>OY728142.1:1303041025-1313041025 GCA_963277665.1 Viscum album
ATCACATAATTCTACCCAATAGATAAATGATCAACATGACCATCCATTTAAATATTCAATGATGTCCCTCTTTATTTAATCTTGGTAACTATTTTTATTATAAATTCTAAACAACAACATAAGTTTCCCCTAAGCGCCATAGAAATTAAGCACACATGCTCAGAGCATGTCTGTGAAAATCCAAATTCCCTACTTGATCTGGCCATATATGTTAGGATTTTATACTATTCTAAGATTGAGTTTAGGACCCATTTCTTCATGAATACCTTTCTATAAATGATATGTGAATCACATGAATCAATCTAAAATAATGGGTGAAGGCATACAATGGATCCATATGATCTCTTCAACGTACATGTGTACGAGATCCTCCACCTTCACTGTGTCCCTACTGGGTAGAAAATGGGATGATTTAGTATAATAATTAATAAACATGAAAATAGTATCCTTCCCGCTCAAAATATAAGGAAAAATGATAAAAATCCATAAATATCAGATCCCAATTCCATACCATAATAAGAAGGAGATGCAGTATACTAGAAAACCTCTAAATCTCATCTTTGATCATCTGATATATGAAACATCAAGATACAATATAAAAAACTAACTATCTCATACTAGGACATTAATAAAAATGTCAAAATTTATAGAACATCTTGTAATCCTGGGGGTGAATGAACAAACTAAATTGGTGTCCAACCTACATTAACACACGAATCAAATACAAGGTATTAACAAGCATCTTTTAAAATAGAATTCCACTATTAAAAGATTAATAATAATCAGGGGTGGTATTCCCATCATTTTGAATATTTATAATACATTTTAAACTTGAAACCTTTTCTAAACCAATCTGAATCCGATCATCTAACAATGGAATGACCTACACAAAATACAAAAACATCTAGCCACTTTACTTTTTCATATCTTACCATATCTCAAAAATCATCCCCATATGAAAACATTCCTATACGGAATACCTCACTTCCTAGGTTAGTATTTGTTTCTCAATGTGTCAACAACTACATTCCCCTTTTAGGGTTATAATCATTATTGAAGGCAGGAGTCTAGAGACACTCCATAAAATTTCCCTAAAAAGGTTCAAATCCCTATGGTAGAAAATATAATTTAGACTCATATGGTTTGAATACACCATAAACCAATCCCCTAAAATATAGTGCTTCCACATCTTTAAGGCATGAATTATATCTTCTAACACAAGGTCATGAGTGGGCTAATTATTTTCGTGGGTGTCAATGGAAAGAGAAATATACCATCAAAGGATCAAGTTACATATTTATGAACCCCAATACCAAACTTGAAGTGTAACATCCCAAGTAAGTAATTAATAATAGATATTTTTATCTATGTTTATTAATGAATTAGATAGTGTTTTAGAGGCTTAAAATGAAAATAAATCCAATATTAAGCATGGAATACACTAATATTCTTAAAAGATTGTTTTACTACCTTTTGATGGCAAACCCTTTTTAAATCAAACTTTTGACAATTTTATAATCTATATTTGTCAAATTAAACATATTCATTATGATTGGGACATTGAAATTTACATTGGATAAATTTTTGGTATTTTTCTGACAATGTCCATTTTTTAATGAATAGTGAAAAATACTGCATTTTACATCAAAACTGCGTTTTGATTTAATTTAATTATATGGTTAGATTATATTTTTAATTGCTCTTAAAGTGTAATATGAATATATTTTTACCATTTAATCCAATTTTGGTCATTATGATTAATTTCACTTTGAAATTGATCATAAACTAATGTCAAACGTTTCATAGATATTTTTTCAAAAAAACCCGCTATTTGTTTTCACAACAGGAATTATTTTTAAATCAATTATTGAAATTTATGTGATTTGAATTTGGTAAAATTTATTACATATTTGGAATCAGAAGGTCCAAATTATGTAATTAAGACTCTTGTTTTTGGACATTATGAATAGTAACGACAGTAATTATCTTTAATTATCTTGATTAATGAGTAATCAGGTAGTTAAGGATAATAAAATAATATCATAATAATAAAAAATGACACTAAAATGTGTCCTAAGGCTACTGGGTGTCTCATGGCCGACCATGGGATGCCTTGTTCCAAACTTGGTGGCCCCATGAAATCACTTTTGTGAGAAAGTGACTTTTTATCTTTTTATTTTTAAAGAATGTTAAATGTAACAAAGAATGTATCACCTAAGTAAAATATTTTTAATTTTGTCTACATAAATGATACTTTGGACTATAAATAGTAATTTTAAATATAAAAATATTTTATACATCATAGTATTTTTTTTATAATTTTTAGACATTAAATAAATTAAATTATTTATGACATCATAATGATGCAGTGATGACCTCATTATTTGACGATTTAAATAAAATGGAAAGATAATGTAAAATCTAAGACCTAGACATGTCCAAAACCTATTGGGTGGGTATATTTTGAACCCTTATCACCTTATCCTATAATTATATCAATGTGGGACCTTTAAAATACAAAACCCATTTGAAAATAAAGTAACATTTCTTTACTTTCCAAGAGTCCCCCTCCTCTCCTCTTATAAAAGGCCCCCACCTCTACCTCCTTACCCACACTTACAAAGCCTTTGGCTCAGACAACCCCTGCCCATTCTTTCTCTCCAATTCCCTCTCTTACTCCTTGAAGCATCACTTTGGGCATAAGGCTTCCCAAGGAAGCCTTTGAGCTCAAAACAAAGGGAGTTACACGATTTTAAGGTAATGTATTCACTTGACTCCTTTTGTTTTATTTTTCTTCTCCAACCCCCTAAACTCTTTTTATTCATTTATTTTGTAAAAAATACAATATATTAAATATACTAGGATGTTGTTATAAGAATTATTAGAGCTACACTTACACACACCTACATCTAATGGTTAAGGAACATACTGTTTCCATGGATGGAGAATTTATGCCTCTCGAAACGATGATTGTTCAACATTCTATTAAAACATTCAAAGGTGGACATTAAGATGTCAATATATTTATATATGAAATATAATATGTTTATGTTTTCCTTAAGCTTATTTATTTTTCATTTTGGGAATACCTTTATGGTTCCCATTATGGGTAAACGCGATATCTTCATTTAAGGAAGTGTAGACTACCGCCCCCTCAAAGTGATTTGATTCGTTAAATACCATATGTGGGATGTATAAAGGACGGAGTTATGATATTATATATTATATTACACTGGAATTATAATATACCTTTATATAATTATGATTCCATTCTGTAAAATACGAAATAGAAGTGAAAGTAGTGTTCATGCGTACGTACGGCTTACTGTCTCCATGAACGGTGCATTTCATTTCTTACCTCTAAATGATTATGTAATATTATAAATGCATGAATTTACTGGATATATATGACATATATGATATCTACATCATGAATACCATTCTGGATATAATGGATACATGAACAAATTGTAATTATAAAGGGCTTATTTTTTACTCAAGTACCAATGATCGTTAAAACGACCGTTATTAACTTAAATAATTACATAGTGTTCATGACATGGAAATAAGTTATATAAAAGGAATAATGAACTTGAAAAAGGTTCTTAAACAAGTAGAAATTAACTGAAGTTTATTATTCAGGAGATTAAAGAACGACCGAGTCAAGTCGGACCTGAGGTATGGGACTTCATCTCAATCTCCTTTCATTGAGGCATATTTTGTTTTAGACTCAACCTTCTTTTATACGGTGCATAAACCCCTTTGAATTTTATGTTTATACAAAAGGAATCTTTTTTAAACGAAGCGTTTTACTAAACGACAAAAGGGAATGTTTTTTCGTACGTATGCGGCGACAACGACTTCTCTGCCACCGTGACCATTATTTGAGTTTCGGCTTCCTCTACAAGACATACCTTCTTTTTAAAAGAAAAATAAATACCATGTTTTACTTTTCTTTTATTTTGGTATTGATAATGGTTTTCATAATGTTTTTATATCAATGTGTTGTATTGATATCTTGTGATTGAAAGGTGAAAATTTTATGTTTCCTTTATGCATGTTTTATGTGATACGATTATGTTGAGGTTCTTGGGAATTATTATGAAGACGGGTGGTTTCGTGATAAACTAAGGGCGGGTAAGCCTGATATAGCTCTCCAATGCATTGGGTAACGCGAAGGAGTGAAACGTTAAGGTTTCTCTGAAGATATTTAGGGAATATACTGTGATGGGTATACCAAACGTAACCAAGAGGGTTACTCCCTACATAAGAATATTATGAATGCCTCAAGTTACCTTTATGTCTTATGATTTCTATGATTTATTCATGATTTGATGAGGTATGTTAAAGTGATTATGTTTTATGGGTAAAGTATGATTTCATTCTTATGTATATATGAACTCATGTTTCCTTTCCATATTTTTTTATATAATCCATACTGTGATTTTTATGCTCATCCCAAGTCTTTTTTGAAATGTTTTTCACAGGCCAAGGGAAAGGTACATGATATGATGATAGTGTCAAGGAAGTGTCAAGAAAGAATCCATGTTTTATTTTAAATATGTTCCATTTATGGGAAAAAATTAATACTATCTTTATGTAACCACTTTGTTTAAATGTGGAATGCAATGCAAGTTTTATGATCTAATTCTCTAAAACTCTAAACCTGAAAAGATCCTCAATGTGTAATCTTTTAATAACTCATGATTAAGTAAGGTTTAAGGCTAGGGCCTTATAGTTGGTATCAGAGGTCGGTTTAGATAACTTTAGGAGTTAGAATTCTACTAAATGATTATCCAAAAATATTTTTTTTATGGTCAAATTGAAATGACATATCATTTGAAGATTACCATGTTGCTTCATCTAAGACATGTTTGTTCAGAATGGTTTTCCGCAGAGGAAACAGGGAAGCAGTGCGAGGAAGGAATACAGAAGGAAATAACCTTCCGAATCAGCATCCTAAGATGGTCGGAATTGGAACTGAATAGTTTGTTGTTGTAATGGCGCAGTTGACTCAAGAGATAAATGGTGGTGGTATCCATGCATGAGATCAGCCAGATCAACCACAGCGGAACATGTCAGTGGTGGAACATTTCATGAGGAAACATCCCCCATCATTCAGAGGATCATCTGACCCTATGCTAGCTAAAGGGTGGATTAAAGCACTAGAGAATATTTTCGATGTCATGGGGTGTTCAGACAATCAAAAGGTTAGTCTTGCTATTTACCATTTGGAGGGTGAGGCAGATCAGTGGTGGTATATGGTTAAAAATATCAGGGACGCCGATGAGATTGATGCTCTTGACTGGGATGAATTCAAAGGTATGTTTCTTGAGAAGTATTTTCCTAAGGCTGTTCGAATTAGGATGGAAAAGAAATTCTTGGAATTGAGGCAAGAGGAAGACTCAGTGGCTGCCTATGAAGAAAGGTTCACTCGATTGTCAAGGTATGCTCCAAATTTTATCCGAGACCTTGATAGTAAAATCAATCATTTTTACTCAGGATTAATGCCAAAATATCGAAGGGCATTAGCTTCTCGTGAGTTTAAAAGCTATGAAATTCTTGTTTGATGTGCTGAGAACGTGGAAATGGAGTTTTCCGATGACCAAGTGTTCTATAACAACCAACATAAGAAGAGACCGAGGTGGCAGGAGAAAGGTAAGAATTCTTCAAAAAAGTCTGATGGTAAGAAAACTAAGTTTCCAGTTTGTGATAAATGTGGCAAAAGGCATGCTGGGAAATGTCTTCTGAATTCTGGAAAGTGCTACCGATGTGGTAATATGGGACATAAGGATCGTGATTTCACTTAAAATGATCAAGGTGAAGGTAAGACCAAATTTGATTTACAGTTAGTGAAATGTTTTAAGTGAAATGAGATGGGTCACTATGCAAACGAGTGTCTGACAAAGAGCTTGAGTGATGGGAAGCAGTTAGACTACAAGCAGAAAGGGGTGGTGAAATCCTTTTCAACTACTTCAGCAGATGTCAGGCCATCAAATGAAGTTGTATCAGGTACTTTGTTTGTTTTTTCAGATTATGCCAGTGTGTTGTTTGATTTGGGTTCTATACATTCTTTCATCTCTGAAACCTTTTCTAGTAAAATGGGAATACCATCTCAAGAAATGAATCCTGAACTTGTGGTAAAAACACCTGGGGGAAATGTTGAGGCAAAAAAAATTTATAAGAATATTCCTATCCTTATCTATGGAAAGAACCTACTTGTAAACCTTATTGTTCTACCTCTAGTAGAGTTTGATGTTATCCTAGGTATGGATTGGCTCTCTATTTACCATTCTAAGATTGACTGTAGAGATAAAGAAGTTTCTTTTCCAAAAGACTTTTAGTTTGTGTACAAGAATGAACCATTACTATTGATAACATATCAAGAGGCTGAGAAACTTGTAAAAGATGGAAATGAATGTTACCTTGCACATATTGTTGAAAACAAGGGAACTGTTCAGATTAATGATGTGCCAGTGGTAAATGAGTATCCTAATGTTTTTCCTGATGAGTTTCCTAGAATAATACTAGATCGGGAAGTTGAATTTACTATTGACTTAGTTCCGGATGCTAATCCAATTTCAAAACCCCTTATTGAATGGCTCAAATTGAACTTTTAGAGTTGAAGGAGCAATTGCATGATTTATTAGAGAAAGGTTTCATTCGACCTATCACATCACCATGGGGTGCTTTTGTCCTGTTTGTTAAAAAGAAAGATGGCTCAATGAGAATTTTCATTGATTATAGGGACTTGAATAATATCACTGTTAAGAACAAATATCCTTTGCCTCATATCAATGATTTGTTTGATCAGCTCCAGGGAGCTCAGTATTTTTCAAAGATTGACTTGAGATCGGGCTACCATCAGCTGAAGTTAAAGGAAGCATATGTTCTGAAGACCACATTCCGTACAAGATATGGCCATTATGAATTTGTAGTAATACCTTTAGGGCTAACCAATGTACCTGCTGTATTCATGGACTTAATGAATAGAATTTTCCATGAGTTCTTGGATAAGTTTGTGGTGGTTTTCATTGATGATATTTTGGTGTTTTCTAAAAGTAAAGAGGAGCATGAAAGACATTTAAGGGTTATCTTTCAAACCTTAAAAGAAAAGAAACTGTATGGAAAATTCAGCAAGTGTGAGTTTTGGTTGCAACAAATTTCTTTCCTTGGTTACATTGTTTCTAAAGATGGGATAACTGTTGATCCTGCAAAAACAAAAGTTGTGGAAGACTGGCCAAGACCCACAAATATAACTGAGATTCGTAGCTTCCTTGGTTTGGCAGGCTATTACCGAAGGTTTGTTAGAAATTTTTCACGGTTATCTAGTCCAATGACTAAGCTAACTCGGAAAGGTGTTAAGTTTATCTGGACAAAAGAATGTGAAGATTGTTTTTAGGAACTGAAAAGAAGATTGGTGAATGCTCCAGTTTTGGCAATACCTTCCATGAATGGTGAGTTTGTTATATACAGTGATGCTTCATTGAAAGGAATTGGTTGTTTCCTAATGCAAAATGATCAGGTAATTGATTATGCTTCACGACAGTTGAAAACTCATGAGGTAAATTACCCTACACATGATTTGGAATTAGCTGTTGTTGTTTTTGCTTTAAAAATTTGGAGGCATCATTTGTATAGAGTAAAGTGTGAAATATATACCGATCACAAATGTTTAAAGTATATATTCACTCAGAAATAATTGAACATGAGACAAAGGATATGGATAGAATTAATCAAGGATTATGATTGTACAATTCATTACCATCCAGAAAAAGCAAATAAAGTGGCTGATGCTTTGAGTCGAAAAAGTAATGATTTATTAGCAATGTTGCGTTTGGAACGTGATCCTTTGGTTAAGGATTTGATGAAATTTGGAATAGAAGTTGTTGGTGCAGGATGTTCTTCTGTTTTGTTTCAAGTATCAGTGAGATCATCTCTATCAGACAGAATCAAGCAAGAACAGAAGCAAGACAGTGAGTTGCAAAAAAAGGTAGAGTTGGTTCAGAAAGGTAAGTTGCCTGAATTCAACATTGATAATGATTGCATTTTGAGATTTGGGAAGAGATTGTGTGTGCCTTGTGATTCATATTTGAAGAGAGAGTTGTTATGTGAAGCTCATAGTTCTCCGTTTTCAGTTCATCCTGGCAGTACTAAGATGTATAGAGGTCTTCGGGAGTATTACTGGTGGGATGGAATGAAAATAGATATTTCTTGATTTTACTGTGAAGTGTTTGACTTGTTAGTAGGTTAAAGAAGAGAAGCAGTTACCGAAAGGGATGCTTCAGCCTTTACCATTTCCAGAGTGGAAATGGGAGAATATATCCATGGACTTTGTTGTGGGATTACCGAAGACATCTCGAGGTAATAATGCAATCTGGGTTATTGTTGATCGCTTGACCAAATCTGCTCATTTCCTTGCTATACGAGATACTTTTTCCCAAGATCAAATTTCCCGTTTGTATCTTAAAGAGATAGTCAGGTTACATGGAGTTCCTCTCTCCATTGTATCTGACCGTGATTCCAGGTTCACTTCTAACTTTTGGAAAGGCCTTCAGAAGTCGTTGGGTACTGAATTAAATTTTAGTATAGATTTTCATCCTCAATCAGATGGGTAGTCATAACGAACAATTTAGACATTGGAGGATATGCTATGAGCTTGTTCGATGGATTATCAGGGAAGTTGGGACCAATATCTTTCTTTATTTGAGTTTTCATATAATAACATTTTTCATTCCAGTGTACAGATGGATCCATTTGAGGTATTATATGAGAAGCGGTGTCGAATTCCAGGTTTCTGGGATGAAGTGGGTGAAAGGAAGTTGATGGGACCAAAATTGGTAGAAGAGTTGGCAGAAAAAGTTCAGCTGATACAGAAACACATGAGAACAGCTCAGAGTAGGTAGAAGAGTTATGCGGACAACAGGAGGAAGGATCTCTCTTTTGAGGTAGGTGATCATGTTTTTCTCAAAGTATCACCATGGAAAAGTGTGATGCAATTTGGTAAGAAAGGAAAGTTGAGTCCAGGGTTCATTGGACCATATGAAATTCTGGAGAGATTTGGATCAGTTGCTTACCGAGTGGCTTTACCTCCGAGTTTATCTCAGGTACACAATGTTTTTCATGTTTCGATTCTGAGAAAGTACATGCCAGATCCATCTCATGTTTTGAGTCCAGAGGTAGTTCAGCTGGAAGAGAACCTATCTTATGAGGAACTTATCTCAGGTACACAATGTTTTGCAACGTGGTGCGCAAATTCCAATTTCCCTCCAGTCGCACCGCAACAATTATGATTCGACGCTAAAAACCAGAAATCGAACCCAAATTACCACAAATGGAAATTAAACAACATGAATAACTAATCAAAAATTTTACCAAAGGGAATAAAAATAGTCCCGTGTAAGACACACACACAGCAACGGTTACAGGAAGCCAGTCAGGCAAGGGGAAGGCCATCAGAGGTGCGCCGCACCGGAAAACTCGCTGGAAAAGAGGGAGGCACGACTGTGCAAAGGGAAAACAGGGAAAAGTGATTGTTGAAGCCGGTGCGTAGCGGCTATGTGGTGCGAGGTGGCGGAGGGGAGGCCACGGGCGCGGGTGAGGAAACCAATGACATTATGGTGTGTCGGTTCAAAGGGAGGGCGTCGAAGGCTGTCTTGCTGTAGGATAGGAGGGTTTTATGGCAGTGCTGAATCGGAAGGGGAGGGATGCTGGTCTACTGCGGCGTTGGAGGGAAAAGAGGGAGCACCGATCAAGATAGCGCAAGACAGGGAGGCTGAAGGGGCGGCTCCTGACAGAAACAGGAGGGCGGCACGACAGGAAAGAGGTCAACGGGGCTGTGCTGAGCAGAAGCAAGAGGGCGACGGGGCGTCGCCGGATGGGAGCAGGACCAGTGGGTCGCACTGCTTCGGTTCGCCGGAATAGGAGAGGGTGGTGCGGAAAAGCAGGTGGGGAGGGTTTCGGCTGGAGGGAGCAAGGGGAAAACGAGTGTGGCGGCTAGGGTTGCAGGAAAGGGTCGGTCCGAAAAAACAAGGGGGGAAACGAACGAGAGAGGGGAGCAAGAGAGGTAAAAAAAAGGAATAGAGAAAATAAAATAAAAAGAAAATAATATGATAAATAAAAACCCCAATAAATAATAATGAACTTGTCACTAAAAATAAAACAATACAACAAACCATAATAATAATAAATTTATAAATTTAGGCCGAACACTGTGCAAGTTTGCGTGAATGGTCATGCGCACGGTCGCGCGCACGGTCTCACGCACGCAAAAGAACCCAAAAAAAATCAATTTAAAATAAAGTGTCGGTCACGTACGTGGTCGCATGCACGTCCGCGTTCAGGCGCCTGGTCGCGATTACGTCCGAGCACCCATAAAAGATCCATATTTATTCAAAAATAGAACTAGTTCAACCCACATATCAAAAGAAATACTTAAAATAATTAAATTAAAAGTAGTGTCAGGCAAGGTGTGACATGGGCATCATTTTTTTATATGATATTTTTTCTGTCCCTTCCTGTTTATTTTATTGGGGTGATTTATTATTCAATTACATGCTATTTATTACTACTTATGTTATTTATCATTATTTAATACCACTATTCTCCACCCTGATTCAGGGTAATTGTCTCCCTACATAAATATCCTAGGCCCTCACTACTAGTCAATAGCCTTTGACGTATGTGGAGGTGTGCTTTAAGCTAGATGACTAACCTAGTTTGGTTACTTATGAGTGAATTGGGTTTGAATAGTCACAATATCACCACTCAATAATTTCATCAAGGATAGTGAGCACATGGGAGGTTATGTATCGAGGTATAATCTACTGGATCTCAGAAAACAACTATGTGAACTTTATCATGATACTAATGTATACAAGTATATTATAAGGAAACCATCAACTATTTTGAAATTTGGTCTGTTAATGAAATGATATTTTTTATTAGGAGGAGATTTTTACATGGATAGGGGTGTCCTTTCTGGCTAAAATAGACATATAAAGAACCTGATAATGGGATAAAGGTAGTAGATTTATATAAAGCCACCTAGATCTCACAAATCCTTTTCCACCTCAATAGGATCCTTTTCACAGACCTCATTAGTAGATGGATTATAGACACTAATTCCTTCCTTATAGTCTATGGAGAGTTTAAGGTGAGTCTGTAAGATGTGTGAATGATTAGAAGAGATACAATTTTTTGAGATTTGTATGTCAAATACCCCCCCCCCCCTCGGTTTTTGAATGGATTAATGCTGACATGACCCCTCTGATCGCTATAGAGGTACTTGAGATATTGGAATACATACATTAAAAGGACTTTTATCCAAGGGTAGATGTTTCTTTTGGAGAGTGGGTAGACTGATTCATCATGAAAAACAGATAAGAACCATGGGCTATGATACCTATAGTTTTCTAGACTCACAAAAATCATGGAATTGTAGGCATATATTATCCAACCATAGAAGAATTATAATTCAACAGTGGGGGATGATATGTCTATTATAATGTAAATAATATTGTTTTCCTAATAGATTTATTTTAAATGTTCATAATCAGTCATTTTATCCCATCTTGAGAGTCAAAAACTATGTTAGAGTCAAAAAATTCATATTGGTGGTGAAACTGACCAGTTGGAAGTAGTTTAGCTTGGATAATCTAATATTGGTGAAATTATACTCACACCTAGGTCATATTTATAAGATAAGGTCCCTGTTCATGATTAATGTCCCTTTTTAGGTTCTATGGTGGTGAATGTATGCTTATATGTGTCGATAAGTGTTTTTTAACATCTATGGGATTCTCGGTGCTCGATTTAGACCATATCTCTTGATCATAAGTGGGTTTCATATTTGTTTTTTAAGTAATTGAAAAAATAAGAACAATAAAAATCAGTATGATCTATTTCTATTTACACCTTACAACTTCTTGGATGGTAGTTTGACTAATAATACTCTTGGAAGTCATGAATCACATTTATACCTTTTATCCATTTGAGGGGGTGTCTTAGATATCAAAATATATGGGTAAGTTATCTATAAAGGTTACGTTTCATGTATATTTGGGATACAATTTAGATGTTTTCATAAGTGATGGTTTGTTCATCCTATAGGAGTATGATTTGAGAAACACCTGATGATAGCACATCCGTTTTTGTTAATGATGAAGAGATAAGAGATAGGTATCCATGTGACATTTTTTACATCATATTGTATGCTTAGAATGATATCATATTATTCTAACACTTGGATCCATTCATACTATACTCGTCTACTTTCTGAATTAGTGATAATAACCGGGTATTTATCATCAATTAGGGGTGGGGAACAATGAGGGGCCCCAACAAGGGTGTCAGGAACTAAAAAAGCTACTCCCTATGAGGAAGTCTTTAACATTAGAGATGTTAAGAAAACAAATAAAACATTGGGATCTAAGATGCTTGATAGGCATGGAACCTCCATTATTATCCATCCATGTCATGGTGGCCTTTCTAGATTTCTTATAAGTAATGGGATTCTTGGAGGATGATTTTCTTCACCGGAGAGTCATGGAAGCCACTCCAATGGGTGGAGATTATCATAGAACGTTACAAGAATATAAATAACCTAGATCATATATATTATGAATTGAATCTAGAAGAATATGGAATGCATCTTAGATATATAGATGCCTCTATTCATCCCCTGAAGGGCATAGTCTTTTATACTAATCAAGTGACATAAATTCTAATGTTGAGGGTTGAAGCAACCAATTCCAAGGAATAGGTGGAATGTACTTCCATTCTTACCCCCCCTTTCCATAAATTTGACTCTCATAACTTAATATTATTATTGTGGGATGAAGTTTAATAATATTATATTCATTCCCTATAATATAATGAGGGGGAACAATGCTTGAAATGGATGATAGGTCAAATAAAGGGATCATGGAAGAAGGTTACCATGGAGATGAAGGAAACATGTCTGAAGCAATGGATGATCCTTCAAGAGAATTCATGTATTTCACACCTCCAACTAATCCTTCCAGGGAATTTTATTAAATGGAAATTACTCAATAAATGAAAGTGAAGAGACTAAAAATATGTCTCCATTTAGACATGGTAGGTGAATTTTGTACCTCATTTTTTAACTCGCCACCTTTCGGTTCCAACAACTTCTCATAAATGGATGAATTTTTTCAGATACAGATTTATCATCCACATATTTAAGGATATTCAATGGTTAAAAGTTTATGATTCAAAAATATTCATAAAGAAAACCCACAAAAGTAGGGATAGTTGAGACTATAAGGGGGTAAATATCGAATGAGGACCTAAATTCATTAATCATTCCTCTTAAATATTTGAGGATTTTGGGAATCATTATAGAGGTAGTGGACTCTAGGTAAGTATCTCCCCAATGTATATTTGTGTATATAATTTTTGATGGAATTTCCAGAGGAGTGATGGTAGGTTAACCTTGGGGAGGGTAGGACTTGACTATGATGAACATTACCCAATGTGATCCAATACTAGAAGAAGATATCATCAGGCTCTCTAGGTAAGTGTGTCAACCTACCCAAAGAAAATTCAACCTACACTTCCAAAAGGGTCTCCCAATTAAACAATGGAGACTGAATAGGTGAAAATAGGAAGAGAAGAGTTGGACTTCAATCTGAATGCCTTGGTCGTTGCTCCCACCTATCAAGGGTTGGTACACTATATTATGGGGAATAAAAAACACAATAAATTATTCATAAACTAAACATGATAATTTTAAGTATCAATGTAATAGTGTTAGTTTTCCTTGATATATTTGAATTTATTCCCCTCTCCCTCTTTTATAAATGCATTGATTCCTACCAAACTTTATGTAGAACACTCGATAGAGATAGGCCCAATTTTCTTTGGTTTTATGATCCTTTTGGGACTATTTATTTAATAGTATGTGATTCCATTAATAAAATATATGGATGAAACATATATGTAAATGGAGGAAGATTCACCATACTTAGGGAAAGAGACTCCACCAGGGAAATTATCTATTGTGTCAACTATTGGGGGAACAATAACTATTGATGTTAATGCTTTGTTGGTGGGGGTGATAACTCACATCCACAATTTCTTCTTTCCACCCCCTTACATTAATATACTATATGTATCTATTTTAGAAATACCTATGAAAATTCTTGGATTTTAAGAATTTATTTCCTTGAAATCTCAATTAATATATGTTATCAAGGTATCAACAGGAAAAAAGGAAAGTTATTTCTGGGGATGCTGAGCCTAATCTCTCATCTAGTGAACTGGTTCCCAAATATTTCCCCCTCATGAGAGTGGTTCTAAATTAGACATTGAGGCTCAAAGTGATTTATGTTCTACCCATTGTTTTTTGGTTTGATATATGAATGATTGACATAGAAAATCATCTAGAGGACATGCCATAAAAAATCCATAAGAAACACAAGATTTTAAAAAGGATGGGATATATTGGATTTGATAACCACACAATACACAATGTTTTAAATAAAATCATTAAATGATGAGAAGAAGAGAAAATATCAAAACAACTTCTTATTAGGGTGATATTATTAGTACAATTAAATGACGACAATGCTATAATATCTCAAGTGGAATGCCATTATGTTTAATAGGTAATAGAAAATCATTTCCAAGTTAATGAATAATCCCTCAGGGTGGTATTTTAAATTTAGGAAAATATAAATAAGTTGAGCACCATAGTTTCTTGAAGTATCCCAATTTAGAGGAATGAATGTTTTTGCTATTATAGAATAAAATATTTGTATTTCTCAAGAGGATGAAGCTAAAGAGATATTCATCCTTCAATATAAAATAGATGAGGCCCAAAAATGAATCAATAAAATTAAAACTTATAATGATAATTTTTTAGCATGTCACTTATTACAAAGAGATACTACATCTTATGGAGATTCCAATTTAATTTATCTTAATTAATGATAATAAATTTTATCCCCAATTATTGATTAGGTATTTGATTCTCGTATCAGTCTAATTATCAATTTACATAAACATATGATGTATTAATTATTAAAATTATTTTGAATTCAATATATCTACATTCTAAATATGAATGAAACACATCAATCATGATTCTCAAACACTTGATTCAAAAAATTTCCTCTCTGGTGTTGTTCACAGTCAATTATAGGCAGGAATACCATCATAGTAACACCACCATTTTCGTTTTAGTGGAATGGTTTCCTTTTTCTCATGGATAATAGATGGGTTTATAAAGGAATACCATCACTCTACACTATAATTAGTATATCTAGATGAATTATTTCCTCTTGGGAATCGATAACAGATGGGTGTAGGTAGGAATATCATCACTATCACTATAGTTGGTCCTTTAGGGTGAATTATTGAGATGACTAAAAGTGCTGATAATCATTAAAAGGTAAAATTGGAAAGTGGATTCCAATACTAGAAAGGGCTTGAGTACCATGAGGTTTTTTAACAAACCATCTTGGGTCAACCTACCACATTACCTGATCTAGCTCACCCCAAGGCTTCATGTATGCCTCTCCAAATTATAGAGGTTTCTGACTAGTGGTGAGGGTCTATAATGTCTTTTGTTGAGACCATAACCTCTATTCTGGGTGAAATATCATCTGAAATTTACTAAACACATACATAAGGATCAACATCAAAGTACACAAAACAAATAACTAAAACATAAGCATGATATAATAAATTGAATGCATCATAAATACTCTCAAATCATGAAAAACATACAATATCAAATCAACCACTGGGAAGACTACATATAAAAAATAATCTAACCAAAAATAAATAAAAATATCTCTAATGTAAAAATTGATCAAAACCACATACCCAATATCCACAAAACTCATGCTGAACTGCCATGATACTCAGACTCCATACGAGAGGCTTCAGTTTGATCAAGAAACACTAGGCCTCAGTCCCATCCATTGCACAACTAATGATCCAACCTAAAAGCAGAAATCAGGTCTATACATACCCAATGTATATTTTTATGGGAAGGAAAATAAATATTAGTAGGCCACCCCTACAATGGATACATAATCCTCTTCCAAAACAAGTTCATGAAGACTTGATATTCCCAACCTAGACTAAAACTAACAGTAATTGGAATGAAAGAAAACATTTTACAAAAAGGGTGAAAACATTAGAATGTAGTCAACCAATGGGTTATACCCTTGTAACAATGGTAAATCTACCCCCACTCTAGCCTCTGCTAGAGGATTTATAACGCATGAATCCCCTAGACACATGATAACCAGTGAATTCTATAATTATACATTAGAGATCCAAGACGTCTAAATGGAATATGAATGAAAGCTGAATCCCCAAGAGTAAACATAGGTGTCCACAAAAAAACATGCTTCTACCCGATACTAAGACTCTAATGGAAATATCAATCTAGAAACAGATCTCTTTCACACAGCTGAGAAACTTCCATGTCCTGAAAAGTTTTTCAGAATGAATTGGGCTTGAAATGAGGGACAGACAGTACAAACCATCATAGGGGACACCTCCAAATGCATACCACAAAGAGGTACTGTCCTAGGGAAAACCTTCTACCCATATTCTTAACAGATACCCTATAATAGGGGTCCCAATCTAGTAGTTAGGAGTGAAAACACCATCCACAACATATAACACCTATCCATAGAGAATACTCAACTAGAGGGGTGCACTCATGCATATCGTCCATCAGATCCCTAGTCTCATCTAACCACAACCAACCAATAGAGGAGAGAACCATATCACAACTCAGGTCTAATGACCAATCCAAGATATCCCAAGTGTCTCCTCCCCAAACCATAGTGTTGAGCAGTAACTGAATAAAAAATTATGTTTAAAGTCCAACTAAATGTGGGAATATCCAACCTCAAACCCACCATCCAAACAAACAATCTTGTAGGAATGATCAACTATTGACCAACATGCACATGGCTCACAAAATACCCTATATTTCATCATCAAACATATAATACACCCACAGGATCTCCAAAATCTACCTTAGGTTAAAACCGAACTTAGGGATTACATAGTCCTTTGGGACACAACATAAAGTGACATCCATCACAGGACTCCACTACTACAACCAAGCAATCAGGCCGCATCGGCAGAAACAACCTCAACCAGATTAAATTCTACAACAAGAGAAAAAAACCTAGGTGGGGGTTCATTTAGTTCATTTAAAATCATGAGACACTACCAATGTGGGAACATTCAAAACGACCTTAGTAGCCCTTAACTGATCCTTTATAGAAAACTCGCCCAAAGGGGAATAAAAATTCACAATCCTACTAACATGGGAATTCAAAAAAAATCCTCAAGACCACCTCAAAATCCAAATACCCTTTACAAATGTTCCTCAACACAAGCTAAAACAAAAAATTCCTTATAGGTATTCTAAACATCTGAATATGGAAACCACAAATCAATAAATTAGAAACTATCCCAAAAGAAAATCCTCAAAAATCCCTTTGAATTATCTCAGAATAATAATGGCACTAAACCATAACCACAAACCAAAGGCAGAAACATATCCCAAAGGCTCTAGTAGTTGTGGTCCAAAAAACCAAGATCTAAACTACAACAGATCTATCCTCTAGAAACTGATCCCAACATGCATGGAAAAACCATGATTTACTCAGAAAAAATACTCGATTCAAACTTTTGGGATCGATCCTAAAGAACCTAAAACAACAATGGTCTACTTCCACAAGCCTTGAAAAACTAATGATCTCACACACTCACACAATTCTCATTGCTCACAACCCAAATCCCTTGGAGAAAAATATAACCACCAAAATAAGTCCTCATATTGAACTCTCATATTCTTTAACATTATGTAGTCTATCTCTAAACACCAAAAGGATACCATGATCATGAACTATGTTAAAAGACACTCACAATTGACTACTCACAAGTCTAATTCTAACAATAAGGTAAAAATAGGAAAAATAGCCCGAGGAAGGGAAAGTATACAAAATGATGTAACGACCTGAAATTTTGAATAATATTTGTTTTCGGAATTTGTGAGTTATTTGTTTATACTCAAAAAAACTATATACTTTATTTAATGAAGTGAGTATAATTAAAATAAGACCTATGGGTTCCAATTGTTATATGACTATTGGAAACTATACTATTAACATCATTATTATTGTTTATAGATACAAGTGATCATGGTTAATTAATACAGAAAGAGGAGTCGGTGGCCTCATCCAGTAGACTCGGGCAGTAAGAATCCCATATTTCAGAGCTTGGGAAGAAGGTTGCGTCTCTAGGATTTACTCTGGACCAAGCCCAAGCTTGGCTTCAGCATGTGTAGCTTGAACTAAATCGCCTACGAGAGAATTTAAAGCTGATAGAAATCACCACTCAGTCAATGTTGTCCGAGCCGCCCAAATATTCTATCAACATTGCACACCTTAATCTTAGGTCCTATGCATGTGTTATAAGGGTCTATATAACGAGGCCTTAGTTACTTTGTGTAATCCTTTTGTATAAATAAAATTGTTGTTTTTATTATGGTTAAATTTGTGAATTACAAATTTTAAAATACATATTGGATGAATTTATAGAAGTTTCATATTATTGGTGAATTTTGGGAAAAAGTGTATTTTAAAATATTTTTGAACACTTTAAATAAATAATATTGTGAAATGATTTTTAAAAAATAGTCTTCTACAAATGTGATCAGTACGAAATTTAGAGATTAATAAGATCAACTTATTTTTTTGGTGAATAGTAAAATGTGAATAGTAATATTACCCTTATGAATATTAATGTGACCAATGTAATAGTTACCTCACTTAAAAAGGTATAAATATTATTTTTTCATCCTGAATGGTGAAGTGATATAATATCATAAGTAAATAACTGTTTCAGAAATTATCAGTTAAGTATTAGTATTTCTTCAGGTAAATAGTGTTTTTACTTAAAAATTAAATATCTCATAAATAGAAATTTCTTTTCATTAAATGGATTTCATTTTTTAATTTAGAGAATCAATACTAGGTTATGTTGAATTTATTACATTTTTATAAAATGTTTTTTTTCAATGAATAGTAAAAATACAGTTTTAAGTTTTGGTGTGTTTAATGACATCATTAATGAAGTAATAATGATGTAATAATTCTTGTAAACTTGTTTATATTAAGATATGTTATGTGTTGTACCATGTGGCCAATACCATGGGCAAACCCATGGTTTTTCAAATACTACTGATGAGGTGTCCCTTGGGAATTAATAAAATATTCCATCACTTTTGCTATAAATACCAACCCATTATTTCATTAATTTCAATAATTTCATTAAAAATTCCTCCTAAATGAATATCTGGTCTTTTTACCTCCCAAAAAGTCCTCCCAAGGTGCCCATAATCCCCAAAGGTCCCAAACTTCGAGTTTTTGAAGTCACACTCCAAGGTAAGGGAACCTTTCACCCTCCTCTTTATGTAATGAATTCTTTATGATATGTCTTCTAGTTACCATTTTAGTATGTTTGGGTATGTTCTTATATTGAATTTTTTCTGTCAATTTTATGTCAAAATTATAAGATACCCTTTCCACTCTCATCATCTTATTTTTTTGTATTTTAAGTGACGCCATTAGGCTGCCAAATTTTTCGTAAAAGAAATCACATCTTCTCTTTTCTTTCAAGTATCCTTTTCAGGTGGTATGTCATTCAAATATCCATACCATGATATTATTTTTTTCTCATTCTTTACCCACAATGTATTCTGAGTTATTTATGTGTGTGACTCTTTTAACCTCTCTTTTAAATGTTTTCTAAAATCATGTTGTATAGTCGTTATGCTACATAATTTTCGTCTCAAAATATTTCTCTTTTTCTCAATAAATTCTCCTATTATATATATGTGAATAACCAAAAGAATTTCGTTTATAGGGATATTCATAAAGACACAAAAATGATATATTTGATTTTTTAATTTAAATACATGCAACCCTCATTTCTTTTCCATGGTTTATAAATGAAAAAACAAATATATTTTTTAAGAACTCTTAAAACGTCACAATTTTGAAGTGAAACCCGTTTATTTTACTCTCTATGGGTTATTTATGAAATGTATGATTATTATCTATGTATATCAAATGAGAATAAAAAAAATTAAGGTTTTTCCTCAATATATCTCTAATTCATTGTGTATATAATTTAATCTCTAGATATGAAAAGTTTCATGATACCTTGGTGAATAACCCTGGAAATTTTTATGACACCTTGTGGATGAACCTTGGTGATATATTCAAGAATGTATAAATTAACTGTTGTATCCACATATTCAAGTTATGATTCATGTTTTTTTATTATGATATTACTATTCTTCCATTTCTCATGTCTTTATTTTTTTCATCATGTTATTATTGATATCACAAGTAAACTGATTCCCTTGTTTACCCTTACTGGACCTTCAACTCAACCGTTCCTTTGATGTATGTCTCCATGTATGAGATGTAGTAATTTTACTTAGTATGAAATTTTCAAAAATATTTTCAAGGGTATTAAAAAAATGTTTTAAGTTTTCATGCATCATGTTTATCATTTCCAAGACACTAGTATTTAAATATCCCCTATTTGTAAAATGTAATGAAAAGTTTTGTAATAAAAAGATGAGATACCATAGTTTGTGTAAAAGGATAGTTTAGTTATTTATGGAAATTAGGCTATGAAAAAATTAGGAAGAACCCTATAGAAAATTTTAAATATTGGAGAACTTCCTGTTATTTTGGTGAAATATTATGTAAGTGGTTTCCAAACAAATAAATCCCTTTCTGGATACAAATAAGTGGATGTGGATCTTACACAGATGTACCTAGGAGTGAAAACTGCAACAAGAAGTTTTTGGCTTGACCAGAGGTATCCTGGTACACTACAATGGGCCTTGATTCACTTCTGGTTTGACACTCCTGGGGGAAATGTATTATTAATCATAAGCATTTTATGAATCATTATTAAGGATTTATAAAGAAATGTAATTGTTTAATCATGAAGTTTTAAGTCATAAAAATCCTTTTTAGTTAAAAGATTCATAAATGAAATAATATTCTAATTAAGGTTTTATTATTTTTGAAAATGGAGGGGAATACGAGGAATCATGCAAATGATGACTGCAATGGACCATGCACTGACGACCCTATGATGGAAGTTGTAATGGAAACATTCATGAGAATGATGAACCAACTGACTCAAGTCATGGAAAATAACATGAATCAAGATTAGAGACTAATCTCACAATGAAGGGATAATCATTATGTTGATTTATTTATGCGTCAATGAACAACAACTTTCAGTGGATCTTTCGACCCATTGATTACTGAATAGTGGATCAGCTCTATCGAGAAGATCTTTTCTATGCTCTGCTATTCAGAACAAGAGAAGGTCACCCTGGCTATTTACCATTTAGAGGGAGAATCTGATCAGTGGTGGGAATTGATTAACAACATAATTCCAAGAGTGGATATTGAAGCTATGGAGTGGTAAGAGTTCAAAGGGATCTTCTTTAATAAGTATTTTCCTCATTCTATGTGAACAAGAATAAGGAAGGAGTTTCTCAAGATGTTGTAGAAGGAGAATGAATTTATTATAAGCTACGATATTAACTTCACAAGACTTTCTCATTACACCTCAATATTTTTCACGGATACTAATGGGAAGGTTGATAGATTATTTGGTTGTCTAAGACCTCATTTGCAGAAGAATCTAGCAAACCGAGACTATGATAGCTATGAGAATATCGTGCAGAGGGCGATAAAAGTTTAACTTGAGTTTGGTGAGACATAGTGGTCTCATAAATCCAATGAAAAAACGATATTGATGGAACAAAGCTTAGATAGGACCATTTATCAGGGAAGAGGAGTCAAGAAAGTGCAACATCCCACTTGTAATAAATATGGGAAGAATAATTCGGGGATCTTCCAACTTGGGAGTGAGAAGTGCTACAAGTGTGGAAGAGATGGCCATATCACACAGAATTTTCATAGTGGGGTGAAGCCTCAAATCCCAAATACTAACGATAAAGGGAAGATGTTGCAAGCCCTACTTGATGCCCAATGCTATATGTGTGTAAAACTTGGTCACTTTTCCATTCACTGTCCAAATCTGAGGGCAGTAAAGGGGAACCACTATTAGCCTCAGAAAAGGCCAAGGGAGAAAGTTTTCTCTTTTTCTATCATGACAGATAATGTTGAAGTGCCAAATGATGTGGTGGTAGGTACTCTTGTTGTTATCTCAAATCTAGAAAGTACTTTATTTGATTCTAGTTCTACACATTTATTTATTTCCTCCAAGTTTTCAAAGAATTCATAATCAGCACCTAAATTGCTAAAAGTTGAGTTATTAGTCAAGAATCCTGGAGGGATTATCCGAGAATTTTCTATGTTTAGAAACTCTAGTATTTACTTTAGTGAGCACAATATTATCGCAAATCTAGTAGTTATTACCATGATGGAATTTTACATTATACTAGGTATGGACTGGATCTCAAAGTATAATGCTAATATCAAATGTAAAATCTAGGAAATCTCAGTAGTCTTGAATAGAAAACCTTCAGTTCTCTTCCAAGGAGAGATATCTCAACCTGATCTATGTCTAGAAGAACCTCCTATATCCTTATTTATAGAGTTTATTGGATAATAATAAGAAAGAAATGAGAGTATAAGGATAGAAAATGTCCCCATTTTCTAGGAATACATTGACGTATTTCTTAAGGAGTTACCCAGACCTCCCCCACAATGAGAGGTAGAGTTATCCATTGAACTCATACCTGGATATCAACTGATATCAACGACCCCGTATAGTATAGAAAATGTGGAGGTGGAGGAATTAAATAAGAACCTCCAAGATCTTTTGGATAAGGGGTTTATCTGACCGAGTGTGTCTCCTTGGGAAGCACCAGTTCTCTTTGTGAAGAAGGATAGATCAATGCAGCTATAAATTGATTATAGAGAACTAAATGATATCACAATGAAAAACAAATACCCTCTTCCAAGAATTGATGACTTATTTGACCAACATTGTGGGGCTTAATTCTTCTCTAAGATTTATCATCGATCTAGTTATCATCAATTGAGAGTGAAGAAAGAAGACATTCCAAAAACCACCATTTGATCAAGATATTGGCATTATGAGTTTTTTGTTATTCCCTTTGAATTGAATAATGCACCAGCTATTTTTATGGATTTGATGAATAGAGTCTTTAATGACAAACTTGATAACATTATGGTAGTTTTTATTGATGATATTCTGATATATTATAATAGTTGAGAGGAGCATGAGGAACATATAAGGGTTATTTTGAAAACTCTATAGAAGGAGAGGATTTTTTGAAAGTTTAGTAAATGTTAATTTTGGTTACAACAAGTTCCTTTCTTGGGGAACATTCTAACCAATGAAAGAGTCACAGTTGACCCGAAAATGAAAAAAGTTGTAGAGGAGTGGCCTCAACCTACAATAATAACTGAGACTAATAGTTTCCTTGGATTAGCAGGATATTATAAGAGGTTGGTGAAAATATTTTTTGGACTATCTGATCCATTAACCAAGTTAACTCAAAAAGGGTTCAAGTTCGTTTGGACAAAAGAGTGTGAGGAATGTTTCCAAAAGCTAAATAATAGATTTATTACTACACCCATTCTAACTTTGATCTCAAGTGGAGAAGGATTTGTTATTTTAAGTGATGTATCTTTGAAAGGTCTTGGGTGCTTCCTCACGAAAAATGAAAAATTCATTTCTTATGCATCTCAAAAATTTAAGACTTGTGAGTAGAAATATCCTACGCCTGATCTTGATAAGCTTTGGTCTCTTTAGCTATAAATATATGGAATCACTATATTTATGGGGAGAAATTTGATATATACACAAACCATAAATGTTTGAAGTATATTTTTCACACAAATGGAATTGAGCATGAGAAAAAGGAGATGGTTGGATATTCTTAAATACTATGATTGTTCAATTCATTATCATCCTGGAAGAGAAAACAAAGTCATTGATGCATTAAGCAGGAATGACCCAGTTGTTATGTCCATGATGAGGATTCAAAGAGATCCTTTGATCAATGACCTAGTAAATATGGACATGGAAATTATAAGGGAAGAGACATCATCAAACGTAACCCAAATGAGTTCTCAACCATCATTAATAGAGAAGATCCGGAAAGCTCATAAAGAAGATCCTTTGTTATAGAAGAAGTTTGAGGCTATGGAGGATGGGAAGTTTCCTAAGTTCAATACTAATCAAGAAGGTATACTGAAAATTTGTACAAGAATATGTGTTCCATATATTACGGAAATAAAGGAGCCAATGAATGAAGCTCATAACTCTAATTTTTCTATACGTCTAGTAAGTACAAAAATTTATTGAGGCCTTTATGATACTTATTGGTGGGATAATATGAAAAGGGAGATTGGTGACTACACTTCAAGGTTCCTGACATGTTAGAAAGTGAAGGTAGAGTGATAGCTTCATAAAGGGATATTGCAACCACTACCTATACCAGAATGGAAGTGGGAAAATATCACTATGGACTTTTTCATTGGTCTCCTGAGAACATCTAAAGGAAACAATGCAATATGGGTTATTGTGGACCATCTCACCAAGACTGCACATTTTTTTCAATTCATGAAGATTTATCTCTTGATCAACTTTCCAGGATTTATGTGAAGGAAGTGGTAAAGCTGTATGTAGTTCCACTTTCTATCGTATATGATTGTGATCCAAGGTTCACATAAAAATTCTAGAGAAGTCTTTAACATTATCTAAGCACTAAATTTTATTTTAGTACTGTAATGCCCCAACCCTAGTTACCCAGAGTCGGTGCATTATTACATAACATTGGAATGATTACAAGGAATCAAGTCTCAAAAGACCGACCAGTTTAGTTGTCTTGGAAAATATATTACATATATGAACGTTACATTACATTATTAAATGAAAAACAAAAACAAAATTGTCTCCATTAACCACATTCATATCCCTTATACTATCCCTGATGGTCAGTCATAATATACTTCTTCGCATCCTAGAAAAAATAAAACATAGAAAGGGGTGAGCTCAGATGCTCAGTAAGGATAATAGTATAGTGAAATCTTTTATAAGTAAGCACAAATATTTAAGGCAATGTATAAAACTAAAACAAAATCATTTTAAACTTAAACTTCAGCATAATATGGCATTGATAAATCAAATAATGCCATTTACTTATTCACATGGATATTCTACTAGTCGAATAATCACATGTAATATCAATAAATAATTTCATAATGATGGAATTCATAATTCCAGACTTAATAACCACATAGTCAAGGCCATATACCAAGACTACAAATAAGATTTTCTCAAGGCCTTATGCCAAGACACTAGTTGGACTCATGAGACCTATTGATGCATCAAGAGGCTATAACGGGCTCCACCCATCACTTACTAAGTCTAATTCATTCCTCATATGAAAAGGAATAAACATTACAAACACATTCATATTAAAACTAGCATATGAAATGTCAATACTATATCCATAAACCATGAATGGTATAAAAATAACACATCCATAGTCAAACATATCAGAAAAACTTCAATACAATATGGAATATTTTTATCATAATAAATCATCCTCAATAAAGTATAATACCCTGTAAAGGATGTTGACATAGTTGAAAATGATCAGTAAAAATCTTTAAGAGAAATATGCCACAATCCGTTTTTTTAATTTATTAAAATCCACTTTTGGAAAAGTGGGAACCGAAAAAAACATCCACAATTCACGTAGTCACACATATCCCCCATCCACACCGCACACCACATTAAAAATTCAAGATTACCACATTAGGATTTCAAAACCAAAATATAGAAATAATTCCAAAATCAGCATGAAACCACGGGTTACCCACCTCAATTCACATCACGGGAACCTTGAACTGCACCTTAGAGCCATTATCATATCACCAGCCAGACATCGAATCACCGTCAATGCCATCACAACTTCACACCAACCAAGACATCACCCTTATCATCGCAAAACTGTCGACCACTTCTCCAGCATCCACCCCTGAACTCAGAAACCCATCACAGTAACGATTCGTTGTCCCCTTTCACCAGACCACCATCATCATCGTCACCAGAGATGAACCCAACCTCTCTGTCAATGATTGAAATGTCATCACTGTCAACCTCCCAAAGCCCGATCAGACTCACATCCCAAAGAAGCTTGAATTCCTCCTCACAGCTCCACCTTAGAGAGAAATTAGGACCCCTGGATTTAGAGTAGAGAAGAAGTGGGCCTTTTTAGGATGAAAAATGGCAAAAACCTCTAGGAACGGTCGATGTCGAAGAAAGCTGTCACCGACACAGTCGTAACAACCGAACAACCATCAGAAAAAATAGTAGACCAAACCCATCACAAAAATCTCATAAAAAGAGTGAACATCGCATCGAGGAAGGAATTAACATTTTAAAACATTCATGTCCATATAAATATATCCTTAAACCCACTTTGAAAAAATAGACATTAATGAGAAAGGTTTAAAATAATAAATCTTTAAAATATTTAAAATGTTGTTTCAGTAAAAGACTCCATTAAAAAAAATCCTTTTAATACTATTTTTTGAAACTTGGACATGGATAATAAATATTTCCCAGTATATACTTACATAAAAACAACCTCAGATAATAAAGAGATAGTAAAATTAACCCTTACCTTGCACTTTCTTTGGTCGAGGGTTCATTTAACCTCCTGTATAATGACCATAGTATGTTATTAAATTATATCAGAACCATATTAATATTTATTATATCATAATTGATTCATTTATGGCTTTATACTACCCATTTAATAATGATTTTCATGTTTAATTAACATTTTGGGTAATAATCTCTTTCTTTATCATAAGTGTTTTAACTTTTTATTCTTGATCGTATCATTTAGATATTGATTTACATACTTCCAGGATATAAAACATAATTTATATATCATATATATTTAGAATATAAATATGTATAATATATAGATATATGAAATGGAATAAACCATTTATGGAGACGGTAGGCCTTACGTACGCAAAAACATTGTTTCCGTTTTCATATCAAATTGAATGGAAGTAAGTGAATAAGATATATGTAAGTACACACACACAGACGTATATATATCTATTAAGTAGAATTATTATGTCACATATTACATACTTATTAATAATATATATTTTTATAATCATCGTTTTATGGTAAATGTGGAAATGAATCTCATCACGTCGTGGAGACGGTAATCCGTACATACGCACGAGCGACAATATAACTATATTGATGGAGAAATCGTATGTAATAGGATGGTATATCAGATATATATAGAGTCATTAAAATGTTAATTTAAATCATTTATACTCATTATTATACCCATCCAAATAATTAAGTGTTTGAATAACAAACTACACCACGATATGGAGACGGTAAGCCGTACGTACGTACATATGGTGACTTTGTCATTTATAGGATAGATAGAATAAAAAATATGGTTGTACCATATTTATAATAAAATATAAGTATGTATAAGGTACTGAATTTATTATTTTGGTATGGAAACAACAATGATAGAGGAAGTGGAAGAAGAAAATAATTTGAAAGAGGGTGGTGAAATTATTACATGTTCTTCGGGTATTTCCTTTTGAGTTGATCAAAAGGGCTCCTTAGGTTGGATTTATGATAAAAGTAATGCCTCTATGTTGAATTAAGGGATGTTGGGAGGATATTTGGGCAGGTTTTGTCCAAACAAAAAGGATTTGGAGGTGTGAAATTAAGATAAGAATAAGTGCCCTTTTATAAGAGACGTGAGGGTCACTTTAAGAAAAACGTGAAATACTATTTTATAATAAAATCAATTTAGTTTTCTAATGGCTCAAAAATAAATTATTTATAGGATGAGGTGTGGATGGGTCGAAAAACCTTCAACAAATTGGTTTTATATAGATTTAGTGTAACGACCCAAATTTTCATTAATGGAAAATCCCTCTTGATCCAGTTAAATGTTTTCTTTATGTTTTTATAAGATGTCAACTTCTTTAAGTTTTACGTTAAGATTTGTGACCATTACTTTTATAGTCGTTGAACAGTGATCATATGGGTAGTTTAAATATAAGGCTTTAACGAACCAATTTTCTACTCAGACAAAGGAAGCGATGGCCTCATCCAGTAGAATTTCCCCTTACGAAGCCCATTTGTCGGAGCTCGGTAAAGAGGTGGCGTCTTTGGGCTTTGCCCTTGACCAAGCCCAAGCTGAGCTTCATCAAGTCAATCTCGAACGTGATCGTCTACGGGAAAAATGGAAGTTGATAGAGATTACCACTCGAGCGATGTTATCCGAGCAGCCCCAAGAGTCTGTCACCATCGCGCACCTTACCCTTAGGTCTTATGCGGCTATTTTAAGGGGTTATGTAACAAATAAGTAGAACCATGTTCATGTACATTATTTTTTTATATATAATAATGAATATAATTTCTAGTCATTTTTGATACATTGTAATTAGTTTTTAAAGTACAAATGGTGTTTTTAGTTATTATTTAATTAAGAATTATATTTTATTGAATTAAAGGATTTTTGAATTAAATAATATTTTAATAAAATATTATTATTAATATTAAATTTATTTTTATTAAATATAAATGATCTTATAATTTTATGAATGCAATTAAATTTTTTATTAAGGTTTGAAAGCCATTTCTGTCAAAACCTGTGAATTTTTTATAAATGTCGGTTTTATTTTAAAAGTGAAAATTCACATATTTAGAAAATTATTCAGATAAAATAAATATTATTTTTGGAATCAGGACGTCGAAATTATCCAACGGTGAATTTTTCATAATTTTCTGAGACAGTCAAATTTTTGGGTAAAAATTAAATACCATTTAAATATATAATGTGTTTTATGACATCATAATGACCCAATGGTGATGTAATAAAATACCATAATCCTTATGTTCGGACAATATGTGTTTTATCATTAATATAATGAGGTTTTGGGTTTGTTTGACTCACTTTTCAAAGCATTAATGGAGCCCTCAAGACTTATTCAACACTTTGCCTTTTTAAATTAATTTCCATGGGAGTGTGACTCACCTCCACATAAGAAACCCTAATTTTTTAATAAGTTCGGACCTTGGCCTTGTAAAATATTGTTTTCCTCTTTCCTTTTCCAAAAAACATGGGCAAATACCATGGGATGGTTTGTGGTTTGGATTATTTTAATATAAGGTGTCCCAAACCTAAATAATAAAGAATTCTCTCACCTTTCCTATATAAACCCACCCAATCTCCCACTTCCTCCTCACCCAAAGCCCTTTAATTTCGTCCAAACTCTGCCCTACTCTCTCTAGAATCCTCTCAAGGTGCCCCAAGCTCCCAAGAAGCCTCCCACAAGCCTCTCTCTAGCCTTTGTAAGCACACTTCCAAGTAAGGGTTTTTTCTTCCTTTCTCATCTTTTTGTCAATTTTCTTTAAGTTGTATTGCCCTTTTTATTTCAATTATGAATGTTGGGGTATGGTTTCTCACCTCCCCCATACTGCCCTCTTATTGTTTGAATGATGGGAGAACCCTTTATATCTCATTAAATGCCTCCCATGTACACCCGTTACTATGCCGAAATTCCGAAAGGAACTTCTCTCTCTTCTTTTACATTCATGCAATATTTTTGTATCATGAATCTAAATTCCATTTCTATTGTTGGGACATGTATATATATGATCTCCTTACTATCCATTACATGTAAATATGATGAGGAAACCCTTTCTCTCTCATCAACCTTTTTTATGAATTCTTATGTCACGCCGTTACGCTGCCGAAATCGCACCAATTTTCTAAGCCAATGTCTTTGTGTAGTGAATACCATGCCCATTTCTCCATCAAGGGTATTCACCTTTATGCACATATACGTATTGATTGTAAAGTTTCATGTATGAATTCCACATTCCTTTATCATGGAAGAAATGATTATGTTTTATGAATCCATGTTTTATGATCCATGTGGCACACTTATGCATGAAATGAAATGTTTAAGAAGTGTGCGCCCTGATAGCGCTCCAATGCATTGGGTAAAGTATAGTATCATGATACGTCATGTGCAATGAGTGTTGACTCATGCTAATTCAAGTGCAACGAGGGTTTACTCGTGCTTCAAGTGCAATGAGGGTTTACTCATGCTCCATGTGCAAGGAGCCTTGGCTCATGCTAATTCAATGTTAAGTGTTGTTGCCACATTTCCATGTTATGATTATCATGCTTTATCATGCCTTTATGTTCATGTCTCTCTTATGCTCTATTGATATGCATATTGCCTAACATGTATTGTACTCCTCATGTTATTCATTGTGTACTCCCTTACTGGGCTTTATAGCTCACCCTTTTCTTATTCATGTCCTCAGGTTATCCCATGCAATGCTAAGTACGAAGGAATGTAGTGGTCATGTAAAGGAAGTTTTCAATAAGGATGTTGTATTTCAAGTTTAAAGTTTTTATGTAATGATCCTAATCCCCAAAGACACTAAACCTCTCGATCTTCTTTGTTGTATCAAGTGAAGTTTTATGTAATAAAGCATGTTTAAGTTGTAATAAAAAGCAGGGTTGTCATAGTTGGTATCAGAGGATAGGTTTAGTTATTTTTGGGATTAGGAAACCCTAGTAAAGCCTTAGATACAAGACTAAGCATAATAAAAACATCCCTAAGTTTTGGTAAATACTAAGTAAGTGTTTTATCAAACAAATACATCCCTGTCTGGATACGAGCAGGTAGAGGCGGCTCTGGCACAGATGTATCCTAGGGGTAAAACCCGAAAACACCGCTTTGAGCTAGACTCGAATGGGAACTGGTGCACGACAACGGGCCTTGCTGCACTCTTGGTTACGACACTCCCGGGGGATATGTTTTGATAAATTCACAATCTTAGTATGAACCCTTATTAAGGGAAAAATTCCCCTAAGAATATATGTTAGAAGGAAGATCATGAAAAGCCTGGATTGAATCCTATAGACTCATGAGTTAAAGAGATTAAAGTTTATTTATAAGTCATCAACTTTTGTCTTTGGATTACCCTTTATGTGTTACCCCTAACTTTCCTTTTATTCCAGCCAATGGCCGGTAATAGGAGAACTCGGGCTAACAACCGTTGTGAAGATCAGTGTGATGATTGTACTTATGAGATGCCCAATCCAATGGGAGCGGAAATCGCGAACTTTGTCACGCTTCTCTCTCAGCTAACTCAAGTTTTGAATAGAAACACTGGTCAAGAGGAACGTTCAAACCCCCCTAAGAAAGAACAAGTCGCTATTGAAAGCCTCATGAGACAAAGGCCTCCTACTTTTAGTGGATCATCCGATCCCACGATTGCTGAACAATGGATCAACTCCATTGAAAAGATATTCTCTATCCTCCAATGCTCTGAAAAAGAGAAGGTTCTCTTGGCGGCTTATCGTATGGAGGGTGAAGCTGATCAATGGTGGACGTTGATCAAAAATACGAAGCCTGAGGAGGAGATCGAGGCTTTGGAATGGAAGGTATTTCAGAAGATGTTTTTCGATAAATATTTTCCACGCACCCTCCGTCTTAAGATGGAAAGGGACTTCCTTTCCCTCAAGCAGAAAGATGAGGAATTTGTGGGAGCGTACGAGGCAAACTTCACAAGGCTTGCACGATATGCTTCCGGCTTTGTCGTTACCCCCGAATGCAAGGTTGACCGCTTCTTTGGTGGGCTGAAGCCTAGCTTGCGGAAAGCATTAGCGATCCGTGACTTCGACAGCTATGAGGAAATTGTCCGATGTGCCCTCAAGGTTGAAATGGAGATCGGAGAATCACAGGGGTATCATGGGGACAAGAAGCGGAAGGTGGACTTCAATGCTGGTGGTCCGATGGATAAATCCAACGACGCTAAGAAATTCCAGCACCCCACTTGCCAAAAGTGTGGAAAGAAGCACCCTGGAAATTGCCTTAGGGGGACAAGAAAATGCTTCAAATGTGGAAGAGAAGGGCACCTAGCTGTTAACTGTCAGCAAGAAGGACCCGCGGCTGCGACGGAGGGGAGGAACGCTCCGTTCGAACCTCAACGCATTGTTCAATGCTTCAAATGCAAAGAACCGGGTCATTTTTCGAATCAGTGACCTAATCCAAGGGTTATCGGAGGCAATCAACAACCTCCAAGACAGCAAGGAAGAGCTTTTGCCATCACTTCTGCCGAAGTGAACCCCGACAACGAAGTGGTGACAGGTACACTAGTTATTCATTCAAGAATAGCGAATGTACTTTTTGATTCAAGTTCTACGCATTCTTTTATATCTCAAAAGTTTAGTAGAATAATCCCTGCACCACCACAAATCATGGAAGTAAAGATGTCGGTGAGTACGGCAAATGGGGCAATCATTGCATCCCATGAGTATAAGTCCTCCCCTGTTATAATCTATGGATTGAATTTCCCGGCGAACCTCGTCATACTCCCTTTGGTGGAATTTGATGCAATTCTTGGCATGGATTGGCTTTCCTTATATAGAGCCAACATAAATTGTCGGGAGAGGGAAATCACACTCCATATGGAGAATCGACCCCCGATTCTTTACAAGTGTCAGGAGGAAGATGAATCTCCTTTAGCTCCATCATCTCAAGCATGGATATTACTGCCTTATGAGCATGCATATCTGGCTCAGATGATTGAGTCCAAGGAAGAAACCATCCTTGAAGAAATGCCTATTGTGAGGGAATTCGCTGAAGTATTTCCCGAGGAACTTCCTGGTCTTCCTCCAAGAAGAGATGTTGAGTTCTCAATTGAACTTATACCTGGGGCGCTACCAATATCCAAGACTCCATATAGGATGGCTGTGGTTGAGCTTGAAGAACTGAAGAAACAACTACAGGAGAATCTGGATAAAGGATTTATACGCCCAAGTGCATCACCATGGGGTGCACCAGTCCTCTTCGTCAAGAAGAAGGATGGGTCAATGCGGCTTTGCATCGATTATCGTGAACTTAACAAAATCACGATAAAGAACAAGTATCCTCTCCCAAGAATCGATGACTTGTTTGATCAGCTGCGTGGAGCACAATACTTCTCCAAGGTCGACTTGCGGTCGGGATATTATCAAGTAAGGGTGAAGAAGGAAGATATCCCCAAGACTGCTTTTCGTACAAGGTACGGGCACTATGAATTCATAGTAATGCCTTTCGGACTCACCAATGCTCCAGCAATATTCATGGACTTGATGAATAGAGTCTTTAGAGATTACCTAGATAAATTTGTGGTAGTCTTTATAGATGATATTCTAATATACTCCAAAACCAAGGAGGACCATGAAGAGCATTTAAAAACTGTACTAGAGAATTTGCGCAAGGAGAAACTCTATGCAAAGTACAGCAAGTGTGAGTTTTGGTTGAAGGAAGTCTCATTCTTGGGCCATATCATCACAAGCAATGGGATATCTGTAGACCCCTCCAAAACAGATGCAATTGAGGGATGGCCGAGGCCAACATCGGTAACTGATATCCGTAGCTTCTTGGGGTTAGCTGGATATTATCGACGATTTGTGAGAAACTTCTCACGATTGTCCAACCCTCTTACCAAGCTAACTCGAAAGGGAGTAAAGTTTTCTTGGAGTGATGAATGTGAAGAAAGCTTCAAGGAGTTGAAAAGGAGGCTTATCACTGCACCTGTGATCACTTTACCCACAAGTGGGGAGCTTTTGTGGTATTCAGTGATGCTTCGAAGAAGGGCTTAGGATGTGTGCTGATGCAGAATGATAAAGTGATATCCTATGCCTCAAGGCAGTTGAAAATCCATGAGCGAAACTATCCAACACATGATCTGGAGTTGGCGGCGGTGATCTTTTCCTTGAAAATCTGGCGGCATTATCTCTATGGGGAGAAATGTGAGATATATACTGACCACAAGAGTCTTAAATATATATTCACACAGAAAGAGCATAATATGCGCCAGAGAAGATGGATAGAGCTCATCAAGGATTATGACTGTTCAATATATTACCACCCTGGGAAGGCGATCAAGGTGGCGGATGCCCTAAATAGAAAGGATCCAGCAATTCTATCAATGATGAGAATTGAGAAGGATCCAATCTTCTTAGACTTGATGAAGATGGACGTGGGAATCATAAAGAAGGGAACATCACCAATCCTTTCACAAATGATTGCTCAACCATCTCTTTTGGAAAGGTTAAAGGATGCTCAAAAGGATGATGCGAGAATCCAAGAAAAAGTGGAAGCTATCAAAAAGGGAAAATCCTCAGAGTTTAATGTTAATGAAGAAGGAATTGTGCAGTTTGGGAAAAGACTATGTGTCTCATCAAGTTCGGAGCTGAAGAAGGAACTTTTGGATGATGCACATAGTTCAAATTTCTCTATTCACCCAGGGAGCACAAAGATGTATCGAGATCTCTGAGAAAACTTTTGGTGGGATAATATGAAGAAGGAAATCGCCGAATATACATCAAAGTTCCTGGTGTGTCAGCAAGTGAAGGCAGAGAGGCAGAAGTCTAAGGGGATGATGCAACCATTGCCCATACCTGAATGGAAATGGGAGAACATCACCATGGACTTCGTCACTGGACTTCCAAGGACATCCAAAGGAAACAATGCAATCTGGGTTGTTGTGGATCGTCTTACAAAGACTACAAACTTCATTGCTATTCGAGAGGATTTCTCTTTGGATCAACTGGCACGGATATACATCAGGGAAGTGGTACGGTTGCATGGATTACCACTATCTATTGTGTCTGACCGAGATCCAAGATTTACCTCTAAGTTTTGGAAGAGTCTTCAACATGCTCTGAATACTGAACTGAACTTCAGTACGACCTATCATCCTCAAACTGATGGCCAATCCGAGCGGACTATCCAAACACTTGAGGATATGTTGAGAGCATGCTCAATGGACTTTAAAGGAGGATGGGATCAACATCTTCCTCTAGTTGAGTTCTCTTATAATAATAGTTTCCACTCGAGCATCCAAATGGCACCATATGAAGCCCTGTATGGGAAAAGGTTTAGAACACCGGCATATTGGGATGAGGTCGGTGAACGTAAGCTGCTTGGACCAGAAATGGTCGAAGAAATGGTGGAGAAGGTGAAAACCATTCAGCAGCATATCAAGGCAGCCCAAAGTCGACAGAAGAGTTATGCAGATAATCGTCGACGAGACCTCGAGTTTAAAGTCGGAGACATGGTGTTTTTACGCATATCTCCGTGGAAGAAGGTCATGAGGTTTGGAAAGAAAGGGAAGTTAAGTCCAAGGTACATCGGCCCCTTCGAGATTCTTGATCGTGTTGGGGCTGTGGCCTATCGACTAGCACTTCCACCTACTATGGCCAAGGTGCATGATGTCTTCCATGTATCCCTCTTAAGGAAGTACATACCAGACCCTTCACATGTACTCTCTTCTGAGGTGGTACAATTAGAAGACGATCTTTCTTATGAGGAGAAACCAGTGAAGATCTTGGATCGTAGAGAAAAAGTTCTACGAAATAAGACAATGCCCCTCGTCAAGGTGTTGTGGAGAAACCACAAGTTTGAAGAAGCAACGTGGGAGTCGGAGGATATGATGAAGCTAAGTTACCCACATTTGTTTTAGTGTGGGAAAAGGAAAATTTCGAGGGCGAAATTTCTTAAGGGGGGAATGTTGTAACGACCCAAATTTTCATTAATGGAAAATCCCTCTTGATCCAGTTAAATGTTTCTTTATGTTTTTATAAGATGTCAACTTCTTTAAGTTTTACGTTAAGATTTGTGACCGTTACTTTTATAGTCGTTGAACAGTGATCATCTGGGTAGTTTAAATATAAGGCTTTAACGAACCAATTTTCTACTCAGACAAAGGAAGCGATGGCCTCATCCAGTAGAATTTCCCCTTACGAAGCCCATTTGTCGGAGCTCGGTAAAGAGGTGGCGTCTTTGGGCTTTGCCCTTGACCAAGCCCAAGCTGAGCTTCATCAAGTCAAGCTCGAACGTGATCGTCTACGGGAAAAATGGAAGTTGATAGAGATTACCACTCGAGCGATGTTATCCGAGCAGCCCCAAGAGTCTGTCACCATCGCGCACCTTACCCTTAGGTCTTATGTGGCTATTTTAAGGGGTTATGTAACAAATAAGTAGAACCATGTTCATGTACATTATTTTTTTTATATATAATAATGAATATAATTTCTAGTCATTTTTGATACATTGTAATTAGTTTTTAAAGTACAAATGGTGTTTTTAGTTATTATTTAATTAAGAATTATATTTTATTGAATTAAAGGATTTTTGAATTAAATAATATTTTAATAAAATATTATTATTAATATTAAATTTATTTTTATTAAATATAAATGATCTTATAATTTTATGAATGCAATTAAATTTTTTATTAAGGTTTGAAAGCCATTTCTGTCAAAACCCGTGAATTTTTTATAAATGTCGGTTTTATTTTAAAAGTAAAAATTCACATATTTAGAAAATTATTCAGATAAAATAAATATTATTTTTGGAATCAGGACGTCGAAATTATCCAATGGTGAATTTTTCATAATTTTCTGAGACAGTCAAATTTTTGGGTAAAAATTAAATACCATTTAAATATATAATGTGTTTTATGACATCATAATGACCCAATGGTGATGTAATAAAATACCATAATCCTTATGTTCGGCCAATATGTGTTTTATCATTAAAATAATGAGGTTTTGGGTTTGTTTGACTCACTTTTCAAAGCATTAATGGAGCCCTCAAGACTTATTCAACACTTTGCCTTTTTAAATTAATTTCCATGGGAGTGTGACTCACCTCCACATAAGAAACCCTAATTTTTTAATAAGTTCGGACCTTGGCCTTGTAAAATATTGTTTTCCTCTTTCCTTTTCCAGAAAACATGGGCAAATACCATGGGATGGTTTGTGGTTTGGATTATTTTAATATAAGGTGTCCCAAACCTAAATAATAAAGAATTCTCTCACCTTTCCTATATAAACCCACCCAAGCTCCCACTTCCTCCTCACCCAAAGCCCTTTAATTTCGTCCAACCTCTGCCCTACTCTCTCTAGAATCCTCTCAAGGTGCCCCAAGCTCCCAAGAAGCCTCTCTCTAGCCTTTGGAAGCACACTTCCAAGTAAGGGTTTTTTCTTCCTTTCTCATCTTTTTGTCAATTTTCTTTAAGTTGTATTGCCCTTTTTATTTCAATTATGAATGTTGGGGTATGGTTTCTCACCTCCCCCATACTGCCCTCTTATTGTTTGAATGATGGGAGAACCCTTTATCTCTCATTAAATGCCTCCCATGTACACCCGTTACTATGCCGAAATTCCGAAAGGAACTTCTCTCTCTTCTTTTACATTCATGCAATATTTTTGTATCATGAATCTAAATTCCATTTCTATTGTTGGGACATGTATATATATGATCTCCTTACTATCCATTACATGTAAATATGATGAGGAACCCCTTTATCTCTCATCAACCTTTTTATGAATTCTTATGTCACGCCGTTACGCTGCCGAAATCGCACCAATTTTCTAAGCCAATGTCTTTGTGTAGTGAATACCATGCCCATTTCTCCATCAAGGGTATTCACCTTTATGCACATATACGTATTGATTGTAAAGTTTCATGTATGAATTCCACATTCCTTTATCATGGAAGAAATGATTATGTTTTATGAATCCATGTTTTATGATCCATGTGGCACACTTATGCATGAAATGAAATGTTTAAGAAGGGTGCGCCCTGATAGCGCTCCAATGCATTGGGTAAAGTATAGTATCATGATACGTCATGTGCAATGAGTGTTGAATCATGCTAATTCAAGTGCAACGAGGGTTTACTCGTGCTTCAAGTGCAATGAGGGTTTACTCATGCTCCATGTGCAATGAGCCTTGGCTCATGCTAATTCAATGTTAAGTGTTGTTGCCACATTTCCATGTTATGATTATCATGCTTTATCATGCCTTTATGTTCATGTCTCTCTTATGCTCTATTGATATGCCTATTGCCTAACATGTATTGTACTCCTCATGTTATTCATTGTGTACTCCCTTACTGGGCTTTATAGCTCACCCTTTTCTTATTCATGTCCTCAGGTTATCCCATGCAATGCTAAGTACGAAGGAATGTAGTGGTCATGTAAAGGAAGTTTTCAATAAGGATGTTGTATTTCAAGTTTAAAGTTTTTATCTAATGATCCTAAGCCCCAAAGACACTAAACCTCTCGATCTTCTTTGTTGTATCAAGTGAAGTTTTATGTAATAAAGCATGTTTAAGTTGTAATAAAAAGCAGGGTTGTCATATTTAGGTCATCATATTAACCTTATCTTTTAGATTTAACTCTTAGTTAAATAGTTTGACATTTACGAGGTCTCTTTGTATTTTTATATTATATGGGTAATAAACGTACAATTACAAGCCAAGAGAACCCCATGTGGTTAATTATTAGTATATATAACCTTATCTATTTCATTTTTCTGAACCTTATATTTTTAGGAATATTATATCAATTAATAATATATTATTTGTTTTAAAAACTCAATTATGTCAATTTTGAAACTATGTAGTATTCGATTTTTTTAAAAGCCATAAAAACTTTATCACTTAGAATAAAATTTATTTAACAAACCCTAAAATGTCACATTAACCTATAAAATTAGTTTAATTCATCATAAGTCTCTATTTACATTTATTTGGATATTTATAATATCAATTATTTTAATATTTATTTAATTAGGTAATTACTGCATCACCATTGTGTCATAAATAAATTAAATTATTTAATGTATAAAAATTATAAATAAAATACCATTATTTAGGAAATATTTTTATATTTCTAATTAATATTTATAGTCTAATTTATATTGTGTGTAACACTATATTAAAAATATTTTAGTTATTAAACTTTTAATTTAACTCTTTTAACTCTTCTTTAAATAAAATAATAATAAATGTCTTAATCTAATCCAAGTGGACCAAAGAGGATCATATTTTATTCATAAGTTTGTTTTTGTTCGAATTATACTTATCCAATATAATTAGGACTTGCGTTTGGGTAATTATGATATCATTTTTACCCTTAATTACCCTATTTACTTTTAACCGTGGTAAATAAAAGTCAAAAGTTACTATTCACCAAAAATTATTTTCATCTTATTGAACCAAATATTAATTACTAATATTAACTATGACTCTCAGATTTTTGAAATTCAACTCATAGAAGTGGTAAAATTATGTTTTATGCAAATTTTCAAATGCTCCTAGGATGTGGGTAAAAGACGGTAAAAAGTTAAATAAAATTTTTATATATCTAAACATATTATAAAATGACTCCAATGAATTAAATTGAACTTATATAATTATTGGGTTTATATTTTTACATAAAATAAATTTAAATAAAATAAATAATATTTAAATAAAAAGTGGGTTTTAAATAATAACATAGTGTTTTTCACTATTCGTCATAAATTGAAAGTTTTCAGAAAAATACCAAAAATTCACCCCAATATAATTTTGATATTAAGAATTCAAAAATTAATTCTATTTTACCAAATTCCAAACATATAAGTTTCATTTATTATTTTAAAATTAATTCCCGTTGTCAAAACCAAAAAGAGGTTTTTAAAAAAGTAAAAACTATCAAAAGATTGACATGTGTTTATGTCAAATTTAAACGTGAAATTACTTATAATGACCTAAATTGTATTAAATGATAAAAATATAATCTAATTATACTTCCAAACCTTTTAAATTCATAGTTTATCACTATAAATTATTTCAATTAAAAATGTTGCTTTTAATTAAAACATTGTATTTTTCACTATTCGTCAAAATATGAAAGTTATCAGAAAAGTACAAAAAATTTATTCAAACTAATTTTTTATGTCCCACTTCTAAATAAGAATTTAATTTCATTAAAGTGAATATATTAAAGTGTCAAATATTGGTTTTAAAAAGGGTTCGCTATTAAAAGGTTGTAAAATTGCATTTTTTGAAAAATAATTCTTTTATCTGAAAAAATGAATTTGTTCTTATATTATGTCTAAGAAACACATAATATAGATGTTAAAATTATATAGAGTATATAAGATTTAGAATGCAGGTAATACTATTTATAACCACCTTTTGAATGACTATATTGATAAGTTGTGGTGTGCTCGAACTCGGTGTTGCGTGTAACACAAGCAATTGAATTTCTTTATTGAGATAACATACTATGAAATATTAGGGTGTTACATTCTCCCCTCCTTCAATAAATTGAGTCCTTGAAATTTGAAATTGTTCTTCGAAAATAAAAGGTTAAAAAGACAAAAATACCTTTGTGGAGAACCCACATCAGAAGTTGGTTTAATAAAATTTAGTCTTAATAAGAGGGAAAGGAAAATAAAAAACTCACCACCAAATTATGATCTCGATTAGATGAAAATTGGTGGAAATTAAAGACACATACTTAGAGGAAAAATGTAAATATTTATAGGGAGTGATTGAGGTTATCAATCACAATCAAGTGTAAAATTGAGGGCATCAAAGCGATCAATCTATGATGATTTAAAATATCATTAGTTCAACAAAACATAAGGTAATAGGATAACACATTTTTTGTTTTAAGATCCATTACCTATAGTTTAAGAATTAATTTATTCATAGAATAAGAGGAAAAAAAATATACTGGACAAGTATTGTTTCATCCTTCAACTAATTCCTACCACAAACTCATCTTTCACTCTAAAAGATAATAGAATTAAAAAACATTCTATTTATACTAATCATATAGGGTTTCAGAAAATAATGAATTTATAAATCATTTGTCAGACTATTTAAAAAAAACATTATAAAAACCAGGACATCATGTATGCCAGTGGTAGGTGATCCACCCTTGTCTCCCTTCAGTTTCAGGTTTAAGTCTCGCGGTCTTACCAGGCGTGACAGGTTGTCACCTGACCTCTGGGTTGTCCTTTTTACGACAATCCAAAAAATAATCTCAAGAAATCATTTAACCTTAACAATAGTATCCAATGTCAATATTAATCGATTCTAACCTTTAGACTTGTGAAAAATAATTTTATCGAAACTCACAGTCTACAATTTATAAGGAAGTTAAACACAATGAAAATCCTTTTTTCCATGTAATAACATGTGAATACCTTCATCACGTATTCTTTTAAAACACTATAACACCCTGAATTACCATAAAACCTTATTGATTACATTCATTCTCCCTTATTCCTTATAGAATATAGGATATACTTCTTCTATCCAAAAATGTTGTAAACTCCAACAATGATGGAATATACAAATCATTAATAAGTTTCATGGTAGTCAAGAATATACAATATAATTTATCCAAATCAATCATATATTATTCCAAAATCACTAACTCAGTATCAGAACCATATTATGGTTTATCTTTATCTTAACTATATAATTTCAAAAAAAATTAACCTTCTATTGAGTCACTTTTCTTGGTTACACACAATTTCAAGTCCTTAAGGAAATAGTATTGTAGTACAATCGTTTTATACTATATAATTATTATAACATGTACATCATTAATACAATACTCAAATGACACAATACTTTAACAACATAAGAACTCTAATCATTCCTCTTCATCTTCAGTAGTATCATAACTTGATTATTATCCAATAACAACATTTGGGGTATACTCAGATGATTTGAATATTGATTCGTATAATGTCCCAGCTCCTTCTAGATGAAGCATTTTACATTTGAAATCTTTTTCTTATCCTTGTAATCATGTACTTAGTGTCCTATTTCTCCACACTTATAAAAAACTCCCATTCCCTTCAAGCATTTACCAAGGTGATTCTTTCCACACTTATCACATATGAGAAAATACTTCTATCCCCTCTTCCCTTTATCTATATTTCCCTCTTCAATACTTTTCTTCTCTGGCTTCCCTTCAAATCCATAGGACTCAAGAAAATTATTTAATTATCTTGTTAACACATGATAGTATTTATTCATATGATGATAGTATATGGGAGACTATTTCCTTTCTAAATGTTGTCTTAATACCATGAAAGATATGATCCTTCTTACTCTTTGGATCATGCGTATTTTTGGAGTTCTCATTCCATCTACTGGGAACCATTTCTAAACAATGGTGTATACTAGGTTAGTTTATGAATCACAATACATAATTCCAAACTTGTAAAATACCTAACGTAAATTAAAAAGATTATTCATATAATCTATAATCATAAATTGTTTTCTTTGAGGAAGTATTTACTCCTAAATCCTTCATAATGTCTTGTAATGAAAATGTGAATTATCCTAAGCATAGCCCCTAGGAGTCTCATAAACAAGAGTGCAATAAGGCCCATTTTTGAGCACCAGTTACCGTTCGAATCTAGATCAAAGTGGTGTTTTCAGCTTTAACCCCTAGGTACATCTGTGCCAGAGCCGCCTCTACCTGCTCGTATCTAGACAAGGATGTATTGCTTGGAAAACTCACAAAATCTCTATAGTACCAAAATTCTAGGAATTTCTTCTATGATAATCCTCAAAGTTTATCTTAGGGTAATGTTATCTAATCAGAGTTTTTCTAAATCTAGTTTCCATGGTTATTGCTAAACTTCCTTTGATACCAACTGTAATGCCCCGACCCTAGTTAACCAGTGTTGGTGCATTATTATATAACATTTGCATGATTACAAGGAATCAAGTCCCGAAGGACCGATTAGTTTAGTAGTCTTGGAAAATAGATTAGATACATGAATGCTGAATTACATTATAAAATGAAAAAAACAACGAAATTGTCTCTATTGACCACATTCATATCACTTAGACTATCCCTGCAGGTCAGTAAAAATATACTTTTTCACATCCTAGGAAAAATAAAACATAGAAAGGGGTGAGATCATATGATGAGTAAGGATTACAATATAGCAAAATTTTTTATAAATAAGCTTAAATATTTAAGGAAATGTATAAAACTAAAACAAAAGCCTTTTAAACATAAACTCTAGAATAATATGGCAATGATAAATCAAATAATTCCATTTGCTTATTCACATGGATATTATACTAGTTTAATAACCACATGTAATATCAATATCTAATTTCATAATGATGGAATGCATAATGCTAGACTTCATAACCAAATAGTCAAGGCCATTTTCCAATACTAAAAATAAGATTTTGTCAAGGCCTTGCACCAAGAAACTAGTTTGTATTATGAGACCTACCGATGCATCGAGGAGCTATAGAGGGCTCCACCCATCACTTACTAATTCCAATGCATTCCTCATATGAAAAGGATTAATCAAAACACAAACATTCATATTAAAACTAGCATACAAAATGTCAGTACTTTATCCATAAACCATGAAGGTATAAAAATAACACATCCACAATCAAACATATAACCAAACCTTCAATACAATATAGAAGATTTGTATCATAATAAATCAACCTCAATCAATAATAATATCCTATAAAGGATGTCGAAATAGTTGAAAATGATCAGTAAAAATATTTGAGAGAAATATGCATTTTTATGAAATCATTTTAAAGTCACATAATTTATAAAGGAAGTAATTTAAAAGATAGTTTTTAATCAAAGTGTTCCATACCACTTTGAAACTTTTGAATGGAATTAACATTTTAAAACATTCATGTCCACATAAATAAATCCTTAAAACCATTTTGAAAACATGGACATTAATGGGAAAGGTTTAAAAGAATAAATCTTTATAAAATTTAAAATGTTGTTTTAGTAAAAGACTCAATTAAAAATAATCCATTTTAAAAATCTTTTATGAAACATGTACATGTATAATAAATATTTCCCAGTAGATACTTACGTAAAAACAACCTCGGATAATAAAGAGATAGTGAAATTAACCATTACCTTGCACTTTCCTTTGGTCGAGGGTACGTTTAACCTCCTGTATAATGACCATAGTATGTTATTAAATTATAAAAGAACCATATTAATATTTATATATCATACATGATTCATTTAAAACTTTATACTACCCATTTAAAAATGATTTCCATGTTTAATTAACATTTTGTGTAATAATCACTTCCATTATCGTACGTGTTTTAACTTGTTATTCTTGATCGTATCATTTAGATCAGGATGTACATACTTCCAGAATATAACACATGATATATATATCATATATATTTATAATATAAATATTTATAATATATAGATATATAAAATAGAAAGCACCATTTATGGAGACGGTAGGCTGTACGTACGCATAAACACTGTTTCTATTTTCATATCGTATTGAATGGAAGTAAGTGAATAAGATATATATATATATATAAGTACATACATATACATATATATATGTATTAAGTAGAATTATTATTTCATTTATTACATACTTATCAATAATATATATTTTTATAATCATCGTTGAATGGTGAATGTGGAAATTAATCTCATTGTGTCGTGGAGACGGTAATCCGTACGTACGCACGAGCGACAATATCACTATATTGATGGAGAAATTGTATGTAATAGGATGTTATATCATATATACAGAATAATTAACATTTTATATTTATTATTTAAATAAGTTATACTCATTATTATACCCATCCAAATAATGAAGTGTTTGAATAACAAACTACATCACGACGTGGAGATGGTAAGCCGTATATACGCACATATGGTGAATTTGTCATTTATAGGATGGATAGAATAATGAATATGGTTGTACCATATTTATAATAACATAATAGTATGTATAAGGTACTGTATTTATTATTTTTGTATGGAAACAACAAATAAAGCGGAAGTGGAAGAAAAATAGAACTTGAAAAAGGGTGGTGAAATTATTTCTTCTTCTTCGGGTGTTTCCTTTTGAGTTGATCAAAAGAGCTCCTTAGGTTGGATTTCTGATCAAAGTAAGGCCTCCAAAATGAAGTGAGGAAAGTTGGGAGGATATTTCTTCCAGTTTTGGATGATCCAAAAGGATTTTTAGGTCTGAAATTAAGAAAAGGAGAAGTTCCCTTTTATAAGAGAGGTGAGATACACTTTTGGAAAAGCTGAAAATATTATTTTATAATAAAATAATTTTCAGTTTCTAATGTCTCCAAAATGAATTATTTATAGGGTAAGGTGGGGATGGGTCTCAAAACTCACAACCAATAGGTTTTAAATAGGTTTAGGTCATAATATTAACCTTATCTTTAATATTTAACTCTTAGTTAAATAGTTTGACATAAACCACATCACTTTGTATTTTTATATTATATGGTTAATAAACTTACTATAACAAGACAAGAGAACCCCATGTGGTTCATTATTAATATATATAACCTTTTCTAAGTCCCTTGGCAGAAACTTATATTTTTAGGAATATTATATCAATTAATAATATAGTATTTGTTTTAAAAACTCAATTAATTCAATTTTGACACTATTTAATATTTGATTTTTTTAAAAGCCATTATTTTTTTTCACTTTGAGTAATATTTATTTAAATAACCCTAACATGTAATATTAACCTATAAAATTATTTTAATTCATCATAAGTCTCCATTTACATTTATTTGGATATTTATAATATCAATTATTTTAATATTTCATTAATAAGGAAATTAATGCATCATCATTGTGTCATAAATAAATTAAATTATTTAATGAATAACAATTATAAATAAATTACCATTATGTAGAAAATATATTTATATTTATAATTAATATTTATAGTCGAATTTATATTATGTGTAACCCTATATATTTAGGACATGTGTTAGGGTAATTATGATATCATTTTTACCCTTAATTACCCTATTTTCTTTTAACCGTGGTAACTAAAAGTCAAAATTTACTATTCCAAAAAAATTATTTTCATCTTATTTAACAAAATTTTACTTACTGATATTAACCATGTCTCTCAGATTTTTGAAATTCAACTCACAGAAGCAGTAAAATTAAGTTTTATGCAAATTTGCAAATGCTCTTAGGAGGTGGGTAAATTACGGTAAAAAGATCAATACAATTTTTATAAATCTAGACATATTATAAAATGAATCCAATGAAATACATTGAACATATATAGGTATTATGTATCTATTTTGACCAAAAATAAATTTAAATAAAACAAATAATTATTTAAATAAAAAGCCCGTTTTAAATAATAACGCAGTGTTTTTCACTATTCGTCAAACATTGAAAGTTTTCAGAAAAATAACAAAAATTCACCCTAATATAATTTTGATATTTTGAATTCAAAATTAAATTATATTTTACCAAATTCAAAACATAGAAGTTTCATTTATTAATTTTAAATTTATTCCTGTTGTCAAAACCAAAAAGCGGGTTTTTAAAAAGTAAAAACTCTCAAAAGATTGACATGTGTTTAGGTTAAATTTAAATGTGAAATTACTTATAATGAAATAAATTGTATTAAATGATAAAAATATAATCTAATTATACTTAAAAACCTTTCAAATTCATAATTTAACACTATAAATTATTTTTATTTAAAAAGTTGCTTTCAATTAAAACATAGTATTTTTCACTATTCGTCAAAATATGGAAGTTATCAGAAATGTACCAAAAAATTATTCAAACAAAATTTTTGTGCCCCAATTATAAAGAATAATTTAATTTCATTAAATTTAATATATAAAAGTTCCAAATATTGGTTTTAAAAAGGGTTCTCTATTAAATGGAGGTAAAATTGCGTTTTTTGAAAAATGCTTCTTTTATCTGAAAAAATGAATTTGTTCTTATATTATGTCTAAGAAACACATAATATGGATGTTAAAATTATATAGAGTGTATAAGATTCAAAATTAAGTTAATAATATTTATAACTTCTTTTTGAACGGCTAGTTTGGTAAGTTGTGGTGCGCTCGAACTCGATGTTGCTTGTAGCGCAAACTATTGAATTACTTTAATGAGATAACGTACTATGAAATCTTGTGGTGTTACAAGTACGAAATATCACCCCTAAAATGAGGGCAAATCTTAAAGTACTATTCAAACACTCGATTAAATTCTTAGAACATTCTCAATGAAATTTAAATGTGGATGGGATAAACATCTCCCTTTTGTTTAGTTCTCTTAGCACAAAAGCTTAAACTCAAGCATTTAAATTGCACCCTATAAAGAATTACACATGAAGAAATGTAGAAATATTACTTGTTGGAATGATTATGGTGAGAGAAAGATTCTTGGGCATGATATTTTGCAAGATATGATAGAAAAGGTTCATGCTAACCAGTAACACATTAAGGATGCTCAGAGTCAGCAAAAGAGGTATGCCGAAAACCATCGAAGGGACTTGGAGTTTGATGATGGTGAAAAATTATTTCTTCAAATTTTACCTTGTAAGAGATTCATGAGGTTTGGAAAGAAATGGAAGCTTAGTCTTAGGTACATTAGCCCCTATGAAGTCTTTGATCGCATAGAAGCAATGACCTATCATCGTGCACTCCCTCCAAATATAGTATAAGTTCATGATGTCTTCCAAGTATCCCTCTTGTGGAAGTACATACCTGACCCATCACATGTAATAGATTCAGAGGTGGTACAACTAGAACATGACATATTTTATGAGGAGAAACTAGTGGAGATGTTGGATCATAGAGACAAGGTTTTATGCAACAAGACTACCCTCCTTGTTAAGGTGTCGTGGAGAAACCAAAAATGTGAAGAAGCCAGAAGGGAACCAAAGGAGTCTATGAGGAAGAAGTACCCACACCTTTTATTTTTAGAGGGTACGAGTTAAAATTTCTATGATGAAATTTCTTAAGGGGGAAGAATGTAATGTCCTGAACTTTTGAATAATATTTGTTTCTGCAATTTGTGTGTTATTTTTTTATACTAAAAAAACTATATCCTTTAGTTAATAAAGTGTGTATAACTAGAATGAGACCATGGGGTTTCACCTATTATATGACCATTAGTCAATATGATCATTGGAAACTATACTCTTAACTTTATGATTATTGTTTATAAATACAAGTGATCATGGTTAATTAATACAGAAAGATGAGTCGAAGGCCTCATCTAGTAGACTCTAGCCATACAAATCCCATATTTTGGAGCTTAGGAATAAGGTTGAGTCTCTACGCTTTTCTATAGACCAAGTCCCGCTTCAATATGTGAAGCTTAAACAGAATATCCTATGGCAGAAGTTCAAGCTGATAGAAATCACCACTCAGGCAATGCTGTCCGAGCCACCCCAATATTCTATCAGCATTGCGCACCTTACTCTTAGGTCCTATGCAGATGTTATAAGGGGATATGTAATGAGGAATTAGTTACTTTGTGTAATCCTGTTGTATAAATAAAATTATTATTTTTTATTATGGTAAAATTTTAGAATTACAAATGTTAAAATACATATATGATGAATTTATAGAATTTCCATATTATTGGTGAATTTTGGAAAAAAAGGTATTTTAAAATATTTTTGTAAACTTTAAATAATTAATAATATGAAATGATTTTCAAAAATTAGTCTTCTACAAATGTGATCATTAATAAATTTAGATTCTAATAAGATCAACTTAATTTTTGATGGATAGTAAATTATGAATAGTAATATTACCCTTATGAATAGTAATGTGACCAATGGAATAGTAACCTCAGTTAAGAAAGTATAAATATTATTTAGGCATCTTAAATGGTGAAGTGATATAATATCATAAGTAAATAACTATTTCGGAAAATATTAGTTAAGTATTCGTATTTTTTTGGGGTAAATAGTGTTTTTAATTAAAAATAAATATATCATAATTAGAAATTTATTTTCTTAAAATGGAGTTCATTTTTGAATTCAGAGCATTGATATTACGTTATGATGAATTTATGAGATTTTTATAAAATGTTTTGTTTTTTGGTGAATAGTAAAAATACAGTTTTGAGTTTCAGTGTGTTTAATGACTTCATTAATGAAGTAATAAGGATGCAATCATTATGGATGATTTTTATACAATAAGATATGTTATGAGGTGTCCCAAGTGGCCAATACCATGGGAAATCCCATGGTTTTGCAAATACCACTGATGAGGTGTCCCTTGGAAATTAATAAAACATTCCCTCAATTTTTCAATAAATACCAACACATTACTTCATTAATTTCATTCCAAATTCCTCCTCAATGAATATATGGTCTTTTTACCTCCCAAGGAGTCCTTCCAAGGTTCCCTCAGGCCCCCCAAGGTCCAAACCTTTTACTTTTTGAAGTCACTCTTCAAGGTAAGGGAACTATTCACCCTCCTCTTTATGTCATGAATTCCTTTATGATATGTCTTCTAGTTTCCATTTTATTATGTTGGGGTATGTTGTTATATGTATGTATTTATTTTACATTTTATTTCCAAATTATTAGAGACCCTTTCCACTATCATCAACAATTTTTTCTAAATTTTAAGCGATGTCGTTAGGCTGCCGATTTTTTCGTAAAAGAAATCACATATTATCTTTTCTTTCAAGTTGTCTTTTTCATGTGGTATGTCATTAAAACATCCATTCCATGATATTATTTCCTTTTTATTATTTAACCATACTATTTTATGAGTTATTTATTAGTGGGTGACCCTTGTCCCCTCTCTTTTAAATGTTTTCTAAAACCATGTTGTATAGCCATTATGCTGCATAATTTTCGTCTCAAAATCTCTCTCTTTTTCTCATGAAATTCACCTATTTTATTTATGTGAATTACCAAACCAATTTAGTTTCTATGGGTATTCATAAAGACAAAAAAATGATATATTTTATTCTAGAATTGACATACATGACACCCTCATTCCTTTTCCATGGGCTATAAATTACATAATGAATATGTTTTTAACCACTCTTAAAATGTCACGATTTTGAAGTGAAACCCATTTATTTTAATCTCTATGGGTTATTTATGAAATGTAAGATTATTATATATGTGTATTACATTAAAATAGGGACATATTAACAGTGCACCCTGATATCCCTGCAATGCATTGGGGAAATAATTTAATCTATAGAGATGACAAGTTTCACAATACCTTGGTGAATAACCCTAGTAATTTTTTTGACACCTTGGGGATGTACCTTGGTGATATGTTCATGAATGTATAAATTAAATATTGTAGCCAAATATTAAAGTTATGATTCATGTTATTTTTATTATGATATTTTTATTCTTCCATTGCTAATGCATTTATGTTTTTCATCAAGTTCTTATCGATATCACATGTAAACTGATTCCCTTTTTTACCCTTACTGAGCCTTCTGATCACCCTTTCCTTTGATGTATGTCTTTAGGTTATGATATGTAGTAATTTTAAATAGGATTAAATTTTCAAGAATATTTTAAAGGGTATTAAAATAATATTTTATTTTTTGATGTATTATGTTCATGATTTCCAAGACACTATATTTTAAAGATCCTCTGTTTGTAAAATGTAATGAAAAGTTATGTAATAAAAATGTGGGATACTATACATGAACTCATAGTACATGGAGTGTGAACACTGAGGTCCCCTAGTCTATTTTTGTTAGGCCACTCAACATTTACATTTCTAGAGTACACAGGGTGTTCCTCCTAGTACATGACATATACCACTACATGGGTACCAACCCTTACATCCAGCCTCCCCCCTCAGTGTGTAAAACAACCGAGTACACGACATGTACCACAAATAAATGATGTGTAACCACACATGGGTACTCAACCATGTAAAGTTTCATATACCTCTCCTAGATATGTACTCATACACAATGTGCATCCCACACAGGGTCTGGCCGTGTTCCCAGTATGACCAAGTACCCATACATGGGGTGTATGGCTGAGTACTCATCCACACACTCAATCTTCATACACAAAGTGTACCCCTGTTACAAAGTGTGTAGTATCGAAAAATCATCTTCCACAAATATTTAGAACACACAGGTAAGTTTTTTTAGAACTATACACTATGGACATGGTTTCCCCAAATGAGAAACCCCCATAATGGCTTGAAACACTTGTTTTCCCCAAAAACCACAGAATCCCCCCTCATTGTGTCCCAATCAACCCATTAAATGAATTAAAAATCTAAAACAATTAAAATAAATGTATTTTTGTTAAAAACATAAAATGGTCCTACCTTCATGCGGAAATCGCTGACGCTTCACACTAGTCTATTACCTACAGCTACCACATGGTGATCTGGTATGACCCAAGCTCTATAGCGACACTTCCTACCCTCCCTCTACAACTTTTATTTCCCTATTATTGTCTCAAAAAAGATAAAACCATAGGGGGGATTCACATACACATAAAGGAAAAGGAGAAAAGTGAAAAAGAAAGGAATAAAAAATGAATAAAAATAAAAATAAAATGAAAAGGGGCTCGGGCCCAGACCTAGTGCATGACGCATGGTTATATCTCACATAGACAAAATCACTATTTGAGACTTAATGGAAAATAGAAAATATCAATACAAATATCCATTTAAAATATACATTAAAACAAATAAGTTCCAATAAATTAATATTTAATTAATTAAATTTTAAAAATTACATAAATATTGGAACAGTTCATACTTCTAATAAACCCTTATTCTCAAGTAAAAACACTATTTAGGGGATAATGGAGTGGTTTAAAAAATTATCTGATATCATACCATATGAAAAATTAAAAAATTTAGCTAATAAGTACTATAAAAAAGATTCAAAGTTCCACACATTTTTCACAACCCATGATGGAATGGGTAATCAAAAATTCCCAAACACAAATGTTTCTCACCCCCAAGAAGCCTCAAATGATATTCAGAAACCATGCTCTCCAAAAATCACTGGTGAAACCAATTCTCTCACAAAAATCTAATAATTGGTGTTACAACACCCAAAAACCTCTCTCGACATGAGGGAGATTCTACTATAACCAATTTGATACTTCCCACATTAGAAGTATCATTATCATCACCCCATTACCCAACAACAAACAGTATGGGCAAGCTACATCCATCACTAAACATAATGGACAGACATGGACAAACAAATCACACCTGAGAAATATCACAAAAACCTATACTAAATATACTAAAAAAACTACTTAAATTAGGATCACTACATCCAATAGCCTATGGTTTACTCCATACCACAAGTATTTCCTTACTTCACTCTTGGAGTGCACAGCATGACTCACACTCACATAGTCCAAGTCCTAACAAAACTAGGCTAACACACCTAACACCACTAACCACCCTCTACATGGGCATTAATATAAAGCTAAAATCATCCAAACATTATCACACCATCCTACCCAATGTGTAAAAAACAATAAGGGATATTAGCACAACCAAAATTTCCCTCTCAAGGTTTCCATGAGAGACAGATCACTCATAGCAGTTCACTTCTCAAAAATATGGCATCCTCGGGCCTGAATACACCTTGGTGATAGTAGACGATAATGAAACCAATAATTAAGAAAAAACACATTCACCAAATAAATTTGTGATATCAAGCACATATGACCCACCTCAGAAAAAAAAACAAGACATAGAAAGAATAACTCCCTCTAAAGAAAAATAAACCTAAGAATTCATGGAAAATACCAGAATAGGGAAAATTGATCCAAAACCAAATACACATCAAGAATCCAATAAATAATAAAGTTTCCAAAAAGGTATTTGGATCCCACTACCAATCCAAAAGTGTTTCCATGCATCCCTTGATAAAGGATTGCATCTCCAACACTGGCGAAACTCTCACCTCACAATCCACATGATCGGTCATCCAAAGAAAATACAAAACACTATAGACATGAATATTTCATTTGAATTATAAATTTCCAGAATGATGAATTAACACATAAATATTTCTAATTGGAATAGAGAAAAAATAGAATAATTCATAAATCGAAAATCAAAATTGCATCACACTAGGTGAAATCACGCAACCATAAAAACAAAAATCAAGAACAGAAATCCCATGCCATGGTAACTTGGAATTCCTATTGGAAAAGGTATTCAAGATAAAATAGTTCTATATCTATCACGAGTTATAAAAAATTACTAAACAACCTGTATATCAATTTAAAAAATCATAAAACAAAACACCTATGGTACTATTTTGTAACGAACCAGCCCAGATCGACCTAACACATAACCCAATCTAGCTCACCATAGGCTATAAGCATACCTTACCATATACCAAAAGATACCAAGAATTAGAGAGATTATATAAGGTAAAATAGGGAGACTATACCCTCTATTCATTTTTTAAATAAAATCAGAAAATAACCAAACACATACACATGGATAACATTAGAATACAAAAAATAAATAAATGAAAGAAAAGCTTTCTATAATAAATGGAATATGGAATATAGACTCTCAAATCATGAAAAACGTACAATAGATAATCTCCCATTGAGTTGACCAAATATAAGAAACAAATAATTGAATATACATAAAACCAACTATACTTCCAATGTTGATCCAAACAATATACCCGGTCTTCACGATACTTGAGTTACACCTGCTTGATCATGAGATTCCAAATGAGTGGATCTACTTGATCAAGAAACAGTGGGACTTGGCCCCATAAATGGTGAAAACTATGATCTAAATTAAATAATTCATCATATCTACATGTACAACTAGGTTCATGTATATTGGGTGATAAATAAATATTATTAGGCTACCCTCAATGGTGGACCGATAATCTTCTCTCAAAACAAGTGAATGCACACGTGATATTCCCATCATAGCCGAAAAATAATAGCAGTTGGAATAAAAGAATAAACTACATAACAAGTGGGAAAATAAACATAATATATAATCCAACTAGAGGGTTTTAGAATAACACTTGTGGTAAAAATACCCCCTCTATAGCCCCTGCCAAATAATTTATAGCATGTGGATCACCCAATCAAATGAAATCTGGCATGTCTTCCAGATCTACTCAAGAGATTCAAGACATCTAAAATAAAAATGCATGAATTACTGACCCTAGGAGTAACCATAGATGTCCACATGAAAAATAAACACATCTACCGGTCTCTATAACTCTTATGGAATTATATAACTGAGTAAAGATCTACATAACACACATGATAAACCATAATTTACTAGAAAACCCTATCGAATAAATTAGTCTTTAAATGAGGAATTGATAGTATAATCCATCCCAGGGGACAACTCCTAATGTGGTCCGGAAATAGGTACTATCCCATGAGACACCTTCTACCCAAAAGATTGACAGATACCCTATCCTAGAGGTTTCTCTCCAGAAGCTAAGAGCATGAACAATATCCGGGAAATATAACCCCTATCCAGGGAGAATACTAAACTAGAGAGGTGCAATTAACCATATCATCCAACAACTCCCAAGGCATGTCTATCCAAAGCCATCTAATGGATTAGAGAACTAGATCACAACATAGGGCCAAATCCCTATCCAATATATCCCAAGGATCTCCTCTTAAAACTACACTCCTTAGGAGAAACTGCCCCAAACATTATGGTCAAAGAATAACCTAACAAGGGAAGATCCAACCTTGAACCCACCATCCAAAAAACTAAACTAATAGGGTCGATCCACTCTCATCCAACATGAATAAGGCTCCCATAGAACCTTGGATCTTAGTATCCAACAAAGAAGTCACCACTCTCTCCATGACCCATATTAGTGCCAAACCAAACCCGGGGCTCACACAGTCCTTGGGGACACAACATAAAGCAACACCCATCACATGAATCCATTTATGCACCCAATAATTTAGGACTCAACCATAGAAACAACCTCAAATGGAAGAAATTTCATAGAAAGATAAGGAAACCCTACAAGGGGTTCCCCTAACTCATCCAAAATCATGGGACAATCCTACTTCCATAACATCCCAAACGACCCTCAGTAACCTCCAAATGATCCAAATCAATAGGGAACACAAAGGGGAATACAAAAGCACTATCCCTCCAATTAGGACATTCAAAATATTCCTCATGACCACCTCAAAAAAATTATACCATCCAAAAGGGTTCCACAGAAAAATATAATAAAAAAATTCCATACAAGAATTATTAATAGCCAACTACGATAATCACTGATCCCTAGATCTGAAACTATCCTACAAGGGATCTTAAAGAGTCCCTCAAACTCATCTCATAATCACAATAAAACCTGTATGTTCCTTACAACCAAAGGTATCAACATAGCTGAAATGATCTAGCATATCTACTCCATAAACCTTAGAGCTATACCTAAAGACCTCAATCCTCGGGTTAATAGTCCCAACATATAGGAAAAAATCAAGATCTACTCATAGATACTACATCTTTCCACCTTCTAGTATCCATCTGAAATAACATTGAACAACACTGGATAGAATCCAAAATCCATTACCGACTAACGAACTCACACCTCTATATGGGCCTCACAGATCACAACCCAAACCCCCAGGACAAAGCTAGAACCACAAAAAATAAACCATATTGCAAAACTCTCATGGTATAAAGCACCATCTAGATAGTCTCTGAACACCAAAAGAACACCACCATCACAATCTATGTTGAAAAAACTCAAAATAGACTAGTGAAAAGTCTTATTCTGACAACAAGGTGAAAATAGGAAAAATAGACCCGAGTAGGGAAGGTTTATGGCGTACACTCTAGGTACATGGATTGTTACCAAAGAGTCCCCCCTGACCTTGTTAATCCAGCCACATAGAATGTACTTTGCAAAATTAAGGGCATGTGACTCTTGGTACATGATGTGTACCCCTACCTAGTTACCGACCCATGTATCTATACCTCCTTATCAGATAAAATACCAGAGTACATAGAATGTACAACTAGTACATAGTGTGTAACCCCACATGGGTAACTACCTGTGTACCTGTCCATTTTCCCAACCTAGGTGTGTACTATTACATAGAATACATCCCACCAAGGGTTGGGTCGTGTTCCCTATATGGATATGTACCTCCACACGGGGTGTCTGTCTATGTATTGGGACACACAACCAAGACCCTTACATGATGTGTACCCCCAGTACATAGGGTGTAGTGCGAAAAACATCATATTCATTGAATAGGAATAACACACAGTGTGTGTTCCTCCTTACCACACATCATGTACATGGTTTCTTTGAACATGAAACCCCCAAATGGACTAAAACACCCATTATTTACTGAAGCTCCTAGATTGACCCACAATGGGTCCCAAGAAACCCATAAAATGATTTTAAAAAAATCCTAAAATTTGTGCAATTATGGAAAAAAACATATAATAGGCCTACCTCTGGTTGGTAACCACTGACACATCACAATGATTCATGATCTGCATCAGTTGCACGATGATATGACATGAGCCAATCTCCATGGAGATGCCATCTAATATCCATATCCCTCTTTTCTCTCACCACACCTATCTTGGATAAACGACACCCATAGGGGGGATCCACATACAAGAAAATGAAAAGTATAAAAGGGAAATAGAAAATGAGAAAAGAAAAAGAACGAAAAAAGAAAAAAAATAAAAAAAAATAAAAAAGGGATTGGGCCCAACCACAGTGCCCAATTCAAGGTTATAACTCTCATAGAAAATCCCCCGATTATAGAATCAAATACTAATATATAATATCAATATGATATTCTGTTTAAAAGATACTACCAAACAAACATTCATGAATAAATTAATATTTAATTCATTAAATATTGAATATTCTGTGAAAATTTGAATGGGAAGGATTTAAAAAAAACTCCTATACTATGTTAAACACTCTCTATTGGTAGAAATGGGTTTGTCAGAAAAATTACTAGGGATAATTTCATAGGAGAAATTTATATTTTCCATTGTAGGCTACACCTTAATATATTTCACTTATGTATTTAAATTGATACCATAAAATAATGATCTAACACTGGCCTATTATAAGGGAATTGATGAGAATACCATGAATTTTTTGAGACCATATAGTGGACCCACAAGCTGTGTGTCTTTTATTTAATGACAAATGTAACAAACCAAATTCCATACATAAACATTACATCTTCTTAGAAGAATTTTCATTACATATCATAAGTAAAAACCTAGGGAACTTTAAGGTTTAATGTATTTGGATACTAGATAAACCATATTCTTATTTCTTGAATGATCTTAAACATATCCCACAGATATCTTCTCATATAGTAATTTTCTTATACAATATGTACTTAAAACAATTATTCATGACCCATGTAAGGGAAACAAAAGAATGTGTGAGCTCAGATGCTATTTAAGGGTAAAAAAGGAGATATCATTGATAACATAGGAATAAAATGATTATAAGCATATGATAACATGATAATAGAATTTGAAAACCATGACCTACATAACAAAGATTAAAATATAGAGTCAAGAAATAATGGATGTAAGTTCATAAGATTTGAATCATAAATGAATCAAAGAATATGATCCATGAGAACATAACATTGGAATATGATATAAATATTTTACATAGACATTATGTAATGAACCAACCCAAGTCAAATTGATAAGACACATGAGCTAAACTTTCACAATAGTGAGGTGAAATAATATTATAGAATACAAGTCTCATATAATGTAAAATACGACATACAACAAGAGAACAAAGTGGAAGAAAGAGATGCAAGCAAGATCCATCCAAATATGCTAAAACCAATAGAATGAAAAAATAACAATAATTCACCAATGGAAAACCTATCTCCTATAAAACATCCCTATATGATGGCTACAATGAAAAGAGATTCCAAAATGATATATAATGCCTTTACCTTTACCTGAGTCCTACAAGACAACATGTACAACCATCCAAAGGAAAAAGTAGTGTTTGATCATAAAGCCCAAAAGGATACCACCATATATTTTATAAAAGGTCTAACACCAATAATGAAATAGTTCTAGATTTTATAACAATTTTTTTTAAAAAACAAAATCATAAATACAATCCCATATTTAAATAATCTTTTTTTTGGTTTTTATAAAATATTTTCATATCCCTAAAGACGACAATATTAAATGTATAAGTGATAAGATAATAATTCATATCCATAAAACATAAGGTAAGATAGTAAAAAGAAATCATGAAATAAACCATCATGCAAAACCATGTGGCACAAACTCATGTGAAAATATGTGAGCAACAATCCATGACAAAATCGATCATGTGATAAACAAACCATAAATGAAAAAGCACACCATATTGGGACCTAGTCTATGGAAATACATATTAGAAATAAAAGAACCTAAAATAGGAATACTTTGGTAGAAAACAATATCAATTCCTTCCATTTTCCATCGATATTTCAAAAGTATCCCCAAGTGGTGTCACACACAATAGGGTCACCTATATCCCTTTTCTGATGCACCCAAGGTTCACAATGTGCCACATTGTTCAAAATACATTTCAAAAACAATATCACATTCTATTAACCATTTTTTATAGGTAATCAAATCCACTTTAATGTTCAAAAATCCCATTTACCAATCAAACCACCATTCGATATTTTAATCAAACACTCTGTGTATAAAAACCCATTTTTAAAGAAAAACCCTTAAAATAAATTATTTCCAAAAAATAATTTGAAACCAAAAATAACATCAATTAAATGGATATACAAAATTAAAATTACATGAATTATAATATATTTATCGAATTTTCCCTTTTCATAGAAACACCTACCTCAAAAGGGAGGTACATCTAGATGCCTTTGAAAACGAAGACTGGGGAAGAGTAGATTAGTTCCTCCAGATCCTAGATCCATAAGAAAAATTTAAATTTTCCATAAAACCTTTAAGATCCATAATCAGAACCCAATTGGGTTTCAATAGGATGATATGAGAATATATCTAGAAAATATCTATAAAGAATAGGGGGAAACAGCTAAAAAATAGAACATACCTCAATGTGATCCATTAAGAATGAATGAATTACACATAAAATTCAAGGATAGAAACCAAAAAATAACTGGTGAATGAATAGGATGATAAAAAAATGAGATTGCGGGTGATTATAGTTAAATATAACCAACGAAAAATGGTAAAATCCAAATTTTAAAGTGTTCGGATGGGGTCACACGTTTTCTGGGGGCATAGAGCATTGTCAAACTAATCATGCACCGTAACCGTGCACCCATACATTCCATTATATCCAAAGGTGTAGGGTTTAAATTGGAGGGCCACATGGTTTTTAAAATCCATATGTAAACCATGTGACACCTGTGAAAAACAATAATACACTCCACATGGTATATTGTACATGTTTTATGGTCTGACTAACCAACCTCAAACCACACAAAATTCCATTGGAACCTTATAGTGGCATACCAGAATGTTAAACTAATTATGTTCTATAACTTTTCACCTTTTTCTCTCTAAAAATCACTTATTTTAAATATATTATCCCTAAAATATTTTAGGACCCTAAATAAGAAAGTACAAGGCTCAACAAAGGTGTACTTGTGACCCATAGGGTGTCATAATTCTCCCCACCGAATGTGATTTTTTCCCCAAAATGTCCTCCAAATATTAGACCCATAAAGAGAGAAGGCCACTGCAACCTCATGAACAGTTCATTCTCCCATATCTCATGGATATCATATATGCACTTCTATTGTACCCAAACCAATGGAATCATTTTAACACATAATACCTTCTCCTAGTGATCCATAATCTGAACTGGTAGCTCAAAAATTGTGGTATTGGGATCAAGATCAATATCCCACCATTAAATCACATATGAAGTCTTAGGGTGATACCTCATCGGCTGGGAAATATAAAAAACATCATGAATTTAAGTCAATAGATACAGTAAGTATAATAGATATTCCACCCTTACAAGTCATTCAATAAACTCTAAGGGGGTAATAAACTTCAGTGATAACTTTCTCTACTTACCCAACCGATGATGTCCCATGTGAGGTGAAACTTTGAGAAAATCCCAATTACAAACCTCAAATTCAAAAGGCCGATAGTGATGGTCCGAATAGGATTTTAGACTACTCTATTTTGTGACCAACCTCTTCAAGATTAAAATCACATTTTCCATCATCTCCTGATTGAGACTCAGCACAAATAAAGAAAACTCTCCTAACTCTGCCATACACATGGGTGATCTATATGGACTACGAAACAAGGATTCAAATGGAACCATCTTTACCAAATATTAATAACTATTTTTATAGGAAAATTATACAAGAAGAAAATTAGTTTTTAAAGGTCCTACAAAATAAAGCATATAAGAATAATGATTATACTTAAGAACCTAAACATCCATCCTTGCCTATCTATATATCTGTGGATGATAAGAGTAATCAATTTCATCAGGAAACCCATCACCTTTTGAAAAACCTTCTAGAACATGGATGTGAAACCCTAGTACCTATCAGATAAAACTGAAGAGGGAACCCCATGAAGTCTCAAAATCTATTTTTTGTACTTGTCTTCGAGCTATTATAACTTCATCATATAAGGACCCAACCTTAAACCTTAATTAACATTGAATTAAATGAATAATTCACATTGAGGATCTTTTCAGGATTAGAGTTTTAGAGAATTAGGACATAACTATTACATCTCAAAAGATTACAAAGTAGACACTTCTAATATGTTTCCATAAAATAAAAAAAAACTCTTAAAAAGAGACATGTCTAGTTCCATGTTTTATATAGCATGACTTTCCCTTGATCCCGTCCTTGACCCTATTCCACATTAAGTCCTGTGAAAAACATTTCAAAAAAAACTTGGGGTGAGCATAAAAAGCTCAGTAAGGGATACACAAATAATGAAAACTATTATTTTTTCAAACATTACATAAACCATGTATACTTTATCAAAGTAATACCTTCACCTTCATGAAGTTGTAAAAACTATTCACTGAATAAAATATCATTACTTACCCTTTTGTAACCAAAGGATTACCATAAAACCCATATAAAGAACACATAACATATAAAGGTAACTTAGGACATAAACATAATTAAGTGGAATAACCATACGGTCGACTTCCACACATATCACATAATGGAATAGCCATACGACCATCTTCCATACATACTTAATGGAATAGCCATACGTTCGACTTCCATACCCAATGAATTGGAGGTTATAACGTAACCACCCATCCTGGTATTCACGACACCACCCGTCATATGGTTTATCACGTAACCACCCGTCAAATGTCCAAGTACCAATATAAAATCATAAAACATAAAACCAATATAAAGGAATGATAAAATTTCCACATTTAAATCACAATATATCATTTAAATATATTGACATAATAGAATACTTTATCAAAACCATTTTCAATACCAAAATACATAAAAGATTATATGGTATTTATTTTATTTTAAAAACATTACGACCTGTTGAGGAAGCCATAGACCAAATAATACTCGCAGCAGCGGAAAAGGTCGTTGTCACCGCGTACGTTAAAAAAAACATTCCTTTTTGTCATTTACTAAAACTCTTCATAGAAAAAGATTCCTTTTGTATAAAAGTAAAATTCAAAGGGTTTTATACACCATATAAAATAAAGTTGTGTATAAAACGAAATATGCCTCAATGAAAGGAGATTGAGATGAAGTCCCTTACCTCGGGTCCGACTTGACTCGATCGTTCTTTAACGTCCTGAATAATAAACTTAAGTTAATTTATATTTTCTTAAGAACCTTTTTCAAGTTCATTATTCCTTTTATATCATTTATTTCCATGTTATAAAAATTATGTAACCATTTAAGTTAATAATGTTTGTTTTGTCGATATTTGGTTCTTAAGTCAAAAGTGGACTTCTTACAATTACATGTTGTTCGTGTGGTCAAAGGTTCTTTATATCAAGAATGAAACTAATAATTTGGATATCATATATATCATATATATCCAGAATATACATGTATTTATAATATTACATAATCATTTATAGGTAAGAAATGAAATGCACCGTTCATGGAGACGGTAAGCCGTACGTACGCATGAACGCTACTTTCATTTCATTGTCATATTAATAGAATTAAAACTAAATGAGAGGTATGTATATTTTAATTCCAGAATTATATTCACAATTTATATGTATCATTAATCATATATATCCATTATATACATGTACTTATAATAGTACATTACATTTGGGGATAAGAAATGAAATGCATCATTCATGGAGACGGTAAGCCGTACATACGCATGAACGCTACTTTCATTTCTATTTAATATTTTTATGGAATGGAATAATAATGATATAGAGGTATATTATAACTCCAGTATAACATCATATATAATAACTTTAAATCCATCCTTTACACGTCCCACATATGGCATTAACGAATCACATCACTTTGAGGGGGCGGTAGTCCGCACTTCCTTAAATGAAGATATCATGTTTACCCATAATGGAAACCATAAAGGTATGCCCAAAATGAAAAATACAGAATCTTAAGGAAAACATAAACATATTATATATCATATATAAATATAGTCTCATCTTAATGGCCACCTTTGAAGGTGTTAAAAGAATGTTGACCAATCATCGTTTCGGGAGGCCGAAATACGCCATCCACGGAAACAGTATGTTCTTTAACCATTAGATGTAGGTGTGTGTAAGTGTAGATCGAATCATTATTATAAAAAAATCCTATTATATTGATTATACTGGAGTTTTTACAAAATAAATGAATAAAAAGAGTTTAGGGGGTTGGAGAAGAAAAATAAAACAAAAGGACTCAAGTGAAGACATTACCTTAAAATCGGGTAACTCCCTTTGGTTTGAGCTCAAAGGATTCCTTGGGAAGAATTATGCCCAAAGTGAGGCTTCAAGGATTAAGAGAGGGAAGTGGAGAGACAAAATGGGCAGGGGATGTCTGAGAAAAAGGCTTTGGGAGTGTGGGTAAGGAGGTAGAGGTGGGGGCCTTTTATAAGAGGAGAGGAGGGGCACTCTTGAAAAGTAAGAAAATGTTACATTATTTTAGAATGAGTTTCGGATTTTAATGGTCCCAATTTGATGTGTTTCTAGGATAAGATGATAAGGGTTCGAAATCCACCCATACAATAGGTTTTGGAAATGTGTAGGTCATAGATTTTACATTATCTTTCCATTTTATTTAAATCATTTATTAATGAGGTAATCACTGCATCATCATGATGTCAAAAATAATTTAAGTTATTTAATGTCTAAAAATTATAAAAAAATATCATGATGTAGGAAATATTTTTATATTTATAATTAATATTTATATTAAAAAATTCTGAGTTGTATAACCCCATGTAAAAATTGTTTTAGTAAAACATCTAATGTTTCTGTCATTTTTACTTTAACATTAAATATAAAGTTATTTATGTCATTTCCCAACCAAAGTGGCTCCATGGGGTCCCCAAGTTGACTAATGGATTTTTTTGGTTGGCCATGACACATCCAATGAGGGTAGGACATGTGTCAATCTCATCACATATTATTAAAACATTATTTTTACCTTAAACTACACTAATTACCTCTAATCGTGATTAAAAACTTAATAAGTTACTATTCACCAAAAAATTATTTTAATCCCATTGAACCACATTTTACTTCTTAATGACAACTATGTATGTCGGATTTTTGAAATTAAAAACACAAAAGTGATAAAATTTCATTTAAACGAAAAATCAGTTTTTATAAGTACCAATTAGTGGTTTCACTATTCATCAAAAATTGATGTTTTTCAGAAAAATACCAAAAATTCACCCTAATCTATATTTGATATTACGAATTCAAAAATGAAGTCTACTTTACAAAATTTAAAACATATAAGTAACATTAATTAATTTAATAATTAATTCCCGCTGTCATGACAAATAGCGAGTTTTTATGAAACAATAAGTATCAAAAGATTGACACTAGTTTAAGTCCGATTTCAAAGTGAAATTAATTCCAACGACCACTATTGGATTAAATGGTAAAAATATATTATAATTTAACTTAAAAACCAATTCAAAAGATTATATAATCATCTTAATAAATTAGATTAAAAAGAGGTTTTGAATTAAAATACAACATTTTACACTATTCATTAAAAAATGAACTTTATCAGAAAAATACCAAAAAATTACACAAAGTAAAATTTGATGTCCCGATTCTAAAGAAGAGTTATATTTGGTCCAATAGAATGTATAAGAGTGATCAAAACTATATTTAATGACAGTTTTCCATCAAAAGGTGATAAGTGAACCTTTAGTGAAAATTAGGGTATAAATGCCTAAAATTGTATTCTTTCCATATTTTAAGCCTTTATCTTTTATTGGATAAATGTAAAAACATTTAAAAAACATATATAATCATATTTTAGTTATTTCTATCCATTCCTGCCAATACAACGGCTACATGTTAACTACCATTTAAAATAATATTATTATATTACTAGTGTGCAACGTAAGTTTTCAAAGAAACTCATCGTTGCGTATCGAGTACGCAATCAAACATAGCAACCCATTTAAAGTAAAATTAATATTTAATTTGTAAATATTAATAAATATGAAAAATATTTATTCTCCATTTACCTGGGATGTTACATCCTTCCCCCCTTTTGGGAATTGCGTCCTCGCACTTTTATTCACTTATCAAAATAAGTGGGGGTATTTATCCCTCATAGCATTTTCAGATTCCCACGTTGCCTCTTCAACCATATGGTTTTTCCACAAAACCTTTACCTGGTGGATTACCTTATTTCGCAATACTTTCTCTCTTTGGTCAAGAATCTGGACTGGTTATTCTCCATAAGAGAGATTCTCTTCCAACTGAACTACCTCTGGACTCAAAACATGAGATGAATCTGGCATATACTTCCTCAACATCGAAACATGAAAAACATTGTGTACCTGAGATAAACTCAGAGGTAATGCCACTCTGTATGAAACTGATCCAACTCTCTCTAGAATTTCATATGGTCTAATGAACCTTGGACTCAGATTTCCTTTCTTACCAAATCGCATCACACTTTTCCATGGAGAAACCTTGAGAAAAACATGATCACCTACCTCGAAAGATAGATCTTTCCTCCAGTTATCCGCATAACTTTTCTGTATACTCTAAGTTGTTTCCATGTGTTTCTGAATCAACTAAACTTTTTCTGCCATCTCTTCTAGAAATTCTGGCCCCATCAGCTTCCTTTCACCCACTTCATCCCAAAATGCTGGAGTTCGACAATGCTTCCCATATAATGCCTCAAATGGTCCCATCTATATACTGGAATGAAAACTGTTATTATAAGAGAACTCAACCAAAGAAAGATGATGATCCCAACTTCCCTGATAATCCATCGAACAAGCTCGTAGCATATCCTCCAAGGTCTGAATTGTTCGTTCTGACTGCCCATATGATTTCGAATGAAAAACTGTACTAAAATTTAATTCACTACCCAACGACTTCTGAAGGCCTTTCCAAAAGTTAGAAGTAAACCTAGGATCACGGTCAGATACAATGGAGAGAGGAAATCCATGTAACCTGACTATGTCTTTAAGATACAAACGGGAAAGTTGATCTAGGAAAAAATTATCTCATATGGCAAGGAAATGAGAAGATTTAGTCAAGCGATCAACAATAACCCAGATTGCATTATTACCTCGAGATGTCTTCGGTAATCCCACAAAAAAGTTCATGGATATATTCTCCCATTTCCACTCTGGCACTGGTAGAGGCTGAAGTATCCCTTTTGGTAACTGCCTCTCTGCTTTAACGTGCTGACAAGTCAAACACTTCACAGTAAAATCAGCAATATCTATTTTCATTCCATCCCACCAGTAATACTCCCGCAGATCTCTGTACATCTTAGTACTGCCAGGATGAACTGAAAACAGAGAACTATGAGCTTCACACAACAACTCTCTCTTCAACTGTGAATCACAAGTCACACACAATCTCTTCCCAAATCTCAAAAGACAATCACTATCAATGTTGAATTCAGGCAACTTACCTTTCTGAACCAGCTGTACCCTTTTCTGCAACTCACTGTCTTGCTTTTGTGCTTGCTTGATTCTGTCTGATAGAGAAGATCTCACTAATACCTGAAACAAAATAGAAGGACATCCTGCACCAACAACTTCTATTCCAAAGTTCATCAAATCAAAAACTAAAGGATCTCATTCCAAATGTAGCATGGTTAATGAAGCATTACTTTTTAGACTCAAAGCATCAGCCACTTTATTTTCTTTTCCCGAATGGTAGTGAATTGTAAAATCGTAATCCTTGATTAATTCCAGACATCTCCTCTGTCTCATGTTCAATTCTTTCTGAGTGAATATATACTTTAAACTATTGTGATCAGTATATATTTCACACTTTACTCCATACAAATGATGCCTCCAAATTTTTAAAGCAAAAACAACAGCAGCAAATTCCAAATCATGTGTAGGGTAATTTACCTCATGAGTTTTCAACTGATGTGAAGCATAAGCAATTACCTGATCATTCTGCATAAGGACACAACCACGTCCCTTCAACGAAGCATCTCTGTATATAACAAACTCACCATTCCTAGAAGGAAGTGCCAAAACTGGAGCATTCACCAATCTTCTTTTCAACTCCTGAAAACAATCATCACATTCTTTTGTCTAGATAAACTTAACACCCTTCAGAGTTAGCTTAGTCATTGGACTAGATAACCATGAAAAATTTTCAACAAGCCTTCGGTAGTAACCTGCCATACTAAGAAAACTATGGATCTCGGTTACATTTGTGGGTCTTGTCCATTCTTCAACAACTTTTGTTTTAGCAGGATCAACAGTTATGCCATCTTTTGAAACAATGTGACCCAGGAAAGAAATTTGTTGTAACCAAAACTCACACTTTCTGAATTTTCCATATAGTTTCTTTTCTTTTAAGGTTTGCAAGATAACCCTTAAATGAATTTCATGTTCCTCTTTAATTTTAGAAAACACCAAAATATCATCAATGAAAACAACCAAAAACTTATCCAAGAACTCATGGAAAATTCTATTCATAAGGTCCATGAATACAGCAGGTGCATTGGTTAACCCAAAAGGCATAACTACAAATTCATAATGGCCATATCTATTACGGAACACAGTCTTCAGAACGTCTGCTTCTTTTACTTTCAACTGATGGTACCCCGACCTGAAGTCAATCTTCGAAAAATACTGAGCTCCCTGGAGCTGATCAAACAAATCATCGATATGAGGCAAAGGATACTTTTTCTTAACAGTAATATTATTCAAGGATCTATAATCAATTCAAAGTCTCATTGATCCATATTTATTTTTAACAAACAAGACAGGAGCACCCCATGGTGATGTGCTAGGTCGAATGAAACCTTTATCTAATAACTCCTGCAATTGTTTCTTTAACTCTAAAAGTTAAACTTGATCCATTCAATAAGGGGGTTTTGAAATTGTATTAGAATCAGGAACTAAGTCAACAGTAAATTCAACTTTCCGATCATGAATAATACCAGGAAACTCATCAGAAAAAACATCAAGATACTAATTTACCACTGGCACGTCATTAATCTGAACAGTTCCTTTATTTTCTACAATATGTGCAAGGTAACATTCATTTTCCATCTTTTACTAGTTTCTCAACTTCCTGATATGTTATCAAAATCAAGGGTTCATTCTTGTACACAAACTGAAAATCCTTCTGAAAAGAAACCATTTTAGCTCTACAGTCAATCTTAACATGATAAACAGAAAGCCAATCCATGCCCAAAATAACATCAAACTCTACTAGAGGCAAAACAATAAGGTTTTATGGTAGATTATTTCCACACACAATGATAGGAAGGTTCTTATAATTCCTTTTTGTCTCAATGTTCCCTCCAGGTGTTTTTACCATAAGTTCAGGGTTCATATCTTGAGATGGAATTTACTATTTACTAGAAAACTTCTCAGAAATGAAAGAGTGTGTAGACCCTGAATCAAACAATACATTGGCATAATCTGAACAAACAAACAGTGTACCTGATACCACTTCATTTGATGGCCCAACATCTGCTAAAGTTGTTGCAAATGATTTCACTACCCCTTTCTGCTTGTAGTCTGGATACTTTCCCCCAGTTGAGTTCTTCGTTGGACACTCGTTTGCATAATGACCCATTTCATTACACTTAAAACATCTTACCGTTGGCTTTTCATTGCCTGCTTGATCATCTTCCTTACAGTTACGAGAAATATGACCGGACTTACCACACCGAAAGCACTTACCAGACTTGGATAAACATTTTCCAGGATGCATTTTACCACACTTCTCACAGGATGGATTTTGGTTTTCTTACCTCCTTGCTTCATTGATGAATTCTTCCCCTTTGCCTACCAACTGGACCTGTTATTCTGTTGTTTTTCATAGAACACCTAATCATCGGAAAACTCCATTTCCACCTTCTCCGCACATCGAACAAGTTTTTCATAACTTTTGAACTCACGAGAAGATAAAGCCCTTCGATACTTTGGCTTTAACCCTGAGTAAAAATGGTTTATATTACTATCAAGATCTCGTATGAAGTTTGGAGAATACCTTGCCAATCGAGTGAACTTTGCTTCATAAGTAGCCACTGAGTGATCCTCCTACCTCAATTCTAAGAACAATTTTTCCATCATAAGACGAACCACCTTAGGAAAATATTTCTCAAGAAACATACCTTTGAATTCGTCCCAGTGAAGATCATCAATCTCATCACTATCCCTGATATTTTTCACCATCGACCACCACTGATCAGCTTCACCTTCAAAACGGTAAACAGCAAGACTAACCTTTTGATGTTCTGAACACCCCATGACATCAAAAATCTTCTCCAGTGCTTTAATCCACCCTTCATCTTTCACGGGGTCTGATGATCCTCTGAATTATGTGGGATGTTGCCTCATGAAATGTTCCACCACTGACATGTTCCTCTGCGGTTGATCTGGATGATCTCGTGCATGGATACCACCACCATTTATAGTCTGAGTCAACTATGCCATCACTGCAACAAACTATTCAGTTCCAATTCCAACCATCTCAGGTTGCTGATTTGGAAGGTTGTCTTCCTCCTGATGTCATCCCAATATAGCTGCTTTGTTTCCTCTGTGGAAAACCATTCTGAACCTATAAATATCTTAGGCGATGCAACATGGTAATATTTAAATGCTATATCATTTCATTCATACAATAAATTAACATATAATTTAACAATTGTTTATCTCCTAAAGTTGTCTAAACCGACCTTTGATACCAACTATAACGCCCCAGCCTTAAACCTTACTTAATATTGAATTAAATGAATAATTCACATTGAGGATCTTTTCAGGTTTAGAGTTTTAGAGAATTAGTACATAACTATTACATCTCAAAAGATTACAAAGTAGACAATTCTACAATGTTTCCATAAAATAAAAAAAACTCTTAAAAAGAGACATGTCTAGTTCCATGTTTTATATAGCATGACTTTCCCTTGATCCCATCCTTGACCCTATTGCACATTAAGTCCTGTGAAAAACATTTCAAAAAAAACTTTGGGTGAGCATAAAAAGCTCAGTAAGGGATACACAATGAATGAAAATTGTTAGTTTTTCAAACATCACGTAAACCATGTATACTTTATCAAAGTAATACCTTCACCTTCATGAAGTAGTAAAAACTCCTCACTGAATAAAATATCATTACTTACCCTTTTGTAACCAAAGTATTACCATAAAACCCATATAAAGAACACATAACATATAAAGGTAACTCGAGACATAAACATACTTAAGTGGAATAACCATACAGTCGACTTCCACACATATCACATAATGGAATAGCCATACGGCCAACTTCCATAAATACTTAATGGAATAGCCATACGGCCAACTTCCATACCCAATGCATTGGAGGTTATAACGTAACCACCTGTCCTGGTATTCACGACACCACTGTCATATGGTTTATCAAATAACCACCCGTCAAATGTGTAAGTACCAATATAAATTCATAAAACATAAAACCAATATAAAGGAATGATAACATTTCCACATTTAAATCACAATATATCATTTAAATATATTGAAATAATAGAATCCTTTATAAAAATCATTTTCAATACCAAAATAGATAAAATATTATATGGTATTTATTTTATTTTAAAAACATTACAGCTTATTGAGGAAGCCAAAGACCAAATAATACTCACGGCGGCGGAAAAGGTCGCTGTCACCGCGTACGTTAAAAAAAACATTCTTTTTTTTCGTTTAGTAAAACGCTTCATAGAAAAAGATTCCTTTTGTATAAAAGTAAAAGTCAAAGTGTTTTATACACTGTATAAAAGAAAGTTGTGTATAAAACGAAATATGCCTCAATGAAAGGAGATTGAGACGAAGCCCCTTACCTCGGGTCCGAATTTACTCGATCGTTCTTTAACGTCCTGAATAATAAACTTGAGTTAATTTCTATTTTCTTAAGAACCTTTTTCAAGTTAATTATTCATTTTATATCACTTATTTCCATGTTATAAACATTATGTAACCATTTAAGTTAATAATGTTTGTTTTGTCGATATTTGGTTCTTAAGTCGAAAGTGGACTTCTTACAATTACATGTTGTTCATGTGGTCAAAGGTTATTTATATCCAGAATGACACTACTGATTTGGATATCATATATATCATATATATCGAGCATATACATGTATTTATAATATTATATAATCATTTAGAGGTAAGAAATGAAATGTACCGTTCATGGAGACGGTAAGCTGTACGTACGCATAAACACTACTTTCATTTCGTTGTCATATTAATGGAATTAAATATAAATGAGAGGTATGTATATTTTAATTCCAGAATTATATTCATCATTTAGATGTATCATTCATCATATATATCCATTATATACATGTACTTATAATAGTACATTACATTTGGGGATAAGAAATGAAATGCACCGTTCATGGAGATGGTAAGCCGTACGTACGCATGCACGCTACTTTCAATTATATTTCATATTTTTATGGAATAGAATAATAATGATATAGAGTTATATTATAACTCCAGTATAACATCATATATAATAACTTTAAATCCATTCTTTACACGTCCCACATATGGCATTAACAAATCACATCACTTTGAGGGGGCGGTAGTCCGCACTTTCTTAAATGAAGATATCATGTTTACCCATAATGGAAACCATAAAGGAATGCCCAAAATGAAAAATACAGAAGCTTAAGGAAAAAATAAACATATTATATATCATATATAAATATAGTGTCATCTTAATGGCCACCTTTGAAGGTGTTAAAATAATGTTGAACAATCATCGTTTCGGGAGGCCGAAATTCGTCATCCATGGAAACAGTATATTCTTTAACCATTAGATGTAGGTTTGTGTAAGTTTAGATCGAATCCTTCTTATAACAACATCCTTGTATATTGATGATACTGGAGTTGTTACAAAAGAAATTAATAAAAAGTGTTTAGGGGGTTGGAGAATCAAAATAAAACAAAAGGACTCAAGTGAAGATATTACCTTAAAATCGGGTAACTCCCTTTGGTTTGAGCTCAAAGGCTTCCTTGGGAAGACTTCTGCCCAAAGTGAGGCTTCAAGGAGTAATAGAGGGAAGTGGAGAGACAAAATGGGCAGGGTTTGGCCGAGCCAAAGGCTTTGGGAGTGTGGGTAAGGAGGTAGAGGTGGGGGCCTTTTATAAGAGGAGAGGAGGGGCACTCTTGGAAGGTAAGAAAATGTTACATTATTTTAGAATGAGTTTCGGATTTTAATGGTCCCACTTTGAGGTGTTTCGAGGATAAGGTGATAAGGGTTCTAAATACACCCATACAATAGGTTTTGGACATGTGTAGGTCATAGATTTTACATTATCTCTCCATTTTATTTAAATCCTTTATTAATGAGGTAATCACTGCATCATCATGATTTCATAAATAATTTAATTTATTTAATGTCTAAAAATTATAAAAAAATATCATGATTTAGGAAATTTTTTTATCTTTCTAATGAATATTTATAGTCGAAAATATTACTTGTATAACACCATGTAAAAATTGTTTTAGTAAAACATTTCATGTTTGTGTCATTTTTCCTTTAACATTAAATAAAAAGTTATTTATGTCATTTCCCAGCCAAAGTGGCTCCATGGGGTCCCCAAGTTGACTCATGGATTGTCTTGGTCGGCCATGACACATCCAATGAGGGTAGGACATGTGTCAAGCTCATCTCATATTATTAAAACATTATTTTTACCTTAAACTACACTAATTACCTCTAATCGCGATTAAAAACTTAATAAGTTACCATTCACCAAAAAATTATTTTAATCCCATTGAACCACATATTACTTTTTAATGAAAACCATGTATGTCGGATTTTTGAAATTCAAAACACAGAAGTGGTAAAATTTCATTTAAACGAAAAATCAGTTTTTATAAGTACCACTTAGTGGTTTCACTATTCATCAAAAATTGAAGTTTTTTAGAAAAATACCAAAAATTAACCCTAAGATATATTTGATATTCCGAATTCAAAAATGAAGTATATTTTACAAAATTCAAAACATATAAGTCACAATAATTAATTTAATAATTAATTCTTGCTGTCATGACAAATAGCGTGTTTTTATGAAACAATAAGTATCAAAAGATTGACACTAGTTTAAGTCCGATTTCAAAGTGTAATTAATTACAACGACCACTATTGGATTAAATGGTAAAATTATATTCTAATTTCACTTAAAAACCAATTCAAAAGGTTATCTAATCATCTTAATAAATTAGATTAAAAAGAGGTTTTGAATTAAAATACAACATTTTACACTATTCATTAAAAAATGAACTTTGTCGGAAAAATACCAAAAAATTACACAAAGTAAAATTTGATGTCCCGATTCTAAAGAAGAGTTTTATTTGGTCCAATAGAATGTATAAGAGTGATCAAAACTATATTTAATGATGGTTCTCCATCAAAAGGTGATAAGTGAACCTTTAGTAAAAATTAGGGTATGAATGCCTAAAATTGAATTCTTTTCGTATTTTAAGCCTTTATCTTTTATTGGATAAATGTAAAAACATTTAAAAAACATATATAATCATATTTTAGTTATTTATATCCATTCCCGCCAATACAACGACTACATGTTAACTACCATTTAAAATAATATTATTATATTACTAGTGTGCAACGTAAGTTTTCAAAGAAACTCATCATTGCGTATCGAGTACGCAATCGAACATAGAAACCCCTTTAAAGTAAAATTAATATTTAATTCGTAAATATTAATAAATATGAAAAATATTTATTCTTCATTTACCTGGGATGTTACATCATCTTCTCCTTAATAGGTAAGAAGTTAGCTAAGTTCATAAGTTGATAAACAATCACCCAAATCAAATACTTCACACTAGGATTACATGGAAAAATAATTACAATATACATGGAAATATCATCCCAATTCCATTGTATAATAGGTAAAGGTTGCAAGAAAACATCCTGTCTCTAGTGTTCTGCCTTAATTTTCAAACAAGTGAGAAACTATGAAACAAAATCTGTATCTGACCACCCCATCCTTGAACACTAATACCAACATCACAAAACAAGATACATCTTAGTATCCCCAAGGTGTGTAGACCAACTTAAATGGTTTCCAATTTACATCAAATAATCCATTAATGAAATCTGAATAACCAAACTTCTATGGAAGCAGAAATCTCCACTGGGATATCGATACCACTCACTCGAGGTCTCTCTACTATAATGGATTTTACCTAAGTAATGAAACTTAGCTTCTACCACTTTATTGAGATGAAATACCTCATAAAAAGATAAATAATATTTGATCAATTCCATGAACACTTTTACTTAATCCTTTTCAACTTCTAAGATCATTTTAGTAAACAAAATAAACAGATAGCACTTCTGAACTAATTTTTTATTGACTTGTGTCTTTAATTTTCTATTCAACACATAGTCAACCGTAATCCCTTTCCTAGGAGTGTATGAAATATCAAAATCCAAAGTTTGAAGATACTCAACTCAATGTCACTATAAAAAATTCATATCTCTTTGATTAAAAAAATATTTTTAGATATTATGATCAGAATATACTGTAAACCACTCCCCAAATAGATTGTGACACCATGTTTTGAGTTCATGCATAACTTCTACCAACTCAAAATCATGGGTAGGGTAGTTATTCTAATGATGGAATAACTGATGAGGGCCATAGGACACTACCTATTTCCCTAGAACTAAGTCAAAGCCTAAACCCATACCAAAATAAAAGTAGAAAACATCATATCCCGAACCTAGTTAGGAAATTATAAAAACTATTGAAAAATCCAACCTCAACTCTAATTCATCAAAATATATCAGAAATTTTTCATTCCATAAAAACTTTGTGCCCTTAAGGGTTAAATATATAAATGAAGATGTGATCTTGGAAAAATCCTAAACAAACCATATATATTAACCATCCAAACCCAAGATTTTATGGATCTCAAACACATTTATGGGATGTTCAAAGAAAATAAAGCCATGTATATTATCAAGTTCCACTGATAAACCCTTCTCAGATATCACCTGCCCCAGAACTTTCATTTCTCATATCAAAAACTCACATTTTGAAAATATACCATAGAGAATATGTTCCATCAAGGTTCAAATAATGATATCCAAATGGTCCATATTTTCATCCTTTATCATAGAGTATACAAAAATATCATCCATGAACACAATAACATAAGAGTCTAAGAACCGATGAATGATCCAGTTAATCGAAGCCATAAATACCACATGAGAGTCCGTTAGATAATTTATCATAACTAGAAACATGAAATGCCCATACTAGTTCCTAAAATATATCTTAATTATATCATTTTCTTATATACTCAACTGGTGGTACCTTGACTACAGGTTAATCTTTGAAAACCAAAAAGTCCATTTAAGATGATAAAATAGATCATAAATCTTGTGAAAAAGGATATTTGTTCTTAATATTTACTCGATTTAACTTCTGATAATCGATACATGGTTTGAGACTCCTTTATTCTTTCATATAAAAGTGGATATGTTAATCTCTGAATGGCATGCTAGGAAGAACAAATCCCTTATCCTCTATATCCTCAATATGTACTTCATGTTCCACCAACTCAATAGCTTCCATTAAGTAAGATGGAATATAAATGAACATCATACTAGGGGGAATGTGAATAGTGAACTCAACCTCTCTTTATGATGGTAACCCAGAGAAATCATCTCGAATGACCTTAGGATATGAACACACCATCATAGGAAGTGGACTATCTAGAAAAGGGTAAAATACATCAAAGGACTTCTCTAAAAACTAGCATAATGTTATCTTACCATAAAGAACAACATGCCCCTCCCTTCTTGATCTAAATTCTCACTCACCCTAAAATATATGAGTGACCCCATCGAAAGATAAAAACTAAAACCGATCATGGTAATAGTATATTTGATACATAACACTGATCATCTAGTCCATGTAAAGTATTAGGTCAAAGATGTCAATATCAAGAACTAAATAGTCTCACACTATGTTGAAATTAGTTATCATCACCTGATACATGAAACACTTGAAAATATATCCATACCTCTTTCCCAAATGCATGTAAAGATCAAAAAAGTATGACATCAGTTAAAAATGTAATCCAAATTTGTAAAATAACTTTTACAATTTAAAAAAAGAGTATTACCTATGTCAAACAAAGATATCAGCATATATGATGAAATAAACATCGTACCTGTAATATTAGTTATCATTGCTTCAGATTCCCCTTGCGCATACCCACTTGTCTAAAACCATCTGGTCTTTGCCACATGAATACTACCTTGGCCTAGGTATTAGACTGACTTCCCTTTTAGGAATCATTACAAACATGATAAACCTTGGTGACAGTAGATCTTTCTTTACTACCTTGGGATTTTCTTTCAAAATAACTCTTCATATGGATCAATAATCAGAAATGATGAAAAGTATTAGGAGCCTCCATATAGTTAGGAATGGTACGAGAAAACCTTCCACACTAATAGAATATAAATAACTAATTTCCCTACAAATACCCTAAAACAAGTCCTGAAGATAACATACCACACCCATACTTACTTTTTTGTCCATAAGACACACCCTATCTACAACAACACCAACTGAAGCTCCACCCAAACCCATATTTCGAGCTATATCCGCCTTAAAAAATATGATTTTTAACTACCTCCATGAGGGTCACAAGGAAAATGAGAATCAAAATCAAGATAATATACAGTCTTAGTATAAAATAAAACCTCTGATCCTTTAGGTACACATTGGCGACTCACTCCGATGCTAGATTCACCGACTTAGAAAAATAGACAGAATACTCCAGAATGATATTATCCCTTTTCTCCAATGATAGAAAATCCTTGGATTATTCCATATATAACATATGAGGATAAAAATATTAATTGAATAATTTTATGGAATATGACTAGGTAATTTCATCATGAAACTTATCATGCACGATGGATTCCCACCTTCTCCATCCCGATCACTTCAGCATGTATGTAGAAAGACCCCACCATAGAATCCTTAGGAGTCTTCATGAAGTTAAATATCCCCTCATTCTTATAAACCCACTACTCATATTCTTGGGGTATTTTTATCACCATGGAACATGGGTGGATGTTTCTTAGTGAATTCAGAGCCATGATCCACCACATGTCCTTGGTTCTCGAAACGTAGATGACCCATAGTCCAGATTGTATGGATTACTCTTTTGAGCAAATAAGAGTTCACTGTATGATTCTCCTATGTTTCATTTATCATACCTTCCTCACTCATATTTAGAAGTGATCTTATTGGAGGTATTTTCTATTTATCATAAGACAATGATCAATCATCTTTAGAGAATATTGCATTATCTTTGTCCCAATATATTGAATTCACATCAAGGTTTTAAAACAACAAATATTTAATGAAATATTGAATTCTATAAATGAAAAATAGTACTTTTCAAAGGGATATGTAAATTTAAATAAACATTACATTCATTTCATCAAAATTAACTCAAAAAAAGTCTCAAACCTGGTAAAAATTTTCCAACCAATCATGGTAACTAAAGTTCAAGAATAGAAGTGAGCTAGACAGGAACCCTCCCACACTTACTACCCAAATTCAGGTGGTCCTAACTGATGTCTACCCATGACATGGAACCAAAATTAGGTAGTGTTATCACACTTCAAGTTAATGATCTCTTTGATAAAATTCTATAGAAAAACTAATTTGATTCAACTGGACAAGACATCGAAGCTAGAATGTCATGGTGGTGAGATAAAACATGATAAAAGAAAACAAGTATTGTATATTGTAAAAAAAATACATAGAACCGATGTAAAAATAATATGAAATGGATATATCTAAGATCTATACAATCCAAAAAGAAAACTAACTAAACCAAAAAGTATGTAAATAAAAGACCAACATGTCTCCATATAACCAATCGCTACCACCAAACCGTCCCTCTATAAAGGGAATGATGAGAAGAGAATGTAATATGATACATAATTACCTTCCCTTTAATCGAGTTATAAAAAATAATGTCTACAACCTTCGAAAGGAAAAAGTAGGGTGTGAGTAAAAAAAATTTATGATACCACCACATATTCTATTCAAGTTATATTATCAAAAATTTTATATTTCAATATTTTAAAATAGAAAAACTTTCACAAATATTTTTCATTAATTAAAACCCATTTGTAAATAATTGTCTTTTATTTTTTTAAAAATCATATCATATTAAAAAATGTTGGAATATAAAAAGTATAAGTGATAAAATAGTAATGCATATCCATAAATTATATGGAAATCAATTAAGAACATATCCATAAAATAACCCATCATATGAATCCATGTGATATGACATCATGTGAAAATATATGAACAACAATCCATGAAAAAAATCATCACGTGATAAAAAACAATAAATGGAAAAGAACACCATATTGGACCATTTCATATGGGAATACATAACAGACATTAAATATCCTAAAACAAGAATATGTTTTTTCTAAACAATATCAAGTCCTTCCATAGCCTGTTATTATATCAAAAGTAATCCCCAGAAGTTCCACACACACTACGGTCACCTATGCTCTTTTCCCAATGCACCAAATGTTCCCAATGTTCCATGTTTGTAAAAATCCATTTTAAAACCATTATAAACATTATAAAAAATTATATAGTACAATAAAATGCTATTTAGTTTTCAAAAACCCATTTTCAAATTGAAACCACTATTCAAGCATTTAATCAAAAGCTTGGTGTGAAAAACCCCATTTTAATTAAATCCCCTTAAAAAGACATGTTTCTTTCCAAGAAATAAATTGAAATAAAAAATAAATTCAATTGAATGAATAACCAATATGAATTTTATATGAATTAAAATAAATTAATATAATTAACCCTTTGTATAGAAACACCTACCTCAAACCAAAGGAAGATCTAACTACCTTAAAAAACAGAGACCGATGAAGAGTAGATAGGGTCTTCACAATCCTAGATCTATAAGAAAAAAAAATTAATCCTCCCTATAAGACATTATATATAGAATCACAACCCAATTGGGTTCTAAAAAGATGAGAGGAGAAGAGATAAAGTATATATCTATAAAGCAGAGGCGAAACCAGATAGAAAATGTAACATAAATTGATGTAATCTGTCATGAATAAGGCAATTATACCTAGAATACAAGGGGAGAGACCACAAATGAACTAAGGAAGTATTAATATGATCCAAAATGAGATTAGGGTGTGATTAAACATAAAATATACTATGAGAAAAGGGTAGAATCTAAACTTTTAACAGTTCTGAGGGGAATCTCATGGTTTCAAAGGGTAGGCCACATGGTTAAACTAACTCAACACATTAATCGTGTTGGAAAACTATCTATTAGGTATGGGGTGCACAATTTTCACTAGAGGGCCACTTGGTTTGGTAATACAATGAAAAACTTTTGTGAAACCTTTAGAAAACCACCATACACCATGCATGATTCATTAGGACTATCACACTATTTGATTAACAATGCTCAAACCATCTGTAACACCACTCAAAACTCATAGAGGAATACTTCACTATTATTGTATGGTTTAACTGACCATGAACATTAAATGTGTCCCTTTCCAATTTCTCTCAAAATCCATTGTTATCAATATTTGATCCCCTGATTATTTTTAGACTTATAAAGAGAAAGACCAAGTCCCAAATAAGGCATACCTATAACCTAGAGGGTGTTACACATAAGAATAGAAAATATTATTTTAAGGATACCACCCGAGAAATTCATATCATGGTAGGCTTGGGATAACCACCCATGTACCTGCTTCATGATTTTGGAAACCTCCCATGTACCCTATTTTGGGATTGGGATAATCTACCATGTACCATATTGTTTTGGCCATGGAAAACCTCCAGTATATTTTAGGATTGGGATAACCTCCCATATACCCTATTGTTTTGATCATAGAATAAACACCCACAGACACTCTTATTTTAGGATTGGGATAACCAACCATGCACACTCTTTTTTGGTCCTTGGATAACCTCCTATATACCCACTTTTTTGGCCTTAGGATAACATTCTATATATCCTTTGATACCAAAGAACAATAATCATTACCCAATTAATTATAGGGGGATATAGGTTTTAATAGTCACATAATCCATAAATTTATGTTTCATAAGATCATGAAACATTAATAATTACATAACACGTGTAAAAGAAATGATTTTAATAAATAAATTATCATATTATAACCTATGGAAAAGAAATGGTGTTTATAAATATTTCATCATAGTATTACCCAAGAAAAATAAATGGGTTTCATAAATATTTTATAAATTCATCATATCATTACCCATGAAAAATGAACTGATTTCAAAAACAACTTTTTATAATAATAATAAGCCATCTATATGAATAAAAATGTTGGTATCATTTTACCATACACTTATTAAAGCTTAATTATAATTAAATAATTCCATTTTGGATGGAAAATGATTTTCAAATATCACTTGGAACATTTCTCGAGGAAAATGTCATTTTTTCTTTGAAATCAATTATTTAAAGTATTATTTTTTTCAATATATTATTGAAAAAATTTTATTTTAAAATAAATTTGAAAAATATTAAAGTAATATTTAAATCATTTAGTGTTCATAAAAAACACCATTCATGCCGTACACATTAAAACAAATATTCCTTTCACATTTTTGGTAAAAAGCCAAAAGCAACTAATTTAGGAATGTTACCAGAATATTTATTTTAAATAATTTTGTAAAAAAATAAAACATGGGTACATATTAATTTTAGTTATAATAGGATAATATAAAAACATTTTTCAAAATTGTTTTACAAAACATGCACATGGAAGAAGAATTATTTTTAACAAAAGACTGAAATGAAGTCGATTTTCTTTAAAAAAATTATTTTGGTCACTTTAATTATTAAATATGTTAAAATAAAATGATTTTTTTAAAAATAAGTAACTATATGATAAGAAAATTTATGGGTTTCTTGATAATTAGATCATAATATTTCATCATCAGAAGCATAATCACAAACAATTCCGATAAATGTTGAGATTGTAATATTGAATACTTACCACATTGGTAACCAAAGAATCATAAAACCCATGAAATAAATGATCATATATGGATATTTAAATCCATATAAAATCATAATTAATATATTAAAATACATTTATGGTTATTATATACAACACAAAAAATAATCTATGGGTGAATATGACATAATTCTCTCATAAATATAAGTTATACTATAAACCCTTACCTTCAATCTCGACATTATTCATAAGAGTTTAAACATCCTATATAATAAATATAGGTTTATTATAAATCTATTAATAAAAAACAATCATATTTATCACACCATATAGTATTCAATTACAACATTTTATAACCCTTTTATTAATAATTCTTTGTTAAAATCACAATTTGGGTAAAAACACCATTGCTTTTCAGGTATGTTTTTGTTTGGTAGTTTCAGAACTTTTAATTTGATCATGGTTACACCATATCAATAATGTTAAACATGATATAAATATCATATATATTCATTATATATGTGTTTATAAATATCCATATCAATTATAGATATAAAAATGAATAACATCATTCATTGTGATGATACACCATACGTACACATAAAGGCAGTTTCTATTTTCTCGACGGATGAAAAGAGAGAAAGGTAAATAATAATTCACCATTAAATAATATTTTTTCATATCATATATATAATATATATTCATTACATATATCATTATTACCACGCATGTTAAAACAAAATTAAAATATTATTACATCGCTTCGTGGAGGCAACAGTCCACATGTACTCAAAAGTGACATTTTAAGTTTCCAATGGATTAGAAGGTAAGAAGGTAGATGTTATATTAAAGTTATTGAATTATATTTATTACATAAATATCATATAAATAGTATAAATCTATAATTATATTAATCCATGATAGGTGGTGATGGAAAAAAAATTTCATCAGTTCATGAGGTGGTAGTTTTCCGTACACATGATCGACGAGTTTATTTCCCATTGGATAGAAGAGGATATGAATATAGATCATTTAATTAATATAATAATATATAAGTATACTGGATATTTTTTATTTTATTATATAAAAATATTTTATGAATATTTTAATGAGTTAAATGAAGAAATAAAATTAAGACTCAAGGTTAAGAAGTATACCTCTTTTTCGATGAACCCCTTTAGGTTTACACCTAAAGCCTTATATGTAGTTTTTACTTATAAAAATAAGTCATATAATAAATAATATGGGAAATAATGAATGTATTTGATTATTTATTTTATTAAAAATATTATCATGGAGTGTGGAGATGAGAGGAGATGAGAGGAGAGGTCCTTTTATATGTGGGGAAAAGAACCAAGATGGAAACTACTTGAAAATATCCCAAAAGAATCCAAAATGATAATGTAATTACCTAGAATAATTATTCAAAATTACCTTATATTATACAGTGGTATATTATAATATAGATTTTTTTTATAAAATATGATTTAGACATGTTTTATTAGATAAATGTACCTTATCTTTTATTCTAACTCACATGTAGACCTATCTTAACCTTAATTGTAGTAATTAATTTTTATTGTTTTTACAATTCATTTTAATTAAAAATTAATTTGAATTTATTAAATAATTTTAATTATTATTATTAAAAATATTGAATCCATTTTTTCAAAATCAATTCACAAAAGTGGCACAATTTAGTTTAAAATTGAACCAACAAATGTGACGAAAAAACTGTTTTCCAAAGAAAATGCCTCTTTAAGTATACATTTTTTATTTCTAAAATAAATTTTTTATAATTAAATAAATTATTTTATTTAATTAATTTTATTTTTAATACAATTTTAAAATTTAATTTAACCTTTTAAATACTTTAAATGAATACGTAGTTTTCAATAAAATATAATATTTTTCATTAATCATCGAAAAATTAATTTTTCAGAAAATTCTAAAAAACTCACTCTAATATAATTGTGAAATTAGTTTTTTGAGAAATAATATTAATTTTTTTCAAATAAATTTTTAAAAATTATAAAAAATTAGTTTTAAACTTTGTGTGTAGATCACGAAGAAACCCCTTTTTATGAAAAATACATTTTTTATACCTAAAATTGCATTTATTCTTATAAAAAACATAGAAAAATACTAGATGAATGATTTTTTATTAAATATATAATATATAAATTTATTTAAAATCCTTCACAAATAGTATATAATTTTATTTATTTAGATAAATACTATTCATGTGAATAAAAAATCATTTTTGAAAAACAAATTTTTTTTCTCTAAAATGATTTTAATTTTTATTTCTAATAAATATATAAAAAATGATTTTTTATTAATGTGTAAACCATATTATTTTAATAATTTATTCATTACTATTCATACCCACACATTTAAATTTGAGGTAATAAAGACCATATTTAAATAATAATATTAATAGTATGTTATGGTTCAGTAAAACTCACTGTTGTGTATAACACAAGAAATCAAAGAAATTAAATTTATTTGAATTTTTTTCATAAAATATTTTCTTTTTTACATTCTAACCCCCTTTAATACATTTTTCCTCATAATCTGAACTTTATATTAGTAATAAAGTGTTTAAAATTTTAAAAATTTCATTACAAAAAACCCACATCGTAAATGGTGTGATAAAACTTATTATTAAAATGAGGGAAAAGGAAAATATGATGGTCATTTAAAATAACACAAAATTAGGTTTCAAAATAGTATATTCCAAATGGATCGAAGGCCTTCTATTTTTATTCATTTTTTGGTAATGAAACTTTTATGGGATGAAGGGGAATCTTTACATGGACTGTATACATTGTGATATTACATGACCCAATGGTCTTAGAGGAAATCATCCAGACTATAACTACTTGGAAATACTCTTCCCCAACATTCAAAAAAATATAAAATTAGTGGGAATCGAAAATATGGACATGGAATAGGATTATAATTCCCAAGGATTAATTGAGAGTGATTAAAAACATTGTCATGGGAAAGTTAACCACAAAAAACAATAAATATATGATGAGTTAAAGACCATCAATTCATCATAAATGAAAGTAATTGGGAAATATTTTTTTCTTAAGATCCTTTCCATAATGATTGAGGGAATTTTTATTATTATGATAGAGGTCAGGATTATATGTAATTATTTTATTTATTTATATATCATAAGTAAAATTAAATCCTTTGGTTGTGCTTCAATAAATTTCCACTTTATATCTAACTCCAAGAAATAAAGATGAATTTTTCATGCGTGGAGCACTAACTGATCATAGGGTCCATAAAAGAATGAAAATTCATGAATTCTATCTGTAATTATCATCAAAACCAAATGTTTGAAAAAATTTATCCAATATGGATAAATTTCCATTTAATTAAATAATACATTAATCTCTAAAACCTCATCAAAAGTCCTACTTAAACCATTATATAATTGGTTAACCATAAGATGCTTCCAAAATTAAAAAGTTTACAATGAATTCCACTAAATTTCAAATATAAACATAACATTAATATCTCAAGTATCATAATGTCTCTCTTAATTTTCGCATACTAAATTGTGAATACCATGGTCATATATTCTCTTGAAACATGATAATAAATATAATTACCATAAAACCTCAATAAAAAGATACATAGTTCCCCATTCCTTAAATAAACCCACATATTATTGAATATATTCCACAAATCTAGAAATTATTTATACTAAATCAATGATAACATAATCCAATTTATCATGGAATAATTAAAAAGTTCCAAGTTCAACAATAATTTTAAATTTACATTATCCATACCAGTCATCTCTTTATCCAACCTAAACACAATTATCTCAACAATAGAAACATATTAAGGGTTATCTATTCCATAATCATGTGTTTTTCATAAAATATCTCCTTTTTATTAAATAACTTCCCTAGGTAATCAGTACCATTAAAAATATTCTTGACATCCTTAATGAATAATTTCTATAAAATAATCCTTATATATTTCATTTTTCAAATAATATAATCTATTATTTCCTATAAATAAATGCTTCAATAATCCCACTTCATCCTTAAACCATTAACTAGGTTTTATAATCTTATTCCTTAATACCTCATTTCATTCATATGTCATTTGTAGTCTCTTCATCACAAACATGAAAACCTTTAATTAGAAATCCTTTGTGAACCTCTTTCCCCCCAAGACATCCATTTTAATAATGCCAAATGTCATTTCATATATAGGAATGATGTGTATGTTGTGTATTATATTGAATCCAATCTGCATTCCTTTCATTTAATATATTATTTACATTAATTCAACAATATTTTTCTCGATGTCTAGGTTTCCCATATATGAAAGATTTTCTTATTACTTTTAGAAAATCACCAATGTTCTCCTTCACAAACTTTGGTAAAGTGAGATGTTGAAACATTTTCATTACACTATTTGACAGATCACTAGATATTACATTAAAATCCATATTACTTTTCTTATCATCAAAACCTTATGAGTTTTTAGCTTCATTACAAAATTTTTTGAACATCGAAAAACTTTTTCATAGCTTTCAAATTACATTATGGTTAATTCATTTTGAAGACTTAGTTTAAAACCACTAAATAATTTATCATATTTTCTATTAGGGATGATTATTAAACATAGATCATTCTTTAAAATTCTTATAAAATTTACCGCAAATGTACAAAGAGATTCATCATCCTTCCAATTATGATTAAGGAATTCTATCTCTATTTTTCTATATAAAATATGAGATAAGTACTTATTAAAAAACATTCAATCCTATTACATGGATTCAATTTATCACATTGCTTCATATTATTAATAAAATTCCTTCATTTATCTACTTAACCTTCTAAATTATAAATTTCCAGGTCAACCATTTCATGGTCCAATCACTGTATAATGAAAAATATATTTTCATTCACATTGTTCCTTTGCTCATAAACTAGTGGATTAGAAGTTCCATAGAATGAGTATGGAAGCTATTCTATAAAATATTCAATGGAATGTTCCTCCTTCCTTAGTAAATTCAAATGTTTGACATGACCAATGTTATAACTTTTAACATGGTAGAGTTGAGTGATCATAGTTAGAAAATATTGAATCCCAAATTATAATCCATTCGGTTTCCCATGAGTATAGACATTACAATAACTATTAAATTTATTGTTTAGATAATTCCTTTAGGTTTTTTCCATTGAATAAAATTGAAAAGTATAGTGTGAGAAAAAACATTCATAGTGGGAAACCACATAATTATTAAAAATAATTTATTAGATTTCTAAATCGTGATACATTTATTTAAATATAAGACACCATAGGTTTAATCTAGGTTATTCATAGTTATTATATGAATCCTTAATGATGGTTTGTGAGGAGTTTGTGAATTTAAAAAGCCTTTCCCTCAGGAGTATCAAACCAGTTGCATAGCAAGGCCCATTTTCAAGCACCAAGTGATGATAAATTCTATCTCAATGCCCCATTTTCAGAGTTAATACTCACATGTAAAACTATGTTAGAGCCACATATACTTGTATCATCTAGATAGGGATTTAATTTCATAGAAACCACTCACTCTACCACAAACCAAAATTTCATGACATTTTCCTATACGTAGAATTATAACCAGAATTTTCCATAGATTTATCCTTATATATATCCCCTTGGATATCACTAAAATGTTCTTATCCTAGATCCAAATGGTTAACTAAAAATTTCCTTTGATACCAAATATAACAGTAAAAAATTTCATATATAAATATTATAACCTTTTAGATTAATATTCAATACATCTCACAAATACACACATAAGGACCATAAAGGTTTAGTTTTTATGGATAATAGATACTAAATATTCATATTTCTTGAAATATATTAAACACAACCCATAAATATCTCCCCACATTTTAATCCTGTTTGACATACCCTAGAAAAACATTTCATCATTAATTTTGGAATGGAAACATAAGAAAGAGTGAGTTTAAATGCTCAGTAAGGGCATACACAGGAGATGTAAATGATCACATAGGCATAATATGATAATTAGGGTATAAGAACATTAGATTAGCATTAGAAATCCATACACTACAAAAAAATTATCATTATCATAACTCATGTCACAAATCTTGTTAGTTCATAAGAAATAAATCATGACAGAATAAAAAAAATCCATGAGAACATAACATTGCTATAATACATAGATTTTTTAAATACACAAAATCTTAAAGAATATTATTTCAAGGGTACCCACCATGAAATGCATAACATATTAGGCTTGGGATAACCACCCATGTACCTACATTAGGCTTGGGATGACCTCCTGTGAACCTTATTTTGGGATTTAGATAACCTCATATGTACCCAATTATTTTAGTCTTGGGATAACCTCCCATGCACACTCTTGTTTTGGGATATGGATAACCACCCATGTGACCTCTTTTATGGTCTTAATATAACCTCCAATGTACAATCTTTTTCAGGATTATGATAAACTACCATGTACCCTTTGAGATCATTGAACATTAATCATTACTTAATTCATTGGAGAGAGATATAAGTCCCAACCATTACAGAATCCATAAATTTATGTTCCAAAATATAGTAAAAGATTAATCATAGAATAACACATGGAAAAGAAAAGGGTTTTACAATAATTATCATTGAATAACATGATTAAAAAATGGATTCCACAAACATTTCATCATATCATAACCTATGGAAAAGAATTGGGTTTCATAATCATTTAATATATTCATCATATCTAACCCAAGGGAAAATAATATGTTTCATAAAAATATTTTCATCATCATCATAAAAAATAAAGCAAAATAATAAGGTTAGAATCATCGAATCATATCACCAATAAATATTATATATTTCTGAAATAATTTCATCATAGATAGAATATTATTTTGAAATATCTCATGGAATATTTCTTGAGGAAAGTATTATTTTCACTTAAAAATCACTTATTTAAAATATAATTTTTCCCAAATATTAACGAAAAACTTTTATTTGAAAATAAAATTGGAAACTTGTAAATAAATAATTAAATAATTAAATTTTCATGATATAAAAAAGCATAGTTCATTCTATATATTTTAAAACAATTTGTCATTTCACATTTTTGGTAAAAAGTTAAAAGTAACTCATTTTATAAGGAGAAACGAAAATTAATCTTAAACTATTTTTTAAAAAGTAAAATATGTTTAAAAATTAATTTTAAAAATCATATAATAATATTAAAGGAGTTTTAAATTTTTTTTCAAAAAACATACACATTGAAGAGAAAGGATTTTCTTCCAAAGAGAGAAATAAAGTCGATTTAAAAAAAATATTTTGGTATATTTAGTTATTAAAGTAAGTAAAATGAAATGAAAAAAATAATTCTATAGAAATAACCATAGGATAATAAAATATATTATTTCTTTGAGAGTTATATCATAATATTTAATCATTAGAAGCAAAATCATAATAAAGCTCGATAACTGATGAGATTATAATATAGAACCCCTATCACTTTGGTAAAATTTGAATCATAAGACCCATGAAATAAATTTACTTATATGGATATTTAAATCCACCGAAAATTAATAAATATAATCATAAATAAAATTCATGGTCAGTATATACACTAATCGAAATAAATGAGTGGTGAATATGGTATAGGTCTCCTAAATATAAAAGCAAGACTAGAAATACCTTAACCCAAGTTTAAACATTATTCATATAAATTTGAAACCTATTTATAATAAATATAGATTCATTATAAATATATTATTTAATAATAATAATATGTATCATACTATATATTATTTACATAGAAACTTTTATCACCCATTTATTATCAATTCTTTGTTAAAATCAATGTTTTGGGTACTAACTACTTAATTTTTTTTACATTTGTTTGGTCTCATAGATTAGGAACTTTTAATTATATGATGGTTAAATCATATAAATATTTTTAAACATGATATATATCATATATATTCATTAAATATTTATTTATAATCATCCATATCAATTATAGATAGAAAAATGAATCACATTGTTTATAGAGATGGTAGGCCATACCTATGCGTGAACATTGTTTCAATTTTATCAAAAGAGGAAAAAATAATGTTAAATAATAATAAAAATTTAAATAATATTTTTTAAATAATAGATTTCATATATATTAATTAAATATATCCTTATTACAATCCATATAAAAATAAAATAAAAACATATCACATCACTTTGTGGAGGCGGTAGTCCACATGTACCCACAAGTGACGTTATCCATTTCCAATGGATTGGACGGTAACAAGTAAGATGTTATATTATGATTAAAAAGTACAATTATGTAATAAAAATATAAACATATATTAAATACATCATTATATCCATCTTTGAGAGGAAGTGATGGAAAATGAATAACATCTGTTCACAAGGTGGTTGGACATCATACACATGATCGACAGGTTCATTTCCCAATTGTTGGAAAAAAGATGGATATAGATCATTAAATTAACATTATAAAATATCAGAATATTTTATATAATTAAATTATTATCTCATAATATTTTATGAATATTTTAATTAGTTATAATAATAAATAAAATGAAAAAAATTTGTTAAGGACAATACCTCTTCTTCGAAGATCCCAATTAGGTTTTCACCTAAAGCCATATTTGGATGGTTTAATAATAAAACTAAGGATTATATTAAGTATTATGGTACATAATAATGGTATTTGGGTATGTAATGGATTAACTAAAAGAATATTGTAGTTGTTTATAAGAGAGGATATGAGAGGTCCTTCTATAAGTGGAGAAAGGAACCCACTTGAAAAATACATGAAAATTTCCCAAAATAATCCTAAATTATAAAGTCATTACCAAGATAAATGATTAAATATTATAATATATTCTAAATTGGTATAGTATAATTTTTAAATATGTCCATAAAATTGTATTTATAAACTTTTTAATTGAAAACATACCAATATCTTTGTGTTTAACCCTTGATAAACTAGTTTTAACCTTAACGATAATAATTAGTTTTTACTTTTTTCAATATTTATTATAAAAAATTAGTTAAAATTAATTCATAATATTATTATTTATTTCTATTACAAATATATAATCCATTTTTCCAAAATAAATTAACATAAGTGAGATAATTTAATTTAAAATGAAACCAGTAGATGTGGTGAAAAATCATTTTTCCAGATAAAATGTTACTTTAAGTATAAAAGATTTTATATCTAAAATCAATATAAAATATATTACAATGACTTAAATAGTATTATTAATAATATAATTAAACTAATTTTACTTTTTGAAATCATTTTAAATTTTGATTTATCATTGTAAATACTATAAATGAAAATTAAATTTTCAATAAATATCAATATTTTTAACAATTCATCAAAAAACTAATCACTTTATAAAATTAAAAAAATTGTCAAAATGATAATTTTAATATTTTTATTTCAAAAATAATATTAATTATTTAAAAAAAATCTATAAAAAATAAATAATTAGTTTTTAAATAATTCCATAGAATGTGGAAAAACTATTTTTTAGAGAAAAAAATTAGATATAAAAGATGATTTATTATTATCCCATTTATAGAAAAAATATTAGATGCATGATAAAAAATTTCATTGAAAATATAATTTATAAATTTCATTAAAATAGTTAACCAATAATGACTAATTAAATTTACTTATATAAAAACACTTCATGCGTATAAAAAGCATATTTTCAAAAAAAAGACACTTCTTTTATACTCAAATATTTTTTTATTTTCATTCATAATCATTTGATAAAAAATGAATATTATTTTATTAAATTGAAAAAAATATAATTTTCATAATTTATAAATTCCTATTCATACCTTCCAATTTAATGGATATAGGGTTTAAATAATAATATTAACAGTATATTAGTATTTTCTAAAACTCGATGTTGTGTATAAAATAAATTATCAATGAAATTAAAAATATTTGAAAAAAATTCATAAAATACCATGGAGTTACAGAAAACCTATACTTTTTTATGCTTTATATGAGGATTCCTATTAGGTAGGAACCTCGATTTATCTTAGTTTTTTCTTTATGGATTTTTGAACAAATAATATTTATAAAATTTTTAAAATTATAATGCAATATTTTACCAAAATCACACAATTTGTGTGTCTAGAGATCAAAGTTTAGATTTTTTCATAAGACACCCATTTTGGGTTTTTAAATTGAAGAGAACAATTTATTTTTCCATTGGTAGCTTAAGGTATTGAATGTTAAATAACTATAGTTGATATTTGAAGTTTCACATATTTGACCTAAAAGTAAAGTAGTCCATATAAGAGATGACCAAAGAAAATACTACATGAATAAGAGTACAATTTCATAAATATTGATATCCTTAGGTATGTGTGCATATTGTTTAGGTTTATAATGTTTTGAAAAATTAATCATGTAGTTAAGGAACATAAATGAGAAAAAGTGGATCAATATTGAAATATCATATTCCCACCCTAAGAACAATTATAGTATATAATGATATAACATAAAAGATATAAAATCCACTTGAATAGTTTAATTATGGGTTGTGTAAATCATATATCAATTGGTTTTCACCATGTATTATGATATGGTATAGGAACACTATGAATGATCAGTTCCATATTCAGATGAAATATTCCACTATGATTTTATTCAGGAATTTAGATATTAGAGGTTTCTCCCCATAGGAAGAGATGTTATTGGTTCATAGTCCAACATTGTGGGGCATATATAGATTCATAATGTGGTATGTATTCATTTACAAAAGAAATTTCCACTAGAGTCGAGTATACTCATTACCGATATCCATGAAAGGTTTGTGAAGACTAAAAAAACATGGTAAATGAAGTAGGTCACAGAAAAATGATATTAATCAATGGTTATAATACCCTAAAAGTAGTGTATAAGTGTACTAAACACTTTATCTAGGTGAAAGGATATAATATATCATTGATCTAAATGTTTCTTGGACTAGTGTATCTAGCGAGTATAGCTGGACTTTTTTAGGGTCATACAGTGGGACATACAAAATTTTTACCTTTTTTATTTATAATATTACTTTTGGCTAGTCTCTGAAACTGATAATATTATATAGTGGAGACTTGAATTTTTCTCAGGAATCCCTTCAATGGTTTTCATCTTGATTTTTTTTTCTCTTTCATCTATTGTTTAAGGCCATGATATTTGGACCAACAAAGTCTTTTGTTTATGTTAAAACATATTTTTCATAGAATACCAAGTTTAGGGCCATTAAATTTTGACCAATATATCACAAATCATTAATAATGGGTAAGGTGAAACCCAATGTAAATTAAAGGACCACCACCAAGATAGATTAACTCAGAAGATATATATAGACAAAGTTTTGAGTAATGATACATGGAACTTAATGTGAGGGTGTTAAAAAGTATCAATATGGATAGGGATCAAGGGATGAGGTCACCATAACACATTTTGAATAGGGATTGGTGATGATGATTTAATTCATAAATCGAGGTTCTTGGATCAATATTGATGATATGGGACAGTTATAGAAGGGATTAATGCTGACCATGTTTGGATGATTGGTTATGCTGTGATGTTGTCAGGGAGTAAAAAGATCAATGGTCCCACACATTAGGATATGGTTTTTCTGGTTGAGAGGCCAAAATGGGGGAACATATAAAAATCCATGTAGTGGAGTTCATGCATATACAAAAAAAAATTCCCTTGGATTTGAGTATTCTCGTTACCGATATCCAAAAGATGTTTGTTGAAATACAAGGATCATAAATATAAAAATTATGTTTTGTGAAAAATTATATCCAAAGGATGTGATGAAATTAATATGGACTTGATCATACCATATTTGGATAATCATTATCCTTTAGAAATGAGTGAAGAAAATGATGGTTAGTGGATAGGTCTAGAATGTATGGTCTAAAAATCACTATATACCTTAAAATAATTAAGAATCATTCCACATGTAGTTACCATATGTCAATTAGTTTAATAAAATGTGATATAGAATTAATCATGATATACTTTAAGGATATAGAAAAGGGACCTATACTAAGTAGTTTAAATTAATGTGAAGTGGGTTTCTATAAACTCCAAAGGAAGTCTCAATTTGAATGTGAAGACCACATACTAGTGAGGTGTATTTTTTATTGATGAAACTTGTGGATAAGCCTTTTATATATTATCTAGGAATAACTAAAAATCTTAAAATAACATTAATCAGTACACACATATTTCGTATAAATCTTCTAACTAGATCTGGTTCATGTGCAAAGGAAAAGGGGTCAATTAACCTTACTCTTATGTGAAGTGATTAAAAGGGACCTACCTTGAATTAAAAGTTATATAATATCTATAAATAAGGATGATGAGGTTTGTTTTTGGGTTTAGAATATAGATATACAATCATTACATATCCTGTTCGGATAAGAATCAAGCTACACATAGTTCATTCAATAAAAAAAATTAGATTAGGATTGTATGTGGGGGAATTTTTTTTGACATAGATTAAAAGAGGAGGGAATCCATGATAAATAATCCTAAATAAATATATCTCATTTGTAGGAGGTTAAAATTTGCATATCTTTGTATTTTCATTGATCTTATTATCACACAAAGTAAAGAAACCTCATCTTTGTGCTAAAAAAGGATAAGATCTGACATTAATGAATAATGATCTGTTTAGGGAACAAGACGAGGTGGGGGAATTTTAGATTTCTATAGACAAACCCAGTTTAGTGACTCTATGTGTCACCACATATCATTTTATGGAAGGAACACTCCACACATATTTCACTGTATGGATAACCCCCCATGTAGATCAGGTATATACATAGGGGTAATATCATTTCGCATTGATGAAATTTATGTATGGGACTATGATAATGAATCCATATGTCACCATGTATAATTTGAGTAAAAGAACCAAAAACACATATTTCTTATGTAAACTATTTATTACACATATCTGATACGTATATAAAGTATATTTGAGGGAATTAATATTTGATGGTTTGGGTAAATTATTTTCTAGTGACATATACATGGATCAAGCTCTCATATAGGGGTGAAAGAGGCCACATGTAATGTGATAATTTGAGAATTTTAGAGTTATATAGGATGTAATTCCACTAATATGATTAAAATCATGTGGTAGGGTGATGACCAAGTATTTTTATATCATATGATGAGGATGTGATTCTATATAGTTTAATTTCATACAACTAAGATTTTTCATGCATTTTTACATCACGTGACCAAGACAATGATCACTAACGTGATATTATAAAATGAACTTTTTGAGAAAAATCTCATTATTAGGAGTCTACATGGAATCTCCTTTCACATAGATCAAGGAATAGGCCCCATTAGGATGAACCATGTATTTGAAATAAGGTACCCTTACCTCTAATTTTGGAGTTTTATTCCCTGGTATCATTGGTGTTTTGAGAGCTAACATGATCTCTCATTGGATAAATCAATAGGGGAAAACTTTATTATTAAAGGCTCATGAAAATCAATTTAAATAGATTTATATTTTTTTGTGTGAAAAATATTTTTCAATTAATATTATTCTATTTTTTTATAAATTTAGGGTATTTTTCATCTTCAGATATCTGATTATACAGAGAGGAACATAGTGAGGGAAGTAGAATATTAATAGGTAAAACCGCCTCTATTATATGAACAAGAGGGTATGGGTTCCATTTCATGGAAGTGAAAGTTTTGTTAAAATAATACCATAATGTATGCAAAATATTTTCTATCTATGTATTTTTATTTCTATCCATCATTTTTTCTAGGATATTAGATAAAGTCTTTTTAAAATATTTTATATGCATATTTTATTCTATTTGGTATTAGGATAAATTGTTAAACTTGATGTTTTGTTATTGGTATAATCATTTAATTTCAAAATAATAGAACTTAGTGCCATTTTCTGTCAGTATTGTGTGGGGGAAACTAAATTTGGAGATGATATTCAACTTAAAAAATATAACAATAGCATTTTATATGACCTACTTGAGGGGTATATCATTTATTTAATTGGTGAGTAATTTTGTGTTAGTAAGGATGTTATTAAAATTATTAGCTTTTTTCAAGGTATATAATCCCATGAATTCTATTCCCAATATGAAAAATGGCCAGGAATATCTATCTGTATACAAAAACACTAGAGGATGATAGATGAAATTCTCTTGTTTCTTACAACCATGGAAATTTTTAGTAAATTCAACTCAATATTATATCATTGTTGGATATAAATATTTAATACTTCTAATTTTATGTGAGAACATGGTCTTTAATTGATTCAATATACCTATTTTTTTAATGCCCCAACCCTAGAGGCCCGAAGTTGGTACATTATTTTATTACATTGTCATGATTATAAGGAATCAAATCATAAAGTACCGATCAGTTTTCAAGTAATGGAAATAAATATTACATGCATGACACCCATAATGTGTTGGTAAATAAAAAAAACACATGATACATAGTAAAATGAAATATCTGCATCATTGAATTCTTATTCAACGATTTCTTCTTCATAACCTATGAAAAGAAAACATAATAAGGGTAATATCAAATGCCCTGTAAGATTATATAAAGAGGAAGAAATAATGAATCAGTGGGAATAAATCAATGTGTCATGTTAAATAACTTATAACACATTCCATTTAAATGAATAGATAAGGAAAATTCAAAATGGTAAGGTAAGAAATTGAAATACACGCCATTTAATCAATGAAATGAAAATTAAATGTATCCACATATATGTCAATAAAAAATCTCATGGATGAGTAATAATTGAATGATATATGAATGAAATTATTAATTATTTAATTTCATGTCTACGAAACATGAGGACCTATACTATCAAGATCCATCTTTTGGATAGTTTAAAACAACAGGTAGAAACCTATTTAATTTGGAAAACTTAATCATCTCATGAGAACCTATCAATGCATCGAGGAGATATATAAACTACAGGATGCACCCATCATTTTATGTCAAAATAATTATTAATAACGAATAATTGATTTAAAAAAAAGAACATATGAATTATTAAATATCTGTTTTGAATAAAAGATACATATTTTTCAATAATTCCTTAAAAAATAAAATAATTTTCAAAGTGAACACTGTATGAAAATGGTATACAATTTAGGAAATAGTATTATTTATTAAATGAGAGTATGGATATTTAGGAAAAATTTAATATACCATAAAAATTATCATAATGGTGTGATTTATTCAAGAGAAAGTTAACAATCAAATAGGGGAGATATTTCCAAGGTGATCATTAAACACATTCTAAAGGAAAATAAAATTTAAACATTCCAAAGTGTCACAAACCACGTTGAAACATTTAAATACTAATATACATGAAGAAATAATCATTAAAAGAAACTCATAATGTCATGAAATTAATATAACTCCTGATATAACATGAATAAGGGTAGTATGTGCATCATATAAAAGAAACTAGGTGCATAACAACAAATAAGTCTCAATAGAATGTAAATTGAGACAAAATCCCTTACCTTAAACTTACTTTTTTTATGTTATATTTATGCCAATATATAGTGGTTTAAAATATGGAGATAACTTATAATATAACCATAATAATGTTTATAATATAGTATATTAAATTAATATAATATATTATTACATTTTTGTTAATAATCTTTTATTATTTTCACTATTTTGGGTGTTAATTTCTTAGTATTCTCAAGTATGTTTTGACGTGTTACTTTTTGTTATTATTAATTAGATAATGATTTAATTATATATAGAATGTAAAAAATGACATAATTATTTTATATATTCATTACATATGTATTTAGAATAGTCCATAATATTTGGAGATAAGAAATGAAGTGCACCATTCATGGAGATGAAAGGTCATACACATGCATGAGCGCTACTTTCATTTCATTGTTGCATTAAAAAAATAAAATGTAAATAATACATATTATATTATAATTAAAATATAATATCTTTTTTATATATGTTACAGAGGATTATTTGGGCCCTTAAAACTAAGGTTTAGTCCCTTATATATCTTATTTTTACTTTAATCATTGTAATTAATTTCAATCAGTTTCACTAATATTTTTGGTCAAAAACTAAGTTGAAATTATTATAAATTATAAATTATTTTGATTACAAATAAATAATCAATTTTTTCAAATTCTAATAACATAAGTGGTGGAAATTAATTTAAATTTAATCCTGCAAATGGGATGACAATGCGGGTTTTTAAAGAAAAAATGTTCAAACATTTGCTATGTTTTTATAGCCAATTTCAAACTAAAATTGATTAAAATAACCTAAATTGGATTAATTTATAAAAATTGGATCTAATTAAACTATAAAACCAATTTAAAATATATTTTATCTTCATAAATAAATTCTATAAAAAATAAGTTTTGAATTAATATTCAGTATTTTCACTATTCATTAAAAAATGAAACTTCAAAGAAAAATACAAACAATTTACTCTAACCTAATATTTATGTTTTTATTTAATATATGAAGTTTATTTTTACAAATATAATCTATTAATGTTTCAATAATTGGACTTAAAATAGGCCCTCTATTAAAAGATGATAAAAATGCCTTAATAAAAATATAGTAATTTATGTACAATATTGGGTTTGTTCTTATCTTATGCCTATAAAATATATTAAGCTAGTGTCAAAATATTTTATTGGATATATTATATATAAATTTTCTACATGAACTCTCTAAAAGTGTTAGAATTTAATTGACTATGAAAAACGTAACTAAATAGTATTTTGTGTAAATCGGGTTTTGTATGTATTTCCAAGATGTCAACAAAATATAAAGGAAAATATGGTAATGTATTGGGGTTATATATTCTCCACTCCTAAAAATATTTTGTTCTCAATGTTTCAGGGGTATTACATTAAAAAATATTTGGGTAGTTTTCCTTCATAGAATCTTCGGGCTCCCATGTTTCTCCATTCATTTTGTGATTTTTCCATAGTACCTTTACCAGACGAGTTGTCTCATTTTTCAAAAATTTCTCTATGGTCTCAAGAATATAGATGGGTTATTCATAGTATGAATGTTAAATTTAGAAATCAATTTCATCAAAGGTGGTCACATGTGTTGGGTCAGGCATATACTTCCTTATCATATATATATGGAACACATCTTTTACCTTTGAGAGATTTGGCAGCATTTACAGATGATAAGAAACGAATCCAACTATTTAAAGAATCTTAATTCGTATGATGTGCCTATGAATTAGTTTCACTTAATTACTAAACCTTATAACACCCTTATATAGAGATAACTTCATGAATATGGGATCTCCCACCTGGAATTCCTAATATTTCCTTCTGTTATCATCATAACTATTTTTCCTACTTTGAACTACTTTAATGTGATCCTGAATAACCATTACCTATGTTGTCATTTCTTCAACAAGTTTTGGGCCTATGAGTTTCCATTCACTAGCTTCATCCCAAAAAGTTGCAGCATGATATCTCTTGGAATATTATGCTTCATAGGACACTATTTAGACACTTGAATAGAAATTATTATTATAGAGAAAAATCTATCAAAGTTATGTAATAACCCCACATACCTTGAAAGTTGAGTGAGAATAACTTCAACATTTTTTCAGTTATTTTAATTATTTTCTCAGACTATCCATCAATTTGATGATGGTAGGTAGAACTAAAATGAAGATTAGTGTAGAGATTCTATTGAAGAATTTTCTATAATTTTGATGTAAAGAGGGGATCATGATAAAAAACAATGGAGAGAGGTGTGAGATGAAGTCTTACAATGTAATTAATGTAGAGACTTGTAAGGAACTAAAGAGGTAGGTCTTCTATTATATTAAAAAAATGTGATGATTTGGTTAGTCTATCAATAATAGCCCATATTTCATCATTTGTTCTAAGATTATTTTGTAATCCACTGACAAAGTACATATTAATTTCATCCCATTTACACAAAAGAATATGAAGATTTTCTATAAATACTTTAACATGCCGCCTCACAAATTTCACTTGTTGAACAACAAATCACCTAGACACATAATTAGAAATATATTTCTTCATGTTATCCCACCAAAATTGTTCCCCCATGTCCTTTTAAAACTCTGTGATACAAGGGTGTATAGATAAATTTAGCTATGGGAATCATCCAACAATTAATTTTTAGCTTAGGTAAATATGGAAGAGATAACCTCTTTCCAAATTTTAGAACACCATCTTCACAGACAATGTTTTCTAATTTTTGATCATTCACAGATTTAATTTTCTTCTGATATTTCTCATCACTAGATTTTGAATTCATTATCCTCTATAATAAAGATGAGTTTTCTATGATTAGAAAAATTATTGATGTCTCCCATTCCATAGAAATTACCATATCCATGTTTACAAGATGCATGAACGTAGGATCTTTCTCAATCCTTATTTGAGTTAGAACTCTATGATCCTTATTACTCAAAGCTTCTGTTACCTTATTCTATTTACCTTGGTGGTAGTGCAACGATAAATCATAATCTTTCAGTAGATCAAACCATCACTTTTTTCTCAAGTCAAGCTCTTTCTAAGAAAAGTTGAATTTCAAGATCTTATGATCCAAGTATATCTCACATCATTCCCTATAGAGATAATGTCTCCACATTTTCAAAGTGAATATTACAGCTACTAACTCAAGATCATGGGATGTATAGTTCTACTCATGAGTCTTAGAATTCCTTAATTCATAAGTAATAACTTTATTATTTTATATTAAGACACAACCAAGTACTCACTTTGATACATTAATATATATGAAAAACCCATCACTCCAAAATGGTAGAGTCAAAATCAGATCATTGACTAGTATTCTCATTAGTTCATCAAGAAATTCTTCACATTACATTGTCTAGAAAAACATAACCCTTTTCCGTGTAAGCTTGGTTAACAAGTTTCCTAATCTAGAAACATTATGATTGAATTTTCGATAGTGGCTTTCCAAACAAATGAAACTACATACCTTAGTTTTGTTTATTGGTGTAGGTCATTATCTAATTTCCATTTCTTTTTCAAGATCAATTCATACTCCATTCATAGAGACAATATAAATAAGAAAAGATACTTTTTAAAGCCATAAATCAAACTTTATAAATTTTCCATATAGATCTTCTATTCTAGGAGTCTCAAGAATGATATGCAAGTGACTCTCATGTTATTTATAACTTTTAGGATACTGTAAAATATCATCAATGAATACCAAAAAAATAATCAAGATATTCCTTGAATACTTTATTAATTAAGCCCAAAAAATATAGGGTGCATTAGTCAATACAAATGTTATTACTGTAAACCCGTAATGTCCATAAAGTATATAAAAACATGTCTTCAGAATGTTTTCCTTTTTCACTCGCAATTGATGATATCTAGAATGAAGATAAATCTTTGAAAAAAACTAAGATACATGAGGTTTATCAAAAAAGTCGTCAATGTGACATTGAGGATACTTGTTACTTATTGTAATGGAAATGATTTCCCTATAATCAACTGACAAACTCATGGATCATTCTGTCTTTTTAATAAAGAGGACATGGGATCCCCATGGCGAAACACAAGGGTGAATAAATTTATTATTACATAGATCCTACATTTGTTTATTTAAATACACAAATTCCACATTGTCTATTATATAGAGAGTGTTTGATATTTGCCTTGAATCAGGAATTAAATCCCTGGAAAATTCGACTTCAGGATATGTAGGGTGTCCAGGTAATTCCTCACGAAATACATCAATGTATTCTAACACAATACGTACATCTTTAATTTTAATATTACTTTCTTCTTCACTAGGATTCATTTTCTATTCTTCCCAAATAATTTCATTTAGTAGTGCTACTAAGGATAGATCTAGATAAGAATATGGTAAGGATGCCTCTTCTATAAAGATGATGGATTCTGCATCTTCCTCATAGTTTTTCATTTCCTTCCTCTAGTAATAAATATTTTCATTAATTTTTGAGTGCCAATCCATATTGAGTATTATATCAAATTAAACCATAGGTATGATTATAAGGTCAAAAAATAAAACATGTTTATGTGTCATAATGAGGACTGCCAGACCCATATTTGTGGCAATGATACTCCCCTTATGAGTTTTGACCAACAACTCTCATATTAAATCAAAAGAGAAATATATATTTTTCATTGAAAACTAGGTAGATATAAATGAGTGTAGTGATCTAGAATCAAATAATATATTGTCTAAATTTAAATATATAATTGGTGTACCTTCAACCATGTTATTTGGCACATCTACCTCCACTATAGTTATTACATAAGCTTGGCGATCTCCCCTCGACCTCATATGTGGTGTATTCCCTTGATGAATGGGGTATTAGTTTGAAAAGTTTACCTTCTCCCTTTTGTTGACACATTGAATTTTTTTTCCTTCTTCTAATTGCACTCATGAGCTAGGTTACCCTTATCCACACAGTTATAAAAAACTCCTAGTCCCTTCAAACATTTACCAAGGTTATTTTCCATAGTTTTCACAATATGGTAAAGGTTGAGTTTTCTTATTATTATTGGAAACATTCCACTTTTTATGATTCTTACACAACCCTTTATTATGTTGATTTAACATGAATATATTGATTCTATGAAATTCTTTATCAATCCCAACAACACATAAAACAATCTTTTCATATGATTAAAAATTGTGAGAAACCATTTCCTTTTAGAGATGTGTCTTAAGACCTCAAAATAAATGGTCAATATTTTAATTTGTGTTATGTATATAATCAATGGAATACCTAGATAATATTTTCATGGTAGCTTCATAATATACAACACTTTTTTCTTTCTTCTTCTTTAAGCTAAGAAACTGTCTCTTCATCTTAATTTGATGATCACGAGGGTAGTAATTATCAAAGAATGTATCCTTAAAATTCCTCCATTCCATGAGTTTAATTAATTATTCCACTATTATATACCTGATCATAGACCTCTACTCATCAGTATCATATTGGAGACAATAAACCATATGTGTAACCTTTTCCTTTTTGTTGTATTCCAAAGTTGTAAATATCTTCTCTAGAGAATTAATTCATTACTCATCTATAATTGGATTATTAGTCCCACTAAACAATGGGGGATTATGCCATATAACGAAATCATGCATAGGATATTATCTCTGTGAAATAAGTTTCTCCATTCGTGAAAGGTTACTTTTCATAGACTGGTTAAGTTTTCCCAATATTTCCATACTTTTCTCCATTCCAATACCAACTATATTGGTTACCTCAATGGGAAAATGTAATGACCTACGTTTTGAACCCGGTTTAAAATTGGTGGAAATTGGAATTTTTCAATTACTGAACCAATCGTTTTTAGAACTGGGCTTCGGAATTGAATTCCGTAGGTTTGAACCCTTCTTTTTAATGTTTTTGGACATGGTCGAATGCCCGTTATGTTTCCAGGGTGGCCCGAGGGGTTTCAGAAGCAATGAAACCCAGTTCTTTAAAGGGCTACAGAGGGCGCACGGTTGGCGCACGGTCTGACCAAGCCGTGCAGCCTAAACCGTGCGGCCCAAATCTGGTGGACAGTGGCGTGCACACAGGCTGCGCACGGTTTCCCCAAACCATGCGCCTAGCCCATGCGGAAGATCTCTTGGAGGAAGAGGACTCTGCATGGTTTGGAAAACCGTGCGGGTCAAACCGTGTGCTCGGGTATGTTTTAAGTTTTTAATTAAAATTAAAATAAAAATAAAATAAAATAAATAAAAACCTAATCTATCTATCCCCCACCCTCACTCAACCCGCACGCAGACCCCTCCTCTCCCGTGATCCGCGCGCGAGCCCCCTCCACGAAGCCTCCTCCATCCTCTGATATGTCCCGGTTTTTGGCAATTTCTTCCTCCAAATATGCATGGTGAGTCTCTCCCTCCCTTACTTATCTTTTATTGGCCAGTTTTAGGGCTCCTTCTTTCCCTGTTTTCCATTTAGCTGAACCCCTAGGTTTAGGGTTGGTTTGATTTCAGTTTCTCCCTTGTTCCGCTTATTCCAGGGTTATGCAGAAGGTCACTCGGGACCTCGTGGGTGCGCGTGTGGTGTCCGCCACCGAAGGTGAGGCAGTTTGCGGTCATTTCGGCCCGCCGGTTGGTTTCCGAGGTAAGGGTTTTACCCGTTTTTGGTTAGTGTGACTTCCAATTAGTGTCATAGGTTGTTTTAAAGGTTCCTGGTTTGTTTTCCGTAGTTCGTTGGACCTTTGGAGTTGGTTTCAGGTTGCTTGAGCTTAGGCGACTCACCTTTGTAGGCATAGGTACGTATTTATATATATGTGGGTTCCCCCAATATGCGTATATTCGTCCATGGCAGCGAATATACACGTACGGGGAAAGTTGTCCCCATTGCATATATAAAAAGTGCCTGCGCAGGTGAGCGGAGACAAGTATATGTGTATAAGAGTATGTGTAAGGATCCTCTTGTACATGCTCATGGCAATGAGGGGCGTGTGCATAGAGGCTAGGTGTCCTTATACATATGTGAAATCACATATGCCTCATGGGGGAGAAGCAGCGACAACTTTAGTTAGAAAGCGCCAAGAGCCAGTCTGGACAGATGGATCCATTTTGAGGTAGGGTCCCTCTCCTTTCCCTTTAATATAAAGTAAAGATTTTAAAGAGTTTAACAATGCATTGTTTTAGTATTTTAATTATGCAAGTTAATCTTGGATAAGTGCTTCTATGAAAATAGTGTGAAATTCAGGAATAAGATAAAATAGTTGCTTGATCATTAAACTAACGATTTAATAATAAAACCCCTCGATCAGAGGTGCGATGTCTTCAAGATAAAAGAAGGAAGTAGATTCTTATGCTTGCCTGCAGGATTCTTGTTATGATTTGGTGATAATTGATGCCTTCATATTTACTTTGAATTGTACTAAATGGTTAAAGCATAACAGTTGTAACCTTTTGATGAATTGGTTAAACTTGAATGAAATGGATTGGGGTGGAAAGACCATGCCTTAGGATAATGGAATAAGCACGACTTATGTTAATGGAATTGGTCTAGTGAGTGGGACTTACCTAGGAGTAGTCCTTAGAACCCCTTAATGATTTGTAAATCCTTATATGTCTTTGAAATGAAAATGAAAGGTATAAAGAATGAATTGGGGGTTAGCCAATACCGTACATGAGCGGGTTGTATTATGTACCTTATATCAATATGATGAATACGAAAAATGATGTGATCATGTGATATTGTGAGATGGAAATACCATGTTTTATTTATATGAATGTTACAAGAAGTGTATACCTAATAACCTATACTATTGAATGATAAAGCTTCAGGCCAGGGGTAGACTGTGAGAGCTACCCTATGATACGGCTTCAGGCTAGGGGCAGACCATGAGAGCTCCCCTAATTGAATGATAAAGCATCGGGCCAGGGGTAGACCGTGAGAGATCCCTCGAATCATTCTTAAGCCTTCGGGCCGGGGATAGACCGTGAGAGCTTCTCTAAGGTTGAGACAGGGGTAGGATCAAGAGCGCTGTCCCTGGGTTAAGGACGTCTGTGAGTTCAGTCCCGGTCCTACCCAACATATTATATATATATGTATTCCTTGAATCATTATTAAGCCTTCGGGCCAGGGATAGACCGTGAGAGCTTCCCCAAGTTTGGGCCAGGAGTAGGATTGAGAGCGCTACTTCTAGGTTAAGGATGTCTGTGAGTTCCGTCCCGGTCTTACCCAACGTATTATATATATATATATATATGTATTCCTTGAATCATTATTAAGCCTTTGGGATGGGGATAGACCGTGAGAGCTTCCCCAAGGTTGGGCTAGGAGTAGGATCAAGAGCGCTGCTCCTGGGTTAAGGACGTATGTGAGTTCCATCCCTGTCCTACCCAACGTATTATATATATATATATATGGTGACATGATCGGGTTACATTACCGGTAACGAGCCGAAGCTGTTATAGCTGTCAGGTTTCCTCTGGGGAAACCGGGATGGGTGTTGTTATTCTTCTTGTTCTGTTTATTGAATCCTGCAATACCTGCTCACTGCCTTAATTAATATTACACTGTCTGTATTGGGTTAGACACCGGTGGTGCCAGACTACTGATATTTATATCTCACACGCTACTCGGGAAACCATTGCACTGGGGTACCTGAGTAGACCTTCTTGATTGCAGGACCTAGGTTGTCCGCTGTGCTGTTTTTACCTGGGGAGTTAGGAGCAAAGGACCAAGTGGGATCTTGGGATGCTCAGGAGACCGCTCGTTGGGATTTGCTGTTTTTTTTTTCATTTCGTTTGTATTGAATTGAAATCATGCTGTACTGTTTGCTGCTTTCCCAATCTGTATCATTATCCCTGTATTGTGACAAGTGGCGTTTGCCACCTTTTATATAAATGATCACTATTTGACTTCCGCTGTTGTCTGTTCATTGTTTAACTATTACTGCTTCCGCTACTGAATGTTATTTACTCTAAGATACCACTGTGAAACTTTGATAAGAGGGTATAGTCTCCCCACTATCACCTCTGAGACCCTCGCTGCTAGTCGGCTGCGTCTGGAATACGAGGAGACGCGCTTGAGGCCATGTGACCCATCGGTCCGGCCACGGGTTCAATGGTAGGTCAGGCCATGACGTTACAAAGTGGTATCAGAGGAGTTTTTCTCTTTTGATTTGTTTTACTATTTAGCGACATTAGATAGGGATAGGAAGGAATTGGAATTTGGTAATGAGCTTTGTCCGTGATTGGCCACCCCATGTACAGGGAAAAGCCAAATTGCCTTGAATGAAATTATAATTTTAATGATTTCAATTATTACAATTGATTTGATTTCATCGTTGGGTGACACACATGTTTTCTGTTGATACTGTTGATGCGATTTTGGGTTCTGTTTCTACTACAACCTGAGGATATGACGGTGTTCTATCTCATGCATCATATAGGCACCTTGTTAGAAATTTCATACCATACATTATTCCATGCCATCTTGGATTCATTAGTTGATGCATGATGTTGTGATAGGTACTGTGGTAGTTATTCTATGCTTCTGTGATATATCATGTTTGGTGTTACTGCTTACGATACCATGCTGTTTTTGATCAAAAATGAAATTGGCTGTTTTTGCTAAATTAAGTGTTTGAGGTTATGACAGGACCAATTTCTAATTGTAAGGTGTATGTGCGCCTTATAGGTGGGAAATGATAACCTGTGTAATCGGATTTCCAAAAAAGGGCTGCTAAAGTTTTAATTGTAAAATGGAATTGATTTTGATTAACGGGAGCCAAATGCCAAACTGTAAAGTGTATGGGCGCTTTACAGATTGGTAGGTGGCCACCTGTATGATTGGATGATTGTTTGAGCAGGTTAAATTATGGAATGTATTTTGTTTTGTCTTTCGGGAGACGATTTTTAACCCATGGAGTGTATGGGCGCTTCATGAGTTGGGAACTGGAAACCCATAATGAAGGTGATGGCATCATGCTTTGTGAAATGCTTTTTGTGTAAAATATGTTTGGTTTTGATATGTTGTGAGTTGGCTTTTTGGGACCCTCGTAGGTCGCCTGTTTTGTTTCAAAAGGGTTTTATTGTGATAAATTTCCGAAATAAGATGGGATGTCTAATAAATGTTTAATGATTAAAAGGAAGTCTGTTGAGACTTTCCTACTTTGCTTTGAGCTATTTGTAAAAATGATCAAGTTCCTAGTGATTTTTGGTTTTGAAAGGTTACTTGAAGTTTTAGATTGAACCTTTTAAAGTGATTAAAAGAATGAACGTGATTAAAAATAAAGGGCTTGGAAAAGGAACCTGTAGTGGTGTCCTCTGTTGAAACCCCGTGTGTGGGAAGGTTAAGTCCTTCTTGCGAGTGCCTTGAGACGAAGCCATAGGTGTTTTTCCGTGGGAGTTTTTTTTCTTTTGGAAGGTGACGTTAAATGTTATGTTTTGAGCCCGATGACTTTTTTTGGGCATGACCAATGCTTAGGTTGACGTTTGTTTTTTGAAAGGGGCTAGCCCGTGGTAGGTAGTACCCTTAGTGCTTCAGTGCCTTGCTTGTGCGGTGACCTTTCAGACGTTGGGTACCGTTCGGGTGCCGTTGTCCCTCGTAGGACTTTTGGTTTCCAATGACACCCTTGTTTGGATGGGTGGTCATGTTTCTTTTGATCTTGTTAAGGGATTGAGCATCGGGTAATGCTCTGTAACCGTTGGTTCGACATGCCTCGGGCATGGTCGATCACCTTGTTGGTCGTTTGGCCCTTTCTTTTTGCGCAGTAAAGGATGACTTGACATGTCGTCGTCCAAGAGAATGGTCTTATTAGGTGAAACGATGTTCGGTTAAATCTTTTCTGCGGCTGTGTACGGTCTTGGGTCATCTCTGTGGCAGAGTGACCTGAGGGTTTGATAATCAAGTTGTCCCAATGCTCGGGATGATTTTCGGAAGACTCGGGTGGTAGACACGCCGGTCTTGATGCTTTGGTTTTCTTGTGCGTTTCGACGTGGTGATCATGGCTCAAAAGAGTGACACACGTCCGTTTAATTGTTATGACCAATTCTGCTTATGAGTAGCTTGTCTTTCTCCTTTCGATGACGCCGACCCTTCTAAGGTGGGAAGCATCGTGCCAATTGAGTAATGTGTGTCATTCCGGGTAGAAGGAACACGTTAAGAAGGACCATTTGGAAATGGTCGGGTTTGTTTGAATGCATTGAGGCTTGCGGGTGTCGTTATGCATTGATGATTTCTCGGAAGCACGACGTTGATTTGGTTGGCGGTGTATGCAACCCCTTTTAAGAAACACCGTTGGTCATGGAGGAATTTGGTGGCATATCATAAACAATCACGGAATTCCTTGTGTGGGAAAAAGGCATTGTGATTGGTTTTGAAATCATGATGCGTTTGTAGGTGAAGCTGAGTCTTTTACTTATAGTCGACCAGTGGTGGTTCGACTTTTCTTCCATTCCAGATTTCGGAAAAGGTTAACTGGAATCTGTTTCAATCCTCTTGGTTTACTCTACTATGTGATGATCATGTCCCCTATCTTGACTTCATCCTAGATGCACTAAGAGAGCGTCGGTCTTATGCCGTGCTAATGTTTAATGGATGTTGAGCTCATTCGGTTGTTTTCCTTAGGTGTTTTTTGCGGGGTGATTGTTTTATCTCATGGTTTGATCTTAGGGAAATCACTAGAAGTTGAGTATGAGATTCGGTGAACGTCCTCGTGGTGGATGCGTGATGCCTCGGAAAATGGAATCGTAGTTAAGCTTATAAAACGCCAGCCATCTAAGCCGTGCGTCTTCTTGAACAGTCAACCAGAGTGGCTTGAATCTTTTTGACTTGGGTTTAGAGGTCAATGGGGAAATCGACCATTTGATCGTTTCAAAATCACGCTAGGTGTGTCATTGGAACGCTTAGAGCGTGCTTTTGAAAGGAAGCTCAAAAGGTGGTGGAGTGGTAGTTTGGTTTTGGCTGTTTAACGTTAAAAATATAAGGTGGGAAGTACCTTTGTTTGGTTGCTTTATGAGACGATGATGTGATCGTGTCTCTTGTGGTTTGGGCTCAGGTAAGATCTTTCATGTTGGTTCGGTGAAAAAACAATCATTGGCTCGGGTGTTGACGGCTTAAGGGCCGTGTGCTTAAGTGGGTTTTTGTTGGTGCATGGGACGTTTGGAAACGTAACGAGATCGTTTGAACGAAGATTCACGACCCTTGTAGGTCGCGTGAGGTGTGTTGTTTTCGAAGGCTTCTAGGGGATGAGAAGTTCTAAGGTGGGAATGTTGAAATGACCCGCATTTTGAACCTGGTTTAAAAGTGGGGGAAATTGAACTTTTTCAATTGCTAAACCGGTCATTTTTAGAACCAAGCTTCAGAACCGAATTCCAAAGGTTTGAACCCTTATTTTTAATGCTTTCAGACATGGGCGAATTCCTGTTAAGTTTCCCGGGTGGCCCGAGGGGTTTCGGAAGCAATGAACCCGAGTTCTTTAAAGGGCTACAGAGGGAACATAGTTGGCGCACGGGCTGACCAATCCGTGCGGCCTAAACCGTGTGGCCCAAATCTGGTGGACAGTGGCGTGTTCACGGGTTGTGCACGGTTTCCCCAAACCGTGCACCTAGCCTGTGCGGGAGATCTCTTGGAGGCAGCGGACTCCACACGGTTTGCGCACGGTTTGGAAAACTATGCGGGTCAAACCGTGCGCTCAGGTATGTTTTAGGTTTTTAATTAAAATTAAAATAAAAAGAAAATAAAATAAATAAAAACCTTATCTATCTCTCCCTCACCCTCACTCAACCCGCACGCAGCCCCCTCCTCTCCCATGAGCCGCGCGTGATCCCCCTCTAAGGCGCCTCCTCCTTCCTCCGATTTGTCCCTGTTTTTGGCGATTTCTTCCTCCAAATCTCCATGGTGAGTCTCTCCTGCTCTTCCATCTCTCTTATTGGCTGGTTTTAGCGCTCCTTCTTTCCCTGTTTTCCATTTGGCCGAACCCCTAGGTTTAGGGTTGGTTTGATTTCAGTTTCTCCCTTGTTCCACTTTTTCCAGGGTAATGCGGAAGGTCCCTCGAGACCTCGTGGGTGTGCGTGTGGTGTCCGCCACCAAAGGCGAGGCATTTTGCGGTCATTTTGGCCCGCCGGTTGGTTTCCGAGGTAAGGGTATTACCCGTTTTTGGTTTGCGTGACTTCCAATTAGTGTATTAGGTTGTTTTAGAGGTTCCTGGTTTGTTTTCCGTAGTGCGTCGGACCTTTGGAGTTGGTTTCGGGTTGCTAGAGCTTAGGCGACTCGCCTTCATAGGCATAGGTACGTATTTATATGTATGTGGGTTCCCACGATATGTGTATATTCGTCCATGGCAGTGAATATTCACGTATAGGGAAAGTTTTCCCCATTGCAAATATAAAAAGTGCCTACGCAGGTGAGCAGAGACAGGTATATGTGTATAAGCATATGTGTAAGGATCCTCTTGTACATGCTCATGGCCATGAGTGGTGTGTGCATAGAGGATAGGTGTCCTTATACATATGTGAAATCACATATGCCTCCTGGGGGAGCAACAACGACAGCTTTAGTTAGAAAGCGCCAAGAGCCGGTGTGGACGGATGGATCCACTTTGAGGTAGGGTCCCTATCCTTGCCCTTTAATTTAAAGGGAAGCTTTTAAAGAGTTTAATACTGCATTGTTTTAGTATTTTAATTATGCAACTTAGTCATGGATAAGTGCTTCTGTGAAAAAAGTGTGGATTGAAGGAATAAGATAAAATGGTTTCTTGGTCATTAAACTAACAATTTAATAATAAAACCCCTCGATCAGAGGAGCATTGTCTTCAAGATAAAAGAAGGAAGTAGATTCTTATGCTTTCCTGATGGATTCTTGTTATGCTTTGGTCATAATTGATGCTATCATATTTACTTTGAATTGAACTAAATGGTAAAAGCATAACAGTTGTAAATTTTTGATGAATTGGTTAAACTTGAAAGAAATGGATTAGGGTGGTAAGACCATGCCTTAGGATAATGGAATAAGCACAGATTATGTTAATGGAATGGGTCTAGTGAGTGGGACTTACCTAGGAGTTGTCCTTAGCACCCCTTGATGCTTTGTAAATCCTTATATGTCTTTGAAATGAAAATGAAAGGTATAAAGAATGAATTGGGGGTTAGCCAATACCGTACATGAGCAGGTTTTATCATGTACCTTATATCAATATGATGAATAGGACAAATGATGTGATCATGTGATATTGTGAGATGGAAATTCCATGTTTTGTTTATATGAATGTTACAAGAAGTGTATGCCTTATAACCTATACTATTGAATGATAAAGCTTCGGGCTAGGGGTAGACTGTGAGAGCTCCCCTTTGATACGGCTTCGGGCAAGGGGCAGACCGTGAGTGCTCCCATAATTGAATGATAAAGCTTCGGGCAAGTGGTAGACCATGAGAGCTCCCCTATTTTACAGCTTCGCACTAAGGGTAGACTGTGAGAGCTCCCTTGAATCATTCTTAACCCTTCGGGCCGGGGATAGACCGTGGGAGCTTCCCTAAGGTTGGGACAGGGGTAGGATCGAGAGCGCTACCCATGGGTTAAGGACGTCTGTGATTTCCATCCCATTCCTACCCAAAGTATTATATATATATATATATGTATTCCTTGAATCATTATTTAGCCTTTGGGTCGGGGATAGACCATGAGAACTTCCCCAAGGTTGGGCCACGAGTAGGATCGAGAGTGATGCTCCTGGGTTAAGGACGTCTGTGAGTTCCGTCCCGGTCCTACCCAATGTATTATATATATATATATATATATATATATATATATTCCTTGAATCATTATTAAGCCTTTGGGTCGGGGATAGACCGTGAGAGCTTCCCCAAGGTTGGGCCAGGAGTAAGATCGAGAGCGCTGCTCCTAGGTTAAGGATGTCCGTGAGTTCTGTCCCAGTCCTACCCAACGTATTATATATATATATATATATATATATGGTGACATGATCGGGTTACTTTACCGGCAATGAGCCAAAGCTGGTATAGACATCAGGTTTCCTCTAGGGAAACCGGGATGGGTGTTGTTATTCTTCTTGTTCTGTTTATTGAATCCTGCTATACCTGCTCACTACCTTAATTAATATTACACTGTCTGTATTGGGTTAGAAACCGGTGGTGCCGGACTACTAAGATTTATATCTCACACCCTACTCGGGCCTCCATTGCACTGGGGTACCCGAGTAGACCTTCTTTCCTATAGGACCTAGGCTGTCTGATGTGCTGTTTGTACCTAGGGAGTTAGAAGCAAAGGACCAAGCGGGAGTTTGGGATGCTCAGGAGACAACTCGTTGGGCTTTGCTATATTTTTTTCATTTCGTTTGTATTGTATTGAAAGCATGATGCACTGTTTACTACTTTCCATATCTGTATCATCATCCTTGTATTGTGACAAGTGGCATTTGCCACCTTTTATATAAATGATCACTATTTGACTTCCGTTGTTGTCTGTTCGTTGTTTAACTATTACTGCTTCCGCTACTGAATGTTATTTACTCTGAGATACCACTGTGCAACTCTAATAAGAGGGTATAGTCTCCCCACTGTCACCTTCAAGACCCTTTCTTGTAGTTGGCAGCCTCTGGCGTATAGGGAGACACGCTTGAGGCCATGTGACCCACCGGTCTGGCCCCCAGTTCGATGGTAGGCTGGGCCGGGACGTTACAGAAAATCTCTACATTTTCCACAAGTGTTGGCTCACTTCTTCCTTCGAGGTTCAATATCTATAAAATGGTATTTTTTATATTAGATCATAAAATTGTGAACTTTTTATAATTCCAAATAAAGATTAATGCTTAATATAAATTGAGAAACTTATTCATAGCTAATCTCGTAATCATAAAAATAATTTTTTTTGGGTATATCTTTAAGTCCCCCATAATGGTTTTTAAAGGAAATGTGAATTATCTTAAGAATATCCCTAATGAGTGTCAAACTAGGTTCATAGTAAGGTCTGTTTTCATATTCCATGTTACACTAAGTCATGGCCAACACACCTTGTCAGAGTTGTTATTCCTAGGTACATTTGTACCATAACAACATCTACCTGTAGTATCCAAACAAGGATGTATTTCTAGGAATACCCATATAATATGTACCTTACTAAAGTTATAGGGTATTATTCTATACTTTTCTTAGATTTATATCTTGGGGTTATGTTACATAATCTATGTTTTATAAATATAGCCTTCAAGGTTGCTACTAAACTTCCTTTGACACCACATGTAACGCTCTGACCCTAGAAGCCTAGAGCTGGTGCATTATTTTTTTACATTGTCATGATTACAAGGAATCAATTATTAAAGTATATTTCTATTTAGAAGTCTCGAAAGTCAATATTACATACATGATACCCATAATAAATAGTAAAATATAAAATAAAAACATGATACATAATAAAATGAAATAATTGTAGCCTTGAACTCTTATTAAAATATTTCTTCTTAATAACCTAGGAAAAGGAAACATAATAAGGTTTAGATCAAATTCTCAGTAAATTTAAGTAAAGTGGAATAAATAATGGATCCATGAGAATAAATAAACTTTGAAAGTTAAATAACTGATAAAAAATTCCATTCAAATTAATAGATAAATAATATTCAATATTGTAAGGTAAGAAACTGAAACACATTACATTTCGTCAATGAAGTGAAAATTAAATGTATCCATAGATATGTCACCGCAAAATCTCATGGTTTAATAAAAAATAAAATATATATGAATGAAATTATTAATTATTAGAAGTAATGTCTAAGGAACTTTAGTAACTATACTATCAAGATCTATCCTCCAAATAGTTTAAAACTATAGGTAGAAACCTATTTGATTTGGCCAACATAAATGGCTCATGAGAACCTATCGATGCATTGAAAAGATATATAAAGTTCAGGATCCACATGTAATTTCATGTCAAAATAATTATTAATATTGAATAATAAATTTAAATAAAAATCCATATTAATTATTAAATATCTGTATTGAATAAAAGATATCTATTTATCAATAATTATTTAGTTGATCAATTAACTATCAAAGTTAATAGCGTATGAAAATAGTATATAGTATGGGTATTAGTAATACCTATTACATGATAATATAGTTATTTAAGAAAATTGTAATATACCATATAAATTATCATAAGGGAATGATTTTTTCAAGAGAAAGTTAACAATCAAAAGAAGGTGAGATTGAAAAGGTGATCATTAAACACATTCTTGAGGAAAATAATATTCAAACATTCCAAAGTGTTCCATACCTCTTTAAAACATTTCATTCATAATTTAAATGAAGGAATAATCATTAAATGATACTTATAATATCATTAAATTAATGTAATTCATGATATAACTTGAAAAACGGTAGTTTATACACCATATAATAGAAACTATGTGTATAATAATAAATAAGTCTCAATGGAATATAAAATGAGATGAATTCCCTACCATAACCTTGATTTTTGTTTTGTGGTATTTATAATCCTGAATAGTGGGTTAAAATATGTTTATAAATTATAAAATAACAATATTCAGGGTTATAATATCATATATTAACTTCATATAAAATTTTATTACCCACTAGTTAATACTATATCATTATTTTCACTATTTTTGGGTGTTAATTTCCAAGTTTCCTCAAGTATGTTTTGACTTATTACATGATGTTCATATTAATTATATCATGATTTAATATTATATACTATTTCAAAAATTACTTAATCATATTATGTTTTTATGACATATGTATTTAGAATACTTCATAATATTTGTTGATAAAAAACGACGTGCACCTTTCATGGAGACGGTAGGTCGTACGTACATATAAACGCTATTTCAATTAATTTGTTTTATAAAAAGAATGAGTTGAAAATGAAACATATTAATATTATAATTAAAGTGTAATATATATTTTATATATTTTAGATATTTTTATTAAAACCATATTTTATACATTCCATGTATAGCATGAATGAGTCACATCACTTTGAGGAGACAGCTGTCCACACTTCCACAAATGATGTTATTGTATTGACACAAAATGGAATGTATAATGGTATTGTCATAAAAGAATTAAATATGAATTAATACATAATAAATATCATATGTATCATATATAAATATATTTTACATCATAATTTATACCATGAGAGTAAGTAAAAGAAAAATGAAAAATCATCATTTTGTGAGGTAGTAGTTCATCGTACACATAAATAGTATGTTCATTACCAATTACATGGAAGTGTGTGTGAGTTTAGGTATAAAAATTAGCATAAAAATATCCTAGTATATTTAGGATACATTATTTTATATAAACATTGAATAATGAGAATTATGGGGTTGTTAATGGAAATAAAACTAAATAGCTTAAGGAAAGATGTTACCTCTTTTTCAGGTAACTCCTTTAAGTTTGAAACAAATGTTTTTCTTGGATGAATTTCCTAATGAGTTATGTATTATAGGATGATTTTATTGATTTTTAGGATATATTTGGGTAGATATTGGTTGATCCAAATTGGTTTGAGAGGTGTGAAGAAGTGAGAGGAGAGGGGACCTTTTTACAGTAGAGGAGTGATACTCTTGTAAATATTGGGAAAAATAATACCACCAACATTGTAAAGACTCATAATTTACATGTAATTTTTTAATTATATGTGAATTTTACGAGTCTGCGAAAATTGACGGTGTGTGATTCCGAGGCCCAGAGTGCCCAGAATGAATTTCTGAACTTTTGTTCGGGTATGTTCAGTAAACTTGCGAGTGGGTTTTTATAACTTTTGAACCGGTGCTCAGAATTGAAATCTGAGGGCAGTGTTGAACTCACAGTGTTGGTATTCACTTAAAGAGACTTTCACATCGATGTCAGTTGGTCGAGGGTGAAAGTTAGTTTATTGGGTTTTACATGGAAATAATAAAATAAAATAAACACATGTTTTATTTTATTTTATCTGTTGTGACCACCCATGCGAAATTTGGATGCGAGGACCACCAGACCTTAACCTCCCATGAGAGGTTATGGTGGTGGGGACAACCACACCTTAACCTCCCATGAGTTATGGTGGTGGGAACCACCGGAGGTTTATCCCTCATAATAGTGGGAGATGCAACCTCTCAGCCCCCCTCTTTGATGTGGGGGAGCCTCTTGGGATTCCTCTGCATTAATTCTTCCGACACACCAATTAAATGTGCCAACCTAGACAATTAATGAGGCTATTTTGAATTTTGTGCCAATGAACTAAATAAAGACTTAATCTATTGTTCCTTGGCATCTTTGGTGGAAATTGGGAGGAGCTCAGAAATATTCTCTAAAGAAGAACGCTTCCTCCACGAAGAATGCTCCACCGGCGAAGAACGTCGAACTCGACCTCGACTTCGACCTTCTTCCTCGGGACTCCATCCGATGACGGACATCCTTATCCAGCGAATCGATGTCCGTCTTTTCCCAACGATTTTTCTTCTTCCCCGTGACTCTATCGATGAACAAAAAACAAGGTAGGGTTTTTAATTAAGTATGAATTTATTCCCTTGATACCTTCCTTCTAAAAACAAAGAACATAGATCAACTTATTATCAAGATGATCCGTGGATGTTTTACTGGAAGGTTGGGAATAAATTGTTGTGGGAAGTTTTAGGGGTTTATTCTTTATTTGATTAACACTCCCCATGTTCTCCACTCTTTTTCCTTTGCGGGGTTGGGAATAGAAATTTATGATGGGATTATGGGAATTGAAGTTTAAAATATCTTATATGCTCGTTCTTTGTTTATGTTCTTGATGAACCGCTTGCTACCACTCTAAACGCGGAGGGTGAGGGCCAAACAAACATGGCCTGACCCCCCGCCGATCTTCTTTATGGTGTTCTTCAAAACGGCGAGGAAGGCAATGACCGTGCCACCCGCGACCTCCACAACCCGCGCCGCCCCCGCGGCCCTCCTGCCTCCCGGCTGAACTGGCCCCGCGCCACCGCTGGCCGAACCGGCCTCCACCGCGCCATGCCCCGGCCGCGCCGCACCCTGTCCATGCTACCTGCTGGCCGTGCCACACCCCGGACACACCACACCCCGACCGCACTGCACCCTGGCCATGCTGCCCCCTTACCTCGCCGCACCCTGGCCATGCCACCACCAGCTGCGCCGCACCGTGCCTCTGCTGAACCAGCCCCTGACCACCCGACTGAGGCACCCTGTCCACTCCATCCGCCGGCCCCGGCCACCCCGTCCGCTGGTAGAATCGGCCTTGGCCACCTCGTCTGCCGGCCGAACCAACCTAGGTCGTGCCACCCCGGCCTCTGGGCCGAGCCAACCCGAGCCGTGCCCCTATGAACCTCCGAGCCGAACCGACCCCGCGCCTGGGGCCGACCCGCCTTCACGGCGCCCTCTGGGCTGAGCCTCCTCTGCGGTGCCCTCTTGGCCGAACCACCCTCGCACTGACCCATGGCCAGTCCACACCCTCGTGGCCGTTCCACATGCTCACGTCTCTCTGCGGCTCCTCGCGACCTGCTGGGCAAGGCCCAGTTGGCTGGGCCGAACCCAACGGGTCAGGCCGGGTCGACCCGACTGGGTCAGACTGAACCTGGTCCCACTACAACCTATTTTACTTTCTTTGGCCATAACTTTGGCACCAGACGTCTGTTTGAAAAACCGTCAGTGGCACTAGAAATATTGGAGCGTGATGGTCCCTTTGAGTATACCCCACTGGAGTTTGGGGTATAGTTGAGATACGGTCAGGTTGGATCGTGCACGAATCCAACTGGGCCCCCGGGACTAAAAGGCTAATAACTCACAGACCGGGCATCCGATTGACGTGCCGTCTATTGCGTTGAGACCCCTATAACGTGATAGAAATTTTAGATAATTCTTCATGGTACTTTTTAATAGTTGGAGTATCAAATAGTAGCTCATGGAGCGGATCCTCCTAGAGACGAGCAAGCATAGTGCGAAGACCTAGTAGCTGGATGAGACCTGACGACTGCTGACCGTTTGACTCAGAGTGACTCTACTAGCCCAGTGGGGAGCGCCTTGGTGTCATGGAAAACCGACGGTGGAGGACCACACTTGGGGACACGGCAGACCCACAATACTTGACAAGAGGAGTACTTCAGAATGCTATAAGGGGGAGCGCACTTGGTGACACAGTAGACCCATGGTGGGGAGTGCCTCTGTGTGATGCAGCAGACCCACAATACTCGACAGGAGGAGTACATCAGCAGTCCAAGGTTAGTGGGAAGCACACTTGGTGTCACAGTAAGCCCACTGTTCTCAATTGAGCAGGAGTTTTCTAGCAGTTGAGGTTTTGATAATGTGATTGGGGATGTTACTTGATACTACCCCTAAAATAAAACGTTGGTTGAGTTGAGTCAATACTTTTGTGTTTTCCTCATCATTGAGATGGATTACTTAATAATTTAGGTATATGTATGGGCATATACCTATGTAAGGTTATTTTTTGATTTTATACTTTTCAGTTTATCCTTGTTGGATTTTTTGAGGCCTTGAGGGTATTGGGGTCACTACTGAGTATCGTTATACTCACTCCTACATGGGATATGCCTGCACCTTGTAATATTCGTTGTAGACTATGGACAACGATGACTAAGGCTGAGTGTACCAGGACTAGATGGTACCCGGAGGTGGACCATACGGTGTGTCGGTACGTGGAGGAGACGGACAGATGGGGAGTGTTGAGGAGGCTATCTGTACCTACCCTTCAGGTAGGGATCCCAGAGGATAACCTAGTAGCTACTTTTATTTCTTTTTCATCAGTTTTATTTCTTTCAGTTGTACTTGTACCTTTACTATTGGTCTTGTATTCTGACACCTTTTTCTTTCAGCACTCTTTTGGTTATACAGTTTACTTGGTGTTTCGTCCAGCTGTGTGCTTGCTTGTGCGTGTGTTTATAGGTTTTAAAGGCAATGCCTTCCCAGTTTTAGGGAATTATGCTTTTGATGCTAGTCTCTAGCCCCTGGCCTTTGGAAGACGGACTTGGGGTAGTCACGACCCGGGCCCTGGGATATGGGTCATGACAAATTGGTATCAAAGGAGTCGATTCTACCGCAGAACTTAACACTCTGATATTTTCTATGAAGCAATAGTGTTATGTTTAGTGAGTGTGGTTTTCAGTTCAGGGAGTCCAGTGTTGGTGTGGTGGCTGACATATCCATACACCAGGACTCTGACTACTGATTTCCGACTCGGTGCATAAAAACACTAATTACGTGTGTGTTTTTAAAAGTTTTATTTAAGTCAGCTCACCAGGTATAGATTTTGACCATGTCACATCTTATTCTTTTTAGGATTCCCCCATGCTAACAACCAGTTAGATTTTCGAGAGTTGTACATACTAATACCCCATCAAGCGATGAGGCCTTGGTGTAGGGACCTTTTCCAGCATAGGCACTAGCTGTACCTTTCCCTGTTGGGCCACCGATGCCACCAACTTGGGCAGAAGACAATGCACTCTGCTTGGTCATGTTTCATGAGTTATTGCACTAGAGTCCATCCAGGTTCAGGGGAGAGACAGACCCAAAGGTGGCTGAGGATTGGCTGGAGGCTCTGGTGAGAGTTTTTTACTAGTAGAGGCACCAGCTGATCTCATGGTGATTATTTCTGCCAGACTTCTACAGGAAACAATTGGAAGATGGTGGAGCTTGATGCTCCATGTTCATGATGAGGTGATGCTTCTCTGGGCAGACTTTGAGAGCTGTTTCAGGCAGAGTTTGTTCCAGCAACTCTTCGCGCAGTGTGTATGTAGGAGATACTTCATCTACAGCAGGGAAACATGACTGTAGCTCAGTACTCAGCGAGGTTCACAGTCCTCCCATGCTACTCCACCGATATGATGCAAGACCCATTCTTCAGAGTCCATACATTCGAGCAAGGACTCAGGCGGGAGATTAGGGCTTTGATGATGTCACTTAGCATCTTGGCATAGGTGGGGGTGTTAGAGAGATCCCTCCTAGTGGATATTTTCCCTACTGAGCAGTCTCCAGCAGCGAGATCCACCACCAGTCGACACGTAGAAGAGTCTTCTGCAGATGGCAGAAGACAAATGTCACAGTGGTCCAAGAGGACCAAACCTACTGGTGGATGACTGAATGACTCAGGATTGGTTGTGCAGGGTACCCGAAGAAGAGACAGACATGCCAGGAGCAGGCAGTGTTACACATGCAGCGGTCAGGGTCACATGGCTCATGACTATCCGACCCACTGTTCAGATGATCAGTTAACAGTCGAAGGACCACCCAAGCAGAGACAAAGTATCGACCGAGGAGGTTCACAGGGAGTAGGTGGACGTGGCAGAGGAGATGGCCGTGTAGCTGGCGGTGGGCGACGATTTTAGATGTTACCTCCACCACTACTAGGAGGTCCAAACCGACTGTAGAGAGTAGGTAGATAGGGGAGATCTCAGCTCTAGGCAGCTGAGGCTTATGATCATAGCACTCCGGAGATGATATAAGGTACGGTCTATGTCTATTCCACCATAGCTGCAGTACTTATAGACATAGGTTCCAATCATTCTTTTATTACCACTACCCTCATTCGGATCTCGAAGATTCTGACGGAGCCTTTGGCTCGATCCTTACGGATAGAGACTCCTATGGGAGTAGATTCGATGATTACACACTGGTGCTAGTAGTGTGAGATAACTCTAGGAGGCTAGAGCTTCGGCTGGGATCTCCTAGTAGCGGCGTCGAGGCCTTACGACGTAATCTTGGGTATGGAATGGTTATCTACAGTCCATGCTCAAATAGACTGTATTAGGCATAATGTGCGGTGTGTCCTACGTAGATGAGACCAGGTTTATCTTTAGTAGTGAGAAGGGATCCTTTGCAGCATATGATGGAATTTCTTAGAGAAGAGTGCAGTCGATCACTCTTCAGTTGGCTAGCCTTACCCTCGAAGCTGTTGATGTGGATAATATGAGTTATCCTATAGTGGTGGGCCAGTACGTGGATGTTTTCCCTGATGATGTCCCAGGTCTACCTCCTCATAGAGTGGTAGAATTTTACATTGACTTGTACCCTGGGACGACACCGATATCTACACCAGAATATTGGATGGCTCCCACTGAGCTTCACGAGTAGTGAGTATAGCTAGATGACTTGCAGGGGAAGGGATTCATCCGACCCAGTGTTTCTCCCTGGGTAGCCCCGATTCTATTCACCAAGAAGGCGGATGGGAGATTGAGACTTTATGTTGACTATCAGCGCCTGAACCAAGTGACCATGAAGAACAAGTACCCACTTCTTGAGGATTGATGACCTCTTTGACCAGCTGAAGGGAGCACAGTGGCTCTCGAAGATATACCTTAGATCAAGCTATCACCAGCTCAGAGTATGAGATGAGGATGTGCAGAAGATAGCCTTCAGATGTTGGTACGACCATTACGAGTTCTTAGTTATGACATTCGGTGTAACCAACACTCCAGCAGTGTTTATGGGGCTCATGTGCAGGATTTTTCAGCCGTACCGTGATCGCTTCGTAGTTGTCTTTATCGACAACATTCTGATTTACTCGACTACCAAGAAGGAGCATGCCTACCATTTGTAGGTAGTACTAGACACACTCTGAGAGCACCAGTTTTATGGTAATATCTCAAAGTGCTAGTTTTGGATCTGAGAGGATCAATTTCTAGGACATGTCACCTCAGAGGCTAGAGTTGTAGTGGTCCCAGTGAAGATTGAGGCGGTACTTTCTTGAGATCCACCTAGGATGTGACAGAGGTGCAAAGTTTCCTAGGTTTGGCTATATACTACCAAAGATTTGTGCCAGATTTCTCTAGAGTTGCAGCACCACTATCATCCTTGACGAAGAAGGGGAAACCCTTCATGTGGTCGGAGAGATGCCAGCAGAGATTTTAGAAGCTGAGGCAGAGGCTGACTAGTTCCCCCATCTTGAGGCTTCCAGAAGAGGGCGTAGGGTACGTAGTCTACTATGACAAATTAAGGACCGGACTCAGATGTGTCCTGATGCAGGAGTGAGCAGTGATTGCATATGGTTCTCAGCAGCTGAGACAACATGAGAAGAACTATTCTACCCATGACCTAGAGTTAGAAGCAGTGGTCTTCACCTTGAATATGTGGGGACACTATTTTATGGGCGATCATTTTACCATGTACTCTGATATCAAGAGTCTCAGGTATATATTCTCTTAGAAGGACCTGAACCCGAGACAATTATGTTGGCTTGAGTTCCTCCCAGATTATGACTCTGAGATAGTCTATAATCTTGGTAAGGGGAACATTGTTGCTTATGCAATCAGTTAGAGATCTGGTATACAACTGCTAGGCGAGGTGATGAAGAAGATGGCAGCTTTGCAGATATACTTTGTGGATAGGGACATAGATTCATTTCTACGGTCTCTTACAGTCACTCCCCCACTTCTTCCAAAAGTCAGGGAGGTGCAGTGTGGGGACGTTTATTGTGAGGCTCGATGTTCTTAGATATCCACATGGTAGGCACCTGATGGATTTTATGAAGGTGGGGAGCACATTATCCTATTCTAAGAACGTACCATGGTACTAGTGTCACTTCCAAAAGAAGTTTTGAGGGAGTTCAACACATCCCCTCTAACGGTGCATCTGAGAGTGGAAAATATGTATCAAGACCGCTGAAGATAGGACTAGTTTCTGATAATGATGAAAGAAGTAGCCGAGTTTGTCTCTTAATGCCTCACTTGTTAGTAAGTGAAGGCGGAGCATCAGGTACCAGTAGGCTTGGATCAGCTTTTAGAGGTCCCAAAGTGGAAGTGGGATGAGATATCCATGGATTTTGTGATGGTAATTCCATGTACATCCATGACTCATGATTCAATATGGGTGATCATTGACCGACTCACCAAGTCAGCCCACTTTTACCGATCAGAGAGCATGGTTCAGTAGAGAGCTTGAGACACCTCTATATACAAGTGATTGTGCGGCTACATGGATTACCCTCAAAGATCGTTTCTGATCATGAAACACAATTTATTTCCCAGCTATGGAAGGGGTTCCAGGAGGTTTTTGGGATGTAGCTTCATTTGAGAAACGCCTTCCATACCCAGACGGATGGTCAGTCTGAGCGGGCCATTTAGACCCTCGAGTACATGTTGCTTGATTTTTTCCTCAACTTCGGTTGCAATTGGGAGGATCACTTTCCCTTGGTGGAGTCTGCATACAACAATATCTATCACACCACCATAGGGATGACACCTTTCGAGGCATTGTACGGACGACCTTGCTGATCACCCTTATGCTGGACTGACGTAGGGGAGTCAGCACTAGTGGGACCAGAAATGGTATGGGCTACCACAGAGAAGGTGGAGATCATTTAGGAGCATATGAAGACTGCATAGAGAAGGCAGAAGTCTTATGACAACTGGAGACAAAGACCTATGGAGTTCGAGGATGGAGACCACATCTTTCTATGGGTCTCACAACGACAAAGTTTGTGGAGATTTGGACAAGGAGGAAAGTTATCTCCAAGGTTCATCGGACCTTTTCAGGTCCTCAACAGAGTTGGTGAGGTGGCATACCACTTAGCTCTTCCACCTCAGTTGCACCAGGTGCACAACGTCTTCCATGTATCCCTGTTGAGGGGATACATGCATGACCCTTCTCACATCATCGACCATGGCGAGATGGATGTCGACGACTTTTATGGAGGTTCCAGTAGATATTGAGGATCAACAGGAGCGAGTCCTTCATTGACGGTCGATACCTCGGGTGCACGTACGATGGAAGCACAATAACCTCTATGAGAGAACATGGGAGTGGGAGGCTCAGATGCGTGCTTAGTACCCCCACTTGTTACCTTAGTATGAGTTGTGGCTTATAAGGACGTAGAACCCTGAGGTTGGGAGAATTTAAAGACCCAGAATTTGCAAGTAATATTTTTTAAATAGATGAAAATTTTACGAGTCTGCAAAAATTGACGGTGCGTGATTCCGAGGCCCGGAGTACCCAAAATGAATTTCTAAACTTTTTTTTGGGTACGTTCAATAAATTCATGAGCGGGTTTTTCTAAATTTTGAACCAGTGATCAGAATTAAAATCTGATGGCACTGTTGGACTCACATCGCTGATATTCACTTAAAGAGACTTTCACCTTGACGATAGTTGGTCGAGGGTGAAAGGTAGTTTTTGGGTTTTATGTAGAAATAATAAAATAAAATAAATACATGTTTAATCTGTTGTAACCACCGATGAAAAAGTTGGAAGTGGGGACCACCAGACCTTAACCACCCATGAGAGGTTATGGTGGTGGGGACCACCACACCTTAACCTCCCATGAGAGTTTATGGTGGTGGGGACCACATGAGGCCTAAAACTTACAATTAGTTATGGTGGTGGGGACCACTCAAGGTTTATCCCTCATAATTGGGGGATAGGAAACCTTTCAACACCCCTATTTGATGTGGAGAAGCCTCTTGGAATTCTTCCACATTAATTCTACCAACACACCAATTAAATGTGCCAACCTAGCCAATTAATTAGGCTATTTTGAATTTTGTGCCAACGAATTAAATAGAGACTTAATATATTATTCCTTAGCATCTTTGGTGGAAATTGGGAGGATCTCTTGGGAGAAAGAAACTCCAATGACGAATGCTTCCTCCATGAAGAATGCTCCACAGGCGAAGAACATCGACCTCAACATCGACTTCGACCTTCTTCCTCAGGACTCCTTCCGACAACGGATGTCCTGATCTGGTGAATCAACGTCCGTCTTTTCCCAACAGTTCATCTTCTTCCCCACAACTTCCTTGATGAACAACGAACAAGGTATGGTTTTTAATTAAATATGATTTTATTCCCTTGATTATTTCATTCTAAAAACAAATAATTTGTATCAAATTATTATCAAGTTGATCCGCGGATGTTTTCCTTGTGGGTTGGGAATAATTTTTTGCAGGAAGTTGTAGGGGTTTATTATTTATTTGATTAACACTCCCCATGTTCTCCCCTCATTTTCCTTTGCAGGGTTCTGAAAAGAAATTGACACGGGGATTATGGGAATTGAAGTTTAAAATATCTTCCATGCTTGTTTTTTGTTTATGTTTTTGATGAACCGCTTGCTACCACTCTAAACACGGAGGGTGTGTGCCAAACAAACATGGCCCAACCCCCCGCCGATCTACTTTGTGGTGTTCTTCGAAACGTTGATGAAGATGACAAAGGCAAAGGTCGCGCCACCCGTAGTCTCTATGACCCGCGCCGCCCTCGCAGTGCTTCCACCTCCCGACTGAACCGGCCTCGCACCGCCACTGGCTGAACCGGCCTCAGCTGCGCTGCGCCCCGGCCGTGATTCTCCCCGGACGCATTCCACGTCGGCCGTGCCGTGCCCTTGCCGCACTGCGCCGTGCCTCGGCTGAATTAGTTCCTGAACTCCCAGCCGAGCTGCCCTGGTCTCACCATCTACCAGCCCCAACCACCCCGTCCAGAGATCGAACCAGCCCCAACCACCACGTCCGCCAGCCGAACCATCATCGGTTGTGCCACCCCGGCCTCCTGGCTGAGCCGCCCCGAGTCGCGCCCCTGCAGCCCTCCGAGCCGAATCGACCCCTCACCCTGGGCCGAGATTCCCTCACGGATCCCTCTAGGTTGAGCCTCCCATGCGGTATCCTCTAGGCCGAACCTCCCTCGCACCGACAACCAAACCGGTCAGCGCCCTCACGACCGTTCTGTTCCCTCACATTTCTCTGCGGCCCCTCGCGGTCTGCTGGACCGGGCTGAAACCAACGGGTCAGTTTGGGTCTACCCGAACAGGATCGGCCCAGGCCAGGTCTGGCCGTATCGGTCCGAATGGGTCGGACCGAACTCAGGCCCACTACGACCTATTTTACATTCTTTGGCCATAACTTTGGTACTGGACGTCCGTTTGACGAACCATCAGCGGGGCTGAAAATCTTAGAGCGTGACGGTCCCTTTGCATATACCCCACTGGAGTTTGGGGTATAGTTTATATATGGTTAGGTTGGATCATGCATGAATCCAACCTGGCCCTTGGGACTAAAAGGCTAATAACTCATTGAATGGGCATCCGATTGACGCGCCATCTGATGCGTTAAGACCCCTATGACGTGGAGGACCTTTGCGATAATTCTTCGTGGGACTTCGTGAAATTTGGAGTATCGACTAGTATCTTGTAGAGAGGATCCTCCCAGAGATGAGTGAGCATAGTACGAAGACCTAATAGCTGACTAAGACTCGATGACTACGGACCGTTTGACTCGGAGTGACTCTACCAGCCCAGTGGGGAGCGCCTTGGTGTCACAGCAGACCCACGGTGGAGGAGCACACTTGGTGACGTAGCAGACCCACGATACTCGACAGGAAGAGTACCTCAGTAGGCTATGAGGGGGAGTGTGCTTGGTGACATAGAAGAACCACGGTGTGGAGTGCCTCTGTGTGATGCGGCAGACCCACGATACTCGACAGGAGGAGTACCTCAGTAGTCCAAGGTTAGCGGGAAGCGCGCTTGGTTTCGTGGCAGGCCCACTGTACTCGATTGAGAAGAAGTTCTCCAGTAGCTGAGTTTTCGATAATGTGAGTGGGTATGTTACTAGATACAACCCCTAAAATAAAATCCTATTTGAGATGAGTTAGTACTTTTTTGTTTTCCTCATGATTGAGATAGTTTTCTTAATAACTTAGGTATATGTATGGGTATATACCTAAGTAAGGTTATCTGTTTATTTTATACTTTGCAGTTTATCCTTGTTGGATTTTCTGAGACCTTGAGGGTCTCGGGCTCCCTACTGAGTATCGTTATACTCACCCCTACACGGGCTATGCCTGCACCTTGTTGTGTTGGTTGCAAATGACGGACAACGCTGACTGAGGCTGAGTGTACCAAGAATGGATGGTACCCGGAGGTGGACCATACAACATGTAAATACGTGGAGGAGACAGACGGATGAGGAGTGCTGAGGAGGCTATATGTACATACCCTTTAGATAGGAATCCCCGAGGATGACCCAGTAACTACTTTTCTTTCTTTTTCATCAGTTGTATTGCTTTCAGTTGTAATTGTACTTTTACTATTGGGCTTGTATTCCGACCCTTTTTTCTTTCAGCACTCTTTTGGTTATACAGTTTACTTGGTGTATCTTCTATGTGGGTGCTTTCTTATGCGTGTGTTTATAGGTTATAAAGGCAATGCCTTCCCTGTTTTAGGGAATTACGCCTTTTGTTCTTGTCACCAGCCCCTGGCCTTTGGATGGAAGGCTTGGGGTAGTCACAGCACGAGCCCTGGGGGATGGATCATGAAAAACATTTTTCCAATTTCAAGTGGATCCCATAATGGGAAATGTTATAGAAAATGGAGGATATGGTTCAAATATGGATATAAAATGGCTATTGAACAAGTTTATAAGTCATTTGGGCCCTTAAATTTAAGGTTTAGTCCTTAATAATGCTTAATTTTACTTTAATTGTTGTAATTAATTTTAATCAATTTTCTTAATGTTTCTGGTAAAAAAAATAATTTGAAATTATTAGAAAATATAAATTATGATTATTCCAAATATTAAATCCATTTATCAAAATTCCAATCATAGAAGTGGTAGAAATTAATTTAAATTTAATCCCATAGATAAGAGGATAATACAAGTTTTTTAAAGTAAAAGCATTCAATAGTTTGCTATGATTTATAATCAATTTCAAATTGAAATTGATTCCAATAACCTAAATTGAAATAATTGATAAAAATATTATCTAATTAAAATTTAAAAAAATTTAAAATATAATTTAACATATTAATAAATTAGATCCAAAATCATTTTTCAGTTAAAATTCTATTTTTTCACTATTTATTAAAAAATGAAGCTTCATAGAAAAATACCAAAAATTTAACCTAACATAATTTTTATGTTTTGTTTTCAAATATGAAGTTTATTTTGAAATATATAGTCTATAAAATTTCAAATTTTTTTATTTAAAATTGGGACACCATTTAAAGGAGATAAAATTGTCTAAATAAAAAAATAGTATATTATGCGTAATATTGGGTTTTTTATTATCTTATGAATATAAAATATATTAGAAGTGTGTTGAAATATTTTATTGGATATATTATATTCAAATTTACAACATTAAATCTCTAAAATTATTAGAATTTAATTGACTATGAAAAATGTGACTAAATAGAGATTTGTAAAAATTGGGTGTTGTGTTTATTGTACAGATATCAACAAAATCTAAAGTAAATCATGGTAAAGTAATGGTGTTCTATAGATTTGGTATGAAATATTATATGGAGATAAGTATTTATTATTCTTTAACAAACCTGAGGAATATTTCATCATAAACTCACTTATAAAGGACTTACTATGTATTTGGATCATTATAGAGAATGATGTTTTCCACTTGAGGCAAAATCTATTATTTAATAGCTAGATATGAATAAAAGATCCCACTTTAGAGATAATTTGTCATGGAAGACATCCATTAAATATCAGAGTCAATTTATGAGGGTTCTGACTCACCATTATCTCTAATGACATTATTCTCATTGATATCTTCCATGATATATATATGAAAAATGGAGATATAACCCTACAATAAGTGCTAAAAATAATGATTTTAATGGTCTAGATATTCCCATATAGTAGAAAAACATGGAAAAAAATCAACACAATAATTAATTAATCACATTAAATGGGTTAGTGTGGGATCAAATAGGGAATTTTCTATTATTTCATTGACAAGACTGATCAATGAGACCAATTCCTCCTTTTTTTGATGGAATATTATCTTATGAATTACTTAATTACCATATCTGAATAAACATTAACATGTAGATGTGTAACTGAAAATTGAAGTGAAAACTCCAAAAAGGGAGCTTGATACTATGCTTCATTATTTGTGAAACCCTAAAAAAAATAAAGGAGTATGGTAGGAATTCCTTCACTAAGGAGATAAAAAAACACCTAGATTGATGAATTTATCTTTTTAGTTATCCATTATTTTTCTTGTGGGGATCTTAGAAGATACATCTATGTAAATCTCTTATATTTGGTGGGAAAATTGAGAAAAAAACAACTACATTATAGAGATCCATATCTATTAGTGTATTTTTGAGTAGAGGATGTTCCGTATGAAAATTTGTTAATGTCTTCCCTGTAACTGATATATAAGGTATGAACTACATATCATAATATCTCATTATAACCATATAGTGTAATAAAAATCTTTTTAGTATTGGGTGGCGGAGGATATAATTGAGTGGGTCAATGTAATACACTGAACAAACATCATTGTACAATTCCAATTATTCTGTACTACATAGATTAACCCAAGAAAATTCCTATTGATGTTGGAATATTAGGTCTCAAAACTGATAATTGAAATTCTAAGATAGTACAATATATTTTCATTATAAAAATCATTCTTTTTGGAAAGTATTCTGAAAAATTAATGTTCTTGTGTTGATATATGCAGAATGAGTGGTTTTCCTTTCATAGGTGGCATCAGGACTGCTAGTACAGAATATCCCCCAACTGATGTTAAAGGAAGATTGTAAACCTTTTTCTACTTATAGTGGACTCTATTATTCATCAATCCTTTGATGGAAAAAAATTCATTCCAAATTGGAAAAGAAGAACCTGCTATAAGAAACATGTCTCTGTAACCCCTTCAACCCCTTATAGGTTCTTGGTGGAATAATATTTATTTCTACCCCTATTTTCTTGGGATCTACCCTGATACCATGATTCTGCACCAAAAAAGCAATGAATTTTCACAATGTTACCCAAAGTATCACATCAAGGTGTTCAATTTTAAATTGTATTGTCAAATCATACCAAACGAGATTTTAAGATCATTGAGATGATCGTATAACTAGTAAGATTTGAACACCATATCATCAACACAAAATTCTATAATATTCCCTAAGATGGGCTTAAATATAGGATGCATAATGATTTTGTATGTGGAACCATAATTCATTAAACCAAAGGAATTACACAACAATATTACACCCTTTGGGAATCACTATAAGTGGTAGCCTCTTTTTCTTCATGGATCATCCAAATTTTATTATAGTGGTAGTATTCATCTATGAAAGAAAAGTATTGTAACTCAGTGGTTGTATCAAAGATATGGGACATGAAATTAGTGCATTACTAGTATAACAACTGTCATTTTTGGGGATACTTATCATGTTTAGTTATTGTATTCCCATGGATGGTTGGGGAGCATAATTCTTAATGAAATTACCATACTCATGGGGTTACCATTATCTACTAGTGTTATATATATTATCATGAAAACTAGTATATCCATACTCTGATCTTGTGATAGTTGACATACATGATAAATTTCTTAATTCATATTCAGTGCCTCAATTTGGTTAATGGGAAACACATAGTCATAAAAAGGCATAGTTCATGTAATGAGAGTAGTATTTTTTTAATAAATATTGTGAAAAGACCTAATAAATATCATATATTAATAGTTTCTTCCATTTGTTTTGTAGTAGGATACTTCCATATACCGAGCCTCACAATTATCAAATACGGAGTCATCCCTATATAACACTCTGACCCACTCGTTAACTCCATATTCCAATAATTGATTATATGATAATGTCAACAAATCATGAATGTGAACCCATGGTCTTCTGAAAAGAACATTGAACAATCAATCCTAATAGAATACCATGAACTCTAGGTTTGTGGGAAGGTCCCAAATTTTACTTTCAACTTGATCATTCCATGGGTTTTTAACACTACTTATACCCTTGTGTGGTCAGTTTGGATGTGGATAAATCCACTTCAATGAAACCCAATGATCAAAGGGTTTGAACTGGTATAAGGTTGATTTTAGATCCATTTTCCGTGGGTTCTCAATGAAAATTTATGACAATATTCTTTCAATTAAATTAATAACGTATGATGTGCCCATGTTTAATATATTTCTGATCCTCTTAAATAAATGAGATGGCCATATACTATTCATTTATATCAATCTTTATCTGATATACTTCTACTGTGAAAAATTCCACTTTTAATTATTAAGGGATGGAAAATAATTAAAATAATTTTTCTATAAGGTCTTTTTATAAATGAATGGTATCCAATATTGAAATATTATATGGTACTAGGGATAAGTACTTGAGGGTGTCATATTTATAAGAAAAGGTCCTTCATTCCCCAGCAGGAGAAACTCTTTGAATTGAGACCCAAGGGTCAATGAAATTTTTTCTAATAAATTCTTGCAAATATTAATAAATGTTTCTATTTATAGGACAAAATTTGATAACCTATATTTATCTAAATGATGGTGACTAGTTAGAGGTGGATCCAACTAATTATTTAATACTATATAATGTGGTTGAGATCTAGATGATCTAAGAACCATTTGATGCTTATGTTGATCCCCATAGAGTTTATATCTATGAGTCTTAGTTGAATATATAGATTCAATATGAATTCTTCCTATATGATGTGGTCTTCCATAACATATTCTTTTGTGGCCCAATTATCTAATGTTCCCTTTTCTCATCCAGCCTCCCCTAATTATACACGAGTAATTGAGACTCATATTCATGTTCAGTTTCTTCATAAAAAGTGAGGTGAGTTAAATAAATTATGTTGACTATTACATATAATGAGTCATCATATAATGAGTGTTCCATTTTAAGGGGTGATAATCAGCCCCTCAATTTTGAGGGAAATAAGTCTTACAGGTTTTGAACCATCTTAGAGACCAGTTGAGTTTCTTATTCTTCTTCTCAAGCCTTATTTCAATTTTGTTGGGTATTCTTATTTTTTCCCAATTAGGATTATGAAATGGTAAGTTCAATTAATATTTAATGAATTAAAGTTCTAATTTCATAATTAATTTGTTCCTTGATTATATAATGCACTCAAATTACTATTTTCTCAACCATTTAATCATCGAATTTCAATGCAAATTTTGATGGGAAATGTTTCGATGTTATATCATCCTCGGATGTAATAGTGGGGGAATAAGACAAAGGTTATTGAGGTTTAATAAATTTTAAATCTCTATATTTAACCATATTTTCAAGCATGTACATAAAGATAATAATTTTTTAATATTATTTCCCAAAATCCGTTGATAGGGACATTCATCTGGGAAGACATTAAAATCAATAAACTACCGTCCCTAAATTTCTGGTAATTTGATTAGATTGTTCTCAAGAACCAAAATAAAATAAATTGGATATTTTTCACTCATAAATAAATAATAATATTTATTTATATCATTAAAACATTGAAAACACTACTCTTTCCTCCCTTCATATCAAGTAAATTATAGTTAGTGTGGTCATTTAAGGAGATGTCCCTCATGATATTGGGTGGGCCCTAGAGCTAGAGATAAAAATAGTGATAGTTTGAGATTGATAGACATGAATTATAATATACCCACTTTCCTTATCTTATTTCCAAATATGGTATAAGAATTGGAATTACTATGATAGAGATCCTTATCCAGCCCTCAGGTATATAAAGTTAGTTCTATAAAACTGCTAGGAAATTTTATCCAGATGAGAGGTATCTACAGCTCATCATGGAAATTCTATATCCATAAATATACTTGATTCACCAATGGATGCTTCATATCTTGGGAATATGTGAGACCCTTCCATCTAAAAATAAAAAACATGACAATTTCATTCTCATTTTTTTTGTAATTTGTGAGGTCATTGATTTTTCTCTTACTCCATGTAGAGCTAAATTAATATAAAAATTGATGATGTAGATCTTCCTAATTAAACATTTATTTGGAAGGGAAGTTAAAATATCTGAAATAGACGGTCCTTCCAATGAATTTATGAAACATATGAGTTTCATCACCTATTTTTACTAAAGAGTTCCCAACATGGGGTCAAAAGGAGATTCCAAATGTATTAGTTTTTTCTCTTTTTAACTAGAGATAATGAAGGCTAGGAATGTAGGTATTCCAAATATTGTTGGAGGAGGGGTCATGTATACCCACTAAGGGTAATTTTTCCTCTCTATTTGTACCAAATTTCACTTTACCTCTATCAAATGCATCCTAGTGATAAAGGATTCGATAGAGTCAAAGAACACTAGTGGTATTGCTAACCAAAGGGAAGATTGATTATTGATTGTGGGTGAGGCCTGATACGACCTACTTTCCTATATTTTTTTGGAAACCAATTTTCATGAATTTTTGATAATTAGCTTAATTTGATGACACCTAGGGTTCAGAATAAGGGAAATCTTGATAGTCCATAATTTTCAATGTCTTTGAAACTATTTCTCTAGGTCAAGAATCAATATGATAAAGAGACCATTCTATACATGGTGGAGTGGATATTTCAAGTTATAGAACACTCATTTAAGGGGATACATTATTTCCTATTTAGTCAATGTATTTAGTTGAAAAATTTCAACAAAGAATATCTATATTATTATAATTCAATTATTTTATATCAACTTTTTAACGTGAAAATTTATCTACAATGGGGGGTGAATTATTTTCTTTATGGGATGATATGACTCTACTTCTTTCCCCTTTTGATTAATTGACGCACATCATGAGAGTGGTAATCAATTTATTGTGGATTCTCTGTCCTTTAATTGTCTCTTCTATAGAGTAAAGACACCATCCTCACATAACTCAGTGTGAAATTCAAATTTGACTAGATCCAATTAATCCTATTACTCTAGGATGGTATTTTCATCTACCAAATGGGTATTTATGATATTAAATTAATCAAACAAGGAAACAAAAATCATGTTATCATATACCTTTGAACTGTACTATGTTATATTATCCTCTATATATTTTTTTGAAATATAGTTTAGATTCCACTTTGACCCATTTATTCTAAGAATATAATTTAGGTTTACAATCTATTTAGGTATTTACAGTCCCCTAGAATTTCCTTGTGAAGTGGCTTATAGATAGTGACCCACAAGGAGTTGAAAAATAACATTTCCATGAATTTCCCTAATGGTGAGTATGTATCACACATTGGAAAGAATGATAAAGATACTTCTCATGAGTCTTTTCTTAGACTATTCAACAATGAATCCCTTAGTGGGGTAGGTAGTAATGATATTAAGTCTCGTTTCCTTATGGGAGAGTTTTTATAGATTCTTCTACTACCACATCCATATTTCATTTGGGATTCAATGATCCCATAGGTGTTAGAAAAAGTGGAGATGATATAAATGTCCATAACCCTATAGAATGTGGTTCAGATTCCCATAATACCATTATATCCTAAATCTGTTGAAGATTTGATGATCCTAGAGGCAGTAGTGGTGATAAATATGTTAAAAATTCCTGAAACCCTAAGTGATAGAAGATATCCTAGATTTCCATTTAAGTTGTAATTATGGTGACATTTGGAATTTTCTATTATTTAATACAGGTATAGGCTAGGTAAATAATACTTTGTGAGTATGAGTGATTTTTTTGTAGATATTTATCTATGTATGGATCCATATTTTTCTCAATTGAGAATCCTTTTGAACTTTCTTAAAATCTAGATAAAAAACATGAAAATGACTCATTATCAGTGAGTGAATTGTTTTTGGTATTTAGAAATATCTAGATTTACCTATGCTGACTAGTCAACATATTCACCTTATTTACTTATAAATTTTATTGAGGTAATAACTTTTATAATTTCCACCTTGGAAGGCTATGCTGACTCAAGAGTGTGGTAAAATGAACAAATTCATATTCACCCCTTCCTCTGATACTCATGTCTGATAAAACATTTTTAACTATCTATTGGTGTATATTTATGGTATCATGGAAAGAATTCTATATATTATTATAAAGATTTTTAGACTTTGGGCTCCATTCTACTAAAGAGGATTATGACTCAACTATGTGGAAAAGATCACATGTCACCTTAAAATGATTGATGTATCCCTTGCAGGATATATATTTCACCATGAAGTTGTGGTGAGTTTTCCACAAGTTTATGAATAGATAGTTTATACATTATATTTTATTTCATGAGGGACCACATATTTGGAGTTAGTAATGTCCCAAAAATTATCAACATATCACCTTTAAACAAATATTTCCACATTTCCAAGATATTTTCCTAATTTATTAATGAACATTACTCTGTCAAACTAGAGAAAAAATCGTTGTTTTATAAGGATGATAACATGGGATCTATGGGAGGATGAGATGATGGATGCTACCCAAAACTATCCATTGACCATTGTGAAGGATTATTAGCTACTGGTGGGGAACTGTATGTATTTGAACTTGATTTTTCATGTACCTAACTATAAAAAGTTATTTTGAAAAGGGGAGGATATTATTTTTGGGGTGAAAGTTATCATTGGGGAGGATTACCACATTAGAAATTATGGTAGGAGTCACTATTATCCATCACTATATTTCTATGAGGAGAAAATCATTGGAAGGCAGAGACAAGAGTGATGTTTAGTGGAATTTTTTCAACAAGGTTTACAAAATTAACATCTCAGTGGTTGAATTGGACTCCATAGTGTAGGTTGGGTTTCGTCATGAAAACACTATTGGACCATGGGGACTAAACTATTTCATCAGAAAAGGGAGAACGCTCATCAAAGGGGATATTGATTTTTTTCCCATATTGAAGGACGGTAACGTTTTAGCTAATGAATTGACCATGAGAGGGAGTCCAAAATACAGTATCATTTTGTGTCTTTATTCTTGTTACATACCAAAATTCTATAAGATCATTGTAAGTAAAGACAGTAGGGAATCAATGGATCCTTAGAATGTTATTGATAAGAACTTTATGGCCTCAACAATAGTAGAATTAATATGGATGAGAATACCATCCTACTCTTGATCTGAATCTATGACCGATGATGAGTTTCTTTAGATTCTCTTTGTCAATACAATGGCTCTATGTGTAGTTTCTAGGAACCATTATTAATTGAAGTCCTCCAAGGTGGTTCCTAAGTTGTTGTCTAAATATACTGATGACTCACCATAATATTTTTGGTGGTATAAAACCATTGATGGGTAACTACAAGAATATGATGGGATATTTATGAGCTATTTGTAGGGTTATAATCCTATTATGTGTTACTATTAAAATAATCCAATGAACCCCAATTATAATAGGGATATGTATCCAATCATGATTTTTCTCTTTTTTATAATATGTTGATGATCCTCCAAAATCAGAGAGGGAATACTTAACCCCTTCTATATTTCTATGAGTTGTACTGATGTAGTGCTTCATCAGTATGAGTATTAATATAGAAAAATCCTATTAGCCACCGAAATATATTGAATATTGTTTGCCACCACCATTTCTAGAGTATGATAAAGACTTTTTGTAATGAGGAAAATGATATAAGTTTGAACCTGATTTTCATTTGGAATATTCCGTTAGATCACATATTTATCTATAATAGAGACATACGCATATCCTAAGGTGACTATCAAATTATGTTGATAAAAATTTGTTGGAATGGGAATGCATGCCTGATTTGGTGCCTCTCACTTCACTATATTATACCGATGATCTTCAAAAATTGGAAAAATAACATGTTCTTTCCCTTGAGTTGGTATATTATTACATGGATAAGCTACCTAGTTAATGAAAATAATGACATGATCTTATCCCTTTGTGATCATTAGGATATGCCAACTAGTCTCCTCTATGGTGGCCAAAATATATTAGAAGTTGTGACGAGTTTAATTTAGGATATGGTCCCACCCTTCTGATGTTTCCAATATATGTTGAAAGATAACTTCGATAGAAGTGATGATATATTCCCCCTCATTCCCTCCTTTAGGTTTCTGAATACACTAATAATATTGATATGAAGGAGTAATAATATGCGGTTTCCCTACAGTTTTCATCATATAAAAGAAGTTTATTTTAATGGAAACTAAAATATGAGAGAGATCCTAGGGTTCCAATAATATATATGGGCACAATTTATCTTTTGAAACTAGAATATATGATGAATACCAATTATTGTTTAGAATATACTTACTATATTTCATGGATGGAATGATAGTATGGATCCATCCATCAGGTTTTTCATACCACTTCCAATGATAAGACCTTCAGAGATGGGGTCTAGTGAAAATCCACCTCAGCATACTGATGATGATTCAGAGTTGTAAATTGATGTTGGGGTCTTCTGGAAAGGGGATCCGACCTTTACAACTCCTATATAATGGATTCCTAAAAGGGTTCTCCCATATCCCTTAAGTAGGGAGGTATTAATTATCAGGTTATAGGGAAATGTTCCCAAAATGGTTTGATGTGGAAATGAGTTCCACCTATTTAGGCACCAAATACCTTTTATGTGTTAGGTCATTGGACTTCATAATGTTGAGACTCTCCCAAGTATCCTTCATGCTCAGGATAGTAACATTGAGATAATACTTCATAACCAAGATGTCAACAACCTATCATGTTATATTTTGAGGGGGTGATAATGATATATCAGTAGATGATTCCATACGATTACCAATAGTTATGGAATAACAATAATTAGTTAATAATAATGATAATTTAATTTATTTAGATTGAAAATATCTCAAAAAGACTTCCTATAACAAATGGCATTTAAAAAATTAGAATACCTATCATTGAAACTTTATAGATAAAGATTTAAACATATAAACTACCCAAATTTAATTTTATTTAATTATTGTCAACCATTTTAATGACTATATGTTCAAGTTGGAATCAACATTTTTTATTTCAATCATGTGTTGTGTAAAAAGGTTAATCATACACCTGATACCACCCTGGTATTTATTATTTGGTGAGTGAAATTGACCATCGACCATTCAAGATGATAAGATTCATGTCAGGTTCATGATTTTTTATTTCGATCACATATTCATTCTTTTTGTTTTTTTTTTCATTTAATGGTCCTAATTTACAAAGGAAGGTAGGAACTTATAAATATTTATGGCTCCAAAAAAGTGAATTAAACCACAAGGATGGAAATTTGGGAACATCCATACCTTTTTGGGGGAATTATATCTTACTATAACACTCTTTTATAGATTTAATACATGTTTTTTAATCTAAATCATTAATGTTAATAACTGTAGTGGTAACACTCCTAAATTATGGTCAATTGATCATCAGTGTAAATAAAATAGAACACATTGTTATGTAATAACATGTTCTATATCACCTCACTTATCAGGTGAAGGGACGATATTTTAACTTACAACCCCATTCTAAGACACTCAAGAATTTAATGTCATCAAGGGAGACAACTTTGGTTTGGTTATTGAGATTAGGCCTTCTGAATATACTTTCTATGTATTATTTTGAAGATAATTTGAACCCACTAAGTTAAGTTCCAGTTAATGGGACATAGTATACTTTTAATTTCATGTGAAAAAGATATATTCCAAGTAATATAAAGGCATGTATAATAGAATTTCATAGCGAATAGTGCCTTGTGAGACTTAGTGTAGAAGTTATGAATGAGAATCCCATTATAATTGACATAATAATGGATATAGACTGATGTGTATTGGGTGGGTTCAACTAGTAGGAATATGACCTACTAAGTCAAAATATTATTTCATCAGGGATATAGAAAAAATAGGAGATATGATGAAACTTAGAGGGAATTTGACTATCTATTTGGGGTCATGATATCATCAGGGATATAGCCTGATGAAATAATATGGTAGTGCTAGGATTATAGCCTAATGGGGAACTCATTCAACAATGAAGATATGATAAAATTGGGTTTAGGACTTGAATAAAAATCTTATGTATCTTGTTGAGGATATTAATCAAAGACCATGTAGTTAGAGTGGCATAGTTTAATGTCTTATGATGGGGCCCTACCATGTAATTTCGCATTAGGTAGTAGGGTTGTTTTCATGTAGTTTGACTTCGTCTGACTAGGATATAGTCTACACAATTTAATTTAATTTCAAAGAGGTGTTTTTTATGTGTAAGGTATAGAAATATTGATTCAATAGGGGCTTACACATATGGGGTGAACCATACTGTATTAGGAATTTAGAACTTTGAATAAATTTATCATGGAAAAATATATAATTTTTAGAAGGGGAAGATATGTTTGGGTATTACCCCTAAAATATGGCCCATAAATAATTTGTTTTTGGATTAGAAATATCGAGGAAGCTCCAACTGCAAATATTCAAAATTACACATAAGAAGGAGGTCCATTATGAACATGTTAGAGATTACACCTAAGAAGGGGGACCATATTAGATAACTTGATCTTTGTTTTTTGTTGGGAAGGGGATATGATAAAGAATACATGAGGGATATTAAATCATGTATGAAAGGATTAGGTATTTCTATTTGAGGAATTTCATTAATGGTCCTGAAAATAAGGGTAGAGAATAAATCCATCATCGAGATATGAGAGATCACTCTATAATACTCAAGAAAGAGACCCATGTTATCAAGGGAATACATGGATCAAATACCCTCTAGGGTTTTATCTATTCAAGGGGAAAATTATCAAGCCTATTTTTATTAATGGAATACATGATCGAAGGAGTCTATACAGGTACACATGCATATATAATTTTAATATAGTATCCTTAGATAAGGGTTTGAGTTATCATTTTAAGGTCTTTAATTCAATGAAAGTAGGGAATACATGTTTTTTGGGTTGAAATGTATTAGTTTGATGGATTAGGTGAAAAAACATCCACATATCAAAATTATTTAAAATGTAATATTTAGAAGCATTAGTGTTGGAGGAGACAAGACAATTTTGGTGTAAACACTAGTTTTTGGATGATAGGTCGTGGGAAAGTACCTGAACACATAAGGAAACCATGGGAGTTAACCACATAATAGTTGAAAAAATTAGAAACTTAGATCACATGATAAACTATTCCCGCATGATACATGACCACATGAGAATGGAAGGCCATGTAAGGTGATTGTGTAAGATGATGTACGAGAGACTATCCACATGAGACTTCAATCATGAGACCATGTGAGATGTAAATCCTCTGACTATAAACAATGATCACATAATGTGACTGTATTATGATCACGCAAAGAGGTTCACATGGGGTGATGTTTTGGGATGTGATAAAAAATATGTATAAAGAGTTATTTTTTCATGGAGATGTCACATGAAATAATTTTCATTTTTTAATTTTTTTGGGATTCAGTATTACTGGAGAACTCATTGAAGTTTTGGAATATGAAATCTAAGAACACCATTGTCCCTTTTCATTATTTTATTAGTCTGTTAGTTTCTTCATATTTTCTCCACATAATTGAAATGGAAACTATAGTATTTATAGGCCTACATGGTGGTTTGTAATTGCCACCATAAGCAACATGGACCACATGAAAGGATAATGTCTCACATTCACATGATGCTTCATCATCAAGATATGAATGATGAGGGCCCTAGGATATCAAGAAATATCTACCTATAAAGTTTGTAAGAGGGCCCTATCACATGATCAAATAAGGGTTCCAAATACATGCCCCATAAGTGGAAGGGTCGACATGGTAATGTGATGGGTCTATATATGAGCTACATAATAAATAGGGTCTAAAACAATTCATTTGATTCCTCCATGAAACAAAACCTTTTTTATCGGGTGATTATTTTTGGTTTTTTTATAACTTAATGAATAATTAAAGGGTATATTATAAGATACAGTTACTCAAATTTGATGTTTATTTTGGATTACCCATGAAATTTTATGAATCAACCAACACATTAACAAAACACTATATAATTATCTAAACCATCAAAGATAATAAAAACCAACATAATGAACATAATAATAATGATAAAGAACCATCTTAAAACATTCAGTTATAATAATCATTAGAACACATAGGGGCTCTGGAGAAAATCTTGGACAACACAAAATGGAATCTAGCTAATTGGTGTGTCCTAAAATTCAACTACCCTAATCCTTTTAACCTACTTGGCCTGATTGAGAGGAAAAGTCACCTAAGAAGAGTATTATCCTAACATGGGGCTACTAGCTATAGTGGAATCATAAACCTGTGTAGTACTCGTACCTTGATTTATCACTAAGTTTCCCAAGGTTTTCAATGATATACAAAAAATAGGTGACTAATGAACATATAATTTAATGTATATATAATAGTGATAATACTTGTAATTTATCCACACCTATAATAACCCTTCATAAAATTTAACACATTTTCATGAAGAATTAATAATAATGTCATCCTATTACTAGGTTAGATGAATAAATTTTACATAACATTTTTTCATACTTTAATTTTAGACAAAAGACATTATCAAAATAACTTTAAGGTTATATATTAATCAAAATAAACTTTCTAATAAGGTTACAACATGGCCTTCAGATATTATTTATATTTTTTTTAAAAAACCATCTTTTGAAAAACGAATAATAAAAACTTCATTTAAAAATAATTAAAAGATCATCAATTCCCTTAAAATATTATCCGAAAAACCATGTCCATATAACACACCAATATAATAAAATCATCTCAAATAATTAATATATTCCAAAATAAGTATTTTGAGAATTGAAAGACACTCATAGTTTGAATAATATTCTTTGTGAATATAAATTTACACATTTATAAATTTATTATGAATCCCAATATCCCTTTAATTATCAAATTCTTTTAAAATAATCCTTTTATACATTTTTAAAAACACTAGGTGTTCATTGTTTATATGAAAATGCATATTGATCATTGAAAAATGATAAATTCACATTAAACCAAATTAAATTTTAGGAATAAATGAAATCTCTTTGGGAAAGATTAATAGATACACATGGTATAGTTTTATAAATTTAGAAATCATTGGTTAGAAATAATATGGAACTGTTGAATTTAAATTTAAATTGATATGCATTGAGTAAACTGCCTCAAACTGGTGAAGTCATCACCAACAATTTTATTTCACCAAAAAGAGGAAATATAATCCTTAGAAGTCCATATGGAACCCTAAAATAAAAAAACTCAAAAATAAAATCATATATTTCCAAACACCAGGTATACAAGGATATATTATGGAAAAACATAATGAAAAAGAGAATATAAATTGATGAGAGAAGAAAATTTGATATTTATATCACTTAACTTAAAATAAAAATCATTAAAGGATGATGAAATTATTTGAGGAACCATAAAGAACTGGGGGACCATAAGGGAGATAATGCCTGGGTTTTGGAAATTGAATAATAGGAAAGAGGAATCCAAATCAACCTAAATCAAGAAAAAAAATTCAGGAATTGCACATTATTAAAAAATTGAATTCTCACAAGGTTTGGACACATGTTTTGAGAAACCATGTACTAATCAAGATATAATAACTATATTTAAGAAATTCATTTTATAGGTCATGGTACATGGTTACTTATAACCATGTATAAATTGTGTTGTAGTTATAAGGATGGAATTATACATAAGATTAATTTTTGTAGTTTCTCATAACTATGTGGTAATCACAAACCCCTAATATAATTGTAATTATTCATAGAAGGTTATATATAATGGTTTTAACAAACCATATATATTATTAGAGTGGATAGTTACTCTTAACCATGAAACAACTAAGAACCAATATAAAGCTAAATGATTATACACATAATATTAATCCATATAGTTACTACCAACCATGTGATGACTATTTAACACACACAAAATTTCCAAGACATTGAATAATTTAAACCGAGACTTATCCATGTCAATAAAAACTATTCAATAAATAAAATAATAGGAAAAGTGATATTGTGGTGGGATCTAGAATACTTATAATATGTAATATTTATGTGTTTCAAAATATTAACAATAAGAGTTATACGAATTTAGTTATGTATATTTTCATGGTTTTTAAAAGAATTTATTTTAGGGGAATACATAAATTATTTCTTAAGATTCATCAAAGAATTCACTGTTAAATAACATCATTATTGCAGGTATGCTTTTCGTTACATGGATTGATTGAAACAGTTAATGAATTATTTTTAAGAACTTATTGATAAATAATTTGTGTTCTAGATAGGGATCCTACGTGGGGTGATATTATGTAATAGAAATAATATTACTAGGAATATGATTCCCTTAAATAATTATACATGCACTACTAGAATTCGGAGATATACCAACACTTTCATGCCAACAGTTTGAACAAACCATTGGCATAGGTGGACTACCCCAACGGTTTGAACAAACCATTGGTAAAATCCCATTATTACCAGCCTTTCCCAATGGTTTTCCCAAACCATTGGGAAATGCCTCATTTTTTCAACATTTTCATTGAAACTGTTGGTTAAAGTCGCATTACAACAACCTATACCAACGGTTTTTAAAAACCGTTGGTATAGAATACATTTCCCAATGATTTTTAAAAACTGTGGGGAAAGGTTTCACCAAAAATATAGTAGCCCCACTTCTCCTCTGTCCACATGACTGCAGCCCTTAAATGAGATCTATCAAAGCTCTCTCATTACCCAGGCTGGGAAAATCCTTCCATCCTCTTCAATCGACATCAAATCTGTAAGTCCTAAATTAATTTTAATGTTATTAATCTGTTTTTTTCTTCTCTGTTTTGATTTGGCCTAAACGAGAGGGATTTCTCTTTACCCAGGCCGGGAAACTGCTTCCACCCGATAGATCCATCTTAAATAAAAAAATTAGTTATACACTCCAAATATGTAAGTAATACCATAGTTTTAATGTTTTTCATCTATTATTTTTTTTCTATTTTGATTTTGTCTAAATCATGTCGTGATGTCCCTGGCATAGCATAACCAATAAGTGAACTTTGATTTGTTTTTTAATTTTGTTCAACACTTAAGTGTCATTATTGCATGGATCAACTTTATTTGAAGTATTCATAGCCACTCCTCCTGTATAGTTAGTGAACCATATGGACTAATTGGAGGTGAGTGATGCTATATTATATTTTATGGGTTATTATGAGGATTTTATTTCCCTTTAATTGATTGGTTCATAATACATAAGTTGGTGCTCCATATATTATGTAATTGGAATTAGTAAAGTAAAATGTTTGTCTCGGATTTCCAAGTTGGTTATTTGGATGGTATTCTCTATCAAAAGTGGGTATATCTCTATTGACTATGGGTGTATTTTCCAATTGACTAATGTATTTATTAAACTGACCATGAAATACACATTTCCCACAATACAGAAGCACCAAAAAAATCATAGATAGACACTACACACCACAAGACACCCAATGGAGACACCCCTTGACATCTACTGATAGTTAATGGGACATTAAATTAGGAAATAAAGTCGATTCGTACTCAAGACTTGAGAAATTCCCATTTCTGGTAGAAAATATACTAACACCTTTATTCTTAATACAGTATAATGAAATGGTTTACACCCTCAGGACCAAGTAGACCACCTGGTTCATGGATTGGTTCCCAACAAGGTTCTAGAGTAGGATCAACTACTAAACATTTATTGTGGTCCATATGAGGTTATTTCCATATTCAAGAGGGTTATGTGCACAATATTCAACTCAACTAATGTAGAATAGGTTAATATTCAGTGGCTAAGTGTACTAGTATGGTGTTTCCAACAACGTGCTATATAAAGAACATAATGAAAAATGAAGAGATTATTAAATGGAACTGTTTCCCCCTTGCTTTCATGAACATTATTTGACCCATGGGGTGGTGTGGTTATTATATATTGGGTGGTGACATGTATAGTCACAGGATACATGTATGTTTTTGTTTAGTTTTTATTTTATTTTCTTTATCTCATTGGCCACTTAGGTATTTTACTTATTTCTATGGACGGAGGGTAGTGATGCTATCCTAACTAGTTGACGTAGATCACTTGTATACTGTAATACCATGAGGTGTGAGTGTGAGGAAACATTGGAAGATAGAGGAGCCTTTGGGTATTCTATGAGATGGAATTTTCTTTCTAAAAAATTGTGGGGGAACATTTCTGGAGTATGTTGGATTCATGAAATACCCCCAATTGTCTCCATGAGATAGAATAAATAACCCCAAGTGTCTCCAAGTGTCTCCATACATCGTATCATCCTCGCATGGGTTGGTCACTCACCCAATCCTATCAAAACTATCCTAGTATATCCTCTCAGTCACATTTTCTAGACTCATATCTCCAGGATTATCCTATGCCTCGATGCACATCTCATCATCCAACTAGACAAAGAGGATTATTCACCTTATGATTATCCTAGTCACAAAAGCACACCATGTCGAACCCATCTACATTATATTCTCAATAATTCGGTCAAGAACCTCATCAAAATAATGTATTATAACCCATCCCCACTAACCGGGTTCCATCCTAAGCTAAATTACACCAAGCCTCTTGGCATTATAATGCCAATCTGTCCGACAATACCCAATACCCACACTAGCATCTTATCCTTCATCTCTTTAGTTGAACTCTTGAATCATTAAATGGAGTAAAAACATTCATAATACATTTTATATACTCAAAGGGACCATCCCACTCTAAGAACCTACCAAGATTCCAATCCATCCTCATAAGTATTTCCTCATCAAACGCTAGATGTAGAATTTACACACCTATCACTACAAGGCCCAATCCTCTTAGGAATATTTTACTTGATCTAAATCCTCATCGTTAGTGACATAAATCACATTAAAGCGCATAAATGACAATTGAACCCTATATTCAAAGAATTATTCATGTGGAAAGGCCCCATGGAAACCGGTTAAGAACTAAAACCATAAATAATAATGCCAAATACATGCATCATTTCTAAATAAATATCTCAAGTGTAAACATTAAAACCATGAATAATAAGACATCATCCCTTGTATCAAACAAAACCAAACAAAGTTTAAACTCAGGACAAATTGATTATATACCATTAATAGTAAGAGTAATTGTAAATTAATAAGAATGTACTATTTGATAGTATCATTTTAAAACATTGATCTGTTTCCCCTTTGCTTACAGGAACATTATTTGACCCATGGGGAACTGTGTTACTTATATATTGGGTGGTGACAGGTATAGTCACAGGAGACATGTATGTTTTAGTTTAGTTTTTATTTTATTTTCTTTATCACATTGGTCACTTAGATCTTTGACTGCTTTATATGGATAGAGGGTAGTTATATTCTACGAATGGTGCTAGAAGGAGTTCAGATTGATTCAGTCCACTGGCTTTGATCTGGGGTAATATTCTATGGTTACGAATTGTCTCACACCTCATGTATTTGGGGATTTCATGTTTTTTACTCCATATTAAGTTTTTGGTAGGGCGTTAGATCGTTTTGTGTTGGTTCGAGTGGATTTGGTTCTCCACTGCCAATCTAGGTAAGGCTTTAATGCCATTGGTTGGTTTCTTACTGGTTATGTAGCATCCTTCATGTGTTTTAATGTTCTTAATATCCTTTCTGTAGTGTGTTGATCCCTGGTCATTGGTTTCGAGTCACCAAGTCATGGGAGACTCGCCTGTCTATGCATAGGTAAGTAAGTATATGTATGTGGGTTATCCTGTTACATGTATAGTCACCCATGGCAGTGATTATTCACGTATGGGGCTAGGTGTTCCCATGTATATATATATATATATATATATATAAATTCATACATAGGTGAGTGGAGACTAATATATGCATATAAGTATATGTGCAAGGATCCCCTTGCACATGCTCATGGCCACACAGGTGTGTGCATAGGGGATAGGTGTCCTTGCATGTGTTTGAAGGTGCGTATACCCAGTGGAGGAGCAACAAATTTTAGTTAGAAAGCTCCAAGATCTGAAGTGGATGACTTGGTTCCACCTTTAGGTAGAGTCCCTTTTGTAGCCTCTTTAATTTAAGAATGCTTTAAATTGAATTTAGCTTCTTTCTTAATTTTGCTTAATTATATTGAATTTTATATCTTGAATAAGTGTTCTTTAATATAATTATTTCATTTGATAAATAAAGTCATGTTTTTATAATAAAACCCCTCCAATGGAGGTGTGCTATCTGCAAAAACTCACAGTGATAGTTTAGGGTATATGATTCTTCTCCGTTGTTTCATTTCCCTTTAGACGTTTTGTCATTGTGCCGCTCACTACAACCTTCCAAAGATCCCTTTTTATAACATATTAAATTGTTTATTTTTTCTATCATGTCTATTGTGACCTTATCTTATGGAAAAAACTGTTTCGGGTGTTTTCCTGGCCTCTTGGCCACCCCTTATGGTGTTTACCCGAGCCTATAAATCAAAAAACACTGATGGTGTCATTGCTTAACACCTGTCAGGATTATAGTTCTCCCCACCATAAGCTTCATCTTAACACTGTTTGGGGTGTTTTCCTGGCCTCGATGCATATATAATTTTTTACATAGACAAATTATCCGTAGATTTGTGTTGTATCCTGAGATGTTAAAACATACTCAAATTATATTGTTCTCAAGGTGACTGATGTTTTATTATTAGAGTTCCAAGAAATGCATATATCATTGATAAGTAATACAACTGCATAATTTGACTCACAATCATTAGTTTCAACTACCTAGTACCCCTTTTAAAAAAAACGAATATAACATATATATCTTTATCATACCACAATCCTGAATCAAGAGTCTGTTTTTTATAACATAAGATCAGTTTCTATAATGTGAAGGACAACTACATAGGATTCATTTGGACTCCTGGCTGGAAGATGCTGCCCCACAGATATTGTTGGACCAAGCCAATACTTTGCAGTCACGCCACGATCATGTTGCAATAATTTCGTGATTTAGCCCTACTTCAGGATGACACCCCGTGACAGTTTGTAGTCCTTTCAGAATTCGATGTATGATACCTAAATAGAGTTTTTGATACATTACCCATCCATTGTTAATGGGGAGGGAGGTGATGACTGGAATGTTGCCCCGCTCCCTTGGCTCCTGGCTGGAAGATGCTACCCCGTGGATGTCGCTGGACTGAGCCAACACGCTGCGGTCACGCCGTGGTCCGAGGGGCGGTGTGGCTGACACCACTCAAACAGTCTCACTTTTATTTGAAATGGACATGATTTTAAGTGAAAACAACAACTGACATACAGAAAACTGACCAAACACATTCAAATTATGTTTAAACTTTAGGAAAATGATCCATGGGTCATTTCTGACATGTATGAGTCAACCCTGCCTCAATCCGAGGCACAGTGTGGACGGTACCACTCAAAGTGTCTCACTTTTATTTGAAATAGACAACATTTTAAGTGAAAACAACAACTGTCATATTGAAAACTGAACAAAAACATTCTGATTGTTTTGATACTTCAACACAATGATCTGTGGGTCATTTTTGATGTGTACGAGTCACCATCGCCTCAATCTGAGGTGCGGGGTGGCCGACGCCACTCAAAGTGTGTCACTTTTCTTTGAAATGGACAAAATTTCAAGTGAAAACAACAAATGGAATATAGAAAACTGACCAAACACATTTGGATTCTGTTGATACTTTAGGACAAGGATGCATGAGTCATTTGTGACATGTAAAAGTCAACCCTGCCTCAATCCAAGGCACGGTGTATCTTGGACCACTGAAAGTATCTTTCATTTGTTTAAAATGGATACTCTTTTAATTAAAAACAACTGGAATACATAAAACCAACCAAACACATTCCTATTGTGTTTATATTTTAGGAAAACGATTCATAAGTTATTTTTGATGTGTATGAGTCAACCCAGCCTCAATTCTAGGTGCAGTGTGGCCGAAACCACTCAAAGTGTCTCTCTTTTGTTTTAAAAGGACATCATTTTAAGTGAATACAACAACTGAAATATAGAAAACTGAACAAAGGCATTATAATTCTATTTAAACTTTAGGAAAACGATCCATGTGTCATATGTGATGTGTAAAAGTCAACCCCTCCTCAATTAGAGGGCCGGTGTGACTGGAACCACTCAAACTGTCTCACTTTTATTTGAAATGGATGAGATTTTTTGTGAAAAAAACTGGCATACAGAAAACTGACCAAACACATTTGGATTGTATTAATACTTTAGGAAAATTATCCATGAGTCATTTTTGATTTGTACATGTCAACCCCACCTCAATTTGAGGCATGATGTGTCCAGTACCACTCAAAGTGTCTCACTTTTAATTGAAATGGACAACATTTTAAGTGAGAAAACAACTGGCATACAAAAAACCAAACAAACACATTTGGATTGTGTTAATACTTCAAAAAAAACTATCCATGGGTCATTTTTTATGTGTATGAGTTAACCTCTCCTCAATCCAAGGCGCGTTCTAGCTGACACCACTCAAAGTGTCTCACTTTTTTTTCAAAAGGACATCATTTTAAGTGAATACAGCAACTGACATACAGAAAACCAACCAAAGGCATTCAAATTCTATTGAAACTTTAGGAAAACGATGAATGGGTCATATTTGATGTGTAAATGTCAACTCCGTCTCAATATGAGGGCCGGTGTAGCCGGCACCGCTCAAACTATCTCACTTTTTTTTGAAATTGGTAGGATTTTATGTGAAAACAACTGGCATACGGAAAACCGACCAAACAAATTCGGATTGTGTTGATACTTTAGGATAATGATCCATGGGTCATTTTTGATGTCTAAGAGTCAACCAATCCTCAATCCGAGGCACGGTGTGGCCGACACCACTCAAAATGTCTCTCTTTTGTTTAAAATGGACATCATTTTAAGTGAAAACAACAACTGACATACAAAAAACTGACCAAACACATTCAGATTCTGTTGAAACATTAATAAAACGATCCATGGGTCATATGTGACATGTATGAGTCAACCTCGCCTCATTCCAAAGTGTGGTTTTCCCATCACCACTCAAAGTGTCTCTCTTTTGTTTAAAATGAACATCATTTTAAATGAAAACAACAATTGACATACGGAAAACCAACCAAATGAATTCAGATTATATTGAAAATTTAGGACAATGATACATGGGTCATATGTGATGTGTAAGAGTTAACCCTTCCTCAATCCGAGGTGCGGTGTGGCTGACAGCACTCAAATTGTATCTCTTTTGTTTAAAATGGACACCATTTTAAGTAAAAACAACAACTGACAAACGGAAAACCAATGAAACGCATTCATATTCTATTGAAACTTTAGGAAAAAAATTCATAGGTCATATGAGATATGGATAAGTCAACCCCACCTCAATCGGAGGTGTAGTGTGGCCGACACCACTCAAAGTGTCTCTCTTTTGTTTCAAAAGGACCACATTTTAAGTGAATACAACAACTGACATACGAATACCCAACCAAAGCCATTAAAATTCTATTAAAAATTTAGGACAATGATCCATGGGTCATATGTGACATGTACGAGTCAATCACGCCTCAATCCGAGGGCCAGTGTGCCCAGCACCACTCAAACTGTCTCACTTTTATTTGAAATGGATAGGATTTTATGTGAAAACAACTGGTATACACAAAACTAACCAAAAACATTCAGATTGTGTTGATAATTTATTAAAACGATACATGGGTCATTTATTACATTTAAGAGTCAACCCCTCTTCAATCCAAGGTGTAGTGTGTCCAACACCACTCAAAATATCTCTCTTTTGTTTAAAATGGGCATCATTTTAAGTGAAAACAACAACTGACATACGCAAAACCGACCAAACGCATTCGGATTTTGTTGAAACTTTAAGAAAATGCTCCATGGGACATATGTGACGTTTAAGAGTAAATACCACCTCAATCTGAAGAGCGGTGTGGCTGGAACCACTCAATGTGTCTCTCTGTTGTTTAAAATGAACATCATTTTAAGTGAAAACAACAATTGACATACAGAAAACCGACCAAATGCATTCAGATTCTATTGAAAATTTAGGACAATGATCCATGGGTCATATGTGATGTGTATGAGTCAACACTACATCAATACGAGGCGCGGTGTGCCTGAAACCACTCAAAGTGTATCAATTTTGTTTAAAATGGGCATCATTTTAAGTGAAAACAACAACTGACATACGAAAAACTGACCAAAAGCATTCGTATTCTATTGAAACATTAATAAAATGATCCATGCGTCATATGTGATGTGTATGAGTTAACCCCGCCTCAATCCAGGGCGTGGTGTGACTGATATCACTCTAACTATCTCTCTTTTGTTTAAAATGGACATCATATTAAGTAAAAACAACTGTCCTACGAAAAACTAACCAAACGTATTCGGATTTTGTTGATACTTTAGCAAAATGATCTATGGGTCATATGTGACGTTTATGAGTGAACCCCACCTCAATCTGAGGCACTGTGTGGCCGACACCACTCAATGTTTCTCACCTTTATTTGAAATGGAAAATATTTTAAGTGAAAACAACAACTGGCATACGAAAAACTGACCAAACGCATTCAGATTCTGTTGATACTTTATGAAAACAATTCATGAGTAATCTGTGATGTATACAAGTCAACAAAGCCTTAATTTGGGGCACGGTGTAGACAATATCACTCAAAGTGTGTCTCTTTTTTTTGAAATGGATAGGATTTTAAGTTAAAACAACAACTTGCATACAGAAAACTGACCAAACACTTTAACATTGTATTAATACTTTAGTAAAATGATACATGTGTCATTTGTGATGTGTAAAAGTCAAACCCACCTCCACCCGGGGCACAGTGTGGTCGGTATCACTCTAAGTGTCTCACTTTTTTTAAAATGAACAACATTTTAAGTGAAAACAACAACTGACATATGGAAAACTGACCAAATGTATTTGAAAACAACAACATTTTAGATTGTATATAAAACATGTCTCTAATCAAAGAGGTGGTGTCTCTGAAATTGACACTCATCAATGATAGTCGCAAACTCTTTTTCATGAGTTGGGTAGTTTCACTCATGGGTTCATATGTGATGAGACTCCTAAGAAAAAACCTTTTCACCATATATTATAAAAAATACAAGTACAATGCAAAATGCATCACAAATCATTACATACCCAAATCTAGGATCAGAAAAAAAAACTGGGATTTGAGCCAATTTCAAACTCTTATTGAACTCCAATAAGTATTTCTCAGACTATTCTTCCTATTAGAACTTGATGGGGAGGTGGGGGCTGTGCTGGTTGGGGGGTTGTGTAGGGGTGACGTGAATTGCTACCAGAAGAGTGGTTGTGATATGAATATTGAAATGGGTGTCAATAATTTTTGAGTTATTGAAACTGTTATTCAACTCTACTGGAATATTGTTGTTATATGAAGATTGAAATAGGTAATTGTAGTACATGACATGTTTGGAAGAGTTTGATGGATTTATGTGTTTTTTGTGCTATTGTAGGTGTTTTGTATGCTGTTTTAAGTCTGTTTGTATGTGTTTTTGGTGCTATTTTTTATGTAGGTGTATACTGGAGGGGTTTCTAGAGGGGATGCTGTGCAATATGTCTAGAAATACACAATACAATTGGTTTAAAATCATTGGTATACTTTGAGAAAAATTTAAAGACTGTCCCAATGGTTTTAAAACTATTGGTATAGTGTTAGTCTTCAATATATACCAACAGTTTCATTGAAACCATTGGTAAAAATTCTATATAGTGGCCTATACCAATGGTTTAAAACCATTGGTATACTTTGATAAAAATTTAAAAACTATCCCAACGGTTTTAAAACCGTTGGTATAGTGTTTAGTCTTCAATATATACCAACTGTTTCACTGAAACTATTGGTAAATATGATATACATAGGCCTATACCAACGGTTGAGATCAAACTATTGGTATAGGGGATTCCTCATAGATTACTAGCCTACGGTTTGGAAAACCATCGGTATAGGCTATACCAACAGTTTCCCATCCTATACCAATGGTTTTAAAACCATTGGTATAACCTTCTTTTCCAGTAGTAATGGGACATAACACACACTTGATTGGCCAATTGGGTGGGATACCAACCTTGATTCCTTGATGGACCCCCATGGTTTTCTATATTATGAGAAAAAAATTTATCGTTGTTTATTTTTTTTTAAAATTCACTTCATTATGTTGTTTACTCATGATATTTAATATTTTAAGAGGATAATGTTGTTATTTGTTTTTCTTTAAAAATTTAAATTGAAATTTCTTATGTGTATTTTAACCATGAATGAAAATATTATCTTTTTATAGAATTGTCATATATTTCATTAGAGAAATTCCTACCGAGTATGTGTATACTCACCACCTATATATTCACTCTATTTTATATATAGATTTTATATTTTAAGGGTTTTTAGGTAATTCATTGGAATAGTTCTTATTCATTATCATTGAGGGGAAGCGTTACCACCAAGAGTTTAGATATGGGTTGAAAATGGTCTAGAGTGTATTCCACCCACATTAGAGAAATGTTTTATTATTTTTTTATTATTACACAATAGTGACTTATATTGGATATATCTACTACTTTTTTATGAAATTTATCATTTTTGAGAAGAAATATTAAACTATCATTTTATTTAGTTTTCTATTAGAATCCAATATATGTATTAGTTGTATTAAATGGAACAAATTCATTATAGTGTAAGTTTATCCTTCACCACTAGTTAATAATATTTTATGATTAGAGAGAATTATCATGTGGTTAGTGCCAAACCATATTTGGTTTGGGGTAAATAAGGGATTATTAATGACACCCTAAATGGATAATATAAGAGGGCTCATAGATTATGATTCAAGTGTGTGAATCTATACCAAAAACTCTTCATGACGATTAACTTATTATCTTTCATTCAATACCACAATTAAATAAGGATCTAGAAGACTATGGTGTTGGGAGATGTCCTATCCATGATTTGGGTGATTCCCAAGATCAATGGATGCCTCTAGATGAATGATTTTTTTGAATTGTTCAAAGTGATCGTAATCAAACAGTCATGGAATGATTCAATAGTTTGAATAAACACATCTAAGGCATTCAATTATTATTCGTTGTCATAAATAATTCAATAAATATAGATTTACTATTAGAGTAATGGTGTTTTAGATGCATTCATTTCATATGTTTTGGATGTTAGACATTATCTAAAACCCATCAGTGCTATCAGAGATAAGGTTAAAGGTATAACCTATTCTTAGGAAATCTCATGCATAAGAAGTGGAAACAGGTATTTCTCCACCCAGGAGATTTATTTTTGATGAAAATAATTTCATAGCTTCAAATTTAGGATAATAGAGTGCTTTTATAGGTACATATGGATTTACTGTTGGAAGTGTTCATATAGGGGAAGGCATTCCCACCATTCAGTGGTATTAGGGTCGATCAACCATGGTTTGGTTTGATCATAGTAATAAAAAGTAGACTAAAAAAATATTATTTTACCATCCACTATGAAATAAACCCTTTTAAATGATAATTTTAGTTCATGATGCTCCTAAAACACTGTATAGTGAACTATGAAACACATGTTTCATTTTTTTGTGAACTGACCTTGGAATAATCAATAGAAAATAGTAAATTCTTCCATAAATGAAAAATAAAAGAAAATAGATATTGATATGAGGATGATCTATATTATTGTTGGTGGGTTTTTATACCATGCTTCCCTAAAAAATAATGACTACTAAGACATCGTGAAATTGGAAACTCAATTATTCTTATCTACTTTTCCAACCAATAGATCTTGGATAAAATGGCCAAAATAGTTGGAGTTTATAAACAAAATCCCCTCCCAAGGCATTATTCTAAAATATTTTGAGTTTATAAGATTTCTGTTAGACTAAAATATATTACAATATACCATGGTGAAAATTATTTTGAGTATCTTTGTAAGGAAAATTATAAATTTTTTTTAAAATTATAAAAAAACATCACTAACATGGTCCCTTTGAGCTAACATTGATTCTTGGGGAGGATTTAAACCATAAAAAATTTCTTGGTTTATATGATCATATTTTAAAGTGGATTAACATGTTTGAATATTTTATAGAATTTTATATTAAATAATGGAAAATATAGAAGTGTTGATATTAATTTATGAATAGTGCATAATTATCAATATAAATTATTTATATCATTTCCTTGTTTGGATAATTTTATTTGAACTATTCCTAATGGAGTTTTAGATGATGTGATAAATTGTTTAAATAAAATCCCATGTGGGATATTTAATTTATGAAAATGGTTTCCAAAAAAATGAATTGTCTATTATTTTCTAATAAAAGTATTCATAAAATATCATATCATTGGAATATGAATAATTTTATATTGAATCTATGTAAATGATAATATGTAAAGTTCATAGTGAATCAAATTAAATTTTTCATGTTTATCAATACTAAATTATATTTTTTTAATTATTTTATTTATGAATTATTTGTGATTTTTTTCTATCATACTTAATATATGAACTTTTAGTTTACTTAATTATTCAAAAATTTATTAATCGATATGTTTTTTTATATTATAAAGGGATGTATTCTTTAGTTTAATGTTTTAAAATGCTTTAAAATACCCATATATGAATCTAAGGATTTATATTCTAGTTATGAAAACGAAACTAGTTTTATTCTAACTTGAATTTAGATTTTTCATAAGTTATAAACTTGAATTAGTAGTTTGATTATTGTTTTTAAATAGTGGGTGATAAAATATTAATGAAATAGAATTATTTCTTAAGTGTACTATCCCTATGACGAAGAACTATGGATCATACTACTCATTATTGTAAGGCTTATTCCCTATTTAGATAATTTTAGTTTAGCTACATGTTACTCTATGATTACTCTTATGGGGACTATTTATTTCATATGATTATAATGTAATGACCCATAATTTTATTAATGTAATTTCCCCATTGATTATATAACTATGTTATAATTAGTATTGTATAATATTTTAATGCACACTCACCACATTATAGAACAAAAAAATTATAATAACAATTGTAACATTTCATTTAGAGAATAAACAATTCTAGAAAAATTTAAACTATTTTGGTTGGAAAAAATAGAGAATAAGATAACTGAAATATGAAAATTTAGATTTACTCGGTCCACCAGAATAACCACACTCACAAAAAAAAACTGAATAAATGAATCAAAATATTAATAATAAAATATTAAAGTTGAAAATAAAAATATATATAACCTTAATAGAAAATATATGTTAATTAATGATGAATGAAATATGATGTACTGATAGGAAGTAGGGAGCCCATATGAACATTTAAAATATGACTATTGTAAGAGTATTATAACCATTAGATTAGTAATATCACCGTTAGGAATAGTAACCTTACCATTAAACAAGTTTCCTCACTTATTTAAGAGTAAAATAATATATATATATATATATCTTTAAAAAATAAAATATGATGTATTTTTATCATGATACTAGTAGAGAACTTTTTTTTTAAAATTTATCAAATAATTTTTTGTATTTTTTAAAACAATATATGTTTTATTTGACTTTTTTTAAAAAAATTATAATTTAATTAAATCTTATTTTCAAAAAATGGGTTAATAAATTGATATTAATATGTATTATAATGATAATATAATTTTATGAGACCATGAGTAATGTTTTAAAGGGTATGAAAACTGATCATAATATTAATATTGGTATTTTTTCAATTAAATTTTTATTTAATTTCAAAATTGAATTAATCATATTTATAAATTTATCTTAATAAAATAGATTTATGTTTTTTAATATACATTTCAAAAAAATTGAGGAATAATTTTTGGTATTTTTCGAAAATAGTTGGAATTTTGGTGGAAAGTAAAATATTATAAAATATGATATTGAACATTATAAGTTAAATAAATCATTAATTTAATAAGGGATTAGAAATGAACTAATTATTTAGAAATAAAATAAACCATTTAATTTATATATTCATAATAATCAACATTATTGGTATTTTGAGCTAAAATAATAAACCAATGAATATAATATTCAAAAAATACCATAGTCCTCTTCTTATAAATACCACTACCCACCACCTTATCCTCAAGTATTATAAGGCTTGGATCTTGCAAAAATTTTAACCATTTCTCTCCCCAATATAGTCCCCCACATTCAAGTTAAACTGGTCTCACTAAAAGACCAATTCCAAGAGCATTAATGTGTTTTTCAAGTAGATGACATTCAAAAAATTTTATCATCAATTATCTCTTTTAAATTATATTCTTATAATACCATCTCCTTAACTCCCACATCCAAAATAGAATAGTAATTACAAAATAATATATATACTGGATGTTTATAGTGGTAATGTAATATCTACCATCCGTTTTCTTCTATTCTCCCCTTATTTTAAATGTGAAACCATTGTCCTTATTATGTTGGTTCACTGCCGTCGTGGATGGCGAGTTTTCATTTTCCATTACTGCATTAATGGTAGGTTTAAATTAAATTATTAAGGTCTAAAATGACCTAAATATTTATATTATATATTTATTCACATTCTATAATTAATATATGTCCATACTATTAAATAAAACAAAACAGGTTCATGCTGGTCGGTAAAACTTCCAATATAAACCGACCAAAAAACATTAACATTTTTACTAAATGAATAATCCATATATCATAAAACATATAGTTATATGGGAAAATTAAAATTTATATAAGCACATGAATATAAATTCATTTCAATTTTTGAGTTTTAGTCACATTTTACAAGAATCTCAATAATTATCATCAATTGACCTGACTATAGGTTTACAAAACGAATTCCCTAAAACATTAAAATTAAAACTTATATCTTATTAAAATGGTCTTAAATGAATAAAAAATAATTGTAATAAATCAAGTATAGATGGATAAGGTTATTAATTAAGTAATTAACTAAGTTACATTCATTAATCAGGATGTTATGTGTAAGTGTAGAATTATTTTGGAACTTAAAGTAAGGGATCTCTTCAAACCGCCCTATTTTCTTTAGGTTACGATTTACCTCTAATTACCTCAATCAATTTATATATATATTTCTTATTTACTTATTATATATTTTGTATATATTTCCCCAAATATATAACTATTTTAATTAACCATTATTTAATGGGGATATACATGTTTTAAAGGTTACCTTCTCAATTTCATTCAATATGTAAACCTGATTAAGGAGAACTCTTACCGTTTTCCTAGTACCACTCCATAAAATTGTTTAAACCATCATTGGTTTATAAAATTTTCCAATTGATTTTGGAAAAAACATCTTATTTAATTTTTGTTTTTATGTAAATTAATATTCTCTTTCCCTTTTTTAATACCCTTCACCCTTTTCCCTAAAACCCCGATTAAGAGGTATATTTCAAAAGACAACTATCCACTATTTTTCACATATTCAATTCAGTTGGAAACAATTTTTCATAAAAATTATTAATTTTTATCTAGTAATGACAAAAATTGTTCTAATACATTATTTCATGGAAACCATTATGATTTCCATATGGTTATGTTGTAAGATATGATTATTGCACCAATTTCTTTACATTGGTAATATTTAAGTTTATGTCTTTAATTTGATTCTTTGTGTGGAAAAAATATGCATGTAAATGTTGTCATTGGTGCTTTAATATAGTTAACTAATGTAATTTTTAATTTTTATGTACCAAGATATGATATTTAAGTGATTATGAAGTAAAACTAATCCAGGATGGGACTCTGTCCACCATGTGATTTTGTTTAAACATTAGTACCGCTTATGCTTACGTCATGTTTTGTATTGTTTACACATTTCTATATTTACATGATCTTAGGATTCCATGTTATTTATTTTATGATCCCATATGATTATTCCCAAGCCTTTTATTACATGATATCATGTTATTCATTCTAACTCATATGATATTATCTACTGTCATGTTTATTCACTTATTAGACTTTATTTCTCACCACTTTGGTTTACATATTCCCCATGTTATCCAATGATTTTTTTGGAGGTCAATGGGATTTACAAGAACATTAATGATATTAAAAGAAATAATTTTTATTTTAGTTATACATTTTTTTAATTTACCTAGTCTACTAATTATGTAAGGCCTCTCAAACCCTAGTTCATATTGATTGGATATTTATATTAGGAACCATGTAATAATTTATTTAAATTGATTGGGTTATTATAATTGGAATTAGATGAGGGTAAAGTTATTTTAAGGGTTTATTACTAGAATAAATTAGTGATAACCCTATTAATAAGTCTAATAATAGTAGTATATACTAAAATTTAAGTGAAGTATAGAGCATGTTGTTTCCAAGAAATCATATCTATGTAAATATACCATAAGTGGATATTGATTTATCATAATTGTTTCTAGAAAAAATAATGTCTAAAAGGGATAATTGGGTATTAAATTGATCTTCACCTCATGTATGAAAATGATTCCTTGGTAAACACCTTGTTTGACACAACTGGAAAACATAATTTTTAAAATTATCCAACTATATACCAACCACTATGAATGAAATTAGAATATTTTTAGGTTAGAAAACCTAATAGAAAAATTTACATAGTTAACCTATAACGAAACACATATAATCATAAGTTAGGATTTACATTTATTTTTTATGTTATTAATTTATGTTAATAATATCCCTCTTTATATGATTTTTCGTTTGAGTAGTCTCACCCATTTTTTTTCTTTTATTAAAGTTAATGGGAGGAAGTAGGAGGACCTTGCCAACAAACAATGTGTTAGGAAATGTAATGATTTCAATAATGATATGTTGAACATGATGTGACTGGTAGATAAGAAATTAATGGAGATATAATATCAAGTGACTCATTTCATGAATAATAACATGAAAAGAGTGAAAAAATATCCTTATCATAAGGAAAAAAACTTGTGATATATTCTTTTATATGATAAAGGCCTCCAAAATTTATTGGATATTCAGATCCTATGATCATAAAATAATGGATTTATACATTTTAGAATATATTCCATATTCTCTAATTCTCAAAATAATATAAATTCATATTTTCCATTTATTACATGGAGGGGGAAACTGATAGTGGTGGAAACTGATCGATATTATGAATTCCAAAGAGGAAATTGATTCAATGGAATGAGAAGTATTCAAGAAAACATTTTTTAATAAATATTTCCCTCAACTCTCCATATTAAAATAGAGAGGGGGTAACATCCTATTTCAAATATGTCAGGTACATATTTAACCTCATAATGGGTTTCCTTCTTCTTATTTCCTATAGATGGACGAGAAGGTATTATGAGGATACCTATATTGATGATATCACAAATTTGATGGATTCTCATCTTAAACTGGTGGTTTTCACAGGCTTAAGAAGAATTTCATGTCGTGTAACAAAACGTCGTGAATTGATTCATGTTATGAAAGGTTACATGACGTGAAGATATCTTACACATCATGAGATAAATAAAGGATAGATTTTAATACAAGGGGATGAGTTTTCTGGCATAGCTGAGGCTTTTATAGTTCATATCATGTAACTAGGTTAGATTTCATGTAACACCCTATGTATAGTTTCTAAAAAAGGTGTTTTAATATATCTATTTTGGTTATTTCTCCATACGTCATTTCCCTCAACACAAGAAAATTCCCAAGTGATATTGGGAGACTCCACTCATTCTAGATCGATCCATTGGATGTTTGATATCCGTTACAGTTTTGGTGCATCCCTCTAGGTAAGAAAATTTTCATCTTATTTGTTTCCATTGATCATGGAAGCACCCGTGGTTTGAGTTATTAGATCAACTGATTTAAATTGGTGTTTATTCATGTATTCTTCTAGATCTGTTGTGAGATCTCATTTCAGAGGCTATTCTTTTATTGTTTGTGGTAAATCGAGCATTCATTCTTGAGGTATGTGGTATTTTTTCTTCTCAGCAAACACTCTTTCTTAGTTAGATCAATCATAAGTTATGTATATTGGATTCGAGCGTCTCTGTTGGAATTTTTGGGTTTCATAATTGGTGGATCTGATTATGGGAATGTGAAAACCGAATTTTGAGGTAGGTAATTCCATCTCTATCCTATGTTGATGAACCTTATTGTTCCTTCTTTATAAAATGATTTATATAAGGAATTTTCATGATTCATTTGTATGTATTGAAAAGAGTTTTTAATGAATTTTTTTCTCCATAGTATTTGATAAATGGAAAGAAAAATGGTATTTTTATAGTGTTTAAATGGATTTGTTAAATAGTTTTGAAATTATTTTCAAAGTATTGTATTGGACTATGAAAATGAGAAAATGGGTTACCTTTGGTACTTAGGTGGAAGGATTAGCTTGAGGCCATCGTCTAGGTTTTCAGATTATCAGGAAGTTTTGTTATGGTTATTTCTAATATTTTTTATGCCTATTGTTTTAAGGGACTGATATTGACATTGTTAGCGGGGTTTAATCATGGGGTATTCCTCTTCTTCCCAGGACTGTGTTCTAGAAACTGGATTGTTCACTTGATTTATTATGATATGAGTAGTCTTACAGTATAACCTGTAGTGATCCTTGGTGCTGATACCTATGATTTTGTTTCATTTTGAATTATTGTTTTATCCTTGATATACATGTTTATTCTTCTGAAAGATGATGTGGAAAATTTTCTATGAAATAGATCTACCATGTTTTTTTAGAATTGTGATAAAGGGAAAATGTTTACCATGTAATCTATAAAATTTCTTTTCTTTTTATCATGCCATATTTTCTTTGAAATGATCATAAAATAATTATTATATAGAGACTTGTTATGGAACACTTGGGTGGGATCCTATTGATCCTATTATCTCAGACCTTGTGAACCTCTTAGGTAGTGGGTAGACCTTTGAATGTATTGCAATGAAGAGAAAGGAAACGAGATACAGTGAGGCAGTGAGGTTTCATGTCATCATGGTTGGGTTGCCGATGGTGAGATGGGGGAGATCATCCATGCCATAACATTGAGTATTTTTTTGGTTTTGGTCCTTTTCACTTTGACTTTCCTCTTTGATGTTTTGGATAATTTTACAACTGTTTTGTTTCCTCTATTTTTCTTATAGTTATGGAATATATTTATTGGTTCTCCACTATTACTAATTTCTTTATATATATAAATATATATATTCCTTGTGTTTTTTAGGTTGGGTGAAACCATTCCCTCTGGTTAGTGGTTCGATTCTCAGGGGTTCATCTCCATCCCATGGGGATCAGGAACACCCTTCATGTATTTGACAGATAGGGTTGGGTGCTAGTTTTGAGGGAATCCCGAGTTAGTTCACTAAAATTTGGTATCAAAGAACGTATTTACATAAGATTCCTTATCTTGGGATGTTCGTTTGACTGAATATTGGATTTTTAAGACTTGAGAGGTATGTTTCAATAAGTTCTTTAAAAAATATTGTCATGATGATTCTCAAGTTTCCATTGAATATTGGGATATGTGTCTCTATTTTTGGGATTTTTTTAAACTTTAGTTTTTTATTATGGGTTTTCTGGTTTGAAATCAGATTTACTTTGTTTTCTAATCATTCTTTCTATTTCTATATGGAGAAGTATGCCTATAAGACATATTCCATGAGTTCCTTAGGAGGCTGTAGGTGATTCTCCTCAAGGGAATCAACCTATAGATCAAAATATCACCAAGACTATCATATTGGTAGTTTGTGATATTTATTATGATGTACCATGGGTTTATAACACTATTTTTGAGGTACAGTCAGGGGATTTAGGAGAGAGAGATCAACTATAGGAATTATAGCATGAGAATCCACAATCCTATAAAGGAACAAATGATCCTCAAGATGTAGATGACTACATATATAGGATTGATCAAATCTTCAAATTCATAGAGACACATGAAAATATCATGGTGAATTTTGAATTTTTTGGGATCAAGGGTCTCAGCAAGAAATGGTGGGATTATATGGTTCATGTGGCCCGACACATGGACATGGATTGGAATGGTTTAAAAACCATGTTCTTCTAGAAATTTTTTCAGAGTCCCTGCTGTTGGCTAAGTCTTTGGAGTTTTCACCTTTGTAGTAGAGATGGCATTTGATGTCAAGTTACACAAACTGATTTAATGTGTTTTTCTATTTCTCTATAAATGTGGTGAAGAATGAATAGATGAAGGCTCATAAGTACATACTGGGTTTGTGATTTGATATCATATCGTAGGTATTCATGTTTAATTTTTTTTTCGTATGTGGAAATTGTAGACATAGGTATGATGGAAGAGATGGATATGGTAAGAAAGGTTTGATTTTCTACATATTATCTTCTATCTAGTGGAATATTTAGTGGTGTTCATGGGATGAAATGGAATGAGAAGGATTATTGTAGAAGTGGTGGTGGTGGGTCTCATCAGCGAGCCTCCCCCACACTATATGCTGTAGCTTGAAGTGTGCCTCTAAATTACTATCATTATGGCATGGTTGGGCAAAAAAGATGTTATTTTTCTATTCCCACAAATTCATGCAATAGATATGGAAATGTTGGTCACATACATCACTTTTATCAGGCTATGAATACACTTCATTATGGTAAGGGTTTATCAGCTCTAAAGGCTACTATGGTGTAGCTAGAATCTTCATGGACTATAGGGATCCAACCACATGCCTCATATGTGAAACACTTTTACCCAGTATATGAGTGTCCAATAGAAGTTGATGGAGGTCTAGAAATAACGAGAGGTACTATCCTTATTATATATTTCATACAAATTTCTTTATATGACACTTGTTCTTCCCAATCATTTATATCTGCATGTTTTTTAACATTCTTAATATTCTAATGGAACTTATTCCCTTTATAATTGAGTTAGTGACACATCTTAGTAAAAGGAAAGATTAGGGGTTTTAGTGCCCTTGATCATTAATGGTAGATGATATGGAGTTGGTATGTGATATTCTCATTCTTGATCTAGAACTATTTCATGTCATTATAAGTATAGATTGGCTTATAGATCATTAGGATGTGGTTAATTAATATCATCGAAATGTTCCATTTTTTGATGCTTAGGGGATCTATCTTTTGTTTCATGGGGAGTGGGACCCAAGGTCTACCGTGAAGAACCGTCCCACCCAGAGCTTAGGATTTTGTTCTCTACTGTTAGGATTGAGATTGATTATTGTTCTTATATTGTTAATCTTACCATTGTTGTTTGGGAATTTCTTTATGTTTTCTCGGATGACTTCTCCAGTCTTACTTTGGGAAGAGAGGTAGAGTTTACAGTTGAGATGGTTCTAGGTACATATCTTTCATCGATACCATCTTATCATATGGAACTAGTGGAGATGAAAGATATCAAGACTCAGTTGGATGTCATGTTGGAAAAAATTTTCGTTCAAACTAGAGTTTCACCGTAGGAATCCACTATTATCTTTTCCAAGAAGGAATATGGTTCACTTTGATTTTGTGTGGACTATCGGAAGTTTATCTAGGTGATAGTTAAGAAAAAATATCTTTTACATCGTGTGGGTGATTTGTCAGATTAGTTAAAGGGGAAAATTTGTTTTTAAATATTACACTTCAGTCGGGTTATCCTCATCTCTGAGTTTGGGAGTCTGATATACCAAAGATATATTTGAAGATAAGGTATGTCCACTATGAATATCTTGTGATGCCTTTCTGTTTGACTAATGCTCTTACTATTTTTATGGATTTTATGAGTTAGATATTACAATGATATATTGACACTTTTTTTGTTATGTTTGTGGATGATATTCTTATTTATTCAAAATATTAGCATGAGCATTATCACTACATGAGTATAGTTTTTGAAATTTTGATAAGTCTTCATTTTTATTGAAATCTTCCAAAATTTTGTCTATGGATCCATGATGTGATGTTCTTAGGGAACATGATTTCTAGATGAGGCTTATCATTTGATCTAGATAATGTTTAGGCTACCCTGTCATGGAAGGAACAAAAATATGTATTTGAGATACAGAGCTTACATGGTCTTATTGGGTACTACCAACAGTTTGTTAAGGATTTATCTATATTGGAATCACCTTTAACTATTATTACTAGGAAAAAAGTGAAATTGCCATGGGATGAAAAGTTTCAGTCTTATATTGAAGAATTGAAATGACTTATGGCATCAGCTCCTATTCTGATCTTTATTGAGCTCGATAAGGGGTACATGATGTTTTGTGAAGCTTCTAGTGCTGGGTTGGGATGCATGCTTATCCAAGATGCCCATGTGGTAGCTTAGGACTCTCATTAGCATCTACCACATGAGATGAACTACCCTAATCATGATTTAAATCTTTCTGTAGTTATTCATGTGCTTAAATGTTGGTAACATATCTTTCTAGGGAGAGGTTCATAGTCTTCCTCGATCATAAGAGTTTGAGTTATATATTTTCTCAAAAAGAATTGAATCTCAGATAGAGATGATGGAAAGAATAAATTCAAAAGTTTGAATTAGACATATGCTACACTATAGAGAAGGAAAATGTCCTCGAAGACGCTCTTAGTAGAAAATTACCATCACTAGATATTCTGGAATCGAAGGATGAGTGATCCCTTGAGGTTATTTTCACTCAGTTTTACTTGGATGCTTGGTAGGATGTTTTAGGTATGGTTCTGACCAGTTTTTAGTTATCATCATCTCCCCTGGAGTATATTTTGTAGAGTCAGTAGTAGGATAATGAGTATAGTAAAGTTAGAAAATCCAATATGGTGGGGGGACAATTTTTCATTGGTCTCTTTCTTTAGATGGTATTCTCAAATTTGGGAATTTGTTTATTGTCTCTACATCTATTAAGGGTTTAGTCTTGTTTAATTGTCACATTTCTTTGTGGTTTATTCACCCATGAACTATGAAGATGTATTATGACATGATATGATGATTATGGTGGTTGGGTATGTAGCGCGACATTTTAGTTTATGTTTTCCACTGTTACACCTTTAAACGGATAAAGAAAGAGCACTTTAAACCCTATGGGTTAGTTTGGCCTCCTCTGGTGTTAGTTTAGAATTGGGATGAGCTATCCATGGATTTGTTTTGGATTACTGCAGAATCCCCATGGGAGGAACTCTATATGGGTAGTTGTTGATCAATTGATGAAATATGCTCATTTTATTCTAATCAAAGATACCACTAAAGATGATTTTCTAGTTAAGATATATGTATAAGATATAGTGATATTACCTAGAGGTACTTATTCCATTGTTTCAGATAGGAATCCTAGTTTTAACTTGATGTTATCAAGGAGTCTCCAAGAGGTAATGGGAACTCAGGTCAATTTGAGAACAACTTACCATCCACAGACAAACGGTCAAATGGGGTGAGTAATTCAGATCATGTAGGATATGATTTGTGTCCATTTATTGGACTTTGGTGGATAATGGGATAGCCATCTGGGACTGGTTGAGTTTTTTTATAAGAACAATCACCAGTCTTCGATAAAAATTTATCTCTTTGAGGCATTGTATGGTCTCACATGTAGGTAACATCTTTGTTCAGTCGTGGTGGGGGAAGTAACTTTAGTTGGACCAAGTTTGGTCTAGGATTCATCAAAAAAGATTCAGGGTATACATCGATGTCTGGTTATAGCCCGGAGTCAACAGAAACTGTATGTAGATAGACAAAGCCTTCCATGGGATTTCTGATGGTGACTAGGTTTTCATGAAGGTTTCTGCTTTATTGGGTCATTGTTGTCTTGGAAAATAGATAATGTTTTCTATAATATATGTTGGGATATTTGAGATCACTGAGTCACTTGGGAAGGTTTATTATCAGTTATCATTTCCATTTTAGTGGAAAAGTATTCATGATTTTTTCTACATGTCACAACTTTGGAAGTATCATCGTGATACTGTTCACCTTCTAGGATGGGAATTAGTTGATTTAGAGAAAGAGATTTCTATTTTGGATAAACTTGTTGAAATCATATACTCTCAAGTAAAATTATTACATGGGAAGTTGATTCCTTAGTAAACGTTATATGGAAACACAAATCATATTATCATGAGACTTGGGAATGTAATTCATTGATTAGGGAGTAGTGGCCCCATATTTTTCTAGGTACTACATCACCCACATGAATTCCTAGGGACATAATGTCTTTATAGTGGGTAGTTTGTAACATCCCATTGGTGTTCTTGGTTTTGTCATTGGTGGATCCCATTATGGGTGTGTGCGACTAGAGTATTGAGGTAGGTGGTTCTATTTCTAGCCTATGTTGACGAACCTTATTATTCTATCTTTATAAATTTATTTATAAAAGAAATTGGAAAGTATGATTTTGTGTGTGTTGAAAATAGTTTTTTTTAAAAATGGTTTCTCCCTAGATGTTGATAAATGGAAAAAATGGTATTTTGAAAGAATTAAAATCAACATGTGAAATGGTTTTGAAATGGTTTTCAAATAATGGGATTGAATTGTGAAAATGATCACATTTTTTTACCTTGGGTACTTAGGTGGAAGGTTTAAAATGATTTCATCGTCCATGTTTTCTTATCACCGGTTGCTCTACTCATGGGTATTTCCTCTATTAATGAGGTATGTTATTACAGGGGACTGATATTGACATTGTTAGGGGTTTTACTCATGGGTTATTCCTATGATTTGTAGGCCTATGTTCTTGGAAATAGATTGTGGTATGAGTAGTCTGCTAGTCTGACCTATAGTGATCCTTGGTGTTGATACACGTGCTTCTATTTTTTTCTTGATTTTTTATCATTGATATGAATTTTTATTCTTGTCAAAATAATATGAAAAATGTGATTTGAAATTGATATACCAACTTTTTTTAAAACTACGATAAAGGGGAAATGTTTACCCTATTTTTTTATAAAACGACTTTACTGATTATCATGCCATGTTTTATTTGAAATGATCATACATGAATTTTTATAAAGCAAATCATTATGAAAAACCTAGGTGGGATCTTATTGAGCATATTAGATCACACCCTGCACACCTGTTTGGTTGTGTGTATACCTTGTTATATATTCCAATGTAGATGAGTGAAAGGCACCACAATGAATAAGCAAGGTTTCATTTCATCTTAACTTGGCAGATGGTGGTGAGATGGCTGGAGTTAGTCCATGCCATCACATTGAGTAGCTTTTGGGTTTGGTAATTTGTATTTGGACTTGTCTCATGAATATTTTGGATACTTTTATAGTTTCTTTTCTTTTCTCTTTTTTTCTTAGAGTTAAGGCATATATTTATTGGTTTTCCACTGTTCCTTCTTTATTTGTATATATATATTCCATTTGTTTGTTTAGTTTGGAATAAATCATTCCCTTTGGTTCCTTTTTTGATGCTCGGGTGATTATCGACTGCTTGTGGGTATCAGGAATACCCTTTGGGTATGTGGCAGTTTAGGTCGGGTGCAAGGTTTGAGGGTAACCCAGGTCAGTTCTCTATAGAGGGTATTCCTCAGACTCAAAAAAGTAAGATGTTTATATTAAGGCATATGAAAAAAACTTCAAAAGGAATTCATGGTTCACTTCTGACATTACTATGAAAACTAATAGTAAGGTGGACCACTTCTTTAGTGTATTAAATCCATGTCTACAAAAAGCATTGGTGATTTGAGATTTGAAATATTTAAATATATTGGATGTTGTTCCCTTAAGGTTGAGATAGAGATTAGTGAGTCTCATTGGTTTTATGGACTCAAATATAAAATGTGTAAAATAGAGTTTAATTTGGGAGATCAACAGATCAATCCATTAGAGTAAAGATAAACCAACTAACCATGTGTCAAAAATGTGGTGAGAAGAATCTAAGAAACTATCTCGAAGGAACCATGATATGTTTAAAACATGGAAAAGATGGTCATCAAGATAATCAAAGTTGGAGGGGGATAAATAACCCACTAATTTAATGGTAGAATATAATGTTCATATCATAACTCCTCCCACAATATTGTGTTTGAACTAAAAGGAACACATTCATTATGAAAGGAAATTACCTAAGCCAATGGTTTTCAGAGACAATCAATAACAAAAACCTACAAAGCCTATAGAAAAAGGATGGGAATATACTATCACTAATATTGAGGTGGATACTTAAAAAAACATGGTGATAGACACACTGGTTATTCATTAATGTATAAAAAAATAAACTTTTTTATTCTATTTATACACATTCTTTCATATATTTCAAGTCTATTTGAACTATTCAAACACTACCTCAAAACATGGGGTAAATCTATATATGAGAATAAAAAATAGTGTAATTTTTTCATCCCAGTTATATAACTCCCCCAATCAATTATTATGGAATGAACCTCCCAATAAATTTGGTTATACATCCTTTAATATAATTTGATGCTATATTGGGAATCGATTGTTTGTCCTTATAAAAAGACAACATCAAATATCAAGAGAGGGATATCAATCTTCAAATCCCAAGTTATCCTTTTATTTTTTACAAGTTTAAGGATGAATTTAAATATACTTTGTTTTATTCCTATGAATTGTGGATATTATTTCTATATGAGAAATCAAATATTTATGAAATGATTGAGACAAAGGGGAGAATCAAGCTTGAATAAATTCCCATTTCAAGCAACAATACTAATGTATTCCATGAAGAGTCTCCTATTTTTCATCATGAACAATAGGTTTAGTTCTCAATTAACAAAAATACCAAGTACCATTCCCATATCCAAGACCCCATATATAATGGACACTATTATGTTGGAAGAACTAAATAATTAATTACAAAAGAATTTGGAAATGGGTTTTATACACTAGACTTCTCCAATATAGGGTGTGTTGGTCAAATTTTTCAAGAATAAGGATGGTTCAATCCTCTTATTAATTTATTTTACTAATCTCCACAAAATAATGAAAAATAAAATTTATTCTCTTCCATGGATTCATTACTTATTTAATCAACTATATGGGGCCTAATACTTCTCTAAATAAGAGCTTAATTAGAGTTATCAACAATTAAAGGCAAATAAGTAAGATATCCCCAAGAATAATTTCCGAACAAGGTATGTACAATATGAGTTCATTATTATGCCCTTAAAACTCACTAATGAACCAATGATCTTCAGTGAAATAATTAATAGAGTCTTTAGATATACATTAGAAAATCTGTGGTAGTCATTATAGATGATATTATTATATTCTCCAAAATAAAGGTGGAGTATGAGGAGAATTGGAATACTATTCTAAGGGATTTTACAAAAAAAGAATATATATATGAAAATTTATGTAAATGTGAGTTTGATATAGAGGAAGTATCATTTTTGGAGAATGTTATTGTAATGTACCAACCCAGGTGCGCCTCACCAGTTCCCCAAGACAGTTAGTTACTTGACCTAAAGCATGACTCTCTAAATTACAAAGGCATATGAATAGTACCAAGGATCTAATATATCAATGTGGAGAGACTATAACCTCTTTAACAAAGCAAAAAAACATCTGAAATAAATAAAGAATAGATGAAAGATATAACCGTAACCAGAATAGTACTAGTATCACATGATAACCAAAACATGAATACAATATCCCAAAACTAAATAGTAGATATTGAGGAAAAAATACATGTCATGTGTCAAATGAAAAACCCAAAATAAAGACATTAAAAACTCCCAATTGGGTCCTAATAACAATTTTGGTTCCCTCATCCATGCTCCATTACAACTAAACCACCTAAAATGGGGATCCTTTCATAATCCTGACATGAAAATATGAAGTCTATTCAGGTACCGATCAGTTGACCCATGTAGGGTGTGAGTACAATTTTGTATCCCACCACCACCAACATCTAAAACAATATCCAGTGAAAAAAATGTATCCATTTGTATAAATAAGTACAATTCATAAAATAAATAAATATCACATTCCAATACATAAATCCCTTGGGTTCTCATGGAAAACCCTACTATCAATACCTGCTTCATCCGTTGATGGAGTCTAAACCATATTATATATTCAATTAAAAATATATTATAACACATCAACTATCATTATCAATTTCATGAAAATTCATAGTACAGTCACTTGGAACCATAGTCCAATGCCAATATCATGGGAATATAACATTATTTCTAATACCCCATGGTTATTTATTGACTCAATACCTGTCCCACACCTTAATGTCACATGGGTATTGGGATTCTCAGTCCCTATCCCACACTCGTTATCTCATAAGGGTATTTTGAGCCTCAGTCGTTGTCCGACACTCATTTATCACACATGGGAACTTGGATCCTTAGTCCCTTTCCCACACTTATTAACACATATGGGTATTTTTATCCTCAGTCCTTATCCCACACCCATTTATCACACATATTAGAAATATCACAATAGAACAAAAAACACAATTTCATACAAATCAAGGTTATGAATCATTAACCTTCTTATCAACAATCTTATTAAAGTGTATCATTTCACTTTATCACAAAAAATCATAACTCTAATCTTTAATCTAATTTATTAATGGGAACAATTCATCACTAAACCCATTTATCAACATTTACCCACAAAACCCATTAACCCATCTTAGATAAGCCAAACACCCTTTATTCCCATTATCAACCAATTCAATATCCCAACATTTAAATGATTACACAATAAAATTTAATTAAAAAAATATATAATCCCAATATCCCGTCAATTACATTATTTGATCATTCCATTAATTAATTAAACAAAGGATTAATCTAATCGATCTAATTACAATGTCCTCAAATTTACAAATAACACATAGAAATATAATTAAATCAATGAAATCTCTGATAAAATTTTATATACATGTAATTAAATAAAGACTATGAGATTTTCATCTTAGAACACCTACCTCAAAATCATTTACAATAGATCACCCAATGGAAATTCCCCAAATTGAAATGGAATGGTCAAACCCAAAAAAAAGAACGGGATCTAGATTCAATTCCTAGAATTTAGATCAAACAGATCAACAATAATAAAATCCTAGATCTATACCCTCACCAATAGTGGATAAAATAATCCTCTTTATCCAAAAATAAGAGTGGGGGAGAGAGAAATTCAATTTGGAAGAACCACATACCAAGAAGGGTTCAAATTATTTAATCTAGCCATCCATTTGTCAATAATGATGTTTTAGAGCCCTAATAATTTGTCTGTGAAACTCAAAAAATTATACTAATGAGTTAGTGTTGATTTTTGTTGACATATATTGAACTCAAAGAGGTTTAAGAACTTCAAATATAATTTTTGGGATTTAATTTTTTGTGTTCACGGTTTCTTGTATGGGGTAGACAAATTTTCTTAAGCATGATATTTTCAATATGAATCCTCTCAAGGAGTCACACAATAATTACTAGAAGTGCGAATAGTTTGGAAAATGTGTTCCTGTCATTCAAAACTCCATTGTTTGGGTTTACATGGTTTTCTTTTTTGGGTGAATGTTTTGAGAAAGTCGTGCACCAATAATGAATTACTCATCTTCCTTATAAAATTATGTAATTTCACCCAAAAAAAATCTCCAAGTTAAAACCCAAACAAGATATACACAAAAGGCAAAAAGAGTACATGTAAATGAGCTTGATGCATCTCCATAAAATTTTGCGATCTTAAAGTTATCAACATCAAAAGGATATCTATAGAACCTTATAATATAAATTAAGTTAAGAAGTGGTTTGGACCAAAAATTTCAAATGAAAATCCATAGTTTCCATAGATAGAAGGTTATTATCGATGATTTTTGAGAAACCTATCATGATTTTCAAACCCACAAACTGTGATAAATTATTTGGGGGTAATATTTCTAAGGATGATTTATTACAAAGAAATCATTATAGAATTGAAAAAGTGTCTTATGAATGCAACAATACAAAACTTCCCATAAGTGGAGAACTCTTCGTGTTATACAATGATGTTTCAAAGATAATATTGGGATTTTTATGGACTCAAAATTATAAATTGATACCCTATTTCTCATGTATGTTTAATTTTCATGAACTAATCTAACCACCACGTGATCTCTACTTGTCTATAGTAATCCTAACATTGAAGATTTAGTGGAATTATCTCTATAGAGAGAATCATAAAATACGTACAAATCATAACATTCTCAAATATATATTCACACTTATGGAGCTTCATATGTTCTGGTGAATATGGTTAGAGCTAATCAAGGACAATTACTACTCAATCAACTACTATCCAGATAAAGTAAATAATGTGTAAGATGCTTTATGTAGAGAGGATCATGATACCTTATAAATGATGATAATTTAGAGGGATTCGATCATCTTAGACATGAAAAGGATTGACATGGGAATCATAAAGGAAGGATCACCATCATTACTATCCCAAATTATTAGTCAACCATCCCTTATAGAGAAGATAAATAATTATGAAATACATGATGTGGAAATTTAGAACATGGTGGATGATATAAGAAATGGTAAATCCTCATTGTTCAAAATTGATGAAGAACGAGTTATAAAAATTTATTCCGGACTGTATACCACTAAATCCTAATTTAAAGGAGTTATTTAATGAAACACATAACTTAATATTCCTATTCCACCCAGGGAGCATGAAGATGTATTGAGATCTCAAATATAACTATTGGTGGGAAAATATGATGAATGAGATTTTAAAATAAACAATAAAGTCCCTAGTATGTCTATATATGATGACTGAAAGGAAAAAGTCCAATGACAATGATGCATCCATTACCCATACCCTCATGGAAATGGGAGAACATAACTTCTCTTTTGTCACAAGTATTTGAAATAAATCTAATGTAAATAATAATATAATATATTTGGTTGATCATATTATATATACTTTACACTTCATTAAAAATTTAAAGGATATATCACTCAATCAAATTTAATGTTTATACATTGTATTAGTAGTGAGGCTACATATAACACCACTATCGATCATATCTGATTGATTTTCTATATTTATCTTCGATTTCTGGAAGAGTATCCAAAATTATATAAACACTGTGTTGAACATAATTATGGTTTATCAACCCCAAATTGATGACAAATCCTAGTATAAATTCCATACATTGGAATATTTTTTGAGATCACTCTCGAAGGAATTCAAATGAGTATAGGATCTGTATCTTCCTCTAGTTGAGTTATTTTACAATAATATATTTTGACCAATAATCCAAATATATGTATGTAAATACCTGTATGGGAATAGATTTAGAACTCTTATTTGTTGGAATGATGTTGGAAAACGAAATTTGATGGACATGAAATAGTTTAAAAAATTGTAGAAAAGGACAAGACCATTCAGATTCACATCAAGGATACTCAGAGTCGATAAAAGAAAAAGGATGACAATCTTCAATATGTCCTAGAGTTTGATGATAGATATGAAGTGTTCCCTTTCATATCTCCTTGAATGAGGTTCATGAGATTTTGTATTAAGGGAAATATAACTCTTTGGTACACTGACCCCTTTGAGATTGATTATTGCATTATAGTCCTGACATATCGACTAGAAATCCCACCAAACCAGTATTAAGTACATTATGTTTTCAACATATCCCTCTTGAGGAAGTAAAAATAAGACCCCCCCCCCCCCCCCACATGTACTAAATTGAGTGGTGGTAAAAATTGTAAATTACCTCTCTTATGTGGAGCATTTCTGAAGATCTTGGACTATAATGATAATGTACTATGCAACAAAAAAACTTACTTAGTCAATGTAATATGGGGAAACCATAAATACAAGGAGGTGAAATAAGAACTATAAGAAATCATGAAGCATAATTACCTCACCTGTTTTCACCTTATTATATAAAATTAAATACTTGGGGGAAATTTATAATGGGGGATATAATGACTCATAATTTTATCAATGTAATTTACCCTATCCTTATATAATTGTGTCATACATAGTAATGTAATATTATATAAACCACCTTCCCCACAGGATAGTTATAATTTATTATTATTATTATAATACTAAAATTATATTTAGATAAAAAAATGTCCATACGAATTAAAAATATTACAATTAGATAAAAAATAAAAAATAAAAAATAAATAATAAAAATATGAATATATGAATATTCATGATCCACCAGAATAACCACATTCACAAAAAATACGATTAAAATTAAACAAAATATTAATAATATAATATTCATCATTGAAATAATAATATACATATCCTTGAGATAAAATATAAGTGAATGAATAGTGAATGAAATTTTAGGTATTTATAGTTTGTGGATAACCCATATGATGGTTATAAATTCGACCGTTGTAATATAAATTAGACCGTTAGAATTTTAATCTGGCCATCAAGAATAGTAACCTGACTGTTAGAATAGTTTTCAATATTATAGAATACTAAAATAATATTTATATATATTATAAACATAAAATATGACATATTTTTATTGAGATACCAGTAAATAAATGTTTTAAAATTGATAATAAATTTTTTTGTTTTTTAAAAACCATATACATCTTATTTTTATTTTTATTAAAAATATAATATTTTAAATTAAAGAATATTTTCTTAAAATGACTCCATAAATTAATATTATTATTTATTATAATGATAATATAATTTTATGAGACTGTAAGTAATTTTTCAAAGGGTCAGAAAATTAATCATAATATTTAAATTGGTATATTTTAAAATAAATTAGGATTTCATTTGAAACATAAATTTAAATTTCTTAAAAAATTATTTTAATAAATTAATTTAATTTTTTGGATTCTACATGAAAAAAATAGCACGGGTGAATTTTTTCTATTTTTCTAAAACCGTTGAATTTTTTGATGAATAGGGGAATACTGTAAAAAATGGTATTTAAAATTATAAGTAAAATAATACTTAATTTTTTAAGTAATTATGTAATCACCCATTAGCTAAAATTTAAGAACCCGGAACTTCTTATCAGGTATGTTTTTCCTTTTTCTGGAGTTTTTTAGAAAAGAGGAGAATCTGGAAATTTTCACCATACACGCTGTGTACATTATAAGTACACACCGTGTACTTTGATGCCACTCAAGGCCATGTTCTGAAAATGTCTAGGCCACGCACACGACGTGTAGGGGTGATGTGGAGTCCACTTAAATCTAAGTATGGAAAATCCTAGTACACGCCGTGTAATTCAAAAGTACACGCCGTGTATTTTCTTATTTTTCATTAAATGCACTGGGGTCGCGTCTAATCAAATTAAACGTCTTCTTCTAGGTCTCGTCTGACCAGAAGAATCTATACGACTGTGAACATCCTCAGAGACCCTGAGCCTCCATCTGTTTTCCGAATCGACTGCCGTCGATTGCGTTGGAATTGCAGCGGTGAGCTCTTACATATTCTTGAGTTTCATTCCATGATTTTTCCTCTTTCACGAGATAACATGTGTTGAATGTTTTTTGTGTTTTTGTAGATCTACGCCATTATAAGTAGAATAAATCTTCATGGTTCAAGTATATTGATCTCCTAGAACCAATTTAGGTGGTTTGTGCCTTACCTTTCGAAGTCTTTGTGTTTTATGTGAAAATTCCCACCAATACCCGTGAACGGGGTATTGCGTGTTACCATTTTGCCCCTGTTGTTTTCCTACCTTGCTTGTTTTCTTGTGTAGAGGTAATTTGATCATGTTTGAGAATATTTGTTATGATTGGATGTTTTTCCCATGCATTTTTCCTATTATGACCTTTGGGTTTTGTTAGAATTTGGACATTATACCTATTTTACATGCCTTGTGACCGTAGGATGGAATGTTATTCTTGACATGCTTGATGTTCTGTAGATTGGTTTTCCAAGTAGACTTAAGTGTACTTTGGCCTTATAGAAATATTATGAACTGACTGGAACGGGGCTGTGAGAACCTGGTGCTATAGACTATAAGGGATAGACTGAGTGAGCTTCCTAGAGAGTCTTTAATATTATAGACTACAGGAGGGTAGACCGAGTGAGCTTCCTCAGAAAGTCTTGGTTATTATAGACTATAGGGGATATACTGAGTGAGATTCCCAGAGAGTCTTTGATATTATAGACTATAGGAGGGTAGACTGAGTGATATTCCTCAGAGAGTATTTACTTGCTTCAATTTCCTTAAACCATTCCGGGATAGAGGAGGAATTTACCGAGAAAGCTTCCTCAAAGAGTTTATGATAGAACTGAGACTATAGGAGGAATTGACCTAGTGAGATTCCTCGGAGAGTTTCTAGACCTTGGGGCTATAAAAGGGTTATACCATGTGATCTTCCTCAGAGAGTCCCAAACTACTCTAGACTATAAGGGGAATTGACCGAGTGAGCTTCCCCAAAGAGTCTTATAATTTCGTATGACCAAACCAGAGGGGTTAGGCTAAGTGCACTGCCCAGAGGGTTATTGGTACTTCTTGGATAGGACCGGAGGGGTTCACTGCGAGTATATCCTAGAGGGGTTCCTGTTGTGGTTAGATGTTTGCTTCACTGCTGCTTGTTGTTCTGTGGATTGATTACTATCATATATCATCATGTTACTGCTTACTAATTACTACATGCTGTTTACTGCTTACTGTACTATTACCTACCATATGCTCACTGACTGTTAGGCACAAATATTTGGGTGGTTGCCTACTGGGATTTAGTCTCACACCCTGTTTGGGCCATGCTTTGGGGCCCAAATAAACTATGTTGTTGCAGGTATAGACAAGGGAAGACACCCTTTGACTTCTGGTACTTGATTGCTTTGGAGCAGGAGATCATGGGACCAAGCTTAGGCTTGCGATGCTGAGGTGTTTTTATCTTTTCTTTTGTACTTTCTTTGGTACTGTTTGTATTTCCAGCATTGTGACCTGTTTGGCTGTTTTCCTAGATATGTATCGTGCATCATTTTATATATACATATGCGCTCCAGTGGTTTATTGTTTATTATTCCACTGTTTACTTGTGCATTGTTGTTGGATATTTACTGCTTTCGCTATTGCATATTTTGTTTACTTCCACTGTATACTATGCCAATGAGGGCATAGTTTCCCCAGTATCACACCCAAGGCCCTCGCTACTAGTCGGCAGCCTCTGGCATTTGGGGAAATGTGCTTGAGGCCATGTGACCAACCGGGTATGGGGCGCCTCTGGGTGGCTTCCAGAACCGGGACGTTACATAAAACCCACACAAACTATTTAATGTTTATAGTCCTAATAATTTACACTATTTGTTATCTTGATCCAAAATAATAATCTAATGAATAAAATATTAAACACCCCTATCCTCCCATTATAAATACTACCTCCCAACTTCCTTTATCCCAACATATTATAAGCATTTTCTATTTCCAAATCTCTACCCAATTCTTTTTACAAACCTATACCCACTTTCCTAGTGCTGATGGTATCACCAAAAGACTACATTAAACTCCTTAAGGAGTTTTTCATAGAGACATCATGGAAGACTTAATATTCACAAACTACCACTTTTAAATTATTTTATTTTCTATATATTCCTCATATATCTCATCCAAAATGGAATAATAAATCTTGTATCTTATATATTATTTAATTTTATAGTAATAATGGAATATTTACCATCTATCCCCTCATCTTTTGTTATTCTAAAAATGAAACCATTATCCATATTATGTCGGTTCACTGCCGCCATGGATGTTGAGTTTTCTTCTTTCATTACCACCTTTAGCGATGGTTAAAATTCACTTATAATTATTTAAACTTACTTAAATATTAATATTATATATTATTTTTTTCACATTATATAATTAATATATGGACAAAATATTAAATAAAACAATACTAGTTTGGGATGGTAAGTAAAACCACCAAAATAAACTAATTATATAACATTAACATTTTTAATACATGAATCATCCATAGTAAAAAAATATGGTTATTTTGGACCGTTTAAATTTTTTTATGGTCATTAATATAATTTCATTTCAGTTATAGAGTTTTAATCCCATTTTATAATAATCTTTATAATTATTCTGATGTGATCCAACCGTAGTACTAGGAAACAAATGCCATTAGAATAATGCAATTAAACCTTATATCTCATTGAAATGGTTTTAAATTAACAAAATATAATCATATTAAATAAAATATATATTTAAAAAAATATAAATTAATTAATTTATGATGTGAATTTTTTTATTCATGGCATTAATTAAAGGTGCAGAATGATTCTAGAAATATTCTAAGGGATTTATCTGAACCACTATTTTTTTATTAGGTTAGATTTTATCTCACTTTACATCACATTAACTCTCCATTTTCTAATTTAATTCTTCTATATTTTATATATACATCCCCACATATATACATAGTTTAATAAATCATTCTTTTATTGGGATATACAATTTTGAAAGGTTCCCTTCTTAATTACATTTGTTAAGATAACCCAAATAAAGAGAACTTATCTATCTCTTACCCTATTTATAGTACCACTCCATAAAAATTTTTACCGCATTTTTTGTTTTTAAAATTTTACATTTGATTTTGGAAAACCCTTTTAGTTCTGTTTTTTTGTTTATGAAAATTAATATGATCTTTAACCTTTTAAGGATTCCATACCCTTTTCCATAAAATTCCACTTAACATGTACATTTCCAAATATTTCTATCCACTCTTTCTCACATATTCACTTCACATGGGAATTATTTTTAATTATCCATTATTATTTATCATCAATAAACAACCAATAATGTTTTAATCCTTGATTTTATGTAAACCATTATGATATTCCATACAGTTACATTATAAGATATGACTATGAATCCCATTTCTTTACATGGGTAATCTTTATGTTTACACCCTATATTTGATTCCTTATATAGAGAACATATGAATATACATGTTATTATGGGAAAACCACATATCACTCCAACACATTGGGTAAAATTTATATCTCCAGATATTATATTTATGGGATTGGGGAGTAAACCTAATCCCTGATGGTATTCTGTCCACCTTTTGATGTTATCTTAGTAGTTAGCCATGACTTATTCTTATGTCATTTTTATGGTGTTTCCACATTCCTATGTTTACATGATCTTATTATTCCTTGTTATTTATGTTATTCACCCATATTTTTTTCAAATTCCATGTATTTCATGATATTAGGTTATGCATTTTGACTAATATACTATGCTTTGTTATAATTTTTATTCCCTTACTAGGATTTGTTGCTTACACCTTTTGTTTATGTATTCCCCTTGTTATCCTATTATGTTTTAAGATCTCAAAGGAATTCAGGATCTCAATATGGAGATTAAATTAATTGAGTTTTATTTTAGTTTTTTGTTTTTTAATATACCTAGAATCCCAAAGAAGTTAGGCTTCTTGATCATTATTTTCTATTTATTAGATATTTACATTAAAAATCATGTAAAAATATGTGTAAAAGTCTAGGGTTTCTATATCTAATACCTTGAATGAAATAATTTCATGTAACTTGTATATATGATAAATTTATCTTTATATATATATATTACAAAATTTTAATTTCAGTTAGTAAAATAAGTTATGAGATGTATAAAGGGTTACATATCAATATAGTTTGAACATACTGATTTGGAAGAAGGATTTCGATTCACAACTAAATAATTTGAGGCATGCAAACATGTAACTAGAATACATGAGATTATATGGGGAGATTAAATCCCATTTAAAAATTATAAGTGTCATATTACTTCGAAAGAGGGCAATTTTAAATACCTTTATCATAGAACCATACTATTTCATGATAAATATGGGTTTCCGTAGATTATTTTGTTTAATAAAATTAAGTAATGGGTGACCCTAATAGGATTAATTTCAAAATTTTGAAATTTTATTTTGGTAAGACATATCCGGGTGCGCCTAGATTATCATTTTTAAGTAAAGAATGTATTGGGTGACCCTAAAAGTATTATGTACCCATTTTTTGCATTTTGTTTAGGATACACTTAATTGGGAAACCATTTGGAAGGATACTGTTCAAATTTGGATGAGTTTATATATTTTAATGGATTTGACTTGGAATTATTTTTTCAACTATACTAGACTTATATATGATATGATTTGAATGATGGAATAATTAAATAACTTGGCGGTGAGTCAAACACTAAAGTGAACTCTATAATTAGTGAAATATGGATCTTATCCCACTAGTGGATAAGAAGATTTTAAAAAGAGTCATCATTTTAGTGGGAGAACATTTAATAAATGTTATTATTAAATGAATATAAAACATGATAATCATATAATTAAATTTTTAGTAATATATATGTTATGATCACCATCAAACATTATTTTGCGATAAATCCGACAAAAAATGATGAGATTAATATAAGAAAATTATTAGAGTGGTATACAAGATTGAGACTCATTCATAAGAAATAGAAAATCATTTTTATGGAATAAAAACTTCATCATAAAACTATTATTTAATATATAAAATAAGGGAAACAAAACACTTATGAAAATCATAAAATCTTTCACCAAAGTTTTCAAATTCATTAGATGAAAGATAGCCAATGGAATGTCTAGAACTGCTATTTTACTCAATATTAATGGATATGTAATGAATTGGTTTGAATAAATGTTTCTTGTATGAAATGGTATGATTATGAAATTAATCTTGTTGTAAGTGTTTTGATAATGATAATGATTTCAATAATTTTTTACCCAATCCCCATAAATTTTTGAGGATAGATAAGCATGACATATGATTTCAATGTTATAGTACCGTGTAAACAATATATGGGGGTAAAGGATTAATATGGATAAAGATTATTGGACTTATTTGAAATTCATCCTTTATAATTGATACATAATGGTGAAATTGTGAAAGAAAGGAATAGTTTTGATAGTATATAATTTTTCTCAGATACATGAATGGGTATCCGAAAATCCATAGAGAGTCTATGTTAAGTAACAATGTTATTGAAATAAACTCTTATATTAGAAATTGAATATGATACCAAATTTATACATTAAAAATATATAGAGTATTCAAGAGTTCAAAATAAATGAAAGAATTGATATATAATGAAGTTTTAATGTTAATGATTAGGAAAAGTGTTAGTGAATCATGGTTTGGATGAAAAGGAATATATCAATCTTAGATGAAAACAAAGTATGTGTGTTTTTATCTTATTTATATTTTATGATATGTTATTTTTTTATTAATAAAGAGTTGTTATGTACTGTTATTCCCAAATAGGTCTTGAGTAATTGATACCTTGAGATGGAGGGGTTGAAACAATGTTTGGATGCTTTTAATAGTTATTCTTATTCTGTAAAATCTATATTCTTAAATGAATCATGACCTCTAAATTATAAGGGTCACCTATTTTTCTCTTAAATTTTTATTGATTCAATTACATGTCCTTCCAATTTTATAATCTTTCATTGTGATAATTATTTTCCCACTTTATCGTATATTTTTATGAAAGAAGAAAACAAGAAAGAACATAATACATGTAGACTTTTACATGGTTTCCACTAAGGGTTAATCCAAAGAACATGCAACCAAAATTGTGTAAGTTTATTGAAAAAAATATGCTCAATTCTTGGGATTTATGCTAAGTTACTCTTCATTTGGTTCTATACCCTTACGAAAACATTTAGTGTATACAAACTATCACCGTATGATATCCTCCCTCTTAATTCCCTCTTCTACTCACTACTTCAAAGGGAAATTTGTTTACTACACAAGCCAAAAAAATATCACCTTCTTTTAAAATACACTATATATAGATGTTAGTCACATTGATATCAACTTGGTATTTATAAGAAATTCATCATGAGAATAATCCACTTTCCATGATATGTCATGGATATATTTCATCATTTAGTTATACCCTCAAGAAAAATCAATAATTATTTTTTATAGAGTAATTCCAGAATTTTCTTCTATTTCTTATTATAGAATTGAAATTCTTATACCTTTATAGATAGTAAAAATTATTCTTCCTTAACTTTATTTAATATAATAGTGATTAAATACCTTTATATAAAATGTTAAAAATTACCTTCAATGAATAATATTTATCAAGGATGTAAGGGTCTATATCCTTCGTCACTAATATTTAAATATATCTTGATGTATCTACCTATTTTTTTAGGTATTTTTATATGATGCTGATATTTATATCACTTTTTTTCCTTCTATTATTCCTATTATCATTGAATTCATAAGAGATAACTTTTAAATGATGGGACATACTGACTCCTTAAATATCTTTATATTTCGATGATCTTATTATTAAAAAATAATTCATTGAATATTTTCATATTTGAAAATATTAAACCTAAACAAACTAGAAATGTGAAATTATTGATATCACTATATGAATAATTTTAATATTTATAAATAAGAAAACCCAAGAATACCACAATATGAGATCCCATTAAAAATTTATGTTTTCATCCTTCAAACTCATAATAGTTTCCATATTTTATTGTTCTTTAAACGATGATTCTCTATCTTTTAATACTATTAATTCTCAACCCATAAAATCCTTTCATATATCCATTTAATGATTCCAAAAATCATAGTTTAAATATTTACATAGACCATGACATGTAACTTAAAAATTATTCCATTTTAATATCCATGAATATCGAAGTAAAATATCACCTATAATAAAACTCTAAATACCACATAATTTTATCCACAAAAATCATCATACATGCATCCAGGGTATTTTAAAAACTAGTTGCACTACACCCTCTTCTTCAGTCTGGAATTAATCATATTTAAATATTTATGAAACATGGTACCCACCTATTTTGTGGTAACATATTCATGAACATTTCCCATTCACCACAACCTATCAGATGGCATAGTGTATACAAATATGGTGAGAGGTTTAAGATGACCTTATTTAAACTCCAGTATTATTTACACAGAATGAGTAAACAAAACCTTAAATAAGATCCATATTTTAGATTTTCCTTTACATAAATTTCAAATTCTCATAATAAAGCTTTTGTAGGTTCAAGATAACCTTTATATAGCTGATCATCCTCATGCTGACCATTACAAAACTAGGATCATAAAAACAGTTTTCTTATAGGTTTAACCTATCTTTATATAGACAGTTCAATTCTCAATGACCCTGATAAAAGTACCCATATTAATTAGTTATCATTATACCTGAATTTAGTAAACTTTACCTAGAGTTTTACCTTCTAGAACTTAAATTTATGTAGTATCAAAGAGATCAGATAACCATGTCATAGTATACAAAAATAATATTTTACACACATAAAGCAGATGTTTTAAGGTATTAAATTTGAAAATATTTCTAGATTTCCATACTAAATATAACACCCCAGGTAAATAAAGAATATGAAATTTTCAAATTTATCCATATTTTTGAATAAAATGTTAATATTACTTTAAAGGGTATGCTATGCTCGATGGCGTACCCAATACGTAACAACGAGTTTCTTGGGAATCTTACGTTGCACTCTAATAATAAAATAATATTATTTTAAATGGTAGTTAATACCTAGCTATTGTAATGGAGGGAATGAACATAACTAACTACAAAATGATTATAGATGTTTTTCAAATATTTTTACTTTTTACAATAAATGTTAGAGGATTAAAAATGCGAATGAATCCAATTTTAAGCGTAAACATTCTAATATTCTTTAAAAGGTTGATTAACCACCTTTTGATGGCGATCCTCTTTTAAATCCACATTTTGACATTTTGACAATTTTATGTGTTATATTTGACAAAATAAAATTCTTCTTTAGAATACGGACATCAAAATTTACTTTGTGTAAATTTTTGGTATTTTTCCGATAAAGTTTTTTTAATGAATAGTGAAAAATGTTGTATTTTAATTCAAAATATCTTTTTAATATAATTTATTTATATGATTATATTATCTTTTGAATTGGTTTTAAAGTGAAATTAGAATATATTTTTATGATTTAATCTAATAGTTTTCTTTGGAATTAATTTCACTTTGAAATTGGACTTAAACTAGTGTCAATCATTTGATATATATTATTTCATAAAAACACGATATTTGTTTTGTCAATGGGAATTAATTATTAAATAAATTAATGAAACTTATATGTTTTGAATTTTTAAAATAGACATCATTTTTGAATTCGGAATATCAAATATAGCTTAGGGTGATTTTTTGGTATTTTTCTGAAAAACTTCAATTTTTGATGAATAGTGAAACCACTAAGTGGTACTTAAAAAACTGATTTTTCGGTTAAATGAAAATTTTCCACCTCTATGTCTTGAATTTCATAAATCCAACATACATGATTTTAATTAGGAAGTAAAATGTGCTTCAATGGGATTAAAATAATTTTTTGGTGAATTGTAACTCTTAAGTTTTTAATCGCGATTAGAGGCAATTAGTGTAATTTAAGGTAAAGATAATGTTATAATAATATGAAATGACCATGAAAAATGTTTTATCCTTATTGTATGAGTCATGTCCGATCAAGAAAATCCATGGGTAAACTTGGGGACCCCATGGATCCACTTTGGATGGAAAATGACATTAATACCATTTTATTTAAAGTTAAAATTAAAATGTCACAAACATGTGTTGTTTTACTAAAACAATTTTTACATAGGGTTATATAAGTCATATTTTTGACTATAAATATTTATTATAAATATACAAATATTCCCTACATCATTATATTTTTTTTATAATTTTTATACATTAAATAAATTAATTTATTTATGACACCGTGATGATGCAGTGATTACCTCATAAATGAACGATTTAAAAAAAATGAGAAGATAGGGTAAAATCTAAGTCTTAAACTTGTAAAAAACCTTTTTTATGGGTGGATTTAGAAATAATATAACCTTATACTCTAAATATATCCTTTTTGGACCTTTAAAATCCGAAAACCATTTTATAATAAAGTAATATTCTATAACTTTCCAAGAGTGCCCCTCCTCTCCTCTTATAAAAGTCCCCCACCTCTACCACCTTACACACACCTCTAAAGCATTAGGATCGGCCAAACCCTTCCCATTTAATCTCTCCACATACCTATATTAATCATTGAAGCCTCAATTTGGGAATAATCCTTTCCAAGGAATCCTTTGAGCTCAAATCAAAGAGAGTTACCCGATTTAAAGGTAATGTCTTCCCCTGTGTTCTTTTGTTTTATTTTGCTTCTCCAAACCCCTAAACTCTTTTTATTATTTTTTTTGTAACAAAACTAGTATCATAAATATACTAGGATTTTTTTATAAGAATTTTTCGAGCTACACTTTCACACACCTCCGTCTGATGGTTAAAGAACATACTGTTTTTGTGGATGACGAATTACTACCTCACGAAACGATGATTGTTCAATATTCTTTTAACACCTTCAAAGGTGGCCATTAAGATGTCACTATATTTATATATTATATATAATATGTTTATGTTTTCCTTAAGCTTCTGTATTTTTCATTTATGGAATACCTTTATGGTTTCCATTATGGGCAAATGCGATATATACATTTTAGGAAGTGCGGACTACCGCCCCCTCAAAGTGATTTGATTCGTTAATGCCATATGTGGGACGTATAAAGGATGGAATTAATGGTATTACATATGATATCCTAATGGAATTATAATATACCTTTATATAATTATTATTTCATTCCATTTATTACAAAAAAAAGAAATGAAAGTATCGGTCATGCGTACGTACAGCTTACCGTCTCCATGAACGGTACATTTCATTTCTTATCTCCAAATGTTATGTACTATTATAAGTACATATATATAATGGATATAAATGTAATATATTACATCTAAATTATGGGTATCATTATGGAATTATAAAATATATATCTCTCATTTTATTTTAATTCCATTAATATGACAAAAAATGAAAGTAGCGTTCATGCGTACGTACAGTCTACCGTCTCCATGAACGGTGATTTTAATTTTTTTATATCCAAATGATATGGAATAGTATAAAATGAATATATAATAGATATATATGATATTTAAAACATCAATACTATTATGGATATTATGTACCTATAACTACATGGAAATTTCTTTTCGAACAAGTTCAGTTTTTACACATGTACCGAACATTGACAAAAACGTCTGATATGAACTCACTTTATTAACCAATTATTATAACATTATAATATGTGATATGAACTGAATAATAATATTTAAAGGAGGTCTGTAAGAAATTATAAATTGACCAAATTTTATTAACCAAGATATTAAAGAACGACCGAGTCATGTCGGACACGAGGTAAGGGATCACCCCTCTCTTTCTTTTGAAGTACACTCTTTTATGTCATTCATTTTAAGCTCATCTTTCTTATGATTGGGATGTTCTTTTATATTAATATTATTGTACTTTTTATGTTAATATGATGAGAGACCCTATTTTCTCTCATCAATACATTTTGGAAGTTTTGATTGGCGCCGTTAGGCTGCCGAATTTGCGTAAGAGATCCAACCTCTCTCTTTCTTTTTAAGAACTCTTCTTTATGTAACTTCTTTTAAGATCCCCTTTGTTATGTTGGGTGATGTTATTTTATATTCCTATTTATGTAAATTTTATGTTAATATGATGAGAGACCCTTTTTGATCTCATCAATCCATTTTTTGGAAGTTTTAAGTGGTGTCGTTAGGCTGCCGAGTTTTCGTAAGGGATTTTTCATCTAACTTTTATTCCCGTGAGATTTATGCTACATTTTCCACTATTTACATTGAGTGGTATATATATTGCCAATTATTATACTCTTTGTGTAATATAATTTTGTTTATGAGTATTTACATCGATGTTGTATTGTCCTTCTTTCATGGGGTGTATGTTTTGAAAGATACCCAAGTCGGTAAGGGAACCCTTCACCCTCATCTTTTTAAAAGACTTCTTTTGTTGGGTCTTTTAATTTACATATTGTTAGGTTGGGATATGTTATTCTATATCCTTATTGATGTAAATTTTATGTCCAAGTGATGAGATACCCTTTTTATCTCTCATCAACTCATTTTTTGAATTTTGAAGTGATGCCGTTAGGCTGTCGAATTTTTGCAAGGGAACTTCTTAACCCAATTTTGATTCTTTGGGATAAACTTTCACTCCTTGAATATGCCATTCTATGAATATGTGTGAATAACCTCTTATTTTTTTACACTTAATATCCACTTATATTTGGTGTATTCGTTTTTCAAACATAATTATGTAATTGATTTATCCTCAATCCAAGGATACCATCTTTGTATGGGGCTTCGTCACAATCTCCTTTCATTGAGGCATATTTTGTTTTATACACAACATTATTTTATACGGTGTATAAACCCATTTGACTATTACGTTTATCCAAAAGGAATATTTTTATATGAAGCGTTTTACTAAACGACAAAAGGGAATGTTTTTGTCTTATGTATGCGGAAACAACATCTTCTCCGCCGCCGTGACCATTATTTGAGTTTCGGCTTCCTCTACAAGCCATACCTTTTTTTAAATGAAAAATAAATACCATGTTTTACTTTTCTTTTATTTTGGTATTGAAAATGGTTTTCATAATGTTTTTATATCAATGTGTTGTATTGAAATCTTGTGATTGAAAAGTGGAAATGTTATGTTTCCTTTATGCATGTTTTATGTGATACGATTATGTTATGGTTCTTGGGCATTATTATGAAGATGGGTGGTTCCGTGATAAACTAAGGACAGGTGAGCCCAATATATCTATCCAATGCATTGGGTAATGCGAAGGGGGTAAACGTTAAGGTTTCTCCGAAGAGATTTAGGGAATATACTTTGATGTGTATTCCAAACGTAACCAAGAGGGTTACTCCCAACGTAATAATGTTATGAATGCCTCAAGTTACCTTTATGCCTTATGATTTCTATGATTTATTCATGATTTGATGAGTTACGTTAAAATGCTTATGTTTTATGAGTAAAGTATGATTTCATACATGGACTAATGTTTTCTTTTCGTACTTTTATATCCCTTAATGAGTTTTTTATGCTCATCCCATGTTTTTGAAATGTTTTTCACAGGTCAAGGGAAAGGTGCATGATATGATGATATTGTCAAGGAAGTGTCAAGAAATAATCCATGTTTTATTTTAAATATGTTTCCGTTGATGGGAAAAAACGAATACTATCTTTTTTGTAACCACTTTGTTTAAATGTGGAATGTAATTCTTGATTTATGATCTAATTCTCGAAAACTATAAACCTGAAAAGATCCTCAATGTGAATTATTAATTTAATTCAATATTAAGTAAGGTTTAAGGCCGGGGCCTTATAGTTGGTATCAGAGGGAGGTTTAGATAACTTTAGAGGTTAGGGTATTCTATAAGCATAAGTGACATTACCTTAATGGTTAGGATTTCAGAAAGAGTCCTAGTTTTAGATAAAGTGAATGAGTAAGTATATATTAGTGTTTATCTTCCTCATTAGTACATGATGGTTTTGTTGATATACTCACACTGACATTTCTGTTTTTAGTGAATGGATGGATCTAGCAGGCACCAAAGTGACAACAGGTTTGAAGGAAACTGTGGTGGTTCTCTGATTAAGAGACTGGATGAAATGGGGGATTCAATGAGGAAACTCGTGGTTGTTCTAAACCAACTATCAAGGAGTCATGATAAACCACTTGAACCTTGGTATGTTATGTAATGCATCATGTACGAGATGAACATCGATGTGGAAGTTCAGGTAATAATTATAAAGGTAACCATTAGAGTTTATATGATCCTTAATTTTGAGGTAATTATGGGTTATTATATGTTATGATGGAAAATGAAAGGAATGAGATAAACTTGAGGTTAAAATATGTTATAATTATTTTTGAAGATTTTATCTCATTTTGGGGAATGTTTTAAGAATTATATAGTTTTTGAAAAAGGAAAACACGCAGACCCTGTGATAACCCGTCGCGTCGGACAAAGCTGTGGGAATCAAACCCACAACCAAAGTGCGACTGGTATTTATCGCCTTCCACTAGACTACGTGAAGTCCCTGGTTAGTTTGACTAATTATTTTTTGTTAGATGATTTTAGGAATCAAGAGTAAGTTCATTTTGGGTTATCTATGGAAATGATTAACCTATCATGGAGGATATGTGATTAGGTTAATTACTTATCAATATGAGAATTTAAAAGAAACAGTTGTTATTTGGAGATAAAAGTTAATCTGTAACTTGGAAGACTATGTGATTAAATCCTTCAAATATTTGGGTTTCAATCTTAGTTTTGTTTACATTGAAGAATTTTATGGACAATTGCTTATCGAATGGTCTTCGTTGAACTTTGGGTTTTTTTGGACAAATTTTGGAGATTAAGAATAGATATTATTTTTATAAAGGATTATACTTTTGTGGATTATCTGATCTCATACTAAGAATTTTGGTTTTGGTTTTTTTCTAAAGACATGGGAAATATATAGTTCTCTTTTGTGGATTAGGTGATTTTCAAGAAGTTAATTATAGTACTCTTAATGCGAACAAGTTTTCCTAAATACTCATCTTTTGAAGAAAATATGAGTTTGATTAAGGAATCTAGTAAAAGTTGATCGTCTATGTGACAAGTAAGTATGTTTCCTTATGATTTAGTTAAGCTCAAAAATAAATTCCCCAATGAAGAGTAACTTACAACAAAAATGTTGTCTAGTAACTTTTACTACTAGGGAATCGAATACCATTTAACCCCTCACATGTTTTTGATTTTCTTATGGTTAACTTTCTTCTAGACATGTTTACTATCACTCTCCCTCAGAACATGACCCTTTGTTTTTTCCTACATATCCATGTTTTCCTATATGGAATCCTAGTATGGGTTAACTCGAGTGACCTTTGTACTTCTCTTTCTTCATTTTAAAGTGATTGTTTTACTGGCTCTTGTTCTGATGTGGGATTTTCAATGATGTTTCCAAGCCCAATTTTAAAATTGCGAGGACGCAATTCCCAAAAGGGGGGAATGATATAACACCCCAGGTAAATAAAGAATATGTAATTTTCAAATTTATCCATATTTGTGAATAAAATGTTAATATTACTTTAAAGGGGACGCTGTGCTCGATGGCGTACCCAATACGTAACAACGAGTTTCTTGGGAATCTTACGTTCACTACGGGAAAAATGAGCAATTGCGACGGGTTATTTGCGACGGGAATAGATCCCGTCGCAAATAGTCCTGTTAAAAACTTATTTGCGACGAGGGTATTTACGTGTCGCAAATAAGTAGGCTTTTGCAACGGGATTGCTTTCCCCGTCGCAAAAGAACTGGCGCGCGTTGCGCGCCACTTCACGGGAAAAGTATTTGCGACAGGGGAATATTCCTGTCGCAAATAACCGGCGGCGGTAAAAGGTATTTGCAACGGGAATATTCCCCCTGTCGCAAATAGTATGTCGGCAGGTGGTTATTTGCGACGGGACCCGTCGCAAATAAATATTTACCCGTTGACCGTAATAAATGTCGGCTAAGGTATTTGCGACGGGACCTGTCGCAAATAATACTATTTGCGACGGGAATCCCATCACAAATGGACCCGTCGCAAATAATCTAACCTATAAATACCCCCATCCGTTTTTTTCAAAACATTCTCAAATTTCATCTTCTTCTTCTCTCAAAGTTATATTTCTAAAGTTCAGTTTTTTCAGTTTAATTTTTTTCTCCGGAGCTGATATTAAAGTTTTGACGAACGATCAGAGCAGATCAATTTTCAAGGTATTTATGTTCAATTTAATTTAATATTATTTTTAATTTTTTATTAGTTTCAATTATTCTTAATTAGTTGTAATTTAATTATGTTTATATTGTTTTATTACTTAATAAATTTAAATTATTAGTATTGTTCATAGTTAATGGTAATTAGGAATAATTAGTAATAATTTTTAATAATTAAGAATAAATATTAATAATTAGTAATAAATACCAATAATTAGGGATAATAACATTATTACATTATTAGTCTATTTTATTATTAATATTAAAATAATATAATTTTTTATATATATACAGTTCTCTTTTCATCTGTGTGTTTGCTGTTTTCACATGTATTATTTGTATGTGGAGATAGAAAACGCACAGATGAAAGGAGAAGTGTATATAAATTAGAAAATTATATTATTTTAATATTAATAATAAAATATACTAATAATGTTATTATTTGTAATTATTGGTAATTATTCCTAATTATTAGTAATTATTCATTTAATTACTAATAATTAGGAACAATTACCAATAATTATCAATAATTAGGAATAATTAGTAATAATTACCAATAATTAGTAATAATTACCAATAATTAGTAATAATTACCAATAATTAGTAATAATTACCAATAAGTAGTAATAATTATCAATAATTACCAATAATTAGTAATAATTAGTATTAATTACCAATAATTAGTATTAATTACCAATAATTAGTATTAATTACCAATAATTAGTAATAATTACCAATGATTAGTAATAATTACCAATAATTAGTAATAATTACCAATAATTAGTAATAATTACCAATAATTAGGAATAATTACCAATAATTACCAATAATTACCGGTAAATAGTAATAAATAGTAATAATTAGTAATAATTAGGAATAATTACCAATAATTAGTAATAATTCGTAATAATTACTAATAATTAGTAATAATTAGTAATAATTAGTAATAATTACCAATAATTAGTAATAACTAGTAATAATTAGTAATAATTAGTAATAATTGCCAATAATTAGTAATAATTAGTAATAATTAGTAATAATTAGTAAAAATTAGGAATAATTACCAATAATTAGTAATAATTAGTAATAATTAGTATTAATTACCAATAATTAGTAATAATTACCAATAATTAGTAATAATTACCAATAATTACCAATAATTACCAATAATTACCAATGATTAGTAATAATTATCAATAATTACCAATAATTGGAAATAATTAATAATAATTACCAATAAATAGTAATAATTGGTAATAATTAATAATAATTACCAATAATTAGTAATAATTATTAATAATTAGTAATAATTAATATTAATTACCAATAATTAGTAATAATTAGCAATAATTAGTAATAATTACCAATAATTAGTAATAATTACCAATAATTAGTAATAATTAACAATAATTACCAATAATTAGTAATAATTAGTAATAATTAGTAATAATTAGTAATAATTAGTATTAATTACCAATAATTAGTAATAATTACCAATAATTAGTAATAATTATCAATAATTAGTAATAATTAGTAATAATTAGCAATAATTACCAATAATTAGTAATAATTACCAATAATTAACAATAATTACAAATAATTACCAATAATTAGTATTAATTACCAATAATTAGTATTTATTACCAATTATTAGTATTTGTTACCAATAATTAGTATTAATTACCAATAATTAGTAATAATTACCAATAATTAGGAACAATTACCAATAATTATCAATAATTAGGAATGATTAGTAATAATTACCAACAATTAGTAATAATTACCAATAATTAGTAATAATTACCAATAATTAGTAATAATTACCAATAATTAGTAATAATTACCAATAATTAGTAATAATTACCAATAATTAGTAATAATTACCAATAATTAGTAATAATTACTAATAAGTAGTAATAATTATCAATAATTACCAATAAGTAGTAATAATTACCAATAATTACCAATAATAAGTAATAATTAGTATTAATTACCAATAATTAGTATTAATTACCAATAATTAGTATTAATTACCAGTAATTAGTATTAATTACCAGTAATTAGTATTAATTACCAATAATTAGTAATAATTACCAATAATTAGTAATAATTAGTAATAATTACCAATAATTAGTAATAATTACCAATAATTAGGAATAATTACCAATAATTAGTAATAATTACAAATAATTAGTAATAATTACCAATAATTAGTAATAATTAGTAATAATTAGTAATAATTAGTAATAATTACCAATAATTCGTAATAATTACCAATAATTAGTAATAATTACCAATAATTAGTAATAATTAACAATAATTACCAATAATTAGTAATAATTAGTAATAATTAACAATAATTAGTAATAATTAGTATTAATTACCAATAATTAGTATTAATTACCAATAATTAGTAATAATTACCAATAATTAGTAATAATTACCAATAATTAGTAATAATTAGTAATAATTAGCAATAATTACCAATAATTAGTAATAATTATCAATAATTAACAATAATTACCAATAATTACCAATAATTAGTATTAATTACCAATAATTAGTATTTATTACCAATAATTAGTATTAATTACCAATAATTAGTATTAATTACTAATAATTAGTATTAATTACCAATAATTAGTAATAATTACCAATAATTAGTAATAATTACCAATAATTAGTAATAATTTCCAATAATTAGTAATAATTACCAATAATTAGTAATAATTACCAATAATTAGTAATAATTACCAATAATTAGTAATAATTAACAATAATTAGTAATAATTACCAATAATTAGTATTAATTACCAATAATTAGTATTAATTACCAATAATTAGTAATAATTACCAATAATTAGTAATAATTACCAATAATTAGTAATAATTAGTAATAATTACCAATAATTAGTAATAATTATTAATAATTACCAATAATTAGTAATAATTAGTAATAATTACCAATAATTAGTACATTATTTGTATATTTTATTATTAATATTAAAATAATATAATTTTTTATATTATATACAATTCTCTTTTCATCTGTGTGTTTTCTGTCTCCACATGTAATTTTCACATTCTTTTTCAAAATTATCAACCTAGTCGCCAATGGAGAGGTGAAAGTGAATGCAAATATTACATGTGGAGACAGAATGTTAAACACACAGATGAAAGGAGAATTGTATATAATATAAAAAATTATGTTATTTTAATATTAATAATAAAATATACTAATAATGTACTAATGTTATTATTATATAATTAATGTTTATGAAAAAATTATATTAATATTATTAAAATAGTAAAAAATCAATATAATATTAAAATTATCAATATTTGTAACATGTTTTGCTTTATTCTCAATATATTAAATCTTTACTAGAGTGTTTTTTCTAACAAATTATTCAAAACCAGTAATGCTTTTATATTTTATAGAGAAATATGGAACAACGAGGTCGTCAACAATCATTATTAGGTGACCGCATATGGATAAATCAACGTAGAAATCCAAACGGTTCTGGTTTAAATCCAGTATATGTTGAGGGTGTGGAGAATTTTTTATCATTTGCGGCATCAAATTCAGAATTTGTTTCAGAAGGCAAAATAAAATGCCCTTGTAGAAAATGTGCATTGAGAACGTTTGACACGTTTGAAAAAGTGGGAGAACATCTCTTGCGTTTTGGTTTTCAACCAGATTATGTTTGTTGGTATCAACACGGTGAATGCAGTTCCAGAGCAGGTGATACCAACTTGATTCCGGATCCATCCCGGTTTCAAGATTTAGTACATGATGTTGCAGGTTCATCTGTTCAACATACAGAAACTCCGGCTGATATAGCTTCAAATCCTGAGTTGGCACCGTCTGAATTTTATGAGTTGTTGAAATCTACTGAGGATGCATTATATCCTGGCTGCAAGATGAGAAAATTAGAAGCAGTTGCAAAATTTATGGCTATCAAATCAGATAACGGAATGTCAAACACTTGTTTTGACCAGATATTTTCTTTGCTGAAAACACTGTTACCCGAAGGAAATGTTTTACCTGCAAATTACTATGAGAGTAAGAGGCTGGTTCGAAATTTGGGACTTACTTGTCAGAAGATTCATGCATGTTCAAATGACTGCGTTTTATATTCTGGGGAAAATGAGTCGTTGGATAGTTGTCCTATATATGGGCAACTGAGATATAAATAAGGACAACACGGGAAGTATGGTTTGATTCTTGTAAAACAGTTGAGATATTTTCCGCTTACATCCAGACTTTAGCGTTTATTCATGTCTAAGAATACAGCGACAATGATGTCATGACATAAAGAGAATATTTCAACCGATAAAAGCTTGAATCATCCAGCCGATGATGATTCATGGAAACATTTTGATAGGGTGCATCCATCCTTTTCTTTAGAAGCTAGAAATGTTCGACTGGGCCTTTCCACTAATGGTTTCTGTCCGTTTGGATCTTATGGTAGTCAATATTCATGTTGGCCTGTTTTTTTAACTCCGTACAATTTACCTCCATGGATGTTGATGAAGGAGCCATATATCTTTTTGACTTTACTAATTCCAGGACATCCGAAGAAAAATATTGATGTTTATTTGAAGCCATTGATTGATGAATTAAATTTATTGTGGAGTACTAGTATCAATACATATGATGTTGCAACGAAACAGAATTTCATACTGAGAGCAGCATTGATGTGGAAAATAAGTGACTTCCCGGCTTATGGGATGTTATCTGGCTGGAGTACACATGGTCAGAAATCATGTCCTTTCTGTATGGGAGAGAACAAAGCATTTATGCTCATTCATGGAAAGAAACCTTGTTATTTTGACTGTCATCGCAGATTTCTTCCAGCTGATCATCCTTTTCGCAGAAACAGATCTCATTTTAGAAAAGGAACAGTTGAAAGGGATGGACCTCCAAAAATGCTATCAGGTTCGGAGTTAAAATCAGTTGTATTTTCATTACCCCCATCACTTTTGGTCCCACAATAAACCAACAGAAAATTTCTGGTTTTGGGAAAGAACACAATTGGATTAAACGTAGCATATTTTGGGATTTGCCATATTGGTCTGATCTGTTGGTCCGACACATGTTAGATGTCATGAATATTGAGAAGAACTGTTTTGATAATTTGTTTCATACAGTTTTGGATACGCCAGGAAAGAGCAAAGACAATGTAAATGCACGTTTAGATCTTGCCCAAATTTGCAGGCGTCCAGAATTGGAACTATTTGAGAATGTCAGAACAGAAAGGTTACTGAAACCAAAAGCATCTTATACACTGTCTAAAGAAAACCGTTTATTATTTTTTCAGTGGATTGCAGATTTGAGACTTCCAGATGGTTGTGCTTCTAATTTGGGTAGATGTGTAAATAATGATCATATTACTGGATTAAAAAGTCATGACTGTCATGTTATAATGGAGAGACTTCTACCCATTGGATTAAGAGGTCTGTTGAATTCTGTGATTTGGGATTCCATAACAGACATGTCTCATTTTTTTCGGGAAATTTTTGTGGCTACGACAGATTATGATGCTCTAGGAAAACTTGAAAAAGATGTTGTTGTAATTATATGTAAACTGGAAAAAATATTTCCGCCGTCTTTCTTCGACTCAATGGTACATTTGATGTTACATTTTCCATATGAAGCCAAATGTGGAGGTCCGGTACAGTTTCTATGGATGTACCCATTTGAAAGATGCATGAAAAAATTGAAAAGAAAAGTACGTAACAAAGCATCTGTTGAAGGATCTATTGCAGAAGCTTATTTGCAAGAGGAAATATCTTTTTTCTGCTCCCATTATTTTGAATCTGAGAATCCTTCAAAACACAACCGAATGGGATAGAACGAGAAGAATATTGATGAAATCGACAATCAATTATCTATTTTCAACCAGTCAGAGCTTGGTTTCGGTGGAGTTTATGAACGCTGGCTTTCAGATGATGAACATCAGAGAGCTCATACGTATGTTCAGCTCAACTGTGAAGAGATGACATCAGTTGTACTGTAAGTGTTTATATCACTGATTCTATCATTTATGTTACAGTAAATAACTTTGGTTTTTATAGGTTGTATGATAATCATATCAAGAAACAAATTCCACAAATTACAGCAGCTGCTCTCGAAGAACGTCGACTGAAAAATTTCTCTCAGTGGTTTCAAAAACTGGTAACATAAATTCTTTATCTTTTAGAAACTCATTCAATGTATAGTTTACTATATTGATAATTATTTCACAAATTTTCAGGTGTCTCGACATGCTGATAAAATTGGCAAACGGCTGTTTGTATTGATTAACCCACCTTCCAAACTTGTTAAAACTTATAATGCATATGTGGTGAATGGATTTTGATTCCACACACATGAATATGGGGAATCGAAATAAAACAATTAACAGTGGAGTTAGCTTTAGAGGATCTCATCATCGAGAAAATGAAGTTGGCTTTTATGGCATACTTGATGAAATCATTGAACTCTGTTATCTTGGACAACATTACATAACCATGTTCAAATGTCGGTGGTTGGATACAGAGAGAGGTGTGCGTGTTCATCCGACTCATGGAATCATCGATATTAAATGTAAAAGTGTTCTCGCAGTAAATGAACCATTCTTATTGGCTCAACAGGCATATAAAGTTTATTACGCAAAGTACTGTGCATCATCAAGAGAATTGACTGATTGGTGGAGTGTAATAAAAATCAAAATTCGAGACAATCAGTTTAGTCAAAGTGAATGTGCTTTCACTGATGTGCAAAGAATTGAAGTTTTTCAAGAGAGTACTCAAAATCAATCTTTTTTACAAAGAGACATGAGTATCGATGACGACACCCCACATTTAAGAGTCGGTGATGACGATGAAGTTAATGATGTCACATATAAATTTGTAATGGTAAGAGATGAAGCAACTGTAACTCGAATGGATATCGATGATGTTGAGGAGGAATATGAAGATGACATTGACATATATGAAGATGATGATGAAGATGAACACTGATAGCATTTCATGGTATTTATATACAATCATAATATGTATATATGTATATATAATAGTAATTATCAATTATTTGCTAACATTAATATTTTTTTTTTCAGATGGACGACGCCACATTTCTTGAGTTGGCGGATGCTAACCTGACTTTCGATGTGGATGAGTTGCTGACAGATGACCCTCATCCTGCAGGCACTCCAGGGAGTACGCGGAGGGGGCGCAGTCTTGCACGATTGATGATTCCTGACCCCGTCCCCGAGCGACGTCCACATCTTGGGTTTGATCCACGCACACGGAGGTGTGATAACCTGTGTGATAACCTGTGGATTTGACTAAGATTTCATTAATCTATTCACATAATAAATGTTTATTATTTTTTCAGTTTTCCGCATATAGCAGTCGGACAGGGCAGCGCTATTTTGTGCAACTATTTCTCTCAGCCGTGGACCACATGGGAGCAGATTCCCATTGATGTGCAGCAGGCCATGTTCACCATTGGTTGGTACGTACGTAAATAAATAATTTTTATTTTGAAAATTATTTCATTTCTAACTTGATATTTTGATTTATTTGTATGGTTTATGGTATCCGATCGAGGATACCATGCATGACGCTATCCACGAGGCATGGGAGGTGGCCATGCGTGATCGCCTTCGTCAGTTTTTGCACAATTTAAGAAAAGCTGCGATGAAGAAAGCAGGAGTGTCAGATTTTGACGAGTCATGTAGAGCACACCGACCAGAGTATATTTCATCCCATGTATGGGATGGATTATGTGCGCACTGGTTGAGTGATTCCTTTCAGAGGAGATAATCGGCGGGGAGGCAGAATCAGGGGAGACAGGAGGTGACTAATCGAGCTGGGAGTCGTTCTTTCAGTACTCATAGACAGCATCTGGTACGTACATTATTTATAAATATTTTATATAATTATAAATATTAACAGTTTATTTTTTATTCTTATAGGCTGTCGAGCACCCCGATATTACAGAGTACGACGTATATCGGAGGATGTATAGTGATCCTGCTACTGGGGAGCTCAGAGGTGATCGTCAGCATCACATCGTGGTCAGTATTATTTGTTTTCAAGTTTAAAAATTAACTGCATATAATATATTCACAATTTTAATTTTAAATTGCAACTATAGGAGTCATATGAGGCCGCAGCGTCACAGGCCCGGCCTGAGAGTCAGGCCGAGTCATCAGATCAGACCACTGCCCGTCAGTTTGATGAAGCGGCATGGATGCAGGCCACCCAGTATGCCTTCAAGAAGGGCCGGGTAGTTGGTATCGGCTCTCGACTGACTCCCGAAGATTATTATGGTAATGCTGCGATGTCGGCGTCCAGCTCGAGAGGAGCTCGTGCATCTTCTTCTACTACACAGTATGAGGATCAGTTGCGATCTCAGATTGCACAGATAGAGAGTCTCCGACAGGAGCAGGAGCAGATGCGTCAGCAGCATGAGGAGGGGCGTCGACGCCAGCAGCAGCTGTACGAGGAGAAGGCGAGTCGGTGGCAGCAGCAGCATCAGGAGCAGATGAAGTACATGCGCCGACTCACTCATTCTTTAGGGATGGAGTTTCCTCCACAACCATCTACAGATCCCCCACCTCCCCCCCTCCTTCAGATTAGAGATTGTACTTATGTTATAAAATTTGTGAAATCAATTTTTTTTTTCTATTCGTAGTTTCTGTCTCATTATAAAATATTAATAATATTATATTTTTAAATAACAATATTAATATGAATAATAATATTATTTATATTTTATAATATTAAATTATATATATATATTAAAATTTTATAATATTATAATTTAATTATATTTTTTGTAATACTTGAATTATTTTTATATTTGAATGTAAAATAATTCTATTATTTTTATATTAATTAAAATAAATTATTAATATTTTTTTTATTTATGAATTATAATTCTAATATTATTATATTAATTAAATCATTTATTAATATTCTATTATTTTTTATTTTTGAATTATAATTCTATTATTATTATATTAATTAAAATAATTTATTAATAATTTATTATTTTTATTTGTGAATTATAATTCTATTATTATATTAATGAAAATAATTTATTAATAATTTATTTTTTTTTATTTTTTTGTAGTATTTGCGACGGGATACTATGCCCGTCGCAAATACTAGTATTATTAATAGTTTTTTATTTTTTTAAAAAATAGTTTTTGCGATGGTACCGTCGCAAAAGGTATTTGCGACGGGCCCATCGCAAAAACTATTTTAAAAGTTTTTTACAAAAATACGGAGTACTATTTGCGACGGGGAGAATGACCATCCCAAAAAACGTATTTAGCGACGGTCCCGTCGCAAATAAGTGTTGTTGCGACGCCGTTTTCAGCAACGGGCTATTTGCGACGGGCCACCGTCGCAAATACCTGTTTTTCTAGTAGTGGTTGCACTCTAATAATAAAATAATATTATTTTAAATGGTAGTTAACGCCTAGCCGTTGTAATGGCGGGAATGAACAGAACTAACTACAAAATGATTATATATGTTTGTCAAATATTTTTACTTTTTACAATAAATGTTAGAGGATTAAAAATGCGAATGAATCCAATTTTAAACGTAAACATTCTAATATTTTTTAAAAGGTCGATTAACCGCCTTTTGATGGCGAACCACTTTTAAATCCAAATTTTGAAATTTTGAAAATTTTATGTGTTATATTTGACAAAATAAAATTCTTCTTTAGAATCGGGACGTCAAAATTTACTTTGTGTAAATTTTTGGTATTTTTCCAATAAAGTTCTTTTTTTTAATGAATAGTGAAAAATGTTGTATTTTTATTCAAAACTGCTTCTTAATATAATTTATTTAGATGATTAGATTATCTTTTGAATTGGTTTTAAAGTTAAATTAGAATATATTTTTACGATTTAATCCAATAGTTGTCTTTGGAATTAATTTCACTTTGAAATTGGACTTAAACTAGTGTCAATGTTTTGATATATATTGTTTCATAAAAACATGCTATTTGTTTTGACAACGGGAATTAATTATTAAATTAATTAATGCAACTTATATGTGATGAATTTTTTAAAATATTTATCATTTTTTAATTCGGAATATCAAATATAGCTTAGGGTGAATTTTTGGTATTTTTCTGAAAAACACCAATTTTTGATGAATAGTGAAACCACTAAGTGGTACTTAAAAAACTGATTTTTCGTTTAAATGAAATTTTACCACCTCTGTGTCTCGAATTTCAAAAATAGGACATACATGATTTTCATTAGAAAGTAAAATGTGGTTCAATGGGATTAGAATAATTTTTTTGTGAATAGTAACTCTTAAGTTTTTAATCGCGATTAGAGGCAATTAGTGTAATTTACTGTAACGATAATATTATAATAATATGAAATGACCTTGACACATGTTCTACCCTTATTGGATGAGTCATGTCCGACCACTAAAATCCATTGGTAAACTTGGGGACCCCAGGGAGCCACTTTGGTTGGAAAACGACTTTAATACCTTTCTATTTAATGTTAAAATTAAAATGTCACAAACATGTGTTGTTTTATGAAAATGATTTTTACATGGGCTTATATAAGACTTATTTTTAACTATAAATATTCATTAGAAAGATAAAAATATTCCCTAAATCATTATATTTTTTTTATAATTTTTAGACATTAAATAAATTAATTTATTTTTGACACCGTGATGATGCAGTGATTACCTCATAAATGAACGATTTAAATAAAATGAGAAGATAGAGTGAAATACAAGGCTTACACTTTTCAAAAACCTATTGAATGGGTGGATTTAGAAACCTTACCACCTTATACTCTAAATATATCCTTTTGGGACCTTTAAAATCCGAAAATCATTTTATAATAAAGTAATATTTTATAACTTTCCAAGAGTGCCCCTCCTCTCCTCTTATAAAAGGCCCCCACCTCTACCACCTTACACACACCTCTCAAGCCTTTGGCTCGGCCAAAACCTGCCCATTTCATCTCTCCAAATCCATCTCTTAATCATTGGAGCCTCACTTTGGGCAGAATCCTTTCCAAGGAAGCCTTTGAGCTCAAATCAAAGAGAGTTACCCGATTTAAAGGTAATGTCTTCTCTTGTGTTCTTTTGTTTTATTTTCCTTCTCCAAAACCCCTAAAATATTTTTATTACTTTTTTTGTAACAAAAAAAGTATAATAAATATACTAGGATGTTGTTATAAGAAGTATTCGAGCTACACTTTCACACAACTTCGTCTAATGGTTATAGAACATACTGTTTCTGTGGATGGTGAATTTTTGCCTCACGAAACGATGATTGTTCATTATTCTATTAACACCTTCAAAGGTGGCCATTAATATGTCACTATATTTATATATGATATATAATATGTTTATGTTTTCCTTAAGATTATTTATTTTTCATTTATGGCATACCTTTATGGTTTCAATTATGGGTATACGCGATATCTTCATTTTAGGAAGTGCGGACTACCGCCCACTCAAAGTGATTTGATTCGTTAATGCCATATGTGAGACGTATAAAGGATGTAGTTAATGGTATTACATATGATATCCTAATTTAATTATAATATACCTTTATATCATTATTATTTCATTCCATTTAATACAAAAAAAATGAAATGAAAGTAGTGTTCATGCGTACGTACGACTTACCGTCTCCATGAACAGTACATTTCATTTCTTATCTCCAAATGTTATGTACTATTATAAGTACATATATATAATTGATATAAATGTAATATATTACATCTAAATTATGGATATCATTCTGTAATTATAATATATATATATATATCTCATTTTATTTTAATTCCATTAATATGACAAAAATGAAAGTAGCGTTCATGCATACGTACGGTCTACAGTCTTCATAAACGGTGCTTTTAATTTTTTTATCTCCAAATGCTATGGAATAGTATAAAATAAATATATACTGGATATATATGATATTTAAAACATAAATACTATTCTGGATATGATGTACCTATAACTACATGGATAATTCTTTTCCAACAAGTTCAATTTTTACTCATGTACCGAACATCGACAAAAAGAACTCACTTTATTAACCAATTATTATAACATTATAATATGTGATATATACTGAATAAAAATCTTTAAAGGAGTTCCTTAAGAAATTATAAATTGACCAAATTTTATTATTCAGGAGATTAATGAACGATCGAGTCATGTCAGACACGAGGTAAGGGATCCTACCCCTCTCTTTCTTTTCAAGTACACTCTTTTTTGTCATTACTTTTAAGCTCATCTTTCTTATGATTGTGATGTTGTTTTATATTAATCTTACTGTAATTTTTATGTTCATATGATGAGAGACCCTATTTTCTCTCATCAATACATTTTGGAAGTTTTGATGGGTGCCGTTAGGCTGCCGAATTATCGTAAGAGATCCAACCTCTCTTTTTCTTTTTAAGTACTCTTATTTATGTCACTTCTTTTAAGCTCCTCTTTGTTATGTTGGGTGATGTTATTTTATATTCCTCTTGCTGTAAATTTTATGTTAATATGATGAGAGACCATATTTTATCTCATCAATCCATTTTTTGGATGTTTTAAGTGGCGCCGTTAGGCTGCCGAGTTTTCGTAAGGGATTTTTCATCTCACTTTTATTCCCATGAGATTATGCTACATTTTCCACCATTTCCATTGAGTGATATATATAATGACCATTATTATAATATTTGTGTAATATAATTTAGTTTATGAGTATTTCCATCAATTTTGTATTGTCCTTCTTTCATGGGGTGTATGTTTCGAAATATACCGAAGTCGGTAAGGGAACCTTTCACCCTCGTCTTTTTAAAAGACTTCTTTTGTTGGGTCTTTTAATTTACATATTGTTATGTTGGGATATGTTCTTCTATATCCTTATTGATGTAAATTTTATTTCCATGTGATGAGACACCCTTTTTATCTCTCATCAACTCATTTTCTTAATTTTGAAGTGACGCTGTTAGGCTGTCGAATTTTTGCAAGGGAACTTCTTAACCCAATTTTGATTCATTGGGATAAACTTTCACTCCTTGAATATGTCATTCAATGATTATGTGTGAATAACCTCTGATTTTTTTCACTTAATATCCACTTATATTTGGTGTATTCTTTGTCACACATAATTATGTAATTGATTTATCCTTAATCCAAGGATATCGTCTTTGTATGGGACTTCGTCTCAATCTCCTTTCATTGAGGCATATTTTGTTTTATACACAACCTTATTTTATACGGTGTATAAACCCATTTGACATTGACTTTTATCAAAAAGGATTTTTTTATATGAAGTGTTTTACTAAACGACAAAAGGGAATGTTTTTTTCATATGTATGCGGCGACAACAACTTCTCTGCCGCCGTGACCATTATTTGAGTTTAGGCTTCCTCTACAAGCCATAACTTTTTTTAAATGAAAAATAAATACCATGTTTTACTTTTCTTTTATTTTGGTATTGAGAATGGTTTTCATAATGTTTTTATATCAATGTGTTGTATTGATATCTTGTGATTGAAAAGTGGAAATGTTATGTTTCCTTTATGCATGTTTTATGTGATATGATTATGTTATGGTTATTGGGAATTATTATGAATATGGGTGGTTCCGTGATAAACTAAGTGCGGGTGAGCCCGATATAGCTCTGCAATGCATTGGGTAACATGAAGGGGTTAAACGTTAAGGTTTCTCTGAAGAGATTTAGGGAGTATACTGTGATGGGTATTCCAAACATAACCAAGAGGGTTACTCCCTATGTGGAATGTTATGAATGCCTCATGTTACCTTTATGACTTATGATTTCTATGATCTATTCATTATTTGATGAGGTATGTTAAAATGCTTATGTTTTATGAGTAAAGTATGATTTTATACATGGACTAATGTTTTCTTTTCGTACTTTTATATCCCTTACTGAGCTTTTTATGCTCATCCCAATTTTTTGAAATGTTTTTCACAAGTCAAGGGAAAGGTGCATGATATGATGATAGTGTCAAGGAAGTGTCAAGAACGAATCCATGTTTTATTTTAAATATGTTTCCATTGATGGGAAAAAAACGAATAATCTATTTTATGTAACCACTTTGTTTAAATGTGGAATGTAATTCTTGATTTATGATCTAATTCTCTAAAACTCTAAACCTGAAAATATCCTCAATGTGAATTATTCATTTAATTCAATATAAAGTAAGGTTTAAGGCCGGGGCCTTATACTAAATATATAGAGTTGTAGAAGATGTATCAAATCATCTTTACTCAGGGAGCCTTTTTACCATTATGTAGATAGACTAATCTAATCCCATGAAACTCTTCAATGATATATATCTTTGTTCCTTGAATGACAACAATGAGAACAACTTCGACTTTAATAACTATTATGGATGTTATGAATCCATAACAATAATCCAAGCATCTATAAAAATATTTAAGAACATCCAAAAAACTATTCTCATTAAATTATCATTCACAATATATATTCAATAATATTACAACTAAAAAATTATTTTCAATAGATTTAACACACACCCTTTAGGTTCAAAAATCCCCCATTTGATTTTTTTGACAATAATAATTCAATATATTTCTTCCACCCCGTCTTTTAAATGAAATAAAATGGGTTATTTTCATGTGTGAACTCTTAAAAAATAATTCTACCTTTTGTAAATAAGAATAATTTGTTCACTTCAAAACCAACTTACTTATTTTTTATTCCCCCTTTATCGATTGAATATGAGATTGAATTATCCATAACCTTTTACCCATATTTAATTCTAAATTTTATTGGAAAAACTCTACTTTATTATTCCATATCTTGATACCAATTATTAAACTTTCTAGTTTGGATTCACAATTAATGAAATTTTCTCCTCACAATCTCTAAAGTAACTTCCTTTTAAAAAGATACATTAACTCATTGAAATATAGTGAATGAAACTACCACATATAATTTGTGGTTTCAATTATCCCTCTATGAAAACTTATCTAAAGCTTGATTTAGGAAACAAGAGTCTATATTCAAACACACATAACTATCCATGTGACTCACTTGATATATCAAAACCATATCATTATTAACGATCTATTTACTCAAAAATTTCTACGATCAAAAAAAAAGTTTCTTAAAATTGTTATCATGTAAACTGTGAATTAGAAAGGATGTGTAATATACATATTTCATCATCAACTAATACCATTTTTAAATAAAAAATTTTAATTCGACTTTCTACCATGTTATATATATTTTCATAGGTTCTATCAACCTAGAATTTGGTTGTAAAACCATTGAAAATTAATCTCCAACTGAACTAAATGTCATTATCACATATTTGAAATATTATTCAGTTTTAGGGACGCAAATTTTAAATAAATAAGTCTTCCTTACTAAGAAACATTTTAGGATTCAAAAATTATAGATAACTAACACCAATTATTAGAATAAAAATAGATAAATACAAATTCCACTCCATATTCTTTTCCAATACTATTTCCCCCTTTATAAGAAAGATTTTACTAGACACATAACCTATAAATACTTGAAATAAGAAATGTTCTTCATGGTATAAAAAATTAAATAAAATCAATATTCAAACACCATATTACAACTAAATTATTCATTTTATCATCAATTTCAGTAATAAAATAAGACGTCACATGCAGTTTCAGGCCAGATTTCGTGATGTACCTAAAGTACCTCAAGAATTAAATGTTACATGAAAATTATAACTTTAATAAGATATATTTTGAGCTTATAAACTTGCAATTTGTGGGAAAAATTCCCCATGGATTGCGTCTTCCCAAGCGTTCTGCACCGATATAAAATAATTACAAATATATAAAACACATGGGTAGTGTGTAACTTCCATTATAATAAAATTGAGGAGGATTATGAGTCATTATATACTACTTTTTTTCATTTTTAATTCATATTAGAATCAATTTTTTGGTATGAATATGATTTATTGAATCCCAATCACTTCTCCACTATTTTGGGTTTGTTCTCTTCTTCACTTCCCAAAGAACAACCTTTTTCCTTGGATATCTTTACCAACAAGGATTTTCTTTTCCACTATATGTTTATTTTTTCCTCCTTAAAGAACCGTACATAATAGACTATACCTATATGAATTATTTGTCTTATCAACAGATACCTCTACTTTTTAAAACCATTTAACACTTTCCATAGTTTTAGAAACATGAAAATTTGTCTCTGGATTACATGGTCATTTATTATTTATTATTTAGAGTGAGTATCTCAAGATGGGGGGGGGGAGTGTGTTATTGAGTACCCAATAAAAATTTATATAAAAAAAAGTTTAAATATAGTCCCCCAATTTAAGTAAAAACCAAATTAATCAAAATAGTAGATCAATAGAAGTTCTGATATTTTAAAAGATTTCTACAATAGTAATTATAGATGAGTTAAAAATTTATATAATTATTACTTTAGTTTTGAAATAAATTTAATTAATCAAAACTTATAAAAATAGTAATTAAGAATAAATATCAAAGTGTGGTTTGGTTTAGAGTTTAGAACAAATTCAATTTAAAGCTTACAAATAAAATAAACCAAAATAGAACATACAACAGAATAAATACAAGAGGTTCAATATCAAGATGATACATAATCCTCACAACTATAAAATCACCTGATTATAAGAAGATTATATAAAATAATCTTGATCCACAACCTATATCAGGTATAAAATAGAAACTTGCTGTCTGAACCACACATGACCTCTTCCAAAAAAACCATTGGAATAATATAAACACATGACACAAAAGGAACACTTCCACAACCCTGTGGGTAAAAAAAGTTAAAGAGTGTAGAGAAATATTGATTATATTCTTGATAAAGTATAGGATATAGTGGGAATGTTTAATATACATAGAAAATCACACACTTATCAAAATGTAAAAATAGTTGATATAGTACGTAAATTTGTAGATAAGATAAATTTTATATGTCTGATGTGCTCTGAAGATTAATTATCTTTGTATATAATTTGAAAAGAAGATCAAGAATTGTTTTTTAATATGATTGTAAAACTGAGTGTTGTAATCTCTCATATTTCAGACAATAGAAAAGTATATTGCTTGTTCATTATGCTTCACTCTCTCATAGTAATTTTTAGGCAATATGAATATTGTGAGATCTATGAAAGTGGAAATCATCAGTTTTTTGTAGTATGGTTCTAGATCACTAGACATGTACATGTACATCTCTGTGTGTGTATCACCACATGAGGGAGTTTTCATCCCAATATATCTGCAACATATAAGAATAATCACTTGAATATTCTACTCCTCATACTAGACAACTAACACAACCCTTAATGAATTACTACAATATTTTAAGTATAATCATTAAAATAACTCTCCTAATTAAATTTAATAATTTATCTATTAGTAATAGTTAATTCAAAATAAACAAAAATAGTAAACAAGAATCTTATAAATAGTGAGAAAACTCTAGCGATGACTTATGCTGGCAATGAATCATGACAGTAGTGAATGATCTCAATTGTGACTTGTCTCAATGATGATTCATCCCATCCCTTTTCCAAATTTCATTGAAGTAGGTAAATTGTGTTGGCAGGTCATCTCAACACTTTCCCAAAACTAGATATAACTATTTTTGTGACATCCCAGACCCAAATTCAACTTAATGGGTTCCTCGAGCCTAGTGGGCCACATGGCCTCAAGCACATCTACCCGAATTCCAGATGATGCTGATACGTAGTGAGGGTCTAGGGTGTTTCTATAGGGAGATTATGCCCTCATTACCAAAGTGTAGCATAGCGGATAAATATAAACTAAGGTAAATATTTGAATAAATACAAGTAAATGTAAGGCACAATAGAAAAAATATACAAAAATAGAAATTACTGAAATATCTAGAATAACATGCAAGAATACAACAACTAATGATGATATGCCATGTCAATAGAAAACTAGAAAACATGGATATAATAAAACAGGTATAACATGTTCCACATGTGTATAAATGAAATAAAAATACTATCCCAAGTATACTGAGCTTCGACTCAATCATCTGCTACCAAGATCCATTCTAAAGAGAAAGTAATAAATTTTTCGAAGTTGTATGCTTCCCTTGTTCAAAACCTCCATTCATGTAATCTACTCTGGGTAGCAAATAGTTCCTAGAGAGGGTTTGAGATAAAAATTAGTGGACCGCCACCGATGGTTTCTATATCATTCGGCCTATCTAATAGAAATTTAACAGTGTTCAAGCATGTATATATAATGTAAAGTAGTAAAATGGAACTAAATATCCAAGTACTGGAATCAATTCTCAACTATAATTTGAACATAACTGGTGCATTTATTTATTATTTCTAGTTTATAAATGAGTCACAAGTTAAAAATAGAGAATATTCCAAGTTGTGATAAGGAAACCTGTAATGACATTTAATAATGATGTTCCATGGTAACAACCAAGGCAACATATAACCCAAAGTTCTCCAACTCAGAAATAATTATAGTAAAACTAAGGGTATGAGTGTAATCAAAGGATCGTATTCCAAGGAATTCCACAATTTTATAACTACCGAATCTAAGGTGATCATGCAAGGTATAACGGGCCAAGTAAAGACATGGCTCGATGTGATGTAACCATGGAACCTACATATTAATTTTTGATCCAAGGAGTGTTTCTATTGAATACTTTTATACTATGTGAGGGATCCTATGGTGTCATACTTGGAATAAAAGAATATAAAAATATTGGGATCTAGCTGGGTCTCAACCTAAGAAATTCACATCCTTGAATTAGAATGGGGTTACTGAGTGCTCATAGAATGACCTGATAAGAATCCAAGGTGATCCCAAGTTAGGACACTACTCTATAATTATGTAGTCATGTAATATTTTATTTGGATCAATCCTTTCCTTTTCGTTAGTGTGATAAGGTCAAGTATCATGCAATATTTTAATCAAGTCATAATTAATAAATAAGTCTATTTGGTTCAATCTTTGACTTTTATTAGTGTGATAAGGCCAATTAGTATTCAACATCTATTAATTCCATTTAAGTAATATTCAATGATAAAGGTTTATTCTTCAACCATCCATTAAAATGTTAAGGGTTTATATGAACATGCAACCTATATTTCATTCACATTTAATACGGTCAAGCATATACTTTGTATACTTTCCAATTTCCCTTTCATATTTAATTATCAATTTGATTCACTTACCTCATGCAGGTCATGCAGAAGTGACATGGTACTTTCCATTCACCTTTATATAATACAACAAGAAATTAGAATAATGAGGCCTACCATTAGTGTAGTCATGCTTGAGTAAATCCGAACAATGGCTGAAAAGTGTCAAAACACTAAAAACTAAATTTTGGAAAATCATCCTACATGGGATGGATGGAGTTGTGTGAATAAACAACAAAAACTAATCAAATATATGGAAAGAGAGAAATCATATAGTTTTAATGATTATAATCATGAAATATAAATTCAATAAATGAAACTCAATGAAATCAGTGGGCCTCTCCCAACAATTCCAAAATCAATGAACATGAGAGATGAGTTATAGAACACCCACCATAGGGTTGTATGATCCTTATCATCTAGTATCAGCCTCTAATTCATATTATAATAGAGTATTACTGAGAAAAAGTAAAAAATTACCACACCTTGATAATTAGGTCGAGAGAAAGAGAGGATAAGAATAGCTAAAAAGGACTCGAGTAATTACCATTTCACATCCAACCTGAAAAACGAAAGCTTGATCAAACCACAAAGAATGGAGCTCTCTCGATCCATACCCCAGGTCTTAAAAAAGCTCCCAATTGAGGGAAAATAGAGTTTTTCTCACTAGATATTGAGTTCGAGAAGAAGGGGTGGATTAATTACATCATTAACAAGAAAATAATAAATTTACCTTGAAAAATTTTATGTGTACAATTTGTCCACACTGTTTGAAAAACCATGCATAAACCACGAACAAGTACCTAGGAAGAAGGTGCAATCACATGTTTAGGCCACATAAACATGAAACAACCATTTGATATGGTTATTCCCAAAAATAGACCATCTGCATGTGTAGAGACCCGTAGCCTGACGTACATAGACATTACATTACTTTTGCGGAATACTTAGTACATAACATAAACACACACTCAAGGATCGTAATAGTTTAGTGTCTTTGGAAACTCAGAACGTAATCTTCTAATCGTGGTGAAAGATCTTCAACATCTCCCATAAAGATCTTCCTTTTTTTTTACCTAGAACCTTTCTTTATATCCTGGGGAAAAGAAAACATAAAAGGGTGAGCTCAAATGCTCAGTAAGGGTAAACAAAAGAAATATCAATCACATCATATACATAAGAACATAGCTTTTGGAAATCTTAACCTGCAAAAGAGCTCATAATATCATAACATGGGATAAATCATAGAAGTGAAAATGAAATAATAACTTAAAACATTACTCATTGTGTCATACACACATAATCATAGAGAATCATTTCTTGTTAGTCAAGACTCATTTCCAAGACTATCTTAGTGGACAAAGTCCCTTTCTGAATCGAGTAATCCTCGTTTCAGTCCTGTTTCACTGAACCGGTATAACCTACCATTCCAGCCATGTCTATCTCATGAGATATAAAATCTTTACCCAATGCATTGGAGGGAGATATAGGTCCCACCCATCTCATAATGATACCATTCTTATGTGTGCCACAAAATCATAAATCATACATCATTTCATAACCCATGTAATAAAAATGGGATTCTTAAACAACATGACATCATAAAACCATTCATATAAGATAAAGGAATTCATAAACATAATTCCATCACAACATAGTCAAATCAATGTAAAAATATGGATAGAAACAGAACCCTTTATTATCTTAGATGGAAAATAATTTTGATAAAACACTTGAATTGAATTCTTGAGGAAAATATCCTTTCTTCTTCAAAATCAATTTCTTTTCACAAAACATCGTGCAATTTTAAAAGAAAGAGATTTTATTGAAAATAGTCATGAAATCTTTTAGAGGAAGCTTCATGAAAATAAGGCTTTATAAAACAGTAGAAATCCGTTCGTGCCGTATAAGTTAAAAAAAACATTCTTCGTACTTTTGTCGGAAAAGTCAAAAAGTACCTCGTACGACAAAAGATTCCTTTCATACATATTACTAAAAACTCACCGAAGGGTAAAAATGGATTTAAACAATTTTAGGTGGATGGAAATAATACTACATATTGAGTAAACATGGATGTGGATGATAAAATACACCCCAGTAAATACTTACGAATAAACAATCTCGGATAAAAATGAGATTGTGATATTTCCCTTACCTTAGGTCCGACTTGCTTTGTAAGTGTCCGAACCTCCTGTATAATGATTTAAATCATGTTATTGACTTATTACAGAATCATATTCATTGTTATGATATCATATATGGTTCACTTATGACATTATATTACCCGTTCTTTTGTAAATTCCATGTTAAAGAAGGTTTTGGGTAAAATCGTTTCATTTATCGTAGGTGTTTTGACTTGTTGTTCTTGACATCATTATTACTTATATCATGATTTACTTACTTCCAGAATATAAAATATGATTTATATATCATATATATTCAGTATATATATATATATATATAATAGGTAGATAAATAAAATGAAAAACACCGTTCATGGAGACGGTAGTCCGTACGTACGCATGAACGCTGTTTTCCTTTCCTTATTGTCTTGAAATGGAAGTAAGTAGATGACATACATATGTATATATATACATAAATCCAGTAGCTTTATAATGTCATATATTTCATTATTATTTCTTATATATACATTATAATCATTCTTAAATGGTTAACATGGAGAATGAATCTCATCGCGTCGTGGAGACGGTATTCCGTACGTACGCACGAGCGATGATATCATTTCTATAAATATTGAATTGAATTGGAGTGGATTATACAATATATCAGAATCAATATGATGTTGTAATAACTATTTATAGTTATTCTTTACACCATTATACCCATCCATGTAAGGTGGTGGTGGAAGATAGATTACACCACGGCGTGGAGACGGTATTCCGTACGTACGCACGCGCGGTGATTTCTTTTTCCGTAGGATGGATAGATGGTGAAATAGGGTTGTTTCATACTTATAATAACATATCAGTATATGAGTGATACTGATGTTATTACTTCATAATGAAACAACCTAAGAAGAAGAAGTGGAAGAAGAAATAAAGATGAAAGAATTGGTAACGGTAATTACCTCTTCTTTGAAGTGCCTCTTTGAGACCTCCTCTTAGGGCACTAAAATTGGTCTTTGAGGAAGACCAGAACCTCTAGGATGTTGCTAGGGAAGTGGAGAGGAGAAATTGGCAGGGGTTGGCCGAGCTTGAGTGCTCAAATTGGTGTGAGGAGGAGGGGGAGGAGGTGTCCTTTTATAGGGGAGGAGAGGGGCACCTTAGGAATATCTCAAAATATTATTTTATATTAAAGTCAAAATTGGTTTATAATGGTTCTAAAGGGTCTTATTTCGAAGCTAAAGTGGAGATGGGTCGAAATCCTATCAACCAATAAGATTTAGACAAGTTTAGGGTATTATTTTAACCTTATCAATTAGATTTAACTCTAAGTTAAATAATTTAACTTTTACCGTGTCTTTTTGTTTTCTTTCACTATATGGTTAATACACTTACTATAACATGCCAAACGAACCCCAACATGTTTATTATTAATATATATATCCTTATCTAAGTCATTTGGCCGAACCTTAGATTTTTAGGAATAAAATAACAATTAATAATATAATATTTTATTTAAAAACTATTTTGTGTCAATTTTGACACTATTTGATATATGATTTTTGTGAAAGTCATAACAGAATTAAATGTTCGAAACAAGTTGATTAAATCAACATTAATATATCATAGTAACCTAGAAAATTAGTGTAATTCATAACAAATTTCAAATTACATTTATTTTGGTGTTTATAACATCAATTATGTCAATATTTCATTAATAAGATAATTACGGCATCATCGTTGTGTCATAAATAAATTAAATTATTTGATGTCTAAAAATTACAAATAAAATACCATCATGTAAGAAATCTTTTTATCTTTCTAATGAATATTTACAATCGAATTTATCTTATGTATAACCCCATATTAAAAATGATTTACTTATTATACATTGATTTTAACTATTTTAACCTTTCTTTAAATAAATTAATAATAAATGTCCTAATCTAATCCAAGTGGGCCTAAATGGTCATATTTTATTCCTAAGTTTGTTTTTGGTCGAATTACACTTGTCCAATAGAATTAGGACATGTGTTAGGGTAATATTAATATCATATTTACCCTTACTTACCCGATTTACTATTAACCGCGGTAAAAAAAAGTAAAAAGTTACTATTCACCAAAAATTATTTTCATCTCATTGAACCACATTTTAGTCCTTGATATTAACCGTGTCTCTCGGATTTTCGAAATTCCATTCACAGAAGCGGTAAAATTAAGTTTTATGCAAAATTCAGTTTTTAACCTACCACTTAGTAGTTTCACTATTCATCAAAATTTGATGTTTTTCAGAACAATGCCAAAATTTCATCCCAAGCTATATTTCATATTCCGAATTCAAAAATGAAGTCTATTTTACCAAATTCATAACATAAAAGTTGCATTAATTAATTTTATAATTAAATCCCGCTGTTAAAACAAATAGCGTGTTTTTAAGAAACAATATCTATCAAAAGATTGACACTTGTTTATGTCTAGTTTAAATGTGAAATTACATCCAATGACCAACATTGTATTAAATTGTAAAAATATATTCTAAATATACTTTAAAACCACTCAAATTAATGATTTATCACTATTAATTATTTCGATTAAAAAAGTTGTTTTTAATTATAATTTAGTAATTTTCACTATTCATCAGAATATGAAAGTTATCCGAAAAGTACCAAAATTTCACCTTAGGCTAAATTCGATACTCCGAATCCAAGAATGAAGTTCATTTTGAAAAATAAGATTTACAGAATTTTAAAAAGTGGTTATTACTATTCATAACGGCTAGTTTTAATAATATTTTAATAGCACATCGTTGTTTAGTGAAAATCGGTATTGCGTATTACAAACGCTATCAAGAAAGGTCGCGATTGCGTGTAATGCAAGGCAAGACAAGGATGCATGTTGTGCAAGATCCTTTTGGTGTAGCGTACAACACAAGACATTAATAAAATTAAAAAGAATATTTTTTTTATAAAATCTTGGGCTGTTACATTCTACCCCCCTTAAAATGAATTTCGCCCTCGAAATTTGTCGGGGTTATAAATGGTTTACTATTCGAAAGTTTCTTTAATAGAAACCCACATCGTAAAAAGGAATATCAAAACCAATCTTTAAAAACAAAAGTATGAAACGTAACGGTTACCCAAATAAACTAATTATTGGGTTTCCACATAGGTGAAAATATGGATATGGAAGAGAAATCTAACCATCATGTTCTGATGGAGAGTGGTAGAGAACATGGCTATGGAAAAGCCAGTAATCACAAATCCATAGATTTGTGATGATATAAGGTACCATCTGATTCATCAGGTATAAGATCACTAGGACAACATTTTTGGTTTTCAAGATCATTTCCCCTAAAGTTGAAAATTTGAATTAGAATAAATACTTACTTTATTTTGGTACAATCTCACTGTTGTTCGTGCCTTGAACAATTTCCACTTCATCTCTTAAATAAATGAAGTTGAATTTGTTATTCGTGAAGTGTTAGCAGATCATGTGATAGAATGACGGGTCATTCCATCTGTCTCAAACAAAAGGTTAGCAAAAATTATATGCATAAATCGATCTATAGTGAGATTAATCATATATGGTTCCTAAAAAGGACTTATACTTCATATATCATACTGCTTACTATAATAAAACTAGTTTCTACTAAACAGGGACTTCCTGTAGGCCAGTGGTAGGCGATAAAGGCCAGTCGCACTTCGGTTGTGGGTCCGATTCCTACAGCCTTGTCCGAAGCGATGGGCTGTCGCCCGTCCTGCAGGTTGTCCCTTTTTCTAAAACTACGTTACTATAACATCCCATCAATAATATCGAAAATCTTCTATCCTTAAAAAATACTAACTTATGTCCAACATAATCCAGTCTAATCTTTAGGCTTATACATAATACTGCAGTCCACTCTCATAATATAGTGACATCGATTACCAGAGATTTAATACTGTCGTTGATCCCCACATATCATAAGATATGTCTTGTTGGTCACATTCCAAACATTCAAAGTCCTTAATCGTGTATTCTCTTGAATACCTTAGTGAAAACATGAGTGCAGTTAAAAGTTAACACATTCCACATACCAAAATCCTCAAAATTCTATATACTCAAACCATGATATCACTTAGTCCTTATATCAATCATGAGCTCATGAATACTATCAAACATTTAATTTTCTTCTTATCCCTTCATTATGCGCATATCATCTACATTCCAAAAATATCTGAATAACCTTTCATGGATACTGGTAACATTAATCATACACTTTCAAAACACAAGGAAAGGCAACAGTGTAACAATCCAAAGATGTCTCTTTATTCCAAAATTACACATGATAAACATGTAATCATTCCACTACATTCTCAAACCATTGACCGAGCTTCAAAAATTCTTTCATCTCACATATCATTTGTAGTCTCTTCATCATCATCCACATAAATACTACCCATATGACCATACTGATTCTCTTCATGAGTCTTTCCCTTAGGGCATTTGTTTGCATAATGCCCATACATTCCACATTTAAAACACTTAACCATTTTTGATGTCGTAGCATTACCATTATCCTCATCCATGGTGTTAACCGACCCTTTTCCTTTGCACTTACTTGCTTTGTGTCCTTCTTTTCCACACCCAAAGCATCTTCCAGTTCCCTTGAAACATTCTCCTTGATGCCTCTTCCCACATGATTTACATAGGGGAAATTGAACTTTCTTTCCTCTATGATCATCATGGAACTCCATCTTTCTCTTATTAGTCGAGTCAGGAAACTTACCGAATTTTACTTTATTGATCATATTGTGAGATTGCTGATTTGGCATAATCACAATATCTTTATCTCTAGGCATTACACAATTTTGTTGCTCATAGTCACCAATTTGTCCATTGGATTCAATGTTAACCGAATTCCTTCTGGTTCCCTCCATTAACTAAAACACAAAAAAAATTCCGTGAGAGGCGAAATCATGCTAGGGAAGACAACATAGTAAAGGGGGAGTACCCTCAATATCTAACATCTTAGGTTTAAATTCTAAGATCTTTAGCGCAATTCTAGGACTATAACCTATACGTATACTTAACCTTAGAGACATCCCTACACATACCTTAGAAATATCTCCAGGGATCTCACTAATGTTTTCGCATCCTAGTTTCCAAAGGTTGACTAAACCTTTCCTCTGATACCAACTGTAGAGACCCGTAGCCTGACGTACATAGACATTACATTACTTTTGTGGAATACATAGTACATAACAAAAACACACACTCAAGGATCGTAATAGTTTAGTGTCTTTGGAAACTCGGAACGTAATCTTCTAATCGTGGTGAAAGATCTTCAACATCTCCCATAAAGATCTTCCTTTTTTTTTACCTAGAACCTTTCTTTATATCCTGGGGAAAAGAAAACATAAAAGGGTGAGCTCAAATGCTCAGTAAGGGTAAACAAAAGAAATATCAATCACATCATATACATAAGAACATAGCTTTTGGAAATCTTAACCTGCAAAAGAGCTCATAATATCATAACATGGGATAAATCATAGAAGTGAAACTGAAATAATAACTTAAAACATTACTCATTGTGGCATACACACATAATCATAGAGAATCATTTCTTGTTAGTCAAGACTCATTTCCAAGACTATCTTAGTGGACAAAGTCCCTTTCTGAATCGAGTAATCCTCGTTTCAGTCCTGTTTCACTGAACCGGTATAACCTACCATTCCAGCCATGTCTATCTCATGAGATATAAAATCTTTACCCAATGAATTGGAGGGAGATATAGGTCCCACCCATCTCATAATGATACCATTCTTATGTGTTCCACAAAATCATAAATCATACATCATTTCATAACCCATGTAATAAAAATGGGATTCTTAAACAACATGACATCATAAAACCATTCATATAAGATAAAGGAATTCATAAACATAATTCCATCACAACATAGTCAAATCAATGTAAAAATATGGATAGAAACAGAACCCTTTATTATCTTAGATGGAAAATAATTTTGATAAAACACTTGAATTGAATTCTTGAGGAAAATATCCTTTCTTCTTCAAAATCAATTTCTTTTCACAAAACATCATGCAATTTTAAAAGAAAGAGATTTTATTGAAAATAGTCATGAAATCTTTTAGAGGAAGCTTCATGAAAATAAGGCTTTATAAAACAGTAGAAATCCGTTCGTGCCGTATAAGTTAAAAAAAAACATTCTTCGTACTTTTGTCGGAAAAGTCAAAAAGTACCTCGTACGACAAAAGATTCCTTTCATACATATTACTAAAAACTCACCGAAGGGTAAAAATGGATTTAAACAATTTTAGGTGGATGGAAATAATACTACATATTGAGTAAACATGGATGTGGATGATAAAATACACCCCAGTAAATACTTACGAATAAACAATCTCGGATAAAAATGAGATTGTGATATTTCCCTTACCTTAGGTCCGACTTGCTTTGTAAGTGTCCGAACCTCCTGTATAATGATTTAAATCATGTTATTGACTTATTAAAGAATCATATTCATTGTTATGATATCATATATGGTTCACTTATGACATTATATTACCCGTTCTTTTGTAAATTCCATGTTAAAGAAGCGTTTTGGGTAAAATCGTTTCATTTATCGTAGGTGTTTTGACTTGTTGTTCTTGACATCATTATTACTTATATCATGATTTAATTACTTCCAGAATATAAAATATGATTTATATATAATATATATTCAGTATATATATATATATAATAGGTAGATAAATAAAATGAAAAACACCGTTCATGGAGACGGTAGTCCGTACGTACGCATGAACGCTGTTTTCCTTTCCTTATTGTCTTGAAATGGAAGTAAGTAGATGACATACATATGTATATATATACATAAATCCAGTAGCTTTATAATGTCATATATTTCATTATTATTTCTTATATATACATTATAATCATTCTTAAATGGTTAACATGGAGAATGAATCTCATCGCGTCGTGGAGACGGTATTCCGTACGTACGCACGAGCGATGATATCATTTCTATAAATATTGAATTGAATTGGAGTGGATTATACAATATATCAGAATCAATATGATGTTGTAATAACTATTTATAGTTATTCTTTACACCATTATACCCATCCATGTAAGGTGGTGGTGGAAAATAGATTACACCACGGCGTGGAGACGGTATTCCGTACGTACGCACGCGCGGTGATTTCTTTTTCCGTAGGATGGATAGATGGTGAAATAGGGTTGTTTCATACTTATAATAACATATCAGTATATGAGTGATACTGATGTTATTACTTCATGATGAAACAACCTAAGAAGAAGAAGTGGAAGAAGAAATAAAGATGAAAGAATTGGTAACGGTAATTACCTCTTCTTTGAAGTGCCTCTTTGAGACCTCCTCTTAGGGCACTAAAATTGGTCTTTGAGGAAGAACAAAACCTCTAGGATGTTGCTAGGGAAGTGGAGAGGAGAAATTGGCAGGGGTTGGCCGAGCTTGAGTGCTCAAATTGGTGTGAGGAGGAGGGGGAGGAGGTGTCCTTTTATAGGGGAGGAGAGGGGCACCTTAGGAATATCTCAAAATATTATTTTATATTAAAGTCAAAATTGGTTTATAATGGTTCCAAAGGGTCTTATTTCGAAGCTAAAGTGGAGATGGGTCGAAAACCTATCAACCAATAAGATTTAGACAAGTTTAGGGTATGATTTTAACCTTATCAATTAGATTTAACTCTAAGTTAAATAATTTAACTTTTACCGTGTCTTTTTGTTTTCTTTCACTATATGGTTAATACACTTACTATAACATGCCAAAAGAACCCCAACTTGTTTATTATTAATATATATATCCTTATCTAAGTCATTTGGCCGAACCGTAGATTTTTAGGAATAAAATAACAATTAATAATATAATATTTTATTTAAAAACTATTTTGTGTTAATTTTGACACTATTTGATATATGATTTTTGTGAAAGTCATAACAGAATTAAATGTTCGAAACAAGTTGATTAAATCAACATTAATATATCATAGTAACCTAGAAAATTAGTGGAATTCATAACAAATTTCAAATTACATTTATTTTGGTGTTTATAACATCAATTATGTCAATATTTCATTAATAAGATAATTACGACATCATCGTTGTGTCATAAATAAATTAAATTATTTGATGTCTAAAAATTACAAATAAAATACCATCATGTAATAAATCTTTTTAGCTTTCTAATGAATATTTACAATCGAATTTATCTTATGTATAACCCCATATTAAAAATGATTTACTTATTATACTTTGATTTTAACTATTTTAACCTTTCTTTAAATAAATTAATAATAAATGTCCTAATCTAATCCAAGTGGGCCTAAATGGTCATATTTTATTCCTAAGTTTGTTTTTGGTCGAATTACACTTGTCCAATAGAATTAGGACATGTGTTAGGGTAATATTAATATCATATTTACCCTTAGTTACCCTATTTACTATTAACCGCGGTAAAAAAAAGTAAAAAGTTACTATTCACCAAAAATTATTTTCATCTCATTGAACCACATTTTAGTCCTTGATATTAACCGTGTTTCTCGGATTTTCGAAATTCCATTCACAGAAGCGGTAAAATTATGTTTTATGCAAAATTCAGTTTTTAACCTACCACTTAGTAGTTTCACTATTCATCAAAATTTGATGTTTTTCAGAACAATGCCAAAATTTCATCCCAAGCTATATTTCATATTCCGAATTCAAAAATGAAGTCTATTTTACCAAATTCATAACATAAAAGTTGCATTAATTAATTTTATAATTAAATCCCGCTGTTAAAACAAATAGCGTGTTTTTAAGAAACAATATCTATCAAAAGATTGACACTTGTTTATGTCTAGTTTAAATGTGAAATTACATCCAATGACCAACATTGTATTAAATTGTAAAAATATATTCTAAATATACTTTAAAACCACTCAAATTAATGATTTATCACTATTAATTATTTCGATTAAAAAAGTTGTTTTTAATTATAATTTAGTAATTTTCACTATTCATCAGAATATGAAAGTTATCCGAAAAGTACCAAAATTTCACCTTAGGCTAAATTCGATACTCCGAATCCAAGAATGAAGTTCATTTTGAAAAATAAGATTTACAGAATTTTAAAAAGTGGTTATTACTATTCATAACGGCTAGTTTTAATAATATTTTAATAGCACATCGTTGTTTAGTGAAAATCGGTATTGCGTATTACAAACGCTATCAAGAAAGGTCGCGATTGCGTGTAATGCAAAGCAAGACAAGGATGCGTGTTGTGCAAGATCCTTTTGGTGTAGCGTACAACACAAGACATTAATAAAATTAAAAAGAATATTTTTTTTATAAAATCTTGGGCTGTTACAGCATGATTTGGTCAAACCATGCGGCCTTTGAGCACAATATACTATAAACAATTCACCATGCATGTTTTCCAAAAATATATGGTTTTAGGGCACTAAAAAAACTCCAAACACCCTTGGTATCTTCAATAACTCATTAAGTATCAAAAATAGGTCCTAAATAATGAATTAGAACAAAATTTAATGGATCTGTACATGAGTGAAAAACTGGTTTCTTACAGTATTTCCCCCTTAAAAGACCCCTTCCATGAGTTCACCATCCAAGTGTGTAGAAACACTTTTTGAGAACAATTCTATCTACTGAGCATGTATATAATCCTCAAACTCCCAAGTATCATCCTGAATGTAGCCCTGCTACCATAACACCCATAATTGAGGGAATTCCTGACCTCAAATAAACATCTTCCTCTAGTCAATGATGTGTACTGGGTACTCCACAATCATATAATTAGTATCTAATGCAACTTTTTAATGTCCAAAGGCATTATATGGGTCGACATGATTCTGATGAATTTTTGAAACATGGAATATGTTGTTTATGGAACAATACCCTTGAGGAAATAACAATATATAGGATACCAGCTCGACTCTATCTATAATCTCAAATAGACCTACATAATGAGGCAAAAACTTCTCTTTCTTCTTTAACCATCTATGCCCTTGCCCGACCAATACTGAAAAGAAAATATGATCCCTGACCTAAAACTCTAGAGGTATTCAAAGGTGAATTCCATAAGATTTTTTTCAATAATGGTAAGTAGTCATATGATTCTTATTCAACTAAACCTACTCCGAAGTCTCCTGAGCATGACAAGGACATAGTAGGGCTGGCTCACCAACCTCTAGCCAGAAAAGGGATGAACAAAATGGCCTACCATATAAGGCCTCAAAAGTATCCATATAATTTTCTCATGGAAGAAATTATTATAGGTGAACTAAATTATAGGTGTGTGTTTTTATAAAGAACCATCAAATTCAAGGACACATGATCAAAAAATATCCTATAGAACTTGCATCATCTATTTGGATTTTCCATCAGTTTGAGGGTGAAAAGTTTGGATTAGAACATCCTATTTTCCTATAGCCTTCTGCAATCCCTACTCGAACAGTGATGTAAAATGAACATCCATATATGAAACAATTGTACAAGGGACCCTGTGGAGTTTTATGATCTCATGGACATACAGTCTTCCCATCTCATCAACTGAGAAAGTTTCCCGAGTAAGAATAAAGGGGGATGATTTCATTAGTCAGCTAAAAACTACCAATATTGCAATGATACCCCTCAATGACCTAGGGAATCTGACTACGAAATCCATAGAAACGTCTTCCCATTTCCATTTTGGGATTGGAAGAGGCTGTAAGAAGCCTACGGGTCTTTGGTGCTTCACCTTCACGTATTGATAGGTGGAACACCTATTGAAAAAACCTATTATATGAAGTTTCATCCCAGGACAGTAATAATGTTTTTGAATCTATCAATACATCTTAGATATTCCAAGACTAACTTACAACAAATAGGCATGAGAATCATTCATCAATTCCTCTCTCATATCTATAGTGACCCAGAAACATCCCTGAATAGATCATATGTCTTCTCTATCCACAGACCAATCCAGAGACAGGTTATCTCATGATATACTCTCACAGAGTACCAATCCATCAGGATATAATTTTTTTACCCATTACCTTATCAAGGAGGGAATATGTAACTGTAAAGTTTGAGAGGTAATAATGATCGTGACTATCATGAATCTCTAGATATAGATCATAAAAGAGAGTCATTAACTATGTTCATCACTGGCTTCCCATACGACCTGTGTCTGAGTTTTTTGACTCAATGAAACAACGACTACATTTCTCTTTCCAGGCATATATGAAAGTTCAAAATAAAATGATTTACGATATTTAACCCATATCAACTATCTAAAGTTCAAGTAACATTGATAAAATTTCTTTTTTTGTGACTTATGGTCTATGTACACCACAAATCATTCACCTAATAGATAATGTATCCAGCAATGTAGGGAATGTACAACTACTACTAGTTGAAGGTCAGGTGTTGGGTAATTTCTCTAATGAGGCCTCAACTGCCGAGATCCATACACAACGACTCTATCTTATTGCATCAGCACAACTCCATGGATGATGCCTAATTTATCAAAGAATATAGTATAATCTATACATATATGGGGAAGAATTAGAATATGTGACGAGATAAGCCTCCCCTTCATCTCCTCAAAGGCTTTCTCACACACTTCAAACTAGAGGAACATGAAACCCTTCTTTTTAAGGATAGTGAGATGTGAATAAAGGCATGAGAAATCCTATATGAAATTCCTATAATATAAATCCATCCCTAAGAAAATTCGTAGGTCAAACATTTTCTTGGGACACTCTTAGGAAACTATTACAATAACCATTTTAGGGTCAACAAATACACCTGTTTCTAATATTATGTGACCCAGGAAGTAAACTTTGTTGAACTAGAAGTGGAACTTATCATGATTGGTATAAAGATGATTCCCTATAGATGTACTTAGAATGATCTCAAGATGTTTAACATGGTTAGTACGTGTATGATAAAACACTAAGATGTTTTCCAAAAATACCATGACAAAAGAATCCAAATAGGGTTAGAACACCCTATTCATAAGATCCATGAAAATGGTGGCTATGTTCGTAATAATGAATGGATTAACAATGTACTCATATAGACCATACCTATTACGAGAATATTTTCATGGTATTTCTGAGGGCCTAACATGCACTTGATGATAACATAATATCAGGTCGATATTAGAGAGCAACCCGAAGCTAGTTGAAGAGATCATCTATTCGAGGTAGAAGATATCATTTCTTGATTGTAAGTTGGTTAAACAGTCTGTAATCCCTACATAGATGTAAGGTTATATCCGCCTTCTTGGAAATGTGAATGGGAAAACCCAAAGAGGATGTGTTGTGACATATAAAACCATTGTCCTCTAAATAATCTAATTTCCACATAAGTTCCTGATCATCTATAGGTTCCTTCCTGTATAGAGTAATGAACACTGGAGCTTCTCCAGGAACAAGCTCAATCATAAACTATACCTCTCTTTCAGGAGGTACGCCAAAAAAAATTTCAGGAAGGACATCCCTGAAATGATCTACTACTAGAGGGAAATAAACTTTTCATAAACCCTAATCCTCCATGAATATATTCTTATTCTAGGAAGTCACTCCACCTATCCCATATTCTCTGGTCCAACACCACCAGCCTGGAAATCCCAGTCACCCTTATGTAGATAACTACTTCCCTCTGGCGACATAAACGATACACTAAGATGATAGAAATTTCCAAAAGAGTGATGATAAAACAAACAATCCATCATAAGAATAACATATAAGACTATCATCTCAAGAATAAAGAGGTTCCATAAGAAATTGTAATAGCCTACGTCAAGGTGGATGTCCCTACACTAGCATTTCCCCTCTATTCATACCACTAATGGAATATCTAGGCTCATTAAACAATTTTAATAATATATCTATAGTATAAGACATCCCATGATAGATGTAGAGGTAAAAGAGTTTGAAGCACCTATATAAAATAAAGTAGATACTACAGCAAAGGCCACAAGAATAGTACCATGTACTATAGATATCCCCACATCTTGATCCTTGGGTATTGGATATAGTGTATGCAATTGACTTGATCCACAACCCAGTTCAATAGATAGACTACCATGGTCATAATTTCTATATTGGTGCTGCTGGTGATCAGTGGTCTAGCATTCATGACCATGACCTCCTCCTCATCTAGCCTTGCCGGTGGTATTCCAACTCCCCGCCTCATGTGGCGTAAAAGAACCCGCTCCTAAAAGTGGAGCTAGTGTGGACCCTTTTCCACTCGATGATGGTGGAAATGTCCTGAAAAAATGCTGGATATGCACCATATGGCCTCAAGCCTAACATTACATTGGGTATATATAACAATGAGGCTTCAAGTTACCCCATCATCCACACTGATGACACACTTTGGAGATATCGAAATGGGAACTCTGTTTGTCACTACCCTAATGAGAAAACTCAAGGAAATTATTCCTACTACTGGAAGAACTACTGGACTGACAAAAAAATGCTCCTCTATGCCTAGTACAATTGTTGTCCCTTAGGTTACACTTAGTGATAAGAGACTGATTTATTGTTGAAGAAGCGGTTGGTAGGTGAAAGACATTCACCTGCCTACAGATGGCATACTAGAGCCCATCCTCTAAATGTATATCATGTGAAATCTCATCACTAACTAGAAGAGATGAAAATATATGCAACTCCATGAATAGTTTTGAATATTCCATAACTTAAATGGAACCCTATTTGAGATGCATGAACTGTCTAGATCTGTCAACTCTCAGAGTTTGAGGAAAGAACTGATCATAAAAGACATTCTAGAAATCAACCTATAACATTTATTGATGATGACCAGCCTAAGTAACCACGTCCCCTGAATGCTTGGTTGAATACTAAATCATGAAAGTAACAAGTTTGACCCTCTTCTCTGGAGTCATCTACAGATTCTCAATGATAGATAGGGTGGATTTTAAGAAAGACTCAGCAGCCTGTGGACCGCCATCCCCTAAGAATGTAGGAGGATGCTTCTGCTGGAAATCACAAGTCAGATCATCCATCATAGGTCCAAGCCATGGAGCACCCTGCATGGACTTCATCTAATGTAGGAAATTATCACGAATTTAGGCATCAGTTCCTGGATTAGGTATAGTGTGTGGTTCCTCAAATGGGACTCATGGAGGTAATAGTGGTGGCTCAGGGCCCACTACATTTGAATCATGGTCATCACACCCTCATATCGTATAATATGAGGATGTTGTAGAGGAATTGGTATAAAAATTCCAAGAACGCGCCTCAGAACAAGCTTTAGATGAAATATAACATCACTAGAAGAAGCTGAACATAAGAAAACTCACTACGCTAGGCATACTAGCCATACTACATGATTAAAAGGTTAGGTATTGGTAAGTGCTAACGTATAAGTTCCATTTCATTATATATTTAATTACTAGGTTCACTCTTTTACCTTTCAAAAACATGAGAATGTTGGATAAGGATGAGCAAAAAATTTATTTTAGATGTCATCATTAACTTTATAATGGATATCCATTTCAGGAGAATAAATGCCCATACACATTATCATGGTAAATGACACCCATTTATTGATAGCATAATGGATTGACTTGGTAAATTACACATCCCAGCCCATGAGGGCCCATATACCTCATGAATTAAGACAATAAATCACTCAACCACAACCAAGAGTAATACAAGAATAATCTAACTATCACGACATCAATCAATAATCACAAGCATATCAAGCAATCAAAAACAATAAAATGCACCTATATGGAATGGAAAAATGCATGACATGAAAATTATAAGTTCCTATAATGATGCATGTCATAATTCTACTTGCACTCATATAATAGGGACATTGATGAAAGAAAATCCTCAAATTGAGTAATAATCAACAACACTAGACAACTTTTGAATCACCCAACGGTGAAATAATGTAAACTGTAATAGAAAAAACAAAACAAAAATTATATTTTAGGTAACATCACTTTTACCTCGAACACGGGTTTGCGACGCCCAAGAACATGTTATGACCAAGTTTCTATAATACCTAATCTTCAATGTATTGTCTCCAAATAGAAAATATAGAAAGTAAACTCCATTGGTACCACTTTGTGACATCCTGGCCATGGATTCCACTCAATGGGTTCCCCGATCCTGGTGGGCCACATGGCCTCAAGTGCATCTCCCCGACTGCTAGAGGCTACTGAATAGCAGCAAGGGCTCAACATGTGTTCGTGTGGAGACTATGCCCTCATTATCAAATTGTAGCACAATGGATAAATATAAAATAAGGTAAATAGTATAAGAAATACAAGTGAACGGAAGCCATAATGGAAAATTGAGCCAACAGTAACAATAAATGAAATAACTGGAATAAAAAAAATACAATAAATAATGCTGATATGTCTTATTACTAGAAAATTAGAAAACATGGATACAAGAAATATGGAGTAACATTTTCTAAAAAATTATAATGGAAATTGAAAAACTATCCCAAGAATCCTGAGCTCTGGCTCAGTCTCCTTCTATCAGGATCCATCTTAATCATCAAGAAATCAAGTGTTTGAATATGCCTTCTTCCATTTGTCAAAAATTTCATTCTTGTAATCTACTATGGGTACCAAACTTCACCTAGAGAAGGTGTGAGATAAATATCAGTGGTATACCACCTATGTCATCTATAACATACGACATGTGTAATGGAAATGTAACGGTGTGAACACATGCATATATAAAGTAAAGCAGTATAATGTAACTAAATAACCAAGTACCTACTTTAAACCTCAACTGGTATCTAAATGTAACTAATCCATTAATTTATTATTCCAGTTTATAAATGAGTCACATGATAACAATAGTGAAAATTCCAAGTTGTGACAAGGAAACCTATAATGACATTTAGTAATGAAGTTTCAAGGTAAGAACCATGGAAATGTAGAAATCAAGGGTCTTCAAATCAATAATAATTGTATCCTAGCTAAGGGTAAGAGTGTAATCCAAGGAGAGTATTCCAATTCATTCCACAATAATATTCCTACTGAATATAGTGTGATCATCCACAGTAAAATGGGGCTAAATAGAGACAGGTCCCAACGAGATGTAATAACGACACCTATATTTCAATGTTGGATCCAAGGAGTGTATCCATGACATCCTTTCATACTATGTGAGGGATCCTACAGTGTTATACTGGGCATCCAAAAATAGACACAGATGAAGATCTAAAAGGGTCTAAACCTAAGCAAGCTGTAACTTTGATTCGGAATGGGGTACCTGAGTGCTCATAGAATTCCCAGATTAGAATCCAGTGTGATATCTAGTCAAGGTACTTCTGTTTAATTATGATGTCCTTTAATATTTAATTAGTTTTTTTCCTTTCCTTTAATTAGTGTTATAAAGTCATGTATCATGCTTCCTTTTAATCATATTATAATGAATCCATAAGTCCATTTGGTTCAAGCCTTTCATTTCATTAGTGTGAGAATTCCAATTAGCATGCATCCTTTTTTAATTTAATTTAAGGTATATTAAATAATTTAGGACCATTACACTACCTTAAATTAGTGTATTAAGGGTTTCTACAGATGTGGAACCTCTATTTCATTCACATTTAATATGGTCATGTCATATACTTAGTATCAATTCCAATTCCTCATTCACATTTAGTTTTCATTTTGATGCACTTACCATAGGAGGGTTATGTGGAAGTGACATGGTACTCTACATTCACTATTACATGATACAACAAGAATTTATGATAAGGAGGCCTACCATTAGTGTGTTCAAGCTCAAGAACATCCGTATAATGGCTCAAAAGTTTCAAAACACTAAAAACTCAATTATGTAATATCATCTTACATAGGATATATAGAGTTGTGGCAATAAACACAAAAAACTAATCACATATATTTAAAGATCCTAATCATATGGTTCTAACTATTATACGCATGAAACATAAATTCAATAAATGACACTTGATGAAATCGGTGAGCCCCACACAAAAATTACAAAATCAAAGAACTTGAGGGATGAGTTATAGACCACCCACCTTAGGGGACTATGATAATTATCCTTTGGTATCTTCCACTAATTTAGCTTAGAAAAAGTTATATCTATGAAAAATGAAAAAACACTCACATCGATTACTAGGTCAAGGGAAAGGAAAGAGAAGAACAACTAAAAAGAACATGAGTACTTACCATTACACATCCAACATGAAAAATGGATGCTCGATTAGATACCAGATAAAGGAGATCACTTGATACCTACCTTTGGTATAAAAAAATCTCCAAATTGATATAAAATGAATGTTCTCCCATTTTATCCTAAGTTTTTCATGATGGGGTGGACTAATTAGATCATTAAAGGAAAAAGTAGTAAAATTACCTACAAAAATTTCACTTACACAATTTTCCTACATGGTTTAAAAAACCGTGTGCAAACCATGAACAAGTAGCGAGGAATAAGGGGAAATTTCATGGTTAGGCCACACATCAATGTTCCAACCGTGTGGTATGGTTATTCTTAAAAATAGACAACCTAAACAGTTTGGTCTAACTGTACGTCCTTCACGTACAATTTACTTTAAAAAGTGCACTATGTTTGTCTTCCAGAAAACTGGGTTTTAGGCACTGAACAAGACATAGACACCATTTGGACATTCACTAACTCATTAGGCATCCAATATACGTCCAAAAGAAATAATTATACTGAAATTTAAAGGATACATACATGAATGAGAAACCAGGTTTTTACAATTTTTTTTTTATGGTGAGTCTTCCTCTAGCAGTGTGTCTTTCCATTACATAGAAAAATTTCCACCTTGATAGTGACTCATCTCTGGAAGTGGGTCCTTTTCCATAATTTTAAAAATTCCCATGTTTCAATGGTGAGTCATATCTAATAGTGGGTCTTTCCCATACTTAATACACAAATCCATCATGATGATGATTCATCTCTGATAGTGGACCTTTTCCAAAATTGGCCAAATTTTCATCAGGATGGCGACTCATTGCTTATAGTGGGTCTTTCCCAAACATAGATAAAATTTCTCTAATCTTTCTTATAGGATAAAATAGTATAATAATGAATAAAAAATATTAATATCATAAGAAACATGATTTTGTGATCATTAAAACAAAAGTACCAATAATCTCTCCTTTTTTGATGATCAAAAATCTTGGAATTTTATAAACCATTTATAGAATAAAATGTGATGTTAAAATAGATCAACTTACCACTTTAAATAGCTATAGCGAGAGTTTGATCATAATGTAAATAGACAATGTATCAAATTTAATTAGATAGTAAACAATATTAATTATAATATGGTTTTAATGTAAGTAATTTAACATATATGAAATTTAAAGGAATATCATTGATGAGGGCATCGAAGAAACACCACTATGAGAAAAATAAATAAATTCCATAGAGTCTTCTCCCCATTTTTAAATTGTCAAAAGATGAAAAGAAAATAAAAAATGAAATGGAATAGAATATAAGAATAAAGATAATTTCCATCAAGAAAATCCAATGATGTGTAGAACAAAATATACAACAAAAGGTTATATGAGTATCCCATCAAAAAATAAAAGTCCTATGACAATGCTTTTTAGGATGGGTTGATGGAAATAGTGATTCTTTGACATTCACCCTGTTAGAAGTAGAAGGTTCAATAGTAGAGATAGAGGTAACTATAGGGATAATTGTTGGAACATAAGTTAGATAATTAGTTTCTCTAATAATGATAGGCCTGAGATGTTGGAATGCTTCTATAGGAGAGAAACTAAAGGTATAGAAATGAGTAGGTAATGGGTGAATTTGTAAATATGTTAACACATGGTCTAAAAAAATTTGGATCAAAATATGGAGGGTGACATGATCAGTAACTGGGAAGGAATCCTGATCCAACACTATGGTTCCAGAAATATAAAGAAATGACTTCATCGTATTTATGATGTCTATAATAATATTTCCTCCCCTTTGCATAAAACTAAAAAATTACGTTTTCTATTCAATATATTACATGATCATTGGGGTATTCAACATCAAAAAATTAATATTTTTGTTAAAATATTGAGACACTGGATACATATTTAGGTTCTTATCAAGGAATTTGAAATTAGATTTGAGCTTATGCAGAGTATAAATATGAGATAGATAATATTTTATAGACTTTGTAATTTTATTTCTATTAGATTTCATATAATTAATACATTCTATAACCATTATATGTACACAATCATTTTTATGTTTAATCTTCCTCAAAATTTTATAATGAAGGAGGAAATCAACATCAAAAGGAGGAAGATGAGCACTCAATGAAGAATCCATGGAAGAAGTTTCTAAACACTCTATAACAAAGAAGATATAAAATATATCTATAAAGGAAGATCTAATCAAATCTACTGTATTATCAATTTTTTATATCAGTTTCTAACCTCTTGTTTTCTATCTCCACATCATGAATGTGAAGCATCATTTTGGGCTAGATGTGCTGGTTCACAAGACCGAATATATGTCTTGAATATTTATAACTTAGCATAGCGACCAAGGGAGTGTTATCTTCCAATAACAAACAAAAATTAGATATAATCCCCTCTATCAAGGATTCTAAGTCAACCATGGCGACAACATCAACCAGTACTGATACAATGACATGTTAATGTAAGGAAGTAGTAACTCATTCAATGTTAGGTACCTTTACAGGCTCAAATATGGTAGGCACATCAAAATAAGATCAATTCAACCATCCTAGAACGTGTATATGATCTACCAATGATCCCTTAGGATCCATTTCTTTTTTACTAGAAAGTTCACCACACTTTGGTGGAATACTATCCTCATATAAATTAGAGTAGTCGAGACCAAGACTAATATAACCGGAAAACATATCCCATTAATCATGAGATGGGTACCAAAACAAATAGAATACTTACTATAGGTCTTAAAAAATATATGTTCTGCAGTTGTAGACTCATCAACAATAGATATAACACTCAACTACTCAGTAGATCTATACACAACAGATGTATTCATAAAAACATTAAGATAAAAAATAGTTGGCTCAATATACATATATGCATCAACTGACTATTCAATAACTACTGGATTGGTAACCTTATGCACATTAGGAGTAGGACCACTATGATCACCAACAATAGGGGGACTATCCTAGCATGGGGATTCCTCCCCCTAAACAGATTCTTCCTTCTCATCTCAAGATTCTCTGTCCACTTATTCAACTAGTCTTGGTCTATATTCAAATCCAGAGAAAAATGAAAAACAAAGAGAATAGATATGTAATCATGTAATCTCAACATCCTCAGCCCCAATGATGACACTAGGACCATCATGTTCATAACCTCCATCATTAGTCTTCTTCATATCTATGTCTATTTTCCTCATCTTCTTGTCCTTCTTCATCTTCATCACCATTTTCACCACTTCCATTTTATTCAGAGGATTTATAAGTGATCTTAATCTATTCCTCATAAGAAAATTATATTTATTATTCCTCACATCCTTATATTATAATATTATCTTAGGTATGAGAGATATATGTGGGCTAGGGGTGCCATAAGTAATGGTTGGAGAACTCCTAGGTTGGTCTGTGTCACTTCCTTTATCGACTGAAAACTCTTGCTCCTCATCACCAGAGGCCGAAACTTCCTCTTCTTTATCATATGAATACTTAACCCCCTCACGAGTATCTAAGATAGGATCCATAATATTATTTGTTCTGGAAGGGTGATAAACTAGATTGAAATCCTAATACAGCCTGTCACCACAATCAATCTAGTGTTTCTTATATGGGTTCTAACTTATATTCATTTTTTAGTTGTCCCTAATAATGTAAAATGAAACACACTTAAATATGATTTTTTCTACTTAATCAACTAATCCATTGGCCTCCAGTATGTTTGAAATGAACATGGTATATATTAGTGAATTTGATCTGAATGATGAATTGCACATCTTCATCATGTGAGTCATTGTGTATATTCACAAATTGATATTTTATTCCATTTTTATAAGACAAAAAATATATAAATCTTGATACCTAATTTTGGTTAAATCACCTTTACTTGATAAAAACATATGTTGGGTAAAATTGAAAAGCAAGAGACATTATCCATAAATCATGATAGAAACTGGTCTTATTAATATCCCATATCAAGTCAATTCTTCCAAATAATTATCATAAAAAAGTATCACTGTCACTTGAAATAGATCCTTAATTGTCATTTGAAACACCTTTATGAGAAACCTTCAGACATCTTTCCCATTATCGTGAAGAGAAAACAACTTTTAATCAATTTATTCTTTTTTCTTATCCCTTTTTCATATTCCTTGGAATTAAACTAATCAAAGTGATAGGATTGGTGAACTAACATAGGATATAAGGGCCTCTCGTTATAAGAAACCGATTCTACCCATCCCCAGTCTTATAGAGATTTAAGCACAAATGAAGTTGTTGACATGAACCATTCAACATAAACTTCATTTTTAGGTACCATTGTATGCTAAGTAAGCTCTAGGTTCATTGGATTAATAGAAATTATGAAATGAATCTCCTTTATTATTCATTGAAAGACACAATTTGTACAGAGAAGATAATTTTCATTTTATTATTATAACCATGGTGATCATGTCAGAAGCTTCAGGAAAAGGTGAGGGAAGGCTAACAATTGGTAGAGGAAGGGTCATGACAAGGCTTAAGAGAAATGCATGATGGGGTGGGGATTGAAATTCGGAAAATGTCTAATTTATATCATATAGGGATTTGTAAAAAACAAAAAAAAAACAAAAATTTATTATAATTAAAAATTATATAATTAAAAAACCTTTAAATGAAAATAGAATGGTGGCTTAAAACCCAATGGAGGGACATTTGAGAATAGCGGGTAAACACAAAAGGTGGGTAAAACTCAAATGGTGGGTAAAAATCCAACGGTGTGTAAACTAAAATGATAGGTAAAATATAGAAGTGGGTAAACTCCAATGGTTTATAAAACCTCAATGGTGGAAAAAACTCTAATGGTTGGTAAAACATTAAGGATGGGTCCTAAAAAATCAAGTTTAACCAAAATTAATCATGCCTAATTCATGTTTAATGTAGTTAATTCTCTCAGAATTCATGGAATTAGTGGAAATATCTGGAATCTGATGTTCAGTAAAATGTATTCAGGAGTTATATCGCTATTTTTAAAATGATATCTCAAAAAGGGATTTCTTACATCAATGTTTTTTTCTAGAGTGATACATGATTTTTATAGATTTTTATCGAAGATGGAATATCACAATTTATAGGTACATGTAAAAATTGATATCCATAGTCTAGAAATATGTGTTTAATCCATAGTATTTGAGCATAGTAGCTACCTAAAACTATGTATTTATCTTCAGCTATAGATAGTGTAAAAAAAACTAATTTCTTACTATACAAAGATACCAGAGTCTTTCCCAAATGGTGACATGTTCTTAAGGTGTTTTTTCTATCTAACTAAAAACCACCAAAATCACCACATGAATAACAAACTAAGTCAAATTCTTGTCATATAATATAGAACAATCCTATATTGGTTATATATTTGAGAGTTTTAAAAATAATTTTTACAATAACTATGTGCGACTCTTTTGGGTTTGCTTGAAAATCAGCCCACATAAACACACTAAACATAATTTAAGGTCATATAGTAGTTATTAATAGAACACATCCAATCATACCTATAAAATTAGTTTGATCCACAAATTCCATAGCTTCATCAAGATCCAATTTATATGTGGTACTCATAAGAGTGTCAACACCCTTAGTGCTATCCAAACTAAAACATTGTAAAAGGTCTTTAATATATTTACTTATATTAAAAATAATTCCTTATTTATTTTGAAAAATATGAAATCAAAGAAATGATTCCATTTTATTCATTGAAATCAATTCAAATTCATTTTTCATCATATGAAAAGTTTGTACATAAATAATTTTTAGGATATCCAAAAATAATATCATCTACACAAATTTGAATAGGTAAAACGTCTTTTGATTTTTTTTTATAAATAGGGTTGAATCAGAAATACCATTTGAAAATCCTTTTGATATAAGAAAAAAACCAAGACTATCATAACAAGATCTAGGATATTTTTTTAATCTATGTAAATACTTTTTGCTTTAAAACACAATTTGGAAAATGAGGATTTTGAAATCTGGGGGGTTTTCAACAAAAATAACCTCAACAATATGCCTATTAAAAAATGAACTATTGACATCCATTTGATATAGTTTTTAAATATATATGAGTTTAATAATAAAGAATTATTATAATGGCTTCAATTATAGATACAGGTGAAAAGGTTTCTTCATATTTTATAACATATTCTTGATAATACCCTTTTACAACTAGTCAGTCCTTATTTCTTACAATTGTGACAGATTCACCAACCTTGTTTCTAAAAACCCATTTAGTGCCTATAGTCAAGGTTTATTTGGTTCTACCAACAAGTTAAGAATTTTTTTCTTTCAAAATTATTAATTTATTGTTGAATTTAAATTACCCATAATTGATCATTAATTTCATCATTGACGTTCTTTTGTTCAAGCTGTGACAAGAATGCTTAAGGTTCAACCTAGTTTTTATAGAATCTCTCATTTGTGTAGATTCATCCAATTATCCAAAAATAGAATCTAAATGACGGTATTTATGATTCCTAATATCTCTAGAAAGAGAAGGGATGTTCACCTTAGGGTGTTATACATGTTTTGGTACTATAAGTTCGTTATAACTGGATGATTTTATACATGTTTTATAGTTGAATCAAAAGGCTTTCAATTTATGATCGTAGTTTATAAATCATCCTAAAGGTTTTATAAAGGAATTTTAGGTTCATGTAGATCTATCTCATCAAAAATTACATAGAAAAACTCTTCTATAGTCTTGTTTCATTTGTAAAAAACACTATAGTATTTACTAGAAGTTGAATATCTAAAGAAAATTCCTTGATCACTTTTGGAGGAAAACTTGTCAATATTCTCCTTAGTGTTAAGGATAAAGGATTTTCAACAAAAAAATATAATGAAATTTATATTATACTTCCTATTGCTCCAATTTTCATTAGTTTTTTCATGATAGGTCTTATTAAAACTCTATTATTATATATCAGGTTGTATTCAAAGCCTCTTCCCAATAGTTAATAGATAATTCAAATTCATTAAGCATTGTACGTATTATCTATTGAAATTTCTATTTATTATTTCTACAAATACATTATAATAGGGGGTCATAGGTATAGAAAAGTTATGAATATATCCCTTTTTTTAGAAAAAATAATCAAAATATTAATTTTCAAACTCACAACCATGGTTAATTCTTAAGGTATTAATTCTAAGTCCGCTTAGGTATTCTACAAATTTCACATACTTGGTAAAATGAGCCAAGGGAACCCACTAAATAATTCCCAAGTATACATAGTAAAGTTATCTACAATTACACAAACATATTGATTCCCAGTTAAGCTAGACACTTTAGATGGTCTAAACAATTCCAAGGGAACCCACTCAATAGGTTGAGAAGTTAGAACTTCTTTCATTAATTTAAAAGGTATCTTGTGTTGTTTCCTTTTTTTACAAGGGTTATAGACTTTTTCATTTAGGAATTCATGTTTGGGTAAATCCTAGACCAACCATTACTAGTAAGTTTTCTATGTGAGTGAATGTTATAGTGGCCTAGTATCCTATTACAAATCCAATATTCTCTATAAAAGGAACATAGAAAAGAAAAATTATGTAAAATTATCAAATCCCGATTAACAAAATACACATTCTCATTTCTCAAAGAAATAAATACTAAAGCATTATTATAATTAAAAACATTAAAATATTTCTTTTTTCAGATTTCACATGAAAACCACTATGACAAAGCTATGAGACACTAAGAATATTTTGTTTTAATCCATAAAAAAAGTACCATAGAAATTAAAACTAAGTTAGTATTACCAATTTATCCATGGACAATGATATTTATTTTAGAATTTTCACTAATGGTGACATGAAAACAATCAACCATTATCATATTATTAACAATTTATAAATATATCTTTATATGTCTAGAATATCTTCTTTCCAAGTATGAAAAATTTATAGAGGAGCTTTTCAAGCAGTTTCCCTATAAAACAATGTTTATACAAAAAATTATTTTGGTTCCCAGATTTTCATTAGTCCAATTATGTTAGTAATTAGAGCCTTAGAAACACACACTTTCTTGATAGGTTTTCTATAATTAGAGTTTAAATTTTTTGAAATAAAAAACATATTTGGTCCAGTAAAATAAAAACTTGTAGTAGAATTTCTAGAAGTGGGTTTATGAAAAAAAGTGCTCCTAATAATTCTTCATTTTCGATGTTAATAACCTAGACCGATAATATATTTAAGAGAAATATTTTACTTTATATTTTAGTAAGAGTTTCTATCCCAGTTCTAAATCTCTCTAATTATTTATTTAGTTTCTCATTTGAAAATTTTAGATAATTATTTTCTTTTAATAATTGAGCACTCTTATTTTTATCTACCATACTATTTGATTTAATATGAGTAGATAAATCATGTTGTTTTTTCAGAATTTTGTATTTTTCTTTGTGATCATTAAATTTATCTTCAATAATTTTACAATATTAAAAAATTACCCTTTTTAAACTATCATAATCATTTTATTCATTCTAATAATGATCAGAATGAAGCATTGGAAATAAAGTAGCTACCTCATATATATTTTTAATTAAAAACATATTTACTCTGTCAGACATCTGTTCATCAGTTGAGTCTGAGTCCTTGGATATATCCTTAGTGACACTCCATGTGGCTTTAATGGTCTTATTATAATTTCTATACTTTTCATCATACTTCTTTTTATATTTTAACTTAGTAAATTTAGCCTTAATATGTCCTCTTCTCTTACAGTCACAATTGGTAATATCCTTTGAATTGTCACATAATTTATAGTCCTATTTCAAATTTCTTAGGTTATCATAATTCCACATGTAGCTCGATTTACTAATGAATTTCTTCTTCACATATACTTTTTAAACCATCTGGATAGATGGACCATTTCCTTGTCACTATAGACTAATGATTCCCTATCACTGGAGCTTATAGCTTGAACTTTTTCCTTTTATTTTTGTTTTTATGTATTATTCTTTAAAGAAATATATTTCCTCTTGGGTTCATCATCCTCTTCATGGTTAACCTAAATCTCTTCCTCATACATCCTAAAAATCCCAATCAGTTACTTGATTGGTATCTTAATTATGTCACATGATTCTCTTATAAAAACAGATGAACCTATACATCTCTTTCGAAGACATCACATCAGTTTCATAATTTGATATTTGTATAACATTGGTTTCCCTAAGGATCTGATTATATTCATGATCTCCTAAAACATGAGATACATATTAAAAATCATCTCATTAGGTTTCATCTTGAATATATCATATTTAATTGTATAAGTGTTTAATATCATTTATTTCATATTAGTTGTTCTTTTATGAGAAATATATAATGAATCCCAAATTTAAAAATAAGTTTTACTAGATGATATCCTATTAAATTATTCATCTCATAAGGAACAATAATTATCATTCAGAACATTGTAGTGGTTATTATAAGAAAGTTTAGTATAATCATCCCATGTATTCCTTGAAGTCTTAGGTAATTCATATTTTTCCATTATAGCATAAAAAGTTTCAAAACCCTTGCTTACAATATGTATTTTCATATTTATTTTCCTTTAAGAATAGTTATTAACATTAAACAAAGGAGGTCTATTGGTAGAAAAAACATCTTTTCTACTATTCATTTAATGAGATAAATTTAGAATTGATAGAAATTTATGATCTTTAAAACAAATCTAAAACCATTGTTGAGAATTTTTAAAAACAATTTGACAAAAATTGTTTTTCAGAGAGAGTATCTCAAGAGGGAGGGGGTGAATTGTGTACCCAATCCTATCTTTTCAAGATGGTTTTTGGTGTATAAAAAAATTAGGATCGCTACTTCACATTACTTTTAACATATGGATCTTCCGCGTGTCTATATATATATATATATTCCAAAATCTATCTCTCAAAGGACCAAATTTATCATTGTATGCATGCTGAGTTCATCCTTCAATCCCTACTAATTTTCATCTTTATTCATGATTTATTTGATAAGAATGATTGGAATTATGACCATTACTTCTTTTTATATTCTTGGTAACCAAATATTTATAAATTTTAAATAACTTTACACCATTAATTTTATTTGCATTTCACAATAAAAATAACTAGGAATGTGTTCATATATCCCACAAAATAGTAAATATTTCAATACCTTTTGTAATGATTCATTTAGTTGCCTTTACCTATTGTAGGAACTCTATTAGATCTATTTAATATAGTAATCTAATTTTCCATTTTCTTGGAAATATATAATGTTGTATTCTTCTCAAGCCTCAAATAGGTATCACCATATCCTTTACTAGATGCTCCTATAGAATATGTTCTTTTAGGATATGTAAAGATTTTGTATGTTTCTCCTCTAAAATGGAAAACTTTTATTTTTTTTCATTATCACTTTCTAAAGGGTAATTAAATAACAAATGTAAATCATCCTACCCACATGATGTTGTCTTCTTTGAGAACCCCACCAACACAATTTTCTCCCCTTATAAAATTACAACCATTCAATAGAAAAAATTCCTCATGATATCAGTTAGATCATACCCTTAATTTTAGGGACACATGATCATATACACACCCAATGTGGGACATGTGAATTTATAAAAGAATAACCCCCATGAAAAAAATAATGTCATTCTCTATCATAGAAACCCAAGGGGAGAACCGTATAACCCATGGCTATAATAAAATCCCCATTTCTATTTTGAAATGGCTATTGAAATATTACCCTATAGCTTTGATACTATGTTTTGAGATAATTTTATATCATTTTGACCATGTTTTTTAAAATATATTTTCTTCCAATTGCTTGTACCCCTTATGGTGGTAAGATACCACATGAAAAATGGTCTGATATCAGCTTTTGATCTTTAAAGGTAGTTTTATTCTATTGGGATTATCAAATGAGTTTCAAATCTTCTACAATGGCATATCAAATTCATAAAAATTTTCCCTCCTATGTATTCTCTTTTTAGTACATATAACACCATGTATTGTGTCTAGAATTTAATCATTCACCACATTCAATAGAAATTAGAAAATTTTAAACAATTTGGGGGAGGGGCACCTATAAGATCCTAATGTTGAAGATTTTGGTCGTTCTTGATGAACAAACATAGTTCTTACCTCTTTATTTCATGTATTTATAGTGGTTATTATTTCAATTTGATATATATATATTTTAATATGGATGAGGGATTTATATTTATTTATATTCTTTGTGTTGGATTCCATCTCAGTAGTGGGACTAAACCCATTAGTATATATTTTATCCAAATATAATTTATTCTTGCACCATATACAATCATTCCTCTATGATAAATTTAATCTTCAACCAACCATAATCTATTTCCTTGTGGTGTGGTTTTTGAAACCAATAAGTCATACATGATGTATTTCCAATTCAATTTTCATTACTGCTATTTAAAAATTGATATCCTTGGTGAGTCTTTCTAAACATGTTTGTGTATGTTCCTTAGAAAAAGAAAACATTCTTTCTTTATCTTCTAATTTTTTCTTATTTCTCTCCGTAAAGGCTAGTGTGTATGAAAAAACCATTTTTAAATAGATCTCTTTTCATTGAGCTCCATTTTCCCTCCAAAGTAGTAATTATAATTTCCACATTGATATATATCCTTTTGATATAAAAACGTTTTTTCTTGTTATAGGAACTGAGATATTCTTAATGACACTTTTAGGTTATTTCCTACTATAATTTCTCACAATATACCCATGGTTTGACTATAAAAAACATATACTATTAAAATAATACCATGGTTAATTGTTTATTAGTTTAGATATTAATACAAAATATTATCTTATATTGATCCCTTCGGCTTCGATACATAGATTCATGGTGTGTCCAATTCTTCAATCGGTGTAGAACTTAATAGATACCATTAATTGTGAAACATTTCTTCAATATTTTTTATGAAACTTCCTCTTTTATAGTTCGAATAATTTTGATAATGATTTCATTTCACTATATGAAATCAATATAATGAAATATTCTTGAAAATTCATAGTATGACCAGTCATTCTATAGTAAAAACACATGATGTCAAGATCCTATTTTTTCTTCAACTGATATCTAAATATCACATAGTTATTTCTCATTTTCTATTTTTTCTTCAAAAAAATATAAAACTTTAGTCACAGTTTCTCACTTTATCACTTCTTTTTTCATTATCTTAGTTACATAGTATGGTCTTTTTGATAACTTCCCATCATTTCCACCTGTACTCACTTTGAAAAAAATCTTCACGTACTCTTTTCTCTCAAATAATTTGTATAAAAAATTCAGTTATGTGTAATTGACTTCAGGTACTATTTATTCCACACTATTTTGCATACTCAATTTTTTTCATGTTGATGACTTGTATGTAACCTAATAAATTATCAATTTATTTATGAAAAATCCTTGTAAATCATGTTTTTTTAAAATATTTTCTTAATAATCAAGTAAAATACTATTCATGAGGTTTCCTTCTTATTCCTCATTTATTTAAAGAGACCTAAGATATCCTTCAATCAATTATGAAATTATTTATGGTTCACACTCCTCTATTTTTTATAACATAATCTATACTGTAAATTGTAATAAATAACAGGATACTTATCTATTAACGCATTAATAGTGTGTTATTCATCTTATTTTGGATACCCCCTTTCTATTTATCAAGCTTATAATGGTTCCTCTAAATGATGTGGATAATAGTTTTTAGAAATGAATTCCTGCACCTCAGACCCTCATAGAATCATTATACACCATACATTTCTACCAACCTACTTTTTTCTCTATAATATTCTACATGTGGAAACACAACTCACCAACAAAACTTTACAAACAACAAGAAGGTTTTCCTTGACCTTCATTAATATCAAACTTCATTTATACTCAATCCAAATATTACATTACATGACACAAAATTAAAATTCTAGGCTTTGTAGAATCATATAGTTATATACCTGGTAGCATCTGTATCTTCTAACTGGTGATTACATGAAAACCCTAACATGCATGAAAGGTATTTCGTGGCACATATTTTCACAAGATCTTCACTGTTCAAGATCAAATTGAATATAGTTAGTGAAATTAATTTAAATATCCACATGAAAAATCCTAGAAACTAGAGGTTCAAAACTAAAAAATGTATATGAACATATATTTTTAGAAGGATGAAAATTATATAGTTTTAAAGACTATCCAGCATCATAATTATCCACTAAATCACATTTCTGGATAAGATAAAAATCCTTATATACACCTCGAGTGAATCCCTTAGACCTTCCCCATGCTACACCCTCAATATATATTCCAAACCACGTGGTGTATCTCTTCTTGGGTTCCTATAATGTTTACTTGAAGCCAGTACATGCTTTTTTACTTCCTCTATGCCCATTATTATAAGATTCCATATCTTTCTTAAGATATAATGTTTTTTATCTATTACAACATAAAACACTTTTTTAAAAACAAAAAATAATCTCCATATATATATATATATTATATACTTACTATTTCACAATACCACTATGTAACTTCATGTTCTATTAACCTTCCAATTTACAAGTAATTGAATTCTTTGTCCGTGTAACTCATTCAACTCATCCATTCATACCTACCCTCATATTTCCAAAAAATAAAACTAAAAAACTCATGGTTTAAACATGAACAATATGTGATGATGGTTTTAATACAAATTTTTTATGATTAATCAAAATATATAACATGTTTTAAAGGAAGGAAAGTATAAAAGGAGTTTTATTTATTATAAAGGTGTTTATGTAGTTGTTTATTAAAATACGAGTGATATGATCCCACCACCTATAATTGGAATATTTAAAGAATAAAATATACTTAAATAGAATAATTATCCAAACACATAAAATAACTTATATTATATAGATTTGATAGTTTATTTTTTAATATTACCATTATCGTAAATAAGTGTTATTTCCTGTATTCAAAGGAGTTTTTATCTTATCATGATATACTAAAGAGAATATTGGTTATATTAGGGTAATGGAATTATTTTATGTACATAGTTAAGTTAAAAGTTAATAAATAAAGGAATATTCCAATTAGTATTCTATGTGAATATCATTTAATATACTAATTTTTTTAGTTATGCCAGTAAATAAACAATGAAATGCGATATATTTATTACCCTGTTTATCTCATGGAAATTTTATCAAAGAGTAACTAGAAGAAATATATTGATGGTTAACATAGTATTTTTTTAGTAGAATATATAATTTATTAAAATTATAACATTTGTTTTTTTGAATTAAAGGGTTTTGAATATATTTTCAAGGAGTTGGGAATTATGAATATGTTTCTTAAGCTTACCAATTATTCATATTGACTATCATTATAGATGTTACACATTAAAAGAGTTTAGCAGGATTATTTTAAAAGATGGAAACATAGATATTTTGTAATAATTACATATATATTTAATGAGTTAAAAAGACCAAAAATTGAAAAATAGATATGGAAGAGTTGGCCGTGTAAAATATGAGATATGATTAGAATATCACTTATGAGGAGACCAAATAATAATTTTCATAAATATTACATCATTTTATATGAATATTAAATAAATTAAACAATAATAAATGCTGGATAACTAATTTTTTTTATTTTTTTTGTGAATAAATACATACAGTCATATTATTTCATGAATTATTTTAAACAAACCTCATAAAGTTCTTCTCACATAGTAACCATATATGGAATATCCTTTTTAAAACCCTCCACTAGAACCGATGGAAATGGAAAAATAAGATTGGGTGAACTAAGATGCTCAGTTAGGGTATCATTTGATGATCATAAGTGAGAATAAAATATATAAAATGGTATGATAACCAGGCCATAACTTTCAATAACAAACTAAATGGTTTATAGACCATAAATCATGGTATATTCAATAAATAATTTTTATAAAAAAGACACAATTCGTAAGAGTGATGAATCATAAATAAAACATTATGATCCATGATATCAAATCATAAGAATAACATGATTTTTTTGGCATACACTGTAACACCCCAGGTAAATAAAGAATATGACATTTCATATTTATCCATATTTGTGAATAAAATATTTAAATGACTTTAAAGGGGACGCTATTCTCGATGGCATACCCAACATGCAACAACGAGTTTCTTGGGAATCTTACGTTGCACTCTAATAATAAAATAATATTATTTTAAATGGTAGTTAATATGTAGCCGTTGTAATGGCGGGAATGGATAGAAATAACTAAAATATGATTATATATGTTTTTAAATGTTTTTACATTTATCCAATAAAGGATAGAGGCTTAAAATACGGAAAGAATTCAATTTTAGGCATATATGCCCTAGTCTTCACTAAAGGTTCACTTATCGCCTTTTGATGGCGAACCGTCATTAAATATAGTTTTGTTCACTCTTATAAATTCTATTGGACCAAATAAAACTCTTCTTAAGAATCGGGACATCAAAATTTACTTTGTGTAAATTTTTGGTATCTTTCCGATAATGTTCATTTTTTAATGAATAGTGTAAAGTGTTGTATTTTAATTCAAAACCTATTTTTAATCTAATTTATTTATATGATTAGATTATATTTTTAATTGGTTTTAATGTGAAATTATAAAATATTTTTACCATTAAATCCAATAGTGGTCGTTGGAATTAATTTCACTTTGAAATCAGACTTAAACTAGTGTCAATATTTTGATACTTACTGTTTTATAAAAACACGCTATTTGCTCTGACAGTGGGAATTAATTATTAAATTAATTAATGCGACTAATATGTTTTGAATTTTGTACAACAGACTTCATTTTTGAATTTGGAATATCAAATATATCTTAGGGTGAAGTTTTGGTATTTTTCTGAAAAACTCCAATTTTTGATGAATAGTGAAACCACTAAGTGGTAATCAAGCAAACTGATTTTTCAGTTAAATGAAAGTTTACCACTAATGTGTATTGAATTTTGAAAATCCGACATACATGGTTGTCATTAGTATGTAAAATGTGGTTCAATGGGATGAAAATAATTTTTTGGTGAATAGTAACTTTTTTTCATTAATCGCGATTAGAGGTAATTAGTGTCATTTAAGGTAAAAATGATATTATAAGAATGTGAAAACACCATGACACTTGTACTACACCTATTGGGTGAGTCATGGCCGACCAAGACAAGACATGGGCCAACTTGGGGACCCCATGGAGCCACTTTAGTTGGAAAATGACAATAATATATTTTTATTTAATGTTAAAATTAAATTGACACAAACATGAGTTGTTTTACTAAAACAGTTTTTAAGTGGGGTTACACGAGTCCAAATTTTGATTATAAATAGTAATTGGAAATCTAAAAAGCTTTCCTACATCATAGTGATTATTTAATAATTTTTAGACATTATATAAAATAAATTATTTATGACATAATAATGATGCAGCGATGACATCATTATTTGACGATTTAAATAAAATGGAAAGATAATGTAAAATCTATGAACTACACATGTCCAAAACTTATTGTATGAGTGGATTTCAAACCATTATCACCTTATCAACGAATTATATCAATTTGGGACCTTTTAAAACCGAAACACATTTTCAAATAAAGTAATAGTTCTTACTTTCCAAAAGTGCCCCTCCTCTCCTCTTATAAAAGGCCCCCACCTCTACCTCATTTCACACACTCCTCAAACCTTTGGCTCGACCAACCCCTGACCATTTACTCTCTCCACATCCCTCTCCTCATCCTAGATGATTCCCTTTGGGCAGAATCCTTTCAAAGGAAGCCTTTAGGCTCAAATCAAAAGGAGTTACACTTTTAAAGGTAATTCATTCTCTCTTGTTCATTTGATTTATTTTGTTTCTCCAACCCCCTAAACTCTTTTTATTTACTTCTTTTGTAACAACACCAGTATCTTCAATATACTAGGATTTTGTTATAAGATTTATTCGAGCTACAGTCTCACACAACTACATCAAATGGTTAAAGAATGTACGGTTTCCGTGGATGGCGAAATTCTGCCTCCCGAAACAATGATTGTTCAATACTCATTTAAAACCTTCAAAGGTGGCCATTATTATGTCACTATTTTTATATATGATATATAATATGTTTATTTTTTTCTTTAAGCTTATGTATTTTTCATTTTGGGCATACCATTATGGTTTCCATTGTGGGTAAACACGATATCTTCATTTAAGGAAGTGCGGACTACCGCCCCCTCAAAGTGATGTGATTCGTTAATGACATATGTGGGACGTGTAAAGGATGGATTTAAAGTTATTATATATGATGTTATACTGGAATTATTATTTACCTCTATATCATTTTTATTTCTTTCCATTAAAGTATGAGATATAAATGAAAGTAGCGTTCATGCGTACGTACGGCTTACCGTCTCCATGAACGGTGCATTTCATTTCTTATCCCCAAATGTAATGTACTATTATAAGTACATATATATAATGGATATATATGATGTATGATACATCTAAATGATTAATATAATTCTGGAATTAAAATATACATACCTATCATATAGTTTTAATTCCATTAATACGACATAGAAATGAATGTAGCGTTCATGCGTACGTACGGCTTACCGTCTCCATGAACGGTGCATTTCATTTTTTTCCTCTAAATGATTATGTGATTTTATAAATACATGTATATGCTGGATATATATGATATATATGATATCCAAATCAGGAATATCATTTTTGGATATGAAGAACCTTTGACCACACGAACAACATGTAATTGTAAGAAGTCCACTTTCGACTTAAGAACCAAATATCGACAAAACAAACATGATTAACTTAAATGATTAAATAATGTTTATAACATGGTAATAAGTGATATAAAAGGAATAATGAACTTTAAAAAGGTTCTTAAGGAAGTATAAATTAACTCAAGTTTATTATTCAGGAGATTAAAGAACGATCGAGTCAAGTCGGACCCCAGGTAAGGGATCCTACACCTCTCTTTCTTTTTAAGTACACTCTTTTATGTCACTCCTTTTAAAGCTCATCGTTATTGTTATTGGGATGTTATTTTATATTAATCTTACTGTAATTTTTATGTTCATGTGATGAGAGACCCTATTCTCTCTCATCAATCCATTTTGGATGTTTTGAGTGGCGCCGATAGGCTGTCGAATTTTCGTAAGAGATCTAACCTCTCTCTTTCTTTTAAAGTACTCTCCTTTATGTCACTTCTTTTATGCTCCTATTTGTTATGTTGGGGGATGTTCTTTTATATTCGTCTTTCTGTAAAAATTATGTTGATGTAATGAGAGACCCTATTTCCTCTCATCAATCCATTTTGGAAGTTTTAAGTGGCGCCGTTAAGCTGCCGAGTTTTCGTAAGAGATTTTTCATCTCACTTTTATCCCCATGAGATTTATGCTACATTTTCCACAATTTCCATTGAGTGGTTTATGTACTGCCCACTATTACAATCCTATTGTAATATAATTCCATTTATGGGTATTTACATATTCATTGTATGACACTTCTTCAATGGGGTGTACTTTTCAAAAGTTACCCAAGTCGGTAAGGGAACCTTTCACCCTCCTTTTTTTAAAAGACTTCTTTTGTTGGGTCTTTTAATTTACATATTGTTATGTTGGGATATGTTCTCATATATCCTTATAGATGTAAATTTTATGTCCAAGTGATGAGAAACCCTTTTTTTATCTCTCATCAACTCATTTTGATGTGACGTCATTAGGCTGTCAAGGGAACTTCTTAACCCAATTTCGATTTCTTTGGGTTCAACATGTTGTTATTGAATATGTAATCCTTTGAATATGTGTGAATGAACTTTGATTATTTTACACTTAATATCCACTTATATTTGGTGTATTCATTTGTCACACATAATTATGTAAATTGATTTATCCTTAAACCAAGGATACCGTCTTTGTAAGGGACTTCGTCTCAATCTCCTTTCATTGAGGCATATTTCGTTTTATACAAAAATTCCTTTTATATGGTTTATAAACCCCTTTGAATTTTACTTTTATACAAAAGGAATCTTTTTCTACGAAGCGTTTTACTAAACGACAAAAAGGAATGTTTTTTTAACGTACGCGGTGACAACGACCTTTTCCGCCACCGCGAGTATTATTTGGTCTTTGGCTTCCTCAACAATCCGTTATGTTTTTTAAAATGAAATAAATACCACATACTCTTTTATGTATTTTGGTATTGAAAATGGTTTTGAAAAAGGATTCTATTATGTCAATATATTTATGATATATTGTGATTGAAATGTGGAAATGTTATTATTCCTTTATATTGGTTTTATGTTTTATGATTTTATACTGGTACTTGGACATTTTAATGGGTGGTTACGTTATAAACCATATGACGGGTGGTGCCGTGAATACCAGGACGGGTGGTTATGTTATAACCTCCAATTCATTGGGTATGGAAGTCGGCCGTATGGCTATTCCATTAAGTATGTATGGAAATTGGCCGTATGGCTATTCCATTAAGTGATATGTGTGGAAGTCGACCATATGGTTATTCCACTTAAGTATGTTTATGTCCCAAGTTACTTTTATATATGTTATGTGTTATTTATATGGGTTTTATGGTAATCCTTTGGTTACAAAAAGGTATGTAATGATACTTTTTTTTCAGTGAAATGTGTTTACTACTTCATGAAGGTGAAAAGTATTACATTGATAAAGTATTCATGGTTTACTTGATGTTTTGAAAATCTAACAGTTTTCATTCTTTGTGTATCCCTTACTGAGCTTCTTATGCTCATCCCAAGTTTTTGAAATGTTTTTCACAGGACATAGCGTGGAATAGGGTCAAGGATGGGATCAAGGGAAAGTCATGCTACCTAAAACATGGAACTATACATGTTTCTTTTAAAGAGTTTTTATTTTATGGAAATTTAGTAGAAGCGACTACTTTGTAATCTTTTGAGATGTAATAGTTATGTCCTAATTCTCTAAAACTCTAAACCTGAAAATATCCTCAATGTGAATTACTCATTTAATTCAATATTAATTAAGGTTTAAGGCTGGGGCCTTATAGTTGGTATCAAAGGTCAGTTTAGATAACTTTAGAGGTTAGGGTATTCTTTAAGCATAAGTGACATTACCATAATGTTTAGGATTTCAGACAGATTACTAGTTTTAGATAAAGAGAATGAGTAAGAATATCTTAGTGTTTACCTTCCTCATTAGTACATGATGGTTTTGTTGATATACTCACTCTGACATTTCTATTTTTAGTGAATGGATGGATCTAGCAGGCACCAAAGAGACAACAGGTTTGAAGGAAACTGTGGTGGTTCTCTGATTAAGATACTAGATAAAATGGAGGATTCAATGAGGAAACTCGTGGTTGTTCTAAACCAAATATCAAGGAGTCATGATCAACCACTTCAACCTTGGTGAGTTCTCTAATGCATCATGTATGAGATGGCCAACCCGATGTGGAAATTCAGGTAAAAATTATTAAAGTTACCATTAGGGTTTATATGATACTTAATTTTTAGGTAATTATGGGTTACTCTATGATATGATGGAAAATGAAAGGAATGAGATAAACTTGAGGTTAAAATATGTTATGATTATTCTTGAAGATTTTATATCATTTTTGGGAATGTTTTAAGAATTATATAGTTTTGGAAAAAGGACAACACATAGACCGTGTGACATCCCGTCGCGTCGGACAAAGCTGCGGGAATCAAACCCACAACCAATGTGCGACTGGTATTTATCTCCTACCACTGGACTACGTGAAGTCCCTGGTTAGTTTGACTGATTCATTCTAGTTATATGATTTTATTAATTAAGAGTAAGTTGATTTTGGGTTATTTATGAAAATGATTAACCTATCATGGATGATATGTGATTAGGTTAATTACTTTTCAAAACGAGACTTTAGGAGCAACTGATAATGTTTGGAGATAAATGTTACGATTTATCTTGGAAGACTATGAGACTAAATCCTTAAAATATTTGGGTTTCAATCTTATATTGGTTTACTTTGAAGAATTTTATGGACAAATTGTTTATCGGATGGTCCTCGTTGAACTTTGGGTTTTGTTGGACAAATTTTGGAGATTAAGCATGGATTTTCTTTTTAATGGGTTATCCTTTTCTGGATTATCTGACCTTGTACTAACCTTTTTGGTTTTGGTTATGGTTAAGGTCTAAAGATATGGGAAGTATATAGTTATCTTTTGTGGATTATGTGATTCTATAGAAGTTGATTATAGTACTCTTAATGTGAACAAGTCTTCCTAAATACTCGTCTTTTGGAGAAAATATGAGTTTGTGTAAGGAATCTAATAAAAGTTTAAAGTAAATATGATAAGTGATTATCTTCCCTTATGAATAAATTCCTCAATAAAAATTAACTTAAAACAAAAATGTTGTCTATTAACTTTTCCTACTGGGGAATCGAATACCGTTTAACCCATCACAAGTTTGTGATTTTCTCGTGGTTAACTTTCTCCTAAACATGTTTTCTATCACTCTCCATCAGAACATGACCCTTTGTTTTTTCCTCCATGTCCATATTTTCATACTTGGAATCCTAGTATGGGTTAACTCGGGTGACCTTTGTACTTATCTCTCTTTATTTTAAAGTGTTTGTTTTACCAACTTTTGTTCCGATGTGGGACTTTCAAGGATGTTTCCAAGCGCAATTTTAAAATTGCGAGGACGCAATTCCCAAAAGGGGGGAAAGATGTAACACCCCAGGTAAATAAAGAATATTACATTTCATATTTATCCATATTTGTGAATAAAATATTTAAATGACTTTAATGGGGACGCTATACTCGATGGCATACCCAACACGCAACAACGAGTTTCTTGGGAATCTTACGTTGCACTCTAATAATAAAATAATATTATTTTAAATGGTAGTTAACATGTAGCCGTTGTAATGGCGGGAATGGATAGAAATAACTAAAATATGATTATATATGTTTTTAAATGTTTTTACATTTATCCAATAGAGGATAGAGGCTTAAAATACGGAAAGAATTCAATTTTAGGCATATATGCCCTAGTTTTCACTAAAGGTTCACTTATCGCCTTTTAATGGCGAACCGTCATTAAATATAGTTTTGTTCACTCTTATACATTCTATTGGACCAAATAAAACTCTTCTTAAGAATCGGGACATCAAAATTTACATTGTGTAAATTTTTGGTATCTTTCCGATAATGTTCATTTTTTTAATGAATAGTGTAAAGTGTTGTATTTTAATTCAAAACCTATTTTTAATCTAATTTATTTATATGATTAGATTATATTTTTAATTTGTTTTAATGTGAAATTAGAAAATATTTTTACCATTAAATCCAATAGTGGTCGTTGGAATTAATTTCACTTTGAAATCAGACTTAAACTAGTGTCAGTCTTTTGATACTTACTGTTCTATAAAAACACGCTATTTGCTCTGACAGTGGGAATTAATTATTAAATTAATTAATGTGACTAATATGTTTTGAATTTTGTACAACAGACTTAATATTTTAATTCGGAATATCAAATATATCTTAGGGTGAAGTTTTGGTATTTTTCTGAAAAACTCCAATTTTTGATGAACAGTGAAACCACTAAGTGGTAATCAAGCAGACTGATTTTTCAGTTAAATGAAAGTTTACCACTAATGTGTATTGAATTTTGAAAATCCGACATACATGGTTGTCATTAGTATGTAAAATGTGGTTCAATGGGATGAAAATAATTTTTTGGTGAATAGTAACTTTGTTTCATTAATCGCGATTAGAGGTAATTAGTGTCATTTAAGGTAAAAATGATATTATAAGAATGTGAAAACACCATGACACTTGTACTACACCTATTGGGTGAGTCATGGCCGACCAAGACAAGCCATGGGACAACTTGGGGACCCCATGGAGCCACTTTAGTTGGAAAATGACAATAATATATTTTTATTTAATGTTAAAATTAAATTGACACAAACATGAGTTGTTTTACTAAAACAGTTTTTAAGTGGGGTTACACAAGTCCAAAATTTGATTATAAATAGTCATTGGAAAGCTCAAAAGATTTCATACATCATAGTGATTTTTTTATAATTTTTAGACATTAAATAAAATAAATTATTTATGACATAATAATGATGCAGCGATGACATCATTATTTGACGATTTAAATAAAATGGAAAGATAATGTAAAATCTATGAACTAAACATGTCCATAACTTATTGGATGAGTGGATTTCGAACCCTTATCACCTTATCAACGAATTATATCAATTTGGGACCTTTTAAAACCGAAACACATTTTCAAATAAAGTAATATTTCTTACTTTCCAAAAGTGCCCCTCCTCTCCTCTTATAAAAGGCCCCCACCTCTACCTCATTTCACACACTCCTCAAGCCTTTGGCTCGGCCAACCCCTGACCATTTACTCTCTCCACATCCTTCTCCTCATCCTAGATGATTCCCTTTGGGCAGAATCCTTTCAAAGGAAGCCTTTAGGCTCAAATCAAAAGGAGTTACACTTTTAAAGGTAATTCATTCTCTCTTTTTCATTTGTTTTATTTTGTTTCTCCAACCCCCTAAACTCTTTTTATTTACTTCTTTTGTAACAACACCAGTATCTTTAATATACTAGGATTTTGTTATAATATTTATTCGAGCTACACTCTCACACAACTATATCAAATGTTTAAAGAACATATGGTTTCCGTGGATGGAGAAATTCTGCCTCCCGAAACAATGATTGTTCAATACTCATTTAAAACCTCAAGGGTGGCCATTATGATGTCACTATTTTTATATATGATATATAATATGTTTATTTTTTTCTTTAAGCTTCTGTATTTTTCATTTTGGGCATACCATTATGGTTTCCATTGTGGATAAACACGATATCTTCATTTAAGGAAGTGCGGACTACCGCCCCCTCAAAGTGATGTGATTCGTTAATGCCATATGTGGGACGTGTAAAGGATGGATTTAATGTTATTATATATGATGTTATACTGGAATTATTATTTTCCTCTATATCATTTTTATTTCTTTCCATTAAAGTATGAGATAGAAATGAAAGTAGCGTTCATGCGTACGTACGGCTTACCGTCTCCATGAACGGTGCATTTAATTTCTTATCCCCAAATGTAATGTACTATTATAAGTACATATATATAATGGATATATATGATGTATGATACATCTAAATGATTAATATAATTCTGGAATTAAAATATACATACCTATCATATAGTTTTAATTCCATTAATACGACATAGAAATGAAAGTAGCGTTCATGCGTACGTACGGCTTACCGTCTCCATGAACGGTGCATTTCATTTCTTTCCTCTAAATGATTATGTGATTTTATAAATACATGTATATGATGGATATATATGATATATATGATATCCAAATCAGGAATGTCATTTTTGGATATGAAGAACCTTTGACCACACGAACAACATGTAATTGTAAGAAGTCCACTTCCGACTTAAGAACCAAATATCGACAAAACAAACATGATTAACTTAAATGATTAAATAATGTTTATAACATGGTAATAAGTGATATAAAAGGAATAATGAAATTTAAAAAGGTTCTTAAGGAAGTATAAATTAACTCAAGTTTATTATTCAGGAGATTAAAGAATGATCGAGTCAAGTCGGACCCGAGGTAAGGGATCCTACACCTCTCTTTCTTTTTAAGTACACTATTTTATGTCATTCCTTTTAAAGATCATATTTATTGTTATTGGGATGTTATTTTATATTAATCTTACTGTAATTTTTATTTTCATGTGATGAGAGACCCTATTCTCTCTCATCAATCCATTTTGGAAGTTTTGAGTGGCGCCAATAGGCTGTCGAATTTTCGTAAGAGATCTAACCTCTCTCTTTCTTTTAAAGTACTATCCTTTATGTCACTTCTTTTAAGCTCCTATTTGTTATGTTGGGGGATGTTCTTTTATATTACTCTTTCTGTAAACATTATGTTGATGTAATGAGAGACCCTATTTCCTCTCATCAATCCATTTTGGAAGTTTTAAGTGTCGCCGTTAGGCTACCGAGTTTTCGTAAGAGATTTTTCATCTCACTTTTATCCCCATGAGATTTATGCTACATTTGCCACAATTTCCATTTAGTGGTTTATGTACTGCCCACTATTACAATCATATTGTAATATAATTCCATTTATGTGTATTTACATATTCATTGTATGACACTTCTTCAATGGGGTGTACTTTTCAAAAGTTACCCAAGTCGGTAAGGGAACCTTTCACCCTCCTTTTTTTAAAAGACTTCTTTTGTTGGTTATTTTAATTTACATATTGTTATGTTGGGATATGTTCTAATATATCCTTATAGATGTAAATTTTATGTCTAAGTGATGAGATACCCTTTTTTTATCTCTCATCAACTCATTTTTATGTGAGGCCGTTAGGCTGTCAAGGGAACTTCTTAACCCAATTTCGATTTCTTTGGGTTCAACATGTTGTTATTGAATATGTAATCCTTTGAATATGTGTTAATGAACATTGATTATTTTAAACTTAATATCCACTTATATTTGGTGTATTCATTTGTCACACATAATTATGTAAATTGATTTATCCTTAAACCAAGGATACCGTCTTTGTAAGGGACTTCGTCTCAATCTCCTTTCATTGAGGCATATTTCGTTTTATACAGAACTTCTTTTTATATGGTTTATAAACCCCTTTGACTTTTAATTTTATACAAAAGGAATCTTTTTCTACGAAGCGTTTTACTAAACGACAAAAAGGAATGTTTTTTTAACGTACACGGTGACAATGACCTTTTCCGTCGCCGCGAGTATTATTTGGTCTTTGGCTTCGTCAACAATCCGTTATGTTTTTAAAATGAAATAATTACCATATACTCTTTTATGTATTTTGGTATTGAAAATGGTTTTCAAAAAGGATTATATTATGTCAATATATTTATGATATATTGTGATTGAAATGTGGAAATGTTATCATTCCTTTATATTGGTTTTATGTTTTATGATTTTATACTGGTAATTGGACATTTTAACGGGTGGTTACGTTATAAACCATATGACGGGTGGTGCCGTGAATACCAGGATGGGTGGTTACGTTATAACCTCCAATGCATTGGGTATGGAAGTCGGCCGTATGGCTATTCCATTAAGTATGTATGGAAATTGGCTGTATTGCTATTCCATTAAGTGATATGTGTGGAAGTCAACCGTATGGTTATTCCACTTAAGTATGTTTATGTCCCAAGTTACTTTTATATATGTTATGTGTTCTTTATATGGGTTTTATGGTAATCCTTTGGTTACAAAAAGGTAAGTAATGATACTTTTTTTTCCGTGAAATGTTTTTACTACTTCATGAAGGTGAAAAGTATTACATTGATAAAGTATTCATGGTTTACTTGATGTTTTGAAAATCTAACAGTTTTCATTCTTTGTGTATCCCTTACTGAGCTTCTTATGCTCATCCCAAGTTTTTGAAATGTTTTTCACAGGACATAGCGTGGAATAGGGTCAAGGATGGGATCAAGGGAAAGTCATGCTACCTAAAACATGGAACTATACATGTTTCTTTTAAAGAGTTTTTATTTTATGGAAATTTAGTAGAAAAGACTACTTTGTAATCTTTTGAGATGTAATAGTTATGTCCTAATTCTCTAAAACTCTAAACCTGAAAATATCCTCAATGTGAATTACTCATTTAATTCAATATTAAGTAAGGTTTAAGGCTGGGGCCTTATATACACAGCTGAATTGAATTCAAATATAATGTCTTCCCACTAAGACATTCATCACATAACATGCTTGGTAAAATGACCCACACACCTTCTTAATGTTGGGTTAACTACCCATCTACCCTATTGGTCTTGGGCTCACTGCCCATGTAACCATTGAGTTTGTGAGATATAAAACATAACTTAATGAATTGGTGAGATATAACGGACCCAAACTTAATAAACTATACATATGTATGACATAAAATCATAAAAATAATCATCATTTCAATATATCCTAATTAACCATTTGGAAAGAAACATGTTTTTTGAATACATAATCAAAACATCATCATCATAAACCATCAAAATAAAAAAAGTAGAGGGTATCATAATCTCATATACTAGGTAATGTATAAATTTAATTAAAGGATATTTATTTATATTTTAAATAATTTTATAAAATCATTATAAATATACTTTGAGAAAACAAGAGAAAACATAATTTTCTTTTGGAAAATTTTAAAAGTTAAAAATTAATGGGAAAATTATTTTCATTATAAAAACATGTGAAATTACAATTAAAGAATTATTATAATAAAATTTGACGAAAAAGGGATAATATAATCATGCTTTAAATATTTAAAAAACATTGTATTCACAATTTTATAAAGAAAGTCAAAAATGACCTATTTGGTAAATGATAAGAATATTAATTCAAAAGACTGTAATTAAAGAAAAATATCATAGATAAATAAATTTATAAATCTCATAAATGTATATTACAACTTCAATAAAACAATTTTTAAGAACATGGATATGGAATAGAATTCTTTTCGACAAAAAAACTGAGAAATAAGGTTAGATTTGATTAATAACATTGTTATAATATTTTCAGTTCCAATGAAGGGAAAATTGAAAATAATACTTGAAAACCCCATAAGTAAAAATTGAACAAGAAAATATATTGGGATTTTATGATATAGAACATATAACTTCTCATAATGGAAGTTGCAACATAAATAATATAGAAAAAAGCAAGATTGTAACATAAATCCTTACCTTAAGTATGAGATTGCATAATACGAACTCTAGAATTCATAATAATAAATTTAGAAAAATTATTAATATATAAAATAACCATATTAATACTTATTTTACTATATATCATTCCATTATACTTTATAATTACACATTTATTAACAATTTTTATTAAAATCAATATTCAGGTGTCAAATGTTCTGTTTTCCATGTATTTTTGGGTCGGTGTTTTTCATACATGCATCTTGGTCAAGGATTAATCAAATATAAAATATTAATAATTTAATTAATATAATATTTATTAAATATATAATCTTTTATAAACATATATTTAAGTAAGTGATGAAAAATGGATTACATCACTTCATGGAGGCAGTAGTCTGTATGTATACACGAGATATGTATTTGAAATGGATTGAAATAAAGTAAAGTAAATAATAATTTATCTATAAGAAATAATAATATGTTATTAATATCAAATATATTCACTAAATTCATCTTTTTTTACCATCCATGTGATATGATGGTGAAAAATGTATGTCATCCCTTTGTGGAGGTAGTAGTTTTCACATATGCATGAGCGATGTTTACATTTTTCTAACAGATGGGAGGGTAAGAATATAGATAATATATTATATTTATATAAAATTAATTATGTAATATATTTAATACATATACATTAAACCCATATTTAAGACCAACCATGTGAGAAAATGATGAAAAATGAATTAAATCACTTCTTGGAGGATATAGTCCTTACGTACGGAAAAATGTTTTCATTTTCCATTGCATGGAAATGTGGTAAGGAATAGTTTTTATATAAAATTAGTAATATTTAATTATATTAATTATATTTATTTTATTATAATATGATTTTTAGACTTATTTGAAGGAGTTATAAGAATAAATAAACCTGAAAGGATTCGATTAAGACTTATACCTCCTCAATATCTTCCTTTGGATTACACCTTTAACCTTCTAAGATTTAAATTTTGGTGATACCAAGACCTATTGTGATTGGTTATAAGAGTTTTGGAGGTACTTGGATATTTCTTGGTCAATATAAATTGCTCAATTAGTGTGATTAAGTGAGGATATGATGTTTCATTTTCCAAGTTAAGGTAGTGAATCCATTATAAATACCCTTAAATTAAAAATAACATAAAGTCAATCTCATGGGAAAACATATTTAATATGATCAATTTATAATATATAGTAAGTGGAGGTCCAAATAAATTCAAAAATTCAGATAAAAATTAGGTGTTTTTCATATTATAAGTCTAATCTGATAGTTTAACCTTTTCTAACCCATTTTAACCTTTATAATGATAATTTTACTTTTTTATCACGGTTACTTATTTTAATGAAAAAATGAAATAGAGAATATATAATAACATGGAAATGATTATAAAAAACATGGAATCTATTTTATCAAATTCAATTTCTAATGGCATCATAATGCAATTCTAATATTTGACCATAAAATTCATAAAAATCATTTTTAGAAAAAAAGTTTCTTTAAGCATAAAAATGATTTTATTCTCGATTCAATCATTGTAAAATCCATTATATTAATTTAAATTTATTTTATTTTAAAAATATATATATATTTCATTAATATAATTTATTAACTGTGTTTAATTTTATTTATTATGACAAAATACATGATACACATAAATAATTATTTTCTAAAACAATATATCTTTTGTCCTTTAATTTTTTTTGTCTTCATTTCTGACCCATGGAAAATAATTTTATGATTCGTAGTTTATTTTCATAAATTCCTAGAAAATACTATTCCATTGGTTTAATACTTAAATGAAAAAAATTACTTTTTAAAAAATGTATATTAAAAATAGAGTATTTAAATAAAAAATTTCAATTTAACCAAAAAATATTATAATTATATTCATTATATTTAATTATAAATTCTATGACTTTCCTTAAATAATTTTAATTATATCACAAATTTTTCAATAAATTCTATTTTTATCATTATTTAAAAGTGATAAATTTAAAAAATACATATTTTAAAAAAATGTTTTAAAACAAGTATCTCAAAAATTAATGTTATATCATTAAATGAATTTGAACTGTTTTCAAAGTCATTTATTTTATCAATTTCATTTAACTATATAAAAATAAATTTAATTTTATATTTTAATAACTAATTATTCACATATTTTGGTCTTTAATGTAAAAAAAGATATCAAACATAGTAACATTTAAATTAGAATTATATATTAAAGTCTAAGGGTGTTATATTGTCCCCAAATAAATAAATTACATCCTTTCAATTTTAAATTGGGTTTTCAAAAAAGAGTGTAAGATGACATAGTAATAAAATCCAATGTAGGTTAAATCATGATAATTAATTTTTATGTTTCTATTGGTAAAATTAGTACTTATTAATAATATATTTATAAAATAAATTATGTGTCCTTATCTAGACATATTTTTCAATGAGTTTCCAAAACAATACCTGGATATATGAGAAACAATTTCCACTTAAGATTCGATTGATTTATAATTATTTACCTTTATTTGAGGATTTATTTTACCATCAAGTTATTGAATATGAGAAAATATAATTACTTTATTTATTTCCATTCCATTAGCACAATACCATCATTCGATTGTGTTTTGAGATGTTTTCCATCTTTTATTAATCTATGATTTTAATTAATGGAAAACCAAAATGATGTTTTCAAACCTAAAAGACTAAATTTAGTCTTTAAAAAATCATAAAATCCATAAAAAGGTTAAAAACTTATTCCCCACATCTCTAGAAACATATTAAATCCTAAAATTGTTAAAAAATTGTTAGGATAATACCCAATGAAATATAAATAAAACATTAGGTGATGAAAAAATGTATTAACCTCCAAAGCCTCAATAATAACACCCAAAGTTTAACATAAATAATTAAATAAATAAATAACCCTAATACTCTTAAAATAACAGGAAATGGTTTTTTTTACACCCAATGATTATAAATACCTGACAACACATTCTTACAAAATCAACAAAAAATTTATCTCTAGACCAAATTAATCACACATAAAGTAACATACTGAAATTATATTTTCCCTAATCATATATTCTTGAATATATGAAAATATCTTTACAAATTTACCTGATTCACCATAAAAAAACACCCTAATATTTATTAAACTTCACCAAAAATAACATTAAACTCATTTTCATTATATTATGTATTATCCTTTAGGGACCTATATACCTCAATCATTCTTTCTTTGATAAACATGTCTAAAAATATCATTGTCACAAAATTACTTGTCATGTTTATCATAACAATTTAGCATATTTTCCAAAAGGATATCTCAATAATATAAACCAGTTCAACATTAAATATTACATTTTACAATAACTATCAATTCACCACAATCCCTATAAAGTCCCCAATAAATATAGTGAACTTCATAAAAAACAACTTTAACCACTTAATCACCAAAAAACTTTTAATTCCCCCAGGATATCTATATCTCTATATAAAATGTCCCTAATTTGTTTTGAGAAATAAACACAATAAAAGAATATAATAAAACTAAAGGTTATTTATCCCTTAATTTTGTATTCTTAATAAAAATTAAAGAACATATCCGAAAATATCATTAATAAACCTAAAATAAAATCACTTTATCCCTCAAAATGGGTATATATTATTTTAAACTTGTGATCCTCCTTTAATTTATCAACCATTAAATGAAATACCACAAAAATTAAAACTCTAAAAACCCTATATATAGACATTTAAATCATTTAAATTCCTTTATAATATTTTATCTATGATTTTTCATCTTATACCTTAATAAATTTCTATTACAATAAAAAGTTCAAAAAATGTCGTTATATTTATCAATACCAATCTTATAATTTTTCCAACAATAAATATAGGTAAAATATCTATAGTAATATATACCATTTGTATTTTATTAGTATTTTATTAGTATTTTATTAATCATAACCATATGAAATTGATAAACTTTTATTCATACTATGATCCCATTCATGAAATTTTCTCCTAGGATATAATTTTTTGAAATTCCAATACTCCCCAAATCATATATATTAGATTATTAGTGTTACCTAAGGAAGAACATAATTTATATACTTTGAGTCAACCAAAATCTTAATTATTACTCAATAGTTTATTGTTCTATGCCCTCCATTTCCACATATAAATCGTATTGCTTTAATTTTGAGACATTTTTCCTAGTGATTCTTTACAAATTGTTGACATACATGATGTTAAATATTTTCCACTTCACGATCATTATTTCATAAACATCCACGAATATCCATTTTTCTCTAATTTGGTGAGTTAGAAAATTTATCTAGTTTCGTATTGCTAATCATAACTTTTTATATATAGTTAGGAATAACCATGGTATATTTCAATCTAGTTTCCAACTTTTTTGGTTACTCATGATGATGGAAATTTTTTTGGCCATCACAATCATTATTAACACTATTCTTATGGGTTCTAACTATGACTAAAACAAAAAAATCATAGTGTGAGGATCAAGTATCAAAAGTCAGAGTGTGGAATAATATGACAATGAAAATGATTCCTAATATGTTCAAAATGAAAACAACTTCTTATAAACCTATCAAATGATTGGTTTTTCCTATATCACTTTGTTTATCATATTTTTTTATGGGTTTTATCCTATCATTATGAATAAAATTATTTCAAAAAATAATTAATCCTTTTTTTGATAACATCTTTAGAGACCTGAGCATCCGTTAAATAAATATAAAATTATTTTAGATGAATATTTAATATAATTCACAATAAAACATACATAATAATCATAATGGTTTTGTGTATTTTGAAAATATATACATAATCAAATAATTTTGTGAAATATATTAAACATCTCCCACAATTTTCTTCTCACATAGATCCTTTTTACACATATACTACTTAAAACCTATATTTTTTTTCTTAGAGAAATTTAAATATAAAAAGGGTGAGATCAGATGATCAGTAATGGAAATCATGGAAGATATCAATCGATGATTGAAAGCGAGCATAAGATAAGTATAAGGGTATGATAACATGATCATAACTTATGACCACATACCCAATAAGTTATAGAGTATAAATCATGAGTCATGGAAGAAGTCTTTGTCATTGAAAAAGACCCGAGTAAAACGAGTGTAGAATCATTAATAATAAATCATAATCCATGAGATCAGATAATAATAATAATACATAATTTTGTGGCATACAAATAAGTATAGAAATCCTAAGTTAATGTGACCCACCAATAATCTCATTACAAAATAGGCTTAGGCTAATCACCTGTGTACCTTCTTGGGCTTGGTCTAACCGACCGTGTATTGTCATGGGATCGGGATAACTTCCCAAGTACTATAGAGACCCTGTTTTTTCCTTGTAATACTTTGAAATATATTAATAATTATTTTTGGAGCTAGAAATTAAGATGGAATGTGATTCTAAGGCCCAGTGAGCAAGAAATTAATTTTATAAAAATATAAAAATATATTTTATATCATGCAAGGAAATTATTTCAGAAATGATCCAATATATACTACATTAAATCTTGAAATGAAAATATGAGACAAAATTTTAGTATGGAGGATGGGATTTTCCCTAGGCGTGACATAAATCGGGTTGGTTCCTTTTGTCCGGTAAAGGAATTCATTGATTGGAGAATTTAAATTAAAATAGATGAATGATTTTCTAATTTTAATTTAAATGAACTAATATGAAAACTCTATAAATATTTGATTATAAAATTTCTACAGGTTTATTCTCATTATTTTGGGATAATTTTCAGAGGAATCCATTAGTTTTCATTAGTGAATCGGTATTGGATGATGATCAATAACCATAGAAAGGTGAATCGAGGTGTATCAAATGCAACGAGTCCTCTCCACCATTGGAAAATACATTCTTCAACAAAAAACAATTCGAATAAAGGTAGTTCTCATAATTTTTTGCTTCATACATTATGATTAAATTATTGAGAATGATCAAACCCATATTAAATGATCTATGTCTAAATAGATCCATTGCCTGAGCCTGCATATCAAATTAATTTTTTTATTCAATTTACTATTCCCATTATGTTTTGTTTCCCACATAGGTTATCCCCAATATTTTTTTGGCCAAGAACACTAGTAAATCACTTATTACACCTATATTTTGTTTTTGTGATATCCTCCACCATTCTTCACACTCTTCACCATATTTCTACAGGATCATGGTTCGACTTCTCCAGGAATATTTGAGCATAACCAAACCCCCGAATTTGCTGAAGATTCACGTAGGAAAAATAGAATAAATATTTGAGGATGGATCAAGATGATTTATGGGATACATGTGATGTTTTTTATGGATTTGGGATCCAATACCAAAAAACAATGATGAGAATTACATGAGTTACATGAAGTTTTTAAGAGAAGGTTCGAAAACCCAATTTTCGGCCATCAGAGGGCCTAAATAAAGGGAAAAAAGAACTTACCACCATCTTCATGTTGTCAAAAGGAAGATTTGGCCATGGTGTCAGTGTAACTAGGATCTTTAGAGTATATCTTGATTTCAAAGATAACTTTTACTATATTCCGTGTTGTTCTAAGAACACATGTCATGTTCTCCGGTATGTATGACAACTAGGGTTTCATGATGGAGTTAAATACCTCACAACAAATGACCCCTAGCTATCTAACTCAGTGTATACATGGAGAACACACCCCATATCCCTTTTGTCCCTACACGTCATGTCAGATAGGTCACATACCATGTACTATAACATGGATAGTGTATACAAGGAAATTCAAGTGTACATAACTTGGCCCGGGGTGGATGGGAAATGCCATATAGTACCGTTACATGTGGTGTTGTTCTATATGGCCAATGATCTGTACACTGGAAAAGACATAGCCATGTCAAGGAGTAGTTCCACATGTTTTGTAGTCCAAATATACACTGTGTATATATTTATGAATATCATACCTCCTTATATCCTTCATATGGACAAAAATTTTAGTTCATGAGTAACCTATCCTATATATTCAACGCATAGGACATGATTGTTACCCTTGTAGTGGATTTTGGGAAATGATGATATGTTTTATGAGTGTGATGATTCTTTAGAAAACACTAGATGATGTTAGTGATTAGGTAGGATCATCAGAGATTGTAGATTGAGATGGTACTCTACTATGACACAAGGGTTCAGGTTCTCTATTCATGGATATGGTACTACCCTTTCTAAACACAAAACTGGTACTCCATACACATTTTTATGATTGAGATGGTACTCCACTATGAAACTAGGATGGGGGTACTATACACATGGAGGAAGTACTTCCCTATCACTCCAGGGTGTGAGTCCTCTACACACATTGTGTATATAGAGATGGTACTCCCTTTTGGGACTAATGTGAAGGTCCACTATACATGGAGATGGTACTCCCCTGTCACACCATAGAATGGGTCTCCCATACTAATTATGCAGATAAAGAGAAAACTACCCTGTTACACTAGGCAAACCATTTTTTCTATTTTCAAATAGCCTGTTTTTGGGTAACCGGTTCCCATTTTCAAACACATCCAAATTCTAAATTCAAAATTAAAATCCAAGCATCATCATACCAAATATCTGACATACACTGTATGCCACATGCCTTGTGATGCACCGCCACCTCGAACCTTGCAACCATCTGTCATGCTTCCCACCAGAGCAGATAGCCGGCAAAACCAACCACCGGGGAACCCTAACCTCACGTCACGCACCTTCCATTGAATCCATCAGTGTCACCTTCAAGACTTATTCGATCTTCACCGGTGAGAACCCCCCCCCATTTTTGCTGCCGCAAATTCAAAGACCCATCCACAAAAAACAGCAGCCGCTCCATAAGAAAAATAAACAACATCACAATATTAAAATAAGACCCAAAAAAACACAAGACAAAACCATGTCAAAATCTATCCAGAACAAAAAAAAGAAACAAAAACCTTCATCCTTGCTGAAAGCACCAAGAAAAAAACCCAGCAGAACCAAAAACCATAAAATCATCGCCTTCTACACCGTACACCAAATTATTAAAAACGATTATCATCGGAAACAACGATGTTGCCTGAAGAAGGACCCAGCCCGTCACCAAACCACCAAACCAGAACCACTAACCGGAGCAATATCACCACCTCATTGATAAAAAACCATCATGAGTAAAAAATAGGCCCTGCCGCCGCCTTCAGAACTGAACCTGAAGACCAGATCTATCAAAATCACTCTAAGACATCACGAAATGCAATGACACACCCAAATTACAGCATCTGAAACCAACACCCTAATCTACATCTTGCCCCCTTGAGAAACCCTAGCAAAAACCTCAGGCTAGAGTGGGATGGAGGCCAAGCGACGATGTTGTACACCGGGAATGAAAACGAGTCCCTGCGACACCACTACTGGGAGAAACCGCATCGCAAGATCACTGAGAGGATTTCCGATGGGAAGATAGGCCTACTGGGGATTGGGAGTGGAAGGAGACAGTGAGGGGAAACCTATCATCATAGAGCCCTTTACGGGATCATCTCCATTTCGTGTTACACTGAGGAATGTTTCATTTATTCCTAGAGATGGTACTCCCATGTCTCACCAAGGATCACATCCCATATACTCATTTTGAAGATATAGATGGTACTCCCCTATGACACTAGGGTGTCAGTCCTCCAAAAATGGAGATGATACTCCATTGTCTCACCGGGGTGAATGTCCTCCATATGAATTATTCGGATATGATTGCGAGATGATGGGAATCAATGATAGAGATTTGGATCTATAAACACATTCATTATCTTAGTCAGATGGGAATCCCCTTTCTCTCTTATCTATCATTCTTTTATGAACATATATATGTATATCTGTGTATTTGATTTTATCCATCTCTTACTATGGAATGATCTCTCTATTTAAATCATGTTTCTTATTCCCCCCCCCCACTCAATTTTTAGGGGTGTCATACTAGGTATGTATATACTCCCCCATACATGGGATTTACACACATGTGTCATGTCTTATGTGGACGACTGATAGGTCAGCTACGATTTCAAAGGAAGATACGGGTACCTGGGTGCGTTTGAACACATACAGTTGTTGGGTATTATAGACATGAAGTTGGTCTCTCTCAGAATTTTATTTTCTAATTATTATATGTTTGAGACATCTTTTATATTTGGGAATTTATTTTTACCCTTTAGTTTTCATATTATGTTGTCATACAATTTTTTATTTCCTAAATGTTGTTACATGCATGGTTAGTACTCTACATTTAACTGTCTTATGTTTTTATTCCTCAGTACATATAAATGGGTATAGTTGGGTGTGTAAATACATATATTTCAGTAAAAGGAATCCCATATTAGTTATTCATTTCAAAACAACTCATAATCCCCATTCCTATGAATTCGGGCATGAGGTAGTTACATCATGGCCTTCCTCCGTCCATGACGGACCCGATGGGTCAATCAGGAAAAAATGGTATTGGAGCCCATTTATCTCATAGAGAAGTTTTTTGGAGTTGGAAACTTGAGAGGATTTAATTTGGACGTATAAAAATAGTATCAAAGTGTATCAAGTGAGGTATTTAGGCAGGGGAACTTGGTGTTGGTGTGATAGTTGATATATCCATACTTAAGGACTCTGAACACCTTATTGTTGACATAGGATACCAAGAAATTGGTTGCAGGGAACATTGGTACATTAATCATATAATATTGATTCTTTTGACTATCCTTATTGAATCATATACTAATATATATATATATATATATATATTCTCATTTGACTATGAACCATCATGATTACTTTCTAGATTCCTATGTGAAGACTTACATCTTGGTTATAGATTTAGGATCATGAAAAAGATCTAATGAGTGATGAGGCCCTATTTTAGGGGACATCACAGGAGATAATTTCTCCATGTGGGTAGGAATAAATAACACCACATTTTTAGTAGTATATTATAACCAATATGTAGTCTGAATATTCACATAGATTTAACACACTTCACAAGTTCTAGCACCATGGGTCGTTGAGGTTTTGCAGTGAGCTAGATCATTAGGAAGAAAGGGATTGTATTGAGTCAATATTCTGAGTTTTAAGACATATAAAACCCTAAATTATCAGATGAATATGATATAAGATAGTATTTTCCAAGGATCAACTAGGTGATGCTGTTTTTTTTAGACAGTTACTGAGGAGTCAGCATTCTCATGGTATGACTTCCAGTACCTCTTTCATGAAGAGTGTTATCCCTCATGATTGAACTCAGTTTGTATTTTGGACATACTAGAGCTAAAACAGGGTGGGATGATAGTTCAAATGTATGTTGTTTTGTTCCATGACCTCACATTTTATTCCATTTAAAATATTTAGGATGGTTACTTCTGAGCATGGAAGTTAAAGCTGGGTCTCTATAGAGACGCTCATTCCACTATGGTACCCCTATGTATTACCACATATGGTGATTTTTTTAAGGAAGGGATGGGTATTAAGACATTAATATCTAAGGGATATTATATAGATTGAGCTATTTGTATCAATCTTAGGGCTGAGTCATCTATAATGTTTGTAAGACGATCATGGTTGAGGCATAGGAGGGGTACCCATGCACGAACTTCAGCACATGACCCTGTTGATTAGGGAGAACATAGAGGGTCAAACCATACTAGATATGGGTGATGATATGAATATGATGGGAGAGTATCCAAAGTAGGTGATTTCCTGACCTGGTGTTCTAAGGAGTGTAGTCATATAGTAGACAAACTGCCACTATAGAGATAACACCATGATCATGGTTATCCTAGGCATGTTCAATGAGGCCCCCAGGGAGGCAGAGTTGGTGTATGATTTTGCAGGGATCCTAGAGGAGGATTTAAGGTTGGTGTATGACTTTATGAGATATTTATTCACCACCATTAGGGAGACCACATCAGGCTCATGGAGATGGCAGTCAGGACCATGGGAAGCTATAGGCTATGGAGGCATTTGACCTAGTAGCTCCTGAGAAGATTAGAGGTACGATATGTGTTTATTCTATTCTTCATTAAGTACTAGTAGAAATTAGTAAAAGTCAATGATTCATCTCTTTACACCTTATGTGAGAGATGAATATCCCATTTTAAACTTTTTCATAGTATCTTCTTCTTGAGGCTCCGACATGGAACACTTCTTCATTATCATTTATTTTCTAGCAATGCGAGCTATCTCTTGTTAGAGAGAGTTTCTCATGAGACCTCTTGGTCAGAACAATGAGACCTTATGATATCATATTGGTTATGTATTGGTAGTATATGCTCCGAACCTAGAATGAAAGTCACTATAGAAGAGTCAGATGAATTCATACATATGATATGAGGCTCTCCTTTGGGAATAAGAGAGATATCATGGTATAGTGAGCGGGTCTTCCAAGAAAGAATCTACATCTCGTCACCCATTAGTTATAAAAATCAGCCCATGGAATAGTGGGATCTTCTAGAATTTAGATTCCTTAAATCGTGGAGGATTATATAGACATATTACCTAGGGATGTTCTATGACGTCCTCTGATGTGGGAGATGGATTTTTTCATCGACTTGCACACAGGGACAACTCTGATATTTTCTACAACATATCTTATTATAAAAACCCAATGATTTATAAATAAAATTCCCTTTCTGATTCAATTAAATAACCTATTATTGTTATAGAAAACACCAAAAATTTATATCATATTAGATTTGAAAGAACACTAAAAATCATAAACTATGATAAACTAACATTTGAATAACGATCATATGATTAATATAAATATGTGGTTATGATAAATCAAATTGAGATAGAAAAAAGAATAAATGACCTTAACTATAAAGATCATACCTTATGAATCCAATTTATTATAAATATGATGGAGATAACATATATGGGATTTGAAAATTACTAACACTATTCCTAGATCCAACAACTAAAACATGAGCTAAAATATTTATTGAATAATTTCAAGATCATTGAGATCATGAGCCAAACCATGTACGTTGAAACACGCTAAGAAAATATCACCATCATGCACCATAATCTCATGGATTACTATTGTGTAATAAAGGGATATATCTCAAAACTAAAATAATATAAATGTTTATATTTTATTTTCTATATAAATATCTATATAGTTACTTCTTATTGTTATTACTTTATATTTTTTTTGCTAAGATAAAACACAAATTTTATTTTTGTGTAATGTGAAATTTCTATTAAGAAATTCTCTTTTTATGAAAGCAAGAAATCTAAAAAAATTATAATTTAATAAAATAATAAAATAAAATAATTTTTAATAAATATTAATTATAATATATTTTCTATGATGTCAACTGTAATTTTTATAAGTGTTCAAAAATTATTATTGTAAAAAGACCAATTATTTCTCAATAAATATAGATTCCTTTATTAAATGTATAAATTCAAATATTTCAAAAATTAAATTGATAAAATAAATATAATTTATTTGTGTCACCATGTTGAAATTATCCAAGAGTAAATTTTTCATAATTTTTTGAGAGAGTCGGTTTTTTGGGTAAAAATTAAATAAGGTATAATTATACGGTATGTATTATGATATTATAATGACCCAAATGTGATGTAATAAATTATATGAAATGTACCCACAATCACATTACTATTTTACCATAAAAATAATGTTATTTTAGGTTATTTGATTAATTTTATAAATACTTTATGAATCATCAATAATATATATTATATTTTAAGGTTTTAAAATATATTATTTATAAAAATGACTCACCTCAACATTAAAAAGTGTAATATTTTATTAAATTAGGCTCATGGAATTATAAAATAATTAATACCACTCCTCTTTTCTAAAAACAATGTGATACGCCAGGTAATGTTTGTGGTTTTGATTACATTGTTTTATAGATTCCAAAACCTATGTTTGAAAAATAATAAAGAACCACCATCTATTTTCTTATATAAACACACACATGTCCCCATTACACTTCACTAAAAAACATTGGATCAAGTAATTACTCTTCCCACCCTACTATGTAGTCCTCCCATGGTTCCCCTATGCTCTGTAGAAGATCCTCCCAAAATTTTGGAGTCACCCTCTCAAGGTATGGAATCCTCATTTCCCCCCTTTATTCAAGAAACCTATTTATGTAATTTAAATTTTATTCCAATTAATATTTATTTTATATGTGTTTCCATATCCCCCATAATCCCCGTATGATTTAAATTTGATGAGTGCTCCCTTTTACTCTCAATAACCCTCCAATGATTCATTATGTACCCCTGTTATACTGTAGAAATTATCCTTTGATTCTCCCATGACATGTTTTTTGTTCAAGAACCCTCGTTAGATTAGGCCTATTAATTTCCAAATATTCATGTTGAATTATGTTATTTCATATACAATTAAATTTAATTTTATTCCAAGTGATTATATAGCCCTTTCTATCTCATTTAACCACTTTATTAATCTTCATGTACTGCCTATATGATTCCAAAATGTAACTGCAACTTTCCATGCTGAACATTTGTGAGGTGTACACCCATACACATTTTCACTCAAGGGTATTCATCTAGATGCACATATACTTAATTTAATGGGAAACTAAGTTTATATAACCCATAATAATTAATTATAAAAATAAAATTTAAGAAACATATCCTTATGTTATATGATCTATGTTGCAGACTTAGGCATGTACAAGATATGATTATGATGGGTGCACCCATATAGTGCTCCAATGCATTTGGTATTGTTTTAGTATCATTATATGAAATGTATAGTGTATAAGATTATATCCTATGAACATTATGTTATTATGTATTCGTATTTAACCTTTACTCATTCTTATAATGTCATGTTTAAACTTATTTACACTTTCATAGGTTTCCTTTATGTTGTCATGTTGTATCAGGCCTCTTTGTTCATATTTTTTATTCTCATACACTTTTATGCCCATTTAAATTCTTCTTTTCTAAAATTTCATACTTTATTTATGTTATTATTTTCTTATTACCTTAATGAGATTTATATATCATGCATTTATTTTGTATATCCAGATGTTATCTCGTGAATTTTAAGAATGATGGAAAAGTAAGAGCATTTTAAGAAAGTTTTCAACAATGCTTATATACCCCTTATTTTTTGTTTTTTTGTAATTCATCTAATTACCAATATAAAATAGAATTATCTATATTATTGAATTTAATATGTGTATTCTTATATAATAAATCATTAATTGATGTTTCGTAATGACAATGATTGTCATAGACGTATCAAAAGAAATTATACTTATTTTTGGGCTTGGGATTAATAATCACTATAGAAAGCCTTATTGGAAATACTATACATAAGAAAACATCCCTATGTTTTGGTAAAGTATATTATAAGTGGTTTATAAGGAAATAAATTCTTATATGGGTACTAAAATTGGATATGGACTAGGAAAAAATGTACCAAGGAATAATGTCCTAAAAACACCATATTGAGCTAAACTTGACTGTGAATTGGTACATGATAATGATCCTTGCTACACACTTGGTTTAAAACTTATGAGGAATATGATTTTCTAAATTCACAAGATCATTATGATATATTATTAAGGGAATAAAAAAAATTCATAAGAGTTACGGTTAGTAAATATATCCTGGAAAACATAAATTATAGCCTAAAAATCATAATTTCATGAAATTCATGTCATTTATAAGTTATCACTTTAATTTTATTGGATTCTCGATTGTGTGTTTAATAGTTTACAATTACTCATACCTAATTTTATCATTATTATATCCAATGGTATAAAATAGAAGGAACCTAGTAAACAACCAATGTGAAGGGCAGTGAGATGAATTCCCAAATGAGATTCCTAAGATGATGAGAACTCAAGTAATACATCCTGTGATTATTCCAAACCATATATAAAAAAGAAAAAAAAACTAGAATTTATTTTAGTATCCAAAAATATCAAAGAAGAATAGGATGGAGTTTCATGGATGTTCATCTGATAAAGGTGATATGGGTATGAAGATCACATTTTCTTTGAAAAAAAAATGTGGAAGGAGGCACTAGGAAAATGTCAAAATGGAACTAGGATATCTTTTAAGTGTGTAAAGAGAGTTAATAATGTATCAAAATTCTATGAAAAAATTATTAAAGATATATATGGGAATAATTTCAATCTAAGGTATGATATACATTCTTTTTTCATAAATTTGGAGATGTTGGGAATTATCTAAGCCAATGCTCTGTTCGATGGGATAAAAGGTATGATGAGAACCCACAATCTCCATGAATAATTGAACAACATAATTCATATGTTGATAAAGACCATGATGAATAATGTATACGTAACCTCTACATCAGAGTAGTGTAAATCATGTTTCATATCAATTAATTCCTTATTAGAATATCTTGTAAGAATATTAAATAACCATTCAAAATTATATGAAATCATCAGAAAGAACATCTATAATTATTTATCACATGTTGAAGTTAGTAGGAATTTTGTTCTTGATAATATTATAAATATTCCTTTGGTTGTATTTTGATTTAATTCTGGATATATATTTTATTTCGTTACATACAACCAATATAAATTGTCATGAGAAAGAAATCACTATCTGTGTTAGGAAATTTCCTTCAATTCAATACAAGTACAAGGATGAGGATGAATATTATTTTGCACCAACACTTAAATCATGGATATTATTAACCTAAGAGAAATCATATCTATTTAAAATGATTGATTCAAAGAAAATGATCATCCTTTAAGGAATTCCCATTCTGAGGGAATACAGTGATATGTTTCTGAAAGTATTTCATGGGCTTCCCCCAAGATGATAGGATGATTTTTTCAATTGTTATTATACCTAGGTATTTTCCAATAACTAACACTTCATATAGAATAGTTTTTTTCTGAACTGTAGGAATTGAATACAAAACTACATGATAATCTAGATAAAGGGTTCATACTCGCAAGTGAATCAAATTGGGGTGCACCATTCCTCTTCGTCAAGAAGAAGGATGGGTCAATGCATAGTTGAATTGATTATCATAAGTTCAAAAAGATCATAATAAAGAAAAAGTAATCTATTCTATATATTGATGAATTTTTTGACCATATACATGCTTACCAATGCTCCTCAAAGGTGGACATTTAGTTAGGGTATTATGAATTATTATTAAAAAAGGTGGATATCCCCATGAATACTTTCTGTATAAGGTATGATAACTACGAGTTCATATAAATTCTATTTGGACTGAATAATTATCCAGAAATATTCAAGGAATTGATGAATTCCATCATTAGATATTACCTAAAAAAATTTGGAAGTATTTATAGATAATATTATAATATACTCTAATGTCAAGGGGAGCATTATGAGAATTTCAGAACTGTTCTAAAGACCATACAAAAAGAGAATATTTACACAAAGTATATAAAATGTTAATTTTGGTTAAAGGATATTTAATTCCTGGGGAATATTATAAAAAAATGGGATATCTATATACCTTTTAGAGAAATAAGTAATTGAATGATGGCTGAGGCCAACATCCATGAAAGATATCTATAGTTTCCTTAGACTGGATGGGTATTATTGAGGATTTTTATGAAATTTATCATGATTATGAGACCATCTCACCATGATAAATTGGAAGGGAGTCATGGTTTACTGAAATAATTAATGTGAAGGGAGATTCAAGGAGTAAAAAAATGATTATTACTACATATATAATATGATACCCAAAAGTGGGGAACTTTTCATTGAATACAATGGTTCTTTAAATAAGGACATGGGTGTGAAGTAATGTAAAATGAAAAAGTGAGAGCCTTTGATTCAAGGCAGTTGAATGTTCATTAATAGAACTACCCAACACATGATCTAGAGTTAAATATAGTAATATTTATGTTGAAAATTTGGTAGAAATATATATCTGGGGAGAAGTGTGAAATATATATAGATCATATGATCCTTGAGTATATATTCACACAGAAAAAGATTAATATGCATCAGTGAAGATTGTTTGAGATGATTAAATACAATTAATACTCAATCAACTACCATAATAGAAAATAAAATATAATAAAAAATTCTCTAAGTATAAAGGATCGGAAAAATTTATCATTGATGAGAATTGATGAAGATTTGATCTTCTTAGACTTGAAAAGAACAGACAAGAGAATCAAAAGGAGGGAACATCATCAATCCTTTCACATGTTATTTTTCAACCATCCATTCTTAAGACTATAAAGGACAATTAAAGAGATTATGTATAAATTAAGATGAATGTTTAAGCTAAAAGAAAATTTAAATCCTTATATTTTAAAATTAATCAAGAAGGAGTTGTATGATATGGCTCATGATTATGAGTTCCACCAAATATTTAGTTAAATAAGGAGTTGTTGGATGATACACAAAGATCGACCTTATTTATTCATCTTGGGAGAATAAATATGTATCAATATTTCCATGATAACTATTTATGTGACACCATGAAGGAGATTCTGAAATATACATCAAGGTGTTTGGTATGTCAGTAAGTGAAGTGTGAGAGGAAAAGATCAAAGGGGATGATGCAACAATTCCCCATACCTACATCGAAATGGAAAAATATAATTATGGAATTTTTCACTAGTATTATAAATACAAAGTGGAAATAATTCTATAGGGTTTGTGGTGGATTGTCTTAAAAATACTTCTCACTTCATTTCATTTTGAGAGGACTTCTCACTTGTTCAAATTGCAAGGATATACATTAGAGAATTGGTGAGGCTACATGGAACAAGTGAAAAACCAGAATTTAATCAATGTAAATTATCTTATTATAAGTACATAATAAACTATAAATCAAGTAAAATTACATTAATAACATAATAAAAACATTATAAATTAACTATTAATGAAATTAGTGTAATTTTTTGAATATAAAGAACCCATACCAATAGAATAGTAACTCGGTCATTGGAATAATAATGTCACCATTAGGAATAGTAATTATTCTAATGTAATAGTAAGAACATATATAAAAGTATATATAAAATTTATGTATCTTATAAATAAAAATATGAAATATTTATATCATGGAATAAGTAAAAAAATGTTTTAAAAATGGTAAATTATTTATCAGTATTTTTTATGAAACATAAATGTTTATTTACAATTTTATTATTAAAATAATTATTTAGAATAAAATTTATTTACATAAAATATATTCATAAATTAATATTATTTTGTCTTATAATTATAAGTTAACTTTTTGTGAACTCCATTATTTTTTAATGGTGTCAGAAAATCGGTTAGAATATTAAAATCAGTATTTTTTTGAGTAAATGATGATTTTATTTAAGAATTAAATTTATAATATTTAGAAAATAATTTTCATAAAATATAGTCCATTTATTAAATCTACATATCGAGAAATGGTTCGGGTAAATTTTAAGTATTTTTCTAAAATAGTGGAAATTTTTGTGAGTAGTGAAATATAATAATTTACGATATATGCCTAATACATGAATTTTTTAGTCATAGGTGATGTATGGATGATGTAAAACCACAATATATAACCATTAATAATTATTTAATATATTTAGTTATATGGTTTAACACTGTTGATAGTCTTGATCCAAAATAATAATCAAATAAATAAAATAATCAAAAATACCCCCCTCCTCCCACTATAAATACCACCCCTTGCCACCTCTTCTCCTCACCCCTACAAAACCATAATTATTTCCCAAATTCTACCCAATAAAATTAAAAAGAATCTCCCCCACATCTATGAGCCTTTATTTTCAAAAAAAAAAACAAAACCCATTTTGTTTAAGGAGGCTCTTAAGGAGGAGAAGTTCAACAGGTAAAATCCTCTTTCACTTTCCTTTTTTATTTATTTTCAATTTATTTCTTTTATTATCATATCTTCAAAACCATATCCCAATGTGTCCTAAAAAATTTGTAATATTTTATATGATGCAATATTTTTTTATCAGTATAATCCATCATCAAACCTCTCTACTCTTTCATTTTTATTCTAAAAATGAAAACATCATCTGTGTCGTGTCGATTTGTCACCATCATGGATGATGTGTTTTGATTTTACATTAATACCTTCAAGGCAGATCATAAAACCATTTTTCTGGTTAAAACAAATTATAATATATTTATTAAAACTTTTTTAATATTTTTGAACTAGTATATGTCAATAATATTTAATAAAAAACAAAACCAGTTCATGATGAAAAAAAGTTCACAAAAATAAACTAACATTAATCATTAACATTTTATCTAATGAATAATTATCATTTTGTAAAAAAATGATATATGAAACCATTTAAAATTATTGAGGATAATAAATATTTTATAATTTCTCATCAATATGTTTTCATCAATTTGAAAAGAACTCCCATTATTAAACTGAAGGGAACAAATCATTAAATCCTGAAACAAACACCCCCGGAATGGAAAAATTGTATTTGTAACTCATAAAAAAGAAAATAAATGAATTAAAAAGATTATAATAATTCAAATACATGTATAATAGGTTATTAATTAATTAATTAATGTATATAATTTGAATATATATGACATTAAAGTCAAGTGAAGAATAGTTTCGAACATAAGGTAATGGATTCTCTCTGAACCTCTATTTCTCTTCAGGTTACATTTTGTCTCTCTTTACCCCAATGCAATTATTAATTATTATTATTTAATCCCCATAAATTATATTTTTATGTTCCAATGATAAGTTTCTATATTAATTATTCTTTCTATAATGGTGAAATGCATGTTTCTATAAGGTTCTCTTCTCAATTTCTCCCAATAAGCAAGCCCGATTAAAGGGAACTTCACAATTTCTTACCCTTTTTCAAGTACTATCCTTAATATATTTTAATATACCATTATTTTTCTCAAATAAATAATTTTATCATAAAAATAATTCTTGGTTCATTTCTTGTTTTAAATAATTTATTATTTTATTTCCTATTTAAATAATTTTCATTATTTTCCTTAAACCACACTAACATGTTTTATTTTTAATATTTCTTAAAAACTCCTTTTTACTTATTTTATATTAATTTTGATGTCATTTATCATGATCCAAGACTATTTTACCTTGTTAATATCCAATAATTATTTAAATTCATTCTTTCATAGACAACATTATGATATTCCCTTTTGTTATAACTTATGGCACGATTATGATACCCAATTATTTCCATGGTCAACACTTATGTATTATTCTTCATGTGAAAAAAATATTCATAAAATAATTTTAATGGTTCACCCATATAGTGATCCAATGAATTGGTTAATGATTTAGTCTCATGAGGTGTCATTTCGAGATAGGGAGTAAACCCAATTCTTTTATGGGACTTTGTCCCCCATGTGAAATGGTTTTGATAGTTATCCTTGAGTCATGGTTATTTCATATTGTATATTACTTCCAAATTCATATAATCCCATGATGACATGATCCCATGTACTACTTGTTAGTCTTCCTTATGTTTATTCTTGTTCCATGAATTTTTATGTAATCATGTTATATCTTCTATCCCTTATGTTATTATTTACTTTTATGTTTATTCCCATACTGGGTTTTTTAGCTCATCCATTTTTTTCATGTATTTCCCCAATTTATCCCATGTAGATGTAATATCTAAAACAAAGTTATGATCTCTTTATAGAGATTAATTTTTTTTTTATTTTAGTTCATGCTTTCAAATTATATACAAAATATTCTAAATACATTAGTCTTTACAATCCTTGGTTCATATTTCTTGGTTAATTATGCTTAAAATCATGTACAAATATTTGAAGAAGGATAGGTCCATTATATTTGGTATTAGAAATTGGTCTAATTATTTTTTGGGATTAATATTATAAAAATTTATTAAGAACCCTAGGGGTAATTCTATCACCATGGATAACCAATATTGAAACATAAGGAATCACAAGATAGGACATAATTTTCATTCGCAAGTTTATGCTTCGATTTTCAATGTCTCTTTATTATGTTAATATTAGCAAAGTATTGAATCCCTCATAATTGAGATTTCTTTTTTAGTTAATTGATCGAAATAGGAAAACCCATTACAATAATCAATGTGATAGAAAATGTGAATATTTCTCTAATGAAATGAAAAATATGATGGGAATGACCCCTAAAAAAATCATGAAAATAATCGATAAACTGGCTCATGTTATGAATAATAACTTGAATCGTGTGGAATTACCTTCTATCCTAAGAAAGAGCATGCTTTAGTTGAATACTTTATACAAAAATTCCTCCCATCTTTAGTGGATCTTTTGATCCCATCATCACAAACTAGTGTATTAACTACATTGAGAATATATTATCTCTATTTAAATTCTTATAAGAAGATAAATACATACTGGAGGTCTATTATTTTGATTGGTAAGTTGATCAGTGGTGGAAACTGAAGAAAAAAACAAAGTCTAAAGTGAAAATTGATTCCATGGAATGGAAAGATTTCAAGAAAATATATTTCAATAAAAATTTTCCTCAAACTCTCCAATATTTAGATATAAAGGTAGTTACACTAATTAAAGTAGAAGGAATAAAAGTATATAATGATATATAAGGAAAACTTTATAAGGCTTTCATGGTACTTCGCTAGATTTTTCATGAACACCAAAATCAATGTGGGTCAGTTATATAGTGGACTAAAGATGAGTCTATGAAAATAATTAGCGATCTGAGAGTTTTAATGCTATGAAGAGATTTTCTATGGTAACCTTAAGGTTGAAATTCATATTGGAGACTCTCAGTGTTCTCATGTTACCATATATAAATAACATAAATTGAGTTTAATATGGGAGGATCCATAGACAAATCCCATGATGGAATGGAAATCCATCATCCCATGTGTCAAAAGTACGAGAAGAAGCATCATGGGAACTGTATTAAGGGGAAAAAGACATTCATAAAATTTGGAAGAGAGTGGAATCTAGGAAATAATTTATAAATTTATATGAATAATCCTTCTAATGTAGATGAAGAAAGGATGATTTAGATCAACAATCATCTTATATTGTATTGTTTCAACTTCATGAAACATGGGTAATTTTTGAGACAATTCCCTAAGCCCAGGGTTGTCAGATAAAATCAAAAATAAACTCCAACGGTACAAGGGATAGAATATGTTATCAATACTACTAATATAGAAACTGAAAATGATGTGGTGATAAGTATCTTAGTTATTCATTCAAGAATAATGAAGGTAATATTTTATTCTGGTTCTACACATTATTCATATCTTTTATGTTTAGTATAACAATTAAAACACCACCTAAAAATATAGTGGTTTAGTTGTATATGATAAAAATATATGGGGAAATTTTTCATTAAAAAGTATATAATTCCTCCTAAGAAAATATTTTTGGACCGAGCCTCCCATAAATCTTGTCATAATTACTTTGGTAGAGTTTGATGCTATATTGTGCATGAATTGGTATCTTTATTCCAACATAACATCAACTGTCGGGAGAGGGAGATCTATCTTCACATCCCAAGGCATCATTTAATTATATAAAAGTTTTAATATTAGGTGTAATATCCTTTAGAATAATTATATCAAATGTGGATATTATTTCCTTATGAGTAAGACTATATAGTTCAAAGTATTGATACAAACTAGAGAGTTATTCTCTAAGACATGCCCATTGTGAGGGACTACAATGATGTGTTCCCTGAGGAATAACCTAGTCTTCCTTCTAAATAAGAGGTTGAGTTATTGATTTAACTTATTCCAGGATATATTCTTATATCAAATACACCTTATATAAGGGCCAACATTGAGTTGGAATAACAGAAGAAGTAGTTATAGGAGAATATATAAAAGGGATTCATATACCCATGGGCTTCACTATGAGGTGAACCTGTCCCCTTTTTAAATAATATAGATGGGTAAATTTGGATTTTAATTTTTTATCATGTTCTCAAAAAAATCATGATAATGAAAAATTTATTGTGTTCCCTGGATAGATGACTTGTTTGATCCAAATACTACCTTCAGTAGATATTTTTTAAATTAAAGGAGAAGAATGAATATATTATGAATACAACCTTTATAAAGTGTTATTTACACTATGAGTTCATAGTTATTCCCTTCATACTCACTAGTGATCCATAAATTATCATGGACTTAATGAATAGAGTCTTTAAAAACTACCTCGACAAATTTGTGGTAGTATTTTTCAATGATATTATGATATACTCCAAAATGAAGGAGGAGCCTGAGGATCGTTGGTATAATTTAATAATTTTTTTTTGAAGGGATAAACTCACTATAAAGTACATTAAATGTGAGTTCTATATGGATGAAGTTTCAGTATTGCAGAATGTTTTCACTAGTAATGGAATATTTGTGTACCTATCAATGAAAAAGGCAATCAAATAGTCACCCATTACAACATCTGTAACATATATATGTAATTTACATGGTCTATTTTTTGAATTACCAACGATTATTTAAGATCTTATAAAATTTTTGATACTCATTAACCAAGATAACTTGGATGGGAGAAATGGTTTTCTAGACTATTGAATGTGAATACTACTTCAAAGATTTTAAAAAGAGGCATATCACTGCACTAGTACTCAAACTTCTAACAATTGGGGAACCCTTTATAGTATAAATTCATTCCTACAATAAGGAATTATGTTGTGAACTAATAAAAAATGACAAATCTATTGAATCTACCTCAAGGTAGTTGAATATTCATTAGCAAAACTGTCCAACATGTGATATAGAGTTGGAAGTTGTGATCTTGACACTAAAAATATAGAGACATGATTATTATGGGGAGAAGAGTGAAATATATATTGATCATAATATCCCAAAATATATATTCACACAGAAGGAGATTATTATGTGTCAGTGAAGATGGTTAGATATCATCAAGGATTTTGAATGATCAATCGACTACCATCCTAGATGGGAAAAAAATGTTGCAGATTCTTTATGTTGAGAGGATCCTCCAACATTATCATTGATAATAATTGATTAGGATCCAACATTCCTATATTTTCTAAGGATGTAAAAGGAAATAATTAAGGAATGAACATAATCAATCCTTTCTAAAATTATTTCTCAACCACCCCTTATAGAGGAAATAAAGGATGCTCAATGAAATGATGATGAAATTTAGAAAATGGTGGAAGCCATCAGAATGGAGAAATATTCAATGTTCAAAATTGACGTGGAAGGATTCATAAGATTTGTTTCATTTCAATGTATAACATAAAATATATAGATAAAAAGAGTGCTTATAAATAACACACATATCTCAAACTTCTCTATTCACCTAGAGAGCATAAAGATGTATCATGATTTTTAAGAGAACTATTAGTGGTACAATATGAATAAAGAGATCAATAAATATAAATAAAAGTTCATGGTTTGGAAAAAATTTAATGTTGAATGGAAAAAGTCTTAGGGGATAGTAAATCCATTACCCATACCAACATGAAAGTCCTTGGACATCCAAATACATCTGAAGCAAAAATGCTATATTGGTTATTGAGGATCTCATTACAAAGACATATCACATTATCACAATTTGAGAGGAATTCTCACTAGATCAAATTTCATATATATACCTCAAAGAAGTGGTAATGATGCATGGAGAACAACTATCGATTGTATAAGACCAGGATTTGAGATTCACCTCCATGTTTTAAAAATTTCTCCAACATGATCTAAACATTGATATGATCTTTAATACATCCTATCATCCTATAACTAATGGCTAATATAAGTAAAATATTTAGACATTTGGAGACATTTTTAGAGCATTTTCTATGGACTTCATGGTAGGAGGTGACCAACATCTTCTTCTAGTTCAGTTCTCCTACAACAATATCTTCCAATAGAGCATCTTAATGGCCCCATATGAAGCCCTTTATGGGAAAATATGCAGAACACCAACATACTTGAATGAAGTCAGTGAACAGAATCAGTTGGGACATGAAATGGTTCATGAAATGGTCAAAATAGGGAAAACCATTCAACAACATATTTAGGATATCCAATTTGTACATAAGATAAATGGAGATAATCATTGATGGGGCCTGGAGATTATGGTTGGAGACATGGTATTCCACCACATATCATCATGGTAGAGGATCATGATATTTGTAAAGAAAAGAAATCTAAGTATTAAGTACATCATCGACTTCAAGATTCTTGATCGTGTCAAAGATGTGGCCAATCAAATAAGAATTCTACATACCATGTCTCAAGTACATGATGTATTCTACAAATATCTCTTGAAGAAGTACATACCATATCTATCACATGTACTAAATCTAGAGGTGGTATAGTTGGAAAAAGATCTCTCTTACGAGGAGTAGTGGGTGATGATCTTGGACAATAGAGATAATATTATACGCAACAAGACTACTCACCTGGTTAATGTATTATGGATAAACCTTATTTAATAAGATGAAACATGGGAACTAGAGGAAGCGAGGAAGGAGAAGTACCCTCATTTGTTTTCACCATAATATGTAAAATGAAATTTTGATGGTGAATGTTTATAATGGGGGAAGAATGTTACAACCCCAAATTTTCTCAATGTAAATTACCATATTATAATTATTCCATATAGTATATATCCTATAAAATCACATAGATAACACAATAAAAATGTTAGTAATGAATGTGGATGAAATAATAGCTATTTCTAGAATATAAGGAATTTATATGAATGGAATAGTTACTTGAATGTTGGAATAGTAATTTGACCATTAAGAATAGTAATTTTTCCAATAAAAAAATAACATCACCTGTGAAAGTATAAATAAAATTTAGGTATCTTATAAATGATAATATGATATATTTATATCTTGGTATAAGTAGATAAATGTTTTAAAAATGATAAATTATGTATTTTATTTCTGTGAAATGTAAATATTTATTTACAATTTTATAATTAAAATAATGATTTAAAGGAAAATTTATTTTCCTAAAATAGATTCATACATAAATATTTTGTTGTCTTATTATTATAAGATAATTTTATGATACCTTAATTAATTTTAGAAAGTGTCAGAAAGTCGGTTATAACATTTAAATCAATATTTTTTGAGTATATGATGATTTTATTTTGACATTAAATTTATCATATTTAAAAAATTATTTTCTAAAAATTGAGTATAGTTTTCAATTCTAACATCAAGAAATTGTTTCGGTTAATTTTTGTCATTTTCTTAAAATATTTGATTTTTTTGTGAATAGTTAAATATAATAATTTACTATATAAGATAAATACATGAATTGTTGAGTCATTGATGATGCATGGATGATGTAAAAACATAATCTAAAACTGTTATTAATTATTCAATATTTTTAGTGATAAATTTCAATACTATTGGTAGTCTTGATTCAAAATAATAAACAAATGAATAAAATAATAAAAAATACCCCTCTCCCCCCCACTATAAATACCACACTTCACCACATATTCTACCCACACCTATAAAGCCTTTAAGAATATCCAAATTCTACCCAATACTCTTCTAAATTATATCCCCAACTTCTAAGATACTATTTTCTCAAAAAAAATTCCTATCCCAATGTTTGGAAGTAGGCTCTCAAGGAGAAGAAGCTCAAAATGTAAAATCGTCTTTCATGTTCTTTTAATTTTTTTTAATTTCATTCAATTATCCTATTATCTTAATCTATCTTTACAAAAGTGGAATTTAAATTCCATTATATCTTATATTCTATAATTCAATTGTTTTAATATAATATTTCATCATCAAACCTCTCCACTATTCTATTTTATTCTAAAAATGAATACATCGCCCGTGATGTGTGAATCCATCACCATCATGGATGATGGATTTTAATTTTCCTTTAATACCATCAAGTCAAGTCATAAAACAATTTTTACGATTAAAATATATTATAATATATGAACTATATCTTATTTAATATTTGGGAACTATTATATATGAATAATATTAAATAATAATACAAAAATAGTTTTTGATGATCGAATATTCACTGAAATAAAATAACATTAATTATATTTTTTTAAAAAATAAATAATTATAATTTCTAGAATAAAATATCTATGGAACTATTAAAAATTATAGAGGAGGATAAATATCATATTACTAAACTTTTTGAGTTATGATTCCATTTGACAAGAACTCCCATAATTAAACTCAAAGGAACCAATTATCAAATCATGAAATGAACAGTCCTAGAATGATGAAATTGAATTTATAAATCATCAAAAAGCCCTAAATGAACTTAATAAAATTATAATAAATAAAATAAATTTATCATAGGTTGTTAATAAAATAATTAATTTATCTAATTTGATTATCCATGATATTAAGTGAAAGTGAATAATAGTTTCAGACATAAGTTAAGGGATTCTCTCTGAACCTCTATTTCTCTTCAAGTTTAAATTTATCTCTCTTTAACTGAAAGTAATTTTTAATTATTATTTTTAATAATACTAGATTCTATTTCAATGTTCTATGAATATGTTTCTATATCATTTATTCTTTATTTTATGAGGAAATAAATGTTTTTATATGGTTCCCTTCTCAATTCCTCCCGATAAGCAAGCCTGATTAAAGGGAACTTCCAAATTTTTTACCCACATTAAAGTACCATCCAAAATGTATTTTAATACCCTATTATTATTAAAAAATAAATTATTTTATAATAAAAATATATCTTGGTTAATTTATGGTGTTATATAAAATATTATTTATTTTTCTTATTAAATGCTATTTAAAATTTTCCTTAAACTGCACTAAAAGTTTTCATTCATAATGTTTCTTAAATATTTTTTTATATATTTTCACTTTAGTTTGAAATAACTTATCATGATTCATTCTTAGTTTGTCTTCTTAATGTAAATTTTTGATTTAAATCCATTATTTAATGGACACCAATACGATATTCCCATTTTTATGACTTATGACATGATTATGATACCCAATTATTTACATGGGTAACCCCTATAATTGATTCTTTATGTGGAACAAATATTCCTGAACACATTATAATATGTGTTCTTTGATATACCTACAATTCATTGGGTAATTTTTTAGTCTCAAGAGATTTCATGTTGAGTTAGGGAGTAAAACTGATTCCTTTATGGAACATTGTCCTCCATGTGTAATGGTCTTGGTAGTTAGCATTGAATCATGCCTATTTAATTTTTTATATTGCTTCCAAATTCCTTTGATGTCATGATTACATGATCCCATGATCTAATTTTTATTCTTAATTATGTTTATTCATGTTACATGCCTTTTTATGTCATTATGTTTTACTTGCTAACCCATGTGTCGTTCATTACTTCGTTGTTTATTCCCTTACTAGTATTTTTATCTCATAGTATATGTTCATGTATTTCCCATGTTATTCTATGCAGATGTAATATCTAAAATGAAGTTAGGATCTCTTTATTGAGATTGAATAAAAGATGATTTTTTTGTTTAATGCAATCTAGTTATACAACTAATACTCTAAATACAGTCGACATTATTATCCATGGTTTCTATTTTATCATTAATTGTGTTTAAAATCATGTAAAAAATGTGTAAAATGCTAGTGTTATCATAGAATAACACTATCAATTGTATCAGATTGAGACCTAGGTTTTACCTCCATATTCTAGAGGGGTCTCTAACATCCTCTAAATACCAAGTAGAACTTTAGAATAGATTATCACCATCAAAGAAATAGTAAATAGAAGTGAAATAACCCTAAACTTGATGACATGGTAAGAGTACGGACAATGGACGAGATCAAAATATTCCTAAGGTTTAGTTCTCTTACAATTATAATTTCCACTCAAGGGTCTGAATGGCTCTATATGAAGCCCTTTATGGTAAGAGATAAATAATAACAACATTATGAGATGAAATTAGTGGACACAAATAGAGATGTCTTGAAATGGTTGAGGAAATGGTGGAAAAGGTTAGAACCATTCAGCACCAAATCAATGATTCTTAGAGTCGACAAAAGATTTATACAGATAATCATCGATGAGACATGATGTTTGATAATAGACATAAGGTATTCCTTTTCAAATTTATATGGAATAAAGTCATGAGATTTTGGAAGAAGTAAAAAATTAGTCCAAGATACATCAATCACACACCATTCCTAATTAACTTATTATATTTTTGTGTTTTTATAATTTTAAGAAAACAAATGGAAATGAATTTTCATTTAATGATTCAAAAAATAAATTGTTAACATGCCCATGATGATGGATATAAAATTAAATAATGTTCTTGATACTTGAGACAATATCTTGGGTTCTTTTATTATCCATTATTTTTGTCAATATTGTACTTGATAGTTCAAACCAACATAAATGAACGACCATGACTTATACTGAGTGTGAAGTTTATCTTTCCTAGAAAATTTATCCGACATGCCAAGACACACCTAATTAAATAGTAAATATAGTGACACTTTCCCAAAACCAGATTCCCCCATATATTGTTTCTTCTTTGAAAGAGCTTAACACCGTCTTAAAAAGAGTTTTTTTAAAGATATGGGAAAGAAAAATATTTTATTGGAGGATAATGAGTCTGAATGAATATCCAAAGAGTTATGGATGATTGATACACCCATCATTGAACTTCTCCCCCCCTCGCCACAAAAAAGAGAAAAAATAATGAATTTCAGATCTAGGATTTGGTAACACCCTGAAAACCTCACCTAAGTGAAATACTCAGGTTAGCCACTCAAGATGATGAGTACAAGGGATCACAATAGAGAGAGAAAATAATATGAATAATGAAGGATCCATTGAATTAAAAATATACACATGGAGTTACATGAAACAAAAAAACTAAACTATTACATTAAAAATCTATCCTACACTCCCTTAGAATTTCTATTTTATAGGCATAAAGGATCTTTTATGTCCAATTGAATCTGTCTTTAAAACTCTTCTATCTGTCCTTTATAATCTTTATATAAATTCATCTCCAAATTTTCATGTGATTCAATATGTATAATGATGATCTACCTTTAGATATATCTTACATTTATCTTTCATAAAAGTTCATCCATATCTCAATTTAATATTCCATCATCCTTACATTTAGATAAAATCCACATTCCACATGGCATTTGACTTGAAACCTCATTGGATCACATTGGAAAACAATTTTATAGAGGGGGTGTCCCAACCCAATCCTGAATATCTATTTTTAATATAATATATGGATAATGACTAGCTCCTACCTATTTCTTTAAAATAATCTTTTAAAAATTTAACCACAGTGTACGCATAATCCTTTTAAACATAGTATTCATATTCTAACCATGGTACGCTTCAAAACCGGCGGAGTGAACATATGTGATTCCTTTATAATGCATGTATATACAACATGATCATCTCCTCACTATAATATTGGTCATTTTAGATTAGGGATACTCTTGTTATCAATGTGGTAGAACATTACGGTGTATCCAAAATCATTTCCTTAATGATATTCATTTTATCTTGCACATCAACCATTGCATCAGACAAAAATTTTCAAGGATTTTTAGAACCTGTTTTGTCATCTAGATTTCTCCACTAACAATACGTAAGTTGGATAATGTGTATGAAAAATTAAATGGAAATTTTGCTTTGGCCATATCCTACAACATGTCCAACATCCCATTTATTTGGGAATTTTGAAATTGATACCTCCCTATGAGAAATATGAACACCTTACAATAGTGTTTTGTAAGTCGTTTATGGATCTATTTTCATGAACGATTTTATCTTATTGATTTTTTTCCTTTCAATTTTGTTCAACACAAGGTTTTAGTGGTGTCCCATGGTGCCTCTATCCTCATAGTATCTTATTGGTTGACGATCAGATCTTAGAGTGGTAGAAATAGAGTTCTCCGACGAGATGGAGGTGGTCTTATTGCGCTTGAATGTAGAGGCAGTGGTACTGATATGTTTGAGAAGGGGGATTTCAATAGAGTGTGAGATGAAAACATTTTTATAAATAATGAATAGCCACATGTAAATTCTTCAAACCCCATAAAATACGATATTGATATTCCAATTCCTAATAGATTATATGAAAGTAACATCTAATTAAAGACAGACTGAGGACAAAGCACCTCTATCATCACTATGAACTTCCCTACACCAGTGACACACTCCTCCCACTATGCCCAGATCTTCCTCTCATGTGCCGATGCGATTGCATTTTCATGCCATTACCTTTCATTTCTACAAATGTTTTTTTACCTCATCTCAAACTTTTTAGTAACCATTAGGGCAATATATGTGTGTTGTTTGTGGGGGTTGATCACATGACATGGTTTTGGATATTTTTAACCTAAAATAACATGAAATACATATTTGAAATTAAACTAAAATAATCATAGGAAAAAAATAAACTAAAATTTTATAATTTTTATTCTCCTTTTAATAATCAATTTTTCATTTATTAATTATCCAAAATATAATAAAACAATTAATTTCTAGTGTAAATAATTAAAAGCAATTAGAATTTGTTATCATAATTTTTTTTAAAAAATTATATGAAAATTATGGATATCGACTACATAGAGGTAGGAGATATACCTCATGCCTTTATTGCACACACATAAATATATAGTTAGCTGATATCCATCACAAGCAGGGAAGGAATTCACAATTTATCATAAGCCATTATAGGTGAGGATATTGTTATACATAAACTCTAGGACCATGAGGAGTCTGTAGTGGGAGATTCATCCATATATTCCTTCACCATCCTGGATGTTTAATAAAATGTCCCCAAAATATTTCGGTGTTGGATTCTTTACTGACCTCAGTGGATAATAGTATGTAATGAAAATATGTAAAATATATCACACATAATCACACAATAGAAAATGTCCTAGCCTTAATCTCATTTGGCAATATAGTCGCATAAAAAACTTAGATACCACCACTAAGGACTACATCTCGAGAAACATACAACCATAATAGTTATATATTAACTAATTAGTCATTTATTAATTTATATTATATTATATTCGTTTATATTATTATAAATTAATCTTAAAACCCAAGTTCCAATTGCATTATAATTTTTTAAATTATATTCTCATGTATTCCATAATGATTTGAGATCACTATGAACCTTCATCATTTATCTATTGATTCATTTATTATTTCCTAAATTTCATGTACTCTAGGACTCACCCTAAGATAGAATATAATATATATATAGCAACTAATAATAGTTAAAAACTACATCAGAATGTTGAAAACTGATTAGAAAATATCTGGGAAATTGAAAATTTGAAACTATTAAGAAAAAATATGTTTGAATAAGAAACCCCACTCTAAACTCTTCCTAACCACATCAGTGTTATTCAATCACCACTTCAAGTGACATAATCCATCCATATATCATGGGAATCAATAATCACCACATTTATGACCCACCATTCCCTTATCTTATAAAATTCTCAACCAATATAGTTTATCAACAAACAAATCATGGATCTATTATCCATCAATGAATTCATGCCTCCCATTAAAAAGATGTGATCATTTGACCCTAAAGAATTTTATTTAGATATAAACCATTTTAATTCTCATTTTTAATTAATTAGTTTATTATGAACTGGTTTTCCACATCACTATTCCTATATGTTATAGCTAACAATACATATGAATCACTAATTCTATAATTCATCAATGAAGTATAGCAAGAAATTAATGATTCATTTATAATTAAATTATAACATAATACAAGATTTACATTGTTAACCATTTTCAAGTAATTTTTTTATTCTAAACAACAACAACAAAACACAACGAAGGAGATAATATGTTATCTAATAAATATCTTGAGGCTATATCAAGAATAATATAAAAAATTATTTGATCATTAAATCCAAACCATTTGTTAAAACACTATAAATTTAAATAATAATTATGTATGACATGTGATACATTTTTTATTTAAATTCTTTAAAATACTAAATTATTAAACAATTAATATTTTAAATATAATAGATAAGATATATTATAGCATGCAATACCTTTTATATTATAATATTTTTCCATATTATTCTTTAATATCCAATAATCCATGTATGATAATCCCTATCTCTATTTATTAGATAAATACTTAAATAATAATAAAATATTATTCGTCACATACAACGTGCAATTTCAAATTCTTCCTCCTTTAAAATTTCCCAACTTATATTATTATTATTCACCATTAAATTTATATATTATTATATTTTTTAAAGTTAATAACATATATAAATCCATAGAAACTAAATCATGATTTAATATCAAATTTCTAAAATCAAAATAAGATAATCATATCCCTATCATAGTATGAAGTTCCAAGTCATGATTCAATAAGAATAAAGGAGTGAGTATGGGGGTTACAAATTGGTTGGGAAATCTAAGGTAGAACTCGAATGATTTTATAATAGCTAAAAGTCTCAAATAGTATATAATTTAGAATTTTATAACATGATATAAAAAATGATGAAATAATGAGGGGAAATAAATCTTGTTTTTAGGATAACAGTTTTGATTCTACTAGTTATTTTAAAAAATATAGTGAAAAATTAATGTTTAATTCACCATAAATTTATTTTATGTTTAGTTATATTTAATATTCCTTCACAACTCATTTAAATCACCTAATTTCATTGAAATCAATGATATAATTTATCTTAATTTATTAAATTATATATATCATTTTCCAGCAAATATGTACTTTTTTATACTTTAACACTTGGTTTTACATCATCATTGAATTTTCTGAATTTTTCATTGAAAACTAATGACTGTTCATGATGAAAAACTCTACAAAGAGACCACACAAAGGAGACAAGAAACCACATGAAGAAACAACTGACTTCATATAATTACCACACTAAATGGATCAGCTGAAATACCAAACTTTATAACATATTTATTGACTATACCAATTGATTATGATGCATTAATTAACTACATGAACAAGCCATCAAACATAATGATTAACCCTGCTACATAGATAGACCTCATGATGGATTGACCGTATAAACCAAAGATAAACTTCGTTTCCAAATGATCGGCTAGATGAAAAAACATAGAACATTATACTAATACACGTGACCATATGAACAAATGTATAACTATAAGGTCATAAAAGTGACCAAACAAACAAAATTATAATATCATAACAAGACAAGTTAGTATATGAACAAATTTATGACCGAACAGTTAAACAAGTGACCACATGAACAAACATATAAATTAAAAATGGAAAAGAATCCATGGACCCTCTCAGCACCTCTAAGACTCAGAAAAACTGAAAGGAATGCTTTTAAAAATATGGTACATTACATCAGATACCACTCATATAATTATTTTTCTAGAGAAGTTAAAAAAAACTGGAATCAAGAGAATCATAATAGAACTACTTCCCAGTGGGATACCCCTCCATGATAGTGTATATCAAGAACAAATAAACACTTTAGGGGACCAAATTTTATAACCAAAAAACTTCATTATCCATCATCAAAATGCACTCATAGTCAAGATACCTCTCGAACAAGAGGAAGACCATAAGAAATCATCAAATCAAGGATGATAAATGATGTCACAAAATATAAAAATATTAACTAAATCATCTCAAACGATATTGATGAAGTTGTAATACATGAAAGATTTAAAGAATCCAACCCATCTATGGGGGGAGTATTAACCAAAATACCACATCTTTAATGGGATCTAGCACCTTGAAAGTTCTTAAATATTAAGGATAAATATTACTCTCACAATCAAACATTCACTTCCCATGACAAGGAGTCACCTTCGAGAAAACATTATCCACAATATCAAACTTCATAGTCCTCCTCCAATGATAAATAAAGAACGTCTGATGATCCTTTTTCTCATCTTTTCACTCATAGATAACATGTAACTTCTTTTACACACTCTAAAATAATTATGGTATATGTTTAGGTAATTATATAACCTCATTCCAGCATAAAAAATATTATAAAGGTTGGATATAAAATTATTCAATCAAATCTATGATAATGGTTGAGTAGTAAGAAAACTCTACTTAGTGTATTTGCTTCATACATCTACCTATAAAATCCAAAATGAAAAAATACCACATTTCCACTTGATTCTAGTAGTTATATTTGTATCACCATCTTCATTTGGATTAAATGTGGTTCTAAGGCATAAATAGGATCTAAATAAATAATGGATACATCTCCAGAACATGGATGTAAAATAAGGATCATAATTAGATATGATCATCTTCTAGAACATATAAAACCGTAACACCACCTCTAGATAATTCCTCAATAAAAAGTCTGCCAATATCAACAAATTAATCCCTAATAAGTTAGAGTACTTCATCAGGTGGACCCTGAAGATATATATAAAATTATAAACACCATGAGATCTATTTAAAATGATGAATAATTCCATCAAAATGTCCTCTCAGTTAAACTAGGAATATATAGTGGTCTAAGAAAAAAAATAGGAACATGATTCTCAACCTTGAATATCTCACAGACCAATTAATGAAATAAAAACTCTACCACTGTGATCTTCATACTAGACCACTAAAATTTTTCTCTCAGAGTATGATAAATGTTCACCACACTATGATATACCACTAATGGAGAACTATGTAACTCATTTAGTGATTTATCACACATTTCCAATTGAATGAAAAGTTTTATCAGGAACAACAACTAATGAAAACCATTATCAGACCATCCCTTATGATCATTTCCAGAAACAACTCAATAAATAATCCTCTACCTATGAATATCTTAGTTGGGACTCATACAACTACTCCAACAGAGATGATTTCACTATTATTATATAATGATATATCATTCCACACACTTATCCAATGACATGGTTTAACAATGAGAAATATTCTGTCACACTCCATGAGTATCTAGTCTTATGAACAACACTACATAAGGAGACCCTACTAAAGGAATCTTCTATAACATTCCCTTCATCCAACCTAATGAAAATCAAGAAATTTTAGACTTGTAATCATTCCAACCACCATCACTATCATAAATTAAAATCACATTGAAGTAATATATACATCATAATACACTTATTTTTTAGGACCAAAAATCCATAATTGATGTGACAGTGCCACCACAACATCAAATTGGACACCACTGCAGTAAGCAGAAGATCATGTGTGGAATAATTATATTAATGATGATAAATTATGATACCCATAGGAGATAAATTCCCTCTAATATATCAATTCAAAACCAAAAACAATGTGTAAAGTGTTTCAATAAACAGTATATGAAATTTTAAATAGGATTATTTTATTCTAACATATCATAGTAGTTTATGTGTTTTGATGATTCAAACATCCTTGTTTATCAACTGATTCATTGGTATTAAATGTTTCGTAACATTATATAAATGTATTTTTAAATATTTTAAACTATTCAATGTAAAAAATCTAATAGAATTTAGTATACATGAGGGAATATATATTTATTCTACTACAATTTAGCTATTTGTAAAAAAAATTATCTTATTATGAAATATTATCTTAGGAATTATATAATCATCATAAGAAGGAATTTATGTACTTTAAATAAATTATCAAATTTATTCTATAGGTTTTTTATCTTATAGAATATGATTTTATAGATGTTATCTTATAATATAGGTAAATCATCTTACTGGTAAATTAAATTATCAACCATTTGTTTAGAATCTGAATGCTTGGTCAAATGGAAAATAAATGGAGTCTTTTTATAAATATGATATTCATAGATGTCCTGATCAAGGCTGGGTCGCCTTCTGACCCGGCACCCGACTCGGTCCGCAGCATATCCCGAAGGGCGTTCCCGATCCCCACGGGCTGGAACAAGTTCCCGGGTATCAAAACACGACTTGGGAATGATTTACCTGAAATAATAAACACAAAGATCCAACAAAGAAGATAAACTAAAATTGAAAATTGAAAACCAAACAGACCCTTAACTTTGGAAAAAACGTAATGTTTACAATTTAACCCAAAACTCCAAGAAGACTGCAAAGAAAAGAAAACTAACACATCTATTCACACCTTCCTACAGCATGAAAAGACACCTCCTCAAACCACCTTCATCAGACCTGCACAATAAAACCATCGATAACCCAAACCACCATCTTTGAGCATGATGTCACAACCTGGAATGCACAAGAAACAAAGTCTATATACACCCAAAGGTGTATGTAGGGTGTGAGCCAGGATCCTAGTAGGACATCACCCAACAAAAAGGTTCCACGTGTAAAAATTAAATGTCAAATACATTTGAAGGCTTAATAAAAGAAAAGACAACAAAGCTTGAACAAATTTAAAAGAATAGTTTTTATAAAGAAAGTACTTTCAATGAAAACATCTTAAATAAAAAAGAGTAAATCACCATTGAAGTTAAGAAAACTCAAACCTTCAAGAGAACCCAAATGCTACACCATATGCTAATGGTGAGTGTATAGCAGTCCAAGATAACTAAAAGTGGGAGAGGCCCTATAGGTACTAGTAAAAAGAATGGGACCTCAAAACATCATGTCTTAGTGAATAGTAATATATGAATCACAACAAAATACATTCTCATGCACAAGCCACTAGTAGGGCAACACATCCATAACCTAGTGGTCTCCAATCATCATCCAATGTTTAGTTAGTGTTGTAATCATCAAACTAGCTATGTGAAACTGGGCTAGAGCCGCTTCTGTATCACCAGCACACTAGATTCAGTCCTCCCACTTAGTACCTTGGCTTCCCCTTTTTGTGCTCAAGATGTTCCAATTTCAAATTTCATGTCAATATCAGACAAATAAATCAAACAGGGTGTTACATAAACCCAACACCACACTTTCACACACACAAAAAACCATTTGACAAAGTCCGCACACAAAATTACTTTACCCAACTCAATTAAAATAATTTCATCATTGTTAATAATTGTTTATTAAAAACATATTAAATTTTTATCGTTAATAATTTTATTAAATAATATTGAATTCATTGTAAAAAAATTCTTTAAAAAGAAACATATCATGAATTTAACCCCCAAAACCAACTTAACCCTCCTCCCTAACTAAACATACCCGACACCACATCAAGAACAGAACCTGCACCACTTGCATCAATTAATAAACCAACCGCACTGTTAAAAGAATATTTTACTGATTAAACAAAACAATAGAAATTTTATTAAGAAAATCCAGAAGATAACATGACTTTAAACACCAAAGACCCACTCAAATTCACTGTTTGGACGAAACACATATGAATTCTACACCAGAACATAAACTGTGCACTTTGCGAATTTTCACAAAAACAAACGGAAAATTTATTGAACACTAGGAGACAACTCAAGAATGGTTTTCACAGAAACAACCTACTCGACCAACACAACACCTTCACTTATGACCAAGCGCATGCAACGCTATGTCAAAACACAATTAACACCACTTTCATAAATGAAAAGCTAACTGCACATATTATTAAACACTAACAATTGACTAATGATAAGTTTTTAGCCAATGAATGCACCCACCCATATAAACATACTACCAAACAAATGTAACACATGAATAAATTTAATAAAAACAAATCCAAACCCAAAATAATTAATCAAATAACAACATATATTAACCAAGTTAGAAAATTAATTCATTAAATAATGTTTAAATGAAGATCCACCTACCTTTTTCATCTAAATTCCCTCAAAATGCGGTAAAACTACACTCGCACAACGAACGCACTACGATGAATCCAAATTGGACTGTAAATCAATAATTCAATCCAAAAAAAAGATTAGTGCCTAAAAAATTGGACCACAACCCCTTGTACAACCAAAAATCACAGAAAAGAAAGAAACTCAACTTGAGGGGGTAGCGATCGCTAGATCGAGGCTTCAACAAGAGGAAAAAAAGGCCACCGACCATGGGGTTTGCGGTTGTGCGACGACCATCTGGTAGGGGGCGAGGGTGGCTGGTCCTAAGGATAGCCGGGGGGGGTGATGTCAGTCGAGAGGTGCTCGTCCAAGAGAGAAGCGTGCCGGGAAGGGTGCTACACGAGCTACTGCCACTATAAAGAGGTCCGACCAACGCATGAGGAACACGCGAAGGCCGGTGCGGCTGTGTGAGCTAGCTTGCTGGGGGGGTCAGGGCAACGACATGAGCAGCTAGGAAGGAGTTGGGCACAATGGTGGTGCGAGCCGACTGGTCGGGAGGAGCATCACACAGGGTGTGGAGCGGCCAGCCAAGGGAGGCATGTGCTAGGGTTAGAGAGGGGTGCGACGGGAGAGAGAGAGGGGATAGGAAGAGGGAAAAAAGAGAAAAGAAAAGGAGAATAAATAAGGAAATGAAAAAAAAAATCAGATAAAAACTGAAAACTTAAATATATTTATAATAATAAATTGGTAGTTATAAAATAAAATGAATGTTATAACAATTATAATAATAATGATAATAATAAAATCCCCAAATAATAATAATATTATTATCATTAAAATAATTTATGAAATTTTTTATCCCACATTTAACTTTACTTATTAATAATTCATTTTATCTGGTTAATCAAAAAACGGGAGGGTCACACGGCGGTGCTGGGGAAGTTAGACATCTCCACCATTAAGTTTTTCACATGCGTCACATGGTGTCACACTCCAAAAAACTCATTCATCGAAAAGATCTCCAAATCCAACTGAGATTAGCCCTCACCTAGACAAAACATTACGAAGCCAAATAAAATAAAACAAAAGATATTAACTTAATTTAATATAAACGATAATAATAATTATTACAATATTACTAACATAATTATTTTTTTAGAACTAATAATAATAATAATAATTATAATATATTCAAACAATATTATTATAATTAAAATAGTCCATTAAATTTTATTACACTTCTTATTTTTATTTTATTTTCATTTTAATATTCATTACATTCTATTTATCTGCATTGAATATCAAGTGGGTTGTGTGGTGAGCCGGGAGAGGTCTTGCAGTGACTTGGGCGAGGTCACGTAGCATTGACCGGGGTTCAATTAACAATTTCATGGCCACACACATGTTTTTAAATAAGAACACAAAAAAATTAGTTCGGGTCTCGACCCGAACTACCCGATTCCCCGAAAATTAATAAAATAAATTTTTTTAAAAAAGATGGGTGTGAAAATTCTACCTAACATAAAGGTTTCTGTCCTCGAAAACCCACCACTAAATTTGAGTCTCAAATAATAAAGTGATGCCCCACTAAGGTTCAAAGAGGATCCCCATAATCAACAAGCGAAAAGAGGAAAAATCAACGTGCTCAGAGAAAGTGACTCAACGAAAAATTCATGGAACGCCTAAAAATACATTCTGATATGTGTTTCCCTCCCCAAAGAGCTAGAAAACATCCAGTTGACTATTTTAGAAAACAAACTCTTGAACCCACAGAAACCAACCTCAAAAACCGAAACACCTCAAGTACTATAGAACGAAAACCCCACTATTGGTTTAGAAGGAACAAACAAGATCAAATAATATCCCAAAAACACTCTTATCACATACTGCCAAGTCATATCTAGGAACATGACCAAAAGGCCAACATGGGAAAAACCTGAAGGGATCCCCACGATTAAGAACCTACCAACGCCCAAGATGATACTGGAAAACCGACACGTGGAGGTCCGAGCTATCTCCCCACCATTAAAGAAAATTCCAACATCGATTCATTCTAGATACATTCATGTGAGATCCAATGTGGGTCTCTCTGACATTGGAACTGAGAGTAGATAAAAAACATTAGAAATTTTCCGACGGGGACCAAACACCCCACCACAAGGGGCAGGGAGGGTCTGGCCCAACCACTGGGCGTCAAAACCACGGCCGGAGACAGACCAACATCTCCAAATCCCTGGATGAGCATCATTCAAATTTGAGACAGATTTACCCAACAAACTCCATAAGGACCACTAAAATAATTACACCTGGTGGGATTCAACCCCCATGATATTAAGGTACGAGACGACCACGCTTCCTCGTAGCCACGAGAAACCCCACACACCCAAATGGGTTGTTCAAAACAGAACCACATGAAACAATTTAAATCTCCTTAATCTTTAGTACCAATGACAGAAATAAGGTTGGGGTCCCATACTCTCCTGGGGTTCCTGAACACGCACCATCTTCACTCTGAGGCCTATGGCTAGAGCCCTGATGTTTGAAGCATCTCCTGCCTCGCATTCAGGCATGAAAGACTCTTGAATGGAGCTTCTCCCTTTGGTGTTACACACAACCACACCGTAACCAAGTCAACACCATCAAACACAATGCATCGCGACGTCCAACTACTCCTTCATGACACATCCACCAAAACATAGGTTTAGATAATGCACATGCATCAATTTTTCACCTTAACAAAGAAACTTTAGAAGGGAAGATGAACGGAAAACACTCCCCTTTGAACAGAAAAATTAGAACTCCCTAAGAGGATGATTCACTCCTTAAAAACATGGATTCATGAAGGGTTTCATGAAGTCCACCTTTACACTTCGATGAAAACTGACATTGAAAGACATCACCAAACATGACCCTTGCAGCTGATGTGAGTAGTACAAACCTTTCAAGTCATCGGTCAGCGCAGATAATTCCGAACCGCCTTCACCCTTCCCCGTTGAAATTCCTTTCACCGTTTCTAGGGGAACCTTCAAACACAATAATGTCAAACTTCATACCCAACAACTCACACAACTCGAAGAGACAAAAACTCCCTTCAACTCCCCTCGCATATGTCATCCCGCTGCGAGAGGATCTATTTAGTTGTAAAAATGAGAGGTGGGTTCAATTATATAATTCAAGAAGAGAGTCCTATGATCAACTGGAGGTCCGACCAATGGGGGAATTTCCCATGGACACACTTCAATCGCATGTCAATTACTTATGGGGGGCGTACACTAATTAAGAAAGAAAAACCTGGACCCAATCAAACTTGTCCAATGGTCAAGACATACTGCAAGAGAACACTACACGTGCAGAGGGAACCACAACAAGGGCTTCCGGAAGCACTTTTCAAAAGAAACCACTAACCACACACTTCCACACCATCTTAAAAATAATAATTTAAAATCAGGGCACAAATCAGTCAGAAAGGATCCTCAGCTCAAAATGCCTCACATCTGACATTTTCAAAACACAAGGACACTCCACAAAATCACTGATTATTAGAAAACTGAATTTATATTTTACAAAACATTCTTTAAAAAAATCAGATCTAGTGGGTTGCACAAACAAAAATGGTGTCCCATGGCCTTTCACATGCATGTTCCCACGCCACATCGACAAAAACCTCATATCCATCCCGGATTTCATCCGCTCGTGCCATTAAACATTTCTCTTTCCATATACACTAAACTTGTGGTTTTCCATGAGAACACCAAGGATCAAAACGAAACCTTCCCAATTTTTCAAAACCAAAACATTCAAACCACACCTTACAAACCATATAATCATTTCCTTTTTAAAATGATCAATTTCAAATCATTTTCCAAGATCAAATCATATTTACATAAAAACCAGACTTCCATGAATCCAAAACAAAGAGACGAGGGACGATGCAAGAGGATACTAGTGTTGATGGGTGACTAAGACATATAGTTGGAGGACATACACCAATCACACCAATGCCACAAAGGGTATTCTATGACAGCGTCACTAGATCCACATGGATTTCCATACCCTGTGATCTCACTAAGACCACTGACCCTACTCCCTTTTCATTTCTCCATAACAAGACTAATCACAAGGACCAAAGAATCATCAGACCTCAACTTACCCTGATAACTTGAGTACCTCCAAGAGGTGTGATAGCCAGGAAACTTTCTCTTAACCATAACGTCGAGTTCTGACACCCTTAACTTTGGTCTACACTGACTCTATCACAAAATAACATGACCCAAGAAAGGAAAATTTTTTTGATAGCATTTTGTCACAAACCATGTCGGGTCGTCTTCCGACCCGGCGCCCGACCCGGTCCGCGACATAGACTGAAGGGCGTTCCCGATCCACACGGGCTGGAACAAGTGATCGAGTATCAAAAAACGACATGGGAACGATTTACCTGAACTAATAAACACAAATAGCCAACAAGACAGATAAACTGAAATTGAAAACTGACAACCAAACAGACCCTTAACATTGGAAAAAATTTAAAGTTTACAATTCAACCCAAAACATCAAGAAGACTACAAAGAAAATAAAACTAACACTTCTATTCACACCATCCTGAAGCATGAGGAGCCACCTCCTCAAACCACCTTCATCAGACCTACACGGGAGAACCATCGACAACCCGAACCACCATTGCTGAGCATGATATCACAACCTGGAATGCACAAGAAACAAAGTCTACATACACCCAAAGGTGTATGTAGTGTGTGAGCCAAGAGCCTAGTAGGACATCACGCCAAAAAAGGTTCCATGTGTAATCATTAAATGAAAAATACATTTTCAAGCTTAATAATAGAAAGGACACCTAAGCTTGAACAAGTTTAAAAAAATATTTTTTTATAAAGAATGTACGTTCAATGAAAACAACTTAAATAAAAAATAATAAAACACCCTTGCAGTTAAGAAAAATCAAACCTTCAAGAGAACCCAAATGATACACCATATTCCGACGATGAGTGTATAGCAGTCCAGGATCACCAAACGTGGGAGAGGCCCTATAGGTACTAGTAAAAATAGTGGGACCCTATAACATCACGTTTTGATGAACAATAATATATGAATCACAACAAAATATGTTCTCATGCACACGCCACTAGTAAGAAAACACATACAAAACCTAGTGGTCTCTAATCATCATCCAATGTTTAGTCAGTGTTGTAATCATCAAACCAGCTAAGTGAAACCGGGCCAGAGCCACTTCTGTATCACTAGCATGCTAGATCTAGTCCACCCACCTAGTAACCAGGCTTCCCCTTTTTTTCTCAAGATGTTACAATTTCACATTTCATGTCGAACTCAGACAAATAAATCAAACAGTTTGTTATATAAACTTAACACCACACTTTCGCAAACACAGAAAACCATTTGACAATGTACACACACCAAATGACTTTACCCAACTCAATAAAAACAATTTATGCATCGCTAATAAATATTTATTAAAAACATATTAATTTTTTATCACTAATAATTTTATTAAATCATATTAAATTATTTGTAAACAAATTTTTTATAAATAAACATAACTTGAATTTAACACAAAAAACCAACTGAACCCTCCTCCCTGACCAAACATACCCGACGCAACATAAAGAACACAACCTGCACCACTTGCATCAATTAATAACTTAGCCACACTGTTAAAATAAAATTTTACCAATTAAACAAAACACTAGAAATTTTATTAAGAAAATCCAGAAGATAACATGACTTTAAACACCAAAGACCCACTGAAATTTCCTGTTTGGACAAAACTCATATGAATGCTACACCAGAACATAAACTGTGCACTTTACGCATTTTCACAAAAACAAAGGCAAAATTTATTAAACACAAGGAGATAGCTCAACAATGGTTTTCATAGAAACAAAATACTCAACCAACACAACACCTTCACTTATGACCAAGCACATGCAATGCTATGTAGAAACGCAATTAACACCACTTTCACAAATGAAAAGCTAACTACACATATTATTAAACACTCAATTGACTAAAAATAATTTTTCAACCAATGAACACACCCACCCATATAAACATACTACAAAAAAATTGAACACATGAAAAACTTCAAGAAAAACAAATCCATACCCAAAATAATTAATCAAATAACACCATAAATTAACTAAGCTAGCAAATTAATTCATTAAATAATGTTTAAACCCCGAAACACATAAATTTGTTGTCAAAATTCCTAGAAAATGGTGTGAAACTCCACTCACACAAGGAACGCACCACAATGAATCTAAAGTAGACCCTAAATCAATAATTCAATCCAAATAAAAATATTAGAGCCTAAAAAATTGGACCACAACCTCCTGTACAACCAAATATCATGGAAAAGAATGGAACTCAACCTGAGGGGGTAGCAGTCGTCAGAAAGAGGCTTCATTAGAAGAAGAAAAGGCCACCGACCATGGGGGTTGCGGTTATGCGATGACTAGCCGGGAGGGGGTGAGGGCGGTTGGTCCTAAGGCTAGATGGGGGGGGGACTAATGGTGTTGGTCGAGTGGTTCTTGTCCATGAGAGCAGCGCACCAGGAAGGGTGAAACACGAGCTGCTACCATCGGAGGGAGGTCCGAACAACGCAGGGGGTGCATGTGGAGGCTGGTGCGGCTATGCGAACCGACTGGCCGGGCGGTCGGAGCGACGACATGAGCGGCTAGATGGGAGCTGGGTGTGACGGCGGTGCGGGCCAACTGGCCGGGACGTAGGGTGTGGAGCAACCAGACAAGGGAGGCACACACTAGGGTTAGAGAGTTGTGCGGCGAGAGAGAGAGAGCGGGGAGAGGAAGAGAAGAAGTGGGAAAAAAAGAGAAAAGGAAAGGAGAAGAAATAAGGGGAAGAAAAATAAAATAAAATAAAATAAAATAAGATAAAAAACGAAAACATAAATATATTTATAATAATAATTTGGTAGTTATAAAATAAAATAAAAGTTATAAAAATTATTACAATAATGATAATAATAACATCCTTAAATAATAATAATATTATTATCATTAAAATAATTTATTAAATTTTTTTTATCACACATTAAACATTATTTCATTGTTAATAATTCATTTTATCTCATTAATCGAATGACGGGTGGGTCACACGACGATGCTGGTGAAGTCGCACGACTATGCCATTATGTTTTTCCCATGCATCGCACGGTGTCAAGCTCCGAAAAACTCATTCATCGACAAAATCACCAAATACAACTGGGACATAGCCCGCACCTCGATGAAACATTATGAATCCAAACAAAACAAAACAAAAGATATTAACTTAATTTAATATTAATGATAATGTTAATTATTACAATATTAATTACATAATTATTATTTTTTCTTAACACTAATAATAATAATAATAATATACTCAAAAAATATTATTATAATTAAAATATTCCCTTACATTTTATTACACTTCTTATTTTTATTTTATTTTCATTTTAATATTCATTACATTCTATTTATCTTCCTTGAATATCAACTAGGTTGTGCGGTGAGATGGGCGAGGTCGTGCGGTGACTCGGGCGAGGTCACGCGGCTTTGATCGCGGTGCGCTTAACAATGTCATGGCCACACACATGTTTTTAAATAAGAACACAAAAAATTTAGTTCGGGGCTCGACCCGAACTACCCGATTCCCCAAAAATTAATAAAATAAAAAAATTAAAAAAAGATGGGTGTGACAATAGATAAACTATTTTATAAACATAATAGTAATAAATTAAAGTAAATTGTCATATAACAGTAAGATATTATGTTATAACGAATAATTATCTTATACAATATTAAATAAATATTATTTATCTTATTCATGGTATAAATCAAATATCTATCATCTTTTATCTTATGAAACTACTCCATAAATCATCATATGAGAATAGTTCTTACAACTCTTATCTTTAAAATATAAATCCATCTTACATATTGTCATGAATTTACCCATAATATTAGTATAATCTCTCAATAAGTTGATTTATTCATTCAAGTTCATTGAAAAAGGAGTTATCAAAATAAAGAATGATCGATTTATAAAAATTGACTTTTTTTTAGAATGAAAAAATTTGATAAAGAAGATTAATTCCATCTATTCCATAATGGTTAATTTAATATTTATAAGAGAAGGACAAAAGCCTTTATGAAAAAATTTCATAAACTTCTCAAAAGGATTATTCACTTTAACATTGTGATTATTCAGTTTTCTTGTTATCATATTCAAAAGAGAATACATTAAAAACGAGAAATATTATACATGAATAAGGTGCATATTCATAGAATAAAAAATATATGTGCATCATAAAATTCATTAATATAAAATAATTAATGACGATCTACTATTAAATTACTATAATTATATGATTATCGTTGTAATCAAAGAACCTCCAGAACACTTAGAATATTTTCATCTTCTTTGAAGACATCCTAAAATACTATTAGTTTCTCCCGGTAATGGGATACTACATCGTTCTTACAAAACGTTTTTGTATTTTTTACAATATAAACTCTTTATAATTGACTATGTTAATATGTTAGAGAATTCTTATGAAGGGATATCGCTTATAAAGGTTATTGGACCTTTTGTAACAAGTAAAAACTATTTTCACTCATCTGGGAGAAATTATTAAATAGTCAGGTATATTGAAAATCACCAAACTCATGGAGTAGAGTATTGGGGGAGTAGAATAGGGAATTTTGGATCCCCAAACCAATATTAATATTTTGTGTTCGATCCTTTTTACTATATTGTTTTATTTTACGCTAACTATTTTTTAAGGAAAATATTGAAACTCATATACATTGATAAGGGTGGTTTTAAAGAAAAATTATCATGAAATCAATCCAACTCCATCTTGATTAATTATATAGCCATTATTTGGGATAAAATTGGTATTAGAGATTGTGAATCTTGGTTTATCAACTATCAATGGTTAATTTCCAATGTACTTTTTTCAAATGACAGTTATGGGTAATGATATAGAGGTTATGTCTATGGTTAGAGATCCTTATTTCAATGGAGAAAACTATCATTTTTGGAAGGATTGAATGATTATTTTTATAAAGAAACTCGGTCTGAAGGTTTATCTAAAGCCTTAAAGACTTATGAGATTCCAAAAACTCAACCATAATCTGGGGACACTAATACTGAAGCCATTTATAATCTAAAATATATTTTTATGAATGCTAAAATATGTGGAATAGGTCCATATGATCTTAATTTAGTTCCTAAATATAACATGGCCCATGAAATGTGTAATGATATAGTGGTTACCTATGAAGGTATAAATAATGTTTGATCTATCATATATAATGTTTCCAGGATGAAATTTGTTACTTTCAAAATGATTCCAGGATAGAGCATCACATAGTTAAAAACAAGGCATACTAAAATTATAAACAATATTTATACTGTAGGGGAACATATTTTCAACTATATTAAGACTTAAAATTCATCACAATTCTACCACTGATATAGAGTGGGATCTCATCTAAAATTAGGTAGTATTCAGATGTCATCAATATAAAAATAAAAAATTTCATTGGAACTCTTATGATGTATCAAGAAGAAATGTAAGCTGATGCTAGAGAGCATAGATTTGTTAAAAAGGATAATGATTCATTGAGGGATTCTACTTATAGAGATGACAATAAAAAAGTGTATAAAAATATTAGAATCATCTCAAGAAGAATCCAGATAAAGTAATTTGGAGTCAAATGATGATACGACACAATTTTCTAGAAAATTAAAAAATTTCTATAATTATGAAATAGGTTTTAAAGAAACACTTTTATAAGTTCAATAAATATGATGGAAAAAATAAATAATTAAGATTATGTGAATTAAAAAAGAATTAAAACATAAAAATTAATTGTCAATAATTATAAGAAAATATGATTTATAAGAAAAATTATTTTGAGAAGGTTAGATATAAGAATAAATCCAAATGGGCCATGAAATACACATGGAGAATCTCTGAATATTCTAGTGATGTTTTATCTTCAGATTCAAATGTAAATGTATCTAATCAGAAGGGAAGTATGAATTTTAAGGCACCTAAAAATAAGGTATTCTTTTTTTTTCTTTTGAGCATGAGTTTGAGTTTGAGAATGAAAAGTGATAATACAAAGAATTAAGTGAATAATATACCATGTTGGAAACTAATTATGAAAGCATAAAAAAATCCCTCATAAATTCTTATAATGATATTATTAATTAAAAATAGGACTGAAATAAAAAAACAATATTTTAAAACCCTTTTGTAATTTTTTTTCATTATATATTGAGTATATTAAAAACAATTATGGATTTAAAAAATGAAATTTTAATATTTTATAATATGGTGGAGGTTCCTTAAATAAAATACTTCGAAAAATTTTCCCAAAAGAGAAAAATATCGTATAGGAAGAAATGGTGGAAAAAATAAGCTTTAAATAAATTATTTTATACCATGTTACAAAAATAAAACCATATATAGTATTACATGATTTCACTGTGTAATAAATGGTCATTTATAAAATAAATACTATTAAAGAAACCCAAAATCTGTATATTAAAAATGGATATTTTATATAAAAAAGTATCCAATTTTATTTTTAATTTTTTAAAATTAAAATATATTTGGGTTCCCAAATATTGTTTAGCTATCATTCATGAAACCAAGAGTATTTGGGTACTAAAAAATCTTATTTTTTTATTTTTCATTGTAGGTCAATACCCACACAAATAACACTGAAATGGTTTATGAATAGTGTCTCTTCAAGTAGTATAAGGTGATATTTCTCTAACATTCACTTATTATCTATGGATGATAGATGGTATGTTTGATTTGGTGAAAATAAAAAAGGAAATATTTTTTGAATGAGATCTGTTGGAAACCCAAAATCTATCCTCATCAACAAAGTAATCTATTTTAAAGTCTTAAATCACAACATGATATTTATTTATGAAATTTGTGATTATGTTTATTTGGTAGATTATTCAAACAATGTATTTGTAGATATGAAGGATAAATATCTTATGTTTATAGAACTAAAAATAGATATTATTTGCACTAGATCTTAATTGATTTTTATAAGTAATTCAATTTTTTTGAATGTTGAAGTAAAGGAATCTTAGATTTTTCATAGAAGTATTTGACATTTTAAATTTTATTCTTTTAGAAATATATTCAAAATAAATTTGATTTATAATTTTATTAACATTAAATTGAATAAAATTAAACTATATAATGCAGGTTAAATGAGAAAGAAATAAAAGCTATTTTTAAACTAATTAAAGAGGTTAACGATTCTAGACCCTTATAAATTATCCAAATTGATCATTTTAGACCCTCTATAATAATATAATTTTCTATAAAATACTTCTTTATGATTTGGTATTTTATTTATGAAAATTTACTTGTGTTTACATTTTGAGACTTAAAATTCCATCATTTTTTATTTTAATTAATTTCAATAAACATGTAAAAAATGAAAAATATTAAAAAATTGTGTTTTTAAGAAGTAAAAATAGATGAGAATGTGATAATCAGGAATTTAATTAATTTTTCTCAAAACATGATATTAAAAATACATTTTATTCCCCTAGGAAACCACACCAAAAAATGGTATGTTAGAAGGAATAATAGGACCTTGTAAGGAGTTTATATAATAATGTTATGTGAATATAATATACCCAATCAATTTTTGGATGAAGCTATAAAAACAAAATAATTATGTCATGAATAGAGGTATATTAAGGATTATCATAAATAAATCACAATATTAATTATATTATAATACAAAACCAAATGAAAGAATTTTTAAATGGTTTGGATATATAGTTTATATATTGAATACAAATGATTTTTTTTTGTAAATTTCATATAAAACCCGATGAATGAATATTGATAGGTGATCTACTACATCCAAAGGTTAATGTGTTTTAAAAAAAATTTCAAAAATAGTAAAAGATTTAACTCTTGTGAAATTTTATAAGAGTGATCCCTTTGATCACAAAAATTACTTAAGATATTGTGTGATGTGATTCTTTGGAAGTCATAAGACCATAAAGTCATTTTGAGAATAAAAATTATGATAATTTAGAAATTTATTTTGGGGAACCAAATCCTTAAATGGTTAATACTAGTGAACTATAAATTATGTTACCAACACAGCCTAGAAACCGTAATGATTATAATCTAGAAACAATTATAAGAAGTTTATGTGAAGGATTTTGGGCCAGGAGAAATGTAGGACAAACTATAGAATGATCTTCCACTTTATCTCAGATGAAACATAAAACTATAAAACAAGACTTAGCTAATAATGGTTGGGTTTTAGAAATGAAACAGGAGTTAATATATTTAAATAAGAACATGTTATAGAATTAGTTCATAGACCCTCTAAATGTCCTTCTATTAAAACTAAGTGGTTATTTAGGAACAAATATTATGATTATGGTGTGATCACTAGAAACAAATATTGGTTAGTTGCAAAATTCTATAACCAAGAATAAGGAATATATTATTAATATAACATTACCCTTATATCAAAGTTATGAACAATTAAAATCTGACTAAAATATGAATCTCATATAAAATTTTAATTATATCATATGGATGTGAAATCTTCATTCTATAATTATTTTTAATAGAGGATGTTTATGTTGAACAACCACCTTTTCTTGAATATCCTCATTTTTAAAATTATTTTTTCAAACATACCAAAGTTATGTATAAACTTAAATAAGACTTAGATACTGGTGATAATGAATAATCTATTTTATTTTATCAAGTATATTTAATTTTGGATTAGAATAATCCACTCTTATTAAGAAAATTTCATCTAAAGGCACTTTTCATATGAAAATATATATAGATGATGTTATTTTTGGGTCAATAAACCAAAAAATGAGGAATGATTTTTAAAAAATTATGGAAAATTGATTTGATATGACCATGATTGGTGAGTCAAAATATTTCATTATATTTAATATTATATTAAAAAGACTTCCGAAATTTTTTAAACAAATTTAAATGAATACTTTATGTATTTAAAATGTTTGTACTTGAAAATAGTAATATCTATTCCACTCCTATTAGTTACAACCTTATACATGACACAAATAATGTTATAAAACTAGTTGGTGACAAATTATATAAAGGAATCATTGGAATCATGATTTACCTTATTTTAATTATTCCATACATTATGTTTTTAGTATTTATTTTAGATTTATTTAAATATAATTCAAAAGAATCTCATTTGAATTCCACCAAAAATAATTTTAATGTAATTTAAAAGAACTATTTCTATTTCTACACTCCTTCCAAAATCCATTGATTTTGTTTTAACTTTAAATTCAGAATCCAAATTTTGTGGGTGTAGATTAGATATGAAAATATCCTCAGTATCCTATCATTTTCAAGGTAGATCTCCAGTATATTGGTCTAGTAAGAAACAATACTATGTAGCACTATCAACTACTGATTATGTATATTTTTCTACTAGATGTTTCTATGAACCAATTTTGTGGATGAAATAAATCATGATGGATCTTTGATTTAATTTTAATTTTATTCAAATAAAATTTTATTACAAAAGTAAAATCAACATTTCAACGAATATGATAAAAAAATATTAAATTAAACACATTGATCTAAGGAATCATTTCTTAAGAGATCATGAACAAAAATTTAATATCCATTTAGAATTTATTATCTGTTAAAATCTATTAGTAGATATATTTACAAATTTTTTTCCAACTAATATATTTGGTTTTATAAAATATGGATTATGTTATTTTAGTTTCAGTTAATTATATTTTAATTATTTTTGGGTCTAGATAGTGTGATTTCTATTTAGATATTTTTTATTTTATTTATTTCATTATAGAAATAGAGCCACTATATTGAGTATTAGTCACATCCAAATAGGAAATATAAGACAGTTTTTTCATGATTATCCTTCACATCACACTATACTATACATTAGTTACCTCATAATGAATGAAAGGAAAGCAGTCCTACACGTAAACCTATTATAATCCTTTAAACCATTGTCTGCTTTCTAACCATCACTCTATTCCCTAATTCTTAAATCATTCAATCCTTCTTTGAAAATGGAAAAAACCAGGGGTATTTATAGTGCAATTTCTAGTATTTCTAAGTGTTGGAGGCCTGTAATTTTTTTTTCATGTTGATGAGCTATTGATTTCAGTTGGTTGGATGTAACTAATATGTAGCTCAAGAAAGTTATCGATCATCAAGGATGGGAATACATGTTCAATTATAAATGTACAAAGTTATTCTTTTAGAAATATGTTCAAGAGTTTTATGAAACAACATTTTTTTACTTTGGTGATGTTGGGGATCTCCCAATTTCCACCATAAAAAAGGACATTTCAATATCTTCTATAGTATTGAATGAAGTGTTTCAATGCCTTCATGAAGGTCATTATGATTTAAACACCTTTTTAGCTCCAAAATATGACCTAATCCCTCCACATATAATGAATTCTATATTTGAAAAGCATTATGTACAAAACAAATCCAATGTAATACTTGGAACCATATAGAAAAGTTATTGTGAACTTTATTCTGTCTAAAATTTTCCATTGAAATAGAGAGATATTGAAAATAATATTTGAATTTGTTTTGCTGTTTTATATTTTAATTATAGCTAATCCTGTAAAATTTGAATAATTTTTAATGATTTACCCATTCCACAGCTAGAAAAAATTAGTAATTTTTCTCTTTGGAAGATGTTAACACTGATTTTCGTTATATCATGTGGCTATATGGATGAGACCACAAATTACAATTGTCATGGTTGAAAATTTAATGTAATAGTGTGTTAAAAATTATTGTATTATAATTTTTTTGATGTTTATGTTATTTCTAGCTGTTATAGATGATGAGGTTGAATTGTACCTAGCTATTTTTTAGTCAGAGTCTTCTCATGTTGTGGGTGCTGCTAAAGTTCCTATAGATGCTTCTACATGTATACCAATACCTATGGAAGAACATGTTGAGAGTTTGGATATGAGAGACCTTCTAGAAAATAGTACTCTTACAGATAGAGACATAATTATTTGGGTAGTCATTTTACCTAAAATTTAATCCAAGGAAGAGACCATTATAGAAGTTCATTTTGGAAGGTGTTAAGAGATTGGAAACCCTTATCCTATAGAGTTTCAACAGTATGTTTTTCTCATGCCTACATATTAAAAAATAAATGATATGAACCTTAATAATATTGTGATATTGGTCTAGAAAAGTCCATATCCACCATGTTTGTAGAAATACCTTATTTAACAGTTTCACTTCCTCTAAAATCATGTCAACAAGTTAGAAGACAATATTTTAGTTTATTCAATTTCAAAACTATTGAATATGATATATAATAATTGGATGAATTTGATGAATCCACTCTAATTATTTCCTAGAAAACTGATTTCAAAATATGGAGAACCATCTAACATCATAGAAGTACTTCATATTTATTAAAATTAATATGTTGATGAAAATCATAATTTATAAGAAGATCGTAGTGAAGAGGTTCACTATGATTTGTTTTCACTAATTCGTTAACATCATGCCAATTATAATATTCTTATAGTAGAGTTAGATTCTACTTATTAATGGGCTCATGAAATCTATTATAAACTGATGACTTAAGTAAATTTGAAAAAAATTAGCTGATTAAGTAATGAGGTGAGGTACGGACACTTCTGGATTATAAAGTCACTAAAAATAATTTTTATGAGTTTAAGGTGCTGATTCAATCAGTCATGGATAAATATTCAAAATATTCAACTAGTGATTTCACATACTAGATATATTTGTATTAGGCCACCATAGAATTAAATTTTAGATGTATGTCTTAGGCAATAGAAACATTGACTGTTGGTATAACGTCTTTGTTATGACAACTCCTCTCAAAAGAGATAGTGAAAGATATTCAAAGGAACATGGTCACTAAAGGTATAAAAATTCTTATAATCTTAGAAATAATCATAAAAAATATTATTTAATATTATAAGGAGACCATTTTCTTTCATAATGTTAGTTTGATACTAACTCCTGATGCTTTAGTTTAAGTGGACAACAAAATCGGTTTTATTATTATTAGATTGAGAAAAATAGAAAGATCATTGAAAAATAATTTTTTGGGGATGAATGAAATGTTTTGTAATATGTTGTAGTTATTTGTGAGGAACATAAAATAATACTGTTCATTTTTCTTTATAAGAATAATATTCTTTCACTAATTTTAAAGAGCATCAGATTCCATATAAATGTAAATAATGTTTAGTTTCTCTATCAATTTATATTACCACCATCAGTTTAGTTGTTTTTTCTTGATAAATAGTATGAAGTGTTGAAGAAGTTGGTCCTTAATTGTTCTAATAATGGTGATTAAAAAACTATTTAGGGATCTTTACTTAAATGATGTGGAATGGTTTCAAAAATCTTTTAGATTATTGCAAGCATAAAATGGTCAAGTGAAGTGACATTTGTATAGATGCACTGTATCATCTATGATGTATAAGTCATCTTGGACCTCCTATCTATGATCAATATGCCTCAACTAATCAAAGGATTAAAGATATCTTTGATCCCATCATGATCTATTCTAGGGAGAATATCATGTTTCCCAAGGAAGTTTCATTACCTTCATATGCCATATCCACAATAACACCCTTTATCCCTATAGATCACTTTGATTTGGCCCATGATCAACAAGATTATCTTAATATTCAGTCCATCTCATCAAGATCTCTCCCAGAGATGATACATGTAATGTCTATAAATCTATTTTCTCATAGATGGTGGATATATTATTATATTTCCATAATATAAAAGGAATCGCATCCTGAATGCTAACAATATTGTGCCCAAGTGGTAGAGGCTCCTTTTTGGCATCCATAATACCGAGAATCAAATCTGAGAAGGGGAAGATTTCTTGAGTTACTATAGCAGCACTGTAGTATGTACTACAGTAGTCCTGGAGCCACGGTGGTACAACAGTAGTGGTTGATCTATAGTAGCGAAAATACTATAGTAGGAACTGTAGTGGCGATAATACTGTAGAAGGTACTGTAGAATAATAAGTAATATAGAAAAACTATTCACTATAGGGCCATTTTGACTAAAAAGGGGGATTTAATGCCTGAAAGATGAAATAGTTTAGATTTTCTGGAAAAATAGATACATACTTTAACCATACATTACAATTCAAAATATAATATAGTACTTCTAAAATACATTAAAAACACAATTATTATCATATCTTAACCCAACATATCAACTATAAAAAAGTAAACGACATCATGGGAAAAAAACATAAGAAAGAATGATATTAGATTCTTAGTAAGGGTATGTATATAGTAGAAGCTATCAGAAATAATAAATAACATTTATTGTAAAGTAAATAACTAAAACATAGAAAATTTAATCAATAACTATAGAATAATATGTTTAAAATAAATGATGATAAAATAATTCCATATAAATAATCACATGATCTATAAAAAATAACCATGTATATTCCAGTAATTGAAAAATCACATGGAAAATCATTAAATAATACCATAAAAAGGGGATGCATATTGTTAGAAATCCTAAACATACCATCAAGGATTCAACCAAGACACCATACATAAATAGATAAAACGTCATCTAATACCCAAACAATTTTTCGTCACGAGACCTACAGATGCATCGAGGAACTATAACGGGCCTCACCGATCACTTATTAAGTCATATGAATTTTTCATTTGAAATAGGTGACACATAGTCAATATATTCATTTATATTGAAACAAGCATATGAAATGTAAATAATTTTCCTAATCAATAAACATAATCATAAACTATCCAGAGTAATATAGTGAATGGTATCAAAATAGTACATCCCTAGTAAAACTCAATATAAATTAATTAATAAAATATGGAAGCTTGTATCATAATATTTCAACCTCATTAATATATAATATTCAACAAAGTATGTTGACATAAATGAAAAATACATTAAATGAGATGATTGAAAATTTATAGAAGAAAATACCCTTTTTCACTTTGAAAATCACTTATGTTTAAAACACCAAAAAATTATAAAACAAATTTTTTTATTGGAAAATAACCTTGTAAACCTGTAATGTATGTTTTAAATAATCAAGGTGCTATGACTAAGAGAAAAACCACTCATTCTGTATAAGATAAAAAACCATTTGTTCTGTATTTTTGTTGAAAATTTCTGAAAGAACCATGTTTAGAAAATGTTAAAATCAAAATTTAAAAACATTTTTTGAAAAGTAAAATATTAGGGAGAGTAAATTTAACAAATCATAGGTTAATAGTAATAAAATTGGAAACATTTTTTTAAAACATATTTATGGAATAAAAATATAGTTTTAAGGGTAACGTTAAAAAGATATGCTTTTTAAGAAATTATCATAAAAATATCATAACATATAAGTTATCATTAATAAAATAAATCAATTTTGTGTATAATATAAAAATCCCCATAGAAAAATTTAAATAAAACATAATATAATCAAATTTATTTTCACACAGTTTCTTCGGATGAAATTATCAATAAATTATATGGTCAACCCAATAAATGTAAATTGAGTTAAGAAATACCTTGCCACTGGTCATTAGTCGAATCATATGACCAATAAATGTAACAATTATCAAATGAAACATTTCATATAATAAATATAATGAGAATAATTATATTATATTTCAAAGGAAAGTATATACACTACACATAATAAATAAGTGAAGAATAAGGAATATATCTCAGAAATGTAAAATTCAGAAATGAAACCCTTAAATCATGCTTCCATTTAGTTTTTAATACTTTTAAATCCTATATAATGGTTTAAGTAATATTTTTATATTATTCAAGAATATTATTATAATATGTTATATGATCCTTTTAAAACATCTTACCACCATTCATTAGTAATATTTTGTTATTTTCATTGTTTCAGGTGCATTTTTTTCAGGGTTTCATGGTCAATTCCCTTTTTTTATAATCATGGATGTTCTTGTCAGATGTTGGTAAAACTATAGAATTAAAATGAAATTTTATAAATTCAAATAAATAATTATAAATTTTCCCATATATAGTTTCTATTTCAGACATGAGGATTATTTATTCCATAATACATTAATGATAAATGCTTAGTTTATTTTGACAGTTTTTCCTACCATCATAGACTAGTATCATTTTATTGAATATTATGTCTATATATGAGTTCAAGAACATGATATAAGTTATAAAATTATTTTTGGAATATTATTAAACCATAATAATACTTTTATGACCATCGATGTAGATACTAATTTAATACGAACAAAATCATTATTCATAGAGACAGTTTACCTCAATAATTTTGACAGTGGTTTCATTTCATTAAATAGAAGGATATGAGAAAAGGTGTTAGAAGTAGATATTACATTATATATATAAAATTACAGTATATACATGACAATATAATTATTATAATTTTATGGATGAAGGATTTTAATATAAAGTATAAGAAGAAAGAAAATTAAGAGAGGTGGTTTGTGAATGTTTCCTCTTAAATATCACTTCCTTGAATGACCCCTTGAAGAACTTGCAATTGATCTTTTGGTGATACCTGAATAAAATATGAGTGGTGAGATTATGAAGTAGACAGTCATTTAGTTTTATAGGATCTTCTATGATTTTTAGTAGAAATGGGGCTCTGAGTGGTGGTATTTATACTTGAGGAGGTTCAGTTTTAAGTGATTATACAATGATTATTTAATATTTGAAGACAACCACATTTGGGTGGAATTAATTACAAAGAATTATATTGTAAATTAATTATTTAAAGGATTTTTAAGGTATATAAATGAATGAAACATGAATTTTATTTTTTAGATTTTATTTATTTTAATCCTTTACCTTTTTTACTTTAACCTGCTACATTATTTCACCTGTACTACGGTAAATATTTATTTTCCAAGGAAAATTTTTTAGATCTAAAACTTAAAATGATTTTATAACCTAATTTTAACCTCTTTATAATAATATTTTATATATTTTAATTGATTAAATTTATAAATGTGATACAAATCAATTCTAAATAGGTTACATGTATATCTTCAAAAAATAGTTTATTAAGGTTAGAATTGTGTTTTAAAAAATTGATAAGAATGTGTATATAAATGTAACACATGATGTATTATCTAAATACATAAATAATTAATTATCAATAGTATGTTTTAATTAAATTGAAATAATTATCATAAAATTATTATTTTATAATAGTTATGGTGTTTAGTAAAAATGATATTTTCACTTTTTACACCAAAAAGCATATTTTATAACGAATTAAAAAAATTACCATAAAATAATTTTGATATGTTGAGTCCAAAAATAACATTTCTATTATCAATTAAATTTCACAAAATTTGAAAATATTAATTATTTTTTTTCTCACAGAAAGCAACAAAAAATGATTTTTGATGAAAATATATATTTGAAGAATAAAATGATTTTACTAAAGAATTATTTTTTTATTTTGTAAGAATAATGAAAATTTTATTGAATATGATATTCATATTTATTACGTAATATATTTTATCTTACTCAATCACTCTAATTTAATATCTAGTTTATATAAGTCATGTTAATATAATAAATTTTTGAAGTTTGTTTAAGCTCGATGTTTTATTAACGTAATCTATGAAACATAGTGTTATTTTAAAATATTAGGGAGTTACATTATCGTCTAAATCAATAAATTTAGTTCTAAAAATTTAAAACTATAATTGGTAATCATGGATTTGAAATTCTAAAATACCCTTATTGAAATCCCACATCATAAAAAGGGTTAATAAAATGTTCTCATAAAAAGAGTGAGATGAAATGCGAAGGTCACCGCATAAATAGGTTTTTGAAAAAGAGAACACTAGTTGGAATTTAAAACATGTACATGGAAAAAAAATATTACTATCATGTTTTGATGGAGAGTTATCGATAACATGGTCATTAGAAAGTTTACCTTCACAAAATCATAAATATGTGTTGGGTAAAAATTCAATTTATTTCTCAATAAGATAATTAAATGAATAAAATTTTTGTTCCAAAATATTTTTCATTGAGTTGATAAATTATTTTAATTCTTGTATTAATAACATAAGGAAATATTATTACGCAAATATTAGACTTTTATCTTTTAAACAATTTCCACCATAAATCTACATTTTTCTCTAAAATACAATTCAACCTTTATTCCTCAAATAAAAATCAAAAATAATATATTTATCTTAATCATATATGGTTACTAAAATAAAAACATTCTTTATCAATTATATTATTTAAATAAATAAAATTTTCTTATTTTATCCCGAACATCACATAGGCTAGTGGTAGGCAATTCAACCCTTTCACCCTTCGGTTGTGGTTTCAAGCCTTGAAGACTTGACAAATGTGACATGTTTTTGTATGAAATGAATGTTTTACTTAATTATATAGTATTATAATAATTAAAATATTCCAAAAATTACCTTAATATATTCAATATTAAACAATTTTTTTAATCACAAAGATTATTTCCTACATTTGATTTTTCATTCTCAAAAATATAATAGCCCATGTTACATCATTCTTTCTTAGTGTTTTTGATAATCTAGTGAATATGTCCATAGTAATGTAATCTATTACACCAATAATTTAAAATCAAAAAATGAAATTTTATTCCTAAAGCACAAAAATTCACTTTTATCAGATCTTAAGCTATATAAATAGTGATAATTCATTTTTTCTGTCTCAAAATATTTTCGAAAACTAATATGGATGGAACAAGTTATCCAATACAAATTAATCATTAAAACCTCATAAAATGTTAAAATTAAACCATTTAATAAATTTTTATCCTTATCAACCAACCAAAAGATCAATATCCAAAAATTATGAAATATGTTTACAGAAATATCAAAATTAACTTACAATTAATATCTAAAAAACATGAAGTAGTTCTTAATGTACACATACAAAACACGTGAATACCTTCTTTATGTATTCTATCAAAACATGTTAATAACCTAAATTAGCACAATTCATTATTGAAAAAATTCATGCTTCCTTATTCATTAAGTAAAACACAGATTATTGGATATTTTACTTATATTCAATTTTTCTGTTACATCAATGGTAAAATAATATACTTTTTCAAAAAATCATTAATCATCTCAAATATTTTTAGTAAAATAAAATAAAATATATCCATATCGATAATATACTCATACGAAAATTAAAATATCAATATCAATAACATATTAATGGTTATACTTCCTTCAAACTTGTGTTTTCAAAAAAGGCCAATATTCTACTAAATCGATTTTCCTTGTAATTAGTAGCATTCAACATATGCTATCAAATCAGTAAAGAAGAAGTAATGTAGTAAAATATATATAGGTTTTATAATTATTATAACCATAATCTCATACAAAATATCTCTTAGATCCAAAAACACATGCACAAAAACCATTCTATTTTAGCTATATCAATATAATAATCTTAATCTTGATCAAGTACCTACTTCTAAGGTATATTCCCTTGGCTCTTGGGGAATTCATTTCTACAATGTCACATATCCTTATATTTAAATTATTTCACAATGTAAAATTTATTCCTTACCTTGAAATCATGATAATGGTTAAAAATTTTCTATAAAATTGAAGAAAACTTATTTTCCTTTTATTTATGTAAAATGGTGTTTTTTCCATAGTTATAACATGTTAGAAAATCCATATTTTCTTGTCTCCCTTTATCAATATTTTCCCCCACCATCCCTTTTATCTCTTTCTTCCCTTCAATTCCATAATATTTATAGAATTTGTTTTCATATTGTGAGAACATGATACCATGTTCTAATTTGATGAGAATGTTTTATATAATATTTTCCTTTAAAATATTTTCATAATACCATCCAAGAAATTATCATTATTACTCTTTATATCCCGTGCTTTGATGTGGTTCAAATTCCCTATTCTAATATTTATTTCTAAATGAAGAAAACAACTTGATTATTAATAGTAATATATACTTTCAAAACTAGTGAAACACATAACATAAATTCAATATTTATGTATAACTAATATCAAAATCATAAGTTTTATTAATTTGGGAATGTTTTCAAATTCTGTTATATGGAGATGTTTCCCTAATATATGTTTTCATAAATCTACTTCCCAATGTTTTAACTAAACTTCATTTGATACAAAATTTAAAGACCTCAAACCTAGTATCCCATAGTTGGTGTTTATATTATAAAATTTTCATAATATACAAGGAATCACATCCCAAAAGACCGAAATGTTTAGAAGTTCTAGAAACCTAGGTAGATACTTTAACCTAAAATTATAACTGAAAATATTATATAAAACACAGAAAATATTTTTAGAACACTATTATTCTCCTATAATAACCCTTCATATAATCCATAATAAACTTCTTGGAATCCTAGAAATAATAAAACACAATAAAGGGGTGAAATAAGATTCTTAGTAAGGGTATGTATATCAGAGAGTCTATCATAAATAAGTAATAAGAATTATGGAAAGGAAAATACCTAAATCACATTTCACTTAATTAAAAAATTTATTATAATATGGATGAAATAAAAGATAATAAAATAATTCCCTATAAATAATCAAATGATCTAGAAAAGTTAACATTACATATTCTACTAATTGAATAATCACATGAAAAATAAATAAATAATATCATAATGAGGAGATGAATAATGTAGGGGATTTAAAATATAACACCAATTCTTTAGAAAATACACCATAAATAAAACAGGTAAGGCATCATCCAATACCCATACTATTTTCTCTAATGAGACACACCAATTCATCAAGGGGCTATAATGGGCCACCACCCATCCCATAATAAGTTCAATGAATTTCTCATATTGAAGGATTGAAACATATTCAACATAAACATTTGTATTTAAAATAGAATTAAAAATGTTATGGATGTTACCAATCAATACAAATAATTATAAACAATCCAAAAGAATATGGTTAATGTTATCAAAATAGTATACACACTGTCAAAGTGATCATAATAAATTTAATAAAATATGGAATATGGAATCAAAATATACAAACATCAATGGAGAATAATATTAAAAAAATGATGTTTGACATAGTTAAAAAAATACATTAAATGAAATTATTGAAAAATTTTTGAGGAAAATACCGTTTTTTAGTTTTAAAATCACTTTTGTTTAAAAAAAATAGAAACAATATAAGAAAACATTGTATTTGAAAATAATCTTTTAAATGTATAAATAAATCAATAAATCATTATGTTTTTATAATGGTGGGAAAATTTTCACATTCCATATAAGTTGAAAAAAAATTTATTTCATATTTCTTTTGGAAAAGCCTTAAGGAACTATGTTTAGAAAATGAAAATATTTAGGATTCCAATAAGTATGAAAAATAAAACCATGAAGTAAAATTAATTTAAAAATAAATATGAGAATAGTAAATAAAATTGAAACAATTTTAGAAAACATGTACTTGGAAGAAAAACACAGTTTAAGGGAAAATTTAAAAATATAATTCTTTTAGAAGAAATTATATTAAGAATATCATATCATTGTAGTAAGCCTTAATAAAATGATCTGATTATTTGTATCCAATTTAAATACACATAAATTATAAACTCAACATAATAAAATAAAAATTATTTTTACACATAATATTTTCCTAACCTAATAAATAAATAAGAAGTTTAACCCAATTAATGGTAATTGTGTTAAAAAATATATTGAAAATTATAATCAGTCGAATCGTATTCCCCATAAAATTAATAGTTATAAAATTAAACATTTAATACTATAAATATAATTAGATTCAAGATATTATATATCAATTTTATGTTTATACACCTAATAAATTAAATAAGTGGTTAATAAGGCTTGTATCACATAGAAGTAAAAGTGAGATGAGAAACCCTTCCCTCATGCTTCCCATTAGTTTTTCATACATTAGAATCTAATATAATTGTTTAAATAATGTTAATAAATTATTCCAAAAACTTTTTTATAATACCTTATATGATCCTTTTATAACATATTACCACCCATTCATTAGTGATATTTCATTGTTTTCATTGTTTTGGGTACATTTGTTTCATGGTTTCATGTTCGATTCACATATGAATAATTATGGATGTTCGTGTCAAATAGTGATAAAAATAAAAAATAAAAAATGAAATGGTATTAATTAAAAAACATATATTTAAATGTTCCCATATATTATTTTTCTTTCTGACATGAGTATGATTCATTTGATAACACATTAATGATAAATGTTCAGTTTATTTTGGCAGTTTTTCTGACAGTCATAAACTAGTTTTGTTTTATTTAATATTATGTATACATATTAGATAAAACCTTAAAATATGTTATAATATAATTTTTAAAATATTATTTAACATATATAATATTTTATTACCAGCCTTGAGGGAGGTAATGAACAAACACGATCATTATTCATGGAGATGGTTAACCACTATAATTTGAACAATGGTTATATTTCATTGAATTAGAGGAGTTGAGAAAAGGGGTGGGTAAATATATTCAATTACCAACATAAAATTTTATTATATACATGGTACTGGATTTATAATGATTTTATTTATGATTAAGGGTAAGAGAATGTAGAAGTAGAAATGAAATTATGAGTGGTGGTTTGATAATGTTACCTCAAGAATATCACCTCCTTGAAAGACCCATTGAGGAACTTTGAATTGATATTTTTGTGAGAACATAATCAATAGGACATGTGGAGGGATGGGGGATAGTTTCTTTCTAGGATTTTAGGAGCATGATGGCTTGTGGGGAGAATTGGGGTTGTATTTAAACTTGGTGAGGGGTGATTTTATGTGATTAAATAATAATAATTTTATATTTAAGGCCAACCACATTTAGGTGGAATTAATTAAAATGAATTAGATAGTTAATTAATGTCTTAATTTTTAAAAATCATAAATAATAACCTCAAGGACCTACTTCATCTTGTAGTTTTTAGGTATTTTATTCTATTACCTTTTAACTTTTACCTCCCTCATTATTTTACCTATATTGCGGTAAATCATTTTTTTACCATAGTAAATTTTTATGAAAAAAATGAAAATAGCCATATAACCTAATTTGTCAATCCTAATTCAAAATATTGAATAAATTTTACGTGATTAAATTTAAAAAATTGATATAAATCAATTATAAATATGTTACTTCGATAACTCATAAAATTTATTTTTTAAGGTTAAAATTGTGGATTTCTAAATTTATAAGCTTGTGTTTATAAATGTAAACCCTTTTGTATTATGTCATTTCATAAATAAATTTTTATAAATAGTAAGTTTTAATTAATTTTAAATCATGATAAAAAATTATTATTTCATAAGAGTTATGGTATTTTTAAAAATAATATTTTCACTTTTTACCCAAAAAACAACTTTTCATGAAAATTACCAAAACAATTAAACTAAACTAATTTCAACACAATGAGTCCAAATATAAATTTTATATTTTCAAATAAATTTTTTAAAATTTTCAAAAATTAAATATATTTATTCTCTCATAAGAAGAAATAAAATTCACTTTTTGAAAAAATATATATATTTGAATAATAAAATGAATTTACAAAAAAAAACTATGTGTTCATTTCCTATGAATAATTATGTTATATTTTAATATGAACTTTATATATATTTCATAATATAGTTAATATTTTTCAAATCCGCCAATTTATGAGCTAGTTTATAATGATCATGTTAAAATAATAATATTTTGGAGTTCGTTTAGCTTGAGTGTTCTATAAAACATAGGCTATAAAACATAGATTTATTTTGAAATATCAAAGGGATACAATAAATAAATTATAACATATTTTCTTACATTATGAGATGCCATTAGAGAATGTTTTTATGATCTTCTACCTACCATATCCTTACCAGTTGGCCAATGAAAATCCATTAAAATACCACCTCCCAAACACCATCATGTGTCAAAGAACTAATTTTTTTTTCATAATTTTGGTTTTTAATTTATCATGGGGTCTCGAAAAAATAATTCTTTCTTAGTTATTTTATTCTTTAATGTTTTAAATTTTTTATTGTTCTTTGTTTTAATTTTTTTAATATTTTTATATGTTCTTATTTTCTTATTTATATTATTTTGTTTTACCATCTTATTCTCGTATGTATGTGATAGAATCCATTAATATCATATTATAATGATATGTATTTTTATGCTATAATGAATGCAATCTACTTACCTCAATATTTTTGATATCACATAAAGGGGGATAAGTGAGAATAAACATTGTTCGGAACATAGCGTGTGAATGAAAGGAACACAAAATTTCAGAATGTTTATTTCTAAAATATATTTTGAATAAAATATTTTATTTTCTTATTTGATAATGGATATTGTGATCATAAAAAAATGATGAGATTTTTGGAAAGACTTTTATTATTCTAACATACATCAATAGTTTTTGTGTTTTTATGAATAAAAAAATTTCTATATATCTACTAAACATTTTTTATTAAGTGTTTTTAAAATTTATTCCAAGATATTAATAAATATTATCAGTTTTTATATGTGTAAATTCTAAAGGAATTTATCATAAAAATTTGAGATGGATCTTATTCTATTGGAATTTATATATTTTCTGATGAAATTTATCTTTAGTTGAATGTTTATCTTATGCGTAACATAATAATAATATAAATAAATTCATGTACTTATACTAAAGTACCAAATCTATTCCAAAGGTTTTTATTATATAGAATATTATTTTATAAAGTTCATCTTACTATATATATAAATCATCTTATGGAGAAAGTAAATCATATATTTCATGTTATGAATCTAAAAGCTCAGTCAGATGGAAAATAATTAATGTCTTTCAATGAAGAGGATCTTTATTGATATGTTATGTTATGAATATCAAAGTAAGCCATGGATGTTTATTATAATAAAATAGTAAGATGTTATCTTATGAAGGATAATTATCTTATACAGTAGTATGTAATGATTATATATCTTAGAAAATGTAAAAGTAAATGATCAAAAGTGTTTTATATTGTGAATATACTCTCTTAATTTTCTTATGATAACAGTTTTATGATACTTTTATCTTACAAATATCAATACATCTTAAATAGTTTCATGGTTTTACTTGTTACATTGGTATAATATATCAAGAAGTCAATTCATGCTTTTAAGTGCATTAGAAAATTATTTTTATAAATTTAGAATGATTGATTTTGAGAAATATTATTTTTTCTATAATATAAATTTACAATAAAAAACATTTCTACAGTCAATTACATAATGGTTTATTCTATATTTGGAAAAGGATGATACATTCCATTAAGAGATTTTCTCATAATATTTTCAAAACTGTTATTCACTTGACTATTGGGATTATCAACTGTGATTAAATAAAAATTCAAAAGAGAAGATATAAAAAGAGTTTGTCTCTACATGAATCAGGTGTGTGTGTGTGTGTGTATAAAAGAAAATATATACATGATTCATACAATGATTGAATATACAATACTCAAAGATGATATACTATTGTCTTTCAAATATTACAAGATTATCTTTATCAATCAAAGAGCCTCTAGAGTAGAACATTGATGATTTTCATATTCTATGAATGTACATTCAATTACATTAATTTACTTCTAGAAACTATGTACTACACCATGCTTTCAGAACCTTTTTATCTTTATTAATATATATTCTCATTATGATCGATTGTGTTATGACTATAGAGAATTTTTATATAGGGATATCCCTAAAAAATATCTAAGATATTATATAAATTTTAACAACTTCTTTCATGTACTTGAGATCCCCTAGAAAAATAGATCATATAGTCAAGGTCACCAAACTCATGGATTAGAGTATTGGTGGAGTGGAATAGAGAATTTTGGTTCTCCAAAACATTATAAATATCCCGTGATCAATCTTTTTCCTATGTGATTTTATTTTATACTACCTATTTTTAAAAGAAAATATTAGAACTCATATACCTTGAAGTTTGGTTTTAAATTAAAATTTTCAAGAACTCAATCACCCTACTTTTATGTGTTTATATAGCCATTATACGGGACAAGATGAAACACCCTCCTTGGGTAGATGAAACACTGGAGCACTGAAAAAATACCTTATTAAATACTAGTAAGAGACATGGAACTGGTTAGTCCACAAGAATACGTTATACTTCCAGGTTAAGGCTATTATAATAGTCATAACCTTGGATAATCCTTGGATAAAACCCCTGTAACAAGCATTGAGTCCTATATCACTATATAGATATATAAAATTATTTGGTGTTACCCAAGAAGCCAATTCTTTATTCATCAAAGGATCAATAAACACATCACAAAGACATCTGATAATCACTATGAAACAAAATACAATGGACCATATATCACACTTCAAAATAATCCTAAAAAGGGGATGATACTAATGACCTCCCAACGTAGATCACAAATTCTTTGTGTGATCCACATTTGAATTAGGTAATAGAACTATTTCATTGATAAATACTACCATGAAAAACAATATAAACTCCTGGAACACCACATTCATCCATCCCACAAACATTATTGAAGTGTTTGTGACTCTGAACGACATCAAAAATAACTCATGATGACCATGCCGATATATGAATGTAGTATTTGGGATAACCTCATCCTTTTCTCACATATTATATTATCTATACTAAAAACATATTTTTGAGAACAATCCAGATCCCTTAAATTGAGTTAATAATTCAATAATCCATGGGAGAGGATTGTGGTTCTTCACTGTATCTTGATTCAAATAACACTAATTTACAAACAACCATAGGATATCATCTTCATTCTTCTCAATAGGAACTAGATCTATCCAAAGTGACACACCAAACATAATAAATCCTCAATGAATAATACAATAAATATAAATCAATATCTCGGATACATTATAAGGGTCTATCCAATATAAGGGAATCAATGCAAGATAGAAACTAGGTTATATCCTATCCCAAACATGATTAATTGTTATGTGGGTATCATCACTACCTTTTTGGGGAATACATTAGGATATTCTTGTATTGCTATTATAAAAACCCCTATAAGATCCACCACAAATATTAACATCAGCTAAACCATTAAAGAAGGTAGAGACATAATATCCTTCTAACTAATCCAGGGGTATTTATTACAAAGAAAATAAATTACTCTCTATCAATGACAAATAATTTGGTAAGCCTCCTAAATAAATCCATGGAATCTTGAATAATATATATCTAATACATGATTAACATGGTGTTATATAATGTATTATTAAATTTAGGATATTTCCTCTAGATATGTGTTTCCTTATAACCAAATCAAAGTCTCTAAACACATCATAAAGGCTATATTGACCTCTAAAAGAAGTATTAAATATCTGTGAAATTGAAATTATCTCAACATCATTTTCTAAATCATGGAAAAAAGTGGACATAATAATGGTTTTTATAGCTCCTAAACCAAACAAGAGAAAACCCTAGTAGAAAAAAAAATACATCACACAATGTATGGTAATGGAAAAGATAAGGTATTCATCTGGAAATTTCCTACTCTATTTACTAATTATATGGGATGGATACCACCACATCAGTCATGATATTCTCACTACCCCTGAGAAAAAGGTGAGTCATAGGGATATCCTCTTCTTGCACCATCCCCTCTATATTTCTTAAAATATGGATCAACCTATTGTTTTTGCTGCCTCCGATGATACTTTAGTAATAAATGATCGAAAAATTGTCTACTAGCCACACACTATCTATTAAAGGACATAAATTATCATTTATGATGTCCATGACTGCGGAAAGAAATGATAAATATGCTTAACCCACTAAAAGTGACATGAGTAATACTATCCCAGAAAAAAATAAGTGAAGAAAGGTAAATCCAACTCCATACTGACTAGAAATTATTCTTATGAATAGGAAACTCAGAAACAATAGTAGATCTTATTTTTGGATAATTCTAGAAACTACCATACCATGATAATTTGGTCCTATCCAACATCCTTTCAATGTCCTAAAACTTCACCATAACCTCAAGATATTTCATCATTATAATATTGGGGACCTGGAAATAGATATTTTTGAAAAAAACATTCTTGAAATTCTTTTTTCATAGCCTCCTAATTAGGAATAAGTTCTGAATCATAATTTATTAGGTTCTTATATCATGTACTAAACCCGTTAGCACTGGAACTCCTCTAAAAATAGAGAGAATATATTACTAATAAGATTACATAGTGATATATGAAAAAAAATCTCTATACCTAATCATAGAACTTCACTCATATAAAAGAAAACAACTCACAATACCTAATGAATAAAATACACCACGTCTAAGTGTGTCCAAAAAATATCATCACAACCATTGAAACCCAGTGATGTTTGTGAGAAATTATCATAATGAAGGCTATCTCCACATCCTCTATCCAATTCACTTTCTCATGACATGAAAAGGATCCATAGTTCTTTTGAAAACCCTATAACTGTAACACTTGTAATTTCCTCTCCCATGTTCTATCATCATTGACCAAAACTCTACAATGATTTGATGAAATAAAATATCGAATATATTATTCACAAAATTAAAAAATAATTAAATTAAAGACATAATAAAAAACAATGTTAGGAACTATTACACCCATGAGATTAAAATTTTTATGTCTAATTAATTAATTAATTAATTTTAAAGAAATTCCCTATTGTATACCCAATTAAATCATAAGTGTTGTAGACTCGATGCATGAATCTTACCTAGGACTAAAACCTATAAGAAAAATTACAATGATTAAAATATTTAGTGAACTGGACGTTCCATACATTAGATCATAGTGAGGGGAAAAATATTATGTCTTAGATGGTCTACCTTCATTAAAACATTCACTAATCCTGGTTGATATTTTTTCCCATTCCAACCCAGGTATCCTCACTAGTGAATAAATCCAATATCTATCCCATATCACAATATAACTATGATACCACTCTGACATGAACACCTTTCTCTAAATTCATCACTCCTTGGATAGTAGTGAAGATAGTGAGAAAATGAATCTAGAGGTCCACCTCCAAACATCCACGGGATAGCGAAAATATAAATTCTTATATATTTGGCACTCATGGGAGGAATTTACCTATATATAGTCAAAAAAATAAGTAATAAGATTATAAAATACCAAAAAATACCATGCCTAAAATTATAGAATCAATTTCAATACATGTAAAATCATGCACCAAAAAATGGAAAAAATATATCAAGTACAAAAATAAATATTTTGAAGTGACTTAAATGGCCCAAAAGCTCATAAAAAATCCTCAAGTAAATAATTCCTAGTTCGATAACTAATCTATTCCTATTAACATGAAAAAAAATTTATATATTGAGGGTGTTAATAACACATATAATCAGAAGGATCATCCCTAAATATACTCATGAAAAATAATAAAGAAACATATGAAATTCTAGTGAATAAAAAAATGAAAATTGTTTTTCACCTAAATCAGTAAACATAATTTCCTATCATCACTATTGGTCACTAATCTTATAAGTCATATAATTAACCTATTATATATAAAAATTATATATATAAATGAAGTTTCCCCACTTTAACTTCCTCACTGGGTTTTCAATCTCATTCCTCACTGTCTCTTATCCCATAATAAACCCGTTCGTAAGTCATCATGTAACTCATGTAATCATATCACAAACATTATATATTCTATGTATCCTAATACCTCATCATCATCCATAATAGTAACCATGTGTATCATTGAAGGATACTTTAACCCACATTAATTAACTATACTTCAATCAATCATAAATCATGCACATACACTCATAGGAATTCATTATCACCATAATCAGAAACAAGTATATTCTATAATTAAAGTTGTTATATACCTCATATGAATTTATAGTAAGACAAATATACATCACATACTGGGTAAGAATTCAATATATTTCATTATAAAATACTACACTATTCATGCACACAAACTAAAAACAAAGAGAGAGTGGGGGGAGGGAGAAATTGGTCATTTGTTCCATAATCAACATAGATATGTTGAAAACACCCCCAAATCACATTTGGGTGCTAGTTTCATAATCGACATGGGTGGTGAAGCATATAAAATTAATAATATTGAATATATCACACTTAAACGTAGTAAGGGAAACTACCTAGCCTTAGAGTCATCAATAAATACAATAATACAAGACAACCATCTTCCACTGCTAAAGACTATACCTCAACAATAATATAATAAAAAAATGATCCATATTTATAAGTAGTTATCCATTAGTAAATAATATTTTGTATTTATTTACAAAATTATACTTTTATATTCTCACCCATGTCTCATTGGCAGGGTAACTTTTATTTGTTATATTCTCAATTATGTCATCGTCATCTAAGATGACCATGAATCATCCCCATTCATTTATTAATTCAAATATAATTTTGTAAATTCTGGGTACTCTATGACTTATCTTAAGATACCACAACCATCATGTACCTTCCATGCATATAGTAAAACCTTGTCTAGAAATTGGGAAGTGATACAAAAATATTTTAATAACTCACCATTTTAAATCATAAAGAAATAGTATCAATCAATACAAAATACATTTTTAATCTCATCACAATCATATTAGTTTCATTTCCACACCATTGCTTATATCATATTCCATCCGACTATATCTAATGCCCTAGGTCTCTATCTTGTTTCTCATATATCTTCCCAAAAAGAATGTTATCATTACAAACATGGAGGATATAATAATACTAGATAAATAATATTTTAAATTTATTTTATACACTAAATTTAAATCAGACAAAGCCCAATACATCAATGAATTCAAAAATCCTGTAATAAATAGGGGCTTGTTCAGTCCCATATAATTTCCTTGGAAAAACAACCTTTATAATTACCATCTTGGATTAACCTATTTATAACGTATAGGTCTACACATCAAGAAACCTATAGGTAGTAGCTAACAATAGATAGAAATTACTACTTTCATAATTCATAAAATAATTACAATAAATAATTAACCATTCAATTTTTTTAAAATCATAACATCATACAAGTTTTACATTATTTATCCATTTTAATGTAATTATTATAATATAAGAAAAAATCAAAACCAATCATGTAATAGACTATTTAATAAATAATAAGAGAAAATAATAGAAATAATTTAAAACCTCATGCAATTAGAAAATCCCAACAATTTGTTAAATCTCTATAATATTATATATTATATATCTATAATAAGAAATAATTCTCTTATTTGAATTCCTAAAATATCCAAAATTTTAAAATAATTATTTTTTGGATAATAAGTGTTTATAATAGATTACAAGAAGGGGTGAATGTTAGTTAGAAAATTTAATTAATTAAAATCTGAAACCTCTTTATTATGTTTATCATACTCATACTACATCAGATGATCATAGTATTATATTAGAAATATATTATGCTTGATATATAAAAGTATATAAAAGTTTAGTAAAATAAAAATTCCTTATAAATTATCTTCGTAGTTAAAACAACTTGTAGAAACAAGTAAAATTAAACATTACAATGTTTTTTAGTAAACTAACATAACATTTATAAATATAATAATTACACTTAAATTCATCATAAATATTGTCAATAACCAGAAAATAAGGTATCCACAATTTTAACCAATTTGTATGGTCTTTCTTTATTCAATAAGAATTCCCTTAATTACAAAGATCAGAGTTAGTTATATTTTTATGTACCTAGAGTCCCTCGATCAACATAATCTGATCCAACCATCTTCCTATCCCTGAAATCCCTCGATACAAACCCATACGAGATATATAATACAAATTAAAAACATTTTATGTTATTTACAATCCTCACACAGATTCCAAAAAACAAAAACTCTCTAAAAAATTATTAATTGAATGTAACAAGAATTCAATGTAGAGAAAATAATATACATGATGAGTTTGAAAAATCATTAGATTCCAATTACATGAATGGACCTCTATTTATACATACACCTTGAATGGTCATATTTCCATGATTTTTAATGTTGGTTGCAACAACCTCAAATGAACTCCATCTTGAAAGCTTAGTAAATACATGTTCATCTATTGTCATTTTTGTAAAACCATTATAATATTGTAAAATGCATTCCATTTGATAGAAATAATTCTAACCCCAATTATAAACATTATTATTCCAATGGGATAAAAAATACAGTTTGATAGAATAAACTCAGTCACACCAATAGACTAAACTCAGTCACAATAATAGAATAAGTACAATCACATTGATAGACTAAAATTTTTCATACTGATAAACAAAACCCATTCAAAATGATATAATAGACGTTAGTTGGTCTAATGGAATGAATTTTGGTAAATCTAATGGACTAGAATTTGGTAAATCTAATGTAAATAAATTTATTGAGCCTGATAGATCGTACTGTAGTAAATTTTATGTATCATACTAGTATGCATTGCTCATATTAGTATTTTAGAAATATTTATACATTCAGTAGAATAAATAGTTTTTTATAAAAGTATTATAAATACATGAGAAATATAATATCAGTAAAACATATTTTTAAGTGCGTGTTGTGATTTTGAAAACTATGGACTAAATGTGTAGAAAGTAAAAAATGTGACTCAACAATATCCCCCTTTTTTAAATCACTAAATTCAACACTTATAAAAATAATTAATTTGAAAAACATAAAATCCCATTAATCATTTAGGAAAAATAAACCCTTTATCCTTATTATCACCCCATTTTATTATAACACCTTTTTCTTAACATGGTTTTCCTAAAATAATTTGATAAGTTGATGAAAAAATAAAATCTCCCACTAAATAAGATCTTCTAGAATAACACACCCTGAACTAAATTGTTTTAATATATTATTCCTAAATAAATAATTTCTCCCACTTTGTGAATTTCAAAAAGTAATATTGTATTTATAATGTACCTAAAATAGTAACAATGAAAATACTTTGAAACGATTTATAGAAGATAAGCATTCATCAAAAATAAAATATATAAAGAAAAATCCTCCAAACATAACTAATTTTTTTTAATCAAGTATGTATATGGAAGAACATTCGATGAAAAATAGTCTTTAATTTTTTAATATTGAAAAATAATTATGATTTTATAGAAATAATATCAATAATTCTTTGGTAGCTTCTTTATAATGACTTTCACCTTTTAGAACTCGTCCGGGTTCTTCACTACTTCTTTGTTAGTTGAAACCAATCTTGAAATCTTCACATCCAGAACATCAAAACACCAAACATCATGTTTTAGTCTTTCAAATTCTTCTTTAAGATACTATTCTCGGTATTCTCAGATTCTATCAAAATACAAACTAATTATTTTGGAAATATGTTCTTCTGCTTTATTTCCACAATATATTGGCCATGAGACTCTGATAATAACTTCAACTATTCAATATGTTTCAAGATTCATCAACATTAGAAAAGAAATTATAAAAATAATATTTAATCTCTTATAAAATCTTCTTAAATATTACCATCTATTTTTCATGAAGATTTATATTCCTTTTAGAATACATTTTCTTTCACATGATCTACATAAGTCATCTTTTCTATACCTTAAAATTAACTTTTAATGATTTGAATTTAGAATCATTAGGTTCCATAGTTTCTAGAAATTATTCATAGAATTTGATTATTATAATACATTCAGTCTTATATTGATTGGTTTTCGCTGATATTTTATATTTGGTATAAATGGAATTGAATACACCAACATCATAAAAGATTCATTGAATAATTTTAATCTTATTTCCATTCTATGACCAGAATTATTATCTTGCGATTTTTTTGAATCTAATGAAACATTAGAAACACATTTCCATGATGGTCCGATAGCTACTTTGTCCTTATCTTGATATTTTTCTATATCTATATTCAAATATTCCATTAATTTAATGTTTTTGGTAGATTCATATTTATTTAATACTTTTTTCTATGAGTGTTATTTTTCAATTTTTTTCCTGAACATTATTCCTTCTTAGAAACAACCAAATTATCATCTTTCTATGATTGAGTACTAAAAGATAGTGTTTCTGAAGAACTTTTTTCATCATTCTCTTTATCCTTTAATTCCTATGAATTGGTTTTCAAGAATCTTATTAAAATTATATTTATAAATTTCTCTCTAATGTTTCTTCACATATGAAACCAACTTTTTCAGGCTTAATCAAAATATTTCTAACTTCTTCTAGAACATGTTCTAGAATTAATTTTCTAGTCACTAAAAACATCTATTTACCTTTTTCAATAGAAATAGGGAAATTAGAAGCTCAAAAAATTTGTGGTTCCAAAATGTTTTATTGAAAAACTACTTCAAATGGAAATATCAATTGGAAAACCAATAATGTATAGATTGAATGAACTATTTTACCTTCGTCTGCACTAGTAATATGTATATATATATATATATGTTCCATTTAAACACCCTTCATCAAACCTTCAACTGCATTAGCCTTATCTAACTTATTTATTTGTTTTATCTTATTTTCTTTATCTTTCAAAGATTCTACAGTCTTTTTTCAAGGATAAGGCCTCTACGATATCTAAAAAAAACTTCAGATCTCTAAGATTCTATTATGCCTTATTTAAAAAAAATCTTGATATTCTACATTAGATAGTTATTGTTCTTTTATTTTTGGCCCGATTTGTAAAGAATCGTAGTTCCACTTTTCTTTAAATTTTCTAATAAATTTTGAACTTCAGCACTAGATGCTAATTTTTATGATTTATCAATAAATTAATTTAGCTTCGATACAAAAAATAATTTAATCCTCAAAATATTTTCTTTGCATATCAGTAATTCATTTTCTCTCATTACTATGGCTTAATAATTGACCATCATTACAAATATAATGTTTATCAACATATTGTGGATAAAGCATAGAAATTAGAGAATTCCTAACATAATTTCACTTTTTCTTGTTACTTTAACTAATAATTAAACTTACATCACCAAACTTATTTTTCTATTATTCATAAGAAATTCAAAAAAATATTTACAACAACTTCAACGTATCTCATTGTCCCTCAAAATTACATAAGCATTCCTACACAAGGAAACAACTCTAGTATCCGATTTAAGAATGTTGAATTTCCTCACCTTCTTAGAAGAAGAAGAAAATTCTTTAGTTTTTTTGAACATAACTATGTTTCTCTAGAAGCATACGAACTAATAGATAAGCATCTCCATCCAATGATACTCCCATAATATATTATTTTATAAATATTAAACATCTAGGATTCATGAAAAATGTTAAAAGTTATAATATCTAAATAAATGTTCGTAATAGAATCAACTAATGAGTAAAATTCTTTTACTACAGTTAGATAATTAAGACCAATATATTATTTTTCCTCACATAAATTTTCCAAACACTAATATCTATTAACATATTAAAAAAATGGTTTTATCATACCATTTATTCTCAATAAACCATTCCTTTACAACTTATCTATTATAAATTTATTCTCCAGTAGTCCATCTACACAGAATAAATTAATTTAGCAGATATGATCTGATGAATTTTAATCTGTTTGAGAGAATGAATAAAAATCGGACTAATAGAGAATTCAAGGGCTAAGAGTCATCCTCTGAGTTAGAAATAGATGTGTGATTTGGTGTCCCACTCATGTATGTATAGTCTCAAGGTAAAAATTTGACTTATATAGATCTGAAGTCTTATATTCACTCTTATAACTTGATCCGACAATCAATATTTCTCTTAAAAATATTAATATAATACTTATGAACTCTTAATTGTTTTTGAGAAGAATTTTTACCGGACAAAAATTTTTTCTATAATTTTTTTAAAAAATATTCATATATTTAAAATTTTGAAAAACAATAATAAAAATAAAAAGATAGAAAAAAAACTAAATAATATAAGTTACCTTATTAGTGTACAACTATAACATTATAAGAGAAAGTCTATCTTGTATACTATTTATCTTGTTTTTTATGAAAAAATTAAAAATTTCAAAAACCAACTATTTAAAAAATATAATTTTTTTGAAAAAAATAGGATTTTTTAAATCAAGGGATTTAGACAAACTGATGTTTTAGAAAATCTAGTGTTTTTAAAGAAAACTAAAAATTTAGTGGTTCTAAAAGTTTATTTTTTGGTAAAACAAATGTTTTTTTGATAAAACTTGACATATGTACTCCCTTTTTTAAAATAGTTCATTAGTGTATGAATATTGGTAAGTGAAAAGTATATTTTAAGGACCCAATGGTATTTATCATTTCTAGATTCTATTTAATATATTCAAATCTATTTGATCAAAGGTGTTTAGTAAAAATATCAGAACGTTTATCTTACATTCCAATGAATTGAAAAATAATATATCATTTTTTGTGTGTGATCCTAAAAAAATGGTGTCGTATGTTTATATTTTTTTTCTCATTATTGGTGTGTTTGGTTTTTATAAAAATAAATGGAACTTTTGTTATCGTACAAAATTTGAGTTTTACTAAAACTCATGTCAATGTTAGTGAGTGTGTTCTACATTCACAATACTCGACCATAACAACATCAAGCTACCACATATTATAGTTTAGTAGTAGAAAACTACACTAAGTGTTGTTTTTTCAATAATAATATAATAAGTATTCTTTTAATAAATGAAATGTTTAAGAAGTATCTTTTCTATGCATTTTACACAAACCAAATTCAGAATCCTAATAACTGTTTAGTTCAAAATCATTTCAAGAGGGAAAAAAACCTAAATCCATAGTTCCGATTAGATTAAGTTTTTTACAATAGTAGGATTTGGATCTTTTATATTAACTTTTTATCTTACACAAAATCATAAAAAATATAGTAAATATAGATGAATAACTATTAATTATAGTAAACACCTAATAAGTCATCTAAATTTATTTTTATTATATATAATCCCATATTCAACAATATATAATATATTTGAGGTTCTGATTAGATTATTAAAACTTTTAGTATTTTTATATCCAAATTTCTTAATTATTTTATATAATTATGTTGACATATAATAGTTTCTTCTAGTTTTTGTAAAATTTAAAAACCTAGAAAATAACTAAGTTCTCCCATTATGCTAATTTAAATTTATATTTTATAAGATCCATGATGAAAAATGTTAATGATTTTTTATTTTAACCAAATATAATGTTATAAACATAAATTATAACAATAATGATGTTTTTGGAATCAGATTTAACAAAACTTTGTTGGATCTTCATCTCCCTTAACAAAGTCATTTTGTAACAAAAGTCAAGTTAACATATCATACTAATATATGGGTGCTTATTTATGTACATAAGGTGCCAAATAATGCTTAAAAACTTGTTCAAGAGATTTTTTTACATTCAAAATCAGGGGTTCTTATAGATTAACTTCTTCTTTAACATATCCTTTTATAAAAGAGAACATTACATCCATTTGAAAAATATTGAAATTAAGAAATAATTTATATACTAGAATAAAAATAATAGTTTCAAGTATCGCTTACATAACCTAAGTTTTTTCATAATATATCCCTTCTTATTGATTATAACCCTTTACAACAATTACAAATTTATTTCTTATTATACTTTTATTTTCATTACACTTATTTTAAATAATTCATTTTAATCCATTTTGAGAATTATCATTATTTTATTCAAAAAAATTCCAAACAAGATTCCTTTTAATTTTATTTAGTTCAACTTTCATATATTTTATCCCATATTAATCACTTAAAGATTAATCAAAATATTTAGTTTTGAATTGTGATAAAAATGTATAATTTTCAACTTCATTTCTTTTGTAAATTTTAGTTTTATAGGTTTATTACCATCACCAATGATTTTATCACTATGACGAATCCTTAGAATCAATTGATTTTTTATGTTTAAAGAACACTTCTCTTCAACAAAATGAAGAAATTATTCCTATGGTAGAACTTTAGAAATATATTAATGTTTTTCCCTCAAATGAGAGTAACTTTCCATTTTTTTAAAAGTAGTTTTTGAAATAACATCCAAAGATGTAGGTTGAGTTTGTTTGAAAAGAAGAAATTAGTATCATCAAATTTAACATGTACTGTATCCTTAATAGTACATTTATTATTATTAAAAAAAATATAATACATACTAGTTATAGAATAAAATAAAAATTTCCCTTCTTTGGATATTGGAATAAATTTTTTTAAATCATCTTTAGTATTATAAATCAATAAAATATATCTAATAAAACTGAAGTAACAATATTTGGGTTTTCCACTTATCCATAACTCATATAGATTTTTATTAATAAAAGGTATTATTAAAAATTGATTTATATTATAGCTGGTGGTATTAACTGCTTTAGAAAAATAATGTTTATCAATTGAGTAATAAATTTTCATGGTTCTTGTATCCCCTTGAATAATAAAATTAATTTTTCAAATAAACTATTTTTGTATGGATTTATAGGTGTTGGCATGTTATATATTATACCATTCTTACTATAAAATGTTTTAAAATATGAATTTTCAAATTCAAAACAACGATAACTATGAATAGTAATCAAGGATAGATTTATCTCATTTTTAACTCTGGTTATAAAAGTTTTAAAATATAAAAAGGCACTTAACCTATTTTTTAAAAAATAGACTCATCTATATATAATTTAATCATAAAATAAATAATTTATATAGTATCTTACACCAATAATTCGAGTTTTTGTTGAACCAAATAAATCTATGTGCACTGACTTAAAAGAATCATAAGTTGAGACTTCACTGATAGATTTAAAACACGAGTTATGTTGCTCTATGAATTGACAAGGATCATAAACATTTGAAGTATAAAACATAACTTCTAGTAGATCATTAAATATTCATTTCATAGATAGTTTAGATAAATATCAATCATTACAGTATCCTAATACTCTATTACATAACTAATATTTGTATTCAATTTCACTATAGAAAAGTATATTTTTTCTCTTATGGTCTTTTATGTTAAGTGAATAAACATTCTCTTGCCGATTGATATAAATAATACAATTATTTTTTAAACTATGAACTATACATTCATTATTTATGATGTTAACAAGATACCCCCATCACATAATCTAACTATTATAATAAGGCTACACTTAATATCTATAAAAATATTAAATTCTAGATTAAATATTTTTCAAAGAAGAAAAATATTACATATTATGATAATTTCTCATTGACCATTGTCACCAAAAGTAATTTTTATACCTTTATTTTAATAATATTCTTCAATAATAATTTGTTTCCAATCATATGTCTTAAACAACCATTATAAATTTATCATATACTGTTGTTTCATTTATTATTTTCCTAAAAAAATATTAGCATTTTGAAACCCAATCTATCTTGGGTATAATAATATTAGAATATAATATTTTTAGAATCCACATTTATCCAAATTTTCTATTTTCAGAAGATGTTAATTATTTTGAAAACTAAGATTTATGAAAACCTAAATATTGATATCTATTTAGAGAAAATCTATTTTCAACTATCCATCACTTTGATATTTTGAAAATAAATAGATTAATTTTTAAAATAAATTAGTTGTTTTGAAAAATATGTTTCTTATTAGTAATACCCATTCCATATATATCTTTATGGGGTCTTATTTTTCAATAAATATGATCAAAACTTTCTTTACCATAAATAAACATTGATAATATATTTTTCAAACTGGATTTATTAGTGTTTAGTTACACTAATAAATTATTATTCTTGATATAAGTTATACACAAATTAATATCTTCTAAATCATTTGATAAAATAGTTTTTTTGATATTAAATTTTTTTAATTCTTTAGAAAGATTATTTTTCTCAAAATGTTTATTTATAAATATTTAAAATGTTTATAAATATCAGTGGTAAGTGAAGATATCCTTAAATTTTCTTTTGGATATTTTTTTCAACAATATCAGGTTTTTAATGATTTTTCAATTATGATTTTCCAATAGTTGTGAAAATATAGACTGTTATTCAAAAAAAGGTTGAGAATTTTTTTATACTAATGAATAATATTACTCATCATAAGAAATATAATTATGTTCCTTATCACTATGAGGATAGTTTTCATTTAATGTTATATTGTTTAAGAATTCAATAATAACCTCAAACAAAAATAAATTATTAATCATTGAGATCTTAGCATAGAAACCAATAATCTTCTTATCTTCACTTTCACTATCATAAATTTTTTTGATTAACTATTACCAAAATAAAACTCCATTTTTCTGATGCCTTCAAAAAAATTTTATTATTATTCTTCGATTATTTTTTATAATTCCTTTATGAGTTTATATCCATATTTTATTTCTTATTAATATTATGGAAGTTAGGTCTTATATGATGAGGTTTCTTGCACTCAGAAAAATAACATCTAATGATTATTTATTATCACTTCTTTCCTTATAATTCGTATTATATGTATAATAGAAATAGTTCTTCCCAAAAAACATATTCATACATTGAGCTAACTAATCATGTTCATTCTTACATTATTTATATGAAATACATTCTATTTTCACTCTAAATATATTTTTCTTCAAATATTTATGACTTTTATCAACATAATTTACTTTATTAGGAACATAAGATGTTGAAGAAAAAGAAACGACACCATTATTATTTTTCATTTTCTCAGTATCTCTTTTAATTTTACGTTCATAATATATTAATGTTCATATAAGATCATCTAAATTAAAATCTTTAATATTATTATTATCATCTAGAACCATTGACTTAGACTCCCATTCTGAAGGAATGCATTAAATAAAATTTTCAACTAAAATATAATCTGTTAGATATTTATACCCAATAAATAGTAAACTAATTAAAATTAGAATAAAAATATATTTCATATTTTATACAAATTATACATTTATAAAATATAAATATTTATATTTTACAAGACGTATGGATCTTCTAGTTTCAATTGCTTTAGAAGTTCCAAAATGTGTAACATCCATATTATTCCAAATATTATACGATTCTTCACATGAAGATATTTGAAAATATATATTTCTTATAAATGTGAAAAGGAAAGTATTCCTCACACAATAATTAAACTGATTTTATAATTACCCATGATTTCTAAAATTAGAAACATCATTCTCTGTAATCTTATAATTTCTAATAAACATGACCAAGTAATTAACTATAGTGTTAATAATATAAGTATTCATTATTTTTATCTATACAAAGACAATAACATAAATGATTGGCAGTGTTCTTGGATTTTTATTTTCAATTATAATAACATTTAAACCTACCAACTTATAGAAAAACAAAGTTGTCTTCAATATACACATTAAAGTAATAACAATTTATAAACAACTATTTTTGATAAAAATAGGTTGCAAAAACATTAGATTCTTTTTTTCATAAAAAAAGGTAAAAATAATCAAGTCAATTAGTACGACCTCCTTTTATACTAATTATTGGAACATAAGAGTTTTTAATGGCATACAAGTTGGGGGTGAATTCTAGTTAAAAATGTTAACTAATAAAAACCCAAAACCTCTTTATTACATTTATAAGACACAAAATGCATCCAATGATAAGAGTACTATATCAGACATAATGTTTTCATGGTATATCAAAATAAATAAAATCTTAACAATAGATACATTTCTTATAAATGAATAGTGGAATTAGAACAACATGTATAAACAAGTAAAATGAAACATTAAAAAGTTCGTTAGTAAACTAACTTAAATGTTATAAAAAAAATAATTACACATTAACATTCAACATAAAAGAATTCAAAAAGATTTACATAATTTATCCATAGTTATAATAATACTATAAGTTTTTTTTTCAAGAAAAAATATATTAATTAAAAATTTTAGAATTAGCTTTATCTTTATATCCCCAGAAGCCCTCAGTAATCCTGATTAGATCCATCAATCTCTCTATACCTAGAATCCCTCAATATATACCCACATCCGACATTGAATACAAATATAAAAACGTTTTAAGGAATTTAAAATCCTCATATAGATTCCTTCCAGCCAAAACTCTTTGGAAAACAATATAATGAGAATGTAGTGAGATGTTACAACAGAGAAAATTATATTTATATTGAGTTCAAAAAATCATGAACTCCCATATCCTTAAATACTACTCTATTTATATGTATACATCCAATGGTCAGATTACCTATATTCTTGGATATGGTTGGAATGTCCTTAGATGAACAGTATCTTGACAGCTCAACAAATACATTTTCACCCGATGACATTTTGATAACACTATTACAATGCTGTAAAATATATTCCATACAATATACACAATTATGAATCTGATTATAAAAATTATTATTCCAATGGAATAAAACATGTTATCCTGATGAACTAAACTCAATCACACTAATAGACTAAACCCATTCACAAGAATAGACTAAACTGACTCACACCGATAGACAAAAATCAGTCGCACCAATAAAATAAAATCAATCGCACTGGTAGACTAAAATTAAATAAATACAATAGACTAAAATTAGTTTATTATGATGGGATGGACATTAGTCAATTTAATTTACTAGACTTCAGTCAGTTTGATGGATCAGACTTTAGTCACTATGATGAATTATACTTGTATGGAAAGTTTATATTACAAGTTTAGAAACATTTCTACATTTGGTAGGATAATTGTTTTTCTACAAAAAAATTATAATGACATGGGAAATATAATTTTAGAAAGTAATTTCTTATGAGTGTGTTTTGATTTTCAAAACTAAGGATAAAAATTGTAGAAATTAAAACTTTCAAATCAACATTATCAGTATAATAATAATAGATAAGTTATACTGTAGCATATGATACCTTCTTCAGTATTTTATTTTTATATACTCTTTATTAATATCTAGTATTTAATATGTGATTACTTATTGTTCTCTTTCTTAATATTTTACAAAATAATTATAAAATATCATTCACCACAAGAAACACTTGATTTTATCTTCTATCTCCTTGAAAAATTCTAATTTTATTAAATAATTATTCTCCAGGTGATTTATAGATTATTATAATTTTTAATTATAATATATTCTACACATATATATAAAGAAAAGCATGATTAATTCAAATTTATCAAAAAATAAAAATTGGAGAATCAAATCCCATACGAGTAAAGAAGCATGAAGTCATGATAAACTAATAATAGCGGAGATGGGGGTGTATGCTAGAAAATCATAAGAAAAACTCAATTTTTTAAAGGGTTTTAAGACTCCAATAGTGAAATATCTTGATCTATCATGGTATATATATGGAAATAAAATTTATTAGTGGAAATAAATCTCCTTTTTAAGGATAACAGATATGATTCTCTCAAATATTTAAAGAAAATGTAAATTTTTATTTGCAATTTTATAATTTATTTGGATTAAGTTTAATTCTTCTAATCCCATCACCATGAATAATTTATATCCCTTAATATAAATTAATTTAATAATATAATGTATGTTTATTGATTTGGGTTTTAAATCCCCATTTCCCCTTTAAGATTTCATTACTTTTCATTAAAAAATGTTTTTTCCATTTAGGAACTTTTGGAATCTTTCAACACATGATGATGAACAACAAGGAATAATGGTCATGAAAAGTGAGCATATTGAATACCCAAAAAAAATATGATTTGTCACATGAAAAAATATGAAACCAAGTGGATTGACTTCATTTCACAGATCAACTACATGAACAATATATCGGCTATATTGATTGATTATTCCATAAAGATCAACCATAAGAAGGATCGACTGCAAGAACCAATGATCAAATATGGGGAAAAAGATCAACTGAAAAAATAGACTTTCAAACATATTAAGAAGTTGTTAGATAAGTGACACAATTAACAAACATATAACCATACTATTAGACATGTGAACAAATAAACAAAGTTAATACTGCATGGCCAGACATGTGAAAATATGAAAAAATTAATAAATTTAAAATGGAAAATTCCCTGATAACCTTCTTGACAACTCTAATCCTTGGTAAAAAACGATGGAAGAGTGTTAGAAATCCCAGAAATTATATATTATCCTATTTTTTTTAAAGGATTCAATTTTGAATTCTTTTCAATTTAATATGATATATTGTGTAATTTACTATTATTGATAGAAAAACTCACAAAGTGTAAATATCTATATAGTTTATTTTAGAAAAAACTATATAATTTGTTTAAGTAAATGTTTCTTTGTCAAATAAAAAGGAAGAAAAAAGTGATAAAAATGTCATTTTAATACTCTATCTCTTTATCAACAAAAATATTTAGCCCTGTTAAAACCTTATTAAGTGAACCATTAATCCTCTAACATGTTGTTGATCATTTTCTGATACTGAGGGTATTAGTTTGTAAAAATATTGAATTGAAAGGTATACAGTTCTCAATGTAAATTTTTATTTTTCATTATTATTTAATATTTTTACATTATTGATTATTCATATATTTATTTTTATGTAATAAAAATGAATTTAAATTTTCATTTATAATTTAAATCAAATATGAATTGAAATTTTATCAATAATTATAATTATTAATTTCGAATAATTAAACTACTATATTAGTGGGATTTCAGTAGTCATTAGTAAATGATCGATATTCTCTCTCATGTTATTGACTCTCTATAATCAATTCAATCTCATTTATTTAAAAATTTTAATTTCATTGTTGACCCGTTGATGAATTCATGTACATAAATTTTACCAAATACATTCATTATGATTTAAATGTTAAAATAACCAATGGTTTATAAGTATATAAAATTGTTTAAAAAAGTTGATTTTTACACATCTTACCAATATTGTTTGAAAAAAGAAAACTTTCTCTCATCTTTAATTCTATACAATAGATATAAGAATATTTTTATTAGTTTATCAATTCAATTTTTTCACCTCGAACATGTTATAACATAGAATTATTGAAAATTATTAGTCTATAATTTCATTTGAGTATTTTCATAGATTTAATTTCACTATTTTTTATTTTCTATTTTTCTATCATATTTATTTCTTTTTTTTATTTTGAATATTTTTATGAGGATCATATTAGTGGAACTCATGGAAATGTATCTTTGGAAACATAATGTATGTGAAATATTATTGAGGGATTTTATAGAAAATTGTTATTTTTGTTTCCACATATAGTGGATCATATATTACATATTTAAATTATTATAATATTATAATATTATTTATCTACATGAGTCTTCTAATGATTGAAGTTTTTATTATTAGTAAAAATTTGGTGGGGACTCCATTATTTTACCATAAAAAGGAATATATTTTAAATGTGATCATTTGGCATGGTTTGGAAATAAGATTTTCAATATATTTATAATGCATTTAATTTTTCATTGCTTTCAAATTTATGAATTCTTGGTTACTCTTATATTCATATTTATTATCCTAAATTAATGTATTTATATTCCAAACCCATTACAATATATTTTTTTACTCAATAATATTTGTCCCCCATTTAGATATAATTTTATACATATAGATAGAGTATATATTTTTGCACATCATATATATTGTCATATAACATATATATTAACACAAATAATATACACATATATATTAATATATAGCAAAAAAAACACACACACACTACAAAACATATAAAAACAGTCAATTTTAAGAATAAAAACATATTAAACCGGAAAAATGGTGGTTTGTGGTGTCATTAGGTCCCACACATTGGATATATTTTATAAATTAATATATTTATATATATTTTTTTTATATTAAACAATTTATAAATAGAATATATAGGTTTTTTGACTATTTTAGTGTAATATATATTATGTAATTGATTTTTTTTGTTTTTGATTGTTATATCCATGATTTATTTAAACTATAAATTAATATATCTTATGGGAACAATTTTAATATCTTGACCTTAGGATTGACTAGATCATGGTCATTTAGGGTAGTCTTCCATGTTTTTAGAACCATGACAAAAAGTCAAACTTATTTCATTATTTTAAAATCAAAGAAATGGGTTTCATATGATGAAAATTTTAATACCGTCATTGTAGACCAGATGTCTCCAAGGTTTTGAAATACTTTAAATATATATACTTCTATGGAATTTTTTAGCATAGTTAAGAAAACCATTCTAAAATAATTTCATTGTATTTTTAACAATTATTTCCATGGTTTTCAATTATAATAACAAATAATTTTATAGTATTGTATTACATTATTATATTCATATATATCTTAAACAATGTTTCTACAAATATGTTACAAATATGAATTTTCATATATATATATATATATATATTTTCTAAAATGATATTAAATTCCAAATATATCAAATAAAATATTTCTAGTTTTTTTGGGAAAATGATGTTTATAATTATTCAAAAAATATATGGTTAAGTATAAATAGTATTTTCATACTTTTTAGAATCACAATTTAGGTGGATAAAATTTATTTTTAAACAAATCCTTCCCTGATGAACTCTTTAAATTCTGTACTAATCATCTGGTAACCATGACCCAAAAAATCACCACTCATTAAAACCCAACCCCATGTAATGGATCCAATTAAAAATAAATAATTGATGCCATGATTTCAATGACATGGTGCATCTGAAAACATGATATCCATCTCTCCATATATCATGTAGATGATATATATATATATATATGGTAACAATTTCTGGATAAGTTAATCAACAATGTGATATTAAACCTATATAAACTCATATAATATAATCCTATAAAATTTATCACATCAAATAAGAGATAAAATTTAATTGGGGGAAGATACTAAAATCTTTTTGAGGAAATTGTATCTAAATAATTCAATATTGTTATCTATTAAACACATTTTTTGAGACGTGTGATCATTTTTCAATAAAATGTAATATAATTTGTCGACAATAATTATTATGGGTCATTGTAGTGGAAACCGTTTACACGTAATAACTTTGATTATATATTTTTTAATGATAAACCTAATGTTCTAAATTTGGCATAATATAAAAAAATAACTAAATATATTCAATAGAAATTAAATTATTCATTTTATAATATTATATAATAGTTATTAAAAAGTATAAGAAATACAATATATATATATATATGAATAGGTGTATGAAACTATTGATGATTTGATAATGGATTATTTTCAATCATATTTTAAAAATTATTCTAATTGAGTTATGTAAATTTGTAATGGTTTCATTTAATTGATTTTCAAGTTTAATATTATCAATTCATGATAGTATGAAAAATATTATACTTTAGATAACATTTTTGAAGAAACTAGTATGAATTTGGGAAAATAATATGACCATATTCATTGGAATTCTATAACATATCTACCATATTTTTTAATTTGGATTATTATAGTTCATCAGTGAATATGTGATATTAATTATATCAATATATAAGTCATATGATATTATTAAAAATTTATAATGTTCAATATCATGTTCACAAGAATATATATATATATATATATACATATTTTAGTGACCTAAAATTTTGAATATTTAACACTTCTATTTATTATTAGTTTTAAAATATCTTTTATTTCACAAAGAATTATATGGTTTCTATTCTTAGATTATTATCTGTGTAAAATTATTTTTAATGGAGAAATCATAATTATTATTAAATGAATTATATATTTTTGAATAAGGTAAAGGGAATGAAAAATGAAAATATCGTAAAAATTAGAAAATATATAATAAAATTCTCATTATAGTATTGTTTGAGCCCAATATATTTCCTTTATATTTGGACCTTGGTAAATTTCAGTTTAAGAAAATTATATCACTATAGTATAGATAAATAGTAGCTAACAAATCCAATATTTGCATTTTCATGCCATTTATGAAGAGAGAACCAACTAGAAAATTCAAAGGGAGCATAATTTAATCTTGTGATAAGAATTTCCAACCAATTTTAAAAAATCTTATTTTATGAATTTTAATGATGTTCTATATTAAATATTCCATTTAATAAATTCAAAAACAATGTTTTTATTTTAATTTAATTAAATAAATTAAAAATGGATGAGTTAGAGTTTTTGGGGTCACCAAAATTTCTAGGACTACGGTGAAATTACTACAATTATAGGTTTCAAAGAAACTAGGAACCATAAAACCATCCCTACTGAATACATAATAAATTTATGTATTATTACACTAAACTTCATTCCCTAATTCTTCATAAATATTTTATTTATTTAGAAAATACTTCAATTTTTTTATGTAATTATATTTTCGCATAAAAATTTAATATTTTTAATAATGTTATAGAACAATTTATAAAAATTTAATATATTTATTAAAGTCCATAGTTAACCAATTATGTAAGATTTGTTTCATAGAAAATGAAAGAGGAATTCATACCATGCCTAAAGAAATAAAAAATTAAAGAGTTATTGATCTTAAATTTTCACCACATGATATATCTTTTTTATTATTATATTATTTATTAATAGATATCTATTTATATATATATTTATAAGTCTATTTTTTTAATTTTTTGGATATTTTTTTCTACAGGTTCATCATATAGTTAATGAACAATTATGAGTAACTATAAAAATATAATTAATGATGGGTTTCTTTCATTTATATAGAAAGTGCAGGGTTTGAGAATAATTTCACATAATTTTGATGATTAATTATATGTATAGTTAGTACAAATCATTCAATTTTATCCAATGTTTGAGATCTCCAATTCAAGAGGAGGTTCATGGACATTGCCTAATTAGAGGAAACCATGATACTTAATAATACATGGAAGGTAGTCTTCAGTGGATACCACTTAGTTTGTGCACAATTTATAGTAGCCATGGAACATAATCATATAGGGTGAATCAATAAAATCATGTCGTTATGTCATGGTTAGTGAATGGTTTCCAAAAATGTTTGGCTAAACTGTATCAGTTTCTCTATTTTTATGAAAAATTAAATTTTTGGAATTTTTACTAATCAGTTTATGTAGTTTCAGCTTAATTTTTACTTATATTTTACTTCTAAATCCCCATAAGCCATCTCTCTTATTTTAATCCATTATTATATGGAATATAAAAAAATTATTCATCATTTGGAGATGTTTCATTAAGGTAATGTGATCTAAATGTCATCATTTTCCCACCTCATATTTTTTCATTTTTACTATGTTTCATACCCAATAATAGTCATAGATACAATAGTTTTGGGATTATATTAATTTAATTTCATATTTCCATGTTTTTTTATTATATAGACCCATTGAAGGGTTCAATTTCTCTTTTTGGTTGAATAACACCATGGTTATCAAGATTAATGGTTTGATGTAGGTTACTCTATGAATTTACTCTAAATATAAAACCATATATACTTTCTTATCATAAATAAATTATTTCTATGTTTTAAAGATTATAATAAGTGTATTTATCAGATCCCTATCAGAGGATATTGTTTTTCCTTTTGATGTTCATTTGGAATAAAAAGTAATTTTTCATGTTCTAAGGATTAAATATGTTTTCATAAAATATACGCACATATAGTGTTTGTTTAGATTCCAAAGAGGCTTATTTCAAATGAATTTGGTTAAAAAGGGGATATTTTAAATATACATTGTTTTCATGAAGAGTTAATTAATATTATTAAGTATTTTATTTAAAAATGTGGGTGTATCAGATTTTTCAAAAATGAAACATCATTCTCTTTTATTGATCATTTGAGATGCCTTGATGTTATTTACATATTGGATGGTCTCAAATGTGACTGGTGGTTATTTTAATTTACCTGATGATTTCATGGTTTGGTTTTTAAATTATGGTGTCGCGTCTCCTCAGAATAAAGGGAGGACCGTGTCCCCCCTTCTTGGCCCGCTGGCCGAGCCAGTGCACCCCCCGACCAGGTCGGGGCAGGTCACGCAGACCGGTCCGAGACGCGGCCAGCTGAGCTTCGCCGACCCAGGGGGGGTTGGGCCGGGTCGGGCCGGGCCCAAACCCCCCACTTCAGACCATTTTCGGTCTTTTGACCATAACATGAGCTACAGACAACCAATAAATGTACCATCAGTTGTGAAGGAATCCTTGAATCGAGATGGTCATTTAGGTATTTTACACTTGAGGTTTCGACAAAGTTTGGGTATGGCCAGGTTGGTTCGAACCCGAAACCAACCGAGCCCTTGGAGCAGAAACACTTATAACTTAAGGACCAGACGTCTAATTGACGTGCCGTCGATTAAATTGGGATCATTTTGTTGATAAGGTCCTTTTGGCTTACTCTGATTGAGGTTTGGATGCAGGTGGAGTATGGTCGGGTTGGTTTCAGCTTAAAAACTATCCGGGCCCTTGGGACAGAAAAACCAATAACTCCCAGATTGGGCGTCCGATTGACGCACCGTCTATCGCGATGGGTTTCTTTTGACGAGACAGAACTTTGGGATACATCAACTCTGGACTTTGTGACAGTTGATGTATCAACTCTCTATTTTTCTCGAGGAGTGGATCCTCCCGAAATCGAACATTCTATGTGCGGGAACCATACAGCTTGTTGAGACTGCATCAACTTCTGTATTGGAATCCTCTATGGGTTTTACAGCGATGAATACCATACTGAAATCCTCCGTGGGTTCGACGATGATGAATAATGTTCTTGTATCCTATGTGGGTCCAGCAGTATTGACCTCTATACTTGTATCATGTGTGGGTCTGGAAGAGTAGCTGGTCTTGTGTCTTGTGTGGGTCCGACAGCTTAGCTGGTCTTGTATCCTGTGTGGGTCCGACAGCTTAGATGAATCAGTGGATACATATGATCATCTCTCTCGCCTTATGAACTGTATACCTGTGTGAGCTGAGTCTTGATTGTTAATCATTATCAGTGATGTGGTTGTCTTGCTTTCTTGTGTGGATTGGGTTGTGCTTTCCTGTGTGGACTGGGTTGTGCTTTACTATGTGGACTGGCTTGTGCTTTCCTATGTGGAATGGGTTGTTCTTGGGATCGAGAGTTAGAGACGAACTATAACTGATGCCTTAGGTATATGTATGGGAATATACCTAAGTAGTGTTGTTGATACTTTGTGATTGTATCTTTCATTTTTGGTTTATCCTTCGTGGATTCTGAGAGACCTTCGGGGGTCTCGGGGTCCCTACTGAGTATCGTATACTCACCCCTGCATGGGCTATGCCCGCACTACGTTGTGTTGGATGAAGACGACGGACAAAAATGATCGAGGTGGAGGCTTGTGGAGCTGGATGATACCCAGAGGTGGACCACTTGGCGGGACGTACAAAGAGCGGACGGTCGGACCTGAGGAGCTGAGGAGAATATCTGTACCCACCCTACAGGTAGGATTTCCGGAGGACGACATGGTGTTGTTGTTTTACTTACTGCTGTTGTACTCTCCTTTTAGTTTTACTGTACTTTCAGTTGGGTTTAAATACTGGCCCATTTACTTTTTCAGTACTTACCTTGTACGCAGTTTTACTTAGCGCTTACTTCACTTGCGTACTCTGTTGTGTTTTCTTGTTTACTTTATAAAAGGCAATGCCTTCCCCTTTTTATCGGGATTTACGTCTTTGGTGCTAGTCGCCAGCCCATGGCCTATGGAAGCCGGGATTGGGGTAGTCAGGATACAGGCCCCAAGGATGGGTCGTGACAAATTGGTATCAGAGGAAAATTCAAGGAAACAACAGGGGCTGGAGACTAGCACCAAAGGTGTAAATCCTGATAAAAAGGGGAAGATATTTCCTTTTATAATGTAAACAAAAAAACACAACAGAGTATGCAAGTAATGTAAGCACTAAGTAAAACTGGGTACAAGGTAAGTGCTGAAAAAGTAAATGGGCCAGTATACAAACCCAACTAAAAGTATAGTACAACTGAAAGGAGAGTACAACAACAGTAAGTAAAACAACAACACTGTGTCGTCCTCCAGAAATCCCACTTGAAGGGTGGGTACAGATAGTCTCCTCAGCTCCTCAGGTCCGACCGTCCGCTCCGTGTACGTCCCGCCAAGTGGTCCACCTCTAGGTACCGTCCAGCTCCATAATCCTCCACCTCGATAAGTGCTGTCCGTCATCTGCATTTAACACAACGTAGTGTGGGCATAGCCTGTGCAGGGGTGATATACGATACTCAGTAGGGACCCCGAGACCCCCGAAGGTCTCTCAGAATCCACGAAGGATAAACCAAAAAGGAAAGATACAATCAAGAACTATCAACAACACTACTTAGTTATATTCACATACATATACCTAAGTCATCAGTTACAGTTCATCTCCAACTCTCGAGCCCAAGCACAACCCAATCAACAAAGGAAAGCACAACCCAATCCACACAGGCAAGCACAACCCAGTCGACACAGGAAAGCAAGACAACCACATCATTGATAATGATTGAGAATCAAGACTCAGATCACACAGGTATACACTTCTTAAGGGGATAGAGATGATCAGATGTAGCCACTGATTCATCTATGCTATCAGACCCACACAACATAAAAGACCAGCTAAGCTGTCGGACCCACACAGGATACAAGACCAGCTACTCTGCCGGACACACACATGATACAAGTACAAAGGTCAATACTGCCAGACCCACATTGGATAAAAGAATAGTAGTCATCTCTGTTGAACCCATGGAAGATTATAGTATGGTAGTCATCGCTTTCGAACCCACGGAGGATTCCAGTACAATAGTCGATGCAGTCGCAGCCAGATCTAGGGTTCGCACACACAGCATGTTCGATTCTGGGAGGGTCCGCTGCTCGAGATAAAGGGAGAGTCGATACATAAACTTTCACAAATTCCAGAGATTATGTATCCCAATGTTCAGTCTTGTCAAAAGAAACCCATCGCGATATACGATGCGTAAATCAGACACCCGGTCTGAGTGTTATTGGCTTTTCTGTCCCAGGGGCCTTGTTGGTTTTTAAGCTAAAACCAACTTGACCATACTCCAGCTGCATTAAAACCTCAAGTGGAGTAATACAAAAGGACTGTCTCAATAAAAGTATCCCAACATAATTGACAACACATCAATCGGACGTCTGGTGCTTAAGTTATAAGCGTTTTCTCTCCAAGGGCCCGGTTGGTTTCATGTTTGAACCAACCTGGCCATACCAAAACTTTGCCAAAACCTGAAGTGTAATATACTAAAACTACTGCCTCGATCCAAGGATTCCTACGTAATTAACAGTGTATCGATCGGAGGTTCGTAGCTCAAGTTATGGGAAAAAGACTAAAAATGGTCCGAAGTGGGTGGTCTGGGCCCGACCCGGTCCGCTCAACACTCCCCGGCCCGGCTGGGGGTGCACTGACTCGTCCAGTGGGACGAGTAGGGGGGAAACAGTCCCCCCTTTGTTCCACAGGATGCGATGACCGACACAACATCTCCCCGGATCCCGCGCGGCTCCTGTCGGCGGCGCGCCGGGGCGCCACTGCCTCCGGGAGGCCTGCCGGTGCCGGCCGTCACCTCCGGCTGCCGGCACTGCCGTGCCAGCGTGGCACGCCGACAATATCTTCCGCGGACCACCGAACGCGCTCCAGTGGTCCGATTTGTCCTCCATCTGCGCCTATGGCCCTCCCGGGACCCGTACATTTCTACGACGACCTCCAATAGCCAAAACGGTCCCGTTTCGCCATCTCCTAGGATTCTGTTCATCAAGAGAAAAACAATGGTGGGTTCAGACTTGTTCATCAGTCCGCACCCACTGCATTAGTGGTTCTAAACAACACCAACGATAAAGCACGCCATGCCAAGGGTATAAAAATAACATGAAGATATTTATACAAAAACCCCTACCTCAACAGTTGATGTCAGACGTCAGTGTCACGGTGGACGACGTGACGCGGAAAGGGAGTTCGTAGGTGTCGTTGGAGTGCACATTGGAGGATGCGGCATCTCCTTTCTTATCACGAGGAAGAGGATTGGTGGCACATCCTTGTTCTTCAAGGAGCCGACGTTCTTCGTCATTATTCATTGAAGACTGGTTCGCCTACATTTTTAATTCTCTCCAGAGCCTTCCTCAAAAGTGTTTTTCCACCCTGTAAGGTTTAAGGTGGCTCACAAATTAATAGAATTGTCATGCAATTCATATTAATTTCGGCGTGGTGCCAAATTAATTTACACTGACATAAATTAATTGGGTGGCACATTTAAATGGATGAGGGAGTTAGGAAGGATCCATTATAATCAAAACGAGGAGTTACCAACGAATTAAACAAGGGATATTAATAGAGGAAAAGTCAAGGAAACAACATGGGAATAAATGATGTTAGTGGAAATTAAATGGTGGGGCTCGTGTGGGCTCTACCTACCTAACATCCACGCCTGGGTAGTTAAGTGGCTGTGTGACCCACTCATAACTACCCATGGGAGGGAAAAACCACCTTATGAAATAAAAAGTGTTCCGATAGTTTTTATTTACTTCTTAAATAAACCCCCAAAATTATCTTCTCCTCCTTTGCGAAAGAAACTATGGTAAGTGTCTCCTTAAGCAATTACCGCTGCTTCAAGTTCATTGGTGCCCTCAAATTTTAATTTCGAGCACCAGTTCAAATGTTATAAAAACCCGCTCATTCGTTCACCGAACGTACATGAGCTAATCTTCGAAAATTTATTCCATGCACACCGGGCCTCAGAATCAAGTGCCTTCAGAAGCCACATAATCATAAAATTCAAAAGTATATAAAAAAAATTTCTTCAAATTTCCAGTTCTTTACATTACTCCCCCCTCAGGTATTTACATCCCTGTAAAGCTATAACATTAACTAGGGAAACAAATGAGGATACTGGGAATTCATCAAAGACTCTCTCTCTCATGTGGTCTCCTGAAGGTTCCCGTGCTGCCAACAAATGCGTATAAGAGGAATCGACTGCCCACATAGGACCCGCTCTTGTCGATCCTCGATCTCCACTGGGACCTCCACAAAAGTCACCCTTTCATGGATGTTCTGCTCCCCGTGGTCGATGATATGCATCAGGTCATGCACGAATCTCCTCTACTGAGATACATGGAAGACATCATGCACCCGGTGCAACTGAGGTGGAAGGGCCATGTAGTAAGCCACCTCACCTACCCTTTTGAGGACCTGAAAAGGCCCAATGAAGCGCGGAGATGACTTGCTACCCCGACCAAATCTCCGTAACCCACGCCGAGGTGAGACCCGTAAGAAAATTGGTCACCATCCTTGAACTCCAGTGGCCTCCGCCTCCTATCAGCAGATGATTTCTGTCTACTCTGTGCAGTCCTCATCCGCTCCTGGATGACCTGTACCTTCTCTGTCGTAGTCCAAACCATCTCTGGTCCTACAAGTGCTGACTCCCCATGGTAAGTCCAGCACATAGTGGATCTGCAAGGTCAGTCGTACAGTGCCTCATAAGGTTCCATCCTGATGGTGGAGTGGTAGATGTTGTTGTACGCAAACTCTACCAAGGGTAGGTGATCCTCCCAGCAGCAACCAAAGTCAAGGAAACATGCACATAGCATGTACTCAACTGTCTGAATAGTCCTCTCTGTCTGGCCATCCATCTGAGGGTCAAAGGCAGTGCTCAAGAATAATTGCGTCCTGAAAGTCTCTTGTAACCCCCTCCAAAGCCAGGATGTAAAGCGAGCGTCTTTATCAGAGACGATAAATGATGGAACACTATAAAGTCATACGATCTCTTGAACGTAGGGGCATCCCAAGCTCTCTACTGAGCCCTGCTCTCTGATCGGAAGGAAGTGGGCCGACTTGGTGAGTCGGTCTACGATCACCCAGATGGTGTCATGTCCTCTAGAAGTACGTGGAAGCCCCATCAGGAAATACATGGATATCTCGTCCTACTTCCACTCTGGGACCTCTAAGGGATATACCAAGCCTACAGGTACCTGGTTCTCTATATTCACTTGCTGAAAAGTGAGGCATCAAGAAACGAACTCTGCCACAACCTTCTTCATACCCGGCCACCAGTACTGTCATCTGAGATCCTGATACATCTTCTCTAATCCAAGATGTACTACTAGAGTGGAAGTGTGGAACTACATCAACACCTCCTCCTTTAGTGCAACTCATACCATGGTACGTCCCCATAAGAGGATGACGTGCTCCCCGCCTTCAGAAAATCCATCAGGTGCTAACCCTGAGGATATCTGAGCACGTTGCGCCTCACAGTCGATGTCTCCACGTTGTGCCTCTCTGACCTGCTGAAGTAGCAGAGGAGTGACTGTGAGGGACTGTAGATAGGTTTCCTGATCTCTATCCATGAAGGATATCTGTAAAGAAGCTAACTACTCTATCGCCTCTTAAAGTAGCTGAATTCCCGATCTCTTGGTGAGAGCATCAGCCACAACGTTCCCCTTCCCAAGAGTATAGACAATGTGAAAGTCATAATCCTAAAGGAACTCGAGCCATCACCGCTGTCTCAGGTTTAGGTCCTTCTGTGAGAAAATGTACCTAAGACTCTGGTGGTCAGAATAGACTGTAAAGCGCTCGCCCATGAGATTGTGCCACCACATATGTAGGGTGAAGACCACTGCTGATAACTCCAGTTCATGGGTAGCATAGTTCTGCTCATGTTGCCTCAACTACCGTGAGCAGTAAGCGATCACTACTCACTCCTTCATCAGGAGACAACCGAGTCCAGTCCCTGATGTGTCGCAGTAAACTACGTACCCTACACCCTCCACCAGTAGCCTCATGATGGCCGCACTGGTCAATCTCCACCTTAGCTCCAGGAAGCTCTGCTAACATCTATTTGACCACACGAAGGGTTCCCCTTCTTTTTCAAGGATGTATGCGGTGATACAACTCTGGAGAAGTCTGGCACAAGAAGTTATGTGCCCCAAGCAAGTACCACCTTGACCTTTGCGGGATCCACTGCAACTCCCACCTCAGAGATGACAAGCCCCAAGAAGTGAACCTATTGAAGCTAGAACTGACACTTCTAGAGAATACCATAAAGCTGGTGCTCTCGCAGTGTATCTAGTATAACCCGTAAGTGGTAGGCGTGCTCCTCCTAAGTAGTCAAGTAAATCAGTATTTCTTCAATGAAGACTACGACGAACCGATCGAGGTGGGGATAGAATATCGTGTTCGTGAGACTCATGAACACTTTTGGAGCATTGGTCACACTAAAGGGTATGACCAAGAACTCATAGTGGCCATACCGACACCTGAAGGTCATCTTCTGCACATCCTCATCCCAAAGTCGGAGCTGATGATAGCCTGACCAGAGGTCTATCTTTAAGAACCAACATGCTCCCTTTAGCTGATCGAATAGGTCGTCAATCCTTGGAAGCGGATACCTGTTCCTCACGGTCACCTGGTTTAAGTGATGGTAATCGACAAAAAGTCGCAAGCCCCCATCCAACCTCATGGCGAATAGGACCGGAGAAGCCTAGGGTGAAACACTGGGTCAGATGAAACCTTTCCCCTGTAAGTCGTCCAACTGTACCCTCTACTCACGAAGCTCAGCGGGAGCCATCCGATATGCTGGAGTGGATATCGGTGATGTCCCGAGGTACATGTCTATGCAGAAATCTACCTCTCTACGAGGAGGTAGTCCTAGAACATCGTCAGAAAAAATTTCCGCATACTGATCCACCACTACAGGAAAACTCAGACTCTGCACGTCAACTGCTCTGAGGATGAGACTAGCCAACTGATCTGTGATCAGCTGCCCTCTCCTCTGTGTGATTCCATCCTGTGCTGCGAAGGCTCCCTTCTCGCCGATGAAGGTGAACCTAGTCCCATCTGTGCGGACACACCACACCTTGGCCTAATACAGTCAAGCTGAGCATGGACTGTAGATAACCAGTCCATACCCAAGATGACGTCATAAGGCCTCGACGCCGCTACAAGAAGATCCCAGCCGAAGCTCTCGCCTCCTAGAGTAAGCTCACACTGCCGGAACCAGTGAGTAATCGTCGACTCTGCTCCCGTAGGATTCTCTAGACACAAGGATCAAGCCAACGGCTCCGTCACAATCTCTGAGATCCAAAAAAGGGAAGCGAAAATAAAATAATGACTCGCACATGTGTCTATAAGAACTGAATCAAGGGTGGAGTAGACATGGATAGTACCTCGAATAATCTTGGGTGTGCTGTGGTCGTAAGCCTCCACTACCTGGAGCTGAGCCTGCCTCTGCTCGCCAGCTCCCTGTGGTCGAGGTGGAGCTCTTGGGGGTGGGGGTGGTAGAGCCTCGAAGCATTGTCCACCACCCGCTGCTCGGCTAGATCATATGCCTTGTCCGCCTGCTCCCTGCGAACCACCACTGACGAACCTCTGCCTCTTCCTGGGAGTTCCCTCCACTGTCTTCTGCTCATCTATATGGCGGGTCGGGCAGCCACGAGCCTTGTGGCCCTACCCGCCCCATGCATAACACTTTCACCTCCTCGTAAGGCTGGCTCTGCGCAGTGTGCCCCGCAGAGATGAACCCGTATCCCAAGGTCGCCCACCGGATAGACTAGTCCGCTTGGACCCCTGCATCATCTGTCGACTGTCGGCTGCAGAATACTCTGCTCCGTGCTGTCCTGCAGTGGGTTTCACTGCTGATGGATGCTCACCGAGAAAGCCCCCAACTAACAGATCTCGCTCCAGCACCCCACATGCGTCGGGATGCTGAGTGGAATCATCTAAGCTCTGATCGCATGCCTCAGCCCCTGCTCAAAGGTCCGAGCCCAGAATAATGGGTCCCATACCATGTCCGTGGAGTAGCATGAGAGGTCGGTAAATATAGCTGAGTACTGAGCTACTGACATGTTGCCCTGCCGTAGATGTAGTAACACCTGGATGCAGACTGCATAGAGAGTGGTTGGAATAAACTCCGAGTGGAAGAGGATCTCGAAGTCCGTCTAAAGCATAGATGCCTCATCGTGAACCGAGTGAATCAGGCTCCACCATCTACCTACTCCTGCGTGTATAATACTCACGACAAGGATCACCATGAGGTCGGCTAGTGTCCCTACCAATCTGAATACTCTGACGATAGCTTCCAGCCAATCCTCGGCTGCCTGAGGATCCATCTCTCCATGTAACCTGGGTGGCCTCTGTCTCTGAAACTCGTGCAACACGCTCAGGCGGCGTGCACTCTCTACCGCTGGGGATGGTAGAAATGGTGGCTCAGCGGGTAGAGGTACCGCCAGTGCCTCCGCTATAATGGGGCCCTTCACCGAGGCCTCATCGCTCGGTGGGTTTCCATCTCAAACAAAGCTCGGAACCCTAGCTGGCTGTCGTAGTGGGGATATCCTTAAAAGAAACAGGTGCGCCACGGTTAATACAGTATACCTGGTGAGCTGACACAATGTAATAACAGAGAAAACTTTTGAAACACACATGCAATCAATGTTTTCGTGTACTGAGTTAGAAATCAGAAGTCAGGGTCCTGGTGTATGGATACTTCTGCTGCCGCACCAACACTAGACTCCCTGGACTGATAACCACACTCATATCTCTAAACATTATTGCTTCATAGAGAAGAAAGATCAGAGTCTTGAGTTCTGTGGTAGAACCAACTCCTCTGATACCAATTTGTCATGACCCGTCCTCTAGGCCCGTGTCGTGACTACCCCAAGCCCGCCTTCCATAGGCTAGGGGCTAGCGACTAGCACTAAAGGCATAAATCCTGATAAAAAGGGGAAGGTATTGCCTTTTATAAAGTAAAAAAACATAACATAGTACGCAAGTGAAGTAAGAACTAAGTAAAACTTGTTACAATTTATGTGCTGAAAAAGTAAATGGGCCAGTATACAAACATAACTGAAAGTACATTACAACTAAAAGGAGAGTACAACAACAGTAAGTAAACTAGTAACACCGAGTCATCCTCTGAAAATCCCACCTAAAGGGTGTGTACAGATAGTCTCCTCAGCTCCTCGGGTCTGACCGTCCGCTCCCTGTATGTCCCGCCAAGTGGTCCACCTCTGGGTACCATCCAGCTCCACAAGCCTCCACCTCGATCAGTGTTTTCTGTTGTCTACATCCAACACAACATAGTGCGGGAATAGCCGGTTCATGGGTGAGTATACGATACTCAGTAGGGAACCCGAGACCCCCGAAGGTCTCTCAGAATCCACGAAGGATAAACCACAAAGGAAAGATACAATCACGAAGTATCAATACCACTACTTAGGTATATTCCCATACATATACCAAATTCATCAGTTACAGTTCATCTCCAACTATCAAGCTCAATCACAACCAATTCCACATAGGAAAGAACAACCCAGTCCACACATGAAAGAACAACCCATTCCACACATGAAAGCACAACCCAGTACACACAGGAAAGCAAGAAAACCACATCATTGATAATGTTTGAGAATAAAGACTCAGATCAAACAGTTATACACTTCTTAAGGCAATAGAGATGATCAGATGTAGCCACTGATTTATCTAAGCTGTCGGACCCACACAAGATACAAGACCAGTTAAGCTGTCAGACCCACACATAATACAAGACCAGCTTCTCTACCGGACCCAAACAGGATACAATTACAGAGGTCAATACTGCCGGACCCACACATGATACAAGAATAGTATTCATCACCGTCGAACCCATGGAGGATTCCAGTATGGTAGTCGTCACTGTCGAACCCACAGAGGATTCCAGTACAGTTGTCGATGCAGTCACAACGAACTCTAGGGTTCCCGCACACAACATGTTCGATTATGGGAGGGTCTTCTCCTCAAGAAAAAGGGGGAGTCAATAAATCAACTGTCACTATGTCCATAGTTTATGTATCCTAAAGTTCCATCTCGTCAAAAGAAACGCATCGCGATAGACATTGCGTCAATCAGACGCCTGGTCTTAGAGTTATTGACTTATCCGTCCCAGGGGCCCGGTTGGTTTTTATGCTAAAACCAACCCGACCGTAATCCAAATGCATCCAAACCTCAAGAATAGTAATCCAAAAATACTATATCAAAAAAATTATCCCAATGTAATTGACAGCACGTCAATCGGACGTCCTGTCCTTAAGTTATAAGCATTTCCGCTCCAAGGGCCCGATTGATTTCGGGTTCGAACCAACCTAGACATAACCAAACTTTGCCGAAACCAGAATTGTAATATACCGAACCGACCGTCTCGATCCAAGGACTCCTACGCAACTAACGGTGCATCGATCAGAGATCCGTAGCTAAAGTTATGGGAAAAAGACAAAAAATGGTCTGAAGTGGGGGGTTTGGGCCCGGCCCGACCCGACCCAACCCCCTGGGTCAGCCCGGCCCGGTCTGTGCGACCTGCCCCAGCCTGGCCGGGGGGTGCGCTGGCTCGACCAGTGGGACAAGAAGGGGGGACATAGTCCCCCATTTGTTCCGCGGACATGGCGACCGACACCGCGTCTCCCCAGATCCCGCGTAGCCGCGAGATCCGATTCCCCGCCGCCACCTCCAGCTGTCGACGCCGACAGTATCTTCCATGGACCACTGAACGTGCTCTAGTGGTCCGATTTGCCCCCCATCTGCACCTATGGCCCTCCCGGGACCCTAATATTACTACGATGAGCTCCAATCACCAAAACGATCTTGTTTCATCATCTCCAAGGATTCCACTCATCAATAGAAACACAGCGGTGGGTTTGGACTTGTTCATTTGTCTGCACCCACCACGTTAGTGGTTCAAAAAAACACCATTGATAAATCACACCATGCCGAGGGTATAAAAATCACATGAATATATTTATACAAAAACCCCTACTTCAACAGTTGATGTCGGACGTCGGTGTCACGGTGGACGGCGTCGCGGGGAAAAGGGGTTCGTAGGCGTCGTCGGAGTGCACCAAGTAGAAAGTGGCGTCTCCTCTCTTTTCACAGGGAAGAGGATTGGTGGCGCGTCATTGTTCTTTGAGGATCCAACGTTCTTCATCATTCTTCTTTGAATAACGGTTCGCCTGCATTTTTAATTCTCTCCAGAGCCTTCCTCAAAAGTTTTTTCCCGCCCTCTAAGGTTTAATGTGGCTCACAAATTATTAGAATTGTGATGCAATTATTATTAATTTCGACGTGGTGCCAAATTAATTTATGCTGAAAAAAATTAATTGGTTGGAACATTTAAATGGATGAGGGAGGTAGGAAGGCTCCATTATAATCAAAACGAGGAGTTACCAAAGAATTAAACAAGGGATATTAATGGAGGAAAAGTCAAGGAAACAACAGGGGAATAAATGAGGTCAGAGGAAATTAAATGGTGGGGCTTGTGTGGGCCTCACCTCCCTAACATCCACACCTGGGTAGTTAAGTGGACATGGACCCCACTCTTAACTACCCATGGGAGGGAAAAACCACCTTACAAAATAAAAATTGTTCTGACAATTTTTATTTACTTCTTAAATAAACCCACAAAATTATATTCTCCTCCTTTGCGAACGCAACTACGGTAAGTACCCCCTTAAGAAATTACCGGCACTGCGAGTTCATCGGTGCCCATGGATTTTAATTCCAAACACTGGTTCAAAAGTTAGAAAAATCCACTCATTCGTTCACTAAACGTACCCAAGCTAAACTTCGAAAATTGATTCCGGGCACACTGGGCCTTAGAATCAAGCACCGTCAGAAGCCATAGACTCATAAAATTCCAAAGTATTTAATAAAAATTTCTTGAAATTTCTGAGTCTTTATAGTTTAACCATCATGTTTTTCTAACTAATTATTAAAAGTCACATTTGGTAGTTTATAAAAGTCAAAATTGGTAGTTTATAAGAAAGTATCTATTTCTGAATGTATACCCTTAATGTGACCCATTTAATGTGGTTTATGAAAATGTTTAAGAGAAAAATAATAATATATGATATGATAAATGTATCCATGTTATAGGATAGTATTATTGAATGATATTTATTAATATGGGTATACAAATTTGAAGTAATTTCATAGTTAGTGTGTGTTATGATTGTTTCCACAATTATATGTGAATTATGTAATATATTGATTTCTCACCTCAATTTTTTATTTGATTGAAATACGTGGGTAACTAGGAGTAAATTAAATGTTTTAGAGCTACACCATTTTACTATTCCACTCTTGATAGTGGCCCTAAGAAAATATTATTCCTTGATTAAGGTATTTTTTAACTTGATAAGTATGGGAAGGATAAAACCGACTATTAAAAATATGAATCACATTCAGTTCCAATTATATGAAATCTGTTTTTGTTCATTCAATGAATGTATTTCAATATCGTATGTGTTCTCACAATTATTTTAATTTAATTATCTCATAATTATTCTATGATTGATACTTATAATTATTGTTATGCTTTTATGTTAGTTCTTACTATATTTGATGATTCCCCTCATTATCTGGATTTAATTAGTATTATTTCCATGAGAACACAAATGAACACTTTGTTTTGACTATTTATCTAACTAGGTTATTTCTAAAGTATGTATTTATGATATTTCCATTATTCAAAATATGATTTTTTCATGAAAATCATTGAATCATGTTTATTTTAAAATGTGTAACTTATATAAGTTAGGAATAATGAATTTAAGTGTTATACTCATTTTACTTGTTTTATTTAAAATAAAAATATTACTTTTATAGTTTTATTTCAAACTACTGTAAAATGAATTTAATTTAAATGGTAATTCATAGTGAATGAAAAGGATAGCTATGGGTAATTAATTATTCATGTTATCATATTACCAATTTAGTAATGTATCTAGTAGGATAAAATGAATATTCTTAGATTTGTTTCGTGGGTACATTGGTGGTGGAAGTGAAGATTATTTACTTTATGCACCGATGTTTTTTGTTTCCCTTCAACATTGGTTTTTGTTAATTTATATCTCTTGTTTATAAATTGTATCAAGAAAAATATTCATTCATAATATGGCATCACTAAAATCACATTATAACTCTTGTATTAAATATTTAATATTGTAATGTTTTTGTTTTTGGTTATGCTCATCGGTTTTTTATTATGAATTTCTGATGTTAATATTGCATTCTTAGTTCTTATATTATTTGGTTTTAGTATCAAAACTGATCATTTTAATTTGTGTTATTCCCCGAACTATATGGTGGTCATTCTAGAATTCTATGTGAAATTACTCTTTTTAATATATGCTTATTGTGTGAAACCATTCACATTGATGTATATTTTGATTCCTAGGTAGAAGTTTCTAGACCGTGGCAATTAGGAACATGCCTTAGGCCATGTCATGGGATGGATCAGGTTCTAGGTAATGGGTAGACTTGGTTGGTTCTTTTGAAGATACTATCAAATCATAGATTCTATTTGGGGAGTCTTTTTAAATAAGTCATTGAATTATTGAAGATCAAGGGGTAGGTATGAGTATGTGTCTTTGAAACACTCTTCATATTTACCCGTGAGTTACCAATATAATTATGGATGTGTTATTCTAAAAGTTTATCTTTTTATCGATTATTTATGACTTTTCAATATTTATTATTTTATTTACAATTTATATTAACATTTTATGAGTACTTTTGAGAAATCTATGTTTTTTATTTGAAAAGTCAAAGAAACCCAATGTCACACAATTACTATGAATGGTATAGAAAACTAGTAGTGGACCATGTAACTCAATCTAGGTAACTTATAGTATACTTCACACTATGAGAACATGGTTTTCTAGTCCATGTAGTTAAACCATGTGTAATTGAAATTTTTTATGTTTTTTTATTATGAATTAGTATGATTATTCATTTATCATAATATTTTCTAACATAAATTTATTATGTATTTGGATGATTCTAATGAATGTTATATGTTATTTAAGATTTTTTAATTTGAAAAATTATTAAGAAATACTTTATGTTTAGTTTTTTAGAGGGAAATTTTCATAATCTATGAGACGATATCAAATGTTGGGATCCAAAATGAGATATGATATTATTAAGACTAAATTTTGTTTTGGAAAAGAGGGGTTGTGTATAATATTTCAGGAATTATAATGTGGTGTTTTATAGGAACACATTTGAGTTATGATATGATTTTTCATTATAAATGTTTTCAAATGTTAATTTTGAATGTCTTACCTCTTAAAATTTCATTTCATATATGTTATAATAATTTTTCAAAGGGTTAATAAGAAGATTTTATAAAAAGAATAATTATTTTCTTTAATTATGAATTTTAATACCAAATTTGATTATTTTTTTGTGTATATTACCATTTTAGAGTACGGAAACACCAATTATGTATGGAATATCTAGATGGAGTTTTAACAGAGTATCCCAACGCGAACCATGTGGTTATGCAATGTATAGGTGAGATGATTATACCACTTTTTCACTTTTGGAGTGTAGTTTTCTTCCTCTCCTCATTGAACCTAGATAATAAGTTCAAGAGTTTTAGGGTTTGATTTTTTATATCTTTCATGTGAAGTAGGGTTACCATTTTTTAGAAGTGTTACTAGAGAGTATTGAGGAAATATTTGCCCTTATCCAGCTCACCGATTATAACAATCCCTTTTCTAATAAGTTTATTTTTTATTATCTAATATAGAAGTTGTGGAAGTATAATATTAAAACTAAAACACAAAAATACCATTTATGAAAAAATGTGAAGATATTATTTATACAATAATATATCCCTGAGTCTATGAAATATTATAATGTGATTGAGTTTAATTTCCTCAAGGATAGGGGCCAGTCTATTTTGATACTTGTTTGTCACTTCATTATCCCAGTACCACATCTTCCTAAGATATATTTGGATGATTATATAAATAAATTGTGTTTTAGAAGGGATATTTATCTCAATCATTATTTATAAGTATCTTTTTTCTAAAATCTTACTTAGATGTGGAAAATAATCTGTTTAGAGTTGAGGTGGTTTTGGCTAGTGTTCTAAAAGGGGTTGATGTGTCTTTAATACTTGGATTTGGTAAAGGGAGTTTTGATTTTGAAAAGTGGAATTTGAATTAGTATTGTTAGATGGGTGGTGGTATTATGTGTTCATCTTATTTATTCTCATTTCATTATTCAAGGTGTAAGTCATATTAATTCTAACAGTGATGTAATCTGGGTTATAATAATCCTTTTGGCTTGGAATCTAAAAATATATTACTATAACTATGGTTTTTTGTGTCATATATATAGGTTTTGAAGAGGATCACAATATAAATGAGGTAGATCTCTATTTGACCATCTAAAATAACCTTATATTAAACATGTTGATCCTAATGCTGATAATAAATAGTATTATGTACTGATTTTTATATTTCTTCAACTCTAGTGTAGATTTAACAATTATGTATATCCTTTTAGTTAATGTTCCTTATTAAGGAAAATACATCTAGGTATCTATTGTTTTTGAATTTTGGGATGCATGTTGTTAATATTGACATACCATAGTACCACTAGATAATTCATGGAGAATTTATAGAATTTACCCCTAATCTGTTGGGGTATTCTATGTTTCACGTATGTTTACATACCAAAGTAATAATGGAACCCAGTTAGGGGGGCTTATATTAGATTCCTTCCTCTCTATCAAACATTATTTATTAAATAAATAATTTTTTTCAATAAATCTATTAGATTAATAAGATATATGGATGAGAGACAATAACAAGAGATATATTTTTTAATATAAGGGAATATCTCAGTATGTTTCCTTGTTCCCTTGAGAAGGTATCGACGTTGGACTTATTTATGTGGTATTTTATTCCAGAAACCTATAAAGAACTATAATATGGGTTCGTTAGTGAGTCAGGTTAATATTTGGAATTCACCCTCATATAGATGATAAAGTACCAGATCATTTTTTATATATTAGTTTTTTCTTTTGGATGGTAATAGGTTAGTGTAGTGTGCACTTTTTAGTGAGTGTTTTAGAATCCCGTAGTTACCTATTATCCAGAGGATTTACCTCATCTATTGTGACTTTATAAGGGAAAAAATTAATATGGAAGGGAGAATTTTAAACCATTTATATAAATTTTCCTTTTATTTTATTCATTTTATGATTTTCATGGACATGGTGAATTCCAGGTTTTAGGTTTTCAACATTTTAAATATTTTTTTATGTCACATGATCATCATATAGTTATAGAATATTCATGAGTATAAATGTTATCCTATACTACATTGGTTAATTTTTTTAACAATTATTCCATATTTTTTATGAAAAATTGAATATAAACATATATTTTAATCATATGTATAGTTAATAGATTCCATGTAATATAATACTATCTATGAGATTTCAAGTTCAAGTATCAGAACACAATTAGAACATGGTTAGGATTAAATATGTGGATTAATCATAAATGGGGTGTATTATTCAATGGAAATCATATACTTTATGAGTTGATAATATTACATTGAATTCTAACCATGAAATTTGAAAATCCCAAATCTCAAGGATATCACATAGTTAGTGCATGGTTTTCTAATAAATAAGGAAAAACCTTGAGAGATATCTAGTTTTTAGAAATGTGAAATTTGAGAAATTATTTTTTTAGATGTATATTCATTTGAATTTCTATTCCCCTTAATTAGACTTATTAACCCCCAAGAATCATTTAACTTACTGTTCTACCTCCCTCTATGGTTAATCCATGATTTTCATTATCCATTGGTCATGTTTCCTTGAGGCAAAGTGATATAAATATAATTTTCCTCCTCATATATTTTTATTTTCCATTTTTTACTTTTTTTCCAACCCAAAGACAGTCATAATAAAATAGATATATTACGTAAATATTTTTTTTGATGAGATTAAATAAGTTATTTTTTATTAAAGAATGATGTAAATCATGGGATATGAAATGATATTTTATGACACTATATAATTCCATCGTACTCTATAATTGGACCATATCATTAGATGGAACTACCTATTAATCCAATGATATGATTTACTTTTATATAATATGATTTATATGCTAGAATAATGTTATAAATTAGTGTTTGAATGATATTTTATATTACTTATTTCTTTAAATATGGTGTTACATATGAAGTAAGGCACAATTGTAGAATCATTCATGCAAGGGTTCATATGAATTAGCCAAGGAACTAACTCATGATTTATAATGAGTGTTTTTATTATTTCACTATCAATGAGAGTATATAAAGGCCTTACAAATTCTTCAACTATGTAGTTAGGGTTTTTGGGTTAAATGTTTGGTTGATACTTCATATAACCTAAATCCATTTCTTTATCCTTCCTTACAAAGGAGCTGCTACCACATTATAATTAGAATACTAATTCAATCAATTTACTGATAATTCAGAATCAATCCTTGGATATAGAACAAATGGATGAATTATATGATTATTCCTTAGAGGTCATAAATAATTATAGAGTACAGATAGAAATAAATAATATCTTCAATGTATGTTATGCATTAGTTTTATTCACTTTAATTTAGTTTTTTATTTCCAATATCCTTTTTTTACTTATTCTTGCATAAATTTATTATTTTTGTATTTTTAATAATTTATGACACCTGTAATAAGTCTTTTTAAATCTCTATGAATACCAAATGTGGTATCAGAGCTTTTTATGATATTTTATTTGGGAAATCATAGTGGGAATTTAAGAAAATGTTATCATATTGCATATTTTATTGCATATCATTAAATACAAATTGTATTTTATTTCAAAAATGGAAACATGGCATATGATATATGTATATAAAAATATATAATACAGAAAAAATCCATGAATTTATACTAATTATATTGTATGATATTAACCAGAGTATTTTTTTATATCCTATCAAGATATGTAAAAAAGCATTGTATCAAAAGAATGATATGATGAAAATATTTAAATATAATATATTGGAGTCGAGTTGCAATATGATATATAATATAAAATATTGTATACAATGTGGGATACCGTGTTTTTTTGTATAACCTCAATCCTGAAATTCAATTGGAATTAAAATTTTATTTTTTTAAAAAATAATTATGTGTTAATTGTATTTTGTATTGATTGTTTACAAATATTTAACAAAATTAATTTTTGGGATATTTAATTATTTATAAAGTATTTATAAATTAAATTTTCAGAAATAATTTTTATTTAATTTATTAATTAATTTTTAACAAACAATTATTATTAAATAATCCATGGTATTAAATTTTAATATTAAAATAACATTTAATTAATTTACGATATGTATTAGGAAATAAAAATAAGGTTTATTTTTCTAATCAAAAAGGGAAATTTACAAATTTCATATAAATTAAAAAAATAAGACCAATATATAATGTATTTATATTTTTAGATTATGTTTTTTTTCAAATACTTAATTTTAATGGTTAAAAATTATGTCCATGTTTATGATATACATTAACCACATCAAAATGTTTATGATGGTTTTTTTGATAAAATGATTAAATAATTTAAAGTATGTGATATTAGGATTGTGGAAAATGGTTACATAATAAAAATTTGATTATAAAATGTTTATAAATATCAAATATTTAATATTAATTTACATATTATGATTAATATAATAGATTTTATATTATGAAATTAATATAAGGTGTTTTAATTCATGATCATGGAAGGACCATGATAAATAGTTGATTTATAAAGTTATATAAGTTATCATTTATTTATAAATTGTAGATAAATGGTTCTCTTATTTAAATACACGAATTGTTCATTTATTTCAAAGTTATTACCTTTGTTTATATTCATGGGAATAAATATTATATATGTTATAAATAATTATATGATTTAATTTATGTTATTAGGCCACTTCTTATAAATCATAAATCCTTTAATTATATTCTAGGTACAACTGCATTATATTTAGTTTTCATTTACCATAACCTTGAGTTATAATTAATGTTAGTAGCACATAGTTAGTTATTCAATATAATTTATACAAATTAGGTTTTTAGGGTTATGAAAGAATTTATTATATCTTTATTAAAGTATCCTAGAGAAAAGGGACATTGGGTCACACTTCCAACTAGTATAGAGGATTATTATAAGTTTTAGGATGGTGTGGGTTGGGTATTTGTGTCTATGAGATTACTCATATGTAGATTTTAAATCTATTATAATTCTAAACCCCGACATGAAATATTCATGAAACATAATCACGTGATACATTTAAATATGTATCAACATGATTTGATTTTATTTGTAGGGGAGTAACACAAATTTTGGGTTGTATAAAGAGTTTCACATCAATATGGTTTGTAAATGTTGGTTTGGTGGATTGAATAATATACCAAAACTAAATAATTTTATGGTTTCATACATAATGTGAATAATATGATATAATATTGTGAGATTAAATCCTATTCACAATACTAAGTGTTATATTCCTTCCAAATCACCACTTATCAATACCTTGATTATCAAAATGAGTAGGTCCTGAAAAATTTATATTCCCCTTGATTATCATAGGTAAGTAAATAATATAAGGATTCAACTCTTATAGATATTATCCTCTCTCTTGGAGATTGTTTTAGGTTATACTTAGCTAAGAAACCCTAATAGTAAGAATACGAGAGTGATAGTGTTGGGTTTATCCACTTTATAGATTAGACAAATAGTTTTCTACTTGAATATATAGGATTCGCATATGATATTATTGAGATGATTTCATTTTTAAATATCAAATAATTGTATAAATTTTTAATTGACCAAAAGTATAAGTAAATATGGATTTTATATCACTAATTGGTATGATTAATTCAAAAGGGGTTATCATTTTTATGAGATCTCATTTAATAAAATTCATTATTAAATTTTAATAAAACATGATACTCATCTGATAAAATAATTTAGTGTAGTTGATATCCTCTTAACCATTAATAAAACCATTGAGATTAATCCTTATAAAGATAATATTAATATGATTGAAACTATAATTAGTAGCTTATAAAGATACATTATATAAGGAAAATATATATATTTTAGGTTAATGCCTTTTTATATAACCATGTGTTGAATTCATAAAACAAGTGAATCAATATTGTTCTAATTATCATATAATAATTCAATTTTTTGTTTCATTAGAATTAGATACAAAATACCCCAAACAATTTTTACTCTAATACACTCCATATGATAGGGTATATCATTAATATTCAAAATGATTAATCATGCATTTTACTTGTTGACACTAAAAATTTCCATAATAATTATTTTACATAAGGAACTCCTATTATCATCAATGGATATTGTGATAACCCCAACCCAAGTATCCCAAATCTAGTGCCATACCATATTACATTGGCATAAGATACATGAAATCACATCCCAACCATCCGAATAGTTTAGTAGTCTTGGTAAAATAGATACATATTTGAAATTCAAATAACAATTTGAATTTAAAATTCAAATTTTGTTTTGAGAACACAATTATTTACCTAAGAATAACCCTTCATATCAATCATAATAAAATTCATGGAAACCAGGGGAAAGAAAACATAAAAATGCGATGAGATCAAATGATTTGTAAGGGTTTTTTTAAAATAGAAGATACCATAAATAAATATAGAATAATTATCTAAGAAGGGTGATTGATTTATACACATAAAATTAATTAATAACTTGAGCACAATATGGAAGGAATAAAATATGATCAAATAATTCCATATAAAAAACACATGAGATAGAAAACATAACCATGAATATTATAATAATCAAATATGTACATAGAAATAAATAACTAATCTCATAATTATGGAATTCATAATGAAGGATATCTAAAACCTACTATTGAGTCGTCATCCAAGACATATGAAAATAAATGGGTAAGGCTTGGGACAAAACCCAATCTGGTTTCTCTCATGAGACCTATAGATGCATAGAGGGGCTATAACGGTCCCCACAAATCAAATAATAAAATAAAATAAATTTCTTATACTAAATTGGTGAAACATAATCAACATATATATATTTTGTTTAATCTATAATAAAAAATGTAAATAACATTCCCCATTAAGTAAACATAATAACAAACCATCCAAAGTAATATGGTGAAAGGTATAAAAATTGTACATCCACAGTCTAAATGATAAATAAATATTTAATAGAATATATCAGATGGTATCACAATATATCAACCTAAATGTATAAAAAGATTAAAAAAGTATTTTGACATAGATTAATATTCTTTAAATGCGATCGTTGAAAAGTTATTAAGGAAAATAATCATTAAATATTGCAAAGTGTCCCATGCCTCTTTGAAAAATTTTATTTATAATCCCCATAAAAGAATAACATCAAATTGAACTTAAAATATCCTAATAGTAAATAAATTCACGATATAAAATATAAAAGGAAAAATATATACCCCACACAACAAAAATAAGTGGTGGATAAGGCATATAAATCATAGAAGTAAAAGTTAGTCAAGAAATCCTTACCTCAAACTTCTCTTTAGTGTAACATACTTTAAACTCTTGTTTAATTGTATAAAGAATGTTATTAACACATTAAAGAACTATATTCATATTTATAATATCTTATATAATGTTTTTTATAATTTTTTAATATTCCATTAATAATATTTCATATTTTCATTGTTTCTAGTGTGTTTGTTTAAATATTTTCATGATCAGCTCATTTGTGAATAATTATTGATTTTCATATCAGAATGATATAAAACTCCAGAATTGTGATTATATTCTATTAATACTCTTACATAAGTTTAAGTGGTACCATTTATAATATTTCATTATTCCACGAGGAAGATTCTTTTTATAAAATGTTAACAATAAACGTTTCATTTATTTAGAAGATTTTTGTGAACACCATGAACTAGTTTTGTTTGGTTCATTATAATGAATATATATTAGTTAAATAATATGAAATAGGTTATAATATATTTATTTAAATCATATTTAACTATAAAAATTGGTAAATTATGAACTATAAAGGCATTAATGTAAAAAGAACAAAAACATTATTCATGAAGGTGATTAACCAGTATGACTTCGATAATAGTTTCATTTATTTGAATTATAGGAGATAATACAATTTTGGATTTAATATACTAGACTAGGAATACGAAAATAATGTATATAAATTATTATATAGTTTTCATTTATTGATGGATAAATTAGGCATGGAGAATGTATAAGAAGAAATGAAATTAATAGAGGTGTAGTAATAAAATTACCTATTGAATATCACCTCCTTGAGAGGCCCTTTAGGACCTTGGATTTGGTATTTTGGTTATACTTGTAAAACGATGACATGTGAAGAGTTATGAGGAGAGGTTTGGGAAGATAATTGATGAGATTCAATGCTTTTGAGTCAAAATAGAATCATGAGGGGTGGTATTTATACTTGAGGAGATATTGGTTTAAGTGATTAATATAATGAGTATTTTATAATTAAATCTAACCACATTAACATGAAATTAATTTCAAATGATTATATTGTTTATTAATGTTTAGGATTTTTTAGAGTCTATAAATACATCAAACAACAATTAAATGTTTTTTAGGTATGTTAAGGTTTTACCTTATAACATTAAACCTGGTCACTATTTTACCTATATCGTGGTAAATAATTGTTTTACCACAGTAAAATTTTTGTTCCAAAAAATGAAATAAAAATTAAAAAATAATTTTCACCATATGATTCGAAATATTGAATCTATTTTATATAATTTAATTAATAGAATAGGAAAATTTTTATTAAAAAATTAATCCTTCAAACACAATAAAAAAACATGAAAAGTTCACATATTTTAGATGTTTTTATATTAAATTTCAATGTGAAATTGATTACAATGAACTAAATTGGATTTATTGATATATAATTGACCTGATTATAATCTAAAAATAATTTAAAACACAATTTAACTATGTAAATAAATTATATGAAAAACAAAAAATATTTATGGTCCAATTAAGACATCCACATGGGTGTTTCTTATCACATTATCAAATATAGGGAACCAAATAATCTTTTCCTCTATGATTTTTGCAACCTAATTTGTCAGCAAACTCTATCATTTTATTTTTTATTGAGTCTTAGAGTTGGTTAAGGTTCATATTCTTAATTATATATTATAATCACAATATTATTAATTTAATTAATTATACAATTTGTTTTCTCATAAAAATATTTTATATCATATTCATTATTAACCCAGTTCCTTCTTGTTACATCGATTGAATAAAACAAAAAAGAATAGTTTAACCATCAACCTACACTAATCAAAGTGAGATAATATTATTCAATTAATCTTTAAATAATCACACATTATTCTAAATCTATGAGTCTTTATGTTTGACCTAGGTTATTAATGGTCACTACCATATCTATAATATATTATCCTATACATATAAATGTCCACAAAGTAATTCATATGGTTATGTTCTATAATTTATGTCTTTCTAAATCAAGTTCCCAAGGTTCCTGCTAAACTTTTACTGATACCAACTGTAATGACCCCAACCCTATAATCCTAGAGTGAGTTCCTTACATTAATAAATTGGAATAAAATACATGAAATCACATACCAAAGAAACATATAATGTAATACACTTGGTAAACATGAAGAATATTTTAAATTAAAATCACATTTTGGACATAAGGTTAAAAAATTATTAATTTTAGAACACCAGTTTTGACCTTAGTATAACCCTACATATCAATCATAATAAACATGCTAGAAAATTAGGGGAAATAAAAGATAAAAAAGGGGTGAGAAAAAATAATTAGTATGGATTAAGAATAGTGTAATATATCATAAATAAATAAATTATAATCCATATGTAAATAAATGAATAATACATATGACAGTTAATTAATAACCTGATCATAATGTGACATAAATAAAATATGATCAAATAATTTCATATAAAATAATCACATCAGTTAGAAAACATAACCGTAAATATTATAGTAATAGAATAATCACATAGAAATCAATAAATAGTCTCATAATTATGTAATTAATAATTCTAAACATCTAAAACTAACCATTGAGGCCTTGTCCAAGACATCTGAAAACATATGGATAAGGCCTTGTCCAAAACTCATTCTGGTTTGTCTCATGTGACCTATCAATTCATCAAGGGGATATAGCAGGCCACACCCATCACTTTCTATGTCCAATATATTTATCATATGAAATTTATGAAACCAAATAAACATATAAATTTACTTTTACAAATATAATACAAAATATAAATAAATTTCCTCATTAAGTAAACATAACAGTATACCATGAAGAGTAATTTGGTGAATGGTATCAAAATAGTTCACCCCTAGTCAAAATAATAAATAAAAATTTAATATAATATGGGATATTGTATAATTAGAGATCAAACTAAATTAATCACAAGTCTCGACAAAGGATGTTCACATAGATGAAAGTACTTTAAATGAGATCATTGAAAAATTATTGAGCAAAATAATCTTTAAGCATTCAAAAGTGTCCCATACCACTATAAAACACTTGATTACAATCACCATGAATGAATAGAATAAAATTAAACTTATAATATCATGAGAATAATTATATTCATTATGTAATATTTAAATTTATTAGTATATATCTCCCACATCAAAAATAAGTGTTGAATAAGGAATATATCTCATAGATGTAAAGGAGAGTTGAGAAATCCTTACCATACACTTTAATTTAGTGTATAAAACGTTTTCCACATGTATAATAGTTAAAAAATGTTATCAAATAATTATATAACTATATAAATATCTATAATATCTTATAATATGTTTTTATAACAACTTGAAACCCTTTCATTAATAATATTACATGATTTTCATTGTTTTGGGTGAGTTCATTTAATGATTTTCATGATCAGTTTATTTGTGTATAATTATGGATGTTCATGTTGAATAGAAATGACACTATTAAAGTATAATGAAATAAAATCAAGAAAATTAAAAAAAAATTAAATGTTCCCATTTTTTATTAATTTCAAACATAAGGATGATTCATTTGATAAAATGTTATTGATAAAAATTTATTTTATTTTGGTGATTTTTTAAACACCATGAATTAGTTTTTATTTAATATTTTGAGTATATGTTAGTCAAAGAACATGAAATATGTTATAATATAAATATTAAAATCTTATTTAAATATAAAAATAGTTTAATGACCATACATAAATGAAATAATTGAAAAAGAACAAAAATATTATTCACGGAGGTGATTAACCAACATAACTTGGAAAATAGATTAGTTTCTTTGAACAAGAGAAGGTAATAAAAAAATCATATAATATATTCTATTAGGAAAACAAAATTGCATTATATAATTTATTCTATATTTTTCATGCCTTGATGTCTGAAGGGGTGATGAGGAAGTGGAAAAAGAAAATAAATTGAGAGAGGTGTTTTATGAGAATTTCCTCTTGAATATCACTTCTTTGAGAGAAATGTGAGGCTGTAGGAGTTGGTTTTTTGATGATACTATAATAACTTGTACGCAGAGATTTGAGGTGAGTCAAGGCTTTTGGGTCAAAATTGTGTGGTTATGGGTGGTATTTATACTTGAGGAGAGGTGGGGTTTTGTGATTAAAATAATAATTATTTTATAATTAAATCCAACCACATTGAGGTGGAATTAAATTACAATAATTTAATTTTTAATTAATTTTTAGAGGATGTTTAGTGTCTATAAATACATCAACCAATAATTAAATATTGCAATGTTTAGGTATGCTAATCTTTTGCCTTTTAACGACAACCCTTGTCACTATTTTACCTATACTACGGTAAATAAATTTTTAACAATGTTAACTTTTAAATTACTAAAAATGAAATTAACATTAATTTTTTTTGGAGATTATGATTCAAAATAAGGATTCCATTTAACTAATTCAGTTAACAAAATTGGTAAAATTAGGTTTAAAAATTAATCCTGCAAACATAATGAAATTACATAAAAATTTCAAATATTTGAAATGTTTTTATATACAATTTCAATTTGGAATTGATTAAAATTACCTACATTTTATTTATGGATATAAAATATATCTAATTATACATCAAATTATAATTAAACTATACAAATAAATTAGACAAAAAAAGTTTTTAATTAATTTTTTTACTATTCATCAAAAAATGAAACTTCTCCAAAAAATTAATAAATATAACCCTAAGATAATTTGGTTTTTATGATTTAAAAAATGAGGTTTATTTTTTCAAATAAAATTTATTAATGTTTAAATATTTAGAATTAAAATAGGTTCACTATCAAAAGTAAGGAAAGCGTCCTTCATAAATATAATGCGTTTGAAGCTTAAAATAGGATTTATTCTTATCTTAATCCTATAAAAATTATTGGATGAATATAAAAACAATTATTTATTATATAACATATAAATTTAATTATGTTATTTTAATGAAATTTATTAATTTTATTTTTTAAGATAAAATTCCATTGTGAGCATATAATTGGTTTTTATAAAGATACATTCTTTTTGATAAATTCGTTTTCATTTTTATTTTTAATTAATTGGAAACCAATGAATTATTTTTATAGACACATTTAGAATATATTTTCATTATTCATTTATTCGTATTCATTCCCACCATATCCATGGTGAGGTTATAACTAGCATAATTATTCAATAATATTTAATCATTTGTTTATGTTTGTTGTTCTATGTAACATAAGTTATTTAAGAAATTGAATTTATTTAACATAATACACGCCATAAAATAATGGGGTGTTACAAAAAAAATTCCTAAAATATTAATGGATTCAATAATATTTTACCTAATATTATCAAGAGTGGATTATAGATACACTAGGTATGTGATGTCTTTGTTCGGGTGTTATATATATAGTACAAGTGGGAAAAGGTTCAAACAAGAAGATGAAATGTTAGATGGATAGTGCAATAATTCATCATAAAGTATAAATTTATGGTCATCAAAATAAAAATATATTTTATGGATGTAGGTTAAATGATTTTTTAGGCTATAATTATTAATCGGTTTTTTATATTCTAGGGAATATCCTTGATAGGTATTGATGTTATAAAAATCAATTATTCAATTTTTAATGGTATGTGATACCAAATATATATTTTAGAAGTATTTTAAACATTTATAATTAAAAAATAAATGGATGAATAAATTAATCGTTTAATTTTAATTCAATGTTTTGAATATATGTGTTTTTACAAAATATATTTGAATAAAAAGGAATTTATCAAGCGCGCAAGGATTTCAATAACATATATTCATCTCTTTGTCTTTTCTATTACATAATGAGAGAATATAATTGTTAGAAGATATTTATTTTGATCCAAAAGAGATGATTAATTTGATTCACATGTTTTATGGTTCTTCAAGACCCTAAAAATATTCAGAAAAGTTGAATAAGGTAAAAATGGTATATCTAGCATAATTTGTTTATCCATATATTTTTCAAAGTATGAGAGATGATTTTATTTCCACCAATCAATGGAATATTTTGATGTAAAGTATTATATTTAGAGTAAAATACTCATAACACACATAATATTATATATTATATGTAAAATATTTTACTTTGTTAAATATTCATACTATAAATAAAGAAATATTTATTTCTTGACACAAAAGACCTTGTGTATCTTAACATGATATTATCTATATAATATATATCATATAAGAGGATAGTGAGAGTATGTTTTATATTTTAAAAGATATAAATTAAAAATAAAATATTATTCAATGAAATTTATAATAAAGGTTTATTTCACTCAACATCCAAATGAGTATAGGATTTGTGATGGAAAAGAAAAAAAGTTAAAGATTACATCATGTTTCCATGGAAAATTTCCTATCAACATTTCTAAATATATTGTGCTCATAAATAGACAAACCGAGTTTCAAATGAATTAAAAATATAGATATAATATGTCATGTTAATGTATAATATAAAGAGCTTTTAATAAAAATGATTTTACAACAGTTGGTGAACACAACATCCTTAAACTATAACACAATGCACATTCTATTAACTCATCTTTATTGTATAATAAAAATAAACTTCTTAAATAATTCATTTAAAACAATGATTCCAATAATTTATAGTTTTAATTTTATTATATTTATATCATTTTTTGTAATTTAAAAATTAGGTTAGTGTAAATATTTTGGATTTTTTTTATGAAATAGTTGATTTGTAGGTGAATAGTGAAAAAATAACGTTTTAACAAATTATGTAACTTTTAAAAATAATCATTTTTTATGAATGACTTAAAATTTTTAGAAACCATTTTCATGAAAAATTTTATGTTTAAGTATTAATATAAAACATATATATATAATGTTTTATTTAGAAACATATGTTTGACATTATAAGTTAGATGTGATGATTATTCTAGTAAAAGATATATTTTAATACCTTTCTTTAATTAAGTATTTATGAAGTTAAATTTATATTTGGACTAGTTTTAAGTAGAAATAAATCAAAATATTTTATTCATACACCAATAAATGTCACGACGATCAATTCTATACATGATTATGGTGTAAATCCATATTTATTCTTTAAGAGACATTCAAAGAGGACTATTTACATTCCATTACACTAAATTATATTGAAATAAATTTATACCACCCAGGAAAAATTGAATATTGTAAAAAACTTCAAATTATAAATCAAAATATTTAAATTTGGTATCATAGAAAATTTTATTTTTATTCATAAAAATTAGTATTTGTAGTAAAATGTTATCACCATTGTAAGGGTTAAAATAAGTTAATGAGGAGGTAAAACTAAGGGTTAAGGCATTAAATACAACTAAAAAATTCGTAAAAATGAAATGATTAGTTTATTTAGACCTTAAAATATCTTTTTAGTTAATATATGACATCATGGTTTCACTTGTCCAAGATCACTACGTTTTTATTATTACATAGTTTAGGGTTTTACAAAAACTTTTTCCCCTATAAATTTTAAAAGGAACCCATCACCCATTCACTTATCTACACTCCTTGAGAACTATAGGTCAAAAAATAGGTGTTCAAATGACTCCAAAAAACCACTATATTTTTCCTTGAGGTTCTTTTACCACTAAATGAAAAAAATTATCTTTTATCAGTGATCTAAAAAAGGATTTCCAAGGAATAAATATCTATCCTCCTAGAGCACTTTGACATTTATATCTTTTTAAACCTCTTCAAAATAATATCTAACTATATTATCATAATTTAGTAATTATAATTAGTTTAATTAAATTTTATTATGTTGATGTAACAAATATCATCTACTTGATTTCAATCTGTTGGAAAAATAAAACTTCACTTCTGTATACGGGTGGACTATCGTCTCCATAAAATATATATTTTACATTTCATTGCTACCTTACATTGATGGTTATAAATCTATATTTAATAAATAAATTTTATATCCATGATAAAATTATTTTTCAGTAATGGTATATAATTTTCATCTTTTCTTTTTTTCCGTTCATTGGGAAAGGAAAATGCCACTCATGTGTATTTGCAGATTGCCACCCCCATGAATGATGTATTCAGTTTTTCATCCACACTTTTCATGGATGGTTATAATAGTGTATTTATTATTTAAATATGATATTTATAAAATTATTAAGATTTTATAGTGGTTATAATAATATATTTATTCACTAATAAAATCAATTTAATTTGTGGAATTAAGATAATAAAGAACAATATTTTTATGCATTTTAGGTGAATCATCACCATAAGTTCCAGGAAGTGACCATGGATCTCCATTATTATATCATACTCATACTCTAAAAAATAATTTAAATCCTATTTATGATGAAACTATAAAAATGGTTCATGTTTTAGAACTGCTAAACCATATATGAAAAAACATAAATCTTAACACAAAAATATTGATTTGAAAAAATAATATTAAATAAACTAGAAATGTGAAAATATATGTGAATGGAATATAGTAAGATTAATATATATAAATTTATAATATAAAACATTAATAAATAAAAATATACTATACTATAAGATATAATTTTTTTTTAAAAAAGTGGAATTCTAAGCCAAGGGTTTATTTTAAAATATCAATTTTTTTATGACTGTAAATGCATTAATTTCAGATGGGGGAAATGTTTGTAATTTATATCCTAATTTTTTTAATCATATTTTTGGTTGTTTTGTCTATTATTTAAATTTTAACTCTATTTTTTACTTAAATTAATATAAATAATTTTTAACAAGAAGATTTGACCTCTATCCCTTTTCAATCTAAGATATTTTTTACGTCATATCCAAATTTTTAATTTTTCTTCAAGAATGGTGTTCATGTACTTCAGTGATTTTTAATGTTAATTTTTATTACCTTTTACTTTCATTAAAAAAGTAATAAAGTAATATCATATTATCATTTTCATCATGAATAGTTTGTGTTGTTGTCATGACCAATAACCATTATTTATCTCTCTCTCCATGTTTTAATGGTTTTACAAACTAATAGTTATTCCCATTATTAAGAGATTTTATAATTTTTATATTAATATAAAACAATAATATTTTCTTAAGTTTTTTGAAAAGGGTTCTTACCAATAAATATATTTTCTTTTTATGTTAATATTATAATTCCATATACATTATTAAATATTGATATTTATTGATTACTAAGGTTTATTGATTGTGTAATATAATTTTCATTTTATATATGAGGATTGTATTGGAAATTTTTATATGAAGGTTGGGTACTGAAATTATTTATATCATTAATGAATCATTATGTATCATTATATGGTGAAGAATAGGTGTTTTGTTTTGTTTATGCATGCTCATTAAATGAAAATGTTATGGCTGTGATGATTTAGTAGGGATGAGGATTTAAAGAACAACTAAGATGTCAAAAATTATAAATTCTTCTATGGCGAAATAAGTAATTATTTTCTATATTAGTACTATGTTGTTTTCATAAATGTACATATTTTCTTCCCAAGTGATTGTTTATAGGACACATTTTTTATTATAAAATCTATAATATTATTTATGACTTATGTATTCATGATAGTTATATGTTTATGAAACTCCTTATTTGGCATCAGATCTCACACTTTATTTTTTTTCACATTTCTATAGGGTACCAAGAAATGATTTTTAAATAAATTAAAAGATGACCTAAAAGGATTGATAAAGTTTTCGTGATGTTTATATGTTCTATTTTAATATTCTAATGTAATATAACAATAATATATATATATCTAGTCTCCTAAGACTATTAAAATTATCAATCATGTTTGATTTGATCTATTATATCATACACCCATGTAATATAATATATACTAGATATAGGTGACAATATTTGGGGTTGTTACACTAGGTATTAAATCATGTTTAGTAATAAACCTGAAAATTATATGTTAAAATAATATAGTTGGAATGATAATTATGATAAACCCTTGGTGTGCACATGAAATATTACCTATATAATAATTTTTATATTGTGACTCAATATCCATAGTGTTGGGGGATAATTATATGTTTTCCATCATTTATATATTTCAAAAAGAAAAATAATAGAATAGAAACCAACACTCGAAATTAATGTAGGGATTTCCCTCCCAAGTAAGTCAACATAGCCGATGTTAGAACTAGGTATATATTAGATATATTGAGATAGTTTACTTTAGTTATTAACAAGAACTGTTCCCATATGGGACAAACTTTATATTCAAAACATGCTAAAATTATGTTGGGTTTATTTATGTGGAAGAAAGATTAATCTTTTATTGTAAATAAAAATCTATTGGTAAAAGAATAATGAATCTAGTCACTCAAAAATATATTTCTTATTTCATAGAGTAATATATGGGAGAATGTTATTCATGTTGTGTATTATTTTAATGGATATTTTGATAAATTGTATCCATTGATAGAAAATACTAAGGATAGGGATATAAAGATCCTTGAATGAAATAATTTTATGAGGATATTTTATATATATATTCCTCAATAGAAATATGAGTATATCAAAATAAAATGTCTTAATTTATTAAGAAAGGAAGAGGAATTTATTGATGAGAATGATGAACATTATAATATATTATAAAGGATTTTCTATTCATATATACGTAATCTGAAGGAAATATTTATTATTTATTTGATACTCTTATGTTGAGCCTCAAAGGGGTAGTAGTTTCACATATATTCTCAACATATGATGATAAAATATGAAGATACATCAATATAGAGAAATAATTAAAAATTTCATATATTTTCAAAGGAAATCAATATAAGAAAACAATGAAAGGTCATTAAAGAGGAATAATTTTTGAGAATAAGAGGAAGGGATGTATAATAAAGCCAAAATATCTTACTTGTGAAAGGAAATACATTGTCACTTACATAAAGAGAATGGGATTCTATTTCACATGTGGTGATAATGTTTATATGGATCATGATGGAAAGGTAAATAAAGAATCAGTTAATATAATGTTCTTTAATTTTATGGAGATGGGTAACTATTCAAATCAATGAACCATGTTTCACAGGAATTTACCTCGTAAAATAAAAATAAATCAAGGCTAATCTAATACAATTACAATAGATGAGTTTGAAGTTATGAATGATTTGATATCTTGTACAATGTTCATAAACTAAAATTTGTGTATTTATTTATTTGAATTTGAATATATTCACTATTTTATATATTTTATGTACATAAAGAACATTGGATTACTCATAAACACTCTAGGAATGGAGTTGTCAATCCAGATTCTTAGTTGGAATCTTATTGCAACAAAGATACAATGGTAAGTCTTTATTAATGTACACATATATTCCCTAGTTTCAAATGTGATTCTTATACCTATGTTTAAAATTGATATAATCCTAGGTATGGATTGAATCTCTTAATATAATGCAATAATTTATTATCAAAATAGGGAGATAATATTTTTTGAAGGATGCATATAATCCCATGTTTTTAAATAGGATATTTTATTATATCAATTTTCTCTAGATCCACCAATAAAAGACCACCTTAATAAAATTATGGGTTTAGAGAAGACAAAATGAAATCTATAAATGGGAAAAGAAGGAAAATAATAGAGGATTTACCAATCGAGTAGTAATACATATAAGTGTTTCTGGTAGAATTACATAAACATATACTAGAGCATGTAGTTGAGTTTTCTATCGAACATATCTGTGATGCACAACCTATATATATAACCACATACAAAATGACCCTATTAAGATTTGGGGAGTTGAAGAAACAAATTGAGGAGTTATGTGATATGTTATTATTACACCCTAATAATCCATCATGGAGAGCCCATGTCCTATTTAAGAAAAATAATGATTGACCTATGAGGTTTTTCATGAATTATAGGGAAATAATTTTGGTTAATATATAGAATAAATATAATTTTTCATGAATTGATTACTTATTTGATCAAATTTAGGGAATTAATTTTTTTTTCAAACATTTAATTTATCTTTGGTAACCATCAACTACATTTTAAAAAGGATTATTTACCGAAGATGGAATTTCTTACATGGTATAAACATTAATAGTTTAAGGTTCTACCCTTTGAATTGAAAAATTCATCCTCTTTTTTTACGGATACGATGAATATAATATTAATGCTTTATCTTGATAAATTCAAAGATGGATTAATTGATTATGTATTAATATACTCAAAAACATACGAAGAGAATATGTATCATTTGTGAATCATTCTTAATACTATAACACCATTTTACCTTCCTTATAGTATGAACTACCTTTTCTTTATGGGTTCCATTTTTTGGGTTCACTACTTGATTCTTAAGAATAGAGAGACTTTTCTAGGGGGGAAATGACCTAAATTTCAAGGGTATATGTTTTTTTAAATAATGGATTCTATTTATAAATATATAAATGGATTTAGAGGGTCTTCATTGGGACTAGTGAGGCTTATATTTTTTTAAGAGGTGTTTTGTACAAAACTAGGATTATTAATTCTTGCTAGACACATTCATGTCATGAATGAGATACCTGACTTGAATATTTTGAAGGTAAGAATACGTAAATATTGTATATTGTGTGAAAATTTTAAAGGCTTTTAAATATCAACACATCATGAAATATTATATTAATATTTAATATAATTCATGGTGATTCATTTTTTAGCATATTTTTAATATGTGAGATTTCAGGAAGTGAAAGGAATTCATAATGGTAATTCCTCTAGTCAAGTGGTTTTAAACATATTTCATGCATATATATTTTTTATTTTTACATAAAGGATTTAATATAAATACCTCTAGTAATTTAGGGAAATCTCTCTCCTTCTAGATCACTCTGTATGGTTGTTTTCCTATGATGGATGCTCCATATATATCTGATGAGCGGTCTTTTTGCTTCTTTATTTCCATTGGTTATGGTGGTGGAATTCATTGAGGTTATGTCTTAAATTCATGATATATTGGATATTTCTATCAATCCATTTTAGTTTTTTATCATGAATTTTTTATTGATGTCTTATCCTTGGTTTTTTGATCTCCATTGTTGATGGCAGATAGGTTTCCATCATACTTATGGTAGGTGGATCTATGAAAGTGTTTCTAATTCTTGAGTTTCTATATTTTCTTATTGACCCATTTGATTTTTTATTTGAAATGGATTTTATTTGGTTAAAAGAAATTTAATTAAATGTGAGCATGGTTTTGGAAATAGTTTTTGACAAACATAGTATAATTGGATCCTTGGGTGCTTTATAATATAAACATAGGTGACCCCAGTGTGTGGCACCACTAGGGGTTAATTTTGTGATATTGATAGACTTTTTTAGGACTCATATTGATTGGGACCAACATTGTCCTAGTTTAGGATTCCTTTATTTCTAGTATTTATTCCCATAGTATAGTGACCAAATTGTGTGCTTTGTCTATTATACCTAGTTAATTTCATGATGGTTTATTTAATGTAAATTTTATCATAGGTTTAATTTTCATGTTTATCCTTTTATACATGATATGTTCTAGGATTTCGTGAATATGGTATGAATTTATGGAAAATAAATTTAATACTTATAAATGTATTTATTTTTTAATATTCTTTGTAAACTAGATTTTTTAACGATATTACTCAATGAATTGCTGATATTATAACAAATATATATTATTTGGTGGTATCCAACTATATTTGTACTCAAAACATATATTTTACTTTTAGAAGTTATATAGATTGTTTTTCAGCACTTAGGAAATGGAAAGGTCATCGTGTAGCATGAAAGGTTCGATTGTCGCATGTTTCCTTTGTAGTACGATGGATTTGTGGTGAAAAATAGTCACATGAAGACTTTTTTGGCATGTCTTTTCATACTTTTTTGGTTTAGTCTGTTTGGGTGGTTTATGTAAATCTTGTTGTACCTATTTCATCCACATTATACTCTATTTGTTTGTCTTGTTTTGGTTATATTTAAGACATGTTTCCATTATCTTTCTTAGACCTTTCGATGGGGTATAACACCTTAGGTGATTTTTCTTGTTGATTTTGGTTGATTTTTTATAAATTAGTATCATAGGGGATTATTAGCCTACATTTTCTTAACACTGCATGAGTTTTGTTCTATGTATTTGGTACATAATATTTTGGGCCATCAGAAGTTAGGTAGTAATTGTAAAAAATGTTCCTATCTTGAACATATCCATGTATGAAATTGAGTAACTATGTGATGGATCTCTATCATAGGCCATGGAAAAGGAAAATTTATTTTTCCTAATACAACACAGAGGCTGACCAGGGTCGTCTCACTTGAGGAGTGTTGTAGTCGATTCAATCACAATTTCTGGTTCACCTAATCTAACTATTTTTTAGATTTTTTTAATATTTATAGAAAAAAATGGTGTTGGTTTTAGAAAACCTGAAATTAAAATAATGACAAGAAAACATGAAATCTAAATGAAAATGGATATTTAGACAAAATAAAATTAGGGATGAAAGAACTTTGTCCTAGGGTTAGATAAAACATGTTCATTCATTATTTTTTTATTGTTTAAATTCAATTGGATAATCCATTTAGTGAAACCGCATTAATTAATTACATTCCTTTGATTTAAAGATTGTTTGATTTTAGCATGCCTTCAGCACACCAAACCACACCTCATCCAATAGTCAAATAGTATAACTCTACAATTGAGAATGTTATTCCTAAAAGACCCGGCTCCACCGTATGCCATTTTATCTTGTAATAAAACCCCTACTCCACCATATGAATGGTTTTACTAAGATAAGAGAGGAAAAATAATGAATTATTGGAAATGAATGGATTTTGAAACAGTGTTGTGGTGGATGAACACTACACCCATGCAATAATCCTCCATCCACCAAAAATAAATTTAATTTCTTTTGAATTGAAGCTCAATAACAAAGAACACTGTGAAACCTCTCCTAGGGCCAAGCCTCAGATTAGTCACTATCCATTTGAATTTGTAAAGAGATATCTATGGAATATTTAAGAGATAGAATGTGACTATAATTAGAAGATAAATAGATATGGAATAATAAAATGGAATCACATTAATAAAAGTATGAATGCATTACATGGGAAAATAAAACAAAAAAGAAAATGAAAAGAAAAGAGAAGTCCTAAATCAGAAACATCTCCATAGGAATCCTCTCAATGTGTTGTTTATAATTTCTATTCCACATGGGTAAAATCCACCTTATATATTCCAAGTGGGTGTCATCCTCCAAATCTTTAAATTTAAGATCTTCAAAATCTCTCTTTACAATCTCTTGTAGATTCTTCCCACCGAAAGTATGATAATGGTAGGACAATTTAATAGAAGAATATTTTCATGGTTTATTCTTGAAAGATGTTACAAAAATATAACTTATGTTTCTCCCCCAAATTTCATCTTGATAATCCATTTTTCGTAAGAGATATGGCCAATTAATTTTGAGATTTCATTATGGCAGAATTTTTCCTATTTTTCCCCAAAAGTAGAGAATTCAAGGGATGATTTAATGAAATAATATCTCCATGGTTTTCATCATATGAACTACCCAATGAATTTTATTTCCATTAAAATTATAATAACTTTAACTAGAGGTGTGTAGACCTATTTATGATTAATTTAGTGATGTGGGGTCCACTCAGTTGTCCAGAATGATTGCCAATTTGATTGAATTTTTTGAACCCAAGGATTGATGAATTGGCTCCTAGTACATCAGAAAAATATAGATAAAATAATTCAAGTAACTCAATAAAAAAATAATCACATCAATTGGATTTATATTATAATTGTTATTATATAATTACTAAAATGATTAAAATCATTCTATATTTTCAAATTAAGTAATTTTCATATTTAAGCTCAAAACACCTTATAAATCCATAATTGATAAATATAACTCAAATTGATATGTTTTTAGGGATTAAATAAATGAATTTTATATAAAAATGATGAAAATATTGTATCTATAAATTCCCCCACACTTAAACCATGTTTTCCCTCAAGTATAAAATCTTAACATTCAAAAGGGAACCAATGTTACCAATATTCAAATTTCAAAGCAATAAAATAAAATAATTTTGAATTTCAAATAAAATTTTAAAAAATCCACATGAAATATAAATTTAATTTTCTATTTTTTTATGATAAAACCAATTCATTTAGTTTACTTTTCATGTTGGAAAAATTATAATGCTTCTCCTTTCATTCATTCATGCTTCTCAATTTATTATTATTAGACTTGGAAAATAATAATCTCCATATATTTTGAATATTATCTATCATCAATCATGATATAATTCATGTAGAGTTATTCTCGTATCATGAGAAAATTATCCTTATCCAAAGTCTTGTAAAAGAACTATTTTCTCTCCTTTATAAATACAAACAGCACATAAAATCATAAGGAATTGCAGTAATGGTTTAAAGGACACTGAGGCTTAAGGTTGGTAGTATTTGGTGCTTTAAAAATCAAGGCTCTAGAAGGAGGATAATCTCACAAGTACAATGAATGATATGAAAAAGTGTAAAGAAATTCTCTCCATAAAGTAAACAACACCCACTTCTCAAAAACTCAATGTAAAGGTTATGATCAAGAATGATTAATGAATGATTTGTGCACCCCATTGAATATTTTATTATTTTTTACTTTTTTTCTTTTTTTAATAAACCTCATATCAATCACCTAACCACATACGATCAGAAGATCATTGGTCTAAAAAATGGTGATTTTGGTTTTTTGAAATCACATCCATTATTTTTTCTTTTTCTTTTTATTCTATTTTATATTATATTTTATTATTCAAGAGGGTTAAAAAATGAATAGTACAATGAATCTACCCAAAACCTATATTTATTCCCACAACAAGAACATAGCATTTCTTCTTTACAAGGTAAATCTGCCCTTCCTCTATTACTCCCTTTACCCCCAAACTTCAACATTAAAATATCATGAAAATACCAAGAGTATCATAGGAATGGATAAAAATGGATTGAAACGTGGATAATCTCTATAATGGTAATAAATAGTCTCTATGGGATAATTAATGATTCATGTAAATGTGGTATTTAAATATAATGTATTTTCAAAATATTCCTCAATCATTTTAAATGTGTCTTTGCAAAATCATAGCTTTGAAAAACATTCAAAACAAGTTCTATCAGGTGACATGTTCTTAGATCACTCAAGAAACATTATCAAGACAAATATGAAGTACTATGTTTATAAATCCTACCAAGAATTTGAAATATGATATTGGATAATCACTCATTGAATGGATAATAATAACAAATAAATTCACATTAATTTCAGAAATTCAAATCATGAAAGTTTGTAGAGGAATTTCATTTACATGTATCAGTTAATTCCTTCAAATCATGAGTCATTATTTTAATATCCATGATTCATTTAAATATTCCAATTATTCATTTTAATCATTCATTTTCATTGACATTGAAATCAAAAACATGGAATCATTTGATTTCTAAGAAACTCATGTCTTCTAGATAAGTAAAGTAATGAATGAATTCAAGTATGGGCATTCAATTACCATTGAAATATCAAACAATGATTTAGAAAAAATTTAATAAGTTTAAAAGTTTAAAAACTAAAATTAAACTCCCTTTTTAAGTAAATCTATGTCCCCTCTTTCTCTATTTGAGGATTCCTTCTTCCATTACGAACCTACAAAATATAATTACACAATTAAGCATAAGAATCATGTCTTTTAAATCACACAAATATAAGAGGGAGTGGGAAGTGTTATTAACTAATTCTTAATACTGAATTTGAAATCTAAATTCCTAATATTTAAAATAAAAGTACTAGAAAGAATGTGTGGGATAAATCTTTGTATGATCCCCCATGTGGGCCATGCCTTTTTATATCATATAGTGAGAAGTAAGAGCTATTATTGAAAGTATGACTGTGGTTGGATCTTTTTTAACTTCAGCCACCACATGTGGATTTTACCATATTTTAGTTCTTTGTTCTTGTTGAGGAGGATTCCATGTATATAGTACACTAGATCTCCCCACTTCGTAATATGGTACAACTTTCATGGTGGGGGTAGGATGATGGATGGAGGCTCCTCTTCCTTTGCTTATACTTCTGAAACATCATCTTCTCATTCTAGTGGTTTCTCTATATTTTCTTAATTAAAAGAATACTATAAGGTGGATTAAAATTTTGAATTTGTATAATTATTTTCAAAATATTCACTTTTAATGTCGGCAATGTGCATCTCTTGTTATTTGAGACGATCTACTAGGATCTATTTGTATACCCCCTCTAGATAATGTTCAACATCTGCAAGGACCTCCAAATGTTCCTTCATATGTGCATCTTTTTTTTCATCATATTCCTTTAAGGAATAATATTAGTTGGCCAAATTTGAAAATTCAAAACAGTTGAGAGTAAAACTCAGATTATTTTCCAATAAAATCAATTGGTTTTGAGTTAACAAATGTATCATATCCCTATATTGTTTCAGCTATAATCTCCAGTTCAATTAAAAGTGCCTCTTAGATCCGATCATTACTGTGTAGAGGTAGGTAGTTAGGATTATCCACTTAATTTTGGGCTTTAGCTTCATGGATGTATTTGGTGAAATCTAGGAATAATCGTTCCCTCCTAGCCTTGAATATTTGAATGTCATTTTAGAGTTCATTGGCTATGACGGTCAAATATTCAAGTGATATCTAGGTTTCAATTCCTCATTCCTTATGTTTGACCCTTGTCAATAGAGAATAATCCCTTCATTTTAAGGCCACCTTAGTGTAGTTTATTTATTCTTCATGCACTTGTAAGTAATTATTCAATGAATTACAATTTGGTTTTGAATACATCATGGAAAAAGTATTTTTTTTATTTTTTTAAAAATAATGATATTTTTTTACAAAAAAAGAAAATTTAGAAAAATTAATCAAAAGAACTGCTTATATCCTATAAAATGGGGCTATTTTTGAATTGTGCCTATCCTAGAGTGTGGAAAAAGAAAATTTATTTTCATAATGCATCAAATAGGCTAACCAAGGTCATCTCACTTGAGGAGAATTGCATTTGATTCAACCTCTAATTCTAGTTCACACAATATAACTATTTTTTTTGGGTTTTTAATACTTATTAAAAATAATGGTGTTGGTTTTGAAAAACATGAAATTAAAATAATTAAATGAAAACTTTAAATCTAAATTCAAATGTATATTCAGACAAAATGAAATTAGGGAAGAATGAACTGGGTCCTAGGGTTGAATAACATGGGTTCATTCATTATTTATTTATTTTTTAAATTCCAATTGATAAACCATTTTGTGACACCTCATTAATTAATTAAATTCTTTTGATTTAAAGAGTGTGTGATTTTATAATTCCTTTGGCACTCCAAACCACAACTAGTTCAATAGTCAAATATGATAACACCTCAACTGAGAATTTCATTCTTAAAAGACCCACCTCCAATATATCTTATTTCATTCCTTTAGAAAACACCAAATACACTGTATGATGGGTTTTCCTAAGATAAGGGAGGGAAAAAATGAATCAAATGAAATTAATGGATTTTTAAATCATGTCGTGGTGGACGACCACCATACCCATGAAATACTCCTCTATCAAACAAAAATTAATTTAAAACATTTTGAATTGAAGCTCAATAAAAAATGACACTGTGAAACCTCCCCCATATCTAGGATGAGGATTAGTAACTTGCCATTGCAATGTGAAAATAGATAACGGTGGAATATGGATGATAGAGGATGATATTATGATTGTAAGAGAAAGAGATAAGAAATAAGTAAATGGAATCAATTTAATAAAATATGAATGTATTACATGAGAAAAGAAGATTAAAATAAACATTAAAATAAAAGAGAAGTTTTAAATTAGAAACATTTCCCTAGAAATCCACTACATGGGTGGTGTAGATCTCCTCTTAATCATGGTTGAACTCATCCTTATATAGGCTAAGGGGTGTCATCCTTCGGTATTCTAAATCAAGATCATCGAAATCTACCTTTACAATCTCCTATAGATTCATTCCACCAAAATCTTGGTAACGATAAAACAATTAAATGGCTAAATATTTTCATGATGTCTTCTTTAATGATGTTAAAAAATATATTTTACGTTTCTCCCCAAAATTTCAGCTTGATCATCCCTTTGTATTAAGAGATATGGCCAATTAATTTCAAGATTTTACTCTAGATGAATGTTTCCTATTTCTACCCCAAAATTAGTTCATCCAAGGGCTAACATTAAGATTTATTATCTCCAAGGTAATAAATATAATAACTCACAATTTATTTTTTTCTATTATAATTAAAATCACCTTAATTTGAAGTCTGTAGATCGATTTATGACTAATTTAGTGAGGTGCATCCACACAGTTGTCCAGAATGTTTGTCCAATTTAATTGAATTTTTTGGACCATTGGATGGTGAGATTTTATCCTAGTAAAAAAGAAAAACAGAAACAAAATAAATCACGGAATCCAACAAAAAAATAATCACTTAAATTGGATTTATATTATAAATTTTATGATCAAATAACCAAAATGATTAAAATCTTTCTGTATTTCCAAATTAAGAAACTTTCGCATTTAAGCCCAAAACACCCTATAAATATAAAATTGATGAAATTAACTCAAATTGATAAATTTTTAGTGATTAAATAATTTAATTTTGTATAAAAAATAAATAAAATATTATCTCTATCACCATGGGTTGTGAGGTTAATTTTTACCAGGTTTGGGACATGGTTTTTGATTTCATTTAAATAAACATCATGGAAAGTTTATTTAAACAAAATTTTTTGATTTTAAATAATCTTCTTCCATTCATATAATTCATAATTACATTAAATTATTATTTTTTATAGAAATAATAAAGATACCTAATGTTTGTCCCATTATTTTCAAATATTCTCCTGACTAGTTGGATTTTGAGTTATGATTGTAAAACAATGAATCCTAGAAGATATAATCTAAATATGAGTGAGGAATATGTGAGATGGGTTCTATAGGAAAAAACTCAGTTTGTCCCTTCTTTAGTAGAAGACGTAATCCACAGTATTCAATCTTTTGTTAAGTAGGTGTTAGGAACCTGAGACGAGTAGTGGATCATGCCTTAGAATTTACAAAGCAGAATCCACCCACCATCAATTATGATAATGTAATATATGATTATATTTAATTAATTGAGTGGATTGAGAGGTCCTTCAACATTATTAATACTCATAAGGACTCTATGGTGGGTTTTCCCACATATATGATCAAAGGATTGGGAAGGAGATGGTGAGACTCTATTGGGCGAGCTAATTTACAAAAAGATCTTAACTAGGTTTCTTTTAAGAGAATAATAAACCAACAGTTTTATCATAATACATTATGTGGGTAAAATAACCAAGGGATTTTGACCTAAGATTAGAGAGAGCATACCGTTTTAGATTTTTCCACATATTTTTCTGAGTTTGATTACTTGGAATCAAAGCTAGTCACCCAGGATTACCTGATGCCTCAAAGGATTGAGTTGGGGTTGAGGGTCGATATTCAGTCAATCTTAATTCTCATATTCCTTATGAACTTTAAATAGGTAGTTGAGAAGGTTTCATTGGAAGAGGTTTACATAGATAGAAAAACTTCTTCGGTAGGAGCTTCAGTTGGCACTGTTATTAGCCGTGGGGTATGTTCTAGAATGAAAATGAAGTGAAACGATAGCTATTTTTCTAGAGGACATGTTTTAGGGGCTTCGCCTATACAACAATAGGTTTTTTATATCAGTGTGATGATCCTGGTCATACAAAGCCTAATTTTCTGGAGGTTCTTATAAATATTGATCTTTTTATACTATCTAGACATCTCAATCTTTTTGTGATATGATGTCCCAAGGCAATATGGTTGGATCCACATTCACCAATGGCTCATAGGATTGTACTAATGCTTCCAAGGGTTCTAGATCTTATCCTTAGGCTATGAGGGAAGTTCATGTGACTAATAAATATCAATGGGAGATGAGATAGGATGTTTTTATGTGGGGGATAATTCACCATAGGAACCTAAATTAGGGTTATCCGTAGTTAGAGGTATTTTGTTTATTATATATACAGTTCTTGGTTTTTTTATATTGGTTCTACTAATTATTAAATACTTTCAACGTTTTTTGAACATTTGGGATTACTTTTTGATCTTATTTTGTTTTTTTTGATCTTTATAATCTTTTGGGAAAGAGGTTCCAACAAGGTTTCAAGTTCCCAACATGCGGAGTCATGATAGCAGACCATGATGTGGAGTGGAATTCTTACTGCTAAATCATGACATGTTCGACATGATTTTAGACATGGATTGGATGATCAGTGGTAAGGTCTAGATAAATTTTTATGACAATTGAGTTGAGTTATTATCCTCAGATTTTAGGGTGAGCGGGACTCTAGATCTGGAAGGGTGGGGATTGTTTTCCCTTATTTTATGGTAATATTATTCCAGTTGTTTGAGAAGTTTCATGATACTGTTTACTCTTGTTTTTTAATCCATTTACCCATGGTGGTGGGTGTGTAACTTGAGGACTTTCTGGATTATTTTTTGGTTTACCACCCTATATATAGGTCATGTTTACCATTGAACTACTCTTTTGTATGATGCCTTTTTTTTGAAATATTACCTTATAGTGCCTACTGAGTTGGTATAAGTGAAGGTATAGATTCAAACTCTTCAGCCTAAAGGATTTATTTATAAATGTGTGCCACCACAGTATTCACCTGTAATCTTTACTAAGAATTCCTATGGGAGACTCATTCTTTTTATTGAATATCAAAAGTTTGATCAGGTGATCATCTAGTACAAACATCATTTTACCATAATTGCTGATATATTTGATTATTTGAGTGGGGATTAATGGTATCCATTGATTTTCATGAAATCAGGGTAACACCAGTTGAGAGTTTGAGAATTGGATATATCAAAGACAACCTATAGGAGTCGATATGGGAATTTTGTGTTTTTGGTTATGCCATTTGGACTGACTAAATTTTCTTTAGTGTTTATGGATTTTTTAACCAAATATTTCATCAGTTCGTAGACTCTATTGTTTTGGAGTAAATGGATGATTTTTTAACTCCATATCAATGGAGAACCACATGAACCATTTGGATACCAACCATATAACTTTGAAGGAACATTTTTGAATTGTAAAATTTAAAAATGTGAGTTTTTTATTCAAGAAGTAATGCTTATATGGCATGTTATACTTGAGACGGGAATCACAGTGGATCCTAAAAAGGTATATGAATTTATTTCCTAGGAGTGGCCCATAAATGATCTTTATATCTAAAAAGTATTAAGGTTCACTGATTATTACAAGTGGTTTGTTAAATAATTCTCTAATATTATGTCCCCGATGAGATCCTTAACCTGTAATAGGGAAAAATATATGTGGAATGACATATCACAGAGATATTTTTAAGAACTGATGGAGATATTGAATTCACCAATATTTTAGATTCTTCTAAAACTAGGTTTTAGGAATGATGTTTTCTATAATGATTCAGGAGAATGTTTGGGGTGTGTATTGATGCGGGGGAGACTAGTGGTATCATATAGCTCTAAAAAATTATGACCTCATGAGAAAAACTAGCCTAACCATGATCTTGAGTTAGAATCCATCATTTATTCACTCAAAATGTGGTTTCACTACCTCTTTGGGAAGTGATTTAAGATATATTCCTATCATTAAATCATGAAATATAATTTCCCCCATAATGGATTAAATATTTCCAAAATATACTAGGTGGAGTGTCTCCAAATTTTTTATTTTGATGTTTCTTATACTCCTAGAAAAGGTAACATGGTCACTAATGCGCTCTGAATGAAATTACCAACACAATGAGGTAAGGAATCAGTGGAAGATTAGTCATTAATGATTTTTTTGCTGAGATAATATTGGGAATTGAAGAATATGGTATGTGGGAATGTCTATATTCAATGAAGGATGAAGTGTCATTTAATGAGTGGATTTAGCTTAAGAAGATATCTGATATTGAGTTCTAGGGTTGTAGTAAAATCATTTATAGCAGGGAGACCTTGGTTGAGTGGCCTTGGTCTCCCAGTGGTGCTTCGTGTTGTAAAAATATGTTGGTTGTTCATTATTCCCTGAGGCATGTATTAATGAACAGTGGAAACCCTTCTAGATGGTATGTACACCATGTTACTACCAATTTGTATCATGATTTTAGATGTCAGTAATGGTGGCCAGGGATAAGATGGTCAATTGTATATTTTAAATAAATGTGTCTTAGTTGTTATAAAATTATGGTAGAACACCATATACCTACGATTTTATTTCATTCTATACCCATTCCAGTTTGGAAATGGGATGATATTTCCCATGTTTGTTTCATTGGTTTACCATATATTTCTTGTGAGATGTTTTTTATTTAGGTGATCATTGATTAAATCATGAAATTGGCACATTTCATCCCTATTGAGGAGATGATGAAGGTAGAAAATCATAGGGAATTGTATGTTCGATAGATTGTGATGATTCATGGGTTTCCATCAATTGTTGTTTCTAATAGGGTCTCAAGGATCACATATGATATTTGGAAAATTTTGTAGGAGGTGATGGGTTCCTAGTTGAAATTGATCACAACATATCATCTATATATTGATAGGAAAATATTGAGATCTATCCTAGTTTTTGAGAATATGCTCCGAGCATGTGTGTTTGATGTTAGTGGTTCATGGAAAAAGAGTTTTACCTCAGTATATTTTTACTATAAAAATATTTATCAAGCCTCAATAAAAATTGAACACTTTAAGGATATTTATGGGAGTCCATGTAGATATCCCTTAATGCTAGGCATAGTTGGGAGAGCAATCCATGGTTCATCTGAGTCTTGTTCAAGAGACCAGAGTGAGGGTTCATTTGATCTGGAAGAGATTTTTCATGAAATAGAGTCATTATAAATCATCTGAGGACCATTTTTTCTAGACTTTTGAGTTTTTAATTGCTGATAGGGACTTTCATGGAGTTTTACCTCACCTTTCAAATCATCAGTTGGTTATGTAGGGTAGGTTGAAATTGAGGTTTGTGGGCCCCTTTAATATCATTGGATGACTAAGAATGGTGGCCAAATGTTTGGACTTACCAAATCATTTGGGTTCCATTGATGATGTGTTTCATGGTCCATTGTTGAGGAGGTATGAACTAGATCCTTCACATATTATTGATTAGGAGGATATCAATATTGAGCCTGAAATTATTGTAGTTGAGAAACTAGTTAAGATTATGGATCAATGAGAGAAGATGTAATGTGGGAATACAATTCCCTTGGTTTTGGTACTGTGGTTGTGAAATGAGATAGCCACGAGATGTGGCATCCAAAACTATTGATTTGGAAGTAGAAGACTTACTGTTTTGAGATTTTAGGATCAAGGATACTTTCTGGGGATAGATATCATTTATGGTGGGGATATTGTAACACCTCATTACCATCCTTCAAGCATTCATTGTCTTTTTTGTTACCCTTTTTGTATGGGTTTATTTTTGGAATCTAGTGAATTGATAGCCTTTTTTTGTAAAATGACATGAATTTTGGATATGTATGTTTTTTTAATTAATATTGTGTTGATATAAATGTGTAAATGAATTTAGAGGGTGATCCTTGTAACAGGAGAGCCTTAAGTTTTAGATTGGAGGTCGTCTACAGAAACCGGGGTTGTGTACTGCATGTTGGGAAGATTCACTTCATGAATGGGTTTCATGATTTGTATTATTGTAGGGAAGAATCCATGAATCTTGAGTAGGTTGTGAAGAGTTCATTGGATGTGAAATGTTTAAATATCATGAAAAAATCACTCGGAAATTCATTTAATTTGAGGAAATCCCTTTTTGGTATATTTTTAATATGTGAGATTTCACACCATGAATATATTCATGAAATGAATTCATTGAGTTAAGAAGTTATAAATGCGCTACTAGCCCGTATATTTTTTTATTTGGTGTGCATGATTTCCTCTCATACCCGACAATGATTTTGGGAAATTCTAGGTGATCTCCATCCTCAAGGATTACTCTGTTTGATATTTTATTCCTATGTTTGTTACACCTCATATCCCTAGTAAGTGATCTTTCGGCTACCTCATTTCTTTTGTTTGTAGCAGTGGTGTATGATACGGTTGTGTTTCATATTTATGATAAATTGTTGATTTATATAAATCCATTTATTTTTTTCATTTCTTTTCTTTCAAATACCGATCTATGGTTTTTATTTTCTTTTGATAAGCCAGATAGGCTTCCATCATTCCTAATTTAGGTAGATCTATTCAAGTGTTTCTAATTCATAGATTTCTATATGTTCTTGTTTATTCATTTTTTTTGTACGTTGAAATGTATTTAATGTTGTGAAAAAGGGTATTAATTAAATATGAGAATGGTTTGGAAGTATTTTTGAACAAACATAGAAAATTGAGAATCTTCAGTCTATTGGGAAATAGACATTGGCTGCCCTAGTTTTTTGCACCAATAAGGGTTATTTTGTGACATCTACATACTATGGAATGACTTGATATTGGTTGGAACTGCCTTATGTCTAGTTTCAGATTCTTCTATGTGTAGTATGTATTCTAATAGTATGGGAACTAAATGGTGTGCTTTGTATTTTATACATGGTTTATCTCGAGATGGTTAATTTCATGGATATTTTTCTCACGTGTTTAATTTACCTTTTTTAAATTTATAAATGGGATTTTCCTAGATTTGGTGAATATGGTATGAATTTATGTAATGATGTGAATGTTCAAAAATTACTTTATTTATTAAATTTCATTATTAATTTCAACCAACCAAATAATCTTTATTTTTTTAATAAATGAATTTTACAAGTTAGCGATAACATTTAAGGAATAATGTAAAACTAAAGACCAAGGAAATCACCAATAACATTTAAGGGAACTGTAAAATTGAATATTTATTAACTATTAAATAATATTGATTATGTATTATATTATTTATTCATAATATGTGGAATGCATTGGACATGTTTAAGTGATGGGTGGGTCCTAGAATTATATAGTCCCTAGATGCATCGGTTAACCTCATGATATAAAAAAGAAGGATTATTTTATTATATATGTATTACCATATAATGAAAATTTCAGGGACATGAATATTTAGTGGTGGGATGGGACCAAAATTTTATAGCTGCTAAATTTGTTGGCTACATTTTATGAGACAAACAAAAATGGGTATCACATTCTATATGGAATCCCATACAAAAAAATGTATTTAAAGAAGGCCTTGATGGTATGTAGGATGTCTTGGTGTGAGGACTCAATGGAAATATTATGATGTATATAATTAATCATTCCATTATTAAGAAATAACATACTACTTCCCATATTATTATAATTATTTTATTATCTATAGATTCATTTCATACTCAAGTTATTGGATATATTCATCCATTTGTGATTGTCTTCCCTACCATATTTTTTAATACTTATGTGTACATGATAGTTTCTATGGTATGAAACTAATTATCTTTCATTTAAGCTAACCATTTATTTTTTTTCTCCTTCCTTAAGGGTACTAAGAAGAAATATTTAAATAAATAAAATGATATAAGAAAATAAATGAGTTTGTTTTTATGATGTTTACAAGATGTGATTATTGTTTCCAATATAATTTAAAAATAATGTATGTATCTAGTATCCTAATACTACTCAATATATCGATATTATTTGATATGTTTTCATATATCATGTACTAATGTAATATAATAAACACTAGATTTGTGTCACAAGATTTAGTGTTGTTACAGAGTTACATTTAGTTTTCATGAAAATGTGGATATCAGTATATCCAAGATGTGTGTATGATATTTAAGTGAGTAATAATATAAATATTTTCATTATTTACAAAAATATTTCATGGAAAAAACTTTTATGTAAAGGGTTCCATGGATGATGATGTTAAAAATTTAAAGAGTTGTAAGTATAAAATAATTTATGAAATCCTGACATCTGATGGTGGGATATTAAGGGGTTTTATTATGTTCAAGGATTTTACCATTATAAATATGATTCCTAAATATAAATATTATTCATACTTTATTTCTTCATATATGTCACTCACTAAAGTGTTTAGTGAGAGGGTTTTATTATATGGTCTCATAGAAATGTGGTATGAATTTTATATGGATCTAATGAGTTAACAAAACCGAAGAATGTGTATATAAAAAATGTTGATCTGATAGTATATAATATATGATATGATATATAGGTGATTATTTTGGGAATTTTTAATTTTATTAAATGAGTTTGATGAATAAAAAATGTATCAAATAAAATGAAATATATAATTTATCATTTTATAGATGCATATATGTATATATCAGTATACATTTCATGGATTTTAACAATAATTAACCACTCAATATAAATCATTTATTTATCCATAATTGATATTCTTTATTGATTATTATAAGTTACAATGAATTTATAATGTCAGTATGAGTAGGATTCTCATAAGAAATATAGAATATGCAAATCGTGACAGAAAAAGTGTTTTTGTGTTCCAAATGATAGACTATTTATACCACATGGATTTTCATACACTACCTATGTGGAATATTAATGGTTCATGGATCATATTTTGGATTTCCCATGACATTATTTTAGTCATATTACTATCATGAAAAACATTATGCATTGATACTTTTCTTATGAAATCCTTGAGTCTTAGCTAATAAAGGGGTGGTTTGGTATGTTGTTAACCATTTCTTTTATTGGATCTCAAACAAGATGAGATATTTCAATTCATATGATGAGGATGAAATATATGATCTCTATTGAGATAGAATGAGTAGTGTGAAGCAACTCATAAATAGTAAATATGATGTGATTATTTATACAGATTAGGGACATGTTATATGATTTTCTATAAATATGATTGACATGTGATGTATTCAAAGACATTCCTAGTCTATACTATAATATTAAAGAATGTATTACTTGGATATAAGATATTGAAAAACTCTATGTTTCATCCTCATGTGATGTATTATAAAAAGGGAAAATATGATAATTAATAGTATAATGTAATGAGGTAGGTGGTCATATGCATAATGAAAAATGTGTTTGAAGAAAATACCACTGTTGGCGCCAAAATATGGCCCGAAAGAAGGAACGAAAAAGACGGCTGGCGCACTGCCTCGCGAAGCACTGCCGTGATGCACCCCCGCGAAGCCCCGACGAGAAGCGCCCCGACCATTGCGGCCTCGCGAAGCTCCGGAGGCGGTAATGCTCCGCGAACGCATTTGACGTTCGCGAGCCTCCGCGAAGCTCCAGAGAAGGTAATGATCCACGAACTCATTTGACGTTCGCGAGCCGCCGTGAAGCTCCGGAGGCGGTAATGCTCCGCGAACGCATTTGACGTTCGCGAGCCCGCCGCAAAGCTCCCGAGGCGGTAATTCTCCGTGGATGATGTTGACGTTCGTGAGCGCGCCGCGAAGCACCGGAGGTAGCGCGCGAGTTCTGCTTCGCGGAGCCCCTTCCCTATAAATACTGGACTCCCCCTGAGTCCCGGGGACGGACAATCCGACCTTTCGGCTTCTCCTCTCCCGAATCGTGAAGCACTCTTTGCCCCGGGAATCATGAGCTCCGCGAGGTACTTTAACTTCGCAAGACGCCTCTGACTTGTCTTGTTTGGAGCCCCACTTCCGAGAGGAATTCCCTTCATGAAGCCCAAGGGAATTCGCGAAGGAAGGGGATTTTCAAGGGAACCCGGGCAGCCGCTGAGCGTTTATGCTTCGCGAAACACCCAACCTATGCTAGTGATCCCTATGCTAAGGCAGGATCGCTACACATCGCGAAGCACACTACTTCGCAGGACCCTGCTTCGCGAGGCACCCCTTCTCCGCGAGGCAGTGCTCCGCGAACACTGTTCCACTTCGCGAAGCACCTTCCACTCACACCTATGCCCTATGCTAAGTCCAAGGCACTCCACTTCGCGAAGCACACCCCTTTTCTTAGCGATTCATCTTCCCATGTGACCCGCCGGGCTTGCACGATGTGATTTCAAAGTCTCATAGACAATACCACCCGTAGCGTTGCTTCGCCTAATGCTTCTTCGCATAGGCACGCTAACAGCTATTGCTTCTTCGCATAGCCACGCAAACATGGACCCCTTGATGGTTCGTTCCACAACTCCCCTTAACCATGGCCTTACTGGTACCTTCCCTTACCCAAGGACCAGAGGGTACTAGTTATGTAAGTCCTAGGGGTGTGGAGTGAACCAACCTCGTCCGAGCTGCAGGACGTTAAATTGCCAAGCACCACATCCTCAACACATGACGTTAAAATGTGACCCGACCTCGTGCCTCTCACGAAGGGTCCGCCCAGCTCGAACATTCTTTACACCACTTGTCTCCACAGGAATGGAATCACCCATCCACAAGGGATGATATCCTCCTTATTGGAGTGGCGTATGTTCATGGGAGAAGGGCAGCCCTATTTCCCCAACGGATGGCTGCACCTCTGCATCTCTGTACTTCCCCACTACCAAGGTCAGTGGAGGGCGTGATAGGGAACGAGGCACCTCCCATCTTTGGACCAAGGTCCATTTTTCCTGCGCTTTGTCGCACCATGGGCCTCCATCCTAGAGTAAGTCCCAGCACCATGGGCTGCATAACGCGTAAGCCCCTCTTCGCTTCTCACAGACGCATCTTTCGCGATGTGATCGTTAGGCCCTTGCAACCTTTTGTTTCCCACATCGAGCATGACTCACGTGGGCTTAGAGTGTGCACCGACCGTGACCCCCACCCCATTTGAACTACGAGGACTTTGATCCATGTCAAGGCATGGTACGTAGGAAGACTCCATGAGGTTCAAGCCCACCCGTCATTTACTCACGTCGGGTCCCATTCTCGTCCAGCACGATGTTAAACTGCATTCTGGTCCAGTGGTAAGCCGTTGCGACCCATCCTAGAGAACTACGAGGACTTTGATCCATGTCAAGGCATGGTACGTAGGAAACCTCCATGAGGTTCAAGCCACATTGCTCGACCGTTCATTCACGTCGATTTTCACCCTCGTCCAGCAAGACGTTAAACTGTATGTCTCCGTCCCGCATGACGTTAAACTGCATGCCCTCGTCCAGCATGATGTTAAACTATATGCCTCCCTTTGTCCTGAATGACATTAAACTGCACACCCATTCCCACCTGAACTACGAGGTCTTTGATCCATGTCAAGGCATGGTACGTAGGAAGACTTCCAGAGGTTCAATCCCACCACTCATTGGACCAAGGTCCACTTTCACGTCGGTTCGCCGACAAAGCCCCATTTGAACTACGAGGTCTTTGATCCATGTCATGGAATGGTACGTAGGAATCCTCCACGAGGTTCAAGCCCACCCATCATCCAATTCACGTCGTGTTCTACCTACGTCTAGCATGATGTTAAACTACAATTCCAGTCCGACGACAAGCCATTGTGACAATCCCGAACTACAAGGACTTTGATCCATGTCAAGGCATGGTACGTAGGAAGCCTCTACGAGGGTCAAACCCACCATCCAGTCATTCCGACCTCATTCACGTCGGTTCACCCCCGTCCCGCATGACGTTAAACTGCATTCCCCAATCCGAACTACGAGAACTTTGATCTGTGTCAAGGCATGGTACGTAGGAAGCCTCCCTAAGGTTCAACCCCAACAATCATTGGCCCAACCCGTCTTCTAGTCGGTGTGCCAGGCCCCCATTTTCAAGCCCATTGGACCAAGCTTCCTCATTTATGTCGGTTCACCGACACCCACTTCCCGTCGTTCATTCACGTCGGTTCACCCCCATCCCGCATGACGTTAAACTGCATTCCCCAATCCGAACTACGAGGACTTTGATCCATGTCAAGGCATGGTACGTAGGAAACCTTCCCAAGGTTCAAGCCCACCATTAGTAGACCCACGGGTCTACTTTCACGTCGGTCCACCGATGAAACCCTTTGAACTATAGGGTCTTTGATCCATGTCAAGGCATGGTACGTAGGAAGCCTTCCAGAGGCTCAAGCCCACCACTCATTGGACCAAGGTCCACCCTCACGTCGGTACACTGACGATGCCCATCGGACCAAGGTCCACCCTCATGTCGGTACACTGACGATGCCCATCGGACCAAGGTCCACCTTCACGTTGGTTTGCCGACGACATTCATCGGGCCAAGGTCCACCTTCACGTCAGTTTACCGGCACCATCCCGAACTACGCGGACATTGATTCTCTTCCACGAGGATACGTAGGAGGCCTCTTTGAGGTTCAAGACCAACTTCATTGTCGCCCCTATGATGGTCCCATTTCATTCCCCCTCTACTTCATTCATCCACCTACAGCCCATCCTGATTCTCACCAGGACCGTCATATCCCGGTGGGGCCATGTCGGTACGCTCTTCTTCACAGCCGCCCATGGGCTGGCCCTGGTATCGACATCCCTTCAAGGAGAGTCCCTCGATCCGATCTATCCTAGATAATTCTCTGGTTGGGTTGATCCGTCTCCGCTAGATGTTAAACTCGCAGCACAGCCTGTGTTAAACACGGGAAGCTGAGGAAAACCTCAGATATGTGTCTATGACATATAATTCCCCGCGCTCGATGTGGGATGCCTCGGGCTTCCACGCCCTCGAGAAGCCCTATGACCAGGGATAACAGCCAGACACGCCAGGTTCCCCAACATCTAGACACGCTACTGATGCCTCAACGTGACTACTCCCCCGACTGAAGGTTGCTGCCCTGACCGGACCCTTTGGAATGTCATGACAGAAGCAGTGTAATTAACCGGCGTCCATGGAAACATGGCACTGGGAAGAGTTTCACGAACTACGTATTAAATCTATGAGGGAGACCCGGACTAGGTGGTGAGTTCTGAGGAGGAATCCCTAGAAGGAAGAACCGACATCCCATCATCCTGTTTCGATCAAGGAGCAGACGTCCCTGAATAAGGAGTGAATGCCGCCCGCCTTTGGAAAGCGGGAATACGGGGCAAAAAAGCGCCGCGTGTCCTCCTCCGCGGATGGAACGGATGTGCGCGTGCACCCCGGCGAAAGCGTCAGAAACAAAAATGGTGAACCCGACATGAAGGTCTTATCCTCAATATGGAGATTAGTAGCGTTCGAGACACTAGTAGATTGAAGTGTCACCGGATCCAGATATCTGGCGCCTGGTCCCGCTAAACAAATAGCGAGCCGGTCGTGAAACTCACCGGAAGTCTGGGAAGTAGAACGTGGGTCACTCCATTATGCAGCGTGTTGGCGTGGATCCTTCTTACAGACGTGGCGAATGGAAGGACGCTGGGGCATTGGATGTCAATCCTTTTCCTCTCAGTACTGATGAGTTGATCCCTTCATTTCTCAGGAAACAGGTTGATGTTACAGAGACGCGATCACCGTCTGCTCCTCGCCCACGCAGGAGCAGGGGCAACACCGCCATGACCACCCCACGTAGCGCCGCTACCGCCACGACGGATGCCACATCGCGGAATATGGGGCGCCTGCGTCCCCCTTCCCCATCAGAGGTCATCCAGTGAAGGGTGATCAACAACCTCGTGCCCAAGTACGAGGAAGAAGGGGTCATCCCAACTAGGGATATGGACCACCTGGACCTGGAGGCCTCCAGGACCCGCCGTCAACGCCGCCCTAACAGGCCGCATAGGGAGCCCCTGCTCCCCACCCCAACGTTCAACTGTTTCGGGAGCCTGTCTCCGGAATGCCTTGACGACTGCTCGCCTTACGCTGAAGAGGCGGGCGTCGTCCGGCTCAGCCCGCTCAGGGTCCCGACCCAAGGGCTCTAGGCGAGATCTCCCTCTCGGCCGCGTCAGCGCCGCCATCCGGCCCCGCAGGAAGAGTTGGCAGGCTACGTCCCTGCACCACCTGACCCAACGTCAGCGCCAGGCCTGGGATGAGGATGATCGCCTAGGTGCGTCAACGTCGACAACTTCAGTGGCTCGAGCCACCGCCGACGTACATTGTGAATCCCCTGCATACACTGAGCAGGGGCACTCCTTCACAAAATCAGGATCGAGACCCCAACCGCCCCACGGGCAGGCTGGGTTGACTCTCCGGGTTGCAGGCCCAAGTGGTGATCGCCGCGAACTAACCTGCGGTAATGTCACCCTGTACGGAGGTCCTCCCCGTACCACTACTCCACAGAGCGTGGGCCTTCCCCGCTCCAAACTTTTTCATGGAGGCATGCCTCGTGCTACCCTCATCCCGAAGGATGACCTGCCCTGCGGCAGTGACGCTCTGCGCGGAAACCATTCCCGCGCCCACTATACAGGGTATGGAGTCCATCCTCCTGCCCCCGGCTGCCAACCTGAAGGCACTGTCCATCCGGTCCTTCTCCAACATGGGGGCCCTCCCTACGTCCTCTCTGCAACCGGTGAAGGTCCTCCTCTCCCCAGCAAATCGAGGAGTGAAGGTCAGCCTCGCTCCACTTGCATCAACCATGGAGGTCCTCCCCATGCTCCTGCCAATTCCAATAGAGGCTCCGCCTGCATGGGTGTTGTTCATGGAGGTCCTCCCCATGTACCCTTCGACATTTTCCCCGGTGCCCCTCGCACCCCGGCTATCTCGAGTGGGGGCCCTCTCTGCCACGGCGCCAGCGCCGCCCCGAGGCTGCCTGATAGGGGTCAACCCTGTCCCGAAGAGCCACCCAGGGGCAGGAGAGCGGGTCGTCGCCGCCACAAGAAGAACCTTGGGAAGGCCCGGGTGGAGATCAAACATGCCCACTTCTCCGACTCGGAAGCGGAATGTGATTCATCGATGTAACCTTCTCCCCGCTCCTCTGTATCAAGGACTGGGGCAGGAACTAGACGCATTAGCCTCATTCTCCCGGAACTTGAGGTCCACCAGATTCCCATCTCCCTCCGCAGGTACATACAAGAGGAAGAAATCTTGGGAATTCCGCAGGTCTCGACCGCGCAATCATCGCCTTCGTCACCAGAAGCGCCCTCTACCTCTACCAGATATCACATAGAGTTATTTTGGGGGCCAACGACAGTAGAGCGACGACACGACCTGTCGCCGGTAGCCGTGGCTCCTGTTTCGGAAGCTGTGGTTATCAGCCCGTCGTATCATGACATCGTGGCCAGGACACCTCACTCTTCAGAGGATGGCCCGGAATTCGGCGGCCAGTCAGCTCGTTCACCGTATTCTCCACCGCTGAGCTTACTATCCCAGAGGTCCGCCTCGGTACCGCTACCGGTCCCTCAGCCGCCCCCAGTTGTCGAGTGGGGCAACACAGGGCCAGACCCTGAGTCCGAGCCCAGGAGCTTCTAGAGTATTCTCGCAGCGGATTACATCCCGGAAAAGTTCTGGCCGACGGCGGCGCGGAATTTTGGCGTACCAGAGTCTCTTACCCCTGAAGAAGTGGGGTGCTTTTGTCGAACCCTATGGGCGACACACTTCCACCTTCATTACGAATGGGTGGTGTACCGTAGAATTCGAGAGCACTTCTAGGAAATTGGCGAGCAGTGCCGCCTGGTCGATGCGGCCGCACTCCTTGTGGCCCAGCACCCTGAGTCGCCAGACCGCCAGAGCGCCCTTTAACGAAAATGCGTTCAGAGTTTTAATGCACTCCGCAGAATCACCAAGGAAGCCACCCCCCATGTGAAAGTCCATGGTTGGGGACACCATGCCGCTCTCCTCTTCGACCCTATCCGACGGCAGCCCGATTCGCTATGCGACATCGAGGACATGCCCTCGATAGGGGTCGCGGTCCACATGGCTGACGTCGTGGACAAGGAAGATGAACTTGAATTCCTTGATGGAGACATACCCCCCGAGGACGTACCGCCACTGCTAGACCCATCAGGGAGAGTTACCCGTCAGTAGAGGAACCTTCTAGGCCTCCCCGTACCCACCGAGTCGCTGGTACTCGGTCGAAACACCGGTAAGGGTAAGAAGCACGTCGGAGCTGTCAAGCACTCCGACCCGTCTGCCTCTTCGCAGAAGATGGAAGAGGATCTTGAGAAGGCCACGTTACGCCAGTATCTTGCTGAGCAGAAGAGGCTGGTTGACGAAATCTTGGCTGAGCGCGCCGCAGAGTGGCGACCCGACTATGGTAATCCCAGGCCGGGGCAGCAGGGGCAGGAAAAATTTCCCCCCAGTGAGATGCCTCCGGGCAACCCTGATCATGCTACTGCCGCAGACAGGGCAGAAGCTGGAACGTATGGAAAGAGGGCGCGATACGTCTCGTCAAATCCCCCCGAGCAATGGGGCAATCTGAAGAATCCAGTCCGGGTTCCCCCAGTCACCCCGCGGGTCGTCCAGCCAGTTGACCCACGAGCGGCCGAAGCCGTCTACCGTGTTGAATAACTTGGCAATGCACTTGTGGTTAGGGATCCCCGTCAAGACAGGGACCCCCACCCGGATGATCTTATCGCGGTGCTCACAGCCTGCCTCGAAGCGTTGGAAACGCGGCAGGTGGCGGTCCCACTGGATGGCAAGCCTTATCCCGCGTGGGTGGATGATATGCCCGCACCTCCGAGTTTTGGTAACCCCACTTTCTCTCCTTTTAACGGGATAGGGGACCCGCCGCAGCACTTGGCTCATTTTTCTTCCACGTGTGGCCCCATGTTGGGGACCCCAGATCAGCAAGAAGCCGCCAAAATCCGATGTTTCGTACAGACATTGGAAGGTCCGACATTCATCTGGTACAACCAGCTCCCTATCAGATCGGTGACCGGTTGGGAGGATCTTCACCAGCAGTTCTTATACCAGTTCATCTCTACCACGCCGAAGACCAGCATTGCAGACCTCTTCAAGTGCAAGCAGAGGCTTGATGAGCGGGTTGCATATTTCATCGCCCGGTGGAAGGGACTTACGTATTCCCTCGATATGCCACTGACTCAGGAGAAAATTCTGACAATGTGTGTGGGGAACGTCAATACAGAGCTGGTACCCTCCCTGATTACCCAGAACTACGCTGGAGGGTTTAGAGATTTCTCAGATAAGGTTCAACGCCTTGAGGAAGCCCTGCAATAGGCCAGTCAGGCATGTTTGTTTCCCCCTATGATTCCGGCCAGGAGGACCACCAGGGCTGAACCCGCCGCGGTGGCCCAAATAGAAGCCCCGAGGCAGTTGGAGTTACTGCCGGCGGCACCACACCCGTAACCCCGCAGAGGTCCTCCACCTCAAGAACAGGTTCCTGCCCAGCAGTGACTGCCTCAAAACTGACAGGTTCCCCCGCACAATACACCACTGCCACCTAGGCGAGACAATCAGGCGCTGCCTCCCCGGCAGGCCCCTTCGGCCCCTCGTCAGGGCCAGACCCCCAGGGCCCCCTACCCGGAAAGAAGGCACCAGACTTATTCGTTCAACGAAAATCAGGTCCCTGGCTATATCTGAAGTGCTCTAGAGCAAGGGATTGTGCGTCTGCCCGAGTGCAGAAGGCCAGCAGAGGAGAATCTCACCGATCACCCCAACTACTGCCCTTATCATAGGATTCTGGGGCACACCCTTAAGCAATGATATGTGTTTAAAGACTGGGTTCAAGACAAGGTCAACAACAACATAGTCAAGTTGGGCCCAGCTCCAGCGCAAGTGGCGGGTGTCTTTGTAGGATCAGATATTGGTAGCGACAGCGAAGGCGAGTGGCAGAAGGTCCCCAGCCGCGGATCCTGGAAATACGATGAATGGATGGCTCGAAAAACCGTCGTCCGTGACCAAGGTATCATCTGGGTGTGCCTGAAGCAGCTGGAACCTTTAGAAGAAGTAGCGGGTGCCTCCGCATCGTCTTCACAGTCGACCTCTTCCCAAAAGGGAAAGCAGCGACGACGCAAGAAGAAGCAATGCGCACCGCCAGTGCTGTCGTCATCCCGCACTCTCGATGACTTTATGCCCCCTGAAATGGGGATTCCTCCCAGAATCCGCCCCAGCGGTGGATGACTCCTCGAGTGACAGCCAGGGGTACGCTTCGGTTAACACCGTGGAGCTGGTAAAGCCCTATATGACTCCCGACGAGGGGGGGCACCAGGAAAACCTCCCCAACGTTTCTAGCCGACGTCAACGTCAGCGGAATCGCAACCGCGCCGGTCATCGAGGTACGTCAGTAGGCACTTTTGGCCAAGCCGTGAACGCTACTGTGACTAGGAAGCAAGCTCAGCGCAGATCTCAGCACGTGCAACCCCATCTAACGCCTTCGGCTCTACCTCCACCACTGTTTGTGCTACTGGATCGGGGGGAGATGCCTCGTTCGTATCAAAGTAAGTCTTGCCTGGCTACAGGCCATCATCCACTGTCCGATCCTAGTCTAGTGACTACTCTCCAGGCCTCTACTAGTAGGCAGCAAGATGTAACCAGTACTAGTCGATCGCCGGTTCAACCAGCAGGACCCTCTATGCCTCCAAATTTCGAATGACCTCCTGTAAGCAGAGGTTCCCGTTTGGCATGAAAGTATGATGTCCTGAAGCACCTGGCCGACATTCCGGCAAGGCTCTCCATCCTTGAGGCCCTTCGCCTGTCATCCAAAATGTGCGAGGCACTTGCCGAGGCCCTAAGGAGCCCCACCCAGTTTGAGATGGAGGTAGCAGCTGCAGAAGCCTCCCATACCGAGATGATTGAAAATGCCGAATGTCAGGCGGTTATCTCGTTCTTCGGTGAAGATGAGGACCCTCCTATACAGGGGCACATTCGCCCGCTGTACATCACTGGCCACTTCAATGGGGTGGATGTCCGCCGCTGCCTCGTTGACACAGGTTACGGAATCAATCTAATTCCGACCTGGACGTTGTGAAAGGTGGGTCTGTCTGAAGGTGATTTAACTCCCTCTGACCTCAGAATCTAGGGGTACGACAGGGCCGAGAAAACCCCAGTCGGCAAGATCCGCCTGAAGACTCAGTTCGGTTGATTAATTGCCAGCACCAAGTTCATGGTCGTCTCTCAGGACACCGCCTACAACACGTTGATGGGTAGGCCATGGCTCCATCTACACACGGTGGTCCCTTCGTCGTATCACCAGTGCCTCAAGTACTCGCTCAACGGTCGAGTAGGCGTACTCCAAAAAGACGCGTCCCCTTTTGCTTCTTCTGAGGCCCGCTACCTAGATGCGGGTTATTACAAAAGTATGGATAAACAAATCCTAGTAAGAGAGGATGAACCAGCCCTGGTCACAAGTGATCCCTGGGCAAGCATGGATGACGCCTACATCCTCCCGATCCACCGGTTGGAGGCCACGGCCCCTGACATGGGGCAATGTTTTGTTGTTTCGGGTACGCAAGGAAGGCATGTTTTCGTGTCCAAGCGATGGAGGAAAATCACCTCGTACTCCTACATCAACCAGGCTCAAGTGATCCTGGAACCTCATAACCCTGTACGGTACCGGGATGTCACACTTATGACAACGGCGGTGCGCCATACGTGTCTCTTCCACTGGGCCGGAATCAACCGACTCAGGCCGACACGTCACCACTGCTTTGATATCATCAAACGTGGCCCTTTAGGCCGAAGTCCAGATGAGATAGGGTCGACTGCCTTCATTGCTATGGTTTCAATGGAAAGTGAGTCTCCCGATGTGATGACCGCTGCTTCCCAAGCCGGCACCAGCTACCCCTCTGGTTTTGATAGCCCAGAAGTATCTCCCGTCGCGGGAAGTCCCCCCACGGCTAGGGAGGAAGACCTGGAGGATGCCCCCCGACTTTGAAGAAGGCGTCTCTACCACGGTTGATGAACTGGTACAGGTGAACCTTGGTAGCGAGGCAGATCCGAGACCCACATTGATCAGTGCAACCATGTCCCCCGAGGAGCGGCAGCAGTACGTAGACATCCTCAGACAGCACCTTGATGTGTTTTCTTGGAATTACAACGATATGCCAGGGCTAGATCCCCAGGTGGCCGTTCACCATTTGGGCCTCCTAGAAAAACATCGTGGGTTTAAGCAGCCTTTCAGGAAGATGCACCCTTCTCATGGTGCTATGGTTGAGGCCGAAGTTGACAAGCTAATCAAATCCAACTTCGTTAAGGAGGTCCAGTACCCCAAGTGGCTTTCCAACATTGTGCTAGTCAGGAAGAAGAATGGGAAGATCAGAGTCTGCATCGACTTCCGCGATCTTAATTGCCACTGCCCAAAGGATGACTTCCCACTTCCGGTGACAGAATTATTGATTGACGCCACGGCCGGGTTCCAGGCTCTCTCTTTCATGGATGGGTATTCCGGGTACAACCAGATCCGGATGTCCCCTGAAGACGAGGAGTCCACTGCCTTCAGGGCTCCCCAAGGTACCTTTTGCTATCAGGTAATTCCATTCGGTTTGAAAAATGCAGGTGCCACTTATCAAAGGGCCATGCATCGCATATTCAAACGGATCCTCGGGACATTGGTGGAATGCTATGTGGATGACCTCATAGTCAAATCATGTCAGCGCCAGGACCATCTCAAAGACCTTGAGAAAGTGTTTGGTTTCCTCCGTTCCCGTCACCTGAAGATGAACCCGTTGAAGTGTGCCTTTGGGGTCACCTCCGGGATGTTCCTGGGCTTTGTTGTCAGATACTGGGGTCTCGAGATCGACCCAGAGAAGATCAAGGCCATCAGCCAAATGCCTCCCCCGAGCAAAATTCGGGAGCTTCGAGGCATTCAAGGCCACTTAGCCTATATACGTCGATTCATCGCGAATCTGGCCGGCATGTGTAAGCCCTTTTCCCGGCTCATGAAGAAGGGTGCCACCTGCGAATGGTATGAGGAGTGTCGGACTGCCTTCGAGGAAATCAAGCAGTATCTTCTCCAACCTCCGGTCTTGATGCCACCCATCTCTGGAAAGCCACTGGTCTTTTATGTGACCGCCCTGGAGAGATCCCTTGGTGCGCTGCTCGCCCAGAAGAATAACGAGGGTACTGAGAACAGTCTCTACTATCTCAGCCGCATGCTTCTCGATACGGAGGTCAGATACTCCCCTATCGAAAAGAGTTTCCTTGCACCCGTCTTCTCCGTGCAGAAGTTGCGACATTACCTGCAGCACCACGAGGTGCAATTGGTCTCCCGGGTAGACCCACTGAATTACATCCTGAACCGCCCCATGCCGACTGGCCGACTAGCACGGTGGGAAGTGATTCTCCAGCAGTTTGATATCAGGTTTGTACCTCAGAAGGCCATTAAGGGACAAGCATTGGCAGACTTTTTAGCTGCCCATCCAACCTCCGCGGATCAATCCCTGGACCTGTATTTCCCTGATGAGACGATCCTCTCAGTCGATCAGGTTGTTCCGTGTTGGCAAATGCATTTCGACGGTGCCTCCCGGAGCCCCACCGGTAGGAGGCTCAATGATCCAAAGCTCAACAGAGTGGGCCTGGGTATTGTCTTCATTACCCCGGCGCAAGCCATCCTCCCATACTCATTCCTATTGTCAGAAGGCTGTACGAACAACGTGGCAGAGTACCAAGCTCTCATCACCGGCCTCGAGTTGGACCTTGAGATCCATGTGCCCCATCTACATGTGAAGGGAGATTCCGAGCTAGTAATCAAACAGGTTAATGGCGACTATGTTGTCAGGAAGCCAGAGCTTGCACCTTTGCTGGAGCACACCCTCCGCCAAATGGCCCGGTTCTCTTCTCGACCAGAGGTTACCCATGTCCCACGGTCGCAGAACGGCCAAGCAGATGCCCTGGCTGGTTTAGCTGCGTCGCTCGCAGAACCCGAGCAAGATGATTTGATCATACATGTGGCACACCGGAGAGTCATTGCCCCCGTCACCCAAGAGGACAATGACGACCTGCGTGTAAGTCATCTCACTGACGGACCCACTACGTCAGGGGTCCCGGGTTCATCAGACGCAGTGATTGAAGCCACTCCCGACTGGAGGGCACCTTTTGTCGAGTATCTCCAAAATGGTCACCTCCTGGACGACTGGGACGAGTGCGAGCGAATCCGAAGCCGCGTGCTGCAATTTACCCTCCAGAGCGGCCCCAGTCTTGAACAGATCCTTTATAAGCGGAGCTTCGATGGTGTCCTCCTCCGTTGCATCCAAGGAGTAGAGATACCTCAAGTTATGCAAGAGGTTCACGCCGGTTCCTGTGGTTCCCATCAAGCTGGGCCGAAGCTGTCCCATCAAATCCAGAGGTTATGGTACTTTTGGCCCTCTATGATCCACAATTGTATTGGGTATGCCAAGAGATGCCACGCGTGCCAAGTTCACGCATAGTTCCTGCATCAGCCGCCGGAGCCCCTCCACCCCACCAAGTACTCTTGTCCATTTGCGGTATGGGGGCTTGATGTAGTGGGACCGTATCCACCGGCAACAACCCGCTAGTGTAGGTTCATCCTGACTACTATAGATTTCTTCTCCAAGTGGGCAGAGGAAGTTCCGCTCAAAGAGGTCAAGGCCCGTTCCATCGTTGACTTTGTGAGCTCCGATATTATCCACCGGTTTGGGGTACCTCACGCCATCCTCACCGATAACGACACCAATTTCCGAGCAGCTGAATTTAAGAAATTGTACGCCATGTATGACATCCGGTCGAACCATACCTCCCGCTACCACGCGCAGGAAAATGGACAGATCGAGGAGTTCAATAAGACCCTCTCTAACATTCTGCAGAAGATGGTTGGTCAGAACAAGAAAAGTTGGCCGCACATGATCCCCAACGCCCTCTGGGCTTACCGAATGACGACTCGCAACTCCACCCAGGTGACCCCATATTCCATGGTGTATGGAGATGAGGCCGTTCTACCCATTGAGATCCAGCTGCCGTCGCTACGCACTGCAATTTATGACCACCAGACATCAGATGAGGTAGCCGAGATCCGTCTAGCTGAATTAGAAGCACTGGACGAGAACTGGCTTCGTGCCCTGCACAATCTGGAAAGGCATCAGGACAAGATAGCGAGGGCCTTTGACAAGAAGGTTCGTCTCCGCTCTTTTCTACAGGGTGACCTGGTACTAGCCCTTCGAGCGCCAATGATTCCCGGTAGGAAGCCGCCCAAATTAGAACCCAAATGGGAAGGGACTTATATCATCCATAAGGTTTACCCCAGTGGATCATACTCCTTGGTGACCACAGATGGAGAGCGTATAACCCCTCCCACCAATGCCAAATTCCTCAAATGATACTTTGCCTAGGGAAAAAGGGTCTTGCACGACCTTAAACTGCAAAATGGTCCCGCACGACCTTAAACTGTACTCTCGTCCTGCAAGACGATAAACTGTGAAACGATCCCACATGACCTTAAACTGCACATTATGGTCCAACATGACTCTAAACTGTAGATTCCTGCATGACCATAAACTGCATCTTCGTCCTGCAAGACGTTAAACTGCAAGCCAGTCAGGCCTTCCTGACCGAGGCTCAGCCTCAGACCCCTTGGCCTCCTCGGGTCCCCGACCCTCGTCCTCACTGCCAGACGTTAAACTGGAAGCCAGTCAGGCCTTCCTGACCGAGGCTCAGCCTCAGGCCCCTTTCCCTCCTTGGGCCCCTGGCCCCCCGTCTTCACCACGAGACGTTAAACCGAAAGCTGGCCCGGTCTCCCTGACCGCGGTCCGGCCTCAGGCCCCTGGTTTTCCCCGATCCACCCTCTTGCAGGATTGTACGGTATGGTGTAGGACTACGTCCTCATTCACGTCGGATTACATGCCGTACCATACATATCCCCAAATGAGATGCTTCTCATCATCCCGAATGACGTTAAACTGCATTTCTAGAACTATGTGTGGCTTGATTACCATCTTCAGGGGATACGTAGGAATGCTCAGACACCTTGTCTTGAGCCCAGCCCCAAGCTTTTCTCTTCCTCTATTCCCCGGGGAATAGTTTTCTTGGAGGATCTTTGTGTATCAGAGATTAGGCTTCCTTAGCCCCGCTCATACAACTCCGCTCACACAAGGATTGTAAGGGTCACACCATGTGACCACTCCCGTTCTTCTATCCTCCCACGTCCTCACCGCACGACGCTAAACTACATGGCCTTCAAGAACTACGTATGGCTTGATTCTCATCCTCATGAGATACGTAGGAACGCCCGGGCATTTCGTCCGTTGGCCCAGTCCAAAAGCCAAAATCCGCCCCTTGGGTCAAGACATGGCAGGGTACACACTTTTGCCCCAACTCACATCGAGCAATCCTCGACCCGGCTGCACATCCCCCTGGATATGTTTTGCCTCTTTCATGGATGGATACAGCTATGCTTCACCCACTCCATGACTGGGATTCCATCATTTTTCACACCCATAGGGACCCCCAAGAACGGCCTGGATACAATGCCCAAGGGCTCTCCTACCGTTACGGGCCAACGCCCCTGAGGGTTTTTCAAGAAACAAGACGATACAAGTCCCGCGTTGCGAATTTGGTCAGCGGTCGACACTCATTTGTTGCTCCCATATCGGGTCACCATAGGAACGCTGTGTTTCGAACATGGTCAACAGTGTCCTGGATCTTCGGGTCCACCCAGAGATGTCCCAGAAATTGAGTGCAGTGATTCATTCTGCCCCATCCCGAGGTGACAAACTTCCCCCCGGGTGGTGCTAGAGATCGGGCCCACGACCCCAATTCCCCGTAGGGGTGTACGGTGTGGTGTGGGACTACGCCCTCATTCACATCGGGATCAAGTACCATGTTGTACGCCCTCCCTTTACGAGGCCCAGCCTCAGGCCCATTGGCCTTCTTGGGCCCCTTCGCCCAACCTCTTACCCAGAGTGTACAGTGTGGTGTGGGACTACGTCCTCATTCACGTCGGGATCATGTACCATTCCGTACGCCTCCCCTTACGAGGCCCAGCCTCAGGCCCCTTGGCCTCCTCGGGTCCCCGACCCTCGTCCTCATTGAAAGGCGTTAAACTACAAGCAGGTCAGGCCTTCCTGACCAATGCCTAAACATCAGGCCCCTTGGCCTTTCCAGGCCACGACCCAGGTCCTCTCTTATAGGAGTGTACGATGTGGTGTAGGACTACGTCCTCATTCACATCGGCTTCTTCGCCATACTGTATACCTCCCTTGGTTAGGGGTATATTACTCCCCTTCTCGTCCAGTATGACATTAAACTACATCTAGAGAACTATGTGTGGCTTGATTCCCATCCTCATGGGATACGTAGGACCACCTAAATGTCCAAGATTCGGGTCCAGCCCCATCTCTCGGGAATCCTCATCCCATCTTGGCCCCTTGGCCTATCCTTCCTCCATGAGAAGATTATATGGTGTGGTGTGGGACTATGTCCTCATTCACGCCGGTCTCGTAATGACCACGCCATGTACCTCCCCCTAATGAGCTATTTCTTCAATCCCTTTTCGGCGGTTCACCAATGTGCCTAAGAGTACTCTGGTTTATTACCAGGAACGCCAAGATTTACTCGGACACGTCCGCACCCGCTTTCCTGGCTTTGTGTATCCCTGCATCAGGGATTTCATCATCTTTCACGCCCGGAGGGACCCCCAAGAACGACATGGATACTACGCCCAAGGGCTCTCCTACCGTTACGGGCCAACGCCCCCGAGGGTTTCGGACAACGAATCGATAAAATCCCGCATTGCGAATATGGTCAGCGGTTGAAGCTCATTTGTTGTTCCCACCTCAGGCTAACGCGATATGGACGCTGTGTTTCCACTATGGTTAATAGTTTTCCTCTATCTCCATGCCAACCCATTAATCCCAAAATGTCGGGTACACGATTCACACCCTTCATCACTTCATCATGTCCAAGTAGGGTCTCAGAACTCTTGGTACTTTTCCTCCGTGCACGTCCACACGTTGGGGGAACAAGCTGCATCAAAGGTGTCCTTCGGAACTCTCTGCCAACTCCCCTTTGATGGACGCCCCAAGTATTGCGATGAGGATACCCCCATTGTTTCCCACACCGAGTTTAACTCACGTGGGCTTAGGAATCGGGTTGACATCTGTGCTTACTCGGGAAGTTGTCACTATTAACGGTCCGAACTCTAAAACCATAAACTAAGATTCTCATCTGGAACTACGTTCAGCTTGATTCCTATCTTGATATGATATATAGGAATGCCCAGAACCCTTGTCTTTGGGTCCAGCTTGAGATCAGCAAGTTCACCTCTCTGGTCCTGCCTTCAGGACCCCGACTACGAGACCGCGTGGCATAGTGTGGGATTATGTCCAGCATGACATTAAAATGCACCCTTCAGAACTACGTGTGGCTTGATTCCCATACTCATGGGATATGTAGGACCACCTGAATGTCTAGGAGTCGGGTCCAGCCCCACCTCTTGGAGATCTCATGATCTCCCGGTCACCTAGGCCACTTGGTCTATCCCTCTCCAGGAGGGGGATATGTAGGTATGATGCAAGGTTTTGGGCACCATGCCCCCTTCCCCAGGGAACCCGCCATATAATGGTTACCCTCAAGTTGAGTCTCTTGACCCCTTGCAGTGGTTCACCCATGCGTTAAGAGTACTCTGGTCTAGGACCAAGAGTGTCAGATTCAACTTGATCAAGTCCCTTCCACATGTCAAGCTTCGTGTTCCCCTCCATTCGGGCTTCCATCACCTTCCACACCCGGAGGGACCCCCATGAACGGCCTGGATACAATGCCCAAGGGCTCTCCTACCATTACGGGCCAACTCCCCCGAGGGTTTTGGACAACAAATCGATAAAATCCCGCGTTGCGAATACGGTCAGCAGTCGATGCTCATTTGTTTGTCCTCATTCCAGGCTAACGCGACAGGATGCTGTGTTGCGAACATGGTCAGCAGTAATCCTCTGTCGTCACGCCAGCCCCTTCAGTCCTCAAATGTTGGTTGCATGATTCACTTCATTTTCCACCCCATCATGCCCAGGTGGAATCTCGAAACTTTTGGCGCTATCCCTCAGTGCACCTTTTCATGTCAGGGGGACAAAGATGCAATATGGCGTCCTTCGGGGCTCCCATGGTCCGAGCTCTAAGACTATAAACTATGATCCATTCAGAACTACGTGTGGCTTGATTCCCATTCTCATGGGATATGTAGGACCGCCCGGACGCCCTGTCTTCGGGTACATCCCATTTAGGGAGCCTGTCTCTCCCCCAGTTTCACCTCTTACCTCTATATAGGCTCCTCAGCCTAAGGTTTCCCTCTCCGAATGGCGTACAATGTGATGTGGGATCATGTCTCCGTCAATTGTGTTTTATAACACTACGCACATTTCCTGCTTAGCATCGTCTCTGCTACGTCTGCGCTGCATGACGATAAAATACATGCTTGGTCCTATCATACGACCCTAAACTGTGACATTATCGTCCTGGCCGCACGACGAGAAACGGAACTGTATTGTGATGACCTCTTTGTAGAGGACACCACATTGGGTATTGGTCACGTGCCATACCATTTTTCAATGCCCATCGTGGCTTGATCCTTGTGGCGACATCACAACCTACTATTCTAGGCCTATCGCTTCACAAAAAAAACCATTCACCTTAAATAACAAACAAGATTCATCAAATTCCACTTCTTTTAGTGTCGGGCCACGCCCGCACTCCCCTTTTCCCTTGGCACTGGTACCCTACCGTTCCATCCATCCAGAACTACGTATGGATTGATTCTCATCCTTATGAGATACGTAGGAGCGCCCGGGCACTTCCCCGCGGGCCCAGCCTAACCTTCGTATTTGGTCCCTCGACTCGAGAACTTCCCCAGAGAATGCATGGTATGTAGGGCTTAGGTCCTCATTCACGTCGGGTTTTGTAACAGCCTTGCCATGTATCCCCTGCTCCCCTTACCCATCCATGGTCCGAATTCTACGAACTTAAACTAGGATATCCCCATGGGAAAGGAATCTACTCCCTCTCTCTAATACGTCTCATTGTCGTATTAAGATGTGTTTCGACAAAGAGCCAGAAGTGTGGGTTTTTCATACGGACATCCCCCTCATCCCATGACCATGCTTCGTGAACTCGCTATTTGGATCCTCATACTCCTCCACATCAAAAAGGACCCTCGGACGACATGGATACTAGGCTTAAGGGCTCTCCATGAATGCTGGACCTAAGGGCCCTCCAATCGTTTCGGGCCAACGTCCCTTCGGATATTTGACAACATTTGTGACATGGTACCGTGTTTCGAACATGGTCAATGGTCAACCCTCATTTGTTTGTCCTCATTCTAGGCTAATGCGACAGGATGCTGTGTTGCGAACATGGTCAGAAATTATCCACCATCGTCACGCCGCCATCATCATGATCTGAATCGCGAGCGCTATGATTCACACATTTCCACTTCCTCATGTTCAAGTGGAATTCCATCATACTCGTCTCTTTCTCTTCGCGCATCTAGGTGCGCTAAATGATCGTGTTAGTGTCATTTGGCCGGTATTCCCTGAGCGTCCCTTTTCCCTAACCTACCCCTTTTTGTTTCGGGAAATTCCCACCACGACTGCTTGTTTCCCACACCAAGCACGACTCACGTGGGCTTAGTAGTTTTGGCAGGATGTGTACCAACACGGTCAGGCTGCTCCTCGTCCCGCATGACGTTAAACTGCACCTCCAGAACTATGTATGGCTTGATTCCCATCCTCATGGGGTACGTAGGAATGCCCGACCACTTTGCTTCGGGCCCAGCCCAATCCTCACTCTTGGTCTCTCGACCTGAAGTGTTTCCTCCGGGGAATGTGGTATGATTTAGACTCCAAGTCCTCATTCACATCGGTTTCAAATCTACCGCGCCACACGTTTCCTTCCATTTTATTCCACGTACTATCGTATGACGTTAAACTATAGGAGTCTATGTGTCCTCAACGCATGACATTAAACTGCGGTTCTACCCTGAACAAGTTCAGGATGTCCCAAGATCCCGCTGGGAAGTGGCAGATCCCCTCGCCAGAGAGGCCCTGTCTGAAAGAAGGAATGATCCATGATCAAACCGATGCGCCCATCTGGCGTACTCCCACCACGGTGGTGTAACTACATGAGTGTTGGATTCTGTTCGGACAAACCATCACTCCATATTCTATGCTTTGAGTACCCCTTATTCGGACCCTCGTCCCCTTTCATGTCTCACGGGACCCCCTAACGGCCTGGTCTCATGCCGCATCGGCTCACCTACCGTCCTGGGCCAACGTTCCAGAAGACGGGTCATGTCTGGAAGGACCCCCTAACAGTATGGATGTCTGACCTATGGTCCGCCAACTGTCCTGAGCCAACGTCCCGAAGGATTGATCAACAAAATTTGTGACATGGTCCCGTGTTTCAAACACGGTCAGCGGTCGACCCTCATTTGTTGTCCCCATTTCTGGATAACGCAGTAAGGGTACCACTTCTCCTCCAAGGTTAACAGTTGTCCCTTATTGTCACGCCATCCCCACACTGTTCCGGATTTTGGGTATCGTGATTCACACTTCCCATTTTCATCTATTTGGATCAATTTCATCGCCCCTGGCATTGCACCGTTCGTGCATAAGGGCACGCTGAAGAAACGGTAATTCGGCTATCCTGGAAGTTCCTCCTCCGATCAAGCCTATCCCATATTTCGGGAATCTGGACTGGTAATTCCGGATGTCCGGAGCATGATCCCCACTCCTATGTTAAGTGGGATGAGAAGGAAATTACCTCCCGTTTCTCATATCGGGCTCGACTCATGTGGGCCTGGGGAATTGTCGCCGAGCGTCCCGCAAACATTGTAGGGATGTAGCAAGGCAATTCAAACAGTGGAAATCATGCGCGCTACGACATTCAAAACAAAGAATTTTTTTTTGAAGCATGAAAGTACCAATAAAAGTTTTTTTGGGTTTGTTACAACACCCGAGGGTCGATTCCCCCCATGGATGGGTTGACCCCGTCAAAAGAGCGTTGCAGCTCTGCCACCCGTTGACTTGCGGCATCCAAGGCTTGATGCTGCTGAATCAGATCCCGCTCCTCCTCAGCAGTGGCGGGGCGCAATTCGTCAGTCCTGGCTTTGGCCCTCTCTACGTCAGCTTGAACGGCATCCATCTTTCCAGAGGTCTGCCTCATATGCTCTTCTGCCTCTGCCAGCTGGGACTTCAACCATGAGACCAGCTCAGATTGTGCATCAAGAGAGGATGAAAGCTCATCTGCTCGGGTCTGCATATGTTGAAACTCGCCTTCAGCCTCCTGCAGCTTCTTGATACTGGTCGCCTTCCTCCGCTGCCAGCCCACGCTGAGCCCACGATCATGCTCCTGGATCTTCTCAGCCATAAGATCTCGGATGAGTGCGTGAGGACGTTGGGCATCCACTCCCCCAGCACACAGTTCAGGCAATCGCGAGCAGAGTCTATCCATTTCGGCCAGACATTGCGCTTGGGGGTGTCCTTGATAAAGCACGCGATCAGCTTCCACGACCGGCGGCGGATTATGCTGTTTTATTCCTCGTCGGAGGCCATTTCGTCCCAGTCTACGCGATTGGCAGGATCGTACGCGGAGTACACCCGTAGGAAATCCTCGGCATGATCTACATCCGGTGTTGAATCCAGTACGACACCTGGCACCAAACCAGGCGCGACAGGACTGGGACCGACCAGTTGATCCTCTTCCTCGGAGTCCACCTCAATGACTTCAGGTACGGCCCTGCTGATGGTCCTGCCAGTGATAGTGTGTGTCGCAACATGAGGAGATGGGGGGACTATCGCCACCATCACCGGCATGCCCCTAGGAGGGACGCCACCAGACATCCGGACCAGTCTTGCCGCAGCGGCCCACGCCAGTCGAAGAACTGTACGACAGAGAGGGACAAACGTTAGTTGGCATGGTATACAGGTGACAACGAGGAGACCGATAGAGGAGACTTATGGAGATCGACCTCCTGGCGCTGCTCTTGAGCCGGTACTAACGGGACCCCGAGGCGAGGCCCTCCTTATACTGTTGGAATGTCTGGAGATTCTGGAGGAGCCACCTCGGGCGCTCTGGTCCCACCAGATGCGGAACTGGACGCAGCCATAGGCGCAGGTTCTGATGTTCCAGCATCATCACCCGCCAAGGAGCGAGAACGAGGCCTGCGAACAAGTTCCTCCTGCATGGCTCAAACATTGGTGAGAAGTCCATAAAGATCCAAGAACAGCTCGTAAGGAAAGAAGTTCGGAATGCTACCTCGAGAGCCTACGCAAAGTTGTCATATTCTGAGCCTCGGTCTCCGACCTCGCCCTCCTCCAACGGGCTCCCTCCTCCAGCCTCATCCTCCCGAGAGGAGTCCTATGATTCCTCCGGTAAGGGGAATCTCTCCCTCAGATCGGCATCTGATAACTGTTGGGGGACCGTCTGATTCAACAGTACCCTCACCCGGTCTGTCATTGGGCGAGGGACACCACTGGAGTGGACATAATCTTCCAAATCTTCCAGGTACTATTCTGCCTCCGCCGGAGACGCCATGAATCCAGTCCGAACTGGGCCTATGCCCGACAATTCCATCCCGAGGCAATTCAGGTGGGCCCATATCTCGGGTGGGCTGAGGAATTGCCGGTTGACATCCCAAATGTACCAAGCTCCCGGGAAGACGACATCCTCTGCCATGTCGATATGACGCAGGCGCTTCCCCAGAGCCTGAGTGGATATCCTACAAAATCCCCTCGGTGGCCGCCTTTCCGGATGACCCTGCTCTCCCGGAATCACCAGATCCACCGCTGCTGCCATACCCTCGGCCAGTGCGGGTCTCGCCGCCATGGCAGCCCAGCTACTGCGAGCGGCCCTAGCTACCCTCCGACCCCGACCTCGAGATAGATGAGGCCCACCATCACCGACCCGGATAGTTGGTTGCTTCAGCATCTGCCCTGGGTAAGCATCCTCCCAACTGATGGCGTACTCTTTCACCAATCCGAAAGCGGCGGTGGATGGAGGCAATGCAATCCAAATCTTTCCATCTTCCCGTGTGAACATGAGCCACAGCTTCCTCATCACACATGGGTGCTCCTCGTGACGCACCTCCCAGTAGGCCTGCGGGGTCAGCCGCTGGAGGCACCGGAACTGCCTCGCCAACCGATGCGGGGTGTACAGTTCACAGAGCGGCTCACGATCTATCGGTGCCACCAAAACTCCACCTCGAAAGGCCAGGAGGTAAGCCCGATGTTCTTCTGTTCCCCGCCCGTCATCAGTAAGTATCCCCGTCGGCAATGGGAAGGGGTAGAAGTTGAACTCGTCCGCCCTCCACACCCGATTCAGCACCATCGGAATGGCCAGTTTAAACCGGAAGCTCCCGACCGCGTTCAGAATGGAGGGGCGGAAGTTCGATCCCGGCGGCGAAATGGGGTTTGGATACTCGTAAATCCCTCTGATATGCGTTGTGATCCACCCATACAGGAGGTGGAAGGGCCCGCATATCCATGGCGGCTTCTTGCCCTCGCTAATATGCCGCAGCATTCTGTACAGTTTGGTGAGCATCGAAATCCCCAGGTTGATCCGCTGCCCCATGGCCAACATCGAAGCCATGATAAACGAGCTGGGTCATACCCCCATGCTTGTATCTCTCACCGGTAGGATCCAACCACAGATGAGAGCCACGATGAACGCCGCCAGCCTGACTATCGGCTGTTGTTCAGTGCTGACACTGAAACCCCAAGTCTTCCATTGGCTTTCCTCCAAGACCCACCAATACGAGTGCCCCTTGCCCCGTTGGGCCACCCTTGGACAAGTTCAAGGACTCAGAGGGAACTCTTGATTCTCTGGGAAATTCAGGAAGCATTTGAACCATCTCATAAAATGGACATCCCTCACTGCCTCCTTGTCCTCTCCAGGGACAAGTGCCATCAGCGCCGACGCCAATCGCGACATTTGCTCCGTATCCTCCCACGTGCTGATGACGGGGAGGAACTCGTCATACATGGCCCCCAAGATCGGAACCCCAGAAATCTGGTGGACATCCCACAGGCTGATTCCCACCTCCCCGTGAAGCAGGTGAAAAGTGTTGGTCCTAGACGACCATCTGCTCTGCAGCTCCGACATCAGTTGCTTCAGTTGGAAAATGTGGAATTGGGAGGCCCATGCCGCCTCATACAACCCCACTCTCCTCAGATCGGCCCCAAACTCCTCGCACGAGGCACCTACCCAGTAGGCCCAGGCCCCGTCATCAGTAAAGTTGCCACCCTGGCGCAGGTCCCACTAATCGGACCATCCCTTCTTCGAATCCTGCAAAGCCGCCTTCAACATGGTGCGGTAGAGGGGAGGGGACGTCTCCGGTTGCAGTGGCCTCCCATCAATATCGTTCACATGGTCGTAGAGACAATCAGCGGTGATGGGTGTGAAGTCCTCCCACGCACGACCATCGTCCGCCCTGAACCATTGGTGCTAGCATGGTGTGCTACTGAACCAGCAAGCTGGTTCGTCCCTACTCGCCTCCGGGATGAGGATGTCATCCCTCAACCCGAAGCCGTAAAATGGTAGTTTCTTGCAATGTGGATAATACTTCTGACCCTCCGATAGCAGATCTATCAAATAAGTGTGGTCCGAGTGGATTCAGACCATCTCCCCCAGGCCTGGACAGTTGGCCATCTCGTCTCGACGAGCAGCATCTGCAAGCACCCCCAATACAGCCTCTTGATGGGCCATTTTAACTCTGGCCCTCAGAAAAGAATTTCATTCAGCTGGATCGCGAAGCTCGACCGCGAAGCCGGATCGGGAAGATCGGTTGTAAAATCAAGCCGCGAAGTCTGGCCAAGGCTGACAAGCAGAGGTTCGCTTGGCGCGGACGCGGAGTCGGAGACCCGCGGTTCGCCGCAAAGCTCGATTCGCGGAGGGCTGTCGCGGAGTACGCGGAGCTTTGCAAAGTCGAGAGCACAAAAAGACAAGGCACGTGAAGACAAAAGTGGTCGAACCCCCTATTTATAGGCGGTGACCCCAGAGCATCGCGGCGCGCCTCACCCGTGCGGAGCATCGCGGCGCGCCCGGATCAGTGGCCCCGGTGAGCACCGCGGGGCCCCTTCGCGTAGCTGCATCGCGAACCACCGACAATTTTGGCGATTTTCCCTCAGACTTCGACCCTTAGCCCCCCGTGGCTCCAAGTTTGAGGGGGGGAATTTGTTGGCGCCAAAATATGGCCCGAAAGAAGGAACGAAAAAGACGGCTGGCGCGCTGCCTCGCGAAGCACCGCCGCGAAGCACCCCCGCGAAGCCCCGCCGCGAAGCGCCCCGAACAATGGGGCCTCGTGAAGCTTCGGAGGCGGTAATGCTCCGCGAATGTATTTGACGTTCGCGAGCCACCGCGAAGCTCCAGAGGCGGTAATGCTCCGCGAACGCATTTGACGTTCGCAAGCCGTCGCGAAGCTCCGGAGGCGGTAATGCTCTGCGAACGCATTTGACATTTGCGAGCCCGCCGCGAAGCTCCCAAGGCGGTAATTCTCCGAGGACGACGTTGATGTTCGCGAGCGCGCCGCGAAGCACCGCAGGCGGCGTGCGAGTTCTGCTTCGCGGCGCCCCTTCCCTATAAATACTGGACTCCCCCTGAGTCCCGGGGACAGAAAATCTGACCTTTCGGCTTCTCCTCTCCCGAATCGCGAAGCACTCTTTGCCCCGAGAATCATGAGCTCCACGAGGTACTTCTACTTCGCGAGATGCATCTGACTTGTATCGTTTTGAGCCCCTCTTTCGGGAGGGATGCCCTTCACGAAGCCCAAGGGCATTCACGAAGGAAGGGGATTCCCAAGGGAACCCGGGCAGCCGCAGAGCATTTATGTTTCATGAAACACCCAACCTATGCTAGCGATCCCTATGCTAAGGTAGGATCGCTACACAACGCAAATCACACTGCTTCGCAGGACCCTGCTTCGCGAGGCACCCCTTCTCCACGAGGCAGTGCTCCGCGAACACGGTTCCACTTCGCGAAGCACCTTCCACTCACACATATGCCCCATGCTAAGTCCAAGGCACTCCACTTCGCAAAGCACACACCTTTTCTTAGAGATTCCTCTTCCCGTGCAACCCTCCAGGCTTGCACGATGTGATTTCAAAGTCCCATGGACAATACCACCCGTAGCGTTGCTTCACCTAATGCTTCTTCGCATAGGCACGCTAACGGCTATTGCTTCTTCGCATAGCCACGCTAACGTGGACCCCTTGATGGTTCGTTCCACAACTCCCCTTAACCATGGCCTTACTGGTACCTTCCCTTCCCCAAGGACCAGAGGGTACCGGTTATGTAAGTCCTAGGGGTGTGGAGTGAACCCACCTCATCCGAGCTGCAGGACGTTAAACTGCCAAGCACCACATCCTCAACACATGACATTAAAATGTGACCCGACCTCGTGCCTCTCACGAAGGGTCCCCCCAGCTCGAACATTCATTACACCACTCATCTCCACAGGAATGGAATCACCCATCCACAAGGGATGATATCCTCCTTATTGGAGTGGTGTATGTTCATGGGAGAAGGGAGACCCTATTTCCCCAACGGATGGATGCACCTTTGCATCTCCGCACTTCCCCACTACCAAGGTCAGTGGAGGGCATGATAGGGAGCGAGGCACCTCCCATCTTTGGACCAAGGTCCATTTTTCCTACGCTTTGTCACACCATGGGCCTCCATCCTAGATTAATTCCCTTCACCATGGGCCGCCTAACGCGTAAGCCCCTCTTCGCTTCTCACAGACGCATCTTTCGTGACGTGATCGTCAAGCCCTTGCAACCTCTTGTTTCCCACACCGAGCATGACTCACGTGGGCTTAGAGTGAGCACCGACCCTGATCCCCACCCCATTTGATGTAACACCCCAAGCTTCTACGGTACGCTTCTCTTTGAATAATGTGATAGCGTGTGTTGTACGCAACACCGAGTTCTAACACACCATAACTAATCAAACTAGCCGTTATGAATAGTAACACCTACTTTTTGAAATTATATATATTTTATATTTGAAAATGGACTTCATTTTTGGATTCGGAATATCGAATTTAGCCTAAGGTGACATTTTGGTACATTTCGGATAAATTTCATATTTTGATGAATAGTGAAAATTACTAAATTTTAATTAAAAACAAATTTTTTAAGCAAAATAATTAATAGTGATAAATTATGAATTTGAGTGGTTTTAAAGTATATTTAGAATATATTTTTACCATTTAATATAATTTTGGTCATTGGACATAATTTTACAATTAAACCGAACATAAACAAGTGTCAATCTTTTGATAGTTATTATCTCTTAAAAACACGCTTTTTGTTTTGACAGCGGGAATTAATTTTAAATTAATTTCTGCCACTTCTGTGTTTTGAATTTAGGAAAATGGATTCCATATTTGAAATCAGGATTTTCAAATTGTTTAAATAGGTAACTTTTATTTTTAGACATTTTGAATAATTACTGCGGTAAATATTTTATTTACCATGGTTAAGGGTAAATCCGCTAAATAAAGGTTAAAAAAATAATATTATAATAATACTAAATTACCCTAAAACGTGTCTTAACCCTATTGGTTGATACATGGTCGACCATGGGAATCTTTGGGTCTATTTTGGGACCCCATGGATCCACTTGTAAGTGATAATGACACTTTATTTTAATTTAGTTAAAATGAATACAAAAATGACACAAGCATATATCTTTTAGAAAAATAATTGTTACATAGGGTTATATATGTTGGATTTTAGATTATAAATATTCCTTAGAAAGATAAAACGATTTACTACATAATGATATTTTATTTATAATTTTTAGACATTAAATAATTTATTTTATATTTGACACAATGATGATGCAGTAATTACTATAATAGTGAAAAATTAAAATAATTGATATTATAAATACCCAAATAAATATAATATGAAACTTTTAATGAATTAAACTAATTTTCTAGGATAATATGATATATTAGGATTTATTTAATTGACTTTGTTCGAAGTAATCAATCTGTTATGAGTTTCACAAAAATCAACTATTGAATAGTGTCAAAATTGACATAAAAGAGTTTTAAACAAATATTATATTATTAATTGATATTAAATTCCTAAAAATCTAAGGTTCGGCCAAGAGACTTATATCATGATAGGTTCATCATTAATGTACCACTTGGGGGTCACTTGTATGTATATAGTAAGTTTATTAACCATATTATATAAAAATACAAAGAGACATTGTAAAAGTGAAACTAATTAACTTAGAGTTAATACTTAATGATAAGGTTAATATAAGTACCCAAACCGGTCTAAATTCTATTGGTTGAGTTGTTTTCGACCTATCCCCACCTTAACCTTTTAATAATCAACTTTGGAGCCATTAGAAACCGAATATGAATTTATTATAAATTAATATTTCTAGCTTTTCCAAAGGTGCCCCTCACCCCTCTTATAAAAGGGCACTCCTCCTTCTCATTTCTTCACACCTTCAAAGCCTTTTGGTTCGGCCAGACTCTGCCCAAATACTCTCCCAACATCCCCCAATACAACCTAGAGGCCTTAGTTTGATCAGAAAGCCAACCTATGGAACCCTTTTGATCAAATCAAAAGGAAGAACCCGAAGAAGAGGTAATGATTTCACCACCCTTCTCCAAGTTCATTTCTTCTTCCACTTCTTCTTCCTTTGTTCTTAACATTATAAAATAATAACTCCAGTATCTCACATATACTGTGATGTTATTATAAATATGGTACAATCATATTCAGTATTCTATCCACCCTTTGAATAACATGTCACCATACGTGCGTACGTACGGCTTACCGTCTCCACGTCGTGGTGTAATTGTTATTCAATATAATATTATTTGGATGGGTATAATAATGATGTGTAACTCATCTAAATAATAAATATAACATGTTAATGATTCTGTATATATGATATACCATCCATTTATATATTATTTTAATATCAAAAGAATGATATTGTCGCTCGTGCGTACGTACGGACTACCGTCTCCACGAACACGATGAGATTCATTCTCCATCGTATCCATTCAAGTATAATTATCATTTGATGATATAAAAATGATGTTTAGGGACTGGATATCATTCTGGATATGAATAAGATACAACAACCATGGCTTATTTAACAAAACATATAAAATAAAATGAGTAAGTTAACTCCCAAAACGACGATAATTCTAAGATATTATTAACAAATTAATGTTAAAAGATCATATATGATATCATATTAATATATATGATTCTTGTATAATTTAATAACAACTATTTCACCATTATACAGGAGGTTAACCTACCCCAACCAAGGAAAAGTACAAGGCAAGGGTTTACTTTACAACCTCTTCATTATCCAAGGTTGTTTATACGTAATAATCTACTCGGATCTCTTTATCATCCACATCCATGTTTCTTAAAAATGTATTTCAAAACATTTTTACTATTTACTAGAATATGAGTTAAAGTCATTTATACCCTTTTTGACTTTTATAAGAGGTTTGTAAAGGAATCTTTCGGTCATTTTCAAAACAAGGTCCTTTTTAACCTTTTCGAAAGAATTAAGGTAAGAATTTTTTTTAACTTATACGGCGGGTGCGGCTATTTTCCGCCGTTATAAAATCTTCAAAGCTTCCCTTACAAGCTTATAAGAATATTTTCAAAGAAAATGTTTTATTTTATATGGATCTTAAATTATTTCAAAATAAAAGGAGATATTTCTTTAAAAAGAATTTTGATTTCATCTATGTCAACATCCTTTGATGGATTTTAAGATTATTTGAAGTTGATTTATTATGATACAAAACTTCTATATTGTATTGAGGGTTTTGTGATATGTTTGACTGTGGATGTGCTATTTTTATACCATTCATAGTTTATGGTGAAAGTATTGACATTTCGTATGCTAGTTTTAATACGAATGTTTATGTTATGTTTAAACCTTTTCATATGGGAATGCATTGGACTTAATATGTGACGGGTGGAGCCCACTATAGCTCCTCGATGCATCGGTAGGTCTCATGAGACAAACTAGTGTCTTGGCACAAGGCCTTGACAAAATCTTATTTGTAGTCCTGGCACGAGGCCTTGGCTATGTGGTTATGATAGTCTGGCATTATGAATTCCAACATTATGAAAGTGGTTATTGATTTTTGCATGTGATTATTCGATTAGTAGAATATCCATGTGAATAAGTAAATGGCATTATTTCATTTTATTTATGCCATACCATATTGAAAGTTCATATTTAAAAGGCTTTTGTTTTAGTTATACATTGCCTTAAATGTTTATTCTTATTTATGAAAGTTTCCGCTATATTGTTATCCTTACTGGGCATTTGAGCTCACCCCTTTTCTATGTTTTATTTTTCCCAGGAAGTGAAGATGTAAGTTATGAATGACCTGCAGGGATATTATGAGGGGATTATAGTGTGGACTGTGGAAACATTATGTTTTTGTAGTAGTTTTTCATTTTATGATGTAATGTAAAACTTATGAATATATCTAGTGTTTCCAAGTCTACTAAACCAATCGGTCTTTCGAGATTTGATCTTTCTTGTGATCATGCCAATGTTATGTAATAATACACCAACTCTAGGCAACTAGGGTCGGGGCGTTACAGTTGGTATCAGAGGAAGTTTAGTACAAACCTTGGAAGCTAGATTTAGATAAACTCTGATTAGAGCACGTAGACCTAAGATGAACTTTGAGGATTAGTATAGAAGAACATCCTAGAATTTTGGTATTGTAGAGATTTTGTGAGTTTTCCGAGCATTACATCCCTGTCTGGATACGAGCAGGTAGAGGCGGCTCTGGCACAGATGTACCTAGGGGTAAAACCCGAAAACACCGCTTTGAGCTAGACTCGAACGGGAACTGGTGCACGACAACGGGCCTTACTGCACTCTTGGTTACGACACTCCCGGGAGATATGCTTAGGATAACTCTCATTTTCTTTACAAATCATTTTGAAGGGATTATGAGTATATACATCCTCAAAGAAAAAAATTCTTATGATTATGAATTATATCCATAAATAGTTCAATTTATGTTAAGTGTTTTATAAGTATGGGATTATGTATTTTGATTCATAAACTGATCTAGTTTATGCCATTGTTTAGAAATGGCGCCTAGTGGAAGAAATGGAAACCGTATCAATGCACGCACTCCATGTAGGGATTTCCCTCCTGCTCAAGATAATTATAGTGGGGCTGGTGATGCAACTGGTGCTGATCAGCTAATCACCATACTGGGACAACATACTCAGGTTATGAATAATAACCTTACCCGTATGAAGCACCCTGATCCGCAGCGTGGAGGATCAATGTTAGATCGATTCATGAGGCAACAACCACCAATGTTCAATGGGAATACAAATCCCTTAGTAGCTGAGCAATGGATATTTTCCCTAGAGAAAATATTTCAGGCTTTGGGGAGCAGTGAAAGGGAAAAAGTTATCATGGCAGTTTACCGCCTCACTGGAGATGCTGATCAATGGTGGTCATTGATTCAGAACATGAAGGAAGATGATGAAGTATCAAATATGGAATGGAAGGAGTTCAAAGATATGTTTTTAGAAAAATACTTTCCTCGCGACCATCGAGCAGATATGGAAAGACAATTTCTGAGTCTGAGACAAAAGGAGGATGAGAATGTCACAAAGTATGAGGCTAACTTTACAAGGTTAGTGAGGTATGCTGGAGATTATATTTGCAACCCAAGAAGTAAGATTGATCGTTTCTTTGATGGTTTAAAACCATTTCTTCGTCGAGCATTAGTCTCACAATCCTTTTCATCGTACGAAGACATTGTCTCATGTGCTATCAAGACCGAAAAGTAATTCTCTAAGTCTTATGACTTTAAAGCAAAGCAAGAGAAGAAGAGACATGCTGATCAATCTGGGAATGGAAATAAGGGGAAGAAGGGAAAGGTTGAATATCCATCTTGTGGTAAATGCGGGAAGAAACATCCTGGTACTTGCTTGAAGGGAATGGGAGTCTGTTACAATTGTGGTGAAAAAGGCCACCAAGCTCATGATTGCAAGGGGAAGAAGGAAGCTACCAACGTTCAGTGCTATAATTGCAGGGAGATGGGGCATTATGCAAATTCATGTCCTAAGCGTCAGGAGAACTTACCTCAGAAAAGGCCAAGGGATCAAGGCCAGGCTTATGCTATCACTACTACTGAGGTAGAAGCTCCGAAAGACGTGGTGGCAGGTAATTTAATGGTTTCCTCAAGTTTAGCAAATGCATTATTTGATTCTGGATCATCGCATTGTTTCATATCTTCCCAGTTTGCTAAGAAAATTAGATATTTCCAATTTGATTTAATAAGGGAGTTGTCAGTTAAAACTCCTAAGGGAAGTATCGTTGCAACAAAGTTTTGTGAATCAGTCCCCATTAGAGCACATAAATTTTCTTTATCTGCTGATCTCATCGTCATACCTATGATTGAGTTTGATATAATCCTTGGTATGGACTGGCTTTCGGACTATGATGCGAAGATTTATTGTAAGAAAAAAGAGGTTACGATTCTTGATGATAATGATAAGGAACACCTTATTTTTAGAGCAGAATCATCACCACCTAATTCTTATTTAGATCCACCCCCAGTAGCTCAACTAAATTCAATTATTGGGGAGGAAGAGAATGAAATAACTGTCGGTGAGGAAAGAAATGTTCAAATAGAGGACGTACCTGTTGTGAAAGAATTTGTAGATGTATTTCCATAGGATTTACCTGGACATCCTCCAGAACGAGAAGTTTAGTTTTCCATTGATTTGATTCCTAGATCAAGGCCTATATCGAAGACCCCATATAGAATGGCCACTGTAGAGTTAGTCAAACTAAAGAAACAACTAGAGGAATTGAGTAATAAGGGATTTATTCGCCCTAGTGTTTCTCCATGGGGAGCCCCTGTTCTTTTTGTTAAAAAGAAAGATGGATCTATGAGGTTATGTATCGACTACAGGGAGATCAATGCTATAACGATAAAGAACAAGTATCCCTTACCTCGTATTGATGATTTATTTGACCAACTGCATGGAGCTCAATACTTTTCAAAGATTGACCTTCGATCTGGATACCATCAGTTGTGTGTGAAGAAGGAAGACATTCCGAAAACAGCATTTCGAACCAGGTACGGGCATTACGAGTTTACTTTAATGCCGTTTGGATTGACTAATGCACCCTCTGTATTCATGGATCTGATGAATAGAGTTTTCAAGGAGTATCTCGATGAATTTGTGGTGGTATTTATTGATGATATCTTGGTATACTCCAAAACCTACGAAGATCATGAAAATCACTTGCGCATTATTTTGAAGACTCTGAGGAGGCATGAATTATATGGGAAGTTTAGCAAGTGTGAATTCTGGCTTCAGGAGATTTCTTTTCATGGCCATATTGTCTCTAAAGATGGAATCTCTGTTGATCCTTCTAAGACCAAGGCAATCCAAGAATGGCCAGCACCTACGAGTATAACTGAGGTACGTAGTTTTATTGGTTTGGCAGGTTATTATCGACGTTTCGTCCAGAATTTTGCCTGATTGGCTAACCCATTAACGAAGCTCACACGTAAAGGGGTTAAATTTGTTTGGACAAAAGAGTGTGAAGAATGTTTCGAAGAACTGAAGAGAAGATTAGTCAATGCTCCTATATTGACTCTACCATCAGGGAATGATGGGTTCGTTATTTATAGTGATGCATCGAAGAAAGGACTTGGTTGTGTCCTTATGCAGAATGATAGAGTTATTGCCTATGCATCACGACAGTTGAAAATTCATGAACAAAACTATCCTACTCATGATCTCGAGTTAGCAGCAGTGATCTTTGCTTTGAAGATATGGAGGCACTACCTCTATGGTGAAAAATGTGAGATTTATACTAATCACAAGAGTTTGAAGTATATTTTCTCACAAAAAGAACTCAACATGAGGCAAAGGAGATGGCTTGAATTACTCAAGGATTATGATTGTACGATACACTACCACCCAGGGAAGGCAAACAAGGTGGCAGATGCTTTGAGTAGAAAAGACCATGGAGTTTTGAACAATATGAGAATTGAAAGGGATCCAATTTTTATGGATCTAGTGAAGATGGACATGGGAATAACCAGGGAAGGTGAAACATCAATGCTTTTTCAAATGGTTGCCAAACCATCTTTACTAGAAAAGATTAAGAGTTTTCAGACCGATGATGAAAAATTCCAAAAGAAGATTAAAGCTGTGAATGATGGGAGATTGAGAGACTTTGTGTATGAAGATGGAATTTTGAAATTCGGGAAGAGACTTTGTGTTCCCAATATACCTGATCTAAAAAGGGAATTGTTGGATGATGCTCATAGTTCCAATTTCTCTATACACCCTGGGAGCACCAAAATGTATAGAGATTTGAAGGAACATTTTTGGTGGGACAACATGAAGAGAGAGATTGTTGTTTTTGTGTCAAGATGTATGGTTTGTCAACAAGTGAAAGCTGGAAGGCAACAGCCTGGAGGAGTCATGCAACCTCTTCCCATACCGGAGTGGAAATGGGACAATGTTACGATGGACTTTGTCATGGGGCTACCAAAGACTCCTAGAAGGAATGATGCAATATGGGTTATTGTTGATCGTCTTACCAAGACAACACATTTTCTTGCTATAAGAGAAGATCTACCCTTGGAACTTCTATCAAGACTATATATTAATGAAGTTGTGAGACTTCATGGAGTACCCCTATCGATTGTTTCTGATCGTGATCCCCGTTTTACTTCATGATTCTGGAAAAGTCTTCAGAAATCCCTGGATACTGAACTTCATTTGAGCACTGCTTACTACCCTCAGACAGACGGACAATCAGAACGGACTATTCAAACCTTAGAAGACATGTTGAGATCTTGCTCACTTGACTTTCAGGGTATGTGGGATCAATATTTACCTCTGGTAGAATTTTCCTATAACAATAGCTTCCATTCGAGTATTCAGATGGCACCATATGAAGCGTTATACGGAAAGAGATGTCGTACACAAACCTGTTGGGATGACGTTGGTGAAAGAAAACTTGTAGGCCCAGAACTGGTGGAGGAAATGGTGGAAAAGGTGAAAGTAATCCAAAATCACATCAAAGCAGCTCAAAGTAGGCAGAAGAGCTATGCCGATAATCGAAGGAAGGATTTGGAATTTCAAGTCGGTGATCATGTTTTTCTGAAGGTATCTCCGTGGAAGGGAGTCATACGTTTTGGTAAGAAAGGTAAATTGAGTCCCAGGTACATCGGACCTTTCAAAATTCTAGAACGAATTGGGGTTGTAGCTTACCGATTGGCAATGCCGCCAAGTCTCTCCAAAGTTCACGATGTGTTCCACGTATCTCTATTGAGGAAATACATGCCTGATCCGACGCATGTACTCACCTATGAGGAATTAGAACTGGAACCCGATCTGTCTTATTGCGAAGAGCCCGTCAAGATTCTTGATACGAGAGAACAAGTGCTGAGAAACCGGACGACGCGTCTGGTAAAAGTTTTGTGGAGAAACCATAAGATGGAAGAGGTAACGTGGGAACCCAAGGAACATATGATGAAGAACCACCCGAGTCTTTTTATGCAGTAATACCCTAGAAATTGTGAGGACGCAATTATTTGAAGGAGGGGAGAATGTAACACCCCAAGCTTCTACGGTACGCTTCTCTTTGAATAATGTGATAGTGTGTGTTGTACGCAACACCGAGTTCTAACACACCATAACTAATCAAACTAGCCGTTATGAATAGTAACACCTACTTTTTGAAATTATATATATTTTATATTTGAAAATGGACTTCATTTTTGGATTCGGAATATCGAATTTAGCCTAAGGTGAAATTTTGGTACATTTCGGAAAACTTTCATATTTTGATGAATAGTGAAAATTACTAAATTTTAATTAAAAACGACTTTTTTAATCAAAATAATTAATAGTGATAAATTATGAATTTGAGTGGTTTTAAAGTATATTTAGAATATATTTTTACCATTTAATATAATGTTGGTCATTGGACATAATTTTACAATTAAACCGAACATAAACAAGTGTCAATCTTTTGATAGTTATTATCTCTTAAAAACACGCTTTTTGTTTTGACAGCGGGAATTAATTTTAAATTAATTTCTGCCACTTCTGTGTTTTGAATTTAGGAAAATAGATTCCATATTTGGAATCAGGGTTTTCAAATTGTGTAAATAGGTAACTTTTATTTTTATACATTTTTAATAATTACTGCGGTAAATATTTTATTTACCATGGTTAAGGGTAAATCCGGTAAATAAGGGTTAAAAAAATACTATTATAATAATACGAAATTACCCTAAAACGTGTCTTAACCCTATTGGTTGATACATGGTCGACCATGGGAATCTTTGGGTCTATTTTGGGACCCCATGGATCCACTTGTAAGTGATAATGACACTTTATTTTAATTTAGTTAAAATGAATACAAAAATGACACAAGCATATATCTTTTAGAACAACAATTGTTACATAGGGTTATATATGTTGTATTTTAGAGTATAAATATTAATTAGAAAGCTAAAATGATTTCCTACATAATGATATTTTATTTATAATTTTTAGACATTAGATAATTTATTTTATATATGACACAATGATGATGCAGTAATTACTATAATAGTGAAAAATTAAAATAATTGATATTATAAATACCCAAATAAATATAATATGAAACTTTTAATGAATTAAACTAATTTTCTAGGATAATATGATATATTAGGATTGATATAATTGACTTTTTTCGAAGTAATCAATCTGTTATGAGTTTCACAAAAATCAACTATTGAATAGTGTCAAAATTGACATAAAAGGGTTCTTAAACAAATATTATATTATTAATTGATATTAAATTTCTAAAAATCTAAGGTTCGGCCAAGAGACTTATATCATGATAGGTTCATCATTAATGTACCACTTGGGGGTCACTTGTATGTATATAGTAAGTTTATTAACCATATTATATAAAAATACAAAGAGACATTGTAAAAGTGAAACTAATTAACTTAGAGTTAATACTTAAAGATAAGGTTAATATAAGTACCCAAACCTGTCTAAATTCTATTGGTTGAGCTGTTTTCTACCTATCCCCACCTTAACCTTTGAATAATAAACTTTGGAGCCATTAGAAACCGAATATGAATTTATTATAAATTAATATTTCTAGCTTTTCCAAAGGTGCCCCTCACCCCTCTTATAAAAGGGCACTCCTTCTCATTTCTTCACACCTTCAAAGCCTTTTGGTTCGGCCAAACTCTGCCCAAATACTCTACCAACATCCCTCACTACAACCTAGAGGCCTTAGTTTGATCAGAAATCCAACCTAAGGAGCCCTTTTGATCAAATCAAAAGGAAGAACCCGAAGAAGAGGTAATGATTTCACCACCCTTCTCCAAGTTCATTTCTTCTTCCACTTCTTCTTCCTTTGTTCTTACCATTCTAAAATAATAACTCCAGTATCTCACATATACTGTGATGTTATTATAAATATGGTACAATCATATTCAGTATTCTATCCACCCTTTGAATAACATGTCACCATACGTGCATACGTACGGCTTATCGTCTCCACGTCGTGGTGTAATTGTTATTCAATATAATATTATTTGGATGGGTATAATAATGATGTGTAACTCATGTAAATAATAAATATAACATGTTAATGATTCTGTATATATGATATACCATCCATTTATATATTATTTTAATATCAAAAGAATGATATTGTCGCTCGTGCGTACGTACGGACTACCGTCTCCACGAACGTGATGAGATTCATTCTCCATCGTATCCATTCAAGTATAATTATCATTTGATGATTTAAAAATGATGTTTAAGGACTGGATATCAATCTGGATATGAATAAGATACAACAACCATGGCTTATGTAACAAAACATATAAAAGAAAATGAGTAAGTTAACTCCCGAAACGACGATAATTCTAAGATATTATTAACAAATCAATGTTAAAAGATCATATATGATATCATATTAATATATATGATTCTTGTATAATTTAATAACAACTATTTCACCATTATACAGGATGTTAACCTACCCCAACCAAGGAAAAGTACAAGGTAAGGGTTTACTTTACAACCTCTTCATTATCCAAGGTTGTTTATACGTAATAATCTACTAGGATCTCTTTATCATCCACATCCATGTTTCTTAAAAATGTATTTCAAAACATTTTTACTATTTACTAGAATATGAGTTAAAGTCATTTATACCCTTTTTGACTTTTATAAGAGTTTTTTAAAGGAATCTTTCGGTCGTTTTCAAAACAAGGTCCTTTTTAACCTTTTCGACAGAATTAAGGTAAGAATGTTTTTTAACTTATACGGCGGGTGCGGCTATTTTCCGCCGTTATAAAATCTTCAAAGCTTCCCTTACAATCTTATAAGAATATTTTCAAAGAAAATGTTTTATTTTATATGGATCTTAAATTATTTCAAAATAAAAGGAGATATTTCATTAAAAAATTTTTTGATTTCATCTATGTCAACATCCTTTGATGGATTTTAAGATTATTTGAAGTTGATTTATTATGATACAAAACTTCTATATTGTATTGAAGGTTTTGTGATATGTTTGAATGTGGATGTGCTATTTTTATACCATTCATAGTTTATGGTGAAAGTATTGACATTTCGTATGCTAGTTTTAATACGAATGTTTATGTTATGTTTAAACCTTTTCATATGGGAATGCATTGGACTTAATATGTGACGGGTGGAGCCCTCTATAGCTCCTCGATGCATCGGTAGGTCTCATGAGACAAACTAGTGTCTTGGCACAAGGCCTTGACAAAATCTTATTTTTAGTCTTGGCACGAGGCCTTGGCTATGTGGTTATGATAGTATGGCATTATGCATTCCAACATTATGAAAGTGGTTATTGATTTTTGCATGTGATTATTCGATTAGTAGAATATCCATGTGAATAAGTAAATGGCATTATTTCATTTTATTTATGCCATACCATGTTGAAAGTTCATATTTAAAAGGCTTTTGTTTTAGTTATACATTGCCTTAAATGTTTATTCTTATTTATGAAAGTTTCCGCTATATTTTTATCCTTACTGGGCATTTGAGCTCACCCCTTTTCTATGTTTTATTTTTCCCAGGAAGTGAAGATGTAAGTTATTAATGACCTGCAGGGATATTATGAGGGGATTATAGTGTGGACTGTGGAAACATTATGTTGTTGTAGTAGTTTTTCATTTTATGATGTAATGTAAAACTTATGAATATATCTAGTGTCTCCAAGGCTACTAAACCAATCGGTCTTTCGAGATTTGATCTTTCTTGTGATCATGCCAATGTTATGTAATAATGCACCGACTCTAAGCAACTAGGGTTGGGGCGTTACATTTGAACTATGAGGACTTTGATCCATGTCAAGGAATGGTATGTAGGAAGCCTCCATGAGGTTCAAGCCCACCCATCATTTACTCACGTCGGGTCCCATTCCCGTCCTACACGACGTTAAACTGCATTCTGGTCCAGTGGTAAGCCGTTGCGACCCATCCTAGCGAACTACGAGGACTTTGATCCATGTCAAGGCATGGTACATAGGAAGCCTCCATGAGGTTCAAGCCACATTGCTCGGCCGTTCATTCACGTCGAGTTTCGCCCTCGTCCAGCAAGACGTTAAACTGTTTGTCTCCGTCCCGCTTGACGTTAAACTGCATTCCCTCGTCCAGCATGACGTTAAACTATATGCCTCCCATTGTCCTGTATGACATTAAACTACAAACCTATTCCCACCTAAACTACGAGGTATTTGATCCATGTCAAGGCATGGTACGTAGGAAGCCTTCCAGAGGTTCAAGACCACCACTCATTGGACCAAGGTCCACTTTTACGTCGGTTCGCCGACAAAGCCCCATTTGAACTATGAGGTCTTTAATCCATGTCAAGGCGTGGTACGTAGGAAGCCTCCATGAGGTTCAAGCCCACCCATCATCCAATTCACGTCGTGTTGTACCTACGTCCAGCACGACGTTAAACTGCAATTCCAGTCCGATGGAAAGCCATTGTGACCAACCCAAACTACGAGGACTTTGATCCATGTCAAGGCATGGTACGTAGGAAGCCTCTACGAGGTTCAAACCCACCATCCGGTCGTTCCGACCTCATTCACGTCAGTTCACCCCCGTCCCGCATGACGTTAAACTGCATTCCCCAATCCAAACTACGAGGACTTTGATCCGTGCCAAGGCATGGTACGTAGGAAGCCTCCCTGAGGTTCAAACCCAACAATAATTGGCCCAAACCGTCTCCTAGTCGGTGTTCCAGGCCCCCATTTTCAAGACCATTGGACCAAGGTTACTCATTTACGTCAGTTCACCGACACCCACTGCTCGTCATTCATTCACGTCGGTTCACCCTCGTCCCGCATGACGTTAAACTGCATTCCCTAATCTGAACTATGAGGACTTTGATCCATGTCAAGGCGTGGTACGTAGGAAACCTTCCCAAGGTTCAAGCCCACCATTAGTGGACCCACGAGTCTACTTTCACATCGGTCCACTGATGAAACCCTTTGAACTACGGGGTCTTTGATCCATGTCGAGGCATGGTACGTAGGAATCCTTCTAGAGGCTCAATCCCACCGCACATTGGACCAAGGTCCACCCTCACGTTGGTACTCTGACGATGCCCATCGGACCAAGGACCACCCTCATGTCGGTACACTGATGATGCCCATCGGACGAAGGTCCACCTTCACGTTGGTTCGCCGATGACATTCATCGGGCCAAGGTCCGCCTTCACGTCGGTTTACCAGCACCATCCCGACCTACGCGGACATTGATTCCCTGCCACGGGGATACATAGGAGGCCTCTTCGAGGTTCAAGCCCAACTTCACTGTCGCCCCTACGATGGTCCCATTTCATTCCCCCTCTACTTCATTCATCCACCTACAACCCATCCTGATTCTCGCCCGGACCGTCATATCCTGGTGGGGCCATGTCGGTACGCTCTTCTTCACAGCCGCCCATGGGCTGGCCTCGGTATCGACATCCCTTAAAGGAGAGTCCCTCGATCAGATCTATCCTAGCTAATGCTCTGGTTGGGTTGATCCGTCTCCGCTAGACGTTTAACTCGCGGCATACCCTGTGTTAAACACGGGAAGCTGAGGAAAACCTCAGATATGTGTCTATGACATATAATTTCCCGCGCTCGATGTGGGATACCTCGGGCTTCCACGCCCTCGAAAAGCCCTGTGACCAGGGATAACAGCCAGACACGCCAGGTTCCCCAGCATCTAGACACGCTACTGATGCCTCAACGTGACTACTCCCCCGACTGAAGGTTGCTGCCCTGACCGGACCCTTTGTAATGTCCCGATAGAAGTTGTGTAATTAACCGGCGTCCATGGAAACATGGCACTAGGAAGAGTTTCACGAACTACGTATTAAATCTATGAGGGAGACCCAGACTAGGTGACGAGTTCTGAGGAGGAATCCCCAGAACGAAGAACCGACATCCCATCATCCCGTTTCGATCAAGGAGCAGACGTCCCTGAATAAGGAGCGAATGCCGCCCGCCTTCGGAAAGTGGGAATGCGGGGAAACAAAGCGCCACGCGTCCTCCTCCGTGGACGGAACGGATGTGCGAGTGCGCCCCGGCGAAAGTGTCAGAAACAACCACTTCATCCCATTTGAGCAAGACTAGAATTAGTGTTTTTCTAGAGACCAATATTTTGTTACATTTATAGATTTAGAGGATTGTATTTATTTCAAATTATATAAATTCTCATGGGGTCACACAATTGGGTTAAAAAATATGGATTTATTTAGAGTCATATTTCTACCTTAATAATTTTGTTTTGAGTCAATCAAATACTATAAATTCCCAAAAATAATTACATTAAAAGACCATTATCTTACATTTTACTAAATTTAATGTTCATAGTTTCATAGAATTAAGCCATAACCTTACATAAATAAATATGGAATCACCATGTTTACAATTTCACTTAGTATCCACTTTTCACACAAAAAAACTTTTAATATATAACAAGATTTATTTTCAGGACACATATCCCCAATTTTAATTTTTAAATTATTCTTGTCTTTACTCATCATTAAAACTATCTGTTTTTTAAAAAAAATATGGGATTTCCAAAAAATCTCCATGATGGACATGAAAAAGAAAGAAAACAACCAGTTAGTCGCTAAATGATAATTAAAATTTTTCATTACCAAAATAATGTTTGGGATCAAATTTTTTTTTTCATACTCAATAAATCAACTTCTATACCCAGGTATATTCATAAAATATATCACAATAAATCTTAATGTAAAAATAAAACTCTGAAAGGATTAATTAGATTCATGAAAAACACATAAATCTTTTTAAAAAATAATTATACATTTCACCAATAAAAAGTAGATAATAATTTCCTTTAATAATAATCTCATTAACATACCTTGTAAAATCATAAGAAATCTGTCACAAACATAAAAAAGAAAAAATAAATTGTGTAGTTAAATTTGGATATTATTTTTTATATCACTCTTAAAAATGTAATAACCTACTTGGTAAACTTTTATCATGGTCATTACTCAATGCATTAGAAGTCTATAATTTACCCACCCACCATTGGTTTATAATGTGACCACCCTTCTTCAGTTTATAATAGAACTACAAGTCCCTATTTATTAACAGAACCAACCATAAATTATTTATAATGGTACCAATAATTATCCACATAATGATTCTAATATTATATTTTTATATTATAATATTAATGTGATTGAAAGTTCATAAAATCTTGTACTAGTAATTTTTATAATTAGAACTTATTTTCTTAACAAGTTTATAATCCATTATTAAAATAGACTATTACATTGTACATTTTAAACACCACATAAAACAACCAATGTTCTTAATTTTTTTAAATATTTAATTTTTAGGTATCCCATGACATTAGAGACATTTTAATCTTATGGATCTATCGAGTATTAAGTTTGGGTGATGAACAAAGTGGGTCCTTAACCAAGAACCTTATGGGCTAAGTGAACTGGAAAATATCCCACTAAAATGATTTTTCAGCCCATGATATAATCCCAAAGAATCTCAAATTTTAACTAGATATGGAGGAGATGATGGGAAACATTTAATTAAATATTAAACATAGATAATTATGTGTTTTTAAGGGAGTTAAATGCATCCCAATGTCAAGATGAATTTTTGGTCCAGATTCTATGGACCATAATTACAGTCCACCATTTTGATCATATATACGGAACAAAAATTTCAATTTTGAATAAATTTTATATTATATTATAAAATATTATTGGATTAAATTTATTATTCTATGTAAACCTCAAATTTGGACATCTAAAATCTCATTTGGATACATTTTTAGGAGGTATGGAAGCTAGCTCCCATTTTCGGTCCAGGGTGGAAAAGTCCACATTCAATAAATACTCCACCACCATAGGACTACTAAAATAATGTGGGAAGACCTATAATAATGTTTTATCAACCCAATCTTATCTAAATGAATATTTAGGGAAGTTTTTTTGAAATATTTGGAAAATAATTTTTTTATTTCAATTGAAATGTTATGCTAAAGTTCTATAATCTTGTGTTTATTATGTATTACGAATTTATTTCTAATTCACATAGTTAATAATTATTATTTATTATATAATATTATTGTGTTCTTATTCTTTTCAAATTTATATCATTGCAAAAATTAGTGAACTTATTCACACCAAAACTTGTGGAATTATTCACACATCAGTGAAGTGATCATTATTTAACTATTTTTACTTCATTAACTCCACCATCATGAGTGTACACTAGTCTTTAATTGAAATATTTTCATCAATGAAGGATAACCCACTAATTGGTTGAACTAAGGGAGTTCTAAGGGGTTGGATTTGATGATATTTATTACAATTAATTGCTAAGTAATTTCTCTTATTTATGTTTTTTCATACAACATTTTTCTTTCTTCCTCTTCTGTATTGAATTTTATCACCACACTTTAATTGTGTTAATACGATCCATTACCAAAGATTTAATTAATAAAATTTTTTTTATAACATTGATTATGTTAATACAAATTTATGAGTTTGAAACTAAATATAAAATTATTTTGTATGCCTTGACTCTGATTTTAGTCCATGTTTACGTTCAAAAGCATAGATTTTGGAATGTGTGGATGTATAATGCGATTTCTCAATATTTAAATTTTCATCAATTTAATTAAACAAATTAACAATACATGTCCTTTTTATTGTGGGGTTTGGTTTTAGTTCTTAGGCACCCTTAAAACATAGTATAGTCTTGGTGATATTTTTTATTTTAACATGATAATTTAAAACAACTGAAAAATTTAATTAATAAAAACAATAATAAATATGGGTATGGAGAAATGGATTGACAAAATGTGTGGATTTTGGAACATAGAGGTTGTGAATATTGTTTTCTAGAATAGATTTGGGCATTTTAACTCTATTTTTTTGGTAATTTGAATTTATTATTGATTGAGTTAAATCATGATGATTCCAAAGTATATCAGATTAACATGGTTCCCTAAGGTCTTTGAGATTGGGAGTCAACGAAAACGTCTCACTACATGGGTTGAAATTATTTAGTCCAATTTTATTTTCCATGGATAATTTTCAAAAAACAAAAACAAAAACAAATTAAAGTCATCATAATATTAAAATTTGATTCTACCAAGCACATCCATATTTTCCCCATGAATAAAAATGACCCCCAATGTCTATTGTTATGTAAAACAAATAAAAATAATTAATTCAAATTATATAAAATTAAGTTATGGATCTAAACAAAAAAATCAGATTGGTCTTGGGATATTATTGTGAAACTACCTTTTATTAAATATTTTTTATGCGTTTCATAATTTTTGGGTATGAGTAATTTTGGTGAGAATTCTATATTAAAATGTTCCTAGAAAATGGAATTCAATTTAATTTTTTTTGTGAGATACATTTTTCTTGGGAATAGTAAAACTCAAGAAGGGAGGTGTGATTATCCACTAAAAGAGGCTAATATAAATTGTTTATATTATAATACTCATGTGATTCAATGTACATAAACACTTTTTCTAGTGAATTTTAAAATTTTAACTTCTTTTATTATCAGGTTTTAGTTCATTCTTAAAATTAACCATTACATGGTATATTTTTTAACACATCTTAAAACACCTAATGTTCTTAATTTTAATGTCATATTTCATTTTTAGTTATCCAATGATATGAGTTACATTATATCATAAAATGAATTACAAGGATTAATATAATCAATGAGAGGGGGAGGGGGTGAATTTGTTATATCGTTCCCTTTGCATTATCATTATTTTATAACATCTTTTTCCTAGTGTTAAAGATTTATCACTTTGTTGAAGAAGAAAAATTCACACATCCATAGGAACACAAGTATTTAAAAGTTATAGAACTCAAAAAGATTATCTAGTCCTTATAATGGTTGGTAAAAATCCATTACCACACAATCCCCAAGAAAACAATCTTTTCGTGTGGATACAACATGTAGGAAATACCCTTACACCGATGTAGAAATTTGGTAAAAAATTTACTTTTATTATTATATTGTGAATGATGTGAATATTTTTTTAACATTATTTTAAACCTTCACCACAGGTTCTGAACTTGTCACTGTTATACTTCTATTACAACTAATTTTGTAATTATTTAGGATAAAAATTAAATTCCTTGCCCTGTAGAAGGTAGAAACAACCTCTCTAGTCTATATAAAAAAACTTGGTTTGATATCTCACTCAAATTATTGAGTCTGATATTTACGTCAAGAAATAATTATGAATATATTATTCCTAAATAATTCTAAATAACTTCTATATTTTCCAAAAATCATTACTATGATTTCTCGGTCTGATACAAAAAACCCAAACCACACTTCTTCTTCACACTTCTTATGTATAAAAATGTTTCTCGAGGAAACTTTATTAAAGAGTATTCCCTTACCAAATATACCACAATAACATCAGTTCTTTCACTATCTATCATATGTGAATACTTTCATTGTATGTACTTTTACCTCTATTTATAGGAGCTGTAGAAACAGAAAATTTGAGAACCCAAAAAACATTTCCCATTGAGGAAAATTCTTGAATCTCATATTTCATTTTAATTTCTACTTCATCTTTGACCAATTTAGAAATTTAAAACTCTCATATATTCTCCTTAAATATCCTTCAATTCTATCAGCAGAACATCCTTCTTTGAAATTACAAATAAATATTCAGTCTGATAAGGTATTTCACTCTGATATAGTTTTTCACTTTTAGTGAACTATTATAAAACTAAAGGCACCCCATTATGATGCTCTAACTAAACATGTTCTTCCCTAAAAATAGTATTTACTTAAAAAAATTGAAACCCTTTGAAAAAAACTTACTGTATTCATAATAAATTCTCACCATTTCTTCATTGCTCAATGACTCCTTAGACCAATAGAACTACAATTTGTGAAATCCTACAAACAAATAGTTATTAACGTCTAAAATCATATGATAAACTAGTATCTACTTCCAATTTGGGGAATTGGTTTCAAATTCTTATGATTAATTTTGATATAATAGAAAAAAATCATTTGTATGATGATTATATATTTGTCTCCCATTCAATAGTTCAATTTCAATTCATGATCGATAACTCTTGACCCAATCAAAACCAACTATAACACTTACTCTTAACCAAAGGAAAAAAGACATATTGAGACCTCATTCCAATTATTTGGGAATCATGAAAAGGGTTGAGTAAACCATTTTACATAATATTATTGATTAATCTATCAAACAATTCTGATTCATCTATACCAAAAACTTCTCTGCATCATTTCTTTGAACAACTCTTCTCTGGATTTGATATAATTCTTCATCTAATGTATTATCGTTGTCACTATTAATCTAATGGATCAGTGAGAAACCAATTATAATAGACCAATATCAAAAAAAAAGTTCTTTATTAACCTCAAAACTGATGGGAAATTAAATTAATCAGACCATATGATAGGTTGATCCATTTGATGAATCAGTCGATCAATTCTTTGGTTAAAACCTCTAACTTGAGCCAATTCAAACTTTCAGACACTAAACAACTCATTATAATGAATTGAAATATAAAGACACAAAACTCATTTCTTCCATAAAATCCTTTTATCATGTCTTATTCATGATGTTAATAACATTTATATTGTAAAACCATCATATGACTAAGAAAAAACATTTCTAATCCTTTCTTTCATAATGCTTGGACCACGATTTTTTCAAATAAATTATGTCATTAAGAACATAAAAATAAAAAATAAATCTCAGATTTTGTATGAAATGTCGGGAAATACATTCTAGTTTCGAATAATATTCTCACTCTGATTGAAAACATCATTCTGAATACAATGAGAGATCAAAAAACAACTTCACCAAGAAAAGAAATCTAGAATAGAAAACCAAAAATGATGTTGTTTCTTAAAAACAATGTGTCTTATCATTTGATTCCATTACAATTTATTTCTTAACAAAAAACACCAACATAGTTATTATATTTTTCATGAATACAACTAAATAAAAAATAAACAAAAAATTCCTCTTTCAGTATCGGAAAACCTATTTCATCCATCTTAGTCCAAATAATATCCCAATTTTTTTAAACCATCCTTCATAAATCACTGAAACTATATAACTAATTCTAGGGATCACTAATCAGCAATTCTAATATTACATGAGATAACTCATTATAGGATACAAGAATTAATGATATAAAAACCATGTTTTCCATAAGTAGTGACTTAAGATCCATCTTAATGAACATCAAAAATTAAAACATTCCACCTACTCCAAACTCCTTTATTCCTATAAAAATGAGTTTACTATATCTATAGAGGAAAAATATTATGAAATTTCATTCAGTTACATGAAGAGTTCTTAGCTTACCAACAACTCCCCCAAAATATATGCTTCTTGAAAAGTTTTAGGACATACCAATGCTTATATTTATTAAATATCATTTTTATCCCCCAATGAAACACTATCAAAAGAATAGAAGATAAAGGGTATAAAAACACATTCCAAAACCTAGTAGATAATTTTTTTGGACACCCATGTTCAACCTGAGTTTGAAAAAATTATTCCATTGGTAAAGGGTTTGTGAAAATGTCAGAAAAAGTTTCTGTTGTAGAAACATACTTCAGTTTGAGTTATTTTTCTATAAAAAAATATCTTTCATGAAGTTATGTTTAATAAAAATATTTTTTGAACATGAATGTTCTAATGGATTTTTTATAAGGTTTTCTTCACTATGTTCATCAAAATTAAAGAGAATATGTATCTTTACTTTAGAAAAAACTCATCTAACTATGTCTTTATGAACATAAGTTATGTTACTTATTGAGTGGAAGAAACATACTCAGCCTTAGTTTTAATAAGATTTATTGAATTATATTATTATTTATTCCAATACACAAAAATTTCTCCTGGAAGAAAAACTACACCAATTTTGGATCTTCTATAATCCATACGTCCTGCTCAATTAACATCTGTATAGCCAAAAAAATAAATTCTTCCTTATATCTAATATCTTATTCTGAAATATGTTGTTAAATTGATATATTTTATAATTCTTTATCAATCCAAGTGTTGAAATTTCTTTGCATAATAATGGTAACATGCATATAAGGTAACAACATACACAATATCTTTTCTTGAATCAGTCAAATATTAAAAACATCCATCTAGCTTTTGAAACTATTTAGAATCAATATCCTTTATTTCTATATCATTAGAAAACATGGTTACCATTTAAATTCATGTGGAAATATGTTTTTAATTATCCATTAGAAACATCTTAAGATTTTCCAAAACGTACTTATATTAAGAAATAAAAATGTATTTCTTTTTTTTGTGATATTTTTAATCCAAGAAAACACATTATCTCACCAAGCCCATAAATTTCGAAAAACTTCTTTATATATTTAGAAATTTTTTTAAAAGTTCCTTAATCATTCAAAGAAATTATAACATCATCAATATATTTAATAATAATGGGGGATATCATTTGAATTTGTTTTATGTATAAATTAGTTTCAACTCATCAATTCTTCAAGTGCAACTTCCTTGTGAAATTTGCCAATTTTAATTATCATTCCCTCAAGGATTCCTTTAACCAATATAATGTTTTATTTAACATTAACACATACGTTTCTTCATTTATAATAACAAATCAACACAATGTTTTTAATGTAAAATGATTTTTAACTTCTCCATTAATAAAGGCTGACATATAATCCTTTGGAAAACTTTTATAACTTCATTGTGAAACAATTGCAAAAAATATTCAAATTGTTTTCAAACATAAAACTAGAAAAAAAGTGTCATAAAAATAAATGCCTTGAATCTGTGATTAACCATTTAAAACCAATACTTAAATTTTTTTTATCACCTCACTATCTTCATTCAACTTGTTTCATAACAACCACTTTGTACCAATAATATTTTAATCATTTTTTGGTATGTTTTCTCAAGTATCAGTTTTCAACTAGATTAAACTCTTCATTTATAGAATCAATCTATTCTAGATTCTAAAAATATTCATTAACATCTTTCAACTCAAATTTTTAATATAAATAAGTATGTCGAGTCGCCTTTGATGCTATTCATGTTTGAACCTTCTGTTTCAGATCATCAATGACATTTAGAGCTTGAACCTATTTCTTCATCTGAGGATGATAATTATGAGGTCCATCCTCATCACTGTAATAAATGATACTAATTTTTTCATCAATATGACATTTCCACTAATGGAATTCATGCAATGTTTCTCAACAAAAACACTTTCATCTTCTCTATCTTCTTCATATGATTTTTTTGGAACTCCTTCTTCAGATATTTCATGAACTTTTACATAAATGGAATCAAAAAACCTTTTAATTTATTTTTTAAAATATATATATCCTCTTCTATATAAAGAAAAACTAAGGAAAATTTAATACTCACATGTTTGATGAAATGTTACAAGATTTCAGCATTTTTCATTATGATACAAGGACTACCAAATACCATTAAATGTTTCAAACACAAAACTTCATTATAAATAATTTCATAAAGAGTTATATATGACGGTTTGGATTTGGATTCCAATTAATAGGTGCCCCAAACCTGGTGGGCCACAAGGACTCATGCACCTATTCATGAATTCCAAAGGCAATCGACTAGTAGAGAGGGCCGAGGGTGTGTTTGTGGGGGGATTATTCTCTCATTACCAAAGTGTAGTGAAATAGATGGATGTAATCACAAGTAAATAGAAGAAGTAATATAAGTAAATACTAGTCACATAATAAAATAGATACAATGGTAACAATAACTAAAACAAGTGGAGTAACATCCAACAACAAATGATGATATGTCATGTACTACAAATCTGAAAAAACATGGATACAATACAGTAGAAAAAACATGTTACACAATAGTATAAAGGAAATAAAAAGACTTTTCCAAGAATCTCATGATCCATCTCGGTCATCTGCTATCAAACCCCATACTATAAAGTAATAAATCATGTTTTTGAAGTTGTATGGTTCAAATTTTCAACACCTTCAACCATGTAATCTACTCTGGGTACCAAACAACATCCAGAGAGGTTGTGAGAAAAATATCAGGGGGACACCACCAATGGTGTCTATAACATTTTTCATGTGTAAGGGAAATGTAACAGTGTGTAGGAATGCATATATAAAGTAAAGAAGTACAATGTAACTAAATACCCAAGTACCTAATTCAGGCCTCAGTTGGTGTCTAAATCATAACCATTTCATTAATGTATTATTTCTAGTTAATATATAAGTCACATGTTAACAATAGTTAAGGTTCCAAGTTATGACAAAAAACCTGTAATGTAATTTAATAATGAAGTTCCTAGGTAATAACCAAGGAAACATATACCTAAGGGGTCTCCAAATTAGTAGTTACTGTATCTTGGATATGGATAAGACTGTAATCCAAGGTGAATATTCCATGTTATTCCCCCATAAGCTGCCTACAGAATCTAAGGTGATCAATGAATGTAAGAGGGAGATAAATAAGTACAGGTCCCTATGGGATGTAACCATGGAACATGCTTTTCAATGTTGGATCTAGGGAGTGTATCCAAGGAATCTTGTAATGATATGAAGGGATCCTAAAGTTTCATAATGGGAATCCATGAATATAAAAAGGCTGATATATATGTGTGTGTATTAACCTAATAAAGTCACATCCTTGAATTTTAATGGGGTTTTTGAGTTCTCATTACAATATCTAATCAGAATCCAAGGCATGATAAAGTCAGGACATTCATATTTGATTATGAAGTCTTGTAATATTTCATTTGGTTCAAGCCTTTCCTTTCGTTACTATGATAAGGTCAAGTAGCATGAAACCTTTGGTTCAATACTTGCATTTCATTAGTGTGAAAAGGTTAAGTAGTATGAAACCTTTTAACCAAGCCATAACTAATCAATAAGTCCATTTTGTTCAAGTCTTTCCTTTCATTAGTGTGACAAGGCCAAGTAGAAAGAGACCATTATTAATTCCTTTTAAGGAATATTTAATAATTACTGTTCATTCTAAAACATTACATTAACTTTGTAAGGGGTGCTACAGATTTTAAACCTAGTATTCATTAACATTTAAGGCCAATTCATATCCTTATTATACATTCCAATTCCCATTTCAGATTTAATTATAAATTGAAGCACTTAACTAAAGTGGGTCCAATGGGGATAATACAAGGTAGTTTCCATTACCCAATTATCATTATAAAAAATACATTTAATATAGAAACACCTACCCTTAGGAAGGTCAATCCAGGGCATACACGAACGGTGGCTCAAAAATATCCAATCACTAAAAACAATTATGGAATAACATCTTACATGGGATGAATGGAGTTGTGGGAGTAACCAATAACAATTAATCACATATATAGAAAGAGAATATCCATACGATTCTAAAGAGTATAAGTAGGAAACATAAATTCTATTAACGAAACCTGATAAAATTGGTGGGCCCCACATGACAATTCCAAAATCAATGAACATGAGGGGTGAGTTATAGACCATCAACATTTGTCTTGTATGACTCTCCTACTTCAGTTTGGACCCGTTAGTTATATTTTAATGACATGGACTTTGGAAAAAGGAAAAAACACTCAAACCTCGATAACTTGGTTGAGATAAAGAGAGGAGAAGAAAGGCTTAAACAGACTCTGGTACTTACCGTTGCAAATCGAACAGGATGAATGAAAGGACAAACAGATACAAAATGATATATATCCTTCAATCCATAGAATTGGCCTTTGAAAAGCTCCAAAATGAGCTCTATGGAAGTAAATCCCACATAAAATCAGATTAGGGAAGAAGAAGGGCAGTTAATATATCATTAATGGTAGATTAGACATTTTACCTAGAAAAATAGAATGCACGCTCTTTGTCCACATGGCTTGACAACCGATTTGAAAACCATGCACATTTACCTTTGATGAAGGGAACATTGCCTAGTTAGTTTACACGACTATGTAAAAACCATGCGAAGTGATTTTTTCCAGAAATTGACCATTCACATGGTAAGGCAAACCACGGGACACGTCCCGTTTCCACAAAAAGATGGTTTTTGGGCTCCAAATATGTCTTGGACAACCGAAATAATTTGACTATGTCATTAGGTATCCATATTAGGTCAAAAGTAAATATTTATACTAAAATTTAAAGGATCTATAGTTGAGTGAAAATCGGGTTCTTATAATATCCCCCCTAAAAAGAACTCATCCTTGAGTTCACTTTACAAGTGTGGAGAGTCATTTTCTAATAACTGCTTTATCCATTGGACATGTACATCGGCTCCCCTCTCCCAACTCTCTTCATGTACTCGGTCATGCTACCATAACACCCGTACTAGAGGGACAAACCTACCTCGGATAGCCTTCATGCTCCGATCACTGATTCGTACTGGACAATCCTCAAAGGTAACATTGACATATAACTCCAATTCCTTGGGATCAAAATTATGAGACAGGTTAACATGATATTGGAGAAGCTGTGAAACATGAAATACATTGTGCATGTCACAAAATCTCTAAGGTAGTATCAACTGATAGGCTATCGGTCTGACTCTCTCCAGAACATCAAAAATCCCTACATAATGAGGTGAATGCATTCCCTAATTTCGTAAAGATCTTTTCCCAATATTGGGTGATACCTAAAAAAACATGATCCCCAACATCAAACTCTAGATTTTTTTATGGTGATTGACATAATATTTTTTTCTATACTGATTTCCAGTCATTCGATTTCTGATCCACTAAAACTGCTCTGAATTCTCCTGAACAAGATGAGGACCTAATAGGGCTACCTCATTAGCCCTTAGCTAGTACAGAGTTGAAAGGAATGGCCTACCATATGGGCATCAAAATGATCCATCTTAATTGTCTCCTAAACATTGTTATTATAGTATAATTCAGTGAAAGGGATATGTTTCTCCCATGAACCGCCAAAATCAAGGACACGTTCTTAGAACATATCCTCTAGAACCTATTTTTTCTGTTCTGATTGTCTATCAGTATGATGGTAAAATGATACTCTTAGAAGAACCTATTTTACCATAGATTACTTCAATGCCTACTAGAACCGTGATGTGAAATGAGAATCCCAATCATAAATGATCTTACAAGAAACCTCATGGGGTTGTATGATATCATGGAAAAACAGTCTTCCCAGCTCATCAAATGAGAAATTCTACCAAATAAGAATGAAATTGGATTATTTTGTTAGTTGGTCAATGACTACCCACAAAACATCACTATAATTTGGTGACTTTGGTAATCCAACTACGAAATCCATAATAATGTCCTCCCATTTCCATTACGGGACTGGAAGTGGCTATAATAGGTCTGCATATCACTAGTGCTCTACCTTCACCTACTGATAAGTGGAACATCTTATGATATAGCCTTCCATCTAAAATTTCATCCCAGGACACCAATATTAGCATCACCCATCTCGATACTTCTTGGAGATGTTGGGATGAACTACCCACTAAAAAGCATGAGACTCTTTTATAAACTCTCTCATATTTGCAGGAACCCAGATATGTCCATGTAGACATAGGATGACACCTCTATCCATAGAACAATCTGAAGGTGGGTTATCTCCTGATATACTCTGATGGATAACTAAGCCATCATGATCTAATAATTTTCTACCCATCACCATTTAAAGAAGAGAATAGGTAACTATTAATAATGATAGGTATGATTTCTTGTGACTATCATGAAACTATATATGTTGTTTAGAAAAGAGGGCCATTAACTTCCATTAATCACTAGTTTTTCGTAATTCTTATGCCCAAGTTTTCCAACTAAGCGCATATGGAACCACATTTCCCTTCCTAGGCATATAGTAAAGTTCAAAATCAAAGGATAGTAGATATTCGACCCATATCCACTATTTGATGTTCAAGTCACATTGATAAAAGATATATTGTAGATTCTTGTTGTCAGTGTACACCACAAAGTGGTCACCCAATAGATAATGTCTCTAGAAACATAAGGTGCAAGTAAACGCTTCTAGATAAATGTCATGTATCCGATGATTTCACTCATGAGGCCTCAACCTCAAATATTTGTATGAAATGACTTTGTCTTCCTGCATCAAAAATCCTCCTAGGACGATTCCTGATGCATCATGGAAGATGGTATAACCTATTACTAGTTGTAAAAGAGTCATAAAAGGTGCTGATAAGAGCCTCCCTTTCATATTCTGAAAGTCTTTCTCGCAAGCTTATGACCTTATGAACTTCACACCATTCGTTTTATAACCAGTAATAGGTGAATCAAGTTGTGAGAATTCTTTTATAAAACACTTCTAATTTATTTATTGTCCAAATAAACTTCATATATCAAACACATTCTTGGGCTCCACCTAGTAAACTACATCGCTAACCATTTCTGGGTCAATGAATACTCATGATTCCGATATTATATGAACAAATAAGTGATCTTCTTTTTGTCGAGAAGTAGAACATAACATGTTTGGCATAAATTTGATGCTCACTCAGTGTACTCAAAATGATCTCAAGAATTTTAAAATGGTTTCTATGGTTGTGAGAATGCACCATGTTGTTGTTCAAAAAGACCACGAAAAAAGTGTAATGACCCAAAATTTTATCAATGAAATTTTTCCCTTATTGTACTAATTTCATAATCAAATAAAATCACATTAGGAAACACAAAGGAACATCATGCTTAAATTAACTACTATGTGACCGTTAAACATAAATTTGTCACTTATGTGATTTAGATTTCAAATATCTGACATACAAGGTTGTGATCAGTAAGATGTTTGGAGTTCGATAAGACAAAATTAATTTTTGGTGAATAGTAACCTACCATTATGAATAGTAATATTAGCCTTATGAATAGTAATATGACCCTTATGAATAGTAAATCATCCAATTGAATTATAAACTTACCAATGATTGTATAAATAAAATTTATCCATCATATAAGTGACAATATGATATAATTACATTTCAGTATAAGTATTTTTGTAAGTAATGAAAATTTAATGATTCATTTAATAATTTAATAGAAAACTTATTTTCATAAAATTTCTTCAAAACTAGTATTTTTCTGTCTTATTATCATATGATAATTATATGAGACCTTAATTAATTATTCATGGTGTTAGAAAATCAGTTTTTAATTATAAAATTTGCATTTTTCATGTAAATTGTGATTTTAATTATAAATTAAATTAAACATATTTAAAAAATAATTTTCATAAAAATGAGTTTAATTTTGAATTATAAATGTTGAAGAATGGTTAGGGTGAATTTTTGGGATTTTTCTAAAATACTTGAATTTTGGGTGATCAGTGAAATTCGATAATTTAGAAAATATGCTAAATAAATGAATTTATACGTCATGCTTGAGTCATTTCTAATGTAAATGGCCGTTAGTTCGAACTCACATTCAATAAATACTATTTTTAGTCACAATAATCTTCACTATTTCATGTATTGTGGTGAAATAGTAAATTAATAAATATAATGTTGAGAAAACCCCTCTCCCCTCTACTATAAATACTACCCCTCACAACCTCGTTTCCTCACACATTTAAATCCATGTTCCTACTCCAAAATTCGGATCAAATATATTTTCATGCTCCTCACCCACTTCCATCATCCATTGGTCTAAAAAAATACTTATTCCTCTCCCCTAAAGAGGCTCTCAAAGAATACATATTCAAGATGTAATTTCTTTATCTATTTTCTTTCAAAAAAATTTCAAATTTCAATAATTTTCTTCTATTATCCTCAAATTATTTTATCCAAATTCCATTATAACTATAATATTATTGTTATAATGGTATTATATCATGTTAATGGAATATTATTCATTATCCTCCTCCCAATCTCTATTTGTTTTAAAAAATGAAATTGTTTCCCGTGAGGTGTTAATTTACTTACCTCATGGGTGATGCACCTAAATTTTCCTTCAAATCATTCAATTATGTCAATAAAAACATTAAATGGTTTATTTTATTTTGTAATATTTTGGTTTTAACCCCTTTTATATTCTATAAACAACTTTTATACATGATACTATATGATAAAACAAAACATGTTCGTTGTGATCCAAAAACCACACGAATTAACATAAAACAATCATCATTAAATTTTAAATTATGATTCATCCACATGGTATATAAAATAATTCATTATAAGATCATATAAAATCCAGGAATATAATAAATAAAATTTAATATCATTTCTATATTTTTATCCATCTTCGACCTGAACATCCATTCATTTGTATAAGTGAACCGTTCATGAAAACTATGAAAAAACACTCCCAAAAAACGAATTTAAACTCTATAACTCATCTAATGGCCCATAATATAACTTAATAAAAACATAATGAACCATTTTAATATATAAATGGTTCATGAATTTTTAATTTAGGAATCTAATGTCACTATACAATACATTAAATCGAAGAAAGCGTTTAGACACAGAATAAGGGGAATTCTCAAACCCAACGTTTTTTCTATGGGTTTTCCCTCTTTCACTCCATTTTCAGTATAGATATTCATTAAAAATAATTTCATCATAATTATCATAACTGTTATGAGATATACATGTTTTCCAATCGATTTTATGTCAATCATATTGTTTTCCAAAAGAACCATTCTATCAAAAAAACACCTTTCACTTCTCACACAAGGTTGATGATTATTGAATCAAGTATGATATTCCCTATTTCATCTGTGAAGCCAATGTTTTTGAATATATGTTAATGAAATATAACCTATTATTTCCTATGTGATACTATATGATAACTATTGAAATATGTTCTATGTGGAATGCATGATAATGTAATTTTTTTGATGTGATGGGTGCACCCGAAATTATAGAGCGCAATGTAAATGTAATGATGTGATGGGTGAACCTGGAATTATGTAGCACTCTAATGCATTGGGTTATGTGAAGAAACTCCTGATTAAAGTGAAGTATGTATGAAAATTATGTTATTTTTTTTCAATACTATGTGTGGTAGTTGACCACTAAGATATGATGTTTCATTTTTATGCATTTCCACATTCTAAGTCAATTATTAATGTATCCTCTAATGATTACGATCTTATGACTATGTTAAAATGATAATGATTATGCTCATTTCATGTTATGTCATCTCATGTTCTCATCCTCTTACTAGGATTTTATCTCACCCCTTTTTGATGTATATCTTGAAATGATTATGTGTACTAAGGAGAAATCAAGGGCCAATAAGAAGGTAGAGAAGAATAAATTAAATAAAAGTTTTTGTTTTATGTTTTAAGATTTATATTTGTCCCTCGTATTCCTAATACACTAATAATTTGGATCCTATTTTTGTAATTATTTAAAGTTTTTTGTCATTAAAATAATGTAAAATTAATGCATTTAATGTAGGGTCACTATAGTTGGTATCAGAGGCACAATTTAGTTAATTTGGGAATACGGATTAAAGAACCTTAGTGAAAACACTTGTGTGAGACTATTTATATGTAAGCACACAAGAATCTTTTCTAAACATAGGGATCTCAAAAGATACGATTTAAGTTTTAATTTTACAAAAAATAACATATTTATAAATGACTTATTGACTTAAGTTTGTTCTATCCCTTTCTATTTTAGAAAATGGTGGGAACCAGGGGAAACCATGCCATCAACTCATTCAATGGATAATGTAGAGATTTCTTGAATGACATACATATTGTTTTGGGTGGTTTATTTCAAAACCTCATGGTGATGATTACCTAATTGTATGAGGTTATGAATAATAACATGAATAATTTGTAACATCCTCATTCACCTAATAGGGAGCAACTAGATATCGAGTGTTTTATGTGGCAATGACCTCTGATAATTAGTGGATCTTCTGATCCACATGTTGTGGAACAACGTGTCAACTTGATAGAGAAGATATTTTCTATGATTCACTATCCGGAGATGGAGAAGGTGACTCTAGCCATTTATCATCTTGATTGAGATGTTGCCCAATGGTGGGATTTGATTAAGAACAACAAGGTAAGGGATGAAATTCAGGATATGGAGTGGGAATAAATTAAGATATTTTTTATTAATAAGTATTTTCCCTGAATCATCATATGAAGATCGAGAGAGAATTCATAGAGCTAAATCAAAATGATGGATAACCTGTCACGGTTTATGAGGTGAATTTCACAAGTATTTCAAGGTATGATTATTGTTTTTTGGAAGTAATTATTTCAAATTGATAGATCAATTAGGGGATTAAAACCTCACCTTCAAAAGGCTCTTGAAATTTGAGACTTTGGGCGTTATGAATAAGTTGTTTTATTTTCTAACAAAATGGAGATAGAGATTTGAGAATGGTCCCATGTCTATGGTGATAGGAAATGAAAGATTGAGTTTCATGTTAGAGGATATAATTTGAATAGTGGAATGAATACTAAACCACTCACATGACAAAAATTTGGGAAGAAGAATCATGGGAATTTCCTCAATGGGATGGATAAATGCTTCAGGTTTCAGAAATAATTCCACCAATCTCAAGAATGTCAAAAATACATGAGAAGGATGGATAATATGGTGGAGGAAATTATAGCACCACCCATGGTCCAATGCTAAAAATGTAGGGATAAAGAGTACTATGAAAACTAGTGCACTAAACCTTGATCCCTTGAGGGTAATAAACATCATAAACCACCAAATCCAAAGGATAAAGGGAGCACTAATGCTATCACTACTACAGAAGTTGAGAAATAAAATGAAGCCATACATGGTACACATTCTATTCACTCAATAATAAAAAAAAGTCTTATTTTATTCTTGTTCTAACCATTTCTTTAGATCTTGAATGTTTTCTAGAATTATTGATTCAGAGCCCCGAAACCTTGAAGTAGATATATCTATAAAAATACCATGTGGTGAAATCATTGCAACCCAAGTGTTGGACTCTTCTCATATTGGCTAATGCGGGAATATTATTCCATCGAATCTCGTGATACTGCCCTTAGTGGAATTTTACACTGTAATGGGAATGGATTAAATATTATTATATAGAGAACATATCAATTGTCAGAAGTAGGAAATATCTTTTTATATTCTGAACTAGCCCATGATCCTCTAAAAATTAATGGAAGGTAATGAATCTCCTTTGAAAAAATCTTCAATGGTACAGGTGTTGATTCCCTTTGAATAGGAATACCTTTCTCAAATGGTTGAGTCAAAGTATAGTGTTGACCTAGTGGATATTACCATTATGATGGAATAAAGTGATGTATTTCTTGAAGAACTACCCGAACATCCCCCCGATCATGAGGTAGAGTTCTATATAAAATATAGACCTGAAGCTACTCTTATCTCAAAGTGTCACTATAGGATGGATTTTATCATACTATAAGAGTTAAAGAATCTTCTTCAAGAGCATTTGGAAAAAGGGTTCATATTCCCTAGTGCATCACCTTGGGGTGTATCTGTGCTCTTTGTGAAGAAGAAGGATGGAACAATGCGTCTGTGTATCGATTATTTGGAATTCAACATGATCACCATAAGGAATAAGTATCCTCTTCCAAGGATTTATGACATGTTCAATCAGTTAAGAGGAGCTCAATATTTATTAATGGTGTATCTTCATTCAGGATATCATCAAATAATGTAAAAGAAGTAAGATATTCAGATGATTGCCTTACATAAAAGGTATGGGCACTATGATTTTCTAGTGATTCCTTTCAGACATACTAATTTCCTTAAAATATTCATGGATTTGAGGAATAAAGTATTTATACATTCCCTTTTAAAATTTGGGGTAGTTTTTATCAATGATATTATCATATACTCCAAGAGCAAGGAGAAACATGAATATCATCTACGAATTGTGTTGGAGACATTGAGAAAGGGGAATTTGTATGCTAACTTTAGAAACTGTGACTTTTGGATGAAGCAAGTAACGTTATTGGGAAATGTGATCATAAGTGAGGGAATTTTTGTGGACCCTTAAAAAACAAAGGTGATTGAGGAATGGCCTTGTCACTCTAGTGTCACAGAAATCTATTGTTTTATTGGATTAGATGGGTACTACTAATATTTTTTGAGAACTTTCTCATGATTGTCAATCCTAATAACTAAGTTAACATGGAAAGGTGTAAAGTATGTCTGGATGGAAGAATGTGAGGAAAGATTCATGGAGCCAAAGAGAAGTCTTATCACTGCACATGTACTCACATTACCGAAAAGTGGAGAAAGTTGTGTGATATACATTGATTCTTTGATGAAAGTCTTGGGTTGTGTACTCATGAAAAATGATAATGTGATATCCTACACCTTAAAATAGTTGAAGTTCCATGAGTATAACTACCCAACTCAAGATTTGGAGCTAGCGGTTGTGATTTTAGGCTTGAAAATCTAGAATCACAACCTCTATGTTGAGATGTGTGACATATATACTAATCACAGGATTCTAAAGTATATATTCATAGAAAATGATCTCAACATGCATCAAAGGATATGGTTAGATCTAATAAAAGTCTATGATTACTCTATTAACTATAATCATGGCAAGGAGAACAAGTTAATGAAGCTCTAAGTAGAAAAGAACATGCTACTCTATCCATGATGTAGATTGAGAAAGACCCCATCTTCATGGATATGCATAGGATGGATTTGGAAATCATAATGGCAGGGAATACATCCTACTTTTCCAAAATGATTTCCTAACCATCTATACAAGAGAAGATTAATGAGTCACAAAGGGATGAACAAGAGTCAAAAAATATGGTGAATGTAGTAAATGAAGGGAAGCTCCAAGAGTTCCATATTGACAATGATGGTGTAATTCGGTTTGGAAAGCGGTTTTTTGTTCCTTCATCATCCGGGATAAAGAACAATATTTTGGACAATTCACAACACTCAAAATTTTCTATCAATCATAGTAGCACCAAGATGTTTTGAGATTTTCGAGAACACTTATGGTGGGATAACATGAATAAAGAGATTGTGGAATATATCTGAAGATGCTTGATATGATAAAAAGTTATAGTAGTGTAACGAAATTCCCAAGGGATGATGCAAACATTTCCTTTACCCATGTGGAAATGTGATAATGTTACTATAAACATTGTCATGGGTCTCCAAAAGAAATCCAAAGGAAACATTGTGATATGGGTTTTGGCGGACTAATTCACCAAGACTGACCAATTTATCGCTATTCAGGAATATCTCTCTCTTGAACAACATGAAAAGATATATGTGAAGGAAGTGGTGAGACTACATGGGGTTCCACTTTCGATTGTATCTAATCATTATCTAAGGTTCACATCAAAATTCTAGAGGAGTCTCCAACATTTTTTGAGTACTGAATTAAATTTCAGCATGACATATCGCCCCCAAACTGATTGCCAATCTGAATGGACTATTTGGATGCTTGAAGATATTCTAATAGAATGATATTTAAAATTAAAAGGCTGATGGTATCATCATATCCCATTGGTTGTGTTCTCATACAACAATAGATTCTATTCGAGTATTTAGATGTCTCCATATGAAGCTATGGATGGAAAGTGATGTAGAACTCCAACCTGATGGGTTGAAGTTGGAGAAAAAAGATACTTGGATCTGATATTGCGTAAGAGATGATAGAGAAGGTTAATGTCATCCAACAACATATCAAATGAGATCATAGTCAGAAAACAATCTATGATAACAACCATCAATGGGACTTGGATTTCGATATTGAAGATAAAGACTTCCTTCAGATATCTCTGTGGAATAGAGTCGTGCAGTTTAGAAAGAAAGGGAAGCTAAGCCCAAGGTACATTGGACCCTTTGATATCCTTGACTTCATAGGATCCATGGCCTATCTTCTCGAACTTCCACCGAATATGGCTCAATGTCAATATGTGTATCACGTAATACTCCTAAGGAAGTACATACAAGATCCATCACACGTACAAAACTCATAGGTGGTACAACTAAAAGTTGATCACTATTATGAGGAGCATCCAGTAAAGATTCTAGACCGGATTGATATGGTTCTATGTAGTAAGACAAATAACCTTGTCCAAGTGTCATGGTGGAACCAGAAGTATGGAGAAGAAACTCAGTAACCATAGGATGTGATGAAGAAGAATTACTCTCACCAGTTTTTGTAAAATTAAATTTTGAGGTTAAAATTTCAAAAGGGTTGAAGAATGTAACGACCCAAACTTTTATAAATGAAACGTCTCCCTTCCTGCAGTAATTTCAAAATCACATAAATTCACATTAGGAAACATAATTCCACATCATGCTTAAAAAAACTACTATGTGACCTTTAAATATAAATTTCCACTTTTTTGATTTGAAATTCTAAAATCTGATATACACAGTTACGATTAGTAAGTTTTTTAGAGTCTAATAGGAAAAACATAATTTTTATTGAATAGTAACATACCTTTATAAATAGTAATTTTACCCTTATGAATATTAATATGACCCGTATGAATATTAAATTATCCATGGGAATAGAAACCTTAATAGTGATAGTATAAAAAAACTTTATCCATCCTATAAGTGACTATATTATATAATTACATTATATAGTTGGTATTTTAGTAAGTCATGAATATTTAATGATTAATTTAATAATTTAAAAGAAAATTTATTTTCAAAAAATGTATTCATAAACTAGTATATATATCTCCTATGATTATATGATAATTTTATTAGACCATTATTAATTTTTCAATGTGTTAGAAAAGTTGTTTTTAATTATAAAATTTATATTTTTCAATTAAATTATGATTTTAACTAAAAATTATATTAACCATATTTAAAAAAATATTTACATAAAATGGAGTAAATTTTTTAATTCTACATTTCAATAAATGGTTATGGTGTATTTTTTGGATTTTTCTAAAATAATTTAATTTTTTGTGAATAGTGATTTTCGATAATTTACAAAATATGCTAAATAAATTAATTTTTTCATAATTAAAGAGTCATGGATGATGTAAATGGAAATTGGTTCGAACTCACATGCACTTATTACTATTTGATGTCACACTAATATTCAATATTTCTTGTATTGTGGACAAAAAAATGTATAAACATAATATTGAGAAAACCAATGTCCCCTCAACTATAAATACCACCCCTCACAACCTCATTTACTCACACCTCTCAAGACTTATACCTACAACAAATTATTATCAACTCACTTCACTATATTCTATCCCACATCCATCATCAGTTGGTCTCATAAAAATACAAAAACCTCTCCCCTAACAAGGATCTCAAAGAAGATATATTCAAGAGGTAATTTCTCTCTCTCCCGCTTCTTGTAAATTCCTTTCTAATTTCATTACTTTTCTTATCTTATACTAAACATATCTTATACAAATATCATGATAAATACAGTATGAATTATATACTATTATTCTATAATTTTATAATAATATTATTCGTTATAATCCTCTCTCTCTATTTTTTTACGAAAAAGAAATTGTTGCTCGTGAGGTATTAATTTACCTATTTCATGGGTGACACACTTGCATTTTCCTTCATATTCTTCAAGGATATAAATAAAAAATTAAATGTTTGAAAATATATTTTAATAGTTATTTTATAACACTTTTTATGTTTTGGAAAAAACTTTTGTACAAAATAATGAATGATAAAACAAAACATGTTAATTGTGATCAAAAAACCGCCAAAATTAAGCTAAAACAATCATCATTAAATTTGAACTAATGATTCATCTAAATGGAATATAAAACAGTTAATTAAAATATAATTTAAACTCCTATAATATCATTAGTAACATTTAATATCCTTCTTGTATTTTTAACCATGTTCTACACATACTTCCATTCACATGAACAAGTGAACCATTTAGGAAAACTATGAGGAAGAACACTCCCAAGAAATGAATTTAAACATTATAACTCATCCAAAGGCCCATAAAAGAACATAATAAAAACATAATTAATCATGATCATGTATAAAATACTCTTCAATTTTTAATTAATGAATCTAATGTCATTATATATTACATTAATGTAAAGAAACCATTCTGACACTAGGTAAGGGGAATTCTCAAACCCAAAATTTTTTCTTCATGTTTTCCTTCTTTCACTCCATTTTCAATATGGTTATTAATTAAAAATAAATCCATAATCATTATATTAAATTTTATTTTTTATACATGTTCTCCAATATAGTTTTTGTCAAACATGATGTTTTCCAAAATAATTCTTCTTTCAAAAACACACCTCTTACTTCTCACTCAAGGTTGATGATTCTTGTATCTAGTATGATATTCCCTCTATAATTTGGGAACCCAACGTTTTTGAATGTATTTTTATGAACTTAAACGCATTCCTTTACATGGGTTAGTATATGATCATGATTTATATATTTTCTATGTGTCATGCATGATAATGAAAATGTTGTGAAGTGATGGATGCGTCCAGAATTATATCGCACAATGTAAATGTTATGATATGACTGGTGTGCCAAGAATTATATAGCATCCAATTCATTGGGTAACGTGAAGAATCTCATGATTAAAGTGAAGTATTCATGAACATGATACTATCTTTTTTCACAAAAATGGGGTTTATTTGACCACTAAGACATGATTTTAAATTTTTATGCATTGCCACATTCCATGTATTTTATTAATGTTTCATCTTATTATTATGATCCTATGACTATGTTATAATGATAATGATTATACTTATCCCATGTTATATTATCTTATTTTCTTATTCTCTTACTTATATTTTAGCTCACCCCTTTTTATGTATACCCTCAAGTGATTATGTGTAATAAGAAGAACTCAAGGTCCAATAAGAAGCTGGAGAGGAAGAAATTAAATAAATGTTTAGGTTTTATGTTTTAAGAGTTATGTTGGGTCATAGTTTTGCCAAGACACTAAACCTTAGGATCCTCTTTTTTAATGATTTTTTGTTTCTTTATATTAAAATGATGTAAAAGTAATGTAAAAAAATAAGGGTCGCTATAAAAAGAGTGAAAATATGGGTCGAAGACCCTATTCGTCAAAGCCATGAAAATGGCGGGTACATTCTTAAGAGCCAATGACATAACATGGTAGTCATAGAAACCAATCGTCCTACAGAAAGTTGTATGAGGTATATACGATGGTTTTAATCATACCGCATGATAAACCAATCTTAGGTCAATGTTGGAGAATACCTTTTCTCCTAGGAACTAGAAAAAGAGATCATATTTTTGAGGTAGTGTATATCTGTTCTTAACTGTAAAGTAGTTCTAAAATCTATACTCCAGAAATTGAGGTAAGGTTACATCTTCTTTCTTGGAAATTAGAATAGGAAAACCCCAAGAGGATGTAATAGTCCATTTAAATCCTTTGGCCTCTAAATCCTATAACTGTCGTTTGAGCTATTGAATCTCTATTGGATCTATCTTATATATAGGAATGGAAATTGGAGCTACTCCTGGAATAATATTGATAGTAAACTCTACCTCTCTCTCTCTCAAGAGGTAAGCTATAAAATTCATTAAGAATGACATCATTGAAATGATGCACTATTTTAGGGAAATCAACTTGTTATATACCCTAATAATACATGAATAAATTTTAAATATGGGTGGTCACTCAACCTAGACCATGATGCTCTGGTCCATTTCTACCAGCCTAGACATCCAACACACCCTTAAATAGAAAACTGCTACCCTCTGGTGATGTAAAATATACTCTTTGGCGATAGGAGTCTACAAAATAATGATATATAACCAACCAATACATCCTAAGAATGGAATCTAAGCCTATAATCTCAAGAATGAAGATGTTCCATAAGAAAGGGTAAATTCCTACCTCTAGGGGATAGTCCCTATACTAGATTATACCCTCTGTCTGTACCCCTAATGGAATATCTAGGGTCATTACACCAAAGTAATATTGTATCTCTAGTTCAAGACTTTTCATAATAGATACAAAGATAAAAGAGGTCGAATCAACTATATCAAATAAAGAAGATACTATAGTTGAGGCTTCTAGAATAGTACCTTATACTTTAGATGGTCCCACATCCTGATCCTCGGGTATGGACTGTAGTGCATTCAACTGGCCTAATGCACGACCCTGTAAAAAAGATGGAATACCATGATCATAATTGCTCCGCTGGCGCTGATGGTGATCATGTGTATTGATACTAGAACCATAATATCCTCTTCATCCAGACCTAAATGTTCTATTCTTACTCCCCTCCTGATGTGGTATAAAAGAACTCACTCCTGAAGGTGGAGCTGGAGAGGATCATTTTCCACATGAAGCTAGTGGATGGGACTCATAGAAATGATAAAGATGCCCCATACGACTGTGACCCCAATAATTTAGTGGTTCTTTATCACACTGAGGCTTCAAATGCCCCCATTGTGAACACTTGGGACACACTTAAGAGTTATCAAAATGGGCACTCTAGTTGTCACTTTCCTAATAGGAAACTTTGAGGGAACATTTCCAACCACTGGAAGAACTACTGGCCTGACACAAAACTATTCCTATATGCCTGATATTATTTCCATCCCTCAGGTTATGCTCGATGATAAGACAATGATTGACTATTTCAAAAAAGTTTGTCAAGCGAAAGAAATTCACCTACATATAGATGGCATACTAGAGCCCATCCTCTAAATGTATGACAGGTGAATTCTCATCACCAGCTATAAGTGGTGAAAAGAACTGTAACTCTGTGAAACATGAAAAATAGTCCATAATTTACATATAACCCTTCTTGAGATGCGTGGAATCTCTACCTCTATCAGCTCTCAACATATGAAGAAAGAACTAATCATAGAAGGCATTCTGTAAATCTTCCCATAACATGCTTCTATGACCACCATCCTGGGTAATCAAATCCCCCAATGCTTGGCCCAATCATGAAGCATGTATGTGGAAATCTTGACCATCAACTATATAGACATCTCTATATGATCAAATATATATAGGTAAGATTCAAGCTAAGAATCAAAAGCCTGCGAACCACCATCCCCTCAGAATGTAGGAGGATGCCATAACTGGAACTCATGAGTCAAATTATCCATCATAGGTTCAACTTATGGGACACCATGCATGTAGAACATCAGAAGTAATAAAATATTACGAACATGGGATTTAGTTCCCATATAATGTACAGCAGGTGGTTCCTCAAGTGGAACTCTTGGAGGTAAGATTGGAAACTCAGGGCCCACTATGTCTAGAGCATGGTCTTTTCCACCCTCATGGCATACACTATGATTATTTCATGGTGTCAATGGTCTAAGATAGCCAAGAAAATTCCTAAGAACAATATTAAATACAAATACAGCATCACTACCAGATGCTGAAGATATGGAAACTCACTAACCAAGACATACTACCCAACTACCTGCTTAGATGGCCAGTCATCAACAAGTTCTCAAGTAAAAGTTTCATTTCCTTTTACATTTAATTACCATGTTCACTCCTTTACCTTTCATAAATATGATAAGGAAGGATGAGTGTAGAGACCCGAAGCCTAATGTACAAGGAAATTACATTACCTTTGCGGAATACTTATTACATAACAAAAACACACACACAAGGACCGTAATAGTTTAGTGTCTTTGGAAACTCGGAACGTAATCTTCTAATCATGGTGAAAGTTCTTCAACATCTCCCATAAAGATCTACCTTTTTTTTCTTACCTAAAACCTTTCTTTATATCCTGGGGAAAATAAAACATAAAAGGGTGAGCTCAAATGATCAGTAAGGGTAAACAAAAGAAAAATAAATCACATCATATTCATAAGAACATAACATTTTGGAAATCTTAACCTGCAAAAGAGATCATAATATCATAACATGGGATAAATCATAGTAGTGAAATGAAATCACAATAATCATAAATTAAAACATGAAACTTTGTGGCATACACACATAATCATATAGAATCATATCTTATTAGTCAAGACTCATTGCAAAGACTATCTTAGTGGACAAAGTCCATTTCTGAACTGAGTCACCCTCGTTTGAGTTCTGTTTCACTGACCCAGTATAACCTACCGTTCCAGCCATTTCTATCTCATGAGATATAAAATCTTTACCCAATTCATTTGAGGGAGATATAGGTCCCACCCATCTCATAATGATACCATTCTTATGTGTGCCACAAAATCATAAATCATACATCATTGCATAACCCATGTAATAAAAATGGGAATCTTAAACATCGTAACATCATAGAACAATTCATATAAGATAAAGGAATTCATAAATACAATTCCATCACAACATAATCAAATCAATGTAATAATTGGGATAGAAACATAACCCTTTATTATCTTAGATGAAAAACAATTTTGATAAAAAACTTGAACTCCATTCTTGAGGAAAATATCCTTTCTACTTCAAAAACATTTCCCCTTTCTTAACATGTCTTACAATTTTATAATAAAAGAAGTTGATTAAAAATAAACATGAAAACTTGTAAAGTAAGCTTCTTGGAAATAATGTTTCAAAAATCCATTCATTCCATATAAGTTAGAAAAACATTCTTCTCGTACTTTTGTAGGAAAAGTCAAAAAAGTACCTCATACGAAAAACGACAAAAGATTCCTTTCATATCTTTTACTAAAAACTCACCGAAGGGTAAAATAGGATTTAAAAAATTGTAGGTTAATGGAAATAATATTACATATTGAGGAAACATGTATGTGGATGATAAAATAAACCCCAGTAAATGACAAAGTATAAACAATCTCGGATAAAAATGAGATTGTGATATTCCCCTTACCTTATGTCCGATATACTTTGTACGTATCCTAACCTCCTGTATAATGATTTAAATAATGTCATTAAATTATTACAGAATCATATTCATTGTTATTATATCATATATGGTTCACTTATTACTTTATATTACCCGTTCTTTTGTAAATTCCATGTTAAAGAAGCATTTTGGGTAAAATCGTTTCATTTATCGTAGGTGTTTGGACTTGTTGTTCTTGACATTATTATTACTTATATCATGATTTAATTACTTCCAGAATATAAAACATTATTTATATATCATATATATTCAGTATATATATATAATAGATAGATAAATGAAATGAAACACACCGTTCATGGAGACGGTAGTCCATACGTACGCATGAATGCTGTTTTCCTTTCCTTATTGTCTTGAATGGAAGTAAGTAGATGACATATATATATATATATACATAAATCCAGTATATTTAACATGTCATATATTTCATTATTATTCATTATAAATACTTTATAATCATTAATTAATGGTTAATGTGGAGAATGAATCTCATCGCGTCGTGGAGACGGTAGACCGTACGTACGCACGAGCGATGATATCGTTCCCATGGTCGTGGAATTTTGTTGAAGTGTATCTATAATATTTCATTATCAATATAACTTTATAATAATCATATATAGTTACTCATTACACCATTATACCCATCCAATTAAGGTGGTGGAGGAAAATAGATTACACCACGGCGTGGAGACGGTATTTCGTACGTACGCACGCGCGGTGATTTCCTTTTTCCGTAGGACCGATAGAAGGTTAATTAGAGTTGTTTCATATTTATAATAAAATATCAGTATATAATAAATACTGATGTTATTACTTTACCATGAAACAACTAAAGAAGAAGAAGTTGAAGAAGAAAGAAATTGAAAAAGATCAGTAATGGATATTACCTCTTTTTGACGCGCCTTCACTTAACCTCCACTTAAAGAACTAAGGATGGTCTTTGAAGAAGACAAGGACCTCTAGGATGATACTAGGGAAGTTTATAAGAGATTATGTCTGGGGCTGGCCGAGATTGAATGCTCAAATTGGTGTGAGGAGGAGAGGGAGTAGGTTCCCTTTTATAAGGGAGGAGAGGGGCACCTTAGGAAAATCACAAAATATTTTTTTATATTAAGGTCAAATTCGGTTTATAATGGTTCCAAAGGGTCTTATTTCGAAGATAAAGTGGGTGTGGGTAGAAATACTCTCATCCAATAGGATTTATACAAGTTTAGGTTTTTATTTTAACCTTATCAATTAGATTTAACTCTAAGTTAAATAATTTAACTTTTACTGTGTCGTTTTGTTTTCTTACACTATATGGTTAATATACTTACTATATCAAGACAAACGAACCCCAAGTTGTTTATTATTAATATATAGAACCTTATATAAGTCATTTTGATGAACCTTAGATTTTGAGGAATAAAATAACAATTAATAATATAATATTTGTTTTAAAAACTAATTTATGTCAATTTTGACACTATTTGGTACATGATTTTTATGAAATTCATAACAGAATTATAAGTTCGAACCAAGTTATTTAAATCAACAATAACATGTCTTATTGTCCTATAAAATTAGTGAATGTCATAAAAAGTCTCAAATTACATTTATTTGGGCATTTATAACATCAATTATGTCAATATTTCTTTAATAAGACAATTACTGCATCATCTTTGTGTCCTAATAAATGATAATTATTTAATTCCTAAAAATTATAAATAAATTCATATGATGTAGATAATTGTATTATATTTCTATATATTATTCATGTTCGATGTTTCATGAATTTTATTACTAAATTAAAATTATTATACTTATAAGATTTAAGAAAGTGACATGTTGTCACATTCTTTGGTTTTAATAATAATTAAATTATTTTCATTGACAAAAGTCCATAAAATGAATCTAATCCGACACTTAGGATATATGAGTCTAATTTTAGCCATCAAATAGGACTTTTCCATGTGTTAGGGTAATTTTATAATCTTATATTTACCCTTAATAACCCGATTTACCTTTAAATATAGTAAATAAAATTTACCGTAGTTACTATTCACAATGCCCAAAAATAAAAAGTAGCTTATTAACATAAATTGGACCCACTGATTCCAAATATGGAATCCATTTTTCCAAATTCAATACAAAAGAGATGCATATATTAAATTAAAATTATTCCCATTGTCGAAAGAAAACAGGTTTTTCTTTAAAACATTGCAAAAGATTGAATTGATTTAACCTACGAATTCAAGGTAAAATCAATGATAATGACATACATTATATTAAATGGTAAAAATATATTCTATTTATACTTTAAAAACAATCAATATTATAATTTAACCACATAAGATATTATGATGAAAAAAGTTGTTTTTAATTAAAATATAGCGTGTTTTACTATTCATTAAAATATGAAAGTTATCGGAAAAATATAAAAACTTTATCTAATGTAAATTTTTATATCCTGATTCAAATGAAGAATTTTATTTTTTCAAATTGAACATATAAACATGTCAAAAACTAGATTTAAAGTGGGTGTGCCATCAAAAGGCGGCAAAACTGCATTTTTTGAAAAATACTTATTTTACCCGAAATATTTATTTTGTTCTTATAACATGTTCTAGAAATGTTTAAGATGAATAAAAATGTTATAAAATTCAAAATTTAGTTAACACTATTCATAACGGCTAGTTCATAACAATATTATAATAATATATCGTTGTTTAGTAAAACCCGGTATTGCGTACAAGACACGATATCGAGGAAGGTCGTGATTACATGTAATGCAAGACAAGTCAGGGTTGCGTGTAGTGCACAACTCCTTTGTTGTTGCGTATAATAGAATCCAACCATATTTTATTTATACATTGAATATATATATATATATACACTCAATGTTGCGTAGAATAACTTCTATCAAACGAACATGAAATTGTGTGTTACAAGAGTCAAGAAAAGTGTTGCATATACTGCAAGCTAATACAATGTTGCGTATAGCGCAATATAATCTTGGTGTGTCGTAAAATACAAGATATGAATGAAATTAAAAAGAATGTATCTTATAAAATCTCGGGTTGTTACATTCTACCCCCCTTAAAATGCATTTCACCCTCGAAATTCATCGGGGTTATAAATCATTTATTATTCATAAAAACCCACATCGTAAAAAGAAATAACAAAACTGAACTTTAAAAACTAATGTATTAAATATAACGGTTACCCAAATGAACTCATCACTGGGTTTCCATATAGGAGAAAATATGGACATGGAAGAGAAATCTAACCGTCATGTTCTGATGGAGAGTGGTAGAGAACATGACTATGAAAAAGCCAACAATCACAAAGCTATTGATTTGTGGTGATCTAAGGTACCATCTGATTCATCGGATATAAGTGCAGTTAGGACAACATCTTTGGTTTTTTTCAAGATCATTTCCCTAAAGTTTATGAAATTGGAATTAGAAGAAATACTTTCATGATTTTGGTATAGTCTCACCGTTTGTCATTCTTTGGACAATTTCCACTACATCTCTTAATGAAATGAAGTTAAATTTGTCATTCGTGATGTGTTAGCAGATCATGTGATAGAATGAATGGTCATTCCATCTGTCTCAAACAAAAGGTTAGAAAAGTTATCAAAAAAAATACATAAGTCCATCTATAGTGAGATTAATCTTATATAGTTCCTAAAATGGACTTATACTGCTTAATATAATAAAACTAGTTTCTGCTAAACATGGAATTCTTGTAGGCCAGTGGTAGGCGAAAAAGGCCAGTCGCACTTCGGTTGTGGGTTCGATTCCCACAGCCTTGTCCGACGCGATGGGCTGTCGCCCATCCTGCAGTTTTTCCTTTTTCTAAAACTACATTACTATAAAATCCCATCAGTAATATCGAAAATTTTATATCCTTAAGTAAAACTTAGCATACTTCTAACATAATCCATTCCAATACTTCGGTACAATCTCATAGTATAAAGAAAACGATTACTTGAAATTTCATCAACCAAGCATGTGAATACCATCATTTATCCCCCATATATATATATTGATGGTCACATCTTAATCATGTATTCTCTTGAAAAAAATGAATACCCATTGAACCATAGTTAAAACATGAATGTAGTTAAAAGTTAACACTTTCCACATACAAAAATCCTAAAATTTATATATACTCAAACCATGATATCACTTAGTCCTTATATCAATCATGAGCTCATGAATACTGTTAAACATTTCATTTTCTCATTTTCCCTTCATTATGCGCATATCATCTTATTTCTAAAAATATCTCAATCACATTTAATACCACATTAGACCAATACATAAATATTCCAATACTCCGTGATACAAAATTATTTTGGAATTCCATTACATAAACACTTAATCATTCCACCACATCGTTTTCATATTCAACATCGCCAATAGTGATCGCATGTGACTTCCCTTTATCCTTTTCCTTAAGCGGTTTCTCATGTCGATCATCACTAACCCTCAGATTAGGGAATTTATTAGCATAATGCCCCATTTCCTTACACTTGAAGCATTGAAGTGTTGGTGGTGTGTTCTCTGTAGTGTTTGCTTTATTCACATCATTAGAAACCCTTTTTCCATTAATTCGACACTCAGTTGCTCGATGAACTTTTTTTCCACACTTAAAACATTTTCTAGTCCCTTTAAGACAATATCCACCCTGATTCATTCCACACTTTGTGCATAAGGAAACATTCATCTTCTTTTCACCATTATTCTGATATTTCTCCTTGAACTCCATCTTTCGTTTCTTGTCAAAACCATGAGATGTATATGTAACACCAACTTCCATTTCTACCTTGACAGCACAACACACAATTTCTTCATAGCTACTGAAGTCTCTTATAGCTAATGCCCTTCGAAGACTTGGTTATAAGCCACTGAAAAATCGATCAACTTTACTTTCAGGTTGGTTGATAATGCCAGATTCATACCTTTAAAGTCTTGTAAAATTCGCTTCGTATATACCAACATATTTATCATCCTTCTGCTTCAGCTCAAGAAACTCCTTTTCAACCTTTGCTCGAAGAATACGAGGGAAGTACTTACTAAAGAACAAGTTCTTGAACTCGTCGCATTCCATGGACTCAATTTCATATCTTGGCCTCGTATTCTTGATAAGATTCCACCATTGATCAACTTCACCTTCCAAACGATAAACTGCTAAGATGATTTTATCATGTTCAGAACATTGAGGAACTAAAAATATCTTTTCAGTGGTACTAATCCATTGTTCAGCAACAAGTGGATCAGAAGACCCACTGAAAGAAGGTAGACGTTGCCTCATGAAGGACTCAATAGAATATTCTTCCCTTCTCTGCTCATTTGGAAGTCCAGAATGATTCATATCTTGTGTAAGTATATCAATAATATTTTTCACTCCATCTCCCATAACACTTTTTTGTTCAAGAGGACAATCATTTCATTGTGCATTACAGTGATCAACACGGTTCCTTCGGGTTCCATCCATCATCTAAAACCCAAAAAGCAGAGTGTGAGAGGAAAAAATAATGCTAGGGAAAAAAACATAGTAATGGGGGAGTACCATTAATATCTAACATCTTAGGTTAAATTCTAAGATCGTTACCGCAGTTCTAGGACTATATCCTATATGTATACTTATCCTTAGGGACATCCCTAGACATACCTTAGTAATATCTCTAGGGATCTCACTAACGTTTTCGCATCCTAGCTTCCAAAGGTTGACTAAACCTTTCCTCTGATACCAACTGTAGATACCAGAATCCTGACGTACATGGACATTACATTACTTTTGTGGAATACTTATTACATAACAAAAACACACACATAAGGACCATAATAGTTTAGTGTCTTTGGAAACTCGGAATGTAATCTTCTAATCCTGGTGAAAGATATTCAACATCTCCCATAAAGATCTTCCCTTTTTTTCTTACATAAAACCTTTATTTATATCCTGGGGAAAAGAAAACATAAAAGGGTGAGCTCAAATGCTCAGTAAGGGTAAACAAAAGAAAAATCAATCACATCATATTCATAAGAACATAACATTTTGGAAATCATAACCTGCAAAAGAGATCATAATATCATAACATGAGATAAATCATAGTAGTGAAATGAAATCCCAATAATCATAACTTAAAACATGAAACTTTGTGGCATACACACATAATCATAGAGAATCATATCTTATTAGTCAAGACTCATTGCCATGACTATCTTAGTGGACAAAGTCCATTTCTGAACCGAGTCACCCTCGTTTCAGTCCTGTTTCACTAAACCGGTATAACCTACCATTCCAGCCATGACTATCTCATGAGATATAACATCATTACCCAATGCATTCGAGGTAGATATAGGTCCCACCCATCTCATAATGATACCATTCTTATGTGTGCCACAAAATCATAAATCATACATCATTGCATATCCCAAGCAATAAAAATGGGAATCTTAAACATCGTAACATCATAAAAAAATTCATATAAGATAAAGGAATTCATAAATATAGTTCCATAACAACATAATCAAATCAATGTAATAATTGGGATAGAAATAGAACCCTTTATTATCTTAGATGGAAATAATTTTCATAAAACACTTGAACTCCATTCTTGAGGAAAATTTCCTCTCTAATTCAAAAACATTTTCCCTTTCTTAACATGTCTTACAATTTTAAACTAAAAGAAGTTGATTAAAAATAAACTTGAAAAATTTTAAATTAAGCTTCTTGGAAATAATGTTTTAAAAATCCATTCATGCCGTATAAGTTAGAAAAACATTCTTCTCATACTTTTGTCGGAAAAGTCAAAAAAGTACCTCGTACGAAAAACGAGAAAAGATTCCTTTCATATCTTTTACTAAAAACTCACCGAAGGGTAAAATAGGATTTAAACAATTTTAGGTGAATGTAAATAATATTACATATTGAGGAAACATGGATGTGGATGATAAAATACACCCCAGTAAATGCGAAAGTATAAATAATATCGGATAAAAATGAGATTGTGATATTTCCCTTACCTTATGTCTGATATGCTTTGTACATATCCGAACCTCCTGTATATGATTTAAATAACGTCATTAACTTATTACAGAATCATATTCATTGTTATGATATCATATATTGTTCACTTATGACTTTATATTACCCTTTATTTTGTAAATTCCATGTTAAAGAAGCGTTTTGGGTAAAATCGTTTCATTTATCGTAGGTGTTTGGACTTGTTGTTCTTGACATTATTATTACTTATATCATGATTTACATACTTACAGAATATAAAACATGATTTATATATCATATATATTCAGTATATATATATATAATAGATAGATAAATGAAATGAAACACACCGTTCATGGAGACGGTAGTCCGTACATATGCATGAACGCTGTTTTCCTTTCCTTATTGTCTTGAATGGAAGTAAGTAGATGACATAAATATATATATATATATATACATAAATCAAGTAGATTTAACATGTAATATATTTCATTATTATTCATTATATATACTTTAAAATCATTCATGAATGGTTAATGTGGAGAATGAATCTCATCGCGTCGGGGAGACGGTAGTCCGCACGTACGCACGAGCGATGATATCATTCCCATGGTTGTGGAATTGTGTTGAAGTGTATGTATACTATTTCAGTATCAATATCACTTTATAATAATCATATATAGTTACTCATTACACAATTATACCCATCCAATTAAGGTGGTGGCGGAAAATAGATTACACCACGGCGTGGAGACGGTATTCCGTACGTACGCACGCGCGGAGATTTCCTTTTTTCGTAGGACGGATAGAAGGTTAATTAGAGTTGTTTCATATTTATAATAACATATCAGTATATAAGAAAAACTTATGTTATTACTTTACCATGAAACAACTAAAGAAGAAGAAGTTGAAGAAGAAAGAAATTGAAAAAGAACGGTAATGGATATTACCTCTTTTTGACGCGCCTTTACTTAACCTCCACTTAAATAACTAAGGATGGTCTTTGAAGAAGACAAGGACCTCTAGGATGATACTAGGGAAGTGGAGAAGAGATTTAGTCAGGGTTTGGACGAGCTTGAATGCTCAAATTGGTGTGAGGAGGAGAGGGAAGAGGTGCCCTTTTTTAAGGGAGGAGAGGGGCACCATAGGAAAATCTCAAAATATTATTTTATATTAAGGTCAAATTCGGTTTATAATGGTTCCAAAGGGTCTTATTTTGAAGATAAAGTGGGGATGGGTCAAAATCCTCTCATCCAATAGGATTTAGACAAGTTTAGTTCATTATTGTAACCTTATCAATTAGATTTAACTCTAAGTTAAATAATTTAACTTTTACCGTGTCTTTTTGTTTTCTTACACTATATGTTTACTAAACTTACTATATCAAGCCAAACAAACCCCAAGTTGTTTATTATTAATATATATAACCTTATCTAAGTAATTAGGCATAACCTTAGATTTTAACGAATAAAATAACAATTAATAATATAATATTTTTTTTAAAAACTAATTTATGTCAATTTTGACACTATTTGGTACATGATTTTTATGAAATTCTTAAAAGAATGATAAGTTAGAACCAAGTTACTTAAATAAACAATAACATTTCATATTAACCTAGAAAATTTTTGTAAGTCATAAAATGTCTCAAATTACATTTATTTGGGCATTTATAACATCAATTATGTCAATATTTCATTAATAAGACAATTACTACATCATCTTTGTGTCATAATAAATGATAATTATTTAATCCCTAAAAATTATAAATAAATTTATATGGTGGAGATAATTGTATTATATTTCTATAGACTATTAATGTTAGAAGTTTCATGAAGTTTATCACTAAATTAAAATTATTATACTTATAAGATTTAAGAAAGTGACATGTTGTCACATTCTTTGGTTTTAATAATAATTAAATTATTTTCATGGAAAAAAGTCCATAAAATTAATCTAACCCGACCATTAGGTTATATTGGTCTACTTTTAGCCATACAATAGGATTTTTCCAAGTGTTAGGGTAATTTTATAATCTTATATTTACTCTTAATTACACGATTTACCTTTAACTATAGTAATTAAAATTTACCGTAGTTACTATTCACAATGCCCAAAAATAAAAAGTAGCTTATTAACATAATTTGGACCCACTAATTCCAAATATGGAATCCATTTTTCCAAATTCAACACACAAAAGATGCAGAAATTAAATTAAAATTAATCCCGTTGTCGAAAGAAAACAGGTTATTCTTTAAAACATTGCAAAAGATTGAATTGATTAAACAACGAATTCAATGTAAAATCAACGCTAATGACATACATTATATTAAATGGTAAAAATATAATCTATTTATACTTTAAAACCATTAAATATTATAATTTATCCACATAAGATATTACGATGAAAAAAGTTGTTTTTAATTAAAATATAGCGTGTTGTTACTATTCATTAAAATATGAAATTTATCAGAAAAATATAAAAAATTTATATAATGTAAATATTTATATCCTGATTCAAAATAAGAATTTAATTTTGTCAAATTTAACATATAAACATGTCAAAAACTAGATTTAATGTGGGTGTGCCATCAAAAGGTGGCAAAACTGCATTTTTTGAAAAATACTTATTTTACCCGAAAAATTTATTTTGTTCTTATTCCATGTTATAGAAATGTGTAAGATGAATAATAATGTTATAAAATTCAAAATTTAGTTAACACTATTCATAACGGCTAGTTCATAACACTATTATAATAATATATCAATGTTTATTAAAACCCGGTATTGCGTATAAGACACGCTATCGAGGAAGGTCGCGATTGCGTGTAATGCAAGCCAAGTCAGGGTTGCGAATAGTGAACAACTCCTTTGTTGTTGCGTATAACAGAATCCAACCAGATTTTATTTATAAATTTAATATATATATATATACACACACAATGTTGCGTAGAATAACTTCTATCAAACGAACTTGAAATTGTGTGTTACAAGAGCCAAGAAATGTGTTGCGTATACTGCAAGCTAATACAATGTTGCGTATAGCACAAGATAATCTTGGTGTGTAGTACAATAGAAGATATGAATGAAATTAAAAAGAATGTATCTTATAAAATCTCGGGTTGTTACATTCTACCCCCCTTAAAATGAATTTCACCCTCGAAATTCTTAGGGGTTATAAATCAGTTATTATTCATTAAAACCCACATCGTAAAAAGAAATACCAAAACTGAACTTTAAAAACTAAAGTATGAAATATAACGGTTACCCAAATGAACTCATCACTGGGTTTCCATATAGGAGAAAATCTGGACATGGAATAGAAATCTAACCATCATGTTCGGATGAATAGTGGTAGAGAACATGGCTATGAAAAATCCAACAATCACAAAGCTATTGATTTGTGGTGATCTAAGGTACCATCTGATTCATCGGATATAATTGCAGTTAGGACAACATTTTTGGTTTTTTTCAAGATCATTTCCCTAAAGTTGATGAAATTGGAATTAGAAGAAATACATTCGTGATTTTGGTATACTCTCACCATTTGTCATTCTTTGGACAATTTCCACTTCATCTCTTAAATAAATGTAGTTGAATTTGTCATTCGTGATGTGTTAGCAGATCATGTGATAGAATAATGGTTCATTCCATCTGTCTCAAAAAAAAGGTTAGAAAAGTTATCAAAAAAACATAAGTTCATCTATAGTGAGATTAATCTTATATAGTTCCTAAAATGGACTTATACTGCTTAATAAAATAAAACTAGTTTCTACTAAACAGGGACTTCCTGTAGGCCAGTGGTAGGCAAAAAAGGCCAGTCGCACTTCGGTTGAGGGTTCGATTCCCACAGCCTTGTCCGACGCGATGGGTTGTCGCCCGTCCTGCAGGTTGTCCTTTTTCTAAAACTACATTACTATAAAATCTCATCAGTAATATCGAAAAAAGTTATATCCTTAAACATTACTTATCATATGTCCAACATAATCCATTCCAATACTTCGGTCCAAGCTCATAGTATAAAGAAAACGATTACTTGAAATGTCATCAACCAAGCATGTGAATACCATCATTTATCCCCCATATATATATATTGTTGGTCATATCTTAATCATGTTTTCTCTTGAAAAAAATGAATACCCATTGAACCATAGTGAAAACATGAATGCAGTTAAAAGTTAACACTTTCCGCATACCAAAATCCTAAAAATTCTATATACTCAAACCATGATATCACTTATTCATTATATCAATCATGAGCTCATGAATACTGTTAAACATTTCATTTTCTCGTTATCCCTTCATTATGCGCATATCATCTTATTTCCAAAAATATCTCGATCACTTTGAATACCACATTAGACCAATACATAAATATTCCAATACTCCATGATACAACAGTATTTTGGAATCCCATTACATAAACACTTAATCATTCCACCACATCGTTGTCATATTCAACATCGCCAATAGTGATCGCATGTGAGTTTCCTTTGTCCTTTTCCTTAAGCGGTTCCTCATGTCGATCATCACTAACCCTTGGATTAGGGCATTTATTAGCATAATTCCCCATTTCCTAGCACTTGAAGCATTGAAGTGTTGGTGGTGCGTTCTCTGCAGTGTTTGCTTTATTCACATCATTAGAAACCCTTATTCCATTACTTCGACACTCAATTGCTCGATGACCTTATTTTCCACACTTAAAACATTTTCTAGTCCCTTTAAGACAATATCCACCATGATTCTTTCCACACTTTGTGCATAAGGAAACATTCATCTTCTTTTCACCATTATTATGAGATTTCTCCTTGAACTCCATCTTTCATTTCTTGTCAAAACCATGATATGGATATGTAACACCAACTTCCATTTCTACCTTGATAGCACAATGCACAATTTCTTCATATCTACTAAAGTCTCTTATAGCTAATTCCCTTCGAAGACTTGGTTTTAAGACAATGAAAAATCGATCAACTTTAATTTCCGGTTGGATGATAATGCCAGATGCATACCTTGCATGTCTTGTAAAATTCGCTTCGTATATACCAACAGATTCATCATCCTTCTGCCTCAACTCAAGAAACTCTTTTTCCATCTTTGTTCGAAGAATACGAGGGAAGTACTTACTAAATAAAAGTTCTTGAACTCGTCTCATTCCATGGACTCAATTTCATCTCTTGGCCTCGTATTCTTGATAAGATTCCACCATTGATCAGCTTCACCTTCCAAACGATATACTGCTAAGATGAATTTATCGTGTTCAGAACATTGAAGAACTGGAAATATCTTTTCAGTGGTACTGATCCATTTTTCAGCAACAAGTGGATCGGAAGACCCACTGAAAGAAGGTGGACGTTGCCTCATGAAGGACTCAATAGAATATTGTTCCCTTATCTGCTCATTTGGATGTCAAGAATGATTCATAGCTTGTGTAATTATAGTAATAATATTTTTCACTCCATCTCCCATAACACTTGTTTGTTCAGGAGGAAAATCATTGCATTTTCTATTACAGTGATCAACACGGTTCCTTCGGGTTCCAGCCATCGTCTAAACCCAACAAGAATAGTGTGAGAGGCAAAAATAATGATAGGGAAAACAACATAGTAAATGGGGAGTACCCTTAATATCTAACATCTTATGTTAAATTCTAAGATTGTTACCGTAGTTCTAGGACTATATCCTATACGTATACATATCCTTAGGGACATCCCTAGACATACCTTAGTTATATATCTAGGGATCTCACTAACGTTTTCGCATCCTAGTTTCCAAAGGTTGACCAAACCTTTCCTCTGATACCAACTGTAGAGACCCGAATCCTGACGTACATGGAAAATACATTACTTTTTTCGGAATACTTATCATATAACAAAAACTAACACACAAGGACCGTAATAGTTTAGTGTCTTTGGAAACTTGGAACATAATATTCTAATCATGGTGAAATATCTTCAACATCTCCAATAAAGATCTTCCCTTTTTTTCTTACCTAAAACCTTTCTTTATATCCTGGGGAAAAGAAAACTTAAAAGGGTGAGCTCAAATGCTCATTAAGGGTAAAAAAAAGAAAATCAATCACATCATATTCATAAGAACATAACATTTTGGAAATCTTAACCTACAAAAGAGATCATAATATCATAACATGGGATAAATCATAGTAGTGAAATGAAATCTCAATAATCATAGCATAAAACATGAAACTTTGTGGAATACACACATAATCATAGAGAATCATATCTTATTAGTCAAGACTCATTGCCAAGACTATCTTAGTGGACAAAGTCCATTTCTGAACCGAGTCACCCTCATTTCAGTCCTGTTTCACTGAACCGGTATAACCAACCGTTCCAGCCATGTCAATATCATGAGATATAACATCTTTACCCAATGCATTGGAGGGAGATATAGGTCCCAACAATCTCATAATGATACCAGTCTTATGTGTGCCACAAAATCACAAATCATACATCATTGCATAACCCATGTAATAAAAATGGGAATCTTAAACATCGTAACATAATAAAAAAATTCATATAAGATAAAGGAATTCATAAATATAATTCAATCAAAACATAATCAAATCAATGTAATAATTGGGATAGAAACAGAAACCTTTATTATCTTAGATGGAAAATAATTTTGATAAAACACTTGAAATCCATTTTTGAGGAAAATATCCTTTCTACTTCAAAAATATTTTCCCTTTCTTAACATGTCTTACAATTTTAAACTAAAAGAAGTTGATTAAAAATAAACTTGAAAACATTTAAAGGAAGATTCTTGGAAATAATGTTTTAAAAATCCATTCATTCCATATAAGTTAGAAAAACATTCTTCTCGTACTTTTGTCGGAAAAGTCAAAAAAGTACCTCGTACGAAAAACAAAAAAAGATTCCTTTCATATATTTTACTAAAAACTCACCGAAGGGTAAAATAGGATTTAAAAAATTGTAGGTGAATGTAAATAATATTACATATTGAGGAAACATGGATGTGGATGATAAAATACACCCCAGAAAATGCCAAAGTATAAACAATCTCGGATAAAAATGAGATTGTGATATTTCCTTTACCTTATGTTCGATATGATTTGTACGTATCCAAACCTCTTGTATAATGATTTAAATAATGTCATTAACTTATTACAGAATCATATTCATTGTTATGATATCATATATGGTTCACTTATGACATTAAATTACCCGTTCTTTTGTAAATTCCATGTTAAAGAAGCGTTTTGGGTAAAATCGTTTCATTTATCGTAGGTGTGTGGACTTGTTGTTCTTGACATTATTGTTACTTATATCATGATTTACATACTTCCAGAATATAAAACATGATTTATATATCATATATATTTAGTATATATATATATATATAATAGATAGATAAATGAAATGAAACACACCGTTCATGGAGACGGTAGTCCGTACGTACGCATGAACGCTGTTTTCCTTTCCTTATTGTATTGAATGGAAGTAAGTAGATGACATACATATATATATACATATATCCATTAGATTTAACATGTCATATATTTTATTATTATTCATTATATATACTTTATAATCATTCATGAATGTTTAATGTGGAGAATGAATCTCATCGTGTCGTGGAGACGGTAGTCCGTACATACGCACGAGCGATGATATCATTCCCATGGTTGTGGAATTATGTTGAAGTGTATGTATAATATTTCAGTATCAATATCACTTTATAATAATCATATATAGTTACTCATTACACCATTATATCCATCCAATTAAGGTGGTGGCGGAAAATAGATTACACCACGGCGTGGAGATGGTATTCCGTACGTACGCACGCGTGGTGATTTCCTTTTTCCGTAGGACGGATAGAAGGTTAATTAGAGTTGTTTCATATTTATAATAACATATCAGTATATAAGAAATACTGATGTTATTAATTCACCATGAAACAACTAAAGAAGAATAAGTTTAAGAATAAATAAATTGAAAAAGATCGGTAATGGATATTACCTCTTTTTTATGAGCCTTCACTTAACCTCCACTTAAATAACTAAGGATGGTCTTTAAAGAAGACCAGGACCTATAGGATGATACTAGGGAAGTGGATAAGATATTTTGGTAGGGTTTGGCTGAGCTTGAATGCTCAAATTGGCGTGAGGAGGAGAGGTATGATGTGCCCTTTTATAAGGGAGGAGAGGGGCACCTTAGGAAAATCTCAAAATATTATTTTATATTAAGGTCAAATTCGGTTTATAATGGTTCCAAAGGGTCTTATTTCGAAGCTAAAGTTGGGATGGGTCGAAATACTCTCATAAAATAGGATTTATACAAGTTTAGGTTATTATTTTAACCTTATCAATTAGATTTAACTCTAAGTTAAATAATCTAACTTTTATCGTGTCTTTTTGTTTTCTTACACTATATGGTTAATAAACTTACTATATCAAGCCAAACGAACCCAAAGTTGTTTATTATTAATATATATAACCTTATCTATGTCCTTTGACCGATACATAGATTTTTAAGAATAAAATAACAATTAATAATATAATATTTGTTTTAAAAACTAATTTATGTCAATTTTGACACTATTTGGTACATGATTTTTATGAAATTCATAACAAAATGATAAGTTCAAACCATGTTACTTAAATCAACATTAACATGTCATATTAACCTAGAAAATTAGGGTAAGTCATAAAAAATCTCACATTACATTTATTTGGGCATTTATAACATCAATTATGTCAATATTTCATTAATAAGACAATTTCTGCATAATCTTTGTGTCATAATAAATGATAATTATTTAATCCCTAAAAATTCTAAATAAATTCCTATGATGTATATATTTGTATTATTTTTCTGGATACTATTCATGTTCTAAGTTTCATGAAGTTTATCACTAAATTAAAATTATTATACGTATAAGATTTAAGAAAGTGACATGTTGTCACATTCTTTGGTTTTAATAATAATTAAATTATTTTCATGGAAAAAAGTCCATAAAATGAATCTAATCCGACCCTTAGGTTATATGAGTCTACTTTTAACCATCCAATAGGATTTTTACAAGTGTTAGGATAATTTTATAATCTTATATTTACCCTTAATTACCCGATTTACCTTTAACTATAGTAAATAAAATTTACCGTAGTTACTATTCACAATGCCCAAAAATAAAAAGTAGCTTATTAACATAATTTGGACCCACTGATTCCAAATATGGAATCCATTTTTCCAAATTCAATACACAAAAGATGCAGAAATTAAATTAAAATTAATCCCGTTGTCGAAAGAAAACGGGTTTTTCTTTAGAACATTGCAAAAGATTGAATTGATTTAACCTACGAATTCAAGGTAAAATCAATGCTAAGGACATACATTATATTAAATGGTAAAAATATATTCTATTTATACTTTAAAACCATCCAATATTATAATTTAACCACATAAGATATAACGATGAAAAAAGTTGTTTTTAATTAAAATATAGCGTGTTTTTACTATTCATTAAAATATGAAAGTTATCGGAAAAATATCAAAACATTATCTAATGTAAATTTTTATATTCTGATTCAAAAGAAGAATTTTATTTTGTCAAATTGAACATATAAACCTGTCAAAAACAATATTTAAAGTGGTTGTTCCATCAAAAGGCGGCAAAACCGTATTTTTTTAAAAATACTTATTTTACCCGAAAAATTTATTTTGTTCTTATACCATGTTCTAGAAATGTGTAAGATGAATAATAATGTTATAAAATTAAAATTTTAGTTAACACTATTCATAAAGGCTAGTTCATAACAATATTATAATAATATATCATTGTTTAGTAAAACCCGGTATTGCGTACAAGACATGCTATCGAGGAAGGTCGCGATTGCGTGTAATGCAAGCCAAGTCAGGGTTGCGTGTAGTGCAAAACTCATTTGTTGTTGCGTATAACAGAATCCAACCCTATTTTATTTATAAATTGAATATATATATATATATATATATATACACTCAATGTTGCGTAGAATAGCTTCTATCAAATGAACTTGAAATTGTGTGTTACAAGAGCCAAGAAAAGTGTTGCGTATACTGCAAGCTAATACAATGTTGCGTATAATGCAAGATAATCTTGGTGTGTCATACAATATAAGATATGAATGAAATTAAAAAGAATGTATCTTATAAAATATCGGGTTGTTACATTCTACCCCCCTTAAAATGAATTTCGCCCTCGAAATTCGTTGGGGTTATAAATCGTTTATTATTCATAAAAACCCACATCCTAAAAAGAAATACCAAAACTGAACTTTAAAAACTAAAGTATGAAATATAACGGTTACCCAAATTAACTCAACACTGGGTTTCCATATAGGAGAAAATATCTACATGGAAGAGAAATCTAACCGTCATGTTCTGAAGGAGAGTGGTAGAGAACATGGCTATGAAAAAGCCAACAATCACAAAGCTATTGATTTGTGGTGATCTAAGGTACCATCTGATTCATCGGATATAAGAGCAGTTAGGACAACATTTTTGGTTTTTTTCAAGATCATTTCCCTAAAGTTGATGAAATTGTAATTAGAAGAAATACTTTCGTGATTTTGGTATAGTCTCACCGTTTGTCATTCTTTGGAAAAATTCCACTTCATCTCTTAAGAAAATGAAGTTGAATTTTTCATTCATGATGTGTTAGCAGATCGTGTGATAGAATGATGGGACATTCCATCTATCTCAAACAAAAGGTTAGAAAAGTTATCAAAAAAACATACATAAGTCCAACTATAGTGAGATTAATCTTATATAGTTCCTAAAATGGACTTATACTGCTTAATATAATAAAACTAGTTTCTACTAAATAGGGACTTCCTGTAGGCCAGTGGTAGGCGAAAAAGGCCAGTCGCACTTCGGTTGTAGGTTCGATTCCCACAGCCTTGTCCGACGCGATGGGATGTCGCCCGTCCTGCAGGTTGTCCTTTTTCTAAAACTACATTACTATAAAATCCCATCAGTATTATCGAAAAAAGTTCTATCCTTAAACAATACTTAGCATATGTCCAACATAATCCATTCCAGTACTTCGGTCCAAGCTCATAGTATAAAGAAAACGATTACTTGAAATGTCATCAACCAAGCATGTGAATACCTTCATTTATCCCTCATATATATATATTTTTGGTCACATCTTAATCATGTATTCTCTTGAAAAAAATTAATACCCATTGAACCATAGTGAAGACTTGAATGCAGTTAAAAGTTAACACTTTCCACATACCAAAATCCTCAAAATTCTATATACTCAAAACATGATATCACATAGTCCTTATATCAATCATGAGCTCATGAATACTATTAAACATTTCATTTTCTCGTTTTCCCTTCATTATGCGCATATCATCTTATTTCCAAAAATATCTCAATCACTTTGAATACCACATTAGACCAATACATAAATATTCCAATACTCCATGATACAACATAATTTTGGAATCCCATTACATAAACACTTAATCATTCCACCACATCGTTGTCATATTGAACATCGCCAATAGCGATCGCATGTGACTTCCCTTTTTTCCTTTCCCTTAAGCGGTTTCTCATGTCGATCATCACTAACCCTTGGATTAGGGCATTTGTTAGCATAATTCCCCATTTCCTTGCACTTGAAGCATTGAAGTGTTGGTGGTGCGTTCTCTACAGTGTTTGCTTTATTCACATAATTAGAAACCCTTTTTCCATTACTTCGACACTCAGCTGCTCGATGACCATCTTTTCCACACTTAAAACATTTTCTAGTCCCTTTAAGACAATATCCACCATGATTCCTTCCACACTTTGTGCATAAGGAAACATTCATCTTCTTTTCACCATTATTCTGAGATTTCTCCATGAACTCCATCTTTCTTTTCTTGTCAAAACCATGAGATGGATATGTAACACCAACTTCCATTTCTACCTTGACAACACAACGCACAATTTCTTCATAGCTACTAAAGTCTCTTATAGATAATTCCTTTCAAAGAATTGGTTTTAAGCCACTGAAAAATCAATCAACTTTACTTTCCGGTTGGAAGATAATGCTAGATGCATACCTTGCAAGTCTTGTAAAATTCGCTTCGTATATACGAACTGATTCATCATCCTTCTGCTTCAGCTCAAGAAACTCCTTTTCCATCTTTGTTCGAAGAATACGAGGGAAGTATTTACTGAAAAAAGAGTTCTTGAACTCGTCCCATTCCATGGACTCAATTTCATCTCTTGGCCTCGTATTCTTGATAAGATTCAACCATTGTTCAGCTTCACCTTCCAAACGATATACTGCTAAGATGACTTTATCATGTTCAGAACATTAAAGAACTGAAAATATCTTTTTAGTGGTACTGATCCATTGTTCAGCAACAAGTGGATCAGACGACCCGCTGAAAGAAGGTGGACGTTGCCTCATGAAGGACTCAATAGAATATTTTTCCCTTCTCTGCTCATTTGGAAGTCCATAATGATTCATATCTTGTGTAAGTATAGCAATAATATTTTGCACTCCATCTCCCATAACACTTGTTTGTTCAGGAGGACAATTATTGCATTATCCATTACAGTGATCAACACGGTTCCTTCGGGTTCTAGCCATCGTCTAAAACCCAAAAAGAATAGTGTGAGAGGCAAAAATAATGCTAGGGAAAACAACATAGTAAAGGGGGAGTACCCTTAATATCTAACATCTTAGGTTAAATTCTAAGATCTTTACAGTAGTTCTAGGACTATATCCTATACGTATACTTATCCTTAGGGACATCCCTAGACATACCTTAGTAATATCTCTAGGGATCTCACTAATGTTTTCGCATCATAGTTTCCAAAGGTTGACTAAACCTTTCCTCTGATACCAACTGTAGAGACCCAAATCCTGACGTACATGGACATTACATTACTTTTGCGGAATACTTATTACATAACAAAAACACACACACAAGGACCGTAATAGTTTAGTATCTTTGGAAACTCAGAATGTAATCTTCTAATCATTGTGAAAGATCTTCAACATCTCCCATAAAGATTTTCCCTTTTTTTTCTTACCAAAAACCTTTCTTTATATCCTGGGGAAAAGAAAACATAAAAGGGTGAGTTCAAATGCTCAGTAAGGGTAAACAAAAGAAAAATCAATCGCATCATATTCATAAGAACATAACATTTTGGAAATCATAACCTGTAAAAGAGATCATAATATCATAACATGGGATAAATCATAGCAGTGAAATGAAATCCCAATAATCATAACTTAAAACATGAAACTTTGTGGCATACACACATAATCATAGAGAATAATATCTTTTTAGTCAAGACTCATTGCCAAGACTATCTTAGTGGACAAAGTCCATTTCTGAACCGAGTCACCCTCGTTTCAGTCCTGTTTCACTGAACCGGTATAACCTACCATTCTAGCCATGTCTATCTCATGAGATATAAAATCTTTACCCAATGAATTGGAGGGAGATATAGGTCCCACCCATCTCATAATGATACCATTCTTATTTGTGACACAAAATCATAAATCATACATCATTGCATAACCCATGTAATAAAAATGGGAATCATAAACATCGTAACATCATAAAACAATTCATATAAGATAAAGGAATTCATAAATATAATTCCATCACAACATAATAAAATCAATGTAATAATTGGGATAGAAACAAAACCCTTTATTATATTATATGGAAAATAATTTTGATAAAACACTTGAACTCCATTCTTGAGGAAAATTTCCTTTCTACTTCAAAAACATTTTCCATTTCTTAACATGTCTTACAATTTTAAAATAAAATAAGTTGATTAAAAATAAACTTGAAAACTTGTAAAGGAAGCTTCTTGGAAATAATTTTTTAAAAATCCAATCATGCCGTATAAGTTAGAAAAACATTCTTCTCGTACTTTTGTCGGAAAAGTCAAAAAAGTACCGCGTACGAAAAACGACAAAAGATTCCTTTCATATCTTTTACTAAAAACTCACCGAAGGGTAAAATAGGATTTAAAAAATTTTAGGTGAATGGAAATAATATTACATATTTAGGAAACATGGATGTGGATGATAAAATACACCCCAGTAAATGCCAAAGTATAAACAATCTCGGATAAAAAAGAGATTGTGATATTTCCTTTACATTATGTCTGATATGATTTGTATGTTTCCGAACCTCCTGTATAATGATTTAAATAATGTAATTAACTTATTAAAGAATCATATTCATTGTTATGATATCATATATGGTTCACTTATGACTTTATATTACCCGTTCTTTTGTAAATTCCATGTTAAAGAAGCGTTTTGGGTAAAATCGTTTCATTTATCGTAGGAGTTTGGAATTGTTGTTCTTGACATTATTATTACTTATATCATGATTTAATTACTTAAAGAATATAAAACATGATTTATATATTATCTATATTCATTATATATATATATATAATAGATATATAAATGAAATGAAACACACCGTTCATGGAGACGGTAGTCCGTACGTACGCATGAACGTTGTTTTCCTTTCCTTATTGTCTTGAATGGAAGTAAGTAGATGACATACATACATATATATATATATATATACATAAATCCAGAAGATTTAACATGTCATATATTTCATTATTATTCATTATATAAACTTTATAATCATTCATGAATGGTTAATGTGGAGAATGAATCTCATCGCGTCGTGGAGACGGTAGTCCGTATGTACGCACGAGCGATGATATCGTTCCCATGGCCGTGGAATTGTGTTGAAGTGTATGTATACTATTTCAGTATCAATATAACTTTATAATAATCATATATAGTTACTCATTACACCATTATACCCATCCAATTAAGGTGGTGGCGGAAAATAGATTACACCACGGCATGGAGACGGTATTCCGTACGTACGCACGCGCTGTGATTTCCATTCTCCGTAGGACGGATAGAAAGTTAATTAGAGTTGTTTTATATTTATAATAACATATCAGTATATAAGAAATACTTATGTCATTACTTTACCATGAAACAACTAATGAAGAAGAAGTTTAAGAAGATGGAAATTGAAAAAGATCGGTAATGGATATTACCTCTTTTTGACGCGCCTTCACTTAACCTCCACTTAAATAACTAAGGATGGTCATTGAAGAAGACCAGGACCTCTAAGATGATACTAGGGAAGTGGAGAAGAGATTTTTTATGGGTTTTCCGAGCTTGAATTCTCAAATTGGAGTGAGGTGGAGAGGGAGGAGGTGCCCTTTTATAAGGGAGGAGAGTGGCACCTTAGGAAAATCTCAAAATATTATTTTATATTAAGGTCAAATTCGGTTTATAATGGTTCAAAAGGGTCTTATTTCGAATCTAAAGTGGGTATGGGCCGATATCCTCTCCTCCAATAGGATTTAGAAAAGTTTAGGTCATTATTTTAACCTTATCAATTAGATTTAACTCTAAGTTAAATAATTTAACTTTTACCGTGTCTTTTTGTTTTCTTACACTATATGGTTAATAAACTTACTATATCAAGCCAAAAGAACCCCAAGCTGTTTATTATTAACATATATAACCTTATCTAAGTAATTTTGCCGAACCTTAGATTTTTAGGAATAAAATAACAATTAATAATATAATATTTGTTTTAAAAACTAATTTTTGTCAATTTTGACAGTATTTGATAAATGATTTTTATGAAATTCATAACATAATTATAAGTTCTAACCAAGTTACTTAAATAAACAATAAAATTTCATATTAAACTATAATATTAGTGTAAGTCATAAAAAGTCTCAAATTACATTTATTTGGGCATTTATAACATCAATTATGTCAATATTTCATTAATAAGACAATTACTACATCATCTTAGTGTCATAATAAATGATACTTATTTAATCCCTAAAAATTCTAAATAAATTCCTATGATGTAGAAATTTGTAGTAGCTTTCTGGAGACTATTCATGTTTGATGTTTCATTAAGTTTATCACGAAATTAAAATTATTATACTTATAAGATTTAAGAAAGTGACATGTTGTCACATTCTTTGGTTTTAATAATAATTAAATTATTTTCAGGGACAAAAGTCCATAAAATGAATCTAATCCGACCCTTAGGTTATATGGGTCTACTTTTAGCCATAAAATAGGATTTTTCCAATTGTTAGGGTAATTTTATAATCTTATATTTACCCTTAATTACTTGATTTACCTTTAAATATAGTAAATAAAATTTACCATAGTTACTATTCACAATGCCCAAAAATAAAAAGTAGCTTATTAACATAATTTAGACCCACTGATTCCAAATATGGAATCCATTTTTTCAAATTCAATTCACAAAATATGTATAAATTAAATTAATATTAATCCCTTTGTCGAAATAAAACGGGTTTTTCTTTAAAACATTGCAAAAGATTGAATTGATTTAACCTACGAATTCAAGGTAAAATCAATGCTAATGACATACATTATATTAAATGGTAAAAATATATTCTATTTATATTTTAAAACCATTCAATATTATAATTTAACCACATAAGATATTATGATGAAAAAGGTTTTTTTAATTAAAATATAGCGTGTTTTTACTATTCATTAAAATATGAAAGTTATCGGAAAAATGTGAAAACTTTATCTAATGTAAATTTTTATATCCTGATTCAATAGAAGAATTTTATTTTGTCAAATTTAACATATAAACATGTCAAAAACTATATTTAAAGTGGGTGTGCTATCAAAAGGCGGCAAAACTGCATTTTATGAAAAATACTTATTTTACCCAAAAAATTTATTTTGTTCTTATACCATGTTCTAGAAATGTGTAAGATGAATAATAATGTTATAAAATTCAAAATTTAGTAAAAACTATTCATAACATCTAGTTCATAACAATATTATAATAATATATCGTTGTTTAGTAAAACCCGATATTGCGTACAAGACACGCTATCGAGGAAGGTCACGATTGCGTGTAATGCAATCCAAGTCAGGGTCGCGTGTAGTGCACAACTCCTTTGTTGTTGCGTATAACAGAATCCAACCATATTTTATTTATACATTGAATATATATATATATACACTCAATGTTGCGTAGAATAACTTCTATCAAACGAACTTGAAATTGTGTGTTACAAGAGCCAAGAAAAGTGTTGCGTATACTGCAAGCTAATACAATGTTGCGTATAGCGCAAGATAATCTTGGTGTGTCGTACAATAGAAGATATGAATGAAATTAAAAAGAATGTATCTTATAAAATCTCGGGTTGTTACAATGAGGATATTAAACCGATTCATTTTAGATTTCATGATTCAGTTAATAATGAATAGACATTTCCAATGAATCAGTTCACATACAATTATCATAATAAACGACACCCGTTTATTTATAGAATAATGGATTGACATAGTAAATTACTTATCCCAACCCAAGAAGGCCCATACGCCTCATGAATTGAGATAGACACTCACTCAATCACAACCAAGAGTAATAATAGCATAAGCTAACTATCACAATATCAGTCAACAATCACAAGCATATCAATCAATGAAAAGTAATTAATGCACCTATATGACATGAAAATATGCATGAAATGTGAAATCTATGTGCCTAATATGATTCATGTAACAATAATCCTTTCCCTCATATCATCAGCCTAAGGATGAAAGAAAATCCTCCATTAGTTTAATAATAAAAAAACTCGACATAACATGTCTATCAACCAACGGTGAAATAATATCTACCATAAGAAAAAATAAGAACAACAATTATAATTTTGGAATCATGGTTTTTACCCCGCACATGGGTTTGAGACCCCCAAGAAAGATTTATGACAAAGTCCCAAGCATTTTTAATCTCCAGTATATTGTCCCCAAATAGTAAATAATGAAAAGAAAATGATCTGATACCACTTTGTGATGTCTCGATCCCGGATTCCACTCAATGGGTGCCCTGATCCTGGTGGGCCACATGGCCTCAAGCGCATCTCCCAAAATGCCAAAGGCTACCAACTAGAAGTGAAGGCCTAGGGTGTGTCTGTGGTGAGAATATTACCTCATTACCAAAGTGTAGCACAATGGATGGATGCAATCGTAGGTAAATAGTAGAAGAAATACAAGTAAATAAAAGGCGCCATAGAAAATAGAGACAAGAATAACAATAACCAAATCAACTGTAGTAAAATTCAACAACATATGGTGATATGTCATGTACTAGAAAACTAGAAAAATATGGATACATGATACCAGTCCTCACATGTTTCACAATAGTATAAAAGATATCAAAAGACTATCCCAAGTATCTTGAGCCATGGCTCAGTCATATGCTATCATGCTCCATACTAAAAAACAATTACTCAACTGTTTGAAGTTGTATGGTTCCCTTTGTCAACTCATAGAATCAGTTAATCTAGTCCGTGTACCAAATGGTTCCTAGAGAGGGTGTGATATAAATCTAAGGGGCCCACCCAAAATGGTGTCTATAACATCTATCCTGTGTAATGAAAATGTAACAGTGCACATGCATGCATATATAATGTAAAGAAGCATAATGTAACTAAATACCAAAGTACCTAATTCATCCCATGACTAGTGTCTGAAACACAACCAATACATTAATTTATTATTACCAGTTTATAAATAATTCACATGTTAACAACAGTGAAGGTTTCAAGTTATGAAAAGACAACTAGTAATGTAATTTAAAAATGAAGTTCCAAGGTAATAACCAAGGCAATGTATACCTCATTGGTCTCCAACTCAGTAATAATTGTATTCTATCTTAGGATAAGAGTGTAACACAAGGAGCATATTCCATGGAATTACACAATATGGTGCCTACTGAATCCAAGGTGAACGTACAATGTAAGATGGGGCTAAGCAGATATAGGACCATATGGGATGTAACCAATGAGGATAGTCGACGGTTGGGTGTAGAATTGTTGGTTCAAAGAGATTACCCTAAAAATGAACCTTCTAGTTTGGCACATCATTAATAGTGCGCTGCCTATGGAGGATTGTATCCAGAAAAAGGGAGTTCAATTGGCCTCTCTTTGTTTTTTCTGTTGGAATCCTCAGTCAAAATCCATGGTGCACCATTTTTGTCAGAGTGATTGGTTGATATTTCTTTGGTCTCATTTCTCTCTTTCTCCACACGTTTACCAGGATCACCCCACCCTCTATAATTTCCTGGTAGCTTGGTTTCATGGTATGGGTGGAAGATCCTAGGAAGGTAAGGTAAGGTGTGTCATTCTTTCATCCATATGTTGGGTCATCTGGGAGGATCAGAACCAATATCAGCTGGGTGATGCGAGGTCTTCTACTTACCTCTGGGTCTGATTGAAATCTATTCTATTTGAGCTGGGCCCTCTATTAAAAGGGTGCCAAAATCTTCTGGGTCAGTCCTAGACAAATGTTTCAAACAGGTACGACATCCAAGATGGTGGATGGATCAGATGGCACCCACCGATGAGTGGTGTAGAACTGAATGTGAATGGTTCCCTAATAAATGGGATTATGAGATGTGGTGGGGTGGTGCGAGATTCTTGTGGATCAGTGTTGGTGGCCTTCAGTGCATACTTTGGCATTTGACGTTCCTTGGGGACGGAGGCATGTGCACTTCTCATAAGGATCACTATTTGTCGAAGGGCATGTTTTTAGGAGGATAAAGTGGATTCAGACTCGGAAGTCCTGGTCAGATCAGTGAAAGGTAGTTATGAAACACCCAAGAACCTGGTATATGTCATTCTCAAATGTGCGTTTGCAATAGATTCTGGGAAAACTGTTAAACACTATGGAAGGGAGGCTAACTTTGCGGCTGATGCACTGTCACGGGTTGGTAGGCAGGAGGAGGTACATGTAGTTCTTGATAGTGTAGGATCCCTTCCTTTGGATTGTATGTCTTTTGTTCTAGGTGATTCCCTTGGTTTACACAATTTTTGACCTCCATAAATTTCTGGTCGGGTGGTACTTTGTGGCCACCGAACAATCTTTTAATAAAAATCAATTTTCAATCAGTTGGATCCAAGGAATCCTATAATGATATGTGGGGATCCTATAGTGTAATACTGTGCATCCAATAATATACATTGATCCAGATCTAGTTGCATCTCAACATAAAAAATTCATATCCTTGAATCGGAATGGGGTTCCCGAGTGCTCATGGAATTCCTCGATCAGAATCCAAGGAGAGCTCGAGTCAGTTCATTCCTATTTGATTAAGAAGTCATGTAATATTTCATTTGGTTTAAGACTTTATTTTCATTAGTGTGATAATGTCAAGTATCGTTTAATTGTTGGTTCAATCATTTCCTTTCATTTTCGTGATAAGATGTTCATGTAGCATGGAACCATTTAATCAAGTCATAATTAATCAATAAGTCCATTTGGTTCACGCCTTGCCTTTCATTAGTGTGACAAGGCCAAGTATCATGCACCCTTTTCTAATTCCTTTTAATTAATATTTAGTAACTAATGTTCATTTATCCACCTTCCATTAATGTGGTAAGGGCTGCTAGCGATATGCAACCTAATATTCATTTACATTTATAGCACAGTGATATCCTTAGTATACTTTCCAATTAACATTTCACATTTCATTATCAGTTGAAGAACGTACATTAGGCAGGTTAAGTGGTTAGAAAACACAGAACTTTCTGTTATAAAATTACCATTATAAACAATCCATTTAATATAAAAACAATTTCTCTTAGTAAGGTCAAGGCAAGGAACACCCAAACGATGACTCAAATGTGTCAAAACACTAAAATGACAATTATGGCATAACAACATACATGAGATGAATGGAGTTTTTGGAGTAAACTATAATAATCAATCACATATATGGAAAGAGAACATCCATATGGTTCTAATGAGTATAAACATGGAATATAAATTCTTTAATGAAACCTAATGGAATAAGTGGTCCCCACACTACAATTCCAAAATCAATGAACATGAGGGATGAATTATAGAACACCCAAAATAGGCTTGTACAAATATTCTACTTCATTATTGGAACTTTATTTGGATTATAATGGATTAGATCTGAGAAAAAGGAAAACATGCCCACACCTCGATAACTGGGTCGAGATCAAGAGTGGAGAAGAAAGGATTAAACAGACTCGAGTACTTACCGTTGCACATCCAATATGATGAACAGAATCCCAAAAAGGTCACAGATTATGGAGATCCTTCAATCCATATCTTTGACCTTCTAAAATCTCCAAAATGAGATCCATGAAGGTAAATCCTGCAAAAACTCTAATTAGGGAAGAAGAAGGGGACTTAATAGATCATTAAAGTAAAATTAGGCATTTTACCCATAAAAATGATTTGTGCATAGTTTTTCCACATGATTGGAAAAGACATGCACAAACCGTGAATGGTTACCTAGGCATAAGGGAATACTTCTCAATTAGGCCTCATGACAATGCGCAAACCGTGTGACATGGTTCTATCTAGAAATTGACCATCCACACGGTAAGGAAAGCCATGTGCCAACTGTATGCCAACCATGCAACATGTAATGTTTCCGAAAAAAGATGTTTTCTAGGATCTAAAATTTCCTTGGAAAGCCCTAAGATTTTTTTGAACTAATCATACATCCATATTAGGTCAAAAGTAAACATTTTTACCGAAATTTGAAAGATCTGTAACAGAGTAAAAACATCTGGTTCTTGAATTAGATCAGAACATGGAATACATAAACATTTATTCCGAATAAAGATTATTATACTGATTTCATGACAATAAATGTGCTGAGGAAGACCATGTTACAGTAATATTTTATGCCCCATCATATCTAAACTTTTATTATTTATTTTTGTAATTCCATTCTTTTGTGGTGTGTATAATGCATTAAAATCATGCCAAATTATATATTTTTAATGATAACTTATGAAATATTCATTATTGTATTTACCTCTGTTATAAGTTCTTTAATTCTTCACACAAAAACCAAATACCTTTTAAAAAATCCTCCTGAAACTCTTAAACATATTTATAGCATAATATTTATGCTTGAAATAAATAACAGAAGTAATGAATGTAAAATAATCAATGAATTAAATAATGAACTTATCTAAAAAAATTTATTGTTTATTCATTGGCCCAAAATTTCAAAATGATTTAGTTCTAGGGAATGAGTTGAATGAATTGCAAGATTATTGTGCACAATGATTGTAATATTCCCCTTCTAAAAAATTAAACAACACAAATCTCTTCTTTTTGTCGTATCAGGAATATCATGAACACAATACCTATTTGTTCACTTTCTCATATTTCTCTCACAGACATATGTATCAAACTTTTATTCCACATATTATTTTATTTCATCATGGTATGATTACATGAATTTTAAACATCACTAATTTGAAATAGGTTTCCTTTTGTACTTTGGCCTTTTGTAACAACATTTCAATCTTTAACTATTGTTACAAACAAAGCATATTCTAAATTTTTTTACCTTCATCATCACGCTATAAATCACATAACAAGTTGTGTTTCAAACCATAAAAACAAGGCCTTCTTGGATTTAAACTTTTCATCCCCTATAATATTAGATCCAAAACCTTTTATTCTGAGTGATTTATAATTTCCAAATATCACTGTTCCTTCATTAAAAACATTCACATTCTTCAACAGCTTCAAATATCATATTATATGTGAGGAGAAGCTACTATACAAAATCCAGGGTCGTTCTCCTTTTATAGGTTTGAGAGGGGTTTCTACAAAATATATTTTTATTTCACTTTATCAACCTTAAAATCCATTTTTTTAGAAATATTATAATTTTTTTGATATGTTGGTAGAACAATAATACATCCTTTAGCAAGATTTCTAGGTTGTTCACATATTTAAAAATTAGTTTCCAGAGTTTGGGATCTATTTTCCACTTTCAAAATAACATTATCACAATTATTTCTTTGAGAAGATTGAATCCCAACTTGATCATTTCTTCCCATAACCCATGGGATTATTATAGTGTTGTTGATTGAACAAATACCATTTATTTGTATTCCCAAATCCACCACAATACCTATAGTACCCATAAAAATAATACATTCCTCTATAACAACCATACATTACTGAATTGTAAACACTTTTCTCAACAACCTTATCATCTTCCACATCAGAACTTTGATTATCCTCACACTTCTTGTAATAACCCATAGTCTTATTCTCCAATTCATATTTTATTCCAACCATTTTTGTATTATAATTGATAGAAAAAATTGTTTTAAAATTGAAATTCTAGATATTTCTTAATTCTCATATTTCTTTGGTTTGGAACCATACATTACTTTCTTATCATTATTATTTAAGTACACATTATACTCTCTTTTCATCCCCTAAAGATAATTTTTTCATCATTGTTAGTTTTAACCTTTTAAAGACATTTTACTATATCATTGATAGTGTTTTGAAACTTGTAACTCATTGCTCATATTTAGAAAACTCTTTTTGATTTATTTTTAATTATTATTACTTTTATTTGATATTCACTTCATGATATTCATTTTTATTCTTCTATTTTTCTGTATATTTATTCATGAAACCAATATCTTCCAACAACTTTACTTTTTCTTAATGAAATATTTCATTATTTTTTGATGTAGAACTTTTCTTATTCAATAATATGATTTATCATTCAAGTCTTATTATCTTTATAAGAAATTATTTCAAATATATTTTTTAGTGAAACTATAAATCAGTTTTTTATTTTTTAGAATCACTGCTTTACAACTCTTAATTATTCACTGTAGAAATGAAATTATTTTTTCTAGAAACATTAGTGAATTTTATAGAATCAACTTTACTATATTAATCATCATCATCACTTGAAAAAAAATTATTCTTTTGGATTTGGAGAAATATTTATCTTTTCTCATGGAATATTATTTTGGCTTGCCAACCAGTTTCCTATAACATATTAATGGACTTATATCATCTTCACAACATTCATATCCATTCTTTGATCTTGGGAAATTCAATGAAACGTACCCAATGAATCCTCATTCAAACAAATAGAGGAATATATCCTTTCTATTTTCTTGTATCATGTATCGCATTCCGATAAAAACATAGATAAGAATTCATCAAAATTTATACTAATGACATTTTCATATTCAGAATCACCAACTTCTTCATCTTTGATAATATTCTTAGATTTTTTTTATTGGATTCCTTGAAATAAATTTTTCAGTAAGCATTTTATTTTATTTTCATAATTTTCTCCCTTCTCATTTCGTATGTAATGACTTTACTATGAAGATAATCTAAAGATAGAGTTCCAATATCTATATCTACCAAATACAAGATTATGGATTAAAAATTATCAGGAATAATTCATAATATATTTTCAACAATATTTTAATCGTCAAAATTCTCCCCAAGATATCTTATGGTTCTAACAATATCAGTAAACTTTTTAAAGAATTCACCAAAAAAATCCATACTCAAACATTTTGTGATCTTCATAATTCTACCTCTATATTTGTAACATTTCATTCTTCACATTTTATTACATTCATAATTTTTTTTCAAATATTCCCAAATACCATTATATTTTGAAACTCCCTTCACTATAAGGAATTCAATTTGGGAATGTAATTAAATTATATCATTCTTAGTTCTTCCATAAATATCAAGATTATTTTTATCCACAGATGTAAGAGGAAAATTCTCAATAAGAGGAGGGAATCCATCTATAGCAGCTTCCAAAACATCATACCTAGAGACATAAGATGTGCTAGAATTTCCAGATGTGATAATTCATTCCATTGAAGAATGGAATTCCAATATTGTTCATATTATTCAAAATCTGTACAATAAACTTCTCTAAAAACATCATTAAAGAGTAAACGAAGGGTACCTTTACTCTAATACTAATAGAAAAATCCCAACCTTGATTAATGTAATCACTAAGAGGTGAGAGGGTGAATCAATTATATATTTTATTTTATGTTATCTTTCTTATATAAATTTTTTTCCTCCTGTTGAATATTTATCACTTTTCTGAAATCCAAACATTCACACAACAATATGAAGATAATTATTTTCAAGGTTCACTACTCAATATGAGTATATAGTCAATGGAATGGTTATGAAAAAAATAAAATACCCCAGAATCCAATATAAAAAATATCCTTTTGGTGATACAATAAGTATGAAAAACCCTTACACTTTTGTAACACAATGATAAATATAGGAGTTTATGTAATTTTTATATCATGAATGATGTGTATATGTTTTTTAAAAATTTTAAAATACTTCACAAGTTGGTTACAAAAATGAAACAATTATCCTTCAATAACCTCTACTTTTATATTTTTTTAGAAAAAAATCTTTACATTCGTACTCATTAGAATGTAGGAACAAATTCTATAAAATTGATATGAAAATTCAGTCTGATAGCTCACTATGATTATTTAGTCTTATTATTCAGTCTAGAAATAAATCTGAATAGATAGCCATGAAACAATTCTAAATCACATATGTATATTCTTGAAATCATCATCCTGATTTCATGGTCCAATATGGAAAACCCTGATAAAATTTTCTTCTTCATACTTATTCAATCCAAAATTGTTTCTCAAGAAAACTCTATTTGGAAAATTTCTGCTACTAAATTTTTCCCCACAAACTTCAACGCTCTCTTTGTCTCTCACATGTTAATACTGTTCGAGTACATAGTGATTTAAACTCTATTTATAGGTTCCATAGAAATAAAAATAGATAAAACCTTTAAAAAATCCCACCTCTTCTAGAATCTCAATTTTCATTTCATTTCAACTTCAAATTTGACCACTTCAGTGCTTCTCAACTCTTTTGGATTTTTCTCATATCTTATTGAACCCTCTCTTAACTTAAAAATTATTCAAATTTACACATTAATATTTATTCTAATGTTGTTCTTCATTCTGATATAGTTTTTCACTCTGATGGAACAAATGTAAAACATATGTCTTCCCATTCCGGTGCTCTGACTGAACCTGTTCTTTCATAAATATCATTGAATATACTAAACACGTTTAGACCATTTGAAAAATATTCAATATCAACATTAGGTAATTTCAAATTTTATTCTTTTTTAATAACTACATAAACAAATGGAACTGCATCTGATGAATTCCAGCAACCAAATACTAATTGGTGTTTGTATACATCTACTGAATCAATCAATATTTTCCATTTGATGAATCAGTGGGAAATATTTTTTTATGAATATTGATTTAATAGAAAAACATTATGTGTCTGATGAGCTGTTACTATCTCCTATTAGATGGATTTGATTCAAGTATTTTTTTCTGAATCTTAACCCAATTGAAACAATTCATAACAATTTATCTTAACCAATAGGGAACAAAACACATTTCGACCTCATTGTGATGATTTGGGTATCATAAAAATGGTTGAATAAATTTTTATACATCATCTTATTTATTATTATCTAAAACCTTTATAATTAATTAACACCATCAAATTGTATTCATTATTTCACTCAATAACTATACTCTTCCATTGATGGACATCATCAGCCAATGCATTGTTAGTGTCACTATTTGTCTTATCGATTGGTGTCACACCATGTCTGATAGAACATTATGATTACTTTCCCCATTGAGCTCAGTAATTCTAGGTAATAGATTGAGAGTTCTTGAACGATACTCTACCTTGGAGTGCTCATGAAATTTTCATCCAAATGTACAGGTTATTAGCCTAGGGATATTGAAGGCACTAAATTAGTGATGGATTTTTGATGTTATCTTTTCATTGAAAAAAAATCTCTCAAATTTATGACATTGAAACCATTTTTAAAAATTCATCCTATTAACCCATAAAAACATAGGATCAAACCATTACCATAAGTTATGTTCAATAATTAATTTAATTATTTAATATCCCAAGTAAGATCAACCAAAAATATTGGCCACTTTATACCAAATATCATCCCAATAATTTATGTTTCTTTTGGATTCTTATTTGGTCTCTGAGGATTCAACAACCCAAGATACACTACAAGCAATCGTTTCAACCCTAAGCTTGGTTTAATTTTGGTGAGAATTGTTTTCCATTATTGAGGAATTAATTATGTCATATTTTTTCACTTTTTTATTGTACCTCATTTATATTTCCTAACCTCAATTTCTCTTATCATTTACCCTTAACATTTTTTACTTTTTTAGCCCATGCATGCCAAAACCTGTAACCAAAAAACGAATCTAGTTATTGTATAAAAATTTTGGGACTTAAGATCACATAGGGGTCTCTTCCAATTAGATCATAGTCTTCTTGATACTTTATATTCAAAAATAGAGGCAATTATAATGGTGGTTCCTCAAATAAACATACTCATAATCCCAGGCGGGACACAAAATGGATATCCAAATGGTGCAGCCCCAAACATTGGGAATATTTTTTATCAGACCATGAATGAATACCTCAATCCTCCTTGGAAGAATGTACCCTATTTCATTGAACAATATTCGCTAGGATAATATAGATATGTATTCAAACCATATTTCTAAAACCACCTTCCAACATTCCATGGGATGATGGCAGAAATGTTGTACCTTCATGTCAAGGGATTTGATGGAATTTTTGAAACCATGTCCCCCCACATAAACTTCAGTTAGTTATGATGAGGGTATTTCCTTTTTCAAAGATGTATCAAGTAGATATGTTGTTAAAAAATCTCATACCTGCATAAATCCACTCATAAAACCAATTTTTAAGAGAACTATACAAAATATATCCCACATCAAAAAAATCACTTGAAAGGAGTATCCAATTTTTTTTTGAAAAAGAAGGGGATTCATTTTATAGAATATAATAATGGTTCAACTATACACTCAACATGGAACCTTAACACACATTTTCTATCCCAATATCTTTTTGAAATTTTTACAAAGGGTTCGTTCTAGGAAAAACAATTCATTAATATGATGTGTAATGGAAACTTCAAAAATAAATCCCCAAATGGTTCTTATGAGTATCTCGATAGTTTGGATGAAACAAATGTGGGGAACATCACCTTACTATTAGAATCAATCCAAATATGGTGGAATTCAAACTATTAATGAAAAAATAAGGTGTCGGGTTAAAACTTGATCCACTCACTAGAAAGGAAAATGAGACTGATCTTAGGAATGTCCTAGAAATCCAAACAGTTCATCGCATTTCACACTTTATTAAAAACATTACTATAATACTGAAAACATCCCAAACATCCCTCACATAAAAGATGTTATTTTAAGAGGATCACCCATTTATGTCAATGCTTTATAATTTTAAAGGACACCATACCCAAACATATTCAATAAAAGGTACAATGACCCACCTGGATTCTGTTGGAAAGATAAAAAATAACCCATCCATAAACCCAGTTATCCATAAGGACAAGACCCCTACCCTCCATAGGATTTTGAAATTAATAATAATTCCAATAAAAATTATTCCTATAATAATATCTTATTTTACAATAGAAACAACTGATCCAATAACCCATTCAATATTCAATCCAAAAAAATGTATCATTCTGGGATTAACTAACCAACACAAGCCCTTTACAAATCTTAACCTCTCCCAATCCTTGAATAATTGTTTTTAAAAATGGAAATAATGAATATTTTAATTTCCATAAAATTAACATGAATTGAAATCCATTATAATTGGAAAATTAACCATGCCTAATAAGGATTCCCCAACCTTGAGGGGAGAATCAAGTTGAACACAATCATCAATTAAATAATTGAAATAATAAAAGTCGTAAGAAGTTGTAAATACATTAAAAATCTAAAAAATCTTTACAAAACCATTAAAATATTCAAATTAACATGAAAATTATTAATAAAAACCCTAATATTCTAAAAAACCAATGAGAATGTGATGGAACTAAGAAAAAACAATCAATCAAACAAGCTTATCCCTTACCTTAATTATTGAGAGGAATATCTAATACAAAAATGAATGAAAATATGTCTCTAATATTTATGTAAATCATTATCCTCCTCAATGGAATCCAAAACATATATACCTAAACAATGTAACTTTAGTAATTTATCAATTTTAAATGAAAATTTTCACATAAAAACTCTGTATTTTGGCTGATAATGTGAGTACCACCAATCAAGGGACTATTCCTCCCAAGATGATAAAACAACCTGAACCCAGTTACCCAGAGTTAGTGAATTATTACATAACACTGGAATGATCACAAGATATCATGTCCTGAATGACCGGTCAGTTTAGTAGCCTTAGATTTACTAGATACATACATAAGTTTTATATAACTTTATGAAATAAAAAAAGAATCATTGACTCTCCTTTGAACACACTAAAATGACATAGCCTATCCCTACGAGCCAATCATGATATACTTCTTTGCATCCTAGGAAAAATAAATCATAATAAATGGGGGAGCATAGATTCTAAATAAGGATAACAATATAATAGAAATTATCATAAATAAGAATAAAAATTTAATCCATTGTACAAGATTAAAACACAAGCCTTTAAACATAAACATCAACATAATATGGAAAAGATAAATCAAATAATTTCATTAAATTATTCACATTTATATTTACTGGCCTAATAATAACATATAATATCAATTTCAAATCTCATAATGATGGAACGCATAATGCCTAATATCTTAACCACATAGTCAAGGCCTCATGCCAAGAACCAAAACATAAATTTTGTCAAGCCCTTGTGCCAAGACACTAGTTTTTCTCATGAGATCTACCAATGCAAGAAGGGGATATATCGAACCACGCCCGTCACCTAATACATCCAATGTATTCCTCATATGAAAAGGTTGAATCATAACCTAAAAATTAGTATTAAAAATAGCACATGAAATTTTAGCCACAAGCCATGAATTTTTTAAAAATAACTCATCAATAGTAAAAAATATCACAAAAACATTAATACAATATGAAAGACTACATAATAAGGAATCAACTTCAAAAAAGCATAAAATCCAAAAAAGGATGTTGACATAGATGAAATCAATCTACAAACTAATTGAGTGAAATATCTCTTTCTAGTTTGAAATCATTTAATAGGAAAGAATACATTTATTTTTAAAATAATCTTACAAACTTATAAGGGAATCTTAAAAGGTGTTATAAAGGTAGAAAATGGCCACAACCACCGTATAATTTAAAAAAACATTCTTTACATAATTATTCAAAAATGTTATAAGGTACCTTGTTTGGAAAACGACAGTAATATTCCTTTCCAAGAATTTTATAAAAGTCAAAAAATGGTTTTAATGACTTTAACCCATAGTCTAGGAAATAGTAAAAAAAAATTTGAATTAAATTTTTAATAAACACAGATGTAGATGATAAAGGCGTCCCCATAGAAACTTACTTATAAACAACCTTGGATAATAAAGAGATTGTAAAATTAACCCTTAAATAGTACTTTTCCTTAGTTTAAGGTACTTTAACCACATGTATAATAGTTTCATCATTGTTATTAAATTATACAAGAATCACATACATAAATATAATATCATATATAATCCTATAATATTGCGTTGTTAATAATATTTTATTAGTACCATTGTTTTGGGTGTTAACTGATTCCTTTTACTTTATAGGTTTTGTTATGAAAGTATTGTTTTTTATAGATAAGATGTATTTAATTTATATCCAGAATGATATTATGTTCCTAAACAATATTTTTTAATCATAAAAAAATTATTCTTGAATGGTTATGATTGGGAATGAAATCTTATCACGTCGTGGAGACAGTAAACCGTATGTATGCACGGGCGACAATATCATTCTATTGATGGTGAAATCATATGTGATTGGATGGTATATTATATATAAATATTAATTAACATGATATATTTATTATTTACATAAATTATACATCATTATTATACGCATCTAAATAATGAAGTGTTGAATAACAAACTACACCACGACGTAGAGACGATAATTCATACGTATGTATGTATGGTGACTTTGTCATTCATAGGATAGATAAAATAATGAATATGGTTTTAACATATTTATAATAACATCATAGTATGTAGAAGGTACTGGATTTATAATTTTGGTATGAAAACAACAAATAAAGAGGAATTTGAAGAATAAAAGAACATTGAAAGAGGTGATGAAATAATTATCTCTTCTTCAGGTTCTTCATTTTGATTTGAACAAAAGGGAATCTTAGGTTGTCTTTATAATCCAAGAAAGGAATACATGTTTAATTTAGAGTATTTGGGAGGAGATTTGATCTGGGTTTGGACGACCAAAATGACTTTGGAGGTGTGAATTTAAGAGAAGGGGATGTACCCTTTTATAAGAGAGGTGAGGGGCACTTTAGGAAGAGCTAGAAATATTAATTTATTATAAAATAATTTTCAATTTATAATAGATTAAAATGTATTTCTTTTGAGGATAAGGTGGGGTAGTTCTAAATATTCCTAACCCATAGGTTTTATACAAGTTTAGGTCACTATAATAACCTTATCCTTTAGAAATAACTCTTATTTAAATAGTTAAAAATTTACTATGTATTATGGTATTTTTATATTACATGGTTAATAAACTTGCTATAAAATGACAAGACAACCCAAAGTGGTTCATTAATGAAATATATAACCTTATCTATGTCATTTTTCAGAATTTTATATTATTAGGATATTATATAATTTAATAAAATAGTATTTTTTTAAAAACTCATTCATGTCAATTTTGACTTTATTTAGTATTTTCTTTTTTTCAAAGACATAACCACTTGATTACTTTAAAAAAATACAATGAGTCAAATCTAAAATATCATATTCACCTATAAAATTAGTGTATTTAAAAAAAAGTGAAATTTAAATTTATTTTAATATTTATAACATCAATTATTTTAATCATTCAATAATAAGGTAATTACTGCACCATCATTGCATCATAAATAAATATAACTATTTAACGTCTAAAAATTATAAATAAAATACTATGATATAGGAAATATTTTTATATTTTTAATTAATATTTATATTCAAAATTATCTTAAATATAATCCTATATAAAAAAATGGTTTAGTTATTTAAATTTTAATTTAACACATATAACTCTTCTTTAAATAAAATATAATAAATGACTTAATATAACCAAAATGGATCAAAAGGGATCTTATTATTTTTCTTAAGGATTATTTTTTTCAAAAAGAACTTATAAAATAGAATTACTAATTGTTTTGGGGTAATTATAATCTTAATTTTACCTTTAATTACCCTATTTACTTTTAACTGTGGGAAATATAAATCAAAAGTTACTATTCAACAAAAATTATTTTATCCTATTGAGCCACAATTTACTTAATGATGTCAACTGTATCTCTTGGGTTTTTGAAATTCAATTCATAGAAGTGGTAAAATTATGTTTTATGTATATTTGATAATGTGCTAAGTAGGTGGGTAAAAGACGTTAAAAAGTTAAATAAAATTTTATATATCTAATATTATTATAAAATTACTCCAATGAATTAAATTAGATTAATATATCTATTATGGATATATTCTAATTTAAAATTAATTTAAATTTAAAAATAATTATTTAATTAAAAAGTCATTTTTAAACAATAATGCAGTATTTTTCACTATTCCTCAAAAATTGAAAGTTTTCAGAAAAATACCAAAAATTCACCCTAAGAAAATTTTGATATTATGAATCCAAAATAAATTCCATTTTGAAAAATAAATATTATAAATTTTCAATAAGTAGGTATTACTATTCACAACTTTTTTTAAATGGCTAGTTTGATTAGTTGTGGTGTGCTAGTACTCAAAGTTACGTACATCGAAAGCTATTCTATTATTCAAAGAGAAAGATTCCGTGAAATCTTGGGGTGTTAAATTTCCCCCTTCAAATAATTTCATCCTTGAAATTTCTAGAATACTACTAATTAAAAGGATTTGGGTGGTTCATCATCATATGTTCCTCAAGTTCCCACATTGCCTCTTCCATTTTCTGGTTTCTCCAATGACATTTTACCACACGAGTCGTCTAGTTTCTCAACCCTTGTTCTGTAATATCAATAATTATGTTAGGATCTTCACAATAAGATAGATCAAGTTCGAGTTCTATTTCTTAATAGGTTTGTATATTCATCGGTTTTGGCATGTATTTTCTCAATAGTGATATGTGGAACACATCATGAGTTTTGGAGAGACTTGGCGAAATTGACAAATGGTAAGCTACGACTCCAGTTCATTATAGAATTTAGAAAGGTTCAATGTACCTGGGAATCAATGTACATTTCTTACCGAATTGTATAACACCCTTCCATGGAGATACCATCATGAAAACATGATCTTTTACTTGAAATTCCATATCCTTCCTTAGGTTATCGACATATCTCTTTTTCCTACTTTGAGTTTCTTTGATGTGGGTTTGGATAATATTCACCTTTTCCATTGTTTCCTCACCATGTTCTATGACTAAGAGTTTTCTTTCACCAACGTTATCCTGACAAGTTGGTGTGCGATATCTCTTTCAATATAATGCCTTATATACTGCCATCTGAATACTTGATTGGAATATATTGTTATAGAAAAATTATACCAAAGGTAAATACTGATCCCACATACCTTGAAAGTCATCTGAGAAAGATTTTAACATGTCTTCTAAGATTTGAATAGTCAGTTTTAATTTTCCATCAGTATGAGGGTTGTAGGCAGTGCACAAATGAAGTTCATTATCCAGGGATTTCCAAATAATTTTTCTAAATCTTAATGTAAAATGGGGATCATGATCAGAACGAAAAGACAGGGGTACACCATGAAGTCCTAAAACATCATTAATATATAATCTATCTTAACATTCAAGAGGTAAATCTTCTCTTATAGCAAGAAAATGTGCTAACTTGGTAAGATGATGAACAATGACCCTTATTGCATCATTCCTTATAGGAGTCTTTGGTAGCCCCATGACAAAGTCCATCGTAATTATATCCCATTTCCACTCAGGTATGGGAAGAGGTTTCATGGCTCCTCTAGGATGTTGTCTTCCAGCCTTCACCTCTTAAAGAACCATAAATTTTGACACATAATCAGCAACATCTCTCTTCATGTTTTCACACAAAAAAATTCCCTTCAAATAACTATATATCTCAGTGTTACCAGGGTGTGTAATGAAATTAGAGCTATGAGCATCATCCTAAAATTCCCTTTTTAGATTGGGTATATCCAGAACACAAAGCCTCTTCCCAAATTTCAAAATTCCATCTTCATATACAAATTCGATCAATGTACCATCATTTAAAGATTTAATTTTATTTTAAAACTCCTCATTATCAATCTAAGAACTTTTAATTAATTATAGTATTGATGGTATGGTAATTATTTGAAAAAGTATTGATGTTTCACCTTCCAGGATTATTCCCATGTCCATATTTACAAAATCTATGAACATAGGCTCCCTTTCAACTCTCATCTTGTTCATAACTCCATGATCCTTTCTTCTCAAAGAATTTACACCTTATTTTCTTTCCCTGGGATGTAGTGTATTGTGTAATCATAATCCTTGAGTAGTTTGAGGCATCTCCTCAGACCATGTTGAGTTCTTTATGTGAGAAAATATACTTCAAACTCTTGTGATAAGTATATATTTCACATTTTTTACCACAAGTATAGTGTCTCCATATCTTTATAGAAACTATTATAGCTACTAACTCAAGATCATGAGTAGGGATGTTTTTTTAATGAATTTTTATCTACTTCGATTCCTAGGCAATAACACTATCATTATGTATAATGACACAACCAAGTACCTTATTTGAAGCATCACTATACATATTAAACCCATCATTCCCCAATGGTAGAGTCAAGAATGGATCATTGAATAATATTTTATTCAATTCTTTAAAACATTCTTCCCATTATTTATTCTAAAAAAAATCACCCCATTACTTATGATCTTAGTTAATGGATTATCCAATGGGGAAAAATTTGGGATGAAACGCCGATAGTAACCTACTAAACCAATAAAAATTCATACCTCAGTTATACTCGTTCGTGATAGCCATTCTTGGATTGCCCTAGTCTTTGAAGGATCAACAGAGATTCTGTACTTTTATACAATATGGCCATGAAAAGAAATTTCCTAAATCTAGAATTTAAACTTGATAAACTTCTCATATAATACATTTCTTTTAAAAGTATTTAGAATAGTGTGCACATGATTTTCATGAACCTCATATATTTTAAAGTATACCAAGATATCATCAATAAATACCACTAAAAAATCATCAAGATATTCCTTGAAAACTCTATTCGTTAGATCCATGAAAATAGAGGGTCCGTTAGTCAATCCGAAAGGCATTACTGTAAACTCTTAATTCCCATACATGGTTTGAAATGTTATCTTTGGAATGTCTTCCTTCTTCACACACAATTGATGATATCCAGATCAAAGTTAAATATTTGAAAAATATTTAGATACATGAATATGATCAAATAAATCATCAATGTGAGTTAGGGGATACTTGTTATTTATTTTTATCGCATTGATCTCCCTATAGTGAATGAAAATCCTCATAGATCCATTTATCTTATTAATAAAATGAATAGGGTCTCCCCATGAAGAAACATAAGAGTAAATAAATAATTTATTACTCAATTTCTCGAGTTGTTTCTTTAGTTCCGCAAATTCCACAATGGAAATTCTATAAGGGGTCTTTGATATGGGACTTGAACTCGAAATTATTTCAATTTAATACTCAATTTTTTTCTTAAAGGATGTATAGGTAAATCCTCTGGAAACACATCAACATATTATTTCACAATTGGTATGTCATATATTTGAACATTTCGTTCCTTACCCATAGTCATTTCACTCACTTCCTTCTAATAATTTAATTTTCTAGAGTTACTACAGGTGGATCTAGATGAGAATCAGATGGTGATGTTTCTACTCTACATATAAGGGATTACTTATCATCATCAAAAATTGTAACCTCTTTCATATTACATTAAATTTTCACTTCATGGTCTGAAAGCAAATCCATACCAATGATTATATCAAATTAAATCATGGTTATGCCAATAATATCAGAAAATAATGCACTTTTATATGCCATAATGGTAACTGATTGACAAAACATTGTTGTAATGATACTTCCCTTTGGAGATTTGACTGAAAACTCCCTCAATAATTTAAATTAAAAATATCTAATTTTCATGGATAATTTGGAAGATAATAAAGAATGTTGTGATCTAGAATCAATTAAATACTTGGCTAATTTTGAAGAAATGATTAAATTACATACCACCACATCATTTGGAGGTTCAACCTCAGTATTTGTGATCATAAAATCTTAGCCTTTCCCCCTTGTCCTATTCTGAGGTATGTTTCCTTGATGATTAGTACATTCATTTTCAGAATGCCCCATTTCATTAAAATTGTATCATTGAAAATCAGAAGCCTCTTTCTTCCCCTTGAAATCACAATCTTGGTGGATCTTTTATCCACACTTGTAACAAACTCTCATCCTTTTTAGGCATGTACCATGGTTCTTCTTCCCACAATTACTGTAGGATAGAAATTAAATTTTTTTCCTTCTTCCCCTTATTTCTTTTTCTTGTGTTTTCATTAGATCTCTTCTTCTCTTGCTTCCCTATGAATTCATATGACATGGAGAATTTAATTTCTGTCTTGATAGCACATGAGACTATATATTTATACGATGAAAAGGATTGTGAGACTAATAATCAATGATGAAATGGTTTTAAACCCAAAAATAATTGATCAATATTACATCTTGGGTTATATATATAATCTGTAGCATGCCTTGCTACCATGTAATGTTAGCCTCATACTTTGCGACATTCTCATCCTCCTTTTTCCTCAGACTCAGAAATTTTATTTCCATACCATCTTGATGTTCATGAAGAAATTATTATTCTATGAAAATATCTTTAAACTCAATCCATTCCATATTTGATACTTCTTCATCCTCCTTTGTGTTTTTAATTTGTGACCACCATTGATCTGCATTTCCTATGAGGTGATAAACTGCAATGATAACTTTTTCCCTTTCACTACTCCCCAAAGAAAGAAATATTTTCTATAAGGAACGTATTCATTAATCAACTACAAATTGATTTGTTGTCCCATTTAATTTTGGTTGTATCAGACTCATGAAGCAGTCTAACATTTATCCCCCGCATTGTGGATCATGGTTGTCCATATGAGTAAGGTTATTATTCATAACCTAAGTGAGCTGTCCCAGTATAGTTATAAGCTGTTCAGCACCAATTGCATCACCAACTCCACTATAATTATCTTAATTCGGTGGGAAATACCTACATGGATTATGTGTGTTGATACAGTTTCATTTCCTCCCACTAGGCCCCAATTCTAAACAATTCCTCAAACTAGGTTAGTTTATGAATTTTAATGAATAACTCCAAACTTGTAAAATACTTAACATAAATTGAATAGTTTATGCATATAATCTATAATAATAAAAATGTTTTCTTTTGGGATGTATTTACTCATAAATCATTCATAATTATTTGTAATGAAAATTTGTTTTATCCTATGCATTTCCCCCAAGAGTGTCAAACCAGGTGCATAGTAAGGCATGTTGTCGTATACCAGGATACCCTAGGCCAAGCCCACAACTCCTTGTCAGAGTTTTCACTCATCAGTACACCTATGCCAGATCCAATTCCACTTGTATTACTTATACAGGGTTATATTTCATGGAAAACTCCCACAATATCTAAATTACCAAAACTTTTGGATATTATTCTATAATAATCCTCAATGTCTATATTAGGGTAATGTTCTTTAATTAGTGTTTTTCTAAATATAGTTTCCAAGGTTGGTACTAAACATCCTATGATAACAAATATAACACCCCAACCCCAGTTACACAGAGTTGGTGCATTATTACATAACATTGGCATGATCAGAAGACATCAAGTCCTGAAATACTGATCATTTTAGTAGCCTTATAAGTACTAGATACATACATAAGTTTTACATAACATTATGTGATGAAAAAGAAAAATTGTGTCTCCTTTTAACAAACTCAAATACCATAGCCAATCCCTACAGGGCAATCATAATATACTTCTATCACTACTGGAATTATAGGTATTTATGACGGGATATTTGTGACAGGATCCCATCAAAAATAGGCTTTAGAGACGACACCCCGTCACAAATAGAAGGTGACAGAAAACAGCATAGAAAATATAATTTTTCATGGCAGGCCCGTCCCAAAGAAACGTATTTGCGATGAAAAAGGTCACCATTGCAAATAACCCTCAGATTATATACATTATATATATATAAACCTTTTGTGACGGGACGTCGCAAATACTATTTGCGATGGAAAACTACCCCGTTGAAACTATTCCTTCGATTATATATATATATATATATAAATTATGCGATGGGCCCGTCACAAATAGTATTTGTGATGGGCTCCCGTCGCAACAGGTCCCGTCAGGAAATACTAATTTTGGGCGAAACAATTTTTAGTGGATTGATGGCTTCTCTTTTATCTGACGACTCATTTACCTGCAAATTTCTCTCACTGAAATCACAATGAATAATCTTCTTATAGGTACGCATATTCATTATCATGTATATGAGAATGTATAAGCGTACCTTTGACATGATTCTTCATTGTGATTTCTGTGTGAGAAACTTGCACGTAAATGAGTCGTCAGACAAAAGAGCCCCCTTTTCGTCAATGAATCATCTTATTTTAACTTCCACCACCTAAACACATTATAAAAAATATGGTCATACAAATTCATATTCAAACTCATGAATACAAGATTGGGTATGCATTTGTAGAAGAAGACTTTTCATAATGTTTTGAGTCGATGAGAGTTGAAAGGAGAAGAGTCATCGAGCAAAAGGGGTGTCGTCAATCCACTGAAAATTGTGCCATGTTGTTACAAGTTATTACAATTTGTTACAATTGAATTTTTACTATTTATTACTATTTATTACAATTTATTACTATTTATCACTATTTATTACTATTTATTACTATTTATTACTATTTATTTCTATTTATTGATTTTTATTGATATTTATTGCTATTTATTGCTATTTATTTCCATTTATTTCCATTTATTTCCATTTATTTCTTTTTATTTCTATTTATTCCTAATTATTCCTAATTATTACTTTTTTTTCCTAATTATTCCTAATTATTACTAATTATTCATATTTATCCCTATTTATTCCTAATTATCCTTATTTATTTCTATTTATTCCAAATTATTTCTAAATATTACAAATTTTTACTAATTATTCCTATTTATTCGTATTTATTACTAATTATTCCTATTAATTACTAATTATTTCTATTTATTCCTATTTATTGCAATTTATTCCAATTTATTAAAATTTATTCTTATTTGTTACTATTTATTCCTATTTATTCTTATTTATTAATCATTTATTCCAATATATTCTAATTTCTTCCAATTTCTTTTTATTTATTACAAATTATTAATAATTATTTATAATTATTACTAATTAATACTAATTATTACCATTTATTACTAATTATTACTAATTATTACTAATTATTACTAATTATTACTAATTATTACTAAGTATTACTAATTATTAATAATTATTAATAATTATTAATTATTATTTTTATTTATTACTATTTATTACAATTTATTACTAATCATTACTAATTATCACTATTTATTACTATTTATTACTATTTATTCTTATTTATTCCTATTTATTATTATTTATTCCTATTTATTAGTAATTATTCTTATTTATTACTAATTATTTTTATTTATTTCTAATTATTCTTAATTATTCTTGTTTATTCCTTTTTATTCCTATTATTCCTTATTAGTACTAATTACTACTATTTACTAATTGTTACTATCTATTACTAAAATGCATGTAACAAAAAAAATCTAAAACTAATTTAATTACAACTAATCAAAAATAATTAAAATTAACATAAAAAATTAAATAAATACTAAATAAAATAAAATATAAATACCTTTTGACTTGATCTTTTATTGATGTAAGCACCTTCACAAATTTTTTGTAACAAAATTTAATTGAGAGAAAATTTCACTCTAAAATTCGAGTTTAGTGAGAGAGAGGAAGTGACAAATGAGAGGAAGGGAAAGAAAAACAGAGGGGGTATATATAGATTACATTAGTTGCGATGGGTCTATTAGCGACGAGATTCCCATCGCTAATAGTACTTTTTGCGACGGGACCCATCGCAAATACCTTCGACCGCATTAATTACGGGCGGCGGTTAAAATGTTATTTGGGACGGGACCCATCGCAAAAAGTGACATGCCGGCACACTTTTTATGACGGGACAACATCCCTTCACAAAAACTCATTTACTGCCGCCGATATTTGCGATGGGACCCGTCGCAAATACCCTCCGACCGACACACTATTTGCGACAGGGGGGGGGGGGGGGTCCCCCATCGCAAATAACCTTCCTGCACTTTGGAGCACATTACCTTTTCTAAAGGGACCCCAAATCCCATCGCAAATAACTTGTTATTTGTGACGGGACGAACCCCTCGTCACAAATAACCCCAGGGATAGACTATTTGCGATGGGAATTAATCCAATCGCAAATACCCCGTCGCAAAAGACTGTTTTTCCCATAGTGTTTTCATCCTAGGAAAAATAAAACTTAAGAAAGGGGTGAGCTCAGATGCTCAGTAAGGATAACAATATAGTGCAAATTATCACAAATAAGCATAAACATTTAATCCAATGAATACGACTAAAACACATGCATTTTACACAAAAACATCAACATAATATAACAAATTTGAATAAAAAAATTTCATTTACTTATTCACATGGATATTCTAATAGTAGAATAATCACATGTCATATCAATAGCTAATCTCATAATGATGGAATGCATAATGTCGGACATCTTAACAATAAATTCAAGGACTCGTACCAAGACCTTAAATATAAATTTTGTCAAGGCCTTGTCCCAAGACACGAGTTTTTATCATAAGACCTACCAATGCATCGAGGGGCTATATCAGGTCTCTCCCGTCACTTACTACATCCAATGCATTCCTCATATGAAAAGGTTGAAACATTACAAAAACATTCATACAAAAACTAGCATACAAAATGTTAACCATAACCCACTAATGGTATAAAAATAGCACATCCACAGTTAAACAAATCATATAAAAGAAAAGAAAAAAAATTAATTTGAAAATATTCTTATAATCTTGTAAGGGAATCTTTTAAGGTGTCATAATAGCGGGGAATGGCCGCACCCACCGTATAAGTTAAAAAACATTATTTACTTGATTTTTTTAAAAGGTCATAAAGTATCTTGTTTGGAAAATGACCGGAATATTACTTTCAATGAATTTTATAAAATAAAAAAAAATGGTATAAATGACTTTAACCCTATAGTATAGGAAATAGTAAAAAATGTTTTGAAATTCATTTTTATGAAATAGGGTTGTGGATGATAAAGTGGTCCCAGTAGACACATACATATAAACAACCTCATATAATAAATAGATTGTAACATTAACGCTTACCTTGTAATTTTAATTAATTAAGGTTATGTTAACCTCCTGTATAATAGTTAATTCATTGTTATTAAATTATAAAAGAATCACATACAGAAATATGATATCATATATGATCGTCTAATATTTATTTGTTAACAATATTTCCGTAGTATCATTGTTTCGGGTGATAACGGATTCATTTTTCATTTATATGTTTCATTATGTATGTCATGTTTTCTATGGAAAGGATGTATTTGATTCATATACAAAATGATATTATGTTCTTAAACAATATTTTGTAATCATCAAATGAAAATTATTCATGAATGGTTATGATGTGGAATGAAATCTTATCCCATCGTCCAGACGGTAAGCCGTACGTACGCACAAGAGAAAATATCATTCTATTAATGGTGAAATCATATGTGATTGGATGATATATTATATATAAATAAAAATTAACATTTTATATTTATTATTTACATCAATTATACATAATTGTTATACCCATCCAAATAATGACGTGTTGAATAACAAACTACACCAGAACGTGAAGATGGTAAGACGTACGTATGATCAAATTAAGGCCTATAGGTGATGAAATAATTACATCTTCTTCAGGTTCTTGCTTTTGATTTGAAAAAAATGGCACCTTAAGTTGAATTTATGATCAAATTAAGGCTTATAGGTTGAATTTAGAGTAATTGGGAGAAGATTTGATAAGGGTTTTTCTGATCCAAATGGAATTGGAGGCGTGAATTTAAGATAAGGGGAAGTGCCCTTTTATAAGAGAGGGGAGAGACACTTTTGGAAGAGCTTGAAATATTAATTTATTATAAAATAATTTTCGGTTTCTAATAACTCCAAATATATTTATTTATAGTCTAAGGTTATGATGAGTCAAAATCTACTCAGCCAATATGTTTTAGACAAGTTTACATCATCATATTAACCATATCTTTTAGATTTAACTCTTTGCTAAATAGTTTAACATTTACCATGTCTTCTTGTATTTCAATATTACATGGTTAATAAAAATTGTATAAAATTCCAATATAATATCAAGTAGTTATTTAATTACATATCTAACAATATCTATGTACTTTGGTTGAATCTTATATTTTCAATATATTATATCATTTATTAAAATAGTATTTGTTTTAAAAACTCATTTATGTCAATTTTGACCTTATTTAGTATTTGGTTTTTGTGAAAGTCATAAATACCTGATAACATCAAAAAATCATTGAATCAACCATAACATATCATATACACCTTTAAAATTATTTTATGTAATCAAAAGTTTAAATTTACATTTATTTTAATATTTATAACATCAATTATTTTAATCTTTCCTTAAATAATATAATTTCTGCATCATAATTTTTACATAAATAAATTTAATTATTTAATTCCTAATAAGTATAAATAAAATTCTATGATGTGGGAAATAGTTTTTTCTTTCTAAAAAATATTTATAGTCAAATTTATATTTTGTGTAACCCTATATTAAAAAATAGTTTAGTTATTAAAATTTGAATTTAACACTTTTAACTATTATTTAAATAAAATAAAATAAATGTCAAAATCCAACCAAAATGGATCAAAAAGGATCTTATTTTTGTTATAATGTTGATTTTGGTAGATAAAAACTAATCCAATAGAATTAGGACATGTGTTGGGGTAATTATAACATTAATTTTACCTGTTATTACCATATTTACTTTTAACCATGGTAAATAAAATTCAAAATATACTATTCACTAAAAACTATATTCATCCTATTGAACCACATTATACTTACTCATGTAATCTTCATCTCTTTGATTTTTGAAATTCAATTCACAGAACCAGTGAAATTACGTTATATATATATTTTTAAATTATCCTAGAAGGTGGCTAAAAGGCGTTAAAAAGTTCAATAAAATTTAATATATATAATATTATTAGAGAATGACTCCAATTAATTACATTGGATTAATATATGTATTATGTATATATTTAAATTTAAAATAAACTTAAATTTAAAAATACATATTTAATTAAAAATTTCGTTTTAGATAGTAATAGTGTTTTTCACTATTCATCAAAAATTGAGTGTTTTCAAAAAAATACAAAAAATCCACCCTAAGATAAATTTGATATTATAAATCCAAAAATGAATTCCATTTTGATAAATAAAATTTATAATATTTCAAAAAGTTGGTATTACTATTCATAATTAATTTTTAAACATCTAGTTTAATTGCTCATGGTGTGCTAGAACTCAATGTTTTGTACAACGCAAGATATAATATTATTCAAAGAGAAACATAACGTGGAAGCTTGGGGTGTTATAGTTGAAATACCCATGATTTACTTAAAACAATTTTTTTAGATAATAATGTTTTTAAATCCATTTACGATCTAGGAGCTAGTTTGAACCTCATTCCACATTCCATGTATTGTATGTTAGGTCTTGATGAACTCCAACCCACATATTTCACTCTTCAACATTGTGATCATACTCTTCATGATTCTAATGGGATCTTAAAGAATATTTTTTTGACTGTTGAAAATTTAATTTTCTATACTAGATTCTATTTCCTTGAAAATAAATGAAGATTAGGTCATAGGGAGAAACTTACATCATCCTTTTTCATCCCTTCTTATCATCAATCAACTCAGTCTATCGAGTTAAGAATGGGAGCATGATAAAAGAAATCAAAACCATGTTCCTCAATATGAACATTTATAATGAAAACACTCAAATTTTGGATCATTAAGATATCCCTGGGGTCAATTTTATAGGCAGTGTTGATAATGAAATTGAGGAACATTAATTATTTTTTGAAGGAAGTTTACATCTAGATGAGATTGATTTCCTTAGTTTACCTGATGGAAATTTTCCTTCTTATCTTGAATCTATTTCATATAGATCATTTTATGGGTTTTTTGAATACCAATCAATAAAAATATTATATAAATCAATATATATATATATATATTATAACCATTCCAAACACTGTTAGGTCTAATGTGGTGGTTGAAACTTCTATTCAAAAGGAAACAATTATGTCAACAAATTTGAAAAAATATATTGATTTCGATGCAATGTACCAACCCTATTTTGAAAGTGTTAAATAGAATGATCTTTAATTTTAGGTTATTCCTTCATTAATCAAGTATTCAATATTAGATGAAAATAAAATCTTCTATTTCTTATTTTTTATTCTACTGAATCCAATAAATATATAATTCTTTTGGATTTTATGAGAAATCATAAGAATGAAATTGGGTGGACCCTGTCTATTATTCATGATATTTTTTCACTAATTAGAAATCATATGATTCATATATAATCTAACTCCAAACCATGTAGTAAACCATAGTGGATAACCAATATTAATATTTTTGATGTGTGAAGGAATTAACATCTAATGTTTTTGAAAGCAGATATCTTCTACCCCATTGCTGAGAGTAACAGGGTAAGCCCAACTCAAGTTATTCAAAATATGGATGGAAAAACCATGAGTACCAATGAGGATGGTGATATTATATCCCTAAGGGTGAGTATTGTAAGAAGAGTGTTCATTTACTATAGGAATCTAAAATCATATACTAAGAAAGAAGGATTCTCTTTACCCTTCATTGACCGAGTCCATAAGAGAGTTGTTGGTCATCAACTCAATTATTTCCTAGTTATATTATTAGGGTATAATAATGTAGAATTATCCTTATAAGATCATGGAAAACCAACCTTTTCCATTCCTTTAAGAACTTCCTCTTTTAGGTGAATGCCATTTGGGTATTGTAATTCCCCAGTACCTTCTAGAAGTGCATGATATGAATCTTCTCTAACATGGTGAGGGATTGTTTAGTGGTCTTTAGAGATGGATTTTTTATATTTGGGGATACATTTTTGGGATTAATTATAAATGTTTAAAGGATTGTTTCTATAATTTATGATAATAATATCATCTTAAATTGGGAAAAAATCTATTTCATGGTAATGTGTGGACTTTTTCAAGGCTATCTGGCCTCTAGTGTTGGGTTTTAAGTTGATAAATCTATGGTTTATGCAATTCTACAACCCCTATACAAAATATTTCAAGGATGAGAGGTCCTTCTTAGTATTTGAGGGTTTCTATAGAAGGTTCATATGGAATATCATCTTCATTTCATGACCACATTATTCTATTCTAGTGAATGATTCACTATTTATATGGATAGAAATCTGTGAGGAATCATTCTCAACACTCAAGCCAACTCTTATCTCTCTACCTATCATGAAATATTCAAATTGTAAGTTTCCATTCAATGTAATGTGTGATTATAGTGACTTCACTACAAGAGATATATTTGGATAACATAGTGGAAATATCCAGGTGTCATTGCTTATTAATGTAAATAAATAACTTAGTCCTAAATCAACTACACCACCCCTAAGAAATAGATTCATAATTTTGCCTTTTCATTATAAAAATTATGTTTCTATCTCTTAAGATCCCACATAATTTTCTCCACTGATCATTCATCTCAAAAATTTCTATTCCAAAAACATGATGCCAAGGATAGATTGATGAGGTGGGTCCTTCTTCCTTAAGAGTTTTATATAACCATTAAGGATAAAAGGGTGTCGAAAATGGTATAGAATATCACCTCTCTAGATTAGAATTCAAAGACAACTCACATAACCATTGTATGTTTGATTCATTTCCCGATGAGAACTTATATTGTGTGCATTATTTACAATTTTATGCTGACATAAAAATAGCTGGTATATAGGTGTCATTGAAGAATTATTTATAACCCCAGATAACAATAAATTCCTTTTTGATTCCAAAAACTATGTGTTTGGTGATTCTTACCCATAAACTTTATGGATCAAGTCATTAGGATATGTGTTCCTGAGTTTGAGAAAGAGACTACTATTAAATACTTGCATGGAGAGTCATGTAGATGAAAATTTTCTATAAGTAAAAAAATAAAAAAGGAGCTCCAAGGTGATCTGTTTTGGCATAACCTGACAATGAATTCCTACACATTCTGTTAATGTTGTTCTCATTGTTAACAATTTAGACCGGTATCCAAAAGGAATCAATTGTCACTTACCCCCATTATGGTTATCAAAATCATTAATTATTGGGGAATATAATTTATGGGACCCTTACCAAACCCTATAGGATATATCTTCATTCTCTTAGTGGATGATTATGTCTCGAAATAGAAAGATTTCATTCCCACCAAGTCTAAAGTCTATTAAGTAATGATCATATTCTTAAAATAACTCATCTTTTTTTTTAAAATTACTTGGCCTATCATCAGTTATCATATAACACAATTCTAAAACTACCCCTTATCGACACAAATTTCTAATTATATGATTTCTCACAAATTGTTTATCTAACTTCCGTCCACAAAATAATGATCAAGATGAGTTGGTAAATAAGGAAATTAACCAAATTTTTTATAAAATTATAAATCCCTATAGAAAATATTGGTTTTATAATGTCTTTAATCCCCTTTGGGAATATCATAAGTTGTACAAGAATATCTTGGGAATCCCTCTATATAGGTTCTTTTGCGGAAAAGATTTCTATTTTCTAATTGAAATTGAACATAAGGCATTTTTTTCAATAAAAAATGAAAATTGACTTTTCATTGGAGGAAACATAGAAGAAATTATATATTAATGAACATGAGTTTATTGGTATGGAGGCCTATGAAAAGTAAAGAATAAATAAAGAAAGATTTCAATCCTAAAAATATAATTATCTAAAATTAATACACATTGAAATGGGATTTTTTTCTCTTGTATATTTCCAAACTTCATTTACAGCTGAGAAATTTAAGGTGTATATGGTCAAGTCCTTATACAGTGCATCTTGTGTACCCTCATGGGGTAGTAAGAATTCAAGATTCCATTAGTGGTCATGTCTTAAAATTTAATGGTCACAGGATATGACCATTAATTAGATAATTTAATAAACCTGAAAAATAGGGCAAGTTAACTGACTAGACCACTGAACTGAAAGAATATTGATATATTTGGGGTCTATGTTGAGTAAACATCATTAAAAAAAATTATTTTTGGGTGGAATCTTGGCTTCTACCTATACATTTACTGAACGTTTGGATTTATAAAATAAATAGGTATGGTTTTTATACTTTCCCTTATTTATTCATTGTTTTTAGTTATGGGAACATAAAAGGGATTCCATTTTATTACAATTGTGTTTGTGTGTTAGATTCAGGGTTTTCTAAGAGTAATGATTTTTTAAGGAAATTAAATTTCTTACTATTGTAAAAACACAATATATCATCATTCATGAGGATTCTATGTGTAACTTCAAGATGAAGGGATTAGATTTAGGTAGAAAAAACTCTACCTTCAATCACCAAGTGGTTTCATTCCATGATTCTCATTTTCAAATCTTATTTGGGAACTCCTCTCCTATGCCTCCATCCCCTTCATAATTTTCATTTCTTTAAACACATGAGACAGTGTTATTCTATATTAGGGGGTGAAAAGAAAGGAATAAACATGTTTAAAAAAAATATTATGTGAAGAGGTGGAATGAAAAATTTCATTAAACTAGAATATAAAAATACACATTGCAAACATTGAAACTAAATATTACATAATTTTTCATTCCATGATTTTGATATTAATACATGTTTTAGTTCATAAGCATAGATTTTAAAAAGTGTGGATGTCAAATGTGATTTTTCACCTTTTACATTTTCTTACATTTAATAAAAATATTCAAAATGAAAAACATTTGTATTGTGGTGTATTAGTTTTAGTTAATGATTTCTCATAATAAATAGCATAGGATTGGTGAGGATTTTAATTTAAACATGTGTATTTAAAAAAATGTAATTAAGAAATAATTAATTTTCATGTAGTGAAATGGGTTAACCTAATTAATGTATTTTTTCCCTAGGGGATCATTAATACATTGTTTTATGGGCCAGAGTTTTGAATTTTATCTTTTTTTGGTAATTTTAATTTATTATAGACTGAGTTAACTCGATGTGATCACTAATTATGTGAGATTAAATTAGTGAACTATGTTATTTATTCTTGGAATTTATTGGAGAATTCATGCTACATGAGTTTAATTGATTGAGATAAATTTTATGTTGCATGAAAAATTGAAAAAATATAACAAAAAAAGAAAAAAATGAACACACATATAAATACGTAAATTTCATTCCACCAAACACTTTAGTTTTTCCCCATCAGTAAAAAGAAACCCATGTGTCTGTTGCGATGCACAAAAAATCATAATACTTAATTGAAATTGAATTAAATTTGGAGTTGTATTTGAACAATGGAATGGGATTGGGATTAGTATATTTTTATGAACCTATCTTTTATTAAATGGTTTTTATGTGTATAAATATTTTTTATATGAGATCTTTTGTTGAGAATTGTGTTTTAAAATGTTCATTGAAAATGTAATTGGATTTTATATTTTTTATTTGATAAATTTTTGTTTAAGAATAGAAAAAAACAATTTTGGGGTGTGATTAGCAACTAGAAGAGGATAATTCTAATTTTTTATATTATAATATTCATAGAATTCAAATTTAATAATCACATTTACTAGTGCATTTTTTTAATTTTAACTAATTTTATTATAATTTTTGTAATTCCTTCAAAAAATGAACTATTAAAATGTACATTTCTAGACACCTCCTAAAAAACCAATGGCCTTGATTTTATTTTCATATTTCATTTTAAATTATCCCAGTCTATGAGCTACATTACATATTTCTTGAGCTATTAAATATTCATTTGGGATGATGAGCAAAGTGGGCCCGGAATTGTGTAAATTTTGGAAAAGGTGAACTAGAAAATAGCTCAATAAAATAACAATATCATCCATGATAAAATCACAATGATTCTCAAAATTTAGACTGAGATAGAGGAAATCATGTGTAAAATTTCATTAAATTTTTTCAAAAGATAATTATGAGTTTTGAGTGGATTTGTAAGTAACCTATGTTGAAGATGAAATTATGATCTAGATTAAATGGACTAGAATAATATACCACCATTTTGATCATATCTTCGATACCAAAAATAAAATTCAGAATAAAATTTACCATATGTTATATGAGATAGTTGGAAATAGTTTCTACTACAATTTCCTACACAAATTAAGCCATCTAGATTATCATTTATATTCCATTGTTGGGTGGATGAAAAATCGATCAAATTTTTGTCCAGGGTGGAAAATTATACTCTCCATTATATTTCCACACACATATGACAACCATAATTAATTGGTATAAAATAAAATATTTAGGAACCGACACAAGGCATTAAAAATTCCTATTTATTGGAGTTGTGCTAGAGGATTTGGGAGGATGATACATTTTTTTATTGTAATGATATGCTGCCACTTTTTCTTTGTAACAATGGAAATTCACATGTATGTAGTTTTAATTGCATTATTTTATTAATAAAAATTATCATTCTACTAAATTTCTATTATATTTTTGCACATTTACAATTTTCCAATAATGTGTGAATTTATTTACACAGCGAAGAGAGAAATCCTTCACACAATTATGGAGTGTTTCATTTTTTCTTTATTTTTTACTTATTTAATTCCACCCTCTTGTGTCTACATTCGTCTTATGTTGAAATATTTTCATTAATGTAGCGATAAATATCTTGTGGGTTGATTAATTCAAGTTTAAATGGTATGTATTTAATGTTAATTATCATTCTAATAATTCATTAACAATTCATTTAATTGAATTTTTTATTCAGCGATTACCTTCTCCGTTAACCCTGCTAATTTTTTAGTTACACATTTTGAGTGCTAGAACGATCCCCTATTTTGAATTGCTCATAAATTATCCTGCAAGTGTATATATGATTAGCCTTGGGATGGTGAAATAAATAAACCAATGAGTGATTTGGAAATTTCTCATTTTAGGAAAATAAACATTCTAAAATTTAAGACATTGAAACCATTTTAAGAAATTCATCAAATCAAACCATATCAACAACCTAGGATCAACCGGTTATCATAAACTGAATTTAATAAGTACTTTTTTACTTCATAATATAACTAAAATAAATCCTAATTTAGGCCACTTTTTTCCCAAATATCATCTCTTGAATGTATTTTGTTTTGGTTCCTTCTTAGAACTCTGAGGATTTAACAACCTAATATACACTACAAGCATCTTCTTCAACCCTAAAATCGGGTAAATTTCGGTGAGACCAGATTTTGGCACTATTTCATGGGAACCAAGTAATTCAATTTAGACACTCATTATATACCCTAGAAATGGAACCAAAATTTGGACTCACCCAAATTTACTCTAGCTTTTAGGGTTGAATTGGGTGCTTCTAGTGCAGCCTAGGCTGTCAAATCCTTAGAGACCTAAGAAAAAACCTAAATACAGAAACATTAAATGATAGATATTTGTGTATTCAGTTGTAAAATTACATTTTTGTAGGATGGTTTTAATTAATTATAATAAATCTTAGTGAATTTAATTTATAATAATGTGTTAATCCTAGGTTATTATAAAGGATGGATTGGAATAAATTATTCTTAACTTATTTCAATTTCATTAACTTGATAATGATTCATTCCATGAAATCTATATAAAATAATCAAATACTAGTTTAAAACAATTATATATAAATTATAACCCCCTATAAACTTGGAGGATCATTTTCATCAACAATCCTAGGAAAAAAATCTTATTTGTACATGAATAGTGTGGTAATAAAATTTAATAAGGAAGAGAAAGAAATAAAATCACGAAATGAAAAACTCAAATAAAATAAATGATAAAACATTTTATGATTGAGAAATAATGTCTAATAAAGATACTTTATACTCCCTTAAATAATCCAATGAGAGGGTTATCCTTATAATTAAGCAATTTTTTCAATGGAAGATGAGTGTAGACTCCTGGGGGTGGAAATGAAGATGTAAAAATAGTGAAATAAACATCACTCCACCATTGTGTGAAGAATTTCACTAGGTTAGAAGTGAATAAGATCACAATGTGAGATAAACTTATTTACATGATATAAATAATAATTTAATAATAGTACATGTGGAAATTTTATTAAAAAATAAGCGAATTATATGGACTTACATGTGGGAAAAAACACACGAATACAAAAAGGTAGCCTAACAATTCAACTGAAACAAACCAAAAAATTATCCAACTCCTAAACAAAATTACTATAAATATTAATTTCATTATTATATGGTGTAACCCCCAATAATTCATGTTTTTACACTTGATTATGGTAGGTCTATGTGGTGTGATGTATGTGGAATGAATACATTTCCACCATTGACCTAAAATGGGATACAATTTCCATACATCAGAAAGTTGTGTTCAAAAGAGATTATAAATGGACTAATTTGAGATTGAAATAGAATAATAGATTTAATAAAAATATATTTTATAAAAATATGTAATATTTCATCCCAATTCAAATTATGGTTTCCGAGATTTTATTAAAATGGTGGGTATCATTCTAGGCCACAAAATCTACCTTTGAATTTTCTCTTTAACATGGGTTTCCTAAAACTCCCTTAAAAACACACATTTATCTATGATAACTATTTATTAATATGTTCCCAATGATTTATTCTATTTAATGTCTAAATTTAATCTTGATTGGGATTATATCATGGCCTTTATAGTTCTTTTAGTGGTCTGCTATTCAGTTCACTTAGCTGAGAATGTTCAGGTTCAAGGCCCACTTTGGTCATCATCCCAATTCAATAATCAATTAATCTATATGGATATAATATTCCTCATAATATGGGATATGTTAAAATTAAATATAAAAATATAATCCAGACCATTGGTTATTTTAGTAGGTGTTCAAAAATGTACCTTGTAATAGTGCATTTTTAGATGGAATTACAAACTTGTTAAGAAAATGTGTTGAAAATGTATAATGCGCTAGTACAAGGGTTTATAAATAATGAATCACATGAATATTATAATATAATTTTCAAGAACCACCGTCACCATGATGAGGGATGGGACATCAGAATGCCAAACCCTTCCTTCTTCATGTTGAAGTAGAGATAATGACCCCCAAGACCTGCCTTCAATAGGTCCCGTAGTGGTGACTATAACCAATGGTTTAGAATCACAAGAAAAATGGAAGGAATTACCATTTTTATTCATTAGGATTGATATATAAGATAATAAATCCCAAAAAACACCAAAAATGAATGTAAAAGTAATTCCAAAACAATCCATTCCCATATGCACATTCTAATAATAAGTTCTATGAAAAAAATACAGGAAATTTCAAAGGAAAGTACCAAAAGAAAATAAAAATAGAAACGAAAAACAATCCCAATGTCTAAACTAGTATGGTCCCGCAAGGTCCTTGAAGTCCTCCTGGAAACCTGAATGCAGTTTTATATATGTAGGGTGAGTATACATGTATACTCAGTAGGGAAAACAAAAAGATCTCATACACAAGTGGGGAGGCATTCAAATTCATCGTGAAAAAGAAGATATCAAAAGAACCTAGCAAGGAAACTATCCACCCAAACCATACCAAGGAACACTCCCAAAATAACAGAAGTTACGTATATTAAAAGTAATAATACATTGATGTTTTGGTACCCCGCACCACTTTCCCACAAGCAATTGAAGACATACTACATGTCAGACCTCCCCCTCCATTCTAACAGTAGTCCTACTGAAGTATCCCATCCACATAGACTTGGGATACCAAAACTACACATCCCACCTGAAAAAACTAGGGAAACAACAACCACAAGTAACCACAACCACAGAATATTGGGCCAGAACAACTACCTCTACGGTCAAAGACACCTGATCCTCATCCCGAGGACACTTAGGAAACAACCTTCCCGCACACACCTAGGCCAACCACTACAACATCGCCAATTTATGTTTCTAATTGGCCTTTTTCAACCATAACATTGTTTTTTATCGTTATTGGATCTCAAGAACCAATTTTGGAACCACAATACCCTTTTTCCTTTGAATCAATGCGTTAATAGAAGATCATATCCCTCTCTTGTAAGTGGATATTCTCTTATGTTGATTATTCTGATATTCTGTTCAGAATTATTTATAGTTTGATAGATCATAATTTTATGGATAGATATAGAATCTATTTGGTTAATTATTGATTCTAGAATTTTTTTCTCTTAATATTATCACCTTCAATCTCTGTTGCATTTCCCATAGTGGGTGTTTGTCTTTTTAAATTTTTTGATTAAATATAAGAGGTTCCATATGTATTCCATGTATAGTTGAAATATTTATTTTCGTGATGTTTTTATGTATCATTGAATTGATTTATAAAAACTATATTTTAAATTAATTGATATGAAATTATAAATGACATGTCATTAATAAAAATTCACCCATTTCAAGGGAATTAAAATTGTGGGATAGATATTGAGAATGATGGATTTATTTTTTAAAATTTATTTAAAGATTGATTTGATAATGTTGTTTGAGGTTTGTTTTGACAAAAAATGACGTAAATTTAAATGACGAAAACTTATGAAAGTTTTTGAATTTAAAAGAAATGAAATAATGAAATAACTATGATTCAATTATGAAATTGAAAATGGGATATTGAAATTAAATCTGTGAAAATAAATATATATAATGATTTTATTTGAAATGGAATGATGTTTCCTTGAATTATTGGTTGATTGAGTAAATGTGAGCCTATGTAGTAAATAGGTTATTTTGGATAAAAATTCTATGATTTGACCCCCTATAAATTGATATTATTTGAAAACTATAGCACCCTGACCTAAAATATCCCAAAGCCATTGTATTCTACTATTACATTAGCATGATTACATGGAATCAAATTATAATAGACTGAATAGTTTAGTAGTCTTGATAAACTTGATATATAAAACTTTTATTAAAAAAGAATAAAATAATTAAAACATGATTTTTTGTATAAATAAAAAATAACATCAAGTATAACTCAAAACCATATAGTAAATACATGCCAATTGTTTATAGTATACTTCTTGCATTCCTATGAAAAAAAATAGAAAAGGGTGATATAAAATTCTAAGTAAGGTAAAAATATAATATAAGTAACAATGATTCAATTAGAATAGTCAATATGGGATGATAACTAACTGAACACACATGACATGTAATCATCAAATTGAATGGAAGTGCATAAACAATATAGAAAAGTAATAACTGGAAACATATGCTACTCAAATAATTTGATATGGAAAAATAATTATTTCAAGGAATGAAACTAAAACACATTCCATTTAATTAAATAACTAAAAATGAAATTTATCCATATATATGTTGACAGAAAATTTCATAGATGAATAAAAACATAAACTAAATAAGGGAAAATCTTGATTCTTAGATTTCATGTTTCCTAGGTACATGGTACATTTACCATCAAGATATTTCATAATATTCTTTACAACATATCTTGTAAAAACCCATCTATTTTGGTTATCCAAATGACTCGTTCCATGAGACTTCCAATGTATCGAGGGGATATCTATAACTGGGCCCCACCCTTTTCATACCAGTCCAAAACATCCCTTATATATCAAATAATCAATTTAACAATATGCATTATCAAATATCTAGATAGAGCAAGAGATACAGATTTATTAATATTTAACAAAAAATTCAAATTACATTCCAAGTATACAATGTATAAAAAATGATATATGGTTTGGGAAATGAATATATCACTGATAAATGATATGGTAAATTAGGGGAAATTCAATGTTCAATGATCATCGGAAATCAAATATTTTAAGGGGACTACAAGGAATCAAGGAAGAGAATTTGAATACCATCCTTGGAAAAATAAATTATAAACCATCTAGAGAATTATTAAGGATGATATAAATACCACATACCCCAAGTGGAGTAAAATAAATTGTTTTTGTTTATGAATGGAAATATTATAAAAAGATCTTTAAAAAAATTCTCGAGGAAAATTTCATTTTGTTATGAAAAAACATTTCAAAAACCATTTATTTGATAATATTTTTTTAAAATATATTCATTAAAATTTAACCTTATAAACATGAATAGGAATATTCAAAGGAATTATAGAGGTTAAATTTTTTACATTCTATACAAAGTAAAAAGGACATTCCTCTTTTACACTAAAAAAGCTAGAAAAATTCCATGTTCAGAATGAAATAAGAATATTTCTTTGAAAACATTGGTAAAAGAATAAACAGGATAATAGTATATTTAAAAATTAATTTTAAAAACATTTATGAATTTTTTTTAATAAAACATTTTTTTTGGATGAATGAAGGTTCTCTGACTAAAGAGATAATCAAAGTCGGGTTTTCTTAAAATACTTATTCGAAAACACCTTGATTACCAAAGAGATGAAAAAAGTAATAATACATGAAAAAAGTAAATAGTGACCACAAGAGAGTAAAATGAAATGTTTTATTTATCAAATTTCATATAACTTCCTCAAATGGAAATATCATTAAAATATCATTAAAATTATTCTTAGGGAAGATAATCTTTATACATTCCAAAGTGTCCCATAACACATTGAAACATTTTAAATCATAAAATTTATGAAGGGATAATATTAAGTGAATGTTTTAAATACTATTAATTTAAATTAATTTAATATATATAATTTTAAAATGTTTAGTATATAGATCACAAAAAAAAATAAGTGGTGAACATGACAATTATCTCACAAAAGTAAAAAGTCAGATAAAAATCCATTTAATTGCATTTCCATTCATGAGATATTTCTTTAAATTCATGTATAATATATATAAATTAATTATTCAAATTTTTAGGAAACTTTTTATTGTTTATCATTATTTTTATTTCACTTTTTACTATGTTATATATAAATACTTAATCGATTATGTTTACGTCAGGTGTTTTGAACAAATTCAATTTCTTTGTGAAAAACAACTTCGGTAGATCAAATATGGTCAATGGGGTCATTATATATCATATATCGAATAATAATAAACTAATTATTATATTAATACCCAAATTATACTTTTAAAACTAATAATTAAATATTACAATTATAAATGAACCGACATTATAATCATAGAGATGGTAGGTCGTACGTACGCAAGAGTAACTTTCTCATTTTTTAGTAATCATTATGGAAAGAATGTAAGTTGAATAATATTTTTCTAGAATCATAATTATATCATAAATACCATATTATCTAATCAAATATAATAATATATATAATTATTGTGATTTAAAATTAATCACATCGTTTCGTGGAGGCAGAAATCCACACATCCACGAACAACATTATCACATTGTGTATGAAAGGGTCTTCAATAAAATTATATATATATATATATATATATATTACTTAAAAATTTTAATTATGTAATTAATATGAAATATATTATGTTAATTTCACATATTTTTAATTAAAACTATCTTTTATAATTTCCATGTATCATGTGAATGAATCACATCTCATTGATGGGGTGATATTCTAAACATCCTCAAATGATGTGATCTTATTAACGAAAATTGGAAATAATTAGTGGTATCTATTATAAAATTATTAAATAAGTATTAATACATAATATATATAATATATATCATATATAATAAAATTAATCATCATAATGTCCACTATGATATATGTTAAAGGAAAAAATGAACAATCGTTGTTTCGTGAGGTAGAAGTTCACCGCACATAGAAATAATATGTTTGTTACCAATTAGGGAGAAGTGTGTGTATGTGTATGTATAAAGATTAATATTAAAACATATTAGTATATTTAGGATATTTGTGTTATTATATTAACATGTAATAAGAATATTTGAGGTGGTGGAAAAGTAAATGAAAGAAAAGGGATCATTGAAATGTTTTACTTTAAAAATCGGGAAACTCCTTTTGGTTTATATCAAAGGTATTACATGGAATCATTTCTGAAAAAAGGGAGTATTAATGGAATATAAGAGGAATTTTTGAAATCTATTTGGAAATATCAAGGATTATTGTACATGTATTGAGAGGTGTAATGAATGGGGAGAAGTTGCAGCCTTTTATAGTGGAGGAGGAGTGACACTATTATAATATTTTTACAAAGGAATTCTTCCCATGTTATTCATGTTTTAAGTAGATCTAGTAATTAAAAAGATTTTATAAAAGATTTTTTAGGGTCTATATATGTCCATACAATATCTCTTTTACATGTGTATCAATCATTTTGGACCTGACATTTATGTTTTAGTTCCTTAATAAGGTTAATTTACCTTTAATAGTTATGGTTAATTATAATAACATTCACAAATATTTTTGAAAAAAATAACAAATTTGTTCTTATTAGAAATTATAAATAATAACTATTTCAAATATGTAATACATTTATCAAAATTAAAATCACATAAGTGGTAGGAAATAATTTAAAATTCATCCCACATGCCGGACTACAAAGATGGGTTTTAAAGTAAAAACGTCTGAAATTTTGCTATGTTTGTAAAATAAATTTTAAATTGGAATTGATTAAAATTAATTAAATTGCATAAAGTGATAAAACATGGTATAATTAAACTTTTAAACCAATTAAAATTATAATTTTACATTAAAAATAAATTATATGAAAATGATGTTTTAAACTAAAATTTTGTATTTTTAACTATTCATTAAAAAATGAAAAATCAGGGAAAATTTCCAAAAATTAACCCTAACTTAATTTTAATGTTTCAATTTAAAAATAAATTTTATTATGATATATTAAATCAATAAAATAATAAAAAATCATATTTAAAATGTGTTTTCGATTAAAAGTTGGTAAAATTCCCTTTATAAAAAATATAGGGTTTTATGTGTGAAATTGGATTTGTTCTAATAAAATTCCTAAAAAACAAAGTATATGAATATGAAAATTATTTCATTGAACATTTAAAAAATAAATTTCATTAAAATCATTAAAAAATTGTAGTTAATTATTTTTATTTAGACTAATCTTCTTTTGAAGCATATAAATAATAATATTTCTTTATATATCCTATTGGTTCTTATTTTGGTTTCTCATTAAATGATAACCAATAAATTAATTTTTTATTAATATAAACAAAAAATTTCATAATCTAGTAAATAATATTTTTAACTACTAAAATAATTTCTATTTTATATCATATTATATTAAAACAAAATTAATAATACATTGTTATTTGGTGAAACTCGGTCTTGTGTGTAACACAAGCTATTGAGTAAGGTCTCTCTTTCCTATAACATAATCCATTAATGAAGTTATCTTTTTCATGAGATGAATGATTACATAGTGTTTCATGCATTACAAGCTATAAAGTATATTATATTTATTTAATATTTTAATATATTGGTTTTTTATATTCCCATTTTACACTTGGTGTTGTATGTTATAAACACTATTTAATTCAAGGTTGTAATTTCATATTTCGGGGTGTTACATTCTCCCCAAATTAATAAAATTGCATCCTATCAATTTAAATTCAATCCTAGTAATATATTTTTTGATATTTATTGTATTAAAATCCCACATCGTGATAAGGGTTTGTAAAATATCTTAAAGAAAAGAGAGAATTTGAAGTACAAAGGCCACATGCACTAACATGTAACTTGGTCTCCAAATAGGAAAAAATTAGTTGAAAATAAAAATATGTACTTAGAAGAAAATAGTAAATATTTATATGGAGTAAATGAGGTCATCAATCACAAACATGTGACTGGTCAATAGAAAGTTGGGGGCCACAAATCCATAAATATTTGATTATTTAAGATACCATCGGTTCAATTGAAACTAAGGTATTATGATATCATTTTATTTTGTAGTCATTTTCATAATGATGGGAAATTATTTTACTGCCAAATAATACAAGAAAATTTACTTACATGATACATTTTAATTTCATTTGAAAAATTTCATAATTTTGTTATGTTTTGATAAAATTCTAATTTATCCCTATACTCTCAGAAATTAATTACCAATAATGAATTTTTAATGCCTAATGAACTCATAGAAAATTTTAAAGAATCATAAGGCCAATAAAAGAATGAAAAGTATAAATATTTGTCTCTAAATATCATCCAAAAAAATATAGTTAATAGATTAATCTATAATCCTCAAAAGTGATATTATTAGTTCATCATTAACATTTATTCATAAAGTTTTTTAAATAAATACACTAAAAAATTAACCAGTACATTGCACAGGATAGTTGTTAGTGAGAAACCCTTATTAACCTTACTTCATGGAATCAATACTTGTGTCCATTTTGGACTTGATAGGGTTTCAACTAACATACATTTTGTCCTTTTCTAAAACCATATTAATATAATTTCCAAAATAAATATAATGGAAATCCTTGAAAAACAATTAATTACAAAATATTCATTTCACTATGGTTTTAAATACAAAATCAATATATAAATACTTTATCCATTTTATTATAAAATGGGTCCTTACATGGTATAACATTTATCTATAATATCTTTTCTATGATTTCTAAACCATGATAACTTATCTTTAATCTAAAACACCTTAGGTTTAACCTAGTTTATTCTTTGTCAAAACCCATAATAGTGGTTTTTAAGGAAATGTGAATTATCCAATGAATATCCCACATGAGTGCCAAACTAGCTGCATAGTAAGTCACATTGTTGTGTACCAGGTTACACCGAGTTAGGCTCAACACACCTTGTCAGAGTTTTCACTCTTAGGTACATCTGTGCCAGAACCATGTTCACTTGTAGTAGCCGGACAATGATTTATTTCTAGAAAACTGCATAATATATATCTATCTAAATTTTTTTGTATTCTTAAATACATATCCTAAAATTCAATATTATAGTTATGTTATCTAATCTATGTTTTTTTAAATCTAGTTCCCATGGTTTCTAATAAATTTCATATGATTCTAACTATAGCACCTCAACCCCTAATTACCCGGATCTAGTGTGTGCTACTATTACACTAGCATGATTATGTGGAATGAAATCCTAGAGTAAGAAAGAGTATAGTAGTCATGGTAAACAAGATACATACATAAGACTTTTATTACAAAATAATACGACAATTACGAAATTATTTTTTTCTAAATAAATAAATAAATTCAAGGATAACATTAATCCATCTATTAAATACCTGTATATTTCCATATTATACTTCTTAGATTCATGGGGAAATTACTTAATAAGGGTGATATCAAATGCTCAGTAATGGAAACATATAGCATAAAAAATAATGAATCAATGGGAATTCTCAATATGGAAAGGTAAATAACTGAACACACATTCCATTTAATCAATAAACTAAATTTAAGTGCGTAAAAATTATGGAGAGGTAATAATGGAAAAAACATACCATTCAAAGGACTAGATATGAAAAATTCAATATGTCATGGTATGAAACTAAAACACATGTCGTTCATCAATTAACAGAAAATAAAACATATCCATAGATATGTTGATGAAAAATCTCAATTATGAATAATAACTAAAACTAAATGATGGAAATACTTTATTATTAGAAGCCATGTTTCCAAGTTACATGGTACCCTTACCATCAAGACATTTCACAAGACAGTTCACAACAAATCAGGTAAAAACCCATCTTAAGTGGCTAGACAAATGACTCATCCAATGAGACTATCAATGCATCGATAAGTTATCTATAACTGGGCCCCACCCATGTCTTATGAGTCCAAAACATTCCTTATATATCGAATAATTGATTTAACAATATAGTTTATCAACTATAAAAACATAGTAAGAGATATAGATTTATAAATATTTATCGAAATAATAAAATAAAATTCCAAGTAAACACGGTATAAAAATTAATATATATTTCTAGGCAATGTACCTATCAATGATAAATGAAATGGTAAATTAGGGTAAATTGTAACACCCCGAGCTTCCACGATATGCTTCTCTTTCAATAATGCAATAGCTTTCATTGTACGCAAGTTCGAGATTCTAACGCACCGTGACCAATACAATTAGCCATTACGAATAGTAATACCCAATTTTTGAAATTATATATATTTTATATTTCAAAATGGACTTCATTTGGGGATTTTGAATATCAAAATTAGCCTATGTAGAATTTTTGGTATTTTTCTGAGAACTTCAAATTTTTTATGAATAATGAAAAATACTTAAAAACAAATTTTTTAATAAAAATAAATTATAGTGATAAATTATACTATAGAGTGGTTATAAAGTATAATTAGAATATATTTTTACCATTTTATCCAATGGTGGTCATTAGAATTAATTTCACTTTGAAATTGGACATAAACAATTGTCAATCTTTTGATATATAATGTTTCTTAAAAACACGCTATTTGTTGTGACAGTGGGAATGAATTATAAAATTAATTAATGCAACTTAAATGATTGAAATTTTGTAAAATAGAAATCATTTTTTAATTTGGAATATCAATTATATCTTAGGGTGAAATTTTGGCATTGTTCTGAAAAACTTCAATTTTTGATGAATAGTGAAACCACTTAGTGGTAGTTAAAAAACTGATTTTTTGTTTAAATGAAATATTACCACTTCTGTGATTTCATTTTCAAAAATCCTACATACATAGTTGTCATTAAGAATTAAAATGTGGTTCAATGGGATTAAAATAATTTTTTGGTGAATAGTAACTTTTACGTTTAATTAATCGCAATTAAAGGTAATTAGTGAAATTTAAGGTAAAAATGATATTATAAAAGTATGAAAATACCTTTACACTTGTGATACCCATATTGGATGCGTCATGGAAGACCAATACAATCCATGGGTAAACTTGGTGACCCCATGGATCCACTTTGGTAGGAAAATGAGATTAAATACTTTTTTATTTAATGTTAAAATAAAAATGTCACAAACATGAGTTGTTTAACTAAAACAATTTTTAAATGGGGTTATACAAGTCATATTTTTGACTATAAATATTAATTATAAATCTAAAAATATTTTCTACATCATGATAAATTTTTTATAATTTTTATACATTAAATAAATTAAATTATTTATGACACCATGATAATGCAGCGATTACCTCAGTAATTACTGATTTAAATAAAATGAAAAGATAATGTAAAATCTAAAACATACAGTTGTCAAAAACCTATTGTATGAGTATATTTAGAACCCTTATCACCTTATACTTTAAATATATCATTTTGGGACCTCTAAAATCCGAAAATCATTTCATAATAATGTATTATTTCATGACATTACAAGAGTGCCCCTCCTCTCCTCTTATAAAAGGCCCCCACCACTACCACCTTACTCACACCTTCAAAGCCTTTTGGCTCGGTGAACCTATGCCCAAATACTCTATCAACATCCCTCTCTTACTTCTAGAAGCCTCACTTTGGGCATAATTATTTAAAAGGAAGCCTTTGGATCAAATCAAAAAAGAGTTGCCCGATTTTAAGGTAATGTCTTCTCTTATGTTATTTTGTTTTATTTTGCTTCTCCAACCCCTTAAACTCTTGTTATTCCTTTATTTTGTAACAAAACCAGTATCTTAAATATACTAGGATGTTTTTATAAGAAGTTTTCTATCTAAACTTACAAACACCTACATCTAATGGTTAAAGAACATACTGTTTCTGTGGATGGTGAATTTCTACCTCACGAAACGATGATTGTTCAACACTCATATAACACCTTCAAAGGTGGCCATTAAGATGTCACTATATTTATATATGATATATAATATGTTTATGTTTTCCTTAAGCTTCTGTATTTTTAATTTATGGCATACCTTTATGGTTTCCATAATGGGTAAACGCGATATTTTTATTTTAGGAAGTGCGGACTACCGCCCCCTCAAAGTGATTTGAATCGTTAATGCCTTATGTGGGATGTATAAAGGATAGAGTAAATGGTATTATAAATTATATTATACTGGAATTATATTATACCTTTATAAAATTATAACTTCATTCCCTTAAATTTGAAATAGAAATGAAATTAGCGTTCATGCATACGTACGGCTTACCGTCTCCATAAACGGTGCATTTCATTTATTACCTCTAAATGTAATGTAATATTATAAATGAATTTATATACTGGATATATATGATGTATATGATATATACATCATGAATATAATTTTGGATATAATGGATATTTTACCACATGAACAACTTGTAATTTTAAAAAGTTTATTGACTCAAGTACCCATGATCGAAAAAATGACCGTTATTAACATAAATAATTACATAATGTTCATAACATGGTAATAAGTGATATAAAAGGAATAATGAACATGAATAAAGTTCTTAAGAAAGTAGAAATTAACTCTAGTTTATTATTCAGGAGATTAAATAATGATCGAGTCAAGTCGGACACAAGGTAAGGGAACTTCTAAACCCAATTTCTATTCTTTGGGTTAATCTCCTATTTTCAAATTATGTCATGATATTATTATGTAATATCTTCTATTTGTACTTAATTTATGTTTAATTATAGTGAATACACATAATAGATCTATTTTACTTAAAAAATGATCTTTGTAAGGGAACTTCTTAACCCAATTTTCGTTCTTTGGGTTAATCTCCTACATTCAAATTATGTCATGATATTATTATGTCCTATATTGTATTTGTACTTTCATTATGTGTACATATAGGGAATACACATGATATATCTATTTTATTTAAAAAATGATCATTGTAAGGGACTTAGTCTCAATCTTCTTTCATTGAGGCATATTTTGTTTTATACATAACTTTATTTTATACGGTGTATAAACCCCTTTGAATTTTACTTTTATTTAAAAAGGAATATTTTTAATAAGAAGTGTTTTACTAAACAACAAAAGGGAATGTTTTTTTTGTCGTACGTATATGGTGAAAACGACTTCTCTGCCACCAATACCATTATTTGAGTTTCAGCTTCCTCTACAAGTCATAACTATTTTTAAATGATTTCAAAAAATAGAGAGATATTTCTCTCAAATATATGAAAATCCAGTGCAAATGTATACGTATTTAATGCAAGCTTAAAAATGATTTCAGAAAACCCAACTCTCAAGTGTGGTAGACAAGAAGGGATTCAGCGTGGACCCATCATGACCTGTAATTAGTTGAGCAATCTCAGGATTAGTTATTTCGTTTTCAGAAGCTTGCCTAATATTTTGAGAAAGGCACTGGAGTATATTTGAGCAATTTTAAATGTAAGTATATTCTAAAAAAATTGCATCATCAGGTCTCATGAGACAAAATAGTGTCTTGGCAAGAGGCCTTGACATAATCTTATTTGTAGTCTTGGCACGAGGCCTTGGCTACGTGGTTATGATAGTCTGGGATTATGAATTCCATCATTACGAAAGTGATTATTGATATTGCATGTGATTATTCGACTAGTAGAATATCTATGTGTGTATGTAAATGGCATTACTTAATTTTATTTTTGCATATTATGCTGAAGATCAAGTTTAAAAAGGATTTTGTTTTAGTTATACATTGCCTTAAATGTTAATTTTTATTTATGAAAGCTTCTGCAATATTGTTATCCTTACTGAGCATCTGAGCTCACCCCTTTAAATGTTTTAATATTTTCCAGGATGTGAAGAAGTATTTTATGAATGACCTGCAGGGATAGTCAGAAGATGATATGAGTGTGGACTATGGAGACTTTGTTATTGTAGTTTTTCACTTTATGATGTAATGGAACATTTATGAATGTATCTAGTGTTTTCAAGGCTACTAAACTAATCGGTCTTTCGAGACATGATCTTTTGTGATCATGCCAATGTTACGCAATAATGTACTGACTCTGGGTAACTGGGGTCGGGGTGTTACAGTTGGTATCAGAGGCAGTTTAGTACTAACCTTGGAAGCTAGATTTAGATAAACTCTGATTAGAGCACATAGCCATAAGACAGACTTTGTGGATTAGTATAGAAGAAGTTTCTAGAATTTTGGTATTATAGAGATTTTGTGAGTTTTCTGAGGAATAAATCCTTGTCTGGATATGAGCAGGTGGAGGCAGCTCTGTCACAGATGTACATAGGGGTAAAACCCGAAAACACCGCTTTTGAGCTAGACTTGAACAGGAACTGGTGCACGACAACGGGCCTTGCTGCACTCTTGGTTACGACACTCCTGGGGGATATGCTTAGGATTATTCTCCTTTTCTTTACAAACCATTATGAAGGGTTTATGAGTGTATACTTCCTTATAAAAAACATTTTTATGATTATGGATTATATCCATAAGTAGTTTAATTTATGTTAAGTGTTTTCCAAGTTTGTTTTTTTGTATATCTATTCATAAACTAATATAGTTTATGACATTGTTTAGAAATGGCACCTAGTGGAAGGAATGGAAACCGTATCAATACACGCAATCCATGTAGGTATTTCTCTCCTGCATATGATAATTATAAGGGAGTTGGTGATACAACTAGTGATGATCATATTATCACCATTCTGGGACAACTCACTCAGGTTATGAATAATAACCTTACTCGTATAGAGCACCCTGATCCGCAACATGGAGGATCAATGTTAGACCGCTTCATGAGGCAAAAACCGCCAACATTTAATGGGGGTAAAAATCCATTAGTAGCTGAGCAATGGATAAAATCCTTATAGAAAATATTCCATTCCTTGGGGAGTAGCGAAAGGGATAAAGATGTCATGACAGTTTACCGCCTCACTGGAGATGCCGATCAATGGTAGTTGCTGATTCAAAACATGAAAGAAGATTAAGAAGTATCTAATATGGAATGGAGAGTGTTCAAAGAGCTTTTCTTAGAAAAATACTTTCCTTGGGACCATCGAGTAGATATGGAAAGGCAATTTCTGAGTCTGAGGTAGAAGGAGGATGAGAATGTCGCAAAGTATGAGGCCAACTTTACAAGGTTAGCATGACATGCTGCAGATTATATACGTAACCCAAGAAGTAAGAATGATTGTTTCTTTGATGGGTTAAAACCATTTCTCCATCGATCTTTAGTATCACAATCTTTCTCAAAGTATGAAGATATTGTCTCATATGCTATCAAGATAGAAAAGGAATTCTCTAAGTCTTATGACAACAAAGTAAAGCAAGAGAAGAAGAGAACGGTGGAACAAGAGACAGATAAAGGGAAAAAGGGAAAGAAGGATTTTCTATTATGCGATAATTGTGGGAAGAATCACCCCGGTACTTGCCTAAAAAAATGGGAGTTTGTTATAAATGTGGAGAAAAAGGTCACCAGGCTCGTGATTTTAAGGGAAAGAATGTTGCTGTCAATGTGGAATGCTATAAATTTAGAGAGATGGTAAATTATGCAAATTAATGTCCTAAGAATCAGGTAAAATTACCTTAGAAAAGGCCAAGGGATCAAGGACTATCTTATTTTGTTACTACAGTTGAAGTGGAATAATTATTGTATTGGTGCTATTGAACTAAAGGATTATATTCTGGATATAAGAATAATGTGATATATATAAGTATTGTACTACAATACATGTTTTTTTCATTAAGGTTTTAATATGAGGACGATAATCATATTTTTAGTATGTGACAATAAGAGAAACATTACTTTGTTTGGGGAATATGATGTTACAATTGATTTTGGAATTTAGAGTCCTTTTAGAGAATGTCTGGATAGAGGTATTTTGGATAACTATAAAGGTTGAAATGGATTAATTTGAACTTTGGATAGTATTGTTTAAGGTTAAAAAATTTCTGAAGATTATTTTTGGAATATTATAATACTACAGTTTTAGGAAAAGGACAACCTACAGGTTGAGTGATAACCCGTCGCATCGGACAAAGCTGCAGGAATCGAACCCACAACCATAGTGCGACAGGCCTTTATTACCTACCACTAGCCTACAAGAAGTCCCTGGTTATTACAAAATAGTTTTCCTAATCTAAATGGTATGTGGTAATATTTGTAACCTTATACAATTAGGATAAATAGAATATTTTTGAGTTCTGTTACCATTTGGAGTGAAAGAAGGGTTCGTGGTAAAAATTTATTAAAGAATGAAATCCTACATGATAAGTAAGTATATTTCATTACATTCTCAGTAAATCTCTTAAATAAATTCCTCAACTTTATGAAAGGTAACTTAGAACAAAAACGTTGTCAGTTAAATTTTCCAACAGGGGATTCAATGACCGTTTAACCAATCTCAAGTTTGTGATTTTCTTGTGGTTAACTTTCTCCTAATCCTGTTTTCTACAACTCTCCATCAGACCTTGATGGTTTATTTTTCCTCTATATCCATATTTTCATATTATCCTAGTATGGGCTATCTCGGGTGACCTTTGTACCTCTCTTTCTTTCTTTTAATGTTATATTTTTATTAACCTTATTTCCGATGTGGGTTTTACACAAAGGTATTTTCTATTTTCAACCTTTTATTTTCAATGAAAAATTTCAAATTACGAGGACAGAATTTATTGAAGGTGGGGAGAATGTAACACCTCTAGCTTCCACGATACGCTTATCTTTCAATAATGCAATAGCTTGCATTGTACGCAAGCTTGAGATTCTAACGCACCACGACCAATGAAAATAGCCATTATGAATAGTAATACCCACTTTTTGAAATTATATATATTTTATATTTCAAAATGGACATCATTTGTGGATTCTTAATATTGAAATTATCCTATGTTGAATTTTTGGTATTTTTCTGAGAACTTCCAATTTTTTATGAATAGTGAAAAATACATAAAAACAAATTTTTTAATCAAAATAAATTATAGTGATAAATTATACTATAGAGTGGTTATAAAGTATAATTAGAATATAGTTTTATCATTTTATCCAATGTTGGTCATTAGAATTAATTTCACTTTCAAATTGGACATAAACAATTATCAATCTTTTGATATATATTGTTTCTTAAGAACACGCTATTTGTTGTGACAGCGGGAATTAATTATAAAATTAATTAATGAAAATTATATGATTGTAATTTTTTAAAATAGACATCATTTTTGAATTTGGAATATCAATTATATATTAGGGTGAAATTTTGACATTGTTCTGAAAAACTTCAATTTTTGATGAATAGTGAAACCACTAAGTAGTAGTTAAAAAACAGATTTTTTGTTTAAATGAAACATTACCACTTCTAGGATTTGATTTTCAAAAATCCGACATAAATGGTTTTCATTAGGAAGTATAATGTGGTTCAATGGGATTAAAATAATTATTTGGTGAATTGTAACTTTTAAGTTTAATTAATCGTGATTAAAGTTAATTAGTGAAATTTAAGGTTAAAATGATACTATAAAAGTATGAAAATACCCTTACACTTGTCCTAACCCTATTTTATGAGTCATGGCCGACCAAAAAAATCCATGGGTCAACTTGGGGACCCCATGGAGCCAAATTAGTAGGAAAATGACATTAAAAACATTTTATTTAATGTTAAAATAAAAATGTCACAAACATGAGTTATTTTACTAGAACAATTTTTAAATGGGTTTCTACAAGTGATATATTTGAATATAAATATTAATAAGAAAGATAAAACGATTTCCTACATGATGATAATTGTTTTATAATTTTTAGACATTAAATAAATTAAATTATTTATGACACCATGATGATCCAACGATTACCTCATTAATTAAAGATTTAAATAAAATGAAAAGATAATATAAAATCTAAAACATAAACTTCTCAAAAACCTATTGGTTGAGTATATTTCGTACCCTTATCACCTTAGACTAGAAATATATCATTTTGGGACCTCTAAAATCCGAAAAGCATTTCATAATAATGTAATATTTCATGACTTTCCCAGAGTGCCCCTCCTCTCCTCTTATAAAAGGCCCCCCACCACTACCACCTTACTCACACCTTCAAAGCCTTTTGGATTGGAAAACCACTTCCCAAATACTCTCTAAACATCCCTCTATTACTACTAGAAGCCTAACTTTGGGCATAAGTCTTCCCAAGGAAGCCTTTGGCTCAAATCAAAAAAGAGTTACCCGATTTTAAGGTAATGTCTTCTCTTATGTTATTTTGTTTTATTTTGATTCTCCAACCCCTTAAACTCTTTTTATTCCTTTATTTTGTAACAAAACCAGTATCATAAATATACTAGGATGTTTTTATAAGAATTATTTGAGCTACACTTACACACACATACATCTAATTGTTAAAGAACATACTATTTCTGTGGATGGCAAATTTCTGCCTCACGAAACGATGATTGTTCAACACTCATATAACACCTTTAAAGGTGGCCATTAAGATGTAACTATATTTATATATGAAATATAATATATTTATGTTTTCCTTGAGCTTCATTATTTTACATTTACGGCATACCTTTATGGTTTCCATTATGGTTAAATGCGATATTTTCATTTTAGGAAGTGCGGACTACCGCCCCCTCAAAGGGATTTGAATCGTTAATGTCATATGTGGGATGTATAAAGGATGGAGTAAATGGTATTATAAATTATATAATTCTGGAATTATATTATACCTTTATATAATTATAACTTCATTCCATTAAATATGAAATAGAAATGAAAGTAACGTTCATGCATACGTACGACATACCGTCTCCATGAACGGTGCATTTCATTTCTTACCTCTAAATGTTATGTAATAATATATATGAATTTATATACTGGATATATATGATGTATATGATATCTACATCATGAATATAATTATGGATATAATGGATATTTTACCACATGAACAACTTGTAATTTTAAGAAGTTTATTGACTCAAGTACCAAAGATTGACAAAACGACCGTTATTAACATAAAAAATTACATAGTGTTCATAACATGATAATATGTGATATAGAAGGAATAATGAACATGAAGAAGGTTCTTAAGAAAGTATAAATTAACTCTAGTTTATTATTCAGGAGATTAAAAAATGATCGAGTCAAGTCAGACACAAGGTTAGGGAACTTCTTAACCCAATTTCTATTATTTGGGTTAATCTCCTATTTTCAAATTATGTCATGATATTATTATGTCATATCTTGTATTTGTACTTTCATTATGTTTACTTATAGTGAATACACATAATAGATATATTTTATTTAAAAAATGATCTTTGTAAGGGAACTTCTTAACCCATTTTCCGTTCTTTGGGTTAATCTCCTACATTCAAATTATTTTATGATATTATTATGTCCTATCTTGTATTTGTAATTTCATTATGTGTACATATAGGTAATACACATGATAGATCTATTTTATTTAAAAAATGATCTTTGTAAGGGACTTCGTCTAAATCTTCTTTCATTGACGCATATTTTGTTTTATAGACAGCTTTATTTTTTACGGTGTATAAACCCCTTTATATTTTACTTTTATTTAAAAAGGAATATTTTTTATACGAAGCATTTTACTAAACAACAAAAGGGAATGTTTTTTTTTCGTACGTATATGGTGACAATGAATTCTCTACCACCATGTCCATTATTTGAGTTTCAGCTTCCTCTACAAGACATAACTATTTTTAAATGATTTCAAAAAAGAGAGAGATATTTCTCTCAAATATATTAAAATCTAGTGCAAATGTATACGTATTTAATGCAAGCTTAAAAATGTTTTCATAAAACCCGAATCTCGAGTGTGGTTGACAGGAAGGGATTGGGTGTGGACACATCATGGCCTGTAATTAGTCAAGCAGTCTCAGGATTAGTTATTTTTTTTCAGAAGCTTGCATAATGTTTTCAAAAAAACACTGGAGTATATTTTAGCAATTTTAAATGTAAGTATATTCTAAAAAAATTGCATCGGCAGGTCTCATGAGACAAACTAGTGTCTTGGAATAAGGCCTTGACAGAATCATATTTGTAGTCTTGGAACGAGGCCTTGGCTACGTGGTTATGATAGTCTAGCATTATGAATTTCATCACTATGAAAGTGGTTATTGATATTGCATGTGATTATTCGACTAGTAGAATATCCATGTGAGTAAATAAATGTAATTATTTAATTTTATTTTTGTCATATTATGCTGAAGTTCAAGTTTAAAAAGGCTTTTGTTTTAGTTATACATTGACTTAAATGTTAATGATTATTTATGAAAGCTTTTGCAATATTGTTATCCTTACTGAGCATCTAAGCTCACCCCTTTCAATGTTTTAATATTTTATAGGATGTAAAGAAGTATTTTATGAATGACCTGCAGGGATATTCAGAAGAGGATATGAGTGTGGACTATGGAGACTTATTTATTGTAGTTTTTCACTTTATGATGTAATTTAACAATTATTAATGTATCTAGTGTTTCCAACGCTACTAAACTAATCGGTCTTTCGATACATGATCTTTTGTGATTATGCCAATGTTACGCAATAATGCACTGAGTCTGGGTAACTGGGGTCGGGGTGTTACAGTTTATATCAGAGGCAGTTTAGTACTAACCTTGGAAGCTATATTTAGATAAAATATGATTAGAGCACATAGCCCTAAGATAGACTTTGTGGATAAGTATAGAAGAAATTTCTAGAATTTTGGTATTATAGAGATTTTGTGAGTTTTCCGAGCAATACATCCCTGTCTGGATACAAGCAGGTAGAGGCGGCTCTAGCACAGATGTACCTAGTGGTAAAACCCAAAAACACCACTTTGAGCTAGACTCGAACAGGAACTGGTGCACGACAACGGGCCTTGCTGCACTCTTGGTTATGACACTCCTAGGGGATATGCTTAGGATTATTCTCCTTTTCTTTACAAACCATTATGAAGGGTTTATGAGTATATACTTCCTTAAAGGAAACATTTTTATGATTATGAATTATATCCATAAGTATTTTAATTTATGTTAAGTGTCTTGCAGGTTTGTTATTGTGTATATCGATTCATAAACTAATCTAGTTTATGACATTGTTTAGAAATGGCACCTAGTGGAATGAATGGAAACTGTATCAATACATGCACTCCATGTAGGGATTTCCCTCCTTCTTATGATAATTATAATGGATCTGGTGATACAACTGGTGCTGATCAGCTTATCACCATAATGAGACAACTCACTCAGGTTATGAATAATAACCTTACTCGTATGGAGCACCCTGATCCGCAACGTGGAGGATCAATGCTAGACCGCTTAATGAGGCAACAACCGCCAATATTTAATGGGGGTACAAATCCATTAGTAGCTGAGAAATGGATAAAATCCTTAGAGAAAATATTCCATGCCTTGGGGAGTAGCGAAAGGGATAAAGTTGTCATGGAAGTTTACCGCCTCACCGGAGATGCCGATCAATGGTGGTCGCTGATTCAAAACACAAAAGAAGATGAAGAAGTATCTAATATGGAATGGAGAGAGTTCAAAGAGATTTTATTAGAAAAATACTTTCCTTGTGACCATCGAGAATATATGGAAAGGCATTTTCTGATTCTGAGGCAGAAGGAGGATTGAGAATGTCGCAAAGTATGAGGCCAACTTTACAAGGTTAGCAAGACATGCTGCAGATTATATACGTAACCCAAGAAGTAAGATTGATCGTTTCTTCGATGGGTTAAAACCATTTCTCTGTCGATCTTTAGTATCACAATCTTTCTCAACGTATGAAGATATTGTCTCAAGTGCTATCAAGATAGAAAAGGAATTCTCTAAGTCTTATGACAAAAAAGTAAAGAAAGAGAATAATAGAATGGTGGAACAAGAGACAGATAAAGGGAAAAAGGGAAAGAAGGATTTTCTATTATGAGATAATTGTGGGAAGAATCACCCCGGTGCTTTCCTAAAAGGAATGAGAGTTTTTTATAAATGTGGAGAAAAGGTCACCAGGCTCGTGATTGTAAGGGAAAGAATGTTGTTGTCAATATGGAATGCTATAATTGTAGAGAGATGAGACATTATGCAAATGAATTTCCTAAGCATCAGGGAAACATACCTCAGAAAAGGCCAAGGGATCAAGGAAAATCTTATGTTGTTACTATAGTTGATGTGGAATAATTATTGTATTGGTGCTTTTGGACTCATGGATTATATTCTGGATATAAGAATAATGTGATATATATAAGGATTGTGCAGCAGCACTTGTTGTTTTCATTATGGTTTTAATATGATGAATGTAATCATATTTTTAGTATGTGACAATAAGAGAAACTTTACTTTGTTTGGGAAATTTGATGTTACAATTGATTTTGGAATTTAGAGACCTTTTAGAGAAAGTCTGGATAGAGGTATTTTGGATAACTATAAAGGTTGGAATGGATTAATTTGAACCTTGGATAGTATTGTTTAAGGTTAAAACATTTCTGAAGATTATTTTTGGATTATTATAATACTATAGTTTTAGGAAAAGGACAACCTGTAGGTTGGGGGATAACTCTTCGCGTCGAACAAAGCTGTAGGAATCGAACCCAAAACCATAGTGCGACATGCCTCTATTACCTACCACTAGCCTACAGGAAGTCCCTGGTTATTACAAAATATTTTTCCTAATCTAAATTGTATGTGGTAATATTTGGAACCTTATACAATTAGGATAAATAGAATATTTTTGAGTTATGTTACCATTTGGAGTGAACGATGGGTCCGTGGTAAAAATTTACTAAATAATGAAATCATACATGACAAGTAATTATATTTCCTTACTTTCTTAGTAAATCTGTTAAATAAATTCCTCAACTTTATGAATGGTAACTTAAAACAAAAACGTTGTCTGTTAACTTTTCCAACTGAGGATTCAATGACCGTTAAACCAATCACAAGATTGTGATTTTCTTGTGGTTAACTTTCTCTTGATCCTGTTTTCTACAACTCTCCATCAGACCTTGATGGTTTGTTTTTCCTCCATATCCATATTTTCATATAATCCTAGTATGGCCTATCTCAGGTGACCTTTGTACCTCTTTTTCGTTCTTTTAATGTTATATTTTTATTAACCTTATTCCCGATGTGGGTTTTCCACAAAGATATTTTCTATTTTCAACCTTTTATTTTCAAAGAAAAATTTAAAATTGCGAGGATGCAATTTATTGAATGTTGGTAGAATGTAACTCCCCGAGCTTCCACGATACGCTTCTCTTTCAATAATGAAATAGCTTGGATTCTACGCAAGTTCGAGATTCTAACGTACCACGACCAATCAAAATAGCCCTTATGAATAGTAATACTCACTTTTTGAAATTATATAAATTTTATATTTCAAAATGGACTACATTTTTGGATTTGGAATATCGAAATTAGCCTATGTTGAATTTTTTGTATTTTTCTGAGAACTTCCAATTTTTTATGAATAGTGAAAATACTTAAAAACAAATTTTTTAATCAAAATAAATTATAGTGATAAATTATACTATAGAGTGGTTATAATGTATAATTAGAATATTTAGAATATATTTTTACCATTTTATCCAATGGTGTTAATTAGAATTAATTTCACTTTGAAATTGGACATAAACAATTGTCAATCTTTTGATATATATTGTTTTTTAAAAACATGCTATTTGTTGTGATAGTGGGAATTAATTATGTAATTAATTAATGCAACTTATATGATTGTAATTTTGAAAAATAGACATCATTTTTGAATTTGGAATATCAATTATAGCTTAGGGTGAAATTTTGGCATTGTTCTGAAAAACATCAATTTTTGATGAATAGTGAAACCACTAAGTGGTAGTTAAAAAACTGATTTTTTTAAATGAAACATTACCAATTCTGTGATTTTATTTTCAAAAATCTGACATACATGGTTGTCATTAGAAATTAAAATGTGGTTCAATGGGATTAAAATAATTTTTTGGTGAATAGTAACTTTTAAGTTTAATTAATCGCGATTAAAGGTAAGTAGTGAAATTTAAGGTAAAAATGATATTATAAAAGAATGAAAATACCTTTACACTTGTCCTACCCCTGCTGGATGAGTCATGGCCGACCATGAAAATCTATGGGTCAACTTGGGGATCCCATGGAGCGGCTTTCGTAGGAAAATGACATTAAAAACATTTTATTTAATGTTAAAATAAAAATGTCACAATCATGAGTTGTTTTACTAAAATAATTTTTAAATGGGGTTATACAAGTCATATTTTTTACTATAAATATTCATTAGAAATATAAGAAGATTTAATTCATCATGATAATTGTTTTATAATTTTTAGACATTATATAAATTAAATTATTTATGACACCATGACAATGTAGCGATTACCTCATTAATTAACGATTTAAATAAAATGAAAAGATAATGTAAAATCTAAGACATAAACTTTTCAAAAACCTATTGGATGAGTAGATTTCTAACCCTTATCACCTTATCCCAGAAATATATCATTGTGGGACCTCTAAAATCTGAAAATCATTTCATAATAATGTAATATTTCATGACATTCCAAGAGTGCCCCTCCTCTCCTCTTATAAAAGGCCCCCACCACTACCACCTTACTCACAACTTCAAAGACTATTTTCTCGGCCAACCTCTGCCCAAATACTCTCTAAACATCCCTATATTACTCATAGAAGCCTCACTTTAGGTAGAATGCTTCCCATGGAAGCCTTTGGCTCAAATCAAAAAAGAGTTACCCGATTTTAAGGTAATGTCTTGTCTTATGTTATTTTGTTTTATTTTTCTTCTCCAACCCCTTAACCTATTTATATTCCATTAATTTGAACCAAAAATAGTATCTTAAATATAATAGGATGTTTTGATAAGAATTATCCGAGATACACTTACACACACCTACATCTAATGGTTAAAGAACATACTGTTTCTGTGGATGACGAATTTCGGCCTCACGAAACGATGATTGTTCAACACTCATATAACACCTTAAAAGGTGGCCATTAATATGTCACTATATTTATATATGATATATAATATGTTTATGTGTTCCTTAATATTCTGTATTTTTAATTTATGGCATAACTTTATGGTTTCCATTATGGGTAAACGTGATATTTTCATTTTAGGAAGTGCGGACTACCGCCCCCTCAAAGTGATTTGAATCGTTAATTCCATATGTGGGATGTATAAAGGATGGAGTAAATGTTATTATACATTATATTATACTGTAATTATATTATACCTTTATATAATTATAACTTCATTACATTAAATACGAAATAGAAATGAAAGTTGCGTTCATGCGTACGTACGGCTTATCGTCTCCATGAACGGTGCATTTCATTTCTTACCTCTAAATGTTATGTAATATTATAGATGAATGTATATACTGGATATATATGATTTATATGATATCTACATCATTAATATAATTATGGATATTTTACCACATGAACAACTTGTAATTTTAAGGAGTTTATTGACTCAAGTACCAAAGATCGACAAACCGACCGTTATTACCATAAATAATTACATAATGTTTAAAACATGGTAATAAGTGATATAAAAGTAATAATGAACATGAAAAAGGTTCTTAAGAAAGTATAAATTAACTCTAGTTTATTATTCAGGAGATTAAAGAACAATCGAGTCAAGTCGGACACAAGGTAAGGGAACTTCATAACCCAATTTCTATTCTTTGGGTTAATATCCTATTTTTACATTATGTCATGATATTATTATATCCTATCTTGTATTTGTACTTTATTTATGTTTACTTATAGTGAATACACATAATAGATCTATTTTATTTAAAAAATTATCTTTGTAAGGGAACTTCTTAACCCAATTTCCGTTCTTTGGGTTAATCTCCTACATTCAAATTATGTCATGATATTATCATGTAGTATCTTGTATTTCTACTTTCATTATGTGTACATATAGGGAATACACATGATAGATCTATTTTATTTAAAAAATGATCTTTATAAGGGACTTCATCTCAATCTTTTTTCATTGAAGCATATTTTGTTTTATACACAACTTTATTTTATACGGTGTATAAACCCCTTTGAATTTTAGTTTTATTTAAAAAGGAATCTTTTTTATAAGAAGCGTTTTACTAAACAACAAAAGGGAATGTTTTTTTGTCATACATATATGGTGAAAACGACTTATCTGCCACCATGACCATTATTTGAGTTTTGGCTTCCTCTACAAGCCATAACTATTTTTAAATGATTTCAAAAAAGAGAGAGATATTTCTCTCAAATATATAAAAATCCAGTGCAAATGTATACGTATTTAATGCAATCTTAAAAATGTTTTCACAAAACCCGACTCTCGAGTGTGGTAGATAGGAAGGTATTTGGCGTGGACCCATTATGGCCTGTAATTAGTCGAGTAGTCTCAGGATTAGTTATTTTGTTTTTAGAAGATTGCATAATGTTTTCAGAAAAACACTGGAGTATATTTGAGAAATTTTAAATGTAAGTATATTCTAAAAAAATTGCATCGGCGGGTCTAATGAGACAAACTAGTGTCTTGGCACGGGGCCTTGATAGAATCTTATTTGTAGTCTTGGCACGAGGCCTTGGCTACGTGGTTATGATATTGTCGAATTATTCATTCCATCATTATGAAAGTGGTTATTGATATTGCATGTGATTATTCGACTAGTAGAATATCCATGTGAGTAAGTAAATAGAATTATTTAATTTAATTTTTTCCATATTATGCTGAAGTTCAAGTTTAAAAAGGATTTTGTTTTAGTTATAAATTGCCCTAAATGTTAATGTTTATTTATGAAAGCTTCCGCAATATTGTTATCCTTAATGAGTATCTGAGCTCACCCCTTTCAATGTTTTAATATTTTCCAAGATTTGAAGAAGTATTTTATGAATGAACTGCAGGGATAGTTAGAAGAGGATATGAGTGTGTACTATGGAGACTTTGTTATTGTATTTTTTCAATTTATGATGTAATGTAACATTTATGAATGTATCTAGTGTTTCCAAGGCTACTAAACTAATCGGTCTTTTGAGACTTTATCTCTTGTGATCATGCCAATGTTACGCAATAATGCACCAACTCTAGGTAACTGGGGTCGGGGTGTTACATAAATTTAATGTTCAATAATAATAAGAAATTGAATATTTCAATTGGACAAAAAGGAATCAAGGAATTGAATGTGAATACTATCCTTAGCCAAATAAATCATAAACCATATAGAGTAAGATTAAATATGGCATCAATACAAAATACCCTAGGTGCATGAAAATAAAGGGTTGATATTATTAATGAATGGAAATATTATAAAAATATCTTTTAAAAATATTCTCGAGGAAAATATACTTTTTTAAACCATTTTATAAAAATTTTATTGGAAAATAAAATTTAAAAATATTTTCTTTAAAAATTAACCTTTTATACATGAAATGGGATCTTTATAGAAATAACGGGGGTTAAATCCATAAATTCTATATACATTAAAGAAATATTTCTTTTATATAATAAAAAGGTTAGAAAAATTCATTATATATAATGGGACAAGAATATTTCATTGAAAATAATAGTAAAAGTAAAAAAGGGTTAAAATGTCTTTACATGTGCATTTTAAAAACAATTTTGATAAAATTTAAAATAACAACATTTTTTGAAGAAAACAGGTTCTCTGACTAACGAGAGAATAAATGTTGGGTTTTGTTAAAATCATTTTCTAAAACACCATGAGTACCAAAGAGTGGGAAAATGGTGATAATACTTAAAAAAACATGAATAACCATATCAGAGGAAAATTAAAGGTTTTATTAAAAAATATTCATATAATTTACTATAATGAAAATACTATTGAAAATATCATTAAAATTATTCTTGTAGAAAATAAAATTTAAACATTTCATAGTGTCCCATAACACTTTGAATTTTCTTGAATTATAAGTCACATGAATGAATAATATTTAATTAATGTTTAAAATACCATTAAGATAAATTAATTCATGAAATAATAAATAAAAATATTTAGTATACACACTACACAAAACTAGTATGTAGTGGACATTACATTTATCTCATAGAAGTAAAAAAATGAGATGAAAAATCCATTACCCTGTGTTTCATTTCAGGTGACCATCATTAATATTACTATATAGTAAATTTATATTAATTATTTACATTATTGAGTACCTTTTTCATGTTTATAATTACTTTTATTTCACTTATTACCATGTTATATACAACTACTTAATCAATTACATTTATGTCTGGTGTTTTGACCAAATTCAGTTTATGTGTCAAAAACATCTTTGATAGGTCAACTATGGTCAAAGAGGTCATTATATATAATCCAAAAAATATTAATATAGAGATAATTATTATATCTATACATCAATTATAACTTTAAAATGTATAATTAAATATGGTTTGGAAAAATTGAACCAATATTACGAAAATGGAGACGGTGGGTCGTACGTACACATGGTTAACGTTCTCATTTTTCAATGATATTTATGAAAATAATGTAAGTATAATAATATATTTCTAGAATCAAAATTATATTATAAATACAATATTACATAATAATATAGAATTATTGTGTTTTAAAAGGAATCACATCGCGTCGAGGGGGCGGTAAACCACATGCCCATGAATGATGTTATCACTTTGTTTATGAAAAGGTAATAAAAAGAATGATATATGTGTGTGTGTATACTCCAAAAATTTAATTATTTCATGAATATAAAATAGATGTTTTGTATGTATCTTATTTTTAATTTAAAAAATATTTTATACATTCCATGTATTCTGTTAACGAATCATAATGCTTTGAGGGGGTGGTAGTCCACACTTCCTCAAATAATGTTACCGTATTAATGCAAAAAGGAAAGTATTATTGGTATGTGTTATAAAAGTATTAAATAATTATAAATACATAATATGTATCATATATGTCATATATAAATAGTTTTTCCACCATAATTTCAACTATGATAAGTGGTAAATGAAAAATGAAAAATAATCCTTTCTTGAGGTAGTAGTTCGCCATTCATTGAAACATTATATTTGTTAACCATTATATGGAATGTTTATAAGTCTCAGTATAAACCATAATATAAAAAATATTTGTATATTGAGGATAATTTTGTTATTATATGAACATGGAAGAAGAATATTTGAGGTGGTGGAAAAGTAAATGAAATAAAAGGTATTTTTGGAAAGAGTTACCTTAAAAATTGGGTAACACCTTTCAGTTTATACCAAAGTGATTACTTGTAATTATGTATACCAAAATGTAGGATCAATGGCCTTGGTTTGGGATTTTGGTAATCTATTTGGCCATATCTTGGCTGATCCTATGTGGTTTTAAAGGTGTGAGGGTTGGGGAGAAGTTGTGGCCCCTTGAAGTGTTGGAGGAGTGGCACTCTTGTAATACTTTGACAAAGGAATTATTCCCACATTTTTCATTTTTAAAATGGATCCAATAATTTAAAAACATAGATACAATATATTATATGGTATAATTATGGCTATAAAATAGGTCTTGAAAAAGTTTATAAATCATTTTTGGCCATAAGGTTAAGGTTTAGACCCTTAATAATCTTAATTAAACACTAATCATTGTAATTAATTTTAATCACATTCACTAACATTTTTGGTCAATTTTTTTTATTTTAAATTATTAATTTTTATGATTATAAATATGTAATACATTTTCCCAAATTAAAATAAATTAGGTTTTAGAAATTAATTTAAAATTAATCCCGCTTGTGTGACGACAATGAGAGTTTTTAAGGTAAACATAACTGAATGATTGCTATATTTTTATAATAAATTTCAATTTGAAATTGACTCCAATGAAATAAATTGTATTAATTGAAAAAAAATGATCTAATTAAACTTTAAAACCAATTAAAAGTATAATTTATCCTTGTAAATAAAATATATGAAAATAATGTTTTGAACTAAATTTCAGTTTTTTAACTATCCATTAATTATTAAAACATCATGGAAAATTACCAAAATTTCAGCCTAACATAATTCTAATAATTATAATTAAATAATGAAGTTTATTTTTACATATTAAATCATTAAATTTTTTAAATTTTACATTTAAAATGGGTTCTCCATTAAAAGTGGGTAACATTACCTTTATAAAAATATTGGGTTTGATGTAAGAAATTGGGTTTGTTCTTACCATATAGCTATCAAACCTAATGGATGAATTTAAAAAATATTTAATTGAATATATAACATGTATATTTCTTTAAAATAATTAAATAATTGTAATTAATTAGGGTTATTAAGAAAAAAAACCTTTGGAAGTATCTAATTAATAATATTTCTTTTTTTATATCCAATTGGTTCTTATTTTTGTTTCTGATTAATTGATAACCAATGATTGATATTATATTTATATAAAACATAAATTCTAAAACCATAAATTCTAATAAGTTAGTTAAGAATATTCATAACTACTAATATAAATGTTGGGTTATATCACATTATATTAAATAATAATATTTTAATAATACATTGTTATTTGGTGAAACTTGGTCTTGTGTTTAATGCACCCTGTCAAAGAAGTTTCCTCTTTCACATAACACAACCTATCAAGGAAGACTAGTCTTGTGTGAGATGAATGATAACTTAGTGTTTCATGCATTAAAATTTATAAAATATATTATATATATTTAATAATGTAATTGATCATGTTAATATACTCACTTTTTACACTTGTTATTGCATGTAATAAACAGTATTGAATACAAAGTTGTACATTAGGATTTTTGTGTGCTAATTTTTTATAAGAAAAACATTTTTCAGGATTATTTCCATATATGAGGTATATATTAGTCCTATTTTTCATGAGACTAAGGGATATACTCATATATATTGAGCCATAATCACTGATTTGAGAAGCTTGAGAAACCTATATTTGGAAACAAAAATACTTCTGGGAAGGTGACCATGGTGCATGATTCCTTTATTTTGATCAAAAATTCCATCATTGTTAATAGTACTATTTTTTCATTCCATATGATTTATATAAATTATTTAATATAAAATGTTTATTTAATCTATGTTTGAAGTGTCTCATGTATATTAAATAGAATGAAGGTTTTCTTAAAATATGAAAATGATATGACATGCTTGGATTTATTTAAAAATAGAATGCATGATTAGTTTATTATTATGTATTAGATTATAGAACACATATAGAGTCCCTAATAATATTTATAAATCACACCATACCTTTTACTTTGTGAATTTTTATATTTTCTTATGTAAGGTCTTGGAAAATGGAATTCACCACTAGGAGGTAGTGGATGTTCTTGATTATTAGGACCTATAATCGTATAGGTGACTATTGGAGATATTATATACTAATTTCATGGGTTTTTTGAGGTTTTATCCTGATATATGTTGATTAATTTGATGATATACTTTTTTTTTATTTTTATAAATATTTGTTTTTGATCATACTGACTTATAAATTTATCTCCCATTGTTCCAAGGAATAAATCATTCCTTTTTTGATCTTATATGATTTACGGTGCTAGTCACCCACAATTTAGGATATAGAACTCCCTTCAAGATATGTCCAATCTGGTATAGGAATCAGGGTACTAGGGTATTCGGGTTTCTTCAGGACAAATTGACATCAAAGGATTTATGTTTTTCATCTTTCCATGATTTTAGAATATAGTTTTGATTTGTTGATATACATGAGATAGGATTATGGGTCGTAGTATGTAGTTGTGAGTGAGGTTTTGGACCAATCTCATCATAATGATCCTTATGTCACCAAGGATTTCTGGGAAATCATCTTCAGTATTTTTTCAATCAGATTATAGTCTTTTCCCTACCACTGTATGATTTTGTCTCCCAATATTGAAATATGTTTGAAGGAATTGATATTCATGTATCTATAAGCTTTGTATCCATGATTTATGGAATAATAATTATGCTTCCAGACATTTATATTGATGTTATGTAGAATCATTCCTCCTAGAATACATTTTAATTTCCCATTAGATGAAGATACTTGTGGTATATAGTGATAAAATTATCTAGTAGAGCAGAATCTTATTGAGATATTAGTGTGTGATATCGAAAGTTGACGATAAGACCCAAAAACTATTCCCAATTAGGCTCTAGTTTTGGAACCATAATGGGATTAATTTTATAGTCATCATAAAGAGTGTATTAACCATAATACATTGGATTTATAAGGTTATAATGATCTAAAAGAGGCATGTGATTGGTTGAAAAAATAGAGAATCTATTTGAGTTATTTCAAATTCTTGATTTTATTAAGATAATGTGGTCTACCATCAAGTAATAAGGACAAAAAATGAGATAATGGGATTTTATATTTTTGTAAAATAAGAACAAAGGATTGAAATAGAGTTAATTTGGATTTATTTTCAATGACCAGTTATATCCAACATATATGTTTTTGGAAAAGTCTATGGAGTTTCATAATCTTAGAAAAGGTGATGATACTGTGACTCAATATTATGATTGATTTGACAACCTCATTTATTTTTATACTAAGGTAGTTAATAATGATAAGATGAATGCCTAAATATTTGATATGCGACTTTAAGATGATATTTGATCATTGGTTTCATTTTAAAGATAGCTTCTTAATAGGATTTTCTAGATAGAGTGTTGATAGATAAGCTTGACATGGCTGGAAAGACATGGTTGATGGGAGTTAATTTTTCTTCTATTATAAGATATATGAGTTTATTTAAATGAAAATGGAAAATTTAGGAGTCATGTAGTATATCTTTAATTTTTTTTCAAAAATCCTATAGTTACTAGAAGTGTACATTTTACTTGATTATAGTGTGGCAAGGTTAGGTCTTTTAAATGGGTTTTCATGATGGCACACATGATTTTTAGTTTATGTGGATGGTTAGGTCACATATATAAGTTAGAACAGATATTTTATTCTCAAAAAAGTTGAATGGTCTCATCATCACCTAAAATTATTGTGGTCTAGTACGATGCTTTATGAAAAATGGGGTTTTATACACAAGAATCCAAAACTATGATTCTTTTGGCAGTGGAAGAGTCTCTATAAGAAGTTAATAAGGGTGTAGTTATAGTGAGATGTACCATCACTATAGATTCATCTATACTGACAACTTTATCTAACACTGGTGCATCTCAATTGATCATATTAACTCATGATGTTGATTTTTCAACCCTTACTATATATATTGTCTTCTGTTATGGATATTACCACACCCATCTGAAAAAAAGAGGTAGCATGGTCTTAAGTTTTCGGATTTCATTTTATCTTTATCATAGATTGTAATTTTTTTGGTATTTATTGGTTCTTGATATGAAATATCATGGCTTCATTCTAGGGATGTATTGACTTATTTCCTATAAATATCGTATTGATTATTATCTTCGATGAGTCTCCTTTGCTTTGACCTTATGGTTTGCTATTTTTTCAAGGATAATGTGGCCCTAGGTTGATTAGTTATGGGAATTATTTTTCATAATTGGGAAGGATAATATTTTTTTATCTTGTCTTGGAGAACGAATATTTGAGTGATAACCTCCCTCTAGTTGTCGTTGAGTTTCCTGGTCTTCTTCTAGCTAACATTTTTAGGTTTCCACCAATAAGAGAGGTATATTTATCTCTGAATATTATACCTAGTACATAGATAGGGTTTATTCTTTAATACCAAATGACACCATCTATATTGACAGAGTTGAATACACAATTGTATAACTTATTTTATAAAGGCATTATACGCCCGTGTGCTTCACCTTATGCAACTCCTACTCACATTGAAAATATATATGATGGTAGGATTCACCTATGTTTGTATTACCATAATTTCAATTGAGTTATGGTAAAGAAAAATAATATATCTTATCACATATATGGAATATTTGATCAGTTAAAAGGGGTGATGTGGTTCTTAAATATTGATCTTTGGTCCAATTAGTACCGTTTACGAATTAAAGAGTGTGAAATTACAAATACTATCTTTAATCAAAGTTATGGTCAATTTCAGTATCTTATTATGAATTTTTTTACTGACTAACTCTCCTGAGGTTTTTATGGATTGTATTAGAACAATATTCCATGAGTAACATAATTGATTCATGGTGGTATTTGTGGATGACATTTTGGTTTACTACAAAACTAGCAATGGTATTGTTAATAATCTAAGAGTAGTTCTCTGAATCTTGATAGATTGCAAAATTTACATGAAACTTTTTAAAATGTAATTCTTGGAAATGGGAAGTGACGTTCTTGGGATATGTGGTCATAAAACACGGAAGCACAATTGATCAGGAGAAGGTGATAGCTATTATGACATGGGATCATGCACATATTGTTTTTGAGATACAAAGATTATTTGAGTTTTTTGGGGTATTAAAACAAGTTTATTTAATATTTCTCAAAGAAGGATTGTCAAATAAGTTCCCTAGCTCATAATGGATTGATGTTCTTATGGAATAAAAAATGTTATAGTTTTTCTATCAATTGAAAATTCTTTTGAAATCTATGATAGTGTTGATGTTTTTAGAGTCTTGGCATGGAAATGTGGTCTTATACGACACATCAGATTTGGGTTTGTGTTTTGTTCTTATGTAGGGTGATAACATGGTGTCTTATATTTAAAGATAGTTGAAGACACATGAGAATAATTACATGACCAATGATCTCAAACTCGTAGTCATGACACATTCACATAAGAGTCGGATGAATTATCTTTTTGGAGAAGGGATTACCATTTATTCAACCAGAAAATACAGTGATATATATTCTCAAAAAAATTTGATCCTCCGATACAGGCATTGGGTGGAGTACCTGTTGTATTTTGATTTCAACATTTCATGAACCTCAGAGAATGGTAAGGTCATTTCTAATGCTTTTAGTATGAATGCTTTGACCCGGGATGTGAGAAAATAAATTGAAGAGTGTAATTTGATGGATCTTTTTTCTATTATTCTTTTGGGAGTTTCAGATAAGGAGGGTATGGCATCCTTTAAAAGTGTTCAGTTGACCTCTAATTTAATGTATATTATTCTTTAGGAGAATCAACTTGATAATGAATCTTATAGAATTAGGAACTCTCTCTATGGTGGAGAGACTGTTAGCGAGTGTTTGTTCACTTATGAGGGAATCCTATTTTCTAAGATTCTGTTTGTATTACCTTTTCCCATTATAAAGGATTTAATGGAGGATTTCCATAATTACTTGTGGGAATTGAACCTTGGAAAAAGGAATATGTTTGTTGATATGTAGTGAAAATTATGGAGTTTTTGAATGAGTTGAGACGTCAATAACTTCTTCCCTCATTATTATACATGTCATCATTATAAAAATGAGCACCAGATATCTTCTAGTTTACTTCAACTGGCTATAATGATGACTTTGATGTTGGACAAGGTCTCTGTGGAATTATTTGTTGGGTTTCTATGTACTGCTCCTGTAAATAATTATATATGGGTTGTGATCTATTGGGTACACATTCAAGATAAAAATTTTGGCATCTCTTTATACATGATATTTTAATATTTCATAGAGTCCATTATGCTACAATCTCTGATAAGGATCCAAATTTTAATTCTCTCTTTTGTAGCGGCCTAAAATTATTCAATAGGAGATCAGATATATTTGAACACTACATATCATTTCTATATTGATGTCCAGACAGAAAGATAAATACAAGTTCTTGAGGATGTGTCAAGTGTTTTCATTCTCAACATTGGTGGAGCATGGGTTGTCTCTTTGGGGATTGATGAATTTTATCACAATAACAGTTACTAGTGTCCAATTCATATGGATCCTTTTTATGCATTTTATAGAAGGATATATAAATATCTTTTGTGTTGGTCAGAGTTTAGTGAAGCTTCCTTGGTAGCACTGAGTTTTTTACAAGAGATAATGGATAATTATAAGGTTATTTTTATAGGATGGATATGAAAAAATGATGGTATAATTCTTATATTTATCATCATAAATGAATTTTGTATATTTCGGTTAGTTATAAGGTTTTCCTGAAAGTTTCACCTCGATTGGGTCACTGACACCTTGGGAACTAGTAAAAATTGCATTGATGATTTTTGGGTTCTTATGAGATTGTTTTGAAATTGGGGAAAGTGGCCTACCATTTGGAACATCCAACAAAATTGACTTTGATCCTTAATGTGATTCTTTATTAAAAGTTTAAAAATTAGTTCACTATCCCATCTCATGTCATATGTTGTGAAGACCTTAAATTTGAGCTAGATTAATATGTGACTGAACATATACTTAGGATATTTTCTCTTAAGCCAAATGTTCTTTGTTGGTAGGTGATACCTTTTATACATGTGATGCAGAGACATTGATTTGATTATCAGGAGTATTGGGATTGGGAGTAACTAATGAGTATGATGTATACTCACCTATTAGATGTGTATATTTCATGTTAGGATTTCTGGGTAAAATATTCTTTATGGTAGTGGGGCTGTGACATCATGTTACCTTCATTTAATAATTCGTAAACCCTTGTTTTGATCTCATTTTGGCTGGGTTATATATGCTGGTGTTTTTAGTAAAAATTTTAGAATCCTGGAATCCTAAGGATCTATTAATGGTGGGTGCATGATTATTGAAAACTGGTCAGTTTGGCCTTGAAAACCATGGACCTTGTTTTGATCCATTATATGGGAGTGCAAAATTTGTCCAAACTATATAGCACACCCCTCCAAACTATGCAACCTTATACAGTGAGGCTTTTCATAGTTTTTACACTATTTGTAAAACATTTCACCTTCCTCGGATAAACTGTTCACCCCACTAGTGGGGGCGTACAATTAGAGTGACTTATGATTTTTAACCATGTAACCCCCCCAAGGAAACCTTGCATGTTAGAATTAATCATCTGAAAATTTAATTAAAAATTATAAAATCCCAATTTAATTTTATAATAATCCCATTCATTGCTAATTTTTGTATCCCTGAACACTCTAAAAAAGTTATTTTTGGATCCTCTATACCCTTTATCTTGTGAATCAAACTTCATTAGAAGAGACAATCCCTCTTTGGTAAGCAGATAAACTCTTGTGTGGATTGTTCTAATATTCTCTTCTCTCTTAAATAGCATTTAATAATTCATTATGTTATTAAATGATATAAAATTTAGTGTTTTTGGATCTTTCTTCCATAGTTTTTTCTTTTGAACGTATCACCTTCCTTCTTTGTTAATGTTCCTGTTTTAGTTGTGGTTTTATTGATTCCCTGATTAAAGGTAGGTGGTTCTATATTCCATCACCCATTAATTGAGACCTTGATTTGATTGATTTGTTTTATGTAGATTTTAATTGATTCATAAAAACCTTATTTGGAAAGTATTAATGTGAAATTTGAAATGGAATGGGAGTTATGAAAAATATCCAATTTCAATGGAATTGAAATTGTGGGATGTTTTTTTGAGAATGATGGATCAATTTTGGAAAATTTATTTGTTGGTGGAATGGATTAAATGTTTTGATATTTTTAATAAAAATGTATTAAATTGAATTGAAAAAAACCTATGATATGTTTGGATTGAAATGGAATTAAATGAAAATAAAATTCATGATTTTGTTTTGAAATTAATAATTTATTATTGAAATTGAAACCAAGAAATTGAAATGTAAATGATTATTTAAATTTAAATGGAATTATTTTCCCATGATTAATAGATTGATTGAGGACATATGAGCCTAGGTAGTTAGTATGTAATTTCGGATAAATATGAAAGGATATGACCCTTTCAGTGGATATATAATGAAAAATATATCAAACACCTAGTTCAACATGATTATCCCTGATAGTGTACTGATTAAACCTATTAGTATAGAGCTCAAAGGAAGTTGGCACACATATTGATATTTATCACTAATTTTAGAAATGTGAGGATCTAACAATTATAAACTAATTTACTTTAGGGAAGGTGACAATGGTGCTTGATTACATTGTTTGGATTAAATATAAAATCATTTTTTATACAACTATTTTATTCATTCAATATTATTTATATAAATTATTTTATATAAAATGCTTATGTAATCCATGTTTGAAATATCTACAATATATTTTAGGAAGGGATTTTTTTAAAATATAAAAATTATTCGACATGCCTTATTAATTTAAAAAATGAATGAATGATTTTTTATTGTTATGGAATTCATTATGGGACACTTAGTGAGACCCTATCAATATTTATATCTCACACCATAACATTTCCTTCAGTAATTTTTAGATTTTATTTTGACATGTATTTGCAAAGGCAAGTCGCCACTATGAGGTGGTGGATGTTATTGATCTTTGGAAGCTAGAGTATTGAAGGTGATTGATGGAGATTTTATCCAATCATTTGATGTTTTTCTAAGCATCTATATTTATGGATATTGAGAAATTTTATGCTGTACTATTTTGGTATTTTTTTTACCTATTTGATTATGGCATTTCCTCCTTCATGGAGCATTGAAAATGTCAACATTTATTGTTATATAATACTGTTTCATGGAAATCATTTCTCTCTATTTGATTTTTTATTATTTCCTATGCTAGTATCCAGTCAATGGTAATCACGTACACCCTTAAATATATGTCATAGGAGGATCATGTGTTAGGGTACCACTGTATTTCAGATAGTTCGTCATACAATGGGTAAAAAAGTGTAAAATATTAGTATGGTTACTATGCTAGTTTTTGATTTTTGAAAGGGAAAAACCCACCAAGGACCTTCCCAAGATTGTAATTATTTAAGAGAGCCACCCTACATCTACATTCTATAGAAAATAGGATGGTGGATACCATCAAGTGGTAATATCATAAAATTTGAAAGGTCGTATTTATAACACCCTGTGATTTTTTAATATTTATATTTCATGTTATTAAATTAAAAGTGGTTGATTGATTTCATTATATGAAACCTTGACCAATGAATAAATATGATATCCTATTAAAATATATATAGAATTTTTTTTATTAAAATAACTAATCAATTATAAATTTATTCTCAATTATTTATTAATGTAGAAATATTTTTAAAATTTTTAATTTTTTTTATAAATTTTTTTTTACATTGACATTTTATTTTTATTTTAAATTTTTATGTTAATAACTATAGATAATTTAATTATAATTCATTTCATTTTTTATTAATCAAGGAATAATAATAAAGTCATATTATACATTGAAAATCCATTATCATCAAAAATAGTTTTTATAGAATTATATGAATGAATATTGTAATTAATTTAATATACTTTTATAAATTATTTTTCAGAAAATGTAAATATTTTTAACAATAAATTTAAAATTTGTCTTAATGTGAAGTTTTTTTATTCTTATAAAAGAGTGATTGCTGAATGAGTAATGGAAAATGCCAATTTTTGTAAAACATTCATTTATTTTCTTTAAAATCATGTAATTTAAAAGACACAATCTATTTTATTTTTGGATTTAATGTAACATAAGATCATTTAGATTTTAAAAAATATAATTAATATCAAAGTAATAAGAAATATATATGGTTTTGGTATATTTATAATTTTATTCTTAAAAACAATGCTTCTTAAAACTACTTTCCTTTTATTTTTCTGACTTATATTAAAATTAATTTCAGAAAATTTTACAAATTGAATCATGAAAAGTGGATTTCATATTTGTAATTAAGAGGTTCAAATTTATTAATGTGATTAATGTCATTATATTCCTTATAAATAATAATCATGGTAAAAACAATGTCACAATATCAAACAGATCAAATGGGTTAATTAAGGTTAAAACCTTATAATAAGATCACATAATTAAATTTTATTTCCTATCATATAGAAAAATTTCAAATCTTATCTCATTTTATTCTAAATTTAATTATATCAATTCCACTTTACCATGATTAATACACTATAATATTTGAAAGAGAAGAATACTTACAAGTGTGATAATGACCTCACTTATTAAAGGGAACCAACTCTTACCACTTATCCACACCTCATGAGTTATTTATCTCAATAATGATATCTACAAAATATAATTCAAAGTATCCTCCCTAGGAAGTAGTGGTATTAGTATCTATAATAGAAAAATATAGATTCTATCAACCAAAATCTAGTATCCCTGTGTTGATTTTAATTTTATTATATTGGTATAAGATTCAAAAGATATCACCATACATGATTTTTCAGTTTAGTACTCTTAGAAAAATAGATAATAACATGATCCTATATTACATTGTAAATATAAAACATCAAATAATAAGAATTATTTAATAATTAATATCATTCATAATTTAATTCATCATATAATAGGGAAATTAAAACAGACAATGTGTGAGGTCAAATTCATAGTTAGGGATACATGAAATAGAAGCTATCATGCGTAAATAAGAAATAATCAACATCAAAGAGTTGATAATAAAAACACATTCCATTCAATAAACATCTTCATTTAAATTCTAATCCATGTCTAATTTCAACTTATAAAAAACAAGGATAATGAAAAATGAATTTTTAATAATTAAAATTCATAATTCTGGAAATTCATGATTATGGCCTCCCAACCAATATATCATGAATCTTACAATCATGGCCTCTCTACCATGATATCTTGAATCATACAATCACAACCTATTAACTAAGACAACATTCTTAAAATATGATTAGGTGTACACTGAATAATCATATAATATGGAATTCTTTATATTTTGTCACATGAAATATAATGACGCATTGAGGGTCTATATATAATCAGGCCTCACCCTTCGCTAGAATGGTCAATTAATTCCTTATATTTTTAATGGCCAATATAATTAACTTTCAAAATTATTTTTAAATCAAGAATAATCCATATTGGATCAAGAATATAAAAAATTAATATTTCACATCATAAACCGTATAAATAAATATTTAAGAGGGTATCATTGGATTATATCCCCAAATCATAAAAGAGTGTTTTTATAGATAAAAGTACCTTTAAAAGATCATTAAAATATTTCTTTAGGAAAACCCCATTATAATTTTAAAATAACTTATATAAAATATAAAAAATTCCAAAATATTGGGAGAAAAATAACCATGGAATATTTTAAATGAATCTACTGTGAAACAAGTATTTATAAAAATAGGAAAAGTAGTTCATGTTTTGACTTTTAAAAAAATATTTCATTCACACTTTTGGTAATAAAACACCTCATTAGAAATGAAGAATAATATTACATTTAATCATTTTAGAGAAACCACATAATGGCTAAAAACACATTAAAAATATTTATAGAAGAGTTAAAACATTCTTGAAAACATTAAAAAAATTTGTACATGGAATAGAAACATTTTTAATGAAATATTCAAAAAATGTTTTTTAAAGAAGGTCCATTACAAGTAAATTACTTATTGATTCTTAATAGAAAAAGAGAGGAAATAAAAAAACATCTAAAACCCAAGAATAACTAGAGGATAAAAAATATATATGGGGTTTATTATATTAGTATCATATAATTTTTCTAATGGAAACCCAAACAAAAACAATATGAAAATTAAATTTCATTTTGATATAAACCCCCTACATTAACTTTGACATTCCTAAAATATTCTTTTAACAAACTATATAATAAATTATTTTTTATTATAATTATATTTCAAAAAATATAAATACTTATAATATTTTTTATGATTTACTTATAACATTCCAACAGTCATTTATTATTATTTCTTTATTAAAATCATTCTTTCCAAGTGTCGGTTATCTCATTATTCAGCTATGTTTTGGTATGATAGTTTCAAACCATGCATATTTATAATGATTCCAAAAAAACAGGAATGTTAATAATGATAAAAATATAATATATATTCATAATATATATATATATATAGAATAATCAATTAATGGTGTAAATGAAAAATGGCTCATATTGTTTCATGGAGGTGGTAATTCAAACATATACATGATGGACATTATCATTTTTTGATGTGTGAAGGGTAAAAAGTTAAATGATATATAATATTTATAGGAAAATAATTACTTCATAAATATAATACATATTCATTAGTTAAATAATTACAACCATCCAAATGAAATGGCGATGAAAAACAAATTTCACCGATACCTGGAGTTGATGAGAAATATTTATATATGTGTGATGTTTTTTGTTTTTGTTGCATGGAAATTATCTTGAAAATGGTTTTAACATAATTATAATAACACATATTTATATTTAAAATACTATATTAATTATATTAGTATGGTTATAATAAATATATAGGTAGTAAAAAAGTGATAAATTTGAAAGGGTCGGTAAAAATGATTACCTCTTCATGGGTTAACATATGTTATCCCCTTATCAAGTACCATTATAATGTTATTTTAAGATGATAAAACCTATAATTTGTATATAGGGATTTTTTCATATATTTTAGATGTTTTTGGTTGAGTTTGGTGGCTGAATGTGTTTTAAATAAGGAAGATGAGGTTTGTCCTTTTATAAGTGGTTGGAGGGACACACACTAAATTTTTTAAAGGATTAAAACATTATTAAGTCATATTAATAGAAATAGTTCACATAAAAAATTAAATATATATAATAATATGATAAAGGTAAATTTACATTCAAACAATAATAATTACTTTGAAAAATTGATTCCTTATCACTTAGTTTTACCATATATTAGCACGATTTACGCTTTTACTGTGGAGATTTTTTTACATTTTTTAATATTCATTATGAAAAAATTTAAGTATAACTTATTAAATATCATATATTGTGATTATTAAAAATAATAATCCATTTTATAAGATTTGATTGTTATAACTTGTATAAATTCATTTTAACGTAACTTCTCAAAACATGATGAGACCAATTTTCAAAAAAATACCTTTTCAATCCATAAGGTATTTTCCACCAAGATTAAGTAAAAAATTGATCCATATTACAAAACTACTAGACTACACTAGAATATAAACCCTATTAATCCCATCACAGAGTAATGTTATAATAAAGATAGTGGAAAAAGGTCTTGAATATAACAACAAAATAAATAATACTACAACATAATGAAGAATAAATATGTACATCCAAGATCTATTCAACCAATTAAAAACTAGAAAAACTAAAAAATTATGAAATATATAGACCAAAAAGTCTCCATGTGACCAATCTTCACCTATAAACCACCCCGTTATGAAAGAAAATATTCAAATTTAATCAGGCATCCTACAAGATTCCATTAATTTTACGTGGGTCCTACAAAAAATGCTAGAATCTCCCAAAGAAAAAAGTATGGTGTGAGAACATGGCCTATAATTTTACCACCATAGAGTATATAAAAGTCCTAATAACAATAATGAAACATTTATATCTTTTAAAATAAAAATAATTTACAAAGTATTCTCATAACTCCTAACCCATTTGAAATTTTTTTTCCTATTCTTTTTTATAAAATACACTCATATTCATAAAGACAAGAATATGAAACGTATAAGTGAAAAAATATGATATAATATAAGAATTCTACATGGTGATAAACTAAACACATATCCATGAAATAATTCATCATGAAAAACCATGTCATATACCCTCATGTGGAAAACTTGTGAGAAACTATCCATAAAAAATCCATCATGTGATAAAAAAACTAAATGAAAAAGAAAAATGGATTGGGCCACATCCTATAATAATACATAATAAAAATACATGAATTCTATACTAGGTATATGTTTTTTCCAACCAATATTGATTCATGCCACATTCCATAGATATCACCAAAACTCTAGTGGAATTACACACACTATGAGTGGCATGTTTATTCCTGATACACCCACAGTTCTAAATGACCCTTGTTTGCAAAAATTAATTTAAAAACCATGATCAAAATATATAAAAAATCAAATATAATGCAAAAAAAAAACATAAATTTTTAAAAGACCAATTATGAACCAAAACCACCATTCAAGCATTTAATCAAACACTTGGTATGTATAAACCCCATTTTAAAGGAAACCCCATTAAAACATGAATCCTTCCAAAAAAATCCCATGAAAACAAAAGTAAAATCAACTAAATGAATAAAATAAAGTATTTTTATAGTAATTTTATGAATTTCATATAATTAACCAATTTTATAGAAACGCATACCTCAAGAATGGAGGTAGAATAAATTCCCTTTGACAACTATGATAGGGGAATAGTAAATCAGGTCCTCACAACACTAAATCCCCATGAAACAAATAAATTATCTATAAAGACTATTTTATATTTCATATATATCTCATTCAGGTTCTATAAGACTACAAGAGAAGACATCCAAATAGGGGATAAAATGAAAATGAAAAATCTCATAAAATTGAAACATACCTTGAGTTGATCCATCAGGAATGATGGAGATATGCCTAAAATACCATTAAAAAGCCTCTAATTTGTTGGAGTAGGATTATGATGATTCAATATGAGGTTTTGGGATATTAGTTGTCAAAATTTGGTCCCAATTGATTTTATTAAAAAATTCAATGTATTATAAATCCATGTGCACAGTTTGCTAGAGAGGCCACATGGTTAGGAGTAAACATATGACTTAACCATGAACCCTATATAGATATTATATTTAGGGTTAATAGTTTTTAGGCATAGTTACTTTAACCATAAATTAATCATAAATAACCCGTCTCCCTAGGGGTTCACGATTTGGAGGGGTGGCTACACAGTTTGGAAAATCATGCACCTCTTTCTACTAGACCATTCATGGCCACACAGTTTCCAAGGGGAAAACATGGTGTTATATAAACATGTTCTAACTATGTGCAACCCCAGGGGATCCAAAAAATTTATGGATTCTTCCAAAATGACCCCAATGTGAGACCCAACAATAACACGGTAAAAAAAGGTTTAAAGAGTACTTGAACGAAAGTAACAGAACATTGCAATATCCCCACCATAAAGGATTTTTGTCCCCATTAAGGGATCAGAATTCCAGAGTCACAAAAATAAAAGTCCATTGATTGCGTATTAGTTATTCCCTCCACCACATCTTATGTATATCACATACACACTTCCGTAGTACCCAAAATGTGGAAATAATTTTACCATATGGTTCCTTATCATGGTAGTCTATAATCTGAACTGTTTTCTCAATAATAGTCATATCTGGATAAAGATAAATATCCTCCCATTCAGTCACAGGTGAAGGATCAGTGTGATAACTATTCATTTTAGAAGCATGAAACACATAATGTACTGAAGCTAAATAATACGATAATTCCAACTGATATGTCACCTTTCTAAGTTGCTCTATGATCTAAAAGGGGATAAAAAACCTCAGTACCAATGTACCCTTCATACAGAACTGAAAATATACCAAGAGAGGTGAAACTTTGAATAATACTTGATCACTAAAATTAAAATCTAGTAGATGATGATGATGGTCTGCCTAAAATTTCTAATCTCTCTAGGCAATGATCATCGTCTTCCAGATCAACTACACCTTTTTCGCCATCCTCAGAACAAGAATCAGCCCCAATAAGGACCATTCTCCAAGTTCTACCCAGAAAAAGGGACATATTCATGGATTCCCATACAATTCTTCAATGGGTGACATATTTATTGATGTTTGATAACTATTTTTAGGAAAATAATACCATAGTCAAATTTTTTCCCCACAACCCACAAAAATTCAGCATGCATTATAGGAGAAAATCATCAAGAAACTGGGTAGGTCTCTCTATCTATCCATTAATATGTGGATAATAATCCCTAATAAATTTTGAATAAGAAACCATAAACTCCTAAAAAAATCTATAAATTGGATTTGAACCTCATTTCCCTATAAAAAACAACTAGAGATGGAATCCCATGAAGTCTCACAATCTCTCAGACATACAAGCCTTTGAGTTATTCTACATTCATTATCTCCTTGCTAGGATGGAAATGAACTTATTTTTTAATAAATAAATTTACATCCAAACCACATACATCAAACTAGGAATCTATATATAAAAAATTATTAGTTATATTTAAATATCATCCAACAACAATACTAGAATGGGTAAAGGTTTAAACAAACTAGCATGTCTCTAGTTTTCTACCTTAATTTTTTGACAAGTGATACATCATGGGAAAAATCTACAATTGAAAAACTCATACCCTATAACCAATATTGAAACCTTAAGTCATTGTACATATTGATATCCCCAAGTTTAATGGACCAACAATACCAATTTACACTATCAATCAACACATGGCTCGGATAATTTAGAACAACTAACCTATGATAGATGTCCAAAGCTCCATTCAGAGATTGGGAGCAATAACCCAAGGTCTCCCCACCATAAATTATTTTACTAACGAATTGTAACTTTATATCTCTGACCCGACCATGCCAAAATCACTCATAAAAAGATGATTCAAATTTAATTGAATCCAATAGCACATGTACACCAACCTATTATACTTCTAATCCCAACTCAACATACTAACTCATCAGATGCCACTTGTCAACAGATTAATTCATGACTTATTTCGGTAATTTTTTTCTCAACACATCGACAACCATGATATATTTTTAATGAGTGTATGAAATATCAAAATGAAAAGTTTTAAGATAATCCACCCATAATTTCTATCGCATGTTTATGTCACTTTGAGTGAAAATATATTTCATGATCTTATGATTATAATATAATCTATTCTACTAGAAAAAGAGATATTGATGCCTTTTTTGAGATGATTCATGACTAATACAAACTCAAGATCATGGGTATGGTAGTTTTTTCCATGAGGGTGTAATTAAAGAGAGCCTTAGTCCACATCCTTTTTCCATTGCATCAAGAAAAATCCAAAACTCATACAAGAAGCATCACATAAAATATAATAACATAATCCAAATTCTTGAAGAATCAAAACCAGTGTTGAATTCAACTTCACCTTTATCTATTAAAAATATATCTGAAAATTTTTATTGCATTCATACATTACACCCTTATGGGATAATTATATTATCAAAGATGCTATTTTTTTTTGAATAAATCATATATAGTATCAAGGTAAACTCAAGAAGGTTCAGATGTCGAACACATTTTTGGAATACTATTAGGATATAATAGCCTGTATATTATCATGACCCACTAAGACGCCCCTATAATTTATGAAACAAACTAGAAATTTCCCTTCCAAGATCTAAAAGAATATGATGTTCTTTTATAGTTTAAATAATGATATTCAAATAGTCTATTTACTCATTCTCTGACACAAAGTGCACTAAAATTACATCCATATACATGATAATAAAATATACCAAGAACTAATGAAATATTTAGTTTATTGAATCCATAAACCCCATAAGAAATTTGGTGAGAATCAATCACATAAATAGATTCATGAAGTTCCCATATTGGCACCTAAACACTATATTAGGTATAAACTCTTCTTAGACTCTCAACTAGTGGTACCATGACTAATGGTCAATATTTGAAAACCATTATTCCCTTCTAATCTAGTAAAATGGTCATAAATCATGGGAAAAAAATTTGTATTCTTAATTTTCACACAATTTAACTTTCTATAATCCATATAATGTATATTACTCATGTCATCCTTCTTAGAAAAGATGAAATGAGAATATCATAGTGATAAGAAGGGACAAATAACTAGATTTTCATTTAAATCCAAAAGATGGAATTTATATTCCATTAACTCTAAAAGATTAATTTGATAAGATAACATAGAAATGGGAATCACACGAGGGAGAATTTAAATTATAAACTCAACCTCTCTCTTTAGTGGTATGCCCTAAAATTATTCATAAAGACCTTGGGGGTATGCACTCACCAATATAGAAATTAGTATTCCAAAATTAGGTTCAAAAACATGAAGAAACATCTCATAAAATTGGCATGATATTACCCCATCATAAGAAACAACATTCCCTACCCATCCCAATCAAGAGTCCCACTCACCCTGGAAAACATGAGTGACCAAATCAGAAGATAACACTAAAACCGATGATGACAAAGTCTACATAGGAATTAATTAAAATAATCTAATACATTCCAAGGGTCAATTAAATGATTTCAACATTATCAACTAAAAATTCACATATTATCTCATAGTCAACTATCATTACTGGACATATGGAACACTTTAAACCTTGTTCAGACATATTTCCCATAGGCATGGAATGTTCCAATAATAATGAAATATGATATAAATCTAATACCAACACAACATCTAAATTTTATGATATAAAAGAATGAGTATCACCTATATCAATCAATGTTAACACTATAGAAGATAAAAAACACATTACCCCTAACATTAGATTTCCCCAATTAAAATTTCTCTTGTGCATACAATTGCATATATTGTCACCCAATCCTAGTCATATTAACATCCCCCATATCATAAGAAAAAGACCAACCACACTTGGAATTATGAATATAGAAATGAAAACCATTATTGAAAGTAGATACTACATTTCTCTCCTAGTATATCCTATTACAAAAACAAGTTTGGTGACTAGAATGTCCATAATGATCAAAAATACTAGGAGCCTCCAAAATAGGCTTAGTATAAACACACCATCCACATTGGTAGTAGATGAGCTAATGCTACCCTAAAGAAGCATATAAAACTAGTACCTATGAAAAATTAAAATCCTTTCACTTCATTTTATTGAGAGAAGACACGCCCTAGATAACAATGACACCAACATAAGCTCCACCCAAACAATTCTTTCTGGATATGTCCACCTCAACTGAATATTTTTTGTCATTTACCTCCATAAAGGTTGTATACACATGATAATCAACATGGATTGAATATATGACTTCAATACTAACTCAAATATTTGATCCATTAGGTACTAATTAGTGAAAGGATATGATGAAAAATTCTCGGGCTTACAAAAAGGGAGATATACTCAAGAATTAATTAATCCCCATTCATTATGTTTAGAAACTTCAGGGTCTTTTTAGCACATAATTTATTTTGGTAAAAATACTAATTCAAGACTTTATTAAAATAATTCCATGAAATATCTTAATGGAACTTATCTATCATAATATATTCCCCCCATTTCCTTCTTAAACCCCAACTCATGTATGTAGAAAACCAACCATAATGTCCTTAGGAGTCGTTATGAAAATAAAGATCCTATAAATCTGATCAAGTCACTTGTTAGATTCTTGGGGTCCATTGCCACTATAGAATATGGGTGGATGTTTCTTTATAAATTAAAATCCATGATCCGCTACTAATATGAGGTTCCGACACCTACTTGACATAGATTCTGAATTATATGTATTATAGCTTCAACTAAAAAGGTTCCACTGGAGGATTAACTTATAGATCATATCTCATAGTTTACTATCTCATATTTTGAAGTGTTATTTTTAGAGTTATTGTCTATTAAGCATTAGATAATGACTATAAAACTTTGGATCATGTTCCATAATATTAGGACTAACATCAAGAATTCTCATCTATGATTTTCAATGCTAAGAATTGAAATTAATTATGAATTATTTTTATATGGATGATTCCTTAATAAAAAAACATGTTCATTTAAATAAAAATCCCATACAGTTCATTGAAATTGAATCAAACACCATGTCTCAAACCTGGTAATTTTGTTTCCATACACCCGTGGTAAATTGATTAAAGACACATATGTGAGCTCTCTAGACCCCTTAGCTCACGTACTACTCAAATATGAATGGTCCTAACTTCTATCTACCCAATACATAGAACAAAACTATAGTAATTTTAACACACTTTAGGAAAATAATCCCTCTAATACCGTTTTGTAATGAACTAAACTGAGTCCACTAGACTAGCCACATGAGAAATCCCATCACGTTACTATGGTACAAAAATGATAGTAGAAACAAGTCCTAAATAAAAAATACATGCAACTGAACTAAAAATTGGATGAAATTGTTACATCCATGATCTATACAACCTAGTTGAACCAAGATAACTGGAAATTCATGAAAATACATGACAATCAAGTCTCTATGTGACCAACCATCATCTCTAAACCATCCTGTGAGGATGGTGTGATGAAAAGAGAGGCCAACATGCTATAATATTTCATTACCATTTCCTAGGTCCTCTAAGACAATTTCTATAACTACCAAATGGAAAAAACAATGGGTAATCACAAATCATAGAAAAATATCACTACATATTTTATACAAGGTAGAATGACAAGATTTCATGAGTTCAATATTTTAAAACCAAAATAGTTTTACAAAAACATTTGTTAACTACAAACCCATTTGTAAATTAGTTTCGTTTGGTTTATCAAAAATCCAGTTATATTCATAAATATCATAATATGATAAGTATAAGTGACAAAACAAGAAAGCATATCAACACACCATAAGGTATGAATATAAACATATATCCAATAAATAATCCATCATGTGAAAGAATGCGATTCAACCTTCATTTGAAAAAATGTGAGCAACAATCCCTAAAAATATTCATTACAAGATAAACAGACTATAAATTAAAAAGCACTCGGTATTTCACCCTAGAATATGGGAATACATATTAAATATAAAATAATCAAAAACTAGGAATATGTTTTGTATCATTCAGATACCCACTATTTGGATTTACCTCCTCTTTACTATTTTTCCTCTTTGATTGGGTGTGTATTTGAACTCTCAGGGATGGAGAAACGTTTTTAAGAAAAAGGACTTAATGTTTAGAAATTTATGTTTTTTAGTTAATGGAGTCTTAGAATAAGTATGTTATGTTTTTGAATATTTATCACCGAAATCGAGGAACACGTAATATGTTTTTGGTTTTAATGTAAGAATCTACAATTTTCACTATATGTAGGAAATTTACATGATGTGTAATGGGAGTAGATGATGTGTAATGGATTTCAAGATCAAGTCATGATCTAAGTATGCATAATGAAATATTACATTACATGTATGGTTTAAATCCTCTATAATGTTATATGATTGGTTTTTAATAAAAAGGTGATGGTTTTTTTGCATATTTGATCACTTTGTATTTTGTGATTTGTAGATGGATTACAGACCATGTAAATTTCATTGACCTGAATTTTAAGGAACTGTGCAAGTGATATATTTTTCATATAATGTAAATTTGTTTCCCTCAGGACCAAGGGATCTTCTCCAGGGTTATTGGGAGTATCCTTTGAATATGGATTGATCCATCCAGTGATTGATCACTGTTGTGGTTGGGTTTCTTCTCTCTCGATGAGTAATCTATTATAATTCATCATTTCCATTGATCACAGTAGCACTATTGCATTTCACTACTAGTTTTTATTCCATAGTGATTTTCCCATAATTATTTTCTAGATTATCTAAGTGATCTTATTCTAGGGGCCATTTCCTTTGGTGGTTGTGGTTATATAGGTGTTCAATCTTGAGGTATGTCATATTTCCTCTACTCTTCAAACTCTCCAGTTTAATGAATCAATTATGAGATGTATATATTGATTCTAGGACATTTATTTTCATTGTTGGTTTCTTCCTCTTGGTTTATTTTTTTACATGCATGTGGAACCCATGTTTTGAGGTAGGTGGTTCCATTTGTATCTTGTGTTAGCGAACTTCATTTTTCTTGTTTCTAATAAAAAAATTTATTATATGAAATAGTAAGATATGAATGATTTTTTTGAGTATGTGGAATTGGGTTTTTTATAAAAGATGAGGTTCCCCTAGTTTTGGTAAAGGGAAAGGGTTTTTCAAAATATTATGAAATAGTTTTTTGAATTGGTTTTCAATGCATGAGATGATTAAATGGTTTGGTAAATTTAGAAGATGAGAAGCCTTGGGTAATTATATGAAATTTATAGTAATAGGTATTGTCAACTATTGGGGTGGGGGAGGGTGTTGTTATCATGAATGTTTCCACTAATACCTAGGAATGTTGTTCTAGGGACATGTTAAACCTATTGGGGGTTCACTTTCTGGGGTGTTCCTCTGATATCTAGGCTCAATTCATATGCCTAGATACATGATGTGTGCATGAATATCTATGATAGGTATGACTGTTGTAACATCCCAGACCCAGGTGCCATGCAACAGGTGCCCTGAGCCCAGCTCTCCACGTGACCCCAAGAGCATTTCCCCAAATGCCAGAGGCTGCTGACTAGTAGCAAGGGCTCAGGTCTGATAGTGGGGAATCTATGCCCTCATCTGTCAAAGTGTAGCATAGCGGAATACCAAAATAAATATACAACAACAACGGAAGCAGTATACATATACAACTGAAATAACTACAACAGTGGATATAACCAACAGTATATAAGTGATGATGCTACATTCTTCATGTTCTATGAAAGCATCCAGAATATGTGATACATCAATTCAGTACAGCAGAAAACAGAGTACAGCAAAGCAAGCAAAATAGCTAATAGCGACATCGTGAGCCTAGGCTCAGTCCCATGCCCTCCTACTCCCAAGCAACAGTCAAGTACCTGTATAGGGACTCTTGCCCCTATCTACACCTGCAGCAACATAATCTATTTGGGCCAAAAAGCATGACCCAAACAGGGTGTGAGAAATATATCTCAGTAGGCACCCACCAAAGGCCCGTGCTCAACTGTGTGTAAAAACATGCAACAAGTGTGCAATAGTAAAATGCAATAACCAAGTAGTACTCCAAAGTAACTAACTTAACAGTTAAAATGCCATTTTATTATTCATTTAATTCCATTAATTTAGTAACATTTTTGTGCTCAACAGCACCAAGCCCTCAGTCCAACTAGAACTATGCCCTCGGGCTAAAATAGTAAACCATGCCCTTAGGCTTTCCCTCAGGCCATACAAAATCCAACCCGCAGGTATTTCCCTCAAGAATAACAGAAATTCTCGCCATCAGGCATACGAAGTGTCGCCCTCAGGCACAGAAGTCAAGCCCTCAGGCACGAAAGGTTGCCCTCAGGAGAAATACGACAACCCTCAGGCTAAAACAAACACGCCCTCAGGCCAATCACAACAACGCCCTTAGGCTAACAGGTAACCGGGAAATTCAAAACACATCAAAATGAAGTAATCAAGCAATTCATCTCAAGGACATTCTACAGTTACTACATTTAAGGCATACCCTCGGGTATCCTAGCTAAATGGCTAAACAGAGGAACACACCCCTCGGGATGGTCCTGGATCCAAGCAACGATCCGAAACAACATTTTTACAACTTTATTTAAATACCTATACAGTTCTAGGTAGTTAAATTAGCCATGGACTCAACCTCACGACACCCCAATATGGGTTTGTTTCTCAAAAACACACAAAAACGCACAACAGTTGGAAAAATAACACCAAGACACCTACCTTATATTCCAACGAACTCTATGCCCGAACGCCGACTCTAGAAATGCCCAAGAACGGCGTAGATCTGACGAAGAACAAAACTCATTCAAACGTAAATAACTTATGTTAGGAGACGAATTGGCAAGAATGGTACCAGTAGGGGAGAGGGCTCACCCGTGCGGTTCCAACGAGATCGTTCGAAGCCGAAACAGATTCCAGACAGACGCCCAGTGGATCTTCAAAGATCTGGCCTCCTACTTTGTTTCCAAAATGGCTCAAGTGCGTCCTCTGCCAAATGAGGAGGCTACATCCTGTTTTAAGATGAAAAAACAAAGTACACGGCGTGTACTTCAAAGAACACGATGTGTACTCCCTTCATTTAACTATTCAAATGGCGGCACCGCCACACTGTTCATACATCGACATGAGTACATGGAATGTACACTCGAGTACACGGCCTGTACTCTCGCCCAGCTGGCGGAGACACCACCGCCTTACTGTTTAAGCCTGTCGACTGACTACACAGCGTGTAAGGTACCAGTACACGACGTGTAGTCGGTTCCTACACCCTTCGTCGCCAGCATGGCCACACGCCCCGTGTACTCATCCTAACACGGCCAAAAGTACACGGTGTGTGGATAAAGTACATGGCGTGTAGTTCCAAAATTTAGGATTTCCCATTTCCATATTTTCTCAAAATCACTCAAGGAAAATGAAAAGAAAAAACCCGTACCTCTAAAACAAGAACCGGGATCTTACAAATGTCCTAGCTATATTGACCTAGATTGATCCTTATAATTATATTTCCTATGTTTATTTTTGATGATTTGGTTAAATTTTGGTTTATACTATTTTTATTTTACTATAATGGTTTTGATGCGATATTTGATGCATTATTTTTATTGTTTTGATATGATATATTCATTTTCATATATAAGGATATGAAATGACTTGAAATTGATTTACCATATTTTTTTGGAAATGCGTAAAATGTGGAATAAATTTTTTTTCCCTTGATTATGATTAAAAAAAAATTAAAATGTATCATGCATTCTTTTCATTAAAGTTCAAAATGCTTGGATTATTGTTCATATACATGATATGGAACACCTGGGTGAGACCCTACTTTGCGTATTATCTCATACCCTATGTATCCCTTCAACGGTACGTTGACATGGTTATATATTTTTATGTAGAGAATGGAGAAGAACCATTGTGAAGGGTGATGTTTTCAGTCAGTTGGGTTATAGTAGATGGATGGTGAGATGGTGTGGGTTTTCTCCCACCGTCATACAAAGGCTATTGGAGTAGGTGTTTTAGTTTTTTCAATCCATTTCTATTGGAACAATCTACTGTATATTGTTTTCTATATTTTTAGTTGTATTTTATTTATTATTATTTTTTACTTTATGACATACATATGTGTTTGTGAGTGTGAGTGTGTGTTTTGTTACACTATTTCTTTCCATACACGTGTTTATATGTCATGTTGTATATTTCAAGTAGGGAAAAATCAATCCTTATGATTGTTGTTGTTACACGGGTTCTAAATGATAGAACATGGGGATTCAGAACACCATTTGGGTATGAAGAAATTTAGGTCATTTGACAATTTGAGAGGGTATCCATGTTGGGTTCAGTATAGTTTTGTATCAGAGGTTGTATGTCCCCAAAATTCCTTTTCATGGGACATTTCATAGACATGATATAAGATTATTAGAACTTGAGAGATATATTACAGTGATTTCCTAACCAGCTATTTACATGGCGTGACTCATGTTTCTAAGGGATTTTGGGATGTGTGTATCTTTTTTCGAGTTCTGGGTGATAATATTAGTTTTTTATGGGTTTTATGGATTTATTTGAGCTTATTCTGTTGTGTAATCATTTCTTCTGTTTTCTTATGTAGTAGTATGCCCCAGATACATGTTTTATGAGTTCCTTAGGAGGGTACAACTGATTCTCCTCAAAGGAATACTTATATGGATCATAAATTTATCATTTATATCATGTAGTAAACTAGTAACACAGATCACAACGTACCCCAAAATCAAAACCCAGTTGTTTTGGTATAGTTAGGAGTTGTATGAGTTAGAGATTGATCAAAATATTTCATTCATGAGAGAAAACCATCATTTAATTATTTGAATTAACATCAGGATGTTGAGGACTATATTTACATGTTTGATTTGATCCTTACCTTTTTGGATATTCAATAGAGTATGAAGGTGAACTGTGCAACATTCAGAGTTAAGATTCCAAGAAAGAGATGGTGGGGTTCTATGATACAGGTGGATTGACATGTGTTCTAGGACTGGACTCTCTTATTACATGAGATTTTTCTCAATTTTTTGATGATGGAAAATTATTTAAAGATTATATCATTGTAATAGAGAGTGTGTCTAGTTTATTTGTACACTAATCAGTTTACATAGATCATTTTTTTCAAAAAAGGTTGTAAAGAATGACCATCTAATATCCCAAAATAAACTATAGGGTTTGTGAGTAGATATTAGATTGTATTTATTTTATTTTTTTGTTCTATAATGATATCGTAAACATGGATATGATGGTAGAACTGAATACTAAGGATAAGGTTGGATATTTTTTCCATAATATTCTACGTAGTGATAGCTTTAGTGGAATGTAAGGGAAAAAGAGGAAGTAAGGGGGTCATCCAAGGAGTGATGGAGGTGGTTCATAGAAGAAAACTTCTTAGACATCTTTACCTCCAACCTATGGTCTATTTGTTTCTTTTTATAGTGTGATAATGTTGAAAACATGTTATGTTATTTTACATAATCAGTAAATATGTGAAACAGTTGTGGGAATTATTTTCATCTATAATAAATTGTTTAGATAAGTCTACTTCGCGATATGGTTTGTGATCATTGGACCAAAATGACACTTTGGTGAAGTCAGATGCTTCAATGACTATAGGGATCCAACCCTAGGTATTAGTTGTGAAGAACCTTCACATAGTAGATGAGTTTATAGTGGAGGTATATGCAACTACATTGATAGTGATAGGTACTATCATTATTTCATTTATAGTAGTGATTTATTTTTTTGATAATGGTGATTCTCACTCATTTATATCTATACATTTTATAGATATGATTAACCATCCAGCAGAGCAATTTTCCATTATTATAGAGTTAGAGATTCTTGTTGGGAATAGGGAAGAGAATGGGTTTCAGTGTCCTTGTGCAATATCGGTAGATGATGTTGTGTTAGTATATGATTTTATTGTTCTATATCTATATTTTTTCAACTCATCATCAAAATGGATTGTCTTGTTTCTCATCACGTTGAGGTTGATAATTTTCATCATCGTTGATTTTTTCATATATCTGATGGGAGATAACATGACTTTTAGGGAGTGTGGGATCCATGGTATGGAAATAGAATACCATCCCACTCATAGCTTAAGATATTGTTTCCTATTGTTTTAGTTGATCCTCATGATGTTTCTTTAGTTATTGATCTTTCCATATTTGTTTAAAATTTTCCTGAAATTTTTCCAAATATTTTTCCATGTGATTCATCTAAAGACAGAGGGGGTTCCTAATTAACATGGTTCCCAGTACACTATATATTTCAATACCTTCCTATTGTATTTCACCATTACAGATGAATTATATCATGATTTAGTTGTAAAACCGAATGGAAAATTATTTTTTCTCCCTAGTTCATTGCCATGGGTAGCCCCAGTTATCTATTATAATAAGAAAAGTGTTTAAATGGGATTGTTTGTGGAATATCTAAATTTGAACCATTTAGTAGTTTGAAAAAATTATCCTATACCATGTGTGGATGATTTGATTGATATAATAAAGGGAAAAATTGTTTTTTTAATATTGATCTTCAATCAGGCTAAATCATCTAATAGTTTATGAGTCAAATATACCGAAGAAAACTATGAGGAGAAGGTATGGTCATTTCAAATATCTTTTGGTGTCATTTGGTCTAACTAATAGTCTTGTAGTTTTTATGGATTTGATTAATTTGATATTCCATCGATATCTTGAAACTTTTTTTGTAGTGTTTGTGAACAATAGTATCATTTACTTGAAACTCAAGCATTTTCATGAGCACTATCAGAGTTTGGTTTTGGAAATCATGAGGTGTCACCACTTGATTGAATAATTTGAAAATTAGTCTCTAGATCCAAGAAGTGATGTTCTTAGGGAACAATATTATTTATCATGGCTTATCAGCTGATCTTGAGAAGCAAAATGTTTTCTTTTTAGGGGGAGATATAGGGATCATTATTGTGATTTATAGATTACATAGTAATACTGGATACTACCGATAGTTTTTCATGGATTTCTCGAATTTGGTATTGCCTTTGACTGCTCTTAACAAGAAAGGAGTGAAATTTACATGGGATGAAAGGTGTTAGTATTCATTCAATGATGTGAAAAGACTACTAACATCATCTACAATCCTGATATTACCTAATCTTGACAATGGGTTTTTGGTTTTCTAGGATGACACTTAAAGTAGTTTGGGTTTTTTACTTATGTCAAATGATCATGTGGTAGCTTATGGTTCTCCTCGGCTTCGACCACATGAGAAAAATTACTACACTCAGGAATTGGATTTTTTTCTATTATACATAATCTTTTGTTTTGGAAGCACTATATTTTTGGGGAAAGGTTTACATTATTTTCAGAACATAATAATTTTATCAATTTCGTTTTAAAAAATTCTTGAATCATTGATAAAGATAATGGGTGGAATACCTTGAAAGGTTTAACATTGAAATTTCCTACACATCGGCTAAGGTGAATTTCATTGCGTACACACTTAGAAGGAAAGATTCATTGAAGCTATTCTTGAATCAAGGGATGAGTGAGACCTTATGGGTCTTTTTTCTCAGTTGTATCTATATACTGAAGTGGATATTTCCGGCATTGTTTTTACCAATTTTCGATTATCATCATATCTTCTTGAGACTATTTTACAGATTTAGTAGAAATATAATGAATTCAAAGGAATTTGAGAATCCCCATATTGTGGGGAGAGCATTTTGGGCTGGCCTTTCTCTTTATTTGGTATTCTCAATTTTGGAGATCTTTTTTTCATACCAACATATATAAGGATATCAGTTATGTTTGATTTTAAATATTATTTTGTATCCACTCATCCAAGAACAATGTAAATGTATTTTTAAATGATACATCAATTTTGTTGGCTGGGTATGAAGTGGGACATTTATTATTATGTCTCCCACTATTACACCTTCCTACAGATAAAGGTAGGGAATTTGATACATTTTTTATTTTCTTCACCCACTTCTAGTGCTGGTTTGGAAATGGGATGAGGTATCCATGGAATTTATAGTTAGATTTTGATAGACTCCATGAGGGAGAAATTCTATATGTGTGGTGGTTGATCTGTTGGCCAAGTTGACTCATTTCATTTCAATTATGGACAACACTAAAGTTGAAGATCTGGGTAATATGTAAGTGAAATAGGTTTGTGAGGTTACATGAGGTTCATAATACCATTGATTCATAAAAGGATCATAGGTTTACATTGAGGTTCTATAAAAGTCTCCAGATAGATATTAGGGCTCAGGTCAGGTTGAGTATAACTTATATCCCATAAACATAGAGTGAGATGGGGAATGATATTTAAATTATAAAGGATATGCTCTGTCCCTCTGTCTTTTGTTTTTCTTTATCATTGGATATCCATCTGGGACTTATTTATTTTTAATATAACAAACTTCATCATTCATCGATCAGAATTGTTCATTTGAGGCTTTTTATGGTCACCCGTATTAGTCACATAATTATTGGGAATAAGTGAGAGATTTTTCATTGGTTTGATCATTTTTGGTTCAAGAGACATCTGTGATGATTCAGGATATACTTCAACAACTAGGTGTAGCTCATAGTTAGAAGAAATATTATATGGATCAACGATATCATTCATAGGTGCCTAGGTTTTCTTAAAAAATTCTCCTCTTTTGGTCCATCGTCATCATGAAAAATACAGATTGTTGGATTTAAGATATGTTGGACTATTTGAGGTCACTGAGCATCTTTGGTAGGTGTCTTAATGGATAAATTTTTAATTTTATTGAGAGTAATTAATTATTTTTTCCACATTTTTTAGCTCAAGAAATACCATCATGATCCTTTTCACATTTTGATATTAGAAGATATTGATTTAGATATAGATGTTTCTATTGATGAAATTCCATTAGATATTTTTGACTCTCAAGTGAATGTCATGAATGTGAATTCGATTATATTGGTTAGAGTGTTATAGAGAAATGGATTAGATTCTCACAAGACCTAGGAGAAAGATTCATTGAATTGGGATCAGTGGCCTCACCTATTTACAAGACATCATTTTTCCACATGACTTCCCAGGCACAAAATGTATCATGGTGTGGAGTTTTTAACATAACATTTCCCTCTTTAAGGTAATTTACTCCTCTTTGTGTGTTTTCCACTATAATTTTTTGGAACTTTAGACTCCCATGGTTAGAGATAGTTTTCTGAGAAAAATGGACTAATGTTTTAGAATGTATATTTTTTAATTAAACTATTTTTAGTATACATGTGTTATTGGATTTTTGGGGTTCTCCCTGAGTTCAGAGAACACTCATGGTTTTTTGGGTTTTTGTGTAAGAATATAATGTTTTCAGTATCTACAAGAAATTTTCATGTTTTGTAATGGGAGAAAATGATGTATAATGGTTTCAAATATCAAGTCATGAGATGAATATGTATCATGAAAGATTACATATAATTTAAGGGTTTCTCTACATGTAATGTTAATGTATCACTTATTAATAAAATAGTGATGGATTCTTCATTATATGTGATTCTTTAGGATTATATGAATTGTAAAAGGATTACATTTCAGGTAAATATAAGAGAAAATTAATTTAGGGTGCCACATGAGTGATATTTTGTTCGTTATATGTGTAGAATCTTCCCTCTCGACCTAAAGATATTCTATGTTGATTTTGGGAGCCTCTGTTTGATCCAGAATGATTTTTTAGGTAACGGATAACCATTGTGGTTGGGTTGCATCTCTTTGGGTGATTAATAATTTTAACTTATTCATTTAATTTTATCATGGTAGAACTTTTTAATTTCTATAGGACCTTAGAGCACCCTCATAAGGGATGGGTGAATCTAGGTGTCAAATGTTTCTTCTAATGTGATGGATCTTGTTCCCAAGTTGGTAAGAACTCATTAAACCTCTATGATGGATTCGATTAGCAAAAAAAATTCACATACAGAGTGAAAACACATAACATTTACTTTGTTCACCACTAATTCCTAGTCCATGTAGAATTCATCAAGAGTTTTTTAGTTGTGCCTAAATTTACTAATCTTTATTAGTTGTGGAAAACAAAATTTCAGCCACAATCACTCTATGCCAGACACACTGTCTTTACAAGGTTTTAGGGTTTTCTTACTGAATCCTCTAAAATAATCTCATTTACTTCCCTAATATCACTACTTTGAGATATATTTAACTCAATTTATCAACTTAAAGTTCACTTCAATGAGTTGGCATTAACATATTTGTCCCTGACTTAGCATGGGGCTCTTCTTGAACCATAGATATGAGTTGATGCACACTGAAAACCTTGTCCAATTTAACCTAATATTAAAAAACCTCCTATTGAAAATATCCTTCAAGAATATAACATATTCATGAAGCACCCCTTCCTTCACCCATCACACTACCATTGCGATGCTTCCTTACCTTCACAGGAAAACCTTATTTCGTGAAGATCTTGTGCCTTCACAGAACAAACTACATTTTGAAGCTAACGAAGCCAATGAAGAATATCCTATATTTAGGAATCACTAAATACATATAATCATTCACTTTAGACTAGACTAGAATAGTATTTTTGTATAGATCAAGATCACATAGACTACAAGTTTTTTGAAACAACCATTTCCTCACAAAATCATAGCGATTCTGGATTTTCTCTAAATTTTTTTTACCATGTGATAAGGGGTGTCCTCTTATTTATAGGTTTGTCCATTCATGAAGCTCTTCCACCTCTAATGTGTTTTTTGTATCTTTCAAAAACATCTTCATAGTGCTCCTTCTATTTTAATGCTCAAATGTAATTTGATGTAGTCGTGGAGATCTCTGTCAACACTTCGCAGAGTAACGATGCTTCATTTATCATAATCACACTTAAACACCATACCTGTTTTAAATCTCAATATCTTATTGATCCTCAACCATGTATTTGTGAAACCCATGCCTTTACCATATTTATGTAGGGTTTATTCTATAAAAACCCATTCATAATGATTGAATTCTTGTAATCACATAGCACACCATCACAAACTTTAATACTTCATGAAGCAAAATTCACAAATACCATCTTTGGAAAACACATATATTTTCATATTTTTATATGTACATCAATAAAAAAACATATCACAATGAAATAAAATTTATGATATGATTGACATCAAACAAAATCCATAATCCATTTCTAGAAAAGAACAACATTGTTTCCAACAAAATCCCCCTTTGGGTTTGTTGGAAATCTGTACATAAATTCAATAGGGGACCAAACAATCTGAAAACATGATTCATAATAATAATATCATCCAACCCTATAAGTCTACATGAGAAATTATTGGTATATAAAACAAGAGGGAAGTGTTCTTGTCTATTTGAATGAAAGATATAACTATTTCCTCATAATCTTGGAATGTGGATTGTTTTATCCATTCACATAATCCCCTTTTGTAACTCTTGAATTTATCTTTTCTCCCCCATTATTTCATTTTTAATTTATCTATTATCGATATCCATCATTTTATAAATTTATTATATCCCTTATCTCCCATTTTAAACATACACAAAGAACTGAATCTTGACTTGTAGAGATCAAGAACATACTCTCCCTAGATATTACAAACACCATAAACCTACATCACTTCCACAAACAAATTAAAATAGTTAAAACAGTTTGGGAGAGGGAAGCCTCATGACATTTTTATGAACTAGGAGGTGGTTGAAAACAAATGTTCAATCGATGTTTCTCAAACCAATCCAATTTTAGTGGCTTGGTCAGAATATCTGCCACTTTCTCACCAGTTCTGACATGATCCGTTTTATCACACCTTGTTCCAATTTTTATTCAATGAAGTGATATCTAATTTCAATATTTTTTATACAAGAATTATGAACATGATTATTCATAAGATCAATTGCGATCTTGTAATCATAGTGAATTACCATTGACTATTTCACCTCATCGCTAATATTAGTCAATTGCTACTTCATCAAAGGTAGTTGAGTCCTTGTCGTTATTTCCATGATATATTCTGCTACAACTTTACTAAGAGATGTACTTTCTTATTTATTACTCAACCAGACCTCACACATCTTGCAAATAAAAAAATTCTCCACCACATTTGGAAATTCAATGAACAACATCTCCGTCCCAGTCAGTATCAAGAAATAATGGCTATTCACTATGTCTTCTTACAACAAGGAATAATCCAAAATTGTTTGTACCTTGAATTTACCTCATAATTATTTTCACAGTATCCATATGTTCTTCCATTAGATTACTCTAAGAGTGGGATACTAATGATGTTTAAAAGACAATATTGGGATGTTTTTTCATTATGTATAGTAATATTTCAAATATTCTCCTATACATTGTGGGATCTATAGAGGTCTTGTTCTCTTGCACTCCAAGTTTTGGTCCAATTGCAATTAAAGTAGGCATTGGGATAGAATCATGCATGTTTTTTTCAGTACCTCTCTTGCATATTATTCCTAAGAAATGAAAGTTTAATAAGTCTTCTATATCCCCTAATTCTTCATAAAGTATGTGAGTTCACCAATTAAAGAAATTTCAAATTCATATTTCATTAGATAGAAAAATTCTTCCACTGATCCTTGTCTAATGCCACCAATAATGATATCATCCACATAAACCAACACCATAAATTAATCTTCCGATCAATTACACACATGGAGATTATGATCTAGACCACATATTTTGAATTGGTACTTCTTTATATAATCTTCTAGTCGAGGATATAATGTATGTGGTTCCTTCTTTATACAGTGGAGATACATTTGTGATGTTTTGATGATGTTTTTCAGTAGTGGTTTCTTTTTAAAATTCTTAATTTGAATCATATTTTTTGTGTTGGCCCAAAATTCTATACAAGACTTATATTATGTCTGCATCTGAATGATTCTATCAATCACTAATGATGATATCTAAAACTTATTTTCCAATGATATTATCTTCAAGAAAATTCCAAAATAACCATGTTAGATAATAATTGAAATAATGATTCTGTAATCTTCGTCATCATTCTTAATTTTTCCCCTTCTCAAGTGAAATACTTATCAACATCTCTAAAATATTAGATCTCATAAAGAATGGATTTAATGAAATTTTGGTATGGAGAAAAAAAGATTGGTTTTTCATCTTGTGTCTATCCACATGGGAAAATATTTACATCATCACCAAGGATAATCTTCTAGAACACCTATTATCCAGGTTACCATTAATAAGATCATTCAACGATGTTAACTTCTTTATCATAATTTTCAGGAATAGAATATATTGATTTTCATCAAAAATTGTTCCTCCATCATATCATTATTTGAATATTGAATTGAGTAATCATTAAAATATGGTGACTTATTCAGCTTGGATATCAAGAATTGATAGTTGTATCTTCTTCTCAGTGTCCACCCTTGAGATATTTATTTGCCTTCAATTCCCTGCAATATAATCACAAACACAGTGCAACAAATATTAAAAGAATATGGTAGTTTATTCTTTTTTAATCAATATGAGTTGCACAGTTGAGATGATATTCTCAACCATTTTGCTCCCCTTGTTCAAATATTCATTCTTTCACATCTAACTACATATTCAGATATATGTTAAGGTATTGAGGATCTCTTCACATACATTTCTACTTTGTGTAGATGATTTTTTCTTGTAGACATCCTTCATGGATGAAAAATTCTTACTACCGTTAAAGAATTTTTCTTGTTCTGGTATTATGGTTAAAAATAATTTTGAAAAATGAGAAGATTTCTTAAATATCTAAAACATGAATTCTTTAACATGTTATTTGAATTTTGTTAGAAAAAATCCATGATCTTTTTCATCATCATGTGGGGAATTTTTTTTCTATTTTCACTAGACTTAGGCATTGAATCTTCACATTTCCTCATTCTTTCCAAATCTTCTAGCCATATAACAAACATGTTATTGGGAACCATAAAAGTATGATTGGATCTTTGACATGGCCCATTCTAAGTATCATCCATATTAGTAGTTATGTTGGATTCCCTACCTATCAACATCCATGATTTAGAATCCTATGTTTTCCCACAATACTTCTTTTATACCTTATTGGGAGGATTTATGTTCACCACAATCCTCTATTTCATTCCCAAGTTTTCTACTTCATTATTAGTAGGATTTTGTGATCTTAATTTATTATCATATTTGGGAACATGTTCAGATGAGAATGTACAAACCTTGCGACCACTTCTATTACATACATCATAGATGTTACCAAGCATTCCAATTTTATTTGTAGAAAACAGATTCTTCTAGACATTTGGATGTTGTTTCTTTATCTCTATCTTTTTCCCCAGGATATAGGATTCTGTTTTTCTCTTAAATTTTTAGGAATTTAAAAAAAATTTAATAAATGATTCCAAAATCTATTGCAACACCAAAAATGACCCAAAATCATGATTTTGTTGTATTTATTGTAGATGGTTTTTGGATCTTCATCATGACATGTTGATCTATGATCCGGAAACTAAAATGCATACTCATTTTCCAATCCACCCTAGTCATGGTGGTAGGTTTATTATCTCATTTATTCATCCTTACCTTTCTAGTATTTTCCTAAAAACATTAACCCTTCATTATAATATGTTTAGTTGCATTTACACTTGTCGGTTTGGATGGTACATGTTTTTTCATAGCTGGTTGATATTGATCATCAAAATATCTCATGATCTTCTTATCACATATTGGAAGTCTTTCAAATTTAGAATCCTCCAGTAAAAATTGTGTAGCTACATGAAATGTTTCATTCTTTCTTAAATTCTCAATATATGTCTTCTCAAGATGGGCTAATTGAGCTTCTGAATCTAGACATTTCATTTTGAGGATGATTTTCCGATCTTCAATCATAATCATATTTTCTTCACAATACTTCTTCATTATATTAAATTCTTCTTTATACTTTTAAACTTTATTATCAGTTATAGAGTCATGTTCATTGATCATCATGGATATTTCTTCCAATTTTAAACCCTTGACATCAAATCTATTATTCAATTTCTCTTCAAGCATGTGGATATTTTCATCAATAGTATTTTGGACTCCCTCTTTCTATTTAAATTAATTTTTAAATTTGGAGGATCTTATTTAAATTTCTATCTTTGATTCGTCAAAGGTTCCAATCTATTTGGAGAGCTTATAACATTCCCAAATTTTCTTTACAAGACTTACTCCATAGAATCTTCTTTTTTTTAGTTGGGTGATTTGCACCTGTACACATTTAATTAATGTACAAACAAAGAAGGTTCTTTATTCAAGAATTTCATGCAGAAAATTTATTAATCTATCAACTGAGATTTATCGTAAGGATATAGATTTATCATCAACACCATGTGTGTTGGAATCCTTATTATATGGACAAAATTAAAAGGTCCTGACACAAACCTCATGATCACATGAATATTTTTATTTTCATAATGTAGAAGGGGTTTTTTATCATTAGTGGAATCCTGAGACACTATCTCTTTACTTCCCAACATTAAAATATATTCATTTTTTGAAAGGAATGGAGAACTAGATACTGCATATTCTTTTTATAAGAGGGACCTATTAAACTATATATTCCATTTATTTATCCTATTCATCATGGCCTTCAAAGATACCAAAATATTCTTTTAATTTTTATCAAAACAACACTTCATTTTTGACTCAGGAAAGAAACTGAAGTCATCAAATGAGAAAACAATTTCTATATTGAATACAAAATTGGTGAACCAATATATGATACCACATATATGACGCCAGAACACCCTGATTGGGGAGTGGTGAATCAAGGTGTCAACTTTTTTTTTCAAAAGTGATTGATCTTGTTCCCATGTTGTTAGGAAATCATTGGACCTATATGGTGGATTTTATTATCAATAAATCATTTACATATAGAGTGACAACACAACACTTTTAATTAGTTCACCACTAAGGGATAGTACAAGGAGAAATTTTCTATAGTGTTTCGGTGGTACCTAAATCTATTAATCATCATAATTTATTGAACTCAACGGTTTGTCCACATTCACTATATGCCATACACACTACCTTTAAAAGGTTTTAGGGATAAATCACTAGATCTCTCGAAAAAATACATTGAATACCCAATATCACTACTTCGAGAGAATTATAACTTACTTTATTGACTTGAATTTCATTTCAATGATTTGGCATTATTTTCTTTGTCCCTCACATAGCACGAGACTCTGGTTCAACCGTAGACCTAATTTGATACACACTGAAAGCCCTATCTTCTTAAACCTTATATTAAAAACAATAATTTTAAATGATCCTTTAGGAATATCACTTCTTCACGAAGCATCCCTTCCTTCATGAAACACACTTCCTTTATGTTGCTCTATTTCCTTCATGGAACAATGTTTGTTCACAAAGATCCCTTTCCTTCTAAAAACATCCAACTTTGTGAAGCTCACTGAGCCAACATGGAATGTCTGACATTCAGAAATCACTCAATACATAGAAGAATTGACATAGGTCAATACTATAATTTTTTTTTCATGAAGCTCAAGCTCACAAATATAAAAAATTTCATAGAGTACCACTTCATGAAATAAGAGTGATTCTAAATTTTATCTAAAAAGTTAATACAATGTAAAGAGGGGTAGCCACTTATTTATATGCTAGGAAATTTGTGAATATCCACAGCCACTAAAATTTTTTTAGATATGTCAAAAACATCTTCACGATGACCCTTCCTTCACAACACTCTAATGAAATTTGACATAGTCATTGATCTCTCCGTCAAGAAATTACGGATTCGTGATGCTCGATTTATCATAATCACAAAGAATCCCTATCTCTATTCTCAAAGCTCCATATCTTCTCAATCCTCAATGCTATCTTCAAAAAACCTATGACTTTACCATATTTACGTAGAGTTTATTTCAGAAAACAACCTTTAGCGATGCTTGAATTCTTATAATCATGGAGCACACCATCATAAACTTTAATCCTTTGTGAAAGATAATTCATGAAACCCATATTTTAAAAACTCATAACTTTTCCATATTTTCATACGGTATTCAAGAAGAACTATTTTTTCTAGATGTAATCCATTTTCAAAATTTTGGACCATAAAAATATAGTAAACACTTGGAAACGACATGACCTTTAATACTGCTTAGTGATTGGACTGTATGATCCCTTTCCTTGAAATATCTTTGATCATCCATGAGAGTATTGACAACAAACACAAACCAAACTCCATTTACATCAAAGAACATACTTGGTTCCAATAATTTTAACATTGGGTTTTTTAATCCATGGGGAATTTTTCATTGATTCTTTTCTACATCTATTACGAAATCTTGTTCTGGGGGCCATTCAATTTGTTAGTTATGGTGCAATGTGTGTGAATTATTGAGTTTTTTTTTCTCTTCTATATCGAGAAAAATATTTAATTAATTAAATAATGATATGTATATATTTATTATAGGTAATCTTTTTTCATTTTTGATTAATTCATCTTGGTATATTTCATTAGGTGTGTGTGCGAACAGAGTTTTTAGGAATGTTTTTTTTCTCATGAACTTTTTGGTGAACTAAAGTGCTTTTATTTTTGATAAATTTGTTTGTTAAATGAAATGGAATGTTGTGAATAATTTTGTGTGTGTGTCTTTGTGGAACTGGATTTTTATAAAAGATGGGTTCACCTAGTTTTGGTAAATAGAAATGTGGTTTCAAAGTAATTTTAAATGGTATTGAAATTTTTTATTTAAATCATGAATTGATGAAATGGTTTTGAAAATAGAGAACATGATATGCCTTTGGTACATAGGTGGAAGGTATAGTAATATGTCTCATCCACTATTGGGGGAATTCTAAGGGGGCTTTCCTCTTCTCTCTAGGATCGTTTTTCTAGGGACTTGTAAGAACTATTTAGTGGTTCACTTTTTAGGGTGTTCCTTTACACTATATGTTCAATTCATATATATAGAGGATTTATGTTCATTCAATTGTATATGTGAGGTACAAGTTTCCATATAATCCTAAGCTAGTGTGATCCTTGGTATGATGTTACCTATATTTCTTTTAGTTGATTTGGGATGCTATTGGTTTTTATTATTATTATTATAATACCCTGTATTTGATATAATATGTGATGCATGAAGTGGAATATTTTTATAGGATATAAATGTTGTGACTTATATAGATAGAAATGGTTCGAATCTAATTTACTAGGTTTATTTTGAAATGTGTAATATGGGGATATTTTTTTCCATTCCGTTAATATAAAATTAGTTAAACTCTATCATTCTTTGTTTTCATTAATTTTCATCTTGATTGGATTATTATTTACAGACTAGATATGGAAACCCAAGGCGAGACCCAACTAAACTTATTTTCTCACACCTTGTGTACCCCTTTAGTGGTACATTGACAGGGTTATATCATTCAATGTAGGGAAACTCAAGGTATTGTAGTGAGGTACTAAAGTTTTCTATTATCTGTGTATGGGTAGCTGGATAGTGAGATGGTGCGAGTTTACTCATACTAATATATATATAATTCTAGAGTAGCTATTTTAGTTTCATCTTCCTTTCTTTTTAGACGTATATCTTTGAGATTTCTTGATAACTTTTTATTTGTATTACATATATTTTTCACTTCCAGTGAGAGAATATATTTATTTATATATATATTGATGTTTTCATACACAGTTTCATTATGTACTTTCATATATATGTTATTATTTCTACTTGAAGATTAGAAAATTGTTCCCTCTAGTTTTTATTTTTCCCTTGGTGATAGACTCTAGTCTTTGGGGATCAAGAATGCCCTTCAGGTTTTTGAAAAATCAGGTCTGGTATCAATTTTATAGGCAATACAATTTGATTTCATCACACAATTTTACAAAACAATATCATTTCCCTCAATTGTCCATCGATATCACAAAACCTCCAGTGGCAATATGAACAATATGAGTGACATGTTTATTTCTAAAGATACTATGGTTATAAATGTTCCATGTTTGTTAAAATAAATATCAAATATATGATCATTGTTTATAAAACATTTTCCAAACCATGAAAATAATCTTCGGTGTTTTAAAACCCATTTTTGAACCAAAACTGACATTCATGAAATTAATTAAACACCTTGGGTAAAAAAAAACCCATTTTTAAAGAATGAATCTATTAAAAACATGTATCTTTCCATTAAATCCCTTTAACAACAAATAAATTTAATTAAATAAATATCGTGAAGGAATATTACATGAATCATAATAAATTCATAGAATTGAACCATTCTATAGAAACACCTACCCCCAAAATTGATGTAGAACTATTCACCTATGAGAATAGTGATCATGGAATAGTAGATCAGGTCTCCATGGTCCTATATCCACTAGAAACACATCAATCCTATGTGAAACCCATTGGATCTAGTATACACAAACCCTTTCATTTCTACAAGTTTATAGAAGAGGGTATCCATGAGGATCTAAGAGAAAATTGGAAAACCAGATACAAAATGCAACATACCTTGAGATTATTCATTAAGAATGAATAAGATCCACCTATAATCCCAATATAGAAACCTATAACCCACAAAGACTGATTAGTTCAAGATTATATGGTGTTAGGGGGTCATTAGATATGAAAATGGGTTCTCGAGTATTTTAAATTAAAATTTGGTGCCTTAAAAACCTATGTGTATGATGTAGTATAGTTTAGAGTAACTGTGTATCTTAATTATAGGCCCCATATTGATCCTTTATTAGGGTTTCATGGTTCACCCCCACATTTAATATCACCATTCATAACCCCTATTCTTAGGGGTAAACATTTTGGAGGGGTATCCACACATTTTGGATAAACAGTGAGACTCCTTCTAGTAGACCATGCTTGGCCTCATGGATTCTCAGGCCAAACCATTTGGTTTATTCTAAGCATGCACCAACCTATAATAGCCCCAATTTCTCCCAAATTTTTTAGAAACTCCAGAAATAACCACAAAGCAATACCTAAACATGGAATCATCAAAACAAGGGTCAAGGAGTATCCGAATGAATATAATAGAATGTCAAAATCTAAAAGTTATATATTGAATTATTTTTAATAAGAAAAAAAATGAAATTTAAAAAAAATTAAAAATATATATTTAAAAATAATAAAAATAGAAAAATATTTTACATTAAAAAATAGAATTTACTAAAATCACTTAAAAATCAATTTCTCCAAAAAATATCCCAAAAAATATCCCCATGATAATTTTAATATGATGTTATGAAAACTGATATCCTTTTTATTAAACTGGATTTAATTTTTTTTATAATTTAAATATTATACCCACCGATAGTTAAATAATAAATATTATTGAATAATACATTTTTTTAAGCATAAAAAGTCTTTACTAAAAAAATGGGTTCTTATTTCCTAAGAATTATTCAAATCATTTTCATTAAATAAAAATTTTAGACATATTTTTTTAGTCTTGTTAATCCTATTTATACAAAAAATACAACTTCTAGGTTATAAAGCTATAAAATATCATGGTTAATTTATACTTGGGGTTACATATAAATAATCTGTTCAAATAGATCATGTTTATTTTAAAGTAAATACATATATAATGTTGCGATGTTACATAGACACCCATAACAAGAATATTTGCCTCAAAATTATATCACTCTAATAGAAAAATGAATACATATTTGATTCATTACATCCTCAAGTTCCCATGCAGTTTCCTCAAATTTATAGTTTCACCAAAAAATTTGACTATATTAGTGGTATTTTTTCATTCGACATTCTTTCTATGATCAAGAATCTAAATTAGTTTTCACCATAACATATATCTTACTCCAATGGTATTTCCACTGAGTTTAGTAAAAGAAAATAATTAGGTATATAATTTATATAGTGATATACATGGAAAACATAATGAATAAGAGATAGATTCAATAAAAGAGTCAACCAATAAGCTATCGTCTATATATGGACAAGAATTTATAAGGGAACAATATATCTAGGGACCACCATTTCTATATTTCAAAGTATCATAAACATCCTCTAAGGAAATATTATATGGAATACATTTTCATAAACTTCAAAATATAGATATAGTTTATGATCTTTATCATAACATTGTCATCATTCTTAATCTTTACTTATGTGTTGTTGAATGTCTCTACCCATATCTATGATTTCCTTAGATTGATTAGGTCCCAATAGATTTCAATATCTAAAATCATCCGAACGCATTAGATTTATATATTTTTTTCGTTTTAGGGATTTATATTTCACTATAGAATTGCTGAAGTGAAATATATTGTTGTAAGAAAATTACACAGAAAAAATGTTTTGATCCCAAACACCACCGAAATCCATTGATAAATCTATTATAAAAAATTTCACTATTTTAATAGACCTCTTTTATTGAAATTCTATCTTAGGAGAATATGTAGTACTAAAAATAAACTCTATATCTAGATATTAGTAAATGTTTTTATAGAACATCGATTTAAACCACAGATCCTGATAATATATGATTGAGAGTGGTACTATAAGAAATATCATAACATCCTTAATATATAATCTAGTTAGATTATTATGATAGAAAAATTCTATAATAGAAATAAAATGTACTAATTTCACAAGGAGATTTACTATAACCCCAATAGAATAGTTCCCTTAAGATTTTTTGGGGTGTTCAATAATAAATATATGAAGAAGTTTTTAAATTTTCATTTATATAAGATTAATGGTTGTTATATATTATTATAATTATTCCTCTATAACATATATTTTTAATGCCCTGTTTATTGGGAAACAAAATATGAAATATATATTTTTGTGTTACCTAAATAGAAATAATATTTTTAATCTGTATACATTTTGATACTTTTAGAATGAATAAATAATGAAAAATTATGTCATTTATCCTATAGATCTTTATTCAAGTATGGCATTGATGAATCACATACTCAGTTTCCAATCCTTATCATTCTAGAATGATCTAAACTGATATCAATTACATTACCCACCTTCTTCAGTATTTCCAAATCGTTCTTCCATTAATTATTAATCCTTTCATGGATTGATGGTCGAACATTCATCTTATAAATACAAAATCTATAAAAATTCCCTAATATTTAATGATCCGTATTATTAAAATATTTATATATTTAATCTCATTTGATCCACATCATATGTAATATAGAATTATCCTTTCATCTCAAAAAATCAACCACCATGTTTACCTTACAAAATTAGTAATGTATTAAGTATCCATAGTCTTTATCAAGTCTAAAAATCATGTTTGGCACATATTCAACACTTTATGAGTAAATATATATTTTAAAATTTTATGATTAATATATATTTTGGAAACTTTTCTCAAAAGATAATGCCCCCATGTCACTAATGAAAAAAATTAGCACTACTATCTACTGATCATGCATTGGGTAATATTATTCATGAACCATCAATTAGTGTGTAGAATAAGTTATCACTATATCATTCTACATGATGATTCTTACCTGTACATTCTTCAATGCACCAACATAGATAAAAAATCCTTCTCCATTGAAGGGTATTGTTATTACATGTGCGTTAACTATCCTTCTATTAAGTTCCTTGACATTTTCTTTGCATTCTTCTATCAAAATTAATTTGAATCCCTTTCAGGTTAACATGATAAGTGGATTATACTAATTTGAGAAATTTATCTAAAAATCATTGGAAATATTCCACCAAACCAAGAAAATAATGGATCCCAATATGATTGGTTAGAATGACCCATAATTTAATATATTGCATCATTAATGGATCTAATAATATACCATTACTTTATATGTCCCAAAAAATAATCTTGATGTAGCTTTATTTCACCATTTTTGAATTTTTCATAAAACATAACCTTCCTTAGGGTATTTAGTATAATTATCATGTGATCTTTACACTATTCATTACTGTGGGAATATAAAAGAATATTATCAAAAAAGGCCTCCATAAATAGATCATGGTAGTCTCTAAATACTATATTAATTAAGTACATAAGGATAACATGATAATTGTTTTGTTTATATTACATTACTTTAAATTTTTAATGGCCATACCTCATATTGAACACTATCTTTGGTATATCCTCCTTCTGGAACTTTATCCCATTATATCCGAATAATAGATAAATCATATAATAATATTGAGTTCATATTAACTAATCAAAAATTTTATAAATATATAGAAGAGGATACATATTCTTAATAGTGATTTTGGAATGTAATGAATACGTAATGAAATGCCACATTTTCCCATATTTATTCTTAATAAAAAGAATAGGTTCACCCCACCGTGATGTTCAAGGAAGAATGAATCTCTTTTCTAGATATTCCTGAATTTTCTTCTTCAATTCATAAAATTAAATTAGGACCATTCTTATATAGAGTCTTTGAAATATGTATTTCACCATATATGAGTTCTATTGAAAAATCAACTTCTTGATTCATGGGATGACTAAGAAACACCCCAAGAAACACAATAGCATATTCAAAAAAATAGGAAAAATTTCAATGTTTCATTTCTCCATGACCATTTGAGATTAATATATATCATGGATAGATTATAAAACCCATATTATAAAAGTAATTACCAATGTATATTCTAGATCATCCTTACATCAATAATAAATAATTGGTTGATTAATAATATTGAATGTAACATCCCTTCCTAAACAATTGACTTGGGATCAGAATTGGGTGACATAATCCATGCCCAAATTTAAATCAAATTCAACTAGAGTAAGAATAATTTTTATTCAGGATGCAAATTTCCATAAACATCTATCTAAGAGGAATTATATACTTGATAAAATGTTATCTTACCATTATGTTTTTTATTGGAAAACTCAATATATAATCATTGAGTATATGAATGAACATACCTAGATACTTTTCATGATATAGAGTAAATCATATGACAAATATTAAATAATATAAATCAATATTTGAGCATCCCTGTCACTACGTCAACTTCATCACACTATCAGCATTCCCTTACTAAAGACAAAATGGTTAGTATAAAAATAACACATCTTAGTGGATAACAAAATAATCATGAAAATAATCCATAGGATATCTAAATAATAACAAATTAATTGCAATATATGAAATTTTAGGTATATTCTATACTATTCATGGTCATCATCTATTCAATTCCTTCATAATAGTTCAAAATTAAAATTTTAATTAACCCATGAATATCCCATAGGAGGGTCAGACCAGTTAGACCAAAAGGGTCCATTCACCTTACACTAGAATAATGGATGAGATATACTCAATCAAATATTATTAGGATTATAACCAAGATATAATTATTTTCCAAAAAAACATACACTTATTTTATAAACAAATGATGAATTTTAAGGAAAAACACATACTATATACCTTATAAAAAACATTATGATAAGATCATATAATTATACATTTCTCATGTCTAGCCATTGGGTTATGTTACCTAATAATTGTTTTCAAAAATCTAATTCCAAATTTTTATACTAATATTTATATTATTCTATATACGAAAACCTAACTCTAGTAACCCGTATATGATTTTTACATTTTTTACTTTAGTACAAGATAAAACTGATCTCTCCATGCTATATTAATACATTTAACAGACTCAGAAATCAAGGTAAATTCATTATTTTATTATTACATTAGAAATAAGAAAACATGCCATAACATAAATTCATTTATCTATTATTTCATTCATAATATCTTTCTTTATATAATGGGGAAATTAAAATAAATAAAGGGTGACATCAAATGTATAGTTAGGGTTAAATACAGTGGACCCTATCTTTAGTAAATAAGTCATCAACAATATGGACATGTGGATAATTAAGGAACATATCATTCAATAAATATCTTTAGTTCCATGAGAATACACGGATAATATTAACATAGGAACACATGTACAATGAAAACCATATTCTTAATATTGGAAATTCAAAATTATGGACATTCATGATCAAGGACACTCAACCAAGATATCATGAATCTTACCATCATCATCCATTAATATAGACATACTTATAAATAAATAGGAAGATGTATACCAAATAATCATATAAAATGGAATTATTATTTTTTCCTCATTATACCCATTGATGCATTGAGGAGATATCTACAACCAAGCCCCACTCATCACATGAATTCCCAATGAATTCATCATATTTTGAGTGATTAATAAAATTTATTCTCAGAATTCCATATAAGTGAACAATTATCCACATTGAATGATGAATACAAAATACCAATATTTAATCATCACAAAACATATTTATAAATTATAAATATGGTATCATTGGATCATATAACTAGTATCATAAATGGGTTTCATCATTGATGATAATACCTTAAAAATATAACTTGAATATTTCTTCAAGAAGATACCCTTTTCATTTCAAAATAACTTATTTTTAATATAAAAATTTCTAGAATATTGGAAAAGAAATTTTCATTTAAAATAAACTTCTAAATATTTAAATTACTCTATAATTAAAATAGTATTCATATGGGGGAAAAGATGTTCAGGTGGTGTACATTAAAATATATATTATTTCCACATTTTTGGTAAAAAAATCAACATTCATAAAATGACATGAAGATTCATATTAAAACATTCATAGAAAGTAACACGTGGGTAAAAAATTAATTAAATAAATCATTTTTTAATAGTAAAAATTGTATTGAAACTTTTTATAGAAAATATGGACATATAAGATAAATAGTTGGAAACGAATCTTTAAAACTATATTTCATAAACAAATTACCTTATATATAACTTACTTCTTTATTCGCAATCAAAAAACAGATTAAATGTAAAATAAAAAAATCAACATCAAAAATAATAATTACAGAATATAATTTTTGGGGTTTAATATATTTTCATAAAATAATTTTCCTAAAATAAAACTAAACATAAACAAAAATGAAATAAAATAAGATTGTAAAATAAATCCTTTACCTCATGTTTGAATTTTCATATAAGTGACTTAAATCTCATGTATAAATTTTTTAGATTTATTATAATTCCCTAATATAACCATAAACATACTTATAATTTAATATATGAAATAATTATAACATTAAAATACTCCTTTATTAATATTTATTTATTAGAATCATTATTTCTGAGTGTTATTTGTTTCATTTGTCAGGTATAGTCTTCTTCCGTGGTTATAATCCATGAATATTTCTAATCATTATATAATCTAAAATTTTTCATAATGATATAAATATTGTAAAAACCCAATGTTTTATCAATAAAAATTTCTTTCTTATAATTATAGTATAATCACATAAGATTTCTTTATGAACATAATAAAAACCTTATAAATAAAGAATGAGTGAAATAAAATGAATATCTAGAACATAACGAAAACATACCAATGAAATAATAACTTGACCTTTGATATAGTAATGTGACCTATAGAAATAATAAACTCGAAAATTGAATATTAACCTCAATATTTAAAGTATAATAAGTTTTTTATCTTATATGTTAAAATATGATAAAATTATATCAAAGTAAAAGTATGTAAATATTTGAAAAATTATTATATAAGTGTTGGTATTTTTGGGAGTCATTTATATTTAATTAAAATTTAATGATTAATTTAATAATTTAAAATAAAATTTATTTTCATAAAATTTATTCATAATAATTATTTCAATGAATTATGATTATATGATAATTTTTAGAGACTTAAATTAAATTATCAATGTGTATGAAATGCTATTTTTAATGTTATATTTTTCAAGTAAGTTATTATTTTAACGAAAAATTAAATTTCACATATTTAGAAAAAAATATTCATAAAATAGGCTTCATTTTTTTAATTCTACCTGTCAAAATAATTTTGGGTGAATTTATGGTATTTTTCTAAAATACATGAATTTTTATAAATAGTAAAATATGATAATTTAATATAAATGTTAAATAAATGAATCTATGATTCATGAAGAGTCATGGATGATGTAAATGGACACTAGTTTGAACCAAAATGATCTATATACTATTTTGTTCCCCATAATCAAGACTATTCTCAGAATTTATAAAATATTTTACACTAATGATTACAATAATGTAAAACCCCTCCTCTCATCGACTGTAAATACCACCCCTCTTTACCTATTCTATTCACTCCTCTCAAGCCTTGTGCCTAGTAAAAATTCTTCTCAAATATATCCTTCATACCCTCTTAATCTTCCATAATCTCTTGGTCTCTTCAAAAGACTAAATCCTATCTCCTAAAGAGGTTCTCAATTTTTACTTCTTTTATTTTCATTCAAGTTCCTTTATATTTTTTTATTTCCTCACCTCATTTCATCCAAATGTTAGAATAACTATTGTACCTAAAAATTACTAGATTTTTTTTGATAATTTAATAGTTCATAAACATCTCTTATTTCCCCTCCTTTTATACTAGAAATGAAAACACCACCTGAGATGTGTTAATTTATCACATTAAAGGAAGACGTGTTTTCAATTTCTTATACCATATTCAGTTCTTGTCATTAAACTATTTTAGCGTTGAAATATATTATAATACATGTATTATTTCTAATTAATTTTTTTAATATTTTCTAAATTTTATTTTAATTAATAAAGAAAAATGTGTTCGATGTGGTAAAAAATAACCAACTAACCAAAACTGTTATTATTAACATTTTATATATTAATTCATCTTCACTTCAAATATCCAAATAAATTTTATAAACATTTAATATACAGTATTTTCAATAATAACATTCAAAATAAATTCTGTATAACCTTCCTCATCTTACATGAGTATCTTTACATTTAAATAAGTAAACCAATAATGAAAACCAAGAAAACAAATGCTCCCAAATAATGAAATTGAACCTCTTAACCCATCAAAAAGGACATGAATGAACATAATGAGGTTATAATAAATCAATTTTATGTATAATAGGTTGTGGAAATTTTATTTTTTGAATGTAATTTGCCTATCCAAGAAATTAAGATCAAGTGAAGAACACCTTCAGACTTAAGGTAAGAGATTCTACCCGAACTTACATTATTCTTTCAGGTTGTTCTATATTTTTTTACCCAAATGAAATTATCTATAATTTTTATGTACATATTCTAAATTATTTTTACATGCTTAAAAATCATATATCATGGTCCATTCATCATTCTCTTTCATGGGTATACATGTTTTTAAGGGGTTGCCTCCTCCATACTTCCTGAAAAGCAAACCCAATTTAAGGGAACATCCCAAACAGTTACTCAATTTCAAGAGCACTATGTAATATGTTTTATGCCATTTTTTTTATAAAACCAATATTTTTATTATGAAAACATTCTTCGTTCACCTTATGTTTTATATAATTTATTATTCCAATTTCTATTTTAAATTCCCTTCAGTATTTTCCTTAAAACCGCACTGAAATGATTTATTGCTGAAATTTCATACATACACTTCATACATGTTTTCAATTATATTTGACATAATGTAACATGATATATTATTATTTTCACTTATCAATGACCATGTATTCTTTAATTAATTTCTTTCATCAACACTTTTATGATAGAGCTATTCATTATTCTTTACAACATGAGTATGATACACATTTCATTCCATGGGTAACCTTATGTTTATATATGATTGATTATGTATGATTATTTACGTGGAAAGAATATTTATTAACATGTTAATATGGGTGTTCCTAAATATAACTATAATTCATTGTGTAATTTTTAGTCTCATGAGATGTTATGTGCAACGATCTGGATGGTTATCGTTGACCCGTGCTACCATGTACAGCAGTCTTGGTGGTTAACCTTGACTTCTGCTACACTATTTTAAATGAGCAGAGAATCATGATAAAGTAATGTTTTATTTTTCTTAAAAAACATAATTAATACATTTTTATATGATACTTCGTCTATATTTTATGATTCCATATGTTCCATGCATTTTTATGTCATTATATCATGCTTTCCAACCCATGTGGTAAAGCTTTATTCTTATGTTTATTCCCTCACTAGGCTTTTTTGGTCATCCCCTTTTTCATGTGATCCTTAGGTTATCCTAAGAATATATATGATAAAAATGGATGTTAGGATCTCTTTATTAATAATAAATAATGAAATTTTATATTTACCTAGTCATTGAAGACAATAGGCTTTATGATCAATGGCTTTTTTTGTTATTATTTACTATTCTTAAAATCATGTAATGATTTATGTAAAAGGTTAGGGTCTCTATAGTTGGTATAAGAGTATAGTTTATTTATTTTTGGAGATTAGGAATAGATAACATTAGTTGTAACCCTAGGGATGAGACAAATTATAAGATAACATCCCTAAATTTTCGTAAGTATAGAGTAAGTGTTTTATCAAAAAAATATATCCATGTCAAGATATGAACAAGTAAAGGTGACTCTAGCATAAATGTATCTAGGTGTAAAATCTGAAAACATAGCATTGAGAAAGACTCGAATAGAAACTAGTTCACTAAAATGGGACTTTTTGTATACCTTGTGTGACAATCCTGGGGGATATGCTTTGGTAAATTCATAATCATAGTTTGAACCATTGTTAAGGGAACAAAAAAAGAAGAATCCCAAAATAATAAATAAGAGGAAAATCATCATGGATAACAGATATTGAACCCCAGGGAATCACAAGTTAGGATATACATTTGATTTAAGATTTTATACATTTATTTTTAAAGTAATTTTTATTCTTAATAACTAAGAATTCAATCCCCCAAATTGCTCTTTCTTTTTCATAGATAATGGAGGTAAATTGAAGAACACATACCGACAATCAATGTGCTAAAAAATGAAAATATTTCCCTCATGATAAGAAAAATATGATTGGAATGGGTACTCAAAACAACATGATAGTACTTACTCAGTTGGATCATGTTAGGAATAACATCTTAAATCACATGGAATTCCCTCCTCCACCATGGAAAGATAAGGTGTCTACTGAATCTTTCCTGTAGAAAAGGCATGCCATGTTTAGTGGATCTTCTGATCCAATCCTCATGGAATAGTTCATTAGCTCCATTAAAAAGATATTATCTTTATTTTAGTGATCATAAGAAGATAAATTTGTTCTTTTGGTATATCATTTTTTATGGGGAATAGGATCAGTGGCGGACACTAATCAAGAATACAAATTCACTTGAGGAAATTGATTCCTTGTATTGGAAAGAATTCCAAAAAATGTTTTTTCAATAAATATTTTCCCAAAACCCTCCATCTCAGTATGGAAAGAGAGTTACTTGGACTCAAGTATAAGAATAATGAGTGCATCATAGAATATGAATCAAACTTCACAAGGATTGTAAGATATTCCTCCTACATTTTCCAAGATAAAGAAAGCATGGTGGAACACTTATTTAGTGGACTAAAGTCAAGTCTACAAAAAGTGTTTGTGTTTCATAATTTTGATAGTTATAAGTAGATTCTACATTTCTCCCGCATGGTTGAAATGGATATCTAATAATCTCAATGATCACATGGGCCTGATGGAAAAAAGTGGAAAATTGAGTCCAATATGGGTGGGTCAGTAAAAAAATACAATGATTGAAAGAAGATCGAACATCCCATGTGTCAACATTGTGGAATGATAAATCCATGGAACTGTATAAAGACAACCAATAATTGTTTAAAATGTGGAAGAATGGGTCATCTTATTAAAAACTATCAGAAGGATATGAAGAATCCCACTAATGTGATAGAAGAAAGGAAGTTTCATATCATTGCTCGGCATGTAGTGGAGTGTTAAAACTACAAGGATCATGGGCATTATATGAACAATTTTTCTATGCCAAGGGTTGTCGGAGAAAACCAACAAACTCAAAGGAAATAATAAAGGGTGTATTATATCTCTACTATTGTGGAGGAGCTAGAAAATTATGTGGTTCCATGTATTATAGTTATTCATTCTAGAAAATAAAATGCACTATTTCATTTTGTTTCTTTGCATTCTTTCATATCTTGCATGTTTAGTGGAAATATTCAAAACCCACCTCAAAATTTTGAGGTTGAGTTATCAGTGAGAATAAAAAATGTGGAAATTTCCATATCCAATGTATATAAATTCATCCTAAGTTAAGGATTGTGGACTAACCTCTTAGAAAATATAGTCATGCTTCCTTTAGTGGAGTTCGGTGTTATCTTTGGCATGGATTGAATATCTTTTTACAAATATAAAATAAACTTCCTATAAAGGGAGATAACTCTATACGTCCAAAATAATCCTCTAATTATTTATAATGATAAGGAGTAATACAAATCTCCTTTAGAATAATTGTCTCAAGTGTGGATATTATTTCCTTATGAGAAAGCATATCTTGATCAACTGATTAGGAAAAGGAGAGAATCAAGATTGAAGACATACCCATTTTAAGGGACTACACTTATATATTTATTGAAGAATTGTGTGGTCTTAATCTAGATAAAGATGTTGAGTTATCAATTGAACTTGTTTTTGGATCTCTAACTATATCAAATACACCTTATACAATGGACACTATAGAGTTGGAATATTTGAAGAAGAAAGTACAGGAGAATCTAGAGAAGGGTTTTATACACACGAGTGATTCACCTTGGGGAACACCAATCCTATTTGTCAAGAAGAAGGACGGTTCAATGTTCATCTTCATTAATTATCAAGAAATCAATAAAATCATGATAAATATCATGAATCCTATATATTTTATATATGAATTGTTTGATCATCTTTGTGTGGATGATTATTTATCTATGGTGGACCTTCTATTAAGATGTCACTAATTAATGGCGAGGAAAGAAGATATTACCAAAAATACTTTGGAATAAGGTATAGACACTATGAGTTCATAGTGATTATCTTTAGACACACTAATGATCTATAAATATTCATGGATTTTCTAAATAGTGTATTTTGATATTACCTCAAAAAATATGTCACAGCCTTTATCAATGATATTCTTATATACTCCAAGAGCAAGGAGGAACATGAATTGAATTTGAATATTGTGTTGGGGACTTTTTGATGGGGTAAAAATTATAAAATGTACAATAAAATTGAGTTCTGGATGGAGGAAATATCATTCTTGGGTCATGTTATCACCAAAAAAGGGATATATGTTGACCCTTCCAAGATAAATGAAATTGAAGAGTGGCCAAGGCCAACATTTGTAATAGAGATCCGCAACTTTTTGGGTCTATCTGGGTATTATCAAAAAATTTTGAAGAAATTATCATGATTTTCAATACGAATGACCAAGATAACACAGAAGGGGGTGATGTTCATTTTGGACTTAAGAATTTTGGGAAAGAATTAAGGAGCTCAAAAAGAGGCTTATCACTACGCCAGTACTAACACTCCCAACAAGTGGATAAATCATTGTGGTGTACATTGATGTTTAAATGAAGGGAATATGATGTGTGCTGATGAAAAAAATATAATGTGATAGCCTACGACACTAGGAGGATAAAAATCAATGAGAAAAACTATCCCATGCATGATCAAGAGTTTTTGGCTTTGATCATTTCATTGAAAATATGGCGGCATTATCTGCATAGGGATAAGTGTGTGATGCATACTAATAAAAATAGTATCAAATATATATTCACTGAAAATTATCTTAATATGTTCTGGTGAATATGGATAGAGCTCATAGAGGATTATGAAATCTAAATACACTACCATCCTGGTAAGGAAAATAAGGTGGCAGATGCTCTAAGTAGAAAATATCCTTCATCATTATCGATGATGAGAAATTAAAAGGGTCCTATCATATTAGATTTGAAGAGCATAGACTTGGAAATCATTAAGGGAGGAACATAATCGATCATTTATCAAATTATCCCTCAATCATCCATCATGAAGAAAATAATGGATTCTAAAAGAAAATATGTGGAAATTCTAAAAATAGTAGAAGCTATTATAAATGGGAAATCATATGAGTTAATGATTGATGATAAAGGTTTTCTCATATTTGGGTCATGATTATGTTTACCATCATATCCAATTATTTAAAAGGAGCTTTTGAATAACCCACATAGGTAAACCTTCTCTATTCACCTAGGGAGCCCAAAGATGTATCGAGATATCAGAGAGAACTTTTTGGGGGAAAATATAAAAAAGGAGATTGACAAGTATACATCAATGTTCCAGGTATGTCAGCAAGTGATGGATAAAAGGAAAAAGGTATAAGGTGATGGTGAAACCACTACCCATACTAACAAGGAAGTGGGAGAACATCACCATGAACATTGTCACTAGACTTCCAAGGATATCCAAATGAAATAATGCTATATGGTTCATTGTGGATAATCTTATAAATATAGATCACTTTATCACAATTAGAGGGAATTATCATTGGATCAATATGAACAGATTTATATCTAATAGGTTGTAAGTATGCATGGAGTACTTCTATCTATTGTATCTGATAGAGATTTTAGAATCACCTCGAAGTTTTAGAAAAGTATCCAACATGCTCTAAGCACTGGGAGGAACTTCAGTACGACCCATCATCCTAAGAGTGATGGACAATATGAATGAACTATTCAGACAGTGGAAGATGTGATGAGAGTAGGTTAAATGGAATTCATAAGAGGATGGGACCAACATCTTCCACAGGTCTAATTCTCTTATAAAAATAGTTTCCACTTGATCATCTGAATGGCACCATATAAATCCTTTTATAGTAAAAGGTGTAGAAAACTGACATGTTAGGATGAAATTTGTGAGCGTAAGATTCTAGGACCCAAAATGGGAAGAGAAATTATGGAGAAGGTGAAAACCACTCAGTAGAACATCATGGAAACCCATATTGGACAAAATATCTGTGAAGACAATCATCGAAGATACCTTGTGTTTATATATGGAGACATGGTATTCCACCTCATATCTCCATGGAAGAAGGTCATGAGGTTTGGGAAGAAAGGAAAGATAAGTCACAAGTACATCAGCCCCTTAGAGATTCTTAATCATTTTGGAGTTGTGGCCTATCAACTAAAAGATGCACCTACTATTTCTGTAGTACACGATGTCTTCCATATAGCCCTCTTAAGAAAGTACGTAACATATCCTTCACATGTACTATCTTTTGAGGTGGTATTGTTGGAGAATGTTCTTTCTTATGATGAGAATCTAGTGAAGATATTGGAACATTGAGATAAAGTTCTATGAAAAAAATACTCACATGGTCAATGTACAATGGTGGAACCATAAGTATGAAGAGGAAACATAGGAACTAGTGGAAGCAATGAAGAAAAAGTACCCACACTAGATTATGGCTTAAAACGTAAAATGAAATTTCGAAGGAGAAATTCCATAATGGGGGGAAAATGTAATGACCCAATATTTTATCAATAAAAATTACCTTCTTATAATTATTTTATTATCAGATAATATTACTTATAGTACACAATAAAAACCTTATAAATTATGAATGATTGAAATAAAACATATATCTAGATATTACGGAATACATACCGATTAAATATTAACCTGACATTTGGAATAGTAGTGCGACCCTTATGAATAGTAAACCAACCAATTGAATTGTAATGTCACTAATGAATGTATAAATAAAATTTATCCTTCTTAAAATTGAAAATATGATATAATTATATCATAGTAAAAGTAAGTAAATATTTGAGAAATTACTATTTAATTGTTGGTATTTTTGTGAGTTATGTATATTTATTAACAAATTTTATGATTAATATAATAATTTTAAAAAATATTTTTATAAAATGTACTTGTAAATAAGTATTTATATGAAATATGATTATACGATAATTTTGAGAGACCGTAAATAATTTTTCAAAGTGTCAGAAAAGCATTTTTTTTTAAATTTGTATGTTTCAAGTAAATTAGGATTTTAATTAAAAATTAAAATTCATATATTTTTTAGATTATATTCATAAAATGGAATTAATTTTTTAATTGTAATTGGTGAAAAATGGTTAACGTGAATTTTTGGGATTTTTCAAAAAAACATAAATTTTTGGTGAATAGTAAAATATGATAATTTATGATAAATGCTAAATAAATGAATTTCTGCCTCATGATTGAGTCATGGCTAATGTAAATGGACATTGGTTCATACTAAAATGATCTATTTAAAATTTTTGGTCACAATAATCAAACCTATTAATAGTATTGAGAAAAAAATATTAAACTAAGTATTAAAATAATGGGAAACCCCTCTTCTCCTCCACTATAAATACCACCCTCTTTACCTCTTATCTTCACTCTTCTCAGGCCTTGTACCGTGTCCCAAATCTGATAAAATATCTCCCTAATACTCTATCTAAATCCCAGTAGTTCTTGTTCTCTTTATAAGACCAAATTATATCCCCTAAAGAGGTTCTCAGTGAATTTTTATTCAAGAGGTAAACTCTTATATTCATTTCTTTTATTTTCTTTCAAGTTCCATTCTTTAATTTTAATTAATCACATACTTTCATCCAAATGTTATGATAAATCCATTACCATAAATGTGATATAATTTTGTTATGATAATGGAATAATTCACCATTATCCATCATTTTCCCTCTTTTTATACTAGAAATGAAAACACCATACGAGATGTATTAATTTATCACATTCAAGGACCACAGGTTTTCAATTTCATTTATTTCCTTCACGTCTGGTCATGAAACCATTTTTATTGTTGAAATAGACTATAATACAAGTATTATTTATAATTTAAGGTTATGTATAATCTTTTACACAATATTTTAATTTATAAAGAAAAATGTGTTCGATTTGATAAAAAACTACCAATTAACCAAAACTCTTATCACTAAAATTTTATTTAATGATTCAACAACAGTCCAAATAACCAAATGATTTTTTACCATTTAATATGATGTATGTTCTCTAATAATATAAAAATTAAATTTTTTACATCCATCCTCATCTTACTTGTTTATCATTACATGTATATAAGTAAACCAATCATGAATACTAAGGAATCAAATGCTCAAAAATAGTGAAATTGTACCTCTTAACCCATCAAAAAGGCCATTAATAAACTTAATATGGTTATAATAAATAAATTTCACGTATAATAGGTTATAGAAATTTTAACTAATGAATGTAATTTGTTTTTACAACACATTAAGATCAAGTGAAGAACACCCTCAAAACTAAGTTAAGGGATTATACCTGAACATCCATTATTCCTTAGAGTTTCTCTATAATTATTTTTTACCCAAATTATGTTATCTATTATTTTATGTAAATATTATAAATTATATATTAATTCTCAAAAAACATTTATCAAGGTTCATTATTCATTCTCCTTCAGGGATGTACATGTTTTAATGTGGTTTCCTCCTCAATAGTTCTCAAAAATAAAACCCATTTTAAGTGAAATTTCCGAATTCTTACTCAATATAAAGACCATTCTATAATATATTTTAAGCCAACATAATTTTATAAAAACAATTTTATTATTATTAAAATAGTCTTGTTTTACTTATGGTTTTATACAAAATTTTCTTCCGTTTTCTATTTTAAATGCGCTTTAGTTTTTCCCTTAAAATTGTACTAAAATGTTTGAATGCTAAAATTTATTAAATACTTTTCTTACCTGTTGTCACTTCTTTTTGAAATAACATACCTGGTATATGCTTGTTTTACCTTATTAATGTCCAAGCATGTTTTAATTCCTTTATTTAATGGACACTTGTATGATACACCAATTCATTATGATTTATGACATGATTATGATACCCATTTCATTCCATGGGTACCCATATATTTATGTGTGATTGATTTTGTATGATTATTTATGAGGAAATAATATTCATGAACACATTAATATGGGTGTTCCCAGAGAGTTCTCCTATTAATTGGGTAATGTTTAGTCTCATGAAACACTATGTGTGGACTACCACCTCCACAAAGTGATGTCATTTATTTTTCATTTTCTATTACCATGGTTTATCATAAGGACATATTTAATGAAAAAATTATATTTTTGATATAATTATCATTTCATAAGGTTGAAATATTTTTTACCATTCTTTCATTCTAACCATTGAAAAATGGAAACACTATTCATGCGTACATACAGACTACCATCTCAACAAAGTGATGAAATAATTTTCTATCATCACCATATATGGATAGTTATAAAAGGGTATATAATGAATAAATATTATATTTAAGACCTTTTTTTAATTATTGAGATAAAGAAACCATCACTATTGTTCAAGTACCAGAACCATAGAATTGAAACATGCGGGAAAAAAGTACCAGTTTTCCCTTGAATAATAATTTTAATGAAGAATTATTAATGGATATGATATTAGAAATTAAAATAAAATGATATATAAAATTTTAATTATAAATATGCCAATTTTATATGTTTATAATAAATATAAATTTTTTATATTGGATTCTTGGAACATATATGATGAAATTCCGTACATGATGTAAGAGTTCTTAATCTCAACATTAATTTGTTGAGACATGTTTCATATCAGATTACTATTTCTATATATATATATTGTATATTATTCCACTTATATAATTTATGTAATATAAATATTTATAATCTTTTTATGTATTGTTTTATTATAAGTTATTTCCTTCATGGTGGTTGTGGTTCAAAATTTAGAAAAGCAATAAGGATTTATGTTACAATCTAATTTATTTATGGGAATTCCAGTGTAGAATTTATATTAAAGGAAATTAAAAGATATATATCTATTAAAACCCCATATATTTTCATGTAATGTGTTTATTTTTGGGATTTTCATCTCTTCCATACATTTTCCTCCCTATGGTACTCAAAATGACTGAAAAATTGAAACAACTCGACCCCTCTAGACTGGAGTTGGTGCATTTCTTTTGATATTAGCATGGTTAGAAAGAATGATAAATCCCAAAGGAAATATCAGTTTAGTAGTCTTTAAGAAACTATATTCATAGATGTAACACAAATTACTTTGAAAAAGGTTATAAGATACAATACATAACAAAACTAAAAAATCAACCACATGAACTCAATAAATGATCTTATATTCATCTCCTATTGAAGGTAAACAATGAAAGGGGTGAGATAAAACAATAAATAAAGGTTAAGAAGAGTAGAATTATGAATTCAATAATAATTGAAACATAATAAATCTATCATAATCAATATGGAATAGTGAATAAATGAAAAACTAATGCCATTAATAAACTGAGAATGAAACTGAATCCATATATTTTGTCATTGTGAAAACCTCATGGATAATAATAATAACTGATTATGAATAAATAGAATTATTATTAATTGGGAATCATGTTTCTATCACATGAACCCATAATACCATTAAAATGGTTTAGTTCAATGGGTAGAAACCCGTCTGATTTTTGGAAACAAACTCGAAGGGTTTGTCGCCAACTAATATGTCTCATGAGACCTACCGATGCATCGAGGAGCTATAGAGGGCCCCACCTACCACTTCATGTCCAAATAATTATTTATAAATTGATTCAATATATGATAAATATGCCTTTTCAATGTCTGTATAAAGTAGAGTACACAGATTCATCAATATTTCCATAATTAAAATAACATTCCAAATAAACATTGTATGTAAAATGGTATACGGTTTAGACGAAAAACATATCCATGACATCAGATTATGAATATTTAATATAAATATAATTTTCAAATGAAACGTGATCTCAAATGGGTAGTAGGTATAGCACATAAGGATTATTAGGTGCACAATACAATGTTAGTCACAACAAAATAGTAGTTGAGACAAAGTCTCTTACCACATTGTAATCGGTCGAATCATCTGACCATAACATAATAACCCTCAAATAAATCCTTTAATAACATGAATTTAAATAGAGCCTTGTTATTATATATCAAATTTCAGTAAAAATATCCCACGAAAATGAAATAAGTGGTGAACAATGAAAATCTCACAGAAATGAAAGTGAGATGAGAAACCCCTTACAAACATTTTGGCATGGTAACGAGTGTTTTTGTGAGGGATTAATGAGAGTTAAAGGGGTATTTTATTATTTATATGTATCAAGGGAAGTATTGGGGGGGGGGGTCCAAAAAATACCTCATAATTAGGAATTAAAATTAAAATGGCACAACATAGGGGAGATTCTTGTACAAAAGTGAGAGAGATGATCCCTTACCTTATGCGTGAAGGTGTTCTTGACTTGTTATTAAAGACACGAATAATACAATTTATATTTATTAATAAATAATTCCAAAACCTCATAAACATGTATTTGATAAGGTATAACCTTATTATGTTCATTAATTTTCCTTTTGACGGGTTTAAGAGATTCAATTTTGTTGTTTTAGAAGCATTTTCTTACTTGGTTCCCGTGACCCTTTTAATTGTATTCATGAATCGATGTTTGTTTGAAATATGGTTAAATATCCAAAATTTTAATATACATTATTAGTGACATTAAAGATATATAATTGGTCTTATAATGATTCTGGTTATATACCATGAGGATGAATCATTCAATGAGTTAGAATAAATGCTTGGATTTGGCTTGGTGGTTTTGTGCACAATAACTTGTTTTGTATTATTATTCCATATTATAAATGTGTAAAGATTCCAGAACATTAATCAAGATAAAATAAATATATTAGGACATGGTTCAACCATTCAAAAGGTTTCATGACCAGTATTGAAGATATTAATTCAAATTTAAAACCTGTCTTCCTTGAGTGTGATAAATTTACACATCTCGGACGGTGTTAGCATTAATTGTTTAAAAGGAGGGGAAAAGGGATATTATGATGAAATATTCCATTAGGAAAATGAAAATTCAGTACATGTAAGGTATTGGAATTATCAATGCATTTGGATGAGGGGAGGTAAGATGGGAGAAAAAAATAATTGAACATTGTAAAAGAAATTGAATGAAAAGAGAAGGAAGGTTCACCTCTTGAGTACTCCTCCTTGAGAATCTCCTTAAAGAGTTTGTTTTTGGCCTTTTGGTGAGACCAGATGGCCTTGGATGTGGGGAGAGGTATTGGGATGAGTATTTGGTAGAATTTTGGCAAGGCTTGAAGCTTGAGTGGTGTGAGAGGAAGAGGGGGTGAGGGGTGATTTATATAGTGGAGGGGAGAGAAGTTTTATTAATATTATAATCATTAATTTATTATTTTTTCTAAGGGAAAAAATAGTGAGTATTCCATGACCAATAATAGTAATATATGCATCTAAATTTGAACAAATTGTTATTACATCACCAGATCATCATCTATGAATCAATTAATTCCTTATTTTAGCATTTATTGTAAATTATCGCATTTTACTATTCATAAAAATTTTAAGTATTTCTGAAAAATCCAAAAAATTTACCCTAACCATTTTTCAACCTATAAAATCCCAAAATGAAGTCCATTTTTTAATTTTTTTTAAATATGAATAATTAAATACTTAAGTAAAATTTTTATTTAATCGAAACATATACACATAAAATTTGCATCTTTATTTTTAAGGTGCCTAAATTCATTTGTACACTCAATGGTATGGATAGAATTTATAAGAGTAATTTTACTATTCATAAGTTTATGTTACTATTCATAAGGGTATGTTACTATTCATAAGGGTATGTTTATATTCATAAGGGTAGGTTACTATTCACCGAAAATTAATTTTCCCTTATCGGACTCCAAATAACATACTAATCACAACCAAGTATGTTAGATTTTCAAAATTCACATCATAGAAGTCACAAAATTAAGATTACTTGAATAGGTTATGGATATCCTCTATAAGTAACAATGTTTTGTTCCATAAAAGCTCAGTGATTCATGAAATATAGGCTATAACTCTAATGTATTTAAGGGAAACATACCATGAAGTGTTTGGGGTGCTACATTATTCCCTCATTCATAAATTTAATCCTCGAAATTTTATGTATGAAACTCAACAAAAATATGTGGGTGATTCTTTTTCATAACATTTTCAGCTTCCCATGTTGCTTCCTCCATATTCTAGTTTTTCCAAAGAACCTTTACTAGATGAGTTGTTCGATTCCTGAATACCTGATTCCCTGTGTCAAGAATCTTGATAAGATTTTCACAGTATGACAAATCAGGTTCCAGTTCAATTTCTTAACATGTGTGTACATGTGTTGGTTCTAGCATGTATTTCTTTAACAATGAAACCTGGAACAAATCATGAAATATAGAGTGATTTGGTGGCATCACTAAATGGTAAGCTACAACTCTAATTACTTCCAAAATTTCAAATGGTCCGATGTTCCTGGGGATCAGTTTCCATTTTTTACAGAACCATAAGACTCCCTTCCATGGAGATACTTTTAGAAATACATGATCTCCCACATGGAATTCCATGTCCTTTATCCGGTTGTCAGTATAACTCTTCTACCTACATTGGGCTGCTTTAATATGGGCTTGTATTTTCTTCACTGTTTTCTTCGTCTCTTTAATAAGTTCTGGGCCTATAAGTTTCCTCTCACCAACTTCGTCCCAACAAGTTGAATTTCGACATCTATTTCTATATAATGCTTCATATGGATCCATTTGAATACTAGAATGTAAACTATTATTGTAGGAAAATTCCACCAAAGGAAATTATTGATCCCACATACCTAGGATGTCAAGAGAAAATGACCTCAACATGTCTTCTAGAATTTGAATAGTCCTTTCAGACTGTCCATCAGTTTGGGGGTGATAAGCAGTACACATATGAAGCTCTGTATTAAAATCCTTCTGGAGTCTTTTCCAGAATTTTGATGTAAATCGGGGATCTTGGTCGGAAAAAATTGATAGAGGTGCACCATGAAGTCTTAAAACAGCATTAATATAAATTCTAGCCAAGTTTTCAAGTGGAAAATCCTTTCTTATAGGAATGAAATGTGCTGATTTTGTGAGCTGATCCACAATTACGCATATTGCATCATTCCTTATAGGTGTCCTTGGTAGGCCAGTGAAAAAATTCATCGTAATGTTATCCCAATTCATCATAGAAATAGGTATAGGTTTCATCACTCCTTTGGGATGTTGTCTCTCAGCCTTCACATGTTGACAAACTAGACATCTGGACACATAGTCAGCAATTTCCCACTTCATATTATCCCACCAAAAACATTCCTTCAGATCTCTATACATCTTGGTGATATCTGGGAGTATAAAGATATTTGAGCTATGGGAACCATCTAATAGTTCCCTTTTAAGCCCAAGTACTGATGAAACACATAACCTCATCCCAAATTTCATAACTCCTTCTTCATACACGAAGTCAACCAGTCTCCCATCCTTAACTGCATTAATTTTCTTGTGCAGATTCTCATCATCAGATTGAGAGCTTTTTATCTTCTCTAGTAAAGATGGTTTATCAATCATATGAAATAAGAAAGATGTTTCCTCTTCCTTAATAATTCCCATATCCATATTCATTAGATCTATGAATATAGGATCTCTTGCAATCCTCATTTGATTCAGAAGGCTATGATCTTTCATTCTTAAAGCACCTACAACCATATTTGCCTTTATTGGGTGGTAGTGTATCGAGCAATCGTAATCTTTGAGTAACTCGAGCCATCTTCTTTGCCTCATGTTGAGTTCATTTTGTGTGAAAATGTATTTCAAACTCTTGTGGTCTGTATAAATCTCACATCTCTCACCATAGAGATAATGCCCCTATATTTTCAGAGGAAGGATTACGACTTATAACTCGAGATCATGAGTTGGATAATTTTTTCCATGTGTCTTCAATTGTCTTGATGCATAAGCAATAACTTTATTTTTTTTTATAAGGAAGCAACCCAGTCCATTCTTTGATGTATCTCTTTATATTAAAAATCCATCACTTTCAGATGGAAGAGTAATAATTGGAGCATTTACCAATCTTATTTTAAATTCTTTTAAGGGTCTATACATTCTTTTCTCCACAAAAACATAACTCCTTTACGTGCGAGCTTTGTTAGCGGGTTAGCCAGTCGAGAAAAATTCTAAACAAAATGCCGATAGTAACCTGCTAAGACAATAAAACTGCATACCTCAGTTCTATTTGTTGGCATGGGACAATCTCGGATTGGCATTGTCTTCATAGTATCAACTAGGATTCCATCCTTTGAGAAAATATAACCTAGAAAAGAAACTGATGGAAGATATAATTCAAACTTGCTAGACATTCCATATAATTTATTTCTTCTAATACTTCTCAGTATAACCCGCAAGTGATTCTCATGATCTTCATATATTTTTGAATGTACGAGGTTATAATTAATGAATACCACAACAATGTTATCAGGATATTCCTTAAAAACTCTATTCATTAAATCCATGAAAACAAGGGGTTCATTTGTCAGTCCAAATGTATCGTTGTAAACTCGTAATGCCCATACCAAGTCTGAAATGCATTCATAGGAATATCTTCCTTCCTCACACACAATAGATGATATCCATATCGAAGGTCAATATTCAAAATGTATTGAACTCCAGTAATTTGATCAAATAAATCATCAATTCAGGGAATAGGATACTTATTCTTTATTGTAATAGCATTGATTTTCTAGTAATCAATGCAAATCCTCATGGATAAATCTTTCTTCTTGACAAAGAGGACAAGGGCTCCCCATGGAGAAATACTAGGTCGAATAAATACTTTTTCACTGAAATACTCTAGTTGTATCCTTAGCTCTACTAATTCCATAGTGTCCATTTTATTGGGAGTCTTTGATATAGTTCCTGCATCAAGAATAAAATCAATAGTGAACTCAACTTCCCACTCTAGAGGATGTCCATGTAAATACTTTGGAAATAAATCAATGTACTCTTGCACTATTTACAGATATTAAATTTTAAAATTTATTTCCTCGCCCATAAAAATTGGTTTTCCGTCCTCCCCAAGTATTTCATTTAGTAGAGCTACTGGTGGTGGTTCAAGATAAGAATTAGGTGGTGATGTTTCTACCCTAAGGACAAGGGATTCTATACCAGTTTAAAAAATTGTAACTTCCTTCCTCTTACAATAAAACATCACATCATAATTTGACAACCAATACATACCAAGAATTATATCAAATTCAGTCATTGGTATGATGATATGGATAGAAACTAAAGCATGTTTTGGTGTCTGGAGGGGGACTAGTCGGCATGCCTTTGTTGCAATGATACCTCCCCTGGGAGTTTTGACTGTCAACTCTTTTATTAAATCAAATTGGACATATCAAATTTTCTTGGAAAACTGAGAGGATATAAATGAAGGTGATCATCTAGAATCAAATAAAGTGTTGGCTAAGTTTGAGGAAACAATTAAAGTACCCTCCACCATGTCATTAAGAATTTAAACATCTACGGTTGTAATCACATAGGCTCTCCCTTGTTCTCTTGGATTTTTCTAAGGCATGTTTCCTTGGAGCTTAGGAAACTCATTTTCATAGTGCCCCATCTCTCTGAAATTGTAGCATTGAATATCATTGAGTTGTTTCTTCCCCTTGAATTCATCAGATTGATGACCCTTTTCTCCAGAGTTTTAGCAGAATCCCATTCCTTTCAAGAATTTCCCGAGATGATTATTTCCACAGTTCTCACATAATGGGAATAGCTTTGTTCCCTTTCTCTTCTTTAGTGCTTCTCCTTTTCCTTTGTTATCAGAGTACTGCTTCTTATCTTGGTTTCCATTGAAAATAATTGATCTAGAAAATTCCCTCTTTTTTGATGGAACATGATACAATTTCATCATATGATGAACATGTTTGAGAATCTAGTTCCCTTTGAAGACTTGGCTTATGAACATTAGAGAAATGATCAATCTTGTTTGCCGAGTCACGTATGTAATCTATGGCATACCTGGACAACCATGTGAAAGTATCCTCATACTCTACAACACTGTCTACTTCCCTTTGTTTTAAGCTATGGAATTTCATCTTCATTTCATTTTGTTGCTCACAAGGGAAATAGTTTTTGAAGAATATTTTCTTGAAAGTCCTCCATTCTATATCGTCCATTTCTACTTCTTCCGTGGTATTCTGAATCAAGAACCAGCATTGATCAGTGTCGCCCCTGATATAATATACTGCCAGTACTACCTTTTCATTTTCATTGCATCTTAATGCCATGAATATCATTTTAAAGGGTTTTGATGAATTTCTCATCAACCACTGGGTTAGTAGTCCCACTAAAATATGGGGGCTTCTGCCACATGAAACGATCAAACACAGCTGTGGAATGGTTATTCGTTACAACCTAAGTAAGTTCTCCCAATATGGTCATGATCAAATCTACTCCAACATTGACTGTGTTGACTTTCCCAGTAGGGAGATCCCTACCTTACCCGCAAGTATTGATTATCCTTCTTCCATTAGACACCATTTCTAAATAATGGTATACGCTGGATTAGTTTATGGATCTAAAATAGAAAAATCACTCATCAATGATTGAAATTCTATGCATAGCTAATCCTATAAACATGGTTTCTCTGAGGAAAAATTTACATTAAACTCCTTCATAATTTCTTGTAAAGAAAAGGTGAATTATTCTAAGCATATCCCCTAGGAGTTTCGTAACCAAGAGTGCAGCATGTCCCGTTGTCGTGCACCAGTTCCCATTCGAGTCTAGCCCAAAGCAGTGTTTTTGGGTTTTACCACTAGATACATCTTTTCCAGAGCCACCTCTACCTGCTCGTATCCAGATAGGGGCGTATTGCTTAAAATATCCAAATAATTTATTTCTTACCAAAATACCAGGATTTTGTTTCATGTTTATCCTCAAATTATACCTTAGGGATTTGTTCCCTACTATACATTTCCTACTCTAGTTTCTATGTTTTCCACTAAACTTCCTCTGATACCAACTGTAACACCCCAAACTCTCTAGACTGGAGCCAATTCATTACTTGTGATATTGGAATGGTTAGAAGGAATGAAAAATCTCGAAGGAATGATATTTTTAGTATTCTTGAAAAAACTAGATACATAGATGTAACACAAATTACATTAATAAAGGTTATAAGATACAATACATAAAAAACTAAAAACTGCAACCACCTAAACTCAATAAATGACCTTATCATCATCACCTGTTGAAGGTAAACAATGAAAGGGGTGATATAAAATGCTCAGTAACAGTTACAAATAGTGGAATCATAAATACAATAATAAGTGAATTATAATCAACATGACATCATAAATTTGGCATGGTGAATAAATGAAAAATTGATTCCATTAATAAACTGAGAATGATACTGCATCCATAGATTTTTTCATAGTGAAAACCTCATGGATAATAATAATAAATAACAATGAATAAAGAGAATTAGTATTAATTGGAGGTCATGTATCAGGCACATGAAACCATAATACCATTAAAGCAGTTTAATTCTATGGGTAGAAACTCGTCTGATTTTTTGAAACAAACTCGAAGGGTTTGTCACCAACTAATTTGTCTCATTAGACCTACCGATGCATAGAGGGGCTATAGAGTGCCCCACCCGCCACTGAATGTACAAATAATTCTATATAAATTGATTTAATACAAGAGAAATATGCCTTTTCAATGACCTTATAGAGTAGAGAATATGGATTCATCAATATTTCTATAATTAAAATAACATTCTAAATAAACACCGTATGTAAAATGGTATACAGTTTAGACAAAAAACATATCCATGAGATGAGATTATAGAAATTTAATATAAATTAAATTTTTAAATGAAACGTGATCTCAAATGGGAAGTAGGTACATCACATAAGGATTATTAGGTGCACAATACAAAGTTAGTCACAACAAAATAGTAGTTCAGACAACGTCTCTTACCATAATGTAATCGATTGAATCACATGACCAGAACATAATAAACCTCAAATGAATCATTTAATAACATGAATATAAAGAGAACAATGTTATTATATTTCAAATAGTATTACACATATACCACATACAAGAAATAAGTGGCAAACAATGAAAATATCATAGAAATGAAAATGAGATGAGAAACACCATAAAACATTTCAGCATGGTAATGAGTGTTATTGCGAGGGATTAATGAGAGGTAAAGTGTTATTTTATTATTTATATGTTACAATCGATGTATGGGGGATGTGTGAAAACATACCCCATAATTAGGAATTAAAAATAAAAGGTCACAACATATGAGATATTCTTGAACAAAAGTGAGAGGGAGGATACATTACCTTATGCTTGAAGGTGTTCATGACTTGTTATTAAAAACCTGAATAATCCAATTTATATTGATTAATTAATATTTCCAGATCCTAATAAACATGTTATTTATATTTTATAACCTAATTAAGTTCATTAATTTCCTTTTTTATGGGTTTAAGAGATTAAATTTCATTGTTTTGGAATCATTTTCTTACTCGGTTTCCATGACTTGTTTACTGGTATTCATGAATGAATGATTGTTAGAAATATGGTTAAACATCCAGAATTATTATTATAAATTCATAGTGAAATTATAGAGATATAAATGATCTTATAATGATTCTGGTTATATACCTTGAGAATGACTCATTCGATGAGTTAGAATAAACGCATGGATTTGGCTTGGCGGCTTTGTGCACAATAAACATGTTTTGTATTATTATTCCATATTATGAATGTGTAAAGATTAAATAACATTAATCAAGTTAAAATAAATATATTATGACATGGATCAAACATTTAAAAGGTTTCATGACCATTATTGAATATAGTAATGAAAATTGAAAACTCGTCTTCCTTGAGTGTGGTAATTTACACATATCGGACTATGTTTTCATTTATTGTATAAAAGGAGGAGAAAAAGAGATATTATGATGAAATATTCCATTAGAACAATGAAAATCCAGTACATTAAAGGTACTTGAATTATCATGGCATTTTGATGAGGGGAAGTGTAAATGGATAATAAAAGAATGGAACTTTGTAAAAGGAATTGAAAGAAAAGACAAGGAAAGATCCCCTCTTGAGTACTCCTCCTTGAGAATCTCCTTATAGGCTTTGTTTTTGGCCTTTTGGTGAGACCAGAAGGTTGTGGACGTGGGGAGGGGGCTTGAGAAGAGTATTTTTCATAATTTAGGAAATGATTGAAGATTAAGTGGTGTGGGAAGAAGAGGTGGTGAGTGGTGGTTTATATAGTGGAGGGGAGAGGAGTTTTATTAATATTATAATCATTAATTTATTATTTCTTCTCAAGACCAAAAATAGTGAGTATTCCATGACCAAGAACAGTAATATATGCATGTGAAATTGAACCAATTGGGCTTACATCAGCATATCATCATCAATTACTCAATTAATTCCCTATTTTAGCATTTATCATAAATTATCACATTTTACAATTCGTAAAAAATTTAAGTATTTCAGAAAAATCACAAATATTTACCATAAATATTTTTCAATTTGTAGAATCCAAAAAACTATTCCATTTTTCAAAAATAATTTTCTAAATATGATTAATTAAATATTTTATTGAAATCATTATTTAATCGAAAAATATAAACACTTTAAATTTGCATCTTCATTTTTAAGGTGCCTAAATTCATTTATAAACTCAATGATATAGATAATATTCATAATATTCATATTAATATTCATAAAGATAAGTTACTATTCATAAGTGTAGGTTACTATTCATAAGTGTAGGTTACTATTCACTAAAAGTTGATTTTTCCTTATTGAACTCCAAATAACTTACTGATCACAACCATGTATGTCATATATTTGAAATTCACATCATAGAAGTGACAAAATTTGGTTTATTTGGTTATGTTATGGATATCCACTATAAGTAACAATGTTTTGTTCCATATAGGCTCAATGATTCATGAAATATAGGATATAAGTAGAATGTATTTAAGATAAACATACCATGATCTTTTTGGGGTGCTACATAAATGTTTTCAAGAAAATCCATCATTACTTCTTCATTTTGGGTAATGAATCATTGTCCTCCATGAAAATGTTAATTAATTTTTTATTCAAATGATAACATTTTAAATGATATAATTATTTATATATATATTCAATATAATTTTACATTCTTTTAAAAATATTGAAAAAATGGAATTTTTACAATGTCATACAAATAAGATATTTATGAATTTTTAAAAATTATGTAAGAAATAATTATTTTTAAATTTAATGAGTGAAAGGTTTTCACCTCCATTTTTAATTTTCTATTATTTGATACCCTGTTTAAAATATTCCATGTTTATATTCAATGAAAATCACTTTCTTTATATTCCTAAAGTGTATAGTTTTTAATGATACCAAATGAAAATAAATTGTTCAATTTTTTTAAAAAAATGTTCAAATTACATTTACATGGTAGTTTATATCAATATAATTATCCTTATATGTTTCTAACACTCAACTGATGATATGTTCTAATGATACTACCTATTTTATTTCTTTGGATGAATTTTAATGATGTTTTTAGGGTTATTCAATGAAACTTGTTACATTCCCATAGGTAAATTTAGTAGTGATGAAATCATTATGAAAAAAATTTCTTTCCCATGGGTTAATTACACTATTGTTAAATTATGAATGGTTTTATGATCATATAGAACAATTTTATATTTTCTTAATTATTTAATAGGTGGGCCTAGAATAATATATCCCACCAATGCATTGGGTAATTCATTATATGTGATACCCTCTTGTCATTGATATTTTTTATTTTAAATTAAAAATTTGGACAATTAATATTTGAGTGGACTAGGATTAATATATTTAAACTTTAATCATTATTTACTACATATGGTTTATGAATAGTTAGAAGTAAATGTGTGGTAAACAAGTGTTTGGGATTATTTATAGGTATGTGTTCTTCAACATGGTTATAAAATGATTATTTAAACCATGAAATATATTATAGGAAACCATGTGAGTGATGTTTAGGTTTTCCAGTAGGGTATTAATTGTTAGCACACAGTTCTCCAACTCATTCATTTTACCTAGGGGCCAAATTTATTTATATTTAATTCTTCAAAATATTTATTGAACATTATTTAAGGGTTTTAACCATTTCATCTCAAACTTTTGTTACATTACATACCATCCCCCCATTGGGAGGACACCTCATTTCAAAAACTACCTCCTCTTCTCCACTCAATCTAAAATCCATTCTCCCTTATCTTGGGTGATATATACCTAGTCAAGGGTTTCCCCTATGTGTTATTCTGATTTCCCTCATATTCCCTCTATCTATTTCCCTAATTAGTTTAGAAAAATCCTAGGTCAAGTAATTTTGCCCTATTTTTTGTGATTCCTTCACTATTAGGTTGTGTTATGTGTCTCTTGGGTCACCTTATTACATTTCATATCATCCTCCACTTAAGGTGATGCATTTCATACTATTTCATCTTTCTGACCATTGTTTTAAGGGTGGTGTTTCTATATATCTCCCTAATAATACATATTATAAATTATCCATGTTTTACTAAAATAGTTTTTAATAATTTGAATGTTTCTTTTATGTCATAGTATAAATGAAGTGATTTTATAACAGATTTTCTATTCTAATTGGATTATGATAAATTCAATGTTTTTGTGAACTTTACTGAGAGGTTCATTAAAAATAAATATATTATTTTTAATCATTTTTCATTGGATTTCAATTAGTGTGGGAAGCCAAATTGATTTTAATTTTTTTTATTGTGGTTTAAATTTTTAGAAAAGACTGAATTTTCATGCCAAGTGTTCATTTAAATTCTATCTTGGATATGGAAATGAAGTTTTAAATTATTTTAAAATATCTTTAATTCCAGTTTTATTTTTTAATTGGATGTGGTTATTTTTAAAACATATCTTTATTAAAATCTTGAATTTCGAGCTATTTTGAAATTATTTTCAGACTATGGGTATCATGGTGTTTTGAAATAAACATTAAAAAGGAATTTGAGGTTTTTTAAAATTGGTGGTTTTCATCATTTGGGTTCTTTTGAAACTGTTACATTATTCAAAATGTGTGTGCTAATTTTGAGAGTGATTTTAATGGAAATATTTTGAATTCTAAGTTGTATTTCAATGTCTGTTTTGTTTTTCAATGGAATTTCCAAATGTGGTATTCTAAATATGTGAGAAGGCTTAGACTCCTGATTTCTTTTGTTAAATTCTATTTAGCATTTTATTTAAGATGGTTTTGTAAATTTTTTTGAACCTATTTTATTTCTATGTTTTTCTCTTTTCTTGTTGTTGATGGTGACTCCTCAGAAGATGTTTTATATTAATAATGATTTGGTAATTCTTAGGATTTAATGTGTGATAGGGGATTTTTCTTGTGGGGGTGTGGGAGGTGAGGTGTGAGTTGTTTTCAAATTGTTATATATGATACATTTGATTCTTGATTTCTCAAAATCACATGACATGTCATGGGAGTCCTAGAGATATGGTAGATGATCTGTGTGGGGGGGAACCCTAGTGGATAAAATGGGTTGACTAAGTATAGTTTCATGGCTACAATAATATGGTAATTTCAGAAGTGGAAACATACCTTTATGATTGTTATCTTCATTTCTACCATGGATGAATTCATTATATGGATAGTTATTTTTTTTGGTATGATTGATGTGAAAATTTTTATGATATATGTTTGGTACTGATAAACTAGGTTTCTTAACACAATTCTAGGTCTTTAATTAGTATATCCATGGGAGATACCCCAAAAAATATGCCCTTTTTGTACACATTTGGGGATTTTGTTTCATAATTCAGTTGTATAACCCTAGTTTGGATGATTTAATTGAATCTATTTTTTTTATTTTACATCTTTTGATAGCTTAGATCCATTGTGTGTTTTATGTATAACCATGTATTTGATGGTTTACTTTTAATTGTTTTGTTTAATTTTTTTTAATGTATGATTTGATAAAGGAAAATGGTTTGGTTATTTCTTTTGGAGTTTTAAGAAATTAATTTTCCTTGAAATTTTTTGTTAAATGGTATTTCCATTAAATGTCCAAAGAGTGGGAATGAATTGTTTTGGTTTGTATTTCATTAGTCTAAATTCCTTCATTCCTGGGTTATCAAGTCTAAAATATAAAGACATGGTTTTAAAGGATTGATTTACAATCTTTAATCATCCATCAATTTATTTAATAAAAATGTGATGGTCATTTGTAAATGTGAAAGTTTATTTTCTTATTCTATAAATCATGTGAAAATAAATTTAATATTTTATTTTCAAACTAGTACTTTATGAATATTTTATAAAAGGGTTGTTCCCTATTTTTTGTAAGTTGTTGTGGCCTACATAGTGATTTTATGATTACACCTATATTATATAATTTATTGGTTATGGGTAGTGTTTTTGATTTCTCTTAAGGTAATTGATTGATGAAGGTATATCTATATTATTTTTGGTTTCTCTTTTTGAATTTCCCACTTAGGATTTTTTAGTACTTCTTGTGGCCATAAAGTTGTGAAATGGGAAAGTTAATGATATAATGGAATTTGGAGTTTAATTTTCGTGTTTACATTCTTTGTAGGGGAGGGAGACTGTGTGGTGAGAATAGGGATTGTTTGTTTACATTCATTTACTACTATATTTAGTTTGTTCACAAATTCTATTTGGTATAAACATATGATATATAGACAATCCCAACTTAATTTTTATTATATTCATATTTTTCATTACTCTAATTCATTGGTTAAATCAATATCATGTATGTTCCTATGATTCCTAGGAAGTTCTTGGTATCTCATGGGGATAGGGAATACACTCTAGACCAGTGATGGGAATCTATGGGAATCTATTTGATGGGAGAACCAAACCAGCTAATTACATTATTTCTCTTGATATAACTATGAAATGTGTAAACCTAATATAATCTTCAAAACATTAATCATGGAAATGTTCATATAATGAAATATTTCATCTTTATTTGTCGTCATAGTTATATGTCTATAATTTTCAACCCGGACCCAATTTCACATCCTTAACATGATGATTGGACCTTTTGATATTTATACATATTCATAATGATGTGATTTTCTATGTTGATGTATGAGACGCATTCCAATGAAATATTATCATGCTATAATTTATGGGTCATGATTTAGACTTCATTGTTATACACTTGTATTATGTTGGGATAATAGACTTATGTTGTGAATCATGATTTATAACATTGACTAGTTGGTTATGACTTTCACAAGTCATGATCTTATAGTGATACCCTTATGCTAATATTATGTTTACTTATGATTATTGATTGATATATATTATGTCTACCCTCACTGAGAATTTATGCTAACCCCTACATATCAATTTCCATAGGTTATGATTAATTTTATTATGTAATATGTGTTTTAAAAACCACCATATGAGGAGAATGTTTGTGTAAAATTTTGAATATATTTCATGAAATATGTTGATTATGTATCTAGTCTCCAAATACACTAAACCCTTACATTCCTTGGGTGTTTATTATTATGATAAGTATTGATTATTCATATCAAATTATGTAATACTTAATTTGTAAATTGTTGTTTCTCCTCGGTTGGTATTAGAGTCGGGTTTAGTTTTTTCGGATATTAGGATTATTGAACATAGTGAAAATCATAGGAAAAAGTATATTTATAGGATAACATCCAAGAGTATGAAAGGTAGTGATTTTGTGTCTTCCTACAAATGAAACCCCAATCTGGATAAAAAATATTGGAAGCATGTTGTGGAATAGATACATCCTGGAGTACTAAACATAAAATCTAGTTTAGTATTTACTCGTTCATCACTTGGTACATGATAATAAATACTAACTTCAAACCTTGAGGGTCACTCTAAAGGGTTATTATTTATTTAATTTACCTTCAATTTACAATGAATTATATAGAATGTGTTTATGGAACCTATGAAACCCTACGGTAATCCTATGTGGTATATGATGAAGCTAACATCTCAGGGGATGATATGATGGTGTCATATTTTTTGAAAAACATGAATGCTTTTATAATTATATGAATGTTAACATCAATTATTATTTCTCAAACACTAATGATATAGATTTTGATTTTTGTTAATGGTTAGAACTAAGAGGAATTTTTTTAGTAATTAATGTAATGGAAATGAAATTAATATCCTCCTCAGAAACCAAATTTCATGTTAGATGTAATTCAATACCTTGTGGAAATTATTATCCAACCCAATCAAGAAATGAATAATTATTTGAATCATTTTGAGATTAAAAATTCACCAAGGAAGGAAAAATATGTAATTATGTGTTTTATACGATTAATTACACCATCCTTTTTTGAATTTTGATTCACTAATTGGTAATAAATTATCAATGTGATGGAAGATAGAATTCATATTCTTCAATGCTCAGACCATGAGAAATTTCTTTTACCGGGAAATCTCTTATAAGGTTATGTTGATCAATGGTGGACACTTACCAAGAACAAAACGCAATATGAAGAAATAAAATCCAAAGAATGGGAGTGAGTGTGAGAAATTTGATCTTAGTAAGTACATTCCATGGAGTTTACATACTAAAATGGAGAGGAAGATTATATAATTGAAGTAGAAAGATGACGAATCTATAATGTCTTGGATTTTTGTGTGAATATTTTTTAATTACATGAAATTATTTCAAAAACATGCATTGAGACGGAATGTGATTCTAAGGCCTAGAGAGGCCATAATTTATTTTAGAATTTTTTTAAAGTATGTTAACTAATCGTGTGAGTGGGTTTTTCTATCTTTTGAATTGGTATCTAGATCAAAAATATGAGAGCATCGTTGAATTCATAACGCCAAGATTCACCCCAAAAGGGAATAACCTTGATAGACATGGGTCGACTAAAAAAGATAAATTTCAGAAAATTATTAAAAGAAATAAAATAAAATAAAATAGACAAAAAAGTTTATTTTATTCAAACAGTTTCCTCTACGATGCAACGACCAATAAATTCTGTGGTGTAATGAAAAGGTAATGCTGAATAATTAATGAAACTTGTTAATGTGATAGTGTGGAGATGCAAAATGTGTCTCCTTACTTTAATTAAACAAGGATCCTTATTTAGAAAACAATCCTCCTGAAACTCATTAAATAATGTGGAAGCTCTCATTCTCTTCGATGATGAACACCATCAACGAATGCTAATGAATCGAGGATTAATGACGAATCAGAGCTTCATCCCTAGTAAGTGATGGATCTTCAATCCAAATAGGGTTTTATGTTGTTTTGATTTTTCTGTTCTTCTTTTTAAAACAATGAACTCATATCAACCCATGAAAAGGTTGATCTGCAGATCGTGTGTTCTTGCAGGAGGGTGTTCTTCTTGGGTTTTCTATACCAAGCTAATATATTTTTGATCTCACTATGATCTGAAACCCCCCCTATGTTTTTAATCATCTAACACAAAGGGTGCAAGAAGACACAAACAAGGCTCAATCCCCTGCACTTGTGCATTCCTCATGGTCGATTCCTCGAAATGGCAGCAATGCGAATTTGTGGCTGTGGAAGTGATGACGGTGACCCGACAGGCCCGTAGGTGTATAAGTATCTACAATAAAACCACTATAGTAGACCTGGTTTCCTGTGGAAGGTGACAATAGTGCGGTAGCACCGATGATCAACGACAGTGGCTTGCGGGGGCGTCACCCAGGGTGCCGCCTACGGGAAGAAGCGGTCGGCTCTTGCTGGCTGCGATGGCAGAGGTAGCATGGTTGGTGCGCTCCATGGTGAAGGAGTACACACCCCATTGGCCGTGGAAACTACCTAGATGAGGCACTAGCTTGGAGTCATGTAGGAGGAGCGGCCCGCTCCCTACGGGCCGCATGCTGTCAAGTGGGGTGGCCAGCTAACTGAAAATTTACGCGCTTAGTAGACCAACCGATCTGGTCTAGCAGGCAGGGCTGCCCGACCACCCTAGCTAAAATTTTGTGTCGGTCCGCTTTAGTAGATCGGGACTACATGATAAATCCGGGATGCGCTACAGCTTGTTCTAGGAAAAGTGACTGGCTCGCCAGTGCGGGCCGGGCTGGGTAAATTCAGTTAACTGGGATACCAAGTGGATTAGACCCACGACCAACCTAGAGCGGGTCCATTGAGGCCCTATGGTCCAGGACAATGGAATAGATGGATAGGATCGGGTCATGCTGGACCTCGGGATGGGTTGGTGGGGTCAGAACAAACTAGTCATACCGGGCCCTGACGCAACCGTCTCTTTATTACAAAATGGGATATATCTCCTAGCTCGTGCATCCGATTAATGCACCGTCTGTAGTGTTGGTACCCATGTGCAGGTCAGTCCTAATGAAATCCTCTAAGTAATATTTCATGGAAGTTGACCCAGTGAGGATTCATGACTCAACTACCTATCTAGACTTCATGAATTAGATAATAGAGAGACTACACGACTCAGCTGCCCAACGAGACTTCGTGACATAGCTAACAGCAAGACTGTGTGACTCAGCTACCCAGCGAGATTTAATGACTTAGATATCAGTGATAATGTGTGACTTAGCTACCCAGTGGTACATTGTGACTCAGTTATTAGTGAGACTTTGTGATTCAGCTACCCAGTGAGACTTCATGACTCAGCTGTCGGTGAGGCTATGTGACTCAACTAACTAGCGAGGATTCCTGACTCATCTACTGAATAGGTCTAGGTGACCTATCTAGTCTAAATGACTCATTGGGGATGAGTCCCATTGTAGTGATTGATTCTTAGTGTTTACAACCATTGGTTTTGTTATCAAAACATTAAGATATACCTGTATCGAGATGACTCTAGTTACTCCATTATTTGTTCATTATTTTGTGTTTTCCTTTGTGGAATTCATTGATACCCGAGTTGGTTTTGGGGTCCCTACTGAGTATTGTTATTCTCACCCCTACATGGGATTATCGTACACCTATTGTGTCTTGTGCAGATGATGGACAACATTGACTGGGATCTTGGAGAGCCAGGGCCATGTAGTGCTCGGAGGTGGATCTATAGACGCAGTACACTCCAACGACATCCAACAGTGAGATTTACCAACCCTTCAGGTAGGATCTTTAGCGGATGACCTCTGAATATTTTACTTCCTTTTACTATCCTTTCCCATTCTGTTGGGTTTGAATTCTCACCCCTTTTTCCTTTCAGTTTCACCTTGACTTGTGTGGTTTCTTCCTTGTGTGACATACTTGTTGTTGATACCCCAGTTTCAATATTACTTTCCAGAGAATGGGATGTGTGTGTACAGGTTTAAAGGAAATGGATTCCCTTTTTAGGGATATTCCTTTTGGTGTTTGTCTACAGCCTCTGGCCTATGGAAGGAGTGCTTGGGGTAGTCCTAACACGGACCCCTGGGGATGGTTCTTGACAAAGTGGTATCGAAGGTGGTCAGTTATACCTCAAAGACCAAGATTCAATTGTTTTATTTTTTGGAAATAGAGTTAAATGTTTGGAGTTCAACTTTTAGATTTAGGATTACAGTTTTGTTGCGGCGGCCGAAATATCCACACACCAGGACCCTAAATTCTATATTCCAACTTAGTACATGAAAACACAAGTTTCTTCTTTCTTTAAAATGGTATTTCTGGTCTCTTTGAGTCAGATTAATCTCACTAGGTATAATTAATTTATTTTGGTTCATCATGATTTATCTCATGATTCCTTCATCTAAATAACCAGCACGGATCCAAGTACAAGATCACAATGATGGTCTACCGAGTGATGAGGCATCAGTGCATGGAATGGTTCCTAAGATGGAACCCTCAGGTGGTGTACTAGAGGCACCACCACCTGCTGAGCAGCAGTTGCTACCAGCCTTACCCAAAGAGTATGTACACCGACTAAGCATGTTTCAAGAGTTATAGAGGTATAGGCCTCTAAGGTTTTCTGTCGAGATAGATCCTTCAGATGCTAAGGATTGGCAAGAGGTGGTGTTGAATTTTTTTTCATGGTGAGGAATCCTTCATACCACATGGCATTTCTAGCTGCTAGCCTTTTATAGGGCACGACTACGAAATGGTGGAGATTAACACTATAAATGCACGAGGAGAAAACCCTCACCTAGTAAGAAAATTAGCGCCTTTTTAGGGAGTTGTTATTTCCCATGAACTTGAACTCATTACACATGTAGGAGTTGTTCCACTTACAGTAGGGCAGCCTAACTGTGGTTGAGTACTCTACGAGGTTGACAGACCTCTCCCAAAACTCTTTTGATATGGTGTAGGATGCTTTCTTTAGGGCCCAAACTTTTGATCAGGGGATCATATGGGATATCAGAGCTTTTATGATCTCGCTCAACATACCTAAATAGGATGGGGTGTTGGCGCGAGCTCCTATATTAGATAACTTCATCAAAAAAACTACAGTGACAGTGAGAGTTACCACCAGATGACAGGTAGACGAGTCATCCACAGAAGGTAACTAATTTCTGAAACAAGGGTCCAATAGGACCATAACCTCCCTAGGACAACTTTGTGATACTGGATCGACAATGTGAGGCCCCACAGGCATCATACAGTGGTAAATAAATAGGTTGTGATTCACGTGCGGCATGCATGATCCTATAGCTCGAGACTACCCGACCTGCCATACAAACAATCAGTAGGTGATCGAGGGACCACCAAGGAAGAGGAAGAGATTCAAATAGGGAAGTCCACAATGATTTAGACATGGTATGGGAGTAGGTATAGTGGTTGATGGTGGGAAGTATAATAGGTACTACAAAAACCACCCCAGGCGGTCCACTACGAGCTCTGGGAGATGGTGGACAAGGGCAAGGCTAGCTTTTGGTGATGGAGTCCTACGTCCATGGTGCTCAAGAGATGGGTAATGTTAGGATCTATGTCTAATCCACATTAGCTTTCATTGTTAGAGACATAGGTTCCAGTTAGTATTTCCTTTCTTTGTACCTTGTTCAAGGCTTTAAGATTATGGTGGACTCGTTGGCTCAATACTCATTATTTAAGACTCCTATGGGAGGGGATTCAATACTTACATGCATGTGCTGGCAGTTTGAGCTTACTCTATGAGGCGATATATTTAGCTGGGATCTCCTAGTACTGTTGTTGAGGCCTTACGTCATTGTCTTGGATATGGACTGGTCATCTATAGTCCATTCTCATATCGACTATATTAAGCGCAAAGTGTGGTGTGTTCATGAGGACATGATATGGTTTTCCTTCACCGGAGATAGAGGAACTTTTCCAGCACAAGAAGGACATTCTTGATGGAGTGTATAGCTAATCACTCACCATTTTGATACCCTCACCATTAGTGCATGGTATGAGATGAGTCTGAGCATTCCTATAGTGGTGGATGAGTATGAGGATGTATTTCCTGAGGATGTTCTAGGACTACCTCCTCATAGGGAGTCAGACATCTGCATCAATCTATACCCTAGGATGACACCAATTTTTACACAGGCATATCGGATTTCCTCTACGGAGCTTCATGAATTGAGGGTACATCTAGAGGACTTGTAGGAAAAGGGGTTCGTAAGGCCCAACATTTCACCATGGGCATCCCCAATGTTGTTTTCCAAGAAGGAAGATGGGAGGATGAGGCTACAGGTGGAATTTTGGCACCTGAACAAGGTGGCCGTAATGAACAAGTATCTACTTTTGAGGATTGATGACCTCTCTGATCAGTTGAAGAGAGTGATATGGTTATCAAAGATAGTCTTCAGGTCTAGCTATCATCATCTTTGGGTACAATATGAGGATGTACCAAAGACAACCTTCAGATGCTAGTATGACCACTATGGGTTCATAGTGATACCCTTCGGCATGAATAATATCCTATTAGTGTTCATGAGATTCATGAATAATATCATCTAGTTTTACCTTGATCGTTTTGTGGTGGTCTTCATTGATGACATATTCGTGTACTCGACATCGGAGGAGGAGCACGCTACACGCCTATGGATAGTTCTGGAAACACTATGAGAGCACCAGCTTTATGGTAAGCTCTTGAAGTTCCAATTATGTATTCAGGAGTTCCACTTTATGGGACACATACTATGGGGGTCTATACTTGGTGTGGATTAGGTGAAGATAAAGGGATTACTTTCTTGGGATCCACCCAAGAGCATTACTGAGGTGTAGAGTATCTTGGAGTTGACTGGATACTACTAGAGGTACAAACCTGACATTTCCAAAGTAGCAACACCCTTTTCATCTTTGACAAATAAGGGATGTCCCTTCATATGGATGGGGAAGTTCCGATAAGGATTCTAGGAGATGAGACAGAGACTGATGAGTGCCCCCATCATGAGAGTACCAGAAAAGGTTATTGGGTATGTAGTCTTTTGAGTTTTATAATGGACTAGAATAGGGTGTGTACTGACATAGGGGAGAGTAGTGATCTCCTATGGCTCATGTTAGTTGAAGCATCATCAGGAGAACTACGCAACCCATGACCTGGAGATAGCAGTAGTTGTCTCTACCATGAAGATGTGGCAGCATGACTTGATGGGTAAATAGTTCACCATATAATCTGACCACAAGAGTCTCACGTATATATTCTCCAAGAAGGACCTAAACATGAGATAGTGGTGATGACTGGAGTTCCTCCAGGACTATGACTTTGAGATAGGCTATACATTTGGGAAGGGGAACGTGGTGGCAAATGACCTTAGTAGGAGGTCTGGTTTACAGCTGCTGAATAAGGTGACATGGTAGCTAGTTGCGATGAAGATATTCATTGTGGAAAATGATGGAGTAACTTAGCATTATTTGATTACAATCACTCCTCCGCTCTTATAGTGAGTCAGGGAGGCACAGATTGGGGTTGTTGACTCCGAGACTCGACATGATCAGTTATCTTCAGCACAATCTCAAAATGAATTTTAGATAGGTGGGGAGAACATCATCATTTTTAGAGGACGCACTGTTGTACCCAAGACGTTTGAGGAGGAGGTGTTGAGGGAGTTCCATACATCCCCTTTGGAGGTACAGCGTGGTGTGGTGAAGATGTACCGGGACCTCTGATGTCTGTACTGGAGGTCACGGATAAAGAAAGTAGTCACAAAGTTTGTTTCATGATTCATCACTTATCAACAAGTGAAGGATGAGCATCAAGTCCCAATAGGATTGGAATATGCACTTAAGGTACTGGAATGGAAGTGGGATGGAATCTCGATGGACTTCATGACAAGGTTACCACATACTTCTAGGGGCCACGATTCAATCTGGGAGATCATTGACCATCTCACCAAATAGTCTCACTTCCTACCCATCTAAGAGAAGGGATCGGTAAAGAGCCTATAATGCCACTACATGAAGAATATAGTGCATCTAGATAGGGTTACTTCGATGATATTATTAAACTATGATGCACAATTTACATCTCGGTTGTGGAAGAGATTGCGGGATGATATTGGGACTCTGTTAATCTTGAGCACAACCTTTCACCCCCAGACATATAGTCAGACATAGAAGACTATTATAACCTTGGAGGTCATGATTCATGCTTGTGTCCTGAATTTTGGTCACACATTGGAGGACCACCTACCACTTGTGGAGTTTTCATATAAAAATAGTTACCACTCGACAATTTGCACCACACTGTTTGATGACTTGTACATGTGGCATTGTAGATAACCTCTATGCTAGATAGACCCTGGGGAGTCAGAACTCAGAGGTTGAGAGTTGGTACTTGCTACCACTAAGAAGGTGTATATCATCCCGGAGAGGACGAGGACTACAAAAAGTAGGTAGAAATCATATGCTTATAGGATATGGATACATTTTGAGTTTTAGGAGGGAGACCATGTTTTCCTTCATGTTTCACCCTGGCAGGGATTGCAGAGATTTGACTGGGGAGGAATGTTATCTATATGGTTTATTAGACCTTTTTAGATTTTAAGAAGAGATAGAGTGGTGGAATAATGCCTAGATCTCCCCCTACAGATGCACCGAGTGCATGATTTCTTCCATGTTTCGCAGCCGAGGAGGTACCATCACACGTCATCGATTGGGGTGAGCTAGACATTGAGCATGGGGAAATTTTTATGGAGTTTCTAGTTGAGAGAGAGGATTGACATGAGCAGGCCCTTCATAGATGGTTTATTCCTCTAGTGCATGTTCGGTGGTAGCACAAGAACCTCCAAGAGAGCACATTGAAGTGGGAATCTCAGTTTCGTGATTAGTACCCCCATTTGTTTGTTTAGTCTTGTTTTGGCTGATGAGGACGTGAAGCCCAAAAGGTAGGAATAATGTGATGTCCTAGATTTTTCCATGATTTTTTTTAATTACATGGAATAATTTGAAAACTAGGCTCTGAGACGACATAATAGTCTAAGTCCTAGAGAGGCTGGAACGTATTTTAAAACCTTTTTAAAGAACATTAACTAATCGTGAGAGTGGATTTTTTTAACTTTTTAATTGTTTCCCAAATCGGAAATCCAAGGGCACCGTTTAATTCAGAAATTTGGGATTTACCTATGAAGGGACTAACCTTGATCATTGTGGGTCACCATAAAATATAAATTTTTGGACTTTTAGTAATAAAATAAAATAAAATAAACATAAAATATTATTTTATTCAAAGCTTTTCTGCTATGACTCAATGACCAGTCAATGATATGGTGTAGCGATGAGGTAACACTAAATCAATATTTAATCTCATTAATGAGACACAAAGAGTCTCCTTAGATTAATTAAACATGGATCTAGAGTTGGAAAACAACCATTGGGAAATTCTCTAATGAACATGGAAACTCTATCTCTCTCTATCTGATGATGAATGCCATCAACGAATTCTAACAGATTGATGATTAAAGATGGCTCGAAGCTTCATCTCTCATCAAAAACGAATCCACAATCCAAGTAGGGTTTTATTTTGTTTTGTTTTTACTGTTCATTATTCTAAAACAATGAATTTGGATCAACCCATGAATAGGTAGATCATCAAATCATGTGTTCTTACGGGAGGGTGTTATTTTTTGGTTTTCTAAACCGTGGTTAAATATTTTTGATAGGACTATGATCTCAAACCTTCCAGGAGTTTTTAAACTTCTAATGAAGAGGGCATGAGTTGACACGAACAAGGATCGAGCTCCTCCGCTTGTGTGTTCTTTGAGGTCATTTCCTCAAAATGGAGGAAAGGAAATTTGAGGTTGTGGCAGTGATGGAGGTGACCTGAGAGGCCCAAAGGCACATATGGATTTGTGATGTGACCACCGGAGTGAACCCGGTGGCCTACAGATGGTGCTGCTGTCATGATGGTATCGACGACCAGTGACGACCACATACAAAAGGTGGAAACACCCCTGAGCACCGTGTGTGGGAAGAAGAGGACATCTATCACTAGCTGCACTGGTGGAGGTAATGAACTCGGTGGGTAACACAACAAAGGATGCTATGACGGCTGGCTGGACGCAACGTCAGCCTAGCACTGCAGGGGAGGAGGGCATGCTCACAACGGTCTGCATGCTGACAAGGGGTAAGTGGGATAACCGACCGTGCACACCCCAACCGGACTGTCCAAGATAGTCTTCTTTAGCAGACTAGGCCGATAGCATAAAGGTGGGCCACGCGGCAACCCGGGCTAGGAAAAGGGACCGACCCCCTAGTGCGAGCGGGGCAAGATAAATTCAGGTCACTGGGTGACCAAGTAGAATGGACCCACAACCAACCTTTGATGGGTCCATTGAGGCCTAATGGACCAGTTCAATGAGCCAAACAAACAAGATTGTGCCACGTGGGACACCGAGTCGGGTTGGTCAGGTTGGTCCGAACCAGTAAAACCGAGCCCTGATGCAACCTATCCCTGATTAAAAAAACAGACATATCTCTCAGACCATGTGATTTATTAAATAGTCGTTTGTGGAATAGGGACCCAAGTGATGGGGTAGTCCTAATGGAATAATATAAGTATGATTTCATGGAAGTTAACCCAGTGAGGCTTCCTGACTCAGCTACCCAGCGAGACTCTGTGACTCAGCTATCAGCAAGACTAAGTGACTCAGCTACCCAGTGAGACTTCATGAATCAATTATTAGTGAGACTTTGTGACTCATCTATACAGCAAGACATTGTGAATAAACTATCAGTGATACTTTTGTAAGAATGGTATAGAGTAAGAGGTTTCCAACCTCTGATACCAATTGTAGGATCGAAATATAATATGAGATGCTCAATATACAAGAGGGGGGGGGGGGGGTGAATTGTATACTTTAAAAATTCCTTTGGAACCTTTAAAGTTAGTTATGAACAACTAAAGTTTCCTTAAGAAAAGGAAAGGACTAAGTTTAACAAAGTTAAACTAAGTAGATTCACAACACCTCTAACACCGAACTAAACTTGGAAAGAGATTCCAAAAGCAGATTCCGGAAATATGGTTCTGGAAATTGAAACTTAACAAAAGTTACAATATAAGATTCTACCTTAAAGCGTATAGAATCTAAACTAATCAGAGTAAGTAAGGAAGTATAAGAAAGTTATACTTTCCTTAAGATACAAATTGCAGCGGAATAAAGACAAGTAGTAAAACTACTAGTAACAAGATAATAGTCTTTTAACCCAAAGAGAAGGGTATCCAACAACCTTGGATAAAGGTCCCTTGATTTATACTTTCAAGCAAGTCTGTCTTACCCACACCAGGGTAAGCCCTCGATACGAAGATCGGTGTCTCTGTCTTGCTATCCCCGCAAGCCCTTAACTTCAAGGTAGTTGGCAACCTCTGTCTTTCTCAGCAAGAAAGCCCTCGATCTTTAAGGTAGTCGGCACCTCTTTCTTTCTCAGCAAGAAAGCCCTCGATCTTTAAGGTAGTCGGCACCTCTGTATTTCTCAGCAAGAAAGCCCTCGATCTTTAAGGTAGTCGGCACCTCTGTCTTCCTATCCCCGGAAGCCCTCGAATGTAATCACCAACATTCGGAGTCGCACGAAGCTTTGAGAGTTAATAAGAGACTCTCTCTCTAGAAATCACTTCAACAGCATGTAGGCACTTTATCAACAATCGGCATATGCATCAACCATCAGCAGCGAGCTCTTTCAAATGAGCTCCTATTTATAGGTAAGGTCGGCTCCTTCTCCAACGGTCATATTTCCCTTAAAGTTCGGAGGGACCTGTACACGTGTCACTTAGACAACGGTTAGTTTAAAACAAAATGGACGACATCGTTTTATAACAAAGTAAGTGAAATAGAATGTACGACATCGTTTTAAACTCTAACATAAAGGTTCGGAATAGAAACTTCGGAGTGAAGGTTCGGAGTGAATAAATTCAGAGTGTATAAAACAATGATAATCAGATTCTGTTTACTAGGAGAATTCGGAATGAGAATTCGGAGTAGGAATTCGGAATAGGAATTCGTCATCAGAAATCGTAATGAGAATTCGTCATCAGAATTCGTAATGATAATTCGGAATGAGATTTCTTCATTAGATTTCGTAATGAGAATTCTTCATCAAAATTCGTAATGGGAATTTTTCATTGGAATTCGTATTGGAAATTCTTCTTCAGAATTCGTAATGAGTATTCGGAATGGAATTTCTTCATTAGAATTCGTAATGAGAATTCTTCTTCAGAATTCGTATCCTGATTCTGGAATAAAACTTAGTCAGAATTCATATCCGGAATTCGGAATGAAACTTCCTTATAGTTCTTGTCCAGAACTAAATCCTAAAACAGAATGCTTTTATATATCAAAGTTTTAATGACTCCGAGAAAACGAATCCGAATCTCACACTTAAGAAAAATATGAAAAATATGATAAGGATAATTTTCCTTATAAAAGCAATTTTCCTTAAGAAAGCAATTTTCCTTATAAAAGCAATTTTCCTTAAGAAAGCATTTTTCCTTATAAAAGCGATTTTCCTTATGAAATCATTTTTCCTTATAAAAGCGATTTTCCTTAAAGATAAGGTGTTTGTGATTTTCAAAACATGAAGGAATGGAAAAGTCATAAGGAAAACCTTATTGACTCAACAATCTCCCCCTTTTTGGAAAGCACAAACATCCTTATGAAAAAGCTATTCTAAGAAGAAAGAAAACACATTAAAGCTTATCTCCCTTGGTTTAAGGATATAGATGAATACGACTAACCCCCCTTAGGCTTTGAATCTCTAAGGATCGTATTCATATTTCCAGAGTGATGTTTCTTTAAGAAAAACTCCCCCTTAAACAAACTCTTATTAGAGTTCTATCTCCTTGGGTATTTTTCTTTCTCCCCTTTTGATAAGCACTTATTAGATTTCCTCTTTTTCTTAAGGATCTTTTTCCTTCTCCCCCTTTGTGATTTTCAAAAAGAATTGGAGGGAATGGAAAAACATAACAAAGTACCTGAAAAAAATTAGTACAAACGAAACAACAAGCACAATTCTCATTATATTTGAAATGTCAGCAACAAAAACAGATTACAACAAAAAGATCGGATTGGTTTATTTCGGATCTTTCTCCTTCGACATTAGCCCCTTGAGAATTGTCTTGATCTTTTTGAGGTCCTTATGATCTTCCTCTGCTTGCATCTCCAAGACGACTATTCTTGCTGACTGTGCTTCAATGATTTCTTCCTGAGCCTTCAACTTTTCTTCCTGAGCTTTCATCTTCTCTTCCTGAGCCTTCATTCTTTCTAGAAAATTGATCCGATGATCCCTTTCAAATTTCCAACTCTGATTAACGGAGTTGAGCTTTCCATTCAGATCTCTCACTTCCTGAATCCGAATGTTCTTTTCCTCTGTCAATTTCTCATCGAATGAAGCAGTCATCTCATGAAACTTCTTGTCCTCGGTTTGAAATGCATCCTTAACATTTTCCTGAAATTCATCCAGCAACCTCATCTCTTCCACATTCTTCTTCGACCAGCTTGTCATCCTCTTGCAAGATCTTTTATGTGCTTCGTAACCAACGAAGAAAGTTTTGAACTGAGCTTCAATCTCTACACACTTATCCATTACCATGGATACAGAATCGGTTTTCTGATTTAGCGCATGTTGGAGCATCTGGCACCGAGAGTCAATACTGGAGAAGGTCGGAATGGTTCCCACCAACTTTTTCAAGGACTGAACCACAAAATCGTGCCCCAACGAAGATGATTCCGAATCTGAAATCTTGCTAGGAGAATTTTCTTCCTCAATAAGCTCCAACTTCCTCTTAGAAGAACTACCAGCTTCCTTCCTCATACTCTTTTCTGAACTCGGGGTATCAGCAAGAATTCGTTTCCCCTTATCTTTTTTCGGAATAGAAACCTGTTCCGGAGATTTCTTCTCGCTATCAGATACTTGAACAACCAAATCTTCCTCATCAGCAACTTCTACATTTTCCTTCTGAGAAGCATCAAGTAAAAGATGTTCTTCTTCTCTTAGACAAGAAACTTCTTCTTCGCCTTTCTCTTCTTCCATAGTCGGAGTGACAAGCTTTGAATATTGAGCTTCAGATGTTCGGAGCGACATGTGTTCCGAAGGAGTTCCTTTATATTCATCTACTTGTTTGAGCACATCTCCTGTCTCACCACTTCCTTCAGCAGCTTCTTCAACTTCTTCTACTTGCTCTACTTCCTCAGTAGCAACAGCCTCTTCCGGAGTAACAAGATTTCTTCCTAGAGTCTCAGGTAGAGATTCCAGAGAGAAAGATCTCGGTACGGGAATGGTTGCTGAAACCATTTCGTTGAACTTTAACAAGGCCTGGGCTACCTCAACCTCAGACATTTTCTTCTTCAGCTTCTTCTCCTTTGCTTGTTTCTCGAGCTCATCAGCAGCCTTTTCTTTCAGAGCTTTAGCCTCTGCAGGATCCAATCCGAACTGCGGATCCCCTTCTTTCCTTGATTCTTTATCAGCTCTCCACTTTGCTGCAACCTCATCAGTATAGGTTTTCTTCTTCTTAGACTTAGGAGGTGCGGAATGGACTTCCTTAGACTTAGGTTCCTCAGCTTCGACAACCACTTCTTTCAGCTTCCTCTTCCTTACCGGCTTTGATGATTCCGGATCAGCCACTTTCGGAGTCACTTCTGCTTGAGGAGGTAGATCAATGAATTTCCCTGACTCCTTGTTAAAAGCTATATTCATCCTTTTAAGGATGGCATCACTGAGCAACATGATCTTACAAACTTTCGGATTAGAACTACAAGCTACCTTGAAGGACTCAAGGCACCGAACTATGAGCTTTGACAATATTGCTGGGTACATCACAATCTGAGCTCTCAGATTCCCATTCTTCAAATTCTCAATGTTAAGAAGGATATGCTTCATCAAGTTGAACTTTCTTAGATTTATCAAGAAATCTAAGATGTATATCTCACTTTTCTTCAGGCTATCCTTATCTCCTTTTCTCGGTACAATAAGCCCTTGTACCCATAACTCCAGAATCCGGAAGTTTGTAGAAAGACTTGCTATTTTCGGAGCCTTGTCATCATCCAATCCGAGAATTTATAAGGCTTTCTCCTTGTTGAAACTACCCAAAGAGTCTGGCAGTACGTGAGAAATGAATTCAGCTTCACCTTCGTACCTTAACCCTACCAAGCTTGCAGCCTTGGTGTAAGAAAGCTTATATGTCTTGCCATACGACTTGAAAGAAAATTTTTCTCTATTGTCTTCCTCAAAGAAAGCAACCGACTCATAAAACTCAACAAGCAAATATGAGAAGACTTCATCTTGGTTGCCGGTTTTTGATACCGCAACATCCTCCCAGCCATTCAACTTGATATTCTTCGAAATGATAGAATCATAGTTGCTGAAGAAAGTCGGATGAACTAACCTTTCTCTGTAGACTAACCACTGAGAAATAGGCTTGGTTGAAGACATTTCTTGAGAAGCTAACTCTGCAGACATTCGGATTAGAAGTCCTCTGAGAAGTTCGGAACAGAGAAGACTAAAGTTCGGAACTGAGAAAACTATGGTTCGAAACGACCTTAAAACGGAGAGTCAGAGCTTCAGCACGCAAAAGCTTGAAATCGATGTGGGACGAGAAAATAGGGTCCCCTTTATATAGGCAATGGAATGACGGTTCAACTTCCTCGGTTGATCTAACAGTTTAGAACGATCTGAGATCAGATCTAATGGTTGAAAGCTTGAATCCGATCTTTTTGAGGTTTTATTAAAGTAAAGAATTAAGAAATCCAAAAACCAAAAACAAACTATAAGAAATTGCCAGCAAGTAAAATATGATTACGAAAACTTCAGTAAGGAAATCATACCTTTCGGATTAGCTTAGGAAAGTTATTCGTAATAGGTAATATAAAGATGACTACAAAAAGCTCAATACGAAAAAGTAAATACTAAAAGTCAATACGAAAAACTCAATACGAAAAACTCAATACGAAAAAGTAAATACGAAAACTTGTTATGGAAGATTCAGTACGAAAGTTCCGTTATGAAAATACCAGTACGAAAGTTTTCAATTCCGGAAATTTTCAATACAAATACTTCCATTCTAGAAGTATTCTGTGTGAAAATATCCTTTCTGGAAAATTGTTGTTCCGGAAATTCCATTCCGGAAATTTTCGTTCCGAAAAGTTTGAAAACAAATTTTGAAAAACTTTGTTAAATAAACAATCAAATGTACCCCCCCTATGAAAAGGAGTTTATTACTGTAAGGAGATTTTTCAACAGAAAGTTAATTAAGGAATATTACCTTACAGTTGTCATTCCTAACTTCTGTTTAATATATTCAAATCTATCAGAAGGCAAGGATTTTGTGAAAATATCAGCAAGTTGATCTTGCGTTCCGATAAACTGAAGAATAATGTCTCCTTTAAGTATGTGATCCCTAATAAAGTGATGCCTAATATCTATGTGTTTTGCACGAGAGTGATGTGCAGGGTTTTTACATAGGGCAATGGCACTTGTGTTATCACACAAAATTTGAGTTTTAGTAAAACTCAAGCCATAGTCTGTGAGTGTGTGTTGCATCCACAACACTTGTTCACAAAAACTTCCAGCTGCTACATATTCAGCTTCAGCAGTGGAGAGTGCAACAGAATGTTGCTTCTTGCATGACCAAGAAACTAATGAATCTCCTAAGAAATGACAAGTTCCGGATGTACTTTTCCTATCCATTCTACATCCACCAAAGTCAGCATCAGAAAAGCTTTTTAGAACAAAATCATTTCCAGAAGTATAAAATAATCTTAGATCCATGGTTCCCTTAAGGTAGCGAAAAATTCTTTTTACTGCCTTTAAGTGAGATTCCTTAGGATTGGATTGATATCTTGCACATAAGCATACAGAAAACATTAAGTCTGGTCGACTAGCTGTTAAGTAAAGTAGACTTCCAATCATACCTCTAAAAGATGTTTGATCTACTGGTTTCCCAGCTTCATCAAGATCTAAAGAGTTTGAGGTACCAATAGGAGTACTTATACTATTAGTGTTGTCATAACCATACTTTTTAAGAAGATCTTTAATATACTTATGTTGGGATATGTAGGTTCCATCTGGTTTTTGAGAAATTTGAAAACCAAGGAAAAATGTTAACTCACCCATCATACTCATTTCAAACTCAGATTTCATTAGACTAGCAAAAGAGTCAGTCAAAGATTGCTGAGTTGAACCAAATATAATGTCATCAACATAAATTTGAACAATCAAAACATTTTTCTTATCTTTCTTTATAAAAAGGGTTGGATCTGCATTTCCCTTAACATAGTTATTTTGAAGCAAAAATCCAGTAAGTCTATCATACCATGCTCGTGGGGCTTGTTTAAGGCCATACAAAGCTTTGGTAAGTCTAAAAACATGATCTGGATGTTTTGTATCTTCAAAGCCAGGAGGTTGTTCAACAAAAACTTCCTCTTGAACATAACCGTTAAGAAAAGCACATTTCACATCCATTTGGAAAAGTTTGAAATTAAAGAATGCTGCAAAGGCAAGTAGAATGCGGATAGATTCAAGTCTAGCTACTGGAGCATAGGTTTCTTCATAGTCTATTCCTTCTTGCTGATTATATCCTTTAGCAACAAGTCTATCTTTATTTCTAACAATGACTCCATTTTCATCACATTTATTTCTGAAAACCCATTTTACTCCAATAACAGAAGTTTCCTTAGGTCTTTCAACCAAGGTCCAGACTTTATTCCTTTCGAATTCATTTAGTTCATCTTGCATTGCTTTGATCCAATCATCATCTCCTAAAGCTTCATCAGTGCTTTTAGGCTCTAATTGGGAAAGAAATGCTAGATGTTCTACTTAATTTCTTAAGGAACTTCTAGTCCTTACAGGTTGATTTACATCACCAATGATACTATCACTGGGATGATTCTTAAGAAACACCTGATTTGGGTTTTGTAAAACTTGTTCATCAACATAGGGTAGAAAGTCTTATGGGGTAAATGTTTCAGAAGTATCTTCTAGAACAATTTCCTTATCAGAAGGTTCTTCTATCAAAGGTTGATAATCAGTTTTTGAAAACACATCCGAAGATGTAGGTTGGGAGGTTTTAAAAACAAAAGGATCTGACTCATCAAATTTCACATGTACTGTTTCTTCAACAGTACAAGTATTTTTATTAAAAACTCTATAAGCCTTAGAGGTTGTGGAATAACCTAAGAAAATTCCTTCATCTGATTTTGGTGCGAATTTATGTAAGTTATCTTTAGTATTCAAAATGAATACTTTGCAACCAAAAACCTTGAAGTAGGAAAGTCTTGGTTTTCTACCATTCCATAACTCATAAGGAGTTTTATTAAGAAAAGTTCTAATCAAAACTCGATTTATAGTATAACAAGCAGTACTTACAGCTTCAGCCCAGAAATGTCTAGCAATAGAATATTCACTCAACATGGTTCTAGTTATCTCTTGAAGAATTCTATTTCTTCTTTCAACTACACCATTCTGTTGAGGACTTCTAGGTGCTGAAAAGTTGTGAGTAATACCTTTCTTACTACAAAAAGTTTCAAAATCAGAATTTTGAAATTCTCCTCCATGATCACTATGAATAGTTTTCAATGGAAGGTTTTTCTCATTTTTAACTTGGGCTCTAAAACTTTTGAAATAAGAAAAAGCTTCAGATTTCCTTGCTAGAAAATAGACCCAAGTAAATCTAGTGTAAGCATCAACAAGAACAAACACATAGTATTTGCCTCCAATGCTTCCAGTTTGTGTTGGACCAAAAAGATCCATGTGCACCAACTGTAATGCCTCAGTTGTTGAGACTTCACCGATTGACTTAAAACTAGATTTATGTTGCTTGCCATATTGACAAGGATCACAAACTTTAGAAGAATCAAATCTAAGCTCCGGTAGATCCTTAACAAGTTTCTTCTTAGAGAGTTTACATAGGTTCCTAAGATTACAGTGTCCTAATCTTCTATGCCATAACCAAGAATGATCTTCCATTGCACTTAGGCAAGGTAAATCTTGGCTTCTTAGGTCTTCTAAGTTTAAGGTGTAAACATTCTCTTGCCTATTGGCTGAGAGAATAAATTCTTCCTTGTAATTGTGAACTAAGCATTTATCATTCCTAAAATTCACAAGGTAACCTTCATCACATAACTGACTTATGCTAATGAGGTTGTGCTTAAGACCTTTAACAAAAAGAACATTTGAAATCAAAGTTTTACCTAAAAGAACAATATTACCAATACCAACAATCTCTCCCTTAGCATTGTCTCCGAACGTTACCTTTCCTCCTTTAGTTTTGATAATCTTTTCAAAAAAGCTTTTGTTACCAGTCATATGCTGGGAACATCCACTATCCATGTACCAAATATTGTTGCTGGAACTTTCTTTATTTTCCTGAAATTAAGAACAACGTTAGACTTTCGGAATCCAAACTTGTTTGGATCCGAGATTTCCAGACAATAAAATTTTTGGTATCCACATTTTCTTAGAAAAGTAAGCTTTATGAAAACCTAAGGATTGGGTTTTGTTTAAGGAACAATTTCTTTCCCAGTGACCACCACATTGACATTTAGTGCAAAATGGGGCACTTTGAGGAACAAAATAATTGTTACTAAAAACTGGTTTTGCATGGGTATAACCAAATCCGGATTTATTTCTTAAAGGTCGTATTTGAGAATACATCTTATCAAAATTTTCTTTACCAAGGGTAAAGTTTGATAAACATTTCTTTAAGGAAAAAATTTCGGACTTGAGTTTTACAACCAAGTTTCTATCCTCAAAATCATTAGTTTTGGAACTAGAGTTAGGCTCGAAAACATTTTTATTAGAAATTACTTTTTCTAATTCTTTAGAAAGTTTATTCTTCTCAGAACTTACTTCCTCAAGATTTTTTGAAATACTTTCAAAATCAGCATTTTTCTTATCAAGATCTTTAGAAAGATCTGATATCTCTTTAGTAAGAATAGAATTCCTAGAATTTGCCTTATCAAGTTTCTTGTTGAGTTTGGAATTCTCAATCTCAAGAAGTTCAGCAAATCTAGAGACTTCTTCATAAGTAGGTAAAATATTTTCCTCATCAGAAGATGATTCTTCATCAGAAGAGTTATAATACTTACTATCATTAGGATTTAAAGAAACATTGGTCAATGATTCAGCATTTCGTACCTTAGCCATAAGACATTGATTATCAATAGGTAATCTGGCTATAAGACCAAGATTCTTCTGTCCTGAAGATTCATATTCAGAAGATTCATCTGAAGAGTCACCACCACTGGCACTCCAGGTGTCATTAGCTTTCAGAACTTTCTTAGCTTTAGCTTTGTAATACTTCTTCCTATTCCTGTCTGAATGCCTTTCCTTTCTTTCTTTCTTTTTGAGCATAGGGCAATCTGGTCTAATATGTCCAGCTCTTTTACATTCATAACAAGTAACTTCTCCATCTTTCTTATCTTTCCTGTCCTTATTCTTATACTTAGATTGATAGTTTCTCTGTCCAGCTATCTTGTTCATCCTTCGAGCAAGATTGGCTAATTCATTTTCTGAAACTTCACTTTCAATAGATTCAGATTGGAAAATGACATTCTTCGATTTGGATCTGGTTACTCTCTCAGGAGTCTTAGCTTTCATCTGATTCGAAGTTGTAGTAAAGGCAACAGTACTATTTCCATTCTTCTTCTTGATGTTGTCAGCATCTCTCTTCATTCTGGTCTCATGTTGTAGAAGAGTTCCAAATAATTCATCAAGAGTAATTTGAGTAACCTTCCTGTTCTCATCTATAGCTGTTCTCTTGGATTCCCACTCATTGGGCATAATGGCAATTATCTTGTCCACAAGAGCTTCATTATCTAAACCTTTCTCTCCCATAGATTATAGACTGTTGACGATTGTCATAAATCTTTGTTGAACTTTACAGATAGGTTCTCCATAAGGAAAATTGAAGCCATGATATTCAGCTCTAAGCATAGCTCTTCTAGTCTCACTCACCTTAGAAGTCCCAAAATGTGTAACCTCTAACTTCTTCCATATACAGTTAGCTGCTTCACAAGAAGAAATTTGGCTATATATATTTCTAGTCATTGAACATAGTAAAGTATTGCGTACCTTATAGTTGAGTTGATATTCTTGCTTTTCTTGGTTAGTAAAGGTTCTGACTTCCTTGTCAGGAATTTTATAATCTCCAGTAAGCATCACAAAGTTATCTACACCAGTATTGATAACAAAAGTCTTCATACGATCTCTCCAGTATTCATAATCATTACCATCGAATATTGGTGGTCTTGTAGGATTCAGATTGTCAATAGATCCAACATTAATTCCTGCCATACTAAAAAATCACTTGGATACAAACTTGTTAGTAGCTTAGAATCGAAATCACAAAGTTCGGAATGAGAAAAAGTTCGGAATGGATAATCCGGAATGGCAAAGTTCGGAATAGAAAAGTTGAGCAAGAAAAACTTGTATGTGAGTACAAGTATTTCAGTAACCTATGCTCTGATACCAAATGTAAGAATGGTATAGAGTAAGAGGTTTCCAACCTCTGATACCAATTGTAGGATAGAAATATAATATGAGATGCTCAATATACAAGAGGGGGGGTGAATTGTATACTTTAAAAATTCCTTTGGAACCTTTAAAGTTAGTTATGAACAACTAAAGTTTCCTTAAGAAAAGGAAAGGACTAAGTTTAACAAAGTTAAACTAAGTAGATTCACAACACCTCTAACACCGAACTAAACTTGGAAGGAGATTCCAAAAGAAGATTCCAGAAATATGGTTCCGGAAATTGAAACTTAACAAAAGTTACAATATAATATTCTACCTTAAAGCGTATAGAATCTAAACTAATCAGAGTAAGTAAGGAAGTATAAGAAAGTTATACTTTCCTTAAGATACAAATTGCAGCGGAATAAAGACAAGTAGTAAAACTACTAGTAACAAGATAATAGTCTTTTAACCCAAAGAGAAGGGTATCCAACAACCTTGGATAAAGGTCCCTTGATTTATACTTTCAAGCAAGTCTGTATTACCCACACCAGGGTAATCCCTCGAAACGAAGATCGGTGTCTCTGTCTTGCTATCCCCGCAAGCCCTCAACTTCAAGGTAGTTGTCAACCTCTGTCTTTCTCAGCAAGAAAGCCCTCAATCTTTAAGGTAGTCGGCACCTCTGTCTTTCTCAGCAAGAAAGCCCTCGATCTTTAAGGTAGTCGGCACCTCTGTCTTTCTCAGCAAGAAAGCCCTCGATCTTTAAGGTAGTCGGCACCTCTGTCTTCCTATCCCCGGAAGCCCTCGAATGTAATCACCAACATTCGGAGTCGCACGAAGCTTTGAGAGTTAATAAGAGACTCTCTCTCTAGAAATCACTTCAACAGCATGTAGGCACTTTATCAACAATCGGCATATGCATCAACCATCAGCAGCGAGCTCTTTCAAATGAGCTCCTATTTATAGGTGAGGTCGGCTCCTTCTCCAACTGTCATATTTCCCTTAAAGTTCGGAGGGACCTGTACACGTGTCACTTAGACAACGGTTAGTTTAAAACAAAATGGATGACATCGTTTTATAACAAAGTAAGTGAAACAGAATGTACGACATCGTTTTAAACTCTAACATAATGGTTCGGAATAGAAACTTCGGAGTGAAGGTTCAGAGTGAATAAATTCAGAGTGTATAAAACAATGATAATCAGATTCTGTTTACTAGGAGAATTCGGAATGAGAATTCGGAGTAGGAATTCGGAATAGGAATTCGTCATCAGAAATCGTAATGAGAATTCGTCATCAGAATTCGTAATGATAATTCGGAATGAGATTTCTTCATTAGATTTCGTAATGAGAATTCTTCATCAGAATTCGCAATGGGAATTTTTCATTGGAATTCGTAATGGAAATTCTTCTTCAGAATTCGTAATGAGTATTCGGAATGGAATTTCTTCATTAGAATTCGTAATGAGAATTCTTCTTCAGAATTCGTATCCTGATTCTGGAATAAAACATAGTCAGAATTCATATCTGGAATTCGGAATGAAACTTACTTATAGTTCTTGTCCAGAACTAAATCCTAAAACAGAATGCTTTTATATATCAAAGTTTTAATGACTCCGAGAAAACGAATCTGAATCTCACACTTAAGAAAAATATGAAAAATATGATAAGGATAATTTTCCTTATAAAAGCGATTTTCCTTAAGAAAGCAATTTTCCTTATAAAAGCAATTTTCCTTAAGAAAGCATTTTTCCTTATAAAAGCGATTTTCCTTAAGAAAGCATTTTTCCTTATAAAAGCGATTTTCCTTAAAGATAAGGTGTTTGTGATTTTCAAAACATGAAGGAATGGAAAAGTCATAAGGAAAACCTTATTGACTCAACAACTTTGTGACTCAGTTACCTAGTGAGACCTCATGACTCATCAATCGGTGAGACTCCATGACTCAGCTACCCTGCGAGACTTCGTTACTCAACTATTAGTGAGGATCTATATATTAGCTACCCAAAAAATACTTTGTGACTCACCTAATTAATAGGTCTTGGTGACCTATCCATACTAATGGAATCATTGGAAATGAATGAATTTGTAGTGATTGATGTTTAGTATTTTCAACCATTGGTTTCTCTATCAACACATTAAGTTATACCCGTGTTGAGCTAAATCTAGTGACTATTTTCCTTGGGAATTGTTCAGTGTTTTCCTTTTTAGAATTCTGTGAGTCCTAAGTTGGGTTTTGGGTCCATACTAAGTATTTATTATGCTCACCCCTACACAGGATTCACACACACCTTTTGTGTCTTGTGCAGACGACATACATCTTTGACTTGATCTCGAATATCTACAGGTAAGTGGTGCTTGCAGGTGGATCTACAGACGTAGTAAGATTCAGTGACATTTGACAATGATTTGTACCTACCCTTCATATAGGATCCCTGGCCGATCACCTCCATATCTTGTAATTCCTTTTAACGTACTTTTCTTTTCAGTTGGTTTTTTATTCTGGCCTCTTTTTCCTGTCATTCTCACCTTTAATTGTGTGGTTTCTTCCTCAGGTGACATACCTTTTGTTGATATCCCATTTTCACCTTTACATTCTACAGTATGGGATGTGTGTGTGTGTGCATGTTTAGAGGCAATTACTTTCATTTTTGGGGATATTCCATTTGGTTCTAGTCACCAGCCCCTGGCCTGTGGAAGGCGGGCTTGGGGTAGTCACAACACTGGTCCCAAGGGAGAGATCGTGATAGAATCCATCAATACCTATGATGAAAAAATTATAGTACTTGCAATGTATTCTGATGGTTTTATCATTAATATACAAATAATGTTATATCACTTCACTAATGGATTGAAACCAAGTATTCAAAACTAATAAATCATAAGAAACATTGAAATCAACTAAGGGACGTTTCTATTTCCATTCAAGGTGAAAATGAAATTTGGAAACATTCATTCTAATAGTTCTAGTGGTAAAAATTTAAAATAGATTTTTATGGGAAATCTATTGGTATTTAACATGTGAGGAAGAACATTTAACAACATACATGCCAAAAATAAAGGAAGAAGAAAAAAGGTAATTACCTAAAATGAAAGAGATTATATTCTTAGTCATGGAGTATGGGTCATAATGCTATTGATTTCATAGAGGATAAGAATAGTTTCTTCAATGATATAGAAGAAAATAAGATTCAAACTAATTAACCACCCACACATAAATGATTCAAATGCTAGGAGTTTGATAATTATGTGAATAAATTCCCTAGTCCAAGGGATAATGAAGGCAATGATCCATAGTAACCTCTAAATTCAATAGGAAAAGTGAAATCTTATTCAATAAAAACTATTGAACTAGGTCCCAAAAAATAAGTCAAGTAATATGTATTGGACATCCACCCATGAAATATGAGTGTTGTATTTAGTTCATTTTAAAACCACTAATTTGTACCCTGAATGTTTGATAAGAACACCAAATCATCACCCTTATATATAAATGATTATTTATAAATTATAAAATTTATGTGGTGTGATTATTTCTGATCATGTATATATCTCATATCTTTGTTTCTTTAACATATTCTTATTCTCCATCCAGTTGACTTTTATGTGATTTTGGCCACAAATTGATTCTATTTTTATAGATCACATATCAATTTCTATTGACTGGATGTCTCCTTTGATATTCTGGATATACCTATGACCATATATATATATTTTAAGATGAATATAAACTCCCACCAAAAATTACATCCATCATATGGATCTTAAAACCTATTAATGGTCGTAAAAATCTAAAATAGTTTGGGAGAAAAATAGAATAATATATATGGAGGAATTAACTATATGTTAAAATGTTTTATGTACTTACTATCCAAAAATCATGATGTTTATATTCATAAGATTTGAATACAAACTGGATGAGATTGTTGGAGTTAATTAAATATTTTGACTACATAATAAATTGCCACATTGTAAATGTGAACAAGTTTGTTGATTCTTTGAGTGAGAATGACCATGGTAGTTTTTCCATGATAAGGATTGAAAGTGATCTAATACTTATTTTCTTGTAGATGATGGATAGGAAATTTTGATATAGGGGATAAACCATTTCTTTCTCAAATGAGTGTTCAACCATCCATCCATGTATTAATTATATAGGAATAAACGAGGGAGGTATAACTATAGATTATGGTGATAAATTTTCATGAGTTTAACCATGATTGTGATAAAATGATAAGGTTTAAGAACTGAGTATGTATCATATAAATACCATTATTGAAGAAGGACCTATTAGATAAATCTCATAGTTTGTCATTCTTTATTCATCCTAGAAATAAAAATATCTATAGCGATATAAAATAAAATTCATTTTGGAAAATATAAAAAGTGATATTGTGGAATATGAATCTCGATTCTTAGTATTAAAACATGTAAATTCTGGGAGATGGATGTATATCGAGATTTTATAACTAGTACCCATAACATTATGGAAATAGGAAAACATCACTATGTAGTTCATCATTAGAATCCGAAAAATATCTAATGGAAACATTTTCATTTGAGTTATATCCAGCCTCCTAACAATATCAATACATTTCGTTAATTTCTTGGAATAGTTTTCTCTTGATTTTCCTTTTAGGATATATGTTAAGAAAATTATTAAGGTTTCTTAGATTAACATATTCTATAATATTTTTTCAGGATATGAGGGTTACATTGATGTTATAGAGTACTTTTCTAAAATATTTTAATGTTAATTTGAACTATAACACCCCATATTATCCTTATAAAGATCATTATTATGAGAGTAACATTAAAACCCTATAATATATGCTGAGAAATTTATATATGGATTTCAAAGGTGATTGTGATCAACCCATACCTCCTTTTTAATTTCATTACAATAATAACATTCACTCTCGAATGAATATGGAAGGTTATAAATCCCTCTATGGAAAGATGTTAATAACTCTAACAGGTTTAGATGAAGTTAGAAAATTAAATCTATTGGTACCTAAGTAAGATAATGAAATATAAAAGAACTTTATATCTAGTTAGAAACACATCAGAGAAGATTAGGATTGACATAAAATTTTCAATAATAACAGTTGGAGAAATATAGGGTTTGATGTTTTTGAAAAGGTATTCCTTTGAATATCTCTATGGAATATGGTCATGAGATATGTAATTAAGGGAAATTTGTTCCCAACATATAGTGTCTAGGTTGAAATTATTAATCACATCGAGACAATCTCTTATCCCTTGGTGCTTTCACTAAATCTATCTCATATTCATTCTCTACTTCATATATTTCATTTGTGAAAGTAAATACCTGATCATTTTCATATACTAAACTCATAGGTTTTATTGTTGGAGCATTACCATTCTTATGAGGAATAACTAGCAGGGATCCGGGATCGAAGAGATAAGGTGATACAGAATAAGACCACTCTCCTCGTCCATTTTATGTGGGGAAAATTAAAATATGTGAAATATTCATTGGAATTGAAGGGTGTGGTGAGGTAGAATTATGATTATTTTTTTGTATCAAGGATATTTAATATCATTGATGAAATTATTATATGTGGTTAGAATATAAGACCTTGAGATTTTAAAAAATATATGTTTCTATTTATGAAATTAAAATTGCTTAATAGATTATTTTATACAGAAGCTTCATGTTAGATAAACTATGTTATACTATTGAATTTTTTTTATAAAACTACTCCTTAATATAATGAATCATTAATTACACATTGGTTATCAAATGGTAAAAAATAAAATATAAACCATTTTAAAGGTAAAAGTATTTTTTTCATAAAACTTTTTTATTTGTACAATTATTTTTTTATCATAATAGTTTAAATAAAAAACTGATGATAAATTATATTAATTTAATTATTATATTATGTCTATTAAAATTATTTAACATTATTTATTTGTGGTTATTAATCAAGAAATGAGATTAATAAATTCTAATTATTCAAAAATGAATTTTCATCAAAAATATTGTTATGGAATTTAGTGTGTGGATATTATAATTAATTTATATTGATTTTTAAATTATTATTTTAAAAAATGGGAATAATATTTTAATTCATAATGTGAGAATAATCTTATAGTGATGTTTTGGGACTTTTCAAAAAAGATTGATTTTTAAATGACTGGTAAGAAACGTCAATTTTTGAAAAACAAGTATTTCATTTATTTAAATCATGTAATTTATAACTAACATTATGTTTTCAATTTTTTAATGTAAAATATTGTCTATTTTATTTACCTTTATTTAATTATTTTCATAGGAAATGGAATTTTTTTATTTTGGTATAAGTTAATTTTTATTCAATATAATATCATTTTCTAAGAACTGTTTTTCATTGTGTTTTTCACACTTATATTAAAATAAATTTATGGAACATTTATAAATTGAATTTTCTAGAATCCTTTAAATATTTTCAATCAAATAAATAGAATTTACTAATGAGTTAAATTTATTTTGTTTTTCATTTTTAATTGTAACCTTGGTAAAAAGGTCCCCATCACAGTAAAAGTATTAAATTATTTTATGGTTAAAACCACATGATAAGGTCATAAAATTTCAGAATAATTATTGTTATATAAAGAGATTTTGACCATTTACATCTTAGAATATAAATTTAATTTTTTATTACCACATAACCATGAGTAATAAACTTATAATAGTTAAAAGTTAATAAAAATTACAGGTGTTCCACTCCACTCAATTATAATAGGGAACCTCCTATTATTACTTATAAACAACACTTGAGACTCTTATATATAATTTTTTTATTATAATACCCTACAAAATTCCTCCTAATGACCAATATGTCATGACTTTACAAAAATCCAAACTTATAAGGCATAATGTGTAATCCAAAAGAGGTTTTCCTAAGCAGAGATATAACTATTAACCGAGTTCTTTAATAATTATTTCTTCTTTTACATAATTCAAACCAATCATAACCATAATTTTATAATAACATCAGTATCTTTAATACACTTAAATGTGATTATGATTATAGTACAACCATTTTTACTCTCATTTTACACCCAATGAGAGATAAAAACATCTCTTGTGTGTATGTGTAGACTACCACTCCATTATGTGATGTGTTTAATTTTTCAACACTATCTCTAATGGATGGTAAATAGATATATTTAATGGATATATATTTCAAATTTATAACATTATTATTATTATTATTAGATAATATGTTTTCTACCTTTTCTTAAAGACCTGTAATTTCCAGGTAATTTTTTAAATAAATGGGAATTTTATGAGTCTGTGAAAATTGACGGTGTGTGATTCCGAGGTCCGGTGTTCCCGAAATGAATTTCTAAACATTACATTGGGTATGTTCAATAAATGTACGAGTGAGTTTTTATAACTTTTTAACTAGTGCTTGGAATTGAAATCTAAGGGCACTGTTGAACTCGCAGTGCCAGAATTCTCTTAAAGGGACTTTCACCTTGATGGCAGTTGGTCGAGGGTGAATGTTAGTTTTTGGGTTTTTTTAAAAGAATAAAATAAAAATAAAATTGTGTAACAATTTATTTTTATTTGAAACACCCATGTGGATGTTGGGAGGTGGGGACCACCAGAATAAACCACCCTTTTAATGTTAAGAGGTGGGGTCCACCTGAACTATACCTCCCTTGTGAGGTTATGGTGGTGGGGACCACCTGAGCCTAAACCCCCAATTTGAATTTAAAGGCGAGGACCACCCGACCCCTCTTAATGGGGAGAAACCTCCCTACTCCCCAATATTCCACCCCTCCGATTAAATTGAACCATTAAATTCGGCCAATTAATTGTGCTAATTAATTGTGCCAACGCAGTACATTGATCACACCAACTTAATTGGGCCAACATAATTAATCATTTATGTTAATCATATTGGAACCTCTTTCATTTTTGTGTGGGATTGTGAGAGGAGAACCCTTGGAGGATTACACTTCTCCAACAAAGAACACATTCTTCCATGAAGAACGCCCCTCCAATGAAGAATTCCAACTTTAACTTCTACATCAGGATAGACTCCAACGAAGAACTTCTTTAACTATGACAAACCAGTGCACGAGCCCGAGATTGGAGGTGTGTTCCGGATGAGACGAACATCAAAAACATAAACTTCCTTCTCATGCCAACGACTACGAACAATCCAAGGTAGGGGTTTATTTCTATATGATTATTACTTCCCATGTAAACCCCTTTTAATTCTTTTGTGGGATTGGGAATAGGGATTGACGAGGGTTGTGGGGATTGAGGTTTTTAAATATCTTCCATACTTGTTCTTGATTCATGATTATGTTGAGACGCTTGCTACCGCTATAATGCGAAGAGTGCAGGACAAACTAACATGGCCCATCCTCTCTATAATTCATGCGATGAATTTTAATGTTATTCATGATAGAGGAGGATGACAACCAAACATGAAGGGGCACGAGAATGGTGGTCGGCACCACCACTGGTCGTGATGAAGGCAACAGTGCCACTCCGCGACCACCGCTGCAGTCGCTTCATCGCACTGCCCTAGCTGACCCGCCACCGCGTCCTCACCATGCCAACCTGGCCGAACCGCCACCCGGGTCACCAAGCCATGTCGTCGCTACCGTCTGGACTGAGCCGCCGCCCGATCCACTACCATCCAAGCTGACCCTCCACCATTGTGCTTAGCCGAGCCGCTGTCCGAGCCACTGTCCAAGCCGCTGCGGCTTTCCCGGTCGAGCTTCCACCACCCTTCCTATTACACCCTGATATTTTATGAGAATTATTCTTTGATGTATTTTTTTGAACGCTTCACCATGATTATCTTGCACTATACGCAACACCATATTAGGTTGTAGTATACGCAACACTATTCTTGGCTTCTGATGAACACAATTTCAAGTTCATTCAAATAAAATTAATTTTACACAACACAAAGTACAGATTTTGATCAATTTATAACTGAACTATATTTTGAGTATGTTATATGCAACACCAAAGGAATCTTTCCCTACACGCATCCCTGACTTGGCTTGCATTACACGCAATCACGTCATTCCTCGATAGCGTGTGTTGTACGCCAAACCGAGTTTCACTAAACAATAATATGTTATTAAAATATTATATAAACTAGCCGTTATGAATAGTAATACCCACTTTTTGAAATTTTATCAATTTTATATTTCAAAATGGACTTCATTTTTGAATTCAGAATTTCAAAATTATCCTAGGGTGAAATTTTGGTATTTTTTCTAAAAACTTAAATATTTGATAAATAGTGAAAAAACTAAGTTATTGGTTAAAATCGACTTTTTATTTAAATAATAATTTATTTTATTTAAATTTATTTTAGGTCAAAATAGATACATGATACTTATATACGTTCAATGTAATTCATTGGTGTAATTTTATATTAATTTTAGATATATAAAAATTTTATTGAACTTTTCACCGTCTTTTACCCACCTCCTAGGAGCATTTACATTGTTCATAAAACATAATTTTACCTCTTCTGTGAGTTGAATTTCAAAAATCCAAGAGATACAGTTAATATCAAGGAGTAAAATTTGGTTGAATAAGATAAAAATAATTTTTGGTGAATAGTAAATTTTTACTTTTATTTACCACGGTTAAAAGAAAATAAGGTAATTAAGGGTAAAAATGATATTATTATTACCATAACACATGTCATAATTCTATTAGATAAGTGAAATTCAACGAAAAACAACCTTAAGAATAAAATATTATCATTTAAGTCCACTTGGATTAGATAAGGACATTTATTACTATTTAATTCTATGAAGAGTTAAAAGAGTTAAAATCAAAGTTTAATAACTAATTTTTTTAATATAAGGTTATATATAAGATAAAATATACTATAAATATTCATTAGAAAAATAAAAAGATTTCCTACATAATGGTATTTTATTTATAATATATAGACATTATATAATTTAATTTATTTATGACACAATGATGATGTAGTAATTACATCATTAATGAAATATTAACATAATTGATGTTATAAATACCAAAATAAATGTAATTTGAGACTTTTTATGAATTACAATAATTTTTAGGCTAATATGACTTGTTAGTATTGATTAAATTAACTATGTTCGAACTAATCATGCTGTTATGAGTTTCACAAAAATCAATTAACAAATAGTGTCAAAATTGACATAAAATAATTTTTAAAACAAATATACTATTATTATTTGTTATTATATTCCTAAAAATCTAAGGCTCATCAAAATGACTTAGATAAGGTTATATATATTAGTAATGACCCACTTGGGGTTCTTTTTTCTTGTTATAGTAAGTTTATTTACCATATAGTGTAAGAAAACCAGAAGACACAGTAAAAGTTAAATTATTTAACATAGAGTTAAATCTAAATGATATGGTTAAAATAATAACCTAAACTTGTCTAAAACCTATTAGTTGATATTATTTCGACCCATAAACACTTTTCCTTCTAAATAAATCAATTTGGAGCTATTATAAACCGAATATGAGTTTATTATAAAATAATATAATGAGTTTTTCCTAAAGTGCCCCTCTCCTCCCTTATAAATGGGCACCTCCTACCTCTTCTCATTACAAATTTTTGAGCCTTAAATATCGGCCAAACCATCACCATTTTCTTTTCTAAACTTCCCTATAAAGATTATAGAGGTTCTGGTCTCCTAAAAAGACCAACTCTAGTGCCTTAAGAGGAGCTTAAAAGAGGTGCGTCGAAGAAGAGGTAATCTCTTCTACCGATTTTTTCAAGTTTCTTTCTTCTTCAAATTCTTATTCATTACTTGTTTCATTATAAAGTAATAACATAATTATCAATAATATAATTATATGTAATTATAAATGTGAAACAACCCCATGTCACCTTCTATACATCCTACGGAAAAAGAAATCACTACACGTGCATACGTACGGAATACCATCTCCACGCCGTGGTGTAATCTGTTTTTCCCCCACCACCTTACTTTGATGGGTATAATGGTGTAATGAATAACTATATATAATTATTATAACATCATACTGATTCTGAGATATTATATCATCTACTCCAATTCAATTCAACAATAATGGGAATGATATCATCGCTCGTGCGTACGTACGGATTACAGTCTCCACGACGCGGTGAGATTCATTCTCCATGTTAACCATTAAAGAATGATTATAAAGAATATATAATGAATAATAATGAAATATATGACATGATAAAGCTACTGGATTTATGTATATATATATATATGTCATATACTTACTTCTATTCAAGTCAATTAGGAAGGGAAAACAACGTTTATGCGTACGTAAGGCCTACCGTCTCCATGAACGGTGTATTTCATTTCATTCATCTATCTATTTTATATATATACTGAATATATATGATATATAAATAATTATTTACATTCTGGAAGTATGTAAATCATGATATAAGTAATAAAAATATCAAGAACAACAAGTCCAAGCACGTACGATAAATAAAACAATTTTACCCAAAACGCTGCTTTAACATGGAATTTAGAAAAGAACTGGTAATATAAAGTCATAATTGAACCATATATGATATAATAACAATGAATATGATTCTTTAATAAGTAAATGAAATTATTTAAATCATTATATAGGAGGTTCATATATGTACGAAGCATATCAGACCTAAGGTAAGGGATAACTATTCCAATCTCGTTCTTATCTGAGATTGTTATTTATAAGTATTTACTGGGGTTATTGTTATAATCCATGTCCATGTTTTCTAAAAATGTTTTCATGTATGTTTAATGGGATTTTTAACCATTTTTTACTTTTACCACATGTTATGTAATGAATGTTTCTTTTATTTACCATACGAGGAACTTTTTTGACTTTTCCAACAAAAGTATGAGGATAATGTTTTTTTAACTTATACGACATGAACAAATTTTTTTGATTTCATAGAACCTTATTTCCATGAAGAATAATACACAAGATGTCATGATTATTTTCAATAAAATCTTTTTCTTTTAAAATTTCATGGCATTTTGTGAAAATAAAATGATTTTGAAAAAGAAAGGATACTTTCCTCAAGAATTCATTTAAAGTGTTTTGTGAAGACAATTTTCCCTCTAAGATGAAATTATTTAATATGATTATGTTTCAAGTATAATGTCTCTATGATTTACAAGGTTTCACTTTTCTTATGATGAAATGATATCCATTTGTTTTATATAGATTATGTTATGATGGGATGATGTTAATGAAACCCATTTTATTCTTTGGGTTATGATGAATGATTTATGTTTATGTTGTGGAACACGTAATAATGATTTCATTATGAGATGGGTGTGACCTATATATACCTACAATGCATTAGGTAAAGATTTATATCTCATGAGATAGCCATGGATGGAATGGTAAGTTAATCTGGTTCAGTGATACAAGACTGGAATAAGGAGTGAACTCGAATCAGTAAGGGATTTTGTCCACTAAGATGGACTTGGAAGAAATTACGTTCCTACCATGGAAATAATATCATGTGATTAATGGTTTTCCACAATTAAATGTTTTATTCCCATGAAACTTTATCATGATTTATGTTCCATTATGATCTATGCTTACGTACTACCACGATTTATTTCACAACTCAAGATTTTGAAATTTAAACTTTATGTTCATGTTTTGAAGTTCAAATGTATATGGTTTGTTTTATTTTCTCCATGGTTACCATTACTGATAATTTGAGCTCACCCTTTTTATGATTTCTTTTCCCCAGGATATAAAAAAAGGTTTTAGGTAAGAAAAAAAAAGGGGAAGATCATTATGGGAGATGTTGAAGATCTTTTACCACGATTAGAAGATTATATTTCGAGTTTCCAAAGACACTAAACTATTAAAGTCCTTCAGTGTTTGTTTTTGTTATGTATTAAGTATTCCGCAAAAGTAATGTAATGTCCATTTACATCAAGATTGGGTCTCTACACTTCCAGCTGAACCGCCCCACCCGAGCTGGCCCACAACCTCGCGCCCTCTGCGGCCATGTGGCCACACGCGGTCCTCCGTGGCCCCTCACGGCCTATCGGGCCAGACCCAACGGGCCGGGCCACCCAGTGGTCTGGGTGAACCCAATGGGCCGTGCCACCCAGCGGGCTTGGCCGGACCCAGCGGGTCAGGCCACTTCAGACCGGACCCAGGCCCACTATGACCCATTTACACTCTTTTGTCCATAACATTGGCACCGGATGTCCGTTTGATGAAATTTCATCATTGATAAAAATCATGGAGCGAGACAGTGTTGTTGATTATACCCCACTAGAGTTTTGGGTAAAGTTGAGGTATGTTCGGGTGGGATCGAGCACAAATCCAACAGGGCCCCCCGAGACAAAAAGTCTATTAACTCATAGACTGGGCGTCCGATTGATGTGTCATATATTGCGTTGAGACCCCTATGATGAGACGAACCGTTGAGATACGTCTTCATGGGTCATCATGGATGTTGGAGAATCGACTGGTGGATTGGGGAGCAGACTCTCCTGGAGTCAAGTAAGCCTAGTGCGGAAACCCAGTAGCTGGCTGTGACGAGAAGAGTGCTCCTAGATATCCTGTGCGGGTCATCTCCTAGCATTCCTGTGTGGGTCAGCTTCAGCAAAACTATGTGGGTCATATCCTAGCGATCCTATATGAGTCAGCTCCTAGTAATCCTGTGTGGGTCAGCTACTAGTGATCCTGTGTTGTGTCAGCTCCAGCAATCCTATGTGGGTTAGCTCTTAGCGATCCTCTGTGAGTCAGCTCCTAGGGATCATATGTGGGTCAACTATAGTGATACTTTGTGGGTCAGCTCTAGAAATCCTATGTGGGTCAGCTCCTAGCGATCCTATGTGGGTCGGCTCCTAGTGATCCTGTATGGGTCATCTCCAGTGATCTTGCGTGGGTCAACTCCTAGCGATTCTTTGTAGGTCAGCAGTAGCGCCACTTAATAGAGTAATATGATTTAGTAGTTTTACTTAATTATCTCTACAATTGTACCTAATGATATACCAAGTGTGAGATGAGTCAATACCTCTATGTTTTCTCATGATTGAGATGTATTACATGAAAACTTAGGTATATTTATGGTCATATACCTAATTAGGGTTATCTATTGAATTCATACTTTTTTTATCCTTGGTGTATTTTGATAGACTTTGTGGGTCTCGGGTCCCTACTGAGTATCGTTATACTCACCCCTTCATAGGCTATGCATGCACCTTATTGTGTTGGATGCAGATGATGAACAACGCTGACTGTGCCTGAGAGTACCAGGACAATATAGTACCTGGAGGTGGACCATATGGCATGTTGGTATGTAGAGGAGATGGGTAGACATGGATTGTTGAGGAGGCTATTTGTACCTACCATTATGGTAGGAACCCTAGAGGACGATCCAGTAGCTGTCTTTTCTCTTTCTTCATTTGTATCGTATTTCAGTTGTACTTGTATCTTTACAGTTGGGATTGTTTTTCGGCCCCTTTTACATTCAACAATCTTTTTTTATACAGTTTTCTTGTGTTTGTATCTTGCTGTGTTCTTGGTTGTGTATATTTATAGGTTATAAAGTCAATGCCTTCCTAGTTTTAGGGATTATACATTTCGGTGATATTCTCCAGCCCCTGGCCTTTGGAAGGCGGGCTTGGGGGTAGTCACGGCACGGGCCCATGGGGATGGGTCGAGAAAAACTGGTATCAGAGGAGTCGGTTCTACCGCAGAACACAAGACTCTGATCTTTATTTAACAACAATAGTGTTAAGTTTAGTGAGTTTGGTTATCAGTTTGGCGATTCTAGTGATTTTGTGGTAGTCGACATATCCATACACCAGGACCCTGGATTCTGATTTCATACTCAGTGCATGAAAACTCTTATTGCATGTGTATTTTAAAGAGTCTTCTTTGTGAACTCTTTACGTCAGCTCACCTGGTATAACTGATTGACCGTGGAACACCTATTTCTTTTCAGGATGCCTCCACACAGACAACCATCTAGGGATCCAAGAGTATCACACACTGATAGCCCACCGAGCGAAGAGGCCTCGATGTAGGGCCCTTTTTTAGTAGAGGCATCAGCGGAGGCACCAACAGTACCATTCCACGTTATGCCACTAATGCCAACAACCCCAGAAGCAGCTGGTGCATGCTGCTTGAACGCATTGCACGAGTTCCATCACCAGAGGCCACCCAGGTTTAAGGGAGAGATGGACCCACAAGCAGCTGAGGATTGGTTGGAGGCTGTAGTGAGAGTTTTCTGACTTGTTTGAATACCATCCAATCTCATGGTGATCCTTACCGCCAGTATTCTATAGGAAGTAGTGGTGAGATAGTGGAGCTCGATGCTCCAAGTTCACGAAAAGCTGACACTTTTCTAGGTAGACATTGAGAGCTTGTTTCGGGCAGTGTTTGTCCCAGTGACACTTCGTGCAGTGTGCATACAAGAGCTACTTCATCTGTAGCAGGGCAGCATGACTGTATCTTAGTACTCAGAGAGGTTCACTGAACTCTCATGCTACTCTAATGATATGGTGTGGGACCCCTAATTCAGGGCCCGAACCATCAAGAAAGGACTCAGGCGGGAGATCAGGGTTCGATGATCTCACTCAGCATCCCGACGCAGGCAGGGGTGTTAGAGAGAGCCCTCTTATTTGAGAGCTTCCTTGATGAGTAGTCGCCAATAGTGATACCAAAAACTATTCATCATGTAGGATAGTCTTTTACAGCTGGTAGAATACAAATGACACAGAGGTACAAGAGGACAAGACCTACTACTGAACGACAGTAGGATTCAGGGTCGGTTGTGCGAGGAACCCGAGGTAGAGACAGTCATGCCAGGATCGGGCAGTGTTACGCATGCGCCGGGCAGGGTCACATGGCTCGTGACTATCCAAGCCAATGCACAAGTTATCAGAAGAAAGTCAAAATATCACCCAGGAAGAGACAGAGGTTCAACCGAGGAGGTCCGCAGGGAGAAGGCAGACATGGAAGAGGAGCTGGTTGTGCAGCTGGCGATGGGCGACGATTCGAGATGTTACTACCACCACCACCAGGAGTTCCACCCCAACCGCAGGGAGCAAGTGGACTGAGGAGATCTCAGCTCCAGGCAGTTGAGTCCGATGATCATGACGCTACGAAGATTATACGAGGTATGACCTGTGTCTACTCCACCTTAGTTGTAGTTCTTATAGACATAGGTGCTGGTTATTCATTTATTGCCACTTCCCTCGTTCATAGATCAGAGATTCTGATGGAGCCGTTGGATCAATCCTTATAGCTAGAGACTCTTATGGGATCAAATTAAATGATTACACACTGGTTCCGGTAGTGTGATCTTACTCAACATGGTGAGAGCTTCAGCTGGGATCTCCTAGTAGTGTCATCGAGGCCTTACGACGTCATCTTGGGTATGGAATGGTTATCTACATTCCATGATCATATTGACTGTATTAGGTGCAAAGTGCGGTGTGTCTGCATGGATGTGACCAGGTTCACCTTCACTGGCGAGAAGGGAGCCTTTGCAGTGTAGGATGGACTTCCCTAGAGGAGGGTGCAGCCGATCACTCATCAGTTGGCTAGACTTACCCTCATGGTGGTTGATATGGAGAGTCTGAATTATCCAGTAGGGGTGGACCAGTACGTGGATGTCTTCCCTGATGATGTCCCAAGTCTAATTCCTTGCAGAAAGGTGGAAATTTACATTAACTTGTACCCCCGGATGACACTGATATTTACACCAGCGTATCGAATGGTTCCTGTAGATCTTCGTGAGCTGTGGGTAGAGCTGGAGGACTTACAGGGGAAGGGGTTTATCTGGCCCAGTGTTTCACCTTTGGAAGCCCTGATTGTATTCTCCAAGAAGGAATATGGGAGGTTGAGGCTTTGTGTTGACTATCGGTGCCTGAAATAGGTGACCGTGAAGAAAAAGTACTCACTTCCATGGACTGACAATCTCTTTGATCAATTGAAGGGAGAATGGTGGTTATCAAATATAGGCCTCAAATCAAGCTATCACGAACTCAGAGTACGAGATGAGCATGTGCAAAAGACGACCTTCAAATGTCGGTATGACCATTATGAGTTCTGGGTTATGCCATTCGGTGTAACCAATGCTCCAACAATGTTTATGGGACTCATGAATAGGATCTTTTAGCCATACCTTTATTTCTTGGTAGTATTATTCATCAAAAACATTTTGATCAACTCGGCTACTGAGGAGGAGCATGCCTATCTTTTAAAGGTTGTAATGGACACACTCTGAGAGCACCATATTTATGGTAAGCTCTCGAAGTGCCAGTTATAGATCTGAGAGGTTCACTTTATGGTACATGTCATCTCAAAGGTTGTAGTTGTAGTGGATCTAGTGAAGTTTGAGGTGGTACTTTCTTGGGATCCACCCATGAGTGTGACAGAGGTACCATGTTTACTGGGTTTGGTTGGATACTACTGGAGGTTTGTGCCAGACTTATCCAGAGTTTAAGCACCACTATCAGCATTGACGAAGAAGGGAAAACCCTTTGTTTGGTTGGAGAAATGTTAGCAGAGTTTTCAAGAGCTATGGCAGAGGCTGACTAGTGCCCCCCATCTTGAGACTTATAGAGGAGGGAATAGGGTATGTAGTCTACTGCAATGCATCAGGGACCAGACTCAGATATGTCTTGATGTAGGAGTGAGAAGTGATTGTATATAGTTCTCAATAGTTGAGAAAACTTGAGTAGAACTATGCTACCCATGTCCTGGAGTTAGTAGTAGTGGTCTTCACCATGAAGATGTGGCAGAACGATCTGATGGGCGAATGTTTTACAGTATACTCTGATCACAACATTCCCAGGTATATCTTCTCTCCGAAGGACCTGAACCTTAGACATCGACGTTGGCTTGAGTAACTCCAGGACTATGACTTTGAGATAATATATACTCCTAGGAATGGGAACGTTGTAGTATATATACTCAACATGAGGTTTGGTATTGAGCTTCTAGGTGAGGTGACTGAGAAGCTGACCACTTTGAAGATATCATTCGTGAAACATGATGGAGTAGCTTTCCTTCAGTCCGTTACAGTTACTCCCCCACTTCATCAGTGATTCAGGGAGGCACAGTGTGGGGATGATGATATCGAGGAACGACGTGCTCAGATATCCACAGGATAGGCACGTGATGAATTTTCTGATGGAGGGGAGCACATCATCCTTTTAAGAGGACATACCATGGTACCCATGTCACTTCAGAAGGATGTGTTGAGGGAGTTCCACAAATCCCCTCTAGCGGTACATCCAGGAGTGGAGATGTTGTACCAAGATCTCTAATGACAACACTTGTGTCTGAGAATGAAGAAAGTTGTTGTAGAGTTTGTCTCTCGGTGCCTCACTTGTCAGTAAGTAAAGGCAGAGCATCAGGTACCAGTAGGCTTGGTTCAACCTTTGGAGGTCCCAGAGTAGAAATGGTATGGTATATCCGTAGAGTTCATGATAGGACTTACACGTACATACAAAGGTCATGAATCGATCTGGGTGATCTTCGACTGACTCACCAAGTCGGACCACTTCCTACCGATCATAGAGTAGGGTTCATTAGAGAGTTTGGGACGCCTCTATGTGAAAAACATTGTACGGATACATGGTGTAACCTAGAAGATTGTCTCTGATCGAGATTAATGTTTTATATCCTGACTATGGAAGGGGTTGTATGAGGCTTTCAAGATGCAGCTTCTTTTGAGCACCGCCTTCCATCCTCAGGCAGATGGCCAGACTGAGCGGACCATTCAAAGCCTCGAGTACATGCTACGTGCATGCATCCTAGACTTCAGTAACATTTTAGAGGATCACTTTCCATTGGTGGAGTTTCCATACAACAACATATATCACACAACCATTGGGATGGCACCTTTTTAGGTGTTCTACAGGTGACCTTGCAGATCACCTTTGTGCTGGACATACCGAGGGGAGTCAACACTAGTGGGACCAAAGATGATAAGGGCTTCCACAGAGATGGTGCAGATCATCCAAGAGTAGATGAAAACTGCAAAAAGTAGGAAAAATTCATATACCAACAAGAGACAGAGACCTCTAGAGTTCGAGGTGGGTGACCACTTCTTTCTACGGGTCTCACCCCGACAATGTTTCCACAGATTTGGCCAAGGTGGCATGTTATCTTTGAGATTCATTGGACCCTTCTAGGTCCCCAGTAGAGTTGGCGAGGTGGCTTACCACTTATCTCTTCTTCCTCAGTTACATCAGGCACATGACATCTTCCACGTATCCCAGCTGAGGAGATATGTGCATGACCCTTCTCACATCATCGACAATGGTGAGATGGTAGTTGATGATGTGATGACTTTTAGAGAGGTTCTAGTAGAGATTGAAGATCGACAATATTGTGTCCTTCATGGACGGTCGATACATCTGGTGTGTGTTCGATGGCAGCACGAGAACCTCCATACGAGCACATTGGAGTGGTAGGATCAGATGCGTGCTTAGTACCCCCCACTTGTTTACCTAGTTATGAGTTGTGGCTTACGGGGATGTAAATCCCTGAGGTGGGGAGAATGTAAAGGCTTAAAATTTCCATGTTATTTTTTGAAATAAATAAGAATTTTATGAGTCCGCAAAATTGACAGTGTGTGATTTAGAGGCCAAGAGTGCCCAGATTGAATTTATGATCATTTATTCGGGTACATTCAGTAAACGTACTAGTGGGTTTTTATAACTCTTGAACCGGTGCTAATAATTGAAATCCAAGGGCAACATTGAACTCACAACTCCAATATTCGATTAAATATACTTTCACCTCAATGACAGTTGGTTGAGGGTGAAATTTAGTTTTTGGATTTTTCATGAAAGAATAAAATAAGAATAAAATTTTGTAATAATTTATTTTTATTTGAAACATCCATGTGGATGTTGGGAGGTGGGGACCACTAGAACTAAACCACCCTTTGAATGTTAAGAGGTGGGGTCCACTAGAACTAAACCACCCTAGTAAGGTTATGGTGGTGGGGACCACCAGAGCCTAAACCCCCAATTTTAATTTAGAGGCGTGGACCACCCGACCCCTCTTACTAGGGAGAAACATCCCAACACCCCAATATTCCACCCCTCCCATTAAATTGATCTATTAAATTGGGTTAATAAATTGATCTAATTATTTTTCCAATGCGGTACATTAATTAAGAAAACATTGTTGTGAAAACATAACTAATCCTTTAAGTTAATCATATTGGTACCTCTTTCATTTTTTGACGGGATTGTGAGAGTAGAACCCTTGGAGGATTACACTTTTCAAATGAAGAACACATTTTTCCACGTAGAACACTCCTCCAATGAAGAATTCCGACTTCTAATTCTACCTCGGGACACCCTCCAAAGAAGAAAGTCTTCAACTACGAAGAACCAGTGCTCGAGACCGAGATTGGATGTGTGTGGTGGACGAGATGAGCGTCATCAACTTCAACTTCCTTCTCCTGCCAACATCAACGAACAATCCAAGGCAGAGGTCTATTTCTATATGATTATCACTTCCCATGTACTCCACTTCTAATTATTTTGTGGGATTGGGAATAGTGATTGACGAGGGTTGTGGGGATTGATGTTTTTAAATATCTTCCTTAATCATTCTTGATTCATGATTACGTTGAGCCGGTTGCTACCACTCTAATGCGGAGAGTGCAGGACAAACTAACAAAGCCTGTTTTCTACGTAATTCTTGTGATAAATAGTTTTGTTCTTCATGATGGAGGAGGATGATGACCAACCATAAAGGGGAATGAGAACAGTGTCTGACTCCACCATCAGCCGTGACAAAGGTGATGGTGCAACGACACCGCTCGGTGACCATCGCCATTGCGGCTTCGCCGTGCCGCCCTGGCCCAACTGCCACCGCGCCCTCACCGTGCCACCCCAACCGAACCGCTACCCGAGCCATAGAGCCATGCCGCCACCACCGTCTGGGCCATTCCGCCGACCGAGCCATCGTTGCCATCCGAGCCACCACTGTCGTCCGGGCTGAGCTGCCGCCCGAGCATCCACTGTTCATGCCGAGCCGCCACCGTCATGCCGAGTCGAGCCGTTGTCTGAGTTATTTTCTGAGCTGCCGCCACCATCCAGGTCGATCCACCTCCGTCGTCTGGGTCGAGCCACTGCCACCCTTTTAGCCGAACCTCCCTAGCTGAGCCACCCCACGGCCTCGCCCCCTCTGTGGCCTCGCGACCACCCGCAGCCCTTTGTGGCCCCTCGCGGCCTGCCAGGCTAGACCCAGCGGGCCTGGCCACCCAGTGGGCCTGGATGAACCCAACTGGCCGGGATGCCCAGCGGGATGGGTTGGGCCGGGTCGGTCCGACCGGGTCAGACCGGACCCCGGCCCACTATGACCCATTTACGCTATTTTGCCCATAACATTGGCACCAAACATCCATTTGACGAAGCGTCCGTGATTCTAGAAATAATGGAGCGAGACAGTCCATTTGAGTACACCAAACTAGAGTTTTGGGTAAGGTTGAGGTATGGTTGGGTTGGGTCGAGCATGAATCGAACACAGCCCCCGGGAATAAAAGGCTAATAACTCACAAACCGGGCATCCGATTGATGCGCTGTCTATTGCGTTAAGACCCCAATGACGAGGCAAACCTTTTAGATACGTCTTTATGGGACATCATGGCATTTGGAGAATCGACTGGTGGATTGGGGGAACAGAATCCCCCCAAGATGATCAAGCCTAGTGCAGAAACCCAGTAGCTGGTTGTGATGGGAAGAGTGCTTCTCGCTATCTTGTGTGGGTCAGCTCCAAGCGATCATGTGTGGCTCAGCTCCTAGAGATCATGTGTGGGTTTTCCTTGTGATCATGTGTGGGTGAGCTCCTAGAGATCCTATGTGGGTCAGCTCCTAGAGATCCTCTATGAGTTAGCTCCTAGCGATATTGTGTGGGTCAGCTCCAACAATCCTCTGTGGGTAATCTCCTAGCGATCCTCTGTGGGTCAGCTCCTAGAGATCATGTGTGGGTCAGCTCCTAGCGATCCTGTGTGGGTCAGCTCTAGAGATCCTGTGTGGGTCAGCTCCAGAGTTCCAGTGTGGGTCAGCTCCTAGAGATCTTGTATGGGTCAGCTCATAACGATCCTATGTGGATCATCTCTAGCAATCCTGCATCGGTCAGCTCCTAGTGATTCTGTGTAGGTTAGCAGCAGAGACTCTTAATGAAGTAATATGATTTAGTAACAACATCTAATCATCTCTACTACTTTACCTAAATATATACATGGCGTGAGCTGAGTCAATACCTTTATGTTTCCTCATGATTGAGATGGATTACTTGATAACTTAGGTATATGTATGGGCATATACCTAAGTAGGTTTATCTTTTGATTTCATACTTTGTGGTTTATCCTTGGTGGATTTTGAGAGACTTTTAGGGTCTTGGGGTCCCTAATGAGTATCGTTATACACACCCTAGTAGGGGATATAACCGCACCTTGTTGTGTTGGATGTAGATGATGGAAAACAAAAACTGTGGTTGAGAGTACCAGGATTGGACGGTACCCGGAGGTGGACCATACGACAAGTCAGTACGCAGAGGAGACGGGTGGATGCGGAGTGATGAGGAGGCGATCTGTACCTTCCCATTAGGTAGGAATCTCAGAGGGATATCCAATATCTGTCTTTTCTATTTCTTCAGTTGTATCGTACTTCATTTGTACTTGTATCTTTACATTTGGGCTTGTATCCTGACCCCTGTTACTTTCAACAGTCTTTTTGTTATACAGTTTTTCTTGTGATCGTATCTTGCCGTGTGCTTGGTTGCATGTGTTTACAGGTTATAAAGAAATTTCCTTCCCAGTTTTAGGGACTACACCTTTCGGTGTAAGTCGCCAGCCCCTGGCCTATGGAATTCAGGCTTGGGGTAGTCACTTCATGGGACACTAGGGTCGAGTCGTGACACTTTTAACCTTCCCATCCTCTGAAAAATTATTATGTTCCACTGTGTATATATGGATTACCACCTCCATGAAGTGATGTTATTAATTTTTCATTTTCACTTAAAAATAAAATTAATAAGAATATATATAATTGATATATATGTTATTTATGATATATTTATTATTACATAATTTTTTATTATTATTTCCCTTTCATTCGTTACAATCATTGAGAAATGTTAACATCACTCATGCATATGTACATACCACCATCTCTATGAAGTGATGTAATTAATTTTTCATCACCAACCTATATAGATGGTTATAAAAGTTTATATAATGAATAAATATTATATTTATAAAATGATAGGTATTTCAAAGATTACTAAATAATTACCAATGTAAAAGGACTAGAATTTTAATTCGAAATATGTATGGAAAACATTCTAGTTTTCTCCTGAATAATGATTTTGATTAAAATTTACTAATGGATTGGTAATTGTAAATTATAATGGAATGACACAAAAAATTAAATGTTAGAATATTTTTATGTTATTTATGTAAAATAAATCTTAATTTCATATACATTAATATAAGAGTGCATACAGAGAAATTCTTATCCTCTGGTAAGGGTTCTTCCGCTAAATATTGTTTAATTGAGACAAGTTTCAAGTTATTCACCTATTCATGATTAAAGGTTTTAAATCCTTACCATTTGATAGTTTATATAATTAATATATTTATATTCAACGTGTTTTTAAAATTAATTTCAATTTTTTCCAGGAGGTTGTGATTAAAATTTTTCCAAAGTAGTGATGTTATATGTTACAATATCATTTATTTTTTGGATTGATTATGATAAATTTATATTGAAAAAATTTTATGATTAATATCTTCTAAACACCATATATTTTATTATATTATGAATTTTTTTTATTTTTCATGTTTTCATTACATTTTCGTCTCATTGTTAATCCATGTGATCGATATTTTTTTTATGAAAATGCATCCTTATTTATTCTTTTAGGGTTATAAATAATTATTTCATATATCTATATTAATTGAAATATATTAAAATATTTTTCCTCTATATGATATAGTTGTATTTTTAAATCATATTTAACCTTTTTTTAATTCCTTTTAATTTTCTTAAAAAAACTATTTTTAAATTGTTTTCTGAATAGGACATTTATAAATTTTGAAAATCTGTGAAAGGAATAACTATTTATTGATTTACCAGTTTTAATTGGATTTCTATTAAAATACTTTGGTTTATACAACAAATAATCATCCCTATAGATAATTATTATTAAATTGGATCAATTCCCATGTTAGGGATGTTATTACCTAGTAAATATATGTATGGAATTTATCAAAAAATTGCATGTGTGTGAAAAATGATATATTTTTTAATTGATTTGAATTTATTATTCCTATGATGCATTCTTTCTTCCACATTAGATTACCCTGAGTGTAGAAAACACACCACATAATCAATATGATGGTGAGGTAAATTTTTTGAGGATTTCATCATGAGGAAATTTAACATTTTACCCCTAAGGAGTTCCCAATTATCAAAAAACAAAAAAATGAGCTAAGTGTTCATCAAGAAATATATGTGTGATTACATAATACATACTATTAAGTATTTTTATCTTTTAAAAGTAAAAAACATGATTCACTACACAAGTATACTCATAAAAAACCCTAGGTAGAAAAATCTCAACTTTTCATGTAAATCTTATATTTTTTATGTCTGAGAATTAATTAAACCTGGTATACCACCCCCTTGGAAGAGAAATTAAACTTTCTACACAATGTTAATAATCATTAACTCATCAAAAAACATAAGATCAATAGAAACATGAATATTCTCTATGTGACTCTTTCCCAACTCTAGCACCCAAAACAACTGCAAATCTAGAGGTATTTTCTACACATGGGATGAAATGATTCCATCTAAAATTGAAATCCATCTCAGATTAGTTTATTACCTAATTAATATATCATGGAGTTCTCTCCTACTCAATATTCATGAGTGTTCTAGATGGTGTTAAGAATATCGAAACCCATCTATAATATAGTTTATCCTTGAGTGCTTCACAAATATCCCACACTAAAACTAGATAAATTGTGAAGCAATATTCACTAAAAAATAGGTAACATTTTCCAACAGGGACATATATATTAGTAAAAGTAAATTTTATTCTTTTAAAACGTTTTAACAAAACATATGTACCTATAACTAATCTATCATTAAAAAATCTATCACTAAATTCTTTTCTAAAGATAAAATAGTTCTCTTGTAATTATAATAATACTAACAGGGTTAAAGTGATTTATAACATATTATAAAGAATTTTTATCTTGTGGTGGTAATATTTCCAACATATTATATGTATTTATAAATTAAATTTGAATACAAATTATATACTTTTAATTTTAGTAAATGTTAATATTATATTTATTAATTTATAAAATATAAATCAGCTTTTTTAATTATTAAACAGAAGATGATTTTCGTGAATGTTCATAATTAAGAAAAAATAATTATATTAACAAGGAAATTTAATGAAAATTGAATCAATAAAAATAATGCAGATCAATCCCCCAACATGATCTATCCCACATACCCCAAGTACCAGTAACCACAAAAAATAATCCAACCCCATCATATACCAGCCACCCATCCATGATTCGAGTACCAGCACCATCACCAGTGAGAAACCTCAAAGTACCATCTCCATCACCAGTGAGAAACCTCAATGTACCAGCTTTAACACCAGTAAGAAACCTCATGTAGTATCTATACCACAACCTTCATCTCCATGATCTCCACCACACACAACCAATGAGAATACCAAATGAAAACCAGCTCTCGTACTATCAAGAAAAAAATCAAGCCAACACCAATACTACTAAGAAACTACAAGTCGATGCTATGACACACCCTCTAACTCCAATATATACAACAACAAAAAACCAAAGATAATACCCAGAAGTCATTGATTTTTTCATGAATTGAAACCAAAATTGAAATAAATGGAAGTATAAAAAAATTATCATCATTGTAATCATTTTTTTTCATCCCTGTTGACATATCAGGGATTTGGGAAAAGGATGTAACTTTTGAAAACTGATACTCAAATATTGAATCAAATATATCCAGTTCATATTGATCAATGAAATAGAAAACTAGAAAAGTTGAATCTCATAAAAACTAAGATAAAAACACAAAAAACACATTTTCTCTATAATTGAATGCACCAAGTATGAAAAATGACCATATTTTAAGAGGCCTATCCCAAAGAGATTTTTATATAGAAACCCCTGAACTAGGGTGTCAACAAACCGAAATTTCAATGCAGTAATAGATCTTGGGCTAAGGAACCCTATGTTAAAAAGGTGGGTGGTCTTTAGGTCATATAATCTTTTAATTACGATTCTACTTATATGCACTATGCTATATTACTCAAGGATTCTTCCCACAATGCAATTAGAAATGATCTATGGAACAACTGGATCAATAAGATTTCCAGTTGCATTGATATATTCATATTTTGACATCATAAGCGATGTAATATATGGGGATTATAGGGACAAATAAATATTTCTAGAATAAACATTTTCATGTACATGTAAATAAATATATTGAAGCAAACAAAAATTAATGTAGCAATAGTATTCAATGATAATATATAGCATAGTATAATCTCAAATAGATTGAACATCAAAAAAAAAATGGAACCATATTCAAAATAATTAAATAATGTTAAGATAGAAGTAAGAATTCAAAATAAAAAATGTTAATAAAACATAATTTTGGAAAAATTTAGACCGAGAATAAATATTTAATGTGATTCAAACCATTTGGTCCTATATAAATGACAAGAAAACCACCAGACTCAAAAAAATTTATTATGATTAACACAAAATAGGTATAAGATACAATACATCCAAGAAAATAAAGAACATAAACACAAATACCTATATATTTATGTGATATTAAATGATAAAAAATACATAAAAGGGTTGGAGAAATTACCACTGTGTGGAATTATCTTGTTTACACTTCAGAGAATAAGGAGATCTGCACCTGGAATCATGCACAAAAACGCACTGGTTTTGAAACTCTCACATGCACAAGGCTGGTTCTTGAAATCCCATATGCATAGTGATGAATATTGAAGATGCATACACATATAGATAGTCCTAGAAATAATATAAGTGTGACACACAAACAAGCCTCTAGTAACCATGTATCTCTCGACATGAATGTAACCACCCGACCTGTGTTCTTTCTCCTGATCTCCAACAGAACTCAGATCAATGAGATTGGTTATACTAAAAAAATATGGAATCGAGTAAATAATATCCACCGAATAATTTGCGGGGAGAATAGATCAGGATAAACACTCGATAAAGCCTTTCACCACTCATTTAGGGATTCTCTAGAGTAATCTTGAGACAAAATGATCCTATTATAGAGTGAATGGGAAAAATAGATTGTGGGGATATTGTGTATCCTACTAGAGTGTGATTCTAAAAAGGGTATTTCAGGCAAGGATTCCAGTCAGGAATAGGTAGGGGGTTCATGCAATAATGTTAGAGGGTGACACTAGAAAGGAGAAAGGCACTAATGTTATTGATGAACCAGATATGTGAAACATGTTACTTTGATCTCAGCCTCTATTTAAGCCCCATGTGAATCCTCCAACTAGATTTTATTATAATAGTATTTTCATCCACTGTTAATGAATTTTTATTTTTTTATTTTTCATCTTTCATGAAATATAAAGAAAATCATATACATAACATTACTAACCACATAAAACTACACAAAAACACAACACTGAACATCAAGTGGGACCAATTAACCACAATTTTAATCCAATAGTGAATTATATTCAAATGGACTAACTCTATTAGAGTCATGCACCAAGATAACACCTATATTAATAAAGAGAAGTCAAAAAAATCCACAAAATCATTTGAAAAAAACACTCATTTCTTAGAAATAATTTCAATGTTTTGGGTATGACCAAAAAGGTTCATCGGAGACTCCACAATGAGGGTCATTATCTACTTGGGAGGTCACCACTGAAGATGTCCATTAATATGGTTTTTATGATCACCAAAATATATCAACTATGCACCTTGAAATATTGTTGACTTGATCACCACTTTTAGAAAAACTTCATCAACTATATTTCCTTAAAACATTAAATTACATGGGATTGAAAAATTAACATCACTATTTTCTCCCTATCTCACAATGGGGATGAGTGATGGGACCCCACAATTAATCACAACATAGAATGTATATATTATTCAATGAAAAATTATACTACTCAGAAAATAGATACTCAACTATTTAATTTGTCATTCAGAAACAAATTCCCTTTCAAGAGGAGTCTACTACCACTCTACTACAACACCACCAAAATCTCATAAATCACCATAAACTCAACTTATGAAATAAAAATTCTACAAAAATAATCCAGATCCCATACTATGAGAGTATTCCACATAGTTCACACTCTCATTATATGATAATAATAAATTACTCAAACTCCCAAAATGATCCACTATAAAATGATACATTAACGGGTTCAGTTTACGTGCCCATAAAAAAATTAGGAACAATTATAATCCCAATAGTACATCCAGTAAATATAATCATTCATATGTCTTATATCTATCATATATAGTGGATTTTTTGATGTATTTTTATTTTGTATTTTCCTTTTTTATGATGTATTTAAACCACATATCTGATATGGGTTCGGTACTATTTAGTTATTATATATATACATGATATTGGTGTTTATAATTATTTTATTAATTGGATATATATGTATTTGTTAATTGTTTATAAAGGATAGGGTATAAAATATTTTAATATATGTTTACATGGTTCTAGTTACATCAAAAATACATATTTTAGTAGTCTTGGGGTGGAAACATCATATTGTTGTTAACTTATACAATTCCCTAGTGGGTCTATTCATGTCATAGTGGTATCAAATACACGTTATCCATGAGACAGAAGTTTGATTTATCATTTATGTGAGGAGTTATTTGAGAATTTAGGGTGATGACTATAAAGGTTTCTAGATTTCAGTTATTAGACTATGAAAGCATGATTATGTCTGGTAGGGGATGTATACTTTTTCTTGTACTCTGATAACCCATTAGTCATACCATAACTATCATTCATTATTTTTAGGTACATGAATATTATTTCATGCATCATATATTAGTTTTTTTTGGATATTTCATGTCCTTCATATTTCAACTCATCAAGATATACTCTAAACCTTATGGGTCCATCCTAGTAATTTTAGGGTGATACCAACTAATACCTAACTTATATGTGAGAGTAGGTTTGTGAAAATCTTGTTCTTGATTTTGGGCCTCCTTTCACATAATATTTAGTGATGACGAGTATAATTTTCCAAGACTTTGTTGAGATACATTCATTCTCTATAACCATAAACATCATTGTGAGTTAGATTAATGTTGGTGAATTCACATATATTTGTTATTTATGATCATTCATGTACTTTCTAAGTTATCTCATATATATATAATATATCTCTTATAGGTTAATACTAATAATTTAATGGTGATAACCATGGATACCCATATTATATGTAATGTTAGGGTCACAATTATGTTGTTTCAATATTTGAGAATCATTCCACCAAATAGTGAGTGATGAGGGGTTGTATTATGAGACTCAGTTGAAAGACATTATTTCCTAATGACATGAGGTATTTTCACTATCCCTTTTTACATTTCTTGGATTCTTATCATATATAAGATGTTAGTTTCTAATATGTTAAATTAGAATTTGTAATTCCCCAACCCTAGTTACCCAGAGTCGGTGTAGTATTACATAACATTGGCATGATCACAAAAGATAAAGTCTCAAAAGACTGATTAGTTTAGTACCCTTGGAAACACTAGATACATTCATAAGTCTTACATTACATCATAAAGTGAAAAACTACAAAAACATAGTCTCTATAGTCCACACTCATATCCCCTCAAAATATCCCTACACGTCAGTCATAAAATATTTCTTCACATCTTGGGAAAAAATAGAACATAGAAAGGGGTGACCTCATATGCTTAGTAAGGATAACAATCTCGAGAAAACATTCATAAATAATCATAAACATTTAAGGTAATGTATAACTAAAATAGACGCCTTTTAAACTTGAACTTCAGCATAATATGGAAAAAATAAAATGAAATAATTACATTTTCTTATTCACATGGATATTCTAATAGTCGAATAATCACATGCAATGTCAATAACAACTTTCATATTGATGGAATGCATAATGCTAGATTATCATAACTACATAGTCAAGGCCTCGTTCCAAGACTACAAAGAGGATTTTGTCAAGGCTTTATTCCAAGAAACTAGTTTGTCTCAGGAGACCTACTGATGCATCAAGGAGCTATAGCGGGCTCCACCCGTCACTTACTAAGTCCAATTCATTCCTCATATGAAAATGTTTAAACATAACATAAAAATTCGTATTAAAACTAGAATATGAAATTTCAACACTTTATACATAAACATTGAATGGTATAAAAATAACACATCCAAAGTCAAACTTATCACAAAACCTTCAATACAATATGGAAGTTTTTTATCATAATAAATCAACTTCAAATAATCTTAAAATCCATCAAAGGGCATTGTAATAGATGAAATAAAAACTATTTGAGAAAAATATCTCTTTTAGAAATCATTTAAAAGTCACATAATTATAAAAGAAAACATTTTATTTGAAAATATTATTATAATATTGTAAGGGAAGCTTTGACGATTTTATAATGGAAGAAAATAGCCTCACCCACCATATAAGTTAAAAAAAAGACATTCTTACCATAATTTTGTCGAAAAGGTTAAAAAGGTGTTTTTTTGGAAACCGACAGAAAGATTCATTTATAAAAATCTTACAAAAAGTAAAACAAGGGTATAAATGATATTAACCCATAGTCTATAAAATAGTAAGAATATTTTGAAATACATTTTTAAGAAACATGGATGTGGATGATAAAGAGGTCCTAATAGATAATTATGTATAAACAACCTCGGATAATGAAGAGATTGTGAAATAAACCCTTACCTTGTACTTTTACTTGATTAAGGGTAGGTTAACCTCTTGTATAATGGTGAAATAATTGTTATTAAATTACATAATAATCATATAAATTAATATTATATCACATATTATCTTTTAATATTGATTTGTTAATAAAATCTTTGTTTTATCATTGTTTTTGGTGTTAACCGATTCATTTCCTTTATATTCTTTGTTATGTGAGTCATATTTGTTATGGATGGGATGTATATTGTTCATATCCAGAATTTTATAAAGTCTTTAAGAATTATTTTTGATCTTCTAATGAAAATTAGTCTTGAATGGATATGATGGGGAATGAATCTCATCATGTTGGTGGAGACGGTAATCCATACGTACGCCCGAGTGACAATATCATTTTTTTGATATTAAAATAATATATAATTGGATGTTATATCATATATACCAAATCATTATCATGTTAAATTTATTATTTACATCAGTTACACATCATTATTATATCCATCTAAATAGTAATGTATTGAATGACAATTACACCACGACGTGGAGACGGTAAGCCGTACGTACACACGTATGGTGACATGTCATTCAAAGGATGGATAGAATAATGAATTTGGTTATACCATATTTATAATAACATAAATTTATATATAATATAATAGAGTTATTATTTTATAATGTTAACAACTAAGATAAAGGAAGTGGAAGAAGAAAGGAATTTAAAAGAGGTGATGAAATATTTACCTCTTCTTCGGGTTCTTCCTTTTGATTTGATCAAAAGGAATCCTTAGGTTGGATTTATGACTAATGTAAGGCCTCTAGGATTATGTGAGGGAAGTTTAGAGGATATTTGGGTAGAGTTTGGCTGAGCAAAAGGCTTTGATGGTGTGAGTTAGAGAGAAGGGGGAGTGCCCTTTTATAAGAGGGGTGAGGGGCACCTTAGGAAAAGATAGAAATATTATTTTATAATAAAACAATTTTCAATTTATAATGGATGAAAAGTGTATTAGTTAAAGTATAAGGTGGGGTGGGTCGAAAACCACTCGATGAATAGGTTTTATCTAGTTTGGGTCACTATTTTAACCTTATCTATTAGATTTAACTCTTAGTTAAACCGTTTGACATTTACCATGTCTCTTTGTATTTTTATATTATATGGTTAATAAACATACTATATACTTACAAGAGAACCCCAAGTGGTTCATTAATGATACACCTATCATTATATATGTCCTTTGGCTGAACCTTATATTTTTAGTAATAGAATATCATTTAATAATATAATATTTTTTTTAAAAACTCTTTTATGTCAATTTTGACACTATTTGGTATTTTGTTTTTGGTAAATTCATAAAATCATTATTACTTAGAAAAAAATTCAACTAAAAAACCCTAATATTTCATATTAACCTTGAAAATTATTGTAATTTATAAAAAGTCTTAAATTAAATTTATTTGGATATTTATATTTTCAATTATTTTAATATTTCATTAATTAGGTAATTACTGAATCACCATTGTGTCATAAATAATTTAAATGATTTAATGTCTAAAAATTATAAATAAAATACCATTATGTAGAAAATATCTTTATATTTTTAATTAATATTTATAATTGAATTTATCTAATGTATAACTCTACATTAAAAATGTTTTAGTTATCAAACTATGATTTTAACTCCTTTAACTCTTCTTTGAATTAAATAATAATAAATGTTCTAATCTAATCAAAGTGGACCAAAAAGGTTCATATTTTATTCCTAATGTTGTTTTAGGTCGAATTATACTTATCCAATAGAATTAGGACATGTGTTAGGGTAATAATAATATCATTTTTACCTTTAATTACTCTATTTAATTTTAACCATGGTAAAGAAAAGTAAAAGCTACTATTCACCAAAAATTATTTTCATCTTATTGAACCAAATTTTACTTACTGATATCAACTGTGTCTCTAGGATTTTTGAAATTCCACTCATAGAAGCAGTAAAACTATGTTTTATATGAATTTTCCAACTCTCCTAGGAGGTGGGTAAAAGATGGGGAAAAGTTCAATATACTTTTTATATATCTAAATTTATTATAAAATGACTCTAATGAATTAAATTGAAATTATATAGAAATTATGTATCTATTTTTACATTAAAAATTATTTAAATAAAAATTTGGTTTTAAAATATAACTCAGTGTTTTTCCCTATTCATCAAAAATTGAATGTTTTCATAAAAATACCAAAAATTTACCGTAAGCTAATTTCAATATTCCAAATTCAAAAATGAAGTCCATTTTGAAAGAGAAAATTTATATAATTTCAAAAAGTCGGTATTACTATTCATAATAGGAAGTTTTATTTGTTGTGGTGTGTGTCAGAACTTGAAGTTGCATACATCATACAATATTGTATTACTCAAAGGGAAATGTATTATGGAAGCTTGGGGTGTTAAATTCTATCCTCCTTAAAATAATTTCATCCCTGAAATTTCTAGAATATTACTACATAAAAATACTCGGGTGGTTCTTCATCATATGTTCCTCGAGTTCCCACATTGCCCCTTCCATCTTATGGCTCCTCCAAAGAAATTTTACGAGACGAGTCATCTGATTTCTCAGGACATATTCTATTTTATCAAGAATCTTGACGATCTCTTCACAATAAGACAAATCAGGTTCCAGTTATAATTCCTCGTAGGTGAGTACATGAGTTGGGTAAGGCATGTATTCTCTCAATAGTGATAAGTGTAATACATCGTGAACATTGCAGAGACTTGGCGACATTTCCTAACAGTAAGCTACAACCCAATTCGTTCTTGAATTTCGAAAGGTCTGATGTACATGGGACTGAATTTACCCTTCTTACCAAAACGTATAACACCCTTCCATGGAGATACCTTCAAGAAAACATGATCTCCTTCTTGAAATTCCAAATCCTTCCTTCGGTTATCAGTATAGCTCTTCTATCTACTTTGAGATGCTTTGATGTGGTTTTGGATTACCTTCACCTTTTCCATTGTTTCCTCCACAAGTTCTGGGCCTATGAGTTTTGTTTCACTAACATCATCCCAACAGGTTGGTGTGCGACATCTCTTTCTGTATAATGTTTTATATGGTGACATCTGAATACTTGAATGGAAGCTATTGTTATAAAAAAATTCTACTAGAGGTAAATATTGATCCTACATACCTTGAAAGTAAAGTGAGCATGATCTCAACATGTATTCTAAGGTTTTAATAGTCTGTTTTGATTTTCCATCAGTTTAGGGGTGGTAGGCAGTGCTCAAACAAAGTTCAGTATCCAGGGCTATCTGAAGAATTTTCCATAATCATGATGTTAAATGTGGATCACGATCAGAAACAATCAATAGTGGTACTCCATGAAGTCTCAAAACTTCATTAATATATAGTCTTTCCAATTTTTAAAGTGGTATATCTTACCTTATAGCAAGAAAATGTGAAGACTTGGTAAGATGATCAATAATGACCCATATTTCATCATTCTTTCTAGGAGTCTTTGGTAGTCCCATGACAAAGTCTATCATAATATTATCCCCTTTTTACACAGGTTTGGGAATAGGTTGCATGACTCCTCCAGGTTCGTGCCTTCCAACTTTCACTTGTTGACACACTATATATCTTGACAAAAAATCAGTAATCACCCTCTTCATGTTGTCCCACCAAAAATGTTTCTTCAAATACTGCACTTTTTGGTGATACCAGGGTGTATTGAGAAATTGGAACTATGAGCATCATCCAAAAAATCTATTTTTTGATCAGGTATATCGGGAACACAAAGTCTCTTCCCAAATTTCAAAATTCCATCTTCATACACAAAGTCACTCAATATACCATCTTTCACATCTTTAATCTTCTTTTGAAACTCTTCATAATTGGTCTAAGAACTCTTTATCCTTTCTACTAAATATGGTTTGGAAACCATTTGAAAAAGCATCAATGTTTTACCATCCATGGTAATTCCCATATCGATCTTCACTAGATCCATGAAAATAGGATCCATTTCAACTCTCATCTGGTTCAAAAATATATGATCCTTTCATATCAAAGCATTGGCCACCTTATTTTCTTTCCCCGGGTGGCATTTTATGGTGCGATCATAATCCTGGAGTAGTTTAACCCATCTCTTTTTTCCTCAGGATGAGTTCTTTCTATGAGAAAATATACTTCAAACTCTTACGATCAGTATAAATCTCACATTTTTCACCATAGAGATACTGTCTCCAATTCATCAAACCCAAAATTAGAGCATCTAACTCAAGATCATGAGTAGGATAGTTTTTCTCATGAATTTTTAGCTTTAGTGATGCATAGTCAATGACCCTATCATTCTGCATAAGGACACAACCATGTCCATTCTATGAATTATCACTATAAATAACAAACCCATCATTCCCTGATGGAATATTCAAGATAAGAGCATCGACTAATCTTCTCTTCAGTTCTTTGAAACATTCTTCACACTCTCTTGTACAAAAAAATTTAACCCCTTTACATGTGAGCTTCGTTAATGAGTTAGCTAATCGGGAAAGATTATGGAAAAAATGTCAATAATTACCTGCTAATCCAATACAACTATGTACCTCGGTTATACTCGTTGGTGTTGGACATTCCTGGATTGATCTTGTCTTAGAAGGATCAACAGATATTCCATCCATAGAGACAATATGGCCAAGAAAATAAATCCCTAGAATCCAGAATTCACACTTTCTAAACTTTCCATATAATTCATGTCTTTAAGAGTCTTCTTGATAATGCACAAGTGATTTTCATGATATTTGTAGTTTTAGGAGTATACCAATTTATTATCAATTATTACCACTAAAAATTCCTCAAGATATTCCTTGAAAACTCTATTCATTAGATCCATGAAAATAGAGCGTGCATTAGTCATCCCAAAATGAATTAATGTAAACTCGTAATGCCCATACCTGGTTCGAAATGCTGTTTTCAGAATTTCTTCCTTCTTCACACACAACTGATGATATCCGGATCGGAGGTCAATCTTTGAAAACTATTGACATCCATGAAGTTGGTTGAATGAATCATCAATGCGAGGTAGGGAAAACTTGTTCTTTATTGTTATATAATTGATCTCCCTGTAGTCAATGCACATCCTCATAGATCTACCTTTCTTCTTAACAAAAAGAACATGGGCTCCCCATGGAGAAACACTAGGGATAATAAATCCCTTATTACTCAATTCCTTTAGTTTTTTATTTAGTTTCACTAATTCCACAGTGTCTATTCTATAAGGGTTCTTCGATATGGGCCTTGAACCAGGAATTAAATCAATGGAAAACTCAATTTCTCATTCTGGAGGATGTTCAGGTAAATATTCTGGAAACACATCAACATATTCTCTCACAATAGGTACATCATCCGTTTGAACATTCCTTTACTCAACCACAGTCATTTCATTCTCTTCCTCCCCAATAATTGAATTTAGTTGAGCTACTTGGGGTGGATCTAGATAAGAATTTGGTGCTAATGATTCGGATCTAAAGATAATGTGTTCTTTATCATCATCATAAAAAATTGTAACCTCCTTCTTCTTACAATAAATCTTCACATCATGGTCAGAAATCCAATCCATAATGAGGATTATATCAAATTAAATCATGGGTATGATGATGATATCTGTAGATAAAGAACATTTATATGTTGTAATGAGGACTGATTCAATTTTTTTTTTGCAATGATACTTCCTTTAGGAGTATTTACTGAAAACTCCCTTGTTAAATCAAATTGAAAATATCTAATTTTCTTAGCAAGCTGGGAAGATATGAAACAATGCAATGATACAAAATTAAATAAAGCATTGGGTAAACTTGAGGAAACCATTAAATTACCTGCCACCATGTCTTTTAGAGCTTCAACCTCAACAGTAGTGATCGCATAAGCTTGGCCTTGGTCCCATGGCCTTTTTTGAGGAAAGTCCCCCTGACACTTAGGAAATTAATTTGCATAATGTCCCATATCCCTGCAATTGTAGCATTGAACATCGATATCTTCCTTCTTCCCCTTGCAATCACGAGCTTGATGGCCCTTTTCACCACACTTGTAACAGACTCCCATTCCCTTCAAGCAAGTACCAGGGTGTTTCTTCCCACATTTACATCATGATGGATATACAACTTTTACCTTCTTCCCTTTATTTCCATTTCCATAGGGATCAGCAGATCTCTTGTTCTCTTACTTTTCTTTAAAGTCGTAAGACATAGAGAATTATTTTTCTATCTTGATAGCACACGAGAAAATATCATCGTATGACGAGAAGGATTGTGAGACTAATGCTCGATAGAGAAACCGTTTTCACCCTTCAAAGAAACGATCAATCATATTTCTTGGATTACGTATATAATCTACAGCATGCCTAGCTAACCTTATAAAGTTATCCTCATACTTTGCGACATTCTCATCCTATTTTTTCCTCAGGCTTAGAAATTTTGTTTCCATATCTTCTTGATGGTCACGAGGAAAGTATTTTTCTAATAAAATCTCTTTAAACTCCATCCATTCCATATTTGATACTTCATCATCTTCCTTTGTGTTATGAATCAATGACCACCATTGATCAGCATCTCCAGTGAGGCGGTAAATTGACAAGAAACGTTTTAACCATTCACTACTCCCCAAGGCATGGAATATTTTCTCGAAGGAATTTATCTATTCCTCAACTACTAATGGATTTATACTACCATTTAATGTTTGTGGTTGTTTCCTCAAGAAGTTATCTGACATTGATCCTCGACGATGCAGAATAGGGTGCTCCATATGAGTAAGGTTATTATTCATAACCTAAGTGAGTTGTCTCAGTATGGTGATAAGATGATTAACCCCATATGTGTCACCAACTCCACTATAATTATCTTGAGTATAAGGGAAATCCAAACATGGAGTACAAGCATTGATATGGTTTCCATTCCTTCCACTAGATTCCATTTCTAAACAATGGCATAAACTTGATTAGTTTATGAATCGAAATACATAAATCCTAACATGTAAAATACTTAACATAAACTGAACAATTTATGGATATAATCCATAATCGTAAAAATGTTTTCTTTGAGGATGTATATACTAATAAACCCTTCATAATGGTTTGTAAGGAAAATGAGAATTATCATAAGCATATCCCTCAGAAGTGTCGTAACCAAGAGTGCAGCAAGGCCCATTGTCGTGCACCAGTTCTCGTTCGAGTCAAGCTCAAAGCAGTGTTTTCAGGTTTTACACCTATGTACATCTATTCCAGAGCCACCTCTACCTACTCATATCCATACAGGGATTTATTTCTTGGAAAACTCACAAAATCTCTACATTACCAAAATTCTAGGAAGTTCTTCTATAATAATCTTTAAAGTCCATCTTAGGGTAATGTGCTCTAATTAGAGTTTATCTAAATCTAGATTCCAAGGTTTTTACTAAACTTTCTCTAATACCAACTATAATGTCCTGTACCTAGTTACCCAGAGTTGGTGCATTATTACATAACATTGTCATAATCACAAAAGATCAAGTCTCGAAATAATGATTACATTAGTAGACTTGTAAACACTAGATACATTCATAAGTCTTTCATTGCATCATAAATTGAAAAACTAAAACAACATTGTCTCCACATTCCACACTCATATCCCCTCAGACAATCACTGAAGGTCAGTCATAAATTACTTCTTCACATCCTGGGAAAAAATAAAACATATAAAGGGGTGGTCTCAGATGCTGAGTAAGGATAACAATATAGTGGAAACATTCATAAATAGGCATAAATATTTTAGGCAATGTCTAACTAAAACAAAATCCTTTTAAACTTGAAATTCAGCATAATATGGAAAAAATAAAATCAAATAATTTCATTTACTTATTCACATGGATATTCTACAAGTCAAATAATTACATGAAATATCAATAACCACTTTCATAATGATGGAATTCATAATGTCATACTATCATAACCACATAGTCAAAGCCTTGTGCTAAGAATACAAATAAGATTTTTTCAAGGCTTTATTCCAAGACAATAGTTTTCCTCATGAGACCTACCAATTCATCGAGGATCTATAGCGAGCTCCACCCATCACTTACTAAGTTCAATGCATTCCTCATATGAATAGGTTTAAACATAACATAAACATTCGAATAAGCTTAAAATCCATCAAAGGATGTGGACATAGATGAAATCAAAACTATTTGAGAAAAATATATCTTTTTCAAATCATTTAAAAGTCACATAATTATAAAAGAAAACATTTTCATTGAAAATATTATTATACTATTATAAGAGATGCTTCAACGATTTTATAACAGCAGAAAATAGCCGCACCCGTCGTATATGTTAAAAAAAGACATTCTTACCTTAATTTTGTCGAAAAGGGTAAAAAATGACCTTGTTTAGAAAACGACAGAATGATTACTTTATAAACATCGTATAAAAGTCAAACAAGGGTATAAATGACTTTAACCCATAGTCTATAAAATAGTAAGAATGTTTTGAAATACACTTTTAAGAAACATGGATGTGGATGATAATGAGGTCCCAGTAGATAATTACGTATAAAAAAGCGTAGATAATGAAGAGATTGTGAAATAAACCCTTACCTTGTAATTTTACATTGTCAAGGGTAGGTTAACCTCGTGTATAATGGTGAAATAATTTTTATTAAATTATACAATAATCATATACATTAATATGATATCATATATGATCATTTAAAATTCCTTTTTTAATAATATCTTTGTATTATTGTTGTTTCGGGTGTTAACAGATTCATTTTTCTTTTATATTCATTTTTATGTGAGTCATATTTGTTATGGATGTGATGTATATTATTCATATCCAGAATTATATAAAGTCTTTAAACATTATTTTTGATCTTCTAATGAAAATTAGACTTGAATGGATACGATGGGGAATGAATCTCATCGTGTTCGTGGAGACGGTAATCCGTACGTATGCGCGAGTGACGATATCATTTTTATGATATTAAAAAATATATAATTGGTGGTATATCATATATAAAGAATAATTATAATGTTTTATTTATTATTTACATTATTTATACATCATTATTATACCCATAAAAATTATAATGTATTGAATAACAATTACACCACGACGTGGAGACGGTAAGCCGTACGTACGCACGTATGGTGACATGTCATTCAAAGGATGGATAGAATAATGAATTTGGTTGTACCATATTTATACTAATATCACAGTATATAGAATATACTAGAGTTATTATTTTAGAATAGAAACAACAAAGATAATAGAAGTGGACGAATAAAGGAACTTGAAAGAGGTGATGAAATATTTACCTCTTCTTCGGGTTCTTCCTTTTGATTTGATCAAAAGGTCTCCTTAGGTTGAATTTATGACTAAAGTAAGGCCTCTAAGATGAAGTTAGAAAAGTTGAGAGGATAATTGGGTAGAGTTTTTCTGATCCAAAATGCTGTGAAGGTGTGAATTCGAGAGAAGCGGAAGTGCCATTTTATAAGAGGGGTGAGGGGCACCATAGGAAAAGCTTGAAATATTATTTTATAATAAAAAACATTTCGGTTTATAATGGCTCTGAAGTAGATTATTTAAAGGCAAATGTGGTTATGGGTCGCAAAACACTCAAACAATAGGTTTTATAGAGATTTGGGTCACTATTTTACCCTTATCATTTAGATTTAACTCTTAGTTAAACAGTTTTATATTTACCATGTCTCTTTGTATTTTTATATTATATGGTAAATAAACATACTATATACTTCCAAGAGAACCCCAATTAATTCATTAATGATACACCTATCATTATATAAGTCCTTTGGCTGGACCTTATATTTTTTGGAATAGAATATCAATTAATAATATAATATTTTTTAAAAAACTCTTTTATGTCAATTTTGACAATATTTCATATTTTGTTTTTTTAATTCATAAAAGCATTATTAATTCAAAAACAATTAATCTAACCAACCCTAATATGTCATATTATCCTTGATAATTACTTTAATTCATATAAATTTTTAAATTTCATTTATTTGGATATTTATAATATTTATTATTTCAATATTTTAAGTATTAGGTAATTACTACATCACCATTGTGTCAAAAATTATTTAAATTATCTAATGTTTAAAAATTATATATATAAAGAAATTATGTAGGAAATATTTTTATCTTTCTAATTAACATTTATAATCGAATTTATCTTATGTATATCCCAATATTAAAAATTTTTTAGTTATTAAACATTGATTTTAACTCTTTTAACTATTCTTTGAATTAAATAATAATAAATGTCCTAATCTAATCCAAGTGGACCAAAGAGGTTCATATTTATTTCATAAGGTTGTTTCTGGTCGAATTATACTTATCCAATGGAATTAGGACATGTTTTAGGGTAATAATAATATCATTTTTACCCTTAATTACCCTATTTACTTTTAACCATGGTAAGTCAAAGTAAAAAATTTACTATTCACCAAAAATTATTTTCTTCTTATTGAACCAATGTTTACTTAATGATATAAATAGTGTCTCTCATATTTTTTAAATTCCACTCACAGAAGCGGTAAAATTATGTTTTATGTGAATTTTTAAATTCTCTTAGGAGGTGGGAAAAATATGGTGAAAAGTTCAATAAAATTTTTATATATCTAAAATTATTATAAATTGACTCCAATTAATTACATCGAAATTATATAGGTATTATGTATCTATTTTGACCTAAAATAAATTTCAATAAAAAAATAACTATTTAAAAAAAATTCGGTTTTAAACTAGAACTCAGTGTTTTTTCACTATTCATCAAACATTGAAAGCTTTCAGAAAAATACCAAAAAATCACCCTAAGCTAATTTCGATATTCCAAATCCAAAAATGAAGTATTTTTTTAATGATAAAATTTATAAAATTTCAAAAAGTTTGTTTTACTATTCAAACCGGCTAGTTTGATTGGTTGTGGTGTGTATTAGAACTCGAAGTTACGTACAACACACACTACAATATTATTCAAAAGGAAATGTACCGTGGATGATTAGGGGGTTACAAAATTTATATATACTGGTTATACTATGATCTGATGGATTTTCATAGGGATATTAGTTCTCATCAGATACAGATTTAGTTGGAGTTAGAGACTCATGTTTTTATATAGATTAGACATTCGTTAGTAGAATTTTGATTCTAAAATTGACCTCCCTACATGGATTAGGGATATATTATTGGAATTTGTTTTTCTCAAACTAATGTCGGGACCTCTCTACTATTATTAGATTTAGAGATACTATTATTATAGAGATTGGTCATATGGTGTTGAACCATCCATAGGGTAGCATAATCCTGTTTAATTATGTGTTTATGACCACAAATCTCATGGGATATTTCCTAGGACCTATTTTGTGGTGAAAATGGTGGAGTTTAGTGGGCTAGGATATGACTTTATAGAGATATTTATCGAGCCATGGAGGTGATTTCAAAAAACATAAACTTTTCTAGACATCATTAAGTGGGAACTAGAAGATGGTTATTCCTATGAGTGATAGCCGTTGGTTTTTGATATAAGATTGAATTTCAAAAGATGGTGTCTAAAAGGTGAAAGATTTAATTAATCATTCTCTATAATGTATTTTAAATTTAGAGATTATAGTGGAACCTTTTCCCATAACCTTATTAGCTATATATTTCATACTAATAGAAATCATCTATCACTCCCCCATTCAAGTGATTTTCTATCATTATAGTCCTTTGAAATAAACTATCCCACATGGGCCCCACTCAGGCCAATTTTAAGGTGATATTGTCACCCTAATTCCACCTTCAGTTGGACATAAGATGTTTACTACCACTGAATAGGAATATTTTACAACATTTTAGGACTAATCCTTTATCAACCAATAATAGAAACAAATCTCTAATTCAGTAAATAAATCGAAACACTAAAAATATTTATATATATACTCAACATAACTATATACAATACACACATAAGGCATCACATTTAAATACATCATAAAAAAGGAAAATATAAAAGAATTTTATATTTTTTCAATCATATAAATATAATATATACAAGAGATAGGAAATATCTTCCTGACTACAGGAAATCCTGGAATGATGTTCAATTATAATTTTCCAAAATCGACCAAGGACCTCCAAGGCCCATCATGTATTTACACAAATCACTAAGAATTAGATCTGAATAATCCACCCCAAATCCATGTAAATTAATACCATTTCTAAACCATTTCACCTTTTAGAAAGACTCAATACATTTGGGCACATTGACTATAAGGGGTATGTATAAACATATTAGTAGGACACCATACAAACCACATGACAAAAGAAACCCATCATCCTAAAACCACTTGTATGATAATGTAATAATAAGTAAAAGTAGAGGAGATGATCTAGATATGATCAAACACTAGAAGTCTCAAGGACTCATGGAGGATCCAATTCATGTCACATATAATTCTAAAAAATATAAATCTCATTAGAAACTAGTGATTCTTTTAGTACTGATTGTTTATAGAGAATGAAATTGATATCTAAATATATAATACAAAAAAAAGGAAACACATATGGTGATAAGGAGTCATAAGCCTCAAATATGTGTCGACTAGTCTTCCCCTCCAAATACAAAACAACCATCAGTATCTATAAAAGGGGTATTTCTCATCATCGAATCATGATCACTGGTAAATGAAACACATCACCCTCTAGTCTATCAATACCATACCATTGATCAGGTATCTGAACTATAAATTAAATGAAACTCATGTAACCTCAAATATGTCATAAAGTGAAACCTATGAATTGATGGAAGACATCTCAATAATGGATGTATGATAAGTGGATAGTGAATATCATGCTCTGGGTAATTTATTGGGATACATGACCCTAACTATAAGAATAGATAGAGGATCTCACACATCATGATTACATGGGGAATATATTTCCCTATTGATAAACCAAAATAATAATAGTATATCTTATATCCTAAGAAAAATGAGGGGATACCTAATCCTACATGTAGTATGTGATAGAGGATCCCACACTCGATGTATATGGGAGAATACCTTGACCTTTTTGTAAAATCGACCCATAGATAAGGGATATCACGATCTAGGTAAATGTGGTGGGATACCTAACCTGGCTTAAAGGATAAGAACTATCTAATAATTATTCCTAAACACAATAAAAGTCCACATATCAGATAGCTATAAATATTTATATATCGTCTAAAAAACATCCACTGATTACCAAAAAACCCACATTAGTGTGATTTATGAGAAAAAATTCTCATAATATCTTCTTTATTTTCCCCAATCATAAACCTATTAAGGAATATTTGAAAAAAAAAATCATAAATATGATGGGAATCTATGTCTTGGAAACAATTCATACCATATGTAATGATATACATGCAACATATATGTGTTCTTAGGTTCGACATACCTAAGAAAGTGCTTCTACCCAGCCAATTTCACACACGGGTCAGATTTTGGTCCTTTATTTGGTTAACCCAACTGGTTAGAAAATTATCTTGGACTAAGTTATGGAGTTGGAGACATCTGTATCGCTATCATAATTAGAATTTGGGTGTGTGTGTAGGGTTGGGGGGTTGTGTTCTCCTTGCTCCACCTACTTATCTTTTGTTGTGTATGAAATGACACTGTTATGATAGTCATCATACTTCCAGTTACATAGATCTATATAGTGTTATGACCATCTCTAAAACAATGAACCACTTGTACATCTACCTATATCACAACTATATGAACCCAATTGTTCCATGATTCTTGAACAATCCATTTCATAACACCTACACCCTACCATTTCACATATCTTAAGCCTCGCTACACTATTTCACCTCTACCAGCTATTGATGTCCCTCCTAACACTTACTACAAATTTCAAGCTGTGAAAGACTATTCTCCATTGCATCCTTCATTTTCTACATCCACTAATAAAACCCTCACCCACCCGTTATTAAACAAGTATAGAAGGATAGTATAGTAAGAAAATAATTGTGGATAAAAGTGATAAATAGTGAATATCAAACTTGGTCTTTTTTTATCTCCACCAATATTGAAAAAACCAAAGTCATCCGTAATGAAAGTCAATCATTTAAAAATGGTATGTTTATTTAAGAATGTGTATTAGAATATAAAATAGATAAAGACTTTATTATACCTGTTGAAATCATGAAAAATGGGAAATCCCATTTCACTAAGTTCTACCTTAAAAATCTGAGATGAGTGGATTTTATCCATTAATTTCAATATTGAATTTATGAGTAATGGATAAATTTAGAGGAAAATCCATACGTCATATACATATTTCTCACTATTGGTTGTTGTGTTCCCATGATTTGATTCCAATAATCATAAATGAATTTTTAATTTCTCCAAATTCCTTCCTTCATCAGAAATATCTCAAAACCAAGGTTTAATGTGAATAACAACATGTTATAGAGATAAATATGATTATATAGGCTTATTTACAACTTTAGGTAATTGATTTCAAAATTAATAATTATAATAATAAACTTATAACTTCCCTTTTATTTATTTAATACACAAATGATAGCCAACCCATGAGTTTCCCAAAGCGAACAGAAGATATCCAACCATAGGAAAAACACACATTGTAGACAAAAAATGTAATCATAATTATAATCTTATAATTTATTTTAATAGATATAATAAATTTAACAAAAATTCACACATTAATAAGAACAATATTATTTCAATACTTAGTATATTTTTATCAAGGCTCCACTATGCCCGAAATTCCAAAATATCTCATCCTGAGGATAAAAACCTCACCATAGAATCAATAGGTAGTCATATTATTTTTTCAAGGACACTAGTAAGGGAAAATTACTATTTCACTCTTATGTGGTACCTGAGACTCTAATAACTCCAAACTATATAAAGAGTTGACTAGGAAAATTATATTTTATTAAAATTCAACTTTATATAGTGTCCCCATGTTGGGATTAATATTTATTTTAGCCTTTTTCCAATTGGTCAATCCTATTTGGTTAAAACATAGCATTATGAAGTTAAATCACTTCATGTTCCAATTAGATAGATTTTATTTTGTTTTTATCAAATATTTTCTCCAAGGATACTAGGTGTTACCATGATGATTAAAACATTATTATCCATTTTTATTTCTATAATGGTTCCCCATCATTCTAATTATGATTTTAATGTTAGTAATAGTTATCTATAATGATTAAAATTTTAATATTGCTTTCAGTTATTTTAATTTATAATAGAACATATATAATTACTTTCTTTTCATTATTTCCCCAAATTAGAATTTTCCAAAAGATTTTTTAAAATATATTCTTTTATTCTAGATTGTATGTATTCATGAAATGGATAAAATCATGTTTTCTTTAAAAATGTGTAACCAATAAACCTTGGGAAGAATGAATTTAAATGGTATTATCATGATAATTATTATTTCAAAAATTAAATTTTTACTTTTAATGTTTTCTTTCACACTAGTCTAAAATGTATTAAATTTTATAGGGGTTTAAAAGTGTTTGGTGAGGATACCTACTAGGAATTATATTCTAATTCCTATCACATTAACGATTTATTATAATTTCATTTGGCCTACATTAGATGTAAGAAGATTTATTCTTCTGGTATGTTGGAGGTTGAAAGTGAATATTATTCACATGATAAGAGAATATTATTATTATAACCCCACTATGGTTGTTTATTGGTTATTGTTACTGTTGATTTAGTGAATTTTTCCTCCACATATTAATTACTATGTTTTAATCAAATATAATATCAACTTTTTAACTAATGTTATAATATAGTAATATTTGGATATTTTTTTATGATTATTGGTTTTATGAATATGTGTTGAGGATGTTAATATTTAACTCTTACAAATTTTTTTATTTTTTTTATTATCAAAACATCTTATTTTAATTTTCATGATTCATCTACCTATAGATGTGTCATTTCACACATCATATTGGATGTACTATTTTTAATAGTTTCATTATAAGGATATATAATTTTAAAAAAATGTTTATATTTATTTATATTCACAAGTATTGATCCAATGTAAAATGAGAATGATCCTTTTTCCATATCATGGTATTTTTTTAGCACTGAGTTATTGATAGCTCAGATTATTTTGTGATATAAATGTTATCAAATCCAATTATATAAAGATGTAATCATACATGAAATTCCAATGATTTTAATAAATCATATGAATTTAGATAGTGAAAATTTTATTTTATTTATCCATAATAAATCATATGAGTATGATAGTGACTTATAATTTTAGATGTTAACATCATTGGATATAAAATTTCCATATAGTTGACCACAGTGCATGAATATCAATCTAAAAGGGATTCACTAAAATTAAATCCACCTATCCACTACAATAATAAATATCAAGTAATATGATATAACAATGTCTCTATATGTTCATGACACCCTTTTTCAAGTGTTTTGATATATTTTCCTTTTAAAAAAATCTCATTATGTAACACTCCATCAAAAATAAGACATAATGAGTCATATATTTTTAAATGAGAAGATTTCTGGCATTGTAATGTTCAAATAAAGTGATATTTATGAATAAATAAATACTTTAGATAGTCATGAGATACTCATATTTTTAACAGTTTGATAACACTTAATACAACTTAAATAAGTGATTAAAATCATAATTGAAAAATCATAATGAAGGGAAATATGAAAACATGTGTGATAAGAAATTATGAACATGGTAAATCATATTCCATTCCTTGAAAATCTATTGTATCAACCATGAATGAATTCAAATATGTTTTTATAATGATTACTAATGTGAAATAAAAATCTCCCCAATCTATGATGTATCAATAGTCTAACATGATCACACATTGTACTTGTGAGACTCCCCTCCATTCCATGTCCTTATAGAACATCTTTGTGACAATGAATAATTTGAGATACCATTACGTGATGGGGGACTAATAAAACTTCATTTAAGAATATACATACCCCTGACATCACATGTATGTGGTTTTAATATATACTTGAGGATGATCCTCATTATTTCATTAATTAACTGTTTCATTATGACATATGAATTAATGCCCCAACCAACACATGCATCATATTCAAGAATTTAACCATCTCCCAAGAATTAAGTCACATATAAATAAACATTAAATGATATAAATTATAGAATATTTAATGAAAAATTATATTTAAATGTTTGGATACCTACTAAGTATCATATCCTTTCCAAATGAATCATAGTATATGATTCAGGGAAATGAATTTTCATGTAATCAGATTTCATGCTCTTTATGACACCCTAAAGATATTTTATAAAATTTATATACATGTCATATGGGAAATGAATTAGTATCCTTTTACGATTCCTCAATCATAGCATGTGTTTTAATGAGGCAGTAATATGGTTTTATTAAATAAGGCATTAAGACTTATCTTTAATCATAATGTATGATATAGTAGAATAAAGGAAAAGAAATTTTATTTTATTCCAACTCATGAAATACCCCAAATAATTTCCACTGATAAATAATTTTAATATAATATAATAATATTATAGGATTTATTATTTTTCTTTATTCATAAAAATAAATTAACATTTTTTTATCAAATTAAAAAGGCTTTAAGTTATATGCCCCATCCTCTAACCTGCTTGCACTAAATCTTAAAAATATTCCCCCCATTTCTTCCCATGGAATCATATAACAAATAATAAATTCCTAAATCATATAAAAAATATTTTTAATATCATCCCAAAATATTATATATATATATATATATATATATATATATATGTTTTGATTCATCTTGTATCACATCGTGTAAAACATCTTATGAATACCCACACACAAAAAATTTCATTTAAAAAACAAAACACTTTTAGTGAATCTCCTTAAGTCCAACATAGTCCCCACTTATCCAACCATAAAGTGTGACCCCACATGCCTTTTTAGTGTTCATGAAAAATATTATTAACCAGATTTCTAATGGTTTGAAAATAATGGTCTCTAATAAATAATAATTTCTTTTTAAGTTAAAAAGGGAACTGACATGATCTCAATCAAACACAAGTATAACTATACATTTTTTCAATAGAAGAAGCTTATTCTTTCATGAATTCTCAAACATTCAATTTTTCTATGAAATTGAGTGACCATGGTACACTAGGTAATTCAATACCATATATACAAATCATCTTATCCAGAAACATTGAGTATACAGTGACTTTTTCAATGAAAACATCACATGTCATTCATAAGTATATACGGGAAAATCACATGTGCCACATCCATATGAATTATAATATAATTTTTAAAATCTACGTGTGGGTAAAAAGTCCAAAATATATTTTAATAAATGGATTAGATTTCATACTCATTATATGAGATGTAAATTCAATATTGGTTGAACACCGACCAATGACATGATCAACACCATTACTTACCACCTCGGGAAAGCTAATCCACAATGAATTTCAGAATAAATGTTTAAAAGTATGAATTTTAACATAATATGTATCTCTAACATCTCTAATAAATTGGACTCCTATATTATCAATGAACTGCTAGTATAAAAGACAATTTTTTTATGAAACTCCATGTTGTAAACCTGGTGGTCCGTCTAGTGAAGAAACATATTTTTCCTCCTCATGAGATTATTTTGTATCCTATACATTAATCCAACTCCCTCTATAATTTATATTATACCTAGCATATAGTACTCCATGATGAAAAATAGTTAAGGGAACTAAAATTCATACCTTGGGTGGCCAAATATCAATATATTTCAGTAAATATATGTGTATATATATATACACACACAAAAATGAATCCAACATGAAAGAATGATATCTCTGAGATATCTTTTCAAGTGATACATTTTATATTTTTAAAAACATTAAATAATATTTAAAAAAACTATATATAGTAATCTGTCCATCATATAATACATGATAAAGTACTACCTTGGACTTATGTTGTCTTCACAATTTGGGATTTTATTAACTCATTGTACATATATATATATATAATTCACGAGACATATCTAGTATACCCCCTGATAAATACCTCTCATTAAACACATTAGTAAGTAACATCTATGCAAAAATATCTCCAAGAGTGTGAGAATTTTGAAAAATATTCATTATGTTAAACTTTTTAAAAATATTCAAACTATTATACTCTATATCATCCAAGTTTACAAGGTAATTTTTTTTCCAACTTGTAAATATTTCTCTTAATCGTATTATCATTATTGGGACCTTTTCATCAATATTTTTCCTTGATATCTTAGGCATAATTAACATAACTTTTTACATTATTACTATTCAAGTAATTCTAAACTCCATTAGGATAATGTGACATTCAATATTTTAATGCAAATAAATGTCTCTCTTCTCATTTCTCTTCACCAAGATTCCATAAAAATATTTTAGGATATTAAGATAAATTAACATTGTATTTTAACTATCACGATCCTTACAAAATGGTGTTATTAATTTCCCATGATAAAAAAATGTATCCATTAACTTTTCAATTTATATCAATTATCCAAAACACTTTAGGATTTTATGTGGAAATAATTATTATTGTAGACTAATAGAATTGATTTATTATCTAGTCTTCGACTTCCATTTGTTAAAATATACTTCAACTAGACACTTAGATAGTATATTCTATGCTTAATATCATTCTATGTTACAAAAAACACCTTTGTGTTAATTAAAAATCCTTTATTTCATATTATAAGAATTTTTTAAAAAGAAACTATATTTTACATATCTTATATGGGTTTCTATATGGTTGATTCATTTTCCTTTGAAATAAAACTCGTTATAAAAAATTCCATTGATGTGTGGTGGGAACACCTTACCACTCATTTTTAAAAAATAATATGGATATACCCTTTATCATAGATCAATTTTATCCTTATCTTGTTTTAAAACTTTTTAGGGGAGTGAATCCATATTAATAATGAGTCTCTCCTACTGTGAGAGAATCCTCCTAGGGTTTCCTAGGGCTTTTGTTTTCTCCTTTATGCTTTGTTCGTGGCAGCGAGTGATGGTAAAATTTTTCTTAGGTTTGTAAGAAATCACTACCATCGCCAGTTCTCGTCACTGCAACTCCGATTCCCCATTCGCCTCATCACTGTTTCCCTTTTCGCCTGGTTCTGTTTCCCCATTTCCCATTTCTTGGACCAGCTATAGGTGATCCGGCTCCTTTGGGCTCCATCGGTTCCAGCTCCATTATTCCAGGTCTCCTCGGGCCGACAACAATTGCTCAGAGCATAATCACGCTCCCCGACACATGTGCTTTAGAGGGGAAGGGGATTGAATTATTCCATTTGGCTCCATTTGTAGACTATGTGTCCCCGCCTGCACGTTGACTTCCCGATGATGACCCTTATCATGGCAAGCCAGATCTAGAGTGTGGAGGCTGTCTGAAGGAGAGCATCTATTGGGGGTTCTGCGCCGACGCCGGCACGAAGAAGAGCATCTATTGGGGGTTCCCAACGATGAACACTCTCAACCCATATGCTTTGTGTGGAAGGGAACATATGCCTTCTGACTTGAGGGAAGTGTGGTGGCATCTCGATCTGCGGAGTCCTTGGATGTGAAGATGAGTCCCTTGGCGCCGCATGGGACTGGCGGGCGAAGGGTGGGAAGTGAAGCTTCAACCGTGAAGTCTGGTCGCCAAGAGGTTGTCGCGAAGGGTTTCTTCGTGCAAGTTGGTGTGCCCTGCATTTTGGTCATTCTGGAATTGAAAGGGCACCAACAAGAGATCCGATCATGTTACCCCAGCGTGTAGGAGCAGACCGCATAGGGATGGTCGTGGAAAGAGGCAGTCCCCTGTGCGAAAGTTCTGGCTGCGCAGGGCTGGTCAAGGATAATGGTCATCCCCTGCGTGAAAGTTCTCACTCCAGTGTTTCTTTTTTCTAGCCTCAAATACTTCTTCATGAGACTCCTACAACTTATCTTTACCAAAATTGTGTGAGTTACTTGATGCGCGGATAATACTCTTCTCAATAGAGCGGTGCTTCTAGGACGAACTAGACTGGAGGTTTTTTTTCGGGTCGCTACTAGACAAAGGAATTTCTGGATTAGGCCAGGCATGTGAGATTTACCGTTCAGCCCCAGGTCATGAAACGAATTGCGGAATCCTGGAGGATTGGATATAAGGGCATTTAATCATGGATGCGGATTTAGTGAACCAATGGAAGAGAATGAACTAAACAGACAAAGAGAAAGATTCTATTGAAGTGTGGATAAATGAAGATGCACTCCTGAAAAAATGCTTTACATTGCTGGTTGTCCGAAAATTTGTGGAAAAAATCTCAGTTAACCAGGGGACCCTCAAAAATACGCTTCCGAATCTATGGAAACTGGAAGATGGGGTGGCTATACCAGATGTGGGGAACAACCTCCGTGTCTTTGAGTCCATCAATGAGAGAGATAGAGATAAAATCCTGAGAGGAAGTCCATGGTCCTTTGATAATCAACTCCTCCTCATGGAATAATTTAAATGGGGGGGGGGACGACATCCAATAGACTAATCTCACCCGGTCCCCTTTCTGGATATGCATTAAAGGAATCCCTTTTCATGGGAGAACACAATGGGTCCTGATAGAAATCGGAGATCACATTTTCTAATTCCTAGAGTGGGACAGCTTAGACCCAATCCAATGGGGACCCGAGGTACAGATTAAATCCAGGATTTTATTGTCTGAGCCTTTGATTAGGGGAATGTTTTTGAAAATAGATGATGCTAACACCTAAATATCATTCGAATTTGAGAAAATCACAATCTTTTTCTTTTTCTGTGGACATATCGTACATCTAGAAAGAGCATGTGCTTCAATGAAAGAGAACAAATCAGGTAGTATCATCTTACAATATGGTCCATAGCTCAGAGCCAAAACGACGGAATTTTCCTTCATCCCTTAGACAGAAAAACAAAAGGACCGTAACCATGTCATGATGGCTCATACAAGGCGGGCAGAAATTGAACATGACAAAGTCACCATGCTTGGACCTCCAGAGTTTCCGGAAAACAGTCCAACCACTCAAAGGGAAGCTGGCAGGCCATCTCAGAACTTTAATACCACATGCAATAGTGGGGTTTGGCAAGAGAACTAAACAAAGAAGCTTTTCATTGAATCTGGCACACATATAACCCCCTGAAGGACACTGTCTCAACATCAATAGATTCGTTGATAATGCCAACATATTCACTCGATCAAATCCCGAAAACAATACAAATGCCCACCGAGCCACCAGACCCTACCCCTGATTTAGAAACAACCATGTCAGGTATCCTAGAACATAGTGACTCTAGGATTCCAGGACCATCACCATCAGGCCCAATCACCCGTCGAACTAGGAAAAGGGTGCAATGTGAAGAAATAGATGACAAATCGGGCGACCCAAACCCCAAGGAGTTGAAACTATGAATTGAAACGGGCCATTCAGTGGGAAAATCCCCAAAAATATTGAAAACTACGAGAGAAAAAATGAACCTAGAGGACTCAAAGGCAGAGGTGGGAAAGACCCAACCCCTTATAGATCAATGGTCATTTTATACTGGAAATGACATTGTCTAGGAAACCCACGAACGATTAAAATGCTCCAGCACAATTGCACACAAAGTCGCCTCGATATGGTTTTCCTGTCTGAAACCATATTTGATATCAAGGACACCACCAACATTCCTCAGAAATGAGGCTTCCAAGGCTGACTCACAGTCTCATGGCAAGGCCATTCAGGGGGATTTTGTCTCCTATGGAAGGAGAACATTGACATCAATATCTTGTCCTTCTCATTACACCACGTGGCTGTGTCCATTCATGCAGACCATAACCTGCCTTAGTCCTTTGGGGGATTCTATGGTTGGTCATCCCTTAATGAGAAGTAGAAATCTTGGGTTCTTCTCGGCCAGTTGCGACACGATATGCCGAGTCCTATTCTATTCAGAGGTGATTTCAATGAGATTTTGTATCATAATGAAAAAACAGGTGGAGACTTCCGGCCTCAACATCGATGTAAAATTTAAAGAATGTGATCTCCAGGGTGGACCTGGTCGATCTGGGACACGTGGAAAATCCATTCACATGGTTCCGGGGTTACACAGATGAAACCCACATCGCTGAGTAGCTTGACAGATTTTTGGGCTCAACAGATTGGAAAAATCTCTTCAGCATGTTTCACATCAGTCACCTGATGCTCAACTGCTTAGATCACCACCCAATTTCCATCAACTGTGCTAAAAGAAATCACAACATCAAATCCAGCAGACCCTTAATATTCGAAAGCTTCTGGTCTAAAGGAAACGAGTTCGAAGTCGTTATCCGATGAAGCTGGAAGAATAACCCCGTAGACGTTAGATCCAATCTGCAACAGGTCGCATCCGATCTGAGGACTTGAAGCATAAAGAAGTTCCACCGTCCCGATAGGCACTGTGATTTCCTTCAAAGGGAACTGAACAACCTTCTCAACCACCCCCATCCAATAGCAATCTTTCAAAAATCAGGGCCACTCAAAGAGATCTCGATTCAGCTCTACGCATAAAGGAATGCTTCTGGGCCATGCGGGCGCGTGACACTCCCATTGCTGAAGGGGATGCCAACACCCGATATTTTCACCAGAACTCTTGTAGTAGGCACCAAAAAAAATTAATATCTTGCATATCACAACGAGATGGCTGCAAAGTTTTCAACACCGATGGAATCCAAGAGGCTTTTTCTAGATACTTTCAGAACCTCTTTTCTGTAGAAAATCCTGTCATCTCTCTTGATGTAGAGGACTGCATCAGACCAGTGATAACCAAAGAGATCAGTAGACATCTTTCCAAATATGTGATGGATGATGAGATTTGGATGTCTCTGAAACAGATCCACCCTACTATGGCCCCGGACCTGGATGGCTTCCACACACTCTTCTTTAAACAATACTAGTATATTATTAGCCCTGACATATGCAACCTAATGAAGAACATTTGGGATGGGAAAACAAACATTTCTGACATCAATGAAACTGTCCTCATCCTTATTCCCAAAATCAAGAAACCTCTTGTAGTCCCTGATTTCAGATCTATCAGCCTCTGCAATGTCTCTTACAAGATCTTCTCAAAGATCTTAGTTAATAGGCTGCACACTCGGTTACCTGACATCATTTTAGAAAATCAGAGCCCCCTCGTGGCTAAGAGACTGATCACTGATAATGAAATTGTCTATTATAAGGTTTTCCACTTGATAAAAACACGCTCCACCATGAAAAAAGGAACCATGGTGTGGGAACTGGATATGACCAAAGCTTATGATAAAGTGGAATGGAATTTCCTTAGAGTCGTGATGCAAAAAATGGGCTTCTGCACTAAATGGACAGACATGGTCATGCACTATGTCTCATCTATCTCCTTCTGAATCAATTTCAATGGGGCACTCACCCGAGGATTCGCCCCATCCCTAGGCCTACACTAGGGAGACCCTCTCTCTCCCATTCTCTTTATCTTGGTGGTTGATGTTTTTTCTAAACTCATTTCTAGGGCCGAATCCTCTCATAAAATCTATGGGGAAAATGATTTCTATGAAATCCCACCAGTTTCTCATCTCTTCTTCACCAACAACTACCTCCTTTTTTCCAGAGCAACCAATGATGAGTGTTGTGTGATCGTCCATGCGATCCATCAGTTTGAGAGGGCCACTGGACAGTCTATCAATCATGGAATGTTGGAAATATCCTTCCACACTGGGGTTCCTCCATCCAAAAATGAATAACTATACACCACTGTAGGCATTCATATGTCAGAGAAACATTAGAAGTATCTCATGATTTCTACAGTGATTGGATTCTCCAAAAAAGAAATATTTGCATCTATGTTGGACAGGATTGAGAAAACAATTCAAGGATGGACCCCTAAATGAATTTCTAAAGCTGTCAAAGAGACCCTTATTAAAGCATCTCTCCAATCCATTCCCAGCTATTTCATGTCTCTCTTTAATCTCCCAACTACTGTAGTCAATCAGATACACGCACTCACAACCAAATTCTAGTGGGGAACTAATAATGGGATGAATCGAACTCACTGGATTGCCTGGAAGAACCTCTGCTTACCTAAATATGAGGGTGGAATGGGATTCCGGGATCTTCTTATCTTTAATGATGCACTCCTGGCTAAGAATGGTTGGTGCCTCCATAACTGCCCATCCTCTCTCTGTGTGTGAATTCTCTGTGAAAAATACTTCCCCCTCAAGGACTTCCACAAATCCTCTCTTGGCCCTTGTCCTTGCTTCCTCTGGAGAAGCATCTAGGGTGCCCACAGTCTTCTGGGAAAAGGGCTGGGCTCGAGAATTGGGAATGGATCAATAGTTAACATCTAGACTGATCCCTGGCTGATCGACAAGGAAGGTGTACGGGCATTGTCCCTTGCCCAACTAGGCTTTGAAGATGCCACTGTCAGATTCCGTTTAGATGATCAGGGGATTGGGTGGTGCATTGAAAGGATTCACACATGGTTTAATGAAAGAGATAAGAAAATTATCTTTAGTATCCCTTGTGTTCCAGACGTCGGCCTCGACCTTCTCTTTTGGATACACGACCTCTCCAGAGCCTATACAGTGAAATCCGGTTACTGGATCGCTTTTGGAAATCATGACGAGAGGGAAGGGGGCCATGAAAATCACTTTGGAAACTCAATATCCCCCAATGATACGACATTTTTTGTGGTAGGTGTGCATGGTTACCCTCCCAACCATGAGCCTTCTTGCCTTCCGTCATATTTCCAGTGATAGGTTTTTCCCCTTCTGCCCGAACGTCCCAGAATCTCCCTTTCATGCTATCATCCAATGTCCATGGGAAAAGTAGATCTGAAGGAAATAGAGCTCTTCTACTATTTCCTCACTGACCATGGGCTCTGACCTCCCCTCACTTCTGATGTGACGGTGCTCCTCCTTCTCATCGGCTGAAGCGGGATCTCCTTTCATCATAGTGTGGATCATTTGGGTCTGCTGAAATGATGCCATTTTCAACCATATTCACAAACCTCCCAAATTATGGATTGATCGGGCCTTTTCCTGGTTATAGGGTTGACATCACCACAATGGACAACACATTCCCTATGGAACCCCATATTTTTCCTTCCTTTGGAGCCCGCCCCTGGAAGAAATTCTTAATATTAATGTGGATGCGGCTCTCCCCAAGTATGGTTCTATTGCCCTTGGCTTACTAGCTCGGAACAATCTTGGTCAAATCATCACAGCCAAACACGATTCACATCACATTTTCTGGGAACCAGTGGTTGTCGAGGCTTCCGCCATCCTTGCCAGAATGATGCTCGATTGTGACCGTGGATGGGAAAAAATTATATCGAGTCAAACTGCCTCACCATTATCAATTCCATCAACCTCAATGATGGCGGACTTCAGTTCTTTGGACCCCTCATCATGAAAAACCTCTCCATCCATCACTGCTTTTTCTTTCTGTACCTTCTCCTTTACCAAAAGGGAAGGAAATATGGCTGCCCATAAACTGGTAGCATCTGGCCCTGTTAATGTCAACCAGCTCTGGCTGGACCATTTTCATGCATGGCTTTGAGTCTGTACATCTACTGATTTCTATCATTAATGAATATGTCTTTTATAATAAAAAACCTGTCATATAATCCAATGAATCATAAACCTTGTGTATACACTTACTCATTATACTATATTCATAACAACTCTATATTAATAAATAAATTTAATTATCATACAAGTGAAATGATATGAGCATACACAACCATATCTTGTATCAAACTATGCTTAAAATATTTTGTGCAACTCTTGGTTTCATCACATAAATATAAACTATAATCTCTATCAATTACCACATTGATTTTGAAAACATGTAGACTTAAATAACTGTAAATTATACATTTCTCTTTACATAACTTTAATAATTGAAAAATCAATATCTATAACACTCATAACCAATAAAAAATTCACCGGAGTTTCAAAATCTCCATGAATCATGTTAAATGATTCGATCATATGGAATCATTACTCTTTCTTTCATAATTTCACCTTTATGTTTTAATGTCCTTAACTAGCCACTTGAAGATTAATTCTTGGATTGCACAACTATCTTCCCTTCATATGACTATACATTTAACCACTTGTATTATGAATGAATCACTAGAACATGGAAATAATTTAACAACCTCATCTATTATTAACATTTGAGAAAAACCGCTTGAATTTACTCATCTTCTCAAAACATTTCAATGAATGAAAATATGATGAAATTGTAAACTAGAACAAGACATTAAGTAATCCTCTAGTCTTAGATAAACAATATCATATTAAATAACATTAATTATATTAGAAGAGACTAAATTTTGTTTTGTCATCTAGGATAAATTAATTTGAAACCCCAAGTGAATAAATCTATGTCTAGCATAATCAATGAGATTCACTAATTTAATAATATTAACACTTGGTGACTCATGAAGTTACTATAACACATTAATTTTTTTCCAAAAAGAAACTTTCATAATATACTATTATTACGACATTATTACATTAATATTATCCATCCCATTTGATTGATCTCATAATTTTTCTATGATGATTTTAATAATCAATAATAAATTCTTATATAAAATGAGTATCATGTTTTATTACTATTTAATAATTAATTTTATTAAATTTCCACCCACTAAAATGATAAACCCTTATGAATTCTTAATTCCTATTAGTGGGAAATGATATTCAATTTAATAAGGCATGGGATTATATAAAATTACCCTCATCACTTAGTTATTTATGTTGGGAACCATCCTAATCATATCATATTTGACTCTTCAGTAGTTTAGTGGAAAAATAATTTTCAAATCAATAAAATTGATAAAATCAACTTTATTACTCTAATAACATAATCCTATTAGGGTCTCCCATATATGTGAAACAAAAAAAATCCAATAATAACTACCTAATAATATTATAGTCACACATTAATTTTTTTTGTACATAATTTGATCCAAGGGAACCTAGATTTATTATGACCTACCTGGTCGGATGATCAAGGTATTAACAATTGTCACCTTCGAATGAATCTAACATGTATAATTTTTAAGGGTATTTAATCTTACCAACTTGTATCATGTTATTATATTTTTTATTCATTCTTATAATGATTCAGTTTGGAATTCTATTCCACTAAATAAATTATCTTTTTAAAAATATATTAATGTGTAACACTTTACACAACCCACTCTCTATGTTACTCGCTAAAAATATCATTCAGAGATATTTAAAAATATCCAAATGTATCTAATCCATAAGTTATATAGATATTTTATGTAAACATCTTGAATTATATAAGATTAAAAATCTATACATAGATATCCTCAAATCCATTGGTAGCCAACACCACATTTATAGAATAATATATAAGTGGGATATTGAAGTCACCTTGTGAATTTTCATGCATTTAATGGATTAATTATCAATGTATTATTTGTAAGATATTAAATAAATTTAGAACATGGGTAATATAGTAGAGTATGATTCCAACCACTTGAGATAATGAACTATCCATATCACATTATGGGAACATATAAAGAAACTTTTTTACCATTAATGTGGAAAAGGAAGATTTATATAGTGGAAATGGATTTTGGGAACTATGGAAGCTATATGTATTTCTCCAATAGCTATTATTATTGATAGAACTTATATTCATTATAAATGTTTAAAATTGATCAAGGATGTCTTCTGGTGCTATCTATAATATTTTAGAGAAGGTAGAGTGAAGCTAACAGTAGTAGAGATTAAAGATCTATTATTCATGTTGAAAATCAAGTTGAATATTGGTGAATCAATAATTGATTGATTGAAAATGATATATACTATTTTTATTGGTATATATCTCTTGGATGATGGGTTTATAGCTTTAAAAGATGAAATATGAGAAATAATAGGTGTTTTTGAGAATATATTATCTTATTTATTTAATATGTTATAATTATTTGGAATATGATAGGATGAGATTTTAATTATTCTAAAAATTACGTCAATCATATAGATTTTCTATGTCATATGAGTAATTTGAGAATTCATAAAGAAGAATTAATGAATTTTGTATCTTTTGAATATATTTTATAGTTTCTGTTTTGAAGATGGACGGATACAAAATTGTAAAAGAAATTACATTATCTACTTAAGATAATTTAGCTAAATATAGGAGATATAGGGTCACAAAAGATAATTTACATATATATAATAATTTTAATAAATGTTAATAGAGATTATAATATTTATGAGAATTGAGGTTTCTGAGTTGAACCTATAAGGTAGTTTTTGGATCTTATATAATACATTAGACTGTATATGACTTATAATTCTGAATTTTTTAGATGTTATAATCAATGGAAAATATCCAATGGCCTGTGATATTGAATCAACTGATTTGGATAAGCATAAAATTCTATACTATCAGAATTCATTTTTGAGTCATGTCTAATATTTCTAAGCCATGTATGATTTAATGAGATGAGGACTATAATTTTCATAGAAATTATGTAAGAATTTATAGAATGAAAAGTGAAGTAATAATATTTATTTTATAATGAATAAATTATTTTGGATGACTGATAGACTATTATTATTGATGAAAATATCAATAAAATAATTTGATAAAAGAACAAATTTTTTGAATAATCTGATCATCAAAAGAAGAAGATCAAAGTTACATATATTTGAAGACAATATTTAATGACTTAAAAATAAAGTTGAAAGTATTTTAAAATATAATGAAACAAAATTTCTTATTACTGATGTTAAAATTAATTGATCTAAAGATAAAAAAGTTGAATTTTAATCAATTTAGGTTTGAAGAGGATAGTAAATATAGAATGTGGTGTGATAACGAATCTATTGACATATTACCTCCATATGAAAATAATTGAAATTTATCACCTGTTAAATAAAATGATTGTAAATATGTAGACACATGTTTTGTGTTTAAATTCTCCCAATAACATAATTAATGTTGTGATTAAATCTGATAGTGAGGTAACTAAGATGGATCTAAGCTACCATCAAATGAATTGAGATGTAATCTAAAATCTATAGTATCTTTTAGAGTTATCAAACTTCTATGGGGAGTTGAGATTAAACTAATAGCATTATCTATATTTTTTATAGGTAAATATATGTTTAATATTTTTTTTGTAAGTGAGAAAAAAATGAGATAGTCATGTTTAATGTAGAAGTATTCATAATATATATTTTTTTGGGAATAACTATTGCATGCGTCAATTGATTAAAAGAGATGAGAACAACATTGTTGAGTGACAAAGAAGTTGATATGAAAATGAATAACTCAAGGCTCTTAGAAGTATCCAGATGATTTTTTTCCCAAGAAATGTTTTCAATGAAAATGAGCATAATAGATAAATTAATGGATCCCTTGTAAATGAATAGGTGAAAACTACAATTGATTCAATTGAAATATTGATATCATGCGAACACTCACATTTGTAAAAGGTGACTTTTAATCACTGGAAGTTATTTTTATGGGATTATATATTTTCTAAATGTTGAAAAATAACATTTTAGTGACCTGCATATAAAAATAAAAAATAATGGTGAGAGATAATAGTGTAAGAATCGAGATTCTATGTGCACAAAAGAAAAATTAAGAACTATTGATGGATAAGTGAAGAGAGAGATATATTTTTTGTAAATATTTACTACTGTGAATCAATAATAAAGGAACCATAATAATTTGAACATCATTCTTTGTTAAAATCATTAAGTTAAAATAGAAGAAATTAGAATGTTTTTACGATAGACTATTTAGTAGTTCATATTTCATATCATTTTTTATCGAGCCTTTTAGGTATTGATAAGTGAGAAAGGTAAGTGATTATTATCTTTCAATGTTCTGTCAACATGATCTAAAAAATACCAAGTTGGTGAGTGACCTTTAAGACCATATTTTAATCCATGAGTCTACGTGAGAGTAATAAATTTCATCTTGTTGATATTTATGTATCATATATATATATATCATGATATATATTTAAAATTAGACTAAAATTAATACTTTTATATACATGGTGGGAAGGCATAAAAAATTTGAAACTCATGTTATGAAATGAGATCAAAAATTTTCTATGTGAATATAGTGTGAATATATTTTTTATAAGTTTATTTATATTCTATAAAATTTAGGTGTGGGAAGAACTAAACCCATTGTATTTGGATAATGATTACATTTTAGACTTCTTAATGGGGGAGAATATCCAATAAAATAAATGAGTCTGTATCTGTAACAAAATATGTATCTTTAGGTTTCCTTGTGAATTTATTTAAAAAACAATTAAGGTGAGTCTGTGAGACACAAGAGTTAATGGATCAATACCGGTAATAGTCTCGGAGGTTCAATTAAAAAAAATAATTTTTTAAAAAATGACCTTCAATTCACACTTCTCATCTCTCGGGACTATAGATATCTATGGCATTTTACTTCAAAAGATAATAGATGTCAATACGTTGATCTCCAAATTAGGTATGTTCTTACTAATTTGGTGTGACCATGAATTTTATTTTTTATGGAATACTGTCCATGGATAACTGTACTGTTAGGTAACCACATCCCATTATGAATATTGGGTGATTCTTAACTTGAAAACGCTAAGAGTTAGGATAACCAAGGAATATAGTTGATCTTGATTCTATAGGATGGATTTAGATAAATAATTTTACAATAATCTATCCATGATTTATAAGTGATATGACTGGAGGGTTTCCAAACATAAATATATCAATCAATAAATTTCATGAAAATGTGGGGCCATTTATTAGTGAAATACAGATCTTAACTCATAGAATTGATATTGTTTATAAAAAATCATTTTTAAGGGGGTAATAGTATTAAAATAGTTGATGAATGTATATAAAACATGATACTCACCCACAAAAATATTTTTCTTATTGTTTATTTCATGCACCATCTTTAATATTTTTAAATATCTTATAGTTATTACCTATAAAGAAGTTCTAGATTGGAATACAATGTAATGAAGTTTTCTAAAAGAGATGACCTATGAGAGTATAATTTTTAATATTATAGATATTAATTTCTATAACTATGACTCATGGGTATTCTATTCTGGTGTGCATCACACATTTTTGATGATAAACATATAATTAGAGATATGATGGAATTGAAAATGGGTTAATTATATATTAGTGTTGGAAATAAGAAAATTGTTTTGACATTGGAATTATAATTTTTTTATCTAATCCTACATTGATGATTAGTTTTTAAAATGGATAAATGATATATTGTTCCTTCCATAAATATAAATTTTATTTACATATCTTGTTTGAAAAAGAATATATTTTCATTAAACACTAAAAATACGAGTGTTCCATTATTTATTAATGAAATATTTTATGGTATTTGGAATATGGTAAATGATATGCATATTCTAGATATATATAATACATGTTATAAAATTATAGATAATAAGTTTAAGGTTGATATTAATCCCATATATAATTGACATTATCTCTTTAGACAAAAGAATGATAAATTCACTAATGATTCCATAGATATATATTTTTGTATTCATTTGATTATGAATCATGTGATAAATATGAACCATGTTTATTAAAAAAACAACCAAATAAAACTTTCATAGAAAAAGTGAAAGATCTTGTGAAATGTTGTATATCATACATAATGATGTGCGTGGGCTAATAATTAATCAAATTAAAATTCTTCTAATGAGTAAATATAATCTAGAAAGAACATACCTCAAAAACCCATCCGGGATCCCACACTATTACACGTCATTTCAATGTTTTTTCTTACTTTCAATGGATATGATTTTCCTATTCTCCACATCTGTTCCTCCTCCAAAGGTAGGCTATTGCCTTGATCAATATGGATTGGTTCCTTTAAAGGAACCTTATCTTGGTCCTCTTATTTTTCCAAAATGATTAGTGTTTTTAAATATAGAGTATTTTTCCATTTCATATAAACATTATGTACCTCTTAGCCTCCCTTGGTACTTTAAATATTTTTTCAACTCATTTTTTAATCTTTCCCATACTATTGTGCTTCCTCCCCTTCCCATAATCTAACTATCATGGTATGAGTTGTAGGGGGTTGATGATCTACATACTATTCAATTAAACATATCTAACTTTAAATATACTATGACATATAACAAGTGGTCTATTATTGTGATTATTTTGGTGTATCATCCATATTTTGATTTATTCAAGTGAATTTTTGATTATTGGGTCCTTGATTATTTATAGGGCATGTCATTCGCTATCATAATGTCCTTTTTATCATCTTTTTGCGGAAAATACATTTTATTCCATGTATGGGGTGTCCCAATCATATATATAATTGTGTTTTATCCTCTATAAAAGGTATAAAATATTAATACTATAATATAATATCACTCATATTTCACTGGGAACCATCTTCACTGATTTCCACTATAGCTTCACAACAAGACAATTCTCAGTGTTATTAGTGACTCGATAGAGAAATTGTTTTCTGTAGATGATATTATTTGATTGTTTTGGAATAAAATATTTGCATGAATCTATGTGGAGATAATGTTAACTCTTCCCTTCCTACAATGCATCCTACTACATGTTGGTTCCTAGATATATATTACTTAACTGACTTTAAATGGATCCAATGGTGGATTTTTCTTGAACTATCACCTTAAATTCCATGTGTGTTCTATTATTCAAAGACAATGTGTTTAATATATTGTGGGGTAAGTATGTAGAGGTTTATTTTGGAGTTTATCAGGCTCTGTAGGGTGTTCCCTACAAATTTATCCTAATGTTTTGGTTTATTATTCTTCTCATATTTTCTCTGGGGCTCATATTTTTTCTGTGGAATCATCTCTCACAACACATCTAGATATCGACTATCTTCTACTGGTTTTTATTAAGGATCATTGATGGTGTAAAGTTAGTAAAGTAATCATTTATAGTGAAAGTATCCCCTTTATCGACACATATTTCTAAGATAAAAGCATTGTGGATTCACATCGTTTTCCATCCACTAATAGAATCATAGCTGGTGAAAATATCATCGGACCGTAGGATTTTCTAACTACTTCTTAAGGAATGTTCTACTATTGACATGAGTGATGAGGATGGTCTTTACTTGATTCATCTTTAAACCCTCATTATCTCCCTATATATAGAATTATTCCAACTAGTTTCTATTTCATTCATTCCCTAACTCACCAATAATATATATGATGTATAGGAATTGAATGTTAAAAACCCTTTGGATCCATCTCCCACAAATTCTTCATGGTTTTGGATCCTCATTTTCATAGTCCATACATCATAGGATCACTAGATCATCTACTATATCCAAATCATGTACCCTCCCAGATTACCCTAAATATATGTCCTTTATTACATTCATGGATTTTCTCTCTTCCTCTCAATGATATCTATCTTGATTTAGAATACCAAAAAATGGTTTTTTCTACCACGAATTAATTTCTAGAAAATGATATTGGAGTGAACTGTGTATCCCTTATCACTATCCTTACACCCTAGCCGGAAATCCTTGTCACTATCCTTGCCACTATCTACGAACCTACTCTTAGAGTGGATACTATTAATTTTTTTAGTAAATGTTAATATGACTAACTTTATGCATGGTTCCCTGATAATCAATCATGTGTGGGTATTTGGTAATAACCACCAACATGTGATCCCTATAAACTCTTCTTCCCAACATATGACTATGGATATTAGTTTTTCATCCCAAAAAATTTTTATATCCATCAACTATACTAAATGTGATATATAATAAAGAGAGAACCGTAACATAGAATTATTATCCTTCATCCTAGGCCGAAACTTCTAGCTTATATGTGGTGATTTTACCAAAATTTATGACTTCTTAGAGAAACAAGGTGGAAGAAATTTCTCTAGGAAGGTGATGAATGATTTCAAAACATTTATAATCAATAGTAATCCCCTTGACATGGGTTATCTGTGTGAACATTTTTCATGGAGAAAAATTAACATATATGATGAAGGATGTTATGCCATCGAGATAGGTGCCCTGTCAACATTCATGGAATATATTATTATTCCTCTATATCCGTTAATCAATTAACATGAGCTCTTCTGGAATATTCCCTTTTATTAATAAAATTAGAAAATGTTTTTTTGGTCTTATAGGGATTCCATTTTTTAAATAAATTGATGCATGAGAGAGAATTCAATCACCTCATACGTACCTCTTGGGAAAAAAAAATACTTGGTCACCCTTGGGTGGCTTTGTAAAAAAACATAGGTAGCTAAAATGAGACATATTAGTTTTGGTGGATAGGTGGAAAAATAATCTTGTTAGGATGGATAATATACAAAATTAGATCAACCAGTTTGAGGTTGACTGATGGAATAGTGTGATGATGATAATTATATGTCACATTATCAAACAAAATAGCAGTTCTATAGGAGTAGGAAGAGTCAATGGATAGAGAAAATTTTATATCCCTTTACATAAGTTATAGTGATATATATAACACATATTTCTTTGTTTATATCAAAGAACATAGATTATTGGGAATCATGAACCTATAAATGGAGTAAATTAATATATTAAGTGTTTTAGATTCCATAGTTTCTTTTTAAGTTTATCATTTTTAAAAAAATATTACCTTCTCTTGGTTGGATAATGGAATTTTTTATCTTTCAGAGGAAGAAGAATAAACTTTTTTAGAAATTATAGCTTCATTGATTTATGAAACCCAGAATGTTACCATGTGATCCATTCCCTCAATGGAGTATATCATTGTAATAATCGTAGGCTTTAATATGGAGAGTGAACCTAGCCCTGATGGATTTATAAAATCATTCAAAATTGAAAAAATTTACACTATTAAAGAATAGGTACTGAATTTATTCCATGATTACATAAAAGGAGGGCCTATACAAATATTCATGTGTATAAAAAACTATTCCACATCTATAAGGTGAAGCATCCTAGTTCATTAAACTGGTATCAGCCTATCAGAATGTGTAATTTTTCATTCAATATTTTAGAAATAAGCAAAATGATATCCTCTCTTAGTATCTTATAGTAATGGTCTAAAAAGTGAGACATGGATTTCTCATGCGGAGGAATATCCAAGGTGCCATTAGTTTATCTCAAGAGATTTTGAAGGATCATGATAGAACGATAGTGGGTACCAATATAATGGATTAAATTGATACAGATAAATCCTATGATGGGATGTAATATAATTTGAAATTAAAAGTAATTTGAATGTGTGGCTTCTTGATGAGGGAATGTTCCATAGAAATATTGAGTTTCTCCTCCCAGATTTTTTATTTCACTCATGGTAATGATGTTTTGGTTATCTACATCATCATGATTTATTTAATAAAGTGATACCATGGTCCAATTTATGTTTGTAAATTCCCAAGACCAACATAGTGGTAAATTAATGATTTCTATATCTATAGAAGATGTATATACTTGGTCACCTAGGTATCAAAAATATTTTTTTTTCAAGTGGAATAATCATTTTTCATAATGAAAATTCCTAAAAAATCAAAAAAAATTCAACATCATCATCTATTATGGAAGGTGGTTTGAGAATTAATTTTTTTGGGAAAAGAGAAATTTTTATATTTTTAATTAGTGTTATTCTTGGGGATCTCTTATTATAGAATGATGGATAGCTGAATATAAAAGAAAATTATTTATGAAACACCTTGTAGACACATTTTCCAATTTAATATTGTGGATCTACCACTTTTAATGTATTATAATGAAAATATTTGAACATATTTCCAATCAGAACATTATATCTTATCCTTTAGAGGGACCATAAATCTCATTAAATGTATGGTATCCTCTTTACCACTTAATTTATTATATTATACATAATTTCACAATGTTTGTTTTCAAAATATTAGAAAGAATTCCTAATGGTTTCCTATGGGACACTCATCTTGAAGATTTTTACCCTTGGGATAACATTCCTTGAATGAAAAAACCATTTGATGAAGTAGGAATCCAAATAAATTGTTGTGGAAAATTCCAAACAAAAGTAAAATACAAACTAGACTGGGATGCATTTTAGGGTACATACATTAAATAAAATTTCATCAAGGATACATTTATGATGTGACAAAAAATTAATCCTGAAATTATGGATTAGATTTTGTATTTATGGTTTGGCCTCTGGTGGTGTTACCATATCATCTATGATCACTACAGATGGTTCGTTAGACATAGGAACATCTCTTAGTTAAATGAATACTATTATGGATATCCTTAATATTTTATTGGATTAAATTATTAGAACACATTATTTCAAGAGGATAAGTAATACCCAACATTGCACAATACGTTCATGAATAAAAAAACCATATTTTCTATAATTAATTTTTTAAAGTGTAAGACTATCAAATTTTCACTACCTCCATCCTATAAAATTTCCCTATTAGTGAATTTTGGAAATATTTCTAAATTTCCTAGATCTCATATTCCTATATTAAGGCCATAATTAAAAATGAGGTGTGTACAAAAATAACTTTATAGGATGGTGAATCAATTAACATACCATCTATAGTAATTAGATGATGTAATGAAAATGTATTAATATAATTTCTATATTTATCATGTTTTAGTCTTTCTAAGATGCAGAAGATTGATCAACTTTTCACTAGGGGAGTGATAAAGATTTACATGGGATCTCTAGTTATCATAAAAGGTACTTTTGATCAAATTGAATAATTTTGAACAGATTTTTTCATGATAGTAATGAAATATTAATATATATTATTATTGTAAAAACTACAATACTATAGACCTTATTAAATGTTGTTGATGTGTACGAGCCTCTCACAATTATTTCAAACACTCGGGCTCTTGGGTAATTTTTTTTATATGAGGATCAAGATTCATTATTAAGTTGGAGAGTAATCCATGATAGCTTGATTTCTATTATAACTAACTACAACTATAGATTCTTCTTAGGTTCCATAGGTGGCCAGAGTTGGGTGTGAGATTGACATAGTAGGACATCAAAAATGATGTCTAGAATAATACAGTTATGTAATATATCAAAAACAGTGTTCCGGTATAACAAATAATAAAAGATACATGAACTAAATACATGATGGATCAATTTATTATAAGAAACCTTACATATTCTCCCTACATTGGAATAGGGAAGAATAAGTATGATCTCAGTCTTCCATATAATAGTAATCATATAAAATTTATATACATTAATATGCATTATATATGTAAGGAAATATAAAGGCATATACATGGATACTGTGTGCTAGCTGGATTAAGTGAGTAACACAGGCCTCAATTCATAGTGCAACGAGTTTAAATCTAATGAGAGGGTAATTTCCATAAATATTATTAGAATGAGAGGCTTTATGCTCTTCAATTGAGATAGTGTGGTGAGTCGATAATCCTAAAAACCAATTCATGTAGAATTTTTACAACATTCCCATTTTCCATGTAAATGTAAATGGTGGGAGATGCCATTCCCATCACCCAATGTATGGGGGTTTTAAACACCATGTTCAACAAGTCCCTTAACCATTTCTCACTATATTTGAACCATAGACTAATCACAATTATCAGGATGAATTTCCCCATAAGAAATTATATCAATTTAAACTAATAGATCCCTGGGTGTCAAAATTTACATATTTCATATAAATAAATATAAAACATGTGGAATAGCCTTTTCAAACACTTTTATTAAAATAAATTCAACAATTTAAATTATAATTATAGGGAGAACCAATTTTAGGTCATCACAAACAACTAATTAGGTTATTCGTCAATTATATATTTACATTAACGAGGGAAATTAATTCAATACACCAAGATGGGTAGTGATCAATGAGATGAACATCCTATAACAATTAAATGTAGGCCAACATGAGTATCTCAATGTGGTTCAGTTGATTTAAAAAATAAAAACACATATTACAACATCTGGTAGAGATTTCCAGTGTTTAGAACAAATAAAAAAGCTATAAAAACCTAAAAATATAGGTAAATTTACTAGAAGACACACCTTAGATTCATGGATGAATCCCATTCTGATATCAACATAAGGTTTTGAGTAAAATATATGAAATCGCCAAAATTAAAAAATTCCTTAAAGATGGGGCATATAAGTTTACACAAAAATAGCACAAGTGATGAAGATAGAAACTAATAATGGAGGGAAAATGATTGTATCTCTTACTATTAGATATCTAATTCATCACACATAGATGGAATATGGGTCTGAATAAGGATACAAATTCAAAACCTAGCCAAGGAGAAGGGTGATCTCTCACAAGAAGGTAGGCAGATATGCGTCAATTAGAGAAGAAAAATTTGGAACAGTTTAAAATAAATCCAGGTTTAAAAGTATAAATTCGCATTAATTTAAGGTATTCTTTGTTTAAATTTATTTTTTGTCCAACTGGGCACTGACAATGAAGCATCTACTACCCAAAAACCCCCCTCGGATAGGATAGGCACATGGTTTCACTAACCATGTGAAACCCATGTGGAATGGCTCTGTCAACATTCTAAGAAAAGTTGTATAAACATGAGTCTAGGGTTGTATATTTTTTTCCAAATGTGAAGAACTCTATATCCCTTTGAAACACCTTTCATTTTTTGGTATAATCACGTAGGCTCAGGGGAATAATTTTGAAAAACCATGCACCTGACCTATTTCATCCAAAACTCAAGATTCGGGATTTGAATAAGCACCAAACCATCCTAATGCCTTTCTTATTAGTTAAGGAACATTTACCAAGTTAAAATGAGGTATTCAAATAAGAAAAAAGATATGACCCTTACCTTCTTGAATATTCAGGTTGTTACAACCTCCCCTCATTGACGTAACAAATCCCATAGTTGGCCTTCTAAAGGTAGTAAGAAATCATTTGAGAAAACCTCTAACCACTGAGCATGTATGTAAGATTATCGTTCTTATTTATATTTTTTTAATTGGTCATTCTACTATAGCTCCCACTTTAAAGGAACTAACATACCTCAGAGAGCCTTCAAGCTCCAATCAATTATTCACATTGGGTACCCCTGAATGGAAAAATCCACTTCTAACTCAACCACCTTAGGATGTAGAACATGCGTCGAGTGTAGATAATATCGATGAATATGAGATACATAAAAACATAACGCATAAGATATTATCTATGAGGAAGTACTATCAGATAATCTACTAGTTTGATCCTCTCAACGATCTAAAATGTTCTGAAAAAGCTAAGATCTAACTTACCATGCCTCCTGATCCATCACTGGCCTATCATTGGAGAAACATGGATGAAAACCCGATAAGTGACCACAAACTAAAGAGTTCATTGATAGTGTATGACATATGATTTCATCCTAGACAAATTTATCATCATGCGGTTCCTGATTAGCTGAATCTACTTCAATGTCTCTTGGACAACATGTGGTCCAATAAGTACTACATACTATACCTCTAACCAGTATAGAGGTGATAACCATGACATACCATATAAGGCCTCATAAGTAATCATCTTAATGGTATACTGAAACATATTATTTTTGTAGAACACTACCAGTGGTATGTGTTTCTTCAAAGAGCCCGAAACGTCAAGGACATGTGCACATAACATGGAATATAATTCCTAAATCATGTTTTTTGTCTATTTGTTGGTCTAAGGGAGTTAGGTTGTGTTAATAAGATTCTGTGTACCCGATGTCTTCTATAACCCATTTAATAATTACATCATAAAATAGGAATTCTTGTCATATGTGATAGGAGACAATTCTCCATGAAGGTATATGTATTCCATGAAATAGAGCCTCCCTAACTCATCTAATAAGATGGTATTTGAAACAATTATTAAGTAGGAGACATTCGTCAACCAGACAAAAACTACCCAAACTATATCATTCCCTTGAGGAATTCTAGGAAAACCTATGATGAAGTCCATGATGACATAATCCCATTTCCACTAAAGAATGGAAAATGGATATAAGAGCACAATTGGTCGCTGGTGTTCTTACTTCACCCACTAACTGGTGGAACACTACGTAGTAAAGAAGGTTATCCCCCATTTCAATCCTGGATAGAAATATGGGAGACATAAGTCATGATACAATATGGTAACATTGGGATATACTGTCCAAACTAAGGCATGATATTCCTGCATCGTCTCCTCTCAAATTTCTACTAGGAATAATACATACCCATATATGTGTAATGTCTCATCCTCATCCATAGTCCAACCAGGAATTGAATCCTTAGGTAAGATACTCTCCCTTAGAACCAATCCCTTAGAATTAGAAAGCTACCTCATCTTAATCCATTCTAGAAGGGTATATTTCACTAAAAAATATGTGAGGAATTTCTAACCATGATCCTTATAAAACTAAACATTATTCTCTAAAAAATTCCATATTCTACCACTCACCATTGGCATCCTAAACCACATGTGGGTGAGTCTTACGGCTCAAATAATCAGCTACTACATTTCCTTTTCCAGAAATATTTGTAATCTCAAAATTAAAGTACTATCTTTATTAATAAAATTTGAATTTATTGCTATTCATATCACAATGTGTAATGATATAATTGAGGCTTTTGGGATTATTAAATAACAAAAAAATATCACAATTAAAATAATGTATCCCACAACATAAAGCATGAACCATAGCTACTAGTTTGAACTCTTTCTTCATGTAACTCAACTTATGTGGCTGCAAATAACAAGACATGTACACTATGAATTGCTTATAAACCCTTAAAACTACTCCCAGTTTGATCCTTTATGCATCTAAAGAAACATTACCACTTCTATCCATAATAATATTAATGAAGTTCATCAGTGAACTCAACCTACATTTCAATTCATGAAAGGATTTCTCACACACCACTGAAAAAATTAATTTCATTCCCTTCATAGTGAATCGTGTAAGAGGCACTACTAGGTATCACAAATCATAGATGAAGTTTCATTAATTACCATATAGTTTTAAGAAACTTTGTATATCAAATATGTTATTGGGTTTCTCATAGGAAACTTCATCCATCAAATTCACTAGGTTTATTGATACTCTTGTATCTAAGATGATATGAACCATGAGGTTGAATTTTTTATCCAAATGTGTAATTTTGTGAAGATTACGTAAATATGGTGCTCTATCAGTGCATTTTACATGATCTCAAGATAGTGGGAATGGTCTCCTCTGGTGCAAGAATACACAAAGATTTCTTCAGGAAAGACTACCACCAATAATTCGATATTTAGATGGAAAGCCCAATTCATTAGGGAGATGAACATAGCTAGGGTCTTCATGAGTCTAAATGACATTACTAAGTAATCGTAAAGGCCATACCTTCTTCGAATAATTGTAGGGTGTATGTTCGATGACCAGACGCACACCTGACGATATAATTCCCATAAATATATCTTTGAAAAAACACTCTCTCCTTAGAGATGATCAAAGATGTAGACTATATGAGGAAATGGATACCATTTATAACCATTAAGCTAGTACAAAAATTGGTCATACATGCATGTCCTAAGGGTACCATCCACCTTATTGGATGAATGGAATAGTGAAACCCAGGTGAGGTATTAGGTTGGATGAAACACATAGATTTCAAGTTCTCCAGCTACATCTTTTTCTCTAGAACCATCCTATGTTCCATCTAATAAGGAGTAATGGACACTGGTACTACTATGGAACTATATCATTGAAAAATTATACCTATTTCACTTTATGTAGCCAATAAAAGTCAATAGGGAAGACATCATTAACAAAATCCACCACCATAAGGAAAAAAACACGTCCTATACCATAATCATCCAATAAAAGACCAGTGATATGGGTTGTTCTACTGTCTATCACCTTATGCTCAATGATATCTCAAGATTCATGGATATATGATTCTCCCTAGTTAATATGTATACCACATTGTGGTTATGTAAATTCCACCACCCAAAGATAATAATCAATATGATCTCGATATGAAACTAACGAGTCCATCCTAAGAATTACATCAAATCCAATCATAAAAAAAATTAAAATATATCACATGAAATGATAATTGCTTATCTCAAGGTCACATTCTATAAAATTGTGAAAACTCTCTGGTTGGATACCCAACAGGGTATCAAATATCAAGACACTGCACAAGTACTCTATCTTGAGGCATAGACTCTCCATTATTTATACTTATATAAAATAGTGTTACTCACCAATGTCATGAAAACAAGTCGCTAAAGTATAGGCTACTAGAATAGTGCCCAGAATAGTATAATGACTGGTTCTCTTATATACTGACATAATATTCATTGGTTGTAACTGGCCCATACCGCATACCTAACTACCATGGGAAGTCCCATTTTGCTGACATTGTTAATATTTAGTCCGGTTCCCTTTTCCTCGACCACCACATCAACTGGAGTAGCCGGTGGTATTCCCACTACCTGCTCGATGATGTACTATTGGCCTCGCTCTAATACATGGAGTCTGTGTAGATCCTATATCACTAGGAACTGGTTGAAAGGTCCTTAAAAAGTTATGATTATGTTATATACTTTCATATCCTTTACACTCAACTAGGTATCACATGATATGTGGTTTCATGTGTCTTATTTCATCACAGTGATGAAAAATAATGAAAATTTAATTATGGGATTATTTACTACCACATCACCTATGAGAAACCTCAAAGTGATGCTTTTTTTTCAATGTAAGAACCGCTATAAGTCCTCGATGTTGATCAAAACACAGTCTCACCATTGATATCCTTCAAATTATGATCATTAATGTGGGCGTAGTTGACTATCTCAAAAATAATATTCAATCAGAAGACATTAACATGTGACTAGATGGAATATACCATCCCATCCTCAAATTTAATTGAATTAATGAGAACATCAGCTTTTATATTTAGCACTAATAATTTCATCTCAGTAAAATGAATTTAATTAACAACTACCAACACAGATCCCTATTACATGTTCATAAACTATCTATCCAAATCAGCTCAAAATTTATGTGCAATGAAGTAATAATAGAATACCATCTTGATGTCACTTTAAATCATATCCCAATCTTTTTCATTCTAGGTAATGACATCCCACCATCACATGGAAGAACCACGCAACAAATAGGTTGTGATATTGACCATATTCTCTGAGGATGTCCCTAGGTGTTCGAATATAGAAAGCATGACCTGCACCCATGACTCAACAGCCTATGGTATTCCATTACCCGAGAAGGTGGGAGGATACTGCTGCTAAAATTCTAATGTCATCATTTACATAATTAAGGAAGATCAAGAAACTCCTTTCATAAAATACATCTAGGAAAGTGACACCATATCAAAACTTAGTATCTATGAACATGTTAAGAATTGAAGGTGGTGTCATGGGTGGCACTACGATATGTCACACTGGTGGTTCAAGGCCCATCACATCAAGGGAATGTTCAACCCCACCATCTTAGAATATGAATGGAGGACGTTGTGGAGGAATGATTCTATAATTCCAAATGAATGGCTTATAAAGAAATTGAATAGTTGAAAATTTTCAAATAAAAGGTTTGACATGTATAATATTTCCTATGGAAAAGGTCATAGCTCTATTCCCACTCTAATAGTTAGGTCTTGATGATAAGGTAATTCAATAAAATTCCATAGGAAATGTAGGTGACGCCCCCCAACAACCCAAATACTAAACCTAAGTTTGGGTCTAGGTCTCTTGTCACAGGATTATGGTCCCGGTATATGGAGTGTCAATTTCATGTTAAAGAGGGGAAACTACTTTAATTTTCAATTTGACTCCCCATATAATAGTAAAAAATTATTTTAGAATAATTGATTTAATTTATGTTTATACACTTATATATATATGTCATGGTGTAGTTAAATGATTCACCATTTCCAATTTATATATTTCATAATCCTTATAATGCTAAATTACCACATCATATAACTACATCCTAACCCTTACACTCGTCAAATGGATGTAACAGGTTGTATAAAATGATTTGATTTAGGGAATCACTGTTACCAAATTCTAGAAGTACATGGTTCAAAAATTATAATTGGAATTCATGTAATGAAATTATCTAATTTTATTTTATTCCATGAAATTAATAGGTTTAGAACAAAAAACATGGTATAATTGGTTAATTTTGGTTCCATCATCAATGTATATATGAAAATGCCATTTTGATTGGGGAAAGAAGCTTTAATTTATCAATGTAATTTATTCCCAAAAGAGACATCTTCCCAATTCCAATACATAATAAAGAACAATACCATATATATTAGTAAAATGGACACGATAAGTATTCATGGGATGAAAAAATTCATGGAATATAAGTCTTGAAGTACCTATGATGATGCATGAACAAAAAAATCCATTCCATACTATGCCATAGGAAAATATATCTATATTAATAATATCAATAATAATAACATCACTAAATATGTGTGTCTCCCAATAGTGAAATATTTACAAATATTTCAAGAATAAATCAAAATAACAATATCTCATCCAAGGTAATTTGAGATTCTCCAATACCTAGGATAGATACTCCTATGTATAGGCTCATTGAAAATTAGTACACATTCCTAGTCTATTTTCCAATACACAATTAGTAGTATAAATGGAAAATAAATATTCGGTATCACATTGTAATTTCACTACCTAGGATCCAAAAAATTGTTCCCTGATCTAGTGGGTCATATGTTCTCAATTGTTCCTCCCCATATGTTAGAGGCCATTGACCTATAGTAATGGTCCAATGTGGTATATTGGGGAGAATATATGCCCATATCAGACCAACATAATAGAAAAAAATAGTGTTAATAAATAGAGGATGTATAATAGATATCTAAAAGCACCATGGAGATGTATTCTACAATAAAACATAGCGGAATAAGAATCACGCAAGCAGTAATAATAAACAAAATACATAAGCTGAGTCATATAAAAAATGATTCCATGTCATGCTCATATATATAAATAGGGATAAAGGGGATACGTGGTGGCATAAACATGCAACAGGCTAAACAAAAAAAAATACCAAATGGCCTCTTAACTAGCAACATGATCATATTCCCAGTCCTCTTCTCCCATGATATATGATAATAAAACATAACAGACATCCATGATAGGGAACTTTCCCTTATTAAATCATAAAACCATAAAGTCTACATTGGTACCATAGTTATCCTGATAATGGTATGAGATAAACTAAGTAGGCCACCACCAACGATGTCTATAATAAACCATTTTTTGTATATATAATAGAAGTTTTCTATTATAATATAAAATAAAAGATTCATTAAATAAATCTTAGTCAGCTCATGTTCCTATAGGTTACCAAGAAGACACTACCTTCTTCCGAATAACTTGAAATATTTCTGATCTTAGTCGACCATATATAAGTAATCTTATATAATATTTATACATGTAAATACACAATATATTTAAGAACATATATATGAATTTACATGGATACTAGAAGCTATATTTAATAAGGGTAGAACTCATATTCCCATGCATTGTCAAAAGAGCTAAAATCCCCTACAGGGCTACCGTACAAGAATCTCCCAAGAATGTGAGACATTATGGTTTTCACTAGAGATAGTGGGGTGAGTCATAATTCCCAACACTAGATGCAATGGAACATGTAATGTCATTATCATGATCCATGTAAAAGTAATTGGCATGAGTTCCCATGACTATCACCCAATGTAAGGGAGCCTGAAACACCATGCCGAACATGTTCTTTTACCATTGTATACTAAACAATAACCATGGTCTCATCATAATAATAATGAGAAATTTCACCCTAATAACTTATTTAAATTTAACCCAATCAAATCATGGGTGTCGCAATTTAAAAACATCACATATCTAAATATATAACACATGAAACTGACATTCCACCCACTTCCATTTAATTAAATGAAACCATTTAATTTATAAGTCCAGATAGACCAAATTTAAAGTTATGAAAAGCCACATAGAAGGAGTTTGGTAAATAAAAAATTTAAATTAATGAGGGAAAGTAATTCAATGCACCCAAAGGGGAGGATATCAATGAGGTAAAAATCCTATAACATTTAAATGCAGGATAACTTGAGTATATCGACATGGCACAATTATTTTAAAACGAAAGAACACATTTTATAGAATTTAAGACAAGTTTTTGGAATATGTAATAATGAAATGATATATAAAAACACCTAAAATTTTAGGTAAATTTACTAGACCACCTAAATTAGGCTTGTTTATGAATTATAATTCGATACAGCTTCACGTTTGGAGTATAATATGAGAAATCACCAAAATAGACAAATTCACTATAAACTAAGAATATAAGACCATACCAAAAAACCACATGATAGAGAAATAGATACTATGAAAATAACTAAGAGGATTATATCTATTACCATTATCTATCCAATACATCTAACAATGAAGGAAACAAAGTCTGAAAGAGGATATGGCTTCAAAGCATCACCAATGTGAAGGGAGATCCATCATGAGAGGGTAAGAGGCTATAAATCCACTTGAGAATAAAAAAGAGGAATCATATTAAAAAATTTAATTGGAAAAGTGTATTTTTAACTTCATTTAAGGGGCCACATAGTTTGGGTGAACAGTTGGTCAAACCATACGGCAACTAAATACCAAGATGCCCCATTCATGGGATAGGTGCAGGGTTTTACTAACTGTTCCCACTTGTATAAAATGGATCCTTCAGATATTCGAAAAAAGTTTAATTAACATGATTTCAAGGTTGTATGGTTTTTCATAACCATGTGGCCCTCTTTATCCCTCAGAAACCCCCAGAAAAGTTTGGCCAAATTGTGCAATCTTAGGGTCACTAATTGGACAAACCGTGTGCCTCTCCCATTTCTTCTAAAACTCAGATAATTGATCTCTGATCCATACCCATAAACTCATGTGATATTAATTAGGCCTTAGAGAACATATAACAATGTAAAATAATATATTTAATCATGAACAATAAATGATCCACACCTTAATAAAAATTATGGATATTTTAATTATTAAAATTTTATTAATAAGAAAATATTGAAATTCATACTTTTAGGGTCTAGATACATAATCTCTTATTACCCCAATGTAAACACTAATGGTATGGTTTATGATGGTAGTGATTTATCAGAGTGGTTTTACGTACATGGTTTGAGTCATGATTTTGATAATATTAATCATCTCTCATAATTGGTGTCACTCATGCTTTAGTTGTTAAATCTCTTCTTTGGCTTGGGAATCTTAATATACCATGGATTCTATGTCCATCAGGAAATTAGATAGATTAGCTTTATCATGTATGACCCTACTAGTCGAGGCCATCAATTCTTCCATCTGTGTCAACAAGAAATTATTATAACCCTTTATATATACTAATCTTAATGGTCACAGTATAATGGCTATATTATAAAAATTTAAGATGATTGGTTGGTTTTTGAATCTCATATTCTATATTTTATTGTTTTTCAATAATAACCAATGTTATGGGTTTTTTATACATAAAATAATTAGTTATGAATTTATTCATTCAAAAGGTAATTTCATTTATAAATGAATAGGTTATTACATTATTTCCCCAATCATAATTTTATCCCTTGAAATTTAATTTCAAACAATAAGATATATGAGGATAATTCTATTTTTATTTTCTCTTACAGTTACCATGTTTCCTCCTCAAGCATTTTGTTACACCACATCATTATAACCATATAAGTTATCTTGTTTAATAGTAATTTTTCTTTTTGATCTATGATCTTCACTATATGATCATCATGTGAAATATTTTTCATAAAGGGTACCCCAAACAGATTCAGTACATGTAAATAGCCTACTATGTTTCTCTTTAAGAGAGATACATTCAACACATAATGTAATTGATATTGGTTAGGTGTGAGTTATAGTCTATTGGAACCATATTCTATGTGATTAAGGATCACATAAGGGAAAATTGATCATGGAGTAATCTTTCATTTCTTCCAAAAAACTCAGGAAATTATTACATGGTGATATAAAAAAAACACATTATCTCTGACATGAAATTCATAGCCTCCTTGATGATTTTCTTTATAGAGTTTCTATTTAATTTTAATGGAATTAATATGAAAGTAAAAGATTTAAAAATTCTCTTTCATCTCTTGGATATGATCAAGTCCCATTAGATTATTCTCTCCAACCCCATCCCAACATGTTGGAGTCCAACACCTCTTACCATATAGTGCCTCATAAGGTTCCAATTGAATGATAACATGTAATTTTTAATTGTATGAGTACACTATTGGGGGAATGTTTTCATCATAAAATCCTTGTAATTTAATATACATTATCTCAAGGAATACTCTAGTGTTTGGATGGTTATCTCAAATTGACCAACCTTATGTGGGTGACAATTTATACTGGAACCCATATCTGTATTGAATTGGTGCTAATAGATTCTATATAACCTTAATGTAAACCTAAGAACATGATCAAATATATTAGAGAGTATCAATTTATATAGTCTAACCACTTCCCTCATGTACATCATGGAGTGTTGGTCAAGATAGAAATATTCCTTGATATAAATGAAGTGTATAGACTTTGTAAGGTGATCATCAACCACCCAGATGGTGTTAGTTCCATTAGATGTTCATGGGGGTCCTAAAATTAAATCCAGGGTTTTGTTTCCTCATTTTCTTACTGGTATGTGAAATGGTTCATCATACACTTAGACTATAATCATTCATCATTTAATTGTTGGTTTGAAATGAATGAAGAATAAAATTATTCAATATCCATCATTAGTTTATCTGACCATAACATTTTCTTGAGATCCATATGATTTATATTGTTTATTGGATTAATATAGATGGAATATCTATTCACATCATTAATAAGTTACTTCTTCATCTATTTTTTAGGAGATAAAAATATAGGTTCGGAACATTGAAACACTATTTGAAGAAAATATCATCTCTGGAATATTCGATACATTTTTTGTAGTATGTAATCAACATTTTGGGGATCTATGATCCTCTCAAGAATGGTTGGTTGAGTATTTAGTTGGGAATGGTTGGATGAAGATAATTTTATTATTCCCACATACATCCTTTATATAAATAAGAATATTGGATTCTTTTTAAACCTCTTCACGGATAGAGTTTCAAGATCCTTTCTAATTAGAGTATATTCCACTTTTTTTCCTTCCCTGAATGGTAATAGACTGGTCAATCATAATCCTAGATCATATCTAAAAAACATTGTTCACTCATATTGGGGTCTATTTTTGTGGATATATACTTAAATATTTCATGATCATATTTATAGGTAACACTTCACTCAGTGGATATAATTTCACCAAATCATTAATCCGATTATCTCTGCAACCATTTCTAGATCATGATTTTTGTAGTTCTTCTCATGGATATTTATTCAGATAGAATAATATACAATAACTCTCTTATCTTTCATGATTAAACAACCCAAACATTTTTTGGATTCACTATTATAGATCACATACCCTTCCTTATTGGAGGGTAATGTGTTAAAAGGTGCAGTGATTATCATCTTCTTTTACTTATTTAATATATCCTCATATCCATAATTCAATACAAGATTGAATCACTTCCATGTTATCTTACATAGTTGGATTGATAATCCTGATAATTTTTTTAGAAATATATGAAAATACCTAGCTAATCTAGAGAAACTATGGACTTATAGCACATATGATGGTCTAGGACATCCATAAATTGCCTCATTTTTTAATGATGCGCATATATCTCTTTTTTGGAGATAGAATTACCCATGAATGTAAATTTCTCAAACCCAAAAAAATATTTACTGTACTTTGAATTCATTTTTTAATTTTTATGGTTCTTTAGTACATCATTGAAATTATCTTATTGTTTCTCCTTTCTTTTTATATAAATAACAATATCATCTATAAAGTCTACAATATATTTTTAAAATTAATCTCTAAAGAATCTATTAACTAATTTCTTGAATATAGAGGTAGAATTATTGAGTCCTAATGGAATCAATATGATATCTTATTACCGATAACTTGTATAAAATTATTTTTTGGGGATTTTCTCTTTCTTTACCCACACTAGATAATATACTGATCATACACCCACCATAGAGAAGTATTGAGATCCATAGAGCTGAGAAAAAACGTTTTCAATACATGGATGATGATACTTGTAATTTATCATGATCATATTGATATCATGATAATCAATGTAGTGGAAAAGTGACCAATCCATTCACATGATGAAGAGGACCAATACACCCCATGGTAGAGGATATGGGTGTATAAACTCTTTATCTGGATTCTTATGCAAGTACATATTTTGATCCTCATGTTCAAAAATTTACATTATATATGGGGTATTGGATATTGGAAATGATTTTGGTATAAGATAAATTCATAACTATGTCTCCCCGCTCATATAAATACCATTTAATTATTTAGAAAAAACATCATTTTATTCCCTTACGATGGGCATGTCATAGTGGATGATCATTTCCTTAGTCTCAATCATTTTATCTAGATACACTTTCTCATAAGGAAATAATAATATGATTTAGAAGATGATACAAGAAGTTATTCATCCTCTTCCTTGATATTTTATTAAATCATTATGGGATTCATGATATGAAGGGTGATTTACTTCTCTTGGTAATTTATTTTGGCTCTATAAAAGAAAACACAATCCATACCCATAATTGTAAGAAATTCTAATAAAGGGTGTATCAGAATATTATCTCGGATATTTATCAAGAAAATATAGGTTGGGGAGAATTTATATACTTTTGATTTAACAATTTCCCATTTCTATTTTCAAATATAGCTCCACTTCCATGTTTTGAGGTGGTGTTTGAATAGTTTTACTAAACATGCTTAATATAAAGGAATGTGTAATACCATTGATGATTATAATACCTTTCTTAATTTGATTCTAGATCAGATCATTTACATAATATATATAGATTTAAGGATGATAATTTTAAGTCCACTAAACACATAAAAGAGAAACTATTAACATTATAGGGATAATCCATCAATAACAAAAATTCTTTTAACTATGAATTCATAAATTTCAATATATGTTATCGATGGTATATTTCTAAACATAAAATTTTATTGTGATTTTTTCTCTCATAATAATGGTTCAAAAAAATCTTATTAATATACCAAATAATATCACATGGGAGGCTCAATACATTGGTATAATAAGGTCACTATGTCGTGCACTAGGTGATGATCGAGTCAAATCCCAATGCACCCTTTTAAACATTATTACCCTTAGGCACAAATTTTATAGATCCACCTCGAATTTTAGATTTCTAAAACAGATTTTATTTCTTAAATAATATTTAGTCTAAAATTTTTTATAATTTTTTGGAATTTCCAATGTTTATGCTTATCCTTGATTATTGACTAATTTTTCTTCATCCTAATCCACAAAAATAACTAGGCCTTTTTTGATAAAAAAATATGAAAATTCATATCTTAATACTCATTAATTAATGATTTATTACTTTATGATACACACAATAAAATCACATAATATCATGAGGCCTAGTGTTATTGTGAAATTAGATATATATCACATAAAGTTGAGACATGGGTAGAAAAACATTATTTTGAAACACCAAAATATTCCCTTATATTCCATTGATCTTCTAGTACTATATGGGTTATCTTCTGTATGTATATAAGAGATGGGTGAGATATAAATTTTAATAAGGGAATAAAAAAAATACAAATATTACATAAGAAATGATTGATAATATGTAAATCCACAAGGAATAAAATGTTGGAGAATCCTAATAATGATTAATGAAGCATGACATAAGCTGATAACATCAAGAAAATATAGGAATTTAAAAACAACATAAAAAATAGCATCATAAGAATAATTAAAGGATAAGCACCAATATATTTTAACATAATTTTATTAGGATAGCCTCTAATGAACCATAAATGGAATATCATGAGAAAAAAGTAGAACCCAATGCATTGGAGCTATATATAATTATAGGCACATCCATCACATTCATATCATGACATTCATTTATGTGCCAAATAAATCATACAACATATGAAATAATTTTTATCACTTTTTACCCCAGGATTAATAAGTGAAGTTAAAATAAATAGATTTACTAAATTAATTGTGGATAGATATAAAAATGTTAATAACAATGAGTAGAAATTGGTATGGGGAATCACTACCGAAATGTTTGACATAGAAAATCACATGTTAATTTTTGCAACATAATGAGTGTAAATAATGGTTTATTGAATTAGATAATGAGAGAAATAGTTGGTATATCATTACATGGGAATCATAATTATAGTTAAGGGAGATGTAAAACAAATTATGACATGGGCAATTGGAAATATACAGGTCCTAATAGAAATTAAGTACTTGAAATAAAAAGAAGAGGAGAGAGTCTCTTGCTTTAAGAGATCACTTCTAAAAGCATGATTGACGATTCTTAAGAGATTGAAAATTCCTTGGGAGGGATTTATAGAGGTATAAATAGATTAAATACATTATAAATATGTTTTTAGTGAAGAGGATTGGTATTTAGAGTGGGTATTTGTAATAAAATAGAGGTGATTTCATTATTAATTTCTAAATCATGGTTTTGGAACTTATATGATAGAGAAAAAAATATGAAACATTTCATGGTATTTCCCCATTTTTTGAAAATGTCGATTTTATCTTAATATAATAGGATTCAAATTACCAAACTCTTAGAAATTATACCTAGGTCATGCAGATGTGATTTATGTTCATAAAAACATAATATTAAATATAGGTCAAGGAGGATTCTTTATGGGTTTAAAAAATAAAAAGAAATTTAAAAACAAATTATTTTAATGGGAAAACACAATTTCATTTATGATTACACTTTATAGTATTTATTATATCACTTTTAGATATTTATTATGTAATAATTCATACTTTGTATTTATAACACATTAATTTTTTCCCAAAAATTCATCTGTCTGAGAAAATCATGAAAAATTATATTATATATACTTTTTACAAGATGATTTCAAAAATAATAATTATTTTATGAAAATAATTTTATAAAAATTATAATTTACACTTTTAAATAAAAACTCTATTTATTAAAAAAATATTATTTTTTTGATGATAATGGTTTTAGATCCCATATAAAAATTAAATATGAATTTATAATATTTTATTATAAATTATATTAAAATATATATTAATTAAAGAAATATTTCATGAAAATAATACTTCTTTAAAAAATTATTTAATTTATTTAAAATAATTTCTCTATTGATACTATATATTTTTAAAAAAAATCAAAAATTTATTTTCATCATATCAAAATATAGTTTTTATCAAAATCATCATTTAATCATTTATAATAGTGAAAATAAAAAGGATAAATATCACCATTATTTTATTAAAAATAAAGTATAAAAATTCATATTTTTAAGGTCTAGATACATAACCCTTTATTACACTAGCATACGCCATATGAGTATACTGTGTGATGGTTGTGATTTTTAGGGTTGTCTGACGAACATGGTTTGGGTCATGATCTTGATAAGCTTATTCTTATCATATAAATTTTTTTTCTCATTAAGTAGTTATTAAATATCTACAAGGTATTGTTAAATGGAAAATATCAGATGTTTCATCTAGCATAGATTCTTTGATAGATGGGATTCATAAGGTACGAACCCACTAGTCGAGGCTATCACTTCATCCATCTCTTTCAATTATACTTTCTCACATAGCATATTATATTCTAATATTAATGGTCACCATAAATTAGATATATTATGGAATTTTAAGATGCACATACATTTATTTTAATTATTAGAGGATATATTTTATAATAATTCCGAAAAAATACGTTCTTGTGTTTTGTATAACTATAAAAAATAATAAGGAATTTATTCATTCATAAGGGAACATAATTTATAAATGTTTAGGATGTTACATGTGGCATAGTCTTGGTTGGATGAAGGCATTAAAATTACCACTGATGGATTATTTACATGTGTCATGATTCATGTATGGGGTCTTTCAATAGAAACCCAAGGCTCTTTCATACTATTATTTAGTTCTCTTTATGGAGAAGAGAACGTTCTTATTGTAAAATATCTGGATTTGTCTATCAGAAGTGGAAATTGAATTGAACATCATTAAAAACATTATGAAGGAAGATTATATAGAAAATAGTTTGGTTACTTACTACTTGATGAGATATATACATCTTTATGATCAAGATATATATATTCCCCAAACTTGGAAAGAGAGACATGGAGCATGATATTTTATGGATTCCAAATGAAGTTCAATCAATAACCTATAAATATTAAAAATAATAGGTTCTATGCACCATGGTTTTTATTATATTATTCTTTATAACCCTATTGTGATACTATACTCCATACCCCCATGAGCATATATTAATATGTTTCTTCATGAAATATTTAATTTTAAATAGAGATTACACAAGAAAGTCATGGGTATATGACTTTTCAACCATTATTAATGAAATTAGTTGGTATAGTTCTGTGTGTCTTATAAGACACATGTATAAAATTTTATAAAATTTCATATAATTTATGAAAGAAGTATTGAATCAAATAAGAAATAATATTAATATTATTTGATTAGTTTATGGTGAATAATAGTTTACCTAAAAATTACTAATCATCTGAGATATTCTGTTATTGTTCCAAAAATCAATCCTAATAGAACACCATAATAGAATTGTGGTCTTGAGATGAGAAAATCCAATGAGTTAGACATTATATTATTAATAATTCATCTTTGTGAACTTCCTATATCATTATGAGGATATAAATTTAAAATTTTAATCTTCTATCTTAGCCATGTTCAATCTAATGAAGTCATAAAAACATTTTACTAGATATGTAAATTCAAATTTCCCAATATATATTTTATTATTATTTTTGTTTGTGAAGAATATTTATGATGTTTCTATTATGAATTAATAATACTTATAATAGAATGTTTATTTTTTTTGTTATCACAACCAAATAAATGGATAATATATCATTAATCTTATTGAACACAAAGTCATTCCAGATTGAGATAGTGTATTGTTTGAGAAGTATAACAAGATTCATGGAGTATATAAATAGAAATTTAAACATTGATAAGTTGAAGACTAATAAATAGGAAGTTTTATTATGGTGAAATTTATGTTGGTTTTACAAAGAGTTTTGGAAGATGAACTTACTCTAGTCACCCAAGAACATCAATGGTATGTTAAGAATTATTAAAAATGATATAGATATAATTCCATATATGAGGAATATTTTACTTAATTAGATTCTATATAGTGTTTTTATTTTGATAAATGGTTGAAAAAATGTAATCTAAAATGGAATCTATGTATGCTGACCAACATTAAAATGTGGTGGATATACTTTAATTGGTGAGAAATATAAAGAAAAAGTGGGTTTTCTACATAGAAAATGATATATATTATATAGTGTATAGTTATTTATCTAACCTAGTATAAAATATTTTTAAAAAATAAATGTATTTTCTATGTTGAGAATGTTTCATTACTTCTATTGATACTATCCATTTGGATATTACATTCCATAATAATACAATATGAATATAAGATATATCAAATGGATATCAAAACAACTTTCCTTAATGTGGATTGAATAGAGGATGTGTAATGATATATATCAATTTTTTTGAAGAACCAAACATTTCGACTATGTTTTTCATGTAACAAAGGTCCATTTATAGATTGAAGCATGATTCTTGGAGATATATTTTATGATTTTTTATGTAATAAAAGTGTTTTATTTCCTTAAAAATTTAGGGGATTTATTTTAATAAATGATTATTAGTGGTATTTTTTGGTATTTATGATATTTTATTTGAATGAAATATTCCTCATCCAAAACTATGTGCCAACATTACACTTTTTTAAGATGTTATTTGGAAAATGATTCTTAATTAAATACATCAATGAAGAAATATAAACACTAAATATGAATATCTATTGATATATACAAATGTTTTATCTTTTACTGAGTCAAACCACATATATTGGTAAAGATATAATGTGTTCTAGTATGGGGAACTCGAAAATGTGTCTTTACTAGTGCTTTTAGCACAAATATTAGGATGATTTAAGATAATTATATAGAGTTGTAAAGGATGGATATAATTCCTTATTATTCCTCCATATGATCTATCATGTACTCCATGTTTTTTACTCAACTAATTGATTATCATGATTTTAGAACTATAAGTTGATGCCAATACAAACCTGGTGATGATCAATGGATTACTATCATGCACATACTTATGAACCTGAGAAGAACTATGGATATATTCATATTCATTTATAGGGTGGATTATCATACTGTAGAGGGTTATACTAATGCTCATTTCCAATATAATACAGATTATTGGAGATATAAATCTAGTTTTTAGTTTTTCCTAAACAATGGAAAAATCACTTGGAAGAGTTCTAATTAATACACCATAGATGAATCAAAAATAGAGGTGGAGTAGATTATTATATAAAATTCAATGAAGGAATCTATTTGGATTAAGATGTTAATTTCTAAACATTGGTTCATTAATAAAATTGAGGGACTGATCAAGATTTTTTGGGAAAATAATAGAGATATTTCATAACATAGAGGACCTTAGTATCACTAAACAACCAAACAAAATCTTCCAAAATACAATCTCATTCAATATATATTTAAAATGGGGGATGCGATGATCTATTGGATGGATATAGAGGATAATGTAATGAATATATTTACGAAACCATTTACATAGTCAAATAATATATCTCATGTTTAATATCTTAGTGTAATATATAAGTGATATTTGATTTAATGATTTTAAAATGTTTCATGATTTTATAAAAAATAAAATCTACATTTAAAAATAATCCATGTTTTCAAAAAACATATTTTATTTGAATAGTGTAATTTAAATATCTACAAAATATATAAATTTGAGTTACCATAATCATTTCTCACCAATAATTATTATGGATTTTGATGATATGTTATGAATATCATGAGTATAATATTATAATTTATACATAGATTATTATGTTATATATGTAGAGTGTAATCTTATGATAGAAGGTGAATATTTATTATTTCAAATAAACCACCAAATCATATGACATGGAATGTCACGCATTCATTGATATACTTAGGGTTTCATAATTATGATCAATCCCCATAAACTAAGGTTGGTAAGAAACCTAGAAAGAAAAACATTATAATTTGATACATTTCTTACACATTCCATGAGGCAAAACTGATTAAGTTTGGTTGGGTATGTTATTGATCATGTCATCGATAATGGATCAACCATGATGGTATTCGTCTACTTATTTGAAATGAAAATATATCCCAACTCCTGATAGAGTTAGAATAATGAAGTAAATATCTAAATATATTTCGGTGACATGTGATGTGCTCAACTACATGGACGAGGGATATGTGATGTTCTCATCTTCTAGATGAATGAAATGTGCTATATTTTTTGACCGACCTATTTTGTTTCAATGAATTGTGAATGTGTGAGATTAACAATACTATATTGACATGTTCAATGTCTAGTAATCACATGATGTTTTGAATAAAGGAATTATATAAATATGTGTGTAATTTTTATATGATACATTTTATTGGTGGTATATTCATATATAAATACATGTTTGTTGGATTGGGATCAAACCAGACCCCTTTGTAGCTTGAGTAGCATCAATTATTTTCCAGAGGTGTCTCCTTTATTACATCTATGATATATGGATTTAAAATTTGTTTCAAATAATACAAAGTCTCATAAGATTATAGAGTTATATCTTAGTATAAATATAGAATTTTGGATGGAATTTTTATTCCAAAAAGAAGACATTTTGATACACCACATCCAAATGAATATTAATGGATTCATAAAGAGTTTTAAATTTTACATTAATTATATGTGATTTTAATTAAAGAGATATAGTTTTGTAAATTAATTAAAATATAGAATTAATATTTTATGATATCCTTTGACTTGTAGCAAGAGATATGAGTATAAAGATGATTTTTTCATAGCAAGATACCTTTTTCAATCATAGTGTTTCATATATATAGATATGGGATATAAAATTCTTATCCACCTCCATATACTTTACTATGGTCTAATTTTGTTTTTATTCATTAATAAGATTCATGTATCGATAGAAAAACTAATCATCATCATTTAAATTTATGAAACATTCATATTCCCCATGGGAATTCATTATTGTAACATATGATTTCTAAAAATATTTTGAAACTGATTCTTGACCCCCTTCACTTAATATATAAATAAAATATAAGGTATTTTATCCACCTTTTTGTTAAAAAATGATACATACAAGCCATAACTAAATATTTCATCATCCATGATTAACATTATCCTTTTGAATTTTTTTCAGATATCCTTTGGAGTTTAGTGGTCTACTTTTTATAAATAAAGATCCATGTTTCTGGTGTATGACCTATGGAGGAAAGAATCATTTTATCATCTCTTGGTGATCCCAATCAAGTGTACACCATTATTTTTGAAAAATATGGAGATCACTGCAATCAAGGTACCCATATTTTTTTATTTTACATGTTTATAATGTTGATGATAGATCATAAACTATAATTTTATCATCTATAACTATGATAATTTGATGATCTATAAAAGCATATTATTTTTATCATGAACATAGAAGAATGAAGTATGTAAGAATATTTTGGATTAAGATAAAAGGAAAATCATGAAGTTGACCACATGGAATTGATCCAAGATATCATTAAAAATATTTAAAAATCGTATAATAAATCATGTAAAATTTTCGAAGGATGTAAGAAAGAAATATAACCTGAAATAATGAACGAGACTAGTCACATGGGGAACTAGAGAAGAATATTAGAAGAATCCTGATGTATGTTAATTCTTAGGATGATGATGTTAGAGGATAAGATGAAAATGGTTTTGAACACACATGATTAGATATAAGAGTGATAGAATACGTTATCGAGCTTCCAAATATTTCTTTTCCCCACATCATAATACCATAAGTGATTGTAGTGTAGCTTGTTAATACATTTATTGTCAATTTTGGTATTTGTAAAATTAATTTCCCATTTTATATTTTTCTTTCAGTGTCTGTGAATTTTGGTATTAACTATTTATCATTATTCATTATTATCTATTTAATTGGTAGATGAACCTAATTTTATTGTACAAAAGTAATATTTAATGTTAGGATTATGGAGTAGAATATATTACATTAATAATGGATTTATTATTGAGTATCAAAACAAACCATATATTTATAACTAGATAACATGGGAAAAAAGGAAAAACTCAGGTAGTGGAAGAATATCAACACCACTGAACATTAGTACTCCCTTATCTTTACTTTATATTATCTAAAAATATCAATGGGACATAATACATTGTTATGAATACATTAGGATTTCTTGAGATTTATTTTTATGGGGTATAATGGTGGTTTCTCAAATTCACTTAGTTTCCATTAAAAAAGAGTAGATTTGTCAAATTCCATCTCCCTAAAAATTATAGCAACTTTAAATTAAGATAGAAATTTGGTTGCTAAATCAAAACCATGACATAGCCTCAATTTTTTCTCAGTTAAATCATTGTAAAAGAACCCCCATAATGTTTTTATTGGTTTCTGAATATAATAATCTATGAACATTAGTTATTTGAAACCCATCTATATAGATAAACAACTCATCTACATTCTAGTATCATGTTAAAATTATCGATATGAACTATAAAATAATCATTAGTCGGTTTTGGTTATACATAGAAAGACAAGTTAGTGCGATATAACATGTTTTTATTTTTAAAATATAAAATATATTTTTTAAAAACATATATATAATTTTGATAAAGTAAAAAATAAAAAATGTATAATAAATTCATTGAGTTGTTCATTTTTTCATTTCTTTATATTCTATTATGATTGATAGTGTATGTGTTTTAGTTCATTATTTAAAACTAAATTATTAATCCCTTTAAAAAATAATTTTTTTAGCGTCGTAATAATATTGTATTTGTGGTGGAGAATCAAAAATCATGAAAAATAAGATGAATAAACCATTGATGGTACAGTCTTATGGATTAAATTGTTCAAATAACATGTGGAACTAATGTTAATTAATTATGAATACAATATTTAAAATAGTATAGATTGGAATAATACCAGGCCAATTGAGTTATAAGAAAAATTAGAAGAGAATGAACATTAGAAAAAAAAATACTTTGTTTAATTAAATTTATTATTTTAATCTATCAAAAAGAGACACAAATTCTACAAAAAATTATTTCTATATCACATCATAAATATTTGATAAATAAAAGGAATTAAATATTTTAGTGAAATAATAATGAGCTACCCTTCTTACTTATATAGGTTCAGATTATTTCTATTAGCATAATATATTTTTTATGATAAAAATTGATATATGTTTATATCAAAATTTAATTGATCAAAAAAATCATGAGGGTGTATTCAGTGCTGAAGTTTGTATTTAGTGTGAAATTCATGAAACATGTATAAACTCAAATATTATTATCATTAAATACTTCTTATACAATTAAAAAATTCTAATAATAAATAGAATGTGAAAAAATATATACTTTTATCTTATCATTAAAATATCAATTGGTATATAATAGTAAACCTCCTAAAAAGATTTTAAAAAAGAACCATGAAATATAAATATAATGTTTTCATACCAAACGGATGTGGATCATCCAAATTGTATTGTTTTTTAGTAAAAAACACCCCACTCATATTAAGGTTAGTATTTGGAAAACTCACATCCTAAATCTATAAAAAAGATCATTTGGGACCTAAACCAAATTTATTCCCCCTTATCTTTTACTTTTATAGGTTATAAATAGTTAAATTTTATGTTTTTTCATAATAAAATTAAACTAGGAGGGTTTATTATCAAGTATTCCTAGAATATCTAATAGGGGTTATCCATCCTTCTCATTCATTTTATTATTTCCCAAATATATTGCAAGAAATATTTCCATAATAATACTTAACCTGAGTAGGTGATAGTGAAAAATATGTTTTGCAGTGATTCAACTTATTATAAGATTAGTTTTTTTTTAATTTGTATATTTTTTCATTTTTTTTGAGTTGGTTGGAATAGCCAATAAAATTTTTACTTCTATATAAACTATGAGATAATTTTATCATTTTTTATTTTAATTATTTTTAATGATTACTGATGTGATACTTAAAATTATTAGTTTAAATTTTTATAATTTTCACAAATTTAGACAGATTATTAATGTCTATATAAATTAGTGACTATCCAAAATTTATTTCTTATTATAAGAGATATTTTTAAATATTTGTTTCATATAATTTATCATTCTTACCATTTATTGGTATATTATTATGATATTCTCCATGATCAATAACATAATTTTTTTTCTTTATTTTCAAAATTATTTTTTGAAAATAAAGTGTATAAATATTATTGAGGCATATTTTTTTCTATTTTATTCTATTGAGAAAAACCTTATCGTTAATAGACATTTATATTCCTTAATATCCAAGATATTTCTAGTAGGAAAGTCGAATTTTCATCCCATTTTTAATTTTTCATCCTATCTCTTGGATAGATATTCATGACTACATTACTCTAAGTGTGGGTGAAGGTATTTTCTGAAATTTTTATAATTTTGAATATATGATTCGGAATGTATGGGGGTTGGGTTATCCTAATTGGGGAAAGAGTTTCATGGAAATTTCAATTAATTTTATTTCTATTTATATATATATATAAAATATTCATATAAAAATTATACATATAATATATAAATAAATAAATAAATTTATTTATTTATTTATAGAGATAATGGAATATTCACTTTTTAGATTATTTTTTTTGAAAAAAAGAATGAGACTTGACCTAGGCTATTTCTTTTGTTTAGTGAGTACATTTTAATTAATTATCATGATCTTGATCATGAATTTCCCATAAGATTAATATCCTCTAAGATATAATTTTTATCATTCATCAATCAACGATTAACCCCATAAAGAACAATGTAAAGTCCTTTTGATTTTCAAGTTATATTTTAGCATTAAGTGGGATATTTTGAATCACTTTAAGAACATGTAATTACTCACATATCATAGTAATTATTTTAACTATTATAATAAATTTATTTTGAGGTAATAGTAAAAATGGCTTCCTTCGATGGTCAAAAAAATTGATATGGATAGAACTATTGGGTCCATAAGAGTGTTGATACGATTAATCAATCTTAATATACTATAATTCCTAAAAAGGATGAACAAGTTAATTTTATAATCAATTAAATATTTCCTAACATTGGACATCGTTTTAGAATTTTCAATTGGGTGTATATTTTTCACCTAATATCTATTTGGTGGTGCATATATTTGTAATAAGATAAGTTAATTGGAACATGACTTTAAAATAATTACAAATATTTTTATGTTGAATATTATTTTTTAATTACCAATGAAAATTTTTAGTCTGGATAAAATATTTTAATTTTGTAAATAAGTATAATTTAGGAGACAATTATGAAAATTATCTTAATAGGATGAATTAGTTAATAATTTTATTATTTGTACCATAATATCCTTGGATGAACCTTTATTTTAGAATTTTATGATTAACCGAAATGTTGAAGTCATACCAAGCCTCGTGACATTGAATATAATGTGGTTGTGAAATATTTAATGTTTTCATATCCAACAACATAAGGATTATTTACACCATGAAATACCAATGAAATTAAGAAATTTGATGTCATAGGAAAAATATAATTCCATTTCATTGACTATAATATGTCCCAATACTGTGATAATTCCCTACCATTGGCTATAATACTAGTATTGAATATGACTCTACCATATTGATGAACGTGGAGTAGGAAAATTATTTGAAATAACATATAATTTATAATGAAATCACATAGTCATAATATTCATTTCTATATTATAATATGATATCACAATATATCCACAAGGACACGATAATCCATTTCAGGGACTGATCTATAGTTCTATTCCAACTATATCACCTCATATGATTAATTATTAAGATTATGAAAAAATGAGTTCTAAATTTTCACATAAAAGGAATTGGACTAACATTGAATATAGATAACCAAGGTTGATATTGGAGATTGTATCTTTCATGTGGCTGTATCACCCAATATGACATACCCTTATTGAAAAATATAAAAAACTAAAATTTTATCCCATCAACCATTTCTATGTATGATATTGTCATATTAAATTATAAAACGTTGTCATATATGATGTTTTACACATTTATAGAAATATTTAATCTTAAAAAACCATCCATTTCATGAATATAATCAATAATCATATCATAGAGGTTTAGGAATAAAGTATAATTGGCAGATAGTATGGAGTTAAGCAATAGAGACCATCTCTATTCCATGTTGAATACATGAATAAATTTTATCATCACGAAACAAATTTTATTACCTAATGAGGTAAATTTTCATTAAAACATCTTTTTTTTGTCATGATCATGAACTAAATAGTGTGAGGGTGTAATAAACCAACTTGATTCAACCAGTAATGCCACATGAATTGGCCACTAACAAGACCCAAAGTGGATTCCCAATCACTAAGGGAAAGTGACAGGAAACTGAGTATCATATAGTGAAAATTTTGAATGATTTTACTCTATAAAAGAAATATGATCAGAAAGAAGAAATCATATTATCTCAATAGATATCCAAAATAAACAAAATTTTTAAAAAAACCAAATCATATAAGAAATATCTACCAAATGGATAAAAAGGTCTAAATGAACAAACTAAAAGACCATCAACTTAGAACCAGATGAATACCATGGTTATATCTCCATGTGACTATATTTAGCCACCATCCTAAGCCACTAGAAGTAAACAAGATCTAGGATAGTCATCATTTATATAAAACCATTACCATTACCTCTATCATTCAAAACAAAGTCTAAAAATGCACATGGAAAAAAGTAGGGTGTGAGCACTAAACCTCAATAGGATACCACTAAGGAATCTATATAATGTAAATCCATATGAATCTATTCTTTTCTGTGTGAAAATATTTATAAAATATATTTCAAGAAAATCATTTTTTCATATAAAATCAACTATTTATTTTCTTTTCAAAAACATTATGTATTCTAATAATCAACGAAATATGACATAACATATATCAATTGATAATTAAAAGATAAATAATGAATGATTTCATGTATAAATATTAACATTATTTAGGATAATAAAAATATTAAATACATAGAAAAAATATATCTAAAAAGAACCAATGTTAAATCCAAAACATGATGGTATGTACAAATAAGTTACAGAACTGAACACTATCTGGTGTAAGTGAATCTAAAATTCTATAAACTTGAGTCCCCTATTATAGATACCGGTTAGAAACCATGAAATCATAGGAACCTACCCAAGAGATAGTTCACACCATTAATTTGTTTCCCTGTACTATTGGGTCTCCCAATGTGATATACTTAATTTTTATTTTTAAGAAAAAATTCCCAACAATCATAAAAATTTTCCAAGGAAAATCCAAAACAAAAACCAAGAATGAAAAATCATTTTAAATTCATATACCTCTTTGAGGAATTTTATTACATTCATATTTAACATTATTAATACGTTTTTATATAATATATATATTAAAAATAATTCCACTTCTAAAAAAATCATATCACCTCTTATAGATCTCAAAATATCAATTTCTTTATTCAAAACCAAATGAGCATCACAAGAACCAGGGTATGTCAATAGATATACCATATGAAAGAGAAACCTACCAAAGGAAAAATAAAATCCTTATTTCCTCTGAGAACGGTGTTTAAAGATGAAGAGATCAATCCCTCAAAAATGTAGATAGACAAAGTGTAGGCCTAAGAAAAAAATATTAACCCTAAGATACTTCTTAATGAAAGATAAATGACCAAAACACTTATAAAGAACATTAAAAATATGAAATTAGACCCTAAAAAGTGGATAATTATTAGTTTAATTAATATTTAATAATAAAAAATTTGTTTTAAACCCCCTCATTAAGGTTTCATGTTGCTGGAGTAAAGGCTGATATTAGATTTGGCAGCCATTTTGGTGTTTCAAAATTATTAAACAACCACTAACATAACCCAAATACATCTACCTAGGTGTGGTGGAATCACCCAGATGATATAATAAGGGAACCATCCATGTCATGGTTTAGAAATCATAGAGGTTTTAGAATCACCATAGCCTCCACCATGGAATGGTAATGTCTCTCTAGAGATAACCACTACGAAAACTCCCAACACATTCCAGTTGATACCACATTTAACCATTAGAAGATTTGGTCATAATTGTTTTATTTATTGTATTCATAGGAACATAATTTAATTCACTAAAATTATGGGGTTATCAATTTTGTACCATAAATCTAGAAAATGATTCTAAGACACCGATAACCTCTAACCATTTTGAAACGAAAAATGAAAGGAAAAATGTTTTCATTACTCGATTCCATATATCAGGGTATGATAGGGGAAATATGAATATGTTAACTTAATATGAAATGAATTTCATAAATGTGCATATAGGGAATGGATATAACATTTTATTAAACATATATATATATATTAAAAATTGTTTGAGTTAATTTATATATAAAAGGAAGAAAAATTGATATAGGGAAGGTGGATGGTAACCCAAGGATCATGAGGAGAATATAAGAATAATATGATATAATGTTGAATCTTGAGAGGATAATATGAATACGGAGGGGTGCACAAACAATTAGGGTGAATAGTAAATGATTTCATCATGTGCAACAATAATAAATACCTACCCTTGTTCATACTATTTAATGTCATTGTAGTTTTTCCACCTTCATTGTTTATTGTTAATATATGGATTTCATAAATTGATTTTCTTTTTTATTTTGTTCTTCATGTGTATATGAATGTTAATCTTCTATAATGATCCTAAATTGTTTGTGTCTAACTCAGGGGTTTGAAAAATTTGGACCATTATGAGGAAGAAAATAATTCAAGAATCGGTTATGGACTAAAGAATAATTGTTTTCCATTATAATGAGGATAGTTCATCCTAATAAACCATTTGTATGTTCTATATTAACCCATGGAATGACATTCAGTATTTAATGTCATGGTATAATTATAACACAATTGAAACTTGTAATTTTCTTATCCAAAGTAGATTTTTTCATGAAATATTATAGGGACCTATGAATTGTTTTGGAGGACATTAGGATAAGTTGATGGAGCTCGAAAAGGGTTCTTGTAGAGGTTTCTAATATCCAACATTGTAGGAAGTAGATTGATTTTATTATATTTTTCATATTTTTTCTTCCTATAATAAGTAACCACTATTAGGTAGTTCAGTCATAAGTTTGGATTTTCCATCATTTTATCCTATTTAATTTAACATAATTCAAAAATATATATTGAAATTTTATTATATTATGTATATAATCGACTAATATCCAGTTTGAACCATATCTACATCCTGAAGAATAGTATCCTAGTTACATACTAATATTATGCTATAATGACTCATATATTCATATAAAGAATAATTAAGTAAAAACAAAAAATATTAGTAATAGTCAAGGACAATGAGTGAAATTGGATACCAATTTATTGTAAAAATATCATTTTTTCAATAAATATTGGAATCTAGGTAATTTATCATCTAGTAATCCCCTATTATTTTGAAATTTAGGATTCATTGTCTCGAGTGATAACCATAAAGAATTTATTAATATCAAAGTAACTTGAAGATCTTTCATGGGTGGCACCACATGTGGGTTAAAAAATTGTTAACCCATGTTAGATATGACATGCATGAGATAATGTATCATCTAAATAGTCAATCCATGAACACCCAATACAATTAGTAAAATGGAATGGATAAATATAATTATGTACATCGATTTAACATTGTTTAATATTTTCACCATGCGAGAAAAAAATTGGTCAAGAGACACCACCCTAAAGGGTAATGTGAGTATAATTTCAATTATATGTCTGGCAACATTAATATATGTGGACAACATAGGTAGATAAAATTTCATTTATCCATCGATGTAGACTACTCCAACATAGAATGATAACCCTATCATGTGGTGCGTCCAGATCGAGAATGATACATAATGAAATGTGGCACTTTGAGGCATGTATATGAGTTCTATATAGTAATCCATAGATAAAAAAACCACTACAAAAATTTGGGGGTGTTTTGTATCACAATTTAGGACAAAAAACACTACTATTATATCATTTATTAACCATATTAGACCTTTTATTTGGAAAAACAAAGTCTCCAAAAAAGGTGTTTTAGGTAAAAAAATATTTCATACCTGATTGTGATGAAAATAATCAAACAATTATTATAATAGTGATGTATGGATTACTATAATGATATTTGAAAACCCATTCCCATATAATAAGTAACCAATAATGATCAAAAAAATTTAGGGAACTGAATGATGTGGCTGCCCTTTTTTTATAACAACATAATTATATATGTATAGTGTTTAAGATAATGGAAAACTGTCATAGAATTTTAATTTGGATATCATAAATGATTTTGATTGATCCAGTGACATAGATTATTATTTTTAAACATGGGGTTTCTTATAATAATATTTTTATAATGACATTTCAAATATACTTTTTTTTAGAAATTACAATTTATCTATCCACTATTTTTAGATATAAATTGAGGTGAACCTAAAAAGGTGGATAAATGACATGATATTCATTCTTTATGATGGGTATATATATATATTACTCATAGATTAGAGTGGGATGTAGAGGGAGATCATTAGTGGAGGGAGTGAGATATCCTAATATAACCCACTACATAGATATGTCTGACCCTCCGTGAATTTATTTTATTTTATATTTCTAATGAGATAGTGAATTACTGGTATGTGATTGATAGGTAGTGGTCTATCATAGGTTGTCACCTTAGTTAGTTGGGATTATCTATTTTTAAACATGTTAACTTCCCATTTCTATAGGTGTGGTTCTTGGTCTATTTATTTTGGTGTCTATTATATACTTCAATAACATTGTATTTAAGGGAAAATTATTATGTTCTTATTGGGAGTTTATATCAGGATAAACCAAGATTATTCATCGATGTTACAATATTTATTTGACTGATGGTGATGTCGATATATAGGGTTCTGACTAATCATTTTCATAAAAAATATTACTACTATGATTCATAGATAATTTCTTCAATGTTAATTAATGATATTATGTATCCTAAAGGATGTATCAAAGATTATGATAATTTTTTATTGAAATTGGGAAATGGTGATATAAAATGTGATATGATTATATCAATCCGAAAGATTTACTTGAGTAGATCATATCACTTGGTGTGATAGATAAATGTCACATGGTGTGATATACATGTGATATTAGATATATTATCTTTTTTTTCCTAAGGCTATCAAAAATTTAGATGATTTATATATGATGATATTTATATGAGTTATAATGTATCTCAATGAATATTTAGATGTTTTTTATTTATATTAAATTTAATAAATGTAATAAATATATTTCCTTCAGTATGTTATAATATATCAAATGTTTGAGAAATATTTAAGTCATTCAATCTTTGATGTTTCTAAGGTATCAAATCAATGTCATATTAAACCAATAGTTGGTAAATATTATTTTTTATACAAATAATATATTTAATATAAAATTCATCTCATAAGTGCAGCTTACCTCATTATTTATTACCATTAACACAAAAAATATAGAAATTTGTATTGAGAGGGATATCCAACCAAGATGTGTCTTCGTTAATTCATACAATTTGTTGATACCTATGGAGGAAATATCCATTTAGTTAATGATTTGAGATATCAATTAAACACATGGATGGATCTCCTACATAATAAAATAAATAAAACAAATAATATTTTATTTATTATATTTTTTTTACTAGTAGGGAAATTATATATCACATAAGGGTTTTCTAGATGTTTATTATAATAATTGATTTGAAAAAACTATCAGTGTTGGTTTTCACATTTTTTAATGCATGGACCAACATGAAAATCATTATTAGAGGATTTTTACATTAGCTATTATAGTGATCGATATAAAAACCCACATAGATTTTGTTTTCACAGTGGTTATTCTAGTAAATGTTGAGAAAATATATGTTTATCATCAGTTATTATATAAAAAAACCATAAATCATGTTAAAAAAATTAAAAACACAAAAAATTTGACTCTAGAATTTTCATTATATTAAATAAAATACTCTCAAACTCCAAATACTATGAATTGAAAATTCCATGTCACTATTTTGTTCATCTTATTACATCATCTGTTGTGTTTCTTCCTTTTATTTTGGGATTTTCACGTTTACATTTTTTTTAACTTTCCATTATCATATTTTGAGATCTTGGAGGTGTTCTTCAATTTTATGTTGTTTTATACAATCCTTTTTAGCATCTTTTTTTGACCATTATCTCACCTCATTGCACTCAATCTATGATTTTTTTGTTGATATTTTTTTCTATGTTCTTCTTTGATATATACTTTACATGTATGCCTTTGTGATTAATTGTTTATTTTATTTTTTAAAATATTTATTATATGTTTTTAATTTTAATTTTAATTTTAATAATTTATTTATTTATTATCAAGATATGACAAAATAGAATGTAACATGAAGTGTGTTTCTTGTTGTTTCTTCCATGTTTTCCATAGACATATAGACAAAATTTGAATTTTCTGTCTATTTACATTTTATTTTCATTGCATAAAGTATTTTTTAATTGTTTCTAATTTATAAATTTTAATAATTTATTTATTATATTCAAAAAATGTTAAATCCATTAACTATATTGATTTTATTTATTTATCATACTAATTTATAAATTGTATAATTATTTATTTTGATTAAATATGTATGAATAGAATTTTTTTATTACATCTATATGAATTAATTTTTAGATATTTTATTTTATTATATTTATTTATTTATTATATAAATGTTTACTTTTTATAATTATTTTTTATTAAATTTTTATGAATAAATTAAAAATTAATTCTTTTTTATTATGTGTTATATATATGTATGTATGTATGTATAAATTTTGATTATATATGTTTTAAATTTAAGAATCTTATATTTTTATATTTTTATATTTTTATATTCTTAAATTTATCTATTCATATGTATATATATTTTTGAATTTTTATATGATTAAATATATTCATGTAATAAATAGTAATTCTAGACAATGGAAAAGGTTAAATAAATGTACAAGGAACAAGATATGAATATGTTAAAGTGGTCTACGATTTCATTTGATTCTCTAATAAAAATATTGAAAATAAAGAACAGTTTTATTCCATGTGGGATTTTTTTAATATGAGAAATATTTGTTACATAAAATAAAATAAAATAGTATTTATTATGAATTAAATCATTATTACACCTTCATTATTAGGAATGGTGAAATATCCTAAAATAAAAGATAAAATATTGATGAATATGTTTATAATTAGATCAAAGATCACGTGGAAGAATATAATTCATGATTTTCGCATATAGTCAATTGAAAAACCAAAAATTGTTGAATGACTGTACAAAGATTCTATGAAATGAGTGTTCTATTGTTATAATGATCTCATCAATTCTTATATTGGTTAAATTGAAATAAAAAAATAGTTTGAGTGACAAAAAGTTCACTAAACTACCTGAACATTTGTATGTTTTACTTATAGAATACAATGGGATTCCATATTTTAATTATGACGGAAGAACATATTATGTAAAATTGGATTGTGTATGATAAAAAACATTCTACACCCAAAAAATTTGTGATATATATTCACAAATATGAAAGTTTATCAAAATGTCCTAAATATGTGATATCATGATATAAAATTGAAGATAAATACACTAATGATCCGAAACATTACCCAAAAAACACACAACAATATCAATAATCTTCCAATAATTTATTGCTTAAAGTGCCTATATTAAATCTCAAATAAAATAGAGAGGGTAAGATTGAATACTCATGATTATATAATTGATGAAACCCTATATAAACTATCTAATTCCCCAAAATAGAAGAGATTTGACAAAAAATTACTGAATTTTGTAAAAAAATTGATATACCAGGATGGTGTTATGTACATGTGGAATGAGTCCATATCCGAGCATCAATATCCAACATAGTTCATGGGAAATATAATGTCTTTTATCCACATGGGTTTGGTATTTTATAGGATATTTAAATTTTCCATCCGTTTAAAAATGAGAATTTAATTTAATTTTTAAAATGAAATTTTGTTAATTATAGTATCCTAAATGGTTGTTTTTTGGACTTTGAATTAACATCAGGTGGTGGGATGAGTATTTAAGAGGAAAATGTGTGAGACCTAGGATGGTCCATATATTGATATATCTAGAAGCCATCCAATGGACTTTCAAGTATCCTAGATGGCCAATTATTGTCATTATCTGTCCATTAGCCATTTAATGGGTTTATGTACAACTCTCTTCCCTATAGGTTTTTATGGGGTATCCCCCCATTTCCATTTTTTTTGTATGATCATGGTCAAGCCACCTCCTTTGTATATAAGTAATGCATCATTGAAAAATGATACACTAATAAATGAAAAAACTAATTAAAAACATATCAATTGAATGACTCTATTAGGGAGGTAATCTTAGATAAAAAAACCATATCAAAAATAACACAAACTCAACCAAATTAAAGCCTCTCTATGAAACAATTGGTTTCTTGGAACCTCCAAACTCACCCAACACCAGTTGTAAGAGTAAAATATGATTCCAACTGAGGAATTTACACTCATACATATAGGTCTGAACTATGTAGACCATTAGGTATCCACCATCCAAATCTATGAATATTATTTCATAAGTAAATTTAGAAATATTAGTTTTAAAATTGAACTATAAAATTGTATTTTCAAACACAATCATGAGATAACCAAATATCAGGACCATAACAACATTCTAAAGCTATTTTTTGGTCTCTTAATTGAAAATAGTAACATTGAAAATGCTCCAAAACCTAATCTATTTTTAATCTCAAATATCCATTTTGAAATCCCCTTTAAAACTGAAATCAAGAGCCATTAATTCCTCAAGGGGTTGCCAAACACCTTTTAAATCAAATTGAAAAGGAATTAACCAAATCACCAAGACAAACCATGACAATTTTAGGCCCCATAAGAATAATGACAGACAATTAAGATAAAAAAGATAAGGGTGAAACATCAATACAATCATATAGAGGATAAAATCAATCATAATATAGATATCCCTTATTTAAATAACCAAATAATAAATCATTGTGTCATGGGATATACCCTAGATACTAGAGTTTTACAAATCAAACATTATCTAATTCCACTGTAAAAATATATATGAATACACTGTATCTAAATATCAATAATCCATCCAACTATACCACATTGGAATCATCATAAATTTTGCACCTTCATAGACAAAATGTCTTGCATGGATAGAGGGACACTACTAACATGTGAAAAAACTAGTGTAACATAAATATAGACATCTCACATAGGTCCCAGGTACCTATAACAAAAATGAAATGTAAAAGTGAGTGAATAATAATTCTCATATCCACACAAAGATAAAAATAAATTACTCTCCCCCACCTCAATCACCCTAATATAATAAGAACCCATTTTAGAGTAATATATCCATTGAATAAATAGACCATAGACCATAAATGGGAGAAATAATAATCTGATTGTGATAACGAAATCCCATAAAATTAAAACAAACACCAAGGGGAAATCAGAATAATCTCATAAGAATTGTGTAACATGTTTTGTAATGTTCCAATTTGTCATTTACTATAAAAATATGGCCTATAACATGAATCCTTTTCAATTTCATAAAATTACAATTTGAACATCCTTTCAAAATATATTAAAATCTTAAAAACCATTTAAATTTTAAATCCAACCTTAAAAATCATCAGTTTTATTCATCAAAATCCAATATATGGACAAATTCCTTGCATTTCCACTAAAAAAATTTTAGTGATCCATTATGGAATTTTAAAAAATGTCATTGAAAAAAACTATATGAAAAGACATTTGAATCATATAAAAGAACCCCTTTTAAAATCATTATGTGGTCGGAACCATATTATAAAAGAAATATATTTTTAAAATATTGTTTTAATGCTTTATAAACTAAATCATGATTAAAATTCAACACACACTATTAAAAATGATAAAAACAATCCTCATAATAAATTCAAAAATTCATAGTATATGAAAGGAATCTATTTCTAAAATGAAAGAATCAAATTCAAAAAAAAAGCTGGGATTTAGGAAAAACATAAATTTTTTATAGACAATTTAGAAACACCATAAGGGTAACACATATAGTCGTACATTCAATAATAATGTGATTATAAATCCCAACATTACTTTGAATTCCAAAACTAATTAATTCTATAGAAAAACGTCCTTCAAATAAGTGGAAACCAAGCTAAAATGTGTCACCTTCAATGTTGACTACCTAGATATGAATGGAGGTATCCATTATAGGGAATTATAAAAAAATGTTTGGTTAAAACCATAAAAAATATAAAAAATATCTTACATATTTGAATTCATTTCCAAAAAAAGGATGAAACCTTGGAAATATTGAAGAATGCAGATTATAAGAAATGGGAGAGTCATTTCCTTTAGAAGCACATGATAATCACAAAGGATGAACTGAGAATCGATGGAGTATAAGGATGGAGATCTATTTTTGAATCCTTGAAAAAAAATTAAGGAATTGGGAGGGATGATCTATGTAAATGGGTAAAAGATATAGAGGGTGATTATGTAAAATAATTTTCATTTAGTTCTTGAAAGACCAAACTATTTAAGAGCATGGTTTTCCAATATGTGTGCCATCTTTGGATGAGTTCCCTTACTCATAGAAAAATACACATAGTTTTATTTGGATCCAAACACATTTTGAAAAAAATACATAGAGATAATGAAAACTACGTTATCTTCATGACATGATCCCTCTTTCTGTATGCAATAGGGTTACTGCTAACCATGCAGGTAAACTATGTAACATAAAAAAACAACAAAATCTCTAAATTTTAATCCTGAATATTACCTAGACACAAGGTGTCCTAAGATAATATAAAATAAAACAAATTTATCACTATTGTGACATGTTAGTGTCATAATTTTCCCAAAATTATAATTTATCCCCCTAAAATGTAAGTGGATAAAATTAGAAGGTGATAAAAAAGTTAAAGATTCATCGAAGACCACACAATGGAGAGACTCTCTCTATAATCTTACCTCTAAACCAAACATTAAGGATCCTAAAAATTATTTAACCAATTATATATAGATATTTAAACACCAATAGAAGACCAAAATAAACTCAAACATCAATTTAGAAGTCATAATAATAAAATATACCTATTATGGTCTCCCAACTATTTAGAATTATTATAACATTATGGAAACAAAAAAATATGAGGAGGATGATCTTCCAAGAAACCAAACATCCTTAAGATACAAAAATCATAAAAATATAAACAATTCTAAATTGAATAAAAGAAGAAAAAAAATCAAAATTAGTATCAAATAAAAATAATGGTTGAATCCATGGGATATAATATGAAAATATAGATTTGGGTTACAAACTGAATCACCACCATATGAAAAGTCTATAAAATTCTTAAAGAAAAACTAACCCGTTAATATTGTCCACTGATGACTCAATCAGACTAGTTGGCCAATCACAAAATGTATTCATTTTCACATGTATTGTGATTTTGTATCTCCAAATAACAACACAACCAATTAACACAAACAAAAACTCTCAAATTTTATCCACACAACATCAAGGAACATTAAACGTAACATTCACATCCATCCTCAAAAGAAAAAGGTATGAAATAAAACAACATTCATAGTCATACACAAGGGTTATTCCATAATTGAAAAATCCTCTAGATTCCAATCATTCAATGATATAATACAAAAGGCTAAACCATATTACAAATATTATATTAAATATCAAAAGGCAAGAAATTAACAAAAAACATATCACACCTGAGACTAGTTCGAAGAACCCATCATTCAAAAGTTATAAAGATGTCACTAACGTAAACAATAAAAGAATTTTCTTGGAGATATAATGTAAGATGTATTATAATTCCATGGAACCACACATATGAAGAACATGCTCGAATACTTATTGCTATGATAAGGAACATTTCATGTGACCCCGGATTGCCCTACCTTTTCACCCTATAATTAGTGTCACCCTCATTTCCATTAGATATAATGAAGGAATCAGCTTAAACTAGTTCTCTAGAATGGTCATCTTCTACCCAAATGGACTTCAGAATAACATTTTGAAAGGATTTTTTTGAGGTACAATCATAGATAAACCAAAATCTAGGTGAATATCTCATATAATTAAATGATATTTCCCTAAATAGTTGATAACTAACTCTGAATATATCAAAAAAATAAAACTGATTAATATAATACTTCACTTACCACACACACTAATAATGGCTAATTAGATTGAGATAAATATCCACCTTTATATACATAGGATATAACCACGTGAAAAAAACTATTAGGAAAAACTCCCAAGACAAACATTCATGAAACTAAGATGGCATCATAGGATCCCACAATAGTATGCCAAATCCTACAAGAATACTAACCAAGAATCTCAATAATGATATTTCAGGTGTTCTAAGAGAAGTTAGTATCACCAAGACCATTTCAACTACCATATAACATTATTTGAACCCCTATAACTATAGAAAAAAATGTGGAAGTAGATTCAATTAGTCTATGGTAAGGGCCTTAAGAATAGTGGGCTCTAGTCCATCACTCTACTTAGAGTCTAGGTAGATTCTTGAACTAAAAATTATCATTCTACGAATTAAGAGAAATCACTGAGAGGATTATCTCGGAGGAAAAGGCTTCTACATTTTATTTTGACCATTTTAAAAGGCATACTATAAAAAACAAGACATAGAAAAATATTAATTATTGAATCAAAAAATAAACCAAACAATCCCAATATAACTACTGTAAAACCAAAAAAACGAGTCACTATAATAAAAAACATCAATTTAATATCAGGAAAAGAAAAATTTCTTTCAAAATCACCAACTTACATCATGTAATTTTAAACTAAACTCTATCAAGACATGGACTAAAAATTAAAGTCAAACCCATTTTAAAAATGACATCCTAAATATTCTTTTAAAATCAATCACCAATGTGAATACCCAAATGAGAAAAGTTAAGACATTAAATATTATTTTTAAATTATTTTCCATATTCTACAATGTTTTTAACAATATTAAAAAACATTTCTAGAAAACAAAGGAAATTTCATCTTCTAACAGTGAATGAATCCCATATTTTGAAATTAATTATTTCACAAAATTCACCAATTTCCTAGAAAACATAAAAACCAAGAATCACTAAAACACCACACAAACATAAAACATGGTTCATCATCACTATAACCAAATAGCATAAAAATTATCTTTGACTCAAATTAAATGATTGAGAATCATTTTATGACAAACAAAAATCAATATGTGTAAAAAAGGGGGAGGAAACATGGACATTATTGGTTTTGACACATGGGTGGTGAAATCATACAATAATAGCTTTATAATATCTATGAATACAATAGACCAAAACTAAAATGGCATCACAATGTTGTAAATATGATGTGATATATCCATGTAACTCAAGTTCTCCCCTATTTCCACCTTAAAAGCCAAGAGTGTCCCCTATGGTCACACACATACTCAAAGGGAACGAAATCAGTATCCTTACATAGAAAAACACATAAAAAAATAAAAACGAACCTGAATTCACCATTTCGAAACAAACATCCCATGGTAGCTCTAGACTATCTCCATAATTACTTCTCATTACATAACAACCATAATCTCATTTTTACCTTGAAACACCCCAAATAATAATACGGTTACCCAAGAACATAATACCTTAATGGATAATAAGGATATTATACTATTTATAACATACTAAACTAAAATTCCATAACCATAGCATATGACCCTGCCCTTCACATAGCCTATAAATCAGTCCTCATCTACATCATTCTAAAACTAGTTATAGGGAATCATAAGAAACACCTTACAGAATAATTTTTCCATTAAATTATTGTTAAATGATAGTGGATTATCTACCAAAATAATGGAAAGGATTTTCCTTACATTGGACGTCCATGTAGCAACATGTACTTATAACAAAAAATTAATAGGTATGTCAAAGATGAAATAACCATAAACAATGATTAAACTCATTTTAAAAAAACATAACATATCATCCAAAATGATACAATATAAAATTTAATAAATGGAAAATTATAACTATAATCTACTACAAGAGATACCAAAATGACCAACACTTGAAAAAATATAATAGAAAAACTCAACCAAGTCGAATCCTCCACAGACAACCATATGTTTCTCACCACCTCCCTACTCACCCAATATTTCCTATAGGAACAAAACAAAATTATTTTTAAGACCTATATACATTAATATATAATGATAACCTAAAAACACAGTTGGATTCCACCTATAGATTCATTGAATTTTTTTTAATAGGTAAACACATAGTGATAGATTGAATATATAAATAAAAAATATGCTTTTTGAACAAAAACAAGTGAACCCCCGATATTAATACCATAAAAAATAAAAAATATTATTTATTGTTTTCTAAAATGAAAAAATCACATTATAAACTTTCCACAGCCTAATATTTTTAATCCAAAACATCCATTTTCAAATCCACTTTAAAAACCTAAAATAAAAGTGATTAATTCAAAAAATGGTTTTCTTAAAATCATCGAAATCCATAAAATAATTAAATAAACCTAACACATGGGTCATACATTCACAAAGTAAAACCAAAAGTCCATATATAAAGAGTGAAAATAAAAAACAAAAGGGTTCCCCAAAAAATAAAAGTAATATGAAGATACCATAAAGTACATGATATATATCCACTGTATAAATAACCAATCAATGAATGAGTGTGTCATAAACTCTACCCTAGCTCCATATGTGTAATAACTATAACATTATCAAGTACCCAATAAATTAACTACCAACTTATTATTGCTCAAAATAGCTATAATCCTTTCAATTATCCCACAGTGGCTTAACAGTAAAATGGAACCCCTTCCAATCCCTTGTTCATAAGATGACTAGAGGGACACTGGATGCATGTGAATAAACTAGTGTAACATAATTATAGACCTACCACTTAATATTGGGTTTCCCATGAAAAAAATAAAATTATATGTTATTGAAAAAAATACAAGTTCAACACACAAAGAACAAGTAATAAAACTTTCTCACATCCATCAGTAACATATATAGAAACCCTTTAATACACCATACATCTATGTAATAAATATATAATATACATAAAAAGGACTAAAAAGAATATAATGGTCATAAAAAATATACACATATGGAAAAAACACCATGGGTAATTCAAGAGTGTCTCACATGGTTTAAACAACATTAATTATAAAGTTTCACCTAGGTAATTATTATAAAAAGGTTTCTCTAAATATCATTCCATTTCCATTTAATAAAAAACCACATTGAATATCAAAAACAATCCATTTAAACCACCCACACCATTTTATTTTAAATAAACCATTAAATTATGGGTTTCCTCCTTCAAATACAAAACATGATTAATGTTATTCCATTTAATTCATGTTCACATTAAATTCCCTTAATGAAATTTCATAAATAAAATAGAAACACAATCATTTCAATAAAAAATTTCAATTTTATTAAATAAAACATATTAAATTAATTTCAAGGTGAAAATTTCATTACAAATGAATTCTATAATTTAAATCTTGTTTTCAAATATTTTAAACTAAAATGAGGTCAAAATCAAACAAAAACTTTTTTTTATTCCAAAAATACTCATATGAATTTTGAAATTGTTCCCCATAAGAAATAAAAACAATTTCTAAAATAAAAACATGGAACTAAAAATAAAAAACCATTTATAAGAAGCCTCAATTTTATATAAAAGATTTAGAAACACCTCATGGGTATCACATACTTCATACATTAAATAAAAAGTAATTTAGAAATAATAGGTATACTTTTAACTCAAAAATGAAACAATTTCATTGAAATTACTACTTGGAAGAAGCCGAAACTACGTTGTAACTTGTATCCTTTGATATCAACTATCCAAATAAGTAATTATAACCCCTATATAAACCAAAAGAGACCAAAATAATAGGTTATAACTATCTTGAATCCAATCCTCATCTTACACAAGGAATTACAATTCCATGAGAAGAAATAAACTGTGAAAAGATTGAAGAAAGAATAAAAAAAAAAAAAAGGAGCGGGGATTTACTTAGGAATCAATTGAAAATTGAAAATGATTATCCAAGAATTGATATATGAGATGTATATGGCTTCCCCTTGGGCTCCACAAAATTGGATGAATGAATTGGGAGGGATTATAAGTTTTAATGGCTAAAAACCCAAGAGGGTTTAATGTTAAAATAATTTTTAGCTAATTCTAGTCAAGAAATATTATTTAGACTCAGGGTTTTACAAAACATGTTCCAAACATGTGAGACAACCCTATAAAAAAACCCATGATTCTCTAATAATCAAAATATGGTTTTAAAAACTATATAGAGACTATAAAAACTTCATTTCCTTTATAATACCCTATGCATGATTATTTAATGGTTACTAATAACATTGTGGGTAAACACTAAAACACCTATATAACTCCATAAACTCAAAATTTCTTGGATGATAATTACTAAGACTGAAGGTAACATAAGATAATAAGAAATAATTAAAATTAATCACTATAGTGACCTGTATGTGTCACAATGTGTAACTGGTTAGATAGTAAATGTGGAGTTAAAATAATGATTATATATGTATACTTGTTTATTTTAAAATATTTACTAGTAAGGATGAGTCATTTATCATGGGGAAGCCTGAAAAAATAGATATTTTAGTTTTTTGACTTATCGAATGATCAATGGTTCATCATTTTTTCAATGAAATTAATTTGATTGGAAAATGAAAATATTGATATTGATGAGAATGTGAAATTTCTTAATATATTAAATGATTACCTAAGGATAATTTTGAATGTTATATAGGTGTACACTATAAAATAAGATATGTTCATATTTAATTATATATATATATATAAACAATATATTACTCTCTTAATTACTCACATACATATATATATTCTATTTGTCTATATAACATAAACAAGAAAACACTATATCTTTGATATTCAAATTTAGAGATCTTAATATGTTATATAAGGTTTTTTTAGATAACAAAATTGATTAAAAAACTATCATTGATATTTTATAGAAACTTATATATATAAAAAATTATTTCTTAATTTAGATATTTAAAACCATATAAATTAAAAATTTCTCCCATTTTTTAATTAATTTTTATATTAATCAATTTCACTGACACATTTTATGGTTGAATAATAATGCCAAAAATATGTTTCCATGACTATTTCTATGTATTTATCATTTTTAGATAGTCATTTATTTGTTATGTAAAGACCTAGAAATTCCATGTAATTTTTTTCTAATTAAAAGAATATTTTATGAGTCCACAAAAATTTACTGCGCGTGATTCTGAGGCACGGTGTGCCCGGAATAAATTTCTGAACGTTTTTTTAGGTATGTTCAGTAAATGTATGAGCAGGATTTTGAATATTTTGAACTGGTGCTCATAATTGAAATTTTATGGCACCGTTGAACTCAGTGGGACAATATTCACTTATGGGGACCTTCACCTCGACCGTAGTAGGTCGAGGGTGAAAGATAGAATTTGGGTTTTTTGTGGAAATAGAAATAAAATAAAATAAACATTTATTTTTTGAAACCTACCATGTGGATGATTTAATGATGGGGAACACTTGAACTAAAACAACCCACATGGATTGGGGTGGTGGGACCACCTGAGACTAAAACCCCCTTGAAATCCCCACTTAAATGTGGGGAAGCCTCTTGAACTCCCCCACTTTAATTGTGCCACCCCCTTGATTAATTATACCAACTTACACGTTAATTAATTAATCAATTTTGAAATTATTCCAAAAAAATAAATAGATGACCATATTCTATTATGTTGGAGATTAAATTTTGGGGGTGGAATTGAATGAAAGGACTAGAAAGAGGAGAGCTTTTTGAGGAATTTTTCTTCACCAATGAAGAATGATCCTCCAACGAAGAACGTCGACACACAACTTTGACTTCTTCCCCGGGACATCCTCCAACATGGGTCATCTTCAATCAAAAACTGTTCTTCCCTTCTCATCAAATTCAACAAACGAATGAGGTAGGTGTTTAGTTGTGTATGTTTTACATTCCCATGTTCTTCCCTTCTAAAAAAAAGAACGTGGATCAAATATCTAAATAGTTGATATGTATATGTTTTATATATCCGGTTTGGGAATAATCATTATGGGAGGTTATAGGGTGGTTTTTTGAATTTCTTCCCCTTAACCATTCTTGATAATCCATCATAAAATCAGGAAGATATTACAGCCTCTTGCTACTGCTGTAATGTGGAGAGCGCGGGCCAAACAAACATGGCTTGACCTCTCTGCAAATCTTGTGTTTAATTGTTATGTTCTTCACGATGGAGGAGGACAGAAATCCATCATCGGCGGGGCATGATAATGGTAGCCATTACCACCACCGGCCGTGACGAAGGCGACGACGGTGCCCCGCAGCCCCCGAGAAGCATACAGCCTCCCCCGCCTATGACCATCATCGTCCGTGGCCTCCGCCGCCCGCGGTCAACGCGGACCCCGCCGCTTGCGGCCCTGCTACCCATGGCCTCCGCCTCCATATGAACCCAGCCGCCATGTGGCCCCCGCCGCCCCCGCCACCCAGTGGCCCCTGTTGCCCAGTGACCTCACGCTGTTCGTGGCCTCCTCCGCCACACGGCCTCGCCACCCTCATGGACCCCGCTACATTTCCGCCCTTGCGGCCTCCGCGCCACCCAGCACGGGCTGTGCCAGGCCTCTTGGGCTAGACAAGACCAAGCAGACTGGGTCATCTAGAATATGTTGGGTTGGCCCCGTCCTGGTCAGGCTGGGTTGGTCTGATCGGGATGGACCAGTCCCTGGCCAACATCAAACTTTTCGCTCTATCGACCATAACATTGGCATCGAGAGTCCGTTTGAAGAATCGTCCAAGGCACTAGAAACCTTGGAGCGAGATGGTCCCCTTGAGTATACCCCACTAAATATTTGGATAAAGTTGGATTAAAATTGAGTTGGATTGATCATGAATTCAACCGGTCCCTTGGGACTAAATGACTAATAACTTATAGATCAGACATCTGATTGAGGATCTGTCTGTTACATTGAGACCCCTAGGGAATGGTGGCTCTTTGTGATAAATCTTCATGGAAATTCATGGCAGTTATACTATCGACCAGTGAATTGAGGAAGGGACCCACCCGGAGATGATCATGCTTAGTGCGGGAATCCAGTAGTTGTCAGTGACGTAAAGAATGAATAGCGATCCTGTGTGTGTCAGCACCTAGCAATCCTATGTGGGTTAGCAGGTAGTGATCCTGTGTGGGTCAGCATCAAGAGATCTTGTGTGGGAAAACATGGAGCAATACTATGTGACTCACCACCTACCAATCCTGTGTGGGTCAGCACCGAGTGATCCTGTGTGGTTCAGCACTGAGCGATCCTATGTGGGTCAGTACCGAGTGATCCAGTGTGGGTCAGCACCGAGCGAACCTATGTGGGTCAGCACCAAGAAATCCTTTGTGGGTTAGCAGTAGATCATCTTAATAGATTAATATGATTAGTAGTTATATCTAATCATCTCTACTACTTTACTTAATTTATACCTTGTTGGAGCTGAGTTCGTACCTGTGTGGTACTTTCCTTCGTGGTAATACCTTGGTGGTATTCTTCTATGTGGTGTACATGTGTGGTACTTAACATTGTGGTATTGAATCCATTATGAAATGGTTGAGCTTTGGGATTTCTATTAGACTATGTGTTTTCCTCATGATTGAGGTGGGTATACATGAAAACATAGGTATATATATGGGCATATACCTAAGTAGGGTTGTCAATTGATTTCATGATTTTTGGTTTATCCTTTGTGGATTTTGTGAGACCATGAGGGTCTCAAGGTACCTACTAGTTTTCGTTATACCCACCCCTACATGGTATATGCTTGAACCTTGTTTTTATTGGTGCAGACGATGGTCAACATTGATCGAGACAAAGGGTACTAGGACTGGACAGTGCCCGGAGGTGGACCATATGATGTTTCAATACGCAGAGGAGACTGACGTACATGGAGTGCTGAGGACCTGATTTGTACCTTCTCTGCTAGTAGGAATCACGAAGGACGACCCGGTAGCTGTCTTTCTTTTTCTTCAGTTGTTTTTTATTTCAGTTTTACTTGTATCTGTACCGCTCGTCTTGTAATCTGTCCTCTTTTAATTTCATCACTCTTTTTGTTAAAATAAACTTTTATTTTATTTTTCTTTTTGTTGAAACCTCCCATGAGGATGGTTTAAAGGAGGGGAATTCCTGAACCAAAACCTCCCACAAGGGTTATGGTGGTGGGGACCACCCGAGACTAAAACCCCCATGAACTCCCTCTTAAATGTGGGGGAGCCTCTTGAACTCCCTCCAATTTAATTGTGTCACCCCTTGATTAATTATACCAACTTATCAATTAATTAATTAATCCAATTTGAAATTATTCCAACAAAATAAATTAATAAAAATATTATATTATGTTGGTGATTTCATTTTTGGGTTGGAATTGGAAGAATGGACTGGCAAGAGGATAGCTTTTGGAGGAATTCTTCTTCACCAACGAAGAACGCTCCTCCAACGAAGAACATCGAAGCACGACATCAACTTCTTCCTCGGGAAATCCTCAAACATGGGACGTCTTCAATCGATGGCTGTCCTTTCCTCCTCATCGATGTCAACAAACGAATGACATAGGGGTTTAGTTGTGTATAAATTTATATTCCCATGTTCTTCCCTTCTAAAACAAAGAACGTGGATCAACTCTCTAACTAGTTGATCTGAAGATGTTTTCTTTATCAGGTTTGGGAATAATCATTGCAGGAGGTTATAGGGTGGTTATTTTAATTTCTTCCCCTTACCCATTCTTGATAATCTATTGTAAAATCAAGAATATATTACAACCTCTTGCTACCACTCTAACGTGGAGAGCGCGGGCCAAACAAACATGGCCCGACCTCTCTGCAAATTTGGGTTTAATTGTTGTGTTCTATGTGATGGAGGAGGACAGAAATACAACTTCGGTGGGGTATTAGAATGGTATCTGTTACCACCGTCAGACGCGCTGAAGGCGATGCCACAATGGCACCGCCCTGTGGCCCTCGCACCACCGGCGGCCTCCACTGCCCGCGGCCTCCATCGTCCACGGCCTCCACCGCCCGTGGCCTCTGCTACCCCGCGGCCCCCACTTCCCCATAGACCTGACCACCCTGTGGCCCCCGCCGCCCCTCGGCCTCTGCCACCCCATGGCCCTGCGGCGTTTGCGGCCTCCGCCGCCCCGCGGCCTCGCGGCCTCGGGCCGCCCTTATGGCCCTCATGCCATCTCCGCCCTAGCGGCCTCCACACCACCCAGTGCAGGCCGGTCCAAGCTCAGTGGGATGGACCAATCCCAGTGGTCCGAGTTGACCTAAATCAGGTTGGGTCGTCCCAGGCCTAGTCGGGCTGGGTTGGTCTGATCGGGTCGGCCAACTTCGAACTTTTCGCTCTATCGGCCATAACTTTGGGATCAGGCGTCCATTTGAAGAATTTTCCAAGGCAATAGAAAACTTAGATCGAGATGGTCCCTTGGAGTATAACCCACTAGATATTTGGATAATTTTTTCGTACACTCGAGTTGGATCGAGCACAAATCCGACCAGACCCTTGGGACTAAAAGGCTAATAACTCATAGACCGGACATCCGATTGATGCACCGTCTATTGTGTTGTAACTTTTATGGAATGACATCTTTTGTAATACATCTTCATTAGACTTCATGGAAGTTTTACTGTCGACCAGTGGCTTGAGGAGTGGATCCTCTCGGAGATGAGAAGCTTAGTGAGGGAACCCAGTAGTTGGCAGCGACGTAAAGAATGAATAGTGATCCTATGTGGGTCAGCACCTAGCGATCCTGTTTGGGTCAGCAGCTAATGATCCTATGTGGTTTAGCACCAAGAGATATTGTGTGGGACAACACAGACCAATCTTGTGTGGGTCAGCACCTAGCGATCCTATGTGGTTCAGCACCGAGCTCTTGTGCGGGTCAGCACCGAGCAATCCTCTATGGGTCAGAAAATAGCGATCCTTTGTGGGTCAACAACAAAGACTCTTAATAGATTAAGATGACTAGTAGTTACATCTAATCATATCTACTATTATACTTAATTTATACCTTGTTTGAGCTGAGTTCGTACCTATGTGGTACTTTCTTTCGTGGTAATACCTTGGTGGTATTCTTCTGTGTCGTACTTACCATTGTGGTATTCCTTCCATTGTGGAATGGTTGAGCTTTGGGCTTGGTGTTGGATTCCATGTTTTCCACATTATTGAGGTGGGTATAATTGATAACTTAGGTATATGTATGGGCATATACCTAAATAGGGTTGTTAGTTTATTTCATTATTTGTGGTTTATACTTTGTGGATTTTGTGAGACCATGAGGGTCTCGGGGTCCCTACAAAGTGTCGTTATACTAACCCCTATATGGGATATGCCCACACCTTGTTTTTATTGGTGCAGATGACAGACAACGTTGATCGAGGATGACAGTTTCAGGACTGGACAGTGCCCGGAGGTGGACCATACGGCGTGTCAGTACGCAGAGGAGATGAACGGATGTTGAGAGATGAGGAGTTGATCATTACCTACCCTTCAGGTAGGAATCTAGAAGGATGACCCAATAGTTATCTTTCTCCTTCTTTAGTTGTATTGTATTTGAGTTGTACTAGTACCTTTACTATTGGGATTGTATTCTGGACCCTTTTACATTCAACACTGTTTTTGATATACAGTTTTACTTGTGTTCGAATCTCGTTGTGTGCTTGGTTGCGTTTGTTTACAGGTTATAAAGGCAATGCCTTCCAGATTTTAGGGAAATACGCCTTTTGGTGCCAGTCGCCAGCCCCTAGCCTATGGAAGGCGGGCTTGGGGTAGTCATGGCACGGTCCCCGGGGTACAAATCATGAAAAATTGGTATCAGAGGAGTTGGTTATACCCTAGAACATAGGACTCTGCTCTTTCTTTTTAACAGAAAAAATGTTAAGTGTAGTGAGTGTGGTTATCAGTTTAAAAAATCAAGTGTTGGTGTGGTGGCCGATGTATCCATACAGCAGGACCTTGACTTCTAATTTGTGACACAATGCACGAAAACAATGATTGAATGTGTGTTTTGAAGAGTTTTCATTTTTTTCTATTTGATTCAGCTCACCAGTATGACTTTTTGACCGTGGAACACCTGTTTCTTTTCATGATGCCTCCACACAGACAGTCGGATAGGGTTCAAGGAGTAGTACGCATTGATATCCCAATGAGAAACGACGCCTCAACATAGGGCCCTCATCCAGTAGAGGAACAAGAGGAGGCATCATCGGTTCCATTACCTGTTGGGCCACCGATGCCACCAGACCCAATAGCAGAGGGTGCACACCGCTTGAGCACATTTCACGAGTTCCCGCGACAGAGGCCACCGAGGTTCATTGTAGAGATAGACCCATAGGCAGATGGGGATTGGCTGGAGGCCGTGGAGAGAGTTTTCTGACTGGTAGGGACATTGAAGGATCTCATGGTGATCCTTTCCTTCAGTCTTCTACAGACAGCAACAGGAAGATGGTGGAACTTGATGCTCCAGGTTCACGATGAGGTGATGCTTCTCTGGGCAGAATTTGATAGCCTGTTTCGGGCAGAGATTGTCCTAGCGACCATTCGTGTAGTGCACATTCAGGAGCTACTTCATCTGTTGCAGGGCAACATGACTATGGCTCAGTACTCAATGAGGTTCACTGACCTCTCATACTACTCCACATATATGGTGTGGGACCCATTCATTAGGGCCCAGACCATCGATCAGGGACTCAGGTGAGAGATCAGGGCTTCGATGATCTCACTCAGTATCCCGAAGAAGGCCAGGGTGTCAGAGAGAGCCCTCTTAGTATAGAGTTTCCTTACTGAGTAGTCACCAGTAGCGATAACCACCACCAGTTGTCATGTAGCGGATTCTTTTGTAGTTGGAAGCAGACATATGTCATAGAGGTCCAAGAGGACCAGAACTACAGGTTGACGACCACATGATTCGGGGTCAGTTGTGTGGGGCACCTGAGACCGAGCCAGTCAAGCAAGGAGCGGGCAGTGTTACACATGCGGCAGGTAGGTTCACATGGCTCATGACTATCTGACCAACCATATAGATGAGCAGTAGACAGTCGAAGGACTGCCTAGGCATAGACAGAGGTTCAACTGAGGAGGTCCGTAGGGATTAGGCAAACATGACAGAGGAGCTAGCCGTGCAGCTGGCGGTGGGAGACGACTCGAGATGTTACACCACCACCATCAGGTGGTCCATCCTGACTATAGGGAGCATGAGGACATAGGCGAGCTTATCTCTAGGTAGATAAGGCCTACAATCACAGTGCTCCGGAGATGATACGAGGTACGATCTATGTCTAATCCAACTTTGCTGCAGTACTTATAGACACAGGTGCCGGTCATTCTTTTATTTCCACTATCCTCATTTGGAGCTCAGAGATTCTGATAGAGACATTCCCTTGATCATTATGGTTAGAGACTCCTATGAGAGATGATTTTATGAATACGCACTAGTTCTGGCAGTGTAAGAATACTCTTGGAGGTGATAACTTCAGCTGGGATCTCCTAGTAGCAGCATCGAGGCCTTACGATGTCATCATGGGTATGGACTGGTTATAATGACCCGTACATTACATAAATTGTTATTACATCATAATTTAAGCATAGTTATTATAACATATATAAAAACCATGATAGGACCGTATAGGTATAGTGTCTTTAAGAACTAGGAATCAAAAGAAACTGGTTCATAAATCATCTACATTTTCTCCCATTTATTTTTATCATATCTAGAGTCCCTTTTGGAATATCCTACATAATACCCTTCTTCCTGATCTCGGGAAAAGAACAAATAAAAATGGTGAGATCAAATTCTGAGTAAGGGAAAATAAAGGAAATATCAATCATATCATTTTCATAAGAATATAACATTTTGAAAATCTTGTCCTGCAAAAGCGATCATAATATCATGACATGGGATAAATCATAGTAGTGAAATGTATTCCCAATATTCATAACATAAGACATGAATCATTTTGATATACACACATAATCATATAAAATCATTTCATATTAGTCAAGACTCATTTTCAAGACCATCATAGCGAAAAAAGTCCATTACTGAAACGAGTTCACTGCTCCTTCCAGTCCTGTATCCCTGAACCAGATTAACTTGAACATCCAACCATGTCTATCTCATTAGATATAAATATTTACTCAATGGATTGGAGGGAGATATAGGTCCCCCCCATCTCATAATGAAACCATTCTTATATGTGACAAAAAATCATAAATCACACATCATAGAATAACCCATGTAATAAAACTGGGATTCTTAAACAACATGCCATCATAATATAATACATATAACATAAAAGGACACTAGAAAAATAATTACCTCATAAAATTATCAAATCAATGTAATAATAGGGATTGAAATAGAACCCTATATTATCTTAATTGTAAAATAATTTTGATAAAACACTTGAACTCCATTCTTGAGGAAAATATCCTTTACACTTCTAAATTTTTTTTTCCTTTCTCAACATGTTGTACAATTTAAACTAAAAGAAGTTAATTGAAAATAAATGTGAAAAATTTTAAAGTAAGATTAATGTAAATAATGTTCTATGACATTATAAAAATCCATTAATGCTTTATAAGTTAAAATACATTCTTCTTGTACTTTGGCCGAAAAAAGTCCAAAAGTATTTCGTACTGAAAACGAAAAAAGATTCCTTTCACAAATTCTAATAAAATATCACCAATGGGTAAAATTGGATTTAAAAAATTTTATGTGGATAAAAATAATATTACATATTGAGTAATAATGTATTTGGATGATAAATATGCCTCAGTAGATTCTGATGTATAAACAATCTCGGATAAAAATGAGATTGCTAGATTTTGCCTTACCTAGGGTTTGATATGCCCTGTACGTATCCTAACCTCATGTATAATGATTTAAATAATGTCATTGAATTATTACAGAATCATATACATCGTTATGATATCATATATTGTCATATTCTTATATCTTTATTAGTAATATTTCATTGCTACTTGTTATTCGGGTGATCATTGCTTTATGTTCTTTTGCGTGTTTTGTGGAATTAATTATTATTCCTATTTTTAGGTTATAGCTACATCATCTAAAGAAAGGTATTAGTATAATATATATTATATTTATTCATTAAATACATTTATATAATCATGGTTTGATTAAGATCATGTAGAATGAATCACATCGCACTGTGGAGACGGTAAGCCGTACATATGCACGAGCGACGATATCGTTCCCATAATTATTGAATGGTATTGGAGTAGATGATAGAATATCTCTGAATTATTATCATTTTATAATAATCATATATAGTTATTCTTTACACCATTATAACCATCCTTGTAAGGTGGTGGTGGAAAACAGATTACACCACGACGTGGAGACGGTATTCCGTACGTACACATGCGTGGTGATTTCGTTTTCTGTAGGATGGATAGAAGGTGAAATAGGGTTATTTCATATTTATAATAAAATATAAGAATATGACTGATACTGATGTTATTAATTTTTAATGAAACAAATAAAGAAGAGTAAGTGTAAGTTGAAATAAATTTGAAAGAATCAGTAAAGGATATTACCTCTTCTTTGATGCACCTCTTCTAAACCTCATCTTAGGGCACTAATGTTGGTCTCTGAAGAAAACCAGAACCTATAGTATGTTTCTAGGGTAGTGGAGAGGATAAATGGATAGGTTTTGGCAGAGCTTGAAGGATCAAAATGTTTCGAGGAGGAGAGGGGAAAAGGTTCCCTTTTATAAGAGAAGAGAGGGGCACTCTTGTAAACCTCTAAAATATTAATTTATAACAAACTCAATCCCCACATAAAAACCTCAAAAAATGTCATGAATCCAAATATTAGATATGATATGGTTGTAATCTCATAAAACAATAATATTTAGACATGTTGGGAATATATTTTAAAGGTTATCAACTTGACTTATCCTTATTTAATCTATTTAATTTTATTTGTGGTAATAATATTATAAATTTTAAACTATTATAAATAATTACTTATGTGTTGTGAATTGTAAATAATTGGATATTTTATGATATTTTAGAACATATAAATTTTAGTTTATAATTTTGAAATATTTTCGTGATTTTTAAACAAGTTTATAATATGTTATTTTTATAAAATAACAATAGTGTCAATTTTAACACTATTCATTTATTTGAATTTAAATAAAATACACATAGAGCATATATTCAAACCAAAATATTTAATATATTTTTAACATGTCAAATTCGTCTAGAATTTTTTTAGAACATTAATTAGTACATATAAAATATACTTTAATATTTGTAAAACCATTTATTTGATATTTCAACCAATAAAATAATTTCTACATCACTATTGTGTCATCATTAATGATAATTATTTAATCACTAAAAATTATAAATAAATTCTCATGATTTATATAATTTTATTATATTTTTGGAGGCTATTTATATTCTATGTTTTATGAGGTTTATCACTAAATTAAAATTATCAAACTTATAAGATATATGAGAGTGATATGTTGTCACTTTCTTTGGTTTTAATAATAATTATATCATTTTCATGGTCAAAAGTCCATGAAATTAATCTATTCTGACCCTAATGTGATATGGGTTGAATTTTATTCATCCAATTAAATTTTGGAAGTTCTTAGAGTAATTTTATAAACTTATTTTTACCCTTAATTTTTTGATATACCTTTAATTGTAGTAAATAAAAATTACCATAGTTACTATTCATAATATCAAAAAACTAAAAGTAACCTATTAATATAATTTGGACCCACTTAATCAAAATATTGAATCCATTTTTCATAATTCAATATACAGAAGTTGTAGTAATTAATTTAATATTAATCTCGTTGTTAAGAAAATGGGGTTTTAAAAGATAAAACATTGTCAAAGATTAAAATGCCTTTACCTATGAATTCAATATAAAGTTAATGGTAATGAAATAAATTATACTAAATGGAAAAAATATATTCTATTAATACTTTAAAACCATTAAATTTTATCATTTAACTATATAAAATACCTTGATAAAAAAAGTTGTTTTGAAGAACAATTTAGCGTATTTTTACTATTCATCAAAATATGAAAGTTATCAGAAAAATATCAAAAATGTATCCAATGTTAATTTTTATATCCTGATTCAAAATAATATGTTTATTTTGTAATATTTAACATATAAACTTATCAAAAATTATATTTAAAATGGGTGCACCATCAAAAGGTGGTAAAACTGTATTTTTTGAAAAATACTTCTTTTATCAAAAAATTGATTTTCTTTTCATATCTCATTCTAGAAAATGTGTAAGATGGATTATAATGTTATAAAATTCAAAATTCATTTAATACTATTCATAATAGCTAGTTAATAATATTATAATAATATAGAATTGTTTAGTGAATCTCGGTATTGCGTACAACACAAGCTATAGAGGAAGGATTCTCTTGTATGTAAAGCAAGCCAAGATAGTGTTGTGTGTAGTAAAGTATTTATTTGGTGTTGAATATAACATAAGACATAATAAATATATATATTTCTTATAAAATCTCAGGGTGTTACATTCTACCCCCCTTAAAATGAATTTCACCCTTGAAATTCGACACTTCGTAACAAACAGATGAAGATACCTCTCCATAATCATATCATAAAGTTCCCATGTAGCTTCTTATAATTGGTCATTACTCCATAAAACATTAACCAAGTTAGTGGTATTGTTTCGTAGAACTATTTTTCTATGATCTAGAATATATATCGACTATTCTTCTTAAGAAAGATCTTGCTCCAGCGGTACATCTTATGAGCATAGTACATGTGAAGGATCAGGTATGTACTTTATCAGGAGAGATACATAGAACACATCATGAACTTCGGAGAGATTTGGGAGAAGTGCCAATCAGTAAGCTACCTTACCAACACGATACAGTATATCGAAACAACTGATATACCTAGGGCTCAGCTTGTCCTTCTTTCCAAATATCATTACAATCTTCCAAGGAGATATTCGTAAAAACAGATTATCACCCACTTCAAACTCTAGGTCTTTTCTTTGGTTGTCAGCATAACTTTTTTTTTGACTATGAGCTACTCTTATGTGTTGTTTAATATATCTGAACTTTTCTATCATCTCATCTACAAGATCAGGTCCTAATAGCTTTCTTTCCCCAACTTTATCCCATCATGTTGGTGTTCTGCATTTCTTTCCATAGAGAGCTTCATAAGGATCCATCTGAATACTAGAGTGAAAGATATTATTATAATAAAATTACACCAAAGGTATGTGTTGATCCCAACCACCTTTGAAATCCATAGAGCAAGCTCTCAACATGTCTTCCAAATTTTTAATTGTCCTCTCTGACTAACTGTTTTTCTGATGATGATAGGCAGCATTTCAACGCAACTCTGTATCTAGAGCATGCTGAAGAATTCACCAAAAAATTCAGGTAAACCTTAGATCCTGATCATATATAAGGGAAATTGGTACTCAATGAAATCATACCACTTCTTTTACATATATCATGGAAATTTGATCAAAAGAGAAGTCCTCTCATATAGAAATGAAGTGTCCCGACTTTACCCAAATAACATTATTTCCTTTTGATGTTTTGGGAAGTCCAATGACAAAATCGATAGTGATGTTTTCCCATTTCCATTCTGGTATGGGTTATGGCTGTAACATCCCTTTAGACTTCTGTCTCTCAACTTTAACTTGCATACAAACCAAGAATTGAGAGACATATTCAGCGATATCTCTTTTCATTACATCCCACCAGAAGTAATCTTTTAGGTCCATGTACATCATTGTACTTCCAAGATGAATAGATAATGAAGAACTATGAGCCTCATCCATAAGCTCCTTCATTAATTCTTGTATAGTAGGAATAATTTTTTTTTCTGAATCTTATTATCCCATCATAATCAAGGTTGAATTCAGGAACAATTCTCACCTTCTTTTAAATCCCAACATCATTCTTATGTGCCTCTTTAATATTCACATGTATAGATGGTTGAACATTAGTTTGAGAAAGATAAGATATCCTCCCTTTCATTAAAATATCACGATCCATCCTTTGTAAATCCAAAAGGATTTGATCCTTGGTGATCCTCATCATGGATATGCTAGCATGGTCTTGTCGACTTAATGCATCTCCCACCTTGTTTGCGTTCCAAGGGTGGTAATGAATTGAGCAGTCGTAATCCTTAATCAGATCCAACCATCTTTTTTGGAATATATTCAGATCCTTTTGTGTGAAAATATACTTTAAACTTTTATGATCAGTGTAAATATCACAACATTCACTATAAAGATAATGCCTCCAAATCCTTAATGCAAAGATTATCGCAGCTAAATCCAAATCATGAATTGGATAATTTTTCCCATGGATTTTCAACTATCGTAAGGAATAAGCTATCACCATATCATTTTGCATGAGAACACACCCTAGGCCCTTCTTGGATGAATCATTATAGATCACAAACCTTTCTCCATTACAAGGAAGTGTCAGCACAGGTGTACTGGCTAACCTTCTTTTTAGATCTTTTAAATTCTCTTCACATTCCTCTATCAAAACAAACTTAACCCCTTTCTGAGTTGATTTTATGAGTGGGATAGATAATCATGAAAAATCTTTCACAAAATGTCGATAATACCTAGTTAAACTAAGAAAACTTAAGATTTCAGTTACTGTTGTTGGTCTCGACCATCTTTCAATAACCTCTATGTTTTCATGATTCACAGATATCCCCTCTTTTGAGATTATGTGACCCAAAAATGAAACTTTTTGAAGCCAAAATTTACACTTGGTAAATTTGGCATAAAGCTTCTCCTTTCTCAGGGTCTTCAATACAATTCTTAAGTGATCATCATGTTCTTCCCTGTTCTTTGAATAGACAAGAATATCTTCCATAAAGACTACAAAAAACTAATAAAGATAGTCTATAAAGACTCTATTCATTAGATCAATGAAGATATCAGGGCAATTAGTAAGACCAAATGGCATCAACATAAAATCACAGTGTCCATACCTTGTACGGAAAGCCGTCTTTGGTATATCCTCTTTTTTGACCCTTAATTGATGATACCCTGAATGAATATCAATATTGGAAAAGTATTGAGCTATGCGTAGTTGTTCAAATAAGTCACCAATGTGTGGTAGAGGATATTTGTTCTTGATAGCGATCTTGTTAAGTTATCAATATTTAATACAGAGTCTCATTGATCCATATTTCTTCTTAACAAATAGAATAGGTGCTCCCCAAGGTGATGCACTAGGGTGTATGAATCCCTTATCAAGATTCTCTTGGAGTTTATTCTTCAATTCCTTCAACTCAATTGGGTCCATTCTATAAGGTGTATTTGAAATAGGCATAACACCTGGTATGAGTTATATTGAAAACTCAACTTCACAATTTAGTGGAACACATGGAAATTCATCTAGAAAGACATTATCAAACTCCCATAAAATGAGCATATTATTAATCGTGAGTTCCTCTCCAACCATTTGACATAAATAACCTTTATTTATTGTAATAAATACCCATAAGATGGAATAAATTTCCATTGGAAGGTTATATTCATCCTTGCATCGATAGATGATCATATATTGATCAGGAATAAAAAATGCGACTTCCCTTCATTGGCATATGATATAAGATCCTTATAAAGAAATCCAACCCATTCCATGAATCACATCAAATTCCACTATAGGAAGTATCACATGATTTCCAGGAAGCACTTTCCCTAAAACTTCAATCAGAGAAGAATTGTAAACTTTTTATGCAACTGTTGTGCCATTAAGAGTTGTCACAGCTAACTCAACAGCTAATTGTTGGGGTCGTACAACGATACCCTTAGAAAATTATTTAGAAATAAAAGAGTGGTTGGATCCAGAATAAGAAAACATTTTCTACTCTAGAGAGGATGGTAAGTGTACCTTTCACCACTTTGTTATCGTACTCCACATCGCTGATAGAAATTGCATGTGACTTTACTTTCTCTTTTTTCCTTAACAATTTGTTGACGTCGATCATCATCAACAAACCTTGTATTAGGGCATTGATTGGCATAATGCCCCAATTCCTTACACATGAAAAATTGAAATGTATGAGGTGTATTATGTGTAGCCTTTTATTTGTTCGCATCACTAGACATCTTTTTCCTATCACTGTAGAATTTAGTTGCTCGATGACTATCTTTTCAACACTTAAAATATTTACTTGTTCCTTTAAGAAAATTCCTGCGATGTTTCTTTCCACAATTTGATCATAAGGGGAAACTCATCTTCTTTTCAGTGTGGTCTTTAGATTTTCCATTAAATTCCATTTTCCTCTTCTTATCAAACCCATATGACTGATGGGTTACTTCCATCACCATCTCAACCTTGAGAGCCCATAGAACAGTTTCCTCATAGCTATTGATGTCCCTAATAGATATTTCCCCTCAGATACTTGGTTTTAAGCCACTAAAGAATCAATCGATCTTACTCTCAGGTTGGATAATAATCCCATAAGAGTACCTTGCAAGAAATGTAAAATTTTCTTTGTAGGTACCAACAGATTAATCATCCCTTTTCTTTAGTTCAAGAAACTCTTTAGATAATCATGGTAAGAAGAATACGAGGGAATTACTTATTAAAAAATAAGTTATTGAAATCGTCCCATTCCATGGAATCAATTCATTCCCTTTGCCTTGTATTCTTTACAAGATTCCACCATTGACCAGATTCACCTTCCAAACGATATACTGATAAAATGAATTTATCATATTCAGAACAAAGAAGGACTGAAAATATCTTTTCAGCGGCACTAATCCATTTTTCATCTTGTAATGGTTCCAATGAACTGATGAATGAAGGTGGACGCTGCCTTATGAAGGATTCAACAGAATGTTGCTCCCTCCATTGCTCATTTAGAAGTACTACATGATTCATTTCTTGAGAATGTTGTGTGAGCATGGATACATGATTTTTCATTCCGGAACCCATATCATTTGGTTGCTCAGGGGGACAATCATTGCATTTCCCATCACATTCAGCATTAACACGGTTCCTTCGAGTTCCAGCCGTTGACTAAAACCAAGAATCATAGTGTAAGAAACACTAATTACAATAGGAAAACCACATAATCAAGAATAAAATTTCACACTTTAGGTCTTATCATAGGCTATTCATGGCCATTTCTAAAACACAAAGATTGTCTTCTATTCTTAGACAAATACTTGGGTTTCTTACTAAGGATTTCACATCCCAGTTTCCAAAGGATGACTATACCTTTCCTCTAATACCAACTATAACAACCCATACATTACATACATTGTTATTACATCAGAATTGATGCATACTTATTAAAACATATAACAAAACCACGATAGGACCATATTGGTATAGTGTCTTTAGAAACTGGGAAACATAAACAACTGGTTCATAAATCATGTACATTATATCCCATTTATTTCAACATATCTAGAGTCACTTTTGGCATATCCTACTTAATACCCTTATTTATGACTTGGGGAAAAGAAAACCTACAAAAGTTGAGCTCAAATTCTCAGTAAGGGAAGACAAAGGAAATATCAATCATATCTTATTCATACTAACATAACATTTTGATAATCTTATCCCGTAAATGAGATCATAATATCATGACATGGGATAAATCATAGTAGTGAAATATAATCCCAATATTCATAACATAAGACATGAAACTATTTTTCATACACACATAATCATAGAAAATAATTTCATATTAGTCAAGACTCGTTTCCAAGACCATCATAGCAGACAAAGTCCATTACTCAATTGAGTTCACTCCTTGTTCCCATCCTGTATCACTGAACCAGATTAAATTATCATTCCAGCCATGTATATATCATGATATATAAATTGTTACCCAATGCATTGGAGGGAGATATAGGTCCCACGAATATAATATTGAAAACATCCTTCTGTCTGCCACAAAATCATAAATCATACATCATAGAATAACCCATGTAATAAAAATGAGATTCTTAAACATCATTCCATCATAATATAATCTATATAAGATAAAAGGACTTCATAAAAATAATTTCATTATAACACAATCAAATAAATATAATAATAGGGATAGAAATAGAACCCTATATTATCTTTTATAGAAAATTATTTTGATAAAACATTTTAACTCCATTCTTGAGGAAAATATCTTTTAAACTTCAAAAACAATTTTCCGTTATGAACACGTCATAAAATTTCAAACTAAAAGAAGATAATTAAAAATAAAATTTAAAACATGTAAAGGAAGATTCATGTAAATAATGTTCTATGAAATCATAAAAATCCATTCATGTTATATTAGATAAAAAAACATTCTTCTCGTACTTTGGCCGAAAAAGTCAAAAAGTATCTCGTACAGAAAATGACAAAAGATTATTTTCATAACTTTTACTAAAAAAATCACTAATAGGTAAAATTATACTTAAAAAATTTTTGGAGGATAGAAATAATATTACATATTGAGGAGACATGGATGTGGATGATAAATATTCCCCAGTAAATTCTGAAGTATAAACAATCTCAGATACAAATGAGATTGAGATATTTTCCCTTACCTTAGGTCTGATATGCTATGTACGCATCCAAACTTCATACATAATGATTTAAATTATGTAATTGACTTATTCCAGAATAATATACATTGTTATGATATCATATATGGTCATATTAATATCTCTTTATTAGTAATATTTCAATGCTACTAGTTATTTAGGTGTTCATTGCTTTATGTTCATTTGTGTGTTTTGTTGAATATATTCTTATTCCTATTTTTAGGTTATAGCTATAAAATTTATAGAATTTTATTAGTATAATATATATTATATTTATTCATTCAATTTGTTTATATAATCTTGGTTTAATGAATATCATGTAGAACGAATCACATCGCACCGTGGAGACAATAAGTTGTACGTACACACGAGCGACGATATCATTCCCATAATTACTAAATGGTATTGGAATGGATGATAGAATATCTCCAAATTAGTATAATGTTATAATAATCATATATAGTTATTATTTACACCATTATACCCATCCATCTATGGTGGTGGTAGAAAACATATTACACCACGGCGTGGAGATTGTATTTCGTACGTACGCACGTGCGGTGATTTCGTTTTCTATAGGATGGATAGAAGGTGAAATAGGGTTGTTTTATATTTATAATAACAAATAAGTATATGAGTGATACTGAAGTTATTACTTTACAATGAAACAAATAAATAAGGGGAAGTATAATAAGAAATAAATTTGAAAGAATCAGTAAAGGATATTACCTCTTCTTTAACGCGCCTCTTCTAATCCTCCTCTTAGGAAACTAAATTTGGTCTTTGAAGAAGACCAAGACATCTAGTATGTTTCTAGGGAAGTGTAGTGGATAAATGGACAGGTTTTGGATGATCTTGAAGGCTAAAAATGTTGTGAGGAGGAGTGGGAGGAGGTTTCCCTTTTAAGAGAGAGAAGAGGGGCACTCTTGGAACCCGATAAAATATTAATTACTAATAAACTCAAAAACCACTTAAAAACCTCAAAAAATGATTCAAATATGATGATTTGAAGAGATAGGGTTGTAATATGATCAACCAATAAGATTTAGACCCTTTGGAAGTTTATTTTAAACTTTATGAACATTATTTATCCTTATTTAATCTATTTAATTTTATTTGTGGTAATAATATTCTAAATTTTAAATTGTTATAAATAATTACTTATATGCTGTAAATTATCCATAATTGGATACTTTATGACATTTTAGATGATATAAATATAAATTTATAATTTATAATTTATTTTTTAATTTTTAAACAATTTAATAATATGTTATTTTTATAAAATAACAATAGTGCCAATTTTGACACAATTCAATTATTTGAATTTAAATAAAATCCACACAGAAAATATATTCCAACCAAAATATTTAATAGATTTATAACATTTCATAATCATCCATAAATTTTGTGGGGATCATTAATTAGTTCATATAATATTTATTTTAATATTTTTAAAACCATTTATTTTATATTTCAATTAATAAAATAATTTCTACATAACTATTGTGTCATCATTAATGATAATTATTTAATCCCTAAAAGTTCTAAATAAATTATCATGATGTAGATAATTTTATTATATTTATGGAGACTATTTATATTTTATGTTTTATGAGGTTTATCACAAAATTAAAATTATTACACTTATAAGATATAAGGGAGTGACATGTTGTCACTTTCTTTGGTTTTAATAATAATTATATCATTTTCATGGTGAAAAGACTATGAAATGAATCTATTACAACCATTAGTGATATGGGTTGACTTTTATTCATATAATAGAATTTTGGAAGGTCTTAGTGTAATTTTAAAATATTATTTTTACCCTTAGTAACCCGATTTACCTTTAACTGTAGTAAATAAAAATTACTGTAGTTACTATTCATAATATCAAAAAAATAAAAGTAACATATTAACATAATTTTTACCCACTAAATAAAAATATGGAATCAATTTTTTAAATTTAAAAAATATAATTTAAAGTAATTAATTTAAAATTATCTCGTTGTTAGGAAGAAAGGTTTTTAACAGTTAAAAAATTGTCAAAGATTGAAATGTTTTTAACTATGAATTCAATGTAAAATTAATGTAAATAATATAAATTATATTAAATGGTAAATGTATATTCAATTAATACTTTAAAACATTAAATTTTATCATTTATCCAAATAAATTATCTTGATGAAAAATGTTTTTTTTCAAAAAACTTTATCGTAATTTTATTATTCATCAAAATATAAATGTTATCAGAAAAGTATCAAAAATTTATCCAATGTAAAATTTTATATCCTGATTCAAAAGAAGAAGTTAATTTTTTATAATTGAACTTATATAATTATCAAAAATTATTTTTAAATGGGTCTGCCATCAAAAGGCTGTAAAACTGAATTTTTTGTAAAATACTTCTTTTATCGATAAATTGATTTTGTTTTATATCTCATTCTAGAAAATGTGGAAGATGAATTATAATGTTATAAAATTAAAAATTCGGTTAATAATATTCATAATGTCTAGTTCATAATATTATAATAATATATCATTGTTTAGTGAAACTGGGTATTGCGTACAACGCAAGCTATCGAGGAAGGTTGCTCTTACGTGTAACGCAATCCAAGCCAGTGTTGTGAGTAGTGAAATATTCCTTTGGTGTTGTGTATAACATATGAAATAAAAAATTATATTTATTTCTCATTAAATCCCAAGTTGTTACATTGTTCATCTATAGTCCATGCTCAGATTGACTGTATTAGGTGCAAAGTGCAGTATGTCCGCACGGATGGGACCAGGTTTACCTTCACAGGCGAGAAGGGATCCATTACTGTACATGATGGACTTGCTCAGAGGAGAGTGTTCCTGATCACTAATCAGTTGGCTAGCCTTACCCTTGGAGTAGTTTATGTAGAGAATTTGTATTATCTTGTAGTGGTGGACCAGTACACTAATGTCTTCCCTGAAGATGTTCCACGTCTACATCCTCATAAAGAGGTGTAATTTTACATTGAATTGTACCTCAAAACGACACCAATATCTATACTAGCGTATCAGATGGCTCCCGCGGAGCTTTGTGAGCTGCGGGTACAGTTGGAGGACTTACAGGGGAAAGGGTTCATTCGGCCTAGTGTTTCTCCTTGGGCAGCCCTGATTTTGTTCACTAAGATGGAGGATGGGAGCTTGAGACTTTCTATTGACTATCAGTGCCTGAACCAGCTTTCCATGAAGAACATTTACCCAATTTCATGGATTGACGAAGTCTTTGATCAGCTGAAGAGAGCACAATGGTTCTCAAAGATAGACCTCAAATTAGGCTATCACTACCTCAGAGTACAATATGATGATGTGCAGAAGATGACTTTCAAATTTTGGTATGGCCATTATGAGTTCTTGGTTATTACATTCGGTGTAACCAACACTCTAGAAATGTTCATGGGACTCATGAATAAGATCATTCAGCAATACCTTGATCACATTGTAGTATTCTTCATCGATGATATTCTGATCTACTCGGCTACTGAGGCGGAGCGGTCCTATCATTTGCAGGTAGTACTGGACACACTCCGAGGGCACCAACTTTATGGTAAACTCTCAATTTTCTAGTTATAGATCCGAGAGGTTCACTTTCTGGGACATGTCATATTGGAGGCTAGAGTTGTAATAAATATTGAGATGGTTGAGGCTGTACTTTATTGGGATCCACCCTAGAGTGTGATGAAGATACAAAGTTTCATAAGTTTCGTCGGATACTACTAGATATTTTTTCAAGATTTCTCTATAGTTGCAGAACCCTTATCAGTATTAATGAAGAAGGGGAAACCCTTTGTGTGGTCGGAGAGATGCCAGCGGAGTTTTTAGGAGCTGCGGTAGAGGATGACTAGTGACCCCATCTTGAGGCTACCATAGGAGGGAGTAGGGTACATAGTCTACTGTGATGCATCATAGACCAGACTCAAATGTGTCCTAATGTAGGAGAAAGTAGTGATCACATATGGTTCTTAATAGCTGAGACAGTACAACATGAACTATTCTACCCATGACCTAGAGTTAATAGCAGTGGTCATATCCTTGAATATTTGGTGACATTACTTGATGGGCCAGTATTTTACTGTCAACTCGGATCACAAGAGTCTCAGGTATATATTCTCTCAGAAGGACCTGAACATGAGACATCGACATTGGGTTGAGTTTCTCTATGCCTATGACTTCGAGGTAGTATATACTCCAGGGAATGGGAACATTGTAGTAGATGCACTCAGCAGAAGATCTAGTATACATCTTCTAAGTGAGGCGATGGAGTAGCTAGATGCTTTGTATATATCCTTTGGGGATCGAGATGGAGCAGTCAATCCCCCTATTCTTCAGCAAGTCATGGAGGCACAGCTTTGGGACGCTGACTGTGAGGCTCGACATGCATTGTTATCTATATGACAGGAACCTAATGAATTTTTTGAAGGCGGGGATCATGTCATCCTTTTCAGAGGACATACCATGGTAGCAGTGTCTCTTCAGGAGGAAGTGTTGAGGGAGTTCTACACATCCCCTCTAGCTATACATCCAAGAGTGGCGAAGATGTACTAGGATCTTCGATGACAACACTGGTTTCCCGGAATGAAGAAAGAAGTAGTATATTTTTCCTCACGATGTCTCACTTGTCAGCATGTGAAGGTGGAGCTTCAGGTACCGGTAGGCTTTGTTCAGCCTTTAATGGTCCCTGAGTGGAAGTGGTATGGGATATCCATGGACTTCGGGACAGGACTTCCACATAAATCTAAGGGACATGACTCGATTTGGGTGATCATCGACCGACTCACCATGTCGGCCCTCTTTCTACCGATAAAATAGTAGGGTTCAGTAGAGGGATTGGGATGCCAATATGTGAAAGCGATTATGTGGAAATATGGATTAACCTCAACAATTGTCTCCGATCATGATGCACGTTTTACTTCCCCAATACGGAAGGGGTTGTAGGAGGCTTTCAGGATGCAGCTTCGTTTGAGGACCGCCTTCCATCCTCAGACACATGGATAGACTGAGCAGACCATTCAGACCCTTGAGGATATGATGCATGCTTGTATCCTTGACTTCGATCGTATCTGGGAGGATCACTTGACTTTGGTGGAGTTTTGATACAACAATATCTATTAATCCACCATTGTGATGGAACCTTTTTAGGAATTGTATGGGTGACATTTCAGATCACCTTTGTGCTGGACTGACCCAGGGGAGTCAGAACTAGAGGGACCAAAGATGGTTTGGGCTACCATAGAGAAGGTGAAGATCATACAGGAGCAGATAAAGACTGTACAGAGCAGGCAGAACTCATATACCTACAGTTGATGGCGACCTCTGGATTTCGAGGATGGTGACCACATCTTTCTACGAGTCTCACCTTGTTGAGGTTTGTAGAGATTTGGACGAGGAGGAAATTTATCTCTGAGGTTCATCGGACCCTACCAGGTCCTCAGTAGAGTTGGTGTGGTGGCTTACCACTTTTCTCTTCCAGCTTAGTTGCACTGAGTGCATGACTTCTTCCATGTATACCAGCTTTGGGGATACGTGCATGACCCTTCCCACATCATCGAACACAGAGAGATGGACATTGATGATGGGGTGACTATTACAGAGGTTACATTTGAGAGTGAGGATCGATAGAAGAGGGTTCTTCGTGGGCGGTCGATACCTATGGTGTCTGTTATTTGGCAGTATAATAACCTACATGAGAGCAAAGGGAAGCGGGAGGCTCGTATTCATGCTCAGTACCGTCACATGTTTTCCTAGTTTTGAGTTGTTTCTTATGGGGAAATAAAGACCTGAGGTGGGGTGAATGTAAAGACCCTAGAATTCCATGTAATTTTTTAATTAAAAGGGAATTTTACGAGTCTTTGAAAATTGACGGCGCATGACTCTGAGGCCCGGTGTTCCCGAAATGAAGTTCTGTACATATTTTAGGTATGTTCAGTAAACATACGAGAGGGTTTTTGTAACTTTTGAACTATTCTTAGAATTGAAATATGAGGGAACAGTTGAACTCACAACGACAATATTCTCTTAAGGGGACCAAAACCTTGACCACATTAGGTTTGAGGGTGAATGATAGAATTTGGGTTTTTTGGAAATAGAAATAAAATAAAATAAAATAATATTTTATTTTTATTTTTATTGAAACCTCTTATGTGGATGGTTTAAAGGTGGTGACCACCTGGACTATAACCTCCCACATGGGTTATAGTGGTGGGGACCACACAAGGCTAAAACCCCCTTGTACTCCCCTCTTAAATGTGGGTAAGCCTCTTGAACTCCCCCCACTTTAATTGTGCCACCACATAATTAATTATACTAAATCATCAATTAATTAATACAACCAATTTGAATTTATACCAAAAAAATAAATAGATAAACATATTCTATTATGCTGGAAATTTCATTTTTTGGGTGGAATTGTGAGAAAGTATTGGAAGGAAGAGAGATTTTGGAAGAAATCTTCTTCACCAATGAAGAACGCTCCTCCAATGAAGAACGTCAGCACATGAGATCAACTTCTTCCTTGGGACATCCTCCTACACGGGACGTCTTCAATCGACTACCATCCTTCCCTCCTCATCGGCATAAACAAATGAATGATGTAAGGGTTGAGTTGTGAATGATTTTATATTCTCATGTTCTTCCCTTAAAAAAAAAATAACATTGATCAAATCTCAAACTAGTTGATCCTCAAATGTTTTATTTTGGAAATTTTGGAATAATCATTGTGGGAGGTGGTAAGATGGTTGCTTGAATTTCTTCCCCTTAACAGTTATTGATAATCCATAATAACATCAGGGAAATATTACAACCGCTTTTTACCTCTCTAACACAGAGAGTGAGGGAAAAACAAACATGGCCCATCCTATCTACAAATCTTGTGTTTAATTGTTTCCTTCTCTAAGATGGAGGACGAAGTAAATCCAACTACTGTGCGGTACGAGCATGGCGGCCGACACCACCGTCGGCTGCAACGAAGGTAATAACCCCACACTACGACCATTGCACCGCCTGCGGCCTCTGTCACCCCGTGGCCCCATGCCATATGCGGCCTCCAACCCTCCCGCCACCCATGCGGCCTCATTCCGCCCGTGGCCTCACCGCCTCATGCCGCCCTCGCGGCCCCTGTAGCCTCACCGCCCTCATGGCCTCCACGTCGTGCTCGCGGCCTCGCACCACTCCGCGGCCTATGCGCCACCCTGCGCAGGCCAGACCAGACCTAGTGGGCTGGTTTGACCCGAGTCACTTCAGGTCGGGCCAGCTTTGTCCGACCGAGATGGTCTAGACCCGTGCCGACTTCGATCTTTTTCACTCTATCAGCCATAACTATGGCACCAGGCTTCCGTTTGACGAACCATCAGCAGTGCTGGAAAACATGGAGAGAGAAAGTCCCTATGAGTATACCCCACTAGATATTTGGATTAAGATAGAGTATGGTCGGGTTGGATTGAGCGCGAATCCAACCGGGACCTTGAGACTAAAAAGCTAATAACTCATAGATCGGGTGTCCGATTCACGCACTGTCTGTTGCATTGAGACCCCTATGGCATGGCCATCCTTTGTCATAATTTTTCATGGGACTTTGTGGTAGTTGGATTATTGACCAGTGGCTTGAGTAGTAGACACTCCTAGTGAAGAGAAAGCTTAGTGTGGTAACCCAGTAGCAGTAGTGATGTGAAGAATGAATAGCGATCTTGTGTGGGTCAGCACCTAGAGATCCTGTGTGGGTCATCACCTAGAAATCTTATGTGGGTCAGCACCGAGAGATCCTATGTGGGTCAACACTGAGCGATATTATGTGGGTGAGCATATAGGGATACTATCTAGGTCTTCATCGAGCAATCCTATGTGGGTCAGCACTGAGCGATCCTGTGTGGGTCCTCACCGAGTGATCCTGTGTGTGTCACCACCTAGAGATCCTGTTGGGTCAGCACTGAGAGATCCTGTGTGGGTTAGCAGTGGAGCCGTTTAACAGAGTAATATGATTATTAGTTACATCTAATCATCTCTACTACTATACATAAGTTATACATGGTGTCAGCTGAGTTCATACTTGTGTGGTATTTTCCTTCATGGTAATACCTTGGTGGTATTCTTCTGTGTGGCGTACTTGTGTGGTACTTACCGTCGTGGTATTCCTTCATTTTTGGAATTGTAGAGATTTGGTCTTTGATTTGGACTCTATTTTTTTCACATGATGGAGGTGGTAATACTTGATAACTTAGGTATATGTATGGGCATATACCTATGTAGGGTTGTCAGTTGATTTCCTGCTTTGTGGTTTACCCTTTGTAGATTTTGTGAGACTGTGAGGATCTCAAGGTCCCTACTGAGAATCGTTTTTATCACCCCTGCAGAGGATATTCACACACCATGTTGTGTTTGGTTTCGACGATAGACATCATTGATTGAGGCTAAGGGTATCAGGACTAGACAGTGCCCTGAGGTGGACCATAGGGAATGTCAGTACACAGAGGAGACTCGCGGAGGTGGAGTGCTGAGGAGCTGTTCTATAGATACCCTTCAGGTAGGAATCTCAGAGGATGACCCAGTAGCTATCTTTATCTTTCTTCAGTTGTATTGTATTTCATTTGTACATGTACCTTTACTATTGGACTTGATTCCAACCCCTTTTACATTTAGCACTCATTTTGCTATACATTTTTACTCATGTTCATATCTTGTTGTGTGCTTGGTTGCATGTGTTTATAGGTTATAAAGGCAATGCCTTCCTGGATTTAGGAAAATACGCCTTTTGGTGCTAGTCATTAGCCCCTGGCCTATGGAAGCTGGGCTTGAGGTAGTCACGGCACGGGCCCTAGGGGATGGGTCGTGACACATTAAATATATTATTTAACATAATATAAATATGTTTCTTTCTATTAGTAAAAATATATATTTTTTACAACTAATAATCATTTAAAAGTACAAAAATAGGCGCATATAATTTCATTTAATTAATTCACCTATTTAAATGATGGATACATCGGTATATGAAGATTTACCTATGTATGAGTGAATTTATTAATATTAATATATTTTCAATAAATAATCTATTTATTGAAATTATCTTTTCATCCTACCTTATTTTCTGCAGTATCAATGAGACTCTTTTGGTAGTGTTTTGTTCTTCCCAATAGAATTCGATACCTAGAGATATTAGATGGGAAATTACACATTTAGTAAAACATTTACATTCTCATGGGCAGTAGAGGTTAAGAATTGAATTTAATGATAATAGTAATACAATTAGAATGAATTAATGGTATTTTCGGTGCTATATGGAAATGCATAGGCATTATATGATCATTATTTAATATAATGATTAGAATATATTAGTCATTAATGTGAATTATGTTCTATAGAAGAAAATAAAAATATAATTTTTAATAAGAATTGTTTTTCAACTCTTAGAAATATATATATTTCATAAAAAATATTTAATTTATACAATTTCAGAGACCATTTCACTTTCATAACATAATTTATATTATAAATAGGTGGAAATATTTTGTGTCTATTAGGTGGAGAGATTTAAAAAAATGATATCACATTATATTTTTAGGAAATTGCAGAATAAAAACCATCCATTAAATATTGGCTTATAAATGTAGAGACATGAGTCAACTTTATCACCAGTATGTCAAGAAAGAATATATTCTATGAAAATTATTGTTTATAAAATCAATATGTAAAATTACTTGTTAATTACCAAAACATTTATCCATTTATTCATATATAGAATGCCTCCAAGTGATCTCTCCAAGAGATCCAGTTTTAAAATGTATACACTCATAATTTATCACGTGGTGGGAATGAATTATTAGAGGAGTAAATTATTGTTGAAAAAATTAATTAATTAAGAGATAAATCCAGTTTTGTATTTGAAGAGTTTAATTTTATAATTCAATCTCCATGTACTTTCCATGGATAATGGGAAAGGGAAATGATGAAAAATGGGGGTTATTTCTTATGGATCCATAAAAATTTGTTTTTGTGATTATTATAATATTATAGTTATTGTTTTTTAATAATATTAGTGTTTTTTAAATACAACACTTGAGTATAACTTTTTCATATATAATTTCAGGATTCCCTTATAGAGAAATCTATATAGGGGACATTTATCCCTATAGATGGGATAGAGATTATTGATACTGATTTAGTAAATAAATAACTCACATTCCTTATAAGATGATATGAGGTGGGTCTTAGTATGGAAAACAAATTTTCTTTTCGTTGTAAAACATTGTTGGAGAAAGATAACATGGTAGAAATAAATTATTTAAATGATGATCTATGAAATAAAAATTAGTCAATTTATTATCAAATTGATTCATTTGTACAACTTATGTTTGTTGTAATGGTGAAATATATGAAGTCTCCCAATACTAGCCATCCTACCAATCTATATCCTCTACCTCCTCATCCCAGAACTGATTTTGTTTTGTGAGTTTCATATTTTGATTCCCCATTCAAATATTATAGTGTATTATATTATTCATAATATAGGGTATTACGTACATCACAATATCATTCAGTCAGATCATGTAAGAGTGGAATGCAAGGTCTGAATGTTCAAATTATTCTAGATTCATTACCTACAAATGAGGTTTCTATAGTTAGACAGAGTATGATTCATATTATTTACTCTAGCCAACTATTATTTTTCAGCAGAGGACATATGAGGAATGTGCTATTTTTTCAATTTTTATTAAATTAAATTTTACATTAGATGGATTTTAACCTAAATTTATTTTCTATAGAATTATCATAAATCAAATTATTCATAAAAAATTAAATATAATTTTTAAGAAATCGTTCCATCATATAGTTATGTTATATTTCCAATTTTTAAAAAATTAATAAATAATTAATCTCTTTTGGAGAGTAATAATGAGTTTCGTAGGACTAATGAGTATTATAGGAGGGACTTTGTGTTATGGATATTTGAAAAAAGACATCATGTATATTTTTATCATGGATGATCTCTCCATATGAGTGGTGAATTTTCTTCCCATGTAAGTAAAATTTATTTTAAATATTCATTTCATCAAATAAATATAAATTATAGTGGGAGAACACATTATTTTGGTAAATAAATTTCCATAAATTATGTTGAGTGTATTATCATGTATTAAACCAAAAAACTAAAATGAAAACCGAATACATTAATAAAAAAATTATTAACTATGACCTTTATATTATAGAAAAAAAATTGATGGGAATAAATATGAAGAAGCCAAAATAATTATTTTTTTGTGAATGTTATAATTAATCAAAGGTCATTATATATATAAAATTACACTTTCTAAAAAATGAAAATTCTTGTACTTAGTGTATTAATGTGTGAAATTATTTTTCATCTCAGTCATAGAAATTTCATTTTGTAAAATGGATTAAAAAATTTTAATCTTTTATTCCAAATTAAATGAAAAATATTATTTTATTTTATTTATAAAAATAAGATTACTTGGATTGATGTTTTATACCATGATAATAGAAAAACTGTTACTTGCAAATAATTATTGTAATAACATCGGATAATTTTTATCAACAAAATAGATTAAAATATTGTAGAAAATGAAACCTAATATAATTTAAAAATAAAAATAAAAATATATTAAAACTAATTCAAATTTAAATAACTGATAAATAAAATTTTAGAAAACTAATGATAAAAACACCATTTGTGTACAAAGAAAAATTTTCTATATACTGTTTTTTTAATTTAAATGTTAATTTTATATTATATATAAATTGAATTAGATTAAATATAGGTTAAATTTAATTTAATAAAACCCATTATTAGTATGAGGGTATATTTTATATTTTTTGTAAAACATATATTTCTTAGTTAAAAATTAGCCAGCTAGGTAAAAAAGATATATTGTAAAATTTAAAAACCAAATGCTATACAACAAGAAACATGGTTAAAACATGTTTTTAAAAGAGTGTTAGAAGATTTACCAATATAATATCACAAAAAAAATTCATTATTTAAAACTTTTAGAAAAATTAAACCTTGAATAGTTTCATTGAATCATTGAGATGTAATGGGTGTTTAAAAAAGGAAATTCCCCACCACTAATAAAATGAGATAACTTCCATCACATTTCATGACCCATTTCAAAGTATTTTCTCTACAAAAAACAAAAAATAACCTCTATAAAACCATCTAAACATGTCATGGAATCATTTTAATTACCAAAATACAATTCCAATGATCCTTAAATAATTTCCCATGGAATAACTAATTTCATTTTATGAAAAACGAGATCATCACTAGTGTATGTGAAAAATAACGCCAAGACAGAATGAAATATCTCATTTCTCAATTACCACCCAATGTGGATGGATTTAAAAATTAATATAATTTATAAACATGATATTTATGAAACCCATAATATTTAACCATTTTTTTAATTTCATAAGTAACATTAATAATAATGTTTCGTACTAAATTTAAGCGCATCAAACAAACATATGAAAGAACCCTTCACCATTTTTTCCCATTTTGGAATACAATAGACCAAAGTCTATTTTCATTTCATGGAATAATAAAGTACATAAAAATATACACATATTAATATCATGTAGTTATTTTATAATATATTTGTCTATGGTCAAAAAATAGAAAGGGAAACAGAGACATTAATCAAACAATCCCAAGTAACCAATATGAACAAAAGTTTAAAAAAACAACAAATTATAATAAATATAAATAATAAAATTAAATATGTATGAATAATTTTCATGTTAATGTATTTAATATACTTAATAATGTGATATTAGTTATTAAGAATTCATTTACGATGAATCAAGATCTACGATATGGCTTTTTCTAGACTCAATATCTTTTCTTGAGTCATAATGATTTATTTTTACTATTTTTTTACAAGATGGATTTATTCTATTATATGATGATACTATAATTCCTCATTTATCAACCTAAGGTGATATTATATATTAAAATATTTACCTTGATGATATTCTTTCTCAAATATAAATCAATATTTGTGAATAATTCACAGATTTTTTAATAATAGTTTCAACTCCTTGTCCATATTTACCATTCCCACCAATGTTATCCTTTTGATTTGAAAACCCAATTATGTAGTATATTAGTGGAACCTCATATTTTTCTTCTACTGTATATATATGTTGATAATATTTTTATGATGTGGATTTTCATCAAATGAATTTGAAAATATTAAAAATGTTTTCCATATTTTCATAATATTGTGTTTTATAATCCATCAAAAAATCCAATTAATTTGATTTATATATTTTTTAAGAACCGATATTGTTGATTATTTTAAATTAAGATATATTAAAATAATTTTAAAATAAATTTTTGAAAATGAATTCTGAATGTGATCTAAATCATCTTATTTTTGATAATCTTTAAAACATTTTCAAAAACACTATTATGGTATCACTACCATTATCATATTTATCATGAATGGATTCATTTTCTTTGAAATTCTTATCCAGGAATCACTATCAAAATATTCTTACGAAATACATTTTTGGGTTATTGAACTTTTTTTGTCACAAATTTTTGTTTATAAGGTTAATTTTGGTGAGACCATTTAGAAATATTGTGAAACCCATTTTTCTTTCCATGGGATCTATATGAGGTAATAAATGTGTCCCATTCTCATCCAATGGGATTTCATGATATTTTGAAATGATCGAAATCTAATGGGAACCATTTATATATGGATTATTTATGGGTTTAATCATATATCATCCTTCAATGAATTACTTAATTTTTAATATCTAATGATATAAAACAGAGTGATCCTTTTTGGATATGATAAAATATCATTGGTGTTATTGGATATTAAAAAATATAAATAATTTTCCTTCTTGAATATTATTAAAAACAAAATAATGTGACTTCTTAGATATTGTCACAAACCAATTTTTGGTCCATCTAGGATGTGCTCACAATATGACGATACCGCTATGCTTATGATTTTTCCAAATATAAGTTTTATTCTTTTTATAAATGGCATGTTACATTTCCATGCCAAATTACAATTATTACTCTCTATAGATCATATTTATTATATTATTGTTCCACACACTATTTTCAATGGAATATGTTTTATCTTTCATTTTATTTTTTCATGAATTGTGTAAAACTATGAAAGTTTCATGTTATTTTAGTATGTTATTTCACCTCTTCCCATGTTTTATCATATACTTATACTCTAACACTTGATTTATTGATGATAATTTTCCATTAATGAGTTGTTGATCTAAAATCCTTTCTCAGTTTTTTATTCCCTAGGTTATAAATATGTTTATAGATTAAGAAAAATATAGAAGAGACTCTACTGGGGTATAATTATGAAGGAATGTTCACATGTTTTTTATAATAATTTTTTTATTTATGTTTTCTATAATGACAATAAAACTTCCATTCATGGGATTTTGAGATATGTTTTTGAAATTTAATGTTTATATTAAATAAATAGTGTAAAATAAATATATGATTTGGTTTGGATATAATATTTGGTATCATATAATGGTTTATTTAATTTTTGTATTAGTTAAGATATGTTATGGGTTTGGTTGGATTAACATTATTGAAAACCTTCAGTATATGTCTAAATGATAAGTTTCATTATAGGATAACATCCAGATGTTTTTTTTAATGTAGTTATTATGTGGTTTATAAATAATTAAATAACATTATAGATACATGAAGTTAGATGTTGTTGTGAAATTTATTCACCTAGGGAAAATCACCTTGAAAAATAATGGTTGAGTATAAACTATATCATCACTTAGGTGCATCCTGGGTGGGTTTAAGAATTCACACTTGACTAGACACTATCATAGGATATTCGTTTTGAATTCACTCACTCTTCATGAAATATTATGAATTATTAGAGCATATATTTGTGGTATGTCTAGAGGACCTAGCATGACATATAAAATCAATAAACTAGAATTAAACATATAAATTTTTGCCTTTTATGAATTTTTTATGTTAACAATTTTTCTTTTTAGAATATGTATTTTTGTATAATTTTTTTATTTATGAAATTTATTGATAATGGAAGAACTATTTTATTAATGGGTGTCTTGGGATATGTGATGATTGTATCAATAAGAAGCCAAAATACAAGGGAGTATGAGTCTACAAAATTTTAGGTATTCTCACTCAACTCTCCCAAGTTTTTTAAAATAACATAAGCCATGTTGATCTCATAAATTCACAACAAATGGAGAATATATTAGTCGATTATTTCATAAAAAACATAATCCATATTTTAGTGTATCTAATAATCCAATTATATCAGATCAATAGATTGATGTGATGGAGTAGTTAATTTTGGATCTCTAGAGCTTGGAACATCAAATGGATATACTGAATGTTTATCATTTTTAAATTCATGATGACCAATGGTGTAATCACATTAATAATAAAATAGAAATTAATGATGTAGACTCTATATAATGGAGGGGGGGTTTAATAATGTGTTCTTCACTATGTATTTTCTAAGTAATATTTATATTATGAAAGGGAGATAATTCATTTAGTTGGAATAAAATAAGGATGAATCCATTGGAACACACAGTGAAAACTTTACAAGGATTTCAAGGGATTCTAGTTGCATTATCTATGATCCAAAGATTAAAATAAATTATTTATTTACAGAATTATATCCAATTATTCAAAAGGAATTATCCATTATAGAATTTGGAATCTATTATGAAAATTTTTATGTTTACTAAATGTAGATACCAAAGCTAGAGACTCATTATTCTAGAGAGTGAAAAAGGAAATAAGAGTATCATGGAATCATTGATGTTAATTTATCTTGGGGAATGACAATTTACTAGTATACATTTAAAAAACGTGGTATAAAATACCTAGGTCACTACCACCTATGAATATGGATGTGTTTCACATTTGGAAATATTTCCCATAAAGATAATGATTTTCAAAGGGGGATGATCAAGTCATTCAATTCAATAGAGGAGAATAATTTCCTAAATATTTAACCACAAAGTCATAAATACCTCAAATAAAATGAGATTTATAATTATGAAAATAAATCACTAAACCCTAAAACTAATAAAGACAATAGGCCCCATAAACCTTTTAAAAAAATAAATGACAAAAGAGTCCCCATAAACCTTATTCCCTATTCTAGTGCTATGAATTTCTTATTTGATTTTGGTTCTCCTCATTCCCACATATCATTCTTGTTTAGTAGGAATATGTATTGACCAAATCATGAGTAAGATATTAAACTATCTATTAAAAAACCTGGAAGAATACTTATCTTGGGTATTATATATAACTCTACTCAAATAGATGTTTGTAGGAAGAATCATCCGACAAATTTTTATCTTCTTTATTGGGTTGAATTTTGAAAAATATTGCTGATATAGTGGGTGACCTAAAACCAACTATTCCATTACATTGATTACCAAACCACGTATACACATTATATATACATGATGTGTTATTACCATTATGGTGTATAATTTTTTGTTTCTACTATTGAAATGGTAATGTATATAAATTAAATGTCGTGTCAAAAGATTATAGAAGATCTACAGCTATAATGAGAACCTTGTGATGTTATGAAATTAATATAAAATTATGTCATATAGTCTACATACATATTACTAACTAGAAACAGTAGATTATTTACTATCAGGTGATGGAGTGTCATAAGCATTGAGGAATCATCTCATGAAGTTCCCACTTAGTGATATCTAAAAGTGAGATCATGACGAATGACCAAAAAATAGGAACACCTCATGTTTTGGGTGTCATTGGTTGTTCCCATCTAAAGAAATGTGTAATGGCCTCTTAACATGATATCATTTCTAATGTGTTTCATTTTATCATGTTCTTTGATGCAAGGTGAAAACCGTGAAAATGAATTCTTGGTGAGGAAGATTGTGTTGGATATGTCATTGGCGGTATGCCATTGATAGAATGATCAAGAAAGGATATGTTTCTTCTAGGATAATGAAGTTATATTTCTATATCCATGATTATTACGATGGTAGTAACTTAATAAATCCACGGTTATAGATATCCAAGAAAAATCATACCAATTAAATCAACAAAAACTAAACCATGAAATGGTGATTCCATGGGTTTGAATCCTGTATTATGAGATATTAATGTCAAAGAGATTATATTATATAGTGAATATTCATAGGTTGGTTGTCACTATTATGAAACTCCTTATCACTTTAGGTGCCCAGATGGGTTGCAAGATCCGTCTCGTGGTCTGTGAATAGTATTCACTACTATCGAGATAAGTTCCTAGAGGGTCACCCATAATAGATTATTCAAGAATCCACCCTACAAAGTAGAATAAGAGTTTTGGACATGGTGGGCCCCACCACTGGGATCCATGTTTTTTTTGAATATGGAAATATGACCACCAAAGGAATTAATAAATTCATATTATTCATGTTGATAATAATCAGCATTGAATTTATTTATTAAAAAATTTAAAAGTTTTAAAGTAAATATATGGAAATATTAATCGAATGAATATTAGTTTAAATATTCAAAGATCATTTAATATTTGTTTTAAGTAAGAGAATAGATAATGGCTTATTTATTATCTTGTAATATACTATATTTTCAAAAGGTCATAATAATAATAATAAACAATATTTATGACTCGGTTTAGTAGTCAAAATATATTTTATATAGCGTGTTAGTTATTCAGTGATGGGAGGCAATTCTAGTTATTTTATAAACACACTCTATATAGAGGAGGAGATTATTTAGCCATGGACTATTCATATCCTCTTTATCCTCTCTTTTATATCCCACATCTTAGAGAGATAGGATCTAGATCTAGCAGCAAAAATTAAACTTCCTATCATGAATCTAATGCAAATCGATGTGGTGATCATTGGTGTGTCAAGGGTGTCATTGGATTTTTACGCTAGCACCTTGAAATCGATGATTGATGCTCATGTGGATGTTTTAAGTGATAGTGGATGATCTACAAGAATTAAGCATCGATTTCTTCAAGAAGTGATCATAAACAATGAGCAGATTCCATACATGAATTCAGATCTTCAAACAGGTATTTATGGTTTTGATTTTGTGCATAAAACTCTTGATGTGATGTCCTCGACTTAAACAAGGGATTGATTTGCCAACAAAGATGAGTTTATGTTGTTCATCGAGGGAAAATTTTAAATTCTCATCTCTTGGGGTTTCAAATGCATTCTCGATACCTTCAATTGATATTAGAGAAACACGTAACATTTTTTAAATTAAATTAAAATTAAATTTACATTATGTTTAAAAGAGGACATAGTTACAGTCCTAATGTCATACACTGATTTCTAATCTGATCTCAAATGACCAAGTTACAGTCATCTAAGGTTTTTAATATGGATTGAAAACTCAGTCGATGAGTTTATTGTTAAGAACATATATGTTTCAATATATGTTTACAATTTCCCAAATTCATTGCTAAATAGAGATACTAAAAAACACGAGTTTTCCAAATTTATGTATGTTAGAAACACCAAAGACGACCACCTTCACTTCTTATCATGGAAGTACTATTTCATCTGAGATGTACACCTTACTACCCAATTGGTTTGACCCAGAAAACCCTCAAATAGGTCAGTCCCCGATCCAGAACAGGTCTAAGCGGGTTCAACTGTCCTAGATTTATTCTGCATGGGACCGACATAGCCCAGAATGGGGCTGTGCGAATTCTGTCTGACCTACAAAGGCCCTAACATAGGTTTTCTAGGCCCCATTAAAATTAAAGTAACAAAAAAATTAATAATTTAATTTCAATTATAATATAAATAAATTAAATATTATTTTTGGGTTTAAAAATTAATTATATTAAAAGCATCATAAAACAATTTAATTTAGTGTTTAATTAAATTATTAAATTATTTATATTTTAGATCCAAAATTAAATTAATTAATGAGACCAAATGATGAGTTTTTTCAAATAAAAATAAAAGTGAATATATAATTCAATATAAATTCTCTTAGATAAAGGTTTAATAAAATTTAATTTTAATAATGTATTTATATTAAATATGCATGTTTAAAGTGTATTTTTACTGATGATGTGCCCTTAGAACGACAATTTCATGTTTGTTGTGTTATTTATTTATTTATTTATTCCATGGTTAGTAATTAGTAGTTAAATAAAATTTTACTTTTATTTCGTCTCAGTGTCATTATCTATAAAGTCTTACATGTCCAATTCAAAGTTATATTTTATATTCCTCAGTTCCACTCATCTGTGAGAAAGTATAGTTTTATAATTATGAGAAGAAGAGTCACACACATTGCACCATGTTATGATGACACACTAGATAAAAGGTTGATGCATTGGATAACCATGCGATGCAATTCAAGTATCAAGATATGTGACTCAAGGTATATCCCACAGTGTTTAGGTTGGTTCAATATTTAATAAATGGATCAACCATTAGTATCGGCTCATGATCATGATGACATTTTATTTTTATCATTATTTATTATTTTTCAATTCTGAAGTTTATGCCAGATCACATAGAATAATAAATAGGCATGTATAGATAAAATGACCAAGTGAAGTAATTATTTTTTCAACTTATTTCATAGTTAGTTTTTAGTGAGATCACATAGAAAATTATTTTAAAATATAAAATGATTTTTTTCATCTCCTTAGAATTAATATAACCATCAATGAAATACTACATATAAACCACCTTCCATTATTCGAATTTGGAAAAAACTGTGGATTTGGGGTGCTCATCATGCTATAGCTGAGGGTTCCTCTTACTACCAGGAAATTATTATAAGACAGGTGAGTTGAATTAACTAATGTGGTTTTAAGGATAAGCGATAGCTAACTTTATATAAATTTTGAGGCAAACATTTAGTTGATAAAGTTATTATTTTAGAAGTTGGAACTTCACACAACTGATAAAGGAAACACAAGTTAATGCAGTTGGCAGCCAAATGCCTACCTTGAACACTATATGTAGTGCTCTAGCCATACCTTGAAGATAATGAGAGGAGGTGTAGGGATCCATTCAATTTGAATAATCACGTAACAAAGTATTCTGATTCAAGAAAAGAGGGATCCTAAAATTAAATAAAATTGTGGGAAAATTTTAATGATTTAATTATTTAATCAATAATGTCTAAACTTGTAATCCATATAAAAAGTAAAAATATTCTTGAATTATTTTTTTTGTATAAAAATGAAATGTTATACCAAAATTAATATCTATGACAAATAGTGTAAAAGGTAAATGTCTTCACTAGCATGAGTATCGAATAATAGTATAGGAACTTGCACACAATACTATTATATTAGAAACTCAGAGTACAAGGGTCCCTATACCTTTTATGTCAGCACAAAAAATGATTGTGTAAGTTGACTATAAGTGTATCATGTAAAAAAACTTATAAATGTTATGTCATTATGGTTTTATAAATGTACTATGTTAGTTGTGGTCACTACATTAGGAAATGCGCGTTATAACATGAAGTCTCATCTCCAAGAAGATTGCAAGAAGAAAGTGAGGAAAGATATGAATAAGGTGATGATTAGAGTAGCATGTGTAAAGTGAAAGATGCATCATAAAAATTCAATACATCATATTCTAAAATAATTTTCACCTATTTACTCATGTCCCCTTTTATGTTACAAAGCAAACTAGTATTGAGTAAATTATTTAATGAATACTTAAGTCAGGATCACCATTTAAAAAAGAAAATAAAAGATATTTTAATCATTAAATCTTATCAATATCAAATTGATAGGAAATGCGAAAATTACAATGGAATGTAATCCCAAAAGAACCTTCACAACATCCTTCAATGTAATGAGTTTGGTTAATAAATAAGAGGTTTGTTGCATCACATAACGTGAAATAATTTTATGGATGTTTATCCACAATAATATGAATAAAGGAATAATGTTATCACTTCCTCTTAAGGAATATTGGCCAATATAAAAGTTAAAAACCAATAATACTACTTGAGTATTAACTAAAATATTCTTTTTCATATATTTTTATTTAAATATCGTAACCGTGTGAGTATATAAACATTGGTAGAAGTCAGGTTTATTCTCTAAGAAGATGAGAAAGGTTGATTCCTATATCAGCAGTGATAAATACATGTCTTCTCTATTAAAAAGTGAATAACTCTTGAAAAAATTTTATTGATTAATAACAAAAAATTTATCTCACATGTCATTTGGATATAAGGAAACTTTATTCCAGATTTTGGAATGAATATTTTTTTCTGAATTTAATACATAACAAATAGTTCAATGACACATGAATCACATGCAATACCAGATAAACATAAAATGTAAAACTTATACTCAATTGTGTCAAGATAATTATTTTTCATTTAAAATTGAAATTGAATGTCAATTTTATACCATTTTTTCTATTCTAGATCGATAGAGATAAAAACCGTTGGTATTTTCGATGTCATTCATTTGGATGAAGAGTCCTTTAGAAATAAATGTATAAAAGCATTATTTTAGAATTAGCTCACCAAGTTGGTATGAACTATTCCAAGGGTAAGCTAGTGGTAAATATACCAAATTATATTACTTTAATTAATTATGGAATGAGAAAAAGAAGTGTGCATGGTCAAAAGATATGAGTTGCTTCGTCCTAGCATGCTTAAAAATATCTTGACCAAGCATTCATCGATCATGATAATGTTTCATGGAGTAATTCCTAAACGTGCATTACCTTATCTACATCACAAAATTGAAGTTAATAAGAAGGAATAATGATTGAGTCTTTCATGATAACGTTTAACATCAAAATTTAGCGTGGATAAATTCCTAAATGCACCTTATATACTTCAGAATTTTAATGTAAGTAGTATCAATGTTAAAAAATATAGAATCTTACATTATATTGAAGGACGTTCATGGAAAATAATGATTATATCCCATAACCATATTCCCACTAAAATGAAAAATGGATATCATATGAGTCAACGTATGATGGAAATACATTATTCCATCTTAAAATGTGTTTAGATTCAAAGATGTTGTTAGGATCTAAATGAACTTGCATTAAGATAAATACATTGTTCTTCTAATTAATTATCATAATAGTTTCTTAGGATATTATAGAATTCCCTAAGATATAAAAGTGGTAGTCAAGTGATATGATATGTTTCTATACAAGGGTGCACATCTCTATTTGAGACAGTGAGAGAAAGATTGTATTGGGTTTAGTCAATGTCATAGATGCACATACAGTTTCCTTGGAAACTAGTTCCACTAGTGAATGTGGAAGAGAATGTTCTAGTGACACATACAACGTAGGAAGGATAAAACCATGGGGATGATTTAATATCCACCGTGGTTAATGAAACATCATTTAGTGAGAATAATAATTCATAAAAGTAGGTTGTATATGAAAATACTCTAATAATGATTAGGTCATTGAGAATTTAAAAATTGATTCCATGTATCAAAGTGAAAAGGGGTATATAAATCGAATACTATGGTGGGTATTCACGTGAGATGATACATGGGTGGTACACGTGCGGTATCAATAAGTAATTATTGGTTATACCAAGTCATTATGCATAAATTTCTTACAATTTTACTTATCATACATTAATTTCTATGATCATTTTATTGAGCATTGAATGTCATAAGCACCTTATGTGGATATTGTCTATACAATTCCACAAGAAAATATGTGCATGTCAAAAAATTCCAGTAAGGTTGAAAGTTACTAAAATCGAGTTTTGGATTTAAGTAAGAAACTAGATCATATATTGTTCATTTAGAATGAATTCTTTCTATGTGTCAGTGGTTAGTGGGAATACCTTATTTTTTTTCCAAGTGAAATATGTTCAAAAAAGTATGGAAAACAACAATTGGTATACAAGTTAATTAAGACTATGATGAATGTTCTAATACACTAATTGGCTTAAAGTGGAAACCAATGTTTTAGGGAAAATGATTTACTGAGGTTTATCTAAAGGTTTCTTGTACCTAGTCAATCATACGTATAGTGACATGGTATTAGAAAAATACATGTTGGAACAATTATAGTGAGAAATCATACCAATGTCACATGGCATAATCTCTCTTGGATTACTTGTCTAGGGAATAAGAAAACAAAATAAGGGTGAGCTCAGATACTAAAAAATAATTAGTGTATAACAGAAGCTATCATAACCTAATAATAGAATAAATAATATAGGAAAGAAAAGGGTATTTTTATAATAGTTCTATAATAAAATAAACAGAGAGAATACTATATGAATGATAATAAATAAAAATATGGATTATAATTTTTGATCTCAAAATGATGGAATTGATAATAATTGAATAAATAAACCTACTATCAAAGCCTTATTCCAATACATCATACATAAATGGGTAAGTAATATGTAAATAACCTAGATTTTTTATCTATTGATACCCACATATGATTTCAATGGATATTTATAATGGAACCCTCCCATCAGTAATCATGTCCAATGAATTCATCATATGAGTTAACATGGAGTTTCATATCATTACCTAAGAAACATTTTACATAATCTTTGTAAAAATGAATAATAATTGAATGTTTGATGGAAATACAGGTAATAACTATTTAACTATTCAATGTAATATTGTGTCTATTGTTCATTTTTTTATTCATACTTTAGTTGAATGAAGATTAACATATAAAATTAATTTTTATAAAAGTCATTTTGTTTTTTAAGTGGTTGAAGTAGCTATAGTTATCTTTCATCATTACAGAATGATATTATTAAAGGAGGATGTTTTATAAGGGGTTTTAATTTTCATGTGGTTTTAAGAATTTGGTCATGTTACAAACGTTTCAAAGAATAAATATAAAATATGTGGATTTTTATCCTAGTTGTGATATGTTTACTGGTTTACCAGAGTTGGTGGTAACACTGAAATTGCTATAGGAGATTGGTGGTGGTAAAAATGGAATGATGGAAGATATAGAGATGATATACTCTTCATAATTTTATTGAATATAGGATAACTATATAAAATGGAAGATATTTTTTCTCTGAGTAATTCTAGTATGTGTAGTTTATAAAAACAAGAGGGTACTGTTTAAATATTAGTGAATAACACATGGGAGATAATATAACTACAACATTAAAACGAATCACTTAAAAACATGTGGGTATTCAGTTTGAAATAAAAAGTATATTTATGAAAAGTATCCAAATCAATGTTTGTTTTAAAGGTATTTTAGTATTAGAAGGGAATTTACTTATCTTAGATATTTTCTATGATGGAAAAAAATAATACCATTTGAACTATTTTATGTTTGCTTCATTCTATAAATATGTACCTTGTAAATATGGATGTGAAGATGAATTTTTTTCATGGTTATTTGGAGGAATAATTTTATATAAAGAAAAAAGTTAGTTACATGGAAAAAAATAATTTCACTTGATGTAACTCTGACCACTATTATTATTGGAAGGAGTTCAATGGAAATGAATTCATAATAATTCTTTTTATGTGTATGATATTCTCTTAGTAGGTTGGAAATTAAGATGATTCAAAAGTTGAAGGATTAATTTTCTATTAAGTGTGCAATGAATTCCCTTCTTAATTATAAGTGTCATGACCCAACCCAAACAAGGACTCTAGCTAAAACTACCCAATACCGCCTCCATAGGAAAAGGGATTGTGGAATTTGATGAAAAAATATATATCATGGGTGGCCTTCACCTAATGTACTTGTACACACCCACACACATAAGACCATCTTAAAGAAGAAGTGTAGATGAATAAGAATAACAATATTCCATAGCTATAATATAAACCAAGAAAGAGAATCCTCTAGGGTGTAAAAGAGTTCAATCGAGAAAACTAAATTTAAAGGGGAAAAAATACACTTCTAATAAGAAAGATATCCAAACCTAAATAAACTGGAAAGGTAAAATTTCTAGGAGGCCCCCGCTCCTAATCCCTATGTTCTGACGACCATACATGGTCCAATTTACAAGGTATCCCTAATCTATTTTATAGTCACCGCTAATGTATCCATCATCTACAAAATACATAAAACATGTGGGAAAATCCCATGAAATGGTGAGTGTATACATACCTAGTATAATGCCCCTAAAGATGTAGGGGGAGAAGTCATAGACATGATAAGAATAGATAGATAGTATAAAACTCAACCTAATGAAAGATAATAAACAGAATGAAACAACATGGACACACACACACAAATATATATTTATAATCAATCCAATGAAATATGAACGAGAGATAAGGGGGATCTCCATCTCACATCCTCACCCAGTAAAGAGTTGCATCAGTTATAAAAGTCCATCAATGATTCCCATCATATTGTGTGTCTTCCCAATAGAAAATATCCATGTCAAGCCACACCTTAAAACATTGTCTCATAGTCTAGGGGAACAATCTATAGGCATAGGGACTATTCACTGGTATAATAGGAGGGTTCTAGTTGGTAGTCGATAGAAGGCCAATTTCATTCCTAGAAGAAGGGTGCCACTTTGATGACTGAGGGACCATGTACTAACTCTACAGGATGGTAACAATCATGTAATTGGTAGAGGACCCATGCCAATACTTGCAGAGGGTGCCAATATAATTTTGTATGGAGGAACCATGTCCAGACTGACTGGAGGGTTACACTCTAATAGTCAGTAGAGGAGCCATATGCTAATACCACAGAAGGGTTCCACTCTAATAATAGATATAACACCTATGCCCTGCCCAATAGGATGTTGCACCATCTTAACAGAGGACCCATACCCTATATCTATAATTGGGTACCACCTAGTGGACAGGTAAAAACTCCATCCCCTATCCAAGTATAATAGAACCACTCTAAGAATAAATAGAGGATCCATGCCATTTATTTAGAGACCCAAAACGTGACGTACATAGAAATTACATTAATTTTTTGGAATACTTAATACATAAAAAAACAGACACAGAAGGACCGTAATAGTTTAGTGTATTTGGAAACATACAATATAATATTCTTATTATGGTGAAAGGTCTTAAACATCTCCCATAATTATCTTCCCCTTTTTCATTCTTACCTAAAACCATTCTTTATATCCTGGGGAAAAGAAAACATAAAAAGGGTGAGATAAAATTCTTAGTAAGTGTAAACATAGAGAACAAAAAACAATCCATAAACATTCGAATGTAAAAACATAATCATAAAATCTAAAAATAAAAATCTTGGGAAATGACATAAAAAATTGCAGTACATAATGCATAGATCATAAAGGAACATTAATCATGATAAAATCGCATGGGAATAAAACATGTAATTGTGGAATCCATTAAGAACATGTTATTATTTCCACAGTAGCCAAGACATTTCTACCAAGACAATCTCAGTGGACAAAGTCCCTTACTTAATCGAGTTCTCTCCTCATTCCAGTCCTGTATCCCTAAACTGGATTAACATACCATTCCAGCCATGTCTATATCATGAGATATAAATCTTTACCCAATGCATTGGAGAGAGATATAGGTCCCATCCATCTTATAATGAAATCATTCTTACATGTTCCACAACATAAACATAAATCATTCATCATAACCCAAAGAGTAAAAAGGTTTTCATAAACATCATTCCATCATTACATAATCCATGTAAAACAAATGGATATCATTTCTTCATAAGAAAATTGAAACCATGTAAATCAAAGAGAAATTATACTTGAAATATACACATATGAACTAATGTCATATTTTATGGAAAATGGTTTTGATAAAACACTTGAAATGAATTCTTGATAAAAATATCCTTTCTTCTTCAAAATCATTTTCTTTTCACAAAATGACATGCAATTTTAAAAGAAAATGATTTTGTTGAAAATAGTAATTAAATCTTGTAGATGAAGCATCATGAAAATTAGGCGTTATGAAACTTTAAAAATCCATTAATACTGTATAAGATAAAGAAATATTCTCCGCGTACTTTTGCCGGAAAAGGAAAAAAGTTACTCGTATAGTAAACAAAAGAAAGATTCCTTCCATAACATAATGTAAAAGTCAAAGAGGGGGTAATCATGAATTTTAACATACATTGAATAATATTAAACACTTTATGGAAAACATTTTATGGACATGGATGAAAAATATAACTCTAGTAAATACTTACGTATAATCAATCTCGAATAAAAATGAGATTGAAAAATTATCACTTACCTTATGTATGATATGCTTAATATGTATCCAAAACTCTTGTATAATGAATTAAATAAGTTCCTTTACTTATTAGATAGTCATATTAATTGTTATTATATCATATATGGTTCACTTATGACTTTATATTATCCGTTATTTTGTAAATTCCATGTTAAATCAACGTTTTGGGTAAAATCGTTTCATTTATCGTACGTGTATCGATTTTTTGTTTTTGATATTATTACTTATTTCCTGATTTAATTAATTAAATAATGTAATAAATTATTTATATATAATATATATTCATAATATAAATATATATGATAGATCGATAAATGGAATGAAATACACCGTTCATGGAGACGATAGGCCGTACGTATGCATGAACGCTGTTTTCATTTCCTTATTGAATTGAATGGTATTAAGTAAATGAAACATATATGTACATAAATCCTGTATAATTATTATTTAATATATTTCATGACTATTTATTATATATACTTTATAATCATACTTGAATGGTTAATCATGGAAAATGAATCTCATTGCGTTCGTGGAGACGGTAGTCCATATGTACGCACGAGCGATGATATCATTGCCATAATTATTGAATAGAATTGGAGTGGATGATATAATATCTCAGAATCAGTATGATGTTATATTAACCATATATAGTTATTCTTTACACCATTATACCCATCCAGTTTTCGTGGTGGTGGAAAAACTGATTACACCACGGCGTGGAGACGGTATTCTGTACGTACGCACGTGTGGTGATTTCATTTTCCGTAGGATGGATTGAAGGTGAAATGGGGTTGTTTAATATTTATAATATCATATCAGTATATTAGTGATACTTATTTTATTACTTTACAATGAAACAACTGAATAATAGGATGTTAAAGAAGAAATAAACTTGAAAGAATCGGTAGAAGAGATTACCTCTTCTTCGATGCACCTCTTTTAAGATTCCATTTAAAGTACTAGAGTTGGTATTTTGAGGATACCAGAACCTCTATAGTGTTTCTAGAGAAGTTGATAAGGGGAATGGTTAGGGGTTGGCCGAGCATGAATATAACGACCCATAATTTACATACATTGTTATTACTTCAAAATTGAAGCATGCTTATTACAACATATAACAAAACCATGAAAGGACCGTATAGGTATAGTGTCTTTAGAAACTAGAAAGCATAAACAACTGGTTCATAAAGCATCTAATTTTCCTCCCATTTATGTCATCATATCTAGAGTCCCTTTTTGGCATATTATACTTAATAACCTTCTTCCTGACCAGGGGAAATAAAACATACAAAAAGGTGAGCTCAAATGCTCAGTAAGGGTAAAAAAAGGAAATATCAATCACATCATATACATAAGCACATAACTTTTGTAAATCTTATCCTGCAAAAGAGATCATAATTTCATAACATGGGATAAATCATAGTAGTGAAATGAAATCCCAATAACCATAACTTAAAACATGAAACTTTGTGGCATACACACATAATCATTGAGAATCATTTCTTGTTAGTGAAGACTCATTGCCAAGACAATCTTAGTGGACAAAGTCCATTTCTGAACTGAGTTCACTCCTCATTTCAGTCCTGTTTCACTGAACCGGTTTAACCTACCGTTCCATCCATGTCTATCTCATGAGATATAAAATCTTTACCCAATGCATTGGAGGGAGATATAGGTCCCACCCATCTCATAATGATACCATTCTTATGTGTGCCACAAAATCAGAAAACCATACATCATAGCATAACCCATGTAATAAAAATGGGAATCTTAAACATCGTGACATCATAAAACAATTCATATAAGATAAAGGAATTCATAAAAATATAATTCCATCACAACATAATCAAATCAATGTAATAATAGGGATAAAAATATAACCCTTTATTATCTTAGATGGAAAATAATTTTGATAAATCACTTGAACACCATTCTTGAGGAAAATATCATTTCTGCTTCAAAAACACTTTTCCTTTCTTAACATGTCGTACAATTATAAACTAAAAGAAGTTGATTAAAAATAAACTTGAAAACTTGTAAAGGAAGATTCTTGGAAATAATGTTTTAAAAATCCATTCATGCCGTATAATTTAAAAAAACATTCTTCGTTCTTTTGTCGGAAAAGTCAAAAAGTACTTCGTACGAAAAACGACAAAAGATTCCTTTCATATTCTTTACTAAAAACTCATAGGAGGGTAAAATTGGATTTAAAAAATTGTAGGTGGATTGAAATAATATTACATATTGAGGAAACATGGATGTGGATGATAAAATACACCCTAGTAAATGCCAAAGTATAAACAATCTCGGATAGAAATGAGATTGTGATATTTCCCTTACCTTAGGTCCGATTTGCTTCGTAAGTGTCCAAACTCTCGTATAATGATTTAAATAATTTTATTGACTTATTCCAGAATCATACTTATTTTTATGATATCATATATGGTCATATTCTTAGCTTCTTATTAGTAATATTTCATTACTACTTGTTTATTCGGGTGTTTATTACTTTTTGATCTTATGCGTGTTTTGTCGAATAAATTCTTATACTTCATTTTAGGTTATAGATACCTCATTTACAGAATGGTATTACTGTAATATATATCATATTTATTCACTCAATTCATTTATATAATCAGTATGCAATGAAGATCATGTAGAACGAGTCGCATCACATCGTGGAGACGGTATTCCGTACGTACGCACGAGCGATGATATCGTTCCCATGATCATGGAATTGTATTGGAGTGTACGTATACTATTTTTATAATCAATATCAATTTAAAATAATCATATATATTCATTCTTTACACCATTTTACCCATCCAAGTAAGGTGGTGGTGGAAAATAGATTACACCACGGCGTGGAGACGGTATTCCGTACGTACGCACGCGCGGTGATTTCATTTTCTATAGGATGGATAGATGGTGGAATAGGGTTGTTTCATAATTATAATAAAATATCATTATATGAGTGATACTGATGTTATTACTTAATAATGAATCAACTAAATAAGAAGAAGTGGAAGAAGAAATAAAGATGCAAGAATCGGTAACAGACATTACCTCTTCTTTGAAGCGTTTCTTTGAGACCACCTTTTAGGGAACTAAAATTGGTCTTTGAAGAAGACCAGTACCTCTAGGATGTTTCTATGGATGTGGAGTGGAGAAATTGGTAGGGGTTGGCCGACCATGAAGTCTCATAGTGGTGTGAGGAAGAGGGGGAGGAGGTTCCCTTTTATAAGGGAGGAGAGGGGCTCCTTTGGAAAAACTAAAAATATTATTTTATTATAAAGTCAAGTTCGGTTTTAGATATCTAAAAATTGATTTATTTTGAAGATAAGGTGGGGATGGGTCGAAAGCCTTTCATCCAATAGAATTTAGAAAAGGTTAGGTTCCTATTGTAACCATAACATTTAGATTTAACATTAAGTTTAATAATTTTACTTTTACCGTGTCTTCTTGTGTTCTTATACTATAAGTTTAATAAACATACTATAAGCAGCCAAAAGAACCCCAAGTTCTTTATTATTAATATATATAACCGTATCTAAGTCATTTGGCTAAACCTTAGATTTTTGGGAATAAAATAATAATTAATAATATAATATTTTTTTAAAAAACTATTTTATGTAAATTTTGACACTATTTAGTAATTGATTTTTGTGAAAATCATAAAATAATGATTAGTTCTAAAACAGTTAATTAAATAAATAATAACATTTTATATTAACTTATAAAATTCGTTTTATTCATAAAAAGTCTCATATTATATTTATTTGGGAATTTATAACATCAATTATGTCAATATTTCGTTAATATGATAATTACTGCATCTTCTTTGTGTCATAAATAAATTAACTTATGTAAAGTCTTAAAATTAAAAATAAAATATCATTATGTAGGAAATATTCTTATCTTTCTAATGAATATTTATAGTCGAATTTATCTTATGTATAACCCTATATTAAAAATTATTTTCTTATTAAACATTGATTTTAACTATTTTAACCCTTCTTTAAATAAATTAATAATAAATGTCCTAATCTAATCCAAGTGGGCCTAAATGGTCATCTTTTATTCCTAAGTTTGTTTTTGGTCGAATTAGACTTATCTAATATAATTAGGACATGTTTTAGGGTAATAATAATATCATTGTTACCCTTAATTACCCTATTTACTTTTAACCGTGGTAAAAAAGTAAAAAGTTACTATTTACCAAAAATTATTTTGATCTCATTGAACCACATTTTACATACTGACATCAACCGTGTGTCTCGTATTTTTGAAATTCTACTCACAGAAGCGGTAAAATTAAGTTTTTTGAAAAATTCAGTTTTTTAACTACCACTTAGTGGTTTCACTATTCATCAAAAATTGAAACTTTTCAGAAAAATACCAAAATTTTACCCTAGGCTAATTTCGATATTCCAAATCCAAAAATGAAGTCCATTTTGGAAAGTAAAATTCACAATATTTTCAGAAAGTGGTTATTACTATTCATAACGGCTAGTTTTAATAATATTTTAATAGCATATCGTTGTTTAGTGATGCTCGGTATTGCGTACGACGCAAGCTATCGAGGAATGTCGTGGTTGCATGTAAAGAAAGCCAAGATAGTGTTGTGTTTAGTGAAAGAGTCCTTTGATGATTTATATAACATAAAAACAAAATATTTCTCATAAAAATCTCGGGTGTTACATTCTACCCCCCTTAAAATGAATTTCACCCTCAAAATTCATCACTTTGTAACAAACAGATGAGGATACCTATCCCTCATCATATCCTCAAGCTCCAATGTAGCTTCTTCTAATTGGTGGTTCCTCCATAAAAATTTCACCAAGCAAGTGGTCTTGTTTCGTAGGACTTTTTCGCTACGATCAAGAATCTCTATCGGCTGTTCTTCATAAGAATGATCTTGCTCCAGCGGTACAACTTCTAAGTTGAGTACATGTGAAGGATCAGGTATGTAATTTCTTAGGAGAGATACATGGAACACATCGTGAACTTGAGAGATATTCGGTGGAAGCGCCTATCGGTAAGCTACCTTCCCAACACGATCCGATATTTCGAATGGACCGATATACCTAGGGATCAACTTTCCCTTCTTTCCAAATCTCATTACTCTCTTCCAAGGAGATATTCGTAAGAACACTTTATCACCCACTTCAAACTCTAAGCCTTTTTTTTCGGTTGTCGGTATAACTTTTCTATCGACTCTGAGCTTCTCTTATGTGTTGTTGAATAGATCTGACCTTTTCTGCCATTTCATCAACAAGATCAGGTCCTAATAGCTTTCTTTCTCCAACTTCATCCCAGTAAGTTTGAGTCCTGCATTTCTTTCCATAGAGAGCTTCATAAGGAGCCATCTATATACTAGAGTGAAAGCTATTATTATAAGAAAATTCCACCAAAGGTAGGTGTTGATCCCAACCACCTTTCAAATCCATAGAGCAAGCTCTCAACATATCTTCTAGAGTTTGAATTGTTCTCTCAGACTGACCGTCTGTTTGAGGATGATAAGAAGTGCTGAAACTCAACTCTGTATCCAGAGTATGATGAAGACTTTGCCAGAACTTTGAGGTAAACCTCGGATCCCGATCAGATATAATAGAAAGTGGTACTCCATGCAATCTTACCACTTCCTTTACATATATCCTGGCAAGCTGATCCAGAGAGAAATCCTCTCTAATAGCAATGAAGTGTGCGGACTTTGTAAGACGATCAACTATGACCAGATAGCATTATTGCCTTTGGATGTTTTAGGAAGTCCTGTGACAAAGTCCATAATGATGTTTTCCCATTTACATTCGGGCATGGGTAATGGTTGTAACATCCCCTTAGACTTCTGTCTCTCAGCTTTAACTCACTGAAAAACCAAGCATCGAAAGACATATTCAGAAACATATCTTTTCATGCCATCCCACCAGAAGTACTCTTTCAGGTCCCTATACATCTTCGTGCTTCTAGGATGAATAGAGAATGAAGAACTATGAGCCTCATATAACAACTCCTTCTTTAATTCGGGGATGGTAGGAACACAAACCTGATTCCTGAACATTATTATCCCATCACAATCAAGGTTGAATTCTGGAACATTTCTCACCTTCTTTTGTAACTCGACACCTTCTTTCTATGCCTCTTTTATCTTAACATGTATAGATGGTTGAACATTCATTTGAGAAAGATACGATTTTCCCCTTTCATTATAATTCCAAGATCCATCCTTTGTAAATCCATAAATGTTGGATCTTTTGTGATCCTCATCGTGGATAAACTAGCATGGTCTTGTCGACTTAATGCATCTACCACCTTATTTTCTTTCCTAGGGTGATAATGAAATGAGAAGTCATAATCCTTAATCAGCTCCAACCATCTTCTTTGGCACATATTCATCTCCTTTTGTGTGAAAATATACTTTAAACTTTTATGATCAGTATAAATATCACACCTCTCACCATAAAGGCAGTGCCTCCAAATATTTAATGTAACGATTACCGCAGCTAACTCCAAATTATGAGTTGGGTAATTTTGCTCATGGATTTTCAACTGCCATGAGGCATAAGCTATCACCATATCATTTTTCATAAGAACACACCCCAATACCTTCTTGGATGCATCACTGTAGATCACAAACCTTTCTCCACTACAAGGCAGTGTGAGCATAGGTGCACTAGACTACCTTCCCTTGAAATTCTCTTCACATTCCTACGTCTAGAAAAACTTAACTCCTTTTCGTGTCAACTTGGTGAGTGGATTAGATAATCGTGAAAAATCATTCACAAAATGTCGATAATATCCCGCCAAACCAAGAAAACTTCAGATCTCAGTTACTATTGTTGGTCTCGAGCATCTTTCGATAACCATTGTTTTTGCTGTATCCACAGATATCCCCTCTATTGAGATGACCAAAAAATGAAACTTTTTGAATCCAAAATTCACACTTGGTAAATTTGGCATAAAGCTTATCCTTTATCAGGGTCTTCAATATAATTCTCAAGTGATCTTCATGTTCTTCCTTTCTCTTTGAATAGACAAGAATATCGCCTATAAAGACTACCAAAAATTGATCAAGATAGTCTCTAAAGACTCTATTTATTAGATCCATGAAGATAGCAGGGGAATTAGTAAGACCAAATGGCAGCACTATAAATTCATAGTGTCCATACCTTGTACGGAAATCCATCTTTGGTATATCCTCCTTTTTGAACCTTAATTGATGATACCCTAAATGAAGATCAATCATGGAAAAGTATTGAGCTCCGCGTAGTTGGTCAAATAAGTCATCAATGCGTGGGATATGATATTTGTTCTTGATGGTGATCTTGTTAAGTTCTTGATAATAAATGCAGAGTATCATTGATTCATCTTTCTTCTTAACAAACAGAACATGTGCTCCCCAAGGTGACACACTAGGGCGTATGAATCCCTTATCAAGATTTTCTTGGAGTTGCTTCTTCAATTCCTGCAACTCAATTGGTGCCATTCTATAAGGTGTATTTGAAATACGCAAAGCACCCGGTACGAGTTCTATTGAAAACTCAACTTCACAATTTGGTGGAAGACCTGGAAATTCCTCTGGAAAGACATCATCAAACTCCCGTACAGTGGGCATATTCTTAATTGTGAGTTTCTCACCAACCATTTGAGATAAATAACCTTCATTAAGTGGATTCAAGACCCATAAGATGGATGAAATTACCACTGGAAGGTTATGTTCATCCTTGCATCGATAGATGATCATATATTGATATGGAATATGAAATGTGAATTCCCTTCGTTGGCAATTAATATGAGATCCATATAAAGAAAGCCAATCCATGACAAGAATCACATCAAATTACTCTATAGGAAGGATCACAAGATTTACAGGAAGCACTTTCCCACAAACTTCAATCGGGGAAGAATTATAAACTTTTGATGTGACTGTTGTGCCATTTGGTGTTGTCGCAGCTAACTCAACATCTAATTGTTGAGTTAATACAGTGATACCCTTAGAAAATTCTTCAGAAATAAAAGAGTGGGTGTATCTAGAATCAAATAAAACATTTGCTACTTTAGAGTGGATAGTAAGTGTACCTTTCACCACATCGTTATCGTACTCCACATCGCCGATAGAAATTGCATGTTACTTTCCTTTGTCTTTAGCCTTAAGAGTTTTTTGACGTCGACCATCATCATCAACCCTTGGATTAGGGCATTTATTGGCATAATGCCCCATCTCCTTGCACTTGAAACATTGAAGTGTAGCAGGTTCATTCTGTGTATCCCTTCCTTTTTTTGCATCATTAGACATCATCTTCCCATCATTGCGGCATTCAAATGCCCTATGACCTTCCTTTCCACATTTGAAAAATTTACTTGTCCCTTTAAGACAACTCCCTCCATGTTTCTTTCCACACTTTGAGCATAAGGGAAAGCTCATCTTCTTTTTAGTGTGCTCTTTATATTTTCCTTTGAATTCCATTTTCCTCTTCTTATCAAACCCACATGACTGATGGGTTACTCCAATATCTATCTCAACTTTGAGAGCACATCGAATGATTTCCTCATAGCTATTTAAGTCCCTTATGGATAAGGCCCTTCAAAGACTTGGTTGTAAGCCACTAAAGAATCGATCGATCTTACTCTCAGGTTGGATAATAATACTAGAAGCGTACCTTGCAAGTCTTGTAAAATTTTCTACATAGGTACCAACATATTCATCATCCTTTTGCTTCAGTTCAAGAAACTCCTTGTCCATCTTTGTTCGGAGAATACGAGGGAAGTACTTATTGAAAAATAAGTTCTTGAACTCGTCCCATTCCATGGACTCAATTTCATTCCTTTGCCTCGTATTCTTAATAAGATTCCACCATTGATCAGAATCTCCTTCCAAACGATACACTTCTAGGATGACTTTATCATGTTCAGAACATTGAAGAACTAAAAATATCTTTTCAGTAGTAATAATCCATTGTTCAGCAACTAATGGATCAGTAGACCCGCTGAAAGAGGGTGGATGCTGCCTCATGAAGGATTCAACAGAATGTTGCTCCTTCCTTTGCTCGTTTGGAAGTCCTGCATGATTCATAGCTTGAGAAAGTTGTGTGATCATGGCTACAAGATTTTTCATTCCATATCCCATAATGTTTGGTTGCTCAGGGGGACAATCATTGCATTGCCCGTCGCATTCCGCATTAACACGGTTCCTTCGGGTTCCAGCCATTGACTAAAACCAAGAATAATAGTGTGAGAAACACTAATAATAATAGGAAAACTGCATAATCAAGAATAAAATTTCACACTTAAGGTCTTATCCTAGGTTATTCATGGCCATTTCTAAAACACTAAGATAGTGTTCTATACCTAGACTTATCCTTAGGGTTCTTACTAAGGCTTTCATATCCTAGTTTCCAAAGGTTGAATATACCATTCCTCTGATACCAACTATAACGACCCATACGTTACATACATTATTATTACTTCAAAATTGAATCAATCTTATTACAATATATAACAAAACCATGAAAGGACCGTATAGGTATAGTGTCTTTAGAAATTGGAATGCATAATAAACTGGTTCATAAAGCATCTACTTTGCCTCCCATTTATTTCATCATATCTAGAGTCCCTTTTTGGAATATTCAACGTAATAACCTTCTTCCTGACCTGGGGAAATAAAACATACAAAAGGGTGAGCTCAAATGCTCAGTTTGGGTAAACAAGGAAAATATCAATCACATCATATACATAAGTACATAACTTTTGGAAATCTTAACCTGCAAAAGAGATCATAATTTCATAACATGGGATAAATCATAGTAGTGAAATGAAATCCCAATAATCATAACATAAAACATGAAACTATGTGGAATACACACATAATCATTGAGAATCATTTCTTGTTAGTCAAGACTCATTTCCAAGACTATCTTAGTGGACAAAGTCCATTTCTGAATCGAGTTCACTCCTAGTTTCAGTCCTGTTTCACTGAACCGATTTAACCTGCCGTTCTAGCCATGTCTATCTCATGAGATATAAAATATTTACCCAATGTATTGGAGGGAGATATATTTCCCACCCATCTCATAATGATACCATTCTTATGTGTGCCACAAAATCAAAAAACCATACATCATAACATAACCCATGTAATAAAAATCGGAATCTTAAACATCTTGACATCATAAAACAATTCATATATGATAAAGGAATTCATAAAAATACAATTCCATCACAACATAATCAAATCAATGTAATAATAGGGATAAAAATAGAACCCTTTATTATCATAGATGGAAAATAATTTTGATAAAACACCTGAACTCCATTCTTGAGGAAAATATCCTTTCTGCTTCAAAAACACTTTTCCTTTCTTAACATGTCGTACAATTATAAACTAAAATAAGTTGATTAAAAACAAACTTGAAAACTTGTAAAGTAAGCTTCTTGGAAATAATTTTTTAAAAATCCATTCATGCCGTATAAGTTAAAAAACATTCTTCGTACTTTTGTCGAAAAAGTCAAAAAGTACCTCATACGAAAAACGAAAAAATATTCCTTTCATATCCTTTACTAAAAACTCACCAAAGGGTAAAATTGGATTTAAAAAATTTTAGGTGTATGGAAATAATATTACATATTGAGGAAATGTGGATGTGGATGATAAAATACACCCCGGTAAATGCCAAAGTATAAACAATCTCGGATAGAAATGAGATTGTGATATTTCCCTTACCTTAGGTCTGATTTTCTTCGTAAGTGTCCAACCTCTTGTATAATGATTTAAATAATGTTATTGACTTATTCTAGAATCATACTTATTTTTATGATATCATATGTGGTCATATTATTAGCTTTTTATTAGTAATATTTCATTACTACTTGTTTATTCGGGTGTTTATTACTTTTTTGTTCTTATGCGTGTTTTGTCGAATAAATTATTATACTTATTTTTAGGTTATAGATTCCTCATTTCCAGAATGGTATTAGTGTAATATATATCATATTTATTCACTCAATTCATTTATATAATCATTATGCAATGAAGATCATGTAGAAAAAGTCACATCACATCGTGGAGACGGTATTCCGTAAGTACGCACGAGCGATGATATCGTTCCCATGATCGTGGAATTATATTGGAGTGTATATATATACTATTTCAGAATTAATATAAATTTAAAATAGTCATATATATTCATTCTTTACACCATTGTACCCATCCAAGTAAGGTGGTGGTGGAAAATAGATTACACCACGGCGTGGAGACGGTATTCCGTACGTACGCACGCGCGGTGATTTCATTTTCCGTAGGATGGATAGATGGTGAAATAGGGTTTTTTCATACTTATAATAACATATCAGTATACGAGTGATACTGATGTTATTACTTCATAATGAAACAACTAAATAAGAATAAGTGGAAGAAGAAATAAAGATGAAAGAATCGGTAATGGACATTACCTCTTCTTTGAAGCGTTTCTTTGTGACCTGCTTTTAGGGCACTAAAATTGGTCATTGAAGAAGACCAGGACCTCTAGGATGTTTCTAGGGAAGTGGAGTGGAGAAATTGGCAGGTGTTGTCCGAGAATGAATGCTCAAAGTGGTGTGAGGAAGAGGGGGAAGAGGTGCCATTTTATAAGGGAGGAGAGGGGCTCCTTTGGAAAAACTAAAAATATAATTTTATTATAAATCCAGTTTGGTTATAGATAGCTCCAAATTGATATATTTAGAAGCTAAGGTGGGGATGGGCCGAAATACCCTCATCCAATAGAATTTAGACAAGTTTAGGTTCCTATTGTAACCTTATCATTTAGATTTAACATTAAGTTAAATAATTTTACTTTTACCGTGTCTTCTTGTGTTCTTATACTATAAGGTTAATAAACTTACTATAAGCAGCCAAACGAACCCCACGTTTTTTATTATTAATATATATAACCTTATCTAAGTCATTTGGCCGAAGCATAGATTTTTAGAATAAAATAATAATTAATAATTTAATATTTTTTTTAAAAACTATTTTATGTCAATTTTGACACTATTTAGTAATTGATTTTTGTGAAAATTATAACATAATTATTAGTTCGAAAAAAGTTAATTAAATCAATAATAACATGTCATATTAACTTATAAAATTAGTGTAATTCATAAAAAGTCTCAAATTATATTTATTTGGGAATTTATACCATCAATTATGTCAATATTTCATTAATAAGATAATTACTGCATCATCTTTGTGTCATAAATAAATTAACTTATTTAAATTATAAATATTACAAATACAATATCATTATGTAGGAAATTTTTTTATCTTTCTAATAAATTTTTATAGTCGAATTTATCTTATTTATAGCCCTATATTAAAAACTATTTTCTTATTAAACATTGATTTTTACTATTTTAACCCTTATTTAAATAAATTATTAATAAATGTCCTAATCTAATCCAAGTGGGCGTAAATGGTCATATTTTATTCCTAAGTTTGTTTTTGGTCTAATTACACTTATCCAATAGAATTATGACATGTGTTAGGTTAATAATAATATCATTTGTACCCTTAATTATCCTATTTTCCTTTTAACTGTGGTAAAAAAAAGTAAAAAGTTACTATTCAACAAAAATTATTTTCATCTCATTGAACCAAATTTTACTTACTGACATCAACCATGTATCAAGGATTTTTGAAATTCCCCTCACAGAAGCAGTAAAATTATGTTTTTTGAAAAATTCAGTTTTTTAACTACCACTTAGTGGTTTCACTATTCATCAAAAAATGAAAGTTTCAGAAAAATACCAAAATTTTACCCTAGGCTAATTTCGATATTCCGAATCCAAAAATGATGTCCATTTTGAGAAATAAAATTTACAAAATTTCAAAAAGTGGTTATTAATATTCATAACGGCTAGTTTTAATAATATTTTAATAGCATATCGTTGTTTAGTGAAACTCGGTATTGTGTACGATGCAAGCTATCGAGGAAGGCCGTGGTTGCGTGTAAAGAAAGCCAAGCTAGTGTTGTGTGTATTGAAAGATTTCTTTGATGATTTATATAAAATAAAAACAAAATATTTCTCATAAAATTCTCGGGTGTTACATTGATGGCTCAAAATTGTGTGAAGAGAAGAGGGAGGAGGTTTCCTTTTATAAGGGAGGAGAGGGGCACTTAAAGAAAAACATAAAATATTATTTTATAATAAAGACATATTCAGTTTATAATGGCTCCAAAGTGACTTATTTCAAACATATAGTGGGGATGGGTCGAAATCCTCTCAACCAATAGGTTTTAGGCAAGTTTAGGCTACTATTTTAACCTTATCATTTAGATTTAACTCTATGTTAAATAATTAAACTTTTACCGTGTATTCTTGTTTTCTTACACTATATGGTTAATAAATTTACTATAACAAACCAAAAAAACCCCATGTGGTTAATTATTAATATATATAACCTTATCTAAATCATTTTTCAGAACCTTAGATTTTTAGGAATAGAATAACAATTAATAATATAATATTTGTTTTGAAAACTATTTTATGTCAATTTTGACACTATTTGGTAATTGATATTTTTGAAACTTATAACAGCGTGATTAGTTATAAAAAAGTTAATTAAATCAATGATGACATAATATATTAACCTATAAAATTAGTTTAATTCATAAAAAGTCTAAAATTACATTTATTTGGGTATTTATAACATCAATTATGTTAATATTTTATTATTAGGGTAATTACTGCATCATCATTGTGTCATAAATAAATTAAATTATGTAATGTCTAAAATTTATAAATAAAATACCATTATGTAGGAAATATTTTTATCAGTATAATAAATATTTATAGTCGAATTTATCTTATTTATAATAGTATATGAAAAATGTTTTAGTTATTAAACTTTGGTCTACCTCCTTTTACTATTCTTTAAATAAAATACAAATAAGTGTCCGAATCTAATCCAAGTGGACCTAAAGGGTAATATTTTATTCCTAAGGTTGTTTCTGGTCGAATTACACTTATCCAATAGAATTAAGAAATCTGTTAGCGTAATAATAATTTCATTTTTACCCTTAATTACCCTATTCACTTTTAAGCATTGTATATAAAAGTAAAAAGTTACTATTCAACAAAAACTATTTTTATCTTATTGAACCAAATTTTACTCCTTGATATTAACTATTTCTCTGAGATTGTCAAAATTCAACTCACAAAAGTGGTAAAATTATGTTTTATGTACAATTGCAAATGCTCCTAGGAGGTGGGTAAAAGACGTTAAAAAGTTTAATAAAATTTTTATGTATCTATATTATTATAAAATTACTGAAATGAATTACAATTTACTTATATAGGTATTATGTATCTATTTTGACCTAAAATAAATTTAAATAAAATAAATGATTATTTAAATAAAAATTCGGTTTTTAAATCTTAACCCAGTGTTTTCACTATTCCTCAAAAATTGGATGTTTTCAGAAAAATACCAAAAATTCACCCTAGGATAATTTCGAAATATTGATTCAAAAAATGAAGTCCATTTTGAAAGATACAATTTATAAAATTTCAAAAAGTCGGTCTTACTATTCATAACGACTAGTTCATAATAATATTATAATAATATCTCGTTTATTGAAACTCAGTATTGCGTACAACACACGCTATCGAGGAAGGTTGCTCTGGCATGCCATACAAGCCAAGAATAGTGTTTTCATATACTGTAAGCAAATACGGTGTTGTGTATAGCGCAAGCTAATCTTGGTGAAGCGTACAACACAAGACATCAAAATAATTAAAAATAATATTTCTCAAAAAATCTCGGGGTGTTACATTCTACCCCCCTTAAAATGAATTTCTCCCTCAAAATTCATCAGGGTTATAGGTTGTTTACTACTTGAAAGTTTCTTTCATAGAAACCACATTGTAAAAAGGAATACTTTTACTTCATTTTAAAAAGGGATGTTAGAATCATAAGGGTCACCCAAAGTAACTCAGAACTGGGTTTCCACATAGGAAAACATTGGTGAAAATATGGATATGGAAGAGAAATCGAACCATAAAGTTCTGATGGAGATTGGTATAGAACATGGCTATGAAAAATACATCAATCAAAAATCCATAAATTTCTGATGATTTAAGGTACCATGTAATTCATCGAGTATGAGGGTACTAGGACAACATTACTCTTTCTCAAGATCATTTCCCTAATGTTGAAGAATTGTAGAATTAAAAGAAATACTTACTTGATTTTGGTACAATCTCACCGTTATTCGTGGCCTGAACAATTTACACTTCATCTCTTAAATAAATGAAGTTGAATTTGTCATTTGTGAAGTGTTAGAAGATCATGCGATAGAATGATTGGTCATTCCATCTGTTTCTATCGTAAAAAGTTTAGCACAATTTATTAAATATACATAAGTCCATCTATGTTGAGATTATTCATATATGGTAGCTAAAATGGACTTATACTTCATCTGTCTAAGTGCTTAATAAAATAAAACTAGTTTTTACTCATCAGGGTCTTCCTGTAGGACAGTGGTAGGCGATAAAGGCCTATCACACATTGGTTGTGGGTTCGATTCCATCATCCTTGTCTGACGCGACGGGTTGTCGCTCATCCTACGGGTTGTCATTTTTCTAAAACTATACTATTATAACATAACATAAATTTCTAACCTTAAACAATACTATCTAATGTCTAACTTCATCTTTTCAAATCATTAGGTTTATCCAAAATAATTCTATCTAATATCATACAATAAATAAAATGATTACTAGAAGAGCAATCTACCTAGCATTTAATACAAACATTTATCGCCCGTATATCATAAGATATATATATCTTGTTGGTCACATTACAAACATGTGAATTTCGTAATCATGTATTCTCTTGAAATATGAGTTACAATATAACCTTAGTGAAAACATGAACGCTATCAAAAGTTAACTCCTTCCACATAACAAAATCCCAAAATTATGTATACTAAATCCATGATATCACTTTCTCCTTGTACCAGTCACGAGCTCATGAATGCTATAAAAAATATTATTTTCTCCATATCCATTCTTTATGCGCATATCAACTTTTTTCCAAAAATATTTCAATCACTTTTCATGGTTACCGATACCATAAAATTATTAAAACCCACAATAGACCAATACATAAATATTCAAATATTGCACGATACTACAACATTATTTTGGAATCCTATTACATAAACACTTTATCATTCCACCACATTGTTTTCATATTCAACATCACCAATAGTGATTGAATGTGACTTCCCATTGTCCTTTTCCTTTAGAGGTTGTTGAGGTTGATCATCATTAACCCTTGGATTATGGAATTGATTAGCATAATGCCCCATTTCTTTGCACTTGTAGCATTGAAGTTTTGGTGGTGCGTTCTCTGTAGTCTTTTCTCTATTCACATAATTAGGTACATTTTTTCCATTACTTCGATACTCAGCTTCTCAATGAACTTCTTTTCTACACTTAAAATAGTTTCTAGTCCCTTTAAGACAATCTCCACCATGCTTATTTCCACACATTGAGCATAAAGAAACATTCGTCTTCCTTTCACCATTATTTTGAGATATTTCCTTGAACTCCATCTTTCATATCTTTTCAAAACCATGAGATGGATATGTAACACCAACTTCCATTTCTACCTTGACAGCACAACGCACAATTTCTTCATAGCTACTGAAGTCTCTTATAGCTAATGCCCTTCGAAGACTTGATTTTATGCCACTAAAGAATCGATGAACTTTACTTTCATGTTGAATGATAAATCCCATTGCATACCGTGCATGCCTTGCCTCGTATATACCAACAGATTCATCATAATTTTTCTTAAGATCATGGTACTCATTTTCCATCTTTGTTCGAAGAATACGAGGGAAGTACTTTTTGAAAAACAAGTTCTTAAACTCGTCCCATTCCATGGATGCAATTTCATCTTCGGGCCTTGTAGTCTTAATTAGAGTCCACCACTGGTATGCTTCACCTTCTAAACAGTAAAAAAATAAAATGTATTTTTCATGTTCTGTACAGAGAATTATGGAAAATATCATTTCAATGGTACTGATCCATTGTTTAGAAACAAAGGGATCAGAAGACCCATTGAATGAAGGTGGGCATTGCCTCATAAAGGACTCAATAGAATATTGTTCCCTTCATTTCTCATTTGGATGTCCAGAATGATTTATAGCTTGTGTAAGTATAGTAGTAAGATTTATCACTCTATCTCCCATAAAATTGGTTTGTTCAGGAGGATAATAATTGCATTGTCCATTACATTGATCAACAGGGTTCTTTCGGGTTCCAGCCGTCGTCTAAAACCCAAAAAGAATAGTGTGAGAGGGAAAAATCATAATCAAGGGGATTAACATCAATATCTAACAACTTAGGATTATTTATAATATCTTTATGATAATTCTAGGACTATAACCTATACTTATACATAAACATAAGGACATCCCTAGAAATACCTTAGAAATATCTCTAGGGATCACACTAAAGTTTTCGCATCCTAGTTTCCAAAGGCTAACTAAACCATTCCTCTGATACCCACTATAGAGACCCAAAACTTGACGTACGTGGACACTAAATTACTTTTGAGGAATAATTATTACATAACAAAAACAGACACACAAGGACCATAATATTTATGTGTCTTTGAAAACTCAGAATATAATCTTCTGATCATGGTGAAAGATCTTCAACATCTCCCATAAAGATCTTACCCTTTTTTTTCTTACCTAAAACCATTATTTATATCCTGGAAAAATAAAACATAAAAAGGGTGATCTAAAATGCTCATTAAGGGTAAACATAGAGAACACAAAACAATCCATAAACATTCGAATGTAAAAACATAAGCATAAAATCTAAACATCAAAATCTTTAGCAATGACATAATACATTTCAATACATAAGGCATAGATCATAAAGGAACACTAATCATGATAAACTATCATGGGAATAAAACATGTAATTGTGGCATCCATTAAGAACATGTTATAATTTCCATAGTAGCCAAGGCATTTCTGCCAAGACCATCTTAGTAGACAAAGTCCTTTAATGAATCGAGTTCACTCCACATTCCAGTCATGTATCACTGAATCAGATTAACTTTCTCTTCCATCCATGTCTATATCATGAGATATAAATCTTTACCCAATGCATTTGAGGGAGATATAGGTCCCACTAATCTCATAATTAAATCATTCTTACTTGTTCCACAACATAATCATAAATTATTCATCATAACCCAAAGAATAAAATGGGTTTCATAAACATCATTCCAACATAACATAATCCATTTAAAACAAATGGATATAATTTCTTCATAAGAAAAGTGAAACCATTTAAATTCTAGATACATTATAATTGAAACATAAACATATGAAATAATGTCATCTTATATGGAAAATGGTTTTTATAAAACACTTGAAATGAATTCTTGGTGAAGATATTCTTTCTTCATCAAAATCATTTTCTTTTCAAACAATGCCATGAAATTTTAAAAGGATATTGTTGAAAATAGTCATGAAATATTTTCGATTAATCTTCATGAAAATTATGTGTTATGAAAATGTGAAAATATATTCATGATGTATAATTTAAAAAAAGCATTCTCCTCATACTTTTGCCGGAAAAGTTAAAAAGTTCTTCATATAGTAAACAACAGAAATATTCTTTCCATAACACAATGTAAAATTCAAAGAGGGGTAAACATGACTTTAAAAATACATGGAAGAATATTAATCACTTTATGAAAAACATTTTATAGACATGGACGAAAAATATAACCCTAGCAAGTACTTACATATAAGCAATCTCAGATAAAAATGAGATTGCAAAATTATCCCTTACCTTATGTCTGATATGCTTCGTATATATCGTAAACTCCTGTATAATTATTTAAATAAGGTCATTAACTTATTAAATAATAATATTTATTGTTATGATATCCTATATGGTTCACATATGAATTTATATTACCCGTTCTTTTGTAAATTCCATTTTAAAGCAGCGTTTTGGGTAAAATCGTTTCATTTATCGTACGTGTTTCGACTTGTTGTTCTTGATATTATTACTCATATCCTGATTTAATTAATTAAATAAGGTAAAATATGATTTATATATAATATATATTAAGCATATAATTATATATGATAGACCAATAAATGGAATGAAATACACCGTTCATGGAGACGGTAGGCCCTACGTATGCATGAATACTATTTTCGTTTCCTTATTGAATTGAATGGAATTAACTAAATGAAAAATATATGTAAATAAATCCAGTAGAATTGTTATGTAATATATTTCATTATTATTTATTATTTATACTATATAATCATACATGAATGGTTAATCATTGAAAATGAATCTCATCGCATTCGTGGAGACAGTAGTCCGTACATACGCACGAGGGATGATATCTTTCCCATAATTATTGAATACAATTTTAGTGGATGATATAATATATTAGAATCCGTATTATGTTATAATAACCATATATATTTATTATTTACACCATTATACCCATCCAATTAAGGTGGGGGTGGAAAAACTAATTACACCACGGCGTGGAGACGGTATTTCGTACGTACGCATGCGTGGTGATTTCATTTTATGTAGGATGGATAGAAGGTGAAATTGGGTTGTTTAATATTTATAATATCATATAATTATATTATTTATGCTGATTTTATTACTTTAAAATGAAACAACAAAATAAGAAGAATTTGAAGAAGAAAGAAACCTGAAATATTCGGTAGAAGAGACTACCTCTACTTTGACGCACCTCTTTTAAGTTTCCTTTTAAGGCACTAGAGTTGGTATTTTGAGGAGACCAAAACCTCTATAAAGTTTATAGGGAAGTGGATAAGGGAAAAGGTTAGGTTTTGGCCGAGCATGAAGGCTCAAAATTCTGTGAAGAGAAGAGGGAGGAGGTTCCCTTTTAGAAGGAAGGAGATGGGCACTTTTGGAAAAACATAAAATATTATTTTATAATAAAGACATTTTCGGTTTATAATGGCTTCAAAGTGACTTAAAGAAAAGATAAAGTTGGTATGGGTCTAAATCCTTTCAACCAGTAGGTTTTAGACAAGTTTAGGTTACTAGTTTAACCTTATCATTTAGATTTAACTCTAAGTTAAATAATTTAACTTTTACCGTTTCTTCTTGTTTTCTTACACTATATTGTTAATAAATATACTATAAAATGATGAACGAAGCCTAATTGGTTTATTATTAATATATATAACCTTATATAAGTTATTTGGCCGATTTTTAGAATTTTAGGAATAGAATAAAAATTAATAATATAATATTTGTTTTAAAAACTATTTTATGTCAATTTTGACACTATTTGGTAATTGATTTTTTTGAAAATCATAACGACACGATTAGTTTGAAAAAAGTTAATTAAATAAATAATAAAATGTTATATTAACCTATTAAATTAGTTGAATTCATAAAAAGACTCAAATTACATTTATTGGGGTTTTTATAACATCAATTATGTTAATATTGCATTAATAAGGTAATTACTGCATCATCATTGTGTCATAAATAAATAAAATTATATAATGTATAAAAATTATAAATAAAATACAATGATGTTCTAAATCGTTTTATGTTTCAAATTAATATTTATAGTAGAATTTATATTATGTAAAACCCTATATTAAAAATGTTTTAGTTAATAGACATTGATTTTAACTATTTCTACTATTCTTTAAATAAAATAATAATAAGTGTCCTAATCTAATCCAAGTGGACCTAAATGGTAATATTTTATTTCTAATGTTGTTTTTGGTCGAATAACACTTATCCAATAGAATTAGGACATGTGTTAGGGTAATAATAATATCATTTTACCCTTAGTTACCCTATTTACTTTTAACTGTGGTAAATAAAAGTAAAAAGTTACAATTCACCAAAAAAAAATTTATCTTATTGAACCAAATTTTACTACTTTATATTAACCGTGTCTCTTGGATTTTCCAAATTCAACTCACATAAGTGGTAAAATTAATTTTTATGTACAATTTCAAAAGCTCTTAAGAGATGGGTAAAAGACGGTAAAAAGTTCAATAAAATTTTTATGTATCTATATTATTATAAAATTACTCCAATGGATTACATTGAACATATCTAGGTATTATGTATCTATTTTGACATAAAAAAATTTAAATAAAATATAAGATTATTTCAATAAAAAGTTGGTTTTTAAATAGTAACCTAGTGTTTTCACTATTCATCAAAATTTGAATGTTTTCAAAAAAATACCAAAAATTCACCCTAGGATAATTTTGATATTCCGAATCCAAAAATAAAGTCCATTTTGAAAGATAAAATTTATAAAATTTCAAAAATTGAGTGTTTCTATTCATAACATCTAGTTCATAATAATACTATAATAATATCTTGATTATTGAAACTCGGTATTGCGCATAACACATGCTATTGAGGAAGGTTTCTATGGCATGCGACACAAGCATAGAATATAATTTCCGTATACTGTAAGCTAATATGGTGTTGCGTATAGCGCAACCTAATCTTGGTGTAGCGCACAACACAAGACATCAAAGTAATTAAAAATAATATTTCTCATAAAATCTTGGGGTGTTACAATATCTAACGGGGGTTGCCACTCTAAAGTCTCTGGTGATCCTGTCCAATCACTATCATTATCAAACATCACCTAAAAAATACCACTTTGAACATCTCATATAATATCTCAGAATCTAAAATAGAGGCCACCACTAAATTCTATGAGGAGACATAATCGGGATATGCTACTCATGGGGCCAAAATCCACGTCCAAACGAAGGATAAATGAGATGTTGAAGTTTCTTACAGAATAGAAATGGGGTACACAATGTGTGTGGTTTAAAACATAGCATGTTCTCTAGATCCATCACGTAGTTGTGTCTCTACAATTAAATGTCTCACTTACCATGTAACTATACATGGTGTGTAGAGGGTCTACATAGTATTTTAGATAACTCCAAGGTCTTTCCCCATGCTCTATGGTCATGGCAATGTTCTTCGATACATGGTGTGTTCTTGGTCGTGACAATGCTCGTGTACCCCTAGAGCACACGTCTGGTTTCCAAAATAAGGTCACACATCACGTGGGGATCTCAAAAAATGTTTGATACGTATAATTCCATGATACATTAACTTTCACGACCAAGGGCCAACACAAGGTGAGTTCTTCAGACTATAGAGTGTGTAATAATGATTTTTGAGGAAAGATAGATATTTGCTCATCGATTTCAGATCTTGCGTCCCCTCCACTGATCTCACCTAAAACCACCTAAAAATATTTGATATCATCATCCTTTGTCATTTTTGGTCATCTAGTGGACATAATTCTATTTCCATTTGAGTCACTCAAAGGGCGAATGAACCACCATTGTCCTACACCCCTCCCATCACTTCCATGTATGAGTTAAAACAGAACAGAACAAATCTTTCACCCACATCTCATGAATCCTCTAATTTCATCCTCGATTAAGTGTTTTGTTGTCATACATTATTCTTTCATGAAAATGGGAGTCTGATCAATATCTATACCACGTGACAACATCGATCCATGGACCCATAGCCAAATAGAGAAAATAACATAGAATAATAGGGATAAAAAACTACCAACAAAGATTAACAAAAAATTTATATGATTCCAGGGTTAACAGATACAATTCAGAGATCCAAGGTTAGAAAAAAAAATTAATAATCAATTTAATTTGAATACAAGTGTCAATGAAAATATGGTGATTAATGAATATTGAAGAAATAGATTGATCCCACACAAAAAATTTAATAAAATGAGGAAGATAACAAAAATGATGAGTCCTACCTAGATATTGGGATATTCATTGTTGAAGAACACACTTTATAATGATTGAGAGGGGTATTTTGGTTCACATCATCTCAATCTGCTCGATCGGGAATCTCATCATCTTTAGATCTATATTTTTCATCAGAGGATGGGGAATAGATCTTAATCCACCATGGATTTATAGGGATAACCTTGTGAAAATCACCGTAATAGGGAATTTATATAAAATAAATTTAGGTCACTTTAAATTAAACAATTAAATTAATTATTTAATTTAATTTAAAATTAACCCGTCGAAGGATGTTTTATCTAAAACTCCCAAAAACGGCCAACTTTCAGTTGCTCCTAGGGTAAACGTCATGTTCAAGACTAAACTATGGATTCGAATTTCAAATCTAAACATCCATTTATGTGTTATACCATTTTTTAGAAACTTCTTTTGCATGATATAAAATAAATTTAGTATTTTTAAAATATTAATTTTGGGAACACAAAGTCTCGTAATTTCATTTCATCTGAGCACCTAGATTCCAAAATATAGATAGTAAATTTTTTAATTTTTAGTAGGAAATAACTAGGTCTCTAAATCATTCCACACTTCAATATTTTGATCTCCGAAAAGTAAAAAAACAAAAAAATATTGGGATAAGGATCTTGTATCTAACTCTCATACTCCCAGTATCTCTCCTCCATGTTCCCATGTTCTATGACACATTAACCAATGGTATGGTTCATCCACATAGATACCTCTCATATTGATCCTAGATCTCCAATGGATGCTCCAAAATGTGGTATTTATCTACAATTCACTACTTTCCCCAGTCAATAGCATTCATGGGGTCATGCATTTATGTCCTCATCTTTGACACATGGAAGATGACATACACCCACTCTATCTATAGAGGTAGGGAAAGATAGTAAGAAACATTTACAAAATAGTCCGGATATAAAATATGCAAATGATCTTCATGGATAGCTTACCTCTCTGAGTGAATATCTCCAATCCTCTTCACGGGGATATGATTAGAAAAATGTGGTCTCCCTACTCGAACTCCAAGGGTCAATGATGTTTATATACATAATATTTATGTTCTTTATACTCATAGAAGACATGGATCTTCTTCATTATTAGCTACACTAACTCTAGACCCATAGGATATGAATCATCAATCTCTAACTAACATATGGGTTACATTTAGGGTCTCACGTATAGATCCTCAAAGGGTTCCATTCCAATAGTGGAGTCACATCTATTGTTAAAGACAAAATAAAACAAGGGTAAGTGATCCTACCAACTTCGAAAAATGACTAACATGAAAAACCTCTATATATCCTCCACCATATGGATAGTGTTCTCAGTATATTGATATATCTGGGTGTAAAAGACTACATTCATCCATATCTGGGTTGAATTTTTTTTCTGAAGGCCTCTCTACAACCATGATGTGAACCAATTCTCATAGTTAGAGACAATACATGAGGGGTACCCAAGAAAGAGAATAATATTTTGAACATATATTTTCTACAAAATATCCACTAAACAATTCTCACTGATATTAAAAAAGTGAGTTGACATCATGAATCAGTCAAATATCAACTAGATGGAATTATGGTCTTTCACTATCGGTTAAATCCCTATATTGATGTTTATGGATATTTCACCTCACTTTCACTATAGGATATGAAGAGGATACAACAACCCCGCTTGAACCTGGTGATCAACCTTCACCTATCGATAGGTAAGGCATTAAGAGATGAACTCAGCCATGCTCTATCTCATGTTATACCACTAAAACTTCCTTTGATGGTTTCTACACATCTTTACCACCTCGATATGTACATCAAAATGAAATGTGCGGAACTTTTATATCACCTCCTCCCACATCATGACTAAGACAATCACATGTCCCTAGAAATGGATGATTTTTTCCCTCCTTCATAATATCCATATAGTGAATCCCCTACAGATAACTAGTTATTAAAGACCCCAAATTCGATGTATCCTTGATGGGAATCCCCCTCACATGCTCAAGAATAATAGGATTCAACCCCATCAATTACAAAATAACTACACCCTCATTCTCTATCAGGGTTAGCTATAACGATGCCAACTACATATAAGCCTCCTACACCAAGTGAGCCTTGGGAATCCTGATAATACAATATTCTACGACATTACCCTTAGATGGAGTATAGACTATCTCAAAGTCATAGTCCAGTAGGAACTCCAACTAGTTCTACTATCTCAGGTTTATGTCTCTCAGTATGAAGACATTCATGTGACTCTGATGGTCTGAGTAATGCATGAAGCACTCTCCTAGATAATAGTGCATCCACATCCATAGGGAAAAGACTACTAACACTAGCTCTAGGTCATGAGATGCATATATCTTATCATGGGTCTCAACTTCCTCAACCCATATGCTATAACTTCATGTATATGCATCAACAAGCAGGGAAGATCAGCTAATGAGGCATCATAATAAACTATTTACTCCTTCCCTCCTTTGGTAGTATCATCATCAGTGTACTCATTTACATCATCCTCAACCGATTGAAGTCTCTCTTCCACTACTCAGTCCAGGTAAATGGATTCCATTTCCATGGCAGGGCGGTCAAAGGGGATGAAATCCTGGAGAAGTATAAAACTATTCTCATATAGCACCCTATCAAGATAAGAAATCATTGTACCTATGACAAGATCTTGGGTGGATCCCATGAATTCATTGTAAAAATATTTTCTAGGTCCATAGACCAACCATTCTAAAAAATGACATACCCCATAATGTGAACCTAATAAATATATAACTATAACTTCGAGATCTTACTAGAAATTTGGTGCTCCAGAAGAAAATCTTGGATCATCCTTAAGTTCTCTACATATACTCCTATAATTTAGATTATATTTCATTGTAGCCAATGAAGAAAACAACAAACTAGTCTATGTATGGATAGAAAATATGATTCATAAAATAAATAAAAATGGTATGGTAATTTGTTACACCCAATGAAATCACCAGGAAATCATAGTGTTCTTAGTGACATTTTAATTACAGCTTTGGAATATTGGACTCACAAACCCTCCGTAGGTGATAGATGAACCAATGTTCAATATTTAAGAACCATATATCACCTTGAAAATGATCAAATAGGTTATAAATACTTGGAAAGGGGTACTTATTATTTAACATTAATTGGTTTAGTCAATGATAATCCAGAAACATCCACATTCTCATATACTATTTTCTACGAACAACACTAGAGCTTCCCAGGGGACAAAATGTGCCTAATGAAACCCTCATCTCAAAGGTACCCCAACTAAAACTACATCCCCATAGATCAGTATGGTATATATGATATTCCACAAAATATATCATAGATGTACTAGGATGAATGTTAATAGAAAAATCCATATCCCTCCTCAATGGTAGAACCAAATCATCTATGGGAAATAATTCCATGAAATAATCCATAATTGAAGGAATGTAGATACCTGAAGAGAATGTTGTGATAAAGGATGTAATCATTAACTGATGATTTATGGTCTACAACCACATCCTTATAGAACCCACTCATCCCAACATGATATCCCTCTTTCCCATAATGAAAAATCGTGTCACATTAGTGAAAGGACATCTGAATCATCTTTGACGATAATAAATCTGGGCTCATATTATTGAAATTTATTCAATACCTAAGATGATTTCACAGGGTTTTAACATGATCAACACATCGTCCCATGTGAACCTCTCTCTACATAGTGATAACTTCCACTAATTGAATATAAATGATATAGGATAAGTATTCCTAGTGGGAACATCAGGACAAAGCTGCTATGCCAGTGCCTCAACCAGGAGGTCCATCTCTCACACTAGGAGTAAAGAGATGAAGGAATGAATTTCACCTTTTCTACCAATATTAAGGAAAGAGTATAATAATCACATATCATACAACTAATAATCACATGTTTCTGTAGGTTGTAATCCTGCATAGCCAATATCTATATGAGTCCCCTCCACCAGCTTCCTAAGCCTAATGTTAGCCTCTTGGTGGTGGTTGTAGAAGGATATCATACCTCTATCCACCACCCATATTTCATACTCCAAGATCTTTACCTACTTATTTTCTATATCCATATCTCAGGGGGCCACACAACCCTCTTCTAGGAGACCCCTGATCACAATAATGCCTTTGTCATTGTGCTTCATCAGCTATTGACTTCTGCTCCCCGACATTTCTAGTCAAGAAGTCAAATTTTTTATGACCTTGCCAATCAAAATCATATAACAACCCCTCTATAGGATTAATTGTTCTTATATTCTACCCACGACTACAAGATCGAGCCTAATCCAAGTATTTCCTCATTATCCAATATCATATAGACTATAATGTTATAGCTAATGAAGAAAAATCGTCCTCGTGAGACCCATTTCTAGTTCTAATCTCCTAGACTCCCTTTTAAAGGAAGATTTATGTCACTAGTGCTCGATCCAACACCCCTTCATAGGTGGGAATGCACAAGGGAACCACACTGTCACAAATATCTCTACGAAGATCCTCCTCAAACTTCTATGATTTGAAGTATCCATCATGTATCATGTCAAGGGATTACCATACATAGATTATCAACCTTTATTAATACTTAGACACCATCATACCTCCTAGATGTAAAACTACATGTTCTTGATTCTAAACCGATCTCAAGTATGAGGGGTGATAATCCCCATAGAATGACTTATATAATTCCGGATATGAGAGTGTAGATTCAACACGAATCAGGGAAACATGACTCTTCCCACACTAAAATTCTCCATTGAAAAGACTTTCTACTAGCATAATCGCCTTATATTTTGGTGTTTAGATAATCCAAAAAATATGAACCACCGAATCTAGCCAATATTATTCTGCCTAGAGATCTAGCTCACCATGGAACCTTAGAAGGCTCTGGCATTAGAACTCATGTAGTGCGCTAATATTGCATGCATCCTTAACCAACATTAATGGAATGATCTACTATTCAATAGGTGGTGGTGTTACCTATAAACATGGGAGATGAATCTTATAGGATGGACCCTGAATTGAGGCCTTATCATTCATCATATCATCATCAGGAGTATGAAATGGTAACCTGGAAGGGTGTTATTACAATGGCATAATGAAAATTTAATCAAGATGTACCATGATTAGATTAAATATATATATATATATATATATATATATTGGGGAACAGATTCAAGGATAATAAAAGGATGAACTCAATATATTTCATGTACCATTGACCCCTATAACCATTGTCTTAATATTCTCCATCGATAATCGTGTAGTCAAGGTCCTAGTGAATGGATATTTCAGCCACACATACAATCAATTCGTTCCAGGGATTAACAACTTCACATGATATTGTTGGGAACTATTTCCATAAGTCCCAATGAAATCTTTTAAGGGGACTACTCCAAACACCATCATAAGAATTGAACCACCTTTAATAGATATTATTCATGACCCGACCCAAACCGGGACTCAAGATACCTCTATATGCCTAGGGATGGTTAAAATACTTGAAATTAATATCTATAATGGGAGGCCATTGAATTATGTACACATATGTACACACCCAAGAAACTGAATATAGAAGTGTAGGGAAATAAAAACAAAAATCTGAAATAGCTAGAATCTAAATCAATCATGAGAAATATCCAGGGTATACAAGAACATGGAAAATGAAAAGAAAATGTATGGAGAGAAATCCATTCCTAACTAAATATATTTCCCAAACTATCAAAACTAAAAATTTAAAAGTGTTGAGAGAGGCCAGCTCCCGATCTCCAATCTCTGACATCCATATGTGGTCTAATGCCCCATGAATCACTAATATCCCCTTTTTTTCACTGCTGAACTATCCATCATCTTCATAATACATGACATGTGGTGGAAAATACCATCTATGGGTTACTATATTCATTACTAGTAGGATTCCATGAAATCTAAAGGGGGAACTATAAGAGACATTATAGGAATACAAAGATAATAAATAACTCAACCCAGACCAATAGAGTATATAGAATCCAACAAAATGGATTCAAATATATATATATATATATATATAAACAAACCAAATAATACATAACTAAAGAGAATGAGGATCTCAATATCATATCCCATCATAGTAAATATTTCCATCAGTTCTAGAAGTCCATCATTAATTAATGCCTGACATCTCGCATATCTGCCCAGTAGAAAACATCCAATTCCAGAAACACCTCACAACTTCACCACATAATCAAGGGGAAAAATCTATTTCTAGATTACCCATTCCCAAGTATAATGGGAGGGTTAATTATTAGATATAGGAGCCATTTTATGCCCCAAAATTCTAAAATAAAAATATTGTATTCGATAGCGTGTATGACACACAGCACAAACCACGTAAGGGAATATAATATCACAAGACTTTTAATTATTATTACTATTTTAGATAAATTCAATATGTGATATATCTTAAAATGCAGACAATACGTTGTTAGTGTGTTTCACACACAACAACATGTTTCTTCCATGGAAGGCATTACACGCCTGACTGTGTTTTACAGAACAAAAATATATTATTATAAAATTATTATTTAATATAATATGATATAACTAAGATATTAATTTAGTGGTTATGAATTGTATTAAAAAGATTATTAAAATATAATTTTATTAAAATAGATGATAAATTAATTTTTCTGAAATTAATTAGAAACAAAAATATAAACCATTTTAATATAAAAGATATAATTTTATTTTTATGCTCCAAAGGTGTTCTGAATTAATAAATTAAATTCCATACTATTAGTGAATTATATTAATGATATATACACATATATATTCTTCAATAAAATATTTTTTGTATTCATACAATATATTTTATAGGAATATGATAAATACAAATCCACTTTTATGTATAAAATGCAATATTTTTATAAAGGCACTTTTACCGGTTTTTATTAGTGAACCAATTTTAAATCCAATTTTTGGAAATTTTATAAACTATATATGTAAAAATAAACTTTGTTTTTGAAATATAAACATATTAATTATTTTAGTGTGAATTAGTCGAATTTTTCTATGAAGTTTCAATTTTTGGTGAATAGTAAAAAATATTGAATTTTAATTTAAAACTACTTTATCATCTAATTTATTTATAGTGATAAATAAAATTTTTAATTGGTTTTATAGTAAAATACGATCCATTATACATCAATTAGTCCAATTTAGTTCATTGGAATAAAATGTAATCTCTAATTGAATATATTAACATAGAAAACTTTTGAACATTTTTCTTTAAAAACATGCATTGTTATCTCATTGGTGGGAATAATTTTAATTTAATTTCTTCCACTTCTATTGTTGGAATTTTATAAAATGGATTCCATTTTTGTAATCAGAAAATTTAATAATTTCTAGAATGTTCAATATATTTTTTTACGAAATTTTTTTGTGAATATTATTAAAACTAATTCAAACTATTAAGAGAACAATTATATTAATAAGGGACTAAAGCATAGGTATAGGTGCCCAAATACCTATACAATTGTCCAAACAAATTATGGAAATATTTAAACAATATAATCCCTTTGATCAAATTAGTTCTATTATTGGAGGCACTTGACATAGAGAAAATGTGGGTAGAATTGCCTTTTAAAAAAATTTCTATAATGCCTCTCTCCCTCGACTATAAAAAGCACCCTCCACTACCACATAATAACACCTTAATTTTTTTTTTGGGACATATATATGACCAAATATCTCTTAAACATCTCCACCATTAACCTAAAATCCCATACTTTGTAAAAAATCCATCCAAGGAATCACTTTGGTGCAAACCAAAAGAGTTACCCAAATGAGAGGTAACATACTTCTTCAAGACCCTTCATTTTATTTTCATTAATCACACATTTAAACACTTATTATTACAGTATTTTATAATAAAAAAAATATCCAAAATATACGAATATGTTTTACTATTTTGGTTTATACCTAAACATACACACACTTCAATCAAATGGGTAATGAAGTTACCTTTTATGTGTACGGTATACTATTACCTCACAAAATGTTGTCATTAATTTTCGCATTACCACCTCTCATGGTTGAGAATTATGATGGAAGAACTATTTAGATTTGATATATATAATATATATGATATTTTTTATGACTTTATTCTCTCATTAGTTTTTATATAAAACATAACTGCATGCATTCCATTTTCTATAAATATGATAACATCGTTTTTGGATGTTTGGACTACTGCCTCGTGAAATTGATTTGTTTCGTCAACACTATACATAGAATGTTTAAAGGATGGTTTTTTAAAACAATGTAAAATATATGAAAAAAATTTGAAAATGAAATTATAATATATATATATACACATTTATATAATTTACTTTCCATTATTTTAACAACCATAATGAAATTAAAGTAATGTTCATGCATACATATGACATACCGTCTCCAAAAAATGGTGCATTTATTTTCATATATACAAATATTATGTATTATTAGAAAATATATATTCCAAATATATATGATAATTACACCATGCTTTCAATTATTAATACGATCAAACTATGATTTACATAAGAATAAAAAAATAACAAGTCAAAACAAACTCGAAAAACTAGTCAATTATCACTCGAAATAGAGAAAGTAATGAAATATTGTTAACAAATGGGTAATAAAATATTATAAGAAGATCATAAATGATATCATAAATTTTAATATGGTTCTGGAATAAGTTATTAAAATTCTTGAAACTATTATATATGAATTTAAAAGACGTTTAGCAAAAATGAAACATAGGGTAAGGTATTTTCATCTCACTATTGACATCTAGGAGATAAATGTAATATTCACCACTCACATCCTTTTTGTGGTATATATACTAGATATATTAATATATTGTACCTTTAATTTTTTTAAATTCATTATATTTTGAGATTAAATTTTTATTATCTATTCTTAGGGGAATTGAGTAAAAATTTACCAAGTGTTAAAAAATTTCATAACATGATTCCTTTCATTATGTTATATTAATTCTTAGTTGTCGTTAATATTCTAATATTGTATGTTTAATAACTTTTTACTATATTTTTTTATATAAAATTATCTTATGTGTGTTTAAAATTTACCCACATAATCTATTCATTAATTGATTCTCACAAAAATGTTATTGTATTTTTGAGGGTTTACTTCACAATCTCATATTATTCATGATTGTTTACACATGAATATCTATCAAAGGAAATTATTTAGTAATTTTATAACTAAATCTTTAATTTTATTTTACTGTAGTGATTCATGTAATTTATCATGTAAGAAATTTCATTTTTCCTCTCTTTGGTACTCAGAATATTTTAGAATTTTTTTTATGAAAACCCGAATTTATTTCACTCTTTAGTCAAAGAACCTCTTACCCTATAAAGAACTATTTTATAAACAATTTCTAATAAATATTTTTAAAAATTCTAAATTAAATATTGAAGAAATTTTTACCTTTTTTTCATTTACAATTTTTTGTAATGGAATCTTCTTGTCTCTTTCCAGAAAAAAAAACTTTTCTAACCATTTTACTATACAAAAGGAATATTATTTTTAACCTTTATGGTCGATAAGTATTTACCCACTGTAATTTATTCAAAGATTCCTTTTAATGATTAAAAGGTCAATTATAAAATAAAATGTTTTCAGATGTTATTTTAAATGAAAAGTATTTTCAAAATGAAAATGATATTTTCCTCAACAATATTTTTAAAATACATTTTTATAGTATTTTTATTCATCAAAGACAACAAACCTTATTTTTACTCCAATTGAGATATTGTTTATTGATACCATCCTTATTATTTCTCTAAAGTGTTTTTGATTCATTTGTCTAAGGATAGTATTGAAATTCAATTTCATGATTCATTTTATAGTCCTCTTGAAATATAAAATTTCCTATGATCATTGAATATTAAATAACCCCTAATTGTCCATGTTATTTGTTATGGATATCTTTATATCCAAAATATTATATCATTACTAAATATGGTGTTTACATTTATAGTTATTTGATTTACTAGGAAAATTTTGATAAATATATATCCTTTACTCAATATAAACATTTGGTAAGGCACTTTATTTATTCAATGTATTAGGAATTTTTTGGAAATTCATTATACTATTGGTGACCAGTTAATGCAAGATTGAAGAGTTGTGGACTAGTTAATTCCTGCCCTATGGGTTGGGTCCATTTAAAATAATATCTTTAATGTATCATTTGTACCATGATATAAAATTTGTTGGAGAAAACCCCATATAGTTTGTTTTAAAAAAGAATAGTTTTGTTTTTACCCACATACATAAACCAACTTGTGAAAGGCCGTGATGGTAGTGCTTCATGTGATAGATATATGATGTCCAATAATTATGAATCACATCTATTGAGATTTAATTTATTATCATTATCTATGGGATTATTTCGTCGACATTATTTATAAATGAACATAAATTATCTGTTTATATTTTTAATGGCATGTTGTTTCAATTTCTTTACTTTCTATATTAATTTTCATTATCCAATTATTTAAATGGAATGTGTTTTCAAATATTTACCTTTATATATTATTTACTCACTTCCTTATCCATTATTGATTACATTTCATGTGTGCTCGGTTATTACATTTCTATATTGACTGTTCTCATTGATTCATTATTTATTACACTATAGATTACCCTTAAAAATCTTTTTAGCTCACCCTTATTATGTTTCCCTTCCCCAGGACTCCATTAAGTGAACTAAGAAAGACATTTATGGATATGCTTGATGGAATGAAGTTATTATCCTAGAAAGAAAAAACATTATGTTGTAATTAGTGTATTCATTTGTAATACAATACCCATGAATGTATATTGTTTACCAGGACTAATAAATCATTTGGTCATTTGGATCATGATTTACATGTATCTTATACCAATGTAAGGGTTTCATGGCACTGAATTGGGGCATTCTGGGGTTGGGTCACTACAGTTGGTATCAGAGAAGTTTTATTAGTAACTATGGGAACTAGATTTTGGAAAACATATATTAGAGAGCATAAAACTAAGGTATAATATGAGGATTAGTATTGAAAATCATACTATAAATTTGGTAAGGTATATATTAAGTGTGTATTTATTACAATAAATCCGGGTCTAGACACTACACGTAAATGTTGTTTTGGGACATATGTACCTAGGGGTAAAAACTCAGACAAGGTGTATTAGGACTAACATGGCATAACATAGTACACATTAAGGGTCTATATTTCACATCTGGTTTGTCACACCTAGGTTTTAATTTTTCATTGGTTTCAGCTTAGGTCAGGATTTCGGTGAGACCATGTTTAAAATTTTTGAGTTTTTTTGAGAAAAACACATGTTTTGGGTTTTGGAGCACCAAATGCACAGACAGGGCACGGTTCAAAGACCGTGCAACCTACGCAGTTTTAAAAATAAATTATAAATTTAAAAGAGTAATGAAATTAAGTTAAAATGAGTGTCAAAAATAAAATAAACCAATCAAGTGTTTTAAGAAAAACAATAATATTATTATTTTTATGGATAAAAGTAGTATTATTTTTAAATTATTTTTTGTAATAATATTTATTACTATCATTAATTTTTTTTAATTATAACTTTTACAAATGAAATGATGATGATTATATTTATTATTAAAATTTACATTAATATAATAATTATTATTAAAAATTTAATTAATAATATTATTATCATTAGAGTTAAATAATTGTTATCATCTTTAGTACTAAAATTTTTACAGGTGGTGTGGGGTAATCGTGCAGTTGTTCGAATATTTAAAGTAAATAAATAAAATTAAGTGAAGTGTGACCGAAGAATTAAAATATTATGATGCAAACATTTTAATTTCAATAATAATATCTCTAATAAATTAATTGAGTGTTGATACTTTTTTTATCATTTTGTTGTTATTAGTATTATGATTTTCCAATCTATTAATTATGGGTTTATTATTATTAATCCTATTATTAATATTTTATTATGTATTAATATTATTATTATTGGTGTAAGTATTATTATTAGGATATTTTAATTAATTAATTATTTTAATTTTTTTCTTCTTTTTTGGTAGGGTAACCCTCACCCCTTACCTTCCCCATTGCTCCCAACCCCCTTGCGCATCACCTCCATATTTGAGCCCCCTACACGCTGCTCCTTATAGTGATTCTACTGACCAACCACCCTCCTCTTAGTCTGATGCACCTCCCATATTGGTCAGCCCAATCCAGCTCACCCTCCCCTCTTCCATGCTGCTACATGAACCACCCTATTGGTTGAACACCCTCCCACTTTCCATCCCACCTAGTGAGACCCACCGACACTATTCCCTCCCTTTGTGACCTCGTCATCCCCTTATCTGGTGGCCACACCTCCCCCTTCCAGCAGCCTCCCCTTTGGGAAACACCATTTCATTATTCTAGGTGTTTTCTTCCAAATGTGGTTTGGATAGGTTTATGGTTTTAATTTTGTGGTTTTTTGTTGAATTTTTCTTGTTTAAGGTTTGTCTTGGCTCCCCTGTGGTGCGGTGGAGGTCTGGATAGACTCCACGTCATTTTTCCAAAAAACAATTCATAAGTGGTACGTTAATTTTTTTATTCATTATTTGACGAATTTTAATATTTTTGTTTAAGTTTATAGACATGTGCATTGGGTTGATTATGTGGTTCATATAGTGTTTTTTAAGTGGTTATGTGCCTATAGATTGGAAATGGATTTTTAATAAAGGGAATGGCTATGTTTTAGTGTGTTCTTTGATGTAATGTTTCTAAAATGGAATTCAATGATTTTTTGTTAATTGGAAAGGGTTTTTCCATGGAACATTAGGTGGATGTGTTTTTAAATGGGATTTTCATTGGAAAATGTATTGATTTTTTCATGTTAGGTTTGTGGTGCATCATGAGTATAAATTATACAATTCTTGACTAGTGGAAATCTTATTTTGAAAATGTTTTAAAAGCATGAATTATTTTATGAAGAGGATTACGACAATTGTCTTGGTGGGCCTTTATTACATGTGTGTTCTTGGGATATAAAAGGGGAATTTGAGAAAATATATAAGTGGTATAAAATTTACATTGAAATGGTTTTAGTGTGTGTTTTTGTTTAAAGATTGTTTTGGTGTAAATATTTATGGGGATAACTTTGAAGTGTTTTATAAAGGTTTTTACCGATTAATTAAATTATATGTGTAGTTCATGGTCTTTGCATTTTGATTTTGAGTCACCGGTTCTAAGGTGACTCACCCGAGTGTTCATAGGTATGTATATATTTATATATATGCGGGTTCCCCTTTTACTAGTATAGTCATCCATATTAGTGAGTATACATGGATGGGGATAAGTGTGGCCATGTATATACATGAAAATGCATACGTTGGTGATTGGTGACTAGTATTTGCATATAAGCATATATGTAAGGATCCACTTGAAAATGTTCATGGCCATGTGGGTGTGTTCATAGGGGCTAGGTCTCCTTATATGTATATGGAAGTGCATATGCTTAGTGGGGGAGCAACAAGTTATAGATTTAAAGCACCCAGATCCTAAGTGCATAGCTTGGTTTCACCTTGAGGTAGGTCCCATATGTCTATACCATTAAATTGAATTTCTTAATGGATTGAATTTTTAAAAAAATATATTTTTTATATTAAATAGTGTATTCTTGCTATGAGAAGTGATGGTGATGCGTGATGGCGTCCTTTCCTTCATTTTTGAGGTTCACTTTAACTGTTGACATGTGTATTTTCAATTAAAATATGTTCCCAAACTTGTTTTCTAAATCTTATCATTTTAAATGCTTACATATAGTTTCTAAAAGGGTTTTGGGTTTGTGGTGGGTATTTTTCAAAATGTAGGTCTGTATATTAGTTGTGAATGTTGATTTAAATGAATATGGATTCTGGTATATTTATAAAAAGGGGAATTTTGGATCTTTGTAAGTTATAAAAAAGGCATTGTTTTTTAAAGTGGTGTGTTTTTATAGAAATATTTGTCTTTTTTTGAATTTAGAGGTGTGGTGTGTGTGCATGTGAAAATCAACTTGAGCACAAGGGAATCCTTGGTTACCTAGGTGGGTGGACTAGGACTAGTACACTAGATTCTACGTAAGTTGTTCTTCTCAGTTTCCTCTAGCGGGATTGATGTTACATCACTAACTAAATACTTGTGATGATTGGAGACCACTAGTTTATGGGTGTGTCCCCTAAAAGTGAATCATCCACGAGAATGTAGATCATTGTGTCTCATATGCCACATTTACATTGAGATACGAGGATCCTAGATCCCCAAATAAAACTAGATACTTAGGGATTTCCCAAGGTGATTGTGATATGATTTTCAATTCAATTTTTTCATACATGTTACCTCCTTTTTAAAAACCATATTTTTAATCTTAATTTTTCTCCTATAATTTTGAAATGATAATTCATGATTGTATCCTATTTTGAAAACAATGTGGAAGCGAAATGTTTTTCATGAAAATGAATGCTTGTTACATGAATTTTCAAAGAATGAACAAAATTATTTTGCTATTTATTATTTTAAAACATGAACATTTTGAGTTTCTTTATAAAGGTAATGGAATACGGTGTTGTTGTACTCTAGAATTCCTACTAAGAATCTCAATGCTCACACTTTATTTTTTATGTTTTAGAATCTGGTCCTAGATCGCTCTTGGAGTGCGTGGTTCTATGATTTTGTAGTCACCCATGGGGTCACTTGAAGGCATGTCTAGCTGGTTATCTATATTTTATCTTCCATCACTAGTGTTTTTTTGGTTAGTTTATATTCAGCTATCTGTCTTTTTATATGGGACCAATCATTCCCAACTATCTCACCTTGATCCTTGACCCTAATTGCCATCCCGTTGGTATTGGGAATTCCCTTCGGGCCATCTCATGGACTCGGTCAGGAACTGGGTCGAATGAAGAACCAACATGGTTTGTGAAAGAATTTTATCAAAGGAGGTTTTGATCTTTTGGATCAGATTCCTTGAGGAAGAGTCATAGTAGACCAGATTTAAGGTTTTCAGAACCTGATGTTCTGTTTACGAGTATGGTTCCTAGCCAACACACCTCATAGTGGGACTTAAGTTACTATGGTAATCTGTGGTTTAACTATGTCTTTAGTCCTTGTGGTTAATCTTGTTTGGGGGGGATGAAAAGGGAGTAGGGTAAATGGTCCCATAGAGTTCACAGGGCCAGGTAAGCCATGTGCAGTAGAGGACATTGTACAAGAATACTCTTTGTGATGGTTGAGTGACTGGCATATGACCGCTAACAATATGTCCTAGCCACTCTTCTACACCAGTTTCCTCTTGCACTGTATTATGCCTTTTTTGGGTCCGGAAAATTCATTTGAAAACCCTTGATTGAAAATTAATTCAATATGGGTTTCAAAGTGGAAATGTATTGATTTTAAATTTGATGGAAAGAGGGATTTCAGAAATTTTTTGAATTAGGTTTTAGAGTGTTTTATTTTCATATAATGGGTTTTTTCATCAAATGAGTTTGGAGTTTTATAGTTGAAATGCATGGATTTACAAACCTGATAGTCTGGGAAAATTGGTGGATTTTATAGTGGGTTTTGAAATTCAACTTTTAATGGAATCTGTTAAACCGAGGAAAAGTGTTTTGAAATGGATGAAATATTTTAGTAATTGATGTGTAATATTTGAAAATAAAATTATTGATAGGATGATTGGTGGTTTTCTAAAATGTATTTTGAAATTTAAAATGGTTTTTATTTGAAGCATCAGGGGTTTTCTGAAGTGGGTTTTGTTACCTTTGGTATTATCAAGGGTGACCATATGAATGGGTTATGCATGGAAGGGAAATTGGGGCCTTGTTGGCATGAGACCATGCATGTGTAAAGACCATGAGGTTCCATTAGTGAATCTGCATCCCACCCAATCGGTTATAAATTCAGAAGTGTTTTATATGAAATTTTGGAGTGTTTTATGTTCCATAGTTCTATGGTGTGTCTTTTTGGTGTTTTGGGAATCTTTCAGTGAGGTGTTTTGAGTTTTTAAATCCTTTATTGTTTGGATTATGTTCCATGTTTGTTTTTCATTAGTATGTTAATTTGAGGTGTTGTTAGAGGTCTTATTCGAGAAGTGTTTTGTGAGTCCATTTCAATGGGTTTTCCCATTCTTTCAGTGTCTTATTATAGAATGTTTGACCAAACGAACAATTTCTTGGGGTACTTAGTGACCCCTCTTCGCTAGTTTACGCTCTAATAACGAGTTAATGCATGAATGATGTGCGGCCAAAAATAGTTCACTGCTGACTAGACCTCCAGCTGATCAAAGTACGGACTTTTACTTTTTGAGTGTTAGTACTAAGTATATACCTTTTCTATTTTAGTTGAGTGATTTTTTTTGCAGTGGTATGATAGATGTGAGAGATGTTTAAGGGAGTGTTGGTCTCTTTGAATTTTTTGAGTCTTTGGGTATGATATTTGACACTGTTGTGTTTGGAGGTCCTACATGGAGATGGTGAAAGGAATTCCAGTGGGGAAGAGTGAAGGAGGATCTGATTTATTAGTGTTGAAAGATGTCTTGAAAGTATTTTTAGTGCTTTCATCATCCATGAGGATCATGTATGATGACTTCTTTAAATGTGTGTTCTCTTTGAAGTGCAAGGGTAGACCCCATAAGATCCTATATAAATCCCTATTTTCACAGGAATGTGTCCTCCTCATGGGTAGTTCTAATTTTTATTTCTAGAGGGGAGTGTTTGTCATTCGTATTTCTTACTGATGATTCTTGGTGAAGGTGAAAAGTTGATGTATGTGCATCATCTAAACCCCTATTTTAGTGGTTGGGTTTCATGGAAGTAGTTGAATTTTGGGGTGTGTATTGTTTGTTGGTGTTATCTCATTTGATGTGTGGTTGTGTGTGACACCAAAAAAAGAAGCTCCAATCTAGAGTCTTCAATTCATGACTACGAGGCATGAGATGATTGAAACATCAAGGATCCATCCATAGGACTCGGAGTGAATCTACCGTGTGATCAGGATCCCCGAGAGTCTATGGGACCCTGACCTTATTTTTGTCATTGGTATTGAAGGTGAAGGGAGTTTAAATAATTTTCTATAGTTTTTCCATTTTGAAAGAACTGTCTGGGAGAATGAGTCTTTTTTTCTATGAGGAGGTGTGGTCATCTCATTACCTTAAAGTCCCGGTGGTTGTGTCCCGCCGGATGTAACCTCTTTTAGAGTTTCTTATGTGGTATTTTTGGGAAAATAGGTCTAAATTTTTATTAGTTCCTATCATGGGATGTGAAGTAGTTTGTTTCTCTTCTACTGGGGTTCAGACACCTCAGTAGTTGGTCCCTTCCCTCCCCTCCTCTTGCGGTGGGGGTGTTTGGTCACTATCAATAAATTTCAACATTTGGGTATCTTTCATCTGTTTTATTGTTAGGGATACCCATGATGGGTCTCACTCAAATTTCTCTAGAATGAATCAGTGTTGGCCTTTTTCATTTTGGTGGGGAGTCGATTCAGGCCCCCATTTAGATCCTTTGGTTTTATTCCATGAAATGGTTTAGTTTTACTTGCTTTCTCTGGAAAAGGGGTGTTCTCTTCATTTATCCCTGCCTGGAATCTTTGTGTTTGAAGGATTGGATTTTGTGTGTGTGAAATTTTTGACCCTTGATCGACCAACTGGATGGGTTATAGCTATTCGGGGTTGATGAAACTTGGTAGAAAATCTATTATTGGTTTCTTGATGTTATATTTTAGGTCAATTTCATTGAGCAAAGTGTGTTTTCTTCTTTTCTATTGTTTTACATTGAGATCCTCTTTAATCATTAAGGGAGTATCAGTTTTGTGTAGTTTATGTATTTTTTGGCTTTCTTGGGGTGGAAATATTAATGGTGGGGAGAATTGTCTCACTCGAGATTCAATTTTTCTTTGGTTCTATCTTGGGTTGGGATTTTCGTGAGCCCATGTTTAAAATTATTTTGCATTATTAAGAAAACTATGTGTTTTGGGTTTAAAAACACTGAGTGCAGAGGCAAGGCACGGTTTGGAGATCATGCGGCCTGCTCGGTTTTCAAAATAAATTAAAATTTTAAAAGATTAATGAAACGAAGATAAAATGAGGGTTATAAATAAAATAAATCAATCGACTATTTTAATCCAAATGATATTATTATAATTATTTTGGTTAATAGTAGTATTATTATTGTTTTTTGTTATTAATATTTATTTATATTAATAAAACATTATTAAAATTATAACTTTTAAAAATTAAATGATGAATATTATTGTTAATATTAAATGTTCCATTAATATAATTTTAATTATTAAAAACTTTATTACTGTTATTATTATTAAGAGTGAAATAATTGTTATCATCTTTACTATTAAAATTACTATAGGTCACATGAGGTAACCACGTGGTTGCCCGAATCATTAAAGTAAAGAAATAAAATTAAATGATGTGTGACTAGCACAATAAAATATTACAAATCAAATGTTTTAACTGTAATAAAAATATCGCTAACAAATGAATTGATTCTTAATACTATTTTTGTCATTTTTTTTGTTATTATGATAATTCTCAAATCTATTAATAAAGTTTTTAATATTATAAATCATATTATTAGCACTTTATTAAGTATTATTATTATTCTTATTGGTGTTAGTATTTTTATTAGGATATTTTTATTTTTTAATTTTTTTTATTTTTTTTTATTTTTTGTTAGGTTTAGCCTCAACCCTTCTATTCACTATCGCACCCTAGCCCCCTTGTCAATCTCATCCCTTTTTGAGCCCCCCTACATGCTTCTCCTTTTAGCGATTCTACCTACTGGCCACCATCCTCTCAACCAAGCACACCTCCCCTACAGGTCGACCCAATCCGACACGCCCTTCAATCTTCCTTACTACTGCATGAACCACCCTGCTGGATTAACACCCTCTCGGAGTCCAGCCCTCCATGTGCGACCAACCGATCAAACCTGCACCCTCCCAATGCAACCTCTCTAGCCCCTCATCTGGCAGCCACACCTCCCCTTATGGAGGTATCCCCTTCCGGTAAACTCCTTTACTTTTTCTAGGGTTTTTCTTTTAATTTCATATGGTTGAATTAAGGTTAAGTGTTTAATTTTCTTGTTGGGGGTGAATTTTCCTTGTTTAAGGTCCATCTTGGCTCTCCTGTGGTGCGGCGGAGGTGCAGATAGACTCCATAAAATTTTTTTGAGCATTTTTTTCGTAAGTGGTAGGGGAATACATGTTTATCTATTATTATATGAATTTTAAATTGCTTTTTATGTTTATATAAATGTTCATTGGTTTTTTTAGGTGGTGCATATTGCGTCTTTGAAGTGTTTTATGTGTCTATAGGTTGGAAATGGATTTTTAATAAAGGGAATGGATATGTTTTTGTGTGTGAATTGGTGTAATGTTTCTAAAATAGGAATCAAGGGTCGTTTGGTACATGAGAAATGTGTTTTCAAGGAACTTTAGGTGTGTGTATTTTTATAAGGTTATTTCATTGGAAAACATATTGTTTTCGTCATGTTAGCTTTGTGGTTCATTTTGAGTTTAAATTGTAAAATGTTTTCATGGTGGAAAGCTTGTGTTGAAATTTTTTTAAAATCCTGATTGATTTTATGAAGGTGATTAAAACCATTTTCTTGGTTGGTCTTTACTATGTATGTTTTCATGGGTTATAAAAATGGATTTTGATAAACTATGTAAGTGGTGTGAAATGAACATTCCAATGGTTTTTGTGTGCATTTGGTTTTAAAAAATGTTTTAATGTAAATTATTATGATGCTAACATTTAATTTTTTCATAAAGGGTTTTACTGATTAATTAAATTATATGTGTAGTGTGTGGTCCCTACATTATAGTTTTGAGTCTCCAGGTCTAAGGCAACTAGCCTGTATTTGAATCTGTAAGTATATATATATATATATATGTACATATATATATATTTGTGTGTGTGTGTGGGTGTGGGTCCCCCCGTTACATGTATAGTCATCCATGGTGAATAATATGCATGTATGGGGCTAGGTGTGCTCTGGTATATATATGAAAATGCATATGTAGGTGTGTGAGGACTAGTATATGCATATAAGCATATATGTAAGGATCCCCCTCCACATGGTCATGGCCATGCAGAGGTGTGAATAGTGTCTAGGTGTCCTTATATGTATGTGAAAGTGCATATGCATAGTGGGGGAGGAACATCTTTTAGTTATAAATAACCAAGAGATTAAGTGGAAAACTTGGTTCTACCTTGAGGTAGGTCCCTTATGCCTATACCTTTAAATTTAATTTCATAATTTATTCTGTTTTTAAAAAATATTTTTTATATTAAATAGAATATTCATGTGATTAGAAGTGATGGTGATGCCTGATGTTGGCCTTTACATTAATTTTCAGATTCACTTAAAGTGTTGACATGTGTATTTTCCATTAAAATATGATCTCGAGCTTGTTGTAGAATGATTAACATTTTAAATTATAAATACTAGTTTCCAAAATGGTTTTGGGTGTGTGGCGAGTAATTCTCAAAATATTTGTTTTTATATTAGTTGTGAAAGTGTATATAAATCAATATGGATTCCGGAATGTTTTTATAAAGGGGAATTTGGTATCTTTTTATGTGATGGAAAAGGTGATGTTTTGTAAAGAGGGGTGTTTTCATTGAAATGCTTAGACTTTTTGTGAATGCGGAGTTGTGGTGTGTGTGCATGCGAACTTCAACTTGGGAACACGGAAAACCCCAGGTACCTAGTTGGGTGGACTATGACTACTACGCTAGATGATACTTATGTGGTTTGTCTTAGTTTCTTCTAATAGGATTGAGATTACAACACTAACGAAATTCTTGTGATGATTGGAGAACACTAGGTTATGGGTGTGCTCCCTACCAGTGGCTCGTGCACAAGAACATATATCTTTTTGGCTCATATTCCACATTTACACTAAGGTTTGAGGATCCTGGGTCCCAAACTAACACTAGTTACTTATGGATATCCCATGGTGCTTGTGATAAAAATTTTTGTTCATTTGTTTCATTATTGTTCCCACTTCTGTGAAACCCATATTTTTAATATAAATTGGTCTCCTTTTTTTGAAATGTTAATGCATGCTTGGAACCTATTTTAAAAATGAAGTGGAAGAGAAATTTTTTTCGTGAAAATTCATTATTGTTACCCAAATTTGAAAATAATTAAAAACATTATTTTATTTTTTATTATTTTCAAATGAGCATATTTTATGTTTCTTTTTTAATGGTATGGGAATTGGGTGTTATTGTACTCTAACATTCTTACTGAGAATCTCAATTCTCACGCCTTCTGTATTTTTTCAGTTTCAGGTTCTGGTCATGGATGGATCATGGCTAGAGTGGTTCTATGTTTGGTGATGACACATGGGGTAACTTGGAGGTATGTCCAGCTAAATATCTTTTTTTATCTTCTATTTCTAGTGTTGTTTTTGTTTTGTGTAGTTTATATTCAAGAAATATGTCACTTGTTTATGGGACAAACTATTCATAACACCTCACATGGATACTCGACACTAGTTTCCAGCTCGTTGGTATCGGGAACACCCTTTTGGCCATATCACAGAATGGGCCACGTGCTGAGTCAGATGGCGACCCGACTTGGTATGTGACATGGTTTGACCCTTCTGGGGAATATTCTTAGTAAAATTGAATTTTTCATTGAAAACTATTATGAATTAGTTGATTATGTGATGAAAATGAAAAACCTAGATTAAATATAAGGTATTTTAGATTGAAAATAATATATCATTATATCCTAAAAATGATCATACAATTTTATCAGTAAGAATTTTTTTACTCCAAAATGCTTTCTAGTTTTAGTTAATGGTTGGATCCCGAATGATGGTAGTGCACATTTAACATGATAGAAAAGTTCGTATAAATGAGACACCTAATGGGGTTTTGATTGGAGTGAAAGATATAGTGTTTATGCCTAATCACTTTTCTAAAAATATGATTAAAAACACATACCTTAACCAAGTCTCTAACTCACCAAGTAGAGAAGGATGGAGGTTGTTAAGAGCTTGAGTGATTGACACTATAGAGAAAAGAATATAAATTTATATCATGAAATAAATATGGATGGATACACGAAGGAATGTGTCTCAATAGAACCAATAAATTATTTATCTATTGGAAAGAAGGACATAAAGTAAAAAATTACCAATGAAAAAATAAGATTATGATGGAATAAAATAAATCTCATTATAAGAATCCATTTATGGTTTATTGCCTTAAATGTGGAGAACCTGTGAATTACTTTAGTGATTTCCCACTTCAAAACGGTAAACCATAGACAAAGAAAATACATATATTGAAATAAAACAGATGAAGTATTTAGGATTTGAGGTTGTATTGAAAACTGTAGTTAAAAGGCTATTTAAGGATTAAATATGAAGGATTTCATTTATATTTTGGGAAATTATATTAATATGGTTTTATAAAAGGAGAACCTATATGGCAGGTGATAACCCATCAGGTCTCAAAAGGCCACAAGAATTGAACCCATGATCGAAGGATGATAAGGGTTTCACACCTACCACTATCCTACACAATGTTTGGGTTTGAATTTATTTCTTTTTAGTGAAACAATTTGATGAATACATATTAATAATGAATTGGTATTTTTAGTTTTGAGATTTAGAGATTAAATTATTAAGCACATTGGTTTTGGATAATAGTAAGTTAAAAATATAATGACTTGTTTTATGGGACTTATCATGCGTTAAAATTTTATTTTAGTTCTTCATCCATCAAAAGATAATTTTTGGATATCGATTTGTTGAAGCAATGGATGAATTCTAAAAATTGATCGAAGCACAACCAAATGAGGAAATCGTGTTTATAAAAATATATCATATATGTATATTTCATTATATTCTTGGGAAGTAAATATAATTACTCAATATTACGAAAATGATAAAAAATTTGTTGTCATAATACATTAATTTTTGTTGAACTGATTGTCTTTTGAATCATCATAAATTTATGGCTTTCAGTCCCTCAACATTTCACTAATAATTCACTTGTTTGTGATTGATAACCTTAATAACATCATATTTTCTTCCATGTATGTATCTCCACATCCCACTAATGATCTACTATTTAGAGACCTAGTAAAATGTTAACACATGTGACCTTTGTAATTCTCATTCCCTCATTTCAACAGGATGTTTTATAAAACCCTTTCCATGATGTGGGATTTCAACATAATACATATCAAACAATTCATTACCAATTTTGAGTTTAAATTGTGAGGATAAAATTTAATTTACTTGGTAAGAATGTAACACCCAAAAATTCTAAAATAATAACATTGAATGTGATAGTGTGTATGACATGAAACACCAAGCGTGTAAGGGAATATAAAATCTCGAGAATTTAAAATATTATTACTATTATAAATAAATTTATTCTTTGATATAGATTTATGTTCATGCAATACGACGATAACATGTTTTAGATGCAACAATGAGTTTTTTCTAATGGCTTTCCTTACATACAAGACCGTGTTTTACTGAACAATAATATATTATTAAAATATTATTATTTAATTTAATATGATACAACTTAAATGTTAAATTTGTGTTTATTAATAGTATTAACAAAATAGTGAAAATATATGTTTTATAAAAATATAAGATAAATTCATTTCTTACCAGTTAATTAGAAAAAAAAAATAAACCAATTGAATAGAAAGGGTAAAATTTTATTTTTATGCTCTCAAAAAAATATTTTCATGATTAATTAAATTAATTACAATTTGTGAAATATATTAGAGAAATATATATATTATATATTTAATAAATTTATTTTTATATTAATTTGAAAATTTTTATTGTAATAGGATATGAAAATACCAAATTTGACACATAAAAATAATATTTTTATAAAAATTTACCTAATTTTAATTTAGAATCTATTTTAAATCAAAATTTTGGAACATGTATTAATTTTATATGAAAAAATGAAATTAATATTTTTAAATATGAACAGAAATAATATGTTATGGTAATTCTTTTGTATTTTTTTTATTTTTTGTTTTTTAATTAATAGTGAGAAATAGAAAAATTTAACATAAAACGATTTTTTTGTTCACCTTATTTATAGTGTTATATTATATTTTAAATGTTTTATGAACAGTGAAAAATACTGAAATTTAACATACCTTATTTATAGTGTTAAATTATATTTTAAATTAGTTTAAAATTTAAATATGATCAATTATATTTTGATTAATATAATTTATGTCATTTTAAACAATTTCCTTAGGGAATTTATTATAAAAACATATCAATCTTTATATAGATTTACATTAAAAACCCACATTGTCATCCCGTATGCGAGATTAATTTTAAATTTATTTTCACCACTTATGGGATTATAATTAAAAAAATTGATTCAATATTTAGAATAAGAATATTCTATAATGTCTAATAAGGTCAATTTTAAAAAAATATTAGTGAAATTAATTAAAATTAATTACAACATTTAAGAGAAAAAATAACATTATAAAGGAAAAATCGTTAATCTTAAAGACCAAAATGAGCTATACACTTGTCAAAAATCCATTTCCTAAAAATAATTTGAAAATATCCTCCATTATATTGAATATGGTACATTAATGGTTCTAATTGACATATGAAAAATGTGGGAGGAATTCACTTTTCAGGAAAATACAGAAAATACCACTCCTCTACAATAAAAAGTCACTCACACATCCCACTTTCTCACAGCTCTCACAACACTTTGGATCAAACAATATCTCTACATGTAGATCTAAAAAATCTCTCACCATAACCTAGAATCATCAAATTGGGAATAAATACATCAGATAATTCCATTTGGGTCAATCCAAAAAGATTACCAAAAGAAGAGGTAATATGCATACTTAAGCACCTTTGATTATTTTCATTATCAACCCCCTTCAATATTCTTATTATATTCTTATATAATAAAAATAGTATCCTAAATATACTTATTTGTTGTTATATTATGTGTTATACCTACAATTACACACACTTCCATATAATGTGTAAAAAACATACCGTTTATTTGTACGATGAACTACCGCCTTGCCAAACGATGTTGTTCGTTTATCCACTACCATCTCTCATAGTTGAGAATTATGATGGGCATGTTTTTTATATACTATATATATGATATTTATTTTTTCTTTATGCTTATATAATTTTTATATAAAAAATACCTTCATGCTTCTAGTTTTTTGTAAATATGATAACATCGTTTGTGGAAGTGTAGACTACCGCCTCTTCAACGAGATGTGATTCGTTCAAACTATACATGGAACATATAAAGGATGGTAATATTAAAATAATGATACATATATAAAATAAATATGATTCAATAATTTTAATATAAATATAAATTAATATCATTTAAATTAATTTTTTTAAAACACTGTAATGAAATAAAAGTAGCGTTCATGCGTGCGTACGACGAATCGTCTCCATGAACAGTGGATTTCATTTCATATATCGAAATATTATGGATTATTTTAAAAAAATATATACTGAATATTTAGGACAATTAAATAATTGTTGAAATTATTTATATGATTATATCATTATCTACATAATATTAAAAAAATAACATGTCAAAACATACTTTAAAAACAAGGCAATTTACACCCAAAATAGTAATAATAATGAATGATTAGTAACAAATGGTTAATAAGATATTATAATAAGATCATATATGATAAAAAAATTAATATCTTTATTTAATATTTTATTAACATGTTTAAAACAATTTTATAAGAATTTAATGTATTTTCATACTAATAGAAATGTATTGTAAGGTATTTTCATCTCACTTTTTACATGTATGAGATATATTTCATATTCATCAATCAATTATTTTGTGTGGTGTATTTAATACTCATAATGATATATAATATCACTAAATTTCTATTTTCTTGGTTTTTTTTTGTTTCAATTTGAATTATATCTTATATGGTGATTTGAGTTAAATGTTTCCAAGTGGTAAATAATTTCATACCCTGATTCATTTCATTGGGTTATATTACTTTCTGGTTGTCGTTAATATTGAAAATTATATATGTAATCAATTTTTAATATATATTATTATATTCTTACTTATTTTTTTGTATTTAAATTTTAATCACATAATATATACATTTATTTATTCTAATATCAACGCTATTGACTTTTTTAGGGTTTACATCACACTATCATATTATTCAAGATTTTTTACACATGAATTTCCATTAGAAGAAATTATTTGACCATTATATAATAAAAATTTTAATTTTATTATCCTCTAGTTATTCATGAACTTTATCAAGTAATAGTTCCATTTTTTCTCTCTTTGGTACTAATTTTTTTTTAGAATTTTATTTATTAAAACCTGACATTTTTATCTCTTTAGTCTAAGAGCCTATTTTCATAAAAAAACATTTTTTCCTAAAAAGTTTCTCAGAATTAATTTCAACCATTATAGAATAATTTACAAAATAAATTTTTACCCTTCGAATATAAATTGTTCTTAATGAAGCATCTTTTATTCTTTTTCTAAATAAGGAACTTTTCTATCATTTTTACTAAGAAAAAAAATATTATTTTTATCTTGTACAACCAGTATGGATTCACCCACTATCATTTCTTTGAAAAATAATTTGAATTTTAAATGGATGGGTTTTAAATAAATTTTTTTTCAAGATTTATTTTCATAGAAATGTTTTTTCAATTTTTTTTTTAAAATTAAGAGGTTATTTTCCTCACGTTTTTTTAAAATACATCTTGATTATATTTCTATTCATCACTGAAAACAACCATTATTTTTAATCCACATGGGATATGTTTTATTGATACCGTCCATATTTATTACCTGTATTTTTTATGATTGAATTTTCAATGTATAGTAGTAAAATTCAGTTCCATTATTCATTTTGTAATCCATTTTAAATATTGATTTTCCTATGATCATTGAACATTTAATATCCCTTAATTATCCATATATATTATCATGGATATATTTATTGCCTAAGCCATATGTAAATCTATATAATATGTCTACTTTGATAGTTATTTGATTAATTGGGGAAATATTGATTAATTCTTATCCATTACTCAATATAAATATTTGGTAAGGCTCTTTGTTTATTAGATATATGAAGAATGCTTCAAACATGAACTATATGGGTTGATGACTTGTTATTTCCAGAGCTATGGTTTAGGGACTAGTTAATGAAATACCAATTGGTTAAGAACCATTTTAAGTAATCCCCTCGATGAATTGGTAGTGTTATGAGATAATTTTAGTTGGAAACAAACCCTTGGTGTTTGTTTCCAAGAAGAATTGATAGGATTCTACCAACCATCTTAATCCATATATTGAAAGGTCTTGATGATAGTGGTTCATGTTCAAGATACATGATGTCTAATAATTAAAAATTTATTTTATTGATAATTCATTTATTGTTATTATCCATGGAATATTTATTTGAAAATATCAATGGATGAACGGCTATTATTTTGTAACTAATTTCAAGTAATTTTTTGTATGGTTTTTTACCTAAACTTATTGATTATGACTTATTCAGTTATTTAAATGGATTGATTTTTCAATTATTTACCTATACATGTTATTTATTCACTTATTTATTATTTAGTGATTACATGGAATATGTATTTAGTCATTACCATAACAAATTTTCTATTCCTTTTCATTCATTATTGATTCCTCTTTACTTTACCCTCATTAATAATTTTAGCACAACCATGTTATGTTTCCTTTCAGTAGGATTCCTTGATGTTTACTAAGAATTATATGCAAGGATATGATAGATGTAGTAAAGTTATTATCCTCAAAAGAAAATAAATATATATTGTAATTAGTTCATTCATTTTTATTACAAGACACAAGAATATTCCTAGATTACCATGAATACTAAACTATTTAGTCCAATAGGACATGATTTAGTTGTAAATTTGATGGTACCATGGCATAAAATCTAGGATTTTTGGGGTTGGGTCACTACAACCCATGTCCTTTCCAGTGATATGGTTCCACTCAGATAGTTGAGGACACATGACCTAGATCTATAAGATGATGCCACTCATGTAATCGGTAGAGGACCCGTGCCTAACCCAACTAGAGGTTTCCACACTTATAATTTACAGATGACCCATGGCTAGCCCTGCTGAAGGGTTCCAATCTAATGGTTAGCAGAGTTCCCATACCCGAATACCATAGGAGGGTGCCACTCATATAGTTGATATAGGACCCATGCATTGCCCAAATGGAGGGTACCACTATCGTAGTAAAGAAAACATGTCATATCTTTATAGGAGGGTTCCAGTTGGTGGATAGCTAGAGAAACCATTCCTTATTCCAATAGTAGAGTTCCACTCAAAGAATAGATATAAGAACAATGCCCTACCCTATAGGCGGGTTCTACTCTAAAGTCCCTAGTGATCTTGCTTGATCAATAGAATCATTGAGTGTCACATAAAGAATCATAACAACCATAAAATATCACATAATATATCAAAATCCACAAAAGATGCCACAAAAAAGTTCAACATGAAAAAACTCAATGTTAACTACTCATGGTCCAAATTCAGAGTCAAAATGAAAGAGACACAAAGGTTGAAGTTTCATCAGAAGGAGTCAAGTGGTAAACATTATGTGATGGGACCCACGATACATGTTTTCCAACTCAATTTTCTAGATATTTCACTTCATGTACATTGATCACTTCTCATTTTACCATACACTGAATTTAGGGGGTCTACATGCCATGTCCAAGCCAATCGATGTTCTATAGATTCTATCTGGTTATGTAAATTTACATCAGTACATGGAATGTGAATGGTTATGTTCATGCTCGTGTACTCCCAAAGCACAGCACAATATTTCAACATAAGATAAAATAGTCTATGGGGAAATGCCATGGTATTTGATACTTTTAATTCCACAAAATTCAATCCCACAAAACAAAGGCCCCACACACTGTGTGTTATTCAGACTACATGATATGTAGTCAATTTTTTTGTAGAAAGATAGATATTTTCTAATTAATTATATATCAAGATTCTCCACCATGGATATCACCTCTAACCAAAAAAATGGAGGATCCGATAAATGTTTTCTGTTTCTAGACAGCTGGTTTCCAGAAATTGGTTTCCCATTGAATCATTTGAAGGTTGAATGAAACACTATTGTCCCTCATGCCACACATCACTTACATGGTTGACTTAGAAACTGGATCAACAAATCATTCAACTAAAACTCACGAATCCTTTGATTTCATACCAGATTCACTGTTCAATTTGTTGTATGTGATTATTCCACGATTCTGAGTTTCTGATCAGGATCTATACCACCTAGAAATGTCGAGCAATTTCCCCACAACCCCATGGAGAAGAACACAAAAAATCTAATAAAAATCACCACAACAATGGTTTTATAATATTTGACCAATATTCTTCTTCATAGAATACAAATGGGATATAAGGGGTTAGAAAATAGCTGAACAATCTATTTAATTTCAATACACTAGCGCAGACTAATTCTATTAATTGGTGTAGATCCAAAAAAATTATTAGTCATTCTCAAATAATTTAATCAAATGACGAATATTAAAAAAATTATGATACCTTCCTAGAAAATAAATCATTTTTTTCAAATAATGAGCTTGATAATGATTTAAATATATCTTTTTATTCATGTTGTCTTGATCTTCTCCGATCTAGAATTTCATCATTATCAGATCTTAATACTCCACAAGAGGAGGAATAATGGCTCTCAATACTCCCAGAGTTTATGTGGATAACCCTAGGAAAATATGTATAACATGGAATCTATAGAAAACCCATTTAGGTAATTTTAAATTAAAAATATTAAAAAAATTAATTAATTTTATTTAAATGTAACTTCTAATAGTAGTTTTATCTGAACTCCCCACAGTGACCAACATTAAGTCACACATAGGATAAACATCACGTTATATACTCAACCATGGTCTCATATTTTTGATATGATCATCTATTTAATATTTATCCATTTTCAGGATGAAAAAGTATACATGTAATATAAAATATATAAATTATAATTATAAAATTATCTCCAGGAACACTAGGCCTCATAATCGCATGTTGTCTCAACACCTAGCTCCAGAAATATATATAGAAATATTTCAAATAATTATAAGGAATGTACTTGGTCTCTACAATAATAAGATATTGGTTTTGAAGTTTAAAATTATAGAAAAAAATAATTTTTGTATTATTATGAAAGTATTACATCTAGAAGATCAATGAGAGATTTGGAATTTGTGGATTTTAGATGGATTCAATTCTGACCAACTCTAAATTTAAAATTTTAGAGAATAATCACCATGAACATAAGAAAAATAAGAACTATGTTTTTACATTTTTATATTCTGTGATAGTCTAAATCTTGATGTACATTATTGCATGAACATTCCTATACATTGATCATGCAGTGGGAGAGGTCATATTTCTCTAGGAAAATATATGGATGACTCATTGGTAATAAGTTTATTATAATAATCTGTATCTAAATAAACCGAAGAAACATTCATTTTTTTTCGAAATCATGGTCCATTACATAGATTTCTTGATGAAAATTTTTGGGGTGATTTAAATTCTTAGGAGAGAATAATTTGATATCTTTTCATTTTTAGAGGAAGTGTAGTGATTTGGATGTATATAATAAATCTAGTGATTTAACTTTCTAGAATGAATGTCATGTATGTGGATGTTATGCAATAATGTAAGGACATGGTATGGCTAAGGATAATTGTGGAAGAACATAGATGAATCCTAGGGAATGGGTTGTTATTATGTGATTGTCAAAGTGAAATTCATTTGGGTAATAATCTAATGTTTTTTTCAAGAACTAAATATATTGATCTAAAGTGTCATTACATCTAGTATATGTTTTATGGTGTTTATTTAGAGTTATATAATGTTTTTAGAAAATAGAATTTAGTGTAAATGTTTTCAAAATATTTGGCTCTAGAAGCACTGAAGATAAGTAAATACACATTAAGGATTAAGTGCAAGAATGGAGATAGAAGATCTTTATAAATATAAGCAATTTATGGTGAGGTCATGATGTTTTCTCTAACGTTATCATCAAGTTATATATTTTAGGTTTTTAAATCTTACATTAGATGAATAAATTTTAACAACAAGGAGTTGATTAAAATGATACATATTTTGTTTTTGTAGTGGAATAATCCATAGTTTTTTATTCATTCTAGAATGATATTCCAATAAGAATGGTTCTTGTAAAGGGGGTTTCTTTTTTATTTTTCTTATCGCAAGATGGTCAGATTACATAAGATTTATGTTGTAATTATAGATAATGGGGACGTTTAGATCTAATGTGGGGGTGTATTCTAGTATACTATATGTGGTAGAAACATTGAATATTTTTACTATAGATTGATAATGTTACCATGGAAGATATAGACTCCCACACATTACAGAGCTTGGTTAAAATGGATAAAAAATTGATAGTCTCTATAAAAAGGGATTCAAGACAACTATGATTCTGTGATAAACTAAACAAAAACAGATTACATATTTTATAAACCCAATATACTTATTAGTCATTGAGTGTTTATCTTAATTTTAGAGATATGAAATATTTCTTTTTTTCTTCTGTATATGTAGGACTATCATTCTAAACCATTTAAAATCAATGTTTTATTTTACTTCCATTCTTTTATTTTATATTGCATAAAGGTTGTATCTATTGGAGTGAAGATAGATAAAGTGACTTCTCTAAATTAGTGTGGTGGCTAGGGTTAATATTGTTTCAACAATGTTCAAGAACATTATGTTGGGATAATTCTTTTTTGAATAAAATAATTCTTAATTCTAAAATGAAAAATTTCGATATTAAATAAAAATGGGGCACTAGGTATACCATATAATATAAAACATGGTGTATAACATAATCATGTCACATGGAATTGAAATCTTAGATGATGAATCATTACCATTATTCACACTTAGTTGAATATGCTCTAACTTCATGTATAAAAAATTAACTATCACAATAACCTATTTCAAAACCATATTCATACCTATAAAACTTTTTATAGTATTATTTAAAATTATTCTCATCAGGTATAGTAGGTATTTATTATCTTTTTTTAGTATTAGGTGTGAGCAATCGTGATAGTTTTAAAGAAGTTTTAGTATATAGATGTTGTTATTTATTATTCTCCAAAATTTTATCATTCAATGATCATAAAGGGTACTATAATTTATTCTTTATAATTATTTATAATTTTTTAATTTAATTCTATGGGTGTTTTGGTTACAATAAATATATATTAAATCAATGATGAACATGTTTCAATGGTTTTAAAAGAATGAACATTAGTATCATAACTAGTGAGTTCAATTTTAATGCCACAATACTAGAAATAAAATAAGATTAATATTTAATTATTTAAATAAAATATTAAAATAAATTAATTTCCCATAGTCATCCATGTTATAAATGAATATAATTGATCATGTAGGTGGTTATACCGACCTGAGTAAGAACATACCATAATTAATGGATGATTATGATGTTATTTAGTTGTAATATTCCTACATGAAAAGAATAATGACCTCATTTAGTGTATATTTTTGTGTTATATCACAATTTGAAAGAATTATTAGATTAATATAACCTATAGGAAGTTATTAAATATTACAAAGAAATAAATTTTTATCATAGAATGATCTTTTGGATGGTTGAGTTTACCAAAGTTGTTCATTGATCACATTGTAAATCTAATTTAAAAGTTATTATTAAAAAACCATAATTATTTAATAAAATACAAATTTATCTATAAAACTCATTCTTATAACTAGAAACGTATGGAGGTGGTCAAAAGAAAAATGATAATAAATCATTCAATAGAGGTGGTTTTTTATATGTACTCTTTGTTGATGATTATGATTTCCCTATAATGAGAGAAATTATAAATATGTTTAATTATTTAATAATTTGAGATATTTTATAAATATTATACTTATTTAATAAATTAAAAATTACAGATAGGCATGTATACTGGTTATGGAAAATGAAACATGACATTATGTGGAGGTTGAAATCCACAATAACACATGAATTTTCTTTTTTGTTACCCATAATGGAATATTTGAAATGAGGTTAATAGTTATTCCTTTAGAATAATAACATTTATTATATAAATGACACTAAATAGATTCTATATGAATTAGAAAAATATATTTTCGAATTTAATACATAAATGAAGATAAATTGATGAACATTGGTACTCATGTTGAGGACTTGGGTTATGCCTTTTAGGTCTCCTAAAAAAGAGAGGTGATAGGATAATATCTTGTGAAATAGGATTATAAGTGTGAAAAAGGATTATAAGGGAAGGAATATGTGTAGAGGTTAAAGAGGAAATTAGGTTTTTTGATGGGTATTGTATGGGTGGTGAGATTCCCCTTTTATAAGTTGTGAAAATTAAATTTTTGTAAATATTGCAACAAAATATTACTATTAAAAATGTTTTTCCTTTAAAGTGGATCCACATATGGTAAAAAATTGATTTTGTAATGAGATAAGGTCTATAATATCTCAAAAAATTTATTATGAACACAATTTTAACATGTTTCAAGATGTTTACCCTAATATTTATTACTTTTAATAATTTGGGATGTAGTGTTTACATACTGTTGTAGGGTCTCAATTATTACACTCTCCCACCATAAATAAATTCATACTTGGAATTGCTTACATGTCTATTAATAAAAACTGGGGGTATTCCATACTCATAAATTTTCCAGGATCCCATTTTGCCTCCCCTAACATTTCAATTATCTACAATAATTATAAAATCTATGTTGTCCAATTTTGTTCCTATTTCACTATACTGTCAAGATTATGGTCATGGTATTCATTATAATAAACGTTTGGATCCAAATATTTTCCTTGAAATGTCGGTGCATATTTTGGATTATTTATGTATTTCCTCAACAATGAAACATGGAATATGTAATGTACTTTAGGATGGTTGGGTGACATAACCATTTAGTAAGCTATGTATCCAATTCTACCCATAATTTCAAAAGTCCCAATATACCTATTTTTTAATTTCCCATTCTCAATAAATCATAAAAATCTATTCCATGGTAGAAAACTTTAATAATAAAAGATCCCCCACTTTAAATTCCAAGTCTTTTCTTTTAATATCTAGATAGTTTTCATATTCATATTTTGCCCCTCCATAAGTTATGGGTGTACTATCTTCCTTTATAATTCATTTTACAAAAAAGTTAAAGTATGAAATATTTTCCCATACAATGCCTTATACTGTGTCATCTGGATGCTGTAATGGGAACTATTGTTGTTTAAAATTCCACCAAAGGTAGATATTAATCCCATGATAATTGTAAGTAAATAGAATATGATGTAAGAATTTATTTTATTTGATAGATATTAAATTTATAATTTCGATCATTTAAAAATGATAGTAAGTGCTCAAATATACCTCCATGTCAAGAACCATTTGAACACACTTCCAGAATTTTGATGTGAACAGATGGTCATGATTAGATACATTAGATTGAGGTTCCTCTTGAAGTCTCACAATTTTCTGATATACATTTGGGGGAATAACTAAAGGGGTAGGTCTCCCCTTACTTATAATAAATGTCCAAATGTGTTATGGTGCTTGATGATGACACAAATAACATCACTATTCCTTGAAAATTTCAAAATTATAGTGATAATGTCCATAATAATATGGTACGCCTTATATATACGTATAGGAAACTTTTACATGATTCCAGTAGGATATTTTATTTCAAAATTTACCTACAGACATACTAGTAATTTAGATAGGATATAAAAAATTTCTTACATCATACCCTCCCACTAGAAATGATATGTTATTTCCCTACACATATTTATTCAACTTGGGTGTATAGAGAGATTTGAGCTATGTGATTCTTCATGTATTTCCCTCTTAAGTTCATGTATGGGTGGAACACATAACCTATTTCCAAACTAAAACACACCATAATTATAGATTAAGTATGTCCATTTACCATCATTTCTTGCATAAATCATAATTTTCATATACCTATGAACATATTGGCACATTTATATATTTTATAGTAATGATGGTTTAGTATTTTCATAGACAAGGGATGAAAAATCCACATTCCTAAAAATTACCATATCCATATTCACTAGAACTCTAAATATAGGATCCTTATTAATCCTTATTATAGTGAGAATGACATAGTCCCACCTACTCAATTCATCATCCTCCTTGTTTTCCTTCCCTGGGTGAAATTCTATCGAGCAATTATAGTTTTTGAGAAACTCCAACTATCTTATTTTACCTATCTAGAGATCATTTTGAGAAAATATATACTTCTTGATTTTTTTGGTTTGTATACTTTTCACATCATTATCTATAGATATGGTGCCTTCATATCTTTGATCAAAATATTAAGGCATCAAAATTTAGTTCATGTGGTGGATAATTAAATTCATTGATAATCAATTTTATCAATATATATGAAACAACTATATTTTTCTACACAATAACACAACAAAAACCTTTATTTGGTACATCACTATATATCACAAATCTCACCTTTCATAATTGTAAATTAAATACTTCTTCATTAATAAACCTCCTCATAAAACCATAAAAACGCTATTGATGTTCAATGGACCATGTGAATTTAGCCTCATTATGTGTCTACATCATAATGGTGTTGGAATATCGGGTAACATTTAAAAAAATCTACCGATAGTAACCTATAAAATGTAATAAACTATGTATCTTAGAAAAAATCATTGGTGTAGGACATTACTTGTCTATATTTGCTTTCCATAGAAAAAATGATTTTCAATATTTAGAGAGAATATATCCATTAAATAAAATTTCATTGTTCAACAACTCACAGTTACAAAATTTCTTATATAATTATTCTCTTTTGAGTTCCTTCTGAAATATTCATAGATAGTTATCACGATCTTTATATATTTTTTATTATACTAATATATCATCAATAAGAACCACCAAGATGTAATAAAGATGTTCGTGGAATTCGTTATTCATCAAATTGATAATAAAAGTTGTTTTATTAATCTATTATAAGGTAATTACGATAAAATAATAATACCATATCTCATATGAAATTTACTCTTCATTATATCCACTTTATTCACCCTTAACTAATGATAACCAAATAAAATATCGTTCTTTTAAAAACATTAATCTCTTTAAAGATGAAAAAATAAGTAATAAAATTGTGTTAATGTATAATTATCTCTTATAGTAATGGAATTTACCTCTCTTTTGTCAAATAAAACTCTCATAGACCTATATTTATTTTTCCTAAATAAAATAGGCATTCCCCATTGGTAAGAACTAGGGTTTATAATTCCCTTCTCACAAAACTCTTGTAGTTTTCTCTTTAACTCAACCTACGATAATAGTGAAATTTTATTTAATTTTTTTGACATGGTTCATTGCATCAGGAATGAGTTCAATGGAAAATATAACTTTATTCACATGTTCATGATAATGTATTTCCATTAAAAATACATTATTGTATTTGTATACAATGGGTAAGACCTATATCCTTAAGATATCACTCTAATCCATAGATATTTTTTTCACATACTAGTCTCTAATAGTTTGATTGAGGTGAGCTTCTAGAGGTCGGTCTAGAAAGAACTCAATAGGTGAAGTCTAACCATTGAAAACAAGGGATTCTAGGTCACTATAAATAATATTAATATTTTCTCTCAGTAATAATGTAAATAATTATAAATTTAGTGGAAATTCATATGAAACATTAAGTAAAAATCAACCATAGGTATAATAATAAAAATGTTTTCCACCAATAAATATTCAGGTAACGTAATATTGACTAGTTTCTAAATAAATATTTTAATTAGAATATTATTATGTTTCTTAACTAACAACTCCTTTATCAGATTATTTGGGGATCATTCAATGTTCATAAGAGACATTGACAATATAATGGTATGTTTAGATCCCACATTAAATAAATCATTTACAACCATTGATTTTGTGATTAATATACATGTAATCACACCGTTTGTTAATTTAATTTAATTTTTTTTGATTTTATAATCTTAGCCACGGTCCATTAACATTTTTCAAGGTAAATTACTTTAATTTTTGTGTAATTAGATTTCATAGTTTCCATTTTCCTTATAGTTAAATCATTGAAAATCAGAAACTTCTATAACTACATTGAATTCATGAACATAATGAAATACTTATACACACTTGAAAAAAATTCCCATTACCTTCAAGAAAGTTACATAATTATTTTTCCCCAAGTAATTATATAATGTAAATTCCACTCCACCATTATTCCCTTTTTTCATACTATCCTGTCCATGGTACTCATTATATATATTCTTCTTTAGATTTTATTTAATGTCACATGTACTAGAGAAATAATTTATTATATTAGAGGCAAATGAGAATATATTATCATTTGAAGAAAATTCATAGGAGATGATATCCCATCAAAAGCTCATATTTAGCTTATTAATGAAATTATTAATGTTGATTTTAGGTCTACATACATAGTTAGTAGCATGTATAGATAACTTCATAATGTTTTCCAGGTAATTAATATCATTTTATTGATACTTCTATATTATATTGTGGAATTATATTTAAATTTTAGAGATTGTTTCAAATGTAATGTATTTTTATAGAATGTAACATTAAAATTTATCTATTCTATGTGATCTATTTCCACTTTCTGTATAGTGTCCTAGATTAGTGATAAATATAGATCCACACATCCTTTAAAATGATATGTCATTAAAATTTATATTTTCATTTCAATACTTTCCAAATAGAGAGATATCATTTATAGGTACATGATCCATTTCTTGGAAACAAACATATTAATAATTTTATTGAATGGTGGGGGTTGTTTTCTCATTAAGTGGTCTGAAAAGATATAATATTTTGTGGTAATTCATATTGATCTATGTAGGTGAGGTAATTTTTTATAACATAAGATAACTACCCTAACATGGTTAAGATATAATCATCTCCAACTCTATCCCAAATGACTTTCTCATGATATATATATATCTACAATGATTAGGGTTTTGATACAGTTCCTATTCAAAGTCGTGAGTTATTAGTAGAAGATAGTAATTGTGGATCTTCAACTGGACTTTTAAGTATTATTTACCCTAGGTGAATATGTGCTATATGCACATCCACTTTCCATTATCTATACATAGATTTATATTTCCGGAAACCCGCACACACTTATTTCCAAAAATTATTATTTATGAACATTATGATAACATAGGTATAATCTTAGAAAATACCTTAATTGATATAATTAAACATATAATATTATATAACATGAATAATCAGTGAATAATTATGTAAATTTTTAAAGGGGTAGTGATTACACCATAAAATAGAAATAACTATTTATAACACAAACATGTCTCAATGAATAGAATTTTGAGAAAAAGAATCCTTACCTTTACTTCCACTTAGACGAATGTGATATGAACACTTCATAAAAAATAACCATCTTAATCACCAATTTTATAACCTTATTAATAACTATAACCATTTCTGAACATCAATTTTATTCATTCGATACATGTATATTTTTTAGTTGTAATTGAATTTCATTATCTTTTGTCTATAATCTTGATCAATTTGATGATGTTTTATAATAAAGGTGTTTTTTATTAATTATTCTCTAAAATATCATCATTAAAATTCCACAAAAGGTATAATGATTTATTATTTACAGTTTTTATAGTGTTATCATATAATTATATTGGAGTTTTCATTAAAATCCTAAATATAGAAATTGATGATGAGCATGACTTGGTGGGTTTTAAAAAATAGACCTTGGTATCCTAAATAATGATTTTAATATTATTGTTACCATCAGATAACTAGAATGAAATAATTATTTACAGATTTATATCGTATATTACCATAAATTTAATTCCCATAGTTATCCATCATATAAATTTATAGCATTGTTCAAGATTCCAGTTTAATTGACCCAAACAAGAACATAACATAATTGACAGATTATTATAAAGTAATTTATTTATAATATCACAAAAAAAGTACAATGAAAATATTTATTTTTTATTACTATGTTATATCAAATATAAAACGAATTAGAATAATAATACAGCCTATAGAAATTTATTATAGAGTATAAAGAATTCATTTTTTTTGTCAAACACTTTTTTAGATGATTGAATTTACCACAATTGTTTATTGATAAAATTATTGATAGGTTTCTATGTATTTTTTCCCTAACCATAATAATTTTATAAAAATCATATTTATAAATTAAATCCATCCTCATGACCATCTATTTATGGAGTAGATGACATGAAAAATAGAAATCAATCGTTCAATGGTGTTGGTAGTCCACACATATATATGGTCAATGATTTTGTTTTCAAAACTGTAGGATGAGTGTATAATTTAATTTATCATTTAATAATATAATATGTGTTTTATAAATAATATTTTTTTATTATATTCTAAATTATGATCATTATTATATGTTAATTATGGAAAAAGAAACATATAACATTGTGGACGTGGTAGTTTGCACACACATGAATGTCATATTCTTATTTAATATACTGAAAAAGGAAATATAGTTAAAATTTATTCAATTATAATAATAAAATAATGTATAAAAACCTTAATTATATGATTATATAAGTAGGTATTTTTTGGGAAAAATAATTTTATTGGGAATATTAGCACTTACGTTAAGGACACGTGCCTTCCCTTGGATGACTGCTTGGAAATGGAGAGATTTATATAATCTCTTGTGACTATATTTTTAAGAGGGTGAAATATAATTTTATATGACTGAATAAGGGTATATTTACAAGAGTAAACCAAATATTATGTGTGGTATTTATTGGGTGGTGGGAGGCCGCTTTTAAAAGTGGTTAGAACGACATTTTTTATATATATTCAATCATTATAAAGAGAAATCATTTTTCAGAAGAAACGTGGAACAAAAAAAGGATAATAGTAGTGTTTTTATTGAGATAAGTTCTATAATGTCTCAAAATATAAAAAATAAAATAATTATTAAAATATTGGAATCTCTTTACCCCTAAAATTATTACTTTTACCATTTTTAGTTTTACAGTTGTAACTAGTTTTTTACCTAACTAAATCATTTTTATAACAAGAAATTAAATTTACCTTATTATATATTTTGGAAATAAATACTGTAAATATTATGTCCTATTCATTAGATAAAATATCTATATGTATGAATAATAAATTTTAACATTAACTCATGTAATGTGTAAAACCCTAATTTTTAAGAAAACTATATTTTTATGTTTTAAATTAATTTTTAGGGAAAGATTATAAATTTATTTTATTTTAATCATACAAATTGGTTTATTATAAGATTTATGTGCACTTGAAATAAATAAAATCTCAATTTTCAAAAAATAATATTTATTAAATAAAAAAACCCAAAAAAATATTGGAAAACGTAATTGAGTCCCTAAAATATGAATAATATGTTTTATATATTAAATATAGTATATTTTAAATGTATAATTTTTAATATTAAATACATCATTTAAAAATAAATTATCTTATAAACCTATGATCTAATCTTATAATGTCATAAAAGTCACTTTTTGGTGAAAATTTTAATTTTCACCATCCACCTAAAAGTAAATTATATCAAAAAAATATAAAAAATACCATAAGATAATATTTTCATTCTAAATAAAAAAATGATGTTAATTGGGTAAAATTAAAATTAAATTAACATTTTAAATAAATTCATTTATAAAGGATCTTTAGAGTGTGCATTATGAAATAGTTTTGGGATGTAGTGTTTATCTACTATCGCAGGGTCTCAAGTATGACATTAATCTTAAAAGAAGTTATTACTTATTTATAAACATGTTTCCCAAGTAAAAAAGGATGGTAAAATGTTAAAACCTAATCCTAAATAACCTTTTCCATGTTCAAAATATGTGTGAAAATGAGTGGCAGTGTAACACCCAGAAATTGTAAATTATATTCTTTTTCTTAAATAAACATGTGTCATATTATATTGTATACAATTATTCAGATAGAAAACATAGAAAAAACAAAAATTATTTATTTATTTAATGGATACTATCAAATTATTCAATAAATAAACACATTAAAATTCAAAATATTTCAATAAGAAAAAAATTAAATAATAGAAAAAGTAGAATGAATTTTTTTTTATTGTTCTAATCTGCTAGCATTATCTATCCAATGAACATCAATATGGAAATGAAAAAAATCTTAGCACCCCAATAAATATTTTTTAAATTTAAATTATTGAACTTTACTTGAAATTGATGTTAATGAAGAATAAAATAATAAATATTTATTTATAGGAGGTGATGTGACCATTGTAAAAATAATGTGACCATTAGAATAGTAACATGAATGTTAGGAATAATAACATGAACTTTGTTAATAGTAACATGACTGTTGGAATAGTAATTTGAAGTCAAAATAATAAATTTTATCATAAATAATATTCATCATTAGTATTTTAATAAAATATAAATGTAATTATTCTATATTATAAATATCATGACAAAAACACATTAAAACTATAAGAACATTTTTAATATATTGTATTTAATTTATTTCATAAAATTCATACTCTTTAATTTAAAAATTTAAAATAAATATGTTAAAATAATATTTTTTAAAAATATATATTTTTATAATAATCTTGTTTAAATTTTATAAGAGTAATTTTTTTAATTTATCTAATATACATTCCTTTTTACGTAAATATTAAAAATATGGATTTTACGTAACCAGACTCTTTTAGTTGTATCCTTAAATATTTAATAATGACCTAATAAATTATAAAATTTTAGGATCTCCCAAAAAAATTATTAGTTATGTTACTAACTAAATTCAATTTTCAAACATAAAATGTATTTTCTATATCATAAAATTAAAAATAGTCTATTTAAAAAAAAATATTTTTTTCGTTTGTCTTTATTTATTTTGATTAAACTAATAAATTATAAATATAATGTTTTTTCAAGATTCAAAAATCACTTTATATTATTAAATATATTTTCAAATGTCAAAAATATTTCCACTTAAATTTTTACATTAGATATAATAGTTTTTTCATTATTATAACTCAGAATATCCCTCTCCTAAAATATAAAACCCCATCTCCCTCCCCTTAGAAAAAAACATCTCCCCCTCTTTCCAAATCCAAAAAAATAAAAAAAAAACCTCTATTAATCCCAATATAATCTTATTGGGATTTTGGGTCACTGAATTGCAATCATTTAATGTCTTTAATACCATAGATAATAGCCAACACCGAGAAGAGGGTATTCTTTCATCAAATTTCATTCTAATTTTCCACTTCTCATTCCACCTATTTTTACAATGTCCCTCTATGGTTGGTTAGACACCCCTGTGTTTGTTTCTCACTTTCAAATTATCTAATTTATTATTAATTATTATCATAATTTCTTTTATAATACATAAAATCATCAATATATGTATTTATATTCTTCTGGATGGTATATAAATAATTTATAAATAGTAATAATTAATGATCCCTAAATGAAATATAGACGTGATATTTTATTGAAAATATGATATCAAAACATTTTACCTTTTAAAACGCTAATTAGAGAACAAAATCTAATTATTATAATTCATCATTAGTGAAAAAAGGAGAATAATTCACATCTGGTTACATGTTTTAATAAATATATGTTTATTGTATAGAACACAAAAATGTAACAATATAAATTAGGATCTAATGTAAGGGGATTCCATAACCCAGCTCATTATTGTTCAATTATATACTCTTTTTACCTTATTTTCAGCATGAATAATCCTATTCTTTTTTTAAAATTTCCTTTCACTATTCTCTCCAATTTCTTTTTTGGGATACTCATGTCTCTACCCTACTGAATTTTTTTAAATTGCCTAAAAATATTTTTCAAATAGAATTTATTTTATATAAGCATCACAATGACTACTCTAGAGTTGTTTCGTGTACACTAAAGAATGCTGGTTTTTTATTCCATGATATGAATTCCTTTATTAATTTGGTAACCCCATGATTTATTCATGAAAGTACATTTTATGAATTCTTTTTAAAACTCATTCATTTTTGTGGGTTTATTTCCAGACAATGATTATTATATGTTCACTTTCTATGTTGCATGGATAATTATATGAATTTTATTATGTGATGGGTGGGAAATAAATTATATATCCTTCAAATGAATTTGATAATGTTATAAATATATCATAAGATTAGTTCTATTATGCATGAAAATTATGCTATATTTTTAACAATTCTGATATTATGATTTATGTAAATATCTTATACATGAACATGATGATATATTTTTAAAAAAATTTGTTTTGTATTTGACCACAATGATGTGATGTTTCATTATTATAAATATTACACATTTCATTCCTTTTTAAAATGATTCCCATATTCTTATGATGATGATACCATGATTATGATAAGATGATAATTATACTCACCCATAAACTATTGATTCATTTATTTTATTCCCTCAATGTTATCCCACCACTTATAAGGAATTAATTTGACATGATTAATTATTTTATATCCTTATGTGATTAGATATAATAATGATAAAATGATAGATTTAGTTGGAATATAACGAATGAATTAAATAATGTTTATGTTTAATTTTGTACAAGTAATGTTTGTACCTAAGTTTCCCACGATACAAAATATATCGACCTAAGAATGTATTCATATTAATTTATTATAAATAAAAACGACACAATAGTCAAGGAAGAAATAAATATTTCTCTATAGTAAGTATTAGAACATGGTTTAGCTAAATTAGGAATTATAATTATAAAACATTTTTAAAAATCCTATGTTTATTCAAAGTATAGGTAAGCATCATATGTTTTTGGTAAAGTGTAAGAGTTCAAGGTTTTCAATAAACAAAATTCCTTTCTATAAACTATAATTGTATGTGGATATGGAACATATATACCATGGGGTAATAACCATGATAAGGATAAATAGATATTAACCTGACATGTACTTGGTTTACAATAAATGGGAATTGTTACACACTTAGTTTGAAACTCTGGGGGGGGTGTTATGCTTCATTTAATCACAAGATATATAAAAACTATTATCATGTATATATAGTTAAATTGGATAATTATTTTATTGTTCAGAAATATTAATGTATACGATTCTTGAAGCATCATTTGAGATAATATATTAACGTAAGGATCCCAAATGATATGCCTTTAGAATTAATTTTTTCATGAAAATAAATTATTTATTTATGATTGATTTAGTTATATTTTTATAAAACCATTTTTATTTTAGAAAAAATTGGGAATTAGGAGAAACTATACCATTAACCTATGTGAGGAATAATATAATAGTTATGGGAGTAAAAGTTATAATTTTATTAGAGGAGGAGTTAAAAAATTATGATTATTCTTATATTAGGTGTCTTGGGTTATGAATAATAACATAAAAATGTTGAACATCCTTCATTTCCGAAGAAGGAGAAAATATCTACTGATTATTTTATACAAAAGTAACTACTAATATTTATTGAATCTCTCATTCCACTTTTCCTAAAATAGTGGGTTCACTCAATGAAAAAAGGTCATTTTTGTGCACTAATTTTATAAGAAAGAAAATGGTTACTCTGGTCATCTATTGTTATAATGGTGGTGTTTATCAATGGTAGGAATTGACAATGAACAAATGTTTGAATGATGAAGCAGAATAAATTGACTAGGAATATTTTAAAAAGATATTTATTAACAAGTATTTCCCTTTTAACAATTTGATAAATTATGAGGATATAATTTATAGATCTTATGAAACATGAGAGTGAGTATATCACAAATTACAATTAAAATTTCCTAATATAGTCAAGATACACCTTAAGTTATGATACTAGAGATAATAGAAAAATATATAATTTGTTTAGTGGTTTGAAACCACATATTAGAAATGATATAGAAATTAGGGACTCTTTCATGTTTGAAAAAGAAGTTTGATGTTATCTCAATGTAGAGATGATGTTTACATAATAGTACCTTGGATATAAATATAAGAATATTGAAAGTAATTTCAATCTCACAGATAAAATGATAAAGAAGGAAAGAAAATCCAACCAACAAAATGTGAATGATGTGGGTAGGAGTATCAAGGTAATTTTCTAAACGAGACAAGTAAATCCTTTAAATTTGGGTTATAAAGCCAAAAATCACATGAATTTTATAGGGAAATAAATAATTTAGATAATATAATGTTAGAAATAATTTAAACTAACAATCCCCCACCCCATTTATCAATGATTCAACAATAAAGAGAAAGGGGACTATGAAGGACTTTTCACTAGACCACATGTCTTCGATGGTAATCAATTTCAAGAAACCACCAAAACCAAAAGTGATATGGAAATATAATGCAATCACTATTGCTATTATGGAACATAAAAAAGAAGTCAGATAATTTTCAATTCCTATTAACTCATGAATTATTTTGTTTTTTTTATTATAGTCCTACATAGTCCTTTATAATTAGAAAGTTTTCTTGAAATTTTGAATCACATACCTGATACCTTAACGTAGATATTTTTTTATTAAAACACCTAGTTTGTAATCAATTATCCTAAGTATTGGATGCTTATCATGTTGGTGTCTATGTGAATATTCTTCTAATGAATTCTGTAATCCTTCCTTTATTATAATTTGAAGCTATATAGGGCATGGATTTTCTCTTGTTATATAGGGATCACCACAACTTTTAGGGAAAAGAACTCCAATTATATATTATTAATCATCCATGCTCCTATAAAAATAAAATAAAGATCATGAATCTCCATTGGAATATACCCCAATGATAAGGGTGTTCATACCCCATGAATAAAAATATTTTACAGAAATGATCCATTAAATGGACACCACCAACCTTGAGGAGATGACCATTTGGGGGGAAAATAATGAAATATTATTTAATGAGTTTCTAAAAATTCATCTAGATCACACTTTATACTTATCAATAATGATTATGACTAGAGCCACTCTTATATCCTAATTCAACTAGTTGATCACCTAGATAGTATTGGAAGAGTTAAAGAAGAACCTCTAAGAGTAATTAGACACAGGGTTTATACACCCCCGTGCTTCACCTTGGGGTGAAGTAGTGCTATTTTTCAAGAAAAGGGACAGATCAATGCTGTTGTGAATCAATTACTAGGTTCACAAAAAGACACCCATAAAGAACAAGTACCTCTATAAATGGGTTAGTGACATATTCAATTAACATCAAAGAGCTCATTACATATCAATGGGGGATATTCATTCTAAAAACCATTAGGTAAAGGTGAATAAGGAAGATATTAAAATGGATACCTTTTTTATATGATATAGACACCATGAGTTCATATTTACTCACTTTAATCTTACAAATTCCCTTGAAATACTAATTTATTAGCCAAATTTATTCCTAATATAATACCTTGATATTATTTATGAATATTTTATCCCCAATTTTTTCACATAAATTGAGGGAAATGTGAAACATGAAGAGAATATATGGATTGTTCTAGATATATTATGAAATGAGAAGTTTTATTCTATTAACAGTAAGTGTGACTTATAGATGTATCAAGTCATATTCTTAGGGAACACTATATCAAATGAGTGATTTTTTGTGTATTATTCAATAACACAAGAAATTATGGAATGGATTAGTCACTCATTTTTCATAGAAATACATTGGTTTCTTGGATTGGATGTGTTCTACTGATGATTTGTGAGAATTTTTCCATGCTTTTCTAGTAAACTAAGTTAACACATAAAGGGGTAAATTTTCATTGAATAGAAAAATGTAAGGAATGTTTTAGGAAATAAAGAAGAGGCTAATAACTACACATATACTCACAATACCATGATGTGGAGAATGGTTTGTGATATAATGAGATATATCAAAGAATGGCTAGTTTGTATACTCATGAAGAATGATACAGTGATAATATATAACTCACAATAGTTGAAAATACAAGAGAAAAACTTACTAATACATGATCTAAAGTTATCATCTATGATCTTTACTTTGATGATTTTTTGGAACTACCCCTATAGTGATTAGTGTGACATGTATACACATCATAAGAGATTAAATTATGTTTTCATATAAAATTACACCAACCTAAATAGGTGAAGATGGTTAATGATAATTATGGACTATGATTTCTATATTCAATACCATCCTATAAAAGAGAATAAGATAGATAATTATCTTGTAAAAAAGAACAAGTTATACTATATAAGATTCCAATTGAGAAAGACCCTATCTAAATGAATATACAATGTATGGATCTGTATATCATATATATTGGGAAGAAATACCACCCTACTCAAATGATTATACAACATTAAATCAAAGAGAATACCAAGGTGTTACAAATGTATTATTTGTTCTATAAAAAGGTGGTGAAAGAAGACAAGAAATAAAAAATTCATAAATTCCACATTAATTAAGAAGATTTGATTTAGTTTTAAAATAGAATTTATTTTAATTTATCACCTAAGATAAGGAAAGAGATATTTGATAATTCATAAAGATTATCTTTATCCATTCATCCCGAAATTACCTAGATGTACCATTATCTTAGACCACACTTCGTATGGGAGAACATGATAAAATATAATTTTGGCTACATATAATATTATAGGGTATTTTATAATGTAATTTTAGAGAAAAAGTATATGGGGGTGATGAAACCATTTCCCATACCCACATAGAAATAGAAGAACAAAACCACGGACTTTCTAACTAGTCTCCAAAATTCATCCAATGGATAAAATGTGATGTGATGTTTCTTTGATTGACACAATAACACTTATAAATTTATTAAAATTTTGAAAATTTGATACATGTTTTACCTCTAATTTCTACAAAAGTATTCAACATACTATGAGTACTAAATATAATTTTAGTTTGACCTATCACCTAGAAACTGATGGCCAATTTTAAAGGCCCATTTAGACATTCGAGGATATAATGAGATCCAAAAAAATAAAACCAAGAGGTTGGGATCCGTATATCCCATTAGTTGAGTTCTCATCGAACAATAGATTCCACTCAAGTATTCAAATGGATCCATATGAACCTTAATATTGGATGTGATATATAACTAACACACATTTTATTTAACTCAATGAACAAAATGTAATTAGAACTGATATTGAAAATGAAATGATAGATAAGTTTGAATCTATCTAACAATATATAAATTCTGATCATGTATGTTAGAAAGGGTATGTTGAAACCCGTTCAAGGGATATAAAATTCTAATTTGGAGAAATATGATTACATGAAATATGCAGATGGAAGAGAGTCATGTATTTTGGAAAAAAGGATAGATTTTCCCAAGGTATATCATACCCTTTTGCATCCTCGGTTACATAAGATTAGAGACCTATCATTTTGTAATTCCACAAAAATTTTATAGTGTTCATTATGTGTTACAATTATCTCATTGGTGGAAATACATAATTGATCCCTCACATGTAGGGAATTCATAGGCTTTATAACTAGATAATGGACTCTTTTATAAGGAGTAGTTAGTGGATATCATAGACAATACATACAATTTTCTACATATCTAGACAACTCCCCTTGTTAAAGTGTTGTGGTTAAACCATAAATATGAATATGCATTATTGGAATATAAGGAAATAGTGAAACAAAAGTACCCTCATCTATTATCAACCTTGAATATGAGTTAAAATTTCCCGGATAAAATTTCTAAAGGATGAATAATTTAATGACCCAAACTATATATATAATATTAATTTCCAACATCAATATGTGTTATATTTTACTTTATATTATTAAAAACTGACAACACATTGAAAAAAAAAACAGTTTATTTCATTAATGGTGATCATCACATTAGTCATCAACTAATTTCATGAAAATATATAATATTAAAACATGAAATAGAATATTAATTAGAATAATTAAAAAAGGAAAATTTTTATCATTCCAATAAATCTGAATTATGATTCCTATAAACAGAACTAGGGAAACAAGAAAATTTTAATAAAAAAGTCAAAAAATATTTAAAATAAATTGTATAAAACTGTGACGAATTGAAGAGGATTATGAATAAATGAATGAAAAAGTATTTATATAAGGTTGTGTGAATAATGGAATTGTAATTTGGCCATTTAAATAGTCACTTGAATATTAGGTATTATTACTAGACCATTGGAATTAATAACCAAACCATTGGAAGATTAATTTGATCCTAAAATAATAAAATATAATATAAATAATATTTATTATGTTTAATTTAATAAAATTTAAATAGTATAATTTCATAAATAAATATCTATACTAAAAACTCAAGAAACTATAAGGACATTTTTATTAAACTGTATCTTAATATTCATCACAAAAATATTATTATTTTTGTTAATAATTAAAATTATATTTTTTAGTAAATTATTTTTATAAAATTTAATTTATTATTAGAATCAATTTTTTTATTTTATTAGTTTTTTTGTTATTTTTTTCAATAGTTCATTTTTAACAGAAAACTAAAAACAGTGTTTTTACAAAACAAGTTTATTTTAATTATGTAATTTAATTTGTATTAAATACATAATTAATTATATGATTTTTGGCTCAAAAAAACATTATTATTAAGTTATATTATTTATTAAATTCAATTTCCAAACCTAAAAGTAATTTTCTAAAATCTAAATTTTAGAGTCTCACTTTAAATAAATATTTTTCATTATTTCCTTTCATTTTGAATAAATAAATAAATTCAAAAATATAATGTTTTTAAATCCCTGAAATAATATTATTTTATTAAAATAAATTTTATTATTTAAAAAATAACAATATATAATGGTTTACATTGTGTATAATAATTTATTCATTGTTAAAACTTAGAAAACCCCTCTCCTCTTCTATAAACCCCACCTCTCCCTCAACTTAGAAAACCTATTCTCCCTCCCTATCCAAAGCCAAACCTATACCAAATTACAATCTCCTAATCCAATTATAATCCTTAGGGACGTTATAGAGTCACTAAAATTCAATTATTGAATGATTTTAGTGTTGTATAAAATAAGTAGTATGGAGAAGAGGTTGGGTTTACATCAACTTTTCCTCTCACATTCATCTTCACTTAATATCTCATTATATTAATTTTAAAACCAAATCATTTAATTCTAATATATTAAAATTTTAACATTATATTAGTGATTTAAATATACTTTAATTATTATATTTAATAAATATTTATATTTCACACTTCTCATTCCTCCCTATATGATAATATCCTGTCAATAGTTGGTTAATCACTCATGAGAACATTACCAACTCTCTAATTATCAAACCCATTATGAGTGATTATAAAAAAATATTTAATATATATATATTTATATCAAAGAATATTAATTTAATATTATTCATTTATAATTATTAATGAAGGGAGATCATTAATTCAAAGAAAGATGATATATTTTAAGGAAAATATGATTTCAAAATGTTTCTCATTTAACAATGGGAATTAATATATATAAACATAATTTGATAATGAGTAAAAAATAAACATAATTAAAATTTAGTTATGTATTTTGGTAAGCATATGTTCATTATATAGGATGTCAAAAAGTGAAGAAGTAAATCAGGATCTATGGTGTGTGGATTTTGAAACACAAATCCTTTTTTAGCTATTTCATTTTATGATGTAATTTTTAGCCTGAATTTTCTTATTATATGAATTGAATTTACTTTCACTATTATTTCAATTTTATTTAATGTGATATACATGTTTCTACACTGTCAAAAATATTTATATCCACTAAAAAAATTTCAATGAGAATATAGTTTCCAAAAACATTGCATTGACTCCTCTTGAGGTGTTTCTTCTCCGCTCAATCATGATGATGTTTTATACAAAAATATGACTTCCCTTATTAATTTATTAATGTAAAAGATTATTCATTAGTGTATTTTTTACATTTTTTTTGAAATTCCTTCCTTTATGTGGGTTTATTTCATAGATGTGATTATTACTTGTTCTCTTTCTATGTGGCATGCATAATTGTGTAAAATGTTTGATGTGAAAGGTGGAACTAGATTTATATGTCTCTCCAATTCATTGGATGATGTAATATAGCTCATTATATTATGTGTATTATGGGGAACATGGTGAAATATTAGTTCACAATTATTATGTTATGACTTATGAACATAAGTAAACCATGAACTTGATGGAATATTTGTTCAGAACAATGTGTGGTATTTGACTATTGTGCTATGATATTTCATTATTATGAATATGAAAAATTACATGCTTTTTTTTCAAATGATTCTCTAAATATTATGATATTATACCATTCTTATGATGTAATGATTATTTTTATGATCACTAATGAAATATTGATTTATGTCTATTATTATTTCTATGTTATCGCTCCCTTTATTATGATTTTATATCACCCATTTATTTGATGTATACCCTCTTATGATTAAATGTACTATGCGAAACATGATAAATTGTAGAGAATTTTTATAAAGGAATTAAATATTATTAATTTTATATTATGTACATGTGATTTATAAACATAATTTTTCCACAATACTAAATTTTTTGATCATTAAATGTTTTACTATTATGTTTTTTTTTCTAAAAAATAATGTATAAGTCATGTAATAAAATGATTGGTCAATATAGAAAGAAGATTGATTTACCTTATCTCACCTCAAACATAATTTTTTTAATGTCCCATAATTTCTATATAGTGTTTTTTAAATTATATAAAATTTTTAAGGGGCCGTGAAATCTGACGACATGTGATCCTCAGGGCCGGAGTGCCCGGAATGATCTGTTGAAAAAGTGTTAAGCTTAAAATAGTACACATGAGTAGTTTTCCTGAAAAAGATGAATAAATATTAAACGAGTTCCCGGATCAGAAATCTGAGGGTAGCATTGCATTCAAGATGGTGGTTTTACACGAGGCGTTAATTAAGTTTAGTCAGCGTAGGCCTCCAGTGAGAAAACCCAAAAATGGCATAACCGTAAATAGAATAATTTAATAATTTTTTTTTCAAATTCTTATAACATGAGAATGGTGAATAATATTAAAAATCTGAGACCACCATTGAACTCATGAGGGTATGCTTTCCTTCGACAGATATTAACATTTTCCGGCATGGGCCACTAGTGGAAGTTAGTTTCTGGCTGTGAATAAAATAACTAATTGACAATTATTTTATTGTAAAATACCTAACTCTTAAACAGTTACTCAGATTGAAAATTTTAGAATATTGTTGAGATTGTTAGAGAATGTTCCTTTTAGGCGTAGCCTAACCTTGACCGACTTGGGTCATGGGTGACTGTTAATAAATTTTGACCTTTTTATAAAGGTACGTTCAGTAAATGCACGGGAAGAGTTTTCTATCCTTTGTATCGGTGATCAAATCTAAAATCTGAGGCCACCATTGACTCCAATGTTTCAGGATTATCTTAAGGGAGGCTTAACATTGACTGTAGCTATTCAAGTGAAAAATTTAGTTATTACGGATTTTTAAAAAAATAATAAAATAACATAGGAATTGTTATTTTAATTCTATTTCCTACCACCTATTGAGCGGTGGGGGCGGGGACTGTGGGGCTGGTCATACATTTAAATTAGGGATATTTATTTCTCGGTTACACTTTGGTTGCGTAACCACCCCTCATATAATTAATATGGAACATTAATTACATCAATTAATGAATCTCATTAATTCCTCTGTGTGTTACCCACCCATTTTCCTCTCTATTTAAATATGAGTTAGGGAAGAGTTTTTGACATGGGTTCTTTAAGTGAGGAATCTCTAGAGAAGTGATGCGACACCTTCCACCAACAGAGAATGAACCAAGAGAAATAAAGAACTATGAGAGACGAACATCGGTGGCTTCATCAAAGAATATATTTTTTATCCACCACTGAGATGACTCCAACGATTCTTGAGGTTGGGGGTGTCATTTAATTCATGAAATTCCAACATTTATTCTCCTAGTTCATGAATTTGTGGGTGGACATTGGGGGGATTTGAACGACGTTTATCATTATTTTAATGTGATGTATAAATTACCCCTACTTGTTATAATGATAACATGGAAGGAGTGATCCAAACAAACAAGGCCCAGACCCTCCACTGCTTGTTTTTCATTGCGTTATTTATAGTCGGGTTGTTCCAACTTGACGAAACCTTGAAACAGAGAGGCACACAATGAATGTGATATCTCGAGAGGACCACAGGCGCATCCTAAAAGAAGAACAGACCACCATAGCTCAACCAGTGGACTGTAGAAAAATCACCAATGTGGCACCGACACAGCGGTGCTGATGATCGACTCTAGTGATGAGGGAGGCGTTTGGAAAGTTTTGGTCACGGTAGAAGAGTGGCACCTCTCGGTGCGATAGTGGCTGGACAGGTGTCCGGAAATGGTCGATTGTGGAGGAGGTGGTGGCGCGCCATCATGTGCCGTTCTGAAGGGAGAAGTGACGATGAAGGGGACCCCCTCCCTATGGGTCCAATGGATGACTAGATAGTTCCACCTGGAACCTCCAATAATTGAGTTTAATGGCTCCTTTGAGACATTCTGGAGTAGTAGAGCGCGCGACCCCATGTGGGTTGCGCGATCCAGTGGTCTGAGCCAGTCGCGGCCCAGCCCAGCCAGGGCAGGCTGTGCCTGTATGCTGACTAGTGGGATGATCCTGATGCAACCCATCCCAAACAGGCTGGGATCGGTAGTCCCATGATGGGTCATGTCAGGTCGGCCCGAACTGAGTCGAGCTGGGTTGGACCGAACCCGGACCCCTATCAGGATGAGCTAGGCTTAAAAGGTTGTAACGTGCGAACCAGACGTCTGATAGATGAATTGTATGTGGCACTGGGATCCATGGAGAGAGATAGTCCATTTGAGATACTCTACCTGACTTTTAGAAAATGTTGGAGTTTGGCTGGGTTGGATTATACATGAATCCTACTGGGCCCTCAACATTAAAATAACTATAGCTTATAAACCAAGTGTCTGATTGATGCTTCTTCTGTTGCATTGGAACCCTTATGACAAGATGTATCATCAGGTTACTTTGTTGTGGAACTTTGTGTCCATTGAGTTATGGATGATTACAGGAACAGTAGAACCAGGGTGTTTCATGTAGTGAGAGTTAGGATGGCTACTCCCTTGATGACTCAAGGTGAGGGTATTCCTTACTCATCTACTCCTGTAGAGACGGGACTCCCCACAACATGAGTGTGGGTTTGTTTCCCATTTTATTGGTTTTTATATATTTGGAGTCGGTACTCCCCTATTGGACTAGGGTATGGGTCCTCCATACATAACTCACATAAAGTATCATACTCCCCTAGTAGGTAGGGTCAGGTCCTCTATGTGAGGAGTATGTACTCCGCTGTCAACCTAGGGTACTGGTCCTCCTTTTAAAGTACTACAATAGAGTTGGTACACCCCTTCCATGCTAGGGTATGGGTCCTCTCTCCTGGGGTCGGTACTCCCCTAACGTACTAGGGTGCAGGTCCCCCATAGTGAACAAATTACCAGAGTTGTACTCCCCTACCGGGTAGGGTGCAGGTCCTCACATATTAAGTCAGTACTCCCCTATCTTGCCAGGGTGCAGGTCCTCTTTCGTGGGGTTTGGAGACCCCTGAATTACTAGTGCGTGGGTCCCCCACATCAAAATAAACTACCAGAGTTGTACTCCCCTTCTAAGTAGGGTGTGGGTCCTCACATATGGAGTATTACTCCCCTATATCTGAGTAGCGACATGGAGTGGATCTTTCAGGGGAGTTTGAGCTCTGTTGACTACCTGACACAATGCGGAGGAGTGGTCCTCTTCACATGGTGTCCACTGGACTTTCCTCGAGTAAAAGATTGTGACTGTGAGACCATTAGTGTCGGGAACTAGAGGCAGTTATAGTAGAAAGTTCATAATAGAGAATTACCTTTTGGACGTTCCCCTAGGAATGGTTGAGTTTTACCTGATGGAGTACATATATCAAATGGGTTCCATAAGGGATGTACAGTTCACAGAGCGTGTACTCATAATCCTTGAGATACTCTTGAGCCTTCTTTGGTAATCATAGATATGGATTGAGTTCGGAGCCTTATTTTTTTTTTGGATGAGAAGAGTATATCTGGTTTGAGCTGTGTTTTTTTCTTTTTTCTTTGTGATTGAGATCATGCATGTGGTTTTCCATTGTGGAATTCTGAGATACCTTTAGGGGTCTCAGGGTCCCTACTGGGTATTGTTATACTCACTCCTACACCGGATTCTCCCGCACCTTGTTGTGTCATGTGCATACTATAGGCATCCATGACTGGGACTCGAGGAGCTAGGACCTGACAGTAGACAGAGGTGATAGTTGACATGGAGAGTTGTGGAGATGATCTGTACCTAGAATTCAGGTCGGATGTCCAGTGGATGATCTCAAGTACTATTTTCTATTTTCATTTGTAGTTGTATATTTTCAGGTGAGATGGTATTCTAGCCCCTACTTTCAGTACACAATTTTACTACTATAGTTTTACTTCATGGTTGTTTCTTGTTGCATTCTATGCTGTGTGTTTGTATTGGTTTAAATGAAATTACTTATTTTTTGATGGATATTCCTTTTTCGGTGCTAGAATCTATCGCTTGGACTATGGTTGGTTGGATTGGGGTAGTCACGACACATGCCTCGAGGGATGGGTCTCGACAAAGTGGTATCAAAGGGGCTGGTTTTACTGAAGAACAAGGACTCTAATATTTCCAATGGAGAGATACTATTATGTGTTTTGATTGTGGTTTTTAGTTCACGGAGTATAGTGGTGGTGTGGCGATAGACATATCCATTCACCAGGACCCAGAATTCTGATTCATGGCCCTGTGTATGAAAACATTGATTGTGTGTGTTTTTGAAATGTTGTATTTTTTATCTCTTCTGAGTCAACTCACCACGTATAACATATTGAATATGGTTCATATTGATTCTCTATCAAGATTCCTCCACGCAGACAACCAACTGGGATTTCAGTACGTGACAACGAGGATGATCCATAGTGTGATGAGGCTTTAGTATAAGGATTGTTTCATGAGATAGGTACCTTCGAGTGGTGTCCCAGTTAAACCACTTCCTTTCGGTCAGCAGTTACTACTGGCGCTACTAGTATAGGACACTTATAATCTATGTGCCTTACACGTGATTCAGTGATAGATACCCCACATTTTCCAAGGTAAGCCCGACTCACTAGCGGCTAAGGACTTGATTGAGGTGACGATTGAGTTTCCATCAAGAAATGGAAACATTATATCATGATGGCGTCCATACAGTGATCATTTTATGTAGCTCAACTGGGAAATGGTAGGGTTTAGATTACCCCAATCGTATGATGAGGTGAATTTTTCCATGGACAAAGTTTGAGAACCTTCCTCAGAGTAGGGGGTATGTTGCCATAAAGAGATAAGGGGTATGTGTTCCCAAGAGATTCTACAGCATCAGAAGGATGAAATGACATTAGCTGAGTACTCATTGAGGCATTCCGACAATTCAATGTAATCTATGAATACGATATGTCTAGTGCTATAGCGCTCGAACATCCGAGTGAGATGTTTTTAGGGACATCTGAGTTAGCAATTTTCCTCTATGCATTCCTAATTATGTTAGGTTTCTAGAGAGAAAATTTGGTTGAAAAATTATTTGGCTGAGTAGATACAACCAGTGAATTTCAGTAGTGTCAATGGTGTAAATCGACATCAGTCTTGGAGACATGGATGTGTAAAAATGTTTCTGGAAGAGGAAGTGATAGGGGAAGATGAATCTGTAGGGAAGTATATGTGGAAGAGGATCTAAGAGAACATCAAGAGGAGGTATACATTTTGACATGTTACAAAAACCACCTGAATGTGGTCCTCACCATGATCAGGGAGTTGGAGGACAAGTTAAGGGGGTAGCTTCATGAGGTCAAGGAGTGTGACCCAAGGGCTCCAGGAATGATTTGAGGTATGGTCTGTGTCAACTACTAGCTGCTATATTAATAGACATAGGTACTAATCATTATTTGAATTCATGAATCTTGTTCAAGACCTAGAGTTTCCAGTTAAACTGTTTACTTTTCCCTTACATCTTGAGATACCTTTTGTAGGAGACTCGATAATCACACTTATGCCGACGATGTGATCAGATCATTGAGGTGAGAGTTTCAGTTGGAACCTCTTGGTGGCAGCATTGAGGCCCTACAATGTTAGTTTGGGTATGGAATTTTCATCCAAATTTCAAGGTCAGATTGACTATTTTAGGGAAAAATGTATTGGTATATATATAACGTTGGAATAGAGTTTTCCTTGGTCGAAAAAAAGGAAACCTAGGCAGCACGACTTAAACTCATACATAAGAGGGTAAAAATGATCACTCTTGAGTCTTCCAATCATACCCTCTTGGTAGCCAATGTTTTGATTTTTCAGATCCCAATAGTAGTGGATGAGTGGGAGAACATCTTTTCAAAAGATGTTTCCAGCATTACCACACCTTAAGGATAGGGATTCTGCATTGTCATGTACCCAACAATGAAACGATATGGAGACGTCGACTGCGAGGCCCGACATGCTCGGATATCCTTAGGAGAGGCTCATGAAGGATTTTATGAAGGTGGGGAGCACACAATCCTTCTCCAAGGATGCACTATGGTACCAGTGATTCTATGAGAGTAGGTGTTGAGGGAGTTTCACACATACCCTTTTGGAGGTTCATCCTGGTGTGGTGAAGATGTACCAGGACCTCCGACATCAGTACTGGTGTATAGGGATGAAGGCTGGACAAATCCAAGATATGTATTATGCTGACAGAAGATGGAGACCCTTTGTGATCAATGAGGGAAGCCATGTCTTCTTAAGGGTCTCACCCTGAAATGGATTACTGAGGTTCGTCTTGGGAAACAAGTTATCCCCGAGTTTCACCAAACCTTTCCAGATTCTCAACAATGTTGGCGAGGTGGAGTACCGCCTATCTTTTCCCCCACATATGCAGCAGGTGCATAATTTTTTCCATGGGTCGCAGTTGAGAAGATGCTTGAATGATCAATCACACATTATAGACTAGGTAAATATGGATTTTGACGATGGGGCGACTTTTACGATGCTTCTGATGGAGATAGAGGAACGACAAGGGCAATTCCTTTGTGGATGGTTAATCCCTCTAGTGCATGTTCGGTGGCATCATGTGAACCTCCAGGAGAGCACATGGGAGTGCAAGGCTCAAATTCATACTCAGTACCCTAATTTGTTCAATTTTCCTTTGTTTTAGATTTTGGAGACAAAAATCCCTAAGGTGGGGAGAATGTAAAGGCACAAAATTTCCATATAATTTTTTTATATTGTATGGAATTTTTATGAGACTATGAAATCTGATGACACGTTATTCCGAGGCTGGGAGTGCCCGAAATGATCCATCCAAAAAGTGTTAAGCTTAAAATTGCGAGAGTGAGTTGTTTTCATAAAATAGAGGAATACCACTTAAACATGTGTCAGATTAGAAATCTGAGGTCACCGTTGCATTCAATATGGTGGGTTTACCCTAGTCGTGACTTAATTTTAGTCGGTGTAGGCCTCTAGTGGGAAAACATGAAAATGGCATAACCGTAAATAAAATAATTTAATAAAATTCTTTTATTTTTCAAATTCTTATAAATCATAAATGGTTACTCAAATTAGAAATCTGAGACCACTACTGAACTCGTGAGGGTATGCTTTCTTTGGTAAGATAGTAACTTTGGCTAGCATGGGCCACCAGTGGACGTTAGTTTTTTATCGTAAATAATATAATTAAGTGACAATTATTTTATTGTAAAATCCCTAAACACTTAAATGATAACTTGTATTGAAAATCATAGAGTACCATTGAGCTCGTGAGGGTTTGTTCCACTTAGAAGGATCTTGACCTCAACCAAAGTCGGTCAAGGGTGACTGTAAATAATTTTTTTTAAAATGTACGTTTAGTAAATGCATGGTCGGTGTTTTATATCATTTAAACTAGTTCTTAGATTAAAAATAAAAGGGAACCATTGTATCTGCAACACTAAGATGCACTTAAGAGAGGATTCACTTGGAAATTAGTTTGTCAGGTGAAAACGTTAGTTTTAACGAATTTTTAAAGAACTAATAAAATAACATAGGAATTGTTATTTTATTTATTATTTCCATTTCACTTATTGAGTAGAAGAGACGGGGACTACAGATGTGGAAAAACTTTTAAACCTGGGATATTAATTTTTCAGTTAAACATTGGTTGCATGAACACCCCTATTGTAATAAATGTGGCACATTAATTACGTCAATTAATAGATCTCATTAATTACATGATGCGTTACTCACCCATTTCCCCCAATATTGAAATGGGGCTTGGGATAGAGTTTTTGACATGACTTCTTCATGAGAGGAACTTCTGGTGATGTGACATGACACCTTCCACCCACCGAGACATAAGCCCGAGCGGTAATAAAACAAGGGCAACTAACATCAATAGCTTCGTCAAAGCACAAATACTCCTTCCATCACCGAGATGACTCCAATGATTCTAGACGTAGGGTTTGTATTTTAATTCAAAAAATTCCCAAGTTTCATCTCCTGATTAATGAATTTGTGTGTGGTAATTGCAGAGGATTTGAACAGTATTTTTCATTATTTTAATTTGAAGTATAAATTACCCCCACTAGTTATAATACTAATGCGGAAGGCTCGTTCCAAACGAACAAGGCATGGAGCCTCTGCCACATGTTTTTCATTGTGTTCTTCAGAGGTGGGTTTTTCCAACTTGACGAAACCTTGAAACCGAGAGGCATGCAATGAGGGTGGCATCCTGAGAGGACCGTTGGCTCGTTTGGAAGAAAGAACGGACCACCGGACCTCACCCGGTGACCCATAGAAGAAGAGACGACACCAACGACTAAAACCTGTGTATGAGGGAGGAAATAATAAACTATCGGTTGTGGTGGAAGAGTGGAACAACTTGACACCATAGTGGTTGAACATGCGACTGGCTGTAGCCGGCTGCTGAGGTGGAGGCGGTGCACTGCAAAGATCCACACTAAAGGGAGCCACAATGATGCAGGGGAACCATTCCATGTGGTTCCAATGGGTGACGAGGTGGTGACACATAGCGCTGCCAATAAAAGATCCAAATAACTCATTTGAGTTGTTTGGGACGAGTTGACCATGCAACCCCGCGAGGGTCACGCCAGCCAGTGGGCCGATTCTGCGGCAACCCAACCCATCTTGGGGGGCCGGGCTGGTCCGCGGACCAGCGAGTTGATCCCGCTATATCATAGCCCAACCAGGCCATTGTGTGTAAGACCTGAACTGGGTCGGGTAAGTCTGACTGGGCCAAGCTTGACTAGGACCCCTCTCTATCCCAGATACGCATAGAAGGTCATATCTTGCACACCATACGTCCTTTTGACAAACCATCTATGACGCTGGGATCCATGGAGTGAGAAAATAATTTTGAGATACTCTACATGAATTTATAAAAAATTTGGAGTTGGGTCGAGTTGGATTATATTTGAATCCAACTAGGCCCTCGACATTAAAATGAAAATACATTACAGACCGGGTGTCCAAGTGATGTGTTGTCTTCTACGTTGGAACCCTTATGACATGAAAAATCACCATGATACTTACTTATAGAACTTTTTGGTGGTTGATGTATAACTGATAACCAATGGAGCAGAACCAGGGTGTTTCTCATAGTGAGAGTTAGGTTTACTACTCTCTTAATGACTCAAGGCGCAGGTATTCATTACTCCTATGAGCTGGTAGATACGGGACTCCCCGCGTCATGAGTGCGGGTTCGTTTTCCTTTGATTTTTTTTTTCAATCTTCGGAGTCGGTACTCCCCTATTGGACTAGGGTGCAAGGTCCTCCCTACATAACTCACATAGAGTCAGGTACTCCCCTACCAGGTAGGGTGTGTGTTCTCATTGTTAAGAGTAGGTACTCCTCTGCCAACCCAGGGTGCTGGACCTCCTTATGCAATAAAACAGTGGATTCAGTACTCCCTTCACATTCATGTGTGCAGGTCCTCTAGCCTCAGGTCGGACTCCCCTGATGTACTAGGGTGCGGGTCCCACACAATGAATTAACAACCAGAGTTGTACTCTCCTACAATGTAGGGTGACAGTCCTCACATATAGAGTCAGTACTCCCTTTCCATGCCCTTATGTGGGTCCTTTAGCCTGTGGTTGGTACTCCCCTAACATACTAGGGTGCAGGTCCCCCACAGTAAAAAAACTAGCATAGTTGAACTCCCATACCAGGCAGGGTGTGGGTCCTCACATATGGAGTAATACCACCCCGTATCTGAGTAGCATCGAGGAGTAGGTTCTTCAATGGAGTTGGAGCTCCCCTTACTGGAGGACACAATGTCAAGGAGTGGGACTCTTCACATGGTTACCCTTGGTCTTTCATTGGGCACAAGACTATGACTGCGAGACCTCTAGTGATAGGAACTAGAGGTAGTTCTAATAGATTGTTTTGAATAGATAATGACCTTTCAAATGTTCCAGTAGGAATGATTGAGTTCTACATGATGGATAACATCTCTTAGACAGGTGCCATCAGAGATGGAATGTTCATGGAGCATGTACTATTGATCACAGATTTATGCTTGATCCTTCTTTGTAAATCATGGAAATGTCTTGAGGTCGGAGCCTTATGTTTCTTTGTGGATGAGACGAGTATTTCTTGTTTGGGCTATGTCTTTTTCTTTGTGCTCTATGATTGAGATCATGCTTGTGGTTTTCCTTTATGGAATCTTTAGAGACCTTTGGGGGTCTTGGGGTCCCTACTAGGTATTGTTATACTTTCCACTACATAGGCTACACCCGCACCTTGTTGAGTCTGGTTAAGATGATGGGAATCTATGACTAGGACTCAGGGCGCTAGGACCTGATAGTGGACGATGGTAATGGTTGACACAGAGAGATGTGGAGATGAGTTACACCTACCCTTCAGGTAAGATTCCTGGTGGACAATCCCAAGAGCTGTTTTCTGTTTTCAGTTGTAGTTGAATCTTTTCAGTTGGGCATATATTCCAACCCCTAAATTTCAGTACACACTTTTTCTACATAAGTTTTACTTCATGGTTTCATCTTGTTGCGTTCAAGTATAAGTGATTTCGAAAGGTTAAAGGAAATTACCTCCCTTTTTAGAGATACACCTTTCCGGGGCTATTCACCAACCCTTGGCCTATGGAAGGTGGGATTGGGGTATTCACGACATGGGCCCCAGGGGATGGGTATTGACAATATTTTCCACATTTGGAACCATTGACACAATAATAGTGTCACTCCATCATTGATATGTAATGGGTATTTAAAAAAACACACCATCTTCCTCTGATTCTTAATAAGATTTGACTTTCATAACATTTCTACAAAAATTAATAAGCATTATATATACTAAAAATATTCCTTAGTCTCACCTAATCCCTCTTCACAGATCCTATAAGGCTTTTCCTTAGAAAAATAATAATCCATGGGCCTTAAGAAATTACCCAAAGGAGAACATCAAAAGAGTTAAAGTAATTCTCTCAACCACCCTCTCTTAGTTTCATCACACTTATAAACTCTAAGACCTTTTTTTATTTATGAATTCATAGAAATATTAATATTAATAGAATTATGAATAAAATATCACTTTTTTACATCCCTAAAACCCATTTTAAAAGTGAAAATTTCTTCATGTGTTTGTACTGACTACTTCTTCCATGAATGATAGGTTATATTTTTTCATAAATATATATATGGTAGTAACCAAACAGTTATTTAATGGAAAATATAATAATTATACCTTGATTTATATTCAGAAATAATTATTATTTATTTTTATACCCATCTTATTTGATGAAAAATGAGAGCATCATCTGTGAATGGGTAAACCATCGCCTCCAATGAATGAATATCAAGTTATTCCATTACAATATAAAATTGATGATTCTAAAAATGTATCTAATTTAAAAAAATGTTATTTATAACACTAGAAATATTCTATAAAAAAAATTGTTATTATGAACAAGTAATATAAATAATTAATTGGTATCAACAATTTAATCACATTAAATGAACATATCAAAGAACCCCTCTTAATGAGAGTAAATTATGGAAACTAATTAAATTTTTTTTTATTTTGGAATAATAAAGGAAAAATCATATTCAAATTTCAAAATCATGATGTGTTTTTACAATAACATTTATCATGGCCATAAATCCTAAAGTGTTATAGAGATATTAACTAAACTACCCCAAGTAACCGATGTAAGTAGAAGTTATTTTAAAAATATAAAAATGTTATAAAATGTACCTTCAAAAAATAAATAAAGATGTATATGGATTTTTGTATCATATTTAATATTCATAATATTATTATTCAGGATATAAGGTGTATGAATAGAATAAATGATGTACAATGTTAAGTATTTTTCAAGGATCAACATCTTTTATTAAGTCATAATGATTCTTTTCTTACAATGGTTTTAACTGATGGATTTATTCCATTATATAATGATACTATAATTTATATTCAATCAGGGGAATGGTTAATTTTTAAATTTAATTATTACCATGATGAAATTCTTCCACAAAAGTATATCATTGTGGAAAATTGTTCACATCATCTCTAAAAATAGTTTACCTTCCTTGACCATTTTTCCATTTCTCACCAACATTATATTTTTTATATAGAAATCCAATTATGTGTTAACTTAGGTGGATTCACATTTTAATTTCTTTTTTTTAAAAATTGTTTTTAAACTATTTTTATGGTGTGGGTTTTCAGCAACGGTATTTCAAAATATTAAAAACGATTTCTATCCTTTCATAATAAAATGTTTTATGTTCCACTGCTAATTAATTTTAATGACATTTTTATTATTTTAGGAAACTACTATTAGTGACTTTTTTAAAGAATTTTTATCCCAAATTTTTCAATCCAAATATTAAAATTTTACATATTAATGGTAATTGAAGCATATTATTTAGTGATAATAGTGATAACATTATCTAAAAACTAATTTATGGTTTTTAAAGAATATTAATTTCTATCATTAAATTATTTATTTTCTGGGAAATTAATTTTCATGAATATAAATCTAAATGTAATTATAATATAATCTTTTGGAGTGATTTTATTTTTGGTGTTATTAATTTTCATTTTTAAGGAAATTTATAGTGATACCATTTGGAAACATTGTGAAGCACATTTCCTATTATATGGGTTATTTATGATGTGATGAATGAAACCCATTTTATTCCTAAGGATATTAATTATACGATTAAATGTTTGACACCATATAGAACAAATATGCACGAATTATTGATGGGTAGGGTCATATGTCTCCCTCCAATGAAAAATTTAATGTTTCATATCTCTAGAGTTAATATAGAATGATCTTTCTCAGGTATGGTCACAATCAAAGGTTTGCATCTTCTTAGATGTCAAAAAATGGAGGGACTTTTTGGATTATCTCACAAAAAAATCACATGACATCTTGGATATACTTAGAATATGATGATACATTATTATTCTATTTATTTCTCATGATAATTGTTTTGAATTTTCTCAAATAAATGTTATATTTACTTGTTAGGTTTGCATAATTATGCTCCATGGGTCATGTTCATTATCTAATGATTTCAAACACTCTATTCCATGGAATATTATTTCCTTATATGTTCTTTTATCAGGTATTATGGAAAAATATCATGGTTAAATATTATTTTAATAACATATTTCTCCCCTTCTCATGTTTTTTCTTTTATTTATGATCTAACCCTTTAAGACTTGATTATAATTTTTTCTTCATAAGGAATTATACCTCACGCCTTTTATATGTTCTCATGTACCATGTTATGATTATGTATCTAATGACATTTTTATAAGGTAGCATAGTGTGTTTTATTTATAATTGAATGATAAAACGTGATGTAGAATTATTTTATTAGGTAAAATATAATCAATGAAACTAAAAAATTTGTTTATGGGATTGAGATAAAATTTTGGGAGGAATAATTTTTTCTTATGGAAATGATCTAAAGTAAATTTATGTTTATCTTGGGATAATATATATTGTGATTTAACTCATTAGTTATCTAATTTCCTATCTACACACTATATTTTTACAATAAGAGAGAAATTTTTTTTATAGAGTTATGGATCTCATATTTTGTTTCAGTTGTTGTGATATGCACAAGGAATAATGTTAGAGTGAGATATATGGACGATGGAATGGGAAAAAATGATTTAGTTTTGGTTCATTATATTACTCTAAGTGTGATAAAAGTTATATAATTATAAACTACAATTATAATAATATTATTTATACTGAAATTTTAATGTTTTAATGGGAAATAGATTTTATTCACATTCTTCCCATAAGAATGATTTTTTAGGTAATTCTATTTTTTAGGTGATGTTAATAATTTTTTTATAGAGTTATTTAATATATAAGTTTCATACTATTTGAAGAGTCCTTTAATCAGCATTTATTCATATTAAATTTTACTTAATAATTAATACATGAGCTAACAATAGGTCTTAGAATATATTTAATATAAATAATGTATCAAAAAAACATGAATGAAACTAATTTTGTGAAAGTGAAGGTATATATATTTTATAGTATTATCACTATATTTTTATCTTACATATATATATATATATATATTATTTTAAAATAATTATTTTATAAAGGTAGTTCTATAATTTAAATGGCATATTTAATGTAAATATCAGTCATTGCAATTAATTTTTGTTTATATGACAAAACATTCCATGGTTTTAAAAATAAATTTATTATGTAATGCATTCAAAATAAAGTTTATGTGAAACAAACACTTTGATGTTTATAAAATAATATGAGTCCCCAGCCTTAAACATTAAATAATCTTGGGATAAGTCAATAATTCGACATTAATTCACATCGAGGATCTTTTCAGGTTTAGAGATTTAAAGAAATTGGTCATAACTTATACATAAAATCTTAAATATTATAAGCAGACACTTCTACTCCTTTCCCATTTTTTCATAAAATAAAAACTCTTTAAAAAAACATGACACCGTTTCATGTTTTACAACATAACTTTTCCTTGATCCCATCATTGACTCTAATATTATTTATGTCATTTAAAAAACATTTCAAAACATAGAATAAGAATAAAAATATCAGTAAGGGATACATAAAGAATGAAAACTATTAGTCTTGTATAACATGAAAACCATGAATAATTTATCATAATGTAATAATTTTCACCTTTAGGAAGTAGCAAAAACAATTTACTAAATATAATTTCATTACTTCCCATTTTTGTAACCAAAAGATTACTATAAAGCCCACAAAAAGAAATATATAGCATATAAAGGTATATTTGGAATTAAACATACATTAATATAATAACCATATGATCTAATTCCACACATCACTAATGGAATAGGCATACGACCAACTTCTACACCCAATTCATTGGAGGTTATAATATAACCACCCGTCCTTGGTTTATCATGGGACCACCCGTCATTTGGTTTATCACGTAACCACCTGTAAAATATCCAAGTACCAATATATAATAGTAACAGATAGAATATTTAAAATATAAAAATTTCCCTAATAAACATTTATTTGAAATCAAAAGAAATAATTTCATGATTTTGAAATACTCAATCCATTTCAAAAACATTTTAAAACATTTAATAAAAAAAACTTATGAATCAAAGTGTCCCATAAAAATTTTAAACATTTAACTTCTAAGACGTTCTTGTACATATAAATAAATTTATAATACCCATTTTTGAAACATGAACATGAAATAAAAGATTTTATAATAATAAATCTATAAAACATTTAAAACGTTGTTTTAGATAAAGAGTCCCTTACCACTTGAGAAACACTTGAATAAAAAAAATTAAGGAATAACATTAAACAAAACATTAAATATCATGAGAATATATTAATTCATGATATAACATGTCATAGGGTTTTATATACACATTATAGGATAATAAAGGGTCATAACATCAAGATATGACTCAATGAAAGGATATTGAGATGAAGTCCCTTACAATGATTGTACTGGTGACGTAAGTATTCACAAATGGGGTGATCTTGTATATAAATTGTATTTAAACACACAATTAAGTAGAAATTACAATATAAATAAACAAATATCTATTATACACATAATCTTGACATAATATAATCACCTAAGTATGCGTAAAACCCAATGCGTGGAAATTGAGTTTAGAAATTCCCTTACAAAGAACATTTTGTAAATAAAATAGAAAGATTATGTGTATTAAAAATACTTACACATAAATAATGTATATATATAAAATAGGACATAAACATTTATTTCTAACATAATCATATCATGACCTAATCAAGAAGTATAATGTTAACCCAAAAAATAAAAATTGGGTTAAGAAGTTCCCTTAGGAAAATTCGGCAGCCAAACAACATCATTTAAAAATTCAAAAAATTAGTTGATCCACGAGAAAAGGGTCTATCATCACATGGAAATTTTTTTTTACAGTAATAAGGATATATAATAACATATCCCAAAATAAAAAATGGAAATTAAAAGTCCTAACATAATAGTAGTCATTGACTAAAAGAGGAGGGAGAAAGGTTCCCTTACCTTGAGTATGACCTATCTTGTTCGTTATTAATATTCCCGAATAATAACAATAGGTTAATTTATAATTTATTCAGATCATTTTTCATATTTATTATTCAATTTATATTAATTATCATCATATTATAAAAATTACATAATTATTTATGTTTATATCGGTCGATTTGTTGATATTCGGTAATTGAGTCGAAACTGTACTTGATTTAATTAAAATTTTCCATGTTGTCAAAATTAAATTATATGTTGAATATTATTAATGAATTAAATATCATATATATACATTATATATTTTTATTTATATGATTCCACAAAATTTGGAGATAATAAATAAAATGCACCACTCATGGAGACAGTAAGCCGTACGTACGCATAAATGCGACTTTTACTTTTTTTTTCAAATTTAAATGAATAAAAAATAAACGATACATTTGTATATTATAATTACAATATAATATAATATTTTATATTTTTTACATATGTTTATTAACTCCATCATTTATACGTTCCATGTATAGAATGAAGAAGTCATATAACTTTGAGGGTGCGGTAGTCCACACTTCCTCAAAAGGAATTAACATATTTACACATTATGGAAGGAATACATGTATTATTTAAATGAAAAATACAAAATAAAAAAAGAAAATATAAATATAATAAATATAATATATAAACATAGGTCCTTCATAATGGCCACCATGAGAGGTGGTAGGGGAAAATCAGACGATCATCATTTTGTGAGGCATCAATTTACCATACCCAGAAATAGTATGATTGTATCCATTAGATGGAGGTGTTTGTAAGTGTAGTTAGAATAATTATCACAAAAATATCTTAGTATATTTAGTATACTGGTTTTTTATGTAATAAAAGAATAATAATTTAATAGGTAGTGGATAATTTAAAAAATGTAATGGAATTTTAGAGAAGACGCTACCTCTTAAAACATGTAACTCCCTTTGATTGGTGCCAATAGGGTTTCTTGAATTATCTTATTCCCAAGGTAAATATTATTGGAGTAATTTAGGGGTGTTGGGAGCTTATTTGGGTAGTTTTTGAATGATCTAAGGGAAATGATAGGTGTGATTAAACTGGTATAAGTGGTGGCTTTTTATAAGAGGGAGGAGGGGCACTTTAAGAATGTCTGGAAATATTATTTTATTATAAAATAATTGTCGGTTTATAATTATCTCATAGTAATTAAATTCAAAGATAATATACTTTTTGGTCAAAAAAATCTCAAAAAATTGGGTTTAAACAATTCTACGTCACAAATGTAGCCTTATCGTTTAGCTTTAACCCTTAGTTAACTAATTTAACTCTTACCATGTCTTCTTTTATATTCTTACTATATGGTTAATATAGTTATTATAAAATTACAATAAAACATAAAGTGGTAAATTAATGATATTTTAAACATTATATAATCCTTTTTGTTGAATATTATATTTTTAGGGCTATTATATCATTTAATAAAATAGTTTTTTTAATACTCATTTATGTCAATTTTGACACGATAAAGTAATTGATTTTTGATAAAGTCATAAAAACGTTATTAATTCGACCCAAAGGAACTAAATGAAATATAATATGTCAATATAATTCCTTAAATTTATGTATGGAATAATAATAATTTAATTAAATATATTTTAATATTTATAATATCATTTATTTGAATTATTAATTAATGAAACAATCACTATATCATCATTGTGTCATAAATATATTTATTTATTTGGTGTCTAAAAATTATATATAAAATACCATGATGTAAAAAATATTTTTATATATCTAATAAATATTTATATTCGAAACTATAGCTTATATAAACCCATTTAAAAATTGTCTTACTAAAATATACATGTTTATGTTACATTTTTCTTTACTTTAAATTACTTCTTATAAAATTTCATTTTCACATACAAATGGATCCATGGGGTCCCAAAATCTACCCATGTATACCCAATTTTAGATATATATCATCCAATTGTATTGGGTCACGTGTTAGGGTAGTTTAATATTATTACAATATTATGTTTTTCTGTTATTCACCAGATTTTACCCTTTAAACATGGTAAATAAAATAATTTCTGAAGTTACGATTCATAATATCTAAAAATTAAAGGTACATATTTTTAAAATTTTTACCTCTTGATTCAAAATATGGAATTAATATTCCCAAATTCAAAACATAATGTTTCAGTAATAATGTTTGAATTAATTCTCATTGTCAATCCAAAAAGCCGGTTTTTAAGAAGTAATATCTATCAAAAGACTGACATGTGTTTATGTAAAATTTCAAAATAAAATGACTTCCAATGATAAAAATTGGATTAAATTATAAAAAATAATCTAATTACACTTTAAAAACAATTATAATAACAATTTAACTATATAAATAAATTTGATGAAAAGGTTGTTTTGAATTAAAATGATGTTTTTTACTATTCTTTAAAATATCAATTTTATCAGAAAATTCCAAAATTTCAACCAAAGTAAATTTTGATGTCCTTATTATAAATAAAATCTTTATTTTTTCAAATAGAACACATAAAATTTACAAAAACTATATTTAAAATATGGTTCTCATCAAAAGTATTTAAAATGACGTTTAAAAAATATTAGAGTATTTTATACTTAAAATTGTATTCCTCTCATTTTAAGCCTATAAAATTTATTGGATAAATGTAAAACATTTAATGAATATTTATATTAATATTTTAGTTAGTCTTTATCATTCTATGTATTACAATGTCTTGGAGTCAACTACCATTTCTAATTTTTATAATATTTTTGTATTATTTTTTGGTATAACTCAATGTTGTGTGCAACAAAAGATTTCAGAGAAACCTGTTGCTGCGTGTTGATTACGATATCAGAAAAAGCATCCCCTTTAACATAAATGGTATGTCTTATTCATAATTATTAATAGAAATAAAAAATTATTATTCAAAAAATACCTGGTTCGTTACATCCTTCCCCACATTCGGAAATTGCATCCTCGCAATTTTAAAATTGGGCTCAAGAACTTCCTTGAATGCCCAACATTGCAAAAAGAGTCAATAAAAATTTCACATTAAATGAAATAATAGAAGTAAAAAAGTTAATCCATGATAAAAAATACTAGTATTACATGTATAAAAATATGGATATGGAAGAAAAACTAACTCTAATAGGATAAAAAAGATGATATAGAACTTGATCACCAAATGTTAACCACCACAACACCTTAAATTTCTGGTTGTGTAAAAGTATGATGATAAAAGAAATCATATAACATTATTTATTTAATATCCTTTTCATATATTTGAAGAATTTTATTACTACCTAGACTAAGATCATAATGAAATATACTTACTTGAAAATTAGTGTTTCCTCCTTTAATCAATTTCCCCCTCAAGTCATCTTTTTCTCCAAACGACTACTATTCAAGATGAATCAACTTCTAGAGAGTCAAATAATCCAATAAAGATAAAAAATATATTTATCATATCTTGAAAAATTAACTAGATCAAAAATGGTTAGTACAAGATAAGACAATACCCACAAAGGATAATCCTTTATAAAAAGAAATACTACTCTTAATCTCTACAATTCAACCAAAAATACCCAAATTTCAACCCAAAACATTTAATACACAATTGTCTATAAAATTATTCAATATATTCCACACTAAAATTGAAACAAAAAACTCAGAATAATTTGATCACAAAGTCTTCCACAATAATTATTAAGATTTATCTCCAAATAACATCGACTACTCTTAATGTATCATACTAAAAACTAATTAACATAGACACATATTTTCCAAGATAGGTTAATAGTTTCTATAAAAAACCAGAATTTCTATAAGTCCACAATAAAAACATATATTATTGAAAAGTAAAGTTCAACCATTACTCCACAAATGAAATCCCATAGTATTCTATTTTCCTATGGAATATAGTGTTCCCAAAAGAGAGAACATATTACAAAAAAACATTTATCACTTAATCTCAAAAATCATTTTCCTATACTAAGGATATCCATTTGATAAAACAGAAGTTCCAAAATCAAATTATTCATGATGAATAAAATCATTAAACTAAAAATAATAAGTTATACTAACCATGGAATTCATGTACGTTAGTGGTAGGAGATAAAACCTTGTCACAATTTTGTTGCAGGTTTGATTCCCACAGCTTTGTCTAATGTGACGGGTTGTAAAACGGTCAGATTTTAGTCCCTTTCCTAAAACTATATAATTTTGTTACATTCCCAAAAAATGAGATAAATTCTTTGAAAATAACTATAACATATTATAATCTCAAAGGTTATCTCATACCACTCATTTTGCATCCCAAAATGTAATAACCTATAGTTACCTCAAATTCAAGGATCATGTAAACCCTAATGGTACTTTATAACTATATCCAAAAAATAAAAGATAATTCTTCCAAAATTAACATTTTTATATAAAAAACATAAGGGTTATAAGTACTATAAGTCTTCCAAATTAATCACATAATTAATACATTTAAACATATCATCATCCATGGATCCAACTTAACTTTTCAATTCCTAAAATGTAGTTTTATTAATGATCAGACATTCTTCATGATCCTTTGTCTATTTTATTCCTTATTATTAATTTATACTTCTTTCCTAAAAAAATCATGGATAATGTCTCATTATTTCAATAATATAAAAACATCAGATATGAAATAATCCATACCTTTCATAGGTCATTTTTAGTTTCCTCATCTTCAATTAGAATGGAATTATGTTTTGGTAAAAACATATTTGTATGATCCTGCTGATCCCATTCCTCAACCTTCTTCATAAGAAATCTATTTCTGTAATGACCATGCACGCCACAATAAAAAAATTCAGTTAATCCCTCAAAAATAACTTCTTTCCCGTTCTTGGAGCCAATATAACACATTCCTTTTTCCATGGCTTGTTATTGATTTATGACCATCATTACCACATCTATAACATCTTCTCATCCCTTTGAATCATTTTTCACGGTGTTTCTTTCTACATTCATCCCTAAATTGTTTTGGAATATACTTACCTTTTTGATTATTAACTAAACTTCCCTAGGGATTCTTTTCTCTCATAAATGATTCCTTAGAAATAAAACAATGGTTCGAGTGGTCAATCATGACTCTAGATTGGTTGTTAAGAATAACCACAAAGGTTCTCATTGAATATCCTATTTCATTCAGTTGTTTATTCAGTAAACCTTCGTGGTTTATTTCATATCCATTGTTATTTTGGGTCCCACTAGATCAATCCATTTACTAAAAAAATGTTCAGTGTGAGTATATCAGTAAAATTATCATATACTATCTTATGAGGAGGGTAAACACGAAGATATACATATTCATGTTATCCTAAACTCTTTAAATTTTTCTAAAATAAAAATAAATATATCTAATATGATAACCACTATGGTTATATAAAACATGTCACTTATGCTAAAATAACACCATAACCTCAAAAGGTATCTAAACATGCATATGATTCCAAAAATAATACCCCATCCGTTAACATTACTTAACCTAAAGATAATTCAATAATATGACATTAATTCACATCGAGGATCATTTCCAGTTTAGAGATTTATATAATTAGGTCATAAAATATACATAACATCTTGAATATTACAAGTAGAAACTTCTACTCACAACCCATTTTTTTCATAAAACAAAAACTCTTAAAAAATATGACATTATTTCATATATTAAGAGAATAACTTTTTTTTGATACCATACTAGACTCTAATATTATTTTTTTCCTATGAATAAAATTTCCAAACTTGAGATGAGCATAAAAATAAAAGTAAAGGATACATAAATAATGAAAACTATTAGTCGTGGGATAACATGAAATATATGTATACTTTATCATAAAGTAATACATTTCACCTTTAAGAAGTATCCAACACACTTCAATGAATATAAGCTCATTTCTTACCCTTTTTGTAAGAAAAATATTAACATGAATCCCATAGAAAGAAGCATATAACATATAAAGGTAATGTGAGACATAAAGATACTTAAATGAAATAACCATACAATCTAATTCCATACATATCACTAAATGGAATTTCCATACCACCCTCTTCCATAACCAATTTATTAGAGGTTATAATGTAACAACCATTCCTTGGTTTATCATGGAAGCACCCAATATTTGGCTTATTACGTAACCACCCATCAAATGTACAAGTACTAATATTTTATCATAATACATCAAATATTGAATATATAAAAATTTCACTAATAACATATCATTATAAATCACAAAAAATCATTTCAAGATTTTTAAATACTCAATCCATTTCAAAAACCATTTAAAAAATTTAATATAAAGGCTTATGAATCAAAGTGTCTCAAAAAACATCAAAACTTTTAACATTTTAAGACATTCATGTAAATATAAATAAATTCATAAAACCTATTTTTATGACATTGGAATTTAATACAATGGTTTTAGAAGAATAAATATATAAAACATTTAAAATGATGTTTTAGTTAAAGAGTCCCTTTCCACCTGAGAAACACTTGAATAAAAATAATTAACGAATAAAATTAAACCAAAAATTAAATATCATGAGCATATACTAATTGATGATATAAAATGTTAAAAGGGTTTTATATAAACATTATATGTTATTAAAGGAACAAATCATTTAGATATGCCTCAATGAAAAGGTACTGAGACGAAGTCCCCTACAAAGATTGTATAAATTCCATAAGAATTTACCAATGGGGTTATTTTGTGTAGAAATAGTATATACACACAATAAAATGGGAAATTAAAACATAAAAAATAAAAAGTGATTTTACACATAATATTTGTATAATATAATCTATGAAGTATGCGTAAAACCCAATGATTGCAAATTGAGGTTAGAAATTCTCTTACAATGATCATTTTGTAAATAAAATAAAGAGATTATGTGTATTCAATATATGTACACCAAAATAAATTGTAAATAAAATATTGGAAATAAAATGTTATTTATTACATAATCATATCACAACATAATCAAGAAGAAAAATATTAATCCAAAGAATATAAATTGTGTTAAGAAGTCTCCTTACGAAAATTCGGCAGTCTAACAACATCACATAAAAATTCAGAAAATGAGTTGATGAGGGAAAAAAGGGTCTATCATCACTTGTACATAAATTTTTATAAATAAGGATATATATGGACATATCTCAACTTAATGAAATAGATATTAAAAGACAAAACATAAAATTAGTATTTGAATAAAAGAGGAGGGTGAAAGGATCCCTTACCGTAAGTCCGACTTGTCTCATTTGTTTATTATATTCATGAATAATAAACATGGTTAATTTATAACTTCCTCATAAATTTTTTCATGTTTATATTTTATTTTATACTACTTATAATCATGTTATAAAAATTACATAATTATTAAAATTCATATTGGTCGTTTTGTCGATATTTGGTACTTGAGTTGAAAATGGACTTGATATATTTACAAATTTTCCATGTTGTCAAAGTCCCATTTTCTGTATAATAGTATTAATGATTTTAAATATTATATATATTGATTATATATATTTATTTATAGTATTACATAATATTTGGAGACAATAAATGAAATTCACCGTTCATGGAGATGGTAAGTTGTACGTACGGATGAACGCTACATTAATTATTTTCATATTTGAAGAAATGAAAACTAAATGATACATAGGTATATTATAAATAAAGTATAATATAATATTTCATATATGTTATATAATTCATTAAAACCATTTTTTATACATTCCAGGTATGGCATGAAAAAATCATATCACTTTGAGGGGCGATAGTCCACACACCCTCAAATGAAATTATCATATTTACATATTATGGAAAGAATAATGGTATTATGTAAATGAAAAATATAAAATAATAAAGAAAATATATATATAATATATATAATATGTAAATATAGTTCCATAATAATGGCCACTCTGAGAGGTGGTAGAGTAAAATCGAACAATCACCGTTTCGTGAGGCAGCATTTAGCCATACCGAAAAATAGTATCTTCGTATCCATTAGTTGGAGGTGTGTGTATGTGTAGTTTGAATACATATCAAAAAAACATTATATTATATTTAGGGTATTGTATTTGTTATCTAATCAAAGAATAATAATAGAATAGGGAGTGGAGAAGTAAAATAATGGAAATGAACTTTAGAGAAGACACTACCTCTTAAAACATGTATCTCTATTTGATTTGAGCCGAAAGAATTTCTTGAATTGCCTTTTTACCAAGTTAATTATTATAGGAGGAAAGGAGTTATGCTGGGATATTATTTTTCTAGTGTTTTTATTATAAAAAGTTCATTATGGGTGTAATTAAATGGGAATAGTTGGTGGATTTTTAGATGAGGGAGAAGGGGAAATTTATGAAAGTCTAGAAATACTATTTTATTATAAATTGATTTTCAGTTTCAAATAGTCCTGAAGTCATTTACTTCAAATATAATATGATTTTGGGTCTAAAAACTCTTATCCAATAGGTTTTAGACAAGTTTAGGGCACAAATGTAACCTTATATTTTAGAATTAACCCTTAGTTAACTAATTTAATTCTTACCTTGTCTTCTTTAATATTCATATTATATTGTAAATATAGTTACTATAAAATTATAATAGAACCTCAAGTAGTTCATTAATGAAATGATAAAAATTATCTAAGTCATTTGGCTGAATATTATATTTTTTAGGGATATTTTATAATTTTATAAAATAGTATTTGTTTTAAAAAATCATTTATATCCATTTTGACACTATAAAGTAATTGATTTTTGTTAAAGTCATAAAATTTGATTCCTTAAAAAATTAATTAAATCAAATATAATATGTTAATATAATCCTGAAAATTATTTTATGGAATCAAAAAATTTAAATAACATTTATTATAGTATTTATAATATCATTTATTTGAATCTTTCATTAATGAAGCAATCACTGCATCATCATTGTGTCATAAATAAATTTATTTATAAGATGTGTAAAAATTATAAATAAAACTAAATGATATAGGATATCTATTTATATTTCTAATTAATATTTATAGTATAAAATATCACTTATATAACACCATATAAAAATTATTTCACTAAAATATACATGTTTTTTTACATTTTTATTTTGTTTAATTTTATTCTTAAAAAATATTATTTTCACATTCAAGTGGATTAATCGGGTCCCGAAATTGTTACAAGGATTCCAATGAATAGAAATATCTAATAAAATAAGATTGTGACACATTTTATTGTAGTTTAATATTATTATGATATTATTTGTTTACCCTTATTCACCATATTTACCCATTAACCATGGTAAATAAAAAAATTTCTAAAGTTTCTATTCATAATGTCTAAAAATAAATGGTACGTATTTATAAAATTTGGACCTCCGGATTCAAAAGGTGGAATAAATTTGTCCAAATTCAAAACCCAAAAGGTGCATTAATTAATTTTAAATTAATTCGTGTTGTCAAACCAAAAAAAGCGGGTTTTGAAGAAGTAATATCTAACAAAAGATTGACATGTGTTTTTGTAAAATTTTAATGCTAAATTATTTCCAATAAACAAAATTGGATTAAATGATAAAAACGTAATCTGATTAAAATTTAAAACCAATTAAAATAAAAAATATAACTATATAAATAAATTATATGAAAAATGATATTTTGAATTAAAATGCAGTATTTTACACTATTCATTAAAATAAGAATTTTATCAGAAAAATACCAACATATCAACTAAAGTCAATTTTGATGTTCTGATTATAAAGAAGAAGTTTATTTTGTCAAATAAAACATATAAAAGTGGCAGAAAATATATTTAAAAAGGGTTCACCATTAAAAGGAGTTAAAATGACCTTTTTAAAAATATTAGAGTATTTTATGCTTAAAATTGGATTCTTTCTCAACTTAAGACACTGTAATTTTTTGGATAAATGTACAACATTTAACAATCATACACAACATAATGTAGTTAGTTATTTACATTCACTCCATTAAAATAGCTATGTGTTAACTACCATTTAAAATAATAATAATATTATTTTACTATTTTTTGGCACAACTAATGTTCTATGAAATGAATGATTTCGGAAAAACCCATTGTTGTGTGTCGAGTACGCTATCAGAAAAAGAGTCCCCTTTAACATAAAATTAATATATTATTCATAATTATTAATAGAAATAAAAAATTATTATTCTATAAATACCTGGGTCATTACAGAGATACTTATTACCCGATAGTGGGATATAATTTTTCCGCTTCTGTGATTTGAATTTGGAAAACTGATATGCACAATTTTGATCAGTAATATATTTAGACTCTTATAGGATCAACATAATTTTTTGTTAATAGTAACTTACCCTTATCAATAAAAACATACCCTTATGAATAGTAATGTACCCTTTCAAATAGTAATCACACCCATGTGAGTATAAATACAATCTAGGCACTATATAAATGAGAGTGAATATTTAAAAAATTAATAATAAGTGTTGATATTTTTTTAGTAATAAATATTTAATTACAATTTTCCATTAATAAATTTTTTTATTTACATAAAATGTTTTCTTCAACAAAATTTTTCTCTTCCTTTGAATTTAGGATAATTTTATGAGACCTTAGTTAATTTTTAAAAGTATTATAAAATCACTTTTAAAGTTAAAATATGTATTTTTAATGTAAATAATGATTTTATTTTGTAATTAAATTCATAGTGTTATGTAAATTATTTTGGTAAAATGGAGTAAATTTTTGAATTATTCATGTCAAAAAAATTTAGGGATATTTTTTGGAATTTTTCTGAAATACTTGAATTTTTGGTGAATAGTGAAATACAATAATTTACAAAATATGATAAATAAATGAATTTATGCATCCTTTTTGAGTCATGGATAATGTAGATGATCATTAATGCGAACTAAAATGCAGTTATTACTATTTTTAGTTACGATAATCATGCATTTTCATAGAATTAAGTCAAAATAATTAAAAATTGATTAAAATAAAGGAAAACCCTTCTTCTCCTCTATTATAAAACAACCTCTCACTCCCTCTTCTCTTCACTCCTCTCAAGCCTTGTTCCTTGAATAAATTTAGCTAACATCTCCTCCCAACCTCCTCACTACATACATAATCCCTTATTCTCATCCAAAGACCAAATAATCTTCCCTAATGTTGCTCTCAAGGAAGATAAATTCCAGAGGTAAATTCCCCCTTTCATTTCATTTAATCTCATTCAAGTTATTTTCTTTATCTTCTTTCCTCACCTAAATTCCTTTAAATATATTGAGAAATATAATACCATATATTTACTAGAACATTTTTATGATAATGGAATAATTCATCATCATCTCTCCTTTCCCCTCATTTTATACTAGAAATAAAAACACCATGTGTCAATTTATCACATTTAAGGATGATAGGTTTTCAAATTATATAAACATATACAATTATGGTCATGAAACAATACTTATGGTATAAAAAGATCATAATATTGGTAAAATATTCTATTTAATGGTCTGCTATCAATTTTTATACATGGTATTAATTTATAAAATAAATAATATCATAGTGATCGAAAAACCACCAAATTAATCCAAGTGTTTATCATTAAAATTATATATTGTGATTCATCCTCAAAAAAGTAACCAAGATACTTATACGATAATATAAACATACATATGAACATTAATAACATATATCATAAATTCTGGAATTCAATTCCCATTTTAGATTATCTTCCATACAAACGAACAGTTCATGTAAACTAATGAAACATGCACTCACAAACGATGATATTGAATCTCTAAACCCATAAAAGACCATAAATAAAGATAATAAAGTTATAATAAAAAAAATAAATGTATAATTGGTTATTACTTAATTTATTAACAAGTCTAATTTCATATTATATAAACTTATGTTCAAGAGCGGTACATATTCAGACATAAGGTAAGGGTTTTCTACCTGAACCTCCATTTTCTTCCGGGTTACTCTTTGTCTCTCTTAATCTCAATTAAATTATCATTTTATCATATGTATTCATCATAAATTATGTTTTAATGTTAAATATATGTGAAACAACCATAATAATTTTTTATTTTATGGATAGATACATGTTTTAAAAGGATCTTTTAAAACTTCTTCTTGAAATAAAAGCCTGATTCAATGGAATTTGTCAAATTATTACCTATCATCAAGGGCACTCAATATTTATTTAGAAACCATTATTTTTATAAAATTAATCATTTTATTATAAACAAATATATTATTTAACTTGTATTTTTTTATAATTATTTTTAAAAATAGATCTTCTTTTCAATGTAAAAATGTATATATCTCAAGTATTACTCAATGATTTTATAAGAGTAATTTTTTCTATTTCAACAGTCTTGTTGAATCTTATGTGTAATTGTGAATAATATTTTAGGATATAATCTACCATGTTTTATTTAATTGTTTATTATTATTCTGACTATGTATGTGCAATCGTGAAACCATTCACCATGTTGCTCTGAATGGTTAGTGTTTATATTTGGGGTATGTTATTTAATTTTCATATGATAGATTCAATATGAATGTGTATATTGTTTATTTTTATCCCAAATTCATATAAGGAATGAATTGAAATTAGAATGTGAAATTTGGGTCCCTCTATTTCCCCTCGATGTGTCGGTATGTCTCATGGGACAAAATAGATATGGACATGGCTGAGGCCTTTCCCATTTTTAGATATGGTTTTTCCCAACGCCTTAATCATTTTTAGATGTCATGGACAAGGCCTTGAAAGTATATTTTAGAATGTCCATCATTATGAATTCCCTCATTATTATACTAGAAATTTATAGTCTATGTGATTATTCAACTAGTATAATATCAATGGTTATGTTGTATGTAATTATATAATCAGTTTTTATTGCTACCATATTATGCCCAAGTATAATTTTAATGGAATTCATTTTTATTTATACCTCATGCCTAGGGTTTAAATTTTCTTCTTCTATATTATGTACACTTACTGAGAATCCGGGATCACCCTTTTCACTTGTTATATTTTACCCATCTTGTGATGAAGTATATTATGAATGACTTGCTAGTATAGTTGAGGCGATTATGTGTGATTCAATAAAATTTGATATATTTTATTTCCTTCAAGTTCTAATGTTGAACTTATATATGTAACTGGTTTTCCAAAAATACTAAACTATTCATTCTTTCTAGATATAAATTACTTTTTTTCAGTATAATGAAATAAGGCAATGGCTCTTGGAAACTAGGGTCAGGTGTTTATAGTTGGTATTAGAGGATGTTTAGTGGAAATCTTGGAAACTAGATTTAGAAAAGGTATATTAAGAAACAAAACCCTAAAATATTATTTTTGGATAAACATGAAAGAACATCCTCGAATTTTATTAAAGGAATATATTATTTGGATCCTTATAAAAAATAAATCCATGTCTGGATACTACAAGTGGGCGTGGTTCTAGCACAAATGTACCTAGAAGTAACAAATCCAACAAATAGATTCAGGCTTGACCCGGGGAAACCTGGTACACAAAAAACGAGCCTTAGTGCACACCAGGTTTGACACTCCTTGGTGATATGCTTAAGATAATTCAAAATTTCATTACAAACCATTATGAAGAAATTAAATCTTAATTTTTCCTCAAAGATTCCCTTATTATGAAATTATTTATAGATATAATTTCAAATTATGCTAACAATTGTTCTTTTTTGAGATTATACATTTTGATTCATAACATAATTTTGTGTATGAAATTATTTTGAAATGGAACCTTGTTGAAGGAATGTAAAAAACATAAACATGCGTATCCAATGTAGGTATTTCCCCTGATGCAAGATAATGATATTGGATCTAGTGGAGTGACAGGTGTAGAGAAACTTATAACTATACTAGGACAATTGAATTAGGATATGAACAATAACCATACCCATATAGAGCATCCAAATCCAAAATTTAAAGGAGCTATGTTAGGCCACTTTATGATACAAAAGCCTCCATTATTAAATGAGACTACAACCCATTCCTAGAGGATTAGTAGATAAGTTCTTTAGTAATGATATTTATATCATTGGGATGTAATGAAATAGAAAAGTTTGGAATGAAATTTTATCGTCTATCGAGATATGTAGTTCAGTGGTGGTATTTAATGATAAAAAATAGGTGGAAGAAATAAAGGAAATGAAATGGAGTGATTTGAAGAAATTTGTTTTCTGAAAAAAACTTCCCTTGTGAACAGCGAGAGGACATGGAAAGGATGTTTTTGAATTTGTAAAAAAAATTGGATAAGAATGTTGCAAAGTATGAAGAAAACTTCACAAGGGTAGAATTGAAATCTTCATACTACATACATAATCTAAGGAGCAGTTTGATCTATTAATTGATGGTTTAAAATCATTCATTTGAACGGTACTAGTCCCCCAATTGTTTCCATCATTTGAAGACACTATCTCAAGTGATATGAAGACAGAGAAACAATTCTCTAATTATTAAGAATTTAAGGGGAAAAGGAATAAAATAGGGTGTAAGAATATAAAATTGATCAAGGGAAGAATACAAAGTTAAATTTCCAAAATTTGATGTTTGTGGATGGAAACCCCCTTGTTCTTGCTAAAAAAGAAAAAGAGTATCCTATAAGTGTGTAATGAAAGGCCATAATAATGGTGGTTTAATGTGAAATAAATAATCTATCAACATTCAATTATATAATTGTAGGGAGATGGGGAACTGTGCTAATGATTTTCCAATGGATTAAGGAAACAAACCTCAGAAAAGGATAAGGGATTAAGGCCAAACTTATGAGATCCAAATTGATGAGTTTGAAGTTCATAATGATGTTATGAAATTTACTTTAATAGTTTCCTCAAAAATAGCATATTCTTATTATATTCTCTATCATAGCATTATTTTATATCTTTCCATTTTCCAAAGAAAACTAAAAATTTCAATTTTGATTTAATAATGAGTTTTCATTAAAAAACCCCAAGGGATGTATCATTGCAACTGAGATCTGTCAGGTCATCCCCATTATGGATTATGAACGTGCTTTATCTACCAATTTTATCATCATACCAATGATTTAATTTGATATAATAATTAGTATGGATTGGATTTCAAATTATGATGTGAAAATATATTGTAAGAAGAAGGAAGTTACAATTTTGAGAATGATGTAGAATCCATTATCGTATGGGTAAACAAATCACCATCTGATTCTCACATAGATCCACTTTTATTAGCTCTACTGAATTCACTTTTGGGGAGGATGAGAAATCAAAATATATGGGTGAGGAAAGGAATGTTCAAATTGGGGAAGTACCTATTGTGAAAGGTTATTTTGGAATGTTTCCAAAGGATTTAACTGAAAATCCTTCAAAGTGTGATGTTGAGTTCTATATTGATTTAATTCATTGTTTAAGACCATTATCAAAGACACCTTATAGAATGGACATTGTAGAATTAGTAGAACTAAAGAAAAAACATGAAGAATTGAGTGATAAAGGATTTATTCTCTCTAGTGTTTCTCTATGGTGATCCACTGATCTTTTCATTACGAAAAAAATGGATCTATGAGGAGGTGTATTGACTATAGAGAGATCAAAGCTGTAACAATAATGAGAATTCATCCCCTACCCTACATTGATGATTTATTTGATCAACTTAACGGGGCCCAATATTTTTTTAATTCTGAACATTTATTTTGAAATCATCAATTTCATTTAAGGAAGAAATATATTCTAAAGACATCATTTTGAACCAAGAATGGGTATTTTGAGTTTACAGTAATTCCTTTTGGACCAAATAATGCACCCTCTATTTTCAGGGATTAAATGAATAGGGTTTTCAAGGAAAATATTGATGATTGTTTTTGTGGTATTTAATGATGATATATTGGTAGACTCAAAAATATATTTAGATCATTAAAATATCTTTCTCAATATTCTAAAGTCTCCTAGAAGAAATGAATTATAACGGAATTTTATCAAAAGTTAATTTTGGCTTTAATCAATTTTTTTCATGGCCATATTGTCTCTATAAATGGAATATTCATTCATCCTATGAGGAAAATGGTTGATTAGGAATGGCCTATACCAACAAAAATAACCGAGGTACATTATTATATTGGATTACTAGGTTATTATCGGATTTTTATTCAGAACGTCACCAGATTAGCCATCATGTTAACTATGTTTACTCATAAAGAGGTAATGTTCTTATGAAAAAAGAATGTAAATAATATTTTGAAGAATTAAATTGATGAGTAGTGAATGATCTTATCCTAAATCTACCGTCGAGAAATGATTATCTTATTATCTATAGTGATGCTTCAATGAATGGACTTGGTTGTGTCCTTCTCCAGAATGATACAATTATTGACTATGAATCAAGGTAGTTAAAAATATATGAAAAAAACTATCCAAATCATGATAGTATATTAGAATCTATAATATTTTATCTGAATATATGGATACATTATATCTATGATGAAATATGTGAGATATATACTGATCAAAAGAGCTTGAAATACATATTGTAAGAAAAATAACTCTACATGAGGAAAGTATATGGATTTATTTTCTCAAGGATTAAGATTGTTCCATACACTATCACACATGAAAGGAAAATAAGGTAGTTGTCGCATTGAGTAGGAAGGATCATGGAGTTCTAAAAAAATGAGAATTGTCAAGGATATTATGTACATTAAACTAGCCTAGATAGATATGAGAATCATCAAAGATGGTGAAAATTAATTGATTTTTTCAATTGGTTTCCCAACCATCATTATTATAAATGATTAAAAGTTCTCAACCTAATGAAGACAAACATTAAAAGTAAATTAATGCTATGAATGATAGGAAGTTGTCAGAATTCTTATATGAAGATGGAATTATGAAGTTTGGGAAGAGGCTTTGTGTTCCCTCTATAGCCAAAATGAAAACAGATTTGTTGTATGATTCCCATAGTTTGAATTTTTTTATAAATAATAGAATCACTGTTATGTATAGAGATGTTATGGAACATTTATATAGGGATTTCATGAAGAAGAAAATTGATGATTATGTATCATTTGGTTTAGTCTGTCAACATGTGAAGGCTGAAAGACAACATCCTAGAGGAGTCATAAAACCTCTATCTATTCCTATATGTAAATGGGATAGAATTACCATGGCTTTTCTCACTATATTACCCAAAAATCCAAGAAATAATGATGCAATATGGTAAATTGTGTATTGACTTAGGAAAACTGCACATGTCCTCTCTATAAGGGAGGATTTCCCAGTAGAGTTCCTTACACAACTCTATATCAATGACGTTTTGAGACTTCATGGAGAACCTATCTCAATTGTTTTTTTTCCCAATCCACGATTTACCACAAAATTCATGATAATTTTTCATAAAGATTATGATAATGATCTCTGTTTGAGTACTCGTTATCTGCCACAAGTAGACAGGAAATCAAAATGGATGATCCGAACATTAGAAGACATGTTGAGATCAAGATAACTTAATTTTCAAGGAATGTGGGATAAAAATTTACCTTTGGTTGGTTTTTCCAATAATAATAGTTTCCATTAATGTATTTAAATGGCACCATATGAAGCATTGTATGGAAAGAGATGTCGTACAACAACTTGTTGGGATGAAGTTGGTGAAAGGAAGCATATAGGCAGAGAGTGTGTAGTGGAAACAACAACGAAGATAAAGACTATTAAAACCCATATCAAATAATCTCAAAGTATGAAAAAGAGATATACTGATAATTGATTTAATTTTTTGAAATTTCAAGTAGGAAATCATATTTTCTTAAATGTATCTCCATAGAATAGTGTTATATGATTTGGGAAGAAAGGAAAACTGAGTCCCATATATATTGGACCTTTTGAAATACTAGAGAGAATTGGAGTTGTGTCTTATAAATTGGAAATGCTATAATCCCTATCTAATGTACATAATTTGTTCCGTGTATAATGTTTGAGAATGTACATTCCAGACCCAACGCATTCCATCACTTAAGAAGGTAAAAAGTTGGAACCACAATTATCTTATACTAAAGAGCCTATCCAGATTCTGGATTGTAAAGAACATGTGTTAAAGAATAGGATGACTAATCTGTTAAAGGTACATTGGAAAAATCGTAATATTGAAGAGGCAACATGGCATAATGAGGAACATATGATGAAGACCTACCCAAATGTTTTTATGATGTAACATACTTGAAATTTTGAGGATGAAATTTTTGTAAGGGGGAAAATTGTAACACCCAAAGGTTTTATAAATAAATATATTATAGAATGAAGACTGGGTCTATATGAAACAAAATCTTTAATATTTATAAGAGATACTTATCTCTTGGTAGTTAGAAATAATTTTGATGCTTCTATGATTTGAATTTCAAGAAACTGACATACATAGTTGTGAATAGTATGATATTTTGAGTCTGATAGGATCAACATACATTTTTTGTGAATAATAACTTACCATTATGAATATTAACTTACCATTATGTATAGTAATGTACCCTTTTTAATAGTAACATCACCCATGTGTGTATAAATAAAACATAGGCACCATATAAATTAAAGTTAATATTTTAAAAATTAATAATTTAGTGTTGATATTTTTGTGAGAAATAAAAATTTAATTAAAATTTTAAAATAATAAATTTATTAATTTTCATAAAATTTATTCTTCAATATATATTTCTCTCCAATAATTTTTGGATAATTTTATGAGATCTCAATTAATTTTGGAAAGTATTATAAAATTAGTTTGAAATAAAAAATATGTATTTTTCATGTAAATAATGATTTTCTTTAAAATTTAAAATTCTATTATTTAGATTATTATTTTGGTAAAATAGAGTTCATTTATTAATTATAAACTTCAAAAAATGGTTAGGGTGAATTTTATATATTTTTCCGACATACATGAATTTTTTGTGAATAGTGAAATTCAATAATTAATGAAATATGAAAAATAAATGAATTTATCAATCATTATTGTGTCATGGATGATGAAAATGACTATTGGTATGATACCAAATGGACATATTAATATTTTCAGTCACATTAATCAATAATATTCATAGTCATGATCCAAAATAATAAAATAATGATTAAAATACTAGAAAACACTCATTTCCTCCACTATAAAAACCACAGCTCACTCCCTCTTCTCTTCACTCTTCTCAAGACTTGTTCCTTGTCTAAATTCTACTGAAATATCCTCTGAAGCTTCTCTAAATGAAAAAAAGCCCTGGGTATCTTCAAAAGTACACATCCTTTCTCCTAAATAAGCTCAAAGCAATATAGATTTAGGAAGTAAATTCCTCTTTTCATTTCTTTTATTTTCATTCATTTTCCATTAATTATTTTCTTTACTCATCTCTTTTCCATAAAACTTTATGATAAATAAATTACCTTACATGTACTGTAATTTTTTTGATAATATAATAATTCATCATCATGTCTCCTTTCCCTCCTTTAATACTAAAAATGATAACACCACCAGAGATGTATCAATTTATCACATTAAAGGACAACGAGTTTTCCACTTATATTATTATATACAATTATGGTCATGAAACCATTTTTTTGGTTGAACCAGATCATAATATATGTATTATATTCTATTTAATCTATTAAAATCAATTATTTACACATGGTATTAATTTTTATAATAAAATATGTTTATGGTGATCGAAAAACCACCAAATTAATCCAATAATTTATCATAAAAATTTTATCTAATGATTCATCCTCACCTAAATTAACCAATGAATTATATGATAATTTAACCGTATTTATGAAAATTAATAACTTATAACAACAATTATTTAATTTAATTCTCATTTTACTTTAACTTCCATACAAACAAACCTATCATGAAAACAAATGAAATGAGCACTCCCAAACAATGATATTAAATCTATTATCCCATTTAAAAGACCATAAATTAACTTAATAAAATTATTATTAAAAAATAAATATATTATAGGTTTCTAATTACGTTATTAATAATTCTAGTTTTACATTACAAAACCCTTTTTCATGAGCATAACATATTTGTACATAAGGTAAGGGTTTTCTACCTGAACCTCCATCTTCATCCAGGTTACTCTTTGTCTCTCTTAATCCCAATTGAATTATAATTTATTTTTATGTACTCTTCATAAAATTTTTGTGAATGTTCTATATATGTATAAAAACCATAATTATTCTATATTTTATGGAGAGATACATTTTTTAAAAGGATCTTTCAAAAATTATTCCCGAAATACAACCACGATTAAATAGAATTTTCCGAATTGTTATCTATTTTTAGGGAACTCTATAATCTATTTTTAAAAAATCAATATTTTTATAAAATTACAAAATTTTATTATGAGAAAAATATATTATTTCACTTCTTGTTTTATACAAGTATTTTTCCAAAAAAAATAATTTCTTTCGTTGTAAAAGAGTATTTATCTCAAGAATGACTCAATGATTTTATACGAGTAATTTTTTCTATTTTAACATAATTGTTGAATATTATGTTGAATTGGGAGTAATATTTTATGATATCATTTACCATATTTTAATGAATGGTTTATGATTTGTTTGACTATGGTTGCTATATCTTGAATCCATTCACTATGTTACTCTGAATGGTTAGTGTTTATGTTTGTGGTATGTTATTTACATTTCATATGTTAGGTTCAATATGAATGTATACGTTGTTTAAGTTTATCTCTATTCATATGAGGAATGTATTGGGATTATTATGTGATGTTTGGGGCCCACTATATCCTCTTGTTGCATCGGTAGGTCTAATGAGACAAAATAGATTTGGACTTAGATGAGGTCTTTCCAATTTTAAGATATGGTTTTTGCTAAGGCCTTAATCATTTTCATATTCCTTGGTTGAGGCCGTGACATTATATTTTCGATTTTTTTGGAATTTTTCATTACATCATCATTAAACTATAGATTGGTAGTCCACGTGACTGTTTCACTAATAGAATATCGAATGTTATATTTTATGATATTATTTAATCAGTTTTTATACCTACTATATTGGGATAAAGTATATTTTTAAAGGCTTGAATTTTTATTTATTCATCATGCCTAGTGTTTATATTTTCTACCGTTTTGTTATTTACCCTTACAGAGCATCTGAAATCACCCCTTTCACGTTTTTTATTTTCCCCATGTTGTAAAGAAGTATATTATGAATGAATTATAAGGATAATATTAGAGATTATTAGTGATTGAAAATAAGTTGATATGTTGTATTTCCTTCATGTTAGAATTTTGAACTTATGTATGTATCTGGCATTCCAAAACTACTAAACTATTCATTACTAGGGATATGACTTTCTTGTTTATAATCCAATGGAATAAAATAGGGCACCAACTATGGGAAATTGGGGTCGGGTCCTTACAATGATAACTATAATTGTACCGAATTTTGATAAGGATGGTTTCAGTATATATAATATTATTTAGAAAAATATTTTCTATTGTTAATTTTTTATTGTTTTTTATTGTTTTTTGGTGATGATAACTTTCATTTGACTAATTAATTAAACAAAAATTGATATTTAATTTCAAACTATTTTTTGGATTTATTAAATTATAAATATATATTTAAAAGATAAATTTATCTATATTATTTTGAAAAATTAATGTATAAAAGTTTTTGTTATGTTTTTATTTATTTTTTAATACTTTTTTTCTTATTTTAGTTTCATATTGTATATCACTTCAATGTTTATTTTATTAACATGGATAAGGTATCATATTACTCAAATATATATTTTAAAATAATTATACTTTGATGTTGATTATTATATTATCTAAGGTCGAATTAATTTATCCACATCTGTTATTAAAAAAAATATCATTGAAGGAGGCTATCAATATCATTTTTTATACAAAATATATAAAAATTTTCTTTTAAGGAATTTTTTTCAAAACTTAAACATTGGATTCAGTCTAAAACAATGTGTAAAAATAATTTTCACATCAGTGATAATAAAAAACTTCTTCAAAAACTTTTTTTTGGATATATTTTTATATATTCCATGTTGGTTATTAATAAAAATTAAGATGAAATTATTAATAAATAGCAGTTTTTTATAATACATGTGGAAACATTACTATTAATGTTAGTGATAGTTATGTTTCCTTTTTGATGGGTGTTAATGGTTAATCATAATGGATGTTAAAAATCCATTGTCCAATAGTAGTTATTTTTTGAAACCTCACATGGTTTATCTTTTGGAATAGATTTATATATTCTTCCTACAATATTTCGGGAAATGATGTGTCTATTAAAACCTATAAATAATATTAAATATATTTTCCTTATATTTATAATAGTAACTATATTTTATGAAATTTTAAATTTTTTTGAATTAGTATATTAAAATCAATGATATATTGTTATAACATTTTTGTGATATATGAAAGGAAAATTTGGAATAATCATTGATATAGATCATAGTATTGTAGTATTGATAAGAAATATCATTTTCAATGAATGAATTCATCTAACACTTGATCACAGATACATTGGCCAATGAGATGCATGTTTATTTATTGCGTCTGACTAATGATGAATGAAGTAATTCCGTTTTTTTACTGAAACCAATCAAGTCTTCATGACCATAAAATTGTGCATATTAAGGGTGAGTATAAGCTCATTAGGATTTCCCTGATAACCACAATGTGAATACATGAGAGATTAATCTCAATAATTAAATAATTGATTTATATACCACTTTTTAAAATCATATAATGAAAACAAAGAATAATCATTTAGTTATATATTTGAAACATTTTCTATAAATTTTAAAAATATATCCTTATATTTGAAATAATTCATAAACTATGTTTTTCTCATGAAAAAAGAATTTAAAAAATATACTACTTCCCAAAATTTTTATCAAAATGCACCATTTTCATAAAAAACCAATGAAAACTCAGTCAATGAATGAAATAATCAAAAAACACATGGTAAAAATCCATTTCACAAAAGAATATTAAAACAATATATTTCCAAATAAAATATTTCAGGGAAATTAATATAAAATAATGATTAAAGTAAATCAATTTTAGAAGGCTGTGATGAACAATTCATCACCTACCCGACTGAAATAAAATCACTATTTACTTAATAATGTTTGAAAACCATGTGTTCACCCATTCACACAACCCCAAACCATTATGTTTACTATGAAAAGGATAAGGGAATTACATTATGGATCTATTCATCTAAATAACAACCCACCTTAAAACATGCTCTATAAGTATCCACTTTACACTATTAAAGGAATAGATGTATAAAAAAAATCTTGTGCATTTTTTTCTCTCACAACGGCAAAAATAAGAAATTCCCCAAATCAAACTAATCTAGATAATCATTAAAAAAATGACATCATCCAAACGAAGTTTCCATTAAAGATAATTATTAATAAAAAATAAAAAAATAATCATAATATAGTGAAAAATAATTCAAATATCAATCATTAAACCATAAAAATAAAAATCAATAAAAATTTATATTTTTCAATTGAAAAAATCACATAAAATAATGAAATGAATTAATTATTTTTTATTGTAAAAATAACATTTAAAAAATTGTCTCTAGGAAAATATTACATGATAACAAAATAATCATTCATTATTGATCAATAAAAAAAATTATCCCATTTTATAAAAGGTATTAAAACCGCTTACCTAAACATTCTAATCAAGAATACCCTATGTCCATCACAAAATATTTAAAAATATTATGAATATCTCAATTTATGTTCAAGATGAATGATGATGCATAATCCCCACACATATATCCAATGACGAATCATCTCTATGTTTTTATATGAGAGATAGATATAGTTAGATAAATAAATAAAGATAATATAGATCTTGATTTTACCAGAAAAATAATGTCAAATATTTCATCCATAACCACAATCCATTAATATAATGATGATAGATACCAAAAATCACCATAATAATAATAGATAATGTTATTATATGATATCGATAAATAATAGTTTCGTTCAAAATTGTTTTAGATGAAAAAGTTTCAATTCATTTCAGTTCATATCAAATACATGTCTCAACAAATGATCTCTAATATAATACTAGAGAACCAAAATTTAAATATTCTATTAAGGATCAAATGTATGGTCACAATACATATTTTTTTTTGGAATTTGTGGGAGACCTATATTTCATAATTATTTTTAGAACAAAAATCATAGTATCTAATCATTATAAATAAAAATAGAACATACGACCATAAATTATTGAAAAATCACTCCCAACTTTCCATATTAATTAGGTTCCTCATTAAACATGAACCCCAAAGAAAACACCTCATTGTGAATATAAATACACAATCAAAATTTACTTTTGAGATAACCTGTCCAATTTTTAAAAAAATTAATTTCCAAAATATAAAGGCCCTAAACTTTTAGCTTTACTACTATAAATTGTCAAGGTTATTTGACTAATTTCAATTATGAGGTTTTAAATGGTATTTGTATTCATGTAAATGGCCATTGAAAAACATTCTTAAACATTTATTTAATTTGAAAATTTGTAATTACCCTATTTATGGATCTTGGTCTGAATTAGAAGAGATTGAAAATTTGCGACATTTAATAGTTAAAAAAATAATTTTTTTAATGGTCATAAAATCATTTTTTTAGTTTCTGAAGGGAAAAATATTTTCCATGGAAGATGATTCCAGGTAAAAAAATAGAATAAAAAAAGAAGATATGTGACAAAAAGGATATTGTAGATACAAATTTTTTTTAATTTGGGTATTTATTTTTCTTAATATAAAACAATATTATTTTCAGTGGTGCGGTCCATAAAAATTCCCAAATGTGATAATTTTACACATTTTCAGGAGTTGATCACAAATGAATCTATCATTGAGTTATTTTAATAACTTTTGATGTTTAAATTTATAAAAAATGCGTTCGAAAATAATTTTTTTCAGTGTACTGTGTTGAATTTTATGATTATCTCGATGTGCATGGATCTTTCATTTAGAATCATTATATTCAATACAGTTCTGGTTACATTTAATGTCTATTTATTTAACACATTGTTAAGGTTCAGTGTTGATAATTGTAATAATGAGTAGTGAATAACCGTTGGAATTTATTTTATTTTTATAAGTTATTATACAATAATTGAGGTCGTTAATGTGGAATTATTATGTATATGACATAAACATGAAATAAAGGCTTGTAAGACCACGATTTATTAATTAATTTGGATTAATGGACGATTCAATTTTACTCAAACCCTTATCTTTGATGTTATTCTTTTATATTATTGTTGAGGATAAAATGTCCTTATCCTCCCAGTAGGTACTTACATAAGGGTAGTGTACCTAGATTGTGGTTCTTTGACATTGTAGACTTTTTTTCAATGGTTTTTGTTATAAATTAAACAAAATGACTAAATTTTAAAAAATACATGTTTGACATATCTTCAAAAGACTTATGTGTCTATAAATGATTGACTTAGAGAGTTATACTCTCTAAAAATAATATTTTAAAGTATGTGTGGATTATTTATATTAATGGCATATGGATGGTTGTCTATGGAGGATTATACCATGGTGGAAGGTAGAGCTATAGGTATAGGAATTAGTACCATAACATTATTATAACTATGATTAAATATATTATGATGATATGGAAGGTATGACGTTGATCAAATGGGTTTTATGAATGTTTTTGTTGTTCCATATATGTTTTTGGGATAACTTATTTTAGTTCTCGGTTATTGGTATGGGATTGTGTGACAAAGATATTATTTTATTTTTTATGTTATTTTACTGATGGGAGTACCATTTTCTATATAACCACTAACCGAGGGTGATTTTATTTGGAGTAACACAACATATAGTTTAGTTTGTGGACCAATAAGATGGATAGACTAGTATACCTTCCGTCACCCACTAAGTGGTACATATTTTTTATATATTGGTTATGATTTATTTTAGAACTAGAATGGATGTTTATGCAGTGTGGTTATAATAGTGAATGGGTGATAGGATGTTAGATATTAGAGATATGGATACTAGCTAGTGGGAAATGTTTTGTGAGATTACTATTATATTTTTAATGTTATGTTACATGAAACATATCATTTTTTGAGTGATGTTTATGGTATGATTTATAATGGAATAGTCCAAAAAAATGGATAACAATGGATATACTTTTCTATAATATCAAATTAGATATAGGGATATGATAATTCACTTCTTTATATTCAACATAGTTTTCCAATGGACAACTATTAGAAAATTACCCCATAACCACTATTTAGAATCGTGGGTATAGGCTATATCCACATTTTAGAGTACTAAGGGAGCTTATGGTGCCAGTACAGCTCTGATCTATAGCAACAGTTTGAAGATGCTATACCAATGGTTATGAAACATGGGGATAAGTGTATGCGAAAATGTCTATCGTGTCAATAACCCTATATCCACAGTTCTAAAACCATGGGTATAGTATTTAAAGAATTCATGTTGCCAGATTCAAACCATGGACCACCTCTATATAATAAATGAACCAAACCACTACAGAATACATTGTTATCATTATCAAAAAACATATTTAGCTATATATTTTATCTAAACCGGGGCTATAGGTAGAAAATTGTGGTAATTAGTTTTCCCAAGAAATTTTTCCCCACATATTTTTTCCTACCCTTGCACGAGAATTCTATAGCCATGGTTTACCAAAATTGTGTGTATAGGTCATCCGTATACCCATAGTTTTTGGAGAACCATGGGTATAGGTTTTGAGCCAAACTCTATACCCACAGTTTTTGGAAAACCATGGATATGGGTTTTACCAATACCCATGGTTTTGAGAAAACCATGGGTATATGTTTTACTTATTCCCACGTTTTATAGCGAACTGTGGGTATAAGTCTTGAACCAAACACAATACCTATGGTTTTGAAAAACCGTAGGTATAGGGGTGACCTAAACCCATGATTTTGTCCAACAGTGTGGGTATAGATCATTATCCAAAACCTATACCCACTATTTTAGCAAAAATGTGCGAAAGGTCTGAACTAAACCCTATACCCATAGTTTTTGGAAAACCATGGGTATATGGGTGACCTATACCCATATAATTTTTAAACACTATGGGTATATATATGGTTTCTAGTAGATGATGGGTTTTTTGGTGAGGTAATCATAATGTGTTATTATTTTACGACTTTTATTATTTTACATATATGAAATGAACTATTTCTCATCCTTATGGGATATCCAGATATGTAACTAGATATAATAATACATAATTTTGTATACATGTTACAATGTATTATTAGTGGTGTTATCGACTTGAGTCCACTTGAAAATAAAGGTGTGTAAAATGATATTAGTATTTATTGATTGTCCCATATTATAATGATTTATATTATTCATTTAGTTATCTTTATTTTAGGTAATATCAGTTGTATTTCCAAATTCGTAACTATCTTACAATTTTTTGTATTGTATGAAATTCTTGTATCATATATTGATTATGATTAATAGTTTATGGATTCATTATTGGGCATGGTTTAATATATTTTATTTTATTTTACAATAATCTATTATGATATAGAGAAGCTAGTTCCATATATTGGTTTGATATATAAGCTCACATCTAGTACATCTATTTTAGCCTATTCGAGGTGGGATTCAAGTGTCTTATTTTGTTTTGTTTTAAACATAGTGGTGTTCTAACAATATCAGGTCACGAATCAGTAGTATGAGGTAATGGGGTTGAGATCTATGTTAAAGTTCAATTTTTGGGACATGTGAAGTTAATTTTTGTTTGAGAGAATCAAGGGAAACAATATAAGCTCTATTAGAGTTCAATATAACTTGAATGTGAAACAAGATAGTGTATAATATTCAACACATTCCTATGAAAGGACATTGATTTATTTTCACTAACTTGGGTATATAAATCATTGATTATAGGTTAAAATTATGTCAATACATAAAACACTGAATTGTTATGGGATTAAAATTTAGGAAATTCCAACGATATCTTATTAATCATCTCTTTATTACCCTATGATCCAATTGTGAATTTTAATTTTTTATAGTAATGACATTCTATGTCACAACATATATGAATAGTTCATAATGTATGAGGTTTTTTGACTTGATACTACAGAGAGTATTAATGTATATAGATTTGTAGATATCCTATGTTGATTAGATATTATGAGATGAGTTTGTGGGATGATGTGTACGGGATGTGTGACTATGTATTATTTAGGTTTATGACTAATACCTTTTTAATTTGGGTATAATTTATTTTCAGGGTAATACATTTCGCCTATTCATTTTAATTTTGGAAACATTTTGAATACACATGATAATTTATTTACTACAGTGAATCTTCCATTATGATAGTTGGTCACTATTTTTTTCATTTTTATTATGATTATTATTCCACCTGATAATTAAAGTTTGTATATTGGTGTGTAGTGATACAATGAATTGAATGTGTGAGACTATAATGACTTATGAGAGGTGCTATTTATTTTTTGACACATTAGATTAATAGTTGTAATAGAGATGGTGTGTGGTGAAGATTATTTTTTAGGGAATGAGTTTCTTGATGTGAAGATAATATTCTCACCTATTTGAAGAGAGTTAAACTAATTATGATAATAGATAAGTTTCTTTCACTTTTTGATTAATTATGTGGTTTTTAGTTTTTTAGAGAATAATTTTTGATATGTTTTAACTCAAGTACATGTTCTATTGGGACATGTGTTTCATCTGAGATGGGTATTATAGTGGCAAATGCATTACAGTTTTATTATTTTCCCTAGATGTTGATTTGTTCTAATTTAGCTACTTATTCAATACGATGATAGGTTATGACCTATATGTGTGTTCTATAGGGTGATGTGTTATGAGACATATGCATGCTAGAAATACCTTCATCTTACATTAAGATCAAACTACTAAAATATTCCAACTTTTACTAACCAAATATCGCCATTAGATTAAGATCCCAAAATAAGGCATAGATGAATCTAGTCATCCAAAAGAACCCCCTTTTCATGATTTTCCATAAATAAAAAGACATCAAATATTTCTAAATGACCAAAGTTGACCCTAAAAATCATTTTTATAAATTTATAGAAATATAAATAATTGCAGTATTTAAACTAGAAAAGAACATAAAAGAATAATGAGCTTCATATTGTATGTCATACATGCATGGGTGAACCACTAATAATACTTATCACATTATAATATAATTTATAACAGATTTAAAAACAATATTATGAAGTAAATATAATATTGATAAATTCTATCTCCATCTACCTCTTCTTGATTTCTTCTTCTTGATTCTGCTCATTTTATTTGTTACTAAGGTCCAAAGAACATACATATTAATTACAATCTAGTTAAAAAGTTATCCATGATCGCCTAAAATCATGGTAAAAGTCACATTGACCCTTTATCACAATTTCCAAAATTGAGACCCTTCATTTTGGCAGAACATATATACCCCCATAGCTCCATAAAAACAATATGAAATTATGTGAAAAATGTAATGGTCATTTTGTCATTGAAGAGGTCTTGCTGCCAATCTTTTCACAGAATTATGATCTTGATTTTTCACCTAACAATTGTTGAATTGAATTAGTTAAATTGAAATCAATAAAATGAAATAGTCACGTCCTCTAAAAAATATCCCACCTAAATACTTTCCTCAGGGAACTTTAATTACCTCTACATCACATTAGAAAATTTCTTTTTTTTCCATCAAATAAAAAAATGTTTTACAATGTCCATCCATTCCACCACATGCCATTAATGCATGATAATTCCACATACATTATAAAATATCACTTAAGTAAAATTTTCCATTTTATTTTTGAATCAACTTATAATTTATAGATTTATATATGTATACTTTATCAATTTATGGATGAAATAATATGTCATAAACCCACCCAGTTCAACCCTGAACCAGTAACCTTAGTCGGCCTGTAATAAGGCAGAAAGGGTGTTCCTGATTGCTACTGGCTGGAAACCACTTTCTATAAGATTGAAATAATGTTGTAGATGCTCAATATACAAGAGGGGGGGGTGAATAGTATACTTTTAAAATTTCCTTAGACAACGAAAGATCTAAGTTTAACAAAGTTAAACTAAGAAAATTCACAAACACCTTTAACACCAATAAAAGATTGGGACAAAGTATGAAGTTACAAACTTCTAGTTCTATGAACTTCCTTAAATCTGGAAAGTGATTCCGAAAACAGTTTCTGGAAATATGGATACGGAAAATGAAACCTAACCAATGTTTTCCATATGATATTCTACATTAAAGAGTATATAATCGAAATTAATTAGAGTACAAGTGTACAGAAATATATGAAGATTATACTTTCCTTACAAAACAATATGCACCGGAAAAACAAGTAGTAAAACTAAAAGTAACAAGATATAAATATTTTAACCCAAAGAGAAGGGTATCCAACAACCTTAGATAAAGGTACCTTGATTTATACTTTAAAGCAAGTCTGTCTTACCCACACCTAGGTAAACCCTCAACATGAAGATCAGAGTCTCTGTCTTGCTATCCCCGCAAGCCCCTAAATTCAAGGTAGTTGGAACCTCTATATTCCTCAGCAAGGAAGCCCTTGAACTTCAAGGTAGTCGGCAACTCTATCTTCCTATCCCCGGAATCCCTCGAATGTAATAACCAACATTCAGAGTCGCACGAAGCACGTCTACACAAGGAAAAGTTTGAACAAGTAGTTCAAACATTATGAACGAATCTTGAGAGTTGATAAGAGCTTCTCTCTCTAGAAATCACTTCAACAACATGTAAGAACATATGTCAATGATCAGTATGGAGTTCATTAAAATGAGCTCTTATTTATAGGCATGGTTGGAACGGTTGGCTCCCTCCTCCAATGGTCATATTTTACTTAAAATTCGGAGGGATCTGTACACGTGTAACTCAACCAACGATTAGTTAGAAACAGAATGGACGACATAGTTTTATGAAAAAACATGTGTAAATGAAAGCACGACATCATTTTGTAGTGAAACGAGTGTAATCATATGGAAAACAAATGTTTGGAGTGTAACAAAAAAAAGTTTGGAGTTGAACCAAAATGGAATTTGGAGTCTATATTAAAAAGATATTCGGATACTATTTTGTAGGAATTTGGAACCTGAATTCTGTAGAAATACGGAGTATGAATTTCTAAGGAAATTCGGAGTCTGGTTTCACCAGAGTTCAGAATCTGAACTTGCATAGTTCAGAGTCAAACTTGTTAAAGTTCAGAGTCGAACTTCTAATATTTCAGAGTAGAACTCTTAAATGTTCGGAGTTTAACTCTTAGAAGTTCAGATTCAAACTCATAAAAGTTTGGAGTTGAACTCTTAGAAGTTCGGAGTCGAACTCATAGAAGTTTGGTGTCGAACCTTGTTAGAGTTCATATCCAGAATTCGGAACGGAACTATAAGAGAGATCATATCCAGAATTCGTAATGGAACTATATGAGAGTTCGTATCTAGAACTAAGAGTGTAAATTCATTATAGTTGACATCCATAATTCGGAGTGGAACTTCATTACAGTTCACATCCAGAATTCGCTGTGGAACTTCATTACAGTTCCCATCCAGAATTCGGAGTGGAACATCATTACATTTTACATCCAGAATTCAGAGTGGAACATCATTACAGTTCACATCCAGAATTCAAATCCTATAACATAATGCTTCATATCTAAGTATTATATGATTCCAAGGTTTTGGGTATGAATCATATTTTTACACTTAAGAAAAATATTGATATGTATAAGGAAATATATGTTAGAGTAAAATTCCTTAAGGAAGGAAATTTTCATTAGAGAATTAATATATAGATTTGCTTAAGTATAAGGTGTTTTTGATTTTCTAAAACAAGAAGAAATGGAAAAGTCATAAGGAAAAACTTATTAACTCAAAAATCTCCCCCCTTTTGGAAAGCACAAACATATTTATGAAAAAGAATATAAGTACTTTGAAAAATTTCTTTAGACTTTGAAATTAAAACATATCTCCCTTTGTTCTTGGATGATAGTGAATACAACTAACTCCCCCTTAGGCATTGAATCTCTAAGGATTGTATTCTGAGTTTCTGGAGTAGAGTTTTCAGAATCATGGGAATGAAAAACTTCGTGATGAGAAACTCCCCCTTACTTTAAGGATATTTCACATAGAAAATTTTCCTTCTTCATTTTTAAATTTTCCTTCTCCTTTTTTAAGTATTTCTTTTTCCTTATCCCCCTTTGTGATTTAAAAAAAGAATTTATGGGAATTGAAAAAAAATATGGTACTTGAAACATTATTATATAATAACACAAGATTGAACCAAGAAAACAATTTCATTAGAGTTGAGAAAACTTTTCAAGGATAGAAAAATAAAACAAAAGATCGGAGTGGGTTTATTTTTCTTCATTTTCCTTCGGGATCAGCTTCTTCAAATAGGTTTTTAGTTTCTTTAAATCTCTTTGATCCTCCTCAGCTTGCCTCTCCAAAGCTTTTATCCTTTCATATTGAGCTTTCAAAGATTCTGCCTGAGCCTTCATTGCCTATTCCTGCATCTTCACTAGCTCATCTTTCATTACATGTCTTTCATCAAGCTCAATCCGGAGATCTCTATTCCTTATAAAGTTTTGAGCAAGAGAGTTAGCCTTTTCATTCAGTTCCTTCACTTCATGACTTCGAGAACTTTGCTCAATAATCATCTCATCCTAAAGAATCTTAATCATTGCATCCTTGGTGTAAAAGGCATCTTTTACCACATTTAGAAAACGTTCAAAGTCAGCGATGTCTTCTTCAACATTCATAGACCCCAAAGTGATTTTTCTACAAGATTTCCCGTGCACATCATAATTTATAAGGAAATTTGTATGGTCAGCCTCAATATTTATACACTTATCCATCACCATAGATAAGGATTATGACTTCTGATTCAAACTAGGTTGCAGCATCTGGCATCTGGGGTCAATACTGGGAAATATCGGAATGGTGTCCACCAGCTTTTTCAAAGATTCAACAATGAAGTCATGATCATGTGCTGATGTCTCTGAATCAAATATCTTGCTTGGATATTTCACTTCCTCAACCTGCACTAGCTTCCTTCTAGATGAACCAGTAACCACTTTCTTCTTGATGATATCTTTTATTGGTGTTTCCATGAGCACTTGCTTTCCTTTATCAGTTTTAAGAATGGGTTGCTCATCTGGAGATTCTTCCTCAGATTCAGAAAGTTGAATAATCGGGTCTTCATCTATTTTCTCCTTTTCGGATCCTTCCTCAAGAAAATTCTTCTCATATGATTCTTCCTCATCAGATAAAACATTTTGTTTGTCTTCCTCTTGATTATTATCATCCTTGCTACTTTATTTCTCAACTGCCTTTCCCGGAGTGGGTAATTTTTCAGATTTATCTTTTTCTTTATACTCTACTACTTTCTTGATAAAATCATCATGATCAGAACTTTCTTCTTCTTCTTCTTTTTATTACTCTACTACCTCTTCTTCTCTTTCAACAACTTCTTTTTATTTAATATTTTCCGGAGTGGAGTACTTGTTTCCAGGGGTTTCTGGTAATGATTGAATATCAAATGTTTCCGGAATGGGAAACTTCTCAAAGGCTAACTATGTTGCTTTTAATAGAGATTGTACAATGAATATAGGTTGAATACATTCAGTCTTTGGTCATTGACCTTGCTAGTATGTCTAGTAAGGGAAATGCAGTGAATGATGCACTGTGTAGGAGGAATCAGATACATGTTGTTCATATGGAAAGTAGCAAGTGATAATTCATGAATTTTCTTTTTGAGATTCATGTAGAGGTGAAGGATAGTCAAGGGTATACTTATCTATCATATTTATCTATTAATTCATCCAAACATGATAGGGTGAAATTGATGAATCTATCATATTCTAAGAGAATAGACCTACTAGTGATTGTTGTATGTGAGGACCCTCCTCCTGTTGGGATTGTAGGTGTGGATGAGATCCTACATGTACATGGTTGTGTATGGGTTTCAATAGACATGCATGAGGAGATACTAAGAGACTTTCATGATTCATCTTGTGAAGTGCATACTAAAATTACCAAGATGTATCAATATTTACATCATATTTACTGGTACCTAGGAACAAAATGAGATGTAGACTGTTTTGTCATGAGTTGTTCCACTTGTTAACAAGTGATGGTGGAACACCAGGGACTAGACAGACTATTACATCATTTTCTCATCCTTATGTGGGAGTAGGATAACATTGTGATGTATTTCTTGATATGTTTATAGAGATTAACTCAAGTTAATTATGATTTATGGGTTGTTGTTGACAATATCACAAAGGTCGTTCATTTTCTAACTATTAAAGAGACCTTTTAGTTGATGATTTTTTGAGGTAGTACATCTGTGTGATAGTACGACATCAAGGGGTCCTGTATACTATCATTTTAGATAAGGATTCTTAGTTTAATTCATGTTTCTAGAAATATATATAGTTGTATTTGGGTACATGGGTGCTATTGAGCACAACATACCAATACCTGATACATAGCTAGTCAGAGCGCATGATTCTGGTGCATGAGGAAATGATGTGATTATGTGTCTTAGATTTCAGGGGTTCTTGGGATAGGAATATACACCTAGTTGAATTATCCTAGGATAATATATTTTAGGATACTATTCATGTTGGTCCGTATTATAATTTTTAAGATAGGCGATGCCAATCACCCATGTGTGGGTTAGAGGTAGGAGAGGAAACTATGTTGGGGCCTCATCTTGTTTAGGAGACCATGGTACTGATTTGTTTGTTCTAAAAGTATATGGATACTATGCAATGTCTCCAGAAATCATACATTGATCACTTTTGATATCCTAAGGATTCCAAGATCAATGATAGAATTTTACTATGTGTTTCATAGAGGATGGTACATAAGAGGGTCAGGAGATAGGGTAATATTTCACATTTATATGTTGGGTCATTCGAGATTATAGAGAGAGTTAGGTAGGTAACCTTTCAGTTCTAGTAACCTCAGAGGTACGTGTCCATGCACAATGCCTTCCACATTTCTCAGTTATGATGCTATTATTCAGACCTGTCTCATTTCTTTCATCCCAATGTGTTTGAGATATTGTAATATGCATCCTTTTAGGAGAATCCTCGACATTTTTGGATGGTATAATGAAGGTTCTATAATCGTGGTAAGTTCCTCTCATATGGGTGTTGGGGAAACATGAATGTGTGCAAGAGGATACCCAAGAGAGGGAGGCAGATATACAATCACGGTGTTTATATTTATTCATATATCATTCTTCACCACCCATTGATGGGATAGTCTGGGATGAATTACTTTATGGAGAGATGTTTTATAAGAATCCGGTTCATCCTTGTGGTATGAATACTTTAATTTCATATTTTCATTATTTAAATGTTCAATCGTGTCCTATTATGAATGCCCTTTGAGGAAATGGAGGCGTAAAGGGTGTTTGTGGGTTTTTTGAGGCCCAAACCCAAACATTAGGGTGAATGTTTCCCAACACATGGTTAGTATAAATGTTGTATTGAACGCTGTAGAGTTTATAAAATAGCGTGCGGATTTTTATAGAGAGTAAAAACTAGCCACTTAATTTTTGAAAAACCATGCAATTTAGGTCGCACGGCCGTGTGAACAACTATAAAATCTTGATGGTTGATTTTTGACTAAATTGAACATGGTTAAAAAATCGTTTAAATACTGTGTGCTCTACTCCTTTCCTAAAGATACCCATGAATGGTTCGAACACAGTTTGGAAATCAATGTACCTAACCCTTCTGACCCTATATATTTTGGGAAAATAAATAATTTTTAGTTAATTACAAAACATTTTATAATCCAAAAATAAGTTTTAAACTCTCATACATTAACTCAAAGGTTTTGAATCCCTCCTCATTGAATAAACATGGATTTGAGGTATGATATTTGTTCGAGATCATAATCAAGATCTATTTAAATCATCAGATATGTCATGGTGAGTTCCACATTCCTATAGTGTCATTATTCTTTTGGTATTGTATCAGTTTCAATATTTGGGTGCTAGATGATGTTATATATTATTAGGTTCTTCATCTATTCATTAACTATTTCCTAGATTAGAGCCTAGTTATGTGCTGATGTTGAATGATCTTTTAACTACGAACCAATGGTAGGTGGTCTTGTGGATTTCAATTAAATTCGATCTATTTATATATTTCATCGTAATGTGCACCCAATTTCTAGTCATCTCTATAAAATAAAATTGATACCTTATATTTATAGTCATATACTCTGTAATTAGAGAATCTTGTTGATTTTTATAGGTTTAATACAATATAAATGGAACCACCCTTTTGGGTGTGTCGACTATTTTGTTTAAACCACCATGGGTATCCCTTGGAAATGGATTCCTTTGGGTGTTCCCACTTACCCCTACCTTGGGTTGTGAGTTTTGATTTCAAATTGGGGAATTTAAATATAAAATGATTAATAGAAGTGATGAATTGACCCTTCTCCTTTACTTTAAATTGCTTATTTATGCATGCGATTCTTTATATCATAAAATGACATGTGAGTTAAGAAATGGTTATGCTATCAAAATTATTGATTAAGCATGGATTTAACATTGTATTGTTATTACAATGTTAGATAAACAAATACTATTCCATGTAATAGTTTATTTATGTTTTATAATATTATTATCATGATTTCCTATGTGAGTATTTTGAATGTAATACCATGAAAGCTTGGACAATGGCTTGGAACCCCCTTGGGGTGAGGTTTGGAATGAGATGTTATTACTGTTGAACTTAAAATAGATAATTGATATTGATAAAAAATAGTTGAACTTTTTTAATTCTTAATCACCATGAGTGACACCTAGATTAGAATGAATAATTCCATGGGTGGACTCATTTGGCTATTGAATCTTATTCCCGAGTGATACTTGGTTTGATAAGAATATAATCATGGGGGATTGGATTGTTACATTCTAAGTGACACATGAAATCCTTATGGATATCCCATTAAATTCTAAAGAGAATTTGTTATATATTCCATGATTGACACTTGGTCTCTTGTAGTGGACTGCCAAAGACGGACATGATTTGATTAGACATTATAACATACCTATAGCGATACATGGGTTCTTGAGGATTAATAAAGTTGGGATTGTAGGGTGTTGGTTTGGATTACACATGGAGTGAGACATGGATTCCAACTTAGAGATGTGAGAAATGGACTTAGGTTCTAAGTTGAATTGAGAATATCATGGATTATGATGTGACTACTATGTGAAAGCATGAGCTTGGAGTTGGTCTTTAACCTATACTTTTTAGATGGTTTCTGAGGAATCTATTATGCTTATAATTATATGGTATGTGTTTTGCTTGGAATGAGTATTGAGACTTACAAATTGAATGATATTTAATTTTAAAATAAAATTAACTAAATGAAACATGCCTAAATATTAATTTAGATACATATCACTTCAATGAATTTGATTGAATTATTTGGATTATAAATGGGAGACTATAAATATGGGATGCTTAATGTTGAGTACATTAATACATAACTATTATTATTTCATACAAAATATTGATTTATATATTCACTAACTAATTAACACAGACGCTGATTAGTTGCCTACTTGGATTATATATCCCACCCCATTTGGGAAACCTTTGGGGAGCCAAATAGATTATATGGTTGAAAGTGTTGATAAGTTAATATAGCATAATATAGTTTATTAATTTATACTTGGAGAATGGGAGTATGATATAATGATTATCCTCAGGATTCTACTGAGTATTTTTATCATTTTTGTACTTTTGTTTCATGTGACGTTAATCCGCCATGTGTACATATTTTGGATTCTTTTCTAGAGACATACAAAATGTATCACCATAATCACTTTTTATATGATATGTCTTATGGAATTGATTATTTATTAGTCCATAACTATTTAGATCTTCTATACTTAATATTCAACGTCATCAAAATATATATTATAGATTCTATTGTGTTACACTCTTGTAAGAATTTATCATCTTCCCATACAGTCTCCTAGGACGTTGTTATAGTCAATGGCCTCTGGAATTTGGTTAGATTCACTTGAGGCCTTATGACGAAACGATCTTAGAGAACTGTTGAGTGACATACGAGTCCAAGATTTTACACTAGGTTTTATATTTCCAATGTAATATAGAAGACATGTATTAATCTTTTCACCCATTACTACCAAAATGAATGATACATATGCTGATAAACCCAAAATTTATAACAATATTTAAATGTATGCACTAAATCTCTATTACAAGAGTTGGGGATGTTATATTTTTTATCAAAAGAATTTTGGTAGGTCCCTTTAGAACTAGATTTAGATTTAGAAATCTAACATGAGAATTATGATAATCCCTTAGAGTATTTGAGATGTTTTAAATAATTTTTATTCAATGGATAAATAGTAAGAATGAATTTGGGTTAACTAAGTGTATGTCAGTATTTGGGGATAGAAACTAGAGGTATGAAGGGAATAAAAACCCACATTCAATTTAGGGATTTACCTGTTAATTTTATAATATTATTTATTAATTATATCATATGATACACTAATGATTATGAAGAATGTGAAAATCACATGAGTATTACATGATAATAATTCTTTAATATTTTAGTGGAAGAAATATATAAGAAATTTTATAAGTGAAAATGTTTATTTCTAAAAAATTATTTTCTTGAAAATATTTTCTCCATAGATTGAATAACTATTGATATTTTTTATAATAATAATAAATCGTAGTATATCCCATGGTGATGAATATAACCTTTAAATGACTTAATTTAGTGTAATTATGGTTAAATTTAATATTATATTACTATGATGTGGAGGTATTTATTAATGGACTTTTTTATGAGGGTTTATAAAAAAAATCCGAGGGCTTTTCTATTAATATTTACTTGTATGGAAAATTTAGAAAATCTAAATTTTAGAAACATATGTTGGATGATTTCATTCACTCTAAAATATAATATTTATAGAGAAGTGAATTGTTTTGGGATATTTATTGAAGAATCTATAGATTTTTGATGAGATTATATAATTTTGAAAAATAGTTATTATTTTTCATAATAACTACCATCAATTTCTATTAGAATCATATGTAATAATTCATTTTTTCTACTTATATGAATTAATTATTTAAGATTTAAATGAATATTTTTACATGTTTTATTACATTTTGGAAGAAATTATGAATCCGTTCATTCATTTTTAATTTTTAAAGTAAATTTTAATTTTTTGGGGTGATGAATAAATTGATATTATTTTATATAGAACATTGATTTTAAAATTTTGAATGTTCAATTTGGATATTAATGTGATTGTAAATGATTAATTGTGTTTTGAATGAAATATTCTTGAATATGTTTTAAAATGATGGTAGAAACAAATCTTGGAATTTAATAGTACAAAATTTGAGTTATATTAATATTATGAATTTATTTCAAATTTATATGGGAAAAATAAAATTGAAAACATTATGGTTTTAAAAATAAGTTTGAAAATCTAGTACATGGTCAAAGTGACTGTAGGGAGAATCCCTTAAGTTCAGTATACTGACTGTAATGAACAATCACTAAAGGGACCATACATGTGACACTAACTTACCACCTAAGAACTAAACAAACATAAAACATTTTATGTGACCATTTGGGATGTGATCTCTAGATTAATGAAAAAAATGAACATGCAGAAAAAATTTACAAATCCATGGATATTGTCCACAGTTGAAAAATTCATGTTATCATGAGTGAATAAGAATAAAATGGAATCCCCTTTAAGTTATTGTATAATCCATCATAGTCATTTAAATGACCACAAGAATCCACCCTCAAACTACCTTCACAGTTACTTACCAATTGAAAACACCACCCTCTTAATGTTCATATCCCAAGTGACCACATATTCACCTTTAAGCTAGCACAAATGAAAATCCATTCCTACTATATCTCCTCTATCAAAATACTGTAAGGCCCCTCACCATATCTCTTATATATGGTGATCCATAGTCCATTACATAATCAATTTAATATATTTTGAGCTCACCTCTCTAAAATATGGATATAATGAATTCCATTATTAAAAAATGATTGTGTAAATCTATGGAGTGTGAATGATGATTTCTGAATAAGAAGAAGGTTTCTCACAAGCTTAATAAAATTCACACTAATGTTATGACCACGATTTCATAAGGAAAACATCCTAAAATTGTATATTATACCAGCATGATTTTTTATTTAACTATGGATGCAACATCTAACCCCAAACAATGTTTAATGTTGAATGATTCTAAGGCACATGGAGAACCATTCGAAAATTTAGGGAATACGAGATCCAAATCTGGAACATAGTTGAGGCGAATCCATATCCACTGAATCCTGAATGAAAATATTCCACATCAAACCTAACTAATCCAAATCCACATATAAAGAACTGATGTTTACCACTCCACTTGTGGACTCACCTTCTAATTGATGATTGAGGATCTTGTTTGATAAATATGGATGAATTTAATCTACTATAACCAGCCATGAAATTTAATATAGATGAATAATCTCTATATTTGGGTCTGTTTCATTCCGTGTATAGGGTTGTAGAGATGGAAGCTAACCTCAAACATTACCAACTAAAATGTTTCTCAATATTAAACAGGTCCATGCTATGTATACATATTATTCCTATGTGGAGATTATTGAAATTACAACCATAATTTGATGTTTTGATCACATTAGGATACCTTGAGTTCATAAATGTGATAGAGCATATCTTTTTACACTAAGGTTTACAATCCCAAGTTGATGTTGAGAATTAATGAATGACTTTCCTATAGAGATTGTTGAAAATGGGTGTTTTACTAAATTCATGGATAATTTTGAGGATGAAATAAACTTCCATAATCCCCCATTGATCTATGAATAAAGAATCTAGGAGCGGGTTTAAATTGATTTAGATGAACTAGTGGATGACCAATACTAAAATCACACTTTCCCTATTCCACTTAAGAAGACCCAAATTTAATTATAAGTGAAATATACCCATTATATTCTTAGAAAAAGAATATGACTCCCACTGTAATGTAAATCCATGAATCACTTCAACTACAAATTATGTGGAGCTCAATCATAAGAGGAGAAAAAAGTAGTTATGGTAGACTTCAGATTCCATGTAAGGTGATATCATTCCTTGATCATGACAAGTGTAAAAAATATAAAGAAAAATTCATTTTATCAAGAAACTATGATTGAAGAAAATTTTGGAAGCACTAAAATCATTGTATATAACATAAAAGAATATCGTGGTTATCACATGATAATAATGGAAGAGTGGGAATCTATTTAAATAGAGAAATGATAAATGAGGGATCGTAGGCTTCTTCTAATATCTTCAAACCATGGTTGCTACAGTATTTTTATTACATTCTTCATTCAAAATTTTTACCTATATTTATCGAATTGTAGAAGACTAATAAATTAGTGTCTAAGCCAATGAGATTATCCCTGCATCCATGTAAATGAGTTCAGAGTTCTAATAAATTTTATTTTCAATTGATCTCCACAAATTTTTTTTATTTTTTTAGTTTTATGAGATTTACTTCTACTTAATATCTTAAAAATTTTCTTAGCTACATCTCTAGATTTAATACATAGTATATCTGTACTCACTCCACTGCACATGATAGTGAGTAATGGGTGAATTGTGTGGTTATTAGAGATAACCAATCAATATTCCAAGAAAGATTTAGTCTTATAGTGATCATTATACTCCCATAAATAATTGAGACTTTCAGTATATGGTGATCAAGTGTGGTTTCACTCAATTAGGGATAAAATAAGAGATTCATAAACTAGAATTATGTTTCTACGAGAGAGGTAAGGGGATGATCCATGGTATAGTCACTATATATAAATTTGAATTGAATATAAAATACAATTTAGACAAATGCTTTTAATAGTGAAAATAAAAAATGTATAATTGAAAAATGTTATCATAAATTCAAACCCATTGACTAAAATAAAATCACATCTGTAACTTTTTCTTCTCTTAGAGACACCCAGGGACCACTATTTGTATTTTTTTAAAGGATTGTTTTTTAGGCCCACATGAAAGGATATTATCTATCTCAACACCATGATATAGAGGGTAAAAAAAAATTTACATTATATTTTAAAATTATTTCAAAACATTACTAGATCTAGTTCATATTACATCATTGGTATTGATTTAGTGGTTGAATGAACTATTTGTGAAATACTAAGAACTTTAAAAATTACTAATCAAGTGAAATGCGAATTTGACAGAATTACATTGAAATTTAACCATCCCACATATTATTCATTCATCATAGTGAATTTTAGGATTGAGAACATGGAAAATAATAGGGAATAATAAAAAATAAATTTAAGATAACTTTTTGCACCCAATTTAAATAATGATAATTGACATTAACCATATAATTATTAACCAATATTTGAACTAAGAACTGGTATGGTTAAGCTTCTTCCAAAGTATAATGGATTTGTGGGAGATGACCTTAGATATTATCAAATAGAACTATCTAATGTTTTCATCAATTTAAATCTCATAGAAGAATATAAAGATTATGTTACCTAGAAGGTATTCACCTTATCTCTTGAATGATTATCCTATGAATGGATCTACAACCGCAAACCTAGGGAATTCAATACAAGGGATGTTCTATTAAAGGAATTCCTTTAGATGTACTTCCATGACTCATAGAACAATAAAATAAGAAAAGTGATATATGAGATCATGAAAAATGGTAGTGAAACTCTCTATGAGTTTTGGGAAAGATTCAAACATTTAAAAAACTCCTGCCCATATCCACCTTTTAAAGATCACCATATTTTTGTATAATTTTACCAGGGGTTGATAGAGAATGACTGAAGTCTACTAGATGATTCTTATGAAGGATCATCAATGGAAAATTCCCCCCACTGAATTCCAAATAATACTATGTGGAAATCCTAAAAATCTAAAAAATTCTATACAAGAAGAACCCTTAGAGGATAAAACGAGGTAAAAATTTAAAACTATCCTCTACATGAAAAGAATATTTAAGAACAAATCCCTCTAGTGTGATTATTTTTCAATTTAGTATAAGAAACATAAACATTTAAACCTCTTTGAAAATTCCATATATTCTTCTGTCAATATCAATACACTGCTGAATTCCCTTCAATAGAAGGAATACAGAGCATTGAAGCTCTATACTGGAGGAATTTCTAAAAACAAACATAAAATAATCAAGTATATACAGATAATTCTAATTTATGGTTTCAAGATGAGAACTAATAGCAAGAATGAGAGAATTTCCATTCAGCTTCTCAACTATCCTTCCAACTTCCACCCATCCAAAGAGGAAACCCTCATCTCTCTAAAATATATCAACATTAACATAATCAAGAACCCATTATGATGGAATTGGTAAAATTACATTTCTAATCTAACAATACTATAAAAACCACCCTCAATACTCAAAAACCCACACTAAAAGAGCTGTAAGGGAATTACAACCATATTATGACTTTCATAAATGAATTTAAGAATCATGGCTCAAGTAAGCTTTATACTTTTTATATTACTAAAACTAAGAGAAATTTAACGTACAATACATTAAATAGTGGTACGGAGCTGAGAATTAGTGAATAATAAAAATATCAAGGGGTGTTATAAGTGAATTTACCACTCTACCTAATGAAATTTATAAGAAATAAAGTTATTAAGACCTTATAAAAACACCCATTCTGAATAAATTCAAATGGAAATAGAATAGTGGATTCAAACTAGTCCCATCCACCCTTCAATGTACAGGATAAACTGACTAAGAATCCCAATTTGGACACACTACAATAAGATATTCACGAAATATTCATGAAGGTGGAGATAAAAATACCTTTTTCTAGAATCCAACCTCTAATCTAGAAGGAATAGAAAAATTATCTGAGAAATGTGTGTCAGGAATAGAACAATGACTGTTAATGAAATGGTAAGTCAAGGTAAAAAATATTCAGCCTTTTTAACCTCATAAATCCCCCAAAAAGGTTAAAATTGGAGAATCTAAACTGACCCAAGTAGTCACGAACATTGATAACCTAAAACCATTTCATACCTTGTAGGTGTTATTGATGAAGTTCTAGTAAGTCTATAAGATTTTTTGTTCATATCCAATTTTTACATTTTGAATCCAATGGAAGAAAATTATTAATATTAAACTCCTTTAATTCATGGTAGGACATTTCATAATAATACCAAAACCATATTGAATGTCAATGATGATCCAATTTGAATTGATTTTGGTGAAAATTGTAAATTTTAACATCATTGGATCAATGAAATACACACATAAGAACCTATCAATTTTTTCATTATAATATTTTGAATTAACATGTTCTTATGTTGTGGGAATTAAAAGGGTTGATGATATAATCAGATTAAATAAAGATTTTGAGAATCCAATTCTTCATGATGGATTTATTTTAAAAAATAAGCTTAATATTGAAAAGGTTTTGAGTGTTGAAATATTTGATGAATATAGTGAAATTTATTTTGATGGGTTACAAAATTATGCTAATAGTACTTCTACCTTGAGTGTAAAGAATTCTAGTATAGAGAATAATGAGCTAGAAAAAACACTACAACCATGAAATCTTGCCCCATCTCATTGGCTTGAAAGGGCGGGGGAATACTACTTGGCCTTAAGTGATGTTTCCAAGGTTCCAAAGGCTAGAAATAAATGTTGAGGGCTCTGAGAAAAAATTGGGGAACAATTTTTCCTTGAGGGAATACCAAAAAACCAAATGATTCACCTTCAAAAAACTACATGATGCATATCAGCAAAACAACAAACTCATATATAACAAAAATGGAACCACACTATTCCACAATACAACCAACTAACCAAAACAACCAAAAAAATGTCAGAGTAATACATGGAAGTTAAAATAGGAGACCCAAAATAATCCAAGACACACTCCATGTCTCCAGACCAAGTTCCAAGCTCCATGAACTACCACATCTCCTAAGAATCACTACGAACCACTAGAAATGAGATTCCTTACTATTAACTATGTCCCAGAATACGACATATTTAAAAGTACCAAAGTGACAAAGCAGGGGGTGAGTACTAAAAATCAATAGGTTTCCCCAAATTACATCTCTACCCAAACAACTAGGATAAAAACATTATCATATTTATATAAAATAATTTATATATAACATATAATAGTGAAACCATTGTCATAAGACAACATACCCTTACCCAGCCATGTTAAATAAGGAAAACCCACAACCATTCCACAATCCATATCCCTATCACGAATTATCAAAATAACTTTCATTTTTGTAAAACAACACACAAAAAAGAAACCATTTAGGCGGGACTTCCGTCCATCCATTTCAACCCATTCATAACTAGTAGTGCTTCCCGACCACTACCCTTAATAGGGGTTCTCCTAACTACTATCCATCACCTTTTATAGAGTGTCTTCCTTCCCACTATCTCATCACCTTTCAACAAGACACAACCAAACATATAACCCACCATGGCCACAACAACATGCAAATAACTATTCCAATAACATGACAAATAACATCAATAAACCACCCATTATTTGAAACCACCATTAAATCATTTTCCATGCCAAACCAAATTTAAATAAAACATAATTATTATTTAAAACCATATTTCAGAAAACATCTTTCATAATCAACCACTAACAATTTTAAAACCAACATCATAAAATCACACAAGCCCCTTATTGCAACAATAACCCATTTTCCCCAAAATATCCCAAATCATCAACAAAGATATTTCCAACAATATTTACACATCATTATCCCATTAATTTCAGTAAAAACCAGTTAATTGTCCCCAAAATCTCTAGTTCTAACCAATTGGAGTTGAGAGAGAATCGATTTTTCTTTTAGGGTTCCTGCAAATTCAACCCACAAGAAACCGCACCCCAATCTGGGAGAACATTCCAAAAAAAATGCATTAGATCTCATTTAAAATCATAAAAAAGCCATAGAAACAACCCCCAAGGTAACCATAACCCTAGATTTACAAACAACTAGTTTAAATATAGAAAACCAAGAGAGAGGGATATGTAGATCTATTGGAAACCACAAAAAACCATGCGAGCAGAATTACCCGTGAAGAACCTCCTTCATTACACCAATAAACTTCTTCAAAAATCATCCAAAATGTGTGGGAGAGAACTTCCAACCTCTGTGAACCGAAAATGATGAGTGAGGCCTGAGTGGGATAAGATTAGGAGTGAAATAGGTCAACCCCAAGGGAGACTGGATTTTGAAACCCTTCATTTATGTGGTCAAACAATTAGCCCGCACAGTTTGGAATACAATACACTAACCATATGCAAGCCAATAACTCTAGAGAGGGGGTCTGGAAGGTTTCATCACACAGTTTGGAAAACCATGGGCATGCTGTGTGATGCTTAATGTCTCCCCCTGTACTATTTCTTAGAGAACCCGCATGGTTTCTGCTAATCATGCCTAAACATTTCTCCTTAAACAACCCTCCAAACTTATTCAAAATCATTCCAAACTCTATGTAGAGACCCTAAGCTTAACGTACATGGACATTACATTACTTTAGAGGAATACATAATACATAACAAAAACAGACACATAAGGACCGTAATAGTTTGGTGTCTTTGGAAACTTGGAACGCAATCTTCTAATCATGGTGAAAGATCTTCAACATCTCCCAAAAAGATCTTCCCCCATTTTTTTCTTACCTAAAACCATTATTTATATCCTTAGGAAAAGAAAACATTAAAAGGGTGAGCTCAGATTCTCAGTAAGGGTAAGAATGGATAAAATAAAACATACCATATACATTTGAACTTAAAAACATGAACATAATGTTTAAACATCAAAATCTTGAGAAATGACATAAAACATGAAAGTACGCAAGGCATAGATCATAATGAAACATTAAGAATGAAAAAATAGAATGGGAATAAAACATGTAATTTTGGAAACCATTAAGCACATGATATGATTTCCATAGTAGCCAAGGCATTGCTGCAAAGACCATCTTAGTGGACAAATTCCCTTTTTGAATCGAGTTCACTCCTCGTTCCAGTCCTGTATTACTGAACCGGTTTAACTTGCTGTTCCTGCCATGTATATCTCATGATATATAAATCATTACCCAATGAATTTGTGGGAGATATAGTTCCCCCCCATCTCATAGTTAAATCATTCTTACATGTTCCACAAAATAAACATAAAACATTCATCACAACCCAAAGAATAAAATGGGTTTCATAAACATCATCCCATCATTTCATAATCCATATAAAACAAATGGATATAATTCCATAATAAGAAAAGTGAAACCATGTAAATAAATGAGAAATTATTCTTAAAACATACACATATGAAATAATTTCATTTTAGATGGAAAATGGTTTTGATAAAACACTTGAAATGAATTCTTGAGGAAAATATCCTTTCTTCTTTTAAATCATTTTCTTTTCACAAAATGTCATGAATTTTTAAAACAAAAGGATTTTCTTGAAAATAGTCATGAAATATTTTTGGGGAAGATTCATGAAAATATGGATTTTTAAAACTGTGAAAATTCTTTCATGCCATATAAGTTAAAAAAACATTCTTCTCGTACTTTTGTTGGAAAAGTCAAAAAGTACCTCGTACAAAAAATCAAAAAAGATTCCTTTCATATATTTTACTAAAAACTCACGAAAGGGTAAAATTGGATTTAAACAATTATAGGTGGATGGAAATAATATTACATATTTAGGAAACATGGATGTGGATGATAAAATACACCCCAGTAATTTCTGAAGTATAAAAAATCTCGGATAAAAATGAGATTGTGATATTTCCCTTACCTTAGGTCTGATTTACTTCGTAAGTGTCCTAAAATACTATATAATGATTTAAATAATGTTATTTACTTATTCCAGAATCATACTCATTGTTATGATATCATATATGGTTCACTTATGACTTTATTTTACCCGTTCTTTTGTAAATTCCATGTTAAAGAGCGTTTTGGGTAAAATCGTTTCATTTGTCTTCCGTGTTTTGACTTGTAATTATTCATATGATTACATAGATCATGATTAATTAATTCCATAATATAAAACTTGATTTATATATAATATATATTCAGAATATACATATATATAATATATCAATAAATGGAAAGACATACACCGTTCATGGAGACGGTAGGTCGTACCTACGCATGAACGATGTTCTCATTTACTTATTGAGTAAAATGGATTTAAGTAGATGACATAAATATATATTCACATAAATCCAGCATCATTATTACATCATATATTTCATGATTACTTATTATATATATTTTATAATCATTCATGAATGGTTAACGTGGATAATGAATCTCATCGCGTCGTGGAGACGGTAGTCCGTACGTACGCACGAGCGATGATATCATTATAATGATCGCGGAATTGTATTGGAGTGTATGTATACTATTTCATAATCAATATCACTTTAAAATAATCATATAAAGTTATTATTTACACCATTATACCCATCCAAGTAAGGTGGTGGTGAAAAATAGATTACACCACGGCGTGGAGACGTTATTCCGTACGTACGCACACGCGGTGATTTCGTTTTCCGTAGGATGGATAGATGGTGAAATAGGGTTTTTTCATACATATAATAAAATATCAGTATATTATTGATACTGATGTTATTACCTCATAATGAGACAGCCTAATAAGAAGAAGTGGAAGAAGAAATAATGTTGAAAGATTCGGTAACGGACATTACCTCTTCTTTGAAGCGCCTCTTTGATATCTCCTTTTAGGGAACTAAAATTGGACTTTGAGGAAGACCAGAACCTCTAGGATGTTTCTAGGGAAGTGGAGAAGAAAATTTGGCAGGGTTTGGCCGAGCATTAAGTCTCAAACTGGTGTGAGGCAGAGAGGGATGAGGAGGAGAGGGGCACCTTTGTAATAACTAAAAATATTATTTTATTATAAAGCCAAATTCGGTTTTAAATAGCTCAAAATTGATTTAATTCAAAGATTAGGTGGGGAGGGGTCTAAATCCTCTCATACAATATAATTTAGACATGTTAAGTCATTATATTAACCTTATCTTTTAGTTTTAACTCTTCGTTAATTATATTGACATTTACCATGTCACTTTGTATTTTTATATTATATAGTTAATAAACATACCATATACATCCAATAGACCCCCAAGTGGTCAATTAATAATACACCTATCATGATATAAGTATCTTGGCCGAACCATAGATTTTTAGGAAAAAAAGAACAATCAATAATATAATATTTTTTTTAAAAACTATTTTATGTCAATTTTGACACTATTTAGTAATTGATTTTTTTGAAAATCATAAAAGAATGATTAGTTCGAAAAAAGTTAATTAAATCAATACTAACATGTCCTATTAACCTATAAAATCAGTGTAATTCGTAAAAAGTCTCAAATTACATGTATTTTGGTATTTATAACATCAATTATGTCAATATTTCATTAATAAGATAATCACTACATCATCTTTGTGTCATAAATAAATTAAATTATTTAATGTCTCAAAATTAAAAATAAAATACCATTATGTAGGAAATAATTTTATATTTCTAATGAATATTTATAGTCGAATTTATCTTATGTATAACCTTATATTAAATATGATATACTTATTAAACTTTGATTTTAACTATTTTAACCCTTATTTAAATAAATTAATAATAAATGTCCTAATCTAATAAAAGTGGGCCTATATGGTCATATTTTGTTCATAAGGTTGTTTTTGGTCAAATTACTCTTATAAAATAGAATTAGGACATGTGTTAGGGTAATAATAATATCATTTTTACCCTTAATTACCCAATTTACTTTTAACTGTGGTAAAAAAAGTAAAAAGTTACTATTCACCAAAAATTATTTTCATCTCATTGAACCACATATTAGTTACTGACATCAACCATGTCTCTCGTATTTTTGAAATTCCACTCACAGAAGCATTAAAATTATGTTTTATGAGAAATTCATTTTTTTAACAACCACTTAGTGGTTTCACTATTCATCAAAAAATGAAAGTTTCCAGAAAAATACCAAAAAATTATGCCTAAGCTTGATTTGATATTATGAATTCAAAAATGATGTCTATTTTACCAAATTCAAAACATATCAGTTGCATTAATTAATTTAAAAATTAATTCCCGTCGCCAAAACAAATAGCTTGTTCTTAAAAGATAATAACTATCAAAAGATTGACAGTTGTTTATGTCTGGTTTAAATGTGAAATTACATCCAATAACCAACATTGTATTAAATTGTAAAAATATATTCTAAAAATACTTTAAAACACTAAAATTAATAATTTATCACTATTAATTATTTCTATTAAAAATTTTGTTTTAAATTAAAATTTAGTAATTGTCACTATTCATCAGAAAATGAAAGTTATCCGAAAAGTACCAAAATTTCACCCTAATCTAATTTCGATATTCCGAATCCAAAAATGAATTCCATTTTGAAAAATAAAATTTACAAAATTTCAAAAAGTGGTTATTACTATTCATAACGGCTAGTTTTAATAATATTTTATTAGCATATCGTTGTTTAGTGAAACTCGGTATTGCGTACTACACACGTTATCGAGGAAGGTCGTGATTGCGTGTAATGCAAGGCAAGTCAAGGATGCGTGTTGTGCAAGCTCCATTTGGTGTAGCGACAACACAAGACATTAATGAAATTAAAAAGAATATTTTTCATAAAATCTTGGGGTGTTACATTCTACCCCTCTTAAAATGAATTTCGCACTCGAAATTCGTCGGGGTTATGAATGGTTTACTACTCGAAAGTTTCTTTAATAGAATCCCACATCGTAAAAAGGAATACTAATACCAATCTTTAAAAACAAAAGTATGAAACGTAACGGTTACCCAAATAAACTAATCACTAGGTTTCCACATAGGTGAAAATATGGATATGGAAGAGAAATCTATCCATCATGTTCTGATGGTGAGTGGTAAAGAACATGGCTATGGAAAAGCCAGCAATCAAAAAGCAATGAATTTGTGATGATCTAAGGTACCATCTGATTCATCAGATATAAGAGCACTAGGACAACATTTTTGGTTTTCAAGATCATTTCCCTAAAGCAAAAGATTTTGAATTAGAATAAATACTTACTTTATTTTGGTAAAATCTCACTATTGTTCGTGCTTTGAACAATTTCCACTTCATCTCTTAAAGAAATGAAGTTGAATTTGTTATTCATGAAGCGTTAATAGATCATGTGATAGAATGATGGGTCATTCCATCTATTTCAAACAAAAGGCTAGCAAAAGTTATCAAATATACATAAGTCCATCTATGGTGAGGTTAATCGTATACGATTCCAAAAATGAACTTATACTTCATATATCATACCGTGTAATAAAATAAAACTAGTTTCTACCAACCAGGGACTTCCTGTAGGCCAGTGGTAGGCGATAAAGGCCAATCGCAGTTTGGTTGTGGGTTTGATTCCCACAGCCTTGTCCGACGCGATAGGCTGTCGCCCGTCCTCTAGGTTGTCCTTTTTCTAAAGCTATATTACTATAACATTCCATCAATAAAATCGAAAAAAAGTTCTATCCTAACATATGTCCAACATAATCCATTCCAATCTTTAGGCTTATCTAAAATACTTCAGTCCAAGGTCATAGTATAAATAAAACAATTACTTAAAATGTCATCAACCAAGCATGTGAATACCATCATTTATCCCCCATATTCTAGTAATGTGAATACCTTAATCATGTATTCTATTGAAAAATGAATACCCATTAAACCTTAGTGAAAACATGAATGCTATCAAAAGTTAACTCTTTCCACATACCAAAATCCAAAAATTCTATATACTCAAACCATGATATAACCTTCTCCTTATATCAATCATGAGCTCATGAATACTATCAAACATTTAATTTTCTCCTCATCCCTTCATTATGAAGATATCATCTATTTTCCAAAAATATCTGAATAACCTTTCATGGTTACTAATACCATTAATCATACACTTTTAGAACTTAGGAAAGACAACAATGTAACAATCCTTAGATGTCTCTTTATTCCATAGTACTATGAGACAACATCTACAACATTACACTTGGTAAACATGTAATCATTCCACTAACTTCTTAAACCATTGACCGAGCTTCAACAATTCATTCATCTCACAAATCATTTGTAGTCTCTTCATCATTATCAACATAAATACTACCCATAAGACCGTACTGATTCTCTTCATGAGACTTTACCTTAGGGAATTGTTTTGCATAATGCCCGTACATTCTACAATTAAAACATTTAACCATTTTTGATGTCATAGCAATACCATTATCCTCATCCATGGTGTTAACTGAACCATTTCCTTTTCACTTACTGGCTTTTTTTCCTTCTTTTCCACACCCAAAGAATCGTCCAGTTCCCTTGAAACAATCTCCTTGATACCTCTTCCCACATGATTTACATGAGGTAAATTTATCTTTCTTTCCTCTATGATCATCATGAAAATCCATCTTTCTCTTATTATCTGAGTCAGGAAACATACCAAAGTTGAGATTATTGATCATATTATGAGATTGCTGATTAGGAATAATAACAATATTTGGACTTCCAAATCCCGTTTCATTTGGTTTCTTATGAATAATATCATTCCATTGTCCGTCATATCCTCCATTATCATGAATCTTCCTATTTCCAGCCATTTTCTAAAACCCAAAAATAATAGTGTGAGAGGAAAAAATCATGCTAGGGAAAGAAACATAGTAATGGGGGAGTACCCTCAATATCTAACATCTTAGGTTAAATTCTAAGATTGTTACCGAAGTTCTAGGACCATATCCTATACGTATACTTATCCTTAGGGACATCCCTAGACATACCTTATAAATATCTCTACGGATCTCACTAATGTTTTCGCATCCTAGTTTCCATAGGTTGACTAAACCTTTCCTCTGATACCAACTGTAGAGATCTCAAGCTTAACGTACATGGACATTACATTACTTTAGCGGAATACTTAATACATTATAAAAACAGACACACAAATACCGTAATAGTTTAGTGTCTTTGGAGACTTGGAACGTAATCTTCTAATCGTGGTGAAAGATCTTCAACATATCCCATAATGATCTTCCCCCTTTTTTTCTTACCTAAAACCTTTCTTTATATCCTGGGGAAAAAACATAAAAAGGGTGAGCTCAAATGCTCAGTAAGGGTAAACATGGATAAAATAAAACATACCATATACATTTGAACTAAAATACATGAACATAATGTTTAAACATCAAAAGATTGAGCAATGACATAAAACATGGAAGTATGCAAGGCATAAATCATAATGAAACATTAAGAATGATAAAATAGCATGGGAATAAAACATGTAATTGTGGCAACCATTAAGCACATGATATGATTTCCATAGTAGCCAAGGAATTGCTGCCTAGACCATCTTAGTGGACAAAGTCCCTTTCTGAATCGAGTTCACTCCTCGTTCCAGTCCTGTATTACTGAACCGGTTTAACATTCCATTCTATCCATTTCTACCTCATGAGATATAAATATTTACCCAATGAATTTTAGGGAGATATAGGTCCCACCCATCTCATAGTGAAATCATTTTTACTTGTGCCACAAAATAAACATAAAACATTCATCATAACCCAAAGAATAAAATGGGTTTCGTAAACATCATCCCATCATTTCATAATCCATATAAAACAAATGGATATAATTTCATAATAAGAAAAGTGAAACCATGTAAATAAAAGATACATTATACTTAAAACATATACATATGAAATAATTTCATTTTAGATGGAAAATGGTTTTGATAAAACACTTGAAATGAATTCTTGAGGAAAATATCCTTTCTTATTTAAATCATTTTCTTTTCATAAAATGTCATGAATTTTTAAAAGAATAGTATTTTCTTGAAAATAGTCATGAAATATTTTTGAGGAAGCTTCATGAAAATATGGCTTTATAAAACCGTAAAAATCCTTTCATGCCGTATAAGTTAAAAAAACATTCTTCTAGTACTTTTGTCGGAAAAGTCAAAAAGTACCTCATACGAAAAATGACAACATATTTCTTTCATATCTTTTACTAAAAACTCACCAAAGGGTAAAATTTGATTTAAAAAATTGTAGGTGGATGGAAATAATATTACATATTTTGGAAAAATGGATGTGGATGATAAAATACACCATAGTAATTTCTGAAGTATAAACAATCTCGGATAAAAATGAGATTGTGATATTTCCCTTAACTTAGGTCTGATTTGCTTCGTAAGTGTCTGAACCTACTGTATAATGATTTAAATAATGTCATTTACTTATTCCAGAATCATAATCATTGTTATGATATCATATATGGTTCACTTATGACTTTATTTTACCCGTTCTTTTGTAAATTCCATGTTTAAGAGTGTTTTGGGTAAAATCGTTTCATTTGTCGTATGTGTTTTGACTTGTAATTATTCATATGAGTACATAGATAATGATTACTTATTTCCAGAATATAAAACATGATTTATATATAATATATATACAGAATATACATATATATAATTGATCAATAAATGGAAAGAAGTACATAGTTCAGGGAGACGGTAGGTCGTACGTACGCATGAACGCTGTTTTCGTTTCCATTTTGAAAACTAAAATTTAATGAATTTCAAAAAGTGGATATTACTATTCATAACGGCTAGTTTTAATAATATTTTAATTGCATATCGTTGTTTAGTGAAACTCGGTATTGCGTACTACACACGCTATCGAGGAAGATCGCGATTGTGTGTAATGCAAGGCAAGTCAAGGATGCGTGTTGTGCAAGCTCCTTTTGGTGTAGCGTACAACACAAGACATTAATGAAATTAAAAAGAATATTTTTTCCTAAAATCTCGGGGTGTTACACTCTACCAACCTCTTCCAAAATCATTCCATGCACTTTAAAAATATAAAAGGAATAAATACATGAAACATACCTCACACTGAGGGTGATACATTCTCCCCACCATTGGGCATTTGATCATCGGAATGTAGGGAACCATTGCTTTGCCGAAAGAGCCTGAGACATTGCCTAGCCATCTCTTTATCCTGCTCCTAATTCTCCACTTGAATCTGACCATGCTACCAAAAACGCAAAATAAACCAATTCATTTATAATGCAAGAATTTCTCTTGCCTATCCACAATTATCACTAGCATGTGCACCAAGGAAGCTCCCGGTTCTAGCTAAACATGATCCCAATGAATCACATGGTCATTATCTGGCTGATAATTTTTCAAGTGCGACACATGGAACACATTGTCAACCACACTAAAACATAGTGGAAAATCCAAATGATAATCCACCTATCAAATCCTCTCAAGTATCTCACAAGGAAGAATATACCTTAGAGATATCCTACCATGCTTCCCAAACCGACGATGTCCCATCCTAAGAGAGACTCTCAAAAAGCACATGATCAGCCACCTCCAGTGACAATGGTCGTCGACGATGGTCCACATACTGTTTATAATGACTTTGACCCATGTCTATCCTCTTCATGATTAAATGGAGTGTTTTCATAGTTTCATTGACATGGATTGGACCGATCATTGATGTCTTGCCCATTTCCACCCACAATAGTGGAGAACGACAAGGATGCCCATACAAATCCTCAAACGGAGCCATATATATTGAAGCATGAAAAATGTTATTTTTAGAGAACTCGAAAAATGGTATGTGATCCTCCCATGAACTAGTAAAATCCATCACACATACCCTAAACATATCCTCCATGGTTTGTATCATCCTCTCGGATTGGCCATACGTATGAGGATGATACATCGTTCCCATAGTCAACTATATCCCAAGGGACTTCTACGAGGATTTCCAAAAAAAGAGATGTTAACCACATATCTCTATATGATACAATTGAAACTAGAACACTATGCATCTTTATCACCTCCTAGATATAGAATTTGGATAGATAATCCATCGTATCTGATTATCGAATCAAGATGAAATGGGCTGACATTGTTAGATAATCCTCAATAACCCATATGGAAACGTTTTTCCAGACTGTTCTTTAGAGACCCATCACAAAATCCACTGATATCTGCTCTTATTTATTCAATTGGATTGGTAATGACTACAACATGCCTGATGGCCGTAGATGCTCTGCCTTGACTTGCTAAAAGGTCGAGCATCTTGAAACAAACTCGACCACATTCCTTTTCATACCTAACCACATAAATTACAACTTCAATGCCACATACATTTTTTGATTTCCATGATGGGAAAACCACCTGGAAGGATGATAATCCCCGATAATTTCTCCCCAACAAGCCACTGGTACCACTATACGATTATGAAAAGACAAGAATGAGTTCTCATTCAGTTCCAAGTTCTCAATTGTCTCCCCACTATTGTGCTTCAACCTCATCGCCAAACATTCAAGAATAATATTCATCTGCCTCTTTAACCAAACCAACCAAGTCAGGGACCGGAAAAACTAGAAAGAAGACTACTCTATCTCCCCAGTCCACACATTACAATCGTATTATGGCTATGACCGACATCAACTACCACTGATCAGATGCTTGTTTCACAACTAGAACAAATGATTTAGAACATAATGCATCCGACACCAAATTTCCCTTACCCTGTATGTACATTAACTCAAAATAAAATATCTAGAGATATTCCATCTATATCCTTTTCCTCAGGTTCAAATATCTTTTTGAGAAGATATTCATTAAGCTCTTGTGATTGGTAAACACTGTAAATTTCTCACTGAAGAGATAATGACGCTACATTTTTAAAGTAATAACCACTTATTCCAACTCCAAATCAAGTGTTGGGTAGTTATTATCATGAAACCTCAAATGTCTTGAGCCATATACAACTACATGATCCCCCCTACATGTGTACACACCCAAACCCTAATCTCGATGCGTCACAATACACCACACACCATTTCCCTAGTTCTAGAAAAACCAAGATTGGTGTGATGTAAGGCATCCCTTTAGCACTTCAAAACATTTCTAACACTACCCATCACAATGAAATGGGATGTTATTCTTTGTCAAAGTTGTCATTGGCGAAGCCAGTCGTGAAAAATCATGAACAAAATGTCGATAATACCCAGCTATACCAAGGAAGGTCTGTATCTCAAAAAACTTCTTTGGCGGTTTCCATGATATAACACCCTCTATCTTTTCTAGATTGACAGAAACACCCCTCTCCGAAAGAGCATGGACAAGGAACTGATCCTCCAGTATCCAAAAGTCATACTTTAAAAAATTGGCATAAAACCAATTATCCCTCAAGATCCCTAATATAATCGCCAAGTGATGATCATGCTCTACCATATTCCTTGAATAAAGCTGTATATCATCAATATATACCACCACAAAATTATCAATATATCTCAGAAATATCTGATTCATCATTTCCATGAACACCACTACTGCATTCGTTAGACCAGATGGCATAACCACAAACTTTTAATGGCCATATCTACATCTGAAAGGTATTTTTGGAATATACTCTTTCCTCACCCATAGTTGATGATACCCTGATCGTAAGTCAATCTTGGAGAACCCTTGAGCTCCCCTCAAATAGTCAAAAAAATAAAAAATTCATGGGAGTGGATATCAGTTCCTTATCTTAACCTGATTAAGTTTGTGATAATCAACACAAAGACGCAAGGTTCCATCCGACTTTTTAAAAAATAGAACCGGTGCTACCCTCATAGACGTGAAAGGCCGTATAAACCTTTGTTTTCTAACTCTTCCAACAACACCTATAATTCCCAAAATTCTGTTGTTGCTATTTAGTAAGACGGATGTGATATAGGATTGGTCCCCGGAAATAGATCAATTTTAATCTCCACTTCTTTCACTGGTGGAAGCCCTAAGAAATTTTCAGGAAATGCATCCATAAATTGATTCGCAACTACTAAAAAAATGCTCTACTCAACATCTTCCACCTATGCCAATGAAAAATCCACCCATTGATACGAGAGCGTTCCAACAGATGGTGCCAACAAACCTATTTCTCCCTGCTTCTTTTTCTTCTCCGCCCTAATGAGATGTATCACATTATACTTCATCACAAAACTAATCATTCATTCATATCAGTCAATATGGGCATTAAACATTATCAATCAATCCATTCCAAGGATTATATCGTACACATCCATCTCAAGCACTGAGATGTCCCACATCAACTCAACCTCATCCAGTTGTACACGAAATTATCTACATAGGAAGTCTCGACACACTTTTTCACCTAGAAGAGTTTGACTTTTGAGAACCATAAGCATCATTTCTACCATTACACCCAAAAAATAAATCATGTGAGAAGAAATAAAATAATGGGAAGCACCTATATCAAACAACACTTGCATCAACGTGGAATTTAAAATAACCATACCTCACACTTTGGATGGTCCCAACTGATCATCCGCGACAACCTACTCAGCTCCAATCAATTATTTGCATGCCACAATGCTCTTTATTTACCTATTGAGGTGTCATGGTATTATGAGAATCACCATGACCCACTTTACACTACTGCCAAAGGGGTATGCTACTGCCCCATCCCATCGAGGTATAAGACTGATGCGACCTCTGAGGAGTGTCACGTACACCAGAACTCGGAGAATTTCGACAATACCACTGAAGGTACCCCATATGCTTACAATAATGACATGCTCAGGGTTGTGCCATACAATCCCACTTGATGTGGCTCATAGAACCACACTGAAAACATCTCAGTTTACTATGAGGATTCAGTGGATGATTCACCGATCCTATAGTTGGATTATGAGTCATACTCCCACCCTATAAATAATTTTCCTTCATCCTCTTGAAACCAACATTCGAGTTCCCACTATTCCCCATGGGTATTAATATACTTCCTCTACTCGCAGAACCAAAGAGATCCCTTTTCGTCACCGAGGCTCTATTCATCTTCTCCATATAATCATCTATACACAACACTACTTTCTTTTACCGAATGTCCTTCCTCAAACTAGATTGAAATATATGATCTTCCAACAATGTACTACCCTCCACCTGAGGTACAAACCTCACTATGATCATAAACATAGGTGCATACTCCATTACTGAAAGGTTGTCCTATTTCAAACAGAAGAAATATGTTGTGTGCTGTATTATAAATGTATTTGGGTAGAATTATTTGTTAAACAATTCCTCAAATCTGTCCAATTTCATACCATGGTCTATTCTAGCTTGGACCTCCAAATCCCACCACTAAAGGTCAATATATTCAAACATACACATGGAAAACATCTCTTTCAACTCTACCAGTGTTCCCAATAATTTTTAGATCTTGTTCATTCTATTCAACCATGATTCTTCCATTTCTAGCTCTGAATCACCCCTCAAGATTAGTGGATTTTGCCTTTGAAATTGAACTCGATGATCCACATGCCTTAGTTCATCCACATTATTTCTACATTCCATAGATTATAAAGCTTTAAATATAATTTTTACTAGCTACTGGTTCACCTAAGGCCCAGGTGAAACCACATTTTCAGTAGCCTCCTCTAGTTGGTCTCTACAACGACTACCTGATGCCATTTCTATTCAAATAAAAACAACCACGAGTCCTTCTATTTTAGAATCAAATGATTAAAAAATTCCAATTCTATTACACAAAAACTTTCAAAACCAGGCTTTCTAGATGTTCACATTCCCCATATTTCACTATTTTTTAAAAAATCCACCCTGTTTTGAAAATCAACCCATTTTCAAAATACCACTAGTTACCATTTTTCAAATCCATCTGTTTTGAAACCAAATACCGAATTTTAAAATCAACAGATTAATTTCACACCAGAACTCATTATACCCCAATGAAATATGAATCCTAGTGGGAAGTCATGTCTACCATTAATGTCATTCTCATCTCATTGGCTTCCCCCACAACAATGAGATATCCAATTCCTATACGTGACTCCAAACACTTATGTACCCAAATCCCTGGTAAAATGATGTTCAGAATAAAAGGGTTAAATACATATTTGTATGCCATAAATTACTTGTTTATGCAGTACTACACCTTTCTTCCATCCCAACATGAGTAATAACCCAAGAAAGAATGTTCTCACAAAGAACAACAATCATCACCAAAGGATCAAATGACTACTTTCACTTGAAAGCCAATGATCGAACAAACTGATACCACTTTTAACATCCCTCCCCATCCCATTGGCTTGAGAGGGTGAGGGAATGTTAAATGTCCTTATAAAACATTACTAGGGTGCCAAAGGCTGTGAATAAATGTCGAGGGATCAGAGAAACAACTAGGGAATGATTTTTCCATGAGACAAAACCAACCAACCGAACGATCTACTATAAAATATACATAATTCATGTTAATGAAACTACCAAATCATATATTATCGAAAAGGAACCACGCTATTCCACCATATAATCCACAAACCAAAAAAATCAACACAATATCAGAGTACTATACAGAAGGCTAAACAAAAGACCCAAAATTAACCAAGACATAGTCTATGGCTCCACACCAAGCTGCTTGCTCCAAGAACCGCCACACCTCCCAAGAATCACCATGAACCACTTGAAATGAGATTCCTTACCTTTAACCGTGTCCCAGAATATGAAATCTGCAAAAGCACCAAAGTGACAATGTAGAGGGTGAGTGCTAATACACAATAGGATTTCCCCAAATGACTTATCTACACATTCTAATATAATAAATCTGTTAACACGTTTATATAAAACATTTTATATAGAAAATTCAATAGTGCAACCATTATCAAAATCCAATACATCCATACCCATCAATGTTAAACAAGGAAAATCCAGAACCAATCCATAATCCATATCCCCTCACGCATTAGCATAATAAATTCTATCTTTTCAAAACAACACACAACAAATCAACCATTTCAGTGGGACTTCCACCCACCCTGTTCACTGCATTCACAACTAGCAGTGCTTTTAGACCACTACCCTTAATGGTGGTTCTTTTGACCACTATCCATCACCTTTTATAAATAGACATCGCGCCAAATTTAACATCACCATTCAAATATCCACATCAAAAAATATAACCCACCAAGGCCACAACAAAATGCAAGTAACTATTCCAATAGCATGACAAACAACATCAATAAATCACCCATTATTTGAAACCACCCTTAAATCATTTTTCAATCCAAACAAAATTTTAAAAAAATATTTATTAATAATTATCTTTCACAATACATATTTCATAATCAACAACTAATGATTTTAAAATCAAAATTTTAAAATCAAACAAGCCCCTTATAACAATAATAACCCATTTTCCACAAAATGTCTAAAATCACCACCAAATGGATTTAAAACAATATTTACACATCATTATCACAATTGATTTCAAGAAAAACAAATTAATTGTCACCAAAACCACTAGTTTTAACTAATTGGAGTTGATAGGGAATCCACTTACCATTAGGGTTCTTGCGAATTCAATCCACAAGAAACTGCACCCCAATCCTGGAAAATGCTCCATGAATACTGCTCTAGATCTCTTTCCCTATCATAAAAAATCCTTAGAAACAATACCCAATGAAACCATAACCCTATATCTACACACAACGATTGTAGATCTAGAAAACCGAGGGATTATGAGATGTAGATCTAGGGGAAACCACAAATAACCATGAGAGAAGACTTACCTGAGATGAAACACATTTAATATACCATGAAACCTCATTAAAATGATTTCAAAATGTGTGGGAGAGGACCTCCAACCTATAAGAACCCAAAATCTTGAGTGAGGATTGAGTGGGGGAAGTATGTGAATGAAATAGGTCAAGCCCGAGGGATCTTGGATTTAAAACCCCTTCCTTTAAGTGGCACATTTAGCCCACACGATTTGGAAAACCATTCATTAACTGTACGAAAGACACTGTCTCGAGAGAGGGGATCCTCAAGGTTTCCTCACACTGTTTGAAAAACTGGGAACATGTCGTGCGAAACCTACTATCTTCCACCTGCACGGTTTCCTAGAGAACCTACATGGTTTCATCTTACCATTCTCAAAACATGTTTTTTCTGAAATGGATAAAAACTTATTAAAACTCATTCCAAACTCTCCCAACCTCTTCCCAACTCATTACATACACATTAAAAACATAAAAAGGCATAAATATAGGCTACATAACTCAAACTGATAGTGCTACAAGAACCCCCTTGAGATGGAATTGATGTTAATTACATTAATTTTTTAACAATCATATTTAATTGAAAATGAGATACTATTAATATTTATTTCAAATAATTTAAAACCCAAAAACCAGAATCAACTACTATAAATTTTGAAAATGAAAATGTCAATGAAATTCGAAAGACACTAGGAGACATTCCAATGATTATCCCTACCACCATCTTGCAAAGGATTATTTTTGAATGTGAGTCAAAACTAAAAAGAAAACACAAATGAAATTTCCAACTAATACTTCAAAAAAATTTACACATTTAATGAAATAATTTAAAGAAATATAATAATTTACACCATGTTACACTCCCAATGGATAAGGCGTATTTTAATTTCCCATAAAAAGTGGAAAAATGATTATAAAAAATAAAAGAATGAACTATTATAAATTATAATCCAGAATAGATGGATTGTTTCCATTGAATATAGTATATTGAACCATGTAGACCAAAACATACACTTACCCATTTAATTTGAAGATGATATATTATAAATTCTTGTTGGAAAATGTCATTACCATTTCCTTGATAGATTTTTTATCAATTTTTTAGTTCAGATTGATCTGGAGGACCCTGATAAATCCACTTTCCTAAGACGCATTTATTTTTTTTGTACCGAAGGATGCCCATTGGTCTTTTTAATTCCTCAAGTACCTTTTTGCACTGAATGATATGTATATTTATAGTCCTAACTATTGTCAATTTGTAGGAATTCATTGATGGCCTTCCTATTTATGGAAATTGTTTTAAAAATTTTCTAGAATGTCTAGAAATAATTTAATAAAGAATTATTAAAACAATATTGTTATAAAATTTTTGAAAAAAAACTATTTTAGGTTATAAAAAATAAATGTTTTGGGTCATAAAATTTTAGAGGTTGGATTGATGTTAATAGGGGATAAATTGATTTTATCACTACCCTACATTTATACACTAATATGATACACATAAGGTCATTATTAAGGAATTGTTGATTTTAAAAAATATTTATTAGGGTCACTAGAAATAATTATTTATCCCTACATAGCATAGAAAATTATTAAACTATGTTTTTTTTTGAGGATTCATAAAGGATATATTTTAATAAGATAAATTATGTCATTAGCACTGCTTAAATAATCTTCACACTAAATAGAGAACATCCATATGATATATTACATGATGCTACAAGATGATATATAGGAGTTTGAATTTCCTAGATGTTTTTTGGAAACTCACAAGTGATAACCTATACTTTATAAAACTCCAATATAGCTTAGATTAAGTATACAAAAACTGTGACATAGTTTTTTATCTCGTTATTTATTTAGAAAAAGTCATATATTATCTTTTATGATGTGAAGTAAATGTTTTCTATCATTAAGAAGTACTCAGATACTTGATCAAGATGGTTGATGCAATAATGATGTTATTGGGATGAAGGTATCTACTATAGGTGTTCAACAACAATATAAATGAAAAGAAATGATGTGGGAATTTTTTTATATAACACATGAGTAGAATGCACAAACTATCGAGGTAGAACAAATTTTGAAACAATTATAGCCATTTTAGAGTTAGAAGCTGTATTAATACACTCAAATTCCACAACATACAAATTCAGTGAATATACTATCCAAATCAATGATACATTCATTAATTTCTAATTATAAATAATTTTAATTGAGATTTGATAATAATTTTTATACATGGGAATATCCATATTTATGGAATATCTGTAGTGGTCAATTAATAAGTATACGAATAATTTTTTTTCTAGGAAGTAAATAACCTTTAGTTTAAAATATAAATCCTTTGTTGACTAGTGAGGTTATGAATGAAATGATGGTGTCTCAGGATTGTTCAGAGCTTGGAACCCTGACCAGTGGATGAAAGCACTTGGACACAAGATTAGTAGATTCTGTGCCACCAAACCCATATGGTTTATCATAACCTTATATGGAATTTCAAACCAAAGATCAAGAAACATTGTCTTACCTAACCACATGACTAGGTCCACACGCCCCTGATAAATGTATATAGTTTTTAGCATATCCAAATGTGGCATTTGGCGCATGGTTTCTAAAACTATAAAACCAATCTATATGGCATCACTCTATGGGAAATGATCCATGTACAGTTGGTGCACATTTTTTATAACCATTTATATGAGCTCTGTGATGTACCACTATGGAAACATCATGGAGCATGGTTGGCATATAGTTTGCCTATCTGTTTTGCTAAAACATGCAACCCAGTAGTTTGTGGGTAGATTTAACATTTCACCATTTCTTTTGATAAAACCTAAAATTATTATCATATTTATTCCCAAGAAAATAGGGGCCCTTATTTCTCTTCCATTGAATCCCCTACTCTTTTCTTAATCTAGTTTCTTATATTTCTTTACTATCTAGAATTAGAATCAAGATTCAATCATCTCATTGGATTATAATCGTTAAGTGATTAAATCCTTCAGCTGATTTCATCATTTTTCTTTCTGTTGATAATGCTATTTTGATGAAGGATTATATCCCTATTTTCATGGAATTTATCCATTCTTAATTTTTATTTTAATTCAAGACAAACCAATCACAAATATTGGAAAAAGATATATTATTAGGATCAGCGTAAGTGGTCTATTACATGTACCTAAAATTATTGTCTTTTTAAAAATTTTATTATTGTGTGCATGTTGGTTTCACTGAGTGATGCTTAAAAAAATAATCTTCCTTAATTACAATGGTTATGATTTTTTTCAAAAAACATAATTACACATGTTCTCTATGTCACTGGATATTGATACATCATCATCCTCCACCGAATTAGGATTCATTCTATGTTATCCATTCTTGCCCATTTTGAACTATCTAGGTGTGATTATCACATGTCCTTATTAAGGTAAGTGTTCCATAATAATTAAATAAATATTAAAATTATTAAATAGAAATTATATTTGTATATATATCTTGTCTAATTTATTTATAATTATGTTTCTATTGGTTTAATGTATTAAATCACATTTTCATTCATTAATTAATGGTATAGAATGATCCTAATAAATGATTATACAATTGAAATGATTAATGGATTCTTTTCCATGATAACCCATTCCATGCTAATGAAAAGTAAAAATATGAGCCCATTAAATTGATTGAATGGAATGAATATCACATGTACCATAATCGAATATTATATAAATAATATTATTATACGATGTATATTTATTTGGACATATTCATCTTTATAGGAAGTTTTAGACATGAGTCGGCCATGTATTCCTATGGGAATGATTTGAGCACTCAGAGGAAGCCATTCAGATTCCTTAAAAAGATTTTCAACGGATATACCCACCATAGAATATATTCATTATATTATTATATTAATGACACAATGTAGTGCTGATGATTCAGTTGCTATCTCTTCCATATATAATAATGTCTTAGATACACTCCTTATATTTATCATCATGTGTTCCGACACATTGGGACATATATTCACCCCATTGGGAAAAGGCATGATTATCTATTGATTTCCATGGAAGAGATCCATGGACTCGATTAGAATCATTTGAAGTATAATTCCATGGGTGAGACCCTGGATTACACTCATACCCATTATTACTAGACTACATGAATTATTACAATGATTTGGATTACTCATGAGTTCAAGGATTCATTTTACAACTTAGATCCTCGTTTCTTATAATTATAATATATTTCAATACTTTTGGTACTCTCAAATAAAATATATACATAATAGAATCAAAATTAATTTAATGGTTACATTTTCAGACTCTAGCTGAGGTAGAAATAATTGTGAATTTTTTATTTATACTATTTTATAATAATATATACATGTAGAATGTATAGATTAATTTCCCAAAAAAGATTTTATAAACCCCATTGGTGGTGTCCTATTAAGATTTATCTCCCACCATATTTGGGCCATTTTTGGTACACTACATGATTATATGATCTCAACTATGCATAAGTGGAAGAATCTAACTTTGGATAACTCACGTGATTACTTTCCTTTGGATAGAGTTTGGTAGAAGATGACTGAGCAGGATCTCGAGATACATGGATTGTTTGTTGTCATTTTTTATTCACTTTTATATCTTCTATTTTAATTTATACCTTCTTACATGCACCAATGATTTCTATTTTCTATATACATGACATCAACCACATGTATATGATGTTGTTCAAAATTTTGATTTCTAGTGTTGAATAAGATTGTGGAGTGAGCCATGATATTTATATAATCATATGCTACTGACATCTTCTGAATGGAAAATAAATTGGTTGCTTAAAATGCCAGCATCAACCAAAAATGTATTTTTCTATACAAATTGATGGTGGAATCTTTAGTATCTAGTTTCAAAACTTATAAGCAATATATCCTTGGTTACATGAGATGGGATTTGGCTGTAGTTGAGTAACTACCAATTTAAATCTATGATATGTATGGGCCATAATGAATTATAATAGGTAATTAGATGAGTTGATCCATCATATATTACTCATTACATTCTAATATTGAATAGTGGAGGGGTTGATAAGAATTAAATGGTAGTTGATTTTAGCTATAAATTGTATGGAACTTTATTAGATATGAATGATAATATATTTAATACATCCTTGTATAGTGTAAAAAGTCATTTATGAACATAAAATAGAAATTATTAATTATTAACAAAATGGTTTCTAGTCAATGGAGAGTTTAACAAAAATTATAGGAGGGCTACTTCTTTGTCTTCAAACTAACCCTACATATACCAGAACCTCTTCAAATTCTAATTTGATCACATATGAATACCCTATCGATCTATGTAGGTATTTGGAGTATTATACCATGGGTAGCTATCCATTTTCCATTTAAACTAATTTTTATTGTTTATTTATTATATGAAATCATGTTATGTGGTGTGTTCCTAGAACTAAAATATCTATTCCACCATGACATCTTCTAGTCATGTTCCTAGAGGGTGGTCACCATAACAAAACATAGGTGTTGGGACATAAGAAACTAGTAATCACTCTATTAGTTCAACATGAGGCACCATCTATTATTCCTATACTAGGAACTGATTGTTATCTTCGATAGAGATCACTATGTCTGATGCCATCTATGTAGGATGCTCCATGACCTACACCTATTCTGTCTAATCTGAAGAGTGAGTTCTAATGGAATAATCCGCCCAAATATTTTGTTGATGGATATCCAAAAGATTTTGGTTCTTGTTCATAGACCATTAATTCCATCATATATCATCTATATATTCTTCTAGATAGTAGGGTCAATATTTCCACCTGAATTATGTGTGATTCCTCAAGCACTATTTGATATATGATTACATAGGATGGTAATCATAAGGGCATGAAATGGGCAGAAATCCAAAAAAAATATATTTATAGTTTTTCTATAAGATTTTGAGAGCTAATCGATACAGAGAGCTCTGGCAAATGGAGTAGAGTTTAATGTCTTTCACAGACTACTCATTGCATATTTCTGAGTTTCGTCAACTTTCACCACTTTTGGCCATTATTGAGCTTTTGTGAGAAAAAAATTTAGAGGATGGGATCAGTAATTCCATCCAATCATTGGTGAGTGTATTTCATTTATCTACCATTTATAGGATCACTAATTAGTCATTTATCATTGTGAGAAACCTGGGAGAATCTGATAGTCTCATGAACATCGGTTTAGTGATGAGGTAGGGTAATAATTATTCCAGTATCAGGAATAAAATACTTGAGGTTTATCATAGATGTAGTGTAAGATAGAATACATGTGCTTGTTTCTCTATGGTATACCATCAGTGTGAATGGTAGGGGAAGGAGAAGACTCATTTTTATAGAGACCCACTTAAGTGTTGTGATTGTGACCATATGGGACAACATCAAAATTTCTGTCCGGCCATTTTTCTTTTTTTTCAGTGGAATATAATCCTCACCAACTACACCATCAAGAGTTGGATAATTTTCTCCACATAAAAATTTCATATACAGTAGTACCGACCAAATAGGATAAGGAGGAGGTATTGGTTGTGGTATCCATACATCTGATTATCATTGAAAATAGAGTGGACCTACCCAAGGTGGTCTATAAATAGCACATGTATGTGGATCCAGAAAATATAATTATTTACAGCCTATACTAAAGGATCAGAGTATTTGACTATCGACTATAAGAGGTATTATTCTGTAGCATCTAAAATTGTATATCCATTGTTCAATATAGGTTAATATCACCCTTTTATCACTTTGTTGATCATGGAAATTATCATGTTGGAAATTTAGTACTTCTAGTGGTGATGAACTAGTACATTCCACTTGGTATACAATTATAGAGAATACAATAGTGCAGGTACTATCACCTTGTGGTAGGAAATTTTCACTTCCTATGGGACCTCTTTTACCTCCATATGTTTGGATTCAATGTCATTCTCATGATGGAATGTTTGGTTCCCTTTTATGACTTTTTGGACTGAAAATCCCATAGAGTATCAATTACCTCCCCAAAGTGTACCAATTATCATCAAAAGTATAAAGGGAATGTAAAATAAAGTAGAGCTATACTAGAGGTTTGGGAAATAATTGGTGTGATTTTCTAGATTTATAGCCTTTATTAATATTATAAGGGATTACATTAAAATAATGTTTTCTTTAGTACTAGATTCCTTCAAGGATCTATTTCCAGATTTTTTTTTTTGATTACCTCTCATTGGAGAGGTAGATATTATAATTGAGATTTTTCCAAGAGAAGATCGAGTATTATTTCTTCCATATATAATGGATCCTACTAAGATGCAGAGCATAAGAGATAGTTAATGGATTTTAATACAAACGGTTCTCACCATCCCAACAATTCTTCTTGGGGTTCACCCATGATTTTATCCAAGAAGATGGATGATATACATAGGATATGCATGGATTACTGATGGTTGAAGCATGCTATATTTATGAGTTGGTATCTATCACCTCCATTACTAGGTCAATTCATCTAGATTTTTGGTTTTAGAGTGTTCTAAAATATTTTCCTAAGATCTGGCTATCATCCGGTATGAATCATTACTTAATATATTCAACAAATTTCATTCTAAAGTCAACACAGCCTATATGAATATTTTTTATGTCATTGGATATGATTAATGTGTTAAAGGTTTTCATGGCCTTGATGAATAGTGTTTTCCACCCCAACCAAGATTCATTTGTAGTGATTTTTTGGGAAAAATATTGGAGTATAATCATAATCTTAGAGACCATGATAAACCCATTGAGATAAATTTAAATACACTAATTGAGAATTAGATATACACAATGGTTTCTATGTGAAACTTCTAGATAAAAAATAGTTCACTTTTTAGGCTATATTATCTCAGAATCATGTTTATTTTTTTACCCAGATAAGGTGACTGATGTGGGTTCATGAGAGCATTCTAATTATATTTTTGATATAAAGAGTTTGTTGGGGAGGGTTTGATATTATAGGTATTTTATACATGTCATCTCAATCCTCGATGCACCTCTAATTATTCTAACTAAGTATGGTGTGATATTATTGTGGTCTAAAGGATTAAGAATATTCTTTTAGTAATTTAAAGGAATAATTACATTGGTAAGAAATTTAATTATACCAGATCTTGGAAAACGCTATATGGATTATTATGATGCATCTGATAACAATATGGGAATAATAATGACGTATGATTATAGAGTAATTTTATTTGGGTATCGCCAACTGAGACCTCATGAGCTTAGTAACCTAACACATGACCTTGAGGTAGTATCAGTGGTCCATGCCTTATACTTCTAGAGACATAATCAAATGGGAGGGAGATTTTGGGTATATAGAGACCATGTGATCCTCAAATATATATATTTTTGTATCATTAATTTAATCTAAGACAATGAATATGGGTTGAATTCATTAAATATTTTGACCTTGATCTTTCTTATAGTTCTGAATAAGGAAATGTGTCTTTTGATGTACTGAGTTGGAAAACCCAAGAAGAAGTCATACTAGTATCCTGTGATGAATGGAAATTGATGGCCCTTTTTTTAGATGCATATTGAGTTCTATGAGTGTCTCAAGAGGCCTTTTCATATATCCTTAGTAGTTACCAATTCACTCTTGCATATAGTGAAGAGAAGCAAGTTTTCATTTCCTATAGGATTGGTTCTTCGGGAAAGTATTTCTGGTAGGGAACCACCTCAAGATTGGTTTATTGAGTGTTATAATATCCTACATATACATGGTATTTTATTACTTCCAATTGATATAAGATAAGAACTAATATGAGAGTCCCATGCTTCTCTGTGGGAAGTTCATCCATGTATCATAATGATGTATCATGATATAGGTCGCGGGTATTGGTGTCTATGGATGAAAGGTATAATTATGGGTTTTATCACATGGTGTTCCACCTATCATCATCATAACATTATATTTTTATTCCAAAGGACGAGGCTCAAGGGACACATCCTAAACAAAATAAGGCCAATGAGGGTCTAAAGTATTGGAGACCAAGGGCATCCCCTTGAATCAGATTCACCCCCATGGATTTAATGCAAGATATTGTTTGAAGGAAGGTGACATTGGAGCCTTGGACATCCAAGGAGGCAAAAAGGCCCGCGAACTTGTTCCCCTCCCTGTGTGTGTGGGATACATGTGCATTGCGGTTTATGAGGGTTTTTTACTTCTTGATCATGTAATATATCACCAACAGAGTGGGCCCTTTCCTCTGGTCGGCTTCATGTATTATCTTGGAATCTGTTTTGACATGGGTTAAGTCGATCTTCCACTATTTTCAAAGATTGAGTCTTGTTAGTACAACCTCATCCTCCACTTTCATGGAATTACTCGGGCCATAGTGGGCTATGAAAGAAAGGATAACACTACCTCGGGAGCTGCAAACCACCCCTCCCCCACACATCTTCCCCGCGCTATATGAGCCGCCGGTATTGAGTTTGAAGCCATTGTCAGGGGGCTTTCACTACACCCACTATCCCTTCTTGGTTAGGGGTTAGGACATAGGAGGAAGAACATAGAACATCCTCAGGGAAGGAGCATCCTTCCATCCACCTATCAGGTGGTGAAGGGAGAGCACCTGTTCCATGTTGACTTATTATAAAACTTTCTGGAACCAGAATAGAAATAGGAACAAAATTCAATTAAATTCTTAGTCATCTAACCAAGGATACATCTAGGTAGTGATGTGCATTGGGTAGTCATGGGTCAAATGACTAAATTATCAAACTTTTTTTCAATTAAATAGACTATCACAAATGATGACATGGGAAGAATATATGTCAATGAGATTATACTACTACTTGAGGTCCTTTATAATACTATTTCATATAAGTATTCCTATTTAGATCAAGGTTATTTTAGTTGTTATAGAGATCTATGGGTACACTGGTGCTCTTGAGCAAATCTTTTACCCTAAGATAGATGACCTTTCCAAACTAACTATAGAGGTGTTGTAGGACATGATCAGGGCATGTATCCTCTATTTCAATTATTATTTGGAGAAAAATTTCAATCTCATCAATTCATAATAAAGTAAAAGTTGTCAGGATAAAATTCATATGGCTCTTTACAAGGCCTTATATGGTAGGCCACTTCATTCACCTATGTTCGGGTTAGAGGCAGGAGAGGCAATGCTATTAGGTACTCATCTCATGCATGAGACTTCAGAGAAGGTGATGTTAATCAGGAAGTATATGTATACCACTCAATATAGATAGAAATATTTTTTGATCACCATCGATGAAATATAGAGTTTGAGGCTAGGGATCTTGTTTTCTTGTGGGTATAACCCTAATATGGGAAATGATAGACACATAGGTAGTGGATGATTTCACAGTTCTTTTTTAGGACTTTTTCGATCTTGGATTTAGTTTTCCTAGTATTCTATCAGTTTCTTCTACCTTAGAGTTATTTTTTCATACACGACATCTTCCAGATTTTATGGCTTTGTGGATATCATTACCACCAATCTCATGCTTTTGATCTAGAGGATGTTGAGTTAGATGATTATGCTTCATTAGAGTAGTTTCATAATGAATCATGGATCATATAAAAAAGTTTATTTGATGCTAATTTTCCCCATTTGTACAGGTTTTATAGTAGTAAGAACATGAATAGGATGAGACTTCAAAGTATTGGGCTGATGTACCATTGGAAGTGTAACATGCAGACGAGTTCTTTTAAGGGGGAATATTATAAGAACCCTATTTTTCTGTGAGATAAGAATCATTCAAATTATTGATTAACTCCTTGGTTCTGATATAATATGAATTCCAAGTGATTATATAGATAAATAAAGGGTTTATGAGTTGTTTTCACAGTTCAAAAACCCATCCAAGGGAAGAAATCATCATTCCACACAATAAGTATAAATTGTGAAACCCATCTCGCACGATTTATTGTAATAATGTAGAGATATTAAAATAAAATAGCAGGTATCAAGGTCTTCCTTAAACATTAAAACAAGTTCATGCACCCTTGATAAATGTATAAAAGTTTTTGAAGATCCAAATGGTATGGTTAGCGCATAGTTTCTCAATTTGTGTGGCTAAACCATGCAGGTTCCCTCTTTGGGTGGTGATTTAAGAATTGTTGGTGAACAATTTGTCTAACTGTGTTGCCTAACCATGTAAGACCCCTCCATGGGTTGTGTGTGGCACATTTTTGGTGAATGGATTGAAAAAATCTTCAACCAAACCATGTGACCTGATAAAATTTTGGTAGATTTACCATTTCACACTTAAAGTTCTTTAAACCTAACTATATTCTCTTATTACTTACTCCAGCATACATGATTCCTTATTTCTCTCATATTGAATCTCCACCTACACTCTTATTCTTGGTTCATGATTTTAATTTCGTTCTAGATTCATAATTATGAGATGATCATGAGTTTGGATTCCTTTTAAGAAGTACATCTGTCATTTGGATCAGGTCAGTATTTATATTATTATCAATGAATCTATATTGATGTAGGATCATATGACATATTTTCATTGAATTGATCCATTAATCAGTTTTCATCTGATCTAGGCCAACCTAATGGATGATACTAGTTATGGGGAGTATTATAGGCTCAAGGTAGGCAATCTATGACTATTACATAAATGAAATTTTGTTTATAAATTTTCATCATTGTGTGCACGTCAGATTCAAATGGTGATCATTATAAAATAATATTAGATAATTTAAATTTTTATGACTATATTCATAATAAATAATTATACATGTTCCCATTTTCATTGTATTTTGAGACCTCAACACCATCTACCCAATTAGGGTTTGTACCATGTTATTCCATGTTTCCCATTTTTGACACCATTTTGGAATGATTTTTCAACTAGCTTTATTCAGGTAACTATTCCATAAATATTTAAATTATTAAACGACATTTATATTTGTACTTATCCCATATACTATTTATTTATAATTATTTTTATATAGGTTTTAGTTCCTAAATCACTTTTTCATGCATTAATTAAAGTTATGGAATAAACCTAAGAAATGATTATGAAAATGAACTGATAAATGGTTTCATGTACATGGGACACCTTTTCATAAATATGAAATGTAACAGAATGAACCAGTTAAAATGTTTAAATTGAATAAGTATCGCATGGGAAAAAGTTAAATATGATATAAATACAATTATTATAAGGATTCCATTTATTTGGATCATTTTATATTTATTAGAATGGTATGACTTGAGCTGGTCTTGGATTATTCAGTTAATGCCATGATCACTCTGAGGAAACCATTCTGATCCATTGAGCTAATTTACAAGGGAGTTACCAAACATGGAATTTTGTTTTCATATTATTATGTTAATTCCTCATCATAGTTCCAATGATTCACTAGAAATCTATCTAACTATAATAATACCTTAGATACACTCCTTGGATTCATCAGGATGTCTTTAGACATACAGATCCATGGATTCAACCCATTGGACAATGTTATGATTAGCCATTGATTACCATGGATATGATCCATGGACCTTGTTAGAAACATTTATAGTGTAATTCCTCATGTGATCCCCTTGGATTTCACTTAGACCCTTTATTTCCATACTTTAGGTGGTACATCTCTAAATTGGGAGAACCTAGAGGTCAAAGAAACCTTAGATGCAGCTTTATTATTATTGTGATATTTTTTTATTTTTGATACTTTCACATGAATTATTTATATAACTAAATCATAATTAATAAAAAATTTATATTTTCAGTCCCCTTCTAATGTTGAAGTGGTTGTTACTTGTTTATTTATTTCTACATTACATTATCATATACCTTCAAACTATAAAATTTATATACACAGACTGCATTATATAGATGTCATTGGTGGTGACCAAATAATATTTATCCCACACCCTATTTGAGCCACCATTAGTACTTGGGAATATTATATGATCACATGTATGGTAAAAGAGAACTAACCCCCTTTTGATGCCTGATATGATTTCTTTCCTTAGCATGGATCTTGGTACAAGATGGCCGTGTATGATCTCAAATGCTTGGAAGGGTTTTTAAGTAATTTTTTATTATTTTATATAGAATATATTATACTATTATTTTAATTCCATGTAAAACTAATTACTATTTTATTATATTCAAGAAAAATCATCTTCTATATGATATTGTTCATCATTTGAGTTGATTACCATTATCATGTTTATTATGATTACATTCAATTCTAGTTTATTTTTTATTACAGTTTCTGTTGTTCACTTATTTTTTATATCTATATTGTTCTACACATTGATTAGAGGGAATAGTCTATCCACTGTTACATACTAGGCCCTCACTGTAAGTCAGTGTCCTCTGAAATATGTAGAGGTGCTTTTGAGGCCATGTAGTTGACTGGGTTTAGTTACTCTCGAGTGAATCAGTTCAGGAAATCAAAATTATGATGTGTATCTTTGAAGAGGAAGTTATTTTAGTGCTTCAATTATTTTAAAATAATTTCATGTGTTGGAAAATTTATAACTACATAAATATTGTTTTTGAAATATTTTCTATTTGGTCTCTAATTTCATAACGCTTCACATGAATTATGAAGAAAATTACCAAACTAAAATTTTATTTTTGGGATTTTTAAATATATGAAATTATATATACCCTTTTATATATATTTGATATATTTTATTTATGTGGATAATATTTCCCAGTATCATCTCAAATATCATTTGGTTTTTACTATATGTTGTCAGTAGAGGATTATGTATCATTTTGGATTGAATAAATTACCACATATACCTATAATTCCAAATATATAATCAAATTTCTTGAATCAAATATTATTTTTATGTTTGGAGTCACTTGGGAAATAATAAGTAACCAATTCATACATTTAAGAAATAAGAACAAACTATCTCTAGTAGATAAATATTACATACATGAAAAAACACCCACAACCTACAACCCACAAAGAAATGATATTTTTGGGGTTTCAAATAGAGAGATGAAAATAATTTTGTTGAATATAGTTTAACCAAAGCATATAGAGTAGAGTAAAAAATCATAATGATGTAGCATGGTCATACAAGACGACCTATAAAACCCCTTAGTTATTCTTCTTATATAATATTTTGTGGAAAACACTTTCACCAACTATCTTGGTTGTATCACAGAGACTGGTGGGTTATTAATAAATAAGACATGGATTTTGGATAAGATAGAGAATATTGGAAACCATCTATAATAGATATTAAAGGGATTAGAAAAAAGATTATGATAATTAATTATTTTACAAATATAAATATAGTCCCATCTCTGAAAAAATCATCCAAAAATTGAATTTAAATTTATAGAAGACATATTGTTTTTATAGTCAAGGATGCAACTATTTATAAGAAAACATGGTTCTATATGGACCAAACCATATACATAGACTAAGACTTTTATATTTTGTGCAGTTAATATCAAGGGAAATGAATCAATGGTCCTATTAAATTTAATTAGGCAATAAATAAATCATTACTACTAGGATTTCATGAAATATCTAATGGTGGACTCTAGAACCCCCCATATTTCTGTTGAATAAGGAAATCATGGCTGTCTCTTTTCTTCACAACAGTTTATATGATTTTATTTTCAACTTATTTTACCAAAAATATAATTTTTTTAAATATAATCAATGTTTGTCTGAAACATCATTATGGTACATAATGAAAGAAAATCTATGATGTAGATAAAAATTTTCTCCTTTAAAATTTATCTATATTAAGATAAAAGGAAAAAAACAATAAAAAAGTAATAAAAATATTATTCAAAAAATACATATAAAAACATTGATATTATTGTAATAATTTTAAAAAGAACATTTCTATAGTTTTTTTCGTATTTTTTTTCAAAATTTTATAAAGATGAATACTCCCCAACCTAGTTTAAATACCATGCATGAGTTAAGGGATGTACACTGCTTATAAAATTGTATGATTTAGATGAATGATCATTGAGTTTTTCAGTTCTTTAACAGATATTTTGGTATTAGAACTAAGAAAATGAGTGTGAATGATATCATTTTTACTGAAAATAAAATATATATTTAGATAAATAGAATATAGAAATTAATCTGAGTTATGTCAGAATTTGTGAAAAAGAACACCTTGGGGGGATAAATAAAAATAATTTAATATAATTCTAATAAAACATAAGGAAAACAACCAATTGGTATCCCATAGTGAATATATGAGACTTTAGGAACTATGTGTGTTAATAATACATTGCAATAAGTTCCTTCATAGAGTGATTTTCACATATATGGGTAAAAATATTTAATAATAGAAAAAATTTAAATACATTATCATCAAAAATAAATTTATGATGGAATGGGTAATATTTATCCCAAATGTAGAAGGGTTCAATGGACTTATAGAAAAATCAATTTTGTTCTATATATAAATTGTAAAATTATAATTCAATTTAGGAAATTTAGGATTGAGTGATTAATAGAATATATTGTTATTAAAGAATTGATCTTACTAGAATTTTAGTTATTCCACTCATGGGGTAGGATTATTTATTAAATTGAACTGAGTAAGTGAGTTGAAATCATATATTAGACATGGAAATTAATTTTTTTGGGTGAATCTATGTATCCAATCAATTTTTGTTTGCATTTCTAAATTTGGGAAGGATGAATCATTTTTTGTATAAATGGAATTAAGTGATAATGTTTCATGAATTTTTAACAATTAAAGTATGGTGCAGTGAAGATAGATTGAGATGTTGTTTTTTTAAAATATTATTTATTGAAAATTCACAATAATTTCATATAAATCCATTCATAGACATTCATTTCTGACAATTCTATGAATTTGGATATTAATTATAAAATTTTAAATTATTTTGTATGTTTTTTTATTAATTTTGGGAGAAAATTTGGAATCAATAAATAGTTTTTTAAATTTAAAATTCAATTTTTAAATTATAAATTAAATTTTAAAATTTTTTAATGATTAATAAATTGTGAATTTTTAAAAACTACTATGATATTTTAAGTCTAAAATTTTATTTTAGAAATTAATTTGATTTTAAAAATGAATAATGTTTAGAAGGAAATATAAATTAAATTATTTTAAAAAATTGATAATACGAGTTTGGAATTTAATTGTCAAAATATAGATTTCATTTAAAATTATTATTTTAAAAGAATTTTGATTGGAAAAAAAATAAAATGGGGAAATTTATGTTTTTGAAATGAATGATGGAAATTTAGTAAATTTTTGAAGTGAGTTCATGGAGATGTACCCAAGTCTAGTATACTAACCTCAATAAATAATAACTAATGAGACCACATGTGCATCACCATCTTACCACATGTAAACTAAACACCCAATAAAATTTTAATTGACCATGTGGGAGGTGACTACATCATAAACGAACAAGTGACCATGCATAAAAAATTGAAATGTCATGGAATATAACCTTTTTTTATTTTACAAGTGTTTTTGAGTGATGTTGATGAAATGGAAAATAATTTAATAGGCTATATATGCCTTTACAATCAGTTTACTAGTTACAAGTATCCCCCTTCCTCAACATACCTTCATCTATAATTCCAATGTTACTATACCTAATATTCATAGTAATTTTCCATTTGACCATGCATTCATGAAAAAGATATCACAATTTTAAAACTGAACATAATGAGTCCCTTCTATCATCTAACCATAAGGCCCTATACCATCTATTTCATCCACGATGATACACTATACATAACATCCCCAATCAAAGAGAGTCAAATATATCCACTGTAAAATAATGATTTAAAATCTATTAAACTCGATAATTTATCATATGAAGCCATGAACTTTGAGAAAATATATTTGAACAAGAAAGAGGTTGTTCCTCGGATTTACAGAAGTTGAAACCTTAAGCTAACCATGATTTTTAGGAAGAGATCCAATATTGGTTGAAACTGCATAATTTATTTTTTACTAAACCAGGGATGTTGCATGAAATCCCAAATTATTTTTATTATTGAGAAAGGCCAAGAAAATCTTAGAGATGTCGGTAAATTTAGGGATGAAAATACCCAGATCTAGAATTTAGTTAAGTTGGACAAATAAGAACTGAATCCAAAACAAAAAAAATACTTACCAAACCCAACTGATATCTATCCACCAATGAAGAACATAATATTTTGACACCGCCTGTTCACTCACTTTATATTTGAAGAATGAAACATAATTTTGAGGAAACCGACTGAATTAAATCCAATATAACCCATGAATAATGATAATGAAGATAAATAATATAATTTTTTGTTGTGTTTCATTCCTTATATAGGTAGATGATGATAGAAGAAGACCTCATACATTCCTATATCACAAGTTATTCCATCCTGAATAAGATCATGAAATGTGTTTTCCATTTTTACAATGTGAAGCATAATTCATGTACAACCATAATTTATCTAATTAGGATCACCACGTTGGCATGACTAATGAGGATAAGGTTTGTAATCTCTGTTTGTTGAAGGTCGCAGGCCCATGATGTGTCCAATAATCATTGCAATAATGACATTTCATTTATGAGTGGGTTTATTTAGAAAGTATTTTGGACTCTAAGTGATGGAGCAATAGTAAAATGCTTTATAATGGGGATACCTTGGGTGAGTGGTCTTGGACTCCCAATGGTGCTTCATGATTTCAAAATAAGTTGGTTGGTCCTTTTTCCTCGAGATGTGTGTTCATGGACTATTGGAACCATTCTTTATAGTCTATAAACCAAGGTACTACAAATATGTTTCATGATATGATATGTCACTATTGGTGTTCAAGGATCATACAGTCGATTGTATATTTTTTATCATGGAATATTTTCTGTTATATAATTATACTAGATTAATAGAGTCCAATTTGATTTTTATACTCCATACCCAATCCAGTATAGAAATGAGATACTATTTACATTGATTTTTTGATCAATTTAACATGGAATTCTTCTGGGACGGTTTTTATTTAGGTGATCATTGATCGAGTCGGGAAAATGGTTCATTTCCTCTGTATCTATGAGATGATGAAGGTAGAACTACATTAGGATATGTATTTCTGATAGATTATGATAATTCATGAAGTTACCCTTATTATTATTTCTAATAGGGTCCCATGTTTCACATCTAGTATTTGTAATGTTTTTTTGGAGGTTATGGGTTCCTATTTGAAATTGAGAATGACATATCATCTACACATGGATAGAAAAACAGAGAAATTAATCCAGTTTTTCAGGATATGCTCTAGGATTGGGTGTTTAATTTTAGTGGTTCTCAATAACGGAAATATTATTTAGTATATTATTACTATAATAATATTTATTAGGACTCAATAAAAATGGAACCCTTCTAGAATTTTTATGGATGGTCATTTAGATCTCCCTTATGGGTGATGATAGAGAGGGTATAATTGATCTGGAAGATAATGATCGTAGAACATAGTCATAAAAAATCATATGAGGGATATCATCACTAGAATATGGAGTTTGAGGATAGTGATAGGTATTTAATGGGATTTCACCTCACATTGGACATCATCGGTTGGGTCTGTAGGGTATGTTGGCCTTAAGGTTTGCAAGCCCATTTGAGATCATTGGATGACTAGAAAATATAGCATATCTATTAGACTTTTTGACCCATTTTAATTCCATTTATGATGTATTTAATGTTTCACAGTTGATATTATGTCAACTAGATCCTTAAAATTTGATTTAATCAGAGAATACCATTATTTATCCGTCCATCACAATATATGAGAAAGAAGGTCAGATTATAGATCAGGGAAAGAAGGTTTTGTGTGGTAAAATGATTCCATTCATTTTCTAACTGTGGTAGTTGAGATGATATAGTAATGAGATTTGTGAGAATTAACTTTTGATTTAGATGTAGTGACCATAAATGTTTGGGAGTCTAGTATAATGTGGAATTTGTGGGGACATAATTTTTTAATGTTGGGAAAATTTTAACATCTCATTACCTTCTTCAAAGTATGAGTTATATTTTTATGTTACCCTTTTTTGTTTGGGTTCATTTTGGGAATCAAGGGAATTGAGAGCCTTTTTTAGTAACATGACCTAAATTCAATGGTTTTATGTTTTTTTAATTAAAGGAGCCGATGTATAAATTTAAAAATTGATTTATAGGGTTATTTTCATGACTATATATCCTTTAGTTTTGGTGTAGAGGAGTTTTATAGAAAACTAGGATAAGTACATCTTAGTAGACATATTCACTTCATGAATGGGATGCATGGTGTGAAAATAATTTAGGTAAAAATCCATGAATATTTTTATGGGAGTAAAAGTTTATAGGCTATGAAATCATTAAATGTCATGAAAACATCAATCAACGATTTAATTTAATTTTAGGAAATGCCATTTTAGGTATATTTTTAATGTGTGAATTTTCACACCATTAAAGGAAATCACAACATGAATTCCTTGAGTCCAAAATATTTATATTCATTTTACACCTGAAACATTTTTCATTCGGTGTAATTATTTCCCCCCAAACACTTTGGTTATTTTGGGAAATTTTGGGTGGTATCCATCCTTCTAGATCTCTTTGTTCTACATTTGATTGATTTGGTGGATGCATCACATATCCCTAAAAAGCTATATTTTGGCTTTATAATTTCATTTGATTGAATCAGTGGTGTTAGCTACGGTTTTGTTTCATATTTATGATCAATTTCTGATTTATACTGATCGTTTTATTCTTATATTCAATCCTTTTCATTCTAAAGTAGATACATGTTTTTTATTTCTTTTTTTGAAGATAGATATGTTTCTATCATTCATGAGGTAGGTGGATATATGTAAGTATTTATAATTCTTGAATTCCTATATGTTCTTGATTATATCTTTTGTCTATACATTGAAATATAATTAATTTCATCTTAAAATTGTTTTAATTTAATGTGATCATGGTTTTTGAAATGGGTTTTAACAAACATATCACATTGGGATCCTTGGGTGCATTAAAAAATAGGCATAGGTGACCATGTTGTGTGGCACCACTATGTGTTACTTTGGTGATATTGAAAGACAATCAGAGGAATTGATATTGGTTGGAACCAACATAGGCATTGTTTTGTCTTTATCGATGTCTAGGATGTATTCCCATAGGCTTGGGACTAAATTGTGTGATTTTTTTTATACCTAGTTTGTATCATGATGGTTTATTTCATGGATATTTTCTCACATGTTTAGTTAACATTTTCTTATTTTATAAAAAGTATATTCTTAGATTTAGTGAATATGTTTTAAACATATGTAATACAAAGGGAGTGAATACAAGTGGTTTTATTTATGAAATTTCTTTATTAATTTCCACCAACCAAATCTATTTTATTTTTTTAATAAAACAACTGTACAAGATAAAGAGTAAATTTAAAGAGGTATGTTAATGTGAAGACTATAGGAATCAAGAATAATAATTCCAAAACCACCAATAGGAATAGAAACAGTACAATAGACATCAATAAGGGGCGACTTCTTAGATGCCTAAGAAGCCAGAAATTCTAAAAATCGATTTCCCTCACTCTATGTATAGAAGAGCACAATACTATAAATAATGAAGGATTTGAATTTTCAAATCAGGTAAATGATTTTTCATGGGGTATATGGGAGGCCTTCTAGATGATATTTGAATTCATTTCTACTATATATAAGGGGATATGTTTTTCATGGAATTGTTTAAGGCTGTGAGTCATAGCCTTCCCTTCATTTCTGAGAGAGTCACCAGTCCCACATAATGAACTGAAAGAAAATATAACCAAAACTATGGATTCATGGATAGGTCCTCCCCCACACTAACATCAATAGCTATAAAAAACATGAAAATTTAGTTTAAAGCCTCGTTGGGGGGGGGGGTCCATCACACCCAATCCCCCAACAACAACGATCAAAGAATCTTTTGGTGGTTACTTATAGACATATCATTCCCAATAATGGGTATCTTATCCCAAGGACTCATTAATTTAATGTGATCAATAACAAGGAATATTGATATTACAACAGAAACCATACCCAAAGACCAAGGGATATTATGATGGTATTGGTTCTTTGTTTTCCAAATGTACCATCATCCTTCCTCTAGAAGAAGCTCCTTGGGTCGCTCCTCATGTATGTTACTATTAACACCACTGGACCAATTATAGATTAAATCATCAATAGACTCTACCACCACTGAGAGACCATTAAATTCAATTAGTGCACTCTATATAATTTTTTCCCACTCACATTTACAAAAGAGATGCGGTATAGTTTCCTCCGCATGAACCAAGCCATACTCACGGAAAGGGACAGACATCATATAGAATTATATATTATCTATTAACATGTTTCCTTCATAGAACGATTATTTTGTGGATATGGATGGTCCCATAGAGACTTTTCAGTCTGATATTTTCATACTTTGCTGGTTTAGCCCATTTTTCTTGGGTTTTATGGATATTTTTTTCCTTTTATTCTACATTGTACTATGATTTAATGACATGATTTCACTATATAAATGAATTTATCCATTATCTTTATTATATTTCACTATGTGGTGGACCACCTTATGTCACTTATCTATTTTACACAATTTTTTTCATTACACTCTTAGAGGAAATGATTTATATTTTAAATTTATTATGTGTGAATCATGGCCATATGATGTCTAATTTCTTGTCCATATTGTCTCCAAGGATGAAATAACTATTTTCTCAAAAATAAAAAATATATTAAATGAAATTCTCATGATCATGGATATAATCATGATATATATTATCATTAGAATATTATATTATCATCAACTCTTTGTTCAAATGTTAACCTAGTTTTCTAACCCATTAACAAAATTTACATGTAAAGGTTCAAAGTTCTCATGGATGATGGAATGTGAAGAATGTTTTGAGGAGAAGAAGTAGATAATTTTATAATACACCAGGATTGAATGTGCCATCCTATATAGATGGAGTTTTAATATAATGTGACACATAGAGGAAAGGAATGGGTGAAAAACGTATTAAAAAATATAGAGTGGGTTTTTATGAATCAAGAAAAATGAAGATCCATTAAGAAAACAATAAATATCAAGATTGGAAACTATAATATTTTAATTAATGATATGGATTTAATAATTCTATGTTGAATCATCAAACATGTATATGAAAAATTATTATTTGATGTACTTATTCTAAAAGAAATAACTCAAAATTAGGAAATAAATATGTCTAGAACCACTCATGGATTATGATTCCTCGATACACTACCACCATGAGAGGGAAAATTAGTTAGATGGTGAATTATTGGAAGTACCATGGATTTATAAGCATGATGAGAATTTAAAAAGATTTTATATTCATGTATTCTGTAAATTTTGATGTGGGAATTATTATGGAAGAAAAAAAGAAACTCCTTTTATAAATAATCCCCAGAAATATTTACACTAGAGGATAACATATTTGTAGCCAAATGATAAGGTTTTATAGAAGAAGATTAAAACCAGGTATAATAATAGATAATTAGTCATAAAATAAGATTTCTTGAGACTTCAGGGAGGACTAAATTAAATTTTATCTTATCAAGATCCATGATTGAGATTGATATTCTGAACGAATCCTCAGAAGTCACTCGACACAGAGATACATTGAAACACAATCTGTCATCCTCAAACTGATTGACAGTATAAAATGGATATTAAAGAATTAAATACATTCTATTTTCATGATAAAATGAAATTATTGGAATGTTGGATAAATATCTACCATTGGATTAATTTCAATAAATTATAATTTTCATCCACGAATTCAAATGGAACCATATAAAGTATTATATAGGTTGAGTCATCACAATCCATCTTGGTGGGATGAAGTAGGAGAGAAAAATATTATGCATCCAAAACTAATTAAGGATAAAATGGAAAGGGATAGAATTATTGAAAATCATTTTTGTATATCGTAAATTAGAAAAAAGAGTAATATTAGTAACTAGAGGAAGGGTATAGAATTTATTGTAGGGGATCATGTATTCCCAAAAAGAGTCACTATGAAAGGGAGTTATATTTTTTTATAGGAATGGGAATCCAAGTCATGGGTATATATATATATATAATAGAATTAGATTTGGGGCCTATCATCTAGATATACCACATAACCTCCCTAAATTGCATGATGTCTTCTATGTTTTTTTGTTGGGGATGTAGATTCCAAACCCAATGCATTTAATCACCAATGAGAAAATAGAGTTAGAAACTAAATCATATTATAACAAAGTGGTTTTTTAGATTCTTTAAAATAAAGATAATTTTACATGGAATTTGACAAATTGACAGGAGAATGCAATATAGATGATCTATATGATAGTAGACGAAATGTGTGATCTTATAAAAGGAATTATGAAGAATTACCCAAATTTATTTATGAGATAAAATATATATAATTTAAATGATTAAATTATTTATGGTGAGATAATTTAATAAATGGTATTTTACTATTGTTTGAAAAAATAACATACCTAATGTATAGAGAAATGAAAATTTTATTACCTCATCATTGTAGTACAATAAAATAATCCTTATTCATTAATGTATTTAAAATAAATAATTTTAATGAATATATTTTATTTCTGATTATATAGATATTATTTTTGGTTTTATTAAGTAAAAATTAGAATAGGAAAATCTTTAGGTATTTTTATTAAATTGTTTAGTTTTAGGTGAATATTGAAAAATACAGTTTTTATAAAAATTACCAATTTTATGTCATCATCATGATATAATAATGAATTAATTTTTTATAAAACATTTTTACTAGACAATGTAAATGTTTTCGGATTACAATAAAACATATTAAAATATTATTTTTAATTTATATGCTATGTTTGGTATTTTTAAACCTTTTTGGTGTTTTATTCGTATAAAATGACTAATTTTTTGTCCTTTTATAGTTATGTATTTATAAGGATATATTAAAATTGGGATTATATTTAATGTAATATAACTATAAATTTTAAATAATTTTTTTTTTCATGTGCATCAATTCTATAATTTAATTTTATGAATATTCATTTTTATGATTAAAAAGGTATTTTTCAAAAAACCATTTGTCATTGAGTTACACAAACGTATATTAAAATAAATTTTTACATCCTCTATAAAATTAATATTGAAAAATGGTTTTAATATTTGGTATTATAAAATTTAAAAAATTTAATCAATTCACTTTAATTTTTTTAATCAAATGAGTTATGTAATGACTGGCCTTAGAATCCCAGAGTCGGAGCATTATTATATATCATTGGATTTTCACAAAAGATCATGTCTCAAAAGACTGATTAGTTTAGTTGCCTTGTAAGTACTAGATACATTCATAAGGTTTACATTACATCAAAAAATGGAAAACTACTACAACATTATTTCCATAGACAACACTGAGATCCCATAGACTATCCCTAAAAGTCATTAATAATATACTTATTCGCAACCTAGGAAAAATAAAACATAGATAGAGGTGAGCTCAGATGCTCAGTAAGGATAATAATATAGCGGAAACTTTCTTAAATAAGCATAAACATTAAAGGCAACATATAAAACTAAAATAAAAGGATTTTTAACATAAACTTCATCATAATATGGGAAATATAAATCAAAATAATTCCATTTACTTATTCACATGGATATTTTACTTGTCGAATAATCACATGCAATATCAATAGCCACTTTCATAATGATGGAATGCATAATGCCAGACTAGATAACCATATAGTCGAGGCCATATGTCAAGACTACAAATAAGATTTAATCAAGGCCATAGTCCAAGACACTAGAGTGTCTCGTGAGACCTATCGATGCATTGTGGAGCTATATCGGGCTCCACTCGTCACTTACTATGTACAATGCATTCCTCGTATGAATATTTTTAAACATAACATAAACATTCATATTAAGACTAGCAAATGAAATGTCAATTCTTTATCCATAAACCATGAATTGTAGAAATATAACATCTCCACATTCAAACATATCACAAAACCTTCAATATAAAATGGAATATTTCTATCATAATAAATCAACTTCAAACGAGATTAAAATCCATTAATGGATGTTGACATAGATGAAATTAAAATTATTTGAGAGAAATATCTCATTATTATTTTTTAAATAATTTAATGTTACATAATTATTAAAGGAAACATTTATTTTGAATATATTATTATAATCTTGTAAGGGAAGATTTGATGATTTTATAATGGGGGAATATAGCTGCACCCGCCGTATAAGTTAAAAAAACATTCTTACCTTAATTTTTTCGAAAAGGTTATAAAGTAACTTGTTTGGAAACCAATGGAAAGATTCATTTCAAAACATATAAGGTCAAATAAGGGTATAAATGAATTTAAAACATAGTCTAGTAAGTAGTAAAAATGTTTTGGAATATATTATTAGGAAAACATAGATTTTGGATGATAAAGAGGCCCCAGTAGATAATTACATAAAAACAACCTTGAATAATGAAGAGGTAGTAGAATTAAACCATACCTTGTATTTTTCCTTGGTCAAGGGTAGGTTAACCTCCCTTATAATGGTGAAATAATTTTGATTAAATTATACATGAACCGTATACATTAATATGATATCATATAGGATTGTTCAATATTTATTTGTTAATGACATTTTAGTAGTGTCATCATTTCGGTTGTTAACTGATTCGTTTTACTCTATATTTATAGTTACATAAGCCATGATTTTTATGGATAGAGTGTATTTGATTCATATCCAGAATGATATTATGTTATTTAAATATTATTTCTAATCATCACATAGAAATTATTATTGATTGGTTATGATGGGGAATGAATCTCATCGCGTTCGTGGAGACGGTAATTTGTACGCACACACGAGTGAAAATATAATTATTTAGTAATTAAAATCATAAGTAAATGGATGGTATATAAAATATAAATAATATTTAACATGTTAATGTTATTTACATTTGTTATACATTATTATTATACCTATATAAATAATAATTTATTGAATAACAACTACACCACGACATGGAGACGGCAAGCCATACGTACGCACATATGGTGACATGTTATTCATAAGATGGATAACATAATGATAATGGTTGTACCATTTTTATAAAACATAATAGTATATTTAATATATGAGAGTTATTATTTTATAATGGAAAAAACAAAGAAAGAGGAAGTGGAATAAGAAAATAACAAGAAAGAAGTGGTGAGATATTTACTTCTTCTTCAGGTTATTCCTTTTGATTTGGTCAAAAAGGCTCCCTAAGTTGAATTTACGATTAATAGAAGGCCTCTAGGATTAAGGTAGGATATTTTATAGGGTATTTGGTCAGGTTTGGCCGTGGAAAATGGCTTTGATGGTGTGAATTGGAGAAATGTGAAGTGCCCTTTTATAAGAGGGGTGAGGGGCACCTTATGAAAAGATTGAAATATTATTTTATAATAAAATCATGTTTGAATTATATTGAATAAAAAATGAATTATTTAAAGTATAAGGTGCGGAAGGGTTGAAATCCACTCAACCAATAGGTTTTAGATAGGTTTGGGTCACTATATTAACTTTATCATTTCGATTTAACTCTTAGTAAAATAGTTTGACATTTACAATTTCTCATTGTGTTTTTATATTATATGGTTAATAAACGTACTATAAAAATCCAAGAAAACCTCAAGTGGGTCATTAATGACATATATAATAGTATTTAATCACTTTGGCCGAACCATAGATTTTTAGAAATATAATTCCAATTAATAAGATAATATTTGTTTTAAAAACACTTTTATGTGAATTTTGACACTATTTGGTATTTTGTTTTTTCTAAATTAATAATTGAATTATTACATCAAAAAAAATTAATTTAATCAACCCTAACATGTCATATTAACCTATAAAAATAGTTGAATTCATAAAAATACTCAAATTACTTTTATTTGGGTATTTATAATATCAATTATTTTAATATTTCATTAATAAGGTAATTAATGCATCATAATTGTGTCATAAATAAATTAAATTATATAATGACTAAAGATTATAAATAAAATAAAATTATGTAGGAATATTTTTTGTCTTTATAATGAATATTTATAGTTGAATTTATATTGTGTTCATCCCGATATTAAAAATGTTTTAGTTTTAAAAACTTGAATTTAACACTTTTAACTCTTCTTTGAATTAAATGATAATAAATGTCTTAATCTAAACCAATTGGACCTAAAGGATCATATTTTATTCCTAAGGATGTTTTTTGTTGAATATAAAATATTCAATAGAATTAAGAAATATGTTAGGGTAATTATAATATCATTTTTACCATTGATTACCCTATTTACTTTTAACTGTGGTAACTAAAAGTCAAAAGCTTCTATTAAAAAAATTATTTTCATATCATTGAACCACATTTTACTTATTAATATCAACCATGTCTCTTAGATTTTTGAAATTAAACTCACAGAAGTGGTAAAATTATGTTTTTTGTAAATTTTCAAAAACCCCTAGGAGGTGGGTAAAAGATGGTAAAAAGTTCAATAAAATTTTTATATATCATAAATTATTATAATTTGACTCCAATGAATTACATTGAACTTATACAAGTATTATGTTTATATTTTGACATAAAATAAATTTCAATAAAATAAAAAATTATTTAAATCAAAATTCTCTTTTAAACTATAACTCAGTGTTTTTCACTACTCATGAAAAAATGAATGTTTTTAGAAAAATAATAAAAATTCACCCTAAGATAATTTCAATATTCTGAATCCAAAAATGAAGTCCATTTTTAAAGATAAATTTATAAAATTTCCAAAATTGAGTATTAGTATTCATAACGGCTAGATTGATTGGTTGTGGCATGTTAGAAATAAAAGTTGCATACAACACATGCTATTGAATTATTCAAAGAGAAGGGTACCATAGAATCTTGGGGTGTTACATTCTCCCCTCCTTCAAATAATTTTTTCCTTGAAATTTCTAGTATATTACCGCATAAAATGACTAAGGTGGTTCCTCATTATAAGTTCCTTGGGTTCACACATTACCTCTTCCATCTTATTATTTCTCCATAGAACTTTTACCAGACGAGTCGTCTGGTTTCTCAGCACTTATTCTCTTGTATAAAGAACCATGACCGGTGCTTCACAATAAGACAAATCGGGTTCCAGTTCAATTTCCTCATAGGTGAGTACACGTGTTGGGTCATGCATGTATTTTATCAATAGTGATGCGTGGAACACATCCTGAACTATGGAGAGACTTGGCAGTATTGCCAACTAGTAAGCTATAGCCCCAATTCATTCTAGAATTTTGAGAGGTCTGATGTACCTGGGACTTAATATTCCCTTCTTTCCAAAATTTATAACACCATTCCATAGAGATACCTTCAAGAAAACCTGATCTCCAACCTAAAATTCCAAATCCTTCCTTCGGTTATTGGCATAGCTCTTCTACCTACATTGAGCTACTTGGATGTGGGTTTTGATTAACTTTACATTTTCCATAATTTCCTCCACATGTTCTGGGCCTACGAGTTTTCTTTCACCAAAATCATCCCAACAGGTTGGTGTGCAGCATCTCTTTTTGTATAACGCTTCATATGGTGACATATGAGTACTTGAATGAAAGCTATTATTATAGGAAAATTCTACAAGAGGTAAATATTGATCCTACATACCTTGAAAGTCAAGTGAACATGATCTCAAGATGTCTTCTATGGTTTTAATAGTCTGTTTTGATTGTCCATCAGTTTGGTGGTGGTAGGAAGTGCTCAAACAAAGTTCAGAATCTAGGGTTTTCTGAGGACATTTCTAGAATATTGATGTAAAACATGGATCACAATCAGAAACAATCAATAGGGGTACTCCATGAAGTCTCACAACTTCATTAATATATAGTCTTGCTAAACGTTCATGTGGAAAATCTTCTCTTATAGCCAAAAAATGTCTTCACAAGGTAAGACGATCAATAATGACCCATATTACATCGTTCCATCTAGGAGTCTTGGCAAGTGCCATGAAAAATTCTATCATAATGTTATCCCATTTCCACTTAGGTTTGGGAAGAGGTTGCATGACTCATCCTGTCTATTGCCTTCTAGCATTCAGTTGTTGAAAAACCATACATCTTGACAAAATTTCAGCAATATCCCTCTTCATGTTGTCCCACCAAAAATGTTCCTTCAAATCTCTATACATCTTAGTGATACTAGGGTGTATAGAGAAATTAGAACTATAAGCATCATAAAATAATTCCCTTTTTAGATCAGGTATATCGGGAATACAAAGTCTATTCCCAAATTTCAAAATTCTATCTTCATACACAAAGTCACTCAATCTCCCATCATTCATAGCTTTAATCTTCTTTTTAAACTCTTCATCATCAGTCTGAGAACTCTTTATCCTTTATAGTAAAGATGGTTTTGGAACCATTTGAAATTTTTTGATGTTTCACCTTCCAGGTTATCCCCCTATCCAACTTTACCAGATCCTTGTATATATGATCCTTTTCAACTCTCATCTTGTTCAAAATTCCACGATCTTTTCAACTCAAAGCATCTGCTTCCTAATTTTCCTTTCCTGTGTGGTAGTGTATGATGTAATCATAATCCTTGAGTAGTTCAAGCCATCACTTTTTCCTCATGTTGAGTTATTTCTATGAGAAAATATACATCAAAATCTTCTGATCGGTATATATCTCACATTTTTCACCATAAAGATAATGTATTCATATCATCAAAGCAAATATTACAGCTTCTAACTCATGATCATGAGTATGATAGTTTTTATCAAGAATATTTAACTATTTCTATACATTGGAAATAACCCTATCATTCTGTATAAGGACACATCCAAGTCCTTTCTTGGATGCATCACTATAAATAACAAACCCATCATTCCCCAATGGAAGAGTCAGGATAAGAGCATTGAATAATCTTCTCTTCAATTCGTCCAAAAATTCTTCACACTCTTTGGTCCAAAAAAATTTAACCCCTTCACATGTGAGCTTCTTTAATGGGTTAGCCAGTTGGGAAAAATTCTAGAAGAAATGCTAATAATAACCTGCTAAACCAATAATACTGCGTACCTCAGTTATACTCGTTGGTGCTCAACATTCTTGGATTACCTTAGTCTTAGAAGGATCAGTAGAGATTTAATCCCTAAAGACAATGTGTCAATAAAAAATTTCCCTTGAAGCCAGAATTCAAACTTTCTAAACATCCCATTAAATTCATGTCTTCTAATAGTCTTTATAATAATGCACAATTGATTTTCAAGATCTTCGTAGATTTTGGATTATATCAAAATATCATCAATAAATAATACTACAAATTCATAAAGATATTCCTTGAAAACTCTATTCATTAGTTCCATGAAGATAGAGGGTGTATTTGTTAATCCACAAGGAATTACTGTAAACTCATAATGCCCATACCGTGTTCGAAATTTTGTTTTCGGAATGTCTTCATTCTTCACTCACAACTGATGATATCCGGATCAAATTTAAATCTTTGAAAAGTATTGAGTTCCATGAAGTTGGTTTAAAAAATCATGAATGCGAGGTAGGGGATAGTTTTTGTTTCTTGTTATCACATTGATCTCCCTATATTCAATACACAACTTCACATATCAATCTTTTTTCTAAAAAAAAAATAGGGGCTCCCCATGGTGAAACACTAGGGAGATTAAACCCCTTATTATTAAATTCCTCTAGTTGTTTATTTTGTTCCAATAATACCACAATGGGCAATATATAATGGGTCTTCGATATGGGACATGAACCAGAAATTAAGTCAATGGAAATATCTTTTTCTCATTCTAGAGGATGTCCAGGTAAATAATCTGGAAACACTTCAACATATTCTTTCAAAATAGGTACATCCCTTATTCGAACATTTCTTTCCGAACCAATAGTTTTTTCATTCTCTTCTTCCCCAATAATTGAACTTAGTAGTGCTACTGGGGGTGGATCTAGATAAGAATTTGGTGGTGATGTTTCTTCTTTAAATATAATGTATTCTTTATCATCATCAAAAATTGTTACCTCCTTCTTATTATAATAAATTTTCACATCATGGTCTGAAAGTAAATCCATTTTGAATATTATATCAAATTAAATAATGGGTATGATGATGGTATCAGCAGATATAGAACATTTATATGCCCTAATGGGAACTGATTCACAAAACGTTATTGTAATGATACTTCCCTTAGGTGTTTTGACTGATAACTCCCTTGTTAAGTCAAATTGAAAATATCTAATTTTCTTAGCAAACTGGGAAGATATGAAATAATTTGATGATCAAGAATCAAATAAAGCATTGGCTAAACATGAGGAAACTATTCCATTACCTTCCACCACCTCTTTCGGAGTTTCAACCTCAACAGTAGTTATCGCATAAGCTTTTCCATGATCCCTTGTCCTTTTTTGAGTTATGTTTCCCTAATGCATATGACATTCATTTTAATAATTTCCCCTTTCTCTAAAATGGTATTATTAAACAATAAAATCCTTTTTATTCCCCATGAAATCACAAGATTGATTTCCTTTTTCACAACACTTGTAACAGACTCCCATTCCCTTCAGAAAATTACCAGGGTGTTTCTTCACACATTTACTTTAGGATGGATAATATACTTTTACCTTCATCCCCTTATTTCCATCTCCAGAGTGTTCAAAATATCCCTTCTTATATTTCTTTTCTTTAATGTTGTAAGACTTAGAGAATTCTTTTTCTATCTTGATTGAACATGAGGCAATATCTTCGTAAGATGAGAAGGATTGTGAGAGTAATTCTCGATGGAGAAATGGTTTTTACATATTAAATAAATGATCAATCTTTATTCTTGGGTAACATATATAATATTTAGCATGACTAGCTATCCTTGTAGAGTTAGCTTCATACTTTGTGACATTCTCATCCTCCTTTTTCCTCATACTTAGAATTTTCCTTTCCATATTCACTCAATGGTCACGAGGAACATATTTTTCTATGAAAATATCTTTAAAATCCCTCCATTACATATTTGATAATTAATTATACTTTTTTTTGAATCAATGACCATCATTTATCTGCATCTCCCATGTGGTGATAAACAACCATGACAACATTTTCCCTTTCGCTACTCCCCAGAGCCTGAAATATTTTCTCTAATGAACATATCCATTGCTCAGCTACTAATAGATTTGTACCCCCATTAATTTTTGGTGGTTGTTTCATCATGAAGTGATCTAACATTGATCCTCCATGTTTCAGATCAGGGTGCTCCATATGGGTATGGTTATTATTCATAACCTGAGTGATTTTTCCCAGTATAGTGATAAGCTGATCAGTACCAGTTGTATCACCAACTCCACTATAATTACCTTGAGCAAGAGCGAAATACCTACAAAAAGTGCATGCATTGATATGGTTTCCATTCCTTCTACAAGGCAAAATTTCTAAACAATGTCTTGTACTATATTAGTTTATGAATCATAATACATAATTCCAAACTTATAACATACTTAAAAAAATTAAACAGTTCATGGATATAATCCATAATCATAAAAAATTTCTTTGAGGAGATATATACTCATAAATACTTCATAATGGTTTGTAAGGAAAATGTTGATTATCCAAAGCATATCCCTCGGGAGTGTTATAACCAAGAGTGCAGCAAGGCCCATTGTTGTGCACCGGTTCCTGTTAAACTCTAGCTCAAAGTGGTGTTTTCAGGTTTCACCCATAGGTATATCTGTGCCAGAGTTGCCTCTACCTACTCGTATTCAGATATGGATGTATTTCTTGGAAAACTGAAAAAATCTATACAGTACCAAAATCCTAGGATGTTCTTCTATAATAATTCTAATAGTGTATCTTAGGATAATGTTCTCTAATCATATTTTATCTAAATTTAGTTTCCAATGTTTGTTCTAAACTTCCTCTGATACCAACTGTAAAACCCCAAACCTAGATGCCTAGAGTTGGTGCATTATTTCATATCATTGGCATGATCACAAAATATCCACTCTCGAAAGACTGATTAGTTTAGTAGCCTTGGAGGTACTAGATACATTAATAAGGTTTACATTACATCATAAAATAGAAAACTACAACCACATTATTTCCATATACAACAGTGAGATCCCATATACTATCCCTGCAGGTTGGTCATAATATACTTCTTCACATCCTGAGAAAAATAAAACATAGAAGGGGGTGAGCTCAGATGCTCAGTAAGGATAACAATATAGCAGAAACAATCATAATAAGCATAAACATTTTAGGCTATATATAAAATTAAAAAAATCCTTTTCAACATAAACTTCATCATAAGATGTAAAATATAAATCAAAATAATGACATTTACTTACTAACATGGATATTCTACTAGTCGAATAATCACATGAAATATTAATATCCACTTTCATAATGATAGAATGCATAATTCCAGACTTCATAACCACATATTCAAGGCCTTATGCCAAAACTACAAATAATATTTTATCAAGGCCTTGTGTCAAGATAGTAGTTTGTCTCATGAGACCTTCCGATTCATCGAGGAGCCATATCGTACTCCACCTGTCACTTACTAAGAACAATGAATCCCTCATATGAGAAGTTTTAAACATAACATAAACATTCATATTAAAACATGCATACGAAAAGTCAATACATTATCCATAAACCATGAATTGTAGAAAAATAACACATACATAGTCAAACATATCACAAGACTTTCAATAAAAAATAGAAGATTTTTATCCTAATAAATCATTATCAAACAAGAATAAAATCCATTAAAGGATGTTGAAATATATGAAATCAAAAAAATTTGAGAGAAATATCTCATTATTTTTTTGAGATAATTTAAAAATACATAATTTAAAAAGAAAAAATTTATTTTGAAAATATTATTATAATATTGTAAGGGAAGCTTAGATGATGTTATAATGGAAGAATATAGCCACACCTATTGTATAAGTTCAAAAAACATTCATACCTTAATCTTGTCGAAAAGTTCATAAAGTAACTTATTTGGAAAACAACAGAAAGATTCCATTCAAAATATATAAGGTAAAATTAGGGTATAAATGACTTTAAAACATATTTTAGTAAGTAGTAAAAATGATTTGGAATATATTTTTAGGAAAACATGGATGTGGATGATAAAGAGTTCCCATTAGATAATAATATATAAATAACTATGAATAATGATGAGGTTGTAGAATTTACCCGTAATTTGCACTTTTCCTTGGTCGAGGGTAGTTTAAACTCTTTTATAAAGGTTAAATATTTTTTATTAAATTATAAAATAACCATATACATTAATATGATATCATATATGATCTTCCAACATTGATTTATTAAATATATTTTAGTATTTTCATTATTTCAGTTGTTAACTGATTCATTTTACTTTATATGCTTAGTTACGTAAGCCATGATTTTTATGGATATAGTGTAATTAATTAATATAAATAATGATATTAGGTTATTTAAAAATTATTTTTAATCATCACATGAAAATTTTTCTTGAATAATTACGATGGGGAATGAATCTTATTGCATTCATGAAGACGGTAATCCATACGTACGCACGAGCCACAATTTCATTATTTTTTAATTAAAATCATAAGTAAATAGATGATATATCATATATAAATAATCATTAACATGTTATATCTATTATTTACATCAATTAATCATCATTATTATTACCATCCAAATAATAATGTATTGAATAACAACTTCACCATGACATGGTGATGGTAGGCCGTACGTACACACGCATGGTGACATATTATTCATAAGATGGATAACATAATTAATATGGTTGTACAATTTTTATAATAAAATAAAATTATATAGAAGATACTGGATTTATTATTTTATAATGGAAACAACAAATAAAGTGGGTGTTGAAGAAGAAAATAACTTGAAAGTAGGGGTGAGATATTTACCTCTTCTTCAGGTTCTTCCTTTTCATTTGGTCAAAAGGGATACTTAGGTTGGATTTTTGACACAAGAAGACCTCTATAATAGAGGGAGGACATTTGAGAGGGTATTTAGTCAGGTTTTGGACGAGCCAAATGGATTTGATGGTGTGAATTAGAAAGAAGGGGAAGTGCCATTTTATAAGAGGGGTGAGGGGGACCTTAGGAAAATATTGAAATATTATTTTATAATAAAATCATGGTTGGATTATAATAGATTAAAAATTAATTATTTAAATTATAAGGTGGGTATGAGTCTAAAACCACTCAACCAATAGGTTTTATAGAGGTTTTGGTCACTATATGAACCTTATAATTTAGATTTAACTCTTAGTTAAATAGTTTGACATTTACTATGCGTATTTGTTTTTTTATATTTTATGTTTAATAAACATACTAAAAACTTCCAAAATAACCCCAAGTAGTTCATTAATTACATATATAATAGTATTTAATCCCTTTTTCTGATCTTTATATTTTAAGGAATAGAATACCAATTAATAATATAATATTTGTTTTAAAAACTCTTTTATGTCAATTCTGACACTATTTGGTATTTTGTTTTTGATAATTTTGTAAAAACATTAATAGAGTGAAAAAATTTCAATTAATAAACCCTAACATGTCATATTAACCTATGAAATTTGTTTATTTCGTAAAAAACCTCAAATTAGATTTATTTGGGTATTTAAAATATCAATTATTTACATATTTCATTTATATGGTAGTTACAGCATCATCATTGTGTCATAAATAAATTAATTTATTTAATTATAAAAACTATAAACAAAATAAAATTATGTAGGAAATATTTTTATCTTTCTAATTAATATTTATAATCGAATTATATTCTGTTTTACCTAATAATAACAATGTTTTAGTTATGAAAACTTGAATTTAACACTTTTAACTCTTCTTTGAATTAAATAATAATAAATGTCCAAATCTAATCCATGTGTATCTAAAGATTCATATTTTATTCCTAAGGTTGTTTTTTGGTCTAATAACACATATCCAATATAATTAATACATGTTTTAGGGTAATTATAATATCATTTTTACCTCTGATTACCCTATTTACTTTTAACTGTGGTAAATAAAAGTCAAAAGTTAATATTGAAAAAAAATTATATTTTAATATCATTAAACCAAATTTTAATTACTGATATCAATCATGTCTCACAGATTTTTGAAATTCAACTCATAGAAGTGTTAACAATATGTTTTATGTAAATTTGAAAATGCTCATATGAGGTGGGTAAAACACGGTAAAATATTTAAAAAAATATTTGTATATCGAAAATTATTAATAACTGACACCAAAGTATTATATTAAAATTATATAGGTATTATGTACTTATTTTGACTTCAAATAAATTTAAATAAAATAAATAATTAATTCAATAATAATTTGGTTTTAAACATTATCTCAGTGTTTTTCACTATTCATAAAAAATTTAAAGTTTTTAGAAACAAAAAATTCACCCAAATCTAATTTCGATATTCAGAATCCAAAAATATAGTCCGTTTTGAAAGATAAAATTTATAAATTATCAAAAAGTGGGTATTACTATTCATAATGGCTAGTTTTATTGGTTATGGTGTCTTAGAACTCAATGTTCTGTACAACACACGCTATTGTATTATTCAAAGAGAAGCGTACCATGGAAGCTTGGGGAATTACAAGTTATCAGGATAAAATTTTGTCACCATATTAAGGATTAAAAGGGGTTTTATTTAAGGTAATTGCCCTCAAATATCATAAATACATTACATAAATTTGTTTTGATGAGTTTATATTGGCCCCTAATTATCCTATCTTAAAATATTTTTCAACATGTGTTTGATTAATATTTTGAAATATATTTATATAAATTTAATGTGAAGGGTTTTTAGTTAAGATTCACCCCTCTGACTTATAAAAGTGTCCCTTGTGATCATAAGTTTTCTCCAAACCATTATAACCATATCTCATCAAATACTAGGAAAAATAAATCAACAAAACCATTATGTGTATTCTAGAGGTTTTTACTCAATATAAGACCAATATAGGAATCTTTATGGATATATTTGTAAGAGGAATTAAAAGTATGTTATAATTGTCATAACCAAGTTATTTTAATTTTATTTCATTTAAAAATCATCCCAATATTTTTTTAAAAATAAAAAAATATTTAAAATAGTTTAATTATTCCACTAAATTTTTTTTATCATAAGGTAACAATAATAATCAACCTTCATTACTTCCATTTACAAATAAAAAAATCACATTCATTTATTTGCATACTAGTGTCTCCACGAATGAAATATTTTATTATTCATAACTTCTTTACATGAATTGTTATAAATCTGGATTTAAAAAATAAATTTGAGATGTTGGAAATAACATTGATCTTTAAAGTAAAATCATTTTATACATCCCTTTATTTTTTCCATTGAAAAATGGAAATGTCTCATATGTGTACCTACAGACTACCACCTCCAAGAATTACATATTTCATTTTTCTACACATTTTTACGTGTACAGTTGTAAAAGTGTATATAGTGTAAAGACATGAAATTTATAAAAATATTGAGAATCTTTAATAGTTACATAAATATTTTTATTCACTGTTAGAATCAATTATTTTTATTTAATAAAAAATTCTAGAAATATATTTTTAATCTTTCCTTGTGAATCATCACCATAATATCCATGAAGGGATCCTTGATATCAAGAACTATATAAACCAAATATTATGAATATTAATTTAAATAATCTAGTTTATAAAACCATGTCCAGGGTTCAAGGACCACAACTTCCTAACAATATGTGAAAAATCAAATAGTTTAAAAAAAATACTCATTTTATCAAAGAATTATTAATAAATGTGTAATGAGAAATTATAAGTCAATGGTGACTAGGAAAATAAATATAAATTTGGATATTATATGTGGGAATAATAAATAGAAATTTATCATATATTTGGTTAAATTTTTTTTACCAAGTAGATGTAGGAGGCACATGATTATTTTACAATATCACTTTTTATCAGGATGGTTTTTGTTTCAATTTACATTGGGTTAATTTTGATTCATTTTTGTACTAAACAAAATATATTTATTATTATCTAGTAATATTACTTTATTTTAAGCATCTTTTTGATTTTGAATCTCTTTGGTTATAATAATAATTAAAACAAAGTTTATAAAAAATCTTACCTTTTTTTTCTTCTTTGGTTAGGATTCTTTTTCCTCTACATCCATATTATTTATTTATATTCCAAATTATAAATTTTTTTTATTCAATGATTTAGTAATTTGAATTTTGAATGAGTTTTAAATTACAAATGGAATTAGGAAAAGAATATATTTTTAATGTATTCCACATGAACTAATTTTACGACCTTTAATACTAATCATCGTTATTTATATTCCTCTAAATGTTTTTATGGTTTTGAAAAGTATTATCTATTCAATTTATTTTTAGAATATTTCATTTTTATATCAATTGATAAGGAAAATATTCTATATTTTTAAAGGGACCTTACTATGAATGTTATTCTCTTGAATATGGAATATTTAAATTTTTTATAGTTCATTAAATATGAATATTTTTTAATTATTAATTCATCTTTATTATGTATTTTATTATTTATTCAATATATTTGGAACGAATTGGGCATGTTTAAATTATGGGTGGGGACCAAAATTATAAAATCCATTTATTCACCTATATGTCTTCTGAGACAAAAAAGATTGAAAATTTAGTTATGCAAGTCTTTCTATTTAATGAAAATTTCATGGCCTTAAATATTTAGTAATGTGTTAGGGCCAACAATTTTATATATTTTCTAAGTGTTGGGTAAATCTTATGAGACAATAAAATGGGTATCACTCAGTGTATGGAACCCAATAAAATTATAATTTATTGTAATATGGTGTTAATGGTATGTATGATGTCTTTCCCTGAGGACATGATTGAAATATTATGATGTCCAAAATTATGAATTCCGTCTTTGAGAAATAAGTTATTATTTCCCAAATAATTTTTATGTTTTTATTATCGATGCATTCATTTCACGGTCGTATTAATGGTTATATGGGACAATTATTCATTATATAATCTCTAATACTATTTAAGAAATATGTGTCTATGATATTTTCTTTAGTATGAAACTCCATTCTCATAATTTTTGCTCACCATTTATTTGTTTCTCTTTTAAGAAGGGTACTAACTATAGTATTTTAAATAAATCAAATTATACAATCAAATAAATGAGAATTATTTTATGATATTTAGAAGATGTGTTTTATGATTCTAATGTAATTTAGAAATTATATAGGTATCTAGTATCCAAATACTATTAAAAATATCAATTTTAAGTCCTACGATATTTTATATCATGTACTAATATAATATAATAAAAAAACTCTGTGGAATTATTATCAGCTTTGTTATAGATTTAAATTTAGTTTTTATGAAAAACCAATTTTAGTTTATCTATAAGGTGTTTAGGATATGTAAGTATAAGTAATTACATTATTTACCAAAATATTACAAGAGAAAATTTTTATTTAAAGGGTTCCATGGATGATGGTGTAAAACATGTAAAGAGTTCTAAGTAGAAATTAATAGATACCATATAGAATTTTGATAACAGGATTTTAAAGAGTTTAAATATGTTCAAGGAGTTGAACATTAGGAATATGATTCCTAAATACTACCATTATTTGTACATTATTTCATCATATATGTTACTGACTAAATATTTTAGTGCATGGGTCTTATTATATAGTCTCATAGAAATGTGGTAGGAATTTAATATGGATCTAATGAGTTAAAAAAACCAATAAAGTATAGAAAACATAAGGGTGATCTGATAGTTTATCATATAATATATGACATATAGGTTATAATGTTCTAAATTTTTAGTTATTCTTAAATTAATTTTCATAATAAAAAATGTATAAAATAAAATTAAATATTCACTTTTATATTTTATGGATGCATATATGTATATATTAAAAGACAATTCAAGAATTATAATGATAATTAATAACTCAATGTAAGACATTTAATTATAAATTATTGATGTTTTCTTATTGATTATTATAAGTTATGATGAAATTTAAATGACATTATCTGTAGGATTATTTTTTGAAATATAGATTATACACATTGTGGAATAAAAAGTGTTTTTGTGTATAAGATGACCAATTATGTATACAACAAGGAGTATAAAACACTACCTCCTTTTTATATAAATGGATCATGGATCATATTTCTGAGTCACAAATAATTGAGTTTAGTCAGATTACAAGAATTATAAACATCATGCATTGATAATTTTCATTTGTAAGCCTTGATTCTTAGCTAATCAATGGTTGGGTGGGAAAGATGTTAGCCATTTCATCTATTGGAACTCAAAACATATGGGATTTTTCATCTCATATTACTAGGATGAAATCTATGATCTGTTTTGGGATAGAATGGTGAGTTTGAATCCACATCTAAATAGAACATATGATGTGATTATTTATTTCGATGAGGGACATGTTATGTGATTTTATATAACTAATAATGACATTTGATTTATTCATTCACATGGCTAGTATATACTTTGAGATTAAATAATGTATTATTTGGATATATGATATTGAAATAATCTATTACCGTTTGTCTGTTGATATATTATAATAAGGGATCATATGATAATTAATGCTATAATGTGATGAGGTTGGTGGTCATATGTATAATAACACATGAGTTTGATGTAAATCCTTGATCATCCCTTTATAGCAAGACTAGAATTAGTGTTTTTCAATAGACATCACTTTTCATACATTTATGTATCTAATAGTTCATATTTATTTTAAATTCCATAAAGTCTCAGGCTGTCACACATTGTTGTTGAAAAAATAGGGATTTAGTTTGACACATAGATCTTATCTAATATTAATTCTAAGTCAGTCCAAAAGTATAATTTCTTAGCCGAAAATATTAAAAATTATTTATTTATATGTAAAAAGTCCATTTATATACATTTGAAGACCTTTATTGTTTATAGTTTCATTGAATTAGTCCATCATCCTTACATAAATAAATATTACATCACAAAGTGGACACTTTCACATAGTGTCCACTTTTCCCACAAAACAAAACTTTTATGATTTTAAAAGGTATCTTTTCATCAAACATCTTCCTTATTTTCATTTTGAATTCATTCATTCCATTACTCATCATTGAAATTTTATGATTTTTTATAAATTTAGTATGAGAACATAAATATCTGTATGGGACATAAAAATCAATAAAAAAACCAACAATCCATGAAGGCTAATTGAAATTCTCTATTTAAAAAATGTTTTTGTTCAAAATAACCATTTCCTTACTCAAGAAAACAAATTTTCTACCAATGTATTATCATAAATAATTTTATAATAATTATTAAAGGAAATAAAACATCATAAATATTTCATTACAATCATGAAAAAAACATGTATACTTTTTAGGAAATAGTTAATTTTTCTACCCATAATAATTAGGTAATACATCCCATTAAATAAAATCTCATTATCATACCATATAAAATCTTATTATTTCTGTAAAAAACATAATTTGAATAACTAAATCTTGTAGTTAAATTCTGGAATTATTTTCTTATCACTATTATAAATGTAATTACCAACATGGTCAACTTCCATCATGATCATTACACAACACATTTGAGGGATATAATAGACCCACTCATCATTAGTTTATCATGTGACCACCCATCATTAATTTATATCATAATGACTATTCTTGGTATTATAACATAACCAACCATACATGATTTATAATAGTACTAAAAATTATCCACATAAAGAGGAAAATATTAATTTTTTTTATTATAAAATTCATGTGATTCAATTTTCATAAACTCTTGTGATAGTGAATTTTATAGATTAACATCTTTTCTTAACATGTTTTTAATTAATTTTTAAAAATAACTATTACATGGAACATTTTAGACACCTCATAAAACATCCAATAATCATGAATTTTTTTTCATATTCAATTTTTTGGTATCCCATAATGTGAGAAACATTATATTCTTCTAGAGATATTTAATATTGAATTTGGATGATGGGAAAATTGGGTTTTGAACCTAGAAAATTATGGTCAAACTAAACTGGATAGAATAAAACTAAAATATATTTCAAGTCCAGGATATAATATAAATTTAGCTCAAATATTATGTTTATATAGAGAAAAATATGGTTAATATTTAATTAAATATTAACCACAGATAATATTGAGTTTTGAAGGGAGTTACTACCAGCCCAATGATAAGATGAAATTTTTGGCAAGATTCTATGGACCAGAATGATATAAACCAATTAGATCATATCTAAGAAAAGAAATAAATTGGGATGAAACATTATACTCTATTAGAATACATAATCTACTTAACATTATTTTTTCTATGAAAACTCAAATTTGGCCATCTAAAATCTCCTTTGGACACATCTGTTGGAGGTATGGAAGCTTGCTCCCATTTTGGGTTAGGGGTGAAAAATTACACTTTCCAAAAACATTAAACCCACCTATTCCTACCATAATCTTGTTCTAAGACTTTTAAAATTTTATGATACACATAAGACTCCTGAAATTTATATTTATTTCTGTGGTCGTTAAAGAGTTGGAGAGTTTTTTGGTTTATTTCAATGGTAATGTTATGCTAATATTCAGTAATCGCCCATTTGTTTTTTCACATGTAAGTTGTTATAATTCAATTAGTTCTGAATAAATGTTTTTAAGACCCTATTATTAAATTACTATTCATTTCAAATTGATACCATTACCTCCACTAGTTATTTCATTCACACCAACACTTGTGAAATTCTTATCACATTGATTGAGTGATCATCATTTCACTATTTTTACTTCTTCAATTCCACACTCATGAGTATATTATAGTCTATACATAATTTATTTTCTTAAACTGATGATAAATATATCATGGTTTGATCTATGGGAGTGGCAATGGGATGGATTGGAATTTATTTTTGACCCTTAATTGTTAAATTATTTCATTATTTGAGTTTTTCATTCAATGATTTTCATTCTTCCTCTTAATTAATGAATATTTTCACCACACATTTCAAATGATAATAATATCCATTAACAAAGAGTGTATTAATGGGAATAAAAAAGTATTTATCCTTGAATATTATAATACACACTGAAAACTTTGATATTAAAAATGAAATAAATTTTCATGCCTTGGTTCTGATTTTAATCCATGTTTAAGTTCAAAATAATATATTTTTCATAGTGTGGATATCTAATGTGATTATCACCACTTACATTTTTTTTATATTAATAAATAAAATCAAAATGTAAATACTTTGGATTTTGGGGTTTTAGTTTTATTTCTTGGGGTCCCCTAATAAATAGTACTGGATTTGAAATCATTTTTATTTTCACACGAGTATTTAATAAAAACAAAAAAATCAATTAGAAAACAATAATAAAATTGCATGTCAAGAAATGGATTGACCAAATGTGTGGATTTTCCACTTTTGGATATTGATTTTATTGTTTTATGTATTTTATTTAGGAATTTTATCCCTATTTTTGGTAATTTTAATTTATTATTGATTTAGTAAAATATAAATGATGCCTAAGTATCTGAGCTTCACTTGATTGCCTAGGATTTTTGAGCTTGGGAGTCATCAGAAATGAGTCTCTTTAATGGTTAACATGATTGAGTGAAATTTAAATTAATATAGAATTTTAAAAAATAAAACACAAATGAACAATAAAATTTTATTATAACAAGTGTTTCCATCTTTTCCCCTTGAATAAAAATGAACCCCCATGTCTATTGTGATTCTCACTAAATGGTTACACTAAATTTAAAATGTATGAAATATAGTGAGGGATCTAAACCGAATAATGTGATTATTCATGGGATATTCTTGTCTACACATATTTTAGTAGATAATTTTTATGGGTTTTATTATTTTTTGTATGAGGACTTTTGGTGAGAATTCTATATTGAAATGTACTTGGAAATGTGAATTAAATTTTATCTTTCTTTTGAGGTAAAATTTTCTCCGAAAAAGTAAACATCAATTAGGGGAAGTGATTATCCACTAAAATAGGATAATATTCATTGTTTATATTATAATTATCATGAAATTAAATGTTCATAAACAGTTTTACAAGGGACACTTCTTTTATTATCAGGTTTTTAATTCATTATTAAAATCCACATGGTATATTTTTAAACACCTCATAAAACTCCTAATGGTCCTGATTTTATTTTTATATTTAATATTTCTTCGTCTAATGATATCAGACACATTATATCATACAATTTAATTCCACGATTAATGTAATCACTGATAGTGGGAGGAGGGGAATCAATGATATCTTTTCCTTTATTTTATATTTATTATTTAAAAACTATCACAAATTGTTAAATATTTATCAGTTTTCTGAAAATAAAACATTCAAACATCAATAGGAACACATGTATTTACCAGTTCTACTACTTGATAAGAGTTCATAGTCCTTGTAATATGTTGGGAATAATCCAATACCACACAATACACTAGAAAAAAAATCCATCTGTATAGACAAAAAATATAGGAAATACCATACACTTGTGTAGCCCAATGATCAATAAAAAAAGTTCATGTGATTATTATAGAAAAAATGATGTGCATATGTTTTTGTAAAATGTTTATAAAACTTAACTAGTTGGTTTTGAAAATTTCACTAAGATGATTCAATGAATTTTACATTTCTAATTATTTATAAAACAAATATTAAATTTGTCACCCAATATCAAGTTGGAACAACAACTCTAGTCTATGTAGGAAAACTCTATATGATATATCAGTCATAATCTTTATTCATCTTTGTTTGTATAAAAATAATTATGAATAGATAGTCCGAAAAAAATTCAAAATCACAATCGTATTTTACCAAAACCATAAGTCTGATTGATCGATCTGGTAGGAAAAAACATGACAATAACTTGATCTTTACACTTCATATGTTCTAAAATTTCTGTCAAGAAAAGTCTACTCAAAAACATTACTTTACCAAATATACCTAATAAAGAATCATCGATCTCACTATCTCTCACATGTGAATAATTTTAGAGTACGTTTTACATTAAACTGTCTTTATAGGTTCCCTGTATATAGAAAAGGTGGTAACCCTAAAAAATTACCGCTCAAGAGAGTTCTATAATTTGAAATTTTATTTTCCTTTAAAATTCAAATTTGACTATTTTAAAACGTATAAAATTTAATGGATTCTTATAAAATATTCATGAATCCTATAATAACATCAAACTTCCTCAAAAATACCAATAAATCATCAATCTGATACAATTTGTCATTCTGATATGGTTTAATACTCTAATTAAACAAATATTGATGTGAAAACCTCCCATTCTGATTCTCTAACTAAAGATGTTATTCCATGAACATTATTTCAATGTCAGGATAATTTTAAACCCTTATAAAACAATTTAATAGCTATATGATAGTTTTTTACATTTTCTTCATTTTCAATAGCCCTTTAGACCAATGAAATTGCGTTAGATGAAATCTAGCAAATGATGACTTATTGGTGTCTGTATACACCTATTAAATTGGTATCTTCATCCCATTTAATGAATTAGTTAATTATTTTTGTGAAAGATGAATTAATAATAATACAACATGGTTTTGATGATTTGGTCTATGTTTCCCATCTGATGGAATAATTTTATATCTTGTACGATGACTCTTCACCCAATAGACACAATTTATAAGTCTTACTAACAAATATCTATAAACAAAAACTATTAAGCCTCACAGTAATGATTTGGGCCCTAGGAAAATGGTTGAATACATCGTTTTACAACATCTTATTAGTCATTATATGAAACCCCTTTGATTCATCAATACCAAAAACATCTTTTCATTATTTCACTAAATAAGAATTTTGTACCTTTGATAGAATTATTTATCTAATGTATTGTCAATGTCACTATTCATCTAATGGATTAGTGGAATTCCATGTATGATGGACCAATATAAAAATAATCCACTTTCACAACCTAATAAATTTATGGTGAATTCAAAGAATACATCCATCTAAAAGGTCAGTCTGTTCGATGGATTTTCTGATCAAAACATTTGAAAAACCACTAACATTATCTAACTCAAACATTAAAAAACCAAAAAACTCATATAAAATATTTTCATAAAAAGACATAAAAACTATTTTATTACATGAACCCCTTTTATAGTGACTTATTCATGATGTTAATAACATTGAGATTGACAAAAAATGATATGAACAACAAAACAAATTCATCCATTATTTCATAATGCTAGGACTATAAGTTTTTCATAAAACATATGATATTTAGAACATAAAAAATAAACAATCATCATCATATTTAGTATTAAATTTCATGAGACATATTCTAGATCTGAAAAACCCACCCACTCTATTCTAAAACATCATTCTAAATATAATTTAATTTGGAAATACAACTTCACCCTTAAAACAACTTGAGAATATAATACAAAAAATGATGGTGTTTTTTAAGAAATTTGTTTCTGATTATATGAATATATTATTCCTTTTCCTAAAAAACAACCCTTATAATGTGGATTTATTTTTCATGATGAAAACAAAACAAAAAACCATCAATAAACAGCACTTTCAGTATCTTGAAACCTCTTTCCAACACATAGTCCCAATAGTCTCCCCCATTGGATTTGGTTATAAACCATCCTTTGTAAATCAATGAATTATTGTAACTAAAGATATGGATAACTAATAAAAACTTATAATACCACATGTGTGATATCATTATAGGAAAAAAATTGGTAAAAAAACCATGATGTCCAAAAATAGTGACATAAGAACTATCATCCTGAATATCAATCATTCAAAATTTTCACCTACACCCAAATTCTTACTTCCTATAAAAAATATTTTCTAGAATAATTTTCAAATACTACTTGAACAAGTCATAAAATTACATGTTTCTTTCAAATCTTACCCACAACTCTCCCTAAATACATGCTTCGACAAATGTTTTAGCCCATAAAAATGGATAGATTTACGAGACAACATTTTTCTGCCACTTGAAAACACAATAAAAATACTAGAAGAGAGAGGGGAAAAAAACATACCTCAAAAATGGTGAGAAAAAGGTTTTACAGCCATTTCCAACCTCAATTTTAAAATTTCTTCCTTTGGTAATGGTTTTGGTGAAAAGTTAAAAAAAATGTTCTATTATAGAAACATACTCTAGATGGAGTTCATTTTTTACCGAATTATATTTAATGAATTGATATTTAATATCAATATTTTTTGAACAGTGATGTTGTAAAAGATTTATTAACTAGTTTATTGTTCTCCGATTATCAAAACATAAGAGAATAGGTAACTTCCATTTTGAAAAAAATCATCTAACAATGTATTCATGAATATAATATATACTAGAAATTGATTGTGGAAAATATATTCAGCATCAATCATAATATGATGTAATGAATTTTATTTCCTTTTATAAAAATATAAAGAACATTATATTAGAATGAAAACGTCATCAGGTATAGATATTTTATCATCCTGACATTTTTTCCAACAAGAATCCATACAGCCAAAATAATAATTTCTTCATGATATGTCATATCTAATTAAGAAATTTATTGTTCCTTTGATACATTTGAAAATAATTTATCCATTCAAGATATTTGAATCATTTTTATATCATTGGTAACATTCACATAAGGTAACAACAAAGACAATATCTAGTCCTGATGTTTTCAAATATAGAAAACCTATAACTAACATTCAGTATTCATTAAAATCAATATCCATTCCTTCTCCATCTCTACACAACTTCGTTTTCAATGAAATTTTTGTTGAAAAATGGTTTTAATGATAAATTAAAAACCTTTTTATAAGTTCCTTAGAATAGTTATCTGGACAAATAAAATTTTATTTCTTAATTTTCTAGACTTTAATCCATGAAAATATTTTATTTCAACGAGAAAGTACATTTCAGAAAGATTCTTCATCTCTTCCACAAACCTTTCAAAAGATCCATCATCGTTCCCAGTAATGAAAATATCATCGACATATATCATAAAAATAAGTTATATCTAATGAATTTATTTGATATAGAGATTACTATCCATTGTTTTTTTTAAAGTTCATCTTCTTTATGATGGTCCCCAACTTGGAATACCAAGCCCTAAGAACCATCTATAACCCTTACAAAGATTTATTTAACTTTGATACATATATATAAACCATTCTAAAACTAAATACATATTAATGTTTAATAAAAAATTCTTCATCATTTTCTCCATTAATAAAGGTTGACTTAACATCCAACTAAAAAAATTATAACTTCATCGGGTAAAGAACGATTATAATTGTTTCAAACCAATAAATAAGGGAAAAAGTATCAGAAAAATAAATTCCTCAAATATATGAGTAACAATTTCTAACCAATATTTATTTGTTTTCTATCACCTCACTATGTTTTATTCAACTTATTTCGAAACACCATCTTTGTACCAATAATATTTTTATCATTTTGTTTAGTTATGAGTTTCCAAGTTTCATTTTCATTGTCGGATCCAACTCTTCATTTAAAGAATGAATCCATTACTAATTATAAAAATCTTAATTAGAATCATTCAACACAATTTTGAACAAAAATAATTATGTTTAGTAACCTTGGATGTTTAGTTGTTTGAACAAATTTTTTTGGATCATCCATGATGTTTTGAGATTTCAACTATTTTTTCATCCTAGGATCATATGCATGATGTTCATCCTCGTCATTAGAATAGATGTGTAAAGACCCATAAAATTCAAGGAAATTTTTTTCTTAATTTTCTTTAGAATTTTACAAGAGCGCGGTTTCAGACGGCACCTGATTCCGAGGCCCGGAGTGCCCGGAATCAATTTACGAAGTTTGGCTCGGGTACGTTCAATGAACGAACGAGCGGGAATTCCTAACTTTTGATCCGGTGCTCGGAATTGAAATCTGAGGGCACCGATGAACTCGCAGCGCCGATATTCGCTTAAAGGGACCTTTTCGGAAGTTGCGTTTGTTACGGGTTGAAAGTTAGTTTTTGGGTTTTTATTTTAAGTTAAATAAAATTTGTGGGGAACAAATTTTATTTTAACTAGTTAAATCCTACCAAAGGGAGTTCGGAGTGGGACCCACATCCACTTAACCTCCCTTGGGAGGATTACGTGAGGTGGGGTCCACACGAACCCAAACTCCTCAAATTCTCTCATAACCTCCCCTTTAACTCATTCATTTAATGTTGTCAACTTGACTTAATTAATTGAAGTGGGTTATTTTAAATTTCAAACTTTTGAAATTCTAGTGAGTTGTTGTGTTAATAAAATAAGATAGAGTCTTATTTTGTTTTGGTTAATAGATTTCGCCACCTTGAGAGCTTTTGGGAGATTTTCTTCTTCTTCTTCAACTCTGACGAAGAACACGAAGAACGCTCATCTTGACGAAGAACGCTCAAGTTCCGACGAAGAACGCCGCTCCGCTCTTCTTCGTCTTCCGTGTCAACGAGAGGGAACGCCGCTTCCTCCTCGGATTCCCTTCGTCGACATAAGAGGTTTCGCCAACGACGTATCACATCGGACGCATCTCTTCGTCAACGGATTTGACGAACGACGACCGCGACGCCCGACCTCCGCGACATTGTCTTCCGCGGACGTTGACGAATCCTCGAACTTATACCCGAGGTAGGGGTTGTTGATTATTGTTTAATTATTCTATTCTTGATCATGAATTTAGCAAGTCTAAAGTGTGGCTTTTAAATATTTTAAGTTGCGTTATTGCTTAACGTGAGGGGGCCGGACCGCATGAACACGACCGAACCCCCTCCATCGTTCTTGTTGTGTTGTTTGTGGGTGGATGAATCAAGGTGGCGTGGTGCCGTCGCACCACGCGGATATTCGCTCAATCCTTATTACGCGACGCCGTCGCGCCGCGCCATGTAAGAAACATCAAGAACGCGACGCCGTCGCGCCGCGTTGAAGAAACCGAGATGCGGCGGAGGGGCACGGTGCCGTCGCACCGCGCCGGATGACGAAAACCACGGCCGGTTCTGGGCTGCGGCGGAAGAGAAGACCGGCGGCCGGGCCGCCGGCGTCGGAAGCCGAAGGGGGGACCGGAATATCCGGTCCCGTTGGAGAAAACCGGCCGGCCAGCTGGCCGGCCGGAAGGCATTAAACCGGGGGAATTAATCCCCCGGCCAACACTCAAAACCCCCCTCTTTATGAGGGGGGTGGTTCTTTGAAGGTAGGGGGGCAGCCGCCCCCCCAGTTCCGCTCAATCAGGCCCCCCACGTGGGGGGGGGGGCGTTTTAAAAAAAATGGGCGCGGCATATAGCCGCGCCGCCATCTCCAAGAAGCAGGGGCTTAGCCCCCCGCGTGCCGCCCTCATGCGGCTCCAGGCCACCGCGGCCGCCGCGCCGCCGCCGGCCGGGCCGCCCCAGGGGGGTGTCGGGCCGGGTCGGCCCGGACCCGGACCCCCCCGTTTCGAACCAGTTCCGGTCTTTTGGCCATAACTTGAGCCTCAGACCTCCGTTCGACGAACCGTCTGCGGAAACACGATCCTTGGATAGAGACGGTCGTTTCGGTATATCGCACTCAAGGTTTCGGATTACTTTGAGTTCGGCCGGGTTGGTTCGTTCACGAAACCAACCGGGCCTTCGGAGCGGAAACGCTCATATCTTGAGCTACGGACGTCCGATTGACGTGTCGTCAGCCGTGTTGTGTTCCTCTTTATGAGACGGATCTTTTGGCATACTCCGCCCTAGGTTTGGACGCAGGTGGAGTACGGTTGGGTTGGTTTTGCCTTAAAAACCAACCGGGCCCTGGAGACGAAAATGCCAATAACTCTCAGACCGGGCGTCTGATCGACACGCCGTCTGTTGCGTTGAGTTCCTGTTGACGATACAGAACTTTTGGATACATCAACTCTGGTCTTCGTGACAGTTGATGTATCAGCCTCTCGGCTCGTGGAGCGGACCCTCTGAACGAGCTTGCTGTGTGCGGGAACCCTAGTGCTGGCTGCGACTGTTACTGTGACTACTACTGCTGCGACTGTTACTGTGACTACTACTACTACGACTGCTACTGTGACTACGACGACGACAGTACAGAGATCCTGTGTGGATTCGACGACGACGACTACAGCACTCAGCGAACCTACGTGGATCAGTGCTACAGGTCCTGTGTGGGCCCGATCCTGTGTGGGTCCGATCCTGTGTGGGTCCGCGCTCAGCGGTTCTGTGTGAGCCAGCGCCTACAGGTCCTGTGTGGGCCCGATCCTGTGTGGGTCTTTGCGGGGGTTAGTTACCTATCGATCCTTCGTGGGTCCGACGACATAGATGGATTAGTGATCATCTTTAACGTCCTTTGAAGATGTATACCTGTGTGAGCTGAATCCAATTGCTTTCATGTGTGGATTGTGTTGTGCAATCCTGTGTGGATTACGTTTTGCTTTCCTGTGTGGAATACGTTTACTTTCCTGTGTGGACTGAGTTGTACTTGGGCTCGGAGGTTGGAGCGTATTTGAATTGATGACTTAGGTATATGTATGGACATATACCTAAGCAGTGTCGGTTGTTACTTTGTGATTGTACTTTTCTTCGTGGTTTATCCTTTGTGGATTGAGATACCTTCAGGGGTCTCGGGGTCCCTACTGAGTAGCTTATACTCACCCCTGCACGGGCTTGCCCGCACTACGTTGTGTTGGTTGCAGACGACGGACAGCGTTGATCTTAGCTGAGGCTTGCAGAGCGGGACGGTACCCGGAGGTGGACCACTGGGCGGGACGTGCACGGAGCAGACGGTGGGACCTGTGGAGTAGAGGAGCTATCTGTACCCACCCTTCAGGTGGGATTTCCAGTGGACAGCTCGGTGTAGCGGCTTTTAATTTTCAGTTGCTGTTTTTCCCTTTTCGAGTTGTACTTTACTTTCAGTTTGGGTTTGTATTCTGGCCCATTTACTTTTCCGCACTTTCAGTTGTACTCTGCTTTTGTTTAGTGTTTACTTTCCTCTTGCTTACTCTGTGGTGTTTGTTACTTTACAAAGGCAATGCCTTCCCTTTTTACCGGGATTTATGCCTTGGTGCTAGTCGCCAGCCCCTGGCCTATGGAAGGAGGGCTTGGGGTAGTCACGACACGGACCCCGAGGGCGGGTCGTGACAAATTGGTATCAGAGGAATTCGGTTCTACTGCAAACTCTGATCTTCTCTATGTGAAGCAATAATGTTTAGCGTATTGAGTGTGGTTAACAGTCCAGGGAGTACAGTGTTGGTGCGGCGGCCGACGTATCCGTACACCAGGACCCTGACTTCTGATTTCCGACTTAATGCACGAAAACATTGATTGCGTGTGTGTTTCAAAGTTTTCTTTGTGATTACTTATATCAGCTCACCAGGTATACTGTTCTAACCGTGGCGCACCTGTTTCCTTTTCAGGATGGCCCCACGACGGCAGCCAGCTAGGGTTCCGAGAGTCGAGCGAGACGACAGCCCACCGAGCGACGAGGCCTCGGTGTAGGGCCCTTTGCCAGTAGTGGCACCGGCGGTAGCTTTACCCGCCGAGCCCCCGATTCTTCTAGCAGCAGCCGCTGACGATGCACGTCGCCTCAGCGCACTACATGAGTTTCAGCGCCAGCGACCGCCCAGGTTTCGCGGGGAGACGGATCCCCAGGCAGCAGAGGACTGGTTGGAGGCAGTAGTACGAGTGTTTAGGCTAGTGAGGACACCAGCAGACCTCATGGTGATCCTCGCTGCGAGCCTACTACACGCAGCAGCAGGATGATGGTGGAGCCTGATGCTCCAGGTGCACGATGAGGCATCTCTTCTTTGGACGGACTTTGAGAGCCTCTTCCGCTCGGAGTTCGTCCCAGCCACCCTTCGTGCGGTGCGTATCCAGGAACTTCTTCAGCTGCGGCAGGGCAGCATGACGGTCGCTCAGTACTCGGCGAGATTTACCGATCTCTCGCGCTACTCGACCGACATGGTACGGGACCCATTCTTCCGGGCCCGGACCTTCGAGCAGGGTTTGAGACACGAGATCAGGGCATCGCTGATCTCCCTTAGCATACCGACTCAGACAGGAGTACTGGAGCAGGATCTTCTGATCGAGAGCTTCCTTGCTGAGTCTACACCAGTACAGCGACCCACCACAGGGCGGCACGTGGCAGAGTCATCTGCAGCAGGCAGTCGACGGATGACTCAGGGGTCCAGACAGACCAGACCTTCGGGTAGACGACCTCAGGACACTGGCTCAGCAGTGCGGGGCACACAGCGCGGAGCCAGTCTTACGAGAGGCAGACAGTGCTACTCGTGCGGCGGGCAGGGCCACATGGCTCGTGACTGCCCGACCCGCCGTGCCGAGGAGCAGCAGACGGTTGAGGGACCACCGAGGCAGAGGCAGAGGGTCGACCGTGGCGGTCCGCAGGGAGGAGGCGGACGAGGCATAGGAGCTGGACGAGCAGCCGGTGGTGGCCAACGCTTTGAGGCTCTACCACCACCACCATTAGGAGGTCCACCCTGACCACAGGGAGCTGGCGTGCAGCGACAGGCACAGCTCCAGGCAGCAGAGGCCTACGACCACGGCGGACCCGAGATGATTCGAGGTACTATCTGTGTCTATTCCACCATTGCTGCAGTTCTTATAGACACAGGAGCGAGTCACTCTTTCATAGCCGCTGCCCTTGTTCGGAGCTCGGAGATTCCGACAGAGCCGTTGGCTCGATCCTTACGGCTAGAGACTCCCACAGGAGCAGACTCGACGATTACGCACTGGTGCCGGTAGTGTGAGCTTACTCCAGGAGGCGAGAGCTTCGGCTGGGATCTTCTTGTAGCAGCGTCGAGGCCTTACGACGTCATCTTGGGCATGGATTGGCTATCTACGGTCCATGCACAGATTGACTGTTTTAGGCGCAAGGTGCGATGTGTACGCACCGACGGGAGCAGGTTCACCTTCACCGGCGAGAAGGGAGCCTTAGAAGCACAGGATGGACTTCCGTGGAGGAGAGGACAGCCCATTACTCATCAGTTGGGTACCCTTATCCTTGGAGCAGTTGACGTGCGGAGTCCTGGTTTTCCTGCAGTGGTGGATCAGTTTGCGGACGTTTTTCCCGACGACGTTCCAGGGCTACCTCCTCGCAGAGAGGTAGACTTTTATATTGACTTGTACCCCGGGACAGCCCCGATATCCACTCCAGCATATCGGATGGCCCCCGCCTAGCTTCGAGAGCTACGGGTACAGTTGGAGGACTTGCAGGGCAAGGGGTTCATCCGACCCAGTGTTTCACCCTGGGCTTCCCCGATTTTGTTCGCCAAGAAGGCGGACGGGAGCTTGCGACTTTGTGTTGACTATCGTCGCCTGAACCAGGTGACAGTGAGGAACAAGTATCCGCTACCAAGGATTGATGACCTCTTTGATCAGCTCAAGGGAGCACGGTGGTTCTCGAAGATAGACCTCAGGTCAGGCTATCATCAGCTCAGAGTCAGAGACGAGGATGTGCTGAAGACGGCCTTCAGATGTCGGTATGGCCACTATGATTTCTTGGTTATGCCTTTCGGTGTAACCAATGCTCCAGCAGTGTTCATGGCTCTCATGAACAGGATCTTTCAGCCATACCTCGATCGGTTTGTCGTGGTCTTCATCGACGACATTCTGATTTATTCTACGACAGAGGAGGAGCACGCCTATCACCTGCGAGTTGTACTAGACACACTCCGAGAGCACCAGCTTTATGGTAAGCTCTCGAAGTGCCAGTTCTGGATATGTGAGGTCCACTTCTTGGGTCACGTTATCTCTGAGGCGGAGTTGCAGTGGATCCCGCGAAGATTGAGGCTGTGTTAGCATGGGAGCCACCCAGGAGCGTGACTGAGGTTCGGAGTTTCTTGGGACTAGCTGGATACTATCGGAGATTCGTGCCAGGCTTCTCTAGAGTTGCGGCATCACTCACAGCTTTGACGAAGAAGGGGTTACCCTTCGTATGGACAGACAGATGTCAGTAGAGCTTCCAGGAGCTGAGACAGAGATTGACTAGCGCACCTATCTTGAGGTTTCCTGAGGAGGGAGTAGGGTACGTAGTCTACTGCGATGCATCAGGGACCGGACTCGGATGTGTTCTGATGCAGGAGCGGGCCGTGATCGCCTATGGATCATGTCAGTTGAGGCCGCATGAGCAGAACTACGCTACCCATGACCTGGAGTTAGCAGTAGTGGTCTTCGATCTGAAGACATGGCGACACTACCTGATGGGCGAGTGCTTTACAGTCTTTTCCGATCATCAGAGTCTCAGGTATATCTTCTCTCAGAAGGACCTGAACCTGAGACAGCGGCAATGGCTCAAGTTCCTCCAGGACTATGACTTTGAGATATTCTATACTCCTGGGAAGGGGAACGTAGTAGCCGATGCCCTCAGCAGGAGGACGGGCATTCAGCTACTTGAAGAGGTGACAGAACAGCTAGCCTCTTTGCAGATATCCTTCGTGGATAGAGATGGAGCAACCTTCCTCTAGTCTCTCACAGTCACCCCCCCCCACTACTGCAGCGAGTCAGGGAGGCACAGCGTGAGGACGCTGATTGTGAGACACGGCGTGCACAGATATCCTCGGGATAGGCACCTGATGGTTTCTCCCTTGGAGCAGAGCACGACATCCTTTTCAGAGGACGTACCATGGTACTAGTAGCTTTGCGAGAGGAAGTGCTGAGAGAGTTTCACACTTCTCCTTTGGCGGTACATCCTGGAGTGGCGAAGATGTACCAGGACCTCAGACGACAGCACTGGTGGCCGGGCATGAAGAAGGCTGTAGCAGAGTTCGTTTCTCGATGCCTCACCTGTCAGCAGGTGAAGGCAGAGCATCAGGTACCAGCAGGCTTGGTACAGCCCTTGGAGGTTCCGGAGTGGAAGTGGGACGACATATCTATGGATTTCGTGACTGGACTTCCACGCACTTCCAGAGGTCACGACTCCATCTTGGTGATTGTTGATCGACTCACCAAGTCGGCACACTTCTTACCCATCAGAGAGCAGGGCTCAGTTGAGGGCTTGGGACGTCTCTACGTTCAGGAGATTGTGAGGCTCCATGGTGTTCCATCATCGATCGTCTCCGATCGAGATGCTCACTTTACTTCCCGGCTTTGGAAGGGGTTGCAGGAGGCGTTCGGGACGCAGCTACGTCTTAGCACAGCTTTTCACCCTCAGACGGATGGTCAGACGGAGAGGACCATTCAGACTCTCGAAGACATGCTCCGCGCATGTGTCCTCGACTTTGGTCGTAGCTGGGAGGACCACCTACCCTTAGTGGAGTTTGCGTACAACAACAGCTACCACTCCACTATTGGGATGGCAACGTACGAGGCGTTGTACGGCCGACCATTTAGATCTCCTTTGTGCTGGACAGACCCTGGGGAGTCAGCACTGGTGGGACCGGAGATGGTCCAGGCCACGACAGAGAAGGTCCAGGTCATCCAGGAGCGGATGAGGACAGCTCAGAGCTGGCAGAAGTCATACGCTGACAGGAGGCGGAGGCCACTGGAGTTCGAGGATGGCGACCACGTCTTCTTGCGGGTCTCACCTCGACGTGGTATTCGGAGATTTGGCCAAGGCAGAAAGTTATCTCCGCGCTTCATCAGACCCTTCCAGATTCTCAGCAGGATTGGTGAGGTAGCTTATCGCCTGGCTCTACCACCTCAGTTGCACCGGGTGCACGACATCTTCCACATATCCCAGCTGAGGAGATACGTGCACGACCCGACGCACATCATTGACCATGGGGAGCTTGACGTTGACGATGGGGCGACTTTCACGGAGGTTCCGGTGGAGATAGAGGATCGACCGGAGAGGGTCCTTCGTGGGCGATCGATTCCTCTTGTGCGCATCCGATGGCAGCACGAGAATCTCCAGGAGAGCACATGGGAGCGGGAGGCTCAGATGCGTGCTCAGTACCCTCATTTGTTTCCCTAGTTTTTGATGTATCTTTACGGGGACGTAAATCCCTGAGGTGGGAGTAATGTAAAGACCCGTAAAATTCAATGAAATTTTTTTCTTAATTTTCTTTAGAATTTTACAAGAGCGCGGTTTCAGACGGCACCTGATTCCGAGGCCCGGAGTGCCCGGAATCAATTTCCGAAGTTTGGCTCGGGTACGTTCAGTGAACGAATGAGCGGGAATTCCTAACTTTTGATCCGGTGCTCGGAATTGAAATCCGAGGGAACCGATGAACTTGCAGCGCCGATATTCGCTTAAAGGGACCTTTTCGGAAGTTGCGTTTATTGCAGGTTGAAAGTTAGTTTTTGGGTTTTTAGTTTAAGTTAAATAAAATTTGTGGGGAACAAATTTTATTTTAACTAGTTAAATCCTACCAAAGGGAGTTGGGAGTGGGACCCACATCCACTTAACCTCCCTTGGGAGGATTAAGTGAGGTGGGGTCCACACGAACCCAAAATCCTCAAATTCTCTCATAACCTCCTCTTTAACTCATTCATTTAATGTTGTCAACTTGACTTAATTAATTGAAGTGGGTTATTTTAAATTTCAAACTTTTGAAATTCTAGTGAGTTGTTATGTTAATAAAATAAGATAGAGTCTTATTTTGTTTTGGTTAATAGCTTTGGCCACCTTGAGAGCTTTTGGGAGATTTTCTTCTTCTTCTTCAACTCTGATGAAGAACACGAAGAACGCTCATCTTGACGAAGAACTCTCAAGTTCCGATGAAGAACGCCGCTCCGCTCTTCTTCGTCTTCCATGTCAACGAGAGGGAACGCCGCTTCCTCCTCGGATTCCCTTCGTCGACATAAGAGGTTTCGCCAATGACGTATCACATCGGACACATCTCTTCGTCAACGGATTTGACGAACGACGACCGCGACGCCCGACCTCCGCGACATTGTCTTCCGCGGACGTTGACGAATCCTCGAACTTATACCCGAGGTAGGGGTTGTTGATTATTGTTTAATTATTCTATTCTTGATCATGAATTTAGCAAGTCTAACCTTTGGCTTTTAAATATTTTAAGTTGCGTTATTGCTTAACGTGAGGGGGCCGGACCGCATGGACACGACTGAACCCCCTCCATTGTTCTTGTTGTGTTGTTTGCGGGTGGATGAATCAAGGTGGCGTGGTGCCGTCGCACCACGTGGATATTCGCCCAATCCTTATTACGCGACGCCGTCGCGCCGCACCATGTAAGAAGCATCAAGAACGCGACGCCGTCGCGCCGCGTTGAAGAAATCGAGATGCGGCGGAGGGGCGCGGTGCCGTCGCACCGCGCCGGATGACGCAAACCGCGGCCGGTTCCGGGCCGCGGCGGAAGAGAAGACCGGCGGCCGGGCCGCCGGCGTCGGAAGCCGAAGGGGGGACCGAAATTTCTGGTCCCGTTGGAGAAAACCGGCCGGCCAGCTGGCCGGCCGGAAGGTATTAAACCGGGGGAATTAATCCCCCGGCCAACACTCAAAACCCCCCTCTTTATGAGGGGGGCGGTTCTTTGAAGGGAGGGGGGCAGCCGGCCCCCCCAGTTCCGCTCAATCAGGCCCCCACGTGGGGGGGGGGGGGGGGCGTTTTAAAAAAAATGGGCGCGACATATAGCCGCGCCGCCATCTCCAAGAAGCGGGGGCTTAGCCCCCCGCGTGCTGCCCTCGTGCGGCCCCAGGCCGCCAGGCCGCCGCGGCCGCCGTGCCGCTGCGCCGCCGCGCCGCCGCGCCGCCCCAGGGGGGGGGGGGGTCGGGCCGGGTCGGCCCGGACCCGGACCCCCCCGTTTCGAACCAGTTCCGGTCTTTTGGCCATAACATGAGCCTCGGACCTCCGTTCGACGAACCGTCTGCGGCAACGCGATCCTTGGATCGAGCCGGTCGTTTCGGTATATCGCACTCAAGGTTTCGGATTACTTTGAGTTCGTCCGGGTTGGTTTGTTCACGAAACCAACCGGGCCTTCGGAGCGGAAACACTCATATCTTGAGCTACGGACGTCTGATTGACGTGCCGTCAGCCGTGTTGTGTTCCTCTTTATGAGACAGATCTTTTGGCATACTCCGCCCATGGTTTGGACGCAGGTGGAGTAAGGTCGGGTTGGTTTTGCCTTAAAAACCAACCGGGCCCCGGAGACGAAAATGCCAATAACCCTCAGACCGGGCGTCCGATCGACACGCCGTCTGTTGCATTGAGTTCCTGTTGACGATACGGAACTTTTGGATACATCAACTCTGGTATTCGTGACAGTTGATGTATCAGTCTCTCGGCTCGTGGAGCGGACCCTCCGAACGAGCTTGCTGTGTGCGGGAACCCTAGTGCTGGCTGCGACTGTTTCTGTGACTACTACTGCTGTGACTGTTACTGTGACTACTACTGCTACGACTACTACTGTGACTACGACGACGACAGTACAGAGATCCTGTGTGGATTCGACGACGACGACTACAGCACTCAGCGATCCTACGTGGATCAGTGCTACAGGTCCTGTGTGGGCCCGATCCTGTGTGGGTCCGATCCTGTGTGGGTCCGCGCTCAGGGTTCTGTGTGAGTCAGCGCCTACAGGTCCTGTGTGGGCCCGATCCTGTGTGGGTCTTTGCGGGGGTTAGTTACCTATCGATCCTTCGTGGGTCCGACGACTTAGATGGATCAGTGATCATCTTTAACGTCCTTTGAAGATGTATACCTGTGTGAGCTGAATCCAATTGCTTTCATGTGTGGATTGTGTTGTGCAATCCTGTGTGGATTACGTTTTGCTTTCCTGTGTGGAATACGTTTACTTTCATGTGTGGACTGAGTTGTACTTGGGCTCGGAGGTTGGAGCGTATTTGAATTGATGACTTAGGTATATGTATGGGCATATACCTAAGCAGTGTCGGTTGTTAGTTTGTGATTGTACTTTTCTTCGTGGTTTATCCTTTGTGGATTGAGAGACCTTCAGGGGTCTCGGGGTCCCTACTGAGTAGCTTATACTCACCCCTGCACGGGCTTGCCCGCACTACGTTGTGTTGGTTGCAGACGACGGACATCGTTGACCTTAGCTGAGGCTTGCAGAGCGGGATGGTACCCAGAGGTGGACCACTGGGCGGGACGTGCACGGAGCAGACGGTGGGACCTGTGGAGCAGAGGAGCTATCTGTACCCACCCTTCAGGTGGGATTTCCAGTGGACAGCTCGGTGTAGCGGCTTTTACTTTTCAGTTGCTGTTTTTCCCCTTTCGAGTTGTACTTTACTTTCAGTTTGGGTTTGTATTCTGGCCCATTTACTTTTCCGCACTTTCAGTTGTACTCTGCTTTTTTTTAGTGTTTACTTTCCTCTTGCTTACTCTGTGGTGTTTGTTACTTTACAACGGCAATGCCTTCCCTTTTTACCGGGATTTACGCCTTGGTGCTAGTCGCCAGCCCCTGGCCTATGGAAGGCGGGCTTGGGGTAGTCACGGCATGGACCCCGAGGGCGGGTCGTGACAAGATGACTCTAATTCATTAATCTATGTTAGATTTACACAATTGGAATTATTATCTGGTTGCTTAGTAATAACCCTTTCATCTTCATCATCTTATTTATTTTCATTTTTTCAAAGTCCTCAAAATATTTCTAGAACATTTACATCAATGGAATCAACTTACATTCCTATTTCTTTTTTGAAAAATCTATATCCTCTTATATCTGAAGAATATCTAAGGAAAATTCTATATTCACCTCTTTGATAAAATTTTCCATCATTTCCACCATTTTTCATTATAATAAAGGGACACCCAAACACCATTAAAATTTTCAAACATGGAATTTCATCATAAAAAATTTTATATGTTGTTAGATTAGAACATGGCCTATATAATAATCTATTCAAAATAAATATTATTATATTTATTGAATTACTCTAAATGTAGTGTGGAATATCATGTTAAAATAACATTGTACATCCCATCACAACCTTATATTATTTATTTCAATAACTCCATTATATTGTTGTGTGTATAGTTCATTGAAAACATGCTGAATTCAATGTTATTCAAGATAAATTCAAATCTATTTACTATAGTATTTACGACCATTACCATTTTACAGCTTCTTCATAGAATACCCATATTATTTCTAATTTATTCTCTTGAAACATTAAATCATATAAATATTATCTCATTTATGATTGAAATAAATAACACAAGTAATGAGATTAAAATCATCTTGAAAAAAATTGAACAATTATCTTCAAAATCTTATTATTTAATCATTGGCCTAAAAATAATACAATTAATTAGTTTTAGGGGATGAATTGAATAGATTTTAATATTATTCTATACAATGTTTGTAACATTCACTTTCAAAAAAATTGAATAACACTGATTTATTCATATTGTCATATAAAAAATATCATGAACACTATCTCTATTTCTTAACTTTACCATGTTTCTCTAACACACATGTCGCATCCTTTTTTGACTTAACAGATTTTCAATCATCGTGAGGGGATAATATGAATTCTGAACATCACCCATTTGAAACAGGTTTCATTTTTTAGGTTGGCCTCCTATAATAACTTTTTTATCTTCATCATTTAATGATAGAAAACTATCTTATCTAAAAGAACTATATTAACTTTATATTAATGTTGTGAGACACTTAATCAGTTTTGCTTCAATCTATAAACAAACCAGGCCTTCTTGAATTTCAACTTTTTTATCTCCAATTATATAATATCAAACTCTTTTTATTATATCTGATTTATAATTTATAAAATTCACTATTTCTTCTACAAAATTATTCAAATTATTTAAAAACTTCAAATATACTTTAATATGTGAGGAGAACCTAGTATCAGAAATATAGGGTCATTATCTTTTTATTTCATTAAGTAATGTTTATACAACAAATTATTTTTTTATTTCCCTTAATCTTACTCTATATATGGATTTTTATAAATTTTATAAACAGGTTGTTATATCAGTAGAAAAAAATTATCTTTTAGTAAGATGTCCAAGTTGTTCACATCATTCAAAAATAGTTTCAAGAGGTTAAAATCAATTCTTTAATTTCAAAATAACATTACCATAATTATTATTTTTTTAGTTGATTTACTCCCACTTGAACATTGATTCCAATAACTCATTCGATAATTATACTGTTGTAGATAAAACATATATATATTTTATGTATAGCCAATACCACCACAATATCATCATTACGAAATGAAATAATACAATCCTTTATAACAAACATACATTTTTTAAATTGTAAAAAAAATTGCATCAACCTTTAGATCTTATACATTAAAATTTTGTTGATCCCCAGGTTTCATGTAATCAATTGAAGTCTTCTTATTAAATTTAGATTTAATTACAACATATTTGGAATCCAAAGTGATAGAAACTCTTGTCTTATAAATTGATATTCCAGAATCTTTAGAATAATCTACTTTGATGTTTTTGGAAACATACACCACTTTCTAAGATTTCTCCTTCTTAGAAGCATCCTCTATATTCTTTTTCACCCTCTAAGATAACATTTTTGGATATTATCTAGGTACAAAATTTCCATAATATTTTTCTACATCAGATATTGAGTTTTGAAACTTGTAACTCCCTACTCATCATTATAAAAAAAATTAATAATTTATAACACTTCCTCCATTTATTTAATATACACATAAATATTTTAATTCCAATTATTTTTTTCCAAAGATTTGTTCAAGAAACTAATATCTTTCAGCAATATAGCTTTATCTTCAAGAAAATTTTCTTAATTGTTTTATGTAGAACATTCATTTTTTATCTTTTTGATTTATCAATAAATTATTACTATATTTGTAAGAAAATAGTTAAATTGTCTTTTCAAATCAATATCTAAATAAGTTTATTATTCTTCATAAACACTACTTTAAAACTCTTAATAATTCGCTGAAGATATTAAAATATTTTATCTAAAAAATTAGTGAATTTTTCATCTTCAACTTCAGTGTATTTATTTTCATCATCATTAAAAAAACATTTTATTTTGGATTTGGAGAACATTTTGTCTATTCCCTTGGAATAATATTTTGAATTTTGAACATATTTATTCTAAAATATTCTTATCTTTATATCATCTTTATCACATTAATATTATTTCTTTCTTATGGGGGAATTCATAGAAAATTTACCAACATCTCATCATTCAAAAAACAATGAATTTTCTTCCAGTTGAAATATCTTGAATAACATTTCACATCCCTAGAATACAAAGAAAACAATTTATATATATTTTTACTAACCAAGTTTTATGATTCAATAACATTAACTTCTTTATCTTTGAGAATAATCTCAGAATATATTTTGATGGATTCCTTGAATGAAATTTCTTTATCTAATTTTTTTCATTTTCATAACTTTTTACCTTATCATTTTTTTATGTAATGAGAATACAGTGAAGATAATCCAATGGTAGAGTTCCGAGATCTCTATCTACTAAAGATACAATTGTGTCATAAACATTTTCTAGAATAATTCTCAGGATATTTTCGACAACAACTGAATCTTACCACTTCTCACCAAGATATATTATGGCACACACAATATCATATACCCAAGTAAATAAGTCACCAAATAATCCAGAGTCACCCATTTTGAGATCTTAATACTTATGCTTCTATATTTGGGAATTTTCACTATTCACATTCGTATTGAATTCATAAGTGTTGTTAAACATTACCCAATTACATCTAGCTATTGAAACACCCTTCACTCTATGTAATTAAATCCCAGAATACCATTAGAGTAGATCATTCTTATATCTTCCATTTATCTCTATATTCATCTATTCCATATATATAAGAGGATCATTTTCTGTGAAATGATAATATCCATATGTACCAATATCCAAAACATCACACCTAGAGACATAATATGTAGTATCATTTATAGGTATGACAAATATTTCCATCAAACACTATAATTCCCTTTTTATTCACACAACTAAAATTCTCTATAGTAAGATTTCATTAAAAACATCAACAAATTTTGAACAAGTGGTACCTTTTATATGATACAAATTAATAATACAAGTTATAATTGATAAGGTGTGGGGTTGAATTAGTGATATATTTTCTTTTATGTTAACTTTCATATATAACATATTTTACCTCTTGTTAAATATTTATCATATTGATGAAATCAAAACATTCACACATCCATATGAAAATGATTATTTACATGGTTCACTACACAATAAGAGAATACATTCCACTTAATGGTTTGAAAATATTCAAATAATACATAATACAATAGAAAAAATACATATATTTGATGTAATAAGAAGGAAATAACCTTACACTTGTGTCTCACTATGATAAATACAATAGTGCATGTGTTTCTTCTATATCCCAATATGTGAATTAGTTATTGTAAAAAGTTTACAAACCTTCAACAATATGTTAAATCATGTCACTATTCTACTTCCAAGACTTTATCTTTAGTAATTTTACAGAAAACAAATATTCACATTCTCAACTAGTAGTAGGTGGAAATTACTTCTCTAGAAAACCTATAAAAACTCGGTGAGACAACCAAGTCTGATTCTTCAATATGATTCATCAGTACAGAAATTAGTCTAAATAGATAGTCATAAAAAATTCTGAATCTCTTATATCATTTCCCTAAACCATCATTTTAATTGGTCGGTCCCATCTAGAAAACCCTTACCACAACGTTTTCTTTACACTTCTTCTATACAGAATTTTTTCTCAAGAAAACTATATACAATTTTTTTTTATTTCAAATATAATTCATAATATTTAATTATATTTAAATCTCCTATATATGAATAGTGTTATAGTACATTATGATTCCAAATCAATTTATACGTTACTAAAAAATAGAAAATACAGGAACCTAAATTTGTTCCCCTCTCTTGAAAATTCCATAATATCGAATTTCATTTTCATTTCAACTGAATATTTTACAACTATAGTGCATATAATTTTTTTGTATTATTCATGAATATTATTTAAAATTATCATAACTTTAACGGTAATAGATCTTAAATATTAATTTTTAGTAAGATACAATTTTTTATTCAAATATAGTTTTTCACTCTTACGAAACAAATATAATACTAAAGAATTCACATTCTGATGCTCCAAATGAACTTTTTATACCATAAATATCAGTTCAACATCAGAATAATAGAAAAACCTTCGACACCAATTTAGTATAATATTCTTAATATTTCAACATTTCCACATTTTTTAATAATTCCTTAGACCAATGGATTAATGTTTGACAAAATCTTGCAACCGAGGACGTATCAATCTCAGTATACGTCTGATGAATCAATGTCTATTTCCCATATAATGAAGTTGTGTCAAATCATGTTTTATAAATATCGAAATAATAGAAAAATATCATGTGTCTGATGAGTCAGTCTATATTTATCATGTGATGGATTAGTGTCATTTATTGTTTTATAGATCATGGCATAATAAAAATAATTTCAAACACATTATCTTAACCAATTAAAACCAAACACATTGAAACCTCACTATGATTATTTATGTATCAAGAAAATTAGTAACTAAATTTTTATACATCTTTTTATTGAAGGTTCACCTAAACCATTCTGATTCATTGATACTAATAAATTCAATGTGTTGTTTCACTTAACCAATCTACTCTAACACTAATATAATTTTGCATCCAATGTGTTGTCTATATCACCATTCATCTATTTGATTGAGGGAACACCATGTACAATAGAATAATATGAGTAATATCTTCTTTACTATCATAATAAATTAACGGTTCATTTAAATAAATTGTATATTAAATGGTTTGGCATGTCATATGGATCAATTGATCACTAATTTTGCAAAACATATTCTTTTATCCAATTCAAAATTATAGGCACCAAACAATCATAATGCTGATATGAGACTAGAAAAAAACTCATTTATTCCACAAAATTCTACTTATATTATTACTTATTTATGATGTTAATAACATTGAATTGGAAAAGCATCATCTAACAAAGAGAAACCTTTTCTCCCCATTTATTTCAAAAAACCAAGATCCAATGGTTTTTAAATAACTTATGATATAGAGAATATAAAAAAACAATGAGTCATCATACATTGTATCAAATATCAATAATGATATTCTAAATAAGACAAAACATCTCTATCTGATAAAAAACATCATTCTATATACAACATGAGTCAGAAAAACAACTTTACCCTGAAAAAATATGAAGGGAAAATAAACAAAAAATGATGGAATTTCATAAAAATTGTGTGTCCAATCATCTATGTGAGCTACTCTTTTTCCCCGATCATAAACAATTAAAATTTTATTCATTTTTATATAAAGGAAAAACATAATAACATGATCCAACTATTTTAGTATTCAAAAACAACTTTCACCCAACTAAGTCCCAAAAATGTCGTTCTAGATATACTGGTGATTTATTTGGGAAGATCACCGATGTGGTCCTTGAACCTTGGAAGTTCTAGTTGAAGTAAACTGAAAAAAGAACAATATAGTAACATTATAAGACAAGACACAAGAAAAAAGATTGAATAATCTTAAATTTATAGAGAGGAAATCATGGTGAAAAATTAAATAAATAGTTTCAAAAGATAAATCATTGTTTAGAATGTATTTCTTGGTCGCCTATGATGAAGATGAAATTTGTGGCCCAGAATAACAGGAAAACGTTTTAAACATATATTCCAATCTAGACATTAAATTGGGATTAAATTTTAGAAGATAGTATAGAACACCAAGGTAATCAATTTATTCATCTATGGACAACCTAAAATAGGTCATATAGATTTTAATTGTAGTACCTATTTTAGTTTGTTGAAAGTTGGATAATATGTTTGTTAAGGGTGGAAAATTATACTATCAATTCAAATTACATCCTCCTATGCCTACCATAATTAATTGGGGTAACTTTCACTATTATAGGATGTACCCATGTCTTCCAAAATTCCAATTCAATTCAATGGAGTTAAAGGATTTGGGAGTATGTAGTGCTTATTTTCATTCAAATGTTATCTTCCTTCATTTCATTGTAAATGATCCTATTTCACATGTATGTTATTCTAATCACATTTATTTATTAATAAAAACTTCTCATATAAATTTTTTAACAATTTTTTTAACAATTCATTATGGTGTGAATTTATTCACATAAAAAGATATAAATCCTTCACACAATGGGGGTTGTTCATTATTTCGTTGTTTTTACTTCTCTAATTCCTCTTTCATGAATCCCCTCCCTTATTCCATTAAAGGAACTATATCGGTGATAGGTATAGGAAGTTCTCTTTTTTTATAAATAAACACTATCCACGTTAATACATGGAAACAGTTTTAATAAATTCATCCATTAACCCCTAACAACAACTTAGGATCAACCCATTATAATAAATTATGTTAACTTTTTTATTTTAGTTCTCTAATAATCAAACTAAAATTGACTACAAATTTAGACACTTTATAGGAAAATATCACCCCTTTAATTTTTTTAAATAGGTTTATTCTTAGGTCTCTGAGTATTAAACAACCCAAGCTACAATATAAGAAACCAGTCCGAATCTAATATATGGTTAATTTAGGTGAGTCAATTGTTTTTGATTTTTTGGGACCTAAGTAAGTCATCGTTGATAGTAGTTCTATTCTAACCCATTTCTATTTATCACCTCAATTTCTCTTATCCTTTATACTTACGTTTTTTCACACTTCTTGGTGCATGTATGCTTAAACCAATGACTAATCATATTATCTAGTTATGGTTGATAGTTATAGGGTTTTGGAGTTAAGATCACCCAGGGTTATCTTCAAATTAAACGCTATTTTTTTGAATATTCCATATTCAATAATTGATCCCATTCCAATGGTTGTTATTAAAATAAACAAACTAATAATCTTTTGCGGGAATCAAAATGGAAATACAAATTAGGAAACCTAAAACAAAAGGGATTTTTTTGGTCAAACCATGAATTAATACCTCTATCCTCTATGGAAAAGAGAACAATATTCCATTATACATGATTCACTAGAAAAATATCACTATCAATTCAAACATAATTTCCTAAGAAACCTTCCATACTTACAAGGGATGGAATCTGAAATTTCATACATTATTGTCAAGATAATCAATGACATTGTGAAACCATGTGCCCCAAGATAAACAAGAGTCAGTTAAGATGATGCTCTTTCCTTTCTCATAGAAGGATCAAGAAATGAATTTGTTAAAAATATAATACCTAAACCAAATCACTCTTGGGACCAATTTCAAATATAATACTATAAAAATACATCCCATATCTGAAAACAATTTCACTTAAAAAGAATATCCAAATGTTTTTAAAAAATAATCCGATTCATTTCATGATTCATGTGAATTATTCAATGATACACTCAACATGGGACCCCACCCTAGATTTTTGATACCAAATATTGTTTTAATATTTTATTAAGGGCAGGGTATGGGAAGATACAATTAATCAACCTCATGTGTAATGGTATCTAAAAAATCCCTAAATGATGTATATGTGTATGTGGATGGTCTGGCTAAACAAAAACAAACATAGAGAACATAAAATTAAAATGAGAATCTAGCCAATTATAGTGGAATTGAAACTCTTATGGAATAATAATGTATTTGGAAAAAACATAATTTACTCACTAGGATGATCTAGATGATCTATCATTGGGAGGCCCAAGAAATCCATGAATTTGAGCCTGTTTACACAATGTTTGTGAAACATTACCATAAGAATAGAAAATTCCAAACTATCCATTATATAATGAATTTTCATTAAGAGGAAAACACATGAATGTCAATGCTTGGTAAATTCAATTGAATCCATACAAAAAAACATTCAATCAAAGGTACAATGAAAATCATGGATTCAGTTGGAAAGATAACTAATAACCCATATAGAAAACCAATTATCAATAAAAATCCAATCCCTACCCTCCACAAAATTTTCAAACAAATAATCATCACAATAACAATTAAACCAATAGTAATATCCTAATTTCTAATAGAAACATCCCATATAATAATAAATTCCACAACCAATCCAATAAACAATGTATAATTCTGGAATTGACTAACTAACACAATTCATTTCCTAAACATAACCTCTCAAAATCCTTAAATAATATTGTAAACAGATGGAAATAATTAATTTTGATGGGAAATCACTTAAACATGAACACAAACCCCATAAATTCAGAAAATCAACCATGCTAACTAAGGAAACCCCAACTTTGAGTGGTGAATCAAGTTGAACACAACCATAAATTGAACACTTGAATGTTGTGACAGTCTTAAAAAGTGGTAAAGCCATAGAAAACCATAAACAAAAATTCTCTAACCATTAGAATCTTCAAACTCCCTAGACCATGATAAATAGGTACCCTTATATTTTTAAAAATAAAATGAGAATGTAATGGAACTTCAAAAAAACAATCAAACAACATTCTCCCTCTCCAAAAATGATTTAGAGAAAGATTTAAAGTAGAACTAAATGGATATTCGATTGAAATTTTTTCTTAGGTTATGTTGAAAATTCCCCCTCTCAGTGGAATGAAAAACATAACATCCTACTCAATGTAACTTGTTTAACTGTGCACTTTTAAAATAATTGTTTCACATAAAAATCATGTCATGTTGGATGATAATGTGAGTACCTCCATTCAAGGTTCCAGTACTCTTAATTTGAAAGACACATGATTTCCATTCATCAACAACTTATTAGGAGAGAATAAACATTTCAAATACCTTTTTGATCTTGGATCTAATGTGAACCTCATTTTACCTTCTATATATTATTAGTTGCATCTTGAAGAACTTAAATCCACAACATTCACTCTTCAACTTGCTGATCATAGTGTGCATGTTACTAAAAGGATATTAATTGATGTTTTGGTGACTGTTTAAATTTTCATTTACCATACAAACTTCAATTTCTATAAAATTCACATTAGAATTGGTCATAGAGAGAAATCCCCATCATCATTTATCATAACTTTTTAAAAACAATTAACTTAGTAATCCAGGTTAAGAATGAGAACATGAAAATATCCTTTAGAATCATATTCCTCTATTAGAAACTATATCATGAAAACTCTAAAATTGGGGATCATGAAGATATCCTTGAGTTCAATTGGACATGTAGTGTTGATAGTGAACCATAATAACATCAGGGATTTGTCAAAGGATGTTTAAGTCAAGTTGTGATTGGTTTCCATTTCCCACATGACGTAAATTTGTCTCTTTAGATTGAATATATTTCAAATAGATATTTTTATGGTTTTTTCGAGTCACTAATAAATTAAATCATTAGATAAATCAATGAAATTGTTTTCATATGCAATCCAACCACTGATCATCCAAATGTTGTGCATGAAACTTCAATTCAAAAGGAAACAACTCTGTCAAGAAATTTGGTAAAAGAAATTTGTTATGTTTTAATGTTCCATACTTTTCATAAAAGAGTTAAACAACCTATTCTTGAATTTAAGGTCCTTAATTAATAAATCAATTATAAATTATTTAGGGATAATAAATCCTTCAATTTTTTAATTGATTATTATCATGAATTAAATCAATATAGGATACTTATGAATGTCTTGAGAAATCATAAGAATGAAATTTTATGGACCCAATATGATATTCTTGGTATTATCCAACTCATTGGAACTATCATTTTTTCTCTATAATATTACTTCATGCCATGTAGTAAACCTAAGTTGAAAATCAATCCTAATCATTTTTATGTGTCATGAAATGAACTTATAATTTTTTTAAAAGTGGGTATCATCTACCCTATTGCTGAGATTGAGTGGGTATACCCAATTAAAGTTGTTATAATGAAGGATTTATTAATTGTGATTACCTATGAGGATGGAGGAATTCTATCCATAGGGGTAGTAGTAGACAGAGAGTCTATATTTTCTATACAAATTAAAATCATGTACTATGAATGATTAATTACCTTTTCCCTTCATTTATCAATCCACTGAGAGAGTGGTAAGTCATAGTCTCTAATATTTACTATATTTATTCTAAGTGTATAATCAAATTTTTGTATCCTTCTAAGATCAAAGAAAACATTCCTTCACCTATATATTAAGAAATTTCTTTATCATGTTCATACACTTTGGGTTATGTAATTCCCTTGGTACTTTATAGTAGTGCATGATGGGAATATTCTCTGACATAGGGGGTATTTTTTAGTGGTCTTTAAGGATGAATTACTCATATTCTGTGATGAATTTGAGGAATTACATATAAATTTTTATAGGGGTTTTTAAATAATCAGGGATAAGAATGTTTTATTTAACACGGAAAAAATCCATTCAATGGAAATGTATAGGCTTTTTCTGGGCTATATGGACTCGGTAGAGGGATTTAAGTTGATAAAGATAAGGTTGATATAATATTTTACCAAGTTATATAATAATTTTCAATGGAGTGAGATCTTTCTTAGTACATGAGCGTTACTATAGATGGTTCATTTTGAATTTCAGCTCTATTTCATGACCAATTTGTGCTCTAATAGTGAATGATTCACTATTTATATAGATACAATGCTATGACGGATCATTCTAAACACTCAAGTCATCTCTTATATCTCTAGCTACAATTCGATCTCCCAATTGGAAACTTTAATTAAAACATATTTGTAATGTGAGTGACCTTACTATAACAGATGTCTTACAGTAAAATTGTGAAAAAACATAATGTTTTATTTATTATGTATGTAAATCATTTAATTAGGGACAAAAAAAATTCACCCCCAATGAGAAATATTTTTTCTATTTTGTTTTATCCATAGAAAAAATAAGGTTCTATCTCTTAGGATCACCCATAATTTCCAGAAAAGATCATTCATCTTTGAAATAAATTTTACAAAAACAAGAATTTAAGGATAGATTGAATATGCAGTACCTTCTGGTTTAATAGTTTAATATAAACATTAAGGATTAAAAGGAATTGAAAATTTTGTAGCTCATAACCTATCTATATTGGAATAAAAAGACAAAAAAAGTCACATTTCATTGTTTGATTCATTTACCAATGAGAAGTTATATTGTGTAAGTGATTTCCCATGGTATTCTGACATAGAAACCCACTTGTATAAAGAAGTCACATCGAAAATTCTTTCGGACATAAGATAATGGGAAATTCCTTTCTGATTTCAAAAAATACATGTTTGATGATCCATACCTCCTAAACTTATATCCTGATCAAGTCATTAAGATATTTGATGTTGAGTCTTAGAAATAGTAAATTCTTAAATTCTTAAATTGAGAGGCATGTTAAGGCCACTTTTCTGAATATAAAACAATATAAAAGGTCATCCAATGGGGCTTGTTTTGTCCAAACCCCTATAATAATTCCTAAACATTCTACTAAATGTGTCATTGGTGTTAATAATAATGATCCATAACAAAAAAGAATCAAATGTCCCTTACCCCCATTATGCCCAACCAAATATTTGATTGTTGGGGAATTAATTTTATTGGACCCTTATTAAAATCAAGCGTATATATCTATAAACTCCTATTAGTTGATTATGTCTCAAAATGGGTAGATGTCATTCCCAAAAAGTCTAATTACCATCAATCCCTGATCTGATTCTTAAAAGAACACATATATTCAATATTTTTAATTACATGGGAAATTATCAGTGATTGTGGAACCCATTTGTTAAACCGTCCCTCCTTGATACTCATGTATATTTATGGGAGTTATAAAAAATAAAATCACTGCCTTACATCCACAAAACAGGGATCAAGCTATGTTGGTAAATAAAAAATAAAAAACAATTCTTGAAAAAACAATAAATCCTTCTTGGAAATATTAGTATGAGAAACTCTTGGATCACCATTGGTAATATCATATTATGTTTAAAACCATCATAGCCATGTCACCATACATATTTTTTTATGGACACTATTTCCATTTTCCTAATAGAATTGAACCTGTGGAATTTTGGGAAATAAAATAAATATCTTTTACATTTCATTGTGTGAAAAAATAGAAATTATAACAAAAGAAACAAGATTAATTTTTTATGGAAGCTTATGAAAATTGATGTATCAATAAAATGAGAGTTATACCCTACCAATCTAATTTTATCCTAGTGAAACACTTTGAACTGGGATAATTTTTTCACCTATATTATTCAAAACATCATTTACACCCATGAAATTTATAGTGTAGATGGTCATGTCCTTACGCAATTCATAATGTGTACCCTCATGGGGTAGTAGAGATTCAATATCCCACTAGTGGACATGTCTTCAATGTAAATGGTAATAGGGTAGAACCATTTATTGAATTATTTATGAAACATGAAATAAAGGAGGAGTTAGCTGACCAATCCTATGAACTAGAAGAATCTTGATATATTTGGGTTCCATGTCGAGCTAATGAAATTAAAAAAAGATCTTTATAAGAGGCAATCCAACTTTTACATATATATTTAATCAAGTTTTTTATTTTTAAAATAAACAAGTGTGTTTTTTATCATTTCATTTTTTCATTGATAGTTTTAATTTTAGGAAACCTCAAGGGGTTTAATTTGTATTCTAATTATGATAGATTGTTAGATTTAGGTATTTCTAATATTTATAATTCTATTATGAAATCACATTTCATCCAGGTGTAAAAATAGAATCTTTCATCATTCATGAGGATTATATGAGTAACATGGAGATCAAGGGAATAAATTTTAGTAGCATGAACATCTCCTTCTATAACTAGGTGACTTCATTTTGTGATTATAATTCTAAATATTATTTTTTAACTCCTCTCCCCTTCATCTACACACTTATAATTGTTTTCCCAAAATTTTGGATCACATTATTCTTTTATTGGGGTTGTAAAGAATAGAAAAATTAGGTGTCAAAGAATTTTTTTTTGGCATAACTGGAGATAAAAATTTCATTAACCATTAATATTATAATAAATATTTGAAACATTGAAACTAAATATAAAATATATTTGATGTTATCTATATTTATATTAATCCATGTTGATGTACTTATTCATAGAGTTTGGAAATTGTGGTTGTCTAATGTGATTTTTCAACATTTAATTTTTTATCCATTTAATTATAAATTAAAAATGGAAACCATTTCTATTATAGATTATTAGATTATGTTTTAGGACTTGAATAATAAATAAGATATGTTTGGTGATAGTTTTAATTTTATCAAGAGTATTTTTAAAAATATAAATAAAAAACAATAAATTTTCACATAGTGAAATGGATTTGTTATGCATTGATTTCATCATTTGGGGAATGTGAATTTACAGTTTTATATCCATGAGTTTGGAATTTTATCCTTATTTAATGAAATTTAATATTATTATTGATTCAGTTAATTTGAGGTGATACTTGATTATGTGAGAATCACTTTGTGCCCTAAAGTCTTTGAACTTAGGAGTCATCTATAAAGTCTCACTATATGGGATTACATGATTAAGTGAAATTCCAATTAACATTGAAAAATAAAAAAAATATAAAAAAAATTAAAAAAAATTAAAACTCATCTTAATATTATAATTTGATTACACCTATCACTTCAATATTCTCCTCTTGAATGAAAAACCCCCTTTTATATTTTGATTCACACCACATCATTATACTTATTTGAAATTGGGTGAAATGTGGTAATGGATTTGAAAAAAGGAATGGGCATGGTTGTAATATATTCTTCTAAACATATATTATATTAAATTATTTTTATGGGTTTCATAATTATTTTGTATGAGGTTATTTGGGGATAATTGTATATTAAAATGTTCTTTGAAAAGTTCATTGAGATTTTTTTCATAGATACATTTTTCATGGCACTAGAAAAACTGATGTTGGGGTCTGATTATCCACTAAAACAAGATAATATTAAAATTTTGTTTTATAATATTCAGGTCATTCAATGTTAATAGTCACTTTCACTAGTTCATTTTAAAATTATAACTTCTTTTCTTATCATGTTCTCAATTCCTTCCTAAAATACAAATTTACATTATACATTTTTAGAAACCTCCTAAAATATCCAATGGTGTTGATTTTATTTTCATATTTCATTTTATAGTTTCCTATTCTATGAGCTACATTATATCCTTCTGGGGCTATTAAATATTCATTTAGGATGATGCACAAATTGGTCATTAAATTGTGAAATTTCTAGATGAAGTTATCTAGATATAGTACAAATAATATAATTGTAGTGACCATGATAATATCCCAAAGATTGTGAAAATTAAAAAGGATATTGAGGAAATAATTGGGAAATTTTCATTAAAAAGTGTACAAGGATAATTATGTGTTTTAAGGGTTTTGCATTCCACCCAAGATGAAGATAAATTTCATTGGCATATTTCATGACCCAAAATAACAAGAAACCAATTGGATCATATCTCAAAAACTATAAATAAAATTGTGAATAATTTTTTCTTTTTGTTATAGGAAGAAATGGTATTCAATGTTTTTTTCATTTTCCTACAATCATCATCCATCTAGAAGCTCATCTCTATGCCTCTGTTTGGTTAATACAAGATAGATTAGAAATTTTTAATGGTGGAAAAGTATACTCAACAATGACTTCCCACCCATATATGACTACCATAATTAATTTGGATCACTTTAAGTATTGGAGGAACAACCCAGGGCTTCAAAAATTCTTTTTTAATGGAGTGGTTTGGGATTATTTTGGAGGATTATTTATTTATTTTTATTGTAATTATATTCTACAGAATTGTCCTTATAATGATAATCTTTCACATGAAAGATGTAGTAATCACATTTGTTAGTTAAAAAAATTATGATTCTACTAATATTTTATTTTGTTTCCAAAAAATAAATAATTTTTCATTAGGATGTGAATTAATTAATGTATATAATTGAGGAACTCTTCACACAATGGAGGATTGTTGTTTATTTCATTATTTTTTACATATTCAATTCCACCCTAATGAGTCTACCTTCACCTTACATCATTCATTTAAATACTCTCATCAATGGAGGGGTAAATATCTTATTTTTTTAATTAATTAATGTTTCAAGGGGATTTATTGGATGTTATTTATCATTCTAATTTTTTAAAAATAGATTTGTTAATTTATTTTTTATTCAATTATTACCTTATCTTTAGACCTCTCTAAAATTTTGGTTACACATTATGTCTGTATAATGATCCACTACTTGTAGTGCTTGTGAAATGATCCTTGAGGTGTATATGTGATTATCTAACAGATATTTAAGGCACTAAATATGTGATGGATCTGGAAATTTTACATTTTGTTGAAAAAAAACTCTCAAATTTAAGAAATTAAAACCATTTTATGAAATTAATATAATCAACCCATAGAAACAACCTAGGATGAATCCATTCTAAAAAATTTAATTAATTAAGGAATTTTAGTTATATATTAATCCAAATAAAATCAAACCCATTTTTTCCACATTATATCCAAATCTCCTTATATAGAAGTATTTTTCATTTGGTTCCTTCTTAGGTCTCTAAGGATTCAACAACACAAGATACATTACAAACAACCTCTTCAACCTGAATGATGGGTAGATTTGGGAGTGAATAACTTTTGATGACATTTATAGGGGATGAAGTATGTCATTTTCAACGCTCATTCTATTCCCCATAAATGAAACCAGAATTTGTCCTTACTCATATTTAGTCATACTTTGAAGGCCAAAACAATCATTTTTAGTGCATCTTGGGATGTAAAATCCCCATATACCTAAAAAAACATAAATAAACACTCATTCCATGAGATATTTTTTTCTCTTAAATGGAATAATTCGTTTTGTTTTCAGATGTTTGCAATTAAGTCTAAGATACCTAGGATAATAAAATTTACAAGAATGTTTTAATAATTTGTTATTATAAGGGATGGATTTGATGAGATCATGTTCAAATAATTTCAATTTCATTAAATTGAGAAAGATTCATTCAATAAAATCAATATAACATCATTTCTTACTCATTTAAACCCATCACATAAAAATGATAATCACCTATCATCATAGAAGAAAATTTTCCTGTGAACTCTTTGGTAAATGATCTTATTAGTATATGTATATTGGGGAATATAATTAATTAATGGTGAGGACGAAATAATATAAATGAATAAAAACTAAAATAAAATAAATTATTACACATTTAATGAGTGAGAAATAATATCCAATAAATCAACTTTATACTCCCTTACATCATCTCATAGGAGGGTTAGCCATCCATTGATGCAATGTTCTCAATGAAATATTATAGTAGACCCATGAGTGGGGGGAATTGAAGATGTAAAAAGAATTAAATAAATATCACTTCACCATTGTGTGAAGAATTTCTTAAGTGTTGGTGTGAATAAGTTAGAAAGTAAAAGAAACCAGAATCAACATGAAATAAATAACAATATAATAATAGTATATAGATTATTTTATGAATTACTATGTATATTAGAATAATGTACACGTGTAAAAACAAATTCATGAACAAAAAACAACCACATGAGATTACAATTGAAAAAAACCATATAATTGTACAAAACCTTCAAAAACATTACCTAAAATATGAATTTCAAGATTTTTGAGTAGATCCCATAAAATTCCATGTTTTTATAATTGATTATTATAGGCCTATGGTGGTTGGAATGTTTGTGGAATATGAACTTTTCCATCCTTGAACAGAAATGGGATCCATCTTGCATGCCTCAACAAGGTGTTTCTGAAAGGGCTTATAGATGAAAAAATTTGACTGTGAAATAGAAGAATAAATTTTATCCTATTACATCACCAAAATTCATTTAAAACGTTGTACCATTTAATTTTTTGGTTTCAGAGAAATGATAGAAATGGTGGTTGTCATTCTAGGCCACATAATTTAACCTCTAATTTTAACTTCAACCTTGGGATCCTAAAACTCCATAAAAAATCAAACTGATATAAGGTTATTATTTAACTAAATTTTAGCCAATATTTACTGTATTTAATTTTTAAATTTTAGCTTCACTGGGCATATATCAGGGCCTCTATAGTTTCTTTAGTGTTATGATGTCTTGTTAACATCATCCAGAATGGTCCAGGTTCAATGTCGACTTTGTTCATCATTCAAATTAAATCATAAATAGATACATATGGAAAAAAATTTCTACATAGAATGTGACATGTGAAAATAAAATAGGAAATAAAAATCAAGACCATTGGGTTTTCAGGAGGTGTTCAGAAATGTACCATGTAATAGTGAATCTTATGAATAAATTACAATCTTTTTAAGAAAGGTTATTAAAAATTTAAAATACACTAGTTAAGGTTTTTTTGAACATTTAATCACATGAATATTATAAAAAAAATATTGGCCTATTTTACTGTCTAATAACACCCCTAACATGAATTTTTTATTTTTTGAGAAAACTGTGTCTCAAATATATAAATATTTAATTCCATTTTACAAGAAACATTTGACATAAAATGATTACCATTTCAACTTCACATCAAAAATAAAAATAAAAAATATCAAAATAAGTTATAAAATTCTATGCATGACATCATATTCTAAGATCAACTCCATTATTTTTTTGATATTCACAATCACATTTTTCCATGTTTCAATTTTACATAGTAATGTGACATGTATCACAATAGACATGTAAGTTATTTTTTATTCAAGGAGAAAAATAGAAGCACTATGGGGAATCAAATAATAATATTGAGTTGAGTATTCAATTTTATTTGTTTTTCTTTCAATTTATATATGCTAATTCAAATTACACTAAATTGATTCAACCGTAGTAATGAGAATTCTATGATGACTCCTTGGATCAAAGAAAATATGGCACAAAGTTAATCTCACATAATAAGGAATCATAGTGAGTTAACCCAATCAATAAAAAAATTAAACAGCCAAAAGTGGATATATAATGCTTAAATTTGGTCTTGAAAACACTAGAGTCATAATCCACTAGTTCTTCTAGCCATGCATTAGGTCAATCAATTTGTCTACATTAAACTTTATTGGGGTTTTATTAAATTTTTGTTCAATTTTTTGAATATAATTTTATAAATAATATTATCAGTAAACATAGGATATTTATTGGTTTAACCCATGAACTCAAACTAATACCCCACAATCTAAAGGATATTAAATGATATATTTTGATTAAATATGAAGAAAATATTAAAATTGTAAAATTAGAATATACCACCACACTTCCCAAAATCTACATATAAGAAGTTAAACATGCAATAAAATCAAAATCAGGGCTTGTAAAATTATTTGAAATTTAATTTTAAGGTTCACAATATATATTATCATGAAAATAGTTTTAGAAATTTTATTTTAGATTAATGTGTATTATTTTCACTTGAAAATACTTTTTGTTGTTTCTTTATAATGCACACATTTTTTTATTTCACCCCAAACTTAAAAAACAATGTCTACAATGATTAATGAAATAATAATTTCGATGGGCATAGAGGTAGAGGAGAGGATTTAGAAAATAGAATTTGAAAATTTGAATCATAGAATGAATTAACCTTTTGGTTAAAGTTCACTTTTTTGTGATTCTCCTATTTAATCCATTATTCATCATTTCACTCATATAAGCCTCACTAATGATGATGGTTTGTTTTTTTCCTCCTTAAAGAAATGTTATTTTCATAAAAATAAATCCATCTTAGCAGCACCTAAATCTTATACACCAGAACCACTAGAACAATATGGAAACCCATTGATTATAACTTAACTAAAAAAACAAGACTAAAAGAAATGACAAAAATACCTTTTTATTTTTGAACACTAAAAAGGGAGTCAAAATAGGGGTAGAATCATGTTTTCCTCGAATAAATATCATTTTTTTATGTTGCTATCTTGACATGGACACTAAATTTATCAACTTTGGTCCAGTTCAAAGGTTGTGTCAGTTAACTCATACTTTGGTTTTGGTTTATTTAATTAATCAATGAATGGTTTTAAAATATTAAAATTTAAATTAAATACATGACTATTAGTGGGGTCAAAAATATCTGCTGCCCCATGGGGTTACATTTGATGCACTCTTTAAGGTCATTCCCATCTTGACCTTAACTTTACTAGGTGTAGTTAGAGTTTGAAACTATTTATGGTCATATATTTTTTTAGTTAGAATATTTTTACTCTTTGATTCAATTATTTAAAAAAATAAACACTATAATTATTGAACCTTGAATTTTCCTGAGACTTTATCCTAGGTTCATCGTGATCATTAAGGTCTAATTTCAACCTTTTAGTCAAAGAAATGTCAATGTTTATTTTTTTATTTCACCAAAATGACTTATTTTCAAATTTAGTAGGTAAAAAGATTGATTTTACATAAACCAATATATATGGTGACCTTCCAAGGATTTTATATTGAAGACTATTTTTTGATTGAAATGGAGTATGGTTTGTTTTTTGTTAATACTCACATTGAAGATCATGGATTTTTTAAGTAAAGGGATATTAGAGTTCAAGATGATAACACTATTAACGGTGGTATTGCTTCCTAGTGGTTTCCAAGTTTATGGGTCTAAAATTTGGATAATAAAGATTTGTGATTTTGGAAATGTATGTTTCATGCAATTTTGAAGAAGGTTTGGAATGTTACGTGAAAGGATTTATTTGGGATCACCACAACAAAATATAGAAATTTTAAAAAGTGCATGAATGATTTAAATTTACGTGAAATATATTTTTTCATTGAAGAGACTTATGTGACCAATGAGAAATCAAAAGGATTATAGTGTAATAAGATATAATCATACACACACGGTCTTCGAGGCCTCCAAATAGGTGGAGACCCCCACTCAAGACTTAGAAAGTTTTCAATAGAAATCATGTTCTTCTAAAATGTGAAAGAGTTGTGTACTGAAGACTGTGGACAACTAATATTTCTTGTAAAGTGTTTATTTTCTCTTTAAAGACCATGTGAAAATTGTGGTGTAGTTACACGAAAGATAAGGGTTTCATGAAAAAATGTCTTACACAAAATTCATCTTGCACGACAATCCCAAATATTTCATGTAATAGTAGGTGCAAAGAATTAGTACTAGTGTGTGCATCTAGAAATTTATGAACATCTTGTTTGTTTAATCAATGATTTCAAGTCCATAAATTCAAGTCTTAGTTGAAAGAAAAGCCTCAATCTAGATAGATACAATGTCATAAATGAAATTCTATTGAATAACCCTCAAGTAAATATAATGAATTAGACTTATCTCAAATTAGTGAGATAGGGGGAGTCGATATATGTGTTTTGAGGGACAGAGTGTGTTATTCATAAAATGTTGTAAATGCAGTGTGCCTAGAACATAGTGACTATGTCTGAACATTTGTATTCCACGTTAAGTGAAGAAGACTAGATTTAGGTATGACCAACACACTATCGGTGTATGATCCTTAGACAATCCCTTAGTGGTGAACCATGTAAAATTATTGTGTTTTCTTCCTTCTTATGAATGTTTTAATTACCACACATTTCTATAATATAGTTTTAATAGTTTCCTACCAATTTGGGAACAAGACCCATTATTTTTGAATGAAAATGTTTACACATGAACTTACCCCTCCCCTCCCAGGGTGTTCTGGGTTCCTTCCAATTATGGGTTTGAAAGTAGTATGATATTACCAAAGGGAATTCAAGAGTTTCTTGGACATAAATTTCATAGATGGACTGATGGGGTTTTCATGAATTTAATTTATATCCCTATTATCCACCTCATCTTGAACATTTTTTTGAGGATGGTATGAAATGAAGAACTTTTAAAGAGTCCCATACTTATAACTTAGTGAAGAGAAGGGTCAATTGATGAAATGAGTTCTATAATCACATATGATATGTCTAAGAATAACAAAACTAGATAATTTGTTCTCTCTCTAAAATCATATTACAACATGATGGTCATTATAATTTTTGGGAATGGCCTCTAATTATTTTGAATCATAATCAATATATAAGATAATATAGAGATATTCGTTAGTGTTTGGGTAGGGTCCCATGAGATGAATTCCGCATCAATAAAATATTTTTACGAAAAGAATGGGAGTAAGAATAATTTGATTATTTTTTTATGGATCCCAATTGTTGAAACTATAGAAAAAATATTCAGAATATGTAGGATTCCTACAAAGGTTATTCTAGATGAAACCACTTAATAGGACCTTTTTAGTGATTTTCTTTATAGAAATAAGTCCTACATATGAATCTTTATGATAGAATATTTTAATGGACTCATTCTCAATCTAATTAAAACAACTCCTAATGAATTGATCAATACAAAACATGAATAAGTATTGAACATCAAATAGATATTTTTTGAAGAAGAAGGACCCACCCAATCAATCTATCCTTGGTATATTGTTCTTGAAAAAAGTATTTCAGAGATGAATGATATGTGAAGACAATAAGGGGGGATACTAGAACATAGGACATGATATTTTCTTAGGAAATAAAATATCAAGAAACTCTTTATATGTGGTTTTGTATTTTATATTTTCAATATTAAATAATATACATGAATAATCAATAAAACATGGAGTTTTATCACAATTTTTTTCTAAGAAAACTTCTGTATAAACATTACTCTTATCACACATGTGTTTTAATGGATATTTAGAATTATTATATTTCATGATATATAGAGAGATAATAGATGACATGAGTGTAGATAAATATTTCAAATAGCATTATATACCTAAAAAATAGATCATCATTTTCCAAAAGTTCCCTAATTTAATGGGAAATACATTTGAAATTCTTGATGGACATTCTGTAGAAAACATCATATCCTAATAAGTAATTCAATTATTCGAAGGTTTTTTTATAAGGAAGGAGAAAAATGATATAAAGCTTGTATTAATGAAATTTTATTCCCATAATAAATATAAATTTTCTTAGAGTAAGTCCTTACATTACCATGAAATTGTATTTTCCCTATTTAATGTAACACCCAAATCTTCCACGGTACACTTCTCTTTGATTAATACAGTAGCGTGTGTTGTACGAAACTTCGAGTTCTAACACACCCCGACCAATCAAAGTAGCCGTTATGAATAGTAATACATAATTTTTGGATTTTTATTATTATATCTCTCAAAATGGACTTCAGTTTTGGATTCAGAATATCGAAATTATCCTAGGGTGAAATTTTGGTACTTTTCGGATAACTTTCATAGTTTGATGAATAGTAAAAATTACTAAATTTAAATTAAAAGCATCTTTTTTAATCGAAATAATTATAATTGATAAATTTTGAAATTGAGTTGTTTTAAAATATATTTATAATATATTTTTTCCTTTTATTTCAATGTTTGTCATTGTAAATAATTTCACAATTAAACCAGACAAAAACAAGTGCCAATCTTTTGATAGTTATTATCTCTTAAAAACACGTTTTTTATTTTAACAACGGGAATTAATTTTAAATTAATTCACACCACTTATGTGTTTGGAATTTGGAAAAATGGAGTTAATATTTGGATTCAGGATGTCCAAATTGTGTAAATAAGTAACTTTTATTTTTAGATATTTTGAATAATTACTTCGGTAAATATTTTATTTACCATGGTTAAAGCGTAAATCAGGTAAATAAGGGTTAACAAATAATGTTATAATAATAATAAATTACCCTAAAATGTGTCATAACCTGATTTGTGGATACATGTCTGACCATGGGCATGTTTGGGTTGATTTGGGGACCCCATGGAGCCACTTGAAAGTGATAATGACACTTTATATTTATTAAGTTAAAATAAATCCAAAAATGACATAAGCATATATATTTTAGAAAAAAAAATTACATAGAGTTATATATGTTGGATTTTAGATTATAAATATTCATTAGAAATATTAATATATTTACTAATAATGATATTTTATTTATAATTTTTATACAACAAATAATTTAATTTATTTATGACACAATGATGATGTAGCAATTACCATAATAGTGAAAAATTAAAATAATTGATATTCGAAATACCCAAATAAATATAATTTGATACTTTTTATGAATTAAAATAATTTTATAGGTTAATATGACATGTTAGAAATTATTTAATTAACTTTTTTTAATTAATCATTCTGTTATGATTTTTTAAAAAATCAATTATTGAATTGTGTCAAAATTTACATAAAAGAGTTTTTAAAACAAATATTATATTATTAATTGATATTAAATTCATAAAAATATAATGCTCATCCAAGATACTTATATCATGATATTTTTATCATTAATGGATCACTTTGGGGTCTCTTGTATGTATATAGTAAGTTCATTAACCATATAATATAAAAATACCAAGAGACATTATAAAAGTGAAACTAAATAACTAAGAGTTAATACTTAAAGATAAGGTTAATATAGTAACCCAAACCTGTATAAATACCATTGGTTGAGTGCTTTTCTACCTATCCCCACCTTAAAATTTAATTAATCCACTTTGGAGCCATTATAAACTGAATATGAATTTATTATAAAATAATATTTCTAGCTTTTTCAAAGGTGCCCCTCGCCCCTCTTATAAAAGGGCACTACCCCTTATCATTAATTCACACATTAAATGCCTATTGGTTAGGCCAAACCCTGCCCAAATACTCTCTAAACGTCCCTCACTTTATCCTAGAGGCCTTCCTTTAGTAATAAAGACAACCTATGGAGCCCTTTTGATCAAATCAAAAGAAAGAACCCGAAGAAGAGGTAATAATTTCACCACCCTTTTTCAAGTTCCTTTCTACTTCAACTTCTTCATTCTTTGTTATTTCAATTATAAAATAATAACTTCGGTATCTTCTATATATTGTGATGTTATTATAAATATGGTACAACTATATTCATTATTCTATCCATCCTTTGAATGGCATGTCACCATACATGCGTACGTACGGCTTACCGTCTCCATGTCGTGGTGTAATTGTCATTCAATAAATTATTATTTGGATGGGTATAATAATGATGTGTAATTCATGTAAATAATAATTATAACATGATAATTATTCTTTCTATATGATATACCTTCCATTATATATTATTTTAACATCAAAAGTATGATATTGTCGCTCGCGCGTACGTACAGACTACCGTCTCCACGATGCGATGAGATTCTTTCTCCATCGTATCCATTCAAGTATAATACTCATTTGATGATTAAAAAAAAATTTAAGGACATGATGTAATTATGGATATGAAGAAGATACAACCTATCCATAACAAACATGGCTTACGTAACAAAGAATATAATGGAAAACGAGTAAGTTAACACCCGAAATGACGATAATACCAAAATATTATTAACAAATCAATGTTAAAAGATCATATAAGATATCATATTAATGTAAATGATTATTTTATAATTCAATATCAATTATTTCACCATTATAAAGGTGTTTAACCTACCTTCAACCATGGAAAAAAGTTCAAAGTAAGGGGTTTCTTATCTCACTCTTAATTTCTTGAGAATTCCATTGTTCACCACATATTTATTGCATGTGTAGTATGTGTAATGACCATGATTGTATTAATTGTGTAATATACTTTTATTTGTGGGTATTTACATCATAATTGTATGTACCTTATTTCATGGTTGTATGTTTCATAACTTACCTAATCGATAATGGAATTTCAAATTTCAATTTCCATTTATTCGGCTTTACGCAAACCTCATTGATTATTTTACTCCGAGACTATGTGTGGAATCACTATTCGTTTTCTTATGTCATAATTTCCACTCCGCTTTTCTGTGGATATACTTTTGATACACATAATAAATCTATTGAGAATTTCATAAGTCATCGATAAGAATTTGATAAGAGTAATTTTTACTCATTCTCCATTTGTTGAGTTAAACATCCAATTAATTGGTGTTGTTTTTACAAGATTATGTGTGAATGTACATTGAATTTTTTACACTGAATATCCATTCATATTTAGTGTATTTATATTTTTCACACATAACTATGTATTTGATTTATCCTCAACCTAAGGATACGGCCTTTAATGAGAGATTTCATCTCAATTTACATTCCATTGAGACTTCATTGTTGTTATACACCAAATCACTTTTATGTTGTGTATATAATGTAATTTGACGTAGTATATCATGAATCCATTTATTCGCATGATATTAAAATGTTTTGATTACCTCAATTATTTTTATTCAAGTTGCTCTCTTTTGGTTAGAAACTATAACTAAAATACCATTTTTAAATGTTTTAAAGACTTATTCTTCTAAATCTTTCTCATTAATGTCCATGTTTTAAAAAATGATTTTAAGGATTTATTTATATGGACATTAAAGTTTTAAAATTAAAACTCCATTTAAATGTTTCAAAGTGGTATGCAACACTTTGATTCAAAAATCTATTTTTTAATGGCTTCTTGACAAATAGTGTGACTTTTAAATGTTTTCAAGAAAAGGGGAATATTTCTCTCAAATAGTTTTGAAGGTTATTTTCATCTATGTCAATATCATTCATTATTATCGATTGAGGTTAATATGATACAATAAAATATTCCATATTGTATCGAATGAGTTATGTTTGATTGTGGATGTGATATTTTTATACCATTCATGGATTGTGGATAAAGTATTGAAATTTCATATGCTAGTTTTAATACGAATGTTTATGTTATGTTTAAACCTGTTTATATGAGGAATACATTGGACTTAGTAAGTGATGGGTGGAGCCAGCTATAGCTCCTCGATGCATCAGTAGGTCTCATGAGACAAACTAGATTCATGGCACAAGGCATTGACAACATATTATTTGTAGTCATGGCACGAGGCCTTGGCTATGTGGTTATGATAGTCTGGCATTATGAATTCCATCATTAAGAAAGTGGTTATTGATATTGCATGTGATTATTCGTTTAGTTAAATATCCATGTGAGTATGTAAATGGAATTATTTCATTTTATTTTTTCCATACTATGTTTATGTTCAAGTTTAAAAGGATTTTGTTTTAGTTATACATTGCCTTAAATGTTTATTCTTATTTATTAATGTTTCTGCTATATAGTTATCCTTACTGGGCATTCGAGCTCATCCCTTTTCTATGTTTTATTTTTCCCAGGATGTGAAGAAGTAAATTATGAATGATCTACAGGGATAGTATATGGGGATAAGAGTGTGGAATATGGAGATTATGTTGTTGTAGTTTTCATTTTTATTATGTAATGTAAAAAATTATGAATGTATCTAGTTTTTTCAAGGATACTAAACTAATCGGTCTTTCGAGACTTTATCTTTCTTGTAATCATGCCAATGTTATGTAATAATGCAACGACTCTGGGTAATTGGGGTCGGGGAATTACAGTTGGTATTAGAGGATGTTTAGTAAAAAACATGGAAACTAGATTTAGATAAACTTTGATTAGAGAACATAGACCTAAGATGAACATTGAGGATTAGAATAGAAGAACATCCTAGAATTTTGGTATTGTAGAGATTTTGTGAGTTTTCCGAGCAATACATCCCATTCTGGATACGATCAGGTAGAGGCGGATCTGGCAAAGATGTACCTCGGGGTAAAACTTGAAAACACCGCTTTGAGCTAGACTCGAACGGGAACTGCTGCACGACAATGATCCTTGCTGCACTCTTGGTTACGACACTCCCGGGGGATATGCTTAGGATAATTTACATTTTCATTACAAACCAATTTGAGGTATTATATATATAAGATTAGAGTAAATGACCTTGGTTAATCCTAATGTGTTTCAAATTGAGAATATGGTGACATGTTAATCTCTAAATTATTTTATGACTACTATTACTCACACAATGATTTTTGGTTTTAGTCAATGGCTAGATTCCAGGGAAGTCATATTGACATTGAGAATGATGTACAAGGTGGTAACGGTGGTGGACATGAGAAAAAAAATGGAATGTTGATAGGAGTAGAAGATATCGTGTTTATGCCAAATAAATTTTCCAAAAATATGATCAACAATATATATATTAACCAATTCTTGGACTCAACAAAGAAGAGAAAGGTGATGAATGATAAGAGCAACAGTAGTGGAGACCATGGAGAAAGAAATCCTCAATTTCCATCATAGAGTAAATGTGGAAGGAGACACCCAAGAATGTGTCTCAATGGGACAATGAAATGCATTACGTGTGGGAAGGAAGGAAAAAAGTGAAGAATTGCTGAAGAAAAATGAAGAGTACTATGGAAGAAGAAAAAATGGTCCCAAGAATCCATTTATAGTCATTTTCCGTAAATATAGGGGACCTGACCATTAACCAAGTGAATTACATATTCTATAGGATATTTTCTTGGACAAAGAAGAAGCTATGTGGAAATAAATTGTCGGAGGAATGTTTAAAAAGTATTAGTGCACCTTATTGATGGGTTTAATTTGGAATAATTTTCACTTGTATTTGTAACCCAACAGTTTGTCATGGGAGAATGATATTTTATGAAGAGTTATCTTTTCTCTTGTGGATATATATATAAATAACCATTTGGTTTTATATGATCATTGGGTTTGAGGTAATTACAAATTATTATAATTTGTGATGAAAATGCAAGGTATGAGATAACATTCGGTGTTAAATTTTGTTATGGTTATTTTGAGGAATTTATCTCACTCTGGTAATGTTGTAAAGTATAGTTTTTGAAAAAGGGCTATACGCAGACCGTGTGACAACCCGTCACGTCAGACAAAGCTATGGGAATCGAACCCACAACCAAAGTGCGATTGGGATTTATCACCTACCACTGGACTACGTGAAGTCCCTGGTTAATGTGACTATTATTAGTTAAATGGTTTTATTGATCAATAATAATTTGATTTGGGATCTTATTTATTATCAAGTGAATACCCTTAGTATAGAAAAATGATTTGGTGATTAAGTGATAAATGTTATTTTGGAAGATGTTCACTTTGTTGGGGGCCCTATATGCCCAAGGAAAATTGAATACTATGGGATTTCATTTGAGGAGTAGTGGTGGATTTTTATCTATGTTTTTATTGTGGATTTATAGTGATTTGGGTTATTTATGGAAATCATTAACCTATAATAGAGAATATGTGATTAGGTTAATTAATTTTAAGTATGTGACTTTAAGAGTAATTGTTGTCATTTAGAGATACCATTTAACGTGGAAGACTACATAACCAAATTCTTCTATGTTTTGAGTTTCAATATTATTTTGGATTTTATTAAAGGATTTTATGGAAAATTATTTATTTAATTCTATTTATTTAACTTTGGGGTATTATTGGTTTAATTTTACAAATTAAGATTAGTGTTTCTTTCTCTAATGGAATATCCTTATGGGGGATCATCAGATCTTACAGTAACCATTTTGGTTTTGACTAATCTCTAAAGGAAATGTAAATATATAGATTATCCTTCGTAGATCATGTGATTCTATAAGAAGTTTTTTCTATCTCTTCCAGTGTGAACAAGGCTTCTTGAATACCCATCGTTTAAAAATAAGTTAGTAGTAGGAATTTATTAAAGAACGAAACTTAAAAAAAAAAAATCTCTTTATGTTTTGAGTCAATCTCAGAAATGAATTCTTCATCTTTATGTAATGTATCTTAAAAAAAATTATAAAAATGTTGTCCATTTACTTTTCCTACTGGGAAACTAATGAGCGTTTGTCCCATCACATGTTTCTGGTTTTCTTATTGTTAACTTTATTCTGATCAAGTTTTCTATCCATATCCATCAGAACATGACACTTCTTTTATCATCCATATCAATCATTTTCTACATGTAATCCTATTATAGGTTATCTCGGGTAACCTTTGTACTTCTCTTTCTTTCTTTTAAAGTGATAGTTTTATTGAATTTTTTTTCCAATGTGGGACTTTCCATTATATTCCAATGCCCAATTTTAAAAATTGCGAGGACATAATTTATTGATGGAGGGGATAATGTAACACCCCAATCTTCCACGGCACGCTTCTCTTTGATTAATACAGTAGCATGTGTTGTACGCAAATTCTAGTTCTAACACACCTCGACCAATCAAAGTAGCCATTATGAATAGTAATACCTAATTTTTGAAATTTTATATATTCTATCTCTCAAAATGGACTTCATTTTTTGATTCAGAATATCGAAATTATCCTAGGGTGAAATTTTTGTACTTTTCGGATAACTTTCATATTTTAATGAATAGTGAAAATTACTAAATTTTAATTAAAAGCAACTTTTTTAATCAAAATAATTAATATTGATAAATTATGAATTTGAGTGGTTTTAAATTATATTTAGAATATATTTTTACCATTTAATTAAATGTATTTTATTGGACATAATTTCACAATTAAACCAGACATAAACAAGTGCCAATCTTTTGATAGTTATTATCTCTTAGAAACATGTTTTTTATTTTAACAATAGGAATTAATTTTTAATTAATTTCTGCCACTTCTTGGTTTTGAATATTGAAAAATGGATTTACTATTTTAAATCATTATGTCCAAATTGTGTAAATAGGTAACTTTTATTTTAAGACATTTTGAAATATTACTTCGGTAAATATTTTATTTACCATGGTTAAAGGGTAAATCCGTTAAATAAGTGATAACAAATAATATTATAATAAATCTAAATTATCCTAAAACGTGTCATAACCATATTTTTGGATACATGTTCCACCATGGGCATCTTTGTGTAGATTTTGGGATCCCATTGAGCCACTTGTAAGTGATAATGACACTTTATATTAATTAAGTTAAAATAAATACAAAAATGACATAAGCATATATCTTTTAGAAAAACATTTTTTTAAATAGGGTTATATAGGTTGGATTTTAGATTATAAATATTAATTAGAAAGATAAATAGATTTCCTACATAATGATATTTTGTTTATAATTTTTAGACAATAAATAATTTAATTTATTTATGACACAATGATGATGCAGTAATTACCATAATAGTGGAAAATTAAAATAATTGATATTATAAATACGCAAATAAATATAATATGAGATGTTTTATGAATTAATATAATTTTATAGGTTAATATGACTTGTTATTAATGATTTAATTAATTTTTTTCTAAGTAATCATTCTGTTATGATTTTTACAAAAATCCATTATTGAATAGTGTCAAAATTGACCTAAAAGAGTTTTTAAAAAAAAATATTATATTATTAATTGATATTAAATTCCTAACAATATCAGGTTTATCCAGAAGACTTATATAATGAAATTTGTATCATTAATGGACCACTTGGGGGTCTCTTGTATATATATAGTAAGTTTATTAACCATATAATATAAAAATACAAAGAGACATAGTAAAAGTGAAACTAAATAACTAAAAGTTAATACTTAATGATAAGGTTAATATAGTAACCCAAACCTATCTAAATCCAATTGGTTGAGTAGTTTAGACCTATCCCCACCTTAACCTTTAAATAATCTACTTTGGAGCCATTATAAATTGAATATGAATTTATTATAAAATATTATTTCTAGCTTTTCCAAAGGTTCCCCTCACCCCTCTTATAAAAGGGAACTCTCACTTCTCATTAATTCACACCTTCAAACCTTTTGGTTTGGCCAAAACCTACCCAAAACCTCTCTAAACATCACTAAATTTATCCTAGATTCCTTCCTTTAGTCATAAATCCATCCTAATGAGCCCTTTTGATCAAATCAAAAGGAAGAAACCGAATAAGTGGTAATAATTTCACCACCCTTTTTCAAGTTCCTTTCTCCTTCAAATTCATCATTATTTTTTATTTCTATTATAAAATAATAACTCCAGTATCTCTTATATATTGTGATATTATTATAAATATGTTACAACCATATTCAGTATTCTATCCATCCATTTAATGGCATGTCACCATACGTGCGTATATACGGCTTACCGTCTCCACGTCGTGGTGTAATTGTCAATCAATAAATTATTATTTGGATGGATATAATAATGATGTGTAATTCATGTAAATAATAAATATAAAATGATAATTATTCTTTCTATATGATATACCCTCCAATTATATATTATTTTAACATCAAAAGAATGATATTGTCGCTCGTGCGTACGTACGAACTACTCTCTCCACGAACGCGAAGAGATTCATTCTCCATCGTATCCATTCAAGTATAATTCTCATTTGATGATTAAAAATAATTATTAAGGACTTTATTTAATTCTGGATATGAATAAGATACAACATATCCATAACAAACACGTCTTACGTAACAAATAATATTAAGGAAAACGAGTAAGTTAACACCCAAAATAACGATAATACTAAAATATTATTTACAAATCAATGTTAAAAGATCATATATGATATCATATTAATTTAAATGATTCTTGTATAATTCAAAAACAATTATTTCACCATTATATAGGAGTTTAACCTACCATCAACCAAGGAAAAAGTACAAAGTAAGGGGTATCTTATCCCACTCTTAATTTCGTTATAATTCCATTGTTCACCACTTATTTATTGCATGTGATGTCTGTGTACTATCTGTGACTGTATTCATTGTGTAATATACATTAATTTATGGGTATTTACATAATCATTTTATTATACTTCTTTCATGGGTGTATGTTTCATAAGTTAACTAATCGATAAGGGAATTTGAAATTTCAATTTCCATTTATTCGGCTTTACGCAAACCACATTGATTATTTTACTCCGCGATTATGTGTGGAATCACTATTCATTTTCTTATGTCATAATTTCCACTCCCATTTTCTGTGGATATACTTTTGATACACATAATCACATCATTGATAATTTCTCAAGTCATCGATATGAATTTGATAAGAGTAATTTTAACTCATTCTCCATTTGTTGAGTTAAACATCGAATTCATTGGTGTTGTTTTTACAAGATTATGTGTGAATGTCCTTTGATTGTTTTACACTGAATATCCAATAATATTTAGTTTATTTATATTTTTCACACATAACGATGTCGTTTATTTATCCTTAACCTAAGGATACGACCTTTATGAGAGATTTCATCTCAATTTACATTCCATTGAGACTTCTTTGTTATTATACACCAAATCACTTTTATGTGGTGTATATAATGTACTTTGACATAGTATATCATGAATCCCGTTATTCTCATGATATTACAATGTTTTGATTACCACAATTATTTGTATTCAAATGCCTGTCTTTTGGTTAGAAACTCTAACTAAAATACCATTTTTAAATGTTTTAACGACTTATTCTTCTAAATCTTGCTCATTAATGTCCATGTTTTAAAAAATGGTTTTAAGGATTTATTTATATGGAAATCAATGTTTTCAAATTAAAACTCCTATTAAAAGTTTCAAAGTGGTATGGGACACTTTGATTCAAAAATATATTTTTAAATGGCTTCTTGAAAAATAGTGTGACTTTTAAATGTTTTCAAGAAAAGGAGGATATTTCTCTCAAATAGTTTTGATACTTATTTTCATCTATGTCAATATCATTAAATATTATCGATTGAGGTTAATATGATACAATACAATCATCCATATTGTATCGAATGAGTTATGTTGGACTGTGGATGTGCCATCATTATACCATTCATGGTTTGTGGTTAATGTATTGACATTTAGTATGATAGTTTTAATATGAATGTTTATGTTATGTTTAAATATATTCATATGAGAAATGCATTGGACTTAGTATGTGACGGGTGGATCCGGCTATAGCTCCTCGATGCATCGGTATGTATCATGAGACAAACTAGTGTCTTGGCACAAGGCCTTGACAAAATCTTATTTGTAGTCTTGGCACGAGGCCTTGGCTATGTGGTTATGATAGTCTGGCATTATGAATTCCATCATTATGAAAGTTGTTATTGATATTGCATGTTATTATTTGTTTAGTAGAATATCCATGTGAGTATGTAAATGACATTATTTCATTTTATTTTTTCCATGCTATGTTGAAGTTCAATTTTAAATGGATTTTGTTTTAGTTATACATTGCCTTAAATGTTTATTCTTATTTATGAATGTTTCCACTATATTGTTATCCTTACTGGTCATTCGAGCTCACCCCTTTTCTATGATTTATTTTTTCCAGGATGTGAAGAAGGAAATTATGAATGATCTATAGGGATAGTATGGGGGGATAAGAGTGTGGACTATGGAGACTATGTTGGTGTAGTTTTTATTTTTATGATGTAATGTAAAACTTTATGAATGTATCTAGTTATTCCAAGGATAATAAACTAATTGGTCTTTCGAGACTTTATCTTTCTTGTGATCATGCCAATGTTATGTAATAATGCACCGAATCTAGGTAACTGGGGTCGGGGCGTTACATTTAAGATGAGATTCATATACTCTAATATAGATTAATCTATTTCAAAATTTACATGGAATCCCTCAAAGGTATCCCTAATGATGGAGAAGTCTTCCTTAAAGAACACTAAACAATCCTTCATCCTATCAGATATTATTCCTAGTATGCACTGTGACGAAATACCAAAGAAATCATATAACCCCAAGGGCATGTGATTGAAACAAAGTTTTACAAATAGATAGGTGAATGTTTTTTATCCATGATATTCTAAGGATACTTCCAACTGATTATAACTTGAGAATGAATCTTAAAAATCGTACAAATTATGACATTTCACTCTCTAAAGGATCTGATTAAAGAATGGAAAAGTGAAATTATATTTTTTATTACTTGAGTTTAACATCATATATTCAATATACACTCTCTATCAAGTACTGACCCTTTTGGGGAGAAGACCACCATCCTCATTGTTAATCACATTTTTTATATCATTATTTTGAACAACCCAAATTGGGCATATGAACTCACTCCATGCAATGGTGTGGGTGATACCCTCTTTCAAAAATATTAAAATGTTTTTCCTTACCACATACAAAATATTATGATTTAGTTTTTGATGAGGTTGATTCCATGGTTTTCATTCAAGTTCTAGAGAAACACTATTAGTTTAAAATAGTGGGATAATCCAAGTAATATTATATAGAGTCCATAAAATTAATTTCATGCGATTTCCTAGGACATCTATAACTATCCTCTCATTAATTTCATGACGAGAATAAGAAATGATAATTGGAAAAGGTTGATCATCCCTTTAGAGTAAATACTTGATTGATGAGGTAATGACCTTAAATTCGGTATCACAATGGTTAAAAATTTAAAAATAAGTATGGGACTTTGAATCTTACGTGGTTTATTTTCCAAAATTTCTTAACATAATTTTTTCCTTTTGAATAAAAGTTTCATCCTCCACATTTTTCATATCAGTGTTAGGAATGGGTATAAAATCAATTTTTTTATTTATAAAATGGATTCACTGATTATAAATTTATAAAAATCATAAAAATAGCTATGTAATGTATATTCAAGATAAAGAAACAGATTTTCTCATGTGAACAATGGAAAACAATCTCATCATGAATTAAAAATCCTTCAACAATTCTTTTAGGTTCCTCTGATTCACTATCAACACAAAATATCCAATTGAATTCATTTATCTAATCATCATCCCAAATTTGAGAGTTTGTATTTAAAATGGTCATATAAAGGATCATGTTTTTTTATGTTTATTTTCATGTTACCATTCCTAAATTTTATGGATGATTTTATTGTTTCTAAGAAAGGATAACAAAGAATGAGGGGAATTTCCTACCTTGGAATTATTTTTCAGTGATTTTTAAGGATAATAAAGTCAGTAGGGTTAATTAAAATTTTAAAATAAACCAAAACATGATTTAGGATCCCTTTATGAACATGGACACTACGTTCATCACGTTAAAGAGTTCCAATGTGTATTCGAGTTCCTATATCTCTAACTGAAAATACATTGAATATAGAATGAGGCTCACACTAGACCCTAGATAACAAAGGGAATTGACGGAATTATTCTCTACTAAATCAATTTTAATGTACGAAAATCCATGTTATTTAAATAATCAGGGAATGGTCCCATGAATGATGATTCGCACATTAGAATCCAAAAGGACTTGGTTTTTATGTGAAATAATCATTTGGAATGCACAAAAGTCCTTCGGGTACTTGGATTATATAGTTATGATTTGTATTATATATCGATATTTTATATTCAAGTGATGTTGTTAGAATATCTCTCTCATGTTTGCATTTAATTTGGGCTCAGTTTTTCCTCTCATGAGTTGAGGAAAATGAGAAATATTTTTTATTGTAATGTGTCTTTGTGGTTCCCTCACATTATAATTTTATTTTTTTCAAAATATAAGGGTGCTTCATTATCAATTTCCAATGATTTTGAAGCTGTTAATGGTTCTAAAATGGGTTTTTAAAAATTTTAAATGGATATATTGATTCATTAGACTATCTCTTATTTTTGTTGTTCAAGTGCTGATTGTGTAAAACATAATTATACCATCAGGGTTGGGGTAGACTAATATGGAATATGTTTTATTTATTGTTAGTAGTTTTGAGTTCATGTTAATTTGATGGAACTTATTAATTAATTTTTTCAATTTTCTATAAAATTTTCATGGATTGGGGGAGGGAATGATTGTGGAGGCGATTATGATTTCTAGATTATTTTTTGATGATAATTTGGTTTCTAGATTTTATGTTTAATGGGTTTTTAGATGGGTTTTTAGTATTGGACATGAGGATGTTATTATTGGAACATTTTTGGTTGGAACTAATTTTGTTTTGTATTATTTTTTAGGGGGTATAGGTTTGATCACTAAGGATTACTGGGTTATTGGTTAACTTTCCAATTTAATATTGGATATCCATTGTACCTTAGATTAAAAGTACTTTGGTATGGTGTATTTTTAAAGTTTAAATCCTTAAACTCCAATCTGATTGATCTAAAAATAAAATACTTTATAAAAGCTATGTTTGGGCAATTGTTACACATTTTTTCATGTTTTTTCTAAATTATGACAACAGGATCAACAATTTGGATTTTTTGACCTTCGTAATATCAACTACCTTAACCTTAGTAGTGAGTGGACAAAAGTTTTCCCTAATAATTTAATCTTCTATAAGAGTGTGCATACCACTATATTTGGGATAATTCTCATAGTAAGGTTATGTTCTGCATATTTTTTTATATTTGGATAGACTATCTAGATACTCATAAGATTAATTTAGAGCTTTGTTTTTGATGTTTCAATGAAACATCATCTTGATGACCTACTTATTTCATGGAAAAAACCCATCATAAATGATTCAAACGTTTTCTATTATTGAAAATCCATAGTGAGGTACCATGTTGAGTGTGTCTTTTATCCTTGAACATGTTTCATAAACTAACCCCCTTTCATTTTTAAAATTTTATGGATTATCTTTTTATGTTAATTTTTTTGTGAGGGGAGATTTATTTTTTGTATAATTTTATTTGAAATGGTAACCATTAATATATTGATTATGGTATAAATTTTTTTGTCCATTTATTAACTCAATAATTTAATGATAAATGAATGCTCTCTTATTATTTATCTCATGTTTAAGTAGTACGAACATGGTTTTAACAATATAGTAAAAATACATGATATGAAGGTATATAATTTCAATATCCATACCATGTTTGGATGGATGATAGTTTAGTGAATGAAGTTAAAATATAAAGATGTCCTCTCATAGGGTAGCATGTTTAATACAAGAGGGTTAATTTTTCCTATTAGGTGTGAGTTATTTATTCACAGTTTTACTAAAAACATTCCCCTTATTTGGGGATACATATTTTGGGATTCTATTTTGGTTTTGATATGGTTTTATGGGATGGTTTCATTGAATATAATCCTTTTTAGTGGTATCAATTTTTTAATTTTGAATCTTTGAAAAATGTGGATTTAATGTAAAGATACTCATAGGTGTGATTGATTCCCTATCCCCAAGACTATCTACCAAAAATATAAAATTTTATTGGTCATGAGTATATATATACATGATCCAATAAGATTGAAAAAAATAAAGGGAAAATATAAATGAAATTACGGTGAGAAAAATGAAATGGGGGATAAAAGAATAAATGTCGAAGATGACTTACTTGGGTCCCCAGAAAAAGTTCAAAAAATTTGTCACAACTAAATTTTCACATGTTTTTATGGTTGATGTAATCTCCAGTAGTGCACCACAGGTTTTTATATCCATCAAAAATTAAAAAAAAACCAAAATAAACATACATTATATGATGGATATTTGGTTATGATGCGAAAAAACTTGATTTTTTTGAAATGTTTTCAATGAACACTAGTTTTCTTAAGTGAATTTAATTTAGTATAAAGGGTTTATCCTAGGATATTTAAAGTGATGGATTGAATGCAAATATTTTTAAATTATTTTAATTTCATTAACTTGAGAAGGATTCATTCAATTAAATCAATATAACCTCATCAATTACTTGTTTGACACCTTCATATACATATTATAATTACAGATAAACCGGTAGGATCTTATTTATGATAAAAATTATGTAAAGGATCTTATAATAACATGAAAAATGTGTAGATAAAATTAAATAGTGAGGAAGAATAAATAATAGTATTTAATAAAAAACAAAATAAATGATTAAACATTTAAGAGTGATGAATAACATCCAATAAACAGCCTCCCAACTCCTATAGATCATCCAATTCTTGTAATTTTAGTTCACATAGGTTTCTTAGTTTTAATATTAACCATCTAAAAACAAATCAAATTTGTAAAATTTATAACCAAATCACCCGATCAAAATGTAGGTGTGTTTAGGTTTTTTAGGTCTCTATGGATTGAACAACACTTTCTACAGTATATCTGGCCTTTTTAACATAAAAAACATAGGAAAATTTGGGTGATACCAACCACCCATAATTATAAAAATTATAAGATCAATAAAATATTCATAACACATAATATATTGAATTTCCATCATCATACTCAAAAAAATATATTATTTTCTCCAATAAGAAATCATTTATTGATTTGGAAAAATAATTTTATTTTAATCCAACTTTTGAAAAAAAATAAAAAAATGGATTTAGGTTTTTTATTTGACTAAATCATGGATTATTATACATTATTCCAAATATAAAATAATGGTAAAGGAGTAGGGAAATACAATTGATGTTGTATATGTTAATATAGAATATTCTTATTTTCTTTTATAAAAAAATCAAAAAATTCTCTATAGAACACATAAAAAACATTTAGATTTGAATTTTTTTTATAAATTATAAAGAGAAAAAAATTCATTTATAATTCATTTATGTCTATATAAATACATCCAAAAAATAAATTTTAGAAAATGGGTATAAAACAATATTTTTAAAATAAATCATTAAAACATTTAAAATGATATTTTTAATGTAAACTATCTTTTACCTCATCTGTGACTCCTCAAATAAATTATTTATGTTCATAAATAATAAAAACATGTTCATTATTTAATTTCTTAAGATTCTTTTTAATTTTTATTATTTCATTTACTTAAATGTTATAATCGATTACATTGTCATTTATCTTCATGTCATACATTTTGAGGATATTTTGACCATTTGTCCAAAATGAATTAGTATGTTGACTATGTTCATGAATGTAATTATTTCATCGTAAAACAATAATCATTAAATAATTATCATTTTTATACATCAATTAATATTTTTGAACCATTTATGAAATAATATTATGAAAAATGAACTACTTTGTAATCATAGAGTCGGTAGTTCGTATGTACACATAAGAAAATTTTCCAAATTTCTATGATCAACCTGGGAACAATGTAAGTATAATTTTATATTTTTATAATTATCATTATATAAAAAATACCAAATTATTTTTTTAAATTCTCTTATGTATACTAGGTTTCAAAATATGATAACATTATTGAGAAGTAAGAATATAAACATAAAGAAAAAAGTACTTCCAAAAATAATAATAGAGAGTGACTGAGAACATTGATCAAAAAAAGTTAATGATCAGTAGAATGTAAATGACCACAAACCAACAAACCAAATAAGGGTAAAAAATACCATTGATTCATTAGAAAATGAAAGTAATAGGATGAAATATTTGTTTCATGATACTTTTCTTAATGTCGAGGATATTATTTACCATCTAGACTAAAAATATAAGTAAATATAGATACTTGAAATGTATAATTTCATATATTAATAAATTTTAACCAGACTTGAATATTTTTCTCCAACCAAGGAGTATTAACGATGATTTTTTTATTCTAGAATCACTAAAATCAATTTCCAATAGATTAGATATTTCAAAAAAATATATTAACAAGCTATTTCTAATTATTGAGACACTATCAATACCCAAAATAGTTAGAATAATTTCTAATAATTCCTAAAATGAAAAATGTTTATATGAATAAATAATATTTCAATTTACATAATTCAATATTAATACCCAGAGATTAACCAAAACCATTCAATAAAAAACAATGCATGAATTTCATCAAATTATTTTTGACTAAGAGTGAATCTCATATATTAGAATGATGTGATCACATATATATCAATGATAAAATTAATATTTATCTCCAAATAAAACTAATCACTAAAAAATATATATATTCTATAGTTATATAATCTCTAATATATACTAATCATTTCAATGAATGACATGAATACACATGGATCCATAGTAAAATATTATATGATTACAAAAAATAATTAAAACATTAATCAATAAAAATACCATAATATTTTTTTACATTAATCATAATTTCTTAAAAAAAATATTGAGTTGTTTTATGAAATTATATTAATCACCTAATTACCAAATCAGTTTTTACCAATGGTTATCTATTCCCTAAAATACATATTCCAAAAATTATATTAATTCTTATTTGTATAGTTTTTAATGTAATTTCATACTAACTATGAAATCAAATAGATATTTGGTATGAATTATACCCTTTTCCCCCTTTGGTTGTGGGGTCAATCCCCATGACCTTTCTTGATGTAAAGAGTTATCCCCCAGCCTGTGGGATGTCCTTTTACTAAAACTGATTTAATAAAATTAATATAAAATTATTATAAATATGATGAAAATACTCATAAATAACATTGATATTTTCATGTTTAAGGATCATTATAACTAAAATGGTTATCTCATACCTTTAAATTTACATACCATTAAAAAAGTAATATATTTCTTCAAAAATAATACTCCATAATAATCCTAAGGATTACATATACCTCAAACTAATTAAACATCACCCACAAATATTATTAGGTACCTAAAAATCATATCACAAAAAATTAATAAAGGGGTTCCAAATCATGTGACCATATGATCAACCTTAAACTTATAAACCCATGATGGTATCAATAACTCTTAACTTAATGTCACATTAAAATATCATGATCCCTAATGTTATCTAAAATGATCCTTTGAGATCAAATCCAGGGGAGGATAATTTCCAGGCGTATTGTAGTAGGTACTGTAGCAGGTACTGTAGCAGTTACTGTAGCGGATACTGTTGTGGGTACTGTAGTGGGTACTGTTGCAAGAACTATAGCAGGAACATTGCAAAAATGTAGCAGGTACTGTTTGGCACTGTAGAAGCTAGGAATATTTCTTTGTTTGGGCCTTCGGGCCACCAATTTTGTCCCTGAGTCCTTTAAGGCCTTCGGGCCACCCAGGCCTTCAGGTCAGTAAGTCCTTCAGGCCACCTCAAGGCATTAGGGCCACCTTAAGTGCAGATGCAAACCAGACAACCAATAAGGAACAAACATCTGAAGGAGGAGTAGTAAGGAGCTTTCACCATAGTAGAAGAAAATGGATTGCAAGAATGAAAAGGTAATGCAACTGCCATCGGGACATGTCTGTACATACACGAGAAAGCCTAGTTGAACAACCATGTGAAGGTGGAGAGTTGATTCCATGATGAAGATGCTGGGGAGGAGTAGTTCCAAGTAGTTAGTCGGGGTTCTATGTAATTTTTGAAGCCTACGGGAAATGAATTATTCTATGGCATACGTTCCATGTAATACTTATGCCTACGGGCCCTTTAAGGGTTCCACCTCACCCATTTAAAGGTGTAATATGAAAAAAAATAAAGTCCTTTGGGCCATTGGAGGAGGATACCAACTCTAATGACTTTTTTTAAAAAATTACATAATCTTGTGTTTTATGTCAATAATTAAATTTAATTAATTTTAGGTTCTTTATGGTTTATAGTATTATATAATTATTATATCACTCCTACATTAATAAATATTACACCCCCAAGTGGATAATTACCGTTATAATTTATTATTACATCCATACAAAACATTTAATATATAATAAGTTTTATTTTCATGAAACATCTTTAAAATTTTCATCTTGACCCCATAATTTTCCTTATTCATCCATAAAATAATAATATGTTTAAACAAATATGGTATGAGAAAAAAATACTAGTAAGGAATCTAAAAATATATAAATAAACTCTTTAGTCCATGAACACTAATAAAAAATTTACATTTTCAAAAAAATATTTAGGATAAAAATTTAAATTTTATTACAAAATAAATCAACTGATCTTCTCGAATATTTTCATTAAACATCTCATTAAAATAATAAATGAAAAAATCTAAATATAAATTATTTCTCTGAATTCATGGTAAGTTCATATATATTTTTTCAAATGGTTTAACAAATTTCACTATTAGGAATTATAAAATACATTCCTTTAAACATATGATGGTCAGATTACCTTTTCAAATCATAATTTTTATCTAAAAAACATATAAATGTAAAATAAATTTGGTAGGTAACATGGTATATCATTTTGATATCACTCATAGAAATGTAATAAACTACATATTCAACTTCCATGATAAAAAAACCACATTTCCTTAGTTTGTAATGGAACCACCCATCCTTAGTTTTAAATGGAACCACCCATAGTTCAGCACAACAACAAATAACAAAAACCTAATTATAAAATTACATATATTTAATTTCTATAAATACACTCATAGAAATATTATTTCACCCAAAAGAAAACTTTTCCAAATATTCAACTATATATTTATTTCAAATACCATTTTAAAAATTCCAAAAATAGTAGAAAGTAAGGATATTCATGGTTGAATATATAGAAACATATAAATTAATTAAAACATAAAATCATGGTTATGGTGGTGATAAATATTACTGATATATAATATGTTAAAATAGAAAATTCTCTTTGTCTTTTATAATTAAATTAAAAACATTACATATAAAATAAGTAAAAATATTTCCTTTTGAAAAAAATTGATATAAAGACAAAATAAACATAAAATATCATTTATAATTAATTTCTGTCCAAATAAATACATAAATACAAAAATATTGATAATATGGACATGGAAGATAATGATATAGAAAATAAATCATTAAAACATTTAAAATGAGGATTTAATGTAAAGTGTTTCTTACCTCGACTCTGGATCATCACGTAAGTTATTTATCATCATGAATAATAAACAGATTATAATTATTTATGTTATTAAAAAGCATTTTCATGTTTAATTTTACTTTTATTCTCATGTTATAAACAAATAAATAATTAATTAACCTGATATCATATGTTTTGATGATATTCAACTCTTATATAAAAAATGACATTAGTAGGTAGACTAAGGTAAAGGAGGTAATTATTTAATGATATTTGGAATAATTATAATGATATAATTATCATTATTATATGTTAATTATACTTTATAAACTAACTATGTATATATTAATGAAAAATGAACAATGTTATAATCATGGAGAGAGTAGGTTGTACGTACAAAAGAGTAATGTTTCTATTTTTCAATTCTCATTATAAAAATAAAGAAAGTAATATATTAACATTAACAAATTGATAATTTTTTCCAAAATAACATATTATTTCTTTAAATAAACTTATATATAACATCTATCTAATGCGGTGAATAATAAAAAATCACATCACTTCTTGAAGGTGGTAATAAACACATAAACATGAATGAAATTATCATTTATCAATGAATGAGAAGGTAAGAAACTATATTATATATTAATTTAAAAAAACAATAAAAAATATTTCATTAATATCACACACACACACACACATATATATATATTCAATAAATATTCATAAATAGTCATGAGTGGTGGTTAATTAAAAGGAATTACATCAGTTCATAAGGCGATAGTCCGCTATAGACATGAACGACGATTTATCAAACCATTTAATGATAGAGGAGATGGTTATAGGTTATGAAAATAACATAAAATATCATATTATAGGTAATATATGGATTTTATTGTTGAATATTGTTTGAATAATATTTAAGGAGTTAGAATAATAAATAATACTAAAATATTTGGTAATATGTTATACCTCCTCTTTAGAAAACCTCATTTTCAGGACAACTTAATCACATAAAGGTTGGAATAAAATCAAAATTAATACATCTATAACATAGGTAGGGATGTAATGATGGTATTTTAGTTTTAATGGGCCAAAAAATGGCTCTTTATATGTATAGAAAAGAAGATATGGGTCCCTTTTATAATGAGGGAATGGGAATTCAATGAATCTTTTAGAGTATTACATTAATATAAATTAATTTTCAAGTTCTAATGGATAAAAATTTATATAATTTGAATCTATGATGAGGATGAGTCAAAATAATAACATCCAATTAATATACCATGGTTGATATATTCAACCATATAATAACCACTTGTCTGAATATATTATTATTATAAATTTCAAATCATTTAATAAAGTTTCATTTATTTGAACAAATCATTAAAGTCATTTTATGAACTATTCATTTAAATTGACTATAAAAACCAAATTACAACAACAAAATCAAATATAATATTTTATCACAATCCAAATATATTATATTTATATAAAAACCTCTTATATCATAATAATTAATTCCAATATTATTAATTTAAATATTTTTAGTTCATTTTTTCTATTAATTGAATAACTTTATATAGAAGGTCTATAAGAATTTAATATACTTATTTCTGGATTAAATATTAGAAATAAAATAACAAAATAAAAGAAAATATTTTTTATTTAATATAAACATTTATAACCAAACATAATTTTTTTTATCCCTGTTATAAAATATTATAGATATTTAAAGAAAGAATGTGATAATTTTGACTCTATCTTTTAAATTAATATTGTAAGTGAAAAATAAAATAAATATATCTCTAAGTTTTCATATTTTAGTTACTTGGATTTAAATGGATTAAATTCACTCCAAAAATTTGATAATAGTAAGTTATAGGGTCCTTTTTTATTCCATATCATATTTTTTTGGCTTAATTATCCGGTTTACCCTTACAATGGTGATAATTAATTACTATGGTAACAATTCAAAATGGAAAAAAATTAAAAGGGACCTATTAGAAAAATTTAGACTTACTGATTATAAATATGGAATAAAATTTTAATTTAGTCATTTTTTTATTTGTTAGAAATACATTTAATATTAAACACAAAATGAAATGAAACTATTTTTGAAAATTTGTTTGAAGGCAAAATAAAAAATATATACAAAAATAAGACATAATAATTTCCCATTTATTCTAAATATAATTAAATAAAACTTATATTAGTTTGAGATAAAATTTTATGAATAATGAGACATTTATAAATGAAATTAATGTTGAACAAACAATAATATTTTCATTAGTCACTGAAAAATAAACATTGCAAAAAAATTCAAAAATTTCACCCTAAGATAATTTTGAAATGTTTATTTAAAAAATGAATTTAATTTTTTCCAATAATTATTCCAAAGGTGTCATAAAATGAATATAATAATTTATCAAAAAAATAAATAAATTTTTCTTATGGATACATATTTTGGAAACATAAAATGAAAATAATAAAAATTGAATTATTATTTACTATTATTTAAAAAAATTAGTGATTATGATAATTATATATTTCTTATAATGTAGTTATTTCTACTCATAACAACCAATCCAAAATCTAGGTTTTAAAGATCATATTTAAATATTAATATTTAATGGTTTGTTTAAGATCAGTTTTTGTGCTTCATATATTCTATCGAATAGAATGTTTTTCTTCAAAAATATCAGGGTGTTACAAAAACTATTTTCAACGGTGTTACCCCAATTAATCTAATGTAATTTAATATTTGGTGTAGTTGATTATTGATTTTATATTTTTTTGGAATATATTCAAAAGTGTTTTGAATATCCTTTCGATATTTATTGTATATAATACAATATTAGATAAAATGGAACAAAGAATTTTAGGATGTTCTACAATTAGGATATTAAAGAAGATATATGCCTCAATTAAAATTTTTCATGTGATGAAATATGATATTTCAAATTTTATCAATAATGTTAATTGATGAGAATTAAATTTATTTTCATGAAGCTGTTTATTTACATCAAACTGTATGATTGGGCAAAATCGATACCAACCATTACCCATATTGTAATAAGATACAATTTAAACATCAATAATAATATTTCTATTGTGTTATAACAAATAAGATTTAACTTTCATATGATCATCCAGAGGTTGGATATCACTAAATAATGAATTACATAACATGTAACATATGGGAGTTAATGCATGCAAGCATGGGGTTACATGAATAGGCAAAGGAATGAAATTCTAAATTATAATAGATGAGTTCATTCATGAATGGTTAAGGATAATCCACAATATATGTATATAGACTAAATACATATGATAATGGTTTTTAAGACACATACTTTGTTATGACTCCCAAGAACCCAATACTATTACTATATTCTTAATATATAAGTGGTGAAAGAACACTATAATAAGTAGAGGAGTTTCATCCACTTGATGGGTGATTCATATAAGACCTATACACACACCACTGAGGTAATAATCGTATTATTATCCATTAGTGATCATCATTAAGTTTAATGGATTAATATAAAGTGGTAACATGTTTTTTTAAGGCATTCACTATTTTAATTAAATTTCATTCAGTTCATTGATTCCACTATGAATTTTTTTACATATTATTTCATAGATTTCTTGGATTTAGATTCATAACCATTTCCATTACCTTCATGAAATGTTATTACATCATAATGAATGCCAATACAAGTCAACATAGGGTTTTTTATTACAAAAATTTTATTTTGGGATTCTATGTTTTAGGGTTTTGTTGATCATTTGATGTATTATCTATCCTACTTGAGGTGCAATAACATTGTGTCTGTTGAGTTAAAAAAATTTGTTGGTTACTCTATAAATCTCATACAAAAATGAATCAATAATTTATTACTTGTTATAAATCAATGTTTTTTATTTTTTAATTATTATATTAGGTATACATTTTGATTATTTTTCATTAGAATATAGTTTCCCTTTTTTATTAATTTTGAAAAATAATTTATTTTTTATGTTTTAATTATTTAATATATTATCATATAAAATCTAAAAATCAAGTGTTTCTTTATACAGCTCAAAGGATTCATTCAAATAATTTTACTGAGGGTTGACTCTCAATCATTTTGGTATTGTTGAAATTTATATTTTTAATTAATTTATTTGAAAATAATGGTTAGTTTTTTTTATTAGAATTTTCTGTTTTATTTATTTTATAATTAAGTATGAATTGATGATTTTTATATATTTATTGGACATGGTTTTTACTAGTTGATATTAAAATGAAATATTGTATCTGTGAATTATCTTTTAATGGAACAATTTAAAACATGGATTTTTTCCTAAAATTTGTTTTAAATTAAATATTGGCCCTTTATAAGGAAGGTTATATTGATTATAGTACGCCATTGATGTGATCATCTTATTGTGGATGGATAAAAAGTTAAATATGATAATAATTTATTGTGTAATTGATGAATTTATTTTGGTTACGGGATAGAATTATTTTACGTTATTCATGAATAAGGTGTTTCTTCTATGAAGGGTGATGAAAGTTGTGGATGTGTTATGATTGTTACCCATATTATATGTTTCAAATGTAATAAGTTGATCTCTCACTTCAATTATTAATGTCATGGGAAGTTACATGAAACAAAACATTAGCTTCTTTGAATCATTCCTTGACCCTTGATTCAATCTCCTTTTGGATGGGCCTAGTATTGGGGTGGTTTGGGTGAGATTTAGATAATATTAGAAGCCCAATGGATTGGAATAGTTGACGCATAGTTATTGAAAACCATATGGGTTTTCCCAAAAAACCATGAACCATGTTGCGATCTACTAGAAGTGGGTGCATAATTTATCCAAACTAGACAAGAAGCCCCTACAAATCATGAAACCTCGGACATTGAGGGTTTTCATGTTTGGAAAAGGTATGTTCAAACCATGAACCCTAAAAGGATAACCTAATCACCCCACTAGTATGGGCGCACAATTGGTTTAACATTAATACCCTCTCTAATAAATCATGAATGCGGGAAAAAACCCTCAAAAAATTTAATTAAATATATAAAACCCTTTTTTATGTTTCTAATCATTTTAATTCGAACCCAACACATTTTTTTTCATTCATACAGCCTCCCAAGAAAAAATTTAGAAACATATAAACCCTTTTTCTTATAAATAAATGTGCTAGTGGAATATTGGATATATCTCTAGTATGTTGATCTTCTCTCATGTGGATTATTTTTATATTCTCTTCTATTATCTTTATAGATTTATAGATCATTATGTTATTGATGGATATGAACTCAATTGTGATAAATATTGATTCTAGTATTGTTTCTTATAATCGCCTCTACTTCATTCTTCATTGGCCTTCCCATCGTGGGTGTAATTTTTCTTATTTTGTGATTAAATATAAGAGTTTTAATATACCTTTCCTATATAATTGAAAATATTATTTTGATTATTTTTTTGATGTATCTTGTAACTGATTTATAGAATATCAATTTTAAATGATTTATGTGAAATTTCAAATGGAATGGGATTTATAAAAAACAACCGCTTTTAATAAAACGATATTATGTGAGGGATTTTTAAAATTATGGATTGGTTTTTTTAAAAAAATTACGTTGTATTTGATGAAATTATAATTTATCTGTTTTAAAAAATGACTGAAACTGAAATGATTAAAACATATGATAAAATTCTAAATTAAAATGATTAAAATGATGAAAACACTATGATTTGGTATTGAAATTGGAAATAGTATATTGAAATTGAAACTAGGAAATTGAAATGTAAATAATGAATTGATTTAAAAAGGAAATATTTTCCCAGGATTTATTTATTAATTGACCACATTCCTACCCAGGTAGCTAGTAGGTTATTTTCGATAAGGGCACTATAATATGACCCCTAGAAATGGATATTCGATTAAAACTATAACAATAACTATGTTCACCATGATTATGATATTTAGGGTATAGATTATTTCTATTTGGAATGATCCTATCTGATGTGTTCAAATATTTTGAGCCATGATAATAGATTTGACATGTTTTAGGAACATATAATTGGAAAATAACATTATTCGGGGTAGATAACCATGGCGCATGATTTAATTTTTCTTGAGTATACATTCTGTCATTATCAATAGAACTATTTTATTAATTACAGATGATTTATATAAATGATGATATATAAATTTTTAATTTAATTCATGTTTGAAATGTCTTCCATAAATCAAAATGAATGCACGTTTGTTTAAAATATGAAATTGATATGGCATGTTTTGTTTATTTTAAAAAGAAACATGATTGGTTTTTTGTTATGGAATTGATTATAAAGAACATATTAAGACCCTAATAATATTTATAGCTCACATACTACCTATTCCTTTAAGAACATTTATATTTTTTATGTAATGTCTTACAAAAGGAAAATCTTCACTAGAAGGTTGTGGATGTTCTTGATCTTTGGGACCCATGGGTCATGGAGGTGACCAGTGGAGATTATATCCACTCATTGAATCTGTTTTTTGAGGTTTTATCTGATGGATCTTGAGTAATTTATGGATGTTTTATTTTGGAAATTTTTATCTATTTGATTCTTATAATTTATTCTTTTTGTTGTATTTAGCATGCCATCATTTTTATTTTTATCGTACAATGTTTCATGGTATAAATCATTCCCTATTTGATATTATATTATGATAGGTTCTAGACACCAACCAATTGGGATCAAAAATATCTTTTAGACTATTTATGATCTGAATCAGGTATCAGGGTACCAAGGTATTTGGTTACTTCATGACAAATTGGTTTCAACAGTGAAATGGTTGTTCATATTTCCTTGATTTTAGTATTTAGTTTAGATGTCTTTATATGAATGATATAAGACATTGGGTCACAGTAGGTATTTGAGAGTGGGTGTCTAGAAATATCTCATCACAATGAGCCTTAAGACACCATAGGTGTCTTGGAAGTCATCTTAAGGAAAGTTCTGATCAGGTAATAGTCTTTTAACTACATTTGTTTGAGTTTGTTTGAATCCAAATATTTAATTCTATTTGATGGAATTGATATTACCATACCTTTTAGATTTGTATATGTGATATGTGTAATCCAAATTATTCTACCTATGATGTATATTGATATTATGTATATCATTCCTCCATAAAGGAATATTAAATTTCCCAAGGAGGAAGTTACAGGTGATACCCAATGAAAAAATTTTCTAGTGGACCATAATCTTGTTGAGATATTAGTGCGTGCAATCCATGCTCTGCGATTGCCATCAACAACCATTCCCACTCAGTCTCAAGTTATGGAACCACAAAGGGAATAATTCTAGATTCATGATAAAGAGTTTCTTTACCATCCTCCACCTAATTTAGAAGGTTTTAATGGTAATCTAGGGGCTATGTACTAGTTAAAAAATATAGTGATTCAATTTGATTTCTTGTAAAGGATTGATTTGATAAAGGTAAAGTGTGTGGCCTTCAAGAAAAAAGGTCACAACCGATGATGGTGGGATTTTATGGTAATGGAATGTAATCAGGAATTATTTGAATTCAATGAATTTGGATTTATTTTCTATGATAAATTTTATTTATAATCCATGACTTTGGAAAATAATATGGGGTTTCTTAATCCCTAAAAATGTGATATTACTGTTACTCAATGTGGTAATTGATTTGTTGAGCTCAATTAGTTTTCTCTTGAGCTAGTGAGTAATGAGAAGATGAAGGCATGCATATTTGACATGAGACATTAAGATGATATTTCATTAATGATTTTCATACTAAAGATAACTTCTTAAGCTGATGTCCTAGATAGAGCATTGATGGTTGATCTTGATTTGGCTGGGATGTTAGGGTTGATGGGAGTTCCTTTTTATTCATTTGGTAGTTTTATGAGTTTCTTTAAGTAAAAAATGGGATATTTATGATTCATGTGGTGGATCTTGATATCTATTTTGATTTCAAACTCCAATATTTCCAATAAGAGTCCCATTAAATTGCTTACAATTTGTTCAGGTTGGGCCTTCAAAACCAGTTTTCACTAAGGCACCCAGGATCTATAATTTATGTTGTTGTTCAGGTCACTTATTAAAGTTATATTGTATCTTTTTTTCCTCACATAGTGGAATGGTCTCACATACACATAAAATTACTATGGTGTAATAAGATTATTAAATAACAAAGGGGTTCCAACCACAAGAATCTATAACTAAGTTTTATCATGTTGTGGAAGAGTCTCTAGAATAAGTTAATACATTTACAATGATAGTGATAGATACTATCACCTGGCATTCATCTTTATTGACTAATTTATTTGATATATGTGGATCTCAATTGACCATATTAACTCATTTTCTTAATTTTCTAACAAGACATATAGATATTATGTATTATGTGATGGATATTACCACACTCTTCTTAATAATGACATAGTAGGGTATTAAGTGTCTGTATTTTATTATCATTATTATATATTGGATTTTATTTGGATTTATTATTTCTAAACATGAAATAATTGGACTTCATTCTAGAGATGGGATTTATGATATCTCATAAAGTTCATATTGAATGTTATCTTTAATGGGTCTCCTATTCTACACCTGATAAGGTTTTCCATTTTTTTGAAGGAGAATGATACCCTAGGTCTATTAGTGATGGAATTTATTTTTCCTATGTAGTAATGGTTATATTAGATTTTTATTCGAACATAGAAAATTAATATTTGAGGTATGATATCTCTCATGTTTTCATCGAGATTCTTAGTGTATTTCAAGATGAAATTTTTGGATTTACCCCAATACAAAAGGTAGAGGTCTCTATTGATTTAGTAACTGGAACTCAGATAGGAGTTATTTAATTTTACCATATGAAACAAACTAAATTGAATAAGATGAAGAAATATTTAGATAATTTTATTGGGAAATTCATTATACACTTGAGTGATTCACCTTGGGTAAAACCTATTCACTTTGTAAAGAAATATTATGGAAGTATTTTCCTATATGTTGATTACCAAAAGGTCACTTAATACATGTTAAATAAAAAGTATCCATTTACTCAGATTGATTACATATTTGGTTAGTTTAAATGGGGGAAGAGTTTATCTAGGATTGATCTTCAGGCTTGTTACCACTAGTTAATAATTAAATAATAATACTGTGATGAGACTGAAATTAGGAGTATGTATGGTTACATTGAGTATATTGTTATTCTTCTGGTCCTAATTAATGATTCTTTGGTTCTTATGAATTTTATGAGAAGAATATTCCATTAGTACCTCAATTCATTCATACTTGTATTTATGGATGATATTCTTTCACTCCAAAAAAGGAGGCGCTTATGCATCATCTAAGAGTAGTTCTGCGAACCTTGAGAGGTCAAATACATTACATGAATATTTCAAAATTCTATTTCTGGATATGGTAATTGATGTTATTTGGGGATGTGGTCTCAAAAGATGGAATATTAGTTCACCTTAAGAAGATGATTGATGTTATAACATGGGATCATCCATGTAATGTTTTTGAGAAACATAGTTCCTTGAGCATTGGGGTATTACCACCAATTCATTAAATTTTGACCGATGATGGATGATCATATGACTGTGTTCACTTGGAAGGTAGTGATGTTCTAATGGAATAAAATATGTTAGATTTTATATGATGCGTTGAAATGTCTTTTGACTTCTATGTGGGTTTTGATGCTTATAGAGTCTAGGTAGGGCTATGTGGTCTTTTAGGATGCATCAGGTTGGTGTTGGGGTTTTGTTATTTTTTAGTGTGATAAAATGGTATCCTATCACTCTAGATATCTTAGGAAACATGAGAATGATTACCCAACAAACAAGTTCGAATTTAGAGTAGTTAAGAACACATTTTTGAGTTGGCAGCATTAACATTTCCATGAATGGTTTACCATTTATTCCAACCGAAAATTAGTAAGTTACATATTCTCTAAAAGATATTAGAAGCTCTGAAAGAGGATTTTGGTGGAGTAACTATAATATTTTCAATTCATAGTTCCCTTCACCTTAGGGAAAGGGAAATTCGTCGGTGATTCTATGAGAATGAAAACTAATACTCTTTCCATTAATGAATCACCAGAATAGTGTAATAATATGGCTCTTTTTTACTCAGTTTCTTTTGGGATATTAGGAGAAGGAGAGTTTCAGTGTCTAGTAAATTATTTAGTTGACCTATTTTTTCTGGAGATGAACCTTCTGGTGAGGCATCTTGGTAATTAATCAGGTAGAATTAGGAACTCTTTTTATTGTGGAGATACTATTAGTAAGTGGATGTTCTCTTTTGAGGGAAACACAATTTTAAAAAATATATTTTTCATACCTATTCTCATAAGAAATACATAATGGGAGATTATTATAATTCCCATTTATTAGTAAACCCTATAACCAAGAATATATTTATTCATATGTAGTGAAATTTATAGAGTCTAGGTATGATATGACCCATCACATACTTTTTTATCATTGTTATTGTAACACCCTGGGATTTTTATAATATATATAATTATTTTTTTTGATTTATTTTGTTGTATGATACAAGAATATTATCTTTTTGTATAAGAAAAATTTGCATATCTTTCGATATACGCAACTCTATGATTGCCTTGTGTAACACACAATTTAATGTTCTTTTTATATATTTGATTTCATGCAACACTGAGTTTAAGCAAAAAACTAAATATTAATTTGTTACCTTATAACCTATCCTTTATAATGGAGAGTATGAAAAATGTTAACTAAATAATGAAAATATTCTTTTCACATGTATATATAATTAGGTTTTTGGTGATAAATTAAATTTAAATGAAAATAGAACACTTTTTTTAAAAAGTAAAAGATTATACAAATATTATTTAAATGTAAATAAGTGAGTTTATAAAATGATAAATTAAACATGATGGAATTTTATATATTCATTATCAAATTTAAAATTCACCTTTTATATTTTTTAAATATGATAAAAAAAACAAATAATTGTTTTTGAAATAATAATATTTTTTGAAAAAAAATACAGTTTTTCCATCTTTTGGTGGCACACCCATTTTGAATCATATTTTAAAAAAATTATATTATATTCGAAAAAATAAACGTATTCTATAAAATAGGAGTAACAAAATTAAATGTGGGTGATTTTTTACTATTTGTTTATGAAATTTTAGTTTTTAATGAATAGTAGAAAATATTGCATATTACTTAAAAACAATTTTTTCTTTTAAATAATTATTATACATTAAACTGAATTTTAATGTCATTATAGATACATAATACATATATTATTCCAATATAGTTCATTAGGATAATTTTTATATTACATGATGATTAAAAAATTATGGATATTTTTAACGTCTCTGTTAACCACCATCTAGCCATATCTATGGGAATGGTATTGAACGTAATTATACCTCTTCTGTGAATTGAATTTTGTAAATGGGATATACACCATTGTAATCAGTATGAAAATTGTGGTTTAATAGGATACAAATAATTTTTTGTTAGAAGTAAATTTAGTATATTATCTTAGATATTTAAATGGTAAATCACGTAAATTAAGGTAAAAATAAAATTATAAAATTATAAAATTACCCTAAAACTTTTCATAATTTAATTATATTAGATTACAAAATTATTGACCTTTTGAATGTCTCTTTAAAAAACATTCTAGCAATATCAATAGGATTAGAATTAAATATAAATTTACCACTTCAATGATTTGAATATTGAAAAATGGATGTACATAGTTGTTATTATTATAAAATTTTTGGTCTAATAGGATAAAAATAAATTCGATTGAATCATAAAATTATTATTTTATTTACTACAGTTAAATGGGGTATTAGGTAATAAGGATAACAATAATATAATAATATTATAAAATTACACTCACACTTGTCCTAAATTCATTGGATGAGTGGGTTTCGACTAAATTCATCTTTAGGTTGAAATTATAACCTTTTCATCCTATTGTGTACGAATATGACATTTATTATGATTTATTTTAATATAAGTTAATTTTTTTAAAAAAATTTAATAATTACATATTTTTTAATATATGTTTATAGATTTGATAAATTCGACCATTAATAGTCATTCAAACGATAATAGATTAATATTCAAAATGATAATTTATTTTTAATTGTTTGAGAATAAATGAGTTAATTAAGGACTTGTATAATAATGATGAAGAAGTTTTCTAGTTAATGGAAATATCAAATAAAAGATTTTTAAAAATATTAAAATTAATGTAATTTAAAAAAATTTATTAACAATAACTAATTTAATAGATAACTTAGACATGCTATTGATATATTATAAGTGTTAGTTTTAAGTTATCATGTCGTCAAGATATTATTAAAAAAAATATTATAAAAAGTATCAAATTTGAGTAAAATGATTCATTAAAGTAAATAATATCTTATTAAATGATATAAAATTCATAAAAATCAAGATTTCATCCAACTGACTAAGATAATATTAAATATTTCATAAATTATCTAATTAGGGTTAATTTATCATTTAATTGTAACTTTATTAACCCTAACGTATTGAAAGACAACTAGTCCTGGTAAGAGATCAATTGTTTGAAAAAGAGTTAAAGCCAAAAAATAATGTAATTATTATGAACTAAACATATCTAAAAATCAAAGGTTGACATGATTTATTCCCATCCTCATATTATCATTGAAATAACTCAATTTTGATCTATTTTAAATCGAAAATAAATTTATAATAAATTAATACCTTTGGAGTTTCCTATGGTTCCCCTCTCATCTCATATTAAAGTACATATCTCTTTATTTTTTATTCACACCTCCAATACCATTGGTCTTTGGCAACCCCTACCCATTTCTCCACACAACTTACCTCAGTTCATACAAGAGGCTATACTTTCGGAATAAATCAAACCTATGAAAATGAAGGGTAAATTATATAATGAGTATTTGGTTTATGGTTTTCACTAAAGATTTTCAAGAATATATTGAATAGTTATAAGGGAAAATAAAATTGACTAAATGAAAAGGTGATATTCTTAAGAAACAAAATATTAAGGAAAAAACCATTAATGTATTCCTAATGTTTTTATAACAATTTCTGGATAAGAGACATGATATATAAAGTTAATTGAATTGGATAGTGCTGATTACCCTGGATCTGATTATTGATAGGTCGGAAAAGTGGTCTTTGTTATCCAGGATAATGTATTTTTGGAAAAATTAGTATCACAGCGGATCACTATTAATGAATATAAAAGTTAAATGAGTATGAAAGATAATTATTTACATTTGTCTCTTATGAAATTTAGAAGCACGTCACTAGGGGTTGTAATAGAGCATGTTCATCTCGCTTTAGTAACACATTTTTTTGCAATTCCATCATCTAAAAAGTTGGAATCTAGATAAGTGTGAGTGTTGATGATGCTAATTAAAGAAATAAATGATTAAGGTATTCACTTGTTTGGAATGTGACTACCACTAACTTCTTTATGAGATTTGGGAGATAAATGTTAAGCTAATTTAGTTCACTACTTTCTAACATCTTGGATTTTCAGCTTTGAGAATGATTAATGATTATCCATTTATGGATATTATAAGTTAATATTTGGATAAATTTTGTTAAATTAATGAATTATCTCACTATAGGTGGACTTATTCATATTTCATAAATTTTTATAACCAGTTTTTTGTGATAAAAATAAATGGAATGACCTATAATTCTATTTATGGATCTAATGATCAGCTAGCAGTTAAGGAATAGAAAATTCAACATTGTTCCCTTGAATAAGAGATGAATTAGAATGTGTTTATGGCATAAAAAATGGTGATATTCTACGGAAATCAAGTGATTATATCTTCTCATAAAAATTATTCAACATTAAAAATAACAGTCATGATATAAAAGGGTGTGTTATTATATCATTTTTTATTATATCAATTACATATTTCATGCTTCTTTAGTATATAGTTTTTTTGTTTACTTTCTCTTGATCACCCATTTTGTTTTGATCAGTGATCTTTTTAAATCACTTTTATTATTTATGCATTTCCTCCTTTCCCATATCTTCACCCATGTCCTCTTGCATAGAAACCAAGTTATTAATTTCATTAGGTAACTATATTTGTTCCAAATATTCATTTTTACAAAGATGTTTTATAATCTATTTTTATGATGTGGGTTTTTATGATATAAACTTTCAAGTGTTAATGATTTTATAATCCAAATGAATTTCTAGGGTGAAATTCATTTTAAGGTGGGTAGATTGTAGCACCTTGATATTTTAATGAGATAGATTTTTTTTAATTTCATTAATTACTTGTGTTTTTGCTACACCACGAATAACATGAACTAACCATAACATCTTCTTATCTTGTAGTATAAAAAACACTATGCTTGGCTTGTGTTAGACAAAATTTTATGTTTTTTATAGATTACATTTCATGCAAGAACAATTTCAAGGGAACAACTAAATTTTATTATGTTACCATATAAACTAGATATTATAAAGGTAAGTGTGAATAGTATTAACTAAATTGTGAAAATATTCTTTACAAATATATATATATAATAAGTTTTTCGGGAAAAATTAATTATAAATTAAAATAATTTTTTTAAATAATGGGAAATGTTTCTCTAAAAAAATAATTAAACACAAATAAAATAGTTTATAAAATAAAAAAATCAAATTTTTTGGAATTTTATATATTTATTATAATGTTTAAAATTCATCTTATATGCTTTCTAAAAAAAATATAAGAACAAATTCATTTTATGGATAAAAGCAATATTTTTTAAAAAAATTATGTTTTCCCACCTTTTGATAGTGCACCCATCTAAAATCAAAATTTTAACACATTTTTTTAAACTATTTAAAAAAATAATTATATTATTTTAAATATGAATATTAAAATTATCTTTGGTTGAATTTTTAGTATTTTTATAAGAAGTATCACTTTTTTGATAAATAGTGAAAAATATTGCATTGTAGTTAAAAAATGATTTTTCATTTTAATAATTATTAAAAATTAAAATGATTTTTAAATCAAAAATTTATTAAAAAAAATATATTTATCAATCCAATTAGGACACTGTGATAATGTTTATATTGAAATTAGATTAAAAAAATTATTGATCTTTTGAATGTCTCTTTTACCCTCCTTCTAACCACATCTATGTGATTAGCACTAAACATAACTTCACCACTTCTATGAATTGAATATTGAAAAATAGACATACACAGTCGAAATAATTTCAAAAATTATTATCTGATTGGATCAAAATCATTTTTTGTGAACAATATCTTAAGTATTTTATTTACCATAGTTAAAGGGTAAATCAGGTAAATAAGGGTAAAAATATTATTATTATATTATAAAACTACCCTAACAGTTGTCCTAATTTCATTAGATCATAGATTTGTTACCAAAATCAATCATAGGTGGAAATTATAACATTTTTAATCCACATGGGTGATAATAACAAATTTTATAAGTTTTATTTCAAGATAAGTTAAAATGTCACACTCATATTTTTAATATGTAAATAGTTTTTAATATAGGGTTATAAATATAGAAAATTCGACTATAAATAGTCATTTTAAATATAAAATATTTATATACATAATGTTAATTTATTTATAATATTATACATTAAATAGATAAATTTAACTATGACACAATGATGATGTAATAATAGACTTATTAAAGGATTAATCAAATAAATGAAATTAATAATACAAATATAAATATAGTTTAAAATATATGATGTCATAAAATAATTTTATGGATTACTATGAAAATATTGGGATTATTTAATTTGGATTTTTTGAATTAATCATATTTTTATTATTTTATAAAAATTCATGTAATGAATAGTGTCAAAATTAATGTAAATGATATTTTAAAATAAATAATATTTTATTAAGTTATAAAAAATAATAAAAATATATATTTAATCCAAATAAATTTTATTATTTTATATTTTTCATTGATTATCTTATTGTGGTTCTTTTTTAATTTTATAGTAAATATATTAACCCTTTTGTGTAAAAAGTCATGTTGTGACAATAAGAGTTAAATTGTTTAACTAAGGGTTAAAGATGAAATATATGGCTAGTTTTGTGACCTAAAAATGTTTAAAATTAATTTTTAAGTTTATTTATAACCACAATCATATTATGTTTTAAAAAACTAACTTTGGATCTATTTATAATCATATATCAATTTATAATAAATTAATAGTTTTGGAGATTTTTAAAGTGTCCTCCCTTCTATTATAAATGAGAACCTCTCCATCTCTTTTATACACACCTTTTAAATATTTTTTATTAGAAATAACCAAGACATCTATCCTCTTAAATTTCATAACTTCATCATAGAGACCTTAATTTGGGCACAAAGGCATCTTATGTAGTACTTTTGTGCAAATCAAAAGGAGACACTTGAAGACATGGTATTTTTTTTACAAATCCATTCAAAGTTCTTTTATTCTTCTATAAAATTAACATATGTTGTTTCCAAAATAAAGTAATAAATCATGAATTTAATATATTTTTATATTTATTTTTTATTATTTTACAATTATATTTCTCTTTTTACATATCATATGAAAAATAATATCACTATGTGTGCGTACATTTGGTTTACCATCTCCAGGTTGTGTTGTAATCTATTTTTCACCACCACATTACATGAATGGGTATAATGATGAAAATAATAACTATATATGATTATTATAAAATTATATAGATTTTGAAAAAATATATTTACAATAAACATCTACATAATTTTACAATTATAAGAATGATATCATCGCTCATGGGTACGTACAACTTACCATCTTCATGACATGATGATATTTTGTCACAACCCATCCCCCAGGGCCCATATCGTGACTACGTCAATCCCACCTTACAAAGTCCAGGAGAGGGAGCCTAACACAAAAGGTGTAAATCCCTAAATTGGGAAGGCATTGAATTTATAAACTGAAACACACACATCAGAGTACGTAGCTGGAAGTAAAACACTGAGTAAAACTATATACAAAAGAGAGTGCTGAAAGTAGAAGTGGTCAGAAATAAAATCCCAATACTAAATTACATGTAAAACTGAAAGCAAGTAAAACTAAAAGCATGTAAAGCCGCTATTGGGTCATCCTCTCGGGTTCCTACCTGATTTGTAGGTACAGATGGCCTCCTCAGCACTCCACATTCGTCCGTCCTCTCCATCCAATGTCACTACGAGTGGTCCACCTCTGGGTACTGTCCAGTCCTGCTACTCTCTACCTCAGTCAGTGTTGTTCGTTGTCTAGAACCAACACAACGAGGTTTGGGAATAACCCATGTAGGGGTGAGTATAACGATACTTTGTAGGGACCCTGAGACCCTCAAGGTCTTACAATATCCAACAAGGATAACCACAATGTAAAGAATCAACGGGTAACACATACATAGGTATATGCCCATAAATATACCTAAGTTATCTAGTAACCCTTATTGATAATTATGAAATTACTAATGTCATTGACTCAGCTCAAAAACCTAGATTTTTATTCATGTGGTAGTAGAAAGTAATATTCCCAGTCAAACTATCAGAATCTCAGCTGATGGTGTAATTATCCTCTATCGAGTACTGTGGGCATGCCATGTCAAAAAGAGGTGCTTCCCACTTTCCTAGACTGTTGTTGTACTTCTCCTGTCGAGTACCGTGGGTTTGTTGCGCTCACACAGAGGTGCTCCCCACCGTGGGTTTTCCGCACTCACACAGAGGCGCTCCCCCTCGTAACCTGATGAGGTACTCCTCCTGTCGAGTAACATGGGTCTGCCACGTCACACAGAGGTGCTCTCCACTGTGGGTCTTCAACTCTCACACAGAGGTGGTCCCCTACTGTTCTATTCAAAACACTCGGAGTCGAAAGTTCAGTAGTCGTCAGGTCTCATCCAGCTACTAAGTCTTCGTTTCCCACTTGCTCGTCTCTAGGAGGATCCGCTCCACGAGCTATAGGTCTATACTCCAACTATCACAATGTCCAAAGTAGAAGTATCTCAAATTCCTGCCTCGTCATTGGGATCTCAACGCAATAGACAGCGCGTCAATCGGACGCCCGGTCTGTTAGTTATTGGCATTTCACTTCCAGGTGCCCGGTTGGGTTTTAGGTTCCAACCAACCCGAACATACCCAACTATGTCTAATCCTCAAGTGGGGTATGCCAAAAGAACCATCTCGTTCTATGAATTACATTGCCGCAGACGGTTCGTCGATCGGACACCCGTAGCCCAAGATATGTGTGAAGAGGTGTAAACATGACAAATCGGGTCTGGATCCGGTCTGACTCAGTCAGACTGACCCAGCCCTAGGGGGCGGCCCGGCCCGAGTGGGAAGTCTGGCCCGAAGGCGGCCATTCTCGTTGGCGGACCGACCCGATGGGGCGGCCCAGCACGATGGCGGCCTGGCCCGAAGGGGGCGGCCCATCCTGAGGGCTGCCTGGATGGCCGGTTGGCCCGGCAACTCGGTCGGCCTGGCGTCCCAGCGACCCGGCGGGGGTCCGCCTTAGCCATGACAAGGGTGGAAACTACGTGCCCCCTAGCTACCCGAAAGGGTTTTCTGTTCGGGTGTGTTCCGAAAACAGGTGCCAGGTGGCACCAGTCCTGTACAAACGGGACGCATCGGGGTCCCATTCCTCCCGGCTGGCTGAGCAGCCAGCCGATCCTGCTACTCCGTCATGGCCCACCCTGGCCATAGCTCCCCTGCTCTGCGTGGTGCGACGGTGTCGCTCCACCTCTACCGTGGCCCGACATGGTCTCGACCTCCTCCATCCCTTCGTGCAGCGCGACGACGCCACCCTCCTCTGCCGGGGCACGCCCTGGCCACGACTCTCTTCTCCCACAGCACGACGGTTTTGTGCCGTCATGGTGACCCAGCGGCCTTGCGCCGCCGGTTTCTTCATGGCCGATCCGATGCCGGTCACGTTGCTCCGCCTCCGTCGTCATCAAAGGGGGAGGGTGAGGCCAATTTCGGGTGGTCTGAGCTTCCATGTTACATTTATATCAATCGACATTTCTCAAATATAAATGGAATCACAAAGAATAGAAGTATATTTTACTCAAAACCCCCTACTTTGTTTGTCGATGATCATTGAAAAAGTCGCAGAAAAGTGGATGTTGTTCTATTGACGTCGAGAAGCATCTAGGGTAGGAGACTGAGGAACAAGTGTCATCGGCATTCTTCATGGTCACCTCCTTCTCTTTTGTCTTGGTCGAAGGTTAATGAAGATGTTCATCATTCTTTGTTGGAAGGATGATGTTCCCAAAGGGTTCTCCAAAGCTCCACCAAAAATAATGTGCCAACCAACATAATGGATTATGTTAACCCATTATTTAATTGTTGGCCAAAATAATTCAAAATATTTCTAAATAATTAATTAATTCCACTAATTAATTTTTTGTGGTTTGGCACATTAAATTAATGGGGGAAGGTGGATATTTCATCCGACATAAATGGGGAGTTAGAGGTGGTTTAAATCCCTCGTGGGCCCCACCAATGAATATCCTCCAAAGGGATGTTATGTGCTGGTGGGCCCCACCTCCATAACCTCTCATGGGAGGTTATGGTGTGGTGTCCCCCACCACTAACCTCCTCTTGGAGCTTCTAACCAACACAAATAAAATTAATGTAAACACTTTAATTTTATTTAATTTAATTAAAAACCCCAAAATATAACTTCCATTATCGTTAGAACACAATTGCAGTGAAGGTATCACTAAGAAATCACCGACGCTACTAGTTCAACGGTGCCCTCAGATTTCAGTTCCGAGAACTGGTTCAAAAGTAATAAAATCCCGCTCGTACATTTAGTGAACGTAGCCAGAAAAAGCATCCGAAATTGATTCCGGGCCTACTGGGCCTCGGAATCTAGCGCTGTAAATTTTTGCAGAGTCTTAAAAATCCCATTAATTAAATAAAGAAAATTCCATGGAATTTCAGGGTCATTTCATTCTCCCCACCTAAGGGCTTTACGTCCCCGTAAGCTACAACTCGAACTAAGGGAACAATTTGGGGTACTGAGCACGCATTTGAACCTCCCGATCCCATGTCCTCTCTTGGAGATTATCGTGCTGCGAGCGAACATGCACAAGAGGTATCAACTATCCACGTTGTACCCACTCATTTTGATCCTCAATCTCCACTGGAACCTTTGTAAAGGTCAGGTCATCATCGTTGTCCTGCTTCCCGTGGTCTGTGATGTGGGACGAGTCATGCAGGTATCTCCTCAGCTGAGATACATGGAAGACGTCGTGCACTTGGTGCGACTATGGTGAAAGAGATAGCTGGTAAGCCACCTCTCCTACTCTATTGAGGACCTAGAAAGGTCCAATGAACCTCAGAGATAACTTTTCGCCTTAGGAATATTTCTATAGACCTCATCGAGCTGAGACCCGTAGGTAGATGTGGTCACCATACTTGATCTCTAGAGGTCTCTATCTCCTGTCAGCATACGACTTCTATCTCCTCTTTGTAGTCTTCATCCACTCCTGGATGATCTACACCTTCTTTGTGGTATCCTGTACCATCTCAAGTCCCATTAGTGCTAACTCCCATGGGTCTGTCTAGCATAGTGGTGATCTGCATGGCCAACCATACAAGGCCTCAAAGGGTGCCATACCGATGGTGGAGTGGTAGCTGTTGTTGTAGGAGAACTCCACCAAAGGTTAGTGGTCCTCCTAGCTATGACCAAAGTCGAGGACACAAGCACAAAGCATGTCCTCGAGGGTCTGAATGGTCATCTCAGTCTGGCCATCCATCTGAGGATGGAAGGTAGTGCTCAAGTGAAGCTATTTCTTGAAAGCCAACTACAACCCCTTCCATAGCTGGGAAGTAAACCGTGCATCACAATCAGAGACAAACGAGGCAGGTACTCCATGTAAATGCACAATATCTTCCACATAAGGGCGTCCTATGCTCTCTACTGAAACCTACTCTCTGATCGGTAGGAAGTGGGCCGACTTGGTGAGTCTGTCAATGATCACCCATATCGAATCATGACTACTGGAAGTATGTGGGAGACCTATGATAAAGTCCATGTATATCCCATCCCACTTCCACTCTGGGACCTCTAAATACTGAACCAAGACTGTTGGTACCTGATGCTCTGCCTTTTCCTGCTGGCAAGAGTGGAATCGAGAGACAAACTCTACTACCACCTTCTTCATACCTGGCCACCAGTGCTATCATCAAAAGTCTCGGTACATCTCTGCCTCCCATGGATGTACCGCTAAAGGGGAAGTGTGGAACCCCCTCAACACATCCTCCTAAAGAGAAATGGGTACCATGGTATGTTTTCTAATGATAATGACGTACTCCCCACCTTTAATAAATCCATCAGGTGTTTTCCCTGTGGATATCTGAGCACGTCGTATCACACAGTCACCACCCCCATGCTATGGCTCTTTAACTCTGTGAAGAAGTGGAGGAGTGACTTTACGAGACTGTAGATAGGCTACTCATTCCCTATCCACAATGGATATCTATAAGGCAGCCAACTACTCTGTCGTATCTCCTAGCATCTTTATACCAGATCTCCTACTGAGAGAATCTGTTACAATGTTTCCCTTCCCACGACTATAGACTATCTCGAAGTCATATTCCTGGAGGAACTCAAGCCAACACCACTGTCTCAAGTTCAGGTCCTTCGGAGATAAGATATAATTGAGAGTCTTATGATCAGAGTATACGGTAAAAAATTCTCCCATTAGATAGTGCCACCACATATTCAAGGCAAAGACCACTATTGCAAACTCCAAGTCATGGGTAGCGTAGTTCGTCTCTTGTTGTCTCAGCTAACGAGAACCAAACACGATCATAGCTCGCTCCTACATCAGGACACACCTGAGTCCGGTCCGTAATGCATTGCAGTAAACTACATTCCCTACGCCCTCCTTTGGATGCCTCAGGATGGGGGCACTAGTCTACCTCTACCTTAGCTCCTAAAATCTCTATTGGCATCCCTCCGACCACATGAAGTGTTTCCCCTTATTTTTCAAGCTTGATAGTGGTGCTGAAACTCTGGAAAAGTGTAGAATGAACCTCTGATAGTATCCATCCAAGCCCCAGAAACTCGTTACCTCTGCCACACTCCTTGGTGTCTCCCATGCAAGTACCGCCTCAATATTTTCTGAATCTACTATAACTCCATCCTCCAAGATTACATTTCCCAGTATGTGAACCTCTCTAATCCAAATTTGGAACTTCTATATCATACCAAGAAGTTGGTGATCTCGGAGTGTGTCTAGTACTACCTTCAAATGATAGGCATGCTCATCCTTAAATTCATGGGATTTTTACGAGTCCACGAAAATTTACGGCACTTGATTCCACGGCCCGGTGTGCCCAGAATAATTTTCAGAATTTTTTTTCTGGTACGTTCAGTTAACGTACAAGTGTGATTTTATAACTTTTGAAACGGTGCTCAGAACTGAAATCCAAGGACACCGTTGAACTTGCAGCATCAGTGATTGCTTAGTGAGACCTTCACCGTAATTGTTTTCTAACAAGAATGAATGTTAGATTTTGGAGTTTTTAATTGAATTGAATAAAACTAAAGTGTTAACATTAATTTTATTTATGGTGGTTAAATTATCCAAGAGGAGTTTAGTGGTGGGGGCTTACACACCATAACCACCAATGAGAGGTTATGGAGGTTGGGCCCAGCCACACATAACCTCCCTTGGGAGGATATTATTTGGTGGGGCCCACATGGGCTTTAAACACCATATAACTCCCCATTTATGAGGGATGAACGCTCCACCTTCCCCCATTTTATGTTGGATGGCACATTATTTTTAGTGGAGCATTGGAGAACCCATGGAGAACTTCATCCTTCAAACGAAAAACGATGAACATATTCTTCGATCTTTGACCAAGCCAAAAGAGAAGGAGCTGACTGCAAAGAATGCTGACGACACTTCTTCCTCAGTCTTCTACACCAGACGCTTCCAAACATCAACAGAAGGACGTCCGTTTTTCCACGACTTCTTCAATGATCATCGAAAAACAAGGTAGGGGTTTTGAGTAGAATTTATTTCCGTTCTTCATCATTCAATATTTAGTTAAGAAATTCAGATTGATATCAACGTAACATAGAGGGCTCGGACCGCACAAACACAACCCAAACCTACCCCTTTGATTGTTCTTATATGATAATGACGGAGGCAGAGAAACACGATCGGTGTTGGACTGGCCATGAAGAAACCAGTGGTGCAAGGCCACTGGGGGACCAAGATGGCGTGGCACCGTCGTGCCGCTTGGAAGGAGAGCTACGACGGAGGCGCGCGACGCCGTCGTACCGTGCAGAGGGAAGCGTGAGGCCGCGACCATGCTGGTCCGCGACAGAGCTGGCACGGCACTGTCGCGCCGCGCAGAGGAGCTGGAGACCGCGGCCAAGCTGGGCCACACCGGAGGAGGCCTGGCGCCGTCACACCGGGAAGAGGAGGGGAGCTGCGGCTAGGGCGGGCCATGGTGGAGAAGGGGGAGCGGCTGGCCGCTCAGCTTGATGGGAGGAGCGGGACCCTGTTGGGTCCCGCGTGTGGTGGACCAACGCCACCTAGCACCGGTTTTAGCTCACACAATAATGGAAAAGTTGTTCGAGTAGCCAGGGGATGCGTAGTTTCCCCCTAGCAGTGGCTAAGGCAGACCCCCACCGGGATGCCGGGCCACCAGGCCAACTGGGTCACCCTCAGGCTGGGCCGCCCCCTTTGGGCCGGGCCGGCCACTCGGGTCGGGCCGCCACCACAGGCTGGGTCAGTCCGACTGAGTCAGACCGGTCCTAGATCTGTTTTGTTCTATTTACACCTCTTTACCCATATCCTGGGCTCTGTGAGTCTGATCGATGAACCATCTGTGGAAACGAAAATCCTAGAACGATATGTTTATTTTGGAATACCCCTCTTGATGTTTAGACACATTTGGGGTATGGTCAGGCTGGTTTGAACCTAAAAACCAACCGGGACCCTGGAACAAAAATGCCAATAACTAACAGACTGGGCGTCCGATTGACGCGCTATCTACTGCATTGAGATCCCTATGAGGAGGCAGACCTTTGACTTACTTCTACATATGAATTAGTGAATGTTGAAGAATTGACCTATAGCTCGTGGAGAGGATCCTCCTGGAGATGAGTGAGTGGAGTACAGAGACTTAGTAGCTGGATGAGACCTGATAACTGCTGACCTTTCGACTCAGAGTGTTTTGACTAGAACAATAGGGGTGCACCTCTGTGTGAGGGAAGAAGACCCACAATGGGGAGCACATCTGTGTGATGCGGCAGTCTCACGATACATGATAGGAGAAGTTCCTCAGTTGGCTACGAGGGGGAATGCCTCTATGTGAGTGTGACAGACCCACGGTGGAGAGCACATCTGTGTGAGAGCAACAGATCCATGGTAATCTATAGGAGGAGTACCATTGCAGTCCGGGAAAGTGGGAAACACCTCTTTGTTACGCGGAAGGCCCACAATACTCAATAGAGGAGGAGTACACCATCAACCGAGATTCCAACAGTTTGACTGTGGATGTTACATGCTACAACCCCAATAATAAAAATCTTGGTTTTGAGCTGAGTCAATGACATTAGTAATTTCCTCATGATTTAGATTGGTTACTATATAAATTAGTTATATGTATTGTCATATACCTAAGTAAGGGTTACCAGTTGATTCTTTACGTTGTTGTTATCCTTGTTGGATATTGTGGGACCTTGAGGGTCTGAAGGTCCCCACTAAATATCATTATACTCACCCATACACAGGCTATGGATGCACATCGTTGTGTTGGTTGTAGACAACAGACAGCGCTGACTGAGGCAGAGAGTAGCAGGACTGGACGGTACCCGGAGGTGGACCACTCGGAGTGATGGTGCACGGAGCGGACAGACGTACGTTGAGTGCTGAGGAGGCCATCTGTACCTACCCATCAGGTAGGAACCCCGGAGGATGACCCAGTAGCTACTTTACTTTCTTTCAGTTATACTTTCTTTTAGTTGTACCTATAATTTACTGTTGGCCTTGTATTTTCGGCCCCTTTTACTTTTAGCACTCTCTTTTGTATATAATATTACATCGTGTTTTACTTCCATTTGCATACTCTGTTTCGTGTGTTTCACTTTATAAAGGCAATTCCTTCCCAGTTTACGGATTTATGCCTTTGGTGCTAGTCACCAGCCCCTGGGATATGGAAGGCGGGCTTGGGGTAGTCACGATACAGGCCCCGGGGGACGGGTCGTGATATATATATCCTCCACTACAACCATTTAAGTATTATTATGAAAATTTATGTAATTAATAATTTTTGAATTATATGAAATAATAATTATAATGTAATATATATACATATCTTCCAGTTAATTTCTTCCATTCAATACAATAAGAAAACAAAAACGACGTTCATGTGTACATACAACCAAGAGTCTCCATGAACTGTGTGTTTCATTTCATTTATATATTTTTAATATATATTTATGTAATTAATATATATTATATATATATCTTATTTACATTCTATAAGTAGTTAAATTTTTATATGAGTAATAATATCAGGAATAACAAGTCAAAAAACGTACGATAAAAAATGAATATTTATCAAAACGTTTCTTTAACATGGAATTGTTAGATGAATGGATAATATAAAGTCATAAATGAATTATATAGTATATCATAATTATTATTATTATTATTTTACAAGTTTATAATATGTTTAAAACTAATATAATGGAGTTTTGGACACATATTAATGAAATCAGAATTAAGGTAAGGGATAATTTCGCAATCTCATAATTATCTGAGGTTTCTTATATGTAATAATTTACAGGGATATACTTATCATCCATGTCCATGATAAGTATATATTTATTCAAAAATATTATTTATATTATTCTATAATTTTTTAAATTCAATTATATCCATTGGTGAATTTTTATTAAATAGTGGTAAATGAATCCTTTTCGTTTTTGATACAATGTACAATTTTGATTTTTTTTTGGAAAAATTAAGAGAAGAATAATTTTTTATCACATAAGGAAATAATTTTTTTTTACTTTTTCAGGATTAATTATTAACTTGAATGTTACCTTATATGTTCTAGAGGTTATTTTCAATGAAATTATTTTTCTTCAAAATTACACAGCGTTTTAAGAAAAGAAAATGTTTTTCAAGAAGGATATTTTCTTCAAGAATATATTTTTATAGTTTTATAAAATTAATTTTAATCTATGATGACATTATATAATAAGGATATGTTTTATGTATAAAATACATATTATTACTATTGTTTAATTATATTTATACTATTTTTGAAATTTATTTTCTCTGGATTATGTCTTGATGGAATGATGTTTAAGAAACCCATTTTATTACTCGAGTTTTGTTTATGGTGAATGATTTCTTTTTTTTGTGGAATATATATTTTTGATTTAATTATAATATGTGTTTGACCAATACCTCCATAAAATTAATTGGTTAAGGATGGATTTCTCATGACGTATATATATTATGCATGGACATGATTTCATATTCATAAGTATATGTGAGTTCCTGGTTTTCAAGTCCATAATTTTATGAGTGGACCTAGTTTCCATGTACATATGCATATGGAAGATCCGGATTTCATATCCTTAATGAGTGAACCAGTTTCTATTTATACATTTTCACAAAATTACAAGTTGTTTTATGTGCCCAAATTTTACACCCTATGTCAATTTTATGATATCATGAATTATGTTCTTTAATTTATTTATGATTCGAGTTTACCTTTAATATGCTGGAGCTGATTTTTTAATGTTCTGATCATCTTCTCATTCCAATTATAATCATGTTTACGTTTACATACCACCATTTTTTACTGTTACTGATAATCTTATCTCGGCCTTTATTTTATTTTCCTTTTGTTATAAATAAATTTATTAGGTATGTGTAGAAAAAGGGAAATATCTCTGTGTGAATCATTAAGGATCTTTCACCATGCTCAAAATTTTTGTTACATGTTTCCAAAGGCACTATAATAATACAGTCTTTGGGAATATTTTTGGCTAATTTATTAAGTATTACAAAAAATTAATGTAATTTCTATGTATGAAAAACATGGTTCATTATAGTTATATCTGTTAGCAGGTCAAAGACAAGAATTAAATACCTTGGAGTTTACTTCTACTACATTATGTTATAACATGGATATAGGATTATATCTCTATGGAATTTGTGGTTGATTTTTTTAGGTACCCCTTAATTAAATAATTCTACATGTGTTGTGATTGATTTGATATAAAAATTGGATCACTTTATACCCATTAGAGATACATTATAAGTTTATGACTTGATACATCTCTTTATGTAAGATATTTTTATATTTCATGGAGCCCCTTCTACAATAGTCTATGTTGGGGATCCGCATATTATTTATTCTTATTAGATATGGCTAAAGGAGGCACTGGGATCTCATGTATGTTTTCCAATTGCATATCATTTGTAGATAGATGGCCATATAGATTGAGTTATGAATGTTTTTGAGAATATGTTATGTTCTACTATTCTCATCTTTCATGGTGCTTGGATGTCTATTTGGGGATAATTAAATTTTATTATAATAATAGTCTCCAGTATGAAATTGAAGAAAATATTTTGGAGTCTTATTATGGTAGGATTTGTAAATATCTTTTGATTTGGTCTGAGGATGGTGAAACATCCTTGGTTAGACCTAGTTTGGAACAAGAGATGATGGTCAATAATCATGTGATTTTTTAGTGGATGGATATAACAAAATGATGGTATAAGCCCTATTCAAATTGTTATTGATTAATATTTTAGTTTTTGGTTAGGGACTAATTTTTCATGATATTTTCACATCATTTGGGTAAGTATCATCTTAGGAAACTGGTAACTATTGCACTGATAATTGTTGGCCTTATGAGAATTTTGAGATGTTAGGGAAAGTGGAATATTATTTGGAAGATCAAGAACTATTGAAATCAATCCATAATGTGTTTAATGTTTCCAATTTTTAAAAGTATTTTTAAAACCCTTGTCATGTCCTATATTGGAAGACCTTGATTTTGAGATAGTTTCATTTGCGACTAAAAACCCAGTCGTAATCATTCATTGTGAGACAAAATATCATTGTGGGATGATGATACCTTTTGTGCATGTGGTCAGGAAACATTGATTTCATTCTCTTGAGAACTGATAGTGGGTGGAACTAATTAGGGAGAAGTTTAATCACCTAATTGATATAGATATTTCTTGTAAATTTTAATGGATTCATAAAATAATTATTTTTGTGAGGTTGTAACATCTCGTTAAATTCATTTAATTATTTTAGGACCCTTGTTTTATTCATTTTTTGGATGGGTCTTATCTTTCCGTGTTTTGTGTCATATTTTTAGTAACATTGAATCCCAACGGTATATTAATGTCGGGTGCAAGATTTGCTAAAACCATGTTTTTTGGCCCTAAAAACTATGATCCCATTTTTGATTTAATAGAAGGGGTGCATGGTTTCTCTAAATCATGTGGCTAACACCTCCAAACTGTGATACCTCAGATAGAGAGGGTTTGATTAGTTGTCACATGGTTTGTAAAACCACACACCCTTCTAGGATAAACTATGAACCCCCTAGTAGGGGTTTACATTTAGGGTGAACTATTTATCTAACCGTGCAACCCCCCTAAGAAACCATGAGTGTGGGAATTTATCCTTCTAAGAATTTTAGAAAAATATCAAACCTCTATTTTTTTATTCTTATCATCCCCATTTTAACCTAATATATTTTTTTATCCCTTGAGGCTATAAATTAGTGATCTTTCCTCCTCTAAACCATTTACCTTGTGAATCAAACTATCAGTGGAAAATCAGTTCCCTATTTGATTAGTAGATCTTAACTCATGTGGATTCATCTAATTTTGTCTTGTCTCTTATTTAGTGTTCGATATATCATAATGTTATTAATGGATCTAAACACTATTTTATTTTATCTTTATTCCATGTTTTTTCACATGATTGTATTACCATCTTTCTTTGTTGACATTCCCTTTGAGAGGTTGGTTTTTTACAACATGATTTAAGGTAAGTGGTTTCACATTCCTTTACCAGATAATTAAGACCTTTATATGATTAATTTGAAAGATAAAGAATTTCATTGATTTATAAAACATTATTTTAAATTTAATGATGTTAAATCTGATATGTAATTGGGGTTTATGAAAAATCACCAATTTTAGTGGAATTAAAATTCTGCGATGTATTTTGAGAATGATGGATTTATTTTGGAAAATGGATATTATGATGGATTTGATGAATATTTTTGAGTTTTTTTACTATTTATTAAACTACCATGATAGAAACCTATGATATGTTTTGAATTTAAAATGTGTGAAATGATAAAAAACCTATTATTTGGTTTTGAAATAGAAATTATAATATTTAAATTGAAAAATACAGGATGAAATAAAAACAATTATTTTAATTGAAATGGAATGATTATAACATAACTAATTGATTTATTGAGTAAATGTGATCACATGTAGTTAACAGGTTTTTTTGGGACAAGCATGTAAGGCTCTGAGCCCATATTAATGGATTTACAAAGAAAAATCCATAAAAAACCTAGTTCGACATGATTATCCCTGTAACACCCCAACCCCAGTTACCAAAAGTTGGTGCATTATTACATAACATTGGAATGATCACAAAAGATCAAGTCTTGAAAGACAGATTGGTTTAGTAGCCTTGTATGTACTAGATACATTCATAAGGTTTAAATTACATCATAAAATTAAAAACTACAACAACATTGTTTCCATAGACCACACTCATGTCCCCTTATACTATCCCTGCAGGTCAGTCATAAATTTTTTTTTTCGCATCCTGGGAAAAATAAAACATAGAAAGGGGTGAGCTCAGATGATCAGTAGGGATAACAATATAGTGGAATGTTTCATAAATAAGCATAAACATTTAAGGAAATGTATATTACAAAAACAAATGCCTTTAAACATGAAATTCAGCATAATATGGTAAAGATAAAATCAAATAATTCCATTTTCATTCTCACATGGATATTCTACTAGTTGAATAATCACATGAAATATCAAGAGCCACTTTCATAATGATGGAATTCATAATGCCAAATATCCATAACCACATAGTCAAGGCCTTCTGTCAGGACTACAAAACATATTTTGTCAAGGACATGTGCCAAGACACTAATTTGTCTCATGAGGCCTACCGATGCATCAAGGAGCTATAGTGGGCTCCACCCATCACATACTAAGTCCAATGCATTCCCCATATGAAAAGGATTAAACATAATATAAACATTTATATTAAAACTAGCATATGAAATGTTGATAAATTGTCCATAAACCATGAATGGTATGAAATAACACATCCAAAGTCAATCATATCACAAAACGTTCAATACAATAGGGATGTTATGTATCATAATTAATCAACATCAAATAATCATAAAATCTATCAAAAGATGTTGACATAGATGAAATCAAAACCTTTTTAGAGAAATATTACTTTCTATTTTGAAATCATTTAATGGTCACATAATTATAAAATAAAACATTTATATTTTAAAATAATATTATAAGATAATAAGGGAATCTTCGATGATGTTATAACGGAAAAAAATAGCCGCACCCACCGTATAAGTTAAAAAAACATTCTAAACTTCATTCTGTCAAAAATTCATAAAGTACCTAGCTTGGAATACGATGGAAAGATTCCTTCCAAAACAAATAAGGTAACTTAAGGGTATAAATTAATTTAAACCATTTTCTAGTAAATAGTAAAAAATATTTGAAATACATTTTTATGAAATATGGATGTGGCTGATAATGAGGTCCCAATAGATAATTACATATAAACAACCTTGAATAATGAAGAAGTTGTAAAATTAACCCTTACGTTGTACTTTTCCTTGGTCTATGGTAGGTTAAAATCATGTATAATGGTGAAATAATTTTTATTAAATTATACAAGAATAGTATACAATAATATGTTATCATATATGATAATTTAAAATTGATTTGTTAATAATATCTTAGTATTATCGTTGTTTCGGGTGTTAACATATTCGTTTTCCTTTATATTAATTGTTATGTGAGTAATATTTGTTATGTATGGGAATGCAACACATAGTGTTTGTGGAGACGGTAATCCGTACGTACGCACGAGTGACAATATCATTATTTTGATATTAAAATAATATATAATTGTTTGTTATATCATATATAAAGAATAATTATCATGTTATATTTATTATTTACATCAATTAAACATCATTATTATACCAATCCAAATAATAATGTATTGAATAACAATTACACCACGATGTGGAGACGGTAAGTCGTACGTACGCACGTATGGTGACATTTCATTAAAAGAAGGGATAGAATAATGATAATCATTTTACCATTTTTATAATAACATCACAGTATATAGAATATATTGGAGTTATTATTGTTTAATAGAAATAACAAAGAAAGAAGAAGTGGAAGAAGAAAGGAACATGAAAGAGGTGATGAAATATTTACGTCTTCTTCGGGTTATTCCTTTTTATTTGATCAAAAGGGATCCTTAACATGGATTTATGACTAAAGGAAGACCTCTAGGATGAAGGAAAGACAATTTAGAGGTCATTTGGGAAGGGTTTGGCTGATCCTTATGGCTTTGAAGGTGTGAATTTTAGAAAAGGTAGAGTGCCCTTTTATAAGAGGGGTGAAGGGCACCTTAGGAAAAGCATGAAATATTAGTTTATAATAAAATAATTTTCGGTTTCTAATGGCTCCAATGTAGATTCCTTAAAGTATATGGCCAGGATGGGTCTAACACCACTCAAATAATAGGTTTTAGAGAAGTTTGGGTCTCTATATTATATTTATTTTTAGATTTAACTCTTAGTTAAATAGTTTGACATTTACCATGTCTCTTTGTAATTTTGTATTATATGTTAATAATCATTCTATATAGTTACAAGAGTACCCAACATGGTTAATTAATTATTAAAATATCATTATATAAGTCATTTTTCAAATCCTTTGATTTTTAGGAATATAATATCAAATAATAATATAATATTTGTCTAAAAACTCTTTTATGTCAATTTTGACACTATTTGGTATTTTGTTTTTTCTAAATTCATAAAAGAGTTATTACGTCAAAAAATTTTCATCTAACCAACCTTAATATGTCATATTAACCTAAATAATTATTGTAATTTATATATAGTATAAATTACATTTATTTGGATATCTATAATATCAATTTTCTTAATATATCGTTAATTGGGTAATTATTGCATCATAATTGAGCTACAAATAAATTAAATTATTTAATGTCTAAAAAATATAAACAAAATTACATTATTTAGGAAATAATTTTATCTTTATAATGGATTTTATAGTCAAATTTCTCTTATGTGTAACACTATATTAAAAATGTTTTAGTTATTAAACTTTGATTTTAACTCTTTTAACTCTTCTTTGAATTAAATAATAATAAATGTCCTAATCTAATCCAAGTGGACCTAAAGGATCATATTTTATTCCAAAGGTTGTTTTCGGATGAATTACACTTATACAATAGAATTATTAATTGTGTTAGGGAAATAATAATATCATTTTTACCCTTCATTACCCTATTTACTTTTAACCTTGGTAAATAAAAGTAAAAAGTCACTATTCACCAATAATTATTTTTATCTTATTGAACCCCATTATTATTACTGATATCAACTGTGACTCTCAGATTTTTAAAATTCCACTAATAAACGCGGTAAAATTATGTTTTATTTGAATTTGAAAATTCTCTTAGGAGGTGGGAAAAAGACGGTGAAATGTTCAATAAAATTTTTATATATCTAAAATTATTATATTATGATTACAATGTATTAAATTAAACATATATAGGTAATATTTATCTATTTTTACCTAAAATAAATTTAAATAAAAAAATAATTAAATAAAAAAAATTAAAAAAAAAAAATTAAAAATTTAAATCAATAACACAGTGTTTTTCACTATTCATCAAAAATAAATTGTTATAAAAAAATACCAAAAATTCACCCTATGATTATTTTGATATTACAAATCCAAAAATGAAGTCAATTTTGAATGATAAAATTTATAAAATTTCAAAAAGTGGGTATTACTATTCATAACAGCTAGTTTGATTGGTTGTGCTGTGTTAGAACTCGAAGTTGAATAAAACACACGCTCTTGTATTATTCAAAGATAAACGTACGGTGGAAGCCCGAGGGGTTACATTCTCCCTTCCTTCAATTACTTTTGTCTTCAAAATTTCTAGAATATTACTGCATAAAAATACTTTGATGGTTCTTCATCATAAGTTCCTGGGGTTCCCACATTACCTCTTCCAAATTATGGTTTCTCCAAAGAACTTTTACCAGACGAGTCGTACGGTTTCTTAGCACTTATTCTCTTATATCAAGAACCTTGGCATGCTCTTCTAAATAAGATAGATTGAGTTCTAGTTCTAATTCATCATAGGAATGTACATGCGTTGGTTCAGGCATGTATTATCTCAATAGTTGTATGTGGAATATATCATAAACTTTGGAGAGACTTGGAAGCATTGCCAAATGGTAAGCTACATACCCAATTCGTTCTAAAATTTTTAAGGGTCTGATGTACCTGGGACTCAATTTTCCCTTCTAAATAAAACACATAACACCCTTCCATGGAGATACCTTCAAGAAAACATGATATCCTACCTAAAATGCCAAATCATTTCTTCAGTTTTCAGCATAGCTCTCCTGTCTACTTTGAGCCGCATTGATGTGGTTTTGGATTACCTTCACCTTTTCCATCTTTTCCTCTAGTAGTTCTAGGCCTATGAGTTTTATTTCACCAACATCATCCCAACATGTTGGTGTGCGACATCTTTTTCCCTATAACTCTTCATATGGTTCTATCTGAATACTTGAATATAATCCATTGTTATAGGAACATTATAATAGAGGTAAATATTGATCCCACATACCTTGAAAGACAAGTGAGAAAGATTTCAACATGTCTTCTAAGGTTTGAATAGTTCGTTCTGATTGTCAATCAGTTTGAGGGTTCTAGGCAGTGCTCAAACAAAGTTCAGTATCAAGGTCATTCTGAATACTTTTCCAGAATCTTGATTTAAAATGTGGATCGTGATCAGAAACAATCGATAGGGGTACTCCATGAATTCCCACAAAATCATTAATATATATTTTGTCTAGACTTTCAAGTGGTAAATCCTCTCTTATATCATGAAAATGTGATGATTTGGTAAGATGATCAACATTGGACCATATTGCATCGTTCTATCTAGGAGTCTTTGTAGTCCCATGAGAAACACCATTGTAATATTATCCCATTTCCACTCAGGTATGGGAAGAGGTTCCAAGACTCCTCCAAATTATTTCCTTCCAGCTTTCACTAGTTGAAAAACCATACATCTTGTCACAAAATCAGTAATGTCCCTCTTCATGTTGTCCCACCAAAAATTATCTTTCAAATCATTATACATTTTGGTGTTCCCTGGGTGTATAGAGAAATTGTAACTATGAGCATCATCCAAAAATTCTCTTTTTAGATCAGGTATATCGAAAACACAATGTCTCATCCCAAATTTCAAAATTCCATCTTCATACACAAAGTCAATCAATCTCCCATCATTCACTGAATCAATCTTCTTTTGTAATTCTTCATCAACAGTCAGAGAACTCTTTATACTTTCTAGTAAAGATGGTTTGGAAACCATTTGAAAAAGAATTGATGTTTCACCTTCCATAGTTATTACCATATCCATCCTTACTATACCGATGTATATAAGATTCTTTTTTAACTCTCGTCTTGTTCAAAACTCCACGATCCTTTCTACTCAAAGAATCTACCTCCAGATTTTCCTTCCTCGGGTGTTAGTGTATAATGAAATTATAATCCTTCAGTAGTTCAACCCATCATCTTTGCCTCATGTTGAGTTCTTTTTGTGAGAAAATATACTTCAAACTCTTGTGATCAGTATATATCTAACATTTTTCACCATATAGATAATTTCTCCAAATATTGACAGAAAATATTACAGCTGCTAACTGAAGATCGTGAGTTGGATAGTTTTACCCATGAATTTTCAGCTATCGTGATGAATAGGTAATAACCCTATCATTTTACATAAGGACACAACCATGTCCTTTCTTTGAAGCATCACTATGAATAAAAAAACCCATCATTCCCAGATAGTAGAGTAAATATTGAAGAATTGACTAATCTTATCTCCAGTTCATTAAAAAATTCATCAGACTCTTCTGTCCAAACAAATTTAACCCCTTTTTCATGTGGGGTTTGTTAATGGGTTATCCAGCTGGGAAAAATTCTTGATAAAACATCAATAATAACCTGCTAAACCAATAAAACCACGTACCTCAGTTATATTTATCGGTGCTGGAAATTCTTGGATCCCTCATGTCTTAGAAATATCAACTGAGATTTCATCCTTAAATACAATATGACCAAAAAAATAAATCTAATGAAGCCATATTTCAGACGTGCTAAACTTCCCATATATTTCATGTCTTTTAAGTGTCTACAGGATAATTCACAAGTTATTTTCATGATCTTCATAGAATTTCATGTATACAAAGATATCATAAATAAAAATAACTACAATGTCATCAAGATATTACTTGAAAACTCGGTTCATTAGATCCATGAAAACCGAGGGTGCAATAGTCAATAAAAAAAGCATTACTGTAAACTCATAATTCCCGTACCTGGTTCAAAATGTTGTCTTCGGAATGTCTTCCCTCTCCACACACAACTAATGGTATCCAGATCAAACGTCAATCTTTGAAAATTATTGAGCTCCATGCATTTGGTCAAATAAATCATTAATGTGTGGTAGGGGATACTTGTTCGTTATTGTTATAGCATTGATCTACTAGTAGTCAATGCACAACCTCATAGATCCATATTTCTTCTTAATAAAAAAGATAGGGGCTCCCCATGGAGAAACACTAGGGTGAATAAATCATTTATTACTCAATTACTCTAGTAGTTTGTTTAGATCCAAAAATTACACAGTGGCCATTCTATAAGGGGTTTTGATATGGGCCTTGAACCAAGAATTAAATCAATGGAAAACTCAATTTCTCATTTTGGAGTATGTCCAGGTAAATCTTCAGGAAACATATCCACATTTTCTTCCAAAATAGAAAAATCCTATATTTGAACATTCTTTTCATCACCCAAAGTTGTTTCATTCTCTTAATCCCCAATAATTTCATTCAGTTGAGCTACTGGGTGTGGATCTAGATAAGAATTAGGTGGAGACGATTCTGCCCTAAAGATAAGGTGTTCTTTTTCATCTTCATCAAAAACAGTAACCTCCATCTTCTTACAATAAATTTTTTCATCATCGTCTGAAATCCAATTAATACTAAGGATTATATAAAATTAAATCATGGGTATGATGATTAGATCTGCAGATAAAGATCATTTATATGACCTAATGGGGACTAATTCACAAAACATTGTTGCAATGATACCTCCCTTTGTAGTTTTTACTGACAACTCCCTTGTCAAATCAAATTGGAAATATCTAATTTTCTTAGAAAACTGGGATGATATGAAACAATTTGATTATCCAAAATCAAATAAAGCATTTTCTAAACTTGAGGAAACCATGAAATTACTTTCCACTATGTCTTTAGAAGCATCTACCTCAGCAGTAGTGATAACATAAGCTTTTCCTTGATCCCTTGGCCTTTTCTGAGGTATGTTCCCCTGACACATAGGACATTCATTTTTATAATTCCCCTTTTAATAAAATTATAGCATTCAACATTGACAACCTATTTCTTTCCCTTACAATCATGATCTTGGTGGCCTTCTCCACCACACTTGTAATAGACTTCTATTCCCTTCAGGAAAGCACCAGGGTGTTTCTTCCCACATTTACTACAGGATGAATATTCAGCATTTCCCTTCTTCCCCTTATTTCCATTTCCAGAGTTTTCAGCAGATCTCTTCTTCTCTTTCTTTTCATTAATGTCGTAAGACATAGAGAATTCTTTTTCTATATTGATAGCACATGAGACAATATCTTAGTATGACAAGAAGGATTGTGAGACTAATTATCGACAGAGAAATGGTATTAAACCATCAATGAAACGATCAATCTTACTTATTTGATTTTGTATATAATCTATCGCATGCCTCGATAACCTTGTAATGTTAGCTTCATACCTTGCGACATTCTTATCCTCTATTTTACTCAGACTCAGAAATTTACTTTCCATATCCGCTCGATGGTTACGAGGAAAGAATTTTTATAAGAAAAGATATTTAAACTCCATCCATTCCATATTTGATACTTCATCACCATCCCTTGTGTTTTGAATCAATGAACACCATTGATTAACATCTCCAGTGAGGTGGTAAACTGCCATGAAAACTTTTTCCTTTTCGCTACTCCCCAAGGCGTGGAAGTACTAGATACATTCATAAGGTTTACATTACATCATGAAATGAAAAACAACAACACCATTCTTTCCATAGACCACACTCATATCCCCTTAGACTATCCCTACAGGTCAGTCATAAAATATTTGTTCGCATCCTTGAAAAAATAAAACATATAAAGGGGTGAACTCAGATGGTCAGTAAGGATAACAATATAGCGGAAACATTCATAAATAAGAATAAACATTTAAGGAAATGTATAAGACTAAAACAAAATCCTATTAAACTTTATCTTAAGTATAATATGGGGAAGATAAAATCAAATGATTCAATTTAATTACTCTTTTGGATATTATACTAGTCAAATAATCACATGAAATATAAATAGAAACTATTATAATTATGGAATGCATAATGCCAAAAATTCATAACCACATAGTCAAGGCCTTGTCCCCAGACTACAAATAATATTTTTTCAAGGCCTTATCCCAGGACACTAGTTTGTTTCATGAGACCTACCGATTCATCGAGGAGCTATAGCAAGCTCCACTTATCACTTACTAAGTCCAATGCATTCCCCATATGAAAAGGTTTAAACATCACATAAACACTAGTATTAAAAATGGCCTTGGAAATGTCAATACAATATCCATAAACCATGAATGGTATGAAATAACTCATCCACAGTAAAACATATCACAAAACCATCAATACAATATGGATGTTTTTTATCATAATAAATCAACTTCAAACAATCATAAAATCCATCAAAGTTTGTTGACATAGATGAAATAAAAACCTTTTTAGAGAAACTATTTCTATTTTGAAATCATTTAAAAGTCATGTAATTATAAAAGAAAACATTTATATTTAAAAATATTCTTATAAGCATGTAAGGAAAGCTTCAATGATATTATAATGTTGGAAAATATCCGCACCCGCCGTATAAGTTAAAAAAACATTCTTACCTTAATTGTTTCAAAAAGGTCATAATGTACCTTATTTGGAAAACTGTGGAAAGATTCCTTCTGAAACATATATGGTCAATTAAGGGTATAAATAACTTTACAAAATTGTTTAGTAAATAGTAAAAATGTTTTGAAATACATTTTTAATAAACGTGGACATGGATGATAAAGAGATCCCAGTACATAATTATATATAAACAACCTTGAATAATGAAGAGGTTGTAAAATTAACCCTTACCTTGTAATTTTCCCGGGTCGAGGGTAGGTTAATTTCCTATATAATAGTGAAATAATTGTTTTTAAAGTATATGATAATCATATACATTAATATGATATCATATATGATCTTTTAACATTTATTTGTTAATAATATCATAGAATTATCATCATTTTGGGTGTTAACGAATTCTTTTTCCTTTATATTTTTTGTTATGTGAGTCATATTTGTTATGTATGGGATGTATATTATTAATATACGGAATGAAATTAAGTTTTAAACATTATTTTTAATCATCAAATGAAAATTAGTCTTTAATAGATACGATGGGAGATGAATCTCCTCGTGTTCTTAGAGATGGTAATCCGTATGTACGCATGAGTGACAACATCATTTTTTTGATGTTAAAATAATATATAATTGGTTGTAATATCATATATACATAATAATTATCATGTTATATTTATTATTTACAACAATTAAACATCATTATTATACACATCCATATAATAATGTATTGAATAACAATTACACCACGACGTAGAGACGGTAAGTCGTAAATACGCACGTATGATGACATGTCATTCAACGAATGTATAGAATAATGAATATGGTTGTACCAGGTTTATAATAACATCAATTTATATAGAATATACTGGTGTTATTATTTTATAATGGAAACAAAAAAGAAAGAAGAAGTGGTAGATGATATGAACTTGAAAGAGGTGATGAAATATTTACCTCTTCTTCGGGTTCTTCCCTTTGATTTGATCAAAAGGGCTCCATAGGATGGCTTTCTGACTAAAATAAGGCATCTAGGAGAATTGGAGGATAGTTGAGAGGGTACTTGTTCAAGGGTTTGCACATCCAAATGGATTTGATGGTGTGAATTAGAGAGAAGGGAGAGTTCCCTTTTATAAGAATGATGAGGGGCACCTTAGAGAAATCTAGAAATAGTTTTTTAAAATAAAACCATTTTCGGTTTATAATGGTCCCAAAGTGAATTACTTTAGAAATAAGCTGGTTAGGGGTCTAAAACCACTCAAATAATAGGTTATATATTGGTTTGGGTCACTATATTAACTTTATATTTTAGATTGAACTCTTAGTTAAATAGTCTGACATTTACCACACCACTTTGTATTTTTATATTATACGGTTAATAAACATACTATATACTTCCAAGCGAACCCCAAGTAGTTAATTAATGATAAACCTATCATTATATAAGTCCTGTGTCTGATCCTTAGTTTTTTAGGAACATAATATCAATTACTAATATAATATTTGTTTTTGAAACTCTTTTATGTCAATTTTGACAGTATTTGGTATTTTGTTTTTTCTAAATTCATAAAAGAATTATTAATTCGAATAAATTTCATCTAACCAACCCTAATAAGTCATATTAACTGGAAAATTATTGGAATTTATAAAAAACCTCAAATTAAATTTATTTCAATATTTATAATGTCAATTATTTTAATATTTTATTAATTGGGTAATTATTGCATCATCATTGTGCCATAAATAAATCAAATTATTTCATTTGTAAAAAATATAAATAAAATATCATTATGTATTAAATATTTTTATCTTTCTAATGAATATTTATATTCAATTTTATCTTCTGTGTAAACATATATTAAAAATGTATTAGTTATTAAACATTTATTTTAACTCTTTTAACTATTCTTTGAATTAAATAATAATAAATGTCCTAATCTAATAAAATTGGACCTAAAGGATCATATTTTATTCCTATGGTTGTTTTTGGTCGAACTAAACTTATGAAATAGAATTAGGACATGTGTTAGGGTAATAATATTTTAAATTTTACCCTTAATTACCCTATTTACCATTAACCTTGGTAAATAAAAGTAAAAAGTTACTATTCACCAAATATTTTTGTTATCTTATTGAATCACATTTTTCTTACTGATATCAACCATGTCTCTTGGATTTTTTAAATTCCTCTCACAAAAGCGGTAAAATTAAGATTAATGTAAATTTTTAAATTCTCCTAGGAGATGGGTAAAAGATGGTGAAAAGTTCAGTAAAATTTTTATATATCAAAAATTATTATAAACTGACTCCATTGAATAAAATTTAACTTATATAGGTATTATATATCTATTTTGACCTAAAACGAGTTTAAATAAAATAAATAATTTTTTAAATAAAAAGTCAGTTCTAACCAATAACTCAGTGTTTTTCACAATTCATCAAAAATTGAATGTTTTCAGAAAAATCTAAAAAATTCACCTTAAGAAAATTTCAATATTCCAGATCAAAAAATGAATTCCATTTTGAAAGATAAAATTTATAACATTTTAAAAAGTGGGTATTACTATTCATAACGGCTAGTTTGATTGGTTGTGGTGTGTTAGAACTCGAAGTTACGTACACCACCTGCTATTGTATTATTCAAAGAGAAGCGTACCGTGGAAGAATGGGTTGTTACAATCCTTGACGGGGTGTTGATTTTTACAATTTTTATTTACAGTCTAAGACATGTGAACACATATTGAGATTTGATAACTGATTTGGGAAGTGAGAAGTTCTATAATCATAAACTAATGTACTTTAGGTTAGATGAAAATGTTGTGTGGTTACTTTGTTTTGGTTTTATATTCCATTATTTTTATAGAAATATTTTATTAATTCCAGAATATTTATATAAATTATTTTATATAAAATATTTTTTGAATAAATTTTTGAAATATCTACAATTAATTTAATGAAAATAATGTTTTTGTAATATGAAAAATGATACAAGAAGAATTTTTTATTTAAAATTTTAAATCAAGATTGGTTTTTTATAGAATTTTTTCTGGAACACTTTGTGAGACCATATTTGTATTTATATCTCACATCCTTACTTTTAAATATACCATTTTTTATTTTCATATTCTCAGTCCAAGAAAAGGAATGTTTCCACAAGGATGCGGTATATGTTCTTGATTTTTAGTACCTATAACTATAGAGGTGAACGATAGAGATGTTATCCACATATTTAATTGGTTTTATAAGATTTTATGTTGATGTATATCGAGTACATTGATGATGTACTATTTTTTGTTTTTTTACTATTTTTATTGTACATCAACCTCATTAGAGCATTGAGCAGGTCGAGTTATTTCATTATCTACTACATTTTTTTGAAAAATTACTCTCTATTCGATATTTTATGATGTTAGTTGTTACTTTCCAACCAATGTGGATTTGGAAGAACCATTGGGGTATGCTAGAGCTGGATCAAGTATTAAGGTACCATGGTATCTTGGATGGTTTTTCATATGATGAGCAAAAAAGTATACAATTGTAGTATGATTGCTATGCTAATTTTTTATTATTGAAATATTCCGACTCACGAGGGACCTTCATGAACAGGTAGTATCCTGAGAGTTCCATCCAAGACTGCATCCAATAAAAAATGGATGGTGAATAGCATCATGTATGAATATTTTAAAATATGTGTGTTATTAGATATAAGTCCCAGAGATATTAAATTATATTAATTTCTTTTTATTGAATATTGTGGGTTAGATGGCTTTCTTTATTTGAAACCATGATCTAAAAATAACCATGTTGTACTATTGAGATATATGTAAAAATTTATTATACATTAAAATTAATAATATATTATAAATTGATTACCCATTTATTGTAGATGAATAAAAATATTTTATATTTAAAAAAGATAGTTTCTGAAAAATGATTCTATGTGAACATTTTTTTTATTTTTATTGATTAAATTAATCACTAAAAATAGATGAATTACAATTCATTTTATTTTGGCTACTAATAATGTAATAATAATAAATTTATATTATACTTTAAAAATTCATTTTAATCAACACATTTATAGATTTTTGAGAATAAATATTATAATTAATTTAGTATAATTTTTTAAATTGAAGTTAAAAAATGGAATTAATTTTTTAAATAAAAATATAAAAATTATGTTAGTATAAAATTTATTGTTTTTTATAAAATAGTGATTTTTTTAATAAAGGAAAATGATAACTTTTTCAAAACATTCATTTCTTTTCCTTAAAATCAAAAAATTTAAAATTACCATTAAATTTTGGATTTGGATTTAAAGTATCCTAAGGCCAATTTGATTAAAAATAATCAGATTAATGACATATAAATCTAAAAAATATATTATTTATGAATATGTTAATATTTTTTTATTAAAAACACAACTTCTAAAAAAGGTTTTCATTTCATTTTTCACACTTATATTAAAACTAATTTTAGAGAACTTAAAAAATTGGAACTATAAAAATAGATTCCATATTTATAATCAGGAGGTTAAAATTTATTAATGAGTTAAATTTCATTTTAAATCATTATGTATAGTAGCCTTTGTAAAAATATTTTCATAATAGTAAATAGATATATTGGGTTAAATAAGGTTAAAACCTTGAGATACAATCACATAATTTAATCTAATTCTTATGGGGTAACAAAATTTCAAAGTTGATCACATTATATTCTGAATTTAATAATCTCAATTCCACATGACCATGATTACGAAATTATAATATTTAAAATATAATAATAGTTACATGTGTGATACTCCCCTCACTTATTAAATAGATCCCACTCTCCTCACTCATCCACACCACATGATCCATTTAGCTCAACCATGATCTCCCCAAATCTACATCCAAGCATCCTCCCCAAGAACTACTGGTATTTGTCTCACTAAAATACAAATATAGAATCGTAAAACCAGGCTCCAATAACCTAGATTTAATTTTTATTATATTATATTAGTACAAGATATAAGGTATATCGCCATACATGATAAACCGGTTTAGAAATATTTAAAAACTAGATACTTACATTATTCAAATATTACAATGGAAATAAAAAAAGTAAACATTCATTAATAATTTAAATCATTCATAATATCCATCTTCATATAATTGGGAAGTGAAAAAAAATAAATGGGGATGTATGATGCTTTGTAAGGATCACATACAACAAAATCATTCATGAGTAAATAAGAAATAATAAATACGGAAGAGTTGATAATAAAAACACATTCCATTTAGTCAACAAATTCAGTTCACTGATAATCTAGGTATAATATCAAGATAAAAAATATAAGGATAATGAATAATGAATTTATAATAAAGGAAATGAATAATTTCCGAAATTCACGATCAAGGCCTCTCAACTAAGATATCTTGAATCTTACAATCATGGCCTCTCAACGAAGATATCTTGAATAAAAAATCATGGCCTCTTAACTAATAAACCATTCATAACCAATGATTTAGTGTATAAAAATACCAATAGAAGATACAATTAATTCTATCTTAACTCATTAAATACAATAATTCATTGAGGGTCTATATATAATTGGGCCTTACCTATCACATGCCTTTCATATTCATTCATAATATTGTGAATGATCATTATAATTCATACTCAATTTTATTTATAATTCATGATTTATCCACACTAAGTCAATAATAAGAAACATCAAAATTCATCAACATAATCCATATAGTGAAATTATGATTAGGGTATCATTTGATTATATCCCCAATATCATCAATGGGTATTTTTGTAGATGAAAATTGCATTAAAATATCACTAGAATATTTTTGAGGAAAAATCAATTGTTGTTTTGAAATAAATTATTTGAAATATAATAATTTACATAATATTGGGGGAATTTTTTTTTTAAATAAGCATGTCATCTGGTAAAAGAATATAAAATGATAAAATTAGTTATGAAAACTAGAAAAGTAATTTATGTGTTGTATGCTAAAACAAATATTTCATTAACAATTTTGGTAAAATAATACCTTATTTGAATAAAATTAAAATATATACTTTTATTAAATTTATAGAAATTAAAAAAGGCTAAAAAACATTAAAATTTATTATATGAGAGTAAAATTATTCTACAAAACAGATTAAAAAAAATATGGATATGGAATGGAAATTTTTTTATAGAAATATTCAACAAATATTTTTTAATCATGGTCCATTACATGTAACATAACTTTTGATTCCTCATACAACATGATAAGAAATAAAAAATAAAAATTTCAAGACAAAAAATAACATGGGAGTAAACAATATATGGGTTTTATGATATTAGGATCATATAATTTTTTATTGTAAACATAAACCTGAATAATATGTAAATAAAATGGGATTAGAAAATAAATCCCATACCTAAAGTTTTACTTTCCACATTAGTTTATTTTATCTACTATATAATAATTTTTATTTTATTATAATTATAAACCAATAAATATAAATAATTCTAATTTTATATATTATTCAATTATAACATTCGAAAACATGGTTATTAATAATCCCTTATAAAATCATTATTTTGAAGTATAAATTGTTTTTTTTCATGTATATTTTGGTTCTACAGTTTCGACCCTTATCTTTTTACCACGACTCCATTATCTCAAAAATTTTATGCATGACATAATCATAATATATATTAACAATACATATTTATATATAATAATCGATGAAATTTGTACATGAAAGATGAGCTACATCGCTTTTTGGATGTGTTAGTCTACATATATGTATGAGAGAAATTATCATTTTTTAATGAGTGAAATGGTAAAAAGGTGAATGAAATATAATATTTATAGTAAAATAATTAATCCAAAAATATCATATATATTTATTAGTTACATCATTATGACCTTCCAGATGAAATAATAATAAAAATCAAATTGCACTGCTACATGGATCTGGTAAGCCATATGTACGTATGTGAGTTGTTTTTAATTTTATTAGGATTGATAAGATGTGAAAGTTTTTATTACCATAATAATATTAACATATAATTATATTTATGACACTATATACCTTATCATAGGTTAGTTATAATAGATTTATAGTAACAAAAAAAGATTCAAATTTGAAAGAGTTGATAAAAATGATTATCTCTTCTTCAGTAGACATATGTTAGTCCATTATCAATGATTGTTGGAATGGTTTTTTGTATTCAAAAAAACCCATTATTTTGGAAAAATAAAGTTTTTAATAGATTTTAGAAGTTTTCTGGTTGAGATAAGTGGCAAAAAGTGTTTCAAAATCAGGAGATGACGTGTGTCATTTTATAAGTGGTTTGAGGGGAACTCCCTGACTTTTTTAAGGATTAATAAATTATTAAATAATTTAGATAGTAAATATTCACTTAAAAAATTCAGTATATTGAATTATATTATAATGGTATATTTACCTTCACAAAATAATAATTATGTTGAATAATTGTTTCATTATCACTTAGTTTTAACATATCTTTCTCAGATTAACCCTTTCAATATGGATACAATATTTTATAGTTTTTATAATTCATTACTGTGGAATATTAAGTAAGGTGTGGAAAAAATCCCTATATAATACCACCACATATTCTATAAATGGTCTAATAATAATAATGAAACGTTTCTAGTCTTAAAATAAAAAAAATTACAAATAATTCTCATAACAACAAACCCATTTGTAAATAATATTCCTTTGGTTATATATAAAATCATTTCACATTCATAAATCCTGGAATATGAAAAGTATAAGTTAAAAAATAGTTAAGAACATACACACAATATAAGGTATGAAATAAAAAACATATCCATGAAATAATCCATCACGTGAAACCATGGGATACAACCTCATGTTTAATATATGTGAGCAATAACCCAAGAAAAAATCCATAATGTGATAGAAAACCATAAATTAAAAAAACACTATGTATTGGGACCTAGATTATAGGAGTACAGACTACAAATAAGAGAATCATAAACTATTTATATGTTTGTAACAACCAATATTGATTTCTTCCATAGTTCATTGATATAATAAAAAATCAAGTGGAATTACACTCAGTACGAGTTCCATGCCTCTTCCCTATGCACCCATGGTTTAAAATGTTCCATGCCTGTAAAAATCCATGTTAAAACCATTATAAAAATATATAATAAATTTTAAAATATAATACAATATAACTCAGTGACTAATAAGACATTTTTAAATCAAAACCACAATTTAATAATTTAATCAAAAACAATAGGGGAAAAAACCCATTTTTAAAGAACCCCCTAAAAATCATTTATTAATCCCTAAAATCCCATGAAACCAAAAATAAAATCTGTTAAATGAATAAAAAATTAATTTTTCAAGAATTATATGAAATTCATATAATTAACACATTTTAAAGAAACTCCAACCCCAAGAACAGAGGTTGAACAAATCACCTTTGACAATAATGACCGAGGAAGAGTATATTGGCCCCTCATAATCCTAGATCCTCATAAAAAACATCAGTTATGTATGAAACTCATCATATTTTGAATATATATACCCTTAAGGATCTATAATACTAGTGTATAAGATATCCAAATAAGATCTAAGATGAAAATACACAATCTCATAAAAACACAACATACCTTGAGATAATCCATTAAGAATAAGGGAAATATTCCTATAATCTCAATAGTGAAGTATCAAAAAATCTGGGTCAGGATTTGTTTGATCCAATTTAATGTTAGCGGTTATTATATGTTGAACATGTGTCCTAGGTATTTTTAATAAAAATTTAAAAGCATTAAAACCCCACACACTCAATTTTCTGGAGTGGCTGCATGGTTAGGATTAATTGTGCACCTTAAATGTGTACAATATAGAGATGATATTTGGGGTACATATATTTTATGAATATTTAATTTATCCTTATAATAAACATTAATTCCCCCTCTCCCATAGGATTCACATTTTAGAGGGGCAGCTGCACAGTTTGTAAGAATTGTGTGCCTCCTCACAGTAGACCATTCTTGGATGCATGGTTTCTAGGGCCAATCCACACATCATTCCCTAATTGTGTTCTAATCCTTCATAACACCAAGGGCTACCAATAATTTCTAAAATTTCCATGAATAACCCCAAAAAATACCCAATCAAAGCATAGAAAAAACAAGGTTCAATGAGTGCTTTAACGGAAGTAACATAACATTTTAATCTCCACAACGTAAAGGATTTTTTCCCCATAAAGGGATAAATATTCTAGAATCAAAAAAAAAGATAAGGCCATTTCTTCTGCATCAATTATTATATCTACCATTTCTCATGGATATCCCATATGCATTTTCCCTATTCTCGGACCATGGTAATCAATTTACAATGAAATACCTTATCTTGGAGATCCATAATCTGAACTGGTTTCTCTACAATAGTGTTATCAGGATCAAGATCAATATCTTATCTTTCAATAAACTCGGAAGGATTTTGGGGATACCTATTTATTTAAGATATGTGAAACACATAATGGATCAAATTTAAACAAGATGATAAGTCCAAATGATATGTCACCTTTCAGAGTCTCTCTATGATCTCAAAGGGTCCAACAAACCTTAGTACTCACATACCATTCTTAAAGAACCAACGATCTACCAAGATAGGTGAAACATTGATAAAAAAAGACCATTAAAATTAAACTCTAGTATATATTGATGATGATATTCTTATTATTTATACTATCTCTATGTTGTGACCAAACTTTTCTATATCATCTCCACCTTTTCCACCATCTCCGGAATGGGAAGCATCCCAAACAGGGAACATTCTTCCAGCTCTTCCAAGAACAATAGAGTTCTACATGGATTTTCATACAATGATTCAAAGGGGTCCATATATATATATAGATGTTTGATAACTATTTTTATAGGAAAATTCAACCAGATTATAAAAATTTATTGAAGTCCCACCAAAATAAAGAACGCATTCCCGGAGCATATCCTCAAGAAATAGGATGTCTCTCTATGTATTTCCATCCATTTGTGAATGATATTACATTATAAATTTCAACAGGGAACCCATCACCTTCAATTAAAATTTGATAACATGGATCTGAATAATGGGTCCCTATCTAAAACTGTTGTGGAGGGAACCCATGAAGTCTCACAATGGCTTGGACATATAGTCGTATGATATGTTCTAAATTCATTATCAGCTTGATAGGTATTAAATGAACTGGTTATTCAATTGTATTAATTACATCCAAAATCACATCCTACCTACAAGAATTCCATAAAAAACAGATGTCAAATTCCATGGAAATATCATCACTCTTCCATAACATAATGGGTAAAGGTTACAACAAACTAGTCGGTCTCTAGTCATCATCATTAATTTTCTGTCTAGTGAGACATCATGAGACCAAATCTACAATTGACCACCTCATACCTCATCACCCATATCGACAACTCAATTCATTATACATATTGGTAGACCAAGGTTGAATGTATGAAGAAGAATAGTTTCCACTATCCTTCAGCTCATGCCTCAAAGAATTCAGAACAACGATCCTACTATAGAAGCCCAAAATCCATTCGGAGACTGAGACAACACGTTCAAGGTCTCCCATCGATTAATTCTTTTACTAAATAATTTCAAATTTTCTTCTCTCACCCTATCAAGAAAAAATAACTCTTAAAAATTACTATTCATTTTTAATTGAATACCATATCACATTTCCACTTATCTATTAAACTTTCAATCATAAATTAGAAAACAATCTCGTCAAATACCACTCCTAAACTGATTATATCATGAATTTTGTCATTATTTTTCTTTTCTATGCGTTAATTATCATGTTTTCCTTCCTAGGAGTGTATGAAATATAAAAATCTAAATTCTAAAGATATCCACCCAAAATATATATCACATGTTCATGTCCCTTTGAGTAAAAATATATTTCAATCTCTTATGATTAGAATATACTCTACACTTCTACCAAAATAGATAGTGATTCTATGTTTTGAATGAATTCATAACAGTTACCAAATGAAGATCATGGGTATTTTATTTTTTCTAATGAGGGAGTAATTATAGAGATTTGTAGGCCACCACGTTTTTCCCTCACATTAAGAAGAATCCCAAACTCATACCTGAAGAATCACATACAACATCAGAACATGAACCTAGTTCCCGAATAACCAAAATAGATTCTGAATTCATCCTAAACATTATATCCTAGATGTATTTGGATATTTTTTATTCCATTAAAAATTTACACCGATATGAGTTAAATATGTTATTAGAGGTCTAATCATGGAGAAATCTTAAACAAACAGTTTATAGTAACCAACTAATCTCATGCATCTCTGAATGTTAAAAAAATTTCAAGGATACTCTTAGGATATAACAACCTTTATTTTCTCGTCATCCACTATGAATCCCCTCTCATAAATTAAATAACCTAGAATTTTCAATTCCTTGATCCAAAACTCACATTTGGAAAGCATACCGTATATTCGATGTTCTATCAATGTTAAAATAATGATATTCAATTAGTCATATGATCCTCTACTGAATTGGAGTTCACCAAAATAATATAAATTGAAAAAAAATTAAAATATTCAAAGAACCGATAAAATATTCACTTCATCAAATCAGTAAATAGAATAGAAAATTCAGTGAGACCAAATCACACAACTAGAATCTTGAATTGAACATACAATCTCTAAAACAGTGTCTTATTTATATTCTCTTCATATACACTCAACTGGTTGAACCAGGACTGATGGTCAATCTCTAAAAACCATTTTCCCCTCCAATCTTGTCAAAAAGCACATAAATATTGGGGAAAATATATTTTTTCATAAAAGACACAAGATTTCACTTTCGATAATCCATATAATGTTTGAGACCCCAATCATCCTTCTTAAAAAAGAGGGCATGATAAGACCATGTTACATTCTATGGAAAATAAATCAATTAACGTGAAGATACTAAAGATGTAATTTATGTTCTACTAACTAAGAAGGTCCATTTCATATGATAACATTGAAATGGGCACCATACAAGAGAGAATATCAATAGTAAACATGACATCTCTCAGTAGTGGTACACCTAAAAATAATCAATAATGACTTTGGGGTATGGACTCACCACTTTAAGAAGTATTCTACACAAATTAGGTTCAACAACCATAAGAAGAATCTCATAAAACTGGCATGATATTAATCTATTATAATGAAAAATAGGTCATACCCTTCCCAATCCAGACTCCCACTAACCATTAAACCATGAGTGACCTAATCAAAAGGAAAAAAATAATCCTGAAGAAGATAAAAATCTATATAGGATTTAATACTAATCATCCAATTAATCCCATGTATGATGTATAATATTTCAATATTATGAACTAAAAATTATCATATAACATTGTAGTAAACTATCATCCCTAACATGAATGAAACATGAAACCTTGTTCGAACATATTTCTCATAGATGTGGAATGTTATAATAAGAAAGAAATAGTTTATGAATGAAATACCAACAAATTATCTAAATTTGACGATATAAAATAATTATCAACCCCTATATCAAAAATGTGATCACTATAGAAGATGAAAATGACATCGTAGCTCTAGAAGTTGATTTCTTTGCATCATATTTCTCTAGAGAATAATCTTCTGTATAAATTTGAATCATCCTAGCAACATGAAAATCCATATTTTCCTAACTATTAGAACAAACAACTTTGGAATCATCAGTGTGAAAATTCATACCATTTGTGAAAGTGGATCCAACCTTACTGCCCTGGGATATCCTTTCACAGAAATGAAATATTTTACCGAATTATCCAGAATGATGAAAATTATTAAGAGCCTCTACAAAAATAGCCATGGTATAACCAAACAATATACAATTGTACTAGATAACCTACTTCTACCCTAATTAAGCACCTGAAACCATTCATGAAAAAAATTACCACCCATTATCAACTTTCTATAGACATAAGACACACCATTGAAAAAAATTCCACAAACTAAACCTCCACCCAAACCATTCATTTAAATATTTTCAACCTCATCCAAATATTCCATATTGATTACCAAAATGAATTTTGGAATACACGTGATAATAAACATCAATTGAGTATACAACCTCAATACCAACTCTAAACATCGAGACTTTAGGTACTCATTTGTGATATGCTATGCCTCCAGACGCAGTAGCTCAACAAAACATATGGAACACTCATGAAGATAATGCTCCCCATTATCCATGTTCAGAAACTCCTTGGTCTCCACTAAACATAAAATATCAGGGTAAAGGTAATAATTGGATATTTTATAAAAATAATACCATGTAATATACACATGAAACTATGGTATCAAAATAGATTCCAACCATCTCCTTTTTTATCAATCAATAATGTATATGAATAAAGTCACTATATTATCCTTAAGAGTCATAGTGAATTTAAAGACTCTATCAATCCTCTCAAGTCACTCTTTAGATTCATAGAGTCCCATTTATCCACAAAATATTAGTGGATGTTTCTTAGTAAATTCTAAACAATTATCAATATATTGTTCGGGTTTCCTAACACCTACTATACCTATAATATAAATTATATGTATTACAGATTCAACTAAAAAAGGATCCACTAGATGATTCCCTTATAGATATCATCTTCTAGATTCCTCATTCATATATGAAATATTATTTCTCTAAGGTATTTTATATTAAGCACAAGATAATGATCAAAAACTATTAAAGAATGTTCCAAATTTTGGGACCAACATCAAGAATTATCATCTATGCTTTAAAATATATTGAATTTAAATGGATTATGAATTCATTGAATGTGTAAAATTCCATAATAAAATATAATTTCCATATAAATAAAATTACGATATTGTTCATTCAAATTAAATCAATCACCATGTCTCAAGCCTGCTAATTTTTTTACTATAAACACATGGTAACTCCCGTTCAATCATGAAATTGAGGCATCCATGCCCCTTCCCTCACATACTACCCAGATCCCAACGATCCTAGCTCTTATATGCCCAAGACATTGAACCATACAATTATAGTTTTAACAGACATCAAGAAGAGAATCCCTCGGATACTATTCTGTAATGAACCTACCTGAGTCAACAAAACAAGCCACCCAAGATATCCCATCACGTTAGTGAGGTACACAAAAGATAGTAGAAACATGTCTTGAATATAAATAATTAGATATATAAATAAATTACAACTCAAAATAATGTGATAAATATCAGATCTATAAAACCCAATCCAAATAGGCTAAACTATAATGTCATGAAATGACAAGACCAATAACTCTCTATGTGACCAACCATCACTATTACACCATCCTACTATGAGGGAAATGATTAATAGAGAAGCCAACATTCTATATGATTCCCATCAGTTTTCCTAGGTTTTGTGAAAATATTTCTACAACTTCTGAAAGGAAACAAATCAGGGTGTGATCACAAATCCTAGTATAATATAATTATATATTCCATACAAGGTCTACTAATAATATTGCATCAGTTATATAATTTAGAACAAAAATAGTTTTACAAATAATTTTAATAATTGTGAAACCGTTGGTAAATCATTTTCCTTTTGTTTATCATAAAATCCATTTATATTAATTATTCTCAATATATGTGAAGTATAAGTGATAAAATAAGAAATAACATCCTCACACCTTATGGTAAGCAAGTAAACACATATCCCTAAAATAATCCATCATGGAAAACTATGTGATAAAACCTTCATTTGAAAAACACGTGAGTAATGATCCTTGAAAATATACATTTAAAGATAAATATATAGTAAATGAAAAAAAATTGTTTTTCTACCCCAATATAGAAGAATACATTATAGACATAATGTAAACTGAAAACAAGAATATTTTATGTAATATCCCATTACCTACATTCATGTATTTTCGAACTCATTTTTATTTTCTCACATTAATTGGGTGTGTCTCTAGAATCTGAAAGATGATGAATATTTTCTAAGAAAAATGGGACAATGTTTGATGATGTATATTTTTTTGAATTATTGGTGTATAATTATAATAGTTTTAATTGATTTTTAGGTTTCTTATAGATTTCGGAGAACTCCTATCGTGTTTTGTGTTTTTTGGTACGAATATAGAATATTCACTACCTGTAGGAAATTTACATGACATGTAATGGGAGTACACGACATGTAATGTATTCCAAGATAAATTCATCAGATGAGTACACACCATGAATGACTGAATACCTTGTAAGGGTTAAATTATATGTAATGTTAAATAATTTATTTTTAATAAAAAGGTGATGGGTTTTTTCGTCTTAACTAATCCCTACCTATTACGTCGTGTGTAAATGAATTATATGCCAGGGAAATGGAGTAGACATGCTTTTTAGGAAACGATGAGGGTGATATGTTGTTCATTCAATTTGAATCTGCTTACATCACAACGTAGGGATCTTATCCAATGATTTTGGTATCCTCTGTTCGATCTAGATTGATCCATTTGATGATAGATCACAACTGGGGTTGGGTTCCATCTCTCTAGGTGAGGAATCCATTATTATTCTTTATTTATATTGATCAATGTAGAATTGTTTCATTGTGATGGTGGTTTTTTTATCCATGATATTGTTTCCCTTTATTATTTTCTTCATCCTAATTGTGATATTTTTCTGGTGGAAATTTATATTGTTGGTTGTGGTGCGGTAGGGGTTTATTATTGAGGTATGTGTTATTTACACTTCTATGCCAACCCTTTGGTTTAATATATCAATTATGATATGTTTATACCGATTCAATGGCCTCCATTTTCATTTTTATGTTATTCCCTTTGGTGTATTTCATTACAAGAATGTGTGACCCATGTTTTGAGGTAGGTGGTTCAGTATTTAACTTGTTTTGGTGAACTTCATTTCTCTTGTTTTTGGAATTTTTTTTAAATGAAATAGGAAGATATGATTGAATATTTTGGTATACAGAACTGATTATTTATAAAATTTGTGTTTTCGCTAGTTTTTTTAAATGGAATGGGATTTTTAATGAACTTAGAAATATTATTTTGGATTTGTTTGCAAATCATGAAATGATGAAATTGTTTGGAATATAAAGAACATGGGAAGCCTTGAGTACACAGGTTGTATGATATAGTAATAGTTATTTTTCACTATCAAGGTGTTTTCATAGGAGGGTTTTACACAATTCTAAAGACCTAAAATTATAGGGACATGTTATACTTATTTTTGGGTTCACTTTTTGGAGTTTTCCTTTACTCTCTAGGATCAATACGTATGTCTTAGTGCTTGAAGCATACACTATTTACTATCTTAAGTACAAGTGACATAGTTATATTAACCTAGTATGATCCTTGGCAGGATGTTACCTATGTTTCGTTTGTATTATTTAGTATTCTTTAAATTAGTAATATTTTTATTGTACATCCATGGATTTGATTTGATATGTGATTCAATATTAGGTTTTTATTGATATGACATATCTACTCTAATATATATGGATATGAAATGCATTGAAATTGAATTACCAAGTTTATTTTGAAATGTGTATAATGGGTAAGTCAAATTTTTTTCAGGGATTTTGATATGAAGTCTGTTAAACTATATTATGAATTGATATATCTATAATTGTAATACTGGGATTATTGTTTAGAGACCTGATACGAAACACTTGGGTGATTCCCTACTGTTCTTGTTATGTCACACCCTATATACACCTTTAGCAGTATATATATCTGGTTCTGTCTTTTGATGGAAAGAAATGTAAGGAACCATAGTGTGGTTTCGAGGTTTTCTTTCAACGGGGTCTAGGTAGATTGATGGTGTGACAATGTGGGTATTCACCTACCATCATACATAGATCTTTGAAGTATATGTTTCCATTTTTTCCATCCTTCAGTATTGGACTATTGTCTTGGAGATTGTTTTCTAAATTTTGAGTTGTATCTCTTCCATTTTTCACTTTATTGTATTACATATATATATAATCATGTTTTATCCCACTATTTTTTTCCATACATGCCTATATATATCATGTTTTCTGCTTTAGGATGGTAAAACACAATCCGTATGTTAATTATTATTACTTTGGTGCTAGATTCCTACCATGGAGATTGGGAACTGTAAAGACCCGTAAATTTCAAGGAAATTTTTTTCTTAATTTTCTTTTGGAATTTTACAAGAACGCAGTTTCTGACGGAACCTGATTCTGAGGCCCGGTGTGCCCGGAATCATTTTCCGAATTTTGGCTCTGGTATGTTCAGTGAACGGATGAGCGAGTTTTTCTAAATTTTGAACCGGTGCCCGGAATCGAATTCTGAGGGCACCGATGGAATCCCAACGCCGGTATTTACATAGAAACGTCTCTTCTGGAGTTGCGTTTTCTCGGGTGCAATTTTTAATTTTTGGGCTTAATGTTAAGAAATAAAATAATTTGTACGAAAAACATTATTTTATTTCACTTAAAACCACTTGAAAGCCACTTAAAGCTGCTTAAGCTGAGTTGTTGCGGATAGGGTGCTATCCAAAAATGTCCTACCCCTTGGTAGGATATTTGTGAGGTGGGGCGCGCATGAGCCCCACCGTTTCTTTTCCTCTAAGTAATGCACCCGCAAAAACCTGTCATTATGAAAGTCAACTGACGCGTTTTCTTAATTTCTTAATGCACCAATTAATTGGGCGGTTTTCTTCGTTAAATTAATTCTATGAATTAATTTATTTGTTTCTTAACCTGTTTGAAATCCGTTGGCGTAATAATAAAATAAGACCAACATACTACTTCTGAAAAAATGCTCGTTGAGAGGTTTTGACAAGTTTTCTGCCTTCATCCTCCTTCGCGAAGAACGCGAAGAATGCGAAGAACGCGAAGAACGCAAAGAACGCCATCACCTTCAGAGATTGACGACGCTTCATCTGAGACGTTCTTCCCCGCCCCGATCTCCGATCACCAACTGCTTGAGGTAAGAGAATACGAGTTTCTTATAAAACTTATTTGTGTTTTATAACAACACATGAATTTAATTATTTATAATTAAATCTGTTGTTTCTTGGTCCTCAGAGTTCGTCGACGCAACGCCGGATACCGCGACGACGCAACGATTCCCTCCATCCGTGACGATCAAATCCGCGAAGAACGCGCGTGCGATGACTTGACTGAGGTAGGGGTTTGTTGTGAAATAATTTATATTTCCGTGATCATTTTTTTAAAAAGAAAATTACCCGGTTCATAAGAACCATTTTAATTTATTAAAATTATAGTTTGATATGTTGATTATTCTTCTCGATTGTTACCGCCTAACGCGGAGGGTGCGGGCCCAATGAACACGGCCTGACAACCCTCTGTAGTTCTTCTTTCTTGTGTGTATTTGTCTGTCGGCGACAAAATGAGACGCAAGGGCGATTTGATGTTTCCGCATTGAAGAACGGGACCCGGGAGGTGCAGTGGCGTAGACGGGAAGGAAATCGGACCATCGGAGCAACTCCGGTGGCCCGTGGAAGCCACCAGCGGCCGGGGGCGGTAGCGCCCCGGCGCGCCGCCGGAGGGAGCCGCCGGGGATGAAGCCGCGGTGGCAGCATCCGCGCCAGAGGACCCGCGGCCGCTCGGATCCAGCGCAGACGGAGGCGGCTTTGCCGCGTCCGTTGACCAGGGCGGCCCCACGCGGGGGCCCGGGGTTGTCACGCGGGGGCAGCGTGCCCCCCGCGTTGCTCGTCCGAGCCGAGCCGGGCCGGCCGGCCGAGCCGGGCCGCGCCCTGGCCGGGCCGGACCGGGGCCGGATGGGTTGACCCGGTTCGGACGACCCAAGGGGGGTCGGGCCGGCCGGCCCAGGCCCAGACCCCCATCTTCGGACCGTTTTCGGTCGTTCGCTCATAAAATGAGCTGCGAACCTCCAAACGACTCGCCGTCACTAGAAACACGATACTTGGATCGAGACGGTCGTTTCGGTATATTACACTCAACGTTTCGGGATACTTTGGGTTCGGTCAGGTTGGTTCGTACACAAAACCAACCGGTCCCTCGGAGCGGAAACACCCATATCTTGAGCTTCGGATGTCCGATTGACGTGCCGTCAACTTTGTTGGTTTTCTCTAAGTGAAACCGATCTTTTGGATCACTCCACCCGAGGGTTGGACGCAGGTGGAGTACGGTTGGATTGGTTTTTCCTTAAAAACCAACCGGGCCCCTGGGACAAAAAATCCAATATCTCTCAGACCGGGCGTCCGATTGACGCGCCGTCTGCGACGTTGAGTTCCTGTTGATGGTACGTAACTTTGGATACATCAACTCTGGACCTTGTGACAGTTGATGTATCAGCCTCTCGGCTTGTGGAGCGGACCCTCCCAAACGAGCTTGCTCTGTGCGGCAACCCTAGTGCTGGCTGCGACTTCGACAGCGACGACCGTGCAGAGATCCTCAGTGGACTACGACGACGACTGTGCCGAGTTCCTCCATGGACTACAACGACTACTACACTCAGAAATCCTATGTGGATCAGTGATATAGATCCTGTGTTGATCCGATCCTTTGTGGGTCAGCACTCAGTGGTTCTGTGTGAGCCAGCGCCTACAAGTCCTGTGTTGGCTCGATCATGTGTGGGTCTTTGCGGGGGTTAGTTACCTATTGATCCTGTGTGGGTCCGATCCAGTGTGGGTCATTGCGGGGGTTACTACCTATCGATCCATTGTGGGTCTGAATACTTAGATGGATCAATGATCATCTTTATTGTCATCTGAAATGTATACCCGTGTGAGCTGAAATCTTGTGTTACTCTCCTTTGTGAATTGTGTTGAACTATCCTGTGTGGATTTACTGTTTACTCTCCTTTTTGGATTGTGTTGAGCTATCCTATGTGGATTTCTTTGCTCTCCTTCGTGGATTGTGTTGTGATATCCTGTGTGGGTATACGTTTTTCTTTCCTGTGTGGACTAGGTTGTGCTTGGGCTCAGATGTTGGAGCCGAACGGGAATTGATGACTTAGGTATATGTATGGGCATATACCTAAGCCGTGACGGATGTTACTTCGTGATTGTATCTTTCCTTTGTAGATTATCCTTTGAAGATTCTGGGAGACCTTCGGGGGTCTCGGGGTCCCTACATAGTAGCTTATACTCACCCCTGCACGGGCTATGCCCGCACTTCGTTGTGTTGGTTGCAGACGACGGACAGCGCTGATCGTGGTGGAGGCTTGCGGAGAAGGACGGTACCTGGAGGTGGACTACTAGGCGGGACGTACTCGGAGAGGTCTGGTGGACCGAGGAGGAGTAGAGGCTATCTGTACCCACACATCAGGTGGGACTTCCAGAGGACGGCTCGACGCTGCGACTATTCTTTTCAGTTGTTGTTTTCCCCTTTCAGTTGTACTTTACAGTTGGGCTTGTATTTCCGGCCCCCTTTTACTTTCATCACTGCTTGTTACAGTTTTTACTTAGTGTTTACTTTTCCGCTTTCTTACTCTGTGGTGCTTGTTTACTTTTCAAAGGCAATGCCTTCCTTTTTTCCGGGATTTACGCCTTGGTGCTAGTCGCCAGCCCCTGGCCTATGGAAGGCTGGCTTGGGGTAGTCACGGCACGGGCCCCGAGGACGGGTCGTGACAAATTGGTATCATAGGTGGACGGTTCTACCGCAGACTCTGATCTTTCTTCTATTTGAAGCAATAGTATTTAGCGTATTGGGTGTGGTTATCAGTCTAGGGAGTCCAGTGTTGGTGCGGCGGACGACGTATCTGTACACCCGGACCCTGACTTCTGATTTCCGACTTAATGCATGAAAACATTGATTGCATGTGTGTTTCAATGTTTTCTTTGTGATTACTTTGTATCAGCTCAGCAGGTATATTGTTCTGACCGTGGCACAGTTGTTTCCTTTTCAGGATGGCCCCATGATGGCAACCAGCTAGGGTTCCAAGAGTAGAGCGCGACGACAGCCCGCCGAGCAACGAGACCTCGGTACAGGGCCCTTTGATGGCGGAGGCACCGACAATACCTCTACCCGCCGAGCTACCGATGCTCCCCGCCACGACCGCTGATGATGCACGTCGCCTCGAAGCTCTGCACGAGTTCCAGCGCCAACGACCACCTAGGTTTCGTGGGGAGATGGACCCCCAGGTAGCCGAGGACTGGCTAGAGGCGGTCGTACATGTTTTAAGGCTAGTAAGGACACCAGCAGACCTCATGGTGATCCTCGCAGCGACCCTACTCCACGCAGCAGCGGGCTGATGGTGGATCTTGATGCTTTAGGTGCACGATGAGGCATCTCTTCTCTAGACGGACTTCGAGAGCCTCTTCCGCTCAGAGTTTGTCCTGGCCACCCTCCGTGCGGTGCGCTTCCAAGAGCTTCTTCAACTGTGGCAGGGCAGCTTGACGGTCGCCCAGTACGCGGCGAGGTTTACCGATCTTTCTCGCTACTCGACAGACATGGTACGAGACCCCTTCTTCCGGGCCCAGACCTTTGATCAGGGTTTGAGACACAAGATCAGGGCATCACTGATCTCCCTCAGCATCCCGACCCAGGCAGGAGTACTGGAGCGAGCCCTTCTGATCGAGAGCTTTCTGGCTGAGTCCACAGCGAGACCTACCACAAGTCGATAGGTAGAGAAGTCTTCGGCCGCAGGCAGCCGACGGATGACTCATGGGTCTAGGCAGACTAGAACTTCCGGTAGACGACCTCGGGACACTGGCTCAGCAGTGCGGGGCACACAGTGCGGAGCCAGTCTTTCGAGAGGTAGGCAGTGCTACGCATGCGGCGGGCAGGGCCACATGGCTCGTGACTGCCCGACCCACCATGCCGAGGAGCAGCACACGGTGTAGGTGCCACCCAGGCAGAGGCATAGGGTCGACCGTGGTGGTCCGAAGGGAGGAGGCGGACGAGGCAGAGGAGCTGGCCGAGCAGCTGGTGGTGGGATACGCTTTGAGGCTCTGCCACGACCACCACCAGAAGGTCCGCCCCGACCACAGGGAGCTGGTGGGAAGAGACAGGCACAACTCCAGGCAGCGGAGGCCTATGACCACGGCGCGCCAGTGATGATTCGAGGTATGATCTGTTTCTATTCCACCCTTTCTGCAGTTCTTATAGACACAGGAGCGAGTCACTCTTTCATAGCCACTTCCCTTGTTCGCAGCTCGGAGATTCCGACAGAGCCGTTGGCTCGATCCTTACGGCTAGATACCCCTATGGGAGAAGCCTCGATGATTACGCACTGGTTCCAGTAGTGCGAGCTTACTCTAGGAGGCGAGAGCTTCGACTAGGATCTTCTTGTAGCGGCGTCGAGGCCTTACAATGTCATCTTGGGCATGAATTGGTTATCTGCAGTCCATGCTCAAATTGACTGTTTTAGGTGCATGGTGTGATGTGTACGCACTGACAGGAGCAGGTTCACCTTCACCGGCGAGAAGGGAGCCTTCGCAGCACAGGATGGAATTCCGAAGAGGAGAGGGAAACCCATTACTCATCAGTTGGCTAGCCTCATCCTAGGAGAAGTGGACGTGCAGAGCCCTAGTTTTCCTGCAGTGGTGGATCTGTATGCGGACGTCTTTCTCGACGACTTTCTAGGACTACCTCCTCGCTGGGAGGTAGACTTTTATATTGATCTGTACCCCAAGACAGCCCTGATATCCACTCCAGCGTATCGGATGGCCCCCGCTGAGCTTCGATAGCTACGGGTACAGTTGGAGGACTTGCAGGGCAAGGGGTTCATTCGATCCAGTGTTTCACCCTGGGCTTCCTCGATATTGTTTGCCAAGACGGCGGACGAGAGCTTGTGACTGTGTGTCGACTATCGTCGCCTGAACCAGGTGACAATGAGGAACAAGTATCCGCTACCGAGGATTGATGACCTCTTTGATCAGCTCAAGGGAGCTCGGTGGTTCTCGAAGATAGACCTCAGGTCAGACTATCATTAGCTCAGAGTTCGAGACGAGGGCGTGCAGAAGACGACCTTCAGGTGTCGGTATGGCCACTAAGAGTTCTTGGTTATGCCTTTCGGCGTAACCAATTCTACAGCAGTGTTCATGAGCCTCATGAACAGGATCTTCCATCCGCACCTCGATCGATTTGTCGTGGTCTTCATCAACGAAATTTTGATATACTCGACCACGGAGGAGGAGCATGCCCACCACTTGTGGGTTGTGCTAGACACACTCTGAGAGAACCGGCTTTATGGAAAGCTCTTGAAGTACCAGTTCAGGTTGCGTGAGGTCCACTTCTTGGGGCACGTCATTCTGAGGCGGGAGTTGGGGTGGATCCTGCGAAGATCGAAGTAGTGCTAGCTTGGGAACCACCCAGGAGCATGACAGAGGTGTGGAGTTTCTTTGGACTAGCTGGATACTATCAGAGATTTGTGTCGGACTTCTCCAGTGTTGCGGAGCCACTCTCAGCTTTGACGAAGAAGGGGAAACCCTTTGTGTGGTCAGATAGATGTCAGCAGATCTTTCAAGAGCTGGGACAAAGATTGACCAGTGCACCTATCCTGAGGTTGCATGAGGAGGGAGTTGGATATGTAGTCTACTGCGATGCATCAGGGACCGAACTTAGATGTGTCCTGATGTAGGAGCGGGCTGTGATTGCCTATGGATCACGTCAGTTCAGGCCGCATAAGCAGAACTACACTACCCATGACCTGGAGTTAGCAGCAGTGGTCTTCGCTATGAAGACATGGCGGCACTATCTGATGGGCGAGCGCATCACAGTCTTTTCTGACCACCAGAGTCTCAGATACATCTTCTCTCAGAAGGACCTGAACCTGAGACAGCGGCGATGGCTCAAGTTCCTCCAGGACTATGACATTGAGATAGTCTATACTCCTGGGAAGGGGAACATATTAGCCGATGCTCTCAGCGAGAGGACAGGCATCCAACTACTTGAGGAGGCGACAGAGCAGCTAGCCGCCTTGCAGATATCCTTTGTGGATAGGGACGGAGCAGCCTTCCTTCAGTATCTCACAATCACTCCTCCACTACTGTAGTGGGTCAGAGAGGCATAGCGTGGGGACGCCGACTATGATACGCGGCGTGCGCAGTTATCCTTAGGAAAAGTACCTGATGGATTCTCCATTCAAGTAGAGCACGACGTCCTTTTCAGAGGACGTACCTTTTTACCAGTTTCTTTATGAGAGGAGGTGCTAAGAGAGTTTCACACTTCTCATTTGGCGGTACATCCTGGAGTGGCAAAGATGTACCAGGACCTCAGACGACATCACTGGTGGCCGGGCATGAAGAAGGTTGTGGCAGAGTTCGTTTCTCGATGCCTCACCTTCCAGTAGGTGAAGGTAGAGCATAAGGTACCAGCAGGCTTAGTATAGCCCTTGGAGGTCCCGGAGTGGAAGTGGAACGGGATATCTATGGACTTCGTGACTGGACTTCCACGCACTTCCAGAGGTCACGACTCCATTTGGGTGATTGTTGACCGACTCACCAAGTCGGCACACTTCTTACCCATCCGAGAGCAGGGCTCAATGGAGTGCTTGGGGCGTCTCTACGTTCAAGAGATTCTACGGCTTCACGGTGTGCCATCATCTATCATCTCCGACCGGGATGCTTGTTTCATTTCCCAGCTTTGGAAGGGGTTGCAGGAGGCATTCGGGACGCACCTACGTCTGAGCACCGCCTTTCACCCACAGACGGATGGTCATACGGAGGGGACCATTCAGACTCTCAAGGACATGCTCCATGCATGTGTCCTCGATTTTGGTCACAGCTGGGAGGAGCATCACCCTTCATGGAGTTCGCGTACAACAACAGCTACCACTCCACCATCGGGATGGCAACATATGAGGCGTTGTACGGCTGACCTTGCAGATCTCCTTTGTGCTGGACAGACCCAGGGGATTCAGCACTTGGGGGACCAGAGATGGTCCGAGCCATGACAGAGAAGGTCCAGGTCATCCAGGAGCGGATGAGGATAGCTCAGAGCTGGTAGAAGTGTTATGCTGACAGGAGGCAGAGGCCACTAGAGTTCGAGGATGGCGACCACGTCTTCATGGGTGTCTCACCTCGACGTGGATTACAGAGATTTGGCCGATGAGGCAAGTTGTATCCACGCTTCACCGGACCCTTCCAGGTCCTTAGTAGGATTGGCGAGGTGTCTTATCGCCTGGCACTACTACCTCAGTTTCACCGGGTGCACGACGTCTTCCACGTATCTCATCTGAGGAGGTATGTGCATGACCTGACGCATATCATTGACTATGGGGAGCTGGACATTGATGATGGGGTGACTGTTTCGGAGGTCCCAGTGGAGATCGAGGATCGACAGGAGCGGGTCCTACGTGGATGATCGATTCCTATAGTGCACATCAGATGGAAGCACGGGATCCTCCAGGAGAGCACTTGGGAGCGGGAGGCTCAGATGCGTGCTCAGTACCCACATTTATATCCGTAGATTATGATGTATCTTTATGGGGACGTAAATCCCTAAACTGGGATTAATGTAAAGACCCGTAAATTGCATGGAAATTTTTTTCTTAATTTTCTTTGGAATTTTACAAGAACTCAGTTTCTGACGGCACCTTATTTCAAGGCCCGGTGTTCCCGGAATCATTTTTTGAGGTTTGGCTTAGGTACGTTCAGTGAACGGACGAGCGAGTTTTTCTAACTTTTGAACCGGTGCCCGGAATCGAATTCTGAGGGCACTGCTGGAATCGAAACGCCGGTATTTCCTTAGAAACTCCTCTTCCAGAGTTGCGTTTTCTCGGGTGTGGTTTTTAATTTTTGGGCTTAATGTTTAGAAATAAAATAATTTGTATGACAAACATTATTTTATTTCACTTAAAGCCACTTGAAAGCCACTTAAAGCTGCTTAATCTGTGTTTTTGCGGATAGGTTGCTATCCAAAAATATCCTACCCCCTTGGTAGGATATTTATGAGGTGGGGCCCGCATGAGCCCCACCGTTTCTATTCCTCTATGTAACGCACCCGCGAAAACCTGTCATTATGAAAGTCAACTGACACGTTTTCTTAATTTCTTAACGCCCCAATTAATTGGGCGGTTTTCTTCGTTAAATTAATTATATGAATTAATTTATTCGTTTCTTAATCTGTTTGAAATCCGTTGGAATAATAATAAAATAAGACCAACACAAGACTTCTGGAAGAATGCTCGTTGAGAGGTTTTGACAAGTTTTGTGCTTGCATCCTCCTTCGCGAAGAACGCGAAGAATTCGAAAAACGCGAATAATGCGAAGAACACGAAGAACGCAAAGAACGTCGTCACCTTCGGAGATTGACGACGCTTCATCCGAGATGTTCTTCCCCGCCACGATCTTCGATCACCAACTGCTTGAGGTAAGAGATTTTGGGTTTCTTTTAAAACTTCTTTGTGTTTTATAACAACACACATATTTAATTATTTATAATTAATCTTGTTGTTTCTTGGTCCTCGGAGTTCGTCAACGCAACCCCGGATACCGCGATGACACGACGATTCCCTCCTTCCGTGACAATCAAATCCGCAAAGAATGCACGTGTGACGACCTGATCGAGGTAGGGGCTTATTGTGAAATAATTTATATTTCCGTGAATGTTTCTTTTAAAAAAAAGAACCCGGTTCATAAGAACAATTTTAATTTATTGAAATTGTTGTTTGATATGTTGATTATTCTTCCCGATTGTTACCGCCTAACGTGGAGGGTGCGGGCCAAACGAACACGGCCCGACAACCCTCCGCAGTTCTTCGTTGTTGTGCGTATTTGGCGGGCGACGACAAAACGAGACGCAAGGGCGATTTGATGTTTCCGAAGTGAAGAACCGGACCCGGGAGGTGCAGTGGTGCAGACGGGAAGGAAATCGGACCACCGGAGCGACTCCGGTGGCTCGCGGAAGCCACCGGCGGCGCGGGGCGCCGGCGGCCGAGGGCGGCAGCATCGGCGTCAGCGGACCCGTGGCCGCGCGGGTCCGGCACACACGGACGCGGCTTTTCCGCGTCCCTGGAACAGGGCGGCCCCCCGCGGGGGCCGCGGGATTGTCACGCGGGGGAAGCGTGCCCCTCGCGTTGCTCTGCCGCTCGGCCGAGCCGAGCCGGGTTGCACCCTGGCCGGGCTGGACCCAGTTCGGCCGACCCTGGGGGGGCGGGCCGGGCCGGCCCGGGCCCAGACCCCCATCTTCGGACCGTTTACGGTCATTCACACATAACATGAGCTACGAGCCTCCAAACGACTCGACATCAGTGGAAAGGCTATCCTTAGATCGAGACGGTCGTTTTGGTATATTACACTCAAGGTTTCAGGATACTTTGTGTTCGGCCGGGTTGGTTCGTACCCGAAACCAACCGAGCCCTCGGAGCAGAAACGCTCATATCATGAGCTTCGGGCATCCGATTGACGTGTCGTCGACTTTGTTGGTTTCCTCTAAGTGAAACGGATCTTTTGGATCACTACGCCTGAGGTTTGGACGCATGTGGAGTATGGTCGTGTTGGTTTTGCCTTAAAAACCAACCGGGTCCCTGGGACGAAAAGCCAATATCTCTCAGACCGGGCGTCTGATTGACGCGCCGTCTGCGACGTTGAGTTCCTGTTGACGATACAGATCATTTGGATACATCAACTATGGACCTTATGACGGTTGATGTAACAGCCTCTCGGCTCGTGGAGCAGACCCTCCCGAACGAGCTTGCTGTGTGCGGAAACCCTAGTGCTGGCTGCGACTTCGACAGCGACGACCGTGCAGAGATCCTCAGTGGACTGCGATGACGACTGTGAAGAGATCCTCAGTGGACTGCGACGACTACTGCACTCAGTGATCCTATGTGGATCAGTGCTACAGATCCTGTGTGGATCCGATCCTGTGTGGGTCAGCGCTCAACGGTTCTGTGAGAGCCAGCGCCTACAGGTCCTGTGTGGGCCCGATCCTATGTGGGTCTTTGCGGGGGTTAGTTACCTATTGATCCTGTGTGGGTCTGATCCTGTGTGGGTCATTGCGGGGGTTACTACCTATCGATCCTTTATGGGTCCGACGACTTATATGGATCAGTGATCATCTTTATCGTCATCCGAAATGTATACCTGTGTGAGCTGAAATCTTGTGTTACTCTCCTTTGTGGATTATGTTGAACTATCATATGTGGATTTACTGTTTAATCTCCTTTGTGGATTGTGTTGAGCTATCCTATGTGGATTACTTTGCTCTCCTTCGTGGATTTTGTTGTGATATCCTGTGTGGGTATACGTTTTTCTTTCCTGTGTGTAATGGGTTGTGCTTGGGCTCGGATGTTGGAGCCGAACGGGAATTGATGACTTAGGTATATGTAGGGGCATATACCGAAGCCGTGCCAGATGTTACTTCGTGATTGTATCTTTCCTTTGTGGATTATCCTTTGAGGATTCTGGGAGACCTTCAGGGGTCTCGGGGTCCCTACTTAGTTGCTTATACTCACCCCTGCACGGGCTATGCCCGCACTTCGTTGTGTTGGTTGCAGACGACGGACATCGCTGATCGTGGTGGAGGCATGCGGAGCAGAACGGTACCTGGAGGAGGACACCTATGCGGGACGTACTCGAAGCGGTCAGGTGGACAGAGGAGGAGTAGAGGCTATCTGTACCCACCCTTCAGGTGGGATTTCCAGAGGACGGGTTGACGCTGTGGCTTTTTTTTTCAGTTGCTGTTTTCCCCTTTCAGTTGTACTTTACAGTTGGGCTTTTATTTCCGGCCCCCTTTTATATTCATCACATCTTGTTACAGTTTTTACTTAGTGTTTACTTTTCCTCTTGCTTACTCTATGGTGCTTGTTTACTTTTCAAAGGAAATTCCTTCCCTTTTTCTAGGATTTACGTCTTGGTGCTAGTCGCTACCCCCTAGCCTATGGAAGGCGGGCTTGGGGTAGTCACAACACGGGCCCCGAGGAAGGGTCGTGACAGGAACTCCCTTTGGGTATGTGAAAATTCATGTCAGGTAGCAATTTGGGAGTGTATCAATGATGTGGTTTTTATAATTCTGTATCATATGTGGTATGTCCTCAAGATCTCATTTATTGGGGCATTTGGTATATTGAAGATTGGATTTTCAGGACTTTAGAAGTATATTATGGTGACGACATAACTATCTCTTTATAAGATAAGACTCAATTTTTTTATGGGATGTTGGGATGTGTGTATCATATTTTTGTTTCTAGATATTAATATTAAGTTTTTATTATGGGGTTTTGAGTTTGAACTGAGGTTATTCTGTAGTCTAATTGTCTCTTTTGTTTTAGAGTGCAGAAATGTGCAACTGAGACGTGTTTTGTGAGTTCCTCAAGAGGGTGTAGCTAATGCTACTCAAGTGAATCCTTTGGAGAATTATAACATTATCAAGGATAATATTCAGGAAATTATTTCCTTATATCAGCACATAATACAATATTAAAATGTATTTGTTTAGGTATAACCAGATTTTATCAAAAAAATAGATCGATCACAAATGTTCTTATTGAAGAAGACAACATCCTCTAATTGTATTAATTAATTTAGTGGAGGATAATTGTCTTAATATGATTTATGAAATCATTATCATCTTGGATAATCATTAGTCTATCAAGGAGAAGCTCACAACATTTAGGCATAACGGTCCTTGTAAGTGATAGTGGGATTCCATGGCTTTCGGAGGATAGACATGTGTCCTAGGACTGGAAGGGTTTTAAGACCCTCTTTTTCAAAAAAAAATTCATTGAGTTGCTGATAAGGGAAAATTCTCTCAAGTTTTTATTCTAAAAATATAGAGAGTGTTCAGTGTCGGCATGCACTAATCGGTTTGTGGTGAGGGTTTTTTTCAACAGTAGTGGTAAAAAATGAGTAGTAGAGATCTCAAAATAAAGTATACAGTTTCCGAATATATATCACATCTTAAGAATTTAAATATGTTGACCTATATAGATGTACTAAATAGTGATATGATAATTTAACTAAATATAGTAGAAAATGATGGATATTATGTCCCTTATATTCCTCCTAGTGGTAGCTTTTGTGGCGCCCTTGGGAAAAAGGTGCAGGTAGGATCATCCCAGGGGTGGTGGATGTGATTCATGATAACAGACATCCTGAAAACATTCAATTGTAAACATTGGTGTTCCTATGAATTTATATAGTGTGGTATGGTCAGAAACACGCGACATTCTTATCCTTCACCAACAACGATGTGAAATATTTGTGGGATTTATGGTCATATAAAACATTTCTATTATGCCATGTCTACTCATCAATATGGTTTGATATTATTGGCTCCATAGGATACATCAGTGTAGTTAGATGCATAAAATACTATAGGGATCAATTCATAATCCATAGAAGTGAGGAACCTTCACATACTAGATGACTTTCCAATGGAGGTAGATGAATATCTGGTAATAGTGAGAGGTATCATCTTTATTAGATATTTAGTATTTTTTTTGAGACTGGTGTTTCCCACTCATTTTTTGTGGCCATTTTATTGATAATATCAACCTTCCAAAAATCACATTTCTTTTATTATATAGTTATAGACACATCCTGAGAATATTGAAGAAATTGGGTTTTAGTAGACTTCTTGTGTGATATCAATTACTGATGCAGAGTTAGTCGGTGATTTTCTTTCTTGGCCAGGATTTACTAGACATCATCATCATGATAGATTGGATTATTTATAATCCAGTTTAAGTTGATTGTTTTCATTGGTGGGGGTCCTTTCTTGCAATCTGTGGGAGATCACATGTGATTTTGGGAGAGTGGGATCTATGGAATGGCCCTAAAAGAACTTCTCACCCAGAGCGCATGTGTTTGTTTCCAGTATTTACAGTTGATCCTAGTGATGTTTCTCATATTTTTGATCTTACTAGTGTTGTTCAATATTTTCCTTATATTTTACTAAAATATTTCTCTGGGATTTCACTAGAGAGGGAGGTGGAGTATCCAATTGTCATAGTGCCTAGTAAATTGTATGTTTTAATGCCTCTTATTGTATGTCACCATCACAGATGAATGTTCACAATATTTGTATGGAAAACCTAAAAAATAAAAGTTTTTTCACCTAGTGACTTACCATGGGTTTCCCCAGTTCCCTTTTACAATATTTAATATGGTTCACTCCAATTGTGTGTGGACTATCATAATTTCAACCAAAAAACTGTTAAGAACAAATATCAACTACCTTATGTGTATGATTTTATTGATATGTTAAGGGGGAAGTGGGTTTTGATGACTGGTCTTCATTCAGGCTATCATCATCTCAGATTTTAGGAGTTTGATATACCGAATACAACATTAAAGAGAAGGTATGGCCATTATGAATATCTTTTGATATCATTTTGTTGGACTCAAAATCATATTGTTTTTATGGCCTTGATGAATCAAGTATTCCCTCAGCATCTCAAAATTTTTTTGGTAGTGTTCATGGATAATATTTTGTTTTATGTGAGATTATATCATGAGCATGAGCACCATATGATTTTGGTTTTGGATATCATGAGGTGTCACAGTTTGTATGGAATGTTTTCATAATGAATTTGCTTAATCCTTGATGTGATGTTCTTTGGGAACATTATTTTTTAGTATGACTTATCAGTTGACCTTGAGAAGGTAAAGGTCTTATTTTTATTTACTGATTTAGGGAACATCATTGAGATTCAGAGCATCACTAGTCTTACTATACACTAAAGATTATTTTTTAGAGATTTCTCAAAGTTGGTGTTACCATTAACAACTCTTACCAGATAAAGTGTGAAAATCACATGGGATGAAAAGTATTATTCTTCTTTCAATGAGGTGAACTTACTGTTTGCATCACTCTTATTTTGATCGTAAAATGAGTAAGGTAATGGGAATTTTGTTTTTTGTGATCTTAATAGGACAATTTGGGATTGTTAAATTATGTAGGACGATCAGGTGGTAGTTTTTGGGTATCATCATCCTTACCCACATGAGAATAATTACCCAACTCATGATTTATAGTTTTTTTATTTATGAATTCTATTAACTGTTAGTGGCACTATATATTTTGGGAAAAGGTTCAGAGTATTTTCAAAAACCAAGCGTTTGGGCTATATACATTCACAAAATGATTTGAATCATAGATAGAGAAAACGTGTGTAATATCTATAGATGTATGAATTTGATATTTCCATCACCTAGGGGATGGGTAATTTCATTGAAGTCTCTCTTAGTAGGAACGTGTCATCATCAGATATTTTGGAATCTTGGGAAGATAGTTACATTATAGATCATTTTTCTCAGTTGCGTCTATATGTATAGGAGTATATTTTTTGAATTGTTTTGGGAAGTGTTTGATTATAAACATCTCACCTTCATACTATTCTATAGCCTTTGTTTCAAGATGATAAATTTATAGGAATTCAAGAAACCCTATATAGTATGGAGACCATTTTGGAATCTTTTATCTCTTCATATGGTATAAGATGTTTCTAGGGTTCAGTTTTTCATCCCAACAACTATAAGGAGATATATATTGTTTTATTATAATAGTTCATTGTGTTATGTTCATCCAATCACAATGAAGATGTATTTTGACAACAGATAGTGATTCTGGTTCCTAGGTGTTATGTAGGGAATTTGTTATTATGTGCCCTACTATTAAACCTTTGGATAGGTAATGGTAAGGAAATTGATACCTTCTGGTCCTCTTTATCCTCTTTAGGTGCCAGTATGAAATGGGATTAATTGTACATGGACCATATAGTGGTATTACCCTAGAATCTCTAAGGAATAAATCCTATTTTTGTGGTGGTTGATCAGCTGACCAAATCAAAGCATTTCATTTAGATTAGGGACAACAGTAATGGTTAATATCTTGGAAAGATGTATGTGAAAGTGGTAGTGAGGTTACATGGGGTTCCATCTAACATTATACCAAACATGGAGACTAGGTTTACTTTAAGGTTCTATAGGAGTATCCAGATAGTGATGCAGACTTTGGTCATGTTTAGTATGGAAAATCATCCACAAATAGATAGTTATAAGGAGCATTCTATTTAGAATCTGGAGGATATTATATGTGTATTTTTCTTATATTTTTCTAGATCATTAGATAACCATCTGGAACTGTTTCATATAACAGTATTCCTCTTGAATATATTAGAAGAAATAATTTTGAGGATTTTTGTTGTCTTCTTTATTGGTCACCACTATGTTGGGAACAAGTTGGTGAATCTTATTTAGTGGGATCAATTTTTCATTATGAGATATACATGAGGATTAAATATATACATTGATTATTGGAAATAACTCGTAGTTAAAATACATATTATGCCAATCAAAAATTTCATCCTTTGGATTTGTTTGTAGGTGACTATATTTTCATGACTATTTCACCTCAGTTGGGTCATCATTAGCATGGAAAATAGGGAAAGTTGGATCCAAGATATGTGGGACCATTTTAGGTCACTGAGCAGTATGGTTATATTGTTTATCAGATATCATTATCAGTTTTGTATAAATGAATTCATGATGTTTTCTACATGTCACAGCTCAAGAAATACTATCCTGATCCAACTCAAATTTTGAGATGGGCAAGGGTTTGAGTTATATTATGTTTTTTATGTCGTGAAACCAAAATTAGTGATTTTTTAATATCATTTGAATGAATTATATTGGAATTAGATTGTGTTTTTTAGAGAGTTATGGTAACGTGGATTAGATTCTAATGAGACATGAGAAAAAGATTAATTTAATAGGGGTTAGTGGCCTCACCTATTTACCAGACATAACACTTCTACATGACTTCCTTGTGACGAGAAGTATCATGGTGTGGTGTTTTTAACATCCTATTACCCACATTAAGATATTTTTTTTCCTATTTTAGTTTATTAAAATTAATTGGGTGAATCTTTAGATTCCGATGATAGTGACCATTTTACGAAGAAGAAAAAATACTTTCCATGGATTTTTGTTTTTTAAAATTAAAAGAGTCTGAGAATATATGTGTTAATTTGTTTTCTGGGTTCTCTGTTAGTTTAACGAAAACCTAAATTGTTTAGGGTTTTCATGTATGAATATGATGTCTTTAATATCTGCAGGAAATTTACATGTTGGGTAATGAGAGTTCACAATGTATAATGTTTTCCAAGATCAATACATGAGATGATTACATAGCATAAATGATAACATTTTATGTAAGGGTTACTCTTCAAGTAATGTTAAAAGATATATTTATAATAAAAATGGGAATGGTCATACAGAATATATGATCCCTAAGGATTACACAAATTTTAAATGGATTACACATCATGTAAATGTAACAGAAATGACTTTTAGGGTTCTATGAAAGTGATATGTTATTTACTCATTATGACGTTTCTTCCCTATTGACCTAGGGATCTTCTACAGTGATTTTATGAGCCTCAGTTTGAATCAAAATGATTTATTTGGTGATGGATCACCATTATGGTGTGATTTCATCTCTACAGGTGAGTAATAATTTCTACTTATTTTTTGATTTATATCATAGTATCATTATTGCATCGCACCATTGGTTTTTGATCTATGGGGATGTTTCCTCTGATTGTTTTATAGGTCTATTGTTAAATATTGTTCTGTGTGCGTCCTGATTTTTTAGGTACATTGTTTTGTCTCTATCATGTTTTGGTGAATTTCCATGATCCTATATTTGATAAAATGTTTTATTAAATGAAATGGAAAATGTGAATGATTTTCCTGTGCATGTAGAACATTGTTTTTCTAATATATGGGTTTCCCTTAGTTTTGGAAACTAAAAATTGTTTTTCAACAAAATGTTAACTGGTTTTGGGAAATGGTTTTAAAACCATGAAATGATGAAACGGTTCGGAAAATAGATCTCATTAGAAGCCTTTGGTACTTTGGTTAATTTTATAGTAATAGTTATTTTCAAAATTGGTGGATTTTATCATGGGGCATTCCTCTTCTCGCTAGACTCATTTTTAAAGGGATTTGTTAGCCCAGAGGGGGGTTCAGGTTTTTAGGAGTTCCTCAACTCAAAATGATCAAGGAATATTTCTAGAGGCATTTTCGAATGAAATTATCTATGTTAGGTACTAATTTTATAGGTATCCTGACATAACTTTATCCTTGGTTTGATTTTACCCTTGCTTCTTTTTGCTGATTTGGTCTACTTTTGGTTTGCACTATTTTAATTGTACTATCTTGGATTTGATTTTATATGTGATGCATGCATTTTCTATTTTTGATATTATATATATGTTGTGATATATATTGATCTGAAATATTTTGAATATCACTTACCCACATTATTTTGTAATGCTGAAAAAGTGAAAATTACATTTTTTTCCATGATTTTGTTATAAAATCTATTAAAATGTATCATGCCTTATTTTATTTAAAGTTGAGAATGCATGAATTATTATTATGTGATGTGATATGTATGACCTAGGTGAGACTGTACTAAGAGTATTTACACACACCCTATGTTACCCTTCAGTGGTACACAGACTTGGTTATGTATTTTAATGTAGGGAAATGAATAGTGTTATAGTGAGGTGGTGATGTTTCCTATCTACTATGTTTGTGTATCTTGATGGTGAGATGGTGCAAGTTTTCCCATTCCAATGTATGTAGATTAATAGAGTAGCTATATTTTTTTCATCCTCTACTATTGGACTTGTCTCTTTGTATTATTTGGTATCTTTTTTGGTGTATCAATTCCATTTTTATGTTTTTGTTATGATGTATATATATATTCACATTTTATAATGTTGTTTATTTCCATACATGAAAATATATTTTATGTTTTCAACTTCATGCTGGGTGAAATTATTCCCTATGTTGTTGTTTCCCACGTGCTAAATGCTTGCCTACGGGGATCAAGAATACCCTTTAGGGATGTGGAAATTCTGGTTGGGTACCAATTTTAGAGGTTGAATGAGTCGGGTTCATCACATATTGCTACCAAGAAATATGATTTCCTACCATAGTCAATTGATATCATAATAGATCTAGTGGTATTACATGAAATAAAAGTGACATGTCAATTCCTGATGCAACAAAGGTTCCCAATGTCCCAATATTTTCAAAATCCATTCCAATACCATGATTAAAGTTTTTTAAAAAAATTCAAAGACAAGACAATCAGATTCAGTGTTTGAAAACACATTTCTGAACCCAAACCAACATTCATGAATATATTCAAACACATTGTGTGGAAAATCCATTTTTAAATAAAATCTCCATTAAAAACCTCTATCCTTTCAAGAAATCGAACTAAAACAAAAATAAATTCAATTTAATGAACAACCCAGAGTAATTTTACATGAATGATATTAAATTTAAATAATTAATCCATTAATGAAAATACATACCTCAAAAATGGAGGCTGAACTAATAACCTTTAACGTTAATGATCAGGGAATAGTTGATAGGGGCCTCACAATCCTTGATCCACAAGAAAAATATCAATCCTCTATCAAAACCCTTGGATATGGAATACATATCATGTTCAGGCTCCACAAGATGATTGAAGAAGTTATCCAATGGGGATCTAAGAAGAAGTGAAATTTTTAGATAGAAAATGCATGATACATTGAGATTAACCATTAATAATGCATATAATCCACCTATAATCCCAACATAGAAGCCTCTAGAGCACTACCTAAGGATGTGGTCAATCTATTATGATTTTATGGTGTCGTTAGAGGTTAAACCGGAGTCTTTGAGTTTTTAACAAAATTTGATGCCTTAAAAACCTACACACATGGTGTCATATAGTTTGGAGTACATGTGCACCATAACCATGAACCCTATATAGATATTCTATTAATGGTCCATGGATTAACCACATGTTTAATTTAACCATGCACAAACCACGCATAACCTCTCTTCATAGGGGTTCATGATTTGGAGGGCTGTCTATATAGTTTGGATGAACATTGTGGCTCCTTGTAGAAGACCATGCTTGGTTGTATTGTTTCCTTAGAAAAACCGTATAGTTTTTGATAAGCATGTTCTAAGATAGAATAGACCCAACTGCTCCCAATTTTTTTATAACACCCAAAATAACCCCAAATCAAGACCCAACAAAACCACTATCAAAATAACGGTCAAAGAGTTCTTGAATGAATGTAACAGAATATTATAATCCATATGGTATATATTGAATTACTTTTAAAAATAATAAAATGAATATTTAAAACCAATCAAAATAAAAATGGGGATTTTAAAATACTAAAAATAAAAAGATATTTTTCTTTCAATAATGGTATTTATAATATTCACCCAAATATAATTTTTTTTCAAAACATTTGAAAAATTTACCACTATGTTAATTTTAATATGATGATTTAAAAATGGTATACTTTTTATATAACTGAATTTTTAAAATTTTGAATAATATAACTATAATATTTACACACAATTAAATAAAAACCATTTTCGAGTAAATCATATTTTTGATGAAAAAAAACTTTACTAAAAAATGAGTACTTATTTTCAAATAATTAATCAATAAATTTTAATTGAATAAAACTTATATATATATATATTTTAAAGTGTTTTTAATCCTATTCATACCTAAAAAACAACATATAGGTTATAATGGTATATACTATCATGGTCCATTTAGACTTCGGGTTTCATATAAATAATTCTATCGAATACTTCATGTATATTTGTAAGGAAATATATATATATAATATTTGGGTGTTACATAGACTGCAATAAAAATAATTTTTTCCTCAAAATTCTATCACTATAATAAAAACAATAAAACAATATTGGATTAATTACATCTTCATGTTCCTATATAGCCTCATAAATTTTTTGGATTCAACAAAAACATTATCTAGATGAAGAATATTATTTCATTGAACGTTTTCTCTATGATAGAGATTCTAAATCAGTTGTTGATCATACAAAAAATCTTACTCTGATGGTATTTCCACTAAGTTTAGTACATTTTAATGATCCCATATATTGATCCACTGGTGAGAAAAATTGAAAACATAATGAAATTGAGAGACATTCAGTGAAACCATCATCCGATAATATTTCTTCCTGATATGGATACAAATTTACGATGTAATGATAATTCTGGGGACAAACATTACATTATTTAAAAATATCACACCTTCATCCAATGAGATATCATATGGAATATATTATCATCAAATTTGAACTATAGATCTTATTATTGATTGTTATCATAGAATTACTATCATCTTTATGTTTCACTTATGTTTTATTGAATGAACCTAAAGTTAAATATGATTTACTTATCTTAATAAGGTCTCAATAGATTTTTTTAACTAACTTCATCCTAAAATGTTATAATTATACATATCTTATATTTGAGGTCTTCTTAGGGAACAATCTTTATCGATCAATGAAAACTATTGCTGTATGAAAATTACAACAATTTTATTGATCCCAAACACCACTGAAATCCATAAATAAATCTCTTAGAATGTATTCTATAGTTTAAATGGTCAAATTTTGTTGAAATTATATACAGGGATGATAAGTAGCACTAAAACACAACTATATATCTAGATATTACTAAAGAATTTTTTTGAATAATGAGGTAAACCACATATCTTGACCAGATACGATTGATATTAGTACTTCAAAAAATATCACAACATCATTAATATATAATCGAGAATGATGATTATGATAGAAATATTCTGAAATAAAAAACAATTGACTGATTATCATAAGGTGAATGAATTTAACCAAAATAATATTGTTCACTTTAGTTGTTTTGGGTGTTAAATAATGAAATCTATGGTTATGTTTTTAAGTTTACATTTATTGATGATTAATGGTTGAATTATATTTTGAGAGTTATCTCTCTCTACCTTAAATATATAATAGAACATTTATCATGAAACATACTCTAAAATGTATATTTTCTTGTCAACTACCTATAAATACTCTTTTAGATATCTATTAATTTTCATATTCTTGGGATGAATATGGAATGATAAATTATGTGATTCATCCAATATATCCTTATTTAGGTCTGGTATTGATAGAAAACATAGTCCATTAATGAACCTTATAATTCTAGCATGATCCTAGTTGAATTCAAGAACATTACACATGTTCTTATGTAATTCAACATCTTCCTCCAGTTCCTTCTTAATCCTCTCAAGGATTCATGGTTGAACATTCATCAAAGAAGGAAGAATTCCATCCCATTTCCTCAAAAATTAAATATCCATATTATAAAAATATGTAAATATTAGATCTCTTAAGATCCACATCATATATAAGCTGGAAATATCCTTTTAAGTCAAAGAAACATCCACCATGTTTTCATTTCTAGAGTAGTAATATATTTTTTATCCATAGTCATGGATAAACTCTATCAATATTATGTGGAACATGTTAAACTCTTTTTTATTGAATATATAATCTAAAATTTTATGGTTAGTATATATTTCACACCATTTTCTATAAACACAATTCCTATATATCAGTAATGAAAATATTTCCACTGCTATCTCTTGGAAATGTGCCAAATAAATATTATTCCTAGGCCATCAATTAGAGTGTAGAATAATATATCATTATATCATTCTGCATCATGATGACTACGTATAACTTCTTTTATGCATAACCATAGATAATAAACCCTTCACCACTGCAAGGTTCTTTCAATACAGGTGCACTGACCAACCTTCTCTTCAGTCCCTTGATATTTTCTTCACATTTATCTATATAAAGTAACTTGTCTCCCTTTCATGTTAATATGGTGAGTGTATTATATAGTTGTGAGAAATTATTTTCAATTCAGTGAAAATATTCCACCAAACCAAGAAAACATTGTATCTCACTATACTTGGATATATTTATCCAACACTCAATAGATTTCATCATTAATGGATAGATTGATACAACCTTAATTAATATTATATTTCCTAAAAAGGAATATTTATGTTGTGTAAAATCAAATTTGTTGAATTTTGCATACAACATATCCTTATTTTGGGTCTTTAGTATGATTCTCTAGTGTTCTTCATGCTCTTATTTACTCATGGGATATAAAATAATATCTTCAGTAAAGAACACCACAAATAGATCAAGGTAATATATAAATACATTATTCATTACATCCATGAAGATTATGTGATACTTGGTAAGACAAAATTACATTAATATAAATTCATAATGACCATACCTCATAAAGAAGTCCATCTTTGGTATATCCTATTTCATGACCATTTACTAATGATATCCTAATCATTCATCAATCATAGAAGAATATTGGGATCCTATAAACTTATCAAAATGTTTATCAATATAGAGAAGAGGATTATTATTCTTAAAAGTGTTCTTGGTATGATCTTGATAACCATTGTAAAGACTCATTGATCCATCTATCTTCTTAGAAAAAAGAATATGTGCACCCCACGATGAATCTCATGAATGAATGAATATCTTTTTTATATTATTATGATTTTTCTTCTTCAATTAAAAAAATTCAATCAGGGCCATTATATATAGTGTCTTTGAAATATATGTAGAACCTGGTATAAGTTATATTGAAAACATAACTTCAGGATTTAGGGTAAGACTAAGAAGCTATCTATGAAATACATTAGTATATTCACAAAAAATAGGAAAAATATTTGTGTTGATTTTCTCCCTAAGAATTTGAGATAAGTATCCCTTATGAGTTGATAGTTAAAATAATGTTATGGAAGTAATTACTAATGTATTTTATGGTCCATCATTACACAAATAAACTATTATTATTTGATTCCGAATATCGATTGTAATGTACCTCCCTTGAAAATTGATATGGGATCTATATTGGGAGAGAAAATCCAAGACCAAAATTGCCTCCAATTCCACTAGAGGAAGAATATCTAGATTTCCATGAAGAAAAATTCCAAAAAAAAATTATGTGAGTATATATATACTTGAAAAATAAGTATCCAACAATTAGTAGTTTTAATTGAAAAGTCAATATCAAATCATTAAGGATACAAATGAACATACCCAGATACATTTCATGATATAAATTAATTTATAAGACTAAGATCAGATAAGATATGTCAATGTTTGAACATATTTATCACTACCTCAACTTTATCATTCAATCATAATTCCCTTTACAAGGGAAAATGGTTAGAATAAGTAGAAAAAATCATACATGGTAAACATATAATCTTGAAAATTGTTTATTGGATGTCAAAATAGTGACACCAAATTTTAAATCTATGAAATTTTATGTGTAAAAAAAGAAAATTTATAGCTGTAATATATTAAAATAGTTTTATTATAGTTAAAGATGAATATGTGAATTAACCTAAGAATGTCTTCTATGAGTGTTAAACTGGGTGCAGAGAAAGGGGCCATGCACTATACACAAGAATAATGGTTGTAAAACACTCAATCAACTCTTTTCATGGTTATTACCAAGATATGATTTTATTCCAAAATCAATTACACATATAGTTTTTAAAGTATGGATTCATTTTAAGAAAAACTACATACTATATACCATATAAAAACATTATGATATTATCCTATAATTATACATTTTCTCTAGTTCAGCTATAGGGTTATGTTCCCTAATATAAAATGTCATAAATACAGTTCCCAATTTTTATACTAATATTTATATGATTAAAAGTATAACAACCTGACTCTAGTAACCTAGAGATAATGTTTACATTTTTACATCAGTAAAAGATACATGCGATATCTCCTAACTATATCTTTTTGTTTAGTAGTCTTGGAAAAATATATAAATATTTGATTTTATTATTACATTATAAATATAAAAAAAATATCATAAGATATATCAGTTCATCCTTTATTTCATCCACAATATCTCTCTTAATAACGTGGGAAAATAAAATAAAATAAATGGGGAGATCAGATACACAATAATGTTTAAATACAATTGAAACCATCTAGAGTAAGGAATTCATAATGAAATATAGATGTGTGGACAATAAAAACACATACCATTCAATAAATATCATGAGTTATATGAGAATACGTGTATTATATTAATATAGTAAACAAATGTATAAGGTAAAATAAATTCTTAATATAGGAAATTCATTATTTTGGACATTCATTATCAAAGCCCCTCAACCCAGATATCATGAATCTTACCATCATAGACCCTCAACAAAAAAATAATTCTAAATAAATAAGAAGGTTTATACCAAATACCCATCAAATTTAGAAAGACTAATTTTTTCATTATTATACATATCAGTGGATTGAGGGAATTTCTATAACCAGGACCCACTCATTACTTGATTTTCCTTTGAATTAATCATATTTTGAATGATCAAATAAATTCATTATCAAAATTCCTTTTAAGTCAAAAATTAACCATATTCAAACAAGGATACAAGAAATGAATATTTAATCATTATAAAACTTTTTGGTGATGAATAAATATATTATCATTGGATCATATTACTTGTATGATCAATGGGTGTCGTTATAGATGAATATACCTTTAAAATATCACATGAATAATTCTTGAGGAAACTACCCTTTTTAATTTAAAATAATCTATTTTAAATATAAACATATATATATTTTCGGAAAAAATTATTTTAAAATAACTATGGAAAATTTTAAAGTAATATATAATGAAACAAGTTGTCATTATATAGGAAAATATGTTCATGTGGTGTATGTTAAAACAAATATTCAATTCACAATTTTTATAAAAAGTACATAATTTGGTAAAAAAAATAAGAAGATTCATTTTAAAACATTCATATACAGAACAACATGGGAAAAAATAAAATTATAATTCATTTTATAATAGTCAAAAAGGTCTTGAATTTTTTATTGAAAATATGTACGTGGAAGAAAAATAGTTTGAAATGAATCTTAAAAAATATATTTTTGAAAGAAAGTCCTTCATATGTTATTTACTAATTTATTAGAAATCGAAAAATAGAAGATATTTAAAATAATATGCATCCTCAAACGTAACTATAGTATAATAAAATTTTTGGGGGTTAATATATTATCATCATAAATTTTTTTGAAAGTAAACATGAACATAAATAACCCATAAAAAAGGAAACTATAAAAGTATCATTACTTCATGTTTGAATTTCTTCGCAACTCATTTTAAGAAAATATATAAAAATGTTAGATTTTATATAATTATATAATGGTATCATATATATACTTATAATATAATATGTGATCCACTTAAAACATTCTAACACCCATTTATTAAAATTTTATTACTACAACTGTCATTTCTTATGGTCAGTTGTTTCATTTTTCATGTATGGTTTTATTCCATGGTTTCAATCCTTATATTTTTGTCATGATTAAATCATCAAAAAAATTATTTATGATATAAAATTACTATATACTATTTATATATGAATTTATTAAAATCCAATGGAGGTGGACATAAAAATTGGATCACATCACTTCATAGAGGTGGTTGTTCATAGGCACACATAGGTGAAATTATCTTTCTTTATTGAGTGCAATGGTAAACAGTTAAATTATATGTTATATTTAAAATATTTTAATTATTATATAAATATCATATAAAAATTAATTTTTTCAATATTTATTACTATCCTTATAAAATAGCGATGAAAAACTAATTACATCATTGTGTGGAGATGGTAAGCCTTATATACACATGAGTGATGCTTTCACAATACATCTAATATAAAAGGAGTGGAAAATAGTTTTACCATAATAATAATAATAATAATAATAATATATTTATTATACTAGAGTCATTATTTTAGTATTTCTAAGACTTATTTATAGTATCTAAAAGAAGGAATAAATTTTAATGAGTCAGTAAAAATGATTACTTCTTCTTTATTAGATATCCTTTCAATCCCTTATTAAGGATCCCTGGAATGGTCTATTAAGATGTAAATAAACTCTAATTCGTGCCTAGATAAGTTGATTATTGAATGGAATAGTTTTTGGTTAATCTATGTAGATTAATGCGGTGTAAATGGGAGATAAGAGGGGTGTCCTTTTATATGTGTGGTGAGGGACACACCATGAATATTTTAAATAATTACAATATTATTAAGAAATTTTCAAGGATATGTTTCCACTAAACTATTAAATCGCGATAATAAGGTTATATGTGTAGAAATATATTTATCAGTTAATAATTATGTGGAATAAATTTTTCCTTATCACATACTTTTACTCTATTTTAGCTCAATTTATCCTTTTACTCTGCTTATATGTTTTTTTGTTGTTACTACACATTATGACTAAAAATTAAGTTGAAATTAATTACATATTATTAATAATAATTATTCAAAATTTCTAATTCATTTTACAATATTCAATTATTATAAGTGGTGGAAATTCATTTTAAATTAAACATATAAAACTAGATAAAAACTACATTATGAAAATTGCATTTTTTAAATTTTAAATGTATTTTCATGCCAAGATGAAGTATAATATTGATAAAAAATAAAAAGAATTAGTTATTTTATAGAAACGTTATCTAATTAATTTTTAACGATAATCCAAATAATAAAGGATATCTAAAAATACTATGAAAGAAAACAATCTTTTATATACAAATAAATATTTACACTATTCAAACCAAAATAAATTTTTTTGAAAATTTAAAAACAAATCAACCTATGTGAATAATGATTTTATGATTTCAAAAAGGATTGGATTTTTATGAAATTAAATTTTTAAATGTGGTGTAAATTAATAATATTATCCCTAAACAAAATATAACAAAACCCATTTTTAAATTAAACTGATTTTTAATAATAAACTGACTATTAGAAATTGATTACTTATTTCCCCATAATTAATCAATTCATTTATTTTAAATAAAAACATAGTTAATTTTTTCATAGATTAGTTAAACCTAATCATATCTTCCATTCTTATGATAGTGTTATAAAGGTATACTAAATGAAGGTTCATTTAGACATTGGTTTTTGTATAAAGAAATCCATCAAACACTTAATATTTATTTGAAAGGAAATACATATAAAATATTGGTGTGTTATATAGTAGTATTAAGGCGTAAGAAAAATGTGGTTTTCCAAATATGATGTATGGATATCAACTGAGTTCATTCATGTTTATTTATTCATCTAAATTATTAAAACCTATAATCACTATATTTTAAGAACATTTATAATGAATTTAAGGAAATGAAGTAACAGTTATTCATCTTAATATTATTTTGTTCAACCAGTTAAAATATTAGGTAAATATTTGTAGGTGTATATATATATAATTTATATATTTTCCCTTTGATTATTTTTATCATAGATATATTTATTATCTTGGTATTTAAAGTCCATTATAATTTATTTATTTTAAGGGGGTTGTCGTTCAAAATTAATAAAATCAAAAATGGTTTATATGACAATCAAATTTCTATTTAGGTTGCCTATTTTGAATATACACTAAGAGAAATTATATGATCAAATTATTTTAATATCGCCATATATATTCATCAAATCTGGATATTTATGGGGTTTTATGTTTTCCTTACATTTTCCACCCTTTGGAACCCAAATTTTTTGAGAAAATGTTTTTATGAAAATCCATCGTTATCTCATCTACTTGGGCATGAAATCATTCTTCTGCGTGTCTATGTTACATAATTTTTTTAAAAACATTTTGTTTTCAAATATAAAATTATTTTTTAAGAAATTTTCAATCCTATTTGACTTTGTTTTCAAATGAATGAAAAAATTTATTTTCACAATGTCTTAAAAATATAATATTTATGAGTTTTAAAAAAAGTTTGAAATGAGTAATTGTTTTTATTTTTACTGAAAGAATTTTTTTTCACCTTAATTATGATTATTATATTGTTAAATTAATTGTTTAAAATATTCATATTTTTTTTCAAATAAAATTAATTCCTCAATATTCACCAAATGATTAGTTTATAATGATATTGAAGTAATAAATCATTTTCACTTTTTAAAAAAATGTTCAAAAAATTGTTAAATTTTATTTTATATCAATTTCATCATCCATAGATGTTTCTTATACTTTAATTGGTATATTTTATAATGATACCATCAATTTTTTTATATGGATGACTTTTGATGATGATGTTTTAAGGATGATTCTATGAAACTATTTACCTTAAAATGGGTAAATTTAACTATGATGAAATATTGATTAATCATGTTTTCATCCCATGATTTAATTGCCCTATGATATAATGATGAATGTTTTTAAGGAAACATTAATCACTTTTCAATTGTTTTCATTATTTAATTTGTGGGACTATAATTATATATTTCTCGAATGAATTTGGAAATGCATTATGTGTGACACCATTTTTTCATTGATATTTTTATTTTGTATAATTTTGAATTATTTTGTTGGATAATTAATTTTTTAATGTCATTGGATTTTGATATTTAAATTCTAAGAATGTATTAACTACACATGGTTTGTGTATATTTAAGAATAAATGTATTAAAACCATCTGTGGGGATTTATTAATAGTATATTATCATTCGACATAGAAAGAACATGATTAGTTAAATCATTCAATGTCATATAAGAAACCATGAAAGTGATATTTGGGTTGTACAGTAGGGGAATCATTGTTAGTTCATGGGGTTATCAAACCATTCATTTTACCCCAATGAAAATTTATTTTCTTCATAAAATAACCAAAAAATTATTAAAGGGTATTAGCTATTTCATCTAACCTTTTTCATACATAAAAAAATTATCTTATATCGGTAGGACCACTCATTTCATAAACTAATTACTCTTATCCACCTCGTCTGATATTTATTCCTCATGATATTGGGTGTGATCTCCCTAGTTGTGGGTTTCACCCCCTCTATTACTATCTTTTCTCTCATATTTCCTATCTTTATTTCCCCTCTTAGTTTAGAAGAACCCTAAGATAAAGGATTTGGCCTATTTTTTGTGATTCTTTCATTGTTAGGGTGTATGATGGGTGTCTTCGGTAATCATATTCCTTGTTTGAGCATCCTCCACCAAAGGTGATACATTTTAGATAGTTTAAGCTTTCTAGACATTCATATAATTTTGGAGAATCTATATAACTGCCTTATAAAACATATTATAAATTCAACATGTGTTTTGAAATATGTTTTTATGAAAATCAATGTGTCTTCTTAAGTCATTGTATGAATGATGTTATTTTAAAATGGATTTTCTCTTTGAATGCGATTAAGGAAAATGCCAACTTCCTATGAACTTTCCTCGGAGGCTATTTAAATTTTTTTTAAACTAAATTGAATTGTATTTGAATGAGTGGGGGAACAATCATGTGTTTTAATTTAATTTAACTTGGTTTAAATATTTTGAATTGACTTATGTCGCATGCTAAACATTTTTTAAAATATATATATGATTTGAAAAAGGGGATTTTTATGCTTAAAAATATATTTGACACTAGTTTCATTTTATAGTTGTGTGTTTTCTCTAAAGGATTATTTAAATGAAATTCTGGAGTTAGAACAATTTTGAAATATTTTTTATAATATGGGTCTCAGGGGTTATAAAATAGCCTCTAAAAATGAATTTGAGGTTTTCTGAAATGGGTGGTTGACACCGTTTGGTTTCTTTTGAAACAATTACATTACTCAAAAGGGATGTGCTATTTCAAAGATTTATTTTAATGGATATATTTTTACTTCCACTTTTTTTTAATATATGGGTTTTTTCAATGGAATTTTGAAATTGGGTTTCTAAATGCAATGAAAAGGCATCTAATCGTGATCTCTTTTATGATAGATCAATTATCATTTTAGGTAATATGGTATTTCAAATACGTGAGACCCTATTTTATCTCTATGTATTTCTATTTTAATATTGTATCCATTGAATCCTCAGTGTATCTTATTTATTAATATAAATATAGTGATTCTTTTGATTTAGTGCGTGATTGGTGATTTTTGTTATGAGGGTTTGAGCGGAAAGGTGAGAGTTGTTTTGAATTTCATTTCTTTGATACATGCTATTTTTATTTAGCCACATCCACTTGACATGTCATATGAGTCATAGAGATATGGTAGATGACCTTTGAAGAGTAATAACCTAGTAGAATCAATGGATTTACTACATATTCTTTCTGGTTACACAGAGATGATTAGATCAGAATTAGAAGAAACACTTTATTCTAGTGATATTCATTTCACCCATAGATTAAGTAATTCAATGGATTGTTATTTTTGGTTATTTTGATGGGAATTAATTGAATGATATAGGTTCATTATTGATGACCATGTTTCATCATCACTAGTGAATATATTTAATTACTAGATCCTCGGGGAGATTACCATAATAGTAGGTCCTTTTTGTATACAACAATGTATTTGGTTTTGTAATTGAATTGTATTACCCTTGTTTGTCTTATTTCATTAACTTTATTATTCAGTTTTTTATTTCTATTTAGTATACTTTGATACCTTGGATACATTGTGTGATTTATGTATAACCATGTGTGTGATGGTTTAATTTTTAATGGGTTGTTTTAAAATAGTTTCAGTGTATGATATTATAAAAGAAAATTGTTTGGATATTTTTTACGGTGTTAAAAGAATTATTTTCCTCAATATTTTTTATGAAATAGGATTTTCTTTAGATGTATAGAAATAGGGAATGAGATGATTTGATTTGTTTTTAATTGGTTTAAATTCCATATTTAATGTGAGAACCTATTTCAAACTTTATGATATAACTATCAATTTCTAAAAATTTTATAAAGGTTCTGGTCCCAACTTTTGGTAGGTTGTGGTGTGATACATAATTATTTTTTTCTTCCACATATATTATCTTACTTGCTTGTTCTTGGTATGGTTTCTATTATCTCTTGAGGGAATTGACTGATTGACATATACCTATTTTATTTTTGTTTCCCTATTTTACATTTTCCAATTAGGAATTTTTACTACTTTTTATGTATGTTGGCTAGTGAAATCAGTTGGAGGAGGATTTAAAGGAATTTGGATGTTTCTTTTTCTGTGTGCTTTCATTGTAGGGGAGGGAAACTATGGGGTGAGTGGAGGTGTTGTCTCTTTACTTTCATTAACATCTTTATTCAATATTTTCAAATATGTTATTTGTTATAATAATTTGATATATAGGTATATCAATATGATTTTAATTTTATTTATATTTTTTCTTTTACTCTAATTTTTTATATAAACCATTCCCATGTATTCTTATATGACTCATCATAATTAGTTAGTATCCCATGGCGACCGAGAATTCTCTCTATACCTATGACAAACCAGTTTTGTCATCTATTAGGTGGGGGAATGATGTTGGATCATTATTGTGTTTGTCAAGAGATAAAAATTATCACGACCTCCTCCAAATAATATATACTGATCCTGGGTCAGAAATGTGAGAAGAGAGATAATGACCCCTGAGTCATGCCTCCAGTAAGCCCTAGGTTGGCGAATAGCACCGGGGGTATAATATAAAGACAAATCTGAGGCATTACCCTCTATGAGGACACATGCAATAGACGGAGATAAGATAGACACCAATAAAATCCAACTCAGACAACAATATAAAGGAAAATCCAAGTACTCATATATAATTTCATGAAAAACTACTACAACTGAAAGGGGAAAACAACAAGCAGAAAAAAAAAATAAAAACAATAGCGACTACGAAGCCCAAACAGCTCATTCAACCCCAATCTAGTAGAAACCAGATTGATCTCCAAACATAAAAGTGACCTGAAATACAATTTGTATATCCATATTGTGATAATAATAGTTTACTTAGTAAGATCCTCCCCAGAGCCTCTTGTTAAAATGTAAGGAAAGTATGCTAAAGTACACTAAACAACAAGTGAAACTAACTCATCACCTAAAGAGGTATACTATGTTCCCAACCTCCCCATGGATGCTCTCACCAAGTAACACATACAAGAGTATATAATATGAAAAAGAATATCAAGGGTACCCCGCTCTACATCCCCACTGGTTTGCCACTTTTCCCAAATTTTGCATGTCCTAAGAATCTCTCTCCAAAAAGGCATGACCGTAAACAACTATGTGAAGCAACACAACATTCTCCTCATGAAATAAAACCCACCATGTCTAGATATGTAAAGTAACAAAGTAGTTTCTGGGATCCACCACTGCTCAAATAACGTTTATAGTACACCATGTATTAATTCTCAAGCCATTATAACCCATACACTGAGTAAGGATCCTCAAATCATCATAGCCTATACATGTTACACATATAGTAGTCCATAAGAAACAATATCCAGAATATATATGTGTGAATAACCACATTCCATTATAGCCCTCTACACACACATATGGAGAAAACTAAGCACTATTCCTACCAGCACATGTATCTACCAAGATAATAGAGTGGGGCCAAAGGGGGAAATTGGCCATCCATCCTCCCACCAGATTGATGGGGAAAACACCCCCATGCTCAAAATCCTCAAGGTGTCATTTTCCCTAACTGATGTGGTGGAGTAGCGTATAGAAACAGAAAACGTACATAATATTTTATAGCTCACAAACACAAAATTGAAAAAACCTAGTCTTAGACTCAACTACAGTTGACGCCTCTCGGACTCAAGGCTTTAACTTCTAAGACTAGGTTTCCTATTAGCACAAAACCATTTAACGAGATTTATTAAATTAATTCATTCCCTTTTTATCTGTTTCACTTTATCTTAAATAATTATTTAAACATTAATTTTCCATAAATAATTTCCACATTATATTTTATTAGGATCACACCTAAAGACCATTGTCCCTTTAAAACTGTAACCTCATCACTGCATCCCAACAAACTCCATCCCCATTGGTTAACATTATTAATTAAATTATTTATTTACAACATTACATTCCCATAATCCCAAGAATTATAGAAAACATTATATGCTACTAAACACAAGGGGCTTAGCATGGTGAGTAGATGAACTAGCCATCGAGTCTTTGCAGTCTATAGCAAGAGTATATACCCGTCATCCATTGAGAAGATAAATAAGGGAATCACATGGTATACCATGCGTGTCTTTTCTACTTTAGGCAGAAGGGTAAGCAAGACCAGCTTCTTTTATTAGTGGGGAATGTAAAGTAGATAATAATCTAATATGAATCAGAAAGAATCTAAAAAATTACATTGAACCCATTTTATCATCCCTAGTTTCCTCCCAGATGCCCACATGCATTAACCGATGCATCTTGACACTATAGGCATAAACTACAGCCACAACCAGTAGGCCTCCCTACCCCCACATGTAACAATAGCCACACATTCTCACATCACAACACAAGAAGAAGGAAAACAAACATCATATCAATTGGGATCTTGAACCTTGAACAAGAAAGAGGGTATCTCAAAACTCTGCAAAGAATTATCTTTTATCAAAAAACCAGTTCTTTAATAAATATTGGATTAATAGATTTATTATTCATAGGTTCCAAATTAGGGAACCCTAATGAGGATGCAATCACAAATAATTAAACATGCATATAGAACCAATTTTATTAACATAAAATTACACCAAGATTTACCAGATTCATTTACATGCCTATTTATCATTAGGATAACAATCATTGATTGATTTCTGCTTTACATTATTTACCAATTTCCATCAGGAATTAGAATCCAAATAAATCAAGAATTGATATCACAATATCTATGAAAATAAGTGGCAATAACATACGATCGATATCAATTTGTTTATCCGGTTCAAATATTTATTAAGTCAATTCCATCGTGATACAGTGGGATAAAGCATGCTAATTATACAGTTGCACATAAACAAAAATAGAAATAAAGAATCCCCTAACACAAACGGTTCATGATGTTCTTTATACAAGTATGATCCACAAAACGGGTTACGATCTCCTCCCCTCGTGACAACTATATATCGGAGATCGATAGACATTTCTTAGTTGCATTTAAAAATCATGGAACCAATCCATGGAAGAATTATTGATTGAAAAACTCCCATAGGATGGAGTGAAAGGTTTGAGCATCTCACAGCTGTAAACAAAGAGGAAGCACTAGGGAAGAAGATATATCATCACGGTAGAAAATTCATTGTATCAGTGGTTTATGAAACACGGGATATTCTATTAAAAGTTGATCGAATTTACCCACACGGTTTGACCAAGTAAAAGAATCACGACCCTTACAGAAATTAATATCAGAGTTATGAACTTTGAATTATCCTTAGAGTCCTTAAAATATGGCTTTAAATGCATTTTATGTTAGAGGAAACATTAAAGGGGGAAAATTATAGGAAACTAGAAACATTTTTCATCAATATGAAATTTGGAAAAGGAAAACAGTATTCAAGAACATCACCATTGAAACCTCACCATTGGAACCTCATTGTTCTGGAAACACTATTCATGAACTCAAAATTTGGAAAAGGAAAGATATCACCATTGGAACCTCACCATTCTAGAAGCTCTGTTCATGAACTCAAAATTTGGAAAATGAGATAGGTCAACGTTGGAACCTCACCATTTTGGAAACACTGTTCATGATCTCAAAATTTGGAAGAGGAAATAGGTAACCATTGGAAGCTCTCTATTCTCGAAACAGTGTTCATGAACTCGCAATTTGGCCATGGAAAGAGGTCACCAGTGGAACCTCACCATTTTGGAAACACTATTTAGGAACACAAAATCAGGAAATAGAAACATAGGCTACCGTTGGAACCTCACCATTCTAGAAGCACTGTTCATGAACTCCAAATTATTCAAAGGAAATATAGGCTACCATTGGAACCTCACCGTTGCATTGTTTAGATAAGGCTATCGACGACACTGTTTACATAAGGTCACCATTGCACTGTTCACCTAAGGCTACCCATGACACTGTTCACATATGTTTACCTTTGCACTATTCCTATAAGGCTACAGATGACACTGTTCACATAAGGTCACCATTGTACAATTCACATAGGGTTACCAATTACACTGTTCACCTAATGCTACCAATGCACTATTCACCTAAGGTTACTGAAGACACTGTTCACCTAAGGCTACTTATGCACTATTCACAGAATTATAAATTTGGAAATGTGTTAAGAATAAGTCATTTTGACATTCCGGAACAACTCAGACACCAGAAATTCTCAAAGGATTGGACCAGAGAGGTCTATGCCATTACATTAGATACCTCTCAAAAAATTCTCATCCTTGAGAATTCTAAACTATCTTAAAAAGAAACAGAAAATAAGTCTGAAGAACCACCCATCATGATACCTCTATAAATAGAGAAAACCACACGAATCAACCAAATAAAGCCATCTCATAAACATGAATGGTCTATAACCACAAAGGGAACATCGTTACATGAAAATACATAAACATCAAACAACTCTGGTAACTGAGCATGTATCTGTGACTCACATTCCCAGGTACTATCTTCTATGACACCATGTCATCAATAGACATGAACCAAGGGGGTATAAAACCCACATAACACCTTCTCTTTTCATTCTTGGATCTCCACAGGTTTCTCCTCAAATGTCACATCATCATCAACATCGATCTCTCTCTAATCGATGACATGAGAGTCATCATGAAGATTGTGATAGAGCTGTGATACATGGAAAAAACATGTATCCAACTCATCTACGGAGGAAGTACTACTTGATACGCCACTTCTCCAACATAGGATAACACCTCAAAGGCCCAAAAATATTGAGAAATCTTGCTACCAACAGAAAACCTTCACTTACCACGATGAAGAGTTACCTACCGAAACATGTGATCCCAAAAATCAAATTCTTAGGGTATCATCCTTTGATCAACATATGATTTCTGAAAAACATGTGTTGTCTTCATCCTCTGATGAATCACCTGAACCATCTCTATTGTATTCTTCAATAGTTCCAGTCTGAGAATTACTGACTCTCTGACCCTAGTCCTGCACATTGGAGAATGGAATGGTCATCCATACAAGGATTCAAAAGTTTCCATATTGATGGTGGAGTGAAAACTTATGTTGTAAGATAATTCCCCAAAGGTTTTGTGTGTTATCCATGAACCTCCAAAATCCATGACACAAAAGTGTAATATGTCTTCAAGAGTTTGGTTGGTCACTCTGTCTGACAATACATTTTATGATGAAAAGCAGTGCTAAGGCATAACTGAGAACCAAAATCATGCTGGAGACCTCTCCACACCCTAGAGGTAAAAAAAGGATCTTGATCTAAAATGATCATCATTGGGACTCCATGAAGTCTCACCACCACCTCCAGACAATGCGTCAAAAAACTTCCACTAAGATTTACTCCTTAATTTCTATAAGTGGGATGATTTCACCAAATGGTCCACTACCACCTAAATAAAATCATGTCCTCCCTATGCATGAGGTAAACCAGTATCAGATTCTATTGAGAAGTCCTCCAACTTCCACTGAGGAACATCTAATGGTTGGATAAAACCACCAGGACCATGGTGGTCAACATTCTCCTTCTAGAAGACCAAACAACGAGACACAAACTCTGCAACCACATGCTTTAGCCCATGCCACCAAAACTGGATCTTCAAGGCTTGGTACATCTTCATCACACCAGGATGCACCGATAAAGGAGAACTATAGAACTCCCTGAGAACCAACTCATTCATCGTCAAAGAAACAAATATCCATACATGATAGAACAATAATTGTTTTTTATCCTCTGACCAACCTTCAATGGCCTCTCCACAAACAACTCTGTCTCTCTATACCTCCACCTCTAAAACCACCAACTGGGACTCTTCCACCATCTGCACCAGACATCACTATACCGTTATCTAAAAAATACATCCTCTTCCCCCATCTTATCCTATATCAAGATGTAATGCTGACAGTTCTTCCATTACTCTCTAAGAGTTTCCCGATTCATGCATTGTATCACTATGTGACTTCCGACTCAGCGCATCATCTACAACATTCCATTTTCTAGGTGTATATGATATTTCAAAGTCTTATTCATATAATATTTTCATCAAATGACCCAGTTTCAAGTTTATGTCCCGCTGGGAGAAAACATACCTTAGGATCTTATTATCAGTGAAAACTAAAAAGCTCTCACCAACGAGGTAATGTATCGACAACATCAGAGAAAACACCACAGCAGCCAAATCAAGATCATGGGTGGCATAGTTATGTTCATGGGGAAGCAACTACCGAGACCCATAAGAAATAAACAATCATTGATTCATCAGAACACAACCTAAACCCATATGAGAAGCATCACAGAAAACATCAAACTAAACCCCCTCAATAGGAAGACAGATAACCACAGAACTAACTAACTTCTCTTTTAGATACTTGAAAGCTTCGTGACACTAATCAGTCAAAATGAATGCCTGATCCTTCTTTGTCAACGTTATTAGAGGAGTCACAACTCGAGAGTAATTGGCTACTAAAATCCTGCAGTCGTCTATGATACCAAGGAAACAATTCACCTCTGACACTATATTGGAGGATTCCCAAGACACAACTACTTCTATCCTTGAAGGATCCAAAGCCACTCCCTACTAGGACACCATAAGCCCCAAGAAATAGACTTCTTGAGCCCAAAACTCACACTTTGACAACTTACCAAATAGTTTATTCTGACGATGAACTCCGAAAATGGCATGTAGATTCCTTGCATGATCCTTCTCAGATGTGGAGTACACCAGGACGTCGTTGATGAAAACCACCACAAACATGTTCAGGAACTCACGGAACACATCTTTTATCAATCCCATGAACACAACTGGAGAATTTGTCATGCCTAATGGCATTGCAACTAACTCATAATGCCCATGACAACAATGGAAAGAAGTCATCAGGATATCCTCATACTTCACATGCATCTGATGATATATTGACCACATTTTGATATTTGAGAACCAACTTTCACCCTTAAGTTGATCAAATAAATCATAAATACATTGAATAGGATAGAGATTCATCACTATCACTTTGTTTAAGCGACGATAATCTACACAAAACCAATACTGCCATTAGCCTTCTTCATGAACAAAACATCCGCACACCACTCTAACACACTCATCTGAACTAAACTGCACTGTAAAATTCCATAAAGCTATATATGTAGATCTCGTAACTCAGAATGGGACATCCAATATGGATACATAGATATTGGAGACACTCCTGACTGTAGATTGATCCCAAACTCAATCCCTTATCGAGGGGGTAAGGCTAAAACCACATTTGAAAAGACATCCGGGTACTCTCTTATGACCCTAGGAAATGTAGGATGTTGAAACTCATAATAACTCAGAATTATCTTATCCATCACTTATGATAAGGAAGGGACATTCCTCTTACACATCCAAGGGTCTCGCTCGCCAACAAACACCGCTGGATCTCCATCCTCGTCGAAGAACACAACCTGCCTCTTGATGCAATCCATGATAGCCTGCACTAAATACAACAAATCCATGTCGAGTATATCATCATATGGTTGTATTCAGAAACATAATAAATATCCCCAAGAGCAGTGATTCTCCAACTGTAGCTCGCAGTCTCTACATACTTCAAACAAGTCAGCTCGGCCTCCAACAGGCGTAGTCAACGCCATGGGAACTGGAATCCTCTCTACCTCAAGTCCGAAAGCATAGACAAGGGTATGTGATGTGAAGGATTTTTTTCATTCTAAATCAAACCAGGCGTACCAAAAGGTAGAAAACAAGAAAAGGGTTCCTCGAAAGATGTCTGGTTAGCCCAGTGCTAGTAACGCTAAAGCATGATGTTGTCCACGACCTCCTCCATGGACTCTCTACCCTTAATAATGACCACAACCAAGGATGCGCTCTACTCTCTGAGGATGGGGATCATCAAGGGTCAATCCTCTGCCTACCCCTTCTACCCTATGCTAATATCATGCTAGTTCAACCTCTTGTTGTTGCCTTGGCTGGACCTGGCTCAACGGAGGAACCAAGAGTAGAAGACCTGGTGTACACTGACTGCGGTGAGAACACTCCCTACTGATGACCTTGACCACCACAAAAAAAACAAGTACTTGATCCCTTATCAAAGTCTTGAGAGTTTCCTCCCCTAGAGAGATAATATTCTAAAGGCTAGGACCTACCCTTGGCCAATCAAAAACTCTACTTCCATGAAAAACGAGAACCCCAGACCACGACCCTTCTTCGTGAGGAATCATAAAAACTCCCCTATCATAATGATATGGTTTTGGCCAATTTCCTCTCAATGAACTCTTCCCTCACCTTAACCTCAATATATGTATTTGTCATAAATGGGGTGACATTTCACTAGATATCTAAAGGAAAATCCTCCTCGAAAGGCCTTTCCCTAGGCCCCTCATCTGTAAAAAGGTCCAAAGCATATCATAAAAGGTTCTTGAAATGGATTCCAAACTCCCTCACACTGGAGCTCCCCTGTTGGAGGGTAAGAAGCTCATAGAGACTGGATGCCTTCGCGATTGAAGAAATAAATTTTACTCTAAACATGTCTCAAAACTCCTCCCATTAGATCACCGACACCTCACAATCCCCAAGGAACAAGAACAACAACAGTCTTGATGTTTCATGTAGCCTTTTCACAACCTAGGATACCCAATGCTCCTTCAGATCATGGATCAAACTGAAGCCTATCTCGACCTACTCCAACTAGTCTTATGTGACTATATCTAAAATGGAACCCTTTTACTTCTGTAAACTATAGCACCGAAAATCTCAGAGTGTCCTCCTCCAAGTGTCGTCGCTGTCAACCTCTACCCTGTGGCGATCTACTGGCGTAGCCTGCTATACATCATCTATGCGATCCTGATGAAGACATAAACCTAGAACCATACCTGTAAAATATCAAATAATTAGAGCTCCTAAACCAAGAATATGTAAGACACAACATTAATTAATTAATTAATTTCATTTATTCATTTTACGTTACCATATTTCAAAGTCAACCCATTCAAACACAGGCACAAAGAAGAATGATGCATGATCCTTTCATAGTACCCTACATTGAAACTAATATCACCTCTTTTAGTAGCCATTGTAAACTTAAATGTTCGTAAATCAGATCATAGGGGGACCTAAATTCCAATGTCCCTATAGATCTCCCATGATTACCTCACTTTCCGAACATGACTGACACTATTTCACTACCAAACCATGGAACCACACCTATGCCTAACTCCAAACTCCATCCTATCCCTCAATGTGACCTTTGATACCACTCTCTCATGACAACCTCCCCACAATGTGCACCCCTCATAGGCCGACAATGTTAGATGGGAGATAATGACCCCCCGAGTCCCACCTCTAGTAGGCCCCGGGTTGGTGATTAGCACTGAGGGTATAATAAACACACAAAATGAAGGATTTACCCTCTAAGAGAACACATATGAATGAGAGAGATAAGATAGACACCTACCAACTCCAACTCAGAAAAAAATATAAATGAAAATCAATTTACTTATATGTAATTCCAAGAAAAAATACTACAACTGAAAGGGTAAAAATCCAACTACCCAAAAGAATGTAAAAACACCAGTGACCACGAAGCCTGAACAACTCCGGCAGCACCATGCTAGTAGAATCCATCATGATATCAAAACTGCTACAATTGACCTGAAAAAAATATTATATATACATTGGGTGAGTATAACATTATACTCTGTGGGATCCTCCTCAGAGCCTATTGTGAAAAATTAAAGAAAACATGATAAAGCACAGTCAACAACTAGTGAGTCTTACTCATCGCCTAAAAAGGTATACTACGTTCTTAGCCTCACCATGGATACTCTCACCAATTAATCCATAAAATATTATATAATATAATAAAGAATATTAATGGTACCTAGATATTACTTCCCCACTAGTTTTCCGCTTTTCCCCAGCATCGCACGTCCTAAGCATCTCTCTCCAAAAAGCCTTTCCTGCAAACACCTGGGAAAAACACCACAACAAGAACCTCGTGCAAAAAAACCACCACGTCCATGTAAGCAAAGTAACCATGTTGTTTCTGGGATCCATCAGAGCTCGCCTAGCATGTATATTACATTAGGTATTAAACCACAAGTTATTATAGCCCATACACCGAGTAAGGATCCTCAGGCCATCATATCTTATACATGTTACACCTATAGTAGTCCATAATAAACCATATCGAGAATATATGTGTGTGAATAAACACAAACCTTTACAACCATATACACACATAAATGGAGAAAACTAACCACTATGGACACCAGCCCATGTAACTACAAGAGAAGAGAGCAGGGCCAAAGGGGGTAGTCAACCATCCATCCTACAACCATAATGTTGGGGGAAACACCCCTCAAGGCTCAGAATCCAGAAGTTGTCAATTTCCCTAACTGATAAGGTGGAGTAGCATATAGAAACAAAAAAAATATATAATATACTATATCTCACAACCACACTATGGGAATAACCTATTCTTATACTCAACTGAAGTTAACGCCTCTCGGACTCCCGTCTTCCACTTCTAAGACTAGGTATCCTATAAGCACACTACCATTTAATGAGATTTATTACATTAATTCAGTCCTTTTTTATTTGTTTCACTTTATGTTATTTAATTATTTAAACATTAATTAACCATTAATAACTTCCAAATTATATTTCATTAGCATCATACCCAAATTCCATTGTCCCATTAAAAATGTAACCTCAATAGTGTTACACAGCAAAATCAAACCCCATGGGTTAACATTATTTATTCATATATTTATTTACAACATTACTTTCCCATACTCCCAAAAATTCAAGAAAACATTTTATGAAACTATAAAAAAGGGGGATCAACATAGTGAGTATATTAACTACCCATCGAGTCTTTTCCACCAATAAAAAGGGCGTAGACCCATCCACCCTTGAGATGCTAAACACGGAATGCACATGGAATACCCCACCCATCTTCACTCCATTAAGAAGAAGGGTATGCAAGAACATATACCTCGAGAAGTGTGGAATGTAAATTATATAAACAACCAATAAGAATCATCAATAATACAAAAAATCTCATCCAACCCGTTTCATCTTCCCTGGTGTTCTCTCTGACACCCACATGAATAAACTGATGCATCTCACCACTCTAGGCTTCAACTAATCCCATAACCAGTAGTCCTCCCTGCCCCCTCATGTCACAACAACTATCCAGGATCACATCACAACACAAGGAGTAGGAAAACAGACAACATATCAATTGGGCACTTGGACCTTAAACAAGCAAGAGGGTAAATCAGAACCCTACAAAGAATTATCTTTTATCAAACAACTAGTTCCTTAATACATATTGTATTAACTGATTTATTATTTTAAGGATTCAAATTCAAGAACCCTAACCAGTAAGCTATCACAAATAATTAAACATGCTTACTACACCAATTTGATTAACATCAAATTGGAACAAGAAGTACTAGATTCATTTGCTTTCCTCTTTATCTTTTTCCAAACAATTATCGATTGATTTAGATTATACATTCTTTACCAATTTCCATCAAGAATTAAACGATAAACAAAGCATGCCTTGATATCACACTATCTAGAAAAACAAGAGGCAACAAATTACAATCAATATCATGTTATTTATCTTCTTCTAATATTTATTATGTGAATTACATTGTGATCCAGTGGGATAAAACATGATAACTATACAATTTCCCGTAAAAGAAAATAGAAGTAATGAATCCCCTACCTCAAATGGTTCTTGAAATTATTTATACGAAAATTATCCATACAATAGGTTACGATATCCTTCCCCCGTGACAACTGTATATTAGAGATTGATTGACCCTGCTTGGTTACATCAAGATAGAGTGGAACCAATCTAAGGAGGATAGTTTGATTGAGCTACTTCTATGGGATGCAATGGAAGGATCGAGCATCTCAGAAATGAGAACAATGTGGAAGAACTATGGAGGAAGATATATTGTATCATTAGATGATTTAATGGGGTAGTGGTTTAAGATATGCTATATTTTCCATTAAAAGAGTGTTAAATTGACCCACACAGTTTGACCATGTAAAAGAATTCTGATCCTTAGGGAAATTAATATAGGAGTTATGACCATTGATTCAGTATTAGAGTCTGTAAAACAAGGAATTAAATGCATTTTATGTTAAAGGAAACATTAAAGGGGAGAACTGTAAGAAGATGGAAACATTGTTCATGAACTCGAAATTTGGAAAAGGAAAAACGTTGTTCACGAACCTCGCCATTGGAAGCTCACCATTCTAGAAACACTGTTCATGAACTAAAAAATTGGCAAAAGAATGAGGTCACCATTAGAACCTCACCATTCTAGAAACACTATTCATGAACTCAAAATTTGGAAATGGAATGAGGTCACTATTGGATCCTCACCATTCTGGAAACACTATTCATGAACTCAAAATTTGGGAAAAAGATGAGGTCAACATTAGAACCTCACCATTATAGAGTCAATGTTCATGACCTCAAAATTCGATAAAAGAAATATGTCACCGTTGGAACCTCACTGTTCTTGAAACACTGTTCATGAAATCCAAATTTGGGAAAGGAAAGAGGTCACCATTAGAACCTCACCTTTCTGGAAACACATTTCATGAACTCAAAATTTGGAAAAAGAAAATATACGATACCGTTGGAACCACACTGTTCAGAAAACACTGTTCATGAAATCAAAATTTGTAAAAGGAAATAAAGGCTACCGTTGGGACCTCACCGTTCAGGAAACACTATTCATGAACTCAAAATTTAGTAAAGGAAATAGATGCTACCATTGGAAACTCGCCATTGGAACGTCACTGTTTCACTGTCCACATAAGGCCACTGATGACACTGTTCACATAAGGTTATCATAGAACTATTCACATAAGGCTATCGATGACACTGTTCACATAAGGTCACCATTGTACTATTCACATAAGGTTTCTGATGACACTGTTCACCTAAGGCTACCGATGCACTGTTCACCTCTGGCTACCAATGAAACTGTTCACCTAAGGCTACCGATGCACTGTTCAATGAATTGGAAATTTTGAAATGTTTTGGGAATAAGTCACCTTGACCTCATAGAACAACCCATACACTAGATTTTCACAAAGGAATGGACCAGAGAGGTCCGGGCCATTACAAAAATCTTACATGTGAAAATAATTTCTTGTTCACAACATTAATCGTAGACATTATCGTATAATGAAATATTTTCAATATTATGTGTGGAAAAAGTTTGATATCTATAATTTTATATAGGGGCCCAATTTTATGTCTTGAACATGATGATTAGACCTTTTTATGTTCATTCAAATTCCCAATTCTATGATTTCTTAATATGATGTATTTTCCACATTGTTATTCCATATTCTAATTATATACATTATTGATCATGATTTTGGAATCATTATTAAGAACATGTAATATGTTGTGATAATACCGATATGATATGACTCATGATTAATAATATTGACTAGTAGGGTATGACATTCACAAGTTATGATCATGTTATCATACCATTATACTCATATTATGTTTACTTGGAATCGTTGATTGATATATACTATGTTTACCCACATTGATAATTTAAGCTCACTCCTTCTAATCCATTTCAATAGGTTTTGATTAAGGTTATTAAATAATATTGGTTTACAAGGGTACCATATGGGTACATTGTTTGAGTAAATTGGTTTATTTGTTTCATGAAATATGTTGATTATGTATCTAGTCTCCAAAGAAACAATACCTTTACATTCCTTGAGATGTATTATTGTGACATATATTGATTATTCTTCTCAAATAATGAAATATTAATGTAATAAATGATCATTTCTCCTAAGATGGTATTTATGTATTATTTAGTTATTTTTATATATTATTATTTTTAATCCTAGTGAAAATCTTGTTGAAAATTATTTGTATAAAATAAAATCTTATAGTTGGAAAGGTAGATATTGTTGGGTTTACTATAAATGAAACCCCTATCAAGATACAAAAAATTATATACAAGTTATGGGATAAGTACTTATTGAAGTTATAAATATGAAAAGGATAGTTGGGTATTTACTTAATCTTTATTTAGTTCCTGACAATGATGCCAAAATCCAAACCTAGATGGACACACTATGGGGATATGATTTGGTTCATTCACATTATGTTTCTATGTAATTTTAGCGAATGATTTTTTATAACCTATGAAACCCTATGAAAACCCTATGGGAATATAATAAATGTAATGTTTTATAGGTTAAAAATATTATGTCATATTTTAAGTGAACTCATGAATGGTTTTATAATTATATGAATTTTAAATTTTATTATTATTTCATAAACACTTATTTTATCCATTTTGGTTTTAGCCAGTGGTTGGAACCCAAATGAGTTTTATTAGTAATGAATGTGAAGGAAAATGAAATAAATATCCATTTGAGAAACCAAATTTCATGGGACATGAAATTAAATAACTTGTGTAAATTATTGTCACACTCCCTTGGGTAATGAATAATTATATGAATCATTTTGAGGATCTAAATTAACGAAGGATAAATATGCATTAAGTCTTTTATATGATAAATTTTACCTTCCTTTTTTTGGAGTTTTTATTCACTAATTACTAAGAAATGGTTCAATTTTCTGGAAAATATATTTTCTATTCTCCAATGCATGGACCCTGAGAAATTTTTATTAGTAGGTTATCTCTTATAAGGTTAATCTGATCAATGGTGGACACTTACCAATAACCCAAGGAAAGTGAAAGAATTAAAATCCATGGAATTAGAGTGAGTTTAAGAGTTTATTTCTTTGTGAGTAAATTCCATGGAGTTTCTTACTATAATAGAGGGGTACCTTATATAATTATAGCACAAGGATAATGAATACATTAATACATATGAATAAACATTTATAAGATTTGAAATGTATTCTTACGGATTAATCATTGATCTGTAAAGGATGATTGATAAATTATTTAATGTATTGAGACCAATTATTTAAAACTCATTAACTATAAGTGAGATTGGTATATACAAAGAGATTTTTATGTCTATTATAGGTGATAATGAATGGTAGAAACTCTCATTCTAATAGTTCTAACGGTAAAAAATATAAATTGTGTTTCATGGGAAATATAAAGGTATGTCACAATGAACGGAAAAACACTCAACCACAAACATGCGAAAAATAAGTTAATAAGCACTATTTTATTTATCTAAAAGGATAAGATATTATGTTCCAAGTAAAGGAGGTTGGTTCATGATATCCATGATTTTTAAGAGGTGATGAAGATTTCATTCAATTAAATATAGTATAAAAAGATTCAAAACTAATAAAACAGCTAAATATGATTGATTTTCATGCTAAGATTCTGAGAATTATGGGAATAAATGTATTAGTCTAATGGATAATGAAGTTAATAAGTCATGTTGACCTCCAAATGCAATTAAAAGTGAAATCGTATTCAATTAAAACTATTGAAGTAGTTAAAAAATGAATTCAAGTAGGATGAACATATCAACCCCTTAATAACTATGATTGTTTTATTTGGTTCTTTTTCAACCAACTAAATTGTACATAAAATGTTATATAAGGTCACAGAATATTCACCCCAAGGTTTATATGTTTGTTTATAAATAAAAAACTTCTAGTTGTGTTATTATTGTATCTCTAGTCTATAGCTCCTCTGTAATTGATTTTTTTGTAACATGTTTCTATAAAATCATCTTATTATCCATCCAATTGAATTTTATGTTATATTAGGCATTCATTACCCCAATACATATAGATCCCATGTCAATTTATTTGGAAGGGATGTCAAATTTTATGTAATTAATAAACGTATGATCATCTATATATTTAAAGTTGAAAAAAAATCAAATAAAAATTACGTCCATTATATGGGTCTTAATGGGAGAAAATACAAAATGAATATATATAAAAATAAACTATATGGTGAATGGGTTGATATATTTACTAATCCTAAAATAATTATGTGTATATTCTGAAGAGAGGAATATACACTGATGGAGATGGTAAGAGTTAATTAATTATTTTGACTGCTCAATAAATTACCAGCATGTAAATGTGATGGATTTGTAGAAGATAGATCTTGGAATATTGATAAAATGGACAGAACCTATCTTTATCAGATGTGTTTTCATCCATCCATCTATGTAATTATTAGTGATACTCAAATGAGGGTTTTAGAACTATAAGAATTGGTGAGAAATATTACTATGTTCAACCATGAAAGTGAAAAATGACAAGGTTTGAGAACTTAGTATGCATCATGCCAAAACATTTATTTAAGAAGGATTTATTATTTAAATTTTGTAGTTCATCATTATTTTTATCCTTGAAATAAAAATACATATAAATATAACAAATAAAATTTATTGTAGGACAAAATGAAAGTAGATATTATGGAGTATGAATCTATAGGCCTGGTATTATAATAAGCAAATCTTTAGAGATGGATGTCCATATATATGTTACAATCATTAAAAATAAAAAAAATGGAAATGAAAAAACATCATTATATATTTTTTGAATGAATTCACAAAAACATCTAAATGAAATATTTTCATTTGAGTTATAGGTGACCTATTTACAAAATCAAAACATTTCATTATTTTCAGGGAATAAATTTATCATTATTTTCATTGCATGTTATATCATAAGAATGGGAATGGTTTCATGGAGTACCATATTCTATTATATTTGCATAGGATCAGAGGTCTTTCATGAATTTATGTAGTAGTTATTAGCAAGCAATGAATATGAGGTTGAACTATAGCACTGCATATTTCCCTCTAAATGATGGTAATTATTAATATACCATTCAGAACCTAGAAGATATGATTATAAATTTCTCTTAGGATTTCAAATGTGGTTGGGATCAACCACTTAATCTTGATCAAATTTATTATAATAATTATTTTAACTGTATAATTCTTATGTAATATTATAAATACATATATAGAAATAAGTACAAAACTCTAACATGTCAATATGATGTTAGACAACGAACGCTATTGGAAAGTGAGATAGATAATGAAATTGAGAAAAATGGTAGATATGTTTAGAAACACATCAGGGAAGCTTAGATCGAAAGAATAATTTCAATGATAGTAGAAATTGATAGATAGGGTTAAATTTTAATGATAATTTATTCCTAGTAATATCTCCTTAGAACATGGTTATGAGATTGTTAATGATTGGATATTTTATCCTAACATATAGTAGCTTGTACAAAATTCTTGATCACATTGAGACAGTTGTTTCTCACTTTATTCATTCACTAGATATATCTCATGATCGTTTTTTGTTTAATATATTTCTTTTGAGAAAGTAAATAATGAATCATTCAAGTATACTAATCTCATAGTTTTTACTACTGAATCATAATCTTTCTTATGAGGAACAACATGAAGGGATTTTTGATCAATGAGAGAATGTGATGAGGAATAATACCACTCTCCTGGTTAATATTTTATAATGAAATTAAAATTAGAGAAATATAAATTGTAACCCATGTGTTTTATGAGGTATAATTATCATATTTTCTATCATATTTCTATAAATTTAATGGAGAAATTATTTTTATGGGGGTAAAATGTAAGAACCAGAAATTTTTAAAAAAACTTTTCTGTTTAGGAAATTAAAATTGTTTTATAGCTTGTTTTATACACAACCATGATGTAAGATGAACCATGTTATACTATTGAAATATTTTTATAAAATTACACCTTGATAAATTGAATCATAAATAATATATTTATTATCAATTAGTTAGAAAAAAATATAATATATATTAAATGTAAAAGATATATTTTTCATAAATCAATTTCTATGTGTAAAATGATTTATTGTACTAATAGATTAAATTAATAACTATTTATAAATTATTATATTATATATAATCAAATTAATTAACATTCCTTTATTTTTTGTTAATAAAGAAATAATATTGAAGTAATTTTATACTCCAAAAATGAATTTTCTTTAAAAATAATTTTTCTGGAATTATGTGTGCAAATATTATAACTAATTTATATCTGTTTTAATATTTTATTTATAAAACATTTAGTAAATTTTTAAATAACTATTTCAAAATTATCTTATAGTTTTGCTGTATGTTTTCTCTGAAAAAATAGATTTTTAAATGACAAGTGAGAGAAGTGGATATTTTAAAAACTCTCATTTCATTTATTTAAATAAAATAATTTATAATTAAAACTACGTTTTGGATTATATTTTAATGTAACATAAGGTCAATTTTATAAAAAATTATCTAATAATTTTCATATGATTTAATATTATATTTTATTTTTTATAAGTTTATTTTTATTCAATGATATATATTTTTTTAAAAACTAATTTTCATTGTTCATTACATACATAAATTAAAATTAATTTTAGAAATTATAAAATTTGAATTTTATAAAATTTATTTCATATATTTATCCAAAATAAATAAATTAATAAATTTTTTCAAATTTTTTTAATTTTAATTGTATCATTGGTAAAAATATCGTCACCATAGCAAGAGGGTATGATTTTTTATTTTTTGATAAAACCATGTAATAAGGACATAAAATATCGGCTTAATTCTTATTAGATGAGATTATTTTCTTCCTTATCACCTTATAGACTCAATTTTATTTTTTATTACAAATTAACCATGAGTACAAAACTTATAAAATTTAAAAGTTTACAATAATTACAATTGTTTCAGTCTACTCACTTATAAAAGGGAACCTTTTATTTTTACTTATGAACAAAAACTGATCTCTTTACCTCTATAGAATTCTACCAAAATAAATTCCCAAGCATCCTCCAAATATCCAATAGGTTTTTATCTTATTAAAATTCCATCCTATAATTAATAACATGTATGATATAGGAGGTTTTCCTAAGAAGTGATATAACTGTTACCCGAGTTCTTTCATGTTTATTTATTTTTTACATATATGAAACCTACCATAACCATACATTTAAAATTACAAAGAAATATATTAAATAAACATAAATTTTATTATGATTATTGTAGAAACCTTTCCTTCTCCATTTACACCCAATGGGAATTGAAAACATCGCTCTTGTGTATGTGTAGATTATTGCATCCACAAAGTGATGCTTTTTATTTTTCACCACTGTCTCTCATGGATGGTTAAAAGATAGAGTTAATGGATATATATAAAATTTAAAATGTTTTTATTTTTCTTTAAAGAAAAAAATAATATATAACTTTTATCCATCCCATCATTTGGAAAATGATTATGTAGCATGGGTATACGTATGGACTACCACCTCTATGAAGCAATGAGATTTATTTTTCATTTTCACATAAAATTAATATTAAAAAGGATATATTTAATTAATATATATTATATTTATGATATATTTATTATTATGAAAATTTGAATAAAAATTTCCCTTTTATTTCAATCTGAACATTAAAAAATGTTAACATTACTCATGCATATGTGCAAACCACCGTCTCTATAATGTGATGTTAATAATTTTTCATCAAAACATATATGGTTGTTTATAAAATTTTATACAATAAATAGATTTTATATTTATATAATGTTATATATTTTTTATATTTTGAAACAATTACCCATGTATTAAGACTAGAACCATTGAATCGAAATTTGTATTGAAAACATAACAATTTTCACTAGAATAATGAATTTGGGGAAAAATATGTAATGGATATGTGATTTGAAATTATAATGAAATAATAAAAAACAAGGTATGTAAAAACAATATTTGTTATATGGGTATAATAATTCTAAATTTAATATATATTATGTTAAGGGTGGGTATACAGAAATTCAAGACCAATGGTAAGGGTTCTTACTTTCAAAATTATCACGATATGACAAGTTTAATGTTATGAAACTATTCATGTTTATTTGTTTTATATACATCCCAATTTAAATTTTAATTTATTAATATATTTATTTATGGTTTTTTAGGATTTATTTTTTTATTTTCAAGGAGATAATGATTAAAATGTTTTTAAAGTGGCTGTGGTGTATGTTACAATCTCATATATTTTTTGTTTTATTTATGTTAAATTTGTATTGAGAAAAATTATATGTGACTTATATTTTAAACCCAATATACATTCCGATCCTAAAGAAATTTTTTGATTTTCCATGTTTTCATTACATTTTCCACTCTTTTTTAATCCAACTTATCAATATTTTTTAGGAAAAGTCATCCATATTTCATCTTGTTTAGTATGGAATCTTTCTTGTGCATATCTATTTTCATTAAAATGTATTAAAAAATGTTTATTTCTACGATATAATGGTTTTAATGTAATATTTAAGTGTTGTTTACATTGTTTTGAATGGTTTTAAAAAAAATATTTTTCAGAATGTTTTCAGAATATGCTATTTATGACTATTTTAAATATGATAAAGGTATTATGAGTTGATAGTTTATTTCATGTCATTTTCAACCACCCTATCATATCTACCATTTCATGAATTTACAAACCACTCCAACATGTATATTTCCTGAAAACATTAAATTACATGGAACCAAAAAATAATCATCACCATTATGTCCCTATCTCATAATGGGGATGAGTGTATGGCCCCCACCAGTAATCAAAGGTTATCATGAATATCTTCATAAATATGAAAGAAAAATACTCAGAAGAAAGGTACTCAAATTATTGATAAATCATTCATATTAAAGACCTTTTATAGAGGAGTCTACTAGCACTCTACTACTACACCACTATAATCTCTCAAATCTCTATGACATGAACTTTATGAAGACCAATGGTACCAAAAAAATCATGACCATGTACTATGATTCTCAACTACTTATTCCACAATATCATTTTAATATAATAGGAAATTACTCAAACCCCCCAACATGATACACTATGATCTAATACCTTAATGTTTAGTCTATATTCTCCATAAAAAAATTAGTTGGATTCAGCATCCCAAGTGTACTTGGAATATGGGGGTTCATCAATGTATCTTCTATCTATCAAATTTAGAGAATTTTCTGATATTTAGTAAATTTTTTTTTTGTTATGGATTTTTTCTATATGTCTCATACAGTATTTTGTAATTTTCATTTACTATATATATACATCCAAATGGTGTTTTAATTTTTTTATGAATTATATATATATATATTATTTTTATTTAAAAATAGGTAGGGTGTATAATATTGTTGCATATGTTTACTAGGTGTTAGTCACTTGAACCAGACCAATTTTAGTAGACTAGGGGTGTAACTCCCTGATTACTATTAACTTGGGTAGTTCCCTACTGGGTTGATTCATGTCATATTTTTATTAAATAGAATTTATCCTATAGATGAAATTTATATTTAGAATTCACGGGATGGGGGCTTTGATAATTTAGGGAGACGATGATAATAGTCTCATTACTTCATTTATCAAGCTAGGGAAACAATAATAGGTGTGGTAGAGGAGGTATCCCTTTTCAAGAAATCTAATATCCTGTTAGTCATCCCATAACTATTATACATAATATTAAGTTACAATAATATTCATGCGTTCATCATATGTTTGTTAGTTATGATTTATTATGTACTTCCTATTTCAACTCATCAAGATATACTCTAATCATTATGGGTCCATCATTGTAATTTTCAGGTGATACCCACTAATTGACAGGTTATATATTGTTTTAGGGTGGTGAAAATATTTTTATTATGTTTGGGTATCTTTCCATATAATAGTTATTAATGAGGAGTTGTTTTTTATGACTCAGTTGAGATACACTCATTGTCTATATCCTTAGACATCATTGTGAGTTATAGGAATGTTGTTTCATAAATCATATATTGATTATTTACGATCATTCGTTTCCTTTATGAGTTATCTTATCTAATTATAATCTAGATTTTATGGGTTTATCCTAATTATTCTTGTCTGAAATTCACCTCATATGTTGAGGTAGGGTCAGTATTATGTTGTTAAAATATGTTTATCTTTCTAACAAAGATTGAGTGATGATGGTTTATATTATGAGACATGGTAGGGAGAAACTATTTGCTTATGACATGATGTAGTTTAATTATTCTTTTTCACTTTGTTTCAATCTTTATCATGGATTATATGGAATTTTTACATATTTTATATGAGAGTTATTATATACTGGTTAGACTGCGATCTCAAAGATTTTCATAGGGATCTTAATCCTAATGAGATAGTGATTTAGTTGTAGTTTAAGACTCATGTTTATATCTATATTAGACATTCTCTAGACAAATTATGATTCTTATATTGAACTTCCTAAATGGATCATTGAGATATCTAATGATGTTATTTTTTTCAAACTAATTATTGGAATTCAGTACTATGGTTCGAGTTTGAGACATTATTTACCTTGATATTGAAATTACGGTGTTACACCATCCTTAGGGTAGAAAAATTTTGTTTGATTATGAAATTAACATCACAGATCCAATGAGATTTTCTATGGTACATGTTCTATATTGAATTTAGTGGAACCTAGAGTTTTAGAAGATGAATTTTGAGGGAGATTCATTGAGCCATAAGAGTGTTTTCATGTAACATCACCTTCTCCAAAGATCATTGAGTTGAAATTGGAATTTTTTATTCATTTGGGTGATAACCCAATGGTTGTGAAATTAGGTTAAAATTTCACCTGATTACATATAAGAAATTTTTGTGGATGGATCTATAAATGTACGATAGGGTTGATACCATATAACTCCCTCTTATTAGACCATTTTACAAATGAGATGTTTTTTAACAGGAGATCTAGTGGTGTGAAAGTAGTCGAAAATGGATGATACATTAGTCCACTCCTATGAAATATTCTTTGAGATAGTTCATATTAGTCATGAAGTGTTGATAGTCAGAGTTTTGGGATGTTATATGTTATATAAGGATAATTTCAAGAATTAGTTTAAGCATATTGGAGTAATTTTTACCTTTCTCCATTGAATGTTATACTAAATTGCGAAGGCATGAATTCTTTCATCTATAGAAGGTGTTCTAAATTCAGATATTCTGGTTGAGATCCTACCTAGAACCTTGTAGATATATATTTTCTTCTCATGTAACCTTAATTTCAATCACTCATTCTAGTGATGTTCCATAATTATATTCCTCGGAAATGACATATCCCACATGGGCCCCACTAAGGCCAATGGTGAGATAAGATTTCCACCCCAATCTCACCTTCAATAGGAAGAATATGTTGACTACCAATGAGTATGAATATTCCAAAACATATGAGGAAATTGATGATATCAACAAATAACTAATACATATATTTGAATGCATTAAATAAAGTGAATCAGAAAAAAGATTTAGATATGTAATGAAGTGAACTTCATACAATATGTGTATAAGGAAACTTATTTAAATACATTACAAAAAGGAAAATATAATGAAACATTAGGTTTCAGAATCCTATAAATATGATTAGTATAAGACATAGGAAACATCTTCTTTAATTTATGATCTCATTGAATGATCTCCAATTATAATGGTCCAACTACCATCAAGGACCACCAAGAACAATCATGAGTTTTCTTGAATCACTAAGAATCAACTCTAAATAATCACCCCAAGTTCCATATCAACTATGACCATCACTAAAAATGTGAAACTTTTATAAAGACACAATATATTTGGTCACAAAGACTATGAATGGGTTTGTGTAAACAAAATTAGTAGGAAAACATACATATAAATAAGAAAAAACCAATGAAAACCACCAATAAAAAACCCCTTGTACTTATGAGTAATAATAATTAAATCATCTTTTTATATTCTATATATGATCAACCACTTGAAGTCTCAAGGACACATGGGGGATCCAATTCATGTCACCTCCAATCCTAAAAAGAAAGTATATCATTATTAAAAAGTGATTCATTTAGTACATATTGTTTACATAGAATAAAATTGATATCTAACTATATAATAAAACCAAAAGAAACCAATAGAGTGATAATGAGTCACAATCCTCAAATTTTCTGATGTAGTCCACCCCTCTCAATACCAAAGCACCACCAGCCCTAATGAATGGGATCCTTCTCATCCCTGAACATGATCATCACTAAATAGAACACATCACCCTGAAATCTATCAATATTGTACCACTGATCAGGTATTTAAAATATAAATTCTGATAAACTCATGTAATCTCAAATGTATTATTATCTAAAACCCATGAATTGTTTGAATACACCTCAATAATGGATGTATGATCAACAGATTAAGTATATCGTGCCTTGGTAAATGAGTGGGATACATGACCCTAACTCTATGAAAAGATAGAGGATCTCAGACATCAAGTATAAAAGGTAAATATATAACCCAATTGATCAATAGATCCACAAAAAGAAGATATTATACCATAGGTAAACAGTGATTGATACATAGCCCTCCATGTAGTATGTGAGAGTTGATCCCACAATCTTTGTATATTGGGGAATACCTAGACCATTTTTTAAATTGACACGTAGATAGGGGATCTCATGCTCTATGTAAACATGTGGGGATACCTAAACCAACATGTACAATAGGAACTATCTAATAATTATTCCTAAACATGATCACATTTAATATAGATTATAATTACAAATCATCTTATATCATCGGAAAAAATATCCATCAATTACTAAACCAACATCATCATTGTGGTCTATGAGAAAAAAATACTTTGGAGAGGGTTTTTATTTTCCATAATCGGATTCCTAGTATGGAAGATTTTAAAAAAAATATAAATGTTGAAGATAATCTATGTGGAGGACCCATGACATTCCATATGAAATTTTAGACATGAGGAATATATGTGTTCATGGGTTAGGCTGACCCAAACTAGTGCAACTACCCATGCTGCTCCACAAACAGGTCATATTTTGAACTTCTGTTGGTTTCACCTAGCATGTTATAACATTATTTCAGTACAACTAGATGGAGTATGATAATTCCATATTTCTATGGTAATTAAATTTTCAGTGTGGTGGGTGGTGGTATGCTTGCTCTACCTTCTTATCATGAGGCATGATAGTGATTCTACAGTTTGGATAGTCATCACACCTCTTGCTACTGAGATCTACATAGTGTTTTGACCATAGATACTACAATACCCCTCTTACCCTTCCACCTATATCACAACATTATAAAACTCACTATTAAATTATTATTGAACATTCTATTTCATTCCACATGTACCCAACCATTTCAAGTATCCTAAGCCTCACCATACCATTTCACCACAACATTTTTTTGTCATCCATCCAACCCCTTACCATGAATATATAGTGTAACATCCTAGGTAAATAAATAATAAGACATAATTCATATTTATTAATATTTGTGAATTTAAAATTAATTTTAATTTAAAGGGGTTTCTATGTTCGATAGCGTACCCGATACGCAAAAATGGGTTTCTTTGGAATCTTACGTTGCACACTAATAATATAATATTATTATTTTAAATGGTAGTTAACTCTTATCCATTGTATTGGCGAGAATGAATGAAAGTAACTAAAATATGATTATACATGTTTGTTAAATGTTTTTACATTTATCCTATAAAAATTTAGAGGCTTAAAATGTGAATGAATCTAATTTTAAGCATAATTTACATTAAGAGGTCGATTTACTGCCTTTTAATAGAGAACCCTCTTTAAATATAGTTTTGGTAATTTTTATATGTTCTATTTGACAAAATAAAATTCTTCTTTAGATTTGGGACATCATATTTTACATTGGGTAATTTTTTGGTATTTTTCGGATAAAGTTCATTTTTTAAGGAATAGTGAAAAATACTGTATTTTAATTCAAAGGTGCCTTTTAATCTAATTTATCTATATAGTTATATTGTATTTTTAAATGGTTTCAAAGTTTAATTAGATTATATTTTTACTATTTAATCCAATGTTAGTCATTGTAATTAATTTCACTTTGAAATTTTACATAAACAAGTGTCAATCTTTTGATAGTTAATGTTTCTTAAAAACACGCTATTTGTTTTAACAACGGGAAATAATTTTAAAAATAATTATTTCCACTTCTATGATTTGAATTTGGAAAAATTAACTTCATTTTTGAATTAGGAATATCAAATATAGCTTATGCTGAATTTTTGATATTTTTTCTGAAAAACTTCAACTTATGATGAATAGTGAAACCACTAATCAGTAGTTAAAAAACTGAATTTTTCATTTAAATAAAATTTTACCACTTCTGTGAATTGAAATTAAAAAATCTGACATACATGGTGGTTATCAAGAAGTAAAATGTGGTTCATTAAGATGAAAATAATTTTTGGTGAATAGTAACTTTTGACTTTTATTTACCGCGGTTAAAGGTATATAGGGTAATTCAAGGTTAAAAGAATATTATAATAATTCAAAATTACCTTAAAACTTGCCCAAAACTTATTGGTTGAGTCATTTATGACCATGAGAATCTTTGGGTCTATTTTGGGAACACATTTATCCACTTGGGAGTGATAATGACAATTTACATTAATTAACTTAAAGTAAAGGCAAAAATGACAAAAGCAAATATCATTTAGTAAATTAATATTTTGAATGGGTAATATAAATTATATTTTCAACTATAAATATTCATTGGAAAGATAAAATGATTTAATATATCATGGTATTTTTTTATAATTTTTAGACAACAAAAAAATTAAATTATTTATGACACAATAACGATGCAGTGTTTACTTCATTAATAAATGATTTAAATAAATAAGATTATAATGATTAAAATATTATCCAAAAACTATCCAATTATTATTTGATGATTTTATTTCTACTATTAGTCATCTTATCTTTGAATATAATGATTTTTTGGACCATTAGAAACTAAATATCATTATATAATAAAATAATATTTTCACACTTTCCTGAAGAGCCCCTCCTCCCCCTAATAAAAGGTGACCAATTATAACCAATTCCTCACACCTATAATTCCATTTTTCTTGTCCAACCTTGGCCCAATTAATCTCCCTACATCCCTTTGCTCTCCCTAGACGACTTACATAGGCATAAGCCACTTAGAGAAGTCCTTTTGGTTCAAACCAAAAGAAGTTACACAAATTAAATGTAACAGTTTCTATTAATTTTTTTTCTTTTATTTTACTTCTCCAACCCCTAAAATATTTTTATTAAATTCTTTTGTAACAAAAATAGTATCCTAAATATACTATTATTTTTTTATGAGATGTATTAAAACTAAACGTACACACACCTCCATATAATGGATTTAGAACATAATGTTTCTCTGGATGGAAAACTATCACCTCACGAAACGATGATTGTTCAATTATATATTACCACCACTCATGGTGGCCATTATGATGGAAATATATTTATATATGATATATATTATGTTTATGGTTTCTTTATGCTTATGTATTTTCTATTTATAGCATGCCTTTATGGTTTCCACAATGTGTAAATATGATAATCTCATTTGAGGAAGTGCGGACTACCGCCTCCCAAAGTTATTTGATTCATTAATGCCTTATGTGGGATGTATACTGGATGGATTTAGTGATATTATATATAATATTACACTATAATTATAATATAACTATGTATCATTATGCTTTAATTCCATAAAAATATGAAATAGAAATGAAAGTAGGGTTCATGCGTACGTACGACTTACCGTCTCCATGAACGGTGCATTCCATTTCTTACCTCCAAATGTTATGTACTATTATAAATACATGTATATACTAGAAATATATGATATATATGATATCTAAATAATGAATATCATTTTGGATATAATGGACTATTGACCACATGGGCAACTTTTAAATATAAGCTGTTCATTATTGACTCAAGTACCAAATCTCGACAAAACGAACATTATTAACTTAAATGATTACACAATATTTATAACAAAGTAATAAGTGATATATAAGTAATAATAAAGTTGAAAAAGGATCTTATTCAATTATAAATTAACTTTATATTATTATTCAGGAGATTAAAGAATGATCGAGTCAAGTCGAACATGAGTTAAGGCACTTCGTCTCAATCTCCTTTCATTAGGGCATACTTTGTTTTATTACAAGACTTTCTATTATACACTGTATAAACACCATTGACTTTTCAAAGGGAATATTTTTCTACAAAGAATTTTACTAAACAACAAAAAGACTGTTTCTTTAAATGTAAGCGGTGATAATGACCTTTCAGCCTCCGCGAGTATTATTTGATATTTGGCTTCCTCAACAAGCCATAATGCTTTTAAAAGAAAGTAAATACCATATACTCTTTTATGTATTATTGTATTGAAAATGGTTTTGATAATGGATTTTTTATGTCAAAATATTTATGTGATATATTGTGATTGAAATGAGGAAATGTTTTCTTTCCTTTATATTTTCAATATGTCTTATGATTTTATAATGGTACTGGGACATTTGATGGGTGGTTACGTGATAAACCAAATAATGGGTGGTGCCTTGAATACCAGGATAGGTGGTTACATTATAACCTCCAATGCATTGGGTATGGAAGTCGGTAGTATTTCTATTCCCTTAGTGATATGTGTAGAAGTCGACCATATGGTTATTGTTTTTAAGTATGTTTATGTCCTAAGTTACCTTTATGTGTGATGTTTTCTTTATATGGGTTTTATGGTAATATTTTGGTTACAAAAGGGTAAGTAATGATCTTTTGTTAAGTGAAGAGTATTTACTACCTCATAAAGGTGAAAAGTTTTATTTATGTTAAAGTATTCATGGTTTTATTATTGTTTTGAAAAACTAACTGTTATCATTCTTTGTGTATCCCTTACTGAGTTTTTTATGCTCATCCCAAGTTTTTAAAATGTTTTTCACAAGACATAATGTGGAATAGGGTCAAGGATGCGATCAAGGAAATGTCATGCTATCTTAAACATGGAACTAGACATGACTCTTTTTTTCAAGAGTTCATGTTTTGTAAAAAAATGGAAATTGTGTAGAAGGGTCTACTATGCAAAATTTTGAAATGTAATAGTTACGTCCTAATTATCTAAAACTCTAAACCTAAAAATATCCTCAATGTGAATTATTAATTTAATTCAATATTAAGCAAGGTTTAAGGCTTGGTCCTTACAGTTGGTATCATAGGATTGTTTAAAAAACATTAGGAGTTAGAGTATTGTTAAATTAATATCCATAATGTAATTTATGTTAATATTGAAATTATATAGCATTTACAGATTACCATGTTGCTTCACCTAAGAAATTTCAATGTTCAGAATGGTCTTCCACAGAGGAAACATGTCAGCTATGTTGGGAAGGCATACATAGATAAATGAACTTTCAAATCAGTATACTGAGACGGTCAGAATCAGAATTGAATATTTTAATACAGCAATGGCTATGTTGACTCAGGTGATAAATGTCGGTTGTGTTTATTGATGATATTTTGGTTTATTAAAAAATTAAATAGGTGCATGAAAGTCATTTAATTTTCATCTTGCAAACCATAAAAGAAAAGAAACATTATGGGAAATTCAGAAAGTGTGAGTTTTGGTTCAAACAAATTTCATTCCGTTGTCACATTGTTTCAAAAAATGGCATAACTATTGATCCTGTTAAAATGAATGTTGTTGAAGAATGTCCAAGACCAAAAAATATAACCAAGAATCTTATTTTTCATGGTTTGGCAGGTTATTACCGGAGGTTTGTTGAAAATTTTGAATGATTATCTAGTCCAATTACTAACATATCTCGAAAATGTGTTATGTTCATATGGACAAAAGAATGTGATGATTGTTTCCAGGAATTGAAAATAAGATTGGTGAATGCTCATGTTTTGGAGAAACCTTTAAAAAATGGTGAGTTTTTTATCTACAGTGATGCTTTGTTGAAAGGACTTGGATGTTTCCTTATGCAGAATGATCAGGTAATTGCTTATGCTTCACGTCAGTTGAAACCTCATGAGTTAAATTACCCTACACATGATTTGGAATTATTTGATGTTGTTTTCTCTTTGAAAATTTGGATGCATCATTTATATGGAGTGAAGTGAGAAATATATACTGATCACAAATGTTTGAAGTATATATTTACATAGAAAGAAGTGAACATGAGACAGAGGGGATGGTTGTAATTAATAAAGGATTATGATTACACGATCCTTTATCATCTAAGGAAAGAAAATAAAGTTGTTGATTCATTAAGTTGAAAAAGTAATACTTCATTAACCATGTTACGTTTGGAACTAGATCCTTTTGTTATTTATTTGATGAACTTTGGAATAGAAGTTGTTATTTTAGGAAATTATTCTGTTTGGTTTCAGGTGTCAGTGAAATCATCTCTACCAGACCGAATTAAGCAAGTGCAGAAAGAAGATGGTGAGTTACAGAAAAAGGTAGAATTCGTTCAGAAGTGTAATGATTGTGTTTTGAGGTTTGGGAAGAGATTATGTGTGCCTTGTGATTCACGGTTAAACAATGAGTTGTTATGTGAAGCTCATAGTTCCCCATTTCATTTCATCATGGATGTACTTTGATGTACATAGATCTTCGAGAGTAGTACAAGTGGGATGGAATGAAAAGAGATATTTCTGATTTTTTTTTGTGAAATGTTTGACCTATCTATAGGTTAAATCAAGGCGTTAGTTACCAAAAGGAATGCTTCAGCCTTTACCTCTTCCAGAGTGCAAATGGGAAAATATATCCATGGACTTCATTGTTGGATTGCCAAAGATATCTCAAGGTAATAATGAAATTTGGGTTATAGTTGATTGATTGACTAAATCTTCTCATTTCATTCCTATTAGAGATACATTGTCTTTAGATCAACTTGCTCAGGTGTATGTTAAAGAGATAGTCAGGTTTCATGGAGTTCACCTCTCCATTGTATCTGATCGTTATCCCAGGTTCACTACTAACTTTTTAAAAAGCCTTCACAAGTCCTTGGGTACTGAATTAAATTTTAGTACAGTTTTTCATCCTCAATCAGATGGGCAATCAAAACAAAAAATTCAGACCTTGGATGATATGTTAGGTGCTAGATCTATCTATTATCAAGGAAGTTGGGACCAACACCATTATTTGGTTGAATATTTATATAATAACATTTTTTATTCCAATATACAGATGGATCCATTTGAGGAATTATATGAAAAGCGTTGTCGAAATCAAGATTTTTGGGATGATGTAGGTGAAAGGATGCTGATGGGACCAGAATTGGAAGAAGGGATGACAGAGAATGTTCAGTTGATTTAGAAGCACATTAGAACATCTCATAGCAGACAAAAAATTTATATAGATAACCGGTGGAAGGATCTTTCTTTTGAGGTCGGTGATCATGTCTCTCTCAAAGTTTCCCCAATGGAGAAGTGTGATGCATGTTGGTAAGAAAGGAAAGTTGAGTTTGAGGTTCATTGGACCTTAAGAAATATTGTAGAAAGTTGGATCGGTTGCAAACATAGTGGATTTACCTCCATGTTTATCCCAGGTACACAATGTTTTTCATGTTTCGATGTTGAGAAATTATATTCCCAATCTATCTCATGTTTTGAGATCAATGGTAGTTAAGTTGGAAGAGAATATCTCTAATGAAGAACAACCAGTCCAGATTCTTGACCGTAGAGAGCATGTTTTTTGGAATAAGGTAATTCACCAGGTAAAGGTTTCGTGAAAAAAACCATATAGTTGAAGATGCAACGTGGGAATCTAAAAATTATATGAGGGATAAATACCCCCCCTTATTTTGATAAGTGAATAAAATCTGTGAGGATGAAATTCCCAAAAGGGGGGAAGGATGTAACATCCCAGGTAAATAAAGAATAATACATATTTCATATATATTAATATTTGTGAATTAAAAATTAATTTTACTTTAAAGGGGCTGATATGTTCAAAAGCATACCCGATACGCAACAACCTGTCTCTTTGGAATCTTATGTTGCACACTAATAATATAATATTATTATTTTAAATGGTAGTTAACTCCTAGACCTTGTATTGGTGGGAATGAACGAATGTAACTACAATATTATTATACATGTTTGTTAAATGTATTTACATTTATCCAGTAAAAAAATTATAGGCTTAAAATGTCAATGAATCTAATTTTAAGGATAATTTACATTAAAAGGTCGATTTATCGCCTTTTAATGGAAACCCCTCTTTAAATATAGTTTTGGTCATTTTTATATGTTCTATTTGACCAAATAAATTATTCTTTATATTTGTGACATTAAATTTTACTTTGGGTAATTTTTTGGTATTTTTCGGATAAAGTTCATTTTTAATGAATAGTGAAAAATATTTTTTTTAATTCAAAGGTGCCTTTTAATATAATTTATATATATGGTTATATTATATTTTTAATTGGATTAAAAGTTTAATTAGAATATATTTTTACCATTTAATCCAATTTAGGTCATATTAATTAATTTGACTTTCATGTTGGACATAAACAAGTGTCAATCTTTTTATAGTTATTGGTTCTTAAAAACACGTTATTTGTTTTAACAACGAGAATTAATTTTAAAAATAATTAATGCCACTTCTCTGTTTTGAATTTTTAAAAATATAAATAATTTTTCAATTTGAAATATCAAATATAGGTTAGGCTTATTTTTTGGTATTTTTATGAAAAACATCAATTTTTGATGATTAGTGATACCACTTAGTGGTAGTTAAAAAACTGACTTTTTCATTTAACTGAAATTTTACCACTTCTGTCAATTGAATTTCAGAAATCTGACATACATGGTTTTTATGAAGAAGTAAAATTTATTTCATTAAGATGAAAATAATTTTTGTTGAATAGTAAATTTTGACTTTTATTTACCGCAGTTAAAGGTAAATTGGGTAATTAAAGGTTAAAAGAATATTATGATAATTCAAAATTACCTTAAAACTTGTCCAAACCTTATTGGTTGAGTCATGTATGATCCTGATCATCTTTGGGTCGATTTTTGTACCCCTTTGATCCACTTGAGAGTGATAATGACAATTTAGATTAATTAACTTAAAGGAAAGGCAAAAATAACAAAAGTAAATATCTTATAGTAAATTAATTTTTAGAACGGATTATATAAATTATCATTTTGACTATAAATATTCATTTGAAAGATAAAACTATTTCATAAATTATGGTATTTTTTTTATAATTTTTAGACAAAAAATAAATTATATTATTTATGACACAATAAGGATGCAGTGTTTACCTCATTAATAAATGATTTAAATAAATTAGATTATAATGATTACAATATTATCCAAAACCTGTCCAATTCTTATTGGATGATTTTATTTCGACCATGAGTCATCTTATCTTCGAATTTAACTATTTTTGGACCATTATAAACCGAATACCATTATATAATAAAATAAAAGTTTCACACTTTCCTAAAAATCCCCTACTCCCCCTTATAAAAGAAGACCAATTCTAACCAATTCCTCACACCTCTCAAGCCATTTGTCTCATCCCACCTCTTCCTATTTAAGCTCCATACATCCCTCTCCTCTCCCTAGAAGCCTTACCTTAGGCATAAGGCACCTAAAAAAGTCATTTTGGTTCAAACCAAAGGATGTTTCCCAAATTAAAGGTAATGGTTTCTCTTAATTTGTTTTCATTATTTTACTTCTCCAACCCCTAAAAGCTTTTTATTTCTTTAATTTGTAACAAAAACAGTATCCTCAATACACTAGGATGTTGTTATGAGAAGGATATTAACTACACTTACACACACCGCCATCTAATGGATGAAGAACATAATGTTTCTGTGGATGGAAAACTAACGCCTCACGAAATGATGATTGTTCAATTACATCGTACGGCCTCTTATAGTGGACATTATGATGGCACTATATTTATGTATGATATATATTATTATTATGTTTTCTTAATTTTTATTTATTTTTCATTTATATCATGCCTTTATGGTTTCCATAGTGGGTAAATATGATATTTTCATTTGAGGAAGTGCGGACTACCGCCCCCTCAAAGTGATTTGATTCAATAATGCCATATATGGGATGTATAAAGGATTTAGTTAATGATATTATATATGATATTATACTGTAATTATAATATACCTATCTATCATTATTCTTTAATTCCATAAAAATAAGAAATAGAAATGAAAGTAGTGTTCATGCGTACGTATGACTTACCGTCTCCATGAACGGTGAATTTCATTTCTTACCTCCAAATGTTATATACTATTATAAATAAATGTATATACTGGATATATATGATATATTTGATATCTAAAAAATGAATATAATTCTGGATATAATGGACTATTGACCACATAGATAACTTGTAAATATAAGGTGTTCATTATTGACTCAAGTACCAAATCTCGACAGAAAGAACGTTAATAATATAAATGATTACACAATGTTTATAACTTTGTAATAAGTGATATAAAAGTAATAATAAACTAGAAAAATTTTCTTAAGAAATTTGAAATTAACTTTAGTTTATTATTCAGGAGATTAAAGAACGATCGAGTCAAGTCGTACATGAGCTATGGGACTTCGTCTCAATCTCCTTTCATTGAGGCATATTTTGTTTTAATACAATACTTTCTTTTATAAGCTATATAAACAACCTTTACCTTTCAAAGGGAATATTTTTCTATAAATCGTTTTAATAAACAACAAAAAAGAATGTTTCCTTTACCGTAAGCGGTGACAACGACCTTTCCACCACCGTAAGTATTATTTGATCTCTGGCTTCCTAAAAAAACGTAATGCTTTTAAAAGAAAATAAAACCCATATACTATTTTATGTATTTTGGTATTGAAAATGGTTTTGATATTGGATTTGTTATGTCTATATATTTATGTTATATATTGTGATTGATATTTGGAAATATTTTCTTTCCTTTATATTTGTTTTATGTCTGATGATTTTAAAATGGTACTTAGACATTGGACGGGTGGTTACGTGATAAACCAAATGACGGGTGGTGTCATGAATACCTGGATGGGTGGTTATGTTATAACCTCCAGTGCATTGGGTAAGGATGTTGTCCGTATGGCTATTCCATTAGTGATATGTTTTAAAGTCGACCATATATTTATTCCAATTAAGTATGTTTATTTTGCAAGTTAACTTAATGTTTGATGTGTTATTTATAAGAGTTTTATTGTAATAGTTTGGTTACAAAAAGGTAAGTAGTGATTTTTTATTCATTGTAGAGTATTTACTACTTCATAAATGTGAAAAGTATTAATTATGTTAAAGTATTCATGGTTTTCTTGTTGTTTTGAAAAACTAACTATTTTACTTGTTTGTGTATCCCATAATGAGTTTTTTATGCTCATCCCAAGTATTTGAAATGTTTTTCACAGGACATAATGTAGAATAGGGTCAAGGATGGTATCAACAAAAAGTCATTCTATCTTAAACATGGAATTAGATATGAATCTTTTTTTAAAGATTTCATGTTTTGTAAAAAATGGAAATTGTGTTGAAGTGTCTACTATGTAATATTTTTAAATGTAATAGTTATGTCCAAATTCACTAAAACTCTAAACCTGAAAAGATGCTCAATGTGAATTATTTATTTAATTCAATATTAAGCATAGTTTAAGGCCGGGTACTTACATATAGATCTGAAAGACCCTTTTTTACTTCCTCCTTCATTATCTCCATCCACAAATATGGTTTTCAACATCCTTACCCACCGATGATTGAATAAGTAGGTAAGGGGTTAATGTAAGTAGAAAAGGGGATATGAAATTCATAAATATAAAATATCAAACATGAAATTATTTAATATCCATTGAAAATGAAAAAAAATATATACTTTATGATAACCAATAATTGAATCATGGATAGGATATTTAATAATGGTTATTATAAAATAAAATAAATATTGACATTATTCTACCTGTTGAAATCATGAAAATGGGAAACAACATTTCCCTATATTATAACATAATAATACTAGATGAAAATATTGTTAATCCTTTAATTTCAATATTGAATTTATTATTAATTGATCAATGTATAAAAAAAGACATAACATGAATACATATTTCTAACTAGTAATAGTTGTGTCCCATTTAGATGAAATCAAAAATATCGAAAGAAGTTCTCAAATTTTTCTTTATTCCCTCCTTCACTGTAAGACTCTAAAAACATGGGTTTCAAGTGATTAACCTTTTCTTTTAGAGATAATTATGATTATAGCTTGGATTACTAATGTAGTAAACTGAATACCCAATTAACACTATCATTAATTATTTAACAATTTACCTTTATATTATATAATGCACCAATGATGGCCAACCTATGAGTTTCCCAATTATAACAGTAGATATCCACCCCAAGGAAAAAACTCGCATTCTAGACATAAATACAATATAAAAATTATATTATAATGATTTATTATAAATGATATAATAAATTTATCATATATTCAACACATGGGGAATAGAAACATTATTTTAATATATAGTATAATTTTATCAATGCTCCATTATGAATTAAATTTAACATCATCTCATCCTAATGACAAAAATACCCCTAGAATCAATAAGAAATCATATTACATTTCCAATGATGCTGGAATGGTTAAATTTTTCATTTCACTCCTAAGGAGATTCAGGGACATAAAAAAACTCAAAATGGAACACATATTTGACAAGGAAAATTATGGGTCAAGATAATTCATCTTTGGAGAGTGTCCCCATGTTAGTATTACTCAATATATTGGGATCTTTCCTCTAATTCAACCATGTTTCTAAAAACCTTTCATTAAAATTTTAAATCACATCAGATTCCAATTAAATGGATTTGATTTTTTATCCAATATTTTATCCAAGGATACTAGGGGATCCAATAAGGGTTATAATTTGATTATCCCATGATTATTATATAATGTTTCTTTATCATTATAATTATTAGTTTTAGGGTAATACTAATTATAAAATATTATTCCCTTATTTATAATGTTTTTATTTATTATGATTTACAATAAACCATAAATAATTTATTTCTTTTCATTATTTACACAAATTTGGTATTTGTAAATGATATTTTTAGTCTATTTCCATTATTCAAGAATTTATTCATTAATAAAATTAATAAAATCATATTTCTATAAAAATGATTAACTTATACACCCTAAGAATAATCAATTTAAGTGCTATTGTCATGATAATTATATTGTTTAAAATTAAAATATCACTTTTAATGTTTTTTTAAAACAAGAATAAAATATATTTAATTTTATAAGTTTTTTAATGTGTGCAGTGAGGATACCAACTAAAAATTATATTCTCAATCCTATCAAATTAATGGTTCTGTACCATTTCCATTAGACTACATCAGATGTAACTATATTCATACATTTGGTATGTTGGAGGTAAAAATTGAATATTATTTACATGATAAGAGAATATTGTTTTTGGGACACCACTATGGCCATTTCTCAGTAAAGTTTCTAGTCCATCTAGTGTATTTATCTTCATCATATTTATTACATTGTTTTAATGTTATCTGATGTCATTGATTTTGCTAAGTATTTAACATTTACGGTCTCAATGTTTGTTTATGCTTATTGGTTTTTTAATATGTGTTAATGTTGTTATGGTTGAATTATTATGCATTATTTTATTTTATTTTATTATTAAAACTACTTATTTTCATTTGCATGAGTCCTCAACCTATATATTCATCATTCCATACATCATAGTGGAATTCCACTTTTAATATTTTCATTAGAAAGATAAATAATAACAAAAATGTAAATATTTTTTCCTATCAACAAGTTTCCACCCATTGGAAATCAAGAATGATCCTAGTTCTATATCATGGGATGACTCGAGAACCGAGTCAGTTGTAGCCCAGGTTTGATGTTACATAAATAATATCAAATCTATTGATATAAGGAGGTCATAATCCATGAAATAAAAATGAAATTAATAAATTATATTAAATTGGATAGTGAAATTTTTATTTTTTTATCCATCATACATTTCCTAAGTATGATCGTGACTTGTAATTGGATATAATAACATCACTGGATAAGAAACATCAATATAGGTCACTATAGTGCATGAATATCAATCAAATTTGTATATTACTAAAATTAATATCACTATCCACTAGAAGAATAAATATCACATAATATGATATAACCATGTCTCTATAAGGTCCTGAAACTCTTTTTTCAAGGGATGTGATACGTGGTCCATTTAAGAAAATTATTATTATATGAAACTCCATCAACAATAAAACATAATTAGTCATATATGTCATAATTGAATGATTTTTGGTGTTTCTATTGTAAAGATAGTGATATTTATAGACAATAATCTAATATAGATAGTGATGTGATACTCATATTTTTAATGATCTAATAATGCTTAATATAACTAGAAGAATCCATTAAAATTTCAATACGATGATCACAAGGCATAAAAATATGAAATTGAGAGTAAGTAGAAATTTAGATTATGGTATATCATATAACATTCCCTAAAAATATTTTTTATTAACCTAGAATTACTTCAAATATGATTGAGGATTATTAAAATAAGTTAAATCAAAATACTCCACTCTCCATGATGTATACACAATCTAACTAGATCATAGATTATATGTGTGAGATTCCCCTTCATTCCATGGTGTGCTAGCACATATTTGTGATAAGGAATATTAATAGAGAGATATATTTTATGGGGGACTAAGAAAAATCATTTAAGAATAAAAAACCCACTTCCACCACATTTTAGTGGTTTTAATATATACTTGAGCATGATCCTCAGTGTTTTATTCATTAACTCTTTCATTATAACACATGAGTTAATTACTCACCCAAAACATGAATCATATTAAAGAATTTATCCATACCCTTAGAATTACATCATATATAATTATCCTTCAAATGATATCTATTATGAAATATTGAAATGAAAATTGTATTTAAATGTCTGGATACATACTAAGTAATAATTAAATTTGAAATAAATCGTAATATAAAATTCATGGAAATGAATTTTCATGAAATCACATTTCATTCTTATTAGGATGCCCCAATTATATATTATTACAATTATATACATACCATTTACTAAATGAATTAGTATCCTTTCATTATTACTCAATCATAACAAGATTTTTTAATTAGTAAGAAATATGGTGTTATTAAACCATGCATTATTATTTCCACCTTAATAATAAAGTATGATATAGAAGAAACAAGGAATTAAAATCATTTTTATTCCCTTTTATGATATACCAATGATACTTTCCTTGTATAAAGCCTTATAATACCATAGAATCATTTTCCATGATTTAATATTGACTTTCTGTTATAAAATTCAATTAAACCTTTTTTATCATATAAACATTACGCTTTATATCTTATATCTCCTCTAAAATACCATTTACACTAATTCTTAAAAGAATTTTCACCATTTTTCATGTGACTTCATATCATATATCATAAATTCCAAAACAATATAAAAAAATATTCATGATATTTTCACAATAGCTTATGTATATATATGATTTACTTTATATGGAATCACATCAAATTCAATATCTTATGAATACCCCCACAAAACTATTTTTAATTAAAATATAAAAAACTATTAGTGAATCCCTCTAATTAAAACTCATTCTCCATTAACCCAACCATAATTTCTGACCCGTCACACCATTGTAGTGTTGGTAAAAAAAATACTATTCACCATATTTTATAGTGGAAATATAATAGTAGCCTCTAGAAAATAATCTTTTCTTATTATGTTAAAAATATATCTGACATGATCTATATCAAAAAAATGTATCAAAATACCTTTGTACATTATAAGAATCTCTTTCTAGTATAAATTATCATGCATTACATTTTTTATGACATCGAGGGTCCACGTTACACCAGTTATTTCAATACAATATTGATAAATCATCAACTACATACTCTTGGAGTATAGATATAATTGGTCAATGAATAAAAAAAATTTCATTCCTCATTATAGATGATAATATATCATGTTCTACATCCAAATTGATTATCCTTTCAAATATACAATCATGGTTATTCTAGATGCTCCCCAATATATTTCAATTAATGGACTAGATTTCAAACTTATTATACGATTTCGAATTCCCATCATGGTTGATCACCGACCAGTGGCATGATCAAAAACATAACCAACCACCTGGGTAAGCTGAGCCTCAATGGATTTCATAATATTGGTTTCAAAGTTTGAAAATTATAAAAATAGGTATCTCTAATATCACTGGTAATCAGGACTCTTATATGATCTCTAAACCCCTAGTATACATGATAAAAAGTGTATGAAACTCCATGTTGTATACAAAGGGGCCCATATACTGTAAATAATTCATTATCTAACTCATTATTTTTTTATATAATACAAGAATCCAACTCCCTCTAACCATAAATATTCTTTATAACATATAATACTTCATGACGAAAATTAGTTACCGAGAACTAATATTCACACATTGGGTTGCTGGATATCATTACATGTCATGGAATATATATATATATATATATATATATATATTTGAACCAAGCATGCATGAATTATATGGTTTTGATATACTTTAATGTGATACATTTTATATTCTTATGAAATTTTAAGAATATTTACCAAATCCCTAAACAAGAACTGGGTCTTCATATGATATATGATAAAATACTAGACCATCCTGATATTTTCTTCACATATTCTGATTTTATTAACTCTACATATATATATAATTCTCATGATATCTCTTTGATACCACCTGATAAATCCCTTTAACTAAAAACTTAATTAAGTAACATTTAAGAAAAAAACTCTCAATATGTGTGACAATTTGGAAGAATATTCATAATGTTCAAATTTTTAAAATTATTCAAACTAATGTACTCTATAACATAAAATGTTACATTGTAAATTTTTTTATCTACTTATAAATCTTTCTAATATTAACATTATCATCCATGGGACCTTTTCATCATTATTTTCCCTTTAAATATTATGGTAATTAATATAACTATTTAGATAATTACTAATCTTGTCAATCAAAACTCCTTTAGGATAATGTTACATTCAATTTTTTTATGGAAACTATATATTACTCTTTAAATTTTTCTTTACAAAATTTTCTGAAATATATTTTATTATATTAAGTAAAATTCACATTTTTTTAACAATCATGATCCAAAAAAATAGTGTTATTCACTTTCCCATTATAAATAAATTTAACATTTACCTTTTTAATGATGAGAACTTATCCTAAACACTTTATGATATTATGAAGAAATAATTATAATTTTGTAATTATATAATTTAATAATTTTAAACTTAAATATGTTCATACATACTCCCACTACCCAATTGGTCACTATATTCTTTTCTTAATATCATTCCTTGACACACAAACACCATTTTCTTTAGTATAATACTCATTATTCTTATCAGTAGGAATATTTTTAAATATACTATTATTTAAATATAATATATGATTTTCTATGGTGTTGATTCATTTTCGTTTGAAATAAAACTGTATATCAAAATATATCATTGAAATGTGGTAAGAAAACCAAACCTATACTTTTAAAAAATATGTGGATATACCCTTTACAATAGATAAACCAATTTAATCATTGTATCCTTTTTAAAATAGGTTTTTAATCCAATTAATCATAAACCATATGCATACATTTAATCATTACTATTCATTAACAACTACTATTTATTAATAAATAGTTTTAATTATCATATAATATAAATGAGACGAACATAGACATCCTTCTCTTGGATCCAACTAGTCTTTAAAATATTGGCTGCAACAACTCTTTTTTTATCACATAATTGTGACCTATAATCTTTATCAATTCTCACTTTGTTTATAAAAACTATTATAGTAAAAAACTGTAAATTAGAAATATTTCATCACATATAATTTGAAATTGAAGAATAAATTTATATAAAACTAATAGAAATATATACATACCATGGAGTTCCAAAATATCCTTATTTTATTTCAAATAATTCTATCATATATAATCATTACTCTTTCCTTCCAAATTTAACCTTTAGGTTTTATTGTCTTTGACTAACTACTTGAAGACCATTCATGGAATGCACAACAAACTTCCCCTAATCTGACTATAATTCTACCCACTTGTATTAACAATGCATCACTACTAATTATACATCATTTAACTAGTTCATCTTTTATTAAAATTTTAGAATAACATATTGAATTCAATCATCTTCCCTGAACATTTTAATAAATGACAATATAATGAGATCATAAACTTGAACATGCCATTATTGAATCCTATAGTCCTATATAATCATTATAAAATTAAATCATATTAATTATATGATCGGAGACTAAATATTATTTTTTTCATTTTGAATAGACGAATTTTAATCCCCAGGGGGACCAATATTCATTTCTCAAAATCAACAAGAATCACTCATTGAACAATATTATCTCTTGTTTACTTAATAAAGAGTTACTATAACTAATTATTTTTTTCCTAAAGATCATTGCATAAGTTACTATTCATATGATATGATTACAGTAAGATTATACTTACAATATGATTTATTTCATAATTGTGTTTGGTAGTGATGTTATTTATCATTAATGAAATTTTTAAATATGTGTATCATGTCTTATTACTATTTAAAAAATAATTTTGTTAAATGGAGACCCAGAAAAATGATGACACCTTTTTAATTCATAATACTTATTCGTGGTGCAATATCTATATTTAACTAAAACATTATTTTCTTTTTAATTTCCCACATCATTTTTCTATTTATGTCAAAAACCAACCATATTATATCACATTTTACTCATTGATAGTTTAGTAGAAAAATCATTGTCCAATTAATCAACTAGAAAAACTCAAAATTATTCCTCATCTAACCTGAACCTATTATGGTCTCCTATATTCGTGAAACTAGAAGAATATTTCATGAAAATGTAACTAATAATATTAAGCTAAATCTTTACATTTTTCATTACATATGATAATTCATGGGAACCTAGATATAACATGGCCTACATGGTTGGATGATCAAGGTCTTGGAATGTGTCAACATAAATTTATTCTAACAATTATTATTTTAAGGGGATTTAATATTAGAATATTATATAATTTTATTATATGAATGTATTTATTATTATAACAATTTAATTTGGAATCATATTCCATCAATTAAAATAATGTTTTCAAAATATATTAATGTATAACACTTCACAGATCCCACTATCTATGTTACTAACTAAAAATAATCATCCAGATATATTTTCAAATATCCAAATGAATATCATGAATTTGGTATTTAAATGTTTCATGTAAACATCTCAACATTTATAAGATTTAAAATCAATACATATGTATGATTATATCCATAGATATCCAACACCACAATTCATGAGTAATACATAAGGGGGATATTAAAGTTGGGATGTATATTTTTAATTTTTTAATGTACCAGTTATCATTGTATTTTTCGGGAGAGTTGATACTTAGAGAACATGGGAAATTTATTAGAGTTTTATTACCCACACTACATGTGATGAATTATTCATATTAAATTGTGGGAGAATATGAAAAATATATTTCAACCATTAATGTTTCAATAGAAGATTCATATATTTTGAATAAATTTTGAATAAGATGGATTATATATGTGTAGGTCCAAGAAATGTAATGATTTGTAGAATTATATTCATGAAAAATAATTATAGTTCCCATGGAAGTCTTCTCATACTATCATCAATATCATATAGAAGGTAGAGTGAAGCTATCATTATTGGAGAATAAATACTTATTATTCATGTGGAAAATCCAGGTAAATATTATTGAATCCATCCTTGATTGATCGAGCATGACCACTACTTTTTATATTTGTATAAATCTCATGTATTATGGTTTCTATAGACTTAAAAGTTTTGATATGATATGGAATTGGATATTTTTATAACATATAATCTTATGTATTTAGTATGTTATAAGGATTTGGAACAAGCTATACTAGGATTATAATTATTCAAATAATTACCTCAATCATTTGGAGTTATTCTGATGTATTGTGAGGCCTTTAAGAAAGCCCAAATATTATTTTAAGATTTTTAGATCTCCCTTGAATAGATTATACCTTCTTATTTTTGAATATTGAGAGTTAAAAATAGAAAATGTAATTACATTATCTACTTGTGACAATTTATCTACAAGTAGAAGATTTACGATCACATAAGCGAATTAACATAAAAATAATAATTTTGATAAATGCAAAAGGAAATTATCCATTATGTAAGAGAATTGAGCTATGTAAGATGAACCTGTATTATATTTTGTGGATCTAATATGATATATCAGACTGTGTATGGATTATAACTCAGAAAGTTAACCGAATATTCTAATTGAATGAAAATATCCCACGACATATGATATTTGACCTAACAGATTTAGGGTAGAGAAAGAATTTGTACATCAATAAGAAGTTTTTGAGTCATGTATGATATTTTTAAGTCACATATGATATTCTGAGATTCATACGGTAATTGGAATCAGAATTTCATTGAGAATTTTTCGATTGAAAATTTACTTAATAATATTTAATATATAATGAAGAAAATTATTTGGGTTGATTTATGGATTATTTTTATGGATGAAAATATAAAAAAACTATTATGATACAAGAATAGATTTTTGATAATATAATCTCTTAGATTATCAATGTTAATGATATATTAAGAGACTTTTTAATGTCTAAAAAATAGGGTTTTTAGAATGTTAATATATAATGAGAGGAAATTTACAATGCTGATGTTAAAATTCATTGATATTAATATCATAAAGTGATATGTTATTCAATAAATTTTTCATGAGTATAGAAAATATATAAGGTGGTGAGATCATTACTCTATTGATATACAATTTTCAGATGAAAATATTTCAAAATCATCATCTATTAAATACATTGTTGATAAATATGAAGATTCATGTTTTGAGCTAAAATGTTCACAATAACATAATCAATATTCTGATTAAGGCTGACATTGAGGAAACAAAAATAGTGATAAGCAACCATCTGATGATTTTAGCTGTAATCTGATATTTATTGTATATTTTAGAGTTATCAAACTACTTTGGGGAGTTGAGATGAAACTACTGATGTTATATATATTTTATATAGATAGATATTTGTTCTTTATTTTTAGGGATTTGAGAAAAATAAAATGATAGAATCAGGTTTTTTTAAGTATCTATAATATATATCTAGTTGGGAAGAAATAAATCTTGATTCTATTAATAAAAGGGGTTGAGATCAGTGTTTTTGAGAGGTAAATAAGATTAGAATAAAATGAAAAACTCAATCCCATTATAATTATGATGATGAATTTCTTTTTCCATGAAAATTTTAAATTGAAAATAATAATGATAAATAAATAAATGGATATCCTATAAATGAATAGGTTAACAGTATCGGTGATTCCATTATAATATTGAGAATATTTGATCACACAAATATGAAAAAGGTAAAATTATTAAATGGGAGTGATTTGGGTGGGATTATATATATATTCTAAATGTATGAAATTAATATTTTTGGGACTATCCTATAAAAATAAAAATGATGTACAGAGAAAATAGTAGAAGAAATGAGATTTTGTGTTCCATGACGAATAAAGAAAAAGAGTCAAGGTTCACGTGAACCAATATACATTTTTAATAAATAACTATTAAGTATAAAATGTAATGGAACAAGAATAATTTGAATATCCTTATTTGTTAAAATTTTTATGATAATCTAGAAGAATGTAGATGATTTTAATGAGTGACCAACTAGATGTGCATGATTCATATCAATTTCTATCCTTCCTTTTAGGGATTGGGAAGAGAGAATGGTCATTGATTAATATCTATCAATGAGTTTTGAAGATATGATAAAAAGGACCTAGTTCGTGAGTCATTTTGAAGATCATATTTTAATCAAAGATCCTATATGAGAGGAATGAGATTCATCTTTTTGATGATGAACCATCTTCTGTAGATCTGGATATTAATTTTAAATGAAAATAAATGAAATAATTTCATATAAATTGTTGGAATACATAGACCATGTGAAACTTAGGGTATGAATAGAGATCATAATTTTTCTATGTGAATATCGTGTAATGTTATTTTGTATATGTTTAGTGAGATTATGAAAACTATAGGTGTGTTAAGAACCAATCCCATTGTAGTTGGAGATTAATTAAACTTGATAAGCATTAATTGTGGAGAATTTCTAATAATGTAGATGAGAATATATTTGTACAAAACTATGTATTTACATGTATTCTTATAACATAATTTATTACATTATTCTTGTGAGGCTATGAGGAATAAGGTTGAGTGGATCAATATTGGTAATAGGATAAGATGTTGAATTAAATAATAGAATTTTTTTAAAAAATGACCACTAATTCTCCCTACAAATATATATTTTCAATATAACCATGTGGACTTTTACGTCCAAATACAACACATATCATGACATTGGTCTTCAAACTATACAGGTTTATGCTAAATTAGTGTCACTATGGATTATCTTTTTTATTTTTTTAGTAGAAATGAATAATTGATGTTTCAGATAACCACATCCCTTTATGAATATTGGATTCTATTTCACTTATAAACCATAATAGATAGTATAACCAAGTAATAGAGTGTATCTTATATCTATAAGATGTATATAGATAGAGAGTTTTACAATCAACTATTAATGATTTATAAGTGATATGATTTTAATGTTTCCCTATATATTTAATTAATGTAATAAAGTTCATGAAACCATTAGGTCATTTATTAGTTAAATATTGACATTAACTCAGTAAATAGATATTATTTATTTGAAATAATTTTTAATAAGAGTAATTATATTAACATAGTTGATTAAAATATACGTAACATGATAATAACCCACATATATATATTATTTATTATTTCATGCATCATATTTATCATTTTGATATCTATTATAGTTATAACATATAAAAAAGTTTTAGATTATAATATAAGGCTGTGAAATATTCGTAAAGGTATGAATTATTAGAATATAAATTTTAATGTTATAGATATTAATTTTTATAACTCTAACTCATGGGTATTATATTCTGGTGTGCATCACACATTCGTGATGATTAATATATACTCATAGATATGAGGGAATTGGAAAAAGGTTAATTATATCTTAATGTTGACAATAAGATAATTTTTTTAGAATTTGAAGTATAATTTTTTTGATTTAATCCTATATAGTGGATTAATTTATCAAATAGATAAATGATATTTTATTCTTACAATGAAAAGAAATTGGATTTCTTTATCTTTTTTAAACTAGAAGGTATTTTTATTAATAATTAAAAAAAAGAGTTGTTCAATATATATGAATGAAATGTTTTCTGGAATTTGAAATATGGTAAGTGGTTCAAAAATTCAATATATAGATAACACACTATATAAAATTAAGCATAATAATGTTATGGTTGATTTTAATCACATATATAATAGACATTATCACTTTGGACATAAAATGAGAAATGCACCAAATACTCCATAGAGATTCACTATTGGATTCAATTGATTATGAAAAATTTGATAACTAAATAACATATTTATTGAATAAAACAAAAAAAATTATATTTCGAAAAAAATTGTGAAAGATCTAATGGACTATTGGATATCATACATAGTGATTTGTCTGGTGTACTAATTACAAGAATTAAACTTCTTATAGTGGGGAAATTTATTCAAGAAAGAACCAACCTCACAAACCCATGATGGATCCCACACTTTTCCTGGTTATTTCAAATTTTCTTTCCATTTTAAGTGTATCTGATATTTCTACTTCACCTCATTAGTTCCTTCTCCCAAGGAAGGCTACTGCCTCGATCAAGCTGGTTTGGTTCCCTTAAAGGTGCAGGATCTTGATCCTCTTATTTCTCCAAATCAACTAGTGGTTTTTATTATGGAGGTTGCTTCCCTTTCATCTGAGCTTTATATACTTATTATAATCCCTTATTTCTTAAACTATTATTTTATATCATTTTTGAATCTATCCTCTTCTATTTCACTTCCTCTCACTCCCAGTATTTCACTATCATCATGCGAGTTTTAGGGGTTTGGTGATCTAACAGCTATAATATTGGATATATCTGACATTGAATCCACTATAACATATAACATGTTGTATCTTATAGTAATTATTTATTTTTATTTTCTATATTTTGAGTTATTGAAGTGTATTTTTGATTCTTGGGGCATTTATTATCTAGATACTATGTCGTTCCATAATATATTGTCATTTTTATCTACTTTTTACAGAAAATATTTTTTCTTCCATGTTTGGGGAGTCATAATCATAGGGGAAATCATGTTATACCATATTTTTAGTGTTGATGAATGTTAATACTAGAATATACTCTCAATAATATTTTTTTGGGAACTAGCTTCAGGATTGACACAATAGTTTTACAACTTGATAATTCTCAGTGTTATTGGAGACCATATATGGAAATAATTTTTTGGAGATGATATTATTTGAAGGACATAAAAGTGTATAATAAAACTATATAGAGATATAAATAAGTATTCCCTTCCAATAATTCATCATATAACATGTTGGTTCCTCAATATCTATTTGTAAATTGACTTTCAATGGATCCAAGGGTGCTTTTTTCCTTGAACTATCACCTAAAATTCCATGTGTGCTCCTTTATTAGAAGACAATTTGGGGATCATGTGGTGGGGTATGTCCCTAGAGGTTCAGATGGGAATTACTTAGAAACATTAGGGTGTTCCTTTCATGTTCCCCATGACGTTTCTATTTATTATTCATCACATATTTCTTCAAGGGAATAGATTTAATCTAAAGAACCTTCCCCCATCATATATTTATCTATCAATTATCTTCAATAGGGATTTTTTTAGGATCCTGATAGGTGTAAAGTTGGGAAATTAATAATTTAAAGTTTAATTATCCCCCTTTTTGATACATATCTAATATATAAATGGGTTTTGGATTCATATGATATTCCACCCCCTAATAGATTCCATGGTGGTGAAAATAGATTCTATCACCCTCTGAAGTCCCAACTACCACTTGAGAAATGCTTTGTTGATAACATGGGTGATAAAGACGTATTTGATCAAATTTAGTCACCATAACCTCATTGTCTATGTACCTTTATGTAATTATACAAAATATTTTCTCTTTATCCCATTCCCTACCTCAACCAAAATATCTATGATGTATTTGCATTGAGTGCTGAAAACCCTTTGGTTTCATCTTCCTCAAAGGATTTTAGGATTATGTTTCTCATTTTCATAGCTTCCAGATCATAGGATTGCTAGATATGATACATGATCCAATGAATATACCCTCCTATATTACCCTGAGGATCTATTCCATATTACATTCATGGATTATATCTTTTCCTCTCAATAATATCTTTCCTAATTACGAATTACATAGGAATACTTTTTTCGTACCAAGAATTAATTTATTGAAAATGAGGTTGGTGTAAACAGATTATCCCTTATCAATAACCTTAGTCCCTTTCCCAAATTCAATTTCAATATCAATGAACCCATTCTTAAATTGGATACTATTCAATTTGTTCGAAAAAGTTCATATGAATAAATTCATTCATGGATACATAATAATAAATCAGGTCTTGGTATTTCGGAATTACAATCTACTTGTGACCCCTATCAACTTTTATTCCAAACATATAACTATGTAGATTAGTTTTTTATCCCAATATATTTATATATCCTTCAACAATGATAAATGTGATATATAAAAAAGGTTGAGCATTTGAAGATAATTATTATCTTTTATCCTATTGTCAAAATGCTATATTATGGGTTGTGATTTTAATACGATATATGAATCCCTAGAGAAAATGGTGGAATTAATTTCTCGAGGAAGTTGATGAATGATTAGAGATAATTTATAATGAATAATAATATGCTTGACATGGGAATTTTTTTGATCAGTTTTCATGTTGAAAGAATTAAAAAAAAGATGAAGGATGTTATTATATCATTATTGGTTCAAAATAAACATTTATGGAATCTCTTGTTCCTACTCTATATCGATTATTCATTTTATTCAGGATCCATTAGTTGATTCCACATTATTAATTTAATAGGGTAGTTTTATGAGGGTCTTGTAATTATTCAATTTTTCAAATCAATGGATGCAAGAAATAGGCTTCAATAATCTCATACACAATTCTTGGAAAATAAAAATACATGTTCACCCTTGGTTGGATATCTAAATAAACTCATAAAACTAAAATGATACATATTTGGCTAGGTGGATACATGACGGAATATTCAGGTTAGGAAGGATACCATATAAAATCAAATCAACTAGGTTGCGTCTCGACTAATGGAATAGATCGCTTATGATACTTTTATATCTCTTAATAAAAATCCAAAAACATTGGAAGTAGTATTAGAGGTGGAAGAATTCAACGAAAAATAAAATTTTAGATCCCTCTAGATAATTTATGAAGATAGAAACAAAACCTATTTCAATTTTTATATCAAAGAATATAAATTTTTGAGAAATATAAACCAATTAATGGATTATATTTACATATTATTCATTGTTGATGCCATAATTTCATTAGTAGTTTCTCATTTTTCAAATATTACTACATGATCATGGAAGGATAATATAATTTTTTATCCTTCATATAAATAAAATTAATATTTTTTTGATAGTATTCCATGCTCCATTGATGAAACAATGAATAATATCATGTGATCTATTTCCTCAATGGACGATATCAAGCTAATAGTCCTAGACCATCATCTGGAGAGTTCACCAATCCCTGATGGATTCTAAAACTCATTCTTAATTGCAACATGGGACATTATTAAAGATTATGTAGTGAATATTATCCATGATTACATAAAAGGGTATCTCTTTAAATATTAATTTCTGTAACAACACTTATGATCATCTATAAGGTGAAAATCCCAGTTCCTTCAGCATGTATCGACCTATCATCATGTGTAGTTCTTAATTCAAGATTATAGACAAAATTATAAATGTTATACTATCTAAGTAACATCTAGAATTGATCACTAAAAAGAAAAATAATTTTTTTCAAGTGCATGCATTTCAAAGAATATATTGGTTTAACTCAAGAGATGTTAGTGGATGTTTATTTGAAGATACCGGGTGCCAATATAATTGTTCAAATTGACATGGATAGATCCTCATATGGGATGTAATATAATGTGATATTAGAATTAATGACAATGTGTGGATTCTTAATGTGATAATATGACATAGACTTATTGATTTCCCCCCTGGTTTTTGGTTTCACTAATAGGAATACTATTTTGTAAATCTAAATCATCATGATGGATTTATTATGGTGATCCTACCGTCCAATTCCTTTTTGTACATTCCAGATACCATCTTAATGGAAAATTCATGTTTTTATATCTATATAGGTGACGTGGAAACTTGCTCACCAAGGTATCAAATTTTTTTTATTTTCCAATGGCATGATATTCTTTCTCAATAAATATACCATATCAATCAAAAACATTCCCAAATATCCTCAATAATTACAAAAAGTGACCTATGAAAGTGAATTTTTTGAAAAGATAAATTTATTTATTTATAATAGGTTTTTTTCTTGGAGACCTATTCTTAAATAATTATGGATAGTTTTATGTAGAAAAATATTCTTGATGAAACACCTCAAAGACACTTTTTCAATTGAAGAGTTTGGATCTACCTATTTTTAGGTCCTATAAAAAATTATCATACATATTTAAAACTAGAAATGTAGGATATTATCGATTAAAGGGAGTATAACTCTCAATATAAGTGTGGTATCCACTTTATTATTTCAATTTTTGTATACGATATTAAATATCAATGATATTATAAAAATATTGAAAACATTAAAAATGGTTTCCTATGGGACACTCATTTAGAAGATTGATACCATTAGGATAACAAGTATTGAAATTGAAAACCATTTGAGGAAATATGAATCAATTTAAAAAGTTGTGGAAAATTCAAGACAAATCTACAATCTAATCTAGCCTCTACTGAATTTTAAGGGAAATCATTTAATGAAACATTCATCAGGGCTACATTTTGGAGGTTTGCAAAAATTAATCCTAAAATTAAGGATTATATTTCTTCTTTATGGTGTGAAACATGGGGGAGTTTCCATATCATCTTTGAGAACACCAGATGGTCATTAAACATAAGGAGATATATTTATAGATGGAATACTAGTCTAGAAATCTACATTATTTTATAGGATTACTGTATCACAACACATGATTTCAAGACGATAAATATTACCCAACACTCATCAAAATTGTACTGAATAATAAAACCCTTATTTTCTTTGAATTATTATGTTTTTAAGTAATATTATCTCATTTTCACTACATTTTTCTTGGGAAATTTCCTTACCAGTGATTTTTGGAAACATTATTAAATTTCAAAAATCTTAGATTCCTACCATAAGGAGATATAGAAAAATGATGTGTGGGGTTGTCGATAAAGGATTATACCATTTCTTTAACTAGATTATTCTATAGAAAGTAATTAATCAACATTCTATATTCTCATGTTGTTTTCTATCTATGATGGATATGACCAATCACCTCTTCACTATGGGGAGTGAAAAATCCTTACAAGGGGTTTATAAGGAACAAAAAATGGGAATTACGATCATGTTCAAAAATTTTAAATATATTTTATCATGATGATAATGAAATACTGAGAGATATTCTTATAGTAAAAACTCCAATAATATGGACCATGGGACTTGTTTTTGATGAATATGGGACTCTCATAATGATTTCACACACTCAGACACGAGGGTGAACTATATTAATTTTAGGGTTATGATTTATCACTAAGATTTATAGTTAGCCATGAATATTAGGTTTTATCATTTACTAGATTATTTCAATGGATTGTTTTTATTTTCTAGGTATAGAATGGTTATGGTAGTCACGAGCTTTCATGGGTAATTAGTGGTATGAAAACACATATCATAATACACCATAATTCAGGATTTAGTACATAAATATACACATAACACAAGCCCATATGGTCATGAGGCATATTGTATCTAGGAGACTAGATAGATAGTTTATTAACATAAATCCTTGGTATAATTTTTCTTTAAAACCTCTAAATATTCCCTTAAATTCAATTGATCTTATAATACTACATGTGATAACCTAAGGAAGAACATGAAGAATGTGTTGTATAGAATTTATATTAAGGGAATAATCAATTAATAACATGATGAATGTAGTACATGACAATCAAGAGGTAAATAAAGGTGACATAAAAGGAATGAGAACCATAGACATGATTGTTGAATCATGATATAAGATCATAACATCAAGGAAACAAAGTAATGCGACCACAAAATAATAAATTATATCATAAGAATTAGTCAAGGATAACTTCCAGTAAATTATAACATAGTGTTCTTTGGATAACCTCCCATGCACTATACATGTAATATAATGAGATAAAAACACTATCAAATGCATTATATGGATATAATTTTGGGCCCACCCATCACATTAATATCATGTATATGAATTTGTGTGCCACATAGATCATACACCATAACAACACCTTTAATTACTTTTAACCAGTTTATTAAGAAGTTTTGGAAACATACATGGAATTTATAATTAAATTAAAGATGGTTGAAATTTTTTTAATACACTGAAATAAAAAAGGTTATGGGAATTTACTACCAAAAATTTTGGCATCGAAAATCACAGGATAATTTTGGAAGTATAATGGGTGTACATAAAGGCTTATTGAATGGGCGAATCAGAGAGAAAAGTTGTATATAATTATATGGGAATCATAAGGAATATAATATTATGTGTAAAATTTTTAAGAAAAGGACAATATGAAATTAAAATAAAACTGAGTATAATAAAATTATTTGAAATAAAAAGAATTAGAGAGAATCCATTACATTCATATATCTCTTTTGAAATTTGGTGAGGATCTTCATAAGAGTTTTGGAAAATATTAGGTGGAATTCATATATGTATAGGGATATTAAATAAATTATAAATTGGTTTTAAGTGAATAGTTATGTGAGGTTGGCTGGTTGTTTAAGGAGAAAAATAAGGGACTTCATCACTAATTTCAAATCATATGTTTTGGACTTTATATGATGAAATAATATAAACCATAATAATTAACATTGTTTAATCCATTGGTATTAACCAAAGAGGATTGGTTTTCAATATTTTATAAGGATAAAAATATAACTCACTAAAATAATATCATTGGTGATGTTGAAGTCAATATTGTTTATAAAGAATTAATTTTAAAACCTTAAAAGATAATATTTGTCTAGGAGGATTAGTTAATTCATTATAAAATTAATCAAAAAACTTAAAAACATATTATTTTAAAGTTGAAATATATTTTTGGTTTTATATACTCTTTATAGTATTGATTACATCAATTTTGGTATTTTATGATGTCACAATACAAACAATTTATTTATACCCCATTATATTTTTAATCAAAAATTCAACTTTCTATGATTATTATGAAAAAATTACCATTGGATAATTTCAATGTTATTATACAAAATATAATATTTATTTTATAAAAAAAATTATTTAAATATGATAATTTATGCTCCAAAAAATTCCCATTTATTGAATAATACATGTATTTACAATGTTAACAGTTATTTACACCATTATATAAACTACCATTTATTTAATATTAGATGTATTTACAATGATAACTGTTTTTTACACCATTATATAAACTATATACGACTTTATAATATTAAATTATCATTTATATTTAAATAAATATTATTTAATAATAACATATTATTTAAAAATTATTTTAAAAATTCATGAATTCATCAAAAATAGGGTCTTGATTGAAACTATATATTTCCCAAAAATATAATTTATATTTCTTCATATTAAAATATAATAATTAACTAACTCATAATTTAATAATTTAAAAAATACTTATAAAAAGATAAATATAATTGTAAGAACCTTTCATGGGAAAATCCCAAAGGTTCCTTGAGCCAGTGGGTTACAAGGCCTCAATAATGCCTCCCCTTATCCTAGAGGCTTCCACCAAGAAGAAGGAGTCCACGGTGGTATGATGGGGAGACTATACCCTCATCTTAGAGTATTACATTGAAAATAAATGGATATAATAAATTGAAGAAACATGAAAGACATCTAGAAGTAGATAGGAAATATATTCTGTAATAAGAAAAATCGGAATATGAAACATCCACTCATTAATAATAAATAAAAATAATAATCTCAGTCATATAAAAAATGATGTATTATCACACAGATATATAAAAATGCGGATATATGGTATATGTGATGGAATGAATATACTACATGTTATAAAAAAATAAAAAAAGACCAAAATAATTCTCAACTAGCATCATGAGTGGAATGCCCATTCCTTTTATCAAATTCATTACACTATAAAAAATATATATCAAGTATCCATGACAACACTCTTTCCCTTATATATAACTTCAAATGAAATGTCTACTTAGGTACCATAGGTGGCTCAAGCAGGGTGTGAGATAAACGTAGTAGGACAAAAATAGATGTCTATAATAATCCAGTCAGGGTATATAGGTTAACTATGTCCAAGTATTACAATTAATAAAAGATATTGGAAATAAATAATTTTTCGATAATTTTAATGAAAGACACATTGTAGACACTAAATTCTTTATCATTGGTAGGGATAATTTTCATATTAGTATACCTTATGTTAGAAATCAAATAAAATTTGTATATAATAATTTACACTATGTATTTAAGGATACAAACAGGCATATACAAGGATACTAGGTACTAGATGGATTTGGGTCTTAACTCATGAGTTCATGCACAGTATAATGTGATAAACTATATAGATTGGGTAATAGGAATGAATATCATTTTAAAGAGATAAATCATGTTATTCAATCGATAAAGTGAGATGATTTGTGATTCCAAAAACCCAGTGTAAGGGATCATGATACTTCATTCCTATCTTCCTTGTAAAATTTCATAGTGTGAGACACCAATCCCATCACCCAACATAAGGGGGAATAAAAAGCTATTCTTAATAGGTCCCTTAACCATTTTCAAATGACTAATAATCATAGTATGATGATGTTAATAATGAGTAATTTCTCTTTAAGATATTATATTATTTTAAACTAATATATCCCTGTGTGTAAAAATTCATATAATTTATATATAAAAATATTCAACTACTATAATAGCCTTTCCAGCCATCAAATTTATTTAAATTCAATAATTTACATTATTGATCCTAGAAGATCCAATTTAAGATAAATCTAAACCACTTAGGAGGTGGTTGGTCAATTAAAAATTCACATTATTGATGGAAATTAATTTAACACACCCAAATTAGTAGTGATAAAAGAGATGAATATCTTCTAATATTTAAAACTGGGCCAATGTAAGAATCTCAACATGGTCCAATTTATTTAAAAATGAAGAACAAAATTTACGGCATCTTGTAAAATTTTATATTGTGTGGAATAAAGAAATAATTCAATAAAAATTCCAAAACATTTGTGAAAATTTAGTTGAAATCCTACTTTAGTCTCATGGATGAATCCTCATCTTATATCATCTTCAGTTTTGGAGTACAATAAAAGAAATATCAGAAATTGAAAAATGCCTTGAATATATGGAATATGATATGTCATAAAAATATCACATGATATGGAAATAGAATCTTAGAGAGGATATAAGGTGATTTTACATCTAATTATTATCTATCAAATTAATCTGATAGTGAAGTAATTAGAGTCTGAATGAGGATATTACTTCAAAGCCTATCAATATAGAAGGGTGAGCTCTCACAAGATGCTATGATGTTCTACATCTACTGGAAAAGAAAAATGAATAATGCGTTTAAAATATTTAAGGTATAAACTGATAATTTACAATTTATTTAAGGGTTTCATGGTTTTTACAAATTTATTTTTAAATAGTGCACCAGTAGTGTTGAACATAAAACCATAGAACCCCCCGGAAAATTCTTGCCACACATTTTCACTATCCATTTTCAACCAATGCTAAATGGATATGTCACCTATCAGAGACATGTCACATGAACATGGGGATAAGGTCACTTTGTTTTTCCTTACTATTCATCCATCTGTATCCATGAGTAACACTTTTTATGGTGTGATAATTATCCAGGATAAGGGGAAGAGTATGAAAAGCCATTAACCTATCCTATTTCATCCAAAACTCAGAACACCAGGATCTGAACAATCCTTAAAAATTATCAATTGCATCCTTAAAAAATAAAAAATTATAAAGTTAAAATAAATGATTTAAATGTGAAAAAAATTATCATTACCTTTAGGAAATTTTGTGTCATTATTACCTCACCTATTTAATGTAAATAGTCCCTGATTTGGCCCTTTAAGGGTAGTAAGGTATCATTTAAGAAAATGTATTTCCACTAAGCATGTAATTCAGATTATCAATCTCAGTTCACATCATGTCCTAGGTTAGGCTACTATAGAACTCATACTAAAAGAACTGGTCTACCTCAAAGACCCCTCATGAAATGATCAATGTTTCAGACTGGGTACTCATCAAAAGAAGCATCTACATCTAACTCAACCTCATCAAGATAGAGAACTTGTGTCAGGTCTGGTTAATACCAATGAATCTAATATATATAAAAAAATAATTCATATACTAAAGTTTTTGTGGAAGTTTTTTATAATAAGACATTGTTATGGTCCTCTATAATATCTGAAATGATCCGACAAATCTTGGAGAAATCTTACCATGCATCATAATCTGTCACTGGCCTAGCCTATGAAAAACATGTAAAGATACCCAATCACAGAACTCAAACTCAAGAGGTCATGAACAATTTCCAGAATAAAAATTCAACGTAGACTAATATATCATCATGTTTTCCTAATCAGCTAAAGCAACTTATAATTTTTTTGACCAATATGTGGTAGGAGTGTTACCTCCCCTGCCTCCAACCAGCACAATGGTGAATAGCATGGTCTACCACAAAATGCTTTATACAGATAAATATGAATGGTATAATGAAAATTATTCTTGTAATATAACACAAATAGTGGTATGTATTTATCCTAAGAACCCCTAAATTCTTGGTCACAAGCATGGGGTATGTCTTCTATCACCTGATTCATGTCTATATTTGTTTGTTTCTAGGAAGGTGATATGTTTTCTTCAAAAAAAACATTTGTTCCCAAGGCCTTTTATAACCCCTTGAATAACCATATCTTGAAAGAGGAATACATATTAGAAGTGAAATTATAATTATCATGGTGAAGAAGTATGAACTCCAAGAAATATATTATCCCTAACTCATATAATGATAAGTTATCCCAAGCATGTTAGATGTGGGAGAATTTTATCAACCTGTCAGCAACAATTCAAACAATATCATTACCTAGAGTCAATATGTGAAAACTCATCATGAGTTACATGGTGACATCATCCAATTCTCCACTCAATAATGGAAAATTGATATACGACCCAATCTAGTCATTGGTTTTCTTCCTTCACCTACTAGCATATGGAACACTATGTAGTAATGTAGGCTATCTCCCATTTTATACTAGTCCACCAATATAGGAAATATATGTCATGATACCTTTTCTTAAAATCTGAAATTATTTCCCAAACTAAGGCATGATATTCCTCCATCATCCACTCATAGATATTTTCTAGAATGAATACATTCCTATATATTAGCAACATATCATCTTTATCTATTGTCCAATTAGGAAATTATTCTTCAACTGAGATAATATCTCTCAGCAACAATCCCTCAACATCATAATGCTACTTCTCCTTTACCCTTTATTGATTTGTAGTGGTCACTAATAATTCTATAAGGATTATCTGAATTTGATTCTCAAAAACATAAATATGAATATCTAAAAACAAATCAATATTCTACCACTCACCACGGGCCTCCGGACACGCATGTGTCTGATTCCTCTAGATCAGATCATCAGTTACTGTATTTAATTTTATAGGTGTATAAGTAACCTAAAAATCAATTTATTGTAGATAGTCAACCAATTTTAATTTACTAATATTGAAATTACATTGTTTAATGATATAATTGATGTATTTGTGATTATTGAAAAACAAAAAATGATCCCCAAGAAAATAATGTATCCCATAACATAATGCATTAACCAAAGATGCTAGTTTGGGATCTTGTGTGGGGTAACTCCACTAATGTGGCCTCAAATAATGAGACCCATACACTATGACTCACGTATACTATATTATAACTACTCCCAGTATATTCTCTAATTAATCACATCAAACAGTTGTGTATGCCCAAATTCAATAGTTTTAAGATCATTATTGAATTCAACAAACATATCAAATCATGAAAGTTTCTCACACGACACAAACAATATTAATTTCATTCAATTATTAGTAAATACTATAATAGATGCCTCTAGGAATTTTGAATCGTAGATAAAGAATAATTAATACCAATCTGGCTATCTGAAAACATATATATGTGATTTGTGTTCTCAGATTTCTCCTAGGAAACAACGACCCTCACCTTCACTAGGTCTACTGAAATTCATTTCTATTTGTATATTTGACCCACGATGTGGAATTTAAAATAAAAAAGATTAATTTAGAGAGCTTTATGTTAAAATGGTTCTCTCCTTATTTATACATCATGGTCTTATGATATTTTTCATGTTTGTGTTGGGTACCAAAATACACCATGATGTCTTCCACACATCCAACCACAAATGATTCTAGATATAGGTGGAAACCCTAATTTTTTAGAGATAAGAAAAAATAGAATTTTCGGGAGACAAAAGTAATGTACCTTGTAATAAAAAAGACCATACCTTATCTAGAAATTTCAACAAGGGTTGTATGATGAATTAATACTCAAATTATTATATAACGACGTCTAATCAATCATTGAAAATACCCTTAATCCTTAAAGCTGATCAAATAGTTCATCTATATGAGGAAATGGATATTGTTTTAAAACCATAATCTGGGTTAACCATCAGTAATCCATGAAAATTTTGAGGGTACCATATGCCTTCTTGGAAAAAAGGATTTTAGAACCCCATGATGATGTACTAGGGTCTATAAAACCGTTACCATTAAAATACTTCAACTGCTTCGTGAGCTTTAGAACCTTTATAGGTCCCATTCTATAAAGAGGAATGGACACTAGTTCCACTCCCCAAACTAGAGTAATGGAAAATTCTTCCAATATCAATAAATGTTTTTAATAGAAGTCATCATGGAAGTTGTAACTGAAATAATCCACCACCATATAGAAAATAATAGCTCGTATCTCTTAATCATCTAGGAAAAGACTAGTGAAATGGGCTGTCACACTATCCAGCACCTAATGCTCAGGGATATCTTAAGATGCATGGACTTAAAATTCTCCCATATGAATATATCTACCAACCTATAGTGATGTAAATGTCACCCTCTAATGATAATAATCTATATGATCTTGATAGAAAACTAACCAGTCCATCTGGATAATTACATCAAACCTTTTTATATAGAAGATGCAAATATTTCACATGAAAATATTGTTTCCTATATCATGGTTTCATTCTTTATATTGGCGAACACTCACTAATGGGATACCCAATGAAAAATCTTGATATTTTGTGAATTTTTTGTTCTATTTAATTTAATGTTTTTCTATATTTTTCATTTCACACGATACTGAATATAGATTTTTATTTATGAAAAATTTACTATGCTTATCTTTCAATATACAGAACACAAATATGAGGTTTCTCTATACTTAACACTTGATTAGATTTCGGTATACTGAACACAATTATTGTCTTGTGTTACACACAATTGTGAGTTCTTTTGATAGCTTTCATTATACGCAATAGCGAGTTTTACGGAACAATAATGTATTATTAAATTGTTAATATTTAATATAATAAGAGTTAATACATTCATTAAATTCATTTTTATGAATATTACTAGAAAAATTATTAAAATAAAAGTTTTATATTATGAATTCATTTGTTACCAATTAAATAGAAATGAAAATTTATGTCAATATATTTGAAAGTAAAAAAGTTTTTTTGTGCTCCCAAAGTAATTTTATCATAATAAATTAAATTAATTACACATAGTGAATGATATTAATGAAATATTTATGTTATATTTTAAATAAAATATTTTCAATATTCATATAGTATATTTTATTAGAATAAATGATAAAAAACCCAATTTTTAGCAAAAAACATATATTTTTTCAAAATGGTAATTTTACTTCCATTTAATGGGGGACCAATTTTGAATAAAATTTATGAAACTTTTATATATTATATTTGATAAAATTAACTTCATATATTAAATTATAAAAAAATACTTTGGTTTAATTATTTATACTTTTCGGATAAGTCTCATGTTTTGATAATTAGTGAAAAACAAAATATTTTTATTGAAAAAAAATTCAAAATATTTTATAGTCTTAAAATATATTTTATTATAGTTTTAAATTATAATAAGATAAATTTTTATCATTTAATAAAATATATTTAATTGTAATTAATTTTAAAATTTATTTATATATATAAATGTTTCAAACTTTTTAATGTTTTAAAATTAATAACCAATTTTCTCACCCCATCAACAGGATTAATTTCAAATTAATTTAAACAAATTATGTGTTTATATTTTGAATAAAATGGTTTCCATATTATTAATAAGATTTTTCAAATTATTTCATTGGTCCCATTTATTTTGGGATAGTGTGAATAATATCGTTAGTAGTGTTTTTGTTACAACACCTCAGGGTAAATCGAGTAATTAAAGGTAAAAATAATATTATAACTATTATAAAATTACCCTAATAATTTTTATAATTTCATTTGATGAGTGGTTTTAGAAAAAAAAATATTCATTGGGAGGATTTTATGTCCACTTAGAGAATCATGGAGGACATAAACACTATTATAGTATTATATTAAAAGGAAATGCAATTTTGTCACACTTTTGTTTTTAAGAAGAGAAGTATTATTAATATGTGGTTATATAAGGGATATGAATGGATATAAATAGTTATTGAAAATAAAAAATGATTTTATACAATATGTAAATTTATTTATATTTTTTTGGGAAGACATAATTAAATTAAATTATGACATAATAATGATGTAGGAATTGTTTAATTAATGGAAAAATCAAATAAATGGTATTAAAAAATTAATAATAAATAAAATATGATATAATTAATTTCATCCACAAATTTTCTAGACGAATTTTACATGTTTTGGATATGTTAAAAAATATTTATAATATATCATATTTTTATGATATTATTAAAAAGTCATGTAATGAATTGTTCCAAAATTAACATTATTGATATTTTAATATATATAATATTTTATTAAATATTTTAAAATTTATATAAAATATAATATTCAAAAACCTAATTGGTATAAGGCCTATAATTTCATAAATAAATAATTTTTTGTTATTTTTTTCATTTTAATGTAACTATATTAATCTATGAGTAGTAAAAAACATTTTGTCACTGTAAGAGTTAAATTGATCAATTATGTATTAAAGCTGAAAGATAAGAGTAATAATATGACACAAAATGTATAAATTGTTTACGTTTATATGATATAGATCTATACTCATATAATATTTCACATAACTCACATTGGAACTATTTCAAATTAAAAAGTAATTTATATTAATTTAATATTTTAGAAGATTCCAAGAGTTTCCCTCCCCTCCCCCTTGTTAAAGAGAACCTCTAATTATCTTATATTCACACCTCTAAATACCTTGTATCAAGAAAAATCATTCTAATTAACCTCCAAAATATCATTACTTAATCCAAAAATCTGTAATTTGGTCTTAAATCCTATTAATGGATTTCTTTTGGGCAAATCAAAATGAGATACCTAAAGAAGAAGTAACATTCATCAATTAACATTTTTAATTTATTTATTCCTTGATCTCATTAAATTTTTTAATTTCATGTTTATATAATCTCCTAAAAATCCATAATATATTGGGAACTTTTTATATCAAGGGTTAAACTAACATTAAAACCCCATTCCACCTAATGGGTAACAAACATACAGTTCTTGTGTACGAAGAACTACTATCTCACAAAATGATGTAACACATTTTTTTCATTTATCACCTCTTATGGAAGGACATTATTATGGAAAATTTATATTTAAATGTTAATTATGATATAATTATACTTATATAATGATAGTTTCATGTCTATAATTTTACAAAATAATTGTTTTATAAAATAATAAGATCGCTCGTGTGTACGTATGACTTACCATATTTATAGTGCGATGTGATTCGTTTTTCACTAATATTTAATGGGTTGGAATAATGATAAATTTTTATGAATATAAATGTTTTATATGAAAGAAAAATTGTTCACTAATGATACTATGTCATATAATTTCATTTATTTTAATGTGAAATTAAATTGTTAATTGTTATCATGCGTATGTACGGCTTACCGTCTCCATGAACTGTGTATTCCATTTCATATACTATCAGTCATTGGCTATTATTTTTCTTTATATAATTAATATATATGATATATAAGTCATATTTACATTATCTTAATAATAATATCTCTATTTAAGAAAGATGATCAAGAATGAAAATTCAAAACACGTATGATAAACTATATGGTTATTACCTGAAACGTTAAATTAATATAGAACTGTAAATACCTGAGTAATATAAATTCATAAGTAAATAATTTATGGTATTACATATATGAATATGATTCTATGATAGATTCATAATAATCTTAAATTTATTATACAAGATATTTTAACGTGTGGAAATAAATTAATGACTCAAGGTATGTGAATTTCAACTCTCTTATTTCTGTGAGATACATACCATATTCACCACTAGCTTCTTTTTCATAGAGTATATACTTTCCTATGACTTGTTATATTATTAATATTGTTTATTTTATTATAATAAAAGATTTAATATATTTTATTATTTCTGTTATATCATTATTCTAAATTTACTCAACTAGTAAAGGATTTATGTCTCTGTTTAATTTTTGGGGGACACATGCTTTATATACATCAATTATTTCTTCCACATGGGGTATATCATCAAATTAATTACTTCTATGACTATTATCTAGAATATTCTGGTATTTCAATATCAATTTTATTTTATCCTTCTTAGGGAACATGATTCTATTGGTAATAAAGTGATGGGTATTTATTTAACAATCTCATTAATATTTGATATTGTTTCATTTTAAGTATCCATTTGGGAATATTTATCATCAATGTAAATTTTTTCTAAAACATTATTCAAAAATAATTTTACTATTCTCATATGGATTTATAATGTAATTTTTACCCACATTTAACTTTATACTAAATGGGTTGAAAGGAATATTTTTGTCATCTTCCAAAGAAGATTCTAATTGACTTTTACTACAAAAGTACAAGAATATTTTTTTCTTAAAATAATATGGCATGAAAAAAAATTTTATGACTTCATGAGGCATTAATTCAATGAATCATCTCTTAAAATATTACAATTTTATTTTCAATGAAATTTCATTATTTTCATATCGGGCATCATTTCATGTAAACAATCTATTTTAAAATTAGAAAGGGTGTTTTCTTCAACAATTGTTTTCAAGAGTTATATCCAAATTTTTTTCTTACTAAAATTGAATTATTTTATGTTTTTTATGGTTTAATGGGTATATAATTCAATTTTTAAATTATTATTCTTTCTATTAATGGATTATGTTAATGGTGGAATGATATTTATGAAACCCCTTTCTTTTTTGTGGGTAATGTTATGATTATATGATGTTTATGAAACACATTTAATTCCATGGGTTCTTATATGATAAATGGTTTATGTTCTTGTTTCAAACATATGTATGATTTAATTATTAAATTTTTGGGATGTATATCAACCACCAATTAATTGGTTAATGATTTATGTTTCTTGAGATAATAATGGGAATCAAGTGGACAGGCTTGATCCACTCTCCGAAGATGGGGAAATCTGATCCACTATGTGAAGATGAGGAATCCCCATTCCACTATGGGAAGATGAGGAAAATCGATCCAATATAGGAATATGGGTAAACCCGATCCATTATAGAGAGTGGAGAAACTCAATCCCTTACATGGAAATAACTATGACTGGGGATGGTGGTGTGTCCCACCGTGTAAGTGTAGTTCCCATTAAGTTCCCTGATATGTTCTTTCAATTCATCATGAATTATAGGAAATGATATTAAATGTTGTGTGTGTGAAAATATTCCACGTATTATTCATATGTTATAATTTTATATATTATGTACATTATTTCCTGATAATTCTTGTCTGATGAGTTTCCAATCATTATGCAATGATTCATGTTTATTATTATTGGTATGTTGGTTATGATATTCTATATTCACGATCATTTTTTCATACCCTTAATGGCATGATTATTTTTACATGTATCCCTTGTTTACCCTTACTGAGACTATGAGCTCACCCATTCTAATGATTTAATTTACCTAGGTTATAAAGAATGATTTTAGGTATGGGTACTAAAGGGGATGATCTTTTTCAGAAAAATTTAAGATACTTCACCAGAATAAAAGTTTGTGTTACACGTTCCAAAAGTCACTAAACTAACATGGTATTTTTGAGACATTTTTTAATGAGTTAATTATTCATCAAATGTGATGTAATTTTAATGTACAATATGATTTGTTTGTATAGTTAGTGTTAGATAATTTTTTTGGAAAACATTGGAAACTAGGATGAGAAAACGTTATTGAGATCCCTGGGGATATTCATATGGATATGTCTAGAAGTGTCTATAAGGATAATTCTACGGATGAGCTAATGTTTAAGGAAAATGTACTAAATTTTAGTAAAGGATAGAGTGAGTGGTTTCCTTGAAGTGAATCCATATCTATATACTACAAGTTTATGTGGCTCTAGTAAAAATGTACCTAAGGTTAAAAACAATAAAAAGGTGTGCTGGTCCAGACTCAAGTATAACATGGTACACAACAATAATTTTTTCTACACACTAGGTTTTACACTCCCAAGGGATATATGTTGCATATTAATAAAATATTTTTCAAACCATAATTAAGAATTTAAATGTATGTTATATATGATTAAACATGGATTAACCAATGTGACATTGATTATTGAAGGTTTCATAATTTAGAAATCATAGAAGTGGTTTTTCATGATTATGTAGTTCCTCACTATGATAACTATTTATTACTCTATGATTTTTAGTTTTATTTAGCAGTCGAAACCTGAAAGAACCTTTTTAATGGTGATTGTGATTGACAATTAAATGATTGTTCTCCTTAGTATCCAAATTCTATGGGATATTAAATGGAAAACCTAGTTGTTGTTATCACATAGATTTATCATGTTATTAATCATGTTGATCTTCAAAATGAGAAAATGAGGGAATATCATTCTGTTGATTCCTTCATGAGGAAACATCCACCTTCTTTTAGCGGGTCTTTTGATCCACCTATTTTTTAACACTAGATATGTACCACTGAAAATTTCTTCCCAATTATCTAAATGTTCAGACATGAAAATTTCATTCAGCTTGTTTATTAGTTAAAAGGTGAATAAGATTGGTGTTGGAATCTAATCATGAATACGAGGAATCGAGATGAAATTGAATCCACTGATTGGGATGAGTTGAAGAACATATTATTCAATAAGTACATACCTCTTATTCTTAAAAAGAATATTGAAATGCATTACCTTGACATAAATAAAAAAGGTTGATGAATCTCTCAGTACCTATGAGGCTACCATAAAGAGACTTTCGATGTATGCTTCTGGAATTATCATCTAGCCCGAATGTAATGTTTTTATGATCTTATATGGATTAAAACCAAGTCTCAGAAGGTTGGTGTCCATAAGCGACATTAGTATATATGAATTGGTTTTTCACTGTGAAATCAATGTTGAAATTGATGTTGGAGGTATATATTAATCTCTTGGTTTTAACAAGAAAAGAAATTTGGAGTTCAAAGAAAAATTTAAAAACTATGGAGATGATAATATAAACATCATTTTGTGGTCTAGTTGTTAAAATAATCATGGAGGAAATTTTATTATGGTGTCTAATTAATTATATATGTTTTTAAGGTATGTCCGTAAAGTAATTGACTTCTGAACAGATGGGATGTAGAAGTCAGACAATGTTGTGAATTGATGGAAATACACATATGATGTGCCTCTAACAATTCTGTTCTTCAAGGGTAACCAGAATAGGATTTACTCTGATTAATGCCCAAATCCAGGTTTTAATGATAATGATCGATGTCTGAAACCTCTTAAAGCCAAATATACAAGAAATTAACATGGGTTCACCATTGGAAATTTGGAGTATGATAATGAAGTTGAGGAATGATTGAGTAATTTTGTAGTGGAATTCAAGAATAATGTTTTAGAGGAACTTTAAAGAATTACTGAATAATAAAACATCCATTTTAGGGCCCAATACAATTTTTGAATAAGTAGTTAAGATCATATGTTAAATGATACTGGTAACCATGAATATTGATTGAGGTAATGAGGTTATATTTTTTAAAAACACACGATTAAGGTATGTATAAAAATTATTATATTGTTGATGTTGTGGTCATTTTATTTGGACAATGATATGTTGGAAATGAATACGTAAATTAGAGGGTACTGATTTACTTGTAGCTTATTACTGATTTATTAAAAAGTGGTGTATGCTGTCATGGATGAATTTTGTAAATTTTTAGAATTAATTAATATGTCAAATAAACAATATAATAAAAAACATTCAGGTTTTCAATAACAATTTATGGTAATTACCATGTTTCAAGAATACTTGATGAAGGTATTCTCATGTTTTTAATTTGACAACCAAGAACTACCATTTTATATATGCGGGATAAATGTTAAGCTATTTTAGTGTACTTCGTTCTAATTATTTGGACTTTATTAATTTAATAGGTTTGTAAGGATTAATATTTTTGTAATTGTTTTATTTAAAAAATGGATGAGGTTTTAGAGATTAAATTTTTATCTCATCATATGAGGATTTATGGATATTAGATAACTTATGCAATTTTTTTTGATAAATATAAATGTAATGACAGATCATTCTATTTGTGGATCTCATGATTTTCTAATGATTCAAGAATTAAAAGTTCACCTTTTCTAAAAATTGATAATGTAACAATAAAGGGGGAAATTTTCTTAAAATCAATTAAGTATTTATTCTCATGAAAATTTTCAACTGTTGGGAAATTATATTGAAACCAAACAGGATATTCTAGTATGTTCCTTTCTGATAAATCAAATAGCACTTTAGATCATCATAGATTTATATCTTTTGGATTGTTAAATCTCTCCCTTCCATATTCTCTATAACCATCCATTAAAATAGGATTATATGATTTCTCTTCCATGTCCATGTTTTCAATATTCACCCATGTTCTCCGCTATGGAAAACTAATTATGTGTTACTTTGGGTAATAGTTATGATTCTAATTGTCCATTTCTAAATGATGTCTTGGTATTAATTAATATGACTTAGGTTTCTTTAAAAGTAACATTCAAGTATTAATCCTTTGATAACCTAATTGAATTGAGATGGTAAAATTAATTTTAAGGGGGGAATAATGTAACACCATGAAATTTTGAGAAATATATTATTTCTATTTAATTTAATTTTTTGATATTTGTAATTTCTCATAATAATGGATATAGCTTTTTCATCATGAAAAAAAAAATTCTTGGCATGTATTATACCCACCACCAGATATAAATTTCACTAAATGTAACAATTTTTTTATCTTTGATTATATCAAACAATATTTTTGTCTTCAGTTACACACAATCTGAGTTCTTTTGATAGATTTCGTTATATGAAATATAATGTGTTACCGAACAATAGTATATTATTGAAAAATTATTATTTAATATAGTAATATTTCACCAACTATTAAATTTAATGATATTAATAGTATTAAATAACTTATGAAAATTAAAGGATTATGATCTGAATTTATTGGTTACTAATTAATTATAAATGGAAATATATACCAATTTGTTATAAAGAAAATATTTTTTTTATTCTCCAAAAGTTTTTCGAATAATAAATTAAATTAGGTAATATTGGTGAATGATATTAGTGAACTATACATGTTAAATATATTAAACTTAATATTTTTAATTTTTCATCAAAAATGTTTAATAGGTATAAAATAAGAATAACCCAATTTTATTCATAACACCCAATATTTTTCAAAATGAGTAATTTTACAAAATTTTATTAAAGAACCCATTTAAATAAATTTTTTAATATTTTCTATATTCTATATGGAAAAATAAGCTTCTAATATTAAATTGGAATATAAAAATTTACTTTGGTTGAATTTTAACCATATTTTTGATAAGTTTTATGTTTTGATGAATAGTAATAAAATACTAAATTTTAAATGAAATATACATTGTAATTGAAATAATTTATAGTGTTAAATTATATTTTTTATTAGATTAAGAGTATAATTAGATAAATTTTTTATCAGTTAATCTATTAGTGGTAATTTTCCTTAATTTTACAATGAATTTTGATATAAAAATGTTCCAATATTTTCCATGTTTTAACTTTAATAAATTATTTTCTCAACCTAACAATGGGATTAATTTTAAGTTAATTTATTCCATTTATGAGTTTTGAATATGAAAAAATGGATTCCATTTTTAAAATTAGAACTGTAAAGAACCGAACCGAGTTCCCCTGAAACCCATCACCTGACCTGATCCATCACATACCCGCAGAATGTTCCTAATCCCTATGGGCTTGTGACAAGAACCTGAGCATCGAACAATAAAACTAAGGGACCTATTTATCCCAACCAGAATGACCACACATAATATATATAGAGAAAAGAAGAAATAGAAGAAGACTATTAAATATATATTTTATAACTGTAAGAAAAACAGTGAAACAGAAGAACTAAAACAATAGAAAACAACTCCAAATGACAAGTCTGGCAACATGGGACTCGAAAACAAAATACTACTCTAATGATAGAAAGGAGTAACTCCAACCATATCACCACCAAATACCAATCCCAACAGACATGAACCATACCACCTCACTGCGGTGCCATGCCTTTCCCTGACTGTAAGACAAATAATGGTATATGCACCATATAAGTAGTGCACATGATGTAAGTTAACATGCTCTGTTGGATCCTACCCAGGTGTTCCATAAAAATTCTATTTACAATAATTCATGTATTCTAATTTAAAATGTATATCATGGAATGATAATTTTAAAGATGTTTTATAGAAAACATGGTAAACATTACATTATCTATAGTTCTAAAAAAAGTAGGCATATCAATTTATATCACATATTCCATAACATTTTCCCAAAGCATAAACATGCATATTAATGATAACATGGAAAACCAAGAAATTCAAAACAAAATAATAGGTTTCACAACACCATGTAATACCATAGGTTTTGGTAGAATACTACTAGTACCAAAATAATCATTTGTACAAAACTAATCCTAGAACAAAAGACCTAGGAAGTAGATGAAACTCCCAAGAGTAGTCCCCGAAAATGTAAATGTCGGTCTCAAAGAACAACATCCCTAGGGAATAGAGGAAATCCCCAAGACAGAACTTCTTGATAATAACAATAATAAACAATGTTCTTAAGCTATACAATCCTCCTATTTATCCAAGGTAACCCATGTGCTCAATTTTACAATTCATTTTCAATGCTTTCAGAACCATTCAGAACCACATCACAATAAGTTTTCCCAAAATACAAGGAATAACATTTTTCATTAAAAAATGTTTTTCAACACACAAAAACAATTATTCCAATTTCATAAATCAATTTATAAAAAAATAAAAATTAGGCTCATTATTATAGATAAAGACCGAACCACATTCCTTAAAGTTTGCGTCAAACATGCCCACAACGAAAACCAAATGAAACGAAACAAAACAATTATATCAACTAAGTCCCTCGAACCAATCTTGTACATCAAAAGATTGATTATAAATAGAATATATGGGGTAGGAAGATAGAATAAATCTTATATACCTCAAAAACGAACATCTGCTGCACCAAAACTAGGCAAGGACCAACCTCTAACCCCATATATTCTATTTAGATGAGTGAAACTACTAAGCTTTATAATTTAACTTGGAAGAGGGCTAGGTAATGATGTGTAAGCCGTGGTCATGATGTGCAGTCCACGCTTGATAAGTTACTCTGAAAAACCTATCTTCTCAGTTAAAAATAATATATTTAACACTTACATCATGTGTACCTCAGGTACACCATGTGTACTAGATCAAAGAATGATCTCCCCATTCAAGACATAATCTCCCAGTCCTAGACCTGGAAATAGTACCATGTGCATGATGTGTACATCCGATACATGGTGAGTACCAATTCTGATGTCTGCAATAAACCTATAAAAAATAGATAAAAATAATTTTAAAACTAAAATGGATCTTAGAAAAATGGAAAAAATAACCTATAAATGTAATATGATGTTAAAAACTCTCTACCATAAGACATTTCCATCTCGAGAAGTCTTGTGGAAGACATACTCCATGAAAAAAGATGTGGCCAGTACTCCCACATCAATGACACGCATTCCCAAGTCCCATGAGAATCCGATCCTTGTTTCTGTAGAACACTAACCAACAGAATGAACATCCCACACAAGACGTCCTCTTGAATGTTAATGATTTCTACTAGTTTCCCCAAAATAGAATCATTTGATTCTAACTCAATTTATTCCCAAATCAGAACATGAGAGGGATTAGGGTGATACTTAGTAAGCTCAGAAATGTATAAAATGTCATGAATTTCCATCAACTAACCCATTAATGCGAACTGATAAGAAAAATTTTCATTCCATTCAGTGATCTAAAATGGTCCAACATATCTTGGAGACAACTTTCCCTATTTTCCAAGTCGATAGTGACACAACTGAGGAGAAAATTTCATGAAAACTCAGTAATTAATTGAAAAAACCAATGGATGACACCGCTAATGTGTATACAATTTTTTCGACTCTTTAATTTAACCAGATGTAATCAAACCTCTTGAATAATTAATAACATTGACTAAACCAGACATGGCCCAACCAAAAATACATCTACCACTTCTTCCAAAAAATAGGTGATCTGGATGTGTGATAATACAATGCCTCAAATAGATCCATTCTTATAGATGACTGGTAACTATTATTATAAACAAAATCAATAAGTCCAAGATGTGTATCCTATGTTTCACTAGAATCCAAGACAAAGAAATGAAGCATATCCTATAGGTTTTGAATTACACACTCCATCTGGCTATCTAGGACACCCATGTAACCTCACCATCTCCTTCACATATATATTACCCAGATCATTAGCATTAGTGGGGTCATTAATTATAATAAATTTAGAAGACTATGTTAACCGATCAATAACCACCCAGATATCATTTTCCATTGGGGTGTCTCCTGTAACATTACAAAAAAATCCTTAGAAACGTCATCCCACTTCCAAACAAGAATTAGAAGAGGCTGAAGATTGCCTAATGGATTCAAGCCTCCTTCATTTATCAATTGGAAGGTGTAATAGTGGGAAACATAATCTGCAATGTTATGCTTCATACTTGGCCACTAGAACCATATTCTCATTCCATAATACATCATTGTATCCACTACATGAATAACCCATGAATACATATGGCAATAAAACAGAATCTAACTTCTCACATATGTGGGGATGACAAATCTCTTTTAAAAGTGAATTATTCTATCTAATAAGGATACTAACTCGGTAGTATCTCCCCACCATAAAAAGTTTCTTGAATATTCTGAAACACATCATCTTGTTGTTGAATTTTCATGATAGACTCTAGGAGAGATGATGATAACTGAACATTGGTCAGAACCTTACCTGAGACATCCTCATGAACATCCATGTGCAACTTACCAAAAATCCTTATAATATTTCACTCCTCCTTCAATTCCAAAACAACTTATGATGGTACCTTCTTTCTCAAATCATCAATAACTACATTCCCTTTCCCCATAGTGTAGGTGATTTCAATGTCAAAAGCCTGAAGGTATTATACCCATCATCTATGTCTGAGATTCATGTAATTCTAGGAAAATATATATTTTGGACTCTTGTGATTAGAGAAAACCACAAAATTATCCACAAAAATATAATTCCACCAATATTTAAGTGCATGAATCACTACAGCAAGATCTAAATAATGAGTGGGGTAGTTCTATTAATGTGGTTAGAGATGAAGAGATCCATAATATACTACATGATAATCTTGTATAATCACACATCCAAAAGAAACACTTTATGTATCACAAAACACAATGTAACCCCTACCGGGATCATGAAAGATCAGAACATGTGTGAATTTCAGAAGTCATATCAGTTCATCAAAGGAATAATGAAACTTTTCATCCCATGATAATTTCACTACTTTCGTGGTAAGATTAGTCAAAGGTTATGCCAACATAGAGAAATACTTGAAGAATTTTTGTTAATATCTTGAATTTCCAATGAAGCTTTGTATCCCAAAGAAACATCATGGTAACATTGAGGATTTTTTTAACTTCTCTAGATTAACTAACTGTCCATGTTCATAAATTTATGTGCCCCAATAAATTCAAATCATGAATCCAAAAACAACATTTTAGGATATTTCCATATAGATGGTGATTTCATAGAATCTTTAGAACCAAACATAGAAGGCTATCATTCCCATGCTTGGCCCTTGAATGAACCATAATATCATCCACAAACGCTACCATAATAATGTCAAAATATTGGTGGAATAATTTATTTATCGAGGCCATAAAAACTATAGGAGAGTTAGTTAGACCAAAAGGAATCACAAGATATTCATAATGGAAATTACTTCTTCTAAAGGGCATATTTTGTATATCAGACTCCCAGACATTGAGATTATGATAACACGGTCACAGATAGATCCTTGAAATTGAATTTTATCTCTCATACTAATCAAAAAAGTCATTTAGATGAAGAAAATTGTATATGTTCATAATCCTTACCCGGTTTAACTTATGATAGTCCATGCATAATTGAAGTGAAGCATCCACTTTCAGGGAAAATAGCATAGAGGATACCTATTGAAAAACACTAGGACAAACCAAACCATTCTTTAAAAGGTCATCCAGTTCAATCATGAGTTCTTTCCTCAATGCTGATGCCACATGGTAAGAATGCATTGAAATAGAATGCGTCACTAGAACTAGGTCAATCATGAACTCTACCTCTCTCTCTATGGAGGAATATTGGAGATGTCTTTAGGAAAATGTTAGGAATGTCTGAGAAAATAATAGGAAAAACTACAACAGATGAAAAAACATCAGGCTTAAAATAAAATGTAACCAACAAAATCCTATGGATTGGGCAGGATGATCATGCATGACAAGACCTTGGGTCCAACTCTCCCTAAAACAAACTAGATCTCCCATCGGTAGAAAGAAAATAAATTTTTTGATGATAACAATCAGCTTCATCCTAATGAGAGTGAATCCATTCTATACTGATGATGACATTAAACATATGAAAATCCTAGAATGAGTAAATCCTATACCAACTCTGTGTCATCTATCTTGAGCAAACAATGACACCGGAACCACTGCTCTTTACTCTTCCCAAGTGGTGTAGATAAATCCATTGTAAAGTGCATATGTTCCATTGGAAGTTTATGAATATCAACAAAACATGAAGATATAATCAAGTGCGAGGCACTAGTATCCAACGAAGTAGTAGCTAGTAAAGCAGTAATAAAGATCATACTTCTCACTATTGTTAGACCTAAATCAACTTCCATTGGATACTCATCTACAGTGTGTAAATGATTCAATCTTGAGGCCTATAGCTATAGCCCTATGATCTTTGAAGCTTCTCACTACACCATAGCTTCCTTTAAAGCAACTAAACCCTAACCATAATGAGTTTTATTCATTTCCTAACAGGAATATTGTAGATGACCAACACGACTACAATTAATCATATCTTCACGAGCATATGATGAGAAAATCTATTGTTACCCACCTTTCCACACTGGTAGAAAGTCATAGGCACACTTCTAGATGAAATATACAGTGTGGAGAATTATTGTTACTACGTCCCACCTTCACCATAGCCACGATGGTCCTTCCACTTCATCTTCTTCCCATGCACACCACTGAAGCTATCACCAGTTGGAAGAGGACAGATGGTAAATCCAACTTTACCTCCATTTCCATATATTCCATCTATACTCTATCTATTATCTTTTCATATGTATAATTATTTAGCAAGAACATATGTGTTCTATTTTCTGGTCTCAAACCATGCAGGTAATTCAGCGTCTTTAGCTTGTCATTCATTACCATGTCCGGAGAAAAACGAAAAAGGTCAGAAAACCGGTTGGTGTAAGAAGACACCAAATTCTCTCCCTACAACAACGATATGAACACCAAATATTTTTCTAATATCAGAGAATGTAGACCAAACTACAGAATTAGATGGGTTTTGAAACCCTTCCAATCCAAACCCACATGTCTTTTTGCCAAGACCATAGAGCCCCACCAACTCTTTCCGGAACCCTTAAGTATGAATGCTTCACACATCACCCTGATATTCCCAAGTGTCTCCATGAAGCCTAATATTTTATCAATCATGTCCATCCAATCCTTCATCAATTGAGGTTCATTTATCAATGTAAAGGATGGTGGCATCTCATTCAAGAACTCTCGTGATTGATCAATTTCCCCTCCATCTTGTGGATGCACCTCAACCACTACATTCTAGACTCGTGGAACATCTTGATCAACAATAATGATTTCTTGTATAATATTCTTGATGATATTATGATCCCTAGGTGGATTTCCTTGAGGATCATATGATGCACCTTTCTAAGGAACCTATGTAAGACGTCTCAGAGGCATAATTTTATATACCGAAACATAAGGACAATATGACACTGAACAAATATCAGTTCAAACATGAAAACCCATAATAAAAAACTAATATTTTTAAAAGAAAAATCAAACACAAGAGTCACATATCCTGAAATTATAATGTAAATTGAGTCTTTTTGTGATTGGAGATGGATATGCACTCACTGTAACATACCTTCAAAGTTCCGAGAATCCTATATTTAGTGTAACTGATATCCAAAGAAAATATTCTTGAGGACGGACCTCCTCTGACACCAAATAGTAAATAAAAGACCTATGTTCCCCTAAAACTCGGCACCCAAATTGATCTATAACATACCCAAAGGGCATTCCCAATCCCCATGTGCTGGCGAAAAGCACTCCTTCATCGAACAAAAAAACTAAGGGAATGATTTATCACAACCTAAAGTACCACAAAACATATAAATAGAGAAAATATGAAAGAGTGAAACACTAACAAATATAAATTCCATAACTATAAGAAAAATAAATGAAACATAACAACTAAAATGGTAGCTAAAAATTATAAATCCAAAGTCTGGTTGTAAGAGATAATAAACCAAATAGATACTTCAATAATGGAACAAATGAAATCCAACCATCTCACCGACAACTACCAATTAGAACTGACATGGTCCTCACCACTTCTTTCACATCTTGCCTTTCCCTACACTAGAAGACAAACAGAGGTCTATGCACCAATGAAGTAGTGCGCAGGGTGTGAGCTAACAAGCCTAGTGGGATACCACCCAGGTGTTCCATTGTGAGTCTATATATAACAATTCTAGTATACTTATTTAAAATTTAAAACATAGCCTGATAAGTAGTAAATCACTATTATAGAGAACTTGGTAAACATTCCCTTGTTTATATTTTTTTTAAAAGTTGGTATATCATTTTCAATGAAAATTTTCCATATCATTTTCTACATGCATTGACATGCAGATAATGGCTAACTCATAAATACAAGAAATAAAAAAAGAAGAACATGGATCACATCACCATGAAAAAATATAGTTCCACGGAGTACATAACACGTACCAAAATAATAAAGTGCACAATAATGATCCTAGAAAATGGGACAAGGAATCAGAGTAAAAACCTAGGAGCAATCCTCCCAAAATTTCAATATCAGTCTCCTAGAACAACATGCATAGGGAAAAGTGGAAATCCCCAAGAAAAAACTCCTGAATAATAACAAAAATAGACTATGGCCTCAAAAAAATCTTCCACCTAAGTACCAAAGGTAACCCATGTGCTCAATTTCACTATTTAGTTTCATTGCTTTGAAATCCAATCAAAACCACTTCACAATCAATTTTCCCAAAATCCAGGGAAATTTTTTTTCTTTCAAACACCTTTTTCAATAAACATGAAAAATCATGAAAATATCATAAATCTATTTATAAATTAATATAAATTAGGTCTATTATCGTAGGCTAGAGATTGAACCACATGCCTCAATATTCAAGTCACACATGCCAAAAACAAAATAAATGCAATGAAACCCAAAAATGTTGTCAACAAAGGCCCTAAATAAAATATTCACCACAAATAATTGATTCAAAATAGAATACATGGGGTTGTTGTATATAATACAGAACATGTACCGTGAGAAATAACTCATGCTGCACCACAACTAGCCAAAGAATGGCCTTCGAGACAATATCTCACAACGGATCTAGATGGGGACAACAAGAAATATCCAACATGGATCAGTGGATTCGATATCGCAAGTCTTGGGTAATATCATTATCAATCTAAAGGAATAATCAGATATAAAACATACCCGAATAGAGACACCATAGAAGCAATGATGATCCCAAGCCATTCGGATTCATCCAGATGGAGAGTGGCCTCTTAAAATTTCCTAGGGAGATATCTGGTCTGAGATCCAATATATATGGAACGAAAATATGAGGTAAACATTTAAAAACATGAATTTAACCTGTGCGGGGACCTGGTCTTGACATGTACCCCTTGTTAATTATGTATAGTCCACGATGGATCAGTTACGCCGAAGAAACCATCTCCTTAGATAAAAATCCTATATTTGACAACTAAAAAATGAGTACCTAAGGTACATGACGTGTACCAGCACACGAAATGATCTCCCATTAACAAAATGATGTATCAATCCATGACACACAACCATCTCTATGTACATGACGTGTACTTCAGGTACACGAGGTGTACATATTTTGCAGTCTGTAGTAAACATAAAAAAATCACATAAAAGGATTTTTAAAACCATAGGGGAACTTAGAAAAAGGGGGAACATACCAGATCAATGTAACATGATGTTACAAAAAGGTATAAATTTTTTAAATTAGTAACTTTTAATTTTGGAAATTATTTAGAGTAACATTTGTAATATTTTTTTATTACCATAGTTAAGGGGAAATTGGGGAATTTGAAGAAATAATAATATGATTACGAATATAAAATTACCTTAACTCTATCCATAATTAATTTTATGATTCTATGTTGACCAAAATATTCCTTGTTATGATTATATGCCCACTTGGATCCACATGAGGGGCTTTAACACTTCTATTGTATTATATTAAAAGGAATAATATTTTTTGACACTTTTATTTTTAACAAGTGAAATATTTTTAACATGGTTTTATATAATGGATATGTTTGAATATAAATAGTATTTTTTATAATAAAATGATTTCAAACATCATTTTAATTTTTTATGAATTTTTTAGGAATGAAATACATAAATTAAATAGTGACGTAAGGATGATGCAAGAATTGTTTAATTAATTGTAAAGTCAAATAAATAATATTATAAAAATTAAAAGAAATATAATTTGATATAATTAATGCCATGCCAAATTTATATAGATGAATTTGAGATATTGGGGATATGTTAAATTATTTGAATCTAAAATATCATGGTTTATGTTATTTTTAAAAATTCATGTAATGAATATTGTAAAATTTATGTCTTTGATAATTTAAAATATCTAATATTTTATTAAATTATATAAAAATTATAAAAATATAATATTCAGCCAAATAATTTCTTAAAGTCCCAAAATTCCATAAATGACTCAATTATGGATCTATTTTTATTTTATAGAATCTATATTAGACCATAAGTAGTAAAAACACATGTTTCCCGGGTAAGAAGGGCTTGAGGGTTAAATCCAAATGAAAAGGGTAATAATATAACCAAAACATGTCTAAAAACTATTATTTATATAATATTGATCGATACTCATCTTATATTATGCATAACTCACTTTTTATCCATTCTGAATTAGAAATTATTTTATACAGATTTAATACTTTAATGGATTCCAAGAGTTCCCCTCCCATCTATTATAAAATTGCACATATCCTTCTCTTTTATTCACACCAATAAAGCCCTTTTCTAGTCCAAATAGTCCCAACGTATCCTCCAAAAATTCTTCCCGTAATTATAGAATCATTAAATTGGTCATAAATTCAACAAAAAAGAGTAATTTTGTGTAAATTAAAAGTAGATACCAAAATAAGATGTAGCATTCATCAACATCTATTTTAATTTTATTTATTCTAGAACAAATTTAATTAATTTTATTTCCAGTTTATATGATAAATTAAATATCCCCAATATAATATTAGGTTTTCTATTAATTTTTTTACTTTAACTCATTAAAAATTCCATCTAATGGTCAATGAACATATCATTCTTATGTACGGAGAACTACCACCTCTCGAAAGGATGTTGTTAATTTTTTTAGTTTTCTAACTTTTATGGTAAGGGAATTATGATAAAAAAAATTATATGATATTTTTTATATAATTATACTTACATAATTATAATATCATTTCTCTGTTTTTACCATCTAAATGTTTTGGAAAATGATAATTTCGCACATGCATACATATGGCTTACCATATCCATGACGCTATGTGATTCATTTTTCACCATTATTTAAAAGATTGTAATAAGGATGCTTTTTTGTGAATATATATGTTTTATATGACATAAAATGCTTCTTTAATGATAATATAGCTTATTAATTGGTTTCATCTACCCCAAATATAAAATGGAACCAACGTTCATGCATACGTACAGCCTACCGCCTCCATGAACAGTGTATTAAATTTCATATATCAATATTTTATAGTTTTTTAAAAATGTTTATATAAAAAATATATATGATAGGAAATTATTTTTTTATATAATATAAATTATTAAATCTATATATAATTATGATTATAAAGAATGAAAATTCAATACGCATATGATGGACCAAAAGATTATTACCCAAAATGTTGCTTAAACACGGAATTATTAATAAGTTAATAATATAAGTTCATAGGTAAATAATATATGGTATTTCATATATGAATATTATTCTATAATATATTTACAATAAACCTAAATTTATTATATTGAATTTTTTAATGTGTGCAAAGGAATTCATGACTTATGGTATGAGAATTCCATCTCACTTTTTTATGAGATACAATCCATATTCATCACTTTCTTCTTTTGTGTGGAGTATATATTTCCTTATGACTTGTTATATAATTAATTCTATTTTTGAATTGTATTAAAATTATTTAATTTATGTTACTCTTTCTTTGAGATCACGATTCTTAAGTTACTCAAGTGGTAAGGGATTTATGACTCACTTTTATTTGTGTGGGAAACATGCATTATAAACTAATTGCTTCTTCTATATAGGGTATATACTACCCAATAATGTATTTTTTTATTTATATCTAAAATATTATGGTATTTTAATTTATATATAATTTTATTTCATTAATGGGATATATGATTTTACTAATCATAAGTTGATGAGTATTTATTTCATAATCTAATGAATATTTTGGACTGTTTCATTTTGAGTTTCTATCAGGTAATATTTATCATCCAAGTATGTCTTTTATAAAAATTAGTTCAACAATGTTTTTACTAATATTCTATCTATTTTTAAAGTCAATTTACGATTTTTTACATTATACTAAATGTTGTTAAAGGAATATTTTTTTCATTTTAAAAATGAGTTACTTTTTGACTTTTACTTATATATTATGAGAATAATGTTTTTTAAAATTACATAGAATGAATCAATTTTTATGAATTCAAGGATCCTTATTTACGTTAAACTTACATTACAATATTACAATTTTATTTTAAAATAAAATTTTTTCTTATAAAATTTTGTTGCATTTCATGTAAAGAGATTGTTTTTAAAGAGGAATGCATAATTTCCATCAAATTGTTTTTTCAAGAGTTCACTCCAAATAATTTTCCATCTAAGATAACATTATTTTATGTTACATATGTTTTACTGGTTATATAATTCAATGATTCCATAATTATTCTTTATATTAATGGTTTTTTTATGATGTATTGATATTTATGAAACCCATTTCATTCTGTGGGGTCTAATATGATAAATAATTTATGCTCATACGAAACACATATGTATAATTCAATTATGATATGGGTGAGACATATATCTCCCTCTAATGTATTAGGTAAATATTTATGTCTCGTGAGATAATGATGGGAATCAAGTTGAAGGGCTTGATCCACTAAGAGAAGATGGAAAATTCTGATCCATTATAGGTAGATGGGGAAACATAATTTACTATGAGAATATGGGGAAATGTGATCCACTATGGGAAGATGAGAAAACCCTATCCTCTATGTAAAGAGGGGAAACTAGATCCATTACTAAGAATGGACTATGATTGAGGATGGTGGTGTGTCCCACCCAGTATGTGTAGTCCCCATGATGTTCCTTGATAAGTTCTAGTAATGAGTCTTGACTTATAAAGAATGATATTAAATGTTTATGTGTTTTCAAAAATTATATGTCTTATTAATATGTTCTTTATTTCATTTTTATTCATTTCTTATGAATTTTATATCTCAATTACCTAATTCCTGTTTATTATCACTGGTATGTAGAGTATGATCCTCTATTTTCATGATCATTTTCTCATACCCTTATTCGCATGGTTATGTTTACATGCCTCCCTTATTTAACATAAATGGGATGACGATCTCACCCTATATTATGTTTTATTTTTTTCCATGATATAAAGGTATCTTTTTGGAAGGGTTAATAAAGGGGAGGTTATTTGTGGAAAACCTTGAAGATATATTTCCAAACTAAAAGTTTATATTCTATGTTTCAAAAGGCAATAAATTAATATATTCTTTGGGTATCAGTTTTGGTAATTTGTTATTTATTTAAAAAAAGTGATGTAATGTTAGTGAACATTAAGACTGGGTTGTAATACCCCATGTGGTATCTAGTGTTTGGATACTACTAAAGTATTTTATCTCAAGGCCCATTCTCTCTATAATTATAAAATATATGAATGATATTGATTCACCTATGTAAAATAAATAATAAATAAAAATATATTCTTCTAGTATAGTACCTTTAATATTAAAAGGAATGATTCTATTCTCTACGATAATAGGATTCAATATATAAAACTATTCCGTACACGACCCTGAGACACAACTTTACTACCATGGGCATGCCAACTCTGACGATGTTGTGGATCCTTAGATTGGTTCCCTCTAACTCAACCATGACCTAGGACTATGTGTTCTATGGTATTATAGCTACCTTCTTGCTCAGGTACTATCATCCTTTCTCTAGAATATGGAGTCATTTTTTATCCTCTCTCACTTGGAGATGGTTGAAAGAACCCTTGAATGTGATGAATATGATCCCTCCTTCCACAAACTCTTCCCTCAAGTTGGTATCCTGTGAATTGGGGTTTGATATGTATTCGTTTCCCGCACTTATAACTTATAATGAAACTATCAGTACATTCCTTTTCACTACCAATACCCCCGTGAGAAACATCAAAGTGATTCTTCCTTTCACTAAAATAACCACTGTCAGTATAGAGTGATGAATCATCCTAGATCGCACTGTTGGCTTCCCCTAAATTCTTCTTAGTAACTAGGTCCCAGTTGAATACCTCCAAAATAGTATTCAATCAAAATACATTAACATATGTCTAAATGGAGTATACCAAACCATCCCTAAATCTCCCCAACAGTCAAGAGATTATCACCCGCTGTAATCAGTATGAATCACTACAAGTTAGTAAAATGGGAACAATACTCCATTATAGATATAGATCACTACTATATGTTTATAAACTATCTATCCCAGTTATATCTAAATGTATATGGAAAGAAGTTATTATAGAAGACCATATAGTAGTCCCTCCAAATCATATCACATTCAATTATTCCTTGGTAATGACATCACACAATCACTTGGAATAACCACGTAGAATATATGATCTGAGCTTGACCCTCCTCTCTGATGGTGTCTCTCGGTGCTCAAAGTATTGAAATAATGGGATCCACTAATTAATTATCAGCCTATGGTATTCCATTCCTTGAGAAGGTGGGATATTGTTGCTGCATAAATTCTATTGTAAACACTATAATAATCGAGTAAGGTTGAGAAACTCCTTTCATAAACTGCATCATGAACATTAAAACCTCTCAAAAAGAAGTATTTGTGACCATGTAAGGAATTGAAGGTACTGTCAAGTGTGTCACTATACGAGCTCAGACTCATGGATCATGTACTACCAACTCAAGAGAATGATAATCACCTCCTTCCTTGAATATGACTAGAGGACTTCTTAGAGGAATGATTCTATAATTCAAAATGTATGCCTTGGAAAATAATTAAATAGATAAAGATTTTTATATAAAGGTTAGGATAGTTGTGATCCTTCCTATGGAAAAGGTAACACCTCTCTTCCCACACCAAAATATAGGTTTAGGTGACAATGAAATATAATAAAATTCAATAGTAAATTCAAGATAAACCCAAAAATACACACTATTAATGTTGGTTTTGGGTCTAGCTATCCTACCACAAGACTAATTTCCTAGTATATAGGGTATCAATTTCATGTCATAGAGGAAAAAACCATTTAATTTTCAATTTGAATCCACATTTAATGGTAAAAAATTCATTTAAAATATTTAATTTAATTGAAGTTCAAAATTTTAAATATATATATATATCATGACACAGTTAAATGTGTCATAATTAACAATTAATAAAAGTCATAATCCTTATAAATTTAAGCCGTCACATAACGTAACTATGACCTCGACCATAAATTAGGCCATTGAAAGTAATAGGTCGTATAAAATTATTTGATTAATTGAATCACCATTACAAATTTATTGAAGTAACTTTTTCACTAATTAAATTTGGATTTCATGTAATCAAATCATCTAATGTTGTTTTTGTACATGGATCTAGTAGGTCCAAATCACACAACAAGGTATAATTGTTTAATTAGGGTTACATCATCAATTTATATGGTAAAACACCATTTAGATTTGTTTTTAATCGTTAATTAATCTAATTATTTTATTCACGCATGATACATATCCACAATTCAAATACATAACATGGAATCAAAACAAATATAGTATGAAAAAAACAATGTATTTAAACATGGAAGGGAAAAATTCATGGCATATAAGTCCTGAAGTTCCTATGATGATGCATGAACAACTACATCGTTTCCATAATAGGCCAACGAAATAGAAATTGATAATAAACTTTAAAAATATCAATTTTAATATCATCACAAGCCATGTGTGTCACTTAATGGTGAAGTCAATTTAATTATATCATGAACAAATCAGAACAATAATACTCCATAACAGGTTATTTAGGTTTCCCCTGTAGGCGGGATAGCTACTACTAGGAATATTCTCATTACAAAATTATTACACATTACTAGTATTGTAGTGAACCCAATCCTGGCGTACTTGGACATTATGTTACTTTTGCAAAATATTTAATACATAACAAAAACAGACACCAAAGGACCGTAATAGTTTAGTGTCTTTGGAAACTTTGAACATAATCTTCTAATCATGGTGAAAGATCATTAAAATCTCCCATAAAGATCTTCCCTTTTTTCATAAAAATTTATTTATATCCTTGGGAAAAGAAAACATATAAATGGTGAGCTCAAATGCTCAGTAAGGGTAAGCATGGAGAAAATAAAACAAACCATATACATTTGAATGTAAAAACATGAACGTAATGTTTAAACATCAAAATCTTGAGCAATGACAAAAAAATTGAAGTACATAAGGCATAGATAACAATGGAACATCAATCATGATAAAATAGCTTAGAAAAAACACATTAAATTGTGGCAAAACATTAAGAACACGATATGATTTCCATAGTAGCCAAGGCATTGCTGCCAAGAACATATTAATGGAAAAATTCCCTTTCTAAATCGAGTGAACTCCTCGTTCCAATCTTGTAACACTGAACTGGATTAAATTACCATTCTAGCCATGTCTATCCCATGTCATATAAAAATTTTCCTAATTCATTGGAGGGAGATATAGGTCCCACCCATCTCATAATGAAACCATTCTTATGTGTGTCACAAAATCATAAATCTTAGCATAACCCATGTAATAAAATGGGATTATTAAACATCATTCAATCATAACATAATCCATATAAGATAAATAGACATCATAAAAATAATTCAATCATAACATAATCAAATCAATGTAAAAATAGGGATAGAAACAGAACCCTATATTATCTTAGATGTAAGATAATTTTGATAAAACACTTGAAAAGAATTCTTGACGAAAATGTCCTTTCTTCTTAAAAATCATTTTCTTTTAAAAAAATGCCATTCAATTTTAAGAGAAAAGGATAGTGTTGAAAATAATCTTGAAATCTTATAGTGTAAGCTTAATGAAGAAAATGTTTTATGAAACCGTAAATTTTCATTCATGCCGTATATGTTAAAAAAACATTCTTCTCGTACTTTTTATAGAAAAGTAAAAAAGTAGCTCATAAAAGAAATATTTCATGCATACCATGTAGTAAAATTCAAAAATCGGTAAAAAGGACATTAAGTATACATGAAACCATTTTTATAAAATATTGACATCAATGATAAATATAATGCCAGTAAATACTTACGAATAAACAATCTCAGATAAAAACGTGATTGGAAAAGTTATCCCTTGCCTTATGTCCGATATGTATCGTACGTATCTGAACCACCTGTATAATGATTTAAATAATGTCATTGACTTAATACAGAATAGTATTCATTGTTATGATATCATATATGGTTCACTTATGATTTTATATTACCTGTTCTTTTGTAAATTCCATGTTAAAGAAGCATTTTGGGTAAGATCGTTTTATTTATCGTACGTGTTTGAACATGTTGTTATTGATATTATTATTAATTATATCATGATTTAAATACTTCTAGAATGTAAATCATGATTTATATATCATATATATTCAGTATATGTATATATATATATAATATATATAGAAAAATGAATTCAAATACACCATTCATGGAGACGGAATGTCGTACGTACGCATGAACGTTGTTTTCCTTTCCTTATTGACCTGAATGGAATTAAGTAGATGACATATATATATATGAATTAATCTAGTAGAATTATTAGGTCATATATTTCATGATTAATTATTATATATACTTTATAATAATTTTTGAATTATTAACATGGAAAATGAATCTCATCGCGTCGTGGAGATGGTAATCCGTACGTACGCACGAGCGATGATATTGTTACCATATTTAATGAATGGAATTGGAGTGGATGATATAATATCATAGAATCGGTATGATATTATAATAATCATATATAGTTATTCTTTACACCATTATACCCATCCAAGTATGGCGGTGGTGGAAAAACTGATTACACCACGGCGTGGAGACGATATTCCGTACGTACGCATGCGCGGTGATTTCATTTTCCGTAGGATGGATAGAACATGAAATAGGATTGTTTAGTATTTATAATGACATATCATAATATAAGTAATACTTATGTTAGTATTTTATAATGAAACTACTAATGATGAAAAAGTAGAAGAAGAAAGAAACATGAAAAAATGGGTAGAAGAGATTACCTCTTTTTCGACGAACCTCTTTTAATATTCCACTTAAGGCACTAGAGTAGGTCTTTTTAGGAGACAAAAACCTCTATAATGTTCATAGGTACGCTGAGAATGGTAATGGGTAGGGGTTTCCGAAGCTTGAAAGTTCATAATTGTGTAAAGAGAAGAGGGAGGAGGTGCTCTTTTATAAGGGAGGAGAGGGGCACTTTAGAAAAAACATAAAATATTATTTTATAATAAAGTCATATTCGGTTTATAAGAGGTCCAAATTGATTTATTTATAAGAAAAAGTTGGGTTGGGTCTAAATCCTCTCATCCAATAGGTTTTAGAAAAGTTTAGGTTACTATTTTAACCTTATCATTTAGATTTAACTCTAAGTTAAATAATTTAACTTTTACTGTGTCTTCTTATTTTCTTACACTATATGGTTAATAAACATACCATAACAATCCAAAAAAACCCCAACTAGTTCATTATTAATATATATATATATATCTTTATCTATGTATTTTGGCAGGAAATTATATATTTAATAATAGAATAACAATTAATAATATAATATTTGTTTTAAAAACTATTTTATGTCAATTTTGACAATATTTGATAATTGATTTTTGTGAAAATCATAACAGCATGATTAGTTCGAAAAAATTTAATTGCATCAATATCAACATGTCATAATACCCAAAAAAAAATTAGTGGAATTTATAAAAAATCTAAAATTACATTTATTTGGCTATTTATAACATCAATTATGTTAACATTTCATTAATAAGGTAATTACTGTATCATCATTATGTGATAAATAAATTAAATTATATAATTTCTAAAAATTATAAATAAAATACCATTATGTATGAAATATTTTTATCTTTCTAATTAATATTTATAGTCAAATTTTTCTTATGTATAACCCTATATTAAAATGATTTAGCTATTAAACGTTGATTTTACCTATTTTAACTCTTCTTTAAATAAAATAATAATAAATGTCCTAATATAATCCAAGTGGACCTAAAGGGTAATATTTCATTCATAATGTTTTTTTGGTTGAATTACACTTATCCAAATGAATTATTACATGTGTTAGGGTAATAATAATATCATTATTACCCTTAATTACCCTATTTACTTTTAATTATGGTAAATAAAAGTAAAAAGTTAATATTCACCAAAAATTATTTTTCTCTTATTGAACCAAATTTTACTCCGTGATATTAACTGTGTCTCTCGGAGTTTTGAAATTCATCTCACAGAAGCGGTAAAATTATGTTTTATGTACAATTGCAAATACTCCTAGGAGGTGGGTAAAAGAAGGTGAAAAGTTCAATAAAATTTTTATATATCTAAAATTATTATAAAATTACACCAATGAATTACATTAAACTTATATAGGTTTTATGTTTCAATTTTGACCTAAAATAAATTTAAATAAAATAAATAATTATTTAAATAAAAAGATGGTTTTTAAATAGTAACCTAGTGTTTTCGTTATTCATCAAAACATGTATGTTCTCAAATGAATTACATTGAACATATATAGGTATTATGTATCAATTTTGACATAAAATAAATTTAAAAAAAATATAAATAATTATTTAAATAAAAATTTGGTTTTTAAATAGTAACCCAGTGTTTTCACTATTCATAAAAAATTGAATGTTTTCAGAAAAATTCCAAAAAATCACCATAGGCTAATTTCGAGATTATAAATCCAAAAATGAAGTCTATTTTGAATGATAAAATTTATAAAATTTCAAAACGTGGGTATTACTATTCATAATGGCAAGTTCATAATAATATTATAATAATATCTCATTTAGTGAAACTCGGTATTGCGTACAACACACGCTATCGAGGAAGGTTTCTCTGGAATGCAACACAAGACTAGAATAGTGTTTTCGTATTCTGTAAGCTAATACGGTGTTGCGTATATTGAATGCTAATATTGGTGTAGCGTACAATACAAGACATCAAAGTAATTAAAAACAATATTTCTCATAAAATATCAGGGTGTTACAAGTATCTATTCTAATACCCAAATAGTATTATAATAGGGAAATAAATATTTAATATCACATATTAATTACATGACCCTGGAAACAATAAACATTTCCCCTGTGTAGTTGTTCATATGGCCTCAATCGTGACTCCTCGTATGCTATAGGTCGTTGAATTGTACAGAGGGTGTAAGGTGTTATGTCAGATAGAATATACCGTAGTATTAGAAAAATATAACAAAAATAAATAGAGTTAATATATAGATTAATCATTAATGATATTTAAAAACTATTGAAATAGATTCCATAATAAATCATAGCATTATATTATCATCCAAGAGACAATATTAAAAAAATACACAAGATGATTCATATAAAAGATGATTTAATTTCATGCTCATATATAAAATCTGGGATAAAGGGGATACATGAAAGAATAAATATAGAATTAGATATAAAAAAATTAAAAAATTCCAAATAAAATATCCACTAACATCATGATCATACACCCAGTACTCTTCTCTAAATATATAGGACATAAAAAACAGATCAAACATCCATGATGGGGCTCTTACCCTTACCAATTCATAAACCATAAAGTCTTATCAGGTACCTTAGGTGGCCCGATAAGAGTGTGAATAAAACATAGTATGCCAAAAAAAATTATTTTTAGAATAATATATTCAGTGTATATATAATATAAGTGTTCTATTCTTAATGAAAATAAAAGATGTTGGAAATAAATCTTTGTCGGCTCAGGTTCATATAGAAAACCTAGTAGAATATAATTCATTCAGAATAGCTCATAATATGTTTGATCTCAGTCTACCAAATATAAGTAATAATATATAATAAGTATACTACAATATACACTATATATATATGTTCATATATAGGAATATTCAAGGATACTATGAGCTAGATGTACATAGGGTGTAACTCAACCATTCATGAATAGTCTAAAGAGATAAAATCTCCAACTTGGGTATTATACTTTAATATTAAGGGAATGAGAGACATTATTCTTGTAACTTTACATAATAGGGTGACTTATCATGCCCAAAAATAGACGAATGTTAATGTGTAACGTCATGTCCATTGGCTATGTAAAAGTAATGGGTGTGAGTTTCCATTCCCATCACCCAACGTAAGGGATCCTGACATGCCATGCTCAACGGTCCCTTAATGAATTATTACTAAACAATAACCATGGTCAAATAATCATCATCAATAATCATTTCTCCTTAATCACTTATAGAAATTTAACCCAATCTAACTATTGGTGTCACAATTTACATAATTCAAATATATTTATATGAAACACGTGATGTGGCCTTTCCACCCACATCCAATTAAATAAAATGAGCTATCTAAATTATAAGTCTACGAAGCTCAAATTTAAGGTGAAGAAAAATCACATATAATGTGATTGGTCAATTAAAAATTCTTATTAATTAGATAAATTAATCTAACATGCCTTAATTGGTGGTGATCAATGAGATGAAAATACTATAATATTTAGATATAGTCCAATAAGAGTATCTCACCATGGTTCAATTGGTTTTAAAAGGAATAACACCTTTTATAAAATCACACATAAAGTTTTGGAATATGTACCATTGTAAAATGATATAGAAACCCATAAATATTTAGGGATGAATTACTATACCTATGGAATCCAACATTTTTATTACCTATCATTTCATTACATTTTACAAACAGGGGATATTTAAAGTCTAGTATCTTGGAAGTCACGAACAACAAACATGAAAACATAAAACATTATTTTAATACAATTCCAAGGATTCATCATAGGTGCATCCTAAGAAAAATTACTTCATCTCATAAACTAGAGATATACATCAAATGAATTGGTGAGAAAAAGGAATAGCAAAGAATGAAAGGGAATTAGTTAACTTGTGATATCAATAATAACTTGTAGAAAAACTTAAAGACATGAGAAATGTAAGAAGATAAATATCATAATAAAAAAAATTAAACATTACATGAATATGTGGATAAAAAAAATTAAATTCTATATTCATGAACATATCTCTAAGGTTAATCCCCATGGTGTTATAAAATTTACCAGGGTTATTCAAAAAGGTATCATGAAACTTGTCATCTCTAGAGATTAAATTCATTACCCAATGCATTGGATGGATATCATAGAGAACCATTAATATGTATTTATTTACATTTTATCCACATATATCATGAACAAAAATTTCATAAATAACCCCAAAAAAATAAAATATATGGGTTTCATTTCAAAATGGTGATGTTTTAAAAGTGGTTAAAAACGAGATCGTTATGTCATTTTTAACCCATGGAAAAGGAACCAGGGTTTCATGTATGTTAATTTCAGAATAAAATATAAATTTTTTAATTATTTATTAATACCCATAGAGAAGAATTTTTTTTGGAATTCACATAAATAAAATAATATAATTTCTTGAGAAAAAGAGAGATATATTTTGAGACAAAAATGCTGCAGTACAACAGAAATACAACATGGGTTTAGAAAATATTGAAAAGAGAGGGGAAAAGGGTAACCCAATCATAAATAAGTCATAATATACTATTATTATATAATAAAAAATTAAATAAGATCATTTTATGGATATTTGAAGGAAATACCACTTGAAAAGAAGCTTGAAAGAAAAGAAAACATGTGATTTTTTTACGAAAAAATTGCCATCCTAATGGTGTCGCATAAAATTCAGAAAAATAAGTAGAAGACATTATAAAGTGTATCTCACAATTTGGACATAAAATGGACATATATAAGTTCATAGAAGAAAATAACCCAATATAATAATATTGAAATTAGAAGAAATAACATAAATGAAGTCATGAATTAAAAGAGGAGGGTGAAAGGTTCCCTTATATTGAAGAGTAACTCCAAAAGAATGAAGGTTGGGACCTTTTAGGGCTGGAGGAAACCTTGGGAGGACTCCTTGGGAGGTAAAATGACCATATATTTGTTGAGGAAGAATTTATAATGAATGGAATGAATGAATGGGTTTGTATTCATAGAAAAAATGAGTTAATATTTAATTAATTTCCAAGGGACAGCTCATTAGTGGTATTTTCAAAACCAAGGGCTTGAACATGTTATTTTGCCCTTTTATTGGCCACATGAGGCACCTCATAACATATATTACTATTAATAAGTAGAAAAAAACTATTAAATATTTTTTATATCATTAATGATGTCATTAAACACATAGAAACTCAAATATGTATTTTCACTATTCACCGAAGAACAAAAAAATTTATAAAAATATCATAATTTACCCCTAACCTAAATTTGATGCTATAAATTCAAAAATGAAATCCATTTTATGAAAATAATATTCTAATTTTGATATAAATAATTTCTATGTAAAAACACTATCTGCTCGAAAAAATACTTATAATTAACAAATAATTTCTAAAATAGTTATTTACTTATGCTATTATATCACATTACCATTCAAGATGCCTAAATTATATTTAGACATTATTAAATGATGTTACTATTACATTGATCACATTTCTCTTCATAAGTGTAACATTACTATTCAAAATTTACTATTCACTAAAAATTAAGTTAATCTTATTATAGTCTAAATTTTTTACTGATCCAAACTGTATAAGACAATTTTTTGAAAATAATTTCATATTATTAATTATTTAATGTATAAAAATAATTTAAAATAACATTTTTCAAAAAAAATCAATAATTTAGAACATCTATAGATTCATCTTACATTTATTTGAACATTTAAAATTAATAAATTTTACCATAAGAAGAAATAAAAATTTTATTTATACAAAAGGATTACAAAAAAGTAACTAAGCCCTTGTTACATAGCACCTTATAACACTTGCATAGGACCTAACGGTAAGGTGTGCTATGGTGATAGAATTTTGGGGTAGTTGGAAAACACTTCCCGAGTGGTGATTTCTATTACCTTCAACTTATCCCGTAAGTGATTATGTTCATGCATAATGTGTTAGATTTCAGCTTGGTCTTGGTCCAGAACAAAGCCCAATTATTCTATCTTCTTCCCAAGATCCAACATATAGGGCTCTATATAGTCTGAGTCTACTGGATGAGTCCATAAAATATTTATTCAGTACTAATTACCCATGACCACTTGAATATATTAATAATAAGGATAACATTAAGAGTAATGTTTTCCATAGTCATATTGACAAACAATCATAAAACAGTCAAAAACCAATGGTATCATTTTTATTTTACTCACATCATTAATTATCATATATAATTCTATTGAGTATAAAATAACACAAAAATTCAGGATGCAAATATTATTCAAAATTTCTGGTCATTACATTCATCCCCTCTTAAGAAATTTCTTCCCGAAAAAGTCAACTCATACCATCCGAATGGAAATGGTGGGGGTACTTTTACCTCATAGACTCCTCTGGTTCCCACATGGCTTCTTCACATTTTTGGTTCCTCCACAACCCCTTAACAGGGTGGGGAAATTTTTTTGTGTAAAAACTTGTCTCTATGGTCCAAGATGTCAATCAGATACTCATCATAAGAGAGGTCATGTTCCAGTTGTACCACATATAGATTTAGTACATGTGAAGGATTAGTAATGTACTTCCTCTAGAGGGATACAAGAAAGACATCATGACATTGTACTAGATTTTAAGGAAGTTCAAGTATATAGGCCGCTTCTGCTATGCAATCAACGATTTCATAGGGGCCAATGTACATAGGATTGAGCTTCCCTTTCTTCCCAAATCTAACGACTCTCTTACAAGGTGATATTTGAATAAAGACTTTGTCACCCACATCAATCTCCAAGTCCCTTCGACGGTTGTCAGCATCTCTCATCGGTCAACTCTGAGTATCCTTAATGTGTTTCTGGATTGAATTGACATTACCTATCATCTATTACACAAGATCATGTCTAATATGATTTCTCTCTTTATCTTTATCCCATCTAGTAGAGGTTCTAGGTTATTTCCCAAATAGGTCTTCACAGGGTTACATTTGAATGCCCGAGTGGAAGTTGTTGTTATATGAGAACTTGAGTACAAGGATATGTTGATCTCACTTTCCATTAAATTCCATTTATCATGTTCTCATCATGTCCTAGAGTTTTTTGATAGTCCTTTCAGATTGACAATCATTTTGGGGCTTATCGGCCATACTAAAATTAAATTCGATAGTTAGAGCATGTTGAATACTTTTCCATAATTTTGATGTGAACCTTTGATCATGATAAACTAATATAGAAAGTGGAACTCCATGAATCCTTACTACTTCCTTCATATAAATCCTAGAAATATGATCAACCGAAAAATCTTCTCGAATGGAGATATAATAGGCAGTCTTGGTGAGATGGTCCACAATTACGCATATTTAATTTTTTCCTTGGGAAGTTCTCTAGAAACTAGTGAAAAATACCATAGTGATATTGTCCCACATCCATGGTAGTATGGGTAGTGGTTAGAATACCCCTTTAGAAATTTGTCGATCTTACTTCACTTACTAACAAACCAGACACCATGTAGTGATGTCAGCAATCTCCCTTTTCATATTATCCCACCAATAATGATCCCCAAAGTCACTATACAATTTCGTGCTTCCCTGATGTATAGATAATGTAGAGATATGAGCTTCATCCATCGATTCCTTCTTTATTTCCAGAATAGATGGAACACATAGTCTTGGATGATATTTCAATATACCTTCTCGATCGATATTTAACTCATGAAACTTCACATCCTTCCAAGCGTCAAACTTATTCGGTATCAAAATATGTTCTTTATGAGCCTTCTGGATCTTCTCTAGTAATGACGGTTGAGAAATCAATTTGGATAGGGTTGATGATTTCCATTCCCTTATAATTCCCATATCCACCTTTACTACGTCATTGATCAAAAGATATCATTGAATCCTCATCATGGAAGGAAAAAATCGGTCATTCCTACATAATGCAACATTGACTTAATTTTATCTACCATGATGATAACGAATTGAACAATCATAGTGTTTAAAAAGTTCCAACCATCTCCTTAGTCTCATGTTCAAGTCATTCTGTGTGAAAATATACTTCAAACCTTGATGGTCAGTGTATATATCACATTTCTCCCTAAAAGATAGTGCCTCCAAATCTTCAAAGAAAAAATGACCGATCCTAACTCATGATCATGTGTAGGATAGTTATACACATTAGACATAAACTATCAAGATAAAAAAGCAATTAATTCTTAATTTTTCATGAGGACACACCCAAGACCTTTCATAGATGAACCACTAAAAATAATTAATCCTTCTCCACATGAGGGTAGAGTTATCATGTGTGTAGTAACCAATCACTTATTCACCTCTTAGAAAAATTCCTCACACACCTTTTTCTATATGAAATTGATCCCTTTTCTAGTAAACATGGTTAATGGATTTAAAATTCTTGAAATATTTTCCAAAAACCTCCTATAATATTCTGCTTTTCCAAGGAAAATTAAAATCTCAGATATTATTGTAGGATGATGCCACTCCTCTACAACCATTTTCTTTGCAGGGGTAACTATGATTCCTTCTTTGGTTACAATGTTCCCCCAAAAAAACAACTTATTATAACCAAAATTCTCATTTTATGAACATTCCCAAAAGCCTCTCCTTCCGTAGTGTTTTAAAAATAACCTTTAGATATTCCTCATGCTCCTCGTGACTTTTTAATATATTAAAATATCTTCAATAAAATCAACCACAATGTATTCAAGGTATTCCTTAAAGACTCTATTCATCACATCCATAAAAATTGAAGGTGCAGTAGTTAGTCTGAATGGTATAACAATAAACTCATAATTCCCTTATCTTGGTAGAAAGACATTTTTTGTAATATCTTTTTTTTACCCTAAATTGATGATTACCATATCGATGTTCAATCTTAGAGAAGAATTGAGCCCTATGAAGTTGGTCAAATAAGTCCTCAATTCATGGAAGAGGGTATTTTTTTCATTACAGTGATTTTGTTTACTTCTATATAATCAATGCATAGCCACATTGATCCATCATTCTTCATCAAAAAGTGAAAAGGTTCTCCCCAAGGAGACAAACTCGTTAGGATAAACCCCTTATCCAAAATATCCTGGAGTTGTTAATTTAATCCATACATCTCTACATTTTTTGTCATATATGGGGTCTTTGGAATCAAATGAGATATAGGTGTGAGTTTAATGGAGAACTCTACCTATAATTCTCGGGGAGGTCTAGGTAACTCCTTAGGAAATATATCTATGTTTTCTTAGATTATGTAGACATTTTCAACCCTTAAAATCTCATTTCGATCTTCTTCTTCCCCGATCAACTCTATAAACAAGGATCCAAGAGGTTCTTATAGACAATGATCTGGTTGAGATATCTCTCCTTGGAATATAATTCTAGGTTTTCCATTCATGCCTACTGATATTTCCTTGTTTCTGCATTTGATCATAACATTATATTCTAAGATCCATTCCATCACTTGAATAATGTTGAATTCCATCATGGGAATGGCTACTAGATTTGTGATAATATTTTTCTCACTAATTTAAATACTAGAGTGTCTAAAAACTTATGATTGTTGGATAATCCCACCAAGATTATTGATTGATAACTCTACTTGTAGAATTTTTGGGGTTGATTAGAAATTATTTTCAAACCGAGAAGAAATAATGGAATTCATAGAACTCGACTAAAAAAAGTACGTGCTATCTTTGAGAGAACAACAAGAGTACCTTCCACCACATCATTCACATCTTCAACATCAGCTATCGTGATAGAAAAATTATGACTTTGATCCCTTGGCCAATGTTGATGCTGATGGTGGTTCCCCTCCAATATCCTCTTATTTGGGTAGTGATTGTAAAAGTGAACATGTTGTATAAACATATAGAATTGGACATCATGTAGGGATTGCACCATATTCCCCTTATCATTAATGTTTGGAAGATGTGGATTCACCTCGCTATGACAATTTTGTGCAATATGTCCATCTATTCCACACTTTTATCACTTCCCACACTGGAGCAAGAATTTCCGCGATTGATTCTTTACAAATTTATTACACGTGGGAAATTGCACTTTCTTTCCTCTACATCTCTGATCAATTTTCCTCTCTAAGCTGGGCTCCATTGATATTTTCATTCCATTGGATTGATGAGACAAATTTATTTCACCAAACACTAGTTCGACTTTCATAGCACTCTGCATGACCTCATCATATCTATCATAGTCTTGGTTAGCTAGATTTTATATAGATGATGTCTTAGTCTACCAAATAACCTATCTACCTTCCCATTAGGATCCCTAAAAAATATTGAGGTTTACTGAGAAAGACTTGGAAACTACATTTAGTATCTCCCAACATATTCATTATCCTTCTGATTCATCTTAAGAAATGCCTTCTCCATTTTTGTTCTCATAGAACGAGGAAAATACTTAATGAAGATGATACATGTGGACAAATACCACACCATAAATTCAACCTATACTCTTGGCCATATCTTTTTAATTAGTTTCCTCCACTGTCCAACTTCTCCCTATAATCATTAAACAGTCAGGGTGACACTATCTTGTTCCGAACAGTAGAGCATTGACAAAATTCTCTTGATAGATCCAATCCATTGTTCATCAATCAATAGGTCAGTAGATCCACTGATACTTTGTGGTAGTTAACATATAAAGGACTCAACATAATTTTGTTCCCTTCACAGGTATATTGGCCTCTCGTCTTGATTCATGTTGTTTACCATAACATGAGTAAGTTGGTTCATCATTCTCATGAATGTTTCCATTCCGAAATCCATCAGTGGGATGTCAGGACATGGTCCATTGATGTAACCATTTGCATGGTACCTCATATTTCCCACCATTTTCTAGAAAATTAAAACCATAGTTATATTATTATTTCATTTATAAATATTTTGACTATAAAGGATTTTTATGTCTTAAAACCTCATGCTTAAACATAGTATCATTTAACAACAATTACATTTCCTTATAAATTATTTTTATTGATTCATAAAAATCATGTGATTAACCAAACATATCCCCCAGGAGTGTCAAAACAGGAGTGTAGCAAGGCCTGTTATCGTGTACTAGGATACCTCGGTAATGATTGAATTTTTTTTAGAGTTTTCATTCCTAGGTATATCTGTGGAAGAGCCACATCCACTTTTCTTATCTAGACATGGATTTATTTGTTCGGAAACCACTTACATAATATTTCACCAAAAAACAAGGAATATTTCATATATTTTAAATTTTATATGGGGTTCTACTAAAATTATTCATATCCTAATTTCCAAAAAAAACTAAACTATCCTTTGATATATACTATAACATCCTCTCTTTTTATTACACAAACTTTCAATACATTTTACAAACAGAGGATCTTTAAATTTCAGTATCTTGTAAATGAGGAACAATATACCAAAAAACATAAAAAAATAATCTTTTCCACTTGTGAGGATACATCATAGCTTCATCTTAAGTAAATATTACTGCATAACAGAACTGGGATACATATATAACGGAAAGGGTGACCTGAAGGCCAAATATAGAAATTAAGGGAATCAGTTAAATTGTGATATCAATATGAACATGTTGAAGAACATAAAGTCATGAGAAATGGAATAAAAGGACTATAATAATAAAAAGAACACAAATCATAACATTAATAAGTGGCTAAAACATTTAATTATAAATTCATGAACATATCACTATGGTTTATCTCCAAGGTGTCATAGAAATTACCATGGTTATTCACCAAGGTATCGTGAAACTTGTCATCTCTATAGCTTAGATTCAATACCCAATGTACTGTAGTGCTATCAGATAAAACCCTTAATATGTATTTATTTTCATGTGATTCACATATATCACAAAAAACATTATATAAAAAACCCAAAAATAATAAATGATATGGGATTCATTTCAAAATCATGACATTTTAAAAGTGTTTAAAGACTTGATCGTTAAGTCATTTTTAACCCATAGAAAAGGATTGAGGGTTTCATGTATCTCAATTCCAGAATCAAATACATAATTTTTATTTCATTATAAATAACCATTTAGACTAAATTGTGTTGGGAATTCACATTAAAAAATACGTGAATTTCTTGAGAAAAAGATAGGGAAATTTTGAGTCGAAAATTATGCAGCATAACGACAATACAACATGGTTTTAAAAAATAATTAAAATAAAAGATACAAGGGTCACCCACTAATAGATAACTAATAATAATGTATGGTTACAAAAGGAGAAAGAAATAATATCATGGTATGTATAATTTAATGTCATTTGAAATGAAAAGGAATCTTGAATGAAAAAAAAGATGCATTTTATTTTACGAAAAAATCGGCAACCTAACAACGCCAATTAAAATTAAAAAAATTAATATGATGATAGTGGAAAGGGTATATAATAATTTTGAAATAAAATTAAAAGAAATAAATACATATAATAACATACCCCATCTTAATAATTTTGAAAATAGAAGACATAACATAAACAAAGACATGAGATAAAAGAGGGGGTGAAATATTCCCTTATCAAGAAGAGTAAATTCAAAAGATCAATGCTTGGGACCTTGAGGGGCTTGAGGGAACCCTGGGAGGTCTCCCAGGGAATTCAAAATACTAGATATTTTTTTTGGAATTTGGAATGAAAGTAATGAAAGAATGGGTTGGTATTTACAAAAAAAGTGAGGGAATATTTAATTATCCAAGGGACACCTCATTATTGGTATTTGAAAAACCATGGGAATTCCCATGGTATTTTCAAATGGTATTAGCCACAGAGGAAACCTCACAACATATCTTACTATTCATAAGTATACCAAAATTATTACATCATTGTTATATCATTAATGATGTCATTAAAAACAATAAAACACAAAACTGTATTTTCACTATTCTCCGAAAAACCAAACATTTTATAAAAATCACATTAATTCACCCTAACCTAAATTAAATTCTCAAAATTAAAAATTGAACTCCATTTTATGAAAATAATTTTCTAATTATCAGATATTTAATTTTTAGGAAAAAATACTATTCACCCGAAAACATACCAATACTTAACTAATAATTTCGAAAACAATTATTTACTTATGATATTCTATTACATTACCATTAAAGATGCCTAAAATATATTTATACATTATTAACTGAGGTTACTATTCCATTGGTAACATTACTATTCATAAGGCTAATATTACTATTCATACTTTACTATTTACTAAAAATTTAGTTGATCTTATTTGACACTAAATTATTTTCTGATCACAACTATAGAAGACAGTTTTCTGAAAATAATTTGACATTATTAATTATTTAAAGTATAACAAAATAATTTAAATTATCTTTTTTCCAAAATTCACTAATAATGTGGAACTCCAATAGATTCATCTTATATTTATTTCAACATTTGAAATTAAATACTTTTATAAAAAAAGAAATAAAAATTTTATTTATAAAATTAAATTACACATAGTAACTAAGGTTGTGCTATGTATCCACTTATAACATCTGCATATGGGCTAAGAGTAAGGTGTGCTATGGTTATAGAATCATGGGCGGCTTAGAAAAAATTGACTGAGTGGTGAAATCTATCGTCTGGAACTCCTTTCATAAGTGATTCTGTTCAAGCTTAACATGTTGGAGTTTGGCTTAGGCCTGGTGAAGAGCAAATCCTAATGATACTACCTCCTTCCCATGCTCCGTTAAATGGTCTACGTATGGTCTGAGTCTACATGATGAGGCCATTGACACTTCATTTTGTATTAATTACCCACAATCACTTGTATTTATAAACAACAATCATAATGTTAAGAGTATTGTTTTCAATGGTTATATTGACCGACAATCATATTACTACTGAAACCCAACGGTCTAATTTTAATTATACTCACTTCATTAAATAATGGATATAATTTTGTTGAGTATAAGTGACACAAAAATTTGTAAGTAAATGTGTCTACATTTAATCAAAGTTGTTCTCATAAGTAAACAATGTGTAGGAATAATTAATTAATAAAAAGAACGAATGAAATAAATAACTACCCACTCAGGTTCTTATAAGACACCTAGTGGGTATACCGAATTCGACTCATTTCCAGAATAGAATTCTAAATAGTTAACATATATATTTTAGTAATATATATATATTGTAATTTTATTTTGAATCCATCTATATGAACCATGTACATGCAGATGTGAGTGGTCGTATTTCACGAACAATAGTGCAGGCTAGACCAGGGAGTAACTCATACATCCATGACTAGACTGACAAGACCATAAGCTTATGTAATAGTGTATAAGCCCTATATCTAAATAAGAGGGCGAGACATCATGAAACAAAAATCTGGATGGGGAGAGATCCATCCTAGAAATATTCTAATCATGGAATGTGGTGTGTAAAGTCCAATTCCTATATAATATCATTAGTGTGAGACATCATGCTCAACACTTTATATAGGGGATCATGATGGATCCATGTTCAAATGGTCCCTTACCATCATGTCATAGCCTCTAAAAGGAACATTATAATTATAATTATAATTATCATGGGGTATTACCTCTAATTCATTAGGTTTATTGATCCCATATATGTATAAATGAGGGATATTCATGATTATAATTTAATACATTAGGTATTAACTCTCATGTTTCATTATTGAAAAGTTCAAATTCATACATGGTATTTCAATTCATAAATATCATTTAATATTGAATAAGAATAATCCATGGATTTACCATCCATTCAGGACATTACATTAAAATATATTGATTCATTTAGTTTATGGAAGAGCATACCATATTTCATTATCCAACGAATGTGATCAATTCAATTTAACTCACTAAGGATAAATATATGCATATCAAGGTGAAATGGTCAAACTGATATGAAGATGTCAATATAAAGGGAAATCACAGAAAACAAATTTATTTTGAATATTTACATAATAAAAAAAATCAAAACATAATTGAAAATATATTTGATCACCTACCTCAAGGTTGTAGATAGCTCCTCACTTAGTATCGACCTTAGATTCAGAGTATGTTAAACGATATATGAGAAATGGTAAAATTACTTGAAAATAAGGAAAATAATTCAAAACATAAGTTCTAGGATGTATTCCAAGATTAATGGAGATAGAAACTAAAGGACAATGGGATCATACAGAGATGGATCCAATGCTTCTGATGGATCAAGGACCAGACACCTGAAGCATGAGTTAGATCAATGCATAGCTTGAAGTTTTCTTGAGTTCAAAAGAGGAAGAGAGGGTGATGATCGTCTAGAGTAAGAATAGGGGAAATGAAAAAAAGGTTTTTAGTTATGTGACGGGAAATGCTTATTTCACCTCAAAATACAAAGGTGTATAGTTTGATTCTTGGTTTGTTCAAAAAGTGAGAAAACAATGCTCATTTCACTACCACTTGGGTCACACCATACTATTAGGCACACATTTTGACTAACCATGTGAAAACTGGGAAAAAATAATTCTATACCATACTAGATACTAGTCACATGACTATGCACCCTAGGTCTCATAGTTATAGGGAAACTATGTGTCCCAATCCCTTCTTCCCATTTTGAAGCACCAAGCTCCGAACTAGAGTCGGATACACCTATAACCTCTTTAGTTCAATTTGGACTCAATATTATGGTTATTTAAAGAATTAAAACTAAAAAACAAATGACCCATACCATCATTATGAAATAGGTAATTAAAACCCCCATCCTTAGAGAAACTCATACCCGATTTGGCCTTTTGAGGGTAAAAAAGGTATCGTTAGAGAATAGCTCCGACAATTGAGCTTTTATATCATCTTCTCATTCATAGCTCTCATACTGTACACACACATACTTCCATAGAACTAATAGAAATAGAACTAACATGACTCATATTTCATTTACTCTCCAATCAAAAATATGAATATGATACGCCTCAAAAGAAGCATCAACATCCAATTTGATAAAATTTAGTTGAAATATGTGTTATGGGTTTTGATATAATCAACAAAGTTGATATAAAAGAAAGACATCATCCATTTATTGGTATCTATATGGAATTTCGAACTATTAATCCACAGGTCCAATCTATTTTACAACATCAAAGGGTCTAATGAACCTCAATGAGAGCTTACCCTTCATCCAAATACGTCTATACAAAAAACTGGTTGATGATCGCATGAATACCAAGTCTCTGATGTTGATCTCAAGAGGTCACTGACATCATTGGGCATACCACTACTGTCTAGACTAATCTATCAACATGTGATTCCTGATCAGATAGGCCTGTTGTGTAGTCTTCTTCATGAGACATGGTCCAAGCATAGCTACTTCCCATACCTCTATCAAGCATTGATGATAGGGGAAATTCCAACCATGAAAAGATATTAAAGGCCCCATCTCCATTGTTGACTGCAAATTGTTATTATAGGAAAACTCATGGAATTTTTTTCTCCCAAGAACCCCTAAAGTGCAGGACACATGCATAGAGAATTTCCTCTAATAGCTTAATAGTTTTCTCTATATATCCATCAGTCTGGGGGTGATAAGTCATTCTCATAAGAAACTATGTACCAAAGTCATTCTATAACCCCATCGAAAACTGTGACATAAAACAAGAATCACATACAAAACCAATATAATGTGCAGCTCAATTAGTATGTACAACCAATCTGAATTAAATACTTTTGAAAAATCCCATTCAGTCACTAATGATATTCCTTCACCTGATGAAAGGTGGAACACCATTTGATCAATCTAGAAATTTCCCATTTGATAATAGGCCACTAACACTAGCATCATATATGTCAATACATTTTTCTGACACTAGGGGGAACCACCAAAGGTACATCATGATGATATATCTTCATCTGAAAAACTTTCACTTATGATAAGGCCTTTAGTATCATACAACTGCCTCATTTATATCCATTATAGAAGAGTAGAGGTCAACAATAAGGATGAAAGGTTAGTCTGACCATGATCCTCTTGGACCTCAATGTGCATCTTTGAAAGTACTTCCAAAAAGTTCTATTCTCCACTGGAGTCCTGAACATCTTGTGTCAATGTCTTATGTATCAGAGCATTTCATAGACAATTTCTTTTTCCATGAATATAGAAAATCATAAAATTAAATGGTTATAGGTACTTCACCCACACGTGCTTCTTGAGATTGAGTCCCCACTGTGTAAATATGTACTTGAGACTATTTTGGCCTATAAAAACACTCTTCAAGAAGATATTTTCTCTAGTAGTGTAATGCATGAACTACAGAAGAATTATAGCTTTACTAAAACACTTTGAGATAATATGACCAAGTAAGTGGACTTTATCATTTCAAAAGTGTCATTTAATGAACATATCTTAGATCCAATTCTCTCTCAGTTTATTCAACATTATCTCAATATGGGTTTCATGGTTGTGTAAAGAGTGTTAGTATGAAAATATATAATAAAAAAATACTACTATAAATGAATCCTGATACAGATGAGAGACCATATTTATAAGATCTATAAAAATAGTAGGTTTATTTGTGAGTCTGAATAGCATAACCAGGTACTTGTATAGTCCATACCGTCTCTAGAAAGTAGTGTTAGGTCTGTCCAAAATCCTAACATGAAACTACTGATAGCCCGACCTCATATCTATATTAGAAAACACTTTCTATCTATATATATAATAAATAGGTTATCTATTCTAGGAAATGTATATAGATTATTGATTTTGAGATAATTTTAATGATGGTAATCAACATAAATCCAAAGGGTATCATCCTACTTCTTGGAAAAAATAATCGATGAACCCCAATGAGAAGTGTTGGAGAATATGAAAACATTCTCCTCTAGATCCTACAAGTTTTTTTTGAGATCCAGAATCACAATAGGTGACATCCTATATGGATTAATGTCCAATAGTGTCGATCCTAGAACTAACTCTAAAGAGAACTCTACATATATCACTAGAGGTAGAATACATAATTTATCACGAAATACATCTGTGTAACTCTCCACTACAATAGGAATGATAGTGGGTTGTAACCCCTAGTCATATAGGAAAATATATGTCATAAATTTTTTAAACTACCAGGCTTCAAATTCATGGGTCTTTGTCACAGAGCATTTTACATCCCATTACCCCATATGCATGTTCCAACCACCCTTGGGTGATGTAAACATAACCCTCCAATGATAGCAACTAATGTGGGCTCAATAAGGAACTAACCCATCCATCCCGATGATTACATCAAATCCCATCATATCTAGAATGAACATATTCCATATAAAAAGTTAATTTCCTATCTTAAGGGAGATATACTTAAAATGAATAATTACCTCTAAATAGAAACCAAATAGTTTGTATAGTGTCATAATTATAGAGAAGTGTTAGATATTGGGGCCCATACTCTCAATGATTACCTCATACATAATTGAGTGATATTAACTTGTGTTAAATATAGAATAAATTAATGTGGAGTTGACTAAAATAGTAACAAATATAGTAGAAGTTTAGGAACACTAATCCTACGATGTAGGCTCGACTGCATGTAACTGGCATGTACCATGTTCCTAATACACTGGATGAATTCCTAGAGAAATCCTACACTACTGGAACTGAGAATCAAATGTCTCAATTCCTCTACCACGAATACCACCTCAGCCTAACAAACTAGTTGTATTATAGCTTCCCAAATATTATGATACTTCTCTACCTACTCTTGACTATAGAGTATGTTAATATCTCCAATCTCTAGGCACTTAAGGGAACGTCCTGCATAAGTACTGGATATGACCCATCCTATCGTAGACTCTACACTCGACTGGATCCCATAGACAATGATTCTTTATGTTTCCTAGATTCAGGGTTCGGTGATAATTAAGAAAACTATTCGTGTGATGAGTTTGAGTGTAAATACCTTCATGAGTAGACTCGAACCTTATATTTTCCCAAAATAAAAAGCACTATCAGATCGAGGTGACAATTTAGAATGAATTGTACCTTTATCATCCCTCATGTTATTCTATGTAATTAGGTCATGGTTGATGATTTAAAAAATGGTAGTCAACCTGATGATATTGACTTGTGAAAAAATGATGTAAACTATCCCATCCTCAAATCACCTTACAGTTAGTAGATATACAGTATCTAGATTGGGATCTAACTACCGAGGATCAATAAATTGGGAACAATATTCCATAACTTATATACTAACCTACTACAGGTTCATGAACTCTCTATCTCTTTCATCCCATAGAGTTTGGGGAACAAAGTAGTCATAAAATATGGTTAGGAAATCAGCCATGAACATATCACGATAACAATATTCCTAGGTGATATCATCCCACTACCTCCTTGATGAATCTCATAGAATGTATGAATCTATCTTGACCCTCCACTCTAGGGGTATCTCAAAATTCTCAAATATAGAAATATTTTATTTGAGTCAGGAATCTAAATCATGAGTTTTCCCATCCCCTAAAAATGTTGTATAATTTTTCTTCTTAAATTTATGATTCAACTCTACCATGTTTGGGTAAGGTTGAATGCCTCCTTGCATAGACCATAGAATATAGAGATATCCCTCTCAGAACTAGGTGTTAGTTCCCATATCAAGAATAAGAATATTAGCCACAAGTGTCTCACTGTTGGCTCTTGGCCCACCACCTCAGGTATATGGTCTTCTCTACCGTCAAGGTGTGCGATGGGAGGATGTCATGGAGGAATAATGCTACTATTCCAAATGAATGCCATCGAATATATGTAATAAAGTGTAATGATTGTAGATAGGGAACTATGATAAGTATAAAATGAGACCACCACACACCTATGATGAATATACAACAAACCAAAATAAGAGTCTATGGTATTCCTATAATAAATATAATGCCTCTCTTCCTGCTCAGCAATATTGGTCTACACAATAAAAAGGGACCACAACATGCCTTCAGAGTGTAACAGACACCCACTACACACTACTAAGGTCAGGCTCAGGTTTAAGTATCTATGATGAATATACAAGATGGATTTCTCACATTATAATTCCTATTAATTTTGAAATTATTCTTTTCTAAACATATATAGACACAATTAAATGGTTTAATTTATTGGATTATCATTTTGGATCCATAAGGGCCCATACAACATATAACCCAAAATACACCATGGGTAATTTGGGTTTCCCATATACATGGGTAATCTATGTTAAAGAAAAGGTTAAATTAATAAACAATTTATCTCATAGTCTTGTGTGTAATACCCAAATAGTAAGACAAAGGAAAACACTCCCCTCTAATACAACTTTTTATCATCCTAGCTCAGGATCTACTTAACCAGTGCCTTAAGATGGTGGGTCAGATGACCTCAAATGTGCCTCCTCATACACCAAAGGATTTCAATTAGTAGTGAGGGTGTAGAGGTGGTATGGTGGGGAAAATATACCCTAATATCATATTGTAATGGTCGATAAAATTATATATAATCTACAATATAAGAATAATAAAAACATACATAATAACAATGTGATGGATGAATAAATATCACTGATATAACAAACAAGTACAGAAGAAAAAATAAATTGAGAAACTGATAATTATATAGAATCTTTATGGTAGTGTCAATACATGATTCATGGAATGCTGATATAAAAAGAAAGCATAAGAATATTCATATAGTCATTCTCTATAAAAAGTAAAAAAGAAAAGAAAAATATGATCCACTATAATATTGAATGAATGCACATTCTTTTTCTCCTATCATCCAACTACATGATAATAATATAAACATACTAAATAAGGGCCTTTGTACTTATCAAAAAATATAGTAAAATAGTATTCTTAGGTACATGAGCTATACCGAGTTAGGTGTGAGATATAAATCTCAGTTGGCCACCCCAAACAGTGTCTACATTTAATCTAACAAGTGCTCGTAACTAAACATTTTTCATGAATAAAAAATTAATAAAAAGAACTGAATAAATAAATAAAAGCATGCAAAAGTTCATATAAGACACATGATAGGTCTACGAACATTGGTACATGATTGGAATGGATGTTTTAACAGTTAATATATATAGGGTACTAATATATATATAAATTATAACTGTATATTGAATCCACCTATATAAACCAAGTACATGAGGATGTAAGTGTCCAAATACCATGATTATATGTGCTGTCTTGACCGAGGAAAAACTCAGACATCCATGACTATTCTACTGATCCTATAAGCTTAATCAATAGGGTACATTCCCTACATCCCAAGAAGTCTATGAAATATCATGCAACAACACTCTGGGTGGTGAGTGGGCCATTCTAGAAAAACTATAATCATAGAACATGGAGCGTAAATACGAATTATATATAGTATCGCTGGTGAAATATATCATGGTCAATACCGAATTTAAGGAAGTGTGATGCCTTAATGCTCTACTAGTCCCATACCATCATGTCACATCCTCAATAAATGTGCATTATAATTATAACTGGAATGGGGTATTACCTCTCATCCATCATGTTCAGTCATCCCATATACATATAATTGAGGGGAATTAATATTTATAATTTAGTTCATGTGAAATTATATCTCATGTTCCATGTTGGCCAAGTACATTTCATACATTGTATTTCAATTCATAATAATCATTTAATAAAGAAAAAATTTAATGCATTTTCATTAACATACATTGAATTCTTCTAGTTAAAATCAATTGATTCATTTTTTTAAGTAAGATCATACCATAATAAATAACCCAACCCATTTCATCAATTCCAGTTAACTCTCTATGCAAGAATCAATATGTGTATGTTAAGGTGAAACTGTAAAACTGATATGAATATCTCAATATAAACAGGAAGCTTAGAAAAATCCATCAGGTTACCCAATGAAATAATTACAAAACATAATAGATAAATGGGAAAATTACATATCCAACTAAATATAGTCTATAGTTGACTCTTCATAAAATACCAGCCTTGTATTTAGAGTATGATAGAGGAGATATGGGAAACATTTTAATGCCTATAAAATTAATAAAATAAGACAGCACATAAATAGCATGATGGATTCCAGTGTAAACGTTGATTGGAATTAAAAGACTAATGGAGCTAACCATGATTGATCTAATCCTTATTATGGATCAAGGATCAAACACCAGACATAGGAGTGATCTCAATTCATAGATTGAGTTGTTCTTATGCTCAAAATAGATCTAAAGGGTTATTAGTCTACTGGAGGGAGAATTGGGAAAAATAAAATAATGCTTTGTGTTATGTGATGGAAAAATGGACCTTTCACATTAAAATAATACAGGCACATTGTTTGAAAAAAACATGTGAAAACCATTTTTATTTCAATACTACTTTGGGGAATGATGCATAGTTAGGCCCATAGATTGACTAATCATGTACAAACCATGAAAAATTGTTATGTCCCATACCTACAACCAGTTTCATAGTTGTGTTCCCTAGGTTTTATGTTTTCATTCAAACTATGTGGCCTAGTCCCTTCATCCTATTTCAGGTATCCATGATCATAATGGTCCCTATACTCACATGTAACATCCTTGTCTTGATTAAAACTCATTATTAGTGCAGTTTAAGGAATTCAAATTGAAAAACTAATGTTCTTTACCTGCATTAAATGATGGTTTGATACACCTGTTTCCTCTAAAACCCGACGCTCTATGCTGTGGGAAATACCCATATACTCATGAGACCTCCCATAGTCCTTTGGTTATGTTTAAAAACAAACAATAATGGATTTACATCTAAAATTAAGTGATTCATATCATAATGAAAATTATATCTATTAAAATAATCAATATTTTATTAAAAATAAAATATAAAAATTCATACTTTTATGGTTTAGATACATAACTTCTTATTACACCAGTGTACAACATAAGGGTATGGTGAATGCTGGTGGTGATTTCTTGAGGTGGTTTGATGCACATGGTTTGGGTCATGATCTTGATAAAATTCATCTTCTCCCATAAATGGCTTCACTCATGATTTAGTTTTTAAATATCATCTTGGGATTTGTCGTGTTCATATCTCAATGATTACAACTCTATTGGGAGCTCTTATAGATGAGATTCATAAGGTTTGACCATGATGGTCGAAGCCATCGCTTCTTCTGATTATGTCAATTAGACATTATCATAACCCTTTCATATATAATACTCTAAACGATCTCCATATAATGACTATATTATGAAAAGTTTAGACGATTAATGGCCTTTTTAATCTAATAGGATATATTTTATAATTTTTCAAAAATAAACAAAATGATGGATGTTTTTTATTTAACTAAAATAAATAGTAAGTAATTTATTCATTCAAAAAGTAATTTCATGTATAAAATAATGATTATTACATTCTTCTCCCATTAAAAATATTACCCCACGAAATTTTATTTCAAACACTAAAACATATTGCGAAACTTCTAATTTGTTTCCTTTTTCAGTTCCCAAGTTTCTTCCTTTAACTTTTTGTTCCACTTTAGTACTATATGCATGTATGTAATATTGTATCATATAACATTGTATCCATGAGCTATTATCTTCACTAGATTTTCCTCATATAAATGAATTTTCACCAAAGGTTCTACCTTTGGATTCAGTACTTGTTAATGGTAAAGTGTGTAATTCATTAAGAGAGATACATGAAACACATCAAGTAATTGAGATATGTTTGGTTAAATTTATAGTCGATATGAAAAATCTTCAATGTTATTAGGGATGTAAAAAGGGACAATGTATATTAGGAATGGATTTACCTTATTACAATACCTCATAAAATTATTCCAATGTGATATACAATGGGACACATTATCCCTAACATGAATCTCTAGGTCTCATAGATGATTTTCTTTATAGAATTTCGTTCAAATAATAATGGATTTAATATAAAACTGAATGCTTTAACACTTTTATTTCATCTATTGTATAAGATCAATCCCCATAAGAAACTTTTATACAACTCCATCCCAGTATGTTCGAGTCCAACACCTCTTCCCATATAGATCCACATAAGGTGACATTCTAAATATAAAATGTATCTTTTTACTGTGTGAGAACTCTATTGGGGGAATGGTTTTATCTCAACATCCATGGGATTCAACTGAAAATGTTCCATTTAAATCCTATAGAGTTTGAATGGTCTTCTAAAACTATCCATCCATATAAGGGTAATAATATATATTAAACATAAACTCTGTATTCAATGCTTTCTAATGTATTATTCAAATCCTCAAAGTAAACATTATTTCATGACCATATACAACATAGTGCATAACTCCATACTATCTAAACACTCCCCTCAAATATATATTGGGGATTTGGTTGGGATGATAAAATATTCCTTGATAGGAATGAATTGTACTAATGTTGTAAGGTGATCTTATAACACCCAAATGGTGTTATTCCCTTTATATTTTTAGGGGAGTCATAAAATGAAATCTGTGGTAATGTGTTTTCATTTCAATACTTGTATATCCAATGATTCATCATAAAATTGTAGTTTAATAATTTATCATTGATGTGATGTTATATTAAAAATGAAGATTAAATTTATTAAATATCTCTATTCAGGTTATTCAACTAGAATTTTTTCATCAGATTCATATACATCATAGTGCATCCTGTATTAATAGAGATAGAACAGATATGCACATCATCCATATGTTCCTTATTCATCTATTGTTTTGAGGGGATACATATCTGGGTTACAAAAACTTTAACACCATCATAACCCGTGTTCAAGTTCGTAATATTCTCTACATTTTTCTCTAGTGTATCATTAAATTTGTGGGCCTCCTTGATCCTCTTAATAAAGGATGGCTGAGTAGTTATTTGATAATTGTATGAAGAATACCCTTTAATTAATCACATGTCTATCCTTTAAATGACCAATAATATTATATCCCTTTCAATCATCTTCATAGATAATATTTTTATATCCTTTATAATTTGATTATCTTCCACTTTTTTCTATCCCATGATGGTAATAGATTGAAAAATCACAAGCCATCATATCTAAAAAGAATTGTTAGTATTTGGATCATTTTGAGTGAATATAAACATAAGGATTTTATGATCTGATTATTTATCACACATCACCCAGCATATAAAATTTCCCCCAATCATTAATGTGAAGATCACTATATGAAATTTTAGATCATGAGTTATATAATTCTTCTCATGGGTATTTAAGTAGTGGGAGAAATAAGCTATCACTTTTTAATCATGCATTACTAAACAACCCAATCATTTTTAGAATTTATTATTATATAACAAAAATCCTTCCCCACTGGTGGGAAATGAGAGAAATGGGGCAATGATTATCATCTTCATTAACTCTTTAATGTTTTCCTCATATACATAAGCCTATAGAAACTTCACTCCCATCTATGTTTTCATGCTTTGTGGGATTGGTAATACTATGATGTTTAACAAAAATTAATGATAGTACCCAGCTAATATAAGTAAGCAATGGACTTCTATGATATATTTTGGTATGTGCCATCCATATATAGGATTTTTTTTAAAGGATATACATATATCACATTTATAGTGATATAAATCCCCATGAATGATTCTTTATCCTAAAAAAACAAATATTTACTATACATTACATAAAAATTTTCGTTTTCTATGGAATTTAGTACATAATTAAAATAATCTTAATGTTCAACACTTCTTTTAAAATAAATAATAATATCATCAATAAATACTACCATAAAATGTTCAATGGAATCCCTAAATCCTCTATTCACTAATTCCATGATGATATAAGGAGAATTAGTGAGTCTAAGTGGCATCACTATGAACTCTAATTGCCTATACCTTGTAGAAAAATATGCCATGGGGAAATCATCTTTCTTCACCCTTACATGATATTATCATTATCATATATTGAACTTAGAGAAGCATTGAGATCCACATAACTGATTGAAAAAGAATTCAATCCATGGAATATAAACATGTTCTTTATCATGTTCTTATTAGGATCATGAAAATCAATGTAGTGGTACATTGACCAATACTTATTTTTGATGAAGAGGACCAACATACCCCATAGTGTATCACTTGGGTGAATTAACCCTTTATATAGATTATCCTTTAGTTTCATGTTAAGATCCTCATGTTTAATAGTGTACATTTTATATGGGGTAATATATATTAGAAAATATTATGGTATAATATCAATTCATAATTAAATCTTCCTACTCATAAGAAGACCATTCAAATCTTTTTGAAAGACATCCTTATATTATATGAAAAAGGGCATTTCATCATAGATTATCATTTACTTAGTCTCAATCATTTGGGCTAGATATAGTTTCTCATAAGTAAATAATATATATTCTTCATATGATGATACCAAATGATATTCATTCTCATCCTTAAATTGTTATAGAATCCCAGGGGGTTCATGATATTGTGGGTGATTTCATTCTCTCATAAATTTATGATGGCTCTATACGTGGAAATTGAATCCATAACCAAAATTGTATCAAATTCAGATAAATGGTGTATTAGAAGATTCTCTAGAAAGTACATCTATAAAATATAGGTTAATGATAAGTTATATAATTGTGATGTAATAATTTACCCATTTTTATTTTTCAGTTATAGCTTAAATTCCATGTTTTGGGGTGGGATTTGAATAGATGTACTAAACAAGAATGATATAAAAGAATGTGTATAACCATTAATGATAATACAAAATTTTACTATTTGATTCTATTTCAGATCATTTACATTATGTGAATTGATTTAGGGGTAATAATTTTAAGGCAAGTTGATACATAAAAGATAAACTATTAATATTAATAGGATAATCTATCCACAATATACAATCACATAACCATGAATTCTAAGTTTCCAATATAATTTATCAATAGTCTATTTCCAAATAAAAAATTTTATTGTAATTTTTTCCCATATTAATGATTTCTAAAGTGCATATTAATATGCCAAATAATATCAGATGGAAGTTTCAAACTAGTTCTATGTAATGGTATATTTATCATGCACTATGTGAGGATCGATTCAAATCTCAATGCTCCCTTTTCATGGTTATTACCCTGAGGAACAAATTTTCCAGAGCCACATCAAATTTTATACTCCAAAATGGAATATATTCCTTCCTAACCAATTTATCTGTAATTTACCATAGTTTTAGGTATTTTACTATGTTTAGACTTAATTCATGAGGCCTGAATAAGGTATTCTAATAAGATTACATAAAATAACCAGTCCTTACTTTGATAACAACTATGAGAACACATATAGTAATACATAATAAGTAATGATATGTTACTAAAGATACAAAAAAAATCAAGAAGATCGTAATGCCTAGTTTTTTTTTGGGAAATTTAATATATAAAACATGAAATTGAAACATGGGTAAAAATGTTATCTAAAACCTCTATAATATTCCCTTATATTCCATTTATCTTCTAATACTGCATGGGATATACTATGTACAAACATATGAAAATTGTGAGATATAAATTCCAATAAGGGAATAATAAAATCAAAAATATGTAAAATTAATACATGTCTTTTAATTGGTAAATCAAGGTTACATAAAATGGGTGGGAATCCTAATCATGATAATTGAAGTGTGACATAAGATGATAATATAAAATAAATATTAGAATGTTGAAACAACATAAAAAACTACATCATACGAATAATTCATGGATGACCACCAAGATATTTTAAAATATTTTGATTAGGATAACCTTTAAAAAACCATAAATTTAATGTCATGAAATAAAATATTACCCAATACATTGTAGGGATATATAATTTTAGGATCGTCCATCATATTCATATCATGGAATTCATTTTTGTGCCACATAAATCATACAACATTTGATTTCATTTAATCACTTTTAACACCGTGATTAAAGAGATATGGTAACATAAATTGAATTACTAAATTAATGGTAGATATATATAATGAGACGAATAAAAATGAGTAGAAATGTGGATAGGGATTCACTAAAAATATGTTTGGCATGGAAAATTGTTGAATAATATAGCAGCATACCAGTTTTACATAAAGGTTCATGGAAGGGGAGAATGCATGAAAAAGGTGGTATCTCATTTCATGGGAATAATAAAGATAGTAAATGGATGTGTAATAATAATTAAAACATGTAAAATTGTAAACAAAAATGTCTTAGTATAAATGAATTACCATAAATAAAAAAATATAGGAGAGAGCCCCTTTTCATGAGATATCGCTTCTAAAAGCTCGAGAATAGATTCTTAAGAAATTATTAATTCCTTGAGAGGGATTTATAGAGGTATAGGGAGATTAAATACATTATAAATTGGTTTCTAGTAAATATGAGTTTTAGATACCGTAGTTATTTATAGAAAATGATATGGGATTTCATTATTAATTTAAACACACATGTTTTCAATTCTATATGATAAAATAATAATAATAGCATAACATAAAATGATCTTTCCCCATGGTTTCTGAAAATATTTATTTTATAAATATATAATTATCCTAGTAACCAAAATCTTAAAAATATTATCCTTGGTTTTGTGGAGGTGAGTCATGTTCATAAAGAATTAACTTTGAAACCTTAAAATTTAAAATATGTTATGGAGGATTTCTGAGGGGATTAAAATTCAAAAAAATCATCAAAAAATTTATATTAAAGGTTAAAACTAATTTTGATCATGGATACTATTTATATGATTTATTACATCACTTTTAGGCATTTATGATGTAGTAATTTGTAACATAAATATTTACAGTATTTAATTGTCTCCCAAAAAATCAATTCTTTCAAAAAATTAAGAAAAATTCAATATAGTCAAATTTTGATGTCATTATTTTAAAAAATATATATATTTTATAAATAAAATTTATTAAATATGATAATTTACATATTTAAATCAAAATTCCCAACAATTTAAAAATACTATTTTTATGACGATAATGGTTTCAGGACCCCAGTAAAAATTAAATTTGACTTTATAATATTATATTATATATTATATATAAATATATATTATATAATAGAATAGTTTTATTAAAAAACTTTTATTTCAATAATTAATTAATTCATTGAAGATAATTCTTTATTTAATCATTGTATTTTCGAAAAAATACAAATTGAGTATCTTCTTATCAGAATCTAGTTTTTATCAAACTCCTTATTTAATAATTTATAATGCTACTATAAAAGGCTAAATATAATCATTACTTTATTGAAAATAAAATTTAAAAATTCCTACTTTTAGGGTCTATATACATAACCCCTTATTACACCAGCACACACCCTATGAGTATGGTGTGTGATTTTTGTGCTTTATTAAGGTGGTTCGACAAGAATGGATTGGGATGTGATCTTGATAAGCATAAAATTATCTTATAAATAATGTTATCATGAAATTGTTACTAAATGTCTACATGGTCTTATTCAAGGGAAAATCTCAATGGTTTTATTTCTCTTGTAAGATCTGATAGATGAGATTCATAGGGTATGATCCTAATGGTCGAGGTCATCACTTCTTTCATCTATTTCATTATACATTACAAAATAACTCATTATATGATAATATTAATGGTAATTGTAATTTTACTATATTATGAATGATTATGATTATTATTGTAATTTTATATATGAGAGTATATAATTTAAAAATATTCCAAAATAACCAAATTAGTATATCTGTTTTCTATAGCTATAATACTTAATAAAGAATTTATTTATTAAAAATGGAATTTCATTTATAATTTTTTAGGATATTACATGTGGCATGAAAAATGTTGATTAAAGGATTTCAAATTAATACAGACTAAGCATTTACACGTCTCATGATTCATTGAGAAGGTCTTATATGAGGACCCCACAGATCATTCGTCTTTGTATAGAGTTCTTTATATGGAGAAGAGAACCTGATTGTTATAGAATCTTAGTATATTTCTATCTGTGGTGGAAATGTACATGATCATGGTTCAAAACATTATTAAGGGAGAATCTATAGCACATTGGTTGGTTAATTACTACTTCACGAGCTCTATACATATACCTGATCAAGAAGTGAATATTTCCAAAAACTGTAAAGAGAGAAATATATATTCATATATATGGAATTACAAAGTAATTTTGGTCTACAACCTCTAAATATTCAAAAGAATATGTTCTTTATACAACGGTTTTAATTATATTATTCTTGACTCCCCCTTAGGATACACTACTCCATACCCCCTATAAACCTATTTAAAATGTTTCATTACTAAATATCTAATTCGTGAGAGAGAGTAAACACGAAAGTCACAGATATATGTATTTTTCCACCATTTTGAATGATTATAGTCAGTATAGTTATGTGTGTCTTATGTGACATAGGTTTATATTTTTTAAAAGGTTCAAATATTTAAGTGTGAAGTATGGAATTATCTAGGAAATAATATTAAGATTCCATGATTAGATCAGGGTGGAGAATAATATACCCTAAAATTAACTAATCATCTAAGATATTGTGGAATTGTTCTAATAATCACTACCCCTAGAACACCCTAATGAAATTTTGTGCTTAATAAGAGGAATTGAACCCAGTTTGCCTTGACTTGATCACTGATGCGTCTATGTAACCTTCATATTTCATTATGATGATATAATGTGGAAAATATTATTTTCAAGATCTACTGGGTTCTATCTAGAGCATTCATAAACACATTATACTAGATATAGAAATTAATATATTTCAATACATCATTTTTGATAATTTGGGGTTGTGCATAATATATATTACGTTTCTATTAAAAAGTATGCCTTAAAATAGAGAAATGATTATTTTTTTATACCAAACAAATAAACAGGATATTATATATTTAATATTACTAATCAAAAGGTGTAAATGGAGTGAGATAGTGTATTACATGACAAGTATAACAAAATTAATAGAATCAGTAGACAGTAGAAAACACAAATTGAGTTTTAATTTGGATATCTTAAATTATTTTCATACATCTAATGAAATATCTTATTATTCTTAAGGATGGTTCTTTAATATAATAATATGTTTATAATAAACTATAAAATACAATTTTTTATTTTAGAATGATTATTTTAGCTTAAAAGAATATTGTGTTTTAATTGATATAACCCTAGCATTGGTATAAATTTCAAGGTTATCATTATTAAATATTAGGTACATACATCATTTACATATAGATTAGAGTGATATGTAGGTGATAATGATTGGTGGTGGGAGTGAGATTTCATAATATAACCCACCACATAGAAATATGTGATAATAGATGAATTTATTTAATTTTATATTTCTCATGTGATAGTGAATTATTGGTATGTGATCGATAGGTTGGGGTAACTCGTAGGTTTGAACCATAGTCGGGGTGGGATTATCAATTTTTTATATAGTAAAATTGACATGTATATAGGTGTGGTTTTTTGTCCATGTATTTTGGTGTCTATTATATAATTCCATGAAAATTTTATTTATGGGAATATTGTTCTGTTCTTCTTAGGAGTTTACATCAGGATAATCCATGATACTTTTTCGATGTTACAATGTTTATTTGACCAATGGCGATTTTGAGTGTCACAGTTTCGACTAATCATTTAAATATATTACTACTATAATTCAAGGTTTTATATTTTTAATTTATTGAAATATGTTATATTCCCTAAAGTATTTATCAAATATAATGATAAGGTTTAATTTCTATTTGGGAAAATGTTATATTGAATGTGATATGATTATATCAACCTGAATGGTATGCTTTAGTGGCTCATATTACTAGGAGTGACAGAGGAATGTTTCTTAGTGTGATATGCGTGTGATATTAGATATATTATCATCTTTATTGTTATACCTAAGGGTGTAAAAAATTTATAGGATTTACATATGATTATCTATATTGAATATATAATGTATTTCTATGGATATTTTCATGTTATGTATTTATATTCAATTTAACAAACATGATAAGAATATTTCTTACAATGGACTATAATATATCAATTTTTTATGAAATATTTAAGTTATTCACTCATTGAAGTGTCCATGGTATCCAATAAATGTGGTATTAAACAAAGAGATATTACTAATTATTTTTTATCCATATAAGATATTTCATATAAAATTTATCAAATAAGTGATGCCTATATATTTTCTCTATTTTCTTTAAAACAAAAAATCATGGAAATTGTGGAGTGAGGGAAATCCTACCAACATGTGTTTTTTTAATTTATACAATTTTTTTATTCCAAAAGAAAAAACATCCATTTTATTGATGATTTTGATTTAAATTAAATAGATAAATGAAGATAGTGTATAATAAAATAAAAGATATTTTAATTATAACTTTACATTTACAAGTAGAAAAAGTTTATTTCATATAAGGATTTTCTACCTATTTATTATAATAAATGATGTTAAAAAATTCTCAATGTGGTATTTCACATTGGTTATTGAAATAACAAACATAGAAATAATTATCAAAAGAGTTTTCACATCACTTATATTAGAAAATCATGTAGCAAGGATTAATATTTTAAAAAATAGAGTTATAGGAGTTGGAAGGAAGGTAATGTACATTTATCACAATGATAAATATGAAGCTACTCACACGGTAGTCTACAATAGTGATTGGAATTTCATTCAGATACCCCTTTTTTGCATGAAAATCGGTAATTTTTCACATTGGTTATTATAATAAATTTTGAAATGGTTATATGTTTTATCATCTTTTATTATATTGACCTAGAATAAAATATATTAAAAAAAAGACACATAAATTTTTACTCTATAATTTCATTATAGAAAATATAAAAATCTCATACCCTAAATTTTATTTATTAAAAATTCACTCACTCGATTTTATTCATCCTAATACCACCATCTATTGTGTTTTTTCATTTATTTTTTGAGTTTTCACTTATTGAGTTTTCTTTTAACATTCCATTGTCACAATTTGAGATCTTGGAGGTGTTCATTTGATTTCCATTGAGTTTTACTATCCTATTGAGGATTTTTTTTCTAACCATTTTCTCACCTGATTACTCTAATTATATATTTTTTTAATTATATTTTTATACATTCATCGTCGATATATTCTCTATATCTATATTTTTCTATAAATATCTTTTATTTAATTTTTAAAAAATATTGTTATTATTTTTATTTTGAATTTAAATAATTTATTGATTTATTTCCATCATCTAACTTAATAGAGTGTAATCTGGAGTTTGTTTTTACTGTTTCTTCTATGTTTTTCATAGATATGCATCCAGCATAAGAATTAATTATCTGTTAAATTTTTTATTTTCCTTTTCAATGTATTTTCTATTTGTTTTGGATTTGTAAATAATTTTCATTTATTTTTTATTTGCAAAAAAAATTATATGTGTTTATTATGCTTTTTTTATTTATTTATAAAATTAATTTCTATATTGTATAACTCTTTATTTTGATCAATTAATAATGTGTAATAGGTTTTAATTACAAATATATGAATTAATGGTCAGTTAATTTATTATATTATATTAAATTAATTTTATATAAAAATATTTATTATATATAATTATTTTTTTTGATTAAATTACTATAAATAAATGATTAATTATTAGTTTTTTATTATATATATATATATATTTGCACATATTGAATTTTTAATTTATAAATTTAAAAAGATTATATTTTTATATTCATGTATTCTTAAATTTATCTATTCATATGTATATATATATATATTTGTCTGTGTTTGAATTTTTATATGTTTTAATTTATTTTTCGATTAAATAACAATTCAATATAATGGATAATAATCAAATAAATGTTTAGAGAAGTAGTTATGAATGTTTGGGGTCGATGATTTCATCAAATTCTCTTAGAATAATATTGAAAATAAAAGTGTGTTTTCTTACATGGGTGATTTTTTTATCTGGAAAATATAGTGTAAAAATAATAAAATACTATAGTATTTCTTCTAGTTTTAATCATTGTTACACCCTATGGATTAGACATTGTTAAATAACCTATAATTCAAAGATAAAATATTAATGAACATCTTTAGAATGAGACCAAGGATCACCTTGAAGAATTAAATAGTGATTTCAGCATTGAAATAATTGAAAAAACATAATTTGTTGAATAATTGTATATAGATGACAAAAACAACCATTATATGGTTATAGGGTTCTCATGAGTTCTTATATTGGATAAATTGAAATAAATAAAATATTTTCAGTGATACAAGTTTCACTAAACTAATTAAACATTTGAATATGTTAATTATATAATAAAATGGAAGTCCATATTTTAATTATGATTAAAAAATAGATTATGTCCAATAATATTAGGGTATAATAAAAAAAATTCCTTCCACTTTAAATATGTGAATTATATGTAGGAATGTGAATGTTTATCTAAATTCCCTAAATATGCGATATCATGATATAAAATGGAATAGGCATCCAATTATTATTTACTCTCTAAATTATGAAAGAGCCCACCCACTAAATAAATAAAGTATCAACAAATTATTCCTTATATTAATTGCCTATATTAAAATAAAAATGACATTGAGAGGATAAGATTGGATACTCATGATTGAATATCCAATGGAAACATATATAAACCATCTAATTCACCACAATGGAAGGTATTTGGTATATAATATTTAAAATTTTCAAATAAATTATGAAATATCAAGATGGGGATATTTACATGAGTAATGAATCCATATTATAGCCTTAGTATCCAACATATGTCATGGTCTCTGTAAAATCTATTTTTAATATGGGTTCGATAATTATATATGAAAATTTAATTTTCTATATATTTAAGGATCATTATATATATAACTATTGGAATGAAATTTTGGGAGTTATCGTATCATAAATGGTATTTTGGACAATTAATTTAGATGGGGTGGAAGGCTAAGTTGTTAGGGGTGAATGAAATGGAGACCAAGGCTGGTCAGGCTATTGCTGGTGGCCTTTTCAGTAGCCTTGATTTCCTATTATGCTCACCAGCTAGATGTTGTCCATTTTAAGGGGTAAACATTAGATTCTCTCCCCTCTGAATTTTTTGGGGTATCCCCCCATGTTATAATTTTTATTGTTATTGTATCCATGGTCAAACCCCTTTAATTTCCTAAATGTAACACATCATCAAAAAATGATAGCATAATATATGAAAAAACTAGGTATAGAAATATTAAATAAAACACACTATAGGAGAGATAATTTTATACAATAAACCCATAAAAATTTAACAAACAAAACAACCAAATTGAACCCTCTCCATGAAAACCTTGGTTTCTCACAATAATTAGACTCACCAAACATCATTCATAATAATAAAACATGATTCCAACTAAGTCTAGGAAAACAGTGTGCATATATATATATATATAATGTTGTGAGCTATAAATACAACTAGTTATCCACCATCCAAAAATATGAAAACTATTTAAAAATTAAATTTATAAATTCTAGTTTAAAAATACAACTAAAAAAAATATTTTCAAACACAGACATTTTTTAACCTGATGTCAATATCACAACCACATTTCACAAAATTACTCTTTTATTTTCGTAACTAAAAATAATCATTTTGATATTTTTCATCAACCTAATATTCTTATATTCCAAAATAACTATTTTAAATTCTACATTAAAAATACAAAAAAATATTTTTTAATTCCATAAGGGTTTTAAAAACACCTTTTAAATACAATTTAAAAGGAAATAACCAAAATAGTAGGTTCCACTATGAAAATTTTAGTTACCATAATTCAAAATATATATAGTGATGATAAACAAGATAAGGGGTTGACATCAATGCATGCATGTAGAGGATGAAATCAAATAAAATATAGATATCCCTTATTTAAATAACCAATTAGAAAATGTTTGTGTCATGGGATCTACCCATGGTTATAATGTTTAAAACATCAAACTTTATCAAATTTCTCACTAGAAATCTATTTTAATATAATGAGTCTAAAAATTCTCTATGAACCATCTACTAATATATGCAAGATCAAAATATCTTGATTTTATCTAATTATCCTATACTAGACTCATCGTAAAATTGAAACCCCTACCATCCCATGTTCCGAACATGATTGGTGGGACACTATAATAATGTGAATCAACTAGTGTTACATAATTAATGACCTCCCACATAGTACAAGGTTTTCCATTACCAAAATAAAGGTATAAATGACTGAATAAACAATATATGACCAATAAACAAGGAACAATCAACAAATCCTGATAACCTCCATTGAAAACATATATAGAAACACCTTTACACATCATATAATAATGGAATAAATATATAATATCAATCAAATGGGAGAAAAAAACATCACATGGTGATAAAAAACTACACAATGGGAAATAAACAGAAAGGGAAATTCATGAGGGTCTTCCAAGAATTAAACAACATTATTTATAATGTGTCACCATGGTATTTATCATAAAATATGTTTCTATGAATATCAATCCATTTACATTTTAAACAAATCCACATTGAATATAAAAAACCATTAAAACAATACCTGAAATTTTATTTCAAGGAAACCTTTCAAATTACAGGTTTTCCTTTTTTAAATACAAAACATTACCAAAGGACATCCATTTCTATCATTCAAATTTTAAATATCCTATTATGAATTTTTTTAAATATAATAGAAACAAAACCATTTCAAGAAAACATTTCTAACTTATTTAAGATCCACTTTTAAAATAATTTCAATTTCAAAATCTCATTATAAATCAATTATATCTTTATAATATAGTTTTCACTTATTTTAAACAACAGCAATGTAAAAATATAATAAACAACAATAGTTTTTTTAGAAATACTCATACGAATTTTACTATTTATTGGTATATGAAAGCATTCCATTTGAAGGATTAAAACATGGAACTCAAAATAAAAAACACTTTTGAGATGCCAAAATATCATAGATATGATTTTGAAACACCTCATGGGTATTAGATATATTTGAATATTCAATAAAATAGATATATTGAGAAGAATTATACTTTGAATTCAAAAATTAAACAATTTAATAGAAATTAGTACGTGGATGAACTAGAAACTAAGCTGACATATGTCTCATTTTATGAATACATTCCAAATAAGTAAGTAGGCCTCCCTTAAAAACCATAATATACTAGAATCATAGTTTATAACTATACTAATCTCAATTAATATCATACATTATGAATTTTAGTTCCATTAGAAAGAATAAAACTTGAAATGATATATGAATGAAGTATAAAATTAAAAGGATAAAAGATTAAACTTGTAATAACTAGAAAATCACATAGTATTAGCCAATAATCGCTAGATAAGAAGGATATATCTCAGCCTTTGTCTCCTTATAAACGTTTTAATGAATGGAAAGGTAGGAGAAGTACTAATAGCTAAGAACCTAGATTATATTAATTTAAAATAATATTAATCTAATACTAGTTAGGACAGGAGATTTAGAATCATAGTTTTCACAAAGTTGTGCCGACCATAATAGACTACCCTTATAAAAAAACAAGACACATGACTCCCTAAAAATAACTATTCAATTTTAAAAACTATACAGAGACCCTGAAAAATGCATTGTCTCCATAAGATAACACCTATTCATGATTGTGGAAAGGTTAATACAAACTATTTTGTTAAAAACTACAACACCTAAAAGACTATATAATCATCAAATTTCTATAACGACAATTACCATAACTAATGGTAACACAAGGTAAAACAAAATAATTTAAAATAACCACTATTTTTACAAGTAAGTGCCAAATAGTGTAATTGGGTTGATCATAAAATTGCTCTAAAAATTTAAAAAATATTTATATTTTTTTATTTAAAAATATTTTGTTTTAAAGAAGAATCATCTATCATGGGAATGTCTGAAAAATAGATATTTTATGTTGTTGACTCATCAAATGATCAATATTACATCATTTTTCCGAGATAATAATTTAGTTGGGAGATGAAAATATTTATAATTTTGAGAATTATATATTTCTTCATCTATTACATTATTTCATAAGGAATAATATGAATATTATGTAGATTTAGTTCATGAAACATGAACTAACCACATAGAAAGGTATGGGAAAACACCATATTTCTCTATCAATTAATTATTTAAATATATAAATTATATTTTTTATATAACTTATTCAAGTAAACACTATATATTTGATATTAAAAATTAGATATCCTAATATTTTATATCATTTTATTATTAAATTTTATATTTGAGTATTTTAAGAAAAAAATTTATTAAAAAAACCTAACATTAATTTTTTATAGATTCTTATACATGTAAAAACATTTTTTTATTTCAGATATTAAAATCAATAAAATATTATCATATCTAAAACTTTTTATTTAATTTTTAAATTCATCAATTTCATTAACACATTTTATTGTTGAAGAATCATGACACAATTATTTTTATGTGACCTTTTCTTTATATTTATCTTTTTCAGAAATTCATTTCTAATTAACAATGTTACTTAACATAATAGATATAAAGTTATTTTTATTAGTAAAAAATTAAATATTTACAACTAATAATCATTTTAAAGTAAAAAATATATTTTTAAATATAATTTCATTTAATCAATTCATCTATTTAAATGATATATACATATATAGAGGTTGATATAGCAAGATATGAGTAAATGTTTTCCATATTAATATATATTTTAAAAAATATATTATTTAATGAAATTATCATTTCATCCTACCTTATTCACTACACTACCGCTGGGCCTCTTTTGTAAAATTTTGGTTATTTCACAAAGAATATGATACCTAGAGATATTATATGTGTTATTTCATATTTACCAAAACATTCACTTTCTCATGGAAATTAGAGGTTGAAAATTGAATTTAATGATAATAATAATTGAATAGGGAGGAAAAAAATTAGTTTTGGTGATATATGACTATGTAGAGCCATTGTAGGATTCACATTTTACTTCCTAATTAGATTATATTCAATAATAAATGAATTATAATATATTGATGAAAATAAAAATATAATTTCTCCGAAGATGTTTTTCTTCAATTTTACGAAAAATATACATTTCATAAGAAATATTTAATTTATTCAAATGCATTAGACATTTAACTTTCACCACATGGTAGAAATTACAAATAGGTGGCTATATTTTTTTTATATAGGTTGATAGATTTAAAAAAATGACATCACATTATAGTTTTACAAAATGAATTATTGGAAACCATCCATAAAATATGGGTTTATAGATTCAGAGACATGGGTGATGTTTGTCACTAGTCGGTGGATGAATAACTATTTTTTGTGAAAATTATTGGTTGCAAAATCAATTTGCAAAATTATTTGATAATTACATAAAACTTATTCATTTACTCTTACATAACAATCCTCAAATATATCTATCCAATAGATTCATTTTAAGAATTTATTCCCTCATACATTATCTCGCAGTGGGAATCAATTATTGGAGGAATAAATTATAGTTAAAAATCGTAATGAATTAAGAGTTAAATATAGTTGTTTCTATGGAGACGTTAGTTTTAAACCTCAATTAAAAATAACTACCCATGAATAATGGAAAAGGGAATGGATGAAAAAAGGGGTTAATTCTTATGGATCCATAAAAAGTTGTAGTTGTAATGATATAATAATATAATTTTTTTATTAAATATTTTTGTATTTTATATACAACATAGAAATATAACTTTTTCACATATTATTTTAGGATTCCTTTTTAATGATTTCAATATAGGGGATATTTATCCATATATATGGGATGGGAATTATTGCTACTTCTTTCGAAATGAAATAAGAATTAGGTCATGTAAGAGGATATGAAGTGGGTATTAGTATGATTTATTTTGTTTTCCTACTACAACACCAAGGGAGAAATATTGCATGAGATAAATGACTTATTTGAAGGCTTACATATGAAACATGAATTAGTAAATATATAATAGAATTGAATCATCTATATAGCTTATAATTTCAATAATGGTGAAATAGATGTAAACTCTCAATCCTAGCCATCTTGCCTATGAAGACCCTTCAACTCCACATTCCTAACCAATTACGTATTTTGTGATTTATGTTGTGGATCCCCATTAAAATATTTTTGTGTGTTATATTATACATAATATTATGGGTTACATACATCACATATTTTTCATTAGGATTAAGTAAGAGTGCCAGCGTATGATGTTAATGGTTTAATGGTTCATGATTCATTGCCTACCAGGGAGGTGGACATAGTTGCGAAGAGTATGAGTTATTTTCTAGTCTATCTATCTAGGATTTTTCATTAGTTTAAATATGAGATATGTGTTATTTTTCAATTTTTTATTACTTAAAATGTTAAATTACATGTATTTTTTATTACATTTATTATCTATAGGATTATCTAAAATATAATAATTCATTACAAAGCAAACATAATTTCTGAGAACCTGCACCATCATATAATTATCATATTTTTCATAATCTAAAAAATTATTATAGAAAATATATCTTGGAGAAAAAATTAGTTTTTAATGACTACTGATATATAAGTGATGGACTCCATGCTATGAATATTTACATAAATACATCATGGATATTGTTATTTGTGCTGATATCTCTATATCAGTGGTGCAGTTTCTTTCCCTGTAAGTAAAATTAATTATAAATTTTCATTTATTTAATGAAATAATACCTATATTGTAATAATACATTATTTTAGAAAATTATTCTCTTTAAATCATGTTGATTATATTATCTTGTTTGAATCGAAAAATAATGATTAAAACCATCATACGTTAATAAAAAAATTACATACGACCATTATATTATAAATATAATAATGGTGGGAATCAGTATGGATGAACTAACATAGAAAAACTAACATAAATTGTATAATAAAAAGGCCATTTTATGCTTAAAATTACACGTTTTTATAAAAAATGGATGTTACAAAGTATTTTCCATAAAGTGAAAAGTTAATTTTTCTTCTCAATAAAAGATTTTTTTTGTAAAATCGATTTGAAATTTGGAATCATTATTTCCAAATTAAAAAAAATGATCATTTTATTTTTTATCTAAAAAAAATATTACTTGGATTGATGATAAATATTGAAATAATAGAAAAACTATTATTTTCAAATAAATGTTCTATTCACATCATGTAATTTTTATATATAATATAAATTAAACAATTATAGAAATATGAATATAATATAATATTTATATCTAAATATAAATATATTTCATCTAATTAAATTAGAAATCAATGATAAATAATATTTTTGACACTTAGTTATAAAAACTACATTTCTCTTGAAAACAATATTTCTATATATTATTTTATTAATTTAAATGTTAATTTTATTTTATATGGAAATTTAATGAGGTTAAATAGAAGTTAAATTTCATTTAATAACACCCGTATTTATTATGAGGGGTTATTTTATATTTTAAGTAAAAAATGTTCAACTTGGTTAAAAATTAGTCACTTAGATAAAAAACAAAGATGGTAAAATTTAAAAACCTAATGCTAAAAAACATCAAACATAGTTAAACCTTGTTTTAAAATGAGTGGTAGAGTTAACCAATATTATCTCATGTGCCAATAAGCATGTACCCATGTGGTAAAGGCTCCTAATTTGTATCCAAATGACACAGGACTGAATATGGGTTGGGAAAAATTTCTGGGTATTATAGGAGCATTATAGAATGACACTGTAAAAGAACTATAACAGTGGAGGGGACTGTAGAAACAATGACACTATAGAGGAGAAGGTACATTAACAATACTTTAGTGGTAATGTTACTGTAGTAGTTATTGTAGCACCAAAAATAACTATTCAATGAAAGGCCATATGGGTCAAAAATGGGTTTTCAAGCCTTATAATTGGGATTTCAATCCCCGGGGCCTTCAAGCTATGTAATGGGTCCCCCACTACGTAATTAGAGAAATATGTATTTTATTTAATAATAAAATTGAAGCTTCATCCCCAACATTTAAAAAACTAATATTATCGCACAAAACATTTATTTATCTCAAAATGAAGGCTACATTAAACATTTAATATTATATCGTTATCCTTGATATATAATGTGTATTTAAAAATTACAATTCCCCTAAACTAATAAAAGGAGATCAAATCCACTATGTTTCATAAACCATTCCAAATATTTATCTCTTCCCAACATCAATAATACCCTCTCTTTATCCATCTACTTATGTCATAGAATCATACTTATTTCTAAAATACCAATCCAATTATCATTAATTATTTAACAAAGTAATTATATACCCATATTTGAGTAAAAATATGAGCATTAATCATGTTTGTGAAAACTACCACCTTGATAGATTAACTTATCTCATTTTTCCATTACCACATAATATGGATTATTTTAAAATTTTATTTAATTTATAAAAATGATATTTATGAAACTAATAACATTATTAAATAATATTATTTAAAAATTTATATATATAATTAATAATAAATGGTTATACAACATTTATTTGACTTAAATGAACAAATCAAAACACCATTGTCCATTTTATCCTTTTTAGAAACCAATGGAAGTGCATCTATTTTGTGATCATAGAATAATAAAGTGAATAAAAATATACACATGTGAATATAATGATATTGTTTTACAATAAATTTTACCATGTAAAAAATGTATCATAGAGATTCTTCAATCAAACCTAAGTAACCACTATAAATAAAAATTATAAAAAAATAAAAAAAATTAATAAATAAAAGTTATAAAATTAAATATGGATGAATAATGTTATTGTGAATGTATTTATAAACATAATTTGATCATATGATTCATTATCCACACATATAGTATGAATCATGATCTATTTTATGTATTTCCATAACTCATCTTCTTTTCATGAGTAATAATGAATACTTTTTTACTATCATTTTACAATAAATATTTCTTATATTATATCATGATACTATAATTCCTTATATATATATATATATATCAAGTTATATTTTTAGTTCAAATATTTACCTCGATGATCATTATTCTCAAATATATATCATTTTTTAGAATAATTCACTACTATATTAATGATAGTTTCACCTACATGTCCATATTTCCCTTTACCACAAATGTTCTTATTTTTATGTGAAAACCCAATTACGTGTTATATTATTATAATTTCATATTTTTCTGATATTTTATTAAATATATATATATATATATATATATTTAATATTCTTATGATGTGGGGTTTCTATAATGGTATTTGAAAATGTTAAAAAAATTCTGTCTTTTCATAATCAACTGTTTTTTCTTCCATTGCAAATTTCATTTGGTAATATTTATATCATATTAAGAAACTATTATTGATGATTTTTTAATGAATTTTTTTTATAATTTATTTAATATAATTTTATAAAAATGAATTTTAAATTTGATCTAAAGACACTTATTTTATGATAATGTTTACAAAAAATATTAAAAAAATTTATTATTTTAATACCATTTTATTATTAACCATAAAATGATTAATTTCCTTAGAAATTATGAATAGTGAATCACCATATAAGTATTATTATTAAATACAATTTTAGGTTGATTGAGTTTTTTATCAATCATTTTTATTCAAAAGGACCATTTTTGTGATACCTTTTTGAAATGTTTTAAACCCCTTTTTTCTTTCCATGGGTTCTTTATGATGTAATAAAGGTATCCCTATTTCATCCCATGTAATTTTATTATATGTTGAATTAATTGATAGTTAATTTCACAAACATATATATATGGATGATTGATGGGTTTGGTCCTATATCAGCAATTAATTAATTGGATATTTTCTTATATCTAATTACATAATATCGAATGAGACAATGAGGATATGATAAAAAACATCAGTCTTGTTGGATATTCTAAAATATAAAAAATATTCCATCATGTATATTCATGAAAACTAAATAATGGGACTACTTGGATATTATAACAAACTAATTTTAGGGATTTCATGGATGTTCTTAAAATATTATGACACCATTGTGCATATTCTTGTGCTAAAGAATATTATTATGCTTTTTCTAAAGGGAATGATACATTTACATTCCATATTTCCATAATTATTATCTACAGATCATATTTATAATATATTGGTTCCAAATGATTTTTTTATGGAATACTTTTTATATTACATATTATTCTATCATGAATTCTGTGAAACACTCAAGGTTTCATGTTATTTTAGTATGATATTTCACATTTCTCATTTTTTTACCATATGATTATGATCAAACCCTTAATGTATTGTTGATAATTTATCCATCATTGAGTGTTTTATATCATCCCCATTCTTAGTATTGCATTCCACTAGTTATGAAAATGATTAAAGATTAATAAAAGTCTAAAAGAGAGTTTTGTGGGGCTTATTTATGATGGATTATACAAAATATTTTTAGAATAAGTTTCTCAAGTATCTTGTCTTTAAAGACACTCGAAATTATATTCATTGGACGGTGAGATTAGTTAATGATATTTATATTTATTTTATAGAAATGGTGTAAAATGAAGACATGTTTATATTTAGTTATATTATTTTTAATCATATAAAGGTTTAGTTATTTTTATTATTAGTTTAGTTATTTTTTGGATTTAGATGGCATAACATTGCTGAAAAATATAAGGGCAATTCTAAGTCATAAGTTTCATGAATGGATAACATCTTTATGATTAGGTATTTTAGTGATTATATGGTTTCTGAGTGAACTCATCACTTTATTGACATACAAAATTTTACATTGTTGAATAATAGATTAACATTGGGGGTATCAGCCTAAAATGAGGGTTCAATATCAACATAATCTTCACTCTGGTCCATGAGGTGTGGGTTTAAGAATTCATACATGGTTAGACATTATTAGGGGATATTCTTTTTTAATTAACTCACTATTTATGAATAATTATGAATTATTTGAGCACATCATTATTGTATTTATATTGGACCTAACAGAAGATAGACACTCAATAAGATATATTGAAACCTCTAAATTTATGTCATTTATGATTTATTCATTTTATATTAATGGTTTTCCATTTTAGATTAGATATTTTTTTTCTTATACTTCTGTATAAATAAAAAATTTAAGGAAAAACGAAAATATATGTTATCAATGGGTTTGAGGGAAAATGTGACGACTATATCAATGGGAAACAAAATTGGTTGGTATTAGAAGTACACAATTTATTTGGTATTCTCACTAAACTATCCCAAGATTTTAAAAATAATGTAAACAATGTTGAGCTATTGAATTCACCATGAATAGAGCTTCTTTCAATCAATTATTTCATAAATAACATCATCCCTATTTCAATGTATCTTGTAATACACTTATTGCAAATCAGTAAATCAATGTGATGAAAACTATATTCTCAAATATCCAGTTCTCTGAACATAATAAGGTTTTGACAGAGGTTTATCATTTGGATAGGTATTTTTACCAATGGTAAACTATCATTACGAATATAATTTATATTTAGGATACAGACTCTATAGAATGGGAGGAGTTTTAGTATTTGTTCTTCATGATTTATTTTCCTAGTACTCATTTTAAGAGGTAGGGGACATAATTCATGGTGTTGAAATAAAAATGGGTTTAATCAATTGGAACATACAAATAAATCATTATAGGGCTTCGAAGGTATACCACTAGCATTATCTTTTTTCCAATTAATAAAACTAATTATTTATTTAGTGAGTTAATTCCTTTTCATGAAAAGGAATTATCCATTGGAGACTTTAGAATCTATGATGTAATTTTTCAATGTGTTCTAAAAAAGTATATGGAAACTTAAGACACAATATTATGTAGAGGGAAAAATAAAAGTAGAGTATCATGATATATCTGAAGAAATGTCACCTTCAGTAATTATAAATTTATTGTATTCATATAAACAATGTGGGAGGAAGAACTTAGGTACTTCCTCTTTAGAATAAGGATGTGTTTCAAGTGTTGAAACATTTTCCATAAAATTAATGATTTTAAAAAGTGCATGAAGAGACGTATCAATGTGATAGAGGAAAAACATTCCCTAAATAATTAACCTCCTAAACATTAATACATAAAATAAACTATGATTTATAATTATTAAAATAAATTACAAAATCCTATAACTAACAAATATAATATTCCCCATAAACCTTTTAATGCAATAGATCTTGAAAGATTTTATTGTATATCTAACACTATGGTGGATAATGATAATGATGTGTTTCAAGGTATTGTTATTCCTCAGTATTGTTATATGAAATCGTATTTTAATTTTGGTTCTTCACATTCCTTCATATCATGAATGTTTATTATGAATATTGATTTACCATTACATTAGTTTGAAATTAAACTATATATGAAATCATCTAGTGGAATAATGATCATGTTTATGATATATAACTATTCTCAAACAGATGTTTTTGCGAATATATTTCATAAAAATCTTTTACTCCTTCCTTAGATTTAATTTTAAATAATATTTAGTATCTATTTACATTCCTTGCTTAAACCACATACCAATTACTATGATAATGAAATATCATTTATTATTTCTAATCATCTTGTTATCCAAAATCAATTAAAGGATATTCATAAAAAACCATTGGGAAAAAATTCATTTTTATGGGTCATGATTCCTATAAATAGGTACTTATGCCTCCAAAAATTGGGGTGTAATTCAATATTTGTGACATAACTATTTTATAGAATTATACAAATTTATTTTTGGATGAACTACCAAGTATTAACCTATATAATGAATTTGAGTTTTTGTTGAAAAAATACTCAAATCCTTCCCCGTATCATGGAGTACGAATTGTATGGATCCCATTATGTTATATGAATTAATGAATAATCTACAAGAAAATATAGATAAGGGTTTTATACTCTCTAGTTCTTCTTGGTTTGTTTCACCAGTCATCTTTTTTTAAAAAATTATTAATCAATGTAACACTTAATTACATGTCATGTGATTAGTAAAATAATGATCAATAAAAAGTAACCCTTACCACTTATAGATCACGAGGCTGATTAAATACTAGGATCCCAACACTTCTAAAATTTTGAACATCAATCTTGATATCATAAATTTATGGTTAAAAGGGAGGGTATTTCCAAGGGAACATTTTATATGAGGTGTGGATACTATAATTTTTGGTGATTCCTTTTGGAGTTATGAATTCTCCTTATGTTTCCATGTATCTAATGAATAATGTATTTAGAGACTACCTTTATCAATTTGGGGTTGTCTTTATAGATAGTATTCTTATATATTAATAGAGTACGAATGAGAATTAATATCCTTTATGTATTCTGTTGATTACATTCTAAAAGGATAAATTTTATTCGAATCTTATAAACTATAAATTCTAGAAATATAAAGTATCATTATTTTTTCTTGTAATCACTAGTAAAGGAATATTTTTATATCCTTTAAAGATTATTGTTATTGAGAAATGGAAAAAATATAAAACTTTAACTGAAATTCATAGTTTTCTTGGTTTATTTGGGTACTATAAATTATTTTTTAAACATTTCTCATTATTATCATATCCACTATCCATGTTAACATTGAATAGACTGAAGTTCCCTTTGATTGAGAAATGTGAAGAATATTTCATGACCTAAAAATGATATTGGTGACTACACTTGTACAAATATTACCTTACAGTGGGGAAGGGTTTCTAATATATAGTGGTGCTTCATTAAAGGTATTAGGATTCATCCTCATTTATAATGATATTTTATTTTTTTTATTTCGTACAAAAAGTTATTAATTATGAGAGAAAGATATTTATTTCATGATTTAGAGCTAGAGTTTCTGATATTTTAATTAAAAATTTGGGAGATATATATTTATAGTGAGAGATTTGGTGAATATATTATATATAGGAGCTTGAAATATATATTCAAATATATTGTGTTGAATATGCACGGAAGGATGTGGTTGGAATTGATAAAATATTATTAATTCTCAATACATTTCCAATCAGGGAAGAAATAAATTTGTCTAATACTATAAGAAGAAAATATCATGCTACTCTATCCATGATGAATATTGAATGAGATCCACCACTCATGGATTTTAAAAGGATAAATCTTTGATTTATAATGGAAGGTGAGATATACTATATTATCCAAATAACAATTCAACCATCCATTAATGATACTATAAAAGAATATCATAAGGAATATGTGGAGATATATAATGATTTAGTGAGTACTATAGAGTTCAGCATTAATACAGATGGATTTATAAGGATTGGAACCAGAATATGTGTCCCATAAAAACCAAAATTGAAGAGTATACTTTGGATGATACTAAAAGTCAATCCTTATTTATTCATATAGGGACCATGAAGATGTATATATATCTATGGAAAAACATCTTGTAAAATAATATGAAGTGAGATATTTTAGAATATGTATCTTTATTCTTATTATGAAATAAATTTAAGGATGAAAAAAGTAGACTAAGAGTATGATGAAACCATTTTCCCATACTATTATGGACATGAAATTTTTTTACCATGGGTTTCATTGTAGGGCTTCCCAAGTCATCTGATAGTCATAAATCCTTTTTAGCTTTTTGATTATCGATGTATAATGTTTATAACATTTCATTAATATCAAAGAAGACTTATCACATGAAAAACCACCAAGATATATACAAGTGATGTGGTAAAGATAGATGCATTAATACTCACTATTATATCTAATAAATATTTGAGGTATACCTTATGATTATGAAAATTTATTCAGTAATATATATGGACATAGATGAGTTTCTTCACTACGTATCACCCTCAAATGTATGATTAGTATTAGAGAACAATTCCAAATCATGATTATATTTTGAGATAATTGTTTTTTGAATTTACAAGCATGTTGGGTTAATCTTCATCAAATAGAATATTTTTAATATAATAATAGTTTTCACTCATTTATTGAGACATAACCATATGAATATCTTCACAAGAAGATATGTATGACTCTAATATGTCAGGATGAACTTATAGATAAGAATATGATAGGAACCATCATTGTGTGACATCTTTTGAGAAATTTTAAACCATTTAGTGGAATATGAAATTTATGTAAATTTGAATGAAGAGTTATGAATATAATCATAGATGTGATTTAGAATTTGAAGTTATTGAAAACAAATTCCTTTAGATAATTCCTTGGAATATGTTTTAGTGATTTTTGATGAATGGTAAGTTCATCACAAGGTATATTAGTACCTTTAAGATCATTTATCATGTCATGGTTATAGTAAGAACTCCCTATAGGTCCCTCTAATGTATATGATGTGTTTCATGTATCCCATTTGAGGACATAGAAACCAAACCCTTAAATTGTGCTAAACATAGATGTCGTAAAACTAGAACATTATCCCTCATATTAGAAATAACACGAGGAAATTTTGGTTTGAAGAGATAATGTATTATGGAACAATACCAATAATATAGTCAAATTTTTATGATATAATCATATATTCAAAGAATTTATGTGGAAACCTGAGGATTTAGTGAGTTAAAATTACCAAATTTTTCATTATAAAAATAAATTTTGTGGATGAAATTCATTTTAATGTGGTTAAAATGTGAAGACCCGTGATTTAAGTAAATACTTTCCTTAAATCATATTGAGTAGTTTATCTTATATTAAATTCCAAACAAAAACCGAAATAATGATTTGTTAATAAAATAATGTTATCAAAAAGTTTTTTTATATTATAGCCATATAATTTATGGGTATCAACAAGAAGTAACCGTATTATTAAAATGATTTAAATTTTTTTATAAAAAATTTTCATTTTATACTTGAAAATACACTATTTCTAAAAAAGGTTTCACTAATTCAGATAACTAATAAAAAAATAATTTTTTTCTCAATACTAGATATTTTGTTTTTTAAAATTAATTTTAAATTTTGAATCAAAAGGACTGAATTATATAAAAAACCTAACTTAATTTTTTGGAATAGAAATTATATTACTAGGTTTAATTTTAATTACTCTTATAATGGTAAAACTGTAATTATCAATTAATTAATAATTAACTTTGTGAAATTTTTATCTAATAAAATACAGTGATTAATTCACAAAATGTCCCTAATATAATGTTTAAACCCAGATTGATATACTAATTAAATTGGTAATCAATTCTAAATAAGATCAAGAATGCTTAATAAAAAAAACTAATTTGGTATACAAAACATTTTTTCATTTTAAAAAAACTATCTGTCCAATAGTAAATTTTATATCATTTAGAAATTGTATTAGATTATATAGTTTTTAAATATAGGTTCCACACACCAAGATTTATTAGGAAGGGTTATCTTATATGTAACAAACCGCACTATAGATACTCTTACATTATAGTTATATAACATTACTAATAAATAAAACTAATGTTTCATAAGGACTCTACATCTTATTATTCTTGGAATACTAGATAAAAACATATTTTTTTTCACAATAAACATGATAAGATATAGTATATTATGAAATATTTATGAGAAAATTACTATCTCTTCTAACATATCCTTGAAAATTATAATTAGTTTCCTTTAAGGTTTCCTGGGGAATGGAAAAAAAGTAAGGGTGAACTGAAATACACAAAAAAATATCATATTGTCGAATAATTGATAACATAAAATTGGTATAAATAGTATAGAAAATAAAATTATTATTTTACAATAATTTTCTAATCAAATAAAAAAAGGGAATATTATATCCATGATAATTAATAGAAATATGGATAATAATTATTTATCTCTTAATGATGGAATTCATAATAACTCACAACACAAAACTACTATCAAGGCCTATGGGGAAATGAATTCCCTTAAGGCCTACAAGCCATATAATACTTATTCATACGGGCCTTGTAAGGGTTCCACCTCACCACTTGAAAGGTGGATTATCAAAATCAAAAAAAAATGAAGGGAAAGGCGTATTCCAATGCCCTAGCTTGTATTCTTTTTGAGACCCACAGATGAGTTCAATGGATATTTATAATAGGCCAATCCCATCGCTAATCATGTTATACAAATTTATAATATGATTTAACAAAAAATTTCATAACATTACCAGAAGAACATATTACACAATCTTGGTAAAATTGAATAATAACTATATGTTTGATAAAAAAATAGAAAACAAATATTTCCCCAATAAATTATAAAATGTGTCTATTATTTTTTTGAATCATATTTTGGTTGAATAAATATTGGCATAAAAAAGTGGTTATAGATGATATTTATTTTTTATAAGTGGTTGAAGAAGCTACAATGTTCTTTCAGAATTCAAGAATGAGATTACTTGAAGGGAGATATTTTTTAGGGAATTCTTCATCATATAATCAGCATATGTGGGTCATGTTCCAAAAATATAAAATTTTAAATATAGAAGATGGGGATGTTTGTCGCTAATGTGGTGTTTTTACTAGTTATCATAGTTTGTGGTATCAAAAAAATTGATGTAGTTGATCAGTGGTGGAAATAGTAGAATGGATGGAAGATATATAGATTTGATAGGTTTATTAATTTTATTTAATAAAGGATAACCATAAATACATTAATATATTGTTTCTATGAGTGATTATAGAATGTGAAAGATATAAATAAATATGATTTAGATTTAATATGAATGAATAACACATGGTATTTAATAGAACTACCAAATGAGAACAAATTATTTCAATACAGGTGGGAAATATAATTAAAATAAAAAGATTTTGGATGAAAAATAAATAGATCTAGGTTGGTTTTAATGGATTTATAAAGATGTATGGAATTGAATTTTCTTGGATATTCTCTCTAGTTGTAAATAATACTACCATTTGATCTATTTTATGTTTATTTCCATCTATAATTACGTACGTTGAAAAAATATTATTGAAGTTATATTTTATTCATGGGTATTTGGAAGAATGATAATATATACATAAGTATATTAGTTCCATAGATAATTTGAATCAAGGCATGAGGGAAAAAAAATAAGGACTATTTATGTTTTGAAAAAATAAAAAATTTAACAGAATCATGATTTTTATTCCTTAAAAAAGAGAAAGGTTTCACTCTAAGTTACTATAATAACTATTTTATTGGAATTTTTATAATTAAAATGAATTAATAATAATACTTTTTTAGGTGTATTATATTCACATTATAGGTATGAATATTAAGATTATTCATAAGATGAAGGATAAATTTTCTAGTAAGTTTGAGATGAATGATCTCGTCGATGGTAAGTATCATGACTTGAAAAAAACAAGGTATTGAGCCACAACTACCCCAAGAAAGAATCTATGGATATGGGGTTTTGAAAATATCCTGAAAGAATGTTTAACATGGGATTACTTTGCCTAAATTACAAGTACACAAACACAGTCAACCATCTCAATGTAGAAGTGTAGATGAATAAGAATAAAAATATTTTATAGCTAGAATATAAACTAACTAGGAGAAACCTCAATGTTTTATAAGAGTGTAAAGGAGTTAAATAAAATTAAAAGTGGGAAAACATTAAAAACTATATTTATTTACAAAACTAAAAAGTCTAGAAAGGTAAAGGTTTTAAGAGAACCTATTACCAAATATCCAAGATCCAACACCTATACACAGTCTAACTCTTCATGTATCCCTATGATCCTATGTATTCACCACATAACAATCCATAATCTTTCTAAGACATGTAATGTGTAGTAAAATCTAAAAAATGGATGATTATATACATTCCATGTTGGATTCCTCGAAAGCTGAAGGGGGAGTTTTAAGAGACATGATTGGAATAGATAGTCATTATACAACTCATCCCAAAGAAAGAGAGTAAAAATAATCCTAAAACATGTATATATATACTCAATCAAAAGAATCCAATACAAGAGAGAAGGGGGGGTCTCCATCGCACAACCTATCCTGGGAATAAGTTTCATTAGTTTCAAAAGTCAATCAATGATGCTCAACATGTCATGCATCTATCCATTAGAAAATATACATGTCAATATAAACTTCTATACTGTGTCATAGAGACGAGGTTAAAATATCCAGGTATAGGAAAAATTTACTGCTATAGTAGGAGGGTTCCACTCAATAGTGGATGGAGGACATATTCCTCACCTAACCGAAGGATACCACTTTGAAGGCTTAGGGCCCATGCATTAACTCTATAATTGGGTACCACTCAAGTAATAGTTAGAGGACCCATTACAATATATATAAGATTGTTCCACTGTAATGGTTTATAGGGTAACCATTCATATACCACATGGAGGGTTCCACTCTAATGGTAGGTATAAGGGCCATACATTGATACTGAAGGAGGGTACCACTCGAATATCACATATAGAACCCATTCACATCCTTGTATGAAGGAATCACTATCATAGTTAACGATCCATCCCTTTTATAATTAATATCTTTACACTAAATTGATATGTTGAAAAATCATTCTCATTACTAGTATAGAGTTTCCTCCCTAAGAATATATAGATGACTCATGCCCTGCCAGTGGGAGGGTGCCACCACATGTCTCTGGTGATCCTACCTCGTCTCTAATATCATTGAGAATCTCCTAAAGAATAATCCCACTTATAACATCTCGAATCATATCTAAAAATATACAATGTATGCCACCATCACGTTCTAATAGGAAACACCCTCGAGATTTCTTAGTCATGGGACAAAATACAAGTAAAAAATAAAGACATATTAGATGTTGATGTTTCCTAAAAATGAGAAAAGGGGTACATAGCGCATTGGGGAGATGCACATGACATGTCGTCACACTCCATCAAATTTATGTGTCCCTTAAAATGAAAGGATATCTTCCCATGTGACCATAAATAGCGTGTAGTGGGTCTACATGGTGTGTTTGAGCCACCCAATGTGTATCATCTTCTCTCTGTTCGTGGACGTGTACTTCGGTAAATGGTGGGTGCCGCATCCTTCACATGCCTTTTTACACCAGGTGTACACATGGGGACACTATAATAATCAAACATGGAATGTAGGGATTTGACACAGTGTTTGATACTTATAATTCTGGGAAAACCAAGCTGTCATATCTGAGGCCCTACACGCCATGGTTTCTTTGGACTACACGACATATAGTTGCGATTTTTGTAGAACGTTAGATCTATGCTTGAGAATTCCAAATCATGAATCCCCACCACTAATATCCCCTCAAACCACCTAAAAATTGTGGATATCATCATCTTTTTCCTTTTTTATCCATATGATGGTCAGAATTTGTTTTCTTGTTGAATCTCTCAAAGGCTGCATGAACCACCATCATCTCGCACGCCACCTATCACTACCATGGTTGATTTAGTACCAATTTAAATAATTCATTCTCCAAAAAATCATGAATCCTTAGATTTTATCGTTGATTTAGTGTTCTTTTGTTGTATATGAGCCTTCCGTTAATCAGGGGGTCCAATAGAGTTTTGTACCACCCAATAACATTGATCTGCGGACACAAAGCTTGATGAAGAATAACACATAGAATAAAAGTGAGAAAAACACCAAAAAAAGGTTAACAATATCTGTTCAACCTTCATTTTCCAAGAATGACAATTGGGAGATCTGGGGTTAGGAAAAAATTTAATAATCAATTTAAATTTAAATCATTGGGTGCATGCAATGTAAGTTAATTGTCACATATCAAACAAATAGATTGATCCTACACAAATAATTTAATTAAATGATGTATATTTAAAATAATTATGAATCCTACCATGAGATTGTATCATTAATTTTCAATGAACACAATTTTCAATGATTGATAGGGGTAATTGTTTTCATGTCATCTCAATATCCTTCGATCGAGAATCTCATCGTCAGTGGATCTCGATTCACCAATAGAGTAGGATGAACTGATCTTAATCCTCTGAGGTTTTATGTGGATAACCCTAGAAAAATTAACATAACATCAAAATTATTGAAATTAAATTTAGGTATTTATAAATTAAATAATTAAATCAATCAATTAATTTAATTTTAATTTCTCATAGAAATGGTCATTTTCTCCAAATTCCTCACACTAACAAACTTTACGTCCCTCCTAGGGTAAACATCATATTCGATAATCAATTGTGGTCTTGTATTTTGGATTTGAACATCTGTTTAAAATTTAACCCATTTTGTTTTAGAAACATCATGTTCATAATACAGATAAAATTTAATATTATTATAAAATTAATTCTAGGAACACTAGGCCTCAAAATTGCTTGTTATATTAGTGCATCACTCTGAATAGATTTAGTGAAAATTATCAAAGTCTTAGTAGGATAATAATCTATGTCACCATAATTAAATCCTTATATATTTTCATCCAAGTAATGAAAGAAAACAAATATCTTGGGATATTTAACCTATATCATACTCTTCATCTCCCAGGAGCTCTCGTGCACACGCTCGTGCATCCAAAACATTCGACCAAAAGAGATTTTTTGTCCAAACAAAGTCATATCTTATCAATCCTTGACCTCCACCAAGTGAACCAATAAAATAATCTCAATCATCGATGTCTTTATCATACCTGTCAATAATGTGTGGGGGTTATACATTTATGTCCTCAGCTAAAACACATGGATGATAGTTTTCAACCACTCCTACTATTGTGGTAGGGTGAGGTAATAAGAAACCTCACTAACTCTGTGCTATATCTCTAATCTCATGATGAACAATGGGGATAACATGCCTCCTTGGGATAATTTCTACAATCACCATCATGGGGATACTTTATTGAAAACATTCTCTCCATAATCAAACTCTAAGGGCCTATGACGTCGATCTGTATATGATTTTGACCATCTATAGACTATCCTCATCCACTCACATATGATGTGAACCATTTCTTTCATTGACTACAATAACTCTGGACCCATAAGAGATGCATCACCGATCTCAGTCTAGAATAAGGATGACCGGAAGGGTCTCCCATATGGGGCCCTGAAAGGTTCCATGCTAATTATTTAGTGATATAAATTGGTGAAAGAAAAACTACCAAGGTAATGTGATCCTCCTAACTCCTTCCAAAGTCAAACATTAAATTCATTAGTAAATTCCTAAACACCTAGATGGTGCACTCAGTCATCCCATTTGTCTTTTGAAAAAGTACTACAATCATCCTCATTTGGGTCCCAAATGTATCTTGTAGGTTTCTCCAAAACCATGATGCCAACCACATAACATAGATAGATATAATAGTAAAAGTTTCCCCATGCAATATAATAATACATTATACATACATCTTCCCAAAACTATCCACCGAACTCTTCTCCCATATTTCAAATAAGTGTTTCATCTTAGGGAGTAATTAAACAATCACCCATATGGAATTGTGGAAATTCACTATCTGTTGAAGCCCTATTATGATGATCATGGATATGTTGTCCCAATTTTATTCCATGATCTTAAGATTCCACAAAACCCACCCATACCTAGAGATTACCCTTCACCTGATGATTGGGGAGGCGTCAAGAGATGAAACCCTACGTGCTCTGTCTTATACTAGACCACCAAAACTACCATTAAAGGTCACTATACTTCAACACCACATAGGGATGTAAATCTAAATGAGATGTTTGAAACTCCCACATCACTGCCTCCAACATCATGAAATATACCATCATCTGTCCCTAATTTTTTTTTTGTGATTCCCTCCTTTAAAATATTCATATGGTGTATACCCTATGGTTAACTAGTCATGAAGGAATTCACAATCAATGTCTTATAGCGGGGACTCCCTCACACACTCTAGAAGTATAAGAAGCCACACCATTGACTAAATAAAAACTAAACCCTTATACTATACCAGGGTCAGCTGCATGAAATCCAACAGTTCTGAATCCTCACACCCCAAGAGAGACTAGGAATTCATACTAAGGGAATATTCTTCCACACTAACATTCCATGGAGTAATGAATATCTGGAAGGCATAGTCCAATAGGAAATCCAATTGGTTCTATTATCACATGTTCAAATCAATCAACATGAAGAAATATCTAAGTCTCTAATGAACTGAGTAAACCTCAAATCCCTCTCCTAGAAGATAGTTTCTTCAAATCCTCGGGAGGAATACTACTGCTTCCAGCTCTATGTCAGGAGACCCATAGTTTTTCTTCTGGGGTCTCAACTACATTAACTCATTTTCGATAACTTCATATACCTATATCAACACACAGCCAAGCCTAGATACTGAGGAATATCAATTCACAATGTACATCATTCCCTCCTATGGTATTCTCAACATAAGAGCACTAGTTAGCCTCAACCTTAACTCCTTGAAGGAACTATGATACATCTCAGTCCAGGTAAATGGTTACCCTTTCTGTATTAGGGTGGTCAATGGGGTGTAAATATTAGATAAGTCTTCTACAATCCTCATGTAGTACCCTATCATTTCATGAAAACTCCACACATATGAAATTCACTTGTGTGGATATTATTAATGTAGGGAATCTATCATTTCCTGGTCCATGGCCAAACCATTTTATAAAATGGAATTCCATTAATATTCAACCTCATGAATCCAGAACTAGAACATTAATAGATTACCAAATTTTGGGGGCTCCCAAAGAAAATGGTGGATCATCCTTAGGTTCTCTTTATACTCCTAATATAATTCAGAGTGTGTGAGTATTGATTCAAAGAATAAGGAAAACAAATATTCAAAGTGTGGATGGAGAAAATGATTCATCAAAGCAATAAACATTACAATAGTATTTGTTACACCAAAGGGCTTCAAAAAGAACTAATAGTGCCCATAGAGACATAAAAATTATAGATTCATCATATAAACCTCATAAACCCTCAACTAGTGGTATCTATACCAGATATATATCTTTATGAACCACGTTAAATTTTACAACTGATCAACGGGGTCATCAATATTCAGAAAGGGGTACTTTTTATTTATCACGACCGGGTTTAGGTGATGATAATCCATGCAAAGACCCATTATCATATCCATAGTTTTCATCAACAACTCTCGAGATTCCCAGTGGGGACATAATGGTCCAAAAGTTCCTCCAATAGCAACCACATCCCACAAATATTTATAGGGTCCTTCTGTGTAACGACCAAAAATTTTGAATAATTTTTTTTCAAAACATTGTGTGTTTTCTTATTTTATACTCAAAAAAAAATTTCATTTAATATAATGAGTATAATTAAAATAAGACAATTGGGTTTCGACTGTTATGTGATCGATGGTCAATATGACCGTTGGAAACTAAGTGGTGCAATTATTGTCTATAAATACATGTGATCTTGATTAATTAATATAGAAAGAACATTTGATGGCCCCATCCAGCAGTCTCGGGCCGATCGAAGCCAATCTGACAGAACTCGGGATGGAAGTAGCTCCTTTGGGTTTTGCTCTGGACCCAATCCAAGACGAACTTCATTGTGTGAAGCGATAATGAAATCGCCTTTGCGAGAAGTTCAAGATGAAAGAATTCAATACATGGGAAATGTTGGCCAAGCCGCCTCAAAATTCTATCACTCTAGGACACCTTACTCTTAGGTATTATGCTCGTGTTATAAGGGGTTATGTAACAAGACTATAACTACCTTATGTAAACCATTGATTTAAGTAAAAATGTTGATTTCTTCTTATGGTGAAGTTTGTGAATTTTCAAATGTTCGGATAAATATAGTATAAATATTATTAAAGAATTATAGAAAAATGATATTTTAAAATATTTATGTAAACCTTAAATAATTAATAGTGTAATGATTTTCAAAAAACGATATTCTATAGCTGTGTCCAGTATGAAATTTAGAGTCTAATATGATCAAATTAATTTTTTGTCAACAGTAAATTATGAATAGTGATTTTTTGCTTAGGATTAGTAATGTGACCAAATTCATTAGTAATCTCACTTAAAGAAAGTATTAATATAATTTAGGCATGTTGATTAAGTAATGTGATTCAATAAAATAAATAAATTACTGATTGAGAAATTATTATTCAACTATTAGTATTTTCGGGTGAATAGTGATGTTTATTTATAAATTAAATAATAAATATTTCTAAAATTATTTTCATAAAATTGAGTTCATTTTTGAAATCATAGTATAGATAATTGGTTAAGGTGAATTATTTGGATTTTTCTTAAACAGTTGAATTTTCAGTGAATAGTGATTTTATTTAAATATTAAATTTAAACAATTTAGAGAATTTTTTTTAAAAAATGGTGTTCATTTTTAATATCAGAGTATCAATATTTGGTTAAAGATAAATTTTGTGATTTTTTTGAGAGAGTTTAATTTTCAGTGAATAGTGAAAATACAGTTTTTGAGTTTTGGGTGTTCAATAACATCATTAAGAATATAATAATTATGAAATAATTCCGGTACAAATTTAAATATTAAAATAGGGTATGAGATGTCCCATGTGGCCAATACTGTGGTTATATACCATGGGCAAGCCCATGGATTTTTCAATAACACCGATGAGGTGTCCCTTGGAAATTAATGCTTTGTTCCATCACTTCTCTTATAAATACCAAGACATTCCCTCATCCTTTTAATTTACAAATCCTCTTCAATGAAGTTCTGTTCTCCTTAACTCCCAAGGATTCCTCCCAGGGTGACCTCAATCCCCCCATGGTCCCGACCTTCATGCTTTCGAAGTTACTCTTCAAGGTAAGGGATCATTTCAACCTCTTCTTTTAATCAATGACTTCTTATCTGTTGTGTCTTCTAGTTTACATCTAATTTTGTTGATGGTATGTTCTTATATGTTATCATTACTTTCCATTTCACTTATAATTGTGTAGATACCCTTTCCACTCTCATCAATTTTTTTCTGAATATTTATGTGACGTTGTTATGCTGCCGAATTTTTTATAAAAGGAATCACATCTTTTATTTCTTTCATGTTTCCTTTTCATGTGGTATGTCATTAAAATTTCCTTACCATTATTTTATAACCATTTTATTCTATATTTATATTGTATTATAAGTTATTTATGAGTGGATTACTCTTGTACCCACTCTTTTCAATGTTTTCTAAAACCATGTTATATAGCCTTTATGCTACAGAAAATGCATCTCAAAATTTATATCTCTTTCTCTCCATAAATTCTCTTTTTTTAATTATGTGAATACCCAAACCTAATTATTTTCTATGGGTGTTCATAAATATATAAATATTGTTTATTTGATTATATAATTTACATACATATAATCCTCACTCCCTTTCCGTGGGTTATAATTGGCATAATGACCTTATGTTTTAAAAACATTTAAAATGTAATGATCTTGAAATGAAACACATTTCTTTTATTCTCCATGAATTATTTATGAATTGTTTGATTATGATCTTTGTGGATCAAATGAAATTAAATATATAATTATGGTGCGCCCTGATAGCGCTCTAATGCATTGGGTAAAAAATTAATTTCTAGAGATGACAAGTTTTATGGTACCTTGGTGAATAACCTTGGTAATTTTTATGACACCTTGGGGAAGGACCATGGTGATATGTTCATAAATGTATAAATAAAATGTATTAGCCACATATTCATGTTATTTTTCATGTTCTTATAATTATGATATTCATATTATTTCATGTCTCATGTCTTTATGTTTTTATTCAAATTCTTTTTGATATCACAAGTACATTGATTCCCTTGCATACCCTTACTGGGCTTTCTGATCACCCTTTCCTTTGAATGTATGTCTCTAGGTTATGAGATACAATATTTTTTCTTAGAATGAACTTATGATGAATCTATACAAGTGGTTTAGAAGAAATTTTTATATTGTTTTCATGTATTATGTTCTTGATTTTCATGACAGTAGATTTAAAGATTCCATCTATGTAAAATGTAATGAAAAGTTATGTATTAAAAAGGAGGGATACTATAGTTGGTATCAAGGATAAGATTAGTTATTTTGGAAATTATGATATGAAAACTTTAGGAATAACCCTATGAAAATGATTAAATATATGAAATCTTACTGGTATTTTGGTGAGTATTGAGTTAGTGGTTTATCAAGAAAATTCATCCATGTATGGATACAAGCAGGTAGAGGTGGATCTGGCACAGATGTACACAGAGGTAAAAACCGAAAACACCACTTTGAGGAAGGCTCAAATAAGAACTAGTACACGACAATGGGCCTTTATGCACTCTTGGTTATGACACTCCCGGGGTATATGTTTGCTTAATCTCAAGATTTTTATGAATCATTATGAAGGAATTATAGAAAAATGTAATTGTCTAAGAATAGAGTTTTAAGACAAAAAATCCTTTTTAGTTAAAAGATTCGTAAATGAAATAAGTTTCTCATGAAGTATTTATTCTTTAATAAAATGACCCCATCGTCTAGGAATATGTTGACATATTTCCTAAAGAGTTACCCAGACCTCCCCCAGAAATAGAGGTAGAGTTCTCCATTAAACTCATACTTGGATCTCATCTGATTTCAAAGACCCCCTATAGAATAGAAAATGTGGAGCTAGAAGAATTAATGAAACAACTCTGAGATCTTTTGGAGAATGGGTTTATCCAACCAAGTGTGCCTCCATGGGGAGCACCAGTTCTCTTTGTGAAGAAGAAGGATGGATCGATGCAGCTATGCATTGATTATATAGAACTGAATGGGATCACAGTGATGAACAAATACTCTCTTCCAAAAATTGATGACTTATTTGTCCAACTTTGTGGGACTCAATTATTCTCTAATAATGATTTTCGTTCTATTTATCATCAATTGAGGGTGAATAATGATGATATTCCATGAACATCCTTCCAATCAAGATATGAACATTATGAGTTTTTGGTTATGCCCTTCGGACTGACTAATGCACCTGCTATTTTTATGGATCACGAATAAGTTGATTTTGTAATCTTATGTTTTATCAAACGGAGATTCTTTGTATAAGAAAATGATTTGGTGATTAAATGATAAAGGTTATTTTGGACGATGTTTTCTCTTTTGGAGTACTATATGCCTAAGAGAAATAAAATACTACAAGATTTAAATTGAGGAGGAATGTTTGAATTTTTTTGTTGTAAGAATTTATATATTTATTGTAGACATATGGTGATTTGGGATATTTATGGAAAATGATAAACATAGCATAGATAATATGTGAATAGGTTAATTACACTTTAGTATGAGACTTTAAAAGTAGTCGATGTTATTTGGAGATAAATGTTATGGTTTTTTTGGGGAAGTTAATGTGATTAAATCCTTCTGAGTTTTGGGTTCCAATATTAATTTGGATTATTCTGAAAAATTTTAAGGATGGTTATTTATTGAATGGTATTTCTGGAACTTGGGTACTTTTGTTGAATTTTGGAAATTAATAGTGATATTTTTTTATATAGGATTATCCTTTTTTGGGATTATATGATCTCATACTAACCACTTTTGTTTTAGTTTATGACTAAAGACAAGGAAAAATATAGTTATTCTTTTGTGGATTTTGTGATTCTATAGAAGATGATTCTTGTGCTTTTAATGAGACCATGTCCTTTTTAATGATCATTGTTTAGTGAAAGATTAGACTTGGTGGAAACATATTAAGGGATGTAACTCTACCTGGATATAAGTATATTTCCTTATATTTTATTCTATGTATTAAATGAATTCCTCAAATTTATGAAAAGGAATGTAAAACAAAAACATTGTTTGTTTACCTTTCCTACTAGATAATCAAAGACCGTTTAACACATCTTAAGTTTGTGAAATTCTTATGGATAATTTTCTCTTAATCATGTTTTCAATCACTCTCCATCAGAACATGACACTTTGGTTTCTCTTACATATCCATTTTTCTCTATATTGAATCCTAGTATGGGTTAACTGAGGTGACCATTGTACTTCCCTCTCTCTCTTTTAAAGAAATAGTTTTACTGACTCTTTTTCCGATGTGGGACATTCAACAAAATCTCCAAGACCAATTTTAAAATAGCGGGGACGAAATTTCTTAAGCGGGGAAGATTGCAACGACCTGAAATTTTGAATAAATTTTGTTTCCTAACTTTGTGTGTTGTTTTATTTTATACAAAACAAAAATATTTCATTTAATAAAATGAGTATAATTAAAATAAGACAACTGGGTTTTGACTGTTATAAGATCATTGGTCAATATGACTGTTGGAAACTAAGTGTTTCAATTATTGTCTATAAATACAAGTGAAATTGATTAATTAATATATAAAAAGATTCGATAGTCCCATCCAGTAGTCTCAGGCCGATCGAAGCCCATCTGACGAAACTTCGGAAGGAGGTAGAAACTTTTGGATTTTCTCTGGATCATTCCCAGGCCGATCTTCATCGTGTGAAGCTGGAACGGAATCGCCTTCGCGAGAAGTTCAAGCTAATAGAAATAACTACTCAGGAAATGTTGGTCGAGCCCCCCAATATTCTATCACCCTAGAAAACCTTGCTCTTAGGTCCTATGCTGGTGTAATAAGGGGTTATGTAACGCGACCATAACTGCCCTGTGTAATCCTTTGATTTAAATAAAAATGTTGATTTCTTCTTATGGCGACGTTTTTTAATTTTCAAATTTCCGGATAAATATAGTTTACATATTATTGATGAATTCAAGAAAAAATAAATTTTAAAATATATATGTAAACCTTAAATAATTAATAATGTGTAATGATTTTCAAAAAATGGTCTTCTATAGCTGTGTTCAGTATGAAATTTATAGTCTAATATAATCAACATAATTTTTTTTGAATAGTCAATTATGAATAGTGATTTTTCGCTTCGGATTAGTAATGTGACCAAATTGATTAGTAATCTCACTTAAGAAAGTATTAATATAATTTACGCACCTTGATTAAGTAATATGATTCAATAAAATAGGTAAATGACTGTTTCAAAAATTATTATTCAGGTATCAGTTTTTTTGGGTGAATAGTTTTTTTATTTAATAATTAAATTAAAAATATTTAAAAATTTATTTTCATAAAATAGAGTTCATTTTTTAAATCACAACATCGATATTTTGTTACAGTAAATTTTTGGGATTCTTATGAAATAGTTGAATTTTCAATGAAAAGTGTTTTTATTTAAAAATTAAATTAAAAATATTTTGAAAATTATTTTCATAAAATGGAGTTCATTTTTAAAATCAGAGCATCAATATTTGGTTAAAGTAAAATTTTGGGATTTTTATGTGAAAGTTGGATTTTCAGTGAATAGTGAAAATACAATTTTGGAGTTTCAGGTGTTTAATCACATCATTAAGGATGTAATAATTATGTAGTAATTTTCGTCAACTTATGAGTAGTAATATAAGGTATGAGGTGTCCCAAGTGGCCAATAAAATGGGAAAATACCCTGGTCAAGGCCATGGTTTCGCCAATACCACCGTTGAGGTGTCCCTTGGCAATTAATGCTTTGTCCCCACACTTATCCTATAAATACCAATCATTTACCTCATCATTTTTATTTCCAAATCCTCCTCAAAAGTTTTCTAGTCTCCTTACCTCCCAAGGAGTCCTCCCAAGGTTCCCTCAAGCCTCCCAAGTTCCCAATATTCATGATTTCGAAGTTACTCCTCAAGGTAAGGGATCCTTTCACCCTCCTCTTTTAAGCCATGACTTCCTTTATGTTGTGTCTACAAGTTTCCATCTATTTTTCTTGATGGTATGTTATTATATATTCTCATTATAGTCCATTTCATGTCTAATTTTTTATAGACCCTTTCCTCTCTCATCAATTTGTTTTCTGAATTTTTATGTGATGCTATTAGACTGCCAAATTTTTCGTAAAAGGAATCTTGTCTTCTCTTTTCTTTCTTGTTTCCCTTTCATGTGGTATGTCATTAAAATTTCAATACCATGTTCTTATAACCATTTTATTCTATATTTATATTGTATTATAAGTTATTTATGAGTGGGTTACTCTTGTACCCTCCCTTTTCAATGTTTTCTAAAACCATGTTATATAGTCGTTATGCTGTAGAGGTTTTGCCTCAAAATTTCTATCTCTTCATCTCCAGGAATTCTCTTGTTTTATTTATTTGAATACCCAGAACTATTTCTTTTATTTGGGTGTTCATAAATATATAAATATGATGTATTTGATTCTGGAATTTATATACATATATCTGTCACTCCCATTCCTGGGGTTATAATTGGCATAATGACCTTTTTTTAAGAACTTTTACAATGTAATGATCTTAAAATGAAACCCATTTCATTTATTCTCTATGGGTTATTTATGAATTGTTTGACTATGATCTTTGTGGATCACATTAAGGTAATTAAATATTAATGGTTCTCCCTGATATTTATCCAATGCATTTGGTAAAGAATTAATCCCTAGTGATGACAAGTTTTACGATACCTCAGTGAATAACCTTGGTAATTTTTATGACACCTTGGGGAAGGACCTTGGTGCTATGTTCAAAAATGTATAAATAAAATACTTTATTCATATATTAAAGTTATTTTACAAGTTATTTTCATTATGATATGCCTATTATTTCATTTCTCATGTCATTATGTTTTTCTTCAAATTCTTGTTGATATCACAAGTACATTGACTCCATTGCATACCCTTACTAGGCTTTCTGCTCACCCTTTTATTTGAATTTATTTCTATCGGTTATGATATTCTGTTATAATACTTAGGATAAACTTTTGATGAATCTTTATAGGTGGTTTAGAAGAATGTTTTATGTTGTTTTCATGTATTCTGTTTCTAATTTTCAAGACACTAGACTTTAAAGATCCTCTGTATATAAAATGTAAGGAAAAGATATGTATTAAAATGGTGGGATGCTATAATCTGATATTTGACATAATATATCAGAGCAGTCTTGCGATGTAAGACGATAAAAAGCTACATCACCCTCCTAAGACGTAGTCTTGATTCATTCTCTGTAAAAAATTCAATTAAAAACCTCCATAAAATAGGTTATCTATATTCTTGATGAGCATGATATGCTATGAAAATACTCAGAAACTGATGGGTCATGTTTTATAGTTGCCTTCTCGAAGAACCCTATCACCATGCCAGGATATCTCTCCTTCCCATAAAAGAGAATCTTGTCCCATCAGTGTGAATTCATATAAATCATCAATGAGGATATTTAATCTGGTCTTGAACCATGGAAAACCAATACATACCAAATATGATGCCATAGGGTTCCATCATGATGACCAAAAGGTCCCACATGAACCTCTCTCCATAATGTGATATCATGCACTATTGGAAGAGAAATGATATAGAATAATTACTCCCAGTAGGAATCTCAAGACAAATTTTTTGGTCTAGTACTCAACTCAAAGCTCTAGTTCTCAAACCTAGAGTTAATATATGATGGGATGATTTCTAATTGTTTCTACTAATACATAGGAATGACACAACTAGAAAATTTACATATTTCCATGGTTGAAAACCGAGGCAATATAGCCAAAAAACATTGGCCACAATAGCTATTTCAATAAGGTCTGATATATTTCTAAAGATTAAACCATGGAAATAGGTGGTCTATTGAAAAATTTTGAAAAACTTTTTTAATATATCTCATTATTTTTCATAGAAGTAGTTGACCTATGGCTACAGTTTGGAACATGTCTACATACCAAAAATAATATATCATCGACCAGATTCGATCAGTTTACCTCACCGATAGGTTTCTGCTGCCTAACCTCTACACCAAAGAGATATATATATATATATTATGTTACCTATATTTTTAAAAACTATGGTGGATGATTAAAAACTATGGCAATAGATCTTCCCATTTTTATCATTGGGGAAAATATTTTCTCCCATGTAAGGGCGAGAGAGCTATAACCACGGTTTTAAAAACTGTGGCTCTAGGTATGGGCTATAGAAATGGTTTTACTAAAATCATGGATATAAACAAGAAAAAATAGTCTATAGTCATGGTTTTTAAAACCAGTGCTATAGAACACACAAATACCTGCGGTTTTAGTAAAACTGTGGTTACAGCCAACCTATAGGAATTGTTTTGAAAAATAGGGCTATAGGTCTCTGAAGATAGAATAGTGTTATACTTTTAAGACTATAATAAAAACAAATTTTACCCCTAGTAATATCATGTCTCAATGTTTTGTAATACTCCATAACCTACAGTTTTTCATGACCCTAACTGATAGCTTCCTGAGCCTGGAAAGATCCTTCTTGTGGTGGTTATGGTGGGAGTATCTCATTATGTAATCCCTCACCCATATCTTCTAATCCTGGAGCTCCACATTTTCCTTTTCCAGTACTGCCTCCCTGGGTTCTACCATATCATCCCCTATGAGATCCCAAATAACAATTCGGCATCTGTTATGGGGGTCTATCACTTATCTTTCTTCCCTTCTAGGCACATTATTTTGGGAAGTCCCATGCCATGGGACCTAACCCATCATAAAAATAGAACATCGCCTATTTCAGTGTCCATGTTCCCCTATTCTACCAATGACTATGTGTTCAATAATAATCATTAGAAGACATACTACATTGAGATACTTTAGATAGTCTTCTACTTATTGCATTAAAAAAGTATAACATGTGACACCCTCTTCAAGTTGTATCCACTTCTATCACCAAATCCTACCCCAACATGCTATACTAGGTGGTACTGCACAAAGGAACCACACATGCACATATCTCTCTATGGATTCCCCAATAAAAAAACCATGCACAAAAGTATCCATCATTCATCATGTCATGAGAGTACCACATACAGTCAATGAACATCATTTCACAGTCATCCACCAACATCCATAACTGATGTATCTCCATATGTTATCGATTATAAACTGAGAAAAATTATTTGGTGAAGTACTCCTCACAGAATTTTTTTTGGAAATCAGGAAATGAGAGTGTCAATTCATGATTCATCTAAGAAGGAAGACTCTGCCATCACCCAACTGCTCAATGAAAAATTATAGCTTCTTGTTTAATCCTTTGATTTGTTAGTGTTTAGAAAATCCATAATAAATGGACCACCGACTATAAGAAATCCTAGGATTCATAGAAATCTATCTCACTATGGAACCTCAACGGCCTCTAGAAATGGAACTCATGGAGTTTTTTAAGCCTGTGAACATACTCATCCAACCCTAATGGTATGATATGCTTCTCTACAGGTGGTGGTGGGGCTCTCTATCCACCTAGGGGAATGATCTCGTATGATGGACCCTGAACTGATGCCTCATCACTCATCAAATTGACATTAAGATCTGGACATGGTAACCTAGATGGATTTCATCATGATGGCATCCCAAAATTTTAATCAAGATGTACCATGATCAGATGATCATATATATATATATATATACAATGGGGAGATTACTCAACAAGTATAGTCAAATACGCAACACTATATGACGCATGTACCATTGATCCCTACAATCAATGACTCAATATGATGGGTCAATATGAAATAATTCAAGGTCCTAGTGAATGGATACATTGGCTGCCCATACCATTAATGGGTTCCCTGGCTTGATAGCTACACTTGAAAAATAGTGAAACTATTTCCCTAAGTCTTAACTAAATCCCCAAATGGGGGCTAATCGAAACACCATCCTATGAATCGAACCACCATTAATAGAAATTATTTGGGACCCAAACAAAACTGGGGTTTGATCCACAACTATTATAATCCCGCATTAATAGGCCATGGTATTCTAACAAGAACTGAAAGACATGTCTAGCATTTGAATCATTTGACTACTTTAATTTTATGTACGCACACAACCATCTCAATTAGGAAGTGTTAAGGAATAAAAATTACCAGACACAATATCTAGAATATAAATGAAGCATGAAAAAAATCTAGGGTGTACAAGAGAGAAATATATAAATTTGAAAGTAAATATAAAAACACATTTCCATCTATATATATGTACCAACTTGAAATAAATCGAAATAATAAAGTGCAGAGATATGTCAATTCCTAATATCCATGATCCAACCACCATACGTGGTCTGATGCACTATAAATCTCTAAGCTCCCCAGTATTCCCTATAGAAATGTTTGTAATACTCATAAGACAAGACACATGTGGGAGAATTCCTTGTAGGGTTGAGTATATACATACGCAATAGGATTCCCTAAAAGCTGAATGGGAAATAGAAAGAGACACAATATGAATAAATAGACAGCAGATAGATCAACCAAAACCAGGATAGTAAATTGAAACATAAAACATATATATATATATATATATATATATAATAAAATAAAAGAAACACAAATAAGAGATATGGGTGATCTCTATATCATATCCCATCCAAAGAATGATATCCATCAGTTCCAGAAGTATATCAATGATGCCTGACATCCCGCGCGTCTACCCAGCAGAAAATATCTGAATCAAGACACACGTCACCATTAAACCACACTTTCATGGGGAGAAATATCTAGATAGAGGGATCATTCACCTGTATCATATGAGGATTCCACACAATATTTTATCGAGGAACCATGTGACACCCTGAAATTCTAAATTATTAACATTAAATTTTTTTGTATAACACACAACACAAGCACATAACTGAAGATAATATCCAGAGACATTAAAATATTATTACTATTTTGATTATATTCAATATAATATATTTCATTATATTATGGCAATATTATTTTGGAGTTTTTTTCACGTAACAACGAGTCTCTTCACTGGCTTGCATAACATGCAATGTCGTGTTTTATAGAACACCAATATACTACTAAATAATTATTATTATAAAATAGAATATGATATAACCTACATAATAAATTAGATTTTATTAATAATGATAAAAAATTATAAAAATGTATTTATACAAAAAAAATAAAAGATAAATTCGTTGGTTACCAATTAATTAGAAATGAAAATACAACCTAATTGAATATAAAGGATATATAGTTATTTGTATGTCCCCTTAACTGTTTTGTACTAAAAAATTAAATTACTTACTGTTAGTGAATGATATTAATAAAAAATTTAATATATATTTGACAAAATATTTTTTATATTCATCCAATTGATTTTAAGGGCACTAGATAAGAAAAAACCAAATTTTATGCATAAAAACATATAATTTTATAAAGGCTCTTTTACTAACTTTTAATGAAGAACCTATTTTAAATCCATTTTTTGGAAATTTTATAAAATTAATATGTCAAAATAAACTTAATTTTTTAAATAAAAACAATAAAATTATGTTAGGGTTAATTTTTTCCATTTTTATTTAATGTTTCATTTTTTGATGAATAGTGAACAATACTGAATTTTAATTTAAAACTGTATTCTCATCTAATTTATTTTTAGTGTTAAATTATATTTTAAATTATTTTTAATGTAAAATTATATCATTTGTAAATAAATGAATCCATTTTTTCATTTTAATCGATTTTAATTTGATATTTAATGTAAAACATAGCAAACTTTTGAATATTTTAATTTAAAACCCTGTATTTGCGTCAAGTCTGTAGGATTAATTTTAAATGTGTTTATCCCTCTTATATTATTGGAATTTATAAAAATAGATTCAATATTTTGAATAAAAAAATTTATAATTTTGATAAGTATAAACTATGTTTTTTACCAAAAATAATATTTATTGTAATTAATATAAATTTAAGGGATTATGAAAAAATTGGCTTAATAAGGGTTTAACCATAAAAATTAAGGGCCAAAATTACCTATAAACTTGTAAAAACCCATTGGTAGGATATATTTAAACACTATAATCCATTTTGTCAAATTTATTTTATTATCATATCCATTGTACAAAGGAAAAACTGAGTTGGAATTTCCTTTTTAAAAATTTACATGAATTCCACTACTCCTCTACTATAAAAAAGCACGCAGACATCCCACTTCCTCACAACTATCAATATACATTGAATAAAAAACATATATGAACTAATATATCCTTAAAATAACTCCCATATACTAAGAAGACTCACTTTATGAAATAATTCATCCATGTAATCCCATCGTTGCAAACCAAAAGAGTTACCCAAATAATAGGTGGCATCCTTCCTCAAGCTCCATTGTTTTATTTTAATTCTCCACCCCCCTAAAATATTATTATTCCTATATTATATAATAAAACAAGTATGCTAAATATTCTAATATTTTTTTAATTTAATATATATTCCTACACATCCAAAAACATCAATATAATGGGTAATGAACATACCATTTATATGTATGGTGAACTACCGCCTAAGAAAATGATGTCATTTGTTTTTTCTTTACCAAATCTCATGGCTGGGAATTATGATAGAAAATATGTTTATATATGATATATTTAATATTTATGATATATTTATTCTCTTTAATTTTTTATATAAACATACCTTTATGATAGCCAAATTTTGTTAAATACGATAACAAATTTTGTGGAAGTGTGGACTACTACAGCTTCAAAGTGATATAATTCGTTCACACTATACATGGAACGTGTAAAGGGTGATTTTATTAATCCTATGTGACATATATGATGTAAATATGATATGGGATTTTTAATATACATATACATATATATATCATTTTCTTTCTATTCTTTTAAATATGGTAATAAAATTAAATTTGAATTCCTGCGAACGTACGACCTACCATCTCCATGAACGGTGTATTAAATTTCCTATATCCAAATAATATGGTTTACTATAAATAAATATATAATGTATATATATAATAATTAATTCATGGTTTAAATTATTAATATTATGGAATCATGATTTATATAAGAATAAAAAAATTAACATGTCAAAACATACTAAAAAACTAGGCAATTAAGAATTGAAATAGTAAAAATAATGAATGATTGTTAAAAAATAGGTAATAAGATAGTATAAGAAGATAATATAAGATATATTCAATAATAATATTGTTCTATAATATGTTGGTAACATTTTTAAAACCATTATATATGAATTTAATGGTTTTTATACCGAACAGAAACACAAGGTAAGATATTTTCATTTAACATTTTACATTCGTTAGATAAATATCATATTCATCACTGACTTACTATGTGTGGTGTACATACTAACATTATTGAAATATTATATCATTTATAGTTTTTTATTATGGTTTTTTATCTTCAATCGGAATTATTTTTTCTATGTGGATTTGAATTAAATGTGTCCAAATGGTAAATAATTTCATCACCCGATTCATTTTATTTTGTTATATTACTTCCTCACTATCCTTAATATTCTATGATTACATGTATAATAAATTTTTATTGTCTATTAATTTATTTCCAGTAATATTATGTGTGTTTATATTTTACACACATAATATTTTCATTGATTTATTCTCACATCAAAATTATTTTCTTTACGGGGGTTTGTTTCGCAATCTCATCTTGTTCAGGGCTTTCTAAAAATAAATTTCCATAAGAAGAAATTATTTGATCAATGCCTAATAAAACCACTCATTTTCATCTCCTATATTTATTCATTACTATAGAGACCTGAATCTTGACGTACATGGACATTACATTACATTTGCGGAATACTTAGTACATAACAAAAACACACACTAAAGGATCGTAATAGTTTAGTGTCTTTGGAAACTCGGAACGTAATCTTCTAATCGTGGTGAAAGTTCTTCAATATCTCCCATAAAGGTCATCCCTTTTTTCTACCTAAAACCTTTCTTTATATCCTGGGGAAAAGAAAACATAAAAGGGTGAGCTCAAATGCTCAGTAAGGGTAAACAAAATAAAAATCAATCACATCATATACATAGCTTTTGGAAATCTTAACCTGCAAAAGAGCTCATAATATCATAACATGGGATATATCATAGAAGTGAAATGTAATCCCAATAATCATAACTTAAAACATGAATCTTTGTGGCATACACACATAATCATATAAAATCATTTCTTGTTAGTCAAGACTCATTGCCAAGACTATCTTAGTGGACAAAGTCCCTTTCTGAATCGAGTAACCCTCGTTTCAGTCCTGTTTCACTGAACCGGTATAACCTACCATTTCAGCCATGTCTATCTCATGAGATATAAAATCTTTACCCAATGCATTGGAGGGAGATATAGGTCCCACCCATCTTATAATGAAATCTTTCTTATGTGTGCCACATAATCATAAAACATACATCATCGCATAACACATGTAACAAAAATGGGATTCTTGAAACATCATGACATCATAAATCAATTCATATAAGATAAAGGAATTCATAAACATAATTCCATCACAACATAGTCAAATCAATGTAAAAATATAGATAGAAACAGAACCCTTTATTATCTTAGATGGAAAATAATTTTGATAAAACACTTGAATTGAATTCTTGAGGAAAATATCCTTTCTTCTTCAAAATCAATTTCTTTTCACAAAACATCATGAAATTTTAAAAGAAAGAGATTTTATTGAAAATAGTCATGAAATCTTTTAGAGGAAGCTTCATGAAAATAAGGCTTTATAAAACAGTAGAAATCCATTCGTGCCGTATAAATAAAAAAAACATTCTTCGTACTTTTGTCAGAAAAGTCAAAAAGTACCTCGTACGACAAAAGATTCCTTTCATACATATTACTAAAAGCTCACCGAAGGGTAAAAATGGATTTAAACAATTTTAGGTGGATGGAAATAATATTACATATTGAGTAAACATGGATGTGGATGATAAAATACACCCCAGTAAATACTTACGAATAAACAATCTCGGATAAAAATGAGATTGTGATATTTCCCTTACCTTAGGTCCGATTTGCTTTGTTCGTGTCCGAAGCTCCTGTATAATGGTTTAAATAATGTTATTGACTTATTCCAGAATCATACATATTGATATGATATCATATATGGTCATATTATTATCTTCTTATTAGTAATATTTCATTGTTACTTGTTACTCGGGTCTTTATAACTTTTTGTTCTTATACGTGTTTTGTCGAATAAGTTATTATTCTTATCTTTAGGTTATAGATAATTCATTTCCAGAATGGTATTAGTGTAGTATATACCATATTCATTCATTCAATTCATTTATATTATTATTATGAAATGAAGATCATGTAGAACGAGTCGCATCACATCGTGGAGACGGTATTCCGTACGTACGCACGAGTGATGATATCGTTCCTATGATCGTGGAATTGTATTGGAGTATATATATATTATTTCAGTATCAAAATTACTTCATAATAATCATATATAGTTACTAATTACACCATTATACCCATCCTTGTAAGGTGATGGTGGAAAATATATTACACCACGGCGTGGAGACGGTATTCCGTACGTACGCACGCGCGGTGATTTCATTTTTCCGTAGGATGGATAGAAGGTGAATTAGGGTTGTTTCATATTTATAATAACATATCAGTATGTAAGTAATACTGATGTTATTACTTTGTCATGAAACAACTAAAGAAGAAGAAGTTGAAGACGAAAGAAATTGAAAACATCGGTAATGGATATTACCTCTTCTTTGGAACGCCTCTTTGAATCCTCCACTTAGGGAACTAAGAGTGGTCTTTGGAGAAGACCACGACCTCTAGGACTATTCTAGGGAAGTGGAGAAGGGAAAATGTCAGGGTTTGGCCGATCTTGAGTGCTCAATTTGGTGTGAGGAGGAGGGGGAGGAGGTGTCCTTTTATAGGGGAGGAGAGGGGCACCTTAGGAATTCTTAAAATATTAATTTATAATAAATCTAACCCAACTTAAAAACCTCAAAAAATGACTCATATTAGAAGCTTAGATGATCTAGGGTTGTAATCTCATCAACCAATCAAATTTAGACATGTTTGGATCTTATTTTAAACCTTATCAATTAGATTTAACTCTAAGTTAAATAATTTAACTTTTACCATGTCTTTTTGTTTTCTTTCACTCTATGGTTAATAAACTTACTATAACATGCCAAACGAACCCCAAATTGTTTATTATTAATATATATATCCTTATCTAAGTCATTTGGACGAACCTTAGATTTTTAGGAATAAAATAACAATTAATAATATAATATTTGATTTAAAAACTATTTTGTGTCAATTTTGACACTATTTGATATATGATTTTTGTGAAAGTCATAACAGAATTAAATGTTCGAACCAAGTTGATTAAATCAACATTAATATATCATAGTAACCTAGAAAAGTAGTGGAATTCATAAAAAATTTCAAATTACATTTATTTTGGTGTTTATAACATCAATTATGTCAATATTTCATTAATAAGATAATTACTGCATCATCGTTGTGTCATAAATAAATTAAATTATTTTAGGTCTAAAAATTACAAATAAAATACCATCATGTAGGAAATCTTCTTAGATTTCTAATGAATATTTACAATCGAATTTATCTTATGTATAACCCCATATTAAAAATGATTTACTTATTAAACTTTGATTTTAACTATTTTAACCTTTCTTTAAATAAATTAATAATAAATGTCCTAATCTAATCCAAGTGGGCCTAAATGGTCATATTTTATTCCTAAGTTTGTTTTTGGTCGAATTACACTTGTCCAATAGAATTAGGACATGTGTTAGGGTAATAGTAATATCATATTTACCATTAGTTACCCTATTTACTATTAACCGCGGTAAAAAAAGTAAAAAGTTACTATTCACCAAAAAATTATTTTCATCTCATTGAACCGCATTTTAGTCCTTAATATTAACCGTGTCTCTCGGATTTTCGAAATTCCATTCACAGAAGCGGCAAAATTATGTTTTATGAAAAATTCGGTTTTTTTAACTACCACTTAGTAGTTTCACTATTCATCAAAAATTGATGTTTTTCAGAACAATGCCAAAATTTAATACTAAGCTATATTTCATATTCCGAATTCAAAAATGAAATCTATTTTACCAAATTCATAACATAGAAGTTGCATTAATTAATTTTATAATTAAATCCCGCTGTTAAAATAAATAGCGTGTTTTTAGGAAACAATATATATCAAAAGATTGACACTTGATTATGTATGGTTTAAATGTGAAATTACAACCAATGACCAACATTGTATTAAATTGTAAAAATATATTCTAAATATACTTTAAAACCACTCAAATTAATAATTTATCACTATTAATTATTTCGATTAAAAAAGTTGTTTTTAATTATAATTTTGTAATTTTTCACTATTCATCAGAATATGAAAGTTATCCGAAAAGTACCAAAATTTCACCTTAGGCTAAATTCGATACTCCGAATCCAAGAATGAAGTTCATTTTGAAAAATAAGATTTACAGAATTTTAAAAAGTGGTTATTACTATTCATAACGGCTAGTTTTAATAATATTTTAATAGCACATCGTTGTTTAGTGAAACTCGGTATTGCGTATTACACACGCTATCGAGGAAGGTCGTGATTGCGTGTAATGCAAGGAAAGACAAGGAGGCGTGTTGTGCAAGCTCCTTTTGGTGTAGAGTACAACACAAGACATTAATAAAATTAAAAAGAATATTATTCACAAAATCTCGGGCTGTTACATTCTACCCCCCTTAAAATGAATTTCGCCCTCGAAATTCGTCGGGGTTATAAATAGTTTACTATTTGAAAGTTTCTTTAATAGAAACCCACATCGTAAAAAGGAATACCAAAACTTTACTTTAAAAACTAAAGTATGAAATGTAATGATTACCCAAATAAACTAATCACTGGGTTTCCACATAGGTGAAAATATGGATATGGAAGAGAAATCTAACCATCATGTTCTGATAAAGAGTGGTAGAGAACATGGCTATGGAAAATCCAATAATTACAAATCCATAAATTTGTGACTATCTAAGGTACCATCCGATTCATCAGGTATAAGATCACTAGGACAACATTTTTGGTTTTCAAGATCATTTCCCTAAAGTTGAAAATTTGAATTAGAATAAATACTTACTTTATTTTGGTACAATCTCACTGTTGTTCGTGCCTTGAACAATTTCCACTTCATCTCTTAAATAAATGAAGTTGAATTTGTTATTAGCAGATCATGTGATATAATGACGGGTCATTCCATCTGTCTCAAACAAAAGGTTAGCAAAAATTATATACATAAGTCGATCTATAGTGAGATTAATCATATATGGTTCCTAAAATGGACTTATACTTCATATATCATGCTGCTTAATATAATAAAACTAGTTTCTACTAAACAGGGACTTCCTGTAGGCCAGTGGTAGGTGATAAAGGCCAGTCGCACTTCGGTTGTGGGTTCGATTCCTACAGCCTTGTCCGAAGCGATGGGCTGTCGCCCGTCCTGCAGGTTGTCCTTTTTCTAAAACTATAATACTATAACATCCCATCAATAATATCGAAAAAAACTTCTATCATTAAACAATACTAACTTATGTCCAACATAATCCATTCCAATATTTAGGCTTATCCATAATACGGCAGTCCATTCTCATAACATAGTGAAAATGATTACCAGAGATTTAATACCATCGTTGATCCCCATATATCATAAGATATATCTTATTGGTCACATTCCAAACATTCAAAGGCCTTAATCGTGTATTCTCTTGAATACCTTGGTGAAAACATGAATGCAGTTAAAAGTTAACACCTTCCACATACTAAAATCCTCAAAATTCTATATACTCAAACCATGATATCACTTAGTCCTTATATCAATCATGAGCTCATGAATACTCTTAAACATTTCATTTTCTCGTTTTCCCTTCATTATGCGCATAATATCTCAATCACTTTGAATACCACATTAGACCAATACATAAATATTCCAATATTCCAAGATACAACATTATTTTGGAATCCCATTACATAAACACTTAATCATTCCACCACATTGTTGTCATATTCAACCTTGCCAATAGTGATCGCATGTGACTTCCCTTTTTCCTTTGCCTTAAGCGGTTGCTCATGTCGATCATCACTAACCCTTGGATTAGGGCAATTATTAGCATAATGCCCCATTTCCTTGCACTTGAAGCATTGAAGTGTTGGCGGTGCGTTCTCTGCAGTGTTTGCTTTATCATTAGAAACCCTTTTTCCATTACTTCGACACTCAGCTGCTCGATGACCTTCTTTTCCACACTTAAAACATTTTCTAGTCCCTTTTAGACAATCTCCACCATGCTTCTTTCCACACTTTGTGCATAAGGAAACATTCATCTTCTTTTCACCATTATTCTGAGATTTCTCCTTGAACTCCATCTTTCGTTTCTTGTCAAAACCATGAGATGGATATGTAACACCAACTTTCATTTCTACCTTGATAGAACAACGCACAATTTCTTCATAGCTACTGAAGTCTCTTATAGCTAATGCCCTTCGAAGACTTGGTTTTAAGCCACTGAAAAATCGATCAACTTTACTTTCAGGTTGGATGATAATTCCAGAATCATACCTTGCAAGTCTTGTAAAATTTGCTTCATAGGTACCAACAGATTCATCGTCCCTTTTCTTCAGTTCAAGAAAATCTTTCTCCATCTTTGTTCGAAGAATACGAGGGAAGTACTTATTGAAAAATAAGTTCTTGAACTCGTCCCATTCCATAGACTCAATTTCATCCCTTTGCCTTGTATTCTTAATAAGATTCCACCATTGATCAGCATCTCCTTCCAAACGATACACTGCTAGGATGACTTTATCATGTTCAGAACATTGAAGAACTGAAAATATCTTTTCAGTAGTACTAATCCATTGTTCAGCAACTAATGGATCAGTAGACCCACTGAAAGAAGGTGGACGCTGCCTCATGAAGGATTCAACAGAATGTTGCTCCTTCCTTTGCTCGTTTGGAAGTCCTGCATGATTCATATCTTGAGAAAGTTGTGTGAGCATGGCTACAAGATTTTTCATTCCAGCTCCTATATCGTTTGGCTGCTCAGGGGTACAATCATTGCATTGCCCATCACATTCCGCATTAACACGGTTCCTTCGGGTTCCAGCCATCGTCTAAAACCCCAAAAGAATTGTGTGAGAGGCAAAAATCATGCTATGGAAAACAACATAATAAAGGGGAAGTATCCAAAATATTTAACTTCTTAGGTTAAATTCTATGATCGTTACCGTAGTTCTAGGACTGTATCTTATACGTATACTTATCCTTAAGGACATCCCTAGACATACCTTAGAAATATCTCTAGGGATCTCACTAACGTTTTCGCATCCTAGTTTCCAAAGGTTGACTAAACCTTTCCTCTGATACCAACTGTAGAGACCCGAAGCTTGATGTACATGGACATTACATTACATTTTCGGAATGCTTAGTACATAACAAAAACACACACTAAAGGATCGTAATAGTTTAGTGTCTTTGGAAACTCGGAACGTAATCTTCTAATCGTGGTGAAAGTTCTTCAATATCTCCCATAAAGGTCATCCCTTTTTTCTACCTAAAACCTTTCTTTATATCCTGGGGAAAAGAAAACATAAAAGGGTGAGCTCAAATTCTCAGTAAGGGTAAACAAAATAAAAATCAATCACATCATATACATAGCTTTTGGAAATCTTAACCTGCAAAAGAGCTCATAATATCATAACATGGGATATATCATAGAAGTGAAATGTAATCCCAATAATCATAACTTAAAACATGAATCTTTGTGGCATACACACATAATCATAGAAAATCATTTCTTGTTAGTCAAGACTCATTGCCAAGACTATCTTAGTGGACAAAGTCCCTTTCTGAATCGAGTAACCCTCGTTTCAGTCCTGTTTCACTGAACCGGTATAACCTACCATTTCAGCCATGTCTATCACATGAGATATAAAATCTTTACCCAATGCATTGGAGGGAGATATAGGTCCCACCCATCTTATAATGAATCCTTTCTTATGTGTGCCACATAATCATAAAACATACATCATCGCATAACACATGTAACAAAAATGCGATTCTTGAAACATCATGACATCATAAATCAATTCATATAAGATAAAGGAATTCATAAACATAATTCCATCACAACATAGTCAAATCAATGTAAAAATATAGATAGAAACAGAACCCTTTATTATCTTAGATGGAAAATAATTTTGATAAAACACTTGAATTGAATTCTTGAGGAAAATATCCTTTCTTCTTCAAAATCAATTTCTTTTCACAAAACATCATGCAATTTTAAAAGAAAGAGATTTTATTGAAAATATTCATGAAATCTTTTAGAGGAAGCTTCATGAAAATAAGTCTTTATAAAACAGTAGAAATCCATTCGTGCCGTATAAAAAAAAACATTCTTCGTACTTTTGTCGGAAAAGTCAAAAAGTACCTCGTACGACAAAAGATTCCTTTCATACATATTACTAAAAACTCACCGAAGGGTAAAAATGGATTTAAACAATTTTAGGTGGATGGAAATAATATTACATATTGATTAAACATGGATGTGGATGATAAAATACACCCCAGTAAATACTTACGAATAAACAATCTCGGATAAAAATGAGATTGTGATATTTCCCTTACCTTAGGTCCGATTTGCTTTGTTCGTGTCCGAAGCTCCTGTATAATGGTTTAAATAATGTTATTGACTTATTCCAGAATCATACATATTGATATGATATCATATATGGTCATATTATTAGCTTCTTGTTAGTAATATTTCATTGTTACTTGTTACTCGGGTCTTTATAACTTTTTGTTCTTATACGTGTTTTGTCGAATAAGTTCTTATTCTTATCTTTAGGTTATAGATAATTCATTTCCAGAATGGTATTAGTGTAGTATATACCATATTCATTCATTCAATTCATTTATATAATTATTATGAAATGAAGATCATGTAGAACGAGTCGCATCACATCGTGGAGACGGTATTCCGTACGTACGCACGAGTGATGATATCGTTCCTATGATCGTGGAATTGTATTGGAGTATATATATATTATTTCAGTATCAAAATTACTTCATAATAATCATATATAGTTACTCATTACACCATTATACCCATCCTTGTAAGGTGATGGTGGAAAATAGATTACACCACGGCGTGGAGACGGTATTCCATACGTACGCACGCGCGGTGATTTCATTTTTCCATAGGATGGATAGAAGGTGAATTAGGGTTGTTTCATATTTATAATAACATATCAGTATGTAAGTAATACTGATGTTATTACTTTGTCATAAAACAACTAAAGAAGAAGAAGTTGAAGACGAAAGAAATTGAAAAGATCGGTAATGGATATTACCTCTTCTTTGGAACGCCTCTTTGAATCCTCCACTTAGGGAACTAAGAGTGGTCTTTGGAGAAGACCAGGACCTCTAGGACTATTCTAGGGAAGTGGAGAGGGGAAAATGTCAGGGGTTGGCCGAGCTTGAGTGCTCAATTTGGTGTGAGGAGGAGGGGGAGGAGGTGTCCTTTTATAGGGGAGGAGAGGGGCACCTTAGGAATTCTTAAAAATATTAATTTATAATAAATCTAACCCAACTTAAAAACCTCCAAAAATGACTCATATTCGAAGCTTAGATGAGCTAGGGTTGTAATCTCATCAACCAATCAAATTTAGACATGTTTGGATCTTATTTTAAACCTTATCAATTAGATTTAACTCTAAGTTAAATAATTTAACTTTTACCATGTCTTTTTGTTTTCTTTCACTATATGGTTAATAAACTTACAATAACATGCCAAACGAACCCCAAATTGTTTATTATTAATATATATATCCTTATCTAAGTCATTTGGCCGAACCTTAGATTTTTAGGAATAAAATAACAATTAATAATATAATATTTGATTTAAAAACTATTTTGTGTCAATTTTGACACTATTTGATATATGATTTTTGTGAAAGTCATAACAGAATTAAATGTTCGAAACAAGTTGATTAAATCAAAATTAATATATCATAGTAACCTAGAAAATTAGTGGAATTCATAAAAAATTTCAAATTACATTTATTTTGGTGTTTATAACATCAATTATGTCAATATTTCATTAATAAGATAATTACTACATCATCGTTGTGTCATAAATAAATTAAATTATTTTATGTCTAAAAATTACAAATAAAATACCATCATGTAGGAAATCTTCTTAGATTTCTAATTAATATTTACAATCGAATTTATCTTATGTATAACCCCATATTAAAAATGATTTACTTATTAAACTTTGATTTTAACTATTTTAACCTTTCTTTAAATAAATTAATAATAAATGTCCTAATCTAATCCAAGTGGGCCTAAATGGTCATATTTTATTCCTAAGTTTGTTTTTGGTCGAATTACACTTGTCCAATAGAATTAGGACATGTGTTAGGGTAATAGTAATATCATATTTACCATTAGTTACCCTATTTACTATTAACTGCGGTAAAAAAAGTAAAAAGTTACTATTCAGTAAAAAATTATTTTCATCTCATTGAACCGCATTTTAGTCCTTGATATTAACCGTGTCTCTCGGATTTTCGAAATTCCATTCACAGAAGCGGCAAAATTAAGTTTTATGAAAAATTCAGTTTTTTTAAGTACCACTTAGTAGTTTCACTATTCATCAAAAATTGATGTTTTTCAGAACAGTGCCAAAATTTCATCCTAAGCTATATTTCATATTCCGAATTCAAAAATGAAATCTATTTTACCAAATTCATAACATAGAAGTTGCATTAATTAATTTTATAATTAAATCCCGCTGTTAAAATAAATAGCGTGTTTTTAGGAAACAATATATATCAAAAGATTGACACTTGATTATGTATGGTTTAAATGTGAAATTACAACCAATGACCAACATTGTATTAAATTGTAAAAATATATTCTAAATATACTTTAAAACCACTCAAATTAATAATTTATCACTATTAATTATTTCGATTAAAAAAGTTGTTTTTAATTATAATTTTGTAATTTTTCACTATTCATCAGAATATGAAAGTTATCCGAAAAGTACCAAAATTTCACCTTAGGCTAAATTCGATACTCCGAATCCAAGAATGAAGTTCATTTTGAAAAATAAGATTTACAGAATTTTAAAAAGTGGTTATTACTATTCATAACGGCTAGTTTTAATAATATTTTAATTGCACATCGTTGTTTAGTGAAACTCGGTATTGCGTATTACACACGCTATCGAGGAAGGTCGTGATTGCGTGTAATGCAAGGCAAGACAAGGAGGTGTGTTGTGCAAGCTCCTTTTGGTGTAGCGTACAACACAAGACATTAATAAAATTAAAAAGAATATTATTCACAAAATCTCGGGCTGTTACAATTACCTTCATCATGTAATAATACCATTTCCACTCTTTTTTGTACTAATTTTGTTTTGGAAATTATTTTTAAGAAAACCTGACTTTATATCTCTCTAAAGTTAGAGAACCTATTTTCATCTAAAAACCCAATTTTCTACAATGTTTTTTAGCATTACTTCTAACCTTTCACAAATTATTTATTAAAAAATAACCCTTTTTTATTTTATAACTATTTTCAAAGGAATATTCTTATCTCTTTCTGAAAATGGACATTTTATATCCCATTTAACATACAAAAGGAATGTTATTTTTACATTTTATGAATTCTATGGATTAACCTACTATTATTTGTTAGAATATTCTTTTGAATGTTTAAAAGGATAAATTTTAAATAAAATTATCCAAAATTTAATATCAATGAAATTGATTTTAGTTGTTCTTTTCAAAATAAAAATTTTATTTTACTCGATGATTTATTTTAAAATAACATTTTATAGTATTTATATTTATCAATATCAACAACCATCATTATTACTTTACTTGGGATATGTGGAACTGATACCATACATATTTCTCCTTTGGATGGTTTTTGGTTGATTTTTCCAAGGATAGTATTGATATTCAATTCCTTGATTAATTTTATAGTCCTCTTAAAATATTTAATTCACTATGATCATTGAACATTGAATTTCCCTTAATTATCCCTGCCATTTATCATATATATGTTTATTTTATAAACTATATATTATTTAGTCATAAAATGTTTAATTCTAAAATTATTTGACTAACTAGGTAAATATTGAGAAATTTGTATCCTTTTCACAATAAAGATAATTAAAAGGTTCATTTTTATTCGATATATGAGTAATGATCCAGACATAAAATATACAATAAGGGACCCAATTAATACAATATCTACTTGTTCAGGACTGGTTAATGAATGTCATATAGTTTGGGGATAATTTAAATTTATCTCCTCAATGTATTGATAGTCTCATGAGATTAAATTTGACAGCAACAAACCCTTCGAGTTTTTTTCCAAGAAGTATAGACAAATTTCTTCTTGTATACATAAACTATCTTGTGAAAGTACTTGATGGTAGGGATTCATGTGCCAGATACATGACGTCCAATACTCAAGCATTCCCTATATTTAGAATTCATTTATTATTATTATTTATGTGATTATTTCTTTGACGTTATCCATAGATACACCCTCATTACCAGTTTATTTATTTGAGGGAATGTGTATTCAGTTTCTAACCATTCCATATTGTCTATTCATTGTCTGGTAATTTAAATGGAATGTTTTATATATTATTTACATTTCCCTATAATATATTCACTTTATAATCAGTTACTTGTAACATGGCATGTAAATTTAGTTATTTCCAATCAAAATTGACTACTCTCCATGATTCATTATTTATTATGTTCTACTATACCTTTACCGACCATTTTATCTCACCCTTATTATGTTTAATATCCTTAGGATTATGGGAAGTGTTCTAAGAATAATATATGAGGTTAGTATTGATAGAATAAAGTCATTATCCATGAATGAAAAAACATTGTAATTAGGGTATTAATTTTTAATACAAGACTCATTAATATATCTTTCTTACCAAAAATACTAATACATGTAGTCCTTTATGATATAATTATAACATATCAAATGGAAATATAATGGTAGCATAGCATAGAATCTATGATTTATGGGGCCAGATCACTATTGTTGGTATCAGAGCAGGTTTAGTAATAACCATGTGAACTAGGTTTTGGAAAAATATATTAGAAAATATAACACTAAGGTAGGATTTTAGGATATGATTAAAAGAATAACCTAAAGTTTTGGTAATCTATAGATTATTTGGGTCTTATTAAAAATAAACCATTTCTTAGATACTATAAGTGGAATTGGTTCTATAATAGATAGACATAGGGTTAATAACTCTGACAAGGTGCATCGAGCCTGACTCGACATAACATGGTAAATGACAACGAGCCTTACTGCACACATGGTTTGGCACTCCTTGGGGATATGCTTAGGATAATTTACTTTTTATTTTATAACCTATTATAATATATTTGAATATGTGATGAAAATTAATGACATTGGTTAATCCTAAGATGTTATAGATTTAAAATAATGTATAATGATATATTATAAATGATCATTGTCTTTTCTCGTTATGGCTATTGTTCCTCACACTATGATTTCTGGTTTTAGTCAATGTTCAGAACCCAAAAGAGTCAATTTTACATTGAACAGGAAGGATACGATTGTAAAAATGAAGATAAAAATGAGGAGTTGATAGGAGTGAAAGATATCATGTTTCTGTACAATCATTTTTTATGAAATATGATTAAAAAAGTATACCTTAAAACCTCCAAAACACAAAAATTAAAATAAGGATGGAGGCGTCTAAGAGTTTTAGTAAAATAATCAATAGGGAAAAAAAATATTGATTTCAATCATGCAATAAATTTGGATGGATACACCCAGTAATGTGTCTTAGTTTAATGGAGATATTCATTATGTGTGGGAAAGAAGGGCATAATGAAAAAACAATTTGAGGAAAAATGATGAGTATGATGGAGGGAAATAAATCTCATCTTAAGGATCCATTTATGGGTAATGCCATTAAATATGGGGAACCTAGGAATTACCCAAGTCAATTACATCTTCAAAAATATTAACATTAGACCATGAAATGACCTAAGTAGCAATAAAACAGATTATGTATTTATGTATTGAGGTTTTATTAAAAAATAGTTTAAAGGATATTTAATGATTCAATTTAAAGGACGTCCATCATATTTTGGATATTATATAAATATGTTTATAGAAAATGATATTTTTTACGCTAGTTGATAACCCATCATGTTCAGCAAGGTCAAGGGACATGAACTTATGACCGAAGGATGATAAGGGTTCCATGCATACCATTAGCCTACACAATATCCGGTTTTAAAAGTTATTATTGTTAATTAAAAAAATTTAAGAATAAATATTAATAATGAAACAGTAGTATTAGTTTTGAGGTTTAGAGATTGATTTCATTACACATTGGTTTTGGAAGATAGTTATACAAAAATATAATGAGTTGTTTTATGGGCCTTACATTCCATTAAAAGTTTATATTAGTGATTTATGAATCAAAAGTTAATTATTTAATATCCATTTGTTAAATTAATTAATGAATTGTAAAAATTTATCAAAGTACAACCAAAAGAAAAAGTTTTGTTTATAGAAATATATGAAGTAGTATATTTCCATATATTATTTTTCAGTAAATATAATTACTCATCTTTTGAAAATGATCAAAAAAATTATAGTCCTGGTACCTTAATTTTGGTTGAACCGGCAGTCTTTTGAATAATTTTAGATATATGGATTTGAGGCCCTCAACATTCCACTAATTATCCAATTGTTTTTTATTGGTAAACTCAGTCGCAACCTATGAATATTTAGTCTTTTAAGTCATATACATATATCCACTGTTCACTAATGTTCTCTTATATTGAGACCTAGTTACATGTTATCCCATGTGACCTTTGTAATTCTCATTCCCTATTTTCTAATGGATGTTTTACGAAACCTTCTCATGATAAACTATTTATACATAATATATATCCAATAAATTATTTCCATGGTCGGGTTAAAATTTTAGGGACACAATTTAATTATGCTGTAGAGAATATAATGCCCCCAAATTCAAAATAAGAAAATTGTATTTGTTAGCATGTGTGACACACAACTCCTCGAACGTAATGGAATGTAATATCCAAAGAATATAGAATAATATTAATATTTTAAATAAATCAAATATATTATATATCTTGAAATTCACAAAATACTAATCTAACATTTATAACATTCAAAAAATAGTTTCTTCAAGGGATTGTGTTATAGGCAAGACTGAGTTTTACAGAACAATAATATATTATTAAATCATTATTATTTAATATAATATGATTTAAAATTGTCATTAAATTAGTGGTATTAATATTATTAATAAAACATATGAAATTATATGTTTTATAAAAATATTTTATAAATTCATTGTTTACAAATTAATTAGAAACAAAAATGTAAACCATTTGAATATAAAGGATATATTTTAATTTTTTTTCTCCCAAAGGAGTTTTGTCTTAATAAATTAAAATAATAAATATCTCTAAAAAATATTAATTAATTGTTTATATATATATAATATTGAATAATGTATTTTTTATTTTCATTCAATATATTTGACATGCATAAGATAAGAACAATCCCAATTTTATAAATAAAAAACTATATTTTTATAAAGAATCTTTTACTGACTATTAATGGAAGAACTAATTTAAATACAGTTTTTGAATTTTTATAAATTTAATATTTAAAAAACATATTTTGAAAATAGAAATAAAAAAATTATTTTATGGTGATTTTACTTGTATTTTTATGCTGTGCTTCATTCTTGTATGAATAGTGAAAAATACTGAATTGTAACATAAAAATTCTATTTCATCTAATTTATTTATTGTGTTAAATTATAATTTAAATTTTATTTAATTTCAATGTATATCACCTATACATAAATTAATAAAATTTATTTCATTTTAATCTACTTCTCTTTTATATTGAATACAAAAACATAGAATTTGTTTAAACATTTTATAATAAAAACACGTATTGTCGTCCTGTCTATACGGTTAATTTTAAATTAATTTCTCGTACTTATATAATTGGAATTTGGAAAAAAAAGATTCCTCATATTGAATCAAAATTAAATTATAATTAATAATATGGTGACTTTTTTTTATAATGACTATTTTTTAAAGTACTTAAAAATAATTACAACGATTAAGAGAAAAAATATCTTAACAAGGGACTCAACCTCATACTTAAGGGAACAAATGGCCTATGATTTAACCAAAATTAATTTTATGGACATATATATACCCTATAATAAATTTTTTAGTATTTTTTATATTATTTGAACAAATTTTTCTTCGATAAAATTAGTAGGAATCCCCTAAACAAAAAATTACAACAATACCACTCCTCTGCTATAAAAAACTCACACCTCCCACATCCTCACACATATCAATAAAATATTGATCTAAAAATCTCTACAAAAATATCTCCTTATAATCCCTGCCCTTAAATTAGATTCCTCACCTGAGCATAAATCCATCCAATGAATCTCTTTGGTGAAATCCAAAAAATTTACCCAAAGAAGGGGTCACATATTTCCTAAAACTATGTTTTTTCTTCATTCTAAACCCCCTAAAATATTTTTATTCAATTATTATATAAAAAAATTATCATAAATATTATGATATGTTGTCATATTATGTTTTCAACCTACACTTACACACACATCCATCTAATAGGTAATAAACATACCATTTATATGGATGGTGAACTACCGCCTCACAAAATGATATTGTTTGGTTTTTCATTTACCACCTTTCATGGTTGGGAATTATGATAGAATTTTTTTTATTTAATATATATATGATATTTACTATTTAATTATTATTATTTAATTTTGATATGAAATATACCTTCATGCATTCTATTTTATATAAATATGATAACATCATTTGTAGAACATTGGACTATTGCCCAACAAAGCGATGTGATTCATTCACACTATTCACAAAACATATGAAGGATGGTTTTATTGAAACTATGCGAAATACATGAAATAAATATTATAATTTAATTACAATATACATAAACATATATATCAAGTACTTTCCATTCATTTAACAATTGAAAACATATTAATGTAGTGTTCATGCGTATGTAGGACCTATTATCTCTATGGATGGTGCATTTAATTCCCTATATCAAAATATTATGGATTATTATAAATACATATTTAATAAATATATACTATAGTTAAATAATTTATTAATATCTTTCTATTATTAAATCGTTATCTATGTAAGAAGAACAAAAATAATAAGTCAAAACATACTTGAAAATTTAGGTAATTAACACATGAAATAGTGAAAATAATGAATGATTATTTAAAAATGAATTATAATATATTATAAGCATATAATATTTGATATCATAAATATTAATATGTTTATGGAATAATTTATTGAAATTTTTAAAACCATTATACCAAAATTTATTGGATGTTCACCTAAAGAAAAATGCAAGGTATGCAATTTTCATCACACTATTTAAATCCATGAGATAAATGTCACATTCACCACTAAAATCCTTTGTGTAGTGTATATACTACACAAAATGATATATTATTTAAATAATTTTTTTTCTTCACGGTATTTTTTGTTTAAATTTGAATCATTTATTATAAATGGATTTTAGTTAAAAGTTACCAAGAAGTATAAAATTTCAAAACCAGATTCCTTTCATTATGTTATAATACTTTCTTATTGTCGTTAATATTATAATATTACATGTGTAATCAATTTTTACTATATATTATTTTATTCGCACTTATTTCATGTGTATTTAAAATTTGAATGCATAATTTATACATTTATTGATTATCACATCCATGTTATTTCCTTTTCATGGGTTTACATCACAATCTCATCTTATTCGAGATTGTTTACACTTGAATTTACATTAGAGTAAATTATTATATCATTGATTAAAAACATTTAATTTTATGATCCTCTATTAACTAATTCCCTTTATAAAGTAAATGTATTCGTTTTCAATATTTTTGTATTCAAATTTTATTTAAAAGGTTTTTATAAAAACCTAAATTTATTTCACTTATTAGTCGAAGAAACACTTTTCTTCTAAAAACTATTTTCTCTATAAAGGTTTTCAAATATATTTTTAACCACTCCAGAATTATTTATTAAATATATTTTTACCCTTTTCATTTTTCAAATTTTTTCAAATAAATTTTCATTTTTCTTTTAGGACAAGTAACTTCTATTACCGTTTTAACATAAAAATGAAATGTTCTCTTTACCTTGTATGGTTGGTACAGATTTAACCACCATAATTTTATAATGGAATCTTTTTAAATATTAAAAGGCAATTATTAGTTAAAATATTTCCAAAATTGATTTAAAAAAATCTCTTTAAAATGTTTATCAAAATAAAAAGGATATGTTATTCAAGAATATTTTTAAAATTCCATTTTATAGTATTTATATACATCAATAACAAAAAAAATTTATTTATTACTTCCCTTGGGATATATTGTATTGTTATCATCCTTATTCTTCCTTTGGATGGTATTTGATTTATAATTACAAGGATAGCATAGAAATTCACTTCCATGATTCATTTGGTAGTCTGCCTGAAATATTCAATTTCCTATGATAAATGAACAATGAATTTCCCTTAATTATTCCTATAATTTTACATTGATATGCTTATTTCTTAAATTGAATATCATTTCTACATATAGTGTCTACTTTAAATTTTATTTGATTAATTTGGAAAAAATTTATAAATTTGTATCCTTTAATCAATTTGAATATTTGTTAAGACAATTTGTTTATTTGATATATAAGGATTGCTTCGAACATGCACTATATGGTTATGTGATAGATTAATGAAATCCCTATGGGTTGGGGACTTGCTATTGCAAGCCCTTTGGGATATAGACTATTTTATGTAATCCTATAGATGCAACTATAGTATCATGAGATGAAATTAGTTTGTGACATACCCATTATGTTGGATTCTAAGCATAATAGATGGGTTTATACCCACAAACATAAATGATCTTATGAATGGTATTGATGGTATTGATCCATGTGCCAGATACATGACGTCCAATATTTAATTGTTTCTTTTATTGATAATTAATTTATTATTATTATCCATGGGATTATTGATTTTACATTGTATATAGATTAACTTTATTTATTACTCTATAGATTTATTGGAATGTGCTTTTAGTATTTACCTTGACAGATTGATTACGCATTATCAAGTTATTTAAAATTCATGTGTTTTCAATTATTTTAATTTCTCTACCATTGAATAACTTCCTTCTCATTTATTGATTATATGTCATGTTTCTTCATCTTTAACCTTTAAATATTGACAATTCTCATTAAATTTTTATTTCTTATGTTGTACATTACCCTTACATATCATTTCAGATCGAACTTATTATTTTTCTTTTACACAGGATTCTATAATGTGTACTAAGAAAGATATTCAAAGATATAATAGATGGATTAATTTTATTATCCTTGAAGGGGAAGAAATTATGTTGTAATTAGTGTATTCATTTTTAATTCATGACTCGTGAATGTTTCTATATTACCAAGAATACAAAAATATTTGGTCTTTTGGGATGCTATTTACATCTATATTATAATAATGTAATGGTAGCATGGAACTGAAACCATGAATTTTATGTTCAGGCTACTACAACCCATGTCCTTCCCAATTGAAGGGTTCCACTCTGATGGCTCGTGACCCATGTTATGACTCTGCTGGAGGGTTCCACTATTGTAATCAGTAGAGGAACCATGTATATCCTATTTGGATTATTATACTCTAATAATAGATTTATGAGACATTCTCATACTAGATAGAGGGTTCCACAGTAATGGTTTCGGGAGGACTCGTACTCATATAATGTAGGAGGGTGACACTCATATAGTAAATAGACGACCCATACAGTACCTAATAAGAGGGTACCACTCTAAATGTCAAAGACCCATACCTTGTATCTGCATGAGGTTTCCATTTTGTGGATAGGTAGGGGAACCATTTTATATCCCAGTAGTAGAGTTCCATTCTAAGAATTGATATTAGAACAATTCCCTAACGAATAGGAGGGTTTCACTCCAAAGTCCCTAGTGATGTTGCCAGGTATCTTCCATAATTGATCAATTGATAAATAATAATCACTCTCATTACATATCTCATCATATCTCAAAATCCACAATATATTCACCATTTCATTCTACATGAAAAAACACTCTGTATAAGCTACTTGTGGTCCAAAAATCTATGTCCAAACAAAGGAGATATGAGAGGTTGAAGTTTCATCAAAAGGATTCAAAGGGACACACTGTGTGAGGGGACCCACATGGTGTGTGTCCCCACTCTATCACATGGTCGTGTCCATTTATGTACATTGATCACAACCCATGTAACCATAAAAGGTGTGTGAATGGTTTACATGTCGTGTCTGATCCACCCAAGGTCTTATTTATGCTATCTAGTCTTGTCTGTGTACTTTTGTACATGGTTTATGTATGATAATTCCCATTCTTGGGTACTTCCAAAGTACACAAAAGGATTCCATCAGAATTTCACAAGGAATTTAGGGCTCTGAAATGGCATGCGATTCTTATAATTCCATGAATCCCTAGAAACCGTAGCCAACTCCCTACGTGTCATGTGTTCTTCAGACTACATAGTGTGTAGCCATATTTTTTGTATCAAATTATATCTACTCTCAGGAATTCAATATCCTTATTCCCTTCCATGAATAGAACCTCCAACTACCCAAAATAATTGGATCTCAATATAATTCTCCATTTATGGCCATCCTATGGCCATAAATTGGTTTTCAATTCAATCTCATGAATGTCGCACAGACCATTGTTGTCACACATGCCTTACATCACTACCATGGTTGATTTGGAACCCATTTCGACAAATAAATCATCTTCAACTCATAAATCCTCTAATTTTATACTTGATTCAATGTTCTATTTTTCATATGCGATTCCACCATGAATCTGAGTGTCTAATCATGCTTTATACCATACAAGAAATGTTGTCCATAACATCATATCCCAATAGAGAAGAACAAAATGAATAAAATAAATAAAATCACTGCAATAATGATATATCAATCATTACCGAAGAGCTATTTTCTAATTATTATAAATTGTCTCAGTGAAAAGTTAAACGATTAAATCACTCTGGACGAGATTTTGAGAATTATTCCAGAAAATTTTAAAGCTCATGAATCTTTATTGGAAGGTATGTGATCCTTAAAAATTGTCACCAGATAATTTTCATTGCACACTCATAAATTATGAAATTTTAACACATAAATCTATGAGAAGATGAAAACATGATAGAAAAATTTCTTTCATGGAAAATATGACATATAATTTCACCCCTTGATTTTCAATTCTATTATTTGGTTCAAATCCTCTTTTGGTTCTTAGATTTCTCTTGGTTTTTGGGTGTTATGGGTTTGAAATTTTGGTGACTCTTGTGTTTTTGATCTATGAACATGGTATTAGAGGTATTTTAGGGTACATGGACCCCAATTGTTTCATAGGTATGGTGTGGGGATTTGGTTTTTTGGAGTTTCATTAGTGGAACTCTTAGTGGCACCACTTGTGGGGTAAGTTGCTGAGGTGGTTTACACACAAAAGTTGGATGAGTTTTTGGTTGAAAAAAGTGATTTTTTTTATTTTCTCCAATTTATTTGTCCTATATTTTCCCCATGGTTTCCCCCTTGGACCCCCATGAAATTTGAGGATATTAGAAGTTACTTGGGTGCCCAGAATAGGCCCCAATATTTGGGCACATTTTTTTCTTAACCATACAACCAAATCGTGCAGCTTGTTGAGGTCATTAAAATACATTTTAAATTCCAATTTTTCCCTCTTGTAAATAAATCTAATCTGATCTATTTATCTCCCATTCGACCTATCATCCATGGGAGGCCTCCAAGATCTTCAAACCTCCCATGGAACTCATTTTTGTTAAAGGATTTGGTAGAGAAACCTCAAGATCATTCATGTAAGTTAATTCATTTTGGTGACTTCCATCATACTTTAGTTTTCTTACACTTTCTTAATGTTCATCATCTCCAAAAGTTAGGGTTCATACCTAGGGTTTGATTTGGTGTCTTTTTTTTAATATTGTGGTCTAGGATTCGATTTCACTCCCTCGTGGTGCAGTGGTGGTGTGGTAGATGATTCACCTTATGATTTGGGGGTTTTAACTGAAAAGGTAGCTGATTTTCTGTGTAAGCAATAATTAATGTGATATATTTCATGGTTTATCAATTTATCATGTTTTAATCTGTTGTGTGTGGTGAAAAAACCATTTTTGGTAGAATTAGTAAATCATTTAGTATTAAAGTTACATTTTTTTGAAGTTGTGTGTTTTTCAAAAGTAACTCATGTGATAACTTTTGTGGTAGCTTTATAAAATATAAAATTCATATTATTTGTTGAATGGGGCTGTCAATTCTAGTTTGGTAATTCATTAGTGTCACGTGGGCCTCCAAAAGGGGGGTTTGAATGGGTTTTTTTGTGTGTAAAACATTGTTATACTTCATGAAATTGTTTATGGAAATGTGTGCTTTTTATGTGCTTCATTTGTAGTATTATTTGAGGTAATTTTTAAAAAACTGATAGTGGTATAATAAATGTTTCAAGGGATGAAAATTCTGTTTTGGAGGGGTATTGGTGTGATTTTGTCCATGAAAGAGGTTTTTAAAATGGGTTTTTTATACAAAACTTGGTTATACCCCTTGGGTTAGTTTCATTAAAATTGAATGTGATTTAGCGAGTTAAAAAAAGTGGGAAAATGTTGTTCATGTACAATTTTGGCGATTTTATTCACATAAGATTTTTTTTGAAGTGTAAATATTTGATTTAATAAGTCCTATATTTTTATAATGTTTTATAAATTGTTGAAGTGTTTTATTACATTGTGATGTGGGTGTGAAACATGTTTGTGAGATGTCTCATGCGAGTTGGATGATAAAATTAATTTTATGGTGAAAATGGTATTTCATGAAATTTGTGTGGGCAGTTATATGATTTGGACTATCTTGGAAAGGTTTTATAAATTTTTTTAATGGCTTTGTTCAAGTGTTAATGGGATTTCAAAAGTTTTGTGGGCTATATTTGGTGTGAATATGATTTCAAAATGCATTTGAATAAAAAAGGGGATTATGTGAGTTGTGTGATATAAATGTGGAATATTTATTAAATGTGTGATGTGGATGTGTTATTTTCATGTCCAATTATTTTCATGGCTGTTAGAATTTGATTGATTAGAAGTGAAAAACCAAAGTATCTATGTCGGTGGATGTTTACTAATATGCTACTGATCCTATGGGGTTTGGCCTCAGTTTCACGTATCATGATTAAAGATGACAGAAATAACTAAACTATGATGATGATGAGGTTGGGGGACAACTTGGTTATGGGTATGATCCCTACTTGTGGTTGTGTGCTTGAAAACAGATATTGTGATGGTCACATTCAACGAGATTGAAGGTACCTGGGACCCATAGTGAGCTAGTGCGTAGGGGTTATTTCCAATTGATTATTCTCATATGATGATTTGTGTTTACCATTTGAAATTGGAAGGATTGATGAAAAATTAAGAAAATTTCCTATTTTATTTAAAAGTGTATATTCTTTAAAATATCCCACATGAAAACTGTTTTCATTTAAAATTGCATCCTTTAGAAATTATAACTAGCATTACTTGTTTACAAAAACATACAAGATTTTCATCTCTGAATGATTATCACATGGAATCTCTTAGTGGTGAAATCATACAATTATTTTTCTCACACCTGACTGACACATTTGAGTGTAAGTAGAGTTGGTTATTTTTGGCATAGGATTGGGTACAACTTTTGTGCTAATGGTTCAGGTTTCTTACAGTCCATTGTGATGTTGTATTATAGAGATAGATTAAGGGTGGTGACACTTTCCATGTGGTGGTTATTGGTTTGTTTTTTTGGTTTTTACCTTTTTAATTGTCTTTGACAATTGTTTTAAATTATGTAATTCAGTTTTGAAATTTTGTAATATATGGTTTTTTCTGAAAAATTCAGATTGGTTTTATTGGATTTTGTTGTTGTTGTATGGTTATAAACTCAGGTAAATCATTCCCAATTTTAATTTCATGCTACCTGGTCACTTGATTCTTATTATAATATTTCATTAAGAGTTTTTTTGGGAAACATTCTGAACCTTCTTGACTATTTTGGGAAAGTGGTGTCTATTTTGGATCATGAGATAATTCCTTCTGTAATTGATCACTGGAGGTGTTTTAGACATTGGAAGAAAACATATAAAGGGAGTACTTCTTCGTTTCTAGGTAAGGTTTGGTTTTTTTCTTTGGATTTTTTGTGGATTTTCATGGGGGGAAATCTCTATGGTGAGGAGAATATTCGCACGTGGATTTTCAGTTCCAGTCTTTGGTTCAAATCCTCTTTTGGTTCATACCTTTCTCTTGGATTCCGGGTGTTCCTAGTTTGAAATTTTGGTGTCTCTTTTTTTGTTGATCTTTGAACTTTGTAATTTGGGTATTGTATCATATATGGACTCCTGTTTTTTAAAATAGATAGTGTGATATTGTGGTGTTTTAGATTTGGATTAGTGATATTCTTAGTGGCACCACTTGTGGGGTATATTATTGAGGTGGTTTGTACCCAAGAGTTGGTGAGTTTTGGGTTGAAAATATTGATTGTTTTGGGGAATTTTATCTATTATCCTTGGTATATTTTCCCCCCTTTGTTTCCCCCTTCGACCCCCCCTGAAATTTGATCATAATAGATGGTTTTTGGGTCCCTATATTTGGTTTCACGGTTTGGCCGCTAGGTTTACTAAACCGTGTTGCCAAACCGTGCATGTTTTCCATGTCATTAAAAAATCATTGTAATTCCAATTTTTTCCTCTTTTAAATAAATCTAATCAACTCCATTCATCCCCCATTCGACCCTAGAATCTATGGGAGGCTTCCAAACTCTTCAAACCTCCCACGGAACACATTTTTTTGGAGGATTTGGTGGAAAAACATCAAGACCTTTCAAGTAAGTGAATTAATTCATGGTTTTTTCCATATTACATTAAATTTATTTCCACATTTTTAAAGTTCCTCATTTCTCAAATTTAGGTTTTATACCGTGGGTTTTATTCGGTTTCTTTTGTTCAAATATTATTTTCTATGTTTTGATTTCACTCCCTTGTGGTGCGGCAGTGGTGCAGTTGAAGTTTCCACAATGATTTATGGGTTTTGATTCAAAAGGTATTAGATTTCATGTGTAATAAATTATTAATTACTTATCCTTATTGTTTTATTAATTTATCATTTTATTAATCTATTTTCTGTGGTGCGAAAACTATTTTTAGTAGAATTAGTAAAGCATTTATTATTAAAGTTACATTTTTAGTTTTATGTTGTCTGTTTTGTAAATATAACTCTTGTGATATCTTTTCTCATAGTTTTATAAAATATGAATGTGATTTATTTGTTATTGAAAGGTGTGGCCAATTATGGTTTAGAAATGCTTTATTTTCATGTGGTCCTCAAAATGGGGTTTTTGAATGGATTTTATGTGTAAGATATTGTTATAAACCTTGAATGTGTATAGGGAAATGTGTGCTTTTCAAGTGTATATTTTGTGGTATTGTTTGAGATAATTTTATGACACATGATAGTGGACTAATTAAAGATCCAAGGGATTCCAATTCGGTTTTATAGTGGTATCAGGGTGATTTTGACCTTGAAAGAGGGATTTGAAATTTTTTTTGTGTACAAAACATGGTTGTACCCCTTAGGAATGTTTTATGATAATTGAATGTGATTCACTGAGTTAATAAAAGTGGGAAAATAGTTTACATGTTCTGTTTTGGTGCTTTTATTCACTTAATATGGGCTTTTCAAAGGTAAAGTGGTTATATAAGATGTTAAACATTTTTTTGAATGTTTTATAATTTTCTGAATTGTTTTATTAAATTGTGATGTGGGTGAGAAACATGTTTGTGGGTTGTTTCATGTGAGTTTGATGATAAAATAAATTTGAAGGTGAAATGGGTATTTTTTCGAATTTGTGTGGGTTGTTATGTGATTTAGACTATCTTGGAAAGGTTTTAGAAATTTTTTAAAGGATTTTTTGATGTGTTATGGGGATTTGAAATGTGTTGTAGGGTATTTTGATGTGAGTATGATTTCAAAATACATTTGAATGAAGAATTGGATTATGTGAATGGTGTGATCTACCGGTAACACCCTGGCCCTATTTACCCTGATCCTGTTCATCATTACATTGCATTAGCATGATCAGAGGGGATCAGATCCTGAAAGACCAATTGGTTTACTAGCCTCGGAAGTACTAGATACATTCATAGGTTTTACATTACATTATAAAATTATAAAAACAACATTGGGTATCCTTTTAGCACACTCATATTTACTAGATTATCCTATAATGTTAATCATAATATACTTATTCACATTCTAGGAAAAATAAAACATAGAAAGGGGTGAGGTCAGATGCTCCGTATAGATAACAATAAATTAGAAACTGTCATAAATAAGCAATAAACATTTAAAAAATCATATAAGAAAAAAACACAAAATACTTTAAAAAATAAAATTTCAGTATAACATGGAAATTAAAATTCAAATAATTCCAATTACTTGTTCACATAGAAATTATAATAGTCGAATAATCAGATGTAATATCAATAGCTAATATAATAATGATGGAATTCATAATGTCGAACGTCATAACCCTATAGTCAAGGACTCATTCCAAGTATAAATATAAGATTTTTTCAAGGTCTTGTTCCAAGATAATATATTTTCTTAGGATACCTAGTAATGCATCGAGGGGCTATAGCCGGCCCCACCCATCAATTACTATGTTCAATTCATTCCTCATATGAAAAGGTTGCAACATAATATAAACATTCGTATTAAAACTAGAATGAAAAATGTCATTGCTTTAACCATAAAACAAGAATGGTAAAAAAATAAAACATCCACAATAAAAAGCATTACAAAACCTTAAATACATTATTGTAGACTGTATCATAATAAATCAATATAAAACAAATGTAATATCAAATGAAAGATGTTGACAACGATAAAATCAATGGAAAAACTATTTGAGTGAGATATCTCTTTCTATTTAAAATCATTTAAAAAGTAAAGATAAATTATATTTTGAAAATATTCTTATAAGATTTTAAGGGAAGCATAGAAGGTGTGATAATGGCGGAAAATTGCTGCAACTGTCGTATAAGTTAGAAAAACATTCTTTCCTTTATTATTTGAAAAAGTCATAAAGTACTTTATTTTGTAAAGACAAAAAAATTCCATTCAAAACATTTCATAAAAATTAAAACAAGGGTATAAATGACTTTACCCATATTATAGAATATATTAAAAATGTTTTGAAATACATTTTTATGAAACATGTATTCGGATGATAAATATGTCCCTAAAGATACTTTCGTAAAAACAACCTCTGATAATAAAGAGATTATAAAATTAATGATTACATTGTAATTTTCCATAGTTGAGGGTATGTTAAACTCATATATAATGGTGAAATAATTTTTGGTAAATTATAAAAGAACAACATACACAAATATGATATCATATATGATTTTTTAATATTTATTTGTTAAAAATATTTCAGTAGTATCATTGTTTCCGGTGTTAATTGATTCATTTTCCACTATTTGTTTTGTTAGGTAAATCATGTTTGTTGTGGATAGGATCTATTTGATTCATATACTGAATATTATTATGTTATTAAACTTTATTTTTAATTTTCAAATGAAAATTATTCTTGAATGGTTACGATGGGGAACGAAATCTCATCGCGTCATGTAGACGTTAATCCATACGTAAGTACGAGCAAAAATATCATTCTATTGAAGGTGGAATATTATGTGATTTGATGGTATATTATATACACATAATAATTAAATCGTTATATTTATTATTTACATAAATTATACTCATTATTATACACATCTAAATAATTAATCATTGAATAACAAACTACACCACGACGTGGAGACGGTAAGCTGTACATACGTACATCTGGTGAATTTTTCATTCATAGGATGGATAGAATAATTAATATGGTTGTACCTTATTTATAATGAAATTAACGTATGTATTAGTTAATAGATTTGTTATTTAGGTATGGAAATAACAATGAAAGAGGAAATGGAAGAAGAAAAGAACATTGAAAGAGGTGATGAAATAATTACCTCTTCTTCGGGTGCTTCATTTTGATTTGATCAAAAGTGCTCTTTAAGTAAGATTTATGATCAAAGTAAGGCCATTAAAAGGAATTTATGGTATATTGGAGGAGTTTTTATTAGGTTTTGGCTAAACCAAATGGATTTGGATGTGTGAATTCTATGGAAGGGGAAGTACACTTTTGTAAGAGAGGTGTGGGGCACTTTAAAATGATCTTGAAATATTAGTTTATTTCAAAATCAATTTAGAATTGTAATAGCATCAAATGAATTTATTTTTAGGTTATGTTGGTTATGGGTCTAGATATTCTCAACCAATAGGTTGTAGACAATATTAGGTCACTATATTAACCTTGTGTTTGAGATTTACTTCTTAGTTAAATAGTTTAATATTTCCCATGTCTTCTTGTATTTTTATATTACATGGTTAATAAAATTACTAGAAAATTTCAAGAGAACCTAAAGTGGTTAATTGCTGAAATATATAACTTTATTTAATTATTTTTTCCAAATCAGATGTTTTTATTAATATTATTTCATTTAATAATATAGAATTGGTTTAAAAAACTCATTTGTGTCAATTTTGACACTATTTAGTATTTGGTTTTTGTGAAAGTCATAAAAACATGATTAATTCAAAAAAATACATTTAATCCACCCTAATATGTCATATTAACCTTTAAAATTCTTTTATGAAATTAAATCATTCAAATTTAATTTATTTTAATATTTATAATATCCTTTATTTTATTCCTTTAATAATAAGGAAAATACTGCATCATTATTGTTTCATAAATAAATATATTTATTTTATGTCTAAAATTTATAAAACAAATACCATGATCTATGAAATATTTTATTCTTTACAAATTCTATTAATAGTATAAAATAATACTTATATGAACACTTATAAAAATTTGTTTACTAAAATATATATGTTTTTGTTACATTTTTTAACAATAAATTAATTTTTATAAAGTGTCATTTTCACATACAAGTGGCTCCATGGGGTCCAAAATCTTTTAATGGATGCCCATGGTCAAAAATTTATCATCCAATAGAGTTATCATAGTTTTGAGGTGTAAAGACCCCTAAATTTGAAGGAAATTTTTTTCTTAATTTTCTTTGGAATTTTACAAAAGCGCAGTTTCTGACGGCACCTGATTCCGAGGCCCGGTGTGCCCGGAATCATTTTCCGAAGTTTGGCTCGGGTACGTTTAGTGAACGGATGAGCGGGTTTTTCTAACTTTTGAACCGGTGCCCGGAATCGAATTTTGAGGGCACTGATGAAATCGTAGCGCTGATGTTTGCTAAGAAACTCCTCTTTCGGAGTTGCGTTTGCTCGGGTGTGGTTTTAATTTTTGGGCTTAAAGTTATAAAATAAAATAAATTGTTCAACAAACTTAATTTTATTTCACTTAAGCCACTTGAAGCCACTTTAAAGCCACTTAAACTGAGTTGAAATGGATAGGGTATTATCCAAAAATATCCCACCCTCTTGGTATGATATTTGTGAGCTGGGGCCCGCACGAGCCCCTCCGTTTCATTCCTCTAAGTAACACACCCGCGAAAACCCATCATTATGAAAGTCAACTGACGCAATTTCTTAAATCATTAATGCACCATTTAATTGGGTGGTTTATTTCGAGAATTAATTAGGCAGTTTCTTTCGTTGAATTAATTCTACGAATTAATGGGTCGTTACTTACCTCTTTTTCGTTTGTTGGTGTAATAATAAAATAAGACCAACAAGATATTTTGGAGGATTACACGTTGAGAGGCTTTGACAGGATTCTTGTGCCTTCATCCTCCTTCGCGAAGAATGCAAAGAACGCGAAGAACGCGAAGAATGCGAAGAACGCAAAGAACGTAGTCACCCTCGGAGTTTGATGACGCTTCATCTGAGACGTTCTTCCCCACCCCGATCTCCGATCTCCAACTCTTGAGGTAATAGATCTCAGTTTTTTCTTTAAATCTCCTTTGTAGTTTTTAACAAAACACGGATTTAATAATTTATAATTAAATATGTTGTTTCTTGGTCCGTTGAGTTCGTCGACGCAATGCCCTTCCGCGATGACGCGGCGCCCTTCCGCGACGACGCGACGATCACCTCCTTTCGCGACGACAATTCCGCAAAGAACGCGTGCGACGACTTAGCGAGGTAGGGGTTGTTGTGAATATTTCATATTCCGGTGAACATTTCATTAAAGTTAAAGAACTTGGTTTATATGAACAATTTTATTTTATTAAAATTTTTGGTTCACGTGTTGAATAATTTCTCCCATTGTTTTTATCTAACGTGGAGGGTAAGGGCCAAACGAACACGGCCCGACAACCCTCCGCCGTTCTTCGTTGTTGTGCGAATTTGACGGGCGACGACGGAACGTGCCGCAACGTAAATTTGATTGTTCCGCAGTGAAGAATGAGTCCTGGGAGGAGCAGCGGCGCAGACGGGAACGGAATCGGACCACCGGAGCGACTCTGGTGGCCCGCGGAAGCTGTCGGCGCGGCGGCGCCAGCAGCCGGGGGCGGCGGCGCCGACAGCCTGGGGCGGTGGCGCCCGCAGACCCGTGACCACGTGGGTCCGGCGCACTCGGACGCAGAAAATCCGGCAACGTGATCCTTGGATTGCGATGATCGTTTAGGTATATCGCACTCAAGGTTTCGGATTACCTTGGGTTCAGCAGGGTTGGTTCGTACACGAAACCAAACGGGCCCTCGGAGCGGAAACACTCATATCTTAAGCTAAGGACGTCCGATTGACGTGCCGTCTACTTTGGTGGATTGCTCAAAGTGAGACTGATCTTTTGGCTCACTCTGCCCAAGGTTTGGATGCAGGTGGAGTACAGTCGGGTTGGTTTTGCCTTAAAAACCAACCGGGCCCCTGGGACGAAAAAGCCAATAACTCTCAGACCGAGCGTCCGATTGACGAGCCATCTGCGACGTTGACTTCCTGTTGGCGATACAGAACATTTGGATACATCAACTCCGGACTTTGTGTCAGTTGATGTATCAGCCTCTCGGCACGTGGAGCGGACCCTCCCGAATGAGCTTGCTGTGTGCGGGAACCCTAGTGCTGGCTGCGACTTCGACGACGATGACTATACATAGATCCTCGGTGGATTCGACTATGACGATGATGAGAACAGTACGGGAATCCTTTGTGTTTTCGGCAGTGACCAATACGGTACACCTTGGGATACATCAACTCCGGACTGCATGTCATTTGATGCATCGACCTTTTAGCTCATGGAGTGGACCCTCCCGGAACGAGCATGCTGTGTGCGGAACCCTAGAGTCGGTTGAGATTTGACGACTGCTGATCGAATGACTCGGTGTGTTACGGATAGCCCAGTGGGGAGCGGTTGGTTGTAGCGGCAGACCCACGACAGATGTGCACTTGGTTGTAGCAGCATAGGGGAGCGCTTGGTTGTAGCGGCAGACCCAAGACAGAGGTGCGCTTGGTTGTAGCAGCACAGGGGAGCGCTTGGTTGTAGCGGCAGACCCACGACAGAGGTGTGCTTGGTTGTAGCGGCAGAGGGGAGCGCTTGGTTGTAGCGGCAGACCCACGACAGAGGTGCGCTTGGTTGTAGCGGCACAGGGGAGCGCTTGGTTGTAGCGGCAGACCCACGACAGAGGTGCGCTTGGTTGTAGCGGCACATGGGAGCACATGGTTGTAGCGGCAGACCCACGACGGAGGAGCGCTTGGTTGTAGCGTCATAACCACTGTACTTGATGGAGAAGGAGTTTCCCAATAGCTTTGGGTCCAACTTCATGATCGATCCTATGTGGGTCATTGTAGGGGAGGGGGTTAGTAACTTCCAACCCTTTATGGGTCCGACAGATTAGATGAATCAGTGGCTACATCTAATCATCTTTGTCATCATTTGAAGAAGTATACCTGTGTGAGCTGAATCCTATTTACTCTCTTTTGTGGATTGTGTTGAGCTATCCAATGTGGATTACTGTATACTCCCCTTTGTGGATTGTGTTGTGCTATCATGTGTGGGTATACGTTTTTCTTTTCTGTGTGGACTGAGTTGGGCTTGGGCTCGGACGTTGGAGCCGAACGGGAATTGATGACTTAGGTATTTGTATGGGAATATACCTAAGCCGTGTCGGATGTTACTTCATGATTGTATCTTTCCTTTGTGGAGTATCCTTTGTGGATTCTGGGAGACCTTTGGGGGTCTCGGGGTCCCTACTGAGTAGCTTATACTCACCCCTGCACGGGCTTTTCCCGCACTTCGTTGTGTTGGTTGCAGACGACGGACATCGCTGACCGTGGTGGAGGCATACGGAGCAGGACGGTACCTGGAGGTGGACCACTGGGCGGGACCTACTCGGAGCGGTCAGGTGGAACCGAGGAGTAGTGGAGGCTATCTGTACCCACCCTTCAGGTGGGACTTCTAGAGGACGGCTCGACGCTGCGGCTTTTCTTTTCAGTTGTTGTTTTTCCCTTTCAGTTGTACTTTACAGTTGGGCTTGTATTTCCGGCCCCATTTACTTTCAGCACAACTTGTTACAGTTTTTACTTAGTGTTTACTTTTCTGTTTGCTTACTCTGTGGTGCTTGTTTACATTTCAAAGGCAATGCCTTCCCTTTTTCCGGGATTTACACCTTGGTGCTAGTCGCCAGCCCCTGGCATATGGAAGGCAGGCTTGGGGTAGTCACGGCACGGGCCCCGAGGACGGGTCGTGAAAAACTGGTATTAGAGGTGGTCGGTTCTACCGAAGAATCTGATCTTTCTTCTATGTGAAGCAATAGTGTTTATCATATTGGGTGTGGTTATCAGTCTATGGAGTCCAGTGTTGGTACGGTGGCCGACGTATCCGTACACCAGGTCCCTGACTTCTGATTTCCGACTTAATGCACGAAAACATTGATTGCATGTGTGTTTCAATTTTTCATTGTGATTACTTTATGTCAGCTCACCCGGTATACTGTTCTGACCGTGGCGCTCCTGTTTCCTTTTTAGAATGGCCCCACGACGGCAGCCAGCTAGGGTACCGAGCGATGTGCGTGGCGAGAGCCCACCGAGCGTCGAGGACTCAGTACAGGGCCCTTTGACAGCTGAGGCACCGACGATACCTATACCCGCCGAGCCACCGATGCTACCAGCCCCAGCCATTGACGATGCACGTCGCCTTAGTGCACTGCATGAGTTTTAGTGCCAGCGACCACCAAGGTTCCGCGGGGAGACGGACCCTCAGGACGTCGAGGACTAGCTAGAGGCAGTTGTACGGTTTTTCAGATTAGTGAGGACACCATCAGACCTCTTGGTGATCCTCGCAGCGAGCCTCCTGCACGCGGCAGCAGGCAGATGATGGAGCTTGATGCTCCAGGTGCACGACGAGACATCTCTCCTCTGGACGGACTTTGAGAGCATCTTCCGCTCCGAGTTCGTCCCGGCCACCCTCCGAGTGGTGCGCATTCAGGAGCTACTACAACTGCGGCAGGGCAGCATGAGAGTGGCCAAGTACTCGGCGAGATTTACTGATCTCTCGCGCTACTCCACAGATATGGTACGGGACCCGTTCTTCTGGGCCTGGACCTTCGAGAAGGGAGTGAGGCATGAGATCAGGGCTTCGATGATCTCCCTCAATATTCCGACTCAGGCATGGGTGTTGGAGCGAGCCCTCTTAGTGGATAGTTTCCATGCTGAGCAGTCTCCAGCAGCATGACCCACCACTTGCCGGCATGCGTCAGAGTCTTCTACAGTGGGCAGTAGACAGATGACCCAGGGATCCAAGAGGACTAGACCTATAGGTGTTCGGCAGCATGACTCTGGATCGTTTGTGCGAGGCACTCGGGGTGGGAAACGACATGCTATGAGAGGGAAGTGTTACTCATGCGGCGGGATTGGTCACATAGCTCGTGACTATCCGACCATCCATACGGATGACCAGAAGATGGATGAAGGGCCCCCCAGGTAGATGCAGAGGTTCGATCAGGGCGGGCCGCAAGGAGAAGGCGGCCATGGCAGGGGAGCTGGCTGTGCAGCTGGAGGTGGACGACGCTTCGGGGTGTTTCCACCACCACCACCAGGACGTCCACCCCAACCGCAGGGGACAGGAGGACATGGGAGAGCTCAGCTTCAGGCAGTTGGGGCCTACGATCATGGAGCTCCGGGAGCAGATGGACAGGAGCGGGACTAGCTCCAGACCTGGAGACCTTTGTTCATGTTGCTTCTAGTTTTGTTGATGTATGTTTGTAGATGCTTTGTGTCTTTGTAATTGAGCTGCAGTAATAAAAGACACCTTTTCTTGTGGTATTTACTTCCTTGACCTCTCTTCTGTTGTTACTAAGAGGTTCCGGTTTAGACTGTTGACTTGACCCTCACTTGAGAGGTACCTACTGGAGGTGACCCAGTTACCACACACTGATGCTGACATTGTGACTCAACCTTTAGAGGCGAGAATAATGGTTGGATCTCTTGGTAGTAGCGTCGAGGACTTACGACGTCATCCATGGTATGGGTTAGTATCATCCATGTCGGGATTGACTGTATTAGGCAAAGAACATGGTTCATCCAGAGGATGAGACTGGATTTCTCTTATCGGCAAGGAAGAAATCATAGCAGCTCTTGTGGGACCAGAGGTGGTCGAGGCCACGACAGAGAAGGTCCAGGTCATCCAGGAGCGGATGAGGAAAGCTTAGAGCCAACAGAAGTCTTTTACTGACAAGAGGCGAAGGCCACTAGAGTTCGAGGATGGCGACCACGTCTTCTTGTGGGTCTCACCTCGACGTGGATTACAGAGGTTTGGCTGAAGCGGCGATATGTCTCCACACTTCACCGGACCCTTCGAGGTCCTCAGAAGGATTTTCAAGGTGGCTTATCGCCTGGCTCTACCACCACAGTTGCACCGGGTGCACGACGTCTTCCACGTATCTCAGTAGAGGAGATACGTGCATGACCCAACATCAATCTTTGACCACGAAGAGATGGCCTTTGGTGATGGGGTGACTTTTTCGGAGGTCCCAGTGGAGATCGAGGATCTACACGAGCGGGTCCTACATGGACGATCGATTCCTCTAGTGCGCTTCAGATGGCAGCTCCGGAACCTCCAGGAGAGCACTTGGGAGTGGGAGGCTCAGATGCGTGCTCAGTACCGCCTTTTTATCCCTAAGTTTGTGGTGAAGCTTTACGGGGACGTAAAGCCCTGTGGTGGGAGTAATGTAAAGACCCGTAACATTCAAGGAAATTTTTTTCTTGATTTTTTTTTGGAATTTTACAAGAACGTAGTTTCTGACAGAACCTGATTCCGAGGCCCGGTGTGCCCGGAATCATTTTCCGAAATTTGGCCCGGGTACGTTTAGTGAACAGACGCGCGGGTTTTTCTAACTTTTGAACCGGTGCCCGGAATCGAATTCTGAGGGCATCGATGAAATTGCATCGCTGGTGTTTGCTTAGAAACACCTCTTCCGGAGTTGCGTTTTTTCGGGTGTGGTTTTAATTTTTGGGCTTAAAGTTAAAAAATAAAATAAATTGTTCAACAAACATTATTTTATTTCACTGAAGCCACTTGAATCCACTTGAAAGCCACTTAAACTGAGTTGAAACGGATAGGGTATTATCCAAAAGTATCCTACCTTCTTGGTAGGATATTTGTGAGGTGGGGCCCGCACGAGCCCCGCCGTTTCTTTCCGCTAAATAACGCACCCGCGAAAACCCGTCATTATGAAAGTCAACTGACGCATTTTCTTAAATCCTTAACACACTATTTAATTGGGCGGTTTATTTCGTGAATTAATTGGGTAGTTTCTTTCGTTGAATTAATTCTATGAATTAATGGGTCGTTACTTACCTCTTTTTCGTTTGTTGGCGTAATAATAAAATAAGACCAACAAGACATTTTGGAGGATTACACGTTGAGAGGCTTTGATAGGATTCTTGTGCCTTCATCCTCCTTCGTGAAGAACGCGAAGAACGCGAAGAACGTGAAGAACGCCGTCACCCTCGGATTTTGATGACGCTTCATCCGAGACGTTCTTCCCCGACCCGATCTCTGATCTCCAACTCTTGAGGTAAGAGATCTCGGGTTTTTCTTTAAATATCCTTTGTGGTTTTTAACAAAACACGGATTTAATTATTTATAATTAAATCTGTTGTTTCTTGGTCCGTTTAGTTCATCGACGCGACGCCCTTCCGCGATGACGCGACGCCCTTCCGCGACGACACGACGATCCCCTCTTTCCGTGATGACAATTCCGTGAAGAATGCGTGCGACGACTTGGAGAGGTAGGGGTTGTTGTGAATATTTCATATTCCGGTGAACGTTTATTTAAAGTTAAAGAACCTGGTTTATATGAACAATTTTATTTTATTAAAATTGTTGGTTCACGTGTTGAATAAATTATCCCGTTGTTTTTATCGAACGCGGAGGGTGCCTGCTAAACGAACACGGCCCGACAACCCTTCGCTGTTCTTCGTTGTTATGTGAATTTGACGGGCGACGATGGAACATGCTGCAACGGAAATTTGATGGTTCCCTAGTGAAAAACGAGTCCCGGGAGGAGCAGCGGCGCAGACCGAAATGGAATCAGACCACCGGAGCGACTCCGGTGGCCCGCGGAAGCCGCCGGCGGCGCGGGAGGCCGGCGCCCCGGCGCACCGCCAGACAGGGCGGCCGCAGCTGCAGCCGCGGCAACGGCGCCCGCAGACCTGCGGTCGCGCGGGTCCGGCGCACTCGGACGCGGCAAAGCCGCGTCCTTTGATCTAGTGCGGCCCCACGCGGGGGGCCACGACACTTCCGACCCACAGAGGCAGCGACCCGCAGCAGACGCTCGACCGCTCGGCCGAGCTGAGCTGGACCGGGCCCAGCTGGGTCGGCCCGGGCCCGGGCCCCCCGTCTTCGGACCGTTTTCAGTCTTTTTCCCGTAACTTGAGCTACGACCCTCCAAACGACGCGCCGTCAGTGGCAAAGCGATCCTTGGATTGAGACGGTCGTTTCAGTATATTGCACTCAAGGTTTCGGATTATCTTGGGTTCGGCAGGGTTGGTTCGTACACGAAACTAACCGGGCCCTCGGAGCGGAAACACTCATATCTTGAGCTACGGACGTCTGATTGACGTGCCGTAAACTTTGGTGGATTCCTCTAAGTGAGATAGATCTTTTGTCTCACTCCGCCCGAGGTTTGGATGCAGGTGGAGTACGGTCGGGTTGGTTTTGCCTTAAAAACCAACCGGGCCCCTGGGACGAAAAAGCCAATAAGTCTCAGACCGGGAGTCCGATTGACGCGCCGTCTGCGACGTTGAGTTCATGTTGGTGATACGAAACTTTTGGATACATCAACTTTGGACATTGTGTCAGTTGATGTATCAGCCTCTCGGCTCGTGGTGCGGACCCTCCCGAATGAGCATGTTGTGTGCGGGAACCCTAGTGCTAGCTGCGACTTCGACGAAGACGACTATACATAGATCCTCGGTGGATTTGACTGCGACGATGATGAGAACAGTAGAGGAATCCTCCGTGTTTTCGGCAGTGACCACTACGGTACACCATGGGATACATCAACTCCGGACTTCATGTCAGTTGATGCATCGACCTTTTAGCTCGTGGAGTGGACCCTCCCGGAACGAGCATGCTGTGTGTGGAACCCTAGAGACAGTTGAGATTTGACGACTGCTGATCGAATGAATCGGTGTGTTACGGATAGCCTAGTGGGGAGCGCTTGGTTGTAGCGGCAGACCCACGACAGTGGTGCGCTTGGTTGTAGAGGCACAGGGGAGCACTTGGTTGTAGCGGCAGACCCACGACAGAGGTACGCTTGGTTGTAGTGGCACATGGGAGCGCTTGGTTGTAGCGGCGGACCCACAACAGAGGTGCGCTTGGTTGTAGAGGCACATGGGAGCGCTTGGTTGTAGCGGCAGACCAATGACAGAGGTGCGCTTGGTTGTAGCGGCACAGGGGAGCACCTGGTTGTAGCGGCAGACCCATGACAGAGGTGCACTTGCTTGTAGCGGCACATGGGAGCGCTTGGTTGTAGTGGCAGACCCACGACGGAGGAGCGCGTGGTTGTAGCGGCAAAACCACTGTACTTGATGGAGAAGGAGTTTCCCAATAGCTTGGGGTCCAACTTCATGATCGATCCTTTGTGGGTCATTGCGGGGGGGGGGGGGGGGGGTTAGTACCTTGCGACCCTTTATGGGTCTGACAGATTAGATGAATCCGTGGCTACATCTGATCATCTCTATTGTCATTTGAAGAAGTATACCTGCGTGAGCTGAATCCTATTTACTCTCCTTTGTGGATTGTGTTGAGCTATCCTATGTGGATTACTGTTTACTCTCCTTTGTGGATTGTGTTGTGCTATCCTTCGTGGGTATACGTTTTGCTTTTCTGTGTGGACTGAGTTGTGGTTGGGCTCGGATGTTGGAGCCGAACAAGAATTGATGACTTAGGTATATGTATGGGCATATACCTAAGCCGTGTCGGATGTAACATCATGATTGTATCTTTCCTTTGTGGAGTATCCTTTGTGGATTCTGGGAGACCTTCGGGGGTCTTGGGGTCCCTACTGAGTATCTTATACACACCCGTGCACGGGCTTTGCCAGCACTTCGTTGTGTTGGTTGCAGACGACGGACAGCGCTGATCGTGGTGGAGGCATACAGAGCAGGACGGTACCTGGAGGTGGACCACTGGTCGGGTCGTACTCAGAGCGGTCAGGTGGACTCAAGGAGCAGTGGAGGCTATCTATACCCACCCTTCAGGTGGGACATCCAGAGGATGGCTCAACGCTGCTTCTTTTCTTTTCAGTTGCTGTTTTTCCCATTCAATTGTACTTTACAGTTGGGCTTGTATTTCCGGCCCCTTTTACATTCAGCACAGCTTTTACAGTTTTTATTTAGTGTTTACTTTTCCGCTTGCTTACTCTGTGGTGCTTGTTTACTTTTCAAAGGCAATGCCTTCCCTTTTTCAGGGATTTACGCCTTGGTGCTAGTCGCCAGCCCCTGGCCTATGGAAGGCGGGCTTGTGGTAGTCACAGCACGGGCCCCGAGGATGGGTCGTGACATGAGGGTAATTTAATATTATTATAATAATATTATTTACCCTTATTTACCATATTTACCCTTTAACATGGAAAATAAAATATTTACTAATGTTGCTATTCATAATGTCCAAAAATAGAAGTTACCAATTTACACACTTTTGACCTTATGATTCAATATATGGAATCTATTTTTCCAAATTCAAAATAAAAAAGTTTCAGAAATTAATTTAAAATTAACTTTCATTGTCCAAACCAAAAAGAATGTTTTTAAGAAGTAAAAACTATCAAAAGATCTACATGTGTTTATGTACAATATAAATTTGAAATTACATCTAATAAACTACATTATATCAAATGATAAAAATATAATCTATGTATTCTTTAAAACTAATCCAATTTATAATTTATCACTATAAATTATTTCAATTAATAAATTTGATTTTAATTAAAATTTATTATTTTTCACTATTCATCAAAATAAGGAAGTTATCAGAAAAGTACCAAAATTTCACCCTAAGCTAATTTTTTTATTAAAAAATAAAAAATGAATTATATTTTACCAAAATGTATTTTTAGGGGTGTCCAAAATTAATTTTATTATTTTTCACAAAAGGACATGAAAAGTTTTTCTTTTAAGAAAATAGTTTTTCTAAATATATAACTATTTCAAAAAAACATATAAATTTAATTATAAATATGATTTCTTTATGTGAAAACATTATAAATAAAATTTTATTTTATTTGGTTACTATTCATTTTACAATATGTAATTTATAAACAAATATGTCATTTAAATAATTATAAAATTAATGTGTTCTTTATTAGAAACTCAATATTGCTTAGAACGCAAGACAAATCGTTGTAGCGTGAAATATAAGTTATTAAATTAGTTTAAAGAGATAATGTACTATGAACACATGGGTTGTTACAATAGATGTGGGCTATTTGCTGACTGTGTGATGGGGAAGTGTTATTTTTATGTGCAAATAATATTTCATGGCTTGTTGAACTTGTTTGAGGACAAGAGGGAAAACCAAGTACCTAGGTGGGTGGAAGTGTACTATCATGCTAGTGATCCCGTGTGGTTTTGACTCAGTTTCATGTAGCAAGATTAAAAATGAAAAAACTATCTAAAATATGACAATTTTTTGTTGGGGGACCACTTAGTTATGGGTCTGATCCCTACTTGTGGCTTCTGTTAACAAGAAAAGATATTGTGAGGGTTACATTCACAAAGAAACGAAGAACTTGAGACGCACAGAAAGCTAGTGCCTAGGGGTTGTTTCATGTTGAATTTGCTCATTGGATTATTTGTGCTTACCATCGTCATATAGTATGTTTCGATTCATAAGCTTTGTTATTTTATTTAAATGTCTTGATTCTTTATAAAATCCCAGTTGAATTTTATTTATTTAATGTTTCATCCTTTAGAAATTGTAACTAGAATTTATTGTTTACAAAAACATGTAAGCTTATTGTCATTGAATTTTTATCACATTGAATATCTTAGTGGTGGTATCATACTGGGCTTTGGCTCACACCCTACTTACACCTTTGGTGTAAATATACTTGGTTATTTTTGTCGCAACATTAGGTACTGCTCTTGTGCCAATGGTTTAGGTTTTTAGCAGTCCATCGTGATGCGGTGTTGTGGAGATGGCTTAAGGGGAGTGGCTCTTTCCATGTTGAGGTTCTTGGGTTGTTGGTTTTATGGTTTTTTACCATTGTAATGGGAATTTAACATTGTTTTAAATAATATAATTTAGTTATAATGTTTTGTAAAAGTTGATTTTGTTTGAAAAAATGTAGATTGGTTTTATTGGATTTATTTGTCGTTGTATGTTTATAAACTCAGGTAAATCCTTCCCAATTTTCATTTCATGATTCCTAGGAACTTTTTCCAGCCCGTGGGGATCGGGAATGTAAGGACCCAGCCTTTAAACATTAGATATATATTGAATTAAAAGAATAATTCACATTGAGGGAATTTTTAGGTTTAGAGTTTTACAGAATTAGGCCATGACTATTACATTTCATTTCAAATACAAAGTAGACACTTCTACTCAGTTTCCATTTTCTTCACAAAACAAGAACTCTCGAATAAAATAGACATGTATAGATACATGTTTAAGACAACATGAATTTTCCTTGATCCCATTCTTGACCCTATTCCACATTAAGTCCCGTGAAAAAATTTCAGAAACATGGGATGAGCATAAAAAGCTCAGTAAGGGATACATAAAGAATGAAAACAGTTATTTTATCAAAACAACAATTAAACCATAAATACATTAACATAAGTAATAATTTTGACCTTAATAAAGTAGTAAATATTCTTCAGTACATAAAAGATCAATACTTACTCTTTTGTAACCCAAAGATTACCATAAAACCCATATAATGAAACCATAACAGATAAAGGTAACTTGGTACATAAACATACTTAAATGGAATAACCATACGGTCGACATCCACATATATCATTAAATGGAATATCCATATGGCCGAATTCCATACCCATTTCATTAAAGTTTAAAATGTAACTACCTATCTTGGTATTCCCAGCACCACCCGTCATTTGGTTTATCACATAACCACCCGTTAAATGTCCATGTACCATTATAAAATCATAAAACAGAAAACAAATATAAAGGAAAGAATAAATTTTCACATTTTAATCAAAATATATCACTGAATATATTTATATAAAAAATACATTATCAAAACCATATTCAATACCAAAATACATAAAAGAGTATATGGTATATATTTTCATAAAAAAACATTATGGCTTGTTAAGGAATCCAAATGAAAAATAATACTCGTTGTGGCGGAAAGGTCTTTGTCGCCGCTTTTGAAAAAACATTCATTTTTTCCTTTAGTAAAACGCTTCATAGAAAAAGATTGATTTTGAATAAAATTAAATTTAAATGGGGTTTTTACATCGTATAAAAGAATGTTTTTTATAAATGAAGATATGCCTCAATGAAAAGAGATTGAGAAGAAGTCCCATACCTCGTGTCTGACTTGACTCGATCGCTCTTTAATCTCCTGAATAATAAACTAATGCTAACTTCCACCTGATTAATATCCTTTTTCCTGTTTATTATTCCTTTTATATCACTTATTACCATGTTATAAACATTATGTAATAATTTAAGTTAATAATGTCCATTTTGTCGATATTTGTTACTTGAGTCAAAAAATGGACTTCTTATAATTTCATGTTTTTCATGTGGTCAATGGTTCATTATATCCAGAATTATATTAATGATTTATATGTCATATATATCATTTATATCTAGCATATACTTGTATTTATAATAGTACATAACATTTAGAGGTAGGAAATGAAATGCACCGTTCATGGAGACGGTAAGTCGTACGTATGCATGAACGCTAATTCTATTTATATTTCATATTTAATGGAATTAAAACTTAATATTACATAGTATTATTATATTTGAAATATTTTATAATATATAATATCATTAAATCTTTCCTTTATACGTACCACATATGGTATGAATGAGTCATATCACTTTGAGGGGGTGGTAGTCCGCACATCCTCAAATTAAATTATCATGTTTACACATAATGGAAACCATAAAGGTATGATATAAAAGGAATATGCATAAAAAAATATAAGCATAATATATATCATATATAAATACAGTTTCATCTTAATGGACACCATGAGAGGTGGTATGACATAATCGAACAATCATCGTTTCGTGAGGCGATAGTTTGTCATCCATAGAAACATTATGTTTTTCACCCATTAGATGAAGGAATGTGTAAGTGTTGTTTGAATAAATACCATATAACATACTAGTATATTTAGGATACTTTTTTTATTACAAAAGAAAGGAATAAAAATATTTTAGGGGTTGGAGATGTAAAATAAAATAAAACAATTTAAGAGAAACCATTACCTTTAATTTGGGTAACTCCCTTTGGTTTGAACTAAAGGACTTCTTGAAGTTCCTTCTTCCAAACGTAAGGATTATAGTAGGAGTATAGGAATGTATGGTACTTAATTTGGCATAGGTTGGATGAGCCCAAAGGCTTTAGTGGTGTGGAGAATTTTTTAGAAGTGGTCACTTTTTATGAGGGGGAGGAGGGGCTCTTCAGGAAAGTGTGATAATATTATTTTATTATATAATGAAATTAGGTTTAAAATGGTCAACTAATCATTAAATACGAATCTAAGATTACTCATAATCGAAATAAATTCATAAAATAATAATTGGACTGGTTTTAGATTATATTTTAAAAATTATAATCTTATTTATTTAAATCATTTATTAATGAGGTAAATACTATATCATTATTGTGTCATAAATAATTTAATTTATTTGACGTATAAAAATTATAAAAACAATACCATTATATAGGAAATCTTTTTATATTTTCAATGAATATTTATAGTCCAAAAAAAGATTTATATATCACCATTTAAAAACTAATTTACAAAGATATATTTGTTTATGTCAATTTTGTATTTGAATTAATTAATCAAAAATGCCATTATCACTCCCAAGTGGCTCAAGGGGTCCCAAAATCGTCACAAGGAATCCCATGGTCGGCCATGACTCATCCAATAGGATTAGGACATGTTTAAGGGTAATTTTATATTATTATAATATTATTTTTACCCTTATTTACCTGATTTACCCTTTAACCATGGTAAATAAAATATTTACTGAAGTAAATATTTGAAATGTCTAAAAAAAAAAGTTTCGTATTTATACAATTTGGACATCCAAATTTAAAATATAGAATCCATTTTTACAAATTCAAAACATAGAAGTGGTAGAAATTAATTTAAAATTAATTTCCACTGTCAAAATAAAAAGCGTGTTTTTAAGATTTAATAACTATTAAAAGATTGACACTTATTTTTGTCCAATATCAAAGATAAATTAGTTCCAATGACCAACATTGAATTAAATTGTCAAAATATATTCTAATTACACATTATAATCAATTAAAAAGAAAATATAACTATATAAATAAATAATATTAAAACGTAGTTTTGAATTAAAATACAATATTTTCATTATTCATTGAAAAATGAACTGTATCAGAAAAATTCCAAAAATTTACAAAAATTAAATATTGATGTCCCCATTATAAAGAAGAATTTTATTTGGTCAAATATAATGTAATAAAGTGACCAAAACTATATTTAATGAGGGTTCTTCATTAAAATAATGTAAATCGGCCATTTAATGTAAAATATGCTTAAAATTAGATTCATTCACATTTTAAGCCTCTAACATTTATTGGATAAAAGTATATACATTTAGAAATCATTAATAATCATATTGAAGTTAGTTTGTTTCATTATTTCCAATAAAACGTCTAGGAGTTAACTACCATTTAAAATAATAATATTATATTATTAGTGTGCAACGTAAGATTTCAAAGAAACATGTTGTTGCGTATCAGGTACACTATCGAACATAAAAACCATTTTAAAGTAAAATTAATATTAAATTAACTAATGTTAAAAAATATGAAAATCTATTATTCTTCATTTACTTGTGATGTTACATCCCTCCCCCATTTTGGAAATTCCGTCCTTATAATTTTTATTCACTTATCAAAATAAGTGGGGGTATTTATCCCTCATAACATTTTCAGATTCCCACATTCCCTCTTCAACCTTATGTGTTTTCCACAAAACCTTTACATGGTGAATTACCTTATTCTACAACACTTTCTCTCTATGGTCAAGAATTTGAACTGTTTGTTCCTCTTTAGAGAGATTCTCTTCCAACTGAACTACCTATGGGCTTAAAACATGAGATAGACCTGGATAGACTTTCTCAACATCGAAACATGAAAAACAATTTGTACCTGGGATAGTCTTGGAGGTAAAGAAACTCTGTACACAACTGATCTAACATTCTATAGAATTTTAGAAGGTCCAATAAACCTCTGACTCAACTTTCCATTCTTACCAAAACACATCACACATTTCCAGACATTGATAAACATTCTCCAGGATTCTTTTTACCACACTTCTCACAAGTTGGATACATAATTTTCTTACCAACAAGCTTCTTTGATGAGTTATTTCCCTTTGCCTGCCAACTGTACCTCTTATTTTGTTGTTTGTCAAGGAACACATGATCATTAGAAAACTCCACTTCCACCTTCTCCACACATCGAACATGTTTTTCATAACTTTTGACCTCACGAGAAGAAAAATCCCTTCGATCCATTGGATTTAATCCTGAGTAAATTTTTTTGATTTTACTATCATGTACTCATATGAAATTTGGAGCATACCTTTCCAGTCGTGTGAACTTTGCTTTATAAATAGCCACTCAATCATCCTCCTGCATTAATTCTAGGAATTGTTTTTCCACCATAATAAGAACCACCTTTGGAAAATATTTCTCAACAAACATACCGTTAAACTAATCCCAAAAAAGAGAATAAATCTCCTCACTATCCCTGATATTTTTTACCATCGACCACTACTGATCAGCTTCACCTTCAAAATGGTAAATAGTGAGACTAACCTTTTGATGTTCTGAACAACCCATGACATCGAAAATATTTTCCAGTGCTTTAATCCACCCTTCAGCTAGCATAGGGTTAGATGATCCTCTGAATGAATGGGGATTTTGCCTCATGAAATTCTCCTCTACTGACATGTTCCTCTGTGGTTGATCTAGCTGATCTCGTGCATGGATACCACCACCATTTATAGCCTGAGTCAACTATTCCATCACTGCAACAAATTGTTCAGTTCCGATTCCGACCATCTCAGGTTGCTGATTTGCAAGTTTGTCTTCCTCTTGATGTTGTCCCAACATAGCTGTCTTGTTTCCTCTACGGAAAACCATTATGAACACAAAAATTTCTTAGGAGAAGAAATATGGTAATCTATAAATGCTATATTATATCAATATTACCATAAATTAATTAAGAGACATTTATTAACATTATGATAACTCCTAAAGTTATCTAAATTGACCTTTGATACAAACTGTAGGGACCCTACCTTAATATATTACTTAATATTGAATTAAAAAAATAATTCACATGAGGATCTTTTCGAGTTTAGAGTTTTAGAGAAATATGACATGACTATTACATTTTATTTATAAAAAAAGTAAACACTTCTACTCAGTTTCCATTTTCTTCACATAACAATAACTCGTGAAAAAAAAATTCATGTCTACTTCCATGTTTAAGATAGCATGACTTTTCCTTAATCCCATCCTTGACCCTATTCTATATTATGTCTTGTGAAAAACATTTCAAAAACATGGGATGATCATAGAAAGCTCAATAAGGGATACACAAAGAAGGAATGTTGTTAGTTTTTCAAAACAGAAACTAAACCATGAATACTATAACATAATTAATACTTTGCACCTTTATGAAGTAGTAAATACTCTTCATTGGATAAAAGATCACTACTTACCATTTTGTAACCGAAATATTACCATAAAACCCATATAAAGAACACATAACATATAAAGGTAACTTGGGACATAAACATACTTAAATGGAATAACCATACGGTCGACTTCCACACATATCACTAAATGGAATAGCCATATGGACAATTCCATACCCAATGCATGGGAGGTTATAACATAACATCCCATCATTGTATTCACGGCACCACCCATCATTTTGTTTATCATGTAACCACCCGTCAAATGTACTAGTACCATTATAAAATTATAAGACATAAAACAAATATAAAGAAAAGAAAACATTTTAACATTTCAATCACAATATATCACTTAATATATTGAAATAACAAATCCATTATCAAACCCATTTTCAATACCAAAAAAAATAAAATATTATATGGTATTTATTTTCTTAAAAAAACATTACTTCTTGTTAATGAAGCCAAAGGACAAATAATACTCGCAGTGGCGGAAAGGTTATTGTCACCACTTATGAATAAAACATTCCTTTTTGTCATTTAGTAATATGCTTCATAGAAAAAGATTCCTTTTTAATAATAGTAAAAGTCAATGGTTTTTAAACTCCGTCTAAAAGAAATTTGTGTATAAATAAAGATATGCCTCAATGAAAGGTGATTGAGATGAAGTCCATTACCTCATGTCCGACTTGACTCGATCGCTATTTAATCACCTGAATAATAATGTAATGTTAATTTCTACTTTCTTAATAACCTTTTCAAGTTTATTATTCCTTTTATACCACTTATTACCATGTTATAAACATTATGTAATCATTTATGTTAATAATGTTCATTTTGTCGATATTTGGAACTTGACTCAAAAATGGACTTCTTATAACTACATGTTTTTTATGTGGTCAAAGGTTCATTATATACAGAATGATATTCATTATTTGGATATCATATATATCATATATATCCATAATATACATTTATTTATAATAGTACATAACATTTAGAGGTAAGAAATGAAATGCACCATTCATGGAGATGGTAAGTCGTACGTACGCATGAACAATACTTCCATTTATATTTAAAATGTAATGGAATTAAAACCTAATGATACATATTAGTATTATAATTCCAGTATTTAATCATATAAAATATCATTAAAACTATCCTTTACACGTACCACATATGGTATGAATGAGTCATATCACATTGAGGGGGCGGTAGTCCGCACTTCCTCAAATAAAATTATCGTGTTTACAAATAATGGAAACCATAATGGTATGATATAAAAAAATAAAAAAGCATAAATGAAACATAAAAATAATATATATCATATATAAATATAGTTCCATATTAATGGCCACCATGAGAGGCGGTAGGAGATAATCGAACAATCATCGTTTCGTGAGGCGTTAGTTTCCCATCCAGAGAAACATTATGTTCTTCACCCATTAGATGATGGTGTGTGTAAGTGTAGTTCGAATCCTTCACATAAAAACATACTAGTATATTGAGGATACTGTTTTTGTTACAAAATAATGGAATAAAAAGAGTATAGGGGATGGATTAGTAAAATAAAAGAAAAGAATTTAAGAAAAACCATTACCTTTAATTTGGGTAACTCCCTTTGTTTTGAACCAAAGGACTTATTGAAGTTCCTTATATCCTAGGTAAGGCTTATAGGAGGAGTATAGGGATGTAGGGAGATTAATTGGCCAGATGGTGGACAAGCCAAAAGGCTTGAGAGGTGTGTATAATTGGTTAGAATTGGTCTTCTTTTATAAGGGGGTGGAGGGGCTCTTTACAAAAGTGTGATAATATTATTTTATTATATAATGATATTCGGTTTCTAATGGTCCAAAAATCGTTATGGTCGGATATAAGATGACTCATAATCGAAATAAATTCAGCCAATAATAATTGGACTGGTTATGGATAATATTTTAATCATTATAATCTAATTTATTTAAATCATTTATTAATGAGGTAAACACTACATCATTATTGTGTCATAAATAATTTAATTTATATGATGTATAAAAAATATAAAAAATATACCATGATGTATAAATTCTTTTTATATTTTCAATGAAAATTTATAGTCGAAATAACAACTTATATAACACCATTTAAAAATTAATTTACAAATAGTTGTTTGTTTATATCATTTTGGTCTTTACATTAAATTAATTAATCAAAAATGTCATTATCACTCCTAAGTTATTCAAGGGGTCCCAAAATCAACCCCAAGATGCCCATGGTCGGCCATGACTCATCCAATAGTATATGGACACGTTTAAGGGTAATTTTAAATTATTATAATATTATATTTACCCTTATTTACCTGATTTTCCCTTTAACCACGGTAAATAAAATATTTACTGATGTAAATATTTAAAATGTCAATATATAAAAGTTACCTGTCTACAAAATTTGGACCTACAGATTTTAAATATAGAATCTAGTTTTATAAATTCAAAATATATAAGTGACAGAAGTTAATTTAAAATTAATTCCCGCTGTCAAAACCAAAAGCCTGTTTTTAAGAATTAATAACTATCAAACAATTGACATTTGTTTATGTCCAATTTCAAAGTGAAATTAATTACAATGACCAACATTGGATTAAATGGTAAAAATATATTCTAATTAAACTATAAAACAAATATGATAGATAATATAACCATATAAATGAATTAGATTAAAATGAAGTTTTGAATTAACATATAATATTTTCACTATTCATTGAAAAATGAACTTTATCGGAAAAATTCCAAAAAATTACACGATGTAAATTTTGAAGTCCCCATTATAAAGAAATATTTTATTTAGTCAAACAGAATGTATTATAATGGAAAAATCTATATTTAATGAGGGTTTTCCATTAAAAGGTGGTAAATCGGCCTCTTAATGTAAATTATGCTTAAAATTAGATTCATTCACATTTTAAGCCTCTAACTTATATTAGATAAAATTAAATACATTTAACAATCATGTATAATTATATTTTAGTTATTTTGGTTCATTAATTCCAATAAAACTGCTAGGAGTTAACTACCATTTAAAATAATAATTTTATATTATTAGTGTGCAACGTAATATTTCAATGAAACTCGTTGTTGCGTATCGGGGGTGCTATCAAACATAGAAACCCTTTTAAAGTAAAATTAATATTAAATTAAAAAATATTAATAAATATGAAAATATCTTATTCTCCATTTTCCTGGGATGTTACAAGGAACACCCTTCGGGAATTGTCACGGGCTGGGTATGGTGCAGGTTTTGATGGCGACCAGATTCAGTTCTGGATAGAGAATTAAAAGAAGATAATTGTTAAAGATTAAGTACATCACTCTTATTAAATAAATTAAATATGAAAAAATCGTGAGGAATGTTTATCGCTATTTTATAAAAATATGGAATGGGATACAGTTAAATAAAAATGGAAAATTCTATTAAAATACATTGAATGTGGAGTCATTGGGAACTTTGTCGATAATTATCCTCTAATAAATAAATAACAAGATTATTAATGATATTATAGAGGGCAGATAAGATCATGTAACTAATAGGATTAAAATACTCAGTCTTTTTCAAAAGGGAAAGATAAAAAGTTCTTCAAATTCAAAATAAAATGTTTCATATATAATGGTGATGGAGAATAAGATAGTAAGATGATGCCAAAAATTCTTCTAAGAAGGTTGATAATACTTTTATTGTAATATATAATAAAAAAGTGTTTAGAATTAGACATTCTAAAGAAGAATAATCTCTATTACAATGTCACTTGAATGGAGAATTGAAAAATTCTATAGAAATATTGTAAGTTAAGAGAAATAAATCAGGATTTTAAAATATAATAGTTCTTCAACAAATAATAAATATTATTTCTTCATGAAATAGTTAATCTGGTGAATTAAATTGATGATTTGAATAAATTTTTTGTGGAATAAAAGAATCATAATTAACATCGGGAAGTAATAATGAAGGAAAAATGAAGAATAACTGAAACATGTCCAAAAAATATTCTAAAGATGATAAAAGTAATAAAAGTTTCAAAAATTCTATCTCAAATGTTGGTGGAAATTCTATTATTGATAAACCTAATAAGAATTAAAAATTATAATATTAAATGGTTTAAAATAAATCTAGAAATGTCTCTGAAAATAAGAAATCTGTGAAAGTTATGTATACAAACAAGACCAATCATGTTGGGAAATCTGAAGATACTAAACATTTTGAGTGTGAAATGTTATCAATTTCTGTTGGTTTAGAGAATACTCAAAATAAAACAGAGATGAAAATAAATGTTCTATTTCAAAATAGAATGGTTGGTGGTCAATAATTTTTTGATAATAAAGATGATATTGTTTCTTATAAACATGGTCACAACTTTGGTCAGTATAGATGTTTTACAGGAAAATATTTCTTTTATGGGTACTGCTAGTATTGAGGTGGATTTGAAAACATAGAAAATATTTTTTGGTTCAACCAAAAATTTTACAATTATTCCAAAAGTTATATAAGTAAAATTATTAGTGGGATTCAATCACTTCAAATTTAGAATATAGATTTTAGAAGAAGTATGAGATGATTGTTTTAAAGAAACATGACATTGTTGGATTAAAAGTTTAAAATATTTTAAACCATCTAGAATGTTTTTATAATGATTTGAACAACCCGATAACCTTGAAATAGAATGTCTTGTTTTGTTACTAACACAAAAAAATGTTTATTAATTTTAAGAAGTTTGAGATAAAGAATGATAAAGGGGAATAAAAAGATCTTATTGTAGAAACTGCTCTGAAAGATACAAAAGGAGAAAAACATGGATTCTTGATATTGTTTTTTCTTCTCTTATGAAATGATGTATAATGTTATTGAATAATGTGAAAGACTATATATAAGGAATAATGACATTTGGCATTGATGAATCCATAATAATCAAAGGTTTTGTATCAGCCATCATTTGGAAAGAAAAGAGTAAATCTACAAAAAAAAATTATGTTGTTGGGATAAAACACAACATGCTAGGTTTTTTGAAAGTTTTTTATAAAGGAAACAAAGTTATTTTTAGAAAATATGGGTTTTTTATAAAAAATTATAATGATGGAAAGATTGTTAAAAGAGTACAATGAACAAAAGGAAACATGTTTCTAGTTGGTGAAATACAAAACACATGTTACTTGAGTATGATAGAAGAGAATTATTTGAGGAATAAAAAGATGTGAAAATGGTTTAGAGAAATATGAGAAATTAATCAATGTGACATAGTGTCTGTGTCATTCATTATATGTTAATTACAAGATATTTTTGTTTTACTATTTTTCAGAAAGGAAAAATTACAAACTCAATGCATAATAAAGTTTATATTTGTTTAAAACAGCCCTTTGAACTTATTCATTCCAATATATTTAGAATAATTAGAAAAAAATAATTTATTTAGATAAGTACTTCATCACATTTGTTGATGAATTTACTCACTTAAATTTTTTTGTATATGAAACATAAGTCATATGCACTAAAAATATTTAAATGTTTCCAAAGTAATGTAAAGAAGAAATGTGAGTATTCAGTTAAGAAGTTGAGATATGATAATGGCATTGAGTATTAAAATAAATAAATTGAAAGATTTATTGTGAAGTATGTAATTATACATGAGTATATTTCTGCATATAATCCTCAAGAAAATGGGGTTGTTTAAAGGATGAACATTTGTTTGGTATAAATGGGGAGAATAATGTTACATGAACATGATATTTCTCATTACTATTTTTGGAAGGCCATGAGTACTATTGTGCTTATCCAAAAATTATTTTTTCATAGGATACGTTAAAATATGAATCCATATTATATGTTTTAAAGAAATAATCTAAGCATGAAACACTAATGAGTTTTTGGGAGTCCATACATCATAAATAAGAAATATGGGAACCTTGTAATGTTTGAAAAGATAGGTAAATTTGGAATATTTTTTGATTATGCTATGGAATAAAGTGGATATAGATGATTCAAAAAATAAATGGGTTGAATTCATTATTCTATTGATGTAATAGTTTTTGAAAACGATGAGTAAGATAATAAGACTTCAGTTGATAAGGTAGTTGAGTCGGATAAGAACTGTTTTGTTAACATTTTCGATAAGGATACATATAATTATAATCCTACTCAAAAATAAAATTTAAATTCACCTATTTCTAATGTTGTTGAATTTTAAAAAAAATATAATCCATATCTAATGAAATAAGTAGAATCTCATAACAATCATGATGACCAACATAAAAATGTTTAAACAAGAACAACAACAAATGCTATTACACATAATTCTTTTATTAAACTGTGATACAAATGACATAAATATTAAATTTGAGAATATAGAATGGGTTTAGTCCATGAATCATGAGTTGGATCAAATATAAAATAATGATAAAGGGGAACTCAAACTTTAGTTGGACAAATAAATGTTATTCGTATAATGTGGGATTTTCAGAACATTCTAAATGAAGAAGGTGAACTAATTAGGAAAAATGAAAATTTAATATGAATGGGTTTCCCACAAATTGATGGTGTTGATTTTGATGATAATTTTTCTCTACATGAATATTGACATACAATTAGAATATTTATTTCTATTATTTCAAAACAATGTTGCCAAAATTTCTAAATGGATGTAATGTATGCATTTTTTAATAGGGATCCTAATGAGAGAGATTTCATTGAATAAACATATGTCTTTATTATTGGTAAATATTAAAGTCCTCTGTGTCTATAAATTAAATCCGTATATGGGATAAAATAATCTTTGAGAGAATGGATTCCAAATTGGATACATGCTTAGAGATCATGAGATTCAAGAATGGAAGAGTTGATAGAAATATTTATAACAAGGAACATCTAGAGTTTTTGATAATCATAATTGTTTATGTGGATGAAATTATCTTATTTGGGAATAATGAATTATTTTATGAAATATTTTTTAAATAAATTAAGAAGTTGGTTGAGATGTTCATGCTTAGAGAAATTAAATAATTTCATGGGAAAATTTTTTTAAAAAAATATACTCATTTATTATCAAGAATAATATTTTAAAAAAACTTATGAAGAAGTTAATCATGGATACTTAGATGCCAATTTCCAAACCTATATTAGTGGAACCCATGTTGGGGAATGATTTAGAAGTAAAAGAAGTTTATTTGAATATTTTTTGAAAGATAATGGGACGTTTGTTATATTTAACATCCAAAATACCATTAAAATTATGATTTTACCTTATCAGAAAGATTTCATAGTTATCCTAAGGATTCTTATTTACATACTGGAAGAATAATTCTTTGATATATAAAAGGAACAAAAAACTTCGGAATCATATATGATAGATCAAAAAGTATTGACTTTTTTGGGTATTTAGATGCGGATTGTGCGGGAAATTTTGATGATAAAAAATCCAAATCTGGTGGAGTTTTATTTCTAAGGAAATTTTTAAATAAATGGAATAAAAATAAATATGATTTAGTAACTCATAATATGGTTGAAGATGAGTAAATTTTTGTTACTAAAGCTATTACTTGACATATGTGGATTAATACTCAACTATAATATTTACTTGTTGAAGTAATGTTTCTCTTTCTATTTAGTTGTGATAATAAATGTGAAATAAACCTTACTATGAATATGGTACAACATTTTTATTCAAAACATTTTGATAGTAAATATCATATCATCAAAAATCATATGGACAAGAATAAATTGAAGCTGAAGTAAGTTCCTATATAAGAACAAGTTTTGGATATTTTCCCAAAACCATTACCAAAGGAACCAATTTATAAATTGAGGTTAAATGTGGACATCCATCATAATTCTCATCAAGTTCTAGGTATGTGTTTTTTCCACATATCTTATCATTTCTATGGATATTGATCCCATGGGAGATAATTGTTCCATAAATATATCCTTATCTAAGAATACATAAAGTGGAAGTTGCGTGTAAGCTATGAACATATCAATGTAATTATGTGATATATTATAACTATTTGTTTGACTGGTCGAAGGAAAAGAAATCATTTTTCAACAATAATTTTGAAGAGTTTGGGGAAAAAATATGTTACTAAAAATTTTAAGGAATATAAAAATGTTGTGAAGAAAAGCCGAGGATTATTTCATAATCAATTCTTTTTTATAGAATGGGTTTTATCAATGATTATTTTTCCTTTAATGAGTTAGTTCATGTAAGATTAGAATTATTCATAAGTAATCCATAGCATGAGGTTAAAATTTTAAATAATTAATGAATCATTAGTTGACAAAAAAATTCAGAAGGATGATATTTTTAGGACCAAGCTAATCAGGATGATAATCATATTCAGGTAATATCTTTTTTATCAAGGTTGTTTAACAATAAATAATAACCTCACTTTTTTTGAGAAAATCAAACTGACCATATAATTTAGAGGACCAGAATCGCAATTCATATGAAATTTAATCTTATTCCAAACATTATTTTGTATGAAAATGATCATCAGACTCTCACCAGGTCTATAATGCGAGATGATCACATTGAGAAAGAAAAATAGACTCTACAAGGATCCAATATAAATTATGATAATGCTTTTCTATTTTGTATTTATCAATAATTATAAGGATGTTGTAAAACTAGTTATGTGTGATTTATGAAATAAATGGGGAGAAAATGTGTTTTCAATCTTATTTAGACCAATTATATACTAGTTGAGTTGAAATGAAATATGTTACTAGAGGAATGGGAAGGTAAAATACTTTCCATTATATGTTAGATGATACTAAATATGATCTTCAATGTATTCAATGTTAAAAAGGAAGACAATATACATAATGGTATTTTTAAGAATAATATAGTTTGTGAAGATGATTATTTTTTGTCTCAAGATCATTTAAATATGTTTATTAGATGAAGAATTGTTCAAAGGATGGGAAGGTTTATCGTAATGAGAAAAACTGAAGATGAAAGGGTTTTAGTTAAACAAAAATAAAAAGATATAAATCCTTTATGAAAGGAGTTGATGATTTTATAACCATAAAAGATAATTCATTGAAGTGTTGAATTTTCATTGGTACCATATTCAGAAAAGAAATAAGTTACTGAAGTCGGAGCTATTGAAACTAATCAATCAGATTCTACATTCATTCATAATCATCAGAGGAAGAATTGTATTCATCCAGAGATATTGGGAATGATGATAAATAAAATAAGTTAATTTTTATATAGATGATTCAAAAATAAATTTTTGAAGTCTATTCCAAGAGTTTTAAGTAAAAATAAGAGAATAATCTATTTTTTTCATATGTCTTCATCATAAATGAGGCTAATCGTAATGAAAATTAGAATCAGAATTGAGTTTTGTTATGTCTGAAATCCTTCTTGATGATAATGAAGGAAATATAAATGTATTTTTAAAAGGGATATTGAAGCTCAAAGAATATGTTCATTTTTATTTTAAATATTTGGTGCAGATCATTGTTATGAAATATCTTTAGATGGATTTTTTGTATTAGGGTCAAGAAAAAAAGTGACCGAATGCCTTCATCGTAATGAAGAAATTTTATTAGAAAATTAAAATTATTAATAAAAATTGGGTTGTATTTTTTAAAATAATTCATAACTGATATGAAGTATTTAGAAGATCAAAGAAGGATGGATAACAATTTAGAACAATTGATGAATTCCTAAATTCATCCAAAATTGATGAGATCATATATATTCTAGAAATTTCCTTTAGAGGGAAAAGTTTTCATAATCCAACCCAAACCTCTTTTGAGACACAAAAAAAAGTAAAATTATGATTGTCAATTCTAATGGATTTACTATAGAGATAGAATATCTAAATATATATGAAGAATAGGTTTCCAGATCATTTTTCTTGAATTATTTTTTCCAAATAGAAGATTAAATGAGAAGAGGCCGAATTGTTTTCAACTTATAATCACATTTAGCTAATCATCGTATTTATCTGTTCATAATAATAATATCGGATCCTCAGTATGGGATTTATAGAATTAAATTGATGTGGTTCTAATTTATCTCAATCATATTTTGATAGATATATTTTTTTTATTGAGAAATTGGATATGTGATTTGGACTAAGAAATTGAACTGAGTTTCATTTCAAAGTCCTGGATGTCCTTCCCATATTATGTGTAAGAATGTGAATAACTGTTTTGAAATATTATATTTGTGATAGTTGATCAAGAAGAACCCTAAAATTTTAATTAAAAATGATACTTTAATCAATTCAAGCAACTTGAATAACATGTGTTGTTTTATTTTACATAGTGTCGCACGCTTGTAAGGGAAATCCTACTCCTTTTCCTATAGAAAATGAGTATTTTACAAGGGATTGTTTTGTATCAGGTTATTTCAAGACCATTCCAAGGACATACCTAGTATAATTGAGTAGTTAACAATATAATGTATAGTATTCCTGTGGATGTGTGTTGGAATTTTTTTAATAGGGAAATAAATATCAAATATGAGGTGAAGGGTTTTTCATATGTAAGGAAACATAATAGAAAGAGATATCATTGATTAACCCCTCCCCCTCTCAGTCATACAACTAAATTAGTTGGGAAATTAAATTTCCTCTTATGATTAAATGTACTATATCTAACCTAATAAATTTCATATGGATTTGAAAAGGTAATGAAAAAAATTTAAATGTTTAATTATCTACCCGTGATGTTTGAACTTAATATTCCCATGATAGAAAACCGTTAGATTTTTAAATGAATTGATATTTTGTTATTTATCTTATAAAAAAATAGTCATGTAATAAAATGATTGATCACTATAGGAAAAATATTTATTGGCCTTATCTAACATCAACAAGAATTAGTTATTACTTTGGGAGCCATTAAAATATGAATAGTGTCATTCCATTATTGAGATGTAATGGGTATTTACCAAAATGACATCTTCTACCACTTATAAAAATAAGTCACTTCCCCCACATTTATCCACACATTAATAATATATAGATATAGTAAACATCTTTCTTAGTATCACGTAAACCCTCACTACACATCTTATAAGCCTTATCCTTACCAAAATAGCAAGATAATGGCCCTTAAGGAATTACCCCATGGAGAATATCCAAAGGGAAAAGGTAATGCTATCAACCACACTCTCTTAGTTTCTTCAAACGTATAGACTCTCAAAAATTATATGTACATGAATGTATGATAACATAAATATTAATATAATTTTTAATGTTATTATACTAATGTAATATCATGTTTCTATATCCCTCTCAATCATTTTAAAATTGAGAAACGTATTCATGTGTTTGTTCTTTCGATTGCTTGCATGAACAGAATATTCTATTTTTCATAAACTGTTTATATGGAATTCATAAAATATTTATTTAATGGAAAATATATTAATTATACAATGATAAGTATTCACAAATAATAATTATTAATATTTATTACCCCTCTTATTTAATGAAAAATTAGAGTGTCATCCGTGTTTGTGTGGACTATCACTACTATGGAATGACTTATCATGTTATTCCATTACTTACTAACATGGATTATTCTAAAACTGTGTCCAAGATATAAAACTAATATTTATAAAACTAGTAATATTAAATAATAAAAAATGATAGGATCTATAATTAATAATAATAATTAATTTTTGTAGTAAATTTAATCACATTAAATGGACATATAAAATCTCACTTCTTTATTAGATTGAATTATGTAAACCAACTGAACTATATATTTTTTTATAATCTAATAATAAAAGAAAAACTTCTAAATTTTTACGATAATGATGTTATTTTACAATAACTATTAACATGGTCAGCAAACTGAAAGGGTTGTAGAGTTATTAACTGAATAACCCTGAGTAATTGATATAAGTGGAAGTCATATTAAAAATAAAAAATAATAAAAATGGACTTTATAAAATTAAATAAATATTTATGTGGTTTTTTAAACATATTTAATATATATATAATTTTATAATCATGAATAGTTGGTGGACATGTAAATGAATGATGTGAAATGTTACGAGTTCTTCTTTGATCAACATATTTTAATGAGTCATAATGATTCATTTTTTACAATGGGTTTATATAATGGATTTATACCTTTATATGATGACACTATAATTCATACTATCTATGATGAAAAAATAAATTTGTAATTATGATCATTACCCTGTTGAAATTCTTCCATAAAAGCATATTATATTTTAGAATAATTCACATCCTCTCTAAAAACAGTGTCCCCACCTTGTTCATGCTTCCGTTTCTCACCAATGTTATCCTTTTTATATAGAAACCAAATTATGTGTTATATTATTCAACGTTCATATTTTATTTAAACACTTTTTTTAATAAAATATTTTTTTAATATTTTTTTATGTCGGTATTCAAAAATAGTATTGAAAAACATAAAAAATGTTTTCCATCATTTCATAGTAAAATGTTATATGTTCCAGTCTTAATTAATTTGAATTACCATTATATCATTTCAGGATACTATTATTGGTGATATTATTAAACATTTTTTTTCTAATGTTTTCAATTCAACTTTTCAAAAATAACTTTTTAATAGTTTTAGAAACATCTTATTTAATAATAATTCTGAATAAATTTTCAAAATACTATTTTATGATTTTGGATTAATTTTACATTTTGACATAAAAGGTTTTATTTCCATGGAATAGTTTTCCATTAATCACCCTCTAAATGTTTTTATGGTGTAATTTTTTGGTTTGATTTCATTTTTTGGTAAAATCATTTTCATTCATAAGGACAATTTTAGTTATACCATCAGGAAACATTGTCAAAACCATTTTCTATTCCATGGTTTCTTTTTGAATATGATGAATGAAACCCATTTTCTTCCCATGTAGATTCATTATATGTTTAAATGATTGATATTATATGGCACACATATGTATGAATTATTGATGTATGAGGTCATATATCTCCCTCCAATGAAAAGGTTCATGTTTCATAACTCATGAGATAATGTAACATGATTATTCTATGATATTCTTACAAAATAATACTAGATCTATCTTGGATATTTTCAAATAGGGAGTTTTTTCTTGGATATTCTCACAAACTAATGCATGGTACTTCTTTGATATACGAACAATATGATTATATATTAATATTTTGTTTGTTTTAATGATCATTGTTTTTAATTTTCTCTATTAAATATTATATTTCCATGTCATGCTCACAAGATTATGATCCATGGATCATGTTCATTATCTCATGGTCCCACACACTCTATTCCATGGTTTATTTTTTGTCTTGTATGCTATTTTATCATTTACCTTGTAAAAATATCACTATTATATGTTATTTAATAAGATATTTCCCCCCCTTTCATGTTTTTTCTTATTCTTAAGATATAACCCTTGATGAAAAAATGATATGTCTTCATTTAAAGAGTGTATGAACACACCAAATTTCTATTTTTCCATTACCCAGGTTATAATGATGAACATATCTTGTTATAAATCTATAAGGGAGTCTAGTGTTTCTCATTTATGAAGGAATGTTCACAATTGAAGTAGAATAAAATTGTAGGCAAAAATTAATATAAGAAACTAAAACTAATTTTAATGGGATTGTGATATAATTTTGGGAGATATAATTTTATCTTACAAAAATGATGTAAAATAAAATTGTCGTTAGATTGGGTTACTATATATAGTGATTTAAATCATTAATTTTCTAATTATGTAACTTCACAATATTATTATACAATATGAGAACACATTTTTTTATAGATTTATGGATTTATACATTTTTTAGTGTCTATGTTATGCATAAATAATAATGTTAGACAAAAATATATGGCTGGAGGAATTGAATGTATAGTCACATAGTATGGGTTCCTTCTATTTCATGAAGTGTGAGCATCTTTATTTAATTATAAACTATTATTATAATAATATAATTCTTACTAAACCATTTATGTTTTATTGGAAATAATATGGTATGGATATTCTTCCCGCAAAAATAAACAACATATTGGTGTGGTCCTTTCTAGGTGATTTTTATGATAGATTTCTAGAATTTTAAATTTTTTGTTTCATACTATTTTAATAGTCCTTTGTTCAAAAAATATTATTACATTTGTTTTAGTAATTAATATATGAGATTACAATAGGTCCTAGATAGTATTTAATAAAATTAATTATCAATAAAGACCCCAAATGAAGCTATGTTTATGAGAGTCAATGTACATATATATTATATTTTAATTAATAATTTTTATCTTACATATTTTGTTTGTTTTAATTTTAAAGTTTAATTTCATAAAGTTATTTTCATCATTTAAAAAAATATCTTGAATATAGATATTATTCATTACAATAAATATTTTTTTAAGGAAAACAGTCATTGTAACACATTTTGACTTGTATAGTTCCACTCTATCAAATTTGATTTAAATAATAATATTTATTATAAATATTATAATTTATTTTGTTATTATGGGTTTTTGAGGATGTTAATCATACTCAAAAATGTAATTAAACAAAATATGAGAATTATTTTCAAACTATTTTGTGGGATTTATTATTTTATAGATTTATATTTATAATATAAATTTATTTGTATTATTTTGGAAAAATTTTGAAAAAATGTTGGTATCATGTTTTTATTTACGTTCTATTATTGTGGAAAATGTTAGATTCATATTACCTATCACTGTAATTTTGGTTTATATTAATATGGATAGGGTATCATATTACAATAATATTTAAAAATTATTATTATTTTTTATTTCGGTAATTATAATATCTAAAGTCAAAAATTATTTTTCCACACTAGTTATGATTAAACTAATATGAAAAGAGGATATAAACGTTAATATTTTATAAAATAGACATCAAATTTCATTTTCAGGAATTTTTATCCAAATTTACATATTTATTTCAGATCTAAACAGTGTGTAAAATGACTTTTCAGATCATTTGTACAAGAAATGGTCATTAAAAATCTATTTTAGGATATATTGCATTCCTTTCATGTTGGTTGTTAAAAATAATGACAATAAAATTATTATTCAACACTAAAATTTTATAATCTAAATAGAAACATTACTTTTAATTTCAGTGACATTGATTTTACCTTTTAAAGGATTATAAAGGTAAAAAATAATAGATGTTAAAAATCCTTTTTCTAGTAGTGGTTATTTTTGAATCCAAACATGGTAGATATTTTGGAATCTATTTATAAATTTTACTAACTAATTTTTTTGAAAGGAAGTGTCAATTAAACCCATAACTAATAGCAAATCTACTTATATTAATTCCATATGAGTAACTATATCATATAAAAATTTAAACATTTATAATGAATAAGTATATTTCAATCAGTTATATATTGATATCAAATTTTTGTGATATATTAAAGGAATTAGGGTTGTAATCATTTTTATATATCATATAATAATATTTATGATGTGAAATACCATTTATAGTGATTTAATTCATTGGACACTCGAAACTAGGAACTTGATTCTTGATACATGAGTTGGGAGTCCACTAGAGGTTACCAAAAAGTTGTGATGGATAAATTTTTTATAAAAGAAGGTGGTGAATCTGTCAAATAATGAGGAAAATATAATTCATGACAAAAAAAATCAGATTACATGATTCTGAAGGATATAATCATATTACAGTAATTATCATAAAAAGGAAAAAATTAACCAGAAAATAATCCTTCCAAGTTATGTACTGGTTGAATCCCTCGTTGGAAGGACTGTCTTCAGCCATGTTCTCTTCATGAATGGCATGAGTGGAAATGTAGTTGATTTCCATATGTAAAGTAAGACAATTTATCCATCGGGTGGTAAGAGGTCATGAAAGATGAACCACACTCATCCAAATAGACTGGAAAATTGTGGATGATTCAATTTTAATCCAAATATTATTCCAACCCTTTTATTTAGAAATGTAAACTGCATGGACCACCCCCCTCACTTCTGATTCCAGAGATGAGGTCATACCAAAACTTCCAAATAAGAATCCATGACACTGGCCAAGATAGTCTCTGAAAATAGCACCACATCTTGTAGGTATATATATTCCATTAGAGGCACCATTGAAATTTACTTTGATCCATCCTGGAAGCGAGACTTACTAAAATACCTCAAAAGTGTATCTAGGATATTCGTAGAAACATGTAATTTGAAGTCGGTGTTGGATCCCAAAGTCTCCAATAGTGTTGTTACAAAATTCTTTCTAAATCATGGAAGCATCGTGAATGTCAGTGAGAATCGGCGTTCGATCTGTTTTAAACCTGAATGAGTAATTATTTTGAGGAAAATTATTTCTATCATAACAACTCACAAGGAAGAGCTCAAGAGCAGCATCCAAGAAAAGATTCTGGATTTGTTGGGAAGATTCAAATATACATAGTGCTACAATTGGGAGCTGATTGAATGATGCAGTAACCATCTGTAACCAAAAATGTCAAAAATATAATTCTAAAGAGCTAAATATGTAGCACAGGATAGAAACATATTGTTAGTATCTTCTTTATTTTGGATTCACAGGTGACACTTAGAGAAAAGTTGGATCATAAAATATTGAAACAAAACTTCAATGGGGAATCTGTTATGAGCAATATACCAAACACGAGTAAGTCTCTAGGGCTTAATACAAGGTTTTATAATCAATTTCAAACAACAAACACTGTAATCAAAATTTATGAAATTATAATTTTAAAAACATTTGGAATCATTTACACCATTATAAGTAGGTTCTAAAATGATGAAATCCTCAGAGTTGGAGTTGGGATAGTCATCAATAACATGAATCATGTTATCAGGGAGGCTAATGTTATGAGAATTTATAACATCCCTTATAGTGGAACTGACATCATTTGGAAACGACTTACAAGCTAGCATGGAGATATGATGATCACCGCTCAAGTTTTCAAGAAAAAATTCATAGAGGAGTTAGTTGTAACCATCCATATAGATTTATTCATGATGTTGGTAAAGGATTTTCTAATGGATTTCCAGATGAAAAAAGTTGTATAATTCATATTTCCTTCCTTTATCTTAGTAAGGAATATTTTATTGTTCAAAAAATGGAATTATAGTTGTTGTGAATCATCCTCTAAGTGAGCGTATCATGAATATAATCATTAAAGAGTTTTAGATTATTGATGAAAAGGCCACCCGTGTCTAAAGGTTTACAACAAGTGGGCTATGGAATTTTCAGAATCTTACATTCAAACATACATCCTATCCAAAACAAAAAATTCAATGCAAATATAAATTTTGATAATAAGACTAGAATGTTGTTTGTAAACCATCAGCGAGTAGACTATTTTGGAGAAAATTGTTGATTTCACAATATGGATCTTTCCAGCCATAGAGAGATACTTACACTTCTAATAGGAGAGTTGATGGAGGATTTGGTCATCAATTGTGTAAATGTAATTGGATATAGGTATTCCCTAAAACATGGGAACACCAAGGTAGCTAAAAAGGAAAAAACCTTCATTAATGCCTAAATTATTGATGATATTATTTTTTCTATTAGAAGAAAAAAATTTCCCAATGAAAACAAAGGATTTGTTCCAGATTATAGAATGAGCAGATGTTTCTTCATAATGATAGAGTGAATTTTTATGATTTTGATTATTCATTTTTCTCATTTTATGAATAGGATGATGGTCATCAGAATATAAAAGATGTTTGGGAACATTTATGTTTCTATCTACTTGAATAGGTTTAATATTGTTTTTCTCCACAAGTCGACTAGTCAATATGCTTAAGTAATCTTTTGCAATAGAAAAACTAATGGTATAAAGAGTATCACCTTGTAAAACTCCTTTTTTACATTTAATGAATCCCTTAGGGGCACCATTGGCAAGGACAGAGACAGATGTCGAATTGAATAAAGAGTCTATCCTATTGGTTAATGTTTCATTAAATCCAAAGTTAAAGAGAACATAGAAAATGAAACTCCAGTCAATGGTATCGAAGGATTTCCTAATATCATCATTAATAGTAATACTAACTTCTCTTGTGGTTTTGTTTAAGATATTAGATAATTCTGAGGAAAGGAATATGAAATATTTTATAGACATAACATTGATAAAAGAAATTGATTCTATGAAAAAATTCATTTTTATATGAAATTAAGTCTACTACAAAAGAAGTATTAAAATGATTTTATAAATGGTGTTTATAAGAGAAATAATATGTAAGAGATGTATCTTATAGGAGCTTTCCACTTTTAGAATTATTGTATGAAATTGGTCATTTAGGCCATGAGGGAGGGTACTATTGGAAAAAAAGGATTGGACAAGTTTGAAAACATCTGTATGAATAATCTCCCAGTAGTTTTGGAGGAAACCATTGTTCAAACCATCCTGACAAGGGGAGCTATTAGGATTAATGCTAAAATAGTTTCTTTGATTTCATGATCAAGGGGGTTCGAAAAAGAAATTTTTTTTCATCCTCAGTCACCATCACCAGAATGATATTAGGAAGAGGATCTCTGCTGACCTCTAGACCATAGAAAATATTGTGAAATTAGGAGACAACATGATTATAAATATCATCATCAATGTCAAAGAGGGTTAATTCATCTCTAATAAAAGCAAAACATCTAAAAACAATTATAATTATTTGAAATGAGTTAAGAACATTGTATTTCTATCACCATATAAAAGCCATTTAGTTTGGAATGTTTTCTTATGCATGTGATATTCAAGGACAAGAATAGAGTTTAGACTCATAGAGGTATTGATTTCAAGTTGTCGATCCAAAGAAAATTCCGATCTAGTATAAGAGTTTTGTATTTGGATAAGTTCATTTTCAAGAGAAGAGGATTCCATTCCAAGTAGCTTTGAATTGTAACTACACCAACCATTATGACACTCCTTAAGGCTTTAATTTAGTGACACAAGAAGAGAATCTTTTTGATGCCCCATGAATTCCCAAAAAAATTATGATGTTCGTACATTCGGGATCTGTAGACTATGAATTATTAAATTTTAAAGGGAGAACAGCTTTAAGTACCTCTGTGAAAAGAGTAGAAAGAATGGGATGATGGTCCGAGTTAAGCTTAGTTATGGTAACACTCAATATGGTATCCCAATTATTGAGAGCATAGACATTAGTGAAAGACCTGTCAAGTTTTCTAGAAACTACCTTTTTGTAGTGTTTTCTATACCATGTGAATATTACACCAGGAATATTAATTTAAAAAATATTACCATCCTCAATATAAGCTTTAAATTCTCTTGAGGAGATAGAAGTGTGATACGAGACAATTTTTTCACTGGAGGAGATAATCACATTAAAGTCCCTGATCAAAAACAAGTGATCATGGATATTGTTACCTAGAACATAAAGATCATTCTGAAAGGGTATACAATATTAGTATCTATTCATTTCATAGATAATATTACAAAAAAGAGTGTAAACCATCAAGGAAAAATCATAGGTAAACATTTGCTTTGTAATATTTGAAAACATTACCAATATACCAAGAGGAATGATAAAAAAATCCAAACCGACTCAGTAGCAAGACCATATTTTCAAGCACAATAAGATAACCATAAGAAAAAATATGAATAAATTTCTAAGTAAATATTATTTTAGGATCAGTTATAGAAAAAATATTAGGTTTTTCAGTCATAATAAATCATTTAAGGACAATATAGTTTTTAGGAATAGAAATAACCTAACAATTCCAAAAGACGAGATTTATTAGAAAATATATATAATGTTAGAACTCCTTTTTTTTGAGCCACTGAATCCCTTACTCCTCCATGATATTCTGAACTATTGATAAGATGATAGACTACTGTTATTTCCCTATTTACTAATAGGGAAAACAACAGATTTATTAGATGTTCATGAATTATCAATATGTTGATTTATTTTACCAGATTTTTCATTCAAGGGTATGTCCATTAGGCTATCCCTTGGAGGAAAAGAGTTTTTTCTAGTTGAGTGGTAGATAAATAGGTAGGGTCAAAACTGGGGCAATGTGGTGTGCACTCACTGCCTCTGATATATCATTGGAAATAGTAACCTTAGATTGTAAAGATTCACATGCACCAATATCTTGTTGCACCATACCTACAGAATCCAAGGGATGGCCAGATTCCATTTTGTTTACTGATACCACACACCTTCTACTCACATTAAAGACACATCCATCTTCTTTGTAACTGGGGGTCCCAGGACCCTTAGTGGATGATCCACTAATTTCCATTAATTTGAGTGAATGTGCAGGTGCTGAAGCCTTCTGGCTAGCCCATGCACAGGTGTGTCTACCTAGTTCCTATACAATAGGGACAAACTATGACTTCTCATAGGTTTATAAAACAATTTTATTGATCTATTATATGATTATTTTTTCGAAACTATCATTTTCCTCCTCATCGGCCTTCTCTTCCCAAGTAGTACCTGATGTGTATTCCAAAAGAGGTGTTTTCTTCACCCGTTTTCTAGTTTCTTTAATGAATGCTTTGAGTTTATCTAAGTAAGCGGTCTTATCTTTCATTTTCCTCCTGAAATGATCCAATTCATCATCCATTGGATATTTCACTTTTTGTTCACCACACTAAAATTCAGAAAGGAAAGTCCTACGATTTTATAGGGTTGGAAAAAAGGTTGTTTGTGCTCATATTCAATTTGAACCTCTATTTTGTAGTCAATCGTGTTGAAGGTAATAGAATCTAGAAATTTAGATTCTAGATTGACCTCCACCCTAACTCGTGCATATAGGATGAGCACAACATTTATCATTTATTCATCAATAATTAGTGGGGTACTGAGGTAGGAGAATATGTTGTTTAAAATCTTGGGATGCTAGAAGAACAAATTGAGTCCAAGTAATCTCACCCATATTTAATCCATATTATTTATATAGGTGTGTGGATTAATGAAAAAATTCCATTCAGAAAGTCTAAGAACCCCAGTCTTGAGATGAATGTTTCCTAGATTCCAAACGTATTCATGCTCATCCTATGAACATAATAAGATATGATAATAACCTCAGCTAATTGGAACAATATTCAAGTCTATGAAACCCAAAATATAAGCAGTCCAAGTCTTATGATCCAAGGCCAAATAGGGTTTATCTCTTTGGATATGTGAAATGTTACCCATAAACGAGAACATTCACATTTAAGTATGTTGCTATAAAGCCTTGGGATCCGCTTCAACTGTGTAGCATGCATCTTCTAGTTTCTTGCAATGTGATAGCTTCATTGAGTTAGACTTGAACATATCTATACCCTTGAGATATTCCATGAATGATATTCCTTTGGGCCTTTAAATTGATAGGGTTTGATCTTTTTGCACTGTGTTTCCACAAACATTGAAGGATTTTCCCCATTCAGGGTCGAATGCCACCATGTTGGACAGTAGCTATGATGTTTCAGCATGCAAATTGAGAAAGTTGTTGTCACGACCCGTCCTCAGGGCCCGTGCCGTGACTACCACAAGCCCACCTTCCATAGGCCAGGGGCTGACGACTAGCACCAAGGCGTAAATCCCGGAAAAAGGGAAGGCATTTCCTTTGAAAAGTAAACAAGCACCACAGAGTAAGAAAGCGGAAAAGTAAACACTAAGTAAAAACTGTAACAAGCTGTGCTGGAAGTAAAAAGGGGCCGGAAATACAAGCCCAACTGTAAAGTACAACTGAAGGGAAAAACAGAAACTGAAAAGAAAAGCCGCAGCGTCGAGCCGTCATCTGGAAGTCCGACCTGAAGGGTGGGTACAGATAGCCTCCACCGCTCCTCGGTCACGCCGTCCACTCCGAGTATGTCCCGCCCAGTGGTCCACCTCCAGGTACCGTCCTGCTCCGCACGCCTCCACCACGATCAGTGCTGTCCGTCGTCTGCAACCAACACAACGATGTGCGGGCATAGCCCGTGAAGGGGTGAGTATAAGCTACTCATTAGAGACCCCGAGACCCCGAAGGTCTCCCGAAATCCACAAAGGATAAATCACAAGGAAAATACAATCACGTAGTGACATCCGAAACTGCTTAGGTATATGACCATACATATACCTAAGTCATCAATTCCTGTTCGGCTCCAACATCCGAGCCCAAGAAAAACCCAGTCCACACAGGAAAGAAAAAGGTATACCCACAAAGGATAGCACAACACAATCCACAAAGGAGAGTAAACAGTAAGTCCACACAGGATAGTTCAACACAATCGACAAAGGAGAGTAACACAAGATTCAGCTCACACAGGATATACATCGTCGAAAAGGTGAAAGGGATGATCAGATATAGACACTGAATCATTTAAGCTGGGACCCACTGAGTATACAAGACCATTTGTCTTCATTGATTCATCTATGCTGGGACCCACATAGGATACAAGACCATTACTGAATCATCTAAGCTGGGACCCACTGAGGATACAAGACCAGTTGTCTTCATTGATTCATCTATGCTAGGACCCACATAGGATACAAGACCAGCACTGAATCATCTAAGATGGGACCCACATAGGATACAATACCAGCACGGATGGGACCCACATATGATACTATACCAGCACTCTTCATCGTCACAGTCCACTGTGGATCTCTGCACAGTCGTCGTCGTCGAAGTCGCATCCAACACTAGGGTTCCCGCACACAGCAAGCTCGTTTAGGAGGGTCTGCTCCACGACCGAGAGGCTGATACATCAAATGATACAAGGTCCAGAGTTGATGTATCCAAAAGTTCCGTATCGTCAACAGTAACTCCACGTCGCAGACGGCGCGTCAATCGGACGCTCGGTCTGAGAGTTATTGGCTTTTTCGTCCCAGGGGCCTGGTTGGTTTTTAAGGCAAAACCAACCTGACCGTACTCCACCTGCATCCAAACCTCGGGCGTACTATGCCAAATGATCTGTCTCACATATAGGAATCCACCAAAGCTGACGGCACGTCAATCGGACGTCCGTAGCTCAAGATATGAGCGTTTCCGCTCCGAGGGCCCGGTTGGTTTCGTGTACAAACCAACCCGGCCGAACCCAAAGTATTTCAAAACCTTGAGTGCGATATACCGAAACGACCGTCTCGATCCAAGGATCGCGTTTCTACTGACGGCGCATCATTTGGAGGCCTGTAGCTCATGTTACGGGCAAAAGACCGAAAATGGTCCGAATACGGGGGGTCCGGGACCGGGCCGACCCGGCCCGACCCCCATGGGTCGGCTGAACCGGGGCGACCTGAACCGAGTCGACCTGACCCGGTCCGACCCGGCCAGACCCGGTCCGATCCAGCCTGGGCGCGGCCCGGCCGGTCAGATCGGCCTGGCTCGGCTCGGCTCGGCCGGGCGGCTGAGCAGCTCGGGTGCCGCAGGGCGCTGCCCCCGCGGGTTGGAGGGGTCGCAGCCCCGCTTGGGGCTACACTGATTCAGCGGACGCGACATGTCTCAGCGTCCCGTGCGGGCGATCCGGACCCGCGCGGCCGCGGGTTCGCTGGGCATCGCTGCTCCGGTGACCCGTGCCGCCGGCAGCTTCCGCGGGCCACCTGAGTCGCTCCGGATGTCCGTTTTCCTTCCTGTCTACGCCGTTGTTCCTCCCGGGTTCCATTCTTCACTGCGGGATCATCAAATCGCCCTTGCGTCACGTTTTGCCATCGCTTGCCAAATCCGCACAACAACGATGAACGGAGGAGGGTTGTCGGGCTGTGTTCGTTTGGCCCACACTCTCCGCGTTAGATAAAAACAACGGGAGAATTATTCAACACATGAAACAACAATTTTAATAAATTTTAATTGTTCATATGAATCCGGCTCTTTAATTTTTAAGAAACGTTCACGGGAATATAAAATATTCACAACAACCCCTACCTCGTCAAGTCATCGCCCGCGGGTTCTTCGCGGATTTGATCGTCGCGGAAGGTGGGGACAGTCGCGTCATCGCGGTATCCGGCGTTGCGTCAACGAACTCCGAGGTTAAAGAACAACAGATTTAATTATTATTAATTAAATCTGTGTGTTGTTATAAGCCACAAAGGAGGTTTAAAAGAAACCCGAAACTCTAACCTCAACGGATGATCTAAGGTTTTTGTTGCGGATTAAGGAACGTCGCCGAATAACATCGCAGGAGAGGAAACGTCGGCGTCACGGCACACGGCGTCGCGTCGTCGATTTCCACGGGTTCGACGTTCTTCGTCGGAGGTCGGCGTTCTTCGCGTTCTTCATGTTTTTCGCGTTCTTCGTGTTCTTTGCGTTCTTCGCATTCTTCGCGTAGAAGGAGGAAGATCCTTAGAGGTTCTTCAAAGGTTTAACACAACATTTCAAATAGAGGGTGTGTTGGCCTTATTTTATTAACATGCCAACAAAAAGAAAACGTGTTAAGAAACGAACAAAATTAATCCATCTAATTAATTCAATGAATAAAACCGCCCAATTAATTAAACGAATAAAACCGCTCAATTAATTAAATGAATAAAACTTCCCAATTAAATGGTGCGTTAAGAAATTAAGAAAATGTGTCAGTAGACATCATAATGACGGGTTTTCGCGGATGCGTTACTTAGCGGAAAAGAAACGGCGGGGCTCGTGCGGGCCCAACCACACAAATATCCTACCAAGAGGGTAGGATATTTTTGGATAGTACCCTATCTATTTCAACTAAGTTTTAGTGGATTTCAAGTGGATTAGGTGAAATAAAATAAAGTTTGTCCTACAATTTATATTATTTCTTAACATTAAGACCAAAAATTAAAAACCACAACCGAGAAAACACAACTCCGGAAGAGACGTTTCTAAGCAATTACCGACGATGTGATAACATCGGTGCCCTCAGAATTCGATTTCGGGCACCGGTTCAAAAGTTAGAAAACCCCACTCGTCGGTTTACTGAACGTACCCGAGCCAAAATTCGGAAAATTATTCCGGGCACACCGGGCCTCGGAATCAGGTGCCGTTAGAAACTACATTCTTGTAAAATTCCAAAAAAAAATTAAGATAAAAATTTCCTTGAAATTTACGGGTCTTCACATTACTCCCACCACAGGGCTTTATGTCCCCGTAAAGCTTCACCACAAACTTAGGGATACAAAGGCGGTGCTGAGCGCGCATCTGAGCCTCCCGCTCCCATGTTCTCTCATGGAGGCTCCTGAGCTGCCATCTGAAGCGCACTAGAGGAATCAATCGTCCACGTAGGACCTGCTTCTGTCGATCCTCGATCTCTACTGGGACCTCCGCAAAAGTCGCCCCGTCATCAAAGACCAGCTCTCCATGGTCAAAGATTAGCGTCGGGTCGTGCACGTATCTCCTCATCTGAGATCTGTGGAAGACGTCATGCACCCGGTGCAACTGAGGTGGTAGAGCCAGGAGATAAGCCACCTCGCCAATCCTGCTGTGGACCTGGAAAGGTCCCATGAAGCATGGAGACAAATTTCTACCTCGGCCAAATCTCTAGAAACCACGTCGAGGTGAGGCCTACAAGAAGACGTGGTCGCCATCCCTAAACTCTAGTGGCCTCCGCCTCCTGTCAGCATATGACATCTGCCGGATCTGAGCTATCCTCATCTGCTCCTGGATGACCTGGACCTTCTCTGTCGTGGCCCGGACCATCTCTGAACCCACAAGAGCTGCTAAGATTTCTTCTTTGCTGATAAGAGAAATATGGTCTCATCCCTTGGATGAACCACTTCCTTTGCCTAGTACAGTAAATCCCGACATGGATGTTACTAATCCATACCAAAGATGACGTCGTAAGGCCTCGATGCTACTACCAAGAGATCCAACCATTACTCTCGCCTCCAAGGGTTGAGTCACACTGTTGGCATCAGTGTGTGGAAACTGGGTCTCCTCCAGTAGATGTCTCACAAGTTAGGGTCAACTAAACTGTCTAAGCTGGAACCTCTTAGTAACAACACAAAAGAGGACAAGAATGAAAACATCACAAGGCATGTGTCTTCTATTATTGCAGCTCATAATACAAGGACGCTACACAACAAAAACAAGGAACTAGAAGTACAAAAGATGTATCCACTAGTACCGCTCCTATCCATCTGCTCCCAGAGATCTATGATCGAAGGCCCCAGCTTCCTGAAGCTGAGCTCTTGCATGTCCACCAACTCCCTACGGTCGGGGTGGACCTCCTGGTGGTGGTGGTGGTAACACCTCAAAGTGTCGCCCACCATCTCCTACTCGGCCAGCTCCTCTGCGTCGTCCGCCTGCACCCTGCGGACCACCATGGGCGAACCTCTGTCCGGGAGGTCCCTCTACCACCTGCTTCTCATCTGTAAGACGAGTCAGCCAGTCTCGATCCATGTGACCTCGCCCGCTACATGCGTAGCAATGCTTTCCCCTTATGTAGTTGTCTCTCCTTAGGGTGCCCCGCACAACCAAACCTTCATCCTAAGACTACCCATCTGATGGTCTGGCCCGTTTGGACCTCTGCGTCACCTATCTACTACCAGCTGCAGAAGACCTTGCTACGGGCCGTCCTGCGGAGGGTCCTGTCACTAGAGCCTGCTCGGTGAGAAAACTCTCCACTAGAAGGGCCCTCTCCAACACCTCTGCCTGTGTCAAAATGTTGAGGGATATCATAGAAGCCCTGATCTTGTGCCTCAGTCCCAGCTCGAAGGTCCGGGGCCGGAAGAACGGGTCCCGTACCTTATTTGTGGAGTAGCGCGAGAGATCAGTAAATCTCGCCGAGTACTGGGCCACTGACATGCTGCCCTTCCGCAGTTGTAGTGGCTCCGGGATGCGCACTGCATGGAGGGTGGCTGAGACGAACTCGGAGTGGAAGATTCTCTCAAAGTCCGTCCATAGGAGAGATGCCTCGTCGTGCACCGGGACCATCAAGCTCCACCATCTGCCTGCTGCCGCATGCAGGAGGCTCACTGCGAGGATCACCATGAGGTCTGCTGGTGTCCTCACTAACCTGAAAACTTGTACGACCGCCTCCAGCCAGTCCTCGGCTGCCTGGGGGTCCGTCTCCCTACGAAACCTGGGTGGTCACTGGTGCTGGAACTCGTGCAGAGCTCCGAGGCGACGTGCATCATCAGCGGTCGGTGCTGGAAGCATCAGGGGCTCAGCGTGTAAAGGTACCGCTGGTGCCTCTGATGTCAACGGGCCCTGTACCGAGGCCTCGTCACTCGGCGGGCTGTCGTCGCGCTCTACTCTCGGAACCCTAGCTGGCTGCCGTCTTGGGGCCATCCTGAAAAGGAAACAAGTGAACCATGGTTAGAACTGTATACCTGATGAGCTGACACAAGTAATCACAAAGAAAACTTGAACACACATGCAATCAATGTTTTCGTTCATTAAGTCGGAAATCAGAAGTCAGGGTCCTGGTGTATGGATACGTCGGCCGCCGCACCAACACTGGACTCCCTGGACTGACAACCACACCCAATACGCTAAACACTATTGCTTCACATAGAAGAAATATCAGAGTATGCGGTAGAACCGACCACCTCTGATACCAATTTGTCACGACCCATCCTCGGGGCCCGTGCCGTGACTACCCCAATTCCGCCTTCCATAGGCCAGGGGCTGGCGACTAGCACCAAGGCATAAATTCCGGAAAAAGGGAAGGCATTGCCTTTGAAAAGTAAACAAGTACCATAGAGTAAGAAAGCGGAAAAGTAAACACTATGTAAAAACTGTAACAAGTTGTGCTGGAAGTAAAAAGGGGCCCGAAATACAAGCCCAACTGTAATGTACAACTGAAGGGAAAAACAGCAACTGAAAAGAAAAGCCGCAGCGTCGAGCCGTCGTCTAGAAGTACCACCTGAAGGGTTGGTACAGATAGCTTCCACAGCTCCTTGGTCCAGCCGTCCACTCCGAGTATGTACCGCCCAGTGGTCCACCTCCAGGTACCGTCCTGCTCCGCACGCCTCCACCACGATCAGCGTTGTCCGTCGTCTGCAACCAACACAACGATGTGCGGGCATAGCCCATGCAGGGGTGAGTATAAGCTACTCCGTAGGGACCCTGAGACCATGAAGGTCTCCCGAAATCTACAAAGGATAAACCACAAGGAAAGATACAATCACGAAGTAACATCCGACACTGCATAGGTATATTCCCATACATACACCTAAGTCATCAATTCCCGTTCGACTCCAACATCCGAGCCCAAGCACAACCCAATCCACACAAGAAAGTAAAACGTATTCCCAATTAGGATAGCACAACACAATCCACAAAGGAGAGTAAATATTAAATCCACACAGGATAGTTCAACACAATCCACAAAGGAGAGTAACACAAGATTCAGCTCACACAGGATATACATCGTCGAAAAGGTGAAAGGGATGAACAGATATAGACACTGAATCATCTAAGCTGGGACCCACTAAGGATACAAGACCATCTGTCTTCATTGATTCATCTATGCTGGGACCCACATAGGATACAAGACCAGTACTGAATCATCTAAGATGGGACACACTGAGGATACGAGAACAGTTGTCTTCATTGATTCATCTATGCTAGGACCCACATAGGATACACGACCAGCACTGAATAATCTAATATGGGACCCACATATGATACAAGACCATCACGGCTGGGACCCACATAGGATACTAGACCAGCACTCTTCATCTCCACAGTCCACTGAGGATCTCTGCACAGTCGTCGTCATCGAAGTCGCAGCCAGCACTAGGGCTCCCGCACACAGCAAGCTCGTTCGAGAGGGTCCGCTACACGAGCCGAGAGACAGATACATCAACTGACACAAGGTCCATAGATGATGTATCCAAATGTTCTGTATCGTCAACAGGAACTCAACGTCGCAGACGGCGGGTCAATCGGATGCCTGCTCTAAGAGTTATTGGCTTTTTCGTCCCAGGGGGCTGGTTGGTTTTTAAGGCAAAACCAACCCGAACGTACTCCACCTACGTCCAAACCTCGGGCGGAGTATGCCAAAAGATCCTTCCCACTTAGAGGAATCCACCAAAGCTAACGGCACATCAATCGGATATCCGTAGCTCATGATATGAGCATCTCCGCTCCGAGGGCCCGGTTGGATTCGTGTACGAACCAACCCGGCCGAACCCAAAGTATATAGAAACCTTGAGTGCGATATACTGAAACGACCTTCTCGATACAAGGATCGCGTTGCCACTGACGGCGCATCGTTCGGAGGCACGTAGCTCATGTTACTGAAAAAGACAGAAAATGGTCCGAAGACGGGGGGTCCGGGCCCGGGCCAACCCGGCCCGACCCCCCTGGGTCGGCCGAACCGGGTCGACCCGACCCGGTACCACCCGGCCAGACCTTGTCCGGTCCAGACTGGGCACGGCCCGGTCTGTCGGACCGGCCTGGCTTGGGTCGGCCGAGCGGCCGAGCAGCTCGGGTGCCGCGGGGCGCTGCCCCCGCGGTTTGGAGGTGCAGCGGCCTCGCGTGGGGCCGCGCTGATTCAGCGGATGCGACATTTCACCGCGTCCCGTGCGTGCGAGCCGGACCCATGCAGCCGAGGGTCCACTGGCCGCCGCCGGCAGCTTCCGCGGGCCACCGGAGTCGCTCCGGTGGTCCGTTTTCCTTCCCGTCTGCGCCGTTGTTGCTCCCGGGTTCCGTTCATCACTGCGAGATCATAAAATCGCCCTTGCGTCACGTTTTTCCATCGCCCGCCAAATCTGCACAACAATGAAGAATGGCGGGGGGTTGTCGGGCTGTGTTCGTTTGGCCCGCACCCTCCGCGTTAGATAAAAACAACGGGATAATTATTCAACACATGAAACAACAATTTTAATAAATTAAAATTGGTCATATGAATCCGGCTCTTTAGTTTTTAAGAAACGTTCACGACAATATAAAATATTCACAACAACCCCTACCTCGTCAAGTCCTCGCCCGCAGGTTCTTCGCAGATTTTATCGTCGCGGAAGGTGGGGACCGTCGCGTCATCGCGGTATCTGGCGTTGCGTCGATGAACTCCGAGGTTCAAGAACAACAGAATTATTTATTAATAATTAAATATGTTTGTTGTTATAAGCCACAAAAGGAGGTTTAAAAGAAACCCGAAACTCTCACCTCAATGTATGATTGAAGGTTTTATTTTGCGGATTAAGGAACGTCGCCGAAGAACGCCGCGGGAGAGGAAACGTCGGCGTCGCGGAACACGGTGTCGCATCGTCGATTTCCGTGGGTTCAGCGTTCTTCGTCGGAGGCCGATGTTCTTCGCGTTCTTCGTGTTGTTCGTGTTTTTCGCGTTCTTCGCGTTCTTCTCATTCTTCGCATAGAAGGAGGAAGAACCTTAGTGGTTCTTCAAAGGTTTAACACAATATTTCAAAAGGAGGGTGTGTTGGCCTTATTTTATTAACATGCCAACAAAACGAAAACGTGTTAAGAAATGAACGAAATTAATTCATCGAATTAATTCAATGAATAAAACCGCCCAATTATTTCAGTGAATAATACCGGTCAATTAATTAAATGAATAAAACCGCCCAATTAAATGGTGCGTTATGAAATTAAGAAAACGCGTCAGTTGACTTTATAATGACGGGTTTTTGCGGGTGCGTTACTTAGCAGAAAAGAAATGGTGGGGCTCATGTGGGACCCACCTCACCAATATCCTACAAAGAGGTTAGGATATTTTTGGATAGTACCCTATCCTTTTCAACTCAGTTTAAGTGGCTTTCAAGTGGCTTAAGTGAAATAAAATAATGTTTGTCGTACAATTTATTTTATTTTTTTAACTTTAAGCCCAAAAATTAAAAACCACAACTGAGCAAACGCAACTCCGGAAGAGGCATTCCGAATCAATTACCGGTGCTGTGATTCCATCGGTGCCCTTAGAATTCGATTCCGGGCACTGGTTCAAAATTTAGAAAAACCCGCTCGTCCGTTTACTGAACGTACCCGAGCCAAACTTCGGAAAATGATTCCGGGCACACCGGGCCTCTAAATCAGGTGCCGTCATAAACTGCATTCTTGTAAAATTCGAACAAAAATTAAGAAAAAAAGTTCGTTGACATTTACGAGTCTTTACAGTTGTAGGGGTACCCTAAAAGTCAAAAGAGAATCTCCATCGAGAGCTAGCCCCATGAATATTATTCTTATTTTGATGGATGAATGAACCGTTGGGAAATTATTAATCAATAAACCATTAAACAAAAAGATTCATGTGATTTTAAATTCTCTTCAAATATTTAATTAAATAAAAGAATCGTAGAATAAATTCATTTTCTAATAAATAATAAATTAAATGAAAATAAAAAAGATACAATCTAATACAAATTAATGAAACTTTAACCCCAATACTTCAACACAACTATTATATCTATTGCTAACAAAACATTGACCAATGGGTTTCATGTTGATTTACAGCTCATAACTGATGATTACTGAAGTATTTCCTTCTCATTCACCATAAGAAATCTTGTATTAATGACCATTAAATTGTACATATAGTGGGTAAGTATAAGCACATTATTATTTACCTGATAACATCAATAATTATTCAGGAATGAGTAATCTCATGAATGGAATCATTGATTTATATAACCCTTTTTAAAACCATATCAAGGAAACATTCATAAAAAATCATTTACAAATTTCAATCAAATCTTATAAATATTAAAAATAACACCTTATCTTCAAAAAAATAATAATCTATGTTTTCAACATGAAAACAATATTTCCAAAATCATATGATTTCCCAAACACTTTATGAAAAGTAACTATTTTCCATAAAATCCTTGGAAACATAGTCTATAAAAATATTACAATCCAAAAAAACATGGTAACACTCTATTTCAAAAAAAAAATATCTCTAATTCCAAACGAAACTCATTCCTTAAAATTAGTATAAAATAATTATATATATATATATATATTATCATGATATACTGACAATTTCTTCACCTTTCTAACTGAATGTGAATCGTCATTCTCTAAAGAATGCACGAGAAACTTGTTTTCACACAAATACACAAGAAGAAACCATTCTACTTACCATGAAAATGATAATGGTTCCAAATTGTGGCCTTATTTATCTAAATAAACACCCAACATAAAACGTTTTTCCTAAGTCCCCACTTTACCCAATAAAAGTTTTAGAGGTTTGAAATATATTTCTTAGGAATTTTTTTTCACCCACACCGAAATCAAAAAGAAATTCCCCAAATAATACTTCTCAAGATATACATTCAGAAATATGACATCATCCAAATGGAATTTCTATAAGATATTTATTCATAAAAAATTCATAAAAAAACAGAAAACAGAGGGAAATGGTTTAATCACCAATCATTAAACCAAGTAAATAAGACTCATCAAAATATTAGAATTTTTTATTGAAACCCAAAAATGATATAAAATACTCAAATATATTAACAATTTTTTTTGTAAAAAAACATTTTAACAAAAAAAAACATGATTTTGTAAAAATATTAATGGATAAAAAAATAATCAATCGTAATTGATCAATATTGAATAATCAATTTTTATCCCATCTCATAAAGGGTATTAAAACCGCTTACCCAAACATTTCAATTAGTATTAACATAAATCCAACCTCAATGATTACAAAATATGATGGATCTCTCAGATTATATTCAATATTAATAATGAATCATAATCCATTCATGTATATCCAAATAACAATCTTCTATATGGTTTCATATGATAAATATAGATCAATAATCAGATAAATAAATATAGAGCAACTATGTCATGATTTGTACACAAACATTATATCAAATATTATACCCATAATAATCATCCATTAAAATGATGATGAGAGACACCTAAAGTCGCCATAATATTACAAGATAATGTTATAAGGTGATTTGAATAAATAATGGGTCATTTTGAAAGTGTTTTGTCTGGTAAATGTTGAATTCTTTTAACTTCACACTAAATTAATGATCATGTTAAATGATCTCCAACATTATTCTATGGAAAATTAATTTTATCCTACCTTTCAAGATCAAATACATGGTCACAATGCATGTATTTTATGAATATATAAGATACTCGATATTTCATACCTATTTTGGGGGATAATTCAGATTATTTAATCATTATATCTAAAAATTGACGATAGTATCCTGGATTTTGTTAAAAACACTCACAAATTGCCCTGGAAATTAAGTTTCTCATGAATCCTAAACCCCAAGGTAAACACCTCCTTTTGAATATAAATACATGATCAAAATTCATATTTGAGATAACATGTCAATTTATTTAGAAAATTATTTTGCAAACTATAAATCCCTTAAAATTTTATTCTTGTAGAATGTAAATCTTAAATTGTAATTTATTAGTTCCACAATGAGTGGTTAAATGGTTATTATAGACAAGAAAGTGAGTCTTAAAAAACATTCAAATGATTTCATTTAATTTCAGATATTGTAATAAACCTATTAAAAAATCTTGGTGTGAATAAGAAGATTTTGTAAATATACTGCATTGAATAATTAAAAAATTAATAATTGAATTATCACACTATTATGTAAAATATTTTTTGTGTATTATTTTTAAATATTATATAGAATAATGTTGAGACCATTCCCTGAGACGACATATGATTTTGAGGCTCTGTGTGCCCATAATAAATGTTTGAATACTGTTAAAATATTAAATAGTAGATGCATGTAGTTTTCCAGAAAAAGTGTAATATCATCTAAATGGGTGTCGGGATCAAAAATAAGAGGGAACCATTGAATTCGAAGAAGCATATTTACCTTATTCATGATGTAATATAATTCGGTGAGGGTCATGTATGAGAAGTAGTTACATGTGTTTCTAATGAATAAAATAAATTGAATTTTTATTTTATTTTTCCATTCCGCCAATGCAGTGATGCAACATCGCTTCTTATTTTAAATGATACATTAGGTTGTGATATTTTTTTAGTCTCATTACCTTATAAATTACCTAGAGGCTATGGACAGAACCCCGAAGAAACCTCTCAAGAGAACGACGACAAAATCACAAATCGATGATGAATGGATATTTTTCTTGATAGATCTCGCCAATGATGGTGAATCATCTCCCGATCATTACTAAAAAGAAAATAAAATCAAATGTAGAATGAATTTTATTTTATTTATTTACCCATTAATAGATTCATCGATGAGTACAACCCAACCAATGAAAATGTTGATTAGTGGTTTGATCATTCTTGTGGGGTGGGTTTTAAAGGCCCGATTAATTGGGGTTTGATAATTTGATAATTGTTTTGATTATTTTTTATTATTTTTGGAATATATTGAGGATATAACAAAAAATTATTAGGTTTTATTCCATGAATTTTATTCCAGGTACTTTTATCCCACGTTATTTCTACGAATGTTCTTCAATCTTCATTGGTTTATGAATGTTTGATCGTTGAACCATATTTTCATAGCATAATGATATGAAATTGAATATAATCCCTGAGGAGAACTTAAAGGAAGTTCTATGATTATGTTTATTGGTGAATCAAATCAATTCAAGAGATATCTTTCTTCTAGCAGTTTTCATTGGATGGATTTAATGTGGTTTTTTAAACCGATTGAAGGCCTAAAACACCTCAATTCTTCATTGGGGTGATGAAACAACCAATGATCTAGAGTTTCAATTAAAAAAGATCACAGAAACCAGATCTGTATCATTGTATGAGATGCGTGGAGGAAGAAAATGGGATTCTAGAAAATCATTATGAAAACGGTGTGTAACCTGGGGTTACATATGGTGTGGCCCCCATTGAGCAGTGGCTAGGGTTTTTGGAGATAACTTAATTTCCAATGACGTGACACCCTAACACACAATGTTTAGGCCCATTCTCAGATAATCGGTGTGTTTCGTGGGAGATCATGGACAAGGGTGGAGTAGATGGGTTGCCTACATAGTGTGTACCCCACCACACGACTTGGTCCAACCCAAGTACACAGACTACCCTATGTACTGGTACCCTGGCAGAGACAGACATGTGGACAATGAGTACTAGCACACAAACAGAGTACACAGGTAGACATCAGATAGAAGTAAATGTTATGTGACCCTTCTACATGTCATGCACCAATCGTCTATATGACATGTTCTAAAGATAAGGTTCATTGTACAAGGGTAGTACCCGGGGTTAAGGTACAAGGTGTGTGACCAAACATAATATGTTTTATACCTATTTATATTGACTCAATCGAATTTCTCCCATATCATGTAGATCTTTTTTTGTTAGGTTTATTTTCACTATATCTCCCCAGATGGTTGGTATAGGTCATTTCATACTCATAAGAGAATGATTCCCTTAGCAAGACTTCTTGTATAGATTTTTTGGAATACCCCGAGAGGCCCTGAGAATGGCCCTCTCTTCATTCGTCATTCCATTGGTAGATTCATAGGTATTGACGTGGAAAACATTATAGGGCACCATTCCTTATCTTAGTTGGTAAATCCATATTGAGTTGTTGGTATCACCACATGGCCTTGGTTGTGACCCTCATTGGTGGTCTTGTATTCTATTCAAATCCAGCAGTGTATCTCTCACTCATGAAGGTTCTCAAAGATCAGTATATCTTAGATGAACATCATTAGATCTATCAGACTAAGGAGTGAGTTTTCCTAGATGATTTCTTCATGTAATCATCAGACTGAATTCGTAGTATTGTTATATATTGGTTGTGACTTACCTATAGAATACATGTCTTAGATTGACTATATCTAGATATTCTTGTTATATATTCTATAGACATATACTGTGTATAGCTGAATATATCGTCCTTTGTGTATTTATTTGTGGTTTTGGGGTGTCTTTAATAGTATCATTATAGTAACCATTTTAAGGGTTTTCCCCCACTTGTTGTGTCTTAAGCCGATGAGAAACCTCTTGATGGACACCAAGGTAGACTGGGACTGGATAGAGCTTTGTGAGATTAGGCAGCTGAGGTGTTCGTATGACTATAGATAAAAGTCCCAGTACCATTTTTATATAGGTTGGGAATTTTGGTTTACATATTCTTTTTGGTGGACTTGTAATCTGGATTGGTTTACTTTACAACACTTTAATTTCCTATCATGCACTGGTTCAGATATAGTTTTGTGAATTCATTTTCTTCTTAGTGGATTTTACATTTCATCATTTTTTTGATTGGATATGTGTGCATGTGTACATGTACGTAGGATACACCTCCCATGTTAGGGATATTCCCACTCAATGCTAGTCACCAACCCCTTTCCTATTGGATGCAGGCTTGGGAAGTCATAGCATGGGCCCCTCTAATATGGGTCATGACATAGTTGTATCAGAGTTGGTTAATTATACTATGAGTCACAAAGTCAATAAGATTGGTTTGGGGAAATATTTTTAACTGTTTTGAGTTCGGATTTAAGTCCATGGACTCTATTGTTGGTTCGAGAAGCCGATGTATCCATACACAAAGAATCTAATAACCATATTTTGAATCGGTATATGAGAACACTGGTTTCTAGGAAAATAATGGTTCAGGCATCATATAGGAATGGGTTGTGGTTGCTTTTCCTTCAAGAGTGATTTCTCCATATTTACTCATTTACCATGGTACATCTTGATTTTTTAAATGATTCCCCTGTGATGCATACTAGTTATCATTCAATAGATCAATCATGAATATGGCCCCTCAATGACATGGATTCGATAAAATGACCACTTCCATATATGTCTCATATAGGTGCCACACCATCTATACCACCAACTGTAGATTAGCATGTGGTACCTGTAGTACTAAAAGATGAGAAGCCTAGGATACCATACTTCATGTGTTTCAGAGGCATATACCCCTCTTGTCTGAGGAGAGCCCAATCCTCAAGCAGCTGAGGACATGCTTGAGGTGGAGACCCATGTTTTCCACTTAGTCTTGACACCATCAAATCATTTGGTGGTCTGGGAGGTGAGCATTCTACGTGGATCAGTTGGGTGATGGTAGATCTTGGATATTCATACTCTTGACAAGGTGATGATTTTCTAGAAATATTTCAATCATATCATTATAGAGGATTTCTCACAATTTATTCTAAGAGATATGTGTATACAGAATATTCTTTAGCTTCAGTAGAGTAGCATGAAAATGTATAATTATTCATCAAGGTTCACCAACCATTCTAAGTACTCAATGGATATGGTTATAGATTAGTACATCAAGGCATATACCTTCAACTGAGGTCTACAGAAAGATATCAGATCTATAATCATCCCTCTATACATTCTGACTTATAATGGGGTGCTTGAGAAATCATTAGTGGTTGAAATATTTTTGGATGATTTGATAAAACCAGTGATTTTTAGTAGTCGATAAGCAGAATTAGAGACCTCAGTAGTAGGGAGATGATATTATTCCTAGAGACTAGGATGTGAGAGACATTTAAGGAGGAGGTTCCAGGATAGGGGATCTACAGTTCCGGGATCGTATGGTGTGTCCAGATATCATAGGGAGAGGTGGGGCTATTCATGTGATGGTAGGGGACATCTCACTTGATATTGTCTGACCCACTGTGCTGATGAAAGGGAGACAATGTATGGACATCCAAGGAAAATATAGTAGAAGGATAAGGAAGATCTGATGGGTGTAACATTTAGAATATTATTTTAGAGAACAGTAGGAGGTGGTCTGGTTTTCAACATGTTACTACCACCACCCCAAGGTGGTCCATGCTAAGATCAGGGAGCTGGAGGATAGCCGCAGTGATAGTGTCATACAGTTGTGGCCTATGAACCAGGGGTCCATGAATTATTTGTGGTATGATCTATGTATTTTATACTTTATCTATAGTACTGATAGGTGTAAAATATAGTTATTCCATTCTCACCACATATCATGTTCCAGACCTAGTGATTCTGGTAAAACCAATCACTCGACCTATATGCTTAGAGACAGCTAATGGAGAAGACACAATGATCACACATATATTCCAACAGTGTGACCAGACCCTTGGATATGAGAGTTTCGATTGGATCCTCTTAGTGGAAGCATTGAGGCCTTACAAATCAATTCTTGGTATGGATTGGTGTTCCCTAGTCCATGCGCATATATTTACCGTTTTAGGAAATGGTTTCGGTGTTTCTAAAATTATGGAACAAATTTTTTCTAATTAATTGAAAATGATAACCAGAAACATTAGACGGAATAATGAATGGGAAGTTGTACCTGATTATTCATCAGTTGGCTAGCCTTACCCTTAGTGCATCAGATGTTTTGAGCTTCTAGTTTCCAGTGGTAGTGGGGGAGTACGAGGTTGTATTTCCTAAAGTTGTTCCAGGATTACCTCCCCACTGAGAGATAGACTTCTACATTGGTTTAATCCCTCGGAAAACACTAATATCTACACCATCTTATTATATGGATCCCACAAAAATTCTCTATTTGAGGGTGTAGTTTAATGACTTTTACACAAAGTGATTCCTGAGACCTAGTGTTTCACCAAGGGCGGACCCAACTTTTTTGAAAAAAGGAAGATGTGACCTTGAAACATTGTGTGTAATATTTTCACTTGAAATAGTTGACCATGAAGAATAAGAATCCACTTCTGAGTATTGATGAACACTTAAATCAGTTGATAGGGGCATGATGGTTCCCTAAGGTTACCCTCCCATCGGGCTATCACGAGCTGCGAGTACAAGATGAGGATATACTGAAGATGGATTTTAGATGTTTTTATGGTCAATATGATTATATGGTGATTCCATTTAGAATGAATAATTCCCCTATAGATGTTCATAGGATTCAAGAACTTGATCTTCTAGCCTCACAAAGACCAATTCATGGTAGACTTCATTGATGATATATTTGTGTACTCAACATCTGAGGAGGAGCACTTGAGACACTTACAGATAGTTCTGGATGCACTTTGAGAGAACTATTTTTATGGGAAATTATTGATCCTCCAGATCAAGATTCAATTGATAAACATTATGGGGCATGTTATTTTAGTGGATGGAGGTGATGTGGACTCAGAAAAAGTTGAATCAATGTTAGCATGGGGGACACCTTGAATCGTGATGGAGCTGTGGATATTCCTTGTGTTAATAAGCTATTATTGGAGATTCCTGTCATGACCCGACCTCGGGGCCCGTGCCGTGACTACCCCAAGCCCGCCTTCCATAGGCCAGGGGCTGGCGACTAGCACCAAGGCGTAAAATCCCGGTAAACAGGGAAGGCATTGCCTTTATAAGTAACAACCACCACAGAGTCAGCAAGCGGAAAGTAACTACAAGTGCAGAAAAGTAAAGGGGGCCGGAATACAAGCCCAACTGAAAGTACAACTGAAAAAGTAAAGAACAGCAACTGAAGAAAAGACGGCGGCCTCGTGTCGTCCACTGGCAATCCCACCTGAAGGGTGGGTACAGATAGCCTCCAGGCTCCTCGGGTCCCACGTCCGCTCTGAGCACGTCCCGCCCAGTGGTCCACCTCCAGTTACCGTCCTGCTCCACGCCCCAACCGAGATCAGCGCTGTCCGTCGTCTGCATCCAACACAACAAGGTGCGGGCATAGCCCGTGCAGGGGTGAGTATAAGCTACTCAGTAAGGACCCCGAGACCCCCGAAGGTCTCCCGAAATCCACAAAGGATATAGCACAAAAGAAAGATGCAATCACGAAGTAACATCTGACTCGACTTAGGTATATGCCCATACATATACCTAAGTCCCCAATTCTAGCTCTGCTCACGAGCTCAAGAACAACTCAATCCACGCAGGAAAGCAAGACTCAAATCCACAAGGAGAGTAAACAGTAAATCCACAAAGGATAGTTCAACACAAACCACAAAGGAGAGTAACATAAGATTCAGCTCAACCAGGTATACTTTTTCAGATGACGTCAAAGATGATCACTGATCCATCTAAGTCGTCGGACCCACGAAGGATCGATAGGTACTAACCCCCGCAAAAGACCCACATAGGATCGGGCTCACACAGAACCTGTTGGCAGTGGCTCACACAGAACCGGTAGTAAGGACCCACATAGGATCGGGCTCACACAGAACCTGTAGCACTGATCCACGTAGGATCGCTGAGTGCAGTAGTCGACGCAGTCCACTGAGGATCTCTGCACAGTCGTCGCCGCAGTCCACGAAGGATCTCTGCTCTGCCGTCGTCACAGTCCACTGAGGATCTCTGCTCTGCCGTCGTCGCAGTCCACGGAGGATCTCTACTCTGTCGTCGAAGTCACAGCCAGCGCTAGGGTTCCCGCACATAGCGAGCTCGTTTAGGAGGGTCCGCTCCACGAGCCGAGAGGCTGATACATCAACTGACACGTAGTACGAAGTTGATGTATCCAAAAGTTCCGTATCGACAACAGGATCTCAACGCAACAGACGGCGCGTCAATCGGACGCCCGGTCTGAGAGTTATTGGCATTTTCGTCCCGGGGGCCCGGTTGGTTTTTAGGGCAAAACCAACCCGACCGTACTCTGCCTGTTTCCGATCCTCGGGCGGAGTATGCCAAAAGTTCCGTCTCACTTAGAGGAAACTACCACAGCTGACGGTACGTCGATCGGACGTCCGTAGCTCAAGTTATGAGCGTTTCCGCTCCGAGGGCCCGGTTGGTTTCGTGTACGAACCGGCCCGGCCGAACCCAAAGTCTTCCGAAACCTTGAGTATAATATACCTAAACGACCGTATCGATCCAAGGATCGCGTAGCCGCTGACGGTTCGTCAAACGGAGGTCTCAGGCCCAAGATATGGGCAAAAGACCGAAGAAGGCCCGAAAACGGGGGTTCTGGGCTCGGGGCGACCCGGCCCGACCCGGCTAGGCCGGGTCCGGTCCGGCCTGGGCGCGGCCCGGCCGACCGGACCGGCCGGCTCGGCTTCGGCCGAGCGGCCGAAGGGGCGCCGCGGGTTTGACCCGCGGCTTAGGTGGAACGCGGCCCCGCGGGGGGCCGCCTGTCACGCGGACGCGGCCGGGCCGCCGCGTCCCTCCCCGGTTCCGCGCGGCCGTGGAAACGGCCGCCGCCGCCGCGGCGGATCTCCTCCACGGCGGCGCGCCGGGCGCCGCCGCCTTCCGCGGGCCGCCGGAGTTGCTCCGGTGGCCCGTTTTGCCTCCCGTCTGCGCCGTTGCTCCTCCCGGGGGCCGATCTTCACTGCGGGATCAACGGATCGCCCTTGCCACACGGTTCGTCATCGTCCGCCAAATCCGCACAACAAAAGATCAGCGGAGGGTTGCCGGGTCTTGTTCGTTAGATCCGCACCCTCCGCGTTAGTCATAAACAACGGGAGGAAAAGAAAATATTCAACAACAATTTTAATTAAATTAAAATTGTTCGGAGATCAGGTTCTTTATTTTAAAAGAATAAACACGGGAAATAAAATACTCCAACAACCCTTACCTTGTCGTCGTCGGACGTGAGGTCGTCGCGGAATCGCTCGTCGCGGAAGGAGGCGATCGTCGCGTCGTTGCGGAGGAGACGTTCGTCGCACCGCGGGAAAAACGTCGCGCCGACGATCTCCGGATCAAGATCAAACGGATTTAATTAATTAAATCCGTTGTCATTGAAATAAAAAAAAGGGAGAATTAGAAGATTCGATTCTCACCTTTAACCGCTGATCGTAGGTCCGCCGCGGAAGAAGAGGCGCCGTAGAAGAAGAAGGAGAAGGTCGCGGAAAAGTTTGTTGACGTCGCAGATCGTGCGTCGTCGAATTCTGGTTCCGGCGTTCTTCGCGTTCTTCGCGTCCTTCGCGTTCTTCGCGGGGAGGGTGGAGGTTTAGAGGATCTCTCACAACAGGAGGATCCTCCAAAATAGACAAGTTTGTCTATTTTATTATTTTGCCTACAAACGCAAAACGCGTAAGTAACGACCCATTAAATTCATTGAATTAATTCAACGAATGAAAAAGCACATTTAATTCACGAAATAAACCGCCCAATTAAATGGTCTGTTAAGAAATAAAGAAAACGCGTCGGTTGACTTTTCAGTTACTTTGATGGGTTTTCGCGGGTGCGTTACTTAGCGAAAGAAACGGCGGGGCTCGTGCGGGCCCTACCTCACAAATATCCTACCAAGAGGGTAGGATATTTCCGGATAGCACCCTATCCGCTTTAACTCAGTTCAAGTGGCTTCCAAGTGACCTCCAAGCAGCTTCAGTGAAATAAAATAAAGTTGTCGCACAAATTTTATTTTATTTCTGTCTTAAAGCCCCAAAATTTAAAAACCACGTCTGAGCAAACGCAACTCCGGAAGAGGCGTTTCTAAGCAAATACCGGCGCTGCGATTTCATCGGTGCCCTCAGAATTCGATTCCGGGCACCGGTTCAAAAGATAGAAAAACCCGCTCGTCCGTTCACTGAACGTACCCGAGCCAAACTTCGGAAATTGATTCCGGGCACACCGGGCCTCGAAATCAGGTGCCGTCTGAAGCTGCGCTCTTGTAAAATTCCAAAGAAAATTAAGAAAAAAATTTCCTTGAAATTTGCGGGTCTTTACATTACTCCCACCTCAGGGATTTACGTCCCCGTAAAGATACATCAAAAACTAGGGAAACAAATGGGGGTACTGAGCATGCATCTGAGCCTCCCGCTCCCAAGTGCTCTCCTGGAGGTTCCCGTGCTGCCATCTGAAGCGCACAAGAGGAATCGACCGCCCACGTAGGACCCGCTCCTGTCGATCCTCGATCTCCACTGGGACCTCCGCAAAAGTCGCCCCATCGTCCACGTCCAGCTCCCCAAAGTCGATGATGTGTGTCGGGTCGTGCACGTATCTCCTCAGCTGAGACACGTGAATGACGTCGTGCACCCGGTGCAACTGAGGTGGTAGAGCCAGGCGATAAGCCACCTCTCCTATCCTGCTGAGGACCTGGAAAGGCCCGATGAAGCGTGGAGACAACTTGCCGCCTCGGCCAAATCTCCGTAAACCACGTCGAGGTGAGACACACAAAAAGACGTGGCCGCCATCCTCGAACTCTAGTGGCCTCCGCCTCCTGTTAGCATATGACTTCTGCCGGCTCTGAGCTGTCCTCATCCTCTCCTGGATGATCTAGACCTTCTCTGTTGTGGCTCGGACCATCTATGGTCCCACGAGTACTGACTCCCCAGGGTCTGTCCAGCACAACGGTGATCTGCAGGGTCTGCCGTACAACGCCTCGTATAGTGCCATCCCGATGGTGGAGTGGTAGCTGTTGTTGTACGCGAACTCCACCAAGGGTAGGTGGTCCTCCCAGCTGTGACCAAAGTCGAGAACACATGCACGGAGCATGTCCTCGAGTGTCTGTATGGTCCTCTCCGTCTGACCATCCGTCTGAGGGTGGAAGGCTGTGCTCAGATGGAGCCGCGTCCCGAACGCCTCCTGCAACCCCTTCCAAAGCCGGGAAGTGAAACGAGCATCTCGATCGGAGACGATAGACGATGGCACACCGTGAAGCCGTACGATCTCCTGGACGTAAAGACGTCCCAAGCTCTCCACTGAGCCCTGCTCTCTGATGGGTAAGAAGTGTGCCGACTTGGTGAGTCGGTCGACAATCACCCAAATGGAGTCGTGACCTCTGGAAGTGCGTGGAAGTCTAGTCACGAAGTCCATAGATATGCCGTCCCACTTCCACTCCGGGACCTCCAAGGGTTGTACCAAGCCTGCTGGTACCTGATGCTTTGCCTTCACCTGCTGGCAGGTGAGGCATCGTGAAACGAACTCTGCCACAGCTTTCTTCATGCCCGGCCACCAGTGCTGTCGTCTGAGATCCTGGTACATCTTCGCCACTCTGGGATGCACCGCCAAGGGAGAAGTGTGATACTCTCTCAGCACCTCCTCTCGTAAAGCGACTGGTACGAAGGTACGTCCTCTGAAAAGGATGTCGTGCTCTGATCCAAGGGAGAAACCATCAGGCACCTGACCTGAGGATATCAGTGCACGCCGTGTCTCACAGTCAGCGTCCCCACGCTGAGCCTCTCTGACCCGCTGTAGAAGTGGAGGAGAGACTGTGAGAGACTGAAGAAAGGCTGCTCCGTCTCTATCCACGAAGGATATCTGTAAGGAGGCTAGCTGCTCTGTCACCTCCTCAAGTAGCTGAATGACCGTCCTCCTGCTGAGGGCATCGGCTACCACGTTCCCCTTCCCAGGAGTATAGACTATCTCAAAGTCATAGTCCTGGAGGAACTCAAGCCATCTCCGCTGTCTCAGGTTCAGGTCCTTCTGAGAGAAGATATACCTGAGACTCTGGTGGTCAGAAAAGACTGTGAAGCGCTCGCCCATCAGATAGTGCCGCCAAGTCTTCAGAGCGAAGACCACTGCTGCTAACTCCAGGTCATGAGTGGCGTAGTTCTGCTCATGCGGCCTCAACTGACGTGATCCGTAGGCGATCACGGCCCGCTCCTGCATCAGGAAGCACCCGAGTCCAGTCCCTGATGCATCGCAGTAAACTACGTATCCAACTCCCTCCTCAGGCAACCTCAAGATAGGTGCGCTGGTCAACCTCTGCCTCAGCTCCTGGAAGCTCTGCTGACATCTGTCTGACCACACGAAGGGTTTCCCATTATTCGTCAACGCTGAGAGTGGTGCCGCAACTCTGGAGAAGTCTGGAACGAATCTCCGATAGTATACGGCTAGGCCCAAGAAGCTCCGCACCTCCGTCACGCTCCTGGGTGGCTCCCAAACTAGCACTGCCTCGATCTTCGCGGGATCCACTGCAACTCCCGCCTGAGAGATGACGTGCCCCAAGAAGTGGACCTCACGTAACCAGAACTGGCACTTTGAGATCTTGCCATAAAGCTGGTGCTCTCAGAGCGTGTCTAGCACAACTCGCAGGTGGTAGGCATGCTCCTCCTCAGTCGTCGAGTATACCAAAATGTCGTCAATGAAGACCACGACAAAACGGTCGAGGTATGGCTGGAAGATCCTGTTCATGAGGCTCATGAACACTGCTGGAGCATTGGTTACGCCGAACGGCATAACCAAGAACTCATAATGGCCATACCGACACCTGAAGGCCGTCTTCTGCACGTCCTCGTCTCGAACTCTGAGCTGATGATAGCCTGACCGGAGGTCTATCTTCGAGAACCACCGCGCTCCCTTGAGCTGATCGAAGAGGTCATCAATCTGTGGCAGCGGATACTTGTTCCTCACTGTCACCTGGTTCAGGCGACGATAGTCGACACACAGTCGCAACCTCCCGTCCGCCTTCTTGGCGAACAAAATCGGGGAAGCCCAGGGTGAAACACTGGGTCGGATAAACCCCTTGCTCTGCAAGTCCCCCAACTGTACCCGCAGCTCTCGAAGCTCGGCGGGGGCCATCCGATATGCTGGAGTAGATATCGGGGTTGTCCCATGGTACAAGTCGATGTAAAAGTCTACCTCTCTACGAGGAGGTATCCCTGGAACGTCGTCGGGAAAGACGTCCACGTACTGGTCCACCACTGCAGGAAAAGCTGGACTCCGCACGTCCACTGCTCCTAGGATGAGGCTAGCCAACTGATGAGAGATGGGCTGCACTCTCCTTCGCGGAAGTCCATCCTGTGCTGCAAAGGTTCCCTTCTTGCCGGTGAAGGTAAACCTGCTCCCGTCGGTGCGAACACATCGCACCTTGCGCCTAAAACAGTCGATCTGGGCATGAACCGTGGATAGCCAATCCATGCCCAAGATGACGTCGTAAGGCCTCGACGCCGCTACAAGGAGATCCCAGCCGAAGATCTCGCCTCCTAGAGTAAGCTCACACTGCCGGCACAAGTGCGTAATCGTCGAGTCTGCTCCCGTAGGAGTCTCTAGCCGTAAGGATCGAGCCAACGGCTCAGTCGGAATCTCCGAGCTCCGAACATGGGCAGAGGCTATGAAAGAGTGACTCGCTCCTGTGTCTATAAGTACTACAGAAAGGGTGGAATAGACACAGATCGTAACTCGAATCATCTCGGGCATGTCGGGGTCGTAGGCCTCCGTTGCCTGGAGCTGGGCCTGCCCCTGCCTGCCAGCTCCCTGTGGTGGAGGTGGCCTCCTGGTGGTTGTGGGGGTAGAGCCTGGAAGCGTCGCCCACCACCCGCTGCTCGGCCAGCTCCTCTGCCTCGTCCGCCTCCTCCCTGCGGACCGCCACGGTCGACCCTCTGCCTCTGCCTCGGTGGCCCCTCCACCGTCTGCTGCTCCTCTGATCGGCGAGTCGGGCAGTCACGAGCCATGTGACCCTGCCCGCCGCAGGAGTAGCACAACCTGCCTCTCGGAAGGCTGGCACTCCGCTGTGTGCCCGGCACTGCTGAGCCGGTGTCCTGAGGCCGTCTGCGTGGGGGTCTGGTCTGCCTGGACCCGAGAGTCATCCGTCGGCTACCTGCTGCCGAAGACTCAGCTACCTACCGCCCTGCGCTAGGTCTCGCCACTGAAGAAGGCTCTGCCAGGAAGCTCTCGATCAGGAGGGCTCGCTCCAGCACTCCCGCCTGGGTCGGAATGCTGAGGGAGATCAGCGACGCCCGAATCTCCTGTCGCAAGCCCTGCTCGAAGGTCCGGGCCTGGAAGAAGGGGTCCCGTACCATGTCGGTCGAGTAGCGAGATAGGTCAGTGAACCTTGCCGCGTACTGAGCGACCGTCATGCTGCCCTGGCGCAGCTGGAGAAGCTCCTGGATGCGCACCACTCGGAGGGTGGCCGGGACGAACTCAGAGCGGAAGAGGCTCTCGAAGTCCGTCCAGAGCAAGGATGCCTCATCGTGAACCTGGAGCATCAAGCTCCACCATCGTCCTGCCGCCGCCTGCAGGAGGCTCGCCGCGAGAATCACCATGAGATCCGCTGGTGTCCTCACTAGCCTAAAGATCCGTACCACCGCCTCTAGCCAGTCCTCGGCGGCCTGGGGGTCCGCCTCACCGCGAAACCTGGGTGGTCGCTGGCTCTGAAACTCATGCAGTGCCCTGAGGCGACGTGCATCGTCAGCGTCTGGTACTGGTAGCATCGGTGGCTCGGCGGGTAAAGCTACCGCCGGTGCCACTGCTGGCAAAGGGCCCTGCACCGAGGCCTCGTCGCTCGGTGGGCTGCCGTTGCGCCCTACACTCGGAACCCTAGATGGCTGTCGTCGCGGGGCCATCCTGAAAAGGAGAACAAGAGCACCACAGTCAGAACAGTATACCTGGTGAGCTGGCACAAGTAATCACAAGGAAAACTTGAGACTTTCATAAAGCAGATCAGTATACCCGGTGAGCTGACACAAGTAATCACGAAGAAAACTTGAAACACACACGCAATCAATGTTTTCATGCATTAAGTCGGAAATCAGGAGTCATGGTCCTGGTGTACGGATACGTCGGCTGTCGCACCAACACTGGGCTCCCTGAACTGATAACCACACTCAATACACTAAACACTATTGCTTCATATAGAAAGAAAAGACGATCAGAGTCTGCGGTAGAACCGACCACCTCTGATACCAATTTGTCACGACCCGACCTCGGGGCTCGTGCCGTGACTACCCCAAGCCCGCCTTCCATAGGACAGGGGCTGGCGACTAGCACTAAGGCGTAAAATCCCGGTAAACAGGGAAGGCATTGCCTTTATAAGTAACAACCACCACAGAGTCAGCAAGCAGAAAGTAACTACAAGTGCAGAAAAGTAAAGGGGGCCGGAATACAAGCCCAACTGAAAGTACAACTGAAAAAGTAAAGAACAACAACTGAAGAAAAGACGGAGGCCTCGTGTCGTCCACTGGCAATCCCACCTGAAGGGTGGGTACAGATAGCCTCCAGGCTCCTCGGGTCCCACGTCCGCTCCGAGCACGTCCCGCCCAGTGGTCCACCTCCAGGTACCGTCCTGCTCCACGCCCCAACCGAGATCAGCGCTGTCCGTCGTCTGCATCCAACACAACAAGGTGCGGGCATAGCCCGTGCAGGGGTGAGTATAAGCTACTCAGTAAGGACCCCGAGACCCCCGAAGGTCTCCCGAAATCCACAAAGGATATAGCACAAAAGAAAGATGCAATCACGAAGTAACATCTGACTCGACTTAGGTATATGCCCATACATATACCTAAGTCCCCAATTCTAGCTCTGCTCACGAGCTCAAGAACAACTCAATCCACGCAGGAAAGCAAGACTCAAATCCACAAGGAGAGTAAACAGTAAATCCACAAAGGATAGTTCAACACAAACCACAAAGGAGAGTAACATAAGATTCAGCTCAACCAGGTATACTTTTTCAGATGACGACAAAGATGATCACCGATCCATCTAAGTCGTCGGACCCACGAAGGATCGATAGGTACTAACCCTCGCAAAAGACTCACACAGGATCGGGCTCACACAGAACCTGTAGGCAGTGGCTCACACAGAACCGGTAGTAAGGACCCACATAGGATCGGGCTCACACAGAACCTGTAGCACTGATCCACATAGGATCGCTGAGTGCAGTAGTCGACGCAGTCCACTGAGGATCTCTGCACAGTCGTCGCCGCAGTCCACGAAGGATCTCTGCTCTGTCGTCGTCGCAGTCCACTGAGGATCTCTGCTCTGCCGTCGTCGCAGTCCACGGAGGATCTCTGCTCTGTCGTCGAAGTCACAGCCAGCTCTAGGGTTCCCGCACATAGCGAGCTCGTTGAGGAGGGTCCGCTCCACGAGCCGAGAGGCTGATACATCAACTGACACGTAGTCCGAAGTTGATGTATCCAAAAGTTCCGTATCGACAACAGGATCTCAACGCAACAGACGGCGCGTCAATCGGACGCCCGGTCTGAGAGTTATTGGCATTGTCGTCCTGGGGGCCTGGTTGGTTTTTAGGGAAAAACCAACCCCACCGTACTCTGCCTGTATCTGATCCTCGGGCGGAGTATGCCAAAAGTTCCGCCTCACTTAGAGGAAACTACCACAGCTGACGGTACGTCGATCGGACGTCTGTAGCTCAAGTTATGAGCGTTTCCGCTCCGAGGGCCCGGTTGGTTTCGTGTACGAACCGACCCGACCGAACCCAAAGTCTTCCGAAACCTTGAGTATAATATACCGAAACGACCGTATCGATCCAAGGATCGCGTAGCCGCTGCCGGTTCGTCAAACGGAGGTCTCAGGCCCAAGATATGGGCAAAAGACCGAAGAAGGCCCGAAAACGGGGGTTCTGGGCCCGGGGCGACCCGGCCCGAACCACCCCTGGGTCGGCCGAACCGGGTCGACCCGGCCGACCGGACCGGCCGGCTCGGCTTCGGCCGAGCGGCCGAAGGGGCGCCGTGGGTTTCACCCGCGGCTTAGGTGGAATGTGGCCCCGCGGGGGGCCGCCTGTCACGCGGACGCGGCCGGGCCGCCGCGTCCCTCCCCGGTTCCGCGCGGCCGCGGAACCGGCCGCCGCCGCCGCGACTTCATCCGCGGCGGATCTCCTCCACGGCGGCGCGCCGGGCGCCGCCGCCTCCGGCCGCCGGCGCCGGCGCCGCCTTCCGCGGGCCGCCGGAGTTGCTCCGGTGGCCCGTTTTGCCTCCCGTCTGCGCCGTTGCTCCTCCCGGGGGCCGATCTTCACTGCGGGATCAACGGATCGCCCTTTCCGCACGGTTCGTCGTCGTCCGCCAAATCCGCACAACAAAAGATCGGCGGAGGGTTGCCGGGTCTTGTTCGTTAGATCCGCACCCTCCGCGTTAGTCATAAACAACGGGAGGAAAAGAAAATAATCAACAACAATTTTAATTAAATTAAAATTGTTCGGATATCAGGTTCTTTATTTTAAAAGAATAAACACGGGAAATAAAATACTCCAAAAACCCTTACCTTGTCGTCGTCGGACGTGAGGTCGTCGCGGAATTGCTCGTCGCGGAAGGAGGGGATCGTCGCGTCGTTGCGGAGGAGACGTTCGTCGCACCGCGGGAAAAACGTCGCGCCGACGATCTCCAGATCAAGATCAAATGGATTTAATTAATTAAATCCGTTGTCATTGAAATAAAAAAAAGGGATAATTAGAAGATTTGATTCTCACCTTTAACCGCTGATCGTAGGTCCGCCGCGGAAGAAGAGGCGCCGTAGAAGAAGAAAGAGAAGGTCGCAGAAAAGTTTGTTGACGTCGCGGATCGTGCGTCGTCGAATTCCGGTTCCGGCGTTCTTCGCGTTCTTCGCATTCTTCGCGTTCTTCGCGGGGAGGGTGGAGGTTTAGAGGATCTCGCACAACAGGAGGATCCTCCAAAATAGACAAGTTTGTCTATTTTATTATTTTGCCAACAAACGCAAAACGCGTAAGTAACGACCCATTAAATTCGTTGAATTAATTAAACGAATGAAACATCCCATTTAATTCACGAAATAAACCGCCCAATTAAATGGTCTGTTAAGAAATAAAGAAAACGTGTCGGTTGACTTTTCAGTTACTTTGACGGGTTTTCGCGGGTGCGTTACTTAGCGAAAGAAACGGCGGGGCTCGTGCGGGCCCTGCCTCACAAATATCCTACCAAGAGGGTAGGATATTTCCGGATAGCACCCTATCCGCTTTAACTCAGTTCAAGTGGCTTCCAAGTGACTTCCAAGCAGCTTAAGTAAAATAAAATAAAGTTGTCGCACAAATTTTATTTTATTTCTGTCTTAAAGCCCCAAAATTTAAAAACCACGTCTGAGCAAACGCAACTCCGGAAGAGGCGTTTCTAAGCAAATATCGGCGCTGCGATTTCATCGGTGCCCTCAGAATTCGATTCCGGGCACCAGTTCAAAAGATAGAAAAACCCGCTCGTCCGTTCACTGAACGTACCCGAGCCAAACTTCGGAAATTTATTCCGGGCACACCGGGCCTCGGAATCAGGTGCCGTCTGAAGCTGCGCTCTTGTAAAATTCCAAAGAAAATTAAGAAAAAAATTTCCTTCAAATTTGCGGGTCTTTACAATTCCTACCTGATTTATCTAGGACATCGGCACCAATGAAAACTTTTACTTGAAATGGACTGTCTTTCTGATGGAAAAAGAAGTACTAGCAAGATTTTTAGCAATTGATGAAGAGTTTGACGAGTGCTCGAATCATGATATTTTTGGAGGAGTGTTTCCAATACATAGTGTTATATGATGCATTAGGGACCAGAAGTAGTTATGTTTATATTTTGAGGAAAATGGTGATTGCCTATGGTTCACACCAGTTGAGACCACATGACCAAAACTATGCGACCCCAGATCTTGGGTTAGTAGCGCTAGTATTCGTATAGAAGATGTGGTGACACTGCCTGATTGGTGAGTGGTTTATCATTTACTCTCATTAAGATAGCATCAAGTATATATTATCTCAGAAGAATATAAACATGAAACATAGGTGATTTCTAGAGTTCTTCCAGGATAATGACTTTGAGTATTTTATGCCCCACAGAAGGGGAACATGGTGGCAGATTCTCTCAGTAGGAGAGCTCGTTCATATTTTCTAAATAAGGTATTAGTGTTGTTTTCCTCATTATAGTTATTATTTTTTGATGGAAATAGAGCTACATAACTCTAGTAATTGGTTGCAACCCCTCCACTCTTAAAATAATTTAGGGAGGCATAGAATGGGGATAATAATGATGAGACTCTATGTGCTCATATTTTTATAGGGTATGCTCCTGATAGATATTTTAATGTTTGAGACCATGTCATTATTTTCAGAGGATACACACTATAACCAGTGGAATTGTGTGAGGCGATTTTATGGGAGTTTCATTCATCCACATTGGTGGTATATCCTGATGTGGTGAAGATGTACCATGAACTATGATATCGGTTTTGGTGTCTAGGAATGAAGAATAGAGTAGAATAGTTTGTCACTCGATGCATTATTTGTCCGCAAGTAATGGTTGAGTACTATGTTCCAACAGGTTTATCTAACCCCCATGAGGTTTCATAGTGGATGTGACATGGAATATCAATGTACATAGATATGGTTTTACTATGTGCATCAAAGAGACGAGATTCTATATGGGTGAACATTGACTGGCTCATCAAGTCATCCCACTTTCTCCCTATCCAAGAGAAGATTTTGGTAGAAAAATTCAGATTCCTCTATTTTCTGGAGATAGTTCAACTTCATGGAGTTCTATCAATTATTGGTTTAGATCATTATGAAAGTTATACATACCATTTTTATAATGAATTACATAAGGAATTTATGTCCCAATTGTGACTGATCACAACATTTCATTCACAGACAAAAGACCAAATAGAGAGGACCATTTTGGTTCTGGAAGAAATATTGCAAGCTTTCATGTTGGACTTCAGCCGTATTTGGGAGGATCACCTACCACTGATGGATTTCTCTTATAGAAAAAGATACCATTACACCATTGGTATGAATCTATTCAATTATTTTTACTAGTTACCTTGTAGGTGACCAATTTATTGGACTGACATTGAAGAGTCATCACTCATGGCCCCAATGATGGTGTGATCTACTACAGAGAAGGTACAGATCATTGAGGATCAGATGAAGACTTCCCAAATCCATCAATACTCTTATGTTAATAGGAGGTGGATGTCTTGGGAGTTATAGGAATCATCCCATATGGGTTTCAACTTGACGTGAATTAAAAATATTTGATCGGGCAACATGTTATCTATGAGGTTTATTAACCCTTTTTAGAAACATCCTTGAGTCTGAGAGGTGGAATAATTCTTAGCTCTACCTACACAGTTTTATTGGGTAAATGTTGTCTTACACATATCACAACTGAGGAGGTACGTGCATGACCCATTTCAAGTCATCGACTATGGAGAGTTTTACATTGAGGATGGAGTGAAAATTATTGAGTACCCACTAGAGATCAAGGATCATTAGGAGAGTATCCATCATGGACGAGCTATTATTTTAGTTCTTGTATAGTTTTAGAACATGAATATCTAGGAGGTAACATGGGAGTTGGAGGATAAGATACATGCCTAGTACCCTCAACGTTTTAATATCCTTTGATTTGTCCATTCGGGGACGTAAATCCCTAAGGTGGGGAGAATGTAAATCCTTGTATTTTATGTATTATTTTTAAATATTATATGGATTAATATTGAGACTAGAAACAAATCCCATGAGTGATTATGAGGCCTGGTGTTCCTAGAATAATTGTTTGAATAATATTGAAATATTAAATAGCACTTGTGCGCAATTTTCATGAAAAGTAGAATAATATCTAATCAGATGCCCAAATCAGAAATATGAGTGAAATGTTATGTTTATAACAGTGACTACACTATAGGTGCGGGCTAACATTGGCCATCACATGTTTCCTATGAAAAGTAGTTTTGGTAATTTTTAATGAATAAAATAAATTTAATATTTATTTTATTTTATTGTTTCATCAATGTAGCAATGCATAAATGCTTATTTTTTAATTGATCCTCTATGAAGGGATTTAGGGATAGGCTTATAACCATAGTAATTACCTAGAAGCTATAGATAGAAGCCGAAATAGACCACTCAAATGAACAATGAAAGATTCACCAATCTGTGACCGATGAATGAAGTAATTGAGGGATCTAACCAATGACGGTGACGCAAAAGCTGATCTTCATCAGAGATCGATCCAAATCAAATATAGGATGTGATATATTTTTATTTATTTACCTGTTCTCAGTATTAATGATGAATTCGTACCAACCAATGAACAAGGTTATGCTGCAATTAGATCATTCAAACGAGATGGGTTTTAATTATTGGATTTATTGATGTTTGATAATTTGTGAATTGCTTTTATTATTGATCATTATTATGGGAACAGATCAATTTCAAAATTAAAATTGGTTGAGGTTCATTCCTTATATATTAAAACATGTTCTTTTCCCCCCATTATTTCTATATGTGTTCTTCATTCTTCATTAGTTTATGAGTGATTTTTCGGTGCACCTTTATTACATGGTGAAACGATCTGAAATTGAAGATCCAACATTGGGACGACATAATGAAGGTGTGAAAATAAAGGAAATGAGTGAATAAAAGCGATTCAAGAGATATAGTTCTTCATGTAGTTTTCATTAGATAGATTAAATGTTGTTTTTCGAACTAATTGAATGCCCAAAACACCTTTATTCAGTGTTTAGGTCATGAAACAACCTAGAAACTAGATTTTCACAGTGAGTGGATCACTAGAATTTGATTCAGATCATCGGTCTAAGTCCTTGAAGTAAGAATGTGGGATTCTGGTAAATCTTGAACAATGCGACATGTATCATAGGGTTACATGGAATGTGGCCCCGCACTAAACATCACCTAGGGTTTTAAGTGATCGTTAAATGTCACACAACGTGTGACCCTGTCACACAATGTGTAGTCCCTTCCTTGAGACTCATCTTGTATCTCAGAAGATACATGGACATGGGGTGGAATACATGGGTTTCCAACATGGTGTGTACCCCACCACATGTCTTGGCATGGATAAAATGCACAGACTACCTCATGTACTAGTACACTTAGAGAGACACATCGGTTGACCCATGGTACTAGCACATGACCGAAATACACGGGTGGACCATGGATGGAATAACATAGTGTGTGAAACTTCTAAAAAGTGTGTACCCATATTCTAGATGACATGTACTAACAACATGAGTCATTTTACACTGGTAGTACCTAGGTTAAGGGACATGGCCTGTGAACCTACCACACATCGTGGATAAATTTATGCATTGATTTGATCTCCTATACTCCATTTCTTTTATGATTTATATTGGGGTTAATTCCTATTTCTCTTCCCTGAAGGTTGGTAAAAATCACTTCCTACTCATAGAACTATGATCACTTCAGCAAGACTTCCTGAATAGTGTCCTTAGAATCCCAGGAGAGTCCCATAGCAGGATCATCTATTCATTATTCATGACCTAGGTATAGTATTCGGTATTGACCTGACCAATGTTACAGGGAATTGATCCTCTAATTAATAAGTAAATACAAATGGATTTGTTGGTATAACCCCCATGGCCTTGGCTATGATCCTCAACGATGGAATCACATTCCCTTCAAATATATCAAAGTATCTCTATCTCATGATGGTTCCTGATGAACAGTACTTCTCAGACAAACATCATCAGTGCTATCTGACAGAGGTGTGTGTTCTCCTAGATTTGTTTTTTTGTGGAATCATTGTATTTAATTCTTAGTGTTGGTATACAATGGTTTTTACTTACCTCTAGACAATGTGTCTATGATTGAGCATATATGGATATTATTGTTATATGTGTTGTAGACACAAAATTTGCAATGCTTCTTGTATCTTCCCTTGTGGATTCAAGGTGTCCTACTAAGCACTATAATACTCGCACCTAAATGAGATTTTCCCACACATTTTGCGTCTTTTACAAATGAGTTACCTTTTCACGGAGTCCTAGGCGGACCATGATTGGAAGGGGCTTTGGGAGATAAGGTAACTGAGGTGATGAAATGGCTATAGATAGTAGTCTCGGTACCTTTTTCTTATAGGTTGGACTTTTTTCATTACTGATTCTCTTTTTTAGGATGTTATTCTAGATCAGTTTACTTTACTACACTTTTATTTCCTAGTGTACTCTGGTTGGGATATTGTTGTATTCAGGAATTTGGTTCTTAGTTGCTCTTATATTTCATCATTTTGTGGACTTGGAGATGTGTGTGTTTGTGTGTGTGTGTAGGTATATAGGAAATTCCTCCTATGTCAATTATATACCTACTCAGTGCTAGTAACCAGTCCTTGGACAATTAGAGGTTGGTCTGCGGAGTCACCACATGGCCACCACAAATATGGGTCGTGACATAGACTAGTATTTTATTATTTTTTAGGGAATAAGTATTTACCATGGAAGATCAATTGAGAAAAAAATTGACTACACAAATGATTCTGGAATGCAGTGATTGGATTAGTGTGGATGTTTATTGGGATTTAAAGAATGTTGAATTTTCATATACTTTGAATTAATTAACTAATTATATATATCATGTTAAATTTTTATTTAATTATCTTAATACATTTCTAATATTTAAATTATATTCGTAACATGACACTTAGGATTCCATTTTTTAATTACAAATGACATAATTTCTTTTTAGGATCTTGGAATGATGGAGCCTCGATTTGGGATTGTTTTTTTAAATAAGAAATAATATACCCTCTAATGGATCTTTTCACATGTGGACCAAGTCAAGGAGGACCCTCTAATGATAGTAATGGGATAATAGTCCCATGTTATAGGATTCTTGGATACGACCTCACCAATTCCCTCATGTACCAAATTCATAAATTTAAGTATGATGAAAATATAAATTAATTGGAATGTGTATGATAATACATTACTATTATGAATTGGTATATTTGACCAATTTTAGAGTATGTGAATCTTCAGTTAGGATAACATAATTTTTTACTACAATAGTATCTAATTAATTTATCATGATTAACATAAAAAACTCAACAATAATGTATGATCATTTTAATTCTAAAATCTACCGCATGTTTTCATATAGGTAATGATATTATCCTTCAAGACATAAGATTTGAGAGTAAACAGTTCTCCTTCTTGTGAGGGTGGTGTGATGGGGATCTTGGGAGAGGGCACCCAATTTGATCATAGTGGGGAGAAAATGGTGCTTTCACCAATTATGTTGATGTACAAGGAGGAATAAGATAGTGACATGGATGAGACTGGTTTAGTGTATCCATTATTGGGAGATTGAGATAGGATTTGTGGGGTAGTTGGAAAATTAGGGTTGTGTAGTGGGAGATCCCCCCTCTATATAATGTTACAAAATTATAGGGAAAATTGGAAATATGAAGTTTTAGTCCTTCTATGAAAAAATATCATGATGGATAGAATAGATTCATAAAATAAATAGTAAAAGAATTTAATTAATTTAATAATAATAAAATAATTTATAGTAAAGGAATGTGGGGAACACTATATGTGAAGGTGGTCTAGGCACCTATTTGTGTGTTTCTTTTTGAATATTTCATATAAGTGATAAATATTTTTCCACCTAAATTATATTATTATAAATAATAAAATACTAATAGGGGTGATAATATTATGTATTATATATATACACTATAAATATTATTATTATTAAACATTTATGCATTAGAACAGGCGTATATATGTATAAAAATAAAGGAAATATTTTTCCTCAGTGTTTAATTTCAACAATTGAGTACTAAATATTCACTTTTCATCCACATATATCACGAAAAAGATATTATAGATACCTAAAAAGTATCTTTAATTAGGTTTTTGGTTTTTTAAATATGAAACAAAAAAATCAGCGGTGTTATCCATGAAAATTCTAAGAAGTGTCAATTTTACTCATTTTTAGGATTTGATCATAGATTAATCCTTCATTAAGTAATTTTAGTCTCCTATAATGATGAAATTTTTAAAAATATATTTTGAAAAATAATTTATTCTAATGAATGTCTGTGACTTTTTTTTTGATCTGGATGTGCACGAAAGTTCTAGTTAGACTTACAATATTCAATATAATTGTGGTGATGTTTAATGATCATTTTTTAACATAATGTTATGGTTATATGATGATATTCATAATAATGAGCATTATAAAACCCTTGGATGTTATTTTAGCTTGAGAAGTTTTTACACAATAATAGAGGTGGTTAATGTGGAATTATTATGGATATGTTATAAACATCTAATAGTATATTATTAGACCTTGATGTATTAATGAATTTTTATTTATAGATGATTCGATTTGACTCAAACCCTTATCTCAGAAGTTATTCTATGAAATGATAATAGAGTACACAATATCGTTTTCCTTTCATTATATACTTTTTAAAGGGTGGTGTATATGGATTTTGGTTATTTTAATGTTTTGAATTTGTCCAATGGTTTTATTTATAAATATAATAATGTGATTAAATATTTAAAAATCCATGTTTTATGTATAAATCAAAATACTTATATGTCAATAAATTATTAACTATAGAGTTCTATTCCTGAAGAAGATTATTGTCATGTCGGTGTAGATTATTTATGATAATGGAATATGGATGGTTCTCCATAGAGTTATATTTCTAGTTGGCGAGTAAAGATATATCTATATGTTTTAGTATCATAATATTGTTAAAACAATGACTCAAAATATTAAGATGATATGGAAGCTATGATGCTGATGGAATGGGTAGTATGATTGTTATTGTTGTTCCATATAAGTTTTAATGATAACCTATATTAGTGCTCAATTATGGGAATGGGATTGTGTGAGATACTTGTTATTTTATTTTTTATATTATTTTAGTAATGTGAGTAAAATTAAATACATAACCACTAACCGAGGGTAATTTTATTTTGTGTAACCCAATATTCAGATTATTGGTGGACCAATAAGATGAAAAAGAATGTATTCTATCTCTCACCCACTAAGTGTTATAGATTGGTTATGGATTGGATAAGTTTTGGTTTGGGACTATAACGGATGTGGATGCAATGTGGTTATAGTAGTTGATGGGTGATAAGATGTCAAATATTAGAGAAATTGATACCTAATTGTGGGAAATTGTTTTATGATATCCCCATTATATTTTTAAATATATGTTATATGAAACATATCTTGTTATTTTTTGAGTGATGTTTTTTTAATTTTGACAATAGAATAGTCCAAAAACAAGAAAAATGGATAATTATGGACATAAATTTCTATAGTATCTGATGAGACTAAGGGGTATAATAATTCACTTGTTGATATTCATCCTAGTCTTCCCATGGATGGTTTTTTTGGTGAGGACATCACAATGTAAAATTGTATTACTAAAATAATTATTTTACGTGAATTACATTAAATATTTTTCATCCTTAGGGGATATCAAAATGTGTTGGAAGATATAGTCATAAAAACTTTTTTATACATGTTTTATGGTCTTATTAATGTAGTTATCAAACCCAGTTAGATTGAAAATCAAGGTGTATAATGTAATATTTGTATTTTGTGATATTTACATCAAATAATTATTTACATTATTTATTAAATTATCAATTTTTTGGAAATATTGTCCTTATTTACATAGTTTTAATTGTAATACACTTTGATATTCTTTATAAAATTATTGTATCATATATTGATTATGATATTAGTAGATCATGGATTTTTTATTATGCATGGCTTAGTGGTTTTTATTTTAATATACAGTCATATTTTATGATATTTATAGGATATTTACATATATATTTTTGATATGTACCACTAATTATAGTCCTTAACAATTATCATATTCAAGGTGGGTTTCTGGAGTCTCAATTTGTTTTTTTATTACTCAGGAGGTGTTATAATACTATCAGGTCATGACTGAGTAGTATTAGGTAATGTGGTTGAGATCAAGGATGACGTTTAATGCTACGGACATGTGAGGTTAAGGTCAGTTTGGTTAAAATGAGGGAAACATTTTAAGAGGTATTATAGTTTATTATAACATGAATATAAAAAATGATAGTGTATTATAGTTAACAAATTACTATTCAAGGACATTAATTTTATTTCTACAAACTCCATTATAAAAATCATTAATTGGAGGGTACAATTATATCAATAGACACAACATAAAACAATTATTCTAAGGAAATTTGGGAAATTACAATGATATCTTATTAATAATTTATCTATTACCCTATGATCTAATTGTGATTTTTATTTTTTATAAGTTTTAACATTACATATTGAAACTTCTATGAAATGTTGATCATGTATGACTTGTTTCTACATGATACTATAAAGAGTTTTATTTTATATAGATTTTTAGATATCTTGTGTTAGTCAGATTTTATGAGCTAATTTTAAGGGTTGTATTGTGAAGTATGTGTGACTATTTATTATTTATATTGATTATTAATCCATTTTGACATTCTATGTCATTTATTTTAAATATGATACTTTTCTCCTAGTCATTATATTTTTCCCCTTTTTTAATACCAATGTATATCTTTTTATTATGAAAATTATTCCCTTATGATTGTCAGTCCCACATTTTTTGTTCATTTTTTAAATTTTTAGTATGATTAATACTCCCCTTGATAATTATGTTTTGGATTTTGGTATTTAGTGATATAATGAATAATATATTTGTGACTATAATTAGTTATGAGAGGTTCCTCTTATTTTATGATATTTATGATTAATAGTTGTAAAGAAGATGATGTGTGGTGTTCATTTTTTTAGTGAATGAGTTAAATAATGTGAAGATAGTAGTCTCACCAATTTGGGGAGAGTAAAACTAATTGTGATAATGGATTGGTATTTTGGACATTGTAACTAATTATATGTTTTTTAATTTTTTAGAGAATAATTATTTATATGTTTTAACTCATGTATGTGTTTTGTAGGGTCATGTGGTTCATATGAGATGTGTATTATAGATGATAATGCATTATAGTTTTGTTGTTTTCTATAGAATTTGATGTGTTCTATATCAACTACATGTTCCATAAGATTATGTGTTATAACCTGGATATGTTTTTTGTTGGGTAATGTGTTGTAACCCATATACATGTTAGAAATCCATTCATATCATCTTCAGATAAAACCACTAGATTATTCCCACTTTTACAAATGAAAATTTCATATTACATTAATATCCATAAATTATGGATAGATGAATCCAATCATTTAAATAAATTCTCCAATATGATGTTCTTGAAATAGGAATACATCTCAGAATACAAAATGAACAATTTGAACCCTAAAAGTCATTATCATAAATCAATAAGAAATATAAATACTTCCAGTATATAAAGTATAAAAGAACAACAAATATTTATGTGCATCAGATAGTGTGTTGGAAATGCATCGGAGAAACACTAACACTGCATATCCCACTATAATAAAAAGTATAAGAGATTTTAAAATGATATTAAAAATTATATTTAATATTCACAAGATATATCTATCCACTATATCAATTCTTGATTTATTCCACTTGATTCTAGTCATCATATTTAATGCTAGGTCCTATAAACATACATACTAATTACTATCCAATGAAAAAGTTGAACATGCTACCCAGAAATCTGGGTTAAATTAACATTTACACCATATATTGGTTTCTAAATACATGACCCCTTAGTTTTTCTGAACTTCTTTAACCCCATCACTCTATCAGATGTATTGAAAATATAGTGAATTTTTTTCCCCAATGATGTCCTTTTTCCACAATCTACAAACTATTATGATCCAAATTTCTTTCACCTAACATCTGGTGAATTAATTTAATTAAAATAATTCCAAAAAAACTAAAATAAACTATACCTATAAAAAATAACCCACCTAAATACTTTTCTCATGGAATGATCATTATATCACTATAAATTTTAAAAATGGATTCCTTCATTAAAAGAACAAAATGTTTTTTAACCTTCCTTCCATTCACCAACATGTTGTTAATGTGTGAGTTTTCGCCATATATTCTTGAAATACTCTTTTTTGTGAAAAATTACAGTTTATTTTGGAATCAAATTATATTTTATAGATTTAACTCCTTATCCTCTATCAATTTCAAGATGAAATAATATTTTAGGTAAATATGATTTATCATTTTATATAGACCCATATTTTGAGTTAGTAAGATCACACCCTGATTATCTATTAATATAATTATACCATCAAAACTTCTTCTAATATCTATCATAAATTACATAAACTAACCCATTTCCTTCCAAGATTATATTCCATTTATATTCTTATTTAATAATAATAAGAGTAACTATCCCTTACATTTGAGACATTAAATTGATTATTATTAATCTATATGTAAATAGAAATATAATTGTGATATTCTAGGTGTAAAAATACAAAGTGAAGTCTTAATCAACTTGTTCATGAAATGGGAAACTTTTATGAATTATAATGTTGTATCTATCGTTAATTTAAAGTATAATATGATGGATTTCATAACCATATAGTTTTTTTTCTCATATTTTACATGAATAAACTGACAACTCCCATAAAAAATCAATATTCATCTATTGGTAAATAATTTCATAAATAAATTTTATTATAATAGATTTATATTATACATTATAAATATGAAATATCTATACATATAATTTTGTTTTTAATATCTTGGAAAATTTGAAGTACTTAGAAATAAGGTTCGAGTATAGTGACTGATTATTAACATATATGGATATTACATCATTTTAGATGAATATTCATCACATTGCAAACTAAATACCAGAGGAACATGATGGTTTAGTGTCTTAAAAAATATGGGACACATTACAATAATTTGGAGATATATATTCAATATGTAACATAAATATATTCCCCATTTTTGTACTCCTACATAAAAATTTCTTCATAACATAGGGAAAGGAAACATAATAATGGTTGAGCTCAATTGCTTGATAAGTAAAAAATGAATGATATGTGTAAGAATAACAAGATCATAAGTGTATGAAAATAAGATAATTATATTTTAAGATCATACCGTATATATCAAAGATCATAATCACGTTTCATGAAATAAATATTATCAGTTCATAAGGAATGAATCACAAGGAAATCATGAGAATAAGCGATGAGATCCTAACATAAGAATAAGATAGGGAATTTCTTAAAGTCCCTTAAACAAATAAAATTATTTCTATTATAGTCATGGATTTATGGAAATGTCATATTAGATGAAAAATTCCATTACTAAACATAGTTCATGACCCATTATATCCATATATTACTAAATCAGCATCACTTCTCATTCTTGTCTAATATTACTAAACTACGTGCAAATTCCATTACAACCATGTATTACTGAACATAGATCACTTCACATTCCATCCCTATATTAATAAACCTAGTTCACTCCTTCTTACAACCCTATATTATTTAAGTGAGTTCACTCCTTGTTCTATCCCTATATTATTAAACCGAGTTCACTGCTCGTTCCATATTTATCATACTGAACTAAGTTCACTCCTCGTTCTAGCCCAATCATGCAGAACTAAGTTCACTACTCGTTTCAGACCCATCATATTCATGAAATATAAATAATTACCTAATTCATGTGATGGAGATATAGTTCCCAAATTTAACAAAATAAATTCATACATACATGTGTCAGAAAATAATAAAACATTCATCATATCATAACCCATAAAAATAGATGGGTTTCATAAATATCACATCATAACCCATGAAATGAAATGGATATTATAAAAACATCATCCTGAAATAAAATGTTGAAAGTATATAAGGTTGAAAATAATATCATTATTTAATAACCCATAAAATAAATTTGTTTTTTTAGTCATTTTATCAAGGTATATCCTGTGGAAGAGAAATGGGGCTTATAAAAACATGACATAAATTACGTAAAGAATTAATAGAAAGATTAAGAATGGTATCCATAGATCATAACCCATGTAAACCATATAATAAATCAAATTATGTCATCTTAGATGGAAAATAATTTTGATTAATCATTTAAAACAATTCAGGAGGAAAATAATCTATAAACATTTCAATGTGTCCCATACCACTTTGAATCTTTTGAATCATATTGCCAATGAAATAATAATATTACACGAATCTTATCACATCATTAAAAGAAGTATATTTATTGTGTTACATGTCAAAGGATAGTATATACGCCACATAAAATATTATATGTGTATAACAAAACATGTATCTCAAAGAACCAATACTGAGATAATATTAATTTACATATTTGGTACATTTTGAACCCTAAAACACTTCAAATAATAACATAAATTGAAAATTTTAATGTAATTAAATAAATTAAATTCGTGATATAATATTTCATAATAAATTATATAAACCAAAAAAGTGATTTAGTGTTGAATAGAACATATATCTCATTGAAAGAAAAGTGAGGTGAGAAAACACTGACCTTAAGTCAGGAATTTAGTCATACACGGTAAACCTCATTTATAATAATTATTAATTTCTTATATATATATAAAAAATATATTATTGTATATCATTACATATATTATTTTTATTATGACATTATATTTCTTATTTGTTAACAATTTCATGTACAAGTTACATTTCAGTTAATAATTGATTTGTATTTTTATATGTTTATTCATGTTATTATTGATCCTATTTATTATATCATGTATTAATTATTTAAATAATTAAAATAATTATAAAAATATAATATAAATTCATTATATAATTATTTATAATTATCTATAAATGATAGAAATATAAAATGGAAAATAATGTTCATGGAGAGGATAGGTCATTTGTACTCATGAACATTGTTTTTATTTTCATGTCATATTGAAAGAAATAAAGTAAATGAACCATATGTATATATATATATTGTAGTTAGTGGAATTATTATTTCATATATATCATATACATTCACCATACCCATCTTTATTACATTCCATGTGATGTGTGAATGAATCACATCACCTTGAGCTGGTGGTTGTCCACACGTCCTCAAACAAAGTTATCACACAAACAAAAATGGAAAGAATGAACGTATATGTTATATAATAATTAAATAAGAATACTATAATCATAAATATAATATATATCAAATGGAAAAAATTACATCACAATTCAAAAGTATGAGAGGTGGTAAGGGAAAATGGACGACATCATTTCGTGAGCTGGTAGTTCTCTATACACATGAATAGTAAGTTCATTACCTATTTCATGGAAGATTTAGAAGGTGTAGGAAATCCCATTATAATAAAAAAATAATTATATTTAATATCATGATTTTAATATATAATCATGGAATAAGTCGTACTGAATGGGTTGAGAAAGAATAAAACAGACACTATAATTGAAGAACGTGTCCTCTTTTTTGGGTAACTCTTTATGGTTTTCACTAAAGAGATTACTTGGTTGGATTTATTGAAGAATTTGAGATTAAAAGATGATATTAGGTATTTTGGAGCTTAATTATTATTATTTTCATTTATACAATGTATCTTGAGAGGTGTGAGGAATGAGATGAGTGAATTTTTTTATAGAAGAGGAGGAGTGTGATTCTTGTAAATATCAAAAGGTAATCACTATTGGGCGGGTTCCCTTATCAAATGTACTTAAAAAATGTACAAATAATGGATTAAATGGGAATTATTATTTAAAATAACCTCCAAAACACAAAAATAAATTCATTTTTTTTTAATTTTTTTCATTAACTTCTATGTGTCTCAACTTTTATCAATGTTGTTTTTATGAAGGTATATAATTTTTTAACCTGAGTAATTTCACAATTAAGAATAAATTAATTTTATGTTTATTATAAAAGATTAAAAAAATTATAAATATGATATATAATTTAATAAAATAAATCCCATGTTCTTCTCAAAAATAATTTTAAAATGATCGCATGTAACACACAAATAACCTACATTAACCGGAATTGGGATAACAATGTTTTTATTTTTTAAAGGTAAATATGTTAATTATAAATGATAAATTGGTCCATTAATAAAACATATTTTAAATTATTTAACATATAAAAATCATTTTCTCGGATATATGACTTTTAGTAAATTTTAAATATTTTAATAAAATATCATTTATTCTAAAATAATAATAATTTCAATTTTGACATTATTTACTAAATATAAATTTAAAAAATATCATGAAAAATATTGAATTTGAATATATTAATTTCACACATGTGTGAAAATATATATTGATATAAAAATAATTAAATCAGTTTACTATACATTTAGTATATGGAGTATGTTTTGTTTAGTTAACTATTCATTAAATAATTACATAATTTGGCATTCCATAAAAATTTAATCTAACTAATTCATATTTAAAAATTTAATATAAATTAATATGATGTTAGAAACTAATTTGAATTTGAAAAAAAATTTGTACAACCATACAAATTCTATTTTTTCTCCGCATCTCAATCCTTTATAAAGGTTAAATGTAAGGATGGTTCCGTTTTGGATTTTACTTTACTTAACATATTATATAGTTAAATTTTAAGGAATAATATACCAATAACTAAAAAATATTTATAATACGGTGTTTAGTGTTGAAATACATCTATTAAATATTTTTTCGACAAGTTTTTGGTCATTTATACACCATATATTCTATGTTTTATACTTAATTAATCCCCTTCATTCTTTAATCATTATAATAAAATTTTAATTGTTTTCAATAATAATTTAGGATAAAAAAATTATGATGATCTTATTAGACCAAAAATTTCAAAATTATTTCAAATATGTATATAATTTTTTTGAAATTCAATTTACAGAAGTACCTTGAATTAATTTAAAATTTATCATGTAGATGCTACGAGATAGTGGTTTTCAAAGGAGAAAAGTTCAAAAGACTGAAATATGTTTATATTCAGTTTCAATATGAAATTGGTTCTAATGACACTAAATTGAATTTTTTAATGTAAATTTTTTATAATAAAATATTTACATAAATTAAATTTTTATTTAAATATATAAAAAAATTAGATGAAAAAGACATTCTCAATAAAAATTGAGTATTTTCAATATTAATTCATAAAATAATAATTTCAAAAAAATTCCTGACATTCACCCTAAGAAATTTTTAAAATTTTCAAATTAAAAATGATTTTTATTTTATCAAATTCAATTTCAAAATGGGTCTAAAAATAATTTTAATTTTTTTAATGAAGGACATAGAAAGAATTTCTTTTGGGAAAATAGTATTTTTCTCAAAACATATAGACTTTACCGAAAATTATATATTTCATTATCAAATAAGTTTATATATATGAAATAATAAATTATAATATTTAATAATTAGTTATTAGTATTAAAATTACTAATTTTGAGGCCTATTTTGTAATTGACTTCATTAAAATAATAAAATAACCCAGTGTTGCATGTAACACAAGCAAAGACGATGTTTCTTGTAGTGCAAGCTAATCTTATTTTAGAATTTATAAAAAGATTAAATTAGGATTTAATTAAATGAATGAATTCATATAATAAAAATTTATTCAAAAATAATAATTTTTAAACACTCGGTGTTTTATATTATACCCCCTTTAAAATGAATATCGACCTACATTTTCACCCAGGTTATCAAAGGATTAATATATGAAATTTATTTTCATAGAAACCCATATTTAAAAATTAATACTAAAACACCCTTCAAAAAGGAAATTTTAGAACCATAATGGTTACCCAAATTAACTCATAACTAGGTTTCTACATAAGATAACATAGGTATAAAGTGAAAAAAAGGACATAAAATAAAAGTGTAAATAATCATAGAGATTGATAAATGTCATTTATCTTAAGAGAGTTGGTGATCCAGAGAAATTTGACAATAACCAAACCTTAAATTTTAGAATCATGAAAATTGACATTGATATCATAAAAAAAATATGATAATATGAAGAAAAAAATCAAGACCCTTTTACTAATAATGGAGAATTTTTTACAATATGATATACTTACGTGATTATATACCATTCACACAAGAAGACCCTTTCCATTTGGTTGTACCTTATTCAATTTCTGATTTATCTCTTTATCCCGAGAATGAAGATAAATTTTACAATTTTTTATAACTATTAGATCATGAGATCCATAAATAGAATGATAAGTCACATCATCTTCATTTTTATATCATCACACCAAAATGAATACCACATGTAATCCCATATGTATATGCCCTTATATAGTGATATAATACGTTAATCACTAAAACATTATCTAAAGTTTAAATTAAACTATCCCATTAATGGTAAAACATTTTAAACATAATAATGATTAAAATACAAATCATTAAAATGTTAGTTATTAAACCATCTTAACATTGATCCCTAATAAATTATAAAGTATGTGTTTGTTATCACATACCATCATCATATGTTCTCATGAAACATGGAAATAACCATAATTACAATAAATCCCATTCGAAAAAAATGTATGATTCATTATTCCAAATTTTAATGGAAATTGTTATTAAATCCATGGAGTTGTAAACTTAATCCATGTTTTCATTCACTACCGTTTCAATAAATCCTTAATCAGATCTATGGTCATCGATACAATCTAATTTACTTTATCCAAATAAATTATATCTTTTTTCAAGAATGTTTTTTTTCTTATATTGAACATATTAAGGGTAACCTTACATTAAAAAATGTAACACCTTTCAATTAAATCAATTTTTTATATCATCAGAACCATTTAACAAATCCTTTCTGGTCTATAAAGAAAAACTTATACTGAAAATACTAATATATTTCATGATTCATATAACATAATAATTTAATTAAAAAACATAAATACTTTATTCATCCATATTTATTATTAAACCACTACTAAGGCTTCATCATTATATTCATTAATGCCCCATTCATTGAATATGATATATGGATCCTGTATTTAGGTTCCTCATCATCAATATAATAATACTTCTTAACTATAATTTAAATAATATTGTATTAATATCACATAAATTTCATATATATTTTGTAGTCTACTTATTTTCATAAGTATAACCAATACATATACCAACTTCTTGATTCTTCTTAGGAGATTTCCTCATAAGAAATAAGTTTTATAATTCCCATACTTTTCACATCTAAAACATTCATTGTTAACCTAGTTTCTTCTAGTTCCCAACATTTACTAAAACCATAATTCATAGGGTGAGAAACACTTATCAAAGACTAAAGCCACATAATTATAAAAAATTACTGAGGTAATTTCTAAATCAAAACTCATACTTTTGAACATACGACACTTTAGTCTTATGCTTAGAAACAACCCTAGAAATTACTTTGTAACATTCCTAGGAAACTCACACAATTTTTTAGCTCATTGTTTCAAAATGATGCTTAACCTTTCTATTGATACCAACTATAGAGACCCATGATATACATATATGAATATTACATATATTGAGATGAATATTCATCACATTATAAAAATAAATTTCTAATGGACATAATTATTTAGTGTTCTGGGAAACTGGGAACATGTTCTACTAATTTGGGGTAATATATTCAACATATAACATAAATATCTTCACCTTTTTAGTATTTATACATAAAACCAGTCTTCAAAACTTGGGGAAATAAACATAAGAAAGGTTGATATTAGATTCTAATTAAAGTTAAATAAATAAGACACATAAGAATAACATAAACATAATATTATGGGAACAACATAATATAATTTATGGATCACATCCTATATATCAAAAATTATAATAATGAGTCAGGTCAAAAATATTACCAGTTTATAAAACATGAATCATATGTGAGTTAGGAAAATAATCTATGCGATCCTAACACACGAATAAGACCTAGAATTTTTAGATGAAACATAAACATATAAAACAATTTCAGTAGTTGTTAAGGATCACTGCCAATGACATATTAGAGGAAAAATCAATTAATAAATTGACATCACTCTTCTTTCCTTCCATATATTACTAAACTGGGTTCACTTCCTAGTAAATATTGATATTACTGAACTAGGTTCGCTTCTCATTCAAGCCTCGTATTGTTGAACTAGATTTACATCCCATTTAAACCCTTTATTACTAAACTATTTTCACTCTTCATTCTATAAAATTATTATTGAACTCCATTCACTTCTCATTCTAGCTATGTATTACTAAATTGTGTTCACTTCTCGTTCCTACTCAGTCATACTAAACCAATATCACTGATTATTCCATCAAAATCATACTAAAACAAGTTTAATCCCTATACCATATCAATAATAATCATGAGATATAAATTAAAACATAATTCATTTGACTGAGATATATGTCCCACTCATCACATAATAAAATAAAATATCCATGTGCATAAAATAATAAAACATTAATCATATCATGACCTATAAAAAGATATAGGTTTTATAAATATCATATCATAACCCATGAAATGAAAAGTATATTATATAAACATCATTATATCAGAATATGTGGAAAATATAATAGAATAAAAATAATTTCTTTAAATAATAACACTATAAATGAAGTGGGTTTCATAAGAATTTTATCATGGTATAACAAGGGGAAATGAAACAGGTCTTATAAACAAAATATCATCCAATACAAAAAACATTCATAGAATGAATAATAATGGTACCGTTGGATCATAAGGCAAATAAATCATAAACTAAATCAATGTTTTTCATCTTATATGGAAAATAATTATGAACTATCATTTAAAACAATTCACGAGGAAAATTATCTTTAAAATTTTTGAAGTATCTCATACCACTTTGAGCATTTTAATCATAGTACCCATGTAGAATATCATAAAATAATTTTTATAATATAAATATAATAAGTTTATTCATGATATAAATAGGAAAAGGGTGAAATATAGACATAAAAAAATATTATTGGTGAATAACATAACATGTATCTCAAAGAATGACAATTGAGACAAGATTACTTTACCTATTTTGTATCTTTTGAAATGTAAAACCCAAGAAATAATAGAATTAATTATAATTTTGAATATCATGAATTAGAATAATTTAATGATATAAAATTTCATTTAAAATTATATACACCACACAATAATAATTAGTGGTTAATATAGCATATTTCTTAGATAAATAAAAGTTAGATGGGAAACCCCTTATATTAAGTATTTAACTTCTCCGTACACATTATACCTCATGTTTAAAAAGTATAATTCTATTATAAATATTAAAAAGAATAATATTATTATATATAATACCATATATGGTTTTATTATGACTTTTTATTACCTATTTATTAACAATTTAATGTTAAAGTTATGTTTCAGGAAATAATCACATTGTTTTTTGAATAATATTCGTCATTTTTTTCTTCATCCTATTACTTTTGCCATGATTTTGTTTTTAAAAAATTTAAAACATGATATAATTATAATATATATTAAATATATAATTATTTATAATAATATATAAACGATAGAAATATGAAACTTAAAACACCATTCACAGAGACGGTAGGTCATATGCTCGTTTGAACATTGTTTCTATTTTTATATTGTATTGAAAGAATGAAAGTGAATGAGATATATGTGTATATAGATTATCATTCTAGTTGAATTGTTATTCCATCTATATCATTTTTGTTTTCTAAAATCATTTTTAATATTTCATGAAATGTGTGAATGTATCACATCACTTTGTAGAGGTGGTAGTCCAAACATACACAAACGATGTTATTGTATATACAAAAAATGGAAATAAGGAAGGTATGTGTTATATAATAATAGCATAATCATAAAAACATATTAAATATCATATATATAAAATAAATACAGAATTTCCAACATTATTACAATCCATGATATGTGTTCAAGGAAAAATGAATGACATCATTTCAAGAGGCGGTAGTCCGTCGTACACAAAAATAGTAAGTTTGTAACCCATTTGATGGGCGTGTGTGTAAAATTAGGTCAAGAAAATATAATTAAAACATATAATAATACATAAGATACTTAAATTATTATATAATCATGGAATAACATGAAATTAATTAGTAGATAAATAAATAAAATAGAAACACATGTTGAGGAATATTACATCTCTTTTGGGTAAGTCATTTTTGTTTACACTAAATGGATTCAATTGTTGGATATATTTCAAAAATTAGGATTATAGTATGATTATAGATATTTTTAAATCATATTTTGTAATATGTTGAATAAGCTAATATATATTAATTGGTTTGAGGAAGGGGAAGTGTGAATGCATATTTATAGAGAAGGAAGAGTGGAATTCATGTAAATACCAAAAGGTAAACCTCGTTGGGAGGTCCCCCTTACCACATGTTCTTAAAAAATAGAAACTAATTTATTAAAGGGGAATTTTGGGTGTGAAATACCTCCACCCCACATAATTATGTTAATTTTTATAATTTTTTACTTAACATCTAAATTGCTCAACTTTTATCATTTTGGTTGTTATTAAGGTACCATGTTATATAAACTAATTAAATTATTTATTAAGAATAAATTAAAGTGAGGTTAGTTATAAAATATACACCCACTAGATTATAAATATTATTCCTAATTTAAAAAAACCTAGGTGTGTTGAAAATTAATTTTAAAACGATTTTATGTAACATGCAAAATCAATACTTTACCCGAACTATGATAATTATTGTTTTAATATTTAATGGTATATATGATCATTATAAATGATCAACTAGTCAATGAATATATCATAATTTATATTTATTAAAAATAAAAACTAATTTTCATGAATACAATACTTTTATTAAATTTTAAAACATTTAATAAAATAACATCTATTATAAAATAAAATTAATATTAATTATGACATTATTTACTGAATTTAAAATTTAAAATATCTAAAAAAATATGGAGTTTGAATATATTAATTTAACACGTGCATAAAAAAATATATTTTCATTAAAAATTTAAACAAAATTATTCAATCAATTTACATCACCATTAAGTATTATTATCAATTATTTTGATAAATTATTAATTAAATAATTAGCCATTCTGGCTTTTCTTAAGTATTTAATATTACTGATTCTTCAATAAATATTAAATATAAATTCAGATGATATAAAAAAAATTACCTTAAAAATTAATGTCTAAAACAGTGATAATTTGGTTTATTATCAATATATCAAGGATTTATAAATGTTAAAGGAAAGGAAGGTTCCTTTTTTGTCTTATCTGTTACAATACATATTAGATAGGCTACTTTCCTGGAATAATATCTCCATAACTACTAAGAATGTATATATTTATTTTAGGGGCTATATATTTCCATAAAATGGGTATTGGACATGATTTTTTTTTCTGTTGTACACCATAGAATCTATGTTTAATAATTAAGTAATATTATTCTTATGTCAATCACTGTAGTTAATTTTAACTATTTTCAATAATAATTTTTGTCAAAACAATTACGTTTATATTATTGTACCAAAACATTCATACTGATTCCAAATAAATTTACCAATTTTCCAAATTGAATTCTCATAAGTCGCAATAATTAATTTAAAATTAATCATGTAGATGCTGAGAGACAACGTGTTTTCAATGAGAAAAATTTAAAATTTAAAAATTTCTTATATAAAATTTCAATGTGAACATAGTTAAAATTAACTAAATTTGATTAATTTGATTAAAATTGATTTATTTATACATTATAAGAAAATAAGATATGATTTATTTGATTAAAAAATTAGACGAAAAAATTGTTTTCAATTATAATTCGGTATTTTTTACTTTTCATTAAAAAATATATATTTAAGAAAAATACCAAAACAACACCCTAATATAATTTGGACATTATGAATAAAAAATGTTGTTTATTTTTTATTATTCAATTTCTAAAAGTGACTAAAATTAATTTTATTTTTATTCACACTAGGACATAAACAGCAGTTCTTTTGAGAAAATAGAATTTTTCAAAACATAAAGACATTATAGAAAATTGAATATTTATTTATAAATATGTTTTTTTGAAATGAAAAATTTAAAATAATATTTAAAATTATTTATTATAAGTATTATTACTAATTTCAACATCTATGTTATAACAATTTTTTTAAAATAATAAAAAATTCTTTCATAGAAACTCAGTGGTACGTGTAACGCAACCAAGGGAAATGTTGCATTTAGTGAAAGATTAAATTTTTGTAGCATATAAATAATTTTAGAATGGTTAATTTTCAAATTTAATCTATCATATAAATTTAATTTATTTGAAAAATATATTTCATAAAAACACAGGTTGTTACATTTTACCCCCTCTTGAAGTGAATTTTACCGTCGCAATTCTTCTTGGTTATAAAAGGATTAATACTTGAAAGTTTTTATCAACGAAAAAAAAATTAAAAATTGAATACTAAAACGTAATTTAATAATATAATTTTTGAATGACAATGGTTACCCCAGTTTATTGATAATAATGTTTCTATATAAGATAGCATAGGTGCGAAGTGAAAACTTGGACATAGAAGGAAAACATAAATAACTATTGGGATTGATAAAGTGCACTGATCAAAGAAAAAGGTTGATCTAGAGAAAGTTAAAAACCAAATAATAATAAACTGAAGAAGCATAAAATATTTCATTGATATCATCATATATGATAATAATATAAAAATATGTAATTTTAAGACCCTTTTCCTAATGTCGAATTAATTTTTAAAGAATATATTCATACATTACTTTATTACATTTTCATAAGTAATATCTCACCCTTTGGTTGTGCGTTGATCAATTCCCACATAATATCATACTCCCATTAATTAATGTATATTTTAAATTCCTGAAGAACTAATAGATCATGAGATCCATAAATAGAATGATAAGTCATTCTATCTTTCTATTTTTATCATCACACCAAAATGGTTATCACATGTACTCCAATATGCATAAATTCACATAGGTGATATACTACCTTAATGTCTAAAAATCAAAATAATTTTATCTTAAACCATTCCATAAATGGTCAACCATTTAAAACATACAAATGATGAAAATAAAAAACCATATAAATATGGTTTTTAAATTAGATCTACATTGATCCCTATATAACATAAAGAAGCTTTTGGTTGTCACATACATTCATTGAATATACTCTTGAATCATAGTAATAACCTGAATTACCCTAAATAAATTTGGAAAAAATTAATGCTCCATTCATCCAAATATTACAAGATATATTCCTTAAATATAAGTAGTTGTAAACATTATCCATGATATAATAAACAAATTTTTCAATAAATTTTTAATTGGTTCTAAGCTCATCAATATTATCCAATTTACATTTTCTAATTCAATCATCTCTTTATCCATGCTAAACCAAATTTTCTATATATCATACTCAAATTAAGGGTTGACTTCCCTTAATCAGAATATCACATTTCAATTAAATCACAATTCCATGGCATCAACACCATTAAACATATCCTTTCAAATCCTTAATAAAAATATTTTGTTGAAAATACATTAATATTTCATGATACATATAACATAATCAGTAAATTCCAAAACATAAATACATCATTCATCAAAAATTAATCTTAAACCATTATTGAGGCTTCATCATCTTATTATTTAGTACCACTTTCATAGAATGTGAAATATGAATCTAGTAATAAGTATCCTCAACCTCAATCTAATCATTCTTATTACGTTTAATATAAATGACCCTGTTAGAACATCCCCTACCTATCACATGTAGTTTATAGTCTCTTTATCATCAATAGTATAACCAATAATCGTACCACCTTCCAGATTATATTCATGATATTTTCACATATGAAATAAATTTTAATAATTCTCATACTTTCAACATTTGAAACATTCGATGATAACCCAATTTCATATAGTTCCCACCATTGAATAAAACAATACAACATAGGGTGAGAAACACATATCAAAGTAGAAAATCACATAATAATGAAAAATTACATATAATATTTTCAATTCATGAAAACTACTTTTAAATATATGAAAAAGTAGGATTATTGTTAGATATATCCCAAAATATATTCTTATAAATATACCTAGTGATCTCATTAGAGTTTTCTCATAATATCTTCCAATGGTCGAAAACCCCATTCAATTGAGAAAATCTTTAGTGAAATAGTCTTAACATACATTGATATAAAATTATTTTAGATGAATATCCATCACATTAAAAAAATAAATTCATGATGATAAAAATTGATTGGTGTCTTTTGAAACTGGGTACATGTTATTTTTATTTTTTTTGAATGATCATCAGTATTTCCCATAAAGATCTTCAACTTTTTGGTACTCCTACATAAATCATTTATTCACAAAATAGGAAAATTAAATATAAGAATGGTTGAACATAGATTCATTGTAAGGCTAAATAATGTAGATAGGTAAGAAATAAAATAGACAAAAGGGTTTTAGAATATGATAATTACATTTGAATATCATACACTACATATCAAAGATCATAATCATTAGTCATGAAAAAAATATTATTAGTTTATTAGACATAAGTCTTATGGGAATCAAGAGAATAATGCATAAGACACTATCATAATAATAAGACATGGAATTTTTGGTAGACATATTAACATATAAAATAACTTCCATGTATATTAGGGCATACTGAAAATTCCGTCTTAGTGGAAAAATTATATTACTAAATAGGGTTCACTCCACATTCCGACCCTATATTATTGAATTGGGTTCACTTCCTATTCTAGACCTATATTACCGATCCATGTTCATTTCCCATTCTAGCCCTGTATTTCTCTATCATGTTCACTTCCCATTCCTGTACTATATTACTTAACCCAGTTCACTCTTTGTTGCAACACTATATTACTGAAATGAGTTCCCTCCTCATTCAAAATATGTATTACTAAACCAAGTTTAGTCCTCGTTTTAGACCTATCATAGTAAACCCAACTCAATCCTCATTCATGCCATGTCATACTGATACAAGTTCACATCTCATTACATCTCAATCATACTCATGAGATATTAATACTTATCCAATTAATTTGAGGGAGATTTTGGTCCCTTCCATCACATAATAATATCATACATACCTATTCTAAAAAAATAAAATAAAATTCATCATATCATAACCAATAAAAAGAGATGAGTTTCCAAAATATCATACCATAACTTGTGAAATGGAATGGATACTATAATAAATTCATCATATCTTAACCTATAGAAAATATAAAGGCTTTACAATAATTTCATTATAGAATTACCCATGATAATAAGTGGGTATCATAAGAATTTTCCCATGTTATAACCTGTGGAAGAGAAACAGGTCTTATAAAAAATAGGTCATCAAATACATAAATCAATCATATATAGAGTAAAAAATGGTTACCTTGGATCATAAACCCAATAAATCATAAAATAAATAAATATATGCCATCTTATTTGTTCAATAATTTTAATTGATCACTTAAAAAATTTCATGAGGACAATAATCATCAAACATTTCAATGTGTCCCATACCACTTTAGAAAATTTGAATCATAACCCCCATGAAATAATATCTTTAGATAAATCATATAATATAGTGGAAAAATTATATTCATGATATAAAAAGTCAAAGTTATGTATTTACACCTCAAAAAAGCCTATATGTCCTTAATATGACATGTGTCTCAAAGAAGGAAAATTTAGACAAGACTAATTTACCAATTTAGAAACATTTGAACCATAAACCCCAGGAAAGAATAACATAAAATAAAACTTTTAACATCATGATATAATGGAAATTTTTGATTTAACATGTTATAGTGAATTATATACACCACATAACTGGAATATGTGGTGAATATAGAATATATATCCTAGAAATAAAAGTGAGATGAGAAAACCCTTACATTAAGATTTAACCTTTTTAGTACACATAAAACCTCCAGATTAATATGAGTAATTTTATTATAAATATAAAATAGAACAATATTATTATATATAATATCATATTTGATTTTATTATGACTTTATATTAACTGTTTATTAACAATTTCATATTAATGATTCGTTTGGGGTAATAATAACTATATTTTTAGTATATGTTTTGATGTGTTATTCTTGATCTCATTACTTATGTCATGATTTAATTATTTCCATAATTTAATATATGAAATAAATATCATATATATTCAGTATATAATTATTTATTATAATCTATAAAATATATAATTATGAAATGGAAAACACCTTTCATGGAGATGGCAGGTCATACATATGCATAATTATTGCTTAGGTTTTCATGTCGTATTGAAAAAAATAAAGTTTATGACACATATGTATATATATAATATAAATAAAGTATAATTACCTTTATTATATAACATATCTTTTCTCTAAAACCATTCTTAATATATTCCATTTAAATTGTGAATGAATCATGTCACTTTGATGTGGCAGTAGCCCACATGTCCACAAACGAATTTATCATATTTACACGACATGGAAAGAATGAAGGTTTGTGTTAAATAATAATTCCATAATTCTAAATAAAACATTAATATCAAATAAATAAAATAAAAAAGTATTTTCATCATAATTATCAACCATGAGTGGTGTTAAAGGAACAATTGATGACATCATTTTGTTTGGCATTAATCCTCCATACACACGAACGATATGTTTGTTACCCATTTTATGGAGGTGTGTATAGGTTTATGTTGAACCATTATAATATAAAAATCTAAGAATATTTGGGATAATTATTTTCTTATATATTCATGTAATAATAATAATTGAATGTGTGGAGAATGAAATGAAATATATATACACATTAAAGAATGTTAATGCTTTTTTGGTAACTCCTTTTGGTTTGCAGTAAACGGAATACATGGTATGCTTTCATCCCATAATGAAACTACTAGAATAATTTTAGAGATTTTAGGGGCCTATTTTTTCATATATTGGATAAGAGAATGTGTCTTGAGAGGTGTTAGGAAGGGGAAGACTGAATGCATTTTTATAGTGGTGGATGACAGAATTCAAGTAAATATTAAAAGGTAAAGATTATTGGAAGGTCACCCTTTACTAATGTGCTTAAAAATTGAGAAATATTGTATTAAATGTAATTTAGGGGTAATAAAAACCTCCAACTCACAAAAAATTGGATTTTCATAAGGTTATTCCTTAACTTCTACGATTCTCCACTTTTATCATTTTGGTTTATATTAAGGTAACCAGTTTTATAATCTAATTAATTTTCAAATAAAGACTAAATTAAAGTGAGATTTATTAGAAAATATATATCCAATGAATTTTAAATATTATATCTAATTTAAAATAAATAAATAAATCTCATGTATCTTTGATATTAATTTTAAAACGAATGCATGAACATTACAAAAACACTACGTTAACCTGAATCATGCTAACAATGTATTCCTTACTCAAAGGTCAATATTATTACTATAAATTATCAATTGGTCCATGAATATAAAAAAATTACATTTATTAACATTTATATATCATTTAGTAGAATATAGTATTCTTAATAAATTTTAAATCATTTAATACAATATCCTTTATCATAAAATAATATTTATGTTAATTTTGATATTATTTAATTAATTTAAAATTTAAAATATCATGAAAAAGATAAATTTTTAATATAATAAGTTCAAACCTATTTAACATTATATATTATTATAAAAAATAAAAGATGATAATTCAATAAATTTACATCACTTCAAATTTTTCTAGTATCATTAATTTTAGTAAATTATTAATTAAATATTTACCACATTTGTTATTCCTTAAGAAGTAAATATAATTAATTCAACTTAAAATATTCAATAAAATACTATTTTACCTTTAAAAATATTGTTTACAACCAAACTAATGTGTTTCTTTCCATATATCGAGGCTTTATAAATGCTAAAGGTATGGAAGGTTCCTTTTTTGTTTCTTCCGTTACATAACTTATTATAGAGGTCACATTCATGCAATAATATCCCAATAACTAATAATAATCGAGCCTAGGTTGGTTAGGGTCGAAATATTTTTATCTAACACACGTTCGATAGGTTTTGGGTCATTTATACACATTATATTGTGAATTTAATCATTATGTACGTTTATTGTTACTTTATTCATTGTAATTATTTTAAACTATTTTCAAGACTAATATTGGTCAAAAAACTGAGTTGATATTACTAAAAAAATCATACTAATTTTAACTACTTATATCCATTTTTTATAGTTAAATTCACGAATGTTTTTAGAAATAATTTAAAATTATTCTCATAGACGCTATGAGAAAGTCGGTTTTAAACAAAAAAGTTAAAATGTTCAAACTATTTTGTAATATTATTTAAATGTGAAATTGGTTCCACTGAACTGGATTGAATTAATTTACGTAAATATTATCAAAATAAACATTAATATAAATTAAAATCTTATATAATTATATAAATAATTTATATGAAAAATAAGTTTTCAATTATAATTGAATATTTTTCACTATTTATCCAAAAAATAAACACTTCATAAAAATACAAGCATTCACCCTAACATAATTTTTAATATATAAATTTAAAAATAATATTTATATTAAATAATTCAAGTTCTTAAATCATCTATGATTAGTTTTATTATTGTTCAGAGAAGGACATCAAAAGCAGTTCATTTAAGTAAATTGTATTTTTTCAAAACATATAGACTTTGCCGAAAAATATATATTTCATTATCAATATTTGTTATCTATGTGAACCCATAATAAATAATATGTAAACATTATTTATTAAAATTTTATTACCTTTTTCAATGGCTATGATATAATCATATTTTTAAAATAAAATAATACTCCTTCATAGAAATTTTGTGTTGCGTGTACCGCAAGCTATGCTGATGTTTTGTGTAGTGTAAGTTATCTTTTTGTAGCATAAAATAAAATTTTAACAGTAGATTTCATTAAATTAATTACATCATATAAATCAATTTGTTCCAGAAATAAAAATTCATAAAAATTCAGGTTGTTACATTGAGACGAGAATACATACTGTCGTAATAAATCATTAGATGATATTACAGATTCAGTCCTATTGGGATAAAACCAAATTACTAGCCTTTCTGTCGCTACTAGTACTCATCGAAATGACTTTTATGTAAGGAAAATGACCATTAAATTAAAATATTCAATAAAACATACCCTCTAACTCCTAAATCCATTAATATTATATAAACACCAGAAGCATGTAATACACATAGAGTAGAATTATGATGAAGTTCCTTTTATGCACTACTTTTGGAAACAAAAATGATATGAATGAAATTTAATTTTATTAAACATGAAGTGTTAAAAATAACATAGTCCAAGAGATGCCTCAATGAGGATGGAAATGATATGTGTTTCACATTTTCAATACAATTTTTACATAAATAAATATGATTTCTATTCCATTGTTAGGGAACATTTTTCCTTGTATAAATACATTTATTAATTTAAAAAACATTGTTTGGTTCCCATATCTGAGAAAAATTAATGGATGTGTTATGTAAATTTTACCCTCCATCTCTCTATGAAGGATGGTCATATTTATATAAAAAAAATTATATATAATTTTTTTGATTCCACTATAACCAAATAATCTATATAGTTTTCTTATTAAATAGTAGTGAGAAATATATCAATAAATCCACTCATTATTTTTATTATTGTCTTTTTATGACTATTCATTCTTTGGTTATTTATATCATCCTCCTCTTTAAATTGAAAAACCCACATATTTTTCAAGTTCCATAATTACTTATGGTAACTTCACTAGTTTATAAGTTTATTTCAATGAATACATTTAATCATAAAATATTAACTTCTATTATTTTTAATTATTAATTGCTTCTAGTTATTCTTAGAATTCTAATTCTCCTATATCAATTAAAAATAGAATGTTTATATCAGTCCCAATATCAGAAATAAACATTTTTATATGGTCAATATCTTCTATTATGTTAGTTTCACTAGTGTAATGACCTATTATATAAATTCTAGTTACATAATTTACATTTATCCTACTTGAGAATCGTTCATTATGAAACATTTTAGAACATTTACCACTTGACAAGTCATTATACTTTTGGTTCTTCCATCTTAGTTATTCAGATGTTATGATATTTTAATACTCATACTCGGATCAATTTGAACATTGAAATATGATTTGTTATCATCAATATATTTCACCTCAATGATGATGTTATTCTATGCAACCCTTTTAATTAAGTTAACATATCTTCTCTTGATGGCTTGCCACTTTTCATCATCCAATTATAGGAAATCAATGTATCCATCACCATACCAAAGAAAATTATTTGTCCTTTTTCTTCAAGAATGTCTCTATCAATGGAATAAATATGAAAATGTGGGAAATATAAATCTATAATATTTTATTTTATGTTTTTTTTAAAATATCTTTAATATTGAAATCATACACCACAAAAAACAATGAGATAAATCATTTGTGACATAATATTTTTTTGACTTTTATAAAAGAGTTTCTATGTTTGTTATACAAATATGAATGAATACAAAATGAAATATATTTACGTAAATAATTAATTAATATAAATAAAAGAGCTTCTATTTTTGTGATCATCTAGTCTCCACCAAACGAGCTCTCCAAGTTTAACGGTCAAGTCAACAGCTCTACTAGAATCCCATGTTTCACCCAATACATATAGAGAGGAAAGAATGACTGCAAACTATGTCTATGAGAAAAAAATATAAAGAATAAAAGACACATATTGTACCTCGGATCATCCATAGAGTCCATGTGTAATACACCACGACCACATGTTGTTTTCCCCACCCAAACCCCCCAACTCCTTGAGCCCGGTGCTGGCCCTTAAGGGGTGGTGGTGGAAATAGATCAACGTGTCTTCCACCACCCGAATCTCTCCCTGCTTCTCTACCAAATCCACTGCCTGGCAGATCTGTCTGCTCCACTCTCTTCTACTACCTCGGTGATCTATCTACCACCTCCACATCAATAGATATGTGGGATAGATAGTCTCTGGCGTAATGACCTCTTCCATCGCACAAATAGCATTACCTCTCCCTATGATGACTATATCCATTCTGAGAGCCATGTACTATCAATCCCCTTTCCTAGTTCTTCCTGTGACATCTCTCATGTCATAAACCATGTTACTCATGTTGTCTCTTCACTGTCGAAGTCTCCGAACCTATTTTACTATTGCTGACTAACAATGGCTATCTCTACTCTGCCAAGAAGTTGTTGATCACCAAGGATTATGAAAACACTCCAGCATAAGTCAAACTGAATAGAGGAAAAAATATAGCTAATATGTCTTGTCATAGACCTTGATCGAATGTACGAGCTCTAAAGTACTGACCCCTAACCATATCCATCGAGTACCTAGGGAGGATGGTGAACCTTTATGAATAGTCAGCAACTGTCAAACTACCCTACTTGAGCTGAAGAATCTCCTAGATACACACTGCTCTAAGTGAAACTAGATAGAACTCCTCCCTACAAGGTTTCTAAAACTACATCCATGAAAGAGTCTCCTCATCATGAGTCTTCAGTGTCAAACTCCACCATTGTCCCACTGAACCTTGAAAAAAAGGCTCTCTCCTAGGATCACCATATAGTATAATAGATTCCTCACTAGATGGAAATCTCTATTCATCACCTTAAGACAATCCTCATCTATTTGGGGGTCGAGCCCAGCTCAGAACCTGAGCGGTCTCTATCACTGAAACTCATAGAGCACACTCATCCTGCACTCCACGTCTTCCAGTACTGCAGGTACCTTGTGCTTCTCCACAGGTGGTGGTATATCAAGGGCACCACCTGGAGATAACGCCTGGGGAACTGGTCCTCATATCGAAGCCTCATCAGTGAGGGGGTCATCCTCTTGATCGAGTCGTTGAATCAAAGTGGGTCTACATTGAAGTGGAATCTTGTAAGGAAATAAGATGTACCATGGTCAATGGGTATATCACGATAGCTGAAACAATGGGCTTAGTGAAACACCACCCATTCTTATATGATGCAGGTACCATTATTCTATTTCCATAGATCTTGTACTTTCATGTACCGAGTTTAAAACAAGGCTATCATAGTCCTGTGTATGGATACATCATCCACCCGCACCAACACTTGATTCCCTCACCTGAAAGCTGAAATCAAAACACTTGGCACTATTTCCCCTAACCGATCCAACCAACTCTTCTTCCAATGGTTGAAAAAACCACATTTAGTACCACTCTATCATGACCGATATAACTGGGGCCCACTCTACAACTCCCCAAATGTTCCTCCAATAGGCCAGGGGTTGGTGAAGAGCACCGAGTAGGCATCCCACTAACATGGGAGGCATTGCCTAAGTACCTGTACACACACAGTCATCTCTAAGCCCACAAATGATGAAATATAAAAACAATTATGGAACAAAATGCTTGCATTCAACTAAACCTAAACAATAGATTACAATGAAATCTATGTGAGGAATGTAAACAGTGCCAGAATAAATGCCCACCAAAAGAATGAGTCTGTAAACTATAAAGTCTGACCTGCAAGCATGAAGAGGTATTGGTACTACTGCTCATAGATGTAGAAACACCTCATCATTCACGGAACTCAGAATACTCAGTCGGTTCCTAGTCCACCCAGGACTCTGTCAAAAGTTCGCTCTTCTACTCAAGACACGAAAAGTGCAGGCAATGCCCGTGCAGGAGTGAGTATAACAATACTCAGTAATAAATCCCTAAAACTAAAACACAATACACAAGTAAGGGTATATTCATCACTACAATGTATATGTCAAAAAACATATAACAAGAAAATATCATCAATATATACTCAAAACACAAACTCGTAGTCTACCAAGACCGCATACCCATGCTAGAGATTTAGTTTGAATATTCCACACAAAACTCATTTTGGAGAACTCACTACACGAGTATGATAACTATGATGACATCAATCTATGAAGTATTGTTCATCAAGAAAGGCCACAAGAGTGATAGATCCACTGATATAGCTAAAGAGAAAACATATACAGTCATTCTAGGAGAATACACACCTGAGAAGGAAAACATCATAATACACAGATGAGGATCACATCCAGGGCCTTGTAAGAAACCAAGAAACACTTGTATTCACCTACTAAGTAAGGGATCAGTGTCCTGTATAATTTTTCACATTGATACTTTACTCTACCTATGGTCAATAGTGGATAAAGGATATCAATTCGGTCCTCTCAGAGGAATACCAGACTCTATCTCAGAATGTTCTGTTGAAGGGATCATACTCTTGTGGATGGAAATGACACCTAACATTTAAGAGGATGAAAAAGGGATACTAACCCAAGAGAAAATTTTCCAAGGAAAAGTGGACAAGGGTATCAATTCCATGTACTAGGAAGTACACATCGTGTAGAAGGGTCACATGCTGTGTTCTCTAACCACAGGTAATGCATGGGTACAACGACCTATGTTGTAAGTCTTTTTGTGTAGAATATAATATAAATATAGATTAAAGTAATGACATTCCATGTTACAATATATGAGGAAGACTCCATGTATGCTGGAAATCTGCCTTTACACGGCTTCATCCCGTGTGTCCCAGACCATGTACCGGTACCTGAGGTAGTTCGTGTGTCTCGTCATGCCTGCCCATGTGGTGGAGCACATACCTTGTACTCCACCCCATGTTCATTTATATTCCAAGATACATTATTAGTATGCATTGGAATCCACATGTCCTGTGATGATGGTCACACGTCGTGTATGTGCTTCTCGTCGCTTGAAAATATAGCCATTTCAGGGTGTGGCTTACAAGCTATTTTTTCGCGAGGCATGATGTGTTCTCAATCATGTGCAGTGTGCAGAAATATCCACTGCTATGCTGGTCTAACATGGTGTGTTCATCGGAGAACACACTTTTTTCATTAGAAAATTCCAGAACCTGATATACATCATCCAACTCTTTGAGTGATATTCCAAACGTTGATCAACCCATCTGATCGACATGAAATTAAAGGGTTGAGGTTCACCCGACACCATGATGGTTTTTATGTTATTTTCAGACCTCCAATCAACCCCAATAATACATATTGATCCACACACACGATGAATGGTAAAATAATTACTTTTTCCAAACCATGTAGATTCATGTTCTTCTATCTTCACCGCACCTCTGTTGAGTCGTCACGATATCTAATCTCCAATTTTGGATTGTTGCATTACCAAATGCACATGCAATGATCTGGTGTTCATTACTTGGAAAATAAAATGAAGAACACATGGATAAAATGGGAGGATGACATTCAATTAACAATGGAGGAACGCACATCCAGCATCGTTCATCAAACCATCAATTTTCTCCTGTTAACAAGTTTAATAGATGAATCAAAATGAAAATTCCAAAATTATCACAAAAATGAATACCCAAATAAAAACCCCAAAAGAAACAGAAATTAACACCCTAACATAAGAACACATGTTCTACAGATCAACCTGTTTGTTGGTAGATACATCGTTTTCATTAATCGAAGAATGGGGAAAATCGAAAACAAAACCCCTATCTCACTTTGGTTGAAGAACGATCATTGTGTCACATTCATTGATGAGGTTCATCGAATCTCAGATATGTTGATGGATCATGCTGTTGTTGTCTTCCAATAGGTTCTCCTAGTAATCTTGAATAGAAATACTCAATTTGTAGTGTTATGTCGCTAACCCTGTGAACATTCCATAAGTGGGTATAATTAAGGGAATATTAGGGCATTGTATTTAAGGAAAAATTCAAAATAAAATAAATTATTTATTTAATTTAATTCCTTTAAAACATCACAAAACTATATTTTTCAGTCAAATCACACTGGTCGTTGTTATGCCCCACCTAAATTAAAGTCTCTACTCTGAATGCAATGGTGCCCTCATATTTTTTTATCTAGGCACTCGTTTTGATGTTATGTCAGATTTTCGAGAAAACCGCTCGTGCATACTATTTAGAGTTTAAGTTATTTCAAACATAAATGGCAGGCACCCTGGACCTCAGAATCACACACCGTCATAATTCCTAGTCTTGTAATAATTATATATAATATTCAAAAATAATACATGGAAAATCAGATACATTACAGCACATCCCTGACTCATGAAATATTCAGATATAGAAATTGAAATATGGGATCATGCTAGTATGTAGAGAAATACTCTATGAGTTTTGGGTTAGATTAAAACATTTTAAAACCCACTACAAACATCATCCTTTGTAAGATCACCATTTTATTGTATTAATTTATTCAATGGTTGATAGAGAATGTCCAAGATCTACTAGATGCTTCTGATGTAAAATAATTAATAGAAAATCACTCATTGAAGCTAGAAATATTACTGTGAGGATGTCGTAAAAATCTCAACAATTAAGTACAAGATGAACAATAAGATGAGTTCATTAGGTAAAAATCTATAACTCACCTGTACATGAAAATAATCTTTAATAAACTAACTATTCTATTGTGAAATTCTGATTCCAATTTGGTTTAGGTAACCTAACCTTTCACGCCTCCAAGAGTAATCCAAATTTTTTTACTCCCAATATTACTACGCTAATGGATTCCATTAGGTATGATGAAGAAAAAGTTGTGATGATATCAAGTAGAGGAATTTATAACAGTAACCTTTAAATAATAAAGGATAAAATGTGTATTCTAATATATAGATTCATGTTCGAAACCAACAGTAACAAAGAGATCATTTCATTTAAGATTATAATTTATCCTTCTATACAGCATCCTTAAAAATAGGAATATCTCAAACCACTACAATATACCAACATTAACATAATCAAGAAACCACTATGATAGAATTATTAAAACAATGTTTTTTTAATTTAATAGAACACAAAACAACCACCCTCAATACTAACAGATCATCACTAAAGGAGTTGCAAGGGAAATAAAACGATAATATGAATGTCATAAATGAATTTGAAAAATGAAGGCTCATGTAATCTTTAAACATTATAAATTCCTAAACCTAAGGATAATGTATCTTTTTTATATTAAATACTGGTAAATAGATTATAACTAGTGCCGAATGAATATCTAATGTTGGTTATAAGTGAATATTCTATTGTACCTGACGATCCTACCCATAAAAAAGATGCTGAATAGCCTATAAAAATACATATTATGAACAAATAAAAAGGTAAATCCAAAATAGAGGATTCAAAATAAACCCTTCCACCCTTCCCTACAATGGATAAACCAAAAAATAATCCCAATAAAAACACACTACCACATGAGATTATATAAATATTTATGAACGTAGAGATAAAAATAATATTGATATAATCCATCCACCGAATTATAAGTTATGATAAAACAGTCCAAGAAAATTGTATCGAGAGTATAATATTTAATGTTAATGAAATGGTATGTCAATGTAAAAAAAATTTCAACACTAGTAACCCCACAAATCTCTCAAAAATGCTATAATTGGAGAACACAAACCCACCAATTAGTTGTGAAATTTGAAAACAGAACCCTTTCATAACAATTAGGTATTATTGAATTTTTTCTAATAAGTCTATATGATTTTGTCTCCTCCAATTTCTACATTCTGATCCTAGAGGAAGGAAAATGTTAAGGTTACACTCTTTTCATTCATTGTAGGACATTTTTTAAGACTACCAACACGAAATTAATTTTTAATGAAGAGTCACTTCTAATGGATATTGGTAAAAAATAGTGAATTTCAACATCCTTGACTTGATGAAATACAGACATTATAAATTAACAATTTTTACATATATTTTTTTTGAATTATCATGTACTTAAATAGTAGAAATTGAAATTTTTGAGGATATAATACATTTAAAAAAGGCTTTTTAGAAACCTAATTTTCATGATGAATCTATTTAAATAAATAATCTTAATATATAATGATTTTTGGTGTTGAAAATCTCTATGAAATTAATTAATTAATTTTAATGTGTTACTTAATTATTCTTATAATAATTCTACCTTGAATGTATAGACTACCAATTTAGAGAATAGTATGACGAAAACAATACAAGAAACCCCCCTATAGATGGAATATAAGTTACTTCCATCAAATATGAAATATAATTATTTAAGTGAAAATTAGATGTTATCAAAGTTCATTTCAAATAATTTAAATCCCAAAGCATATTTTCAACTACTAGAATGTTTGAAAATAGATCAACAGAATTGGAATGAAATTTGATGAAATTTTAATGATTACCCCTACCAAATTCTTACATAATTTTTTTAATGTGATTCCAAACTAGTGGTATGCCCAAATATAAGTTCAACTAGAAATTTTGGATTTTTTTTGAAAAATATTTATGAAATACTTTTAGACGATATAATAATTTACCACATCTAGGACTCCTAATGGATGAGTCCCATTCAAATTTTCCAAAATAAAACTAGACACAAGTTTATATAATATAAAAATAATGAAATAATTCTTTAAGAATCTATAATAGGTGTATATTTTCCATTTACTATATTATATTGAAACATGTCAACCAAAAAGTCCAATTCTCAATTCCATGTGAAGATGAAATGTTATAATGTATTGTTGTGAAATGTCATTACTACAACATTGATAAATTTTTGGGGTACTTCTTGGTTCAAATTACTCTGTAAGGCCAAGAAAATTTCACTTTCACTTGTCCCATTGCTGTGTTTTCCTACTAACGGATTTCTTTCAATCTTTTCCATTCCCCGAGTACCATTCACCTCTATATTGTATGTATCATTATTGACATAATTGTGGGATATTTTTATGTATTCCATAATGATTTTACTATATATTGAACTTTTTTCAATGTTTTATAGAAATCCTATAATTATTTCTATATATATGTGTTGAAAGAATTTTGGTTTTGAAATTTTATTTCATGGTAGAAAAAGGAAATGTTTTGGTTTATAAAATTTATAAGGATGCACTTATGATAATAAGACCAAAATTGATGTTATCACTACACTGCCTTACAAGACTACTATGGGACACATTAGGTTATTTTTAGGGAATGTGATACTTTACCAAATATTTATTATGACATTTAGAATGATTGTTCTATAACTAGATAGCATTCTCAATAATTAAACTATGTTAGTTTTTTAAGAATCATTAAGGATATTTTTTGATAACCCAAAACATTTCATTACCACTACCATAATAATCGTCCCACCGAACTTAGAACATCTAATGAGATACTACACAATGCTTCAAATAGATCTTTATGAGTTTTACATTCCTAGAAGATTGATGAAAACTCAAAATTAATAACTTTTACATCATAAAAAAGTGATATATCTCATATTCATTATAAAAGTACTTGGAATGAGTTTTTTATATTGTTATTTATTTCGAAAAAAGTCATATGTTATCTATTATGATGTAAAGTAAATATTTTCTCTGAATATGTAGCAGTATGGTACTTGATTAATAAGGTTTATTAAATGATGAGGTTAATAGGATATGGGTATATACTATAGGGGTTCAACATCGATTTAATGGAAAGTAAAGGATATGGGAATTTGTCTACAGACCTCATGAGTAGACTGCATACATTGTCAATGTAAAACCACAATATGAAATAAACATGGATGACTCTTTTTTGAGTTAGAAGCAATATTATACTACACATGTTCCACGAAATATTGATTTAGTGAATCTTCTTTGTCATATAAATGATTAATACAATATTTTCCAATTAGAAAGAATTTAAATTGAGATCTGATTCTTAATCTTATGCTTAGGAATATCCATATTTATGGAATATTTGTAGTGGTCATGTAATAAGTTCATGAGCCTAATTTTTCATTGAGGTACCAAACCATTAATTTTCAACTTAACTCATTGGATTTTACGTAATACAAAACTTGGTGAGTCTATGAAAGAAATAATGGTTTAAATGACTTTTTCAGAGTTTCAAACTCTAACCAGTGGAAGAAATAACTTGGACAGATGATTAGTAGAAACCATGCCACCCGTCCCTCACGTCTTCTCCAAACCATGTGGGTATCATCAATGTGAATATTAAGACACACCGTTTTCCCAAACATTGTGACTATGGAAAAATTCCAGTGATAAATTTTTTCAGTTTTTAGCAGATCTAAATGTGATAGTTGGTGAATGGTTTCTCTAAATATGTATCCAATCCATGCAGGTTCCCTCTCTAGGCAATGAGCCACGTACGGTTGGCGCATTTTTTTTCTAACTATGTGAACGATCCCTGTGATGCCCCTATATGGGATGTTCATGGAGCATCATTGGAACATATTTTTCTGACCCATTCATGAAAATAGTATGAACCATTATTTTTTGGGTAGATTTATCATTTCACCTTTGAATATATTAAAACCAAAACTAATTCTCTTATTTATTCCTCTAGAATATAGGGGGACTTATATCTATCCCATTTAAGATCAAGATCCCTTCCTATGATATGCTATTTTATTTCCTTCCTGTTAAAAATCAGAATCAGTAGTTGATTATCTCATTGGATTCATCTTGGCAGTGATTCAATCATTTGGCCCAGTTTATCATTTTTCTTCATCTCAATGATGATATTTTGATACAGGATCATACTCATTATTTATAGGGCATTGATCTATTCTTTAGTTTTTTTATATTCAACCCAAACCAAGGGTTGATACAGTATGAGGGCAGTTTTATAGGCTCGTGGTAGGTGTTCTATAACTTTTCCATAAATGTTTTATCTTTTTGAATTTTCCTCATTGTGTGCACGCTGGTTTCACCAGGTGATGATTATGAAATTAATCATTTTTAATTATAGTTTTAATGATTTTGTTCAAAAGGAATAACTAAAAATTTTCTACATTTCATTGTAAGTTGAGACCTCAATGTCATTGTCCCAATTAGTAAGTGTTCCATGTTATCCCTTTACCCCCTTTTGACATTGTTTTGGTGTGATATTCACTTTTCCTTGTTAAGGTAATTTTTCCAACATGATTAAATAAATCATTAAATAATTAAATTAAAATTATATTTGTACATATCACTCATCCAAGTTATTTATAATTAAATTTATATTGGTTTCATATCCTAAATCATATTTCATTATTTAATTAAAGATATGAAATGAACCAAATAAATTATTATAAAATTGAAATGATAAACGGTTTCATGTTTTGGTACAAGATTACATTCTAATGAATGATAAATAAGTGAACCCATTAAAATGATTTAATGGAATGATTATCAGATTAACCACAATTAAATATGATTAAAATAAAAATATTATAAGGTGCCTATTTTTTGGGAAATTTTATCTTTATAGGAATTGTTAGACATGATTAAACCTTGTATTCATGAGGGAATACCTTTAGCACTCTAAGGATTCCATTTCTATTCATTAAGATGATACCCATGGAATCTATTCATTTAATTTTTATATGAATGCATCAGAGTAGTACTGATGATTCACTTGACATCACTTCTCAATATTAGAATGTCTTGGATACACTCCTTGAATTCCACACAATTTCTTCGGACTCACAGGTCTACGGATTAACCACATTGTGAAAATTCATACATAGTATGTGATTCCCATTTAATTGATCTATGGACATGTTTAGACTCATTTAATTTTGAATTCCATGGGTGATCCCCTTGGATTACACTCAACCCATTTATTCTTATACTACATGAATTAATACTTGGATTTTGCCAATCCATGAGGTCAATGATGCATTTTTTTCACCTTGGATCATTAATTATTATTATTAGGATCTATTTCAATATTTTTGATACTATCACATGACCTATATATATATAACAGAATCATAAGTAATTAAATTATTACATGTTCAAACTCAAGGTGGAGCATAAATATTTAATAGTTTTTTATTTATACTAAATTACATTATTATATACATACACACTGTATAGATTATATTAAAAAATGTAATTTATAAACACCATTGGTGGTGGACTATAGAGATTTAACTTACATCTTATCCAAGTAATAGTTGGTACACTATAAGATTATATGAAATCGTGTATTCACAAGGGAATGCATCCCTCTTGGGATACCTAATATAATTTATTTTCTTATGAAGGTGCTTGGTTTTAGATGACTGAGTATGAGATCAAAATTCTTGGATTGTTTTTGGTCATTTTTTTGATTTATTTTATATCATATATTTGACTTTCTACCATTTTCCAGGCACACATGTTTCCTATTTTATAATGACATGATTGTATGATATTGTTCCACATTTTCCTCACTTTTGTTTACTATTATTGTTGAGTGAAACATAGTTTTTATATATGTATGTGTTACTAAAATATTCTTCATGGAAAATAAATTGGTTACATAAAATGTAATCATCAACATAAATAGTGTTTTCTTATATAGATTGATGGTGGAATCATAAATATCGAGTTTCAAACCATATAAATTGTGTATCCTTGGTTAAATAATACGGGATTTATCTAAATTTTTGTAACTTTTGGAATCACATTATGTGGTGTATGGGCCCTCATGAATTATAATAAGAAATTAACTAATTTGAGCGATCATATATTACTCGTTTTATTTTGAGAATTAATTGTGTTGGTGTGTTTGGAATTAAATGGATTTTAATTTCAGCTATAAATTTAGTGGGCCTTTAATATTTGGGAATTATAATCCATTTAATCAAGAATTATAAAATTTATAAAAAATTATGAACTTTAACTGAAATTTATGAATTAGAAATGAAATATTTTCTAGTGAATGCAGAGTATAACGTAAATTGATGGAGTGCTACTTCCTCGACTTGAAATTGGACCTCCACATACTAGAACCTCTATAGATAAAAAATTTTTAAAATAAAAATTCGATGGCCATCTATGTTGGTAGATGGGGTAGTATACATTGGGTAGTTTACCTTTTTATTTAATATATTATTTTTCTAGTGTTTCTACCTTTTTTTAAATCATGTTCTGATGTGTGTTCTTGGTCTTTTTGGGATATTTTACCATGAAGTCTTATAGTCCTATGACAAGAGGGTGGGGACGATCATGCTCTGTAGGTGGTGGTCCTTGAGAAACATGTAATCCCTCTTTTAGTTCCACATTATTCACAACCAATTATTATAGATCTGGGCACTGATGCTCAACTTAGAGAAAATTCCATACATCTGATGCAGTCTATGCATGGTCCTCCATGACCCACCCCAAGAATGATTAATTTTAATCTTGAGTTCAAGTTGAAGAATTCACTCATTCTTTTTCTTGATGAAAATCCAAAAGACACTAAGCCTTGGATAGATTCCATTCATTCAATAGTTGATCATTTAAAGATACCTTTATAGAGAACTGTCAAGATTTCCACCTTCATGATTTATGATTCTGCCAAGTGCTCATTGGATTTGATTACTCTAGATGGTGGTCATCAAGGAATGATGTGGGCATAGTTTCAGACGGATTATTATGAATATTTTTTTCATTATATATTGAGAGTTGACTGAATCCGAGAGTTCGTGCACAAGATGTTGGGTTCTATGTCCATCAGGTAATATTTATCATTTCTTACTGATATGAATCACTTTTCACCACTTTAGGCAGGTGATGAGATATTATGAGTGCAATGCTTCAAGGATGGGATGATGTATTTCATCCACACTAATTTTAATTTATTTAAATTATATATCTTTTCTATGATCATTAATCTTTCCTTAATCATTGTTCACAACTTGAGAGAAGTCTAAAGTCTCAGGCACATAGGTTTAGTGTCGAGGTTGGGTAGCAGTTCATCTGATAGCAGGAAGAAAATCATTGAATTTTTTCATTAGATTAGTGGAATCTAGAGTACCCTTGATGGATATAATATAGTATACCATCATTTTTGATGGTAGGGTCATGTGAATACTTTGTGTGATAGAGATCCACTTGTGTGTCGTGCTTGTGGTTGTATGGATTAACATCAAAGATTATGTCAGGTCATTCTACCTATTTTTGTGTAAGAGGATCTGATTTATCTACACCATTATAAGTGGGATAAATTTCACCACATCAAGATGGGATATGGAGTAGTACTAACTAAATAGGACTAGGAGGAGGCTATGGTTTTGGTAGCTAGGCATTTAATTATCAGTGATAATGCAGCAGACCTACTCAGGGTAGTTCATCGATAACAGAAGGACATGGAACAGAAAAATTGACTTCTTTACTAGTGATACCTGGGGATTAGAGTGTAATATTTTCGATTGTATGAGGTAATATACTTGTATAATCTATTATCATGTCTCTTTTGTTCGATACAAGGGAATCTCACACAATTATATGCTTATTAATCATGGAAATTCTTTTTATATAAATTCATTACATATATGGGGTGATGACATAGTACAGGTTATTAAATATAAAATAAGAGGGTATACACTAATTCATGGACTATCCCTTTTAGGTAATAAATTATCCCTTCCTATTGGACTTATTATTCCTCTAGATGGCGGGATTTGATGTCATTTTCATTAGGGAAAATTTAGTTTCCTATCATGATTGTTTGGACTGACATCACCATATATTATCACTTACATCAGAAGAGGGAAGTGGTTATCTTCAAAATGATGAATAGAATTCCCAAGAGAGTAGATCTAGACCAGATATTTGTCGGCTAGGTGGAGTGGGCAGCTGGATTTCTAGCCCTTATTAGGAGGAGAAGGGCTTACATTTTAATGAATTTTTCTTCTAGTACATGATCATTTCATGGATGTCTTTTTAGAACATTTTTTAAGCTTACCTCCCATGATAGAGGTAGAGTTTATAATTGGGCATATTCCTAGAGCAACTCTACTATTTATTCCTCTATATAGAATGGAACCTACTGATATTTGGATCTCAATAGACAGTTGACGGAGATAGAAAAAAGGTTTCTATCTGACCCAAAACATCTTCTTGGGGCTAACCTATGATTTTCTCCAAGAAGGAAGATGATATCTTCAAGAAGTAAATGTATTACTAATGTATTAAACCTCATCTATCCATTTCATCAAATATAATGTACATTATAATATCTTATAGGATCTAATACATTCTCGAATATTTACATGATATCATGCTATCATGTGGTGACAATCAATCCATCAGTTATAACACATATATATTTCCATTGTATGTACTATCTATATGAGTAAATTTTATGTTGTTCAGTCTTATGAACATACACTTATTTTATGGACTTGATGAATAAGGTTTTCCCCCCCAATTGAATTCATTTTTTGATGTTATTGCGAAATAAATATTGTTGTATTATCATAAGTTTACCTGCCCTTCTAAACTTCTTGAGAACTTTTTTAATAAACTAATATATAATTAGATATAAGCTGAGCTTTCTATGTGAAAACCTTTGATCATAAAATTTCACATTGTGGGTCATATTATCTTGGAAGCAAGTTTATTTGTTGACCCATATAAAGTTATTTTTTTTGTTTCCTTAGAGCATACTAAGAATGTGTTTGATATATAAGGTTTCATGGAGATGGATGGATATTGTAGGTATTTTATATAGAAATTATCACACCATTATACACCCTTTAATTGTCTTAATATGAAGGCTATGAAGTTTTTAGGTTTTGAAGTTCACAAAGATTCCTTCCAGGAGTTGAGAGGAAGGCTTACTTCAGCACAAATTAGGATTCTACAAGATCGTGGAAGAGTCTACATGGTATTTTATGCATTATAAAACAATATGAGTGTATTATTAATGTTGGAGGATAGATTCATATTGTATTGGTATATCTAGTTAATAACTCAAGAGCTTAATTACTTGACCCATGACTTTGAGCTAGAATTAGTGGTCCCTGCCTTACGCTACAGGAGACACTTTTTGATGGGTGAGTGATTTATGGTATATGCGAACCATAGTAGCCTCAAATATATATTCATGATTCATGAATTAAATATAATATAGTGAATATGTGTAAAATAGCTTTATTATTTTGACTTTTAGATTTCTAATATCCCTAAAAACAGAAATATAGATGATGATGAACTGAGTCAAAAAACGTAGGCATAAGCCATAAAAGAATCCAGTGATGAATCAAAATTAATGGGTCCCTTTTCTGAGATGTATAAATTATTTCATGACAGTCATTGGTGGAAATTTATTATAGCCTTAGAAATTATCTCATCAATCATAGATATGGTGAAGAGATGGTGGTTTTCATATCATGAAGGCTAGTTTCATTGGGAGAGTGTTTCTGGTGAGGACCTACCTCTAGATTGGTATTTTAAGGGTAATGAAATCCTATGTATATATGTGATTTTATAGGATCCAATATATATAAGAGAAGAAATGATTAAATAGTCCCATTTTTCTCTATGTATGTTCATCCGGGCATCACTATAATGTATCATGTTATAGGTCTCTAGTATTGGTGTCTAGGGATAAAATATTAGATAATGGGTTTTATCACAAGATGTTCTACCTATAAGAAGGTGAATGGAGAGAACCAAAAGCCTTTTTTAAAATATTTCCACTATCGGAATTGAAAGGAAATGTCATCACAATGTTCTTTCTAATCGGATTTTCAAGGATGCCTCAAGGTAGTGATGTGGATTGAGTAGTCATGGATTTACTGACAAAAGTATCCAACTTCTTTCCTCTTTGAGAGACTTTATCATTTGATGAAATGGGAAGATTAAATCTATGAGTAATCATACTACTACACAGAGTCCATCATACCATTATTTTAGATAATTTTTCATGTTTTAAATCAAGTTTATGGCAGGAGTTACAATTATTTATCGGTACATAGGTGTATTTGAGCACAGATTTTCACCCTCAGACCGATGAACAGTCCAAATACACTATACAGATGTTGGAGGACATAATCACAGAATGTGTCCTCGATTTCAATAGTTCGTTGGATAATTATATACCCCTTATTTATTCCTTCAATAATAAATGTCAGCAAGATATAATTGATATGGCTCCAAACAATGCCTTATATGGTAGGCTATGCCATTCAGCCCTATACTAGTTAGAGGCAGGAGAGGTAGCACTACTAGGTTCTCATCGCATACCACAGACTTCAGGTAAGGTTTTGTTAATCAATAAAAATATGTATTCTACTCAATATAGAAATATATATTATGTTTATTGCCATCAAAAACCTATATTTTTTTAGATTAGGAATAATGTTTACTTGCAGGGGTCACCCAAATAATGATATAGAGAGATACATAGGCAAGGGAAGCATTCAACTCATTTTTTTTGCGAAATTTTAGATGTTGGATAGATTTTTAACAACAGACTATCAGTTTATTCTACCTTATAGGTACCATTAAATTCATGAAGTCTTCCATGTTTTACAACTTTGACGATATCATTCTAACCCCGCTTATACTTTTGATCCTGAGGATGTTGAGTTTAACACTGATTCTTATTTTGAGGAGTATCCTATATTCATAGTGGATTAGAAAATAAGGGTTATTAGATGATTATTTTTTTCATTATTATAGGTCTTATGGTATAAGGAGCATTTACAAGATGATACATAGGATAAAAATTCTAATGTACACTTGGAAGTGTAACACTGGGGAGAGTTCTTATAAGGGGAAGACAGTAAGAACTCAAATTTTATATGAGATAATTAACCATTAATTATTGGTCTAACTCCTTTATTTACATAACATGAATTCTTAGTGAGTTCATAGAAGAAACAAGGGTATCTAGGTAATTTTTAGAGTTCAAAATCCCAACCAGTGAAAGAAATCACTCGGCATCCCAATTAGTAGAAATTGTGCCACCCATCTCGCAGAGTTTCTACTAACCATATGAGGATTTTCTATGGGAATATAAGGAAACCCAATCTTACCTAATAATATTCTCATGTTCTCACACTCATTATAACTGTCAAAAAAATTATCATAGGCAAATAGAACGATTAGAGCATAGTTTCCTAGCCCATGCGGCCAAACCCTGCAGGTTCCCTCTCAAAGAAGTGAGATAAGCACAGTTGATGTAGAATTTGCCTATGAATGTGAAAAAACATGCAGCAAAAATCTATGAAAGGTTTATGGAACTTGGTTGGGGGATTTTTTCACCAACTTTGTGGCCAAGCCATGCCACCCTATAATTTTTGTTAAATTTACCGTTTCTCCCTTAAATTTTATAAAACCTAAAACAATTATATTTTTACATACTCCAGTATACAAGAGGCCATATTTATCTCCAATTGATGTTCCACCTCCCATCATATGCCATGATAATGGTTATATTTTGTATACTAACTCTGAATTAAGATATGATCATCTTTTTAGAAACCTCTCCGAACATGCTTCAATAATTTAGCTCTGTTCATAATTTGTCTTCCTCTCGATGGTGCTATTTTTGAAAAGGTATAAAATACACTATTTTAGGGAATTAATATTTTATTTAACTTTCATCTGATCTAGAGAAATCTAAGGGAATATAGTCTATGAGGAAATTATTATTGTCTCATGATAAATTCTCTATGAGTTTCCTTTAATGTCATATTTTTTATGAATTGTCCTCATTGTGTGCACACATATTTCATGAGGCAATAAAATTTTAATATATTTTAATAACTACTAGTTTAAATTTATGAAGGGTATGGTCCCTCGTGAATTTTAATACATAATTAACAATGTTGTTCCATCATATATCACTCATTACATATTGAGATTGAATTGTGTGGGGGAGATTTTAATAATATGGGTGTTGATTTCAACTATAAATTGTACAACAATTTAATTGGTGGGAATGATAATCGATTTAATCCAGGCATGTTCTATGTATAAAAATACTTTAATAACATAAAGTGAAAATTATAAATTTCAAATGAAATGGTTTCCAATGAATGGATTGGTTAAATGAAATTGAAGGAGTGTTACATACTCAAATTCTTGTTGACCCTCCATATATCGAAACCTATGTGAATTCAAATTAAAAAACATAATAATACATTTTCCTTCTAAGAAGGTAATTGGTGTTGTATACCATGGGTATTCTGAACTTTTACTTATGATATTCTTCCTCTAGTGTTTTTATAGGGTTTCGAATCATGTTCCAAGTTGTGTGTTTGGAATTTTTAGAGAATTTCCACCATGATGTCCATTAGTCGTGTGCTAGGTGGATGGTGAAGATAACACTCTATAGGTTGTCGGCCCAAAGAAACCCGTAATCCATATATTAGTGCCACATGATGAACCACTTGTTATTCCAAAAATAGGAACTGATGCTTATCTTCTATAGAGTTACCTACATCTGATAAAGATTATATAAGGTTCTCTATAACCTGCACCTACTATGTCTGATCTGAATCAAAAGTTCCAGTGGAATAATTCACCCATATTTTTAGTGGATGGTGATCCAAAAGCTATTTAGTTTTGTATAGAATCCATTATTTCTATCATTGAGAATCTGAAGATTCCTATTTATAGGAGTGTCAATATTTATACCTACATGATTTGTGATTCCACCAAGCTCTAGTTGGATTTGATTACTGAAGATGGTCATCATCACGACATAATATTTTCAGACTGCTACAATGCTTTCTATGAATAATTTTTTCATTAGATACTATGAGTGGACTGATCAAGAGAGGTTATGAACGTGGAGTAGGGTGTTATGTCATTCTTGGACTATTTAGTGTATTTTACTAAGTTGCATTGTTTTTTTCTGCTTTTGGTTGGTGATGAGCTATAAAAAATGCTATGTTTCAAGGATGTATCAAGTATTACATACACATAGAGTTAAAATTATTTAACATATCTACCTTATATAAGATCATTAATCAGACACTTATCAATGTGAACCACCTAAGGTAATCTAATAGTCTTAGTCAAATAGGATCAGTGCAGAGGTAGGGTAGTAGTTCATTCGATATAAAGAATAAAACCCATGAGGTTTCTCATCAGAGTAGGGGTGGATAGAGTGACCATGATGGTTGATCTATGGTGTACCATATGTATAGATGGTAGGTGCATGTGAAGATTGATTGTGATAGATACCCTATTAAGTGGTGTGCTTGGGGTTTTATGGGTCATCTTCAAAGACTATGTTAGACAATGTTGCATGTTTTCAGTGGAATAGGATCCACACCAGTTCCACTATCCGAAGTGGGATCAGTTTCCCCATGTCATGCTAGAATTTGGAGTAGTACAAACCAAATAGGTTGAGTAAGAGGTCATAGTTTTAGTATCCAGACTTTTGATTATTTGCGACAATAGGGCAGACCTGATCAGGATAGTCCTACTATTGCACTGGGACATGGATCAGGATAGTTTAATTATTTAGAGATGATACCTGGGGATTAGAGTATATGATTTTCAACTATATATAGTACTATTCTAGGTGTATCTACTATTGTTTCTCCTTTATTAGATGTAGGTTAATCTAACTATTTTATCTCTTTATTAGTCCTGTAAATTCATAGGCTATAAATTCAGTACATATGTAGGGTGATGAACCTATACACCCCATTGGGTATACAATTAGAGGGAATATGAAAATGTAGGGATTATTCCATTGATTTAGGAAATTATACCTTCTTATGTGACCTGTTCATCCTCTAGATGATATGATTCAATTTTATTCTCATAAAGGAAAGGTTGGTTCCCTATCATGCCTATGTGGACTAACAACACTATAGAGTATCATTTACATTTCTGGAGGGTAGTAATTATACTGAAAAGGGTTATTATAATGTCCACGATATTAAAGATGGACCAGAGCTCCATGGGATATGTAGAGTGACCGATTATATTACTATCAGTTATTATAAAGAGAAGGGCTTACATTAGACATAATTTTTATCTATAATTAGATTATTTTTGTGATTTCTTTCCAAATGATTTTTTTGGATTACCTCCCATGAGTGAGGTAAGGGTTATGATTCATCATATTCTATTATTATATCTGGAATATATTCTTCTATATATAAAGGATTCTATTGAGCTTCGGATCTCAATAAATAGTTGAGGAATTTATAAAAAAAATATTTGTATCAAACCCAAGACTTCTTCTTGGGATTCACCTATAATTTTCTCTAATAAAAATATGATATTCATAGGGTATGATTGTATTACTGAAAATTGAAGCATCTTACAATTAATAACATGGTGTCCATTTCCTCAAATATATTGTCTCTTCAACCAGCTTCGAGGTTCTATAGTGTTCTCGAAGATTGAACTAAGATCAGGCTATCATCTAGAGCAAGTTAGTGTTTCAGATAAAACACATATGACTTTTTGGAATCCGTATAGTCTATATGAGAACCTTTTTATGGTGTTTGGGGTTACAAATGTGCCCACTGTTTTCATAGCCTGGATGAATAGTGTTTTACCCCTTCTTAGATTCTTTTTTTGTAGTTCTTGTTGTTGAAATCATTGTGTATTATTATACTCTTTCCAACCTAGCTCTATGTCTTGATATATTATTTAATTCACTAATAAGATATCATATAATTTTTAATCTTTATAAGTGACACTTTTGGATCATATAAATTCATTTCATGGGTCATATTATCTCTAAATAGAGTTTATTTTTAAACCTCGATAAGTTGAGTGTTGTGGTTTCCTGGGAGTATCCTGAAAATGTTATTTATATATAGATTCTCATGGGAATGAATGGATATTTTATGTATTTCATACAATAAATCTCATGCTTTGATGAAACACTTAATAGTCTGACTAAGAAGGTTCTGATGTTCATATGGTCAAAAACATGATAAAAGTCATTTCATGAGTTGAAATTAAGGAAAAATTCATCACCAATTATGATTATACCATTGATTGGAAGAGGTTACCCATTGAATATGGGTCTCACCAGTTGACATCTCATGAGATTAATTACCCTACTCATGATGTTGTGCTATTATTAGTGGTCAATTAATAGAGTTGCTGGAGACACTATGTGATGGGTGAGAGATTTTTTGTATATATGGACCACAGGATACTCAAATGTGTCTTTATGTAGTGTGAATTGTATCTAAGATAGTGAATATCGATTTAATTGCTTTATTATTTTCACCTTGAGCATTCTTGTATTACTGAAAGGGAATTACAGATATTGTTGCGCTGAGTTAAATAATTCAAGTAGAATCCATACATGAATCCAGTGATGAGTGCAAATTTATGGCCCTCATTTCTGAGATGCATAGAGAGTTTCATGAGAGTCATGAACATCCATTTCTTGTTTCCTTAAAAGTTACCTCTTCACTCTTGGATATGGTGAAGAGATACTTGTTTTTATATATTAATGGTTTGGTTCTCTATGAGAGTATTTATGGTGAGGAACCACCTCCGGATTGGTATATTAATGATGATGACATACTATGTATTAATGGGATTGTCTATGTTTCAGTAGATATAAGTGGGTAAAAAATGTGAGTGTCCAATGTTTCATAATTTTAATTCAATCCAGGCATTACTTTTATGTATCCTAATATAGGTTTCTAGTATTGGTTTCCATGAATGAAATTTTACATTACAAGTTTTATCATGAGGTGTTTCACCTATCAGCAAGTAATGGAAGATATCTAGAGGAATGTGGTGTTGTTATAACCCTTACTGGTACCATAATAGAAATGGAAATATGTTTTAATAGGATTTGAATATGGATTAATGTGGATGACTCAAGTTAGTGACACTGATTGAGTAGTTTTGGATTGAGTGACTAATGTATCCCACATCCTATTCGAGATAAATTCTTAGTTAATGACATGTGAAGACTATATGTCTATCTGATCTTAGTTCTACATGGGTTCCCTCATATAATTATTTCATATAAGGATGATTATTTTACATCGAGGTTCTTTAAGGTGTTATAGATAGCTATGGGTACACATGTTCTTATCAGCATAGCTTCTCACCTTCGTACTAATGACCAGTATAAATAGAATATACATGGGTTTGAGGACAATATTTTGACTTGCATCATTGACTTTAGTGGTTTTTATGAAAATCATACCCCTCTCATCAATTCCTCCTACAACAAAAGTGATCAGGTTACAATCCATATAGATCTGTATGAGGCCATATATGTTAGGTCCTGAAATTCACCCCTGTAATTGTTAGAGGTAGGAGAGGTAGAAATACTAGGTTATTATCTCATGAAGAAGAATTCATAACGGGTTCATCTAATTAGGAATTGTCTGTTTATCGGTTAATCTATAATGAATTCTTATGTTGATTTCCATTAACAGCCTTTGGATTTCAATGTTGAGGATCATGTTTTCATTCAGGTATCACCTAGACATGGGAATGGATAGATACATACGCAATGTAATATTTCACATCACTTTTTTAGGACTTTTTAGATCTTTGATGAATTTATTCCAATAGTCTATCAGTATCTTCTATATTCGAGGTATCATTTTATGCATTACTTATTCCACATTTTATAGCTTTATCGATATCATTCTGACCCATCTAAATTTTTTGACCCCATGGATGTTGAGATAGAAGTTGATAATTTTATTAAATGTATCCTATATGCATCATGGATTGATGCGTGATTGTTATTCGTTGATGATTTTTTCCTTTAGTATAGATGTTATGGTCGCACGATTGTGTACCTAATGAGATGTGGGAGTGGGAGGCCGATGTACCCTAGGAAGGGTAACATGGGAATGATCTCTTTTTAGTTGGATGACTAAAAGAACCCAATTTTTCTATGTGGTATAGATCCATTGGTTTTTTCCTGTGAAGTTTCATTTTTTTAATGAATAGTAAAAAATTGTGATTTTGGCTCAAAAATAATTTATAATATAATTTATTTATAAATATAAATTTTATTTTAAATTGTTTTTAAATTTTAATAAGATATAATTTTTAATAATTAATACAATTTAGACCATTGGAATCAATTTCACTTTGAAATTGGATATAATAACATTGAAATCTTTTTATTAATTTTTACTTAAAAAACATGCATTGGTGTCTCAACTATGGATTAAACTCAAATTAATTTATACCTATTATTTGATTGTAATTTGAAAAAATGGACTACACATTTTAAGTTAGAATAATTTATAATTTCTAATAATTTAAACTTTTTTTACCAAAATGATTAGTAAATGTGATTAAAATAAATTATAATGATTAAGAGAAACAATTAGCTTAAAAAAGGACTAAACCATAAACATAATGGCCCAAATGACCTTGAAACGTTTCCAAAAAAAATATTTATGGCCATATTTAGATCCTATTATCCATTATATCTTGTTTTTTCTGTTATTATAGCAAATTTCAATGGAAAAACTTTGGTTTAATTCTCTTTTCTAAAATATACAAGTGTGTCACTCATCCTCCACTATAAAAAGGCCTCATCTCCTCCCACATCTGCACACCTCTCAATAAACTTTTGATAAACCATTATTAGAAAAAATAACTCCTAAAAATCCATCCACTAATCCTAGAATGCCCCCCATTGAAAATACATCTATCAAATGAATACCATTGGTGAAAACTAAAAACAGTTACCCAAAGAAGAGGTAATATATTCCCTCATGATCTTTAGATTTATTTCCATTATCCCCCCCTTAAATCTATTTATTACTTGATTATATATTTAATACAATATCATAAATATTATAATAATTTTTTATGTTTTGTTACTTCTAATTACACACACTTACATCTAATGGGTAACGAACATACCTTTTATGTGTTTGGTGAACTACTACCTCCTGAAACGATGATTGTTCATTCTTTCTTTACCATCTATCATGATATGAATTATAATGGAAACTATATTTATATATTTCATATTTTTTATTTTTTATTTTTTATTTTTTTCAATAATTATTTTTTAATTCATAAATTTATTCGTTCTAGTTTATTTAAATATGATAGCTTCATTTGTGCAAGTGTGGACTACCACCCCCTAAAAGATATGTGGCTTGTTCACACTATGAATGGAATGTGTAAATGATAATTTGAATAAAAATGTGTAAAATATATGAAATAGATATGATACTAGGATTATAATATACATATATCTATCATTTAATTTTTCCTCTTTTAATAGGGAAAATAAATGAAAATAGCTTTCATGCATATGTACGATCTACCGTATCCATTAACAAAGCATTTCAATTCATATATTATAATGTTATGTATTTTTGTAAATATATATATACTAGATATATATTATAATAAATTCATTCATTACATTTTTTAGATGATTAAATCATGATCTATGTAATAGTAATTTTAAGTAACAAGTTAAAACATACTCGATAAACTGGGCAATTAAAACATGAAATTATGAAAATAATGAAATATTGTTAAAAAATGGGTAATAAGATATTATTTGAAGATCATATATGATATCATAAATATTAATATGTTTCTAAAATAATTTATTAACTTTTTTAAAACCCATATATATGAGTTAAAATGACTTTCACCAATGAGAGGAAACATAAGTTAAGGAATTTTGTCTCAATTTACATTCAATTGAGTCTTATTTGTTGTTATAAACCTAGTTTCTTTTATATGGTTTATATATTATGCTTTGATATGTTATATAGTGAATATATTTATTCTCATGATATTATAAGTTTCATTTATTTTTATTTCTTAATGTAGATTATTATTCAAAATTTTCATTATGGTATTTGAGAAATTAGATTTTAAAAGATTATTCCATTTAAGAAAATTTTTATTATTATCAGTGAAATCACACTTCATTTTGGTATTATTAACTATACTTTAAATAATAATTTTTTTGGGCACCGAAGTTGTTATATATGGTGTATATACTACCATTTTTCAAATAATATCAATATTAATTCATGATTCATGGTATTATTAGTTTCAATTTGATTTATTTCATCCAATGGGATTTGAGTTAAAAGTTACCATGTGGAAAAGAATTTTATAAAACAATTTCTTTTCATTGGGTTATATTACATGCTTATTTTCATTACTATTCTATTATTATGTGTATAATTTATTTGAATATAGTTTTATGTATTTCCACTTCATTATGTGGATTTATAGTTGATTCGCAAAATCTACTCGTTGATTGACTCTCACCTCAACATTATAATCTTTTAAAGGGTTTACTTTAAAATCTCATTATTTTGGGCATTGTACACAGTTGAATTTTCATAAGAGGGAATTATTTGGCCATTGATAAATAAATCTTTAATATCTTCTACTATGGTCATCCATGACCTTTTCACGTATTTGTACCATTTTTTCATGCTTTAGTTCTCAAAATTATTAAGAAAACATTTTTCTGAAAACACTACTTCATTTATCTATTTAGTCAAGGAACATGTTTTCCTATAAAAATATTATTTTAAAATAAATCTTAAAATTTATTCACTTCTAAATAAATTATTTAACAAACTCGTTTTACGCTTTTGTCTTTTACCATTGTTTTTAAATTACTCTTCGTGTCTCTTTATGAACAAGTAATTTTTCTAAAATTTTTACCATGTTATAGGAATGTTTTTTACCTCCTATAACATGTATAGATTTATGCACAATAATTTATTTGAATATTACTTTTCATTTTTAAATGATTAATATTTATATAAATTGTTTTTTAAAGTGATTTTTAAAAATTGGGTTTTCTAAATGTTTTTCAACACAATATGATATGTCCCTCAATAATTTTTTGAAATTTATTTTTAAAATATTTTTATTCATCAATGACAACAACTCTTTATTTTACTTCTCTTAGGAGAAATTGTATTTATACCATCCTTAATATTTATATAGATGGTTTGTGATTGATTTGGGAAAGGACAATATTTACATTAACTTTCAAGATTCCATTTAGTCCCCTTGAAATATTTAATTTTCCTATAATCATTTAACATTGAATGTCTTCTAAATATCCATATCATTTTTCATGGATTTTATTATTGTGTGAACCATGTGCCATTTCTTATATGGTGTTTATATTAAAATTTATTTGATTATATTGGGAAATATTGATAAATTTGTATCTTTTATTCAATACAGATATTTCATAAGGCATGTTGTTTATTCGAGATCAGAAATGCTTGGGACATGAAATACAATGGTTGGGGACAATTTATGGTAGGCCCAATGGGATGGGGACTGGTTAATAAAATACCCTTGATCCATTTGTAGTCTCATAATGAGAAATTTGTTGGTGATAAACCCTTCATGTTCATTCCCAAGATGAATAGACATCTTTCTACCCATATACATAAAATTCCATGTGGATGCATCCTGAAAGTATAGTCTTTCATGTTCTTTAGAAAAAAGCCCCACAATAAAGCCTTTCCTTCATAGATATTTTAGTTATCATTTATATTATCCATGATATTTTGATTCAATATATATATGGAATCATTTAATTATCAATTAAATGATTTAATGGAATGTGTTTTAGTTTCAAAAAATACCATATAAATTTTTCATTATCTTGTTATTTGAATGGAATATGTTTTCAGTTATTACTTTTCCTTATTGTTTATGAACTCCCTTCTCAGTTTGCTGATTATATGGTATGTGTGTTCAGTTATTTACCAATCTATAATTATTATTCTCATTATATAATTATTTCTTTAAGAATATGATACACTTACGATGAATTTGAGCTCACCCTTATTATGTACCCTTCCCCAATAATCCATTAAGGTTACTAGGAAAGATATACAAGGGTAAAAATGATGGAATAAATTCATCTTCAAATGAAAAAATTGTGTTGTAATTAGTGTTAATATTTGAAATAGAAGTCGTAGGTAAGTATCTCTTTTACCAAGATTATTAAACTCTTCGGTCCATTAATATTTCATTCCTTGTAATCATTCCAATGTAATTTTACTAGACACTGAATCTGATCTCCCTAAGGTTAGATCACTAAAGTTATTATAAGTGTAATTTTAGTAGCAACATTGGGAACAAGATTTAGGGAAAAAATTGATTAGACAGCATATAAGAAAGGTATAATTTGGGATTATGTACAGAATAATACCCTAGAATATTGGTAAAGTATATATTATATGGGACTTATGATTAATAAATTGTTTTCTGGATACTAAAAGTGGATATGGTTCTAGCCTAGATGTACCGAGTGGTATCTACTCTAACAAGGTGCATCAGAACAGACTACTTGTAACCTGTAACATGAAAATGGGTCTTACAGCACACCTGTTTTGACACTCCATCGGGATATTCTTAGGATAATTTAAATTTTCTTTACAAACCATTATGAATCATTTGAATAGATATTGACAATGAATGACCTAGGTTAAACCTATGTTGTTTTAGATTAATGATATTTTTTCATGATATATAAATCATAAGTGATATTATTGATAAACCCTAAACCATGAAGGACTTATATAGAGATAAATTGATGAAGTATATATGTTTTAGTGTTTTAAAGAAATAATTATTCTATTTAATGATTAAATTTCAATGATGTTCATCATATTTATTTTTTATATTATATTAATTTGGTTATAGAAAATGAAAACACATATGTCAGGTGACAACCCATCATATTTATCATGGTTGTGAGACTTGAACCCATGAACGAAGATAAATAAGGGTTTTATACAAACCACTTACCTACATAATGTCACAGTAAAAACATTTTTTTGTTAAAAAGTTTTACTAACAGATATTTATGATGAAACTGTATTGTTTCATTTTTTTGGTTTAGATGTTAATTTCATGACCATATTAGATTTAGAGAGATGTTATATACAAATGTATATAATTTTCACTCTTTTATGTGCCTTACGATATGTTAAATGTTTATTTTAGTTCATTAGGGATAGAAGTTATTTTATGGATACCTATTTCATAAAGTAACTGATGAATTACAATATGATCAAAGAACTAACAAAATATGGAATTATTCATATGAAATGAAAACATATCATGTATGTAAATATCCATATATTCTTATAGAATATATGAATTTCTCAATATGAGTAAAATGATATTAAAAAAATGTTGTCATAATAACCTTTTTTAACCGATAGTCTTCTAAATCATCACAGATTTATGGATTTTAGGCCCAAAACTTTCCATTGGTCATTAGATTTTTTGTGATTTATGACCTTAATAACTCCCAATAAATATTTCCTCATTTTATCCATGTACATATCACTAATTGTCACAAATGTTCTATTATTTTTGACTGAGTTATATATTATTACATGTGACCTTTATAATTCTCATTCCATCTTTTCTAGAGAATTTATTATGATCCCTTCTCAGGTTGTGGGATTTAAAACATATAAAATATAAAACAATATATCATCACGATCAAATTCAAATTGTTGTGATGAAATTTAATTAAGGTGGTGAGAATGAAACACCCTGAAAATCTAATGTAGGGACATTGTATTTGATACCATGTATGACACACAACACCAAACATGTAAGGGAATATAGTATCCCTAGTATTTATAATATATTAACAATTTAATATAAATTGATTATATTTTATAGATATCAATTATTATGAAACTGGGATAGCATATGTCTCATGATTCAATGAGTTTCTGTAATGTCTTCCATTACCCGCAAGGGAAAGCTTTACCGAACCATAATATACTAATAAAATATTAATATTTCATATACTAAGATATAAACTAGCCATTAAATTAGTGGTTAAGAATAGGATTTACTAAATTAGGAAAATATATAGTCTAAAAATATATTAAATGAATAAATTTGATAATAATTAATTATAAATAAATATAATAACCAATTTAATATAAAGGAAATGTTTTTATAGGAATCAATCTTTATGCTCAAAAATGCATTGTTCCTCATAAATTAAATTAATTAAAATTAGTAGTGATATTAATTTAATATAAATATTCAATATTCAATAAAATATTTTTTATAATCATGCAATATAATTTAAAGGCATAATATAAGAACAAACCAAAAATTACACAAATAAACCAATATATTTTTATAAAGGCACTTTTGCCGCCTTTTAATAGAGAACCTATTTTAAATCGAAATTTCATAAATTTTATTAATATTATATGTAAAAATAAAATGATTATTTGAAATAGAAATATAAAAATTTGGTTTTGTTGAATTTTTTGTATTTTTTATGTGAAGCTTCATTTTTAAGGAATAATGAAAAATAATGAAATTTTACTAAAAACATATTTTTCATATAATTTATTTATATGGTTAAACAATATTTTATATTAGTTTTAAGATTTATTAAGACCCATATTTAATTAATAAATCTAATTTTGGTCATTGGAATCAATGTCACTTTGAAATTGGATATAAAAATGTAGAAATCTATTGGCTATTTTTACATTAAAATAAAAAATTTTGATATTTTCTGTGGGATTAAATTCAAATTAATTTCTTCCACTTCTATGACATGAATTTAGAATAATAAATTACATATTTTGAATCATAATAATATATAATTTCTAATAACGTAAACTTATTGGTTTAGAAAAAATATTATTGAAAGTGATTAAAATTTATTACAATGATTATGAGAAAAATTAGTTTTACAATGGACTAAACCTTAATAATAGGGGCCAAAATGACCTAGAAAATTCATCAAAATCAATTGTATGTGATTATCATTACCCATTAATACATTTTATTAAATGTTTTTTCTATTATTTTATCCTAATTAAATGGTAAAAACGTGGGTTGAATTCTATTATCCGAACCTTACAAGATTTCCATGCTTCCTCCACTATAAAAGGCCTCCTCTCCTCTCACATTACCGCACATCTGAAGACACATAGGCATGATAAATATCTATAAAAATTGATCCTAAAATCCTTATCCATAAGATATAATTCTCCCCCTTTTAATAAATACATCCATTTAATCCATTTAATGAAGACTAAAAGGAGTTACTCAGAGAAGAGTTAACATCATTACTCAAGATCTTTAGTTTTATTTACATTATCCCCCCTAACCTATACTTATTCCATGATTATATCAAAATATTAGTATCCTCAATATACTGAAATTTTTGTTATATTATGTTTTAAAACTACACTTTCACATATTTTCATCAAATGGGTAATGAAATTACCGTATATGTATAGAGTGAACTACAGTCTCGTAAAACAATGATTGTTCGTTCTTCCATTACAACCTCAAATGAATGGTAATTATGATGGAACCAATATTTATATAAGTTATGTATGATATTTATTATTTAATTTTTTTTTATTTTTTACAAAACATAACTTTATTATTTTTATTTTGGGTAAATAAGATAACATCGTTTGTGGAAGTGTGGACTACTTCCCCATCAATGTGATGTGACTCATTCACTCTATACATGGAACATATAAGGGTGGTTTTAATAAATATATGTGAAAAATATAACATAGATATGATTATTTAACTATGATATAAATATATATCATTTAATTATTATTCTTTTAATAAGGAAAATAAATGAATGTAGCGTTTGTGCTTACATGCAGCCTACCGTCTCCATGAACAGTTCATTTTATTTATTGTATCCAAATGATATGGATTATTAAAAATAAATATATACTAGATATATATATATATACATGTATATAATAATAAGACCTTTGATTACATTTTGGATATTATTAAATCTCTCTCTATGTAATAGGAACCACTAGTATCAAGTTAAAACATACCAGACAAACTAGGAAATTCACACATGAAATAGTGAAAATAATGAAATATTGTTTACAGAATGGTAATATGATATTATTAGAAGATGATATATTATTTTTTAAATATTAATATTTTATTATAATAAGTTAGTAACATTTTCTAAACCCTTAATCATGAGTTTAATGGATGTTCACCTAAAAAGGAAATTGAAGGTAAGGGATTTCATCTCAATTACATTCCATTAAGACTTATTTGTTGTTATGAACCTAGTTTATCATATATGTTGTATATACTACTGATAGACTTGTTATATCCTGAATCGATTTATTATCATGATATTATAAGTTTAATTTAATGTTACTAATTCATGTATATTATAATTGAATATGTTTCAATGTGGTATGGGACACTATGGAATGCTTAAATATTATTCTACTTGGGAACATATTTAATTATTATATTTGCAATTTCACATTATTTTGTGATTATTAACATTATCTTGAAAAAATCACTTTATATTTATGAACATAATTTCTTATATATGGTGTACACAATTCCATTTTTCCCTATAATATCTTGGCTCATTAATTTTTGATGGTATTTTTAATTTCAAATTGAATTATTTCTTCTAAGGGGATTTGAGTTAAAAGTTATCAAGTGGTAAATAACTTCATAAACAAATTTATTTTCATTGGGATGTATTAATTGCTAATTGTTTTTAAAATTATATGATTATACGTGTAATGATATTTACTATACAGTGATGTATTTCAACTTCTTTATGTGGAGTTATAGTTGATATGCATAATACAATCATTAATTTGTTCTCACCTCAATGATACAATCTGTTCAACGATTTACTTTACAACCTCTTTTTTATAGATTTATTACACTTGAATTTACATCAGAGGAAATTATTTGACGATTTTTTAATAAAAAATTTCATTTTATCTTCCTCTAGAAATTCATTAATTGTTTCAAGTATTATTACTATTTTTCCACTATTTGGTACTCAAAAATATTTTAGAAAATGATTTTAAGGGAACCCTACATCATTTATTTCTTTAGTTAGAGAACCTATTTTCTTATAGAACCTATTTTATATTAAAAATCTTTCAGAAATGTTTTAACCTTTCCAAAATGATTTATTAAAACTTTTTTTCTTTTTTTTCTTTTACCAATGTATTCTAAGGAATCTTCTTGACGTTTTCCGAACATGGAACTTTTCTAACCATTTTTCCATTCAAAATGAATTTTATTTTTACATCATACTAAATGTATGTATTTACCATACAACATTTTCTAAAATTAATTTACCTATTTAAAATGATAATTTTTAACTAAATTCTTTCAATAGTTATTTTCAATGAAAATGTTTTTCAAAAAATTGTTATATTTTCCACAAGAATGTTTTTAAAAGATATATTTATAATATTTCTATTCATTAATGAAAATAAAATTTTATTTTAATTAGTTGGTATATGTTCTATTAATATAATCTTTAATATTCCTCAATATGTTTTATGATTTATTTGTACATGGATTGTATTCATATCCACTTAATTGGTTTCTTTTAGTCCCCTTTATGTATTCAATTTTCAATGATCATTGGACATTGAATTTTCCCTAAATATTTGTTTAACTTTTCGTGGATATGATTATTTCTTGAAATGAATACCAATTTTCATATGATTTTTACTTGGAAATTTATTTTATTGTTTGGGGAAATAATCATTAATTTTTTTGTTTATTCAATATGGATATTTGATAAGGAATATTATTTATACAATATGAAAAATGATTGGGACATGAAATACATGGGTTGGGGGTCCAGTTAAGGTAATCCTTATGGGTTGGGGACTTGTTAATAAATTCCCATTCATGAGGAGAAATTATTTGTTGAAAACCTTTCATGATTGTTTCTACATTGAATAATGAGTTTCTAACCATAGACTTAAACTGTATTGAGGATGGATCATGATGGTAAATGTTTTCATGTTCCAAAGACATGACATCAAATAATTAGGAATTTAAAAAATAGATATTTCAATTTTCATTTTTATTATCCATGATATTTTTCATCAGCTTATATATGGATGAATTTCATTCTTAGTACATTGATTAAATGGTATGTTTTTCTGTTTCTTACCTTCCAATATTTATTTTACCTTATCTAGATATTTGAATAGAATGTGTTTCCAATTTTTACCCTTCAATATTGTTTATTAACTCCCTTCTTAGTTTTTTGATAACATGGGAAATGTGTTCCGTTATTTAACATTCCATAATTATAATTCTCATTAATTAATTATTTCTTTTGTGGTACTTTACCCTTACTGAGAATTTGAGATCACCCTTATAATGTTTCCTTCACTATGAATCTAATAAATGTATCAAGAAATATATAAAAGGATATACTTGATGGAATAAAACATCCTTGAAATAAAAAACAATGTTTTAATTTGTGTATTCATTTTTAATACAAGGCTCATGTATGTATCTCGTTTACAAATACTACTAGACTCTTTTACCCTTTGGTATTTTATTCCTTGTAATCATTCTAATGTAATGGTAGTAGATACGAACTTTGAGCTCCATAGGGTCAACTCATTTAATTTAACTCCATGTTTTTTACATAATAGGAATGCCTAGTGAGGCTATAGTAGAAACTAGGGTGTTTTTGAATTATTCAGAGTTCATAACCCTAGTCAATGGAAGAAAGCACTAAGCCACACTATTTTTAGAAGCATGCCACCCAACCTACATGGTTTCCCCTAACAATGCGATTATTTTCAAAGGTATGATCTGGATGAATAGTCTTACCTAACCATGAACCAAAGGTTGCACACCCATGATAAATATCTGAAGTTGTTAGTAGATCCAAATGGCATAGTTATAACACTATTTCTCAAATATGCTGCCAAACTATGAAGTTTCCCTCTACATGTAGTGACATAGCAATGGTTGGTGCACAATTTTTCTAACCATGTAGACAAACCATGTAGATCTCCTATATGGGTAGTGTACATAACACGGTTGGTGAAAGGATCATCCTACTGTGCATCCAAACCATTTCAGTAATTTTTTTTAATTTATCATTTCACACTTATAATTCATAAAACCTAAACCTATTATTTTATTACTTTATATAGTGTACAGGAGGCCTTATTTCACTCCTGTTGCACCTCCACCTCCCCACATATACTAGGATCAGGGTTTTATTTTACATCCAGACTCTAAATCAAGATTCAGTAATCTCTTTGGAATTCCCTCCAAAAGTGAATCAATCATTTAGATCAGTTCTTCATTTATATTCCTCTCGATTACCATATTTTGATGTAGTCTCATATGCCCAATTATTAGGACATTAATCCATTATTATTTTTTCATTCAATATAGGACAAACTAAGGGCTGATAATGGATGATGATATTAATAAAGGCTCATGGTAGGTGTTATATATATTTTCCCTAAAAGTAATTTTGTTTATAAATTGTCATTGTTGTCCACACACTTGCATTATAAGGTGATGATTATAAAATTCAAATGTCTTAATTAAAATTGTTATGATTGAGTTTAAAATCTATAATTACACATGTTTTTAATTCCTTGTGGTTGATACTGCAACATCATCTACACAGTTACGGTTTATGTCATGTATTTCCATGTTTCCCATTTTTGACACTATTAGGGTGTTATTTTCACATGGACTTGTTAATGTAAGTGTTCCATCATGACTATGTTGATATGTAAATTATTTAATGGAATGTATATTTATAAATACCACATGGCCTAGTTATTTATATCTATACTCTTATTAGTTTCATGTCCTCGATAACCTTTACACGATTTAATAAAAGGTATAGAATAAACCTAATAATTGATTATTTAATTGAAATGATAAATTGTTTAATACCCTTGGAACACCCAACCATACATATGAAAGGTAACAGAATAAAACCATTAATGTGATTGAATGAAATGAGTATCACACAGCCCATAATTAGATATGATATAAATAAAATGATTATATGTTTCCCATTACTTTATACCTTTTATCTTTATAATAATGGATATTAGTGATCTATACTTGGATTCCTAAGGGAATGACATGAGCAATCATAAGAAAACATTCTGATCCATTCAGCTAATTTCCATGGGAGATTCCCACCATGAATTTATGTCATTATATTATTATATTAATTCATTGTTATAGTACTGATTATTCACTTCATATCTTTTCTAGATAATATAATGCCTTGGATACACTCCATGGATTCATCTTAATTTATTCTAACTTACAGCTCTAGGGATTCACCCCAATGGACCCAATTATATGTATCATGTGATTATCGTGTATGAGATCTATGGATTCATTTAGACTCATTTATAGTGGAATACCTAGGGAGATATCTATTGATTAAACTCAAAACCTTTATTTCTAGACATTCTGAGTTACTAATAGGATTTGGATAACCCCTAAGTACAATGAAACCACAGATCCTCCTTCGTTATTATTATGATATATTTTAGTTATTTTCATACATTAACATGAAATATATATATAAATTAATCATAATTAATTTAATATTTACTTGTTCAAACACCATATGAAACTAAATTGGGTATTATTTATTAATTATTACTATTATACATTATTATATTTCATCGCACTATAAAAATTATACCCACATAATTGATTGTATAGAATCCATTGGTGGGGTTCTATTGAGATTTATTTCACACACTACCAAGTCTGCCATTAGTATCAAGGAAAATTATATGATTATATTTACAAAAATGGGGAAACATCCCACTTTAGACACATGACATGATTTCTTACCTTAAGATAGATATTGTTTGCAGATGACCAATCTTGATCCTCATAATCTTGGATATTTGTTTCCACCTTTATGTTATTTTATGTGTAATGTATCTCACTATTTTCTTACTTATATGTATACATATTTCTTATTTTCTAGATACATTAAATCGACATCTTTCATAGGATATTATTCATATTTTATGTAAATTATCATTATATAGATAACTATTCTTTCTTTCACATCCAATTTATTTATTATTATTGCTTCTACTCTTTATTTATTTGTTATATCTCAATTGAGCTCCACTCAGACCAGATGAGATTAGTCTCCCCACGATCACACCCTTGGCTCTCTCTTCTAGTTATTAGCCACTAGCCTACATGGAGGTGTTATTGAGGCAATGTGTTAGGCCGGGTTTGTTTACTCGTGATTGAATCGGGTTCATGAAGTTATAATAACGAGGTGTATCTATCAAGATAAAGTTATTTCAGTGCATAAATTTTGTCAAAAAAATCTTGTGGAGGGAAATTTATAACATATTAAAATATTATTAATGTTTTAAAAGATGTACTGTTTTCGCTGTAAATTTTAAATTATTATCATGAATTTTGAAAAAATCACCGAAACAAAAAATTTACGTTTGGGATGTTAATAAGATATGAAATTATCCCAAATCCTTCGATTTTTTTGAAATTTTATATTTACGGGGGTTATATTTCATGATATATTTTATTGTGTCAATTTGGTTTTTTCTTATATTTTTTAGTAGTGTATTATGTATCAATATGGGTTGATAAAATTACCACATTTACTGAGTATTTTGAAACTATAATTGAATTTTGAAAATTAAATATTATTTTTGGTTTAGATTTCCTTGATAAATAATAAGTAACCAAGGCACAATCTTATGAAAAAAGGGAATGAAAATATTGATGAAGAAATATGGTATACATAATAAAACATACAATACCTACAACCCACAAACCAATTATATGGTTCAGGTTTCCAACAGAGAGATACAAAAATATTTTATAAAATAATTAAACCAAAGAATATGTACTAGTATAAAACAATAAAAAAGATACACCATAGTCATGCCTCAATACCTATAAAACCCCCTTCAGTATGTCCCTTTTTAGAATAGTCTATGTAAAACACTATCACCTAGTAGTTGGGTTGTATCACAGAGCATACTGGGCTGTTATGAAATTAGAACTGGATTTGAACAAGATAAATAATTTAAAAATATATATATAATTGATCTTGAAGAGATTAGAAGAGAATCTTATGATAATTCTCTAAACTATGTCCAAAAAAATATAATTTAAATTTATATAAAAAATATTGTTTTTCTACATAAGGATGAAACTAATTATATAAAAACGTTTCCCTATATGGATCAAACCATACATTATGACTATGAAATTTCCATTTGGTGTAGCTGAGATCAAAAGAGATGAATAAAAGATCCCATTCAAATTAATTTGGAATCAAGTGAAGCATTTATATCAGTATTTCATGAAATACATAAAGGAGGATTCTAAAATCCTATATAATTCTATTAAATAAATAATACAAGGGTGTCTATTTTATTCATATTAGTTTATATTTTATTATTTTTAATCTATTTCACTTAAAAAATTCATGTTTGAAATTTAATTTTCGTGTGTTTGAAATAACATTATGTATGAGAAGGAAAATAAAAATATATTATGTGAATAAAAAGTTTCAATTTTATATTTTGTTACTCCGATGATAAAAACAAAAAAAACAACCAAAAAATAATAATAATACATTAAAATTGTAAAACATACACACAGAAACACTAATATTATTGTAAATGTTATACATAGAACATTCTTATAGTTTTTTTATTTTTTCCTAATATTATAGAGCAAAATATGACCCAACCTAGATTAAATATTATGAGGAAGTGTAGGGAAGTGTACTAGTTATAAAATTTTTAGATTTAGATGAATTCATAGTGAATTTTTCAGTACCTTAATATATAATTTGGTCTTTGAACTAGAATAAGGAGTGTGAATGAAATGATTTTTATTGAATTATAATTATAACATTTCATCAATGGAATATGTAAATTTATCTAAGGTAAGTTTTAATTTTTGAAAAATAAGTCCATGGGGAGCCAACACAAAATAATTTGATATAATTCTATTCAAATATAATGGAAAAATTCAATTGTGATCCCTTGGTAAATCACTAAGACATTAATAACTATGTGTGTGAGTAATCTTTTCTAATAAGTTTCACCACATAAATCATTTCACACACATGGGTTGGAAAAATTTTAATAATAAAAAAACCTTTGAATTAATAATATTCAAAAAATGAATTCATTTTGGAAAAGGGAGTATTGAACAAAAAAGATGAATAGATCAATTGATTTACAAAAAAATAATTTGAGTTGAATCAAAAAAATTTAAAATTGTACATTATTTTAATAAATTTGGGGCTTATGGATAAGTTGAAGAGATTCCTATTAATATAATGATCCTATTAAAATATAATGTTTTCTATTCTTGGGTTTGGATCATTTATCAAATTGGAGTGAGGTTGTGAGTTGAAATCATGGAAGAGACATATTAATTAAAGAACATGGGGAATCAATGTTTCCATTCAGATTTGTTATGTATATTTTAAGTTTGGAAATATGAATCCTGTTTTTATATTTTGAATAAATTTAATTGAGTTGTAAAGTTTTCTAAAAGTGTAATTTTTCAAGAATGTTATAGTGAATATGGCTGAATAACTTTAATTTTATAAATATTATTTATTGAAAATGAACATCGATATCTTAAAAAAAATTATTCAATCATTCAATTTTTATAATTCTAGGAATATGGAAGTTAATTATAAAATTGATCGATTATTTTTTTTCGCATGTTTTAGTAAATTTTGGAGGAAATTTTGAATCCATATGTTGATTTTGAACAGTTAAATTCAATTTTAAATTTTTTTTATAAATAAATTGTGATTATTTTCAAATGAACAGAGAATTTTTATGTTTGAAATTTCAATTTGGAAATTATTCTGATTTTATGTGATAAATAGTGTTTTTAAGGAAATATAAATAAAATTAGTTACAAAATAGAGAAAACGTGTTTTGAAGTTAATTGTATAAAAATATATATTTTTTAAAATCATTATTTTTATAGAATTGTTTTTTTGAAAAAATACATTGAGAAATTATAATTTTTTTTAAATTCATGTTTGAAATCTATTAATGGGTTGATGTCAGTGCTTGGAGAAGTACCCATGGTCAGTGTACTAGAAAAAAGAAATAATAAGTGATTAGACTGCATGTGTATCACCAAATTAATACATATAAACTCACTACACATGAAATTTTCATGTGACCATGTGGGAACTGACCACATCATGAATTCACCGATGATCATGCATATAAATTTGAAAAGTCATAGAAACTGGCCTGATATAAAAATTTCAAGTTTCTATGAGTGATATTAATGAAATATTAAGTAGTTCAGCTGAGTATATGAGCCTTCACAATCACTTTATTGGAAATAAGAACTCCCCTCCCATACCTATCATCATGGATACTTCCAATGTAAAATCCCCTTATTTTTGGTAACCTTGGATGTGACTACATGTTCACCTAAAATATATCTCGAATGGAAAACTGAACCTTCCATTTAACTTCTCTCAACTGACTCCAAGGCTATTCACCATCACATTAATCCATGATGATCCAAAATCCATAACATCCTCAATTAAAGAGATTCTCATCTCTTTACAACAAAATAGGGATCTGGAACCATTTGATCTTGATCATTGATCATATAAAGGCGTGGGGTTTGAGAAAATATCTGTGAATAAAGATGTTTTGTCCTATGATTAATAGATGTATACCCAAAATGATGACCTTGATTTTCTGATGGAGAGAACCAATAATGGTCAATAATACATATTTGATATTTTACGAAACTAGAGATGTCTTATCCAAACACAAATGAAGTTAAATGTCAAGCGAGGCCCAGAAAAACTGAGAGTTATTGACAAATTCAGGAAATAAAAACCTAGATCTTGAATATATGTTGGATTAACCAATCTCCATTGAATCTGCAAAAATAGTGATCCATACCAATACCATCCAATAATGATCTACCAATGATGAACTGAATAATTTAATGCCATCTATGCCCTCACATTCCAGTGGAAGACTAAGCTCATTTTTTAAGAAGACGATAGAATTGATGCCACTATAACCCCCAAATAAGGACAATGTTGATGAATAACATTTATTTGCAGTTGTGTTTCATTCAACATGAAGATAGATGAATATGTATTAAGACCTTTGAATATCCTAGATCACCGGTTGCTCAATATTGAACTAGTGCATGAGAAGTGTTTTCTATATTTCCTATGTGAAGCTTATTGCAAGTATCACCATCAGTTGAGAAATTGACCTCTTCACACTCTCTTGAGTGGATAAGGATGATGGAGGGAATAGTTTTTCTCTATAGTTCATAAACCCATGATGAGGTCAAACATCATTACAATAATTTTTCATAGATATGGATGAAAATGGATGATCCATCAATGATATGTATGATTTTGATGATTTAACCAATTTCACTGTGAATTTTCAATACTGAGATTGAATATATTTTTTCAAATCTATCGCAACCCCACTATAATATGATCTGATAATAACATAATATTTGAGGGTATAGAGGATGTGGATTTAAAAGTTATGGACCCATCGGAGTTTAAAAATACCATATTGAATATGTGATCAAGTCACATAGTCCACCACTAATATGGGAGTAAATATGATAGGGTCATTTTTGGTTCACATCGGATGAACTAGTGTAAACTAAATACTATTATTGATCCATCCCAATTTAATATTCTAAGGCCCAAATCAAAGACCATGTCTACTACATCAACCATCATCCTCTGAACCAATTCTAACATCAATGTTTTAGTGATCTACAGAATAACTTCATATACAAATTATACAAATATGAATCATTAGAGAAAATAGAATCATTGATAGAAGACTCCAGAAGTTGGAAAAAGGTGTCATGGATTTCAAGAGGGACATGAGTAAATGATCTATAGACGAATTCATTTGATCCAAAAACTAAAATTTTATATTATTCTTGAATCTTTAAAATCATTATAGAAAAAAGTAAAAAAATAATTCTTATCAAATTTTCAGAATGGAGGATTTAGTATCATTATAAATAGGGAACAATTTGAAAGTAGGTTAGGATTCCACTTCCATGGTAATAAAAATGGTGTTCAAAATGTTCTTTTTTCAAAGGTAAATTAATTTTCTTTCATTTTTTTTTTCTATTTATTGAACACTAATCCATTAGTGGATTATCTGAGAATATTATTCTAAATTACTAATTAAATAAATTAATTTTCTATTCAATTTTCTTTTTATTGGTCTCTCAATGGTTATTTAAACATGTTTAGATTTTAAGAGAGTAAATTTTGGTGATTCACATTAAATTTTTCTTCCCTCTATCTCTGGATTTTACACATTGGATTCTTAGACTCACTTCACTTCATGTTATAGTGAGTAATTCCTAAAGATGGGGGTGATCAAAGATATACAATCACCAGGCTAAGTTAGAGTTGATATAACATTGATCATTATGCTCCCTTTCTCAATATAATTATTTCTGGAGAGGGCGATCAAGTGAAGTTTCACTCATTTAGAGAGAGAATATGAAGGACTAAAAATAAAATTCTGACTTTATATCTAAGGTAAAAGGATGATTTGTGGTTAGGAAACTATATCCAAATATGAATTAAAAAAACCATTCCCATTTGAACAGTAGTTTTTAAAATCGAAAATAAATACATATTTAATTCCATAGTTAATTAAAAAAATAAAACATATTAAACAAAATAAAATTGAACACATATCATTATAATCTCCCTGATACAGCCTAATTCGACTATTATTGCATTTATTCAGTTTAAAAAATTAGTTTGTTGAGGGCCCTATGACAGGAGTTCATCAATGATGTTTATGTTTATTATGTAATATGATAATATTAACATTATGAATGTTTAAATATTTTTGTTTTTGTTTATTAAGAAACCTTTAGGTTGGGAAAATACATATATGGCTAATAAATTTCATTTAGGGGTAACAAAATATATTTCTTTTGGAATAATAAGATACCAAATCATTTTAAATTTTACTTCAAATCTAATCAATCATATTTTTGGAGTTTTAAATTTTATCTATAGAAAATTTTAGTAATTTTTTAGTTTAATTTTTATGAAGGATTATTCATATTGGTTATTATTTTATCTTGTGCAGACCATTTGGGTTTTAGACATGTGGAATAACATTGCATCATTTTGTGGAACATATACTTAATTAAAAGTTTATATCAGTTTTTTATGAATGAAAAAATAATCAAGATCAATATGATACACATAAAAGGGTTAAATCATACTCATTGAATGTGAATAAATCATCTAAGTAGATTTTATCATTTTTTTCTAAACGGTAAAAGAGTTTCTCTTAATCAAGAAAAATGAAGACAAATCTGTCAAGTATTATGTAGAAAGAAACACTCAACAAGTAACAATTTCAAAAACTGAATTATAAGTATGTGTCTTATATCGATATATAAAAAAAATATCCCTAGTCATAAACAAAAAATTAAATTTTTTGATGAAATCTATATGTGATATTATTAATATGTTAAGAAATATTTAATTTATAAATGAGGAATAAAAATTCTGAGCATGATATTATTATAAAGAGAGGATAATGTAATACCCATTGAATTTAGGTTATATTTTCTTTTATAAATAACAGTATTTTTGATATTATGCATCATATATAACATGAAAGATAAAAAAACTACTAAATAACATTTAATTTAACTGTTATAACAGAGTTATTGTCATTCCAGGTATGAATTTGAATATCCATATTATGAAATATATGTAAGATAAATTTTATCTAATATATATAATTAATTTTAATATTCATGAAATTGTTGTATATAGGAAATGAAAACTAATAAATTCATTTTATGCATTAAAGGAACAACACATTCAAAAATGGTTTTTATTACATTTTTTCATGAATATAATAATTAATTTCTACCACTTTTATAAATTTTAATTAAAAATGATTAGAATTTTTGAATTATTTTTACCAACATTATCTTTGGGATAATTGTTTTGAATTTTTTTTGAAACGATAATGTTTTAGTAAAATTATAAAAAATAATGATTTTAGCCAATACCATAATTTTAATTCCATAAAAAAAGTAATTTAAAATTACCATATTATTTTAGATTTTTTTAATGTAATAATGGAAAAATTTTATTAACAATAAAATAATTAATTTTATATTAATCATTATTTCTTCAAATTTTTAAAGTTCATTTTTATCCTTAAAACATATTTGTTTTTAAAATGTTTTTGATGCATTTTTCATAATAATATTAAAAAATTATTCTAATTATATTAATTGAATATTGAAAAATGGAATTAATATTTAAAATAATGATGTTAAAATTCAGAACATATTACATTTTCATATTTATTCATAATGAACAGTAATCATGGTAAAAGATTATCACCATTATAACTAGTAAATCGAGATAAATAAGGTTAAAACTAGGGTATAAGGTATAAACATTTAGGTCAAAACATTAATTTATTTAATTATATGAAATTAATTATACTATATTCATCCAAAAATTTAATTTCTGGTATTTTGGTTCCATTTTCATTAGATAATGATATTTATATTACATTATGTAAAGAGTAAAAACAAATTGTCAATATCATTATTTTAAAATCTCTAATATATTTTCATTGGAATAAAATGATTATTTTAATTAATATAAATTGTTTCCTTTAAGAAAAATAATTTTTTTATTGTATTTTATTTTTAGTTTTAGTTAATTGTATTTACTTAGAACACTTAATCATCACTGATGCAACGCTTTTGCAAGTGGAAGAAAAATTGAAGGAAATTATTTTAAAATATTAATATTGATGCGTTTTGGATAATTTAATATCTTTCAATATTTTTAATGATAAAAAATAATGTTATTTAATATTTTAGATATTTATATTAAATCTCTATTGTAATCTTGACTGTTTTAATTTCAAATTATGTGAAAAAATCTTTCAAATGAATTTATGTATATTTTATGTTATACATTTTTTAATTAAATATTTTAGAAATCATAAAAATATTTCCTTTTGTTATGTGAATAAAAAATTCTCAACCATATCAACCATTTTCCACTTCCTTTCAACATTATCTTCTGGAATGATATTTTCTACCCTTATGGGCTATGTGTCATGTTATGGTGGTAAGGGTCAAAATGGGTAATAAGGGGTTAAACTAAAGAAAAAAGGTTTCAAATTATAATAAAACATTTGTAAAAAATTGATTAAATATATTTAAACCCTATATCATAATAAAGAATAAATGATATCTATTTTTAGACACTTTTATATAAGAGTAACCAACTATTATTTTAATATTTATAATATATACATGTGTGCCACTCACCTCACTTATAAAAGGTAAAAACTTATCCTCTACACCTCACACATCGTGAACTATTTAGTCTACCCATAATATTCAGAAAAATGATATAATATTCCTTATTTACTTCCTATAGATCTTTTATTCCCCTAATACCATCATAATAAGGATTCATGCGTAATATAATGGTATATTCCAAAGAAAATAGGTATACCTCATAACCAAGTTATATCATTTTATTTATTCTTCTACCTCCTTCAATTTTTTACAAACCATTTTCATATAATAATATTTGTATCTTTCCAATATTTAAATATTATTATTTTAATGTAAAAACCGTATTAATCTCACTTTCCATCTTTTGGAAATGAAATCATTGCTCGTTCATGCATGTTTACTACCACCTCCATAAAGATATGTGAATCTTTTTCCTTTACCGTATCACAAGGATTGTTATTATGATGTATATAATTATTATATATGATAATCATGAATTTTTTATTATTCTTAGAATATAATATGTTACTTAAATTTTAAACCTTCTATCCATTGGAAACGAAAAAAGTTTTTCGTACGTATAGGGGGATGACCACATCCATGAAGTGACATGATTTGTTTCTCATGTTATCATTTCTTGAATGATTATAAATTTTCATTTAATTTATAAAAATGATAATTAGTTAATTATTTATATTCAATAGATAAAATATTCTTGATAATAATGCAAGGACCACAAAAAATATGTTTGAAAAAACAGACCAGATTTCATCTGAAGGATAACTTTAATAAATAATTCTTAATTAACTGGTGAAATGTTAGAATTGATCATATATGGTATGATAATACTAATTATTTTTATTTTATAGATGTATAATAAATATAAATCTATTATATATGAGTTTAATATTTCCTAAAAATTATGTTGGACTTAAGGTAAGTGTAATTTTCTCTCTTATCCACTTCAATTATACATATTTTACATTATAAAAAAAATATTTGATATAGTTTTTATACTCCCTATTTGAAAAATTATATCAGAAATTAATATTTATTAATTATATTCATTTTTCATAAATCTTTCTATTTTAATGGTTTTTGTATTCAAAATTCATCAAATCTGTTATGATTTATTTCACAATCATAATTTTAATATATATTATTTATGTACTTTTTTTATCAAACTAGAATTATCATTTATTATATTTAAACCCTATCTATTTTTATTTATTATTATTATTTATTTTATTTAAATGTATTTATATTTTGGTTTATTTAGTACTTAAAATTACGAAGAAAATTTTCTTTTGAAAATTCCACTATATTTCCTCGTAGGTTAAAAAAACATTTTCTTTCACATGTGTGTTATTAATATTCTTTCAAGAATTTTATTTTCAATGATAATATGATTATCTAAATCCATTTTCAACCATATGTTAATTTATTATCAATTTTATTAAATTAAACAATTTCTGTAAGAGTTTCTTTTAGACTTTTCACCATCAATCTGAAAGAAATGTTTATTTTTATATTTTTCTTATTGAAATGCTTTTTTGGCACCATAACCATTCTTTACATTCTATATTTCATTACATGTTTTCATAGTTATATTTAAAGGAAATATTTTAAACAATATTTTGGTAATTTTAATTGAACACTTTATCGTAATAAAAGTGTATTATTTTCTTATGAAAATATAACGATTTTTTAGAAATGATTTAATTTTTTTGAAAGTTACAAAATATTTAGGGATTTCTTTAATAGACTTAGTGGATTTTTTTCATTAGAATTATAAAATTTAATTTACGTTGTTAAAAACCATAATTTCTAATTAAATGATTTTCTTCTTTAATTATTTATAAATTAATGGTTTTATATTCAGTAACATTGTCATGATCAAATTCCATATCACTCTCCACCATTTAAATGGAAATTATTTTCACCTCTAGGACATTATTTTAATTACCACTGATTTATAAAACATCATTTCCACCAAATTTATATATCCTGAATAGTATAAAATTATTAAATATGATATCTATTTAAGGTTTTTTATTATGAAATTTGTTTCATTTACTAGGTAAATATTGATGTTATATATTATCGTTTCAATAGATATAGTTTCATATTTATAAGTCCTTTTGTAAATGAATTTTATTGATATTTAAATATAAGATAAATTCCTAGTATGTGAATTTTATGGGTGAGGATAAATTACAGATTTTCCCTCGATATAGTGACGGGTATTCTGAGAGAAGTTAGATAAAAAAATTAGTTTGGTAATTGGTATATACCAACCCATATAATAGAAGTATATGCGATAAGTTTTTGAATGTATGATTCCAGATAACGTGGTTGAGGCCTTGATGGATGTTTCATGAATGTTAGTATTTATATTTCCCTTTTGATGAATTTATTTTCTGTAATCAATGTGATTACTATGTTGACATTAGTCATGGATATTCTTATAACTCATGTTATTGATTGAAATGAAATGTGTTTTGATTATCATCTATTCCATATTTGTTATTTATTATTTAATATCTATATATTTCATTACTCTATTTATTACTAAGAATTTGATCTCACCATTTATTATATTTTCTTAACATTAGGTTTTGAATACATAATCTTTTAATGATATTAAAGTATTAAATAATTTGTTTAATGTTAGGTTTTTAATTTCCAATGTAATATGTAAGTAGAGTATGTATCTATTCTCCTACGATGGATAATGTAATAGGTCATTGAGGGTGTTATACCCTTTATTTATAAATCAATTTTAATGTAAAAAACATGTTCTGGGTTACTGGAGTCAGGGATAATATAAATAACTTTTGAAGGCATTCAAATGACCAACTCTTGATCGTTTACCAAACTAATTCTCCAATAGAAGTTCCTACAAAATTAATGATGTTATAATTCGATGGACATTGTATGAAATTATGTTGGGTTATTCTAAAATATATAAAAAGGTGTTCTTGAGTTAAAAATTTTTCTTTAATCCTTTCCCATCTCTTTTGGATTTATCCTCTCATCCATACCATTCGATTTCGGTGTTCCGAGATCAACCTTCCCATGTCTTCTCCCATTCTTCTAGTAGAAATTTGGGATGTTTTATCAAGAGAATTTATCACCATTATTGTAATCTATGAATTTTAAATTTTGGCCACAATCCTTTTTCCCCACAGACTTCCATGTAATAAAATCCTAAAAAACAAAAAACTTATGTTTTAAAAAGCAACCACTTACTTTTTTGGTAGCATCATTAGTTATTTTTACAAATAAAAGGTATACTATCGGTGAATAGATAGTGGAATGTACCCAAACATACATATGAACTATTTATAACCTATTATATCTTTGATTAAATCAATATAATTTGAATGAAAGCATAATTTTTTCTATAAAAAACTTTCAAACCAGCTAATATCCATGTGATCAAGATTATATAATCATATAACTCTTTGAACTTTCACGTTATTCATGTTGAGATGAATGAGCCTAAAATAAAAAAATATGTGGATATTCTAATGATGTACTTATAGACAATGTAGTACCATTTATTCTTCCAACCAAATTAATCATCCCATCTTTTATTACTTTTCTACCACCATGAATCTTCATATTACCATCCAATCACCATTCAAAAATCTAGTACCATATCTTATATTATCATGTTTTCCTATAGAAATTAATTTTATCTACATATCTAAGATATTTTATCTTATTATATTTTCAATACGACTTCATTATTCATCTGTATATTCACATCTCTGGTTCCCAAGATCTCCAAATCTTCATTGTGCATCAAATTCAAATAGTTTAAAAATTGAGACATAAAATTTTCATTGCATCGCTATTCTCATATAGAACACAATGATTCGTAAGAATTGAACACCAATGATTTTATTAGAATATTGAATCTAATTAAAAATTTTCTACCTCGTTATGTATTACTAATGGAATTTGAGCTTCTAAAAAAATGATATTTTCCCGAATATTTTCTCGTAGTCCCAGAATTCCTACTTGAAGTGTCATATTTTTTGAAAATATTGACATACTGGACCAAGACCAACTAACATTCCATGAATTTTTAAACTCATTATACAATCCAATGATTTCTTCCAATTTTTATTCTAATGATGTTTCATTCTTCAACCATTAATATTAGGATAATTACATGATGAAGTGTGTACTTGCCTATATATGATATTCTCATTTAAGATCATGTTTCCAATATCATGAAACAAAAAGAAATTCCCACTGTAGATACTAACAATTGTCACCAACATATACCAACACTATAAAAAAAAATTATAGTTGATTTAGTACACAAATAAAATCAATGAATGTAACTATCACTTATTTTATATGCATGTATATCACATTAATGTCATCCACATTGTCTATCACTGGTCTACCTTATGATAACCTAAAGCTAAAAAATAATCACATCCTGAACATTTTTTTCATCATTGTAGGTTTCTTATACTTATCTTTCAATTCCATTATCACATATACAATTGTTTTATTTTCATTGATGTTAAATTCAATATTTTATTCCAATGAAATCTTTACCATATCTATTGTATTCATATTTCTATTTTTCATTACACCTCTATTTTATTACATTAAATTGTTGTAATTATAACATCCTATAACATTTGAAGAAGATATAACTCTAACTTTATTTTTAAAAATCCCAAATACATTCCATTAAACATCTCAACCTATAATTATCATTATAAAATGACATTTATTCAACTAACTATAAACTCTCTTGGAAAACAAAACTGAATCAAGGTAAGAATATTTTTGTTGACTCACTAGACTAAAAATCCACGATCTGATACTGTTTCATAGTATTGGAAACTTGATTAAAAAATGATCTGATACTAATTATTATCAATCTTTTCATCTCACCTGCTAATAAAACGATTATAATATTACCAATTTTACCAACATAAGTTCCATTCCAGAACAAAATCACATGATTATGTGTAATGGAACTCGTTTATCCATAATGCCTCACTTAAATTAATATATTATAATTCATAATACCTCACACCATTCTCAATTAACAAAGTAGACAATCAGGAAAATTTCTAGAAATCAATAAAAAATGTATGTATATAAATTAATAAAGAAAACAACAGAATTGTGCACATCTGAAAATGTGTTCTATATGCATGGTAGAAAGTATTTTTCACTATTTCCCATTATAATACAAAGTAAATGATGTCACAAAACAATATTACTAATTAAAAATAATTATCTTATGTTATTACTATCTTATTTATCTCTTATATATTACTTCCACTTGATTATATTCATCGTATCTAGCATTGAGGTCCCATGATCTAATATATTATGTGCAATCTAGTAAAAAAAATAACCTTATCCCCTGAAATTATGGTTAAATTAACATACCTACCTTATTACGGGAACCTCATTAGTGACCCATTATCATTTTTAAAAATTTAGACCTATATATATCATTTGTAACTCCATAATAATATTTCAACTTAGATTATCCAACATCCCCTATTGATTTCTTATCTCCACTACCAATGCACCACGCTGAACAAAATTTTATTCACCTAATAACAATAGAGATGAATCTGTTGAATTGAAACTAGGAAATTGAAATATAATTATACTCCCAAAACTACATATTGTAATGGTTTTTGTATTAAGACTGAATTGTAATACCATATCAATAGTAAGGGTTAAAAGGTAGCAATATGAGTTAATATGATGATATAATTTCTTTATGTTCTCTTTGGTTTCATGATTTATGATCCAAATTAAGTTCACCATAACAAAAATAAATAATTCTTCCATTCTATCCCTATGTTCATAATGATGATTGGTTTTCTAGGAATAAGGGTTTTAGTGGGAGAATAATATTGAAATGTGTGGCCAAAAATATTTTTGTGACTAATAACCTACTCTTGGGTAGTTACAAACAAGATAATTGAACTCGCCTTGTGTTAATTGTAGTTTATCTATAGATTGAATAGTTATGGTCTAAACCATCATGATCTTGTAATAAGTGATCAATATAGATAGGAATATGTTGATTGTTACCATTGGTGCACATGAGATGATGTTCCTTGATTAGATCCTTATAGGTGTTTCCATTAAGAGGGGTTGAATTTGGAAAGGAATCATTTCATTATCAATTAGATTTGATTGATTTATTAAGAGCCAATATAGAGGATAAAAACTATTTGATGTTATTTGGAAACCCATGGCCACATTCTCATTTGATTGTAGAAGTATGGTTTTAAAATGAATAATAATTAAATATAATATTGTATCAATTGAATTTTGGTAGATTTATCCTAGAGGGTATATAATTGATTATGTAACCTTATGAGATTTATGAGAATATGTTTTTTCGAAGATATTCTAAAGAAATTTTTTAAGAGTATCTTGTTACTATTTTGTTTTTATATGAATGAGATTAATTACTTAATATCATTTTTATCCTAACATATAATGGGCTTATGATAGTGGTGGCCAAATGAAAAATGACTTATCATTTGAGTATTCATCCAATGTGGGCTATCATTTAATGAGGTATTACATGATATGTAAAGAAAGGATGAATTATCCTTTATTTATGTGATGTATGATCTATATGAGGAAATAATTCGTATTTTATAATAAATAAATTAATGAATGCACCACCAAAGAATATTCCGAGTCCTTTATAATAACACTACCATGTGATAGAAGGTGTGATGATGCCTATGGATTTTCGATTGATACTCCATGAAGCTCGACACTCTTTTAATCTTCTAAATTTACACATGAGGAACCTACAATATGTGAAGGGAGGGGGAACCCATTTTGTGTGATGAGTTTCCTAGCTTGGGCCAAGGATACCTCTATAATTAGGATGATTTCTTCGACCACATCAGTGATTATCATCAAAACTATTTATAGATGATAGGATGATTAGGTAGTGGCTATGTTTCTGTATGTTAAACAAGATTCATAGTGTCCATCATTTCACTATATGAATGATTCTGTATTTTTTCACTTGGGTGATCTTTGAAATGGGACTTAAATACTTTTTTATGTTCTATAAAGTGTGTATAGATCCCTAAGAACTCTTTCATGTGTATTAGAGCCACCCCATGTATTCATATTCATAAAAATGTATTCTAAAATAAGGATCCAAAGATTGAAATTATTTCAAGAGTTGATATATTCAAGAATGAAAATATTTTGTTATGTTTTTTTAATATCAAAAATGTTTTTTGGAACATGGTTTTATATTAGTATATTAACATTATCTGGTGTAAGTTGTGAAATGTGAATTATTATAATAACATTTCTAATTTCCTCATTATTGAAAAATAGACAATAATTTTTTTGATGCTTGGCATTGTGTTGTGTATCAATGTTACTGTGGGAAGAGACATGGAAAAGAAATTCACAGTATAATATCAGGTTTGGTATACAATGCACACAGTTAACTGATGACCCGTGCACATACAAAGAATTTTTCTCATCAGTCTTTAACATGGATGTGCCAAACTTCATTACTAGGTGTTTGTGTGTGTGTGTTATGATTTTTCAATAAAATCACATGAAACCAACCCACTTGAAAACCATTTTCATTATACTTCCCCACACAATGGCACTCAACCCTATTTCTTGTTATCATCATGCTTATGGTAGCAATCATAGTTCTTAGACACATGACATCATATTGAAGGGAGTCGTCTATTAATATAGATATTCAAATAAAAATTTTAAATATTTATTTAGTTAATAATTATTACATTTTTTTAATTAATTATAAATGATATATAATTATTTGTAAATTATAATTAAAATTTAATTTAGGAATGTATTAATTATAAAAGGTTTATAAGTTAATTAATTTATACTATTTATAATTAAACAATTAAATTCGTTTAAAACCTATATTACTAAATATAGTCAGGTAATAAGAGTTAATATTAAATTCCCTTAACAATATAATATAACTTACATATAATTGGATTATAATATTTTTTATATAGAAATTATAAGATTTATTTATAAAGGTTTTATAAAATAAATAATAATCCCAAAATAATATATATATATATATATACATATAATATAATTAAAAATAATTCCTAATATTTAAATTGATGTGATCAAATCAAAGGCCCTTATTTTGATATTATATAGACCACATTAAAATGGATTTAATAATGTGAATTATGTGATATTTAGATTATGTTAAATAGTTATATAATATTAATTGAGTTATGAAAGGTTTATAATTCATAAAATATGAAATATTTTAACTAATACCCTAACAAATGTATAGTATGAAACATTTATATTATGAAATGTGTTTTAAATGTTTATATTCAAAATTAGAGAGTTCCTATAATGATTAACTCTTTACATAACTGATTATAATTAGTTTTTTGTTTATGAATTGAAAATAAATAATTATATCATGATTAAATTTTGAATTTTTATTTTTTAATAATTATTCTTTGTTATATTCATTTTTATAAATATTTTATATTATGAATATTATATGATTTAGTTCAAATGATAATTTTTTTATGAGAATATCTTACATTCATCTAGGTAGTTACAACATTGGTATGAGAAATGTGATTTACTTTTCATCTACCTTGACTTCAGTTGTAATTAGAGTTATTAAACATGGTATAAGAGTTATAATTAATTATATATTCAATTAAGTAATTTATACTAGGGTTGAGGAAATTTGGGTTGGACGCCCCACTATCCTTGATGTTATTATTTATTTTATAAATCTAGGGTTGACTTTTTGTCAATCCAGGATTAATAATTTGGAGACTTTCAATCTCAAAAAACTATGAGTTTTTAGACAAAGATTCCAAATAGCTTAAAATTTTGGATATGTGTAAATATTTTTGGATTCTATTATTATGTGATTGTCACAAATAATGGGTTATGTACAAAGTTACACATAAAAATGGATTGACCATGTTAAATTTGTGGCGGGAGTAATATTCCAAAACTAAATAATTAGAATCCAATATATATATATATATAATAATAACATGTATTCAGATAGTGTGATAAAATACCTTTAAAAATATTGAGTAAGGGATTCCTTCTAATTTGGTATTCTCTTTACCTATATTATCGAAATGTTGTGGTTATGATAAATTAGGTTTCCAAAAAATTATATTTTTCATGGTAAAAATGTAATGGGTGTCCTTGGATTATACAAAAGCCATGTTTTTCTAAATGTTGATGCCCCTAAATTATCTGTTGTTATCATGTTCTTGGTTTTTTCTTATAGTTTCACAAATTTAGAAAACAATATGTGTTAGGGTACAAGAAGAACATATTTGGGTTTATAAATAAAATGGAATATTTAATTATTTACCCTCTCTGTTATCCAAGATTCTTATATTATAAAATTAGGATGAATCCCTACCTAAATAGTGATGTGATGATATGAACACCAAAGATGACTCATTTCATAGTGAATATAGATCTTGGACTATAAATTCATATGGTGGTCTTATAAAGAGTTCATCATTTTATCGAGTATTAATTTAATAAAGATATTATTAATAGTAATAAAACATGATAATAATTGGGTAAAATATTCCATGGTATATAAATAATATCATTATCATCAAACTCAAATTTAATTTTTATCTTTATGAAGGGGAATCCTAATATATGAAACACATATGGCTTGTTTCTTAAGAATAATTCCCATGTAAAAATAAAAATTATGTTTATTAGAGAAACCCCTTCTCATGAAACCAAGTTTTGATGTTTTTCAACATATGAATTTATATGATTATGATAAGCATAGAATTATTCATTTACTATTTTAAAGGTATTTAATACAAAAATTACGTAAAATCTTTTAGTCTCTTCTCTTCTTCACAATGTGATTGATAATGATAATGAATTGGTGATACTATAGTTTTATTAATCCTTATTCTAGTATGTAAATTCATTCTATTTTCATCTATGGAATGTTTCATCAATATAAATAAGATCGAGAAATGTTTATCATACTATTCTAAAAGTTTTGAGTATATTTAAACAATGTGATATAAATGTTCTAGTTTTGTATGGAAAGTAAAAGTTGGTAAAAGTTAATATTAGAATAAGAAAAATTGGTTTCAGAGTCCAACAAAAATTCAAAAAGTATCCAATAAAAGTTCTTCAATCATGAATCTGTTATATAAAAGGAGTAATGGTTTTATGGGATGAAATTGTTTGAGAAATCTAAATGTGCTTATGAAACTTGGTGTATTTTCAATTTTATGAATTATTGATATAAAAATAAATTCTATGATATTAATTAACATGTTATAGTTAATGTATATTTTAAAAAAATAGAAGAGATTAAAATCAATGGTAATGGTTGATAGGGATTTTAATTTTCATGAATTTGATAAATTAAACAATTTCAACATCAAATATATTAATTTAATGGAAGATCAAATGGATCTAAATATAGAATATGTATCTTCATATAAATTCACTTGTACGATAACATAATATTTTCACTCATAAAAAATTATTATGAAAAAATGATATGGTTAATTGTATACACATTATTTATAATTCATCAGATTCTATAACATGTTTGGAGAAGAAGTTATGGAAAAAACTATTTTTCTCCATGATAAAGTGTTTAAATAAATATTTTATTAAATATGATGAAATTCATTCGTACCACCAATTAGTTATAAATTTTAATAAAGTATTTATGTCGTATGATAATTCTCTAGACACATAGATTAACATATATAATATAAAAACGAAATTTTCTCTTTAAATATTTATAATAATAGGAAATAATAGTTATTTAGATACAAAATATATTTTATCTATCTTACCAAGTTACATTAATTAGATTATAGTTTCTACGAGGCTAATGATAGTATGTTTGATCTTATATATGTTCAAAAAGAAATATTAAAATATTATGCTAATCTAAATGAAGTGATTATCCCTTATTAGGAAAAAACTATTTAGGAATTATTATTGTAATAGAAAATAAACGTTTTATATTTTGTTATCAAAAACATTGAACAAAATTAGTTCTTCTATAATTATTCGAGTAAAAATTAATATTTAGTATCCTAAAGGTGTTTAGGATCTTATGATAACCTATATCTTGTATACACATTAATTCATTTTTCATTATATAAATACATAAATAATATAATGACAAAAGATTAAAAGTCATTGTGTCTTTCGATAATTATATACCTATAACCATTAATTTAAAATGGGATATAACAATAAAATTTAAAAATATCATAACATTAACATAAATCCCTTTCATCTTCTAAACTACTCTAGATATAATGGGGACATATATAAGAAAGGGGTGAGCTATAAATCCCAGTAAAGTAATAATAAATGAATATCATAAGTTTAAAATGTTCGTGTGATTTATGAATTATAACATGATGACAAAGAAAAGTGAGACTCATAATAATGGAAATCAAAGTGTGGCGTAAGCTGATATAATCAGGTCAACATAATATTTTTACAATAACATAAAACATGACATTTTAAGCATATGTTAAGGATAACCTCTATGAAAATGTAAAAAACATTTCTTAGGTGAATGTCCCACAAACAACACAGGTTATCTAGTGAGATAAAAACATTACCCAATTCATTTAAGGGATATATAATTTATGGCCCACCCGTCACATTCCTATCATGTAAATGAATTTATGTGGAACATATATCATATAACATAATAACATATTTCATAAATTTTAATCACTTGATTAAGGAGTGTGAGATACATTCAAGTATGTACCCCATATGTTATGTGTAGCTACATCGAGGTGAATAACCTTGAATGAAAATGATCATGGTTAATCACAATATGAATGTTTGATATGGAATATCAATGGATAATTTTAGAAGCTTAACGGATGTACACAATGGTTTATAGAAGGGTTTAATGAGAGAGAACGACGGTATCCCATTAAATTAAAATCATATTTATAGTAATGTGATGTGTAACTACAAATTATAATTTTAAGAATTGAAAATTGAAAGGATTTGTACAAATAAATTACTTGAACAAAAATAATGAGGAGAGAATTCCTTCACATGAGAGGGGGATACTAAATATTTGGGGGATCATATTAATTTATTGGAAACACATAGGGATTTATTATTTGAATAATTGGGAGGATAAATTTATGATCAAAGGGTTTTGATTTAATAGGAGTTGGAGGTTTTGTGGGTATTAATAATAAGAGATAGGAGAAATCATAATTAATTTATAAACTTGTGTTTCAGAAACTATGTAATAAAATAATTAAAATCACAAACCTTAAATTAGTTTTTTTAAATTTATTTCTACTAAAGTGTCTTGGTTTTGAATATTTTATAATCCCATGAATGTAAAATATTAAAAAAATACCATTAGTGATGTATAAATGAATAATGTTTATAAAGAATATTTTTTAAAATCATAAAATATAATATTGGTTTTACGGTATTCATTAAAGGTTCATAAAAATAATAAAATAACATCAAAAAATTATTTTTACGTTTAAAACTATATTTGGTTGTGTAATCCTTTTATAATATTTATTATGTCACTTTTGGACTACAATAATTTAAAAACACAGATGATATATTTATATAGTATTTAATTTTAACTCAATAATTCAACTATCTCAGAAAAATTATAAAATATAACTGTTAAATATTCTAGACATGATGATTTTTTTATAAAATATTTACTTTACCAAATATAATTTTCTAGATATGTGATTTTTACTTTTGAATTAATATCCTTTTTTGCTGGAAAATACTAGTTTTTATAGCAGTGACACCTTTTTAACCCTTATAATATTATATTTTACTTAATTAAATTATATTATTATATATAATAGAAAAAATAATTTTTAATAATAATATTTTATTAAAATAAAATTTATTTCATAAAATCTTGAATTTATTAAATATATTTTCTTAATTGAAACTATATATTTCCTTATAAAGTCAATTTTAATTTTATTCTATCAAATTTAATTTTTTTATCAAACTCATTGTGTAATAATTTATAAAATATAATAAGTATTTTTTTTAAAAAATAAAATATATAATATTATAATAAAATGGAATAGATATATAACCCCTTATTTCCCCAACAAATTTCTTATAGGCATGGTGTGTGATGGTGGTACTTTCAGGGGGTGGTTTGGTAAGCATGGTTTGGTTCATGATCTCGATAAACATTAACATATCTTATAAATAGTTTCACATGAGCTTTAGTTATGGAATATAATGATGGGTTCATTCAAGGTAAAATCCTACTAATTCCATCTACCTCAGAAGCTATTCAAAATTATAATTTTACAGTATGATCCTACTAGTGGGTTATATCACTTTTCTCAATTTTAATATTAATTTTCACGATACAATGACTAAAAATACAATGTTTAATATAATTAATGGTATATTAAATATGATATTCAATATTTTATAATGGTCCAAAATAACCAGAGTAGTGCATGTGTTTTTTTAGAAACATTACTTAAGGATGATATTTTTCATTCAAGAAATAATTTCATTAGTAAAATCTTGGTTCGTTCAATTCACCACCACCTCAAAAATTTCACCCTCAAAATTTATTTTCGTACAATAAAAATAGTTGGTGGTACTTCATATTTCATCACCACTTCTAGTTCCTATGTAACCCCTTCAAACGGGTTGTTCCTCACAATACTCTAACACAATGAGTTGTATTGTTTCACATATGTTTGTCTCTAAAATCTATGATATTCACTAGCTTCTTCTTCGTTAAAATATCATTCTACAAAGGTACCAACATTTTATTCATTATATATGAGGGTTATTTTATATACTTACATAATAAGAATACATAGAACACATCATGTAGTTGAGATAGGTTAGGATAGACTTTTAGCTGATAATACACAACAATAATGTGATCAAGGATCTAAAAGTTGTTGATGAATAAATGAAAATATTTTCCATTCCTACCAAACCACATGAATTTATTTTATGATAACATATGATGAAACACAATATATCTGACCTCAAAATCTCAGTCATGTCAAAAATTGTTTGCATATCTTTTCTACAGGATTTCGTTAGATTTCATATGATGTTGAATGGTTTGAACATTCTCTATCTTATCTTAGGTAATATCTGTTCTCATAAGATTCCTCTATCCAACATCATCCAAAAATATTGGTGTCTGACACCACTTATCATATATTGCCTCATAAAGATCAATTTTTATAATATAATTGGATGCCTTGTTTTATTTGAACTCCACTAGGAGAAGAGATTGACAAGATCATCATTGTAAATCCTTTGAAGATGATACCATAATATTCTCATTATTTTTAATTTTTTTATTATACTAACCATAAAATTAGGGGTGATTAATTTTACTAAAACTCAGATTTGATTCTAACACATTCTTATATCTTCTCTAGAACCATTAGGTAAACCACATGTCTCAATCATATACTATGGATAGTTATACCCTATAAGGTCATACAACTTCCCTTATGTATATCATGGTGAGTTGGTCAAGATGGAAATCATCCTTGATAGAAATTAAATGTGAAGAGTTTATAAGGAGATCGAATACCACCCAAATGTTGTTATTTCATTTAGATATCATGGGGAGTCCAATGATGAAATCCATCGTTATGATTTACCATTTTTATTTTGGTATTCACAGTGGTCACATCCAACCGATAGACATATATCTTTAGAGCCTCACTTGTTGAAATACCAAGAATAGAGATATAATTTACAAAAGATCTCTCTTCATATTTATCAACTAGAATATTTTCTTAATATTTCTATAAATCATAGTTCTTATTTTATTAATTGAGAAGTATGATCTATATGTATCATCCAGATGCTCCCTCCTCATCTCAAACTATGATGGGACATTTATCTAGGTTTAAACACTTATAAATCCATATTTATAAAGTTTATAATCCAAAATATTGGATATATTTTCTATATCACGTTATCATGAATTTGTTCCTCCTTAACCCCCTTAATAATGAATGGTTTAACAGTCATTTGAGGAAGGTAAGATGAATTTACTTTTCTGGTTAACATTCTCATCCTTTGTATTTACAAGAAGATTTTATCCAATTCAATTTTTATCAATGATAGGGTAACAATATCCTTTTTACTTATATTATCTTCCACTTTATTCACCTTCCCTAGATGGTAATGGATTGAAATACAATCATCCATGATCATCTCTAACCACTTTTGTTAGTGCATATTTAACTATTTTTCTGTGAATATATAATTATGTATTTTATGATAAATATATATTTCATATTTATCCCTATAAATATAATGTCTCTAAATCTAAAATTTGACTATCACTATCACTATTATAAAATCATGGGTTTGGTATTTTTTATCATTGATCATTAATTTGTAAGATACTTTCATGTGGAAAACACCAATCCATTTTTAGACATATAATTTTAGATCATAAATACTTCTATAATGGTTGGTAATGAAATAAAAAGTGCAGTGATTAACCACATATTAAACTTTTTAATTATATATTCATATTCATCAGTAAAAACAAACATTACCCCCTTATGAGTATTCTTGGTCAGGAGTATTAAAATAATGTGTTGTTTCTCACAAGTCGATGATAGTTCCCCATTGATCAAAAGAAATTATGGATCTATATCACATAAACTGTTCTGGTGCATCATTTAATTTCGTCTATTAACAAATTAACCTTATATATCATTTAGTTTGTGATAACATTCTCTAGGAATACTAATTTCCCCTTCCAAAACTCACATTAGTTATACATTTCCCAAAACATTCCCTTTCACTAGGTCATTAATACAACATTAAAGTGATCCTAATGTTCCTAATTTGTTTCAAATTGGATAATAATATCATATATAAATAGTTATAAAATATTATTAAGTTTATCCTAAAATACAATATTCATTTAGTCAATTATTATATCTTGAGCATTATTGATTCCAAATGGAATCACTATGAACTCAGAGTGCTTGTACCTTATAAGAAAAATAGTCTTGGGGATATCCTCCATATCTAAAATTACTTGAAAATATCTAGACCAAAGATCCAACATTGATAAGTATTGGCATTTATATAGTTTATTTAACACGTCTTTAGTTGATGATAGGGTATACTTTTTCTTTATCATCATCTTGTTAATCTCAATATAATCGATGCATGGGTGTATTTGTCCCTCACTAATCTTGAATAAAATGGACTACTTTTTGTTTAGTAAATTACTTTGGTGTATAAACTCTTTATCTAGGCTCTATTATTGTTTTTTATTCATATCTTCAAGTTTAATAGTTCTGATTCTATATATTTTTTGGGATATTGTAAATTCTCTTAGTGTAAGTTCAATGAAAAAATAATCCCCTCAACATGAAGGAATATTAGGAAATTATTTAGTAAACAGATCAGTATGTTCCCTCAAAATGGAAATGACATCTATGATTCAATTTTACTCATTTTAAATCATTTTATAAATATACACATTATCATAAGAGAATAATATCCATGTTTTTTTACAATGATTCTAAATTAGAATCATCCTCCTCCTAGAACTTGTAAATAATAAAAGTTTTATTCATGATTCAAAGGGTGATTTACTTATGTTGGAATATTATTTTGTCTCCATACATGAGAAGACAATACATACCCATAATTTCATGAAATTTGACAAAAAGGGGTATTTCAAGGTTCTTTGTGAAATTCTATATGACAATATTGACTAGGGGAATTTATATACCTTGCATGCAATAATTTCCCAATTTTATTTTTCACTGATAGATTGACTTTCATGTTTTGAGGTGCTGTTTGAATTCTTCTAAGAACATCTATGAGATTAAATAATGTGTATAACTATAATGATATAGGATATTATTGGTTTATATGAATGCATTTCACTATTTGATTTTGGTTATAATCTTTTACTCAATCCCAAAATAATTTGGGATGAGAAATTTCAAACTATTGAACATATAGAAGGGAATCTAAAAAATCAATTGATAACTCATAAATGACATGTACTTTTTATGTTATGAGTTTGTTTAATTTTAATCTATGTTATACATGGTCTATTTATTAACCTAAAATTTCTATGTCATTTTTTTCATGTCATAATGGATTGTAAATGGATTTTGGAATTGCTAAAGAATATCCTTTTAGAGTGTCAATCAAGGTTTGATGTATGGACTCTTTATATTGTGTCATGTGAAGAATTGAGTTAATACCCAATGATCCATTTTCAAGGTCATTTCCTCTAAGTATAAATTTTCCAATTCCATTTCCATTTGTAGTATCTAGATATAGATTTTTTTTCTTGACAACCGACCAATATATAATTTTACAGAATTTGCGCATAGTTTTTTTGTTAAGTTATATATATAATGAAATAATTATGTTTTTATAATTATAATCCCCAAAAAACCATAAGTTCTCTTTATTGAAACAAAGGCAAACCATATATTTTATACACTTAACTCAATAATTAATTACATAAGGGAACTCATAATACAATCCTAAAAGATTGAAAGGCCCGGTGTATTTGTGCAAATAGATACATAACACCATAACATGATATTGGGAGATAATATAATTGTTTTAAAATTAAAAAACAATCTATTAAATTCATTTGATCTTATAATGCTACACTTTATAACCCGGGAATATTGATAAGAAAGGGGTGAGCCATAAATCATAGTAAGGGAGTAATATAACCATAGAATAATTTAAATAAATAAATGTAATTAAAAAGGTATTACATGATGGTATAGAATGGTTAGAGTAATAGTAATTAACATTAAATCATGTTATAATATGATAACACCAAGATAATGCAAGAACGTGGTTGTAGTAAAAAACATGACTTTATAAGAACAAGTAAAGGATAAACATCATGAAATAATAACATTGTAAACATGGACTAACATTCCATGCACCATAAATTTCATATAATGAGAAAAAAAACCTAGTGCATTTGGGGATAGATAATTCTAGGATCACTCATCATATTGATATCATGTACATGATTTGGATTTACATATAGATCATATAACATTAGAACATAAGTCATCACATTTAACCCCACAATAAATGAGTTTTGGGTTACATACATGTATTTCCTCTATAAATTAATGAGTTTTACATCTAGGTGAAAACCCTTGATTAGATATGGTTATTAGTAATCACAAAAAAAATTTGGCCTAGAAAATCATGAGATAATTTCAGTGGCATAATGGATAGACATAATGGTTCCTAAAAATGTGTAATGACAGATAAATTTTGTCTCTAAATACCCAGAAATCATAAACATAGTAAAGGTATTTTTTAAAACACATTCAAACAAGATCAATTTAATATTCAATTCTTGGTACAAATAATGTTCTCAAATAAAAATATAAAGGATAGATTCGCATACTATTATAGGCTGCTTCTACATTTTTTGGAGGGGCTGTTAAGGGGATAAAAAAACCTTAGGAATAATTTGGATAGTTATATGGAGAGGAATATCATGTTCAATGGGTTTCTAGTGATTTTTTGTGGAATGATGGGTGGGTTTTTATATCAAAGTAGAGGACAATTCACAATTAATTTATAAACATAGGTTTGGGCCTCTATATAATAATATAATAAAAAAACAGTCCTTAACATTTTTTTTCATGGTTTTTATAAAATTGGATTGGTCTTCAATATTTTATAAGGCATAAAACCAAAAATATTAAAATAATACCATCTGTGAGGTCGATGTGAGTCATGTTTATAAAGAATTCATTTTAAAACATTAATATATAATATATAATTTAGAGGATTCATTAATGGTTATTAAAATTAATAAAATAACTAAAAATACATTATATTAAATGTTAAATATATATATCATCATGGATTCCTTTAATAGAAACTCTTATATAACTTTTGGGATATTATGATGTCATAATAAAGGTTTTATATTTTTACCGTATTTATTGTTTACTCAAAAAATATAATATCTCAAATAATTATTAAAATTCCACCACTAGATAATTTTGACATTCTTATTTCAAATATATTAATCATTTTACCAGTTTAATATATAAATATTATAATAATTACTTTTAAATAAAATATCATTATTCACATGAAAATACTAGTTTTTACAACACTAATAACTTTTTGACCCTTATAAAAATCACATTGGTATTCATTAAATTATTTTACCATTTATATTTGTATAAATATGATTTAGTAAGAATATTTAATTAAACTGATATTTATTTCATAAATTCTATAATTTATCAAAAAAGTGTCTTAATTGAAACTATATATTTCGAAAAATATAATTTTTATTTATTAATATCAATATCTATTTTTTTCAAACACATTATATAATAAATATTTTATAAAAATAGAATAAAAAATCCATATTACTAATTTCATTATACATAAATCCATAATAAACTAGTATATATTCTAAGGATAAGGTTTGTGATTGTGGTAACTTCTTGGAGTGGTTTGGCAAACATGTTTTGGGTTGTGATCTCAATAGGATTTAACTTATACATTAAATAGATTCACTTGAGCTTTAGTTATTGAAACTATTTTTAGGATTGGTTAAGGGAAAAGTCCAGTGATTTTTTCACCATCACAATCTCTGATAAATGGGATTTATAACTATGATCATATTGGTTGAGGCCATTGATTCTTCTATATATGTCAATTTAATTTTATCATAACCATTAATATATACTATTTTAAATATTCACTATGAACATACTATATTATCAATGTTTATGAAATTTAAAAATATTTTAGATCTGAGAGGATATATTTAATAATGGTCCTAAATAAAAAACTACATGTTTTTATAAATATATTACTTAATGAGATATTTATTCATTCAAAATATAATTTCATTTATAAATATTTGTGTCATCACAGATGTTTTAATAAACCATAATTTGATTAGTTACATTATTTAAAGGAAAAATTATGATGGAATAGGGTTCTAATGGTAATGATGTTAAATATAGAAAGTGATCTAAGTAGAAAAAATAAGGTTATACCAGAACATTTGATGTCGTGGAAATAAGAAATTTAAATATTTTTAACAAGTTTAATATTTAGAATATCTTTCCAAAATGTCACAATTATTCAAAATTTATTTATTCATATATGTTACTCACTAAATGTTTAAGTGGGAAGATTTTATCATATGTTCATATAAATATGTAATAGGAATTAGATAGAAATGTAAAAGTCAACATTTCCATATCATCCACAACAAACATAATATTTATCCAAATGTTTATCATATATGTTAATATAGATATGTGTTTATGTTGGGTTTGGTTATGTATACTTAAAATATTTTCATGAATATAAAATTAATCATATAAAATGAAATATCTATTTTAGAATTCAATTATTTTTCCTTTATAAATTTTTATATAGATATACATTGTATGAAATATAATGATAAATGACCAATGAAATAATGAAATTGGATTTTTTCCTAACCAATTATTTTTTTTGCGTATTATAGGTTATGATTATATGTTAAGGATAACATGCGTAAGATTCATGTATGAGATACAAAATATGTTCATGAGGTAAAAAATGTAATTTTTTTTTCTTCGAGATGACCTATAAAGTATACCACATGGATTATAATACCCTGTGTATTTGGTATACTAGTTGTTCATGGATCATATTTCGTCCCCATTACTAAAATTTTGTGAGATAACTACCATGAGAAACATCATACTGTGTACATATAGGGTCTAGATAGGCTGAACCTAAGAATTATTAAATTAATATAACATGCCCAAAGTCACACATTACAAGAGTACTTACAAAGGTAGGAGTGAACAAATCTCCACTTATCCACATCCACTATCAGTGAACAATGCCCATGAGTCCTAAAAGACCACATAGTGCTTATTTTTATGAGTTTTCTCTTTGATAGTGAATATTCCACTTAAATTATTTCCTCAAGATATAAGATAATGTTAAATTGAAATTCTCGTCTTGAGTGAGACATCTAATTCAATGGGGGTAGGAAATCTATGGGACATTCATTTTTCCTAACCTAAGAGAATCAAAAAAAAGTTTAAAATCCAATTCAATCCTTACTGAGATCGATCTATGATAAATAGTACACTAGATATCATAAATGGTTGGCTATAATTCATCATTATATGAAATTCATAGCCTCGAAATGTGATCGAAGAAACCGTTTAAAACCCATAGTGAGTGTGGAAGACACCTCCACAACCTAAGGGACCTAAGATTCCAAAGGATTCTCAATAAGCATCGGTTTTAACACGTAGAGTGATAGGAGGAATCCAACAAATACACTTTAGAATTAGATTTCTCCTTGGTCTGGTTAAACATCCCAGCAGTCAAAGTGTTTTGTGGTCCATTAGGTTGTCATACATGGTACCCACCTATACACTTGTAGTAGTATGTGTATCCCTATGGATATACATGACAATTGAATGAGTTATAGGAGGTATGCTATCAAATAGGAATGAATTTTGAGTTGCCTAGATAAAATTTTAGGTCGCTACAAAATCCACCAGGAGGAGACTGTGGATCTTCTCACTTTATCCAGATTTACAGATTCACACCATCAATTATTCGTTTTTCCTGAACACATTTATATCAATGTTAAATAGGATTCCAACATTGTTCCTTAAATGTTGATCATGGTTGAAATTCATGAATAATAAATTCACAAATCCATCATTGATTTTAAATATGTGGCCTATAGAGTCAATATTCTCTCTAGCCCTTATAAACTAGTCATGGGTGGGAATTTGGTTACTTCATATTATTTAAAGGATATGTCACATTAATTTTTGGTTATCAGTTTCAATGAATATGAGTAGGAATACATGTATTTTAGTGGAACCATTGAACTACAGGGTGTATTGCATTTTATAATTGAAATTTCCATTTTTATGTGTCTTCCAGATCCAAGTTTCATCATCTAAAAAAGTATAATTTTGAAGTTCGAGGCCTTGTTAAGGAGTAACAATGTCATCAAGACTGTCATGATGATTGAAGAAGTTAGAAACAATCATACCAAACATGGAGGGAGGAACATCTATTGTGTTTCCAATAGTTGAGGTTAGTCTATATAATAATGAAAATTTTAAGTTCTTAATTATATTGTAGAAAGAATTATTGACTGAGGGTCAGACATATGAAGTGAAATAGTGGGGGTAACCATATTACAATATTATCTTAGACCTACATGATAATAAATACTGAGATGGTTCATTCGAAGTTAACATAATCCATATAAACTAATTAATATTTCTAGACTTAAAAAACATAAGGTTCTTGATTCTAAAGCCTCCCATCTCGATATGTTATATGAACTCCTTCCAAAAAATATTTTTCTTCTACCTTTATTTCACTGATCATGTATAAATGACGTTCTTCAACATAAATTATGGAACACTAAGGAGAATTATTGCCCATCTAAAAAGAGGGATATAGTATACAAGTGTTGAGGTGATAACTGAATTAATAAGGAACAGTCTCCCAGATTGATACATAGGTTTCACCTTCAATCTAGCCAGTTGATTTATCATTCCAGAGTATATGTCCCCAAGATATTGTATCCATAAATTGCCCCAAAAAAGTGTACTCTGAAATAATTAATGTGGAGGGAGACCTAATTCAGTTCAAGAGTCATGTTTAATCTATTTTGTTTCCCAATAGGTATCCTACCTCCAAAAACAATGAAATATTTATTTTAGCTTATGGTTTGACCAAAAACATTTTCATAGTGATCAAATAAGGATTTAAACATAGATATAGTTTTCAATAAAGTTTCCATAAAAAGGGTAATTTTTTCACCACATAATATGTGTGATGGGATAAAATTTATCATGCTAGATTTTATATTCTTATATATTTCAATTTGTGTGAGTTCAATAAAGTATTTACCCATTTAGTCCACAGTAATGGAAAATATAATCTCTAAGAGTTGGTATCCTTGTCTAAAACCTCCAATGCATTGGAAAAGAACCTATAGGGGTCCATTTATTATTATAGAAATCCTTGAATATATGATAATAATATTTATTAGTCTTAAACATTATTTTGAAAATCTAGATTTATTGATGAAATCAAGAAGAAATCTCTACATTATATTTTCAAATTCCTTAGAGAAGTCAATTTTGAAGGAAACATCCTCTTACATAGACTAATTTTTCATTAAATTAATACTTTATGATGCATTAAAAATATATATATATATATAATATACTACTAGTAAAAAAACAAGTTGTATTGGGGATATGTTATACATCATGATGCTTTCCATTATGGTCATAAATATTTTACTAATTACTTTGTGGGCAGTGTTTCCAATTACAACTGGATAGAAGTCCCTTATGTTGACTGCATTCTCTTACTTAGGGATTAAAGCAATGAATTTGGATTTGATCTCGTAAGGCATATGAGATTGTGTAAAAAAATATCTTACTACATATGTCATTTAATCTTCCAATATATCCCAACAAAACATAATAAATTTATTGGTGAATCCATTTGGGCTACAAGCACTCTCCATATTTAGAGGGGAAAGGGATTCCTTGACTTCCTCCCTAAAATGAGATATTATGAGAGAAAGATTTTGATGATCCTATATAAAAAGGGATATATTATTAAGAACTTATAGGTTTTTTCCATTCTATAATTATAGTCTATCTCATTGATATAATCCACCACTGCATTTGAGATTTTACTTTTAGAGGTGTGGATACATCTATTAAAATTGATGGCCTTTAGTTCTTCCCTTATCCTTTTTTTCTTATGTATCCCATTAAAAAATTTAGAGTTCTTATAATAATATATCATCCACTTAACTTGTAAAATTTATCTATCCAACCTTTATTTAATAGTTATAAGATATAGATCCTTGAAATAGATTGTATTTCCTCTCTCGAGTGGATTCGTTAGTGTTGATTTCTAAGTTGTCAGGTTGCCCAATTTTCTTCATCCTCCTTTACCTCATGATCAATATTAGAGAATGATTTCCTACTCCAATATCTTAGTTACATTTTTACATTTTTAAGCATCCCAGTAATCATATGTACTAGTCTACCATGACAGACCATCCTCAATCCCTCTATAATAATTTCCTTGCATCCAATAGTGATAAGAAATCCAATGTTGAAGCGAAAAGAAAGATGTAATGAGCATTAAATGTGGGAGTATATTTCAAGAAAGATTGTATTATGACATTAGTAGTTCTTGGGGAGTGAGTGAGAAGGTAATAATAAGTCAACATTCCCATAATTCACCTAAACAAATCATATATCATGTTTTCATGACTTCCTTAAATTCAAGGTGTATATAGTAATGGTGAAATCAGTAAATTCTATTGGTACTTCATAAAAATGACATTGATAAATGAATTATTATAATTCCATTAAAGCTTATCTATTTAATCTCATTACAGTTTTTTCTATAAAACTAAAGATAGTATTCAAATCCCTCGTAATTTTTCTTTTATGAGTTTTATTCTTAATGTTTTCATCAAGATCACTCCATAGCTCCTTTATTCTGATGTAATATGAAGAGGAATAGACAAAAGATACACCAATGTTTTATCCTTGTGTGTTGGAAGAGACTAAAATCCGCTGTGATTTTTTATTTGTTATGTGAATCTGAATTTTCTCATGATTCAAGACCCAATGATCATCCGCGATAATATCATGCCGATTTTGGGAGATGAAACTATACTCAATAGAGTCCCATTAAAAGGCCCTCCATTTTCCAAAGATAACTTGTTGATATGAAATTTCAACCATCATGGGTTTATAGGCCATGTTATAACGTATGTTGTTTTTTTCGTAGGTGGGTTCCCAATACCTTGACAATTCTAGTAAAACATGTTCTTTGTAAAAGGGTTATACCCATTTTCAATGGCCTTTTCTCTTATACCACATCCCTAATGCCTTTTCTATTCCTTCCTTTTTTATTTTTTCTACATTGCATTAGGATGTTTTTCACTCTTAATTTACCAATAGTTTCAGTTAGATAATTCTCATATATTATAGAAATACCTTGGCCCATTTTCATGTTTTTAGGAATTTTAGCCCACCCAGTTGGGTTGTACGTGCTCACGTTCATCAGACCAAAAGGTTTTACTCTGAGGTGTGAACATGTTGCTGGAATTATTATGATTATGATCAATGACCACATCATATTTCTTTCTAGAAATATTAGAGGGGAGTATCTCTAGGAAGGGACAATCTAGATCAGTTCTAGTAGAAATATGATCAATTTTTAACCAGATTAATTAATATAATGAGGTGTATTTAATTTTCCCTCTTTTATATTTCCAGTCTGTCCCATTTTAGAATAGGGTATAGGTCATGCAACATTTAATATTTATTCAGAATGATCCTCTGAAGGGCATGGGTATAGAGAAAATTATGATTGAATGATATAATATTATATCCATTTTATAGATAATATAGCATTAATTATATTGTATAGGCATTTTTTTCTAACGTTTTATGAGTCCAAAAATTCACACATTTCTTCAATTATATAAAGTTGTTGGGGTAACATTTTTATTAATGACTAAATGAGGATTTAGTTTAGCTTATATAGAATCTCCAAATGTGTTTTAGTATTAATCCAGAAAAGATTTTTTGATAGCCATTCACAAGTTATTACAAGTGATGTGATACCTAGTCAAAAAAATGATAATTTTCCAAAAAAATATAAAATATATAAAAAGATATTTGGATATGATTTTACAAGTTGTAGTATATGATCCCATATAATGTGAAATGATAGAATGACTTTTAGGTTTTTTTCAAGTGGTAGATTTAATGAAATATTCCTTAGAGACAATATAAGTACCAAGGATTACAACATTATATAATATTGAGATTTTATATAATAATTCACTTTTGAAAATTCTGAGTATATTAATGATTTATAGTCTAAAAAAATTATGTCCTCACTATTATATAAAAACCATTATATTACAAAGTGGATACTCCAACTCAGTATCTATTTTTTTACAATATAGAACATTCAAAATGAAACATGTTTTTATTTCCTGAAAAATCTTCATGACATTAAACATACCATTTTATTTGTTTCTACTCGTCCTAAAACAATGTGAATTTTTTTAAAACATCGAATGATTACAAAAATAGCAATATATAACATAAAAGAAAGAAATCCATTAGTAAAATTAAAAACATAAAACCTTTCTAAATATTTCCCTTTTACATTAATCATTGATAATATAAAATAAATCGTATCCACATTGAAAACGTGCTTTTTTGTCCATAAAAACATTTAAAACCCATGACAATAAAATAATAATTGATTTCCGAATCATAGAGAATTACATTCATAACTCATGTTCACTCATTACAAAAATAATTAGATCCTGATTTAATCCATAGTAAATATCTCCCTAGTTAATTCTCTCCCTATTACCATTAAATACAATTAATATTACCCAATTCATTGGAGAGTGATATCAGGCTCACCCATCATATATTCTATATCAGGCTCAATCATCATATAAGTTCTATCAACATCACCATTCATCATCTATAATAATAAAATACCATATCATGAATAAAAACATTTATTATTTCAAAATTTCAACATAAATTTATTGAAAAATCTTTTTAACCCATAATAAAAGTAGCTTCCATTTTATCATAAAATAGGGAGAAATATCTCGATCCTTTGAAAATTCATTCAAATGAGATATTACCAAAATATTGTTGAAATAATTTTATTTGAAAATTAAAATGTTAACATGTGAAGTAAACTCTATGAAATAAAAAATAATGATTGTGTTAAATTATAATATTTTCATAAAATTTTAAAAAAGTTATTCATTTCACACATTTAATAAAAGTACCTCACTAAGGAAATGGACTACTCATTTTTAATCCATGTAATAAGTTAATTTGTATTTTAAAATGAACTTTGATAGAATATTAATGGTAAAAAATAAAATTATAATGTTTTAATGAACATGTATATGGAGGAAAAAATAATAAAAACTTTTTAAAATTTTAAAATAATTTTTTTAAGAAAATCCCTTAGTTAGGGATGACTCCTAAACAAATTATGAAATGAAGAAAATAAAAAATAATGGATTATTAAAAAATGATTTTTTGAAATTAATATTAAAATAAATCCATAATTCATTTTATACTCCAGCAAAAGAAATCATGTTGTGAAAATATCTGAATTACCAAAGAAAGGAAATTAAGGTTGGAAATCTATTACCTTTAATAAAATATAGTGTAATTTATTATTTTAATCCAATATAATAGGATTAATATGTTTATTTATTTAATTAATTATATTTTCATGTTAAATACATTATAAATGTTTATGTTTGGAAATTTATGACCTTGATTTTTTTAGTTAAATAATCAGTCATGTTTACGTCAGATGTTTTTAGGATGTTCGGTTCATAATCCCAAAATAGATTTGGTAGGATGAATATGTTAAAAGGAGTAATTATCCTATCATATACAGAATATTAAAAATGAAATGATTATAATTATTATTCATTAATTATAATTTTAAGACCATTGAAGAATGAAATACATGAAAAATGAATCACATCGCTTCGTGGAGGAGGTCGTCAATATGTATGTACAGTTGACGTTATAATTTATTAATGAAAGGAAATGTAAATAAATAGAAGATATATTATTTATAAATAAATATAATTGTGTCATGAATATCATATATATTAATTAAATCCATTATAATAACAATCTTTGTGATGTGGTGATGAAAAATGAAACACATCACCTCATGAAGGTGGTAATCAATGTGTATGAAAAGGTAATGCTTCATTTCTCATAGGATAGAATAGGGTTGTAAAATAATCAAAATAAAATATTTATTATATTTAAGATGTTTATGTTATTTTTTCAGTATGGTTAATGAGGATTTTAAAAAGGTATAAGAAGAAAAAAACCTTGAAATACGACGGTTATGAATTATACCTTCTCCTCAGACTTCTCCATTTGTATTACACATTAATTTTTATAAAATTTTTCTTATAGAAATATTATCACCTATATTCATGGTAATGGATATTGTAGGGGTTGGTAAATTATTGACTGAACTAGAGTTCTCAAAATTTGTGTGTAAGGGGGAGATTAGGTGCCCATTAATAATTGAGGACAAGGGAAACATTGGAATTACCTAAATTATTAAATTAATAATAATTAATTTTCATAAATAAGTGGAACCCAATTTATATATCTAGAATATAGTATTATTATGTTATAATATAATTTCATCCCACAAAATTTGGATAATTTTAGGTGATTTTTTCACTTATTTTTTATTTTTTTACCCTCATTTTCCCTTCTATAGATTACCATGATATCAATGTTTTTTTACTCTCTAGGAATTATTAAATTTAATAAAAAAGGAAAAATAACATATAAGTTGGAAATAGTTAATATTAATGACCATATCACATTCACATGAAAAAATATAATATTTTTATGAATTCTAAATCATTAAATAAAAATAATATTTAACACAATATACCATTAATGTAATTTTTAGTACAATTCACATTTTTTGACAATAAAGAAATTAAAATTGTAATTTAATTACAATATAAACTATTAAACCATAACTAATATTTTATAGTTATCTATGAACGTCAAGTGACATAATAATTAATCCATATTTTGTTACTTTTAATATATTTAAAAATCATTTAAATGATGTTTCTATTACTTGAACAAGCAATGTGTTGGAATTACACAAGAACTTAGGGTAATTATTCTATCACTAAATAATAATAAAAGTCATGATAAAAAATTCATTCATATTCATGTAAATTTTTTTTAATAAATAAAAAATCTTTTTATCCCTATGAATAAATACTAAATATATGAAAACATAGAGGGTCATTTTATATTCTTTACATAAAATCATATTAAATTAATTATCAAAGGAATGTAAAAAGAAATTTCTAGATTTTAGAGATTCTATAATTATAGTCTAAAAAATTATCTAAAAAAATAAATACATGTTTTAGTGGGTGTTTAGACTTCATTGTGGTGTTTTAACCATGTTATACTCATTTTACACTTACCTAAGTAACAAATATTAATTATGGTTACTATTCATAATATCCGAAAAATGGGTACTATTTTAAAAATATGAACCTTCTAAATCCCATTAGGTAATATATTTTTTAATATCTAACTTCTAAATGTTTAATATAAACGTTTTTATATTAATTTTTAAATCATAATTAGAAACTATTTTAAGGTAAATTTATTTTTTTTCCCAAAAATGAACTTATAACAAAATATGTTTTAAATTTAATTTTTTAAAATTAATTAGATTATTTTTAATTAAAGGATAATTATGTTACTTTTGAATCAAATTAAATACATAATTTTATATTAAAATTAATTTATTTAATAAAATTAATTTATTGTTTTCTAGAAATCGGTATCATTCTCTATTTATAAAGAAATAAATATTTTCATAAAAACACACAAATTAATCTTAAGATAATTTTTACAGTATTTTTTGAAAAATGATGTTCATTATTTAAAATTTATATTTATATATTTAAAAATTATTCTTTTAAATAAAACCAAATAACACATGAAAAAATATTATAAACACATTCTTATTAATTCTGAAAATAAATTAAGATGGCTAAAAAACATTGATAAATTATGGTTAAAGCCCTCAATATTCAGGCTTGATAATCATAATTTGCACAAAAGGGTTACCACTAACACATGACTTAAATATTTTGGGATTAATCTTTTCTCAAAATGTCTTCTTTGTAATCTAAATTGTGAAGACATTAACCACCTATTTATATCTTGTTCTACAACCACTACTATTTAGAATAATGCCTTAGATCTTTTTGAGTGAAAATTGTAACTTCATGACTCAATAAACTCTCAACTCCAATGTTATGGGGATATAACGGCCTCTCAAAAATCAATAATATATTCATAACATCCATATATGAGACTATCTATATGATCCAGTATGATTTAAATGCTTATATTCATAACAACTACTCATTTTGTCTTATTGTAGGAAAAATGAGAATCCCCATTTCCATTTTAAAAGAAAACTTATTTCAGAGGGATCTATGAAACAACACAGTTAGTGACATTAGGATTTTGCATTAGCTTCGGATGAAGGGTTTCTATCATCATCCTAGACACACACTTGAAGTTTTCATGCAATCTCCACCCCTAGGCTTGATTAATGTCAATGTTGAGAGTACGCCCAAAGGCAACCTAGGTCACTTGGGTAGTGGCACAATCTACAAAAAACCACTATTGGAGGACTCTAAGGTGATTACATGGAACTTGTGGAGTCCCCTCATCCTTTTAAGCTAAAATTATGGTAGTGACTTACACTATTTCATTTTCAAAGAAACATGGATGGAAAAATATCCAGACCAAAATCAAATCTACGACTGTTGGGCATGCACTTTTGGAATGGGGTAGTGCACCTTTCATGGTTGCTTACATTATTTTCGATGGACGTTCTATATTCGATTATGAATATTAGCTATATTTTCCTTCATACCTTTCTTGAAGTGAAAAAATTTGTGAATGGCCTTACTAATATGGAAATAAATCATGACATAACTTGGTTGAATGAATTCCCTATTGATTTAATTTCTCTTCATGATAGGGATTGTAGAAAATTTCTATATTTCAGACTCAGGTAATACTTTTGTTTAAAAAATTTAGAGTTTTCGTATTTTACCAAAATGACACTTAAAATATATATAATCTAATTCAAGAATATTAATAAGTAATGAAATTATTTTAATATTTCTTAGTATCTCACATTTTTTCCCATTTTGGAAGTTAAATCCTCAAACTTTTTTTCACTACTTAAAAATGTATGGATTTTAAATTTTATTAGTATTATTTATTCTAATGTTTCTTATTAAATCATATACGGATTTGGAAAATTAAAAACTTCATGAATCAACTAAATCAATTACACCTTCTACTTTTTATCATTAATCTAAAATAGGTGTTCTTAATCTGAAAAACATTAATCCAAATGTACTACATAAGGGCTCAAAACATCATATGCATCTAAATATTTTTTCGTAATAATTATACATGAAGCACATCATCTACCAAGGAACGACATGGAGGTAAGGATACTATAAATTCAAATGATAAAAAATTATCCAATATTTTATTGGTTATAATTAACCATGAACATTTAATTCCATTCAAAAAATCATTAAAAACAATCATGGAGATTCATTATGAAAAACATGATCTCCTACCATGAATGAAATATATTTCCATTGGATATCTATATAACTATTTTTTCTATATTTGATTCACACATATGATATTGATTTATATTTTCATTTCTATCCATCTCTTCTACTTAATTTGGTCCCAAATACTTTCATTTATTGAATTTATCCTAATATGATAGAATCCCACACCACTTTGAATATAAATCATCAAGATATTCCAACTGTATATTGAAATAAAAATTTTTAGATATGAATATTCACCTAATAAAATATTTTGATTCAACTTCTTCCATTATCTGTTGAACAAACTAAAATCATATCTTCCAATGATTGAATCGTTTTCTCTTACTATCCATCTGATTGGGGATGAAAATCATTATTAAAATTTAACTCAGTACCCAATGAAATCTGAAGGAGTATTAAAAAATTGAGAAGTAAACATGGGATCATGATTAGATACAATAGAGAGAGAAATTACTTTTAATTTGACTATTCCCTTCAGATATAGTCAAGAAAAATTATGAGAGTAGTACCATCTCAAATATTAAGTTAATTTGTAGATTTATCCATCGATCAAAAATAACCCAAATCACATTATTATATTGAAGTGTATTTATCAATCATACAATGAAATCCATGGATATATCTTCCTATTTCCACTCTATTATAGAGAAAGGTTGATGAATCCCTCTCGATAATTGTTATGTGAACTTGTCATCTTTACAAGTGAAACATTCCATGGTAAAATCTATAATACCTTTCTTCATTCCATACCACTAGTAATACTCCCAAATGTTATTATACATCTTAGTATTACCGAGAATAATAAAAAAGGTCATGGTGTAAGAGTCAATCAATAATTAATTTTACAACCTTGTGATATCAAGAACACATGGTTTTTTATGGATCTCAAAAAACCTTCCTTTTCATTGTTAAATTAAATAAATTTTCCTTTCTTTACCTGTTATAACATTCCATGAAAATCACGGTCATGCTTTTGAAAATTCATAATTTCATCTGAAAATGATGAATAGACTAAAGCATAAAACAAGAAAGAATATGTTCATATATGAAAAATTTCTAGAACATAATTCCTTAAATAATTTATTATAAGCTCTTATTCCAAATGTATATTGCTTATTGATGTGTCATCCTTTTTACTCAAATCATTTACAATTTTGTTTTATCTTCATTGATGGAAGTGAATCATGAAATTATAATCCTTTATTAGTTCAAGGAATCATATAGTACTCATGTTTAATTATATCTATGTAAATATATACTTCAATCATTTATTATAATCATACATTTCACATATTAATCTATGTAAATGGTACCAATATATTTTCAAAATAGAAACTATAGTAGTTTGTTCTAGATCATTTGTATGATAATTTACCACTGGAAGTTTTAAATGATGTGAAGCATAAGAAAGTACCTAATAATTATGAATTAGAATAAAAACAAGCCCATAAAAGGAAGAATATCTAAAGATAAAAATTTATTCATTTCTAGAGTGTTGATCCAAAATTATATGATTTGGTAATATTCTTTATAGTTATAAGAAACATTTATTGCACTCTTTAGTATATATGGATTTAAATCCTTTTTTAGTAAACATAGTTCATGGGATAAAAGAAAAATGTTTTCAAAAAATTTTAGGTAGTAACCCCCTATTCCATCAAAACTATCAATCATTATGACATTTTTTGTAATTTTCCATAATTTAACTAATTTACTTTTAACAGGGTTAATATTAATGCAACATTTAGAATCATTATTCTAGAGGAATAAAATCTAATACAAACTAAATTAAATTTACTAAATTATATATATATATATATTATTTTATATCATGTTTTTAACACAATACTTAGGAATCTTTCATGATCCCCTTGAATTATAGAATATACTAAAATATATTCAATAAACACAACTAGAATCTGTTCCAAATGGTCATGGAAAAATATATTCCTAAATTACATAAATACAAGTGGTGCAGTATTCTACACAAAGTTAACAACCAAAAACTCGTAATTCCCATGTATACTTTGAAATAGAATCTTTATAATATATGCCTATTTCCCCTTTAAATAATGCTATTATGACCTAGGATAAATCATCAAAGAATCATGTTCTCCATAAAGGTGATAATATAAATAATTGATATGAGGAAGGGGATAATTATTCATATAAGTTATTTTATTAAAGGATCTATATTAAATTCAAAACCTCATTGAAATATATTTAATTTTAACAATTAAAATTGTAGAACCCCATTGTGAATTTCTCAGATGAAGGAAACCATTATCAAAAAAATCATGAAACTACTTTCTCAATACCATAAGATCTAATTGATTTTTTTCATAAGGGGTTTCCAAATTAGATTAGCATTAGTAACTAATTAAATAATAAATTAATCATCTAAATTAGGAATAATATAATAAAAATCAGTATGAAATACATCTATATATTCATTTACAACTAGCACGCCACTATTTTTTAAATTTTCATTTTTTTCAATTAGATGAACTATGTATCTTTCATTGTAGGATCGAAATAGTGATGTAGATGCTCAATTTACAAGAGGGGGGTGAATTTTACACTTTAAAAAATTTCCTTAAGAAAGGAAAGATCTAAGATTAAAAAAGTTAAACTAATTAGATTCACAACACCTCTAACTCTGATGGGAAATTGGAATAAGGAATGAAGTTATAAACTTGTAATTCTACACACTTGTCTGAATCAGGAAAGTGATTCCAAATAACAGGTTCCAGAAATATGGATCCGGAAATTGAAACTTAACTTATGTTTACAATAAGTTATTCTACCCCTAGAGTGTATAGAATCAAAATGAATCAGAGTACTAGTGTAAGTAAATATAAGAAGATTATACTTTCCTTATAATACAAATAGCATCATAAAAAACGAGTAGTACAACTACATGTAATAAGTAATAGCTCTTTTAACCCGAAGATAAGGGTATCCAACAACCATGGATAAATGACCCTTGATTTATACTTTGAAGAAAGTCTATCTTACCCACACCAGGGTAAGCCCTCGATGCGATTATCGGTGTCTCTGTCTTGTTATCCCTGCAATCCCTCAACATCAAGGTAGTTAGAACATCTTTCTTCCTCATCAAGGAAGCCCTCGAACTTCAAGGTAGTCATCACCTCTATATTCCTATCCCCAGAAGCCCTCGAATGTAATCACCAACATTCAGAGTCGCATGAAGCAATCTGAACGAGTGGTTCAGTACGCACAAAGCATGAAAAACATCTATCTCATGAAATCACCTTAACAGCATGTGGTCTCTAGATTGATCAACTTGTTTCACCTATGAATTGAGATCTTTAAAATGAGCACCTATTTATAGGCTCAGTCAGCCCCCTCTCCAATGGTGATATTTTCCTTAAAAAATGGAGGGACCTGTACATGTGTAACTCAACCAACGATTAGTATGAAACAGAATAGATGACACCGTTTAATAATAAACCAAGTATAACTGAATGCACGATATCGTTTTGTAATGGAGAATTTATAAGAAAAGGATATACTAAGTTCAGAGTGTAGGCAAATTTAAAAATTTCAGAGTCTAACCAAAAATGAAATTCGGAGTCTTTAAAAAGAAATGATCGGATTCAGTTTTATAGGAATTCGGAGTCTAGTTTCACCAGAGATCGGAATCTGAACATGCATAGTTCGAAGTCGAACTGGTAAATGTTTAGAGTTGAACTACTTAAGAGTTCAGAGTCTAACTACTTAAGAGTTCGGAGTCAGAACATTATAAGAGTTCGAAGTCGAACTACTTAAGAGTTCAGAGTCGAACTACTTAAGAGTTCGGAGTCAGAACTTTATAAGTGTTCGAAGTCGAACTACATAAGAGTTCGGAGTCGAATTACTTAAGAGTTCGGAGTCAAACTCATGAAAGTTCGTATCCATAATTCGGAGTGGAACTTCATTATAGTTCACATCCTGAATTCAGATCCTAGAAAAAGAATACTTCAATACTTGTTATTATATGATTCTAGGATTTTGGTTAAGAATTCGGTTTTTTATCTTAAGAAAAAAATTTCTATGAATAAGAAACTCTATGTTAGGGTAAATTTCCTTATGGAATAAAATTTTCCTTATGGAGGTAAAACATACATTTTCTTAAGTATAAGGTGTTTGTGATTTTCAAAACAAGAATGAATGGAAAATTTATAATGAAACCCTTATTGACTCAACAATCTTCCCCTTTTTGGAATGCACAAACATCCTTACAAAAAAAATATATGAACTTTGAAAAATTTCATTAGGATTTGAAATTTAAAACTTATCTCCCTTTGTTCATGAATGAAAGAGAATAAAACTAACTACCCCTTAGGCATTGAAACTCTAAGGATTATATTCTAAACTTCTGGAGTGGAGTTCTCATTATAATGGGAATGAAAAACTTCTAAGTGAGAAACTATCCCTCACTTTAAGAATATTTCACTTAGAAATTTTTGTTTCTCCTCCTTAGGAGTAGTTATTTTTCCTTTTCCCCCTTTGTGATTTTCATAAATAATTGAAGGGTATGGAAACGAAAATATTGTACCTGAAACATTATTATATGACAAGATACAATGAACCAAATAACATTTCATTAGAGTTGGGAAAATTTTACAGAGAAAGACAACTACAACAAAAGATCAGAGTGAGTTCATTTTTTTCATTTTCTGTTGGGATGAGCTTCTTTAACAATGTTTTGAGTTTCTTTAGGTCTCTTTCATCTTCATCAACTTGCCTCTCCAAGGCTTTTGACTTTTCTTCTTGAACATTCAAAGCCTTTTCCAGAGCCTCAATAGCTTCTTTCTGCATCATTATCAACTCATCTTGCTGAACGAATTTTTTCACAAGCTCAATCTGGAGATTTATATCATTTATAAGATTTTGAGCCAGAGAATTTGCCTTGTCATTCAGTTCCTTCACTTGTTGACTCTGGGAAATCTTCTCAATAATCATCTCATCTTGATGATTCTTAATATTTTTATCTGCTGTGTCAAAATCTTCTTTCACGTCATTCTAAAAATTATTATACACAACCATGTCTTCATCAACTCTCTTTGACAACTTTGTTACCATACTGTATGACTTTCTGTGCACATAATAATTGATAAAGAAACGTTTCTGTTCCGATTCTATCTTTATACACTTTTACATTATCTTGGATAGTGTCTCTGATTTTTGATTTTGGCTATGCTGAAGCATTTGACATCTAGTGTCAATGGTGGGAAAGATTTGAATGATACCCACCAACTTTTTCAATGACTCAACAATAAAATCATGCCCATGAGATGATGATTCCAAATCAGATACATCTCTTTGAGATTTCTCTTCTTCATCTTGAACTAGCTTTCTTGTATAGGTACCACCAACCTCTTTTTTTCTGATAACATCTTTAATAGGTGTCTACATGAGAACCTTCTTCACCTTAGCTGCACTCAGAATGGGTTGCTCATCAAGAGATACTTCCTCGGATTCAGAAACATGAATAATCTGGTCTTCATCTGGTTTTTGTTTTTCTTGTCCTTCCTCAAGGAAATAACTCTCATAGGATTCCTCCTCATCACACAAGACAATTTTTTATTCTTCCTGTTGTTTTTTCTTATTATTATTCTTACTATAATCCTCATCCCCCTTTCTTGGAGTTACTAACATTGCGGATTCAGCCTAATCTCTATAATCCTATACTTGCTTTATCAAGATATCTTAATCTTCACTTCCCTCTTCTTCTTCTTCTTCAACCACTTCTTCTACTTCTTCAACAATTTCATTTTCAGCTTCTTCAACTACTTCATTACCCTTATATTTTTCTAGAGTGTTATAGTTCTTGGCTGGAGTTTCAGGTAAAGAAGGCTCTGTATGGAAAGATTTCAGAACCGGAATTAGTTTAGAAGTTAACTTTGTAGCTCTCAGTAAGGATTTCACCTCTTCAGCTTCAGACAACTTCTTTTTCATTTTATTCACTTTTGCCTGCGTCTCTAACTCTTCCACAACTCTTTCTTTTAAGGCCTTAGCCTCTGCATGGTCCAATCCGAATTGTGGATCCCCTTCCTTCTTCTTCTTCTTACCTTCCCTCCACTTCACAACAACTTCATCAGGATAAGTTTTTTGTTTCTTCGTCTTGGGGGGAGCAGACTGTGTTTCCTTAGATTTTGGATTTTCTTCATCAGTAGACACTTCCTTAAGCATTCTCTTCTTACATTGCTTTTTGTATGGTTAATGATTCTGTGTTTCTTTCTACGCTGCTTCATCCTATTTCATAGATAAAGTGTAAAATTCTCCAGACTCACTGGAAAACCCCATCTTCATCCTCTTCAAGGTATCATCACTCACTAAAAAAAGATTACAATTCTGGACCATTGATTTTCATGCAACCTTGAATGATTCTAACCACCGAACGATGAGCTTAGATAGTAAGGCAGAGAACATGATTATCTGAGCTCTCAAATTTCCTTCCTTGACGTTCTTGATCATTACCAGTACATGCCTCATCAAATTTATCTTTCTTAGATTTAACAAGAAATCTAAAACATAGATATCACTCTTCTTCAAATTGTCTTTTTTCACCTCTTCTTGGAACTAGAAATCCTTGCACCCAAAGCTAAAGAATTATATTGTTTGGAGTGAGACGAACAATATTAATAGTTGAACAATCCTTAAGACCAAGACACATCAGTGCCTTTTCCTTGTTGAAACTTCCTTGCACATCGGGAAGTTTATGGGAGCAGAACTCAGCTTCTCCTTCGTAGGATAAACCATCCAAGCTCGCGGCCTTAGTGCAAGATAGCTTATAAGTATTCCCATAAGACTTGAAAGAAAACCACTCTTTTCCATCTTCCATCTAGAAAGAAACAGACTCGTAGAACTCAATCAGAAAGTCAGTATAAACCGGATCCTGTTTATATGACTTTGATTCTCTAACATCCTACCATCTATTCAGTTTGATATTCTTTGAAATAAGGGAATCAAACCTATAGAAATCTGGATGCACCAACCATTCCCTGATGATTATCCACTTCGAGATTGTCTTTGATGTTGACATATCATGAGATGTTGCTTCAACAGACATTCAGAACAGAGAGACCTGAAAGATTCAGAATGGCTTTGCAAAGATTGGAAACAGTCTTAAAAGGAGTAGCAGGGCTTCAAGAAGCGAATGCTTTGAAAAACCGATGTGGGATGAGTTTTGGGGTTCCCTTTATATAAGTGATGGATGTGACCTTTGGTCTTCAAAAATCCATCTAATATTTGAAAAACTTCTCTATCTGATCTAACAGTTGAGAACATTCCCGCAAGGAAAACATGACTCCGATCTTTTGAGGTTTTAAAGAAAAAATTTGGACTAAAGGAAAACTAGAATCCGAATTAATTTTAAAAGAAACTGGAAAATACCAGCAAGCAAAATATGATTATGAAAACGTAAGTAAGGAAATCATACCTTTCAGATTTTCTAGAAAGATTGTTAGTAATTGTAAATATTGAGAAAAAAACTCATTTCAAAAGACTATTATGGGGAAAAACGTTATGAAAGTTCCAGGTTCCAGAAATTTCCATTCTGGAAATTTTTTTTCTAGAAATTATCATTCCAAGAGTTTTCTTTTCATAAATTTCTATTCCAAAAAATCCATTCTGGAAATTATCATTTTGGAATGTTTCAGTTCCAGAAATTCCCAATCCAGAAATTTTAGATTCAGAAATTTCCATTCTGGAAACTTCATTTCCGAAAAGTTTGAAAAACTAACTATGAAAAATTGTAGTTACACTAAGTTTAAAAAACAGCTTACGAAAATTTTAGTTACACTAAAAATCAAATGTAATCCCCCTATGAAAATGAGTTTATTACTGTTAGGAGAATTGTCTAATAAGAAGTTAATGAAAAATGATTACCTTATGGTTATCATTCCTAATTTTTTTTTAATGTATTTAAATCTATCAGAGGGTAAAGATTCTGTGAAAATATCAGAAAGTTGATCTTGCATTCCGATAAACTGAAGAATAATATCTCCTTTAAGTGTGTGATCCCTAAGAAAGTGATGCCTAATATCTATGTGTTTTGCATGAGGGTGATGTGCAGGGTTCTTACTTAGGGAAATGGAACTTGTGTTATCACACAAAAATTGAGTCTTAGTAAAAATCAGGCCATAATCTATGAGTGTGTGTTGCATCCACAACACTTGAGCACAACAACTTCTAGCTGCTACATATTCAGCTTCAGCAGTGGAAAGTGCTACAGAATGTTGCTTCTTGCATGACCAAGAAACTAATGAATCTCCTAAGAAATGACAAGTTCCAGATTCACTTTTTCTATCCATTCTACATCAACCAAAGTCAGTATCCGAAAAATGTTTTAAGACAAAATCATTTTCCAGAAGTATAAAATAATCCTAGATTTGTGGTTCCCTTTAGGTAGCCAAAAATTCTTTTTTGCTTCCTTTATGTGAGATTCCTTAGGGATTTGATTGATATCTTGCACATAAGTATACTGAGAACATTATGTATGGTCGACTAGACATTAAGTAAAGTAAACTTCTCGTCATACCTCTAAAAGTAGTTTGATCTACTAGTTTCCCAGCATCATCAAGATCTAAGGAATTTTAGGTATCGATGGGAGTACTTATACTCTTAGTGTTTTCATAACCATAATTTTTGAGAAGATCTTAAAAATACTTATGTTGAGATATATAGGTTCCTTATGGTCCTTGAGAAATTTGAAAACCAAGGAAAAATGTTAACTCACACATCATACTCATTTCAAACTCATATTTCATTATACTCACAAAAGAATCAGTTAATGATTGTTGAGTTGAACCAAATATAATATCATCAACATAAATTTGAACAATAATTTTTTTTTCTTATCTTTGTTTATAAACAGAGTTGGATATAAATTTCCCTTAACATAGTCATTTTGAAGCAAAAATCCAGTAATTCTATCATACCAAGCTTATGTGGCTTGTTTAAGGCCATACAAAGCTTTGGTAAGTCTAAAAAAATGATCAGGATGTTTTGTATCATCAAAGCCAGGAGGTTGTTCAACAAAAACTTACTCTTGTACATAACCATTAAGAAAAGCACATTTAACATCCATTTGAAAAAGTTTAAAATTGAATAATGCTGTAAAGACAAGTAATATATGAATAGATTCATGTCTAGCTACTGGAGCATATGTTTCTTCATAGTCTATTCCCTCTTGATGGTTATAGACTTTAGCAACTAGTCTATATTTATTTCTTACAATGAATCCATTTTCATCACACTTGTTTCTGAAGACCCACTTTACTCCAATAACAGTAGTTTACTTAGGTCTTTCAAACAAGGTCCAGAATTTATTCCTTTCAAATTCATTTAGTTCAGCTAGCATGGAATTGATCTAATCATCATCACCTAAGGCTTCATCAGTGCATTTGGTTCTAATTGGGAAAGAAATGATAGATGTTATACTTCATTTATCAAGGAACTCCTATTCCTTATAGGTTTATTTACATCACCAATGATGCTATCACTGGTATGATTCTCAAGAAACACTTGATTTGGGTTTTGTAAAACCTGTTCATCAACATAGGGTAGAAAGTCTTCTGGGATAATTGTTTCAGAAGTATCTTCTTGAACATTATTCTTATCAGAAGTATCTTCTATCAAAGTTTGATAATCAATTTTGAAAACACATCCGAGGATGTAATTTGGGATGGTTTAAAAACAAACAGATCAAATTTATCAAATTTTACATGCGCTTTTTCTTCAACAGTACAAGTATTTTTATTAAAAACTCTATAAACCTTAGAAGTTGTGGAGTAGCCTAAGAAAATTCTTCCATCAGATTTTGGTGCAAATTTATGTAAATTATCTTTAGTATTCAGAATGAATACTTTGCAACCAAATACCTTGAAGTAGGAATGTCTAGGTTTTCTACCATTCCATAACTCATAAAAAGTATTATTAAGAAAAGGTCAAATCAAAACTTGATTTATAGTATAACAAGCAGTACAAACAGCGTCATCCTAGAAATGTATAGCTATAGAATATTCACTCAACATGGTTCTTGTTATTTATTGAATAATCCTATTTCTTCATTCAATTACACCATTTTTATGAGGAGTTCTAGGTGCTGAAAAGTTGTGAGTAATACCTTTTCTAATACAAAAGTTTTCAAAATAAGAATTTTTAAATTCTCCCCCATGATCACTATGAATAGTTTTCAGTGGAAGGTTTTTCTCATTTTAAATTGGTCTCAATTACTTTTGAAATAAGAAAAAGCATCAGACTTCTTTTCTAGAAAATAGATCCATGAAAATCTAGTGTAATCGTCAACTAGAACAAATACGTAGTATTTGCCTCCAATGCATCTGGTTTGTGTTGGACCAAAAAGATCCATGTGCAGCAACTATAATTCATCAGTTGTTGATACTTCATTGATTTATTTAAAACTAGATTTATATTTCTTTCCATATTGACAAAGATCACAAACTTTAGAATAATAAAATCTATGCTCCGGTACATCCTTAACTAGTTTCTTTATTGAGAGTTTACATAAGTTCCTAAGGTTACAGTGACCTAATCTTCTATGACATAATGAATAATTATCTTCTATTACACTAAGGAAAGGTAAATCTCGGATACTATGGTCTTCTAAGTTCAAACTGTAAACATTCTTTTTCCTATTGGATGAGAGAATAAATTCTTCCTTGGAATTTTGAACTAAGCATTTATCATTCCTAAAATTCACAATATATCCTTTATCACATAACTGACTTATGCTAATGAGGTTGTTCTTAAGACCCATAACAAATAAAACATTTTAAATCAATGTTTTACGAAGAATAACAATATTACCTATACCAACAATTTCTCCCTGAGTATTATCTCCAAAAGTTACGTTTCCTCCTTTTTCATGATAATCTTTTCAAAATAGCTTTTGTTACTAGTCATGTTTCGGGAAAAACCACTATCCATGTACCATGTATTGTTGTTGGTACTTATTTTATCTTCTTGAAACTATGAAAAGAATTAGACTTTTGGAATCCAAACTTGTTTGGATCCGAAATTTCCAGATATCAAAATTTTGGGCACCCACATCTTCTTTGAAAAATATGCCTTATGGAAACCTAAAGATTGGGTTTTGTTTAAAGAACATTTCTTTGCCCAGTGACCACCACATTGACATTTGGTACAAAATGGGGAACTTTTTGGAACAAATTAATTATTACTAAAAGTTGGTTTAGCATGGGTACAACCAAATCTGTATTTGTTTCATAAAAGTCTTATTTGAGAATACATTTTATCAAAATTTTCTTTACCTTGGGTAAAGCTTGATAAACACTTCTTTAAGGAAAAAATTTCGGATTTGAGTTTTATAACTAAGTTTTTATCTTCAAAATTGTTAGTTTTAGAACTAGATCTAGGCTCGAAGACAATTTTCTTAGAAATTACTTTTTCTAAATCTTTAGAAAATTTGTTCTTCTCAGAACATTCTTCCTCGTGATTTTTTGAAATACTTATAAAATCATAATTTTTTCTATAAAGATCTTTAGTATGATCTGATATTTCTTTCGTAAGAATAGTATTCCAAGAGTTTGCCTTATCAAGTTTTTTATTGAGTTTGGAATTCTAAATTTCAAGAAGTTCATTAAGCCTAGAAACCTCTTCACCGGTTGGTAAAGTATTATCTTTATCAAAAGTGGATTCTTCATCAGAAGAGTTATCATATTCTCTATCATTAGAATTTTATGAAACATTTGTCAATGATTCATAATTTCGTACCTTATCCAGAAAACAATGATTGTTTATAGGTAATATGGCTATAAGACCAAGATTCTTTTGTCCTGAAGATTCATAATCAGAATATTAATCTGAAGAGTCACCACCACTGGCACTCCAGGTGTCATTAGCTTTTAGAACTTTCTTAGCTTTGGATTTATAATACTTCTTTCTGTTCCTGTCAGAATGCCTTTCTTTCCTTTCATTCTTTTTGAGCAAAGGGCAATCTGGTCTAACATGTCCAGCTCTCTTTCATTCATAACAAGTAACATCTCCATCTTTCCTATCTTTCCTTTCCTTTTTCTTATACATGGATTGGGAATTTCTCTAGCCAGCTATCTTGTTCATCCTTCGAGCAAGATTTTCTAACTCATTTTTAGAGACTTCACTCTCACATGATTCAAATTGGATAATAACTTTCTTAGACTTGGATCTTGTTACTCTCTCAGGAGTCATAGCATTCATATGATTTTATGTTGTTTTAAAAGCTAGTACCATTTCCATTCTTCTTCTTTATGTTGTCAGCATCTCTCTTCATTATTGTTTCATGTTGGAGAAGAGTTCCGAATAGCTCATCTAGTGATATTTTAGTGACGTTCTTATTCTAGTCAATAGTTATTCTCTTGGATTTCCACTCATTGGGCATAATATAGATTATCTTATCTACAAGATCTTCATAATCCAGACCTTTCTCTCCCATAGACTAAAGACTGCTCACTATAGTCATAAATCTCTGTTGAACTTTGGAAATTGGTTCACCATAAGGAAAATTGAAGCCATGGTATTAACTCTAAGCATAGCTCTCCTAGTCTCAATCACTTTAGAAGTTCCAAAGTTTGTAACCACTAACTTCTTCCAGATACAATTAGCTGCTTCACAAGAATAAATTTGGCTATATATATTTCTATTCATTGAACATAGTAAGGTATTACACACTTTATAATTGAGTTGATATTCTTGCTCTTCCTGGTTAGTGAGTGTTCCAACTTCCTTTTCAATAATTTTATAATCACAATTAAGAATCATGAAATTATCCACTCCAGTATTGATAAAAAAAAGTATTCATTCGATCTCTCCAGTACTCATAATCGTTCCTATCAAATATTGGTGGTCTTGTAGGATTTAAATTGTCAATAGAACAACATTGATTCCTGCCATTCTTAAAATAACCTTGGGAACACAAAATTTTTAGTAACAAGAGTTCGTAATGAAAGAAAATATATGAATCCAGGAAAAAAATATGACTTCGTAAGATTAACTCCGAATATTATGAAAAAAAACATTAGTAGATGTAAACAAAATATGAGTCCGAACATTATGAATCCGAAGAATATGAATCTGAAAATTTCCTTCTGAATCTAATCATGAGATTGATTCAGATTGAACCAAACCCTTGTGGATTGAGTTAACCCCCTTTGATACTAATTGTAGGATCGAAATAGTGATGTAGATGCTCAATTTACAAGAGGGGGATGAATTGTACACTTTAAAAAAATTCCTTAAGCAAGGAAAGATCTCAGTTTAACAAAGTTAAACTAAGTAGATTCACAACACCTCTAACTCCGATTGGAAATTGGAATAAGGAATGAAGTTACAAACTTCTAATTCTACACACTTGTCTAAATCAGGAAAGTGATTCTGAATAACAGGTTTTGGAAATATTGATCTTGAAATTGAAACTTAACTAAAGTTTACAATATGAGATTCTACCTTAAAGCATATAGAATCTAAATGAATCAGAGTACAAGTGTAAGGATATGTAAGAAGAAAATACTTTCCTTAGAATACAATATGCAGTGGAAAAAACCATTAGTACAACTACAAGTAACAAGCAATAGGTCTTTTAACCCAAATAGAAGGGTATCCAACAACCTTGGATAAAGGTCCCTTGATTTATACATTCAAGCAAATCGGTCTTACCCACACCAGGGTAAGCCCTCGATACGATGATCGGAGTCTCTATCTTGCTATCCCTGGAAGCCCTCAACTTCAAGGTAGTTGGAACCTCTTTCTTCCTTAGCAGAGGAAGCCCTCGAACTTCAAGGTAGTTGGCACCTCTGTCTTCCTATCCTTGGAAGCCCTCGAATGTAATCACCAACATTTGGAGTTGCAAGAAGCAATATGAATGAGCGGTTCAGTACGCACAAATCATGAAAAACTTCTCTCTCTAGAAATCACCTTAATAGAGTGTGGTCTCTAGATTGATCAACTTGTTTCATCTATGTATTGAGCTCTTTCAAATGAGCTCCTATTTATAGGCTCGGTCACCCCCCCTCTCCAACTGTCACATTTTCCTTCAAAAATGGAGGGATCTGTACACTTGTAACTCAACCAACGGTTAGTTTGAAATAGAATAGACGTCAACATTTAATAATAAACCAAGTATAACTAAATTCACGACATCGTTTTGTAATGGAGCATTTGTAATCAAAATCCACACTATGTTCGGAGTGTAGGAAAATTTAAAATGTTCATAGTATAACCAAAAATGAAATTTGGAGTCTATAAAAAGAAATGATCGGATTCAGTTTTATAGGAATTCGGAGTCTGGTTTCACCAGAGATTGGAATATGAACTTGCAGAGTTCGAAGTCGAACTGGTCAAAGTTCAAAGTCGAACTACTTAAGAGTTCGGAGTCGAACTACTTAAGAGTTCGGAGTCAGAACTTCATAAGAGTTCGGAGTCGAACTACTTAAGAGTTTGGAATCGAACTACTTAAGAGTTCGGAGTCGAACTACATAAGAGTTTGGATTCGATATCATGAATGTTCGTATCCATAATTCAGAGTAGAACTTCATTATAGTTCACATCCAGAATTCGGATCCTAGAAAAAGAATACTCCAATAATTGTTATTATATGATTCTAGGATTTTGGTTAAGAATCCAATTTTTGAACTTAAGAAAAAAAAATCCTATGAATAAGAAACTCTAGGTTAGGGTAAATTTCTTTATTGAAGAAAATTTTCCTTATGGAGGTAAAACAAACATTTTCTTAAGTATAAGGTGTTTGTGATTTTCAAAACAAGAAGGAATAGAAAATTCATAAGGAAAACCTTATTGACTCAACATTCATTGCTATCCTTATTTAATATATCAGCTTCTTGATATGTTATCAATGTTATGATATCATTGAATATAATTTTATAATCTCTCTAATCTATCATGTCATGATAAACTAAAATCATATACATAACTAGAACAATGCTAAACTCTAATAAGGGAAGTGTAATCGGATTTGTAAAAAATACCATCCCACTGATAACAACAGTAAGATTATAATAAATCATTATTTACTTAATTCTTCATCCATGTGTATTCACCAAAAGTTATATCTTCTATTAATGCTGTTATATTCCCATTTTTTAGTAAATTAATCATTATTTAAAGAAATTCAATGATCCAATGTTAGAAAAATAATTTTGACTAACACAAATAAAAGTAGAATGCCAATCACCACTATATTATATATCACTACATCAACTATAGTATCGGAAAATGATTTTGAAACACATTTTTCATTCGATCCAGATGATTTCCGTCTCGAATAACTAAATTTGGACACACATTTTCATAATTCCTTAACTCCTTAAAATTAAAAAATCTCACCATAGGATGACTATCTATTATCAAATTATAAGATTGATAAAGACTATTTTCTTAGAATTCACAATCTAAATCACCAAACATACCACATCAGTAACACTTTCTATATCCTATTAATCATTACTTAAAATTTATATGACTGATCTTCAAACAAGATAGGGGCCTACATATATATTTATTAGTCATCATTTTCTCTATTTTTTCCAATAAAACCACTTTTTACTCTTATCTTCATGAGGTACATATGTGTTTGGAGACTCCATCCCGTAATTTTAAATATAATTAACAACTTTATCATAAATTTTTAATTATTATAAGGATGGTTTTATTAATAAACATTGATTCAATCAAAATTAAAATCTTCTATTTTTACTATCTGGGACTTGGATAAAATTTATATAATACATGGAGAATTTGGTAAAATTCGCTTTATACATGGCTACTAAATTATCATCTTTTTTCATCAATTCTAATAATTATTTATCTATTATATGTTCAATAGTTATTGGGAAGTATTTCTCTAGAAAATAATTCTTAAATATACCTTATTCCCCAGAATCAAGATCTCCACTCTCTCTATTATTAATAATTAGTGACCACCGTTGATTAAATTTATATTCAAATTTAGAAATTGAAAATGTTACCATTTTTATTATAAACATCCCATGTATTGGAGAATGTTTTCTATAGAATTGATCCATAATTAAAATAAATATGAATCTGTGGTTCCGCAAAAATTTGAATGGTAGTATTTCAGAACATGATAAACTATTGATATAACCCACTATGGTAAATCCATTTTCTCTATCACATGGATGTACAACCATTTATATCCTTTTTAAACTGAAAAATCAGAACAAAAAAAATTGCTCAATTTCAATTCCAACAGTTCAAGGAAACTGATTTTGAATGATATTGTCATTTTTATACCTTCACACTTTAGCTTACCTATTTCCATTAAATAAAACCATTCTTAACAGATATAGATTAGATAAAGAAACATGGTAAAATTAAAATTCTATATCCTTTCAAAAAACCCATATATTAGAATCACTCAAGGATATTCTTGTAATATTATAATAACCAATAATATTATCTATTTATTTATATTAATAATTACTATAACGACACATGCTTAAAACATTACATAATCGTGAGTTTTTAGATATGTATTCACTTTTTTACATTATGAGGATCTTTATGGGTAAATGTGTTTATGAATTATGTTATAAATTTTATAGAACATAATTATAAATTAAAAAATATTGACATACACTCAGTATCCAATTTTCCCATAAGAAAAAACATTTACAATGATTTTCTTCCTTTTCATGTAAAATGTACATGACATTTTACTTGACTTATTATTTATTACTATTCACTGTTAAACCCTATGAAAAAAATTTAAAAATTTTGGATGTGAAATTTTTTTAGAAAGTTATATAAAAGAAATAAAACTATTATAGCAGTCAAAAAATGAGAACCCATATAATGTTTTCCTTTTCCACATTACTCCTTTTGTGTATTCACCCTTATATAAATCTTAAAGAATTATATTCATAACCATTATCTACTCATGATAAAAATAACTAGAGCACTATTAAATGAATTAAAGAAACATCCCATGTAAACTCTATCCTTCTTTCAATTAATTATAAGTAATTTTACCAAATACATGGAAGATTTATTTTAGGCTCACCCATCCTATAAGGTGAATTGTGCTCACTAGTCATATAATCTATAACAAGATCACCTATAATCAAATATAATTATCAAATACCATATCCTAAAAAAATAGAATATATTACCTTCTCATAATAAATTCCTTGAAATATATTTTTTAATACAAAAGCAATTAACTTTTTATTTTTTCATTGAAAAGGGATAAATATCCCTTTCATATGAGAAATATTTTAATGAATAATTTCCCAAAAAAATTGGAAATGATTTTATTTGAATATAAACATGTAAAATTAAAAATTTATCTTTAAATTATTAAATTAGCATTATATAAGAAAATTTCATTCATTTAGTAAATGTTAAAACAATTATTCCTTTCCCACATTTGGAAAAAGAACCTTCCTAAGAAAATAACAAGAAAATTCCTTTTTATACTTATAAATAATGTAAATGGTTGTCGAAAACGTCCTTTTATATTCCGTGAGGTGTTAATAAGACCATTAAAAAAATTAATTGAATATGGATACGGGGAAAAATAATAAAAACCTTAAAACATATAAAATAATGTTTTAAAGAAAAGTCTCTTCTGATTTTAAAACTTTTGAACCAATAAATTATTGAAGGAAATAAATTTTAATATATTTTTAAAAACTATATTTTAGAAAAGGTCATGATAAAAATTCCCAGAAGGAAATTTATACACCAAAAAAAAGAAAAACATATGGTGAAAATATCTTCTGTATCAAATAAATGGAATTGAAACTAGATATAACTTACTATAATTACCGCCTAGATTCATAAATTATTTCACTACTAAATAATAATATTATATTATTTATTTAATTTCTAAAGAATAATTCTTGTTTTAATTACATTGTAGTTATCTCTATTATTTCATTAATTATTATTTTTTATTTTGTTACTTAATAAATATTTTTTACATGGGATGTTTTGAGGACATTTAGTTTATAATACGAAAACAACATCGATATGATGACTGAATGGTTAATTTTTCCCTCGTATAGAAAATATTAATCATGAAAATATTATATTTATAATAAATTAACTACAATTTTATAACCATCCTTAAAATGAATAAATTAAAAAAATCAAATCGATTCATGGAGGTGGTAGTACACAAGTAAGCATGAATGACGTTATAACTTTTGAATGGATAGAAAGATAAGAAAATAGATGATAAATTATCACCATATTATGATCATTATGTCATTAATATAATTTTTAATAATTTAATCCAATATAATAAAAAAATTTGAGGTGTAAATGAAAAAGTGTGTTGCTTCATGGGGGATTAAATCCACATTTATACCCAAGATAATTTTTAATTTATCATATGATGAAAAATGAGATGGAAAATTATTTTACCATAGTCATAATTTTTTTTTATTATTTGTAAGATAATGATGTTATTTTTTCATCATAGATAATTATTATTTTTAAATTTTATAAGAATAGATAATCATGAAAATTGGTCTATTAGGACTTATAATTTCTCCTCAAATACCTTTCTTTGGCTTGGACCTTCATCCTTATATGATTGGTCTTCTAGTAATACAAGGACCTCTATGACATGTGAGGGATTTTTTAAAAGATATTTATTTAGGTATTTGTCTAACTATAGTCCAAAAAATGTGTGAGTAAGTGAGGATAGGATTTTCTCATTTATAAGTTAGTGGAAGGCCACTAGTGTAACAACATAATATATTAAATTATTTAAAATTAATTCCCATATCCAAGATGTAAAAAATTTATATTTTTAGAATTTAGTGTCATTATGAGTTTATATACTCACAACTAATAAAATTTTGAATATTTTAGGTAATTTTTTTACCCTTATCTCTTAGTTTTAACACCATGTTAACCTTTTTTATGATTACCATGATATCAATGTTTGTTACACAATAGATGGCATGAAAGTTACTATAAAAGGATAAGTGACCCATTAGAGGAAAATGGTTGATATTATTAACCAAATTCGATTAACTTGAATGAAAATAATATTTTTATAAAATTTTTATCATTAAATAAAATTTTATTTACTATAATCGACCATTAAAAACATTTTTAGAACTATTCAAATAGTTTGACCACAATAACATCATAATTGTAATTAAATTAAAATATAAAATTTTAAAACATCACTAATATGTTATATTTATATCCAAAATTCTTCTAATATAATAATTCATCCAAATTTTATTACTTTTAATTTCTCTAAAAATTATTTAATTTATTTATATATTAACAAAAAAATAATTTTGTTTGTGTTTCATAAGTTCTTAAGGTAAATATTCCATAACTAATAATTCAAACTAAATTAATAGGATAAAAAATAATTCATATATAAACCAAACATAAAATCTTTTTATCCCTATAAATAAATCATATATATTAAAAAAATAGAGAATCATTTTGTTTTATTCTTTACCTAAAATCGTATAAAGGTCATTATCAATGTAAAGTGGGAAGAAATTTCTAAATTCTGTAAAATATGAATTTTTTGATCAAGAACATATAAAATAATATAAATACAATGTTTTAGAGATTTTTAGTCCTTATCTCATTTTGTTTTGACAGAGGTTTATCTATTTTACACTTACCAAGGTGAAAAATATTTACCATAGTTACTATTTATAATAACAAAAATTAAAAGGGACCAATTTATCAAATTTGAACATACTTATTTAGAATATGAAATCCGTTTTTAATATTAAATTTATAAGAGTGGGATAACTAAATTATAAAATAAATATGTCAAATGCAGTGAAAAATATTTTTAGGCAAATGTGCTCTTAGCCCAAATATGAACCTATACAAAAATCATGTAAAGGGATGAGTAATATTTAATTAATTATATAATATATAATTAATAGAATATTATTTTAATTTAAGATAAAATTAAAAACATAATTGGAAATTTATAATAATTTTTTAATAAAATAAAAGATTGATCTATATACATCGACATCTTTCACCATTCTTATAAAAAATTACGTTTACAAAAAATATATAAAATATATTATATGTTTATTTTAACTTGATTTTTTAAATATTAATTTATCATTTCAAATTTTAAAATATAAAATTTAGAAATTTATCTTATATATATTTCAATAAATATATGAAATCAAATTTAGTAAGAATACAACTATTTCCTTTTTTATTGAAAAATACATAATATACTTATAATGAATTTAACTATGTAAAATATAATTCTTGAAAATTAATATGTCAACAAATTAATTTATTATTACAAGGGTTTTCACCACCAATATTTTATATATATAATTTTGGTGTCTATGGACATTGGGTTATATTTCTACTAATATAACCTTGAGTAAAGAATTTGAAAATATTGTTCTTTACATATTCTTAAGAAACAAATTATGAGAACATTATCAGCAAAATATATTCATATGCATGAGATGCATACCTTAAGATTAAGTTTCACCTAATATATCATGGGATTATGATAATGATGACCAAGTGAAATTTTTTTATCATTCTAGTTAATGTTCTTTGTTATCATTTAAACAATTGATACAATATATATAAAACAAGTGGAGATTTACATTCATATATGCGATGCATGATTGAGATTATGAATTAAATCATTAAATATTTCACATGAATTATTGAATAGTTAACTAAGGACAATCATTTGAAAAAAATAAATACCACTACCATATGATGGACTTTGTTCTTTTACTATGGATGCTTGGATGATAATGGCATACACTCAACACTCTCTTCCTTTTCCTTCATTGCATCCAAGTAACTAGCATGATATAAAGGGAGGAAGGATTTAATTCATTTGATATATGATTCATATCGTCCCATGGATACCTTTGAATGTAGGAGGATTCAGTTTTCAATTTTAGTGATCATCAGAAAACCCAATAAATGATTATATGATAATGATACAATGGGTATATAGGTGTAAGGTACACTTGATTCAGAGTACTATGAATTTCAATATATGCATGTTTTTTGTATTTCAATAAATTTGATATCTTTTTCATTGGATTTAATCACTCCCATATGTTCGATAAAGTGTTTATACTTCCCTAAGATACCATTAAAGATTCCCAAAAATACATTTTTTCAATTATATTGTGAACTTTTGTGCAATGTAGTAAAGAATTGTTTCCTTCTATGTTTTGTGGATCTTATATCTACCATTTTTTCTACGAGAAGTTATGATTTGTAATTGGTTTTCTTTGTAGAATATTTTTACATTATTTAGTCCTGAATGTTTGTGATGATGTACATAGTGATAAACCTTGTTGTTATGCATTTTATTATTGATTTAATTGATTTGAAAATGTATTAATAGATATTATGTCTTACTAATGAGAAATATTATATACTTGATTGAATGATAATCCTTGAAACTGGATTTTTATGATAAGTTAAAAATAAATTTATGAAACATTCAAAGATAATGTGTATGATTATTATATTAATAATTCTCAAATAAAATTGACGTACTCATTTAATTTTCTTATATAAATTTTGATGTTGAGCTAGTGTTTTTGACTGACTAACCAAATTTATGAATACATATTTTATCTATAATTAGGTATTAAAACTCCTAAATTATGCCACACACATTTTTATGGTGTATCTCACATTGATATTCATGTATTGAATTATGAATTTATACTTTTTTAAAGGAGTATATTTGTTGGAAATATCATATGATGAAATTTATAATGAATCCTATATTTTTGGTCTTGAGTATTTAAGTATGAGATTAGGATTTTAGAGACTGAATGAGTATGCAGTTAGATAGTTTATAAATTCGTAGACATATTTGTTTCATATATTTTAATTTTCTAAGGTAATTTTATTAATTTCACACGTTACATTTTATGGTAAATAATTATTATTATTTAAAAACTGAAGAAAATACATGTAAAACATTATAAATAAATAATTACTTATGTATTCAATCTATTGTAATCTAAAACACATTAAATTCACATCAATTTCCTACCATAATGGAAACGACATTTCAAAATCAATAGAACCCTGAAAAAAATTGTGGGGTTATTTACTATGTTAAAATTAATATTTAATACCTAATTTTCTGAAGTAATTATAGTAATTTAACACATTACGGATAAAATATTAATTTTAACATAGTAAATATGTGCACAATTTATGTCATGGTTCTATTTATTTTGGAATTTTTTTTCCATTTTGGTTGGAAATTGATGTGAATTTTAAGAGTTTCAGATTACAAAAAATTTAATACATAAGTAACTATTTATTTACAATGTTTTACATTTATTTTTTTAGTTTTTAAATAAATAATTAATATTTACCATGAAAATATATTTTAAATACATTTTTAAACCTCTTATTTCTGAACGTAAAATTTTTTAGGAGGTATAATTAGCTTGGTTCCTAAAATCATAAATTTCCAGAATTTTTTAAATTGATTAATTATTTCAAATAGTTATTGAATGAGTTGTTTTTTCTCAATTTTCTCAAAAAATGGATTATATTTGAATTATATAGTCACAAGAATTCTCTTGATATAATATTTTATTTAACATCAATATTACTCCATATAAGGATTTGAATGCAACCTAGGCCAGATCAAGGACCATCTCTTATAAATAGATAATTATGTGCCTATAGTTTCTTATTTCAACCAATGTTCAAGGAAAATATGAAAAAACAAATAGAAGAGAATAGATCTAGTAATCTCCCAATGTATTATTTTTCTAATTAACCTCTTCAACTCCCTCATATATATAATAATTTAAATGAAATTTTAAATTAATATATATATATTAATTAACAAATATTTGAAAGTTTGGTTGTTAACTAATGTGTTTTCATGGTATTCCAAATACAATTGAAAAAATTCAATTATTTAGTTGGTGGATTAATAATTAATTTATAAAAGTTGGAATATTTCAAAAACATAAGTGTAATCAATGTTTACGATTAATATAAACATAAAAAAGGTAGTAGTACTAAAAAAGAAGAGAAGAATATTACGTGATTCGATCCATATTGGTCCAACATGCATGGTGAGAACTCAACCTCCCATATTATTTATTATTAAAATAAAATAATAGTATTTCAGGTGATGCGAATTTCAAAAAAAAATACTAGAGAAGTAATTTGAGGATACGAACCCCTTCTAAACCAACTTCTAGTACTCAATCCCATCACATGGAATTAGCTATTTTCCAACTGTGATAGTTTTATAATACACTTGATAATCTTAAAATGAAACATTATAAAATTTAAGAAATAATCAATCATATAAAGAAAACCACTTACAATTATATATCTCTACCCAAATATCTATTATAAATAAGGATGAAACTCTACATCTCTGAAAACCTTCATATGAAAATATTCCCACTCTATATAATTTGATGTCTCCATGAATATACACTTAAATTACAAACTAATAATATATGGAAAATAAATACACAATCTCCTTCAGGGAATAATATATCCCTTATATAGGCCTCTCTTCCAATATATCTCATGATCTCTCAATATGTCTAACTCAGAAAAGTCCCCAAAAACCAAAATTTTCCACTCTTTAGTGAATAATAAAAAAAGAACCATCGAAATTTGAACCCTAAGTGGTTGTGATTATTATCATTGTCACTAATGCAATGAATCAACTGATGAGAAAGAAATATTGGAAACATGTTAATGAAATGGATGAAACACATTTTTCAAATTAATAATTGAGTAAAAGCTCACCAGGACATGCATCACTAGAAAATTCGTTCCCCTAGATAAAGATAGATCATTCTAATAATAAAAGACTGAGAAACCCCATGGAGAATGAAAAATCTCAGTGTACAGAAGACCTGCAATCAATATGGATCAATAACCCCAAAATAAAAACTATAAATTCCACTAATAGAAAACTAAACCCATTTTCTAATATTTCTTGCAGGAAAAACAAAAAAATAATGTTTCATTCATACAACAACCTAAAAAAGATATTAATAAAATTTAAAAGCCAATTTGTGGAATAAAATAATATAGATCATGTGAATATTAATAGAACATCACCTTTAAAAAAACTGATTAATCATGATGTTTTTATCATGAATCATGTCATAGATCAGATTCTATATTCATTGAACCTAAGTACAACTAAAACAACAAAGGTATGATGTGCTTCTTGAATCAATAAGCTAGGTTATAAAAGTATTGTATCTTCTAGAATTAGATCCCAATATTACCAATGAATTTACTACAAAACTATAACCCAATATGTAATTTTATTTACCATAATGGGGGGAAATTATTTTTGGAAAATTATAGAGATGAAATAATACTACAATAAACATCTATATTATCAGAAGATAAAGAAAAAAAATTATAAAACCATTTATCCAGATATATTATTTAATTTATTTTGTTAAAAAAATATATTATATATTAGTGGTGGATATTGAAACATCAAATTTCATATTATATTTCCATGAAACATATCCCAAATAATAAATAAATATATTACTAGTAATAGATTTCATAGAATCGACATTCGTATTATTGTCAAAATCATGAAAACCTTCTATATCTATATCATAATTTTTAATATCTTTAATGAAAATGAATAGGTAAAAATACCTAGTGACATACCTAGAAATCCATTTCAATGAAAGAAAATGGGATTTCTAGGGTTTCCTATAAAAGTTTTTAAGTTTCACATAATAAAAGTAATGTTTGATATAGAACCAATCACTAAAAACATAATAATACCTAATATATTAGCATATAATATGTTATTTTTAAAGCTATCATACAACTCATATTTAGGTTAATGGGATTGGAAAAAAATAATGTATTATCCCCAAGGAACATTAATATTCTTTATATATATATGAATGCTATTTTAATCTCTCTTTCACATGAAAACCTATGGATAGGAACAAAACTCTATTTTCTATATTCTTCATAATTTTTAGGCATGAATTTTTTTTTATCATTTAATATATATTTAATTTCAATAGTAGTATTCTGTTAAATATTTTCACAGTTTTTCATCCTCGTGTTCTTACATATCTTTATAATATCACCAACATCTAAAAACAAGTAAATGATCATATAGTTAATATTTTCAAAATAAACAAAATAATCATAGGTGAATTTATTGAAATAATATTCAAGCCTAAAGGAGTCAGTATGTTTATACCATTTCCTTCAAGAATGTTTAATTCTAATAAAAATTTCTACAAAATACTGACTTTCTTAACTTTAAAATCTATTTAAATCCATTATTTAGGATTTATATAATATTTCCCACCCAAATTTTCATACAAAAATGGTTGTTTATGCAACTAAATATTCTATATGAAATTCATTAAAGATAGTAAATTCAAGAAGAAATATTATATAAAAATTCATTATCAATAAGAGAAAAGAAATCACTATAGTATATTTCTGATCCTTGAAATAATATTGTATCAATATGTCGATCATTATAATTAATTTTAAGATACTTATAATTTTCCTCTTTCAATTTAAAACTCCACTTGTACTTATGGACACTTTCATTTATATGTTTGTTTACAACTATATAGGTTAAATTATTTTAAAAGGGATTCAATTTCAAATTTCATAAAATGAAACAACTGTAGTTATTAATTAGATTTCATGGACTATATTAATGTATGTATTTCATTATATTTTTTATCAAGAGAATATAAAACACATAAGTAGTCGAATCTGTTTGACTGAAACCGTAACGGGTATAGATGGTCGTTATAAACTAATATTGTGTCAACTGATAACCCAAAAATACACATATGACACCCTAAGTTCCATATTATTAGTATTAGTTTGATAATTAGTGGTACAAAAAAACATTAAAATTTTATAAATATTGGTAAAAGATTCTATATTTTTTTGTCTGTTTTAAATATAGTATCATTATAGGGTGAATAATTGATCAGGTATACTTTTACAATATAATATTTTTACATGGAATATTTTGATAAACCCAGTTGTGGGAGAATGACTATCACTCTCTCTAAGATATTTCAATTCATTTTCATGACCAATACAGTCTGTTGTGAGGTCTCCATAATATTCTAGTATCTTAAGGAACCCTTATAGTTATATATGTCATAAGAGTTGATAGAAAATTATTCAAATCCATTATATATCTTAAAATTTTTACAATTTAATTCCATTTTCATTTCATATAACAGACCTACCAGAACCACTGGGTTTGATCCATAGGGTCGCATGACCACATATAGGACTCCCCATATGAGATAGGTTACTGACTAACATCGAGGGTCTAAGTCTTCCAGTGGTGAGAATATACCATCTGTATCATGTCATTGAATAGATAATATCAATAAACAAGATAATAAATAATCATAATAATCAAGTGGAAACAAAAATACATATTATAGTCATACAATAGATAAGAGGATTTAAAATTGTTAATCCAATCCAAAAAAATTTATAGTAGATAAGTTAATAAATAAATATTAGTCTTTTATAGACTCTCCGAATCCATTACCATCTCCTTAATCCTTTTCACATCCATCCACCATAAGTTTATTACCCTTCACCAGGTAGTCAGTTAGGAAATCTACAAGCATGCTAAAATTATCTTGTAGGGTGTGAGTATAAGACATGGTAGGACACCATCAATACATATTTAATATAATTCCAAATAATATATAAAATTGTATTTTATAAAATTATAAAATTATAAAATAAACATACAACTATATATTTGATGACTCATCATGAACTGGTAATTCCACCATGAACTTAGACCCCACCTGCTTCACCTCATTACCTGTATCGATGTCAAATAATTCAAATAAGTGTTACCTTTAAAGTAACCGAACTTGCTCCAGCCATATGATTGTTTTAATTAGGAATGTTACACGTTCCACCTTATAAATCCCTTTTCAGCTATCTTTTTAACTCCCAGATCCCAAGTCCACTAAAATAACATATCTGTATCTACCAGTCATAAACATTTCTATATCCCTATACATGGATAACCATGTCTACCCTTAAGGATATTTAGACAATTTATATTTGGTTAACTGACCACATACGCACAACCCTCTACCGGGATATCCAGATTCACCTTTAATTATGGTTGGACCCCATCCCACATACCTCAAGGATCTACCTAATTATGTCAATACCTAAAAAAATATTCTGTATGAGATGAATCACAATAATAATCAAGTAGGCCTCATAATCTAGCATGCCTCATAATCAAGAGGGTCTCAAAATCATAAAATCATCAAGAGACACACATAATTACATGTTCATAATAATGTAGGCCTCATATCCACTCACACTCCCACATGAAAGTCCAAAAATAATGTATTAATAATCTATAAAAAACATATCACGAAAACATCATATACAAGGATAAAAATGTTAAGGAACTTCCTACATTAAGGGTGTCAATGTTAGGGACCAGATTTACCGAAGGTATCTTCACCCAAAACAAATTACCAAAACAACTGAAACATAATTACATTCCAAGGACACCATGAACTAGTTCTAATTATACATAAAATGGGTTATAGTGTAAGGAAAGGAGAAACAAAAGAAATTGTGAACCAATTATTAACAAAGATTGATTTTCATTAATGGATGAAATCAAATTTTGTTGGAAGGATTCATTGAAGTTGAGAAGGATATATGGTACAAGGAGTGTACTAATACATAGAGGTTTACTAAAAATAACCACCAAATTGTAGAGGTAACCACCATGGTGTAATGTAGAACTGGAAGAGAACACCATTACATAGGATGAGTAGCAATACCATTAGAACAAAACATTAGTGAGCGTAACAGGGTATATAGACATGTATGAAACCATAAAATTTCCTCCATGATGAATATAGGAATAATAAGGCATATAAAAATATGTAAATTCATCATAATATATAGTTGAGAGATGAATATGGAATGTGGTTGTGTCTACAAGCCTTCATAACTCTAAATCAATATCATTCAACTAAGAAATATTTGTATTTTTATGGTCTTCATCCACATGGAAAACCCTTGTTAAATATTAATGAATTCTACTCTTGGATTTTGAAAAAAATCACTTAAATCAGTTCCAAAATGGATCACCAAGTCAATTTTATAACATCCTATTGATATTTTTAACTTCTAAATATCGAAGGCTGGAGGAAAAGATGTACGAGTTGTTTAAAAATGATGTAGAGAAGTATTTGTGGTGTTGTCTAAGACTCCATGGTGTATCCTCCCCAATAATCACTCTATTAAGAATGCTACAATGTAAACTTCGTTGTTTAGTATCACCATGGTGTATCCACTTACTCATTATGATGGACTCAAATCCACAGTATCAATATAGCACAACCACCTCTACTACAGACCAGAGCCACCTATTTTGGCTAGAAAGGCTACAAGAAAAAAGAATCCTCAACCTTTTAAAGGGTCACAATACATTATCTAATAATGTATCATCTCACTATAAGTAGGATAATAAGATGAAAAAAGGATATATTTAAAGGGGTAAAAGTATCAGGTTTTACACTTATTACCCTCTTAAATATTACTCGTCCTTGAAAAGTATCTCTTGTGTTCCAGCTTGAACAATTTTGGCCACAAATCTAAAACATTAACCTCATTCTATTATGTATCATTCCAGATCATCCCACAATTCCATTTAACCATGACATAGGTTACACTCTTCCATCAAAGGATATTATCAGTATGATCTAAAATATATAACAAAATCTCCTCATAATATTCATATGGTTCCTACTCAACACCCTCATAATATATAACATGTGTGGGATTGGGAATGTACCTCCAAAGCTATAAAATGTAGGACATATCATGCATTCCATAATAATTAATAAGAAGGGCTAGATTATACACCACTTTCCTAATCTACCTAGTGATATTGATGTTTCTAAAAAAATGTGGTGATAGCTTTTCTTAATTCATTGGATATTGGTCGCCAAGACAAGTAATAACTGACATAAAAACATGATATCCCATAGAAAACAACATAGGTGTCCCTCTACAGCCATCATTTGGTCTCTAATTTTATTAAATAGTTATTTACCTTTTATAAGATAACTAAAAACTCATATAGGTCTCTTAAACCAACTTTTACCCTACAATTTCTACCTCACCCGCCCCATGAAAACATTGTGTTGAATGACACAACCACCCATATAGATCTCAATAATTTTCTATCTGAATCAAATCCGGTAAGAAATTTTTTTTGCGACATAAACCAAGGATATATGATCATCCCATGTTCACAAAAATTATAAAATAAGATCTCAAGAAATTTCCTGCAATATTTTTATCGTTCACTTGGAATGTTCATTTATCTACAGAGGGTATATTGTGCTCAATCTAAGCTGACTCCCCATAGCCTTCTACAAGTAATTTGAAATTCACAATATCAAATATGAGTCTTTTTTCATAGAAAATTTTCAAGGGAACTATATTTTATTTTATGATCACGTGGAATTAAGTATTTCCTGACTCTCCACTAATTTATTCTATAATATTAGTAAATTTAGGTAGTATTTTTTAGCTGTTCAAAAATAACTAGAACAACATTATGACTCCTCAGAGTCTTGAGTAACCATGTCACTAAGTCTATCATGATATCCCCACACATTCACATTGGAATTTAACGTGGATTTATCCAACCACTAGGATACTGATGCTCATCCATGACCCTATGAAAAGTGAGGAATCAAGAGAAAAAACCGACAATGTCTCTCTTTATCCATGTCCACCAGAACATTCTCTTGAAGTTATAGTACATATTCATTACACCAAGATATACTATCCATTTAAAGGTATTGTAATATCTTATTGAATCCTATTTGAGGGATGGAGGGACTTACACTTTCCCATGAACTAAGATCATATATTCATCACTCAATGTCAACTTAGGTTCCAAATAACATCCAAATAGTTGTTCTCACATCACAGAACACTTTGGTTCTGAATCATGTCATATCTTTACATAGTCTATAATAGAATATGAGATAGATACAGGAGCTCAAGTCATTGATCCCAAATCGTCCAATGAATCCATCCTCTTGTAAGTAAAGTAATCCATCAATCATTACTACTTATCATAAGGCCTTCCACCATTCTCTTTTTAATCCTACATCTTACTAATACGATAATATGTGATAATTTCACCCTTATAAGGTGTATACATTATTTTGAAGTTGAAAATTTACAAATACTCCACCTATCACCTTTGAATCATATTCAAGACCCTCCATGTGAAGATATAACGAACGATCTTATTGTTATTATTTACTAAAAACCTCTTTCCAATGAGATTATTTCTTGAAGACTTCAGAGTTTGGATCATGGATTCTAGATCCAATTCTTGAGTAGCGTAGTTCCATTAGTGGGTTCATAGCTGTCATGACCTATAATCTACTACCTTCACTCTCTGCATTAGTACTTCTATAATACCAATACCTGATCAGTAATAATTTATAACATAAATGATTCCAAGATTGGTATGAATTAGTAATAAAGATATTTTGAACCTCCTACTCATCTCATGAAATTCCCCTTCACAGTGGTCTACCCACTGGAACTCTACTCTCTTCTTTTGTAGTGGAGTAATGGGTACTGAAAATTTAGAGAAGTCCCCGATAAGGCATAAAGAATATCATGTCATTCCCAAAAATCATCTAATCTTGAACATGTTCTGAATACATGTCCAAGAAATCATTTCCTACACTTTATCTTAGTCGATGGAAATTATTATTTTGGCCACCACATGCCCCAAGAATCTCACCTCCAATATCGACAAGTCAAACTTCATCATCTTGGTGTAAAGACTATGTGAAAAAATCGTACATAGAATGATCTTGATGTGACTAGAATTTTTTTCTGATTTTGGTGAGTAGATGAGTATTTCATCAATGAATACCATAATGAATGAGTCTTAGTATTGATGGAAGATAATTTACAAGAAATCCATCAACAATGATGGTGTGTTCATTAGACCGATCATCATACTTAAGTATTCGTATCGCCTATACCTACTTCAAAACACCATCATTGATTTATACTCCTCTTTTACTCACATTTGGTAAAAGGTTGATCAAATATCAATCTTGTAGAATCATAAAACTCATAATAACTGATCTAATATATAATAAATCCTAGGAAATAGATATAAAGTTTTCACCCACACATAGTTCATCTTCTAAAAATCATTGTATAATCAGATACTACTATATTCATTCTTGATGAAAAACATATGTTCACAACATGGTAATGTACTCAGCTTGAAATTCCATTATGTTCCAAATACAAGAGTTTTACATTGATATATTTTATCTCTTTTAGTTATGTATGATAATATTTTACTAAAATAGCCTTTTCACTGGAAAGGTTCTCATCCTTATCTTAACATGTCGATATTTCAGAGTTTATTTAAAGGAAAATATGCCCACAAATATTTCAACCCATTCTTTAATATCATGAGGGCCTGTAATTCACTAGAAGAATGAAAAATGATAGATTTGGTGTAGAGGAATATTTTAAAAAAGTTATGAACTCACATTCATTAGACATGCTTTAATATAAAGACATTCTATTGGATCACCCGTGTTACCTAAACCACAGGGTAGGTGTGGGATAATAATCAACAAAATTATTTATCACATCCAGTGATAATAAAGGAATATCCTCCCTTAAAAGTGTATTCAATCCTACTTCCCAAATATTCTTATAGGACAATTTCAAGGTTAAATTTTATATAATATGAATTATATAGTTAAAAAATAAATAAACATATTCATTATGATAAATCCTAATCATTATATGGGATCATATCGGGTTCTACTATGATTTTACCCTTAACCCATGGAATAAATATCAATGAAGTAACCCGGATATCAATACTTTCATGTTATTAAAATCCATCATATATATACTAACACCACAATAATCTCATTTAAACTAATTAATTCCAATGAATATATATCATAATACAATGGAAACACAAATATATCACAAGAGGAGAAACTATAATAAACATTACGCAAAAATCAAGGCCTTTTATTTTAGAACTAATATGGAAGAAGAAAATTATTTATATTAAATATGATACTATGTTCCAAGTCATGATGAATTAAAAACCCCAAATAAATGAAAAAAGTAACATCAATCTCATCCATAGCAACTCATTTGTTTGTTACACATTTTATATCCAGGAACATGGGAACTCTCTTACCAATGTTCCACACAACTATCTCATTTCCTCTATGTCCTAGATTATTCATAATAAGAAAAACTAATTATCCCTCTTATTCAATTTTGAAATACCCTGATGAGAATCACTGAGTCTAAGACAGAGTTTCACATGACCTTATGTTGGCCTCCTCGTATGCAAAAGGCAACCAACTAGTAGTGAGGGTCTAGGTCTGTCTGGGGGGAGAGTATTCCCTCAGTATCATATAATAGAATGAATAATAACAATGATAAATCTAATAAATAATATTACTAATCATGCCAAAATATAAATATAGAAAACAAGTCACACAAAAGATAATGGGTTCTGAAAGTAGTAAGCCAAACTAATGAAAAGAATAAGAGTTAAATAAATAAATAGTGGGTTTATGGAAGTCTGTCCCAGTTTAATATCAAATATGTATTCCACTACTCATCTATCTACCATTAGTACACTTTTCATCACGGGTGTATAGAAATTAAATCTAAAAGCACAAAAACTTGATCGAATATGGTGTGAGTAAAAGACTCATCCACACACCCACAATCCACATTGGATAAAACTGTACATAATATATAATAGTGTATGTTATGGAATAAGTAAATTCCAAAATAAACATACAACCAAACATGTGATGATTCAGCTTGCTCTGAACAAGATTCCATGTAATCGAGCCCTACCTACCTCTTATTGTTTCCATTAAGGATATTAGATAAGTTAAACACATAACATCATTAAGGAAACACAACTCACCCCACTTAGAAGGTTTTTTCATCAAGAACATTGCACATTCCACCATGTCTATACCTAGTCAGTTATCCATTTAACACCCAAAACAGAAATATATGGGATTCCCATATAAGAATACTCCAGTCCACCCATTATGTACATCCCTCTATTGGGAAATATAACCCTTCCTTTAAGGAAGTTTGGACTACTTTAGGATGGTCAACCCACAACTTATGAATATCCCTTTAGAGGGAAATCCGCATTATCCTTTACAGATGTTTGGACAATATTGAACCAACCTCAAAACAACACATAATCATCTCAATACCCGAAACAGAGTTACACATGCTATGTAACACAATAGGAAATACATGTCATAACAAGGAACAACATGGCACAACAATGTCATACATTTGGATCCAGACATAATAACATAATCATAATCAAGAATGCCTCACAACAATTCAAACAAAAATATAGTACTCATAAAAATCATGGGACAATCAAGAATAAATAATATATCAATCCAACATAATATACATGTCAAAAAATCGTAAGGAACTTCCTACATCATGGTTCTCAATGTTAAAAGTAACATTTATCGATGGTGTGTTCACCCAACCAATGTTTTCAAACCAACCACAACATATTTTCCCAATAAGAACTCACATAACTAATTCTGATCTAATAGTGAATGAGTTATTGAGTAAGAAAGGGAGAAATGGGACAATGTGTTGACCCAATTCCTAATCAATACTGATTATTGGTAATGGAAGGCATTATGTTTGGATTGAAGACTTCCTAAAATTATGGATGGATCCACCATACATGGAGAGAAATATGATGTGATGGTGTACTGAATGTACCACCATAGTGTAGAGTTAACCACCAGAGTGGGTGGTTTCACTAGAGATGACCTCCAAGGTGTAGGAAAAAACAACTGTAGTGTGGGAATGAACAACCACATCATAGAACAATAAACTACTGTTTGGAAAGTTCCATAAAATGAACTCGATGGCTCAAAGAGTAAGATTGTGATTAGAAAATATCTAAAATTAGAACTGTTAAAATCCCAATAATTTCAGATTATTATTATTTTTAATGAATTTTCATTAAATTCATTATTTAACAATTAAAAAATAGATGTCTTTTAATATAAATAATATTATATGAAATTATTTTTCCTTAATAAAAATAAGTTTCAGAAGTAAATATATTTAAATAATCAATTTGTAAAAATACTACATAATTTTTTTCAAATAAATAATATTTGTAGTGAATACTGTTTTCAAAAAAATATATTGAATTTTAATTAAATGTTATCATTAAAAAATTTAAAATAACTAATCATATAACAATTGAAAGATGTTATTATTTATGATAAATTTTCATTATTATTCTTAAATAAAAAATATATATATTCAAAAATATTTAATAAATTATATATGTTAATTTTAGAAAATAATTTTAATGTATTTTTGATAAATAAAGATTTAATATTATTTGTGAAACAAATTTAAAATAATTTGTTGGAAAATAGTTTTCAAATAAAGTTATATAGACAAATATAAATGTTTTGGTCGCTATTATATTATTACTAAAATTTTAATTCTACTAGTAATAAATTTCTATTAATATTTAAATAAATAATAATATAAATAAATAAATAGGTAAATATACTAAAAAAAATTGAAATAAAAATGACAAATGTGTACATATATGGTATGATATATTTAATATTACTTATTTATTTTTAAAACACACTTTTTATAAATTTTCAAATATTTAATAAATTATATAATTTAATTTTAGAAAATAATTTTAATTACTTTTCATAAATAAGTATTTAATATTTTTGTTGTATCAAATATATTAATTTGTAAAGATATTATTCTAAAATAATAATAAGTAAACTAATATAAAATTTATGGTTACTAAAATATTATTACAAAAATATTAATACTAGTAATAATCTTGTATTAATAGAATTTAAGTAAATAATAATAGAAAGAAAAAAATAAGTAAATATACTATATCAATTTATGATATAAAAATTTTAAATATGTACATACATGGTCAAATATATATAATAATATTTTGACATACATAAAACTTTGTATAAAAAATTTGCTTGCCTATCCATAAAGGACCAGACTCTACCAGAGGGGTGAAAAGGTGGTAAAACATGTGGGAGAACACTATTCTAAATACGATTCATGGAAATAGGAGGGTATGGTACCGTAAGTAGAGACAATGAGATGGAATAAAGCCTACATAGAATGCATAGGTGAGTGTATGGCTTGGGCCTATATGAGTAAGTGCACCCTTGGAGCATGGAGAGTGAGTAGTGTGTTACAAGTGTCAATCCATCAATTAAATGGAAAGAAAATTTATAGAAGCGGTTAGAATTTATTGTAGTGGTCAAACGAGTAGAAGTTCACTGTGGGACCAAAAAACATGGGCACTATAGTCTTTCCTAAAAAACTCCCCTTTATAACCCAATCATTCAATCAAATCAAAAATATTTTCCAAATTTTATTGATGAATTGTATTCAACATCAAACATGACATATGAAACCCTTAACACATTCCTTTTATTCTTATCTCAATATGTTCTTAAAACATAACAATATTATGGCATGATCATCTCAATTTTCGTCTTCTCTAATGATAGAAGCCTAATCCTTGAGCCATATAGTTCCACGAAAATCTATTAATGATAACCTCTCAACATGATCCATATATTAATGTCTCTTATACCACACTTACCTTGATATAAAATAATAATAATCTTGTATTAATCACACTATCATCATCCAGTAAAATTGAAATTAGATTAACATTTATATAGTTTATAAAAAATCCTTCGGTATTGTAATTTTCAGAATAAATTTAGGAATACACCTCAAAAACGCTATTTAAGATAGGTTATAAAATATATTTATAAACACATTAGTAACCATCAAATTTAAAACCTTATGATCATTTACATTTAATTATCGATATTCAGGTTGAATTCTTCTCCTTAGGACTTATTTAGTTGTGGAAATGAAGTGTGTGTGTGTGTGTGTGTGTGTTCTCCAATCATTATTAATGTCTAATTAACCATATTCGTACTTTTCTCTTTATCCAATAGAAACATGAGTTAATAAAATCATCATATTTTAAAATATAATAATTACCAAAAAATAATGATCTCCCTAGATTATTCAGGTTGTTTTATATGTCTAGGATATATATAAAATTTATATATACATATATATAAATTTCAAATAAAATAAATATACTAGAACCTTTACATAAAATTATATATATAAATAAAATGTAAATGGGAGTATATATAATTAATACTTACATCAAGGGTTTTAAATAGTTTTATTTTTAAAAAAAAACTATAAATTATATATTTTAACATGTGAGATATAAAGTGTGGAGTAAATATATAGTCTTAGTTTTTGTCTTGCATCAATAGGATCTTCTACGAGAATTATTCTAAGGGTAATCAATTTGAAAAAAAATTACATTTTTTTCAAAACCATTCATCAAATGAAATATAGATTATTTTTCTATAATTAAAAATCCTTATTATTAAGGAAATTTATGTAATATTTTTTACAAAACCCTAATAAAATGAAAAATGCGTTTATTCTATTTTAGTATTTCAAACTTCTTTCAGGAAAAAATTATTTTCATTAATTTTAATTATAAATTAATAGGATTGTTTTGAAGTGTATATAATTATTTTATACATAAAATATTCTTTAAAATATATTTATGCTAATCATTATAACATGTATGTTCATGCACTATGTATTTCATTAACATTCTATTCATGTTTGGAATAGTTCATATTTTTAATTTCGATGAATTATAATGTGTCTGAATTTTTAAAATTTTATGAAAATAAGAATCTTATACTTCAATGGAGTTAATGTGTAATAGTTAAGCATTCATTTTATTTTTGGAAAATAAATTACATATATGTAATGTTTTATGGAATGTAATTTTAATACAATTATAAGGAGAAAAATGGAATTTGAAAAAAAAATTACTTAAAAATTTTTCACTTGTGAATCAAATGTTATGATGAGGAATAAAGAGAGTACACATTATCTCAAGTGGACTTTTTCCTAATAGTGACAATAATAGTGTAAATATATATTGATTATTGTTTTCTATGTATCATTATATTCCTTAAGAATTTTATTATTTTCAGTGTAATGTTTTCAATATTTTAAGAACATGTTCATATTAATTTCAAGATTATTATAAATTAAAATTGTACGGGTTTTACAATTGTTTTGTTTTTAATTTTTTGGAACATTATTTCCTATTGCTGTTTTTGAAAGCCAAACTTTCTTATTTTGAATGTTTATTAATCATATTATTCTTATTTGATATGAAATGAAATGTTTTTAAAAGATGATTTAAATGGTATTTATAAAAAAAATTATTCAGGGATTTAATTCCCATTACTATGAAATTTTATACTCACCCTACATCTTCAAATTATTTTTATGGGATCATTAGAAATTCTAATTATTTTTCAAATTGTTTAGGGAGATATCTTGAATGAATACTAAATAGTTGTGTATAATTTTTTTACAAAATTAAAATATGTTTTATTTTTTTTCCTAATATTGAAAAATCATGATCTAAAAGATCCAAAAGTATGTAAGGTGATTATAAATTTTTTATTTTATTTTTATAAAAAGTATATATTATGTTTTAGCACAAAATCTGAAAATGTAATTTTTGGGTTGTCACATTTGATATCAATATAATGGTTTAGAAAAATTTGTGATTAAGACATTTTCATTTGAGGAAAATTTACGAGATATGGGTTTTATTTTGAGGGTTTAGGTAATTAAATACCATGTGAATCTTAAATAGTATCTAAATTTGGTGATCATAGTTTTTCTAAATTCTGAAGAGCGAGATTTAGAATTTCACTAAGTATGATAAAATAATTGTGAGGATGCAATTCTATTATGGGGTAGAATGTAACATCCCAATAATTCTATCTTATTTTTCATTTTTATAAATGTTTATTAAATATTTTTCTTATAAATAAAAGAAAATAAGTTGTGATTTAATATAAATAATTATTTTATTGATTTTCCTTAATCCAAATAATTTATTGATAAAATTTAAATTAAAATATTGAAGATATAAAAACAATACTTTTTTTATTTTCCACGAAATAATATTTTTATTGAAGAATATTTTTTTGAAAATATATTAATTTTTCATAGATATTAAAATTAAATAATGATAAAATATATTTTTTTACAACTTTTAAATGATATTAATCATTATAAAAAATTAACATTACTATTTTTAATGATAAATAATAAATCATATTCAAGACATTTAATAATTTATATAAGTTTTTTTATAGAGTAATTTTAATGATTTTTCATAAATATGTATTTAATATTATTTGTTTAATTATTTTAGATTAATTTAAAAAAATATTTTGAAATAATGATAAGTAAACTAATATAGAATTTATTTTTACAAATATTTTATTAGTAAAATATTGTTACTAGTAGTAATCTTGTAGTAATATAATCTATGTAAATAATAATAGGCAGAAAACAATAAGTATATATGTTCAATATTATTTTGAAATATAAATGTTAAATGTGTACCTTTATGGTTATATATATATTATTATTTTTAGATATATAAAAAATCTTTGTATAATTTTAAAATATTTTAAAAAAATTATAAGTAAATTTTAGCTAATAATTTTAATGATTTTTTATAAAAAAAGTATTCAATATTGATTGTTTGAAAAATTTATATTAAATTTATATTAAATTGTTTAAAATAATGATAAATAAACTAATATAAAAGTTATAGTTGCTAAAATACTAAAATATTAATACTAAAACAAATATTGTAGTAATATAATCATTGTAAATATTAATTGAAAAAAACAATAGGTACAAAATATATTTTTGAAATAAAAATGTTTAAGTGCTTACATATATAGTTATAAATATTTAATTTCCTTTTAAGATATTTAAAACATACATTGTATAAAAACAATTGGACAACCTATAATCCCACAAAGGACCAGCCTCTACCACATGTAGGACCAGGTGGTTAACCTTAAAAGAGGAAAATATTCTAAGTAGGCCATAAGGCACTAGCTGTGTGTGAGCCATCAAGGACTGTTAATGGGATTGAATAGAGCATGGATGGATTGCTTAGGTGGGTTCTTATAAATGAGCCTATGCAGATCGATACGACACGTGAGATCAGTGATTGCATGGTGTGTGGTGTCTTGTGGGTATTGATCCTCTATAGCCTTTCATGAACACTTAAGGAATTAGTTAACATTTATAGGATCTCTCAACTATCTTATAGTCCAATATGGGATAAGAACATAAGGGAATTATATCACTACATAAAATACTCTTGTTTATATCCAAATTGATTTATTTTATCAATGATAGTCATCTGATTTTTTTGACGAATCATCTTCAACATCATAATCAACCTAGAAACCCATCGACATCATTTTATTCTTTTTCTCCCCGAAACTACCTTCATCTCCAACATATTATTGGCTTGATCATCATTGTTTCCATATTTCATCACCAACAATAGTATAATACCTAATCCATATAAAACAAAAAATCTCTACATTTGAGAAATTATCAACGTGTGATATACATAAATGTCCTCATAACCATAACATTCTAGGTTTATAATAATAAAACACTTGCATTAATAATGATAAATTCATCATATTAAATTGAAATTTGTTTTATATTTCAATGGTTCTGAAAATCATTAATATTGTAAAATTATGGTGAGCTAAATAAAGAATCTTGAATGGAATTGTTGAAATAAAGTTATAGTATATATATATATATAAACATCATTAAGAATCATAATTAAAACCTTAATGTCATCTATAGTTGAGGTTGGGTTTTCAGGTTTTCATCATATCCTATGGTCTTCATTAGTAGAAGAAAACAAGTGTCTGCGTGTGTGTATTCTCTAATATATATTGAAATTTTATTAATTTTACTCTTAGTTTTCTAAAAAACAATCAATTACAATAGTTCCTTGAATCCTCATACTTGGAAACATATGATTTATCCGAAAAATTTTCATGATTCAAATCTAGTCACCATCAAAATCGATACTAGACCCAGTCCATGTAAAGTCCCAAAGGGAGTTCCCCATCTCCACAGGCTGGAAAACGTGCTCAAGCTTCATAAATAATGGTTGGGGAATTATTTACTTGGGTTTAAAAGCATCAAAAAATGAAAAACAATAAATAAAATGAATTTGGGGATTTGGTCCATATAAGCCAATAATATAATTCAGAACTGAACTATATGGTTTTAGACAAAGACCAAGAGGGCCATAATAAACAATTAGTGTAAAATGTGGCTCTAGACCCACCAAAAGAAAGGGTTCATCATCCCCATGGCATCTCCACAACACCGCATCATGGATTGGAGCTAACAACACGAACCATCGTCTCCAAAGACCTTTCCCTTCATATGTCCAACATAACCAGGTATACTTACACCAAAAGGTGTAAATAGGGTGTGAGAATAAACCCAATAGTATTCCACCCAAAAATATTCCATGTGATAAAAATTTTGAGTCAAAGAATGCTTTCATGTCTTATAAAAAAATGCTAGTAATGATTTTAAAAGGATGCAACATCAAAAAAATAGTTTTCTATGAAGAAACTTTAAGAAATGTACACTTTTTATTCAAATATTCCGGATATTGAATTTTCTAGACAATCACACTATATTGTTGTGGTAAGATCAATATATGATGTGATCAGTAATCACGGGAACACCCCTAGGAACTTTCTTGTTGTGGGCCCTAGGTACATCGTATCGTAGTGTAAAAGCAACCATATCAATATCCTTATAATGAAAAAGGAACTAATATGGGAAAACCAATTGCCTAGTGGTCCCCAACATCATCAAATTTTGGTTATTGTTTTCATAGTTAAACTTTAAAAGTGAAATGGGGATGATACCACTCCGCATCACTAGCATATCAGTCCATGTCTGCCAACCTAGATACTCAGGTTTCCCTATATGTGCTCAAATATGTTCTACATGTTAATCAAAATACCATTTTCAGATGAAAAAACCATATATGTTACATACACACTCAAAATTGTACCTAAAATCCCTTTTTACCCCTTGTGTAACCCAAAAAAGCTTTCAAAATTTTCATTAAACAACTTCATGTAGTAAAACAATGTTTTTCACACCAAACCCATTACAAAACCCTCCTTCAATGAAAAATTTACAACAATACCATACCAAACCAGATTTTTTATCCCAAACAACATTAAATAAAAAAATATCATGGATCACCGAACAACCCCAAATGACACAACATTGAATACACATGAAAAACACCCATTTCATGTCAAAATTCTACTTTTAAATTTAACGCTCAATCATTGCTACAAAAAATGACATAGGAATTAAATAAAAAGGACAAAAATTTATAAATAGTTTAAGAATAAGGATAAATTCATCCAGGAATTTATACACATGGAATCACCTCCCTTATATGTCAAAAAACACCAAATACTTGTGTGAAACTTCAACCGCACAACCACTGCACTATATAAGAGTGAAAAAACTTACATCCAAAATATTTGACCAAGAAACCCAAATTATAAACCTAGGTAGGAATACATTACTGATGGAAATTTTGAAGTTCATGAAATGTGGAAGAAACCCTAATGAAATTGAATAAAACAAAAGAGTAAATAACATACTCGATGATCCTTGATGTTTTCCAACCAAAAAACCTTCAAAAATTGGTTTACATAGAAGTTGAGGGATGTTCGGATAACACAATGATTTATAGGGTTTAATGGGTGAATAAATGGGCATATTATGTTTAATTATAGGATTGAAATGTTATAACTTCAGAATATTTTTAATGAGCTTGACAGTTGTGCACAGTTTTCCTGCATAGTTTGGTAAACCCTGCACACAAACCATTTTCCCATTTATGTCCATTTAAAATATGTGCAGAAACATAAAAATTAAAGGGGTTCTTGGGGAAACCTTTTAATACAATAGGGTGTATGTTAGGATAATAATATAATAGAAATATCACCTTAAAATAAGAATATATATGTGACAATTCTCCCTATCATGATAACATTCTTCCCCAGAAAGTCAACTTGAAGATTGATCAGGAAAAAAATAGTTACTCTTGACCAACCAATTACTCCTTCTCCCATGTCTCGTGCACATCATATATATACTTCAAAATTACCCAAAACATTGGTATTGACTTCCCCATAAGCATCTTCTCTTTAGAATCCAATTTTCATAATGGCTTCTCAAACACTGATAAATCAAGCTCTATCTCTAAATTTTCTCAATTCAATACATGAGACTGATACAGATTGACCGTCTTCAAATAGGATACATGGAATATGTGGGGAAAATATGTAAAATTATAGGGTAAATAAAACTTTTATTCCACCTTTCCAATGTTCTTGGTGATCTTTGAAGGTCTGATATACCTCGGTGTTAGATTTCTCTTCTTTCCCAAATGACAGTGACCTAGACGAGGGGCCACATTCAAGAATATTGGATCACCCACATAAATATCAAGATCATGATTCCTCTTTTCAGCATAAGATTTTTGGAGACTCCTGGATATCAATAACCACTTCTTGATCAACTTGACCTTCGCATATATCTTTTGCATAAGGCTTTGCCCCAATAGTGAGGTCTCACCTACCTCATCCCAACACAGGGGGGCTGATAAGGACGACAATAAAGTGCCTCAAATGGATCCATTCCAATTGAGTATTGGTAACTGTTATTATAAAAAAAAATCGACCAATCCAAAATGACTATCACAAAAACCACCGAAGTTCAAGACAGATGCATATATCAGGTCTTCCAGAATCTGATTTTCCCACTCTGTCTGACCATCCATCTAAAGATGATATGAAATTATCATCTAAATATGTAACCCCAATGATTTTCTGAAGGACTTCCCAAAATCAATAGGTGCTTAGTGGGTCTCTATCTGGTACAATTTTGATGTCACACCATGATTCATTACCACCCCTTGAAAATACAATAAGCCCAACTCTTTCAGTTTGGTTGTATCTTTGATTGAAATAAAGTGGGATAAATTGGTCAAATGATCAATAACTGCCCATTTATCATTCTTAAATTGAGTAGTATAAGGAAATATGATTTTGACGTCTATAGAGACCATATCCTACTACTAGGTAGGAATGGGGAATGGGTGAAGGAGATCAGAGGGCCTTTGATTCTCTTCTTTCACCTATTGACATGTATAACATCTCATCAGTAAATTAGTTTTATCATGACTCATACCTGGAAACCAATACTAATAAATATCGTCATATTTGATTTTTATATCTCTAATATGAATGACCCACTGAGATTGGTGGCTATCCTACATTACCACCATTCTCAGAGACAATGGTACCATTAAACAACCCTTGAAGCACAAGATTCTCTCAGGAGATGAAGACCAATCAAAAGTCATATCCCTTACATGAAGAAACTACATCCACTGCTGACATAGATCATGAATAGGTTTATCCTTATGAATAAATTCTAAAAGAGAAGGAGCCAACTGAATCCTTTCCAATAATTCACCTCCACTTTTCTCCTTTATCTCTACATGCATCTGAGAAAAGAGCCCCATCAGAGTCCACTCATTACTGGACTACCTCATATTCTGCACTAGTATTCTTCTACTCAAGGCATCAGCCACCACATTACCCTTTCCCGGGGTATAGATTATGTTAAAATCAAACCCATGTAAGTACCAAATCCAATGGTGTTGCCTCAATTTAAGACCCTTCTACGAGAAAATGTAGGCTAATATCTTATGATTAGAGTGGAACATAAAAAATTTCCCCTAATAGGTAGTGATGTAAAGTATTCAAACCATGCATCACCACTGCAATATTTAAGTCATGGGTCATGTAGTTATTTTCAATTTGTTAGAGATCGTGAGAGTTGTACGTCACCTTGTGATCAGCCATCATTATCACACACCCAAGACCCATAACTGAAGTGTCTCAATACACCATATATCATTTTCCAGTTTCTCAAAAGATCAACATGGGGGTTTTAGTCAACCTTCTCTTCTACTCCAAGAAGGATTCCTAAAATTATAGTCCTCATTAAAACTTCACCTTTTCTAGGTGCACAAGGTCATGGGTGATGCAAAGCAAGAGAAATACCAAAACAATTGCATGTAGTAACCTTCCAGGTTGAGGAAACTCATAATCTCAAACACATTCGATAGATGCTCCCATGAAATAATTGCACTAATCTTATCAGGGTACACCAAAACCCAATTCCCCATGATCACGTGGATTAGAAAAATCACTTCCCTGATCCAAAAGAATCACTTTGGCAACTCTTCATAAAGGCTATGATCTCGCAATGTTCCCAACACATTCATGAATAACACTCATACTATTCTTTAAATCCATATTAAACCAGGATGTCATTCACGAATACCATGAATAAGTATTTATGATACTGGTGGATCCGCCTATTCATGAGTTCCATAATGATCACTGAAGCATTGGTCATTCAGAAGGGCAAGACTAAGTACTCAATGTGGTTGTACCTACTTCAGAAGGCATTCTTCAGGATATCCTCCTCTCTCACCTTGATTTGGTGGTAATCCAAGACCAAGTCTATTTTAGAAAACCACTTTTCCCCCTTCTTCTAATAAAACAATTCATCTATTCAGGGTGAAGGTTATTTGTTATGGATGGTTACCTTATTCAGCTTATGGTAATTAATTCACAACCAGAGGGATCCTTCGGCTATCTTCGCAAAAGGAACAAGAGAGGTCCAAGGAGAGATGATCGATCAAAGGAGTCCTTTGGATTCCAGACCATCCATTTGTATATTTAATTCCCTCAACTCGGTGGGGGCAATAATATATGACGGAAGTGATATCGGTTGTGTTCTTGATTCCCAAGCAATCAAGAACTTCTCATCCCGATCTAGGGAAAAGCCTAAAAAATCATCTGGAAATGCCTCTAAAAACACATTCAACACATGAGGTAACCCACCCTCAAGAGCACGACAATATTCATCTAGTGTGAGCAATGCTAACTAGAGGAAAATATTTTCATGTTTTGGGAGTGGAGTTATTGCACGACCGGACCAAGGATCCCATTCCCTAAGAATAACTTGAGGACTCCCATAAGGTTCCATGAAACTCACCCACCACCAATAACAATCAATATACACATGGAAGTGCACTGTAAAATCCATGCCAAGGATTGCATTGAAAATTTATATATCCTATACTATGAAGTCCCAATATATCTCAATCCCAAACATGGTAAGCCCACATAGTGGGCACCTCAGACCTCGCTCCATCTTCTAACCCAACAATGTCTCTAACTCCATCGCAAAAGATAGAAACTCAGTTGGAAAATTCAGAATGTTCACAAAACAACTAGAGATAAAAGAAACAGAAGAACCAATTCAAAAAATAATTGTAGATATAGAATATGCAAAGAAAATGGTAATCCGAACTACGGAAGGCACTGCATCCGACCCTGCAGGTGCTTGATCCACCATATGAAGATGCCTAGCCTCTTCCTAAGAAAAACCACTTGCATGTGGCTCTTCCCAATATTGTATCTACCATGATGATGATCTATCCCTTCCCACATGGCCACTAAATAGATATCCCCCCATCCCCGATGGCTATGAATGAACTAGTACTCCACTAGAATCCACAGATCTTTCCCCACTCTGGGTTGTATGTGCCGCCTGGAAAATTTGTTTTAAGTGTCCCATATCTCAACACTGATAACAAGACTTCAGAGGAGATGTACATAAATTTAATGTGTGACCTAGCCTCTTTTACTAGTGACACACAACAAACCTTGCATCAGAATCTATAGATAAGATATTTCTAGGAGGATGGCTTGAACGACCACCTCCCTCATTCCCTTGATCCTCTCTCTTCCTTTTCTTCTTAAATGAGCTACCACTTCCTGTAGCATACACCACTCTAGAAAACCCGTACTTTTTTTGTGATCAATCTCGAACATTCAATCATGATCGAACACCTCATCATAATTTCCCATCTTGAATAAGAAGACCGGAGAGTAAATTTATGGTCGTAGTCACTTCTCAATCTTTTGATCTTTTAGTGAATAATTCCAAAAAATATTTGGAGCATACCATACATGATCAAAAAATTATTTAGCATATTCTGTCACTAGATATTATCTCTAGGATCGATCAATGGACTATTGGGATCTCACATTAGCTAGGACCTTGGCGCAATACTACTCATTGAAGATGGTCTTGAAATCCTACTAGTTCATCTTCTCATTATTCCCAGTTTGAAGCATTGATTCCCACCACCTGCGACTGAGTCCCTCTAGTTGAAATGAAGGAAATTTCACCCAAAAATCCTCAGGTTTTTCTTGTAAATTAAACATACTCTCTATCTTCACATGTCATTCCTCTTGTTATTGAGGTTCGAGTCTACCTTAGAATTAAGGGGGTAATTCATCAAGATCTCCTGGGATTTATACTTCTTGCGACTAGACTTGTCTTTTATAGTTGAAGTAGGATCAGAAATAGCTCCCTATCATTTAAATTGAATAGGCTAGACCACAGCTTCTACCAACCTCTGATCAATCGATGAGGGAGATCTCTAACTGATTTCCTCCTGTGGTTGGAAGAGAGGTCTTTAGGGAGGCATGTTGCTCCAAAAAACAATAGTGACAAGGGAAAAACTTTTGTATAACCTTTCTTAAAACTTTCATCAAAAAATCAAATATAAATAAATAAAACTCATCTAAATAATGAAATAAACAACTATTCCACTCCCACCAAATGATCATGTGCATTCTTCAGCCAACACATCCCACCTAGATGTGAAGACAAAAAAACATCCTAATATCCCATGGAAACTGATTTTCTATCACGATAGGTACTTAACAAGAACCATACACATTAATAGAAATACAAGCCGTAATAGTCCAAGCTCTTGTCTAACATGTCTCATTCAAAATAATAACCAAACTCGAAAAGCATAACCTGCTATGATACCATTTTTTCAGAAAGAAGATCCGGTCTCCATCAAAACCAGCACCCGACACAGTCCATGGAATTCCTCGAAGGGCTTTACCAATCCCACTGGACAAGAACAAGTTCATTGTTTTCACAAATAATGGATTCGGAATTATTTACGTGAGTTTAAAAAGAATTAACAAATCAAAATTAATAAATAATCTAAAACTGTAAATTTAATGCAAACAAACTAGTAATAAAATTGAGAACTGATGTACATGGTTTTAGAAAAATCCCAAGAGGACCAAAATTCAAAATAAATATCAAATAAATCTCTAGAACCACCACATCGTAAGGGGACATCATCCCTAGGACTTTTCTATAACACTGAATCAAGGATGAAAGCTAACAACCCGAACTGCCATATCCAAGGACCTTTCCCTTTCTTGTGTCAAACATAAACAAGTATACGAACAACTAAAGGATTATATGGGGTGTGTGACTAATCCCAAAATAATTCCACCAAAAATATTTCATGTTATAAACATTTTAATAAAATGAAAGGTTTCAAGTCCTATAAATAAGAAATGCTAGTAATAATTTTAAAAGGTTGGAATTGCATATGAAAAATGTTTTTAAGGAAGATACTATAAGAATTGAAAATTTTAAACAAAATATACATGATACATAATTTTAAAACCAATAACACCGTATAATGACAGTAAGTAAAATATATTCGATGATTACTAATCATGGGAACACCTCAAGGCACTAGCTAGATGTGAGACCTAGGTACATCATATCTCTGTGTAAAATCCACCATAATCAATATTATTATTTGGAAAAATCCACTAGTATGGGAAAAACCAATAGACTAGTGGTCCCAAAAATCATCAAATTATAGTTAGTATTTTCATATTCATCATTTCTAAAGGGAAATAAAGACAATACCACTATGGATCACTAGAATAAATGTCCTAGTCTGCCCAACTAGATACTTGGGTTTCCCTATTTGTGCTTAAAAATGTTCGGCATGTTAAATAATGTCATTTTCACATAAAAATTAATTTCTGTAACATACACACACAAAACAGTCCCTAACATGCCTTTTCACCCATTGTGTATCTCAAAGAACCATTCAAAATTTAAATAAAACAACTTCAAGTAGTAAAACAATGTTTTCCACACCAAAAAAATTTAAAAATCCTCTTTCAAGAACAAATGTACACTAATACCATACTCAAATAGATTTGGAATCCCAAAAAAAATTTAATAAAACAATTTCATGCATCACCAAATAACCCCTAATGATCCAACATTGAATACACATAAAAACACACAATTTCATGTCACAATGTAACATTAAAATTAAATGCTCAATCAAAACGAAAAAATGACTTCCACACCACAAAAACAGTATAGTAATCATGGTAAATATGTTAAAAAAGAATGATAATTTCTTCAGAAAATGTCTACACATGGAATCACCAACCATATATGTCAAAAAACCCAAATCCTTGGGTGAAACATCAACCACACCATCGCTGCACCACAAGAGATTGAAAACAAAACTTAATCCACATTATTGGACAATGGAAACCAAAATAAATACCTAAGTACAAATCCCTACTTTCTTTACATTTGGAACTTCAACAAAGGTGGAAGAACCCTTAAGTAAATGGATGAAAAAATATAAAATCACTTACTTGATGATCCTTCATGTCTTCCCCCAAAAAACCCGTCCAAATTGGGGTCAAAAAGAGTTTGTGGGATCTTGTGAGACATCCATGTCCTTTAAGGTTGAATGGGGGAAGAAATGGGCGGATTATGTTTAATTACAAAAGCAAAAAGTTGGAATTTCAAAATATTTTTATTGAGATGGACAGTTATGTACTGTTTACCTACATTTTTTGGTAAACCATGCACACAAACCTTGCACCCATCTCTGTCCATAGAAAACTTGTCCAAAAAATCCATCTTTAATAGGGGCCTAAGGGAAACCAAGGGGCGTTAGTCCATGAATATAAGAGAATCAATATCTTAAAAGAAGGATATTGGTGTGACAAAAATAGAAATCCTACCCAACTGTTCTAGTGGATTTATATAGACATGACATAAATAAAAGATATATGTATATGTCTATATACATAAAAACTTGAAATAAACTATATTTACTAGAACCTTATCATATAATTATATATAAAACATTAATTAAAATGGCTGACTATATAAAGGATACTAACTTTGACGATTTAACATAGTTCCATTTAGAAAACCCCATTATAAATTTCTTTTTTAAGGGTGTGATATAGAATGTGAGGATGAAATATATAGTCTTGCTTTTGGTCTACCATAAAGAGGATCTTCTGCAATAATTATGGTAAGGGTGGTTTAGTTTGAAAACTCTTATTTATTAGATTTTCAAATCCCATATGTAAAATGAAAATTATTTATAATTCTATAATTACATATCATTATTATAAAGGAAATCTATGTAAACTTTTCTAATTCAAAACCATAACAAATGGGAAATTTTGTTACTCTTATCTTATTTTTCAAATAACTTTTTAGAAATGATTATTTTCAAGAATATTGGTTAAAATTTTATAGTTCATTTTTAAAAAATATATATTATTATTTTATTCATAAAATATTCATTAAAACATTTGGATTTTCATCCTGATAATATGTGTGTTCATGAACTATGTATGTCAGTAACATTTTATTTATGTTTTAAAATGTTTTTAATCACAATTTACAGTAAATTTAATTTTTTGGAATATTTAATTTTTTTTTGTAAATTTGGATAATCACATTTGAAAGTGGTTATGTTTAATAGTTTTGTATATATTTTTTTCAGAAAAAAAAGTTACAGATATGTAATATTTTTTGATAAATATTTTTAATGTAATTATAATGTGAAATAAAGGCTTTAAAAATTTTTTAATTAAAAAAATAACTTGGGTATCGAGTGAGACATGAGGAATTGGGAGTGAACCCACAATCACCAGGAATTTTTTTCCAAATATAGATAGTACCAGTGCACACATTGAATTTTTAATATTATACATGTATCATTATATACAATAAGAATTTTACAATATTCAATGTGATGATTTAATATGTTCAATGAGAAATCCAAATTTTTTTCAAGGTTATTATATATTGAAATGGAATGGTTTTTCAAAATGATATTTCTTCTTAAAGGTTTTTAATATTATTTACTATGGATATTTATGAAAACCTTGAGATTTTAAATTTTGAAAATTATTTATCAAATTCTTGTTATTTTATAAGAAATGAAATGTTTTCCATATTGTTTTTAAATGGGAAATTATTCCTAGTTTTAAAACCCCAAACTATAAAATTTTAAGCTCATACGAAATTATAAAATGAATATCATAGGATCATTATATGTTATAAAGATTTATGATATCATTTAAAGAGCTATCTTGAATGAATCATGGATATTTTTGTATAAAATTCTTGTAAAACTCTAATATTCGGTAAGGTTTTTTTTAATCCTCCAAAACCGAGACCAAAAATATTCTCGGTTGTGTAAATGATTGTATATTTTTCTGTTACATTTTTTAAAAAATATACAGTATGATGTATAACTAGATACAAGAATACGGGTCTAGGGATATCATAGAATTTTGGTGGAGTATGGAGAGGACTATAGGTTGGATTTGTCTTTGCATCCTTTTTGAACTCTAGATCACTAGCATGTAAATAAGAAAATAGATATTTATATGGTCTTGATCCTCTTGGAAAATCATTGTTAAAACATCAATAATTATTCACATTAATACATAAATTAAGGCCCCAAATAAGTTCAAAAATAAATCCTTCAATCTATTTTGTGACCACCTATTAAGATTTGTTTGTCCCAAAGATCAAAGGTTGAATGTATGGATATTCTAGGATTCTAGAACTGATGTGGAAAATGATATTTGGTGTTTTCTAACCCACCAATACACATCCTTCCCAATAATCCCTCTATAAGAAATTCTAAATGAAAATTTACAGTTTTCACAATCAATATGGTGTAGCCACTTCCTCTATTCCATGGTCTCAACTCCATAGTTTTACTATGATGAAACCATCTCTACTAAAGTGTAGTACCACCTGTTTTGTCTGGAATTGTTACTAAAACACATAAAAGCCTCTTCAAGATTACCAAGGCCTATAACCCTTTACCCAAATATTTCTCAGCTCAGAACAAGGTGGATATGAACATAAATAGTCATTCATTATGGAAACCACAATAATAGGGTTTAACATTTCAACACTATATTTACATGTATTGAATATTTTAAATGTTCTAAAGTTCTATTTTCATATGTATATCCATACATACCATTAGTAATTTTTAATAATGGTGAAAAGTAAATTTCTTCTACCATGAGATGTAACCCTATAGAGTCTCCATAATTTCAAATAGACATATTCCAGATTGTCTTCAGCCTTATGAACTAATCATTTAAGACTCACATGATTGGACTTCCTAAAAATAAAATATTTAACAAATTAATTATCAGAATGAGTATCAAACTTAATGACCCTTTATGATAATGTTCATTCATTTCATTTTACCTAGCATTTCCAAATCCTTCTTTCCATAGAATATTGGGCTCAGACATATGGGAATAGATTTCATTAATCAACATCAAAATGTGTTCTACCATCTATGGTATACAACGAGTTCATATGAGTTCATTTCATAATGGTGATGGATATCATATAATTACTAACACTTCCTAACTCAAAATTAATGGTGTATTAATTTTTCCCTTTCACTCCTTGGGAAATAAGGTTTAATTTTAATTTAGGTGTCGAGATAACCTCATACAGAATTATTTATGACCCGTCATGAAGATCGAGGGAAATATAACTCATGAACATGATATGAAAAATTATATTTTTCTTAATTACACAACCCCACTCTCAATTTAACTTAAATATAAAAATTATTATATCTTCATATACATGTGGAATGAGAATCCCAAATCTAGGACCCACTATTTGGATGTGGTACTCATATACATATTCAAAACATTTGTTGTATCAGATTTTTTTTCCTCAAATAATGATTGATCATTTTTTCCTCTAGAATTTTTTATTTTAATAAATATTCATTTAACATGAACATGTTATTTGAAATGAAGATAATTAATAAAACTACCCTTATATTTAGACCAACTCTTAAATGTATTATTCATGCTAAATGTTCTTCTCTTCGCACTTATAGCATATAAATTAAGTCCTGAAACATCTTATTTAATGGGGCCTTTCATTTTTAATTATTTTGACAAAAACATTAATTTAAAATATTCTAGTTATATAGTATATCATCCATGCATAATTGAATACTTACATAACACTAAATTTAATATAAATATTTAAATAATATCCTAGTCTAAATAATTATTATTTATATCTATATTATAAAAATATAAAATAATTGTATTATAATCATCCACATGGGTCAAGACTTTAGTTATAGGATGAATTCTAAAGTATAAAATACCATTTTCTTATGTAATCTCTATGCCATATATTTTTTCAAATATAGGGCCTCAAATTTAGACCACTTTTGGGTATACTTACACTCATAAGTGACTTTTAAAATATCTTTATCATATAAGGAATACAACCTGAGACTTAGATAATTACAAATGATATGAGTAGGAACATCTAATTTAGTAATAATGTATTTTCTAGTATCAAACAAAGAGGTAACATTTTCTTTTAGACCATATATATAATTAATAATTTTTTGATCTAGATGAAGATTCATTTTAATACAAAAAAGATAAAAAATAATATTCCTCCTTGAACATATCTATTTAAATAATCAAAGAATATTTTTTTCTTATTATAATACCAATTTAGTGGGTATGTGTTTTCAAGTTAGTCCCTTACAACAACCAAGACAAACTAATTTAGTTAGGGGAATAAAAATGTTTCAAGATATATTACTTTATAATGAATATGAAATCATGATCGGTGAGGAATAATAATATATATGATATTAGAAAACAACAAGTAATAATGAAGTGTAACACCTCTATAAAACACACTTCGTTACAAACTGGATCTATATGCATAATGATAACAGCCACTGATATCATATTTTTTACCAAAAGAAAATTAATATAATACAAGAGAGTCAAAAATATATAAGTGTACTTTAGAAACTATTAATGGAGAAAACCACGTTACAAATAGGTTTCAGTCCTCAAACCCATCATGAGGTGTCAACAACTAATCTTCCTTGATCAATGTATGATATGCATGAAAACAATAGAAGGATACATCAGTATCTAGATGAAGGAAATAAATAAATATAATGATAACCCATTATAGTATCATATCATTACATAAAAAATAAGTAATATGTAGAATAGAGTTGTATGCCATTGAAATCCTTGACACATAAAACATCCCTCTCTAAGGAATCTTATGTCCCCATCGATATCCAATGGAATGATACATTCAGAAAAATTTGAAATAAACAACAAACCATTCTTTAGTAGACAATAGGAACATTGGGTAGGTCTCTCGGTAACAATAATTCAATATCTATCTCCCTATTTCATTGAAATCCCAAACAAATATAATTTTATATATCTATTATGAAGAAGATAAACTAAACCAAAGAATACAAATACCTAAGGGGATATGATAGTGATAAAATCAGGTGACACAACATAAGTAATACGATCATATATGATGAGAAATAAGTTTATAACATTGATGAGATAGAATGTTCTCAATAATAACTATCTAATAAATCACATGGATATGTGGCGCTAGGAAATAACACACCTTAGATTAAGATGAATCACACTTTAAATAATAGAAATAGAAAACACACCAAGAAAGAACAACTTTGGAACACAAGATCCATGAGATCTAATGAGATCAACATCCTTGATAATCCTTTCCATAAATACCACAAACATGTAAGTAAAACCAAGGAATAATATTTCATAGAGGAATAAAATTGAAATGTTTAATGCATGAAACATCTATCTAATAAATGAAAAAGTTTCATAATAAATTAATTTATAAATTAAAAAATGTATCATGTGTGAAATTTCACAGTGGTATTTTTAAGAGTTGGTGTAATTAGAATGTGTAAGAGTATTTGAAAAATTAGTCTGGATCACAACTTCACTCTTTTAAATACTATTATATTTAATTAAAAAATTTCATATATTTTGAAAAAATATATCAGGAATTGGGTACTATGGATGATCATCCATAAAACAAACACCAACTTCTCTATAAGAAATAACTGTTAGAACTATTTCCTCCATCACATTCCTTCTAGTCCTAACACATATTACTTCTAACGTTCCATCTCAAAACAATTTGGGGTAGTATGAGTAAACCATCTAATATTTTATGATAACCACCTCTCCTCCTGAGAACAAATGTGGGATCATTTTTTCCAAAATAATCCTTCCCTTTAAATAAAGACCCCAAATTTTGGCCTCCCCTTTGATGACAATCTATATCATCCAATCAAGTTGTGCTTTCATTGTTTTCTCTATTTATCGAGACATGGTGCATATATATTGTTATTATATAGAAATTCAATAGAATAAACAAGATTATATCCATATATACAAAATGATTCACCATGTTTTTATCAAAATTGATTGTATATCTACTTTACACATCACATAATATATATACCATGACTCTGATACCAAAAGACATGATCCTTTCATATAACCCAGACCATCAAGGCCAAATAATTAATCCAATAAGAGTATTTATCCTTAAAAAATATTGAGGGGTGGAGTAGCCCATCTAAGATTATATATTATCCATATCTCCTAAGGGAAGCTGATATGGGATTGGGTTTTCTCCAAATAATCATCCCCATAAAACAAAGAACACAGATATGGATCTCCCCATAAACGATAATCAATTTTCTTCATATCATATTACACTTACACCTCTATTTTTCTTTTATTACTAGGATATGTTGACTGGAAATTATTATTAGGAATCATTTCAATAGAAGGTGTATGGATACATATGGTCCATCTAAGTCACCATTAACATTGTCAAACTAGTTTGGGGATCTACCACCCACAACACAACAAGGATACACCTAGTATCTATTTCACTTATTAGGATCCTTTTCTCTAGCCTACACCATACAAGACTAACACATATCCCTTCTAGATGAAACCAAAAAGGGATTATGTGTTGGGATGAGAAATTCAGGAAATGACAAAAGAATATCAATCATTGGTATTATATCAATGGTGTATCTTATGTGGGATATGGGTGGTACATACCAAAACTATTTTGATAATGATAACGGGGCTTAGTTGTATCATATGGAACTATGATGGTTCCTTATATTGAATGTCATCGTGATAAAATAATCTTTAAAGTGTGTTCCAATGTTAATAATAGAAATTAATTTATAATATTTTTTGGATTATATGGGTTATCATTGAAGGGTACACCTAGATGTGTGGTCATTGGTTTTATGTTAGGATATTTTGTTGAAAACCCAATCCCACGTTATTTTTTTCATGGAATGATGTCTAACATATTAACAAGGATGATATATTCCTCCTATAACCATTTTTTTATGATATATTCTTAGAAAGACTTATGTGTTAGACTCAGAAGGTCTAGGGTAAAGAAAAGGAGCATAACAATGGTTTCATCCCACCAAAATTTGATTTACAAAATGACATTACCTTCAATAGGTAGTTCTATACTAGTATTTTAAGAGAATTAAGGGGGGGTTTAAAATCATATTTCCACAAGGGGATTTATATAAGGGTTGTATTTTCATGATGGATATTAATAGATAATTAAATAATGGTTGTGGTGTTCTCTTGGGATAGAAACTGGTGATATGTTGTAGTGAGAGAGAAAAAGGGAAGTGGTAAATCTTGTATGTGGATTAGTTGTTAAATGATGGTCTGGCATGGAAGGATGTTTAGTTGGGAATCCCCTTATGGAAATAATTATATATTAAACCAATTTAGGAATTTTAGATAGGATATGGGGTTAATATAAGAGTTATTTTTTCACTTAATTATGAGATGACAAGGTGGCTGGTGTAGTATTATTGAAAAGATGGATGCACCTAGTTTGATCATGGTGGGATGACAATGGTGGATTACCCTAATTATGAAATCTATGAGGATGATGTAGAGAATGGAATGAAGTAGCCCAATTTAGAGGATCTATTATATAAAGAGATATATTAGATGATTTTTTTGGATATGAAATTCATGTAGTGATTCATGGTTTTAACCCCACTATACAATGTGAAACAATTTTAATGTAAGTGGAAATGATGTTATGTTTTTTTAATGTTAATAAAGGAATGTTCTTAGATAATATTCTTAAAACAAAATATATTTAAGTTATTCAATTTAAAAAAAAATTAAATTAAATTATAGTGAAGGAAATGAGTACAACTAGCTGTGAAATGGGATTTAGAACCTATTAGTTTGTTTCCTTCTCACTAATTTTGTTATGTAATATATATGTATGTCTGTATTCATGGAAAAATTGGATTAATATTATAAAAAAATACTCATAAGGGTACTAACAAAAATGATAATATATATATATATAGAAACTTATCATTATTTTCATTATTATGAAATTATGAATTTACACATAGATATATGTCTACATTAATAGAGAAAATTTGTTTTTAACCTATTTTCTAATTTCAAAAAATTACATTTTTTTTATTGACCATTTTACTATACAATTCATGGTTATGATATTCATGAGACCATTTATGTAGATTTACTAGGTTTTTTGGAATTTAAAAATACTGGACACCAATATTTTTAGTGATATGATCCATGAAAATTACAAAAGTATGTAATTATTCTTTCTCATGAGGAGATAATAATAAAATAATATGTTAATTGATTTAAAGCTATTATGATGACGAAATTTATGAATGATTTTTTGGACATGAAATTTTGTATAGGATATTTGATGCTATTTTTGTTGATCATGATGTATATGGATCTTCTGTTTAAACACCTAATATTTATAATACAAGTAAGGATTTTTATTGATAAGAGATATAGCAGAATAATATGGGTTAATGATGATATTTAATATGATGAGGAGAAATGAACCGATTGAGGATACTTTTTTATTAATGATAAGTTATATTATGATAATTCAGGTGATTATTGTTATCATCCCATGTATATAACCTAAACATAAAATAGGGATGAGTTTGACCTTGATGTATTATCAATGATGGATTAATTGATGATATTGTTTGAATTATATCCTTAGCTTAAATGTTATGATACTAAATGATAGTGCCTATTAAAATATTTTTATTCTCACATTGTATACATAAAAGAGAGTAGTTGTAATAACCCAGGTACTAATAAAACAATTTTTTTTTCATTTTGGAATTAAATAGATAAATTAATTATAAATGTATTATTAAATAAGTCCTATTTAACATAATTAAGGAATATATATTAAAATAATAGTAACCTCACCTAAAAGAGTAAGAATAAAAAATATGTATTTTATAAGTGAAAATATGACATATTTATATCATGTTTGAAGTAAATAGATTTATTTAAAATAATAAATTAATTTTGTGTATTTTGGGTAACAATAATGTTTATTTAAAATTTTATAATTAAAAAAATGAATTAAAAGAAAATTTATCATCATAAAATAGATTCATAAATTAACAATCTGTTTTTTTATCATTATAATATAATTTTATGATAGCTTAATTAATGTTTCAATGTTTCATAAAAGTAGTTATAATTTAAAAAAAAGTATTTAAAAAATTATGTATTTATTTAAAAATTAAATTTTTAATATTTAGAAAATTATTTTCCTAAAATGGAGTTAATATTATTATTATACAAATATAGAAATTCATATGTTGAATGCTTGGGATTTTTCAAAAATAATTCAATTTTTAGTGAATATTAAAATATGGTAATTTATACTATATATACATTATAAGTTAAATACACTATTATATCAGTAATTTATGATAAAATAATCCTAATATATAATCCTACATAATTATTTTTATATATTCATAGATAATTCTACAACTATTCATAATCATGTTCTAAAATAATAAACTAATTAATAAAATAATCACAAACTCTCATCTCCTCCACTATAAATAAAACCCCCACCACCTCTTCTCCTCACACCTTTTAATCCTTGAAGACATTAAAAATTATTCCCAATACAATTTCCAAAACTATACCCCATTTCCATGATCCATTGGTTAAAAAAATAAGAAATCTAATTTCCCTAAGGAGGTTCTCAAGGAGGAGAATTGATGAGGTAAAATCCACTTTCATTTTATTTTATTTTCTTTTCAATTTGTTTTATTTTATTATCCTCAAAGGACATCACCATTAAAAAGTGACATGATAAATCTTTTATATTAAATTTAATTTAAATTTATTATGTTAATGTAATATCCATCATCAAACCACCTCTTCTCTTTTTTATTTAAAAAATGAAAACATTGTCTATGACATGTCAATTCATCACCTTCATTGATGAAGAGTTTCCATTTTCCATTACCACCTTAAATTATAGTCATAAAACCATTATAATGGTTAGAAAAATATTTCAATATGTATAATAAAATTTTTTATGGTCTGTAACTAATTTATATACCTAACATTCAATAAAATGAATCTAGTTAGAAATGGTCCAAAAAACCTGCAAAAAATAAACCAAACCATTATCATTACTTTTTTATCAAATGAATAATCATCATATTAGAAAAAATATATATGGTATCATTTATAATTATAGAAAAAAATAATACCATGTCATTCCACATATAAATTTTTTCTTCCATTTGAAAAGAAAAGTCATAATGAACCAGACATTGAAACCATGAAATTAATGCACCTGAAAAAATAAACTAACAAAATATTATAAAAAAATGGTTGAAAAGAATTTGTATATATAGTATTATAAATATTAATATAGTTATTTAATAAACAAAAAACACACTATAAACCGTTATATATTCATTTTGAATACATTTTAAGGAAATCAAACCTGAGGTAAGGTAATTTTATATAAAAAATCCCTTTAAAATCATAATTAAAAAAAAGAATGTTTTGAGGATTCAAGTATTAATTTTTTATGATTATTTTTTGGATCATTTGAATTTTTCAGGACTACTTATGGTTCATTAATATCTCTCTAATTAATTGGGTTTGTTTATTTGTAAGATGACCATAGTGGTTATTCCTAGTATAACTACGATGGTTGCATCAAAAGGTAGTTATGAGGGTTACATTATAATGTATCCATGAGATTTGAAAATAATAAGTTATCAATAAGGGTTACAATAAAATATATTTATGGTAATAAAATGATTCCCTAAGTTACGAACATGGTTTATTTATGTTTACTATGATTTATGGAAACCTAATTTTTTCACAAAATAAGTATTTGATACTTTTAAAAGTAAAAATTTTATTCTTCATGTGTTTTTATGTATTCATGGACTAATGGTTTTCATTCTTATTTCTTTCAACATTACTGATATTTGTTTTCTAACTCCATTTTAAAAAAACATAGGGTTTATGGATTGGTAACTGAAAAGAAGATTCAAAGCTAAATATTTTGAAAAAATTTCCAGAAAATAATTCATGTTTTATTAAATGTTTTTCTATTATGGAAGAAATAGGAATTGTTTTATTAGTATCCCATTTTTATTATTATGGGATGTTATGTATGAATTATAACCTAATTATATAAACCTAAAAACTAAAAATATCTTTGGAAATGTAATAAGTGTATTGTAGATCAATTAAATAGATTATGTAATGAATAATGAAGGGACCTTATACACTAGTAGAAAATATGTCTCCACATCAGTTTGTTATAAATTTTGATGTAAATTTTCTATATATGTCTATAAAAGAAATTTTAAAAATTTAGATTTCAACATTTTTTTATAAATGATGTCTAAACTCATCCCCTAGTGGTCTTCGGCATCAGTTTCATATAAAATGACGTCGAAACTGTAAAACCCCTGGTAAATAAAGAGTATGAAATTTTTACATTTATCCATATTTGTGAATAAAATATTAATATTACTTTAAAGGGAATTCTATTCTCGATGGTTTACACAATATGCAACAACAAGTTCCTTTCAAATCATACGTTGCACTCTAATAGTAAAATAATATTATTTTAAATGTTAGTTAACGCCTAGCCGTTGTAATGGAGAGAATGAACATAACTAACTACAAAATTATTATATATGTTTGTCAAATATTTTTTTTTTTCAATAAATTATAGGGGATTAAAAATTCAAATGAATCCAGTTTTTAAGCGTAAACATTCCAATATTCTTTAAAAGGTCGATTAGATGCCTTTTAATGGAGAACCTCTTTTAAATCCACTTTTGATAATTTTATAAGATCTATTTTTCAAAATAAACATATTATTTATGATTGGGTCATTGAAATTTACCTTGTGTTAATTTTTGTATTTTTCTGACAATGTTCATTTTTCAATGAATAGTGAAAAATACTGCATTTTACATCAAAACTGCTTTTTCATATAATTTAATTATATGGATACATTATCTTTTAAATTTTTTTAATGTTTAATTCGAATATATTTTTACCATTTAATCCAATTATGGTCGTTGGGATTAATTTCACTTTTTAATTGGGCACAAACAAGTGCAAAACTTTTCGTAAATATTGTTTCTAAAAAACCCGCTATTTGTTTTGACAACGGGAAGTTTATGTAAATTAATTATTGCAAATTATGTGTTTGGAATTTGGTAAAATGGATTACATATTTGGAATCATAAGTTCCAAATTATGTAATTAAGACTCTTTTGTTTTTGGACATTATGAATAGTAACGACGGTAATTATCTTTATTTATCTTGATTAATGAGTAATCGGGTAGTTAAAGATAATAAGATAATATCATAATAGTACAAAATGACAACAAAATGTGTCCTAAGTCTACTGGTTGTCTCAAGGCCAACCATGGGATGCCTTGTGCCAAACTTGGGGGCCCCATGGAATCACTTTTGTGAGAAAGTGACTTTTTATCTTTTTACTTTTAAAGAATGTTAAATGTAACAAAGAATGTATCACCAAAGTAAAATATTTTCAATTTTGTCTACATAAATGATATTTTGAACTATAAATATTCATTTGAAATTTAAAATTATTTTCAACATCGTGATATTCTTTTATAATTTTTAGACATTAAATATATTAAATTATTTATGACATCATGATGATGCATCGATTACCTCATTAATAAAGGATTTAAATAAAATGGAAAGATAATGTAAAATCTAAGACCTAGACATGTCCAAAACCTATTGTATGGGTGGATTTTGAACCCTTATCACCTTATCGTCGAAACTCATCAATGTGGGACCATTAAAATACGAAACTCATTCTAAAATAAAGTAAATTTCTTTACTTTCGAAGAGTGCCCCTCCTCTCCTCTTATAAAAGGCCCCCACCTCTACCTATTGACCCACACATTAAAAAGCCTTTGGATCGGCCAAACCCTGACCATTTTGTCTCTCCACATCCCTCTATAACTCCATGATGCATCACTTTGGGCAAAATCCTTCCCAAGGAAGCCTTTGAGCTCAAACTAAAGGGAGTTACCCGATTTTAAGGTAATGTCTTCCCTTGAGTCCATTTGTTTATTTTGCTTCTCCAATCCCCTAAACTATTTTTATTCATTTATTTTGTATCAAATCCATTATCCTAAATATAATAGGATTTTGTTATAAGAAGGATTCGAGCTACACTTTCACACACCTACATCTAGTGGTTAAAGAACATACTGTTTCTGTGGATGGAAAATTTCTGCCTCCCGAAACGATGATTGTTCAACATTCATTTAACACCTTAAAAGGTGGCCATTAAGATGAAAATATTTTTATATATGATATATAATATGTTTATGTTTTCTTTAAGCTTCTGTATTTTTCATTTATGGCATACCTTTATGGATTCCATTATGGGTATACGCGATATCTCCATTTTAGGAAGTGCGGACTACCGCCCCCTCAAAGTGATTTGATTCGTTAATACCATATGTGGTATGTATAAAGGATATATTTAATGATATTATATATAATACCATAATGTAATTAAAATACTATTATTTATTATTATGTTTTAATTCCATTAAATATGAAATAGAAATGGAAGTAGCGTTCATGCGTACGTACGACTTACCTTCTCCATGAACGGTGCATTTCATTTCTTAACTCTAAATGTTATGTAATATTATAAATGCATGAATATACTGGATATATTTGATATATATGATATCACAATCATGAATACAATTCTGGATATAATGGATATTTTACCACATGAACAACTTGTAATTATAAAGAGTTTATTTTTTTGACTCAAGTACAAATGATCGTTAAAATGACCATTATTAACTTAAATAATAACATAGTGTTCATGACATGGTAATAAGTGATATAAAAGGAATAATGAACATTAAAAATGGTTCTTGAGGAATTATAAATTAACTCAAGTTTATTATTCAGGAGATTAAAGAACGATCGAGTCAAGTCGGGCCCGAGGTAAGGGATCCTACTCCACTCTTTCTTTTTAAGTACACTCTTTTATGTCATTCCTTTTAAAGCTCATCTTTCTTGTTATTGGGATGTTCTTTTATATTAATCTTACTTTAATTTTTATGTACATCTGATTAGAGACCCAATTCTCTCTCATCAATCCATTTTGGATGTTTTTAGTGGCGCCGTTAGGCTGTCGAATTTTCGTAAGAGATCTAACCTCTCTCTTTCTTTTTATGTACTCTCCATTATGTCACATCTTTTAATCTCCTATTTGTTATGTTTGGGTATGTTCTTTTATATTACTCTTTCTATAAAAATTATTTTAATGTGATGAGATAACCTATTTGATCTCATCAATCCATTTTTGTAAGTTTTATGTGGCGCTGTTAGGCAGCCGAGTTTTCTTAAGGGATTTTTCATCTCACTATTATTCCCGTGAGATATATACTACATTTGCCACAATTTCCTTTGAGTGGTGTATGTACTGCCCGTTATTTTACTCATTGTGTAATATACTTTCTTTTATGAGTATTTACATCAATGTTTTATTGTCCTTCTTTCATGAGGTGAATGTTTCGAAAGATACCCATGTCGGTAAGGGAACCTTTCACCCTCCTCTTTTTTAAAAGACTTCTTTTGTTGGGTCTTTTAATTTACATATTGTTATGTTGGTATATGTTCTCATATATCCTTATTGATGTAAATTTTATGTCCAAGTGATGAGATACCCTTTTTTATCTCTCATCAACTCATTTTGATGTGACGCAGTTACGGTGTCAAGGGAACTTCTAAACCCAATTTCGATTTCTTTGGGTTCAACATGTAGTTATTGAATATGTCATCCTTTGAATATGTGTGAATTACCTTTGATTATTTTACACTTAATATCCACTTATATTTTGTGTATTCGTTTGTCACACATAATTATGTAATTGATTTATCCTTAAACCAAGGATACCATCTTTGTAAGGGACTTCGTCTCAATCTCCATTCATTGAGGCATATTTTGTTTTATACACAACCTTATTTTATACGGTGTATAAACCCCTTTAACATTTACGTTTATCCAAAAAGGAATCTTTTTAATATGATGCATTTTACTAAATGACAAAAGGGAATGTTTTTGTCACACGTATGCGCCGACAACGACTTCTCCGCCTCCTGGACCATTATTTGAGTTTCGGCTTCTTCTACAAGACATACCTTATTTTTAAAAGAAAAATAAATACCATGTTTTACTTTTCGTTTACTTTTTTTATTGAAAATGGTTTTCATAATGTTTTTATATCAATTTGTTGTATTGATATCTTGTTATTGAAAGTTAGAAATGTTATGTTTCCTTTATGCATGTTTTATGTTATAAGATTATGTTATGGTTCATGGGCATTGTTATGAAGACGGGTGGTTCCAAGATAAACTAAGGGCGGGTGAGCCCGATATAGGTCTCCAATGCATTGGGTAACGCGAAGGAGTGAAATGTTAAGGTTTCTCTGAAGAGATTTAGGGAATATACTGTGGTGGGTATTCCAAACGTAAGCAAGAGGGTTACTCCCTACGTAAGAATGTTATGAATGCCTCAAGTTACATTTTATGTCTTATGATTTCTATGATTTGTTCATGATTTGATGAGGTATGTTAAAGTGCCTATGTTTTATGGGTAAAGTATGATTTCATTCTTATGTATATATGAACTCATGTTTCCTTTCCATATTTTTATAACCCTTACTGAGCTTTTTATGCTCATCCCAAGTTTTTGAAATGTTTTTCACAGGTCAAGGGAAAGGTACATGATATGATGATAGTGTCAAGGATGTGTCAAGAAAGAATCCGTGTTTTATTTTTAAATATGTTTCCTTTGATGGGAAGAATGAATACTATCTTTTATGTAACCACTTTGTTTAAATGTGGAATGTAATGGATGTTTCATGATCTAATCCTCTAAAACTCTAAACCTGAAAAGATCCTCAATGTGTAATCTTATAATAACTCAAGATTAAGTAAGGTTTAAGGCTGGGGCCTTATAGAAACTCAGGCATCCTCAGTATTTAGTGTCAGATTTAATAAAAATTGACATCAAATATTATGATATCTTGGCCTTCAAAAACAGTTTTTTTAAAACAACATTAAACAGTAAAATATTGACCTTTCAACATTGGTTTTTTAGAAAACTGATGTCTGATTTATGATTCTACATGGTTTTTACTGTTAGTTTTTTATAAAACCTGACATAAAAAGTAAATTTTCGAAAAAAATATGTTTTATATTTGTTTTGTAAAAAATCGATGATAAAACATTAAAACACATAATATTTTAATATATTTGGTTTCCAAGGCTTCAATTTGACTATTCATGAACCTAAAATAGACTTATGGATCAAAATTTATGGTGGTCATATGTTGTACAACTTCATGTTTCAATAAATACAACTGGCCTCATTAAAAACATGAGAAAAAAAGAACCAATAATTATAATCAGAATGACTAAAAAAGAATAACATTAAATATTAAATTCAGTAATATTTATTTTATTTTATTTATTTTAATTGATATGTTGGTTATTGATATTTCACTTATTTTTAAGGAATAATTCATTAGGTAATGAAGATAGTGACTGAAAAATAATTTCACACCACAGCCAATGAATATCATGTGGATTTTTTATCTTTATATCTCGATTAGAATAACAATTCATCATCATAAATAAATCTATTAATATTTTTTTGATAAGGATAAAATAATAACTAAAATAAATGATGAGAATACAAACCTTGAACAAATCATCGATTAATGAATTGTTGATATTTTTATTGTATAAAAGATGTAAAAAATGTTGAAATAAAGGGATGAGGATATATATATATATATATATATATTGTAATTAAAATATTCAGGGAGGTGGTGTATTAAAATTTAGGTGGGATTTTGAAAATAAAAATGCACATTGTAAAAAAATTGGAATACTGAACCCGCATATTTAAAATTTACTTTTAACATCTGGTAAATACATAAACGATGTCAAAACTATTCCCATGTATGTGATTTAACATTGGTTTTTCAAAAAACAAAAACTGTCTTGTAATGTTATTTATTTTAGAAATTTATTCTAAATAATGACTTTAAAATTCAGTTACTAAAAAAGTAGATGCTAAAAATATAGTCTTATAATGTTCAAATTCTGATGTCCATAACTTCTGATCCATAAGTTTGTTTTAGCACCATAACCAATATCATAAAATATTGATAAATTATCAAAAATAAATTAATTTAATTTTAATATTGGTTATTTGAAGAAAAAATTCAAAAAATTGAATTTTTATGTCAGTCACTGAAACAACGGCATTAAAAATCAAGTCTTATATTTTTCAACTTCTGACATCCATAACTTTTGATCCATAAGTCTGTTTTATCTTTATGAACTATAAATTAAATTCATGAGAAATTATCAACAACATGGTTGTTATTTTTAACATCATTTATTTTAAAACCAATTCAAAAAATGAATTTTAATGTCCTTTACTGAGAAAACCTGATGTTAAAATCAAGTCTTATAATTTTAAACTTTTTACATCAATAAATTTTGATTCATAAGTCCGTTTTAGCTTTATGAACTATCAAATAGAAGTTTGATAAATTATCTTCAATTTTTCTTTTATTATTAACAACTATTAATTTAAAAAAGAATCTAAAAAGTGACCATTAATGTTAGTTACTAAAAAACCCCGACATTAGAAATCAAGTCTTATAATTTTCAGCTTCTGATATCCATTACTTTTGATCTTTAAGTCTATTTTAGCTCCAAGACCTATAAAATTGAAGCTTCAAAAATTATATACAACATGGATGTGATTTTTTGTGTCAGTTATTTGAAAAATAGAAGCCAAAAAGTGACTTTCTCATCAATCATAAAGAACTGATGTTAAAATGCCAAGGTTAAAGGCCATTTTTTCACTAGTGATAGTTGGTATCAAATCATGATTTAGATATCCTTATGGGTTATGATGATATTAATATAATGAAAAAAAATATTTTTACATTATTTTTTTGTTTAAATGATATGTAGTTTGAAAATTACCATGTTGTTTCATCTAAAATATATTTCTTCATAATTGTTTTTTGTACAAGAAACAATAAAAATTAAGTTGGAAGGAACCTAGAGGATGATATATTTCTGAATCTATAACCTAGAATGGTGGTAATTGGAACTGAGCAGTTTTTGATAGTGATGGATTAGTTTTAGTAAGCTATAAATAGTGGTGTAATCAAAAAAATAGAACATCCAAATCAACCACCAAATAAATTGATGATAGTGGAACATTTAATGAGGCAACACCCTCCTAGTTTTAGTGGGTCTTTTGACCTAATGGTGAATGAAGGGTGGATTAAATCACTTAATATGATATTTTTTCCGGGGGTTCTGATGAAATAAAATGGGTTTTCTTTATAATTATTAATTTTTAATTGAGGCAGACCCGTGATGGTTAATGGCCATGAATATCAAAGAAATATAAGAGATTGATGCCTTTTAATTGGATGAATTTAAAAATATTTTCCCAGATCCATATTTTCCAAATGTGGTTAGACATAGGATGGAAAATAAATTCCTTAAATTTGAAAAAAAAAGAGGAAGATTAAGTGGTTTTTTATGAAGAATAATACAATTGATTGGAACAGTACACTCGAAATCTTATTCGGGATCTTAATAGAAAAATCAATCATTTTCACTTAGGATTGACATCAATATGCCGAAGTGAATTAGCTTCCTATGATATAAAAAGTTATTTAAAACATGTTCCATGTGATGAGAGTGTATAAATGGAGTTTTCTGATGATCACATGTACTTTTAAAACAATTATAATAAAATTTTCAGATGGAATATAATTGGTAATAATCAATCAAATAAATCTCAATGTAATAAAGTCTAGTTTTTCGTTTGTAGAATTTGTGGTAAAAACAATCAATAGAAATTCCTTAAAAAACTAGGAAGTGTTTTTTATTTTTTATTTTTAGACATAGTTTTTATTTTGAAGTGACATGAACTTATGTTTATTTATGATAAGAAAAATGAATTTTTTTTAAATGTAGTGAGATGTGGAATTATGAATATACATACCGAAAGAAGGTCCTAAATGATGGGAAGAATATTAATTTAAGAAAAAATGTATATTTAAATCCTTTTTTAAAACATCAATAAATGTTGGTTTATACAATGAAGTGGTATCTGGTACATTTTTTGTTTACTCATATTTTTATAATGCCTTATTTGACACAATGTCTATACATTCATTTATTTCGGAGAATTTTTCTGGTAAATTGGAAAATTTACCTTAAGAAATGATACCATATGTTTGGGGAAGAACACAATGGGTAAATATTAAGGCAAAATGGAATTATAAAAATATTCTTATTATTTTCTATGGAAATACATTACTTATAAACCTTTTTTCTATTAGAGTTTGATATTATTATGTTTATGGATTATAATTCTATTTATCTTTCTAAAATTGATTATAGATCTTAAGAAATGTTTTTAGAATGTTTTTAAGTTTTTATACATGAATTAACCCATACCATTGGTAACATACAAGTAAGATAAGATACTAGTAAAATATGTAAATGAAATCTATCTTTATCATTTTATTTAAAATAATGAAACTATTCAAATTAATTATAATACAGTTGTAAATAAATACAATGATGTTTTTTATAATTGGATTCCAAATGCTATACCTAATAAATAAGTTGAATTTACTATTTAATTAGTTCTTGATGATAATATAATTTCAAAATACCCTTATCGAATGGTTATAGTGGAAATTTTAGAATTGAAAAGTCTATTGTATGAGTTTCGTGATAATGGCTTTATTAATTCTACTAATTCACCATAGGGTGATTTTCTGTTCACTAAAATGAAATATGGTTCCATGTTAATTTTCATTGATTATAGATATTTGAATAATATAACATTTAAAAATAAGTATCCATTACCATATATTTGATAACTTGTTTGATCAGCTCTAGGGGGCTCAATATTTTTCTGGGATTAGCTTGAGATCCATACAGAATCAGCTGAAGGTGAAGGTGGATGAAATTCAAAAAAAGTGTTCTGAACTAGATATGGGAATTATGAGTTGTTTTTATACCTTATTGTTTGAAAAATTATACTACTTTATTTATTATTTTCTTGAATAGTATATTCCAAGAATATTTGGATATGTTTTTTTTCTTTTTATTAATGACATTTTTTTTCACTCAATAAGTTATGTGGATCATGAAAAATATTTAAGGATTGTTCTATAACCCCGTAAACAAAGAACATATATGGAATATTTATCAAATGTGATTTTTTATTGAAAGATATATATTATCATTGGAACATTATAAATAAGGCATTCATAATTTTTAATCCCCCAAAACAAATGTGGTTGATTAATCACCAATACCTACAAATGTTACTGATATTTTTTATTTTCGGGGATTTGTAGTCTATTGTAGATTGTTTTCTAAAAACCTTGAGTGGTTATATAGATCGTTAACTATGTTAACATAAAAATGGTTAAAATTATTTATACATAAGAGTGTGATATTTTTTTCAGGAACTAATAAAAATGATTGGTGAATGATATCGTTTTGACTCTTACTTATAGAAATAGATAGTTTTTCTTCTATAGTGATGCTTCATTGAAGGGATTTGGATACTTTCTAATGAAGAAGTATCATTTAATTGCTTATTCATCAAGAAAACTGACACCTCATGAGTTTAATTATCACATAAATAATATAGAATTGTCATTTATGGTTTTTTCTATAAAAAATTGGATACATCATTTATATATAGCCAAATTTGAAATATATACTGACTATAAATGTTTTAATTATATATTTACACAGATTTAATTGAACATGAATAATAAAAGATGGATTTAGTTGATAATGTATTATGATTTCATGATCTATTACCATACATGTGAAGAGAAAAAAGTGGTGGATATCTTGAGTCAAAAACATCATGCTACATTAACAATTTTACATTTGGAACATGACCTTTTGGTTAATAATTTGATGAATTTTAGATTTGATGTTGGAGGTGCAAAAAAATTCCTTGTTTGGTTTTAGGTGTCAGTACTATCGTCTCTATCAAGAAAAATTAAGAATGAATAGAAGTAAGACCGTGAATTATGGAAAAAGGAATAATTGATTAAAAATGAAAAGTTTCCAGATTAAGACATTGATAATGAATTTTTTTTGAGATTTGGGATGATATTATGGGTTCTTTATGATCCCCAATTAAAGAAATAATTTTTATATGAATCTCATAGTTCCCCATTTTCAGTTCAACCACAGAGCACTAATATGTACATATTTCTTAATGAGTACTATTGGTGGGATAGAATGAAAATATATATTGATTATTTTACAATGGAATTTTTAACTTTTTAATTGGTTAAAGAAGAGATAAAACTTCGAAAGGGGGTGATTTAGAGTTTTCCATTTCCATAATGGATATGGGATAATAAATCCATGTATTATAGGGTGGTACAACCAAATAATTATACAGGTAACAATGAAATTTGGGTTATTGATGATTTACTGACTAAATTTGTACATTTTTTTCATATTAAAGATATTATGTCCTTGGATCGGCTTTCGTTACAGTACCTCAAATGGATACCCAATATACATGGGGTTCCTCCCTCTATTGTATCATATCATGATCTCATGTTACCTTCTATGTTTTGGAAAGTCCTCTATATGTTGTTTGGAACACAATTAAATTTCAGCATGACCTTTCATCCCAAATCTGATGAAAAAAAACAAGATAACAATACATACCTTGGAAGTCATGCTACATTCTGGTTCAATGGATTACCAGGGATGTTGGGATTATAATATTTATTTAGTTGAGTTTTATTATAATAACAGTTTGAATTATTGTATACATATATCACCTTTTGAGGAGTTATATTTAAAATGGTTTCAATCTCTAACATTTTAAGGTGAATACAGGCAAAGGAAGTTGATGGGATAATAATTAGTATAGGAAGTGGCTGAGAAAGTAATGTTGATATGGAAACACATGAGGGTATCTCATATGAAGTAGAAAGTTATACAGACAACTGAAAGAAGGATTTATTTTTAGAGGTGGATGGCCATGTGTTTCTCAAAGTCTCTCCTTGAAATATTTTGATCCATTTTCCTTAGAAGTGGAAGATGTGTGCACGGTTCATCTGAACCTATTAAATCCTAGAGAATGTTGTGTTATTTTTTTACTAAGTATCTTTTCTTGTAATTTTATACATGTTATATAATTATTTCAAGTCTCAATGTTAATAAATTATGTTCTAGATTCATCGCATGTTCGGAACCTTGAAATTACTCAATTGGAAGATAACCTATCATATAAGTAAAATTCAGTTCAAATTCTAGGCCATAGAGAGAAATTATTTCATAATAAATCAATTCATCTAGTTAAAGTTTTGTAAAGAAACCACATAGTTCAAGAACAATCACGGGAATCTAAAAATGCTATGATGTTAAGGTATCCTCACTAGTTTAAAATGTAAATAAATTTAATGATAATGAATTTTCCAACTTGTTGGGAGAATTTAGAAACATGATAAATAATAAAATAATTTTTTTTATTCAGGAATTTAATAGTTAATTTATTATAAATATATACTAAAATTAGTGGTATTTAAAGAAATTATGGAGTATATATTAATAGAATAATACCCTCACAAATTAGATTATTAATAAAATTTATGTAGATTATAAATGAAAATATTATATATTTATATCAAGTAATAGGTAAATAAATATTTTGAAAATGATAAATTAAGTGTTATTTTTCTTGTGAAACTTAACATGTGAATTTACAATTTTATAATTAATATAATGAATAAAAAGAAAAATTATATTCATAGAATATATTCTTAAATTAATATTTTATTTTCTATATAATTATAATTTATTTTTATGAGACCTTATCTAAATTATCAAAGTTTTATAAAATGAGTTATAATTTAAAAATAAGTATTTTTTATAAAAAATTAATGGTTTTAAAAAATTTAAATTTTTCATATTTAGTAATTTTTTTAAAAAAATGGAGTTCATTTTTAAATTCTATACATTAAAAAATTGTTAGGGTGATGTTTTTAGATTTTTCTAAAATACTCGAATTATTGATGAATAGTAAAAAAACGATAATTTATGTTATATAAACATTTTAGGTTAAGTATAATATTTCATGAGTCATTTATTTTTTAATAACCATAATCTAGAAATAACCTTAACTATTTTAATATATTTATTGATAATTATCAAACTATTCATAGTCTGGAGCCAAAATAATAAGCCAATGAATAAAATAATCAAAAAACACCCCCTCCTCAACTAAAAAAACCACCCTCACCACCTCTTCTCCTAACACCTCCAATATCGATGAATAATTTTTACATTATTCCCATTAATCTTCCCAAACCACTACCACAACTACATGATCATTTGTTCTCAATAAAATACCAAATCTAATGTATCTAAGGAGGTTCTATAGGAGGGGAATTAAAGAGGTAAAATCATCTTTCATTTTATTCTATTTTCTTTTCAATTTGTTTTCTTTTATTATATTCTTTTCACCTCCCATGTCGAAATTGAAACGATATCTATATAATCTTAAATATACTTTAATTTTAATTTTTAAATGAATATACATCATCAAACCTCCACTTTACTACTTATTCTAGAAAATGATAACATTGTCCTTGATATAACGATTCACTACCTTCATAGACGATGAGTTTCAATTTTCCTTTAAAAGACTCAAGAATTTAAATAAATATACAAATATCACTTAAAAATATTTTAATATGTATATTAAATCATTTTTAATGTTCTGTAACTAATTTATATGCAAAAAACTAAATAAAATAAAACTCGTTTGTGGTGGTCGGAAAACCCCAACCAAAATAAACCAAACCTTTATCATTAATATTTTATCTAGTGAATCATCCTCATAAAAGAAAAATAAATGATATATGGTCTCAGTTATAAATATTTAAACATATTAATACTATTTCATTCCACTTATGGTGTTTTAATTCCATTTGAAATGAAAAGTTATAAAGAACCAACCATGGAAAATGGGAAATAAACACACCTGAAACAGAGAAAATAATGTAATATTATTAATAAATTGGTGGAATGTTATTTTAAAAGGATTATATAAGGTATTATAAATATGAATATTTTTATTCAATAAATTAAATATATTCATTAAACCATTATACAGGTGGTTTTGACATTTTATGGAAGTCAATCCTAAGGTAAGGGTCTTTTCTATAAAAACTTATTTTAAATTTTTATTTTAAAAAATTAAAAATGAATAATTTTATGATGAATGTACTGATGCTTTATGATTATGTACTATTTATTTGGTAATTTTTATGATGATTGGTGGTTCCATCATATTACTACAACGCATTGGGAATATTTATGTTAGAATTTTACTTTAATGGTTATTCTAAGTGTTATTGTGATGGTTACTTCATAAGGAGTTATTGACGGTTATATTGTGCGGAATCCATGAGGGTTACAAATCATAAGGTAGTTTTGAGGTTTACAATACTATTTAATTGTGATAATAAAATTATTCCCCATGTTACCAAATATGTTTAATTATTTTTTCAATGTTTTATATAATTCTCATATTTTCACAAAATATATGTTACTTTTAAGGGTGTGATGTTTATCCTTCATGTGTTTATATGTTTTCCAAGAATAATGGTTTTTAATCCATAGTTTTATTTCCATTACTAATATTTTTGTTTTCATTACATATTTTAAAATAATTTAATTGGGTTTAAGGATTTGTAAGAATAAAGAACAAGCCAAACTAAATTTTTAATGAATTTTTATGAAAATAATTCATCCTTTATTAAAAACTATTATATAATAGAATAAATAGAAAATGTTTTAGTAGTACCCACTTTTTAATTTGTGGGTTTTTATGTATGAATTATAACCTAATTCTCTAAAAAAACTAAACCAAAATTATATTTGGGAAATTAATAAGTGTATTCTAGTTCACTTATCTTGATCATGTAATAAATAAGGTCGGTTTATTATAGTAGTTTACATTTATTTTGGTTTATCTATAAGTTAGATTTAATCCAATGGTATTTATGTAAACCTAATTATTTATTTATCATTTCATTACATCTTGTTTTGTGTCACATTAGTTTAATTTAGTGTCTATAAAATATTAACCTAGACTGTTTTGTTCCCAAATATGGTAATTGTGATGATGATGTGGGTTATATATGATGGTGATTTTTGTATATTTCTCCCTAGATGTGTATTCCTAGGTATAGGGTAGAGTTATTAATACTCACAAGATTATAATACCTTTCTAATAGATAATACTCAATTTATGATGATGATATAGATAGTATGATTATGAAATTTAAAGTGTGTGTAGTATAAATGTGGATGATATTCTGTGGATGATTCAGTGATGATGTTTTTAGTTTTTTTGTTATGTGTATATTATTTTATGGAAAATTATTATATTTTCGGATGTTATTTAAGTGTTTCTAGTACCATTTTTAACACCACTACAGCCTAGGGGAAATACTCTTATGTGTGAGCCATCATTCAGATCAGGGGGAAGACCGACCATATTCCCAGACTAGTTATGTAAATGAAAATTGAACAATGATATGGGATTTTATTGGGATAATATTGAGATACTATGTTGTTTCTAATGATTTGTATGGGATTCATTATTTATTAGTTTTATCTTCTAATAAGATAAACATTATTATTAAATGTGTATATAAATTAAAATTTGTTTTCATCTTCTTGAGATTCTTTTCTTCCTTGGACAAGATAAACTCAATTTTGGGGGTGTTATATTTAACAAAAAGTGGAAAATATTATTATTTATTTTTTAATTTTTATGTGATTCCTGACCATAAACACTAGTATTAGTGTATTTTAAATTTTAATCACTAATATTCTCATTTTTTCCATTATTTCCTCAAATATATTAACACTCAACCCATTTTCCAACCTATTGTAAAATTCCAATTACAAATTATTTTGTATTTAAATTTTAGTATTATAAAACCCATGTTATAGGGATTATTTTTCCCCTAAAAAGATATAGTAGTATTATTTTTTGGTTCCACCATTTTCTCCCTTTAAGGAATAGATTTTTTTTTGCGAGAAGTGAACTGACCACCATCCCACTATTTAAGATTATATTACTATAGATCAAAGTAGATAAAATATCTACACTAATGAGTTAATGAGAGATTTAGAATATCAAGGGGAAAACACATTTTCATGAATGAATATTAATGGAATGTTGTTATATGGTTTTTTAGAAAGGTAAACTAAGTCATTATTATGTTTTAACTTTTGAAATTCTAAAAATAATTGATGTTTTGTATTATTATTTGGAAATACCACATATCCGATCTAAATTTCATCTTTTATTCCATATCTATTTATTATATATGTATATTTCATAACCAAGTATTGGGAAAATTTATGAGTAAGTAGAATTAGAGACTGATTTATATTACTATGAATATTATATCTTGATATTTGACAGTAGATAAAACATTTTAAATAATAAAGATACTTTATTAGTTATGGTACATTTTATATATTAAAAAAAGAAAATTAAATGTTGAACCAGAGGATGTGATGATGTAGAACTATCAAAAATTGCTAAAGAAGAGACACATGAAAATTTTGAGGTTGAAATTTTCAAAGGAGATAAGAAGGTGACAGTCAAGCTTCTAGTTTATTAAGTGAAATTTTTATTTAAAATAAAATATAGTATAATTTAAAAATGAATATTTCAGGGAATAAAATATATTATTTAATTTGATGAATACAGTTTTCAAAGATAATATATTGAGATAATCCTAGAATGTTATCTGTAATTTTTTATTAGAAATGAATTTTTAAAAAATAAGATGCTTAATTTAACTAATTTAATTTTATTTATAATTATTTTGTAGAACATGTATATAATTAATGAAAACTTGGTTATATGTTTGTTAAAATTAATGATAAAAATATTAGAAAGTAAAAAAAAGAGTTTTTTTATAAATCAGTTTTTATGTGCACAATGTATTTCAAAATTATATGAATTTATATTAATGAATTTTAAAATTTGTATATTATATATTCAATTAAACAAATTGACATTAATAAAATGTTTTTTACTAGGAAAAGAGTTAAAAAAATACTATTATGCTATAAAAAATCATTTTCTTAAAAAAAGAACAAGTTTTATGGGTTTATTTTTTAAAATAAATTCTTCCACTTATAATAATTGAATAAGATAAAAAGGTTTTAAAATATGAAATTAGAGTGTCCAAATTTTATAAATTGGCCAATTTAATTTTTAGTCATAATTAAAAGTATTTGATGAAAGAATTCATTATAATGGTATATGTAAAAATGACTTAAAGGGGGATTAAACTTAAATGATAATGGTTAAAATGACCTAAAACACGACTTTATTCTCATTTATTATCATATTTCAAATTTTCCCCCTAATAATCTTATATTATCTATTTTTTGTCACATTACCTGAGTATGAAATATAAAATATAATAATTTTTCAAGAATTTTTTGGATTTTTACTAGACTCAAATATAAAATGGAATCACCTTTCCACTCTAATTCAATTTCATGAAACCACTTAAATTAACCAAAAAATATTGAAATACATTATTAATTCCTTTCTCAATATCCTATATAATATCCTCTTACTCTAATACAATTCTAAAAATCATTACGGTTTTAGGCAAAGAGGGTATCTCTTTGATGCTATAATAATCTTATCTTACTATTTTTAAATTTATTTCTTCCTTATACATAATAAAATACATTTTACCAATCATAATACAATTAATTAAGTATCATCAATATACTGAATTGTTATTATTTTTATGTAACAACATTTATCAATATTTTTTCTATCAAATGGGAAATTAAAACATCATTTTTTCATTCGTGAGGACTACCCCCACGAAGAAGTGATCTATTTTATTTTTCAACATCATCATTCATGGTAAGTAAGTTTTCTTGATTTATGTTTATGTATGATATTTATGATATAATTATTCTTAATTAATAATAGTATATATGCTACCTTATAATTAATTTGGGAGACATGGAAAGTGGATGGTCGAGCTAAGGCTTCAAAAATTCCTATTAAATGATGTTGTAGTGAAGGAAAAAAAGGAGGTTTTGAGTTTTGATTATAATGTTAATGTTCAAACATTTTTTATAAGGGAATCTCACCAATTCCATTTTTTTAATTCGCTTTATATTCTAAATAAACATTCATATTTTTCTTATATTCAATTCTTCTTTTTGAAATATTGATACCTTTGACTCATGTTTTGAATTTATTCCTGCCAATAGTTGTAAAATTAGTCACCCAAGGATTGTCTATTTTTTATTTTTTTATTTTTACTTCTTCAAATTTACTTCAAAGAGTCAAAATCCATCCTTTATTGAGAGTATTTATTCAATGGAGGGAGAATCCTATTATGGTATTATTCAAGAAAGTTTTATGATGATATATTGAATGTTATTTAATTATCCATTAATATTTACTAATTTCTATTAATTGATATTTTAAATAAATTATTTACATTAATAAATAATTATCAATAAATTTTGAGGCCAAAAATTAATTTGTTAAAGAGATATCTATCCTTAGATTGTTCATTAAAATGATTCTCTGTGTTTTTATGTGATGAGAAAGAGAATTTTTTAACTAGTAAATATATAACAAATGAGGTATATTCTTATTTTTTTAATAAATCCCACTCGAATTTATGAAACTAAAATCACCTAAAATAAAATTCAATAAATATACCACTAAAAATAACCAAGGATTAACCCATCATCTATAATTAAAATCACTTATGTTTTTTATATTATACTATTCTAAATCAACAAAATTCATGTTGGATATGACATATATGAATCAATTTATATAAAATTTATGTTCCTTTCGATTATTTCATAGTTCAATGAGGATTCAACAACCCAATTTCAATCACAAGTGATCAATTCAAACCGCTTGGCACATTTGTGTGAATTAGTCACCAAATATCATTGTGCAATACCACCAAATTTCAACATCTCTATCTCAATTTTCTTTAGGAATAATTTTATGATTCTGTAATACCTTTTTCCAAATAAATGCTATACCTTTTAGGGATCTTATATCTGCAATCCATATTAAGAATATGTCTCCCTATATTAGATACATCAGACCCCAACTCAACTGTCTCTCATCCCAGAACATGATTTTGGATTGGTATATATTTTTTCAATTGAGTAATGTGGAAAATGAGATAAATCATATCCTAATATTATAGAAACTTCATATTAAAATCAAATTTTCTGTTCCTATCAATGATTTAAAATGTTCTAAAATATCATGGAATAATTTTACCACACTCCATAATCCATATATTACATAACATGAGTGACAAATTCAATAATAAATCATCCCCAATATCAAATATGAAGGGTCATTATAAATTATCAACGTAATACCTCATAAAATTATGAGTTTTGATCACAAACTTCTAAGTCAATTTAATTTAGACTATATGATATTGAACCATACCAGGTCACAGGAGACTCCATTCACAATCCATAGTCCAATATAATAGTGAATAAATTTTCTAAACATGCCTTTTTATTTGGTTCTATATAAATTTATAACTAGTATCTGTTATAATAAAAAAAATCAAATAATAGAAGAGGATTACACTAATATGTCACTAATTAGTGAATATATTAGTAAATAATATCTTCCTAAATTTAAATAACGTGTTTCATATATCCATAATTTTGAATGTGGTATTTCATAAACATCTATAACTAAATCTTCAAACCATTTTATATTCCCCTAAAGATTATTTAAATAAATTCATGATCATTATCTACTAATATGGAATTTGGAACCAAATGTTATCAAATAAATTTCTTTACATGAATGTTACTTTGAAACCCATATTTAAATTTTCTGGTTTTATATTTATTAGTTATTATTTTTTTCCATTTTTTGGTAACTTTATATGTTTTAGGTATGTCGGAGTTTTACACTCAATTAGGCCTTGACAATAAAAAATGAGGTTTCACCATTACAATAACTAACATGTAGTGGTGTTTTCTAAGGAGGATCATCATACTATGCACAAAAGAGTTTTTTTATTAATGATTTATTAGTTGTGTAGAGATTTTATAGGGAGTTACTTTGTGATGTGACCAATTGTGGAAATTGTGTGATGAGTCATAGAAATTGGGGATGAATTTTAGGGGAGGTGTACCATGTCATATTAAGCGGTGTTCTAAAAATTAAATGGGCTTTTTGGATACACAAAAATTATAAATTTAATCATTTTTCACTATCAATTTTAAATCACCTATCTGATTATCTTCCTAATTTATTTTGACTTGCAACATCGCTACCATGTATCACCATTTCCCAAAGCTCAATTGGATTATCTATTTTAGTATTGGGTGGATTATTCAATGTAAGTCAAATTTCCTCTATGATTTCCACATTATATATTCTTCTTACACACATATCCTTTCATATTATTTCACTATAATGGTCGTGGTGGCCTAGGGTTTCATGTATCATGATTTTTGAAATGGGGTTTCATCATGTTATGGTTTCATATGGATTTATAGGATTCATTCCCCTTTTTTTATAACAGAACCCCTTATTTAATGATAATTTCCATTTTATCATTATGCGACTCATTAAATTTATTCTTTTATAAAAAAATGGATGTTATACTCCTTAAAATGATGTTTTCTCACCCATAAATCCTATATCATGTGTCCTTTATTTTTATGGTATGATTTCTCATTATTTCACTTAACACAAACATGGAATCAAGGTTGATTTGTAATTTTAAATTTTAGATTTATATTTTTTCTAAATTTTTTCACTTTGGGAGTTTATTAAAATTACTAAAGTGGAGTTTTAATAAAATATTAAAATATCATTTATGTAAACTTTTACATTAGTTTTAAGGGTATTATAAAGTTTTCATGGTAACATGGACCTTGAAAAATTAAGGGGATATCATACATGAATCTTTTTATAAAAATTATTAATAGAATTTTAAGAAAAATAATGTTTCTAATATTTAAAGGCATGTTTGGCACCACATACATAAAAAAGACTATTTTTAAAATAAATTTGATTTATATATTAATTATTTATCTATTATTGAAATTCCCCTTTGATGTTATTTTATCATAATATGGTGTCACAAAATATTTGAATCCAATTGTTATTATTTTATCATTATGAAGGTCTTTTTCATAAAAGTTTGTTTGGTGTCTTGGTGTGAGTTTACAACTTTATTTTTGAGGTTTTGTTTTGATATTTATATATTAATGTATAAATACTTCCATGAGTACTCATCTCAATTTAATATCATGCGAAACCATTAGTAGTTATGTGGTTGTTTTAGGGATGTTACTCCACTTTTTGGTATTACACACTAACTGTTGAACCTAATGTATAATTTTTCTCTACCCTGGGATTTGTGGCTACATTGGAATTATATGAAAGGGAAAACAAATTTCAACAGTATTTTTTGAACATAGATTATCAATATTATGATTTACCATTATAATTTTATATTAATGTACCATTATTACCTTAGGTTTTATCCAATGATGACTATTGGTGTTCACTTATATGTTTTTATAATAGTTGATCTTTATATATCTTTTTATTTAGATTTTACTTTTATATTTCTATTGTTTCAATTTTATTATTTACCTATTATACATGATTTACATATTCTAAATCTAAAATAATATTTTTAATGCTTTAAAAAATTGTTCTCCCTTTAAAATATAAATTTTTACATTAAATGATTTTTGGGATGTTTAAAGTGTGGTATTGAAATGTTCACCTACAAAAAATTTAATTTATAAAAAAACGTATTTAAAATATAAAATATTTAGTGTTTTTAAAATAATTAATAGAACTATAATTTAAAATTTATTTGGTATTATAATAAATGTTTAACTTCAGAAAATTTTAGGTTCACACTCACTTTTAATTCACAAAGGCTTAGTTCTTTTCAATAAGTGAGAAACATATTTGATATTGGTTTTCTATAATATGAAATAGTTACTTGGGTAAATTTTATATCAAACTATTGTACATTGTTTTATTTTCAAAATAATAATGAAGGAGTACATGGTAGAATCCTAATGGTAGTGTTTATATCACACCCTATATACATATAATACATGTTTATGGAGTCTTGTATTTATCTTATGGAATAATGAATATTTATTTAGATTTTTGGAGGGACCAAGATGTTGGTTCATGTTTAATAGTTCTGTTAATGGAATTTCATTCACTAAAAATATGATGAATGATTCTATGGTTTCAATTTTTTTATGTTTTAGTTGGGTATTTTTTATCTTTTTTTGTAGTGACACATCAACCACTTTTCTTTCATGTCTCACTTTTTCAAATACTATTTTTTATAAGGTTTGAATGTAATTAAATATTGTGAGTTATATAAATTTTGGATATAAATTTAATTTTATTATTCTATGATATTTATTTATTTTTTAAAAATATTTACTCAATATATGTGGTATTCATTTAATTGGAATCGTCATATAAGACTTATGGGTAGAGATATTTCCTTTAGATTATATTTTATTGGATAACATCATTATTAAGTTCAATAAGGTTTATACCATATTATTAAATTCTAGATTGTGGTGATTGATAATGTTTTGTATACATTGTGGTGAGAAGACTCAGGTATCAGTTTACGGTGGCCCAGATCGGTTTATAAGAAACTGTTATAAAATCCAAGTTTTGTTTTTTTATATCATACTAGTCAAGAGATATAATCATCAAATATTAGGTTTTATATTTGATAGAGTTCTTGAATAATTCATTTTTATATCAAACGTTGAGCAACCATAAGTTGTTATGATATTTCATTTGATTAGGTGTTGTGAAATATATTTTTTATTGATTTATTTTTTATCTAAATATGTTTAAATTTATTTCTTAAAAATTGGATTTGTTGTGTTTTGAGGTAAAATTGGTTATAATGTGATAAAAGGGAGGATATTGGATCTATATGGTTTTATATCATGTTTTACCAAATTTATTGGTTTCTATGTTGTGTAATCTATGGACTCTTAGTGTAATTTTTCACCATTAGCACATGGCATAGAAAGAAGTGAAATCCTAATATTTTTATTTTTTTTGAATTTTTAAGCATTGAAAATTCCACATCAATCATTTATGAATTGTTTGGGGTAAATTAAGATGAATAATGTTTGAAAGGTTTTGATACATAGTGTATTCGATTTAATTGTACTAATGATTTTTAATCCCTTAAGGTATGTGCATGGTAATATTGGTTTCAATTTTAAAATTAATTTTATACTATTAATGTAAATTATGGATGATTTTTTAATGGTATTGAGTATGGGTTGATTTCAAAATATTAAATGATAAGTTATTCTAGTTAGTTTTAAATATTTATCATGGTGTTCTTAAAATTATATTGTTTCTCTTTGAAAAGATGGAATCCTTTTTATAAATTTTTCCTTGATAGTTGATCTTGTTAGTGAGGATTTTAATGTAAGTTGTCGAATGTCGTTATTTGGGAGAAAACATGATATATATCATGCATCGTGGGATGTAGGGAAATAATATTTGTATTTATGATGGAAAATTGTTGTAATAATTGTGGATTTTGGATTTTCAAGGATTATCTGAAGTAGTTTACCCTTCTTAAAGGTCTATAATTTTTCCTAATTTAAAAAGGTAGTGTTGGGTTTGAAAACTGTTCATTAGAGCTTTTCAAAATGATATGTCAAACTAATTAATTAATTTTTTTTGGTTTTTAGAGAATTATTTATAAATGGAAATTATTTAATTTTGGTTGGATCTTTTATTTATTATGTCTAGAATGTTATTTTCGGTTTTTTTAATGATTTTGAGTCATTTAACTACTTAATATAGATTTGAAATGCCTGGATATTGAGGGAATTTGGTTATGTTGGTTGTGAAATTATTATTGTAGACTCTCACCACCCAAGAATATCTGGATGAATCCTTAAAACATAATAATAGTTGATTTACCACAAGATAATCCTATTATTTATCATTTTATTAAGTTGGAAACCCATGGTTTTTAGCTTATTATTTATATATCAATTCTTAGCCACCCCATGTTAGAGATGGTTCCCAAGAGTTTTAAAACCACACTCCACTTATATTAAATTCTAAGTTGTTTTATACAGAAGAAGAGGAGTGTTCAATTAAATATTGATGAAATCATATATTTGATCGACATTCAAAATAATATTATGATTAAAATCATAATTTTTATAATTTATGGTAATAGTTGTGAATCGTGAATTTAAAACATTTAGGATAATCCATGGAAGGATCAGTCATGTGAAATATTCAAATCATCATTCATTCAGAAATTGTACCCTGATTCTATGAAAATGACCATAAATATAGAGTTTTATTATAGTGTTTATAGTTCATTTTATGAGTTAGAGAATGTTGTTAATTTTTATATATACATTTTTATCTATATGAAATACACTCAGATGACATTCTAAATGATCAATGCTTCAATAAGGTTCTCCATAGGACTATCCAACTACATTTTCCTTTATATGATCAATACTATTATATAAAAGTAGTTTCTTGATCCTTAGAAATATATTCCATCACTAATGGCCTCTTATAAGGAAATATATTATCCTGCTCTCCCCAGATAAGTCTTTAATTGTTTATTGATTTGAAGAGGAAGTGGGTAAGATCTGGTCAGGCTGGTGGAGTGGGTAAAAAATACTATAAAAATTTTCTTTTTTATCATCCACCAATAATCAACCCATTATGTTCTATAAGTTTATCATTTTTAGCCATGTCAATCCATCATAAAAAGAATATATAAATTATCGTTAATATATTTTCTATTTAGGTCATTTCCAATGGATCTATAAGGGGTTTTAATGAAGAGTAAAAGTGTGATTGTTTTGGGAAATCTTTTGAACTTATGGATTTTGATATTGTGTTCATTTCTTATGTGACCTTCCTAGTAGTTTTTTATTTAATGGAATTTTTTGTTAACTAATTAATACAAGGATTTATTCTTATTTTGTGTTATAGTATTAGTAAAGTTAAGAATAAAGAGGAATTTCATATGTTCCTATGGTCCCTTCCGTGAATGGTGTTGTTGGTTAATGTGCCTTACGAGCATTGTAATTATTTTATTTGATAATTGTAAATTCATTGAGGTATTACATTTTTTAAAATTATGGTAAGATCCCCCCATGTAATTAATTATCTCTTAATTTTATAGTATATTATTCTTTTTTTTTATTTTCTCATTTCTCTTCCCACCATTACCTATGAGATTGATTGAGTCACTCCAGATAATTAATTAAATTCCCAGGTGTGTATTTTTCCTTAGTTAATTAATGTTTCGAGTTTACTTATCTTATGCGTATATATTAAATTTCCATATTCTATTATTAAGTGGTCGAAAAATGAGCATTTTATTTGGGAGTAAATTGGTATTATTAGGAGAACTTGTTTCACCAAGCTTTTCATTTTATGAACTAAAATTTACTAGTTATTATTTTTTAAAATAAAATTTACGTTTCATTATTTATAGTAATTATTTTTATTTTTGGGAAGATATACTTATGGACTACACAAGGTCACACTATAAATAATGGATGTGATGCCAAAAAACTTCCCTATTATAGGAGGGGTTCTCTAGGGAGGAACATAATTCCACAACCAAGGGAGGGTATTCCAAGATGAGCCTTAGGTAGTGTGTAAGATCTCTTGTAGTGGTATTTCATAAAATTACCAATTGAGATATCCTCATGATTATCCCTAGGAAGGGCATCACAATTTGGGGGAGGTATTTTTCATCATGATGAGGGGAGATCACAATGTAACCTCGTTTACCTAGACATAAAAAAATATATAAATTTACTAATTTACACCATAAATATTAATTATCCTTACCCCCTTTTATTACTTATTAATTTGACTTATTAGATCCTATACATGTTTCCTTATGCCACTAAACTCCCTTGTTTTTATATCATATGTTTTGTGCTTATTTATCAAGTTAAATACATTTACCTTCATGTTTTCCTACTATATTATTCTCCCCTCAATTTATTCACTCATTTTATTTCCCTATAATGATAACAGAGATTGGTGATTTCATGTTTCATGATTTTTTAATTTGGGTATCTTCAAGTTATAGTTATTTTATTTTTTATCTCTTTCCCCTAATTTTTGGGTGTAATATCACATATTTCCATTGGAATCATTATTTTTTATATTGCTAGCTTATTAAATTAACTTTTTTAACAAATTATGGATTATTATCTCTTTAAAAATTATATTTTTTGGTCATAAATCCTATATTTTATAACTAATATATCGTGAGATAATTTTTAATATTTTCTATAAATGATCACATGGAATAAATATTGATTTCATCATTTAAAATGTATAACTTTGTTATAACTATACTGTTTCACTCTATGTATCTCATTAAATTATTAGAGTTCCCTTTAAAATATATATTTAAATAGACTATTAGATAATTGTTTAGTGAGTTTGAAAGAACTTATTAATCTTTTTTGGTAACATGCTCCTTATAAAATATCAATGTTTCATACATGATGATTTTTATAGAACATATTAATGGTATTTCAATAAAAATATTTTTTTATATGTAAAGTACCATTAGACACCACTTACAAAAAAAGACCCATTTAGATTTTGAATTGGATGCCTTTAGTATTTTCCTCCACCCTTTTATGTTATTTTATTATAATATTGTTTGACTTGATATTTTAATTCAAGTTATCTTGAGTTATCATTTTTAAGGGGGTGTTTCATCGACGGGTGTTAATAAGTGTGGTGTGAGATTATTATTTGATTATTATAACTTAATTTTGGGATGTATGTATCTATGTGTTTGTGTGAATTTCCATGATTTATAACCTCCATTTGATATCAGGGTAAAATATCAGTAAATAAGTGGGATTTTTACCGATGCTACTCATTACTGATATTATTCACTAACTAGTGTCCTAGTGTAGGATCATGCTACTTTTAAATAATTTTTTCTACTCAAGGAGGAAAGATAAGGAATCAATGAGTATAAGGATTATTTTTAAAAAAATTATGAGATTATTTTGGGAACATTTCCTTAGTTCCTTTTTTGTGATCTCATGATAATTATTATTATTCACTAGTTTTTTATTATTATTTTTTTGTTTTATATGAATTATTATTTATATTGAACATGGTTATGTTTATTTTTTTTGTTCTTCTCTCTATCTAGAACTTGGTTTATTTTTATAAATCTCAAACAATACATTTTATGTTCACAAAATTCCCATCCTTATGAAATATTTATCATTATAGTAAAAGAGTTATGGGATATTTAAATTGTTCTATTAGGCTATTCTCCTCAAAAAATATTATATAAAAAGGAATTTTAAAATTAAATATTAAAATTTTAAATTAATATATACCTGTAATAATTATTTCAAATTGGTTTGTTCTTCAAATTAGAGATTTATTTCCATGAACATTTGTTGTTCCTCCCATTTCTGTTTAAAAAATATGTCATTTTTTCCAAAATGTGAGAATAATATTTGGTGTTGGATTCCTTAAATTAAAATGTGATGATTGGGTATATTATATTTAAAACTAGTGTATACATATTTATTTTCAATGGGAATAAAATATTACTTGGTGGGACCATACCAGGCATGGTAAAATCACACCCTGCATACACATTATATGTGTGTATGTATTCTTATATCGATCTTATTAAGACTTCAAAGGTTATTTGGATCTTAATAATTATCATGATGTGAGTTCAGTTTTGATGGATGGGTAATGGTATGTTTATTCTCTTTTAACATGATACATGTTGTATTAGTTTTATTTTTTATTGTAATATGTTTTTTAATCATTTTGTGTAATTACAAAATTAAATATTTTCTTTAATATCACCCTTTTGTACATTGTATTTTGTATAAGGTTCAAATTTTAATATATTTATTAGGTCATATTCAATTGGGTGTTTTATTTCATTTTATTATGACATGTTTTCTGTTTTTTTAATATTTATTTAATAAATGTGGTATTCCATTATATAGAATGGAAATTGCATACTTTTAGGTGGTTTTCCTTACTTATATTCTATTTTATTACAAAAACATATTCACATGTTGAGTAAGGTTTTTCTTGAAACTAGTTTCTAGCCCATAGTGATAGATAATGTTCTTGGGACTTGTGGTTATCAGACTTAGGTACTAGGCCTGAGTAAATATGGTTGGTTTGTTATAGTTACCAAGTTTATACATTAGAAAATTGTATTATATAAGAAATAAATTAATAGTCCTTATGAGTCAATCCCCCATTACCCAATCCCAATCAGTCTATTTTGTTGATCATAGAAAAAAAAATCATGAAATACATAAAAATCATCTCATTTCCATGTAATAATAAGTAATGGTTATAAAATATATACCATTCATTGATATTCTGCCTCTACATACCAGTGAACAAAACAACAATAAATGAATTCATTAAAAACTACTTAATTATTAACTACCATAAATGGTGTCTAATGTCATGATACATTTTTGTAACTTTATGATGCACAACCTAAATCTATAAATGGAAATATTTAAATACAAAATTCATTTCTCTATATAAAACAAAAAATATACATTGAAATATAAGAGATTAAATGTATCATTACTAATAATTAATCAACAGTCACTTAACAATTAAAGCATCCATAATCCTTCTATATTATTCATTAAAAATATATGTACTCTTAATTTTCCTATTAAATGGATTTCTTATTGAGGAGAATGAAAACTACACAATAAATTTTGTTTTTCACCACCCAGTAAATGTTTTCAAATAATCATATTAATTACCATTATTACCCAACTTATAGACTACTTGAGATGTTGTTTTCCTTATCAAATATTCTAATAATTCAATTCAATTCCTTGGTGTATATATAATGACAAGAAATAAATTTTTACATTATTATAACAAAAATTTATGTCTCAGAATGTGATCACACTGTGAGAAAATATAATTCACTCTTATAATATGTATACACTATTAATTTCTCCCCAAAATTGTAATTCCTCCAGATCATTAGACCATGAACACCAAATGTGATTCTAATTCATTATTTGAGTTATTAATCCGATATTTTCTTAGATAAATAGACCCATATATTATGACCTTCTCTCCTTAAATCAAAACATATCATAATCTTAATCTACATGCACTAAAATACACTTCATAAACAAACTATTGGTTGAGGTATAATTGAAACTAGAGTTAAAGTATCTACATTCATCACATTCAGAAATAGTTCCTATAATTTCACATTCTATTCAACATTACCTCCGAGAAATTATAGGATTCTCATGGGAAAATCAAAAAGTAAATATCTTTAATAAATCACTGATAATGTCCTAACATTTTTATAAAATATTAAATTTTTAATATGTTTTTTTATATCCCAATACATCATTTCATTTACCTTTTTAATGTCAATGATAATTATTTATCAGAAATATCATTTTCAATAATAATTTCATGTTGAATCGATAAATGAAATTAATAGAAATATTAATACACCTTACCCTCTTTAAAAATATCTAAATATATTTCTATGCATCACTGATGATATTTAACTAATATTTTTTATATAATAATATCATTTGAAAATATATCTATAAAGGTACCTAATAATTGTGTAAAATTAGGTTCTTAAATTCCATTAAGATTGTTCTCTTATTTTAAACCCTAAAAAATACACAAACAATGAAAATGGCTCTATCGATATTGATTTTTTTTCAAAATATTGTCTTGTATTTTCCTTATACTTATGATAACATGATATAAGTTAGAAAATAGAAAATTAATTCTCTCCATTTATTTTGTCAGAAAACCATTGATTTTGGTTGGGAGATATTTTATTAATCATAATTTTATTCATATTTTGATAGATAATTTAAAATCATAACAACCATCATCCTTATTGGTAAATAAAACTGATTCATCCCATGGTAAAACAAGAATTTATTGAATTCATCCCTTGTTCTTAATCAAATACAATAACTCTTTAAAATCTCATCATTCATTTAGTTTGTTGAAATTACATAGTCAATAAATGGGGCACATCAAATATAATTAGTTTAGGCCGATTTTTGCATCCTTAATTTATATTAATTTACAAGAATCATCCAGAATAACAATTGGATACTACTTCACCAACCTTGTATGTGAACGATGATCATTTAAATTCATTGAACAAAGTACTATACCTTAAAATTAATAATATATTGATCCCTTATCAATTGATATTGGATCTATCCGGCTAACATTATTATCCCACTCATTTGAAAGTATCAATAGTTCTATATAGTGATTTAAATAAAACACACAGTCTATAATAGTCTATTTGAGCATTGAATCTTCATAATAAATCTACATAAATTATCAAGTCATTTTTTCAACTCAAGAATTATAATACCCATTTTAATTTTAATATTCTTATCACAATAAATAAGGATATACATATAAACCATTATAATTTCCTATCACCTAGTACAATGACTACTCTTATTGAATTTGTTGTCAACATCATGTAAAAAAATTATTAACCCATTATGTATATAATTGTTAAAACTACCACACTCATAGTTTTTTATTAGTAGGTTATTATAACAAGATAATCCTAGTCCATATCTCTCATCATATCTATATATTTTACCGTTATGCTTATAGGTTCCCATTCAATACCAATTTTCTACATATTTCAAATTTTGAAAATTTTGATGTATAAAGAATTAAAAAAATTTCTATTACTCAAAATCATGAAATTCCCATGATTTATATATATTCAATAAAAACAAGAAATTTGTATCAATATATAATTTTAGGAGACATTTATAGTTATGATCCTTTTGAAAACATATTTAATTAATCAAATACCACTATATCCAAGTTAGTTCCTCTAGTATATAAAAAAATAGTCAAACATGATGGTGTCATAAAACAAAAATACCTAGAAGATATAAATAACCATATCCACCACACTTATTCTAACTTTATTCTGACATCATCATTAATTGATAGTTTACTTTTCTCCTAAAATTCAAACTCCAGAAAATTACCTCTCCTAGAGTATCATAATTAGATTCCCTGTTATTCACCATGAGATCTTGTACCTTAATTCTCACCAATTGATAATACATAGAAGAAATCCCCATAAATATTCTCAATCTTTCAATGAAAACTCTTTTAGAAATTATAGTTCTCTATACATAAATTAATCAATCTAAAAATGAACAATATCCTAATATTTTTTCATCATAATAATTACACTATACACATTATCTATATGGATTTATATTCCATTTTTCATAGGTTAATCCATTTACCAACCACTTTTTCACTATAATTTAAACATTTTTCACAACATTTAATTCAAAATAGCTTTGGAAAATCCCAAAAAATAATAAGACAATAAATCTCAATTTTTAATAAAAAAAATCATTTTGTTAAAACTATTATCATGTGATAAAATACCTACCATGAAAATAATAGAACATTAATTCATGCTTATTTCTATCCATAATAATTTAATATGAATAAAATAATATTCCTAAATGATATTTACCAGCCTTTTCTTCTTCCATACTTCTTTTTAATTTTTTGTAGCGTTTTGGTCCATTAAATAATTGTTTTTGGGTGTTCATTGTGTTGGACTGGATCATTGAGGTAGTTAGAGGGAGAAAAGTTCAAAAAATAAGTCTTGAATTTATCAAATTTCATAATGAAATATACTAAGAAATGGTGGAATTGTATGGAGATTTTTTCATACTATGGGCATGGTTAATAATTAGCTTTATTGGGTTTGTGATGTTAGGGGTTGAAAATTGTATTTTTGGGTTTTTCTGATATGGTATTCATTTTAGTGGGTTTGATACATTTTTTAAATACTTACAAACAATTAGGTAGGTTGAAACAACAATTTTAGATTCTCTGGTGTTTTTCGTAGTGTTCATAAGAAATCAATGTCATTGTGGGGTAATTAAATAAAGTAGAAATAAAGAGTTGGTGAGAATTATACCATAGTGTTTCTTGGATTTTTTATGGAAGTTTGTGAATATAGAGATTTTTTATGTCCTATATCAAGGAAAAGGTAAAACATCATTCATCTAATGAAATGGACAAGAAATTTTAAGGGTATTACGGTCATTTCCATGGTTTAACCTCCTAGATCCTCCATTGAACTAGCTTCTTAGACCATGGTGATTCCCCTATAATGTTATATAGATTTTTTAGGATTTATATAATAGTTTTCATCATAATTATAATTTTTAAGTTCTATTTTATATCCTCCAAAATCCATGTTGTTAGAGACTCATTTTAAGGTTCTTTACGCTAATGGGGGACTATAACACTTTATCTTTTCGTGATTAGTACCTTATAATCCAATGAAGATTTCACATTATTCTTTCTCTATTATTATATTTTCTCCCCTTCAATAATATTTTAGAAAGGTTTCGTTGCATTACTTTTTTACATATTTTCTTAGAGATTGATATAGATTATTTTTTATAGGTTATTGAAGGTTCCTCATACAATCTTATAAGAACTTGATCATTATTCCCATCTCCTATTTTATGTTTTTATGGAAAATTTTATAATTGTATGCAATTAAAAAATTATTATTTTTATTAATGTATTTGTAATTAATTGTAAATTTTTTTATTTCATTGGGATAATATATAATGTCTATTGATGTAGATAATGAACTAGATTTGAAAAAATTGAATAGGAAGTATAGTTAGAATGTTTTTATATGTCATTATTTTTATTATTAATTATTTCTCATTTTATTATTATTTCAGTATTTTTGGGGGATTTTGATGTTACTTTTATTATATAATAATATATTTTTTAAAAATAATTTAAATATTTCAAATAATGATTAAGGTGATAATATGGATTTTTTTTTGTTAAAAAGTAACTTGACCAGTAAGATATGGAAATTAAATGTTAGAACATGTTTTTTCTTGGTGAGATAGTTTTATCTTGTTTTTTTGTGTTTATCTGATTTTATGGTTTTGGTAGTTTTTGTTTTGGTTTTGATATACTAATAAGTCATAGAAACTGTGATGATACATTTCTTTGAGGTGGTTTGAGATGCTTTATTGGGTATAGAGTATTTATTTTTGTGGATGTGGTATAAGTGATATTTTTGGGTTTTGGCACATTTATTAATATGGTGTTGTCATGAGCCTATTGTGTTAAGAGTGTGATAGTTTCTTTGAGATGTGAAAATAATTAATAATGAATTAATTCTTTAAAACATTAATTGTTAAATGGCTTGTGTTTAGTATGTTAAAGTGTTAAGTAGTAATAATTTAGTGGTGATGTCTTAGTTAATATTTTAATTGATCAAGTCAATTAATATTTTTTAATTGAAAACTAAATGTTATGAATTGGTAATGATTAAATAATTTGCTTTTATTTAATTACATATTTAATTAATCAATAGTGTTTTTAATCATTAATTAATGTGGATGTGGAAATAAAATATTGGATGTATTTTTCTTTGTAACTACACTATTCTTGGGGTTATTTGGTAGTGAGAAAATTGTGGAATGTGTTTTGGTATGAGGTGGCATGTTTTTTCATTAGGAGGCAGAGATAGTGAGATTGTGGTAGTGTTGTTTATAGAGTTATGTTGGATATTTTTCCTTTGTATGGGACTTTTTTATATATATTATATTAATTTTAGATTATTATATTTCTTATGCACCACCTCCAGGTTCTTGTAACATGACTGATTCCCATATGAAGTTTTTGGATCTGGGGTTTTTTCACCAATATCTATGATATATGTAATATAGAATTTGAATAGTTCCCATACCCCAATCTATATTCCATATATATTATAGGTTTTGATGTATTAGGTTTGTGTTATGTGTTGTTGATGAGGTATAAATATGTGCATATTTCTAAGTCTCTATTGGGGAGGAGGGAATATGATTGATGTGATTCATGATACATTTTGGCCTTTTATTGATATGTGGTAGATATGTGGTATGTGGTTTTGATAATTGGTATATTGAATAATGATTTAGGAAATTAAGTGCTTATTAATAATGTGGGTATGTGGATATGAAATAAATTAAGGTTCTAGGAAATATGTCATTAGGGAATGAGGATAAATAGTTTTATAGGAATGTTGGGGTGGGGTTCCTTCTTATGTTTTCAAGATAATTATATTAATCTATTTGTGTGTCGATTATGGTGAGTGAAACTTAGTTAGGATGGGTGGTAGTTTATATAGCTTAAATATAAAGATTTACATTCTATTTATTCATTGAATCTTGTTTTTCCCCCACATTTTCATGGGGGTATGGGGAGGAACCGACTGGGTATGTTTATATACTGACCCATGACATATATATATATATACTATTTTTTCAAGTCAATAAAAGAAATTTGGGGATAAAATGAACATTACAAGATAATTCCATTGAATAGATGTTGTTCTAGTTTCATTTATATGATTTGTTTATTAAGTTATTCTTTTTAGAGACCACAAAAATTTATGACATTTTGTGAAATATTTGGTAGATGTGTTATATTTTATATTATATATTGGATTTAATCAGTGAATTTTATTTTCTTGATATATAAGGTTAATTCCACTTCATTGGTGTTTTATACTCTTGGTTTTAATCTTTGAAACATGGCCTATTAGATGTGGTCTTCTATGGTGACACTCAATATGACTACTTCCCTATAGGGTTCAAATCAAGGATTTTTCAAGACATAGTGGTGTCAAATATATGGATGAGAGTTATAATGGAGTCCAGAGTTATGTATTATTTAGTAATTCATTGGGTTTTTAGGGAAATAATTCCATTAAAAACTATTATGTGAAATATCCAAGGGATACCTCATATACTAAAGTGAGATGATTCATGTTGTGGGGTATAGATATGGCTTCCATATATGTATTATATATTTTGTACCTATGTTTAAATTTTAGAGATATTAGGGAATTAAAATATTTTTAATTGAATGATTCTACATAAAATTCCATATCATATGATTAAGAGTTCATAATGATTCTAATAGTGGGTATTTTACAATTTTATGTGATATATATGTATATGAATGAAAATAAAAAACACAATGAGGACAAACAAAATGAAATTATTAATAAAAAATTCCATATGAGTCTACAATGATGTTAATCATAGTTTTATAAAGATTAAATCTTACATTAAATATATATTACAGGAAATTTCACTTTTATTTACCATTCACCTTAATATTCTAATGATGATCATTCTATATAGAGACTTATGCACTAAAAAGAGATATACTCTTAAATTCATCTAAGAATCCAATTCATTGAGTAGTACTAAAAATGAAAAACCATTCCATTTGAAATAATTAAATATTAAATGGAAAAAAATATATAAATAAGGATTAATATCAACATATGATAGAGAAAAGGGAGAAACAAAAAACCCCAATCAGTTTAACCATCAATTAAAAACTCAGATTCTGAAAATTAAAAATAATAAAACTAATAAAAAACCAATGAATAAACTATAAATACCTTTGAAAAATAAAATATATATATATATATATACAATAATGGAGTTTTAAGGATAATATTATTGGAAACATAAAGTAAAAAAAGAAGAGATAGAGAGTAGAAAAACTTTTATATTAAAAAATTATAAAAAATAACTATGGTAATCCCTTACTTCATTCCCAAGGAAAAGGGCCTAGATGAGAACCCTAAAAATCTTCCCTAGGGATATATATATCCCTATATGTGTCTATATACAATATGTTAGAGACCAAATTATTTAAATTGAGCATAATAAGTTTCACTAAAATCTTCATGCATCGCGTAACTTCTTCACATTCATGAATCAGAAGTAATAATCTTCCATGTAGAAATAATATGTTTTTCTTCATCTTAAAAGTATTCTCCTGATCTTATATTATCCCAAATGATCATGTTTCATTTATACCCATTTAGTTTAATTCACATGTAATAATTATATATGATTTGTATAAAATGGGTGAATATATAATGATAGATTCCAAGTTATAATAGATATCTTAATGATGTAAATATTTAGTCGTAATAATTTTTTAAGGATGGAACCTTTAGGTATAAAGTGAGGAACTTTAAATAATGAAAGATTATTCTTCTTGAAAAGATTATGAATATTATGTATGTATATTATCAAAATTTTATGTAATTAAGGACCCTTAAGTTTCCTAAAATCTACATTAAAACAAAGGTCATATCATTCTATAGGAAAAGTCATTAACTTTTATGTATGGGTGTGTCAACTTGGTTACTTCTTTATACTATTCTTGGCTAAATATTTAATTATATTTATTGAATTTAAATCCAAATGATTCATATATGTGTGACCATCATGACTATTTCTCCTTACACTAAACTCTAATTCTATAGTTTTATCACACACATCACTTGTATGATTATTTTGACATTAATAGTAGGGAGATATAGTTGATTCTTATATGAAATATTACCCATGGAATTTAATTTTAAGAATTTTACGAGAACTATTTTTTATTACCTATAGAGTATTACCTTTAACAAATTTAACCATCTTATAGATGATTCAACTTGTAGATTTCAATAGAACACAACTTCAATTATCTTATATAAGATAAAAAACATAATTTCTATTTTGTAAAAAAATACCATGATTTGTTCATGATTTTCTTCCAAACATATACTTCCTCAATATTAATATACAAAATAATCCATCCTTCTGAAATATTAATGTTCTAAAAAATTACATATTTCTTTAGATTAACCCTTACATAAGAGTATATTTCAATTACATATTAAGGTTTGAATTATCCTTTTCCAATTTCATTGTCCAAATCAAATTCCGGAAGTTGTTATATCATAATTTTTCTATCTTCTAAAACAAACCATTAATCATTTATAATATTTGAAAAACATAAATATAATAAAATTAAAATATTTTATTTTTTTAATAATTAAAAAATCTATTTAGAAAAAACATTTAAATTTTTTTACATAAATCAAAAAATATCCATAAAATACAGATATATTATAATTTCTCTTTATATTTGAAAATATAAGGGGATAAAACATTGAATTAAAATGTAAAATTATTGAAATATTAAGATATATTAGTAATATAATATAATTTGAATTCCATGAACGCCTCTAGGGTTTACCAACTTTACTAATGTCAGCATAGATATAATCAGTTTCTATATGATTACCAATTTTTTTAATCTTAGTTTATACTTTCCCAAGATCGTTCTTATCGCTGGATAATTTAGTACCATCCTAAAAGATTTTAAAATGTACCTGTATATCTAAACTACTTTTATATTGTCCAACATTTTCTCTAAGAGCATCCTTATTTTCTTCATTGATTGGTATTGATGTTTTCAATGTATTCTTATTTTATAATATTATTATATCCGAATATAAATAACTTTTCCTAGATTATTAATCTAATTCAAGTAACACATTCCACAAAGATTGTATCCAAAAAATATCCATTAATCATCTATATCATAAATATTTCCCAATTTTTTCATTTTATTTTGATAAAATTTGTGTTATCAAATAATTTAATGTTCTTCAAATTTGTATTCATTACAAATAATAACACATATGATGTTTTGAATGAATTTGGTCAATGTAAGTACTATTTGATAAAATTAACCATCGTTGTTGTGTTTTTCCCAATAAATAATTCAATATATCTTTCTCTAATAAAATGGTTCATCCCATGTCCACCAAACAAAAATTCTTCTACATCGAATCTCTTTTTTTAGATCATGTATAACGAACTAAACTCAGAATTACTTCTTATGATATGATACAGACATATCATTCTTGTATTTTGAACCATTAAAAGACTTAAATATTTTTATTTCTCAACTTTTATGACACTCATATGTTAACTAAAAGTATTTAAATTTCATAAGATCTATTTATTTAAATGAAAAAAAATCAATAAAATGAATATAAGAAAAATCATTACCAAATTTTCTATAAAACCTATCTCTATTGGTTTAAATCATGATCATTAGACTACATACATAAATATGAGTCAACTTTAGTGGTTTTTTTCTTCATCTTCACATTATTTTGTGTTTTTTCACAATAATTCATTTTTGATAGGTATTACAAGTATGGATATGTGCAAGATATAGCTTTCATAGTTTCATAATATAATTTTTTTTGATTAACATAGTATTTCTATTTAATCTCAAATAGAAAAGACTCATTTTATATTATTTATTTCTTTTCATCACACTTAGGATCCTTGTGTCTTCATTATATGAAATTTAGAATAGGCTTCTTCATGTTCATGATCCATTCACCAAGATTGTTCTGTTATAAAACTATATAAAAAATCCATCACTGTGAAAGATAAATTGATGAACACAGTTATAAATCTAATAAACCCTTAAGAGATTTTGTTATAAACCATATATAAATATAATATCTCAAGGTTTATTCCTACAAATCATTGTGAATCTAACACCTCTCACATTTAGTTAACCATCATTAATGAAATTTAAAACTTCTCTGTCATACCATTTGATATGTTTAAAGAGATTATTGTTATCAATATTGTCTAACATGTAACCACTATTGAGTATCCAATTATTTTTCACTTTATATATTTATAAGAAACCTAAAACACTGTTTTCAATTATTATTAATTCTTCCTCTTAATATATTGTGATTTTTTATACATTATCTACCATTGTAGCACTATGAGATACTTTTTGGTCAGAATTTTGTGTTGCTCTTTCCTTTCATATGTTTCACTAATAGAATCAAAAGTATAATGAAATTCCACCATATCTATTGGATATTTTCTTAATTGGCCACTCGGATATTCAGTTTTACTCCCCTTTAATTAATAAATTGTATTTTATTGAGAATGTGAGATATTCGACCAACACAAAATTTTTTTGGGTACATCGAATCTAGAAAACCAATATCTTTCTTCAATGTAAAATATTAATATATAATAGATTGGATCCTCAAACGATGAATATTATCGGGTCTTATGATTTGAAATATGTTGCTAATATGCAACATCAACATGATTTAGATATTTCACCCTCTCTATTATCTTTAAATTATGATTCACCTTGGGTATATTCTCATTCCACTTCATAATGATTTTATATTTTTTATAAGAAAATTTGATTTCATCAATGATTTATTTTTTCCTTCTTAGGTTATTTAAAAATGTTATTATTCATTTAATTAATATTTCCACTATTTCATATTATTAATGTGTTATAAAATTAATAGTTATAGTAATGATGTACTAATATCAATGTTAATTTGTATGTTATAAAGACTCTCTCCTGATTTGTGACATTCATTGATTTCATTAATATAATGTTGAAATACAAGGGTATTAATAATCAAGGATTTTTGAGCATGAAATAATTTTTTAAAATGATTTTTTACTTTTTCATCATTATAATGACTGTTTTGTGGTAATCTCTAGCCTCGTATCCTAAGCTTAATGGATTTCATTTTGATGTCCAAAATTTCATGTGAACCCAAATTTAATCTAATAAATGTATTTGACTTCTAATTTATGATAATATATTATATAATTAATAATTTTAAAATTTTAATTCATTTTTTATCTCTAAATATATCATTTTTAATTCAACCATATAAAGAGATCCATTCTTAATTAAAACCCTCTAGGTGTATCCTCATCACTATTTTATTCCTCTTCCAAACTCATTTTTAGCATTCACTTGAGAGATCTTTTGTGATGATTTGAGCTATTGATGAATGTCATTATCCCTTCTTCATCTCAAAACACACAATCCTTCTCACATTACACATCACATGATGTAGGTTTATTATTTGAGAAAAAATTATTATTATTCGTTTTATTTTCCTTATTTTTCACATTTGAATATGATTCACCCATGGTAAAAAATTTATACCATGTTTCATGTTCTTGATATAACTCTATATTAGTTATCCTTCACTTTATCGTGCTTATTCTCATGTAAACAGGATTAAAAGTTTCATATATTTTCAATATTGATGAATATAAATTAAAATTTACCTCTATATTTTTATTTAACTCATTTCATACCATTAGATATTAAAGATATAAATTCCTCAAAATTCATTATTGTATAATAATCATTAGATTAATTCATATATTTAAACATTGGATTAAGTAGAATCATATCATTTTTAGATTTAAAATCCACCCACTTATCAAATTTTTCATTTTCTCTATAATGTCTTCCATATACTCAAAAAATCAATATAATATTATGTTCGTTCATAGTTCTCTCATTCATGTTTTGATCTTCAAGAGAAGAAATTATTTATTCAAATATATCTCCCATGATTCTAATTAATTTAATCAGCTTGGTAGTTTCTTCATGAACATATCAGTATATTTCAAGTTATCTTATAATTTTTTTTAATGGAATGAAGGATCTCTCCCTTATTATTTTTTTGAATCATGATATTCTCAAATAAGCCTATAAAATTTGTTACATTGAATATTTAAATTTATTATCACCCTCATAAATATCATATAGGTTCCTTAGTGTTCTATATTATCTATTTATCTCCATAAATCATGTCAAATCCTTCACTGAGAGGTAATGTGTTTTACTCCCTCAAATTAGCTCCAATATCCCTCTTGAATAATAGAGTATAGTTTTTACCAACATGGAGATGATTTATATAATTCTTGGTGATATCAAGAATTCACTAAATGAGTGATTTAAAATAGAGAAATATAGTTTATATTCGTAGATGGATTACCATATCATAGTACATAAGAACACCATTATTATAGATGTTATTCAATGATTCTATATGTCTCACTAATTATATATATAATATGTTCATGAAAAACTCATATACATAAACATGATCATAGTATTACTGTGTTACGATCCAAAAGATAAAATAATAGTATTTCTACTTTAGATAACAGTATCATATTTTAATAAAAACTAAAGGATATAAAAGATTAAATATAAATAATACATTAAAAGGTGTTCTCAAAAAAAATTATTGGCCCTAGGAGGGTGTATACCACCATTGAGAGGGAGTGACTAAACTATTATACAGAAATAAAACACCTTAAAAAAATTTATTCTAATAAATAGTTGTTGTGTATGAATCTAAGGATTATGATGTGATTATAATAGAAAGAGTGACATTGAACACACCCATTATATGGATGAAATTAAATGTTCATTGATTTTTGTTATCATGGGGGTAATACTAGGTGTGAAAGGGATGTGATCCCACAACCCATTTTCGTATTTTATTTTCATTAAGTAATTTTAAAAGGTTAAAGAGATGTACCTAATATATAACATGTAATAAAGAAAACTAATAACCAAGAGTCGATCAATCATCACCTCCCTCACCTCATATTCCTATAGAAATTGGATTTCATATACACCCATTTTATTCTTCCAAAATATTATCCAAAAAACCAAAGTAACTCTCCTTGTAACAATTGATGGTCTAAATCAAAATTTGAACATGATATCTCACCCTTTTCTTAGTCATGAATATATTTTTTTTGTATATTAAATATGTATTGAGTAATAAACTCCTTACTCATAATGTGATGACCAAATCTGATAAATGGGGTAGGTGAATCTTGAAGACCCTTGAGCACCATAACTGAATGGTCTGATTTAATAATGATGAAAGTCTCATATCTTCTGAGATCTAAAAATATCAATAGAGTAAATATGACACTATAAAAAAAATTAAAATTCATGACAGTTTTTTATCAGTGGTTTTCAAAACGACCACTAAATATGTTTTTTTAATAAATTATTTTTAGCACCTACTTTTGAAAACTACCATTAAAGATTTATTTTTAATTTTTTTGGAATTTTCTAAGATATTTAAAATGATTTTTAAAAACCATCATAAATTAGTGGTAATTTCTACAAACCAAAGCTAAAAATAAATTATAAAATATTATAAATGTTTTAATTATTTTTTATTATTAATTATAATTATTATTATTCATATATTATTTATTGTTTTATTTAATTATTAATAATTAATTATAAATTATTTATATTTATTAGTTAGTAATTATTTGAGACATAAATTAATTCTAGGATACAATGAAAACCAGACTTATGCATCAAAAAACCATATTTTTTATGCAGGTGTCTTTTTTGGATCTACAGCTAATAAAACATAATCCTATAAAATGAAATTCAATGAATTTATATGGTAAATTGGTAATAAATAAGTTAATAAAATTTATTACACTTTTTAAGAGAAGTTTTAAAATCAAATTGTAACATAAAATAAAAATATCATTTGATTTGGGTGTCTGTTTGGGACCCATCACATATCAATTCAAAGATTATAGAGAGATATATGCTAGGGTGAAAACTAGAGGAGACGAGGACACTATTTTCTCAAGGTCAAAATTTTTCTAATGGCCTCAAAAAATAAGTTTTTGTTCTAATATAATAGTTTTATGCATTGGATTTGACTTCAACAATGTTTATTAGTGCCTTCATATTCTTGTCAGGTCGTCTATGGTTTTATTCCATGGATTTTTATTCCTATTTATTTGATGGTGTTGAAATTATTTTGGTTTTCCTATTTGATGATTTATTATATATAATATTTATTTATTTATTTATTTAATCTTTCCTATATATTTGTTTATATTTATTTATAAATTATATTTATTTAACCTTATTTATTTAAAGATTATATATAGTTGTATATATGAGTATATATCTATATTTATTTATTCATATTAGTCTATATATATATATATTTATATCTATTTATGTAAATTTATATGTAATATTGTATATTTATATATATGATTTTAGTTTTTATATTTATATTTATTATGTTTTTTTGTGGGTGTGTGTGTGTCATCATGCTTGTATTTATATATATTTATGTAAATTAATTTATATTTATATTTTATAATATATATAAACTATATTTTAATAAATTTATAAGTATATATATATATAAATTTTTTTATTTACTACTAATTATTTTTTTATTTCATATATTGTGTTTATAATTTCATATTTATTATTTCATATTTATTATTTATAATTTATTGTATATTCATTAAATATTTATATTTTGTTTTTATATTTTTATTTTGAAATTTTAATTTCTTTATTTATTTTTTATTTATTTGTTTATTTATTTACTATGTATTTATTATATATGACTTATAATTAAGTATTTATTTATTTATTTTTATTGTTTATTATTTATTGTTAATTATTAAATAATTATTCATTATTATTTGTCATATAGTATTTATTATTTATTATTTATTATTCTGTGCTTTGTTATTTGTTATCTATTATTTTTCGTCATTTATTTTCTATTTATTTGTTTTTCATTATTTATTTTTTATTTATATTAATTTATTAGTATTATTCTTTTTAAAATTTAGGGGTAAATCCTCGTTTTTAAGTAAAAATGACCTTTTTGTGTAAAGGAGGTTCATAGGCCTAGAGGGGCCATCAGCACCACCACTACGAGCATGGATAGTCGGCAGATGGAAGGAGGGGGCTTTTTGATGGCTCAAACAAGAAGGTACCATGACGGGAGACAAGCAGGTGGGTAACGGCAGGCCTGGTACAGGCACAATTCAAGCATAATATCCTTATTGTATTGATGTTTGTTTACTATTAGCCCTATAAATGACTTTGTAATGGGATCCCTCAACCCAAAATAAAAAGAGGGTTCTTTCATTTTAATAAGAAAAAGGGGAATTCCCCCTTACCTGTTAAAAAAATAATAAATAAATAATATCTAATATCAAATATATAATATATAAATTTTTAATTATCTATTATTAAAGAAATATTCAGAAGTATTTAATAAATAATAATAATTAAATAAATAAAGAATTCAATTTTATAAAAATATTTTTAAAAACTAAAAAAAATAAAATTAAAAATTAAAAAAAATCACTATTTCATTTTGTGAATTTATTTTGAGTACCACCACAAAATATTCTGCGACACTACTTTTCGTGAAGGTTTTTTTTAAATAAGGATAAATACTATTTTCATAAAATGTTACTCTAGAATGTCAATTTTTTTATATTATAAAAATCTTATTTTGGTTGAGTGGTAACCCTCTCATGGACCGACCCAATGCAAAGCATAAAACCAAAATCATATAGAAGAATAAATCATGAACAACAATGGAATGTTAGGAATTTCTATGATATATCCTTTTTGATGAGGTTCAAAAAAAATAGTTGATTATCCTCCATAATAATGGATATGAATTCTATAACCATAAGGTATCCATTAACAGAGAAACTTCCATAATTTTATTCTAATAATACAATATCTAATTTCAATTCATAACATTTCATACGATAATCATTGTGGCCATGATGAAGAATTCCTAACATTAATTTGTCGTTCTCATCTAATGATATCTTGATATTTGTGAACTATGATCAATTGTTCTATTATGTAGACATGTTAAAATTTTTATTATATTACCATTTAATTAATAAAGATATTTTCTCAGGGAAGGCGATGTATCTAATTTCATGTTCCTTTATTTATTTTTACGTGGTAGTTTCTATATGAATAATGGGTTCAATTCCTTCTGATGAATACTAATTCAAAGTAGTAAGTTCCTAGTTAATCTAAATATCAGGTTCGGGATAATATTTATATGACTTATTTAGACCCATTACCTTAGACACTAATCTTAATTTCATTTTCTTGGAAAAATAGGAATAATACTTTAAGTTCTTTCCATTCTTCCTTTATGTCAAAGAGATGTCCCCTGATTCAATTATTCACTTTTTTACCTTTATATGAGACTGATCTAAAGTTACATCAACTATGTTATCCTATTCATATCCTCAGTAATCTTGGAGACATTCCCTCTCCTCTATTATAATGTCAGGTAGGTCTTCTGATCTCTCTTGTAGAGGGTATTCAAGGTCTTTCACTCGAAAAAGGCTGATAAGTCTCTAGGTATTTTGAGGTTTTTACTTCTCCCACACCTAAAATTGTTTCTAGTTTATTATTTTTCCTACACCTTACTATTTTCCAACCTCCTAATTTGATTTTATTATCAATATATTCTCATTTTAGTCAAACATCTTCTATAAATTGATTCCCAACTATCCTACCCAAATGGTACATACTTACCATATATGACACTACAACTTTTTGTTGTCTGACACTACATGATTCCTGTTAGATGAATCCCCTCCTAAAAAAATGACTTCACCAACATAGAAGCCACCCCTTTTGAAAAAGTTCACTTAAAAAAGTTGAGTTTAATATTTCCTTGATCCATCCATCTACATAACGATTTTCCATTTAAAATAATTCACCCACTATATATTCAATTTTTTTTGGGAGTATCCACCTTTCCCAAACCTACTCCAGAGAGACAAGCTAAGTGGATATATGCTGACCAATCCACCTACACCAGCCTGCTTATGAAATCCTCACTACCCACTATTGAACCATAAGTGGATATTCAATCTTTTCAAGATACACAATAACCCCATGATAGTTGAGGTTCCTCTCCTTTCACTCCCCTTAGATTAGACATATTTTCATTTTCATCTACCACACAAGACTAATTCACCATCATAGCTTCAAGTTAATATTTCTCATGGTATCCAAATTTTAGTTTACTAGAATTATAATTCAATACATTCCCTTGAAGATAGCACCAATAATAGCTCCCAATAATTGATTCATACGAAATTTGTTTTCTGTATTATAGCTATCTTAAAAAATTGTCCAACTTTTTTTTGGAGAGACATTTATATATTTACCTTGATACAAATATGAGATAGAATCAGGTGTCTTATCATGTGAGTATGGGAATCAGATCAAATAAAACCACACGAATGTTATTTTTCGAATCATCATTATCGATGTATTATGTAGTGATAGAAATAGTAAGAGGAACCTTAAAAAAATGAAACAGATTTGTGGGTATTTATTCTCGGATATATCTAAATAACACTTTGGTCGAAGGAAATAAATCAATTAGATGACGAGGGACATTAAATAATTATAACTTAGTAAATCTACATCATTAGACAATAGAATTAGCATGTGTTTATCATCAATGAAACCAACAACAACATGAAATTTCAAGAAACAATTAGAGTAGGAATGAATATAGTAATCATGTGTAGAGGAACGATGATGATGAAACCTAACCACCAAGGATTGGAGAAGTTGTTTTGATGATTTCTCACACTTGAATTTGGAAATCACCACTATTGGGTTTCCTTTGATTAGTTGTCTTACTTGAGGACTTATAGTGTTAATCATTGCATTATGGTTTCATAAAATATTTTGTCCCAAAACAATGTGACACTAATTTCTCACTTGTTATTCACAATAACATAGTTGTCTAGTCACAAATTCATCAGTTGAATTATGATATCACAAACACTTTAGGTTACTATGTGAATCCTATGATATAAGAGTAAAAAAATTTTATGGCTACTTATGCAAGAGTAATTGGAGGTAATAATGGAAAAATTAGCAAAATGTGGCATGTATTTCTTCCCAGAATCATCATTTTTATGACATAATGGATACTATTTTTATGTGAAGACTCTTTGTGTAAGAACACAGTTTTTATTTTTGAGGTACGGGTTTCTTCTTTTCTCTTTTCCATAAGTGTTTTTTAGAAAATAAGGAAAATGTGGAAAAATCCGAAATTTTGGGACTACACGCCATGTAATTTTCCACACGCCTTGTACTTTTGGCCATGTGGGATGAGTACACAGGGCGTCTAGCCATGTCGGTGATGAAAGGTGTAAAAACCAACTACACACCGTGTAGTTTGTATTTACACACCGTGTAGTCAGTCGGAAGGTGAATAGTAAGGTGGTGGCCAGCTGGGCGACAGTACACACCATGTATAAAGGCATACAGACCGTGTACCCATGTCGACAAATAAATAGTGCCATGCTGGTGATAAACCACCAGTGGAACAGTCAAATAATAGAAAGTACATGATCTGTACTTGAGAGTACACGCCGTGTATTTTGTTTTTTTGCTTAAAATAGGTAGTAGCCTCCCTTGTTCACAGGGAAGGCTTATAACGCCAGAGGAAAGCTCCAGGAGATGGCCAGAGATTTGGAGATCTGCCGATCGTTAACCGGGAAGCCGATTCCAGCTTCGTCGATCGTGCTGGAACCGTGCGAGTAAGAGCTTCCTTCTCCCTGAGTGTTCCTTTCCAATTCTTCCTCAATTGGAAGTTATTTTAGGTTGAAAGTGAATTATTTTACCTCATATCTACAATGTTCTTTGATGTTTCAGAAGGAGTCGTTCGATAATATTGATCAAAGGTGATCGAGGTAGGTGGCTTGGTGTTTAATTTCCAACTGATGTGTGTTTTGTGCACCGTTGTGATATATTCCCATGAATGGGGTTTCGTATGGATGAGGCCTTGTTGAATTAAATACCTATAATTGTTTAGCTAATTTAAATGTGATAATAAACTGTTGTTTGGGATAACTGCTTGGATCTAGGACCACCCTGGGGGTGTGTTCCTCTGTTTAGCCATTTGGCCATGATACCCGAGGGTATGCCTTTATAATAATCATTATAAAGTTTTCTTGATAGGAATTTCATGTGATTTGTTTATTATATTTTGGGCATGGCCCGGTTACTTTCTTAGCCCGAGGGTAGTTCTTTACTAAGCCTGAGGGCAGTGTTACCTTTAGCCTGAGGGAAATAGTTATCTCAGCCTGAGGGAAACTTCTTCCATGCCTATGGGAGAAAGACATTGTGCCTGAGGGCGACACTTTTTATGCCTAAGGGAAATATATGTTATGCCTGTGGGAAATTACCTGTGGGTTGCATTTCTGATTACATGAGGTTATGATTTTGCATGTCTGAGGACACTGACTGTTTACATAGAAATTAACTGTAGTTGTTTCCTTATAAAGAACAATTAAATGAATATTAAAATGGAAATATAACTGGTAAAGTTAGTTACTTTTGAGTACTTCTTAGTTTATTGCATCTTTCTACTACACACTGTTGTTGCATCTTTTCATATAGTTGGGTACGGGACTTTGGTGGGTGCCTATTGGGATTTATTTCTCACACCCTCTTTGGGTCATGTCTTCGGCCCCAACAGATTATGTTTCTGCAGGTGTGGATAAGGTAAAGGGTCCATATATAGGTTCTTGATTGCTACTGAGGAGTAGGAGAGCATGAGATGGGGCTTAGGTTCATGATGCTACTGGCTATTTTGTTTTGTTTTCAGGTACTCTATATTGTACTATACTATATTGTTGTGTAACATGTTCTGGCTATTTTCATAGAACTTGAGGCATGTTTAATCATTATAAATAACTGTTTGTTATCTTTTACTGTAGTTGTTTACTTGTGTATGGTTTATTTCTACCGTTGTCATTGTATTCTTTCTATTTTATTCTGTTGTGCTACAATTTGACAAATGAGGGCATAGTTTCCCCACTATTAGGCCTAGGCCCTCGCTGCTTGTCAGCAGCATCTGGTGTTTGGGGAAATGCGCTTGAGGTCACGTGGTGAACCGGGTTCGGGGCACCCATTGAGTGGCACCAGGGCCCGGGACGTTAAAAAGTGGTATCAAAGGGGTTCTTTTCTTTGACTTACTATTTGGAGCCTTAGTCAGGGATAGGATGATAATGGTGGTTTGTAATAAACTGTTCTCGGGTGTAGCTAACCTGTGTACAGGGAAAATCTAATTTACCTTGTATTTCAATTCTTTTTATTTTTACTAATTTTACAGTTGATTTGATTTCACTGTCGGGTGACGCACTTGTGATTATGCTATTTATAATTTATCCATGGGTTCTATTTCGTTACAACCTAATGATATGAGGGTATTCCATTTCATGCATCATTTAGGCACATGATAGAAATCACATTCCATGCATAATTCCATGCCTTGTAGGCGCATTAGAAATTTCATGCTGTTGTGATAGTTTTTGTGCTAGAAAAGCATGTTGTTCTGATAGCATCTTTGATAAATACATGCTATGTGATAGCATATTTTTGTGTGATCCTATTTATAGAATGGACACCAAACATCAGTTTTTGGGGAGTATGGGCCCTCATTGACCAAAATTTGGTGGATCATTTTCTATTTATCTGGTTATAACACATATATGATTCCAAATATTGATTTGAGGGGATTATGAGCCATCATAGATTAGAATTTGTCACTTAGGTGTTGTTTTTCTATATTTTCTAGGTTCTAGAGAAGTTTTTGTGGAAAACTATCTGGAAACCCAGTATACACACCGTGTAGTACCTTAAACACCCCATGTATGTTCTTCTGTTCAATAAGAAAAAAGGACTTTTTGAGTACACACTGTGTACCCTAAGTACACGCTGTGTAGTCTCTTCCCCTGTCATAGGCCGTGTTGGTAGGGAAATGGGGAAGGGAAGTGCTTGGGGCGAACATGTCGTGTAGTATTGACCTAGAGTCCACCGGTGTAAATAACAACACATAAGGGGGAGACCTTAATATAAACACACAATGTCCACTATGGAGGACGCCGTGTAGTTTGACCCAGAGTCCGCCCGTGTAACTGACAAAACATGTCGGTGTAATCCATTCATGTACACGTCGTGTTTATATGGAACACTTCGTGTAGTGTGAGCCATGTATCCAGCTGTGTAACTAACAATACGGGTCGGTGGAGCTCGTATCGTACTTGCAGTGTACCCATTGGACATGCCATGTAGTCTTGTCCGAGGATAGACCGTGTGGTTTTAGCCGTGTGGCTGGGAAACGGGGTGGTGTACACAACATGTGAGAGTGTTACACGCCATGTAGTAATAATCCGAGTAGTCGGTCGTGTCACAAACGACACGAGTAGTTGGAAAATTTAATCCATACACGCCGTGTAAAGTATATACACGTCATGTAGTCTTGTTTAATGGGATTTGTGTGGCTAGGCCATGTAGGAGGACCTGGGCAGGGGAAGAAAAGTCAGGTACACGCCGTGTAGTCAGTATACACACTATGTAGTCTTGTTATGCAATTTTAAATTCCTTCTTCCTCCTGTTCCACTTTTGGTTCCATTGTTTTCAGACTGTCATAATTCTGATCTAAGGTGAGAATTTTACCTTGTAGTGTCATTCCACAGAGACTACCATGAGTTGTGCTCCAGGAGAGCGGCAACGATTATACTCCAGAGTTGGTAGGCCATGGGCTACCAATGGATCCTCGAACAGAGCCAGATGCGGCGCAAACCGTTATACCGAACACAAGCGCAGATGCGCAGTTCCGTGAAGGATTTATGTGGTTCATGCAGACCATTCAGGGAGCACCGCCAGCTAACACATCTATGGAAGAGATGACACGTATCTTCCGGCAGTATCATCCACCTACTTTTTCAGGGGATGGTGGTCCACAGGCTATAGAGTCTTGGCTGGGTTTGATGCAGACTATCTTCGAGCATCTTGAGATTCCTCCAGGGCTGAGGGTCATGCTCGCAACTTATATGCGGCGTGATTCCTCCTAGAAGTGTTGGGATGTTACCACTCTGACAAGCATCATAGATACATGGTGTGGGATTATTTTCAGGCAGCCTTTTATGAATTATTCTTCCCAGAGTCATTGAGAGAAGATAGAGCTCGATAGTTCCTGAATTTTCAGCAAAGAGCTATGTCGGTGATGGACTATTCTGCTCATTTCACTGAGCTTTGGCATTTTTCACCCGTTCTGGTGGGTGATGAGACGTTGGGAGCTAGACCCTTTGAGGATGGTCTTCGATATGACATCCGAGCACTAGTGAATGTTTTCAGGTTGCCCTCAATACATGCTATTGTGAACCAGGAACTGATTATAGAGAGGAACCTGTGGGAAGCTAGTGGTGTAGGCCATGTTAGTTTTGCACCAGTTTCAGGTACTATTTTTTCCAGTAAAAGAAAGTGAAAGATGAGCATCTCTCACGGTGGTAGTACTAGCCAGGAAAATTTTTCAATGGGTCAAGTCAAGTGCTACCAGTGTGGTAAAGAGGGGTACAAGAAACCACAGTGTCCACGTGATCTAGTGGAGTGCCGAGCTTGTGGCAAGATGGGTCATCTACAACGTTTTTGTAGGGTGTTTCCATCAGTGGCTAGTGAGAGGGGTTCGGTACAGACTCCGCGTACGGGAGCAGGACCAGGAGCTTCTTACCAGTCGGGATACTGGAATACGTAAGGGAATGCATGCATGGATGGTGGCCGTGGTTGTGGTAGCCAGACACCAGGATCCCAGAGGTAGCAGGGCAGGACAGCTCAGGGTAGCCAGGTTGTGTCGTAGGGCCGCGACACAGGGTAGACATATGCAGTGCAACAGACCCAACAGGAGAAGGATTCCGAACCTTCTACAGTTAGAGGTACTTTTATAGTAGCTTATGTCTTATCTTCAGTACATTTTGATATGGGTTCTACACATAGTTTCATATTCGTGCCCATTGTGGAGATCCTTGGGCTCTGTGTTTCTTCTTCTTCTACTATTGTGAGGCTAGACATTCCATTGGGGACTAGAATGGCTGGTGTGCATCAGTTCAAGGAGTTCCCCATTGAGGTTGGTATGTGTGACTTCCTTTTGGACCTCTATGTTTTAGAGATGACGAGCTATGATGTCATTCTCAGGAAGGACTGGTTGGTTCCCTTCAGAGCCTTTGTAAACTACTATCATCGCAGGGTGAGTTTCACATCACTATAGGGTGGAGAGTTTCTATACAAGGGAGAATGAGATATTCAGGAGAGTCGAGCTGGACCAGAGCATCGTGGGAGAGGTGGAGTCACATCCTAGATTGTGAGCTTATATCGGGATGATCAGGGGACTTGTCAGAAGGATTTTCCTCCAATGTTCGATCGTTTCAGGGATATCTTCCCGGATGACTTTTGGGGTCTACCTCTGGAGCGAGAGGTGGAATTTTCTATTGAGCATGTTCCAGCATCAGCACCAATGTTCATTCCTCCTTATAGGATGGCTATACCTGAGTTGCAGGAGCACAAAAGGAAGTTAGAGGAGTTATAGTCAAAGGGATTCATCCGACCCAGTACTTCTCCTTGGAGTTCGCTGGTCCTCTTTGCAAAGAAGGCGGACAGTACCCTCAGACTCTTTGTGGATTATTCGAAGATTAACAAGTTGACGGTCAAGAAATGATATCCCTTGCCGAGGATTGATTTTAACTTTGATCAACTTCATGGAGAATGAGTGTTCTCAAAGATTTAATTGAGGTCAGGATATCATCAATTGCGTGTGAGAACATTAGATATACCGCTTACAGATTTTCGGAGAATATATGGTTAGTACGAGTACTTGGTTATTCCATTCGGACTCCCGAACTCACCAACAGTTTTCATGGCTCTGATGAATCATGTGATCCATCCCAATCTGGATTCATTTATGGTAGTATTCATGGATGATATCTTGGTGCACTCTCACACTCGACATGACCATGCCACCCATCTTGAGATCGTATTGAGTACACTAAGAGAGCATCTGATATATGATATTCTCTCAAAGTTACACTTTTGAATGGACCAGATTCACTTACTGGGTCATATCATTTCAGAGGCAGGAGTTGCAGTAGACCCATATAAGGTGAGAGCAGTTGTTTCTTGGGAGTATCCTAAGAACATGTTTGAGATATGGAGATTCATAGGGATGGATGGTTACTGTATGAGTTTTATATATGACTTGTCCCTCTTAGCAGCACCGTTGACGGGATTGACTATGAATGGTGTGAATTTTATTTGGTGAGAATCTTGCAAGATAGCCTTCTAGGATCTGAAGGGAAAGTTGACATCAGCACCGATCCTGATAATCCCAGAGCCGTGGAAGAGCTATACATTTTACTATGATTCATTAGGTATTGGGATAGGAGCTGTGTTGAAGCAAGGTGATCTAGTAGTTGAATACGAGTCCCGGCAGTTGAGGCCACATGAGAGGAATTACACGACGTGTGATCTCGAGTTGGCTACAGTTTTTCATGCGTTGCGCTGTTGTAAAAATTATCTATTGGGAGAACATATTGTTGTGTTCACGGACCACAAAATTCTCAAGTACATATTTACCCAGAGTGACTTGAACTTGAGACAGCGAAGGTGGGTTGAATACCTTCAGTCCTTTGATTTTGAGCATGCCTATAAACCTGGTAAGGGTAATGCAGTTGCTGATGCACTGATCCGGAAGACTCAGACACTAGTAGTTCATGAGGCCAGTGGTGAGTGGAAGCTTATGTCTTTATTCTCTGAGATGCATTTGGAGGTACACGACAGTCAGGGGAAACCTATATTTCTTCATTAGCTATGACCTCTACCCTCCTGGGTAGAGTGAGGATGAGACAGCTATCTGATTCAGAAGGCCTAGTCCTACAGGAGTTGGTGGCAAGTGAGGACCCTCCTCCTGGGTGGATGATAGGTGATGATGAGGTACTGTGTTTCTATGGATTAGTGTGGGTTCTAGGGGAAATACGTGAGGAGCTGATGTGAGAGTTTCATGCTTCATCTTGGGAAGTTCATCCTGGAGTTACCAATATGTACCGTGACTTGAGACGTTAGTGCTGGTGTCCAGGTAAGAAGAGGGAAGTAGATGGTTTGGTTATGAGTTGTTCCACATCCCAGTAGGAGAAGGCAGAGCATCAGAGTCCAATCGGACTGTTACAGTAGTTAACCATTGCATAGTTTAAATGGGATGATGTCATGATGGACGTCATGACTGGGTTGCCGAGGTGACCTTGAGGAAATGATGACATGTGGGTTTTTTTGTACAGACTCACGAAGGTAGCTCACTTTTTTCCGATCAAGGATACCTTTGGAGTTGACGAGCTCGGGAAGATGTATATCTGGGAGGTTGTACTTCTTCATGGGGTCTTTCATTCTATCGTTTCAGATAGGGACGCCCGTTTTACATCTTGTTTCTAGAAGGGTTTTCAGAGGGCACTGGGTACACAGGTGCTTCTGAGCACAGCTTACCACCCTCAGACCGATAGTCAGTCAGAGTATATGAAACAGGTGCTTGAGGACATGTTGCATGCATGCATCCTATACTTTGGGGGATCTTGGGAGAAGAATATACCCCTAGTCGAGTTTTCCTATAATAACAGTTTCCAGGAAACTATTGAGATGGCTCCTTATGAGACTTTATATGGTAGGCCATGCTGATCACCCTTGTGCTGGTTAGAGACAGGTGAGGCAGCTTTACTAGGACCACGTCTCGTGTAGGAGACTTCTAAGCAGGACCAGTTGATTCAGAAGCGGATGGCTACTACACAGTCTCATCATAAATATTATGATGATCTCCACAGATGAACCTTAGTGTTCATGGTTGGGGATCATGTTTTCTTGCATGTTTCACCAAGGATGGGACACAAGAAGATCAGGATATATGGTAAACTATCACTGAGGTATGTGGGGCCATTTGAGATTCTAGAGAGAGTCGGGCTGGTTGCCTATCGGTTGCAGTTACTACAGACGTACCGAGCCATTCATGACGTCTTCCATGTATCTCAGATTCTTAGCTATCATTCATACCTATCTCACGTCTTTCAGCCTGAGGTTGAGCTTTAAATAGATGTGTCCTTTGAGGAGCATCTGATTCGTATCATTGATAGGATCACAACGGTTCTCTGAGGTCGGTCATTTCTTCTTGTACGTGTGTTATGGCAGCATGGAGGAGTGCAGGATGAAACATGGGAGTGGGAGACCAAAATACGAGCTCAGTGTCCAGATTTGTTCATGGCTATATCTGCACCACCCTTGGAATGGAAATTCAGGGATGAATTTTTTTAAGGGGGGATGTTTGTAAGAGAGCAGTTCATATTTTTGGGGTACAGGTTTCTTCTTTTCACATTTCCTTAAGTGTATTTGAGTAAATAAGGAACATGGGAAAATTCATAATTTTTGGGACTACAAGCCATGTACTTTTCCACACTCCATGTACTTTTGGCCCCGTGGGATGAGTAGACAGGGCGTGTAGCCATGTCGGCGATGAAAGGTGTATAAACAGACTACATGTCGTGTAGTTAGTCGATAGGAAAATAGTAAGGTGGTGGCCAGCAGGGTGACAGTACACGCCATGTATAGAGGCATACACGCCATGTACCCATGTCAACAGATGTACTGTGCCATGCTAGCGAGAACCGCCAGCAGAACAGATAAAAAATGGAAAGTACACATCGTGTAATTGAGAGTAAATGACGTTTATTTTTATTTTTTGCTTAAAATGGAAAGTATCCTCCCCTGTTCACAAGGATGGATTAGAATGCTGGAGGAAATCATGAGGAGATGCATGAAGCTTTGGAGATCTTCTGATCATGAAACGGGAAGCCGATTCCGCCTCCGTCGATCTTGCTGGAACCTTGCGGGTAAGAGCTTCCTTCTCCTTGAGTGTTCCTTTCCAGTTCTTTATCAAAGGGATGTTATTTGAGTTCGAACTAGAATTATTTTACCTCAGATCTATGAAGTTCAGGGAAGTTTCAGAAGTCGTCATTTGAGTATATCGATCACATGTGATCGAGTTAGGTGGCTTGGTGTTTAATTTCCAACTTAGGTTCGTTTTTTGCACTGTTGTGATACGTGCCCATGAATGGGGCGTCATCTGGATGAGGACTTGTTGAATGAAATACCTATAATTGTTTAGTTAATTTAAATGTTATAATAAACTATTGTTTGGGATCGCTGCTTGGATCCAAGACCACCCCAGGGGTGCATTCTTCTGTTTAGCCGTTTGGCCAGGATACCCAATGGTATGCCTTTATATTTATGATTATAGAATTTCCTTGAGAAGAATTTCATGTAAATTGTTTATTATATGTTGGGCTGGCCCGGTTACTTTTTTAGCCTGAGGGAAGTGATTTACATAGCTTGAGGGATGTTTTACCTTTACCAGGAGGGAAATGGTTATCTTTGCCTGAGGGAAACTTCTTCCGTGCCTGTGGGCGATAGACTCTGTGCTTGAGTGCGACACTTTGTACACCTGAGGGAAATATCTATTATGCCTGTAGAAAATTACATGTGGGTTATGTTTCAGATTACCTGATGGTAAGAGTTTGCGTGTGTGAGGGCACTGACTGTTTATATTGAAATTCAATGTGGTGGTTTTCATTATAATGGATGATTAAAGTAATATTAAAATAGCAATATAACTAGTAATGTTAGTTACTTTTTAGTACTACTTAGTTTATTACATTTTAATACTTCACACTATTGTTGCATCTTTTCACATTGTTGGTAGCGGGCCTTTGGTGGGTGCCTACTGGGATTTATTTCTCACACCCTATTTGGGTCATGTCTTCGGCCAAGAAAGATTACGTTTCTGCAGGTGTGAATAAGGGCAAGGGTCCCTATACATGCACTTTATTTCTTCTAAGTATTAGGGGATCATGGGACCAAGCTTATGCTCGTGATGCTACCATCTGTTTTGTTTTGTTTTGTTATACTCTGTATTGTATTGTATTGTATTGTTGTGAAACATGTTCTAGATGTTTTATTAGAACTTGAGTCATGTTTCATCATTATATATAATTGTTGGTTATCTTTTACTGTAGTGGTTTACTTGTGTATGGTTTATTGCTTCCGTTGTCGTTGTATGCTTTCTATTTTATTCCACTGCACTAAACTTTGACAAATGAGGGAATAGTTTCCCCGCTATCAGACCAGAGCCCTCACTGCTAGTCGGCAGCCTCTGGTGTTTGGGGAAATGTGCTTGAGGTCACGTGGCGAACCAGGTTCGTGGCACCTATTGAGTGGCACCTAGGCCCAGGATGTTATGCTTTGTAAGGGTAATCAATTCCACTCTAGTATCCCCAACATGGAATTATCATATCAATCATATCATGATACACATTTACTTATAAAAAACCTAGTATAACTCAATTACATTTCTTCTCAAATAAACTCTATGGAAATTTAAACTCATGCAAGATTATGTTATTTATAAAAATAGGAAAAAACCAAAAAACATTAATTAATTTAACAAATAATAATATTTTTATAATTCCATTATTGTGAAGATTATTTAAAGACAACAGAATATTATAAAATGGTTTTTGTGTGAGTACATCCACTATTAGAGTAAGAATAATTCCAAATTGACAATATCATAATTGAGAAAAACTCACATCTCCATTTTTTCAATTCACATCATGAGTGACATCTTGAATTTCCTAAACATCCTTTGATTTTGAAGGGATAATTAATATCATAAAAAATAATATATATTTTTACATATATGATATAGAGTAGTTAGTTTTTTCCCTTTGTTATTCCCTATCCTTAGTTAAAAAGTGATGATTTGGGATGGGGTGGAAGTAATCATTTAGGGTATCAGGGATACCTAGACGTGGAAAAATACATGTGATAGATTCATTAGTTCCAAGTGGGCCAGAATATATTCAATGTATTATCTATATATATTCTAACTTATCTTATTCATTTTTTGATTCAGGTTCATTTTCCTCCTCTAAATGTATTGGTTTTTACTAAGATCTAGTACTTAAGATCACGTGACTTTTTGTGACCTTGGTATTAAATATATTAATTTTTTGGTCATTCTAGTTTCCTTGAGGTGTGTCAACCCTATGATCATATTATAATTTAGTATAAGTTAATCAGGTTTTCTTTTTTATTATAAAAACAATCATAGAATATCATCGCTAGAATGGATTAGTTATATTCAGTAGATAATATTAATTATTTCTTGTTTTATTTGATATTTAAGGTTAGTGTGTAGTGTTAATTAGTGAGTGAAATCATCATAAAGTTCATAAATGTAAAAAACCATTTCTTCCTATCTTTCAAGTCAATGTTGGGATTATAGGATATTCTTGATGAAATTTATCCAATAGTTATTGAAGAGTTTCATAATGTTTTTCTCAAAGAAATTATAACACTACCCCTTTAACATGATATAATACGTAAGATAGAATTAAAAAAGAGTGTCTCTCAAGTTTCAATGTATCCATATTATATGACACATTATATGTTAATGGAGTTATAGATTTATATCAATTATTATCTAAATGATTGTTTTATATAACCCAATGTTTCACCATAGGGAGATCTTATATTTTTTTCAGACAAAGGAAGATGGTATTTTATGGTTCTGTATCAATTATTTTTAGTTAAACATGGTAATGATAGAGGAAAACTATCCTCTAATGTCAATTGATGATCAATTAGATTAGTTATATAGATCTATATGGTTCTAAATGATTGATGTGTGGTCTATATATCATCAAACATGGTGATGGTGGAAGATATACCAATGATTAAGTTTATATATCATTATAAGAACATAGAATTCATTGTATATGATTTTATGTTATAAAATTCTTAGATGTTATCAAGTGCTTAATAAAATCAATATTTTATGAGTAGTTGGGTCAGTTAATGGTTATTTTTATCAATGAAATACTTTAATATTCAATGTCAAAGGAGGACCATGGGATACATATGATGACTATTGTATTATTTATTTAGTGACATCAGTTGGGTGGGATGTTTTCTATGTTTATTTTATGGGAACATGAGGTTAATTTCTATAAGAATCTGGTATCTTCCCATGGAGTGGCAATGGATCCTTAGAATAGTGAGGAATTTTTTTCTTTAGTGACACCCGATACTAATAAAAAGGTTTGTAGTGTACTTGGCAATGCATGATATTATATGTGGTTTTTATTTTGTTTTCTCAGATTACAACTAATTTCAATTCTTTTTCCTAGAAGTATCAAGCTATTTTATGTTCATTTTAGTATTAGGTGGTGTTTGAGTTCATGAAGAACAAGTTAATTAGTTATATTATATTTTTTTCGAAGGAAAGTGTTTTGTTTAAAGAATTATTAAATTATTATTTACATGGATTGGATTTTTCTCTTTTACAATAGAGGAATATTATATTTTAGGGGTGTTAAATAATTTCTCCTTATAAAAATATCTATTATAACCATTATATTGATCATCTATTGGTCATAATTTCCTTTTATCTAATAAATATTTATCTTAATGATGAGTACTTTTTGGTATTCAGAGTTTACAATATCCAATAATATATTTTCCCTCAATATAATTTTGAATCTATGTTATTTTTGATGGATAAATTTATTTTCATATTATGACATTGATATATCATACACATTGGGGAAATAGAATGTGGTCGGTTGTGCGTTGGGAATCTAGTATCATAGAGATTTTTCTTGAGATTCTAGAGATATAAAGGATGATAAAGGATCCTATGGAACAAATATCAATATAGAAGAGAATAATAATAAAGTTTAATTATACTAAAAGATAATTATTTCCTCCTTATGCAATGGTGTGGTGGAGTATTAGTTGGCAGATCTAGAGGTTGAAGTGTGGAAGTAACATTTTGTCAATGGGGCTCTCACAAGGGATTTTCTATGTATGGTGAATATTAGGTATTATTTTATGGAAATCTCTTTATTCTATTCATGACAAAATATGAGTTTTCTATGAGTTTTATATATACCATTTGAAGTAAAATCTATTATATCTAATATTTATCAAGATGTGATGAGTCATTTCTGGTGGTCAAGGATGAAGTTGTCAATTCTTAGGTCTGTTTCTTGGTTTCTGGTGTTTTAGCTGATGAAGGTAGAGTATAATGTTCCTACTTTTTTGAAACATCAATTAAATATTTCCTAGTGAATATGGGAGTAAATTTCCATATATTTCATAAATAGATTTCCTAAAGATTAGAAAACATTTGATTTTTTTGTTTCTGTTGGTAGGATGGTATATAGGGATCACTTCTGGGCAGTTACTGATTTATGTATGGCTGATTCTTTACTCAGGAGGTATATTGAAGAGGTGGTGTATCTTTATGGGGTGAAAAGTTTGATCATATATAATCATTGTACTCATTTTATATAATGAGTGTGGATGAGTTTTTAGTTTATTTTTATTTATTAAATATACTTTGGCACTATTTTTCAACATTAAAGGGATAGAAAGATGGAGTAAATGATCAATACCTCAAAGAACATGTCACTTTATTGAGTTTTATATTACACACTCATTGGTGAAAAATTTTAATTTGGTTGAGTTTTCCTATAATAATACTTATCATTAATCCATTATTTTAATTCCATTCAAGGAATTTCATAGGCGTTATTGAATATATTTACTACATTGGATTGAGGTTAAAGAGAATTCAATACTCAAACTTAATATGATAAATAATTTTATAGATAAGTTATAGTGGATTATTGATTGGATAAAAACATATTGGGATAATCAAAAGTCATATGTTTATAAAAGGAGGAGTACTCTAGAGTTCAATGTTTGTGATCAATTATTCCAGAAGGTTTCTCTATATCATGGCTACTGTAGGATCAACTAAGATAGTAAGGTTTATCAATACTTTATTATAACATTTAAGGAGTTGGATCATATTTATTATATTAAATCCTATATTTAGTAATATTGGATATACTTCTAAAAGAGAAATCATTACATATCTATATTTAATACCAATAAATGGGACCCAACCTCAGAAATCCCAAACATATAACATCAAACTCAAAAATTGGATGACTTCTTTACCGAATGACCTTTTAAGTTAATATTTTAAGATAATTAGTTCAATCTCTTCCAAATTAGAACATCCACACATTATCCATTTTTTACATAAAATATATTCTTTATAAATACTTTCTTTATTCATTAATGGTAACATCTATATTTGTAACTCTAGTTTTATTTAAAAAAATAACTAATACTTAATCCCTAAGAAAAATCATCTGAAAATATGGGATTTGAAAAAAACCTATGTAAGGTATATAAAAGTAATAAATCTATTAGAATAGTTAAAAACATAAACAACTATTAAATGATTAACGTTTCCATGTTATTCTTTATTTATATCAAATAAATAATATGCCTAAGGAGAACACATTTTTTCTCAAATATAACATTTAAAACATAAAAGGAAATAAAAACCATTTTATGCAACATATAGCATTATATTCACAACTTATGTTCACTTGTGTCGTAAATAACCATAGCGAAGTTAAATCCATAGGAGGAACCACTATAGTTAACTCCTTTATTTTTTTTGAAGACAATGGTCATTAACCAATGAACTGGAGATATATATCAGGCTCACCCACTATATAATATATATTGGGATAACTAGTTTGTATATTATATACCAGGTTAACTCATTCTTATATGTTGTATTAGGATCACCCATTAGTACAAGGATTAATGGACTCACTTATTTTTATAATTTGTATTGGGATCACCCATTTATATATGATTCATTTTTCAAAAATTCAATAATATTTAATTCTCAATAAAGATATCATGATTAAGACATTTTATTCTCGAAACATTTCGAATAAAACCATTAATAAACTCTTTTAAATTCATAATCACAATAGTTTATATTTTCAAATTAAAAACATGATAAATTCCCAATTTCATGAAAACTATTCAAAATGGAAAAAATAATTCCAAATTATTTTGGAAATAATTTTATTTCAAAATAAACATGGAAAATTTTAATGGATGCTTCAAAAAAATTCCATAGATTGTGAAATTATTTTTTGTATGAATATGTTATATAAAGAAAATCTTTAACACTTTTATAAAAAGAGTCAAAATTCACCCATATGGAAAACATTAATGAGACCCATTTTCAAACCATTTTAATGAATTTATATACGGTGAAAAATGTTATTTATAAACCATTGAATCATAAATAAAAAGTTTTCAATACATTTAAAAGAACATGGACATGGATGAGAAAAAGTTAGAAGCGATTCTTTTAAAAATATTTTAAAAACAAACCTTATCTCAAATCTGGATCATCATATATGTTTTTTATCTTCCATAATAATACATTTATATTAAATATATACATTCATTAGAACATTTTTCATATTTATTATTCATTTTAACTTTTTTTTATCATTTTACATTAAATTACATATTAATTTGTGCTCATGTTGGTTGTTTTGACGATATTCCAATCACATATCCAAAATGAGTTCATTGTATTTACTATAGTCAAAGGGGTAATTTTTCCATAATATTGAAAACATAAATCATAACATAATAATTATTTTTATATATTAAAAATAATTTTATAACCATCATTGAAATTCATATAGGGGAACCAAATCACATCACTTTGTGTATATAGTAATCCACATGTACGGAAGAATGACTTTATCATTTTTCAATAGATGAAGAGATATGATATTAGATGATATATTATTTTTAAATAGAGATAATAATTGTTATGTCCCAGACCTATCAGGTCCATTCCATTACTGAAATCTTGTGTTTGTGGTGTTTCGAGATGTTATGCTGACATATCCCCAACACTTTTCCAAATTTCCAGTTATGTGAACGTTTCCATTGGTGAGGTTGATGTGAACAGTTTCATCAGTGAGGTTGATGTGAACAGTTTCATCAGTGAGGTTGATGTGAATAGTTCCATCGATGAGGTCAAGGTGAATAGTTCTGTTGGTGTGGTAGATGTGAACAGTTCCATCGGTGAGGTCGATGTGAAGAGTTCCATCAGTAAGGTTGAGGTAAACAGTTCCATCGGTGAGGTCGATGTGAACAGTTATATCGGTGAGGTCGATGTGAACAGTTCCATCGGTGAGGTCGATGTGAAGAGTTCCATTTGTTAAGGCTGAGGTGAACAGTTCCATCAGTGAGGTCTATGTGAAAAGATTCACTAAGGATGTCAATGTGAATAGTTCTATATGTGAGGTCAATGTGAATAGTCCATCAGTGAGGTTGATGTGAATAGTTCCATTGGTGAGGTTGATGTGAACAGTGACATCAGTGACGTTGAGCTAAATAGTTCCCATTAGTGAGGTCGATGTGAATAGTTCCATCAATGAGGTTCAAATGGTAAGGTTTCAATGGTGAGGTTCACAAATAGTGTTTTTCCCTTTCCAAATTTTGAGTTCATGAATAGTGTTTCTAGAATTCTAAGGTTTCAATGGCGATGTTCATGAACTATGTTTTTCCTTTTCCAAATTTCGAGTTCAAGAATAGTGTTTCCAGAATGGTGAGGTTTCAATGGTGAGGTTTCAATAATGAAGTTAATGAAAAAAGATTTTCTTTTTCCAAATTTGGAATTCATGAAGAGTGCTTCTAGAACAGTGAGGTTCCAATGGTGAGATTCATTAATAGTGTTTTCCCCTTTCCAAATTCTGTGTTCAAGAAAACTGTTTTCAGAATGATGAGGTTCTAACGGTGAGGTCTAAAATGTGATGTTCATGAACAATACTTTTCTTTGCCATGTTTTTCTAGAATTTTTTGGTTCCAATGATGAGGTTTCAATTTTGAGCTTCATGAACAGTGGTTTTTTCCTTTTCCAAATTTCGAGTTCATGAACAGTGTTTCCCGTTTCATACAGTTTCTCCCCATTAATGTTTTTATTAACAGAAAATGTATTTAAAGCCTCATTTTAATGACTCTACGGTTTATTCGAATTCCATAACTAATATAATAATTTCCCTAAGGCTATGATTCTTTTACATAGTCAAAATACATGGTTTAATGAGATCTTCTTTTAATGAAAAATTGAGTGTATCGATCAATTAAATCTTCTAAATGGACATGATATCTTCTTCCCATGTTATTCCTCCTTATTCTCGGGTGTGAGATGCTCGAACCTTCCATTCCTTCTTGTAGAAGTTGTGTGATCAATCGTTGCTCCTTGGATTGTTTACCCTATATTTTGATGCAACCAAGAAGTATCGATCAATCATCGATATATGTTTTGATCCATCTCCATTATTTTGGGTACATATCCTCCTATTTATCTTTTCCCTTTTATGTAATTCTTTCTCCATGTTCCTAATGGTATTTTCTTGGTTGTTGGTCGATGTGGTGGTGTCTCTACATCCTTGGGTGGATACAGTTGTCACGGAGGGAGGAGATCATAACCTATTTTATGGATCATTCTTGTATAAAGAACGTCAAGAACCATTTGAGGAAGGGGATTCGTTGCTTCTCTTTTCTTTTACATGAAGTTGTATAGTTATCATGTTTTATCCCCCAGGATCACAATGGAATTGAAATAATAAATATTTGAACCATATAAATACATTGATATTGATCATATGTTATTTCCTCTCATTTCTCTAGATAGTGTGATATCTAATCTTTTCTTGTTTAGATTTTAACTATTGATGGAAATTAATAAATAACATAAAGCTAGAAATAATTGATAATTGTTTGGATAAATATAAAGAGTCATGTAAAAGAATCTGGTTCTTATTTTTGTAATTTGATGTTAATAAAATTGGTGTAATAAGCATGTGTAATTAATTTTTTTAGCCAACAATTTATGTTTCCAAAAGTTGGAACCTACGAATAAGAAACTGGTTAATCCAAGATGGATTAAAGAACTGGTTGTTTGATAAATGATAATTCCTTATAGGGTTCTGAGTTAGCATTTTTCTTATTTAAGGGCTAAGATCCTAATTCATATGATGGTTGTATTCCTACTGCTTCTATTGTGATGTGAGTCTAGAAGGTTGATGTGATATTTGGGGGTAGGGAGGTCTATTGGTTGTGGTAGCATTTGACGCCTAGAGTGGCGAGATGCATCATTTTATGTATCTGTGTGTCAGGGAGGACACCAGGGATGATGAATGAGTTAGATGTAATTGTTTGTATGCTTGATAATCATGTGGGTTATTTATCTACCTTACATTCCCCACTTCTCAAGGAAGCTGGTTTAGCTTACCATATTTCCAAAAGGGGTGAAGACACACATGGTATGCCACATTCTTTCCATGTTTAGCTTCTTGAGGGAGGATGGGTCAATTCTCTTTCTATAGGTGGCAATGACTTGATGGTTAGTTGATATACTCACCGAGTTGAGCCCCCTTATGTTTAGTAGCATAGAAAGTTTTTCTATAATGATTGGGAATATGGGAAATTAATAATTTTTTTAACAAATGATTGAATAAATGATTTTAACCCCAGGGGTTAGAACATTCTAGGAATCAATGCTATGGGTAAAATTTTATGGGACGGTGGACTTTGCGTGTGATTCTAAGGAAATTTAATGTGGAATTGTTAATGGTTAATTAATTTTTACATATTTGATTGACAGAAAGCGTAAATGATAAAAAGGGGATAAAATAATGTAATTAAGTTATTTAAATGGTTATGTTCTTAGAGTATACTTATTTTTAGAAGTGGCAATCAGGAGTTTGAGAAACGTTAGTTGCAGTTGTGTTTAAGACAAGGTTATGCCCATAGTGTGGTTGTCAGCAATATTATATTTTGTAGTTTTTGTGTTTCTATATTCTACTCCACCCCATTAGCTATGGAAACTAACACCGCATGGATTTTGATACCTAGGGGTGTTTTCCCCAACATTTTTGGTGAGAAAATGGATGGATGACTACTCCCCTTTGGTTCTACTCTCTTCTCTTGGTAGTTACTTGTGCTAGTAGGAACAGTGATTAGTTTTTCCCACATGTGTGTGTCGAAGGATGTAATGGCTTGTGGTTATTCACACACATATATTCTAGATATAGTTTCCTATGGACTACTATAGGTGTAATGTGTATGTGTTGTGATGGATTGATGATCCTTATTATGTGTTTAGTCTGTAATGGATTGAGGTATAATACCCGATGTATGATACGCGTTATGCGAGTTTTGGTGGCTCCAAGAAACTACCTATTTACTTTTCTTATGTGGATGTGGTGGTATTGTTTTATGAGGTGAATGTCGTGGTGCTTCACCTAGGTGTCTGCATTTAATCCTTTTTGGAGGGAGATGATTAGGACGGCGATGTTGGGGAAAAGTGGAAAACTAGTTGGGAAGTAGTAGCAATGTACCCTTGATATTATTTATTATATTATATATTCTTCTATGAGATAGATAGTGAGAGTATCCATGGTGATCCTTGGAACTTAGTATTCCTATTGAGGTGACTAGTTAGTTTTACTTGTTTTTCACTGTGCTTTAACATTCTTTGTTTACTTTTTAATGAGAGGCTCCGGGGAGGATCCTACAGAGTATACAGTTCTAGTCACTCTATGTATATATAATTTTTTTTTCAGGTCAATTGGAGTAGGTTTCAGATAAAGATGGTTTCTACTAGCTTAGAATTTCAAGTGCGGTTGGGGCTTTATGGTTGTTGTTGATTTTTACTTTCTTTTGAGTACTTACAGTTTTCCCCTTTTAGTTTTAGTAGTATTCCATGACATTGCATATGTGTACATGGAATTTAATTTACATTGTTTTATAAGATAGATTTGGTTGGTGTCTGTCTTATCTCTCTCTTTCACATGTTTTCTTTTAGAGGGTAATGCCACCCATTTGTGTGTTTATTATACCCTTGGTGCTAGTTGCCAACCTGGGGCCTACTGGAGGCGGGACTCGAGGGGTCATTGTCTCCCTTATCACATTTATATCCCATGAGGAGTACACATTATGTGGAGAGGGTCATGAAAATAATTTCATTATTATCATATATATATATATCTACATTAAATATATCATAATAAACATCCCTGAGAGATTGTGGTGGAAAACATATTATAACTGTTTGTGAAGATATAATCTTCTATACATACAGAAAATGGTTTCATTTACCATTTGATGGAGGAAGAAGATGTAATAAGGTTAATTAATTAAAATAATAAAATATCAGTATATGTTTTATACTTATGTTATTATATCACAATGGTTAGGATAGCTATTAATCATGAATACGATGAAATTAAAATAAAAAATTCGGTTAAAATGTATACTTCTTTAGAAAACCTCTATTTTCTTAAACATTAATATCTATAAGGATGATATTATTAGGAAAAAAGAACACTATATTTTGTATCAGAATTTTAGGAAGGTATTTGGGTGGGTATTTTAAAAACAAGATTGATCAAAATTTTGAGGAGGATAAGATATGTGGTTCCCATTTATAAGTGAGGGGAGTGTCATTCTTGGAATTATTTAAAGTATTAAATTAATTTTCTTGTTCAATTGGTAAAAATTTGAAATTATTTAAATAAATTATTATTAAGAGTCTAAATAATAACATAATATAATTTTTTTTAATTTGAGTTGACTATTTACACTTATCTCTTTATTTTAACCATGTGTAAATCCATTTGTTGATTACCGTGATATTAACGTTTTTTTGAATATATGTGTCCAGAAAGTTACAATAAAATAGAAAAGTGACACAAAAATGGACCATGGGGTATATATTAAACAATATCCCATTAAATTGGACAAATATATTTTTTTATTAATTTTATATTATTTAACAAAATATTTTTGTATAAAATATCTTTAATGTCATTTTAAATACAATTCACATATTTTTACATTAAAAACATCTAGATAGGTTTGTAATTTGAATATAAAATCATTAAAAATAAATTATAAGTTATTTTTAATCATAAAATTCGTGCTACCCAGAAATTCATACAAAAATATTAATTTTTATGTTTTTAAAATAATTTACTATACTTTTATACTTCTTAAACAGGAAATGTGTCTTTTCCCTATAAGTATTTAAGTTAATAATATAATCAATAAAAATCATAAATAAATTACCATCATAAAAATAAAATTATTAGGTTAAAATAACATTCAATATACATTCAATAATTATTTTTATCCCTATTTTAACATATCATATAAATTTAAAAGTAAGAGAGTGAAATTTTTTAATTTTATATAATTAATATAATATTTTTATTTTTATTAAAAAATTTCACACAATTTCCATTAAATAAAATAGTACGATAATGTTAAAAACCACTAATAATGTATATTAAATTCATGTGTTATTTTTTTAGTTCTTATCAAAAAAATAACCTTAATTACCTAATTCACCCATATCAATGTGATAATTATTTACCATGGTTTCTATTCAAAATGAAAAATATTAAATGTACCTATTTAAAAAAATTCCTCTATATTTCCAAATATTGAATCCATTTTTTAATATTAAATTTATAAAATTGGAATAAATTTATTTAAGACAAAAATGAAAAACATTTTTTTTATAAAAATGTGTGTGTAATCCCAAGAATGAATTTATAATTAAATCAGGTATAATAATGATTCTTATGAATGTAATTAGATTATTTATAATTAAATTATACATATGGAGATTTAATATCAAATTCAATTAATATTTGGAAATATACATTAAAATTAATGACATTTTTATTAAAATCATTATTTTTTATAATTTAACAATTAACCAATCTTTTCAAAAAATCCAAAATTTCACAATAATAAAATTTTCATATGATTATTTAAAAAATAATATCCATTTTATCACATTAGATTTCTAAAATTTGAATAAACATACTATAATATTTGATATAAAATATAAATTAAAAATCATTTTTGAAGAAAACATATTTTTGAAGCATAAAATTACATTACTAAAATTGAGTGATTATTTATAAATGATTAATAAAGAAACATTTATTAATTAAAACTATAAATTTTTTTCACAATTTGGTTAATACAATTCATACAGAACAAGTTAATGGCTTGGTTATAACAGTCATATAATATTCCATGTTTCATTTAAGCTCATTGTTGTGTGTCTTATAAGTTGTCAAACATAATCTTCTTTTAAAATATAAAGATATTATAAATGAAGTAATAAATTAGATTGAAAATCCTTTATAGTTATATTTTATTAATGACATTTTCCATGTTACACATATTATAGGATATTTTTACAATAACTCCAATTTAATTGATTGGAGTGTGTTGGATATTTATGATGATTTTATTTTATTTGTATAAATTTTTAAGATTGAGGATCATTAAAAATTTTAGAAATATTAGAGTTTAATTGAATTATTTTATGTCGTATGTAGGCTTCGTGTTATGGAGAAATTTATTTCAAAACAAAATTAAAATAGAGCTGGTGATAATAATTTATTTTGATGTTTTTATAATTTTTGAGATGTTGAGATTGACTCTATAAAGTTATGTTTTATTTTTTCCCAATTTGTTGTGTATGTTACCTTTTTATGATGAGATTATTTTTGCATAGATATTTGGAAATGTTCTTGTTTTTATGAATTTCTCATTTCTATTCTATGTAAATAATTTTTTATATAGTATCATAATCCGTTGATAGTAATTAAATTCAATGGGATGGACTTCCTAGGTGTTTTATAGTGGTTTTCATATGTTTGAGGTGTCATAATGGAAGTTAAAGGTTTTTAGATATATAACAGTGGTGAAAATATATTATTAAATATAAATAAAGAATGATGGAATCCCCTATTTCATGGTGTAATTTAATGGCAATTGTGATCTTTTTAAGGGCATTTTTTCATGGAATTTTTAATGTGATTGAGATGTTAGAGGTGGAAAATAACTATTTTTGGAAGGCTTATGCCATGGTGATTTTTATGTGGTGGTGGTTGTTTTATAGAAATGGCCCCTCGATGAAATAATTATATGCAATAAAAAATATTTAAATGGGAATTTCAATGGTCATGGTGTGTTATATCATGACCATGGGAATATTTTTACATTGTGGATCCATTTAAGTATATGTAAAATGGTGGTATTTAATATTCTATATTATGGGGGTTCACAAATTGGAGTCAAGGAAGAAGTAAAATGAGTCACGGTTTATAGACTACACCATAGTGCTGGTCAACCCACATTTTTATAAGAAAAGGATTTAGCGACTTAAGGGGAATTATGATTGTTATAAAAGGTGGTGGTTCACATCTATTCCTTTGATTGAGATAATTTTTTATTTCAAATACCCTTTGTATTAATTGATTATTCCATTAATTTTAGTTAGAAATTTAAACATTTTCCTTTTTTTCTTAATTCAATTGTCCTCCAATGAACCCTATCCTTTAAAATGATATTTTTGGTAGAATTTTATACAGGTGGTGTAGCTTAGTCTTATTTTATGATCCAATGTGAATTTATCTTTCTTCTTTATTTTTTATCTTACAATCCCATTTTATAAGGTTATATAATTAGATTTATTGTATAGTTTTTTTAGTTGTATGTTATGGACATGATGGGGATGATGTGTCCTTTCTTGTTTGGGGTTCTTTAGAGATTCATGGTAGTGTTTTATTATTCTTTTCTAATCATACTTGTGTAGTTAATTTTTAAATCTATTTTCAAGGTAGGTTAATTAGATGTTTAATATTTTATTATTATTTCAATGATGCTATAATTTCATATTATTGAGTTATATGAATTAGGATAATGAATATAATGAACTAGATGTGAATAAATTTATGGGAAAGTCTAGTGAAAAAAATATATGTCCTCATTATTTTTCATTATTTCATATTATTTTTTTTAATATCCCATAGATTTGATAAAGTTGACATCATCTCCATTGGATTGGTTCATGAGGGTTTGGGGGGGTATTTTATATATTGAATTTCATGCACAATTAATATGATTGGTTTAATTTTATTAACTATTATATTTGACTAGTGGTTTAGTTTTATAATTTATATAATTATGATTGGAATTATTATATAATGTATGTTTTATACTATAGGTGATAGATTCCATATAGTGGCCTTTTGGAGGTGGGATTCGGTGTCACATTCAGATATTCCATGGGCCCAAGAGGGTTTCTCATAGGTACAAGGTGTGACACTTGAATTTTAATATATAAATGTAGTTTTTGTCTCTTAATATATATATTTATTGTTTTAACCATTATATTAATAATTTTAAAAAATAACACCAAGTCATAATTTAAATTCTTTTACCTAATTCCATTTAGTAATATTCTGACCTAGGATCCCCAATCCCGAGACCTGATCGGGGTTTTAATATGTCCACATGTAGTCATTATTATTTCCAGTGGTTATCAACAAGTCTCAAGGAATTAAAATGAACCATCAGAAAAATAATTATGCACAAAAACATTTCCAAAAATTAAATGTGCATGTAAGACAATATTAAATAAAAAAATTACAAATAAAATGTCCAAGAATAAAAACTATTTTTTAAACTCTAACATCTAACAAAATAGAAACGATACATGATAACAAAGAATAATTATACTCAAAACCTAGGAAGAAAATACATCCACCTTGTCTCTATGATGTGTCTATATCTCAATACAAATAATAAATAATGTCATTTTATTTTCAATAACATGACCAATCTTGTAACGCCCGGAATCTAATAACCCAGATCTGTGGGTTATCTTAAAAAATTTATATAAGATACATGAAAAAGTATCCTAAAGAATAAAACAGTTTAACAGCCTTGGGATATTAGATACATACATAATTTTCACACTACCACTACTAGAAATAAAGGTATTTGTGAGGGGTTATTTGCGACGGTATCCCATAGCAAATGGCTTTTTGCGACGGGGCCCCGTCTCAAATGACCCGTTGCGGAAAACGGCGTCGCAACTATTTTTTTGCGATGGGCCCGTCGCAAATAATTTTATTTGCGACAGAAAATGGGCCCGTTGCCAATAGATTTCTGGTATAAAAAAACAATTCTGCAACGGGCCCATCGCAACAAAGTATTTGCGACAGGCCCTTTTCCCATCTCAAATAGTTTCTTCGAACAGCTTATTTGCGACGGGCCTGTCACAAATACTTATTTACGACGGGCCCGTCACAAATACTTATTTCCGACAGGAATATATTCCTGTCGTAAATAATAATAAAAATATTTAAAAAAATTTAAAAATTACTTCTTAATATTTAAATATATTAATCTATTTATATTGATATAAATATAATATTTATTTTACAAATATGTTTTTGATAGGATCAATGGAAGTATAATATTAATTTATAAGATATTTAATAAAAGAGGAATATAAAATAAATTAAAAAATATTTTTAATTAGTAGTTATGTAATTTTTATCAATTAATTGTCATTTAATCACTCTTTGAACATAAAAAAAATTAATGAAAGATAATAAATAAGTTGAAAATGAAACCCAAACATCAAACGTCCACAACTTTTGATCCGGAACTCCGTTTGAGCTCTATAGCATATCAAATCGAAGCCTGCGACGAGCTCTACATCACTATGATCCAAGTGTTCCCCGGTTAAGGGATTTTCGAGGCCAAAAGAGGCCCAGAAGGCCTCTAAAACTGAGTTTTTAGTCGGGGTACCCCGGTTTTTTCCATTCAAACAGCTATAACTTCTGATCCTGCTGTCCGATAAACTTGTACAATATATCATATTGAATATCATTTCTTGTTCTTCGATTTGACTGATTGTAAAGCTGAAACGAACTCCTGGATTATATGTTATGGTCATTTTAACATTCAAATGGCTATAACATCCGATCCGGATGTCCGTTTGGCATTTACTGCAAATCATATCGAATATCATTTCATGTTCTTCGATTTGACTAGTTGTAGAGTTGAAACGGACTTATAGATTAGACGTTATAGTCATTTTAACATTCTTGATGGATTTTTACCCCCTCGTTTCTATGTATTCATTCATAACTATACATATATATATATATATATATAACTGTGTGTGTGTGTGTATTGTATATATGTATGTATGTATGTATTTATTTATTTATAAATACACATAAAAAACATATTTTATAAATTTATTTAAAACTAAGTTTATAAATATATATTAATATTCAAATAAATATACGAATAAAAATTTATAACTACATATATATATAAATTGATATAAATATATATTAATATACGAATAAATATATTTATATATATATATATTAATATTTGAATATATGTATAAATATATTTATTCATATAACCAAATATATTTATATGAATATAAATCTATATTAATATACGAATAAATATTACTATATATATATAAATATATCATTAAATGTATAAATAAATGAAATGGTTTGTTGTAAAGGTTAATGCGTGGATGGAGGAGGTTTATTAGTAATTATTAGTAATTATTAGTAATTATTAGTAATTATTCGTATTTTTTCTTATTTTTCGTAATTGTTCTTAATTATAACCTAATTATTCTAAATTCTTAATAATTATTACTAATTATTACTAATTATTAATAATTATTACTAATTATTACTAATTATTAATAATTATTACTATTTATTACTATTTATTCCTAATTATTAGTATTTATTACTAATTATTAGTATTTATTCTTAATTATGACTAATTATTAATAATTATTCCTAATTATGACTAATTATTATTAATTATTCCTATTTATTATTAATTATTTCTAATTATTATTAATTATTCCTAATAACCATTAACTATGAATCATGAATACTAATAATTTAAATTTATTGAATAACAAAACAATCTATACATAATTAAATTACAACTAATTAAGAATAATTAAAACTAATAAAAATTTTAAAATAAATATAAAATTAAAATGAACATAAATACCTTTAAAATTGATCTGAGGTTGATCTCTAATAGTTGTTAAAGACATCAATATCAACTCCGGAAATAAAAATTAAACTTAAGAAATTGTGAACTCTAAAAATAGAGTTTTGAGAGAAGTAGAGGATAGAGTTTGAGAATGAATGAAAAAAAACGGATGGGGGTATTCATAGGTTATCTTGTTTGCGATGGGACTATTTGCGATGGGATACCCATCACAAATACTTTAGACCACATTTATCACGGTCAGCGGTTAAATAGTTATTTGCGACAAGTCCCATCGCAAATAATAACCTGCTGACATACTATTTGCGACGGGGGTATATTCCCACCGCAAATATTTTTTACCGCCACCGATTATTTGCGACGGGTGGTAACCTCCCATCGCAAATAACATTCCCATTGTTTGGTGCACATTGTGCGCCAAGCCTTTTACGACGGTTGATCTTTACCCGTCGCAAATAAGTAGTTATTTGCGACGGGAAAATTCCCCAATTGCAAATAAGTTTCTAACAGGACTATTTGCGACGTGATTTATCCCGGTCGCAAATAAACCGTCGCAAAAACCCCTCTTTCTCATAGTGTACATTTTAAAACCTGAATTACAACATAAAATTCCAATGATTACATTACAATTTCTTCTAATATATCAACGGATTATTTCATATATTCCTTATTAGTATCCCCAAGAATGGGAAACACAATAAAGCCTGAGATACTATGCTCATAATGGGAAAGTATTCAAAAATATATCACATAATAAATAAAATTGGAATAATATAGAAAATATAAACAATAATCAAATATTCCATAAAACTAAAATCATAAAAGGGGAATATATTAATGGATTACATTGAATAAAAAATAATAAATTAGTTAACTATAAATAGTTTCATAATTATATAATACATAATATTGGACATCATAATATTTCTATCAAGGCCTTCCTCAATGATATAATACATAAATTGGGAAGGCATATGCCAAATACACAAGATAGATTTCCTCCTAAGACCTAATAATGAACAGAAAGCCTGTAAGGGGCCTCTATCATCACCAAATAATTCCAATTAAGTCTTTAATTAAATTGTTAAATCAATAATACCACATATAATCAACAAAAATAACCTTATTTGAAAAGTAACATACTGAATTTCAATATTTGTCACTATTAAAAAATAGAAAAACATGCTCATAAAATATATAGAGAAATAGGTTAGATTTTATCATGTTTTTAAATTTCTAATTAACCATAAAAATCCATTAATGATTTTTAAATTTATGCAAAAACACTTTTATAAAGATATTAGAAAGTCTAATTGAGAAGAGAAGAAATATAATTAACTTTCAAAAAAATTTTAAATGTAAAACATTTTTTAGTGTTAAGATAAATAAATAATTTTAAAATAGAAATAGAAAATTTTAATGTAAGATTCAAATAAAATAATAGTTTTATAGAATGAGACCCATTTATACTGTAAATAATAAAAAATAATTCATTTAGCAATTTTGGTTAAAATTCAAAAGTACACTGTTGGGAAAACTATAAGATTATTCCATTAAAAATTAAAAAATAAAATAAAATTAAAATTAAAATATATTTAAATAGAAATTGTATAATACTCAAAATATTTTTTTAAATGTTATATAGAACATAGATACAAAGAAGAATGTTTCGTTGTAAAAATGAGAAATAATGTTGGTTTTATATTAATAATTCATAGTTTTTTAAATTATCAAAGAAATTAAAAGAAAATTAAAACATATAAAATCTATATATAAACATATTATAATAAAATATATATATTTTAAATTATAAATATCATATAATTTCCTTCAATGTAAATTTAAACATAAAAATTTGTGATTAAAAATGAGAGTGTAAAATAAACCCTTACCACTTTGGTAACTTCTGAATCAAAACCATAATAAATGAAATAAAATTAAATGAATTTCTTAATAGAATTAATATAAATATATTCATGATATATAATTTTAAATGGTAAGTATATAAATCACATTACGGAAACAAGTGGGAGTATGGAATATGTACCCTTAAAACAAATGTGATAGGAGAAACCATTACTTCAAGTCTATCATGAATCACAAGTTATTTTAACATAATATTTAATACATATTTATTTATTATAATTATATTATTAAACTGTATTTATAATTTTAATATAATATATCCTCTACTTATAAAATCATTTCATCGGTTTATTAATAATTCTTTATTAAAGTCACTATTATGGGTGATAACTATTTCATTTTGCATGAATGTTTCGATTTGGAAGTCCTAGCCTTTTCATTTTAATCATAAATTAATAGTATATATTATTTTAGTTATTCAACTTATATATTATTATTACATAATACCAAAATGATTTATCATTCCTTAATCATTCATTTCATAAAAATTATAACATCATTCTAATAGGTGGTAAAATTGACTTAAACATGTGCATGTTAAAAAGCTAAATGAGTAAAACTGTGATATGTTATAATCATAATAAAAAATTAAAATATGATGTTTAATTTCATAATTATTAGTCACATTCTATTTCTAAAATATTAGAACCGTCTATAAAAGGAGGAAATTAAAAATGGAATGTATGTCTTATAGACACGGTAGTTCGTACATACGCATTAACTATACTTCTATTTTTTGACAATATGAAAGAAAAGAAATAATATTATATGTTATAACAAAAAAATAATTATTTTATCATTATTATAATTTATAAATTCAGTAAATAAGTCATTAAAACAATCATTGAGAGGTAGTGATGGAAAAAGAATCACATCGCTATGTGGTGGTGGAGGTATGCACGTATGCGTGATCGATACTTTCATTTACCAATAGATGTGAGAGTGGTGTAAATTATTATAATATAATTATAATGATATATAATTATATTGAATATATTTTAATCATTATTTTATTATAGATAAAACTGATTTTGAGGTAGTATAACAAGAAACAAACATAGAAAGAGTTGGTAAAAACAATTACATCTTATTTGAGATATCTTCTTTGGAGTGCACCTTAATACTTCATAGGATGATCTTAATAAAAAAATATTCTCAAAATGATGTTAAGGAATATAGGAAAAAATTTGTAAATTTTTTGGGTGAGATTGAAGTCTAAAATTGTTTGAATAATATAGCATGGTATGTTTTAGTATATATATAAGGGGAGGTACAAACACAAAACAATTTGAAATATTATAAAACTATATATATCTCTAACTCATGTATAGGGGATCTAAAGTGTCTAAATATTTATTATTAGGTCTAAATATTATAAAAATTGGATTTAGACAATAATTTAGGCCATTTTAACCCTTATCATGTTCGTTTAACCCCATCATTAACCCTTTTAATGATTATCATGTTAAAAAAATCATTCTTCAAGGGTAAGGAAAGTAATTTTAAATTATCCAATTGGAACATACATATAGAATTCATGATATCATATAAAAATTACCATTCATTTTATTCATTATATAATTATTATTATTTTCTAATGATTTAAAAATAATCATTAAACATTTTATAACATTATTTGTTTTTTCAGGACTATTCACAAAACTAGGCTTTAAAGGAATCAATATAGAACTGTAATTTAAAAATAAATACCTTAAACATTAAAAATATTTTATAAATATCCATTATATTCATGTTACACCATAATTAATCAAAAATAATACCACTTTTAATGTTTTTAAAATCATTTACATGATTTTTCTACTACATGCACAATCATTGTGTAGATTATCATAAACATTATAGGTACATATATCCTCACAAAAAATTAAATATAACTTAATATCATAAATATATTATATATAAATTTTAAATATCCATTTATAACTAATTTTAATTTTTTATCCCTTTAATAATATCACTGATAAATTTAACGAAAGAGAGTGACATTTTGTATTTATTCGTTACATTAAATTATATATAGGTTATTATCAAATAAAAATGAAAACAATTTTCCATATCATAAAATATATTATGCTTATGGTAGAAATAAACTCATCTAATATAAATAATTCTAGTAATAGATTTAATTTCAAATCCCTATGAAATTTTTTAATCCGTACTTACTTGATATACCATTTAACATGGCGAAAAGTATTTACCATGGTTGATATTCATAATGAGCAAAAATGAAATCAAACGTATTAATAAATTTTAACATGTTGATTCCAAATATTTCCTAAAATTTTCATGATTACAATTATATAACTGTAAGAAATTATTTTTAATATAAGGGAATAAAACATAACAAAAATGATTTTTTAGAAAAATAGGTTTTTAGCAATAAAAATGATCTTATTACAAAATAAAGTATATTTTTGATTCATATAGAATAAATTATATTATATTTAATCAATGATATCTTAAATTACTCTAAAAACAAACCTAAAACTAAATTTAATTTTTAAATTACTTTATTTTAAAAAAATTGATTGTTTTACAAAAAACATCATTTTTAACTTATGCGATGAAAATTAAAAAATATATAAAATTTTAAAAAATACACTCTAATAATAATAATATATGATAATATAAAAAATAATGTCCATATTTATAAAATAAAATATTAAAGTGGTAGAAATTTATTATAATATTTTCATATAGAATGAAATAAGCACCAGTTTGAAGAAAATGTAATTTTAAAGTATAAAATATCTTCTTTCACATTCCTTTTCTAATAACAATAATTAAATTAATTTTAATTAATTAAATTGTATATATAAATATAATAAAATTATTTCATTATATTAATTTATCAATGGGGATTAACGTAATCTATAAAAAATTACAAAAAATAGTTTTATAAAAAAAATACCTCCATTACCATCAAAAGAGTATATATCAATTTCTAGCCAATTTTCCATCAATGTATTATTTAATAAATAAATTATTAAAGAATAAATGAAATATATTTCATAATATTCTTATTACAAATCAATGAAAATGTTATAATGTTCATATTTAAATAAAAATTTCTTTCTCAAGGTTTGTTTATATTATATTTTGGGTATACCACATGCTAGAATATATATTTACCATATTGGAATATAAATATTCATATGTGGAAACAATTATATTTTAATGCGCATTGATAACATTTCATATGGAAAATAAATATTAATTTTATGTTAAGACTAGGAAACTTATTATTTATTAAATATTACTTAAAATATATATTTACCATATTGAGAGTCATAATTAGAATTTTTTTCAAAAGTTATACTTTAATAGTTGAGTGATAAGACTCATTAGATTTATCTTTTTCTTTCTGGAGTTTATGAATTCTATTACCATCACTAATTAGGATAATAAAACATACGTACTTTATTTATTAAAATCCATAAACATAATTTCTTCATTTGGTTGTGATTTCAGTAGTTATACATCTCTTCTTTATCTCATATTCTAAATAACTAATTTCAATGTTTAATTTTTCTTGCCTAAAGCACTAAAATTAACATTTAACGAATCATTAGATCCAAAAAAGTAATTTCAATCCATTAGTCCTTTTATTGAACATTTAATAAAACAAAAAATGGATATAAAAAATAAATATAATATCAAAAATAAATTTTCATTAGAGGAAATAAAACAAATAATCACAAAAACTGCAACTATCACACCAAAGTCCAACATAAATAATTCCATAAATAACTATTTTTAAAACTCTTCAAAACATGTCTTATCGATTTATAAACAAAATAAAAAGAGATATATTATCACCTATTCATTCAAGATAAACCTAAAATTTATCTCTAAGAAAAATAATCACTCATAAAGTCCCATATTAAAAAATTTATTTTCAATAACAATATAATCTTGAGAATATGGTAATACTCTCCATAAATAACTAGAGTCACAATAAATCCACTATTAAATCATATATGATTATATAAATTAACTCAATATTTATTACTTAAATTCAGACTACTTTAATCATATAAGGTTTCTGAAATATATTACATCAAAAATAAAATTAATCACTTAATTGTAAAATCATCTTTTAATCCCATAGTTATCTATACCATAAAAAATGTTTCAAAAAATATAACAACCCTTTAATCCAAATTAACCATATTAAGATAAAAGTTTCTAATAAAACTTAAGAATATCAATAATATTCAACTTATTTCCAAAAAATATAAAATCATTCTTCCTCCAATATCCTTTTCACTAAAACACATGCTAAACCAAAGGTTGGTATTCCCATAAAAGACTATCAAAATATCCTTAATTATTTTAAACTCTCGTCACATAAAACCTCAAAATGGTTTCTGTGAAATTAAAATTGTGATCATCCATAGTCTTATCAACCCATTACACATTTGGATTATCACAAATCACAATAAAATAAATTTTGATTCTATAGTTTATATCCCCATTTTCAATATATTGGTTCATAAAAGTAAAATTGAATTAACCTGTGCATATCCATTAAAAGTTTATTTCCATGGGTTCTTCCTATGATATACTTCTCTGTAGTGATTATGATCGATTTAACACCCAATATATCCCATTCAGAGTGGTAAACCCTAGGTTTACCTATTATAGGCCCATACACTTTCCATTATGCTTACATTGATGAATTTTATATTAAAATCACACAGTATATAATTTAAAAAAAATCATAATGATATTAACATGTACATTGAATTATCCTTACAATCTATCATAGGGTTATGTTCACTAATCTATATTTTCCTAAATCTAGTTCAAAAGGGTCCGATACGAATTTATATGATACCAAACTATAAAACTCTAACTCTAGTAACCTCAAGCATGTGGTTATATTTTTATTTTTGGAATCAGATACATAGAACGACATCCTAAATGATTGAATAGTCTAGTAGTATTGGTAGACTATATACTTATAAAATCCTCACAATACATTTGAAAACATGAAATTAAAATTATATTATAGTGAAAATTTTATTATTTATTCTAGTATATACATAGAATCATTCATAGATCCCTTCTTGGTATTTTGGAGAAAGTAAAACATAATCATGGGTGAGCACATATGCTCAGTAACGGAACGTGTAGGATAGAATCTATCATATAATAAACATATATTTAATAATATAAAAAATGATAAACAATAGTAATATATGAAATATTACTTATATAAAAAAGTGTAATATATCGTTGGATGACATAAGATCAATAATAATCAAATTTATAACAATAAATAGTCTATAATGATAAAATGGATAATTTTGGACATCATAATCTTTTCATCATGACTTTGGGCCAAGAAAAAATATATAAATAGGTTATATTCCAAATAACCAACCAAATTTTCATCATTTCTCATATTGATGCATTGAGGGTCTATAATGGGACTGACTCGTTACATAATAATTCCAATTCAATCATTATATGATGGAGTTTAATAATCAATACCCCACATAATTAACATGAATATACATATTTGAAAACAATCATATGGAATGTCAATATTTTTACCAAATCAACAATTAAAAAAATGATCATAAACCACATAGAAAAATAAGTGGTATTTTATTGTTAAATTATATCCTTTCTAAATTATAGAAAAAATAATATAATATTCACATAGATAAAAAAATCTATTTTATAAAGATTTTAGAAAGTCAATTTGAGAATAGAAGAAATATCCTTTTCTTTTCAACACTTTTTAAAAGTAAAAATTTATGGAATATTGGTAAAACATTTTTATTTAATAATAACCATATTATTTTTTAAAGTAATATTTCAATAAAATAATAGTTTTGATGATTTCAAAATCATTTCATTCAATAAATGTTAAAATAATGATATATTTCACACTTTTGATAAAAATTACAAATTCCATGTTGGGAAAAAGATAAAAAGTTTCCATTTAAAAAATTTTCAATAAAGTTATATATGGATAGAAATTGAATTAAAAATAAATGGAGAAAAATAAAAATACATTTTGGAAAAACTTATTCAAAACATGGATATAAAGGGAAAATAATCCCAACCAAAATGATAAATAAGGTCAGCTTTCCATAAAAAATCACAGTCATTCTATGTACCGAAGAGAGTAAAAAGAATGAAAAAAATTTAAACTCTATATATAACCGTAAGAGAATAAAATATATTAATATAGAAATATTAATATCCTATAATTACTATCAACATAAATTTAAACATATATAATCCAGAACCAAAATGAGATTGTAGAATAATGATTTACCACTTCGGTAACTTTTAAATCAAAATACCATTAAATAAATTACATATAATAATACATAAAATACCATGAATATAAATATAATAATTATATATCATAATAAAGAGTTAGTATATACACCATATAAAGGAAAAATATTTATAATATGGCATATGTCTCATGAAAAAAAATTGAGATGAGAAACCCATACATATACTTCAACTTATCTCCTCAGTGGTTGTAACCTCCTATGTGGAGGCAATTGATTGTAAGCATGCATGAGCGATACTTTCATTTCCTATTTTTTGGTAATGAGGTTGGAAATGTTTTTCAATTAATAATAATAATATATAAGTATATTTAAGATGGTATATATATTATTTTAGGATAGATACAGTAGTTTTATAATAATTATAATAAGAAATAATGTTTGAAAGGGTCGCTAAAGATGATTACCTTTTCTTATAGAGACATTGTTTGATTACCCCTTTATCATTATTAGGACAGATTAGGAGAAGACAAGAAGGTCAAAAATTATGTTAATGAATATATGACATTTTTTTCATTTTTTTAGGATATATGTCTCATTGCTTGAGAATTAGCAATGATTAAATGTTTCCTTTAAGAAATGATGGGTGGGATAGAAATAAAATTACTTGAAATATTATTATATAATATACATCTAACACATATATAATGGATTAAAAGTGTCAAAATTTAGAATATTATATGGATAAGGTTGAAATTAAATCTATAAATACTATATACAGTATTTTATGTAATTTTAATCTTTATCGGTTTAGGTTCACTTTAATTGACCCTTTTAACGATTACTATAATATATATTTTTTCACTATTTAAGGGTCATGAAAGTGATTATAAAATTTACAAGTATTAAATAAATGGACAATTCATGAAATACTCAATAATTAACTATCCAATTATGTCATTTTATAATTTTTGTGACTTTATAATTATTTAAAAAATTAATTATTAAATATCATTTTAATCCATTTTCGATACGATTCACAAAACATGACAATAAAGGCATCAAAATAAAAATTTAATTCAAGTATAAATAGATTAATTATAATTAATATAATATAAATATATATGATACTCATGGAAGACCATAATTCATCAAAATAGTATCACGTTTAATGTTTTTAAAATCGTTTTCAATATTTTTATACTACTTTCACAATCATTGTGTTGGTACTCCTTAAGAATTATAAATAATTATATACCCACTAAATATTAAAAATAATTTACATCAATAAAAATAGTGTATTTATTTTTGAAATAACCATTTTTAATTCATCATACCTTTTTTATCTCTATGATAAAATGATATTGAAATTAAAAGAATGATTGGGGCATTTTGAATTCATTATTTAATGGAAATAATATATAAGTCATTATACAAAAAAATGGAATCAGGATTATAAATCCTCAAATATTTTATAAGTATTATAGAACTATACTTATCATGTATAAATATATAAAATATTAAATATATTTTTAATACCTTATAATAATATTTCTAATGTTAATTGTCATATTTACCCTTTTTGTGGTGAAACATATTTACGATGGTTACTATTCATAATTACAAAAAATGAAATAGGACATATTAATAAATTATAAAATTATGACGATAAATATAAAATTCAATTTTTGAGACTCATTTTTTATACGTAGAAGAAATTAATATTAATATATGTTCATAAAACACAATGAAAAAAAAATTAGAAAAAAAAATGTATTTTTATGCATAAAAATGAACTTATAAAAACAAAATATACTTTCGATTAATATCAAATAAATTTTATTATTTTTGTTAAAATTTATCTTAAGTAAATTTAAAACCAAATCCAAAATGGAATAAAACTTTTATATTTTTTGATTTTGAAAAAATCAGTATCTTTCACTAATTCCCTAAAAAATCAATTGCTTTATTAAAAACTCATATTTACTCCATCATAATTTTGAGAAGATTATTTCAAAAATTATTTAATTTTTTTCAAATAAAATTTATAATATGGGGGAATTTATTCTAATATTCATGAAACACATGTAATAAAACTCATTTTGGAAGAAAATGTATTTTTGAATCATAAAAATGCTTTATTGTAATTAAATTGATAATAAACATAATTAAGTGAATGTTAATTCATTTAATTGGATATATATATATATATACCACTAACAATTTTTTAATTATTATCATTTAATAATAGTTATAAATTAAATCTATATAAATATATTTAAAGAAATAAAAAAATTATAAAAAATATATATTATACCTTCAAAAGATTATATCTTAAATAAAAACCAATTTATAATCAATATGTGATATAATATTTAAATTATTAATGAATAAATTAATATATATATTTCACAATACTATTAATACAAATAAATATCTATGTTATGATGGTCATATTTAAATAATCATATTTTTATTAAGGATTTTTTACACTCAGTGTTGTGTATACGACCCACTGTGAAATATTTTATTTAAATAAAATTCATTATAAAATATATGGGTTTTAAAAAGAATGTCTACATGTCCCCCAAAGTTAACAAGATTTGTGTGAGTATAAACATAATATAATTTACCCAATGACTCCAATAAACTTCTATGTATTAATCTCAATAATTCAATACTGATGAATAACGATAAATAAGAAATGGTTTTTGACCTAATAATTGATCTACCCATCCCTTTTCATAAATGAGTTATCAAAACCAAGTATACCCATTTTATTAAATAAATAAATATATTTTTTATAATTTCACAAATCAAAACATTATCTTCATTAAAATTTAAAAACATGATCTTCTTCTCTAAACATTGTTTCTAAAATCGAATCATTTTTTCTATTTTTTTAAAAATCATCATGTTTTCACAAAAATCCATTCAAACATATAGTTTCCTAAAATAGATCCAGCAATACAAGAAGATTCTTCATTTACCCATTTATAATGCAAACATATAATTTTTATAAAATCATATAATGAAATCCCATATAAAGTATAATAAAAATAAATTAATGCTTGCTGGATAATAAGAATGAGACATCACATTCCTAGATATAATTGACTCAAAATTATCCCAAACATGGGTATGAAACAAGTCATCACATATTCAAAAAAACCCCAAACCATCCAATTTACTTAGAAAAGGAGAGGGGTGTTTTTATATAGACTAATTCATCTCAGTTGCTTCTCAATATAATGAATTCATTCTAATCATCTATTTTATCATGAATAAATCTTAATGTTTTAAATTAGTTCTCTTAGAAATTAATTTTTCATATATGAAAATAGCTATGTAAAAATTACCATGATAAACATCATCCAAACAATTTTTCTAAGATCCAAAACCTTATAACATCATTGACTCAGAAGCCTTTAAATCGGTTCTCAAAGATGAGTCTTCACAAGACCTCAAGCACACCTCCTCATACACCAGAGGATACTAACTATTAGTGAGGGTATGATAATTCTCATGGAGAGACTGTACCCTATTTACCAGAGTAATACATAGAATATTACATATAAATTAAGGAAATAATTATCCAAAAACCATAAATTATCATTCCAACCAGTTTCCAAACAGGGTAAGATCCATGATTAAATGGGGAAATATGTCTAGCCATACTAATAGTTCCAAAGTAAATAAGTCTCAAAATAAATATAAATGACAAATTCCACATATAGGGACTTGAATCCAAGTCTGGATCATCATATATGTACATTCAAAGCCCAACTCATCTACTTAGAATAGGGGATTTTCCCATATCCTGACATAAAAACATGAAATCTGTTCAGGTGCCCAATGGAGGTCTGGGAAGGGTGTGAGTACAAATCAGCAGACTAGCACCAATATTGTCTAAAAAATATATACTCTAAGAAAATTGTGCATGTAAGTAAATAATAAATGAAAAGCTAAATAGAATATAACCTAGGTTCTATTAGTTATCAATCTACTCCAAAATCTTTTTCGTCTTTAAGGTCATTTCATCAATTACACTATCTTCATTACAATGTTCATCTTCATTATGTGTTACATGGGTTACGCATTTCAGCATTTAAAATACTTCGTAAGCCAGTCAATTTCTATACTTATGGAAATAATCCATGTTCTATAACTCTCTAGGGACAACATTTAATAATAAACGCATTTCACTTTTCTAAGATCCACATTCTAGCTTAGCTCATCAAATGAATCTGGTAGGGGAATAGAGCCTCAGTAACATTCCACGTCCTATGCATTATGGGGAGTGGTTAGAGACTTCGTCTTAACTTGACTCTTGGGCATAGATCATCAAGTCTAATACCCCATAAATAACAATACATCTCAACATTCTCATTTATCCATTACCATATATACCATATCACAAACCATACACAACCAATAACATGACATTCAAATTTTATAATCATTCCACATTTAAGAATAACATCATGACTTAATACATTAGTACATTTAATATTTTTATTGAATATCCCAATTAATGCATTTTCTTTCCTTATTCCATAACCATTTATGTATATTATATAATTCTCATGTACTATTCCAATCGAACATGATTATCAATTCCTACATGTCATCCCATTAAACACAAACATATATATATCATCTCATGAACATTTAACCATTTAACATATTTATTATTTCACATTTTTTATACCACCTCATCATTTAAAATAAAATTCACAAGTCACTTATCATAATCACTTTATTAACCTCATTATGTTTCAGATAAGAAAAACATTCCCTTATGTCATTATCAAATTATAGATACAAATACTCATAATTCTTCTTTAATTTTATTAAATGTACCAACATTTTTGTTATGGTTTCTACTATATCACATATCAATTTTGAAGTTTTCATTTCTATTTATTTGGTCTGGAATTATTGGTGCACCCCATGGGTGGCCGTAAATTTTTCTAGTAAACCTCAACACATCCCATGTGGGTTATGAGAGGTTAAAATACCTATTTAGAAAACCATTTTACCATATCATAATAAAGGTATAAAATTAACAATAAGAGGTAAGAAATATCACAACCACACATGCACAAATCTATAATAAAACTATGGTATAAACATGTAGACCACCTACCTTGAATCTGGTGATTAACGCACCCTTTACGGTAACCTTAGATCCAGATTCAAACACCATGTTAATCCTTAATCTAGATTCCACCGAAGAAATAGGGTTTAGAGTTTAATAAGAAGATAACACAAGATACAATCCCTAATCCAAATAATATAATAAAGGGAATAATTAGACTCACTCGGATCTTCGATTCCCAACCAACAGTGCTCCAAATGGCCAAGAATTGAAGAAGAACCACCCTTGGGAATAATTGTAAACTTTATTTCTTCACTAGGGTTAAGAGGAGAAGAATGGGAGGAATAATCGAGTAATAACTTAAAAACTTTTAAGGGGGATGTTTTTTAAATTTCTAATTTTTAATGGGTCGTATTGTTTGGTCGTGCGGTTTTCCAAATCGTGCACAAACCATGTGTCTACCTATGTCCAAGAGGGGTTTACTCACACAATTACCCAGTGAGTTGTGTGGGGTTTGAGAAACCATTCACTAACCCTATGGAATGCCACCATCTCAAACTGAATGGTTTGGTTCTCCCCTTCACATGGTTTTCATTAACTGTGTGCAAACCATGCGACTTGTACCGAATGAACTGATTCCCCTTTATTTCATATCTCGAACCCCCAAAACACTCTCCAAACAGTTCATATATATAGTAAACATTTAATTATCCAAAATTAATAATTTTGAAATGAAAATTAAACTAGGACATGCCTTCATGATTTTTTGGATCTTACAACCTCCCACATTATAATTGCTCATCCTCAATCTGCTCCTCTCAAGCATCACTGAAAATCCAAACCAAAGATATTGGGGAACTGAGCTTGAAATTCTAACTTTATTTCCAATGGTTCTTCCTGAACATCACTATACTACCAAAAAACGCAAACCAAGGGTATAATATTTCCTCATAATACATTCTCACTACAATCCAGAATACGAACCAGATTTTCTTCAAAGGAAACATCGATCTCAGGTTCAACATATTTAACATCAATAACATGAGATGGGTCAGGGTGACACTATCGAAGTTGAGATTCATGAAATCATCATGCATAACACTATACTTTTGTGGAAGAGCCTCTTGGTATAGAGCTAGTATGATCCTCTCCCCAATCATAAATGGCTCCACACATCAAGGTACCAAATTAACATGGTTTTGAATTCGATGGTGAGCTAACCATAGAGACACCCAAAGAAATAGAATTTCACAATCCATAAACTCAAGAGTTTGATGATTATTATTTACATTGTACGTATGCCTTATCTGGGCCATTTTTATAGATTTATGAATATACTAAACTCATTCTGACGTCTTTTACATGATAATCAGTCCCAATAATAATAATTCCCTATATTACACCCAAAACAATGTAGATCTACACGGCCTACAGTAGAGAGCATAAAATGGTGACATATGAATTATAGACCGGTAATTATTATTGTAGTAAAACTAAATATGCATGATATTTTTTTCCTTTGATCTACCAAAATCTAGGACATAATCTCTCAACATGCCATCTAGTACCATAATGGTATGTTCCGACTACCCATCTGTCCGGGGGTGAAAATCCGTACTCAAGAACACCCAAGTACAAAGAACTATATATAATCCCTATGAAAAGAATGATGTAAAATGTGGATATTTATCTGACACTATTGACATTTTACCCCATGCAAGGGTACTATTTTCTGAACATATAGCTCACCTAACCGGTACATGGTGAATGTCTCTTGAATCTGTAGGAACGTAGTCACTTTTGTCAACTAATCAGTGAATACCAAGATAAAATCATTCTTTCAAAGCATCCTTATAATACCCACAATTAAATACATCATTACATTACCCCACTTCAATTTTGGAATGGGAAACGGCTGTAAAAAAAAACCTGGTCACTGATGCTCATCCATAACCTGCTGACAAGTAAGGAACCATTTCATGAAACCCACCACCTATTTCTTCATCCCTGGAATGTAATAATGCCTATGAAGGTCCAGATACATTTTGGTTAGACCATGATACAAATATTGCATTGATTCATAAAACATTTGCATCAACTCTTCTTGCATACATGTTGGCACAATAATACGACCATGAACATGAACAATCCCATCATCACCAATTGTCTAACCAGAAGGTGACTCCCCACACTTAAGATTTTCTATCAAATACAATCACTTTGATTCCTCATGATTTATTTCCCTAATACAGATTAGAAGCATAGACTCAACATTTATGGATGTAAGGGTCATCTTTCCTTTGTCATCCTAGAACTCCAGTTGCATCATAGAAAACTACACCATCATCTTCCACTGTGAACTTGATTCCATAATCACCTGATTCTGAATCTTTGGACAAAGGGCATCTACAACACTATTTCATTTTCTTGGGGTGTAAACCAACTCAAATTCACTGTTTTTTATATATTCAACCCATATTCTCAGATAAATATTCAAATATTGTTGAGATAAGTTGTATTTTAAGATTTTAGGATCAGTATACACCTTAAACCCTTCTCCTAACAAGTATTTCCACCAACATTTCAAGGCCTGAACCACCATGTCCTAATCGATATCATTCATAGGGTAATTGATTTCATTAATCCTAAATTTTTTTAACCCATAATCTATAACCCAATCATCCTACATCAACAATTTTCCAAGAAAAACACTAGACGCATCATGAAACGTGGTATAATTATTACCTAGCTTAGGTATGATCAAAATCCATATATTTTCCAGCCGCTCCTTCATTTCACTATAGGAATTATCACATGCTTCAAATCACTCAAATGTGATACCATTATTTGTTTAACCCAATAGTGGTTATTCCAAATGAATGTTTTTTTACTAAACAATCTGTTATAACCATAAAAACCAAAAAAAAATTACATGTCTGATACAATCTTGGGATTCTCTAAAGACAACACTTCTTGTACATTCTCCAGACCCACATAGATACCATTTTATGAGATTATGTGCCCTAATAAATACACCTTGTTATTCTAAAAATAGAATTTGGATATCTTGGAATAAAATCTATGCTCTCATAGTGTACTCATGAAGATTTCAATATATTTGGCATGATCTTCATGAGTTTTAAAGTACACAAAGATTTATTCAATGAATAAAACTAAAAACTGGTGAATATATGTGTGAAAGATTTTATTTATTAGGGCCATAAACACTACTGGTGCATTGGTACATCCAAACAGCAACACTAAAAACCCATATAACTTATAACATCTCATGAATGTATTATGTGGTATGCCAGAAGGCTTCATTCACATATAATGATATCTCATCCTCAGATCAATCCAATAAAACACTGATTCACCTATCGTTGGTCAAGTAGATCATTGATTCGAGGAATAGGGTAACTATTCTTGATTATCATTTGATTTAGATTCTTATAATCAACACAAAATGGAAAAGAATCCATCATAATTCTTGGAAAACATCACTAGATACCCCCAAAGTTATGTTCCTGGGAAAATAAACCCTTTATTCTCAAACTCCACCAAAAACGTTTTATACTCTGGGAGTTTTTTCAGAACCATTCTGTATGGTAGAATGAAAACTGGTTCTACTCCCAACAAAAACTCTATCATGAACATAAAATCCCTATTAGATGAAATACCCACAAAATTTTTAGGAAACATATACTTGAACTGGTCAACAATGGGAGGAAAAACATACTTCTCTAATCTCCCATTAGAAAACATAATACATTCCTCATGGGTTGTGAGTTCACCCAACTACTAACAAAATGTACAGGCATGGCCTTACAAAACATCCCATTCATCACGATGGAAATTAGTGTGTCCCTAAAGAGACATTAATGTTACATTATGATGGTAAAATTAAATTTGGTCATGATACAACATTGGTTGGTCCATAACAAAAATAAAATCAAAATATGAAATCTCTAGCATGAACATTTTTTAATAAGAAATAGTATCCACCAACCTCGAGCTCACACACATTACACTACCTGATACGTTATATTTTTATCCCTAATGGTATATCAATAAAAACCCCCACATAAACACTCCACTTTTAGTCCCAACACAACTACAAACTGACTAGAAATAAAAGAATGTGAATAACCAATATTGAATAAAGCACTAGAAAGAATAGAATCTATAAGGATCATACCGCGAACCATCAATGGTCCCACCTAACCACCTTCAGGTGCAGACTATAATACATTAAGCTAACCTTTACCTTTACCTTGGGCCCTAGTCTAAGTTCCTAGAAATGTATTACTCTGCTAATATAGATTCTCTCACCCTGGAGTTCCATGTACACCACCTCATCTGGTATGACTAGTGGAGATCTATCTTCCTACCTGGTATAGGTTAACTGACCCGCTTCATGCACATAACATCTTCTTATCTCATCTATTAAGGCTAATCTATATAGGGTTCCAATAGAACCTCTATAAATTCCCCATTGTTCCACACAATTGTCACTCAAATAGTGTTTGGGGGGCCTTACCTAACATTTGTCCCGACCTGCCACACTAATAGAAGAACACTTGATCCCCAACCTAATAGGTTGATCCTCTCTTCTAACTATTCTTCACACTTACACTCTAGTGAAGTATCCCAGAATGGCACTACCTTCCATTGGATGTCGCACCACTTGTCTGTCCAACTGGAACCATAATCCCACCATTGGAATCCTCCTTCAAATTCCATTCTGAGATAAGAACTTGGTCCATGACCACTAAAACATCTTTAAATGAAATATATTTACCATGGACATAATCTCATTCCTATTTCCATCCTAAAAGTTTCTTTCTCTAATGGTCTCATCTCCTTAAAATGATGGAATACAGGATTTTATATTTTTGAAATGACAAGTATAATCCATCACTAACATCATTCCTTGGATCAACCTCATGAACTATACAACCCACTCCAATCTCAATGTCTATGTATAGAAGTGTTCCAAAAACAATTCGATGAAGTCATTCCATAGCACACCATCTTCGTACTGGGTCTGAGCCAAGATATAAGTGGTCTAAAATCATTTGGTTGGACTCTAACCAAATCTCCACGTCCTCAAATTCACCCTCTCAAAAAAATGATGAAGGGTGTTACAACTAAAATTCTTTTTTCAGGTCAAATATACTCATCATGACATTCCCTCTTTCCCATTCTATCATATACATAAAATGATAAAAGTTATCCCATAACTTCTCCTCTCCATAGTTACCATGCTCTTGTAGAATGTCCTTTCCCACTTCTAGAGGAGAATGCTCAGAAACATCCTCTTTTTTCCTAACCGTCACGTGTCGACATGGTGGCATCTTCTTATAATTTCAAGAATGAGCCTTAGAAAATATAACTTAAGGATTTCACAATTTATATAAAATAGGGCTTTGTATTATCCATAATCACTTATATTGCACACACTATTCCAATGAACATCATCACACCTACAACACTACCATCTATCATCTCTATCATGGGTCATGGAAAACATGGGTTAAAAGAATACATAGATATTATTATTTCATTAGAAACCTTTTTAAAACCATTCCCTCACTTTCAATTGAAAAATTATCTTTTAGGAACATTTTTATCATTAATGTTAGTTATACCTACCATTTTTAACTTATACACAACTCATTATATAAAAAATTTAATTCATTTGTACCCCTTTATTAATCATAGTCCTCTAACCATTCATTTTCACTCATTTTCATCATCTTTATTAGAAACCATTGTCATCAAAATTTAAAGTATGTAAAATGAATATTTCCCGTCATGACTCACACGCTCATCCAATGTGTGCCTATTATGATGCATGCCACATATATACCTAGGCTCCTACGATGATGCATGAATATAAAACCTCATGGTGTTTCTTCCATGGGAAAAATATCTTAAAACAATCACATCATACAACTTGTGCATCAAACAATGGTTAAATATCATCTAATCAATAAAAACACACACCAAGAACAATAATACTACCATAGATTATGTGGGTTTCCTCTCATGCAAGGTTAGATACTCCCATGTATTAGCTCAATTCAAATGAATTACCCTTTATAAACTTCTTTCTACCATCCCAAATAATATGAACACAAAAAGAACTTCTCTTATATCAATTTGTAACTTCCCAAACCCAGTGGCCACAAAATCGGTGCTCAGGGCTGATTCACCACATGACCTCAAGAACACCTCCCATACACCATAGGTTTCCAACTATCAGTGATGGTATGATATATAAAATGGTAATAGAATACCCTCTTTACTTGAGTAATACACAATATATAACATATAAAATAAGTAAATAAAAAAAAACTTAAACAAGAATTCAAACTAGTTTCCAATCAAGGAATGATCCATGACTAAATGAGTAAATATTACATGTCATACTAATAGTGCCAAAGTTAACAATACTGTTAATAATTAAAAACTACCCAATCCCACAAGAAGGTCCTAAATCCATGTTCGGATCATCATCCATGCACATCCCAATCCAAACCCATCTCCCTAGCAAAGGGCCTTTCCCTTGTCATATGTTCCAAACATGAAATCTAATATAGTTCCCAATGGTGGCCCAAGTAAGGTGTGAGTACAAATCAGTAGTCCACCACTAATAGTGTCTATAAATTATCATGTATAAAAAGATAGTGCAAGTAAGTAAATAATAAATTACAAGGTAAACAGAAGATAACTCAGGTTCCATTTGTTATCAATATACCCCTGAACCATTTACATCATTAAGGCCATTTAATTAATTAAACTATATTTGTTACTATCTTCATCATCATTATGTGTTCCATTGGTTAGTCAATACAACATTTACACTACATCCTAAGAGGATTAATTTTTATGTATATGTACATAATCCAACTTCCATAACCCTCTAGGGATAACATTTCACAATAAAAAAATTCACTTAGCTAGAATCCCCAGTCTAGGTAGTCTCATTAAATACATCCATTAGGGGAATAGAAAATAGTTCCCCCTCCATATCCCATGAATTATGGGTAGGGTTAGAGCCTCATTATTAACTGGACTCTTGTGCATAGATCCTAAATTCCAATAACCCATAAAATCCAAGCCATGTGCACATGTTCATTTATCAATTACCACATACACCATATAATAAAGCATACAAAATAAATAACAAAATATTCAAATTTCATAACGATTCAACATATGGGATTAACATAATTCTTTAACCCACAATTATATTTACCATTTTCATTTCATAGCCCACTTAACTCATTTACATTCTCTATTCCATAACCATTTATGCATATTCCACAATTCTCATGTATTAGCCCAATTGAACACAATTATCAATTACTACATGTTATACCATTTAACACATATAAAAATCATATCATGAAAATTTACCTATTTGACAAATTTATCATTTCTCATGCTTTATCCCACTCAATCATTTCACGTAAAATTCATAAGATTCATACCATAATCAGTTTATTACCGATAACCCATTTCTTATTAGCAAAAAACTACATTATTACACTATCAAATCATAGATAAAAATAATCATAATTACTCTTTAATTCAATATAGTGTTATAAAATGTTCTTTGTGGGCTCCAGTTTAGCATATATCAATTTCAGGCTTAACATTTCTATTTCCTATGTTTGGAATCATTGGTGAACCCCATGGGTGGTCCTAAATTGGTCTATTCAACCTCAATGCATTCCACAGGGATCATGATGGGTTCAAATTCATATTTATACAACCATTTTATCTAATCAAACTAAATGTAACAAAATTGATAGCAATAGGGAAGAAATATCCCAACCACACATGAACAAATATATAATAAAACTATAGGATATAACTTGCTGACCAACTACCTTGAATCTAGAGATGAACACACCCTTAACCCTAGACATACATCCAAATTAAAACACCCTTTTAAGACTCAACCTATAATCCACCAGAAAAAGATGGTTTTAGGGCTTCATAAGAAGATAACCCAAGATACAATCCCTATTCTGGAATAGATAAGGAAAGGAAGGAATAGACTCACCTGGATCATTGATTCACAACCAAAAGTTCTCTAAATAGATATGAATCAAATAATAAACACCATTGGGAATAATTAGAAGCTTCATTTCATAACTAGGGATGAGAGGACATGAATGGGAGAAAAATTGTGTAAGAACATAAAAAAATTTAGGGGATTGTTTTTAAATTTATACCTTTTAATGGGGAGTGGAGTTTGGTCGCACAGTTTTTCTAACTATACACAACCCATTAATTTTCCTCTGTTCAAGTGGGGTTGAGTTTAATAGTTTCATGGGGTGGTATGCATGGTTTGAAAACCCATGTGGAATGACACTTACACCGACCACACAGTTTGGTTCCCCCTTTGCACAGTTTGTAGTAACTATTTGAAAACCATGTGAATTGATTAAAATGGAATGATTCCCCCTTTATTTCTTATCCTGAACCCCCATAACACTCTCTAATATCCTCATACATTTGGTAAACATGTTATTAAACAAAATTAATAAATTAAAACATAAAATTAAATAAGGACATGCCTTCATGAAGTCAGGGATCTTACACCCTTTCCCAAGAAAATTTTCAAAAAAAATTCTATAATAAAATACACATGTTTAGAAAATGGAAACTAATGGAAATATTTCAAAAACCCATAGATCCAAAATCAAATCAAATCCATTTGAAAAATAAAATTTAAAATTTAAAACAAAAATGCATAAAAATCGCCCAATTCATTTAAATGTTATTCCTTATAAAAAAACCATATTTCGCACAATCAGGATTCTAAATAAATAATAATTTTTAAATTATTAATAAATAATAATTGATCAAAAATAATAATAATTTATCATATAATAAAAATGGTATCAAATTACCATCCCAAAAAGTGTTATTCCCAAATACCCTAAATTTGATGTCCACGATTTTACAATAGGGAGAGACTCTAAAATCCCTATATATATGAATGATGAACAAAATTTATGACAATATATCCATAAATATGACATCTAAAATTCTATATACAAGAAAAATAATAAGATAAATAGATATATTGGGGATATATATATATATATAGTGTGTGTGTGTGTGTGTTTGTGTTTGTAAGCAACCTACTATTTGATGTCAAACACCTATTTTTACACATGATTCACTAAAGAGATGATGATAGAACACTATAATCACTCTAACTTGACCTTATAAATGTCAATTAAACTTTAGAGTAATTTTATGGTGGTTTAGAGAAGTTGTTGTCGATAAATGAATAATCGTTATAACATAATACTGAATGCTTGGTATTGATGCATGGTCTTCAATAACATAAAATATATTTTTCATTTTCTACTTCCTCTCAAACCAAAATACATGGTATCAACACATATACTATATTATTGTAAATGAGACCATAAATTTTATACTTCCTACAAGACCAAAATTTATGATTTCCAAACATGGTCTCTAAGATCCTACAATGATACCATATAATTTAAAACCTCGACCAACATCCATACATAATTATAATTCTCATAAAACATGAATGAAAAGGTAAAAAACCATTTTAAATCAAACAGTATAATTAAAATTCACTTTTAAACTTTTCTAACTATTAATTTAAAAATTAATTTTAAAATGACCTTTAACTCACCTAATCCATCATGTTTACATTAAAAATTCATTTAAAATTGAAATTCTAACACACATCCCAATGTAGTGGTGTGACACTATAATTCACATATACTAAAACTAAGGGATTTAAACACAACCATGATAGGTGATATTATATTAAATATTTTTGTTTAGCAGACATATTTTTGTGAAATATGACAAGTAATATATAGATATCATGTTCAAAAATTTGAAATACATGCAATGTTCATGTATTGATAGCTATATGAAAATATTCAACAACTGAAACATAATAATTTTTATAAATATTTCACAATATATAACAAGGCATGTGATATAGGGTTATCATATCTTGTGGTTTAATGCAATAATTTTATGCTTATATCATCTATAGTGATATGGTGTATTTTGTTGTCTATGATATAAATGTGTTATTTAAATTTTTTATTTTATTTTCATTTATAAAATGAAATAGATGTAAGAAAGTTATTATAAATTAAAAAAAAATCATTTATAAAATCTATACAATTAAAAAATGGGATTATTAATTAATTAAAATTTATTATAATAAATAATTAAATAATTAAATATATTTATTATATATATTTTCTATAATAAATGTTAATATTAATATCTATTGATGTATATTTTATTGATTTTATTATTGTAATGTAAATTGTTTTTATTAAAATTATAAAATAAATTATTAAGTGTTTATAAATTTTATAATATCCTAAATATAAACATTGTATATTATAATAGATATATTAAATAGATCTAATAGCAAGTAGGTTTTCTATGAATAATTTGGTAATTTTCATTATATTGAGACTATAATACATAGAAAACCTAACAAGGTATCCTTAGAGGACAGTGGTCTGAATTTAAAGCATTATTTGAACCTTGAGGATCACATCCCACCAGATCAGTCTTTAGTCGATGGCAAGACAAGAAGGCAACCCAAAACATGGAAGTGGGAACACCATCAGAAAAGTAGAGGTGGTGGTTATTCCCATATATGAGTAACTAATTGGACTTTTTTCAATGGTTTCCATTGGGCTATAGATCTCATTCTCTCTTATAAATTGTTGTTACCTTATTTTCAAAAAATTCGGGGCATTGGTACAACACTCAATGTTCACATTATCTTGGTATAAAAATAGTATATTGATTTTATAAAATATTGATAAGAAAATTATGAATATTCATTATTAAATAAATGATTTTGGAAATTTATTTAAATCATATAAAAAATATTTTTGTAGATGAGATTGAGATTTAAATAAAAATTAATATATAATATTTAATTATTTTGGAATTTTTACATTAATATAAAGTCTGAATAAAGATTATAAAATATAGAAATATTCAAATTTTAATAAATTATATATTTTAATAAGAATTAGTTCGAATATATTTTTTGTAATTGTTAAGTACAATTTATTTAGATTTGTGAAAAAAATGTGTAATATTTATCGTTATATTATATGAAAATATAAATATTATTTTTATATATTCTTAATGAAATTTTAGTTTTATATCATGTATAAATTTATAAATTTTTTATATATTTATTTATTCTCATATTCATGAATATAAATAATTTTTTTTTGAATGTTAGCATTATTTAAATGACTTTTATAAAATGTTAAAATGTGTAATAAAAGAGTTTCATAATTTTGTATAATACATGATTTAATGCATTCCTACCAAGGTTTTTGGTTTTCTAGTTATAATTGCAGATTAAATATTTTATTATAATCATTACATTGTATTTGAAGATAAAATAATGTTGAAAATATGAATCACTTATGAGTATTGATTTTTGAATATTGGGTCACTGTTTTATAATTTTATTAGAATTTGGACAATGATTGTATATAAAAATTTGATGCTATAAACTAATTGCACTATAAATGTTCATGAGTATGTTTTTGGAGTCTTATGATTTTAAAACATTACATGAATGATTGTTATATTACATTTTCATGATATGATTATTTATACATGTTAAATAATGTATGTAATAATTTATTATGGGAAATAAAAAAAATAAATAAATTTTAATGAGTTATAAAAAAATATGATTTGGTCATGTTAATTTGGATGTGGGTGAGTTTCACGCACCCATCCTTATTGTCATCTACTGTAGTTTTTATTTCTCATTAATAAATGGTCAGAGGATTTTGCCTCTGACTAGAATTCCTAGGTAAATTACATTAAATAATTTATACAAATCATCAATTAATTAGATGTTATATATATATAAGAAGTACACAAAAATATACTGTGATATGAAGTAAATATCTTAAAAATACAATAATATTACTTTCCTTCAAATTGAATTTATATACGGTCATTTTCATCCATTTGAGTGAGTCCTACGATTTTCGAGTGCTAATGCGTTATCTTATATAATGAAAGAATAATATTTGAGGGGTTTTTTCTATTCCCTAACTATTATTATGATATTACTGATAATATTCTACTTTGATGTTTATCCACTCATTGGTCAATAACTATCTTACACATACTCCTAGTAGATCTTCTTCCACAATTTATCTAACTATATTATTATTCATCCCTATAGAACTACAACAATTTGGGGGATTTTATGTTACCCATTTTCAATAATTAAACATGATATTGTTTTTCATATCTTGTCCCCCCTCTTATATTCCCCTATTGTATTTATTTTGTTGTTTCCCATTGACTGAACAGTTATTTTTATATCAATGCCAATGGGTAGACACCTATCCCACCAAAGAACACAAAATACCTTCAAGGAGGAATGAAGTGATTCTATACAAGGGCATACCCCTAGGATAAAACCTTACATTCCAAAAGAAGTGATCCCAATCTATCATAAACAACAAGTGGCTCATCCGGGCTCCCCATGCAGGCAAGCAAGTTCATAGAAAAATTAGCCTTCCTCAAAATGTGGTGAGCAATATGTCCATGCCTTTACTCCAAAAAACATATTCTAGATCAGTAACTCAAATACCAAGGCACATCACATGTCCTATTATTCATCTTCACTATATCCTCGGAGTCTAACTCAACTTCATCCATATGAAATCCAAGCCTCCTGCAAACCATGAAACCTGTGTATAGAGCTTATATTTCCACACCCAAAGAGTTGTATGGACCAAAAAATTCATTGAACCATACCAGGACAGAGCCTCTCATGTTAGGAAGGATACCCCCACCTCTCATAACCACATTCTGGCATGAACTGTCCACGTTAAGTTTCAAACCATTCCTAGGGGTTTCCATTAGAACCAACAACCACCAAGCCCACCCGATGTTCCAAACATGAATGGATTATTGAAGATATTTCAGAACGTGTGATATATTTATCCACCCTTAATAACCTAGCCCTACTAAAAAATTAGCACCTTCATCTTCATCTAGATAAATAGAACCAAGGGTCGAGAGCCCAGTCTAGCCTGATTGTAACAACCCAAACTTTTGTTAATAAAAATCCCTCTTGATCTAAATAAATGTTTTAATATGTGAAATGGTTATACAACATATGAACTAATTTTGTTTTATGTTTTTGGAATTTAAAATAATATTAAGAATAATTATCATTGCTAATACAGTTGTTGAAAAGTTATCACATGATTAGTATAAATAATGGGCTTTACAAATTCTTTTTTCTCCGAAAAAGGAAGTGATGGCCTCATCTAGTATACTTTCCCCGTATGAAGCCTATTTATCAAAGTTCGGAAGGGAGGTTGAATCATTGGGATTTTCCCTTGACCAATACCAAGCTGATCATGAATATGTTAAGCTCGTGCAGAACCGCCTATGGGAGAAGTGGATGTTGATAGAGATTGCCACTCGAGCGTTGTTATCCGAGACACCCAAAGAGTCTATCACCATTGCACACCTTACCCTAAGGTCTTACGCGAGTGTTTTAAGGGGTTATGTAACAAGACCCTAGTACTATGATTATGTACATTATTTTTTGTATATATTAATTAATGTACTATCATTTTATTACTGTAACTTTGTAAATAGTTTTTAAAGCACAAATAATATTTTTAGTTAAATATTCAACTAATAAATCTATTTTTATGAATTAATGGATTTTTTAATTAAATATTATTTTAATAAAATATTAGTAATATTATTATGAAATTAATTTTTATTAAAAATTAATTATATTATAATTTTATGAATGCAATTGTAATCTTTATTAAGGTCTGAAAGCCATTTTTGTCAAAAGCCATGAATTTTTGAAAAAGGTTAGTTTTTATTTTAAAAGTGAATATTAACATATTTAGAAAATTATTTACATAAAATAAATAATATTTATGGAATTGGGACATCTAAATTATCCAATGGTGATGTTTTTATAATTTTCTGATACAGTCAAATTTTTGGGTAAAAATTAAATACCTTATAAATATATAATCTATTATATGACATCATAATTACCCAATAGTGATGTAATAAAATACTATAAACTGTAAGATCTGCCAATATATGTTTTACCATTAAAAAAATTTATTTTCTGATTGTTTTATTTAGTTTAAAATGCTTTAGTGGACCCTCCAAGACTTATATAACATCTTGTCTTTTTAAATTGTTTTCCTTGAGAGTGTGACTCACCTCTATATAAGCAACCCTATTATTTTAAAATTTTCGTCCATTGACTATATAAAATATTCTTTTCCACTCGCATTTGGCTGAATACATGGGAAAAACTATGGGATGGTTTGTGGTTTTGTTTAGTGGATTGTGAGGTGTCCTAAACCCAAATAATAAACAATTCTCTCTTCTTTCCTATATAAACCCTCCCAAAAACCCACTTCCTCTTCACTAAAATCTCATTATGTTCTTCAAAAAACTTCCCCCTTCTCCCAATAATCCTCCCAAAGTTACCGCAGTCATCCCAAGGTCCCTAACATTAAGCATTCAATGTTACTTTTCAAGTTATGGGATCCTTTCACCCTCCTCTTTTAAGTCACGACTTCCTTTATGTTATTTCTTATAGTTCCATTTTATTATGTGGGGGCTTGTTCTATTATATATTTACTACTATAAATTTTATTTCAAAATGATGAAAGACCCTTTCTTCTCTAACAAATTTTATTTCTAAAATTATAAGTGACGTCGTTAGGCTGTCAAATTGTCCTAAATGAAATTGCATCTTCTATTTTTTTTTCAAGTTTTATTTTCATATGGTATATCATCCAAATTTCCACATCATGATCATATTTATATTTTATTATGTCCCTCTATTGTAAAATTATTCATTTATGGATGGGAGATCCTTTTCATCTCTCTTTTTATTATTTACTAAAACCATGTTATATAGCTGTTATGCTGTAGAAATTTGGTCTCAAATTTCTCTCTCTTTCTCTCAAGATATTATCTTGTTCTATTTATTTGAATACCCTGACCAATTTTGTTTCTATGGGTGTTCATAAATACACAAAAAGGATATGTTTTATTCTGTAATTTATATACATATAACCCTCACTCTCTTTCCTTGGGTTATAAATGACATAATGATCTTATTTTTAAGAACTTTTGAAAGCGTCAGGATTTTGAAATGAAACCCATTTATTTTATTCTCTATGGGATACTTATGAAATGTTTGATTATGATATATGTGGATCACATGAATGTAAATACATATTAAGGGTGATACCTGATAGCACTTTAATGCATTGGTTAATCAATTTATCTCTAAATATGACATGTTTCACGATACCTTGGTGAATAACCTTGGTTATTGTTATAACACCTTGAGGTTGTACCTTGGTGATATATTCATGAATGTCTAAATGAAAATATTTACCACATATGAAAGTTATGTTTCATGTTATTTTCAATATGATATTCCTATAGATCCCTTTCTCATGTCTTTATTTTTTTTATGTTGTTATTGATATCACAAGTAAACTAATTCTCTTGCTTCCCTTACTGGGCCTTCTGATCACCCTTTCCTTTGATGTATGTCTCCCGGTTATTAGATGCAGAAATTATACTTAGAATAAACCTATGATGAATCCTTAAAGTGTATTAAAAGAATGTTTTATGTTACTTTCATGTATTATGCTCCTGATTTCCAAGACACTACATTTTAATGATCCTCTATTTGTAAAATGTAATGAAAAGTTATGTAATAAAAAAGTGGGATTCCATAGTTGGTATTGAAGGATAGTTTTGTTATTTATAGAAATTAGGAAATAATAAATTTAGTAAGAACCCTATAAAAAATTTTAAATATAAGAAAACTTAATTTTATTTTAGTTAGTAATGAGTTAGTTTTTTATCAAACACATACATTCCTATCTGGATACGAGCAGTAGAGGCGGCTCTGGCACAGATGTACATAGGGGTAAAACCTAGAAATTTCGCTTTGATCTACACTCGAACAAGAACTAGTGAATGACAACGGGCCTTAATGCACTCTTTGTTATGAAACTCCCATGGGATATGTTTGGTAAATCGTAATCCTTTTATGAATCATTATGAAGGAATTTTAGAAAAATGTAATTTTTTAAGCATGATGTTTTAAGACATAAAATCCTTGAGAGTTAAATGTTTTTTAACGGGAATAAGTTTCTCACTAATGTTATATTATTTAAGAAAATGGTGGGAAATTGGAGGAACCATGCAAATGGTGACCACAATGGACCATGCATTGACGACCCTCCAGTAGAAGCTGTAATGGAAACATTCATGTGAATGATGAACCATCTAACTCAAGTAATGGTAAATAACTTGAATCATGCTAAGAGACCAATATCTCCACGAAGGGAACGACTTTTTATTGAATATTATATGTGTCAATGACTTCCAACCTTCAGTGGATCAACTGACTGATTGATTTCTGAATAGTGGATCAACTCAATCGAGAAGATCATTTATATGATCCACTATTCTGAACAAGATAAGGTTACCCAATTTTTTTATCACATAGAAGTAGAAGCTAATCATGGCGGGAACTGATTAAAAACACCAGGCCAATAGTGGAAGAAGATTCTATGTTGTGGGAAGAGTTTGGAAGGATATTATTCAATAAGTATTTCCCTCGATCGATGGGAACAAGAATGGAGAAGGAGTTTCTCGAGCTAAAGCAGAAGGAGAATGGATTTGTGGGAAGCTAAGAGATGAAATTCACAAGGATTTCATGTTACACATATATCTTTTTCATGGATATGAATGGTAAGTTTGATATATACTTCAGCGGACTGAGACGTCATATACGGAATAATCTAGCCAACTAAGACTATGATATATATGAAGGGATCACGCGTAGTGCGATTAAAGTTGAGTTAGAGTTTGGTGAGATGCAGTGGTCTCATAAAACAAACAACAAGAAGAGATCGATGGATCCGAGCTTAGGTATGACCGTTGATCAAAGAATGGAGGAAAGAAAGTGCAACTTCCCACGTGTAATAAATGTGGGAAGAAGCATTCGGGGGAACTGGCTGCTCGGGAGTGGGAAATGCTACTACTGTGCAAGAGATGGCCATATTGCAAGAAATTTTTGTAGTGAGGTGAATCATCAACTTCCAAACACTAATGAAAAGTGAAATATGGTTCATTCCCTATCTGATGTCCAGTTCTTTAAGTGTGGACAACTTGGGCACTTTTCCAATCACTATCCAAATCTAAGGGCAAAAGAGGGGAACCACCATCAGCCTCAGCAATGGCCAAGGGAGAAAGGTCATGTTTTTTCTATCACGACAACTAATGTTGAAGATGTAAATTTTGAGGTAGGAGGTACTCTTGTGGTTCTCCCAAAGCTAGCAATTACATTTTTTGATTCTGGTTCTACACATTCCTTTATTTCCTCCAAGTTTGAAAGGAATTTTGAATCAAATCCTGATTTTCTAAGATTGGATTTATCAGTCAAAACATCTAGTGATATTATCCAAGCATTTACATTATTTAAAAACTCTAGTATTTACTTTGGTGAGCACAATATTATTGCATATATTTTATTCATTCCCTTGCTGGAATTTGATAATATACTAGGGATGGACTGGCTCTCAAAGTATAATTCTAATATCAAATGCATAAAGTAATGAAATATCAATATTCATGAATGGAGAACCTATTGTTATCTTCCAAGGAGATATATCTCAACCATATCATTGTCTAGAAGAACCCCCTATAGCCTTCATTATGGAGTTGATCAGTGAATGAGAAGAAGGATATGAGAGTTTAAGGATAGAAAATGTCTCCATCGTCAAGGAATACCTTTATGTATTTCCTGAGGAGTTACCCGGACCTCCCCCAGAAAGATAGGTAGATTTCTCCATTGAGATCGTACCTGGATCTCATCCAATATTGATGACCCCATATAGGATGTCAAATGTTGAGTTGGAGGAATTAAAGAAACAACTCCAAGATCTTTTGGAGAAGGGGTTAATCTGAATGACTGTGTCTCTTTGGGGAGCACCAATTCTCTTTGTGAAGAAGAAGGATGGCTCGATGTGGCTATGCATTGATTATAGAGAACTGAATGGTATTACAGTAAAGAACCAATATCCTCTTCCTAGAATTGATGACTTATTTGACCAAATTTGTGGGGATCAATTCGTCTCTAAGATTGATCGTTATTATGGCTATCATCAATTGAGTGTGAATGAAGAAGATATTCAAAAAACTACCTTCTGATCCAAAAACTGGAATTATGAGTTTGTTGTTATACCCTATAGACTAACTAATGTACCTGGAATTTTCATGGATTTGATGAATAGAGTATTTAAGGACTACCATGATAAATTTTTTCTAATTTTTATTGATGATATTCAGATATATTTCAAAAGTCGCGAGGAGCATGAAGATCATATAAGGGTTATTTTGTAATTTCTATGGAAGGAGATGTTTTTTGGAGAGTTCATCAAATGATATTTTTGGTTAAAACATGTTTCTTTCATGGGGAACATTTTTACCAATGAAGGAATCACAGTTGATCCTATAAAGCCAAATGTTGTAGAGGAGTGGCCTCAGCCTTCAACAATAACAGAGATTTGTAGTTACCTTGGTTTTTCATGATATTATAGGAGGTTTGTGAAAAACATTTCAAGACTTTTTAATCCATTAATCTAGTTAACTCAAAATAGGGTCAAGTTCATCTAGACAAAAGTGTGTGAGACATGTTTCCATGAGCTGAAGAAGATATTGGTTACTGCACCTGTGTTAACTCTACCCTCAAGTGAAGAAGGATTTGTTATTTTTAGTGATGCATCTCTGAAAGGTCTTGGGTGTGTCCTTGTGAAAAATGAAAAAGTCAATGCTCATGCATCTCAACAGTTTAAGAATCATGAGAAAAACTATCCTACACATGATCTAGAGCTAGCTGCAGTCATTTTTTCTATGAAGATATGGAGGCACTATCTTTATGGGGAGAAATGTGATATATACACCGACCACCAATGTTCGATGTATATTTTCACACACAAGGAATTGAACATGAGACAAAGGAGATGTTTGGATCTTCTTAAAGAATATGATTGTTCTATTTATTATAATCCTGGAAGAGAAATCAAAGTTGTCAATGCATTAAGCAGGAAAGACCCCGTTTTTCATTCCATGAGGAGGATTCAAAAAGATCCTTTTATCATTGACCTAGTAAAGTTGGACATGAGAATTATAAGGGAATGGGACATCATAAAACCTATCCCAAATGGTTTATCAATCTTCATTTCTAAATAAGATCAAGAAATCTCAAGAAGAAGATCGTTTATTACAGAATAATTTTGAGGCTGTGATGGAAGGGAAGTTTTCAATGTTTAATATTGATGAAGAAGGTGTACTGAAATTTCGTATAAGAGTATGTGTTCCATATATTCTAGCAATAAAGAGGGATATGATGGATAAAGCTCATATTTCTAATTTCTCTATACAACCTGGGTGAAAAAAAAATGTATAGGGACTTCGTGATCATTATTGGTTGGATAATATGAAAAGGGATATTGCTGACTACACTTCATGGTGCCTGGTATGTTAGCAAGTGATGGTTGAGAGACATCTTCCGTAAGGGGTATTTCAACCACTACCCATACCAGAATGGAATTGGGACAATGTCACTATGTACTTCATCACTAGTCTCCCATGAACTTCCAATTGAAACAATGTGATATGGGTTATTGTATACCATCTATCCAAGACTTCCCATTTTATCTCAATTAAGGAATATTTCTCTCTTGATAAACTTTCCAGGATTTACATGAAGGAAGGTTTAAGGTTGCATGGAGTTCCACTTTCTATCATATCTGATTGAGATCCAAGGTTCACATCAATATTCTAGAGAAGTATTCAACAAGCTCTATGAACTAAATTGAATTTCAGTACAACCTATCACCCCCAAACTTATGTCTAATTTGAAAGGACTATTCAAACACTCGAGGACATGCTGATAATATACTTAATGGAACTTAAAGTTGGATGGAATCAACATATCCCTTTAATTTAGTTACCATACAACAACATCTTCCACTCAATCATTCAAATGGAACCTTATGAAGATCTATATGGGAAGTGATGTAGAACTAATACTTGATGGCATAAAGCTTGTGAGAGAAAGCTTCTTGGGCCTTATCTAATATAATAGATGAAAGAAAAAGTCAACGACATTCAACAAAACATTAAGGCTGCTAAGAGTCAAAAAAAGTGTTATGCCTACAACCGTCGATGGGACATAGAGTTTGATATTGGTGAAAAGTCTTTCTTTGGATTTCACCTTGGAAGAGAGTCATGAGTTTTTGGAAGAAATGAAACCTCATCCCTAGGTACATTAGCCCCAATGAAATCCTTGACCTCTTGGGATAAGTGTCCTATCAGCTTGCACTTCATCAAAATCTTGCAAAATTTCATGATGTTTTTAATGTATCCCTCTTGAGGAAGTACATACCTGACCCTTCACATGTACTAACCTCAAAGGTGGTATAAATGGAACATGAACTATCTTATTAAAAGCAGTCAGTGGAGATCTTAGATCGTAGAGACAAGGTTCTACGCAACAAGACTAACGACCTTGTTACAGTGTTGGGGAGGAACCAAAAATACAAAGAAGCCATGTGGGAACCTGAGGAGTCTATGAGGCATAATTACCCACACCATTTCTCTTTTGAGGGCATGAGTTAAAATTTCGAGGATGAAATTTCTTAAGGGGGAAAGATTGTAACAGCCCAAACATTTATTAATGAAAATCCCTTTTGATCTAATTAAATGTCTTAATATGTGAAATGGTTAGAAAAAATATTCCCTTATTTTGTTTTATGTTTTTTGATTTTAAAATACCATTAAAAAATATGATATTTTCTTATATAGTCATTGAAGAATGATCAGATGATTAGTATAAATATTGTGCTTTAACAAATTCTTTTTACTCAGACAAAGGAACTGATGGCCTCATCCAGTGGACTTGCCCTGTATGAAGCCCAATTATTAGAGTTCATAACGGAGGTTTCGCCTTTGGGATTTGATCTTGTCTAATCCCAGGCCGAGCTTGAATATGTTAAGCATGAGCGGAACTACCTACAGGGGAAGTGGAGGTATATAGAGATTACCACTTGAGCGATGTTATCCGAGCCACCTCAAGAGTATGTCACCATCACAAACCTTACCCTAAGGTTTTATGCATGTGTTTTAAGATGTTATGTAACAATACCCTAGTATTATGATTATGTACATTATTTTTTTATATAATAATTAATGTACATTAATTTTATTATTGTTACATTGTAAATAGATTTAAAGAAAAAATATTATTTTTAGTTAAATATTCAACTAACAAATTTAGTTTGATGAATTAATTTATTTTTGAATTAAATAATATTTTAAAAAAATATTATTGTTATTATTATATTAATTTTTATTAAAAAAAATTATCACCAAATTTTATGAATGCAATTTTAATCTTCATTAAGGTTTGAAAGTCATTTTTGTCAAAACACATGAATTTTTTATAAATGTTGGTTTTTATTTTAAAAGTGAAAATTAACTTATTTAGAAAATTATTTAGATAAAATGAAAATTATTTCTGGAATCAGGATGTCGATATTATCCAACAGTGAATTTTTCATAATTTTCTAAGGGAGTCTAATTTTTGGGTAAAAATTAAATATTGTATAAATATAGAATGTGTTTCATGACATCATAATGTCCCAATAGTGATGTAATAAAATACTATAAACTGTTGGTTCGGCCAATATATGTTTTACAATAAAAATAATTTGATTTTGGGTTTGTTTGATTATTTTTAAAAATCTTTAGTGGACCCTTCAAGACTTATATAACATTTTTCCTTTTTAAAATTTTTTCCTTGTGAGTGTGACTCACCTCCAAAGAAGAAAACCTGTTATTTTAAAAAGTTCTTCCATTGACCTTATAAAATATTTTTTTCCACTCCCCTTTGGTAGAAACCATGGGCAAAAATTCTGGTATGGTTTGTGGTTTAGTTTAGATTAATGTGAGGTGTCCCAAACCTAAATAATAATCAATTCTCTCTTCTATCCTATATAAACCCACCCATGTTCCCACTTCCTCCTCACTCAAAGACCTTGAAGTTCTTCCAAACTCATCCCTCCTCTCTCTATAATCATTCCAAGGTGCCCTATATCCTCTAAATGTTTTGAACTTTATGCTTTCAATGTTAGTCTTCAAGGTATGGGATCCTTTCACCCTCCTCTTTTAAGTCATGACTTCCTTTATGTTATGCCTTATAGTTCCATTTTTTATGTGGGGGATTGTTCTTATATATATTTACAAATCTACATTTCATTTCTGAATAATGAGATACCCTTTCTTCTCTCATTAATTTTTTTTCTGAAATTTTATGTGACGTCGTGAGGCTGCTGAATTTTTGTAAAAGAAATCGCATATTTTCTTTCCTTTCAATTTTCCTTTTCATGTGGATTGTCATCCAGATTTCCACACCATAATCTTATTACTATTTTATTATGTTCATATACTATACGGTTATTCATTTATGGATGATATACCATTTTCTACTCTCTTTTTATTATTTTTTAAGACCATGTTATATAGCTGTTATGCTATAGAAATGTTGTCTCAAATTTCTCTCCCTTTCTCTCAAGAAGTCCTCTTATTTTATTTATGTGAATACCAGGATTTATTTCATTTATATGGGTGTTCCTAAATACACAAAAGGATATAATATATTTAGTAATTTACATACATATAACCATCATTCACTTTCTATGGGTTATAAATGACAAAATGATATTATTTTTATGTACATTTTAAAACGTCATGATTTTGAAATGAAACCCATTTACTTTATTCTCTATGGGTTATTTATGAATTTTTTTATTATGATATATGTGACTTACATGAAATTAATTAAATATTAAGTGTGATCCATGATATCTCTCCAATTCATTGGGTAAATAATCTATCTCTAGAGATGACAAGTTTTACGATACCTTTGTGAATAACCTTGGTAATATTTATGACGCCTCAGGGTTATTCCATGATGATATGTTCATGAATGTCTAAATAAAATTTTGTATCCACATATGCAAGTTATGATTCAATTTTTTTCATTGTGATATTCCTATACTTACATTTCTCATTTCTTTATGTTTTTAAGTTCTTATTGATATCACAAGTTAACTAGTTCCCTTGCTTCCCTTACTGGGCCTTCTGCTCACCCTTTCCTTTCATGTATGTCTCAAGGTTATAAGATGCAGTAAATATACTTTGGATGAACCTATGATTAAGACGTAAAAGTTTATTAAAAGAATGTTTTATGTTACTTTCATGTATAATGTTCCTGATTTCCAAGACAATAGACTTTAAATATCCTATGTTTGTAAAATTTAATGAAAAGTTATGTAATAAAAAGGCAGGATGCCATACTGATTTCATGCCTCCCAAATGGTAAAACAAATTGACAAAAGAATAAAATCCCATATCTTATTTTCTATCTCATTGTTTCCCATACCGTGAAACTAAGAATCCATAAAATCATGAAAATAATGCTAGACATTAAGGCATCGAGTATGAGGAGAAAGAATAGATCAGAGGCAAGATGGCTAGTCACTCTGAAAAAAGATATGAGGAGTTGATTTTGTCTGTGGATAGTCACAAAAAAAACATTGGGATGCCAAGATGATTATCTTCTTCTAAATTCTCTCGACTGTCAAAAAAGGAAGGTTTTTGATCCTCTATACATGGAATTTAATTTTTATAGGGATCTCCCTACACCACACCCTAGGGGACCATTAATTGAGGGTATTGTGCACATGTTGTAATTTTCTAAAATCCTAAATAGAGAACTAACCCGAGACCCACCCTGTGAAACAACACATGTCTGCCTTATTGTTCAGGGTGATGTTATCAAATAACTTCATCTTCTCTGAGCTGAGAAGAGACTAGATAAAGGAAGGTAATCTACACTCCTCCTTTAAATCTACTGTCTTATAACATTTTTTACTCATTAGAGGATCATAATTTAATAATTCCCCCATAACTTCATTCTTTTAGAAATGACATAATCCCACTATATCTATTCAATGTTGAATAAATTTTGAAGTCAATTATTTATTTGTGTGGTTCTCATTCACACAGGCCCTCTAATGGTAATGCATCTTTAGTCATTTCTTCATTGAAATAGTATTCTTTTGTTTTATTATCTCTAAAACATTCATATAGTGGACACATAATCTATTCATTTAATTCATCATAACATCCATGATATTCAAAAAACTATTTTAATAAATTATTACTCTTATATTATATATTTAAATTACTAAATAATTTACCTTATCTGGTTTTGAATGATTTTAAAATACAATATATATTTATATTTGAAGACATTTTTTTCATTGATATTTTACTAAAACAATACTGTAATTTAATCAATGATAATGATTTAAAAAAATTATTTAATAAAATTACATTAATTGAAATAAAAATTTCTTTCACATAAATAATTTTATTTTATATTTAAATTATTTATAGTAACTTTTTTATTTTTATAATATCATTAAAATGATAATAAAATCATTTTAATATAAAATACAATACATTTTTTGATAGACAAATAAATTTAAAATATAACCATTTAATGTAATGTTATTTGACATTTTATGTCTATGATATAGTAAAATAATTTGTTAAATATCATTTTTATACAAAAAATAATAATATGATCATGAATATTTAATATCCACAATAGTTTATTTAATTTATAAATCATTGTTATCTTATTCTATATAAATGATTTATTACTCTACCAAATTCATTTTAAAATCTTAAATAAATTGTTTTACACTAAACTAACATTATGATGTATTCATTTTTCTTTTGGAAATGTAATTACTGATAGGTTTTTTTACTATGATCTCAAAAATATTATTACATTTTGATAATATATTTTTTGAAAAATTAAAAAACTGATTGATAAAGCAATGTAATCATACTAAATATAGTCATCAAATAAAAATTGTTTTTCTAAATATGTATTTAAAAGATGAATTAATATGAATTTTAAGTTTGATTTTTTAACATGTTTTTTTAATATATAAACAATTAACTATCAAATATATATAATAATTAATAAATAAAATCAAACAAAAGTGTGATTACTCATAACAAAATAAATTTTTTTAATTTGAGATAAAATTGTTTCACCATCTATTATATGATTCTATATAAAACATATATTTATAAGATATAAAATATGAATTTTATAAAATTATTTTATGGTTGGAATGGTGAATTACCAATATTACTATGTTTATATATATATGCTATTTTTTAAAAAGATCATTTTTTTGGATTATTAAAAATATTAATATTATAAAATATTGTATGATTTATGACAGAATCATAACATTATGACTCCAATAGTTTTATAAAAATTATCACTACTAAAAATTTATATAAGGAGTGAAATAATTCAATTTAGAAGAATATTTTTAATTTATAAACATATATTTGAAATTTTAATGCCTAAATTATAATTTATTCAATTAAAAATCTATTTTTGATTCCTTTTTTTCTATAAAATATTTCCAAGATGAATTTCGATTTTGGGTGTGCCAAAATATAAATGAAACCTACATTAATTAATATTACACCTATAAAATACATATTAATCAACATTATTCATTTTTTTGTCTAAAAAATAAAAACAACCCAATACTTGATTTTAAAATACCCACTTATTACGTTAACACCATTACGTAACCACTTTATCCCCACTTACAAAACTCTTTAACTTTCCAAATATTTATCAAAATTAGTCTATACAATACCATATAAAATTCCAAAAGGATCCCTTTTAGAAAAAAACCCCTCCTATACATTCATTATACATAATCCAAAGGAGGACACTCAATAAAAAAATATTATGGATTCTCCACCCCCCTTTCATTTAATACACCGTTAAAATTTATTGTTTAAAAAGTATATTTTTGTACTTAAATTATTATTATTATATCTTATTATGATTATTTTGACCCATTATAAAGGATATATCACTCATTCCATCTCATATAACTGATTTAAATATTCATTAATATGACAAAATAAGGTTTTGAAATCTCTTTTTTAATCCTTATTTGTGGATATTATTCAATAAAACTCATTTAAAATATCTAATATTGTACTATAATCATTATAATATTATTTTGTTAATATACTTTTTTTCTTTTATAGATGATGAGACCCCCATTACCTCTATTCAAACACATTTTCATAAAGAGTTACTTTATAAAAATATTGGTTTCTTAATACTCTATTTTAGTTCCCAATTTAGATTCATTCAATGTAAAATCCTTTAAAAATAACATTAATATGAATTAATATTATTATATTCAGGTTATTATATTCATTTCTACGTATTATTGGGGTAAATTACTTATTCCCTCTCATCAATACCTTTTTCAAAAATCTTTACTATGTTAAAATATGGATTTCAAAACTGATGTCTATTTTTTTGCAAAATTTCCCCTCTTACTCCATTCAATAAAAAAGTAACATTAATAAAGTAGTTTATGTAAACTCTAATGTTTTTCTCAATTATTTTAGTTTTTATATTCACTCTTATTTTAAACTCATTAAAATAACATCATTTAAATGTGTTGGTTCTATGCTACCAAACTAAATGATAATGTTTTATTCTTCACTTGTGCCTTTTAGGGATATTCATAAGAATATATTTCATCATTTAGTATATAATTAATAATAAAATATAATTAATCATCATATAATTTTAATATATCCAAGACAATGATTTTAATAAAATTAAACAATGAAATACATTTTTATCATTTAAAACAAGTTTAGGAAGAAATAACTGTTTAGTTGGGAATATTTTTCAAAATAAATTAAACTATTGAACTCTAGTAATTTTGAAATTAAATGAAGACTATAACTTAAAAAATCAATATATTAAGGAAATATTTTATATTGGCCATGGAATATTACCATTACAGAAAAGTATTTTAGGAATGATGAACTTAAAAACATCTCAAAGCCCGACACAAGAAAAAAATCTAATATAAAAATATTACATTATTTTCAATGTCACAAATCAAATCCATGACACCCCTAAACCTGACACACATGATGAACCCAAATAAACATTAACGGAGTACCCCAATATTCATAGACTATCACAAGTGTTTGAGCATCATCCAATCACTAGTTGTGAATGATATTTCAAATAAAATGTAATCAAATGGAACATCACGAAAAAACATGCCATGACAGCTCTATAAGTCAAACATCGATTATAAATAAAATAAATAGAAACAAGAAATCAGATATTAAAAAATTAATTTATTAAAACTAAATTCAATATTAGAACTCACCTAAAATATTCTTTCAATAGAAATATCCCCTTTAGATCACATAGTGTCTATATATGTAACGCACCGGCGATTTAATAAGTGGAATATAAAAAAATTAAATTTTAGTAAAAAAAACTATTTAACTCAAAATAAATACACACATATATATAAAATATGCCCAGCATGAACTAGGTTCAAATTACACCCAAATATTGGCTCTTTACTCGAGAAACAACGAAATCGAATCAGAATCTATAGTAGAAAGTCATCCTATAAACATTGAGTGGTGTGTGTTGGGAGTGAGAATAATCCAATTAGTATGAAAGAACCATAGAGTTCATTTAATTTTATTTTTCAAAAAATAATATAAATACTACTTTGAAAATATATTATGTAAATAGGTTTTCATAAGATCACATTTATTTTTTATAAATGAAAACAATCAGTTAAAAAATTTATAGAAATCAGTCCATTTTAACCAAAGTCCTTATTTTAAATACAATTGTGAAATATGATTTCTAATAACCCATTTAAAAAATATTTTCAAATAATTATAATAGAAAAATATAATCTTATATATAGTATACAAAATGATAGAAAACGCTGTAAAAGAGAAACCAATTAGGGAAACAATAAAATATATCATAATATAAGAAATTAGTAAATTCTAAATAATAATGGGAAATATAGAGTAAACAAGAGTAATATAAAAACCATAAAATTAATATGTTTAAACATGTATCACTGGAGAAATTCCCTATGGTCCCTAAGGATAGGGGAGCCTAAAATATGTCACGGATTAAGGAAATTCCAATTTACCGAATGGATCTAGTAAAATGTCACTGTGTATTAGAGGGGAACCCATATACATACTTCACTAGAATATCTTATATAATGGGGTCCCACCAAGTTCTATGTTCACGTACCTAAGCACTCAAGGTTCCCATGAGTTTTGAAATTATCAAAATAACTATGAAGGTAAGATATTTCATTAATAATACTATAAATATCTTCTTTTTCAAAACACACTTCAATCCCAAACATACAAAAAAACTTATGGAAATCACTATATGAGTAACACAATTTTAAAAATATTTCATTAATTCCAACCATGTTTTAAATTTATAGATTAATATTGTATTTTCCAAAAACTTATTTAAATAACATTTACATATCATTTTCATTTTTAAATTCACATTTTTAATGTCCCAAAATTTACATTGGATTCAAAACTAATAAACAGACAATTATGGATATATATATTTATATATGTATAGGAATTTTTAATTTTAAATAAGAAAATTCATATATATATATATCAGTGTTTTTGTGTTTAGTTTTGAAAACACAATACATGTTTATTGATAAGGACATAATTATATATATGTTCACATAATCAAATGATTACTACGACACACAAACACACAATATATATATATATAAACTACTCATAACACAATTTAAATAGTGAATTATTTGGAGGTGGCATTAAGACCAAATTGAATCCTTTCTTTCGAACCAAAACAACATAGATACTGCTAAATCATAAATCCATAACCATATAGAATGAAATATATAACAATATTTAAAATAATTCAAAACACACACCAAAATCCATTTTAAAATATACATCCAATAAAACATCCTCCATTATTACAAAATTAAATTTAAATTACTCATATAAATTTAATAAAATATATAAAATGAATAATTGCATAAAAATATTTGAATGAATCATAATAGTACATGGGTTTTTCTGAAATAATGGATATTCATTGAAACCCTTACCTGGATCATGCATTAATTATCTGAAACCGCAAAAATATTGATTGGAAAGCCTTGAGAAAAGATTGGACAAACTATGAACAAATGATAAATAAAATTTGAAACCAATATCCTTTAATTCCATGACATATTGTAAAATATCTTCAGGAGAATAAATAAATACAAGATTAGATGAGATGAGGAAAAAGGAAGAGATGATAACATATCCGAGAATGATTCTATAAGAGATCAGAAGGGAGAATGGATGAAATACAGTGAAAGAGGGAGGAGCATGGTCGCACACCAGAGACCTATAAATAGTGTAGGGTGACTGGATGAGATATTTAAGTGTGAGGAATGATGGAAATTAAAATTTAAGTGCATTGAATAAAAATTTTAAAAGTTTAATATCATGGGAACCTCGTACGGTCACCATATAGTTTACCAAATAGTCACCAACTATGAATCTTTTATTGGGCGCATTGGGGTTCCTGTATATTTGGTATTTATGGTAAGAAAAAAATGTTCCAAACGGATATTTCAATTATATAGACATGTTTGTAAAATTTTAAAAATAATAGTACTAATTATGTGGTCTAACCATGTTCCAAACACTATATTTACAAAAATTGAATTTTTCATAGAAACCCATCCCATGAATCGGGGATACATTATAGAATCATATATAATAAAATATTAATAAAAATAAAAATAAGGGTGGGGAAAATTATCACCACCATAACACTTTCATCCCTAAAAAAATCATGAAATTCAAAATATGAAAAAAAAAACGATAACGATTTATACCCTTTAGGAAATAACCTCTGAAGTGTAAACATATATACTTTTTTATGGCCAATCAAAACTACTACACATGGAATGAATCTTTTCTCTATATGTTTCACCTTTACAAATAGAGATGGGACAAAAATTTTGAGACCCATGAGAGTCTCCCAACCATTTGAAGAATCAACTTGTGTAGTGGTTCCACAAGACAAAGCACTCAAAATGACCACAAAAAAACATGACACGGTATTCCAACACAAGGAACCTAAATGAACTACCTGATTAAGTAGTGATCCATTATCCCAAACTATCAAACTCTGTAAATAATAACTAGATGAGAATTAACTAAAATGTAACCCTTAGATAAATGATAAACAAATATAATAAATAAATGTTAAATAAGACAAGGAAATGTGAGAACCATTAACATTTATTTAGAGGACATAAAAACACCTTTGATCAAGAAAAAATATGTCATCACCTGAAACAATCACATAACAAGAAAATTAGTGAAAGGATATAATAATCCTAAAATATAATATTGCCTTAGATAAATCGTAAAATTAAATGAAAAGAACTATCCAAATTCCCATTGGTAGTAATCTAACCAAGGAAAAAATGGAAGGGGAGCTAACCACAATTGTGACCTAAAAAAATAAAATGGGATATAAACATGGGTCCTAAAATAATGGTACCCTTTGAATTTATGTCATTTAAACTAATCACAGTCATCCTATTAAAAATCAAACCATCAATGTACAATTCATAAACTATACTGGTAAAATATACATCGTAGTTTCCTAATAAACACACCAAGGGTTACTCTCATTCCCAATGAACCAAAGTTAAATCTAACTAAAACAAAATACACTCAATGAATGATAATCCAAGATAAGTATCTTAGATTATCCCTGAAGCCACACCATGACCCCTAGTATAAAATCTTCAAAACCCAGTAACAATCATGTCCATTCTGGGAGGAATAATATCAATGATGATAATGAACATGATCCCATTAATCACGTTCAAATCAATACTTTCAATTATAGAAAATTAAGCCATGTAAAATAAAAACTCAAAATAATAATCACAATCACCTATCAAGAAAATCAATGAATAGAAAAAAATCATATACCATGTATTTAACCATTTTGAAATATAAACATTATATTTCAAAATATTAATTTTTAACTCGAAAAAACATCTTAAATATTATTAACACTTTATTAAAAACATTAGTAATTTTCTAAACACTGATATGAGTTTAATTTATCATAACATTCCTTTAATAAAATTAGTCGCTAACTCTTAAACATAAAACCTACATTAAATTCCCAAATTTAATCTTTAAAACATGAACAAGTTTAGTAAAATTGTTGAAATTTCCTAGAACCCCTTTTAAATATGAAATTTTTTCATTTGCGAACAAATTTCTCATTAAAAGATACCCATTCCTGTTTGAAAAAAATTCTTTTCAAAACCATCTTACCAAAAAATAGATGATATTAATATTTACAATTAATATCATTATATGAAAAAATTATTAATAAGGGTAGTGGTTGTACATGTCTTGGTAACATGGTTTAGCAGACAATGATTCAGTCATGAAACTACCACTAGAAGTAATTTTGAACCATGAACTCGGTGTCCACATGGTTTTTTAGGTCATGTGAAATCACAATTTGATGGTAGTTTAACTCTCATTTCCATCTCTTGAAACAAACAACCCTATAAAATATTCTAATATTCCAGTAAAAAAACATGAAATCAAAATCCATGACTCTAAACCTCATTTCTTGTGGTTACATGAGGTTTAGTATGGGGAAGTATATCCTAGAATCTTCTTGTACCTCCCACTTGATCTATGACAGTCCAACTCATATCTACCAAGAACCCAAATAATAAATGATACTCTATAACCCAGGCTCTTTTAATAACATTGGCTCTGATACCAAGACCACATCTACTATAAAAAAAGAAATTGACTAGCACAGAGCTACCCACACAATCATTAGTGGAATTTCCTCCAAATTTACATTCCACCTACTATCAAAATTCATCATTCACCACAAAATAAATGAAATATAAAATTAAAAATAAACTACATAAAATTAAATAAAAAACATGGATAAAGGTAATTGAAATAATAAAAACAACTAGTGTACAAGGTGATATTGATAAACGATCTAGTAAAAATGAAAAAAAAACTAGATAAAACTAATACCTCAAAATATAGGTGACATAATGAGTACTAATGTGTTGATGGTGGTCTCCATAATGATTTATATGTAACTAAATATGAAAATATACCTCTATGTAATACCCTGAACTGAAAATCCCAGAGTCGGTGCTATATTACGTATCATTGGCATGATAATAAAAGATCAAGTCTTGAAAGACCAATTTGTTTAGTATCCCTATAAGTACTAAATACATTCATAAGGTTTACATTACATCATAAAATGGAAACTACAACAACATTGTTTCCATAGACAACACAGATATCCCATAGAATATCCCATCAGGTCAGTCATAATATGCTTCCTCGCATCCTAGGAAATTTAAAACATAGAAAGTGGTGATCTCAGCTACTCAGTAAGGATGAAAATATAGCGGAAACATTCATAAATGAGCCTATAAATTTAAGGAAATGTATAAGACTAAAATTAAAACCTTTTAAACTTGAACATCATAATAATATGGAAAAGATAAAATCAAATAATTCCCTCTACTTAATCACATGGATATTCTACTAGTATAATAATCACATGAAACATCAATAGCCACTTTCAAAATAATGAAATTCATAATGCCAGACTTTCATAACCACATAGTCAAGGCATTTTTCCAAGACTACAAATAAGATTTTCTCAAGGCCTTGTACTAGGACAATAGTTTTTCTCATGAGAACTACCGATGCATCGAGGAGTTATAGCAGGCTCCACCCATCACTTACTATGTTCAATGCATTACTCATATACAAAGGTTTAAACATAACATAAACATTTGAATTAATACTAGCAGATGAAATGTCAATAATTTATCCATAAACCCCAAATGGTATAAAAATAACACATACACATTCAAAAATATCACAAAACCTTCAATAAAATATGGAGGTTGTGTATCATAATAAATCAATATCAAATAAGCTTTAAATCCATCAAAGGATGTTGATATAGATGTAATCAACACATTTTTTTAGATAAATATATCTTAATATTTTGAAATAATTTAAATTCATATAATTATAAAAGAAAATATTTATATTGAAAATATTCTTATAAGATTATAAGGCATGCTTTGATGTTTTTATAATGGTAGAAAATAGATGCACCCACCGTATAAGTTAAAAAACATTCTTACCTTAATTTTGTCAAAAAGGTCTTAAAGTACCTTGTTTGGAAAATGATGGAAAGATTCCTTTCAAAACATATAAGGTAAAATAAGGGTATAATTTTCTATACACCATTGTCTAGTAGATAGTAAAAATGTTTTGAAATAAATTTTTAAGAAACATGGATGTGGATGACAAAGAGGTCCTAGTAGTTACTTACATAAAAAGAACCTCAGATAATAAAAAGATTGTGAAATTAACCGTTACCTTGTACTTTTCCTTGGTTGAGGATAGGTTATCCTCATGTATAATGGTGAAATAATTGTTATTAAATTATACTATAATCATATACATTTATATAATATCATATATGATCTTTTAACATGGATTTGTTAATAATATCTTAGTATTATCATCGTTTAAGGTGTTCACTAATTTGTTTCCCTTTATATGCTTTGTAACGTATGTAGTGTTTTTTTTGTATATGATGTATCTTATTCATATTAAAAATGATATTAAGTATTTAAAAATAATTTTTAATCATCTAATGAAAATTAGTCTTGAATGTATTACGATGGGGAATGAATCTCATCGCGTTCGTGGAGACGGTAATCCGTACGTACGCACGAGCGACAATATCATTCATTTGATATTAAAATAATATATATAATGACAATATATTATATATACAGAATCATTATCATGTTATATTTATTATTTACATAAATTACACATCATTATTATACCCATCCAAATAGTAATGTATTGAATAACAATTACACCACAACGTGGAGACAGTAAGCCGCACGTACGCACGTATGGTGACATGTTATTCAAAGGATGGATAGAATAATGAATATGGTTGTACCATATTTATAATAACATCTCAGTATATAGAAGATACTGGAGTTATTATTTTATAATGTAAACAACAAATAAAGGGGAAGTGGAAGAATAAAGGAACTTGAAAGAGGTGATTAAATATTTACCTCGTCTTCAGGTTCTTCCTTTTGATTTGATCAAAAGGGCTCCATAGGTTGGATTTATGACTAAATTACGGCCTCTATGATTAATGGAAAATAGTTTATTGGATATTTTAGCAGGGTTTAGCCAATCCAATTATCTTTTAAGGTGTGAATTAGACAGAAGGGGGAGTGCCCTTTTATAAGAGGGGTGAGGGGAAACTTAGGAAAAGCTAGAAATACTATTTTATAATAAAATCATTTTCAGTTACTAATTGCTCCATAATAAATAATTTAATGGATAAGGTGGGGAAAGGTATAAAACCACTCAACCAATAGGTTTTAGATAGGTTTTGGTTACTATATTAACCATGTATTTTAGATTTAACTCTTAGTTAAATAGATTGACATTTACCATGTCTCTTTGTATTGTTATATTATATGGTTAATAAACATACTATATGCTTCCACGTGAAACCCAAGTGGTTCATTGATGATAAAAATAGTATTATATAAGTATCCTATCAAAACCATAGATTTTTAGGAATATAATATCAATTAATAATATAATATTTGTTTTAAAAACTATTTTACTTCAATTTTGACACTATTTGGTATTTTGTTTTTTCTAAATTTTTAACAACTTTTTTACATCAAAAAAAAATTCACCTAACCAACCCTAACCTATCATATTAACCTATAAAATTAGTGTAATTCATCAAAAGTCTCAAATTACAATTATTTGGATATTTTTAATATAAATTATTTTTATATTTCATTAATTAGTTAATTACTGCATCATCATTGGGTCATAAATAAATTTAATTATTTAATGACTAAAATTTATAAATAAAATCCCATATGTAGGGAATATTTTTATCTTTCGAATAAATATTTATATTCTAATATATCTTATCTATATCCTTATATTAAAAATGTCTTTGTTATTAAACATAGAATTTAACACTTTTAACTCTTCTTTGAATTAAATAATAATAAATGTCATAATCTAATCCAAGTGGACCTAAAAGATCATATTTTATTCCTAAGGTTGTTTTTGGTCGAATTACACTTATAAAATAGAATTAGGACATATATTAGGGTAATAATGATATCATTTTTTATTTTAATTACCCTATTTACTTTTAACTGAGGTATATAGAAGTAAAAAGTTACTATTCACCATAAATTATATTTATCTTATTGAAAAAAAATTTACTTACTGATATCAACCGAATCTATTTGATTTTTTAAATTCAATTCACAGATGCGGTAAAATTATGTTTTATAAAAATTTGAAAATTCTCGTAGAAGGTGGGTAAAAGATGGTAAAATTAAAATAAACTTTTTATATATCTAAAATTATTTTAAAATGACTCCAATTAATTACATTGAACTTATATAGGTATTATGTATCTATTTTTACCTAAAATAAATTTAAATAAAATAAATAATTATTTAAATGAAATGTCAGTTTTAACAAATAACGCAGTGTTTTTCACTATTCATCAAAAATTGAATGTTTTCAGAAACATACCAAAAATTCACCCTAAGATAATTTTGATATTAAAAATTCAAAAATAAAGTCTATTTTACCAAATTCAGAAAATATAAATTTCATTTATTAATTTAAAATTAATTCCCGTTCTCGAAACCAAAAAAGGGTATTTTCAAAAAATAATAACTATCAAAATATTGACACTTGTTTATGTCCAATTTCAAAGTGAAATCCCTTAAAATGACCAGAATTGGATTAAATGGTATTAATATAATCTATTTATACTTACAATCCATTAAAATTTATAAATTAACAATATATTTTATTTTTATTAAAAAAGTTGTTTTCAGTTAAAATATAGTATTTTTCACTATTCACCCAAATATGAAAGTTATTAGAAAAACACCAAATATTTATTGAAACTAAACTATTATTTCCTGATTCTAATGAAGAAGATTATTTTTTCAAATTGTATATATAAATGTTTCAAATATTGGACATAAAAAGGGTTCTCCAATAAAATGCGGTAAAGTTGCATTTTTTGAAAAATACTTCTTTTATTTGAAAAAAATGAATCTGCTATTACATTTTGTCTAAGAAACTCATAATATGGATTATAAAATTATAAGGATTATATAATGATCAAAATTTAGTTTATACTATTCTACCCACTTTTGAACGGCTAGTTTGGTAAGTCGGGGTGCGTTTGAACTCGTGGTTGCGTGTAGTGCAAGTTATTGGATTACATTGAAGTAATAACGTACTATGAAATCTTGAGGGGTTACATTCTTCCCTTCTTCAATAAATTGTTTCCTTTAAATTTGAATTTTTTTTTCAAAAATAAAAGGTTAAAAATAGAAAATATCATTGTGGGAAAACCCATATTAGAAATTGGATTAATGAAATTTATTTTTAATAAGAGTAAAAGTGGAATGAAAAAGTAACAACCAAATTATGATATCGATTAGGAGAACATTGGTGGAAATTAGAGACATTGAATTGGGGGAATTACATAAATATTTATAATGAGTGATTGAGGTCATCAGTCACAAACAATTGTATAATTGAGAGCTGCAAATCCATTAATTTATGATGATTTAAAATATCATCGGTTCAACAAAACATTAGATATTAGGATAACACATTTTTAGTTTTATGATCCCTTATCTAATGTTTAAGAATTAATTTCCTCATAGAATAAGAGAAGAAAAAATAAATAGATTACAAGGAGAGTTCCATCCTTTTTTCTAATTTCTATCACAAACTCATCTGTCACTCTAGAAGATAATAGAACTTAAAAAAATATATTTTATTTATCTAATTCATACAGGTTTCCAAAAAATGAATTTATAATTCAACTATCAGACCCTTTTAAAATAGAAACTACATTATACAATCCAGGGGATTCACATAGTCCATTGGTAGGCGATAAACCCCAATCGCACTATAGTTGTGGGTTGGATTCCCAAAGCTTTGTCCGATGCGATGGGTTGTCACACGGTCTTCGTGTTGTCCTTTTTATAAAAATCCAAAAATAACATTAACAATATTATCCAATTTAAAACATAATCCATTCCAACCATTAGACTTATCCAAAATACTTCTATCCAAAGTCAAAATCCAAAATATATAAGGAAGTTAAACAATTAAGATCCTTTTTTCCACGTAATAACATGTAAAAATATTCCTCATGTATTATTTTGAAACATCGTAACACCCTAAATTACCATAATACCTTATTTATTACATTCATTCTCCCTTATCCTTTATATATTACTGGATATATTCCTTATATCAAAAAATATTGAATATTCCAAAAATGATGAAATAACCAAAATATTAATCAGTTCCAATGAAGTCAAGAATATCTAATATAATTTATCCAAATCAACCATCTCTTATTCCAAAATCACTACCTCATTATCAGAACCATATTAAGAATTACATTTACTTCAACCATTTATTTTTCCAAAAAAGTGAAGCTTACTATTAAGTCACATTTCTTAGAACCATATAATCTAAAATCCTCAATAACATAGTACTACAGTATAATCCTTATTTATCTCCATAATTTATATAACCTGTATATTGTTGATATAACACTCAATGAAATAATTTTATAATTACCACATAAGAAAATTTTCCATTCCTCTTCATTTGAGGTAGTATCATAACTTTATTATTATCCAATATCATCATTTAAGGTATACTCTGATGACTGGGACATTGATTTGTGTAGTTTCCCAACACCTTATAGATGAAGGATTTTACATTTGAAACTTTTTTCATACCCTTGCAATCACGTACTTGGTGTCCTTTTTTCTCCACACTTATAACAAACTCCCATTCCCTTCATGAATTTACCAAGGTGATTATTTCCATAGTTATCACATATGTGAAATTCATTCTTTTACCTCTTCCTTTATCCATATTTCTCACTTCCATCCTTTTCTTCTATTTCTTCCCTTCAATGCCATAGGACTCAAAAAATTGTTTACTTATTTTAATAACACATGATACTATTTCTTCATTTGTTTATAATACATTGGAGACTATTTACCTTCTAAAGGTTGGCTTAATACTATGAAAGATGTGATTGTTCTTACTCTTTGGATCATACGTATTGCTGGAGTTCTCATTCCTTCTACTGGGCACCATTTCTATACAGTGGCATACACACAGATAGTTTATGAATCGAAATACATAATTCCCTACTTGTAAAACACTTAACAAAAATTGAACAGTTTATGGATATAATCCATAATCATAAAAACCTTTTCTTTGAGGAGGTATATACATAAATCATTAATAATTATTTGTAAATAAAATGATAATTAACCTAAGAATATCCCCCAGGAGTGTCGTAACCAAGAGTGCAGTAAGGCCTATTGTCGTGCACCAGTTCCTGTTCGAGTCTAGATCAAAGCGGTGTTTCTGGGTTTTACCCCTAAGTACATATGTTCCATAGATGACTCTACCTGGTCATATCCAGATAGGGTTGTATTTCTTGGTAAACTCAAAAATCTCTACAATAAGAAAATTCTATGAAGTTCTTCTATACAAATCCTCAAAGTCTATCGTAGGGCTATGTACTCTAATCAGAGATTATCTAAATCTAGTTTCCAAGGTTTTACTAAACATCCTATGATACCAACTATAATTCATTGACCCCAGAAGCCTAGATATGGTACATTTTTATGTATCATTGTCATGATCACAAAAGATCAAGTCTCAAAAAACCGATTAGTTCAGTAGCCTTGGAAGTGCTACATACATTCATAAGGTTTAAATTACATCATAAAATGAAAAAATACAAAAAAATTGTTTCCATAGGCAACACTAAGATCCCATTGACTTTCCCTACAGGTCAGTCATAATATACTTCTTCACATCCTGGAAAAAAATAAAACATAGAAATGGGTGAGAGGCACCTTAGGAAATGCTAGAAGTATTATTTAATAATAAAATCAATTTCGGTTTCAAATGGTTCCAAAATGAATTATTTAAATTATAAGGTGTGTATGGGTCGAAATCCACTCAAATTATAGGTTTTAGATAGGTTTGGGTCACTATATTAACCTTATCATTTATATTTAACTCTTAGTTAAACAGTTTGACATTTACTATGTCTCTTTTTATTTTTATATTATATGGTTAATAAACATAAAATATACTTCCAATAGAACCCCAAGTGGTTCATTAATGATACAAATATCATTATATATATTTTTCCCCTAACCTTATATTTTTAGTAATAGAATATCAAATAATAATATAATATATTTTTTAAAAACTCTTTTATGTCAATTTTGACACTATTTGGTATTTTGTTTTTTCTCAATTTATAAAAGCATTATTACTTCAAAATAAATTCATTTAACCAACACTAACATATCATATTAACGTTTAAAATTAGTGGAATTCATAAAAAAGCTAAAACCTCATTTATTTATATATTTATAATATAAATTTTTTTAATATTTCATTCATTAGGTAATTACATCATCATCATTGTGTCATAAATAAATTTAATTAATTAATGTATTTAAATTATAAATAAAACAAAATTATGTAGTAAATATTTTTAGATTTCTAATTAATATTTACTGTTGAATTTATCGTATGTACTACCCAATATTGAAAATGTTTTAGTTATAACACTTTGAATTAAACACTTTTAACTATTCTTTGAATTAAATAATAATAAATGTCCCAATCTAATTCATGTGGACCTAAAGGATCATATTTTATTCTTAAGGTTGTTTTTGGTCGAATTACACTTATACAATAGAATTAGGACATGTGTTAGGGTAATAATAATATCATGTTTACCTTTAATTACACTATATACTTTTAACCATGGTAAATAAAAGTCAAAGGTTACTATTCACCAAAAGTTATTTTTATCTTACTAAACCACATTTTATTTACTGATATCAACTATGTCTCTCAGATTTTTGAAATTCAATTCACAGAAGTCGTAAAATAATATTTTATGCAAATTTTCAAATACTCTTAGGAGGTGGGTAAATGACTGTAAAATTTCAATAAAACTTTTATATATCTAAACATATTATAAAATGATATCAATGAATTACAATGAACATATATAGGTATTATGTATCTATTTTTACCTAAAGTAAATTTAAATGAAATAAATAATTATTTAAATGAAAAGTCAGTTTTAACCAATAACGCAGTGTTTTTCACAATACATAAAAAATTGAATGTTTTCAAACACATACCAAAAAGTCACCTTAAGCTAAATTTGATATTTATAATTCAAAAATGAAGTCTATTTTACTGAATTCAAAACATATAAATTTCATTTATTAATTTAAAATTAATTCATGTTGTCAAAACCAAAATCGTATTTTTAAGAAATAATAACTATCAAAAGATTGACACTTGTTTATGTCCAATTTCAAAGTGAAATTACATACAATGACCAGAATTGGATTAAATGGTAAAAATATAATATATTTATACATACAAAGAATTAAAATTTATAATTTAACTCTATAAATTATCTTTTTTTTTAAGTTTTTTTCAATTAAAATATAGTATTTTTCACTATTCAGCCACATATGAAAGTTATCAAAAAAACACCGAAAATTTATTGAAACTACACTCTAATGTCCTAGTTATAAAGAAGAAGTATATTTTGTAAAATTTAAAATATAAAAGTTTCAAATTTAGGATTTAAAAAGGGGTCTCCATTAAAAGGTGGTAAAATTAAAATATTTTAGAAATACTTCTTTTATTTGAAAAAAATGAATTTGTTCTTACATTATGTCTATGAAACTAAAAATATGGATTCTAAAATTATAATTATTATATAATGTTCAAAATTCAGTTAATACTATTCATAAGATATTTTAATGGCTAGTTTGGTAAGTCTTGGTGCACTAAAACTCGGTGTTGCGTGTAGTGCAAGTTATTTGATTACTTTGATGAAATAACATACTTTGAAATCTTGGGGTGTTACATCTATCAATAAAAAATATGTTCATTCATTATCTTCATCAAGAGATATGTGTGGATAAAAGGTGAACATTCCGAAAGTTATTATGTAGGGGTGAGTGTAAGAATACTCAGTATGGTCATATCAAGTAGTCAATCAACCAAATAAAACATCTTGTGTCTACATGGTGAAAATATAAACACATTGTAGATAACTGGAATTAGCATAAATCATAAAACACACATAAAAAATCATAAATAAACCTTATCAATATACATACAACACACTTATATTATTCTCATTAAATAATAATGCTTACTTATGTAGTATATAAAGAATAGAAACTAATCAAACTATATGTAGTATATATTATTCATCATATTTATCATCTTGTAGATTCTCTCAAGATGTACTTATCATTGGAGGTTAGAGGAAATATATGTCTCCACCTATATGAATGTAAGTGTATGGAATATATGTCTCTATCAATATATAATGTACTAGAGGAAATTCACATCTCAAACTATATCTAATTTAACCATAAATATACACATCTCTGATGTGTTAAGTCCTAATTGGAATGGATGAATGGTCACGAGGGGGGTTAATTTACATTTTAAAAAACTTATAGCCACATATCAATGTTAATTTAATATATTGTAAAAATAAATTTAATGAAAAAAATAATTATTATAGTTATTCAGATCTAAATGATCATACTCAAACTACCCACCCCTCTCAAATGTAAAGAGAGTTCAAACCTAATATAATGAACTCTAAATTTTATAGAGATCCCCACCCCTTTTAAAAATCCTTTTTAATCCCCAGATACATAGCCAAAGAGAAAAAAACATTTCACACCCGGTGGATTAACCCAATCACCCAACCTTTTTCACACATTGTGGCACATCCTAGAATCTGACTTTTGAAGTGGCGGTAGAACCAAACCATTCCCTTTACCCATACCATGTAACTACCACTATCTTTTATTTTTACCAATTCTGTAAAAACTCATACCTTTTAAATGGGTTATAATAATACAAATCCTTATTTTTATAGGTAGTATAACCTGACACGATTATGTAAAGATAAAAATAGAATGAATAAAGAACTACAGAAAACAAATGAACAAGAATCGATATTACTGTTGAGGAATTAATATTCTCTCTCTTAATGATAGATCAAATAATTTAAGTTCATTATAAATAAGTATTTGATCACCAAGGTGGATATCATAGTATAGTTTAAGAATATCCTCAACAATTTCCTTGATGTGGTTATGTCAAACTAAAATATAGAGTTATTTCATGCATAGTATATTCAAGGCATTAGGCCCATTACATTTCATCATTCCCAAAGTGACATGTGATTTCTTCATTGAATGAACGTGAGAATTGTTCCCACAATGGTTTAATTCGATAATCTATAAAAGTAAAATTGTATGAAAAATAGAAATTTTTATAAAATTTAATACGTAATTAAATTAATTCATAAAAATAAATATAAATGATCTTAGTAACTACCAATAAAACAAGAGAGATATACTTTATATATTTCAAATAATTTGAACATAAACATTATACATTCCAAGAAACAAATCTGTACATTAATAAATGTATGATCACTATTATTTAATTTTAAATAAAACATAAAATATATCCAAATAAATTATCATATGTTTAAAATAATTATTGTGTATTTAATAAATAATTAAATCAATAGATACATATAACAAAACATCTAGTAATTTGTAATATAAAAGAATATGTAAAACATATCATTTTTCTGAAAAACTAAGACAATGTAATTATGTGGCCCTTTTCATATGGTAGTATGAATACTATTCCAAAATTTAATTCAAAATTGGTCATAAGGTAGGTTCATTTTTATTGAGATTATTTCATTTTTCTTTATTATCATTGTTCATTATTGATGGTATTATATATTCATTCTTATTTATGTTGTAAATTTTTAATTATTCACATTGTTATTTAATTTTAATTTATAGGTTCAGTTCATTTCTCTTCATGTAGAATGTTAATTTTAATTACTAGAGTTAATTATATACATCTTCATGTTTTAAATTAATTTCACATACAAATTTTTTTGAATTTGAACTCAATTTAGATTCACGAATTTATTAAACTTTTACTCAAGGTCAGTTCTTACATTTTTCAATTTTTTACATAAGGTTAGTTCCAGGACTTGTAAAATTATCAAGAGTATAATAATAATATAATAACAGAATATAAATTACCAACTCATCTTATGATTAATTTTTCTTGAAATTCAATTCATTATAATAAATATAGTAATAATAAAAATAAAAATAAACATAGTGGATCTACGATTCACACAACATTCTCACCCATTTTGATATTTACAGAATCAAATTTAAATTCCGAAATTTATCCCTATTTTTCTAATTGATCAAAGTGAATTAAAAATTTTCAAATAAAATGTACCAATTGATCAAGGATAAAGATTCTCCCTTAGAAATAAATAGTCATTATTGGAAATGAAACTGGTCAATATAATTAAATTGAACATTGAAATTGTAGAGACCCAAATATTGACGTGCATAGAAATTACATTTTTTGGGTGTAATATCTAATAGATAACAAAAAAAGACACCAATGGACCATAATAGTTTAGTTTCATTGGAAACATGGAACATAATCTTCTAATCTTGGTGAAATATCTTCAAAATATCCTATAAAGATATTCCCTTTTATTACGTAAAACCATTCTTTATGTCCTGGGGAAAATAAAACATTTAAAGGGTGAGCTCAAATGCTTAGTATGGGTAAGCATGGAGAAAATAAAACAAATCATATACATTTGAACTTAAAAACATGAACATAATGTTTAAACATCAAAATATTGAGCAATGACATAAAACATGACAGTACGTAAGGCATAGATCATAATGGAACATCAATCATGATAAAATATCTTCGAAATAAAACTTATAATTGTGGAAAAACATTATGTACATGATATAATTTCCATAGTAGCCAAGGCATGGATTCGAAGACCATATTAGTGGAAAAAGTCCCTTTCTGAATCGAGTTCACTCCTCGTTTCAGTCCTGTATTACAGAACCAGATTAACTTACCATTCCAGCCATGTCTCTCTCATGAGATATTAATCTTTACCGAATGAATTTTAGGGATATATAGGTCCCACCCCTCTCATAATGAAATCATTTTTACTTGTGCCATAACATGAACAAAAATCATTCATCATTACCCAAAGTATAAAATGGGTTTCATAAACTTCATCCCATCATAACATAATCTATACAAAATAAGTATATTATTTAATCATAAGAAAAGTGAAACAATGTAAATCATAGAGATATTATACTTGAAACATACACATATGAAATAATTTCATCTTAGATGGAAAATGGTTTTGATAAAACACTTGAAATTAATTCTTGAGGAAAATATCCTTTCTTCTTAAAAATCATATTCTTTTCAAAAAAATTCATGAATATTTTAAAATAAAATAATTTTTTTTTAAATAGTCATGAAATCTTGTAGACTAAGCTTCATGAATGTAAGGCGTTATAAAACCGTAAATATATGTATATGCCGTATAGGTTAAAAAACTTTTTTCTCGTACTTTTTCCAGAAAAGTCAAAAAAGTAACTCGTATTGTAAAGAAAAGAAAGATTCTTTAAATAACATGTAGTAAAATTCAAAAATGGTGAAAATGACTTTAAAAATACATGAAACCATTTTTAGAAAATAGGTACATGAATGATAAATATAACCCCAGTAAATACTTATGAATAAACAATCTCGGATAAAAACGAGATTGGAAAAGTTATCCCTTACCTTAGGTCAGATATGCTTCATACGTATCTGAACCTATTATATAATGATTTAAATAATATCATTTTCTTATTAAAGAATCATATTTATTGTTATGATATCATATATGGTTCATTTATGACTTTATATTACCCGCCCTTTGGTAAATTCAATAATAAAGCAGTGTTCTGTGTAAAATCGTTTTATTTATCGTACTTATTTGGGCTTGTCGTTATTGATATTATTGTTACTTATATCATGATTTACTTACTTATAAAATGTAAATAATTATATATATATCATATATATTTAGTATATATATATATAATAGATAGATAAATGAAATGAAATACACCGTTCATGGAGACGATAGGCCGTACGTACGCATGAACGTTGTTTTCCTTCCCTTATTGACTTGAATGAAAGTAAGTAGATGACATATATATATATATATATATTCAGTATCATTATAAGGTCATATAATTCATTATTATTCGTTATATATACTTTAAAAACATTCTTGAGTGGTTGACATGGAGAATGAATCTTATCGCGTCGTGGAGACGGTAATCCGTACGTACACACGAGCGATGATATCATTCCCATAATTATTAAATTGAATTAGAGTGGATGATATAATATCTAAGAATCAGTATTATGTTATAATAACTATATATATTTATTATTTACACCATTATACCCATCCAAGTAAAGTGGTGGTGGAAAAACAGATTACACCACGTCGTGGAGATGGTATTCCATACGTACGGATGCACAGTGATTTCTTTTTCCATAGGATTAATAGAAGCATAAATGGGTTTGTTTCATATTTATAATAAAATATAATTATGTTATTTATACTGTTGTTATTACTTTATAATGAAACAAATAAATAAGAAGAAGTTGATGAAGAAATAAATTTGAAAGAATCGGAAGAAAAGATTACCTCTTCTTCGACGCACCTCTTTTAAGCTTCCTCTTAAGGCACTAGAGTTTGTCTTTCAAGGAGACCAGAAACTCTATAATGTTTATAGGTATGTTGAGAAGGGAAATTTTCAGGGGTTTTCTGAGCTTGAATGCTCAAAATTGTGTAAAGATAAGAGGGAGGAGGTTCCCTTTTATAAAGAGGAGAGGGGCACTTTGGGAAAAACTTAAAATATTATTTTATAATAAAGTCATATTCAGTTTATAATTTCTCCAAAGTGACTTATTTCTATGTTAAAGTGGTTATGGGTAAAAATACTATCATCTAGTAGGTTTTAGACAAGTTTAGGTTCCTATTTTAACCATATCATTTAGATTTAACACTAAGTTAAATAATTTAATTTTTACCGTGTCTTCTTGTTTTCTAACACAATATGGTTAATAAACTTACTAAAAAAAGCCAAAATAATCCCAAGTGGTTCATTATTAATATATATAACCATATCTAAGTCATTATTCCGAACCTTATATTTTTAGGTATAAAATAACAATTAATAATATAATAATTTTTTAAAAACTATTTTATGTCAATTTTGACACTATTTGGTAATTGATTTTTGTGAAAATCATAACAGCATGATTAGTTCGAAAAAAGTTAATTAAATCAATAATAACATGTCATATTGACCTATAAAATTAGTTTAATTCATAATAAGTCTCATATTACATTTATTTGGGTATTCATAATATCAATTATGTTAATATTTCATTAATAAGGTAGTTACTGCATCATCATTGTGTCATAAAGAAATGAAAATATATAATGTATAAAAATTATAAATAAAATAAAATTATGTAGAAAAACATTTTATATTTCTAATGAATATTTATACTCTAATTTATCTTATTTATAACACTATATTAAAAATGTTTTAGTTATTAAACATTGATTTTAACTCTTTTAACTCTTCTTAAAATAAAAAAATAATAACTGTCCTAATCTAATCCATGTGGACCTAAATGGTCATATCATTATTCCTAAGGTTGTTTTTGGTAGAATTAGATTTATCCAATAGAATTAGGACATGTTTTAGGGTAATAATAATATCATTTTTACCCTTAATTACCCTATATACTTTTAACCGTGGTAAATAAAAGTAAAAAGTTACTATTCACCAAAAAATAATTTTATTTTATTGAACCACATTTTACTCCTTGATATAATCAGTGTGTATTGGATTTTCAACATTCCATTCATAGAAGCGGTAAAATTATGTTTTATGTACATTTTCAAATTCTCCTAGGAGGTGGGTAAAAGACGGTGAAAAGTTCAATAAAATTTTTATATATCTAAAATTATTATAAAATGACTCCAATTAATTACATTGAACTTATATAGGTATTATGTATCAAATTTTACCAAAAATAAATTTAAATAAAATAAATTATTATTTAAATAAAAATTCAGTTTAAACCTAATAACTCAGTGTTTTCACTATTCATCAAAAATTGAATGTTTTCCGAAAAATATCAAAAATAGACCCGAGGATAATTTAGACATTCCAAATCCAAAAATGAAGTCCATTTTGAATGATAAAATTTATAAAATTTCAATAATTTGGTATTACTATTCATAACGGCTAGTTCATAATAATGTCTCGTTTAGTGAAACTCTGTATTGCGTACTACACACACTGTCGAGGAGGGTCTTGATTGCGTGTAATGCAAGCCATGTCAAGGATTCATGTAGTGAAATCTATATTTTGTGTTGTGTATAACATAATAAAAAGATATTTAATTTATATATATTAAACAAAATCCATACGTAATGTTGCGTAGAATAATTTCCACAAAATGAACTTGAAATTGTATGTAACACGAGCCAAAAATAGTGTTGAGTATACTGCAAGCTAATTTGGTGTTGTGTATAGCACAAGATAATTTTTGTGTAGCATACAATAAAATACATCAATGAAATTAAAAAGAATAATTCTCATAAAATATCGGATTGTTACATTCTAAACCCCTTTAAAATGAATTTCGTCGTCAATATTTGTCGGGGTTATAAATGCTTTACTACATAAAAGTTTCTTTCATAGAAACCCACATCCTAAAAAGGAACAATAAAACTTAATTTTAAAAAGTGGAGTATGAAACATAATTGTTACTCAAATTAACTCATCATTGGGATTCCACATAGGAGAACATAGGTGAAAATATGGATATGGAAGAGAAATCTATCCAGCGTGGTCTGATGGGGAGTGGTAGAGAACATGGCTACGAAACAGCAAAAGATGACAAAGCCAAAAATTTATGATGATCTAAGGTACCATCTGATTCATCGTATATGAGGACACTAGGACAAAATTTTTGGTTTTCATGATCATTTCCCTAATGTTAAAGAATTTTAATTAGAAGAAATAATTTCTTGATTTTGGTACAATCTTACCATTGGTCGATTCATGGACAATTTCCACATCATATCTTAAATAAATGAAGTTGAATTTGTCATTCGTGAAGTGTTACCGGATCATGTGATAGAATGATGGGTCATTCCATCTGTCTCAAACAAAAGGTTAACAAAAGTTATTAAATATACATAAGTCCATATATAGTGAGATTTATCATATATGGTTCCTAAAATGGAAATATACATCATATATCATACTGCTTACTATAATAAAACTAGTTTCTACTAACCAGGGACTTCCTGTAGGCCAGTGCTAGGAGATAAAGGCATGTCACACTTCGGTTGTGGGTTCGATTCCCACAGCCTTGTCCAACGCGACGGGTTTTGGCCCGTCCTGCAGCTTGTCCTTTTTCTAAAACTAAATTATTATAACATCCCTTCAATAATATCAAAAAATATCTAGCCTTAAAAAAATACTATTTGATGTCCAACATAATCCATTCCAATATTTAGACTTATCCAAAATACATCTGTCCAATCTCATAGTATAAATAAAACTATTACTGGAAATGTCATATACCGAGCATGTGAATACCATAATTTATTATACGATATATCTTGTTGGTCACATTCCAAACATGTGAATACCGTAATAATGTATTCTTTTGAAAAATGAATATCTATTGAACTATAGTGAAAACATGAATGTTGTCAAAAGTTAACTCTTCCCACATACCAAAATCCCAAAATTTCAATATACTCAAAACATGATATCACTCTGTCCTTATATGAGTCATGAGCTCATGAATATTATCAAACATATTATTTTCTCAATATCCCTTCATTATGCGCATATCATCAGCTTTATAAAAATATTTCAATCACTTTTCATGGTTTCCAGTACCATATAATTTTTTTAAAAAAATAATGGACCAATACATAGGTATTCCAATATACCATATAAGTACCTCAACAACATTATTCATTAATACCAATATATAAACACTTAAATCCATTCTCTTCAATGATTTTCGTGGAATAATTCCTTCCTAGATTTAGAAGTAACCTATTAGGTTAAGGCATTGATTTGGGTAATGCCTATGTTCTCCACAGATAAGACATTGAACTCCATAATAGTCTGTCACTCTATGACCCTTCTCTCCACACAGATAACATCTTCCCCTCCATTTGATGTATTAATCAAGGTTCTTCTTCCCTTCTTTAGAAATATCAATCTTCCTATCTCTATGCTCCTCAGCATGAGAATATGCATAAAATTCCATGTTCCTCTTATTTGATGAATTAGTAATACCACTAAAGTTCACCTTGTTAATCATATATCATGATGACTGATTCAGAATAATCACAAAATCATTCTTTCTATGAATTACTGAATTTCGTTGCTCATAGTCACCAATTTGTCCATTGGATTCAATGTTGTCCCAATTCCTTCTCGTTCCCTCCATTGAATAAAACCAAAAACCATGGTATATAAAACTGTTAAAATAAAATGGAACCACATAATCATAAAAAGTCACTTATGGGATGTATAAATTATCACACATTCTTTAATCCATGACACCCTAGGTTATTCATGATCATCAAAATAATTCTAGGATTGTAACCTATTGTTATACTAAACCTTAGGGACATCCCTAGGCATACCGTAGAAATATCTCTAGGGATCTCACTAAAGTTCTTGCATCCTAGTTTCAAAAGGTTGACTAATCCTTTCCTCTGATACCAACTGTAGAGACCAAAATCTTGAAGTAAATAGACATTACATTACTTTTGCAGAATATATAATACATAACAAAAACATACACTAAAGTACCATAATAGTTTAGTGTCTTTGTAAACATGGAACATAATCTTCTAATCTTGGTGAAGGATCTTCAACATCTCCCATAAATATCTTCCCTTTTTTACCTAAAATCGTTCTTTATGTCCTTGGGAAAAGAAAAAATATAAAGGGTGAGATAAAATGCTCATTAAAGGTAAGCATTGAGAAAATAAATCAATCCATATACATTTGAACTTAAAAACATGAACATAATGTTTAAACATCAAAATCTTGAGCAGTGACATAAAATATGGTAGTACATAAGGCATAGATAATAATGGAACATCGATAATGATAAAATTGTTTGGAAATAAAACTTGAAATTGTGGAAAAACAATAAGCACTTGATATGATTTCCATAGTAGCCAAGGCATTGCTACCAAGACCGTCTTAGTGGACAATGTCCCTTTCTGAATCGAGTTCACTCCTCGTTTCAGTCCTGTATTACTGAACCAGATTAACTTACCATTCCAGCCATGTCTCTCTCATGAGATATTAATCTTTACCCAATGCATTGTTGGGATATATAGGTCTCACCCATCTCATAATGAAATCATTCTTATTTGTGCCACAACATGAACATAAATCATTCATCATTACCCAAAGTATAAAATGGGTTTCACAAACAGCATCCCATCATAACATAATACATAAAAAAAAGATATCATTTCATCATAATAAAAGTGAAACAATATAAATGATAGAGAAATTATACTTGAAACATACACGTATGAAGTAATGTCATCTTAGATGGTAAATGGTTTTGATAAAACACTTGAAATTAATTTTTGAGGAAAATATCCTTTCTTATTAAAAATCATATTATTTTCACAAAATGCCATGAAAATTTTAAAATAAAATGATTTTTTTTGAAAATATTCATGTAATATTGTAGAGTATGCTTCATGAAAATAAGTAATTATAAAACCGTAAAAAACCTTTCATGCTGTATAGGTTAAAAAAACTTTCTTCTCGTACTTTTTCCAGAAAATTAAAAAAAATACGTCGTACGGTAAAAAAAAGAAATATTCTTTAAATACGATGTAGTACAATTAAAAAATCGTTAAAAAGGACTTTAAACATACATGAAACGATTTTTAGAAAATAGGGACATGAATGATAAATATAACCCCAGTAAATACTTACGAATAAAAAATCTCAGATAAAAACGAGATTGGAAAAGTTATCCCTTACCTTATGTCTGATATGCTCCATACGTATCTGAACCTCATATATAATGATTTAAATAATATAATTTAATTATTAAAGAATCATATTTATTGTTATGATATCATATATGGTTCATTTATGACTTTATATTAACCTCTCTTTGGTAAATTCCATGTTAATGCAGTGTTTTGGGTAAAATCGTTTTATTTATCGTACGTGTTTGGGCTTGTTGTTCTTGATATTATTATTACTTATATCACGATTTACTTACTTCCAGAATGTAAAAATTATTTATATTTCATATATATTTAGTATATATATATAATATATAGATAAATGAAATAAAATACACAGTTCAGGGAGACGGTAGGTCATACGTATGCATGAACGTTGTTTTCCTTTCCTTATTGACTTGAATGAAAGTAAGTAGATGAAATATATATATATATATATATATATATATCCAGTATCTTTATCATGTCATATATTTCATTATTATTCATTATATATACTTTATAAACATTCTTGAGTGGTTAATAAGGAGAATGAATCTCGTCGCGTCGTGGAGACGGTAATTCGTACGTACGCACGAGCGATGATATCGTTCCCATAATTATTGAATTGAATTGGAGTGGATGATATAATATCTCAGAATCAGTATTATGTTATAATAACTATATATAGTTATTATTTACACCAATATACCCATCGAAGTAACGTGGTGGTGGAAAAACAGATTACACCACGGCGTGGAGACGGTATTCCATACGTAGGCATGCACAGTGATTTTGTTTTCCATAGGATGGATAGAAAGTGAAATGGGGTTGTTTAATATTCATAATAACATATTAGTATATTATTGATACTGATGTATTTAATTTATAATGAAACAACTAAAGAAGAAGAAGTTGAAGAAGAAATAAATTTGAAAGAATCGGTAGAAAAGATTACCTCTTATTCGATGCACCTCTTTTAAGCTTCCTCTTAAGGCACTATAGTTGGTCATTCGAGGAGACCAGAACCTCTATAATGTTTATAGGTAAGTTGAGAAGGTAAATTGTTAGGGTTTGTCTGAGCTTGAAAGATCAAAATTGTGTAAAGATAAGAGGGAGGAGGTTCCCTTTTATAAGGAGGAGAGGGGAACTTTAAGAAAAACATAAAATAATAATTTATAATAAAGACATAATCAATTTATAATGGCCCCAATGTGACTTATATAGAATATAATGTGGGTATGGGTAGAACTCCTCTCATAAAATAGGTTTTAGACAAGTTTAGGTTTCTAGTTTAACCATATCATTTAGATTAAACTCTAAGTTAAATAATTTAACTTTTACAGTGTCTTTTTGTTTTCTAACACTATATGGTTAATAAACATACCAAAATAAGCCAAAATAACCCCATGTGGTTTATTATTAATATAAATAACCTTATATAAGTCATTTTTCTAATCCTTCGATTTTTAGGTATAAAATAACAATTAATAATACAATATTAGTTTTAAAAACTATTTTATGTCAATTTTGACACTATTTGGGTATTCATAATATCAATTATGTTAATATTTCATTACTAAGGAAATTACTGCATCATCATTATGTCATAAATAAATTAAATTATATAATGTGTAAAATTTATAAATAAAATACCATTATATTGGAAAACTTTTTATATTTATAATTAATATTTATAGTGGAATTTATCTTATTTATAACACTATATTAAAAATGTTTTAACTATTAAACTTTGATTTTAACTCTTTTAACTCTTCTTTTAAAAAATAATAATAAGTGTCCTAATCTAATCCAAGTGGACCTAAATGGTCATATTTTATTCTTAAGGTTGTTTTTGGTCGAATTATACTTATCCAATATAATTAGGACATGTGTTAGGGTAATAATAATATCATTTTTACCCTTAATTACCCTATTTTCTTTTAACCGTGGTAAATAAAAGTAAAATGTTGCTATTCATCAAAAAAATAATTTTATCTTATTAAACCACATTTTACTCCTTGATACTATCCGTGTTTCTTGGATTTTCAAAATTCCATTCACAAAAGTGGTAGAACTATGTTTTATATAAATTTTCAAATTTTCCTAGGAGGTGGGTAAAAGACGGTGAAAAGTTCAATAAAATTTTTATATATCAAAAATTATTATAAAATGACTCCAATGAATTACATTGAAATTTTATAGGTATTATTTATCAAATTTAACCAAAAATAAATTTAAATAAAATAAATTATTATTTAAATAAAAAGTCGGTTTAAACCTAATAACTCAGTGTTTTCACTATTCATCAAACATTGAATGTTTTCAGAAAAATACCAAAAAATCACCCTAGGATAATTTTGATATTCCGAATCGAAAAATGAAGTCCATTTTTTATGATAAAATTTATAAAATTTCAAAAGGTGGGTATTACTATTCATAACGGCTAGTTCATAATAATATCTCGTTTAGTGAAACTCGGTATTGCATACTACACACGCTATCGAGGAAGGTCTTGATTGCGGGTACTGCAAACCAAGCCATGGATGCGTTTAGTGAATGACCTGTTTGGTGTTGCATATAATATAATGAAAACTTATTTCATTTATACGTTAAACAAAATCTATACTTAATGTTGCGTAGAATAATTTCCACAAAACGAACATCAAACTGTGTGTAACACGAGCCAATAATAGTGTTTCGTATACAGCAAGCTAATTTGGTGTTGTGTATAGCACATGCTAATTTTGGTGTAGCATTCAACACAAGACATCAATGAAATTAAAAAGAATAATTCTCATAAAATCTAGGGTTGTTACATTCTACCCCCTTAAAATGAATTTCGCCATCGAAATTTGTCGGGGTTATAAATAGTTTACTACATGAAAGTTTCTTTCATAGAAACCGACATCGTAAAAAGAAACACTAAAACATAATTTTAAAAAGTGGAATATGAAACATAACGGTTACCCAAATTAACTCATCACTGGGTTTCCACATAAGAGAACATAGGTGAAAATATGGATATAGAAGAAAAATCTATCCATCAAGGACTAATGGAGAGTGGTAGAGAACATGGCTATGAAAATGAAAACAATGAAAAACCCATAAATTTGTGATGATCTAAGGTACTATCTGATTCATCGTATATGAGGACACTAGGACAAAATTTTTGGTTTTGAAGATCATTTCCCTAAAGTTGAAGAATTTTAATTAGAAGAAATAATTTCTTGATTTTGGTACAATCTTACCATTGGTCGTTCCTTGGACAATTTCAACTTCATCTCTTAAAGAAATGAAGTTAAATTTGTCATTCATGAAGTGTTAGCAGGTCATGTGATAGAATAATGGGTCATTCCATCTGTCTCAAACAAAATGTTAGCAAAAGTTATCAAATATACATAAGTCCATCTATAGTGAGATTTATCATATATGGTTCCTAAAATGGACCTATACTTCATATATCATACTGCTTAATATAATAAAACTACTTTTTACTAATCAGGGACTTCCTGTAGGCCAGTGGTAAGAGATAAAGGCCTGTCGCACTTCGGTTGTGGGTTCGATTCCCACAGCCTTGTCTGATGCGACAGGCTATCTCCCGTCCTATAGGTTGTCCTTTTTCTAAAAATAAATTATTATAACATTCCTTTAATAATATAGAAAAAATTTATAGCCTCAAAAAATACTATTTTATGTCCAACATAATCCATTCCAATCTTTAGACTTATCCAAAATTCATTTGTCCAATCACATATTATAAAGAAAATGATTACTGGAAATGTCATCTACCGAGCATGTGAATACCATTATTTATCATACGATATATCTTGTTGGTCACATTCCAAACATGTGAATACCTTAATCATGTATTCTTTTGAAAAATTAATACCCATTGAACTTTAGTGAAAACATGAATGTTGTCAAAAGTTAACTCTTCCCACATACCAAAATCACAAAATTTCTATAAACTCAAACCATGATATCACTTTGTCCTTATATTAGTCATGAGCTCATGAATAATATCAAACATATTATTTTCTCCTTATCCCTTCATTATTCTCATATCATCTGCTTTCTAAAAATATTTCAATCACTTTTCATGGTTACCGGTACCATATAATTTTTTTAAAATTACAATGGACCAATAAATAGATATTCCAATATACCATATAAGTACCTCAACAACATTATTCATTAATACCAATATATAAACACTTCAATCCATTCTCTTCAATGATTTTCGTGGAATAATTCCTTCCTTGATTTAGAAGTAACCTCTTAGGTCAGGGCATTGAGTTGGGTAATGGCCATGTTCTCCACATATAAGACATTTAACTCCATAACAGTCTGTCACTCTATGACCCTTCTCTCCACACAGATAACATCTTCTTATCCATTTGATGTATTCATCAAGGTTCTTCTTCCCTTCTATATAAATATCAATCTTCCTTTCTCTATGCTCCTCACCATGCGAATATGCATAAAAGACCATCTTCCTCTTAGTTGATGAATTAGGAATACCACTAAAGTATACCATGTTAATCATATATCGTGATGAAAGATTTGGCATAATCACAAAATCTTTCTTTCTAGGAATTACTCAATTTCATTGCTCATAGTCACCAATTTTCTATTGGATTCAATGTTGACCCAATTCTTTCCAGTTCCCTCCATTGACTAAAACCAAAAACCATGGTGTAAGAAACCGTTAAAATAACAAGGAACCACATAATCATAAAAAGACCCTTATGGGATGTATAACTTATCACACATTCTTTAATCCATGACACCCTAGGTTATTCATGATCATAAAAATAATTCTACGACAGTAACCTATAGTTATACTAAACTTTTGGGATATCCCTAGACATACCTTAGAATTATCTCTAGGGATCTCACTAAAGTTCTTGCATCCTAGTTTCCAAAGTTTGACTAAATGTTTCCTCTGATACCAACTGTAGAGACCCAAATCTTGAGGTACATAGATATTACATTACTTTTGAGGAATATCTAATACATAACAAAAACAGACAGTAAAAGACCATAATAGTTTAGTGTCTTTGTAAACTTGGAACATAATCTTCTAATATTGGTGAATGATCTTCAACATATCCCATAAATATCTTCCCTTTTTTTTTACCTAAAATCTTTCATTATGTCCTGGGGAAAAGAAAACATATAAAGGGTGAGCTCAAATTCTCAGTAAAGTTAGGAATGGATAAAATAAAACAAACCATATACATTTGAACATAAAAACATGAACATAATGTTTAAACATCAAAATCTTGAGTAGTGACATAAAATATGGTTGTACGTAAGGCATAGATCATAATGGAACATCAATAATGATAAAATAACTTGGAAATAAAACTTCTAATTGTGGAAAAACATTAAGCACATGATATTATTTCCATAGTATCCAAGGCATTACTCCCAAGAACATATTAGTGGACAAAGTCCCTTACTGAATCGAGTTCACTCCTCGTTTCCGTCCTGTATTACTGAACATGATTAACTTATCATTCCATCCATGTCTATCTCATGAGATATTAAACTTTACCCAATGCATTTTAGGGATATATAGGTCCCACCCATCTTATAATGAAAAAATTCTTACTTGTTCCACAACATGAACATAAATCATTCCTCATTACCCAAAGTATAAAATGGGTTTCATAAACATTATCCCATCATAACATAATCCATACATAAAATGGATGTCATTTGATAATATAAAAAGTGAAACAATTTAAATCATATAGAAATTATAAATAAAACATACACATATGAAATAATGTCATCTTAGGTGGAAAATGGTTTTGATAAATCACTTGAAATGAATTCTTGAGGAAAATATCCTTTCTTCTTAAATATCATTTTCTTTTCAAAAAATTCCATGATGATTTTAAAATAAAAGGTTTTTTGTTTTGAAAATAGTCATAAAATCTTGTATAGTATGCTTCATGAAAATAAGGCATTATAAAACCGTAAAAATTCGTTCATGCTGTATAGGTTAAAAAACATTCTTCTTGTACATTGGCCAGAAAAGTCAAAAAAATACCTCGTATGGTAAACAAAAGAATGATTCTTTAAATACCATGTAATAAAATTTAAAAATGGTTAAAAATTACTTTAAACATACATGAAACCATTTTTAGAAAATAGGGACATGAATGATATATATAACCCCAGTAAATACTTACGAATAAACAATCTCGGATAAAAACGAGATTGGAAAAGTTATCCCTTACCTTAGGTCCGATATGCTTCATACGTATCCAAACCTCCTGTATAATGATTTAAATAATGTCATTGAATTATTAAAGAATAATATTTATTGTTATGATATCATATATTGTTCACTTATGACTTGATATTACCCGCTCTTTTGTAAATTCCATGTTAAAGCAGCCTTTTGGGGAAAATCGTTTGATTTATCTTACGTGTTTTGACTTGTTGTTCGTGATAATATTAATAGTTATATCATTATTTACTTACTTATAGAATGTAAATAATTATTTATATATCATATATATTCAGTGTATATATATATAATAGATAGATTAATGAAATGAAATACATCGTTCATGGAGACGGTAAGTCGTACGTACACATGAACGCTATTTTCCTTTTCATATTGACTTGAATGAAAGTAAGTAGATGACATATATATAGATATATATAAATCCAGTATCTTTATCATTTCATATATTTCATTATTATTCATTATATATACATTATAATCACTCTTGAGTGGTTAACATGGAGAATAAATCTCATCGCTTCGTGGAGACGGTAATTCTTATGTACGCACGAGCGATGATATCATTCCCATAATTAATGAATTGAATTGGATTGGTTGATATAATATCCAAGAATTAGTATGATGTTATAACAACTATATATATTTATTCTTTACCCCATTATACCGAACAAAGTATGGTGGTGGTGGAAAAAAACAGATTACACCACGGCGTGGAGACAGTATTCCATACTTACGCACGGGTGGTGATTTTGTTTTCCGTAGGATGGATAAAAGGTGAAATGGGGTTGTTTCATATTTATAATAACATATCAGTATATTAGTGATACTTATCTTATTACTTTATAATTAAACAACTAAGGAAGAAGAAGTTGAAGAAGAAAAAAACTTGAATGAATCAGTAGAAGAGATTAACTCTTCTTCGACGCACCTCTTTTAAGATTCCTATTAAGGGACTAGAGTTGGTATTTTGAGGAGAGACCATAACCTCTATAATGATTATAGGTAATTTGATAAGGGAAATGGGCAGGGGTTTGCTGTAACACCCCAAGATTTTATGAAAAATATTATTTTTAAAGTCATTAATGTCTTGTGTTGTACGCTACACCAAAATAAGCTTGCACAACATGCATCCTTGACTTTCCTTGCATTACATTCAAGTGAGGCCTTCCGTGATAGCGTGTGTTGTACGCAGTACAGAGTTTCGCTAAACAATGATATGCTATTAAAATATTATTATAACTAGCCGTTATGAATAGTAATTACAACTTTTTGAAATATTGTAAATTTTATTTTTGAAAATGGACTTCATTTTTGGATTCGGAATATCAAAATTAGCTTAGGGTGAAATTTTGGTACTTTTTGGATAACTTTCATTTTCTGATGAATAGTGAAAATTACTAAATTATAATTAAAAACAACCTTTTTAATCGAAATAATTAATAGTGATAAATTATTAATTTGAGTGGTTTTTAAGTATATTTTGAATATATTTTTACAATTTAATAAAATGTTGGTCATTGGATGTAATTTCACATTTAAACAAGACATAAACAAATGTCAATCTTTTGATAGTTATTATCTCTTAAGAAGACACTATTTGTTTTGCCGACGAGAATTAATTTTTAAATTAATTAATGAAACTGATATGTTTTGAGTTTGATAAAATAGGCATCATTTTTAATTCATAATATCAAATATAGCTTAGGCCTAATTTGTGGTATTTTTCTGGAAACTTCCATTTTTTGATGAATAGTGAAACCACTAAGTGGTAGTTAAAAAAACCGAATTTTACATAAAAAATAATTTTACCGCTTCTGTGAGTGGAATTTCAAAAATCCGAGAGACACGGTTGATGTTAGTAAGTAAAATGTGGTTCAATGAGATGAAAATAATTTTTGGTGAATAGTAACTTTTTACTTTTTTTACCACGGTTAAAAGTAAATAGGATAATTAAGGGTAAAAATGATATTATTATTACCCTAACACATGTCCTAATTCTATTGGATAAGTGTAATTCGACCAAAAACAACCTTAGGAATAAAATATGACCATTTAGGCCCACGTGGATTATATTAGAACATTTATTATTATTTAATTCAAAGAAGAGTTAAAAGAGTTAAAATCAAAGTTTATTTACTAAAACATTTATAATATAGGGTTATACATAAGATAAATTCGATTATAAATATTAATTAGAAAGCTAATAAGATTTTCTAAATAATTATATTTTATATATAATTTTTAAACATTAAATAAATTAATTAATTTATGACACAATGATGATGTAGTAATTACTATAATAGTTAAAAATTAGAATAATTGATATTATAAATACCCAAATAAATATAATTTAGACTTTTTATGAATTAAAATAATTTTACTGGTTAATATGACATGTTAGTATTGATTCAATTGACTTTGTTCGGAAGAATCATTCTGTTATGATTTTCACAAAAATTAATTACTAAATAGTTTCAAAATTGACATAAAATAGTTTTTAAAACAAATATTATATTAGTAATTGTTATTTTATTCCTTAATGTTCGACCAAATTACTTAGATAAGGTTATATATATTAATAATAAACAACTTGGGGTTCGTTTGGCTGCTTATAGTATGTTTAGTAACCTTATAGTATAAGAACACAAGAAGACACTATAAAAGTAAAATTATTTTACATAATGTTAAATCTATATGATAAGGTTATAATAGGAACCTAAACTTGTCTAGATTCTATTGGATGAGAGGATATAGACCAATACCCACCTTATATTCTAAATAAATCAATTTGAAGCTATTTAATACCGAATTTCTCTTTATAATAAAATAATATTTTTAGTTTTTCCAAAGGAGCCCCTCTCCTCCCTTATAAAAGGGCACCTCCTCCCTCTCTTCCTCACACCACATGGAGCCTTCAAGCTCATCCAAACCCTGCCAAATTCCATTCTACACTACCATAGAATCATCCTAGAGGTTCTGGTATTCCTCAAATACAAATTTTAGTGCCCTAAAAAGATATCTCAAAGAGGTGCTTCAAAGAAAAGGTAATGTTCGTTACCGATTATTTCAACTTTATTTCTTCTTCCACTTCTTCTTCTTAGGTTGTTTCATTATGAAGTAATAGCATCAGTATCAATAATATACTTATATGTTATTATAATTATGAAACAACCCTATTTCACCATATATCCATCCTACGGAAAACGAAATCACCGCGTGTGCGTACGTACGGAATACCCTCTCCACGCCGTGGTGTAATCTATTTTCCACCACCACCTTACTTGGATGGGTATAATGGTGTAAATAATAACTATATATGATTATTGTAGAGTGATATTTATTCTGATATAGTATACATACACTCCAATACAATTCCACGATCATGAGAACGATATCATCGCACGTGTGTACGTACGGACTACCGTCTCCACGACGCGATGAGATACATTCTCCACGTTAACCATTCATGAATGATTATAAAGTATATATAATAAGTAATCATGAAATATATGACATAATGATGATACTGTATTTATGTGTATATATATGTATGTCATCTACTTAATTCCATTCAACTCAATAAGGAAAGGAAAATAGCGTTAATGCGTATGTACGGCCTACCGTCTCCATGAACAGTATATATCTTTCCATTTACTAATATATTATATATATATGTATATTCTGAATATATATTATATATAAATCATGTCTTATATTCTGGAATTAAGTAATCATGATATAAGTACTCATATGAATAATTACAAGTCAAAACACGGACGAAAAATGAAACGATTTTACCCAAAACGCTCTTTAACATGGAATTTACAATAAAAAGGGTAATATAAAGTCATAAGTGAACCATATATGATATCATAACAATGAGTATGATTCTGTAATAAGTCAATGACATTATTTAAATCATTATACAGGAGGTTCAGACCCTTATGAATAAAATCGGACATAAGGTAAGGGAAAATATCACAATCTCATTTTTATCCGAGATTGTTTATATTTTGGCATTTACTGGGGTGTATTTTATTATCCAAGTCCATGTTTCCTCAATATTTAATATTATTTCTATCCACCTACAATTTTTTAAATCCAATTATACCCTTCGTTGAGTTTTTAGTAAAGCATATGAAAGGAATATTTTGTCGTTTTTCGTACGAGGTACTTTTTCACATTTCCGAAAAATGTACGAAGAATGTTTTTTTACTTATATGACATGAATGGATTTTTAAAACATTATTTACAAGAAGATTATTTTAGAAGTTTTCAAGTTTATTTTTAATCAACTTCTTTTAGTTTATAATTGTATTACATGTTAAGAAAGGAAAAATGTTTTTGAAGCAGAAAGGATATTTTCCTAAAGAATGGGGTTCAAGTGTTTTATCAAAATTATTTTCCATCTAAGATAATAAAGGGTTCTGTTTTTATCCCTATTATTAAATTTATTTGATTATGTTGTGATGGAATTATATTTTTATGAATTCCTTTTTCTTATATGAATTTTTTTATGAGGTCACAATGTTTAAGATTCCCATTTTTATTACATGGGTTATGATATGATTTATTGTTTTCTGATTTTTTGGCACACATAATAATGGTATCATTATAAAATGGGTGGGACCTATATCTCCCTCCAATGAAATGGGTAAATATTTTATATCTCATGATATAGACATGGCTGGAACGGCAGGTTAAACTGGTTCAGTGAAACAGGACTGAAACGATGAGTGAACTCGGTTCAGAAATGGACTTTGTCCACTATGATAGTCTTGGAAATGAGTCTTGACTAATAAGAAATGATTCTCTATGATTATGTGTGTATGCCACAAAGTTTCTTGTTTTATGTTATGATTATTGGGATTACATTTCACTTCTACAATTTATCCCATGTTATGATATTATGAACTCTTTGGAAGGTTATGATTTCCAAAAGTTATGTTCTTATGTGTATGATCTGATTTATATTTCTTTTGTTTACCCTTACTGAGCATTTGAGCTCACCCTTTTATGTTTTCTTTTCCCTAGGATATAAATAAAGGTTTTAGGTAATAAAAGGGAAGATATTTATGGGAGATGTTGAAGATCTATCACCACGATTAGAAGATTATATTCCGAGTTTCCAAAGACACTAAACTATTACGATCCTTGTGTGTGGGTTTTTGCTATATACTAAGTATTCCGCAAAATTAATGTAATGTCCATGTACTTTAGTATTAGGGTATCTACAGTTGGTATCAGAGGAAAGGTTTATTCAACCTTTTGAAACTAGTATGCGAGAACTTTAGTGAGATCCCCAGAGATATTTCTAAGGTATGTCTAGGGATGTCCCTTAGGATAAGTATACGTATAGGATATTGTCCTAGAACTATGGTAATGATATTATATTAAACCAAAGATGTTAGATATTGAAGTTACTCCCCCTTTATTTTTATTTTTACCTCTCACACTATTCTTTTCGGGTTTTAGACGATGGATGGAACCCGAAGGAACCGTGTTGATAAATGTAATGTAAAATGCAATGATTTTCCTCTTGAACAAACAAATGTTATGGGATATGGAGTCAAAAATCTTATTGCTATACTTACACAATCAATGAATCATTCTGGACATCCAAATGAGCAGAAAAGGGAACAATATTCTATTGATTCCTTCATGAGGCAACGTCCACCTTCTTTCAGTGGGTCTTCTGATCCACTTGTTGCTGAACAATGGATCAGTACTATTGAAAAGATATTTTCAATTCTTCAATGTTCTGAACATGATGAAGTCCTCATAGCAGTGTATCGTTTGGAAGGTGATGCTGATCAGTGGTGGAATCTTATCAATAATACAAGGCCAAGAAATGAAATTGAGTCCATGGAATGGGACGAGTTCAAGAACGTATTTTTCAATAAGTACTTAACTCATATTCTTCAAAAAAAGATGGAGAAGGAGTTTCTTGAACTAAACCAAAAGGATGATGAATCTGTTAGAATATAAGAAGCAAATTTTACAAGGCTTGCAAGGTATGCATCTGGATTTATCATCAAACCTGAAAGTAATGTTGATCGATTCTTCAGTGGCTTAAAACAAAATCTTAGAAGGGCATTAGCTATAAGAGTGATCAGTAGCTATGAAGAAGTTGGGCGTTGTGCTATCAAGGTAGAAATGGAAGTTGGTGTTACTTATCCATCTCATAGTTTTGAAAATAAATGAAAGATTGAGTTTAAAGAGAAATCTCAGAATAATGGTGAAAAGAAGATGAATGTTTCTTTATGCTCAAAGTGTGGAAAAAATCATGGTGGAGATTGTCTTAATGGGACTAGAAAATGTTTTTAGTGTGGAAAAGAAGGTCATCGAGCAGCTGAGTGACGAAGTAATGGAAAAAAGGTTTCTAATGATGTGAATAAAGAAAAGATCACAGAGAACGCACCACCAAAACTTCAATGATTCAAGTGCAAGGAAATGGGGCATTATGATAATAAATGCCCTAATCCAAGGGTTAGTGATGATCGACATGAGCAACCACTTAAGGCAAAGGACACAGGGAAGTCACATGTGATCACTATTGGCGATGTTGAATATGGAAACGATGTGGTGGAATGATTAAGTGTTTATGTAATGGGATTCCAAAATAATGTTGTATATAGTATCGTGGAATATTGGAATATTTATTTATTGGTCTATTGTGGTTTTCAATGGTACCGGTAAACATATAATGTGATTGAGATATTTTTGGAAAAAAAAGATGATATGCGCATAATGAAAGGAAAACGAGAAAATGAAATTTTTGACCGTATTCATGAGCTCATGACTAATATAAGGAGAAGGTTATATCACAGTTTGAGTATATAGAAATTTTTTTATTTTGGTATGTGGAAAGAGTTAACTTTTGACTGCATTCATGTTTTCACTATGGTTCTATTAATGGATATTCATTATTCAAGAGAATACATGATTAAGGTATTCACATGTTTGTAATTTGACCAACAAGATATATCTTATGATATATGGGGGATAAATGATGTCATTCATGTGATTGTTATGTGACATTTCAAGTAATCATTTTCTTTATACTATGAGCTTGGACCGAAGTATTTTAGATAATCCAAACTATTGGAATGGATTATGTTGGACATAAGTTAGGATAGAACTTTATTCGATATTATTGATGGGATGTTATAGTAATATAGCTTTAGAAAAAGGAAAACCTGCAGGACGGGCGACAACCCATTCCGTCGGACAAGGCTGTGGGAATCGAACCCACAACGGAAGTGCGACTAGCCTTTATCGCCTACCACTGGCCTACAGGAAGTCCCTGGTTAGTAGAAACTAGTTTTATTTTATTACGCGGTATGATATATGAAGTATAAGTTCATTTTGGGAATCATATACGATTAACCTCACTATAGATAGACTTATGTATATTTGATAACTTTTGCTAAACTTTTGTTTGAAACAGATGGAATGACCCATCATTCTATCACATGATCTATTAACACTTCATGAATAACAAATTCAAATTCATTTCATTAAGAGATGAAGTGGGAATTGTTCAAAGCACGAACAACAGTGAAATTGTTCCAAAATCATGTAAGTACTTCTTTTAATTCACCAACTTTATGGAAATGATCTGGAAAACCAAAAATGTTGTCCTATTTCCCTTATATCTGATGAATCAGATGGTACCTTAGATCATCGCAAATCTATGTCTTTGTGATTGTTGGCTATTTCATAACCATGTTCTCTACCACTCTACATCAGAACTTAATGGTTATATTTTTCTTCCATATCCATATTTTCACCTATGTTCTCCTATGTGGAAACCCATTGATGAGTTAATTTGGGTAACCGTTACATTTCATACTTTAGTTTTTAAATACAAGTTTGGGTATTCCTTTTTACGATGTGGGTTTCTATTAAACAAACTTTCGAGTAGTTAACCATTTATAGCCCCGACGAATTTCGAGGGAGAATTTCATTTTAAGGGGGTAGAATGTAACACCCCGAGATTTTATGAAAAATATTCTTTTTAATTCCATTAATGTCCTGTGTTGTACACTACACCAAAAGAAGCTTGCACAACATGCATCCTTGACTTGCCTTGCATTACACTCAAGCGCGACCTTCCGCAATAGCGTGTGTTGTACGCAATACCGTGTTTTACTATTCAATGATATGCTATTAAAATATTATTAAAACTAGCCGTTATGAATAGTAATAACCACTTTTTGAAATTTTGAAAATTTTATTTTTCAAAATTGACTTCATATTTGGATTTGGAATATCGAAATTAGCTTAGGGTGAAATTTTGGTACTTTTTGGATAACTTTTGTTTTCTGATGAATTGTGAATTTACTAAATTTTAATTAAAAACAACCTTTTTAATTGAAATAATTAATAGTGATAAACTATTAATTTGAGTGGTTTTAAAGTATATTTAGAATATATTTTTACAATGTAATACAATGTTGGTCATTGGATGTAATTTCACATTTAAACCAGACATAAACAAATGTCAATCTTTTGATAGTTATTATCTCTCAAGAGCACGCTATTTATTTTGACGATGAGAATTAATTTTTAAATTAATTAATGAAAATAATATGTTTTTAATTTGATAAAATAGACATCATTTTTTAATTCATAATATCAAATATAGCTTAGGCCTAATTTTTGGTATTTTTCTGGAAACTTTCATTTTTTGATGAATAGTGAAACCACTAAGTGGTTGTTAAAAAAACTGAATTTTTCATAAAACTGAATTTTACCGCTTCTGTGAGTGGAATTTCAAAAATCCAAAAGACACAGTTGATCTCAGTAAGTAAAATGTGGTTCAATGAGATGAAAATAATTTTTGGGGAATAGTAACTTTTTACTTTTTTTTACCACGGGTAAAAGTAAATATGGTAATTAAGGGTAAAATGATATTATTATTACCCTAAAACATGTCCTAATTCTATTGGATAAGTTTAATTCGACCACAAACAACATTAGGAATAAAATATGGCCATTTAGGCCAACTTGGATTAGATTAGGACATTTATTATTATTTAATTCAAAGAAGAGTTAAAAGAGTTAAAATAAAAGTTTATTTACTACAACATTTTTAATATAGGGTTATACATAAGATAAATTCGATTGTAAATATTCATTAGAAAGATATTAATATTTCCTACATAATTATATTTTATTTATAATTTTTAGACATTAAATATATTAATTTATTTATGACACAATGATGATGCAGTAATTACCATAATAGTAAAAAATTAGAATAATTGATATTATAAATACCCAAAGAAATATAATTTGAGACTTTTAATGATTTACACTAATTTTATAGGTTAATATGACATGTTATTATTGCTTTAATTAAATTTTTTCGAACTAATCATTCTGTTAAGATTTTCACAAAAATCAATTACTAAATAGTTTCAAAATTGACATAAAATATTTTTTTAAACGGATATTATATTAGTAATTGTTATTTTATTCCTAAAAATCTATGTCTTAGCCAAATGACTTAGATAAGATTATATATATTAATAATAAACATCTTGGGGTTCGTTTGGCAGCTTATAGTAAGTTTAGTAACCTTATAGTATAAGAACACAAGAAGACACGGTAAAAGTAAAATTATTTTACTTAATGTTAAATCTAAATGATAAGGTTAATATAGGAACCTAAACTTATCTAAATTATATTGGATGAGAGGATATAGACCCATCCCCACCTTATCTTTGAAATAAACCAATTTTGAGCTATTTAAAACCGAATTTGTCTTTATAATAAAATAATATTTTTCGTTTTTCCAAAGAAGCCCCTCTCCTCCCTTATAAAAACGCACCTCCTCCCTCTCTTCATCACAGCACTTTGAGCATTCAAGCTCGGCCAACCCATGCCAAATTCCATTCTCCACTTCCATAGCAACATCCTAGAGGTTCTGGTCTTCCTCAATGACCAATTTTAGTGCCCTAAAATTAGATATCAAAAAGGTGCTTTAAAGAAGAGGTAATGTCCGTTACCGATTCATTCAACTTTATTTCTTCTTCCACTTATTCTTATTAGGTTGTTTCATTATGAAGTAATAACATAAGTATCACTCATATACTGATATGTTATTATAAGTATGAAATAACTCTATTTCACCATCTATCCATCCTACGAAAAACGAAATCACCGCGCTTGCGTACGTACGGAATACTGTCTCCACACCGTGGTGTAATCTATTTTCCACCACCACCTTACTTGGATGGGTATAATGGTGTACATAATAACTATATATGATTATTTTAAAGTGATATTGATTCTTATATAGTATAAATACACTCTAATACAATTCCATGATCATGAGAACGATATCATCGCTCGTGCGTACGTGCGGACTACCGTCTCCACGACGCGATGAGATACATTCTCCACGTTAACCATTCATGAATGATTATAAAGTATATATAATAAGTAATCATGAAATATATGGCATAATAATGATACTGTATTTATGTGTATATATATTTATTTCATCTACTTAATTCCATTCAACTCAATAAGGAAACGAAAACAGCGTTCATGCGTACGTACGGCCTACCGTCTCCATGAACAGTGTATTTCTTTCCATTTACTAATATATTATATATAAGTATATTCTTAATATATATTATATATAAATCATGTTTTATATTCTGGAATTAAGTAATCATGATCTATGTAATAATATGAATAATTACAAGTCAAAACACGGATGAAAAATGAAACGATTTTACACAAAACGCTCTTTAACATGGAATTTACAAAAAAACGGGTAATATAAAGTCATAAGTGAACCAAATATGATATCATAACAATGAGTATGATTCTGGAATAAGTCAATGACATTATTTAAATCATTATACAGGAGGTTCAGACACTTACAAAGCAAATCGGACCTAAGGTAAGGGAAAATATCACAATCTCATTTTTATCTGAGATTGTTTATACTTTGGCATTTACTGGGTAGTATTTTATCATCCACATCCATGTTTCCTCAATATTTAATATTATTTCCATCAACCAACAATTTTTGAAATCCAATTTTACCCTTCGGTGAGTTTTTAGTAAAGGATATGAAAGGAATCTTTTGTCGTTTTTCGTACGAGGTACTTTTTGACTTTTCCGACAAAAGTACGAATAAATGTTTTTTAACTTATATGGCATGAATGGATATTTAAAACATTATTTCCAAGAATATTCTTTTACAAGTTTTCAAGATTATTTTTAATCAACTTCTTTTAGTTTATAATTGTATGACATGTTAAGAACGGAAAAAAATTGGAGCCAAAAGGATATTTTCCTCAAGAATGGAGTTCAAGTGTTTTATCAAAATTATTTTACTTCTAAGATAATAAAGGGTTATGTTTTTATCCCTATTATTACATTGATTTGATTATTTTGTGATGGAATTATATTTTTATTAATTACTTTATCTTATATGAATTTTTTTATGATGTCACGATGTTTATGATTCCCATTTTTATTACATGGATTATTCTATGATGTATGGTTTTCTGATTTTGTGGCACACAAAAGAATGGTATCAATATGAAATGGGTGGGACATATATCTCCCTCCAATGCATTGGGTAATGATTTTATATCTCATGAGATAGAAATGTCTGGAACGACTGGTTAAATCGGTTCAGTGAAACAGGACTGAAACGAGGAGTGAACTCAGTTCAGAAATGGACTTTGTCCACTAAGATAGTCTTGGAAATGAGTCTTGACTAATAAGAAAAAATTCCCTATGATTATGCGTGTATGACAAAAATTTTCATGTTTTATGTTATGATTATTTGGATTACATTTCACTACTATGATTTATCCCATGTTATGATATTATGATCTCTTTTCCATGTTATGATTTCTAAAAGTTATGTTCTTATGTATATGATGTGATTTATATTTCTTTTGTTTACCCTTACTGATCATTTGAGCTCACCCTTTTATGTTTTCTTTTCCCCAGGATATAAATAAAGGTTTTATGTAAAAAAATGGAAGATATTCGTGGGAGATGTTGAAGATCTTTCACCACGAATAGAAGAATATATTTCGAGTTTCCAAAGACACTAAACTATTACGGTCCTTGTGTGTGTGTTTTTTGTTCTGTACTAAGTATTCCGCAAAAGTAATTTAATGTCCATGTACGTTTAGATTAGGTTCTCTACATTTCCCGAGCTTGAATGCTCAAAATTCTGTAATGAGAAGAGGGAGGAGGTGCCCTTTTATAAGGGAGGAGAGGGGAACTGTAGGAAAAACATAAAATATTATTTTATAATAAAGTCATATTCGGTTAATAATGGATCCATAGTGACTTATTTAGATTATAAATTGGAAATGGGTCGAAATACTCTCAACCAATAGGTTTCAGACAAGTTTAGGTTCCTATTTTAGCCAAATAATTTAGATTTAACTCTAAGTTAAATAATTTATCTTTTACTGTGTCTTCCTGTTTTCTAACACTATATGGTTAATAAAATTACTATAACAACCCAAAAGAACCCCAAGTGGTTAATTATTAATATATATAACCCTATATAAGTCATTTTTCAGATCCTTATATTTTTAGGAATAAAATAACAATTTCTAATATAATATTTGTTTTAAAAACTATTTTTATGTCAATTTTGACACTATTTGGTAATTGATTTTGGTGAAAATAATAATAGCATTATTAGTTCAAACAAAGTTAATTAAATCAATACTAACATGTCATATTAACCTATAAAATTAGTGTAATTCATAAAAAGTCTCAAATTACATTTATTTGGGTATTCATAATATCAATTATCTTAATATTTCATTACTAAGGTAATTATTGCATCTTCATTGTGTCGTAAATAAATTAAATAATATAATGTCTAAAAATTATAAATAAAATAAAATTATTTAGAAAACTTTTTATCTTATTAATTAGTTTTTATAGTCGAATTTATCTTATGTATAACCCTATATTAAAATTGTTTTAGTTATTAATCTTTGATTTTAACTCTTTTAACTCTTCTTTAAATAAAATAATAATAAGTGTCAAAATCTAATCCAAGTGGACCTAAATGGTAATATTTTATTCCTAAGATTGTTTTTGGTCGAATTAGAATTATCCAATATAATTAGTACATGTGTTAGGGTAATAATAATATCATTTTTACCCTTAATTACCCTATTTACTTTTAACCGTGGTAAATAAAAGTAAAAAGTTGCTATTCACCAAAAATTATTTTTATCTTATTGAACCACATTTTACACCTTGATATTATATATGTCTCTTATATTTTTTAAATTCCATTCACAGAAGCATTAAAATTATGTTTTATATAAATTTTCAAATTCTCCTAGGAGGTGGGTAAAGGACGGTGAAAAGTTCAATAAAATTTTTATATATTTAAAATTATTATAATATGACTCTAATGAATTACATTGAACTTATATAGGTATTATGTATCAATTTGGAGGAAAAATAAATTTAAATAAAATAAATGATTATTTAAATAAAAAGTTGGTTTAAACCTAATAACTCATTGTTTTCACTATTCATAAAAAATTGAAAGTTTTCAGAAAAATACCAAAAATTCACCCTAGGCTAATTTCGATATTCTGAATCCAAAAATGAAGTCTATTTTAAAAGATAAAATTTATATAATTTCAAAAAGTGGGTATTACTATTCATAACGGCTAGTTCATAATAATATTATAATAATATGTCGTTTAGTGAAACTCGGTATTGCGTACTACACACGCTATTGAGGAAGGTCTCGATTGCGTGTAATGTAAGCCAAGTCAGGGCTACGTTTAGTGAATTCTCCATTTGGTGTTGCGTATAACATAATCAAAACATATTTAATTTATATGTGAAACCAAATCAATACTTAATGTACTGTAGAATAATTTCCACAAAACGAACTTGAAATTGTGTGTAACACGAGACAAGAATAGTGTTGCATATATTGCAAGCTAATTCGGTGATGCGTATAGCACAAGATAATTTTGGTGTAGAGTACAACACAAGACATCAATGAAATTAAAAATAATAATTCCCATAAAATCTCTATTTGTTACAGAAATATTGCCTGAATCATTACTGAGAAATAAAATGACTAAAATGTTAGATCAAACACATAACTAGGATACTCCTAAATTCATCCATTTTCATAAAATATGTATATACATAAAAATCTACTAGGTTATAATTGTATAAAATAGTTTTGAAATATATTACAGAAACATCAATGATCTTTAAAAAAATTCCATATTTTCAAGGAATGGATTTTAATGTTTTATATAATAGCCAAAGGATATATTATAAGGTATTGAAATCTAAAAAAGTTTATCATACATACTATAAAAATTAATTTTATAAAAAAACATAGTCTAACTCTACAAAACATATTTAGTAATGTAATATTTTCATTATACCAAGTTAAAATGAGATTTAATCAAAATTAGATAAATAAAATGGTTTATTAAAACTATTAGCATATTTATCATTTTTAGAAATATATTCAAAAATAATAATCCCATTTTTGAATGATCTCTAAAAAATTATTTGTTAATTCAATGAGTTTAGAAATATAAAAAATTTAAGTATTTTTATAGATAGAAATTTCCGAAGCATTATCATAATAATTCAACATATTCTCCTAAATAAATCCAAAATAAGAATATGTATTATTAATATATAATGATTTTAAATAAAAATAAGTAGTATAAATATAATCACTTTCTAAAGGTGAAGAATCTGTAGAATCTTGTTTCTTAAAATTCCATGAAATTTAATATCCCACTTAATAGATTTTTCTAACTCAAAATTTTCAGGTTCAGCAAACTAAAAATTCCATAATTATTCTTAAATATAGTATATATTAGATTTTATTTCATTTAAATATGATTCAACAACTTTTACATGGGAGGATTCTTCAATTAATAATGTTATTTTTCAAAAATTCTATATCTATTAAATAAATTATAATACCTTATAAAAATACCACCATCTGATTTGGAATAAAAAATTTTAGAGGGAATCTGTGGTATTAATTAGGTAAAATTTTCTTATAAATACTCTAAAATAGCCAATTATAATCATCCTACATGTGAAGATTTCATAAGGTGAATTCATAAGAATGGATTAAGTAGAATTCAATTAGAAAAATGACAACATGATTAAACATATTATTCCTAGAAATATTTTGGTAAAGAATACACATTTAATAATTTAATTTTCCATTTCTTATAAATTATTATATTCTTTTTTACTGCACTGTTCATTTTTAGTCCAAGGGGAATAATAATTATTAAAATATCCATTATCATCAATGAATTTATCTAATTCTAAATTGAAAAACTAACCTCTACGATAACTTTTAATATAAAAAATTATATAACCAATTATTTATTTTGGTTTAATTTTCAATATGAAATAAATTTAACCAAATTCCATGGGTTGTGTGAAAGAAAATAAGTCCTTTCATATCTATGATATTGATAAACTATAACAAACATGGACTGTTTTTCTCTAAGAATAGCTCTTTTAATGGGGATAAAAATCCAAATGTAACAGTCCACGTAGTCTGGAAGTTTATAACTCTTGCACATACATTAATGACTCATTATTTTGCTTAAATTTTAATCATGAATCACATATATAGGTACTCTCCAATATCATATAAAGTATATACAAAACTTTTTGACTTTTGGAAACCTTTTTTAACAACCAAAAATTTTCATGGCCCAATCACCCATAAAAAAAGAAATTATTTTTTCACTACATATAGTCATTTAAAATTCTATTCAGTCAAATCATAAAATTTATTTTATTAAATATTGTATTTCATTTTTAAATAAAACAAGATATATATTTCATTTAAAATAATAAAATTTTATTTTAAAAATATAATATTTGTATTATAATTAAAACTTTGTGAGATATGTATTAAATTAATTTTTAAACCTTCATCAAACAATACCTTTGAAATAATAACTAAAATTGAAACTCCAACATTTCCAAAACCTTTTACAATTCCCTTTGAATTATCACTAAAAGTAACACTACCACCATCTCACTTATTAATGTATATGAATTTCTATATATCACTAGTGATTATTCATAAATATTCATGTGCCACACATCCCTTTTTATGCATCCAATATAAGTTTCCTATAGAAATAGATACAAGTGGTTTTTGGGCCTTATAAAATTTGGGTCAAATTAGGTTATAGAAGGAATTATTTGGAACCCAAAATGATTTCAAGCAAGATTTTAAATTAAATCTAAAAGAAAATTATGCTGAAATTAAATCTTTTCTATGACAAAGAGACTGTGGAAATCTCACTGGATATTTATTTGTATAATGTATATTCATATGCATTCTAAATAATGTAGCACATAAAACATTTGCAGTTAAACTTTTAGAAAATAATTGTTTATTTGTAGGTTCCAGGCGCAGCAGAAGCGTGGTTGGGCTAGCACCCAAATTTGATTTTTACCATGATAAATGATTATTCTGGGATCAATATGATGGCAAGTGACAATCTCCATGGAATAGAATCAAATATTTAGATAATGAAGGAAGAGGTCTACAACCTTTAGAGTGGATATTTCACATCATGTTTATAATTAATTTAATTGATTTCATAAAGAATAATATATTGGATCTTCAGTATTTTATTCATTGATGATGTTGACCATTTGGAATGACCCTTCCAGGTTATCTTGTTGTGCTTTAGAGGATTCAAAATAGAACCCCTCTAGCAGTGATCGACATGTTCGTCGATGGTATCTGATCGACACCACTCATTTTACGTGTTCTAGAATGGAGAAGAAAGTGTCATATGTTAATCATTATTGATCTCTTATTCTTCATCCTTGAAGAACGTCTATCATATATAGAGAGGAGCAGTAAGAGTATTCGATAGAGAAATTGTTTAGCTCCATAATTATCAATTCACCATGAATGTTGTTTGGTACATGATACAATAGATATAACTGTCTATTTATTGAAATGAGTTATAAGATACAATATTTAATTGTGTAACAGAAATTAAATACATTCATAACCTTATATAAAACTCATGTTGTTAATAATATTATTGCGTCATTATTTATGGTGCACCAACATGCACAAAATAAAATTATAAATAAAATTCAACGTCAGAAACTAATGAAAACATTATTTTAATTTGTGTCAACTAGTTAAATAATTGTTTATTATCTTGGATGTAATTATTTTATTATCGGGTTGGTTGTAGCCCTCATGAACCCCACTTCAATTTATTGAACACCCGAATAAATAAATAAATAATTTATTGTCTTAAATAAATATTTTATTTACAAACTAGAAAATAAATATATATTAAATGTTCAATAAAATAATGAAATATATTTTACCCAAAATACAGTGAATAAATATTTATTTAATTTATGCAATCATTTTAACTTAAATAAAATTGTTCCATTGTCATGAGAATAATATTTATTAATTAAATTCAAATATAATTTAACCAAGACCACCAGAAACACTTAGTGAGTGTCCCTATAAGATTCTTTCTCGTTGGAATTAGGCGGTCTTGCTAAAATTCCAAGATTATTGTCTAGAAACGGGTCATGGAACCCAACAGAAAGAACTTAATGTCAAAACAATGACATCCACATACGAATGATCGCTATGTAATATAATCCCTTTGTCTCAATATCTCATCAGGTAGGTTTAATGATAGTTTCATCAACCTTTGTGATTGTTATGTCATTCTTTGATACCTGAAATAAACTCGTCGTTACACCATGGACATGGAATTTCACGTGTCAGTTCTATTTCAATCAAAGGGGTGAGATATCAACATCAATTAATGGAAGGTAAAAATCCTTCATTGACTTATCCATTAATAACACGAGACTCATGATGCACCCAACGTACCCTACATTCCACCAACTGTCTACGTGAGGGTTTTCATCAGTAAATCAAAGTGTGTGAGTCGTGACACATATTAATAATAATATTAAAGTCTAAGGATCATTACACATGCTCATAGATAGAAATATCTGATGACACAAAACATACAAAATTCCAACCGGTGGGTCTGTTATCATAATTTCATGTCTTGGAGATTACCAAGTTCGAACTTCAAGAGAGGAAGTCTCATCAACGTATGAGTACTCTAACCTAATGGTATTAATGCAATGTGTCCCATAATAGTATTTCATTTAACCATAGAACTATATTTAAGAATAATGCTACTGAATTTCAAGGTTTTCATCATAGCAGGAACTTCCATGACCTTATTAATGAAAAAAATACTATAGGACATTATTACATCATAGTCATGAACAAAATGAAAATTATGTAATAATATGTTTAATAATTACATATATTTAATATATATGTAATCAAAGTACAACTATTTGGTTCTAGGACACCAACTCTTACAAACTCCCACTTGGACTAGAGCCAACTGCCTACGAATTTTAGTGTGCTAGACCTCACATGGTGATCATGTTTCTGCTGAGTCACGAATTTAGTCAAGGGTTCATTGAAGTTGAATTTTGTTGAAATATTGCTCACTATAACTTCACTGCTCTGAGAAAAATCCATCAAGAGATGATACTTCCATAGTATGTTCTTCGTCTGCGGATGCGACATTGGCTCTTTTGTGAGTTCCACTACTGCAGTAGTATCACAGTACAGTGTGATGAGATCTTTACTGCTAGGTATCACATCCAACTCCTGGATTAAGATTTACATCCAAAATTCTTCTTTAGCTACCTCAAATGTTGTGATATACTCAGACTCTCCTGTAGAATCTGTGACCAGACTCTGATTTGAGCTCTTCCATCTCATTGCACCTCCATTCAAAGTGAATACGTATCCCATTTGGGGCATTATGTTATCTTGAGCAGTTTGGAAACTTGAACCTGCATATCCTATGATGAGTAGTTCCTCATCTCCTCTATAAACTAGGAACATATCCTTAGTATGCCTCATATACTTTAGGATAGTCTTGAGTACCATCCAATGTTGTTCACCTGGGTCATCTTGATATTTTCCTACCACACTCAATGCATTGGAGACATCCAATCTAGTACATCGTATGGAATACATGACTAACCCAATCTTAGATGCATATGGAGTCCTTGTTTTTATCCTTCTTTCCAAATGGGTTTGAGGACACATTTTTTAGGAAAGATGAATTCCATGTGATGCTGACAACAATCCCCTCTTAGATTTTTCCATACTGAATCTCTTCAGTATCTTATCAATGTATGTTATTTGACTTAGGCCCAAAAATCTCATAGATCTATCACAATGGATCTTGATCCTAATAATATATGTTTCCTCGACCATGCCCATCAGGTAGAATCATTGATTCAACCATGAACTAACTGACAGTAAAAATGGTATCTCGTTTCCAATAAGTAATATGTCATCAAAATTTACCATTAGTAAAATGACTACACTCCGGCTAAAAAGTTTATAGACACTAGTCTCACATTCGTTCTTTATAAAAAAAATTCATTATGTCTTCATTAAAACGAATGTTACAGGACCAGGATTATTTTTTTAATCCATAAATGGATTCCATCAACTTGCATACATTATTAGCATTCTTTGGAGTCATAAATACTTCAGGTTGTTCCATGTACACATCTTCCTGAAGGATCCCATTAAAGAAGTATATTTTTACATCCATTTGAAATATATCATATTCACGGTAATACACAATAGAAAATAGAGTTCTACTGGATTTCATCATTGCAACTTGTGAAAAGGATACGTCGTAGTCAATATTTTGACACTGATTGAACCCTTTTGAAACCAGTCGTGGATTATAGGTACAAACATTTCCTTCCATTTCTATTTTCATCTTGAATACCCATTTTCAACCAATGTCATTTATATCACATGGGGGATCTATCAAAATACATACATGGTTTTGGTATATGGAATCCATTTCAGAATTCATTTCTTCTTTCCCCTTGGAAATATCTTTGATGCTTACTACTTCCTTGTATGTTAGAGGATCATTATAATAATCTAATATTCAGTCACAATCCATGGTAACTAGAAAATTGTATTTCTCTAGTTCTATAACCTCTCATGTACTCATACATAGTTCATGTTTCTCTAGAGTAGTTTTTTCTTCAATAGGGATTTGTGGAATCTTCTCCTATACCGACTATCGTGTACCTTGAGCCTCAACTTCATTGAAGAATACCTCTCTCTCACTATCTGTTTTGGATATGTGCTCCCTATCAAGGAATATGGCGTTTCTTGCCACTATAACCATTTTTTGAGGGGTTGTATAGGTAATATTCCCTTCTTTCCTTGGGGTATACTATAAAGGTTTACTTTGTAACTCTAGGTGAAAGTTTGTTACCTGAAGGGGCCTTAACAAACATATCACTTCCCCACACATGTAAATTCGATAACATGGATTTCTTTCCACTCTAGAACTCGTATAGAATAACATCTATCGATTTAGTTGGTACATGGTTTAGTATGTGCAAAACTATTATTAAAAAATATCCCTAAAAAGATAATGGAAGACTCTCATGACTCATCATTGATCTCACTATGTCCAACAGGGTGTGGTTCCTCCTTTCTCTGACACCATTCCACTAGGGCGTGTAAGGAATACTGAGTTGGGATAAGATCCCAAACTGTCATAAGTAATCAATAATTTCATGATTAATATATTTTCCACCTCAGTCTAAGTGGAGATTCATAATCTTCATACCAATATGGTTCTCAACTTCATTATTATATTCCTTGAACATTTCAAAAGAATCCAACTTATAACTCATTAAGTATATATATCCATATCTACTAAAATCATCAGTAAATGTTATGATGTATGAGTACCCTCCCTTTACTTCAACTAGAAATGGTCCACACACATCGATAGAAACAAATTCATGAATTTATTTAGCACTTTCACCTTTCTCCCTAACTGGGGATTTAGTTATTTTTCCTTATAAACATGAATAACATGCGCTGAGTTGTATTATTTTGAAAGAATACAATTTTCCAATTTGATATAACTTTGTCAATTGTTTCTCATTTACATGACCTGACCAGTGATTCCAATAATGGGTGTGGTATGAGTCATGTGAATTTTCATTTTTATCGATTTCCATTACTTATTTTGTGTAATCCAACACATAAATACTTCTATTTAAATGTGCCCTACAAAAACAAATGTTATATTATTAAAAAAAGAGAAATTTATTCCCAAACATGAAAAAATCCATATTTATCTAATATTGATACAGAAATTAGGTTTTCAGTAATAGATGACACATAAAAGCAACCCTTTAACACCAATATCATCCTAGTTGGCAACGTGAGGTGGTAGTCCCAAACAACTATAGTAGAAAAATTGGCTACATTGGTTTCTTGAATATTAACAATCCCTTGGTCAATATTCTTGAATCTACTTGGTTCTTGTATTTGGATACATATGTGAGAACCAAAGGTTGTTTATAATAAACATTTTTTATAAAGAGATAAGTTGTGTTTGATAATAAATGCCCCTGAATATTCCACTTTCATCTTAGGCTGGGTGTAGTTCTTCTTCTAATGGCCTTTCTTTCTACATGCAAAACAAACAGCCCCACGTTCCCTTGCCTCCCCTTTGATCTTCTTTATTATTGATAGGAAATGAAATAGATTTCGGATAAAATATATTCACCTTCCCTTTCCTATTAATCACCATAAAGACATATGGATTTTTGTGCTTCAAATATTTGTCTACATAACGAATGAGGATATGAATATTAGATAGATACTTCTCAATTTTGATCATGTAACAATTAAAAAAAAGTTGGAGAAGATTAGAGGAAGTGATGTGAGAATGAGATTGGTTCCCTGTTTTTTAAGGAGATTAAACCCTAGATCCTTCAGGTGCTCATTGTAGCCAATGATCTTGACTACATGAGGCCCAATTGGGGCACCCTCTACAAGATTAATCTGTAAGAGTGTCATGGATCTTTCAAACCTTTCATATAATTCCCTCTCATGGTAAATACAACAGATGTGCTCGAGCATGTTATAAAATTCAATGTTTTCATGAAACTTCATGAGCTCACTAGACAGTAATGGTATCATCAAACATTGAACATCGACCGCATCTTACATAAGTTCCTCAAAGACTAGAAAATCCTCATCAGTTGCCTCCATTCTATGTAGATTAGGTAACACTGAATCCAACAGCTAAGACTTCCATTTATGGCATAGGATAACCTGGAGGTGTCTAAACAATTCTTGGAAGTTACAGTATGTGAGGATGTTGTCTCTATCCAGAATTGATTTTAGGGATTGTGTGGTTGAAGAGCATGCCATTTTTATTCTACAATTAAACTATAAAATCATTAGTAATTTATTGATTTCATTTCTTTAAAAAATAATAAATTAGGTATCCCACTATTTTTAGAAAATCCCAATGGCCCGCACCATTGAACTTGGAATTTCCAGTTTCCATGAAACTTGAGTAGAAAAGATCCATATTCCTTTTCTCATAACCCCAATAATAGTTGGTAAATCAATATGATGATATTTAGGTAGGCAGGCCTTTTCCAACTGTAGACTTCCGACTCCTTGATCTGTTAAGTGGACTCCCCAATCCTGAAATCATGAATTTTGATTTCCTCATCTCATGCCTCAAATATTACATCAATTCTATCAAAGGTTACTCCTCCTGATGTAATATGGTTAAGTCATCCTGAAACCTTTCATAAGGGATTCCTGTATAAATTTTATTGTACCAACAAGGGTTGGCTAAACACATAGTTTTATTGAGTATTCCTATTAATCATGTAGCAGTAGGCTTGGTCTGAAATCATATTTTATTTGAGGTATTTTTATCTCTTATTCGTGAACTTATTATTAACATTATCACATTCTTGTTAATATTAAGTGGAACATACTTAAGTGATTAACTGTATCTTGATAATATTTACATATAAGACCTGTTTATTTTTGTTACATCTTGTATGCTTCTTTAATTCATTAATTATGTGATCATGACAACACATCCATAATGATAAAATTTGTATCTAACAAAAATAAAATAATGTAAAGGGCATGAACATGATATTTTCTAATGGATAATTTATTTATCAGTTGATAAACTATCCCTAACATGGGGGAGAAATACCTTGAACCTTCTAGGTTCGTGTTTATAGTTTTCTACCTATCCACCTATGTATCTCCTCGGATTGATTATGTCTAGGATCCAACATGATCCGATTCTACTAGATTTGGAGTTCTATCCATTACATATTACTTTTTTAACTCACAAACTGGTGATGAGTAAAAATAGTTTTACATAAAATAAACCATACGCACGTTGTCTCTACATATTAATTATAATAAGGCTCGCAGTCCAACAAATTAATTTAAATAAATTATAAGAAACCATCCACATACAAAGGCCTTGATCTAGCTCATGATCATCTATACATAAAACGATATTTACACATAAATAAAAATAGATTTCAATTCTTTAATCATTATTGTTTAAGATAAATTACTCTTGAATCAATTAATTATCATCTTTAATTAATCAATCATTTTATCTTAAACCCTTTTATGAATTTCCTTGATATTCTCAACCATCATAAATTTAAACAAATAAACTCATTTAAAATTATATTTGTATGTAACCTGTACCTTGGAAGCAACCTGGTGAATTATAATTCATAACTACCCAATGAGTAGAAATGAATATTACGCAGATGTTAAATTAAACTCATATATATATAACACATATCATATTTTGTGCCTTATCTTTATTCCCTCATGATGGTACACATCTCAATGGTTTGTATAATTTAATAGAAAATTTTAATAAATCTATTTAATTTGGATGAGTTTATAACATGTAGTTCCATTTACATTGCGTGTACTATTCTTCACCATTAATCCAAAGCACACACCCGATGAAACAACATGTGTGTGTGTACATCATAAATCTTCATATTACACGGCATGCCCAATGGGCCACATGCCATGTAGTTCCTCATTACACGGTCTCTAATCGGGAAAGATGTGTATGGGTACATGGTCTAACCCTAACCCGAAGGGACTACACACCATGTCCACTGAGCCACACAGCGTGTAATCTGGAAACTGTGTGCCACCTGTTCCTGGTCAACACACAGAGTCATGAAGACTTAGAAAAAATACAATGACAAGGCATGGTTTGGCATAAAAGTACTGGTGCATTGAACCTTTTTATTTTAAAAAGGGAATTCATATTTTTGGTGTTTTTGAACCCTACACACATGGAAACCCCCATCCCCCACAAAGAGGTCACTGTCCTAAGGTGGAGCCCCAGCTGATGAAGGAGTTGTTGTTAGCTGAGATGGAAGATCATCTCAAAGGGTGACTGGATGATTGACGATGGTTCGTCAAAGAAATCTGTCAGCTCATTGGGTCGCACCTCATTTTTCCCGCCCAGTTGAGACTGAGAGACTCAGCAAGATGGGTGAATCCTAAGGGAGAGGCTCTCCCTAAAAGTGGATTCCCAAGATTGGAACCCTGAACCTCCCAGAAGAATGGTGTTGTTGTACCACTCTTCTTCATGACCACGTGACCACCAAGGTGGCTCCGGTGCATTGAACCTTTCCTACACAGTATGTACTTTTGAATACATGATGTGTGTTCTGGTGTTTTATGTCCAGGAAACTTTGGCACCTTCATATAATGTCCTCAGTTTTATTTTAATAAAAATTAAAAAAACGTTTCTATAAGGTGAACGTGAAAAGAAAGAGGATGAATAGATCTTGAGATTTAGATTTGTAGAAAAATTAACATTACTTAAAAGAACTATATTAATAAATGCGTAAATCATAGAAAAATATTTAAATAATTATAAAATAAAATGTAACCACTCTAGTACCACTTGTAGGTTTCGGGCGCAGCAGAAGAGTTGTTGGGCGGGCACCCAACTTTTATTTTTACCATGATCAATGATTATTCCCGGATCAATATGACGATAACTGCCAGTCTCCACAGAATAGAATCATTATTTTAGATAAATAAGGAAGTGACTCAAAACGTTTAGAGGGGATCTTTCAAATCATGTTTATAATTAATTTAATTATTTTCATAAAACAATACCTATATATTTTTTATTTTCATCGTTGATGATGTGGATTGTTGGGAATTACCCTTTTGAATTATATCATTGTACTTTTGAGAATCCAAACTAGAATCCCTCTTTTGGTGATCAAAATGTTCTCTAATGGACTCTGATCAACTCCACTCATTCTTCAGGTGCTAATGCGGAGAATCAAGTGTCTTGTTTCAGATGTTCATGATCACTTGTTCTCTAGCCTTGAAGAACGTCTCTCATTCTTGAGAGGGGCAGGAAGAGGATTTGAGAGTGTAATTTTTTAGCTCAACAATTCTCAATTCACTGGGCGTGCAGTTTGGTACATTACACAATAGTAGTATGTCTTTATTTATTGACATGGGGCCTCAGTTAAAATATTTAATTATGTAACAGCGATGAAATACATTCATAAAATTATAGAAAAATATTGATATTAATAATAATATCGCATCATTATTTATGGTGTTCCAACTTGTGTAAAATAGATTTATAAATAAAACTCAACGTCACAAAATAATAGAAGTGTTATTTTTAATTTTTTCCAACTCATTAAATATATATTTATCATCTTGAAAATAATTCTTTTACTATCAGACTAGACTTGGTCTGCTTGAAATCCACTTCCATTTGTTTCACTCAAGAATAAAAATATAAATAATTTATTTTCTTAAATATATATTTTATTTACAAACTGGTAAATAAATATATATTAAATGTTCAATAAAATAAATAAATATATTTTACCCACAATCCCGTAAATAAATATTTATTTAATTTATGCAATCATTTTAACTTGAATAAAATTATTCTGTAGCCTTTAGAATAATATTTATTAATTAAATTCAAATAGGATTTAACTGAGACCACCAGAAACACGTAGAGTGTGACCTTCTAGGATTCTTTCTCATTGGCATTATGCGGGCATTCCTAAAGTCCAAAAGTACATTATAGCAATAATTCAAGTCACCCAAGAGAAATAACTTAATGTCACAACAATTACATCCACATAGTATAATTCCTATGTCTCAATATCTCATCATGTAGGCTTCATGATAGTGTCATCAACCTTTGGGCTTCATACATCATTCTTTGACTATCTGAAATAAACTAGTCGTTACACCATGTCCATGGAATTTTGTGGTATGGTTTTATTTCAATTAAAATGTCGAGATATCAACTGCCATAAATAAAAGAGAAAAATATTTCTTCAACTTATCCATTAATAACATGCTACTCATGATGCACCCATTGTACCCTAATTCCTGCCAACTGTCTCCGTGATAGTTTTTGTCAGTAAATCAAAGTGTGTGAGTCGTGACACAAATTAATGATATTCATAAAATATAAGGATAATTACACATGCTCACAAATAGAAATATCTAATGACACAAAAACATGTGGAATTATTACTAGAGGTTTTGTTCTCATAATATCTTATCTTGGAGAATACCATGTGTGAACATCACGAGAGGAAGTCTCATCTGCTTACAAGTACTCGCACCTGAGGGTCTGCATGTTATGTGTCCCATCATAGTATATCATCCAACCATAGAACTATATTTAAGAATATTGTTATATCATTTCATGGTTCTCGTCATAGAGGGGAACTTCCATGAAATTATGAATGCAACAAATACTCTAGGACTTTATGACATAATAGTCAAGAAGAACAATGAAAAACTTGTAATAAGATGTTTTATATTTAAATACATTAAATATCCATGTAATAAATGTATAACCAGTTGGTTCTAGGACACAAACTCCTACATTATGATTATATTTTTAAATTATTATCACATTTGACACCACTTTTCTTTTCATTTTTTATTCAAACTCATTTTTTTCATAACTTTGTCTTCATTGAACCAAAATGGAGAAACTAGTATTCAATATATCAAAATCATTACATATCCTATATTATTATTCCAATACAAAAATAAATAAATTTTTTTATATTCATTACATTTAATCAAATATCCCTTAATCTTAAGATTCTCATATTTACCACTTTCTATATCCTCAAATAATTTTTCATTGGAGCATGAAGGAGTATTTTTTTAATAGATCATTTTTGGAATTACTTGATTTTATATTCTTAAGATTTTTTTATTAATCTAGTAATCCTATTAACTTTATGATTTATTCTATCAATCTCTTCATATGAATAATATTTAGAATAATAAGAATCAGATTCATAAGATGATGAATAATCTTATTGACTTACTTATTTTGATGATTTCATTAAGATGAGAGGGGTCATGTTCAAGTAACATGGTTTTTCACATTTTCACTAAACATCAATTCATTCTTGTAGAAAAACCATTTTGTTAAGGAGTTTATGGGGAACTATATTCATTCTGAATTCCATGCTTCTCCAGATATATTTTAAATTCTTCACTTTTTTATTCACCACCATTGTCTGTTCTCAACTTTTTCACTGAATACTCACATTCTTTCTTAGCCTTCCATATAAAACTTTTAAATATTTTGAAATCATCCAATTTATGTTTCATATACTTAACACAAGTAAAGTGAGTAAAATAATCAATGAAAGTGATGATGTACTTATATCTATTATTTTATTATTTTCTCAATGGCCCACAAATATTAGAGTGAATCATCTCTGGGTGTTGTCTTGAAAAAATTTAAACTTTCATAAGAACAACATTTGTAATCATTAATTTCTCACAAATAGTGAAACACCAATATATTTTTATTGGAAAAATTAAGGACAATATATTTATTAGATAATTTCATCATGTTTCTCTGCCCCACATTTTATAGCCTTTTATGCCAGAATTTATTCTATTTCACCATACTCATTTAACAAGAGTTTTGTGTACCACTAACCTAAAAAAAATCATTTTGTATGCTGGCCTACTGTAAAAATATTTCTATATTCTTCACTTTTCATAAAAATCCCATATTTCTTGTTGATAACTTTGTAAACCACATCAGAAAATTGGTAAAGGCATAGAAAATTGTGTCTCAGACAATCAACATACAATGATTTCTTAGATTAAATATATTCTTTTCTAATGATGGATGATTCAACACATTTTATTTTTAGGGATTCATCATTGTTAAATTCCATTGTTCCTTATTTAAAATATTTTAAATTCTTCAACTACTTCAAGTCAAATATAGCCAGAAAGTACGATCCAAGAAAGCTTGGACCACAAAATTTATTAATAAAATAAAAGTGCAGAAACAGGAGAAGGAAGAGAGAGAGATTACAAATCAAAACATTCATAGTCACCACCCCCATACCCGATCGTGTCATCATCATCAGCTGATTCCCATTCTGATTGGGTCTCGTATTGTTTAATAAACTTCTTATAGAACTTCGGTTTGTCCAGCTGCTCCTTCGATAGCTTCTCAATCTCCTTCTGGGCAGATGCCCTAGTGGTCACGGTCCTCGGAACTGCAGAGTAGTCCTTCCTTGGTTTCCTTGAAACAGGGGCAGATCTTACACCCTCATTGTTAGAGCCTCTTTTCTTTTCTCCTCGGACAATATCACTATATGATATCGTATTTTCATCCATATCTCTTCCCTTGGCCTCAACATGAGAGGCACCCCCTTTTCAGAGGGTTAGGCCCCCAACTCCAGGAGTGGATTCCTCCGCCCTTCCTTTCTCAGACGCAGAGGAGGAGGGTTGTGCATTCTGATGTGGAGGATCAATCACCATCATAGCGGGGGATGTACTCAGATCCTTTTCAGAGGGAGGCTCTTGAGCGCCAATATGATCAGAAGATCGAGGTAGAGAAGCATCAGTTATCACATCTTTCCCATTCCTATAATGCGGCAGCTCACGAGTGTCAGATTCCAAAAGAGGGTCATTGTCCCTAGTGTCAGGCTTTGGTGAAGGCGGATCCTTTAGATTCACATTACGGCGACATTGATTGGAGGGGTGCTCTCACAGTCCACATTCTTTACAAGAAATTTTTTTACGACATGACTCCAAAGAGTGCCCCACAGCCATGCATTTCGTGCAGAAGAGGGGTTTGTTTTCATATTCAATATCAATCAAAATTTGATCAGAGGGAATAGAAAGCGTAACCGTGTCAATGAGAGTGGACCTGAGGTCAACTTCCTCCAGAATTCTGGCAAAGTGCCCATACCTGACATATGTCGTCTTTTTATCAAGACGGATGGGTGTTCCAATTGTCGTTCCAATATCATGCAATATTTCTGGATGCCAAAGAACCCAGTTCCGCCCATGAAGACGAACCCATACATGGGCGAAGACATTCTTAGCACTTGATACATTAAAATCCAATGACCATTCATGCAGATGAATCCAACCCGGCTTTAAGAACATGGATCCAAAGCTCCAAGCTTTCATCTTCACATCATCCGATGGAAATAAATAGTGAAAGAATCCCCGACCAAGAGAGACACATTTCCAGTTGCCAAAACCCACCAATGTCGAAATCCTTTGGAATAAATCTTCACATTTCCATGGAAAAACACCTTTAGGAAGGACAACATGAGCAATCAAAGAGTTCTCCCCTAGTGCCAGTCGTTCTGCAATGACACCAGGGTTAGCCTCCACATGGGAAAGAGAACCCTTTCGAAGAATCCTCCTACGGTCCTCTTTCTTAGACACAGGTGTCGGTGCCTTCATGACATCCATGAAGGATCGATTCCCGCGCGATGCTCCCAAAGAATCTCCAACCGAAACCCTAGCTTCAGCCATATCTCGAGGTCAAGAAGCAACTAGGATAGCCGCCCTTGCCTTCTTCTGCACATCCACATCCAGCCGAGAAGGACCTTGAATAGCACCAGTCCGTGACCGAGCAGCGTTGGTCAGAGGCTGAGCCGCACAATCCTGCTCCTGCACATCCCCAAACAGCCGGACTCGTGCTCGGAAATCATCCATTTCAAAGGACTCGCCTCTTATCGATCCGGTTGAAACCAAGAATGTGTGGAAAAGACATAAAGGGAGAAAACCCAAGATTGTGCACAGATCCAGAACTGAATCGCCACGAAAGAAGAATTTTTGTAGATCTCTCAGCAAAACAAGGGAAGCTGAACGCCAAGAACCCCGACTCCGAAACGCCGAGACCTCCGAATTTGGAGTCAAGACGCCGAGGAAGAAAAGGCGTTGGAGCCGAATCGCCAAGACCTCCAGCTTTGGTGCCGGACCACCGTGGACGCAATCCGCGGAAATCTGAGGCAAACCGAGAAGAAGAAAATGTGATGCCAAGATCCACTGGGTACCGCCGAACCAGAGCTGAATCATGGAGAAGAACGAGATGCCGAAACCCTAGAGCTTGCGGGTTCTAGAGAGAGAGAGAGCAGCCTCTATCATCCTGTCCTCTAGTCCTTTTTCTAACGATCAAACGTGTTGTATGGGTAACGAGGTATAGGGCTGGTCTGACCACCTGCGCGCCGCACGCCCCCTGCTAGGCCAAAGGTGGACAACCCTTGGGCTTGGGCCAGTTCCCACGGAGTCGAGGGGACGAGAGGTTCGCTGACAAATGGTGCGTGTTGCCTTTGTGAGGACTCGAACCCGGAACCTCAGCGACGGGTCGCCACCGCCTTGAACCAACTCACCCAGCCTCCGCGGGCATAAAAAACATGTTGTATGGGTAAAGAGGTATAGGGCTAGCCTGCCCACCTGCGCGCCTCACACCCCCAGCTAGGCCCAAGGTGGCCAACCCTTGGGCTTGGGCCAGTTCCGACGGAGTCGAGGGGACGAGAGGTTCGCTGAAAAATGGTGCGTGTTGCCTTTGTGAGGACTCGAACCCGGAACCTCAGCGACGGGTCACCACCGCCTTATACCAACTCACCCAGCCCCCACGGGCTTCAACGTGTTGTATGGGTAACGAGGTATAGGGCTGTCCTGCCCACCTGCATGCCGCACGCCCCCAGCTAGGCCCAAGGTGGCCAACCCTTGGGCTTGGTCCAGTTCCCACGGAGTCGAGGGGATGATAGGTTCGCTGAAAAATGGTGCGCGTTGCCTTTGTGAGGACTCGAACCCGGAACCTCAGCGACGGGTCGCCACCGCCTTGAAGGTTATTCTCCTTTTGTGGAATTCGGTGCAGTTTTATCGATAAGAGATTTTTCTCCTTTCTTTTCTTTCTTGACTTCCGACTTGTGAGAATTGTAAGGAATATTTTGTTGTGCCGTTAAAAAAACAAGACATCCTTTTTCAATGCGTCAAAGATTTTCACATATTTATAAAATATTTCAAGAGGTTGGAACCTATTATCAATCTTCACTAAATTCCTTTCATATTTCTTCACAACAATTTTCTCAAACTTCTTATTTTAAGGGAATTAACCCCACCTCAATATTTTCCTTCAATATATTGTGGGATAATGAATGTTTTTTTGGTTAGATCAACACATATTTTATGTGTGTCTGAATCCCCCATAATACCAGAAATATCCATAGAAACAATATTTTCCTCTAAAACAACCATATTGGCCAAAATTATGAATATTTTTTTAGCCACCTTATTTTCATAATCATTTAGATTATTCTTATTCTTTTTACCTTTAATAGATTCATAAGTATTAGAATATTTTCCCGATAAAGATAAATACTTTTTGGACTAAGGTTGTTTTGTAACATCATAATTCTTTACATCGCCCACATATATAACTTGCCCTGTATTATTCTTTTTAGAAGTAATTCTATTCGTCTTCTCATCCATTAAAGGTACCTTCTATTGAACTTTCTCTGGTTTCTTATTTCAAGAACATTCACCAAATTTATTCACAGTGTTTTGGAAAGGTGTATTTCTCAATTCATCTTTGGAATGTTTTAATTGGAAAATTTCCAAATATTATTATTTTTCATTCAATTTCACTTCCATATGCTCATTATGATTCTTTTATTATTCAAGATATTTCTTCAAATCAGAAGTCTCTTTCACCAGATTTTCTTTTTCATTTGCAAAACATTCTTGGTTTCTAAGGAAATCTTCTTCAAACTTTTTATTTTTTTATCAATTCTTCTGATATTTATCATAAATTCTTTTAACTCTTCTTTCAAATGAATCTCAAGTTGAGTTTCTTCTTATTTAGAACTACTACATCTGAATTATTTATCATTAATTATTACAAAAAAATTATTTTCAATACCATACTCAAATGATTTATCGGATTCAACATCACTTCCATCATCTTCTTCATCTTTAGATAATAAACTTCATATTTTGGATTTGAATAATTTCTTTTCATTCCTTGTGGAATAAGATTCCCTTTATCACAATATTTATTCCATGATCTTCTTGGATTTCTTTCTTCTTCATCGCTCTACTCTTCATTATTTCGTCAAGGATAGTTAGTCACAAAGTGACCAATGGCTCATCGTTGAAAACACTTCAAGGAAAGTTTTTCCTTGTATTTATCTCTACCTATATTCATATTTGTAAGAAATAAGTATAAAATATTATCAAGATTTTTACATACCTCACATTCAGAATTTGATTCACCAGCCTCATCTTTAAAAAGAGGTTTCTTTGAATTCTCATTCTTTTCATCCTTGAAAAGAATTTCTCTATTAACTTTATTTAATTTTCTTATCTTTATATTTTCTCATTTCCTAAGTAATAATAGTTCTAAGAAAATCACCAAGAGATAATGTTTCAGGATCTCTGTCTTCCAGTGAAGAATACTTTTCATCAAATTAATTATGATGGATTCTCAATATCTTTTCAAATACTATATATTAATCCATCTATTCACCAAGACATTTGATATTACTCACACTATCATTCACCATATTAAAGAAGTCCCTAATAGAATCATGCTCACCCATCTTCGAATATTCATATTTCAATCTCCATATTTGTATGTTTTCCTTTTTCCCTTTTATATTGCCTTTGTATATGTTTTTAAATTTATCACATAAACTATTGGTTGTGGATACTCCTTTAATTATCAAGAATTCACATTCATAAAGTGATGATAAAATTGAATTTATGGCCCTTTTATCATTCTCAAGAAACTTATTTTTAACATATATAATCGGCGATTTATCATCAATGAGGGGAAACCAAACATTTGAATCTTCAAGAACATCATAAATGATAGAAATAAGATAAATAAAATCTTATATTTATAGATATGATAATTCTATCCCTCAAAAAATAGAATGTCTTTACTGTTCACAAATTCAAATTCTCCATCATCAAATAATATGTGAAGGAAATCTATGCTCTGATACCACTTGTAAGTTCCCAGTGAGTATAATAATTTCACTGAGAGGGGAAGGGATGAATTACTGATAATTTTTCTTTTATGATTCCTTGAAAATGAAACAACCTTTTCAACCTATTAAAGATTCAATTCTTGGCTGAGAACAATTCAAACACACATCCATAGGAACACAAGTATTTACAAGTTTTTCTATTAAATAAAAATAGATACGTCTTTAGTATGGTTTGGAGAAAATACAATACCATAAAATATACTATAAACAATCATTGGAATATAATAAGTATGATATTCCCTTTCACTAGTGTAGTACTTTGAAGCCAATCCAAAACAATGTATGAACCCTCTTAGCATAAATATGTAATACAATTTTTTTATAACAAATCATATTACGTATTCTTATTTTCAATTCAAAAAATTTATTTAACTGAAATACAATTCATTAATTTATTACCTAGAAGAAGGTTAGAAAATCCTAGACATTGTAATGGAACACTGAGTCCAATTTTTCTTGGTCCAATTTTACCAATATGATTCTTCTAAATCCGATTCTCCTTAATAACATTCTTACAGTCCGATTTTATTCTAGAATACAATAGAAATGGATCAGAACCACCTTAATTTCTAATTATTGTAAACCAAATATGATTCTTCCTCATTCCATAAAACCCAATACAGAAACCTTGAAGCTGATTAATCCATCCTGATACGATGATCAGATGAATATGGTAATCAACTGAGTATGATAAACACCGAGTATCATTATCAGCAGAAAATAATGTTGTGATATTTTCTATTCCCATGTATCTTCTTCCTATCATAACGTCATAAAATATATTAATATGGTATCTTTTTTATCTCACTAAAAAAAATTAGTGCTTCTCTCACTACTAGAGTGAACAGTACTTCGTTATCCAAAAAAGTAAAATAATTTTTTTTATTCATAGGTGATGCTTGAGACCTTTGGAGAGAATCCAAAAATTCTTTCCAGCTCACAAAAATTCACCCAAATTTCAATATTCCCTTAAATATCATATGCATTTTGACTTTGTCAACTCTTCTAAAAGCTTCCCAATTCTTTTTCAAACTTCATATCTTTATTCAGAATTCCATTTTAATCGTTAGTATGATTTCAATACATCAAACCTATATTCTCAACCTGATTCCATTAATAAAAATTTCTATGTCAATTGAAAACAATTTTATGAAGAAATTAATACAACTATGATTTTATGAATATGATTCTCATTACCAATTTTAATCAAATTCTTTCACTTGAATGTAAAAATCCACCTTGAAAATTCATTTATAAATCTCCTTCGTCTCTACTCGTAACCTATTCTCATAATTTCATGTTTTCTCTTGACCAACTTGAAAAATCACATGAAGAGAAAAAGATTAATTCAACCTTCTGAATTGTCAAAAATGTTGTTTACCAGTCTCTAACATTATGATTTTCATCAATTTTAGATCAGATCATTTTCCATTGATTTATATTAAAAAACAATTCTTCTTGAGTATGATGGTTATTGATATGATCATTCGGATTCCAATCATCATGTACAGAATAATTTTGTGTATGATTATCCTGATGCCGATCATTTTATATATCCTTCAATGGAAAAAATATGCTATAGTAAATTGTCACCACCTCTTCAATTGGAACAGCCTCTTCAGTTTGTACCACCTCTTCAGTTGGCACCAACTTTTCAATTGGCACCACATTTTCAATAATCGCCACCTTTTAATTGGATTGAATCGCAAGTTCTCAACCCAACATATTATTCATATGAAATAAAAATCAGTATTGCATCATCACATTTAAATTTATCGTAGTTAGTGTACTCTGTGACGTCATTAAAATATTCACTTCTTTCATAATGGATTCAGAGTGAATCCGGTGAACATTTACATCTAGTAAGATACATTAACCATGTGACTGATTATCTCTTCTAGATATTGATCAATGCCTTATTACGATGGATAGTGTGAATCAATGTATTCAAAAAATATTAGTATAATTATTTAGAAAACAAGGATCCGATTATTTTGAAAGTAATCCTCAATACAAATTTTCCAAGATACTAAGTGAGGTGATTTCCAAAAACATTCATTGTCAAAAAATGAAAACACATGAAGACAATTTCCTTCCTCCTCAACTTAATCCTAATAGCCACTAGTCTATAGTCTTTCCTCCCCATATTACAAATGATGTTGAACAGTAGTAGTGGTATAAAGAGTTGATTGTGGAGAGACTATACCCTTTAGTGGTGATAATAAGAATGGTCTATAGATAAATATAGAAATGGAATAAAGACAATGATTACATTAATAGTAACCCATCATAGTGGAAAAAATACCATATAGTAGAAGTGAGTAACAAATCAAAAAACACAATTTGTAGAATAAAAATCCTTATATAGCTATATAAAAAATCCATATCTCATAAGGTCACATAAAACAATAGATAAACAGTTGTGTCACTCGTGGCTAACCACTAGTACATACAAATAATTGGCATGTTGAAACACAATAAGACTCAAAATTAAACATCATCTAATTAAATACCCTCCAAGGGCCCTTTAAATCCATCCCATGCCAAAAATCTATACATGATCACAAAGGTCTATCTTTTTAGATTATTACATCACCTTATTCTAAGTGCATAAAGTCTACACATTTCCCGAAGGGTCTGCAAAGGGTGTGAGAATAAATCTCAATATTCCACCACTAACATGTTCTTGTATTACATCAATAACAATATAATTGAATCTAAATATAAATAAAATAGAACATACACATCATATAATTAACCTCTTTCCCTTGTTCTCAGCATGAAAAATGAATAATTTTCCTACTTTATCCGTCTTCGGTATATCACATTCCCCAAGTTACATATAGAGCATACATGATCATGTATTAATATATATAAATACAGTTTTGGGGATCCTTAGAATATGCCCAAGGAATCCCTTAATGATTTATAAGATGGAGAGCCCCCAGGAACCTCCTGTGAATATATCCATGGAACATTGTTCCAACTGAAACCTATCATATCTTAAAAACATAGCTAGCATCCAATGAAGTACAACCAAAAAATATGTACCTAGTTCATCAGACCGCTGCTCAAAATTTCAAATCTCCTCTAATCTAGATGTCTAAAATCATAATGATGTATGTTCTCTAATATATAATCATTCTCAGCTCAACAGACGACATCCTGAGGAATGATGATGTCCATCCTCCCAAATAATCTCAGCCAAATGACCTCAATATACAATGACCCTCATCCCCTAACCGAGCGTCTCAAAACCATGAACTGATGTCTTCTATCCATCACTATTTTTTCCATGACAAGAACCTCCAAACTCACTAATGGTCATCACCAGCCAAATATACAACTAACTAAGGAATCTACCCACATGTGTGGTATACACCAACTCCACATCTGAGTACTGTCTGTGTACACATGACTCCAAAGTCATTTCAACCAATAATGGTGATCATAAATCACCCAAATATAGTTCCTATGAAACATAATCCAATTTCATCATTCACTCAAAACCACATCACTCATCTCTATGGTCAATATCATCCAATATCGCATCAGCCTTAAACTCACCCTAATGATCACATCGCACAAAATCTATGTCCATTTTATCTAACCTGGTTATCAATTTCAACCCTTGAATCTGATTCAAGCCTAATTAGATGATTGACATCACCTCAATCTAAGCGGTCATCTCAACTAAAATCCCTAGGATAATCCCAATATGTTCTCATGGAATCATCATAAGCAATATATATAATTCAATTTAATTTAAATAACCCACTCGACCTAACCTGCCAAAGTAGTCCAAGCCTCTAATAGGGATTTACCATTTTTATTCTAGGAGGAGCATAACCATAGAAATATCATGTGATCAATTTATTAATTAAAACAAAAATACTAAATTATTAGGTTCTCTCTTAGACTAACCATAAATTCTCTCAAGAACGCACCCCTAAAACATGAGTGAAATCAATGGGAAATCTAGGAACCACCTAAATCATACTGGTATTCAATCACCCAGACAATATTTTCTCTAACTCAAGACGATTCATAATAAATCAACATTTTAATAAAACATCCTAAAATTGGGGAAAACTCACTCACATAGATTTGGGACACCATTTGGTGATAGAAAAGAAGAAAATAATCTAGCAGGTTGATGGTTTGGTGGTGATAAATACTTAGCCACCAATATGATGAATTTCAATGGTCAGACAGCAGATGCGGATCAAATTCTATGAGGAGGAAGGGATTTCTATAGCCACTAGAGAAGAAATTACACATGGGAGAAGAAAATAAGGGAACCCATTTGAAATAAAATTAGATGAAATAGTGAATTTTCACTTTTAAAGAGGTAATAGGGTTGGTGCATGGATTTGGGAACTCTATGAAAATAGTGTGGTACCCACTGGTTAGGCACCAACCTCACACAACCAAGGTGAACCATTTCCCAAACCTTATATAGTCCATGAAATACACCTCTTCTAAAAACTATAGTGGTGTCACAAACCCATATGACCCTCCAACATGGTTTGTTAAACCATGCATAGTGAAGAAGTAGGGTCGCATGGTAACTCCTAGGAGCCTGCACAGTTTGTCCAGATTGTGTGCTTATGACTGTGCACCCAAAAAAGTTGGTTTTATGGCCTTTGACGAACCCAAAACCCATTCAAACCCCTAATACTATTTCTAATCATTAGACCCCATTAAGAATCAAGGCCTCGGATTGGTGAAACTATCAGAATTAAGTTTTAAAGACCAAGAAAAGTGTTGGTTTGACCTCCAAAATCCAATAACTAAAATAGGTTGAGGAGTTTTACCCACTATGAAAAAATAGGATGTCAAATTTCCCCAACATAACAAACATCATCCCCCGGATATCAAGCCTTACTCAGATATGGTATCGAACATACCCATCTTGTTAAAATCACCTCGGTCATCTTAGTTATATGGTCATAGTCCATCTCTTTCAAGGTTTTCCCCACCTTATGATTTACCTACCTTGTCACTTCCAAACCCAAAACTCAAATTTACGAGGTTAGACCCACCATACCTAGACATAAAATTCCCCCTTTGATTGTTTGTTACTCCTACCCCTCATCAGGTGGTCAAATCGGGCATATTTTATAACCGAAACCCATCAAGTACCACATCTTAGTAGATAATCATCTCGTGCCCATGTCACACATAGGACAAATAGGCTTCTAAATCTCATCATATGTTCAAAAGTACCTATACCATATTAGGCACCCATAAATACATCATCTCATCGATTCCCAAATGCCAACATACCTCATAAAATCCATACATCTTTTTATTCACACAAAAATATTGGTTTTATGCACCTCATATATATATATATATATATATATATATATATATCACAAATGTAAACTGATGACAAGAAAAAACCCGACACTTAGTTAGTCCATATACAACATTTTTTCACCTCACTAATAAAAAATAGTCGAATCCAAAAAAAAGAAACCAAGGTCATGTCCATTACCACGAAATACATCTGACTATAGTTGGGTCCCTAGCCTACTCTGCCCCTGTTAGATCCACTGCATGCACCAGTCCTGAATCCCGACTACCTGAGGAATTCCCTTTCTATAAAGGTTTTCCATCTACTAGACATTGAACCGAATATTGGGTCTCTGTAACGGCACGAGTTTTATTAAATAAAATATTTTAATTTTTTAATTGATATTTTAGTGTTTTATATGAATTAATTTCTTTTATGGGTAAATATTAGACTCAATAATATGATATGTAATATATATATATATATAACTATTGTGTGTAAGATTATATCTTTTTGTTTGTATAAATATAAATAATAAATTCTTGAAAACTTTTACTGAATTAAAATAAACTATGAATCAATTAGTTGACATTCATGTTTTACATTTCATTCATGTTATGAATTTTAAAGTATTTAATAAATTTTATGTATATACATGTATTTTGTGTCTAATTAATAGAAAATAATAATAATAAATAATTCATATATGTATGTTTGTAATCCCAATGAACAATCTAAATATTTATGTTGAAATTTATTAAATTTAACAATTTTTTATAAAAAAATATTATGTTTTCAATGCAATATAGTTTAATAAAATGTAATTTTAAACCATAAAAATTTATTATAAACTTTTTTACATTTTATCATTATATAAAAATGTTTATATAAAACATACTTTATTTAATTTACTATTAAATTGTTACTAATGTTAGAATAGAGAATATATTTACATTAAGAAACTGTCTTAAAAGAAATATAGCACGTGACATACATAGTTGTGAAAACTAAATTAATTAATAACCATATACATTGGAAGAAATGTATAATTACATGAATATTATTGTTTTAATAAGTCAACAATAATTATATGTTTTCTTATTAAGTATGCAATTAAGAATTAACATATTAATATATCTATGTTTCTACAATTGAATATATATATATATATATAAGTATATATATATAATAAATCTTTTTAGAATTAAAAAAATAAAAGAATGGGGAGAGTAGCATACAGCCAAAGCTGATGCCCCCATCTTCTTCCTCCTCCCACACCACCTCTAGCACTGTTTTCCCCAAATCATGTTCCCTAATAAATGTGTACCCCAGGGATGTGGCCAGAAAAACCCTTATAGCATTCGTAGGGGGTATTTGATGCATATCATGTGGGGAATTTTACCACTTTGGATATCTATGTGCAGATGACGCTGACCCATGCCCTACTGATTTTTTATAATCATCCCTCATCGACAACCACAGTGGCTTCAGATATCTTTCCACTAGTGGAACTACTCTCTTGGGAATCAATAGACTCAAAGGTTTTTCGGATTTTGAAGAGGTGTATGAGTTGACTTGAGTTTTAGGGATTTTTTGTTTTCACTTTTGATTTAAGTTCCCTATTTTTATGAATTAGGGTTTTATTTTAATGGGATGTGGGGTTTTCATGTTGGGATCAAATCATTTTCACATTGAATTGTTTTTTTTTCTTATGTTTACCAAGGGTTATGAATGTCTCGTTATCTATGTATTAAAACCCTACTACATTGAGAGAAAGAAAAATGGGAGGTGATTTTCTTTAATATTCCCACTACAGCATAGTTAGTTTAGCATTGATGGTGTTTTCCTTTTTGTTCATCATTGTGATCTGAGACTGATGAGTAGTATATGCTTCGATTCATACTATAAGGAGAATTTTTTTTTGTATGATACTATAAGAAATCATTTTATTTTTTATCATTAAATTTTCTTAAAAAAATTACTAGTGTTGATCAAATTATCTTTCTATGAAATCTTTTTCCCTAGTTCGGATATAGGGGAGTCATCTGCATGGTAAGGGGTTCCTATTTTTATGAAATTTTTGTTTCATTTTGGAAATGTTCCCAAATTTATCAATATTATTTAAACATACTTTCTATGAAATTGTTTTCTCTATTATAAAGCAGTGGAAGCATTTTCCTAGTAAAATATTTTATTTTGTGAAATATGTTCAGGTATTTTGTGCAATTCAGGTATTTTATGCCTATTTATTTTATTCACATTGAATTATTACTTGAATGTCCAAATCATTATTTATTTATATAGTTATAAAACTACACAGTTTTCATGCATGCATCATTTTCTGACCTTTTCCTATGAAGTTGATTTACTTCCGGACTGTTTAAAAAATTTTTATTATCTCATTTTGATATCAAGAGGAATTTCGATAAAGCTATGATTAAAAATTTAAGACTATATATATACATGGTATAATTACATTCAAACTTATTCTAATCTATCAGCAGCTTCTTATATGTAGTATTTTGATTATTTTTAAGATGAAAATATGATCCTTTTTATGCTTAAAAGTTTCATGTTAATTATTAAATATTAAAATTGTTTTGTTCAATGAGACATATTTATCATAAAAATAATTTGAATAATTAAAGAACATTAGATGGACTCCTATGCTTACAAACAATGTTATCAGAATTTTAAAAAGTAATATGTTTTTATGTGTGTATATATATATATTATAAAAATATATACATATCATGGAATGTTTAAAATTACTTCCCCTAAGGGATATATCTTTAATAAAATTAACTTACTGGTTACTTGAATTTTAATTAAGCCCATAATATTTCAAGGGAGTTTATCATTCATTCAAATTAATTTTTTTTCAAAACAATAGGATGTATAAAGATATATATATATATATGTGTGTATATATATATATATTAATTTTGATGGTTATATACATAAATATACGAAGGAATGTGTTTATGTCATTTTACTCAAAAAATTTATTGTTAATAGATATATATATATATGCAGGAGTATGAAATAAAGTTTTATACAAACATTATTGTTTATGTAAATAAATGTATACACATATACCATTTGTGAAAAAACTATTACCTAAATTTATATGAAATTATGAATATGTATTTTAATGAGAGTCTATTTTTATCACGAAATATGTATAATCAATTGTTGGGTACCTGGACTGCACAGCGGAAGCCGGTGGGCCGGGAATTTAAAATTTTCTGCTTCACCAGAGTGACATAACTCTGTCAACTCTAGTGATCTTGTCCAGTGTTGGTCCAAGGATCTCGCAAGGTTCATAAAAAGCACAAAAATTAAACTGATCATTTACCTTTTTCAGAATTAACATGCAGGTTGCCGACAATCGTTGCTTAAAGACTCTGAAGTCGAAGCCCTCTAGATCATCCACAGATGCCTCGCGAATCTTCTCATGCGATGTTCATCAAGATCCAAGTGCTAGCGCAAATCTTCGATGCTCACTTCAGCGCAGCGATGAGCACTGCAAAGAAGGAAGCATCGATCTGGGATGGATGATCTTAAAGATCCTTCTTTGCTTGAGATTCTTTTTCTCTAAATTCCAGGAGGAGTGAGATGCTCTCAATCTTGACCCATGAATAGTAAAAGTTGGAGAGCATCTCTCTCACTTATATAGGGAGTGAAACACGTGGTATATGTTCCTGGAACCCGTGTAATAGACATCCGATATATAATAGATATAAATAATTATTTATGACAAATAAAATTATGCCATAAATAATATTTACTATTTATCACTTACTTGTAATATATAAATATATTGCATGATAAATTTGAGTCTTTAACTCGACTCATTCCTCCTGCTAATATTAAACAAACCTAGCTTATTTAATTCAAGTTGAATAATATTAATACATTTATTTACAATAAAACTTGTAAATACATGTTATAAATAAATTCAACGAATTATTCTAAACTCAAATAATTAATAAATTTATTTATTATTTGGTGATCCATAGAACTTGGATAGTGCTCGGACAATTTGGCGGGGCCCGCCAAGTTCTAAATTCATATTCCCAAAATAGGTCAGATTCTCAAGGCGCTATTGTATGTGAACCTCTAGGACCTTATCTCAATAGTAGTGAATAATATCACCGACCTAGAGAGGGGTCTAACAACCCATCAAGGCCCCTATAGAGATAAGGAAAAGTCAAAGCAATGACCTCCTTCCTACGAACACGGTCTGTGTAATCTAATCTCTTCACCATCGATATCTCAATAAAGAAGAATGAATACTAGTGTCATGATTCTTTATTTGCTTTATTTGGTTTTTTGATTTGTCTGGACGGTCTTACCTTCGACTACCATGGACATGGATTTATAGAAGGTGCAACCATCCTAATCAACCAGGCCCGAGAAATCTCCTTCTAAACTCAGAAGTGAAAAATCCTTTCTCGGTCATTCAATCAATGACATAACGTTAATGACGTACCTGATACATACTACCTCACCACGACTTTATCGCCATGGTTTTCGCCTTATATCAAATGTACGTAATTAAATGAAATTCATTGATAATTATCTCATGTTAGGAGACCATTACACATGTACGTAGATAGGAATGACCAATGACACCAGAAACATGTGGTGTTCCTATTAAGCGGGTCTGCCCTCATGATCTCAATAGCTAGAGATCATCAAGTGCGAACTTCATGAGAAGAAGTCTCAATGATTATGAGCCCCCAGCACCTGATGGTCACACATCATCTGTGTCCTTCCATAATAATGTAACTGGACCATAGGACGTTACTTTAAGAATACTGTCATAGAATCTCAGGGTTCACATTATAGCCTGGGACCTGGTGTAACCATTTTATGCGACAGGTAATATATGGACATTTCCATTAATGAAGTGGATGAAGATGTTTCTACACTATCATGGAAAGATAAAAACATGTATAAAAACAAACTGAATACATGTAATAGTAATCAAAGTACAACAAAAGTTGGGTCTAGGGAACCCACTTTAAACACTCCCACTTGCACTAGGGCCAAATGCTAACAGGTTTCAATCCACTAGATCTCACATGTGAATCATGCTTCTTCTTAGAAATGGCTTTAGTCAGGGGGTCTTCCACGTTGTCCTCTGTGGCTACTCTTCTAACTATCACTTCACCTCTTTGAGTAAAATCCCGCAAATGATGAAACTTCTAAATAATATTCTTTATCTTCTGGTGAGACTTGGGATCTTTGGCAAGAAGCACTACAGCAGTATTATCACAATATACTGGAATAGGGTCTGCACTGCTAGGTACAACACCAATGTCTTATATAAAGCTATGTATCCAGACATCTTCCTTTGCTGCATCAGAAGATGCAATATATTCAGACTCTACTGTTGAATCAGCAACCATAGCTTGCTTAAACTTCTCCAGCTCACTGCACCTCCATTCATGAAAAAGATGTAGCCTGACTGCGATTTCATATCATCATGATCTGTCAAGAAACTAGCATCAGTTTATCCCCTCACAACTAGTTCCTCATATCCTCCATACACGAGAAACATATCCTTAGTACACCTTAATTACTTAAGGATAGTTTTAATATATGTCTAGTGCAGCTCTCCTAGATTGGCTGGGTATCTACCCACCGTGCATAAAGCAAAGGCAACATCAAACCTAGTACATGGCATGGAATACATGATAGAACCCAATACCGAAGCATAAGGGATTCTACTCATTATTTCAATCTCTTCCTGTGTTTGTGGACACATTTTCTGTAACACCCCGAGCTTCCACGATACGCCTCTCTTTCAATAATGCAATAGCGTGCATTGTACGCAAGTTCGAGTTCTAAAACACCGCGACTAATCAAAGTAGCCGTTATGAATAGTAGTAACCACTTTTTGAAATTATAGAAAATTTATATTTCAAAATGGAATTCATTTTTGTATTCCTAATATTGAAATTATCCTATGTTGAATTTTTTGTAATTTTATGAGAACTTCAAAATTTTTATGAATAGTGAAAAATACTTAAAAACAACTTTTTTAATCAAAAGAATTTATAGTGAAAAATTATACTATTTAGTGGTTTTAAAGTATAATTAGAATATATTTTTACCATTTTATCCAATGGTGGTCATTATAATTAATTTAACATTGAAATTGGACATAAACAATTGCCAATCTTTTGATATAGATTGTTTCTTAAAAACACGCTATTTGTTGTAACAGCGGAAATTAATTAAAAAATTAATTAATGCAACTTATATGATTGGAATTTTTTAAAATAGACATCATTTTTGAATTCGGAATATCAATTATATCTTAGGGTGAAATTTTGGCCTTATTCTGAAAAACTTCAATTTTTGATGAATAGTGAAACCACTAAGTGGTTGTTAAAAACAGATTTTTCGTTAAAATGAAATATTACGACTTATGTGATTTGATTTTCAAAAATCCGACATACATGGTTGTCATTAAAAAGTAAAATGTTGTTCAATGAGATTAAAATAATTTTTTGGTGAATAGTAACTTTTATGTTCTTAATCACGATTAGAGGTAATTAGTGTAGTTTAAGGTAAAAACAATGTTTTAATAATATGAGATGAGCTTGAAACTTGTCCTACTCCTATTGGATGAGTCATGGCCGACCAAGACAACCCATGTGTCAACTTGGGGACCCCATGGAGCCACTTTAGTTGGAAAATGACAATAATATATATTTATTTAATGTTAAAATTAAATTGACACAAACATGAGTTGTTTTACTAAAACAGTTTTTAAGTGGGGTTAAACAAGTCCACATTTTGACTATAAATATTCATTAGAAATCTAAAAAGATTTCCTACATCATAGTATTTTTTTTATAATTTTTAGACATTAAATAAATTAAATTATTTGTGACATCATTATGATGTAGCGATGACCTCATTATTTAACGATTTAAATAAAATGAGAAGATAATGAAAACTACAAGTCTTACACTTGTCCAAAGCCTATTGGATGAGTAGATTTCGAACCCTTATCACCTTATCCACGAATTAAATAAGTTTGGGACCTTTAGAATCCGAAAATCATTGTATAATAATGTAACATTTCAATCTTTCCAAAATAGCCCCTCCTCTCCTCTTATAAAAGGCCCCCACCACTCCCACCTTATTCACACCTTCAAGCCATTTGGCTCGGCCAACCTCTGCCCAAATACTCTCCCAACATCCCCCTCTTACTCCTAGAAGCCTCACTTTGGGCAGAACTCTTCCCAAGGAAGCCTTTGACTCAAATCAAAATGAGTTACCCGATTTTGAGGTAATGTCTTCTCTAATGTTGTTTTGTTTTATTTTTCTTCTCCAACCCCCTAAACTCTTTTTATTAATTTCATTTGTAACAACACCAGTACCCTCAATATACTAGGATGTTTTTATAAGAAGGATTCGGGATACACATACACACACCTACATCTAATGGTTAAAGAACATATGGTTTCTATGGATGGAGAATTTCTGCCTCACGAAATGATGATTGTTCAACACGCATATAACACCTTCAAAGGTGGCCATTAAGATGTAACTATTTTTATATATGATATGTAATATGTTTATGTTTTACTTATGCTTCTGTATTTCTCATTTATGGCATACTTTATGATTTCCATTATGGGTAAAACGCGATAATTTCATTTTAGGAAGTGCGGACTACCGCCCCCTCAAAGTGATTTGAATCGTTAATTCCATATGTGGGATGTATAAAGGATGGAGTAAATGGTATTATACACTATATTATACTGGAATTATATTATACATTTATATCATTATGATTTTGTTCCTTTAAAAATGAAATTGAAATTAAAGTCGCGTTCATGCGTACGTACGGCTTACCGTCTCCATGAACGGTGCATTTCATTTCATACCTCTAAATGTTACGTAATATTATAAACGAATGTATATACTAGATATATAAGATATATATGACATCTAAATCATGAATATAATTCTGGTGATAATGGATATTCTACCACATAAACAACATGTAATTATAAGAAGTTTATTTTTGACTCAAGTACCAAAGATCGACAAAACAACCGTTATTAACTTAAATAATTACATAATGTTCATATCATTGTAATAAGTGATATAATAAGGATAATGAAATTGAAAATGGTTCTTAATAAGGTATATATTAACTCTAGTTTATTATTCAGGAGGTTAATGAACGGTTGAGTCAAGTCAGACACGAGGTAAGGGAATTTCATAACCCAACTTCCATTCTTTGGGTTAATCTCCTACTTTCAAATTACATCATGATAATATTATGTCCAATCTTGTATTTGTACTTTCTTTATGTGTAACTATAGTGAATACACATAATAGATCTATTTTATTTGTAAGGTAACTTCTTAACCCAACTTCCATTCTTTGGGTTAATCTCCTACTTTCCAATTATGTCATTATATTATTATGTATTATTTTGTATTTTTACTTTCTTTATGTGTAACTATAGTGAATACACATAATATATCTATTTTATTTTAAAAATGATCTTTTTAAGGGCTTTGTCTCAATCTCCTTTCATTGAGGCATATTTGGTTTTATACACAACTTTCTTTTATATGGTGTATAAACCCCTTTGACTTTTACGTTTATTCAAAAGGAATCTTTTTTATACGAAGCGTTTTACTAAACGACAAAAAGGGAATGTTTTTCTTTCCATACTTATGCGGCGACAACGACTTCTCCGCCGCCATGACCATTATTTGAGTTTCGGCTTCCTCTACAAGCCATCACTTTTTATTAATGAAAAATAAATACAAAGTTTTAACATTCTTTTATTTTGGTATTGAAAATGGTTTTGAAAGCGTCTCTATTATATCAATGTGTTGTATTGATTTCATGTGATTGAAATGTGGAAATGTTTTGTTTCCTTTATGAATGTTTTATGTGATACGATTATGTTATGGTTTATGATATGTTTAAACCTATTCATATGAGGAATGAATTGGACTTAATAAGTGACGGGTGGAGCCCGCTATAGCTCCTCGATGCATCGGCAGGTCTCATGAGACAAACTAGTGTCTTGGCATGAGGCCTTGACAAAATATTATTTGTGGTCTTGGCACGAGGCCTTGGCTACGTGATTATGATAGTCTGGCATTATGCATTCCATCATTATGAAAGTGGTTATTGATATTGCATGTGATTATTCGACCAGTAGAATATCTATGTGAAGAAGTAAATGGCATTATCTCATTTTACTTTTTCCATATTATGTTTATGTTCAAGTTTAAAAAACTTTTGTTTTAGTTATACATTGCTTTAAATGTTAATGTTTATTTATGAAAGCTTCCGCTATATTTTTAACCTTACTGAGCATCTGAGCTCACCCCTTTCAATGTTTTAATATTATCTAGGATGTGAAGAAGTATTTTATGAATGACCTGTAGGGATAGTCCGAAGAGGATAGAACTGTGGACTATGGAGACTATGTTATTATTAAATTTTCACCTTATGATGTAATGTAACATTTATGAATGTATCTAGTGTTTCCAATGCTACTAAACTAATCGGTCTTTCGAGACTTGATCTTTTGTGATCATGCCAATGTTACGAAGTAATGCACCGACTCTGGGTAGCTGGGGTCGGGGAGTTATAGTTGGTATCAGAGGCAGTTTAGTACTAACCTTGGAACCTAGATTTAGATAAACTCTTATTAGAGCACATAGCCCAAATATAGACCTTGAGGATTAGTATAGAAGAACATCCTAGAATTTTTGTATTATAGAGATGTTATAAGTTTCCCGAGCAATAAATCTCTGTCTGGATACGAGCAGGTAGAGGCGGCTCTAGCACAGATGTACCTAGGGGTAAAACCCAAAAACACCGCTTTGATCTAGACTCGAACGGGAACTGGTGCACGACAACGGGCCTTGCTGCACTCTTGGTTACGACACTCCTGGGGGATATGCTTAGGATAACTCTCATTTTCTTTACAAATCATTATGAATGGTTTATGAGTATATACTTCCTCAAAGAAAACATTTTTATGATTATGGATTATATCCATAAATAGTTCAGTTTATGTTAAGTGTTTTATAAGTATGGGATTATGTATTTTGATTCATAAACTGATCTAGTTTATGCCATTGTTTAGAAATGGCGCCTAGTGGACGGAATGGAAACCTTATCAATGCACGCACTCCGTGTAGGGATTTCCCTCCTACTCAAGATAATTATTGTGGATCTGGAGATACAACTGGTGCTGATCAACTTATTACCATTCTGGGACAACTCACTCAGGTTATGAATAATAACCTTACTCGTATGGAGCACCCTGATCCGCAACATGGAGGATCAATGTTAGACCGCTTCATGAGGCAACAACCACCAACATTTAATGGGGGTACAAATCTGTTAGTAGCTGAGCAATGGATAAACTCCTTAGAGAAAATATTCCATGCCTTGGGGAGTAGCGAAAGGGAGAAGGTTGTCATGGTGGTTTACCGTCTCACTGGAGATGCCGATCAGTGGTGGTCGTTGATTCAAAACACAAAGGAAGATGATGACGTATCGAATATGGAATGGAGGGAGTTCAAGGAGATTTTCTTAGAAAAATACTTTCCTCGTGACCCTCGAGCAGATATGGAAAGGCAATTTCTGAGTCTGAGGCAGAAGGAGGATGAGAATGTCACACAAGTATGAGGCCAACTTTACAAGGTTAGCGATGTATGCTGCAGATTATATACGTAACCCAAGGAGTAAGATTGATCGGTTCTTTGATGGGTTAAAACCATTTCTCCGTCGAGCTTTAGTATCACAATCCTTCTCATCATACGAAGATATTGTCTCGTGTGCTATCAAGACAGAAAAGGAATTCTCTAAGTCTTATGACAACAAAGTAAAGCAAGAGAAGAAGAGAATGGTGGAACAAGAGACAGATAAAGGGAAAAAGGGAAAGAAGGATTTTCCATTATGTGATAATTGTGGGAAGAATCACCCTGGTACGTGCCTAAAAGGAATGGTAGTTTGTTATAAATGTGGAGAAAACAGTCACCAGGATCGTGATTGCAAGGGAAAGAAAGAGGCTGTAAAAGTTGAATGCTACAATTGTAGGGAAATGGGGCATTATGCAAATGAATATCCTAAGCGTCAAGGAAACTTACCTCAGAAAAGGCCAAGGGATCAAGGCCAATCTTATGTTGTGACTACAGTTGAAGCGGAATAATTAATGTATTGGTGCTTTTGGACTCAAGGATTATATTATGGTTATAAGAATAATGTGATATATATATATGGATTGTACTGCAGTACTTTTTGATTTCAGTAAGGTTTTAATATGATTAAGGTAATTATATTTTTAGTATGTGACAATAAGAGAAACTTTTCTTTGTTTGGGTAATCTGATGTTACAATTGATTTTGGAATTTAGAGACATTTTAGAGAAAGTCTGGACGGAGGTATTTTGGATAACTATTAAGGTTGGAATGGATTAAGTTGAACCATGGATAGTATTGTATAAGGTTAAAGCATTTATGAAGATTATTTTTGGAATATTATGATACTATAGTTTTAGGAAAAGGACAACCTGCAGGGTGGGGCATAACCCGTCGCGTCGGACAAAGCTGCAGGAATCGAACCCACAATCATAGTGTGACATGCCTTTATTTCCTACCTCTAGCCTACAGGAAGTCCCTGGTTATTACAAAATAATTTTACTAATCTAAATGGTATGTGTTAACATTTGTAACCTTATAAAATTAGGATAAGTATAATATTTTTGAGTTCTATTATCTTTTTGAGTGAAAGATGAGTTGGAGGTTGAAACTCTAATTGTCAAGAATAAATATATATATACCTATCTCTTATTCAATGAATAAATTAATTCTTAAACTTTAGAAAAGGGATATTAAAACAAAAAATGTGTTATCCTAATACCATATGTGTTGTTGAACTGATGATATTTTAAATCGACATAGACTAAAGGCTTTGAGGCCCTCAATTTGACAGTTGATTGTGATTGATGACCTCAATCACTCCCTACAAATATTTACGTTTTTCCTCCAATTATATGTCTCTAATTGCCACCAATGTTCTCCTAATCGAGATCATAATTGGGTGGTGACTTTTTCATTTCCCTTTCCCTCTTATTAAAGCTAAATTTTATTAACCTTATTTCCGATGTGGGTTTTACACAAAGGTATTTTCTATTTTCAACCTTTTATTTTCAAAGAAAAATATCAAATTGCGAGGACGCAATTTATTGAAGGAGGGGAGAATGTAACACCCCGAGCTTCCACGATACGCCTCTCTTTCAATAATGCAATAGCTTGCATTGTACGCAAGTTCGAGTTCGAAAACACCGCGACTAATCAAAGTAGCCGTTATGAATAGTAGTAACCACTTTTTGAAATTATAGAAAATTTATATTTCAAAATGGAATTCATTTTTTTATTCCTAATATTGAAATTATCCTATGTTGAATTTTTTTGTAATTTTATGAGAACTTCAAAATTTTTATGATTAGTGAAAAATACTTAAAATCAACTATTTTAATAAAAATAATTTATAGTGATAAATTATACTATTTAGTGGTTTTAAAGTATAATTAGAATATATTTTTACCATTTTATCCAATGGTGGTCATTAGAATTAATTTAACATTGAAATTGGACATAAACAATTGCCAATCTTTTGATATAAATTGTTTCTTAAAAACACGCTATTTGTTGTAATAGCGGGAATTAATTATAAAATTAATTAATGCAACTTATATGTTTGGAATTTTGTAAAATAGACATCATTTTTGAATTCGGAATATCAATTATAGCTTAGGGTGAAATTTTGGCCTTATTCTGAAAAACTTCAATTTTTGATGAATAGTGAAACCACTAAGTGGTTGTTAAAAACTGATGTTTTGTTAAAATGAAATATTACCACTTCTGTGATTTGATTTTCAAAAATCCAACATACATGGTTGTCATTAAAAAGTAAAATGTGGTTCAATGAGATTAAAATAATTTTTTGGTGAATAGTAACTTTAAAGTTCTTAATCGCGATTAGAGGTAATTAGTGTAGTTTAAGGTAAAAACAATGTTTTAATAATATGAGATGAGCTTGACACTTGTCCTACTCCTATTGGATGAGTCATGGCCGACCAAGACAACCCATGGGTCAACTTGGGGACCCCATGGAGCCACTTTAGTTGGAAAATGACATTAATATATATTTATTTAATGTTAAAATTAAATTGACACAAACATGAGTTGTTTTACTAAAACAGTTTTTAAGTGCGGTTAAACAAGTCCAAATTTTGACTATAAATATTCATTAGAAATCTAAAAGGATTTCCTACATCATAGTATTTTTTTATAATTTTTAGACATTAAATAAATTAAATTATTTGTGATATCATTATGATGTAGCGATGACCTCATTATTTAACGATTTAAATAAAATGAAAAGATAATAAAAACTCCAAGTCTTACACTTGTCCAAAGCCTATTGGATGAGTAGATTTCGAACCCTTATCAACTTAGCCACGAATTATATAAGTGTGGGACCTTTAGAATCCGAAAATCATTGTATAATAATGTAACATTTCAATCTTTCCAAAAGTGCCCCTCCTCTCCTCTTATAAAAGGCCCCCACCACTCCCACCTTATTCACACCTTCAAGCCATTTGGATCAGCCAAACTCTGCACAAATACTCTCCCAACATCCCCCTCTTACTCCTAGAAGCCTCACATTGGGAAGAAACCTTCCCAAGGAAGCCTTTGGCTCAAATCAAAATGAGTTACCCGATTTTGAGGTAATGTCTTCTCTAATGTTGTTTTGTTTTATTTTTCTTCTCCAACCCCCTAAAATCTTTTTATTCATTTCTTTTGTAACAACACCAGTATCCGCAATATACTAGGATGTTGTTATAAGAAGGATTCGAGCTACACATACACACACCTACATCTAATGGTTAAAGAACATACGGTTTCTGTGGATGGAGAATTTCTGCCTCACGAAACGATGATTGTTCAACACTCATATAACACCTTCAAAGGTGGCCATTAAGATGTCACTATTTTTATATATGATATGTAATATGTTTATGTTTTACTTATGCTTCTGTATTTCTCATTTATGGCATACTTTATGATTTCCATTTTGGGTAAAACGCGATAATTTCATTTTAGAAAGTGCGGACTACCGCCCCCTCAAAGTGATTTGAATCGTTAATGCCATATGTGGGATGTATAAAGGATGGAGTAAATGGTATTATACACTATATTATACTGGAATTATATTATACATTTATATCATTATGATTTTGTTCCTTTAAATATGAAATTGAAATTAAAGTAGCGTTCATGCGTACGTACGGCTTACCGTCTCCATGAACGGTGCATTTCATTTCTTACCTCTAAATGTTACGTAATATTATAAACGAATGTATATACTGGATATATAAGATATATATGACATCTAAATCATGAATATAAATCTGGAGATAATGGATATTCTACCACATAAACAACTTGTAATTATAAGAAGTTTATTGTTGACTCAAGTACCAAAGATCGACAAAACAACCGTTATTAACTTAAATAATTACATAATGTTCATATCATTGTAATAAGTGATATAATAAGGATAATGAAATTGAAAATGGTTCTTAATAAGGTATATATTAACTCTAGTTTATTATTCAGGAGGTTAAAGAACGGTTGAGTCAAGTTAGACACGAGGTAAGGGAATTTCATAACCCAACTTCCATTCTTTGGGTTAATCTCCTACTTTCAAATTACGCCATGATATTATTATGTCCAATCTTGTATTTGTACTTTTTTTATGTGTAACTATAGTGAATAAACATAATAGATCTATTTTATCTGTAAGGTAACTTCTTAACCCAACTTCCATTCTTTGGGTTAATCTCCTACTTTCCAATTATGTCATGATATTATTATGTATTATTTTGTATTTTTACTTTTTTTATGTGTACCTATAGTGAATACACATAATATATCTATTTTATTTTAAAAATGATCTTTTTAAGGGATTTGTCTCAATCTCCTTTCATTGAGGCATATTTGGTTTTATACACAACTTTCTTTTATATGGTGTATAAACCCCTTTGACTTTTACGTTTATTCAAAAGGAATCTTTTTTATACGAAGCGTTTTACTAAACGACAAAAAGGGAATGTTTTTCTTTCCGTACTTATGCGGCGACAATGACTTCTCCGCCGCCATGACCATTATTTTAGTTTCGGCTTCCTCTACAAGCCATCACTTTTTATTAATGAAAAATAAATATAAAGTTTTAACATTCTTTTATTTTGGTATTGAAAATGGTTTTGAAAGCGTCTCTATTATATCAATGTGTTGTATTGATATCTTGTGATTGAAATGTGGAAATGTTATGTTTCGTTTATGCATATTTTATGTGATATGATTATGTTATGGTTTATAATATGTTTAAACCTATTCATATGAGGAATGCATTGGACTTAATAAGTGACGGGTGGAGCCCGCTATAGCTCCTCGATGCATCGGCAGGTCTCGTGAGACAAACTAGTGTCTTGGCATGAGGCCTTGACAAAATCTTATCTGTGGTCTTGGCACGAGGCCTTGGCTACGTGGTTATGATAGTCTGGCATTATGCATTCCATCATTATGAATGTGGTTATTGATATTGCATGTGATTATTCGACCAGTAGAATATCCATGTGAAGAAGTAAATGGCATTATCTCATTTTACTTTTGCCATATTATGTTTAAGTTCAAGTTTAAAAGACTTTTGTTTTAGTTATACATTGCCTTAAATGTTAATGTTTATTTATGAAAGCTTCCGCTATATTGTTAACCTTACTGAGCATCCGAGCTCACCCCTTTCAATGTTTTAATATTTTCCAGGATGTGAAGAAGTATTTTATAAATGACCTGCAGGGATAGTCAGAAGAGGATAGAAGTGTGGACTATGGAGACTATGTTATTATTAATTTTTCACCTTATGATGTAATGTAACATTTATGAATGTATCTAGTGTTTCCAAGGCTACTGAAGTAATCGGTATTTCGAGATTTGATCTCTTGTGATCATGACAATGTTACGAAGTAATGCACCGACTCTGGGTAGCGGGGGTCGGGGCGTTATATTTTCTTAGAGATATCTACACCATGTGATATAGGTAACAATCCTCTCTTGGATTGTTCCATATTGTAACTCATGAGTACCTTGTCAATATATGTACCTTGACTTAGGCCAAGAATCCTTTGAGATCTATCTCGATAGATCATGATCCCTTGAATATAGGCTACTTAACCTAAGTCTTTCATGGAGAAGCATTCATTAAATCAATTCTTATCTGACTGTAATACTTTCACATCGCTTCCCATGATTAATATATAATCAACATATAAAACTAGGAAAACGATAGAATTCCCTTCATCCTTTTTATATACACAAGGCTCGCTTTCATTTTTGACAATACCAAAATCTATTATGGCCTCATCAAAGCGTACATTCCATGATCTTGATGCCTTCTTCAATCCATAAATGTATCTCTGCAACTTTCATACTTTATTGGTATTCATTGACTTAACAAACCCTTCAGGTTCAGTCATATAGACGTCTTCAACCAACTTCCAATTTATAAAATTAGTTTTTACATCCATTTTCCAAATTTCATAATCATGAAATGATATTATTGCAAGCAATATTCTAATGTATTTATTCATTGACACTAGTGATAAGGTCTCATTATAGTCTATGCCTTGACGTTGTCTGAAACCCTTTGCAACAAGTCTTTCTTTAAAGTTATTAACCTTACCATCCATGACCATCTTTTTCTTGAATACCCATTTTCATCCAATGGGATTTACATCAGCTGGATGGTCTACCAAAATCCAAAATTGATTTTATTACATGGACGCCATCCCAGAATTCATGACTTCATTCCATGTAGCAACTTCTTTTCCTTCTACTACTTCCTTGTAGGTTAGAGGTTCATCATCCTCAAGGATTATTGTGTCACCTGACTCGGTGACAAGAAAACCATAATGATCTGGTTCTCTAACCTCTCGCGTAGACCTATGCTTTATCAGTGTCTCAGGAACATTTTCTTCTTCCACTTTCTCTTGTGGAGATTGTTCCTCTACCAACTCTTGCGCATCTGGACCATTAACTTCATCGAAGTCAATCAAGCTCCCACTATTTCTAGTAGAATTTGGATCCCTTTCTAGAAATGTGGCGTATCTTGCCATAATTACTTTTATATTTAAGGGTTTATATAGGTAGTATCCTCTAGTTTCCTTATAATAACCTATAAAGATTCACTTAGTGCTTTTGGATGAAAATTTGTCACTTGGTAATGTCTTGACAAATGCCTCGCACCCCCACACATGCATGTGTGTCAGATTGGGTTTCTTTCCATACCATAACTGATATGGAATCCCATCAGTATCTTTATTTTGTACTCTATTAATGGTATATGTTGTTGTCTGCAAGGCGTATCCCCAAAAGGATAATGGAAGAGTTGTACAACTCATCATTGATCTGACAATGTCAAGCAAGGTCTTATTCCCCCTTTCACTAACACCATTCCATTGTTTTGTATAAGGAGGAGTGAGTTAAGATACTATCCCACACTCCGTTAAGTGATCAATGAAAGCTTGGTTAAGATATTCTCTTTCTCGGTCAGAGCCAAGTGCTTTTATCTTCTTACCAAGTTGGTTTTCTACTTCATTTTGGTATTCCTTATAGAAACTAAAGGAATCTAACTTATACCGCATTAAGTATATATAGACATACCTAATATAATCATCATTAAAAGTAATTAAGTACAGAAAAACGCCCCTTCCCTCTACTGGAAATGGACCACATACATCAGTATTTATTAATTCCAGCACTGCATTGGCTCTTTCTCACTTTCCTGATAAAGGTGCTTTGGGTATCTTTTCTTGTAAACAAGCTTGACATACATCTAAGTGTTCTAACTGCACCATGTCTAAATACCCTTCTTGATGTAATCTTCGTAATCGATTCTCTTTTACATGACCATGCTTGAAGTGCCATAGGTGGGTATTATGTGAGTCAAGTTGGTTTCTTTTGTCATTGATTACCATTACTGAGTTTTCTAGTTCTACTATATATAAACCATTGTTAAGATGTGTCATACCATAACATATGTTATCCCTATAAATGACACAAATTTTATTTCCAAACTTGAAATAAAAACCCATAGTGTCTAAACATGACACAGAGATAATGTTTCTGGTAATAGATGGTACATAATAGCAATTGTTTAAAACAAGAATCAAACCAATTGGTAAAGTCAAGTGATAGTCTCCCACTGCCAAGGCCACCAGACTTGCACCATTTGCAGCTTGGAGATCCACTTGACCATTTGCAATCTTCTTGAACCTACTTGGTTCTTGTATATGAATACAAATGTGTGAGCCACATGTCGTATCCAATACCGAACTTGTAGATAAATATCAATTGCATTCAATTACCAAAATACCCGAAGCAGAAGCATCAGCTTGCTTCTTATTCCCAGCTCTGCAATTCTTCTTGCAGTGGCCTTTCTTGCCACATCCAAAGCAGATAGCTTCATGCTCATTACTTTGTCTCTGAATCTTTGGCTTCTTTGCAGGATGATGAATTGGTGTCTTTGGACTTGACTTGTCCTTAGACCCCTTTTCCTTGCCCTTGTTTTTCTTGTTCACCATAAGGACAGTTGAATTTGTATTTTCAATGTCCTTATCTGCTTGGAGAACTAAATCCAAAAGATCCAAGAGCGACTTTTTCATATCTTTCATATTATAATTGACAATGAAATTTTAGAAGATTGACAGTAAAGAGGCAAGAATGAGATCCACCTCTAGTTCTTGGTTTAGTTTGAACCCAAGGGCTTCAAGCCTCTCAATATACCCAATCACATTGAGTACATGAGGACCATCATGATGCCCTTCTTCTAGTCTACACTTATAAAGAACACTTGAGATCTCATACCTTTCTTGCCTAGCCCTCTCCTCATATAGTTTTTGGAGATGTGAAAGCATATTGTAGGCGTCATCTTCTTCATGATTTTTTTTTGCAATTGGCTGGACATGGATGACAGCATGACGCATTGTACATTAAGCGCATCATCAACATTCTTTATCAATTTATCTTTTTCTGTCTTGTTTGCTCCTTGAGGAGGCTCAGTGGGAATTGGGGATTCCAGTGCATATAACATCTTTTCTTGACATAGTACTATGTGCAACCACCTGTACCACTCCTGGAAGTTATTGCCGGTTAGGAGATTTTCCATATCCAAGATCGATCGCAGTGATAAATTACTTATGGTGTTGGTGATTTACATTTTGAATCTACATCAGATAAACATTTAGCAGTTATTAATTTGGCTTGATTACCTTTTTACATTTTATGATTAATAAATTATTATATCATTTAATGTCTCCCACTATTTTAACGAACCTTAACATCCCTCGCTATTAGATTCGGAATACTATATCACTTGAGCATTCTAGTGGAAATGATCCTAGAAACCTCCCTCTTAGTCTACAAGCTAGGGCTATGACATTACATGGAGGGATTCAAGGAAGGCGATATGCTGGCCAACCACTTGTTCTTGTGGTTCCTTGTGTAGTTGAGTGAAGTCCCAGATTTTGGAATCTGAACTTGATTCCCTCAACCTCTTGCCTCTAACATTATAGTAAGTTAGCTAAGTCTAATCCTTGAATAATCACTTTAGTTATGTCAACCCATTTCTCACATGGAAACACACTAGTAGTAAGAGGCACTCTCAACTGAGGCTGATGAGCACCCAAATAGCCGGTTTTGTTTATATGTGAGAAATAGAAGGCATTTTGGACATAATATATATTTGAGAGATTTTTTAAATATTGAATGACGAATATAAACCTTTTCTATTTATTTTTTTCAAACTGGGTTGTCGCGCTCACAACTGAACATGCAATAGAATATTATTCGTCACAACTTTATGCATTTTATCATGTTTACTATCCTATGTGATCATGAAATAATCATGCAGACGCATAATATAATAAACTGTGGATAAAGTAAATCATGCATTCCAACAGTTCTCGAGAATTCTATAATGATCGATTGATAACTGATAAATCATCACCTAGGGGCATGCATACTAGAGTCGATACATGACGCGTGTCACTTCTTGCCCCAGTCCAAAGCGCCCACCTCCTGTCTGGACTACCGCCTCAACATGGCAGGGTCTGCCTCTCAGATCATCACGAATTAAATACAAATATACTCACACACTGGCGAGGGGGTCTGGGGTACAAAATACAACCAGTGCAATGGACGTGCATTCCCTATTATATATTTTAATTAAAAGACAATTCACATACCGTCATTTATCTAATTATATATTACAATCATCGCACACATTGAATAAATAATTTAATAAATAAATAAATGTCAGGCATACACAGGTCGGACAATAGCTCAAGACCAGTTGGGGTAAAAGCACAATAAAAATTAAATTGCAATAAATTAAAATTTTGCGAGGGTGTCTTAATAAATTAAATGAATTTGATTAAATTCAAATAATTTTTTTATCGGTTCCATTTCTTTAATTTAATTTTAATTCCAAAAGTTAAATTAAACCATTAATTTAATTTTAAACTTAAATTAAATTAATATTTTCGGATTAAAATAATTTAAACCCCTCAATTAATTCCAATTACTTTAATTTAAAAAAATAAAATAATTAAAATTAATTTAATGCAGGGATACCTCTAGCCAGAAAGGAGTCCAGTGGGACTGCGTACCGCCGCAGGATGTCATCCTGGAACCGCGGCTTGACCGCGGCGTGACCCCGGCGTGACCGCGACATCCAATGACTCCCACGGCGGCTGCAACCTCCGGCATTGTGTGAGGGGAGAGAGAGGAGGCCGAAAAAAACCGGCCAGTCACATGGATGGCAACCCACTGCTCTGGCGAGCCGGCGAGGTGGCTCTCCGGTCCGGGGTTCCAGTGCGGGCTAGGGGTGGCCGAACAGATCCGGTTTGGAGGAGGCCAACGAGGGTTCAGGGCAGCCGGACGGAGCCGGTTCAGAGGAGGCTGGCGAGGGTCCAGGGGAGCTAGACGGAGTCGGTTCGGCGGGAGGAGTTCCGGCAGAGGGGAGTCCGGCGCGGGCCGCGATGTCTGGCCGGAGGGGGGTCCGGCGCGAGAAAAGGAGGCCGGCACGGGGGCTCGGGAAGCATGACGGAGGGGGTCCGGTCGTGAGGCAGGATCTAGCGTTAGGTGGGTGTCCAGCCGAAGTGAGGTGGGAGGCCATCCTGCAGGAGATGAGGCTAGCGCGGGCCGCGGCGTCCGGCTGGAGGGAGCCGGTCCGACGGAGGCAGGCGCGGGGTGCGGCTCAGCGTGGAGCAGGTCCGGCGAAGGGGGGAGGCACTAGGGTTTGGCCCTCCCTTCCTATGTTCTGCCTGAGAGAAGACCCGTAAGAGTCTTCCTCCTTTTTCATTATTATTAAATAAAGGGAGAAGACCACATTTTGGGGTCTTCTCTCCCCTCCATTTTTTTAAAATAAAATCAAACCTAGACTTTACTTGACCGGAGTCTTTAAAATTATATTTTATAATAAAATATTATATTATATTTGATAATAATAAAATATCACATTTAATTTTATCTCAATAAAATTTAGATTAACATCAAATGAACAAAATAACTTGCGACGTTGATCTGTTTAAAAATTTCACATGGTAATAACTTGATCATTTGAATTCGAAACGACGTGTGGTGGAATCCGAATGAACCGTTTTAACACCCCATAATTAAATTTAATGAATTTTAATTTTTTTTGACTCAGAAAAACCAATTTATCCCTCTGATACTACTATTGAGTACCGGTACTGCGTATTGGAAGCCAGTGGGCCGGGAATTTAAAATTTTCTGCTTCACCGGAGTGACATTACCATGTCAACTCTGGTGATCTTTTCCCAGCTTGGCCTGAGGATCTCGCAAGGTTCATAAGGATCACAAAAATTAAACTGAACATTTACCTTGTTCAGAATTGACATGTAGGACGCCGGCGATCGTAGCTCGAAGACTCCGACGTCTAAGCCCTCTAGATCATCCACACACGCCTTGTGAATCTGCTCACACGTCGTTCATCAAGATCCGGGTGCTAGCGCGGATCTTCGACGCTCACTTCAGCGCAACGATGATCACCGCAAAGTAGGAATCTTCGATCCGGGATGGATGATCTTGAAGATCCTTCTTTTCATGAGAGTATCTCTCTCTAAATTCCAGGAGGAGAGAGATGATCTCAATCTTGACACATGAATAGTAATAATGGGAGATCATCTCTCTCACTTATATAGAGAGTGTTAAAACATGCGGTATAGGTTCCCAGCCCCCGTGTAATAGACGTCCTCTATATAAGCGATATAAATAATTTTTTATGACAAATAAAATTATTCCATAAATAATATTTACAATTTATCACTTACTTGTAATATATAAATATATTACATGATAAATTTGAGTCTTTAACTCGACTCATTCCTCCTGCTAATATTAAATGATCTTAGGATATTTAAATCTAGTAGAATAATATTAATACGTGTATTTACTATATAACTTGAAAATACATTTTATAAATAAATTCAATGAATTATTCTAAAGTCAAATAATTAATCAATTAATTTATTCAATGGTGATCCATAGAAATTGGATAGTTCTCGGACCCTTTGGCGGGGCCTGCTATGTATTAAATTCCTATTCCCAGAATACGGCAGATTCTCAAGGCACTATTGTGTGTGACCCTCTTTGCCCTTATCTTAATAGCAGTGAATAATATCATCGACCTAGAGTGGGTACTAGAAACCCATCGAGGCCCCTATAGAGATAAGGAAAAGCTAAAGCAACGACTGCCTTCTTATGAACATGGTCCATGTAATCTAATCTCTTCGTCATCGATATCTCAATAATGCAGAATGCATACTAGTGTCATAATTCTTTATTTGCTTTATTTTTTTTGTTTATTTCTCCAGAAGGTCTTACCTTCGACTACCATGGACATGGATTTATAGAAGGTGTAACTATCTTAATCAACCAGGCCCGAGATATCTCTTCCTGTACTCAGAGGTGACAAATCCTTTCTCGATCATTCAATCAATGACATGCCATTAATGACGTAACTGATAAAAAATACCTCAACACGACATTATCTCCATGGTTTTCACCTTATATCAAATGTGCATAATTAAATGACATTCATTGATAGTGATCTCAATTCATAAGACCATTACACATGTCTGTAGATAAGAACAACCAATGACACCAGAAACATGTGGTGTTCCAATTAAGCGGGTTTGTCCTCATGATCTCAATAGCTAGAGATAATCAAGTGTGAACTTCATGAGAAGAAGTCTCAATGCTTATGATCCCCCAGCACCTGATGGGATCACATCATTAGTTTCCTTTCAGAATGATGTAACTGGATCATAGGACGTTACTTTAAGATTACTGTCATGGCATCTCAGGGTTCTCATTATTGTCTGGGACCTGTAATAACCATTTGATGCGACATGTAATCTATGGACATTTAAAATAATGAAGTGGATGTAGAAGTATCTACACTATCATGGAAATATAAACACATGTATAAAAACAAACTGAGTACATGTAAGAGTAATCAAATTACAATACATGTTTGGTCTAGGGCACCCACGTTCAACATCAATAATGTTCTTTTTATGAAATGGTTTTCAAATAGCATGCTTTAAAAATAAATTTCATAGTCCTCATAATGAAAACAAAATGTAAGTTATAATTCCAAAAGTCACAGATGTGTGTATGTGAATGAATTTAAGGAATGAGGAGTGAACCCACAAACCCTTATGGGACTTTTGACAACTTATATGAAGGGTGTTACCTAATAGAACTCTAATTCATTGGGTAATGTGTCAATCTCATGAGATTTCACGTATGGTGCTTTGGAGGTTTATCCTAATCACATTATGGTATACCACAGGTTTATCCTAATCACATCATAGTACATGGGAGGTTTATCCCAAGTGAAACACGGTGTGCGAGAGGTTTTTCCCAAACACATTATGGGATTAGGGAGTGAACCTAATCCATTATGTGACTATTTCCACCACTATTAGGAGTGAACCGAAAATAAATTCATTGATCCAAGGTGACCTTGAGAATTAAATACAAATGATTATAAGATTTTCAAGAGAAATTACTAATACTTTATGAATGATCAAAAAGAAGTCAAAATATTTGTAAATATATATAAATTAAAATCCAATTTTTCAACAAAATATTTATTCTTAAAAGTGTACATGTTTTCCAAATATTTCATCAAAAAAATTTATAATATGTTTTAATTTCTATTTCAAATTTCAGTACCCAAATTTGGTTTCCTTTTTTAAACCCCTTACTAATATTTTATTCACTCGCCCCATATTTTTAAAACCACTTTTGATTGGGTTATAAGCATGCGTAGAAGCGATATAGTTGTCAAGGTACCTCTAAGGTGTTTACCCTTAAAAATAACTACTTTTTCGTTTCAATGGTTTTGTAATATAGAATTCTCCAATGTATCCAGATGCTCTAAAAATCTACAACTCTGTGATCTTGGGTACTGTTCTAAATAAATTATTTCTTTATTTCTTTCTTTGGAACAAGTTTTTGTGTCATTGTAGTTGTTATCAGAGCAAAAATATATATATCTATAGAGATTAAGATGTAGAGAAACCCTTTTAACCTTTAGAGGCCATAGGTTAATTTTCATGGGTTTTACTTTAAGGGATTGTCTAGCGCTCCTAGTTTTTTTAATTGGGAATAGTGAAATTCATAATTTCTTTATGTACGGTGATAAAATTGTGAAGGAGTAATTCTTATAAGGGGGTAGAATGTAACGATCCAGGTTTTAGTAAAAAATAATATTTTCATTTATTTTATTGATACTTTATATTTTATTATTAATTTATTTATTTTTTGTGTAAATATTTATTTTAATAATAAGGGATGTAATATATATATATATATATGGTTTTTAAGATGGTATTTTCTTATGTGTACAAATATAAATAATATCTTGTAGAAAACATTTACTAAATTAAAATAAACCATGAATCAATTATTTAACATATCTATTTTACATTTTATTGAAGTTATGAATTTTTAATTAGTCAAAAAATTGTATGTATGTATGTATATTTTGTGTATAATTAATAGGAAATAATTAAAAAAATAAGTTATATATGTATTTTTTTAATCTCAATGAACAATGTAAAAATTAATGTTGACATTTTTAAATTAAAAAAAATTTAAATTTGTTTTAGGTTTTTAATGTAATAGAGTTTAATAAATTGTTATTTTAAAACATTAAAATTTATTACAAGCCTTTTTACGTTTTTCTTAATAACATATATATTATTACATAAAACATAATTTGTTTAATTTATTGTTAAATTTATACTAATTTTAGAATATACTATATATTTAAATTAAGAAACTGGGTTAAAAGAAAAATAGTATGTGACATATATAATTGTGAAAACTAAATAAATTAATGACCATAGATATTGGAATAAATGTATAATTACATGAATACTATTATTTATAGAAGAAAATAATAAAAATAAATTTTTTTATTATTTAAGAAATTTATAATTAATATATTAATATATTGTGTTTAAACAATTGAATATATATATACATCTATATAATTAATCGTTATAAAATTAAAAAAAAAGAGTAGTCTACAGCTAAAGCTGACACCCTCCCACACCCCAACAATCTTCATCACCATCACGACACCACCTCTAGAGTTTTCTTCCCAAAATAATCTTCCCTAATCATAGCGTAACTCGTGGATGCATATAGAAACACCCCTCTGGCGTTCTTATGGGTCATGCAACATATCATGTGTGGGAAATCCCGCCACTCGAAATAGATGTGTACGAACAGTGCCGACCCATGCCCTATTGATGGCTGATCATCAACCCTCATCGGTGATCACATTGTCTTCAAATGTCTTTCCACTGGTGGAATTACTCTCCCAAGAATCACTAGATTTGAAGGTATGTCCGATTTTGAAGTGGTGGATGAACTGACTAGAATTTTAGGTATTTTTTATTTTCAAATTTTTTTTAGGTTGCTTGTATGACCAAATTACATCTTTTTTAATGGGATGTGGGGTTTTCATGTTGGGCTAGAATCCCTTTGACATTGAATTTTTCATTTTTTTTGTGGTTACGGAGGATTATGGATGTCCGGTTATCTATGTATACAAACCTTGTTGTGTAAAGAGAAAGAAAAAAAGAGTAGTTGATTCTCATGAATCTTCCCACTGCATCTTAGGTAGTTTAGATTGAATTTTTTTCCCTTTTTCTTCATCATTGTGATATAATACCAAGTAGTAGTGGACATTTCAATTCATACTGTACGAGGAATTTTGTTTCGAAAAATACTTTAAGCAATCAGTTTGTTTATTATGCTTAAATTTGTCTAATTTGATTACTATTGTTGATCAAAACATCTTGCCATGTAATCATTTTCCCCTATTGTGAAAAGTGGAGTCATCTTCATGGTAAAGGGATACTATTTTTTTGAAAAATTTCTTGTATTTTTGATATATTCATAAATTGATCAGCAGTATTTAAATCTCCTTACTATGAAATTATTTTCTCTATTGCGAAGCTGTGGAACCATTTTCATAGTAATAGATTTTATTTTGTGAAATATTTTCAGGTGTCTTCTTTAATTCATGTAATTTATGCCCATTTTTGTTCTATTTTATTTATTACTTGTATGTCCAAATAATTATTTTTTATATAGTTATAAAACTACACACTTTTCATGTAAGAATATATTTCCGACCATTTCCAACGAAGGTGATTTACTTCATGAATATTTAAATAATTTTTTCTATGTCATTATGATATCAAGAGGAATTTTGTTAAAGCTATTATTATAATTTTTAAACTATATATATATATTTTTTCTTTAAATTCAATCTTATTCCAATATATCAACAGTTGTTTATATACAGTATTATGATTGTTTTCAAGATGAAAATATGATCCTTATTATGCATTAAAGTTTCAAGTTATGTATTAGATATTTTAATTGTTTTGGTTCATGAGACTTATTTATCATAAAATTATTTTAAATAATTAAAAAACTTTAGATGGAATCTTTTGCATAGGAATGATGTTATTAGGCTTTTCAAAAGTTATATGTTCTAAATGTATGTATATATATATTTTTTAAAAACATGTATACATATCATGGAATGTTTAAAATTATATCCACCAATGGATATCTATTTAATAAAATTAATTTAATGTTTACTTTAATTTTAGTTTTTCCCATAAGATTTCAAGAAAGATTATAAACATTCAAATTAATGTTTTCTAAAACAATTGGATATACAATGATAATAAACACACACACACACACACACACATATATATCTATATTTTATGTTTATATACGTAAATATATGAAGGAATTTGTTTATGTCATTTTACATAAAAATGTTATTATTAATCGATATATATATATATGTGATTATGCAACCATCTTTTATTCAAACATTATTTGTTATGTAAATAAATTTATATACATGTACCATTTATGAAAAACTATTACATACATGAACATCGAAGTATAATTATGGAATTTAATGAGAGGATAATTTTATCATGATACATGTATAATCAAGAAGGTTATTTTTATGAAATGATTTTTAAATATCATGTTTTAAAAGGATATTACATGGTCCTTATAATGAAACAAATTGTAAGATATAGCTAAAAAATTCACACTTAGGTGTATGTGAATAAATGCAGGGTATGGGGAGTGAACCTGAAAAATCACATGGGACTCTGGTCCACTAATATGAAGGGTTTTCCCTGATAGCGATCCAATTCAATGGGTAATGTGTTAATCTCATTAGATCTCATCTATAGTGCATGAGAGGTTTATCCTATGCACATAATAGTGTGCAGGAGTTTTATCTGAAGCACATCATGGTGCATGGGATGTTTATCCAAATCACATCACAGTGCACCAGAGGTTTATCCCAAACACATTATTGGATTAGGTAGTGATCTAAATCCATCATGGGACTATGTCAACCATGTACTGGGAGTGAACCGAGAATTCATGTAATGATCTAAGGTGCCTTTGAGAATTAAATATGAATTCCTTCAATTGAAATTAATAATACATTTTCAATGATTGATGTGGTTTACCAAATGTTGTAAATATATATAAATTGAAATCCATTTTTTTAAAAAAAAGTTTATTTGGAAAAGTTTATGTTTTTTCCCAAGATTTCATCAAAAAACATGATAATAGGTTTTACTTTTTATTTTGAATTGCCGTACTCTAATTTGGTTTCCTTTTGTTTTTTTAAAGACTTTATGAGATTTTAGTCACTCACACCATGTTTTAAAAACCACTTTTCATAGCATTTAAATATTCTTAGAAACGAGATAGTGGTCACGGTAACAGTAAGGTGTTTACCCTTGCAAAGAACTATTTTGGTCTTTTTTTAGGTTGTATAATTGAGAATTACCCAATGTGTCTAGACTCTCTGAAAATCGATACCTTTTCAATCTCTGGGTTTTCTCTAAAGAAATGAGTTATTTATTTATTTATTTGGAATATGTTTTGGGGTTGTTATAGTCCAAATTCCTATACGACAACCCTTGTGTGTAGCTGAATCCTTGCAACCAACACCTGGTATCGCACCTAGTCCTACCTTAGATGTAGGCATCAAACTCGATCCTTGGATCCAAGATTTCCAAGAAGGCTTACTATATTACCTAGCAAGACTGACTATCTTACCACATGCCTGACACTCTTTTGGAGGTCGATCTCTCTATGTATGGACATGTGATAGCTTCCCACACTTGAAGCACAATGAAAAAGACCCATTCCCCAGTGGTCTACCAAAATTCCCATCATGCCTTCCCTATTAGAAATCCTCTCATCTTAACTTTTGAATATCGTATGCATCACCACTAACATCACATAATGGCATCACCCATCTCAAATTTGATTGCTCCATAAGATTTACCTCATATATAAGTGTCTAGTTCAAAGATTTCAAGAATGAGTCTCTCTTGAACATGTTTACATGTACCCTAATGTCAATCTATAAACCATTATTTAAACACCTCACTCTCATGATGTCATCAACCACCATACATGGTGTAAAGTGTGACAAGTATGGGAATGTAGCTTCATAATCTATGATGGGAATGTCTCTCTATGAAAGGTTCATGAAATCTTGATATCTCTCCCCCCTCAGCATCTCCTGGAAGAAGTTTTCAATGAATATTTCCCCAAAACATTTTCAGTCTAGTCCCTCATATCCCCTTTCTTTTACCAGTATGACCACTAGTGTTTTTCACACCTCACATCGTGCACATCACCAGCTTCACCGTCCATTTTGAGGGTGTCTTGAGCTAATCGAATATTTTATTCACTGACTATATCCAGTTATATTCTACATTTGGTCCACCCCCACCTTAAAATGGTGGTAGTTTCTTTGACTGGGGCTCCCAAGTCAGGTATTCTATAAATGGATTAGCTCCAGGATCTCCCCTATCAATCCCAATGATGACACAAACCAGACTCTTTTGGAGCATCTCATCAAACCATGGCCCAAGAACATCTATATCATGTAAATGACCCACCTAAACCAGATCTTGTACAAGTGGATGTACGTATAGATCAGGACTAGTCTGACCCAATAGAGCCTCATTAAAGGGAAAATCCTCTAAATGCTCATAAGACACCATATAACCACCCCCTTAATGCTCCACTGGAAGCCTTCTAGGTGGAATCCTTCTGAATACTAATATCATGGTCAACCATCTGTAATAGTATATATATAACATAGATAAGGATATTTTTAATAAGAATCATAATCTCACCACCCTTACCCTCCCCCATCACTACCATGTCATATAATATCTAGCCTTAGGGTCCCTTACCCATCCATATTAGTTCAAGGAACATATAAATTCGGCTTCATGGCCCCTCAATTACCAATAATGGAGTTAGAAATCACATATAAATCTGATCTATCTTTGTAGAATTACACCAATAAGGATATACAAGAAGACACTATTTAGATTCTTTGTTGACACTTTAAAAAACTCACGCCTATCATTAAACCTACATTCTCCTATCATATTCAATCCCACACATATCATATAAATATGGAATCACACATATATTTCATTGAAACCAAATGCATCGGCTGGCTAAGTAGAATTCCACCAAAGAGAGGATATGTACGAAACCATTATTTAACTTCCGTTGTTGAAACTTCATAAAATACAACCACTGTAAGAGAAATCTAGGTGCCCAATTAAAATCACAAGAAATTAATCACAATAACATATATATATAGATATATCATCGTTTGTTTCTATCAAGAAAACATAAATAATCACCCCTTTCCATACCGGGCCAAGGATCCATATCTCCTTTCTTGCCATACCGGGCCAAGGGTCACATATCATAATAGATAAAAATCAAAATCAATTGTACCACTCGAGGTGTAAATAATATCAACTATCAAAGAGAAAATAGAATATAAAATTCCCCCTAGTAACTTGGTAAGTCCCCCATGAATGGGGTTGTATAAACCCGAACACGAGCTCCAAACCCAATTCTGGCTAAATACTACTATCTGGTATACCATAACACAAAAATTAATAGCCTAAAAGAGGTAAATGAAACCCTATGATAACATTTGTAGAACCCCAACCCATTTTTTCATCCGAATAGTGCATTGAGCCAGCCGGCCTCTAGGCTTTAGTCACACCTCCCCATATTCCAAATGTTTTCGACTATTAATAATGATGTAAATATGTGATAATGGGGAGACTATACCCTCTGGTGGTGATAATAATAATTGAATATAGATAAATACATCATTCAAATAAATAACATGATAAGAGGACTAGAAACCCACCCTACCAGAAGCAATAACTGACATCGGTAATAAGTAATAAAGGAAAACATATAGTTTTCAAATAAAACATAATTTTTATATAATAAAAAAACATTCCATATCAAATGATTAAATACAAAATAATAGAAAAATAGTAGGGTGTACCATGTCTTACCATCAATACATTAATATAATCAATATATTAAAATAGAATAAGACTCCAATGTTAACTCCAACTGATGAAAAAACCATTAAATTCCCTTACTACCCATTCCATGATAAATATCCCAACATGATCACTAAGGTCTATCTCTTTAGCTCGATCCCTTTCCCGATCATTTTATCATAATGTATAGACACATCCAAAAGTTCCCATGTAGGGTGTGAGAATAACTCTCAGTAGTCCACCACCAATGTGTTCCTATTTTATATCACTGTTAACGTGGGTGTATCTAAATTTAAATAAAATAGAACATACACATCATAAAACTAACCTTCTCCCATTCTGCTCAGCATCCACAAGAATTAAATCACCTACTTATTCCATCATTGGTAAACCATGTGACCTAGTAATATATGTAGCATACAATGACATGTCTTCATATTTATAACATCATTGGCGGGGATCCTTAGTATAATCCTAAGACATCCCCTGATGAGTAACAAGCTGGAGAGAACTCAGTCACCTCTTATAACCTTATCTCTATAAACTTGTTCTAACTAACACCTCTTGTGTCATAATCAATTATCCAGTGTAAAAAAACATATCCAAAACATATGTACTTGGTCTCTCAGACCCTGGCTGATAATCTCCCATTAGCTCAAATGTTAATGTCCCAAGTCACATAGATGTATGTACTTCAATATATAATCACCATCCTCTGAATAGGTAACATCCCAAAAAAGGATGATTTGTGTATTCCCGAATAATATTGCATTAAGGGCCTCAATATACGGTGAGACTTAGCCCCCAACTAACAATCTCAACACCATCAACTAATGGCTCCTCACCATCCTTGTGGATTTATATGGAAAGCACCTCCAATTTCACCGATGGTCAACACCGTACTAATCCACAACCAATGGAGGCCTATACCCACACAAGTGGTCAGCACCACCTCATCATCTAAGTCCTATCCGTGTGTACACGACTCCAATGATGCATCATCCCATCATGTTGATCATAAATCTCCCCAACATAGTACCTAATACACATAATCCCAGCACCTAATTCCTTAGTGACCACTTTGATAATCACAGTGTTCAAGACCATCCAATATCACAAGGGCCATACCCTCATCCTACTGATCACATCTCCCAAAACTGATGACCATTTCATCCAATCTAGTGAACAACATCAACCAATGAATCTAATCCAAGATTAACTGAATGACTCACATCTCCGCAATGTAGGTGGTCATCACCACCTCAATCCCTAGGCTAAACCCGACATGTTATCATGGAAGAATCACAATGAATATATATAATTAAATTAAATTTAAATAACCAAACCAGCCTCACCTTCCTAAGTGTTAAAATTCTATGGCCTAGATTTACATTTTTTAGTCTTGGAGGATCATTACCATAGTCATATCATGTGATAAATGTAGCAATTAAAATCCAAGAAATAAATTATTAAGGTCTCACTTAGACAACCCTACATTACAATCAATAATTCACCCCCAAAACACTAAAAAAGTCTATGATAATGATAGGAACCACCTACCTTATTCTGTTATATGTTTTCTCATCCAATATTTACCTCTAACTCAAGTCTATTAAAAAAATCATACATTCAGATAATCCTCCTGAAATTAGAGTAAAACATCTCACACAAATTTAGTGTACAGTATAGGGAGAGAAAAAAAAAATAATCTATTATATTAAATATCTTATAAAAAAAATCCATAGGCACCAATGGATTTATGATCAGAGCTCAAATGGAGGATGGGCCTCAAAGACAGAAAAGAGTAGAAAGGGGGCTCCCTAGCCGTTGTAGAAGAAGCCACATGTGGGAGAAGAAAACATAAATATAAATATTAAATAAAATAAGTGAAAATTGTAAATTTTACATTTTAAAGAGGCCACATGATTACCACATTGTTTTGAAATCTATGCACAATCCATGCAGTACCCACTGTCTAAGAACCACTCTGGCACGACCAAGGCACACAATTTATCAAACCATATGCAGGCCATGTGAGTCCTTACTTTTAAAAAATATAGATGACTCGAACAGTCATGTTCCCCCACCTTCACGGTTTTTAAAACCAAAAACAATTGAAGGAGGGATACACAGTTACACCAGATTGGTTGAACGGTTTGTCCAAACCATGTGCAGCTGTTTGTGCACCTTGAAAAGTTGGGGTTTCATCATTCTAATGCACCATAAATCCACTTGAAACCCCAGGGGAACATGATAAATATTAATATATATCTAGTAATAATGATTTGGGTTAAGGAAACTCTCATAATTTTGTTTTTAAGATTAAGAAAATATTAGGTCCAACCACCAAATTGAAAATTCTCAAACAGGTTGAGGATCTCGACCTATTCTAAAAACTTGAGACCTTTAAATTACAATATAATTTGTGTGTAAAACATGTCAATTAGTTATAAATGAAATTTATTATATAATAAAGAAATTAAGTTATTAATATAATCATTTAATCAAATTTTTATATGTTTAGATATCATTTGAAACCATATGTTTTGATTTAAACCCTTCGTTATCAAATTTAAACTTAATCATGGTAATGAAATTTCCAATATTGAAGGGTTATAATTGTAGTTATAAAGTGAAAAATGGATCATAAATGTTCAAGGGATTAATTTCTAAATGAGTTAAAATCATAATATTCCTCTTGAAATATTCTTATATTTTTTAAATAATTTAATAAGAAAATTTTTAACATAAAATATCAATAATGTCTCTTTTGAAACAATTCATTTAATTTGAATTTGAAAATGTAACATCTCATTACTATTTCGGGTATTCCTAAATCATCTAGAATTAAATTATTATTACATTAAATGGGAAAATGAATTATTAGTGAAAAGTTATGTTTTTTGTTAAACATGTCGTGGAATGGTAAATCGCCCAATTCATACTCTAGAATATTCAATTAAATATTTTCAGAGTTAAAAAAAGAGTAAATATGAGTTTCTGATGTCTGCAAAGCCTCGGAGAAGATAAAATAAAAATATTAAATATATTATTTTAAACACATGTAAGTTATTAAAAATAATTGAATAATTCTAAAATAGTACATCAAATGAGAAATCTGAGACCACTTTTATGTCCAAAATATGGTGTTTACCCAATGTGGGTTATAACATTCCAATGCATCAGAGATTTGGATGTCTCGCTCGTGATTTAAAGTTATTAAATAATATCTAATATATTATTTATTAAAAATAATTGAATATCTCCCAAATGGTGCATCGTATGGGAAATCTGGGAAAACCAATGGGTTCGGAACGTGGTGTTTACCCTAGAAAAGGTATATCATTTGTTTGCATCGGGTGTTTGGATGGCTCACTCGCAAGAATAAACCTTTTTATTTTAATTAATTAATTGTTTCGATTTTTAATTAATAAATATTTAATATCTCTAAAATTGTTCATCATTTCAGAAATTCGATACCGTCGTTGTTGTCAGAACATTTTTTCTACCCTATACAAGGTATAACATATATTTACATCTGGTTTTTGGATTCTTCATGGGAAAAAATTACCCTATTATTTTAATTAATTAATTATTCAGATTTTTAATTAATAAATCATTAATATATATCAAACGGTTCGTCCTATGAGAAATAAGAGACCGTTGTTAGGTTCATATTGATGTGTTTATCCTATTTAGCGTATAAATTTAATGCAAAATGGATGTTTAGTGTCATTTAATTTTTAACTTAAATAATTGAAATATTAATTATAAAAAAATGACATGTACTATTCACCTTCTCTTTCAATGCCAAAATACACCATTTTTAATGCATTGAGGATCCCAAAACCTCCATTTTAACTCTTTTTTTACCATTTAATTTGGAATAGGATTAATGAGTTATAATTAATGACTCTGTATTAAAAATGTGTTTGAAACTCCAACTAAAACGAGAGTTTAATTTCTCTGCGGTTATGGAAAATTCGAACCAGCGTTTGGGGGTCTCTAAATGTTTAAACCACCCAGCCTACCTTGTGGGTCAATTATATTGAATTTGGGTGATTCCAAACCCCCATTACATAATATCAATAGCATCCAATGGTTTCTTTTTATTTTGGTTCCATAATGGGTTTCCTTCCCTTGTCTGGCGCCTGAAGCTTTCTCAGGTTCTTAATTGTTTTACATTAATTTATTTTGTTCCTTTTTCTCCTTTTCTCAAAATCTTTTAAATTATATATGTTTTTCAATATTTATTGATGGGAAAATTGTACTCACTTGCATGTTTTCTGATATTAGGTGCTAGTCGCCGACCCGTGGGGATCAGAAATGCCTTTAGGGCTATGTCAGGGTCGGCCCGGTTATCGGTTTACCAGGGTACCCGAGTTGGATCATGATATGAAATAACATGGAAAAAATAAATTTGAATATAAAACATTAAAATATATCTAATATAATATATTTGTCTTAAAAACATTTGGGACACTTCATCTACCCCAAAATATTCTTTTAGATTTTCTAATTTCATTTAATTGAATTTTCAAATACTTTCACAAGCACTATGTCAGCGTTGCATATGAATTTAAGGTAATTATTTCAACATTACAATTTAAAAATAAATTAATATCATAAAATATTAATTAGGTTCAAAATAAACTGTTATATTAATTAAATATATATATATAATCCGATATATTCTGTGAAAAATTATTTAATATGTTACATTCAATTTCTAGCCATGTTTAATCATTTCACATGGATTTGGATGAGATTATTATTATATAACTCCATATTTTGAAAATAACATTCTAAATAATCATATATACATAATATTTTTAAATAAAGTCTATAAAATTCTTTTAATTCTCCAATATTATCATTAGGATAACAAATTTGACTTTTCTAGTGATGCCCAAACACTACATCGATAGTACAAATTATTTCCATATTTATCATGAAATAAATTATAATTTATATGTTTTGATTTATTAGTGAATTAAATTTTTATTATGTTATCACTTATTATTCATTCCATAATATTAATTGATTTTTATATTACATTTATGACTTAGAGATATCATAAAAGATATTATATTTCCGAAAAACTTTATTTTTTAATAATCACCGAAATTTTAACATCTAAAAAATTATAATAATATCATACTCATAAAAAATAGAATTTATGAATACAAAAATTAATACAATTTCATAAAATGTGTGTCATATATTTTTTAGAAATTACTTTTAAAATAAATGCATAAAATGCTATGAAAAATGGGTTTTTAGAAAAATGAACTTATACCTAATACCCAGTATAAAGATGACTCCTGTGTAATTAATTTGATTATCTAAAAAGAATTTTTTATTAATTTACTATTTTATTTTTATAAGAATGGGGTTTTTAATGAAAATAAATTACTATTTTATAAAAAAATGTATTCTTCACTATTCACTGAAAAATCATCCTTTTTAGAGAAATCCCAAAATTTCACTATATTTTTTCTTTTACAGTATAATTACATAAATGATTTCATTATTATAAAATTAATTTTCTAAAATTTCTATAAATTAATTATAATATTCTCTCCTAGATGCTAATAAAACCATCTTTGAAGAAAAAATATTTTTGAATATTAAAGTGACTTTACAAAAAATTAAGTATTTATTTACTAATAATTAACCAATACATTTGTATTAAGTGGGACCTATATATATATATATATATATATGTTATAATGGGGTTTATTCTATTCATACCCACCAATTCAGTGGCTAGGTTATAACTATATCATTTAAATAATAAAATGTCATGTTTTGTTTAAAATCTACATTGCGTGTTGTATTCGCTATCAAACATAATGTTTTAATAGAATTTTAGGTTATTACATCACCCATTTAATAAATTTCATCCTCAAAATTTAAAATAATTATCGGTAATCAAGGGTTTCAATTTTATACATACCTTTTTTGAAATCCCACAACATAGAAAGGATCAATAACACTTCATTTTGAAAATTGGGAAAGGGAAAACAACGATCATCATGAATAATGCATATTAAAGCTCTAAATAAGAGAAAATCAATTAGAATTGAAAATATAGACATGGAGTAAAAATCAAAATCCAGATAATTATAGAGAGTGATAGAGATCATTGATCATGAGAAATTAAATGATCATGAGAAAGTCATTGACGAAAAATCAATAATCCAATGAGGTGTGAAAAGACCACTAATTCACCTAAAAACAAGTTAATCAGATAAATTAATCGATAATCCAATGATGTGTGAAAAGACCACTAATTCACCTAAAAAGATGTTAACCAGATAAATTTTTTCCTAACCCAATTCCTAGATTTTTGTACATTTTATACCATCTATACTAAGAACATAATGAAATATACTTACTTGAAAAGTATATTTCCATCCTTTAATTAATTTCATCCACAATCATATCTTTTCATCCAAATGACGAGAATTAATGATAAAATTTTCTTGCCTAAAGAACTAAAATAAACTTCTAACAAATCCCATTTTCCCCAAAAAAATTACAATATATTCCTTTTATATTTATAAATATAAAAAATTAAAAATAGTCATCAAAAGGTATGATAATTATAAAAATGAATAAACCTTCATACAAATAAATACTACTTCAGTATCCAAATTTTTAAAGTAATACACAATGATAAAACTAAATCATTACATAAATAAAAATACATTAAACTATTCAAAATATTATTTTCTAATATCAAAAACAAAATATTAGAATTATTTGATCATGTATTCTTCCAAGACAATTTAAAATTTATCTCTTAACAAAATCAATCACTCTTAAAGTCACATACAAAAAATATATTTTACCTAATCATATAATCACGAAGATATGATAACCATTTCCATTAATAACCTAAATCACCCTATAGACACAGTAAATTCATATATTCTTCCAAAGGATAATTCAATCATTATTCCTCAGATAAAATCCCATAATATTCTATTTTCCTTAATCTAATATTGTTCCCTACAGTTATAGAAATCTTCCTCCAATGTAATATTAGTCACTTAATAACCAAATCACAAGTATATCCCATGATTATGTAAATAATAAAATAAATGATCCCAAAATAAACATAATATTTATATATAAAGTCATTTAATAAAAAATTAAAAAGAAAATGATCATACTAACCTAGAAATCATGTATTCCAGTGGAATTTATTTCACCCATGCCACATTTCAATTGTTGGATAAATCCTAAGATCCTTTCCTAGTTTGAACGTTAGTCACCTATCATACATCTTATCCCCTTAATAAAACAATATTAATATAGTCCATATAATTCTCCCTAAAATATGATGAATATCCTAAAAAGTGACCTTAAGAACATCAATATTAAATAATTTTTTAACCTCAATTATTATCTCATAGCAGTCAGCATACATCCCAAACAATTTCATATATTTATTCTAAACAATTATTTATTTTAAGATTAAGGGTTTCATATAGCTGGAAATAATAAAATTTATACCAAAATATCATTAATCATATTAGAATCCCATTACGTATAACCTCAAAAGGGGTGTCTAAGAATTTGTACATATGATCAACCTTAAAATTACAAACCCATAATGGTATCCAAAACTCCAAAGATAACCTCAAATGAAAATACCATAATCTCTAAATTTTTCTAAACCATATTCGGATACCAACTATAATAGACCCTAACCCACACTCATGGATCTATTATAAAACAACAGCTTTTCATTTATTGATTTCATGATGATAAATGTCACCCAATTTTAGTCATCCAAAACATGCAACATCATAATTTTTTTTGATAACACACATACCCAAGGAACATTTAGGTTTTGAGATTTATAAAATTACAATAAACTCTTTTAATTGGACATTTCCCCATAGTGTCTATTTTTTTCAGAAAGAGATATCAATATAAATAAATGATTTCATCATTAAAGGTAACTTCCAAATTTAAAACATGGACATTATTAACATTCCAACTCATAATTAATCCCTATTAAAAAATAATTGGAAAAATTTAAATGAAATAAAATTAAGAGAAATTAAAATAATAAATATTTTATTCAAGGTAAAAACATGAAAACCCATAAAATATTTATCTTTTTTGATATTATTTGAGTGGAAAATAAATATTATCTATGAGAAAAATAAATTTTTTTTCTAAAATAAAACCTTTTAAACTAATATTAAAAATTTTCTAACTCTTTTAGGAAACTTAGAGAATCATATTTATAACCCGTGTTGAATCATGTCAATAATTAGTGGAGACTGGTTAAATACATTAGAGAAACCACCCTCATTAACTCCCTCATTCATTTCATTGAAGACAATAAAAATTACCCAATTCATTGGAGTCCTATATCAATTTCACCCATTAATATAATTTGTATTGGGATCACCCATTTGTATAAGATATATCGGGATCACCCATTCATCATCTACAATTATCATGTATATTATCATGAATATAACATTTTATTCTTGCACATTTTCATCATAAAACTCATGAAAATATATTTTAAACATGTCTAAAAAACAATTTTTGACATTGAAATTATTTTTCCTTTTAAAAACACATTTTAAAAAGTAAAATAACTAGAGAAAAGGTAAATATGGTTTATATTTGAAGAAGACTCAAAATCAAGTAAGGTAATTTAAAAATAAAATAACAGTTACGATGGGGGGAATAGTCATTGATTCTGTGTACATTAATATAGAACAATCATTTTTATTTTTTTATAAAAACATTCCATAAAAACCATTAATTTAGAAAAAAGTTGAAATATGTAATGAATTTTATTTCTCAAGATTTTTTTATAAAATTAATTGGGAAATTTTTAAGACTAGGTGCTCAGACGACGTGTGATTTCAAGGCTCGATGTTTCCAGAACAATTCATTCAAAAATGTTAACTGTTTTAATAGAACATGTGAGTATGTTTTCTAAAAAAGTGTAATAACTCCTAAATGGGTGACTGGATTAGAAATCTGAGGGCACCATTGCATTCAGTGCAGTGAATTTACATTATCTGAGGGCTAACATCGATCGGTACGAGTCAACTGTGAAAAGTAGTTTTCAGATGATAAAAGAAATAAAATAAATCAGGTATATTTTATTTAAAATTATGTGACATCATAGTGGTAGTTTCCCTTTTTAATAATATTTTTAAGAGAAATTCAATGTAATCATAATAACCCTATAATTACTCTGAGGTAAGGTGACAAAAACCTCCCTAATGAATGATGATGAATGTCGGTGGATCGAGGAGCAATGACGACACATACCTTCATTATTTATCAAAGACTAATTAAACCATGAGTTAGGATGTTGATATATTTTTTATTTCCTCTCCCTATATTATATTAAATGATGAATGCAGACAAAACAATGAATAGGTTGATCTGTGGTTCGACCATTGTTATGGGATAGATAATTGTTGTGGGGTTTAAAAAGGGGAGATATATCTTTGTGATTATCTATTTTTGTTATTAATCAAACCTTATAACATTAATAGATCAAGTCCAACCTGTACAAGGATAAGATCCATTATTTGGTTGTTTTTTTCTTTATCATTCTCCCCCACCCTCAATCTATCATGTTTTCCATGCGTTCTTTTCCCTTTAAACAGTTATCAGAACAATTGATCATTGTGAAACAGATCCATGGCGCAACGATCTGAGATTGGAGGATTTGAGCTCATGTTGTCATAGTGGATGTGTGATGGATGTGTGGTAATATTCAGTAGGCGTGGTGTCTTATGGAGGTGTAAGGTTGTGGCACATGGAAGGACACCGGTGGGGTGGCTGGCGGTGGGGGCAGGATGAGGTTGGTGGGGCTGGTCCAGGGAGATCACAAGGCAGCAACGAGCCATTGGTAGAGTGGCCAGTAGTGGAGGTAGGTTGTGGTCTAGGTAGGACCCCATGGGAGCCTATAGCGGCGGAGGCCATGAGTAGTGACCTGGGGTCAGGGTAGGAGTTTGTAGTAGTGGGTAGGATGCAGCTTGAAGCCCCATCAGAGGAACCCTTGATGGAAAGGTCTCATGGCATCCAGAGGATGTGGGTCCGCCATGTGAAATGCAGAACGGTGCCGCGTTGATTGGGAGACATGGGGGGAACCACGTGGTCAGGGCAGACCTTTTGAACTTGGGGGCGCAGTGAGGTTAGGTCGCATCCAGTGGAGTAAACTGGCCCACATGCATCAGGTTGGACTAGGGTGGTTGGTCTGCTCCAGTGGCTAAGTGGGTTGCACTGATTTGGGCTGGACCGGACCAGTTCGTGCTGGCCGGACCAGACCTAGGTCAGACCATTTTAACAAACAACCTTATCATTCAAACCATGTGTCCATTTGATGAGCCATTTGTAGAGTTGGGAATCTTATGATGAGTTGGTTCTTTTGGGATACTCTAAGTGAGTTTTTGTTGATGTTTTCACCTAACCTAATGGATTGAGGAATAGGTTCTCTCAGTACAAGTGTGCTATGAGTAGAATCCCATGGCTATTTGTGACTATATGAATTCAGTGACTATGTAATCTTGGTGACTATGTGACTTGGGGTCCACATAACATATTTAAACTATGTGGGTTATCGATAATTAGTGTGTTATCGAAACTTTCTATGTTATCGAAACATCATGTGTTATCATCACATTATGTTTTATTGACACTCCATGTGTTATCAACTCTGGCTATTTTGTGGACTTCGAATGATAATCATGCTTTTGTGCTTTAGACATAAACCTGTGTTAGATGATTGTAATTCGTGTGTTTCCCATGTGGAATACTTTGTGTGTTTTCTTTATGATATACATTGTGTGTTTCCTTTGTGGTATACTTAATGTGTTTCCTTTGTGGTATACTTCATGTTTTTCCTTTGTGGTATAATTCATGTATTTCTTAGTGGTATTCCTTTTTGGTTATAGGGTTTCCTACTAATTATTGATTTACTCACCCATGCATGGGCTATTCTCACATGTATCGTGTCTTGTGTAGATGAAAGGCGCTTTGATGGAGTTTAAGGTGGAACAGAACAAGGTGTTTATTAGAGTTCTTAGACAGATGATGTGTGCTACTACGTCTTCAGATATTTTTTCTAAACCTACCCTTTAGGTAGGCTTTTCTATGGATGAGTTTAAGGAATTTATGAATTCACACTGGCAGAATCATTATTTGGTGGTCTTGTATTCTGGTCCTATTTAGTTTTCAGATTCGTATTGTCATAATTTTTGGTTCTTATATTAGTTTATACAAGCATTATTTACATATTGTTTTTCATTTTAGTATTTAGGGTTTGTAGATGTGTGTGTCTGTGTATAGGTACATTGGAAAATTCCTCCCATTTGTGTGATATGCCTACTCGGTGTAGTCTCCAACCCCTGTCCTATTGGATATGGGCTTGGGGTTGTCACAGAATAGGCCCCTATAGGATGGATCGTGATATAGTGGTATATGTGATGGTTGGATCTACATAAGGATTTGGAGTCTGTGAGGTTGGTTTGGGGACAACAATATTAAGTGTTTTGAGTTCAAATTTCAGGCCAGGGAATCTAGTGTTGGTATGGAAACCGACGTGTCCATAAAACAAGACTCTGAATATTTCTTTCTGACATGGTACATAAAAACACTGGTTTCAGGGAAATTAATGTTACATGGATGATATAGGATTTGGGTGTGTTCTCATGTCCTTCTTGATTCAGATCACCTAGTATACTCTATTGACTGTGGTCCATATTGATTTGTTTCTGGACGGCTCCACACAGACAGCCTGCCAGAATTTGGATTCATGATCATGAGGATGATCCACCTCAGGATGTGGTGTCAGTACATGGACTTGTACCGGATATACGCTATGCACTGTAGATAGCAGCTCCAGGTGGTTTACCAGCGATGCCACCACCCGTCGAGTGGCAGTTACATTCAATTCTTCCGGTTGGGGATGCACGTATCCTGAGTGTGTTTCATGAGTTATAGAGGTAGATACCTCCCTGGTTTTTGGGGTGAGACCGACCCATGGGTAGATCATGATTAGATGGAGGCAGTTACTTGTGTCGTCCCCCTTGTGAGGATGCATTCTGATGGGACAACAGTTGTACTCCCGATCCTTTTTCAAGGATCAGTGGGACGATGGTGGAGCTTAGTGATCCAGATGCATGAAGAGGTGACTCTCTCTTGAATAAACATTGAGATCCTCTTGAGGGGGAAGTTATTTCCAGCGACGTTATGCTCAGTGCAAACACATGAGCTCCTGCATCTGTAGTAGGGTAGTTTGATAATAACAGAGTACTCAATGAGATTTACAGATCATTCTCGCTACTCTAAAAATATGGTGTGGGACACATTATTTTGAGTTTTGAACTTCGATCAAAGGATACTCCAGGGTATTAGGGTTTCTATGATATCCCTTAGAATTTTGATTTATGTTGGGGTACTTGAGAGAGCTCTTCTTGTGGAGAGATTTCCAGTGGAGTAGGCGCTAGTAGTGGGAGCTACCAGTAGGCACCAGGTAGTTGTGTCTTTGGTGGTAGGTAGCTGATAAGAGACATAGGGACCCATGAGGGTCATGCACTCTACAGGATGACCCAAGGAAATAGGATCAGTGGTGCGGGGATCCTAGGGCAGAGTGAGTTAGATGAAGGATGGGTTGTGTTACTCGTGCAGTGTTTGGGGGCACCTAGATAGAGATTTCCCAAGTCATTGTATAACTGATCCGGAGATAGTAAAGGGACCAGAAAAACATAGGTAGGTAAAGGAGAAGGCCGGTCTGTAGGGTAGTGGGCATGGAAGAGGAGCAGGTCGAGTAGTAGGATGTGGGCGGAGGTTTGAGGTGCTACCACCACTACCCCCAGGTGTTCCACCATGGACTCATAAAGCTAGTGGATATGGATGAGGCCATATTTAGGTGATAAATTCTTATTATCACAAGGATATTGGGATAATAAGAGGTATAGTCAATGTATTTTCCACATTAGCTTCAGTTTTTATAGACTTAGGTTCCAATAACTTTTTTCTCGCCATGACCCTTGTTCAAGACTCAGTGATTCTAGTGGAAATGTTAACTCAATCCTTACACATAGAGGATCTTATGGGAGGAGATTATATGACAACATATAGTTTCAGATAGTGTTCCCTTACTCTAGGGGGTGAGAGTTTTGAATCGGATATCTTGGTGGTGATATTGATACCTTATGATGTTATTATCGGTATGGATTGGTAATCTGCAATTCATGCCCACATTGGATATTTTAGGCACAGAGTGTGGTGTGTCTATTGTTATGGGAGCATGTTTTCTTTTTTTTTTTGGTGAAAATGAAACACATGAAGTGTAGGAAATGCTCCCACATAGGAGGGTGTATCTGATTACTCATCATTTTGTTAGTCTCACCCTTGGTGTAGTGAATGATAGGAGTCTTCATTTTCTTACTGTGGTGACAGAGTATGAGGATGTCTATCCTGATGATTTCCCTGGATTACCTGCTCATATGGTGGTCCAAATCTACATTGATCTTTACCTTGTGATGGCGTCAATATCTACACATGTATATCGAATGGCTCCTACGAAGCTTCATGAGTTGAGGGTAGAATTAGAGGACTTGTAGAAGAAGAGATTTGTGAGACCCAATATTAACCCCTTGGTAGCCCTAGTTTTGTTTCCCAACAAGGCTGATGGGATCTTGATTTTATTTTCGGATATTAGGCACCTAAAACAGGTGTCTGTAAAGAATAATTATCCAATGTTGATGATTTATGACCTCTTAGATCAACTAAAGGGAGCGAGGTGGTTCTCAAATATAGACCTCAGATCTGGCTATCAACATCTTGGAGTACAAGATGGGGATATCCAAAAGAAGGCTTTCAGATGCCAGTACAACCCCTATAAGTACTTGGTGATTCCCTTTGACATGACTAGTGGTACAATATTTTTCATGGGACTCATGAATAGGTTCTTCCAGCCTTACATAGATTGGATCTTCATTGTCTTAATTTATTATATCCTAGGGTTCTCAACATCTGAGGAGGACCATGTGATACACTTGAGGATGGTCCTGGACATACTCATAGAGAACTGGATTTATAGAAGCTCTCGAAGTGGCAGTGATGGATATGATATGTCCACTTTTTGGGACCTCTCATTTTAACAGCTTCAGTTTCAGTGGATCCAGCAAAGTTAGATGCAATGATTACCTATGATTCATGATGGTTAATACAACCTGAGCAGAAATATGTGACCCATTAACTTGAGTTGTTAGTGGAATTCATTTCCTTGAAGATGTGGTGACACTGCCTTATGGGTGGGCGGTTTATCATCTACTCTTCCCAGAAAAGTCTCAAGTATATCTTCTCTTAAAAAGATTTCAACATGAGATTCAGGTGATGGATATAGTTCCTCTAAGACTATGACTTTGAGATTTTCTATATTCCCATGAAGAAGAACATGGTGAAAGATTCTCCCAGTAGGAGATCTAACTTGCAGTTGTTGAGCGAGGCATCAAAGTAGTTGGTCACATTTGAAATATCCTTTATGGATGGAGATGGAGTATCTTACCTCCAGTCTATGGTTTTAAACCCTCCACTATTATAGTGAGACATTAAGGAACAGCTTGGGAACACCAACTATGATTCTCTATATGCTCATATGTCTATAGGGAATGCACTTGAGGGATATTCGAAATGTGTGGAGCACGTCGTTCTCTTTAGAAGACACACAGTAGTACCAGTGACATCATGAAAAGCGGTCTCGAGGGAGTTTCATACATCCCCTTTCATGGTACATCCGGGTGTCGTGAAGATGTATCACGACCTTATATATCAGTTCTAATAGCCATAGATGAAGAAATTAGTGGTAGAGTTCATTTTTAGATACCTCACTTGACACAAAGTGAAGGCTATGTACCGAGTTCCAATGGGTTTGACTCAACCCCTAGATGTGACAGAGTGGATGTGGGATGAGATATTGATAGAATTTATGAAATTTTTACCACGTACTTCCAGGGTTCATGATACCATTGGGTTGATCATTGACCAACTCACCAATTCGGCCCACTTCCTAGAGACTTGAGAGAATAGTTCAGTAGACATATTGGGATGCCTCTACATGAAGGAGATAGTTCAAATCCATGGATTCTCATTGTTGATAGTGTAACACCCAAGAATTTTATGTTATATAAATCATCAAAGTAATATTTATCTACACACAACAATTTCTTGGCTTTCTTTACACGAAATCGCGACCTTCCTCAATAGCTTGTGTCGTACACAATACCGAGTTTCACTAAACAATGATATGCTAATAAAATATTATTAAAACTAGTGATTATGAATAGTAATAACCACTTTTTGAAATTTTATAAATTTTATTTTTCAAAATGGACTTCATTTTTGGATTCATAATATTGAAATTAGCCTAGGGTGAAATTTTGGTATTTTTCCGAAAACATTAAATTTTTGATGAATAGTGAAACCACTAAGTGGTAGTTAAAAAAACTGAATTTTTCATAAAACATAATTTTACCGCTTCTGTAGGTGGAATTTCAAAAATCTGAGACACACGGTTGGTGTCAGTAAGTAAAATGTGGTTCAATGAGATGAAAATAATTTTTTTGGTGAATAGTAACTTTTTACTTTTTTTTTACCACGGTTAAAAGTAAATAGGGTAATTAAGGGTAAAATGATATTATTATTACCCTAACACATGTCCTAATTCTATTGGACAAGTGTAATTCGACCAAAAACAAACTTAAGAATAAAATATGACCATTTAGGCCCACTTGGATTAGATTAGGACATTTATTATTAATTTATTTAAAGAAGGGTTAAAATAGTTAAAATCAAAGTTTAATAACTAAATCATTTTTAATATAGGGTTATCCATAAGATCTATTCGACTATAAATATTCATTAGAAATCTAAAAATATTTCCTACATAATGGTATTTTATTTGTAATTTTTAGACATTAAATAATTTAATTTATTTACAACACAATGATGATGCAGTAATTAACTTATTAATGACATATTGACATAATTGATGTTATAAACAACAATATAAATGTAATTTCACACTTTTTATGAATTAAACTAATTTTTCAGATTAATATGACATGTTAATATTGATTTAATTAACTTTTTTCAATCTAATCATTCTGTTATGATTTTCACAAAATTTAATTACTAGATAGTATCAAAATTGACAAAAAATAGTTTTTAAAACAAATATTATATTATTAATTGTTATTTTATTCCTAAAAATCTAAGGTTCGGACAAATTACGTGTATAAGGTTATATATATTAATAATGAACAACTTGGGGTTCGTTTGGATGCTTATAGTAAGTTTATTAACCTTATAGTATAAGAACACAAGAAGACAGGGTAAAAGTAAAATTATTTATCTTAATGTTAAATCTAAATGATAATCTTAAAATAGGAACCTAAACTTGTCTAAATTCTATTGGATGAGAGGATTTCGACCCATCCCCACCTTAGCTTCAAAATAAATCAATTTGGATCTATTTAAAACCAAACGTGACTTTATAATAAAATAATATTTTTCGTTATTCCAAAGGTGCCCCTCTCCTCCCTTATAAAAGGGCACCTCCTCCCTCTCTTCCTCACACCACATTGAGCCTTCAAGCTCGGCCAAACCCTACCACTTTCTCCTCTCCACTTCCCTAGAGACATCCTAGAGGTTCTGGTATTTTTCAAAGACCTATTTTAGTTCCCTAAAAGGAGGTCTCAAAGAAGTACTTCAAAGAAGAGGTAATGTCCGTCACCGATTCATTCATCTTTATTTCTTCTTCCAATTCTTCTTCTTTTGTTGTTTCATTATGAAGTAATAACATCAGTATCACTCATTTAATTATATGTTATTATAAGTATTAAACAACCCTATTTCACCATCTATCCATCCTACGGAAAAAGAAATCACTGCGCGTGCGTACATACGGAATACCATCTCCACGCCGTGGTGTAATCTATTTTCCACCACCACCGTACTTGGATGTGTATAATGGTGTAAATAATGACTATATATGACTATTATAAAGTGATACTGATTCTGAAATAGTATACATACACTCCAATACAATTCCACGATCATAGGAATGATATCATCACTCGTGTGTACGTACGGAATACGGTCTCCACGATGTGATGCGACTCGTTCTACATGATCTTCATTTCATAATGATTATATAAATGAAATGAATTGAATGAATGAATATGATATATATTACACTAATACCATTCTGGAAATGAGGTATCTATAACCTAAAGAGAATAATAAGAATTTATTCGACAAAACACGCATAATAACAAAATGTTATAAACACCCGAATAACAAGTAGAAATGAAATATTACTACTAAGAATATATGAATATGACCTAATATGATATCATAAAAATAATTATGAATCTGGAATAAGTCAATAACATTATTTAAATCATTATATAGGAGTTTCAGACACATACAAAGCATATCAGACCTAAGGTAAGGGAAATATCACAATCTCATTTTTATCCAAGATCATTTGTACTTTGGTAATTACTGGGGTGTATTTTATCATCCACATCCATGTTTCCTCAATATTTGATATTAATATACTTCTAAAAAATTTAATATCCAATTTTACCCTTCAGTGAGTTTTTAGTAAAAGATATGAAATGAATCTTTTGTCGTTTTTCGTACGAGGTACTTTTTGAATTTTCCAACAAAAGTACGAGAAGAATGTTTTTTTAACTTATACTGAATGAATGGATTTTTAAAACATTATTTTCAAGAATCTTAATTTACAAGTTTTCATGTTTATTTTTAATCAACTTCCTTTAGTTTAAAATAGTATGAAAATGTTAAGAAAGGAAAAATGTTTTTGAAGTAGAAAGGATATTTTCTTCAAGAATGGAGTTCAAGTGTTTTATCAAAATTATTTTCCATCTATGATAATATAGGGTTCTGTTTCTATCCCTATTATTATATTGATTTTATTATGTTGTGATGGAATTTTTTTTATGAATTCCTTTATCTTATATGAATTGTTTTATGATGTCATGTTGTTTAAGAATCCCATTTTTATTACATGGGTTATGTAATGATGTATGATTTATGATTTTGTGGCACATATAAGAATGGTATCATTATGAGATGGGTGGGACCTATATCTCCCTCCAATGCATTGGGTAAAGATGTTATATCTCATGAGATAGACATGGCTGGAACTGTAGGTTATACCGGTTCAGTGAAGCAGGACTGAAACGGGGAGTGAACTCGGTTCAGAAATGGACTTTGTCCACTAAGATTGTCTTGGAAATGAGTCTTGACTAATAAGAAATGATTCTATATGATTATGTATGTATGCCAAAAAATTTCATGTTTTATGTTATGATTATTGGGATTTCATTTGACTACTATTATTTATCCCATGTTATGAAATTATGCTCTCTTTTGCAGGTTAAGATCTATAAAATGTTATGTTCTTATGAATATGATGTGATTGATATATATTTTGTTTACCCTTACTGAGCATTTGAGCTCACCCTTTTTTATGTATTGTTTCCCTAGGTCAGGAAGAAGGTTATTAAGAAGAATATTCCATAAAGGGATTCTAGATATGATGAAATAAATGGGAGTCAAAGTAGATGCTTTATGAACCAGTTGTTTATGTTTCCCAGTTTCTAAAGACAGTATACCTATACGGTCTTTTATTGGTGTTGTTATATGTTGTAATAAGTGTGCTTCAATTCTGAAGTAAAAACAATGTATGTAAAGTATGGGTCGTTATAGTTGGTATTAGAGGAAAGTTATAGTTAACCTTTGGAAACTAGGATGTAAAAGCCTTAGTAAGAACCCTAAGGATAAGTCTAATCATAGAACACAAACTTAGTGTTTTTGAAATGACCATGAATAACATAGGATAAGACCTTATGTGTGAAATATTATTCCTGATTATGTGGTTTTCCTATTATAATTAGTGTTGCTCACACTATTCTTCTTGGTTTTAGTCAATGGCTAGAACCCGAAGGAATCATGTTAATGCGGGATGTGAAGGACAATCCAATGATTGTCCACCTGAGCAACCAAACGTTATGGGAGATGGAATGAAAAATCTTGTAGCCATGCTCACATGACTTTCTCAATCTATGAATCATGCAGGACTTCCAAACGAGAAAAGGAAGGAGCAACATTCCGTTGAATCCTTCATGAGACAGCGTCCACCTTCATTCAGCGGGTCTACTGATCCATTAGTTGCTGAACAATGGATTAGTACTACTGAAAAGATATTTTCAGTTCTTCAATGTTCTGAGCATGATAAAGTCATCTTAGCAGTGTATCATTTGGAAGGTGATGATGATCATTGGTGGAATTTTATTAAGAATACGAGGCAAAGGGATGAAATTGAGTCCATGGAATGGGACGAGTTCAAAAACTTATTTTTAAATAAGTACTTCCCTCATATTCTACGAACAAATATGGAGAAAGAGTTTCTTGAACTGAAGAAAAAGGGTGATGAATCTGTTGGTACCTATGAAGCAAATTTTGCAAGAGTTGCAAGGTAAGCTTCTGGTATTATTATCCAACCTGAGAGTAAGATCGATCGATTCTTTAGTCGCTTAAAACCAAGTCTTCGAAGGGCCTTAGCCATAAGGGACATCAATAGCTACGAGGAAATCGTTCGATGTGCTCTCAAAGTTGAGATGGAGATTGGAGTAACCCATCAGTCATATGGGTTTGATAAGAATAGGAAAATGGAATTCAAAGGAAAATCTAAAGAGAACACTGAAAAGAAGATGAGCTTTCCCAAATGCTCCAAATGTGGAATGAAACATTGAGGGAGTTGTCTTAATGGGACAAGTAAATATTTCAAATGTGTAAAGGAAGGTCATTGGGAATTTGAATGCCGCAATGATGGGAAGAAGATGTCTAATGATGAAAACAAAGGAAGGGATACACAAAATAACCCTACAACACATCAATGATTCAAGTGCAAGGAGATGAGACATTATGCCAATAAATTCCCTAATCCAAGGTTTGATGATGATGGTCGACATCAACAAACTCTTAAGGATAAAGACAAAGGAAAGTCACGTGCAATTTCTATCAGCGATGTGGAGTATGATAACGATGTGGTGAAAGGTACACTTACCATCCACTCTAAACTAGGAAATGTTTTCTTTGATTCTAGATCCACCCAGTCTTTTATTTCTGAAGAATTTTCTAAGGGTATCACCGTATTACCTCAACAATTAGATGTTGAGTTAGCTGTGGCAACACCTAATGGCACAACAGTCACATCAAAAGTTTATAATTCTTCTCCGATTGAAGTTTGTGGTAAAGTGCTTCCTGCAAATATTGTGATCCTTCCTATAGTGGAATTTGATGTGATTCTTGGAATGGATTGGCTTTCTTTACATGGAGCTCATATCAATTTCCAAAGAAGGGAAGTCACATTTCATATTCCAGATCAATCTATGATCGTCTATCGATGCAAGGAAGAACATAACTATCCAGTGGAAATTTCTTCCATTCTATGGGTATTGATTCCACTAAATGAAGGTTTTTTTATCTGAAATGGTTGGTGAGAAACTCACAATTAAGAATATTCCCATTGTACGAGAGTTTTATGATGTCTTTCCCGAGGAATTACCGAGTCTTCCACCGAATCGTGAAGTTGAGTTTCCAATAGAACTTGTACCGGGTTCTTTGCCTATTTCAAAGAAACCTTATAGAATGGCCCCAATTGAGTTGCAGGAATTGAAGAACAAACTCCAATAGAATCTTGATAAGGGGTTCATACGCCCTAGTGCGTCACCCTTGGGGAGAACCTGTTCTGTTTGTTAAGAAGAAAGATGGATCAATGAGACTCTGCATTGATTATCGAGAACTTAACAAGATCAGTATCAAGAACAAATATCCTCTCCCGCGCATTGATGACCTATTTGACCAACTACGCGGAGCTCAATACATTTCCAAGATTGATCTTCGTTCAGGGTATCATCAATTAATGGTCAAAGGGAGGATATACCAGAGACGACTTTCCGTACAAGGTATGGACACTATGAATTTATAGTGATTCCATTTGGTCTTACTAATTCCCCTGCTATCTTCATGGATCTGATGAATAGAGTCTTTAGAGACTATATTAATAAATTTGTGGTAGTCTTTATAGATGATATTCTTGTCTATTCAAATAGAAAGGAAGAACTTGAAGATCACTTGAGAATTATATTGAAGACCCTGAGAAAGGAGAAGATTTATGCCAAATTTAACAAGTGTGAATTTTGGCTTCAAAAAGTTGCATTTTTGGGACACATAATCTAAAAAGAGGGGATATTTGTGGATCCAGAAAAAACAGAGGTTATTGAAAGATGGTTGAGACCAACAATAATAACTGAGATCTGAAGTTTTCTTGGAATGGATGGATATTATCGACGTTTTATGAAATATTTTTCACGATTATCTAATCCACTCACCAAGTTGTCTCAGAAAGTAGTTACATTTGTTTGGACGGAAGAATGTGAAGAGAATTTCAAAGAGTTGAAAAGAAGGTTATCCAGTGCAACTGTGCTCACACTCCCATGTTGTGGAGAAAGGTTTGTGATCTATAGTGATGCATCCAAGAAGGGATTGGGGTGTGTTCTTATGCAAAATGATATGGTGATAGCTTATGCCTCATGACAGTTGAAAATACATGAGCAAAATTACCCAACTCATGATTTGGAGTTTTCTACGGTAATCTTTTCATTAAATATTTGGAGGAATTACCTTTATGGTGAATGGTGTGATATTTATACTGATCATAAAAGTTTAAAGTATATTTTCACACAAAAGGAGCTGAATATGCGCCGAATAAGATGGTTGGAGCTGATTAAGGATTACGACTGCTCAATCCATTACCACCCTGGGAAAGCAAACAAGGTGGCAGATGCATTATGTTGACAATACCATGCTAGTTTATCCATGATGAGGATCACAAATGATCCAATATTTATGGATTTACAAAGGATGGATCTTGGAATTATAATGAAAGGGGAAAATCGTATCTTTCTCAAATGAATGTTCAACCATCTATACATGTGATGATTAAAGAGGCACGAAAAGAAGATTTTGAGTTACAAAAGAAGGTGAGAAATGTTCCTGAATTCAACCTTGATTGTGATGGGATAATAAAGATCAGGAATCAGGTTTGTGTTCCTCCCATCCCCGAATTAAAGAAGGAGCTGATGGATGAGGCTCATAGTTCTTCATTCTCTATTCATCCTGGAAACACGAAGATGTACAGGGACCTGAAGGAGTAATTCTAGTGGGATGCCATAAAAAGAGATGTTGCTGAATATGTCTCTCGATGCTTGGTTTGTCAACAAGTTAAATCTGAGAGATAGGAGTCTAAGGGGATGTTACAATCATTACCCATACCTGAATGGAAATGGGAAAACATCACTATGTACTTTGTCACAGGACTTCCTAAAACATCCAAAGGCAATAATGCTAACTAGGTCATAGTTGATCGTCTTACAAAGTCTGCACACTTCATTGCTATTAGAGAGGATTTATCTCTGGATCAGCTTGCCAGGATATATGTAAAGTAAGTGGTAAGATTGCATGGAGTACCACTTTCTATTATATATGATCGGGATCCGAGATTTACCTCGAAGTTCTGGCGATGTCTTCAGCATACTCTGGATACAGAGTTGAGTTTTAACACTGCTTATCATCCTCAGACAGACGGTCAGTCTGAGAGAACAATTCAAACTCTAGAAGATATGTTGAGAGTTTTCTCTATGGATTTGAAAGGTGGTTGGGATCAACACCTACCTTTGGTTGAATTTTCTTATAATAATATCTTTCACTCCAGTATTCAGATGGCTCCTTATGAAGCTCTCTGTGTAAAGAAATGCATGACTCCAACTTGTTGGGATGAAGTTGTGGAAAGAAAGCTATTAGGACCCGATCTCGTTGATAAAATGGTATAAAAGGTCAGATCTATTCAAAAACACATAAGAGAAGCTCAGAGTCTATGGAAAAGTTATGCCGACAACCGAAGAAAAGACCTAGAGTTTGAAGTGGGTGATAAAGTGTTCTTACGATTATCTCCCTGGAAGAGGGTTATGAGATTTGGAAAGAAGGGGAAGTTGAACCCTAGATATATCGGTCCTTTCGAAATACAGGATCGTGTTGGGAAGGTAGCATACCGATTGGTGCATCCACCGAATCTCTCTCAAGTTCACGATGTGTTCCATGTATCTCTCCTGAGAAAGTACATACCTAATCCTTCACATGTACTCAGCTTTGAAGTTGTACCGCTTAAGCAGGTTCTTTCTTATGAAGAACAACCGATAGAGATTCTGGATCGTAGCGAAAAATTCCTACGAAACAAGACCACTCGATTGGTGAAAGTTTTATGGAGGAACCACCAATTAGAAGAAGCAACATGGGAGCTTGAGGATATGATGAGGGAGATGTATCCTCATCTGTTTGATACAAAGTGACGAATTTCGAGGGAGAAATTCATTTTAAGGGGGGTAGAATATAACACCCAAGAATTTTATGTTATATAATCATAAAAGAAATCTTTTTCTACACACAACACTTTCTTGGCTTTCTTTACACGAAATCACGACCTACCTCGATAGCTTGCGTCATACAAAATACCGAGTTTCACTAAACAATGATATGCTAATAAAATATTATTAAAACTAGCCGTTATGAATAGTAATAACCACTTTTAGAAATTTAATAAATTTTATTTTTCAAAATGGACTTCATTTTTGGATTCATAATATCGAAATTATCCTTGGGTGATATTTTGGTATTTTTCTGAAAACATTCAATTTTTGATGAATAGTGAAACCACTAAGTAGTAGTTAAAAAAACCGATTTTTTTATAAAACATAATTTTACCACTTCTGTGAGTGGAATTTCAAAAATCCGAGAGACACGGTTGATGTCAGTATGTAAAATGTGGTTCAATGAGATGAAAATAATTTTTTGGTGAATAGTAACTTTTTACTTTTTTTACCACGATTAGAAGTAAATAGGGTAATTAAGGGTAAAAATGATATTATTATTACCCTAAAACATGTCCTAATTCTATTGGACAAGTGTAATTCGACCAAAAACAAACTTACGAATAAAATATGACCATTTAGGCCCACTTTGATTAGATTAGGACATTTATTATTAATTTATTTAAAGAAGGGTCAAAATAGTTAAAATCAATGTTTAATAAATAAATCATTTTTAATATGGCGTTATACATAAGATCAATTCGACTATAAATATTCATTAGAAATATAAAAATATTTTCTACATAATGGTATTTTATTTGTAATTTTTAGACATTAAATAATTTAATTTATTTATGACAAAACGATGATGCAGTAATTAAATTATTAATGAAATATTGACATAATTGATGTTATAAACACCAAAATAAATGTAATTTGACACTTTTTATGAATTAAACTAATTTAATAGATTAATATGACATGTTGGTATTGATTTCATTAACATTGTTCGAACTAATCATTCTGTTATAATTTTCACAAAAATTAATTACTAAATAGTGTCAAAATTGACATAAAATTGTTTTTAAAACAAATATTATATTAGTAATTGTTATTTTATTCTTAAAAATCTATGTTTCGTCCAAATGACTTAGATAAGGTTATATATATTAATAATAAACAACTTGCGGTTTGTTTGGCTGCTTATAGCAAGTTTATTAACCTTATAGTATAAGAACACAAGAAGACATGGTAAAAGTAAAATTATTTAACTTAATGTTAAATCTAAATGATAAGGTTAAAATAGGAACATAAATTTTTCTAAATTATATTTTATGAGATATTTCGACCCATCCCCACCTTATCTTTTAAATAAATCAATTTGGAGCTATTTAAAACCGAACATGACTTTATAATAAAATAATATGTTTTGTTATTCCAAAGGTGCCCCTCTCCTCCCTTATAAAAACGCACCTCCTCCCTCTCTTCCTCACACCACATTGAGCCTTCAAGCTCGGCCAACCCCCGCCACATTCTCCTCTAAACTTCCCTAGAGACATCCTAGAGGTTCTGGTCTTCTTCAAAGACCTATTTTAGTGCCCTAAAAGGAGGTCTTAAAGAATAACTTCAAAGAAGAGGTAATGTCTGTTACCGATTCTTTCATCTTTATTTCTTCTTCCACTTCTTCTTCTTTAGTTGTTTCATTATGAAGTAATAACATAAGTATCACTCATATACAGATATGTTATTATAAGTATTAAACAACCATATTTCACCATCTATCCATCCTACGGAAAAATAAATCATCGCGCGTGCGTACGTACGGAATACCGTCTACACGCCGTGGTGTAATCTATTTTCCACAACCACCTTACATGGATGGGTATAATGGTGTAAATAATGACTATATATGACTATTATAAAGTGAAACTGATTCTGAAATAGTATACATACACTCCAATACAATTCCACGATCATAGGAATGATATCATCAATCGTGCGTACGTACGGAATACGGTCTCCACGATGTGATGTGACTCGTTCTACATGATCTTCATTTCATAATGATTATATAAATGAAATGAATTTAATGAATGAATATGATATATATTACACTAATAACATTTTTTATTTGAGGTATCTATAACCTAAAGATAAGAATAAGAATTTATTCGACAAAACACGCATAAGAACAAAAAGTTATAAACACCCGAATAACAAGTTGCAATGAAATATTACGACTAAGAAGCTAAGAATATGACCTAATATGATATCATAAAAATAAGTATGATTCGGGAATAAGTCAATAACATTATTTAAATCATTATACAGGAGGTTCGGACACGTACAAATCATATCGTACCTAAGGTAAGGGAAATATCACAATATCATTTTTATCCAAGATCGTTTGTACTTTGGTAATTACTAGGGTGTATTTTATTATCCACATCCATGTTTCCTTAATACGTGATATTAATATACTTCTACAAAATTTAATATCCAATTTTACCCTTCAGTGAGTTTTTAGTAAAAGATATGAAACGAATCTTTTGTCATTTTTCGTACGAGGTACTTTTTGACTTTTCCGACAAAAGTACGAGAAGAATGTTTTTTTAACTTATACGGCAAGAATGGATTTTTAAAAAACTATTTTCAAGAAGCTTTCTTTACATGTTTTCAAGTATATTTATAATCAACCTCTTTTAGTTTAAAATTGTATGACATGTTAAGAAATGAAAAATGTTTTTGAAGTAGAAAGGATATTTTCCTCAAGAATGGAGTTCAAGTGTTTTATCAAAATTATTTTCCATCTAAGATAATATAGGGTTCTGTTTCTATCCCTATTATTACATTGATTTGATTATGTTGTGATAGAATTTTTTTATGAATTCGTTTATCTTATATGAATTGTTTTATGATGTCATGTTGTTTAAGAATCCCATTTTTATTACATGGGTTATGTAATGATGTATGATTTATGATTTTGTGGAACACATAAGAATGGTATCATTATGATATGGGTGGGACATATATATCCCTCCAATTCATTGGGTAAATAGTTTATATCTCATGATATAGACAAGGCTGGAATGGTAGGTTGTACCGGTTCAGTGAAGCAGGACTGAAACGGGGAGTGAACTCGGTTCAGAAATGGTCTTTGTCCACTAAGATAGTCTTGGAAATGAGTCATGACTAATAAGAAATGATTCTCTATGATTATGTGTGTATGCCACAATGTTTCATGTTTTAAGTTATGATTATTGGGATTTTATTTCACTACTATGGTTTATCCCATGTTATGAAATTATGCTCTCTTTTGCAGGTTAAGATCTCTAAAATGTTATGTTCTTATGAATATGATGTGATTGAAATTCATTTTGTTTACCCTTACTGAGCATTTGAGCTCACCCTTTTGTATGTTTTGTTTCCCCTGGTTAGGAAGAAGGTTATTAAGTAGAATATTCCAAAAAGGGACTCTAGATATGATGAAATAAATGGGAGGCAAAGTAGATGCTTTATGAACCAGTTGTTTATGTTTCCCAGTTTCTAAAGACATTATACCTATAAGGTCCTTTCTTGGTTTTGTTATATATTGTAATAAGTGTGCTTCAATTCTGAAGTAAAAACAATGTATGTAAAGTATGGGTGGTTATAGATAGTCTCAGTTTGTGATGCTCAATTTACATCCTTGTTGTTGAAGGGATTACATGATGTGATTGGAACTCAACTGCACTTGAGCACAACATTTCACCCATAGACGAATATCTAGATAGAGAAGACCATATAAGTTCTGGAGGATATGCTATGTAAAGGTTCTAGGTGTAGTGGAAGCATGGTTGGGATGACACCTAAATTTTATTTTTACCATGATCAATGATTATTCTGAGATCAATATGACGTTGAATTCTAGTCTCCATGGAATTGAATCATCAATTTAGATAAATAAGAAAGAGGCCTAAAACCGTTAGAGAAGATCTTCCACGTCATCTTTATAATTAATTTAATTAATTTCATAAAGAAAATAATAAATGGATCTTCAGTATTTTCTTTATTGTTGATGTTGATCATCTAGAGTGACCCTTCTATATTATCTTGTTTCACATGTAAGGATACAAACTAGAATCCCTCTAATGGTGATCCACTAGTGCTCTGATGGCCTTCGATCGACATCCCTCATCCTCTAGGAGATAGTGCGGTGAAGTGAGTGTCTTGTGTTTGTCATTCTTGATCGCTTATTGTTTGGCCTTAAAGAAAAATATCTCTTTTTTGAGAGGGAGGGAAGAGGATTAGAGAGGGAAATTTTTTAGCTCATGAATTCTCAATTCACCGGGTGTGTGGTTCAATCCATGGCACAATAGATGTATTTTTCTATTTATTGACCTGGGGATTCAGTTACAATATTTAATTTCATATCAACAATTAAATACATTCATAACCTTAGAGAAAAACCATGATAATAATAATTATACGACATCATTATTTATGGTGTGCCAACTTGCGCAAAAATAAATTATAAATAAAATTCTTCTTCACAGAATAATAACAACATTATATTAATTTGTGCCAACTAGTTAAATAATTATTTATCACCTAGAAAATAATTATTTTACTACCAGACCGGTATTGGTCCTCTGGAACTCCACTTCCATTTATTGAAATCCTAAATAAATAATTTATTCTCTTAAATTAATATTTTATTTAAAAACTATTAAATAAATATTTATTAATGGTTCAAAAAAATAAATACATATATTTTACCCAAAAGCTGGTGAATAAATATTTATTCAATTTATGCAATAATTCTAACTTGAATAAAATTATTCCATTGTCTTGAGAATACTATTTTTTACATAAATTCAAATAGAATTTAACTGCGAAAACCAGATACACTTATTGTGTGACCCTCTAGGATTTTTTTCTCGTTGACATTAGGTAGGCTTGCCTAAAGTCAACGAGTTAAATCTAGAAACATGTAAAAACACCCAAGAGAAAAAACATAAAGTTGAAACAATGGCATCCACATACGAATGATCACTATGTAATATAATACCTTTGTGGAAATATCTCATCAAGTAGGTTTCATGATAGTATAATCAACTTTTATTCTTGATATATCATTCTATGACTACGTGAAATAAACGTGTCATTACATAATGGCCATGGAATTTTTCATGAAGGTTTCATTTCAATCAAAGAGAAAAAATTTCAACATCCATAAATGGAAGGTACAAATACTTCCTCTAATTATCCATTAATAACATGGCACTCGTGACGCACCCAAAGTACCCTACTTCTCATCAACTATTAGCGTGAAGTTTTTCACCAGTAAATCAAAGTGAAAAATCCATGAAACATAGTAATGATAATGTTAAAGTATAAGAATAATTACACATGCTCACAGATAGAAATATCTGAGGACAGCAAAACACATGTAATTTATACTAGCGGGTATGTTCTCATAATCTTCTATCTTAGAGATTACCAAGTGAGAACTTCATGAGAGGAAGTCTCATCGTCTTAGGAGTACTAAAACCTAACTGTCTACATGATATGTGTGCCATTGTATTATGTCATCTAACCGTAGAACAATATTTAAAAATATTTTTATAGAATTTCAAGGTTCTCATCATAGCGTGAAACTTCCATGACATTATCAATGCAAAAAATACTCTAATACATTATTACATCATAATAATGGATAAAAATGAAAAATATGTAATATTATGTTTGACATTTAAATAAATTAAATATACATGTAATAAATGTGATACTAGTTGGTTCTAGGAAACCAAATCTTAAGAACTCCCACTTGGATTAGAGCCAACTGCCTACGACTTTCAGTCCGCTAGACCTCCCATGGTGATCAGGTTTCTGCTAAGTCAGTGCTTTATTCAAGGGGTCTGCCACATTCTCTTCCATAGAAATACTGCTCACATCAACTTCACCTCTCTGATAAAAACCGATCAAAATATTATACTTCCAAAGTATGTGCTTCTTCTGCTGATGGGTCCTTTGCTCTTTTGCGAGAGGAAATGTTGTAGTATTTAACAATACAGTCTGATGGGATATTTACAACTAGGTATCACATTTAACTCCTAGATGAATCTTCACATCTAAACTACTTCTTTATCTACATTAGAAGATGGGATATACTTGGACTCCACTATATAATCTATGACCACACTCTTCTTTGATATCTTCCATCTCATAACACGTCCATTCAAATTGAATATGTATCCCGTCTGTGACTTTAGTTCATCCTGATCAGTCTGAAAACTAGCATTTTCATATCCTTTGATGACTAATTCTTCATCTCCTCCATAAACTCAGAACATATACTTAGTATGCCTCAGATACTTAAGGCTAGTCTTAACTACCATCAAATGACGGACACATGGGTCAGCTTGATATCTACCTACAACACTCAATGCGTATGAAACATCTAGCCTAGTACATAGCATGACATACATGACTGAGCCAATCCATAAACTGTATGGAGTCCTTTCCATTATCTCTCTCTCTTCATGTGTCTGAGGACACATTTTCTTGGAAAGATGAATTCCATGTGACACTGGAATGAATCCCTTATTGGATTGTTTTATTCTGAATCAATTCTGTATCTTATCAATGTTTGTACTTTCACATAGGCCCAAAAATCTCTTGGATCTGTCAAGATGGATCCTGATCCCAAGAATATATGATGCCTCACCAAATTATTTCATAGAGAAGCATTGATTCAATGATACATTAACAAACTATAAGACTAGTATCGCATTTCTAATAAGTAATATGTCATCAAAATATACTATTAGATAAAGGACTGCTCTACCACTAAACTGTTTGTAGACACAAGGCTCACATTCATTCTTGATAAAACTAAATTCTATTATGGATTCATAAAAAATAATGTTCCATGATCTGGATTCTTTATTTAATCAATATATTGATTTCTGAAACATTCATACATTATTTTCATCCATTGGATTCATAAACCCATTAGGGTTTGTCATGTAGACATCTTCCAGAAGGTTCCCATTTAGAAAAAAAATTACATCCATTTTCAAAATCTCATAATCATAGTAAGATACAATGGAAAATATAATTATGATGGATTTCAGCATTGCAACAGTTGAAAAGGTTTTGTCGTAGTCAATTCCTTGATGTTTCTTGAAGCCTTTTTCAACTAGTCATGCCGTATAGGTATTGAATTGTTCTTCCATGTACAGTTTTTTCTTGAATAAGCTTTTTCAACCAACATGTTTTACATCAACTAGAAGATCTAACAAAATCCATACATGGATTTGGTACATGGAATCTATTTCAGAATTCATGGATTCTTGCCACATTGCAACATCTATTCCACTTACTACATCCTTGTAGGTTAGAGGTTCATTATTATCTACTAATAACGAGTCACCTTATTTTTTATATAAAAAACCATATCGTTCAGGTTCTCTAACCGATATTTTACTGCTACATAGTTCTTGTGTCTCTAGAATAGTTATTTCTTCCATGGGGCTTTTTGGAATCTATTCTTGTACCAACTCTTCTGTACCTTGAGCCTCAACTTCATCAAAGTCTATCTCACTCCCACTATCTATTTTGCAGATTTTCTCCCTCTCTTGGAATATAGCGTTCCATGAAAATATAATCTTTTTGTATAAAGGTTTTTATAGTTAATTTCCCCTTTTTTCCTTAGGGTATCCTATAATGGTACACTTTGTGCCTCAGGGTGAAAGTTTGTCACCTAAAGAGGCCTTAACAAATGCATCACTTCCCTATACTTGTAAATTAAATAACATGACTTTATATCCACTTCAGAACTTGTATGGAATACCATTTATTGATATAGTTGGTACTAGGTTTAGTATGTGTGCCACTATTTCTAACACATATCCCAAAAGGATAATGGAAGACTCACATAACTTGTTATTGATCTCACCATGTCCAACAAAGATTGGTACCTCATTTTTTTCACACCATTACACTGGGGGATGTATGGAGGAGTGAGTTGGGATTAAATCCAAAACTCCTGTAAGGAATCAATGAAGTCTTGATAAAGATATTCATTACCTCGGTCTTCGCAGTGTTTCTTAATCTTACTACCAAGATGTTTATCGACTTCATTCTTGTATTCTTTAAACTTATAAAAAGAATCTGACTTATACCTCGTTAAGTAGATATATCCATATCTACTAAAATCATCAGTAAAAGTTATGAAGTATGTGTAACCTCCTCATACTTTAACCGGAAATGGTCCACACACATCGGTATGAACCAATTAAAAAAATATTTAGCCCTTTCACCATTCCCACTAAATAGAGATTTAGTCATTTTTTCTAGTAAACCTACAGGACATACGCTAAGTGGTTTTAGTTCAAAAGAATATAAATATCCATCTTGATGAAACATTGTCAAGTGTTTCTCTTTTACACGACCTAGTTAGTGAGGCCAAAGTTGGGTGTGGTATGAGTAATGTGAAGTATCTTTGTTATCAATTTCGATTACTTGGTTAGTGTAATCTAATATGTAAAGACCGTTGTATAAATTTTCTCTACACAAAATTTTATATTTGAAAAAGAAGCCACATTTATTTGTAAACATGAATAGAAATCCATGTGTATATAATCGGGATATAGAAATAACGTTTTTATTAACAGTCAGTACATAATAACAACACTTTGACACCAAGATCATACTTGTTGGCAATGTGAGGTGGTAGTCCCTAACAGCTACATCAACATGTCTGACTCTGTTGGCTTCTCTTAGATGTACTTACCCTCAGTCAATCCTACTGAATCTAGTTGGTTCCTGTGTTTGGATACATATGTGATCACCACAAGATATATCTAACACCCAATTTTTTGAAACAGATAGATTGTATTTGATAACAAACTCACCTAATGATTACCCTTAATTCTTAGGATGGGTGATGTTCTTCTTCTAGTTTCCCTTCATTCCACCTGCAAAACAAAGAACCACTTATTCCCTTACCTCCCCTTTGAAATTTCTTTTTTTGGAAGGCTGTGAAGAAGATTTTGGAATAATGCTATTCGCCTTCCCATTTCAATTATTCACCATAAAGACAGAAGGCTTTTTGTGCTTCATAACTCTTTCCACATGGTAAATGAGGATAAGAAGATCATATTGATACTTCTCAATTTTTTTCATATTGAAATTGACAATAATGTTAGAGAAGCTCTAACAGAGTGATGTGAGAATGAGATTGGTGCCCAGTTATTTGGGGAGTTTAATCCCTAGAACCTCCAGGCACACAATGTATCCAATGATCTTGACCACATGAGGCCCACCTGGGGAACCTTCTCCAAGCATACTCTGAAAGAGTGCCTTAGATATCTTAAACATTTCTTATCTTTATGTCTCATGTTAAAGACCATTGAGGTTCTCGAGCATGCTATAAGCATCCATGATTTCATGAGAATTCATGAGTTCACTATAAATTTATGATATCATCTAACATTGAATGTCAACCTCATCATTCATATGTTTCTCATAGACTAGGAAATCCTCATCACTCACCTCTTTGGCAGGTGGATTAGTTAGTGATGACTCCAGTATGTAAGACTTCCATTCATGGCCTAAGATAACCTGAAGGCATTAAACCATTCCCGAAAGTTACTGCAGGTGAGTATGTTATCTTTATTAAGAATTGATTGTGGGTATAGTGTGGTTGATGATCTTGTAAATTTTATTCTACAATTAGAAGATAAGATCATTAGTACTTTCCTGATTACATTTTATGAGAAATAATAATTTTTATTAAGTCTCCCACTATTTTATTAATTCCCAATGGCCCTCACTATTGAACTTGGAATGTCTAGTGTCCATGAAATTCTAGTGTAAATGATTTATATTCCCATTGGCGTAACCCTAAAAGGGTTAATCAAGCTATTAGAAGGTATTTAGGTAGGCATGACATTTCCATCTATGGGCTTGTAGCTCCTTGATCTTTTAAGTGGACTCCCGAATCCTGAAATCATGACTTTGGAATTCCTCAACACTTGCCTCTAATATTACACCAAGTCTAGAAATGGATATTCCTATTTATTTAATACGGTTAATTCGACCCAAAACCTTTCAAAAGGGGTTCCTGTATAAAAGTAAGTCTCCCAACAAGGGTTAGTCAAATAGATAGTTTTATTGTGATATTCCCTTTAATCAAGTAATGGAAGGTTTGGTTTGACTTAATATTTTAATTGAGTTATTTTAATATCTAATGAGTGGATTTCTTATTATCATTTTCACATTCATGTTAATATGAAGTGGAACTTACATAAGAAATTAACCATTTTTTATAATATATATGCATATGTCTGGTTTATTTTAGTTCCATGTCGCATGATTGTTCTATTCATTGATTATGTTATCATGAAAACACATCCATAATGATAAAACATGAAACTGACAGTAAAAAAATAAGTTAAAGGGAATGATCATGATATTTTCTAATGGATTGTTTATCAAGTTGTTGATAAACTAACCCTGACCTAGGAGAGAAACATCTTGAACCTTTTGGGTTGGTGTTTACACCTTTCCACTTGTCCACCTCTGTATCTCCTTAGATTGGTTTAGTCTTTCCTCCCATGTGAACCACCTCCAATATCTTCAGAGTTACATCCATTACATATGCCTTTTTAACTCACATGATGGTGAGGGATAAATAGGTGTTTTACCGAAATTAAACCTTGGGCATGAAGGCCATACATATAAATGAGGAGAAGGCTCGCAAGACAAAAAATTTAATTTAAATAAATAATTTTAAAGAAACTATTCACATAAAAATGTCTTGGTATAGATCATGATCATCTATACAAGAAACTATAAGTACACATAAATAAAACATGAAATAAATTATTAAATTGTTCATTTTTATGATAAATCACACTTGAATCAATTAATTTTCATATTTAATTAATCAATCTATTTATCTTAAAACCTTTTCTAAATTTATTTCATATTCTCATCCATCATAATTTTACACAAATAAATATATTTAAAATTGTCTTTGTATGCAATTTGTACCTTAGAGGAAACCCATTGAATTCCTATACAAAACTACTCAATGAGTTTAAATGAACATTAAATAGATGTTAAATTAAACACATATATATAAAACACCTATCTCGTTTTGTGTCTTATCTTTATGCCCACATGATGGTACACATATCAAGGATTTGTATAATATAATAATAAATTTTATTAAATATGTATAATTTTAATGAGTACATGGAGTGTATCTCCAACTATATGGTGTGTACTATTTTCACCATCCATCTGAAGTACAAACCCAAGGAAACGGAGTGTGCATGTATGTAGGAAATCATCGGAGTACATGGTGTGTCCAGTGGGCCACACGCCATGTTGTTCCTCGTTACATGATCTCCAGTCAGGAAAGTCGTGTGTGGGGTACACGGTCCAACCAAAACCTGAAGGGACTACATGTTTTGTGTAGTGGTCCACACAACATGTAATCTAGAAAACGCATGCCACCTGTTCTTGGTCAACACACTGAGTCATTAAGACTTAAACATACTCAAATGACACGACTTGGTTTTTCAGAACATACCTGATGCATTGAACATTGGCTACAGATCGTGTACTAAAAAATAAACATCATGTGTTCTTGGGTTGTATGGATAGAAACCATTTTCACCTCTGAATGAGATCCTCTATTTTATTTTAATCAAAATTAAAAGAAAAAAATTGTTTCTGTATGGTGAATGAGAAATTGAAGAGGAGGAACGGATCTCGAGATTCAAATTTTCAAAATGATTAACTTGAATTTAAACAACTAAATTATTAAAGGCGTATACCATCAATAAAATATTTAAATAATTATAAACTACGATGTTGCCACTCTAATACCACTTAATGGTTCTGGGCGTAGCTGAAGTATTGTTGGGCTGGAACCCAAATTTGATTTTTACTATGATCAATGATTATTATGGTATCAATAAGATGATGAACTCATGTCTCCACGGAATAGAATCAAATATTTAGATAAAGAAGGAAGAGGCACGAAACCTTTAGAGAGAATCTTTCACATCAGGTTTATAATTAATTTAATTAATTTTAATAATGAAAATAATACCTGGATATTTAGTATTTTCGTTTTTGATTATGTTGGTTGTTCAGAATGACTATTCTGGATTCTCTTGTTGTGCTTTCAAGGATCCAAACTTGAATCCCTCTAGCGGTGATCCACAAATGCTCTGATGGTCTCTAATCGACATTGCTCGTTCTCCGGGTGCTAGTGCGGTGAAGCGTGTGGATTGTGTCAGTCGTTATTGATCGCTGGTTCTTAGTCCATGATGAACATATATCAATCTTGAGAAGGGCGGGAATAGGATTCGAGAGAGAAATTTTTTACCTCAACAAATCTCATTTTACCAGGTGTGCAGTTTAGTCCATCACACAATAGACGTATGTGTCTATTTATTAACATCGTGCTTCAGTTATAATATTTAATTGCGTAATAGTAATTAAATACATTCATAACTTTAGAAAAAACTCATGAAATTAATAATAATACCACGTCATTATTTTTGGTGAGCCAACTTGCGCAAAACAGAATTATAAATAAAATTTCGCGTCACTAAATAATAGTAGCGTTATTTTAATTTGTGAAAACTATTTAAATAAATATTTCTCATCATGTAAATATTTATTTTACTACGAGACCTCCCTTATTCCTGTAGAACTCCACTCCCATTTATTCAACACCCAAATAAATAAATAAATAATTTATTATCTTAAATAGATATTTTATTTTAAAAAAAATTAAAAATATTTATTAAATGTTCAGTAAAAATAAATAAATATATTTTACCCATAATCCATTGAATAATGTTTATTTAATTTATGCAATCATTTTAACATGAATAAAATTATTCCATTATGTTGAGAATAATATTTATTAATTAAATTGAAATAAAATTTATCTGATACCACTAGAAACACTTAGTTTGTGGTCCTCTAAGATTCTTTCACACTAGCATTAGGTGGGCTTGATTAAAGTCCAAGAGTATATTTTAGCAACGGGTCAAGGCACCCATGAGAAAGAACTTATAGTCACAAAAATGAAATCCACATACAAATTCTCACTGTGTAATATAATCTCTTTGTCGCAATATCTCATCATGCAGGTTTCATGATAGTGTCATCAACTTTTATGCTTGATATGTAATTCTTTGACTACCTAAAATAAACATGTCATTACACCATGGACATAGAATTTCTTGTGAATATTCCATTTCAATCAAAGTTCTGATATATCAACATCCATAAATGGAAGGGAAAATTCTTCCTCACATTATCCATTAATAACATGCCACTGATGATTCACCCAACATACCCTACTTCCCACCAACTGTCTGCATGATGGTTTTAGTTCATAAATCAAAGTGTGTGAGTCATGAAATGTATTAGTGATAATCTTAAAGTCTAAGGATCGTTACACATGATCATAGACTGAAATATATGATGACACTGAAATAGGTATAATTCCTACTAGCGGGTCTACTCTCATAATCTTCTGTCTTGGAGATTACCAAGTGCAAACATCATGAGAGGAAGTCTCATCTGCTTATGATTATTCACACCTGATGGTCTACATGCTATGTTTTCTATCATAGTATGGCATCCAAATGTAGAACTATATTTAAGAATATTGTAAGATCATTTCAATGTTCTCATCATAGTGGGGAACTTCCACGACCTTATCAATCCAACAAATACTCTAGGAAATTATTACATAATAGTCATGCAGAACAATGAACAATATGTAATAAGATGATTAATATTTAAATAGATTAAATATCCATGTATTAAAAGTGAAACCAGTTAGTTCTAAGACACCAAATCTTACACTATGTTCTTGAATCCTATAATTTGGCCATAGTTTGGAGGATCACCTACCCCTGGTGGATTTTCCATATAATAACAGCTACCAATCCACCATCGGTATAGCTCCATTTAATCCCATTTATAGGTGAACCTACAGGTCGCCACATTGCTAGATGGGCCCAGGAGAGTTAGAACATAGGGGGCTGGAGTTGGTGTAGTCAACTACAGAGAAGGTGCAGGTCATCCAGGAGTAGATGAAGACTACACAGAGTTATTAGAAGACTTATGCTGACCAGCGATGGTGGCCCTTGTTGTTTGAGGAGGGGGACCATGTGTTCTTTCGAGTCACTCCTCAACATGAGATACAATGTTTGGACGGGAAAACAAGTTATCTCTATGATTCATTAGGCCTTTCTAGATTTTTCATAGAGTTGGTGATGTGGCATGGTGCCTAGCTCTACCCCCATAGTTGCACCGAGCACACGATGTATTCCATGTTTCGCGAATGAGGAGGTACATGCACGATCCATCGCACGCCATCGATTTGGTTAAGATGGAAATTGATAAATGGGAAACATTTGTTGAGTACCTAGTGGAGATCAAGGATCATAAGGAGAGGATCCTTCATGGGCATTCGATTCATCTGTGGTATATTTGGCGTCCTCATGTGAATATTCAAGTGAGAACATGGGAGTGGGAGGCTCAAGTTCATGCTCAGTAACCTCACCTTTTTATTGAGTATCGCTTATTTTGAATTTTGGGGATGTAAATCCCTAAGGTGGAGAGAATGTGATGACTCCGATTTCTATGATATATTTTATAAATTAATTGGGAAAATTCCATGACCAAGCGCTGAGATGATGTGTGATTATGAGCCCCAGTTTTCCCGTAACTGTTCATTGGATGTGTTAAGTGTTTTAATAGCGTGCATGTGTGGTTTTCCTAAAATGTAGATTAAATCCTTAATAGGTTCCTAGATTATAAATCTAAGGGAACTATTGCATTTAGAGCAGTGACTTTACCTTTGGTAGGGCCTAACATCAATCAACATTGGTCAACTGTGAAAAGTTGTTTTTGTACATTAAAAAAATATAATAAATCAAGTTTATTTTATTTATTGTAACATGATGATGCAATGCCATTTTCTCTTTTTAAAGTCCTTGTTAGATAAATTTAGGGTTATTGTAATAACGATGGAATTCTTCAGAGGCATGGATATGAAAACCTCTCTAAATAACGATGACGAACATCAGCGGATTGAGGATCAACGATGATACGAACCTATGTTCTTCATCGACGACTGATCCAACCACAAGGTGGGTTTTGGATCTCATTGTAATTTCCTCTCCCTATCATAGATTCAACGATGAACAAGGGCCCACCAGTGAATAGGTTGATCCATGATTCAACCATTCTTGTGGGATGGATAATTGTTATGGGGTTTAAAATGGGGAGATAGATCATTGTGATTATATGTTGTTATTCTTTGTTAAACCATATATCATGAATGGATCAAGGATGAAACAATCTGGGACAAGATCCATTCTTTGGGAATTCATGTTCTTTATATCTCCTCCATTAATCTATCACGTTCTTCATGCGTTCTTCACTTTGGAAAACCATATCTGAACGATCTACCGTTCTTCCCCAAATCCATGGCGCAACAATTAGAAATCGAACGATTTGACCCCGCGATATCATAGTAGACATGTGAGGGAAGGGTGGAATGGTTCAAGAGAGGCAGTATCTTATGGAGTCATAAAACTGTGGTGCAAGGCAGGGCACCTGTGGGGTGGCCAATGTTGAGTGTAGGATGCAGCCAGTGGGGCTGTTCCAGGGGGAGCGTGAGGTGGAAACGATCCATCAGCAGGGCAACCATCTATGGCAGTAGGCCAAGGTTTAGGTAGGATTGTGTGAGAGCCTATGGTGGTAGAGGTTGTGGGTGGTGATCGAGGGTTGCGGAAGGAGGCCATTGTAGTGAGATGGGACGTTGATCGAAGTCGTGTCAAAGGATCTCGCATCGGCAATTCCAAAGGGCATGCGGAAGAGGCGGTCCAACCGCATGAAGCATGGAACTGTGCCACATTGACCATGAGAAACATTGGGATCCATGTAGTCAGTGCAGACAATGTGGAGCAAGGGGACTGACCAGGGAACGTCACGTCTAGTGGAGTAAACCGACCTGAATGCAGTGGGTTAGGATAGGGTGGTCTGTCCAATTTGGTGGACCAGCGGGCTGGACCCAGTGGCCCAACGATTCGCATCCAACAGGACAAGACAAGAAGTTCATGCCAGTTTGATCCAGACCATACCAGACCGGGTTGGGTCAGCCGGACTGGTACATGTTGGACCCGGACTAGACCTGGGTCAGACCGTTTTACAAACAAATCGATATCATTAAAACCGTGTGTATATGTGATGAGTTGATTGCAGCACTAGGACCCTTGTGATGAGATGGTCGTTATGGAATACTCTATGTGTGTTTTGTGGATGTTTTCATATGACCTAATGGATTGAGGAGTAGGCTCTCCTGGTACAAGCGTTCTAGAAGAAAAATCCTACAGCTGGATGTGACTATGTGATCTTTGTGACTATGTGATCTTGGTGACTATGAGACATGGTAGAAACATGAATTATCGACACTCCATGTGTTATCGACACTCCATATGTTATTGAAACTCTGTGTGTTATTCAAAATCTGTTTTTTATCTACACTCCGTATGCTATCAACACTCTATCTTTTATCGACACTCTGTGTGTTATCGAAACTTCGTGTGTTATCGACACTTCATGTTTTATCAACTCTTCATGTGTTATCGACAATGGGTATTCTGTGAATACAATTTATAATCCTTCTTTTGTTATTTAGTCTTATTCCTGTGTGAGATGACTGTACTTTGTAAGGTTCCCTTGTGGTATACTTTGTGTGTTTCCTTTGTGGTATAATTTGTGTGTTTAATTTTTGGAATACATTGTGTGTTTCCTTTTTGGTAAAATTATTGTATTTCATAGTGGTTTTGAGGGTTCCTAATGAGTATTTTTTACTCAACCATGCATAGTCTTTTCCCATACATGTTATGTCTTGTGCATATGAATGACACTTTGACAGAGTTTTACGTGTACTGGGATCTTGTGGTTCTTAGAGTGATCAAATAGATGAGGTGTGCTCCTACAGCTTCAGATGGCTACCCTACACCTACCATTTTGGTAAGATTTTCTGCAGACGAGTTTCAGGAATTTATGTGTTCACTTTGACATACTCTTTCATTGGTGGGTGTGCATTTGGGCCCTATTTACTTTCCAGTTTCCTACTATCGTACTATATGGTTGGTATCATAGTGTATACATGCATTATTTACTTAGTGTTTTTATATTTTGGAATTTTGGGCTTGGAGATGTGTGTGTGAAAATGTAATTAAGAAATTGTCTCCCATTTATAAGATATGCCTACTCGGTTCTAGTCACCAGCCCCTGACCTATTGGATGCGGGGTTGGGGTAGTCGCTGCACGAGCCCCTCTTGGACGGTTCATGACAAAATGAATTCAAAATATAGATAAAATATTATTTATAATATAATCATATAAATATAAATACATCCAAAAGATAATTTTAGGAATATGTACCTAGAATAATAGTATTTACAACATAAATCCTTAAAACATTTAAAATGATGGTTTTAGGTAATGTTCTCTTGCATCGATTCTGACTTGTCATGTACATTATTTATCTTCTTGAATAATAAAATTATTTTTTTTATTTGATTTATTAAAAATGATTTTTTGGTTTAATATTAATTTTATTTTATGTATTACCTTTTTTATATAATTACTTAATTACTTAATTTCATGTCAGATGCTTTGATGGTATTTGGCTAATATGTCCAAAATGACATCTGTAGGTTCACTAAGCTCAAAGGGGATATTATTTTATCATCACCAGGATAGTAATAATGAAATAATTATCATTTTTATATATTAGTTATTAATTTAACACCAAACACGAATTATATTTATGAAAAATTAATTACATTACAATAATGGAGATGGTAGGATGTACGTACGCAAGAATAAAATTTCTGTTTTTCCAAAAACATGATGTAATGAAAGTAAGAATTATATTATCTATATAGAATATTTATTATATCATAAATTTTATTCTATATCATTAAATACACTTATATATAACAACCATGTTATGTTGTAACCAAAAATAAATCGCATCGCTTCCTGAAGATGGTAATCTACACATACGCATAAACGACTTTATAATTTTCCAACATATAGAAAGGTAAGAAAATATATGATTAATTATATTTATATAATTATAATTATTTAATAAATAGTATATATAAATATTAAATTCATGATTATAACCATCCCTGACATCATTAATGGAAAATGAATTATATCAATTCATGAGGTGGTAGTCCTCTATACACACAAATGATGGTTTTATTTCCCATTTTATGGAATAATGAGATGGATATAGGCTATTCCATTAACCTAAAAATATCTCAGTATATGGAAGATGCTAGGTTTTTTTATTTAATCTTGTTTGAATAATGTTTTAAGGTTTTAGAAAAAGAAATTAAACTAAAACATTTGGTTAAAAGTTATAACTCTTCTTCGAACATCCTCCCTTTATTAATGCCTTATGCCCACTAAGGTTGGAATCATTCCCAAAATATGACCTATAGAACATGGGGAGGGATGTTAGGAAGGTATTTGGGAAAATATTTGATAATCCAAATGGCACTTGAATTGAGTATAGGAGAGGATACAGATGCCCTTTTATAAGTGAGGTGATGGGAATTCTTAGGATTACATAATGCAATAAATTAATAAAAATTAAATTTCAATGAAAATGGCTCAAAATAGTAATAATTTTTTCTTTATCATGAGGATATGTCGAAATAATCTCATATAATAGTATTTGGAATTGTTTTTTTTATTCTTTTACTTTTATCTCTTAAATTTATTCATTGCTTAACCCTTTTGACAATTACCATGATATCAGTTTTTTACTATTTAGTGGTCAATAATGTTACCATAAAAAGACAGGTGACCCATATATGTACCATGAATGATATTTCAAACCATATTTGCTTAATATTTTATAAATACAGTACTTTTTAGAATTTCAAATCATTTGAAAAATTGTTGTCTAATTTAAAAAATCATTAATTCCTTTTTTTGGAAATACAAAAAATATTATAATATTATATCTATTTATCTATCATAAAATATTTCCGAAATGACATTTAATAGATGATAAAGTATTACTTTATTAATATTATCATAAAATAATTTATTTTATAGGTTTATATACCATTATAAACATTATATAATGGTTTAACCCCTAGGTTACCCAATTTTATCCTTAACCACAATAATGACACTTCCAATATTAAATAGTTTTCATTTTCATTATAAGAAGAAAATGAATCGTGAATTTAGAAGGAGTGATATTTTTTACCATTTATCTTAATAATTGTCCACTTTAAATAATTTTATGATTCTGGAATAATTTAATATCATATAATTTAATATAAAATTTCATTGAGGTCATTTTAGACATTATTCAATTAATTTGAATTTGAAAATTATGTGCTAGAAAATTAATTTTCAAAAAAATGTTTAACACATACTTAATATTTTATATCTATCATAGTAATTTTTGGTAAAATTTAAATCACAAAAAAATCATTGAATAGTTATAATCATTTACTTTATTTTTCTACTATTATCTTAAGAACTTTGTTGGTGTTGCATAATCATTTAAGGTAATTTTTTGACCACTAAAAAAATAAAAATAATTTATCAACATAAAAATAAATGAAGTAATACCGAAATAAAAAATTTTATTCATTCAAAATTTATATTTACGGAAATCTATCTCATGAGAACTTATTTAATATGTTATTATGACTTTTCTAGCCTTGTTCTAGCACTACATTATCATTGGGATATGATTCTTGTTATATAACTCGAAATTTTTAAAATATAAATATAAATCATCATTTATACGTAGTATGAAAAAAAATAAGTCATAAAATGTCTTTTCATTCTCAATTATTATAATTAGGATGCAAAATTTTACATTCAATGTGTTGCGTAGGTATTGTGTCAACACTAAAAATGATTTTAATATTTATCAAGGAATAAATTATAAAAAATTATATTTTCATTTATTTTTTATTATATTTTAATTAAATTATCATAAATGATAAATTAAATATGTTTAATAAATTTTATATCCAATTTATTCCTTGGAAATATCATATGAGATGCCATATTTTATAAAACTGTGTTTTTTAATATTCACCAAAAAATTAACTTCTTAAAAAAACATCATGAATCATTACTCGATCATTTTTAATTTTTTTAATATATATATATTCATTCCATTTCATCAAATTAAATTCCTATAACCTTCCAAAATTAATTTTAATATAAATGCATAAAATTAAAATAAAAATTGTTTATTATTTCAAAATGTGTTTTTATGCACAAAAATGAACTCACAACAAAAATCAATTATAAAGATGATTACTATCTAATTGATTATATTATTTCAAGATAAATTAATATTATATTAATTTAAGAGAAAATTATAATCATAAATGGACTTTTTAATTAAAAGAAATCAAAATTTTACAAAAATATTTATTTTCACTATTTACTAGAAATTCAACCTCTTTTGAAAAAACCCAAAATATTAATATAATATAAGTTATATATGATGATTTATAAAAATTATTTCATTATTATTAAAAAAATTATAAATTATTTGTTAATTTATTATAATATTAACTCAAAAAAGGATATAAAAACTATTTTTGAAGAAAATGTATTTTTGAAGACCAAAATGATTTTAATAAAAATGTGTACTTATTTATTATACATTAATAAATTAAAATTTATTGATTGGTAAAATTATATATATATATATATATATATATATATATATATCATAATGTGGTTAGTCCTATTCATACCCTCCAATTCAATGGATTGGTTATAATAGTAACATTTAAATAATAATAATATACCATGGTTCATTTACAATTGATGTTGTGTGATGTATATGCTTCCATGCAATGTATTATATAGTCATTTTAGGATATTGAATCTCTATTCCTATATTATTAGAACTTTTAGTTTTTCCCATCCTATTGTGACTAAAAGAAAATGTCATGAATATGTATATACAAGGAAATCCATGGTTACCAAGCTATGGCATGACCTACCGAACCAGATAAGGGTCACATATTACATTCTTTCCTTACAATAGATAGTACATGGGAACCCATATATGGAATTTAAATTGAGTTTAGATAATCATGGTCTAAAAAATGTTTCTTTGGAAGGAATTAGACACTTCTTATTTTAAAGGGTATTTAATATCAACATATTATCTCATATAATTCTATTTATGTATGCATGCATCTGAAAATTTAGTTTTGGAGTCCTATTACATCCATAAAATTTACTTGTTCAATCAATTTTAATATGGAAATCTTTACAAAATTTAATGTCTGAGTTACTAAACAAAAAATTTATTTCAAACCTATTTACACAAATCCAAATCCATCTTAAGAATAACGTATATGAACTCTTCATGTAAAGGTTTGAAATTATGTGTGATTAAAAACCTTTACAAGAGTAGTCTAAGAGTCATAGATAACCAACCCACACCATTATATAATGAGGCACATCCCCCATGTCAATGTGAATTCTGGCCTCAATTCCCTCTCCATGGGAATACATTACTCAAGTGATAATTCAATTCATCAAAACCATAAAAACTAATATGTATAAACATTATTTAATATCAAAATTCAAGATAATAACCATTTTTAAAAACATTGGCCCATATATATAGAAAATAAATATTATGATATTGTATCGAGAATGTAATGAAAGGGTTGAAAATGCATAAGATATATTTTAACAACATAAACTAAAACATAAACATCTTCCAAATTTATAACTAATTTATGTTTCTGAATAATAATGGTAATAAATTTTTAATAAATGATCAATTAATCATTTAGACAAGAGAGAATAATTTATAAACAATTCATAAATCAATATCTAACTATAAAATTTTTAAAATTTTAGCTTAATTATTATATATAATCTATAATTATGAATTATACTCCCTATATTCATTTTATAATTTGAAATTTTGATATTATACATTATATTATATTTTACTATAAATATAAGATATTTAGGAATTATAAACATTTTCTAATCCAAAATCTATTATGTAAACTATTTACATAATCTAAATATAAAATCCTTGATATTATTTAACCCTTTGGAAAATAAATCATAAAAAATCTTTTTTATGATGGTTAATTAATTTCACAAAATAATGATTTATTTTGAACAATTCAATTTTGGTAATTATGAACAATTCATAATATAAATATAAACACAATATTTTTTTTAATAAATTTTTTAATATATAATCAATTTTTTAATTACCCCTTATAATTAATTAATAAAAAATTATTTCTAATTCATAATATATTCCATATAATTTGATAAAAATGAATAAATTTAAATACTTATTATTTGGGAATATTTAATAATATTTTTTTCATAAACATTTATTAATTAATTATAAAAACATTATAATTAATTATTTTTTAAACTATATATTAAAAAAATATATCTTAAATATATTTTATCATTATTCATAAACAATTTCTAAAAAATAAGTTTATAATTAATTATGAAGAATTTTTTTATTAACAATCTATATTTTACTATATAAGTTAAATTGTATCCCACGGTATTTCATATTTTTTATTATATTTTAAAAAACATAATTGTTATCTACAATATAACCCATCAATTCCTAGATATCATTTTTAAAGATATGAATTTTATCCTCTCTATGATGGAGTGTTTTTTTTCAAAACACAACATAGATACAAAGATATTATACGATAGGTGGAAGTCATATCATATAATTAGTGAAAATAAAATTTTTTAAAACACGGTGTGCGATACGAAATATTATATTTTACATCATGATAAAAACCCCAAGAATAATATGTCTTTTCATATTTTATGACTACCAATACTACAGGGAATACGATATAAAAAACATCATTTCCTATATGATTTCATAAATCTAGTTTCATGGGAAACAGTGATAGCATTTTTATTATTCATTAGGGGTCTAATAAATATTATTAGATGAAAAAAATAAAAAATATATCATACCCAAGAACTCTATATATAAATGAATGAAAAAATATGAATTTTTAAATGAAGTTATCGTGCATTCCTTACTCTATATGGAAATGATGACATTAATCTTTATCCATACTTGATGAAGATCACATGAGTGTAAATCATAGAAGGACCCATTTCATATTAATTGAGGGTGATCCTTAGTAATTCATTCACTAACTATTGTGTTATAACACTTTACTTGGTGCCTCTATTCATAATCTATCATATTCATACATTAATTCATCTCTCTCATATTACATATTATATAATTGTTTGTTAATAATAATTGAGTGTATAAAAGAACCATTCAATATCGAGGCTCCCCTGAATATTGATTATAGTGAAATTTATACAACCCTTATGATATAGAATATAATAATTGTTTATGAATAAGTTATATTCATGTAAGTTTCATTAATTCTAATTTCATACATTATGGTATGGCCTAATAATACTCTCTGATTGGCCACTGTTAGTAGCATGGAATATTTTATTCCATGCTTTATGATTTCCCCCAAATTGTAAAATATGATTCACTTCATATTTATATACAAAAAAATATTAAATATGATATACTCTACAATGGGTTATATCATACCCTTCGATATACATTATATATATAATTTCCTTAGGCCAAATATCTTTCAACATGGTGTAGTCCCTATCACCTAACTCTGCCCCAAGAAAGAGAGTGAGTTATATAAATATTCGTCACCAAATACAGTCTCCATTGATATCCATATACCACCATATGCATCAAATGTAATGGTAGTGAGTAAGCACAACAAGCCACTCAATTAAATTGTAACACCCCAAGCTTCTATGGTACGTTTCCCTTCGAATAATGCGATAGCGTGTGTTGTACGCAACCTCGAGTTCTAACACACACCACAACTAATTAAACTAGCCGTTGTGAATAGTAATACCTAATTTTTGAAATCATATATATTTTATATTTCAAAATAGAATTCATTTTTGGATTTGGAATATCTAATTTATCCTAAGGTGAAATTTTGGTACTTTTCGGATAACTTTCAAATTTTGATGAATAGTGAAAATTACTAAATTTTAATTAAAAACATCTTTTTAAATAAAAATAATTAATAGTGATAAATTGTGAATTTGAGTGGTTTTAAAGTATATTTAGAATATATTTTTACCATTTAATATAATGTTGGTCATTGGACATAATTTTACAATTAAACCGAACATAAACAAGTGTCAATCTTTTGATAGTTATTACCTCTTAAAAACACGCTTTTTGTTTCGACAGCGGGAATTAATTTTAAATTAATTTCTGCCACTTCTGTGTTTTGAATTTAGAAAAATAGATTCCATATTTGGAATCAGGATGTCCAAGTTGTGTAAATATGTAACTTTTATTTTTAGACATTTTGAAAAATTACTGTGGTAAATATTTTATTTACCATGGTTAAGGGTAAATCCGGTAAATAAGGGTTAAAAAATAATATTATAATAATAAAAAATTACCCTAAAACGTGTCCTAACCTTATTGGTGGACACATACCCGACCATTAGCATCCTTGGGTCAATTTGGGGACCCCTTGGAGCCACTTGTATGTGGTAGGGACACTTTATATTAATAAAGTTAAAATAAAAATAAAAATGGCATAAGCTTACATCTTTTAAAAGAACAATTTTTACATAGGGTTATACATGTTGGATTTTCGATTATAAATATTCATTAAAAATATAAAAAGATTTCCTACATAATGATATTTTATTTATAATTTTTAGACATCAAATAATTTAAATTATTAATGACACAATAATGATGCAATGTTTACCTCATTAATAAATCATTTAAATAAATAAGATTATAATGATTAAAATATTATTTAAAACCTGTCCAATTCTTATTGGTTGATGTTATTTAGAATATGAGTCGTCTTATCTTCAACCACAATGATTTTTGGACCATTATAAACCGACTATAATTATATTATAAAGTAATACTTTCACTCTTTCCTAAAGAGCCCCTCTTCTCCCTTATAAAAGGAGACCACTTCTACTCATTCCTCACACCTCTCAAGCCACTTGGCTCGTCCAAACTCTGCCCAACTAAGCTCCCCACATCCCTCTCTTCCTCCTTGAAGCTTCCCCTTAGGCAGAAAGCATTTCAATAAGTCCTTTGGTTCCAACCAAAGTGAGTTACCTAAATTAAAGGTAACGATTTCTCTTAAATTATTTTCATTTATTTTGCTTCTCCAACCCCCAAAATCTTTTTATTTACTTTATTTTGTAACAACACCAGTATCCTCAATATACTTGGATGTTGTTATAATAAGTATTCAAACTACACATACACACAACTCCATCTAATGGATGATGAACATAATGTTTCTGTGGATGGCAAACTAACGCCTCACGAAACGATGATTGTTCAAATACATCTTACCGCCTATCATGGTGGCCATTATGGTGGCACTGTAATTAAATATGATATTAATGATATAAATTTTATATATAAGCTTCTCTAATTCCATTTTATTTCATATCATTATTCATTTCATGTTGTATATACATACGATAATTTCATTTGAGGAAGTGCGGACTACCGCCCCCTTAAAATGATATGGCTCGTTCATACCACACATGGAACGTATAAAGGATGGTGTTAATGAACTTAAGTATCATATATAAAATATTATATTATACTGGAATAGTAATATACCTATGTATCATTTGTATTCAATTCTTTAAAAAAAAATTAAATGGAAGTAGCGTTCGTGCGTACGTACGGACTACCGTCTCCACGAACGCGGTGAGATCCATCCTCCATCGTATCCATTCAAGTATTATTCTCATTTTAGGGTTAAAAATAATGTTAATATCATTCTGTTTATGAATAAGATATAATCTATCCACTACAAACATGTCTTACGTAGCCAAACATTTAAGAATAACGAATTGATTATCACCCGAAACGACGATAATACTAAGATATTATTAATAAAGCAATGTTAAAAGGTCATATATGATATCATATTAATGTATATGATTCTTGTATAATTTAATAACAATTATTTCACCATTATACAGGAGGTTAACCGACCCCAACAAAGGAAAAGTACAAGGTAAGGGTTATTTCACAATCTCTTCATTATCCGAGGTTGTTTATACGTAATAATCTACTGGGATCTCTTTATCATCCACATCCATGTTTCTTAAAAATGTATTTCAAAACATTTTTACTATTTACTAAAATATGAGTTAAAGTCATTTATACCCTTTTTGACTTTTATAAGTGGTTTTTAAAGGAATCTTCCCGTCATTTTCAAAACAAGGTCCTTTTTAACCTTTTCGACAGAATTGAGGTAAGAATGTTTTTTTAACTTATACAGCGGGTGCGGCTAATTTCCGCCGTTATAAAATCTTCAAAACTTCCCTTACAAGCTTATAAGAATATTTTCAAAGAAAATGTTTTATTTTATATGGATCTTAAATGATTTCAAAATAAAAAGAGATATTTCTTTAAAAAGAATTTTGATTTCATCTATGTCAACATCCTTTGATGGATTTTACGCTTATTTGAAGTTGATTTATTGTAATACAAAGCTTCTATATTGTATTGAAGGTTTTGTGATATTTTTGACTGTGGATGTTCTATTTTTATACCATTCATTGTTTATGGTGAAAGTATTGACATTTCGTATGCTAGTTTTAATACGAATGTTTATGTTATGTTTAAACCTTTTCATATGGGAATGCATTGGACTTAATATGTGATGGGTGGAGCCCGCTATAGCTCCTCGATGCATCGGTAGGTCTCATGAGACAAACTAGTGTCTTGGCACAAGGCCTGGACAAAATCTTATTTGTAGTCTTGGCACGAGGCCTTGGCTATGTGGTTATGATAGTCTGGCATTATGCATTCCAACATTATGAAAGTGGTTATTGATTTTTGCATGTGATTATTCGATTAGTAGAATATCCATGTGAATAAGTAAATGGCATTATTTCATTTTACTTTTTCCATACTATGTTGAAGTTAAAGTTTAAAAGGCTTTTGTTTTAGTAATGCATTGCCTTAAATGTTTATTCTTATTTATGAAAGTTTTCGCTATATTGTTATCCTTACTGGGCATTTGAGCTCACCCCTTTTCTATGTTTTATTTTTCCCAGGATGTGAAGAAGTAAGTTATGAATGACCTGCAGAGATTTTATGAGGGGTTAATAGTGTGGATTGTGGAAACATTATGTTGTTGTAGTAGTTTTTCATTTTATGATGTAATGTCAAACTTATGAATATATCTAGTGTTTCCAAGGCTACTAAACCAATCGGTCTTTCGAGATTTGATCTTTCTTGTGATCATGCCAATGTTACGTAATTAATGCACCGACTCTGGGTAACTGGGGTCGGGGCGTTACAGTTGGTATCAGAGGAAGTTTAGTACAAACCTTGGAAACTAGATTTAGATAAAATCTGATTAGAGCACGTAGACCTAAGATGAACTTTGAGGATTAGTATAGAAGAACTTCCTAGAATTTTGGTATTGTAGAGATTTTTTGAGTTTTCCGAGCAATACATCCTTGTCTGGATACGAGCAGGTAGAGGCGGCTCTGGCACAGATGTACCTAGGGGTAAAACCCAAAAACACCACTTTGAGCTAGACTCGAACGGGAACTGGTGCACGACAACGGGCCTTGCTGCACTCTTGGTTACGACACTCCCGGGGGATATGCATAGGATAACTCTCATTTTCTTTACAAATCATTATGAAGGGTTTATGAGTATATACTTCCTCAAAGAAAACATTGTTATGATTATGGATTATATCCATAAATAGTTCAATTTATGTTAAGTGTTTTATAAGTATGGGATTATGTATTCTGATTCATAAACTGATCTAGTTTATGACATTGTTTAGAAATGGCGCCTAGTGGAAGAAATGGAAACCGTATCAATGCACGCACTCCATGTAGGGATTTCCCTCCTGCTCAAGATAATTATAGTGGGGCTGGTGATGCAACTTGTGCTGATCAGCTAATCACCATACTGGGACAACTTACTCAGGTTAAGAATAATAACCTTACCCGTATGGAGCACCCTGATCCGCAGTGTGGAGGATCAATGTTAGATCGATTCATGAGGCAACAACCACCAACGTTCAATGGGAGTAAAAATCCCTTAGTAGTTGAGCAATGGATAAATTCCCTAGAGAAAATATTTCAGGCTTTGGGGAGCAGTGAAAGGGAAAAAGTTATCATGGCAGTTTACCGCCTCACTGGAGATGCTGATCAATGGTGGTCATTGATTCAAAACATGAAGGAAGATGATGAAGTATCAAATATGGAATGGAGGGAATTCAAAAATCTGTTTTTAGAAAAATACTTCCCTCGCGACCATCGAGCGGATATGGAAAGGCAATTTCTGAGTCTGAGACAAAAGGAGGATGAGAATGTCACAAAGTATGAGGCTAACTTTACAAGGTTAGCGAGGTATGCTGGAGATTATATTCGCAACCCAAGAAGTAAGATTGATCGTTTCTTTGATGGGTTAAAACCATTTCTCCGTCGAGCATTAGTCTCACAATCCTTTTCATCGTACGAAGACATTGTCTCATGTGCTATCATGACCGAAAAGGAATTCTCTAAGTCTTATGACTTTAAAGCAAAGCAAGAGAAGAAGAGACCTGCTGATCAATCTGAGAATATAAATAAGGGGAAGAAGGGAAAGGTTGAATATCCATCTAGTGGTAAATGCGGGAAGAATCATCCTGGTACTTGCTTGAAGGGAATGGGAGTCTGTTACAAGTGTGGTGAAAAAGGCCACCAAGATCATGATTGCAAGGGGAAGAAGGAAGCTACCAACGTTCAGTGCTACAATTGCAGGGAGATGGGGCATTATGCAAACGCATGCCCTAAGCGTCAGGAGAACTTACCTTAGAAAAGGCCAAGGGATCAAGGCCAGGCTTATTCTATCACTACTGCAGAGGTAGAAGCTCCAAAAGACGTGGTGGCAGGTAATTTAATGGTTTCCTCAAGTTTAGAAAATGCATTATTTGATTCTGGATCATCGCATTGTTTCATATCTTCCCAGTTTGCTAACAAAATTAGATATTTCCAATTTGATTTAATAAGGGAGTTGTCAGTTAAAACTCCTAAGGGAAGTATCGTTGCAACAATGTTTTGTGAATCAGTCCCCATTAGAGCACATAAATTTTCTTTATCTGCTGATCTCATCGTCATACCTATGATTGAGTTTGATATAATCCTCGGTATGGACTGGCTTTCGGACTATGATGCGAAGATTTATTGTAAGAAGAAAGAGGTTACGATTCATGATGATAATGATAAGGAACACCTTATTTTTAGAGCAGAATCATCACCACCTAATTCTTATTTAGATCCACCCCCAGTAGCTCAACTTAATTCAATTATTGGGGTGGAAGAGAATGAAATAACTGTCGGTGAGGAAAGGAATGTTCAAATAGAGGATGTACCTATTGTGAAAGAATTTGTAGATGTATTTCCGGAAGATTTACGTGGACATCCTCCAGAACGAGAAGTTGAGTTTTCCATTGATTTGATTCCTGGATCAAGGCCTATATCGAAGACCCCTTATAGAATGGCCACTGTAGAGTTAGTCGAACTAAAGAAACAACTAGAGGAATTGAGTAATAAGGGATTTATTCGCCCTAGTGTTTCTCCATGGGGAGCCCCTGTTCTTTTTGTTAAAAAGAAAGATGGATCTATGAGGTTATGTATCGACTACAGGGAGATAAATGCTATAACGATAAAGAACAAGTATCCCCTACCTCGTATTGATGATTTATTTGACCAACTGCATGGAGCTCAATACTTTTCAAAGATTGACCTTCGATCTGGATACCATCAGTTGTGTGTGAAGAAGGAAGACATTCCGAAGACAGCATTTCGAACCAGGTACGGGCATTACGAGTTTACTGTAATGCCGTTTGGATTGACTAATGCACCCTCTGTATTCATGGATCTGATGAATAGAGTTTTCAAGGAGTATCTTGATGAATTTGTGGTGGTATTTATTGATGATATCTTGGTATACTCCAAAACCTACGAAGATCATGAAAATCACTTGCGCATTATCTTGAAGACTCTGAGGAGGCATGAATTATATGGGAAGTTTAGCAAGTGTGAATTATGGCTTCAGGAGATTTCTTTTCTTGGCCATATTGTCTCTAAAGATGGAATCTCTGTTTATCCTTCTAAGACAAAGGCAATCCAAGAATGGCCAGCACCTACGAGTATAACTGAGGTACGTAGTTTTATTGGTTTGGCAGGTTATTATCGACGTTTCGTCCAGAATTTTTCCCGATTGGCTAACCCATTAACGAAGCTCACACGTAAAGGGGTTAAATTTGTTTGGACAAAAGAGTGTGAAGAATGTTTTGAAGAACTGAAGAAAAGATTAGTCAATGCTCCTATATTGACTCTACCATCGGGGAATGATGGGTTCGTTATTTATAGTGATGCATCGAAGAAAGGACTTGGCTGTGTCCTTATGCAGAATGATAGAGTTATTGCCTATGCATCACTACAGTTGAAAATTTACGAACAAAACTATCCTACTCATGATCTTGAGTTAGCAGCTGTGATCTTTGCTTTGAAGATATGGAGGCACTACCTCTATGGTGAAAAATGTGAGATTTATACTGATCACAAGAGTTTGAAGTATATTTTCTCACAAAAAGAACTCAACATGAGGCAAAGGAGATGGCTTGAATTACTCAAGGATTATGATTGTACGATACACTACCACCCGGGGAAGGCAAACAAGGTGGCAGATGCTTTGAGTAGAAAAGACCATGGAGTTTTGAACAATATGATAATTGAAAGGGATCCAATTTTCATGGATCTAGTGAAGATGGACATGGGAATAACCAGGGAAGGTGAAACATCAATTCTTTTTCAAATGGTTGCCAAACCATCTTTACTAGAAAGGATTAAGAGTTCTCAGACCGATGATGAAGAATTTCAGAAGAAGATTAAAGCTGTGAATGATGGGAGATTGAGAGACTTTGTGTATGAAGATGGAATTTTGAAATTAGGGAAGAGACTCTGTGTTCCCGATTTACCTGATCTAAAAAGGGAATTGCTGGATGATGCTCATAGTTCCAATTTCTCTATACACCCTGGGAGAACAAAAATGTATAGAGATTTGAAGGAACATTTTTGGTGGGACAACATGAAGAGGGAGATTGCTGATTTTGTGTCAAGATATATGGTTTGTCAAAAAGTTAAAGCTGGAAGGCAACAGCCTGGAGGAGTCATGCAACCTCTTCCCATACCGGAGTGGAAATTGGACAATATTACGATGGACTTTGTCATGGGGCTACCAAAGACTCCTAGAAGGAATGATGCAATATGGGTTATTGTTGATCGTCTTACCAAGTCAGCACATTTTCTTGTTATAAGAGAAGATCTACCCCTGGAACGTCTAGCAAGACTATATATTAATGAAGTTGTGAGACTTCATGGAGTACCCTTATCAATTGTTTCTGATCGTGATCCCCGTTTTACTTCATGATTCTGGAAAAGTCTTCAGAAATCCCTGGATACTGAACTTCATTTGAGCACTGCTTACCACCCTCAGACAGACGGACAATCAGAACGGACTATTCAAACCTTAGAAGACATGTTGAGATCTTGCTCACTTGACTTTCAGGGTATGTGGGATCAATATTTACCTCTGGTAGAATTTTCCTATAACAATAGCATCCATTCGAGTATTCAGATGGCACCATATGAAGCGTTATACGGAAAGAGATGTCGTACACCAACCTGTTGGGATGACGTCGGTGAAAGAAAACTTGTAGGTCCAGAACTGGTGGAGGAAACGATGGAAAAGGTGAAGGTAATCCAAAATCACATCAGAGCAGCTCAAAATAGGCAGAAGAGCTATGCCGATAATCGAAGGAAGGATTTGGAATTTCAAGTCGGTGATCATGTTTTCCTGAAGGTATCTCCGTGGAAGGGAGTCATACGTTTTGGTAAGAAAGGTAAATTGAGTCCCAGGTACATCGGATCTTTCGAAATTCTAGAACGAATTGGGGTTGTAGCTTACCGATTGGCAATGCCGCCAAGTCTCTCCAAAGTTCACAATGTGTTCCACGTATCTCTGTTGAGGAAATACATGCCTGACCCAACGCATGTACTCACCTATGAGGAATTAGAACTGGAACCCGATCTGTCTTATTGTGAAGAGCCCGTCAAGATTCTTGATACAAGAGAACAAGTACTTAGAAACCGGACGACGCGTCTGGTAAAAGTTTTGTGGAGAAATCATAAGATGGAAGAGGCAACATGGGAACCCGAGGAACTTATGATGAAGAACCACCCGAGTCTTTTTATGCAGTAATACCCTAGAAATTGCGAGGACACAATTATTTGAAGTAGGGGAGAATGTAACACCCCAAGCTTCTACGGTACGTTTCCCTTCGAATAATGTGATAGCGTGTGTTGTACGCAACCTCGAGTTCTAACACACACCACAACTAATTAAACTAGCCATTGTGAATAGTAATACCTACTTTTTGAAATCATATATATTTTATATTTCAAAATAGACTTCATTTTTGGATTCGGAATATCTAATTTAGCCTAAGGTGAAATTTTGGTACTTTTCAGATAACATTCATATTTTGATGAATAGTGAAAATTACTAAATTTTAATTAAAAACAACTTTTTTAATCAAAATAATCAATAGTGATAAATTTTGAATTTGAGTGGTTTTAAAGTATATTTAGAATATATTTTTACCATTTAATATAATGTTGGTAATTGGACATAATTTTACAATTAAACCGAACATAAACAAGTGTCAATCTTTTGATAGTTATTACCTCTTAAAAACACGCTTTTTGTTTCGACAGCGGGAATTTATTTTAAATTAATTTCTGCCACTTCTGTGTTTTGAATTTAGAAAAATGGATTCCATATTTGGAATCAGGATGTCCAAATTGTGTAAATAGGTAACTTTTATTTTTAGACATTTTGAATAATTACTGTGGTAAATATTTTATTTACCATGGTTAAGGGTAAATTCGGTAAATAAGGGTTAAAAAATAATATTATAATAATACAAAATTACCCTAAAACGTGTCCTAACCTTATTGGTGGACACATACCCGACCATGAGCATCCTTGGGTCAATTTGGGGACCCCTTGGAGCCACTTGTATGTGGTAGGGACACTTTATATTAATAAAGTTACAATAAAAATAAAAATGGCATAAGCTTACATCTTTTAGAAGAACAATTTTTACATATGGGTTATACATGTTGGATTTTCGATTATAAATATTCATTAGAAAGCTAAAACGATTTCCTACATAATGATATTTTATTTATAATTTTTAGACATCAAATAATTTAAATTATTAATGACACAATAATGATGCAATGTTTACCTCATTAACAAATCATTTAAATAAATAAGATTATAATGATTAAAATATTATCTAAAACCTGTCCAATTCTTATTGGTTGATGTTATTTAGAATATGAGTCATCTTATCTTCGACCTCAATGATTTTTGGACCATTATAAACCGAATATAATTATATTATAAAGTAATACTTTCACTCTTTCCTAAAGAGCCCCTCTTCTCCCTTATAAAAGGAGACCACTTCTACTCATTCCTCACACCTCTCAAGCCACTTGGCTCGTCCAAACTCTACCCAACTAAGCTCCCCACATCCCTCTCCTCCTCCGTGAAGATTCCCCTTAGGCAGAAAGCATTTCAAGAAGTCCTTTGGTTCCAACCAAAGTGAGTTACCTAAATTAAAGGTAACGATTTCTCTTAAATTATTTTCATTTATTTTGCTTCTCCAACCCCCAAAATCTTTTTATTTCCTTTCTTTTGTAACAACACCAGTATTCTCAATATACTAGGATGTTGTTATAAGAAGTATTCAAACTACACATACACACAAATCCATCTAATGGATGATGAACATAATGTTTCTGTGGATGGCAAACTAACGCCTCACGAAACGATGATTGTTCAAATACATCTTACCGCCTCTCATGGTGGCCATTATGATGGCACTGTAATTAAATATGATATTAATGATATATATTTTATATATAAGCTTCTATAATTCCATTTTATTTCATATCATTATTCGTTTCATGTTGTATATACATACGATCATTTCATTTGAGTAAGTGCGGACTACCGCCCCCTTAAAATGATATGACTCGTTCATACCACACATGGAACGTATAAAGGATGGTGTTAATGAACTTAAGGAACATATATAAAATATTATATTATACTGGAATAGTAATATACCTATGTATCATTTGGATTCAATTCTTTTAAAATAAAAATTAAATGGAAGTAGCGTTCGTGCGTACGTACGGACTACCGTCTCCACGAACGCGGTGAGATCCATCCTCCATCGTATCCATTCAAGTATTATTCTCATTTTAGGGTTAAAAATAATGTTAATATCATTCTGATTATGAATAAGATATAATCTATCCACTACAAACATGTCTTACGTAACCAAACATTTAAGAAGAATGAATCGATTATCACCCGAAACGACGATAATACTAAGATATTATTAATAAAGCAATGTTAAAAGATCATATATGATATCATATTAATGTATATGATTCTTGTATAATTTAATAACAATTATTTCACCATTATATAGGAGGTTAACTGACCCCAACAAAGGAAAAGTACAAGGTAAGGGTTATTTCACAATCTCTTCATTATCCGAGGTTGTTTATACGTAATAATCTACTGGGATCTCTTTATCATCCACATCCATGTTTCTTAAAAATGTATTTCAAAACATTTTTACTATTTACTAAAATATGAGTTAAAGTCATTTATTCCCTTTTTGACTTTTATAAGTTGTTTATAATGGAATCTTTCCGTCATTTTCAAAACAAGGTCCTTTTTAACCTTTTCGACAGAATTGAGGTAAGAATGTTTTTTTTACTTATACAGCAGGTGCGGCTAATTTCCGCCGTTATAAAATCATCAAAACTTCCCTTACAAGCTTATAAGAATATTTTCAAAGAAAATGTTTTATTTTATATGGATCTTAAATGATTTCAAAATAAAAAGAGATATTTCTTTAAAAAGAATTTTGATTTCATCTATGTCAACATCCGTTGATGGATTTTACGCTTATTTGAAGTTGATTTATTGTAATACAAAGATTCTATATTGTATTGAAGGTTTTGTGATATTTTTGACTGTGGATGTGCTATTTTTATACCATTCATTGTTTATGGTGAAAGTATTGACATTTCGTATGCTAGTTTTAATACGAATGTTTATGTTATGTTTAAACCTTTTCATATGGGAATGCATTGGACTTAATATGTGACGGGTGGAGCCCTCTATAGCTCCTCGATGCATCGGTAGGTCTCATGAGACAAACTAGTGTCTTGGCACAAGGCCTTGACAAAATCTTATTTGTAGTCTTGGCACGAGGCCTTGGCTATGTGGTTATGATAGTCTGGCATTATGCATTCCAACATTATGAAAGTGGTTATTGATTTTTGCATGTGATTATTCGATTAGTAGAATATCCATGTGAATAAGTAAATGGCATTATTTCATTTTACTTTTTCCATACTATGTTGAAGTTAAAGTTTAAAAGGCTTTTGTTTTAGTAATGCATTGCCTTAAATGTTTATTCTTATTTATGAAAGTTTCCGCTATATTGTTATCCTTACTGGGCATTTGAGCTCACCCCTTTTCTATGTTTTATTTTTCCCAGGATGTGAAGAAGTAAGTTATGAATGACCTGTAGGGATTTTATGAGGGGTTAATAGTGTGGATTGTGGAAACATTATGTTGTTGTAGTAGTTTTTCATTTTATTATGTAATGTAAAACTTATGAATATATCTAGTGTTTCCAAGGCTACTAAACCAATCGGTCTTTCGAGATTTGATCTTTCTTGTGATCATGACAATGTTACATAATTAATGCACCGACTCTGGGTAACTGGGGTCGGGGCGTTACAGAAATCCATGGATACTCTTATTAGTCATACGAGACGTCCCACATAGAAATCTAAATACTATATCATTCATAATGAAATCCACCTCATCAAGCCATAGGGATTGATTAATAATTCAAGAATGGATCAATGTTTTTTAATACATTACCATCTAGACACATCACTACATTAAAGATATTACTTTCCTCACCACAATTCTGGTTTAACATATCAAAAGCATCTCAATGTATATTTCATAGTTCTCTAATTTACTTCCTAGTCACCATAAATCATCAACCCAAAGATTCAAATATTCTAAAAATTATAAACAACATCACTATCAGTCACTCTATATTCCTAATTCTAATAATATTCATTTTTATCCATTATTACTAACTCATAAATTTTGATCACTCAATCCACATTCGTTATTTCTTGACACTTTATACAACATCTTGATATAAATTATGACATTTACTTCACTTTTATAACCCCATAAAGAATCATCCATGATAAAATTATTAATGAATATATTTAAATATTTTAATTATATTTTATTATTGATTTATTTAAGTTACATTTTATCCACATATTATCTTATTTCCACAACAATACTCTTTTATAACATGATCACCTCCCCTTTGGTTCATTATTAAATATCCAAACTGATTCCATTTACCAAATCTCTGAAGATCATTATTTTATAAGGAACTTTATAATTTATCTCATCATTTCCTTATATACAATTATTATTATTTAATAATGATGATAATTACACAATCAACTCAAGGTGAATCTTAAATCCCAATTAGGTTTATCACACATCATTGATCTTTTTTTCATCACTTATATATCACTTGATGTCTAACAATTGTAATTTTTGTAACCACTTTATTTTAAAAAAACTAATTATTATAATTTTAATAATATTAATTTTCATAATAATTCAATCATTATTTACAAAATTCACCTACAAAACATACTCAAAATACCTAAAAAGGGTTCCACTGGTTCTGTGTGTTGCGGGGATTACAATAAAACTTTTGGTACTCAAATTGGACACCACACATTCAACCACATGCAAATTCCCTTTTCAGCTAATCTGGGTTTTCCACACGGTACCCCTATATGCCCCATATGTGTGTCACTACTACGTCAGACTTCACCTGCTACACAATAATATATCAACCAATAGATACATGATTTAATGGAGGGGATTACCCAAGACAACATTTTCGATCCGTGGAAACCATGTTTTCAAGTGTACATGAGGATTGATGTTTAATCCTTCTGATTTAATGGCTATCTACAACCCTAATAACCATGTAACACTATGTCAACAAGGAAAAATTTGACATCTCCTTTTTCATATGATCAATTGATTAGATGACGATCCACGATCTCCCATCCACTATATCACAAAATATGATTAGACCTTCTTAAACAACTGTTGTGTCTCCATATAGGTCATTCGATGGATAATCAAACAGCCATAATTCCTTCATCATTCTCTGCATCAGTTTTGCCTTCTACCCCAACCTGCAGTAGATTACTAAAAATATAATTCTTCAGTTTCTTTATAAATTTATAAAATATCTATGCCTCATCTCAAAGATCCTAAAAACCTAAAAATTAACTCACAAATCATTCATTGAGTCGTCAATATTCTAGGGAGAATTTATAAATGGTACAAAAGTACCTCTATGTTGACTTTCAATCCATTTATTGGGGTTACATAAAACTAGGCCCATTATATTTTTCTTCAAAATACATATCAATGGATATATGGTTTTCTCACTAGTTCTTCCTAGATTTTATTAAATTATGAAATTATCAAAAAAATATCAATATTTAATCTCTCTAAGATAACTTCATAAAGTCATATACAAATTTCTCAAATTATAATTCATAGAAAATTTTATGATATTTATGTATAACATACTTGAATATAACATAATAAATATTAGGTTTGAGCCTCTGAAATATTAAGATATGTTTTAGGAATCTAAACTTCTCTCTATAATTTCTTTAAATATATATTTAGATTTTAACCTACCAATTCCATTATTAATAATATGATTTGAAGTTTAAAAAGCTCAAATATCATTTTACAATTTTATGATTTAAATATAGAATGAATAAGATAGGGTTTAGATGTATCAATTTAATAAAAAACGAAAAATTAACCCTAATGAATAATACATTTTGGAAGAATCTTCAATCTCCAACGTAGATCCACACTTCTATGAAAAGACTCCACAGAAATATGCTTTTTCCTCTATCACCATATCCCATAAATATATTAATATAATGGGTAAAATATGGTCATACAGTCATTATTAATAATATTTTATCTTCAATACTTCGTCAAATATACTCACATTAATAACTTATTGACACTTGATCATTTAAAAATTGTAAAATGACCACCTGAGGGTAAAAAATCCCTTTCGGACTTAATGATATAGTATTTTTCCAATTATGAAATTGAAATGAATTTGAATTTTCTGTTTTAACCATTTTAATAAAAAAAATAATATATTTTAAAATTTTTAGTAAAAAATCGGCTTTCCCATTAGTGAAAAATTAAACCAGAAGGTTAATCCCAATATATTACAACCTCCTTACCTTAAAACATTTTCCCCGTGAAACAAAATATCCCATGGGAAACCCAATAAACACATTCGTCAAATGTTCATCCAAAAAGAATAAATCCTCTAATATTTTCTAACCGATAAATATAAAACAAGGAGTGACTATGTAGTCAACCAAATATTATACCAAATCAATCAATTATTTCAATCGAGAAAAATTTAGTAATCCAACTAAAGTTGAAAAATTCACCATATATTTATAACCATGAACACATAAGGAAAATTCGTCACTATGATCAAGTACATTGATACTCCCACACAACCCATTAATAGGATACACTAATACAACATCTCATCCTCATTTGAATGTGTGATACTTTCTAGCAAAAGTTTTATTTACACTGCTAATATTCACCATCCACTCTTAGAAAGTGTGTCAAACACCCTACTTTTAATGAAATTCCCAAGGATTCTAATAAAAATACATCTTCTCACAATTAATATTTTCATCAATTGTTTTTCATGTGATGAAACATAAATAAAGGATCATAAATATTAGTTGATTAATGGCTTGATGTAGGTATACAATCTCAACTACATCATGCATCATAAGCTAACTAATAATACCTTCATCTTTTCACCTTTCCCTATCCAAGACAAGCATCAATTTAAATTTCAAAAGGAATTAATTGGAGGTGACTATTACCACAATCAACCCTACTAAACATCACTTTATCTTCCATCTTATAATAAAATCCTACAACTAGGGTACATAAAGGTTCCCCCAAGGGGGAAATAAAAAATCATTAGGATATTTTACATATTGAAATGAAATCAAAGATAAAAAACAAAATATAAATCCGTTAAAATTATGTTGGTGATGATTAATGATATAATAAACGATAGTCTCTTCATGTATTTCTCATTTACCACTTTACATAAATAAAATAACTCCTCATCACGAGTATCAACACTCTAACCAATGATAGTATCTATCTAATGTTCACTCATATCTATGAAACATATCTTATTTATATCAAACAATCTCATCTCTATAAGAATATTTTTATCCATATAAATCACTTAACTCAATTAATAAACACAGCAATTCAAAATTTATAGGATTTACCTAGCACCTAAAAATATTCTTATAGATACTCATTACCATTGGTCACCCAAGAAAGATGATTATTCAACATATACTAACTTTTATTATGTTGAAAATGTTGATATCCCTTCATTATCCATGTAGTCACACCAACAATTGATTACTACAATCATGATACAAAATCTACCATTCTAATTCCATATAATCGGTCCACTAACATTGTCCTATTAGATTTCAATGATACTTTGAGAAATGTTAAGTTTATAATCCAACATATCGCACAGTTAGAGAGCTGCAACATTGATGGTTCTGTAAAATGAATTTTAAACAATATTTCATAAAACTCACATTAATCTCCATAGTGAAATTCAATAATATAAAAAGATCCCAATCCAACAAATAGACTTATCGATAATGATAACCATCACAGTACATTCTCATGTGGCATCCCGTTTTCTTGAAACCAAGAATAAATGAACTTCCTAATTACCCATAGATATTTATGTAATACATTTATCTAAAATAATTTATACTATTGGAAATATTATTTATTAGTGTGTTAATCATCACTAGATCGACCAGCTCCCACTATACTTTTAGTGTGAAAATCTATTAAAAAATCCTAAAACATCAATACACCCACTGGTGGAACTGTAATCGGTGCCAACTCATCAGTATAGCTCTAGATTTCTTATAAAATTCCATAGTGTCTTGAATATCACAGAAAAATAACTAAAAAACCTAATAATTTTATAAATAATAAAGTTAAATTTGAAACAAAATCATTAATTTCTCTAACATACAATAGGGAATCAATAAAACCACAAAAATTGACTACTATCTAAGTCTCCTTAGGTCCTATGAAATATATCATTAATATATAAGACAAAAAATATCATTTCTTGTTTCCTTCCCATATCATAATTTTTAATATTAATGAATAAGGTTCCCAAAATAAGAAATCCCTATCATTTATATCCCATATAGCATCTCGACCAAAAACTCATGGTGAATTATTAGAAAATATTGGACTCCTATATTAGTTTGGACCATGAGGACTATCCATAGATGCAATTAAATGAAACAAAAAATCATAAAATCGTGTCCCCTATCTATATGATGAATGATAACCCCTTTAAAATCCATGTTCACATACTAAGGACACATTCATATATTAATAATTAGATTCATGACCAGGAATATCTTAACCGATGGATCCTTCAAAATGTAACATATTTTGACAACATGTTTTATTGATCCCTAGAAAGACTAATACTAACTATACAAACCATTCCTCACATGTTAAAAACTCCATAATCTATCATATCACTCTGATATCAATATGTCACATACTAGATCACTATTAAGTAAACTCTCCAAGCCATATTAATCTACGCCAGAGGATAGCGACAATAACTATGATATTCACAAAATCAAGATAGGAAGAATTACCTCTAAATGTTAATATCACATAATTTCATACATCCCCACCCACGAATAAATACATGAAATTTAAACTAAAAAAATACATGAAATTCACATATATAATCCATGATACAATATCACATATATAAAAGAAACCACCAGAGTATAAGGTGAACTGATAAAATGTAATGATTGGGTATAACTAAAAACAGTTGATAAAATGGATACATCTCAAGGTGATTGACATCACTAATAAAGAAGGTTTGAGGGAGGATACCATAATGATCTCCACTCCATAAGATATCCAAATATACCACCATCTTATACATTAGTATGTTTGTATTGACATAAGCTTAACAATGTGAATGTGTGTATGTGGGGTTGAGAATAAGATACCCATTATGGTCACCTCATATAGTGGATCGACATAATAAAACATCTAGTGTCTATATGAAAAAAGATAAACATATATTAGATAACTTATGTCACTCAATATAATCAAACACATAGACTAAATCATTAAAAAACCCATATGGACACCCATACCCACTTCTATCACACACACAATATTAAAAAATATACATATAAATTATATTATAAAATAAAAATTGATCAATGATTCCATCATAGTTCTAATATTGGTAATTTTCTATAGATTTATTGAACATGGAATGATAGAGGGAATTCATGTTTCCTCATAACTAAAAATCATATGAGGAAATGCATGTCTCCAAGGATCACTATTATTCCTTGTAAAATACACATATTAAATCGTCTAAAAATTACTACATGATATAAACATTTCCATACTTAGAAATGTATACATGTCTGGGAATCATATTAAATACAAATATATGGTGATAAATTTCTATACTAGTGTACTTTATGAATTACAAATCTCTAGGGATCCCTCCGAATAATTAGTACTCCCCAAACATGAGTTGTAGAAAGGGAGTATTGAAAGAATTAGATGCATCATCATCCACTACCATCCTTATAATATGTGAAATAAGGGGTATTTACACTATGGTGAAATATTTCTAACATATTAATTTAATGAGGATGCATAATTCACTACACATATTGACCCATCCCATCTATAATGACTTCGAATCAAGGATACTAAAGGAACTATCTATATTTATATATCTCATACAAGAGTTTTTTAAGAAATTAAATATCCACATTTATGAATTCGAATATCCAACCTATCTCATCTGAGAATAGTGGGTCAGTGGTAGTAGATACGTGGAAATCCCATCATCGGTTTCCCCCATTAATAATGGGTGAGATAAGGTGCATTCACTGTCATCACACTTTAACCCCAGAAAAGGGGTTAGTTCATTAAAGATCAATCACCATATCCAATTCCCATTGATATCCACCATTCAAAAGATTAATCAAATATGAATTTAGTGATTTCAATTAATAAACTAATAAATAAAATTCAATAGACCCTCCTATTAGTCATACTATATATCCCATTTAATGATCTTACAACTACATCATACATGAAAATTTCACTTCCCAAAACATAGGGTGTGAATAATAATTCCATAATAGAAAAACTTTTTTTATTATTTTAACCATCTAGAAACATCACTACACTAAATATATTACTTCCCACACTAATATCCATATCCAATTCATTGAAAGTATATCAATGTACATTATTTTGTTCCCTAACCACTATCGAGTCACTGAAAATCATCATCATGAATATTTCACCATTCAATACATTAAAAACCACAACACAATCTCATACACTCTTTCCATCATCAATATAATTCTAACTATTACCCTCTATTACAAATTTTATTACTTAATTCAAATTTCTTTTTTTTTCTAAACATCATTCCATGCATTGATATAAATGATTACATTTATATAACTCAACTAACCCCAGAGAGTCTCATCCATGATAGCATGATTCAATAAATCACTGAGTCTTGTCAATCGTTAATTATTATTCAATTAGTTATGTGTCATTTAATCCAAACATTATCTAATTTCCTTTTTAATAATTTATTATAACATAATCATCTCACTATCAGTTTGTTATTCCAAATCATATCCCCTACCATTTTCTCAATCTATGAAATTCATTATTTCAAAAAGATATTTACATCTGATCTCAATATTTCAATAAATATTATTATTATTATTTAATATTAATAATATATATAATTCACTAATGGTGACTCTAGAATCATATTCTTGAATGTAACACTTTATTGTACTCTTCTACTTCGCATGATGTGTGACAGAAAAGAATTGTGCAACCAATTTGTTTTATGAATGATATTTTATTGGATAAAGTAATTTATCTTAGGGTTACTATTTATTTCATTACATGGACATATGTATCATCATTTTATATGTGTGATTTAACGACTATCCATGGTCCCCATTACCATAAACGATAGCAGTAGCTAAGGATAACATGGAATCTCCACCGTCATCTGATCAATTAATTGGATGACAATTCGATCTCACATTTCCATTCAATTTCACTGTGAAATCTACCATACCTTAAGTATTATTGGTCTCAATAGGTTTATTTTAATGTATAATTTAATGGTAAGAATTACATTATCATACGACTTGATGACGATGCACTCTATTATAAGCCATTATGGATTTCTAAATAAGGAAGGCATCAATTTCCTTCTAGATTGATATATCTTTTTTTATCTCATCCCGTAAATAACTAAAATTGGAAAATTAGCACATAAATGATTAATAAAATCCCTTAAACCTATCCCATATTTTTTTAAATACGTATCCTGATATATATGGTTCTCTTATTTTCTCTCCCTATATTTTAGTATATCTTAAAATTATCTAAAGGAATCATTGTTTCATCACACTTAGATACCGATAAAAATATAGATACATAATATTCAAATAATATATCATAAAAAATTTCATGAAATTTAATTTAATATAGTTTAATATCACTCTTTGATTCTTAATTATTAGCTTCTGAAATATATAGACAAGTTTTAAGAATCCAAAATTCTCTCTGTATTTTCTCATAATTTTTTGTTGAATTTCAAATAAACTAATACCTTTATTACATCATAATTTCTATATTAAAATTCGATAATTTTATTCTTAATTTAATACATTTAAATAAATAATAAAATTTATTAGATCTAAATAACTAAATATAATTAATAGTGAAAGATTATTTCCCATTAACCATTAATTTTGGATGAATCAACAATATATACTATAGATCCAGTCATCATTAGAAAAACATAATGGTAATACACTCCTCTATCTAACCTGATCTATTATAAATAGATTAATGTATTTAAATTAATTCAGTTTAAGTTATATTTGACAAATATTTTATATTTTTAATATTTCATCAAAAGTACTAATCACTGACCTTAAATATTCTTCAATGTATGAAAATTATGAATCCACTATACTTGGGTAAAAATAAAATTTTAGACATAATGACATAGTATTTTTCCCATAAAACACACTAAAGAATTTAATTTTTTATAATTTATTTTAAATTATAAAATAGTATATTCATAAAATTTTACTTGGAAAAAAACACTCACAAGTGTAAAATTAACTATTAAAGTGGAATATTAGATATAGAAAAATATATACAAAAATCACTCTCTAAACATCTATTTACACATTCCTAAGGTCCTAATATATCCATAATATACTCCACCAATGGCCTTATAGTCAATCCAAAGGAGAATACTGGAAGGCTAACATAATGGATTCCTTATCCTCCCCCTTTAATACACAACTCTTCTTTTAAAATTTCCATTTTAAATTTCTATTTATATACTATAATTATTTTTATAATATTTTACTATTATAATTTGTTCTATTATCAATATAATAAAAATCATTCCCTCCCATACAATCCTATTAAAAATGTGTTACTATGTCAAAGTAATGCTTTGAAGTCACTTTCACCATTATCTTTTAAAAAAATTTACCCTAAAAACTTATTAACCTCATATTATTTTACATATAAAGATATATTATGTGGATATAAATATCATATAAATTAATTGATGATAATAAAATAATCATCCCCTCTCATAAAACACCTTTAGATAGCTTGTTGATAAGTTGGAATAATGGTTTCCTATTTCTCACTTTTCAGTTCCAATTTGATATTCCTTTATTATAAACACCTTTAAACATCAATTTAATATGTTAACATGATATTATATTTATTTTATCATCATTTTTAATCTATTATTGGTGATAAATTACTAATTAACTCTCATCAAACCCTTTTTCATAAGTCACTCTATATCAAAATAAAAAATTCAAAAACTATGTTTTATTCTTTCAATACTCCTATTACCAATTTTTATAACAATATTAATAATTAAAAGTAACATAAATTAATTATCTTAGTTGTAATATAAATTTTTTATTAATATAATTTATTTCTTAATTTTCTCTCTTCATTTATACTCTTTAAAAAGAATCATCGTTCACTATTGGAGGTTTTACGCTACCTAAGTGAGTGATGATCTATTATTCTTCACATATAGCTTTTTTCTATTCTATTAAATTTATTACACAATTAAATATAAAATTAAAAATGAAATATTATAGTTTTTATTATTTTTTAATAAAAATATATTCTTGGAAATAATTGTGTTAATATTAAACAATCTGTATCATTTAAATCATTTAAAAAAAACCTGCAAAGAAAATATTATTCATTTGGAACACTTTTGTTGAATATATTACACTATTTAACCACTATACTTATAGAATAACATTAAAAGTATAAATTTTCAATTTTTGGAAATTTTGGAAACATTTTATAGTGACCATGGACCATTATCACTATACCAAAATACCTTTTTATCGTTGAACTGAAAAACCTCAAACACCCAAAAAACTAAAAAATATAATAAAAATTTACATGATCATAAAATAATTAAAATAAATCATAAAAAAGAAATAAAAAAGAAATATTATTTAAATAATTTAAATAAATAATAAAACATGATTAAAAAACCTGTTAGATGACATACAAAGCATTTTGGGACTTGAAGTAAGGGTTTCTCACTGAATCTCTTTTATTTTCAATTATGGTTCCACTATTTCCTATTTTATCTTATGTGTCCCATATAAAATATATTTAATGTATACGTTAAAAATTTAATTTCATTTATGTTGAAATTTGTGACTCCTTCCATCCATGATGAATTTATAGTTCATACATTATATGTTCATAAGTTGTATTTCATCTACCTTTCTATTATCATGGTTTTGTTCTCTATCACTCAATATCTCACTCTCTTTACGACATCATGAGATTTGATAAAATATATTTTTTGAATTAATTTAAATTCCTTAACATATTGAATTATAAATAATAAATATATTATATTTAATCACACAAAACACTAAGGTTATCTTTTTTTTCACACAACATTGAGCTTCTTTGATTACTTGTGTTAGACACATGCTCTGGTCTTACCAGACAAGGATGTACTATTAATATTATTATTTAACATTATAGTTTTCACACTGATATTATAATGAAGGGAATTATTGAGATTAAATAAATTATGAAATTATATTTTACACATTTTTATAAAATACAATAATTGGTTACCAATTAATTATAAATGAAAATAAAGACCAATTAAATACAAATGATGTGTTTTTATGAAAAACTATTTTTATAACTAGAATGAAATTTTGTCATATTAAATTAAATTAATAACTATTAGATAAATATATTAATGAATTTTATATGTTATATATTAAATAAAATGTTTTGGAATTCACTAATTTAGTTTTATAGGATTAAGATAAGAATAAATCTAATTTTATGCATAGAATGTTGTATATTTTTAAAAGGCGGTTTTACCACCTTTTAATGAGTGTATTGTTTTAAAACTAAATTTGGATACTTAATAATTTCTATTTTAAACAATAAATGTAATTTTTTACATCAGGATATAGTAATTTACTACGGGTGATTTTTTGGTATTTTTTGAAGAACTTCCATATTTTGATGAATATTAAAAAATACAGAATTTTAATTGATAACTATTTTTTGTCTAAAAATTTTATAAGGATAAATTATATTATAAATTTATTCTAAGGTATATTTATTTAAATTTTATATCATTTAATCGAATTTATTTCATTTGAATTATTTTTTATAAAATTGTAGATATAAAAACTTAATAAACTTTTGAACATTTTTACTTTAAAAACATATTATCTCGTCCCATCTATAGGATTAATTTTAAATTAATTTCTACAACATTTTTACATTAATTTAAAAAAATGTATTAAATATTTTGAATTAGATTTATTTATAATATCTATTACGTTCAACATTGTTTTTTAACAAAAATATTAGTTTAATCAATTAAAAATAATTATATTGATCAAGGTAAAAAATGTGTTCACTTAGTAATTAAACATTACTCTTATGTGGAAAAATAACCTATAAAGTTTTCTGAAACCCATTTTATGGATATAATTTTACCAAATACCAAATTTTCTACAGTTTTTTATTATTTTATTCACATTATTTATGGGATACCTCCCAAGAGTGTTTGACTTTTTATATGTACAGGAATGTCACCCCCCCTCCACTATAAAAAAGCACTCACCCTCCACATTTTTTCACACATATCAATCCTTTTTTACTATCTAATACATGAAAAAATAAGTTCTTATATTCTATCCTATAATACTTTATGCCTGACTTATTGAATAAATCAAGCGATGGTAGTACTTTGGTGCAAACCAAAAGGAGTTATCCGAAAAAAAGATAACATTCTTCAACGAGCACTTTTGTTTTAATTATTTTGACACACCTTAAATTATTTTTAAATCATGATTATATAATACTTTCAGTATCCTAAATATTCATATAATTTTTTATGTTAATGGTTTTGCCTAAACCTATACACACATCTATTACATGAGATACACAATCATAGTTCGTGTGTACGGTGGACTATCTTCTCACGAAGTGATGTCATTTGTTCTTCCATTAACACTTCCCATGGTTGGTAATAATGATGTACGTATATTTTTAATATGAAATTTATTATATTTATGATTTCATTATTCTTATGAAATTATTATATAACGCATACCTTTATGTTTTCCATTTTATGAGATTACGATAACATCATTTGTGGACGTGTGGACTACCTACCGTCTCCTCAATGTAATATGATTTGTTTACGCATTAAATGAAATGTATTAAGGATGAGTTTAATAAAAATATTTCATATAAATGAAATATATATGCTAATCATGGTGTAATAAAATTTATGTGAAAATAATATATCATTTTCTTTCTTACATTTTCACACCCCGAAAAAGTGATTACGTTATTTGTGGACATGTGTACTACCTCCTCCTCGAAGTGATGTGATACTTATTTTTTTTCATCCTCACATCACAAGAATGATTTATATAAGTATATATAATTTAATAATATGGTATTTATGATATTTTTATAATTTTATAAATAAAAATATTGTTTACATTTTTTCCATAATGATCATTAAAAATTGGAACATTACTTCTGAAAACATAAGACCTTACATCTCCATGATCGTACCATTGGATCACTATTCTAATAATATTTTATGATTGGTTTTAAAAATATAATTTAAGAATAAATAAGATAAACATTTCATGATTATTATTGAGGAGATGTTTATATGATGACCTCATTTATCATAGTCAACCAACATTAGTCATTTTGGACACAAAAGTTGAATATGGTCAATACACCCAATATACATTTAATTGTTTAAGTATTGGTATAAAAATTTGTAATATATGAAATAAAGGTACTTATAGACATGAAAAATTTTATAAATAAATTATTTAATTAACATAAGTTTATTATTCAGGAATATAAAGACTCACACGACAAGTCTGACTCAAGTTAGAGGATTTCATCTCAATCTCACTTCATTTAGGCATATTTTGATGTTACACACCAACCTTATTTTATAAGTTTTATATACATACCCTTTGAAATATCATATCATGAATTTATTTATCTCACTATATTTAATGTTATGTTAAATTTTATTCTTACATAGGGATTTTGATTCAAATATTTCAATGTGTTATGAGACACTCTGATTTAAAAATCTATTTATAAATATTTAAAGACTGAATTTCAAAATATTTTCCTCCATGTAAATATTATTGATATTATTTAATACATTTATTAGTATAAAATGATTGTAATATAAATTTTATGTCTATTCTAAATTTTAGTCAATGGTTTTCAAAAAAGAATATTCATATGTATTTTATACGGAATGTTTTGATAAATGACAAAAAGAGTGTTCTCTTCCTAACATACATAGTGATAGTGAATTTTCCACCGTTGTGGACATTATTTTGTATTTTTATTACATTAAAATATTTTATGTTTCATTATGTAGAAAAAAACTGTTATCTTTTATTGAAATTTGGTATTGAAAATGGTTTTCAAAATAAAAATGGTATTTTGTTTTGAAAATGGGTTTCTAAAAGTAAAAATGGGATTTTTATGTGGAATTGATTTATTATGGGTTTAAAGGGGTTTTAAATTTTTTTTAATGAGGAATGTTATTTATTATTGCTACGTTACTTGAGAATTACATGATAGTGTTTCCCAGATAGTGCTGGGAAATCCCGTTACAACATAACATGGGTTGGCTGAGAAAACACCAAGAAATACCATTATAGATAACATGGGTTGGCCTACATAACACTGAGAGATTATATTATAGCTTATCATAGTGTGGCCATGATATAATCGGGTGATCTAGTTATAAAACTCCAATGAATTGTGTAATCATTATATTGTATGTTGGTCATATGGTTATTCTAATTGAAAGGGTTTTTAAAGGGTTTTGAATGGATTTTATGAATATGATGCTCTAAGTCAACTAAATAAGTTGTAATGGCTTGATATGGGATTTATTGATTAAATTTAAGTAATATTTGTGTTTTTATTTCATGTAAAAACAATTTAGTTCTCAAAGAACTTTTAAGGTAAAGGTAAACATAATATGAATTATTATGTTTTTACTGAACTAATGGTTTCCTTTATTTTTATATCCCTTATAGATATTTTGTGCTCGTCCCATGTTTTTAAAATGTTTTCATAGGTTATAATAATGGATAAGAGAAAGGAATAATTCATGTTGAATGTTTTGAATACTTTCTGTGAAAGGAGTTCATGATTTACTTTCAAAGATTTATATTATGGGAAAATGGATATTGGTTGTAAGTGTCAAATTTTTATTTTATGGTTTTTTTATCTATGAGTCATGGAATATTTCTCTAAAACTCCAACATTTGAACGATCCTCAATGTTTAAGAAATTAAACTTATCTACATAAACTCAAGATTATGAAACATTTAAGGATGATGCCATATACTCTTACTCTTCCCCTACATATAATATGCCTCATTTATTCCATATACACTTACTATTCCATCCTTTTTAGATATATACATGACTTTATGGTTTATTTCCTGTACATACCTTATGTTTAACCCTTTGGTATTTATAAGGGAACATTTACATTTTTTTCTCTTCTTTAAACTCGTGTTTCTTCAACATTCTATCAATATATTTTAATGGATCCATTATTGTGGATTTTAATTAATGAAATAATGTTTTAAAAAGGATTTTTGTAAAGTACTGATTTTTTTTTATGAAATTGACTCTTTCCACTATTTTTTTAGGGGTCAAAAATGTTATGAAAACTCTTTTCATGGTTTTCATTTTATATTCCTTTCTATAGATATCTTGACAATTTTTCAGAAACCTTTCATATGTGATATGGCCTATTCTAAATTTTTTTTTCAAAATTTAGTTTTTATTATAACATAACATTATATTTGTATCATTTATAAAAAATAATGTTTTCCATATTTAAACGGCACATGAAATCTAAGCAACCGATTTAATAAAAAATCTATAATTATAAATCTTCCTATAAGTAATTCCTCATTTATATCAGTACTCATTCATTCCAACCATTTGACCACATATCATATTATATTTACATTAAAGGATTATTTCTAAAAATCAAATAGTATGTCAACAAAATTTTTTTATTCATTATCAAACACCCAATATATATATATATATATGGTGTAGTGGAAATATTATTTTTTCGAGGGAAATGATCCATAATATCCTTTATCTTGCCTTATAATCAACTATACATTAATGTAACCTTCTATCACATGCCTTTTATTTTTGAACATCTTAAAATTCTTTTTATTATAGGTAATTCACCAAGATACCCATGCATTCGATTAACTAGGGAAACTATTTACATAACAGTATACCCTTTATTTTATAATATGTTAATAGCCTATTTTTTATTATCATTATTGATGTATATTTTAATATATATATATATATATGATGGCTTCACTGGGTTCTATAAAGAACACGCGTCTAGTGCTTGAACTTTCCCAGGATTTTTTGACAATTTCTTCGTCATCTGTGGTCCTTTCCTCCTCGATGATTCCAAATTATCTGATGTTTAGTGGCGTATAGGGATTTCCTCTCCTAGATAGCTTTCTGGCTAGTTTCCCCTCTACCCCCTAGATCTGGGATTACCCCAGGTCTCTTGTTCAAGGTTGTCCTTCGTCAAGATCCCACTTTTACTCTGCTAAAGAATGGTTCTTTTCTGGCAGTTCCCCTGGAGTCATTGAACCTAATTAAAATAGCATTTTTTAAAAATGTTCCCGCCAAGGATCAAGAAGTGAGCCTATAGGATAAGATTTCAAGGTTTTATGCATGATAACATGGTTAACTCACATATATGGCTTCTCTAGAAAGAAATAGTAACACTCAATCTGATCCCCTCCTCAGATCAGTTTTCAACAAAAAAAATAACTATGGGGGCTTGAAGTTTCCTATTTTCATTTGCGTAGCCCTTATTCTTGGTTTAGAAACCTCCCCCTTCGTGGTCTAGATTTGGAGGCGAAAAAAAGTGAAATTGATTTCACTAATGTGACCATGAAGGATGAATGGGATGAGGTATTATTTAGAAATATTAGGATCAATAAGAACTTATTGTATGATATGCTATTGAATCAGGAATGTGTCGCCCCTAAACAATCGAGGGGTACGTGCCTAGGAAAGGGTGACCGAAACACCTGATTTTTTCATGTGTGCATTAAATAAAAGAGGAACGTAATGAGACCCAACATTCAAATAGAGGATGGATCATTTTTGAATGAATAGGGAATTAATGGGTGATATGGTGGATGGACACTTAATGTCCTTGATGGTGGGACGAAATTCCCATCTATAAGGATGATACCTGAGGGGATCGATGAAGATCATTGATATCATTCCTAGCATGGTGTTTGAGGTAGAAAATGAAGGAATTTGGGTTGTCACGGATTAGAAGGAGGTCCACAATGTAATTTGGTCCCTCAACTGAAAAATAACCCCAAGACCAAATGGTTTCCCTATATCTTTCTATAGGATCACCTGGGACATGGTGAAGCGGGGTATTTTTCACACTGTATAGGACTTATTCATTGGTGGAAACCTCTCGTGTGTCACATACGCCACGATTATAGTTGTGGTGATAAAGGTTAAGTATCCAAAATCCCTAAATTAGTATCACCCCATCAGTATTTGTAATGTCTTGTATACAATATCAGAATTCATCCTCAACAAGAGAGTTGTGACAAATCTCTGCAATTGGATTAATGAGGAACAACATGGTTTCATAAATGGTCGAACTATTCGATGGGAAATTGTTTTGGCCCAAGTGGTGATTAGTGAGATAAATCATAGGACCAATGAGAGACACATGTTCGTTAAGATGGACATGAAAAAGTCTTATGATAGTGTCGAATGGAGTTTCATGTTTAGATTCTTTTCTTGCGTGGTGTTCTCTAAATGGGTGATTGATCTATTATTTTGGTGTTTAAACTCTGGTATGTTATCTATATCCTTCATGGGTAAATACTTTATCATATTCATGAAAATTAAAGGTATGAGATAATGTGACCCCCACCCCCACCCACATCCTTATTTATTATTTCTCAGGATGCGTTAAGCCGATACATCAATTTGTACATAAAATCTAGAAGGATCCTCCCATATCGCAACACGAACATGGAAAGAGTCATCTCTCACTTATTTTTTTCTAACTACAATATCATATTTATCATTTTTAGTAGAATTTAAATTCATAAGATCAAAGGTGTCTTGGAGGATTATTGTACATGGAGTGGGAATGTGTTTAATAGGTAAAAGAGTTACTTCTTCACAGCTATCAACTGCACAGACAAGAGGGTCCACACTATGGGGAGAAAGAGTGGCATGAATATAGGGTTATTCCCAATGGAATATATGGGTGCCTCGATGTCCCCTAGGAGACATCAAATTGCTCATTTTGATAAGGTAATAGATCAGATCAAGGGGAGAATCCGGAGTTGGAAGAATATGATTCTATCCTTCCAAGGGCGATTACCCTTTTCAATATTTTCCTTTTCTATATACTTATGCATGTATATCTACCATGAATGTACCAAAAAAGGTGATATCCAAAATGGAGTATATTATGGTCATATTTTGGAAGGAAAACCAAATTGAAGGGAAACACCACTAGGATTCATGGTAGTGGTTGGATAAACCCCAATAAGAGGGGGTATTAAAATGATGAGTGTATCTGGTACTTTGAAGGGGAATCATGCAAAACTAGCATGGGATATAATAGAGGGGAAATCAATTTTTGGTATACACATGAAGCTCAAATATGATATTTCTTCAAGGAAAAATTAAATACTCTCATCCATACTTCAAATGTCTCTTCCTTACATTGTCTCTCTTCAACAGTATGATCGTTGGAGCATTTGTAAGGGGATATAAGGTTCTGGTAGCAGAACTAGGTTGGAATGATCTTCAAATCTCTAGGTTTTCCCAATCTAGATATATCATTTAAATTGGAAAGAGACCACCACAACTTCATTCATGATAGTCTTTATCAGAACCATTGGGCTATTTTTTGATAGTATATTACTTAACTATTACCAAGAGAAATGTGTCTTCACAGGTTCCTCTTTAGGTGTATTCTTAGGTAGATACTTTTTTATCATACAGGAAAACATAAATGATCAGGATGTGTGGAGGGAGACAGTGTGGATCAAGAAGATCCAATAAAAATATAATTTCATTGTATGGTGAGTTGGGAAGAGGACACATGCAATAGAGGAGAAAATACAGTGCATGGGAGTAAGCTTGGCCTCCAGGTGCCATTGTTACAAGGAGCCAAAAAGTGAATAATCCAGTTTTATATTTTTGGAAAGAGACTAAGAGATGGAAGTTTGAATCACTTTTTGGAGTATCATAGGGTGGGTCGGACATGAGGGTATGTTTGTGAACTTTGTATGATGATATTTTTAGGGTGCTGACAATCGGGGGTTGGAAGGAAAGGCTAGGTCCATTATTCAAACTGTAGGGTGTTTTAGTATATGTTCATATATGAATGAAGCATGTCACATGACATTTTGTAGGATCAAAATACGAATGTATATGATCAATTAAAATTGGTGGAATTGTAAGTTTAAAAACATTCATTTTTATCCTTAAGTAAAACTATGCTTAACATTGTTAAACAAGGTAAATTCACAAATCCTAAAAAATTGTTCTATGAAACAAACTTTCTTAGCTTCTAGAAATATGGTTCCAGAAATGAAACTTAACGAATGTTTACAGGAAAATTATTCTACCTTAATGAATATTGAATCTTACTAATAAGAGTATGAAAAATTACAATAATGTATAAGAAAGTTATACTTTCTTCTTTTATCAAAATTCAGTGGAAATAAAACATTAAAAAAAAGTATCAAGTAGAAAAACTTTTACCCCAATCTAACAACCTTGGGTAAAGCCCCATTGATTTGTACTTTCATAAAGTTTGGTTTTACCCACACCAAGGTAAAACCTCGATAAGAATATTAGAATCTATCTTGATATCTCTGCAATCCCTCGATCATTAAGGTAGTTGTCACCTCTGTCTTCCTATCCAAGGAAGCCCTCAATTGTACTGAAAACAATTATAGTCGCATGAAGAAAGATGAATAAGATGTTTACTACTCACAAGGCATGATAGTCTCTCTCTCTTGAAATAACTTCAAAAACATTTTATCTCTATATTGATGTAACAATTGTGAGCTTGTTCTAATGAGCTTCTATTTATAGTCACAACACCAACAGTCGGGTCCCTCATCCAACGGTCGTATTTTTCCTTGAATTTTAGAGGGACCATTACATGTGTCACTCAACTAACTATTAGTTAGAAAAGGATTACACAACCTCATTTCAGAACAATGACATGTGTTAGAAAAAATCAATTTCATCAACAAATCTATTTTTTCAAAGACTAAATAAAATTGAACTTAGAGTCTACCTAAATAAACATTTAGTGTTTATAAGACATGGAAATTTGGATTTTATTTTACAAAGAATTCAGAATATGAATTCTATAGATTCCAGAGATAGAATTCCAATGATTTAGATGTATTAATTCTAAGGACATAAAAGTCCAAATTCTATGGAATTTGGTGTCTAAATTCAGATGAATTTAGAGTCTGAATTTCTAAGAATTCCAAGTCTGAATTTCAGAGAATTCATTATCTAAATTTCAGAGAATTTGGAGTTTGAATTTTAGAGATTTCAGAATCTGAATTTAAGAGAATCCAAAGTCTGAAAATAGAACACTCTATATCCAATTAATTAAAAGATTTATAGGTTTTTCATAATAATAAAAATTTTAGACTTACTAATAACATGATTTTGATTTAGAGAAATCATAAAATAAAATAATGAAAACAAATTGAATGATATAAACTTCCTTATAGAAATAGATTTTTTTTATGAAAATAAACCTTAGAGGAATATGATTTCCTATATGATAAAGTGTTTGTGATTTTAGAAACATTGAGGAATGGAAAGGTTATAAGGAATCCTTATTGACTCGACAATCTCCCCCTTTTTGGAAAGCACAAACATCCTTACAAAAATTAATATAAGGACTATGAATTTTTTTTATTAACCTAAGTGAAAAACTTATCTCCCTTTACTTATGAATCATGGTGAATACGACTAACTCCCCCATAGGTTTTGAAATCCTTATGGATCATATTCTGGACTTCCTTCAAGAGATTTTTCTTTTTCTTACATAAGAAAATCTTCTTTGAGTAAACCCCCCCCCCTAAGATAGACTCCTCATTACATAGGGAATTATTTTCATTACTTAGTATTCTTTTTTTATCATTCCGTTCTCCAACTTTGTGATTTTAAAAAATGGAATGGAGAGAATGGAAAAAATATGTTACCTGGAAGATTAGAACTATATACAGCAAACAAAATGATAACAACAAGAATTTTCAATATGATTGGAAATATTGATATGACAAAGATACAATACAAGAGAAGATTTAAAAAAATCATACTTATTTCTCCTTCGACGTGAACTTCTTCACGATGGTCTTCATCTTCTTAAGCTTCTTATGATATTATTCAATGCCTTTAAGCAGCTGTTCGAGATACTCAATTTTCTTATCCAGTGCTTTGATATTTTCATCATGAGACATTAGTATCCCTTCCCGAGAATTCAAAATCTCTTCCTGTATACAAAAATATTCTTCAAACACTATTCTAAGAACACTTTCCCTCTTTAAATTCATTGCAACTAAGTTCAGTTTCCCATTTGTATCTTTTACTTCTTACTTCCTGGATGCTTGTTCTATATTCAGATTTTATGAAAAACTTTTTGTAAGACTCCTTCATCCTCACATATTCACTATCAAAGGAATATTTCACAGAGTCAAGAAAGTCATCCATAATTTTCAGATCATTAATTTCCTTCTTGGACAACTCCAATGGCCAGAAGGCCTTCATTTTTTGTTGATTTTTGATAATCCACCTTTCAAGGGGTGAGGTGGAACCCTTAAAACGATCGTAATTATAAGTGTTATATGTTTTGTAGGCCTTAGAAGAATTAATTGCCCATATGCTTCATACATTACATAAAACCCAGACTAACTACTTGGAACTTCTCCTTCCTAGTATCTTAATCATGAAATTCACTCTCCACCTTCACATCGTTGTTTGGATAAGCATTCCCATGCATGAACATTCTTGTCCCGATGGCAGGTGTTATACCCTCTAACTCTTGCAATCCGTTTATCTTATGTTGTGGTGAAAGCTTCCTGCTCCTCCTCCTTCTAATGCTTGTTCCTTGTAGGTTATCTGGTTTGTATCGGCACTTAAGGTGGTTCAAAGGCCTTGAGGTGGACTGAAGGCCTTACAGACCTGAAGTCATGGGTGGTTCGAATGCCTTAAAGGACTCAAAGACCAGATCGGTGGCCTGAAGGCCCAAACGGGGTAATATTCCCATGTGCTATAGTGCGAAACAGTGCCTGTTACAGTTCCTTCTACAGTACCTGCTACAATTCTACACAGTTTCTTCTACATTACTACTACAGTCCCCATTATTGTACTATTACAGTCCTCCAGAAATTTTCCTCCACCTGGATTTGATCCCGGGTCTCTTGGATTCACTTAAGGAGTCCTCACCGATTGGGCTGAGGCTCATGTGCAATTTCCTTCTTGGACCACTTAGTGATTACCTTACAAGACCTTCTATGAGCATCATACCAGATAAAAAATGTTTTGAAAACAGCCTATTTCTTAATAAATTTTTCCATAAGCATGCTAATAAGATCCTATTTCTGATCGAATGAATGTTGAAGCATTTGACACCTGGAGTCAATACTTGGAATCAATGGAATGGTGTCAACTAATTTCTTAAATGATTTAACCACAATGTACCAACCCAAAGGGGATGATTCTGAATTAGATTCTCTTTCAGGAGAAGATTCATTTTCAATCTTAGAATCCCTATCTGGGATGATGCAGAAGCATCATTATTCTCAACCACCATAGCCTTCTTAGGTGTATCGACTATCAACTATTTTCCATTATTATCTATAGAAATGTACTTCACAGTTTTGGGGATTCATGTTCTCTATCTGATAATTGAACAATTAAATCTTTATCAACCTTTTCCTTTATATAATATTCCTTAAGATCATTGGTTGAATGATGTCATTATTTCTTCCCTAATAATCGTAAGGTTTATTAACCTATTACTAATATTCATCCTATTTTCTTTGCAAAATAATCATGGTTCATTAAGCATGTGATGTCCAAAATTCCAATTTTTCTGAAAGACATTCCTTCTCATCATATTCTTCAACATGCCTTATCATATCATTAGTGTCATCAATTCCATCTTTTTCTTCTTCCACCTCCTCTTTCTAATAAATTTATTCTTCTTCTAGTTCTCAAATTACCATCTTCTTTCTTGGAGTCTCTACTAGTATTGGTTCATTTAGAAAAGATTCTGATACCTGAATTTTTTCAGAAGCATTCTCAGTGTCCTTGAGAAGATCTTGGACTAATTCAGCCTCATACAATTTCTTCCTTTGCTACTTTTACTCTTCATGCCATTAAAATTCTTCAATAGCCATAATTTTCAATGCTTTGCCTCAAGAGAATCCATGCCAAAACTAGGATTTCCTCCTTTCTTATTCATCTTCTCTTCTCTCCACATAGAAAAAACTTCATCATTGTATGTTTTTTGCTTCTTAGATTTTGGGGGTGATGATTGAGATTCATAAAATATATGTGTTTTTTCTTTGACTTCTAGTTCCTTCTACTTTCTCTTCTTCCAACCCTTCTTGGAAGTATCACATACTTCTGGATTCTTGGATAAGGATTCTATTTCACATTCAGTTAAGTCATAAAAATATTGTGTTTTTCATTGAAACCAACCTATATCCTCCTCAACGTATCATCACTTAGAAACATGACTTTGAATGATATGGTGTTTTAACTACAAAGGATTTTAAATTATTTTAGGCATAAGACAATTATATTGTATTGGATTTTCATATAAATAATGATTTTCAATTTGAGGTTTCCATTTTTTATATTTGTGATCATCAGCAATATATAATCCACTAAATTTATAATCCTAAAGTTCACTAGGAAATCTAGAATGATGATATCACTCTTCTTTAAGTTTTCCTTGTCCCCTTTTCTCAGAATTATTAAACCCTGAACCCATAATGCTAGCATCCTGATGCTTGTTGGGAGATAGTTTATCTTTTGTGTTTTTACTCCTTTCAGTTTGAGACATTTTAATGACTTCCCCTTCTCAAAACATTTTTATTCATCTGGTAGTTTGTGGTTGTAGAAAATGGATTCTCTTTCAAACGGTATTCTAATGATACTAACCACCTTATTAAAAGAAATAAAATATGTTTTCCCAGAACATTTGAACAAGAATTTATCTCCCCCACCTTCATTGTAAAAATATACAGATTCATAGAACTCAACATGTTACTCTGGATAATCTAAATCTTGTCCATTTGGTTTGGCTACGCACAGACTACCATATCCATTCAACTTTATATTTCTCGTAATTAGAGAATCATACATGGAAAAATACATTGGATATACTATCCTTTCTCTATAGATTTTTTTTTCTGAAATTTCCTTGACTGAGGAAATTTTCTTCTGAGAGGACACTTCCAATGAAATTCGGAGTCAACCAAAACCAAAAATATGGAAAGACCCTTGTGTAGAGTGGTAGAGCTTCAACACAAAAAGGATTGAAAATCGATGGTGTATGAAGAATAGGGGAGCCTTTATATAAGAGTTGAAGAAATGATTCATATTCTATGATTAATCCAATTGTCGAAACAAGAATGATATGATCTGACTGTTGAGATGAAATTCGATGAAGGATTTTGGTAGGTTTTGATGTTTTTAGGTTTTTAGGATAAACCATCGAATTTAAGAAAAGTGAATCCAAAAAAAATTACACAAAACAACCAAAAAATACCAAAAAAGTAAAAATATTAATTATGAAAACCTATGTAAAGAAAGATACCTTCTGAATTTCTAAAAAATGTATCAGTCATGAAGAAAATTTTTCTTGAAGAAATTTTGATTCCAAAAAATTTTCTTAAAGAAGGAAAATTTTTTATTCCAGATTTTTGAAAGAAAAGAATTTTATTCCAAATTTTTCAATAGGAAAAAAATTTATTATAGAAATTTTTATTACACAAATATTAATTACAAAAAATATTGTTACCGGAAATTTTGATTACGAAAAATTTTGATTACAAAAAATATTGACTAACAATGAAAATGTACTCCCCTATGAAAAAGAGTTTATTAATGTAAGGATATATGTTTCAAAAAAAAGTGAATATGGAAGATTACCTTATGGGGATCATTCCTAACTTTTTTTAATGTATTAAAATCTATTGGAGGAAAATAATTTTATAAAAATATCAGCAAGATGATCTTTCGTTCTGATATACTAAAGAATGATATCTCTTTAAGTGTGTGATCCCTAAGAAAGTGATGCATAATATCTATGTGGTTTACACAAGAGTGATGTGTAGGGTTTTTACATAGAGAAATGACACTAGTGTTATCACACAATATCTATGTTTTGGTAAAACTCATACCATAGTTTGTCAGTGTTTGTTTCATCCACAATACATGAGCACAACAACTTCCAGCTGCTATATATTCAGCTTTAGTACTAGAGAGTGCTAATGAGTGTTACTATTCTCATGACCAAGAAACTAATTAATCTCCTAAGAAATGACATGTTCTTGATTTATTTTTCCTATCCATTATAAATCCACCAAAATAAGAATATGAAAAACTTTATAAAAAATCATTTCTAGAACAATAAAAAAGTTATAAATCCATGGTTCCCTTTAAATATTGAAAAATTATTTTCACTACTTTTAAATGAGATTCTTTTGGATTAGATTTATATCTGGCACATAAACATACTGAAAACATTAAGTATGGATGAATATATTTCAAGTATAATGAAATTTTTTTCATAACTCTTAATGATGTTTGATATACTGGTTTCCCAGAATCATCAGGATCAAAAGAAATGAAGGTACTGAATTGAGTTCATATACTTTCAGTGTTGTCAAATCAATACATTTTGAGAAGATATGTAATATAATTATGTTGAGATATATATGTTCCTTTTGGTTTTTGAGAAATTTGAAAACCTATGAAAAATGTTAACTCACCCATCATAATAATTTCAAACTCAGATTTCATTCAATTTTCGTACAAATTAGTTAAATATTGATGAGTTGAACAAAATATAATGTCATAAAAATAAATTTGATCAATAAAAACATTTTTCTTATCATTCATTATAAAAAGAGTTGGATCAGTAGTTCCCTTAACATAATTATTTTTTAGAAAAATCATATATGTCTATCATACCAGGCTCTAGGGGTTCGTTTAAATCTATATTAGTCTTTGTTATGTTTTAAAACATGTCCTTGATGTTCTGTGTCTTCAAAACAAAGAGGTTTTTTAGCATAAACATCCTCTTGAACATATCCATTAAGAAAATTACATTTTAAATCAATTTAATTTTTTTTGAAATTAATGAATTCACCAAATCCAAGTAGAATGCAAATAGATTCATGTCTATATAATGGAGCATAGTATTTATCATAGTATATTTTTTCTTGTTGATTGTATCCTTTAGCAAATAATCTATATTTCTTTCTTTCTATGATTCCATTTTCATCACATTTATTTCTGAAGACCCATTTTACTGTAATTATAGATGTTTTTTAGGTCTTTCAACCAAGGTCCAAACTTTGTTCCATTCGAATTATTTTGTCACATATTGCATGGATTTAATCCAATCATTTTTACCTAATGTTTCATCAGTGTTTTTTTGTTCTAATTGGGAATGTAATCCTAGATTTTATACTTCATTTCTAAAGGAAACTATAGTCCTTACATGTTGGTTTACATCACCAATGATACTATCACTGAAATGATTCTTATGAAACAACTAATTTGGGTTTTGTAAAACCTATTCATCAATATATGGTAGGAAATATTTTGGGGTAAATGATTCAGAAATATTTTCCCAAACATTTTCCTTATCATAAGGATCTTCTATCAAGGGTTGAAAATTAGTTTTCAAAAACAAATTTGATGATGTAGGTTGGGGTTGTTTAAAGATAAAAGGATCAGTTTCATCAAATTTAACATGCACTATTTCTTCAAAAATACAAGTTTTTTTATTAAAACACAATAATGAATAGAAGTTGTGGAGCAGACTATGAAAATTCCTTCATTTGATTTGGGTGAAAACATATGTAAGTTATCATTAGTATTCAGGATGAATACTTCTCAAAAAAATACATTGAAGTATGAAATTCAAGGTTTTCTATAATTCCAAAATTTATAAGAATATTTGTTTTGACAATATCATATTAAAACATGATTATAGTATAGTAAAAAGTAATAATTACTTTATCCCAAAATAAATAAGAAATACAATTTTCACTCAACAAGGTTCTGGTTATCACTTGAAGAATTAGATTTCTTCTTTCAACAACATCATTCTATTGAGGAGTTCTTGGAGATCAGAAGATATGAGTAATGACTTTCTTACTAAAGAAAAGTTTCCAAATCATAATTTTGAAATTCTCCACCATGATCATTATGAACAGTTATCAAAGGATGGTTTTTATCATATTTAACTTGGGATCTAAAATTTTTAAATAATAAAAAGATTCAAATTTCGTTACTATAAAATAGTCCCATGTATATCTAGTGTAATCATTATCTAAGACAAAAAACATAATATTTTCCACCAATAATTCTAGTTTTTGTGGGACAAAAAAGACCCATATGCCTTAACTGTAATGAATCAAAAGTTGAGACTTCACTGATTGATTTAAAACATGATTTATGTTTCTTTCCATATTGGCAAGGATCACAAACTTTTGAATAATCAAATATAAGCTCTAATAGATTTGTAATGAGTCTTTTCATTGAGATTTTTCTTAAGTTCCTATGGTTATAGTGTCCTTACCTTATATTCCATAACCAAGACCAATCTTCCATTTCTCTAAGGTAATATAGATCTTGGCTTTTAAGGTCTCCTAAGTTTATTTTGTATACATTCTCTTGCCTATTGGAAGAAAGAGTAAACTCTTCCTTGGAATTGTGTACTAATCATTTATCATTCCTAAAATTCACAAGGTAACCTTCATCACATAATTGACTTGTGCTAATGAGGTTGTGCATAATACCTTTAAAAATTATACATTTGAAATCAATGTTTTTCTAAGAACAACAATATTACTTATATAGAAAATTTATCCCTAAGCATTATCTCTGAAAGTTACTTTCAATACCTTTATCTTGATAATTTGTCAAAAACTTTTTTTACCGTTCATATGCTTAGAACATCCACAATCCATGTACAATGTATTGATGTTGATAGTTTCTTTATTTTCCTCAAATTAAAATATTTAAGCTTTCAGAATCCACACATTATTGAATCTATAAATTTTACAATGTAAGATTTTTGGAATCCACATTTTCAAAGAAAAATAAGCTTTATGAAAGCCTAAAGATTGGGATTTCTTTAAAGAACAATTTTTCTCCCAATTTCTACCACATTGAAATTTAGTGCAAAATGGAGCTCGTTGGGTACCAAAATAGTATTTACTAAAAACCGGTTTAGAATTAGTATAACCAAATCCAGAATGAATTCTTAAATGGAAAATTTTAGAATACATATTGTCAATTTTTTCCTTACCTGAGGTAATGTTTGATAGAAATTTACGTGAAGAAAATATTTTTCTGAATTTAGTTTAATAAAAAAATTCCTCAAAAATATTAGTTTTGGGACTAGGGTTATCCTCTAAAATATTTTTTCTTAGAAATTATATTTTCAATATCCTTAAAGTGTTTATCCTTCTCAAAATTAACTTCCCTAAGGTTTTCTTGCAACACATTGAAAATAAAAAATTTTCTGATCATGATCCATAGAATGATCTAATACTTTTTTAGTTAGAATAGAAATTATAGAATTTTCTTTCTCTATATTTTTATAATCTTACAATTTTCATTTTCAAAGAGTTTAGAAAATCTAGAAACTTATTTATACGAGGGTAATGAGTTCTCTTCATCAAAAAAGATTCCTTGTATGAGGAGTTATAGTATTTATCATCCATATAATTTTCATTCAAATATAAATTGGTAATAGATTCAACATTGTGTACCCTGGCCATTAAACAATGATTTTCAATCGATTGTTTGGATAATAGACCAAGACTCTTCTAACTATAATATGTAACTCTGAAGAATTATCTAAAGAGTCGCCACCACTATCACTCAAGGTGGAATTTTCTTTTGAAACATTCTTAGCCATATCCTTGTAATACTTCTTCCTGTTTCTTTTATAATTCATTTCCTTTATATCTTTTCTTTTGATCATGGGACAATCTTGCCTGATGTGTCCAGCCCTTTTACATTCATAGAAAGTGGAATCCAAGTTTTCTTGTCTTTTCTTTATTTCATCTTATATCTATACAGAATATCTTTATTTCCCACTGTCTTGTTCATCCTTCAAGAAAGATTAGCTAACTCATTTTCAAAATGTTCACATTCACTAGATTCGGGTATAAGAGTTACTTTCATTGACTTAGATATTGTAACCCTTTCTGGAGTCTTGCATTTATTAGTTGTAAAGGCTACATATCCATTAACATTCTTCTTTTTATTCATATCAGTATCACTTTTCATTTTTTGTCTCATGTTGATGAATAGTTCCAAAAATATCATCAAGAGTAATTTTAGATACTTTCCTATTCTCATCAATAGTTGACCTTTTTTATTACCAATCATTTGGTATGATGTCAATTATCTTATCCTCAAGATCTTCATACTCAAGAACTTTTCTCCAATATATTGTAGAATGTTGACAATGGTCATAAATCTTTGTTTCACTTTTCGAATTGCTTCTCTATAAGGAAATAAAAAACCATGATTTACTTCTCTATGCATATGTCTTCTAGTCTGTATCTCTTTTGGAGTCCCAAAATGAGTATCCTCAAGTTTCTCCCAGATGTAGTTATGAGCTTCAAATTAAAATTGACTATATATATTCATTGTCATAGAACACAACAAAGTATTTCATACAATGTAATTTAGTTGATATTCTGACTTTTCATGGTTGGTGAAGGTTTTGACTTCCTTTTTAGGAATTTTGTAGTCTTTAGTAAGCATTAAAAAAATTATCTACTCCAGTTTTAATAACATAAGTCTTCATTCGATATCTCCAGTACTCATAATCATTTACATCAAAAATAGGCAGTCGAGTAAGATTCATATTATCAATAGAACCAATTTTCATTCCTACTATTCTGTAAGAAAATATCTTTCCAGAAATCTGTTTAATAGAAAAGGTTTGTAAACAAAGATAAAAATCACGAAGAAAAACTTAATCATGAAAATTTAAGAAAGAAAATATAGAACAAGGAAACCTTGACCAATAAAACATATATGTGAATATAAGTATTTCAAGGAACTACTCTAATACGAATTATAGGATCGATATGCGAATTTAGATGCTCAATTAAAAGAGGGGGTGAGTTGTAAGTTTAAAAACATTTTTTTTAACCATAAAGAAAACTATGATTAACAAAGTTAAATAAGGTATATTCAAAAACCATAAAAATAGTTCTATGAAACAATATTTCTTAAGTTCTAGAAATATGGTTCCATAAATGAAACTTAACAAAATTTTACAAGGAAGAGTTTCTACATTTATCCATATATAATCTTACTTATCAGTGTGTGAAAAAGTACAAGAAATTACAATAATGTTTTACATTATTCCTTTATCAAAATATAGAGGAAATAAAACATGAAACAAAAAAATTAACAAGTAGAAAACAATTTGACTAAAAGTGTAGGGTATAAAACAACCTTGGATAAATGTCCCTTGATTTATACTTTTAAGAAAATCTATCTTACCCACACCAGGGTAATCCCTTGATAGAAATATCAGAATCTGCCTTCCTATCTACACAGGCCCTCAATTATTAAGATATTCGACACCTCTGTCTTCCTATCCCTGAAAGACCTCAAACATTAAGGTATTAGACACATCCTTCTTCATATCTTCGATATCCCTTGATTGTACTCAGAAACAATTGGAGTTGCACGATGCAAGATAAACATGATGTTCAGTATGCACAAGGCATGAGAGTCTCTCTCTCAATTAATCAATTAAATATAATTTAATATCAATATTGAGGGAATGAAGGTGAGATATTTCAAATGAGCTCATATTTATAGTTCAAACTCTAATGATCGGCTCCCTCCTCCAATGGTCATATATTCCTTAAATTTTGGAGGGACATGTACATATATTACACAACCAACTGTAAGTTAGAAATATATTACATGACATCGTTTCATAACAACAACATGTGTTATGAAACTGAAGTTTCATAACCAATTATATTTTTCAGAGTCTAAGTAAAAATATAATTTGGTGTCTAACTAAGAAAAATTTTAGAGTTTATAAGACATGGACATTCAAATTCTGTTTTATAAAGTATTTAGACTCCAAATTCTATACATTCTGAATTCAGAATTCCAATGAATTTGGAGTTTGAACTTTGAGGAATTAAAAGTCTGAATTTTGAGGAATTAGGAGTCTTAATTATGAGTAATTCAAAGTCTAAATTTTGAGGAATTTAGAGTGGGAATTCTGAGGAATTCTGAGTGAGAATTATTAGGAATTCGGGGTCTAAATTATGAGGAATTCAGAGTCCAAATTCTGAGGAATTCAGAATCTGAATTTCAAGGAATTGGGAGTCAGAATTCTTAGAAATTCGATGTTTCAATTGAGAGGAATTCAGATTCTAAATTGAGAGGAATTTGATGTCTGAATTTCAGAGAATTTGGAGTATGACTTTCAGGGCATTCATAGTCTGAATTTCATATAATTTAGATTTTGAATTTTAGAGAATTTGGAATCTAAATTTCAGAGAATTCGGACTTTGAATTTTAGATAATTTTGAATATAAATTTCATAGAATTTGGAGTTTGAAAACATAGCACTCTGTATCCAAGTAAATATAATATTCCTAGGTTTTACATAAGAATCCAAATTTTAGACATAGTAATAATATGATTTTGATTTATAGAGATCATAAAATAAAACAATGAAAATAATTGTAAGGATTAAAATTTCCTTAGAGAAGGAAGATTTTCTGTAAGAAAATAATCCTTAAAGAAACATGATTTGACTTAAGATAAAGTGTTTGTGATTTTCAAAACATAGAGGAATGTAAATTTCATAATAAAACCTTATTGAATCAACAAAGTTAATGGGACTTGTCCAAGTATTATTATTAAAATGAGTAATATCATATTATACCTGGGTCAACAGTGCAATATCTGGATGGTATAATTCTCCCATAGACCTATCTTGGCATGGGGATAGTTGACAGTCACATATAGGTTCTTCACACATGGCATTAAGTTAATGCAGTTGACGACTTCTTGGTATCCAAGGTGACTTCAAATTAGTAGATCTCATATTTCACTAGCTATGGGTCCTTACCTCATGAGGTGACCAAATTTTTTAGAGTGAACACTCTTGGAATCCCCTATTACATATCTCCATGGTGAAGAATACTGTGTGGTTACAACTTGTTTTATATTTATAATAAAGTAATGTGTTTGTTGCTACATTGGATTCCCATTTTTTCAAGAGTCAATCATGATTTTACTTTTATAGAATTCATGAATATTTTCATATCCATGAGGTACACATATACATAACATATTTTGACGATGGGTGGGACCTTAGTTATATATCCCCCTATGTTATTAGTTAATGAATTATATCTCATGAGATCATTAATAATGGGAATGTTGTGGTTAGTAATGCATATTATGATTTAAAGTCATTGAGGAAAGTCATTACCTATGATGATGAGAACTAGGAAGTGATCCTTGACCAATGTTTATGTTATAACCCGAGGTCGTTCTATACACCATATGAGGGGGTGAATTAGAATGACATGACATTTATTCCTATATTAGGTTAAACTATATTTTGTTCTAATTTGTGAAAATATAGTTATAATATTACACGATGATCATTGATAAACACAACCAAATTTATAAAAATAAATAAAAAGAAAAACCATGTTTTTTTACTAAGTTCACCCACACAAGGATATATAAAAGGATGCCATATCAATAATGTGTTTATATGATAAATAATCACTACTCGACTAAATTTTTATTACAATCACTATGAAAAGATCATTTATTATCCAAGTTCAATGAATTATTCCCCTATTTAATACACTATTTTCCAAGAGGGATATAAAAAATATAATGTCAACACATAGGTCAAACTCACAATGATAATCAATATACAAATGAAACTGATTAGTAAAAGGTGTTCCCTAAAATTCATTGGTTTCTATGCCCTGAAAATCTCTCATATACCCATTAACTCTTAAATTCAGAGCTTTATCTTCAATGTAATTCAATCTAATCACACTTCACTCAATTTTTTTGATATTATATAAATTTAACTACTGGTATATTCTATTTTTCGTCTTCTATAAATTCAATATTACCTCTCTTATCTTCTTTTATACAGCATGCTCCAATATATCCATGTAATTTTTAAATTTATCTTCAATAAAAATTTAACTTACTTGACTCAAAATATTTTCATACAGTAGTTCTCTTGTTCTTCCCCAATAAAGAAATTTAAATTTATTGTTAAAGGATGTTCTAAAAAACTACCAAAACCATCATAGAATTCTAAGTCATAATCTCTATTTGAATTTTACAGATTTCAAAAATTTTATGGTGAAATAATATATTATGGGGTGACAAGGAAATTCTTTATCTAATTCTAATTGAATCATATTGTGATTCAATGATTCACATTTTTATCATGATATATGTTGAAAATATTATTAAATCCTAACATTAATTTCCCTGTTACCTTCTTCACTTTTTAACAATCATGTTGTGGTTCCTCTAACGATTTTTGAACCTTTGTATTATGATGAGATCAAATCCTAGTTATTATTTATTTTCAAACCTGTTGCAGCATGACTATCTTGCATGATGTGGGTAGTCCAAAAATGGATGAACCAGTGAAATCCACATTAATTTCCTAACAAGGTGACACCCTTCCCATGGAATTACTTATAGAATAATTCCAACGTAAAAAGGTAAGAATATTTATATATGGGATATATATTAAAAGTATCCTTATGTATGATCTTATATATTGGTTTGTACCATACAATTCTCCAACACATTTCCACGTTTTTGAAAGTATGAATATAACACTATTATCAACATCATAGATACTCCCACAGAACCCACTAATGGAGACAATAATACATTTTTCATCATTATTCGAATTTTTGAACCTTTCTCAGGATAATTTTTTATACATGGGAAACATTCACCACCAACTCAAGGAAATAGTGTCCAATACACTACCTTTAAATAAAAAAACCAAGGATTCATACAAAAATATATCTAATCAAAACTAATATTTTCAACAAACATTTTTCATGAATAAATAGAAAAATCAAGGATCATCGATATTCAATGCTGATAGGATCGATGCATCTAAAAAAATCTCAACTACACCAAGGATTATCGACTAAACAAAAATAATACCAACATTTCATCTTCTCATTGCCAATATGAAAATCAATTGGAATATGAAAATACAACAATATAGGGTCACCATTACCTCATTCTACCTTAGAAACAATTGTTTAATCTTCAATCCTTAGATAAAACCCTACTCCAATGGTACCCAAAGGTTCTCTAAAGGGGTGACCCAATAAAAAATAATGATATTTTATAACATGAAATGAAATTAATGATAAATTAAAAAAAATCTAGGTTGTGATTATAAATAATATAATCAAATTTAATTAAAGCATTTTATTTTTCGCAATTTCTTTACAAAAAGAAAATAACTCTTCATTATATGGCTCATCACTCCAACCAATGGGATAATCTATCCATGTTTCACTCATATCCAGAAGACACTTCAATGGTATACCAAACAATCCTATCTCACTATGACTATTTCTCTATCTATAAATCACTACCATAAATTAATTACTACACCAAACAATAATTGTTGGGATTTACATGGCACCTGAAAATATATTTTGAGACACTCATGGTCATTGGTCACCCAAGAAAAGAGATCATTCCTCATTTAATAATTTACAAAAAGGATAAAATACAAATCAAACTTCATTATCCATTTAGTCACAAAAAGAATTTATGACTACCTTCTTGATAGTGAATATTCTATTCCAATTCCACTGAATTCATTAACTAATTACTTAGTGAAGTTAGGTTTTTTACATAATGAATGAACGATTCAATACATTATCCAACATATATCTTAGTTAAAGTGGTGAAATATTGATGGGGTCATGGAAGGAATTATAGATAGTATTTCATAATCCTCACACTAATCTCCATATTGAACTTCAATGGTATGCACATATCATAATCTAAAAGATAGACTAATCGTCAAGGAGATGTATAACAGTGTATTCCTATATGCCATCCCCTTGTCTTGAAACTGGGAATAAATAAATATTCTACATTCCCTTCTATGATTATATATTTATCTTATATAAGTTAATTCCTATTTTGGTGACAATTTGTCATGAGTGTGTTCATTGTCACAAGATCTTCTAGCTCCCACTCTACTTATATTGTTCCACTCTAACAATAGAAGTATTAAAAAACACTTCTTGAAGTCTAATTTGTTTAAAATCATTATTATACCTCTCAATTTCCTATATTGGCCTATAGAATCTTGAATATCACATAAATAAGAAATCATAATCCTAGTCAACATATAAATAATAAAGATAAATTTTAAAAGTATTAGATAATTTTCCTATCATCACATAGGGTATTAATACAACCACAAAACAAGATTACTATTTAAGTCACATCAGGTCATATATAATTAATCATTCTATTACAATTACTAATATATCATGTGTTTTCCATATCATCTCATCATTTATGTTATATATGCATTGGTTTTCAAAAACATGTAAATCCATATCTTCTATCTCCTAGATAGAATCTCAACATCAAACACATAAGTAATTATAAGGACATGTACGACTCCTCTACCATTCTACCCCATGAATAATATCCATTGAAGTAATAAAATCACACATCAAATCAAAAAATAATATCCTATATATTTATTTCATTATCCCCCTTTTACAATAATAGTTATCATATTATATACTTAATCATATAGCAATAATAATATTCGTGCAAATTTTTTTTTGATTGATGCATCATTCGCAAAGTCCACCATTATGATAACATGTATAATATATCCACAGAAACAATTAGTTTAACTATACCAATCAATCTATGCATGTGTTTATCTTTATACTTTATCATATCACCCTGATATCAATCTATCACATCTTTCCTCACAAGTAAGTAAACTCCCCATTCCCACTTCTACTAGTCCTAAAGATCAAAATGAAAATTGATGTATTCACATGATTATAATAGGATGATTTACCTCAAAATTTACATATCTCATTCATTCATACAACACTACCCACTAGGACATACATGAAATATTACTTGACTAATAAATGAAATCCATATAAATAAAACAAGAAAAAATATATATGATATAAAACAAACCACTTGAGAACAATCTAAAGTAATAAAATAGAATGATTGGGTATAACAAATAACACTAGATACGATGGATACATCCAAATATATGTGGCATCCCAAATATTGATAGTCTGAGGTTAGTTTCCATAATGATCTCTACTCCATTAGATATCCAAATGTACTTCTATATCTTGGCATTGAGGTTATACATCATCTAAATTAGTAGATATGGATAGATATAATTTGAACAGTGTTAATGTTTTCATGAATGGATGAGTACATGAATACCCATTATGGACATCAGATGTAGTCCACCGACACAATAAAACATATAGTGTCTATATTCAAAAATGAAAAACATAGGGTATGAAAATAATTTCACCTAATATCATCAACAATATATATATAATCCTAAAAAAACCTGATCTATATACCCATAAAAAAATTCCAACACACTCAAAAATTATTAATTTTTACTTATATATTATATAATAAAATATAAACGGACCAAATATCCCATCATATTTCTAATCTAGGCAATTCTCTCTATAAGCATCGATCATGGTTGGTTGAGGGAAGACATGTCTCCTCCTATCTAAAAAACATAAGAGTAAATACATTTATGAAACCATTGCTAATTTATTTGGGGAAATAGTTATCATAAAACATCTCTAAAGTACTAGAGGAAGTACACATTTCCCTAATTAGCATTGTATACATTATCAAAATTGAACGAAATACACATCTCTAGAAAAAATTATTTATACAAGTGCACTTGATTAATTATACATCTCAAAGGATTCCTATAAGTAACTATTAATCCTTTTCTATGAGAAGTGGATATGAAGTATAAATAACATCTAGTGCATCATCTTACACCAAAATCGATGTACTATAAAAACAATGGGTATCACCACTTTCGTGAATTATCATTAACATATTAATTTACCAAGGATTCTTAATGTGATACTCATATAAACACATCCCATATACCATGTCTTCAAATAAGAGATAATTTAGGAATATCTATCTCTATATATCTCATATTAGATATGTATAATGAATTGCCCATCCCCAATTATCCCTTATAATATCAAACGTATCTCATCCCAGAGTAGTTAGATAGTGGTATAAGATATGTGAACATTCCATCACCAGTCTCTCCTAAGAATAACGAGTGAGATAGGGTGTCATCACTATAATCTCACTCTAACCCTTTTATAAAGGATGATTGCCTTAAAGAACCATCATAATATCCATTTCCAATTTATATACATCATTAAAATGTTGCATCTCATATTAATATAGGGATTAAACTCAATAAATTAATAAAGAAAAATCAAGCGACCCACCTCATAGTCATACTAGACTTCCTGTATAATAATCCAGCTACTACATCAGCCATAAAAATATCAATTCCAAATAGAAGGGAGGGAGTAATAATTCCAAAATAGAATAAGATATTTTTGAATTACCCATCTAGTCGCATCACTACACTGAAGATTTTCATTCCCTCTCTACAATCTATATTGGGGCCATTGAATGCATCCTAAGTTATATTTTTCCCTAATCACTCCCAAGGCACTTGAAATCCTCATCGTGAAGATTCCACCATTCTATACATTAAAAACCACATCACCATCCCTCTCCATATTTCCTTCATTTATAGAATTATTATTAGTATCATCCATTATCATAAATAAAAATTTTATAATTTTTTTCACATTTAATGTTTCATTAAACATAATTTCATGTCTGGATATAAGGCTTCACCTTTATATCACTCTACTTACGCAATAGAGTTTCATATATGTTAACTGATATCTATACTTTGCATCAATATTTTGAGGGGTTTTTATATATATTTTAATTTAATATTATAGATTTTATGTGAGATTAATTCATTATTTTAATTATTTTTGTATTTTTATAATAGGAATACTGTTGGAACAATATTTAAAAATCATAACATTTTGGAAAGATGAAGTCACATTATGCCACATCATAAAGCATCACAACATGGTACCAAGAAAAAAATGATGAAAAATGAGATGTAGTATAATAACCTTGTTGAAAATGGGTTGGTAAAAAGGAGATGAGACATCATATTTCACTTAAGTAATGTTATATTCACATCAAGAATATCAAATTCACGTTATGAATTTTTCAAGATTGAAGTCCATGGATTTCACAAGAGGTTGGATGTAGAGGAGTTCTAAATGAATCTTGGATAAAAGGATTGATGGAATGAATCCACAATTCACCCTAGTTATTTTCATGAAATAAGTGAAAATCCCTATTTTCAACCATAGAACAATTAACCATGTGAATTGAATTGACTAAGTGAATTTTCAGTACCATCACTTGTGGAGAATCTCATTTTGACTAATTATTGATGGTTTTAATAGGTTTTTGACACAAGGGAAACCCTAATAATACATTAAGGAATAAAAATAAAGGATTATATCAAAAATAAAAGGAATCATGGGCATGGGTATTTGATCATTGGGAGGATGACCCTTGGGTTCTGACCCATATTTATTTCCTCTTAGATAGGTTTATATTTCTCTTTCATATTTTCTACAAATCATTATAACATTTAACCATCATTGTTTTTATTCAAATATTTATTATTAATTCATTATATTTCTCATTTATTTCACATAATCTCTCTTCAATAGTTTCTTATTTATCCATCATTGTTGATAACCCAACAATGATGTGATAAACCCTTAGGGGAGAGAGGGAATAGATAAAGTTGGTATGTAACAACTTTTTATTTCATTATCCACTTGCATTATAAATTTATTTAATTGATATTGTGTTTATATAAACAATTACCATATATATTATTAAATTATAGACTTGGTGTGTTTAGTAGTAGGTTAAACCAATCATAATTGAGATAATTAATTCCTGACCTTTGTGTTGGATTATTCTTCTACTATTACAATATGATCAAAATGCATCCAAGGTATTATATAGACAACTGAAGGTGAATCAAGCATCATATTCATGAATTTGACACGTCACTGAGATCTTATAATACATTTATATGTCACATGATGTTTGGTAGTAATGAATTTTTCAACTAATATGTTTCATCAATGTTTTATTTTTATTATTTTTATAACAATAATTTTCATATAAATACAGTTATCCTTCACTTAATCCATTTATAAAAAGTTTTCAAAATACCATAAAATGGTTCTATTATGATATATTTTTCAAGAGGAGTCCAATTCCACTTTGGTTACCCAAAGGGGCTCACTTGTATCCCCATGTGTCCATTATTCTTCATCTAATTTAAGGGTTTCACGGTGCACCCCCATGCACACCACATATGTGTGACACTACCACGTCACTCTACACCCTTTGTGTAGTCAGATATGATTATACACAACCCCAATAACCATATCTCACTACATTGGCTAGTATTGATGTGAAATCGTCTCAACCACCCAATAAATTAATCGGATGACCATTTGAGATCGCATTTCCATAACACTACACTGCGCAATCTACCCTCTCTTAAGGATGATATGTCTCAATAGGGGAACTCTGATGGATAATTGAATTATCATAATTCCTTTATAATACGACTACATAGTGATTCACACTATTGTAAATTGTGATAAATTTTTAAATAGAGAAACCTGTGGTTTTCATTCAAATTTACACACCAACGTCATCTTATAGATAACAGAAACCTAAAAATTAAAATGTAAATCATTAATTAACATATCTAAATATTGAAGATAATTTAAAAATGGGGAAAATTCTCTCTAAGATAAATTTTAATTTTTTCATTTGATTAACCCCAATCCAATCCCATTATATTTTTCTTGAAAATACCTTTTTCGGGATATATGATATATTATTATTTGTTCATCATAAATTTTTTTCATATCTCAATATTATCTAAAACCATCATTATTTCATCCCTATAATAAATATCTAAAAATATAGATAAAAAATTAATTTTTTCATAAATTTTAGTAATTAAATATCATATTTGGAGGGTTTTATGAAATAGGCACATAGATATGTTGCTGGAAGTATATATAGATTTAATGAGTTTCACAAAACCCCTGGAAGTTTATCAAAAAAATCGATGATCTAGAAATCAATAATTTTTGATACATAATATAGATTATTATGTATGGTTTTTATGTATTCTTAAATAAGATTAAGAATATAAAATGATTCTAATTATACAAAAGGAAATATTCACTTTATCATTATTTTTTGCTGGATGCATATACCAATATAAAGATATATGTATCGTGAAGTGAAATGATCATTGACATATCAAAATAAAACATTGAGTTATCTATAGAAAATTTTAATCATGGGGTATTATAACTTATGATGAAACGATAAGGATATAATGAATATAATTCTTTTATTATGATATAGAATACTCTTTTAAGGAAAAAAATGAGTTTTTGGAGCAAGATAAATCCTTATGTTTACGACATGGAGGGCCATAAACTATTTCTTCCTTATACTAAGGGTGAATGTATTGTATTTTGAGTCCACACTGCCTGAGGATTCCAATATATTGAGAATGAGAACCTTTATACATTGATAAATTTCTTATATAATCATTGAGTATTGGATAATTAGGTGTGGTTGATTATGTTAATTGTCTATATATACTCAAAGAGTTCAGAAAGTAATAGGATACTACATGGGATTGACAAAATTATTATCATGTGGCCACCCAAAGCATTGAACAAACATATTATATGATTATGCATACTTTCATATGCAGAAATTAGTGGACATGAGTTTGAAGATACATGCATTTGATGAAGATCATGTTATATCCCTTTATTTTATAAGTATTATATATAGACCCTTTGAAATATCATATCATGAAATTATTTACCTCACTCTATTTAATTTTATGTTAAATGTTATTCTTTCATTGGGATTTTGATTCAAATATTTCAATGTGGTATGAGACGCTCTGATTTAAAAATCTATTTTTAAATATTTAAAGAATGAATTTCAAAATATTTTCCTCCATGTAAATATTATTGATATTATTCAATAAATTTATTAGTATAAATGGATTTTAATATAAATTTTATGTCTATTCTAAATTTCAATCAATGGTTTTCAAAAAAGAATATTCATATATATTTTATACAGAATGTTTTGATAAATGACAAAAAGAATGTTCTCTTCCTAACATACATGGTGACAATGAATTTTACACCATTATAGCCATTATTTTATATTTTGATTACATTAAAATATTTAATGTTTCATTATGTAAAAAACCACCTTTAACTTTTTTTGAATTTTGGTATTGAAAATGGTTTTTAAAAAAATGCTATTTTGTTTTGAAAATGGGGTTCTAAAATTAAAAATGGGAATTTTATCTGGAATTGTTTTATTGTGGGTTTAAAGGGGTTTTGAAAATTATTTTATGAGGAAAGTGATTTATTCCTGATGTGTTACTTGAGAATTACATGATGGTGTAGCCTAGATAGTGCTGGGAAATCCCGTTAAAACTTAACATGGGTTGTCCAAGATAACACCAAGAAATCCCATTATAGCTTAACATGGGTTGGCCCAGATAACACTGTGAAATTCTATTTTAGCTTAACATAGTGTGGCCATGATATAATCGGGTGATCCAGATATAACACTCCATTGAATTGTGTAATCATTATATTGTATGTTGGTCATATGGTTATTCTAATTGAAAGGGTTTTGAAAGGGTTTTGAAAGGATCTTATAAATATGATGATCTAAGTCAACTAAATAAGATTTAATGGCTTTATATGGGTTTTATTTATTTTATTTAATGAATATTTGTGTTTTTATTTCATGTAAAAATGTTTTTGTTCTCAATGAACTTTTAAGGTAAAGGTAAACATAATATGAATTTTCATGTTTTTGCTGAACTAACGATCTTGTTTCTTTTTATATACCTATAAAGATTTTGTGCTCATCCCATGTTTTCATAATTTTTTCATAGGGTATAAGAATGGATAAGATAAAGGAATAATTCATGTTGAAAGTTTTGAATACTTTCTGAGAGAGGAGTTCATGATTTACTTTTGTATATTTATATTATGGGAAAATGGATATTGGTTATAATTGTAAAATTTTTATTTTATGGTTTTGTTATGTATGAGACATGGAATATTTCACTAAAACTCCAATCCTGAAAATATCCTTAATGTTTAAGAAAGTAAAATTATTTACATAAACTCAAGATTATATAATATTTAAGGATGATGCCTTATACTCTTACTATTCCCCCTATATATAATATGCCTCATTTATTTTATTTACACTTACTCTTCCATCCTATTTAGATATATACATGTCTTTATGGTTTCTTTCCTGTACATACCTTTTGTTGAACCCTTTGGTATTTATATAGGAACATTTACATTTTTTTTCTTCTTCCTACCCGTGTTTCTTCAACATTCAGTCAATATATTTTAATGGATCCATTATTGTGTATTTTAATTACTGAAATAATGTTTTAAAAAGGCTTTTTGTTAAGTATTGAATTTTTTTATGAAAGTGACTCTTTCCACTATTTTATTAGAGGTCAAAAAAAGTTATGGAAACTCTTTTCTAGAATTTCCTTTTATATTCCTTTCTATACATATCTTGACAATTTTTCACAAACCTTTTTTATGTGATACGGCCTATTCTTAATTTATTTTTTAAAAGATAATTTTTATTATAACATAACATTATATTTTCATATTTTATTAAAAATAATGTTTCCCATATTTCAACAGCACGTGAAATCTAAGCAATTGATTTAATAAAAAAATCTATAATTTTATATCTTCCTATAAGTGATTCTTCATTTATATCAATACTCAGTCATTCCAACCATTTGACCATATATCATATTATATTTACATTAAAGGCGTATTTCTCAAAATCAAATAGTATGTCAATATAATTTTTTGATTCATTATCAAATACCCAATATATATATATGGTGTAGTGGAAATATTATTTTTTTGAGAGAAATGATCCATAATATCCTTTATCTTGCCTTATCATCAACTATAAATTAATGGAACCTTCCAAAACATGACTTTTATTTTTGAACATCAGACACATCTTTTTATTACAGGGAATTCACCAAGATACCCATCAATTCGATTAACTAAGGAAACTATTTACATAACAGTATACACTTTATTTTATAATATGTTAATACCCTATTTTTTATTATCATTATTGAATAATATTTGACTATATATATATATATGATGGCATTATAGGGTTCTATAAAGAACGCGCGTCCGATGCTTGAACTTTCTCAGGTTTTTTTGACCGTTTCTTCGTCATCTGTGGGCCTTTCCTCCTCGATGATTCCAAATTATCCGAAGGTCAGTGGCATATGGGGATCTCCTCCCTAGGCTTGATTTCTGGAAAGTTTCCCCTATGCCCCCTAGATCTGGGATGACCCCAGGGCTCTTGTTCAAGTACGTCCTTCATCAAGATCCCTCTTCTACTCTGCCAAACAATGGTTTTTTCCGGCGGTTCCCCTGGAGTCATTGACCCTCATTGAAATAGCATTTTTTTAAAATGTTCCGGGCCAAGGATCAATAAGTGAGTATAGAGGATAAGAGTGCAAGGTTTTATGCATGAAAACATGGTTAACTCACATATATGGATTCTCTGGAAAGCTTTAGTAACACTTGATCTAATCCCCTCCTCGGATCAGTTTTTAAGAACAAACATCACTATGGGGGCTTGAAGTTTCCTCCTTTCATTTGTGTAGCCATTATTCTTGGTTTAAAAACCTCCCCCTTCGTGGTCTAGATTTGGTGGAAAAAAAAGTGATACTGATTGGACTAAGGTGACCTTGAGGGATGAATGGGATGAGGTATTATTTAGCAAGATTAGGATCAATAAGAACTTGTTGTATGATATGATATTGAAGCAGGAACGTGTCGCCCCTGAACAATCGAGGGCTATGTGGCTAGGAAAGGGTGACCACATGATTTTTTCTTGTGTGCATTAAATAAAAGAGGCGGGTAATGAGACACAACATTCATATAGAGGATGGATCTTTTTTGATTGAATAGGGAATTAATGGGGGATATGTTGGATGGACACTTGATGTCCTTGATGGCGAGACCAAATTCTCATCTATAAGGAGAATACCTGAGGGGATCGACGAAGATCTTTGATGCCATTCCTAGCATGGTGTTTAAGGAGGAAAATAAAAGAATAAGGGTTGTCACGGTTGAGAAGGAGGTCCACAATGTAGTTTGGTCCCTCAACATAGAAAGAACCCCAAGACCAAATGGTTTCCCTATCTATTTATACAGGATCTCATGGGACATGGTGAAGAGGGATCCTGTTCATGTTGTATAGGACTTATTCATCAGTGGAAACCTCTAGTGTATCACATGCGCCACCAATATAGTTGCGGTGCAGAAGGTTAAGGATCCCAAATCCCTAAATTAGTAACACCTCATCAGTATGTTTAATGTCTTGTATACAGTTTTAGAATGCATCGTCAATAAGAGAGTTGCGACATATCTCCACAATTGGATTGATGAGGAACAACATGGTTTCATAAATGGCAGATTTATTCAAGGGGAAATTGGTTTGGTCCAAGTGGTGATTAGTGAGATAAATCAGAGGACCTATGAGGGAAACTTGTTCATCATGATGGACATGAAAATGTCTTATGATAGTGTCAAATGGAGTTTCATGTTTAGATTCTTTTCCTGCATGGCATTCTCTCAATGGGTGATTGATATATTATTTTGATGTTTCAACTCTGGTTTGTTATCGATATCCTTAATGGGTAAATAGTTTAGCTTATTCAAGGACGTCAGAGGTATGAGACAAGGGGACCCCCTCCCCCATCCTTATTTATCATTTCTCAAGATGCGTTAAGCTGATACATCAATTTGTACATAAAATCTAGAAGGATCCTCCAATGTCGCAACATGAACATGGAAAGAGGCATCTCTAACTTCATGTTTTCTAACTATAATATCATATTTATCAATGCTAGGAGATGTTAAATTCAGAATATCAAAGGGGTCTTGGAAAATTATTGTACATGGAGTGGGAAAGAGTTTAATAGGGAAAAGAGATACTTCTTCACAGCTATCAAATGCTCAGACAAGAAGGTCTGAACTATGGGGAGAAAGAGTGGCATGAATATAGGGTTATTCCCAATGGAATACATGGGTGCCTCGATGTCTCCTTGAAAACATCAAATTCATCATTTTGATATGGTAATAGATCAGATCATGGGGAGAATCTAGAATCAGAAGAATATGATCTTATCCTTCCAAGGGCGATTACCTTTGTCAATAGTGTCCTTTTCTCTATACTTATGCATGTCTCTCTACCATGAATGAACCAAAAAGGGTAATATCCAAAATGGAGTATATGATGGTCATATTCTGGCTGGACAACCAAATTTAAGAGAAACACCACTAGGATTCTTGGAAGTGGTTGGATGAAACCCTGGAAGAGGGGGTATTAACATGAAGAGTGTATCTGGTACATTGAAGGGGAATCATGCAAAACTAGCATGGGAGATAATAGAGGGGTAATCAATGTAGGGTAAACACATGAAGCTCAAATATGAGAGTTATTCAGGGAAAAATTCACGAATCTCATCCATACATAAAATGGTTCTTCCATTCATTGTATCTCTTCAACAGTATGATCGTTGGATCATTTGTAAGGGGATATAAGGTTCTGGTAGCAGAATTGGGTAGGAATGATCCTCAACACTCTAGGTTTTCCCAATCTGGATATATCATTTAAATTGGAAAGATAACACACGAACTTCATTCATGATAATCTTAATGAGAACCAGTGGGCTATTTTTTGACAGTATCTTACTTAACTATGACCAGGAGAAATGTGTCTTCACAGGTTCCTCCGTAGGAGTATTCTCAGGTAGATACTTCCTTAGAATAAAGGCAGAAGGAAATGAATAGGATGCGTGGAGAGAGACAATGTGGATCAATAAGATCCAATAGAAATATAATTTCATTGTATGGTGAGTCGGGAAGAGGACACATCCAATAGAGGAGAAAATACAGTGCATGGGAGTAAGCTTGGCCTCCAGGTGCCATTTGTACAAGGAGACAAAAAGTGAATCAACCAGTTTTATATTTTTGGAAAGAGACTAGGAGATGGCAGTGTGAATCACTTTTGGGAGTTTCATAGGGTGGGGCGGACATGAGGGTATGTTTGTGAACATCCTCCAATGATATTTTTAGGGTGCTAATAATCGGGGATTCGATGGAAAGGCTAGGGCAATTATTCTAACTGTAGGGTGTTGTAGTATACGTTCATATAGGAATGAATCATATCACACGACATTTTGTATGATCAAAATAATAATGTAGATGCTCAATTAAAATAGGTGGAATTGTAAGTTTAAAAACATTCATTTTTAACACTAAGGAAAACTATGTTTAACAATGTTAAACAAGGTAAATTCACAAACCCTAAAAAATAGTTCTATGAAACAAACTTGCTTAGCATCTAGAAATATGGTTCCAGAAATAAATCGTAAGGAAAGTTTACAAGGAAAAGAGTCTACCTTAAAGAAAATAGAATCTTACTTATCAGAGTATGAAAAAGTACAATAAAGTCTAAGAAAGTTATACATTATTACTTTATCAAAATGCAGTGGAAATAAAACATTAAAAAAACAAGTAACATGTAGAAAATATTTTAACCCAATCCAACAACCTTGGATAATGGCCCCTTGATTTATAGTTTCATAAACTTTGGTTTTACCCACAATAAGGTAAAATCTAGATAAGAATATTAGAATCTGTCTTGATATCTCTGTAATCCCTCAATAATTAAGGTAGTTGTCACCTCTATCTTCCTATCCCAGGAATACCTCGATTATAAAAAAAAGAATTAGAGTCGCGTGAAGATCACTGAACAAGATGTTTAGTATGCACAAGGCATGCAAGTCTCTCTCTCTCTCTCTAGAAATAACTTCAACAACATGTAATCTCTTGATTGATGGAACAATTGTGAGCTTTTTCAAATGAGCTTCTATTTATAGTCACAACTCCAACAGTCAGGTATCTCATCCAACGATCATATTTTTCCTTGAATTTCAGAGGGACCATTACACATGTCACTCAACTAACTATAAATACCCATAAATATCAACGAATTTTTGTTCATAAATTTTTTGGGATTTTTAAGAGTACGCAGTTTCTCACGGCACCTGATTCCGAGCCCCGATGTGCCCGAAATCAATTTCCGTAGTTTAGCTCGGGTACATTCAGTTAATGAACGAGCGGGTTTTTCTATCTTTTGAACCAGTGCTCGGATTTGAAATCCCAGGGAACTGATAGAACAGTAGTGCCAATAATTTCTTAAAAGGACTTTTACTGTAGATGTGTTTGCACGGGAGAAGGAGTTTAATTTTGGGGCTTATATAAGAATTGAATAAAAATTGTACAACAATTTTTATTCTTTATTCTAAGTGGTTATATCCTAGGTGTGGGAGTTGGGGTGGGACGCACTAGTTACTAACTACCATTGAGAGGATAATGGTGAGGTGGGGACCACAAAAGACCCAACTCTTCACATTCCCTAACTCCCTAACTCCCCCCGTTATTTGAGTAATTCCCCTCTCTCCCTCTTTAATAATGCCAACTCACATTAATTTAATTAATTGAACTTCATCAATTAATTGGATGAAGTTTTGAATTTTGTAATTTGAAATGCAAGCCATGTTTTAATAAAATAAGAGATGTATTATTTTATTTGGTGTTGGCTTGTTGTGTTGAGGATTAGAGGAGAGAGATCTAGTTCCTTTGGAAGAACATCATTCTCCCACAAAGAATGTCACACATCGACGAAGAACACCGTCACCACAAGGAGAGATGACGTGCCATACCTTCATCTCTCCACAGCTAGTGGGAGACGTCATACCCTCCTTGGATGCACGCCAACACTGTCTTCGAAACCTCACCCCACGAAGCCATCTTCCATGTTGCTGGCAAACAACATCGTTTATCGAGGTAGGTGTTAAGTTAAATTTTAATGAATTAAAATTGTTCTTGTTAAGTCATTAAAGTATCTCATTTAATTCGGAAAATGTTATCGAAGTAACGGGAGGAGATCAGACCGCACAAACACGGCCGATTTCTCCTCCCCTTTTTTCCTTTTGACCTCGTTGATGTTTGTGGCGAAGGAGGCGCGGTGTCGTTTCACCGTGCGAGAATGAAGAGAACCGCGACTAGAGCGGGCCGCGACAGTGGTGGGTGGCACCGTCGCGCCACGTCGGTGAGGCCGAAGGAGGCCGCGGCCAAGAGTGGGCCGCAGTGGGCGTGCGCAGCGCCGTCGTGCCACGCTGGTGAGGCCTAAGGGGCCACGACCGGAGTGGGCCATGGCGGAGGGGCGCGACACCATCGCCCCACATCGGTCAAACAGGAGGGCCGCAACCTAAGGCCACTGTGGTCACCAGTAGGGGCAGTCGGGCTCGGCCGACCACCGATGCTCCAGAAGGCGGGACCCTTCATGGTCCCGTAGCGGTTCAAGAAAACCGGCCTGCCATAATGGGCTGTTGTTTTTCCGAAAAACCGGGGGGGGGGGGGTTGTAACGTCTCCCTGACCAGCAAATAGGGTGGACTCCACCGGGTCCACCGTTTCAGAGACATGGGGGCGGCGCCACCCCCCCCCCCCCCCTTGCACCCCGCTTGGCCGCGAGCCGAGCCACGACCGACTTCCGATCCAGGCCACATGACGAGCCCCACAGGGTGGGACCCGGACCCGGGTCGGTTCGACCCTGTTCAGGCCGACCCAGGGGGTATTAGGCTGGGTTGGACTGGGCCCTAACCCCCTATTTTCGGACTAGGTTCGTTCAAACGCACCTAACTTGGGCTACGGAGCTCCGATCGACGCACCGTCAGTTGCATTGGGATCCTTGGATCGAGATGGTTGTTTCAGTATATTACACTAAAGCTTTTGGCGTAGTTTGGGTATGGGCAGGGTGGTTTGAACTTGAAACCAACCGGGCCCTCGGAGCAGAAACGCTCATAGCTTAAGGACCGGACGTCCAATTGGCGTGCCATCAATTGTGTTGGATTCCTCCTAGTGAGACGGTTCATTTGGCTTAATCCACTTGAGGTTTGGACTCAGATTGTGTATGGTCGGGATGGTTTTAGATTAAAAACCAACCGGGCCCCTGGGACGGAAAAGCCAATATCTCTTAGACCGGGCGTCCGATTGACGAGCCGTCTGTCGTGCTAAGTTCCTATTGACGAGATGAGACTTTGGGATACATCAACTCTGGACTTCATTATAATTGATGTATTGAACCCCTTGTCTCTTGGAGTGGACCCTCCCGAAATCGAGCGTGCTGTGTGCGAAAACCCTAGACCTGGCTGTCGCTGCGACGACGATGACGAATGTACTTGGATCTTACGTGGGTTCGGCAGGGAGGATGACTGTACTCGGATCCTACGTGGGTTCGACAGTGATGACTTCTGTACTTGGATCATACGTGGGTTTGGCAGGGGAGATGATTCAGAGGCTACATCTATCATCTCCACCCCTATTCGTGAGTAGTATACTTGTGTGAGACGAGTCTTGATTTTCAATCATTATCATTGATATGATTGATATTGTTAATATTTTTATGAATTATTATATATTCCCTTTACAGATTTTATATGAAATGTGCATAATTTGTGTGAAATATTATTGTTTTAATATTAAGTATAATTTTTGAGCATTTTTAGAAGTAGTCCAATTGAGACAGTTTATTGTTTTAATAATAACTATCACTATACTGATCCAAATTGTGTGGTTCTTGTTTTTTAGGATTCTAAATTCAATATAAAACATTTCATTAGAAGGTAACATGAGCCAATTCTGCCATTTGATGGGCCATATGGTCCTCCCAAACAAGACCAAAGAATCTGTGAAGAAACTGGACTACTCATGAAGATTGATCTACTGGGCTACATGAAGAAGTCCAAATTCTATTCTTCTCCACCATAGTTCTGGGGACAATGCAAGGAGTCTTTTATAACAATTTTAGGGCCCAAATTTAAGAACAATGGTCCCAAATAATGCTTTAAAATCAAGTCCACCATTCTGGACAAGAATTAAAATCGGTATAGTATGCATGACATATCTCATGTTTTAAGCATCAAATAGATCTGAGATTTTTCAGTGTGAAAGAGGAGATATAGGTGGACGACTTTGTTGAATAACCCATTCAGATTCTAAGGCATCTTCATATTTAAAAACTCATTCAAATTCTGGACATCAAAAAGACTGGATTGAAATGGACAGTTTTACATTGTTTAATCAACCGGCCATATTGTTTTATCCTTATGTCCAAATGCCTCCAAATTTTGAGAGTAGTCTTCAAACTTTATTATCTAAAACTATTAAGAATGATGTTTCTCTATATTGTTCTATCTTGATGTCCATATCTGCGAGCCAATTGGAGGGGTATTTCTCTAATGTAAACAGTCCACCACCTTCAGATATAAATACATCACCTCCTCTTCTTTCAAATTCGGTTGGCATTTAAGAAGAGAAGAGATCATATTGGAATGACCAAGGCCTTTCCAAAGGCCTGGGAGGATCTTCCATTCTTATGTTTTCACTCGAGAGACATTTCCTCCTCTCTTTTTTTTCACTTACTTTCGTGTTCTTCGTTTTTGTAATCTTGTAAGTATCTTTCATTGTAATTTTGTTTTAATTAAAGTTTCTTCTTCAATATATCTTATTATCATACAAATTTTGTAGTTTAATATTTATGTTCTTAAAATAGTTTAAATTCAGTTGAATCCAATTCCCTTCGTCTTCTTCCTCATTCAATCGAAAATACATTTTTATTTATCATCATTGTTCGTGTGTGTGTGTTTGGCGCACTACTCTTACCTTGTCCCTTTATTTTTCTTCTCTTTATAATTCATCACCATAATCATTATAACCATAATAGTAATAATTTTAATTTCTGGGTAAATATTTAATTGGGGTGAGTTTTAAATTAGGTATGTTAAGTGATTGAGAGATTTTGCTCGACGAATTTTCTTTAAATTAATATTGTGTATGTTGAACATTATATGTCATGGATTAATTATATGTTTTGTTTAATATGTGGATTCCATGGATTATTGGAACAAAACATACACTACCATAAAAAAGTAATGGTAATGATTAGAAACCTAAGTTATGTTACGTCTTGGATTAAAGCTTTAACACTTGGGAATTCTGATCAGAACCATCTTGTGACATGGGTGTTAATTTAATGCAATATAAACCAAAGCTCAAGGATATCACAAGATTAACTACATAATGATGAAATCACCCCAATCTTTATCAATTTGTTAAATCAAACATCATACATAAATTATTTCATCAGCTCTTCAAACAAACCCCCCAATCATAATACTATTAACTAAAAACAAACGACTATTACAAAGTATCATAACCAAGGATTCATCCCGAGTGATGTTATACAAATTAGAAGAGCACCGGAACCTTGACCGGTCGATAGGTGACAATCAACCATGTGCTTCAATGATTGACTTGATTTTTTTTGTGGATTGGGTTGTGTTTTCCTGTGTGGACTGGGTTGTACTTGGGCTCGTGAGTTGGAGCCGGACTGGAAATGATGACTTAGGTATATGTATGGGTGTATACCTAAGTAGAGTTGGTTGATACTTCGTGTTTGTATCCTTCCATTGTGGTTTATCCTTTGTGTATTCTGGGAGACCTTAGGGGGTCTCCGGGTCCCTACTGAGTATCGTATACTCACCCCTGCACAGGCCATGCCCGCACTATGTTGTGTTGGTTGCAGACAATGGACAACAGTAATTGTGGTTGAGGCTTGTGGAGCAGGACGGTTTCCGGAGGTGGACCATCAGGTGGGACGTACACGGAGCGGACGACCAGACCCTAGGAGTTGAGGAGACCATCTGTACCCACCCTTAAGGTGGGATAGCCGGAGGATGACTCGGTGGTTGCTGATTTACTTTACTGCTGCTATAATTTATTTTCAGTTGTACTTCACTTTCAGTTGGGTTTTTATTCTGGCCCATTAACATTTCAGCACATACTATTGTACTCAGTTACTTAGTGTTTACTATATCTTGCGTACTCTTTTGTGTTTCTATACTTATATAAAGGAAATGTCTTCCCATTTATCGGGATTTACGCCTTTGGTGATAGTCGCCAGCCCCTGGTCTATGGAAGGCGGGCTTGGGGTAGTCACGGCACGATCCATGAGGACGGGTCCTGACAAATTGGTATCAGAGGATTCGATTCTACCGCAGGATTCAGGACTCTGATTATTTCTTCTATGTGAAGAAATAATGTTTAATGTATTGATTTTGGTTATCAGTCTAGGGACTCCAGTGTCGGTGCGGTGGCCGACGTATCAATACACTAGGAACCTGACTTCTGATTTCCCACTCAGTGCACGAAAGAATTGATTGCATATCTGTTTCAAATGTTTTCTTTGTGATTACTTTGTGTCAGCTCACCAGGTATACTGTATTAACCATGGCACACCTGTTTATTTTCAGGATGACCCCACGATGGTAGCCAACTAGGGTTCAGAGGTTTGTGAGAGATGGAGGCCCATCGAGCGACGAGGCCTCGGTACAGGGCCCCATTACAGCGGAGGCACCAGCGGTACCTCTACCCGCTGAGCCACCAATACCACCAGCCCCAGCAGCGGAGAGTGCACGTCGCCTGAGTGAACTGCACGAGTTTAAGCATCAGAGGCCGCCCAGGTTCCGTGGAGAGACGAACTTCGAGATCCTCTTCTGCTCGGAGTTCATTCCAGCCACCCTCCATGTGGTGCGCATCCAGGAGTTACTACAGATGTGGCAGGGCAACATGACAGTAGCCCAGTACTCGGTGAGATTTACTAACCTCTCGCACTACTCCACATACACGGTACATGACCCATTCTTCTAGGCCCGGACCTTCAAGTAGGGACTGAGGCATGAGACTAGGGTTTCGATGATCTCCATCATCATTCCGACACATGCATGAGTACTGGAGCGAGCCCTTCTAGTGGAGAGATTTCTGGCTGAGCCTACACCAGAAGCGAGACCTACCGCAGGGCGGCACGTAGCGGAGTCTTCTACAGCCGACAGTAGACAGATGTCGCAGAGGTCCAAGAGGACCAGACCATTAGGTGGGAGACCTCAGGATACTGCTTCGGAGGTGTGGGGCACACGTAGCAGATCCAGTCATACGAGAGGTAGAAAGTGTTATGCATGCGGCAGGCAGGGCCACATGGATCGTGACTGCCCGGCCCACCATGCAGAGGAGCATCAGATGGTTAGGGGACCACCTAGTCAGAGGCAGAGGTTCGACCGTGGTGGTCTGCAGGGAGAAGGTGGATGAGGTAGAGGAGCTGGCCGAGCAGCAGGTGGTGGACGACACTTCGGGGCTCTACCACTACCACCATCGAGAGGTCCACCCCAACCATAGGGAGCTGGTGGATAGAGGCAGGCTTAGCTTCAGGCAGTGGAGGCTTACAACCACGACACACCTGAGATGATTCGAGGTACTATCTGTGTCTACTCTACCCTTACTACAGTTCTTATAGACATAGGACTGAGTAATTCTTTCATTGCCGCTGCCCTTTTCTGGATCATAGAGATTCTGATGGAGCCGTTGGCTCGATCCTTACGGCTAGAGAATCCTACGGGATCAGACTCGACAATTATGCACTAGTGCCGGCAATGTGAGCTTACTCTAGGAGGCGAGAGCTTTGGCTGGGATCTTCTTCTAGCGGCGTCGAGACCTTACGACGTCATCTTGGGCATGGATTGGTTGTCTATGATCCATGCTCAGATCGACTATATTAGGCACAATGTGCGGTGTGTCTGCACCGATGGGAGTAGGTTCACCTTCACTGGCGAGAAGGGAGCCTCTGTAGTGCAGGATGGACTCACACAGAGAAGAGGATAGCCGATCACTCATCAGTAGGCTTGTCTCATCCTGGGAGCAGTTGATGTGAGGAGTCAGAGTTTTCCTATTGTGGTGGATCAACATGCAAACATTTTTCCTGACGACGTTCCAGGACTACCTCCTTGCAGAGAGGTAGACATCTATATTAACCTGAACCTTGGACAATCCCGATATCTACTCCAGCATATTGGATGACTCCCGCTGAGCATCGAGAGCTACGGGTACAGCTGGAGGACTTGCAGGGCAAGGGATTCATCCGACCCCGTGTTTCACCCTGGGATTCCCCGATATTGTTTGCCAAGAAGGCGGACGAGTTCTTGCGATTGTGTGTCGAATACCGTCTCCTGAACCAAGAAAGCGTGATGAAAAAGTATCCACTTCTGGGGATAGATTATCTCTTCGATCAGCTCAATGGAGCACACTGGTTCTCGAAGATAGACCTTAGGTCAGACTATCATCAGCTTAGAGTTCGAGATGAGGATGTGCAGAAGACGACCTTCAGGTGTCGGTATGGCCACTATGAGATTTTGGTTATGCCTTTTTGCATAACCAACACTCCATAAGTGTTCATGATTCTCATTAAGAGGATCTTCCAGCCTTACCTCGATTGATTTGTCGTAGTCTTCATCGACGACATACTGATTTACTAGACTACTGAGGAAGAGCATGCCTACCACTTGAGGGTTGTACCAGATACACTCTGAGAGAACCGGCTTTATGGTAAGCTCTTGAAGTGTCATTTTTGGATTCGAGAGATCCACTTCTTGGGCCACGTCATCACTGAGGTGGGAGTTGCAGTGCATCTTGCGAAGATCAAGGCAATATTACCTTAGAAGCCACCCAGGAGCCTGACAGAGGTGCGAAGTTTCCAAAGCCTGGCTGGGTACTATCAGAGAATTTATCCAGACTTCTCTAGAGTTGTAGAACCACTTTCAGCTTTGACGAAGAAGGGGAAAACCTTCGTGTGGTCAGATAGATGTTATCAGAGCTTCCAGAAGCCGAGACAAAGATTGAACAGTGAACCCATCTTGAGGCTACCAGAGGAGGGAGTAGGGTACATAGTTTTTTACGATGCATCAGGGACCAGACTCGGGTGTTTTTTTAGGAAGGAGTGGGTAGTGATCGCCTACGATTCATAATAGTTTAGAAAACATGAGTAGAACTACTCTACCCATGACCTGGAGTTTTCGGCAGTGGTCTTCGCCTTAAAGACGTGGCATCACTATCTGATGGGAGAGCACTTTACAGTTTACTCTGACCACCAGAGTCTCAGGTACATCTTCTCACAGAAGGAACTGAACCTGAGACAACAGTGATGATCGAGTTTCTCCAGTACATTGACTTTGAGATAGTCTATTCTCCTGGGAAATGGAACGTAGTTGATGATGCTCTCAGCAGGAGGTCGGGCATTCAACTACTTGGAGAGGCGAGGAAGCGGCTAGCCTTGTTGCAGATATCCTTCGTAGATAGAGATGGAGAAGCCTTTCTACAATCACTCACAGTCACTCCTCCACTACATCAGTGGGTCAGAGAGGCACATCGTGGGGACATTGACTGTGAGATGTGACGTGCACAAATATCCTTAGGACAGGCACCAGAAGGATTTTCTGTGGGAGGATAGCACATCATCCTTTTCAAGGGACGCACCATGGTACAAGATTCATTATGGGAGAAGGTACTGAGGGAGTTCCACACTTCCCCTCATGAGGTACATCATGGAGTAGCGAAGATGTACCAAGACCTCAGATGACAGCACTGGTCGCCAGGTATGAAGAAGGCTGTAGCAGAGTTCGATTCAATGCATAACCTGCCAGAAGGTGATGGCGGAGCACCAGGTACCTGTAGGCTTGGTACAACCCTTAGATGTCCCAAAGTGGAATTGGGATGGGATATCAATGGATTTTGGGATGGGACTTCCACGTACATAAAGAGGACATGACTCCGTCTGGGTGATCGTCGACCGACTCACCAAGTCAGCCCACTTCTTACCTATCAGAGAGAAGGGATCAGTGGAGAGCATGGGATGACTCTACGTTCTGGAGATCGTACGGCTTCATGGATTTCCCTCATCTATCGTCTCTGATCAAGACATTTTCATTACTTCCCTGCATTGGAAGGGGTTGCAGGAGGCTTTTGAGATGCAGCTACGCCTAAGCACTACCTTTCACCCTCAGACGGATGACCAGACAGAGATGACCATTCAGACACTCGAGGACATGCTCTGTTCGTGTATCATTGACTTTGGTCATAGCCGGGAGGATCACCTACCCTTGGTGGAGTTTTCTTACAATAACAACTACCACTCCACCATTGGGATGGCACCATACAAGGCATTGTACGACTGACCTTTCAGATCGCCTCTGTGCTAGACAGACCCTAGGAGGTCAGCACTTGTAGGACCAGAGATAGTCCATGCTACGAGAGAGAAGGTTCAGATCATCCAGGAATGGATGATGACTACACAGAGATGACATAAATCTTATTATGATAGGAGGCAGAGACCATTAGAGTTCAAGGAAGGCGACCACGTTTTCTTATGGGTCTCAACTCGACATGGATTAATGAGATTTTGTCAGGGCTGGAAGTTATCCCCACGCTTCATCGGACCATTCCACGTTCTCAGTAGGATAGGCGAGGTGGCTTATCACCTGACTCTTCCACCTCAGTTACACCGGGTGCATGACGTCTTCCACGTATCTCAGCTGAGGAGATACGTGCATGACTCGACGCATATCATTCATTCTAGGGAGCTTGACATCGATGACATGGTGACTATTGCGGAGGTCCCGGTGGAGATCAAGGATCGACAGGAGCGGGTCCTACATGGACGGTCGATTCCTCTAGTGCGCATCATGTGGAAGCACGGGAACCTCTAGGAGAGCACATAGGAGTGGGAGGCTTAGATGCGTGCAAAATACCCTCTTTTGTTTCCCTAGTTTATGATGTATCATTACGGGGACGTAAAGCCCTGAGGTGGGAGTAATGTAAAGACCCGTAAATTTCAAGGAAAGTATTTTCTTAAATTCGTTGGGATTTTTATGAGTACGCAGTTTCTGACGGCACCTGATTATAAGGCCCAGTGTGCCCGTAATCAATTTCCATATTTTAGCTCGGGTATGTTCAGTGAACGAATGAGTGGTGTTTTCTATCTTTTGAACCGGTGCTTGGATTTGAAATCCAAGGGCACCGAAGAAACCACAGTGCCATTAATTATATAAAAGTAATTTTACTATAGATGTGTTTGCACGGGAGGAGTTTAATTTTGTGTGTTAAATAAGAATTGAATAAAAATTATAGAACATTTTTTATTCTTTATTCTAAGTGGTTATATCCTAGGTGTGGGAGTTGGGGTGGGACCCACTAGTTATTAACTACCCTTGAGAGGATAAAGGTGAGGTGGGGCCCACATGATCCCCAACTCTTCACATTCCCTAACTCCCTAACTCCCCAATTTATTTGAGTAACTCCCCTCTCTCCCTCTTTAATAATGCCAACTCACATTAATTTAATTAATTTAAAATCATCAATTAATTGGATGAAGTTTTTAATTTTGTAATATGAAATTCATGCCATGTTTTAATAAAATAAGAGGAGTCTTATTTTATTTGGGGTTGGCTCGTTGTGTGGAGGATTAGAGGAGAGAGCTCTAGTTCCTTTGGAAGAACATCATCCTCCCACGAAGAACATCACCCTTCGACGAAGAACACTATCACCACAAGGAGAGATGACGTGCCATACCTTATTATCTCCACAGCTAGTGAGAGACGTCGCCCCTACCTTGGACACACACCAACGCCATCTTCAAAACCTCACCCCGCGACGCCATCATCCACGTCACCGGAAAACGACATCGTTTATCGAGATAGGTGTTACGTTCAATTTTAATGAATTAAAATTGTGCTTGTTAAGTTGTAAAAGTATCTCATTTAATTCATCCAAATGTTATCGTCGTAAGACGAGGAGATCAGACCGCACAAACACATCCGATTTCTCCTCCCCTTTTTCCTGTTGACCTTCATTGATGTTTGTGGTGAAGGCGGCATGGTGTCGTTGCACCACGCAAGAACGAAGAGATCCACGGCCGGAGTGGGCCGCGGTGGTTGGGCGCGGCGCTGTCGCACCGCGCCGGTGAGGCCAAAGGAGGTCACTGCCAGGAGCGGGCCGCGACGGTGGTTCATGGTGCTGTTGCACCATACCGGTGAGGGCAATGGGGCCGCGTCCAGAGCAGGCCGCGGCGGAGGGGCGCGACGATGTCGCGGCGTGCCGGTCGGACAGGAGGGTTGCAGCCTAAGGCCGCGACGGTCACCAGCAGGGGCGTTCGGGCTTGGCCGGCCACTGGCGCTCCAGAAGGCGGGACCCTTCAGGTCTAGCAGCGGTTCAAGAAAACTGGGGGGTGTAACCCCCCCCCCCCCCAAACAGTAAATAGGGCAGACCCCACTGGGTCTGCCGTTTCGAAGACAAGGGGGCGGCGCCCCCTTCCCCTTCACACCCCGCTCGGCCGCGCGCTGAGCCGCGACCAACTTCCGAGCTGAGATGCATGCCGTGCCCAGCTGCGAGTTGGGCCACGCCCAATTGGGCCGGACCCTGAACCGGGCCAGGTCGACCCGGTTCGGGCAGAGCTAGGGGGTATTGGGTTGGGTTGGACCGGGCCCAAACCCCCTATTTTCATACCAGGTTCGTTCAAACGCCCATAACATGGGCTACATACCTCTGACCGAGGCACCGTCTGTTGCGTTGGGATCCCTGGACCGAGAAGGTCATTTAGGTGTATTATACTCAAGATTTAGGTGTGGTTTGGGTATGGGCGGGTTGGTTCAAACTTGAAACCAACCGGGCCCTCGGAGCGGAAATGCTCATAGCTTAAGGACCGGATGTCCGATTGATGTGCCATCAATTATGTTGGATTCATCCTAGTGAGAAGGTTCTTTTGGATTACTCCACTTGAGGTTTGGACACAGCTGGAGTATGGTCAGGTTGGTTTTATCATAAAAACCAACCGGGCCCCTAGGACAGAAACACCAATATCTCTCAGACAGGTCATCCGATTGACGCGCCGTCTGTCGCGTTGAGTTACTATTGACGTGACATAACATTGGGATACATCAACTCTGGACTTCGTGGAAGTTGATGTATCGACCTTCTGGGCTCGTGGATCGGACCCTCCCGGAATCGAGGGTGTTGTGTGCGGGAACCCTAGAGCTGGTTGCAACTATGATGACGATGATGACTGTACTTGGATCCTACATGGATTCGGCAAGGAGGAAGATTGTACTTGGATCCAAAGTGGGTTCGGCAGTGAGGATGACTATACTTGGATCCTACGTGGGTTCGACAATGATGGATACTATACTAGGATCCTATGTGGGTTCGCCAGTGACGACTCCTGTACTTAGATCCTACGTGGGTTCGGCAGGGGAGATGATTCAGAGGCTACATCTATCAACACCACCCCTCTTCGTGAGTAGTATACCTGTGTGAGCTGAGTCTTGATTTTCAATCATTATCATCAATATGATTGACTTGATTTCCTGTGTGGTTTGGGTTGTGTTTTCCTATGTGGACTAGGTTGTACATGGGCTCGTGAGTTGGAGCTGAACTGGAAATGATGACTTAGGTATATGTATGGGCGTATACCTATGTAGAGTTGGTTGATATATCGTGTTTGTATCCTTCCATTGTGGTTTATACTTTGTGGATTATGGGAGACCTTCGGGGGTCTCGGGGTCCCTACTGAGTATCGTATACTCACCCCTGCATGGGCCATTCCTGCAATACATTGTGTTGGTTGCAAATGACGAACATCGCTGATCATGGTTGCGACATGTGGAGCTGGACGATACCGGGAGGTGGACAATCAGGTAGGAAGTACACGAAGCGGACGACTGGACCCTAAGAGCCGAGGAGACCATCTATACCCACCCTTCAGGTGGGATAACCGGAGGATGACTCGGTTGTTTCTGATTTACTTTACTGCTGCTGTACTTTCTTTTCAGTTGTACTGTACTTTCAGTTGGGTTTGTATTCTGGCTCATTTACTTTTCAGCACTTACTGTTGTACTTAGTTACTTAGTGTTTACTACAGCTTGCATAATTTGTTGGGTTTATTTACTTATATAAAGGCAATGCCTTCCCATTTATCGGGATTTATGCCTTTGGTGCTAGTCACCAGCCCCTGGTCTATGGAAGGCGGGTTTGGGGTAGTCACAACACGAGCCCCGAGGACGGGTCGTGACAGTAACGATTAGTTAGAAAAATATTGCATGACATAATTTCATAACAATAACATGTGTTAGAAAAATGATGTTTCATAAACAAATCTATTTTTTGAAGACTAAAGAAAATTTAACTCAGAGTCTATCTAAATAAACATTTAGAGTTTATAAGACATGGAAATTCGGATTTTATTTTACAAAGAATTCAGAATATGAATTCTATAGATTCTGGATTTATAATTCCAATGAATTAGAAGTTTAAATCTGAGGACTTCAATGTTGAAATTCTAAGGAATTCGGTGTCTAAATTCAGATGAATTTGGAGTCTGAATTTCTGAGAATTCGAAGTGTGAATTTCAGAGAATTCGGACTCTAAATTTCAGAGAATTTGGAGTTTGAATTTCAGGGAATTCAGAATCTGAATTTTGGATAATCCAAAGTCTAAAAATAGAACACTCTATATCCAATTAATTATAAGATTCCTTAGTTTTTCATAAGAATACAAATTTTAGACGTAGTAATAACATGAGTTTGATTTAGAGAGATCATAAAATAAAACAATGAAAACAAATTCAAAGATAAAAATTTCCAAAGAGAAAAAAATTTTCATTATGAAAATAAACCTTAGAGAAATATTATTTTCCATATGATAAAGTGTTTTTGATTTTCATAACATAGAGGAATGGAAAAGTTATACAAAATATTTATTGACTCAACAATCTCCCCCTTTTTTGAAAGCACACACATCATTTCAAAAATGAATATAAGGACTATGAATTTTTTTATGAACCTAAGTGAAAAACATATCTCCCTTTACTTATGAAACATGGTGAATATGACTAACTCCCACTTAGGTTTTGAAATCATTAAGGATCATATTTTGGAATTCCTTAATGAGATTTTTCTTTTTCTTACATAAGAAAATCTTCTTTGAGTAAACCCCCCCCCTAAGATATACTCCCCCTTACGTAGGGAATTCTTTTCATTACATAGTATTCTTTTTTTATCATTCCTTTCTCCAACATTGAGATTTTTAAAAATGGAATAGAGATAATGGAAAAAATATATTACCTGGAATTTTAGAACTATATACAACAAAAATAATGATAACAACATTAATTTTCAATATGATTGGAAATATTGATATGAGGAAGATACAACAAAAAGAAGATTAAAAACAACACACTTATTTCTCCTTCGATGTGAACTTCTTCACGATGGTCTTCATCTTATTACGCATCTTATGATATTCTTCAAAGCATTTAAGCAGCTGTTCCTGATCCTCATATTTCTTATCCAGATCTTCGATCTTTTCATCATGAGACATAAGTATCCCTTCCTGAGATTTCAAAATATATTCTTGTATACTAACCTTTTCTTCAAAAACAATTATGAGAACTCTTTCCCTATTTTAATTAAATGCAACTAAGTTCAGTTTCCCATTCAGATCTTTTACTTATTGCTTCTAGGATGCCTGATATAGATTCATCTGTTCGGATTTTTTTTTGTAAAACTCTATCATCCTCACATCTTCTCTATCAAAGGAATCTTACATAGAGTCGTAAAAGTCATCCGGAATTCTCATATCATTAATTTATTTCCTGGACACCTCCAATGGCCTGGAGGCCTTCATTTTTTATTGATTTTTGTTAATCCACCTTTCAAGGGGTGAGGTAGAACCCTTAAAAGGCCTGTAGGTGTAAGTATTACATGTCATATAGGCCTTAGAAGAATTCATTTCCCGCAGGCTTCATACATCACATACAACCCAGACAAACTACTTGGAAGTGCTTCTCCCCAGCATCTTCATCGTGAAATTATCTCTCCACCTTCGCATGGATGTTCAGCTAGGCTTTCCCATGCATGCACATGATAGTCTCGATGGTAGGTGTTATACCCTCTAACTCTTGCAATCTGTTTATCTTATTTTGTGGTGAAAGCTTCCTGCTCCTCCTCCTTCTAAATCTTGTTTCGTGCAGGTTATCTGGGTTTTATTGGCACTTAATATGCCCAAAGGCATTGAGGTGGCCCGAAGGCCTTACTAACTTGAATTCATGGGTGGCCCGATGGCCTTAAAGTAAAAAAAGACAAAATCAGTGGCCTGAAGGCCCAAATGAGGTAATATTCTCGGCTTCTACAGTGCCAAACAATGCCTGGTATAGTTCCCTCTACATTACATGCTACAGTTCTGCACAGTTTCTACTACATTACTACTATTGTCTCCACTACAGTACTGCTACAGTCCCCTAGAAATTATCCTCCACCTGGATATGATTTAGGGTCTCTTGGATGCACATAAAGAGTCCTCACCAATTAGGTTGAGGCTCATGTGCAATTTCCTTCTTGGACCACTTAGAGATTACCTTAAAAGACCTTCTATGAGCATCATACTCGATAAAAAATGTTTTGAAATTAGACTCAATCTTAAAGAATTTTTCCATAAGCATGCTAATAAGATCCTATTTCTGATCGAATGAATGTTGATGCATGTGACAACTCGAGTCAATACTCATAATCAATGGAATGATGTCAACTAATTTCTTAAATGATTGGACCACAATGTCCTGACCCAAAGAGGATGATTCCAAATCAGATTCTCTTATAGGTGAAGATTATTTTTCAATCTTAGAATCCTCCTCTTGGATGATACAGAAGCATCATTATTCTTATCCACCATATCCTTCTGAGTTGTATAGACTATCAACTATTTTCCTTTATTAGGTCTAGAAATGGTCTTCGCAGTTTTGGGGATTGATGTTCACTATCTGATACTTGAACAATTCAATCTTTATCAACCTTTTCCTTCGTATAATCTGCCTTAATATCATTGGTTGAATGATGTCATTATTGGGTCCCTAATAATCATAAGGATTACTAACCTCTTCCTCATATTCATCCTATTTTCCTTATGAAATAATTTTGGTTGATTCAGCCTACGATGTCCGAATTGCCAATTTTTCTAAAAGAAAATCCTTCTCATGATATTCATCAACATGCCTTGTCATATCATTAGTGTCATCAATTCCTTCTTCTTCTTCTTCCACCTCCTCTTCCTAACAAATTTCTTCTTCTTCCAGTTCTCAAATTACCATCTTCTTTCTCGGAGTCTCTATTGGTATTGGTTATTTGAGAAAATATTCTGATACCTGAATTTGTTTGGAATAATTCTCAGTGTCCTTGAGAAGAGCTTGAACTAATTTAGCCTCATACAATTTCATCCTTTTCTACTTTTACTTTTCGTGGCATAAAATTCCACAGTAGCCTTACTTTTAAATGATTTTCTTTAGTAGAATCCATGCCAAATCTAGGATTATCTTCCTTCTTATTCATCTTCTCTTCTCTCCACTTAGAAACATCATCATCCTAGTAGGTTTTCTTCTTCTTAGATTTTGGGGGTGATGATTAAGATTCATGAACTATATGAGTTTTTCCTTTGACTTCTAGTTCCTTCTGCTTTCTTTTCTTCCCACCCTTCTTGGATTTCTCAGATACATCTGGCTTCATGGATAAGGATTCTATTACACTTTCAGTTAAGTCATAAAAATATTTGGTTTTTCCATTGAAATCAACCATCATCCTCCTCAACGTATCATATTTAAGAAACATGACATTGAAAGATATGGGATTTGAAATATAAGGGATTTTAAATTATTTCATTCATAAGACAATGATTTTGGATATGATTTCCATATACATAATGATTTTCAATTTGAGGGTTCCATTTTTGATATTTGTGATCATCAGAAATATATACTCCACTAAATTTATCATCCTCAAGTTCACCAAGAAATGAAGAATGAGGATATCACTCTTCTTCATGTTGTACTTATCCACTTTTCTCTAAATTAGTAAACTCGGAACCTATAATGAAAGCATCCTAGAGCTTGTTGAGAGATATGTTATCTTTGGTTCTTTGACTCCTTTCACTCCGAGACATTTTAATGCCTTATCCTTCTCAAAACATTTTGATTCATCTGGTAGTTTGTGGGTGTAGAAAATGGATTCTCTTTCAAATGGTATTCCAATGATACTAACCACCTCATTGAAAGAAACAGAATATGCTTTCCCATAACATTTGAATGAGAATTTATCTCCCCCACCTTCATTGTAAAAACATACAGACTCATGGAACTCAACAAGTTACTCTAGATAAACTGAATCTTTTCCCTTTGGTTTTGCTATACCCAGACTTTCATAGCCATTCTTCTTGATATTTCTCGTAATGAGAGAATCATACTTTGAAAAATACCTTGGATCTACTAACCTTTCTCTATAGATTTTTTGTTCTGAAATTTCCTTGACTGAGAACTTTTTCTTCTGAGATGACACTTCCAAAGAAATTCAGATTCAACCAAAACTAGAAATGTGGAAAGACCCTTGTGTAGAGTGGTAAAGCTTCAACACAAAAAGATTGAAAACCGATGTGGTATGGATAATAGGGGAGACTTTATATAGGTGTTGAGGTAACGATTCATATTCCCGAATTAATCCAACGATTAAAACTAGAATGATATGATCTGACTGTTGAGATGAAAGCCAAAGAATGATTTTAGTAGGTTTTGATGTTTTGAGGTTTTTATGATAAAAAATTGGATTTACGAAAAGTGATTCCAAAAAAAATTACATAAAATAAGAATAAAATACCAAAAAAGAGAAATATTTAATTATGAAAACCTAAATAAGAAAAGATACCTTCTGAATTTATAAGAAATGTATCAGTGATGAAGAAAATTATTATTGAAGAACATTAGATTCTAGAAAATTTTCTTAATGATGGAAAATTTTTTATTCTTAATTTTTGAAAGAAAAAAAATTGATTCCGAAATTTTCAACAGGAAAAATATTTGATTACAGAAATTTTTAATACAAAAATATTAATTACGAAAAACATGGTTACGGAAAATTTTTATTAAGGAAAATTTTGATTACAAAAAATATTCATTAACAAAGAAAATGTACTCCCCCTATGAAAAAGAGTTTATTAATGTAAGGATATATGTTTCAAAAAAAGTGAATATGGAAGATTACCTTATGGTGATCATTCCATACTTTTATTAATGTATTAAAATCTATCGGAGGAAAAGTATTTTATAAAAATATCAGCAAGATGATATTTCTTTCTGATATACTAAAGAATGATATCTCTTTTAAGTGTGTGATCCCTAAGAATATGATGCCTAATATCTATATATTTTTCATGATAGTGATGTTTCATTTTTTACTTAGGGAAATGACACTAGTTTTATCACACAATATATATATTTTGGTAAAACTCATACCATATTTTGTTAGTGTGTGTTGCATCCACAATACGTGAGCACAACAACTTCCAGCTGCTACATATTCAGCTTCAGCAGCGGAGAGTGCTAATGAGTGTTACTTTTTTCATGACCAAGAAAGTAGTTAATCTCCTAATAAATGACATGTTCCAGATTTACTTTTCCTATCCATTATACATCCACTAAAATAAGAATATGAAAATCTTTATAAAAGAAAATTATTTTAGAGCTATAAAAAAGTCATAAATCCATGGTTCCCTTTAAATAGTGAAAAATTATTTTCACTACTTTTAAATGAGATTCCTTTGGATTAGATTGATATATGGCACATAAACATACTGAAAACTGTAAGTATGGATGACTATATTTAAAGTATAATAAAAATTTTATCATACCTCTTAATGATGTTTGATCTACTGGTTTCCCAACATCATCATGATCAAAAGAAATTGAGGTACAGATTGGAGTGCTTATACTTTTAGTGTTGTCAAATCCATACTTTTTGAGAAGATCTTTAATATAATTATATTGAGATATATTTGTTCCTTTTGCTTTTTGAGAAATTTGAAAACCTTTGAAAAATGCTAACTCACTCATGATAATCATTTCAAACTCTGATTTCATTAAATTTTCAAACAGATTAGTTATATATTGATGAGTTGAACAAAATATAATGTCATAAAAATAAATTTGAACAATAAAAACATTTTTATTATCTTTCATTATAAAAAAGTTGGATCAACATTTCCCTTAACATAATTATTTTTTAGCAATTTCATATATGTTTATCATACCAGGCTCTAGGGGTTTGTTTAAATCCATATAAGTCATTGGTAAGTTTTAACCATGTCCATGATGCTCTGTGTATCCAAACCAAGAGGATTTTCAGCAAAAACATCCTCTTCAACATATCCCTTAAGAAAAGAACATTTTACATCCATTTGAAAATGTTTGAAATTAAATAATTCTCCAAAGCCAAGTAGAATGCATTTAGATTCAAGTCTATCTAATATAGCATTGGTTTCATCATAGTATATTCCTTCTTCTTGATTATTGCCTTTAGCAATAAATATAGACTTATTTCTTTCTATGGTTTTATTTTCATCACATTTATTTCTAAAGACCCATTTTACTCTAATTATAGGTGTTTCCTTAGGTCTTTCAACCAAGTTCCAAACTTTTTTCCATTCGAATTCATTTAGCACATATTTCATGGATTTAATCCAATCATTTTCACCTAATTTTTCATTAGTTTTTTGGTTCTAATTGGGAAAAGATTTCTAGATTTTCTACATAATTTATTAATGAAAATATAGTACTTACAAGTTGGTTTACATCACCAATGATACTATCACTGAGATGATTCTTATGAAACAACTAATTTGGGTTTTTTAAAACCTATTCATCAAAATATGTTAGGGAATATTTTGGGGTAAATGATTCAAAAATAATTTCACGAACATTTTCTTTATCATAAGGATATTATATCACGGGATGAAAATTAGTTTTCAAAAACACATTGGATGATGCAGGTTGGGGTTGTTTAAAGACAAAAGGATCAGTTTCATCAAATTCAACATGCACTATTTCTTCAACTGTACAAGTGTTTTTATTAAATAAACAATAATCCATAGAATTTGTGGAGCAGACTAAGAAAATTCCTTCATTTTATTTTGGTGAAAACTTATGTAAGTTATCATTAGTATTTAGGATGAATTCTTTTCAACAAAATACATTAAAGTATGAAATTTTAGGTTTTCTTCAATTCCACAATTTAGAAGAAGTTTTGTTATAAAAAGGTCTTATTAGAACTCGATTTATAGTATAATAATAATTAATAACAACTTTATCCCAAAACCATTATGAAATAGAAGTTTCACTCAACATGGTTCTGGTTATCTATGGATGAATTAGATTTCTGCTTTCAACTACACCATTATATTGAGGAGTTCTTGAAGTAGAGAAGTTACGAGTAATGAATTTCTTACTAAAAAAAGTTTCAAAATCATAATTTTAAAATTCTCTACCATGATCACTATGAACAGTTATCAAAGGATGGTTTTCATCATTTTTAACTTGGGATCTAAAAATTTTTAAATAATAAAAAGCTTAATTTTTTTTTGCTAGAAAATAGACCCATATATATCTAGTGTAATCATCAACTAAGACAAAAACATAATATTTTCCACTAACAATTCTAGTTTTTGTCGGACAAAAAAGACCCATATGCACTAACTGTAATGAATTAGAACTTGAGACTTCACCGATTGATTTAAAACATGATTTATGTTTCTTTTCATATTGGTAAGGATCACAAACTTTTGAAGAATCAAATATATGCTCCTGTAAATATTTAATGCATATTTTCTTTCAGATTTTTCATAAGTTCCTATGGTTACAATGTTCTTATCTTATATTCCATAACCAAGACTGATCTTCCATTTCCCTAAGGCAATGTAGATCTTAGATTTTAAGGTCTTCTATGTTTATTGTGTATAAATTACCTTGCCTATGGGAAGAAAGAATAAACTCTTCCTTGGAATTGTATACTAAGAATTTATCATTCCTAAAATTCACAAGGTAACCTTCATTACATAATTGACATATGCTAGTGAGGTTGTGCTTAAGACCTTTAAAAAATTAGAAATTTGAAATCAATGTTTTTCTAAGAAGAACAATATTACCTATATCTAAAACTTCTCCCTATGCAATATCTCTAAATGTTACATTCAATCTTTTTATCTTGATTTTTTTTCAAACAAAAATTTGTAACTAGTCATATGCTGAGAACAATCACTATGAAGGTACTATTTATTGATGTTGTTAGTTTCTTTGTTTTCCTGAAATTAAAAGAGTTAGCCTTTCATAATCCAGACTTTCTTGAATCTAGAAATTTCAGAAAGTAAGATTTTATAAATCCACATTTTCATAGAAAAATAAGCTTTATGAAAGCCTAAAGATTGGGATTTCTTTAAAGAACAAATTTTCTCCCAATTTACACCACATTGAAATTTAGTGCAAAATGGAACTCGTTGGGGACCAAAATAGTATTTACTAAAAACTGGTTTAGAATTAGTATAACCAAATCCAGAATGATTTCTTAAAAGGAAAATTTGGGAATACATATTTTCAATGTTTTCCTTACCAGAGGTAATGTTTCATAAAAATTAACTTAAAGAAAAATATTTATAACTTTAGTTAAATAAAAAAGGAATTTTCCTCAAAAACATTAGTTTTGGGACTAGAGTTAGCCTCTAAAATATTTTTTCTTAGAAATTACATTTTCAGTATCCTTAGAGTGTTTATCATATTAAAAATTAACTTCCTTAAGGTTTTTTAAAACAATTTCAAAATAAAATATTTTATGATCCTGATCCATAGAATGATCTAATACTTTTTTAGTTAGAACAGAAATTGTAGAATTTTCTTTCCCTATATTTTTATAATCTTACAATTTTCATTTTCAAGGAGTTTAGAAAATCTAGAAACTTATTCATACGAGGGAAAAGATTTATCCTCATCAAAAGAAGATTCCTCATCTGAGGACTTGTAGTATTTATCATCCGTATAATTTTCATACAAATATACATTGGTAATAGATTCAACACTGTGTACCTTGTCCATTAGAAAAGGATTTTCAATGGATTGTTTGGCTAATAGACCAAGATTCTTCTGACTAGAATATTTAACTCTGAAGAATAATCTAAAAAGTCTCCACCATTAGAACTCAAGGTGGAATTTTCTTTAGAAACATTCATAGCCTTATGCTTGTAATACTTATTCCTGTTTCTTTTATAATGCATTTACATTATATATATTCTTTTGATCATGGGACAATCTTTCCTGATGTGTCTAGCTCTTTTACCTTTATAGAATGAAACATCCGAGTTTTCTTTCCTTTTATTTATTTCTTATTATATCTATACTGAATGTATTTATTTCCCACTATCTTGTTCATCCTTCTAGAAAGATTGGCTAACTCATTTTCAAAATGATCACATTCACTAGATTCAGGTAGAAGAGTGACTTTCTTTGACATAGATATTGTAACCCTTTCTAGAGTCATGGATTTATTAGTTGTAAAGGCTACACATCCATTAACATTCTCCTTTTTACTCATATCAGCATCTCTTTTAATTCTTGTCTCGTGTTGAGGAATAGTTCCAAAAATCTCATCAAGAGTAATTTGAGATACTTTCCTATTCTCGTCAATAGATATTCTTTTTTATTACCACTCATTTGGAATGTTGTCAATTATCTTATCCCCACGAGCTTAATCCTCATAACTATTTCTCCCATATATTTTAGAATGTTGACAATGGTCATAAATATTTTTTGCACTTTGCAAACTGGTTCTCCATAAGGAATTAAAAAACCATGATATTCTTCTCTAATCACAACTCTTCTAGTCTGTATCACTTTTGGAGTCCCAAAATGAGTATCCTCAAGTTTCTTCCAGATGTAGTTATGAGCTTCAAAAGAAAAAATTTGACTATATATATTCCTGGTCATAGAACACAACAAAGTATTTCATACCATGTAATTTAGTTGATATTCTGACTTTTCTTGGTTGGTGAAGGATTTGAATTCCTTTTCAAGAATTTTGTAGTCTCTAGTAAGCATTAAAAAATTATATACTCTAGTTTTAATAACAAAAGACTTCATTTGATCTCTCCAGCACTCATAATCAATATCATAAAAAATAGGCAATCGAGTAAGATTTATATTGTCAATAGAATCAATTTTCATTCCTACTATTCTATAGGAAATTATATTTCAAAAAACTTGTTAATAGAAAAGGATTGTAAACAAAGATAATAATCTCGAAGAAAAACATAATTAAGAAATTTTAAGCAAGAAAATATAGAATAAGGAAACATTGAGAAAGAAAACTTATATGTGAATATAAGTATTTCACAGACCTTCTTTGATAACAATTGTAGGATTGATATGCAATTTCAGATGCTCAATTAAAAGATGGGGGTGAGTTGTAAGTTTAAAAACATTTGTTTTTAACCATAAAGAAAACTAGGTTTAACAATGTTAAATAAGGTATATTCAAAAACCATAAAAATAGTTCTATGAAATAAACATGCTTAGGTTCGAGAAATATGGTTACGGAAATAAAACATAAGGAAATTTTAAAAGGAAAAGTTTCTACCTTAATCCATATAGAATCGTACATATCAGTTTGTGAAAAGGTACAAGAAATTATAAGAATGTTTTACGTTATTCCTTTATCAATATACAGAGGAAATAAAACATGAAACAATAAAATTAACAAGTAGATAATATTTTAACCAAAAGAGTAGGGTATACAACAACCTTGGATAATGGTCCCTTGGTTCATACATTTAAGAAAGTATATCTTACCCACACCAGGTTATTCCCTCGATAGGAATATCAGAATCTATCTTTCTATCTACGTAAGCCCTCAATCGTTAAGGTAGTCGACACCTCTGCCTTCCTATCCCCAAAATACCTCAAACTATAAGGTTGTTGAAACCTCTGTCTTCATATCCCAGATATCCCATGATTGTACTCAGCAAAAATTGGAGTCACATGAAGCAATCTAAACATGATGTTTAGTATGAACAAAGCATGAGAGTCTCTATCTCAATAAATCACTTCAATACCATGTAATCTCTAGATTTATGGAACGATTGTGAGATAGTTCAAATGAGCTCTAATTTATAGTTAAAACTCCAACAATCGGCTACCACCTCTAATGATCATATTTTCCTTGAATTTGGGAGGGACCTATACACATATTACACAACCAACTATTAATTAGAAATAGATTACATGACATCGTTTCATAACAACAACCTGTGTTATGAAAATGAAGTTTCTTAACCAATTAGATTTTTCAGAGTCTATGGAAAAATATAATTCAGATTCTAACTAAGTAAACGTTTAGAGTTTATAAGACATGGAAATTCAAATTCTATTTTATAAAGTATTCAGAATCCAAATTCTATACATTATGAAGTCAGAATTCCAATGAATTTGGAGTCTGAACTATGAGGAATTCAGAGTCTGAATTTTGAGGAATTAGGAGTCTTAATTCTGAGTAATTCAAAGTCTAAATTTTGAGAAATTCGAAGTGGGAATTCTGAGTAATTCAAAGTCTAAATTTTGAGAAATTCGAAGTGGGAATTCTGAGGAATTCAGAGTCTGAATTCTGAGGAATTAAAAATACGAATTTTGAGGAATTAGGAGTCAGAATGATAAGAAATTCAGAGTTTGAATTCATAGGAATTCGGATTCTAAATTCAGGGGAATTTGATGTCTGAATTTCAGATAATTTGGAGTATAAATTTCAGGGAAATCATAGTCTGAATTTAAAAGAATTTATAATATGAATTTTAAAGAATTTGGAATCTAAATTTCAGAGAATTCGGAGTTTGAATTTCATAGAATTTGGAATCTAAATTTCGTAGAATTCGGAGTCTGAAAATAGAGCACTCTATATCCATGTAATTACAATATTCCTAGGTTTTACATAAGAATCCAAATTTTAGACATAGTAATAATATGATTTTTATTTATAGAGATCAGAAAATAAAACAATGAAAATAATGGAAAGGATTAAAATTTCCTTAGAGAAGGAAAATTTTCCGTAAGAAAATAATCCTTAAATAAATATGATTTGACTTAAGATAAAGTTTTTGTGATTTTCAAAACAGAGAGGAATGGAAATTTCATAAGAAAACCTTTTTGAATCATCAAAGTTAATGGGACATGTCCAAGTATTATTATTAAAATGAATAATCTCATACTATACCTGGCTCAGCGGTGCAATATCTGGGAGGTAGAATCCTCCCTTAGAACTATCTTGGCATGGGGATGGTTGACAATCACATATAGGTTCTTCACACATGGCATGATGTTAATGCAGTTTCTGACTTCTTGGTATCCAAGGTGACTCCAAATTAGTACATCTCATATTTCACTAGCTGCGAGTCCTTCCCTCATGAGGGGACCAAATTTTTTAGAGTGCACACTCTTGGTACCCACTATTAAAAATCTCATTGGTGAATAATACTTTGTGGTTACTGTAACACCCCATGATTTTATAGTACGTTATTTTTTAAAGTAAATAAATAACTTGCACTAAACACAACACCAAGTACTAGCGCACCATGACTTACCAAACAAGCCGTTCAAAAGTGGTTATGAATAGTATTAACTGAATTTTGAACATTATATAATAATTATAATTTTAGAATCCATATTATGAGTATTATTAGACATAATTTAAGAATAAATACATTTTTTTCAGATAAAAGAAGTATTTTTCAAAAAAAGAAATTTTAACGCCTTTTAATGGTGAAGCATTTTTAAATCCATTATTTGAAACTTTTATATATTCAATTTGACAAAATGAACTTTTACGTTAGAATTGGGACATTAGAATTTAGTTTCAATAAAGTTTCAGTGTTTTTGTGATAACATTAATATTTTGATGAATTGTGAGAATTACCCAATTTTAATTAAAAACAACTTTTTTTAATCGAAAAAATTAATCGTGATAAATTATGCATTTTCTTGATTTTAAAGTTTAATTAGATTATAATTTTACCATTTAATCCAATGTTGGTCATTTTACATAATTTCATATTTAAACTGGACAAAAGAAAGTGTCAATCTTTTGATAGTTATTATTTGTTAAAAACACGCTTTTTTCGACGACGAGAAATAATTTTAAATTAATTTCTGCCAATTCATTGTTTTGAATTTATAAAAATGGATTCCATATTTAGAATCAGGAAGTCCAAATTGTGTAAATATGATACTTTTATTTTTATACATTTTGAATAATTACTTCGGTAAATATTTAATTTACCATGGATAAAGGGTAAATCTGTTAAATAAGGGTAAACAATAATATTATAATAATAATAACTTACCCTAAAACCTATCCTAAACCTATTTGTTGATACATTTCTGACCATGGGAATCTTTGGGTTGATTTTGGGACCCCATGGATCCACTTGTATGTGATAATGACACTTTATATTAATTAAGTTAAAGTAAATACAAAAAAGACATAAGCATATATCTTTTAGAAAAACAATTTTACATAGGGTTTTATAGGTTATATTTTTGACTATAAATATTCATTAGAAATCTAAACATATTTCCTACATAATGGAATTTTATTTATAATTTTTAAACATTTAATAATTAAATATATTTATGACACGATAATGACGTAGTATTTTTTGTACTAAGGAAATAATAAAATAATTGGTATTATAAATGTTTAAATCAATATAATTTGAAAGTTTTGATGACATAAAATAATATTTTTGATTAATATGACATTTTAGGATTTATTAAGTTAATTTTTTGTAATTAATAACGATTTTAGGACTTTAAAAAATCAATTATTAAATAGTCTCAAAATTGACATAAATTAGTTTTTAAAACAAATATTTTATTATTAATTGATATTATTTTCCTAAAAATATAAGGTTCAGATAAAGTACTTATATAATGATATTTGTATAATTAATGGACTACTTGGGGGACTCTTGGAAGTATATTGTATGTTTATTAACTTTATAATATAAGAATACAAAGAGAATGGTAAATGTCAAACTATTTAACTAAGAGTTAAATCTAAAATATAAGGTTACTATAGTGATCCAAACCTGTCTAAAATTTATTGTTTTTGTATTTGTAGACCCATACACACCATAGACTTTGAATAATCTAATTTGGAGCAATTATAAACTGGAAATGAATTTATTATAAAATAATACTTTAAGTTTTTTCTAAAGAGTCCCTCCTCCCCCTTATAAATGGACACAACTTCTATCCAATACTTCATAACTTAAAAGCCTTTTTGTTCGGAAAAACTCTACCCAAATACCCTCTCAACTATCCTCCCTTAATCCGAGAGGCCTTACTTTAGTCATAAATCCATCTTAAGTAGACCTTTTGATCAAATGAAAAGTAAGAACCTGAAGAAGAGGTAATGTTTTCACCACCCTCTTTCAAGTTCCTTTCTTCTTCCACTTCTTCTTTATTTGTTATTTATATTCTCAAATAATAAATCCAGTATATTCAATATACTATGATGTTATTATAAATATGGTATAACCATATTCAGTATTATATTCATCCTTTGAATGACATGTCACCATACGTGCGTACGTACGGCCTACCGTCTCCACATCATGGTGTAATTGTTATTCAAGACATTATTATTTGGATGGGTATAATAATGATGTGTAATTCATTTAAATAATAAATATAACATGATAATTATTCTGTATATATGATATTAAATCAAATTATATATTTATTTAATATCAAAAGAATGATATTGTTTCTCGTGCGTACGTACGGATTACCGTCTCCATGAACGCGATGCGATTCATTCCCCATCGTATACATTCAAGAATAAATATTATTTGATGATTAAAAATAATTTTTAGAGACATAATATCATTATGGATATGAATAATATACAACCCATCCATAGAAAATTTGTCTCACATAACAAATAATATAATGAAAAATGAAACCGTTAACAACCGAAATGATGATAATACTTAGACATTATTAACAAATCAATGTTAAAAGATCATATATGATATCATATTAATGTATATGATTCTTGTATAATTTAATAACAATTATTTCAGCATTATATATAAGGTTAACCTACCCTCATCTAAGGAAATGTACAAGGTAAGGGTTTATTTCACAATCTCTTCATTATTCCGAGGTTGCTTATACATAATTATTTACTGGGACCTCTTTATCATCCACATCCATGTTTCTCATAAATGTATTTCAAATAATTCATACTATTTTATAGACTATTATTTAAAGTAATTTATACCCTTTTTGACTTTTTATAAGATGTTTATAAAGGAATCTTTCTGTTGCTTTCCAAACAAGGTCCTTTTTAACCTTTTCGACAAAATTATGGTAAGAATGTCTTTTTTCTACCTTATACGGAGGGTGCGGCTATTTTAAGCCATTATAAACATCTTCGTAGCTTCCCTTACAATATTATAAGAATATTTTGAAAGTAAATGTTTTATTTTATAATTATGTGACTTTTAAATGATTTTAAAATGAATATTTTAAGAATTTGTGGAAGGTACTCTTTATCAAGATCAAAATTTTAAATGTTTTAAAAGATTTACCTTTCTAAATATTTTTAATTAATGTCTATGTTTCCAAAATGATTTTAAGGATTTATTTATATGGACATGAATTTATTAAAATTATATTACTTTTCAAATGTTTCCATGTGGTATGGGACACTTTGATTCAGAAATCTCTTTAAATTGATTCCTTTATAAATGTATGAATTTTCAATGATTTCAAAAAAAAAAGGATATTTCTCTCAAATAGTCATGATTTAAACTATGTAAACATCCTTTGATGGATTTTAAGATTATTGAAGTTGATTTTGTTATGCTACAAAACTTCCATATTGTATTAAAGGTTTTGTGATATGTTTGACTATGGATGTGTTATTTTTATACCATTCATGGTTTATGGAGAATGTATTGACATTTCATATTCTTTTTTTAATATGAATGTTTATGTTATGCTTAAACCTGTTCATATAAGGAATGAATTGGACTTAATAAGTGATGGGTGGAGCCCGCTATATCTCCTTGATGCATCGGTAGGTCTGATGAGACAAGCTAGTGTCTTGGCATGAGGCCTTGACAAAATCTTATTTTTAGTCTTGGCACAAGGCCATGGCTATGTGGTTATGATAGTTTGGAATTATGCATTACATCAGTATGAAAGTGGTTGTTGATATTTCATGTGATTATTCGAATAGTAGAATATCCATGTGAATAAGTAAATGGTATTATTTCATTTTACTTCTACCATATTAAGTTGGAGTTCAAGTTTAAAAGGATTTTGTTTTAGTTGTACAATGCCTTGAATGTTTAGGATTATTTATGAAAGTTTCCTCTATATTGTTATCCTTACTGGGCGCTTGAGCTCACCCCTTTCTATGATTTATTTTTTTCCCAGGATGTGAAGAAGTATTTTATGAATGACCTGTAGGGATAATGTAAGGGGATATGAGTGTGAATGCAAGATGTTGTTGTAGTTTTTCATTTTATGATGTAATGTAAACCTTATTATTGTATCTAGTACTTACAAGGCTACTAAACTAATTGTTCTTTTGAGACTTGATCATTTGTGATCATGATAATGATACATAATAATGCACCAACTCTGGGTAACTAGGGTTGGGGCGTTACAGTTGGTATCAGAGGTAGGTTTAGTACAAACCATGGAAGCTAGATTTATACAAACTCTGATTAGAGCACATATACCTAAGATTGAATTTGAGGATTAGTATAGAAGAAATTCCTAGAATTTTGGTATTGTAGTGATTTTGTGATTTTTCTGAGCAATACATACATGTCTGGATACGGGCAGGTCGAGGCGGATCTGGCACAGTTGTACCTAGGGGTAAAACTCAAAAAGGCCTCTTTGAGCTTAACTCGAACGGGAACTAATGCACGACAGTGGGCCTTGATGCACTATTGGTTACGACACTCTTGGGGGATATTCATAGGATAATTCTCATTTTCTTTACAGACTATTATGAAGGGTTTATGATTATATACTTCTTCAAAGAAATTTTTTTTATGATTATGGATTATATCCATAAACCGTTCAATCTACATTAGGTATTTTACATGTTTGGAATTATTCATTGCAATTCATAAGCTGACAGTGTATGCCATTTTAAAAAAATGGCACCCAGTAGAAGGAATGTGAACTCTAGCAATTCGTATGATCTATAGAGTAAGAAGGATTATATCTTTCATGGTATTAATCCAATATTTAGAAGGGAAATTGTCTGCCATTTATTCTAAACATATAAAGAAATAATATCATGTGTTAAAAAGATAAGTAAAGAATTATCTGAGTCCTATGGCTTTGAAGTGAAGCAATAGAAGAAAAGGATGGAATATAGAAATATGGGTAAGGGGAAGAGGAAAAAGATGAATTTTCCCATATGTGATAACTGTGGGAAGAAACACCCTGGAAATTTCTTAAAGGTAATGAGTGTTTGTTATAAGTGTGGAGAAAAAGGACACCATGCACATGACTGCAAGGGTAACAAAAAGGTTTCAAATGTACAATGCTTTATCTTAAAGGAGTTGGTACACTATGAGAACCAATGTACAAATCATCATAGTATGACTCAAATTATTCTATTGGATAATAGTAATGTTATGATACTACCACAGACTCGGAGGAATGATTAAAGTTCTTATGCTGTTATTAGAGAATTTTGTCATTTGAGTGTTGTATCAACAATGTACTGGTTATAATAATTATGGAGTATATAAGGATTTTACTATAGTAATATTTCATTAAGGACATGAGATTGTGTGAAACAATGAAAAGTGACTCAATAGCAGGTTAAATTATTGGAAAATATATGATTGAGAGAAAGATAAACCATAATATGGTTCTGAAACCAAGGTAGTGGTTTTCGAATAATAAATGATTGATTTGGATAAATTATATTGGATATTCTTGACTACCTTGAAACTGATTAATGATTTGTATATTCTATCATTGATGAAGTTTACAAAATTTTTGGATAGAAGGAGTATATGCAGTATTATTTAAGTAATAAGGGATCATGAATGGAATCAAAAAGGTTTTATGGTAATTCAGGATGTTGTATTGTTTTAAAAGAATACATGATGAAGGTGTTCACATGATATTACACGAAAAAAGGATATTCATTGTGTTTACCATACTTATAAATTTTTTACTGTGAGTTTAAAAAGAAGTATTTTGGATAAATCTAGTTTGAGATTATTTTTGGATTTCTATAAAAGGGAAAGCTGGAGGTCGGGGGGCAACCCGTCGCGGCCGGGAAGGCCGCGAGACTTGAACCCGCAACTGAAGGGAGACAAGGGTGTATCACCTACCATTGTCCCACGTGATGTCCTAGATTGAATAATGTAGTCATTTTTAAAAAAAAATTATGGTACAGGAATTATAAATTCATTTTTTATTTGAACCCTATACGAATAGGATAAATATAATATTATTTTTAAGTTCTATTATCTTTTATAGTGAAATATCAGTTTGTGGTTGAAATTATTTAAATGATGGGAATATACTTGTCAAGTATATATTTTTCTTCTTCTCTTATTCTATGAATAAATTATTTATTAAAAATTAGTGAAGGGATCTTAAAACAAAAAATTTGTTATCCTAATACTATATGTTTTTTTGAACTGATGGTATTTTAAATCATCATAGATTGATGAATTTAAGGCCCTCAATTTTACACGTGTTTGTGATTGATGACCTATATAACTACCTATAAATATTTATGTTTTTCCACCAATTATATGTCTCTAATTTACACCAATGTTCTCCTAATTGAGATCATAATTTGGTGGTGACCCTTTCATTTCCTTTTTCCTCATCTTAAGACTAAATTTTATTAACCTAATTTCCGATGTGGGTTTTCCCAAAGGTGTTTTCTATTTTCAAACTTTTTTTTAGAAAAATATTTTCAAATTGTGAGGTCACAATTTATTGAATGAGGGAAGAATGTAACACCCCAAGATTTCATAGTACGTTATTTCTTCAATGTAATTCAATAACTTTCACTACACACAACACCGAGTTCTAGCGCACCATGACTTACCAAACAAGCCGTTCAAAAGAGGTTATGAATAGTATTAACTAAATTTTGAACATTATATAATCCTTATAATTTTAGAATCCATATTATGAGTTTATTATACATAATTTAAGAATAAATACATTTTTTAGATAAAAGAAGTATTTTAAAAAAAATGCAATTTTACCGCCTTTTAATGGCGAAGCCGTTTTAAATCCAATATTTGAAACTTTTATATATTAAATTTGAAAAAATAAACTTCTTATTTAGAATAGGGACATAATAATTTAGTTTCAATAATGTTTTGGTGTTTTTTAGATAACTTTCATATTTTGATGAATATTGAAAATTACAAAAATTTAAATTAAAAACAACTTTTTTTAATCGAATAAATTAATAGTGATAAATTATGAATTTGCGTGATTTTAAAGTATAATTAGATTATAATTTTACAATTTAATCCAATTTTGTTCATTGGTCATAATTTCATATTTAAACTGGACATAAGAAAGTGTCAATCTTTTGATAGTTATTATTTGTTAAAAACACGCTTTTTTGTTTCGACAACGTGAATTAATTTTAAATTATTTTCCACCACTTTTGTGTTTTGATTTTAGAAAAATGGATTCCATATTTATAATCAGGAGTTACAAATTGTGTAAATATGTTACTTTTATTTTTAGACATTTTGAATAATTATTTCGGTAAATATTTTAGTTACCAAGGTAAAAGGGTAAATCCGTTCAATAAGGGTAAAAAATTACATTATAATAATAATAAATTAGCCTAAAACGTGTCCTAACCCTATTGGTTGATACATGTATAACCATGTGAATCTTTGGGTAGATTCTTGGACCCCATGGATCCACTTGTAAGTGATAATGACACTTTATATTAATTAAGTTAAAGTAAATACAAAAATGACATAAGCATATATCTTTTAGAAAAACACTATTTACATAGGTTTATATATGTTATAGTTTAGACTATAAATATTCATTAGAAAGATAAAAACATTTAATATATAATGGAATTTTATTTATAATTTTTAGATATTTTATAATTAAATGTATTTATGACACAATACTGATACAATATTTTCCGTATTAATGAAATAATGAAATAATAGGTATTATAAATGTTAAAATAAATATAATTTAAAGTTTTAATGACATAAAAGAATTTTATTGGTTAATATGAAGTTTCAGGATTGCTTAATTTAATTTTTTTCTAATTAATAAATATTTTAAGACACTAACAAAAATTAATTTGTAAATAGTGTCAAAATTGACATAAATGTGTTTTTAAAACAAATATTATATTATTAAATGATATTCTATTCCTAAAAATATATTGTTCGGCCAAAGGAATTATATAATGATAGTTGTGTCATTAATGGACCACTTTGTGGTCTTCTGGAAGTATATATTAAGTTTATTAACTATATAATATAAAAATACAAGGAGACATGGTAAATGTCAAACTATTTAACTAAGAGTTAAATCTAAAGGATAAGGTCACTATAGTGACCCAAACCGGTCTAAAATCTATTGGATAAGTGTTTATCAACCCATACCCACATTATACTTTGAATAATCAACTTTTAAGCCATTATAAACCGAATATTAATTTATTATAAATTAATACTTTAAGTTATTTCTAAAGAGACCCCCTCCCCCTTATAAAAGGACACTACTTCTATCAAATTATTAATACCATCAAAGCCTTTTGGTTTGGCCATACTCTGCCCAAATACCCTCTAAAATATCCTCCCTTAATCATATAGGCCTTAATGTAGTCATAAATCCAACCTAAGTATCCCTTTTGATCAAATCAAAATGAAGAACCCGAAGAAGAGGTAATGTTTTCACCACCCTTTTTCAAGTTCTTTTTATCTTCCACTTCTTCATTCTTTGTTATTTCCATTCTAAAATAATAACTCCAGTATCTTCTATATACTATGATTTTATTATAAATATGGTATAACCATATTCAGTATTCTATCCATCCTTTTAATGACATGTCACCATACGTGCATACGTGCGGCCTACCGTCTCCACGTCGTGGTGTAATTGTTATACAATACATTATTATTTGGATGGGTATAATAATGATGTTTAATTGATGTAAATAATAAATATAACATGATAATTATACTGTATATATGATATACCATCCAATTATATATTATTTTAATATCAAAATAATGATATTGTCGCTCGTGCGTACGTACAGATTACCGTCTCCACGAACGTGATGAGATTCATTCCCCATCATATCCATTCAAAAATTAATTTTATTTGATGATTAAAAATAATTTTTAGAGACATGATATAATTCTGTATATGAATAATATATATCCCATCCATAGAAAATATGTCTCACATAACAGAGAATATAAAAAAAACTGAATCTGTTAACACCCGAAATGATGATAATAATAAGATATTATTAACAAATCAATGTTAAAAGATCATATATGGTATAATATTAATGTATATGATTCTTGTATAATTTAATAAAAATTATTTTTCCATTATACAAGAAGTTAACCTACCCTCAACCAAGGAAAATTACAAGGTAAGGGTTTATTTCACAATCTTTTCATTATTCCGAGGTTGTTTATACGTAATTATCAAATGTGACCTCTTTATCATCCACATCCATGTTTCTCAAAAATGTATTTCAAATCATTCTTACTATTTTATAGACTATGGTTTAATGTCATTTATACCCTTGTTTACTTTTTATAAGATGTTTATAAAGGAATATTTCCATCACTTTCCAAACAATGTCCTTTTTAACCTTTTCGACAAAATTATAGTAAGAATGTATTTTTTTAACTTATACGGTGAGTGCGGCTATTTTCCGCCATTATAAAATTCTTTGAAGATTCCATTACAAGCTTATAAGAATATTTAGAAATTAAATGTTTTATTTTATAATTATTTTAGTTTTAAATGATTTCAAAATTAATATTTTAAGAATTTGTGGAAGGTACTCTTTATCAAGATCATAATTTTAAATGTTTTAAAATATTTATCTTTATAAATTTTATTTAATTAATGTCCATGTTTTCAAAATGATTTTAGGCAAATATTTATATGGAAATGAATGTTTTGAAATTATATTTCTTTTCAAATGTTTCAATGTGGTATGAGACACTTTGATTAAAAAATATCTTTTAAATTACTTCCTTTATAAATGTGTGACTTTTCAATGATTTCAAAAAAAAGATATTTCTCTCAAATAGTCTTGATTTAATCTATGTCAACATCCATTGATGTATTTTAAGATTATTGAAGTTGATTTTGTTATGATACAAAACTTCCATATTTTATTCATGGTTTTGTGATATCTTTGATTATGGATGTGTTATTTTTATACCATTCATGGTTTATAGAGGAAGTATTGATATTTCGTATGCTAGTTTTAATACGAATGTTTATATTATGATTAAACCTGTTTATATGAGGAACGCATTGAACATAATAAGTGGTGGGTGGAGCCTGATATAGCTCCTCGATGCATCGGTAGGTCTTATGAGACAAACTTGTGTCTTAGCATGAGGCCTTGACATAATATTATTTTTATTATTGGCAAGAGGCCTTCGATATGTGGTTATGATAGTCTGGAATTATGTATTCCATCATTATGAAAGTAGTTGTTGATATTCCATGTTATTATTAGACTATTAAAATATCCACGTGAATAAGTAAATGACATTATTTCATTTTACTTCTGCTATATTACGCTGGAGTTTATGTCTAAATGGTATTTGTTTTAGTTATACATTGCCTTGAATGTTTTTGCTTATTTATAAATGTTTCAGCCATATTGTTATCCTTACTTTGAATTTGAGCTCACCCCTTTCTATGTATTATGTTTTTCCTAGGATGTGAAGAAGTATTTAACGAATGACTTGAAGGTATAGTATAAGGGGATATGAGTGTGGAGACAAGATGTTGTTGTAGATTTTCATTTTATGATGTAATGTAAACCTTATGAATGTATCTAGTACTTCTAAGGCTACTAAAATAATCGGTCTTTCGAGACTTGATCTTTTGTGATCATGCCAATGATACATAATAATGCACCTACTCTGGGTAATTGGGGTCAGGATGTTACATTTACACCTTGTTCTAGATTTATAATAAAATAAATAGTTTGTTGTTACATTGGATTCCCATTTTTTCAAGAGTCAATCAAGAATTTACTTTTATAGAATTCATGACTATTTTTGTATCCATTTGGTACACATATTCATAACATATTATGACGATGGGTGGGCCCTTAGTTATACATCCTAATATGACATTTGTTAATGAATTATATCTCATGAGATCATTAATAATGGGAATGTTGTGGTCAGTAATGCATATTATGATTTATAGAATTTGAGGGAAGTCTTTACCTATGATGTTGACATCTAGGCAATGATCCTTGACCAATGTTTCTGTTATAACCCGAGGTCGCGCTATACACCCTATGAGGGGGTGAATTAGAATGACATGACATTTATTCCTATATTAGGTTAAATTATATCTTTTTCTAAATTGTCAAAAATATAGTAATAAAATAACACGATGATCACTCATAAACACAACCAAATATATTAAAATAAATAAAAATAAAAACCATGTTTTTTTACTAAGTTCAACCAAACGAGGATATATAAAAGGATAATATATCAGTAATGTTTTTATATGATAAATAATTACTACTCCACTAAATTTTAATTAAAATCATAGAGAAACGATCATTTCTTATCCAAGTTCAATGAATTATTTCCCTATTTCAAACACTATTTTACAAGAGGGTTATACAAAATATAATGTCAACACATAGGTCAAACTCACATTGATAATCACTAAACATATGAAACTGATTACTAATAGGTGTTCCCTCAAATTCATTGATTTTTATGCCCTAAAAATCTTTCATATACACATTAACTCTTAAATTAAGAGCTTTATCTTCAATGCAATTCAACCCAATCACACTTCACTAATTTTTTTTTGATATTCTATAAATTTTACTACTGGTATATTCTATTTGTCTTCTTCTATAAATTCAATATTACCTCTCTTATCTTCTTTTATATAGCATGTTCCAATATATCCATGTAATTTTTAAATTTATCTTCAATCAAATTTTAACTTACTTGACTCCAAATATTTTCATATAGTAGTTTTCTTGTTATTCACCAATATAGAAATTTTAATTTATTATTAATGGATGTTCCAAAAAAATAACAATACCATCATAGAATTACAAGTCATCATCTTTATTTGAATTTTACAGATTTAAAAAATAATTGGGTGAAATAATATATTATGGGGTGACAAGGAAATTCATTATCTAATTCTAATTGAATCATATTGTGGCTCAATGATTAACATTTTTCTCATGATATATGTTGAAAATAATATTGAATCCTAACATTAATTGCCTTGTTACCTTCTTCACCATTAAAAAATCATGGTGTGGTTCCTCTAATGATGTTCGAACCTTTGTATTATGATGAGATAAAATCCTAGTTATTATTTATTTTTAAACCTGTTGCAACATGACTATCTTGCATAATGTTGGTAGTCCCAAAATGGAAGAACCAGTGAAATCCACATTAACGTTATAACAAGGTGAAACCCTTCCTATGGAATTAGTTATAGAATAATTCAAATTTAAAAAGGTGAGAATACTTATTTAGGGGATATATTTTAGAAGTATCCTTATGTATGATCTTATATACTGGTTTATATCATACAGTTCTTCAACAAATTTACACATTTTTGAAAGTATGAATATGACACTATTATCAACATCATAGATACTTCCACAAACCCCACTAATTGAGACTCTAATACATTTTTCATCAACATTCGAATTTGCGAGCCTTTCTCTGGACAATTTTTTATACATGGACAATATTCAACACCAACTCTGGGAAATACTGTCCAACACCCAACCTTTAAATAAAAAAACTAAGGATTCATATAAAAATATATCTAATCAAAACAAATATTTTCAACAACCATTTTTCATTAAAAAATAGAAAAATTAAGGATCGTCGATATTCAATGCTGATAGGATAGATGCATCTAAAAAATATCAACTACACCAAGGCTTATCGACTAACCAAAAATAATACCAATATTTCATCTTCTCATAGCCAATATGAATATAAATTGAAATATGAAAAGACAACAGTATAAGGTCACCATTACCTCATTTTACCTTACAATGCATTGTTTAATATTCAATCCCTAGATAAAACCCTACTCCAATGGTACCCAAAGGTTCTCTAAATGGGTGACCCAATAAGAAATAATGATATTTTATAACATGAAATGAAATTAAGGATAATTGAAAAAAAATCAGCTATGATTATAAATAATATAATAAAAGTTAATTAAATCATTTTATTTTTCACCATATCTTTGAAAAAAGAAAAGTACTCTTAATTATAAGGCTCATCACTCCAACCAATGGGATAATCTATCCAAGTTTCACTCATATCCGGAAGACATTTCAATGGTATACCGAACAATCCTATCTCACAATGGCTATTTCTCTCTCTATAAATCATAACCTGTCACGACCCGTCCTCGGGGCCCGTGCCGTGACTACCCCAAGCCCGCCTTCCATAGGCCAGGGGCTGGCGACTAGCACCAAGGCGTAAAATCCCAGTAAACAGGGAAGGCATTGCCTTTATAAGTAACAACCACACAGAGTCAGCAAGCGGAAAGTAAAGTGCAGAAAAGAAAAGGGGCCGGAAATACAAGCCCAACTGTAAAGTACAACTGAAAAGTAAAGTACAGAGACTGAAGAAAAGACGGCGGCCTCGTGTCGTCCACTGGCAATCCCACCTGAAGGGTGGGTACAGATAGCCTCCAGGCTCCTCGGGTCCCACGTCCGCCCCGAGCACGTCCCGCCCAGTGGTCCACCTCCAGGTACCGTCCTGCTCCACGCCCCAACCGTGATCAGAGCTGTCCGTCGTCTGCAACCAACACAACAAGGTGCGGGCATAGCCCGTGCAGGGGTGAGTACAAGCTACTCAGTAAGGACCCCGAGACCCCCGAAGGTCTCCCGAAATCCACAAAGGATATAGCACAAAGGAAAGATGCAATCACGAAGTAACATCTGACTCGACTTAGGTATATGCCCATACATATACCTAAGTCCCCAATTCTAGCTCTGCTCACGAGCTCAAGAACGACTCAATCCACATAGGAAAGCAAGACTCAAATCCACAAAGGAGAGTAAACAGTAAATCCACAAAGGATAGTTCAACACAATCCACAAAGGAGAGTAAATAGTAAATCCACATAGGATAGTTCAACACAATCCACATAGGAGAGTAACATAAGATTCAGCTCAACCAGGTATACTTTTTCAGATGACGTCAAAGATGATCACTGATCCATCTAAGTCGTCGGACCCACGAAGGATCGATAGGTACTAACCCCCGCAAGAGACCCACGTAGGATCGGGCTCACACAGAACCTGTAGGCAGTGGCTCACACAGAACCGGTAGTAAGGACCCACACAGGATCGGGCTCACACAGAACCTGTAGGCAGAGGCTCACACAGAACCGGTAGCACTGATCCACGTAGGATCGCTGAGTGCAGTAGTCGACGCAGTCCACGGAGGATCTCTGCTCTGTCGTCGCCGCAGTCCACGGAGGATCTCTGCTCTGCCGTCGACGCAGTCCACGGAGGATCTCTGCTCTGTCGTCGCCGCAGTCCACGGAGGATCTCTGCTCTGCCGTCGTCGCAGTCCACGGAGGATCTCTGCTCTGCCGTCGTCGCAGTCCACGGAGGATCTCTGCTCTGCCGTCGTCGCAGTCCACGGAGGATCTCTGCTCTGCCGTCGTCGCAGTCCACGGAGGATCTCTGCTCTGCCGTCGTCGCAGTCCACGGAGGATCTCTGCTCTGCCGTCGTCGCAGTCCACGGAGGATCTCTGCTCTGCCGTCGTCGCAGTCCACGGAGGATCTCTGCTCTGCCGTCCTCGCAGTCCACGGAGGATCTCTGCTCTGCCGTCGTCGCAGTCCACGGAGGATCTCTGCTCTGCCGTCGTCGCAGTCCACGGAGGATCTCTGCTCTGCCGTCGAAGTCACAGCCAGCGCTAGGGTTCCCGCACGTAGCGAGCTCGTTTAGGAGGGTCCGCTCCACGAGCCGAGGGGCTGATACATCAACTGACACGTAGTCCGAAGTTGATGTATCCAAAAGTTCCGTATCGACAACAGGATCTCAACGCGACAGACGGCGCGTCAATCGGACGCCCGGTCTGAGAGTTATTGGCATTTTCGTCCCAGGGGCCCGGTTGGTTTTTAGGGAAAAACCAACCCGACCGTACTCCGCCTGTATCCGATCCTCGGGCGGAGTATGCCAAAAGTTCCGTCTCACTTAGAGAAAACTACCACAGCTGACGGTACGTCGTTCGGACGTCCGTAGCCCAAGTTATGAGCGTTTCCGCTCCGAGGGCCCGATTGGTTTCGTGTACGAACCAACCCGGACAAACCCAAAGTCTTCCGAAACCTTCAGTATAATATACCGAAACGACCGTCTCGATCCAAGGATCGCGTAGCCGCTGACGGTTCGTCAATCGGAGGTCCCAGGCCCAAGATATGGGCGAAAGACCGTAGAGGGCCCGAAACGGGGGTACTGGGCCCGGGGCGACCCGGCCCGAACCCCCCCTGGGGTCGGCCGAACCGGGTCGGCCCGAACCGGGTCGGCTCGACCCGGCCCGAACCGGCTCGGCCGGGTCCGGTCCGGCCTGGGCGCGGCCCGGCCGAACGGACCGGCCGGCTCGGCTTCGGCCGAGCGGCCGAACAAGAGACGCCGCGGGTTTGACCCGCGGCTTTGAGAATACGCGGCCCCCGCGGGGGGCCGCCTGTCACGCGGACGCCGCCGAGCCGCCGCGTCCGATCCCGGTTCCGTGCGGCCGCGGAACCGGCTGCCGCCGCCGCCGCGGCTTCAGCCGCGGCGGAAGATTCCCACGGCGGCGCGCCTGGCGCCGCCGCCTCCGGTCGCCGGCGCCGCCGCGCCGGCGACCCGCGCCGCCGCCTCCTTCCGCGGGCCGCCGGAGATGCTCCGGTGGCCCGATTTCTTTCCCGTCTGCGCCGATGCTCCTCCCGGGGGACGATCTTCACTGCGGAAACAACAAATTGCCCTTGCCGCACGGTTTGTCGACGTCCGCCAAATCCGCACAACAAAAAAGATCGGCGGAGGGTTGCCGGGTCTTGTTCGTTAGACCCGCACCCTCCGCGTTAGTCATAATCCACGGGAGGAACAATATAACAATCAACAACAATTTTAAATGTTAAAATTGTTTGAAGATCATGTTCTTTACTTTAAAGAAATAAAATCACGGGAAGGAAAAATATTCCAATCAACCCTTACATGTCGTCGTCGTCGGACGAGAGGTCGTCGCGGAATCGCTCGTCGCGGAGGAAGGAGATCGTCGCGTCGTCGCGGTATCTGACGTCGCGTCGCCAATCTCCGGATCAAGATCAAACGGATTTAATTAGTTTAAATCCGTTGATATTGAAATTAAAAAGGGAGAAGAAAAGATCTGATTCTCACCTTTGTTGCCGAACGAGGGTCGGCCGCGGAAGAAGAGGCGTCGCCGAAGAATGTCGCGGGTAGATCTCGTCGACGTCACAGATCTTGGTGTGCGTCGTCGAATTCCGGTCGCCGGCGTTCTTCGCGTTCTTCGCGTTCTTCGCGTTCTTCGCGTTCTTCGCGGAGAGGGTGGAGGAACGAAGATTCTTTCAAATCCTTTCCAAGGATTTTTGGGTTGGTCTTATTTTATAAACATGCCAACACACGAAACCGGTTAAGAAACGATCCATCAATTCGTTGAATTAATTCAACGAAAGAAACGACCCATTTAATTCACGAAGAAACAGTCCATTTAATTACGAAATAAACCGCCCAATTAAATGGTCTGTTAAGAATTAAAGAAAACGCGTCGGTTGACTTTTCAGTTACTTTGACGGGTTTTCGCGGGTGCGTTACTTAGCGAAAGAAACGGCGGGGCTCGTGCGGGCCCTGCCTCACAAATATCCTACCAAGAGGGTAGGATATTTCTGGATAGCATCCTATCCAGTTCAACTCAGTTCAAGCCGTCTTTAAGTGACTTCAAGTGGCTTCCAAGCAGCTTAAGTGAAATAAAATAAAGTTGTCGCACAAACTTTATTTTATTTCTGACTTAAAGCCGTAAAATTTAAAAAACCACGTCTGAGCAAACGCAACTCCGGAAGAGGCGTTTCTAAGCAAATACCGGCGCTGCGATTTCATCGGTGCCCTCAGAATTCGATTCCGGGCACCGGTTCAAAAGATAGAAAAACCCGCTCGTCCGTTCACTGAACGTACCCGAGCCAAACTTCGGAAATTGATTCCGGGCACACCGGGCCTCGGAATCAGGTGCCGTCTGAAGCTGCGCTCTTGTAAAATTCCAAAGAAAATTAAGAAAAAAAAAATTTCCTTGAAATTTGCGGGTCTTTACATTACTCCCACCTCAGGGCTTTACGTCCCCGTAAAGATACATCAAAAACTAGGGGAACAAATGGGGGTACTGAGCACGCATCTGAGCCTCCCGCTCCCAAGTGCTCTCCTGGAGGTTCCCGTGCTGCCATCTGACGCGCACAAGAGGAATCGACCGCCCACGTAGGACCCGCTCCTGTCGATCCTCGATCTCCACTGGGACCTCCGCAAAAGTCGCCCCATCGTCCACGTCCAGCTCCCCAAAGTCGATGATGTGCGTCGGGTCGTGCACGTATCTCCTCAGCTGAGACACGTGGAAGACGTCGTGCACCCGGTGCAACTGAGGTGGTAGAGCCAGGCGATAAGCCACCTCTCCTATCCTGCTGAGGACCTGGAAAGGCCCGATGAAGCGTGGAGACAACTTGCCGCCTCGGCCAAATCTCCGTAAACCACGCCGAGGTGAGACACGCAAAAAGACGTGGTCGCCATCCTCGAACTCTAGTGGCTTCCGCCTCCTGTCAGCATATGACTTCTGCCGGCTCTGAGCTGTCCTCATCCTCTCCTGGATGATCTGGACCTTCTCTGTCGTGGCTCGGACCATCTCTGGTCCCACGAGTGCTGACTCCCCAGGGTCTGTCCAGCACAACGGTGATCTGCAGGGTCTGCCGTACATCGCCTCGTATGGTGCCATCCCGATGGTGGAGTGGTAGCTGTTGTTGTACGCGAACTCCACCAAGGGTAGGTGGTCCTCCCAGCTACGACCAAAGTCGAGAACACATGCACGGGGCATGTCCTCGAGTGTCTGTATGGTCCTCTCCGTCTGACCATCCGTCTGAGGGTGGAAGGCTGTGCTCAGATGGAGCCGCGTCCCGAACGCCTCCTGCAACCCCTTCCAGAGCCGGGAAGTGAAACGAGCATCTCGATCGGAGACGATAGACGATGGCACACCGTGAAGTCGTACGATCTCCTGGACGTAAAGACGTCCCAAGATCTCTACTGAGCCCTGCTCTCTGATGGGTAAGAAGTGTGCCGACTTGGTGAGTTGGTCGACAATCACCCAAATGGAGTCGTGACCTCTGGAAGTACGTGGAAGTCCAGTCACGAAGTCCATAGATATGCCGTCCCACTTCCACTCCGGGACCTCCAAGGGCTGTACCAAGCCTGCTGGTACCTGGTGCTCTGCGTTCACCTGCTGGCAGGTGAGGCATCGTGAAACGAACTCTGCCACAGCTTTCTTCATGCCCGGCCACCAGTGCTGTCGTCTGAGATCCTGGTACATCTTCGCCACTCCGGGATGTACCGCCAAGGGAGAAGTGTGAAACTCTCTCAGCACCTCCTCTCGTAAAGCGACTGGTACGAAGGTACGTCCTCTGAAAAGGATGTCGTGCTCTGCTCCAAGGGAGAAGCCATCAGGCGCCTGACCTGAGGATATCAGTGCACGCCGGGTCTCACAGTCAGCGTCCCCACGCTGAGCCTCTCTGACCCGCTGTAGAAGTGGAGGAGAGACTGTGAGAGACTGAAGAAAGGCTGCTCCGTCTCTATCCACGAAGGATATCTGCAAGGAGGCTAGCTGCTCCGTCGCCTCCTCAAGCAGCTGAATGCCCGTCCTCCTGCTGAGGGCATCGGCTACCACGTTCCCCTTCCCAGGAGTATAGACTCTCTCAAAGTCATAGTCCTGGAGGAACTCAAGCCATCTCCGCTGTCTCAGGTTCAGGTCCTTCTGAGAGAAGATATACCTGAGACTCTGGTGGTCAGAAAAGACTGTGAAGCGCTCGCCCATCAGATAGTGCCGCCAAGTCTTCAGAGCGAAGACCACTGCTGCTAACTCCAGGTCATGAGTGGCGTAGTTCTGCTCATGCGGCCTCAACTGACGTGATCCGTAGGCGATCACGGCCCGCTCCTGCATCAGGACGCACCCGAGTCCAGTCCCTGATGCACCGCAGTAAACTACGTACCCAACTCCCTCCTCAGGCAACCTCAAGATAGGTGCGCTGGTCAATCTCTGTCTCAGCTCCTGGAAGCTCTGCTGACATCTGTCTGACCACACGAAGGGTTTCCCCTTCTTTGTCAACGCTGAGAGTGGTGCCGCAACTCTGGAGAAGTCTGGCACGAATCTCCGATAGTATCCCGCTAGGCCCAAGAAGCTCCGCACCTCTGTCACGCTCCTGGGTGGCTCCCAAGCTAGCACTGCCTCGATCTTCGCGGGATCCACTGCAACTCCCGCCTCAGAAATGACGTGCCCCAAGAAATGGACCTCATGTAACCAGAACTGGCATTTTGAGAGCTTGCCATAAAGCTGGTGCTCTCGGAGTGTGTCTAGCACAACCCGCAGGTGGTATGCATGCTCCTCCTCAGTCGTCGAGTATACCAAAATGTCGTCAATGAAGACAACGACAAATCGGTCGAGGTATGGATGGAAGATCCTGTTCATGAGGCTCATGAACACTGCTGGAGCATTGGTTACGCCGAATGGCATAACCAAGAACTCATAATGGCCATACCGACACCTGAAGGCCGTCTTCTGCACGTCCTCGTCTCGAACTCTGAGCTGATGATAGCCTGACCGGAGGTCTATCTTCGAGAACCACCGCGCTCCCTTGAGCTGATCGAAGAGGTCATCAATCCGTGGCAGCGGATACTTGTTCCTCACTGTCACCTAGTTCAGGCGACGATAGTCGACACATAGTCGCAAGCTCCCGTCCGCCTTCTTGGCGAACAAAATCGGGGAAGCCCAGGGTGAAACACTGGGTCGGATAAACCCCTTGCTCTTCAAGTCCTCCAACTGTACCCGCAGCTCTCGAAGCTCGGCGGGGGCCATCCGATATGCTGGAGTAGATATCGGGGCTGTCCCGGGGTACAAGTCGATGTAAAAGTCTACCTCTCTACGAGGAGGTAGCCCTGGAACGTCGTCGGGAAAGACGTCCACGTACTGGTCCACCACTGCAGGAAAAGCTGGACTCCGCACGTCCACTGCTCCTAGGATGAGGCTAGCCAACTGATGAGAGATGGGCTGCACTCTCCTCCGCGGAAGTCCATCCTGTGCTGCAAAGGTTCCCTTCTCGCCGGTGAAGGTAAACCTGCTCCCGTCGGTACGAACACATCGCACCTTGCGCCTAAAACAGTCAATCTGGGCATGAACTGTGGATAGCCAATCCATGCCCAAGATGACATCGTAAGGCCTCGACGCCGCTACAAGGAGATCCCAGCCGAAGCTCTCGCCTCCTAGAGTAAGCTCACACTGCCGGCACCAGTGCGTAATCGTCGAGTCTGCTCCCGTAGGAGTCTCTAGCCGTAAGGATCGAGCCAACGGCTCAGTCGGAATCTCCGAGCTCCGAACAAGGGCACCACAGTCAGAACAGTATACCTGGTGAGCTGGCACAAGTAATCACAAAGAAAACTTGAGACTTTCGTAAAGCAGATCAGTATACCCGGTGAGCTGACACAAGTAATCACAAAGAAAACTTGAAACACACACGCAATCAATGTTTTCATGCATTAAGTCGGAAATCAGGAGTCAGGGTCCTGGTGTACGGATACGTCGGCCGCCGCACCAACACTGGGCTCCCTGAACTGATAACCACACTCAATACACTAAACACTATTGCTTCACATAGAAAGAAAGGACGATCAGAGTCTGCGGTAGAACCGACCACCTCTGATACCAATTTGTCACGACCCGTCCTCGGGGCCCGTGCCGTGACTACCCCAAGCCCGCCTTCCATAGGCCAGGGGCTGGCGACTAGCACCAAGGCGTAAAATCCCAGTAAACAGGGAAGGCATTGCCTTTATAAGTAACAACCACACAGAGTCAGCAAGCGGAAAGTAAAGTGCAGAAAAGAAAAGGGGCCGGAAATACAAGCCCAACTGTAAAGTACAACTGAAAAGTAAAGTACAACAACTGAAGAAAAGACGGCGGCCTCGTGTCGTCCACTGGCAATCCCACCTGAAGGGTGGGTACAGATAGCCTCCAGGCTCCTCGGGTCCCACGTCCGCCCCGAGCACGTCCCGCCCAGTGGTCCACCTCCAGGTACCGTCCTGCTCCACGCCCCAACCGTGATCAGCGCTGTCCGTCGTCTGCAACCAACACAACAAGGTGCGGGCATAGCCCGTGCAGGGGTGAGTACAAGCTACTCAGTAAGGACCCCGAGACCCCCGAAGGTCTCCCGAAATCCACAAAGGATATAGCACAAAGGAAAGATGCAATCACGAAGTAACATCTGACTCGACTTAGGTATATGCCCATACATATACCTAAGTCCCCAATTCTAGCTCTGCTCACGAGCTCAAGAACGACTCAATCCACATAGGAAAGCAAGACTCAAATCCACAAAGGAGAGTAAACAGTAAATCCACAAAGGATAGTTCAACACAATCCACAAAGGAGAGTAAATAGTAAATCCACATAGGATAGTTCAACACAATCCACATAGAAGAGTAACATAAGATTCAGCTCAACCAGGTATACTTTTTCAGATGACGTCAAAGATGATCACAGATCCATCTAAGTCGTCGGACCCACGAAGGATCGATAGGTACTAACCCCCGCAAGAGACCCACGTAGGATCGGGCTCACACAGAACCTGTAGGCAGTGGCTCACACAGAACCGGTAGTAAGGACCCACACAGGATCGGGCTCACACAGAACCTGTAGGCAGAGGCTCACACAGAACCGGTAGCACTGATCCACGTAGGATCGCTGAGTGCAGTAGTCGACGCAGTCCACGGAGGATCTCTGCTCTGTCGTCGCCGCAGTCCACGGAGGATCTCTGCTCTGCCGTCGTCGCAGTCCACGGAGGATCTCTGCTCTGCCGTCATCGCAGTCCACGGAGGATCTCTGCTCTGCCGTCGTCGCAGTCCACGGAGGATCTCTGCTCTGCCGTCGTCGCAGTCCACGGAGGATCTCTGCTCTGCCGTCGTCGCAGTCCACGGAGGATCTCTGCTCTGCCGTCGTCGCAGTCCACGGAGGATCTCTGCTCTGCCGTCGTCGCAGTCCACGGAGGATCTCTGCTCTGCCGTCGTCGCAGTCCACGGAGGATCTCTGCTCTGCCGTCCTCGCAGTCCACGGAGGATCTCTGCTCTGCCGTCGTCGCAGTCCACGGAGGATCTCTGCTCTGCCGTCGTCGCAGTCCACGGAGGATCTCTGCTCTGCCGTCGAAGTCACAGCCAGCGCTAGGGTTCCCGCACGTAGCGAGCTCGTTTAGGAGGGTCCGCTCCACGAGCCGAGGGGCTGATACATCAACTGACACGTAGTCCGAAGTTGATGTATCCAAAAGTTCCGTATCGACAACAGGATCTCAACGCGACAGACGGCGCGTCAATCGGACGCCCGGTCTGAGAGTTATTGGCATTTTCGTCTCAGGGGCCCGGTTGGTTTTTAGGGCAAAACCAACCCGACCGTACTCCGCCTGTATCCGATCCTCGGGCGGAGTATGCCAAAAGTTCCGTCTCACTTAGAGAAAACTACCACAGCTGACGGTACGTCGTTCGGACGTCCGTAGCCCAAGTTATGAGCGTTTCCGCTCCGAGGGCCCGATTGGTTTCGTGTACGAACCAACCCGGCCAAACCCAAAGTCTTCCGAAACCTTGAGTATAATATACCGAAACGACCGTCTCGATCCAAGGATCGCGTAGCCGCTGACGGTTCGTCAATCGGAGGTCCCAGGCCCAAGATATGGGCGAAAGACCGTAGAGGGCCCGAAACGGGGGTACTGGGCCCGGGGCGACCCGGCCCGAACCCCCCCTGGGGTCGGCCGAACCGGGTCGGCCCGAACCGGGTCGGCTCGACCCGGCCCGAACCGGCTCGGCCGGGTCCGGTCCGGCCTGGGCGCGGCCCGGCCGACCGGACCGGCCGGCTCGGCTTCGGCCGCGCGGCCGAACAAGAGACGCCGCGGGTTTGACCCGCGGCTTTGAGAATACGCGGCCCCCGCGGGGGGCCGCCTGTCACGCGGACGCGGCCGGGCCGCCGCGTCCGATCCCGGTTCCGCGCGGCCGCGGAACCGGCTGCCGCCGCCGCCGCGGCTTCAGCCGCGGCGGAAGATTCCCACGGCGGCGCGCCTGGCGCCGCCGCCTCCTTCCGCGGGCCGCCGGAGATGCTCCGGTGGCCCGATTTCTTTCCCGTCTGCGCCGATGCTCCTCCCGGGGGACGATCTTCACTGCGGAAACAACAAATTGCCCTTGCCGCACGGTTTGTCGACGTCCGCCAAATCCGCACAACAAAAAAGATCGGCGGAGGGTTGCCGGGTCTTGTTCGTTAGACCCGCACCCTCCGCGTTAGTCATAATCCACGGGAGGAACAATATAACAATCAACAACAATTTTAAATGTTAAAATTGTTTGAAGATCAAGTTCTTTACTTTAAAGAAATAAAATCACGGGAAGGAAAAATATTCCAATCAACCCTTACATGTCGTCGTCGTCGGACGAGAGGTCGTCGCGGAATCGCTCGTCGCGGAGGAAGGAGATCGTCGCGTCGTCGCGGTATCTGACGTCGCGTCGCCAATCTCCGGATCAAGATCAAACGGATTTAATTAGTTTAAATCCGTTGATATTGAAATTAAAAAGGGAGAAGAAAAGATCTGATTCTCACCTTTGTTGCCGAACGAGGGTCGGCCGCGGAAGAAGAGGCGTCGCCGAAGAATGTCGCGGGTAGATCTCGTCGACGTCGCAGATCTTGGTGTGCGTCGTCGAATTCCGGTCGCCGGCGTTCTTCGCGTTCTTCGCGTTCTTCGCGTTCTTCGCGTTCTTCGCGGAGAGGGTGGAGGAACGAAGATTCTTTCAAATCCTTTCCAAGGATTTTTGGGTTGGTCTTATTTTATAAACATGCCAACACACGAAACCGGTTAAGAAACGATCCATCAATTCGTTGAATTAATTCAACGAAAGAAACGACCCATTTAATTCACGAAGAAACAGTCCATTTAATTCACGAAATAAACCGCCCAATTAAATGGTCTGTTAAGAATTAAAGAAAACGCGTCGGTTGACTTTTCAGTTACTTTGACGGGTTTTCGCGGGTGCGTTACTTAGCGAAAGAAACGGCGGGGCTCGTGCGGGCCCTGCCTCACAAATATCCTACCAAGAGGGTAGGATATTTCTGGATAGCATCCTATCCAGTTCAACTCAGTTCAAGTCGTCTTTAAGTGACTTCAAGTGGCTTCCAAGCAGCTTAAGTGAAATAAAATGAAGTTGTCGCACAAACTTTATTTTATTTCTGACTTAAAGCCGTAAAATTTAAAAAACCACGTCTGAGCAAACGCAACTCCGGAAGAGGCGTTTCTAAGCAAATACCGGCGCTGCGATTTCATCGGTGCCCTCAGAATTCGATTCCGGGCACCGGTTCAAAAGATAGAAAAACCCGCTCGTCCGTTCACTGAACGTACCCGAGCCAAACTTCGGAAATTGATTCCGGGCACACCGGGCCTCGGAATCAGGTGCCGTCTGAAGCTGCGCTCTTGTAAAATTCCAAAGAAAATTAAGAAAAAAAAAATTTCCTTGAAATTTGCGGGTCTTTACATAACCATATATTAATTACTACACCAAACAATAATTTTTGGGATTTACTTGGCACCTGAAAATATTTTTTGAGATACTCATGGCCATTGGTCACCCAAGAAAAGTGATCACTCCTCATTTAATAATTTACAAAAAGGATAAAATACAAATAAAACTTAATCATCCATTTAGTCAGAAAACAATTTATGACTATATTCATTATAGTGAATATTCTATTCCAATTCCACTGATTTCATTAACTACTTACTTAGTGAAGTTGGGTTTTGTACATAATGAATGAACGATTCAATACGTAATACAACATATAACATAGTTAAAGTGGTGAAATATTGATGGGGGTAATGTAAGTACTTATATATAGTATTTCATAATACTCAAAAAATGATCTCTATATTGAACTTCCATGGTATGCACAAATCCTAATCTAACAGATAGACTTATCGTCAAGGAGAAGTATCATAGTGAATTCCTATATGCCATTCCCTTGTCTTAAAATTGGGAATAAATAAATCATCTACTTTCCCTTATATGGTTATATATTTCTCTTATATAAGGTAATTCTTATTTTGGTAAAAAAAATTCATTTCTGTGTTCATTGTCACAAGATCTTCTTGCTCCCACTATAATTATATTTTTCTACTATAACAATAGAAGTATTAAAAATAAAATAACCCACTTCATGAACTCTAATTTATTCCAAATCATCATTATACCTCTGAATATCATATATTGGCCTATATAATTTTGAATATCACACAAATAAGAAATAAAAATTCTAGTCAACATATAAATAATAAAGAGAGATTTTAAAAAGAATATATAATTTTTCTATCATCACATAGGGTATTAATACCACCACAAAACAAGATTACTAATTAAGTCACATCAGGTCATATAGAATTAATCATTCTAAAAAAATTACTAAAATATCATGTGTTTTTCCATATCATCTCATCATTTCAGTTATAGATGCATTAGTTTTCAAAACTTGTAAATCCATATCTTATATCTCCTAGATATAATCTCAAAATCAAACACATGAGGAATTATGAGGACATGTATAACTCCTCTACCATTCTACCACATGAATAATATCCATTGAAGTAATTATATCATACATCAAATGAAACAAAAAATATCCTATATATTTATTTCATTATCCCCCTTTTACAATAGTAGTTCTCATTTTATGTTCTTAATCATATAGAAATAATAAGATTCGTCCACACTTTTTTATCAATGCATCATTTACAAAGTCCACCATTGTGATAACTTGTATAAGTTATCCTCAGAAATAATTAGTTTAACTATACCAATCAATCATTGCATGTGTTTATCTTTATACTTTATCATATCACCTTGATATCAATCTATCACATCTTTCCTCACAAGTAAGTAGAATCCCCATTCCTTCATCTACTAGTCCAAAATATAAAAATGAAAATTGAGGTATTCATATGATTATAATTGGATGATTTACCTAAAAATTTAAATATCTCATTATTTCATACAACACCATCCACTAGGACATACATGAAATATAACTTGAATAATAAATGAAATCCATATAAATAAAACTTGAAACAATATATATGATATAAATCAATCCACCTGAGAACAATCTAAACTAATAAAATGGAATTAGTGGGTATAAAAAAGAACACTAGATACGATGGATACATCCAAATATATGTGACAACCCAAATATTGATAGTATGAGGTTAGTTTCTATAATGATCTCTACTCCACTAGATATCCAAATGTACTTCTGTATTTAGGAACTGAGGTTATACATCATCTAATTTAGTATATATTGATAGACATAATGTGAACAATGTTAATTTTTTCATGAATGGATAAGTACACAAATACCCAGTATGGACATCAAATGTAGTGCATCTACACGATAAAACATCCAGTGTCTATATTCATAAAAGATAAACATAGTGTAGGAAACTAATTTCACATAATATCATCAACCACATATATAAAATCCCATAAAAACCATATCTATATACCCATAAAAAAATTCCAACACACTCAATAATTAATATCTTTTAATTAGATATTATATAATTAAATATAAAATGACCAGATATCCCATCCTAATTCATATCCAGGTAATTCTCTCTAGAAGCATTGATCATGGTTGGTTGAGGGAAGACATGTATCCTCCTATCTCAAAAACATAAGAGGAAATACATTTCTAAAACCATTGCTAATTTATTTGGGGAAATAGTCATCATAAAACATCTCTAGAGTACTAGAGGAAGTACACATCTTCCTAAATAGCATTGTATACATGATCGAACATTGAACGAAATTCACATATCTAGAGAAAATGATTTATACTAGTGCACTTGATTAATTATACCTCCCAATGGATTCCAATAAATAACTAGTACTCGTTTTCTATGAGCAGTGGATATGAAGTATAAATAACATCAAGTGCATCATCCTACACCACAATCCATGTACTATAAAAATAAATGGGTATGCCCACTTTGGTGAATTATCATTAACGTATTAATTTACCAAGGATTCTTAATGTGATACTCATATAAGCACATACCTTATGCCATGTATTCAAATCAGAGATACTTTAGGAATGTCTATCTCTATATATATCATATTAGATAAGTTTAATGAATTACCCATCCCCAATTATCCCTTATAATATCAAACCTATCTCATCCTAGAGTAGTCAGATAGTGGTATAAGATATGTGAACATTCCATAACCAGTCTCTCCTAAGAATAATGGGTGAGATAGGGTGTAGTCACTAACATCTCACTACAACCCTTTAATAAGGTTGATTTCCTTAAAGAACCACCATAATATCCATTTCCAATTGATATAAATCATTAAAATGTTACATCTCATATTAATACAGGGATTACAAACAGTAGGGAGGGAATAATAATTCCAATATAGAATAAGATATTTTTGAATTACCCATCTAGTCACATCATTACAGTAAAGATATTCATTCCCTCTATAAAATCCATATTGGGTCCATTGAATGCATCCCATGTTATATTTTTCCCAAATCACTCTCAAGGCACTTAAAATCCTCATTGTGAAGATTCCACTATTCTTTAATTTAAAAAACACATCACCATCCCTCTCCATATTTCCTTCATTCATAGAATGCTTATTAGTATCCTCCATTATCATCTATAAAACGTTTATAATTTTTTTCAGATTTAATGTTTCCTTAAACATAATTTCATGTATGGATATAAAGGTTCACCTTTATATCACTCAGCTAACACAACATAGTTCCATATATGTTAACTGATATCTATACTTTGAATCTATATTTTTATGGGTTTTTTTATATTTTTTAATTTAATATTATTGATTTAATGTGAGACTAATTCATTATTTTAATTATTTATATATATTTATGATTTAAATATTGTTGGAATAATATTTAAAAATCATAACATTTTGGAAAGATGAAGTCACATTATTCGACATCCTAAAGCAGCACAACATGGTACCAAGAAAAAAATGATGAAAAACGAGATGTATCAAAATAACCTAGTTGAAAATGGGTTGGTCAAAAGGAGATGAGACATTATATTTCACTTACAGAATGTTATATTCACATCATGAATATCAAATTCACGTTGTGCATTTTTCATGATTGAAGTTCATGGATTTCACAGGAGGTTAGAAGTAGAACAGTTCTAAATGAATCCAGGTCTGAAGGATTTATGGAATGAATCCACAATTCACCCTAGTTCTTTTCATTAAATATGTGAAAACCCCTATTTTCAACCCTAGTACAATTCACTGTGTGAATTGAATTAAATATGTGAATCTTCAGTACCATCACTTGTGGGGAATCTCATTTTTACGAATTATTTATGGTTTTAATAGGTTTTTGACCCAAGGGAAACCCTAATAATACTTTAAGGAATAAAAATAAAGGATTATATCCAAAATAAAAGAAATCAAGGGCATGGGTATTTGATCATTGGGAGGATGGCACTTGGGTTCTGACCCAGATTTCATTCCTCTTAGATATGTTTTTATTTCTCTTTCATATCTTTTACAATTAATTATAACATTGAATGATCATTATTTTTATTAAAATATTTATTATTAATTCATTATATTTATCATTTATTTCACATAATATATCTTTGATATTTTCTTATTTATCCATCATTTTTGATCACCCAACATTGATATGATAAACCCCTTAGGGGAGAGAGAGAATGGATAAAGTGGGTGTGTAATAAATATTTATCTCATTATCCAATTGCATCAATATTTTATTTAATTGATATTGTGTTTCTATAAACAAATACCATATATACTATTAAGTCATAGGCCAAGTGAGTTTAGTAGTAGGTTAAACCAAACATAACTGAGATAATTAATTCATGACCTTTGCTTTGGATTATTCTTATATTATTAAAATATGATCATATTGAATCCAAGGTATTATATAGTCAACTAATGGTGAATCAAGCATCATATTCATGCATTTTATACGTCATTGATATCTTATACTACATTTATATGTCACTTGATATTTGGTAGTAATGAATTTTTCAACTAATATGTTTCATCAATGTTTTATTTTTATTATTTTAATAACAATAATTTTCATATAAGTACAATTATCCTTCAGTTAATCTAGTTATATCAAAGTTCTCAAAATACCATAAAATGGTTCCATTATGATAAATTTTTCAATAGGATTCCAATCACACTTTGGTTTCCCAAAGGGTCTCACTTGTATCCCCATGTGTCCATTATGCTTCATCTAATTTAAGGGTTTCACCTTACACCCCCACACACACTATATATGTGTGCCACTACCACGTCACTCTACACCCTTTATGTGGTCAGATATGATTATCCACAACCCCAATAACCATATCTCACTACAATATATTGTATTGATGTGGAATATTCTCCACCACCCAATAAATTAATCAGATGACCATTTGAGATCACATTGACATAACACTACACTGCGCAATCCACCCTCTCCTAAGGATGATATGTCTCAATAGGGGCCATCAGATGGATAATAGAATTGTAATAATTACTTTATCATACACCTAAATAGTGATTCAAACTATTGTAAATTGTGATGTATTTTTAAATAGGGAAACCTGTGGTAGTCATTCAAATTTACAAACCTACATCATCTTAAAGATAACAGAAACCTAAAAATTAAAATGTAAATCATTAATTAACATATATAAATTTTGATGATAATTTAAAAATGGGGAAAATTATCTCCAAGATAAATTTAAATTTTTTAATTTGATTACCCCCAACCCAATACAATTATATTTTTAATGAAAATACCTATTTAGGGATATAGGATATATTATTATTTTTTCGTTATAAATTTTAGCATATCTCAATATTATCTAAAATCATCATTATTTCATCCCTATAAAAAATATCTAAAAATATAGATACAAAATTAATTTTTTCATAAATGGTAGTCACTAAATATCATAGTTTTAGGGTTTTATGAAATATCCAAATAGATATGTTTCTTGAAGTATATATAGATTTAATGAGTTTAACAAAACCCCTAAAATTTTAGCAAACAAATAGATGATCTGGAAATCAATCAAATTTGATACATAATATAGATTATTATGTATGGTTTTAAGTATTCTTAAATAATATTAAGAATATAAAATGATTCTATATATACAAAATTAAATATTCAATTTATCATTATTTTATGTTGGATTCATATACCAATATAAAGATATATGTATCGTGAAGTGAAATGATCATTGACATATCAAAATTAAAACATTGAGTTATCTATAGACAATGTTAATCATGGGGTATTATAACTTATGATGAAATGATATGGAGATAATGAATATAATTATTTTATTATGATATATAATATGCTTTTGAGGAACAAAATGATTTTTTTGAGCAAGATATACCTTATGTTTACCACATGGAGGGTCATAAACTATTTCTTCCTTATACTAAGGGTGAATGTATTGTATTTTGAGTCCCCACTACCTGAGGAATCTAATATATCAATAATGAGAACCTTTATACATTGATAAATTTCTTATATAGTCATTGAGTATTGGATAATTAGGTGTGGTTGATTATATTAATGGTCCATATATACTCAAAGAGTTGAGAAAGTAAGAGCAGACTACATGGGATTGACAAAATTCTTATGAGGTGGCCACCAAATGCATTGAACAAACATATTATATGATTATGCATACTTTAATATGCTGAAATTAGTTTACATGAGTTTGAAGATACACACATTTGATGAAGATCATGTTGTATCCCTTTGTATATTAACTAGTAATGATGCTTTACCAGTAGTCCCTATATGAACATATTTATAAATTCATAATTTCATATTTTCTTTCAAGGATGAAACATTATATGGGGTCACACATTATGGTTAAATGAATGAGGATTGAGGTTTATAAAACCTCAAAAGATTATATATATTTTTTGAGTTTATTCAAAATGAGTTTTGGGTGGTTATTTAAAATGTATTTCATATTATGTGATACATGGTGATGTTAATGATAGATTTCCAAAAAAAATGGATCATATTCAAATGGAGTTTTTTATATGATTTCATAAGAAATCATATATGATATGATTTTATAAGAAATAATATATGATATGATATGAAGAGAAATGGTTCAAAAGTCAATTTGGATTTTGTGGAAGGTATGATATGGTATGTCATAGAGTATGGAATTTATAAAAAACAGAATTTTGTGCCTTTGGGTGTATCATATTATATGATATAGGGATATTTTATAATGGTTTTCTTATCTATTCATACTATATGATAGTTTTGAATTGTTGTGTTACTAATTTCATGGTATAATTCAATTAAAACTATTATAATTAAGTTATGTTAACTGAAAATTATATTGTTAACATTTTAATCTCCCTAAATTATGAGATATAATTTATTAAGAAAAAAACATGGGAGAATAAATTCGTGGGATGAATATAGAAATGATTAATGATTTACTAATTTGTTTCGCAATTCATGTGTAATTGTTGTAATTTATTGGGAACATTTTGATGGATATATAAAGGAGGCTTGTCCATGATACTTAACTGATGTATAGTTGGGATTTATTAGCACACATAAAGTCAATTTCATGTTCTAAAAAACACTAATATTATGACCTCCTTTATAATACACACAATTTTATCAGCACAAGAAATAACACTTTTAAAAAAGCACCATTAATCAATGCTAAATAACTTCTAAGAAGGGTTGTCTTATTTCAATTATTATTTTTACAAAAATTAATTGTCATTTATTCTACCCTATTTATATCACTGATAAACGGTCCCTTTATTAGGGATATTTTTAGATCTAATAAAATATCATTTTATCAGTGTAAATTATAAAACTAATAAAATCCATGAGTTGGAGCAATGTGTTGCAATATTTATAGCATATTGATGAAAATTATTCATAAAAAAGTTAAAATTTAATTTTAAATAAAATATATGTTACAATTTTATAAAAAAATATATTACAAACATTTGAGAAAACTATGATCACAATGATTTTTATTATTTATTACAAACATTACATTTTCCAACAAATTGAAAAACACCATGGGTTGCCCTATATTCTGTAATCTTTGGGACCCCCATTGAAAAGATCACAATCAAACTAATTGTTTCTAAACACAACACCATAACTCAAGAATGAAATACTAGTGTCCCTATAATAATAAACAACTCATATATTATAAATATTGTACAAAAATAAATAAAACATAAATATGATATAATACATTACAAAAAAATCACTTTTGATGTGAAAATACACACATTGAGTCATTTCATGAACAACATGTGTCAGATACATATTCAACTAATTCCTATATTTTAGAAATGATTTATTTATTTTTTACCTACTGTATTAATACAATTCAATCGTTTTTCACTATTTTGAATATGTGATGCATGTTTTGAACTAAAAAAATAATTTTAAACAAAAACACAGAATTTCAGTCATATTAGCCACACCATGTGTCAGATTGATGTGAAACTAATTATTACGCATCAAAAATCACTTATTTATCATTTTACAAATGTATAATATAAATTTGAGAATGTTTTATAATTTTTCAGTATGTGATATTTTTTTGCATAAATTTTATTTTTAAATAAAAAATATTCACTTTTAGTCATTCCAACCACAATATGTTCACGATTAATGTGTCAATGATGCATATACATAAAAAATATTTATGAACGATTTGAATAAATTTTTAACATAATTTGACAAAGTTTTATTGGTTTTCAGAGAATGATGTGTGTTTTGAACTAAAATGTCACTTTCAAACTAAAAACACATACTTTTAGTCATTATTGGAAAACGTTTTCTTAGGTTGATGAGTTACTGATTATTAAAAATTAAAAATTAATTATGGATCATTTTTTTAGATTATCAAGTAAATATGATTGGTTTTCTTTTTTTAGTAAGTGACATTTATTCAAGACTAAAATTATACATTTAAACAAAAGAAATGTAGTTTGAGTCATACTAGGTACATCTTGTATTGGATTCACATGTTCCTTATTATTGAAAATAAAAAATGACTTATGCATAATTTTATTAATGTTTCAAGATAATATGAATTTATTTTTTTACTTTTGAGTATATGATGTCTATTTTAATCATAAAACTCGATTTAAATCAATAACATGTTGTTTTATTCATATTAGGCACACCGAGTGTCGTATTGATGTGTAGTTTATTATTATATGTCAATGATAACATATAGATAATTTTAATAAATTATTAAGAATATGTGATTTCTTTTACTTAGCTTTTAGTAAGTGATGTGTGTGTTGAACTAAAATGGTACATTCAAATAGAAAACACACTCTTTAAATCATATCAGTCACACCATGTTCTATATTTACATGCATCTAAATACAAAAAAAATGAATTATGGATCATTGTAGTAAAATATCATTACAATCCATGCGGGTTTTCTCTTTTTTCTGTGAGTGACACACATTTTTAATATAACATAACTTTTAAATTGTAAACATGAACATTGAGTCATAATAGGTACATCATTGGCCAGATTGATGTGAGGTTGATTTATATACAAGAAAAATGAATTATGGATCCTTATTATAATTTATATGAAAATGCGATCATGTATACTTTATTATAAAAATGTGATTTTTTTGAGATATATTGTTTATTTTAAATAAAAACACACATTTTAGTCATAATAATCACACCATGTGTCAAGAATGACTTATATTTTATTTATATATATCAAAAATTCCTTATGTATCAATTAACTAATGTATATGGATAATATTATTGTGTTTGATTTGTTTTCAATTAGTAAAACATGTTTTAAACTAAAATATCACTTTTAAACTCAAAAAATAAACTTTGAGTAGTACCAGGAACCTTATGTGTCAGATTAATATGAGGATTATTCATATAAATAATAAATATATTTTGGAACATTTTTCATAATTATTAAGAAATTATGAGTTATTTTTTTCAATTTTGAGTATGTGACATGTTTTTTGAATCAAAAAGATTATTTAAAATAAAAACATGCACATTCAATCATACCAGACACACCACGTGTTGAATCAATGTTTCATTAATCCCTACACATTACATATGACTTATGGATATTATTCACCTAGTATAAATACAATAAGTGTGATTTTTCATGGTTTCCCTTAGGTGATGTCTGTTTTGAACTAAAATATCTCTTTTAAAATGAAAAAAATGCATTTTGAGTCATACTGGGAACATCGCGTGTTTGATTGATTTGTGGTTGATTCCTACATGTCACTAGGGAATTTAAATTCATTTTACTAATGTATCAAGAAAATATAGTAATGTTTTATTAATATTGAGTATGTAAAATGATATTTATTTCAAATTTTAATTAAAACACACAATTTGAATCCTACTGGTAACACTATTTATTAGATTGATGTGTGGTTAATTCCTACAAATGAAAAATTAATTATGAATATTTTTTTTCTGAAGTATCAAAAAAATATGATGGAATTTTATTTTTTTAAGGTATTGATGTGTTTTTTAAAACAAAATATTAGTTTTAAACTAAAAACATTCACATTGAGTCATTTTGAGCACACTGTGTGTTAGATCGAGGTGTGGTTGATTCCTACACATTAGAAATGACTCATGGATGAATTTCCAAATTTTTTCTTATAAAAACATTATTTATAAGGATTTGATACAAAAGTTATTTATTACAACACATTTAAATAATAATAATAATTATGTAATATCTCTTTGGAGACACCATTAAAATGCACCTCAATACATCATCCTTGTCAAATACGTCATTGAGAGATTATTTTTCTACAAGTATTTTGTGCCTATAAATAGAAAAAAGGCATGAAAACATATTTCATAATTATTTTTGACTAATAAAATCCCATTTAGTACCTCATAAGGGATCATGAACTCTTATGAAATTGTTTTTGTTCTCATTATAGGCACAAAATTCTTGCAGAAATATAAACTGTTAATCTACTCTTAATAATATCTATGAAAATCAACAATATAAGAAGTTAAAAAAAATAGGAAGTGGAATAAATTAATACTAATTATATAAAATGATGATAAATTCTAAATGATGTGGATAAACCAGCTCTTCATGATCTCTATGAAATTAAAAAAATAAAAACCTGATAGAAAGTTACCTCTTCATGATGTTTAGAAACATTCTGAAACCATGTATTCTACCCACTCATTTCTAAACAAATATATTTCTTGTTTTGAATAATAGATCTATTTAAAGTCCATGTAGTATTGGAAAAACATAAATAAATAAACCATTAGTAAATATTTTAAATTAAATTCAAATTATTATTAGAAATACATCTTTAAGTGTCCTATATTTTTAATAGAATATGATATCTTTTATTAATATTTAAATTTAATAACTATAATCATTATTATTAATCTGTTTTAGAAACTATAGATACATTGAAAAAAATATATAATTTTTTATATATGGTTTGATATTGAAATATTATAATATATACTATAATACTTATCATATTATGTAAATTGATCACCTTTTTGTTCACATGGACTATCATCATACTATGATTTAGATTATATTTGAACACTTCTCAATAAAAAAATTATGTTAAATAATAATATAAATTATATAACATGATGTTTATTTGTAAAATATCTAATTTAGAGGATTAATAAATGATAAAGGTCATTATGTGTGATTGATTTGTTTGTAGTCAATGACTTAAATCCAAATATTAAATAATTTGACTATCTAAATTGATTCTAATGATCAACCAATGATTCTTAAAAAAATACCTAAGTAATGAAATAAATGATGAAAAATTTTATGTGAATAGATTTTATATTTTTACCCTCATATTGTTGCTATTAATAAGAGTTTTTCATCTATAAATTTCATTTCAAACATTGTGGGATGTTGGTCTACTGCTATTAAATATTCCTTTTCATTTAATATCTCTTTTTGTGTAAAAGGTGTGTGAGGAATTTTGAATTCAATTTTTTTGGGGTTCAACCTCCACATAGTACAAATATATTCACATGAAAAAAAACATGCACGATTTTTAACTATAATTTAATTAGTAGATTAGTTATTGAAAAAATAGAATATAAATAGGCCCATCATGTATACATTTATAATAAAGAGTCCCAATCATCCATTATTGAGGATTTAATCTAAATTCTTAGGAACAATATATCCATAATTAAATATATATATATATATATATATATTTTAAAATAAAAAAATGTCACATTATTATCATTGAATGTTTTATCCACACAAACATGTAATATTTGTAAATGTGGAAATTGAAATGGAGGCATAAAGTTTATTTATGATGTTTATTTCTATTGATTGGTTGATCCTTTAGATTGTTTTGATTCTACCTTCCATTCCCAATACATTTATTCATCCATTCTGATAATTCCTGGTTCATGCCATTTTCATTAATTTTTAAATGATTTTCAATAAATATAAATTTTAAAAGACACACCTTATTATTGACATGTATTTTTACAGGATCAAACAACCGTTATATGAACTATCAAATACAATGTTTGATCATGTGGACATCTAGTTAATAATAGGGAATAGGTATCTCATCCCTAACGTGAATACCAAATCTCACATAATATTTTTAATGTTTTTTGTGTGTGAAACATTTACATGGATATTGTATGTTACGCCGAAAAATACAAGAAGATGATTGGGGGATAATATATAAAAATCAAAATAAATTTTACCTTTTAGAATATTATTATAATAGATGTATCAATATCTACCGTTTTCATACATTTATGAAACAATTACAAAAAAATAAATTACTTTTGGTATGTAAGAACTTTGAGTGGAATGTCTAGACTCAACATTGAGGAGATGAATCTTCATGCAGTGGATATTTTTTATTTTTTATTATATTTGATTAATTCCAATAACATTATCTAAAAACTCAGTATACAAATTATATATTTCTTCTAGAAAATTTATTCTTATAATTATCTCATCCATTTTCAAATATTTATCCACCGGTGAATTTTTTTATCAAAACATGTTTTAGGAGACACTAAAAACCCATACCATTGATGCATCTATATTGTTTATCCATTTAAAGTCCTCTAAAAGTGTTTTATGACTATGTATTGATGATAATGGTTATTGTGTATAAACCAAATATTTTTTTTTGATAAAAGGATTCATTGTAATTTAATGTTGAATTAAAGTGGAATAAATTTTTATTATGTCATACAACTCATGATTCCCATACTCATTCGGTGTTTTCATATACTAGTTTTCCATCCTTATTTACATGAGCCTCCTTTCATATCACAATATGTGGGTAAATTTGTTTTTATATTATGATACATTAATCTTCCTATAATGAACATAATTATGTTATAGTTTCATGACATAGAAAAGTATTACTGTAGATTTAAAATATATTCCTTTTTAATGTGACACACACCCTATCATTGAGTAATGGACATAGTACATTTTTTTATGCATCCTTCATAATTTCATTAATCAATTATTTTTTTATTTATTAACATCTCATATCCAAAGTGATTAATATAGGTACCTCTATGTAAAATATTATCAATCACGTTATACTTGAAATGATTCCTCCTTATGATGAATAATAAACTCATTCAATGTTCCTTAGTTTATCATGATTTCATATATATATATATATATATATATATGATCGAGGTTTAATTTTCCTTCATAATTCATGAGATGAATAATCATAATAATTTTCTGAATGCCTCTTTGAACCTTTCTAGTGGCCATTAATAAAAATTTCATTTGATAGTAATCTAGTATAAATGTTATCTATAGGGGATAATGAAAAGTAAATCAATGTTCCATTATTTTAATTTTTAGTAAAATAAAATATTTATATCATAATTATTCCATAATGTCTTCCAAAATTAGTGCCCTCAATGGGGGAACACCATTGTTCCACTTATATACATCAATCGTCACAAGCATTCGAGTGGTTACAAAAATATAACTAATGTGGGATGAATGGACTGATGACATTTTTTATTATTTTGATAACACACCTTTCAAGGGGTTAGGTGGAACCCTAAGGCTTATAGACAATTATATGACCCAAAGGTATTAGAGGAAATCACCTAGATAAGACAACTTGTAACTGCTCCTCCCCAGCACATGTCATGATATCAACACCCCCCATTCATAAGGCTAGTCGGTTGGATGTCCCGTGCAGAGTTGCATATGCCCAATACTATGGGCAATGTCATACCCTCTCTTTCTTCCAATTCCGGTTAGCTCTGCTATGGTGAATGTGCCTGCTCTAATCCTCATCTATAGTTGTTTCCTTTGTAATATTAATAGTACATATACATATTCCTATGGACCGAAGGCCTTAGGGTGGCCCAAAATCCTTGAGGTGTCCCAAAGGCCTTGAGAGACAACTGGCCCGAAGGCCTTGGGTGGACCGAAAGCCATGCAAGACCCAAGGACCAAACTAGTGTAGAACGTGTGTATGGTTTACAATCAAATCCCACTAGGGGCCCACCATGCACAGAGCACACCGCACGTTTCCCGACTAGGAAAATGGACTTTCACATTCAATCCAACCATGAATTTTATTCCTTTAATTCTCACCTTAATTTTTTAAGACTTTCATTTTGTGATGCTTCTATTTTTTCTCATATTATGGTCATTGACCATCTACCATTTCCTTAGTTTCAAAATTATCAAAATATTGTTCCTTAGGATTGGTATAACCATCATGTGAAGAGAACCATTATTCCTTAGTATTGGGAGAATCAACATGTTGGGAATAAATTATTTCAAAATTAGTTGAACATTTAATTTAGATTAAATAAATGTAGTAGTGAACAAATAATACTACGAGGTATCACAATGTATATTAAACAAATAAATTAACCAAAAATATAGAACTACCTTTTTTTATTTAGAGTTTAAAGGTATTTTAACCCTATATCAAGTATCAAAATACCCTCCTTATGGTCCGTATTGACATACAAGACCTCATCTACATTCTAACCACCGTGAAATTATTATGACATCCTAATAAAAGGTTTATTTTAATTGAATTAACATTTGGATTTACAATGGTTTTGGTCATTAACATAAAAAATGAACACTTTTGTTATTGGATCTAAGAAATAAAATACCTATATTATTTGTTATTCCATTATAAATGGTTCATCCTTATAACCTTCTTTATTGAAATCCACTTCCATGAATCCCTATTATTCAATTTTAGTTGTACTCTTATTATCAACCCACTTACATTGAAAACCCATCTCTTGGAATACTATATAATCATTCTCACATATTTTTTCAATGAAGTTGAAGGATTCATTATTCGTATAAATATGATTTCTATCCTTGTAACCAGATAAATGCATTTCCACCCACACAATATTAACTGTATAATTTCTCATGGTACTAGATTCATCAAGTTCATTCAATCCAATTATACAAATATTGATTACATAACCATTGAAAGATAATACATGTCCACTTGGTCCCCAAGCTAGCCATCAGTATCATTATGAAATTGAATTCATATTTTCAGTCAACCCCTTAAAAATAGATTAACGAAGCCATCATAGAAACTTAAGATTATGTGTATTTTATATTAATATTTTAGACCTTAATTAATTCAAATTCCTAGGTATTACTTTATTAGTTTAAACATATGGCATAACCTCTAAACTATTATATAAAATATAATGGAGATCCTACCCCTAATTTGTAATTTTAATTGTGACATCATATGTTCAAAAAATTTATCACCCATAAATTTCCCAATTTGAAGATATTTTTTAAGACTAATGATCACCACATCAGACATGTGGTCAGAATATAATTTAATGACTTATTTAATCATATATCACTCTAAAATAAACCCTTATATGCATATTTGATTTTTGACATACCCTATGAAAATATTTTTATAAAATACAATGGAGTATATATATCTACAATGTATAGGAAATCATGGTAAGACCTCTCTAACAATTTGACTCATCCAGTAAACCATCATATTAAGGAATAATGATGAGAAAAAAATGAAAACTTTATTTACAATGAAAAAATTTTTCTTTTTCACAATTCAAAACTCTATAGAGATTAAAACATTACTAAATTTATATTTTAAAAAATATAAAATATCTTATTTAATGTATGGTCATCATTTTGAGGAAAATTGAAACATAAATCTACATACATTAAATCTTATATCAAAACATGACTTTAATGTGATGTTAGTACCCCTAGCCATAAATAATTAATTGAAATAATGTTTTTATAGTTGATAAATATCCTTATGGAACCTTTAAATGATTCAATAATTTTAAAAACTAAAATACCTTTTTCATGGAAACCGTGTAAGCAGGTGGTGGAAAAATATTATATCTTTCTTATTTCACTTGTGTAAACTCTTCCTATATTCCCAATTCAATCATGTTTAATATAGGCATATTGTCATCTTTTTTTGGGTGCATTTATTAATATGTTGATGAAACTATCATATAAATTTTTACTACTTTTTTGACATCAATACAATTTTTTATGTAAAAATAATTCCAGTAAAGAAATTCAAAAAAACTAAACTATTTTTTAACTTTGGTTCATATGAATTATTGAAAAGGTTTCTCCAAAAGATATTGACATGTCCATTAATTATTGAAACGGTTTCAAGCTGACATAGTGTTTACCTTTTTCATAAATGATACAACCTATAATTCTTTTAATTCAATATTCAAAAATATTTATATAATTATAATAGTCACTTATCATCATGTATAGAATGGTACTCAATGTGAAATCCCCATTTCTATAAGAGTCATATAATGTAACACAAAAATCCCACATCAATTTAATATCTTTGATAAATAGATCCAAATGAACATTACTATTATTAGATAGTTGTTTTGTCCTGATATAAGTAGGGAAATAATATTTTATTTCTTCTTCATGTCTAAAAAAGTGGAAAGTTATGATTTTCCAACATAACAATACATGTCGTGGGAGTGGTACTTTGTAAACCAAAAGGATTTAATATATCTATAGATCATGCAAGATGAAGTTTAACTTGATTATTTTCAAATTCATGATACTCATGATAAATCATCTTCTACTAGGGAGTGTCTACTATGTTTTGAGATTTTCTATAATTATTAATTTTATCTGCATTCCATTCCTATTATTCTGCAGTCTCCTCATATCTATATAGATGAATAAACATTACAATGATTAGAAATTACTATAAATTTTTTGAAGGAATAGATTGATCTTTCTTATAATTAAGACACACCACAATTTGGTAATTTCTTAAATGGGTCATGGTCATTTAGAAACAATATATAGTCATGTGTATTGACATGTATTCTTTTAGAGATCATACCCATTCAGTCTTGCTTTAATTTATAATAATATTTTTTTCAAGGTAGCTCACTATCATCTGGTAGCATATCATTCAAGGGGGAATGTAGTTCAATAATGTTGGTGTCATTCCATCCATATATATTTTCAAATTACATACCTTTATTATGGATAATAATGTTTTATATTTAGTAAAACTAATATACAATGAAATATTTCAACATCTATTTAACTCCTGAAACTATTTTGGAAAATCTTGATCTTAATCCTCAATAGTCATTGTCATATCCCCAATACCATATTTATCATCATTTACACTTATAATCAAATCATTGATATTATATTCATTATAATTCATACCTGTAATCTTATAATATAATCCCAAATACATAGTGTTATCCTAATCCCATATAAAATTTATTTTTTCCATGTGTTTAGTGTAATATTTATAACATTGATCTATTCTAGATCAAATTTTCTTCCAAGTCATTTGGACTAATCTTAATAATATAATAACAACCTAATCATAAAAAATGATTTGAAAATGGTCATATGAATGATCTTTTGAAAACAAATGAACCCTTTAACCCCATATTCATACACTTTTTTCATACAATTATAATCCATCAAATTTAAATTCATATCAATTCTATTTTATTTATTAATATTCATATTTATCAAAATAAATAAATACACATGAGGTGTGATCATAAAATAGTTAAATTATATTACCTATACCCACACACACACACATATAATCGGGATATTTGATATAAAATGTCTTTAAATTAAAAACATATAAAATCATATAAGTATGAATAATTATATTAATATAAATTATTATAACACTTAATTATTTATTATAAGAAGTCGCATATAAACAATAATTCTATTTTTTAAAATGGATTAATCAAGGGATATAATTCATTGCTTGTCCCTATCATTGTTCACAAGAAACCAATGGATTTCTATAACTGTATAATTATACAGATATATATAATTATATTTCACTATCACAACATATATCAAATAAAATTACATATTTTTATCACCGTTCATGTAGTCTTAAAAACAAATTAGTCCCATTGATTATGATTATTACATTTTTATAACTATGAAGGACATCATATTCAATCCACAGACTATCATCTCAAAATAATTATCTCTTAAATTCATCTATTAAAATCAAACTTGAGATATGTAGTCATGTGTTACAACTAATGCTTTGAATATTTACTAATTATTAATCTATAATACAATTGGAGGTAGATATATCACTTATACTATTTCTGATTGAAACAAACAATTTGGATGACACAATTCATTTGATTAATTCTATATGAACATTTTTGGTAAAATATGTCTATCTAAATCTTCATTTATAGACCAAAATGAATATATATAGGATATTTGATAATGATACCATAAATCAAATCATGGTTTCTCATACAATGTTATTGTATATACTAATGTAATTTGGGGAAATGGTAATGGCCAAAAATGGCCTACACGTAAATATTTGTGGAGAAGATATGTGAAACAAAAAATATATCACATCATTGTTAAAATACTATCAAAATTTTGTTTTTTATCTATCTAATCTATTTGTTGTACAATTCTTGTACATTGATTACATTAAGCGTCAGATTGTGTGAATATTAATTTTGTTTATGTTGATCTCATCACTATTTATAATAAAAAAATATTTTATATCCATTTTTTAAATCAAACTGTTATGAAAATATTAACACTGAATCTTATAATTTTAATAAATCCCAATATTATTATAATTATATAACTTTTTTAAAATTTGAAATTAAAAGTTAAAATTCATTGAATAATGAAATTATGAGTTGCTGGTAGTTTTTATATCAAAAAAAACTTATTTTAATTTATCTCATCATAAAAAACCTAGGAATGAACCATATAGTTATTTTTCAAATTACTTATTTGGTAATAATAAAAACAAAAACATTAATAGGGCATTAGATTTAGAAATTAATTATGATTGTGTGTGGAATGGAATAAATTAATTATTTAACTTAAACAACACAAATTTTCAAATTTTAAAATTCTGTAGATGATCGATTTAATAGAAAAAATATTTTTAATGAGTAATGGAATTTATAAATTAAAAACACTTTCTAATAAAATAATATAAATTAAATTTTTTAAATTTATTTATTTAAAAAATATATATTAATTTCCAAATTTTTATTAATTTCTCATTAAAAATAATGTAAAATTTTAAAATGATGTTTAAAAATATCGGGTCAATTATAACAATTTTTAAGATCCTAAAATTTTATAGAGATATATCAAGCTTGTTTTCTGGTAATATTTTTCCTTTTATTGTGCATAATTTGAATAGAATTTACCTTGGGGTGTGTTTGGGTAAAAATTGAGAAAAATTGAAAAGAGGCAAGTGCATCGGTGGCAAATGGGTTTTCCCTTACCATACAGCCTGACCCAACAAACTGTGAAACCGTAGATAGAGGGGGATTGCATGATTTGTGTAGGATTTTTAAACTATTTTTGCTATTATTATTAACCATGTACCCCTAGAAAATAGGTAAGTGGTTTATGTGCATGGTTATAGAAAGCCATGGGCCCCTGCCCAACAAACCGTTTGTGACTTTCTAATTCACTCGAAAATTAGTTTTAAAATTACATGAACCCCAGAAACTCACTCAAATCATACCCCATTCAACAACTAATTTTTTTAATGATTTTAGAGCCTCATGTATGAATTTTGGGACCTCCCAACCAACATTATTTGTGATTAGAATCCTAGATCAAAGATCTTTACCCCTAATGGTAAGTGGGTCTCATACCGGTGGGACTCTCATTCTTCTTCCATTATTCTCTCTTAATTTAAGGGAATTAATTCTCTACATTGGTTATATAAGAAAAAGTTTTATGGATCTATATCTAGTAATATATATCTAGATATTAATTTAAGATATCTTTATTTGTTTGATCTTTATTTAGGGTTTTAGTTTCAGATCTCATTCTACATCATTGTGTCACTAAACTTTTGGGGATTTCCATTAAGTGATTGTTTGTCAATGAATTAAGGTAACTGGTATATAATTCAAATCTGAATGTCATGATTGAAATTATGTTTTTGTAATTTTATAATTTCTATTTGATGTTTAAAAACTATTTTCTCATTTAATTAATTAATTTTGTGAATTAATTAATTGAGGAAAAATTTGTAATTGGGGATGATGGAATTATAAATTATGAAAAATAATTATTAAATTAGTGATGAGTAAATAAGGGTTGTTGAATTGATTATGGGATAATTATATTGATAAATTAAATGATTTATTGATGAATTAATTATTTAGTATCATGTTTTATATGATTAATTAATTTTTCATTTAATTAACATGATTAACATGATTAATTAATTATTGAGTTAATTAATTAGATTTAGATGATTAATTAATTGTTGAGTTACCTAATGGGATTGAGCTGATTAACTAATTTTTGAGTTAATTAAAATAATTTATATGATGAATTAATTATGGTGTTATTTAATGGGATTGATATGATTAATTAATTATTGATTTAATTATTGGGATTGAGATGAATAATTAATTTCTGGGTTAATTAATGGGATTAAAATGATTAATTAATTGTTCAGTTAATTATTAGGATTGAGATAATAAATTAATTAATGAATTAATTTATGAAATGATGAATGTTAACAATTGAATTCAAATGATATTTGAGATATAGAATGGTAGCAATAGAATTTTGAGATATGGCATGAGAGATAGACTGGTAACAGTGTAATTCTAAGGCATGATTTACCTTGGAGATAGTTTAGACTCTGGTGTGGGCCGAAGAAGTTATCGAGGTTTGGGTGTCCTCAAGAGCCCATGGAGTTTATGCGGTTAAATAAAGAATAATTTGATAATGTGATAACTATTTATTTATGCACTGTACTTATTTAATTATATAACTAAATAAAATTGTTATTGATTGAATATTATTTTTGACATCTTTAGTAGTGGAATACTAAGTTCTAATCACACCCTAATTGGGTAACCTGATTAGTACCTAAATAGATTTCATGGTAACATAACATGATAAGGATAGAGGCCCTATATTTGATGGTTGTGTTAGGATGATGTATTGATGAGAAAGCTAGACGTGGTTCAGTACCTACATTGAAGTTAATAGTGTCTTAACTTTTCTGTCTATATTATGACACATAGCATGTACAATAACATAGAATATATATCATTCAGTTGGATAGTATATTTCCAATTTTTTTCATAATATGTTATTGGAATCATTATGGTTATTGATATATATTATGTTGTTGATTATTTATTTTCCGTTGGTATTTTACATTGAAAAAGAGAGTATAGTCTCCCAATGATTAATATTATACCCTCATTACTAGTCCACAACCTCTTATGTACAGGGAGGTGTTCTTGAGGTTGCATGGTGGACTGGATTGTGGCACCATTGTGTGGAACCAATGGTTGGAAATTAAAATGTTATATTAAAGGTAGTTTTTATTTATTTCTTTTGTCTTATTTTATTGAAATGGTAGACTTGAGACTAGGAAGAGTTTGTTATTGGTTATGATCTCATTAATTGGAGTATCTAAACCATGTACGAGGAAGAAACCATGTATCCAAGGAATGATTATTGTTATTTATGTTTTATATTATAATTGAACATTATTTCACCTTGTATAATGCACTTATTGGGTTATTTGATTTTTATAGATTTTAATGATGTCCCATTAAGGCATGAGAGTTGAGTAAGAATGAACCATTATATGAACATGGGAATATTTTTTTTATATTTATCATTTTAGACATGGATGTAATTGGGTTTTGGAGTAAGTTGTTAAGATTGAATTGTTCCTCCTTTCGTGTGAAATTAAACTGAAAATGTTTCCTCACACAAAATTAAATGAATGAAAATGATGCAAGATTAGAAAAATTGGTTGTCTAAATTAGAAATCCTAAATAATGATAAGGTTTTTACTTTATTTAACCCTGGCCTTGATGTATAATGGTTATGAGTAGTGATAGTGTTGTGATTTTGAACATGTGGAGACCTCTGAGAAATGTATTTTTTTCTATTTCTTGTAAATGTGTTAATGTTGAGAAAAATAACTTATGGTTTTCATTTGGAAATATAGAGTTATACCACCATGATGATGCATGTTGAGAGGATAACAAGAGCTCATGTCTATAGTTTATAATCTAGTGGTAGAAATAGAGGAATGGATAGTGTCAGGTGAGGTAGTTTGATAGTAGTTCCAAGAAAACATTGTTCGATTCATGAAATTCATAGGGAGAGACCCAAGGTGGGTTTTGAATTGGATTTTTGACTTGAGGAGGTAGTTTAAATAATGGAACCCTCAAAATTTTCTAGATAGGGTGGACGAGAAGAAGTTTGGTTCTGGATTGTGTCTATCCAAAAAATACATTACCACATAGAGACTCCTACTAAGAAGAGGTTCATATTGGATGCATATATGCTATTAAGATCAATTAATTGTTGGTGGGATGTTCAGGATCTAACTATAAAAAATGATGCTATCATTGGGTAGGAATTCTTGGATATGTTCTTAGAGCACAGACATCCAAATACACTAAGGTTGGAGGGAGTAGTTGAGTTAATCAGATTGACTTAGGGAATTATGTTCATGATTGACTAAGATGGAAACTTTACATATTTGTAGTGATTTTCTGTAACATTGGAATTGGGTGAGGCTACTTTAGAAAAATGATACTAGGAAGGATTTAAGAGTATAATTAAGTCCCATGTGAATATCTTTAGGCTCTAGAAGTTTTCAGAAGTGGTGAATTAGGATCTCATAATTCTGGGTATCCAAAAGAGGCATCCAGTGTGGGATAAATGATTAATGTAGGAAGATCATGAGGTACATCTTTTGAGGAATAGAAGATTTGTTATGATAAATTTAACAAAATTATCAAAAAATAGAGCATCTAGAAGGAAATTTCAATTACATAGGACCTTTCTGTAGTAATTTCCCACCAGTATAGTAGTCCATGTCACTATCATAGATAATGTCCATGACCAACAGTAGTGTTTAGATCATGTAATAATATGAGACATCTTCAAAAGTTCTATCAGAACCTAAGACAGATGTGTAATAATGGGGTATCTAAATAAGATTTGAGCATAGGAAGGGGATATTCTACACCAAATATGTATAGTAGTCGGAGTTCCACTAGCCGTGGTGGTTGAGGGAGTGGATGTGGTACTTCTGTGTAGGATCACCCATATTAGCAGAGTGGTGTAACTCATGTGACTCAGACCGCATCATATAGAAAAGGCGAATGAAAATTGAATTTGGTGAAGCTTACACTTTTAGATATTGAGGAAGAAATATCAACAGTTAGAGATACTATTCTTGAAGCTTCTACATTATATATTCCATTATTTGATACTGGTTCCTCTCATTCCTTTATTTTCCCCAACTTATAAATCGTTTTAGCCTGGAGGTGGAGTTTGTGTGTGAGGTGTTGATAATAGAGACACTATTGGGATGGCGCACTAGGTTTATCTTCTTGTGCAAGGGATGTTCTCTCAATGCTGGAAAGTATCATTATCTATAGAATATATAAATCATATAACGTCAGGTTTCATCATAATTTTGGTTATGGACCGTTGAGTAGAATACCAAGACCATATTGACTGTTACCATATGAGAGTGTCCTTTACGACTCCTAAGGGTGACAACAATATTCATTATGTAGAGTGGAATATACAGGAAGGACGAGTTGAGATAATTACTCATCATTCACAACCCAGATTACTAGTCTATTATTAGATGATTAAGGTGTAAATAAGGATGTATTTCCACCTATAGTGGTATGGTTTTAGGATGTGTTTCCTAAAGAATTATTGAGGCTGCAACCAGAGAGAGATGTGGAATTTACTACTGATCTCATGCTAGTGGATGAGCCAGTTTTTATTCCACCATATAGAGTGTAACCAAATATCTTCAAGAGCATAATACATAGCTAGATGAGATAGATGATAAGTGATTATTCATATGAGTATGTCACCATGGGGTTCACAAGTGTTGTTTTCTATGAAGGATGATGAGACTTTGTTCTCTTGTGCTCACTATCGAAAGTTGACTGGGATGACAGTGAAGAACCTGTATCGTCTTCCAAAAATCGATGATCTTTTTGACTAGTTGAGATTATATTTTGTCTATTCAAATATTAACTTGAGATTAAGTTATCATTAGTTTAGATTTTGACATTCTTATATATTGTGGAAAACTTTCATATGCAGGTATGGAATATATGAGTTCATTATAATGCTATTTGGGTTGATGAACACACCAAGAATGTTTATTGCCTTGATAAACAAAATATTCCAGTTTTATCTAGATCAATTTGTTGCAGTGTTATTGGATGACATATTTGTGTACTCCAAGACTCTTGAAAATCATTCCCAATATATTTAAATTGTATTGAGTACATTGAGATATAATTATCTATACACAAAGCTATAAAAGTGTTAATTCTATATTGATCAGGTACATTTATTGGGACACATAATTTTGGAGGAAGGTGTGTCAATAGATCCAAATAATGTTCATGAAGTGGCTTCTTGGGATAATCCCATGAATGTGGTCAATATTTTTTTGGGGGTGGCTAGATATTATTAGAGGTTAATCGAATAATTTTCCTATTTTTTAATACCAATTTTGGGGTTGACCAACAAGAGGATAAAGTTTTATTGGTTGGAGTCATGCGAGAATGATTTATATGATTTTAATATGCACTTGACATCAGCATTGATATTGATCCTATGTAATCTAGGTGAGGAGTATACAGTGTATTGTGATGCCTCTCAGATAGGGCATAGAGCAGTGTTGATGTAGGGAGATCGAGTTGTGATGTATGGTTTTTGGAATTTGGTGCCACATGAATGGAACTGCCGTATGCATGTCCTCGAATTGGCTATAGTGGATTATGCCTTGAAGTATTCATGATATTATCTTTTGGGAAAGAAGTTAACAATGTTTATTAATCACAAGGGATTAAGGAATATATTCCCACAGTTGGATTTGAATCTATGGAAGCATAAATGAGTTGAGTTTTTATAGTATTTCAATTTTGATTTAGCATATATGCCTAAGAAGGGGAATAATGTTATGGATTATTTAAGTAGATAAAACACATTATAAATTTGTTCAGGAGTCTAGTGTTGAGTGGATGATAATGACTCTACTAGCTGAGATACAGGTAGTTGTTTAGGAGAGTTAGGAAAAAATGACCGGTATCAGTTTTAGTGGAGTCTACACTTTTGAGATGGATTAAAGATAGGTACTGTGAGGATAAAAAATGTTTATCTTTGAGGGATAACTCTGAAGGTGGGGAGACACCATCTGACTAGTTGATATATGATGATGATATAATCTATGTCAAAAATTAAGTTATTGTGACTACGAGCATTTGGGATGAGCTAATGTGGGTATTTCATGACTCATAGTGGGCAGTCCATCTAGGTGTGACCAAAATTTAATGTGACCTATGATTATAGTATTGGTGGTTGGGATTAAAAAAAGGGGATAACAGGGTCTGTGACATGATGTTACTCTTTTATGTAGGTTAACAAAGAGAAACAATAACCTAGAGGATTACTATAGCTAGTGAACTTTTATAATATAAATGGGATGTTCCCATGGACATTATGGTGGGTCTCCTGGGGATGTCTTAAGAGATTGAAATTATTTGGGTGATTTTTGACCATTTGATCAAGGTAACACATTTCCTTCCTATATGAGAGTGTTTCTCAATGGGTAATTTGAGAGAGTTGTATGTCAGGGAGATATTCTATCTTTACAGGTTTCTACAGACTATAGTTTTAGACCGTGAACTGTGTTTTACTTCGTGCTTCTGGTAGGGCATAGAAAAGGAATTGGGTATGTAGGTTTCAATCAGTACGACATTCCACCCCTTGACAGATGGGAAATCAGAGTGTAATATATATGTGCTTGAGGATATACTTCAGGAATGTTTCATAGAATTCGGTGAATATTGGGAGATCCATTTACCATTAGTGTATTTTTCTTATTGTGACTATGAGTAGTCATATTCTGATATAAATGGTTCACCCCTAGATTTTATAGAGGGTGATCATGTATTAATTTCTGTGTCTCCTAGATTTGGTCATCACTGGATACAAATATAAGGAATATGGTGACCATGTTTGTTGGAATGTTTGATGTTGTGGAGACAATTGGGTTGGTGTCATACCAATTGGATATTCCATTTAGATACAGTGTTATGTGTGAAATATTTTATGTGTAAAAACTTCAATAGCATCACCCTAACCCTTCTCATGTCATCGATGTGGATGTTGATGAGCTTGATATAGATGCGTCCTTTGAGAATAATTTAATATGCATGTTGGATCACAATGAAAGAGTGTTGTAGGGAAAGACCATGCTGATAGTTCTCATTTTGTGGCAGCATGAACATGTTTACATGGAAACATGGGAGAGAATATTAGATATGAGGGATCAGTGGCTCGATCTTTTTGGCATATAATCTTAGATATGATTGGGAGTACATCTGGATGATGAGTTGTTATAAGGTGGGGAAATTATAAGATCCTGAACTATTATAAAGTTTTCTTGAGGTTGTTATCATGTATGATTTTTTCATTGTTTGAGAATAATTTTATTGGTTTTTAAATTTGGGTGTGTTTGGTTAAAAATAGATGAAAATTTTAAATAATGAGGTGATTGCATGGGTGTCGCACGGTTTTCTGTAACAATGCACCTCAACCCAACAAGCTTTATAACCCTAGACAGAGGTGGATTGTACAGTTGATATATAGTTTATCAAACTATGTTATCTATTAGGAGAAAATTTGGACCCTTATAAATTATGTCTATGGTTTTTGTGCACATTTAAAGAAGTCCATGTTCCCTGGCACTGCAAATTGTGTGTGACTTTACAATTCACCAGAAAATTAGTTGTAAAATTACACAAACCCCCAATACTAACCAAAATCAAACCCCATTAAACCTATGAAATCCTTTCACAATATCATATCCTATTATATGGATTCCATGCCCTCTTAACATCCATTATTGGGGATTTCAATCTCTAATCGATGATCTACACCCCTCTCGACAAGAGGATCTCATCCCATTTGGTTTCTTATTTTTCTTCAGTTCTTATCTCCTTCTTTAAGGGAAGTTATTCTATATTTTGGTTTGATCTATAACTTGTTTTATGGACCAAGATCTAGTATTGTATATCTAGAATTGTATTTAAGAGATCTTTATTTCTTCTATCTTTTTTGGGGGTTTGAATCTGAATCTCATTCTAGGTCATTGTGCCACTCATATTTTGGGGATTTTCATTGGGTGATCAATTGTTGAAAAACTAAGGTAGGTGTTCTACAATTAAAATCCCAATGTTTGGATTGAAATTATGTGTATGTAATTGTATAATTGTTATTAGATGTTTAAACATTGTTTTTTTGTTGAATTAATAAATTTGGTGAATTAATTAATTGAGGACAAATGTGAGTTTGGAGATGTTGGAACTGCATATTATGAATAATAAATTTTTGAATTAATGATGATCTAATAAGGTTTGTTAAATTGAATAATTAATTGTTTAATTAATTAGATGATAATGAGATTTTTGAGTTAAATTATTGATTCATGAAATAATTATGGATTAATGGGGTTGAGATGATTAATTAATTGTTTAGTTAATTAATAGGATTGGGATGATTAATTAATTATTGAGTTAATTAATAAGTTTGAGATGATTAATTAAATTTTAAGTTAATTAATTGGATTGATATGATTAATTAATTATTGAGTTAATTAATAGTGTTTATTTGATTAATTAATTTTTTTGTTAATTAATGGGATTGAGACGATTAATTAATTATTGAGTTAATTAATGGGATTAAGATGATTAAATAATTTTATAGTTAATTAATGGGGTTGAAATGATTAATTAATTTTTGAGTTAATTAGTAAAATTTATATGATTAATTAATTTTTGAATTAATTAATGAAATGATAAATGGTTTCATAGAATTTATACAATAACTCATATCTAGAATGGTAACAATGACACTATAAGATATGACATGTCATTATAAGGCATGATATTTTTTTCAGATATTTTAGACTCTGGCATGGGCCAAATCAGGTATTGAGGTTCATGTGTCCTTGGGAACATGGGGAGTTTATGTGGTAAAATAAAGAATAATTTGATAATGGGATAAATGATTATATATGAATTTTACTTATTCATTTATACAACTGCATACACATGTTATTAACTGAATATTGTTTTAGACATCGTTGGTGGTGGCCTACTGAGTAGTACTCACACCCTACCCGGGCTTCTTGATCAGTAACCGAATAGATTTCATGGTTTCAGGATAGGATAAGGACAGGGGAAAAGTGTCAGATGGATGATTTGAGGTGGATCAGGGATGAGGGAATCAGATGATGCTCTTGACCTTCTATTGAGTTGTTAGCGTCTTTAATTTTGGTTCTGCATTTTGACACCTGGCACGTACAATAGCATGACATATCTATAATTCCGTTTGATATTGTATTTCTAGTTTTGGTCATCATGTGATTTTGGAATATTCTTGTGTATAGATATATATTTGGTTATTGTTTATTTATTTTCCACAGGTATTTTTCTCTAAAAAAGAAGGTATGTTCTCCCCGTGAATGATATTAGACCCTCGCTGTTATTCGGTAGCCTCTAGCATATAAGGAGGCGCGCTTGATATCACATGGTGGACTAGCTCACAAAACCATTGCACGACACCTGGGTCGGTACATTACATAATTACAATATAAAATACAATGTTGACTTGATCTTTTCTTAAAATTGGACTTCAAAGATCAAAAAAATATTTTTATTTATTTCCTATATAAAATTATAAAATAGATATTGAAAAAATTGAGAGTATTTTTTCATTTTTCTAATAAAACTATATATCATTTTCAAATAACAATGATTGAATGAAATCAAAATTCCACACATAATGTTTGTGAATCGAAGTAAAAATCTATTGGAATCAATGGGGATATTATTTTTTATGACCATGTGACTAATAAAGATTAGGTTAACAATATGATATTTGTATCCATTGATTGATCATTCCCAAAGTAAAAGAATAAAAATAAATAATAATATGAGAGAGGGGCCAAATATTGATCATATGAAATTAACTAATAAGAACCAAAAAATGTGAAAGAAAATGCCAAAATGACCAACAAATGAGAAGAACAATAAAATCATGAATAATGATGATATATCGATTAAAAACAAATAAAAAAATTACACACCTTATATTTAAGGGTCAATTAACTTAAAGGATTCAAATGAGGCCATAACACAATTCCTAATTCTGTAAGATCTTGAATGGATAAACCAAAGGTTATCTCAGTTTGGGTACCTTTAAAATAGAGGAATGGGTTTTATCAATGATTATAACAAATCATTATTAAAAGATACATTTATCAGTTCTACAATGAAAAGTGATGATAAATTTATGGTTTATGACCACTTTAGCACTGATAAAGCCTAATAATTTTTGGCACTAAAAATGCATTAATAAATCAAACCTTTATTAGCTTTAATAGATAAAAACATATAATTTTATCTTTTATAAGTGCTCAATATAGGATTGGTAAATACTAATATAAAAAATATTAAATTTTAAAATTAAAATAAATTACAAAATAGTTCAAAATGTATATTAAAATTACATTATAATAAATAATAAATATTAGAAAAATTAGTGACAAAAAAATTACAAAAATTACAAAAATAAAAAATTATATTATGTATATTAATGTATTAGTAAATTTGATAATGTTTATTTAAATTTATTATATTATAAAAAATGTTTTAATATTAAATAAAATAATTAATAATATTAATTATGTAAATTTAAAAAATATTAAAACTGATTAAATTTATAAATTTTGTATATTAAAAAAATAATATAATTGAAGAAATGTTAATATTAAAACAAAAAATATCTACAATTTAATTTAAATATAAAATATTTAAAATAAATTACTAATTAAAAATGAATAGATAATAAATCTATAAATATTCAAATAAAAAATACTAAAATAAAATGGAATAAATATTAAGTACGTAAATTACAAACATATTATAAATATTAAATATTATTATAAATTATTATAAATAAATATTCAAAATGAATAAATTATAGAAATATTATTTGAATAAATATTAAAAATAAATAAATTATAAAATTATTAAAAGATAATAAGTATTAAAAATGAATAAATAATAATAGATAATAAATTTAAATTAAAAAATTAAAAACTATAAAACTATAAAAATACTAAAAAATAAATTAATTATTTTAATTATATTAAATAATGACATATAACAACCCATAATTTACATACATTGTTTTTACTTCAGAATTTAAGCACACTTATTATAACATATAACAAATCCCAGATAAGACCATATAGGTATAGTGTCTTTAGAAACTGGGAAACATAAACAACTGATTCATAAAGCATCTACTTTGCCTCCCATTTATTTCAACATATCTAGAGTCCCTTTTTGGCATATTCTACTTAATAACCTTCTTCCTAACCTGGGGAAACAAAACATACAAAAATGTGAGCTCAAATGCTCAGTAAGGGTAAAAAAACTAAATATCAATCACATCATATTCATAAGAACATAACATTTTAGAGATCTTAACCTACAAAAGAGAGCATAATTTCATAACATGGGATAAATCATAGTAGTGAAATGAAATCCCAATAATCATAACATAAAACATAAAACTTTGTGGCATACACACGTAATCGTAGAGAATCATTTCTTATTAGTCAAGACTCATTTCCAAGACTATCTTAGTGGATAAAGTCCATTTCTGAACCGAGTTCACTCCCCGTTTCAGTCCTGCTTCACTGAACCGGAATAACCTACCGTTCTAGAAATGTATATCTCATGAGATATAAAATCTTTACCCAGTGAATTGGAGGGAGATATAGGTCCCACCCATCTCATAATGATACCATTCTTATGTGTGCCACAAAATCATAAATCATACATCATTACATAACCCATGTAATAAAAATGGGATTCTTAAACAACATGACATCATAAAACAAGTCATATAAGATAAAGGAATTCATAAAAAAAATTACATCACAGCACAATAAAATAAATGTAATAATAGGGATAGAAACAGAACCCTATATTATCTTAGATGGAAAATAATTTTTATAAATCACTTGAACCCCATTCTTGAGGAAAATATCCTTTCTACTTCAAAAACATTTTTCCTTTCTTAACATGTCATACAATTTTAAACTAAAAGAAGTTGATTAAAAATAATCGTGAAAACTTGTAAAGTAAGCTTCTTGGAAATAATGTTTAAAAAATCCATTCATGCCGTATAAGTCAAAAAAAACATTCTTCTCGTACTTTTGTCGGAAATGTCAAAAAGTACCTCGTACGAAAAATGACAAAAGATTCCTTTCATATCTTTTACTAAAAACTCACCGACGGGTAAAATTGGATATTAACTATTTTAGAATTATATTAATATCACATATTGAGGAAACATGGATGTGGATGATAAAATACACCCCAGTAATTACCAATGTACAAACGATCTTGGATAAAAATGAGATTGTGATATTTCCATTACCTTAGGTCTGATATGCTTTGTACGTGTCCGAACCTCCTGTATAATGATTTAAATAATGTTATTGACTTATTCAATAATCATAAATATTTTTATGATATCATATTAGGTCACATTCTTAGCTTCTTAGTAGTAATATTTCATTGCTACTTGTTATTCGGGTATTTATAACTTTTTGTTCTTATGTGTGTTTTGTCGAATAAATTCTTATTCATCTCTTTAGGTTATAGATAACTCATTTCCAGAATGGTATTAGTGTAATATATATCATATTCATTCATTCATTTCATTTCATTTATATAATCATTATGAAATTAAGATCATGTAGAACGAGTCGCATCACATCGTGGAAACCGTATTCCGTACGTACGCACGAGTGATGATATCGTTCCTATGATCATGGAATTGTATTGGAGTGTATGTATACTATTTCAGAGTCAGTATCACATTATCATAGTCATATATAGTAATTATTTACACCATTATACCCATCAAAGTAAGGTGGTGGTGGAAAATAGATTACACCACGGCGTGGAGACGGTATTCCGTACGTACGCATGCGCGGTAATTTCTTTTTCCGTTGGATGGATAGATGGTGAAATAGGTTTGTTTCATACTAATAATAACATATAAGTATATGAGTGATACTGATTTTATTACTTCATAATGAAACAAATAAATAAGAAGAAGTGGAAGAAGAAATAAAGATGAAAGAATTGGTAACAGACATTACCTTTTATTTGAAGTGCTTCTTTGAGACCTCCTTTTAGGGCACTAATATAGGTCTTTGAAGAAGACCAGAACCACTAGGATGTCTCTAGGGAAGTGGAGAGGAGAAAGTGGCAGGGTTTGGCCGAGCTTGAAGGCTCAATGAGGTGTGAGGAAGAGAGGGAGGAGGTGGCCTTTTATAAGGGAGGAGAGGGGCACCTTTGGAATAACTAAAAATATTATTTTATTATAAAGTCAAGTTGGGTTTTAAAGAGCTCGAAATTGATTTATTTCGAAGCTAAGATGGGTATGGGTCGAAAGCCTCTCATCCAATAGAATTTAGACAAGTTTAGGTTGCTATTTTAACCTTATCATTTAGATTTAACATTAAGATAAATAATTTTACTTTTACCATCTCTTCTTGTGTTCTTATACTATAAGGTTAATAAACTTACTATAAGCAGCCAAACGAACCCCAAGCTGTTTATTATTAATATATAAAACCTTCTCTAAGTCATTTGGCCGAACCTTATATTTTTAGGAATAAAATAACAATTACTAATATAATATTTGTTTTAAAAACTATTTTATGTCAATTTTGACACTATTTAGTAATTAATTTTTTGTGAAAATCATAACAGAATTATTAATTCGAAAAAAGTTAATTAAATCAATACTAACATGTCATATTAATCATTAAAATTAGTGTAATTCATAAAAACTGTCAAATTACATTTATTTTGGTGTTTATACCATCAATTATGTCTATATTTCATTAATAAGTTAATTACTGCATCATCATTGTGTCATAAATAGATTAAATTATTTAATGACTAAAAATTACAAATAAAATACCATTATGTAGGAAATATTTCTATATTTCTAATGAATATTTATAGTTGAATTGATCTTATGTATAACCCCATATTAAAAATTATTTAGTTATAAAACTGTGATTTTAACTATTTTAACCCTTCTTTAAATAAATTAATAATAAATGTCTTAATCTAATCCAAGTGGGCCTAAATGGTCTTATTTTATTCCTAAGTTTGTTTTTGGTCGAATTACATTTTTCAAATAGAATTAGGAAATGTGTTAGGGTAATAATAATATCATTTTTACCCTTAATTACCCTATTTACTTTTAACCGTGGAAAAAAAAGTAAAAAGTTACTATTCACCAAAAAAATTATTTTCATCTCATTGAACCACATTTTACTTGCTGACATCAACCGTGTCTCTTGGATTTTTGAAATTCCAGTCACAGAAGCGGTAAAATTATGTTTTATGAAAAATTCAGTTTTTTTAACTACCACATAGTGGTTTCACTATTCATCAAAAATTGAAAGTTTTTAGGAAAATATCAAAATTTCAGCCTAGGATAATTTCGATATTATGAATCCAAAAACGATGTCCATTTTGAAGAATAAAATTTATAAAATTTCAAAAAGTGGTTATTACTATTCATAACGGCTAGTTTTAATAATATTTTATTAGCATATCATTGTTTAGTAAAACTCGGTATTGCGTATGACGCAAGCTATCGAGGAAGGTCGTGATTTCGTGTAATGCAAGCCAAGCAAGTGTTGTGTGTAGAAAAGATTCCTTTGATGATTTATATAACATAAAAGTCTCAGGTGTTACATTCTACTCCTCTTAAAATGAATTTCGCCCTCAAAATTCGTCACTTTGTAACAAACAGATGAGGATACCTCTCCATCATCATATCCTCGAGCTCCCATGTAGCTTCTTCTAATTGGTGGTTACTCCATAAAACATTCACCAATCGAGTGGTATTGTTTCATAGGAATTTTTTTCTACGATCCAGAATCTCTATTGGTTGTTCTTCATAAGAAAGATCCTGCTCCAGCAGTACAACTTCTGAGCTGAGTACAAGTGAAGGATCAGGTATGTACTTTCTCAGGAGAGATACATGGAACACATCGTGAACTTGAGAGAGATTCAGTGGAAGCGCCAATCGGTAAGCTACCTTCCCAACACGATCCAGTATTTCGAAAGGACCGATATATCTAGGGATCAACTTCCCCTTCATTCCAAATCTCATAACCCTCTTCCAGGGAGATATTCGTAAGAACACTTTATCACCCACTTCAAACTCTAGGTCTTTTCTTCGGTTGTCGGCATAACTTTTCTGTCGACTCTGAGCTGCTCTTATGTGTTGTTGAATAGATCTGACCTTTTTTGCCATTTCATTAATGAGATCAGGTCCTAATAGCTTTCTTTCCTAAACTTTATCCCAGCAAGTTGGAGTCCTGCATTTCTTTCCATAGAGAGCTTCATAAGGAGCCATCTGAATACTGGAGTGAAAGCTATTATTATAAGAAAATTCCACCAAAGGTAGGTGTTGATCCTAACCACCTTTGAAATCTATAGAGAAAGCTCTCAACATGTCTTCTAGAGTTTGAATTGTTCTCTCAGACTGGCCATCTGTCTGAGGATGATAAGTAGTGCTAAAACTCAACTCTGTATCCAGAGTATGCTGAAGACTTCGCCAGAACTTCGAGGTAAATCTCGGATCCCGATCAGATATAATAGAAAGTGGTACTCCGTGAAATCTTACCACTTCCTTTACATATATCCTGGCAAGCTGATCCAGAAAGAAATTCTCTCTAATAGCAATGAAGTGTGCAAACTTTGTAAGAATATCCACTATGACCCAGATAGAATTATTGCCTTTGGATGTTTTAGGAAGTCCTGTGACAAAGTCCATAGTGATGTTTTCCCATTTCCATTCGTGTATGGGTAATGGTTGTAACATCCCCTTAGACTTCTGTCTCTCAGCTTTATCTTGTTGACAAACCAAGCATCGAGAGGCATATTCAGCAACATCTCTTTTCATGCCATCCCACCAGAAGTACTCCTTCAGGTCCCTATACATCTTCGTGCTTCCATGATGAATAGATAATGAAGAACTATGAGCCTCATCCAGCAGCTCTTTCATTAATTCGGGGATGGGAGAAACACAAACCCGATTCCTGAACTTTATTATCCCATCACAATCAAGGTTGAATTCAGGAACATTTCTCACCTTCTTTTGTAACTCGACACCTCCTTTCTGTGCCTCTTTAATCTTCACATGTATAGATGGTTGAAAATTCATTTGAGAAAGATATGATTTTCCCCTTTCATTATAATTCCAAGATCCTTCATTTTTAAATACATAAATATTGGCTCTTTTGTGATCCTAATCATGGATAAACTAGCATGGTCTTGTCGACTTAATGCATCTGCCACCTTGTTTGCTTTTCCAGGGTGGTAATGGATTGAGCAGTCGTAATCCTTAATCAGCTCCAACCATCTTCTTTGGTGCATATTCAGCTCCTTTTGTGTGAAAATATAATTTAAACTTTAATAATCAGTATAAATATCACACCTTTCACCATAAAGATAATGCCTCCAAATCATTAATGAAAAGATTACCGCAGCTAACTCCAAATCATGAGTTGGGTAATTTTGCTCATGTATTTTCATCTGTCATGAGGAATAAGCTATCACCATATCAATTTTCATAGGAACACACACCAATCCCTTCTTGGATGCATCACTATAGATCACAAACCTTTCTCCACTACAAGGCATTGTGAGCACAGGTGCACTGGATAACATTCTTTTCAAGTCCTTGAAATTCTCTTCACATTCTTCCGTCCAAACAAACTTAACTCCTTTCCGAGTCAACTTGGTGAGTGGATTAGATAATCGTGAAAAATATTTCACAAAACATTGATACTATCCAGCCAAACCCAGAAAACATTGGATCTCAGTTACTGTTGTTGGTCTCGACCATATTTCGATAACCTCTGTTTTTGCTGGATCCACAGATATCCCCTCTTTTGAGAATATGTGACCCAAAAATGAAACTTTTTGAAGCCAAAATTCACACATTGTAAATTTGGCATAAATATTATCCTTTCTCAGGGTCTTCTATATAATTCTCAAGTGATCTTCATGTTCTTCCTTGCTCTTTGAATAGACAATAATATCATCGATAAAGACTACCACAAATTGATAAAGATAGTCTCTAAAGACTCCATTCATCAGATCCATGAAGATAGCAGGGGCATTAGTAAGACCAAAATGCATCACTATAAATTCATAGTGTCCATACGTTGTACGAAAATCCGTCTTTGGTATATCCTTTATTTTGAACCTTAATTGATGATACCCTGAACAAAGATCAATCATGGAAATGTATTGAGCTCTGCGTAGTTGGTAAAATAGGTCATCAATGCACAGGAGAGGATATTTGTTCTAGATAGTGATCTTGTTAAGTTCTCGATAATCAATGCATAGTCTCATTGATCCATATTTCTTCTTAACAAACAGAAAACGTGCTCTCCAATGTGACTCACTAGGGTGTATGAACCCCTTATCAAGATTCTCTTGGAGTTGCTTCTTCAATTCCTGCAACTCAATTGGGGCCATTCTATAAGGTGTCGTTGATATAGGCAAAGCACCCGGTACAAGTTATATTGAAAATTCAACTTCACGATTCGGTGGAAGACCCAATAATTCATCCGGAAAGACATCATCCAACTCTCGTACAATGGGCATATTCTTAATCATGAGTTTCTCACCAACCATTTGAGATAAATAACCTTCATTTAGTGGAATCAATACCCATAAAATGGAAGAAATTTCCACTGGAAGGTTATGTTCATCCTTGCATCGATAGACGATCATAGATTGATCTGGAATATGAAATGTGACTTCCCTTCTTTGGCAATTGATATGAGCTTCATGTAATGAAATCCAATACATGCCAAGAATCACATCAAATTCCACTATAGGAAGGATCACAATATTTTCAGGAAGCACTTTCCCAAAAACTTCAATCGGAGAAGAATTATAAACTTTTGATGCGACTGCTGTGCCATTAGGTGTTGTCACAGCTAACTCAACATCTAATTGTTGAGGTAATACAGTGATACCCTTAGAAAATTCTTCAGAAATAAAATAGTGAGTGGATCCAGAATCAAATAAAACATTTTCTACTTTAGAGTGAATGGTATGTGTATCTTTCACCATATCGTTATTGTACTCCACATCGCTGATAGAAATTGCATGTGACTTTCCTTTGACTTTAGCCTTAAGAGTTTGTCAACGTCGACCATCATCATCAACCCTTGGATTAGGGAATTTATTGGCATAATGTCCCATCTCCTTGCACTTGAAACATTGAAGTGTTGTAGGGTCATTCTGTGTATCCCTTCTTTTTTTTTCATCATTAGACATCTTCTTCCCATCATTGCGACATTCAAATGCCCGATGACCTTCCTTTCCACATTTGAAACATTTACTTGTCCCTTTAAGACAACTCCCTCCATGCTTCTTTCCACACGTTGAGCATAAGGGAAAGCTCAACTTCTTTTCAGTGTGCTCATTAGATTTTCCTTAGAATTCCATTTTCCTCTTCTTATCAAACCCATATGACTGATGGGTTACTCCAATCTCCATCTCCACATTGAGAGCATATCGAACGATTTCATCGTAGCTATTGAAGTACCTTATGGATAAGGCCCTTCGAAGACTTGGTTTTATGCCACTAAATAATCGATCGATCTTACTCTCAGGTTGGATAATAATACCAGAACCGTACCTTGCAAGTCTTGTAAAATTTCCTTTATAGGTACCAACAGATTCATCATCCTTTTGCATCAGTTCAAGAAACTCTTTCTCAATATTTGTTCGGAGAATACGAGGGAAGTACTTATTGAAAAATAATTTTTTGAACTCGTCCCATTCCATGGACTCAATTTCATCCCTTTTCCTCGTATTCATAATAAGATTCCACCATTGATCAGCATCACCTTCCAAATGATACACTACTAAGATGACTTTATCATGCTCAGAACATTGAAGAACTGAAAATATCTTTTCAGTAGTACTAATCCATTGTTCAGCAACTAATGGATCAGTAGACCCGCTGAATGAAGGTGGACGATGTCTCATGAAGGATTCAACAGAATGTTGCTCCTTACTTTTCTCGTTTGGAAGTCCTGCATGACTCATTGCGTGAGAAAGATGTGTGAGCATGGCTACAAGATTTTTCATTCCATCTCCCATAATGTTTGGTTGCTCAGGGGGAAAATCATTGCATTTCCCGTCGCATTCCACATCAACACGATTCCTTCGGGTTCCAGCCATTGACTAAAACCAAGAAGAATAGTGCGAGCAACACTAATTATAATAGGAAAACCACATAATCAAGAATATGATTTCACACTTAAGGTCTTATCCTAGGTTCTTAATGGTCATTTCTAAAACACTATGATTGTGTTCAATTCTTAGACTTATCCTTAGGGTTCTTACTAAGGCTTTTACATCCTAGTTTCCAAAGGTTGACTATACCTTTCCTCTGATACCAACTATAACGACCCATACTTTACATTCATTGTTTTTTCATCAGAATTGAAGTACACTTATTACAACATATAAAAAAAACCAAGAAAGGACCGTATAGGTATAGTGTCTTTAGAAACTGGGAAACATAAACAACTGGTTCATAAAGCATCTACTTTTCCTCCCATTTATTTCATCATATCTAGAGTCCCTTTTTGGAATATTCTACTTAATAACCTTCTTTCTGACTTGGGGAAACAAAACATAAAAAAGGGTGAGCTCAAATGCTCAGTAAGGGTAAACAAAATAAGTATCAATCACATCATATTCATAAGAACATAACATTTTAGAGATCTTAACCTGCAAAATAAAGCATAATTTCATAACATGGGATAAATCATAATAGTGAAATGAAATCCCAATAATCATAACATAAAATATGAAACATTGTGGCATACAAACATAATCATAGACAATCATTTCTTACTAGTTAAGACTCATTTCCAAAACTATTTTAGTGGACAAAGTCCATTTCTGAATTGAGTTCACTCCCCGTTTCAGTCCTGCTTCAATGAACCGGTATAACCTACCGTTCCAGCCATGTCTATCTCATGAGATATAAAATCTTACCCCAATGCATTGGAGGGATATATAGGTCCCACCCATCTCATAATTATACCATTCTTATGTGTGCCACAAAATCATAAATCATACATCATTACATAACCCATGTAATAAAAATGGGATTCTTAAACAACATGACAGCATAAAAAAATTCATATAAGATAAAGGAATTCATAAAAAAAATTCCATCACAACATAATCAAATAAATTTAATAATTGGGATAGAAACAAAACCCTATATTATCTTATATGGAAAATAATTTTGATAAAACACTTGAACTCCATTCTTAAGGAAAATATCATTTCTACTTAAATTTTTTTTTCCTTTCTTAACATGTCATACAATTTTAAACTAAAAGAAGTTGATTAAAAATAATCTTTAAAACTTGTAATGTAATATTCTTGGGAATAATGTTTTAAAAATCCATTCATGCCGTATATGTTAAAAAAACATTCTTCTCGTACTTTTGTCGGAAAAGTCAAAAAGTACCTCGTATGAAAAACGACAAAAGATTCCTTTCATATCTTTTACTAAAAACTCACCGAAGGGTAAAATTGGACGTTAACTATTTTAGAAGTATATTAATATCACATATTGATGAAACAAGGATGTGGGTGATAAAATACACCCCAGTAATTACCATGGTACAAACGATCTTGGATAAAAATGAGATTGTGATATTTCCCTTACCTTAGGTCCGATATGCTTTGTACGTGTCTGAAACTCCTGTATAATGATTTAAATAATGTTATTGACTTATTCTAGAATCATACTTTTTATTATTATTTCATATTAGGTCATATTCTTAGCTTATTAGTAGTAATATTTCATTGCTACTTGTTATTCGGGTGTTTATAACTTTTTGTTCTTATGCGTGTTTTTTCGGATAAATTCTTATTCTTCTCTTTACGTTATAGATACCTTATTTCCGGATTGGTATTAGTGTAATATATATCATATTCATTAATTAAATTCATTTCATTTATATAATCATTATGAAATGAAGATCATGTAGAACAAGTCGCATCACATCGTGGAGACCGTATTCCGTACGTACGCACGAGTGATGATATCTTTCATATGATCGTAGAATTGTATTGGAGTGTATGTATACTATTTCAGAATCTGTATCTCTTTATAATAGTCATATATAGTCATTATTTACACCATTATACCTATAAAAGTAAGGTGGTGGTGGAAAATAGATTACACCACGGCGTGGAGACGGTATTCCGTACGTACGCACCCGCTGTGATTTCTTTTTCCGTAGGATGGATAGATGGTGAAATTGGATTGTTTCATACTTATAATAACATATCATTATATGAGTGATACTGATTTTATTACTTCATAATGAAACAAATAAATAAGAAGAAGTGGAAGAAGAAATAAATATGAAAGAATTGGTAACAGACATTACCTCTTATTTGAAGTGCATCTTTGAGACCTCCTTTTAGGGCTTTAAAATAAGACTTTGAAGAAGACAAGAACCTATAGGATGTCTCTAGGGAAGTGGAGATGTGAATGTGGTAGGGGTTGGACGAGCTTGAAGGCACAAAGTTGTGTGAGGAAGAGAGGGAGGAGGTGCCCTTTTATAAGGGAGGAGAGGGGCACCTTTGGAATAACAAAAAATATTATTTTATTATAAAGTCATGTTCAGTTTTAAATAGCTCCAAATTGATTTATTTCGAAGCTAAGGTGGGGATGGGTCTAAATCCTCTCAAATAATAGAATTTAGACATGTTTAGGTTCCAATTTTAACCTTATCATTTAGATTTAACATTAAGTTAAATAATTTTACTTTTACCATGTCTTCTTGTGTTCTTATACTATAAGGTTAATAAACTTACTATAAGCAGCCAAACGAACCCGAAGTTGTTTATTATTAATATATATAACCTTATATAAGTCATTTGCTGAACCATATATTTTTAGGAATAAAATAACAATTACTAATATAATATTTGTTTTAAAAACTATTTTATGTCAATTTTGACACTATTTAGTAATTAATTTTTGTGAAAATCATAACAGAATTATTAATTCTAAAAAATCTAATTAAATCAATACTGACATGTCATATTAATCTAGAAAATTAGTTTAATTCATAAAAAGTGTAAAATTACATTTATTTTGGTGTTTATAACATCAATTATGTCAATATTTCATTAATAAGTTAATTACTGCATCATCTTTGTGTCATAAATAAATTAAATTATTTAATTTATAAAAATTAAAAATAAAATAGCATTATGTAGGAAATATTTTTATATTTCTAATGAATATTTATAGTCGAATTGATCTTATGTATAACATCATATTAAAAATAATTTAGTTATTAAACTTTGATTTTAACTATTTTAACCCTTCTTTGAATAAATTAATAATAAATGTCCTAATCTAATCTAAGTGGGCCAAAATGGTCATCTGTTATTCCTATGTTTTTTTTGGTCGAATTACACTTGTCCAATAGAATTAGAACATGTGTTAGGGTAATAATAATATCATTTTTACCCTTAATTAACCTATTTACTTTTAACCATGGTAAAAAAAATTAAAACATTTCTATTCACCAAAAAATTATTTTCAGCTCATTGAACCACATTTTACTTACTGACGTCAACCGTGTCTCTCGGATTTTTGAAATTCCACTCACAGAAGCGGTAAAATTATGTTTTATGAAAAATTTAGTTTTTTAACTACCACTTAGTGGTTTCACTATTCATCAAAAATTGAATGTTTTCAGAAAAATACCAAAATTTCACCCTAGGATAATTTCGATATTATGAATCCAAAAATGAAGTCCATTTTTAAAAATAAATTTTGTAAAATTTAAAAAAGATGTTATTACTATTCATTACGGTTAGTTTTAATAATATTTTATTAGCATATCATTGTTTATTGAAACTCGGTATTGCGTACGACGCAAGCTGTCAAGGAAGGTCGCGATTTCGTGTAAAGCAAGCCAAGCAAGTGTTGTGTGTAGAAAAAGATTCCTTGGATGATTTATATAACATAAAAGTCTCGGGTGTTACATGATATATTAAAAATTAATTAATAATAAACTAAACATAAAAATTATTAAAAATTATATTTTAAAACAATATACTTATAGTAAACCACTGATTATTAATGAATAAATAAAAATTGTATAAAATTTTAAATATAAATATCTTAGAATAAATATAAATAAATTTTTATTATATAAATTATATAAATATATAATGTATTAAATATTAATTTTTAAAATAGTATAAATAACAATAATTTTTTCATTATAACTACCTGGGGTTAGGTCCCTTTAACCAAAGATAAAAATAAAACATAGTTTTAATATCGGTTGAGAGGTAACCCATACATGACTCTATGGTCCATTTGAACAAAAGTTCAATGCAACTTGCCTCGATGTCTTGGTAGTGTAGAGGTTAAATCGTGGGCCAAAATTCCTGAGTGAGCATTATGAATCATTCCAAGTCACCTATCAAACATCATTCCACCCCCTATAAAAAATAATCAAATACTAACCCCAATCTGAAAGTGGAAGCACCCTTTCCATGAAAATTTGCCTCAAGGACCAACACATCATGGTAGGGATCCCCTCCATCCATGGTATTAAAAGTGAGATGGATGATATGTTCCAACACAGCCATCTCCTTTTTGATCTGCACACATAGTGTTTCATTTATGGAACTTGATTGCATAACCTTCTCGATTCTATGCAACCTCAGATTGGTCCTATGTGAAGATATTCATGTGTCAGGAACCCCTCCACCCCACATCAGTGTATGAAGGGGATGAAATGCTGGATGATAACCGCTACCACGCATATCCCTCAAATCAAGTCCACCCACACGGCAGCGCATACCCGCAATGCCAACCTGAGATGTTGAGTTGTATGCTTTGTCCCTATCATTCTAACTTTTTCTCACTAGTGGTGACACATTGGCATAGAGGTTTGAATGAAGATTAATTTAATGACACAAATGAAATCAAATAAAAAATAATATGATGAATGTCCAATGGTCTTTAGAACGCTAAACTAGTTGCAAAAAGAAAGAACAGTCAACATGTCATAGGACTTGGTCTTCTCCCAATCCCTCATGCGGAACATGGCTAGCTTCTTTACTCAAATCCTAGACAAGTTTATCCATTCCAAACTCACAACATAAGTAGGGATCACAAAGGAAGTGATTGACAAGCTCACAAGAGACAATTTCGTTAGGATATCTCAATTGCTATCAACTTCTATTTGTCTCCACAAATGAGGATTCACTCCCTTTATATATAGTTGTGTGTCAAAGTCTACAAAATTTTAGAATTGGTAAACATCCGAAAGATTCTATAGTATTCTATATTTTACAAGTAGAATATATATATGGAGAATTCAAGAACCTGTATAGATCTACAACCTTCTATGGTGGCCTAGAATCTTCCACATCACTCAATGCCCAAGGGGTGTTCTTCAACACATTAAAGAAGTCTGAAATATTCTATAACCTGGTGGAGACGTAGATATTTCTATAGGATTCTGTAGAACTTCATTACCATACATCCTCTCCATTTGGCTGGGCATGAAATCCTCCCCCCACCTATTTTGGTGACATATGTGGCACATATTGATGGTAATCCATGATTTATTTCATGAATTTACACATGCTGTTTGGAGTTTCGTAGGTTTCCTCACACTATTGTAATCTGTTCCACTTAACAAGGTACTCTTTTATTTGTGGTATACCACATCATTGAACTATCTGATCATTGAGTATGAGATCCACCTGTATATCAAATGACTTGAAAATCATTGTAGCAGACCTTGTTGACACCCCTATGCTCGGGTCCTATATGGATTCATGTTATGGATTGAGAATACTCACATGGAAGACTAGATGAATCTTCTTCTTGGGAGGCAACTTCAAGTGGTATGATTCCTCCCCAACCTGGTTCATTACCACATATGGTCCCTTGTATCACCGTATCAATACCTTGTACACCCTTATAAAATCCATGTTATATTATGCCAATAGTTTCCCCATTAACTTGTCCCCATTCTTGAACCTCACACCCCATCTCCCTTTTTCATACATCTTCTTTATCCACTTTGAGGCTTTGTGCAAGTGGGTTCTTGTCATGTCTTCCTTCTCATTCCACTCATTTGCCATAGATTAAGTAGTAGTCAACATTTTTATCACTTCACACCAAGTACTACTATGTGAGGGTGATAGGGTGTAGTCCGGTCACCACCTCAAATGGAATATTCCCCATCGATTCACTCTTTTTCATGTTTTAGGATAATTGTAAAACAAGAAGAAATTTAGCCCAATCCCATTGGTTGGCACTCACAAAATGCCTCTGGTAGAGTTCTAATAATGAATTTATCCTCTCTATGAAATCTAGTATAGTAGTGGATCTTCGATCCCAACAATACCAAGATCTAATTACAAAACATACCCATGAACTATGCATATTGATCACTGATCATATGTCATGGTATACCCCAACACTTCATCACATGCTTGAAGAGTAGCCTTTCGGTGAGATTTGATACAGTATCTGTTGGATTGTAGATAAATGTGGAATACTTCAAGAACTTTTCCATGACAACAATGATGCTCCCATAACCTTTGGAATATGTAAATGCAATAATTAATTCCATGGTCATCATCTCTTGTGTCCCTTCCATAATGGGAAATGGATGAAAGATTTCTCAAGTCAACTAATTATTCACCATGTTTTATTAGGACACAAGACATGTCTTTAGATAAGACTCTACATCATCCTCCATCCTCAACCAATAGTATACTCCCTCTAACAAGGACTTAGTGATATATTTCATTGGTTGCCCTTCCCATCTCGAATCATGACATTCTTTTGTAAGATCCCTATATAGGTTCTCCAATTTAGGGACATATATCCTCCTCCTTGGGATATAGAGAGCTCCATCCTCCTCCTAGAATATCTTTTTCTTTCCCTTCACCACAAGAGACAAAACATTCTTGGCTATAGGATCATATATTATGACTTCCATGATTCTACCGAAGATCCCACCACACACATATGATTTGTGGATAAACAACATCTTCCTACTTAGTTCATCATCCATCACATTGTTTTGTCATAGGCTTGTAATCTAATTAATTATAAATCATTGTTAAAAATTCTTGTCATCCTCCCTTCTTTAGAGTTAGAATCTTTTCATAGGACTTTTCATTCTCCCATTCTCTTGAGATTCACATGGATATCTTCCTCACTCAAAGCCTATAAATGTTCAGCCATTCCACACTCACAATGGATGTTGGATCATAAGGTATGTTCTGGACAAAAGAGACAATTTCTTTGGAAGCTGTCAATTGCTCTCAAAATATGTGTCTTTAAAAATGGGATCCACTCCCTTTATATAGGTTTGGGTGAATAATTATATAAAATTATAGAGTTAGTACAAATATAAAAGATTGTAGAGTATTTTATCATATCCTACTAGAATATACACAAAGAATTCTATAACCTATTGAGATCCACAACCTTCTGTAGAGTTCTAGAATTTTCTAGAGCCTTCTAGTCCTAAGGGCTGTTCCACCACACTACAAGGAAGTAAAGAATGTTCCAGAACATGGTAGAGATTTATAGATATCTATAAACATCTAGAGAACCTCGTAATTGGATATTCTCTCAATGTGGTGGGGCGTGGCATCATGCCTCACCTATTCAGGTGACGTCCTCAGCATATCATGATGGTATTCTTCAATTTAATTCATAAATTTCAACAAGTTTTTGACATATTTATAGGTTTTATTTCACACTAGTATTCCATTCCACTTGATCAAGTACTCTATTCTTTGTGGCATTCCACATCATTGAAGTATCTGATCATCGAGTATGAGATCCACCAGTTTGTCATACGACTCGATAACTATGGTTGGCACCCTTGCTGAGACCCCTCTTCTCGGGACCTCCATGTCCTCATGATATAGATTCAGTATACTCACATGGAATACAAGATCAATCTTTAGATTGGGATTCAACACCATGAGGGTGATACCTACCCAACTCGGATCACGACCTCTTATGGTCCCTTGTATCTCTATATCAAGCCGTTGTGCACCCTCTTAAATGGTTTTTTCTATTGAGGAAAGAGTTTCTCCATTATGTTGTCCCCCGGATGGAATCTGATATCCCTTATCCCTTTATTGGACAACATTTTCATCCCCTTGTTGGATTTATTCAATTAGGTTCTTGTCACGTCTGCCTTTTCATTCCACTCTTTTTCAATAGAGTAGGAGGTATGGTTACTTCCATGGGGATTCTCCCTAAGTACCTCTATGTGAAGAGTGAGGGGTTGTTTTCAGATCACCCCTAAAATGGACTCTTCCTTGTCAAATAACTCCTTTGAAATTTGTAAGATAATTTGGGCCACATCACAAAACTTATCCCCATCATGCTGGTTGGTGCTCACAAAGGCCCTTATGTAGATCTTAAATAAGGAATTCACCCTCTCCGTCTGCCCATCCATTTGGGGTAAAATTTGGTAGAGTAGTGGATCTTCAATCCCAACAATAAAAATATATTCATCCACCTCATTCCCACAGATCATGGATCCTGATAGATAATTATGTGTCATAGTATCCCCCAATACATCACCACATTCTTGAAGAGTAGTCTTGTAGTGAGATCTATTGCACATCTACTAGAGCAGGGATAAATGTTTAATACTTCGGTAAATTTTCCATGACCTCGATGACGCTCCCATGCCATTTTGACATTGGAAATGAAATGATGGATTTCCTAGTCACCATATCCCATGGCCCCCCTACAATGAAAAATGACTAAAATAATCCCATGGGAAATTAACTGTTTACCTTGTCTTGTTAGAACACAAGAAAAGTCCTCACATAGGACTCCACATTTTCCTGAATCCTTAGACAATAATATGCTCCCTCTATAAAGGCCTTTGTCCAGTGATACACTAGATTTCCTACCCATCTCGAGTCTTAGAATTTCTTTATGAGATCTCTCCATAGGTTTCCCACTTTGGGACATATATCCTCATCCCTATGGTATGAATAATACCATCATCCACTCAAAATCTCTTTATCATTCCCACCACTACATGATCCAATAAGTTCTTGTATATATGATGGTTTATCATTCCTTCCTTGATCCTACCCAAGATCCAATAATCCACACATGATAACTATCTGAACATCATCTTCATGTTGAGTTCTTCAGCCACCACATTAGTTATCCAATGATATTACTCCAAATAATATTCAAACTAGTCCAAGAACTCCTACCAACTTTCCTGATTTGAAGTCATCTCCTTCTCATTTTGGATGTATCCTGTGGAAAAAATTTCGGTCTTCAACACAAACATCGACCCCAATAGATAATGTCTCCATGCATGAAAATAATTAACAAGGGATATCATTTCTTTCTCTAGCATTGCGTACCTCTTATCAGTGTCGTTCAACTTCTCTCTCTCAAAATATATTAGATGACTTTCCTGCATGAGAACACCCCCAATAGAAAAGTCCATGGAATCGGTGAATACCTCATATGGATTGGTTGGATCCTCAAAAGTTTGGACTGGTTCCTCCATTATCATCTTCTTTAATCCTTCAAATGACTCCTCACAATTTTTATCCCACTCCCATGGATTGTTTTTCTTTAGCAAGTAGGCGAGTGTATCCACCTTCTTTTAGTAGTCACAGATGAATTTCCAATAATAATTAACCAAACTAAGGAACAATATCATCTTGGGAACCATGGTTGGCCTCTCCCATTCATCAATATCCTGGATCTTTTCATCATCCATCATGATCTTTCCTCCTTTTATCTTATGCCCCAAAAAATTTACTTTACCCCTCATAAAGGAATATTTATCCTTCTTACAAATAACTTATTCTCCCTCAGTACCTAGAACATAGTTTTTAACTGATCCATATGTTCCTCAATTTTCTCACTATAGATAACAATGAAATCCAAGTAGACAAATACAAACATTCTGAAGTATTGGTGGAAGACATTGTTCATCAAGGTGGAAAATGTAGCTAGGGAATTAGTCAAACCAAATGGCATAAAAATGAACTCGTATGATCTGTACCTGGTCACACATGCGGTCTTTAGCATATCCTCCATGGAAATTAAAACGTGATAGTATTCCAAACTCAAGTACAAATTTGTGAACACCATTTCCTTTCCCAACTATTCATAGAGATCCCATATCAATGGGATACAATATTTTATCTTCACCATGAATTTGTTCACTACCCAATAGTCCACACACATCCTCAAGTATCCATCATTATTCTTTTATAATAACATGGGTGATCTATATGGGGAATTTGATGGTTGGAATTTCCAATCATCCAACATTTCCTTTAACTACCTTTTCATCTCCTCCATTTTGGATGGAGCCATGCAATTTGGTGCCATGGGTGGTCATTTCGATACAGGAACTAACTAATTCTAATGATCTGCCAATATATTGGGTGTAAGATTCATGGGAAACTCTGGTGGCATGACGTCGCTTAACTCCCTTAGCTTTCCCTTCACGTTCTTCAGCAACTCATAGTTGCCATACACTGGTCCCTCTTCTTTCAAAGAAACTATGAAGGACCTTTATTCCTTCTTGAATGCATTCTTAACTTTCATGGAATAATGTAAATTCAAGTTGTGATCATCAAATACCTCCATCTTCATCATGCACGGGATTATATCCTCGATGATCACCATTTTATATATGTGTGGTGTTGGTATGGCCTTGGATTTCTTAAAGAATTCCATCTCCAACATTATCTTGAAGTCATCAATGGGATACACCATGGGATCAATTTCTCCCATCCATTTTACAATAAAAAGATAACTCAACAAACATTTCCACTTGCTGGTTTGGGTGTTCCATTCAGGACTTTCATGCAACTAGATGTCTTGGGTACAACTAGCCAAAGTCTTCTTGCCTCGTCTTTGAACAAATTGTTATGTGTGGATCTCGTGTAGAGCTTTAGAAAGGAAGTCATCCCATTCAACTACACCTTTTCATACATCAACCCATCTGTAGAAGGTTTCTTTGGTGGGTTCTGCACCTCCAATGCATTAAAGATCCTTATAGTACAAATTTTTCTCTTTTTGGGATCATTATCCTCTTAAAACATGGAGTTGAGTGCCTTAATCTTGAGACACTCCATCCACTAATTAACCTCATCAAAAAATTAGCATCCTTAGGTCTTTGGTTCTCTTGGTTAGTCCTAGGTGTACTACTTGTACTTCCCTTTGTCATGGGAATCTTGGTTCCATCTCTTCTCTTGTTATCCCCCACCTTTACCCATATACTTCTTGTGCTTAGAATATTCTACCTTATTTCTTGTATTACACCATGGAATCGAAAATGGACATGGTATTGGTGACTCTCTTATGCTATTGACCTCAAACCTCTTGTTTTTATCATGGCTGAAGACCGTTGATTAAATCATACTTATGATCAAAGTAATTATTTCCACATAGATACCCTTGTACATACTCATGGATTTTGCCCATCTACTTCAATGTTTGTATCTTTTCCCTTGATTCCCAATTAGTTTCTTTTGGGTATAACTGAGCATTAACACATTTCTTGAAATCATCCCATGATGGATGTTATTTCCAACCATCCTTGAGCTATTGGTGCTTTATCCTCCACCATATTTATGCATCATCACCAGTGTAAAGGACAACGGTTTTCACATAGCCCATGCCTTCCATCAATCGAATATCCTTGAAGTGATTCTACACTTGCCAAAAGAAGATTTCTACCTCTTTGTAATCTCATTTCCCATTGAAGTGCCTTGGTCAATGCTCATCAATATTTGGTGTGTCTCAAACAATCACACCATTATCTATCTCACCATGGTAGTTATACCACTCCTTATTAAGTTTAATAATAGTTTGGTTGTACCTATCCATCACCTACCCATGTTGTACCAAGACCCCTTTGTCCAATCCATGAAATAATCTTCATCTTCATCATTTTCCTTGGTGCACCACTCAACCAAATCCTCTCGGTCTTTATAATTGAAGAGAGATTCACAGAGGCCCATGATATCTAGATTTACTTTATCATCATCTCCCACAACATACTTGATCCTTTCCTTCAAGTCAGAAAGGTGATCATTTTCCTTTAAGAGATTCTCATCAAGGGTTCCACAATCTCATGATACTTCCCCATGGTTTTATTTGGAATTGGTGGTATGGTATCCTTATCAATCATAATAATAGTATCCTCCACATTAGAGCTTGGAATAGAAGATCACTTTCTGTGAAAACCTCTAATACCAAATATCATGGGACATGGCCTTCTCCCAAGCTCTCATGAGGCACTTGGAAAGATTTATCACTCAAATAATAGACATTTTCAGCCTTTCCATACTAATAATTAAAGTATGATTGTATGTAAAGTGCTTGACAATCTCACATGAGACAATGTCTTTGGAAGCTCTCAATATATCTCAACTTCAGGTTGTATTTACAAATAAAGAGCCACTCCCTTTATATAGAGTTTGGTGGAAAAGTCTACCAAATTAGATAATATGCAAAAATCCACAATATTCTAGAGTATTGTAGCCTATCCTACTATAATATACATGGACCATTCTAGAACCCGTTGTCATCCACAACCTTCCATAGGGGTCTAGAATGTTATGTAGCCCTTAAGGATCAGGGGGTGTCCCACAACACTCTGGAGAATTCTGGAATATTCTAGTACCTGGTAGAACTGTAGAGATTTGTAGAGGATTTAAGAGGACTTCATCACTGGATCTTCCCTCCTTGAGGAGGGTTGTTACATCCTTTTTGGTTTGGGAATTTTTTAGTCTTCAGAATAAACTTAAACCCAAATAGATAATGTCTCCATGCCCAAAGACAATGCACCACACCTATCATTCTCATTCTCTAACACTGTGTACTTCCTCTCAGTGTCATTATAGTTCATGGATCTTAAAATAAATGGGATGTCTTTCATGGATGATCACACCCCCAATAATAAATTATGAGGTTTCATTCTGCATCAAATATGGATTGGTCAGATCTTCCAAGCACAAGACTAGTTCTTCCATAAATATATTCTTAAAACCATAAAATCCCTCCTTAGATTTTTCATCCCACTCCAATGGATTGTTCTTCATTCAAAATTTAGTGAGTGGATCCTCATTCTATGAGTAGTCACAAATGAAATGCTAATAATAATTCACCAACCCAAGGAATAATCATAACTCGAGAACCTATTTTGGCACATCCCATCTATCAACAGCCAGGATCTTCTCAAGATCTATCACGAGCATTCACCATTTGATATTGTTCCCAAAAAAGAGAACTTCCTCCCTCACAAATGAGCACTTCTTCTTCTATACATATAACTCAGTCTCCCTCAACACCTTGAATATGGGTTTTAGGTGTTATATACTATCTGCCATTATTTCACTATAAATAAAAAATTTATCCATATAGACTACCAAAAACTTGTCCAAGTATTGGAGGAATACTTTTTTCATCAAGGTAAAAAATGTTTTTGGGAATTAGCTAAACCAAATGGAATAACAATGAACTCAATGGATCTTTATCTTGTCACACATGTGGTCTTCGTCACATTCTCAATGGCAATGAGAAATTGATAGTATTTTGTCCCCAAGTCCATCTTGTTGAACACTCATGCCTTTCCCAACTAATCAGAGATATCCACTTTCAATGGGATTGATTACTTATTCTTAACCTTGACTTTGTTCAATGCCCAATAGTCTATGCACATCCTCATGGATTCATCATATTTCTTTTTCAATAACATGGGTGATCCATATGGTGACTTTGATGGTTGGATTTTTCCAGCATTCAACATCTCTTTCAATTGCCTCTTGAACTCCTCCATCTCAGGTGGATCCATGAGATAGTGTTCCACGGAATGTGGTATTAATCTAGGATCCAACTCAATCTGATGATCCATATATCTCTTGGGAGGAAGTCTCTTGGGAAAATTTTGTGTCATGACATCACTAAAACCCATTTGCATTCCATTCACCTCTTTTATAATCTCATGGTCATTGTCCACTAGCCCATCTTGTTTCAAAGAAACCAGGAAGGTCTCCTATTCCTTCTTAAAAACCTTTTTAACTTTCCTGGATGAATGTAAAGACAAGTCATTATTATCACATACCTTCATCTTCACCATGCATGTGCATCTCTCCCCCATGATCATTATTCTCTCCATATGTGGTGTTGGTATGGCCTTTGATTTCTTGAAAAATTCAATACCCAATACTATCATGAATTCATATATGGGAACCCTCAAGAGTTCAACAGCTCCACTAAATTTTCCAATACAAATGGTAACTCCATGGACAATTCCACTCAATGTTTTTGGTGTTACATTCAGGAATTTCATTTGACAAGTTCTCTTGGCTACAACTAGCTCGAGTCTCCTTGCCTCGTCTACAGCCACAAATTTGTGTGTGTCTCCCATGTTATGAATCACAAAGGTATAATTACTATTTAACTCCACCATTTCATAAATATACACATACTTAGGTGGTGACTTAGGTGGGTTCTTAACCACTAATTAATCTTATATATTTACAGTCTCCATTTTCCGCTCCTTGATAACTTCCTCCTTCTCTTCAAACATGGAGTTCAATGCCTTCCTCTTGGGACAACCCCACCACTAATGATGTCCATCATAAAAGTAGCATCAATAGGGATTGTTTTATATAGATAATTCCTTGGTATACTGTTTAGACTATCCATTTTCATGGGAATCTCGGTTCCACCTCTAATATTGGTCTCCCCTACATTAACCCTTTTAATACTTCTTGGGATTGAAGGGTTCAACCGTTTTTTTAATTCCTCTAAGGATTCAAAAATGGACATGACTTTGGTGAAGGTCTTAGTTTTTCTACCTTGAAAATCTAATCATTCCCATGGCTAATGTCCTTTGATGAAATAATACATGTGATCATAGTCGTTCTTGTCATGTTACAAGAGCTTTAGAGAGACATACTCTTAAATATACTCATGGATTTTCCCTGTATGCTTTAAAGTCTGACCACTGTCCCATAATTAACAATCATCCTCCTCAGAGTAGAACTGTGGATAAACCCATTGGTTAAACTCCTCCCATGATGGAAGTTCTTCCCCCAACTTTCAGCTCTTGGTGCTTCATCCTCCACCATAGAGATGCATCATCACCAAAGTAAATAATAGAGGTCGTCACATGGTCCATGTCTACCACCAAGCCAATATCTTTGAAATATTCCTCCACATGCCAAAATAATTTTCCTACCTCCTTGGAATATCACTTTCTATTTAAATTCCTTTGGTGAGGCACAACAATATTTTGTGTGTCGTGCACAATCACACCATGAGCCATCTCACCATGGTAGTTGGAACACTCATTCTTATGTTGATCAAGTGTTTGGTCATACCTAAACATCATACCCCCATTTTGTGCCTTGTCTCCTTTTGTCTAATCTATACAGGAATCCTTATCTATATCATTCTCCTTATCATACCTCTAAACTAACTCCACTCTCTATTTAATACTGAAGAGTTCATTACACAATCCCATGATTCTTAGTTTCCCTTCCTCTTCATATCCCTTGACATACTTGGGCCTTTCATTCAAGTCAGAAAGGTGGTATTAAACATTTATAAGACACTCCTCAAGGGTTTCCATTGTCTCACGAGACATCCCTTTGTCTTCTCATGGATTGGAGGTGTGGTCTCCTTCTCGGTCACAATACTAGGATCCTCCACATTTGAGCTTTCAATTCTCAAAAAAATTCCTTAAACACATTTGATACCAACTTTCATGAGATTTGGCCTTCTCCCAAGAACTCATGCAGCACTTTTCTAGCTTCCTCACTCAAATCAAAGACAATTTCATCCTTTCCACACTCACAACTGAAGTAGAAGTTGTATGAGATGTTCTTGATAAGCTCACAAGAGACAATTTCCCTGGATTCTATCAATTACCCTCAACCTATGTGTGTCTCTACAAACCTGGAGAATCTCCCTTTATATTTGGATTGGTGGAGAATTCTACAACATTCTAGTATGTGTACACATCCACCAAATTCTAGATTATTCTAGACCAACCTACTAGAATATATATGGATCATTCTAGAACCCATATATATATATATATCAACAACCTCCAATAAAGGACTAGAATGTTATGGAGACCTCAAGTACCAATGGGTGTTTTGCAACACTCTGGATAAGTCTAGAATATTACAGAACTAGGTGGAGCTGTATAGATATCTATAGGATTCTAGAGAACCTAATTACTAAGCATCCTTTATATTTGGTAGGGCGTGACACACTATTTCCTTCCCTACCAACCTCATATTCCAAATAAATACATCACTACCACTATAATGTCGAGTCCATGTCATTTTCATCACTCGAATCCACATACGTCATGGATACTAGTGTCACCCACCCACCCCACCATTGTCACCAGTCAAATCCATGCCACCATAACCACTCGAGGCCACATGATGTCACTGCCTTCCCTGTCGCCTTCCAACTCTATAACACAACACAATAACTATCCATATTCATGGATTCCACCTCCATGAAAGCACCACTTCACAAGATGAGAAGCTCTTTACCAGATCTGGTCAAAAAAATTAGATATGATACAAATATCAGCACAAAAACACTAAAAACTACATAGGTAAACCGGACTACCATGTTGTGAATGAGATGAGTGAATGCAGCAACACAAGTGCCACCAGATGATGAAGCAGTGAAGGCCTAAAGAATGGGAGTTCTAATATCATCGTCATCGAGATGAATTTTATGAAGAAACCCAAATTTCTAGGGGAGTGCAGTTTCATCTGAGATAACTATAAAAAATGGCTGAAATATAAAAATATTAAATTAATAATGATTAAAAATGAATAAATAAATTTAAATTAATATATGTTAAAAATGAACAAAAATTAGTATTTAAAATTAAATAAATTACAAAAAAAATTAAAAATGAATATATATTATTAATTATATCAGTTTCAATAAACATTAAAAATGAGTAAATAGTAATTTGAAAATGAATCAAAATTAAAATGTATATTTAAATTCAAGAAATTCTCAATAAATTTCTAATAAAAATGGAATTAAAAATAAATGTTTAAAGATTTTAATATAAAATGCATTAAAATAAGAATGGATAAATATTAGATATATAAATTAAAAACAAAAAAAATTGAATATTAATAATTAAATATGTGTAAATAAATATTAAAAAATGTATTAAAATATTTTTTTAAATGTGTATATATACATATAAACATGCATACATATTTCAAACATACACATACATACATACATACACATGTATATACAAATAAACACACATACACATACACAAACATATAGTTGCATACATATACATATACATAAATACACATACATACACGTACATATACATCCATATACACGCATACACTTACACTTACATATATACACATACTACATAAACAAACAAACACACACATACATATACATATACATCCATCTGCACACATACACATACACTTACATATATACACAAACACCTATATATACGTACATACACATACATGCACATACATACACATACACATAAACATACACAACACATACATCTATATACATAAACATAAACAAACACACACAAACATAACACTTATACAAAAACACATGCATGCATACACATACATACACATACATAAAGATACATTCACATACATACATGCAAAAAATGTACACATACATCCATATACATTCACATTAATAAACATATATAAAAACATATGTCTATGTTTTAAATTATTTATTATGAATATAATTATATAATTTCATATATGAACTCTATTAAAATAAATATATATTCATTTATATATTTATATATTTTTTTAGAAAAAACATCAATATATTAAATCTATATATACATTTTTAAATTGATTTATACAAATATTTTTATAATTATCTTTATTTATTAACATATATGTGATAAATTTATATATATAAAATTAGGAAAATATGACTGATTAAATTTTTTTATCATATTGTTATATAATTCTTATTTATATATTTTATTTATATATATATGTATATATATTTAATTATTGATATAAAAATAATATTTGACAATACATATATATGTATGTATATATATATTAAAGTATTCATTATTCCATTTATCAAGGCTTGTTTAGAAATGTTAATTGGGGGGATTTATTTTGATCTAATTAAAGAGCTGATAAATGGAATCTGTATCAATGCTAAAAAACACCGAAAATATATAATCCTTTACCAGATATTTTTTAACATTGATAAAGATTGTATTTATCAATAATTTTAGTTTGTGTGAAAAAAGTATTCCATTTGATAGTGTTTTTGGCACTGAAAAAGTGTAATAGTGAATAAAAAAAATTTGTTATTATGCTTGTCTATGACACTCCTCAGTAAAGTCTTTGGTTGATACACTCTCCCTATCAAATCCCTCTCTTCTTCTACCCTTTTTATCTTCAGGATATACTATAAGGACTCAGCCATATTACATTAAATAATCTCGAATTTAGTCAAGAAATAAATTACCTTAACATTGAAGATATTTTCATGTTTATATCATTATAGAATTGGTACATAATACATTCATAACATTACACAATAATATAGAGTGAATACCATAAACACAGTATTCATTTTTTTCAAAATATAAAACATTCAAATAAAACATGGTTTCATTGATTGTCCTTAAAAAATTTAACTTATATTCCTCATTTATAATAAACATCCTTATAACTTGTGCAAATCATTTAAAAACATTGTATGAGTACAAAAATCTTAGTAAGGGATATAAAAAGAAGGAAAGAAAATATTTGTTCATGAATACTTGTGACATATAAAATCATTTTCAAAAGTCGCACTTGTCACCCACATACACTTACTTTTTGAAACATGGGATTTCCAAAATATTCCCACAATACATAAGATCATGAATAAAACTATAAAGTTATATTCCGGAAATAATTACATAATTCGGTTACCCTCATGGAAACCTTTTAATTTATAACCCTCATGGATTCCTTACAATTTGTGTAACAATCACAGTTAAACTTGGAGTAACCATACGGCCAACCTCTAACATAAACATATCCAATGCATTGGAGAGAGATATAGGTCCCAAATTTCATCATAAAAAGTTCCCTAGAACTAGAGTACAATCATACAACTTGATTAAATCCATAAAATAATTATTTTTGAATTTTGTAAAACATAATTTTAAAAGTGGATTTTCAAAGAAAACCCCTTTATAAATAAAACATAATCGATATGAGAATCAATATAACAAATTTAATATGTGTATAAATTGTATATAAAAATAATAAAACACAATATAAATAAAAATTTATCACATATTTTATTTTAATAAAACATAAATAATGATGTAGAATGTTAACCCAAGGAATGGAAATCGGGATAAAGACTCCCTTACATTGGTTTTTTCTTACATAAAAATTGATTAAACCCACTCTATAATGGTTAAAGACTGTTATTAGTATTTTACATAAAACTTTCCATGTTTATAACATATTATATGATCATTTCATAACAACATTTTAGCCTTTAATTATTAGTATATTGTTCCTTCCGTTGTTTTTGGGTGCGTTCTTTATATGATTTCCATGATCGGTTCATGATGGATATTCTTAACAATTGGAATCGAAACTAACGAATCAGAATGGAGTGGTATTTAAATATTTTTATAACCATAAATTATGATTTTTATCATTTTGAAATATGAAATTAATATGATTGATAAGTTAAATCGTTATTGATATTTATTTAGGTCATTTTGGATATTCTTCAATCGTAATGAACTCATTTGTTTCATAAATTAATAAAATGTGTATAAAATGATTCCAGAACCTTATATAAGATATAATACATAATATATAATCTTGTTCAACCATAAAAATGGTTTCATGACCAGTATTGAAGAATTTAAATGAAATTGAAATCACATCGTCCACGATGTTGGTAAATCGGCAAATCACGGATGATGTTTTAATTTCATGCATAAGTGGGAGAGGAGAAGAAATGTAATGGTGAATATTACATAAATATGATGAAATAAATAATTTTTAAGATACTGGATCATTCATTTCACCTGGAAAAGGGAAGGTGAGTAAATAAAAATAATATAATGGAATCTCTAAATAAAGGAAAAGATATGAAATCCCTTACGAAAATTTGGCAGCTTAACCGCATCGCTTAAATTATCATAAATTATTTTAATGAGAGAAAAGAGGTTCCACATAATTATTACGTAATATTGGAATTAAGTGGGATATAGAATTATATATCCCAACATAATCCAAAGTAAATTAAAAATAATAACATGAAATGAAATAAAAGAAAGAAAACAGAAGAGGTTGCTTACATCTTGATCTCTTCTCCTTGAGATCCTAATTAAGGCCTTTAGTTTTGGACTTTTGCTGAGACCAAAATATATAAGACGTGGGGAAGATAATTTGGAGGAGTATTGGGCCGAACATAAGTAAGGTTCAAGGATTGAGAGGTGTGAGAGGAAGAGGGGAATGTAGGTGGTATATATAGTGGAGAATATGGGTATTTTCCATTATTTTATAAATTATTATAATATTTTTTGCTCAAGACCATGAATAGTGTTAATTAATGTGACCCCTAATATTAATAATGTCATGTGATTTTGAACCAAGTGGTCTTACATCATCCTTTCATCACGTTTGATGCAGTAAATCAAGAATTTAGCATTTATCATATTTTACTATTAATAAAAAATTCTAGATTTCTAGAAAATTACCAAAAATTCTCCCTAACCATTTATTGATGTGTAGAATTATAAAATAAACTCCATTTTTTAAAAATAATTACATAAATATTATTAATTTAATTTTTAAATAGAATCATTCTTTATTAAAAAATTAACAATTTTAAAACTATATTTGGTTTATATCACATTGAAAAATTAACCAAGATGTAATTATCTTAAATACTCAAGAAAATATAATAATAATGAAATTTACTATTTTTTGGAGTCATGTTATTATTCATATTAAAATTTATAATGGTATGATACTATTCACTAAAAATTTAGTTGGTTCCATTAGACTCTAAATAACTTATTGAACACAATTATAGATGACTGGTTTTCAAAATTCAAAACATAGAAGTGGAAAAATTATGTTTAAAGTCTATTTATAAATATATGTATAAAATAATGATTCATGAATTTCATTTTAGTTAAAAAAAATTAGGGTTTTACATTATCCCATAATATCGGAAATTGTGTCCTCACAAATTAATTTACTTATTAAACAAGTGAGGGTACCTTTCCGCCATAGAATTTTCAGACTCCCATGTTGCTTTTCAACCATGTGGTTTCCCCACAAAACCATTAACTGTTGGATAAACTTATTCCAAAAAACACATTCCCATTGATCAAGAAAATGAACTGGTTTCTCTCCATAAGAAAGGTTCTAATCCATCTCTGCTTCTGGGCTCAATACATGAGTTGAATTTGGCACAAACTTTCTCAATATCAAAATATGACAAACATTTTTTATTTGAGACAAACTCTGAGGAAAAGCTACTCGATATATAAGTGGTCCAACTATATCCAAGATTTTTAAAAGTACCAATGAACCTTGGACATATCTTTCCTTTCTTACCAAAACACATCACACTTTTCCAAGGAGAGATTTTATGGATAACATGGTCCCCTACCTCAAAAGAGAAGTCTTTCCTTCTATTAACTGCATAACTTTTCTACCTTCTCTGAGCTGTCCTCATGTGCTACTAGATCATATTCACATTCTCAGACCCTTCCTCTACTTATTTTGGTCTCATCAACTTTCTTTCACTGACTTCATCCCAAAATGCTCAAGTCCGACACTACTTCCCATACAATGCCTCAAAAGGTGCCATATATATAGTGGAATGAAAGATGTTATTATAATAATACTCAACTAAAGAAAGGTGTTGATACCAAAATCTCTGGTAGTTCATTGAACAAGATCGAAGCATACACTCCAAAGTAAGAATAATTCATTCTTACAGCCCATCTGATTAAGAATGAAAATCTGTACTGAAATTTAATTCTATGTCCAATGACTTCTGAATCCCATTCCAAAAGTTATAAGTGAACCTAGGATCTTGGTCAGGTATAATGGATATAGGAACTCCATGTAACCTGACATTATCATTATGGATTTTTCAAGAAAAATGATCCAAATACATTTTATATCAAATAGAAAAAAATGTGCCATTTATTTAGCTGGTAAACAATAACCCAAATCTCATTGTTACCTCGATAAGTGTTAGGTCGTCCCAACACAATGTCCATGGATACATTCTCCCATTTCCTCTATAGTACTAGAAAAGGCTGAAGGATCTCCTTCAGTAAGTGACACTATTCTTTAACATGTTGACATATCAATAATTTTATGGTAAAATAAGAAATATCCCTTTTCATTACATCCCACCTGTAATACTCATGATGTTCTATGTACATCTCAGTACTGCCAGGATGAACTGAAAATGGATAACTATGGGTTTCACAAAAAAAATATTTCTTCAACAGAGAATCACAAAGAACACACAACTATTTTTCAAAATCTTATCACACAATCTCTATTAAGGTTAAATTCTAGAAACTTAACCATTTAACCAATTCTACATTTTTCTGTTACTCACAGTCATCCTTCTACACTTTCTTAATTCTAGCTAACAGCGATGACTACAATGAAACTTGAAATAGAATAGAGTTATTTTCTACACCAACATCTTCTAAGCCAAAATTTATCAAATCATTAATGAAATGATCATGTTCCAAACGTATAATGGTTAATGATGCATGATTTTTTTCACTCAAAGAATCCACCAATTTGTTTTCATTTCTTGAATAGTAATTGATCATGAAATCATAATCCTTTATGAGTTCAATCCATCTTCTCTGCATCATGTTTAATTACTTCTATGTTAATATATACATCAAACTATTATAGTCAATATAAATTTGAAATTTGTCTCTCTATAAATGATGTCACCAAATTTTCAAAGAAAAAACACAGCTTCCAATTCCATGTCATGTGTTGGATAAATTAACTCAGGGGGTTTTAGTTGTCTTCAAGCATAAGAAATTACATGATCATTATACATCAAAACACAACTAGGTCCCTTCAAATAATCATCACTGTAGATGGAAAGTCACCATTTTTGGGAAGGTAAGGATAAAACTGGAGCATTCACCAATCTCATCATTAATTCATGAAAACAAACATCACATTATTCATTCCAGAAAAATTTAACCCATTTTTGTGTTAACATAGTTATTGGGCTAGATAACCATGCAATGTTCCTAACAAACTAATGGTAATAACCTACTAATCCAAGAAAACTGCGAATATATGTAACATTTGTAGGTCTTCTCCATTAATTAACCACTATTATTTTGGCAGGTTCACCTTTTATTCCATACTTATTTACAATGTACCCAAGAAAATAAATTTGTTATAACAAAAAATATCACTTTCTGAATTTTCTATAAAGTTTATTTTCCTTTAAGGATTCTAAAACAACCCTTACATGTTTTTCATTCCCTTCTTTACTCTTAGAAAATACCATAATGTCATCAACAAAAATAACCACAAACTCACTAGTGCATAATTTTTTTTATGGTTGTTATTTTTTAGTTTTTACGTCAGTTTTTTGTCAGCATTATTATAGAAGACGTTATAAATATTATTTTTTACATCAATTATCCTAAAACAAATGTAATAAACAAAAAACTGAAGCGTTTTTCGCATCAGTTACTCAAAAACCGACGTGGAAAAAACATCAGAGTCGTGATGTATTACGTCTGTTATTTAAAAACCAATGTTGTATATACTTTATCATGTTAGTTATTATATAACCGACATCCTTAATCATGCCTCTGAATCATTTATCACATCAGTTATTTTCATAAAGGACGTGATAAAGTAGTCTGAAAAGAGGTTTTCCAAGTTGGTTAAATAATAACCGATGTGAGAACATATCTACTACGTTAGTTATAAAATAGACGATGTAAAAAACGTTTCCTTCCCATTAATTACGTTGGTTGTGAAATAACAGATGTTAAAATTAATCGAGGTGCATTTTTTACATCGGTTATAAAATAAAATATGTAAAAAACCAAAAAAATTTAATTTAACTGTTCAACCACAATTATTCCCACCCAAAAGAAAACCTGAAATAGAATAAAAACAGAACAAGCCCTCCCCCCTCCCCCCCACCCACTTGGACAGCCCCCCACACCCCTAGAACCCCCAAACCCCACTGGACACACCCCCACAATCCTAGACTTCCCCCACCGTCTTAGACAGCCCCCACACCCCTGGACACCCCCACAACTATGCCCAACCAAAATAATACATGAAACAAAACAAAAAAAAACAAAACCCCACCCACCCCACCTGGACAGCCCCCCCCCCCCACCATTGGAAAACCCCCACCCAATTGGAAACCCCTGACACCTCTGGAAGGTGCCCACCATCCTAGACAACCCCCACTCCCCTGGACACCCCCCTCACAACTATTCCTAGACAAAATAATACCAGAAACAGAACAAAAAATAGAGAAAACCCCGCTCCCCACTAGACACCACTAGACCCCTGGACTGCCCCTACCCTCCTAGACTACCCCCACACCCCTGGACACCCCCACAACTTTTACCAACCAAAATAATACTTGAAACAAAACAAAAACAGACCAAAACCCCCCATCCCACTAGACAGCCCTCCCCCACCCCCTAGACAGCCCTCTCACACCCCTAGACACCCCTAAACCCGCTAAATAGCCTTCCCACAACCCTGGACACCCCCACCCCCATGGACACCCTAGACACACCCCACACACCTGGACACCCCTCCCACACCCCTAGAAACACACCACACCCCTAGACACCCCTTGGACTGCCCCCACCCTCATGGACACCATGGACACACCCACCCCTCTGGAAAACCCTCCCACACCCCTGTAAATCCCCCACCCCACTGGACACCCCTCCCCACACCGCTGGATAGCCCTCCCACACCCCTAGACCCCCCCCCCCCCACACCCCTGAACACCCCATGGACCCCCCTCCCACCCTCATGGACACCCCACCCCTACCCCACTGGACATCCCTCCCCCACCCCCTGGACAGCCCTCCCACACCCCAGGAAACCCCCACCCCACTAAACAGCATGACCAACACCCTAAACACCCCCACTCTCCCGGAAAACCCCCACCCCCTAGATAACCCTCCCACCCTCCTGGACACCCCCAACCTCATGGACACCTTGTAAAACCCACACCCTTGGACACCCCTCCCTCACCCCTAGACCCCCACCCTTGGACACCCATTGTACTTACCCCACCCTCATCGACTCCTTGGACACCCCCGCCCTACTAGACAGCCCTCCTACACCCGTGGAAAGCCCCTACCCCACTTGATTTCCCTCCCCACACCCCTAGACAGCCCTCCCACACCCATAGAAACCCCCACACCCCGAGACACCCCCTATACAGCCCTCCAACCCTCCTGGAAACCCCCCACCTCACTGGACAGCCCTCCCCCACACCCTAGACATCACTCCCACACCACTGGAAACCCCGCCACCCCACTAAATAGCCTTCCCTCAATCCTGGACACCCCTACTCTCCTGGACATCCCCCTCCCCCTGGACAACCCCACCCTCATGGACACCCCCACCCCCATGGACACCCTAAACACCTCCCCCACTCACCCACACCCATGGAAACCCCTAACCCCCACCCCCCCACCCGTCGCACCCCTAGACACCCCCATGGGCTGACCCCACCCTCATGGACACCCTAGACACCCCCACCCCACTAGAACTCCCTCCCACACCCTTGGAAAGCCCCCACACCACTGGGAAACCATCCCCACACCCCTGTACTTCCCTCCCAAACCATTAGAACCCCCACCCCAAGACACCCCATGGATTACCCCCACCCTCCAGACACCCCCATAGACACCCATTGGAAAGCCCTCCCACACATCCTAGACAACCCTCCCACACCCCTACAAACCCCCCAACCCACTAAATAGATTGCCCACAACCCTGGACACCCCCACCCTCTTGGACAGCCCCCACCCCATGGACAACCCTCCCACCCTCCTGGACACCCCCACCCCCATAGACACCCTATACACCCCTCCCACACCCCTAGAAACCCCCACACCCTGGGACACCCCCTGAACTGCCCCCGCCCTCATGGAAACCCTGGAAATGCCCACCCCACTAGACAACCCTCCCACACCCCTGGAAAGCCCTCCCACACCACTAGAAACCTCTTCCCCACACACCCCAAGACACCCCCTGAACTTCCCCCCACCCTTGTGAACACCCTAGAAACCCCCACCCTCCTGAACAGCCCTCCAACACCCCTGGAAAGCCCCCGGACCCCACTGGGAACCCCCTCACACACACACACATGGACACCCCCTGGACAACCCTCCCACCCTCATGGACACCCCCAACTAAACTGGACATCCCAGCCACACCCCTAGAAACCCCCTCCCCCCCCCCACCACACACCTCCCCACACCACTGCAACCCCCCTAGAATAGAATCCAGACCACAAAAACCATCAGAACTAGAGAAAAACAAGAAGTAGCACAAAATTAAATAGTCACTTATATAACATTCATAACTTAAAATGTCCACACACACAAAAACCCTAAATCTGACCTAAAGGACTACATAATACACAATTATAATGACAATATTTCAAATTACATTTTACACTACAAACAAACTAAAATCCAATCAAACGTGTAAAATAATTGGACCATTCCAATTGTAAGTGTTTGACCTCTAAAGCACTATAGGGTTGAGGGTCATCAAATAGCTTCAAATTAAATGGATAGTTGATAAAATGTATAATGAATTAATCAAATGAAATATTATGACAATGTTTAAAAGGAAATCTTAAAATGTAATTTTTTATAAGGAAATATTACCATGTGAAAGTTCACAAGTGTTCCAGTTGTAATTATTTCATACATAAATATTATGATATAATATCTGCATTTGACGACACCTTTTTGTTCAGGAAAATTCTGTTTTAATGAGTGTAAATTAGAAATATTATTTTTATGAAATACATCAAAAATTACAAATTATAAATGGATATTTACCTTTAATTTTACATATTTGATCTTGGCACTCCTTTTCATTGTGTTTTTTTCGAAAGTAGACCATACCCTATTAAAAAATAATACAAATAAAATAAATTTATAATTTGTTACAATATATAAAACTATTATGAAATTGAAAAATACATTTCCAACATATTCTTAAATTTTTCCCTCACATGACCATGGACAGAGCATATCCAATAAAGTGTTTTCTCCCTTGGGGAAAAACACCTACCATCCACTGATCACTGATAAAAGATAATTTAAGGTTAGAGGTTTTTTATGTTAAAATATAACGAACACTTTGCGAGAGTTATTTTTCATACCTCTCACAAAAAGGAATAATCTAACACTTTGTGATTATATTCTTTTGAAATCTTTCAGCAATATAAAGAATTATGTGTTCCTCATCCAATGCATGTGCTTATGAGGAAATCAAATGTGGGTCCATGAATCCATATACATATGTCTTCTCATTCTTCTCACACAAGTTATAAAGATACCGAATACAAAACATCAATAAGTATATATATTTAATAATTATAACATAGGGAAAAGGTTCTAATACTTACATGGAAATTTTTTTCACCATGTTGATGCCCAACTTATCTCCAGTAACAAGATCTATGATATCAGTTTTCACAATCCCCATAGTTATTTCATGTCCAAAAACATGGGATTCCATTAGAAAATCATAATGATCCACCAAAAGTTTGACTATCATGACAATCTATTAAGACAACAAGAATTTGTATTTGATATCATAATCATTTTTTTATTGTTGTCTACATTATTTTGTTACCATTGAAGTATTCCTATAAAAATAAATAGAAAAATATATTAGTTATAAAAGTTTACGTCAAATTTAATAAAAAATAGAAGATATAACATACATACCTCTATGGTAATGATTCGTAGAAGTCTAGATAGAAAAATTAAAAAATGGTCGATAATATGTCCAACTGTCACCACCTCATTTGTAGGAAATGGTAGTCGAGCTGATCTATCTATAATATCTTGTATAGTGACCCTATGATGCTCTACCTCTAGAAGTTTATGATGAACTGTATCTCCTATACAATATACAATCCCATATAAAACTATATGATGTTGAGGATCATCAACATACAACTCGCAATAAGTAGAAAGCTGCGGCAGAGGAGTATGATAAGAAATAGGGTCCGCAGGCTGAGGTAGGGGAGTGGGAGCTACTGGTGGAGGTAAAGGATAGATAATGGGGTCTGTAGGGGGAGGTGGAGGAGTGGGAGCTACAGTCTAAAATTGTCTTTTCATGTCTGTAAACATAGACTATACCGATGATTTAATATTTTCCCCCATCGTCGCATTAATATTATGAATTTCAGGCTACATGGATTCTATTTTTTTATAAACACCATAAATGGAAGAAGTTGAAGAACATGGTAACACTTTCCTTACTGATACAACCGTTGGATATCCTCATACATAACTAGGATTTTTGGGATTTCCCAATGCTACAGATAAAATATCTTGCCTCCCAGAAGCTATAAATACCTCCTGTGGGCTCTGCTCCTCAAGAGAATCTTATATTAATTAATTGAACATTTCTGTAATGATTCAAATTATATTAAGAATATAGTTAACTTAAATAAATAAAATAAATATCTTACAATCCTCTCAGCTATGATTCTCGAATCGTTCGAAAGATATTGCCCCTTTTTTCCAATCTGATATATCTTCTATTTTTCATGTTTAGATGGAGGGGATAGAGGGGAAAACTCTCCAGATCTTGAAGACTCATCTCTCATTTTTTGTAATTTTTCCACCATAATTTTTTCTTCCAATAATTTATACCCTCTTGGAGATAAACTATATGGGTATACATTTTTAGATTTGATCTCCTGATTATTTTACATTGTTTAGTGTAAATTTAGAATAATAAATCATTAACAAAACATTAATAAGATCATTTATATATGAAATATTATAAAAGTTTACATTTCCCTTACCAAAAATGAATATTTTCTTCTACTTTCAACAAACTGTCTCTATGTGTCTTCATCTATGAAAGGATATATATGAAATTAATTTTCATGACTCCTATAACCAAAAATGAAATCATATGTGAATGTTGATTTTAAATTCCTCCATCTCTTAGTAGCCATCGAAAAGCATTTCTTCCTAACTTCTCCAGTGTCAGGAATATCAAATGTCATCTGATAAAGAATAGGTAAAACATATTATACTAGAAACATTTAAACAATAGGCACACAATAGAAAATGAACATACCAAAATCATCTCCAACAACTGAGGTATTATCGCTTTTTCCACACTTCTCCAATCATCATACAAAATGTTTACTTTTATTTTACCCATAGTTGATACAATACTCTTCAAATATTTAGCATTTGGACCTCTAGGGATATAATTCTCATAATACTCAATGAGTATCCATTGGTCCTACATACGAGAAAGTGATAATTTTGGTAAATGTGTGCACTGACGTTTACCAACTCTTGAACTCTTTTTCATTATGGGAGAACATGAGAATGATTGGGGAATATCAAGAGGACCATGTAAATGTCTCTCCCCGAAGGTATGATCATTATGCTCATCTCCAAAATCATGTGGTTGATCAACTGTTTGATCTGTCATTATCTTTTAAATAAAAAAACAAGCACTAGTTTAGAAATATAAAAATTCAAATATTACAATACTAATGTAAACAGAAAATAGAAAATTGAACCAAGTTACATAATAGTAAATATGGTTAATATGGTAAGAATGTTAAACAATGGTAAAGATGGTAAATGTGGTAAACATGGCAGTGTAATTTTCATTTAACAAAATCAATAAATATATAAATTACGTATAGGTAAACTATGGTAGACAATGGTAAACTATAATAAGAAAATAAAAATTAAAAAAAATTCTACTTATTTGTTTTAATACGCATTTTAATATAGAAAAAAATTACAATATCTTAAATTTTATGATAATAATACTTGTAAACAATAAATGAAAATAAGTTACCTGTGATATTAGGAATGTACAAATGGATTGTTTTCAAAAATTCCTTTGTCATGATCATTCTTTATGGAACAAAACCATGTCTTAAAAATGCTCATCATTATATTCTGCTAATATTTCCAGGGATTTAGGGATCTCACATAAATCAACATCTTCATCATGTTGATCCTCACCAACATATTGTTTTTTCCATTGTAAAACAACAGACCACTGCATATCTGATTGATAAACTACATAGAAAATCTATTTTTCGTGAGTTTCTATTATAAAAGAATCAGTTGTGTCTTCCAATCTATTCAGATTAACAACTATAATTCCAAATTCATCGTATCTGACACTATTGTTACCGATAATCCATTTACATTTAAAAACATGAACTATAATTTTAAATTAATCAACCACTAAGATTTCATCAATAACTCCATAATATTCACATCATGCAGAAATTGGATTTTTCTCTTTAGAACTCGAAAAATGAATTGCTTCTGCAAACACCAAAACACCACTATTCTAAACTACACCTCTTTTGTCTTGAGCTTTCATATAAATTGTATTTCCATTAATGTCATAACTGGACCATGTTATCACATTTAAAAATAGACCACCAACTATCCATCCAAATGCCTCTGATACATCTAATCTACCAAGAATGTTCTTTTCAATCAATGATAAAAATGTTTTGTTGTGCTCATTCAAAATCCATATTTCTTTCTTCTTTGGATGACATTGTTTCAACTAATTAATATGCAATGTCATATATGGTTGAGCATTTACTATGTTATATAGGAAGTATTATTCTAACTTCTTCATCTGTTCAACTAACAACAATTTGACATTCAAGCCACGAATCCCCTTTCCCTCATTATTAACTCGTTCATGGTGAGATGAAGGAAAACCTTTGTGCTCCACCACATCCAAGTAGCTCGTACAAAACTCCGCAACCTCCTATGAAATATACTTTTCAACAATGGAGGATTCAGGTTGATATGGATTCATAACATACCCCATCAATATTTCCATATACCTTTGAAAAGGACACATCCAATGAAGATATACAGGTCCAAAAAGATTTATTTCTCAAACTAGATGAATCATTAAATGCACTATTATATTAGAAAAATATTGAGGAAAATGTATTTCCAATTGAAAATGTATATAAATTGCATCCTTTTCAAAAATGTTAAAATCATTTACATCAATCACCATATTACAAATTTAAATGAAAAAATAACACAACTTCTTTATAGTCTTTCTGACACAGATGGGAAACATTCCACACAATGAAACCAGTAGAATTTGTTGCATCATGATGTGAAAATCCTGAGATTTCATACCTATCAACTTGAAATCCTTCAGTGAGAATTTTTTTAACATTATATAATAACCTTGAGGAACTTTGATATCATGTTAACACTGACAACAGCTAATTTTCTCCCTCTTGGATAATGTATGAGAAGCCATGGGAAGAAATTTCCGTCTTCCATTAGGAGTGGGAGATAACTCTAAATGTATTCCCATTGATAGTAAGTCTAATCTTGAATTCAACCCATATTTTTCCTTTTATTTAATATCTAACAATGTTACAATAAAACTATCGTAGATATTCTTCTCCACATGCATGACATCAATAGTATTTTTATCATAATGATATCTCCAATATGGTAGCTAAAAAAATATTGACCCTTTCTTCCAAATATGTCTATCATTACCAAATTTTTGTGTCATTCCCAATGACATCTGAATGTTTTCCACCCTCTCAAAACCATAATTGGGTGATAAAGGTTTTGGAGCTATATTAAATTCTTGTGAGCCATTGAATGCATTATTTAGTCTTCTATAAGAGTGATCCATAGGCAAAAAATTTCGACGACTCATGTACACTATTTTCCTCCCCGAATGCAATTAACAATATGAAGTCTATTTTTCACAAATTGGAGATGCTTTATTCCCCATAAAAATATATCCAGACAAGATTCCATATGATGGGATGTCATTTAGAGTGAACATAAGCACATCATGAAGCTGAAAATATTCCATTTTATAAGAATCATACACCCTAATACCATCCTCCCATAAATGTTACAAATCATCAATCAATGGTGACAAGAAAACATCAACATCATTTCTGGGTTGCTTCATACCAGAGATCATTATACTCAACATGACATATGTGCACATCATACAATCATCATGAGAGAGGTTGTAAATTACCAATTAAATAGGCCATGAAGTATGTGTGCTACTGAGGGTTTGGTATGGATTCATTCCATCTATGCACAACCCTTGTCTGGGATTTCTAATTTTATTTTCAAATATAGAATATTGTTCATCAATTTTCCTCCATTTTGAACAATCTTTTAGATAATGTTTTCTTCCATCACATATATACTCATCAGCATGCAATCTTAATCTTTTTCATCATGTGAATTATAAAACAAAACTTTCAAAAGTTTAATTATTGGAAGATATCAAAATACCTTGGAAGGTATATTTGTAATCTCTGTATCATCTTGTGATTTTCTTTCAACTTATACAGTGATATCCCAAATTTTGGACACTCTAACAGAGATTCATATTCCTTATTATATATCATACAGTCGTTCAGATAGGAATTTATTTCCTTATATCCCAATCCCACAAGGAATAATATTTTCTTGGCCTTATAATGTGAATATAGAAGATCATTATCTTTTAGGAGAATACCTTTCATTAATTGTAGCAGATCTGTAAAACTTATGTCACTCAATCCATGTTTCACCTTTAAGATAATCAACAATAAAACCACCAAAAGAACCATAAAACTTGTACAACTAGGTTATAGTGTGTTTTCAGCATCACCATATAGATGCACAACTGTCAATTCTATCTCAATTTCTTCTGCTGCAATATCACGAATCATTTCTTCAATTCCATCAGAGTTACCATCATGCAAATCATCAACATCAGTAAGTCTAACATTCTGTCCAGTTTCAGCATGCCAAATCCAAGGGCTATAACTCGATTAAAACAATGACAAATCAGATGATCTTTGACCTCTTTACTTTTCAAATTCTTTATATTCAAAAATTTTAGGCATAAAAAGAAAAAAAATTCACTACTTGGAACATTTCATTTAGAAAATTGTAAAAAGGCATCAACTCCATCCTCATATTCATTACTCATTTGATGTGCTGTAATCCAACTTCGACTCATTATTAACCTATAACAAATTTCAATATTATACATCATGTTAAGAAAAGATAAATATATATTTTTATGAAAAATATCATAATTTTAATGTAAAAACAATTTTAAAATATAAAACAAATCTATACGTAGTTGAAAAAAAAAGATATGAAAATAATTTTAAAATGAAAATATAGTTAGATATAACAGTTTTAAATTCATCTTGGATCATTTCTTCTTAAGGTACACAAAGAATACATCCTAGTGCAACTTGATACCGAATTCACCATTCTGTAAAAAAAATGAAGTATAAATATTAAAATATGTATACATTCACTACTAAATATTACACAGATCCCAACTATTTGAAACCATTGTTATAACCCTTGAAACCATTGGGGGTACCCAAGGGTTTCACACACCTTTGGCATGATGGTAGTTGCAATATCCCTATACCAATAATTCTACAGGAACCGTTTGTATAGACTACCTGAAGTTAAAACATTCCAATGGTTTCAATGAAACTCTTGGGATATATATATATATATATACCAAGATGGTGTCCATGGGGGTAGGGGCTATCCAGGGGGGGCTGTCCATGGGGGTAGGGGCTGTCCAGGGTGTTTAGGGGGGTGGGGGTGTCCAGGGGGTGGGGGCCTATCCAGGGGCTGGGAGGATGTCCATGGGGATGGGAAATGCCTAGGGGCGGGGGAGTGGTGTCTTGGGTGTGAGGGGCATGTCCTACCCCTACCCCATTGGACACCACCCCCACACCCTTAGACACCCCATGGACACAACCACCCCTCCTCGACAGCCCCCACCCCATAAACAACACCCCACCCCTCTGGACAACCCCCAGCCTCTGGACAACCCCCTACCCCCTTGGACAAACCAATCACCCCCAGGACACCACTCCCACCTCCTAGACACCCCTACCTCCTTGGACAACCCCATCACCCTATAGAAACCACCCCCAAGACCTTGGACAACCCAACCCCCTTGTAAATACTTCAAACCCCCCTGGAAACCACCCCCACCCCCTTTGACACCCTAAAAACACCCCAGCCCTCTGGACACCCCCACCCCCTAGATAGCCCCCAACCCTCTGGACAACCCCCACCCCCTTGGACACCCCCACCCATTTTACATAGACCCACATCCCCCTGGACACCAACCCTACCCCCTTTGACACCCCCACCCCTCTAGATATCCCCAACCCCCTGGACACGACCCCACCCCTCTAGATAGCTCCCCACCCCATGGACACCCCACACCCTAGACACCACTACCCCCTTGGACAACCCACTCACCCCTGGAAACTACCCTCCACCCCTGGACTCCACTACCCCCTTGTATAGCCCCGTCACCCCCTAGAGAGCCCCACCCCATTAGACACCCCAACCCCCTTGGATTACCCCCACACCCCTCCAGACAGCCACCACCCCTCTAGACAACCTCCACCCTCCAGGACACCCCCTACCCCCTTGGATAGTACACTCACCCCATGGACACCAACCCCCACCCCCTAGACACCCCTACCCCCTTGGAAAGCCCCCTCACCCCCAAACACCACCCCCACCCCCTTAGACACCCCAACCCCTTGGACAGACCCTGCACCCCCATGGACACCACCCCACCCCCTTTGTCACCATGTGGACACCCCCACCGCTCTGGACAACCCCCACCCCCTTGACAGCCCCCACCCCTCTGGATAACACCCACCCCTGGACATCCCCACCACCCTGGACATCCCCTTCCCCCATGGACAACCCACTCACCCCTTGGACACCCCAACCCCCTGTAGACCCCTACCCCCTTGGACAACCCTCTCACCCCCTAGAAACCACCCCCAATCCCTTGGACAGCCCCACACCCCCTAGACCCCACCCCACCCCTCTAGATAGCCCCCACCCCCTTCGACACCCCCTGTATGGGCACACACACATGATGGAACACACAAAAAGCATAGAGTTGCATGATATCACTTTAATGATTTATTTTACCAGAAAAGAATTTATCACGGTATAAACGAACACTATAAAACATACCATGATAGAAAGAACAAAGAGAGAAAAATAACATCTCAAAAAATTACTTTAGGACATCACAACTAATAAAAACTAAAACTAAGCTATGTGAAGCTTACTTGAGTATTGCAATTTGACCTGATAGATCTAGTGATAATAGAAATGATTAATGATGTTGGAAAAACGAGGATGGAGGTCACATCTCTGAATAATACTTTCTAGGTTTTTTGCGCGGGATAGAGGAATCACAGGTTTCCAGATCAAAGAAAATAGAATGACTGAATAATGGGTGCGATAAATCATTTAAAAGATTTATCACGTTGGTTATTTTATATCCTGTTCGATAAACTATTTTTTTATGTTTATAACATCAGTTATTTAATAACTGACATAGAAAAGAATTTATCAAGTCTGTTATTTTATAATCGGCATGATAAATGGTGCTTTATCTCATCAGTTCTTTTGATAACCAACGTGATAAATTTCCGAGATTTCCTTTATCATGTCCATTATTTAATAACGGACATTATAAATCACCCAGATTGGATTTCCCTGGAGGTTATAAAATAACTAATGTGATAAAGCTAATCTCGGTATTATTTACGTTGGTTATTTTATAACGGCCGTAAAAAATATATTCTTATCGATTTATCACGTCATTTATAAAATAACTGACATGACAAATCAATTTTACAACATTGAACATCAGTTATATAGAACCGACATGAAAAATTCTGATGTGTTAAACGTTTTTCCACTAGTGACTTATCCATGAACTCATGAAATATTCAATACATAATATTGATGAATCCAGCCGATTCATTAGTTAACCCAAATGGTATAAAAACCAATTCATAATTTCCATATCTAGTATGAAAATCTGTTTTCGGGATGTCATCCTTCTTCAACATTAGCTGATGGTATCTAGATCTCAATTTAATATTCGATAATTACTGAGCTCCCTGGAGATGATCAAAAAAATTATATATATAAGGAAAAGGGAATATGTTTCTAACATTGATGTTATTAAATAGTCTATAATCAATGATAAGTCTCATGGAACCATATTCCTTTTTAACAAAAAAACAGCAGCACCCCATGGTGAAGTTCTAAGATGAATGAAGCATTTATCAGGAAAATCAGGAAAATTATTTTTCAATTAAAGAAGTTATAATTGATCCATAAAATATGGGTGTTTTGAAATTGGCTTAGCATTAGGAACTAATTAAATTGTGAATTCAACATCCCAATCAGGTATGACACTGGGTAACTCATCAGAACAAACATCAAGGAATTCATTTACCATTGAAACATCATTAATCTGATCAATTCCGTTCTTTTCATAAATATGAACAAGAAAAAATTCATTTCCATATTTCAACAGTTTCTCTAACAAATATATTATCAATCTTATGGGTTCGTTCTTGTATACTATCTCAAAATATTTTTAAAAAACAACGTCTTTAGCTCTACAATATATCTTAGTATAATAAATAGAATACCAATCCATTTTCATAATAACATCAAACTAGACTAAGGAAAAAACAAAAATGTTTGTAGGTAATTTTTTTCAATATACCATAATAGAAATATTATTATAATTCCTCTTTATAATAATATTTCCCTATGTTGTTTTAACAATAAGTTCAGATCTCATTTTTTGAGGTGATATTTCTAATTTACCAAAAAAAATCTCGGAAATTAAAGAATGTGTAGACCCTGTATCGAAAAATACTTTAGAAAATTATGAGTAAACAAACAATGAACTTGATACAACTTCATTGGATGGATTGTTATATTTTAACATAGTCACAATGGATCTCACTACACCTTTCTGCTTATATTTTGGCTTCTTTTTATCATTCAGATCTCTCTTTGGGAATGAATTTGCATAATGACCCATCTCACCACATTTAAAACACTTTGTAGTTTTCTTATTTGGATTAGTCTTTGGATAATTCTCATTACAATAACGGGTCATGTTTCCAAACAAACCATATTCAAAAACACTTCCCTATTTTAGTAAGACATCCCCCAGGGTGCTTCTTTCTAAACTTTTCAGAAACTAGAAACTGGATTTTCTTAACATCAGATTTCTTTAGCTAATTATTACCCATTTCATGCCATTTAGGCCTTTTCATATCCTTATAATAAAAGTGCATGTGATAATAAAAAATCTCCATCTTTACACTCTCAGTACATTGGGCATGTTTCTAATAACATTTGAATTCATGGAAGGGAAACACCATTCTACACCTTGGATTCAATCCTGAGTAAAAGTTGTTGATTTCTCAATAAAGATACAGAATAAGATTTAGAGAATACCTCACCAGTCGGCTAAAGTTATCTTCATACAAAACCACTGAATATTCCTCCTTTTTCTTCAACTAAAGGAATTGTTTCACCATATAATGTTGCACCACCTTAGGAAAACATTTTTCAAGGAAAATACATTTTAATTCATCCCACTCTAAGGAATCAATATCTTCCTATCCTTGATATTATTTACCATTGACCACCACTGATTAACTTCACCTTCAAAATGGTGAATAGAAAGATGTAAAATTTTCATTTTATGAACATCCCATAACATGTAATATATTGTCATGGTCTTTATTCCATCATTTTATGGCTACTGGGTCAGAAGATCCATTGAAAGATGGAGGGTGTTGTCTCATAAAATGGTCCACTATTGTGATGTTCTATTTTGGTACCTCTGATTTTTCACTTGAATGGATTACACTACTATTTATTTCCTGCATTATCTGAGCCATTACTATCACAAACTGCTCAGTTCCAATACCTACCATTCCAGGCTGCAGATTCAGAAGGATATCATTCTTTAGGTTCCTCTCCTCTTCAGCATCATTGTTTCTTCTACGGACAACCATTCTGAACATATATATCATAGTTGAAGCAACAACGTAATAATTAAATTCTATAACAGTCCAAATACACCATATATTAAAAAACATTTATTGTATTATATTACCATCATCCTAACCCTTATGGTTATCTAAACCATAATCTGATACCAACAATAAGGACTCAGCCTTATTACATTACATAATCATGAATTTAGCCAAGAAATAACATCCCTTAAAATTGAGGATCTTTTAAAGGTCTGATCTTTAGGGAACTGGGACATAATAAATTCATAAAATTAAACATTAATATAGAGTGGATACCATAAAAACAATATTCATTTCTTTTAAAATAAAAAACATTCAAATAAAACATGGTTCCTTGGATAGTTATTCAAACATCTATCTTGGATTTTTTTTTTCATACAAATCCTTATAACCTGTGAAAATCATTTAAAAACATGTGATCCGCAGAAGAAGTTTAGTAATCGATATAAAAATAAGGAAAGGTCACATTAGTCCATGAATACATATAACGTATAAAATAATTTTCAAAAGTCACACTTGTCACCAATATATACTTACTTTGTGAAACATGAGATTTACAAATGATTCCAAAAATACATAAGACCATAAATAGAACCATAAAGTTATCTTGGGGAATTAATTACATAATCTTGTAACCCTCACCGCTAAATTATAATTTTTAACCCCCATGGCTATCTTACAATTTGTGTAATTATCGTAGTTACACATGGACTAATCATACATCAGACCTTCAAGTTACACATATCCAATTCATGGGAGGGAGATATAGGCCTTATCCTTCATCAAAAAAACCAATTAATATAACACAATCACACAACATGAATAATTTCATAAAAATATATCTTTTGAATTTTTTAAAAGAGAATTTTAAAAGTGGATTTTAATAAAAATCCCTTATAAATAACATATAATTGATATAAGAATAAATAGAATGAAATGAATATGTGATAAACTGTAAATAAACATAATAAAACATAATTTAAACAATAATTCATCACATAATTTATTTTAATACCACATAATTAATGATGTAGAAGGATAACCCAATGAATATAAATTGGGTTAAGAATTACCTTACCTTGGGTTTGTCTTACTAAAAAATTGTTTAAACCTCCTATATAATGTTTAAAGAGTGTTATTATTATTTTAATGAAAATTTTTCATGTTTATAAAATCTTATATGATCATTTAATAACCTCTTTCACCCATTAATTGTTAGTATTTTCTTCCATCCATTATTGTTGGGTGTGTTCTTCACATGATTTCCATGATCGGTTCATGATGTATATTCTTGTAGATTGGAAATGAAACTATAGAATTGGAATGTAGTGGTATTTATATATTTACAGAACCATAAATTTTAGCTTTTATCATTTTGAATTCTGACATGAGGATGATTTATAAGTTAAATCATTATTGATATTTCTTTAGTCGTTTTGGAGATTCTTCTATCGTAATGAAATCATTTTTTTATAAATTAATAACATGTGTATAAAATGATTCCAAAAAATTATATAAAATATAATACATAAATTATAATCTAGTTCAACCATAAAAATGGGTTTTTACCAGTATTGAAAAAATTAAATGAAATTGAAATCACATCGTCCCTGATGTCGGTAAATCGACTAATCACAGATGGTGTTTTAATTTCTTGAATAAGTGGGAGAGGGGAAAAATGTAATGGTGAGTGTTCCATAAATATGATGAAATCCAAAATATTTAAGAAAATGGTTCATTCATGTGTCTTTTATATGGGGAGGTGAGTAAATAAAAAGAAAATAAAGGAGTCTCGAAATAAAAGTAATGTTGAGAAATCCCTTACGAAAATTTGGCAGCCAAACGACGTCATGTAAAATTTCATAAAATGTTTTTATAGGAGAAATGGTTCCCTTAGAATTCTTACATAATATAGTATGTAAGGTGGGTACGGAATGACATATCCCAACATAATCCAAATGAAATTAAAATTATTAACTTAAAATGAATGAAATGAAGGAAAACAAAAGATTATGCTTACCTCTTGATCTGTTATCCATGAGATCATTTCTAAGGCCTTTGGTTTTGGCCAATTGGTGAGACCAGTAACTCTAGTACCTAGGGAATAACCCTGGGAGAAGTATTGGGCAGAACATAGGTAAGGCTCAAGTCTTGAGATCTGTGGGAGGAAGAGGGGAACAAAGGTGGTATATATAGTGGAGGAGAGGAGATATTTTCCATTATTTTAATCATTATTATAATATTTTTGCTTGAGACTATGAATAGTTTTAATTCATGTAAGCCCAAATATTGATAATGGAATGTGAGTTCAAACCAAGTGGTTTTACATCATCCTTGCATCACATATGATGTAGTAAAATAATTATTTAGCATTTATAATATTTTATCGCATTTTACTATTCATAAAAAATTCTAGAATTGTTGAAAATTCCTAAAAAATCACCATAACCATTTATCATCATGTATAATTAAAAAATAAACTCCAAATTTAAAAAAAATATTTTCTAAATATTGTTAATTTAATTTTTTTTTAAAAAATCATACTTTCTTCAATTATTGACAATTTTAAAACTATAATTTATTTTATATCACATTGAAAAATTAACCAATATGTCATTATATTAATGAACGAATAAAATAAAATAATAATCAATTTTCTATTCTTTATAGTCATATAACTATTTATATTACTATTCATAAAGGTATGTTATTATTTCCCAAAAATTATGTTGGTTCTATTAGACTCCAAATAACTTACTGAACAGAATTATAGATGACTATTTTTTAAAATTCAAAACATAGATATGTAAAAAATATGTTTAAAGGATGTTTATAATTATCTGCTTAAAATAAATATTCATTCATTCAAATTTATTTTAAAAAACATGGGGTGTTACATATACTATAATATAATTGAGTATAGTGAGTTTCTTCTCGAACTGTTTATGTTATTTAATGTATAACATGGAAACAATATAGAGGTAATAGTATAATGGATGTTGTTGTGATCTTCATAAAGAAAATATTAAAGGAAAAAATAGTTAACTTTTGTATAAATTACTCATTCTTTGTTTCTAGTTTATTCAGTTTCAGTTTCCAAGGAATGGTGATCATGGGATTTATGGTTTCTAATCATTTTCACTTCATTGATTAATTGTAAATCAATACATGTAATCATAATATATGTTTGAATGTATATAGTAACGTGATTTTGGATTGATTTAAATTGTGGATGTTATAAATTTTTGTTTCTGAATGAGATTATGGATTCTGGTTCAATAGTAACCCATTTTGTTGAATACTAATTTTGGATTTATAAATAATTATTTATATATGAAAAATAACGATAAGTTAAAATTTAAAGTTATGTTGTAAATTATTTGTTTAAAAATATTAGTTGGGATGTTAATAATAATAAGTTATATTTTTATTAATTTTTTAGAATTATATATATATATATATATATGGTTAAATACTTAATAAATATTAACATATGTAAATATGAGGGATTTTAGAATGAGAGGAGTGAATATGTGTTGATGATTGTGGGTGTGAATGTAATTATGGGAAAAGTAATAATAATAATACTTAAATAATAATAATAATGGTTAGTGTGGTGTGGGTAGGGTAGTATGTGGATTGGAATGTCCTAATTTTAAAAAAACAAATAATAATTTAAGGTTTTTTAATACATAAAAATAGAACCATTGAATAAGAGTTTGGTTTGGATTAGAAAATTTTAAAACCATTAATTTTTAATTTTTTTATTTTTGATTATGGAATTACTATTTAATAGTATAAACATGGGTGACTAAATACAACCACAACCATAAAAGAACATGACCAAAGAAAAAGGACACCTCAAAACACATGAATTTATGTAAAGGACTCGTATAAAATATATTAGATTTATTGTTAATGAAATAATTTTTTTAGAATAATGTTTCAAGGTTGAAGATCTAAAATATATTTAATAATTTTATTTTCGGTTTAATATATCATTAATTATGATCTCAAAGAATGGATTGATATTCAATCTGTATGAGTTAATATTTAGAGTTTAAAAAAATTGAAGGTAATAATTAAGGTTTCAATTTTTTAAATAGTATATCTATGATTTTAGGGTTAGATGATTGTAATTACATTTTATGGTTTTAAATGTATAATGTTTTATGATTTAGAAATGCTATAATATTTTTTAGATTATAAATGAAATTCAAATCTTACTCGTTTTCATAAATATAAGAACATAATGTAAAATGAAATTCTAAAAGAATGTTTTTATCAATATAATTTATGTAAATATTAATAATCAAATATAATTAAAAAAAGTAAAATAGTGAATATGAAATCCTATTATTCCAATAGAATTGAAAATAAGATTAAAAAATACAACATTTTGGGAGTAAGAATCCTTTTCCTTCTTATCTCATCGTATTTAAATTTTTACATTACATCTCTTAATCCATTCCAATATAATATATTCTAAGGACAACAGAAAAATGTTTGATAAGTCCCTGAAAAAATAAGGAATATTACAAAATCATAGTTCTGTTTTGGATAAAAAATTGATTTAAAGAAAAAGAGATAAATTTAATGGAAATAAATAAAATTGAAAGATGTTGTTTTATTTACAATGGAACATAATCGAACATAATAAATAATAATAATATATTATTAAAATACCAATTATAATATATAAAAAACATGCCAATTTTCCTTATTCTCCCTAGAAATGATAAGACTAAACCACGACTTTGACAAAATGCAGAACCTTACCCATTGATAATATGTAAGAATTTAACCATAATCACAAAAACTAACACTAGGTAGACAGTGAAAACAACAAAATCACATCAACGCACATTTGATTTAAATCCTTAAAATTATTCCCTCTATAATTAACCATATATACATGATTTTATTCACTCATAGAATGCATCTAGACTACACTAAAAGGAAAAAAATGACTCCAAACTTAAGAATCACGTTGGCACTGATAACATGAAACCCAACGCGACACACCCTCAGAAGGAATAATAATCCATATAACAAACTGATGTATGAAAATCACTAGGCACATATAGATATGATAAGATATATAGAAAAAAATTAAAGTTCTAATCATCAAGATAAACTCTATATCCATCCATTAAGAAAAAAATAGATAGCGATAATAAATTTATAGATTTGATGCACTAATGGTTGTCTAAGTAATGATACTAACAGGATGATTTGGTTCACCACAACTAGAAGTGCAGATTTGGGATATTGACAATGGAGAGTGTGTGTTACCATTTTAGGGTTATAGTTGAGAGGATACACTTTCTGAGATTCAGCACCCCTAAGTATGACTATCATAATTTCTTCATATAAATCAGGTGGTGGGGTGTGGGGGAGGGTTGGTCATCGATTGAGACTATTGCGGTAGAGGTAAGGGGATCAAAAATTGAGATAAATGGGAATAATGAGGGAATTGGATAAAAATTGATAGAGTATTGGGAAGGGGATGAATTAGATCAAAATGAGGTTGTATTAGAATGAATAGTGGGAATCAAATGGAGGATCATAGGGTTTTAGAAGAATGGATGGATTGAGAAGGGGATTAGGGAAGATCATTCTATATGAAATGAGAGATGGTTTTGGATCGACTAAAAAATATGTTGTTTTTAATTTGTGTGGTTATGTTTTACTAGTGTATTTTTGTTTGGAACTTGAATAAAACCATAAAACACAATGATATATTCAATATTTTCCACAAAACCAATAAAAACCCTTCTATTTATCCTTGGTTCTATTCAGTTTATAGTTTTGTTTGGCCCACACTACTTTTTCCAACCCAATGTTGTGGAGCCTTATATAAGTGATATTCCGGGAGGTTAATAAAAAATATATGAAATTGGGGAGGGGTTTTGCTATATGTTCTTCATATGATGTAAGTTAAAAAAAATTAATATGTTAATAAAATAAAAAGTGAATGTTTAAAAAATTACGAAGGAATGTGTGTCTTCAAGGAATAATGTGTAAAAGAGGGGAGATATTTCTCTCTCTCTATTGGTTACCACCTCACATAAATTCTCCAATATTTTACAATTTAGTTCTACTTCAATATTATTAAGAAGTATTTTCAACTAATTTTATTTCATATGTCACGAGGTATCAGTTCTCAATTTTAAATTAATTCAATTTAATTATTTAAAATTTAACAAAAATGAAATCATTGTGTTTAGAGTTTTGATTGGAATTTCTTGTTAGTGTGGAAGAAAAACCTACATTCTTATAAAAGAAATATTTCATTCCTTAGTTTTGATTTTATATAATTTGTGCATTGTTTATCAAGTGTAATTATTTAAGAGAGCTCATTAAACATGAAAGATAAATTCTGATACCTTAGAATTATTTTTCATGTTTTTTATTCATTTCAAAAATCTCACAACTGTATTTCTATGAAGAATCTGTGGAGATATATGGGTAAGTATATTAATTAATTAAGGACTTGAGTTGATAAATAATAAACATAATATACAAATTAAATATAAATTTAATTTCAGGATATATGATCTAAAAAAGAGTTAAGACACTATTTTGATTTTTTTACGAATTGTTCAATGATTTATATATTCTTGTGTTGAATATAGGAATCGTGATATGTTATTGAGATTAAATTAGATGTTTTTTGTTTTGATTTCATATGATAGTTTTTTTAAATTAGTTTATTTGTCTATAAAAATATGTGTTAAAAAGGGCTAACAACAAATAAAATACTAGATAATATTGTCTACTTCTTGAGCATTGTTTTTGATAGTTTTTAGAGGGTTAAGTTGATGTTCAGTAGATATACTTTTTTTCAATGTGGTGATGTGAAAATAAAATATTAAAATGGGTTTCCAATGATTCTTTATCTGAATACTGAATTTACGTGACACTAAAAAGGGATTTTAGTGTGAAATATTTTATTGAGATTGATATATTAAACACTACAACATATATGGGCAAGGGATGCACTGACTTTTATCAACACTATGAAGAAAGCGTTGATAAAATACACACCTTTATCATCATAACCTAAAATCCATAATAAAGTTAATATTTACGAGTGCTAAAAAATGTTGATAAAGGTGGACCGTTTATTATCATTTTTAGCACTGATAAAGGATATATTTATCAGCTCTATTCCTAGAGCTGTTAACTTTTATTAATAAAAAAATATTATTAACATATATAAAAATAATATGTTTATATTAAAAAATAATGTTTATTTAGATACCTTAATTAAAAAACACATGTACATAATGAATATATATTTTTAATGATTCAAATATATATATAATGTTTCAAAAAAGTGTTTATAATATTATAAATAAATATATATATTTAAATAATTATAACATTATAATAATTTTTAAAACTATAAATATATTTATTATATTTATAATTATGTATAAAAACATTTGAAATATATTTATTTATTACTATAATTATAGAGATAAATAAATATTTAAATAAATATATGTCTCTAATGAATTTTGCCTATATTAATGAATCAAGAGATAATGATGATATTCAAGGACACAATTGATGTTATTTATGTTCTGACCATAACACATGAGTATGTATAATTAATGATAAAATGATTATAAGTTTATTGTTGGACATGATTATTGGTTCCTATTTTCCAAATGTTATAATAAACATTATAACAATGAAACATGCATATGTTATGTATTCATGACTCATGAATATTCATTTATACATAGACACCATTATTAATCATGCTTCTATTATATATGTGACAACTCATTTTTTATAATTTATACGATATTAGGAATGACTAATTCATATTATACCCATTAAATTATTATGTTCTCATAAATAATTATAAAATTACAATAAATGTATTTAAATAACAAATAAATTGGATATATTTATAATTATAAAATTTTAATTATATATAAATTCTTATAAAATATATTTATTTATATTTATAATTATAACTATATATATAGTTAAATAATTACAAAATTATAATAAATACATATATATTTAGTTTATAAATTTATATATTTACTTATTAATATATAAATAAATATATTTATATTTATAATTATATAAAAATATTTTTATATATTTTTATATATAATTATAATTATAAATAAATAAATATATATATGCATATTTAAATAAATATAATATTATAATAAATATTTTATTAAACATTATAAATATGTATATTTATATATTAATGGATATATAGATATAAATATATTTATAATTATATAAAAATATTTATAAATATATTTATTGATAATTATTTGTATAAATAAATATATATTTATTTAAATAATGATCATATTACAATAAATATAATTATTATACATAATTATAAAATTAATATATATTTAATTATAGTCATTATTATAAATAAATGTATATTTATTTAAATAATTATAAAATTATAAAAAATAAATAAATAAATAAATAAATATTTATTTATTTATTGAAATACAATTGTTGGGAAAAAATATCTCAAAGTGTCCTCTCGGTATGTATTGGGTGTGGTTGTGTTGTTTGACAAAGCCAGATGACTGCGAATGAGTATGTTTGATGTTGGAAAAGTAAGGATTTCTTCATTGGAGTGAATATAATAAAAATTATTGGAGAAAATCGTCAATGTGTGAGAACTGTGTATAATAATACATGGGCCATGTACCTTGTTTCGAGAATGGTACGTGAAGCCGCGAAAATAGTACGTGGGTGCGATTCGTGAAACCGTACATGGTTTGCAGTGTAAAGAGATGTGGTACGTGGATGTATTATCATCAGCGGATAAGATTGACTACGTAGGAGAAAATTTATAATTCGAACGGTGCGGAATAACGGTTCATAGGTGGCTTTTGGTTCATAGCGGAAGAAGAATCGTTATGTAGTGGAGGATAAATTGAAGACTTGGTAAATCTGGATTTAGCAGATTTTGCAGATATCTCTTCCTATATAAGAAATGATAATCCCACCAATTACTGTGGAGATTGAACATCAATAGAAACCATATTTTGCTCCAGGAATTTGGAGAAGTCCGAAACCGGTTCGCGATGAATGTATTTGTGGGGATTCTTAAACCCCAAAGAATGTCTGGTACGCTGAGAAGGAAGTCCAGTATGCGGAAGAAGTTTTCTCAGTATATGGAGGAGTAATACCCAATATGTGAGAAGGAGAATTCCACAAACGGTACATAGAGGGAGATCTCTGGTATGCCAAATAAAAGGAGTCTTCCAATAAGGAACAATTCATGGACTGAGGGTGATTTGCATAGGAGGTTCGCGGAATCAGTACGCGGTACCGGTATGCAATAGTGAAGGCAGAGACAGTCCACAGACGAAGGGTGATTTGCAACAACGATGATGGTACACGAAGAAGGTGTCCCGCTTACCAAACCTAGTACTCAGTACGTGGGATAGGAAGGTGGTTTTTGATTTTCATAACGAAGCTTGTGAAAGCTTCAATTCAGTTTGCGAATGTATTTTTCAATATCTAACAGTACCCGAGAAGCTGGAATTCATTGGCAGGAGAAAACGGAACATCAGCAGAGCATCTATCAATAGTTGAAAAATGCAGGAATTAATGCAAATGAAGAGACCTACATGTCCATAATCAGTGTTTGACCTACATGTCCATAAACAGTGAGTGGATCCTTTTCCAAGGATAGTGGGAAAAAGAAGTGGAAGATGGTGAACCATTCCCCCGATGGTGGGCCAGAGAAAGAGGCCTAGAGAGTGACATTTGGGAATGCAATGAGCATACACTAAACCTTGTAATGGCAGTGAGCCTGGGTATAAAAGATCTATCTTGAACATTGTATTCATTATTTCTGGTGAGCCTTAGTGAATTTTGGTACATCAGCACATTGTCGTTGTATACCCCTTGGACGTAGCCCAATAAAGGTGAACCAAGAAAATATCGCAATGTTCTGTGCATGATTTCATATCAGTCTGTATATTGCCACAGGAGGAAGAGAGTATTGAGTTTTTTCTAACAATGAAACAAGATCCAAAATGAAGAAAGTTATAATCATCCTTACCCTGATTTACAGACCTCTCAGGGTATTCGACCTAGTGTACCTAACAACAATTAATATATTTTTTAATTATATATTAAAAAATATGTTTATTTATATATATAAAAAATATAATTATATATAAATACTTTTTAAATATATTTATTTATAAATATAATTATAAATAAATAAATATAATTATAAATAATTATAAAATCATAATAAATATATTTAAATAATAAATATATTTAATATGTTTATAATTATATATTTTTAATTATATATATCTAATTATAAATTTATTTATTTATATATTAATATATATATATATATATATATTTATTTATAATTATATTACAAAATTTACAAAATAATAATAAATAAATTTAAATAATAAATATAATTATTCTATTTATTATTATGTAAGTATAAATAATAATATAATAATATATAATTATATTAATATATTTTTAAATATATTTATACAATTATAATAAATATATTTAAATAATAAATATATTTATTTATTTAGTTCTTTATCAACACTGATAAATATTACCCTTTATCAATGTTGAGAAAGCACTGATAAAGACTTGTTTTGTGAGCTATTTTTAATCCTAATAAAGGGGTATCATTAACATCGCTAAAAAAGAGATTATAATGACTTGTTTTATCATTGCTTTTTATTTTAGCACTCATAAAACTACTCTTTATTAGTGTTTTTTAAAGTGCTCATAAAATTTCTTCCCGATGTTATAAAAATAACCCTAATGGGGTTCCTTTCTCTTGTGACTTTAATGTTTTCACAGAACCTGACATCTTCTACCACGGAAACCTAATGCCCATACCACTGAACCCTACCACCCCCACCGCCGAACCCTATAAAACCTACCTTTTCTGCTACAAACCATACTGCTATCACCGCTACCTACATTTCTACCAACCCTACCACTGTCGACCGCCACTACTACTGACTGCCACCGCCACTTCTAACTAATGCCTCACCTACCACTGAACACTATCACTACCGCAAAACCCTCTCAATGTCTAATAAATGTCTTCCCCAAGGTCATTTGAGTTATTGTAGAATGAATTTTAACAAATGATATTAACGAATTTGGGACTTTTAGCTTGAAGATATTGATATAGTGTTTTAGAGAGATTGTTTTGTTTATGTTGATGTACTTGATGCATGTAAAAATAATTGAATAAATCAGGTATTGTTTAAAGGAAGGTTTTTTTAATGAGAGATGTGATAGGTGGTTCTGTAAGAGTTTCATTTCTCACCTATAGTGGAGCAACTATAATTTTAAATAAATTCATTATATATATTTTTGATATTCTAATCATTTTATTCCCTCATATTTACATGCTAATTATGTTGAAGGATATTTTTTAGTTAAAGCATCATTTAGTTGAATTTTTTAAATGTTGTTAAAAATTCATGAAATTTTGAATTTGGATGCTCTAGTTTATTTTTTGAATAAAATTAATGGATAACTATTTATAATAATTCATTTTGTTATGTTGATGGTAAAATATGTTTGGTGTAGCTATGAGAGAGAAATCTATATATGTTTTTATATGTTATGTGAATATTCATGTCATACTTAGATTTATATATTTGATAAAAGAAATGAACATCCATGTATACATATGATAATATATTGATCGTATAGAAGATATTTCCTTTGTTGTGTAATAAATTTGACAAAGGTGGGGAATATATAATATATCCCAAATAATACATAAAATTTTTCTCTCATTTGAAGATGAAATTTTGAAAAGTGAAGTTATAAGTCATATGTTAAAAGCATACATAATATCCCTATAGTTTATATAAAGGATATTGTACTTATATTATAGAAAATGGAAGGTCCATATGTAATATATTTATCTGATATGTATGAATTTTGACTGATACATTAGTTATTTTGCCCTGTTTTATGATACATAGCATAATTTTCCTCACATATAAAAATACAAAAGATATTATTAAAGGAATAATATGATACATATTATATCATCCTTGATTGTTTGAAGATTACATGATATTTTTTTTAAGCGTAAAAAGGGATAAATTCTTTTTACTACTGTACAAGACCTTTCTTGATAGTTATTAGGTTGATGTATAATGGTTTTTAGAGTTCTTGATGGATTTTAGGGCCTTATTTTTTATGTTTGGTTGTCCTTGTGAAATGTAAAGGTTTATTTAGTGGTGATTATGGTTACATCAAGTGGTTTCTTGTGGAGGTTGAATTTTTGGAATGTGGGAAAGTGTAGAGAAATGTATCTAAGCATAGAGTGATAGGTGATGTAGTATAATGATGATGTTTTTAAAAGTGGGGAATAGTTCCCACATCTCTATATTCAAAATCTATTATACTGATGTTATTCTATTAAAAAATGTGTACATCTTAAATTTTGAAGTGATAATGGTGTATCATCTTTTATAATATTTATACTTTACTTAATTTCCTTTCTAATGACAGTTTTATAACAATTTCATTGATATAGGTTCTTCTTAAAAACATCCTAATGTTTTTTAAAAATGGTATTTCATTTAACTTCCATAAATTATACATCTATTAATACACATTTCAAAACATTTAATTTATAAAATTTAAAATATCCCTTTCTTAATATTGTTAAATAAAAATGTTTAAAAAATTCTTCTCCTCATGATAAAAAAATTTATTTTTGAATGTAACTCATAAAAAATATACTTCTATCAATTGTGTATACATTTATAACATGTATGTACTTTTATATAGTCTTATATATTTATATAAATTTATAAATTCTATATATTTCTTTAAAAATATATATTGTTTTATATATTATATAACATTTTATACTTTTATATACATATATAATTTTATATACTAATATAAATATATAATTATTATTAATTTATACTTTTATACCCATAAATGTTTTTCAATTTATCAATAGTTTTATAATTTTGTACTTTCATAAATTCAATGTCAGTGTTAAGAATAATTTTTAAAAAATAAATTATTTTTTTTATTTGTGAAGGCATTATTGTATTTCATAGCTTTATTTTCTATTATGAAAAGGGTTTTCAAATAATATAGTTTTTTTATTTCTATTATACATTTAATAGCTATATTTTATCATGTTTTATTAATTTAAATGTGATTTTATACTTCATTTATACTCATACAAAAAGGGTTATGATCATTAAAATTATGAAGTGAAAAATTATTTTTAAAAGTGAAATTTTCTCATTTATACTTATAAATTCCCTTCGATAGGTTTTTTTATCATGTGGGATGATAAAATATTTTTCAATCATTCCATTTACTTTGATGTAATTCATGAGATCCATATTCAATTTATCATATTTTTTGTATTTACTTTGTTAAATATTAATATTTCAGAATCAAATAAAATGGATATAAATTGAGAATCGATGCATTCTAACCATATTAAAAAAGGAGTATGAAGATGGGGTGAAAGAGTTCATAATGCTTACAAAAGATCATTCATATGACCCTTCTCGAATCCTTTTTCGGTGTTTAACGTATTGTTATTCAAGACTAATTAGTCTAGATTAGTTGGAAGAACACTCGATCTGTCACATAATTAATCGAAGTTATAAATGATGGAATGGATATGTGGAAAAAGTGGATGTAGCTAGTGACTAGAATTAAACATTATTTTATGGATCATCTGATATGATTACAAATGTGGAATATGAAGAAGACAATATCAAGAATGTGATTACATGTGTGAATGATGATGACAATTTTATTGAGGAAATGAAAATGATAGTTGAATATGAACTTCATGATTGTCCAAAATTGTTTTAGAAGTTAATTTTTAGTGCTAAGACTCCATTGTGTACTGGTTTCACTAAATATACAACATTGTTAGCCGTAATGATGCTAAATAATTTGAAAGTACTAAATGGATGGAGTGATGGTAGTTTTACAGAACTACTTTATCTCTTTAATGATATGATCCCCAAAGATAACGTGCTACTAAGATGAAGATACAACACTAAAATAATGAAACACTCAATGGGTATCATATTTGAGAGAATAATTTTCTTCACAAATGATGTATACTATTTTAAAAGGACTAAAAATCAGATAAAGAATTCCCAAAGTGTGGTGTTTCTTGATAATAGAATGATGAATCAGGTCCTAAAAAAATTTATGGTACTTTCCAATAAGACCAAGGTTTAGGTGCGTATATGTAAGTGAGAAGACTACAAGGTAATTATCATGAAACAGAGATATAAGAAATAAATATGGGAATCTTCATCTCTCAGCAGACTCTCCTTAGTAGAATAAAATTGATCATGGGTATTTTAAATTTGGAAATGAGATGATAAAACTTCTTCTTATTTTAACAATAGATAGAGTGAATCATTCTGGATTTCAAAGTAGTACTCATAGTATATGGACTATTTTGTTGGTAAATTATAAATTCTCACCATGTTTATTCATGAAATTAAAATACATCATGTAATTTATGCTTATGTCAGTACCAAAAAAACCGGGTGATGATACTGATGTTTATTATGATCCATTGATTGATGATTTGAAATTTTTGTGGTATTTAGGTGTCACATTATATTATGCTTACAAAAATGAAGATTTATTGATGAGATCCATTTTTAACGAGGGGATAAATTACTTTCCTTCTTAATGAAAATTTTCATTGTATAGAATTAAATGAACTCATGGGTGTACCATTTTCAAACAAGGTACATAGTCAATTAGGTTGAAACATTAATCAAAGGATGTGTTTCTAGTACATAATATATTTTCACCCCGACAACATAAGTACCTATCGTGGATGAAATCATTTTATCACAGTTAAGAATAATATACAACACAATATTAACTAATAGGTTATCGATTATTTGATAATGTAAAATATGCAGACATGACTTTTGGTAAAACATTTTCGAAAAACATTACAAAAACCGGTGGTACAAAGATATTTTTTTTTGAATTACCATACCACAATTATCTCTACATTAGAAATTTTCTTGATGTTATGCATGTTGAGAAAAATGAATGTGATAGTTTCATCAAAACATTAAAAAATGAAACCTGAAAAAAAAAGATATAATTAAGGTTATATTGGACATGGTTGACATGGGAATACAGGAAGAGTTCGATCTAGTGAGGGGTGAAAAGCGAAATTTTCTTCCTCCATCTTATTACAATCATTCCAGGTAAGAGTGATATATTTTTTTCAACCTCATGAATGATGTAAATTCCCTAGAGTGGTATTCATTGAATGTCATGAATATCATGTCAATGACCAATTTAAATTTAAAGTGTATGAAATGACATGAATATAATATATTTATTCATAATCTAATTCATGTGTCATTATTTTTCATTTTTTAAAATAATGTCCATCATATATTAACCAATCTCTATTTATTTTTCAATGTTATATGTAGAAAAGTTATTGACCCCACATAATTTCTATGTATGGAAAGGGAAATTTCCATCATAATACGTGAATTTGAAATATTCATCCCATCAATATTATTTGATATGATGGTTCAATTTATGGTTCAAATGGTGAGAGATATTCAACTATGTGTCCTATACACTATAGATAAATGTACCCCATTGAACAGTATATAAATATTTGGAAAGGGTATATAAAAAACTGAATTCATCTAGAGGGTTTTATTTTGAAGTGATATATTGTTGAGGAAGTCAATGAATTTTATACCAACTAAATGTCTAGTGTGGAAAGAATTGGTCTACTAAAATCATGACACACTGGGCATCTTGTGGGTGAAATAATTTTTGGAAGATATGTTGTCTCAAAAAATATTACAGATTGGGAGAAGACACACCTTTATGTTTTAAGTAACAGTTTTGAGGTTCCCCCATATATTGAAACCCATAAATAAATTCTTAGAATTTGAATCCATCAATGGATGAAATATGGATATCAAATACACATAATCAATAGTTTATAGGATTGTTTTGAGACCATATTTTTAAGGAGTCACATGAAAATATAGATTCAATTTTAGAATGACGTTGATGGATAACCATATGACCAAGTGTGTGTATATTATCTTACAATGGTTAGGTAATTAATTGTTATATGTTCTATACAAATGAACACGTTGAATTTAGTACCATGAAAAATAGTAAAGTTACACTTGTGGCTGAAGAAATTCATGTTTCTCATACTAAGGACATAAATCCAATTTATTTAAACATTCCATACATTATCATAATCAAATAAATGATGTAGTTGGATTATACAACATTCCATGTTCTAATTTTTTAATGGAAGTGGGTTTATAATAGGTGTTCTATTAAAATATATGAATTGATATTCATGATAGTGGATTTTAGTAAGTAAGGGTATAAATAAAAACTATTTATAATGGAATAAAAAGTAGTACAAGTATTTTATATTGCAGATCCTACTAACCAAAGTTGTTAATTGTTATATTATCAACCAAAATCAATGAATGGTCAAATTAAAATTCAAATGAGGATGGCCTTTTCATTGGGATGTCACAATCATTTCACCGTGGTACCATTGTAGATGGGGGTTTTTTATGTTATAGGATACCACAATGAAAGGATTTGGATACTCGATAGAGGGGTCAAATCCCTTCATCCTTTAAAAAAAGTGTTCAATAATCAGGTTATATTTATTTAATATATATTGTGTTACCTCATGTTATTATCTATTAGTTGAAAAATTTATTTAATCTAAATTAAATTTTAGACCTCATGTATAGATAATTACATCTACACATGTTGGTTCTCCCAATACAATGGAACAACAGATCTTCTCAACATGCTGGTGCTACCACTATAAAAGAACAATGTCATTCTTCACGTTTTGGTGCTCACTATCATGAGGAAGAAAATTTTTCTAAACTTGTTGCTACTCTTATTGTAGAGGTACAACACACTTATGCACATGTTGATGCTTCTATTCCAGAGGAATAACATATTTACAATGTTATATTTAAGTATATGGTAGGGGAAGAAGGATTGATGATATAGAAAAAACAAGAACATTGTATTTTGATAGGGTTAGAAAGAAAAAATAAGGTGAATAAGAAAACAAATCAAATTTGAGGTCATAAGGAATGTTTAGGGAGAACATGTTAACCCCATCAAGGCCATGTTTAATAGTTAAATTAGACTCTTTACATGGAAATGTGTGTCGATTGATTTATATTCGTGGCACCACATTGTGCCCACACTTAAAGAACTGATGTGGGAAGATATTACGGTAACATTATGATATCATTTCATTATTTTATTATGAAATAAAATAATGAAACATTGAATTAATCTTCATCACCCCTTGTAGAGTGAATTTATATTAGAATAATACCATAAGAAATATGAATTAATTCATAATAGAAGGATTCACATAGGCTTTCACCCAATTCTAACAATATTTCTTTTTAAAGATCTTGAAGGTAAAATAAACCAACACCCACCGCTTATATATTCACACCTAATAACCCAAGATGTGTGGGATGTGTTTACTAACCTTCATGTACATATGTTTTTTCAGCTACAGTGTGGCTGATAATACAATGTTAAACAATACATATATTCATCACATTGATTGAGAATTTTATTATAAAATAGGAAATAAGTGTTGAAACTAACGAAGGGTAGAAAAAATACCCATTTCATAAAGAAAGGATGGGGTATGATTCACTTGAAAAAAATTGGTACTTATTTTAAATCTTCTGTAATACATATATGTGACATGAATTATGAACATAATTTTGTTCCTCTATTTATATATAGATTTATGAATCCACCTCCAAATTAACTTACATCCCATATCATGTGCTATTAAAGGAGGCAAATATAAAAATATATGGGATACTAATATATGAAAACACACAGAAAGTTGTGGAAACATGTGTAAGTTTGACACAATACAAAAATATTCTTTAAATCACCATTACATAACAATTATTATATATTTTAATATATTTTATATCCTATATATTCAAAATTATCATCAACACTTGTATTGGATGAACACCTACTATCGATGGCCTTGAAGCAGTGAAAACTGCATGGTCGTGTCTGAGGTGAGGGATTTTGTGTGACACCCCAAACATATTTTGAGAAAAAAATCAACAGGAAGATAAAGATAATGAAATTTTAGAGATGAAATAAATATTAAATTCCCGTTAAAAACAATTTCATTGGAATACTACGGTGCTAAAAAATGTAATCGAGGAAAGAAAAGAGAAAAAACATGTCAAGAACAACGATTGTGTGATGATCCCTTACCACCCCCACTAGCATTGAGGCAAGCTATTACCCTTAGATATCTATATTAGTTAAGGTAATCAATATTATAATATTTTATTCTGAAATATGAATTAGAGAGACACTAATACCATTCTTGTACTGATAATATATAGGGTGAAAATGAATATTATTTATATTTATCAACACCAACCCATTAACATGTAGCGAGGGCTACAGTGTTCAATAACCAAGATGACCATATGCACAAGAGAAAACATAAAAAAGGTCATGTGAGAGTGATGATTAACATAGCTTATGAGATGATAACTGATCAACCTATTCCACTTATTGATGATGATATTCACACGGTCAACCAATATGTTGGAACATTCATCACATGACCGTCAGATCATTCAAAACCACATGTCGAAAATGAGGTAATCATTTCCAATTTATTATTCATGGTAAAACAATCACAATTAATGAAAAAATTTATGAACTGATGAATTTTATTACATATTAACAATGAGAATTGGGTGAAATGAATGGTCAACTCCAAACCATATAAAGGCTCAACCAATTAATCAAAAATATCATCAGAAAGAACCTTTACCTCACATATTCAATGTTCGCATTTACTAATAGTGAATGCTCATATGGATACAAAGTTACAAAATGGTAGTAATCACATAGATGAATTTGAAGAAAAAAATGTATGAAGATAAAATTACTCACTCGATTGTTCTTGAAAATATAAATGAAATCATCAACTATGAATGTCTATGAGCCTCAGTTTACATGTATACATGATGTATATTTTAATGATTATTCCCAAAAGATAATATACTATATTAATTATGAATAAAAACACTAACTTTTTTTGAAATAATACATATCAATACCAAGTAAAGGGATTACCCCATGAACATAAATTTGGACTCTTTATTTATCATGAAATTTCTACAAAATAAACGAAAGTACATAAAAAATGAATGAAATAGTTGAAAAACAGGAGAAATAATTTGAATGAAATGTTATGGATCATAGAATATTCTTAATACCAATGGTGCAGAGATAATAATATACAATTTAATAATATTAAATATTTTTTTCATTACTAATTTCATTTTTTGGAAAATTTGGGTACTCATTAAAGACAATTTGGATACTTCAATTATTTATTTCTTGGATTCACTACATGGATTCCCCAAAAACTAACCACACATGAGGGTGTTTTCCAATTTTTAATACACTGAATATAATTTTTTAGAACTAAACATCAAGTTATTGGATTTATATTATGTTTTAATGATATTTTTTATGATAGGGTGGTGTAAATAAATTCTGAAATTCATGCATAAAGAAAGGTATTAAGCACATGGATCCTAAAAATCTATACAACTAGAAAATTATTGAGGTATATATTATAATATTTCACTATCCGAACACATATAAAAAAAAATTAGATATTTTTATCAATGTTTCTATAGTTTCTATAAAAAAATGGGAATTAATGTAGTTATTAAGATTATAAATTTAAAACATAGATCATATTCCATTAACAATAAATCATCCTTGAAGAGGTTTTTTCAAAGATAATTACAACATCATTTGAAATATTTATTAATAATTTGTGTATTTATATTTTACCAGTACTACTATGACTGTTGAAAATACACATATTCACAAGATGATATAGATTTTTCCTAGAAATGAATGGGAAACATACCTATTGGTAGATTGTATATAAATAACATAAAGATGGGACTTCATATAATTAATTTTTTTTTCATATTTATGTTTTATTTTTTTTATTTTTAGTATTACATTCATATGAATTATTTTATTTTACAATTGTATTACTTTTTTCATGTTGGTGTGGATTCTTCAAAGCCACTCATGCATGCGAGTGATTAGAATTTGAGCCTACAACTGAGATAATTCCAACAAGAAAATGGCTCAAGAATGTATATAAACATCATGAAAAGATAAATTCCTACTACTTATTGAATTAATTTTATCTATAATTTTATGTTATTTTAACTATAATTTAATCTAATAATTATTTATTAATTTTCAGATATCATTTAAGAGGTCATATTTTTCAATCAAATATCTACAACAAGCCACAAAATAGATAAAATGTTCCTTTATTAGATTGTTACCACAATTTAATTTGTTTTTAATTGTTAACCTACCAACACTACTTATTTAGTTGGTGTACTTATATAAAAAAACTTTCTCATTTTCAAAAACTAGAAGAGTGGAAGAAGCTCTTATGCCCATTTTGACGACATCTTGTTATAAAATGGGAAACATATCTTCCTCTACTCTTCTACTTTTCAATAATGAAAATTATTTTTTAGCTGAGAACATCCACTTGATATGAAGTGTTGGAGGTTCGACCAATAAAGATAGTGATAATCTTGTTAACTTTTGAAGTTAGTATTTATTGAGACATTGGGATTTATAAGAATAAAAAACACCTCAATCAGACACATGGTGTGACTATTATTACTCTATGTTCTTATTTTTTGTTTATATTGGCCATAAAATTAGTAAAAAAGACAACAAATATACTCAAAACCAAATTAACACATTAATATTGTTTTGATACTTCATAAAAATGATCCAAATCCATTTAGGATATGTATAAATCATTAGAACCTCAAAATGACATGCAATTTGACTGGTAAGAATCAAAGTGTTTGTTATCAATTTAAAATCGATATTTTAATTCAAAATGTTTCACTCATTGAAAATCATGAAAAAAAATCATTAGGAAGAACCTTATAGAAATGATTAAATATAGGATCAGAAATCTTTAGGAAGAACCTTATGGAAATGATTAAATACATGAAAACATATTTATATTATGGTGAAGTATTATGTTTGGTGGATTATGAAAAAAGGAATACCTTTTTGGATACAAACATGTTAATGTGGATTTGGTATAGATGTATTGAAATATCCCATGATTTTAATAGGAAATACTATATTCTTAAATTAACTACTGAGTACTTTGTGAAATTTATATACAAGCTGTTAAACTAAAGTTTTTCAGTTATATGTTTTAAATTTTGTAAATCTGACATACACAGTTGTGATTATTAAGAAGTTTGGAGTTCTATAGGAAAGCATATTTTTTAGTGAATAACAAACAACCCTTATGATTAGTATCCTACCCATATGAATATTACTATGGCCTTTATGAATAGTAATTCCTCCAAAAATAATAGTAAACTGACCCATGAATAATTAAATTAAATTTAGGCATCTCATAAGTGACAATTTAACCATAGTAAAAGTATTGGTATTTTTGTAAGTCACAAATAAATAATTATAATTAATTAATTAAATTAAATTAAAATTTATTTTATTAAAATGTTTTCATAAATTAAGAAATCTATGTCTTTTAGATTTAAGATAATTTTATATGATCTTACGTAAATTTTGAAAGCATTATAAAATCAGTTTTAATTTTAAAAACATTATTTTTCAAGTAAATTATGAATTTAAATAATTTTTAAATTAACGAGGTTTATAAATTTATTTTTAAAAAATGGAATTCATTTTTGGATTCTATATGTTGAAAAATGGTTGGGTGATTTTTTTGGATTTTTCTAAAATACTTGAATTTTTTATGAATAATCAAATACCATAATTTGCAAAATAAGCTAATTAAGCTAATTATAGATTCATGCATGATTCTCTGCTGATATAAGCATAATTAGTTCAGGTTCAAATGATAAAATTACTATTCTTCATCATGGAAGACACATTATTCCTTTTCTTTAAGAGAAATAATAAATTAATGAATGTTATATTGAGAAATCCCTTATACCCTCCACTATAAATACCACCCTTCATACACTAATTTCCTCACACCTATCAAGATTCAAGCTTGTATAAACTCTTCCCAAACATATTTTCTATCCCCTCTCTCATGTCCAAGAGATTATGGTCTCTTGAGAAGACCAGTATTAGGTCCCATAAGGATGATCTTCATAGGATGATTCAAGAGGTAATTTCTCTCACTACTATAAAACTACCCTATTCACACGGTTCAAAACCGTTGGTATAGCCCCCAAAACTGTGGGTATATGATATACCCATGGTTTTGGGAACCGTGGGCTGGAACGACGTCGGGATAGGGGGGTCGGCCTATACCCACGGTTTCTCCCAAACCGTGGGGATAGGATTGCCACAGCGTGGCAAGCCTGAGAACAGGCTGGCATAGACTTGACCCCACGGTTTGAGAACCGTGGGAATTTAAATCTTCAAAAACAGAATCCAGGTGGTTTTGAACCCAGGCTCTGCAGTGAGAATTGAGGTTATACCCCACCTACAGAACACCCGCGCCAAGAATTTTATCTGTCATATATGCAAATATCTGGCTATATAAATTAATATATGGAATTTCTATTCAAAAATAGCGACTCACATTTTCGTTCCTATGTTTCACAAAGCACATCACAGACGCACCACAACAACGAACCAAACAAGCTGCAATTCTTATTTATAGTATTATCATATATTCACCTATATATATTAATATAATACAGAGCGGTTTTGAAAAAACGTGGCCCACATGAATCAAACCCGGGACACACAAGGAACCTCACTGAAGAGCTGCACCAACATACCAATCATACTAAAGAATTTTTGAAATTATATATTTATATTATAGTAAATATATTAATATAAATCATGAAAAAATGTCTCTTGACCACAATTGTTTCATGTCCCGCCTATTTTTCTTTCCCCTCCAGAACGCGGGAAAGCTATACCCACAGTTCTGGAGAATTGTGGGTATAGGTCCTAAAAAACCCCAATACCAACGGTTTTGAAGAACCTTCGGTGAAGGTCTTCGGAAAATACCCTATACCCATGGTTTTCTCCAAAACCATTGGTATAGGTCTTACAAGTGTCCTATACCAACAGTTTTTGGCACAACCATGGGTATAGGTCACCTATACCCATGATTTTGGAAAACCATGTGTATAGGTTCACATACAATCCCTATGCCTAGGGTTTTGGAAAACTGTGGGTATAGGGGTACCCTATACCCACAGTTTTTTGTAAAACCGTTTTGATAGACCTATATTCTATTAGTGTCAACCTCTTTTCCTTTAATTTCCTTTCAATTTCATGTTCTTTACTTATTCTATCCACACTTATCTGCATCCACATGATATGGTACCTCTAATAGCATACAAATTCTGTAATTTTATGATACTAAATGGATATTATACCATCCCACCCCCTTATCCTCTTTGTTTTATTTTATAAAAGAAAATGTTGTCTTTGAGGTGTTAATCTATCACCATCAAGAACGACATGTTTTTTTTCTATTTCTACCATCAGATCTGGTCATTATACCATTTTTATGGTTGAACCAGAAGATTTTATATGTATTATATCCTATTTAATGTTCTGGATCTAAATTATGTATATATAACTAAATGATTAAACAAAACAAGTTCATTGTGGTCGAAAACCCACCCAGATTAACTGAAACAAACATAAATTAATTCTTATACAATGATTAATTCAAATGTTATATAATATAATTAATTATATTATCATTTTAAATTCTTTAATATCATTAATAAAATGAAATATCAGTTCTGGATATTTACCCATGTTCTACACGAACTTCCATTTATGAATACAAGCAAACCACTCACAACAACCATAAAAACAATCATTCCACACAATGTTTTCTTAAAATCTATAACTCTTCAAAAGGCCAATTATATAACATAATGAATACATAATGAACAATATTCATGTACATAAGGTTCTAGAATTATTAATTAATGAATTTAATGTGGTTATAGAGGATATTAAAGTTAAGAAAGTGTTCAGATACAATGTAAGGGGAAATTCACGAACCCAACATTCCTTATTTGGGTTCTCCCTCTTTCAGTCCATTTTTGGTATGGTCGATCCTTAAAAATCATTTCTTCATCATTATATTACCTTTTCTAGGCTATAAATGTATTCCACTAGAGTTAATTTCAAACAAATGTTTTCAAAAATAACTCTTCTTTCAAAAGCACAACTTTTATGTCTCACTCAGGGTTGTTGGTTCTTGTATCAAGTATGTTATTCCCATTTTCTTTTGGGAATTCAAAGTTTATGAATTTTTTCTTCTGTGATGAAAACCATTCCATTACATGGGTTATTTATGTTCATTTTTTATATATGTTCTATGTGGCATGTATGATAATGAGAATGTTATGATGTTATGGGTGTATAGAAAATTATATAGCACAAAATGAATGTTATGATGTGATGACTGGACGAATGGCATTGGTAAAAATGATGAATCTTATGAGTAAAAGGGAAATTATTAGTCAAAATGATTCTATCATTTCTCATAATTATGCGTGGTAGTTAACCACTAATACATGATGTTTTATTTTTATTCATTTCCACATTTCAGGGCATTTAATAATGCTTCCTCTTATGTTCATGATCCCTTGAATATGGTTTGATTATTATCACCCTATGTAATATTGTTCTTATCTATCCTATTAATTGTCATTTAGCTCACCCAACTTTGATGTATAGCCTAAAGTGTTTACATGTACTAAAGAGTTTTCGAGGGACAATAAGATGCTTGGGATGAAGGAATTATATAAATGTAAATGTTTTGTGTTGTAAATTTTTATTTATGGTTTTTCTAATCCTCCAGAACCTAGACCATAAAAATCCCTCAACTGTATAATGTATTGTGTATTTTTATGTTATCCTTTATAGAAAAAAAATACATAGCATGTTTTATTTCTGAATCCCGAAGTGCGGGTTCAAGGATTTTCAATTGGTATCAAGGGAACGTTCTAGACCAATTTGGAGATTAGATGTTTTCGTTTTAAAATTAACTTGTAAAATTATAGTTAATTAGGTACACATAAAAATATTTTTCCTTAATTATCAATAAATAAATTTAGACAAATATATACAATGAAAGAATTGTGATGTCACTATTCATTTAATGGGGGAAGAATATAACATCTCGAGATTTTAATAGGAAACACTATGTGCTTAAATTAACTACTTAGTACTACATGAAATTTACAACCAATCTATTAAAATTATTTTTGTCACTTCTATGTTTTGAAATTTGAAAATCTGACATACATGGTTGTGATTAGTAAGATGTTTGGAGTCTGATAGGAAAACATAATTTTTGGTGAATAATAACCTACCCCTACGAATTGTAACATACCCTTTTGAATAGTAATATAACCCTTATTAATATTAAATGGTCCTAAATGATATTAACCGTACCCCTGAATAATTAAATAAAATTTTTGGCATCTTATAAATGACAATTTGACCATAGTAAAAGTATGGGTATTTTTGTAAGTCATAAATAAATAATTATGATCAATTAATTAATTTAAAGTAATATTTACTTTCAAAAAATGTGCTTATAAATAAAAAAATTTGCGTCTTCTTGATTTAGGATAATTTAATAAGACCTTACATAATTTTTGAACGCATTACAAAATCACTTTTAATTTTGAAAACTAATTTTTTCATGTAAATTATGATTTTAATTAAATATTAAAAGAATCATATTGAGATAATTATTTTTTAAAGAAGAAATTCATTTTTAGATTCTACAGATCAAAAAAAATTTGGTGTGACTTTTTGTTTTTTTTTCTGAAATACTTGAATTTTTTATGAATAGTAAAATACCATAATTTACAAAATAAGCTAAATAAGCTAATTATAGAGTCATGCATGATGTTCTACTGAGGTAACCCCAATCTGTTCTGGTTCAAATGATTAAATTCATATTATTGGTTATGGAAGACTCACTATTCCTTGTCTTTTGGAGAAATAATAAATTAATGAATTTTATATTGAGAAATCACCTCTCCCCTCCACTATAAATACCACCCTTCACACCCTCATTTCCTCACACCACTAAAACTTGAATACTTACCGACACTCTACCCAAAAAGCATCTCTATTTACTCTTCCACATCCAAGAGCTTTTGTCCTCATCAAAATACTAAGCCTAGGTTCTTTAAGGAGGATCTCAATAGGAGTATTCAAGAGGTAATTTCTCTCCCTCTTTTCCTTTATTTTTCTTTCAATTTCAAGATTTTTTCTTATTCTCTACCCAACTATCTACATAAAAATGGTATGGTAACTCCATAACTATAAATATGATATAATTTAATGATACTAATGGTATATTATACCATCCAACTCCCCTTATCCTATTTTATTTATTTTATAAAAGAAAACGTTGCCCGTGAGGTGTTAATCCATCACCTTCAAGAACGACATGTTGTGTTTTTTACATTTATACCTTCAGATATGGTCAAAAAACAATTTTTATTGATGAACCATAATATTTCAAATGTATTATATCCTATTTAATTCTCTGGATCTATCTTATGTATATATTACTAAATTATTAAACAAAACAAGTTCATTGTGGACGAAAAACCACCCAAATTAACCAAAACAATCATGATTTAATTCTTATTTAATGATTCATATACATATTATATAACACAATTCATTATAATATCATTTAAAATTATGGAATATAAATAATAAAATAAAATATAATTTATGTATTTTTATCCATGTCCTATACGAACTTCCATTTATGAATACAAGTGAACCACTCAAAAAACCATAAAAAAGAACATTCCAAAAAAATGTTTTTTAAACTATATAACTCATCAAAGGCCCAAAAAATAACTTAATGATACTATTATTAACTATAATAATGTAGCCTAGGTTCTGGAATTGTTAATTAATGAATTTAATGTGGTTATACAAGACATTAAAGTGAAGAAAGAGTTTAGATACAAGGTAAGGGGAAATTCTCAAACCCAGCATTCTTTCTTTGGGTTCTCCATCTTTCACTCCATTTTTGGTATGGTTGATCCTTAAAAATAATTTTTTATCATTTTTTTCCTTTTCTATGATATAGATGTTTTCTAATAGATTTTATTTCAAACAAATGTTCTCCAAAAGAACACTTCTTTTAAAAGAACAACTTTTACTTCTCACTTATGGTTTATGGTTCTTGTATCAAGTATGTTATTCCCTCTATGTTTTGGAAATCCAAAGATTAGGAATTTTTTATTATGTGATGAAACCCATTACTTTCCATGGTTTATTTATGATAATTTTTTATTAATGTTCTATGTTTTATGTATGATAATGATAATGTTATGATGTGATATGAGTGCGCAGAATTATATAGCCCAAAATGAATGTTATGATGTGATGGGTGCACCTGGAATTATACAACACTCCAATGCATTTGGTAAAGTGAATAATCTCATGCGAAAAAGTTAAATTATGTGTGAACATGATTGTTGAATTATTCAAATCTATTTTTGGTAGTTATCCACTAAAACATGATGTTTACTTTTTGTGCATTGCCACATTTCAAGTCATTTAATAATACTTCCTCTTATATTCTGAATCTCTTGCCTATGTTATGTTTGTGCTCACCCTATGTTATATTGTTCTTATCTGTCCTCTTACTAGGCTTTTATCTCATTCCTTTTTATGTATATTCTCAGGTGATTATGTATACTAAATATTTTTCAAAGGAAAATAAAAAGATAGAGAATAAAAAATTAAATGGATGTAAATGTTTTGTATTGTAAATGTTTATTTATGTTTTATCTAATGCTACATAACCTAGACTGGAAATGGTCCCCAATTGTATAATGTATAATGAATTTTTCTATTATCCTTTATACAAAAAAATACATAGAATATTTTAGTACTGAATCTGGATGTGTGAGTTCCATGTTTTACATGTATCTAGTGGTATGGCCTTGAAACACCGATTTGAGATATAATCAAACAGAAACTGATTCACAATAATTGGACATACTCTAATCTTGGTTTGACACTCCCCAGGGATATTATTGGCTAATAAAAATATTTTTATGAACTATTATGATGGATATATAGAAAATTTAATTTCTGTTAATGAATAACATATTTTAGCATTATGTTTTAAGACATAAAATTCCATTAAACAATTTAATATTATTAAAAAAATACATTTTTCAATATGGTTTTATTATTTTAGAAAATGGAGGGAAATAAGAGGAACCATGTAAATGGTGAGTATAATGGAACATGAATTGATATCCCCTTGATGTAAGATGGAATGGAGAACATTATGAGAATGAAAAATCAACTGAATCGAGTTATAAACAATAACTTAAATCCAGATGAGAGACCATATTCACATCGATGGGAAAAAAATTCCATTAAGACCTTTCTGTGTCAACAACCACATTCTTTTAGTGGATATATTGACCCATTTATTACTGAACAATGCATAATCTCTATAGAAAATGTCTTTTTTGTACCATGTTGTTTTGAATAGGAGAAAGTCACCCTGGATGTGTACCATTTAGAGAGAGAAGATGATAAAAGGTGGTTGCAGACTAAAAACATGAAGACTAGAAGAGAGATTGATACTATTGAGTGGGAAGAGTTTAGGGGACCATTTTCAATAAATATTTCCCACATTCAGTGGGAAAAATTAGAGAAGGTATTCCTAGATCTGAAGTAGAAGGATAACGATTATGTGTGAAGCTATGAGATGTAATTTACAAGACTTTCTCCTTAAACCTATAGATTTTTCTTGGATAGTAATAGAAAAGATGATAGATTCTTTAGTGGAATATGACTGAATATATGAAATAATCTATCCCTTCAAGATAATTTTAGCTATGAGTATATAGTTTGACGTTCTATGATGGCTAAACTAGAGTTCAGAGAGACACAATGGTATCATAAATCAAATGAAAAGAAGATATAAATGGATCCAATATTAAGAAGGAACATTGATCATGGAAGAGGGGGAAAAAGTGAAACATTACACATGAAACAAATGTGGTATGAAGAATTTGGGGAACTACTTACTATGGAATAGGAAATGTTAAAATTTTGGAAGAGATGACCATATAGCTCAGAACATTCATAGTGAGGTGATGCAACAATTTCTTAACACTAATGATAAATGGAATATAGTTCAAGCCCATCCTAAAGTCCAATGCTATATGTGTGGAAAACATGGGAACTTTTTTAATAATTTTTAAAAATAGAATATAATGTAATAGAATCACCTCCACCTGTAACATAGGACAAGGGAGCATGTTACGGATTTTCCCATAATGAAGGCGGAAGTTGAATCTCCAAATGATGTGGATCCAGGTACACAAATTATTCTCTCAAATATATAAAGTAATTTTTTTTTATTATGGTTATATTAATTCCATTATTTCATATATGTTTTCAACGAATATAGAATCAATCACTTGACTGATATAAGTAGAGTTATCATTCAATACTCATGGTGGGATTATCAATGCATTGACAATGTATATAAACTCTAGAATTGACTTGGGGGAGCATAATCTCATTGAAAATCTAGTATTCATTACCATTTTCGAATTCAAAATTATACTAGAGATTTATTTGATCTCAACGTATAATGGTGATATCGACTTTAAAAGTAAGGAAATCTTTGCAGTCTTGAATAGAAACCCTATAATTGTTTTTAAGTGAAAAATATATCAACCTGATCTTTTTCTAGATGTACCATTTATTGCCTTATTTATGGATATTACTAGTGAAGCTAAAGATGGAAATGAAATTATACTTATATAAAATTTTCCCAATTTGTAGGAATACAGTGACACATTTTCAGAGGAGTTACCTGGACCCTCCTCACATAAAGAGATGTAAACTTCTCCACTAAACTCATACCTGGATCCAAGCTGATATCAATATAACAACAAAAATTTTTATTACACACATAAGAATGATTTATTACATAAAATATTAACATAATAAAACATATATGGTAGATATTTCTAGTGTCTATGGGGCCTAGTATCATTACATAATGACATAAAACATGTAACAAAACATCTTTATTGAAAACTTCCTTTACATGACCACTACATTCCCTCGTAATTTCTATTACCTGGGATAACTTGAGGGAATGCATAAGAAATTGGTGACATAGAAATACTAGTAATGGAGTAAAAAAGTAATAACATGAATAATACATTACATGTAAGGAAATAGAAATATCAAAGGTTCAAAAGAAAAACATGAACATAAAAACATGATATAGGATGATTATCATTATATGAAAATGTTGAAACAACACTATGGTATTAGAATGAGCCAAGGCTCATTAAACATTGAGGATGGTTAAATACTTATTGAAAATTAATTATCATGAGTAAACCATAATTTCACTTGACACATCATGATACTAATATTTACCCAATGCATTAGAGCACTTTCTGGGCGCACCCTTCTTAAACATTTCATTTCATGCATAATAGTACCACATAGATCATACAACATGGATTCATTAAACATAATATTTTATTCCAAGATAAAGGAATGTGGAATTCATACATGATAATATATAATAAATAATTAAATGTTTATAAAGTATAATTCCCTTGATAGAAAAATGGGCATGGTATTCACTACACAATGACTTTGGCTTGAGCAAAATCACAGTACAATTTCAGCACCATAACAACGTGACATAAGAATTCATAAAAATGTTTTATGGTAGAGAAATGGGTGTGATATAAAATTTACATGAAATGTATATTAATGGGGTCATATATATAAATGTCCCATCAAATTTAAGGGAATTTCGATTTATAATACAAAACAATTGCTTAAATGTGAATGAGAAGAGAGAAATTCCTTACAGAATTTCACCGTGGTAACATGTGTAAAAGGGAGTAACTAGTGAGAGAGAAAGAGGTATATCATCATTTAAAACATAGGTAGGGGAATATAAAGTAGGTTATAAGTCATACCCTGGCATTTTTAATTGAATGAAATGGGTATTAAAACATAAAAAACATGGATAAAAATAAGAAAAGAAGGAATCCCTTACTTGGAAGTGTGATCCGAAAGGCTTGGGAGGGATTGAGAGATGATTATTGGGAGATTGGGGTTCCTTGGGAGGATTATAGAGAGATAAGGGAGTATTTTTTTTTGAGATACAAAGGTTTACAGTGAAGAGTAAGTGGGAGCTTGGTTGGGTTTATATAGGAAAAGGGAGGGAATTTATTATTATTTAGGTTTTAGACCCTACACATTAAACTATTCAAAACGACAAACCAACCCATAGTTTTTGCCCATTGTTTTCACCAAATAAGATTATAAAACAATATTTTATATGTAAAATGGCCGAACTTCTTAAAATATTAGTCTTTATTATGTGGAGGTAAGTCACACTCTCAATGAAATCATTTTCAAAAGTTAAAATTTTTTATAAGTCTTGGATGGTCCACTAATGCTTTGTGAAATAAATAAAAAAAAACCTAAAATAACATTTTTTTAATGTTAAAGAATATATTAGACGAACATAATGTTTATAGTATTGTATTACATCACTATTGGGTCATTATGATGTCATAAAACACATTATATATTTAAACGGTCCTTAATTTTTACCCAAATATTTGACTGTCTCAGAAAATTATGAAAAAAATCCATTGGATAATTTTGAAATCTTGATTCCAAAATTAATATTCATTTTATCTAAATAAATTTCAAAATATATGAATTTTTAATTTTAAAATAAAAACCTACATTTATAAAACATTCATGTGTTTTGGACAAAAACAACATTCTATACTTAATAAAATTTCAATTGTATTCGTAAAAATTATATGATCATTTATATTTAATAAAAATTAATTTAATAATAATATTTCATTAAAATATTATTTAATTCAAAATCCATTAATTTATCAAAATATAATTCTTCATTTAATATTTACTACAAAATGCTATTTTTGATTTAAAAAGTATTTACAAAGTAACACTAATAAAAAATTAATATTCTATATATAAAAAAAATTTAAATAATATTAGTGATATGCTCTTGTTATATAACCCATTATAACACCCGCATAAGACCGAAGGGTAAGGTGTACAGTGATGATAGACTCTTGGGGTGGCTCAGATAACATCGCTCAGGTGGTAATCTCTATCAACATCCACTTCTCTAATAAGAGGTTCCACTCAAGCTTAATGTATTAAATCTTTGATTTGGATTGGTCAAGAGAGAATTCTAATGATTCCACCTCGTTTCCAAGATCTGAAAAATAGGATTTGTATGGAGAAAGTCTACTGAATGAGTCCATCACTTCCATTGTCTGAGTAAATTAGATTTTCTAAAGCACTATAATTATACAAATCACGTGATCATTGTTTAACAGCTATATTAGAAATAGTCAAAATTATAAACGTTATTATAAAATCCAAAAACATAAAACCATGTAAGTCCATATGTAATTTGATCATCTTACATAATAAGAAATTTAATGAGATTTAAGAGGAATTTTCATTAAGAAAATATTGGTTCTTTACAATCCTCCCCCTTAAAAAAATTTTCCCTCGAAATTTCCTTTTCCCACACTAAAACTGATGTGGGGAACTCTACTTCATCACTTCCTATGATTCCCATGTTGCTTCTTCAAACATGTTGTTTCTCCACAACACATTCACGAGGGGTTTTTTCATATTTCATAGAACTCTTTCCCTATGATCTAAGATCATCATCAGATTCTATTCACATAAGATGTCATTCTCTAATGGTACCACCTCTGGATTGAGTACATGCGATAATTCAGGTATGTACTTCCGCAAGAGTGATACATAGAATACATAATGTACTTGAGACAGGTTTGGTAGGAGTGGTAGTCGATATACCACTTCTCCAATGCAATCATGGATCTCAAAATGGAAAATGTACCTTCGACTAAGCATTACCCTATTCCCAAATCTCATCACTCTCTTCCACAGTAATATACAGAAAAATTACATGTCTTTGACATCAATCTCTAGGTCTCTTCAATGATAATAAGCATAACAATTTTTTCAATTCTAGGAATCTTTAATGTGCTACATGATGATCTTATCCTTCTCCACCATTTCTTACACTATTTCTATAATTAAGTGTTTTCTCTACCAAACATTATCCCAACATACCAGTGTTACGCACCTCTTCCCCTATATGCTTCATAAGGAGCCATTTTGGTGCTTCAGTAAAAACAATTATTGTAAGAGAACTCAACTAGAAGAAGATGTTGATCCCATCCTCCTTTGATGTACATTGAGAATTCTCTCAACATGTCTTCAAGTGTTTGGATAGTCCGCTCAGATTGGCCATCATTTTTAGGATGATCTACCGTACTGATGTCCAGCTCAGTATTCAAATCATGTTGAAGACTCTTGTAGATCATAGAGGTGAATCTTGGATCTCGATCGGATACAATATATAGTGGTACTCAATGATGCCTTACCACTTCTATAATATATATCTGTACCAGTTGACCCAATGTGAAATCCTCTATAGTTTAAATTAAGTGTGGAGTCATTGTATAACGATCCACAAAAACCTAGATTGAATTGTTTACATTGGATGTATTTGGATGTTCAATGATAGATTCTATGGTGTTGTTCTCCCATTTAGATGTCGGTATGGGTAGTGGTTGCATCATCCCCTTAAAATTCTGCATCTCGGCCTTCAATTGATGACATACTAGGAACTTTGATGTATATTGAGGGATATAATTCTACATTTTATCCCACCAATAATTTTTTCAGATAACTCGATACATCTTAGTGTTTCTTGGTTGGATGGAGAAATTTGAACTATGAACATCATCCAAAAGTTCAGTCTTTAACTATGGATTTTATAGAACACATAGTCTTGACCCAAATCTCACAATTCCTTCTTCATTAACATTGAACTCTGAGGATTTCCCTTTTTCGATAGTCTCCAATTTCTTCTGAATTCCCACATCATCCTATTGATAATCCTTTAAACTTTCCAAAAGAGACAGTTAATTAATAATTTGTGAAGGATTGATGATTTTCCCTTATTTATGATTCCCATGTCCATATTCATCAATCTAAGAAGATTTGATCCTTTTCAATTCTCATCAATGATAGAATTATAGGGTCCTTTCGACTTAGAGTATCATCCACCTTGTTCAATTTCCCAGGGTGGTAATAGATTGAACAGTCATAGTCTTTGACCAGCTCTAACCATCTTCATTTCTAAATATTAATCTCTTTTTCGGTGAATATATAATTTAGGGTTTTGTGGTCTGTATATATTTCACACTTCTCCCCAAAGAGGTAATATCACCAAATTTTTTAAGAGTAGATCACCACAGCAAACACCAGATCATATGTTCAATTTTTCTACTCATGAAAATTCAATTACCTTGAATCATACGCAATTACATTGTCATTTTTTATCAACAAAAAACCTAGGTCCTTCTTCAAAGTATCACTAAATACCACAAAAAGTTCTCCACTTGTGGGTAGTGTGAGAATGGGTGTAGTGATAAGCCTCATTTTCAACTCCATGAAGCTTTCTTCGCATTAATCACTCTAGGAAAACATTACATCCTTCCATGTTATAATGGTAAGAGTGTTCGATAATCGTGATAAATTTCTCACAAATAAGCGATAATATCTAGCTCACCACAAGAAGCTATGGATAACCATTACCGATGTTGGCCTCGACAATCCATCAATTGCAGCTATCATGGAGGGATTCACATATATACCATTTCTTGCGATGATATGACCTAACAATGATACTTACATCAACCAGAACTCACACTTGTTGAAAATTTCTAAGAGATTCTCCTTTCACAAGGTCTCTAGTATAGTTTTTATATTCTCCTCATGCTCCTCCTTGTTTTTAGAATATATTAGAATATCATCTATAAAAACTACCAAATATTTGTCGAGGTAAACTCTAAAGACTCTATTAATCAAGTCCATGACGATTTATGGAGTATTAGTAAATCCAAACTGCATTATTATGAATTTATAATGCCTGTATCTTGTATGAAAAGCAGTATTGGGGATATCTTTCTTATTCACCATTACTTGGTAATATTACGACCGCAAATCCACCTTGGTGGAGTATTGTTCTCTATGTAGCTGATCGAACAAGTCATCAATTCTGTGCTGAGGATACATGTTCTTAATCATGATTTTTTTGAGTTCACGATAATCAATGAAAATGCACAATGAACCATCATTAATCTTCATGAAGAAGGCTGATGCACCCCATGGTTAAGAACTTTGGAGTATAAACCCTTTATCCAGATCTCCTGTAGTAATTTTATCTGCTCCTCATGCTCCACAAAAGCCATTCTATACATATTCTTGGATATTAGGAATGCCCCACATATAAGGTCAATTGAGAATTCAACATCTATTCTAGAAGGAAGACAAAAAAATTCCATAGGAAACTCTTCAATTATAAGGAACATGAATTAAATCATTACATAATATTGTATTAAATGAAAAATTCACATTGAGGATCTATTTAGGTTTAGATTTTTAGAGAATTAGGACCTAACTATTACATATCAAAAGGATACAAAGTAGATACTTCAACACAGTTTTCAATTTTTTATAAAATAAAAACTCTTGAACAGAAGAGCCATGTATAATTTCAGGTTTTTAGACATCATGACTTTTCCTTGATCCCATCCTTGACCCTAATCTTTTTTAAGTCCTGTGAAAAACATTTCAAAAATTTGGGATGAGCATAAAAATCTCAGTAAGGGATACACAAAGAAAATAACTGTTAGTTTTTCAAAACAAAAAGTAATCCAAGAATACTTTAACATGAGTAATACTTTTCACCTTTATAAAGTAGTAAATACTCTGGACTGAATAAAAGATCATTAATTACCCTTCAATAACCAAAATATTACCATAAAACCCATATAAAGAACACATCACATATAAAGGTAACTTGGGACATAAACATACTAAATTGGAATAACTATACGGTCGACTTCCACACATATTAGTAATTGGAATAGCCATGTGGCCGACTTCCATACCCAATGAATTGGAAGTTATAACGTAACCACCGGTCCTGGTATTCACGGCACCACCTGTCATTTGGTTTATCATGTAACCAACTTTCAAATTTCCAAGTACCATTATAAAATCATAAGACATAAAAAAAATAAAAGGAAAGAAAACATTTTTATATTTCAATCACTGTATATCACTTAATATATTGACATAAAAAATCCATTTTCAATACCATTTTCAATACCAAAATACATAAAATAGTATATGGTATTTATTTTCTTTTAAAAAACATTATGACTTATTGAGGAAACCAAAGATCAAATAATTATTGCGGTGACAAAAAAGGTCGTTGTCATCGCTTACGTTAATAAGAACATTCATTTTTTCGTTTAGTAAAAATAATAGTACAAAATTATTCCCTTTGAATAAAAGTAAAAGTCAAAGGGTTTTATACACTGTATAAATGAAATTTATGTATAAATGAAAATATGCCGCAATGAAATGAGATTGAGACGAAGTCCCTTACCTCAGGTCCGAATTGACTCGATCATTTTTTAATCTCTTGAATAATAAACTAAAGTTAATTTCTACTTTCATAAGAACATTTTTCAAGTTTATGAATCCCTTTATATCACTTACTATCATGTGCTAAACATTATGTAATCATTAATGTTAATAATGGTCATTTTTTCAATATTTGGTACTAGAGTCAAAAATGAAGAACATATATTTACAAGTTGTCCATGTGGTAAAAAGTTAATTATATAAAGAATTGTATTAATTATTTAGATATCATATATATCATATATATACATCATATACATGTATTTATAATAGTACGTAACAATTTGGGGATAAGAAATGAAATGCACCGTTCATGGAGACGGTAAGCCGTACGTACGAATAAACGCTAATTCCATTTCTATTTCGTACTATAATGGTATTAAAACATAATGATACATAGTAGTATTATAATAACAGTATTTTATCATATATAATATCATTAAATCTATCCTTTATACGTCTCACATATGGTATTAATGAGTCATATTACTTTGAGGGGGTGGTAGTCCGCACTTCCTCAAATGAAATTATCGTGATTACACATAATGGAAACCATAAAGGTATGCTCTAAAATAATTCAGAAGCATAAAGAAAACATAAACTAAATTTTTATCATATATAAATACAGTTCTATCTTAATGGCCACCATGAGAGGCGATAGGAGGTAATCGAACAATCATCGTCTCGTGAGGTGTTAGTTTCCCATCCACAGAAACATTAAGGTAATCACCCATTAGATAGAGGTGTCTGTAGTTCGAAATATTTCTCATAAAAACATCCTAGTATATTGATGATATTTGTTTTGTTACAAAATAAAGGAATAAATTTTTTTTAGGGGGTTGTAGAAGTAAGATAAAAGAAAACAAGTTAAGAGAAACTGTTACCTTTAATTTGGGTAACTTCCTTTGGTTTGAACCAAAATAACTTCTTGATGTTCCTTCTACCTAAGGTTAGGTTTCTAGGAGGATGAGAGGGATGTCGGTAGATTAATTGGGTAGAGGTTGGATGATCCAAAAGGCTTTGAGAGGTGTGAGGAATTGGTTATAAGTGGTCTCTTTTTATAGGGGGGGGAGGGGCTCTTTAGGAATGTGTGAAAATATTATTTTATTATATAATGGTATTCAGTTTCTAAAGGTCCAAAAATAATTTCTATTGAAGATAATATGTCTCATGTAGAAATAAATTCATCCAATAAGAATTAGACAGGTTTTTGTTGGTATTTTTATATTTATAATCTTATTTAATTAAAAGATTTATTAATGAGGTAAACACTGCATCATTATTGTGTCATAAATAATTTAATATATTCGATGTCTAAAAACTATAAAAAAAATATCATGATGTAGGAAATATTTTTAGATTTTCAATTAATTTTTATAGTCGAAAATATAACTTATATAACACCATGTAAAAAATAATATACAAAGAGAATTTTGTTTATGACATTTTTATCTTTACTTTAAATTAATTAATCTAAATTTTCATTATCACTCCCAAGTGGATCAATGGGGTACCAAAATCGTCCCCAAGATGCCCATGGTCTTAAATGACTCAAAAAATAGAATTAGGAAACGTTTAAGGGTAATTTTATATTATTATAATATTGTTTTTATCTTTATATACCTGATTTATCCTTTAACCACGGTAAATAAAATATTTACTGATATAAATATTTAAAATGTATAAAAATGAAAGTTACATATTTACACAATTTAGACCTCCTAATTCCAAATATGGAATCCATTTTTTCCAAATTCATAACACAGAAGTGTAAGAAATTAATTTAAAATTAATTCCCGCTGTCAAAATAAAAAGCGTTTTTTATGAATTAATAACTATCAAAAGATGGACAGATGATTAAGTCCAATTTTAAGGTAAAATTAATTAAAATGACCAAAATTTGAATAAATGGTAAAAATATATTCTAATTAAACTTTAAAACAGATTAATAAGATAATCTAACTATATAAATAAATTAGATGAAAAAGCACCTTTCAATTAAAATACATTATTTTTTACTATTCATTAAAAAATGAACTTTATCGGAAAAATTCTAAAAATTTTTAAAAAGTAATTTTTTATGTCCCCATTATAAAGTAGAATTTTATATGGTCAAATAGAACATATAAAAATGACAAAAACAACATTTAAATCTGGTTCTCCAGTAAAAGGCGTTAAATCGTCCTTTTTAATGTAAATTATGCTTAAAATTAGATTCATTCACACTTTAAGCATGTAAATTTTATACGATAAATGTAAATAAATTTATCAAACATGTATAATAATATTTTAGTTATTTTGGTTCATTCCCACCAATACAATGACTAGGAGTTAACTACTATTTAAAATAATAATATTATATTATTAGTGTGCAACGTAAGATTTCAATGAAACCCGTTGTTGCCTATCGGGTACGCTATCGAACATAGAAACCCTTTTAAAGTAAAATTAATATTTATTTCACAATTATTAACAAATAACAAATTTGACTTATTATTTATTTACCTGGGATGTAACATCCTTCCCCCCTTTTGGGAATTGTATCCTTGCAATTTTACTTATCAAAATAAGTGGGGTACTTATCACTCATAGAATTTTTAGATTCCCACTTTGCCTCATCAACCATATGGTTTTCCACAAAACCTATACCTGGTGAATTACCTTATTCCGCAACACTTGCTCTCTACGGTCAAGAATCTGAACTTGTTGTTCTTCTTAAGAGATATTCTCTTCCAACTGAATTACCTCTAGGCTCAAAACATGAGATGGATCTGGTATATACTTTCACAACATCGAAATATGAAAAAAATGTGTACCTAGGATAAAGTTGGAGGTAAAGCCACTCTATACACAACTGATCAAACTTTCTCCAGAATTTCATAAGGTCTAGTGAACCTTGGACTCAACTTTCCCTTCTTACCAAAATCCATCACACTTTTTCATAGAGAAAACTTTTAGAAATACATGATCACCTACCTTAAAAGAAAGGTCCTTCCTTTGATTATCTGAATAACTTTTATGTCCGCTCTGAGCTGTTCTCATGTGCTTTTGAATCGGCTTAACTTTCTCTGCCATCTCTTCTACAAATTATGTTACCATGATCTTCCTTTCACATACTTCATCTCAAAAAGCTGGAGTTCAACAATGCTTTCCATACAATGTCTCAAATAGAGCCACTTGAATAATGGTATGAAAACTATTATTATATGAAAATTCAACCAATGAAATATGTTGCGCATATTTTCTCTAATAATCCATCGAGCAAGCATGTAACATATCCTCTAATGTCTGAATTCTTCATTCTGATTTCCCATGTGAATGAGGATGAAAAGCTGTAATAAAATTTAATTCAGTACCCAACGACTTCAGAAGGCCTTTCCAAAAGATAGAAGTAAACCTGAGATCATGATCAGATACAATGGAGAGGGTAAATCCATGCAACATGACTATCTCTTTAACATACAACCAGGAAAGTTGATCTAAGGAAAAATTATATTGAATGGGAAGGAAATGAGAAGATTTAGTCATTGATACATTTACCCATTTCCACTCGGGCACTGTTAAAGGCTGAAGCATCCATTTCGGTAAATTCCACTTCTCATTAACCTACTGACAAGTCAAACACTTCACAGCAAAATTAGCAATATCTGTTTTCATTCCATCACACCAGTAATACTTCTGATGATCTCTATACATCTTAGTACTACCAGGATGAACTGAAAACGGGGAACTATGAGATTCATATAATAACTCATTATTCAACTATGAATCACAAGTCACACATAATATCTTCCCAAACCTCAAAACACAATCATTATCAACGTTAAAATCAGGCAACTTACACTTCTGAACCAACTCTACCTTTTTATGCAACTAACTGTCTTCATTCTGTGCTTGCTTTATTTTGTCTGATAGAGATGATTTCACTGAATTCTAAAACAAAATAGAAAGATTTCTTGAACCCAAAACTTCTATTCCAAAGTTCATCAAATCAAAAACTAACGGATCTCATTCCAAACGTATCATGGTTAATGATACATTAATTTTTCAACTCAAAGCATCAGCCACTTTTTTTTCTTTCCCGGATGGTAATGGATCGTGCAATCATAATCCTAGATTAAGTCTATCCATCTCCTCTGTCTTATGTTCAATTATTTTTGAGTGAATATATAATTTAAACTTTTGTGATCAGTATATATTTCACATTTTACTCTATACAAATTATGCCTCCAATTTTTTAAAGCAAAAACAACAGTAGCTAATTCTAAATCATGTGTTGGGTAATTTAACTCATGGGGTTTCAATTAACCTGAAGCATAAGCAATTACCTGATCATTCTGCATAAGGACACATCCAAGTCCTTTCAATAAAGCATCACTTTAGATAACAAACTCACCATTTCTGGATGGCAGTGCCAAAAATGGAGCATTCACCAATCTTCTTTTCAATTCCTGAAAACAATCATCACATTCTTTTGTCTATATGAACATAACACCTTTTGAGTTAACTTAGTCCTTGGAATAGATAACCGTGAAAAAGTTTCAACAATCCTTAGGTAATAACCTACCAAACCAAGTAAACTATGAATCTAAGTTATATTTGTGGGTCTTGGACATTCTTCAACAACGTTTGCTTTTGTAGGATCCACAGTTAAGCCATTTTTTTAAATAATGTGACCAAGGAAATAAATTTTTTGTAACCAAAAATATCACTTTCTGAATTTCCCGAATATTTTCTTTTCTTTTAAGGTTTTAAGGACAACACATAAATTACTTTCATGATACTCTTGAATTTTAGAATAAACCAAAATATCCTCAATGAACACATCCAAAAATGTATCCAAAAACTCATGGAAAATTCTATTCATAAGATCCATGAATATAGCAGGTGCATTGGTTAAACCAAAAGGCATATCTACATATTCACAATGGCCATATCTAGTATGAAACCATGTCTTCGGAATGTCTACTTACTTTACTTTCAAATGATGGACCCCAAACTCAAATCAATCTTTGAAAAATACTGATCTCCCTGGAGCTGATCAAACAAATCATCAATATGAGGAAAAGGATACTTATTCTTAATAGTGATGTTATTCAAGGCTCTATAATCAATGAAAAGTCTCATTGAACCATCATTCTTTTTAACAAACAATAAAAGATCACCCCATGGTGATGTTCTAAGTCGAATGAAACCTTCATATAAAAACTCCTACAATTGCTTATTTAACTCTAAAAGTTCAATTTGATCCCTTAGATAAGGGGGTTTTGAAATTGGCTTAGAATCAGGAACTAAGTCAATAGTTAATTCAACATAATGATCATGTATTATACTAGGAAACTCATCAGGATAAACATCAAAGTACTCATTTACCACTGGCATATCATTAATCTGAACAGATCTTTTATTTTCAACAATATGTGCAAGTTAACATTCATTTTTATCTTTTACTAGTTTCTTAGATTACTGATATGTTTCCAAAATAAAGGGTTCATTCTTTTACAGAAACGATAAATCCTTATCAAAAGAAACCACATTAGCTCTGCAGTCAATCATAGCATGATATACAGAAAGCCAATCCATGGCCAAAATTACATCAAACTATACTAGAGGCAAAATAATAAGGTTTGCAGGTAGATTCTTTCCGCACACAAGGACATGAAGGTTCTTATGTTTTATATTTGTCTCAAAATTTCCTCCAGATGTTGTTACCGTAAGTTCTGTATTCATATCCTGAGGTGGAATTCCTAATTTACTAGAAAAATTCTCAGAAATGGAAGAGTGTGTAGAACCTGAATCAAAAAACACATTGGTGTAATCTGAACAAACAAATAGTGTACCAGATACAACTTCATTTGATGGGCCAACATCTTCTGAAGTATTTGTAAAGGATTTCACCACCCCTTTCTGCTTGTAGCCTGGCTACTTTCCCTCAGTTGAGTTCTTCTCTGGAAACTCATTTTCATAATGAACCATTTCATTACACTTAAAACATCTTGTTGATGTCTTTTCATTACCTGCTTTATCATTGACTTTACAGTTATGAGCAATATGACCATACTTACCGCACCAGAAGCACTTTCTAGACATTGATAAACATTATTTGGGATGATTTTTACCACCCTTATCACAATATAGAAATTTAGTTTTCTTACCTCCAGGCTTCTTTGATGAAGTCTTCCCCTTTGCCTGCCAATGGGAGCTCTTACTCTGTTGTTTTTCAAAGAACACCTGATCATATGCAAACACCATTTCCACCTTCTCCGCACATCGAACAACTTTTTCATAATATTTGAACTCTCAAGAAGCTAAATCCATTCGATACATTGGCTTTAATCTTGAGTAAAAATGGTAGATTTTAATATCAAGATCTCATATTAAATTTGGAGCATACCTTGACAGTCGAGTGAATTTTGCTTCATAAGCAGCCACTGAATCATCCTCCTACCTCAATTCCAAGAAAATTTTTCCATTCTAAGACGAACTACCATAGGAAAATATTTTTCAAGAAACATACCATTGAATTAATCCCAAATGAGAGCATCAATATCCTAACTATCCCTGATGTTTTTCACCACAGACCACCACTGATCAGCTTCACCTTCAAACCGGTAAACAGAAAGACTAACCTTTTGATGTTCTGAACAACCCATGACATCGAAAATATTCCCTCGTGCATTAATCCACCCTTCGGCTAGCACATGGTCAGATGATCCTCTTAATGATTGGGGATGATGCCTCAAGAAATTCTCCACTACTGACATATTCATCTATGGTTGATCTGGCTTATCTCGTACATGGATACCACCACTATTTGTAGCCTGAGTCAATTGTGCCATCCCTGCAAAAAACTATTCTTTTCTGATACCAAAAATTTTAGGTTGCTTTTTTGGAAGGTGTTCTTCCCCCTGATGTCGTCCCAACATAGATTCCATGTTTCCTCTGCGAAAAACGATTCTGAACATAGAAATATCTTAGGCGAAGCAACATAGTAATATGTAAATGCTATATCATTTCAATATTACCATAAATTAATTTATGGACTTTTATTTAACAATACCCTAACTCCTAATGTTATCTAAAAAATCCTACGATACCAACTATAAGGACCAAACCTTAAAACAATACATAATATTGAATTAAATGAATAATTCACATTGAGGATATTTTCAGGTTTAGAGTTTAGAGAATTAGGACATAACTACTACATATCAAAAGGTTACAAAGTAGGCACTTCTTCACAATTCCCATTTTTTATATAAAATAAAAAGACTTGTAGAAAAGAGTCATGTCTAGTTCCTGATTTTTAGACAGCATGACTTTTCATTGATCCCATTCTTGACCATAATAATTTTTTATGTCCTGTGAAATACATTTAAAAAATAAGGGATGATCATAAAAAGCTCAGTAAGGGATACAAAAAATTAGGAAAACTATTAGTTTTTCAAAAAAACAAGTAAACCATGAATACTTTAACATAAGTAATATTTTTCACCTTTATGAAGTAGTAAATACTCTTCACTGAATAAAAGTTCATTACTTACCGTTTTGTAACCAAAATATTACCATAAAACCCATATAAAGAACACATCACATATAAAGGTAACTTGGTACATAAACATACTTAAATGGAATAACCATACGATCGACTTCCACACATATCACTAAATGGAACTTCCATATGGACGACTTCCATACCCAATGAATTAGAGGTTATAACATAACCACCCGTCCTAGTATTCACAGAACCACCTGTCATTTGTTTTATCACATAACCACCCATAAAATTTCCAATTACGATTATAAAATCATAAAATATAAAATAAATATAAAGGAAAGAAAACATTTTCACATTTAAATCACAATATATAACTTAATATATTGAAATAACAAATCCATTATCAAAACCATTTTCAATACCAAAATACATATAATAGTATATGGTATTTATTTTCTTTTAAAAAACATTACGGTTTTTTAAGGAAGGCAAAGATCAAATAATTCTCACGGCGGCGGCAAAGGTCATTGCCAATACTTATGTTGAAAAGAACATTCATTTTTTCGTTTAGTAAAATGCTTCTTAAAAAAAGATTAATTTTGAATAAAATTAAAATTCAAAGGGTTTTATATACCATATAAAAGAAATTTGTGTACAAATGAAAATATGCCTCAATGAAAGAATATTGAGATGAAGTCCCTTACCTCATGTTCGACTTGACTCGATCATTCTTTAAACTCCTAAATAGCAATCTAAAGATATTTTATAATTTCTTAAGAACCTTTTTCATGTTATTATTCTTTTTATATCACTTATTACTATGTTATAATCATTATTTAATCATTTATGTTAATAATTTTTCTTTCGTCGATATTTGGTACTTCAGTCAAAAATGAACACCTTATATTTTCAAGTTGTCCATGTGGTCAAAAGTTCATTATATCCAGAATGATATTCATGATTTAGATATCATATATATCATATATATCCAGTATATACATGTATTTATAATAGTACGTAACATTTTGGTGATAATAAATGAAATGCACTGTTCATGGAGAAGGTAAGCCGTACATACGCATGAACACTACTTCCATTTATATTTCTTACATTAATGGAATTAAAAAATAATGATACATAGTATTATTATAATTCCAGTATTTTTTAATATATAATATCATTAACTATATATTGTATACATACCACATATGGTATGAACGAGTCATATCACTTTGAGGGGGGGGGGGGTATTCTGCACTTCCTCAAATGAAATTATTGTGTTTACACATAATGGAAACCATAAAGGTGTGATATAAAAGAAATAAATAAGCATAAATAAAACATAAAAATAATATATATCATATATAAATACAGTTCCATCTTAATGGCCACTATGAGAGTTGGTATGAAGTAATCGAACAATCATCGTCCCATAAGGCATTAGTTTTCCATCCACAGAAACATTATGTTCTTCACCCATTAGTAGGAGGTGTGTGTAAGTGTAGTTTTAATCCATCTCATAATAATATACTAGTATATTGAGGATACTAGTGTTGTTACAAAATAAAGGAATAAAAAGAGTTTTTGGGGTTGGAGAAGTAAGATAATAGAAAATAAGTCAAGAGAAACGGTTACCTTTAATTTGGGTAACATTCTTTGGTTTGAACCAAAAGGATTCTTTGAAGTGCCTTATGCCTAAGGTAATGCTTCTAGGAGGAGAAGAGAGAAGTAGGGAGCTTAATTGGGAAGAGTTTGGACGTTCCAAAATGCTTGAGAGGTGTGATGAATTGGTTAAAAGTGGTCTCCTTTTATAAGGGGGAGGAGGGGATCTTTAGGAAAGTGTGAAAATATTATTTTATTATATAATGGAATTCAGTTTTTAAAGGTATAAAAATCATTAAAGTAAAATATAAAAGGACTCGTCGTGGAAATAAATTCATCCAATATGAATTGGATAGGTTTTGGTTTTTATTTTAATATTTATAATCGTATTTAATTAAATGATTTATTAATGAGGTAAACACTATATCATTATTGTGTCATAAATATTTCAATTTATATGATGTATAAAAATTATAAAAAAAAATCCATGATGTAGGAAATATTTTTAGATTTCCAATGAATATTTATATTCGAAAATATAACTTATATAACAGCATGTAAAAATTAATTTACAAATATATATTTGTTTATGTCATTTTTTTCTTTACTTTAAATTAATTAATCTAAATTGTCATTATCACCCCCATGTGGCTCAATGTGGTACCAAAATCAACCCAATAATTCCCATAGTCGTAAATGACTCAAAAAAGAGGATTAGGACACGTTTAAGGGTAATTTTAGAATATTATAATATTGGTTTTTATCCTTATTTACCTGATTTACCCTTTAACCACGGTAAATAAAATATTTACTGAAGTAAATATATAAAATGTCTAAAAATGAAAGTTACCTATTTACACAATTTGGACCTCCTGATTCCAAATATTGAATCCATTTTTTCCAAATTCAAAACACATATGTGGCAGAAATTAATTTAAAATTAATTTCTGTTTTCAAAACAAAAAGCATTTTTTTGTGAATTAATAACTATCACAAGATGGACAACTGATTAAGTCCAATTTCAATGTGGAATTAATTACAATGACCAAAATTGGAGTAAATGGTAAAAATATATTCTAATTACACTCTAAAACCAATTAATATGATAATATATCCATATAAATAAATTAGATTAAAAGGCACCTTTGAATTAAAATACATTATTTTTCACTATTCGTTAAAAAATGAACATTATCGGAAAAATTCTAAAATTTACACAAAGTAAATTTTGAAGTCCCCATTATAAAGAATAATTTTATATGGTCAAATAGAACATATAAATATGAGAAAAACTATATTTAAATTGGGTTCTCCATTAAAAGGCTTTAAATCATCCTTTTTAATATAGATTATGCTTAAAATTAGATTCATTCACATTTTAAGGTTGTAAATTTTATTAGATAAATGTAAATACATTTATCAAACTTGTATAATCATATTGTAGTTAGTTTTTTTCATTACCACCAATACAACATCTAGGAGTTAACTACTATTTAAAATAATAATATTATATTATTAGTGTGCAACGTAAGATTTCAAAGAAACTCATTGTTGCATATCGGGTACGCTATCGAACATAGACGGAATTTTAAATTAAATTTAATATTTTTTTCAAAAATATTAATAAATATGAATTATGTCTTATTCTCTATTTACCTGAGATGTTACGTCAGTGAATTCCCCCATAATATGCATATCATCAACGATGGTTGCTTCCTTAGACTCAATCATCTAAGCAAGATACGTGTGCTCATAGCGCAGTAATATCCATGATTGAGATGATGGTGCTAAATAATATTTATCTTCCTCCTTGCACTTGTATTGAATCAGGGGTTAATTCTCAATATGGAGAGTGATAACCCTCTCACGATAATTTTTGTTGGCTCTATATAAGTAATTCCAATCCATGATGATAATTTTATCAAATTACACTAGAGGATGTATAATGAGGTTCTCCAGAATGTTCAATCCACATATTGTGACCTTTGAGGAGTTATATTCATGGGATGTAATGATTTACCCATTTTCCCTTCTCACCGACATCTTTACTTTCATGATTTTTGGTGGTGTTCATATTATTCTACTAAATTTCGAGATACAAAAGAATGTGTAGATCCAAAATTGAAATGTACATTCTCTTTTATTGAATGAATAACTAGAGTACCTATCACCACTTCATTTTCAAGGTTCACATCATTGTTAGTGATGGGAAAATTTATCCCTTGCAGCCTTGTAGGTTATTGGTGGCCTTAGAAAACCCTTGGCTTAGGTCACTAATTAGTAAGCTGGCATGGTTCGTTGTAGTTAATGTAATGAAAAATGCATTGAGGTTCAAATGGAGTGTTCCTCTCCTTGGTCGCACTCGTGGGTTTTTATTGTTGGTAGTTAATGGCTAGGTGCCCTTATCTTCCGCACCTAAATCATTTCCTCTCCCCCTTTAGAAAATTTCTAGGGTGCTTTTTTCCGAACCTTTGGAAAGTGGGGTGCTGTATTTTCTTAGTACCAATGAATTTATCGATCGGACCATCAGAATTGAAGTCCACCTTACAATTATTATCCCCATGATTCTCCTAAGATTCATCAATCTCTATTTCAACCTTGAGGTCACAACAGACAATTTCCTCATAGCTATCGAAGTCACAGATCACCAGTGATTTTCATAGGCTAGGATTTTTCCCACCAAAGAAGCCATCAACCTTGCATTAGGGGGTAATTATAAAGACTGAGGTGTATTGTGCAAGACATGAGAAGTTTTCTCCATACTCTCCATGGGATTTTTCATCTTTTTACAAGAGGTAATGGAAGTCCCATTCCATATTAAGTCAGATGGTGTGAGGAAAATATATATCGAAAAACCTTTTTTAGAATTCTTTCCATTACAGTGCCTTGATCACCACATCATGATTTTTATATTTGAACAACATCTACCATTGATCAACTTCATCCTTGATACGATAATCATCCAGAATAACTTTCTCTTATTCGGAACATTGATGTATGGATATGATATTTTCAATGGATTTGATGCATTGTTTGACAATTGAGTGATGAAATGATCCATTAAAAGTAGGATGCATTTGTCTCATGAATCTCTTTATTGTGAATATTTCTTGGGGGGGTTGAATGTTCCTCTTGACCCATGTTTCTATTCAAAGATCGAGTTAATTGAGAGATTATAATGATAAATTTTGTGATCCCTGCATCCATTGGAATGAGAATCTCATTACAACAGTCATCACATTGATCTTCACATTGGTTTCTAGCCCCAGTCCTCCTATTACCAGCCTTTGAATAGAATAAAATAAATGATAGGGGTAACACATAAAGTGTAATCCAAGGACAAAATAGATGACTTATAAATACCTTTTATTTTTCTTAACTTATTAATCTATATGATTCAATCTATGTTGTCCATAATCTACTTCCCAACATTTATTATTAAGGGAATTATTGTATTCCATTAAAAATGGTTCTTACTAAGCATGTGAATTTACCAAAGCTTATCCCACAGTAGTGTGGTAACCCAGAGTGATGTAAGTCCCATTTTTGTGTAACAGAATACCCTGGGTCAAGCCCAAAACTCCTTGTCATTATTTTCACTCTTAGGTATATCAGTTTCAGAGCAGCCTCTACCTGCTTGTATCCAGACAGGGATGTATCTTCTTGAGACACCACTTACTCAATACTCACTAAAATATATGGATTTTTTATTATACTTATTATTATCTATAAGGCTTCACTAATGTTTTATAACCCTAATCCAAATAAAAACTAAAACTATCCTACGATACAAACTATAACAACACTGATTTTTTACACACTTAAACACGATTTATTACATAAAAAACTCACCAGATACAACATAGATGATCGATTGTTCTAGTGTCTTTGGGGAACAAGAACATTACATAATGACTTAAAACATGATACACATCATCTTTATTGAAAATTTTTTTTACATGACCACTACATTCCCTCGTACATAGCATTGCATGGGATAACTGGGGGACACACATGGGTGATCTATAAAGCCCATTAAAAGAGTAAAAATTGTATAACATGTAGAATACAATATATTTTAGTCAATAGGAATGTAAATGGAGAAAATAGAAAAATGAACATAAAGGCCAGATATATCTTGATTATCATAACATAGAAATGCGGCAATAACAATTAACATGGTATTAGCATGAGACAAGTCTCATTGCACATGGAGAATGAGTAAAATATAATTGAACATGAATTATCATGATTAAAACTTCATTTCACTTTACTTATCATGATACTAATCTTTACCCAATGCACTGGAGTGCTATTAGGGCACATCCTTCTTAATCATTTCATTTCATGAGTAAGTGTGACAGATAGATCATACAATATGGATTCATTAAAAATAATCATTTATTTCATGATAAAGTATCGTGGAATACATACATGAAACTATATAATAAATACGTAAATTTTCTTAAAGGTGAATACCCTTGATAGAGAAATGGGCCTGGTATTCACTACACAATGACTGGCTTGAGAAAAATTGTAGTGTAATATCTACAGCATAATGGCATGACATAAGAATTAATAAAAATGGATGATGAGAGAGAATGTTATCTTTCATAGTATTTACATAAAATTGACATTAATCGGGTCATATAGATACAGGTCCCAACAAATTTAATGGAATTCAGATTCCAAATACAATAAAATTTCTTCAATGTGAATTAAAATCGAGAAATTCTGTACGGAATTTCTTGCATGGTAAATAGTGTACATGGGAAGCATTAAAGAGAGAGAAATTGGACTCTAATAATTTTAAAAATAGGTAGGTGTATATAAGGGAGGTGAGAAATCATAACACATCATTTTTAATTGAATGAAAAAGGGTATTACAATATAAATATACTTGGATAAATATAATAATGGAAGGAATCCATTACTTAGAAGTGTGATCCCACAGTCTTGGGAGGGGATTGAGAGAGGATTCATGGGAGATTGGGGAACCTTGGTAGGATTATAGAGTGTGGAGGGTAGATATTATTCAAGATTCAAAGGATTTTATTGAAGAGGAAGTGAGAGATTGGGTGGGTTTATATAGGAAAAGGGTGGGAATTCTTTATTATTTAGGTTTTGGACACTACAAATTAAACTAATCAAAACCAGAAACCATACCATGGTTTTTACCCATGGTTTTTTTAAAAGTGATTATAAAACAATTTCTTACATATCCAATGGACGGACTTCATATAATATTAGTCTTTCATATGTAGAGGATAGTCACTCTCTCAAGGAAATCATTTTAAAATGTTAGAATGTTTTATATGTTTTGGAGGGTCCACTAATGCTTTTTAAAAAAAATCAAACAAACCTATAATCACATTATTTTAATAGTTAAACATATATTGGAAGAAAAATATGTTTATATTAATTTTTACACCCCTATTGGGACATTAGGAAGTCATAAACAACATTATATATTTAAATGGTATTTAATTTTGTCCCAAATATTCGACTGTCTCAGAAAATTAAGAAAAATAAACCGTTGAATAATTTTGATGTCTTAATTCCAAAAATGATATTTATTTTATCTAAATAACTTTCTATTTTTGTGTATTTTTACTTTAATAAAACAAACATTTATTGAAAATTCATGTGTTTTGGATAAAAACTACTTTCAAACCTTCATAAAACTATCAATTGTATTCAGAAAAATTGTACGATCAGTTAAATTTAATGAAATTTAATTTAGTAATAATATTTAAATAAAACAATATTTTATTCAAAAATCCATTAATTCATCAAAATATATTTCACTATTGTATATTAATTAAAAAATTCTATTTTTTCCTTAAAAACTATTTACAAAGTAATCATAATAAAATGAATGTATATTATCTTTTAAAAAATAATTTACTTAATCATAGTGATAGGGTATTGTTACATAAATCCTTATAAAACCCCTATAAGACTGAAGGGTAACATGTGAGATGGTGACAGACTCTTGGGGTGGCTCAGATAACATCGCTTGGGTGGTAATCTCAATCAACTAACACAACTCCTGTAGGCAGTTCATCTCGAGCTTAACTTGTTGAAGCTCGGCTTGGTCATGGTCAAGTGTGAAAACCAGTGACATCACCTCCTTTTTGAGCTCCGAAATAATTTGCTTCACATTGGTAAAGTCTACTAGATGAGTGTATCACTTCCTTTTTCTGAGTATATTGGATTTGTTAAAGCCCTATATTTATACTAATCATGTGGTCACTGTTTAATAGCTATATTAGCAACGATCACAATTCATAATAGTATTTTAAAATCCAAAAACAGAAAACCAATGATGATCATATGTTATATATCCATCTTACATAATATTACATTTAATTATATTTATTAGGAATTTTCATTATTGAATGTTTCGGTTGTTACAATCGAAGACCGCATATAGATGGAAAATATGGAGCTGGAGGAATTAACTAAAAAAACAACAAGATGTTTGGGAGGATGGGATAGTCCGAGCAAGTTTATCTCCTTTTGGATAACCCATTCTATTTATTAAAACGAAGGATGAATCAATGCATGTATGAATTGATTATAGAGAACTAAACAGGATAATAGTGAAGAAAAAATTCCTTCTCCCAAGGAATGATGATTTTGTTGACCAGATTGATGGTGCTCAATTCTAATCAAATATTGATATTTGAACTGGTTATCATTAATTAAAGTTGAATAAAAAAGTTGTTATGAAGTCTTCCTTCTGATTATGATATATTTATTAAGAGTTTTTTGTTATGACTTTCATCTTAAATAATGCACAATCTATATTTATGGATTTGGTGCATATAGACTTTAAGGACTATCTTGACAACTCTATTATATTTTTTTAATAATTATAATCTAAAAAATTATAAAACTAATGAAAAGAATGAGTATCATATGGGGGTTATATTTAATCCTATAAGAAGTGGCTATTAGGAATGCTTATAAAATTTGAATTTTGGTTACAAAAAGTATCTTTTTTGGGGAACATTGTAAGCAATGAAGAAATCTCAGTTGAAAATATCAATAAAATGGTTGTGTAGGAGTGGAATCATCATACAAAAGTAACTATTATTTATAGTATCCTTGGATTAATAGGATATTATTGGAGGGTTGTTAATTTTTTTGATGACATTATAATCCAATAAACAAGTTAACTAAAAAAGGGTTCGTGTTCATTTGGACATAGTAGTGTGAAGAAAGTATCCATGATTTGAATAATATAATGTTTATTTCACCCATGTTAACTCTACCCACAATTAGAGAAGGATTAATTATTTTTAGTTATTCATCAGTAAATGGTCTTGGGTGTGTCCTCATGAAAAATCAAAAGGTTATTGCTTACGAATATTGAGAGTTAAAGCCTCACAAGAATATTTATCCAATACATGACTGGACGTAGCTACAATTATTTTTTCTCTGAAGACATGGAGGCACAATATTTATCGGTAGAAATGTGATATATATACATAACTCCAAAATTTGAATTATATTTTCATGAAAAATGATTGTACATGATACATAGGAGATGTTTGGATGTTCTTAATTACTAGGATTGTTAAATTCATTATCACCTCAAAAGAGAAAACAATATCACTGATGTATTAAGAACTAAAGACCCTATTGTTTTACATTAATGAGGATTCAAAGAGATACATTGAACAAATACCAAGTAAAATATTACCTGAGAATTGTAATGGACGGGACATCATCGACCTTATCCCAAATTATTTATTGACCATCATTACTAGATATGATTAGGATGGCTCAAAGAGAAGATCCCTTGCTACATAAGAAGATATATTATTTAGAGAATGGATATTTTCTTGAGTTAAATATTAATCAAGAACATGTATTAAAATTTTATTAAAGGATATATATTCCATTTATTCTATAAATAAAAAGTGATTTGATGGATGAATCACATAGATATACTTTCTATATATATATCATGGAAGCAAGAAAATGTATAGGGACATTCTTTATCATTAATGGTGGGATAACATGAATATGGATATTGTTGACTACACAACAAGGTGTTTGGTGTGCCAACATGTTAACATATATAGATAACTTATTAAATGGGTTTTACAACCACTACCCATACCAACATGTAAATGGGATAATATCTTAATGAATTTCATTACTAGTCTCCTGGAAATATCTAATGTTAATATTATGATATTAGTTATAGTGGATCATCTCACCAAGACTTCCCATTTCATCACTATTTAGGATTATTTTTTTCTTGGCCTAATTTCAAATATTTACATAAAGGAAGTTCTGAGGTTTCATGGAGTTTCACTTTATATCATTACCGATCATAATCCAAGGTTCACATAAAAAGTTTGGAAAAGTATTCACATGTTCAGAGTACTAAATTGAATTTTATTACAACCTATCACCCCCAAACTGATGGCCAATATAAAAGGACTATTCAAACAGTTGAAGACATTATGAGAACATGATCAAAGGAATTTAAATTTGGATAGGATCAAAATATCTAATTTTTTGTGTTTTCATACAAAAAAAACTTCTATTTGTGTATTCAAATGGAACCCTATTAAGAAATATATGGGTAGCGATGTAGAAATCCTACTTGTTGGGATGAAGTAAGTGGGATAATGATTCTTGGGCTTGATCTTGTGTAAGAGATGACGGAAAAGGTTGATTCCTTCCAAAAATTCATTAAGACTTCTTAGAGTTGGATGAAGAGATATAATGACAACCGTTGAAGGGACTTGTATTTAGGTATTTGAGACAAAGTGTTCCTTTGAATATCGTCAAGGAAGAGATTCCTACGGTTTGAGAAGAAATAGAAGGTTATCCCTGGGTACATTGGCCCATATGAAATCTGTTATCACATAAGAGTAGTAACCAAACCGATATGAAAATCTATATCAAGTTCATGACTTATTCCATGTATATCTATTGAGTAATTACATACCCGACCCATCACATGTACTGAATATAGAGGTGGTATAATTAAAACATTCCCTCTATTAGGAGGACCATCTTCTGGATATAAGGGACTATAAAGTCATGGTTCTACATAACAAGACTACCTCAAATCATCAAAGTTTTGTGGAGGATGCATATATTTGGAGAAAAGAATTGGGAACCATAGGATAAAATGGGGCAAAAGTACCCACACCTCTTCTCAAATGGGACAACGAGTTGAAATTTTAGAGATGAAATTTTTTATGGGGGAGGAATATAACGACCTGAACTATTTGAATAATATTTATTTCCTGAGAAAATTTATGTTATATTATATTATACAATGAAACATATCTATTTAAAAATAAATTAAATATAAAGGAGAATGTGACCCTCTGGATTCAACCAATATATGCCCATTGATCAATATGACCATTGGGAACTATACTCTTGAAATAATTTTAATGTTACAATTAGTGTTTATATATAAAATTTGTCAAAGGGTAATAGATACAGAGAGAATACATCATTGAAAAAACTAGTAGATTCATTTCATTTTAATAACAATTTTTAGAGTATGTGAGGGAGGTATCATCACTAGGGTTCACCCTTTACCAAACCCAATCCTAGATTCAACATGTAAAGCATGAAAGAAATCACCTTCTTGAGAAGTTCAGGTTAGTGATGATTATCACTTGGATAATGTTAGATGAGAAAAATAAAAAACTACCACTATTTAACACCTTAATATGAGGGAATTTGTGGGTATTATAAGGGGTTACATGTCTCAACATTTGTGTGTTATTTCTTTGTTTATATAAAATTGTTATTCCATCTATTCTAGTTTAAGAATTTTTTCCTTAATAAAATTGAGATGGAATTTGATAAATTGATTTTTTAAATAGAAGTTTCACATTCATAAAATCATATAATTTTTTATAATAAAATAATAAATTGTGAATAATAATTATTTTAAGGAAATATTATAATATACACACTTTTATTTAAATATAAATGATTAAATAATTTCTTCCAAGTGTTAGAAATTTCAGTATGCATTTTCAATATGATATTATTTTTAATTAAAAAGAAATTTTATTTTCAATATTTAAAATTCTCATATATAGAGAATTATTATGATAAAAATAAATATCATTTTTTAAATTAGAACATCGAAATTATGTTAGGGTGAATTTAAAAGAATTTACTAAAATATTTTATTTATTCATTAATAGTAAAAATACATTTTCATTTTTTATGTATGTTTAACTACATCATGATTATTTCATAATTATGTAACAACTGATTAAAAACAATCCAATATCTGAAATATATTATTTTATTAATATCAAATATTTTAATATATTTAAATCATTTTCCAAATCTATTATTTACGTTCAAAATTCTAAAATAGAAACCTAAAATTTAAATTTGTTATCTTGAGTAAACAATACTTTTCATTTCCAAAATAAGTAATATAAAATTACAATAGAATATTTTGGATTAGAATAGCTTAATTTTTATCCCATGTTTCCAATACTATGGGAAATCCCATAGTTTTTCATTTTCTACAACCCAGGTTTCTAAGGCCTATGTTTAGAAATTGATAAACAAATCTACCACTATTTCTCTAAATACCCACCCATTTATCCATTTCCTTTCAATAAAAATTCATCCTCTATAAATAATTGATAGTTTTAGCATTCAAGGAGTCATATTAAGGTGTCTTGAAGTCCCAAAGATCACAATCCTCACATCTTAGGAGTTACTTTTCAAGGTAAGGGAATTATCCTTCTTTTCTCTTCATTTTAAGAACCTCTTTTATATATGTCTTATGAATATTATAGTAACTATATATTATTTAATTTTTATTTAATACCTTATAATAAAATTATCTTTTATTAATGCTATACCCCGTATCCCCCATCTTTTTCCCCTTTTATTAAACCATAATTTATACCTATTATGATGCAGAATTTATTTCTAAAAATTTATCTATTCTCATAATGAAATTATCTTTTATTTTATTTTTTTGAATACCAAATCTTATTTTCTATTCCATGGGTATTCACCAAGATGTAATACTAATTTATTTTATTCTGGTATTAATATACCTAAAACCCACATATCATTTTAATGGGATGGAAATAAAATAAGGATCATGTTTTAAGAACTTTTATAAGCACAATGATTTTGATATGAAACCCATTTATTTTATTTTACATCATTTATTTATGAAATGATTTATTTTGATATATGGGGCTAAAATTAGTTAATCAATATTAAGGTTACACCCTGATAGTAATCTAATGCATTGAGTAACGAATTTAATCTCTAGAGTTGACATGTTATCCGACAACATGGTGAATAACAATGGTAATTAATTGGACACCTTGGTTTTTAGGCTTGGTGATTAAACTTGGTGATATTTTTATGAATATATAAATTAAATTTTTAAGCCACATTTCAATGTTATGGGTAATTTAATTTTTATTATGATATTCCTCATGTTATATTGATCATGAGACAATTATATTCCTCAGGATCTTTTTGATATTCCTCAAGATTACATGTAAACTATTCCCATTGTTTTCCTTTATTGGGTGTTATGCTCACCCTTTCCTTTGATGTATGTTACTAGGTTATGAGATGTAGTAAAATTATTTAGTATGTTCAATTAAACAATACAATATAGTTGTTTAGAGTAATTTTTTAGGTTTTCATTTATTATGTTAATTGTTCCCAAGAAACTAATGTTTAAAAGAACCTCTATTTTGTACAATGAAGTGAAAAGTTTATGGAATGAAAAGGTGGGATTCCATAATCTATATATTTAATGGAGAGAACAGTTGGGTGAAATCCCAATGTGTGATAATTCTAATGTGGGTCACAATGCAATGTAGGAGAAGTCTATATTGATTACAAAAGACAATATTCATGAGGAGTGGTTTTGACACACGCCATAGCAATAAAAATCATATCTTTGGTTGAACTAGTAAATTTTTGGTGTCACTAGAGTTTTAAGTGTACTTTATATATAGATATAAGGTAGTGTAGCAATCATTATTAAAGTAGATATTTCATGATAATAGAAAGGCCTTTCTACATTTTTGTTTCATTTATGGTAGAGTAAAAGAGATAAGTCATCCTTAGTCTATAAGAGAAAACATCAGGGAATGATATACCACAAAACCATAAGATATTTTTTAGAGAATATTGTGTCCTGACCTCATGTCGTTAATAGGGATACCATTTTCCATAGATTATTTCACATGGTAAGATGAATAATACCACATCATAATTAGGTATACTAAAATATAATATGGAATTTTGTACTCAATTTATGCCACAGAAGAATAGTCCATTTGTTCAGGAATCCCTAAAAGAGGATGGCCAATTTGTAGGATAAAAAACTAAATCATGGTAAAGTAGTTGTACATAACTAAAAATTTTGATTTGAATTTGAAACAAAATTTATGGTTCATGATTTAAAAGAATTTATGTAAACTTTAAGGCTCTTAATCACCATGTTAAATTTTGGATGAAACCCAGATCAGTCATAGAAGGATTGAAAATGAGGATTTAATCCTAATACATGGATATAAATAGGTTTTTTGAATTCTTTGTAAACTATACATAGATTTTCTTAAAAAATAGATAAGTGTAAGTATATGTTCATTAGAAAATAAATTAGTATCTCATAAAGAATAGAAATATATTGACATTGTTTATTCAAGTACTAAAATAAGTGATATGTAAGATCATGCACCAGAAGGATGAAGTTGAATATGAAGGTTTTTCTAGTGATAACTATTATTGGGTATTTTTAAGACTAGTGATGATGTGAAACACTATTCCACATGTAACATTTAATTTTATAGTTTTTGAGAATAATAATACAACAAAATGATCATTGGGAACCTATATGTGTAGAATATTATTGATATTTTAAAAGGTAAATTTTTGGTGAATTTGGAAGGCCACTGTGACTAGGTTATTTTGTAATCATGTTTTAATCAATGTACATAGTGTCTAAAATTCATAGTCATATTTCTACGAATGATTCTTGGATATAAATTTTGAGGTAAAATTAGAATAAAAAATGGATTCATAGCTTACTTTTTAAATCAATCAATATTATTTATGATTGATAGAAGAGTTTTACTAATATATAAATGAATAAGTTAAAAATCAAGGAGTAATTTTTTAGATTTGTAATAGATTAATTCACCCCTCCCCTCATGGTATATTCCTTATTTTTGAAACAATTGGTATAAATAAAAATTTTTTAGGGTGAAGGATTTTCTCTCCCAAAACAATAGAAGATGTGGTTGTGGTTAATTAAAAAAGAATGGAAAATTTTAAAGGAAACAATATCAATTTATGGGAATAATAGAATGCTATGTTACATTCAGTTATTAAGGAATAATTTTTTCATAGTTCCAGTTCCTGTAATCTCATATAGTATGTACATTAGATATTTATTATAAGTATATCAAAATTAGTTGGATATTGATGATAAGTAAATAAAATAATTCGAGTGATCTCTGTCCAACCCTATTTATACCAAGGTGATGTGATAAAAAATTTCTCATTATATATTTAAAATCTTCCAAATATTTATGAATCTGATTATAAAGTACAATTAAAAAATTTGAAAGTGTTCTATAATAAATATGATGTTTTTGGATGATACCAAATGAAATAGATCATGTTATTTTTGACCAAATAAACATATTAGTGGAAGACATGTTGGGGATTTGATAAACCATTAGTTTTGTTGAAATTTTTAGAAGTATTGTGAGGACGTTCCCTCTATATTTTAATTTTAATTTATAAATTATATTTGAAAACTATCAGAAGGATGTTTCTGTGAAAATATTATATAGTAAAAATTTTTCATATGAAATGAGGAATGAAGATAATGAATCCAAATCATATGTGAACATTAGAGATATCATTCAAGAATATTAATAAATTTTTAGTAAAATAGGATCCTAAATATAATGAAGTTGATGAGTTGATGTATATCTTTACCTATAATCTAAAACATTGTACTGGTAAATATAAAGGAAACCTCTATATCAATTTCTTTATTTGGGGATAATTTGGGAACCATGTGGCTAGGAGTCCCATGAAATATTATGAAAATAATGATTATGATACTCCTAGGAAAACTTTTAATGAATTAAAAAAAATATATCATAGAGGAATTTATTCAAGATAAACAATTTTATTTCTCAAAAATTAAAAATTTTAGACGAAATATATTGGGATAATACTATGGATGTCAGAAACCATGACAATGACTCTTTGGTGGTTGTTTAAGACAAGTCATAAATTGACGACAAATGTGTTGAAGGCATTGAAATTTTGATAATACTTGATCTCAAAGCTAACTTAAAAGTTTTCATTAAATAAATTTACATACTTAGATTAAAAAATGATAAATTAAATTGAGTTGGGAATTATTTTAAGGTCTATATAAAACAAAAATATAAGGATAAGTCATAAATTATGTAGATGTTCAGAAAATTTATTCAAGAATTTTAGATAATATGGGAGAATAAATTAATCTTATGAAAAATGTTGAATAACAGACCCAGATCCTGAATGGACTAATTATATCTTTAAATGAGACGGTATATATAATTGAAATGGAAATCATTATTATATAATGTATGTGTGTGGATCAATAATGAATATTTATAATAGGCATGATATTTGGTTATATTTAAGACATTTTCCACAATCAGAGATAAATTCGACCTTGGGGAGTATACAATTTTTTATGTCTACCCCACAAGTTTAGTGCTTCACAAATAAAGTTAAAACTATTGTAGATTATTATCATAAAACAACTAGAACAATTAATTACACTAAATTTCAATCGTCAACTCCCCAAATAAAGGTGTATTTTTATGAAGCTCAAAGGACCAGTTTTCAAGCATAAAATGTTTAATATACGACACCACAAATTATGTGTTATTATTATGGAAAGTTGGGGAACACTCAATACACGTCGTATGTTATTAAGATGTTTTTATAGACAATGAACACAAAAAATAAAGCTAGTAGTTTTTCAATATTACCTTATTATATTAATAGATACTTATTGTTCTATGAAGGATTCTTGAAAATGGTATCTTATAATGAGACAAGGGTTAAATAAAAGGTTTTAAAGAATATAAAAAAGAGAGAAAATTAGCTACACACGTCATATGGTAATAAAAACTCAAAATAGATATTTGGTCTTAGAAAATTATGTGTAATTAATTGAAGCATGGGTGTAGTTGGATTATTTTCCATCAAGTAACGCAACTCATAAGTCATGGGTAAATAATAGGATGAATAAGAAGGACAACATAGTTAAAATTTCATTCAAGGAAACTGAAAAGTTTTGAATAGAGATTATGTATAGTGGTTGTACTTATCATATAATTGGTAATGAAGATCTCACCACATACATCAACTGTGTTAAATATAGTTTTTTTATTTGTTAATGATGACAAACTCAAAATTATTGGATCTGATAAGGTCAATGTTAGTGGAAAAGAAATAATATGGATGAATATTCTTTTGGTTAAAGGGATTATTAATAATTTAATATTTGTAATCTAATAATGTGATGTATACATAATAGTGTAATTCAGCAAGAATAAATGAAACATAGTGGGTAGATATAGTTTAATTTTTTAAAAGGAAAAAACAAAAAGATATTTAATTACATTATTCAGAAAGATATGGTTTTTTAGTTGTAATGATGAGGGACTCAAAATAAATGGCTTTGATAAGGTCAAAGTTAGTTCAAAAAAATTTATATGGATGTATATTATTTTGGTTTAAGGGATTAGTCATAATTTACTATGAGTAATCCAATTATGATATTCAAAATTTATAGTGTAAGTCAACAACAATTCATTCAACAGAGAGGGTAGACATTGTTTTCTTGAATTGTACAAAAACCGAAGATTGTATTTACCTTATTGGTGACGAATTATGGTGTATGTTGTCTAAATTAGTGGAAGTTAATCTATGGTATAAATATATGGTCAATTTGGGATAAAGGCCATTAAAAAATTTGTGATGAATAATGGTGATCAAGACCTCCCTAAGAACACTTGTGATAATAATCGCACATGTTATTATTTTAAAAAGAGGAATATCTATTTTAAGATCTACAAACCAATGAAAGTAAGATCAATAAGGTATCTTGAGAAATTTCATATAAAAAATTATAGTCCATTGGCACCCATATTCTTATATGGGAAGAAGTAAATGGGTTTATTCAATATTTTCTACAATAATAATGCTTGTCTCTTGGCTTTCACAAAACAATAGTGGGTTTTTAAGTGAATTAGTAAATATTGTATCCCTGATAAAAACATAGCTGGTGTAAAAATTTAGAAACTCTAAAATGATAATGGAATGGAATTTACCAACAACCATGTGGAAGAATAATTGTAATAGCATGGGATTGAAAATTAAGATTTAGTAATGAGTACTCCCCACCAAAATGTAGTAGTTGAGAGGATAAACTATAATATAATAATATGGCACAAAAAATAATTATAGAGAAGAACCTACCAAATATACACTATATTGTGGAATTACTAGGCTCAGTATATATATTTACTTGGGCCTAGATATATATAAAGTGGATAAGACCCCCCATGAAATTTGGTATGTTTATAATCCAACACTCAAATAATCCGAGTATTTGGAAGTAATTGATTCTTTCTAAATAAAGATAATTAAATAAAGTAATAATCACAAAGTGATAAATTAATTTTCCATAGATATTCATAAAAGATTAATTATTAAAAATTATATATTAAACAGTTGAAGAAAATAGTTGAAATAAAAAATGTAACAGTCATGGAAAATGAGATGTTTTAAAATCAAATATGAGAGTTTACATAGAACAAATTATTTTTTGAAGTTGACGACGATGGGTAAGTGTGTGAATTAGGGGGGGTTAAAGGAGTTTTAGAAGACTCAAATTAAAGATACGATGGTGATGATGATATATCTAGAACAACAACTAAAAATAAAAATATAGTATAATAGAAATCACAGAGAGAATTATAGTTTGTGTCTGAATAGCCCCGATTTAATGTATAAGAATTGATACTAAGTAGAAAAAGCCCTATTTATAACATGAATGAATTAATATTTGAATAGGATATTATGGATAATCATTGGATAAAATATTTATATGAATATCTTATTCTAATAATGAAATACAATACATGGGAATAAATATATTACCATCAAATAAAAATGTAATCATAATCATGTGGTTTATTCCAAAAAAACACAATTAAGATAGAAAAGTGACTCGGAAAAACACATGTTTTGTTTGTATATGATATACTAAAATTGATGCAATACATATAGATGATAAATTGTAACTTGTGTCTCAACATGAAACAATAAAATTATTTTAGGATATGGCTATGAAAAATGGTTTTAATGAACATCAAATGGATGTTAAATCACTATTCCTTAATGGAATTATTGAGAAGGATGTTGACACATAAAAAAGAGGGTTTTATTTTTGATGATGATTTAGAAAAAGTTTTTGTTTTAAATAATAATTTATATGAACTACAACAAGATCCAATATCCTGATACTTGTGAATGGATTAGTACTTATGTGGGATTTTATTTTAAAGAGGAGGGGTTGATTGAAACCTCTAAATAAATAAAGAGAAAGTGGAGAAGATATTGGTTCTTATATATAAGATGAAATCATCTTAAAATTCTTGTATGATACCCAATGTAATAATTTTTTATTTACTATGTAGTAAGAATTTTAGATATCTTTTATTGAGAAATTATAATTTTTGCATGGCTTACAGGTTTTTCAATGGATAGATATAACATTTATTTAACAAACTTATATGCCAATAAGGTGCTAAAATAGATTCAATAGGATGAATCAATTCCAATGAAAACTCTAACATCCACCTTAGAGAAGTTTTAAAATAAGGGGTATGTTATGGAGTTAAATATGACACTTTATATAAAAATAATTACTATTTTGTTGTACATCATAACAACTTGACTAGAAATCATATTCTATATATTTAATGTTTCCTTTCAAAAAAAAATTCCCTAAATAAAGTCATATGTTTTTTGAGGGACGATTTATTAAATATATTTATCATATATTGGGATTCATGGTGGTTTGTTACATCATATCAAAATAGAAAATTTTAATATTTATTGATTCATATCCGGAAGGTTTAGTGGATGACTACAAATCCACATAAGGTGGTTCTTTCAATAATAGAAACTCAATAATTTATTATATAAGATAAATTAAATATATTATTTATCATAGAATTTTAATTTTGAATATGTAGAATCCAATCAAGATTTTAAATAGTTTATATGAATGAGTAAAAAACTTAAGGACATTGGGTTTGATGTTGAATATCTTATTCTGATCTAGTAAGAAAACTATATTTCTATAAATCTCAGAAAAAATAGCATTCATATATCCTGAACAAAAAAATTTAAATTATATATTATTCCATAATGAAAAAGGTTTAACAATAGGTAAGAAGATTATAATTTCTGTCTACTCAAGATCATGCTAGTGGTATCATGAAAAAGGCTTCCTAACCTGAATTTTTAATGACCTTAGTTGTATCATGGAATATAACTGAATCCAAATCTCTAGATGGTTTGGAGATAAACAACACCACTACACTATAAGAATTTATTTTTATATAAATGTATGATATCAATTCTATATTCAATTCATGAATTTATAACTATATTTTATCAACATTCAAGTAATTTCTCAAATTATTTATTGGCAGGGGTAAATAATTCATGTGTTAATAGGAGAAGATGTTCATGGTGTTCATTGTGGTGTGTATGAAATTTTATATTTCACTAATAAAGGGATTACTCTATATTGGTGTAATGTAAATTTTTATATAGGTGAGTGTTTATAGTCTTAACTTATAAGATAATTTATTGGATGTGAATACTAAATAGAATAAAGTTAAATAAAGAGTTATCTGGGTGATTCTTTCAACAAACTCTTTTTTTAACACTGATTTTGTCACATGTGAGCATAGATTTTTCTTATGTGTGAATCATTGATGAAATCATAGAAATAAAGAGTCTAAAATGGTGGGATAATAATTATTTAAATTATTACATGAATATAAGTGATAAATTTACATCTGAATTTCCATCAAACCCAAAGGGTGATATTGTTAGTATAAATATTTTTTGTCTTTTTATTATGTTTGATGAGAATTACATTTGATTATTGATTGGAAAGGTGTTAATACAGTTTAAAGTAAAAAAATATAGATTTTTTATATTATAAACACCACATAAATACAGCAAAGGTCATATAATGGTATATAATGGGTAAAGACCACTCTATATATCTCTCTATATCATATTTTCTGTACCCAAACCATAATAATCTAGATTGTATCATGAGGAAGACTTGATGGGGATAATTTGAAATCATGCCAAATTACTCCTTTTGTTTACTATGGAAAGGATAGATAAAATTTTAAAATAATTGGTTTCACTATAGAAATGATTAGGACAAATAAAAAGAAGGCATCACAAGACCAACAGCTAAAGCATCCAACTACCCTTAATGGTAATCATCCATGCATGATAGCTGTTAGAAGAAGGAATCATATATGAGAGGTATGAAAATTGTGGGAAAAATGTAGGCATAAGTTGTCCCATGAGATAGAGAACCTGCATGGATAAAAGAAAATTGTGTGGTAGCAGTGTGACCTATCGAGCAGGTCAGACAATAGGGATTTGAACGGCGGTTCATGGTGATTTCTTGTATTTAAAGAAGATATATCCCATATTAATGTCCAATTTAAGAAAAGGATGATTTAGGACACACCGGTAGGATTTTTACCATGTCATAGAATATAGAAAATAGATATTTTTTACATTAGTTGTGACACAGCTTAGAAAAATTGACCATACCGTAGGGGTCAATATTCAATATTTAGTGTCACCAGAATTTTGAGAGAACATACACCATGGAATGTTGGTTGTGCCATAGTCATGATTTTATTGTTAAATAATTACCAAATAATGGTCTTTTATCATATAGGGAGTTCTTATGATAGAGAAATATAGTGGACTCTTATTGATTTTTTCCAGACGATGTCATTGAATGTTGGAATAAAATGAAATTAGAGAATTCTAAGATGTGATTATGTCACACCATCATGAAATCAAGAGGGATGTTATTTTGGAAATATTTCTTGATCTGGTAAAATATAAAAGAATACATAAATATTATTCACATCATTATAAAATATAATAGTTTTTACATAGATCACATATTAGGTGAATAGTCTACTCATGGTGAATCCACAAACGAGGATAAAAACCAATAGTGAAAAAGAAAATATCGTGGTCAATAAGTTCCAATTCAACTATTAGTTTAAAATATATTTCAAAGGGATGTTATGGTGTAATATTTAATAGGATATATAAAAATTTAATGTTAATTAATCACTAAATTAAATTTTGGATGACACATATCAAAATCATATAATAAGAGAAAAATAATATTGTGTATCAACCCTTGGATAGATGGGTGGTTTGATTCTATATAAATTGAAAACAATATTTACTAAGAAATATATAAGAAACAGTATATGTGAATTCTTAAAGAAACTTATATCATATAGATAATATAAAGTTATAGATTTATATAAACAAATATGTGAAAGGAGTGATATCTAGGCTCAGACACTAGAAGATTAATGTTGATGATACCAGATATTCAATTGACTATTATTAATAGAAATTCATCAAACCAGTCTTGATGTGACATATAATTGTAGGTATAATTTCTCATAATATGACTATAGAGTATAATAACAACACAAATGGTATAGTGAGTACCTATATGTGGAAAATAATAGTGATATTTTTAAAGGTGTTATTGGATATTTAATTTGAATGGCCAATGAAACATCTATATTTTTTATCACATATAAAAGAAATCCACTTAGTGTCCCAGGTGAATAGGAAAATTTCAAATCACGATCCTTTAATTTTCACATCTGGGTAAACCCGGTAAAAATGTCTTTATTTTGTTCTATTATTTTCATCACTCTTGAGTTTTTATGAGGGATAGAATACTATTTCACTTACATGAATGAACAATATTTAAATAAAGGATTATTTTTTATGATTTTAAATACCCTGATTCACCACTTCTATGAGTATATTCTTTGTTTGGGACCTATAGGATGTGTGTATGTGATTAATAGTGCATTCATATGAGTTTCAAGGATGTTTGAGTTAGCCAAAAATTAAATATCATTTTTGAATTAGTGATGTTTTTTACTAAGAATAATTGGATTTGTGAGATATTTATCACTAAACACATTTTATTTTATAAAATTATCTTGATTTTGGTCACCTACAAGTTACTTGGGTGTGCTAAGATACTGTTTTCATTGACAGTTTTGATACGTGATATACCATGAAATTACATGGTTTACCTTGGGTGGGAGGATACATATAAGGATTTGGGTTGTAATGGTTTGAAATAGTCAAGATAATATTATTTTATGTGCATTGTTAGCCTTGGGAGAGTTCAGATATACGTGATTAGCTATGGGTATGGTTCAATGATCTATGGGTACATACATTTTCCAAAGCATGTATGTTTTATAAGTGACATTGTTACACAAAATAATTTATTTCATTCCTAAAATGATGAATTTTAAAAAATTTAAATAACTAAAAAAATTATATATGACCAAAATTAAATATTTTGATGATATCTGTTGTGATTTTTTCTGTTAAGAATTATATTCTGACTCTATGTATGTACGAATGATGTGTGTGTATAAATTATTTTCATGAAATTTCATGTTAAGGCTATATAACCCTATAACTTGGGAGTGGATGTCAATAATGTAAGATATATTAAATAAATAAAACATAATATGTGATGATATACATAAGTCATAGGATAATACATGCATGCATGCAGAGTATATCATGTAACATGGTGATTGCATTTATCATAGATGCATGATATATGATATCATACCGATTCCAAGAGTTGTTAACGGGTTCATATTTATTTATCTTCCACAGAAGTTGTCATTTATTTTTCATTAAGTGGAAATAACTAAGATAATATATAATAAATGTAACATTAATAGTATAATAATTATATTCCATTTTATTTAATTATATATTATAAACGTATAAGTAAATTAATGGGGTTAAGGGAGTGTCCTTTAAATAGAAATAAAATGATGCAACTACCATACAATTATATTTTTTAACCTAGATCAGACTCTCATAACTCATAAGATTTCCTCCTCCTATCTATTTTATGCAAGATAATCTATAATGTTGTGGGATGAGAGTGGGTTTCACACTTGCAATGGATGATTTGGTCGGCCTATGGATACACCATGGAATATGGATGTAAATCAGTTCACTATTGTTTTATCCTTCAACCATAAATTACGAAGTGAACATTAAAACATTGGTGAAAAGGAAATATTAGTTCATCATTTTTATAGTTCATGGTTTCAGTATTCTTTCATATTGTTATTGGTTTAGAGGGTTATTATTGATTACACATTTTTAAATGAGTGAAATTATAACATTTAAAACCCATTAGTGGTATTAAATTCTTTTCAGACCTTTTGAAACTCTAAATCATAATAAAATAAATACTTCATGTTTGTTGTGAAAAATATAGTAATAGTGTTTCTAAACCATATGTGATAATTTAGGACACTTTAGGTTTATTTTGACATGGGTCTAACAACTGAAGGATTAATGGTACACTATTAAGGATTAATCTCACTTTACTTCTAGATTAATGAAACATGATATTTTTTGCATATCTATTAATCTCACATAATACCTACTAGTGATAGATTATTCATATGTGGTCATAATACCATTTATATGTAGTTTTAAATTAAACCTAGGCTTTGTAAGATTATTATTACATTACCTATAAATGACGAATTAATATCATGTGAGAACTTATTTAATCTAACACGAGCACTAGTTTTAAATTGAATATGATAGCTGAATGCACCGGATTAATCCTATGTACTGCCAGTTTATTTGTATGCAAGACAACATCATTTAATAATAATTTTTTGTAACTTCTATATCAAAATATATTTCAAATAAATGATAAATTGGAAACCCCTTAATTTCTTTTTCTATTCAATGTTACATTGATATAATCTTATACTAGTTTAAATTTTTTGGAAAAATTATTTCCCTAAAAATTAAATTATTATTTAAATTAAATTGATATTAATTTTTGCATAAATTATGATAAATGGTATTTTGATATAATCATTATTTTATAAAGGTTTTTATAAATTAATTAATAATAACATGTTTATAATCAATTAATTAATTTTTTATGAATCATTTAATAAATAAATATCTATAAATATTAAATGTTTATTTTTAAGTACATTATACTAATTATATGTCATGAATTATAATTTAGATAAAATTTAATTATATTGAAATAATAAGAGTAATTTATAAATTGTTTATAAATAATAAAATATGGCTAAAATATATAAGAGTTTATATTTAATTATAATTTTTTTTCATAATTACTTAATTTTAGTCATTCTAAATAAATACCCTTATATGGGAAACTATTTAAATCATATGAAAATAATTTTTGATTATTTATTTGATCAGGGTGTAAATAATGAAAATATGTGACATATGGATTATGTAAATACTTTACATTATAGAAATTTGATTATAATATTTTTAAAATTCATTTAATTTCATATATTTAAAATAAAATAAATTAAATATATAATATGAAATAGTTCATACTAGGATAAAAATATAATATCTTTATATTTAAATTAATATAAAGTTCATAAGATAATCAAATCATATAATTATTTTTTCATTTTCTTTTTTTATAAGTTTTTCATAAATATTTTATCACATACTAAAATCTATGAGTTCATCATTAATTTATTTTATTACCATCTTCATTATTCATAATTTTAATTATTATATTAGAAATTTTTTTTCGTGTTTAATTTATATTTTTTACATACTTCTATGTTATCTTACATTCATTTAAGGTGTTACATGCTGGGAATGATTATTGGTTTAAATTATTTCTATCATGACTATGGATTATAATAAGTTGTAAAAAAATTAAAATATTAATTATTATTTATAAACATTGGGTGATATAATTATTTTAGAATTGTAGTATCTCTTGAAAAATGTATCCCTTGGTGGAGGGACATTGGGTTAGACTGCTTACTGGTATAAAGTCATATTACATAACTAGAAATGGTAGGTATGACTATTTGTGGATCCAGTATTAAAAAAGGGGGGATTATAGATTGCATATAATTGGAAACCTTTACATGATAATGTATTATATTCCATTTAAATGGAATTAATTTGTATTTGTATCTTTATTGATGGATTTTAATTTGGGTTATTAACTCAAGATAAGAGTTAATTAAAGAGTTACACATTAATATGGCTTGAATTTTTGTGTGTGGAAATAATATTATCTTAAATATATCATTAGAAGAATGAATTCTTTTATAACGAACAAAATGAGATGATATGATGATATTAAATCCCCTTCAACATACTATTTGTCAAATTCATTCCAAAGAAGTTGTTTACAAGACCATTTTCATCAAAATGGATAGGTCGGGTTATTTTTGGGGGTCCCTGGATTATCTTACACAAGGAATGTAATTAATGGGTGATTGTAATTGGATTGGGTTCCCATTAATCTCGTTTTCTTTGGGTAACACATTACTAAGAGCCCCTAATAAAATTAGATTAATAATAGAATGGAGTAGAGTTTATCCATATAATGTATTGGATAAATTGTTACCCATTGAACTATCTATGAGTCATTTATGATATAGATGGGTCTATTACCATAACCGAATAGGTAATCTATGGGGGAAATTATAATGTGCCTAAAAGAATTGTGAAATATCGATCGTGGATCAATAATGGATTTGTTGTGTTGAGAAGGGGTTATAATTTATTGGGATTATATTTAATCAATGTGTCTATTAAATGTATATAAAGCCTAATAATATTTAGATAAATTCTTTTGTAATGGATTAAAGATAATTTTCATTATTAAAAAACATAAATTTGATATCTATACTTGAAATATAAAAGCTTAATGTTAGTAACACCTAATAATGGTATCTAAAGAAAAGATATTATGTAAGGGAATCTCTATGTATTAGAGTAACACCTTCACGAGTAACCTAATGTTGTATTAGTTTAATAGTTTGCATATTAATAATCATATGAGGATCATATAATGATTCATATATGTATTTATTGTAATTAGATTCAAGATGATGAAATTTAATTTACTCTCCAATCATATGCTCAATATATTTGACTATTGTAATGACATGGAGAGTCTAAAAGCATCAATAAGTATTTTTCTAGATGTGTAATTAATTTTATTAAAATTAATGGAAATTTTATTATAATAATTGCAATTTGAGAATATTTTATAGTGTTTTTTTACATGGTTTGAGGATAAATGAACAGCTCACGATATGTTGAGGTGGTAGTTGTTTGTTCAAAATGTAAATGGTAAAAAGATAAAATCCAAAAAATAGAAGTTAGTTTGAGATTCCAAAAATTATTAATCAAGTAAGCAATCAAGGTTATTGAAACCTAGAGTTGTCTATATTGAAGGATAATTATTTCACAAGAATATATTTACAGACCTAACATTAAATATTCTATAAAATATATTAATAAGATACAAATTAATTTTCATGAATTATTAAATATCAGTTAGATTTTTAGTTTTAGAGAATTATTTCACCACCATTAAATAAATAAATATTACATCAAATTGTGGAAACTTCCAAATACTATCAAATTATCCCAAAATACCATTCTTCTATGAGATAAAATGTTTTCTTTTACATGAAACATCATCAAATTTTTTATATTTAATAAATCATTGTTCTATATCATCTTTAAATCCAAATGAAAAAAATTAAAATGTGGGCGAGAAAAAAATTCTCCATATTATACATTATAAAATAATGAAATAAATCCACTAGTCCATGAGTACGCATAAAAATTATAATTTTTCAAAATAAACTTTTCGATCAGAATATATAATTCCCTAACCATGAAATAAATTTTAATTCATAAAAATTTTCATAAAAATTTTCATAATAAAACATAATGAAAAAAATAAACCTCATAATGGTTTAATTACATACATGAAAAAACCCAAGAAAAACATTTAAAAAATTTATACATTTCACCCTTAATAAGTAGCATATACATTCCATTAAATATATGACTATCATCTTACCATATGATATAAAAATAATTACATAAAAACCCATATCATGAATAGATTAATCATGTTGGTAAAATGAAACATAATTTTCATATCACTCATACAATCACTCTTGGAAATGTAATGTCATACCAAGTAAATTCATATAAACTATTTATTGAAACCTAACAAGTTAACTTCATACCTTTACCCAACACATTTGAGATATATATCGGGGTAAACCATAATCATGAGATATATCATAATCGCCAGTCACTAAGAGATATTTATGTCTTACTAACATCAAAAAAAGTTACCAAGGACCATAATATATTTACAATACATGAAATCATATATAGTCAATAAAAAATTCTTTTCACACGCAAGAAAAATATTCACGGATATTAAAATCACTATTACATTAAAAACCCCTTTTGAAAATAACCAAAACAAAGGGATTTAGGGTTTTAAATTAAAAAAAAAAGAATTATTATGAATCAATACAAATATCAAATAACTATTACCGTAGTTGGAAAACTCATTAATATCATATAAGTTAAAATTGAACATTTATTTTTTCTTATTTTTGAAAATATTCTATATAAAATATTAATAAATATTCTTTTTTGAAATCCTTTGAAAGAATTCAACAAGTTCCTCAAAATATAAAATATAATTATTTTATTCCCATATAAATAAATTGTTAATTTAATTTTAAGAATATGAACATATAATAAAAAAATTTAGAAAATATATCATTAAAATAGTTTAAATAAAAAATTTCATTTAAAGTGTACCTTAAATCGAGTCTGATTATCAGATTTTTTATTTATCATCCAGAATAATAATAAAAAATTAATTTTTTACATTATTAGTAATATTTTTCATTTTTATCATTCATTTTTTTATTTATTACCATGTTATATATCATTACTTTTTCAATTAAATTCACGTTATATGTTTTGATGATATTCAGCTCATATATGAAAAAAATACTTTGCTAAGAATACTATGGTAAACAAGGATATTATTTCATCATCTCAAAAATGATAATCATGAAATAATATTCATTTTTATAGTTTAAATATAATTTTTAAACTAGCCATGAATGAGGCTGATGATAAATGAATTATGTCACAATCATGGAGATATTATGTCATATGTATGCATGAGTAACATTTCCATTTTTCAAACACCATAAAGAAAAAAGTAGGTAAAATTTTATCATTAAATAATTAATATTATATATTAAATATACTTATATATATAATATATGTTATGTGGTCATGAAAAATTCCTAACATCGCTTCTTGGAGGTGGTATTTCACATATATTCACGAACAATGTTAAAAAAATTAATTTAATAGAAGGGAGATTATGGAGTTGCTATATTACCTTTAAATAATGATAAATATATCATTAATATCATATATATATATTAAATCTACAACTATAACCATCCATGATCAATAGTGATAATAACTGACTTACATCGGCTCACGAGAGGGTAGTCCACCGTACTCATGAATGACAATTTAATTTCCCAGTTAATGGAAGAAAGAAATGGTTATTTGTTATTAAATTTAAAAAGTCTCATTATATTTAAGATTATTTTGTTATTATTTCATCATTATTGAAGAATATTTAATGCTTGTAGAAAAAAAATAAAAAACACATGGTTAAGAACTATACCACTTCTTAATAAAACCACATTTTGTGTATAAAGAAAACATTCTTAGGTTTCTTCCAAGATAAAAAAAGAATCTAATACATGTTGAGATATTTAAGGAAGGTATTTGGTAATTGATTGGTTAACCCAAAAGGAACATTATTTGTATAGTGAATAGGATATGTAGTGTCCTTTAATAAGGGGGGTGGGAGATTACATATTTGTAATTTTCAAAAAGATTAGAATATATTAATGTCTTACTCAATTCAAATGGACTTAAAATAAAAAGTTTCGAAATATTTTATTGTATAATTTCTAAATAAATCCATAAAATAATATTTGAACAATTTTTTTGGTCTTATTAATCATTATAACCATTGTTTAATACCAGCTAGTAAACTAGTTTTAACATAAAATGTGATTACACATTTTTACTATTTTTAATACTAATTATTACATGTAATTAAGTTAATATTATTAAATACTATTAATTATAACTTTTGAATATATTGGATCTATTTTATCAAATTATATTCACATAATTTATAAGGCCCCGACCTTAAACCTTACTTAATATTGAATTAAATGAATAATTCACATTGAGGATCTTTTCAGGTTTAGAGTTTTAGATAATTAGGACACAACTATTACATCTCAAAAGATTACAAAGTAGAAACTTCTACTAGGTTTCCATAAAATAAAAACTCTTAATAAAAAACATGTCAAGTTCCATGTTTTAGATTGCATGACTTTTCCTTGATCCCATCCTTAACCCTATTCCACATTATGTCCTATGAAAAATATTTCAAAAAAACATGGGGTGAGCATAAAAGGCTCAGTAAGGGATACACAAAAAAGGAAAACTGTAAGTTTTTTAAAACAACCAGTAAACCAATAATACTTTATCAAAGTAATACTTTTCACCTTTATAATGTAGTAAAAAATATTCACTGAATAAAAGTTCATTACTTTCCCTTTTGTAACCAAAATATTACTATAAAACCCATATAAAGAAAAAATAACCTATAAAGATAACATGGGACATAAACATACTTAAATGGAATAACCATACAATTTACTTCCACACATACTTAATGGAATAGCCATACGGCCGACTTCCATACCCAATGCATTGGAGGTTATAACGTAACCACCCCTCCTGGTATTCACGGAAGCACCCATCATATGGTTTATCATGTAACCACCCGTTAAATGTCCAAGTACCATTATAAAATCATAACACGTAAAACAAAACTAAAGGAATGAAAACATTTCTACATTTCAAGAACAATATATCACTTAAATATATTGACATAACAAATCCATTATCAAAACCATCTTCAATACCAAAAAAGATTATATGGTATTTGTTTATTTTTAAAAATATAACGGCTTGTTGAGGAAACCAAAGACCAAATAATACTCGCGGTGGCGGAAAGGTCATTGTCTCCGTGTACGTTAAAAAGAAACATACTTTTTGAAATTTAGTAAAACACTTTGTATAGAAAAGATTACTTTCAAATAAAAGTATAATTCAAAGGGGTTTATACACAGTATAAAATAAAATACTTGTATTAGAACAAAAATATGCCTTAATGAAAGGACGTCGAGATGAAGTCCCTTACAAAGACGATATTCATGGATTAATGATAAATCAATTACATAATTATGTGTGACAAATGAATACACAAAATATACGAGGATATTAAGTGTAAAACATTAAAGGGTTATTCACACATATTTATATAACAACATATTCAAGGAATACAAGTTTATCGCAAATAAACAAAATTGGGTTAAGAAGTTCCCTTGTAAAAACTTTGACAGTCTAACGACGTCACTTCAAAATGCAGAAAATGAGTTTATGAGAGATAAAAAGTAGTATCTCATCACTTGGACATAAAATTTATAAAAATAAGGATATATAAGAACATATCTCATCATAATAATATTAAAAGACCTAATAAATAAGTCTTTTAAAATGAGGAGGGGGAAAGGATCCCTTACTAAATTGGGTAACTTCCGAAACATACACCCCATGGAAGAAGGGACATACAATGAAGATGTAAATACTGATAAATGAAATTATACTACAAAAAGTGATAATAATGGTCAGTACATACACCACTCAAAGGAAATAGTGGAAAATGTAATATAAATGTCATGGGAATAAAAGTGAGATGAAAAATCACTTAAGAAAAATCGGCAGCCTAACGGCGCCACTTAAAACATCCAAAAATGGATTTATGAGATAAAATAGGGTCTCTCATAATATTAACATAAAAATTAAAGTATGAAGAATATAAAATAACATCCCCAAACATATGAAATATGTGCTTAAAAGAAATGACATAAAAGAGAGTACTTAAAAAGAAAGAGGGTGGTTGGATCCCTTACCTCAAGTCCGAATTGTCTTGTTCGTTTATTTATATTCCTGAATAATATTCTTTGGTAAATTTATAATTTCTTAAGGACTAATTTGAAGATTATTATTCAGTCCCTATCACATATTATAATGTTATAACAATTGGTTAATAATGTCACGACCCATCCTCGGGGCCCGTGCCGTGACTACCCCAAGCCCTCCTTCCATAGGCCAGGGGCTGGCGACTAGCACCAAGGCGTAAATCCTGGTAAAAAGGGAAGGCATTGCCTTTGTAAAGTAAACAAACACCACAGAGTAAGCAAGCAGAAAGTAAACACTAAGTAAAAACAGAGTACAAATGAAAGTGCGGAAAAGTAAATGGGCCAGTATACAAACCCAAACTGAAAGTAAAGTACAACTCGAAAGGTAAAACAACAACTGTAAAGTAAAAGCCGCTACTCCGAGCTGTCCCCTGGAAGTCCCACCTGAAGGGTGAGTACAGATAGCTCCACTGCTCCTTGGGTCCTGTCGTCCGCTCTGAGTACATCCCGCCCAGTGGTCCACCTCCAGGTACCGTCCTGCTCTGCAAGCCTCAACCACGATCAACGTTGTCCGTCGTCTGCAACCAACACAACGTAGTGCGGGCATAGCCCGTGCAGGGGTGAGTATAAGCTACTCAGTAGGGACCCCGAGACCCCTGATGGTCTCCCAAAATCCACAAAGGATAAACCACAATGGAAGATACAATCACGAAGTAACAACCGACACTGCTTAGGTATATGCCCATACATATACCTAAGTCATCAATTCCAATACGCTCCATCCTCCGAGCCCAAGTACAACTCAGTCCACACAGGAAAGTAAATTTATTCCACACAGGAAAGAAAAACGTAATCCACACAGGATAGCACAACACAATCCACACAGGAAAGCAACAAGATTCATGTCACCCAGGTATACTTTTCAAAGGACGATAAAGATGATCTCTGATCCATCTAAGTCGTCGGACCCACGAAGGATCGATAGGGAACTAACCCCTGTAAAGACCCACACAGGATCGTGCCCACACAGGACCTGTAGGCGCTGGTTCACACAGGACCACTGAGCGCAAAGACCCACACAGGATCGGGCCCACACATGACCTGTAGCACTGATCCATGTAGGATCGCTGAGTGTTGTAGTCGTCGTCAAATCCACACAGGATCTCTGTACTATCGTCGTCGTAGTCACAGTAGCAGTAGCAGTAGTAGCAGTCACAGTAACAGTCGCAGCCAACACTAGGGTTCCCGCACATAGCAAGCTCGTTCAAGAGGTTCCGCTCCATGAGCCGAGAGGTTGATACATCAACTGTCACAAAGTTCAGAGTTGATGTATCCAATATTTCCGTATCTCCAACAGGAACTCAACGCAACAGACGTCGACTCGATCGAACGCCCGGTCTGAGAGTTATTGGCTTTTTCGTCCCAGGGTCCCGGTTGGTTTTTAAGGAAAAACCAGCCCGACCATACTCCACCTGCGTCCAATCCTCAGGCGGAGTATGAAAAAAGATCTGTCTCACTAAGATAAACACAACAAAGCTGACAACACGTCAATCGGACGTCCGTAGCTCAAGATATGAGCGTTTCCGCTCCGAGGGCCCGGTTGGTTTCGTGTACGAACCAACCCGGACAAACTGAAAGTATTCCGAAACTTTGAGTGCGATATACCGAATCGACCGTCTCGATCCAAGGATTGCATTGCCGCTGACGGTTTGTCAATTGGAGGTCCATGGCTCATGTTATGGGCAAAAGACCGGTATCATCGCGAAAACGGTGGGTCCGGACCCGGGTCCGACCCGGCGCGGCGGCGCGGTCCGGCGCGGCCCGGCCGGCGGCGGTGCGGCCTGGCGCCGCACGGGTGCAGCGTACGGGGGGCAAGGCCCCGCTTTTGATAGCTGGCGGCGCGGCTTAAGACGCGCCTTTTGGAGAACCGGCCCCCCATGTGGGGGCCTGATTTGTGGAAAACGGGGGGGACGCCTGCCCCCTTAATGAAACCGGCCCCCCCTCATAAATGGGGGGGCATTTGTGTTAGCCGGGGGAATTAAATTCCCCCAGTCTTTGACCTTCCGGCCGGCCACCTGGCCGACCGGTTTTTCTTCAACGGGACCGGCAGACCGGTCCCCTTTCCGGCTTCCGACGCCGGTGGCCGGCGAGACGCCGGTCTTCTCGTTCCGCCGCGGCCCGGAACCGGCCGCGGTGTTCGTCGTCTGGCGCGGTGCGACGGCACCGCGCCCCTCCGCCGCGGCCCTGCTCCGGCCGCGGAGCCTTCGATTCCCTTCAACGCGGCGCGACGGCGTCGCGTTCATGATAAACATCCCGTGGCGCGGCACAACGGCGTCGCGCGATTATAGCCTTGCGATTCCCGCGTGGTGTGACGACACCACGCCGCCTCGTACATCCGCAAGGAAATAATATTCAAGAACAGTGGAGGGGGAGTTTGGCCGTGTTTGTGCGGTCCGACCCCCCTCTCGTTAGTCAATAAAACATAACAATAAACCTCAAAATTGTCAAGCTATAACCAAGAACGAGAATAAATAATTAACCAACAACAACCCCTACCTTGGTTCAAGATCGATGATCGTCAATGATCCACGGAAGACAACGTCGCGTAGGTCGGGCGTCGCGGTAATCGTTCGTCAAATCCATTGACGAAGAGGTACGTCCGAAGAGGTACGTCGTTGGCGAATCTTCGTAAGCCGACGAAGGATGTTCGAGGAGGAAGCGGCGTTTCCTTTCGTTGACACGGAAGACGTCGTCGATCATTAGAGACAACCGGCTACGAAGAAGAGAGGAGCGGTGTTCTTCGTCGGAGCTTGAGCGTTCTTCGTCAAAGTTTGTAGAAGAAGGAGGAGCTCTCAAATCCTCTCAAGATGGCTAAACAATTCTAACCAAATAAAATAAGCTAAGGGCTTATTTTATTTACTCAACCAAACCATTTGAATTTCAAAGGTTTGAATTAAGACAATTCAACCCATTAAATAACCCAACTTGCCAACTTAATTTAAAAGGGGAGTTTAAGGAAGAAGATGAGGGGATGGGGTTCGTGTGGGTCCCACCACACTTAATCCTCCCAAGGGAGGTTAAGTGGATGTGGGTCCCACCTTTAACTCCCTTTGGGAGAAGTTAACCAACAAAATAAAAATAAAAAGTGTTTCCACATTTTTATTTAACTTCTTATGATTTCTCCCAAAAACTAACTTTCGACCCGCAATAAACGCAAACTCGGAAAAGGTACCCTTAAGCGAATATCGGCGCTGCGAGTTCATCGGTGCCCTCAGAATTTGATTCCGGGCACCGGTTCAAAAGTTATAAATTCCCGCTCGTTCGTTCACTGAACGTACCTGAGCCAAACTTCGGAAATTGATTCCGGGCACTCCGGGCCTCCGAATCAGGTGCCGTCAGAAACCGTGCTCTTGTAAAACTCCAAAAATAATTAAGAAAAAATTTCCCTTGAATTTTACGGGTCTTTACATTACTCCCACCTCATGGCTTTACGTCCCCGTAAAGATACATCAAAAACTAAGGAAACAAATGAGGGTACTGAGCATGCATCCGAGCCTCCTGCTCCCATGTGCTCTCCTGGAGGTTCTTGTGCTACCATCTGATGCGTACAAGAGGAATCGATTGCCCACGTAGGACCCGCTCATGTCGATCCTCTATCTCCACCGGGACCTCCGTAAAAGTCGCCCCATCGTCAACGTCAAACTCCTCATGGTCAATGATGTGCGTCGGGTCGTGCACGTGTCTCCTCAGCTGAGACACGTGGAAGACGTCGTGCACCCGGTGCAACTGAGGTGGTAGAGCCAGGCGATAAGCCACCTTGCCAATCCTGCTGAGGACCTGGAAGGGTCCGATGAAGCGCGGATATAACTTGCCGCCTCGACAAAATCTCTGAATACCACGTCGAGGTGAGACCCGCAAGAAGACGTGGCCACCATCCTCGAACTCAAGTGGCCTCCACCTCCTGTCAGCGTATGACTTCTGTCGGCTCTGAGCTGTCCTCATCCACTCCTGGATGACCTGGACCTTCTCTATCATGGCCTGAAGCATCTCCGGTCACACAAGTGCTGACTCCCCAGGGTCTGTCCAGCACAAAGGAGATCTACAAGGTCGGCTGTACAACGCCTCGTACGGTGCCATTCCGATGGTGGAGTGGTAGCTGTTGTTGTACACAAACTCCACCAAGGGTAGGTGGTCCTCCCAGCTACGACCAAAGTCAAGGACACATGCGCGGAGCATGTCCTCGAGAGTCTGAATGGTCCTCTCCGTCTGACCATCCGTCTGAGGGTGAAAGGCTATGCTCAGACGTAGCTGCGTCCCGAACGCCTCCTGCAACCCCTTCCAAAGCCGGGAAGTAAAGCGAGCATCTCGATCGGAGATGATAGATTATGGCACGCCGTGGAGCCGCACAATCTCCTGAATGTAGAGACTACCCAAGCTCTTCACTGAGCCCTGCTCTCTGATGGGTAAGAAGTGTGCCGACTTGGTGAGTCGGTCAAAAATCACCCAGATGGAGTCGTGACCTCTGGAAGTGCGTGGAAGTCCAGTCACGAAGTCCATAGATATGTCGTCCCACTTCCACTCTGGAACCTCCAAGGGATGTACCAAGCCTGCTGGTACCTGATGCTCTGTCTTCACCTGCTGGCAGGTGAGGCATCGAGAAACAAACTCTGCTACAGCCTTCTTCATGCCCGGCCACCAGTGCTGTCGTCTGAGGTCCTGGTGCATCTTCACCACTCCAGGATGTACCGCCAAAGGAGAAGTGTGAAACTCTCTCAGCACTTCCTCTCGCAAGGCGACTGGTACCATGGTACCTCCTCTGAAAAGGATGTCGTGCTCTGCTCCAAGGGAGTAACCATCAGGTGCCTGTCCCAAGGATATCTGTGCACGCCGTGTCTCACAGTCAGCATCCTCACGCTGTGCCCCTCTGACCCGCTACAGTAGAGGAGGGGTGACTGTGAGAGACTGGAGAGAGGCTGCTCCATCTCTATCCATGAAGTATATCTGCAAAGAGACTAGCTGCTCTGTCACCTCCTCAAGTAGTTGAATGCCCGTTCTCCTGCTGAGGGCATCAGCTACTACGTTCCCCTTTCTCCTTAACGTACGGAAAAGCTGCAAAGATTTCTCCTTTGCCGAAAAGTGAAATCTGGTATCATCCCCTGGATGAACCACGTTCCTTGCCTAATACAGTCAATCCCATCATGATTAGTTAATTCATGGCATGGATGATGTCGTAAGGCCTCGACGCTGGTACCAAGAGATCCAACTGTTACTCTCGCCTCCAAGGTTTGAGTCGCACTGTCGGCATCAGTATGTGGTCACTAGGTTACCTCCAGTAAGAATCTCACAAGTGAGGGTCAAGTCATCAGTTTTTAACCGGCACCTCTTAGTAAAAACAAACAAAACACAAGAAAAGAGAAGTCACCAAGGCAAGTATTTTTATTACATCAACTTAAAGTACAAGGACACAAGGCAACACAATCTACAAAGATAGAGGCATTATGGGAAAAGGCCTCTATGCCTGGAGTTAGTCCCGCACTAGTACACCCGCTTCCGGAGCTCCATGATCGTAAGCTTCAGCTGCCTGAAGCTGTGCTCTCCCCTGAGGTCGGGGTGGACCTCCTAGTGGTGGTGGTGGTAGAGCCTCAAAGCGTCGCCCACCACCTGCTGCTCGGCCAGCTCCTCGGCCTCGTCCTCCTGTTCCCTGCGGACCGCCACGGTCGAACCTCTGCCTCTGCCTAGGGGGTTCCTCAACCGTCTGCTGCTCCTCTGCATGGCGGGTCAGGCAGTCACGAGCCATGTGGCCCCGCCCGCCGCATGCATAGCACTGTCTTCCACTCGTAAGACTGGCTCCGCGCTGTGTGCCCCGCACTGCTGAGCCACTGTCCTGAGGTCGTCTGCCTGATGGTCTGGTCTGCCTGGACCCCTGAGTCATCCGTCGACTGCCTGCTACAGATGACTCTACCACGTGCCGCCCTGCGGTGGGTGTCAGTGCTGGTGTAGACTTAGCAAGGAAGCTCTCGATTAAAAGGGCCCACTCCAGTACTCCTGTCTGAGTCGGTATGCTGAAGGAGATCAGCGATGCCCTGATCTCGTGTCTCAAACCCTGCTCGAATGTCCGGGCCCGGAAGAATGGGTCCCGTACCATGACGGTCGAGTAGCGCGAGAGATCGGTAAATCTCGCCGAGTACTGAGCGACCGTCATGATGCCCTGCCGCAGCTGATAAATCTTCGGGATACGCACCGCACGAAGGGTGGCTGGGACGAACTCCGAGCGGAAGAGGCTCTCAAAGTCCGTCCATAGAAGAGATGCCTCATCGTGCACCTCAAGCATCAAGCTCCGCCATCGTCATGCTGCTGCATGTAGTTGGCTCGCAGGGAGGATCACCATGAGGTCTGCTGGTGTCCTCACTAGCCTAAACACACATACCACTGCCTATAGCCAGTCCTCAGCTGCCTGGGGATCCGTCTCCCCGCGAAACCGGGGTGGTCGCTGGCGCTGAAACTCATGCAGTGCGCTGAGGCGACGTGCATCGTCAGCGGCTAGTGCTGGAAGTATCGGTGGCTCGACGGGTAGAGCTACCGCCGGTGCCACTACTGACAAAGGGCCCTGCACCGAAGCCTCGTCGCTCGGTGGGCTGTCATCACACTCGACTCTCGGAACCCTAGCTGGCTGTAGTCGTGGGGCCATCCTGAAAAAGAAACTGGTGCGCCACGGTCAGAACAGTATACCTGGTGAGCTGATATAAAGTAATCACAAAGAAAACTTTGAAACACACACGCAGTCAATGTTTTCGTGCATTAAGTCGGAAATCAGAAGTCAGGGTCCTGGTGTACGGATACGTCGGCCGCCGCACCAACACTGGACTCCCTGGACTGAGAACCACACTCAATACACTAAAAAATATTGTTTCATAAAGAAAAGATCAGAGTTCGTGGTAGAACCGAACTCCTTTGATACCAATTTGTCACGAACCGTCCTCAGGGCCCGTGCCGTGACTACCCCAAGCCCGCCTTCCATAGGCCATGGGCTGGCGACTAGCACCAAGGCGTAAATCCCGGTAAAAAGGGAAGGGATTGCCTTTGTAAAGTAAACAAACACCACAGAGTAAGCAAGAAGAAAGTAAACACTAAGTAAAAACAGAGTACAACTGAAAGTGCGGAAAAGTAAATGAGCCAGTATACAAACCCAAACTGAAAATAAAGTACAACTCGAAAGGGAAAACAACAACTGTAAAGTAAAAGCCGCTACTCCGAGCTGTCCACTGGAAGTCCCACCTGAAGGGTGAGTACAGATAGCTCCACTGCTCCTCGGGTCCCACCGTCCGCTCTGAGTACATCCCGCCCAGTGGTCCACCTCCAGGTACCGTCCAGCTCTGCAAGCCTCAACCACGATCAACGCTGTCCGTCGTCTGCAACCAACACAACGTAGTGCGGGCATAGCCCGTGCAGGGGTGAGTATAAGCTACTCAGTAGGGACCCCGAGACCCCTGAAAGTCTCCCAAAATCCACAAAGGATAAACCACAAAGGAAGATACAATCACGAAGTAACAACCGACACTGCTTAGGTATATGCCCATACATATCTAAGTCATCAATTCCAATACGCTCCAACCTCCGAGACCATGTACAACTCAGTCCACACAGGAAAGTAAACGTATTCCACACAGGAAAGCAAAACGTAATCCACACAGGATAGCACAACACAATCCACACAGGAAAGCAACAAGATTCAGCTCACACAGGTATACTTATTCAAAGGATGATAAAGATGATCTCTGATCCATCTAAGTCGTCGGACCCACGAAGGATCGATAGGTAACTAACCCCCGCAAAGACCCACACAGGATCAGGCCCACACAGGACATGTAGGCACTGGTTCAGATAGGACCACTAAGCGCAAAGACCCACACAAGATCGGGCCCACACAGGACCTGTAGCACTAATCCACGTAGGATCGCTGAGTGCTGTAGTCGTCGTCAAATCCACACAGGATCTTTGTACTGTCATCGTCGCAGTCACAGTAGCAGTAGCAGTAGTAGCAGTCACAGTAACAGTCGCAACCAACACTAGGGTTCCCGCACACAACAAGCTCGTTCAGGAGGGTCCGCTCCACGAGCCGAGAGGCTGATACATCAACTGTCACAAAGTTCAGAGTTGATGTATCCAAATGTTCCGTATCGCCAACAAGAACTCAACGCAACAGACGACGCGTCGATCAGACGCCCGGTCTGAGAGTTGTTGGCTTTTTCGTCCCAGGGGCCCGGTTGGGTTTTAATGCAAAACCAGCCCGACCGTACTCCACCTGCGTCCAAACCTCGGGCGGAGTATGCCAAAAGATCCGTCTCAGTAAGAGGAACACAAAAAAGCTGACGGCACGTCAATCGGACGTTCGTAGCTCAAGATATGAGCGTTTCCGCTCCGAGGGCCCGGTTGGTTTCGTGTACGAACCAACCCGGCCGAACTCAAAGTATTCAGAAACATTGAGTGTGATATACCGAATCGACCGTCTCTATCCAAGGATCGCATTGCCGCTGACGGTTCGTCAATCGGAGGTCTGTGGCTCATGTTATGGCCAAATGAACGATATCGTCTCAAAAACGGGGGGTCCGGGTCTCGGGCCGACCCGGCCCGACCCCCCCTGGGTTGGCCCGAACCGGGTCGACCCAACCCGGGTCCGACTCAGCCCGGTGCGGCGGCGCGGCCTGGCGCCGCACGGGTGCAGCGTGCGGGGGGCAAGGCCCCCGCTTTTGATAGCTCGCGGCGCGGCTTAAGCTGCGCCTTTTGGAGAACCGGCCCCCCATGTGGGGGCCTGCTTTGTGGAAAACGGGGGGCCGCCTGCCCCCCTTAATGAAACCGGCCCCCCCACTTAAATGGGGGGCATTTGTGTTGGCCGGGGGAATTAAATTCCCCCGGTCTTTGACCTTCCGGCCGGCCACCTGGCCGGCCGGATTTTCTTCAACAGGACCGGCAAACCGGTCCCCTTTCCGGCTTCCGATGTCGGCGCCCGGCGAGCCGCCGGTCGTCTCGTTCCGCCACGACCCAGAACCGGCCGCGATGTTCGTCGTCCGGCACGGTGTGATGGCACCGCGCCCCTCCACCGCGGCCTTGCTCCGGCCGCGGCGCCTTTGATTCCCTTCGACGCGGCGCGACGACGTCGCGTTCATGATAAACTTCCCGTGGCGCGGCACGACGGTGCCGTGTGATTATAGCCTTGCGATTCCCGCGTGGTGCGATGACACCACGCCGTCTCGTACATCCGCAAGGAAATAATATTCAAGAACAGAGGAGGGGGAGTTCGGCCGTGTTTGTGCAGTCCGGCCCCCCTCTCGTTAGTCGATAACACTTAACAATAAACCTAAAAATTGTCAAGCTAGAACCAAGAACGAGAATAAATAATTAACCAACAACAACCCCTACCTTGGTTCAAGATCGATGATCGTTAATGATCCGCGGAAGACAAAGTCGCGGAGGTCGGGCGTCGTGGTAATCGTTCGTCAAATCCGTTGATGAAGAGGTACGTCCGAAGAGGTACGTCGTTGGCGAATCTTCGTAAGCCGATGAAGGAAGTTCGAGGAGGAAGTGGCGTTTCCTTTCGTTGACACGGAAGACGTCGTCGATCTTTGGAGACAACTGGCTATGAAGAAGAGAGGAGCGGTGTTCATCGTCGGAGTTTGAGCGTTCTTCGTCAAAGTTTGAAGAAGAAGCAGGAGCTCTCAAATCCTCTCAAGATGGCTAAACAATTCTAACCAAATAAAATAAGCTAAGGGCTTATTTTATTTACTCAACCAAACCATTTGAATTTCATAGGTTTGAATTAAGGCAACTCAACCCATTAAATAACCCAACTTTCCAACTTAATTTAAAAGGGGAGTTTAAGGAAGAAGATGAGGGGATGGGGTTCGTGTGGGTCCCACCACACTTAATCCTCCCAAGGGAGGTTAAGTAGATGTGGGTCCCACCTTTAAATCCTTTTGGGAGAAGTTAACCAACAAAATAAAAATAAAAAGTGCTTCCACATTTTTATTTAACTTCTTATGATTTCTCCCAAAAACTAACTTTCGACCCGCAATAAACGCAACCTCGGAAAAGGTCCCCTAAAGCGAATATCGGCGCTGCGAGTTCGTCGGTGCCCTCGGAATTTGATTCCGGGCACCGGTTCAAAAGTTAGAAATTCCCGCTCGTTCGTTCACTGAACGTACCTGAGCCAAAATTTGGAAATTGATTCCAGGCCTCGGAATCAGGTGCTGTCAGAAACCGCGATCTTGTAAAATTCCAAAGAAAATTAAGAAAAAATTTCCCTTGATTTTACGGGTCTTTACAAATAATGTGAGTTCGTATCAGACGTTTTTGTCGATATTTGGTACATGAGTCAAAAATGACTTTGTTTGAAAATTATTTTCAATCTGTTTATATGTAAATCACCTCCAGAATAGTATTAATGATTTAAATATCATATATATCTTGTATATATTCATTTAATACTACTCCATATCATTTGGAGATAAAAATAAATGAAATGCACCGTTCATGGAGACGGTAGGCCGTACGTGCGCATGAACACTAATTTCATTTCATTGTCATATTAATGGAATTAAAAATAATTGAGAGATATATATATTATAATTACAGTATAATATATATGTTATATAGGTCACATATGTTCATTAATTTTATTCTTTATAAATTCCATGTATTGCATGAACGAGTCACATCACTTGAGGGGGCGGTAGTCCACTCTTCCTCGTATGAAATTATCACATTAGCACAACATGAAAAGCATAAAGGAATGTTTTAAATATTAAATTAAGAAGAATATAGAAAACTTAAATACCATATATATCATATATAAAATATAGTGACATCATAGTGGCCACCATGAAAGGTGTTAAGAGAATACTGAAAAATCATCGTTTCGTGAGGCATAAATTCTCTATCCACAGAAACAATATGTTCTTTAACCCTTAGACGAAGGTGTGTGTAATTGTAGCTATAATACTTCACATAAAAACATCCTATTATATTGAAGATACTTTTTTTGTTATAAAATAATGGAATAAAAAGAGTTTAGAGGGTTGGAGAAGCAAAATAAAACAAAAGAACACAAGGGAACACATTACCTTTAAATCGGGTAACTCTTTTTGATTTGAGCTCAAAGGCTTCCTTGGGAAGACTTTTTCCCAAAGTAATGCTTCTATGAGTAAGAGAGGTATGTGGAGAGACAAAATGGTAAGGGGATGGCCGAGCCAAAGGCTTGAGAGGTTTTGGTATGGTGCTAGAGGTTGGGGCCTTTTATAAGAGGAGAGGAGGGGCACTCTTGGAATGTTATAAAAGGTTACCTTATTATAAAATGCTTTTCAGATTTTAAAGGTCCAAAAATTATAAATTTCGAGGATAAGGTGATAATAGTTAGAAATACACCCATCCAATAGGTATTTGACATGTGTAGGTCTTAGATTTTACATTATCGTTTTATTTTATTTACATCGTTAAATAATGAGGTAATCACTGCATCATCATGGTGTCATAAATAATTTAATTTATTTAATGGCTAAAAATTATAAAAAAATTATCATTATGTATGAAATTATTTTATATTTCTAATGAATATTTATTGTAAAAAATATGACTTGTATAACCCCATTTAAAAATTTTTGTAGTAAAACAACTCATTTTTGTGACATTTTTATTTTAACATTAAATAAAAAGTTATTTATGTCATTTTCCTTCCAAAGTGGCTCCATGGGATCCCAAAGTTTACCCATGGATTTTCTTGGTTGGCCATGTTACATCCAATGAGGTTAGTACATGTGTCTAGGTCATTTCATATTATTAAAACAATATTTTTATCTTAAATTACACTAATTACCTTTAATCGCGATTAATAAAACCTAAAAGTTACTATTCACCAAAAATTATTTTAATCTCAATGAACCACATTTTACCCTATTATGACAACCATGTTTGTCGAATTTTTGAAAATCAAATCACATAAGTGGTAATGTTTCATTAAAATGAAAAATCAGTTTCTTTAACTACCACTTAGTGTTTTCACTATTCAAAAAAATTGATGTTTTTCAGAAAAATACCAAAAATTTACCCTAAGATGTATTTGATATTCCGATTTAAAAAAAGATATCTATTTTAAAAAATTAAAAACATATAATTTGAATTAATTAATTTAATAATTAATTCCCGCTGTCAAAATAAATAGCGTGTTTTTAAGAAACAATATCTATTAAAAGATTGACACTAGTTTAAGCCCAATTTCAAATTGAAATTAATTCCAATGACCACTATTGTATAAAATGGTAAAAATATATTCTAATTTCACTTGAAAACCAATCCAAAAGATAATCTAATCATATAAATAAATTAGATTAAAAGGAGGTTTTGAATTAAAATACAACATTTTTCACTATTCATTAAAAAATGAACTTTAACGGAAAAATACCAAAAATTCACACAAAGAAAATTTGATGTCCAGATTCTAAAGAAGAATTTTATTATGTCAAATATAACACATAAAAGTTTCAAAAAGTGGATTTAAAAGAGGTTCGCCATCAAAAAGCGATTAATTGACCTTTTAAAGAATATTAGAATGATTACGTTTAAAATTGAATTCATTCGCATTTTTAATCCTCTAAAATTTCTTGTAAAAAGTAAAAATATTTGAAAAATATATATAATAATATTGTAGTTAGTTCTGTTCATTCCTGTCATTACAATGCCTAGGTGTTAACTACCATTTAAAATAAAATTATTTTATTATTAGAGTGCAACATAAGATTTCAAAGGAACTTGTTGTTACATATTGGGTAAGACATCGAGCATATCGTTCCCTTTAAATTAATATTAACATTTTATTCAAAAATAGGGATAAACATGAGAATGTAATATTATTTATTTACCTGGGATGTTACATCCTTCCCCCCTTTTGTGAATTGCGTCCTCGCAATTTCAAAATTGGGCTTGGAAACTCCATTAAATGTCCCACATCGAAACAAGAGTCGGTAAAACTATCACTTAAAAAGAATGGGAGAGAAGTAAAATGGTCACTTGAGTTAACCCCTACTAGGATTTCATGTATGAAAATATGGATATGGAGGAAAAAACAAAGGGTCATGTTCTGATGGAGAGTGATAGTAAATATGTCTAGGAGAAAGTTAACCATAAGAAAATCACAAGCTTGTGATGGGATAAACGGTATTCGATTCCCCAGTAGGAAAAGTTAACAGACAACATTTTTTTTAAGATACTCTTAATTGAGGAATTTATTTTTTAGATTAACTAAATCATAATGAAACATAATTACATGTCATGTGGACTGTAAACTTTTACTAAATTCCTTAATCAAACTCATATTTTCTCCAAAAGATGAGTATTTAGGAAGGCTTGCTCACATTAAGAGCACTATAATCAAATTCATGAGAATCACGTAATCCCCAAAAGAGATCTATATATTTCCCATGTCTTTAGATATCATCCAAAACCAAACCAAAAAGTTTAATACGAGATCAGATAATTCCCAAAAAGGATATTTTTGTTTACAAAAAGAAAAACTACTCCTAATCCCCAAAATTTGTCCAACAATACACAAAGTTCAACAAAGACCATTCAATAAACAACTATCCAGAAAATTATTCAAAGTAATCCAAACTATGTTTGAAACCAAAATCTCTGAATTATTTAATCACATTGTCTTCCAAGGTAAATATTAACATTGATCTCCAAAAAACACTAGTTACTCTTAAAGTCTCACATTGAAAAGTAATTAGCCTAATCACATATTCTCCATGATAGGATAATAATTTCCATAGATAACCAAAAATAAACTTATTCTTGATTCATAAAATTATCTAACTATAAATAATTGGTCAAACTAACCAGGGACTTCACGTAGTCCAGTGGTAGGCGATAAATACCAGTCGCAATTTGGTTGTGGGTTCAATTCCCACAGCTTTGACCGACACAACGGGTTGTCAAATGGTACGTGTGTTGTCCTTTTTCCAAAACTATATAATTATTATAACATTCCCCATAAAACGATAAAATCTTCAAAAATAACCATAACATAATTTATCCTCATGTTTATCTCATGTCATTCATGTGCCATCATAACATATAGTAACCCATAATTACCTCAAAAGTAAGGATCATATAAACCCTAATGGTTACCTTTATAATTATTACCTGAACATCCACATCGAGTTGGTCATCTCGTACATGATGAATTAGAGAACTCACCAAGGTTCAAGTGGTTGATCATGACTCCTTGATAGTTGGTTTAGAACAACCATGAGATTCCTCATTGAATCCCCCATTTCATCCAGTCTCTTAATCAAGGAACCACCACATTTTCCATCAAACCCATTGTCACTTTGGTTCCTGCTAGATCCAGCCATTTACTAAAAACAGAAATGTCAGTGTGAGTATATCATCAAAACCATCATGTACTAATGAGGAAGATAAACACTAAGATATACTTACTAATTCACTTTATCTAAAACTAGGACTCTTTTTGAAATCCTAACCATTATGGTAATGTCACTTACGCCAAGAGAATACCATAACCTCTAAAGTTATCTAAACCAACCTATGATACAAACTATAAGGCCCATGTCTTAAACCATACTTAAATTTGAATTAAATGAATAATTCAAATTGAGGATATTTTCAGGTTTAGAATTTTATAGAATTAGGACATAACTATTACATCTCAAAAGATTACAAAGTAGAAACTTCTACTAGGTTTCCATAAAATAAAAACTCTTAAAAAGAAACATGTCTAGTTCCATGTTTTAAATAGCATGAATTTTCCTTGATCCCATCCTTGACCGTATTCCACATTATTTCCTGTGAAAAAAATTTCAAAAAAACTTGGGGTGAGCATAAAAGGCTCAGTAAGTGATACACAAAAAAGGAAAACAGTTAGTTTTTCAAAACAACCAGTAAAGAAAGAACACTTTATCAAAGTAATACTTTTCACCTTTATAATGTAGTAAAAACTATTCACTGAATAAAATATCATTACTTACCCGTTTGTAACCAAAATATTACCATAAAATCCATATAAAGAACACGTAACATATAAAGGTAACTTGGGACATAATCATACATAAATCGAATAACCATATGGTCGACTTCCACACATACTTAATGGAATATCAATACGGCTGAATTCCAAACCCAATGCATTGGAGGTTAAAACATAACCACCCATCCTGGATTTCACGGCACCACCCGTCATATGGTTTATCACGTAACCACCAGTTAAAAGTCCATGTACCATTATAAAATCATAACACGTAAAACAATTATAAAGGAAAGAAAACATTTCCACATTTCAAGAAACATATATCACATAAATGTATTGACATAACGAATCCATTATCAAAAACATTTTCAATACCAAAAAAGAGTATATGGTATTTATTTACTTTTAAAAATATAACGACTTGTTTAGAAAGCCAAAGATCAAATAATCCTCACGGTGGTGGAAAGGTCATTGTCACTGTGTACGTTAACAAGAAACATACTTTTTGTCATTTAGTAAAATGCTTCGTATAGATAATATTCCTTTAAAATAAAAGTATAAGTCAAAGGGGTTTATAGACCATATAAAAGAAAGAATTTTATTAGAACAAAAATACGCCTTAATGAAAGGAGATCGAGACAAAGTCCCTTACAAAGATGATATTCTTGGATTAATGATAAATCAATAACATAATTATGTGTGAAAATCGAATACACCAAATATTAAAGGTTATTAAATGTAAAAAAATCAGAGGTTATTCACACATATTTATAGAACGACATATTCAAGGAGTACAAGTTTATCCCAAATAATCAAAATTGGGTTAAGAAGTTCCCTCGCAAAAAATTTGACAGCCTAACGACGTCACTTCAAAATTCAGAAAATGAGTTGATTAGAGATAAAAGGGGTATCTCATCACTTGGACATAAAATTTAAAGCAATAGCGATATATAAGAACATATAACATCATAATAAGATTCAAAGACCTAAAAAATAAGTCTTTTAAAATGAGAAGGTTGAAAGGTTCTCTTACAGAATTGGGTAACTTTCGAAACGTACACCACATGGAAGAAGGGTCATACAATGAAGATGTAAATACCCATACATGAAATTACACTACACAAAGTTTATAATAATGGGATGTACATACACCACTCAAAGGAAATAGTGGAAAACGTAGCATAAATGTCACGAGAATAAAAGTGAGATGAAAAATCCCTTAAGAAAACTCGGCAGCCTAACGGTGCCACTTAAAACATCCAAAAATGGATTTATGAGATCAAATAGGGTCTCTCATAATATTAACATAAAAATTACAGTATGAAGAATATAAACGAACTTCCCCAAACATTTGAAAGATGATCTTAGATGAAATGACATAAAAGATAGTATATAAAAAAAAGAGGGAGGTTGGATCCATTATCTCAAGTCTGACTTGTCTTGTTCATTTCTTTATATTCCTGAATAATAAACAATGGTCAATTTATAATTGATTAAGGACCTATTTTAAATATTATTATTCAGTTAATATCACATATTATAACACTATAATAATTTGTTATTAATGTGAGTTCATATCAGACATTTTTGTCGATGTTTGGTACATGAGTCAGAAATGAACTTGTTTGAAAATGATTGTCCATGTAGTTATAGGTAAATAATATCCAGAATATTATTAATGATTTAAATATCTTATATATCAAGTACATATTCATTTTATACTACTCCATAACATTTGTAGATAAAGAGAAATGAAATTCAATGTTCATGGAGACGGTAGGCCGTACATACGCATGAACACTACTTTCATTTATTTGTCATATTAATGGAATTAAAAATAATTTAGATATATATATATATATTATTATTACAGTATAATATATATTTTATATAGGTCACATATTTTCATTAATTTCATTCTTTATTCATTCCTTGTATTTTATGAACGAGTCAGATCCCTTGAGGGGGCGGTAGTCCACACTTCCTCGTATTAAATTATCGCATTTGCACAACATGAAAAGAATAAAGGCATGTTTTAAATATAAAATTCAGAATCATATAGAAAACATGAATACCATATATATCATATATAAAATATAGTGACATCATAATGGCCACCATGAAAGGTGTTAAGAGAAGATTGACAATCATTGTTTCGTGAGGCAGAAATTCACCATCCAAAGAAACAGTATGTTCTTTAACCATTAGATGAAGGTGTCTGTAAGTGTACCTCAAATCCTTCTCATAACAACATCCTAGTATATTTATTATACTGGTTTTGTTACAAAATAAAGGAATAAAAAGAGTTTATAGGGTTGGAGAAGCAAAATAAAACAAAAGAACACAAGGGAAGACATTACCTTAAAATCGGGTAACTCTTTTTGATTTGAGCTCAAAGGCTTCCTTGGGAAGTCTTCTGCCCAAAGTGATGCTTATATGAGTAATATAGGGATGTTTAGAGACAAAATGATAGGGTTTGGCCGAGAAAAAGGCTTGAGAGGTGTGGGTAAGGTGGTAGAGGTGGGGGTCTTTTATAAGAGGAGAGGAGGGGCACTCTTGGAAAGTTATAAAAGGATACTTTATTATAAAAGGATTTTCGGATTTTAAAGGCCCCAAAATATTATATTTCAAGGATTAGGTGATAATAGTTCTAAATCCACCCATCCAATAGGTATTTTACATGTGTAGGTCTTATATTTTACATTATATTTTCATTTTATTTACATCGTTAAAAAATGAGGTAATCACTGCATCATCATGGTGTCAAAAATAATTTAATTTATTTAATGTCTAAAAATTATTAAAAAAATTATCATGATGTATTAAATCATTATAGATTTCTAATGAATATTTATAGTAAAAAATATGACTTATATAACCCCTTTAAGAATTGTTTTTGTAAAACAACTCATGTTTGTGACGTTTTTATATTAACTTTAAATAAAAAGTTATTTATGTCATTTTCCTACCAAAGTGGCTCCATGGGGTCCCCAAGTTGACCCATGGATTGACATGGTCGTCCATGACACATTCAATAAAGGTAGGAAATGTATTTAGGTCATTTCATATTATTAAAACATTACTTTTACCTTAAATTACAGTAATTACCTTTAATCGTGATTAATAATACTTAAAATTTACTATTCACCAAAAATTATTTTAATCTCATTGAACCAAATTTTACTTCTTAATGATAACCATGTATGTAGGATTTTTGAAAATCAAATCACATAAGTGGTAAAGTATCATTTAAACGAAAAATCAGTTTCTTTAACTACCACTTAGTGGTTTCACTGTTCATCAAAAATTGAAGTTTTTCAGAAAAATACCAAAAATTTACCCAAAGATATATTTGATATTCCAAATTCAAAAATCATGTCTATTTAAAAAAATTCAAAACATATAAGTTTTATTAATTAATTTAATAATTAATTCCCGCTGTCAAAACAAATAGCGTGTTTTTAAGAAACAATATCTATTAAACAATTGATAATAGTTTAATTCAAATTTCAAAGTGAAAATAATTACAATGACCACTATTGGATTAAATGATAAAAATATATTCTAATTTCATTTTAAAACAAATCCAAAAGATAATATAATCATATAAATAAATTAGATTAAAAAATATTTTTTGAATTAAAATACAAAATTTTTCACTTTTCATTAAAAATGAACTTTATCAGAAAAATACCAAAACTTTACACAAAGTAAATTTTGATATCCTGATTATAAAGAAGAATTTTATTTTGTCAAATATAACACATAAAATTGTCAAAAAGTGGATTTCAAAGAGGTTCGCCATCAAAAGGCGATTAATCGACCCTTTAAAGAATATTATAATGTTTACGCTTAAAATTGGATTCATTCGCATTCTTAAACCTCTAACATTTATTGTAAAAAGTAAAAATATTTGAAAAACATATATAATCATCTTTTAGTTAGTTATGTTCATTCCCGTCATTACAATGGCTATGTGTTAACTACCATTTAAAAGAAAATTATTTTATTATTAGAGTGCAACGTATGATTTCGAAAGAAATTGTTGTTGTGTATTGGGTAAGCCATCGAGCATAGCGTTCCCTTTAAATTATTATTAACATTTTATTCACAAATTGGGATAAACATTAGAATTTAATATTATTTATTTACCTAGTATTTACATCCTTCCCCCCTTTTGAGAATTGCGTCCTCGCAATTTCAAAATTGTGCATGGAAAATAAATTGAATATCCCACATTGGAACAAGAGTCGGTAAAACTATCACTTAAAAAGAATGTAAGAGAAGTAAAAAGGTCACCCGAGTTAACCCGTACTAGGATTCAATGTATGAAAATATGGATATGGAGGAAAAAAAAGGGTCAGGTTCTAATGGAGAGTGATAGTAAACATGTCTAGGAGAAAGTTTACCATAAGAAAATCACATGCTTGTGATGGGTTAAACGGTATTCAATTCCCCATTAGGAAAAGTTAACATACAACATTTTTGTTTTATGTAACTCTTAATTGATGAATTTATTTTTGAGATTAACTAAATCATAATGAAAAATACTTACTTGTCACGTAGACTTTCATCTTTTACTAGATTCTTTAATCAAACTCATATTTTTTCAAAAAGATGAGTATTTAGGAAGGCTTGTTCGCATTAAGAGTACTATAATAAGCTTCTTGAGAATCACCTAATCTCCAAAAGAAAACTACATATTTTCCATGCCATTAGATATCAACAGAAACCAAACCAAAAAGGTTGGTACAAGATCAGATAATACCCAAAAATGATATTTTTGTTTACAAAAAGAAAAACTACTCCTAATATCCAAAAATTGTCCAACAATACCCAAATTTCAACAAAGACCATTCAATAAACAACTATCCATAAAATTATTCAAAGTAATCCAAACTATGTTTGAACCCCAAATCTCTGAAGTATTTAATCACATTTTCTTCCAAAGTAAATCTTAAAATTTATCTCCAAATAAAACCAGTTACTCTTAAATTCTCACATTGAAAAGTAATTAGCCTAATCACATATTCTCTATGATAGGCTAATCATTTCCATAGATAACCCAAAATAAACGTATTATTGATTCATAAAATCATCTAACTATAAATAATTAGTCAAAATAACCCGGGAATTCACGTAGTCCAGTGGTAAGTGATAAATATGAGCCGCACATTGGTTGTTGGTTCCATTCCCACAGCTTTGTCTGACGTGACGGGTTGTCACACGGTCTGCGGGTTTTCATTTTTCCAAAACTATATAATTCTTATAACATTCCCCAAAAAAGGAGAATATCTTCCAAAATAACCATAACATAATTTAACCACATGTTTATCTAATGTCGTTCATATTGCATCATAACATATAGTAACCCATAATTACCTCAAAAGTAAGGATCATATAAACCATAATGGGTACCTTTATAATTATTACTTGAACTTCCACATCGAGTTTGTCATCTCGTACATGATGCATTAGAGAACTCACCAAGGTTCAAGTGGTTGATCATGACTCCTTGATAATTGGGTTAGAACAACCACGATATTACTCATTTAATCCCCCATTTCATCCAATCTCTTAATCAGAGGACCACCACAGTTTCCTTCAAACCCATTGTCACTTTGGAGCCTGCTAGATCCACCCATTTACAAAAAACAGAAATGTCAGTGTGAGTATATCAACAAAACCATCATGTACTAATGAGGAAGATAAACACTAAGATATACTTTCTCATTCACACTATCTAAATCTAGGACTCTTTCTGAAATCCTAACCATTATGGTAATATCACTTATGGTTAGATAATACCCTAACCTCTAATGTTATCTAAACCGACCTGTGATACCAACTATAAGGCCCCAGCCTTAAACCTTACTTAATATTGAATAAAATGAATAATTCACATTGAGGATATTTTCAGGTTTAGATTTTTAGAGAATTAGGATATAACTATTATATCTCAAAAGATTACAAAGTAGAAACTTCTACTGGGTTTCCATAAAATAAAAATACATAAAAAGAAACATGCATAGTTCCATGTTTTAGATAGCATGACTTTTCCTTGATCCCATCCTTGAACCTATTCCACATTATGTCCTGTGAAAAACATTTCAAAAAAACTTGGGGTGAACATAAAAGGCTCAGTATGGGATACACAAAAAAGGAAAACTGTTAGTTTTTCAAAACAACCAGCAAACCAAGAATACTTTATCAAAGTAATACTTTTCACCTTCATAATGTAGTAAAAAATCTTCACTGAATAAAAGATCATTACATACCCTTTGGTAACCAAAATATTACCATAAAACCCATATAAAGAACACATAACATATAAAGGTAACATGGGACATAAAATACATAAATGGAATAACCATACGGTCGACTTCCACACATACTTAATGGAATAGATATATGGCCGACTTCCATACCCAATTTATTGGAGTTTATAACGTAACCACCCATCCTGGTATTCACGACACCACCCGTCATATGGTTTATAACGTAACCACTTGTTAAATGTCCATGTACCATTCTAAAATCATAACACGTAAAATAATTATAATGGAAAGAAAACATTTCCACATTTCAAGCACAATATATCACCTAAATATATTGACATAAGAAATCCATTATCAAAACCATTTTCAATACCAAAAAATTTTATATGTTATTTATTTACTTTTAAAAATATAACCACTTGTTGAGGAAGCCAGATATCATATAATACTCACGGTGGCGGAAAGGTCATTGTTACTATGTATGTTAAAATGAAACATACTTTTTGTCATTTAGTAAAATGATTTATATAGAAAATATTCCTTTAAAATAAAATTATAGGTCAAGGGGGTTTATAAACCGTATAAAGGAATGCCTTTTATTAGAACAAAAATATTCCTTAATGAAAGGAGATTGAGACGAATTCCCTTACAAAGACGGTATTCTTGGATTACGGATAAGTCAATTATATAATTATGTGTGAAAAACTAATACACCAAATATAATAGGATATTAAGTGTAAAAAAATCAGAGGTTATTCACACATATTTATAGAACGAAATATTCAAGGAGTACAAGGTTATCCAAAGAATCAAAATTGGGTTAAGAAGTTCCCTTGCAAAAAATTTGACAGCCTAACGACGTCACTTCAAAATTCAGAAAATGAGTTGATGAGAAATAAAAAGGGGTATCTCATCACTTGGACATAAAATTTATAGAAATAAGGATATATAAGAACATATCCCATCATAATAATATTAAAAGACCTAAAAAAGAAGTCTTTTAAAATGAGGAGGGCGAAAGGTTCCCTTACCGAATTGGGTAACATCCGAAACATACACCCCATGGAAGAAGGGTCACACAATGAAGATGTAAATACCCAAAAATGAAATTATAATACACAATGTTTATAATAATGTGCATTAAATACACCACTCAAAGGAAATAGTGGCAAACGTAGCATAAATGTCACAGGAATAAAAGTGAGATGAAAAATCCCTTACGAAAACTCGGCAGCCTAACGATGCCACTTAAAACATCCAAAAGTGGATTTATGAGATCAAATAGGGTCTCTCATAATATTAACATAAAAATTAAAGTATTAAGATTATAAAATAACATCCCCAAACATAATAAAGATAATCTTAGAAGAAATGACATAAAAGAGAGTACTTGAAAAGAAAGAGGGAGGTTGGATCCCTTACCTCAAGTCTGACTTGTCTTGTTCATTTCTTTATATTCTTGAATAATAAACTTTGGTCAATTTATAATTGCTTAAGGAACTCTTTTAAATATTAATATTCAGTTCATATCACATATTATAATGTTATAATAATTGGTTAATAATGTGAGTTCATATCAGACGTTTTTGTCGATGTTTGGTACATGAGTAAAAAATGAACATGTTTGAAAATTATTGTCCATATAGGTATAAGTAAATCATCTCCAGAATAGTATTAATGATTTAAATATAATATATATTCATTACATATTAATTTTATACTACTCCATAACATTTTTAGATAAAATGAAATGAAATGCACCATTCATGGAGACGGTAGGCCGTACATACGCATGAACGCTACATTCATTTTGTTGTCATATTAATGGAATTAAAAATAATTGAGAGATATTTATTATAATTACAGTATAATATATATGTTATATATGTCACATATGTTTATTAATTTCATTCTTTATATATTCCATATATTTCATGAACGAGTCACATCACTTGAGGGGGCGGTAGTCCACACTTCCTCATATGAAATTATCACATTTGCCCAACATGAAATGCATAAAGGAATGTTTTAAAATTAAAATTAAGAAGAATATAGAAAACATAAATACCATATATATCATATATAAAATATAGTGACATCATTATGGCCACCATGAAAGATGTTATGAGAAGATTGAACAATCATCCTTTCGTGAGGCAGAAATTCGCCATCCATAGAAATAGTATGTTCATTAACCATTAAACGAGGGTGTGTGTAAGTGTAGCTCAAATACTTCTCATAAAAACATCCTAGTATATTTAATATACTGTATTTGTTACTAAATAATGGAATAAAAAGAGTTTAGAGGGTTGGAGAAGCAAAATAAAACAAAAAAACAAAAGGGAAGTCATTACCTTTAAATCAGTTAACTCTTTTAGATTTGAGCTCAAAGGCTTCCTTGGGAAGACTTCTGCCCAAAGTGATGATTCTATGAGTAAGATAGGGATTTGGAGAGACAATATGGGCAGGGTTTGTCCGAGCCAAAGGCTTTATAGGTGTGGGTAAGGTGGTAGAGGTGGGGGTCTTTTATAAGAGGAGAGGAGGAGCACTCTTGGAAAGTTATAAAATGTTACTATATTATAAAATTCTTTTCGGATTTTAAAGGTCCCAAAATTATATATTTTGAGGATAAGGTGATATGATTTCGAAATCCACCCATCCAATAGGTATTTGACTTGTTTAGGTCTTAGATTTTACATTATCTTTTCATTTTATTTACATCGTTAAATAATGAGGTAATCGCTGAATCATCCTGGTGTCAAAAATAATTTAATTTATTTATGGTCTAAAAATTATATAAAAAATATAATTATGTAGGAAATCGTTTTAGAATTTTAATTAATATTTATAGTTAAAAATATGACTTGTATAACCCCATTTAAAAATTATTTTAGTAAAAAACTCATGGTTGTGATATTTTTATTTTAACTTTTAATAAAAAGTTATTTATGTAATTTTCCAACCAAAGTGGCTCCATGGGGTCCCCAATTTGACCCATGGATTGTCTTGGTCAGGAATGACACATCCAATGAGATTAGGACATGTGTCTAGGTCATTTCATATTATTAAAACATTATTTTTTAATAAAATTACACTAATAACATTTAATTGCGATTAATAAAACATAAAAGTTACTATTCACCAAAAATTATTTTAATCTCATTGAACCACATATTACTTCTTAATGACAACCATGTATGTATGATTTTTTAAAATCAAATCATAGAAGTGGTAATGTTTTGTTTAAACGAAAAATTAGTTTCTTTAACTACCACTGAGTGGTTTCACTATTCATAAAAAATTGACGTTTTTCATAAAAATACCAAAAATTTACCTTATGCTATATTTGATATTCCAAATTCAAAAATGATTTAAATTTTAAAAAAATAAAAACATATATGTTTCATTAATTAATTTAACAATTAATTCCCGCTGTCAAAACAAATAGCGTGTTTTGAAGAAACAATATCTATTAAAAGATTGACACTAGTTTAAGTCCAATTTCAAAGTGAAATTAATTAAAATGACCACTATTGGATTAAATGGTAAAAATATATTCTAATTTCACTTTAAACCCAATCCAAAAGATAATATAATCATATAAATAAATTATATTAAAAAAAGGTTTTGAATTAAAATACAACATTGTTCACTATTAATTAAAAAATGGACTTTATCGGAAAAATACCAAAAATTTACACAAAGAAAATTTTGATGTCATGATTCTACATAAAAATTTTATTTTGTCAAATATAACACATGAAATTGTCAAAAAGTGGATTTAAAAGAGGTTCACCCTCAAAAGGAGGTTAATCGACCTTTTAAAGGATATTAGAATGTTTACGCTTAAAATTGGATTCATTCGCATTTTTAATCCTCTAACATTTATTGTAAAAAGTAAAAATATTTGAAAACCATATATAATCATTTTGTAGTTAGTTCTGTTCATTCCTATCATTACAACAGATAGGTGTTAACTACCATTTAAAATAAAATTATTTTATTATTAGAGTGCAACGTAATATTTCAAAGGAACTCGTTGTTGCGTATTGGGTAAGCCATCGAGCATAGCGTTCTCTTTAAATTAATATTAACATTTTATTCACAATTTGGGATAAACATTAGAATGTAATATTATTTATTTACCTGGGATGTTACATAATTGGTAGAATTTAATTTAATAATAAATCCATAAAATGTGACAAAAATGGGTTTTCAAAAATCGGTTTAATAATAAAATTGATTCCATAAAAAATTAATGTATAATGTTTATTAAATTAGAATTTATTGAACTATATAGTATTAAAATTAACCAATTAAATTTTTTAACAAATAGGAAATAAAATTTTAATTTTTAAATAATTAAAAAAACCAAAGGCAGTTTTCAAAAAAATATGCATTTTAAGTTATTCATTAAAAAATAAAACTTTTCATAATATTATCATAAGTTAATTATAAGATAAATTTTAAATTGTTTCTTAAACAAATATTTTCATTTTTTAATATTAAATATCTATAATTTGAAAATAAACTTTTCAAATAAAACCATATAATGCATGAAAACACGATTCGGTTAGAAATAAATATATTTTCCTTATGAATGAATAATTATAAAATATACTTATAGTGACTATAAATCTAAAAAATATAATTAATAAATATTAATAAGAAATTAACATTATTTAACATAAAATTACAAAGGTTGTTACATTCGTCCACCCTTTTATAAATCATGTCTTCATAGTTTTATTCATTACAAAAATAAGTGGGGATATTCTTCCTTCACATCATTTTAGGATTCCAATATTTTTTTAATAATATATATTTTTTTTCACAAAACCATAACCATGTGAAATAGTTTATCATACAAAACATACTCTGTATAGTAAATAATAAATATTGGATATTAATCATAAGTAAGGTTTTCTTCCAACTCAACAATTTCATGGCTCAAAAAAAGATATTCATCCGACACAGATTTTCATAACATTGAAACATTAAATATTCCATGTACATGACATAAAATTGGAGGCATTTCAACTTAAAAGGAAACTGATCCAACTTTCTCTATGATTTAATATGTCCCGATGAACTCCAACCATAAATATATCTTTTTACCGAAATGCATTACACTTTTCCATAGAGATACATTAAGAAAAATATAAACACCTCCCTTAAATAAAAGATCTTTTGTCTGGTTATCTACATAAATTTTCCTTTTCTATAAGGAACCCTCATGTGATATTAAATCATATTCACCTTCATAATAGGTTATTCTACCAATTATAGTCCCAAAACATTCCTTCACCTTATATATCCCAATAAGTTTTAGTTCAAAACCACTTTTCATATAATTCTTCTAAAAGTTCCATCTGTGTACTAGAATGAGAATAATTTTTTTAAGAAAATTCAACTAATACCCGATAGTTATCCCATCATTCCTTGATAATTAATTGAAAAAGATAGAATCACAACCTCTAAACTCAAAATCATCAACTCTCATAGTTCATCTTATTGATAATGGAAAGATATACTAATGTTTAAATTTTTACCCAAATATATCTAAATAATTATACAAAAAATATAGGTAAATCTTGTATCATTGTCAGATATAATATAAGGGTATACTATATTAAATATAGTTATATATTTATCATAATTCCAGGAAATTTTATCCAAATATATATTATCTTAAATATGAAAAAATGGGAATATTGAGTTAATCGGTCAGTAATAACCAAAATAAAATTATTACATTAATATTCATTTGGTAATCTCACCACTAAATTCATTGATATAATATTGAATTTCTATTTTGGCAATAGAAAAATATGAATAATCAGCCCATTAATTTTCATTTTTTCAACCTTTTGACAAATAAAAAATTTCACAATAAAATAAAAAATATATTTTGTCATTCTTTACCACATAAAAACGTTCTTGGAGGTATCTAAACAAATTTTTTCCATGATAAATATAAAATGGAGAACAATGATCCTCACTAACCAATTATTTCTTGATATAGGAATGACTTATCAAAATAAACCTCTATCTGAATCATATAATACATTCTAAATCAATATTAAACTCTGGAAACATACCTTTCTTGATAGATTTTACCTTTTATTGTAAAACATGATCCTCATTATAAGCTTTCTTAGTTATATATAAAAAATAAAATTACACTAAAACACAAAAAAAACTAGAGGGAGTTAATTAATAAAAATTTTATAATCTAAAATTCATCAAATCATTAAAAAATGGATCATGTTATAAACATATCATGGATAATGTAGTATTATATTTCTAACTGAAAACATATGATCCTCTCTTTTCTTTTCCTAAATCACAATGAAATTTGAATTCATAATCCTTTATCAATTTTATTTATCTCCTAAATCTTATTTTCAACAATTTATGAGTGAATATATACATAAATATTTTATAATTACTATATATTTCATACATTATTCCATATAAATGATATCTCAAATATTTTAAAAGAAAAAATCTTTCTACTAGTTCAAGGTCATGTGTAGGATAACTTTTTTATATTCATTTTAGGATAACTTCTTTCAAGGGGATTTAATTTATGTGAACAACAATAAATTACTTGATCATTCTAGATTGAATAATAACCCAAGACTATCAAAAAAGATGTACTATTGATAAAAAGTCACTATTTATATTTGGAAGCACAAAAACTGGAGCATTCATTAATCTTCTTTTCAATTCCTCAAAACATTCATAAAATTCTATTTTCCAAATGAACCTAACTACTTTGAATGATAACATGGTTAGTAGTTCTGAAAAATATGATATGTTAAAAAAACTATCATTAGTAGCCAACTAATCCAAGAATACTGTAAATCTCGGTATCAATTTAGGGTCTCAAATATTCATAAAAAACATTGGTTTTAGTAGGATCAACAGTTATTTTGTTATTATTTATGATATTTCCAAGAAATAAAATATTCTATAACCAAAAATAACATTTATTTTTTACATATAACATATTTTCATTAAATATTTATAGTCAATCCATTTATTTTTTTCACGATCTTATTCATAATTTAAATAAACTAAAATATCATTAATATACAGAAAACAATTATATATATATTCTTGGAAGAAACTATTCATAAGATCCATGATTACAACTATATAATTCATTAACCTAAAGGGAATAACCAAAAATAAAAATTTCATTATCTAGTATGAAACATTATATAAGGGATTTCATCATCATTCACCATTAGTCAATGGTATCTTCACCTGGGATAAAACATTGATATGTGTTGATCTTGCGGAAGATTATCAAACAAGTCATAAATACGATTCAATATATAATTATTCATAATAGTTATTTTGTTAAATGATCTATAATCAAATAAAATTATCATGTAAACATATTTTTTAATAATAAAAATATGATCACCCAATAGTGATATACTAGGATGAATAAAACCTTTATCAACCAATTATTGTTCAAACTTTTTCAATTAATGAAGTTCAACTTGATCCATTTGACTAAGGGGTGTTGAAGTTGGATTAACATCAGGAACTTATTCAACTATATAATCAACAAACTAGTCAATTATAATTTAAAGCAACTCATCTATAAAAATAGCTAGATAATCTCTATCTACCAGCACATCATTAATATGATCAATTCCGTTGTTTTTAACAATATGAGAATTATAACATTCATTTAAATATATTAACCTTTTATCGATTTCATGATTTTTTATTAAAGGAATGAATTGATTCCTATATAGAAATGAAAACTAAATTTGGAAAATAAATTATCTATATCTTCAATCTCTCTTAGCATGATTTACTAAATGTCAATCCATACCTATAATAATATAAAATTTTATAATGAGATAAAAAATATGGTTTCCAGGGAAAAATCTTGCACATATTATAACATGATGATATTTTTAAACTTTTGTTAGATTAATAATACCCCAGATGTTTTTAATAAAAGTATTGACTTCATTTTTAGATGATCTGTTTTCATTTTAATAATAAAATTATAAAAAATGAAAAACAAATTAGACCCTGAATCAAAGACGAAAATAGCGTAATATTAAAATACAAGTAATATATTAGTTATTAATTCATTTTAGGTCTTAACATTTACCAATGTAGTTTTAAAAAATTTCACCATGACCTTATTCATATAGTATTATTTCTGCACATAATTCATACTCTTTTTGAGACATCAATCCACATAATGACCCATTTCATTATATTTAAGACACTTTACTACATGTTTATAATAATTGGCATTACCACTACCATGATATATTCCTTTTCAATCAATATCCTTACTCCCAAATATTCCACATTAGGTAGACTTCCTTGATTTCATAACACATTCCAAAAGGTGAATTTTACCACAACAATCACAAACTGAAAACTTTATTTGCTCAATTTTATATTTCTTAGATTGATTCTTCCCATTTTTCTACCACCAAGACTCCTTTTTCTAGTTATTATCATAAAAAACCAGACCATGGAAAAACTCTATCTCAACAATCTTATAACATATAAGAGGTTTCTCATAAAATTTAAATTTTCTATTGGCTAATTCCCATTGGTTTCTAAGCATTAATCTTGAGTAAAAAAGATTAATTTTACTGTGAAGATCCTAGATAATATTTGCTGTATACCTTGATAATTGAGTGGAGTTTGATTTGTATTGTTCCACATAATCTTTTTACCTTTAAAATAATTAAATATATTTATTTTAAATAATTAGTCTAACAACAATAGGAAAATAAATTTAAAGGAAAATATTAATAAATATAATCCATTTTGTAGAATCTACTTCATCTCTTTCATAAGTATTCTTAACCATTAACCACCATTGGTCGACTTCACCTTCAAACTAGTAAATAAAAAGAGTTACCTTTTAGCAACCTAGGGATTTGAATTTAAGGACCCAATATTTTCAAACATAGATATAATATCTTTTTATATTAATACTCATCACATTATATACACACATTCGTAAGTATCATAAAGGAATAGTGCATTTGGAAACGTGGAAAAATAAAAAATTGGTTCATAAGAGAGCTACATCATATCACCTTATATCACCTTATATTATTCATAACTAGAAACCTTATTATAACTAGAAACCTTATTATTCATAACATACATAAGTACATTTATCATAATTGAGGTAAATAAAACATGAGAAAAGGTGATCTCAGATGCTCGGTAAAGATATACATGAAAGATATCAACGTATCCTAAGTATAAGGGTATGAGAACATGATAATAACACTTTGAAACCATACATTTCATATTAGAGATCATAAAATTGTGTCATGGAATAAATTCTGGTGGTTTATAAAACATGAATCATAATGTAATAAAATAACATGAACCATGAGAAAAAACACGGATTAATAAATAGATTTATAGAATACATATAAGCATACAATATCATTTCCTTAGTAAATAAGGATTATTATCAAGGTTATCATAGTATAATGACATCACTCCCTAAACCATTTTAATAGTCAATATTCACTAACAATATTATCATAATAGATAATGTACCTTATTGAACAGGGTTCACTCCCCATTCTAGTCGTACTTATCTCATGAGATATAATGTTTTTTCTAATGAATTGGATAGAGATATATTACACACCTGTCACATAATAATAAGAATGCACACATAAGACACTAGATAATAAAATAATCATTATATCATAACCCATGAAAATAAAAAGTTTTAATAATCATTTCATTATAACACAACATATAGAAAAGAAACAGGTTTCATAATCATTTTGTAATTTCATCATTTCATAACCCATGTAAAAATAATTAGGTTTCATAATCATTATATCTCTTAATAACACGTTTATGAGAAACAGGTTTCATAAAAACTTGTTTATCATAAAAATAAACCATATAAAAAATAATGATAATGGTATCCTTTCATAATATTATTTGTAAATCATAATTAACATCAAAGTATGTCATCTTGGATAGATAATTATTTTGAAATATCACAAGTAACATTTCTTGGGGAAAATAGACCTTCCATATTGAGAAAGTCATTTTATAGAATAATGTATTTTAAAAATAAATTTCATTGAAAATAAAAATTGATCATTATAAATTATTCTTTTAAAAATTGAGTGTTCATTTTGGTGGAAAATTCTATACAAGTCGTACGCGTTTTAAAAAATATTCTTTTCACATTTTTGGAAAAATCCATACAAGAATTGCTAAAATATCATAATGATTTATTTGGAAATAAATTTTTTAAATTAAGACATGGGTAAAACTATTTAATAAATAATTTGGGTAATGTGAAAAAAAATTCTAATATTTTTAGGAAACATGGATATTAAAGAAAAATGGTTTTTGACTGAATAGAGAAATAATGTCACTTCTTTTTAAAAGCTTTTCATTGGACTTGTTGAGAAAATAAACAGATGAAAATGAATGGAAAACATGTATTATTAAGAAATAAAATATTCAGATATATTTCATATATTACATGATATATTTATAATAAAATTGCGTCATTATAAGATTTAAAATAAATAATCTCGATAGATTGTTGGATTATATTGTAAAGCCCTTACCACTTTGGTAATATAGTTTCATAAAACTGGTTAAATAAGAAAAAAATTAAAATTTCAATATCATGAAAATATTTTTATTAATTATATTAAATGTAAAATGGTTATTATATACATCATATATAATAATATATGTTCATAATATTACCTATGTCCCAAACAGGGTAATTTGAGCCAAAAAAAACATACTACTTTGGTATCTTTTGAACCTAAAACCACATAAACGAGAAATAATAAATTGGATATTTAAATCCAAATATTTATATTTAAAATAATCCTAAAATACATTCATGGGTATTATATTCACCACATAAAACAAATAGGTGGTGAATATGGCATGTGTCTCACAGAAGTAAAAAAAGCGAGACAAAAATCCCTTACCTTAAGTCTCAACTTACATAATAGACATTAAAGTATCCTATATTATAAATATTAGTTTATTATAAATATATTAATGAAAAATAATTGTACAAATCGAAGCATATATGATTTATCTATGACCATTTATAACCAAATAATTAACAATTCCATGTTAAATCCATGTTTTAGGTGATAACTGCTTTTCTTTTTGTGTTTTTTTTTGATTGGTTGTTTTTTGTACTATTAAATTATTCATAGTTAATTAATATCTATTATTTTAACCATGATATCATAAATAATAATTATTTATTTATTTGGATTATTCCATTAAAATTAGATTTATAAAATGAAATACATCATTCATGGAGATGATATGATCTCTGTACGGATGAACACTATTTATATTTTCTCAATGAATTGAAATAAATAAAGGTTAATAATTTATGAACACACCAGAATAATTATTATGTCATATATATCACATAAATTCATTAATACCCTCCTCATTAACTTCCATGTAAAGTGTAAATGAATCGCATCGCTTTGCATATTGGTAGTTTGTTGTACACCCGAGCGACATTATCATATCCAACAGAATGGAGAGTAAGATGATATATATGATATTATAATTAATGAAGTATAATAACATCATAAAAAATATATAAAAATTTTAATCCATAATTATATCTAACAGTGAGAGTTAGTGATTGAAAATCAATATCATTGGTTTTCAAGTTGATAGTCTGTTGTACACGCAAATAATGATTTTGTATCACATTTCATAAAAGTGAAGTTGATTTTAGGTAATTAACATCACATAAAATCATATAAATATATGTAATAAAATTATTTTATTATATAATAATTATTTAATAATAATTTAAATATCTTCAGAAAGAAATAAAACTAGACACTCTGTTAGGGATGATACCTCTTCTTTGGAAAACTTTTTTAGTTTGCACCAAATGCTTTCCTAGGATGTATTTATAAAAACAATAAGTAATATATAATGATATTATGGAATTAATTAAGTGATTTGGTCAATTATTAGATGAACAAATGGGTTTTGGAAGTGTGAATTTGAGAGCAGAGTGGTGACCTTTTATAAGTGAAGTGATTGGTGCAATTGTAATTTTTGTAAAGAAAAGAGTATACCCCCATTTTTTCACATGATAAAAGGATCCAAAATGGCACATTATAGAGAATTATATGTGATAAGGTTTAAAAATTTATATATAATTTGTTTTGGACATGTTTCAAGGTAATTTTAACCCTTATGTTTTTAGTTTAACTCCTAATAAAACTATTTTCACCTTAACTGTGGTAATTAATTTTTATTTCTTTTACTATTTCTAATGTTAAAAATTTAAGATGAAATTAATATAAAATAAAAACTATTATCATTAAAAATATATAATTAATTTTTCATAATCTACTCACATAATTTGAAAATTTTATTTTAAATTAATCCCACAAATGCGATGAAAAAACAGTTTTCCCGAGAGATATTTAAAATGATAAAAAGTGTTTACATCATAATTAAATTTTAAATTGACTAAAATGATCTATATTATATTAATAGATTTAAATTTTTTCTCATTTTACTTTTGAAATTATTTTAAAATAAAATATAACTTTTGAATTCTTTTAATGAAAATGTGGTTTTCAATAAAAACTTGTATTTTTCACTATTCATTGAAAAATTAATATTTTCTGAAAAATAAAAAAGATATAACTAAGAATATTTTGATATGATTATTTCAAAAAATATATTTATTTTTTTAAATAATATTTTTTATAGTAGAAAATTATATTTTTAAATAAGTGTGGAAAATGTGATAATACTGTCTTTTTTTTAAATAAAGTTCTTAAAATTAAAAGAGGACATTTTTTCTCTTGTCATGAAAAAATATAATTTGAATGTTAAAATTTTATTGAATATATATTATATAAATTTTTTTAAAATCATTCCCAAAAAATATATTTTTTAAATTTATTGAGGTAAAACAAATTTGTGAGCTAAAAAATAATTTTATAGAAAAGGATATCCTTTATTTTAAAATATTTTTTTAATTTATAATTAATTGGTCACTAAATAATTAATTTTATATACAAGTGTCAACCATATATTTTCATTATTCAGTAGATCAGATTCATACCTTCAATTACAGTGGGTAGTTGATAACTATCCTATTGAAGAATAATTTATTTAATAGTATGTTTAAACTCAATGTTGCATGTAACTCAATCTAAATATAGTGTTGCGTGTAATTAAAGATAAAAATAGTGTTTATTATAATGTGATATAAAATTATTGCTTCATGGAACATAAAATAAACTCATTATTTTATATAAAAATACTAAAATCCGTGCTGCGTATAATAAAAAATATCAAAAAAATTTAAATTTATTTGAAATGATATATTTAAAAAAATACCAGGGTGTTAAATTTTACACCCTTAAATAAAATCCATCCATAAATTTGAACTTGTGATAATTAAAAATGGTATTATATTTAAAAATACCTCTGTGGTAAAACCATAGCTTAAAAAGGGTTAGTAAAACTTCCTCTTGAAAAGAGGAAAAATGATGTTTGAAGGTTATCTATAACAGCAAATACAAGGTTTGTAAATAGAAGAACAGTAGTGGAAAGTGAAAACACAGACCTAGAAGATAAAAGTACAACCCTAATAAAATTGGAGAGTGATATATAACATTTTCATGAGAAAGTTAAACGACTAAACAACAATAAATATATGATAGGTGAAAAGACAAATCATTCATCACAAATGAAGGAAAATGTATAAAATTATATTTAAACATACTGTTGTTAATGTAGAATAATTTTCATGGGAAGATATACTTTATTTTATTTATTAACAATTCATAAAAACAGTCCCATACAGTGGTTATTCATTGGTCAATATTCACATATTATTAAAAATATTCCATAAATATAATAATTTAATGAACTCCATCAATAATAACATAAACCACGTTATCTAAAAATCCTTAATCATTTTGTTGTTCACCAATATTTTCCGATTTAATTTATTCATAACCATCATCCCTTTATCCCAACAAAATTATCTCATCACCAGGAACATATTAAGGGGAACCTTCCCTCATTCATGTTTTTTATATAAAATATCACCTTACTATTAAATAACATTTTCAATTCATCAAAACTATACAACATATTCTTGAAAATACTTAACTAAAAACATATATATAAAATTACTTATATATTTCATAATTATTGAATTACAAATAATAAACACTTCAATCATTCAACTTCATTCATAAGAGATCCACTAGGATTAATAATCTTATTCATTAATATTGACTTCTTTTCATATGTTGTTTTTAGTCTCTTCATCATCAACAACAAAACCATTAAATGTTAAAACATGGTGATATTTTTTCTTGAGATTTCCTCCAACGACATCAAATTTTATATTGCTCATGCTTTCCACATTTATAACATTAATCCATTAATGATTCCCTAGATAAACCATTATGTGCATCCATTAGGTTAACTAGAATTTTCATTTTTCATTAGAAATAACTTAATTTGAGTCATTATTATCAATAAATAGAACATCTTCTCATTCATTTGAGACATTACCCAGAGTGATTATTTTCACTATCATGACAAAAAAACAAAATCTTTTTTTCCTCCATGGTTTCCACCACCCGTACTCTCAACTAACTCAATCCTTCTATTCTTTCATGAGTATGGGAGTTAATCATATATCATGATATCATATTATGAATAATAAAAGTATCACTCTACATAGTCATCATCAAATTAGGTTTCTCATAATCACTAAATTTTCAAACGAATTTAGAGTTATCATCTTTCCTCCTAGTTCCAACCATCGACAAAAACAAAAATGTAAAATATAAGAAACAATCATCAATGTTGGAAATAACCTAATTATGATATATCATATATAATATTTATAGCTCATGACACCTTATTTAAAATCAATGACACCATTATTTTAACATAGTTTATTCATAGTATTTATTTAATTCTTTTATGACAATTTATAATGAATTTTGTAATTTACAAAGAATATCCTTTGGGATTATCAAAACAAGGTGTGCAACAAGGCCTATTTTAAACACCATGTGATGATTGAGTCCGGCTCAATGTTCCCTATTCAATGTTATTACCCCTAGGTAACTCTATTTCACAGCCACATTCACTTGTAATATCAAGAAAGTGATATAGTTTGTTGGAAATTAGCCACTCCATCCTTACCCTAAATTCATTGAAATTTAACTATACTTTGAATAAAACTACGAATTACACTTAGACGAGTCCCTAGAGATATACTTAGAGATATCCTTATTCAAATCCCTAGGGATCTCACTGATGTTTTATCATCCTATTTTTCAAATGTGAAGTAAACCATTCATATAATACAAACTGTAAGGACCCAGGATTTTAACACACTGATATTACAATTTTTTAGATGAATATTTATTACATTACACAAACACATGCTATATTATCATTAAGGTATAATGCCTTTGGAAACGTGGATACATAAAAAAAATAGTCCATAAATGAGCTACATAATCTCCCATTATGTTCTTCATAACTTACATCCATCTTATATATATCATACATAATTCCTTTCATCATTACCTAAGGAAATAAAAATTAAGATATAGAAAGATCATATGTTCCATGAGGATAAATAAGAGTTACATGAATATATAATGAGAAAAAGGGTATAACAACATGATAATAAAATTTGAAAATCATTCCCTTTAAATCATATAACATAAATATGAGTCATGTAATAAATATTATCAATTTATAAGACACGAATCATAATTTAATCAAAGAAAATGAACCATAAGAATGTAACATTGGAATAATAAATAGATGTATGGCATACATATAAGCATAAAATATAATTTCTATAGTAGTCAAAGCTCATTTCCTAGGCTATAATAGTGGAATGGGTTCAGTCCACAAACAATCACATAGTCAAGGTTCACTCCCAAGACTGTCATAGTGAAAATATTCCTTTACTAAACAAGGTTAATTCCCCATTATAGTTCATTTATCTCACAATATATAAAGATTTACCCAATACCTTAGATGGAGATATATGTCCCACCTATCATAAAATAGAAATCAAACATATGTCCACAAGAATATCATTAAAAATTATAATATCAGAACTCATAAAAGGAAATTGGTTTTATAAAAACATCATCATTTTATAAACTATATAAATGAAACGTGTTTCATAATCATTTCATCATAGAATAACTCATGAAAAAATAAGTAGGTTTTGTACGATTTTTATCATGGTATAACTCGTGGAAGAGAAATTGGTTTTATAAATATATTTTCATCATAAACATAAACCATATTGTGAAATAATCATTATGGTATTCTTATATCATATCTATAGTAATGAATAAATAAAATAAAAGGTTTTCATCTTTGATAGAAAAATATTTTGAACGATTACTTAGATCATTTCGTAAAGAAAATAGAATTTCCAATCTGGAAAAAAAATTATAAAATATAAAACATTCTCAAAATTATTTAATTTTAATATAATATTGTAAATTTATAAAGGAATATTTATGAAATTGAGTGGTCTTTATGATCAAATATCATGTAAATGTCATACATGTTAAACCAAATATTCATTTTACATGTTTTGTAAAGCCAAACTGGACTTGTTTTTGAAAGCACATAAATATTTCTTGTAAAGAAACATTAAAAATTAAATATTAGTTAAATTTAATTAATAAATCATTTGGAAAATGTTAAAAAAATTGAAAACATTTATATAAAACATGGATATAAAAGAAAAATTGTTTTCAACCGAAGAGAAGAATAAACTAATTTTTCTTAAAAACATTTTTTTAAACTAAGGAGTACATTATGAGAGGAAAATCAAGGAAAAAAAAGTATTATCAAGAAATAACTTGTTTATAATAGAAATAATTATTTTCTTGAGTGATTAATCATGATATTTTATCATTGGAAGTATAAAAATAAACAATCTCAATAAATGATAAGATAGAATCTTAAAACCCATACCAATTTAGTAAAATTGTATCATATACCTCATTAAAGAATAAATTAAAAATAAAAATTTAAAATAAATAAAATAAATTTTTTCATAATATTACATATCAAAGTGGACGTATTCACACATCATAAAATAATATAGGTGGAAAATATATCTTATGTCCCAAAAAAATTAAAAACATCACATAGTGCTTTAGTAACATTTAAACAATAAACCCCATGAATGATAAATCCTAAAATATATTTTTATATCCCAGTAATATTCTTTAACTCATAAAAATATAAATTCATGGATAGTATATACACAATAAAAATGAAATAAGTGATGAATATGGCATGTGTCTCATAGAAGTAAAAAATTGGGACAAAAATATCTTACCCTATGTCTCACGTGAAGTCCTAAAACCAGATGAAACTGAATGATACCTCGATCCTAACTAGGCACACGGCCTCATGTTCATATCCTTGAATGCTAATGGATTCCGACTAGTTGTGATGTCCATGAGTGTGTTTGTTGGGAGACTATTCCCTCATTACCAGATTACCTCGATGTACAATCAATAGATAAATAATGGAAGACATATAACGACAAATAAGAAGTAATAATCAACAAATATTTTGAAACTAAATCATATAAAAAAGGGTGATAATGTATTTTTTGTATCTATAAATTTAGAAAACATGGATATAAATAGTGGAAAAGAGTACCATACATGTTATAAAATAAGATTCCAAAAGTCTATCCAATAATCTCGAGCTCCATCCCGATCATCTGTATCCTACCTCTACCTTAAGTCATACAAGAAGTCAAACATCTATAATAGGGATCTTCCCCTTATCTATACCTTCAAGAATATCGTCTACCTAGGTGCCACAGGTGGCCCAGATATGGTGTGAGATAAACTCAATTTGACCCCATTGATAACATCTATAAAAATATAGTTTGTGTATACAATTTGGCAGTGTGTAGATATAACAATGAAAAGTAGTAATAATAATTGTAAATGGTATGGATCTGGATCCTAAAGAAAACCTTGATGAAACTACCTACTTCGTCCCATTCCAAGATATATCTGAACATGTATCTAGTGTCTCAATGCCCAATATCACGTTTATAAGTTATTCCATGCTTGGTATCACATTTATAAGGGACACCATGCCCGACATAATTGTATTAAATGGGACACCATTCCATGTATCATAGTAGTAAGGGAATCCATTCATAGTAACACAATATAATGATTCCATGCCCAGTATCACATATAGTGATGCAAAGCCTAGGGTCAAATTCTCGGTCTTCATGCCGGTATAGTATCACAACATACGTCATGCTCATATTGTATCACAATGGAGTTCATTCCCATATAGTATCTTAAGTGATGATAGGGTTTTATAATAACAAAAGGGATGTCATGCCTATATAGTGTGGCATTTATATAATGGTCTTCATGCCCATATTAATACAACATGTTCAAGGGTCATCATGATGATATAGTATAATGATTATGGGTAATAAGGCCAAGATTATATTGTTAAGAGGGAAAACAATCCTATATAAATATATATTATGAATATGGGTCTCCATTCCCATTTAATATATTTATTAAGGGTCATCATGCGCAAAAAACCTTAGTAATAATATCCAATGGATTATATTTGAGCCAAGACGTAATTCCTAATTCATTTTTATTTAATAATGACAAGGGTGTAACCATTGTCTAGTTTATTCAAGTGATGTGGGTTCTACAGTCACTTTGATTCCATTCATTAAAATTTTAAAGGGAAATAACCATGTTATTCCACTTCATTTAATCCAAATCAATGGATATTATCATTTAGAAGAAAACCCAGAAACACCATTACGTGTTCAAGGAGTAAAATATTTTAAGTTAATTATGCATATAGAGGGAACATTCAAAGGAATTTCCCACTCCACTTTTGTATACCTCAATGTTATATTGGTTATAATAAGTATACCTATTGAATTAGGATGTAATTTAAGGTAATAATAAATGAAACATTCAAGATAAAAAATGATAAATATTATTAAACATTAAAACATGAGGGATAATTAATTGAGAACCCACCTTAAACTCATAGTACTTTCTATGTCCAGTAATAGCCCTTTGTTTGTTATGGATAGAGAGAAAATGAAAAAGAAGATCAATGACTGGAAAATAAGGCATAAGATCCTATACAAAATAGCACCAAAGTTATAAAGGAAAAAAAGGATAACTGAGCCTATGGAGTGAAAGATTTATTGTAACACTTCTTACATGACATAAATCCATTAAATCAATGTCTGGATGGAAAATTGGGATAGAATACTAGCTTAGAGAATCCTTGGGTGCTCTTATGAACATGATATTGCAGGGTGAGGTTCTATAAAACTAAAATGAGGACTCTACCTCTATATAGAAAATACTACTTGGGAATTTATAGGGAGTGTAAATGCATCATATATCATGTAAATATTTGGGTCATCCTCACTAAAAAAACACTTTACATGATGTGAAATTCTCTTCTCCAAACATTACAAATTGTATATGGGATACATATTGTGTATCCCAATTACACATTCTGTAATTGGCCTGAAGCTAGGCTAAAACCCTACTTTCTCTTCATTTAAAAAACAATCCAATCGAAACACGGCTCGAATTAGGATCTAATCTAAAAAGAGAACTAAATAAGACTTATACCAAAAAGATGATCTGTACTTGATTGGAAATATAGGGTTCTTACAGTCTTCCCCAGTCAAATGAAATCATCCCTAAGTTCACCTTTAATGGGACGAAAAATATTGTCTGAGAACAAATGTGTACACTGAGCATGTAAGTCAGCCTCCTAATCCCAATTATCTTCTTGTACCCTCCCGTGCTACTAAATTTCCAATACTAATAATACATTTATTCGTTATAGAGGCTTCGTTCTTCTAATCAAAAATGAATATAGGATACTCCTCAGAACATGACTCAATATATAACTAAAAAAATGGGATAAAAAATGTGATATGGGTTTACTTGATAATAATGACGCTATGAAATATAGAAGAAGTAATACATGGAATGATACCTATGAGGCAATAGAATATGATAGGCTTCCAACCTAACTCTAACCCGAATCTAAAATTTCCCAACATAACGAGGCGATATATTCCCTTTCATATTTATCCATATACTCTCAAGTCTCAGTGATAACTATTAGAAAACATGACCCACAACCTTGAAATCCATAGGTCATCAATGGTGATCATTATAAGATTTCTATCAAGACTGAGCCATATCCAATTTTTGGTTAGCTGAACTAGCATTAAAGTCTCCTGAATGAGATGAGGACCTAGTAGAACTACATATTTTCTTTCAAAATGGCCAGTAGTTCTTTATTATTTTACATGGTGAGGTGCTACTAAATTTTATTAGGAAGGTGGATCTAACATGGATCCTCTCCCACTCAGCACAGATGAGAAGGTCCAATAGAAATGTTATAGATCCCCCTATCATTCACAAAATCATGACTCGAAGGGGTATTTATGACATTAGGGCCACTTATTCCCATGCTTACCACATTGGTGACATACCATGTAATTGTTTTTGTAATTCTTCTATCTGTTGTTGCACATGAGTGTAGTCTCAAAGCATCACTTTTCACTGATGGTCAAACCACTACTCGGTCTTGGTTCTAAACTACCCTTGCATACACCATTAACTTCCCTCAGGTTCTATTCAGTGATAAGGGTCTAGTTCACTATATCAAATATTGTATCCAATTGGAAAAATTTTACCTAAGAATAAATAGGATTCCTCAAACTATCTACAAATCATCTAGCTTTTTCTAGCTCATAAGTCATGTTTATGGGTGAAAAGTGTTGGATGTCAATAAAGAGATCTGAATAGTCTATAACTATTATCAAACCATACTATAGGTACATTAATTTTATAGATTTATAATCTCTTAGAGTCTCTAAGAAGAAGTATTCAAAGACGCTCAATAAGAAATCCCTCCAAGATGCTTCCTGATACAGTTCATCTTGATTTAGAATATCCCAGTAGTGTTTGGTGGATCCTAAAAGAATATATTAAGAAATTTTAAACCTCATATCAGGATGTGTCTCCAGATGTTCTAATATAGTCATGATTGTTTCAAGCTATAACACTACAACATGTGGTTCTTCATCCCCTAAAAATGTGAGTGAATGCTACTATTTTAACTCCCCAGTCAACTCTTCTATAGAATATGTTGAGTGAATGGATCCATATAAGGTTTTAATAAGTATTAAGAAATCTCATCCAAGTTAAAAATAATTGTCCACATTAGTAATAGGAATAGGTGTAATAGAAGATCCTACTAGAGGTATTACTAGAGGCTCATGGGCCACAACCTCTAGAGAATATTCATCACAACCATCCTAGAATACGATCAAAGGATTTCATGGTGGTTTTGCTCTACAAATTCTAAACACACACCTAAAAAGTATTCAAAAATAAAATATTCCATGATATGAGAAAAAGGTATAAATCAATTCTATTTAATTATTGTATGCCTCTTCTAGCTCAGGAAGTCATGCCATTGTGATATAAATTCTTATATAAAACAATATAGACGTTATGCTTTCCCACTATTAAGGCTGGGTCTAGGCCATGCTATGTGTTTTTCAATTCAATTTTATTTTGGATTTTTATCTAAAATTTAATTTTCTTTAGATGGATGAACCAAATAGTTCACCATTTATGATATGTATGTTCCCATACACCTAATGAACCAAAGTGTGGCATTAATTTAATCAATACCATAACTAATTCGTGTCCAGGGGACCAATGTTCCATATCTCAAAGTGACATAGTATACTTCTTATGGTTTCTTCTGTAGCCTATGTAGGAAAACAATATTAGTTTATGGAAAGAACTCTATGTTGAAACATGGTTTTCTCAAATCCTTATACGAATAATTAGCCAAATAATTATATTTACAATAGTCAAGAACTCATGGATATCACATAAAATGAAATCATCCCAATGCTCCTATATGGAATGAAATATACATGGCATGTGAATTTTCTATAAGGTTTTTAATATGATGAATGATTAATTCATCCTTGCCCTCATCTCATTAGGATACATATATGAGATAAAATAAAATTATATGAACATTAATATCACAATTCAAGTGTATCATCCATCAGTGAATCAAATCAACTATAATAAGAAAAATGATGAAAATAAGAATTTCTATTCGATGAAATTTGTATTTTCTCTAAAAATGGGTGAGATAATCCCATGTAAAACTCATTACCAAATCCCATTATGTTCCTAATATATTTTCTATTGTCTCAAAATTGTATGGAAATAAAATAAAATATTTTCTATACCAATTTTGGATTTCCTTGACCCAGATGCCACTGAATGGTTCCCTGATCCATGTTAGTGATATGGCCACAAGTGCATCTCACTAAATTCATGATATTTCCAACTAGTAGTGAGGGCCTTGGGTGTGTCTATAGAGATACTATGACATCATTACTAGAGTAGAACATTTTTATTATCAATTAATCAATAATGGAATCATTATAATAGTGAATAAGCAGCAATAGTCAAATAATAAATGGAAATTGAATCATATATAAAAGGATGATAATGTATGTAATGTATCTATAAAGTAGGGAAACACATATTCAAGTAGAAGAAAACAATACTATATATTCTATACAAAAATATATGAAAAGTTTATCCAAGCATACTAAGCTCTTACTCAATCGTCTTTAACCCTGCTCCATCCCAAGTCACGTAATATTTAAATAATTTATAGGACGATGATTCCCATTATCTACAACTATAAGAATATAGTCTGACTAGGTTCTATTGGTATCCCTAATAGGGTGTGAGATATACTAGGTAGTTCACCACTAACAATGTCTATAAATACCGAGTTTATTTAAACAATTTGGAAGTGTGAAAATATAAAAATAAAAAGTAATAATAATAACTATAAATGGGTCAACACTTCTTCTTGAAGGAATCCTTGATGACACTACCTAATTTGGACTGTGATGAGATAACTCCAAACATGTATCATGGGATGAAATTTTTAGTATCACATTTATATGGGATGTCATTCAGATTTATAATGGACTCCATTCTCAGTATCATAGTAGTAAAGGGGACTCCATGACTAGTATAATAGTTGTAAATGAATCCATTCTCATAATCACAATATAAGGATTCCATGACCAACATCAGATATAGAGAAACCATGCCTAGTATCACAGTAAGTTCATCATTACCATATAATATCACAAGGTATATAATTCCAGTATAGTATCATGAGGAACATTAAGATCGTTTAGTATCACTAGGGATATCATGCCTGTATAGTATCACAAAGGGCATCATGCTCATTTAGTGTCACATTTATATAAGGGTTGACTTGCTCATATTAATATGACATTTTCATTGTTTTTTATTCCCATTTAGTATAATTATTAAGGTACCCCATTCCTATTGAATATTAAGTAGGAGGGACAACATTCCCATTCAAATATATATATCATGCATATGAGTCTCCATTCCCATTTTATATATTGACCAAGGGTCATCCCACCCACACATCATTAGTAATAATATTCAATGGCTTAAATATGATCCAAGTCATAGTTCAAAATTCATTTACATTTAATAAAGACCTGGGAATAATTATTCTACAGTTTCAGCAGGTGACGCTGGATGACCACTCACTTCAATTAAATTAATTAAAATTATCAAGGGAATTACTTGTGTTATGATACATCATTTAATCCAAATCAAAATGATATTAAAATTTTGATGAAAAAAATAAACAATCCATTAGGTGTTCTGATTTTAAAGGCTTTAATTTTAATTAGGCATATAGATGGAACACCCAAAGGGATTGTACACTCCAAGGTGGAAGACCTTGACATGATCTGGGTTTGAAGAAGTAAACAAAGTCAAGGAAGATGCAATTTAAGGAAACAATCATTGAAACTAAAATGTATTATAATTGAACATTTTATAAAAAATCAAAACATGTTGGATTATTAATTGAAGACCTACCTCAAACACAAAGTACTATCCTCATCTAATATCAGACGTTCGTTTGGGTTGGATCGATAGAAAATGAAAGAATGAATAAAATCCCTGAAAATAGGGCATACGTGGCTATAAAAGATATTAAAAATATATAATGAAAAAAGGGAACCTTTCATAAGGTTCTAAGAATATACTGGTGTAATTCCATCATGATATATGGATCTGAAATCAGAGTCTCGAAGGTTAATAATGAGCAAATGATAGCTTAGGGCATCATTGGGTGATCCTGCAAGAGTGAGAGGAGTGTGGGGTTATGTATAAAAAAAATAGGCCACTAACTAATTTTTTTAAAAAAATCCTAGGCATTTTCATGATGTATATATTCTTTACACATCATGTAAATATTTGGGACTTACTCCCTAGAAGACCCCTTTACATGATAAAAATTATCATTCAAAAAACATTATACATCACATATTGGATCTATGTTGTGTATCCATTTTACACAGTATATAATTATCCTACACCTAGGATACAACACTATTTTCACTTTATTTCCTTAAACAACAAAACATTACCATGACCCTACATAGGGTATATTCGATAAATACCCCTAAAAAAGATTTATATTGGAAAACAAAAAGATATGTACCATATAGGAAAAACCCGATTCTTACATATCAAATTCCTTCTTACACATTCAAAAAACATGTATAATAAATATAATATTGTTATACATCTATTAGATAAAAATAATTTTATATATAATACCATATATGATTTACTTATGGCCTTTTATTACCCATTTATTAAAAGTTCTTGGTTAAGGTCTCGTTTTGGGAAATAGTTGTTTTGGTTATCATATATATTTTCATTTATTTTTTGTCATATTAAATTGATCATTTTAAAATAAAATAAATAATTTTAACTATGATATAATATTTTTTTACATTTTTAATTTTACTAGTTTATAAAATTTAGATATAGAAAATGAAATACACCATTGCGAAAGAAGCTAAGCTGTACATACACATGATCTTTGTTTCGATTTTCATGAAGGATTAAATGAAATAATGGTAAATAATATATTACCATTATATAATAATTTATCTGTAATATATATAAAATATTTTTAATAATCCCATCCCTATTACCTTCTATGTAAATCATGAACAAATCACATCACTTCAACTGGTGGTACTCTATCGTACACATGGGCCACATTATTGTATTACAATAGAATTGAAAGTAAGATGGTATATGTGATATAATAATTCAAAAAGAATAATTATATGATAAATATAATATATAAAAATTACAATCCATCATTATATCTAGCGGTTATAGGTGGTGATTGAAAACTAATAACATAAATTTGTGAGGTTGTTTCCTGCCGTAAACAGGAATAATGATTTTTTATCCCATTTGATGGAAGTGGAGATTATTTTTTGTAATTACATTAACATAACAACATATAAAAATATTTAATATATTGAGTTTATTATATAATCATGTTTTAATAAAAATTTAATGATGTGGGGGTGAAGTGAAATAATTTTTTTGGTTAGGGTCGTTACCTCTTCTTTGAACAACTTCATTTGGTTTTCACCAAAAGCCTTCCATTGAAGAATTTATGAAACTAATATAGATTCTATGATGAGAGGTGGTAAGTATGAATTTTATTGGTTATGTTATTATTTGGACCAATGGTATTTGGATGTGTGAAGTGGATAGGAGAGGGGGCTTCATTTTATAAGTGAGGTGATTGGAGCAGTTGTATTTTTGGAAAAGCAAGAGGTGTACCCACGATTTTCACAGGAAAAAAGATCCCAAATGGGCCATTATAGAACCATCATGGTTAAAAGGTCTAAATATGTACATTAAATGGGCGTTGAAAAATTTATAGGTAATTTTACCCCTTCTCTTTATAGTTAAACACCATAGTAAACTCATCTATACCTTAACCGATGTAATTAATTTTTACCACCTTCAATATTAATAATCGTACGAAATTAAGTTGGAATTATTAGAAAATATAAATTAATATAATTAATATATAGAGTCCATTTTTTAAAATTACATTTCTATAAGTGTCAATATTTAATTTAAAAATAATCCCACCGACCCAAATAAAAAGCAGTTTTCCAAAGTGAAAAGTTTAAAATATTTTAAAAGTATCTATATCAAAATTAAATTTGATAATAATAATAAATAACTAATATTATTAATATACATATAATTGAACATATATTAGTAATAAAATAATATTTAAATAAAATTTATCTTATAAATTTCCTGAATGATAAAACAATTTTCAATAAAAACCAGAATATTTCACTATTCATCAAAAAAATTAAATTTTTAGAAAAATTACAAATAATAATCCAAAAAATATTTATACATGTATATTTTAAAAATTATTTCTATTTTTTAAAATATATTTTCTAAAAATTTGAAAATAAAAGTTTAATTTTTTTTTCAAATTGTAACAATAGTAGTTTGTAGAAAAACATTGTTTTTAAGTGTACAAATATATTTATTCTTATCTATTGTCTCAAAAAATAATATGAATGCTGAAAATTTAATTGAATATATAAATTATAAATTTCATTAAAATAATTCATTTAATATAGTTTTGATTATTTTATTGAGGTAAAATGAGTTTTTGTGTACAAAATACGTTTTTTTTATAAAAAGATTTCCTTTATTTTAAAATTGTTTTATTTTCATTTATAATTATTTGGTTACCAAAAAATTTATTTTATATGAATTTTTAAACCATATATTTTTATATTTTAGCTAATCTTATCCCTACCCTCTATTCCAAGTCGTAGGATATAAATACCATATTAAAGAATAAATATTTAATAGTATGTCACATTTTATTTAAACTCGGGGTTTCATGTAACACCTGATAAACTCAATTTTGAGTATAAGAAAAGATTAAAATTATGTTTCATGTAACAAGAGATAAAATCAGTGTTTCATGTAATGAAATTATAACCCATTTTTTCATGTAATTCAAGATAAATGTTGTGTTGGGTGTAATGAAAAATAATAAAAATATTAAATTTATTTGAAAAAATAATATTTTACAAAATTATCGGATTTTATATTGAATAAAATATTTAAAGAATTAATCATAACCCAAATATAACTGAGTTAGAATATCCACTGATTGATGTAGGGTGATGTCTCATAAAAGTCACTACTATATATATTTTCCCATCTGGTAGATATAGTTTCTCTCAATTAGGGATTCCAGCACAATTTATTCACTACATCAACAAAACCATCCCAATAAAAAACTAATCAGTTCCAATTCTGATTGTCCAAAGTTATTGATTTGGAAGGATATTATCCTCATGGTTCCTTCGTACTTTAGAAACCCAATTACTTATATTTAAAAACATTTTAAACAGAACTATATTAGATGAATCAACATTGAATTTTTTAAATTCTATATCATGATAACCATATATTATAATCTCTTCTAGATATTTACTTACATTATCCTAACCACCAAAATTATCAAATATTTTCCTCACAGACCAACTATAAGTTCCTGGCATTCAATAATTTGAAAAATTATTTCTTTAGAAAATATTCCATTTTCTTTTATTCCCTAATATATTTTAGGTTTATAATTTATTAGAATTAGTTCATTGAACATATATAAATAAATATTACATTATAATGTTCAAACAGACACTCAACATTAACTATTACCACAATACAAAAAATTTTAAGATATAAAATGTTTTTAATGATATATGTTTAATATTTTCATACATACCTCATCATTATATATTCTCAATATCAAATACCTATAGAACGTTTTTTAAAATATGAGATGAAAATAAAAATCAGAGTTCTATACATTGAAAAATAAATAAAGAAAATCATTAGACCATGAACACTCATTAAAATTTAAATTATTGTAATTACAATTTGAACACAAAATAAACAATTTCATATGAATTAAATCAAATCAAATACCCAAATATTTTCATAAAAAAATTCAAAAAAATCATAAATGGAAAATAAAACTCATAAAGGTTTCATTTCAATCATAGAGAACTCATGATAAATTTTCCAAAAATATATAAAATTCACCCTTCTGAAGTAGAATTTATATTACTTTTAAAATAATTCCATTATTTTGGATTTTGGAATGAAAAAATTTCCACAAAAAATATAAATAAAGGATAAATAATTAAGGTAAATTGGGACATTATTTTTATATCACTCTTACAATAACTCTTTAAAATGGAATATCATACATCGTGGATTCAAACAATCTATTTAAAAAAACCTAATCGGTTAACTCTGTGCCTTGACCCAATGAATTTTAGAGATATATTGGGGTCACCCATCATTATGAGATATATCTAGCTTACCCATAACAAAAAAATTCACAATAACCACAATATATTCATAATAAAAAAAAATTCATACTCATTGAACATATTTGTTTCACCCTTAAGAAACAAATTTCTGGATATATAAATATCAATTCCTTTTAAAATCATTATTTGAAATACCAAGAATAATGGGAATAATGGTTTTAATTTAAATAAAACATTAAATCATTTAAATGAATCCAAAATTTAAGTAACTGTAATGTAGATAGGGAAAACTATTGATTAAATATATATTAAAGTAAAACATTAATGTTTTTCTAAAATGTTTGTCATACTATATATAAATAGATTAATTTTGGAAAACATTGAAATAAAGTAAAAATTGGAATAAAATTTACATTTTAATACATCATTCTTCACATAAAAACATTTATAAAACAAATTTTAGATTTTATATATATAAGATAAATGGTTTTGAAAATAAAATTTTAAATTAATTAATATGAGGTTTTAAGGTAGACTGTCCCTTACCTTGAGTTAGACTCGTCATATATATTATTTATCTTCTATAATAATAAACAGATATTAATTATTTTAATTCATAAAAACGTATTTCAATTTTTTTCATTTTATTTTATTTATATACATGTTATAAAAAATTCCTTAATTTATTAAGTTGACATTACAAGTTTTGATAATATTTAGCTCGTATATCCAAATCGACTTTGCGATGTTGAATATGGTCCAATGTATCACTATTACATCATCTATAGAACAATAACCATGACAAAAATATAATTTTTAAATAATAATTATACATTTAAAACTAACCAAAAAACATTATTATGAAAAATTAATTATGTTATTATCATAATGAATGTAGGTCATACATAAGATTGAATAAATATTCAATTTTCCAATAATAATGATAGAAAGAATATTGGAATCATTTTATCATTAAAGGAATATTATTATATCAAAAATATCACATTAATTATTTTAATATAGTTATATATTACAACAATATAACTTTTTTCATGAAAAAAATAGTGACAATGCATTATAGAGGTGGTAATCCACATGTAGGCATGAATGACATTATAAATATTCAATGGATGAAAAGTAATAAATTAAAGATTTAATATCTCTTAAAAATTAAAAATATATCTTGAATATCATATATATACATTTGATACATTATTTTAAGTAGTCTTGAGAGGCAATGATGTAAAATGAATTGCATCAGTTCATGAGGCTGTAGTCCGACATACTCATGAGAGATAGTGTCATTTCAGATTTTATAGAAGAAAAAGATTGATATATTACACCCCAAACCTGTTTTTCATTTATTTTTATTTATTTATTGTTTTTTAATCTTTTTTGTTATGTTTTGGGTTGATTTCTTGGAGAAAGTTTTGAGTTTTTAATGTTTTATATAGTTTTTGGGCATATAAACGGTAGTGTATATGTTTTGGGGGAAACCATGAAGCAGGTTAACTAAGTTATTATTTTTAGTTCACTTTTATTTTAACATTTTTTCTATAATTTCCTATGCACGGTTTATCCCGAACTCTATGAGGAAAAAATAATAATCGTGCGAATGAAGGGGTGGTGTCAGGGACAGGGTACAAGACAAGCCCATGGTTATGATTAATTGTGTAGAAATCATGTATGTGACTCTATAATTTTGATAGAGGTGATATTTATAGATTTTTCAAGTTATCCCAAACTATGTGTCCATCTCGTGCGGGTGTCCTGCTCTTCTAGTAGTGCACACATGGTTGGAGGATGGCTTGGAAAACCATGCAGCCAAATCATACTATTTTTTAGGTTCTTACAAAGTTGGAATTCTTATTTTTCCTTACTTATTTTTTAACAAAAAATCCACCCCTCTCCTCTCCATCTCATTTTTCCAGCCACTTTGGATAATTGGGAGGATTTTTCCCCACCTCTTCCTTGGATTTTGGTTTCTTCTCCATTATATTTTGGGTGTATTTCTCCTTGGGTAAGTCTTCATCTCATCCTTCTTCAATCTTCTCGTTTCTTATTTTACATTATTGGATTGGTTCTCTTTTGGATGAACCTTAGGTTGAGTTTCGGCTAATTTTGGTTTATTTACTTGATTTTAGGGTGTTAGGTTTTCCCATTGGTCTTCATTCTTCTACATCTGAGTGTTTTTTTGTCATCAATCTATCAAGGTAGGTGATTCCATCCATTTTATTTTCAAAACATTTTTTTGATGCTTTAATATTTTTAATTAATTAAGAAATGTGTTATTCATGACTGTGATGTGTTTGTGTGAATTATTGTGTTTTTTCATATTGGTGATTTGATGAAAATTGGGTTCTAATAGATTTATTTATGTATTTATATATATATACATGTATGGTGAATGATGAAAAGCCATTTGATCTTTTAAAATGAATTCAGGATTTATTGAATTGTGTTTGGACTTTTTTTGAATCTTAGTAATTTTGTTTGTATGGGAATTAGGATTTTTTGTATATTTTAGTGTCTTATTTATGGTGTGATGTTTATGTAGTGATCCTTGTAATGGGTTGTGATGCTCTTTATTTTCTTAAATCGGAACATTGACTATTTTGTAAAATTAATTATGTCAACACCATTGTATGTGGGCATATCCATATATGAATGGGGTGCACATATGAATGGGCACACAAATGATAGTGAACATTCATAAAACATTTCCCTTTGAACCCCAGATTTAAAAATATTTTTCCCGATTCCTTTATCTCTTCCTTATCCCTCCTTTTTCCTATGTGCTTCCTCTACTACCGAATGATCTCAAATATGGTTTCTAAATCTATTTTCTAATGTTTGGACCATTTGGAACCTTTTAATCATAAATTGTGTTTTCACCATAGTTTGATAAATGGGTTTTTAATTGGAATTGGATTTGGAAATTTTAAAGGCTTCATTGGTACCTTAAGGTATTTTGTAAAGTGGTTGTAAAACTCATGTGACAATTCAGTCTGATTGACACTTAAATTGGTTTTATCTGTGGTAGGCACAACAATAGTCTTCCTTCCGATGATAGGGATTTCACATAGTTGGTTTTGGGGTTTGTGAAAGTCATGAATGGTGGCATCATTGGGTTGTATTTTTACCAAGGGCTGATGACCCCTTTGTTTTTCCTTATACTAACATCTTGTGATTCCTAAGAATGATTTAGAGGGTCGAGTAATGGTTTCCTACTAATCTTGATTAGATTTAATGGTACCCCTTGGATAAAAAATATTATAGGTGGTATTTTCCCCTGATGAATCTATATTATGGTAGTTCAGTTAGTAATTGAATATGGGGATGAACCATAGACCAATAGGTATGTTTGAAATGAGTTCATCCAGGTATCACTTATAAGGATGTTTAGAAAATTTCCTTTGATTATCATATATATGTTCCTATTTTAATTTTATATCACATTGGATAGCTGATTTCATTTTATTTACCTAGTATTATCTATACTATTTACTTTATTCATGCCGTAGCTCCTTGGTCACCTCATTTGGATTCTTATTTGGAATTTTTTTTCAAACGAGGTGTTAAAAGGAATTTTATTATTTAGTTGGAAAGGGGAGTTTTATGGGAATGTTGTTTCTGGTTAATTAATAATAAAAATCTTATATTCATAAATTTATTTCAAACATTTGTTTTTAGAATATTTTAGTAATGGAAATGTATGGATCTTGTGGTTTCAAACTACGAAGTTGTTATATTCTCACACCCTACTCGTGCCACTCAATGTTGGTAGACTCAATCTATTTTATAGGTTAATGTTCTGTTTAGGTTCCCTTAATGAGTGAGATAGTTATTATTGACAGTGGTGACCAAGAGGTCACATGGAGTTTTAGAAAAATATCAACATGGTTTTAGTTATTTAAATTTTTTTTCCTATGATGAAGTTGTATTTGGATCCTCCTAGTTTAGATGTGTACTCTGTTTGATTCATATATTTTTTATCATAGGATAAATTGTTACCACTATTATATCTTTGGTTCTAAGTTCTAGGCGATAGCCCAATATGATTGGTAAAACATCTAGGGACTTGTTTTGGATCATCACGGGTGACATGTTCATTATTGACCTCGGTTGGAATGGTTGTAAACTCCTGTGGTTCTTCATTTCATGAACAGTTATTATTGTTAGTTGTTTTTTTAGAGATGTATATTATTTTGTGGAAGCAATGAGTTGGGGTTTAATTTAGTTCTTAGTTTGAGTTTATTTTTATACCCCTTATGTTATGGGATATATCTATGTTAGGAGTCCTGGTTTTGGTTCCATCTTGATGGAAGTTACTATAGTGGGGGGAACCCTTTTTTTCCTCCCTTGTGCATCGAATTCCAATGATGATTTGTGCTACTTGGTTTTTTAATGGTGTAGAGTCCCAGAATAGATGTCTTTTTTATTTCTTCTAGATATTTTTAGGTGTGACCTATTGAGATTAATGTTTTGACCATGGTTCACAGTTTCTTTCTTCCTCATTTAGTTTCAAGTTTGAGTTTTGGTAATCATTATTTTAGGTGACTTTATGGGGGAAGAAAGTTGTTATGTCACAGATAATTTTTACATGACCCAATATTTCTTTTATTTTTGTTGATATAATGGTTTAAGATCTTTTTTTGAGGTTTGGATTTATTTAAAGATAAAAAAATTATGATTTTTAAGGATTTTAGTGGTTTTGGCCTGATGCACAATTTGTGTGCACTTCGGGAGAAATTGTGTAGCTGGATAAGTTATAGGGTTTTTTAGTTCAATTTATTCTTTCAATGTTTACCTTCCATAGACTGTCACATTTTTTTCCAAACCATGGGAGTTAAAGGAGTAATTATGTGGCTCTTAGGCGGTGCATGGGAAAAGGGGAAACTGTTAGAAGAACCCATGCGGTATGCATTCAAGAGCCTCTACAATTTTGATAGAGTTGATTTTCATGGTTGTCACATGGTTTCCCAAACTATGTGGACATCCTATTTGGGTGTCCGCCTCTTCCATTAGGGTATGCATGGTTGGCACATAGTTTAGGAAATCATGTGGCCAAACCATGCGACATTCCCAGGTTCTAAAAATATTTAAAGTTCATTTTCTACCATCTTACTTATTAACACCAAATCTACCCCTATGATCTTAATATCATTTATTTAACCCCTTTTGATCCTTAGGTGGATTCTACCCCTCCTCCTCCATGGATTTTTTGAGCTTCAACTACATTTTTTGGGTGGGTTTCTCATTGGTTAAGTATTATTCTCAACCTTCTACATTATTCTCCTTGCTTCTTCTTCTTTCATGTCTTGGTTTTCTGTTAGACAAACCCTATAATTTCAGTCAATTTACTTGATGCTAGGGTGCTATGTTTTATACATCGGCGTCATTCGGTTTCTATCAATGGTTTCATTGCATTCACATGCTGTTGAGATTGCTGTTTCCATCCATTTATTTTCTAGAACATTACATTTGGTGCATGAGTCTTCTTAACTAATCCCAAAATGTACTATTAATGATTTTATGTTTTTTTAATTTGTGTGGTGTTTTAATGATTTCTATTTTATAAAAATAGGGATTAAAATAATTTCTCAAATTATTCCTATATATACAATAATTCATGGTGCTTTATTAAATGCCAATTATACATCAAAATTTATTTTGGTTGTTTTCATAATTTTTTATCCTTAGAAGAATCCTGGTTGTCTACATTATACATGAATTGGGATTTTAAGTAGATTTTGGGGTCTTTTTATGGTGTAATGATTACGTAGGGATCCTTGTAGTGTGTTGTGATTCTATGTGTTTTCTTAAATTCATTATTATGATTATCTGTGTTCATGGGGTGCACATATGGATAGACAAAAAAATGATAATGCTATTTCACAAAAATTACACCATTAAACCATGAATTTAAAAACACTTTTCCCTCTTACTTCTTATCTTCCATATCCTTCCTCTTTTATAGATTCTTCCTTGGTTCTTCAATAATCTAAAATGTTGTATCAAAACGTTTTTCTTAAATTTCATCCCTTTTGGAACCATTCGATCATAAATAATGATTTCACCTTAGTTTCAAAAATATTTTTGGAAATTTAATTAAATTTCGAAATACTAAAGGCCCAATTGGTATCATATTGTGTTTCAAAAAGTGATTTTAAAAATCATGTGACAAGTCATCTCAATTTTTACATGACACAATATTTCTAGGGGATTGATGCATGTATGATTTTCTATGTTTTGTATGATTTTATATGCTATCATGACCTAGTGTGATCCTTGGAATGATGTTACTTGTGTTTTGAAATATTTGGGATGCTTTTTCCTGTAATTTTTTGGTTTTAAATCCATGTATTTTATATTATATTTAATAAATTCTTCATTTGGATTTGATATATTTAAATTAAATACATTTAAATTGATTTACCTACATTATTCTCAAATTTGAGAAAATTGGAATTTGAAATGTTTTTCCATTCTTTTGATATAAAAAATATTACATTGTATATCATGCTTTTTTTTCGTTAAATTTTAGAATACATATATTATTGTTTATAGACATGATATAGAACAGCTAAGTGGGATTCTACTAATCTAGTTATGTCACACTATTTTCGCCACTTTTATGGTGTGTATACCATGTTAATATCAATTGATAGCATATAAAATCATACATAACATAGAAAATCATGCATGCATCAATCCCCTAGACTTATGTATTGAGTATAGGAAGTAGAGGAGAACTCAAAAAAGATAACCTTTTAATGTTTATATCATTTCCCCAGAACAACATGCTTATGGTGAATGTGGACACTTCATGATTGAACCCCCCAATAGAGAATGTGAAATATTTCAATAAAAACCACTTAATTAACCAAGGCATTCCATAAGATATATTTTCTAAACCAATTCATTGTACCATTTCATCAAAACAATGTTTTGAAACCATTTAAAAATGCTTTCAAAATCCCTTGTAATTTTCCAAAAACCAGGGGGAAATATATTTTATCAAAAAATTGTTTACACACACACAAATAAAATCAATAAATCATTCCATTTCATTTTGATTTTTTTTTATAAAAACTAGATAAATGTAGTTCAACCAGATTGGATAGAGACAAAATCATCTACCTCAGAACTCATGGTCACAGACACCCTAAAAGGGATCCACCAAAATGAAGAATACAACAATGAAAAATGATTCCCTATAATAAATCCTCAAATATTAGAACTAATTTAATTTAACAAAAATTTTATTGTAGAAGAAGAACTAACAGATACCTCAAGAACACAAACCCGGTAAACCACAACCAATAATGGATTGTCCCCAAGAATAAGATCACACAACATATATAGAATTAATCATTATGAATCATTAACATGGGACAAAATATGTGATTACACAGTGCACCAGTGTTACCACGATCAATGGAAATGAAAAATAAGAAAGGATTACTCAATCCGAGAGGTAAAATGAAATTGACATGAAAATCATTCACAAAATTAATATATTCAGAATAAACATAGGTTCCCAAAATCAAAAGATAATACTTTTAAGTTGAGTGTGAATAGGGATTTAGAATAATGAAATAATAATATTCCATGAATTTCCCTAAAGTAAAAAATCAAGATAATTACATTATATATAGTCCCTTGACACATCGTGTATTCCATGAGGTCCTTATACTGTGAAAAATGCATCACCCTTTTCATAAATAAACTATCTTTAACATTATATGGTGTGTAATATTTATATGGTTTATAACAATTAACATTGTGTACCAATATCATGGTTTATTCCTTGAGAAAAATATAAGACCATAATACTTTTACATGACATTTAATACTCCAGAATACATTGGTAAAACATATTTTAGTATAAAACACCTCAGTAATTCCTCAAACGTTGATATAACCCCATTTTCTAGTAGATTAATGGTTTAAATGTAGGCCAAAATTATTTAGTAATCCAAAAATAAATTTCCTAATATGATGATATTTTGAGGGTACCAATGATCACCACATCAAACATGTGTTCTCTATAGAATTCAATGGATTCCTTAACAATATATCACTCCATAATAAAACAATTTGGACATATTTTATTTTTTACATTTCTTTTAAAAATATATATATCATTACATGAGGTATATATATCTATAATGTATAAGATCACATAGTAATATCTCTTTAACTATACAAACAATCTAGTGAACCATCACATCAAGGAATAATGATGAAAAGAACATGTACCACTACATTAATATGAAAACAATTTACTTTTTATCAAATTTAAACATCATGTATTCTAAAAATTTAATAAATATACATTTAAAAAAAATTAAAAAAACATTGTTAATTTATTACCAAAATTTTGAGGTAAATGGAAACGTAAATCTACATGCATTAAATATTACATCAAAACATGACAGTTATGTGATCTCAAGACCATTTCCATTAAATAATTAATTGAAATCATAATTTTTATATTTGATAAATACCTCTATAGAAATCATTAAATTATTCAATAATTTTCAAAACTGATATCTCTCTTTCATGGAACAATTGTAAGCAGGTGGTGGAAGATAATTTTGTCTCTCATCCTTCACCAGTGCACACACTTCCCATATACCCATTTCAGTCTTGTACATCAGATATATAATTTTATCCTTTTCTTTTATGGATTAATTTATTAATATTATGATTAAAATATCATATAAATTGTTTTTGTACTTTCATAACATTAACAAAATATCATATGTACCATCAATTCCAGTACGAAAATTCAATGAAAACTGATCACTTTTTTAGCTGGGGTTCAGGTGAATTATGGAAAAGGTTTCACCAAAAAAGATGAACATATCAATTAATTTATCTATGTTTTTATCTTATGTTACTAGATATGGTGATTTACCATTTTCTGAATTAACAATTAATGTTTTCATCCAAGATTGGTAATTATGATGTTAGGGAAGAAATTTGTGATGTCTGAAAAACAAAATATTCAAAGAGTTTTTCAAGGTAACATAGTGTTTACCTTGTTAATAAATGATACAACATATAATTAATTTAATTATAAATTATAAAAATTACAAATAATTAGAAATGTCACTTATTATCATGTATATTATGTCACTCAAAGTAAACACCCCATTTCTATAAGCATTATATAATTTAACACACTAATCCCATTATATTTTCATATCATTGATCAATGTATCTAAGTTAACATCACTATCATTAACTAGTTTTTTTCTGATGTAAGTAGATATAATATAATTTATTTCTACATCATGCATTACAAAAGATGAAATTTAAGATTTACCAACATAACAAGACATTTACTGGGAGTACTAAATTGTTATCCAAATGGGCTAACTTTATTATAAATAATGTAAGAAGAAGGTTACTCAGCTAATTTCCTAATTTTTGATACTCATGATCAATATTTTTCTATTTAGGGAGAGTTTATTATGTAATGAAGTTATCTATACTAATTAATTTTATCTACATTCTATGAAAATTTCCTTTTACTCTCCTCACATCCATAGAGGTGACTAAACCTTAGAATGATTGGAAATTACCATAAACAATTTGAAGGAATGGATTCATCTTGCTTATATCAGTACACACCATAGATTGGGAATTTTTTATGTGGTTCATGGACCTTGAGAAATAATATACAATCATGTGGATAGGGACATATTATTTTAGTGATAATACCATTTTATTGTGACACTCAATTAGAATCATATGTTTAGAAATGTAGCTTATTATTTTCTAGTAGCATATCATTAATGAGGGAATGTAGTTGGTGGCTTACCCGAGTTGTAAAGGCTCCCCGTAATCTTGTATCTGACCAAGGTTGAAATCTGGGTGGGAGGGAATTTATGGAGGTAGAGGGTGACATAGGCCTGACACATGACATAAGCAGGCGATGAGACATGTTTGATGGAGGCTTAGTGATATAGGTAGTATGGTGTAGGAATGACGCTGCATTGGGACTTTTGGTTATGTTTTGAGATTTGTGGCCATTGGGTCTTTGGGGAATGTAATAAATAAAAAAGTAATGAGGGTTGGGTTATCCCTTAGGGGGGCTTTGACCTGAATTTTTGGCCTCTGTGTGTGGTGTGTGAGTGTGTTTAATGTAATTATACCCTGAAGCACATAATATATATATATATATATATATATATATAGTTTAATAAATGTTGTGTCACTTCATCGAATACTAGTTTATAAATTATATTCATTTATTATGGATAATAATGTTTTATATTTTTTAAAACCAATATAAAATGACATCTTTCCATATCTATTCAACATCTAAAAAACAATGGATAATCGAAATGTTCATCTTCAACTATCACTATCATTTACTCAATACCAACTTTATCATACTTTAAACTAGTAATAAAATAATATATATAATATTCATTGTATTTCATACCCGTAATCATAACAAATGATCCAAAAGACATAGTTTTATCCTAGTCTCTTATAACATTTAGTATTCCCAATGTTTATTCCTACATTTATAACAATGATCATCTCTGGATTAAATGTTCTTCCAAATAAACTAAAATAATATTTCTAAAATAAAAAAACATTGATATATGTATTTAATTTATGTATTTTATGGTGATTTAATATATTCATTTATATATTTAAATGATTATTATTTCAAATTTCTAAATGGATTAAATCAATTTTTTTAATATTGAAGAATATAAAAAATAATTTAAAAGATACCAAGAAATTTTTTTCATGGGGGACGAAATGAGACATGACACTATATTTTTTAGGATGATCATAGAGAACTTTTAGGGCATATAACTAATGAACTAAGGAATAACGAGGCTTCTAGAGCTAAAAAATGAAATTAAAGATCATGTAAATAATTACATATCATGAACCAGTTAAAATGATTAATGTGGGGCTTGTCTTGAAGTGAAGAAAAGTGAATATTTAATTTACATGTGGTGTAATAATTTATACATGGTGTAATGATTTACAGTTAGTGTGATAATTTACACATGGTGTAAATTATTAGGATTAGGTTTCAATAGCTAGATTTAATGTATCTTTTATTTCTGAATCAATTTAACACCTACGACCAGCATAAGACCACCATGTGACAAATAATTAATTTTATTAATTATTACCCAAGAACTAATGGGATCTATAAATATAGGTCATGTCTTCACTCAATGAAATTCATTCAAAGCCACCACAACTAAGATCAAGGACTACTACCATCATGATGTGTCAAATAGGTTTTTTATTTTCCCACCCACTTTTAACTAGCATTAGCGGTAGAACTTATGAGAATAAATAATAAAAAGGGGGTATTGATTGTTGAAGGCATTTTATTTTTAAATGAAATTCATTTGGTTCTTCTTCTTAAAACCATATTTCTCAAATATCTTCTTCGTTCTTTCATTCATGACCATTGTGTGAAATCTGGAGGAGTGTTATTTTCAACTTGTTGACTACATAATGACTCAAACCATAACCATTGCGTGGATCATTTTATATGTTTAAATATAGTTTTGAGTTTCCAATTATCCGAATACCTGATGTAGCATGACCATTGTGGAATGGAGACGACCGTGATTTTTGGGTTGTTTACAATGACTACTAGATTATACATACATAGTTCTAATGCATGTGATTTCTTTCCAATTTTTTTTATACAATAATCAGACATTAACCAGAATTTTCAATTATTGTGCACATTTTTTAATTTTCAAAAAAACTAAATCAATCATCATCTATTCTTTCTAGAAAATATTTACATTAATTTCATAAATAGGTTAGGTTTATTTTATTTAATTAATATTTTCTCCAACCTTTTCCTTGTGGGTTTGACCTTGGACTATCATATCGTTTAATACTCTAGAGTTTAGTGGTTTGTTTGTTTCATATTTTATATTTATAAATTAGATAGCCTGACAGTAATTAATGATGCTCATGGGGTTATCAAACATATACATGGAAAAATAAATGAGAAGGGTCATAATCATGATCTTTTGAAAATTGAAAGAACCCTTTATCCCCATCCTCATGCACTTTTTTCATAAATTTGGAATACATAAATTTTCAATTACTATAAATCATAGTTGATACAGTAATATTATTATTTTACAAAACAAATAAATACACACAATGTATCAGTTTTGAATCCAAAAAGGATATTCTTTATATGTACACACATATAACCATAAAATTTGTTATAAAATGTCTTTAAATGAAAAACATATTAAATTATATAATTATAAATAATTATACAAAAATAAGATATTATAAAAAAATAATTTTTTATTAAAAAAAGTCACATATTATAAATCATTCTATTTTTTTGAAATGGATTCATCAAGGGTGATAATTCACTACCCATTACTATCAACGTAAACGAGTTTCTATAACTGCAAAATTATTTGAGTATATATAATTATATTGTATATAAAAACCTATATCAAATAAAATTACATATTTTTATCAATGTTTATTTATTGTTATAGACAAATTATTCACATCAATTATGGTTATTACATTTTCATGTCAATTAAAGATATCATATTCAATCCACAGACTACCATCCCCAAATAAGTACTTCCTAAATTCATCTACTTAACTCATCCTAATGATGTTTTTTCATATGTTTCATGTAGTTATATGAATATTTACTATTTATTAATATGTAATACATTTAGGTTAGATATATAACATATACTTTTTCTGATTGAAACAAACAATTTGGGTGAACCAATTCATTTGCTTCACACTCTATGAACATTTTTTGTAAAATATCTATATCTAAATCTTCCATTCTAGACCAAAATGAAAATATAAAGGAGATTTGAAAATGATACCATAATCAAATCGTAGTGTCTCATACCATGTCATGGTGTATACTAATAAAATTTGGATAAATTTTCATGGCTTGATGATGGTGTATATGTGAATTTTTGTGAATCAGATATGTGAAATGAAAAATATACACATCATTATTAACATCCTTTCAATGTTTATTTTTTTCAATCTATCAACTATTTTTGATACATATTCTATAAATTGATGACTTTAACTATAACATTGTGTGAATATTAACTGTATTTAGGTTGATCTCATCACTAATTTTAATAAAAGCATATTTTATATCCATTTTTAATTCAAACTAGTATGAAAAGATTCACTTGAAACTTATAATTTTAATAAATCACAATACTATTATAATTATATCACTTTTGTAAAATATGACATTCGAAGATAAAATTCATCTACCAAATAAATAATGAGTTGATTGTAGTTTTTAGATCACAAAAAAACTTATTTTAATTTATCTCATCATAGAAACCCATGGAATGAATCATATAATTGTTTTTGAAATTTTTTATTTTTTAATAATCAAAATAAAAACCATAATATGTCACTAGATTTTTAAAGTAATTATGATTGTGGATGGAATGGAATAAATTAAATATTAAAAAAAATCCAAATTTCTAAATTTCTAAATCACGAGGATGATCAATTTAATCATAAAAATATTTTTAATGAGTAAAGCAATTTATAAAATAAAAAACCTTGTTAATAAAATCATAGAAATTAATATTTTGAAAATTTTAAATTGTAGGAAAATTTTGGATTTCCAAATTTTGATTAATCTCTCATTAAAAATAATGTAAACTTTTAGAATGATGTTTAAAAAGATATGGTCAATTATAATAAATATAATGTAAAAGAAAATTTTCACATGAATTTTGATGAAAATTTGACATTAGGATAAATAAAAAATTATTTTTCGTTATTTATCCTATATGAAATAGATATTGAATATTTTTATATTATTTTTCATTTTTAAAATAAAGTTATAGACCAAATTGAAATAACTATGAAAAAAGATATCATAATTCAACAAAATTGTTTTTTGAATCAATGTAAAGCCCCATTATAATCGATTAAGAGATTATTTTTGATGAGTTTGTGACTAATAAATATTAGGTAAAAAATATATGATATTTGTATCCATTGAGAAATCCTTCCAAAAGTTAAAGAATAATTACCAAAAATCATTTGAGTGAGGGGCGAAACATCAATCAAGAAGAGAAGCCCAATGAGAAGAAGCAGAAATTGTAAATGAAAACGCCAAACGACTAGCCAAGGATAAGAATTAAAAAGTAAAAAATAAGCATGAAATATTGATTAAAAACGAATAACGAATAACATACGTTTAATTTAAGGCCTGATTCATCTGAATTATTTGAATGTGGCAGCCAAATAAATATTCCTCGGTGAGATCTTGAATGGAATGAGAAAGGGTGATATTAGTTAGTGTATTTTTAAAGTAGGAGAATGGGTTTTATCAACATTGGAAAAATCATTTTTAAAAGATACATTTATCAGTGCTATAATGAAAAATTATAATAAATGTATGATTTAGCATCATGTTATTAGCACTGACAAAGCCCATGAATTTTCAGTTCTAAAAAGTAATTAATAACTCACATTTTTATTAGTGTTAATAGATAAACACTAATAATCATATCTTTATCAACATATAATATATGATTGATAACTACTAGTAGAAAAAAAATATTAAATTTTAAAAAAATATTAAATTTCTAAATATATAAAAATTTATATTAAAATTACTTAATAATAAAAAATAAATAGTAATAAAATAAAATTTAAAAATATCAAATAATTTATAAAAATTTAAAAGAAATTATTTTGTATATTAATGTATTAATAATTATTATAATATTATGCTAAATGTATTATATTATATTAATTTTTTTAATATTACGACAAAACAATAAAAAATATAAATTATGTAAAATTAAATAATACTAAAGCTGAATAAATTATATAAAGTATATATATTATAAAAATAATATAAATGAAGAAATATTAAAATAAAAACAAAAAAATAAAAAAATTAAATTTAAATAACAAAGATTTAAATAAAATGACTCATTAAAAATGACTAGATAATAAATTTATAAATATTTCCATAAAAAACTAAAATAATTATTAATTGTGTAAATTAAATTCATATTAAAAATATTAAATATTAATAAATAAAATTATATATATAAATATACAAAGTGAATAAATTACCTAAATATTAAGTGAATAAATATTAAAAATGAGTAAATTATAAAATTATTAAAAGGGAATAAGTATAAAAAAAAATAGAAAATAATAGGAAGAATAAATATACAAACGAATAAAATAAAAAATAAAAAATTAACAAACTATAAAAAAACTAAAAAAATAAGTTAATAATTTTAATTGTATTAATTAATAATATAATAAGAATGAATGAATAAGAAACTAAAAATAAATAATATTACAAATTATACTAAATAAAAGTGATTTATAAAAAACGTACTGATTATTAATGAATAAATAATAATTGTTTAAATATTTAAATATAAATATATTAAAATAAAAATGAATAAATAATTATTATAAAAATTGCATTCATATTTAATGTATTAAATTTTAATATTTAAAAATGTATAAATAATTATATGTTTTTATTATAATTTGTTGTGATCAAGGTACTTTTATTAAATAAAAAAATAAAACCCTCATTTAATCTGGGTTGAGAGGTATTCTATACATGAACCTATGTCCAATTGGAAAAAAAGATCAATGAAAATTGACCCAAAGGCCTAGCAGTGTAACTGTTAAACCAAGGACCAAAATCATTGAGTGATCAGCATGCATCATGCCAAGTAACCAGTCAAACATTACACCACCCCTATCATAAATAATCACATCTTGATATGAGTCTGGAAGATGCACCACCTCTACCATAAACTATTGCCTCAAGGACTGATGCATCGTGAGAGGGTTCCCCTCCAACCATGGAATGGAAAGTGGGTTGGAAGATATGTTCTAACACACTAATATTTCTTTCGATCTGACTACACAATGATTCTTGCATGGCCCTTACTTGAATGACCATCTTATGTTTTGAAAACTCAAATTGGTCATATGTGAATATATTCACTTGTTAGAGAACCCCTCCACCCCACGTTAGTAGACATAGGGGATTAAATGCTCAATGATAAGTGAAAAAATGCCTATCACATAAATTGAGGACACACATCGAGCAGTGTCTGCCCACAATTCGAACCTAATGTATTGAGTTGTATGTCCTGGCCTGTCATGTCGCATTAGGATCACTAGTACCTACCCAGAGGCACAAGGGATTGAAGGTCAAAAAAAAAGATGATCTGAGGGACCAATGGTCAATGAAATAATAAGAGAGATTAATGACCAATTGTTTTGACAACACTAAATTCGAAGCCGAAAGAAAGAACAAGCCACATCTGCCTTCCCCACTATCCTATCATTCCATGATCATCGTCATCAACACAGCTACACCGTCATTGCTTATTGAATCCATGTCACTTCTACAAAACTAGTTCCATTCTAGGGTCGAGTCCACGTCGTTTTCATTGCTTGAATCCACAAACGTTTTGGTTGTGGGACATGTCCGCCCCACCCCACAGTTGTAACAGCACAAATCCATGTTTCCATCACCACTCAAGGCCATATGATTTCACGTTCTTCCCTTTCACCGCATGAATTAATGCCATGGAGATGGGTTTTACAAAGAAACCCAAAAATCTATGGGACTGTGACACCTTCTATGTTAACTATAAAAAAAAATTATAAAAATCATAAATCAATAAAAAAATAAAAGTAAGATATGTTAAGAATGAACAACATTTAATAATTAAAATTCAATAAATGAAAAAAATGAATATATATTAATAATTGTATTAGTTAAAACATTAAAAATGAGGAAATAATAAATTTAAAATGAATCAACATTATAATGTACAATTAAATTCAAGAGATTCACAATAAACTGCAAAATAAAATTGAATTAAAAATAATTATATTATGATTTATAAACAATAAGTATTGAAATAAAAATAATTAATTGTTAATTATATAAATTACAAACATATTAAAAATATTAAATATTAACAATTGAAAATGTTTAAATAAATATTAAAAAATAAATAAAAATTATTTTCTAAAATGTGTATATATATAGATACACATGAATACATGTTACAAACATACACATACACACATACATACACATGTATAAAAAAATAAACACACATACACAAACATACAACTGCATACATGTACATAGACATTCATACAAATATATACACATACTACAAAAACATACAGATATTTCATAAACATACACATAATACATAAACACACACACACACATATATATATATATATATATAAATCCATATAAGCACATACACATACACTTACATATATACAAAGAAACATACATACACATACATGAACATACATTCACATACATACAAATGCATACACATAAGCATAAGCATACAAAACACATACATCTCTATACGTAAACATAATCATAAACACTCACAAAAAAAAATTAAAATACACATGCAGGAAAACACATACATACACATATATAAAATAAATACGCATACATAGACGCACATAAAAACATACACATGCTGGAATATACATACACATGCATATATATACATAAAAATCTATGTGTGTTTTATATTTTTTTAATATGAATATAAATATATAATTTCAAATATTAACTATATTAAAATAAATATATATTCATTTATATAAATATAAAAAAATTTAGTAAAAATTTCAATATATTATATCTGTATATACATTTTTAAAATAATTTATCTAAATATATTATCAAATATTTTTATTTATTAATATAAATGTAATAATTTTTTATACATAAAATTATGTCAATAAAATTGATTATAAATTTCTGTTATAATATAGTTATATAAATCATATTGATAGATTATATTTAAATATATATACATATTGATATGAAAATACTATTTGATAATACATAAATATGTATATATAAGTTAAATTATTCATGGTTCCCTTTATCACTGTTGGATTAACAGTATTAAAGGGGAGACTTTCTTCAGATGTGATTAAAGATCTGGTAAATTGAATCCTTATTAATGCTAAAAAAGCACTAAAAATGTGTAATCCATTATCAGATATTTTTTAACATTGACAAAGATTGTACTTATCAATAATTTTAGTTAGTAATGACATAAATATTACCTTTGAGAGTGTTTTTATCATTTCTAAATGGTAAAACTAAATAATGAAAAATTATTTATTATGCTAGTGTATGGAACTACTCAACAAACTCTATCACTTATATACTCTCCCTCTAAAATCCCTATCTTCTTCTATCATCCTTAACTAAATTTTATACTATAATTTAATTGTGGATAACAATGTAATACCCATATTGTTTATGATATTTTGTGTATCACATGAACGGAATAATCTAAAGGATATTTTGATCCTTATAATGAACAGATTGAAGAAAACAACAATAGTGAACTTTGTTAAAATGTTCATGTTCTTCATTCCAAATTTATTAAATTTCCATTTCCAATGAATGATGATCAGGATATTTATGGTTTTTAATTATTTTCACTTCACTGATTATTCATAAATAGGTCCTTGTAAACTAAACATTTGGTTTTACGTATATAGAAATTTTATTTTAGTTTGATTTAAAGTATGGATGTCATGAATTTTTGTTTCTTAATTTGATTATGAATTTTGGTTCTATTATGAACCATTTTATTGAATTATAATATTGTATTTTTTAATAATTATTTATGTATGAAAAATGTGGATATGTTAAAATCTATTTTTATATTTTAAATTCTCAGTTTAAAAACATTGGTTGTGATATTCATAATAATAAGTACAATTTTTCTTAGTTTTGTATAATTATATATTTGTTTTTTAATGCTAAAAAAATATTAACATATTTAAATATGATGGATTTTGAAATGGGTTGAGCACATATGTGTGGATTATTAGGGGTGTGAATGTAAATTTGGAAAAAGTAATAATAATAATAATAATATTTTTTTTAAAAATAATAATGGTGCATGCAGTGTGCGTAGACGTGCACGTGGATTGGTATGACTTTTTTTTAAAACCCAAATAATAATTTATGGTTCAGTTTTGATACATAAAAATAAAACAATTTAATAGTGATTCGGTGTGGATTAGAAAATTTCTAAACCATTAATTTTTGGTTTCCATTATGGAATGAATATTTTTCTAGTAAAAAATGGGTGAATAAATCCAACCACAAGCATAAAAGAACATGACCCAAGAAAGAGGACCCCTCCATGAAAAATAATCTTACTAATGTAATCTTATAATATAAGTAATCTTTATTGTTAATGAAATATACTTTTTAGAATATTGTTTCATGTTTGAATAGATGAAATATATTTAATCATAGGATTTCTAGATTAATATATCATTACTTATGATTTAAAATAAACGATTGATATTCAATGTGTAAGAGTTAGTATTTAGAGTTTAATAATGTCGAAGTTAGTAATTTATGGATGATGGTTTTAGATAGTATATAAATGATTCAAGGGTTCAAGATTCAAATATAATTTTCAGGTTTTAAAAGTATAATTTTTTTATTTAGAAATTATAGAAGATTTTTTAGTTTATATAATAATTAATAATCTTATTTTTTTACAAAAATAAAATAATGGAATGTAAAATAAAATTCCTAAATAATATTTACATATTTTTAAGTTTTTTTAATATTGATTGATAAATATACACCTTTTAAAATAAAATCAAACATTTCATAAGAAATCATATTCTTCTAACATAATAGAAAAATGAGATTAAAATATACCTATGTTAGAGTGTGAATCCCATTCTCACTAATCTAATCATATTAAAAAAATTTGGTAGTATCTCTGAATCGATTCTAATATAATCTATTATTAGAACCAGAAATATTTTTTTAGATCAGTCTATGAAAAAAAACAAAAAGTAATGAATATTACAAAATTATAGTCCATGTTTGGAAAATTATAATTGAAAAAAATACAGAAATTGATTGGAAAGAAATAAAAATAAAATATTATGTTTGATTTTCAATGGAATTCAATCTAACATAAATAAAAAAATATTATTGATAAAACACTTATTATAATCTCTAACAAACTTTTCAATTTTCGGTATTTTCTCCCTCTAGAAATGATGTGATTGAACTAGTACATTAACCAAATGCAGATCCATCCTCATAAGAAAATATATAAGCATATAACCAAGATCCCACCACCTAACTCTAGGTAGACTCTGAAAACAATAATATCACCTCAACACGCATTTTCAGTAAAACAATTACATGAATTCACTCTATCATAAACGACATATACCTACTTATATTTATTATAACCATGATTCTAGATTACTCTAAAAGTAAAACATTGAGACCAAAATTAAAAATCACACAGGAAATGATAACAGGAAATAAAAAAACACACCCTTATAAGGAATAATAACCCATCAAATTAAGTAAATAATGAAAATCACAAGGCACATCTAGATATGATAATAAATATTAAAACTAATTCAAGTTCTATTCATCAATATAATATCAAATTCCATCCCTAAATAAATAAAATAGAGGGATATAATAAATTTATAGATTTGATATGATGATTTTTTTTCTTAATTGATGCTAACATGAAGATATTGTGCACCACAACCAGAAGTGTAGATTTGGGATATTGGAAATGAAGAGCAGGTGTTACCATTGTGGGGTTATAGTAAAGAGTTTAATCAGTTAAATATTTGTCACTCTTATATATGACTATCAAATTTTTTTAATAGAAATATAATGGGGGTGTTATGATAAGTTGATATTGTTGTGTTATAGGGAAGGGGATCAAAAATAAATAAGGATGAGAAAGAAGATGGAATTTGATCAAGAATGAAAAAGGGGTCGATATATGAAAGAAATTGATAAAATTGAAGAGGGGTCATAATGGATATTTGGAATCAAAAGATGGATGATAATGATATGGGAGAGGATGGATTAAAAGGGGATTAGGGAAGATCATACAATATTAAATGAGAGATAGTTTTTGATAAAACCAAAAAATAGTTATTTAAATATGTTTTGTTTAATTTAAATATTAAATATCGTATTGGATCGTGGGATAAACCATAAAACACAATGATTTATTAAATATGTACCACAAAAAATCACAAAACCCCATACTATTTCTCTTTTGTTTGGTTCCGTTTGCAGTTTTTTTTGGTCCAGGATAATTTTTCCCACCCAAAGTTGTGGAGTCTTGTATAGGTGAAATTAGGGGGCGGGTAATAAAAAATAGATAAATATCTAAAGCGGGATATTTTCTATACGTTCTTTAGAGGAATTAAATTAAAAAATGATAAAATGATAATACAAGAAGAAATTTTTTTAAGAAAACATTAAGGATTATGGATCTTCAAGAAATAGTCTACCAATGAGGGGAGATATTTTTCTCTCTCTACCAGTTACTGCCTCTCTTAAATTATCCAACATTTTTTATATTTAGTTATACATAAATATTGGTAAAAATAGAATTCCAATATATTTGTTTCTTATGTGATGAGGATTCAATTTTAGAACTAAAATAATTCAATTTTATTATGTTAAATTGATCCTAAAAAAATTATTGTGTTTATAATTTTGAATAGAAATACTTCTTGGTGTGGAAGCATCACCTATTCACATGTAAAAAAACTCTTTCTTTCTTTACTTGTCATTTTAAATAATTTCTTCATTGGTTATCATAACTAATTATTTTAGATATCTTAATAATCATGAAAGATAAATTATAATACATTAGAATATTTTTTCATGTTTTGTATGCACTATGAAAATTTATTAATTGTGTTTGAGTTATAAATTTGCGGATATATATGTGTAAATAGACGAATTAATACAAGAATTAAATTTATAAACCATGAAATTAATTTAACAATTAATTTTTAATTTAATGTCATGATATATGAATTGAAAAAGGTGTTAAGACATTTTTTATGTGTTTAAGAATCCTTCACTACTTTAGATATTAATTTGATGAATAAGAAAATCTTGATATGTTATTTAGATTAAATTTTATGTTCTTTCTAGTGTTTTATCATGATATTTTTTTTGTTGAAAAGATTTTATTTAACTATGCATTTTTAATGATAAATAACTACATATAAAATACTAGATAAGCTTGTATAATGCTTGATCTATGTTAGTGATATATTTTTTGGGGGTTAAGTTGATGTTTGGTTGATATATGATTTCTATTCAATATGGTGATGTGAAAATATAATGTCGAAATGGTTTTCTAATGATTCATTTTTCGACAATGAAATTTATGTTCTACTAAACTATAGTTTTAGTGTGAAATATTTTTCTGAGATTAATATGTTAAAGAATTAAAATGACATTGAATATGAGGTTACATCCATATGTTTTCACTTGACTAATGATGCGATTATGGTGAATATTTTAGGGTTCAATTATTATATGATATAATTATTAGGAATTTCATTTGGGTAAAAATGATTGTGGGAGGAAGTTAACACTAGAAATAATATATTTATGAACATTTCTATTTAACGTTAACAATGTTTATAAATGATGATCAATTAATTACATCGGTTCTATAAAAACATGGTTAAACATGGAATTGGTAAATCTAACCATGATTCTAGTGCAGTTTTTCTGTGATTACATGAAATGATTCTAAATGGGATAATAATTATTTATACTTCTCAGAAACGAGGGTATGTAATTTTTTAAACTCCGTTGTTTCTCATAACCACCTATCAGGCTATGATGTCCTATACTAACACCCTACCTTAATGAAATATTTTTCTACACCAACAGTGCCCCATGTACTAGTCCTTCATAAGCTGATACCACCCACACCTATGTCCTGTTGACATTGAAATTCAATTATGACACTTCCTACCTCGTTCCCATATATATATACACCACCTAAAACCTACCCAAAAAGTTCCATTCAACCCTTTCATGAAATTAATTTGATCATCATGGGGATTGAACTTGTGATGTTAGCAGACAAGATGAATTTTGGAACCACTTGGTCTATGTTCTTTTAATATAAAATAATGTTATTAACTGTATTTATATATAAGTGTGAATCTCTATGTAAAAAAATCTATTTACATTAATAAAAAATATATAAAAAAAACAATAGATTTTTTTATAAATATTTAAATATGAATATATGTAAATGTCTATAAATTTTTTATATCAATATTTATTATAAATCATTTATTATTAATGATAATGTATTTAGTTATACATATTAATTTTAATTATTATTTAATTTGAGTGTGTATTTGTGTTTATATGTATGCATGCCTGTATGTTTTTATTCATGTATATATATTCACTAATTTAATATAAGTTACATTTATTTATAATGTTATATAGAATTATTATGCATAATATATATATATATATATATATATATATTTATAAATCATTTATTTAAATTATTTTAAATGTTATCTAGTAATTTTAGATATATATATATATATATATTATTTATTCATATTTTTTTTATTATTATATAATAATTTAATTTAATAATATTATATATCATAAACAAATAATGAAAAAAAAAATTTTAATTTCATATCCAATTCACCTATGTTTAAAAAAATATAATAAAAATTACCCACATTTTAAAAATCATGTCTAATGAAACACGTTCTAATGTAAATTATTCTTATTTTAAAATGAGGCTAAATTAACTACTTTTTTAATAAAACATGGGTAAATTAAAAAATTTCCACGTTTAAAGAAACCATGGTTAAAAACTAATCTATTTTCTTTTTTTAGTGAAAACCCAACAACTAATCTTAGGAAGTTATTTGATTTTTATTACAATTATTCTCATTAAACAATATTTGACATAAGGGGATACTTACAAGCTCTAAATTAATTTTATCATAAAATCAATTTTATAATAATAGGGAAATTTGGAAATTTTTGACTAATTAATTGGTCTAAGAAATAAAATGTGGATTTATTTGGGGAACAAGTGTGCTATAAATTTTAGTTTGGAACCATAAATGTACTAAAAAAAATAAATTTGGTGTTTTTTGGATTTATTTATTGAAAATTTCATATGGAGGTTGTTTTGAAAGGTTTAAATAAGGTTGGAAGTATTAAGGGAGATATATTTCAAGAGGATATACACCATGATATAACACAATAGTTTGTACTATGGTATATAATGGCTATAATTCTCTCGCATCCATGTTTGGGGTATCTGTGTCATAATACTCCAAGTTTCATTGTGAGGTAGTATTACGAAGGTTAATTCAAAGTCACATAAGTTAAATCCATTTTTTTGTTATAGAATGTATATACTATGAATAATTTAAATAGGTATTTCCATATACATGTTTACACAAAATAAAATGAAGGCTAGTCAAGGCCAGCAGTTGAAGTATCCAACCACACTTAAGGGGTGGTGGCTAAGTGATACATTCAATAGCTTATGAAGACATGAATAAAAAGTGTAGCACCTTCCTGGAGAAGATCAACACAAGGATGGAGTGTGACAAAGTCAAAGAAAAACACCATGTAGAAAATAACAATGTGGTATTTCATGGTGACCTTTTGGGTAGGTCAGCCCAAAAGGATTCAAATGGTGGGTTATGGAGCACATGTGTAATTTCCCTAACCTTTTAAATAATATTTGTTTTACGAAAAAATATGTGTTATATTATATTATACACAAAAAACCATATCACATTAATAATAAAATAAATATAAATGGGAATATGACCCTTTTAATTATGCTATTATATGACTGTTGGTCAATTATAACCGTTGGTTAATATGACCATTGGTAACTGCACTATTGATAATAATTTTAATGTTATAATTAGTGTTTATAAGTAACATTTGGGAAAGGATAACTGATATAGAAAGAAGAGTTGATTGCCTAAACTAGTGTATTCATAACATTTGAAGTCCATTTTTCAGATTTTGGGAGAGAGGTGTCATCACTAGGTTTCTCCCTTGACTAATCCCAAGATGATCATCAAAATTTGAATCTTGGATAAAATTGACTATGGGAAAAGATCATGTTAATAGAGATTAATACTCATTCGATGTTAGTCAAGGTACCCCAAAAAACTTCTACCATCACACACCTTACTCTTAGGTTGTATACAAGTTTTATAAGGGGTTATATGCCCCAAAATTAGTGTGTAATTACTTTTATTTAAATAAAATTGTTATTCCATTAATTCTTTTTTACGAATAGTATTTCTTAATAATACTAATATTGAATATGATAAATTTATCATCCAAAAATAAATTTTAATTCCTAGAAAAGATATAATTATTTATAATAATATTAAATATTATGATTTATAATTATTTTAATGAAATATTATGACAGAATCAATTTTTTTTAAATATAAACCATAAAATATTTTTTAAACTGTCTGAAAATTTACTACAATTTTCAATCCACTATTATTTTTAATAAATAATTATAATTATATTTAAAAGATTATATTGTAATATTAAAAAAAATTATGATAATATAAATTTCATTTTTTAAATCATTACTTATTTATTAGGATGTTGGGAATTTATTAGAATTTTCAAAAATACTTTATTTTTTCATGAATAGAAAAAATACGGTTTCAGTTTTTCAAATTTTTTAAAGATTTTGTAATTATGTCACAATGATATAACAACTAATTAACCACATTAAAATACCTAAAATATGATATTTTATTAATATCAAATATTTTAATATATTTAAATCAATTTCAAAATCTATAATTTATTTTCCAAATTCTAAAATAAAAACTATAACATTAAAAGTGTTATTTTGAGTAATCATTACATTTCCTTTCCAAAATATGTAATATAAAATGATGGTATAATATTTTGTATTAAAATAAAATAATTTTTTTTCATTTATCCAATATGTTTAGAATGCCCATGGTTTTTCATTTAACACAACCCATGTTTCCAAGGGCAATATTTAGAAATTAATAAAAAATCCCCCATATTTTCAATAAATACCCACTCATTTATCCATTTACATTCAATATAAATTCTTCCTTCATTAATATATGATTGTTTCTACTCCCAAGAATCAATACAAAGGTTCTCTCAATCATCCAAGGTCTCACTCTTCATGTTTTAGCTGTTACATTTCAAGGTAAGGGAATTATCCTTCTTTTATCTTCAATCGAAGAACCTCTTTATGCATATGTATTCTGAATGTTATGGAAACTCTATGTTATTTAATTTTTATTTAATCCCATACTTTCAAATAATTTATTATAAATGGTATACCCTCGTACCATTTCTCATTAACCTTTTCTAAAATCTTGTTTTATAACAATTATGCTACTGAATTTACTCCTTGAAATTTCTCACTTACCCTCAAGAAATTGCCTTTTATTTTTGTTTAATGGATACCCAAAACTATATCTATTATTGGGTTATTCAAAAAGAAAAAAAATGGATTATTTTATTCTGTTATTAACATACATGAAACCCATGTTCCTTTTTCATAGTCTAAAAATGACATAAGGATCATGTTTTTTAAGAACTTTGGGAAACCCCATGATTTTAATATGAAACCAGTTTCTTTTATTTTCCACAAATTATTTAATAAATGATTTATTATGATCTATGCAGTAAAATTAATTAATACATATTAAGGGTTCACCCTAATAGCGCTCTAGTCCATTGAGTATAAAATTTAATCTCTATATATGAAATGTTATATGATATCTTGCTGAATAACCTTAGTAATTTTTACAACAAATTGGTGATCAACCTTGGTGATATGCTAATGAATGTATGAATTAAAATTTTAGCCACATTTTCATGTTATGGTTAATGTTACTTTTATTATTAATTTCATCATGTTCTATTTCTCATTCTAAAATTATATTCCTCATGTCCTTTTTTATATTCCTCAAGATCACATGTAAATTATTCCACTTTCTTTCCATTATTAGGTCGTATTATCACCCTTTACATTGATGTATATCCCCAAATTATTAGATATAGTACAGGTAATTAGAATAGACAAATGAATACTAATTCAATTTTGTTTAGAAGAATTTTGTTTTATTCGTTGGGGTGAAAGACACATTTATTATTTAAAGAAAATACTTCTTTCAAACTGGGTAGAGGGAGACCCATTACAAAGAGACAAGGACCAAGACCATGTGGTCTGAATTCAATGCCCAAAATCCCAATAATTATGTGGTTTTGGAAAAATAAATATCTTTTTGGATAAAAACATGTTTATGTGGATTTGGCTCAGATTTATCTAGGGGTGAAATCCAAAAACACCACTATGAGATTGAATCAAATAAGAACTGGTTTAAAATATTGAGCCTTACAGTAATCCTAGATTGACACATTTGGGGGATATATAACATTATAAACTATATATAGAAAATTTAATTGTTGTTAGTTAATAACATATTTAATAATGAATTTATAGGACACTAAATTCATTTATAAGTTATAATATTTTTAAAAGAAACATGTTTCCCACTAAAGTTTTCTTCTTTAATAAATTTGTAGAAAATAAGAGGAAATGCATAAATAATGAGCACAACAGACCTTGCATCGATGATCCTCCGATAGAATATGGAATTTAAAATATAAAAATAATGATAAATCAACTGACCGAAGTTAATAACTATAACATGAATCAAGTTGAGAGAATAGATTCACGTCGAAGGGAACAACATTCCATTAAGTGAACTATGTATCAACGAACACCTTCTTTCAATAGATCTACCGACCCATTGAGTATTGATCAACGAATAAGATCTATATATAATATCATTTCTATACACTATTTCATGGAACAAGAGAAAGTCCCCCTTGATATGTAGCACTTAGATGGAGAATCTAATCATTGGTGGTCATTGATTAAAAACACGAATCCAAGAAGGGAGTTTTATGCTATAGAGTGGTAAGAGTTTAGAGGATCCTTTTCAATAAATATTTTCCCCAATAATTGAGAAAAAAAACCTAGGAAAAATTCATATAGCTGAATTAGAAGGGAAAAAATATATGGGATGCTAAGATATGAACTTTACAAGTATTTTTCATAACACCTTTATCATTGTCATTGATTCTAATTGGAATGTTGATGGATTGTATAGTATATTAGGTCCACAATTATTGAATAATCTATCTAATCAAGATTATGACAGCTATGAGGAGATAGTGTGAAGTTATATGAAGGTTGAATTGGTGTTTAGAGAGACACATTGGTCCTATATATTGAATTAAAATAAGATATCAATATATCAAATCTCATGTTGGATCTATGATAACAGAATAGGATAAAAGCAAGTGAACATTACCACACGCAACAAATGTGGGATGAAGCATTTAGGGAACTGATTTCTTGGGAGCATGAAATGTTATAAGTGTGGAAGATATGGCTATATAGATAAGAACTATCATAATGAGGTGAATCCTCAAATTATTAACACAAATAAAAAAGGAAATATACTGCCAGACCATCCTGAAGTCCATTGGTATATGTGTGTAAACTTGGGAAATTTTCCAATCCCGGTTAAAATCAGAGTGTAATGGTAGGGAAAAACCATCAACCTCATATTAGTCCAAATGAGAATGGTTGGTATTTTTCTATCACGATAGTTGAAATTGAAGCTCCAAATGATGTGGTGGCAGTTACTCTCATTGTTCTCTAAATGAAAGAAATAACTTTGTTTGATTCAAGTTATATGCATTCCTTTATTTCTTATATGTTTGCAAATAATATAAAATCAACCCATGAATTTATAGAAGTACAATTTTCATCCCAGATTCCTAGAGGGATTATCAATGCATAAATAGTGTATAGAAACTATATAGTTGACTTCTGTGAGGAAAATATCATCACAAATCAATAATTTCTTCCCATGCTGGAATTCGACATTATACTTGGGATGAACTAGATCTCAAAGTATAATTCTTATATCAAGTACATAGGTAAGTAAATCGCAGTAGTATTGAATGTAAAACCTATTTTTTCACACGAGATATATCTAAACCTAATATTTGTCATAAGTAGATTCTTTAGTGTTCTTTATGGTGATGAGTAGTAAAGATAAATAATGGAATGAATGTATACAAAAAGAAAATTCCCACATCAAGTTGGAAAAAATTAACCTATTTCTTGAGTAGTTACCTAGACCATGATAGATATAGAGGTATACTTCTCCATTGAACTCATAACTAGATCCAACCAATATTAAAGACCCCACATTGAATGGAAAATGTGGAGGTGGGAGAATTAATGAAACAACTCCAAGATCTATTAAAGAGAGGGTTTATCTGACCATGTTCATGTCCTTGCAGACGAAATGTTCTCTTCGTGATGAAGAAGGATGGATCAGGTTGGCTATGAGTTGATTATTGTGATCTTAATGGGGTTATAGTAAAGAAAAATTACCCTATCTTAATGATTTATGAGATATTTTACTAGCTTCATGAGGATCAATTCTTCTCAAAGATTGATCATCAATTTGGTTATAATCAATTGAGGGCAGAGAAAGAAGATATTCCAAAAAGTTCCTTCTAATCATGATATGGTAATTATACGTTTTTATGTCCCATTACATGACTAAATCACCTACTATATTTATGGATTTGATGAATAGATTCTTTAAGGACTTCCCTGAAAACATGGTGAAAATTTTTATTAATGATATTATGAAATTTTCTAAATGTAGCAAGTATAATGGGGATCATCTAATGGTTATTTCGATAACAATGAGGAAGTATATACTTTTTAGAATGTTCATAAAATGTGAATTTTTGTTACAAAATGTTTATATCTCAGGTAACATTGTAACATTGAAGGAACCCAGATGAACATGCCAAGAAAAAGATCGTGGATGAGTGGCCTCATCCTAAAACAGTAACTAAGATTCATATTTTATTTCATTTAGAATGAAATTATATGATGTTTTTGAACTACCTTTCATGAAATTCTAATCTACCAACCATGTTAACTCTAAATGTTGTGAGGTTCATCTAAACAAAAAAGTGTTCTGAAAGTTTCCAAGAGTTGAAGAAGAGATTGGTTACTGAACCCATGTTAACTCTTCCCTCTACCAAGGAAGGGTTCATCATTTTTAGTGATGTGTATATAAATGTTTTTGGGTGTTTCTTCATAGAAAATAATAATTTTATAGATTATTCATATCGATAGTTAATGTCTCACGAGCATAAATCACCAATCCATTACCTGGAGCTTTTTCTGGTCATTTTTCTCTGAAGATATTGAGTCACTATATTTATTGAGTGAAATGTGATATATATACCAACCACCAATGTTTGAAGTATATTGTTAGGAAAAGTTAATTTAACATGAGTCATAGTATATGGTTGGGACTTTATAACGACTATGATTTTTTAATTAATTTTCACCTTAGAAGAGAAAACAAAAGGAATTGAACACGATTCATAAGAAATTTTTGAATCATCCTAAAGATTGTGATTTTTTAATTCATTATCACCTTGTAAGAGAAAACAAAGTCGATGATGCATTATGTATGAAAGACCCTATTGTTTTAGAAATTATGAGGATTTAAGTAGATCTTTTGATCAAAGACCTAGTAAAATTAGACAAGGGAATTGTATGTGAAGGGACATCATCAACCCTATCCCAAATAATGTCTCAACCATCATTACTAGAAAAATTAGAAATAATTCTCAAATAGAAAATAACTTGTTACAAAATATGATAGTGTATTTAAAGAATGGGAAGTTTTTTGTGTTCAATACTGATCATGAAGGTGTACTAATCATTTAAAAAAATGATATGTTTTTCTTTTATTCCAGAAATAAAGAAGGAGTTAATGGAAGAAGCCAGTAGCTCTAATTTCTTTATACATCCTGGAAGCATAAAAATTCAAGGGGAACTTCATGATCATTATTGGTGGGATAATATGAAAAGGGATATTTCTGACTACATTGTATGGTGTTTCATGTGTCAACAAGTGAAGGAAAAGAGAAAAATTCATAATTGGGTATTATAACCACTAACCGTACAAACTTGCAAGTGGGAAAATATCACTATGGACATTATCACTGGTGTCTTGAGAATACCAAAATAGTTCTGATCATGAATTTGGTAACCCAAGTCAATGAACATGCAAATTTTATTAAAAATTATATGTAGAAGTACACACACCATCTCCAAAAGGACCACATTGAGGAATGTCAGGAGTCCAACATCATAACACAAAATGGTCTACAAAATCTATTAAGACAAAACATACAAGATGTCATCTATTAGTTGATAAAAGTGAATAATGTGTGCACCCGACCACAATGAGGATTCTAACTGAAAAAAAATCCACCTGAGGAAGCCATATTGAATGAAAAAAGATAACCTGATGATGTTATCATGCCCTTCAGGACCACTACTCATGATCACAATCACCCCTGATGCCCATCATTGGATGTGATGGTCTGCATGCTATCAATGGTAGCAGTCACCACCAACATAACATACCAATGATAGCCCATGGAATGTGAGAACATCACACCATATGTTGTTTCATAACACCACTGGTTTCCCCATAACAACTAAAATAATGGAAAAAAATCACTCTTCCATCCTGATGCTATAAACACCACATAAGATGGGAAAAATGAACATATATCCAATCAAAAAAACCACCTCTAACAAGTAGGCCCATAAAAACAATGAAATTGAACAAAAATAATAATATTATCACCATTTCAAGTGGCGTGAGGTCGCCTCTACATCCAAAGGTTGACTCAAACTCTCGAAGTCCTATCGAACAATGTCATCCATGCATGTTCCCTATGGCATTATCAGATGCCATTCAAGCTACATCACTATACATATCATGGTCATCTTGCTAATGACTATTCCACTGTCACAGAAAACTCAATGAAATTCCCCCCATCATTGATGATAAACTGGCCAATGAAGAACCCATATCACTATATTCGGTTAGTGAACACCATAAGAGCCCGCAATTATCACATACATAGTTGTCAACACCAGATCCTCACTGGATGACTTAAGGTGGCCAATGTCACCGACATGATCCCAATCCAGTGTTGTTCAACCCCATCCAGGCCCACCAACCACCTATTTCACACTGGTTAACCACCACTTTCCCCATCATCGTCCATGACTAGAACACTTCCCAAGAAACCACAACACATTGAAGGGGTCCAGATCTGAAAACATCTAATCCATCACCACCAAAAGGAATAATACCATATCTGTGCAGATATAGAAAGAAATCCACCACTTGATCCATATTTTCCAGACTTAGTTAGGGTTTAATAATCAACCTCGTCAGCCATGTCTTCATCATCCATCCTATATAAAAAAACATCAACATATCAGCCCTCTTTATAGGAAAAGAGAGGAAAACCATCTTAGTGTACCCAACCACATCAACAGAGGATCGATCATCGATGCCCGATCTGAAGCGATCGCCCAAAATTGAAAAAGAGAGAATCTCTCCCATAGTGAGAGAGGTCACCCCTGGTCTCTCATAATATCAAAAGGAAACATTATGATATGAGTTATAGTTGATCATCTCACCAAGAATACCCATTTAATCACTATTCTAGAGTATTTATCTCTTGACCAACATGGTATGATTTGCATAAAGTAACTACTGAACTTGCATAGAGATTTACTTTCTATCATTTATGATCATGATCCAAGTTTCACATGAAAATTATGGAGAAGTATTCAACATAATATGAGTACCTAATTGAATTTCATTTTGAACTATCGCCCCAAAACTGATATCTAATCTTAATGGGATATTAAAACAGTCTAGGAAATGTTGACAACATTATCTATGGAATTTAAAGGTGGATGGGATAAACATCTCCTACTAGGTGAGTTCTTATACAAAAAAACTTTTATTTCAGTATTAAAACGTAATAATATGATGATATATATGGTAAGCAATGTAGAACTCATACTTGTTGGGATTATATTGGTGAGAGAAAGATTCTTGGTACTGATCTTTTATAATAGATGAAAAAAAGTAATTCTATCCCATAAAATAGTAAAGATTATCAGAGATGGATTGAGAGATATGTTGACATCCATCAAAAGTAATTGGAGTTTGGTGTTGGTGATAAAATGTTCCTTCTAATATCACCATTGAAGAGATTCATGTGGTTTGTTTTAGAAAGGGAATCTTATCACCAAATACATTGACCTATATGAAATCATTGATCATATAAGATTAGTGTATCATTGGCTTGAACATACATAAAATTTATCACATGTTCATGATGTATTTCACATATCAATCTTGAGAAAGTAGACATCGAACCCTTCACATGAACTGAATTTAGTGGTGGTACAATTGGAACATGACCTCTCTTATGAGGAGTAGTTGGTGGAGATCTTAGAATATAGAGACAAGGTTCTACAGAACTAGACAATACACCTCATCAAAGTGTTTGTGATGAACCATGTATATGAATAGATGACATGGGAACTAGAGGATACAATGAGGAAAAAGTACCCACACCTCTTATCTACAGAGATAATGAGTTAAAAATGATGGGAAGTAATTTCTTAATGGGAGAAGAATGTAGATACCATATCTTTTTGAATAATATTTGTTTCCTTATAATTTATTTGTTATATTATATTATAAATAAAAAAACCATATCTCTTTAATAATGAAATAAATATAAAGGGGAATGTGAACTTATATATTCAACCATTATATAACCATTAATCAATAGTACAATAGGGAACTATACTCTTGAAAATAAGTTTAACATTATAATCAGTGTTTATAAGTAAAATTTGATGAAGGATAATAGATATTGAAATAAGAGTTGATGAACTCAAAATGTATTGTCATTATGTTTGAATAAAAATTTTCAATGTTATGGAGGAAGGTATCATCACAAAGGGTCACCCTTTACCAATGCCAAGATGAGCTTCATCAAGTGAAACTTGAACGAAATCACATATTGGAGAAGATCATGTTACTTTAGATTACCATTAGGTTGATGTTTGAAAAGGCACAACAAGAAATAACAACCATCACACACCATAATCTTATGGGATATGTGTGTGTAATAAGGGGTTTCATTTGTCAAACTTATTTTTTTACTCATTTGTTTAAATAAAATTATTATTCCTTTAATTCCATTTTTAGAATAGTATTTATTAGTAAAATTTAGATAATATTTCATAAATCGGTTATTTGAAAATAAATATCAGTTTAAAAAATAGATATAAATTTTTATAATAAACTAATATATTGTGAATAATACTTATTTTAATTAAAGAGTTTGATATAAATTGTTTTATTTAAATAAAAATGGTAAAATAATTTTTTTTCAAGTGTTAAAAATTTTATTTTTCATTTTCAATCTGCTATGATCTTTAATAAATATTTATTTTTATATTAAAATGATATAATTATAATATTTAGAGAATTATTCTAATAAAATAAATATCATTTTTGAAATCAGCAAATAAAAATAATATTAGGATTAATTTATGAATTTTTTTTAACATAAATTATTTTTCATGAATATTTAAAATATAGTGTGTCTTTTTCAGTGTGTTTAATGACTTAATAATTAGGTAATAATGATCTAATAACACATTAAACACAATAAATGATTTAAAATATTTTATTTCTTTGATAAAGATTATTTTAGTAAATGTAAATCATTTTCCAAATGTATACTTTGCATTCAAAATTATAAAAAAGAAACATTATATTTAAAAATGTTATTTTGAGTAATCTTTAATTTCCCTTTCCAAAATAAGTAATATAAAATTATGACAAACTCTTGTTGATTAAAATAACCTAAAAGGTGTCCTATGTGTCCAATAAAAAGGTAAATCCCATGGTTTTTCATTTTCCACATCCTAGGTTCCCAAGGACAATATTTGGAAATTAATAAACAAATCCCCCACTTTGGCTACAAATACCCATCCATTTCCCCATTTTATTTCACTAAAAATTCTTCCTCCAAGAATATATGAATGTTTATCCTCTTATAGAGTCCTCCCAAGGTTTAATTAATCTCCCAAGGTCCCAATCCCCATATTTAAGGAGTTACATTTCAAGGTAAGGAAATTATCAATTTTTCTCTTCATTTCAAGAACCTTTTTTTGTATATGTCTATGGAATGTTATGGTAACTGTATATTATTTACTTTTTATTTAATCCATTACCATAAATTTTTTTTCATCAATGGTACACCCCTATCTCCAAGCTTTTGAACCTTTTCGAAGACAAATTTTTTATATCCATTATGATACCAAATTTACTTCTCAAACATTATCTATTCTCCTAAAAAAATTCCCTTTTATTTTATTTATGTGAATTCCAAAACCTATTTATATTAAGGGGATATTAAAAATTATGTAAAAATTATTTTATTCTATATTTCTATTAACATACATGAAATCCAAAATCCTTTTTCATGAGATGGAAATGACATAATTATCATGTCTTCATGTATTTTTGGTAATGCAATGATTTTCATATAACACCTATTTAGTTTATTCTGCATAGGTTATTTATGAAATTTTTTATTATGAAATATGTTTCAAACTATAATTAAGACATATTTAGGGTTACCCTTGATATCACTCCATTAATTGGGTATAGAATTTAATCCCTATAGACGACATGTTATACAATCTCTTGGTGAATAACCCTGGTAATTATTACGGCACCTTGGTGATTAAACATGGTGATATTCTTATGACTGTCTATATTGAATGTTGTAGACAAATTTCTATGTTATTATTCATGTTATTTTATTGTGATCTAACTCATGTTTTATTTATCACTCCATAATTATATTCATCATGTTCATTTTGATATTCCTCAGGATCACATGTGAAATATTCCCTTTGCTTCCCCTTACCAGGAATTATGCTCAAAATTTCCTTTGATTTATGTCTCTAGGTTATGAGATTCAATAAAAGTACTTAGTATATTCCAATTAGGAATCCTTTTAGTTTTTTTAGAATAATGTTTTATATTTTCATGTATTTTATACCTTATTTATAAGAAACTAAACCTTAAATGATCTTCTATTTTGTTCAATGTAATGAATAGTTTATGTAATAAAAATGTGGGATTCCATAATCTATATATTTTATATTGAGACCTCCCATGTGAAATTACAATGTGGTATAATGATAATGTGGGCCATGATGCAAGGTATAATAGGACAATGTTAAATATAAAATCCAATATTCATGAGGAGTGGTTGTGACACATACCACAATAATAAAAAACCTTGTTGTTAGGTTAACTAGTCAATTTTTTGTGTCACTATACTTTTAATGGTACTTTATCCATGGAGATAAGGTTGTGTAACAATAATGACATAGCTAGATATTTCTAATTCATATAAATATCTTTTTACGTAGAGGGTGAATTTATGGAAGACTAAAAGAGAGAATTCATCCTTAGTCTATAACAGACAACAATAGGGAGTGAAATACCACAATATCATAGGATAATTCAGATAATATTGTTTTGTGACCTAAATAAGATAATAGGTATGTCATTTGTTTGAAGATATTCTATCTAGTTAAATTCATAATAACATATCATAATTATCGGTAATGCACCATAATATATAATTTTTTACTTAGATTAGTCCATAAATGAATGGGTCATGTTGTGATGAATACCTAAACGTGGATGACCATGTTCTAGGAGCAAAGACCACATCTTGGTCAAGGAGATTCCAAAAAGCTAGCAGTTTTGATTTTAATTTGAATAGAATGTTATAGTTCATGGTTTAAGAGGCTTTATATAAAAATTAATGTTCTAAGTCATTAAATTGAATTATTGATGACACCCAGATCGATCATAAAATGAGTGAAAATTAGGATTTACCCCTTACACATGGATAAAAAATAGGTTGTTAAAATTCCGTATAAACAGTAAATAGATATTCTAAAGAAATATAAAATTAGAAGTATTTGTTTATTCAAAAATAAAGTTGTTTATTAGAGATAATAAAAATATTTAGAAACTGTTTATTCAAGTACTAAAAGAATATATATATCTAGCCTCATTCACTAGAATGATTGATATGAATGAACATGTTTTTCTAGTGATAGCACTTATTGGATATTTTTAAGACTAGAGAGGAAGTGAATCACTATTACACATGTATATTTTCATTATATATTTTATGAGACGTATAACACCATAGAAATATCATTGAGAACCTCTCTATGTAGAAGATCATTGATATTTACTATATTCATTTGGTTTAGGTGAATTTGGAGGTCCTGTGTGGCTAGGTTATTTTTTAATCACATATCAATCAATATAAATTGTATTTGAAGATCATAGGAATATTTATATGAATTGTTCATGGATAGAAAATTTTAGTTAAACCAAGTAAACGATCATATGTTCAAGTTCTAATTATTTCTCTACATAAGAGTATTTATGATATATAGATGAGCGTTCCTCATAGAGAAATAAACAATTTTAGAATGAAGGAGTAATTTTAAATATTGGAAATATCTTAATTCACCCCTCTTCTCAGGCTATATTCCTTATTTGGGAAAAAATTTGCATTAATGAAAACATATTGGGTTGAAGGATATTATTTATTATAACCATGGGAGAAGTTGAAATGTTAAATTAAAAAGAAATACCCATTTTCTAAGGAAATAATATCAATTTATGTAAAAAACATAATTTTATATTACAATTAATTATTAAGAATGGTTTTTTTCCATTTTCAATTAATTTATCTCATCTATTACAGACAATGGATATTTATTATAAATATATCAAAAGGAGTTGGATATTCATGTTAAGGAAATAAAAACCTAAGGGTATATAATTCCAACCATATCTATACCATGGTGATGTCATGAAAAACATCTCATTCTATGTGAAAAAATCAACCAAATATTTATTAAGATGATTATAAAGTTTAAGAGGAAAATGTGAAAGTGTTGTAGAATTGATATGGATATTTGAGTATGATCCCAAATAAAAAAGTTCATGTCATTATTTAGGATCTAAACATCTTAGTGGAAGACATGTTTTGGATTTGAGATAAATAATGATGTTAAACTTGTTAGAAAGATTATGAGGAAATTACTCTGTATTTTAATTTAGATGTCTTGTTTATCGATGAAAACTACCATAAGGATGTTTCTATGGGAATAATATATATTAATGTTTTAGAATATGAAATGAGGAATAACTATAATGAATCCAAATCAAATGTGAACACATAGAAGTTTTCCTTGAAAAATATAAAAAAAATTACTAAAAAAAGATCCTAAATATGATGAAGTTAATGAGGTGATGTATGTATTTACATATAATCTAAATATAGTTATGGGGAAGTTTAATGTAAACCATCTAATCACTTTATGTGTTAAAAATTTATGTTCTATGCGTCTAGGAGTCCCATGAAATATTAGGAGAACAATGATGATGATACTCCTAAGAAATATTTAAATGAAGTAAAAGGAAATAAAATATCATACAGGAAGTTCTTTAATTCAAAAAATATTATTTCTTAAAAATTTTAAAGTTCAGATTAAATAAATAAGGATAATACTGAGTAATTTAGAGACCACAATGAATATTCATTGGTGATTGTTGAAGAAAAGTCACAAGTTGATAAAAAAGTGATGAAGATGTTGAAATTGAGATAATAATTGATCTCAAAGCTATGTTCAAATTTCGCTCGAATAAATTTACATATGGAGATTCAAAAATTGTAAATGAAATGGACCTAGGAATTATTTAAAGGTCTATATGAAACAAAAATATATAGATAAGTCATAAATTATGTACATATTGATAAAAAATTATAATATTTTTGGATAATCAGGGAAATTAATTATGATTAAGATCAATGTTGAATAACATACCCAGATCAGAGATGGAATAATTATATAATTAAAGGAATCAAAAAATATATTTGAATTATAATTCATAGGTTTTTGATGAATATGTGTGGATCATGAAATACTATTTATAACCAGAATGAAATTTGTGTAGTTTAAAGACATCATCCCCAATAAAATATAAATTTGTCCTTTGGGAGTCTACCAAATGTTTTATTTATATACCACAAGTTTATGGATTTAAAAATAAAGTCAAAAATGTTTTTTATCATTATAATAAGAAGAATATAATCCTAGGTTTTACTAAATCATAATCATTATCACCCCCAAAGTAAGGCAAATTTTCTAGATGCTCAAAAAACTAGTTTTCACATAGAAAATGTTTAATATAATACACCATAAATTAGGTGTTATTACTATATAATGTTTGGGAACACTAAATATGTGTGATATATTTTTTATATATTTTTATTGATCATGAACACAAAAAATCAATATATTAGTTTTTAAATATTCTCTTATTATTTAAATGGATAGTTATTCGTATATAAAGTCTTTAAAAATATGGTATATTATTATACATAAAAGGTTAAATAGACGTTTATAATGGAGATATCATTTTTTAAATAATTAATTTTACATAATATTAGGAAAACCAAAAACTCAAAATTGTTATTTTTGTTTTAGAAGATAACAATGAATTCATTGAAACAAGGGGTGTAGTGGGCTTATTTTTCATCATGTAAAGTTACTCATTGGTCATGGGTAATTATAAGGAAGACTAATAAGTCCAACATGTTGAAAATTTATTTCATGGAAACCTACAGGTCTAGAATGAATATTTTGTGTAGTTGGTGTACTTCTCATACGACTGGTAATGAATATCTCATCACATACATAAACTATGGTAAATATAGTGTTTTTTTCATTAGTAATTATGAGGGTCTTGAAATTATTTTCTCTGAATAGGTAAATGTATATGGAAAATAAATAATATGGATGCATATTCGTTTGGTTGAAGGTATTATTAATAATTTACTATGTGTAATCCAATTATGTGATTTATAAATTTCAGTGAAAGTCAACAAGAATATATGAAACATTGAGGGTAGATATGGTTCAATTTATTTAATGGTAAAAAAACCAAATGGTGTGTTTAGCTTATTGGTGAATATAGAGTTGTTTTCATTGGTAATGATGTGGGACTCAAAATCACTAGCTCTGAGAAGGTCAATGTTATTGGAAAAGAATTAATATGGATGGATATTCATTACATTGAAGGGATTAGTTATAATTTAACATGTTTAAGAAAATTATTTTATTCAAAAAAATTAGTTTAAGTAAATAACAATTAATTCAAAATAGAGGGTAGACATTATTAAATTTATTTGAACAATATACAAACTAAAAGGTGTATTTACCTTATTAGTGAAGAATGAAGATGCAAGCTGTCTAAATTAGAGTAAAATAATCTATGGATTAAATGGATAGGATATTTAGGATAAATAAATTTAGAAATATTTTTGATCGATACCTCGCCAGGATCACTTTTGATTATACCCACAGAGTGATTATTTACAAACGGGGAATGTTTTATTGAATACATAGAAACTAATGAAATGAAGATCATCAAGGAATCTTGAGATACTTCATATGGATAGCTATAGGATAGTGGCACATTTATTATTATATGGGAAGAGGAAACATGTTTTATATAATGATATATACAATAATAATTCTTGTTATTTGGTTATCACACAAAAATATAGGGGTTTTAAGTTCATTAGTTAATATTGTATGTGAGATACAAAGTTTAATGATGTAAAAATATTAAAACTCTTAATTGATAATGGAATATAATTTACCAACAACCAAGTTGAATATTAATAGTAATAAAAATGGATTGAAAATTAGTTTTTAAGAGTGAGTACTCCAAAAAAGGAGTATTTTATAGGAAAAACTATAATTTAAAAAATATAAAAAACATTTCTTATAGAGAAGAACCTACCAAGGATACATTAGATCGTGGATGTTATAAAATTAGTTTACATATCAAATGGGTCTAGGATATATCTTAATGAGGTTAAGAAACCCCCATATATATTTTTTTATTTTAATAAGCTAACACACAAATAATTCAATCATTTAAAATTAATTGATTCATTCTAAATAAATAGAAGAAAATAAAGTAATAATCAAAAGGTGAAAATGTAATTTTTACATAGATATTAATATAAGAGTAATTTTTATAATTCAATAATAAATAACTAAATAAAATATTTGAAATAGAAGACATAAAAGTCATAGAAAATGATAAGTCTTAAAATTATATATGAAGATTCACATTGAAACATCTTAGTTTTTTAGGAAGATGGTGATAAAGTAGTGTGTGAATCAGAGGTAATTCAAGGAGTTTTAGAATAGTAAAATGAATTTTATGATGGTGAGAAAGACATAGCTGAAACAAAAACTACAAATACAAAAATTAGTATAATATAGAGCATTATAGTTTGTTTCTGAACAGCCCTGATTTAATGGTGAAGAATTGGGACTCAGTAGAAAAAAATATTATTTATCACATAAATTGCATAAATTTTTTTAAAGGGATATTAAGTATAATAATTTGATTACATATATTTATTGAGATATTGATAATATATATAAAAAATAATAAATGGGGTATTTTTTAGGCTAATGAATAAAAATGTAATCTGAATCCTGTTGTTTCTTCTAAACAAACTCATTGATGATAGAAAGGTGAAATGGAATAAATCATGCTTTATGTGTATATAATATTTTCAAATGGATGTAATCAATATAGATGAGACATTAGAACTAGTTTCTAAGCATGAAACAATAAATTTATTTTTGGATATAGCTATGAAAAATGGTTTTAAATAATATCAAATTGAAGTTGAACCAGTATTCCTAAATGGATTTATTGAGAAGGATGTTGAAATTGAAGAAAATAAGGACTTATTATTTTTGAGGATTCGAAATAGGTTTATATATTAAATAATGATTTATATGAACTAAAATAATAATCATGCTCCTAATACTCATGGTAGAATTAGTACTTTTGGGGTATTTTATTTTCAATAAGAGGTGTTGATCAAAACTTATATAAAAATAATGAGAAAGTGAAAAAGATATTTGTGCTTATATATAATATGAAATCATCCTAAAATTCATGAATGATACCTAATATAATAATTTATTATAACTCAAGAAGTGGGAATTTTAGATTTCCTTGATTGATGAATTATCTTTTTTCTATGGCATATGGTTTATTCAACGATTGAAAATAACCATTTTTTAAAAGAACAATATTCCAATGAGGTAATAAAATGGATCCAAAGGGATGGATCAATGATAATGACAACTCTAATATCCACTCGAGAGAAGTTTTAAAAAAATGAGGATGTGATGGATGTCAAAATGACACTTTATATGAAAATAATTACTAGTTTGAAGTACTTCAAAACAACATGACAAGAAATCATATATTCTACATGTCAAGTTTCCTGTCATAAAATTTGATATAAATAAAGTCATATGTTTGTTGTGATATGATTTATTAAATATTTTAATCATATAGTGGGATTCATGGTATTTTATTACATCAGTTTAAAATAGAAAATTATGATATTAATTGATTCATATTGGGCAGGTTTAGTGGATGACTGTAAATCCACTTCATGTGGTTTTTTCTAAATTGGAAACTAATTAATTTATTGTATAATGTAGACTGAATATTTTTTTATATTATAAATTTTATTTTTGAATTTGTAGAAGTTGCTCGCTATTTTATCCAGTTGATATGAATGAGATAAAAAATTAATGAAATTGGGTTTGATGTGGATAATATTATTCTTATCAAATGAGAAAACTTAGTTGTTTTAAACCTCCGAAAATATAGAATTCATATTTAATGAGAAAAAAATTAAATTAAATATTATTTCATAAGGGATAAGGTTCAATAGTTGGTAAAATTATTATAATTTGTGTCTACTCAAGATCAAGTGAGTGATTTCATGGAAAAGTATACCGAAAATGAATTTTGGACGACCTCAGTTGGATCGTGGAGTCTAACTAAATCCACCTCTCTAAATGGTTTAGAGATATACACCACCAATACCCAATTGGAATTTATTTTTATGGAAACTTTTTACCTCTATTCTATATTTAATGAATTTATTAATATCTATAATTTATGAACATTCATGTAATTTGTCATTTTATTTGTTGAAAAAGGGGGATAAATAATTCATGTGTTAAAAAGAGAAGATGTTAATGGTGATCTTTGTGGTGTGTATGGATTTTTAATTTTTACGTAAAAGGAAGACCACTATAATGGTGTAAAGGGATGTAAATTTTTATAGGTAGAGATTATTTTAATTTTTAACCTATATGAGCAGTTTTGGAAGTGAAAATTAAAAGAATAATGTTCAACGAAAATTTATCAAGGGGATAATTTCAAATAACTCTTATTTATAAACAGATTTTGTTACATTTTAGTATAGAGTTTTATTACTTGCGAATAATTGATGCACTCATAGAAGTAAGGAGTATAAAATTGTGGGAAAATAATTATTTAAAATATTAAATCTAAATAATTGTTATATTTACCTCAAGATTTTCATCCAACCTAAAGGGTGATATTGTTAACAAAATTACATTTTTTTGTTTTATTTTATGACAATTACCTATAAAGGTTGTTCGAAAGGAGGTAACAATTTTTAAACTATAAAATATAGATATTTTTCTAGATTATAGTCACCAAATCACAAAAAAAATGTTTTATAATGGTATATACTCAGTAGAGCTCTCTCTCTCTCTCTCACACACACTCTATATATATATATATATATCTACCATATTTAGTGTATCCACAATGCAATACTCTAGGTTGTGTATTGATGAATGCTTTATGAGGATAATTTGAAATCATGTTATTGTAACTCCCCAAGTAAATAAAGAATATGACATTTTTATATTTATCCATATTTGTGAATAAAATATTAATATTACTTTAAAGAGGATGCTATTCTCGATGTCGTACCCAATACGCAACAACGAGTTTCTTGGGAAGCTTACGTTGCACTCTAATAATAAAATAATATTATTTTAAATAGTAGTTAACGCCTAGACGTTGTAATGGCGGGAATGAACAGAACTACCTACAAAATGATTATATATGTTTGTCAAATATTTTTACTCTTTACAATAAATGTTAGAGGATTAAAAATGCGAATGAATCCAATTTTATGCGTAGATATTCTAATATTATTTAAAAGGTCAATTAACCGCCTTTTGAAGGAGAACCTCTTTTAAATCCACTTTTTGACAATTTTATGTGTTATATTTCACAAAATAAAATTTTTATTTAGAATCAGCACATCAAAATTTACTTTGTTTAAATTTTTGGTATCTTTCTGATAAAGTTCATTTTTTAATGAATAGTGAAAAATGTTGTATTTTAATTCAAAACCTATTTTTAATATAGTTTATTTATATGATTATATTATCTTTTGAATTAGTTTTAATGTGAAATTATAATATATTTTTCCCATTTAATCCAATTGTGGTCATTGGAATCAATTTCACTTTGAAATTGGACTTAAACTAGTGTCAATCTTTTGCTACTTATTGTTTCATAAACACACGCTATTTGTCATGACTGCGTGAATTAATTATTAAATTAATTAATGTGACTTATATGATTTGAATTTTTTAAAATAGACATCATTTTTTAATTCATAATTTCAAATATATCTTAGGGTTATGTTTTGGTATTTTTCTGAAAAACATCAATTTTTGATGAATAGTGAAACCACTTAGTGGTAGTTAAAGAAACTAATTTTTTGTTTAAATGAAACATTGTCACTTCTGTGATTTGATTTTCAAAAATCCGACATACATGGTTTTCATTAAGAAGTAAAATGTGGTTCAATGAGATTAAAATAATTTTTTGGTGAATAGTAACTTTTATGTTCTTAATCACGATTGGAGGTAATTAGTGTAGTTTAAGGTAAAAATAATGTTTTAATAAAATGAGATGAGCTTGACACATGTCCTACCCTCATTGGATGTGTCATGGCCGATCAAGACAATCCATGGGTCATCTTGGGGACCCCATGGAGCCACTTTGGTTGGGAAATGACATAAATAACTTTTTATTAAATGTTAAAGTAAAAATGACACAAACATGAGATATTTAATAAAATAATTTTTACATGGGGTTATACAAGTCTGATATTTTGACTATAAATATTAATTAGAAAGCTAAAAATATTTCCTACATGAAGATATTTTTTTTATTTTTTGACATTAAATATATTAAATTATTTATGACATCATGGTGATGTAGTGATTACCTCATTAATAAAGGATTTAAATAAAATGAAATGATAATGTAAAATATATGACCTACACATGTCCAAAACCAATTAGATGGGTATATTTCAAACCCTTATCACCTTACCCTCTAATTATATCAATGTGGGACCTTTTGAATCCGAAACAGATTTTAAAACAAATTAACATTCCTTTACATTCCAAGAGTGCCCCTCCTCTCCTCTTATAAAAGGCCCCCACCTCTACCTCCTGACCCACACTTCCAAAGACTTTGGCTTGGAAAAAATCTGCCCATTTTATCTTTCCACATTCCTCTCTTACTCCTTGAAGCCTCAATATGGGAAGAAGTCTTCCCAAGGAAGCCTTTGAGCTCAAATCTAAGAGAGGTACCCGATTTTATGGTGATGTCTTCACTTCTGTTCTTTTCTTTTATTTTGCTACTCTAACCCCCTAAACTCTTTTTATTAATTTAATTTGTAACAAATCCAGTATCTTCAATATACTGGGATATTTTTATAAGAATATTTTGAGCTACACTTATACACATATACATCTAATGGTTAAAGAACATACTGTTTCTGTGGTTGGCGAATTTTTGCCTCACGAAACGATGATTGTTCAATATTCTTTTAAACACCATTAATGGTGGCCATTAAGATTTCACTCTATTTATATATGATATATATTATGTTTATGTTTCCCTTATGCTTCTGTATTTTTCATTTTTGGTATACCTTTATGGTTTCCATTATGGGTAAACAAGATAATTTCATTTTAGGAAGTGCGGACTACCGCCCCCTCAAGGTGATTTGATTAGTTAATGCCATATGTGGGACGTATAATGGATGGATTTAAAGTTATTATATATGATTTTATACTGTATTATAATATACCTCTATATAATTATTATTTCTTCCCATTAAAGTATGAGATTGAAATGAAAATAGCGTTCATGCGTACGTACGGCTTACCGTCTCCATGAACGGTGCATTAAATTTCTTATCCCCAAATGTAATGTAATATTATAAGTACATATATATAATGGAAATATATGATCTATGTTAATTCTAAATGATTAATATAATTCTGAAATTAAAATATACATACCTCTCATTTATTTTTAATTCCATTAATATGACATAGAAATGAAAGTAGTGTTCATGCATACATACCGCTTACCATCTCCATGAACGGTGAATTTAATTTCATACCTATAAATGATTATGTGATATTATAAATACATTTATATGCTAGATATATATGATATATATGATATCCAAATCAGGAATGTCATTCTGGATATAATGAACTTTTGACCACATGAACAACATGTAATTGTAAGAAGTCCACTTTTGACTTGAGAACCAAATATCCACAAAATAAAAATTATTATATTAAATGATTACATAATTATTATAACATGACAATAATTTATATAAAAGGAATAATGAATTTTAAAAAGTTTCTTAAGAAATTAGAAATTAACTCAAGTTTATTATTCAGGACGTTAAAGAACGATCGAGTCAAGTCGGACCCGAGGTAAGGGATCCTACTCTTCTCTTTCTTTTTAAGTACACACATTTATGTCATTCCTTTTAAATCTCATATTTCTTTTTATTGGGATGTTCTTTTATATTAATATTACTTCAATTTTTATGTTCATATGATGAGAGACCCTATTATTTCTCATCAATCCATTTTGGATGTTTTGAGTGGCGCCGTTAGGCTGCCGAATTTTCATAAGAGATTTAACCTCTCTCTTTCTTTTTAAGTACTCTCCTTTATGTCACTTATTTTATGCTCCTCTTTGTTATGTTGTGGGATGTTCTTTTATATTCCTATTTCTGTAAACATTATTTTAATATGATGAGAGACCCTATTTGATCTCATCAATCCATTTTTTTGGTGCCGCTAGGCTGCCGAGTTTTCGTAAACAGTTTTTCATCTCACTTTTATTCCCGTGAGATTTATGCTACATTTTCTACAATGTCCTTTGAGTGTTGTACGTACTGTCCATTATTTTTACTCATTGTGTAATATACTTTCATTTATTAGTATTTACATCAATGTTGTATTGTCCTTCTTTCACGGGGTGTATGTTTCGAAAGATACCCATGTCGGTCGGGGAACCTTTCACCCTCCTATTTTTAAAAGACGTATTTTTTTATATCTTTTATTTCACATGATATTATGTTGGGATATGTTCTTATATATCCTTATTTATGTTAATTTTATGTCCAAGTGATGAGATACCATTTTATCTCTCATCAACTCATTTTCTGAATTTTGAATTGACGTCGTTAGGCTGTCGAATTTTTGCGAGGGAACTTCTTAACCCAATTTTGATTCATTGGGATAAACGTGCAATCCTTGAATGTGTTGTTCTATGAATATGTGTGAATAACCTCTGATTCTCTTACACTTAATATCCACTTATATTTGGGGTATTCATTTGTCACACATAATTATGTAATTGATTTATCTTTAATCCAAGGATACCGTCTTTGTATGGGACTTCATCTCAATCTCCTTTCATTGAGGCATATTTTGTTTTATACACAACTTTCTTTTATATGGTGTATAAAACCCTTTGAATTTTACATTTATTCAAAAGGAATCTTTTTTCTACGAAGCATTTTAATAAATGACAAAACGGAATGTTTCTTTTTAAGTACGCGGTGACAACGACCTTTTCCTCCGCCGCGAGTATTATTTGATCATTGGCTTCCTCAACGAGCCATAATGTTTTTAAAATAAAATAAATACCACATACTTTTTTTTTGTATTTTGGTATTGAAAATTGTTTTGATAAAGGATTATATTATGTCAATATATTTAAATGATATATTTTGATTGAAATGTGGAAATGTTATTGTTCCTTTATGTTGGTTTTATGTGTTGTAATTTTATAATTGTACTTGGACATTTTACCGGTGGTTACGTGATAAACCATATGATGGGTGGTGCCGTAAATTCCAGGACGGGTGGTTACATTATAACCTCCAATTCATTGGGTATGGAAGTCGACCGTATGGCTATTCCATTAAGTATGTATGGAAGTTGGCTGAATGGCTATTCCATTAAGTGATATGTGTGGAAGTCGACTTTATGGTTATTCCACTTAAATATGTTTATGTCCCAAGTTACCTTTATATGTTATGTGATCTTTATATGGGTTTTATGGTAATCGTTTGGTTACAGAAGGGTAAGTAATGAACATTTATTCAGTGAAGAGTTTTTACTACTTTGAAAAGGTGAAACATATTACTTTGATAAAGTATACATGGTTTACTTGTTGTTTTGAAAAACTAACAGTTTTCATTATTTGTGTATCCTTTACTGAGATTTTTATGATCATCCTAAGTTTTTGAAATGTTTTTCATAGGACTTAACGTGGAATAGGGTCAATTATTGGATCAAGGGAAGTCATGAAACCTAAAACATTAAACTGGACATGTTTCTTTTTAAGAGTTTTTATTTTATGGAAACTTAGTAAAAGTTTCTACTTTGTAATCTTTTGAGATGTAATAGTTATGTCCTAATTCTCTAAAACTCTAAACCTAAAAAGATCTTCAATGTGAATTGTTCATTTAATTCAATATTATGTAAGGTTTAAGACTGGGGCCTTATAGTTGGTATCAAAGGTCGGTTTAGATTACTTTAGAGGTTAGGGTATTCTTTAAGCATAAGTGACATGACCATAATGGTTAGGATTTCATAAACAGTCCTAGTTTTAGAAAAATTGAATGAGTAAGTATATATTAGTGTTTATCTTCCTCTTTAGTACAAGATAGTTTTGTTGATATACTCACATTGACCTTTTTGGTTTTAGTAAATGGCTGGATCTAGCAGGCACCAAAGTAAGGGGTGGATGTGAAGGAAACTGTGACAGTTTTCTGAGCGAGAAACTGAATGATATGGGAGCTGCAATGAGAACTATTTTGTTTATCCTCAACCAACTATCTGGATTCATGATTGACCACCTAAACCATGGTGACTTCTATAAGGCATCATAAATGCGAGAAACAAAACCCTACGGAACTACAGTAAATAATCATAAAGGAAAGTGTGTTAAAAAACCTACGTGTCATAGATGTGGAAAGAAACACCTAGGAAAATGTTTCAAAGGGAAAAAAATATGCTATAGATGTGGAAATGAAGGTCATAAAGCAATAACCTGCAATGGAAAAGGAAGCATCCAGTTGACTCGAGGAAAGAGAAAGAAGTTCTTTCTGAGGGTTCAATTGAATGTTTTAAATGTGGTGTGCATGGTCATTAGGCAAACACATGTCCTATGAAGAAGTTTCGTGAATGGGATAACCATTATCATACAAATACTTTTTTACCAATACCTAATTCCATTCCGATTGGGGATCAAGAAATTGACAATGACCAATCAAAGGTATGGATTATTTCTTAACTTTTGTTTTCTATTTTGGAATCTTAGGATAGATTCATGATTTTGTTTGTAGGAAAGAAGTATTTCAGAATATGTTGGAAAGGAATGGTTAATGGATCATGAAGAATATTGAATGAGTAAGAAGTCAACATATAAGGGCATCAAGAGTTATGGTGAAATTCTTAAGAGTATTAAGTTTCTTTTGATGATGGGGTACAATAGAAGAATTTTTATAGTATGTGTAACACTGATATTTGATATATGAAAATTTTATTCAAAGAATAGTAATCTGTTCTTTTGTGGACATAGTTATAAAGAACCATTTGGGTTTATATGATCCTTAATTTCGAGGTAATTATGGGTTACTATATGTAATGATGGAAGGTGAAAGTCATGAGATAAAATTGAGGTTAAATTACATTATGGTTATTTTTGAAGATTGTATCTCGTTATTGGGGAATGTTTTAAGAATTATGTAGTTTTGGAAAAAGGACAACACGCAGACTGTGTGACAACCCGTCCCATCGGACAAGGCTATGAGAATCGAACCCACAACCAAAGTGCAATGGGTATTTATCGCCGATCACTGGACTACGTGAAGTCCCTGGTTAGTTTGACTAATATTTTTTAGTTAAATGATTTTATGAATTAAGTGTATGTTGATTTTGGGATATCTATGGAAATTTATTAACCTATCATGGAGGATATGTGATTAGGTTAATTACTTTTCAATACGGGACTTTAGGAGCAACTGATGTTGTTTGGAGATAAATGTTACGATTTAACTTGGAAGACTATGTGACTAAATCCTTCAAATATTTGGGTTTCAATATTAGTTTGTTTTACTTTGAGGAATTTTATAGACAAATTGTTTATCGAATGGTCATCATTGAACATTGGGTTTTTTTGGAAAATATTTGGAGATTAAGAATAGATTTTCTTTTTATAAAGGGTTATCCTTTTCTGGATTATCTGATCTTGTACTAACCTTTTTGGTTTTGGTTTTGTTTAGAGTCTAAAGACATGGGAATGTATAGTATTCTTTTGTGGATTGGGTGATTCTCTAGAAATTGATTATAGTACTTTTAATGAGAAAATGTCTTCCTAAATACCCATCTTATGGAGAAAATATGAGATTGATTAAGGAATCTAGTAAAAGATGAAAGTCTACATGAAAAGTAATTATGTTTCATTATGATTTAGTTAAGCTCAAAAATAAATTCGTCCATGAAAAATAACTTAAAAAAATGTTGTCTGTTAACATTTCCTACTGGGGAATCGAATACCGTTTAACCCATCACAAGTTTGTGATTTTCTTATGGTTACCTTTCTCCTAGACATGTTTACTATCACTCTCCATCAGAACCTGACCCTATGTTTTCTCCTCCATGTCCATGTTTTCCTACATGGAATCCTAGTATGGGTTAACTTGGGTGACCTCTGTACTTATCTTTCTTTATTTTAATGTGATTGTTTTACCAACTCGTGTTCCGATGTGGGACTTTCAAGGATATTTCCAAGCCCAATTTTAAAATTGCGAGGACGCAATTCCCAAAAGGGGGAAGGATGTAACACCCCTGGTAAATAAAGAATATGAAATTTTTATATTTAACCATATTTGTGAATAAAATATTAATATTACTTTAAAGGGGGTGATATGCTCGATGGCGTACCCAATACGCAACAATGAGTTTCTTTGGAAGCTTACGTTGCACTCTAACAATAAAATAATATTATTTTAAATAGTAGTTAATGCCTAGCCGTTGTAATGGCGAGAATGAAAAGAACTACCTAAAAAATGATTATATCTGTTTGTTAAATATTTATACTCTTTACAATAAATGTTAGAGGATTACAAATGCGAATAAATCCAATTTTAAGCGTAGACATTCTAATATTCTTTAAAAGGTTGATTAACCGCCTTTTGAAGGAGAACCTCTTTTAAATCCACTTTTTGACAATTTTATGTGTAATATTTGACAAAATAAAATTCTTATTTAGAATCGGGGCATCAAAATTTTCTTTGTTTAAATTTTTTGTATCTTTCTGATAAAGTTCATTTTTTAATGAATAGTGAAAAATGTTGTATTTTAATTCAAAACCTCTTTTTAATCTAGTTTATTTATATGATTAGATTATCTTTTGAATTGGTTTTAAAGTAAAATTATAATATATTTTTATCATTTAATCCAATGGTGGTCATTGGAATCAATTTCACTTTAAATTGGACTTAATCTAGTGTCAATCTTTTGATACTTATTGTTTCATAAAAACACGCTATTTGTCATGAAAGCGGGATTGAATTATTAAATTAATTAATGTGACTTATATGATTTGAATTATTTAAAATAGACATCATTTTTGAATTCAGAATATCAAATATAGCTTAGGGTGATGTTTTGGTATTTTTCTGAAAAAACATCAATTTTTGATGAATAGTGAAGCCACTAAGTGGTAATTAATGAAACTAATTTTTCGTTTAAATGAATCTTTGTCACGTCTGTGATTTGAATTTCAAAAATCTGACATACATGGTTGTCATTAAGATGTAAAATGTGGTTCATTGAGATTAAAATAATTTTTTGGTGAATAGTAACTTTTAAATTCTTAATCATGTTTAGAGGTAATTAGTGTAGTTTAAGGTAAAAATAATGTTTTAATAAAATGAGATGATCTTGACACAAGTCCTCCCCTCATTGGATAAGTCATGGCCGACCAAGAAAATCCATGGGTCAACTTGGGGACCCCATGGAGTTACTTTGGTTGGGAAATGACATAAATAACTTTTTATTAAATGTTAAAGTAAAAAATGACACAAACATGAGATGTTTAATAATACAATTTTTACATGGGGTTATACAAGTCATATGTTTGACTATAAATATTAATTATAAAGATAAAAATATTTCCTACATAATGACATTTTTTTATAATTTTTAGACATTAAATATATTAAATTATTTATAACATCATGATGATGCAGTGATTACCTCATTAATAAAGTATTTAAATAAAATGAAATGATAATGTAGAATATATGACCTAAACATGTCCAAAACCTATTATATGGGTATATTTCATACCCTTATCACCTTACCCTCTAATTATATCAATGTGGGACCTTTTGAATCCGAAACTCATTTTAAAATAAATTAACATTCCTTTACATTCCAAGAGTGCCCCTCATCTCCTCTTATAAAAGGCCCCCACCTCTACCTCCTTACCCACACTTCCAAAGCCTTTGGCTCGGCCAACCCCTAACTATTTTGCCTTCCCACATCCCTCTATTACTCCTTGAAGCCTCACATTGGTCAGAAGTATTCCCAAGGAAGCCATTGAGCTCAAATCTAAGAGATGTACCCGATTTTAAGGTGATGTCTTCACTTGTGTTCTTTTCTTTTATTTTGCTTCTCCAACACCCTAAACTCTTTTTATTAAATTATATTGTAACAAATAAAGTATCTTCAATATACTAGGATGTTTTTATAAGAATATTTCTAGCTACACGTACACACATATACATATAATGGTTAAATAACATACTGTTTTTGTGGTTGGCGGATTTCTGTCTCACGAAATGATGATTGTTCAATCTTATTTTAAACACCTTTATTGGTGGCCATTAAGATGTCACACTATATATATATGATATATATTATGTTTATGTTTCCCTTATGCTTATTTATTTTTAATTTGTGGTATACCTTTATGTTTTCTATTGTGGGTAAACACAAGAATTTCATTTTAGGAAGTGCGGACTACCGCCCCCTCAAAGTGATGTGATTCGTTAATGCCATATGTGGGACGTATAAAGGATGGATTTAAAGTTAATATATATTATGTTATACTGGAATTATAATATACTTATATATAATTATTATTTATTCCCATTAAATTATGAGATAGAAATGAAAGTAGCATTCATGCGTACGTACGGCTTACCGTCTCCATGAACGGTGCATTTCATTTCTTATCCCCAAATGTAATCTACTATTATTAGTACATATATATAATGGATATATATGATGTATGTTATATCTAAATGGTTAATATAATTCTATAATTAAAATATAAATACCTCTCATTTAGTTTTAATTCCATTAATATGACAAATAAATGAAAGTAGCGTTCATGTGTACGTATGGCTTATCGTCTCCATGAACGGTGCATTTCATTTCTTACCTCTAAATGATTATGTGATATTATAAATACATGTATATGATAGATATGTATGATATATATGATATCCAAATCAGGAATGTAATTCTGGATATAAATAACCTTTGACCACACGAACAACACGTAATTGTAAAAAGTCAACTTTTGACTTAAGAACCAAATATCGACAAAATAAACATTATTAACTTAAATGATTAAATAATATTTATAACATATGAATAATTGATATAAAAGGAATAATGAACTTGAAATAGGTTCTTATTAAAGTAGAAATTAACTCAATTTTATTATTCAGGATGTTAAAGAACGATCGAGTCAAGTCGGACCCGAGGTAAGGGATCCTACTCCTCTCTTTGTTTTTAAGTACACTCTTTTATGTCATTCTGTTAAAAGCTCGTATTTCTTGTTATTGGGGAGTTATTTTATATTAATCATACTGAAATTTTATGTCCATATGATGAGAGACCCTATTCTCTCTCATCAATCCTATTTGGATGTTTTGAGTGGCGCCGTTAGGCTGTCGAATTTTCATAAGAGATTTCACCTCTCTCTTTCTTTTTAAGTACTCTCCTTTATGTCACTTATTTTATGCTCCAATTTTCTATGTTGGGGGATGTTCTTTTATATTCCAATTTCTTTAAACTTTATGTTAATATGTTGAGATACCCTATTTGATCTCATCAATCCATTTTTGTGGCATCGTTAGGCAGCCGAGTTTTCGTAAGCGATTTTTCATCTCTCTTTTATTCCCGTGAGATTTATGCTACATTTTCTACAATGTCCTTTGAGTGGTGTATGTAATGTCCATTATTTTTACTCATTGTGTAATATAATTTCATTTATGATTATTTACTTCAATTTTGTATTGTCCTTCTTTCACGGGGTGTATGTTTCATAAGATACCCATGTCGGTAAGGGAACCTTTCACCCTCCTCTTTTTAAAATACTTCTTTTGTTATGTCTTTTATTTCACATGCTATTATGTTGGGATATGTTCTTATATATCCTTATTTATGTAAATTTTATGTCCAACTGATGAGATACCATTTTCTCTCTCATCAACTCATTTTCTGAATTTTGAAGTGACGTCGTTAGGCTGCCGAATTTTTTCGAGGGAACTTCTTAACCCAATTTTGATTCACTGGGATAAACATGATATCCTTGAATGTCTTGTTCTATGAATATGTGTGAATAACATCTGATTGTTTTACACTCAATATCCACTTATATTTGGGATATTCATTTTTCACACATAATTTCGTAATTGATTTATCCTTAATCCAAGGATACCATCTTTGTATGGGACTTCATCTCAATCTCCTTTCATTGAGGCATATTTTGTTTTATACACAACTTTCTTTTATATGGTGTATAAAACCCTTTTACTTTTACATTTATTCAAAAGAGATCTTTTTTCTACAAAGAATTTTACTAAATTACAAAAAGGAATGTTCATTTTTACGTACGCAGTGACAACGACCTTTTTCTCCACCGCGAGTATTATTTGATCATTGGCTTATTCAACAAGCCGTAATGTTCTTAAAATAAAATAAATACCATATACTTTTTTTGTATTTTGGTATTGAAAATGGTTTTGATAAAGGATTATATTATTTCAATATATTTAAATGATATATTGTGATTGAAATGTGGAAATGTTATCATTCCTTTATGTTGGTTTTATGTGTTATAATTTTATAATGGTACTTGGACATTTTACGGGTGGTTACGTGATAAACCATATGACGGTGGTACCGTGAATACCAGGATGAGTGGTTACGTTATAACCTCCAGTGAATTGGGTATGGAAGTCGGCCGTATGGCTATTCCATTAAGTATGTATGGAAGTTGGCTGAATGGCTATTCCATTAAGTGATATGTGTGGAATTCGAACTTATGGTTATTCCACTTAAGTATGTTTATGTCCCAAGTTACCTTTATATGTTATGTGATCTTTATATGGGTTTTATTGTAATATTTTGGTTACAGAAGGGTAAGTAATGAACATTTATCCATTGAAGTGTTTTTACTACTTTGAAAAGGTGAACAGTATTACTTTGATTAAGTATACATGGTTTACTTGTTGTTTTGAAAAACGAATAGTTTTCATTCTTTGTGTATCCCTTACTGAGCTTTTTATGCTCATCCTATGTTTTTGAAATGTTTTTCAAAGGACTTAACATGGAATAGGGTCAAGGATGGGATCAAGGGAAAGTCATGAAACCTAAAACATGGAACTGGACATGTTTCTTTTTAAGAGTTTTTATTTTATGGAAACTTAGTTAAAGTTTCTACTTTGTAATATTTTGAGATGTAATAGTTATCTCCTAATTCTATAAAACTATAAACCTAAAAAGATCGTCAATGTGAATTATTCATTTAATTCAATATTAAGTAAGGTTTAAGGATAAAGCCTTATAGTTATATTACTCCCTTTTTTATGGAATGGACGTGAAACATTTTAGTATTGTAGGTTTCACCATAGAAATGATTATACCAAAGAAAAAGAACGCCATCCAAGACCAACAACTAAAGCAGCCAAATACCCTTGAAGGGAATCATCCAATATTGATAGCCATTAGTGGAATGAATATTAGCTGAGAGGAATACCCAATGTGGGATAAATATTGGAATAAGTTAGACTATGACATAGGTCATCACCATGGAGAAAAGAATCATGTGGGGTAGCATGGTGACCTGTTGAGTGTGTTAAATTTAAGGGATTTGGACGGTGGGTCATGGAGCCCGTATATATTTAAAGAAGTGATCTCCCATAAGAAGGTAAGATTTCGTAAAAGGATGACATGGAAAACATCACAAGGATGATTAATATGTCATATAATATAGAACATAGTAATTTTTATAGTGTTTGTGACACACCTTAGAAAAATTGACCATGCCTTAGGGGTCACGAGTGAATATTTGGTGACATCTGAGTTTAGAGAGTACATACACCATGAGAATAAGGTTATGCCATATTTATCATTTTTATGGGGAAATACTTACTAAGAAAAGGTCATTCATCATATAGGTTATGATTATTATAGATTTTAATATTAGAGTCATATTCAGTTTCTATTAGACCATGTCATAGAATGTTGGACAATAAAGTATTATATGAATTTTTCAAATTTATTGTGTCACACTATCAAGTAGTTTAGATGGATTTTATTTTGGAGATATTTTATGATCTGTTCATATATGGAAGGCGACATAATAGTTATTTATATCCTTCTGAAATAATTTTTTTTATAGATCAAATCGTAATTGAATTATCTACTATATGGTGAAGCTATAAAGGATTATGAAAAAAACACTAGTGAAGAGACCATGTTGTGGTCAAGACATTTCAAGAAGACAAGTAGTTTAAACTACATTTTAAAAAGGATTATATAGATCAATATTTAAAAGGATCTATGAAAATTTAAAGGTTATTAATCACCATATTAAATTTTTGATAGAATATATCTCCATCATAAAATGAGAGAAAATGAATATTTAGTCTCAACCATTGGATAAATAGAGGATTGTTGAATTCTATATAAAATGTATAGAATATTTATTAAGAAATTGATAAGAAAGTGTATATGTGAATTCATAAAATAAATTTATATCATATATAGAATATATGGATATATATTATGTTCAATAAAGAACTAAAAGGAGTGATATGCAGGCTTAGGAACTGGAAGGTTAATGTAGATGATACATGAGATTATTTTAACTATTATTACTCGAAATTTATTAGACCTGTCCTGAAGTGAAATATAATTCCTGTTATAATTTCATATAAAATTTCAATTGATTAGAAGAACACCAAAAATGGTGAAATGATAACCTATAAGTGGAAAATAATAGTGAGATTATTGAAGGTGTTTTTGGATGTTGAATCTGAAGAGCCAGTAAAACATATCTATTTTGTTATCACATAGCAACGAATTCCACTTAGTGTCTTAGGTGAATAGAAACATTTCATTTCATGATCCATTGATTTTAACTTCTAGGTTAACCATGTAAAAATGTATTTGTTTAGTCATTTCTAATTTTATCACTCTTGTTTGTGTTTGAGGGAGATAAGAGTGTTTTTATATCATGTTAGAATAATATTGAAATGAATGAGTAATTTTAATGATTTTAAATATCATAATAAAACCCCAATCTATGAGTATATTAGTTTTTTGGAACCAATAAGTTGTGTGTTTCAGATTAATAGTCCATTAATGTGAGATTCCAAGATGTTTGAGTTATCCAAAAATTAAATCATAGGATTGAATTATTGATGTGTTTTGTTATGAATAATGTGATTTGTGGGATATTTGTCACTAAACACTTTTTTATTCTAAAATTATCATGAATTTGGACTCCTAAAATTTGTGTGGGTGTTCCAAGATATGATTTTACTTGATATTTTGTATATATTATATTCCATGAAATTATATGGTTGGAATATAGAAGGTGGATACAGATGATGATTTTGGTTGTAATGGATTGGAATGGTCTAGATATGATTATTTTTTTGCATGTTTTGACTTGGGTGAGTTCAGGTATATTTGAATATCAATGGTTATCATTCATTGATATATGCGTACTAAAATTTTCCAAAACAGGTATTTTTTCAAAGTGACATTTTTACACATAATACTTTATTTCATTTCTAAAATGATAATTTATAAATAATTTTAAATAATTAAAAATGTATATGACCACAATTAACAATTCAGATGATAGGGGCTGCAATGGTTTCTACTAAGAATTATATTCAAACATTATGCTCATACACATCATGTGTGCATATAGATTATACACAAGAAATTTTTTGTGAAGGAAATATGACACTGTAACTTGGGAGTGTATGTTAATAATGTTAGTGATATTCAATAAATCCTACATAATATGTGATTATATACATAAGTCATAGGATAATAAAAAATTCATGCATATAAGATCATATTACATAGTGATTGGTCTTATCATATAGGGAAGGTATATGATGTCATTATAATTCCAAGAATTGTTAACATGTTAATATTTAATTATTTATAACATAAGTTATGATTTATTTATCATGAAGAGGAATCATTTTGGAGAATATATACCAGTTAGAATGTTATTAGTCTAGTAACTATATACCAGGTTATTTACTCGCATATTATAAATGTATAAGTAAATGAATAGGGTTTTGTGAGTGTTTTTGAAATTGATATAACTGGATGAAACTACCATAAAATTATATTTTTGAACATATATAATACTCTCTCTGCTCATAAGATCTCTTCCTCCTCATCCATTTGATGTAAGAGGCGTTATAAATTTGTGGTATGAGAGTTGGTTTCTCCCTTGTGATGGATTATTTAGTCTACCAATAGATACACCATAGAATATGGATGTCAATAAGTTCACTATTTCATTATCCATCAACCACAAATGATGAAGTCAATATCAAAACTTTGTTTAAATGTGCACATGAGTTCATCATTTTTATAGTGCATGGTTTCATTATTCTTGAATATTGTTATTGGTTTATTGGTTTCTTATTTATTACACTTTGTTTAATGAGTGTAATTAGAAAATTTGAAATCATTTAGTGATATGAAATATTTTTAATGATTTTGGAAACTCCAAATCATTTTAAAATTAAGACATCATGTTTTCTGTGAAAAATAGAATACAATAATGTTACTAAAATATGAGTGATAATATAAAATGGTTTCTTTTTATTTTGATATGGGTCCAAGAACAATAGGATTAATGTTACACCATTAATGATTAATCTCACTTATGTTCTAGAATAATAAGACATGGTTTGTTTTGCATATCTTTTAACATTACATTAGACATACAATTTATATATTATTTATATAAGGGCATAATATTTTCCAGATGTAGTTTTCTTTTAATCCTATGCTATGTAGAATTATTCATATATGACCTCTAATGGCCAAATTAATATCATGTAAGAACTCATTAAATCTCACTTGAGATTTATATTAATATTATATATGATAAACGAATACACTAGACTATTACTATGTAGATCTAAATTATTCTTATACAAGAAAATATCAGGTAATATTTCTTTTGCAACTTCTATATGAAAATAAATTTCAATGAACTGATAAATAATAATCACCCTAATTTTTTTTCTATGCAATGTTACATTGATTCAATCCTACATAGGGTTTTTTTGTAAATTTTTTTTCCTAAAAAATCAATTATGAAATGATTTAAATCTATAATAAAATATTTATAAATTATGATAAAATGTATTTTAAGATATTTATTATTTTATAAATTTTTTTATAAATTAATTAATTATAAATATTTTATAAATAATTAATTAAAATTTTATAAAACATTTAATATATAAATATCGATAAATATTTAATGTTAATATTGAAATATATTTTACCAATTATATTTTATGAATTATAATTTTGAAATAATGTAATTATTGGAAAATTATAAGAGTAATTTATAAATTTATTATAAATTAAAAAATAAGGCTAAAATATCTAGGAGTTTATATTTAATTATGATTTATTGACCATTACATAATTTGTATTATTCTAAATAAACTCCCTTATATAGGTAATTATTTAACTTATTTAAGAATATCATTTAATGATTTATTTGATCAATGATTAAATAAAGAAAATGAATATTATTTGGATTATTTAAATACATTACATGATAAAAATATGACTATAATTTTCATATAATTCATTTAATGTAATATTCAGAATAAATTAATTATAAACAATATGAAAGAGTTCATACAAGGATATGAATATAATCTATTAGTATTAAAAATTATATAATGTTCAGAAGATTATAAATAAACTAAATTTTTTATCATTTTTATTATTTACAAATTATTCATAAATAGTTTTTTCACATAGTAAAATATATGTGTTAATTATTTAATTAGTTTATTACCTTATTTAATATTAATAATTATAATAATTATAATATTAATTTTTGTGTATGTTCAATTGTAGGTGTTGAACTACTTCTAATTTATCATAAATTATTCTAAGGTGTTAAATGTTGGATATGATAATTTGTTTAGATTATTTATATAATGAATTTGGATTATAATACATTTTAAAAATAAATTAAAATGTTAATTATTACATATAAATATTGGGTGAAAAAATTATTATATTATTAAAGTCCCTCATGAGAAATGAATCCATTAGTGGAGGGATATTGGGTTGGACTTCTCATTGGCATGAAGGCATATTCCTTGTCTACAAAATCGAGGAATTACGATCCGTGGCCTCAGAATTAACATAGTTGGTTTTATTGGTTTCATATAATTTGAAACCATTACATGATATTTTTTAATATTTCTATTTCATTGAATGCATTTTTATTTTTATTTTAATAGTCAAATTTTAATTTGAGTTTATAACACCATCTATGAGTTATGTAAAGAGTTACACATCAACATGTCTTGAAAAATTGATTCGGTTGATGGAATATAATTGACATAAAATAATTAGAATTATGAGTTCCAATTAATATAATAACATGAGATTAGATAGTGATATTAAATCATCTTTAACATACTATGTGTGATATTCCTTCCAATACAGCACTTGTCTTGACCTTTATCATCTAACTGGGTAGGTCATGTTAAAGTAGGGTGTCCTTGGATTATCTTATGTGGGGAAGGAATTTATCTTTTGATCGTAATTGGATTAGGTTCCCATTAATTTTGTTTTCTTTTGGTAACACATTATCAATATCACCTAACAATATTAGAAAACCAAAGGAATAGGGTAGAGTTTATCCATATGATGGATTATGAATATTGTTACCTATTTAGCTATCTAAGAGTCATATATGATTTTATAGGTTGATTCCCCTACCAAAATAACTATTTTTTGGGGGAAATTATACTGTGACTAAAAGCATAGTGAAATATGGATCTTTTCCCACTAATGTATATGTTGTGTATAGAAGGGGTTATCATTTTTTGAGAGTATATTTAATCACTATTTCTGTTAAATGTGTATAAAACCTAATAATATCAAGGAAAATTCTTGTGTTATATATTAATGATAATTTTCAATATTAAAAAACATGACTTCAAAATTTGTACTTCAAATATAGAAGCTTAATGATAATAACACCTAGTAATGGTAAATAAAGAAATAATCTTATGTAAGGGAAACACTATTTGATTGAGTAACACCTTCAAGAGTAACGTAATGTTTATGTAGTTAAATAGGTGGTACATTAATATTATTGTGGGGATAATATGATGATTCAGATAATGTTTCAATGTAATTAGATTCAAGATGAAAAAATGTAATTTATTATCCACTCATATAATCTATATGATTATGTATGCTAATGAAATGGGAGACTATAGGCTTCATTAATTCTATTTCTGGTTATATAATTCATTTTATTATCAATGATGGAAATTTTATTTAAATAATTATCATTCATGAAATTTATACTGGATTTTATCAATGTGTTGAGGTTAAATAAACTATCCATGATATGTCTAGGTTCTATTTTTATATAGAAAATGTATATGAGTAAACGATAAAATATGATGAAGAAATGTTATTTGAAGATTCCAAAAATATTTAATCTAGTGATCGATCAAGGATATTGAATCCCAAAGTTATCAAGAATAAAAGAAAATGTTTCCCTATGATATAACTTTTTAGACGACCGAAAATGGATATTTAAAAACTCAATTTAATGTCTATAAGGACTTAACCTCAAATATTCTATAAAATAAATAAATTATAAAATAATTTTTTTTCTTGAATTATAGAAGAGCATCTAAATTTATAGTTTTAGATTTTTATTTCATCAACCTATCCTAAATAAATATTACATCACAATGTTGACACTTCCATACAGTATCTAATTATCCCACAGTACCAAAAATTTATTACATTAAATGTTTTCTTTTTATGAAATATATTAAATATTTTAATATTGACTGAATACTTCTCCCAAATCATCCTTTAAACCCAATGATGTTCATTTGAATATTTGGGTGGGAACAAAATTCTCATAAAGGGACATTTAAAAATAAATAATGAAATCCATTAGTCTATGAATACTCATAAAAATTTACATTATTCAAAATAAAATTTGGGAAAAAAATTATATGTTTCCATAACAAAGAAATAAATTTTAATTCGCAAATATATTAATAAAAAAATTATTATAAAACATAAAGGAAAAAATAAAAATTACAATAGTTTCATTGAAAACATGAAAAACACATGAAAATAATTTCAAAAGAGTTATGCATTTATCCCTTAAAAAGTAGGATATACATTCCTTTAAAAATATACCCATCATATTACCTTATGAAATCAAAATATTAACTTAAAAAACCCATATCAGATATATATAAATCATATAAGTAATATATAATATCATTTTCATATAACTCATATAATCACTCTAAAAAATGGAATAGTGAACATAGTAAATTCCAATAAACTCTTTGGGGAAACATATCTGGTTAACTCCATCCCTTTAACAAATACATTAGAGTGATATATCAGGGTCAACCATAATCACACACTATATCATGATCACCCATCATTATAATATATGTCGGTCTTAATCATCATCATAAGAAATTACTATGGATCATAATATATTCATAAAACATGATATCTTACTAACATAGAAAAACACATTTTTTTACACATAAGAAAAAAATCATGGATATTGAAATGTCCATTCCATTAAAAAACAATTTTGAAAATACCAAAAACTAAGAGATACGAGGTTTTAAATGGAAGAAAAAATTAAATATTGTAAAGGAATAAAAATATCATATAACTGTTAAAACAGTGGAAAAAACCTTTAACATCAAATATGTTAAAATAGAACATTAATTTTTCCTTATTTGTGAAAATATTACATATAAAATATGTAAAAATATTATTTATAAATGTCTTTTAATGAAAGTAAAAATGTTAATAAAAAATTACAACATATTTCATCTATTCTCATATAAATATATGGTTAATATAATTTTAATAATATTTACATGGAATAAAAATATTTATATAATATATCATTAAAATAGTTAAAATAAAAATTTTCAGGTAAATTGTAAGTTACCTCATATCTGCATAATAATATATGTTTTTTATCATCCTGAATACTAAACATATATTCATAATTTACTTTAATAATAATATTTTTCAATATTATAATTCTTTTTATTTTATATATTACCATGTTGTTCAAAATAACTTATTCAACTAAATTCATGTTATAAGTTTTGATGATATTCAGTTCATATCTAGAGAATGACTTTGGTATGTATATAGTGGTAAAAACAGATATTATTCCATCATATAAATAATAATTATCATGAAATAATTATAATTCTTATTCTTTAATTATAATTTTAAAACATACCATGAATTATGGTTATGATAAATGAACAATGTTACAATCTTAGGGACATTATGTCCTATGTATGCATGAGTAACATTTATAATTTTCAAGCACCATAAACAAAATAAGGTAAGTAAATTTTTTTTCTTTAAACAATTATCATTATATAATAAATATCATATTAATTAATTAAATATACTTATATATATCATCTATGATATGGGGTTATGAAAAATAAATAACATTGCTTCGTGGAGCTGATAATCCACACATACGCACAAACGATGTTAGAATTTTTGAATGAATAAAATGGAAATTATTTAGATGATATATAATCTTGAAATAATGATAAATATCTCATTAATATCATATATATACCATAAATCCTCCATTATAACCATCAGTGATAGATGATGATCAAAAATTAATTACATCGGCTCGCGAGACGTTAGGCCATCGTACTCACGAAAGACAATTTAATTTACCATTTAATGAAATAAAGAAATTGTTATTGGTTATTAAATTACCAAAAAAATCAAATTATATATAAGATACATGTGTTATTATTTCATCATTATTGGATAATTTTTTAATGAGGTTGAGAAATAAATTAAAAAAAACTGGTTAAGAACTATACAACTTGTTCGGACAACCTCGTTAGGATTATAAAGAAAACCTTACTAGCTTTTTTATAATAAAAAACGTTTCTAAGACATATTGGTGGATTTAAGAAATTTATTTTTTAATGGATTGGTTCAACCAAAAGTCTCTTGAATTGTGTAGTGGAGAGGACATGCAGTGTCCTTTTATAAGTTATGGAGAGGACACAATTGTAAATTTTTAAAAATATTAAAATATAAAATTTCCATACTCAATTTAAATTGATTTAAATGGAAAATTTAAAAATATTATATTATATGATAATTAAATTAAACCATAAAATAGTATTTATAAATGTTTTTATATATTTAAACCTTATAACCTTAGTTTAACCCTCGTTAAACCGACTTTAACCTTAACCACGATAACTGATTATTACTATTTTTATTATTCATTATTATCAAAAATCAAGTTAATATTAATAAATAATATTAATTATAATTTCTCCATATATGGGATCTATTTAATCAAATTAAATTAACATAATTAGTATAATTTAATTTTAAAATAAACCCATAAAAATTTGACAAAAATGGGTTTTTAGAAATATTTTTAAAAATAAAATTGATTCTATACAAAACTAAAGTATAATTTTGATTACATTAAAATTTAATGGATAATTTTTAATTAAAAGAAACAAAATTGTAAAAAATAAAAAGTAAAATTTGATTTTTTAAATAGTCAAAAAATAAAATGCAGTTTTGAAAAAAAAAATCCGCATTTTAAACTATTCATTGAGACATAAATTTTTTTACAAAACTATAAAAAATTAATTATAAGATAAATTTTAAATGATGAATTAGAAATATTATGGCCATTTTTTTAATTTAAATTCTATAATTTTGAAATATATTTTTTAAATAAAACCATATAATATATGAAAATACAAATTAGTTAGAAATAAATCCTCTTCTCTTTTGACGAAAAAATTATATAATATACTTATAATGAGTATAAACATACCAAATATAATTAATAAACATAAATAAGAGTTGAAAATGATTTATATTAACATTAACTAGGTTTTCAAATTCTTCCACCCTATTATAATTTAAGTCCTTAGAATTTTATTCATGACATAAATAAGTAGGGATATTTTTCCTTCATAGAATATTATAATTACAATGATTTTTGTTCAATCATATTTTTTATTAACAAAACTATAACCATGGAAAAGAATTTATTATACAAAACATTCCCTCGGTGGTAAATAATATATACTGCCTATTCATCATTAGTAAGGTTTTCTACCAACTGCACAACTTCAAGGCTCCAAAAAAGGGATGAATCCGAAATATATTTTATTAACATTGAAACATAAAATTTGTCATGTTCATAAGATTAAATTTGAGAAAGGGACACTCAAAAATAAAATAATCCAAATTTAACTAGTATTTTTATGGTCCAATGAATTGGAACCTTAAATTTCCCTTTTTACCCAAAAGCATAAAATTTTCTTTGGAGACACTTTAAGAAAAAAATTGACTGCCTTCCTCGAATGAAATATATTTCCTCTGGTAATATATAGAATTTTTCTTCTACTCTAAGGAACCCTCATTCTCTAATAAATCAAATTCACCTTTATAAATAATTTTTATACCAATTCTAGTCTCACAAACATTCATTCACATAATTCTTCCTTATAACTGTAGTTTGAAATGACTTTCCATATAATGCTTCAAAAGGTACTGTTTATGTACTGGAATGAGAATGATTATTTTAATAAAACTCAAGTAATGTAAAATATTGATCAAATTATTCCTTGAAAATTCATTGAAAATGATTGAATCATATCCTACAAAATTTAAATAGTTCACTCTACGAGTCATTGAAATTGATAATGGGAAGAAGTACAAAAACATTATTTAGTACCCAAATATATCTGAATAATTATACGAAAAATATAATTAATCCAAGAATCAAGGATAGATACAATAATGGTGGATAATTCATGTAATCTAATTATATCGTTAGTATAAAATTAATAAATTTTATTCAAAGAAATATAATCTCAAAAAAGATGAAAATCATTATATTTAGTTAATTGTTCAATAATTAGCCAAATCAAATTATTATGTCGATATGTATTTGGTAACCCCTCCATGTAATCCATTGATATATTCTATAATTTAGATTTTGGAATTAGAAAAAAAATATATTATCACCATCATTAATTTTTATTTGTTTTTAACCTATTTACAAGTCAAGAATTTCAAAGTAAAATGAATAATAAATTTCTTAATTACATAAAAAAATGTTCTTTAAGTTATCTCATCATTTTTTATTTGTTGGACGAATATAAAATAGAGAACTATGAGCATAAATCACCAGTTATTTCTTGATATGAGAATCACTTGTCATACAGAACCTCTTTAAGAATTTTATAACACTTTCTTAATCAATATAAAACTCTAGAAACATACACTTCTGGATAGATCCTACTATTTCTTGTAAAACATGTCCCTACATATGAGATTCCCTAATTAAATATAAAAAATAAAATTTTAATAAAATATAATACAAAATAGAGGTATTACCATAATGAAAAATTTCTAAGCCAACATTTATCAAATAAAAAACCGAATGATCATTTTCCAAACATATTAAGGTTAATGTTTCACTATATTTCTAAATGAAAGCATATAATACTATTTTTTCTTTATTAAATTGTAAATAATATTTCAGTCACAATACTTTATCAATTTTATCTATTTCTTCTACATGATCATTAACTCATCATGAGTGAATATATACTTCAAACTTTTATTATTAGTATATATTTTACATTTTACTCCAAATAAATGATATCTCAAAATTTATTAAGAAAAAATAGTCGCTAGTTTAATTTCATGTTTAGGATGACTTTTCTCAAGGGGATTTAATTTATGTGAAAAACAATAAATTACCTGATCATTCATTATTGAAAAACTACCATGACCCATCAAAGAAGAAGAATTGTAGAAACAAAGTCACTATTTCTTTATGGTCACTCAAATATTTTAGCATCCATTACTATTTTGTTCCAATTCCTAGAAGCATTCATCTAATTCAATTGTACAAATGAACCTGACTTCTTTGAATGATTACATGGTCAGGGAGCTTGAAATCTGTGAAAAGATTTAAAAAATCTATCATTAATTGCCTAATAATCCCGAAAAACAATAAATCTCAGTATCATTTTAAGGTATTGGACATTCATAAAGAATAATTTTAAAATGATCCACATTTATTTATTCTTTATATATGATATTTCGAAGGAATAAAATCTTTTATAACAAATATAACATTTTAATTTTTTTTCATATACCATATTTTCATTAAATATATTTATTCAATACTCATTTGTGTTTTCAAAAAATCATAAAAATTATAATAAACCAAATATAATTAGTATACACAAACAAATATTTACCAATGTATTCATGGAAAAAATATTCATATGATCCATTAATATAGCGGGATAATTCATTAACCTAGAGGGAATTACATAAACTCATAATGACCATATATAATATGAAAGGTTGTCTAAGGGATTTTATCCTCAATAACCATTATCTTGTGGTACCTAAACCAGAGATCAAACTATTAAAAGTATTGATCTTGATGGAGATGATCAAACAAGCAATCAATACAATTCAATAGATATGTAATGTTAATAGTTATTTTATTCTCTACTCTATAATCAATGAAAAGCCTCATTTAACCATATTTTTTTAATAATAAAAATAGAATCACCCCATAGTGAAGTGATAGGTTTAATGAAACCTTTAAATACCAATCCAGATTCTTACATTTTCAATTCAAGAAGTTCAATTTGATCTATTCGATTAGGCAGTGTTGAAATTAGACTAGCATCATACATAAATTCTACTATTAACACAAAATACTAATAAGATATAATATAAGAAAACTCATCTGTAAAAATAGCTATATATTTTCTTTATACTAGTACATCATTAATATGACCAAATCCATTATTTTTAATAATATGAGAATGATAAAATTCATTTCCATCTCTTAATAGTTTATCAATTCCATGATCTTTTATTAATGGTATGAATTTATTGTTGTATACAAATTAAAACTAATTTTGTAAAATAACATATTTAGATGTTCAATATCTCTAAGCATCATTAAATAAATTCCAATCCATACCTATAATAATATCAAATTTTATAATGGGAAATACATTAAGGTTTTTAGGTAAAACTCTTCTACATAATATAACAGAAGATTTTAGTAAACTCTTGTTTAGTTAATACTACCCCAAGTGTTTTTAATAAATGGAATGAATTAATTTTTAGTGATGGTGATTTTATTTTAACAAAACTATTCTAAAAATGAAATAATAAATAGACCATGAATCAAAGAAGACATTAACATAATCTTAAAAAACAAGTAATATACAATTTATTAATTCATTTTAGGTCTCAACATTTATCTACATAGATGAAAAGGATTTAAATGTGCCCTTATTAATATAATATTGTTTTCTCCCATCATTCATATAGTTTTTTAGACATGAATCCACACAAAAACCCATCTCATTGCATTTAAATCACTTTATTATATGTTTATTATAATTGTCCTTACCACTACCTTGATCTTTTTATTTGAAATCACTATCCATATTCCCAAATATTATACTTCAAATGCACATACCAGATTTCGTAATACATTTCCCAAGGTATCCTTTACCACCCCCATCACAAAATGAAAAAAATATTTTCTTACCTTTAGATTTAATATATGGATTCCTCCCATTTGTCTACCACCTAGACTTCTTTTTATATTTGTTATTATAAAACACATTATGATGGAAAAATTCAATATCCACCTTCTTAGAACATTGAATATGTTTCTCTTAACATTTAACTTTTCTATAGGAAAATTATAATAAGTATCTTAGCATTAATCATGAGTAAAATTGACTGATTTTACTATAAAGATCCTAGATACAATTTTCTGAATACCTTGATAATTGAGTGAGTTTGATTTATATGGGGACACTGAATCTTAATTATTTTTTCATTAGTAAAATGAATTTATTTTACTCCATTATTATTACAACCATAGTAAAATAATTTAAAATGAAAATGTTCTTAAGTAAAATTTTTTCCGTTGAATCAATTTCTTATCTTTCTCAAGTATTCTTAAACATTGACCACAATTGATCGACATTACCTTATAAATAGTAAATAGAAAGAGTTACATTTAAAAGATCATAAAAACCCCTGAATTTGAATTTAAGGATCTAGGTTTTTCTTACATAGATATTTCATATTTTTAAATGAATATTCATCACATTACATAAACAAATTCTTGAGGATTGGAAAGGTATAGTGAATTTTGAAACATAGAAACATAAAAATTTGGTGCATAATAGATCTACCTAATATCCCCATACGTTATATATAATTATAACCCTTCTTACACATAACATACATGATCCATTTCAACATAACCTAAGTAACGAAAACATAATGGTGAGAGTAGATGCTTAGTAAAGTTAAACCAGGTTGAAATCAACATATCAATAGAAAAAGGGTATGAGAATTGAGAATAAAACATGGAAACAATACCCTTTATATCAAAGATAAGTAAATTGAGCCACAGATTAAATCATTATAGTTAAAAATACATGAATCATAATATAATCCAATAAAATGAACCCTAAGAACATAACATGGAATAATACATTGATTTATTGAATACACATAAGCATAAAACATCTGTTCCATAGTAGACAAGGATTGCATCCAAGGTTATCATAGTCGAATGAAATCACTCCCAAAACCATTATACTAGTAAATATTCACTCCCAAGGCTATCATAATAGATAATGTGCCTTATTTAATAAGGATAAATCCCCATTCTAGTCCCATATATCTCATGAGATATAAGGTTTTTCATAATTCATTAGGGTGAGATTTAAGTCCCACCCATCAAATAATGAAAATCATACGCATGTAAGACACTAGAAAATAAAACATTCATCATATCAAAACCCATTAAAAAAAATTGTTTCATAAACAATTCATTATAACAAAACATATAAAAAAACAAGTTTTATAATCATTTCATCATTTCATCATATTATAACTAGTGAAAAAATAAGCAGTTTTCATAAGTATTTTATCATGGTATAACATGTGGAAGAGAAATAGTTTTCAAAAAAAACATGTTGTCATAAATATAAACCATATAAATAAAGAATAATACTGGTATCCCTTTTTTAATATAATTAGTAAATCATAACTAACATCATAGGATGAAATCCTAGATGAAAAATGATTTTTGAAAGATCACTTAAAATATTTCTTGAGGAAAATAAAATTTCTATTTTGAAAATGGAATTTTCTATAATAAAAACATTTCAAAAAAATTTTACTAGAAAATAAACATGGATATATATATAAATTATTATTTAAAACATATAGTTTTCATGAGAGTATAAATTTCAATACATGTTGTACACATTAAAAACACGATTCTTTTAACATTTTGGTAAAATCCAAATGGACATTGTTTTGAAAAAAATATAAAAATTCATTTTAAAATAATTTTTAAAACATAAAATAGGGAATATTTTATTTAATAACTACTTTTGGAGATGTGAAAAATGTTTCTATAACATATTTAGGAAATATGGATATGAAAGAAAAAGGGTTCTCAACTAAAGAGAGAAATAAAGATAGTTTTTCGTAAAAATATTTTTTTGGAACTATTGAGTAAATAAAGGGAGGAAAATGAATAGAAAACATTTATTCATAATAAATAAAAAATTAGTAGTTATTTCATTAGCTTCATGATATATTTATCTCAAAATTCCATCATCATAATCATAATCATAAAAAATATCAATATCCAAATAGATTGTATCGTATAACTCTTACCACTTTTGATAATATTGAATCGTAAGACCCAATAAATAACAAAAACAAATGAAAATTTTAATTTCATGAAAAAAATTATATTAAATATATAACATGTAAAAGTTTATATATATACACCTTAAAGAATATTATAATTTTATAATCTTACTTATATATCAAAGAATGCAATTTGAGCCAAAATACCCCATACCACTTTGGTAACATTTGAACCATAAACCACAGGAAAGAGAAATAATTAATTTGAAATTTAAATACAAATAATTTTCAGGTAAATAATAATAAAATTCATTCATAGGTACTATAAACCCCACATAAAATAAATAGGTGGTGAATATGGCATGAGTCTCATTACAGTAAAAAGTGGGATGAAAATCCAATACCTTAAGTCTCAACTTCCTTAATAAACATTCAAGACTAATATATTATGAAAATTAGTTTTTTTTAAATATATTAATGAAACATAATTATATAAGTAGTAATATATTATTTAGTTATGACCTTTTATCACCCATTTATTTATAGTTACATGTTAAAGTCTTGTTTAAGGCGATTACTACTTTGTTCTTCATGCATGTTTCGATTTGTTATTTAATGGTCCTCTTAAATTCATTATGATTACATAATATATATACTTTTGACCATGATATCATAAATATTTATTGTATATGTATTTATAGTAGTCCATTAATGTTAGATATAGAAAATGAAATACATCGTTCATGGAGACGATATACAGTATGTACGGATGAACTCGATTTTTATTTTACAAAATTATTGAAATAAATAAAGGTAAATAATATATGATCATAGAATAATAAGGATTATGTCATATATATTACATAATATCATTAAAATCATCCTTATTAACATTCATGTAATGTGTAAATACATCGTTTTTCTTCACAAGGTGGTAGTACACCATACACATGAGCGACGTTATCATATTCCAACAGAATAGAAAGAAAGAATGTATATGTGATATTATAATTATATAAGAATAATAATATCATTAAAAACATTTTAACATTTTAATATATTATTATATCCAACTGGGAGAGGTATGGATGGAAAATGAATAACATTGGTTCATAAGGGGATAGTCTGACATTCACACAAGTGATGATTTTGTATCTCGTTTGATGGAAATAGAGATGGTTTTAGGTAATTAAATTCACATAAAATAGTGTCCATATATTTAATAAATTATGTTTATTATATCCCCATGGTTTAATAGTATATTAATGAGCTCTAGGAATAAATTAATTGAAACACGTGTTTAGGGACATTACCTCTTCTTTGGAAACGTTATTGGTATGCACCAAAAGCTTTCTAAGGTTGCATTTTTTACCAAAATAGGTCTTATATAATGATAATATAAAATTAATTAAATGATTTGGTTAGTTCCTGGATGAACTAATGGGTTTTTTATGTCTGAATATGAGACGAGAGTGGTAGCCTTATATAAGTGAGGTGAGTGGTGCACTTGTAATTTTTGAAAAGAAAAGGGTTTACCCACATTTGTTACAAGATAAAAGGATAAAAAATGGAACATTATAGATCGTTATATGTGATGGGGTCTAAATATGGATACATGATTGGGTTTGGAGAAATTTCAAGGTATTTTTAACCCTTATTTTTTTAGTTTAACTCCACGTAAACCTATATTCACCTCATCTATCGTAATTTTTTTACTTTAAATATTGAGAATGTTAAAATATTAATATTAAATTAGAATAAAAAAAAATTATTCTGAATGAAAATATAGAATTACTTTTTCCATATCAATTAACATATGTAAGAAACTTTAATTTAAAATAATCCCACAAATGTGATGAAAAATGGGTTTTCAAGGAGTAAAGTTTAAAATGATTAAAAAGTGTTTATATCAGAATTCAATACAAAATTGATTAAAATGAAATAAATTATATTAATATATATATAATATAACTACTTTTACTTTTAAAATCATATTAAAATAAAATATGAATTGTGAATTCTTAGAATGAAAATTAGGGTTTCAAAAAAAACCACCAATATTCACTATTCGTCGAAAAATTTATTTTTTCTAAAAAATAAAAACAATTCCCCCTAAAAATATTTTTACTTTCATATTTCAAAATATTTTTTTAAATTATAATTTTTTTAATAGTGGAAAAATTTAATTTCTAAATAAGTGTTGAAAGGCGATAAGACAATTTTTTTTAAATAATGTTCTTAAACGTAAAAATGGAATTTTTATCTGTTGTCATGAAAAAAAATAACATGAATGATAAAATTTTTATTGAATATATATTATGTAAATTTAATTAAAATAATTCACAACAAATATATATTTTTTAATTTACTTTGGTAAAACATGTTTATGGATATTGAAATAGTTTTACATTAAAACATTTCCTTTATTTTTAAATAGTTTATATTTCCATTTATAATTAATTGGTCACTAGAGAGTTAATTTTATATACATGTGTAAACTATATATTTACGTAATTTATTTAATCATATTCATACATTCTATTCTAATGGATAGAAGATAACTGTTATATTAAAGGATATTATTTTTCGTAGTATATCACATTTCATTTAAACATAGTGATGAGTGTAACACAAGCTAAAAATAGTATTTCATGTATGTCAATATAAAAATTATGGTTCTTATAATATAATATAAAATTAGTGTTTTGTATAATATAAAATAAACTCATTGTTATATGTAACACAAACTAAACTACGTGTTGTTTGTAATGAAAAATAACAAAAAAAAATTAAATTTATTTGAAAAAATTATATTTCAGAAAATATTAGAGTGTTACATTCTAGCCCCTTTAAAAATTTCATCCCTTCATTTGGAAAGTATTATAGGTAAAAAATTTTATAATATTTAGAAATCCCTATGTGGGAAACCCACATCATAAAAAGGGTTAATAGTACTTCACCTTGAAAAGAGAAATAGAGATGTTTGAAGGTTATCTAGAATAACGCATACAAGGTTTCCAAAAAATATAACATATGTGAAAAATGAATTAATAGACATAGAAGATAAAAGTAACACCCAACTACTATTAAATAGTGATATATATCATAGACAGTATAAAGTTAATGACAAAAAAATAAATAAATCTATAATAAGTGAAAAGACCAGTCATTCATCAAAAATGAAGTTAAATGTATAAACTTTTATTTCAACTTCCTTTTATAAAAGTTGAATAATTTTCTTTAGAATATATACTTACTTGATTTACCTCAATTTAATAAGAAAAATATCATCTATTGGTTTTTCCTTGCTCAATTTCCATATCATCTATTACTCTAATTGGTGATTTTTTATGTCTGAACCACAAATTAGATAATAAGATCAAAAAATTAATTATAAGACATTACTCATATCAATAGTTTGTATTGAAGACATAGTTGTTATCACAGGTTATCCAATAATCATAAATATTTATTTGGTGAAATAACATGCTTATTTTTAAAACCTCATCCAAAGTAAAACATTAACCATTCCATAAATGGTTAACCTTATGGTCCTTAAAAATTCAACATTTATCAATAATTTTACTAATTTCTCAAAATAAACTTATCATTAATATCCCAAATATCATAAAGTAGTTCTCAATTTTCACATTGTAAATATGTGAACAACTTAGTCATATATTTTAATGAAACATGTTAATAACAGTAATAACAATAAAAAATTAATAAAACCATACATAATTCCTAATTATTTAATAAAATCATATATTATTAAAGATTATAAATAAATCCAATAATTTTGTGAACTCCATCAATGATGACATAAATAAATTTTTCCACAAATCATTAATTAGTTCAAGTTTCATCAATTCTATGAAATTTAATTTATTCATATATTTCCTCTCCCAACATTTTTATCTCATCATAAAGAACCTATTAAGTGTAACATTCCCTTAAGGATTTGTTTTCTATAAAATACCACCTTACTATTAAATCAATTGTCTAGGTCATAAAAATTATACAACATATTCTTGAAAACCTTTAATGAAAAACATATAAATAAAAGTCCTTATATATTTATTAATTATTCAATTCCAATAAATAAACACTTAAATAATTATACTTCATTATCAATACATCAACTAGGCTTAATCATTTTGTTCTGTAATATTGCATTATTTTCATAATTTATTTGTTGTAACTTCATCATAAACAAAAAAAACATTACATGTTAAACATTGGTGATCATCTTCATGAGATTTCCCCATATGACATGAATTTTTATAAATTAAATAACTTACACATTTATAACATTAAAAAATTGATGACGCCTTAGGGAAACCATTATACTTATCCATTATGTTAACAAAAATATTCATTTTTAATGGGAAATATCTTACTTTATGTCTTTATTCTCCACATATAGAACATATTATCATTACTTTGAGACATTCCATGGAGTGATTATTCCCACTTACATGACATATAAGAAAATGAATCTTTTTCCCCCATGGATTCCACCACAGGAAATCTCAACTAACTTTATCATTCTATTTTTTAGTGAGTCTAACAGTTTTTTAAGTTCAAACAAATTAATTATAAATCAGGATAACAAATAAATAATAAACAATATATCATTATATATAGTCATAATCTTATTTGGTTTCTCATAGTCACTGAATTTTCAATAACATTTAGAGTTAACATTATTCCTCTTAGTTCCAACCATTGAATAAAACAATGAAGTATCATATAAGAAATAATAATCAATGTGGGAAACCATATAATCATGATAAATAACCTATAATATTTCTAACTCATGATACCTTATTTAAAATATATGACACCATAAGATTAACCTAGGTTATTATAAAGACCCAGAATTACCATTTAAATTTTTTAAATATATGGGAATTTTATAAGTCTGTGAAAATTGATGGCGCGTGATTTCGAGGCCCGGTGTGCCCGGAATCAATTTCTGAACTTTTTTTCGGGTACGTTCATAAAACGTACGAGCGGGATTTTATAACATTTGAACCGGTTCTCGGAATTCAAATTTGAGGGCACCGTTGAACACGTAGGGAAAGTATTCTTTTAAGGAGACCTTCACCTCGACCGTAGTGGGTCAAGAGTGAAAGACAATTTTTGTGTTTTTCATGAATAAATGAAATAAATAAAAATGCTAACATTTTTATTTTATTTTTTGAAACCCCTCAACATCGGTTATGGTGGTGGGGACCACCCGAGGCTAAACCTCCCATGTGGATGTTTAAGGGTGGAGAGCACATAAACATACCCCCATCTTAAATTTAGGCACGGGGACCACCCAACCCCTATTAATGGAGGGGAAACCTCTCAAATACCCATTAATCATTTCCTCCAATTAATTAGAGACAATTAATTATTCCAACATGGTACAATTAATTGTGGGGACAATTAATTATACCAACCTTTTAATTTGATAAAATTAAAAAAAACAAGGGGGATATTTTCACATTTTGGTCGGAATTGGGAGTGGAGAACCTTATGGTGGATTATATTCTCCAATAAAGAACTTGCTCGCCAAAAAATAATGATCACGCCAATGAAGAATGTCTTCAACGACAACGATCCTACAATCAAGGAAATGTTGACATCACCAACATCCGTTAATCCCCAATGACTTCATCTCTTTCCTCATGACCTCCGTCGACAAATCTCTGAGGTAGGGGTTTAATTATGTGTGATTATTGTATCCCAAGTTATTTCCTTCTGAAATAAATAAGGCGGATCAACTCTCTAACTATTTGATCCACAAATGATTTCTTTTGCGGTTTTGGGAATAATCAATTGTGGTTGGTGTTAGGCTTTGACATTCTTCATTAAAGTTTTTATTGATCCTCTTTCTACGTCTCTAACATGGAGGGTGCAGGCCAAACAAACATGGCCCGACCCCTCGGTTGTTCTTCATGAATGGTGTTTTCTTTGTGATGGAAGAAGACAACATTGTTCCATGGGGACGGATGGATGCATCGGATGGCACATCGCAGACCACGATGAAGGTGACGACCTAGTGGCTCCTCGCCGCCTCGCGGCCTCTGCGGCGCCCCATGGTCTCACCACCTCACGGTCCTCCGCACCACCCAACGACCCTCCGCGCTGCCCCGGGGGATCTCCACCCCCGGGCCCTCCGCACTGCCCCACGGCCTCCCCGATGCATGGACCTTCGCACCACCCCACGACCTCTGTGGCTCCCCGTGGCCTTTCCTCCTCATGGCCCTTTGTGCCGCCCCACGGCCTCGCAGCCCCCACGGCCTCACGCCGCCCACACGGCCTCTACGGGCCTCAAGGTCTCCATAGGCCTCATGGCCCCTGCGACATTTGCGGGCCCCTTAGCCTTCATGGCCATCATGGACTCATCGCCCTACAGCCCTCGTGGCCCCTCAGGGCCTCGTGCCACCCTCACAGCCTCCACACCACCCGACACGGACGGTCCGGGCCTAGAGGGCCAGAACAGACATGAATCAGGTCGGATTGGCATAGGCCAAGTCAGACTAGGCTAGGTTGGTCCGACTGAGTCAGACCAGACCCGGTCCATCTTTTAAGTTTTCGCTCAATCGGCCATAACATTGATACCATGCGTCCTTTTGAAGAACAGTCAACAGAGATGGAAAACGTGGAGCAACACAATCCATTTTAATGTACCCCCACTGGAGATTTGTATAAATATAGAGTATGGACGGGTATGATCGAGCACGAATCTAACCTGGCCCTCAGGACTAAATGGATAATAACTCACATACTGGGAGTCTAATTGACACACTGTCTATTGCGTTGAGAACCCTATGGCATGTCAGTCCTTTGTGATAATTCTCAGTGGGACTTAATGGCAGTTAGAGTATCAACCAGTGGCATGAGGAGAGGACCCTTCTATAGATGAGGAATCTTAGTGTGGGAACCCAATAGTTGGGTGTGATGTGAAAAATGAATAGAGATCCTTTGTGGGTCAGCACCTAGAGATCCTGTGTGGGTCAGCACCAAGGGATCCTATGTGGGTCAGCACCGAGCGATACTCTGTGGTACAACACTGAGTGATCAAGTGTGGGTCATCACCTGGAGATCCTATGTGAGTCAGCACCGAACAATCCTATGTGGGTCATCATGAGTGCCTTATAATTGAGTAATATGATTCAGTAGTTACAAGTAATCATCTCTACTACTATACCTATGTTATACCTGGTGTGAGCTGAGTTCGTACCTAAGTGGTACACTCCTTTGTGGTAATAACTTGGTGGTATTCATATGTGTGGCATACCTGAGTGGTACATACCATCGTGGCACTCCTTAATTTGTGGAATAGTTGAGCTTTGGGATTTTGAGTTGGTCTCTTTGTTTCCTCGTGATTGAGATGGCTATACGTGATAACATAAGTATATATATTGGCATATACCTAAGTAGGGTTTTCAATTGATTTAATTCCTTGTGGTTTATACTTTGTGTATTTTAGAAAACCTTTAGGGTCATGGGGTACCTACTAAGTATCATTATACTCACCCCAGCATGGGCTATGCCTGCACCTTGTTGTGTTCGGTGGAGACGATGGACAACGCTGATCGAGGGTGAGGGTACTAGGACTAGTTGGTGACTGGAGGTAGACTATATGGCATGTCAGAACGTAGAGGATACGAGTGGACATGGAGTGCTGAGGAGGCAATCTGTACCTACCCTTTAGGTAAAAATTTTGGACGATGACCTAATAGATGCCTTTTCCTTTTCTTCAGTTGTATTGTATTTAAGTTGTACTTGTATAATTACGGTTTCTCTTGTATCCCGACCCCCTTTACTTCCAGCACTAATTTTTCTATACAGTTTACTTGTGTTCATATATTGTTATGTGTTTATTTGTGTGTGTTTATAGGTTTTGAAGGCAATGCCTTTCCAGTTTTAGGGAATACTCCTTTGGTGCAAGTCACCAGCCCCTATCCTATGGAAGGTGGGATTGGGGTAATCACGGAATGTGCCTCGGGGAAAGGTTCATGACAAATTATTATCAGAGGAGTGAGTTCTACAATATAACATGGGAGTTGATTATTCTTTTTAACAGAAATAGTGTTCTGTTTAGTTAGTGTGGTTATCAGTTTAGGGAATCCAGTTTCAGTGTGGTGGTGGAAATATCTATACACCAGGACCTTGACTTCTGATTTTTGACTTAGTGCACGAAAACACTGATTGCATGTGTTTTTTGAAGAGTTTTCTTTATGATCTCTTGGATTCAACTCACGAGGTATAACTCTTTGACCGTGGCACACCTCTTTCTTTTCCGGATGCCTCCACGTAGGCATCCAGCTAAGGTTCCAGATATAGTACACAGTAATAGCCAACAGAGCGATGAGGACTCAGTGTAGGGCCCTCTTCCAATAGAGGCACCAGCGGTGGCACTAACGGATCCATTACCCTATGGTCCACCGATGCAACTAGCCCTTGTATCATAAGGTGAACACAGTTTGAGTGCATTTAACATGTTCCGGCACCAGAGGCCACCCAGTTTCAGTGGAGAGACGGACCCAAAAGCGGCTGAGGATTGGTTGGAGGCTGTGGTGAGAGTATTTCGACTGGTAGAAACACAAGATGACCTCATGGTGATCCTTGCCTCCATCCTACTACAGGAAACAGTAGGCAGATGGTGGATCTTGATGATCTAGGTTAACGATAAGGTGTTGCTTCTCTGAGAATACTTCGAGAGCTTGTTTCGGGTAGAGATTGTTCTAGAGACACTTCGCGTAGTTCCCATACTGGAGATTCTTCATCTGCAGCAGTGCAGCATGAGTGTGTCTTAGTACTCAGTGAGGTTCACTAAACCTTTACGCTACTCCACATATATAGCATGAGACCCATTCTTCAGGGCATGAACCTTTGAGCTACGACTCAGGTGAGAAATCAGGGCTTTGATGATTTCTCTTAGCATTTTGACGTAGGCGGGGGTGTTAGAGAGATCCCTCTTAGTGGAGAGTTTCCTTGATGGGAAATCACCAGTAGCGAGACCCACCACCAGTCGTCACGTAGAAACGTCTGATACAACTGGCAGTAAACAGATGTAGTAGAGGTACAAGAAGACAAGACCTATAGGTGGACGACCGTAGGATTCAAGGTCGGTTGTGCGGGGCACCCGAGGCAGAGCCAGTCATGCCAGGAGTTGGATGTTTTACGCATGCAGTGGGCAGGGTCAAATGGCTCGAGACTATCTGACCCACCGTACGGATGATCAGAAGATGGTCTATAGACCACCCAGGCAGAGATGAAGGTTTTACTGAGGTGGTTCGCAGGGAGCATGCGGATGTGGCAGAGGAGATGGTCATGTATTTGGCAGTGGGAGATGATTTGAGGTGTTACCTCCACCACTACAAGGTGGTCCACCCCGACCACAAGGAATAGGAGGATACAGGTGAGCTCTTCTCCAGGTAGCTGAGGCCTACGATCGAGACGCTCTAGATATGATACAAGGTACAAAATTTGTCTACTCCACGTTAGCTGTAGTTCCTATAGACATATGTTTGAGTCATTCTTTTATTGACACTTCCCTCGTTCGTAGCTCATAGATTCTGAAGGAGTCATTAGCTCAATCATTATGGCTAGAGACTCATACGGGAGCAGATTCTACGATTACGCACTGGTGTCGGCAGTGAGACATCACTCTTGGAGGTGAGATCTTCGGCTGGGATCTCATAGAAGCGGCGTCGATGCCTTATAGTGTCATCTTGGGTATAGACTGGTTATCTATAGTCTTTGATCATATTGACTGTATTAGGTGCAATGTGCGGTGTGTATACATGGATGGGACCAGGTTTACCTTCACTAGTGAGAAGGGATCCTTTACAACACCAGATGGACTTACCCAGAGGAGGGTGCAACCGATCACTCATCAGTTAGATAGCCTTACCCTCAGAGTGATTGATGTGGAGGGTCTGAGCTATCCTATAGTGGTGGAGCAGTATGTGGATGTCTTCCCTGATGATGTTTTGGGTATACCTCCACAAAGTGAAGTGGAATTTTACATTAACCTGTACCTCATGATGATACTAATATCTAAACGGGCATATCGGATGGCTCTCATGGATCTTCATGAGATGCAGGTACAGCTAGAGGACTTGCAGGGGAAGGGATTCATTCAGCCCAGTATTTCACCTTGGGCAGCCCCGATTTTGTTCACCGAGAAGGTGGATGGGAGAATGAGGCTTTATGTTGATTTTTGTCCAATGAACTAGGTGACCGTGAAGAACAAGTATCCACTCCCGATGATTGACGATCTCTTTGATTATCTAAAGGGAGCACGATGGTTCTTGAAGGTAGACCTCAGATTAGGCTATCACCGGCTCAGAGTACGAGATGAGGATGTACAGAAGACAAATTTCAGGTGTCTGTGTGACAATTATGAGTTTTTGACCATGTCGTTTGACATGACCCACGCTACAGCAGTGTTCATGGGACTCATGATTATGATATTTCATCCGTACGTTGATCACTTTGTAGTTGCCTTCATCGACAACATTTTGATCTACTCGACTACTGAGGAGTAGCATGCCAACTATTAGTAGGTAGTACTGGACTCACTCTGAGAGCACAACTTTATGGTAATCTCTTGAAGTGCCAGTTTTGGATCTGAGAGGTTCACTTTCTAGGTCATGTCATCTTAGAGGCCGGAGTTGCAGTGGATCCAGTGAATATTGAGGCAGTACTTTCTTGGGAACCACCCAAGAGTGTGATGGAATAACGATATTTCATGGGTTTGGCCATATACTTCAAGATAGTTGGGCCAAATTTCTCTAGAGTTGCGGCACCACTATCAGCATTGACGAAGAGGGGGAAAACCTTCATGTGGTCAGAGAGATGCCAAAGGAGTTTTTAGGAGCTGAGGTAGAGACTGAAAAGAGCCCCCATCATGAGGCTTCTAGAAGAGGTCATAGGGTACATATTATATTGCGGCACATCAGGGAACATGCTTATATGTGTCATGATGAAGGAGCGAGCAGGGATCACATATGGTTCTCGGCAGCTGACACAACATGAGAAGAACTACACTACCCATGGCCAGGAGTTAGCAGTAGTGGTCTTATCCTTGACGATGGGGCAACACTATCAGATGGGAAAATGTTTTACAGTCTACACGGATCACAAGAGTCTCAGGTATATCTTCTCTCAGAATGATCTGATCCAGAGATAACGATGTTGGATTGAGTTACTATAGGACTATGACTTTGAGATAGTCTAAAATTTTTCACGACCCATTCCCTGAGTCTCGTGCCGTAACTACCCCAAGCATGAATTCCATTGATTAGGGGTTAGTGATGGAGCAGTTGGCCGCTTTGTAGATATCCTTTGTAGATCGAGATGGAGCAGATTTTCTTCAGTCTCTTAGAGTCACTCCCCCACTTCATCAGTGAGTCGTGGAGGCGTTGTGCGCAGACACTAACTAAGAGGCACAATGTGCTCAGATATCCATAGGACATGCACCTGATAGATTTTATGAAGGTGGGTAGCACGTCATCCTCTTTAGAGGACGTACCATGGTACCCGTGTCACTTCAAGAAGAAGTGTTGAGAGAGTTCCTCATATCCCCTTTAGCGGTACATCTAGGAGTGGAGAAGATGTACCAGGACCTTCGACGATTGCACTGCTGGATGGGGATGAAGAAAGAAGTAGAAGATTTTGTCTCTTGATTCCTAACTTGTCAGTAAGTGAAGGCGGAATATCAGGTACCAACATGCTTGGTTCAGCCTTTAGAGGTCCCAGAGTGGAAGTGGGATGGTATATCCATGGACTTCATGATAGGACTTCCATGTACATTCAGAGGTCATGACTCTATTTGGGTGATCGTCGACAGATTCACCAAGTAGGCCCACTTCCTACTGATTATAGAGCAAGGTTCGGTAGAGAGCTTGGGACACCACTATGTGTAAAATATTGTAAGGATACATGGAGTTCCCCTGACAATTTTCTCTGATCATGATACACATTACACTTACCACCTATGGAAGGGGTTGCAGGAGGATTTCATAATGTAGCTTTATTTGAGGACCGCCTTCCATCCTCAGACAGATGGAAAGACTGAGCGGACCATTCAGACTCTCAAGGACATGCTATGTGCTTGTGTCCTTGACATTGGTCATAGCTGGGAGGTCACATGCCTTCAGTGGAGTTTTCATACAAAACATGAAATCACTCCACCGTTGGGATGGAACCTTTTGAGGAGTTGTACGGGCAACCTTGCAGATCAACATTGTGCTGGACACACACAGAGGAGTCAGCACTAATAGGACCAGAGATTATACGGGCTACTATAGAGAAGGTGCATATCTTCCAGGAGTATATGAAGACTGCATAGTTTAGGCATAAGTCTTATGCCGATCGGAGATGGAGATATTTGTAGTTCGAGGACGACGAACACAACTTTTTACAGGTCACACTTTGATGAGATTTCCAGAGATTTGGTCGAGGCAGCAAGTTATCTCTGTGGTTCATCAGACCGTTCCAGGTCCATAGCATAGTTGGAAAGGTGTCTTACCTCTTAGCTCTTACACCTCATTTTCACCGAGTGCATGAACTCTTCCACGTATCCGAGCTGAGAAGATACGTGAATGAACCTTCTCGCATCATTTACCGCAGTGAGAAAGACATCGACGATGGGGAGACGTTTTCAGAGGTTGCAGTGGAGATTGAGGATTGACAGGAGAAGGTCCTTTGTGGGCAGTCGATACCTCTGGTGCATGTTCACTGGATGCAATGGAACCTCCAGGAGAGCACGTGGAAGTGGGAGGCATAGATTCTTTCTAAGTACTCCCACTTGTTCCCTTAGTTTGAGTTGTGGATTACGGGGATGAAAACCCCAGAGGAGGGGAGAATGTAAAGACCTGAAATATCCATGTAACTGTTTTTAAATATATGGAAATTTTACGAGTCCGCGAAAATTTATGGCATGTGATTCTGAGGCCCTTTTGTGGCCAGAATAAATTTCTAAACATTTTTCTGAGTATGTCTAGTAAACGTACTAGCAGAGTTTTCTAACATTTGAACCAGTTCGTGGAAATGAATTTGGAGGGCACAGTTGAACTTGTAGCGCCGATATTTTCTTAAAGACTCCTTCACCTCGATCGTAGTGGGTCGAGAGTGATAGATAGTTTTTGTGTTTTTCATGAAAGAATGAAATAAATAAAAATGTTAACATTTTTATTTTATTTATTGAAACCCCTAAACATGGTTTATGGTGGTGGGGACCAACCATGCCTAAGCCTCCCATGTGAATGTTTAGAGGTGGGGACCACCTGAACTAACCCCCATTTTGAATTTAGGGGCGAGGAATACCTGACCCCTCATAATGGTGTGAGAAACCTCTCAACTACCCATAATTCCTTTACTCCCATTAATTGAAGCCATATTATTTTCCAATGTGGTACAATTAATTGTGCCGACAATTAATTGTTCCATGTTTTAATTTGATAATCTTAAATTAACAATGGGGCTATTTTCACATTTTTGGTGGAATTAGGGTTGGAGAGCCTTTTGGAAGATTATTTTCTCCAATGAAGAATGTGATCCCCAACAAAGAATGATCACTCATGCAAGGAACATCTTCAATGACAACGAACCTACAATTGAGGAAACGAAGACGTCATCGACATTCTTCTATCCCCAATGACTTCATCTCTTTACTTGCAACCTCAGTTGACAAATCTCTGAGGTAGGGGTTTAATTATTTGTGATTATTGTTTCCCATGTTCTTTCCTTCTAAAAAAAGAATGCGGATCCTCTCTCAAAAAAGTTGATCCGTGAATGATTTCTTTTTCGAGGTTGGGAATAATCAATTTCGGGAGGTTTTAGGGTTTGACATTATTCATTCATGTTTTTGGTGAGCCGCTTTCTTTCACTCTAACGTGGAAGGTGCGGAAAAAATAAACATGGCCCGACCCCTCTTCCGTTCTTCTTGAATGGTGTGTTCTTTGTGATGGAAGAAGGAGGATTTTTGCCAGGGAGATGAACAGAAGCTACGGCTGACACATCACCAACCATGACGAAGGTGACGGTCCCACTACTCCTCCCCACACAGTGGCCTCTGCGGTGCCATGTGGACTTGCCACCCAACGACCCTCCATGCCACCTTGTGGCCCCACTGCCTCGTGGCCCTCCTCGCCACCATGCAGCCTTGCCTCCCCCTCGACCACACAATACCCTCGAGCCTCTGCGGCCCTCTTAGCCTCTGCAACCCTTGCGGCCTCCGTATCCCTCATGGACTCCATGGCCCTCGTCTCCTTCACGACCCTGTGGCCTCGCCGCCTCATGGCCCTCACGACCCCCTGCATCCTCTACATCCCCCGCGAACTCACACCGCCCTCGCGTCCTCCGCATCGCCCAGCACGACAGGGCTGGGTCCAGCAGGCGAGGCCGGACCCAGCGTGCCGAACCAAACCCAAATCGGGTGGGTTCGGCCCTGTCCGAGTTGGGCCGGGTTGGACCAGACCCGGGCCAACATCGGAATTTTTGCTCTATCAGCCATAACTTTGGCACCAAGTGTCCATTTGATGAACTATCAGCGGTGGTGGAAACATTGAAGTGAGATGGTCACTTTTTGTATATCCCACTAGATATTTGGATAAATTTTGAGTACAGTTGGGTTGGATCGAGCAGGAATCCAATCAGGCCCTCGGGACGAAATGTCTAATAACTTGCTGACCGGGTGTCCGATTGATGCACCGTCTGTTACGTTGAGACCCCTATGGTGTGGCGGTACTTTGTGATAATTCATCATGGGACTTCATAGAGGATGGAGTATCGACCAGTAGCTTGTGGAGCGGACCCTACCGGAGATGAGACAACTTAGTGCAGGAACCCAGTAGCTGGCTGTGACGTGAAGAATGAATAGTGATCATGTGTGGGTTAGCACCTAGAAATCCTATGTGGGTCAGCACCGAGCGATCCTGTGTGGGTGAGCACTGAGCAATCCGGTGTGGGTCAGCACCACGCAATCCTGTGTGGGTCAGCACCTAGAGATCCTATTTGGATCAGCAGCATTTCCTATTAATAGAGTATGATGATTCAATAGTTAAATCTAATCATCTCTAATACTGCACCTAAATTATAACTATTGTGAGCTGAGTTTGTACCTGAGTGGGACTTTCCTTTGTGGTAATACCATGGTGGCATTCTTCTGTGTGACATACCAGAGTGGTACTCACCAACATGGTACTCCATTGTTTGTGAAGCAGTTGAAATTTTGGATTTTGAGTTGGACCTTGTGTTTCCTCATGATTGAGATGGGTATACTTGATAACTGAGGTATATGTATGGGAATATACCTATGTAGGGTGGTCAGCTGATTTCATTCCTTGTTTTTTATACATTGTGGAATCGGTGAGACCTTGAGTGTCTCGGGGTCCCTAATGAGTATCGTTATAATCACCCCTGCATTGGCTATTCCTGCACCTTGTTGTGTACGGTGTCGATGACAGACAACGCTGATCGAGGGTGAGGGTACCAGGACTAGATGGTGCCCGGAGGTGAACCATAAGGAGTATCGCAACGAAGAAGAGATGTGAAGATGTGGAATGCTTAGGAGGTGATATGTACATACCCTTTAGGTAGGAATTCTGGAGGATGACCCAGTAGTCGTCTTTCTTTTTCTTTAGTTGTATTTTATTTCAGTTGTACTTGTACCTTTAGAGTTGGGCTTGTATTCGGGCCCCTTTTACTTTTAGCACTATTTTTGCAATAAAGATTACATTTTTTCGTATCCTGTTGTGTGCTTGGTTGTGTGTGTTTACAGATTATAAAGGCAATTCCTTCCCAGTTTTAGGGAATACACATTCAGTTCTAGTCTCCATCCCCTAGCCTATGGTAGGAGGGCTTGGGGTTGTCATCGCACATGCCCTAGGGAACGGGTCGTTACAGTTATTAAAAGTCATTATTTAAATCCTTCATGATGTTTTATACAGAGTTTGTGAATTTCCAATGAATATCCCCTGGGACTGTCAAACTAGGTGTTCCCCAAGGCCCATTTTTATTCACCAAGTAATGATTGATTATAGAACAATGTTCCCTATTCATATTTATTACCCCTAGGTACCTCTATTTCAAGTCGACATTTCCTTGTGGTATCAATAAAGCGATATAGTTTTGTTTAAACTACTCACTCACTACTTTTCCAATATTATTATATGTTTTACTACAATTTGACTCATCCTCATAATTATTATTAGAAATTTCCCTAGAAATTTCCTTAGAAATATACTTAGGCATATCCCTTATATCTCACAAAATTTTTATCATCCTACCTTCCAAAGGATAAGTAATCCTGTCCTATAATACCAATTGTAAGGACCCAAGATTTTCATACATAGATATTAAATTTTTATATGAATATTTATTAAATTACATAAACACTTTCTGGATGATCATAAAGGTTTAATGACATTGGAAACATGGATAGATAAAAAATAGTCTATAAGTGAGCAACATCATTCCCCCCTATTTTCTTCATAACTATAATCTTTATTTAAAAAAGCATACATCATTCATTTCATTATATCATTGGGAGAGAAAAAATAAGAAAGGGTGAGATCATATGCTCAATAATGGTAAATTAAAGAGACATCAATTTATTACGAGCATAATGTTATAAAAACATGAGAATAACATTTGAAAATCAAACACTGCATATCAGATATCAAAGAAATGAGTCCTGGAATAAATATCAGTATTTAATTATACATGAATCATAATGGAATCAAATAACATGATCAATGAGAACATAAAATTTGTATAAGACATAGATTTATGTCAAGAATATAAGCATAAAACATCATTTTCAAAGTAGTTAAAGCTCATTTCTAAGGCTATAATAGTCGAATGGGTTCACTCCACAAACCATCATATAGTCATGGTTAACTCCAAATAATATACTAGTGCACAAGTCTCTTAATAAACCTAGTTCAACCCCCATCCCAATTCTGTTTATCTCATGTGATATATAAAATTACCCAATACATTGAATAGAGATATAAGACCCACCTATCACAAAATAAATATCATACTTATATGTTCTACAAGGTCATAAAAAATATCATACAATAAAACATAAAAAGAAATGGATTTCATAAATATTTTAGCATAGTATAAACTATGTAAATTAAATAGGATTCATTATCATTTCATCATTTCATCATTGCAAAACTCGTGAAAAAATCAGTATGTTTCATAATATTTATATCAAGATATAATCTGTGGAAGAGAAATGGGTTTTATAAATGATTTTTCATCATAAGCATAAACCATATAGTTAAATAATAATTATGGTACTTTTGGATTATATGTCTATTAAAGCATAAAAAAAATCAAAGGATTTCATCTTGTATGGAAAATAATTTTAAAAGATCACTTGAATAATTTTTTTAATGAAAATTTAATTTCTTTTTAGTACAACACTTTTTAATAATTATTTAATTTTTAAATAACATTTTAAATTTATTAAGGAATATTTAAAATAGTGAGTGGTCAGGATGGTCAAAAATTTTGTACATATCGTACATGTTAAAATAAAGATTCCATTTACATTTTTGGTATAATCCAAAATGGACTTTTTTTTAAACCACATGATTATTACTTGATTTTTTTTTGAAAATTATAAAAATGGGTTAACGTATTCCATAAATCCTTTGGAAAAGGTGTAAATATTTTTGAAAGCGTTTTTAGAAAACATGGATATGATATAAAAAGAGTTTTCAACTGAAGAGAAAGATAAAGCCAATTTTTCTTAAAAATAAATGTTTTAACCCGTGAGCATATAATTAGAGGGAAATTATGGAAAAATGTATTATTAAGAAATATATAGAGTATAAGAGAAATGAACTGTTTTTTGAGAGATAGATCATGAATTTTCATCATTGGAAACATAAACATAAACAATCTCCATAAAAGATAACATGAAATCATAAAACACATACCATATTTGTAAAATTGTATCATAAGCCCTATTAAAGAATAAAATCAAATGAAACATATAATATATTTAAAATAAATAGTTTAATGATATAAAATATTAAAATGGATGTATATAAAACTCATAAATGAATATTGGTGAAAAATATTACTTACGTACCAAAAAAAGAAATTTGAGACAAAATACCCTAGAGCTTTAGAAAATTTTAAACTATAAACCACATGAAATATAAATCATAAATTAGATATATAAATCCATTTAATTTTAATTATATTCATCAAAATATTAATTCATGGGTAGTATATTCACAATATAAATGAAATATGTGATGAATATAGCTTATGTCTCACATAAGTAAAAATTGAGACATAAATCCCTTATCTTATGTCTCATGTGAAGTCCAAGATCCAAATTCCACTAAATGGTGCCCCAATCCTAGTTTCACACATGAAATCAAGTGAATCCACATGAATGACAATGGATTACATGTAGTAGAGATGGCCATGAATGTTTCTATTTAGAGAATATTCTATCATTATTAGAGCAGCACAATAGTACAATCAATAGATAAATAACGGATGAAGTATAAAAATGAATAAGCTATAATAATAAATTAAAAAGTCAAAAATAAATCATATACAAATTATTTATAATGTATTTCATGTATCTATAATGTAGTAAAACAAGGATACAGACAGTAGGTAGAAGTACTATACATGATTTACAAAAAGAATCCAAAAGTCAATCCAAGCATCCTGAGATCCTCCCCCATAATAAACTACCAAACTCTATCCTAATGATGAAATAAGTCAATAATTTTCAAGAGGTATCTTCCCCTTATCTAAACATACGATCATATAGTCTTCTCGAGTGCCATAGGCAGCCCAGATAGGGTGTGAGATAAACTCAATGGTCCACTACTAATGATTTCTATAAGTATCTAGTTTGTGTATATAATACGGTAATGTGTGGATATAACAATGAAATATAGTAATAAAATCTATGAATAGACTAGCTCTAGTTACTGATGAAAACCTGGATGACACTACCTACTTCATCCTATGCCGAGATATATCTGAACATGTATCATGGGTCCCAATGCCCAATATCACATTTATAAGTTATTTTATGTCTGGTATCGCATTTATTAAAAATTCCATGACCAGTATCACAATAGTAAATGGGATTACTTTATAGGAATCATAGTATTATGGGAATCTATTCCTATTATTAGAGTATAGGGTTTCCATGCCCAAATCATATATAGGGATGCCATGTTCGATATCATAGTATGGGTCTTCATCACAATATAGTATCACAACGTACTTCATGCTTGTATAAGTTCACAAAGAACTCCATGCTCGTATAGTATCCCAAATTATGTCATTGAAATATAGTATCCCAAGGGATATCATGAATTAATAATGTCACATTTATATAAGGTTATCCATTCCCATATTAATACAACATGTTTAGGGGTCATCATTACCATTTAGTATAATGATTCTGTTTCATCATGCCCATTTTTAATTATATAATAGGTAAACTATGACCTTTCATATATATATGATGAATAATAGTATCAATTCAAATTTACTATATTTACCAAGGATAAATATTCCCAAAAATCCTTATTAATAACAACTATTGAATTAAATTTTAGCCAAGGAATAATTCATAATTCTTTTAAATTTAATAAAGAAAATGTAGTAACCATTGTCTAGATTAATAAAGTGATGTGGGTGAACCACTCTCTTCGATTAAATTCATTTAAATTTTCATGGGAACTCTCCATGTAATGCCATATTATTTAATCAATATAAAAATGATATTTTCATTTAGAAGAAAAAACAAAAACAACAACCGGTGTTCTGGGTGTAAAATCTTGAAAGACAATTAGAAATGTAGAGGGGACATCCAAAGGAATGTCTCACCCTAAGGTTGTAGATCTCGACATGATTTGGGTTCTAAGAATTCAACCAATTGAAGGCATATTCAATTTGACTACTTTGCCTCTATTAAAAAAACTACTTGAGAATTTATAGAGAGTATAAATTATTTACCATTCATGTAAATATTTGGGTCTTCCTCCCTAGAAAAACCTTTTACACGATGCGAACTAGCCTACCCAAACATTACACATTGTCTATGAGGTACACATCATGTATGCTAAGTACACACCACGTAATTGGCCTGTATCTAGGCTAAAACCATCCTATATCTTACTTAAAAAACTACCCAACCATACCATGACCTGACTTATGATATAATCCATAAAGATCTCTAAACAATAGTTATATTGGAAAAAAATCCACACTTGATAGGAAAAACTGAGTTCTTACAGTCTTCCCTAATTAAAGTAAGTCATACTTGAGTTCACCTTCCATGGATAGAGAAATGTTTTATGAGATCAAACATGGACACTGGGCACATATGTTTTCCCTTTTCTCCCAAATCTCATCCTTTACATGATTGTTCTACCAAATCACACAAACTAATAAGACATATGGGCCTCATCGATTCTTCATGCTATTAATGAAAATTCATATAGGATACTTATAAAAAATCATATACATAAAACTAAACATCCTTGGGGTCAAAATTATGAGATGCTTCAACATGATAATGAAGATGTTGTGAAACGTGGAAGAAGTAATGCACGGAATGCAACCTCTGAGGTAATAAAAATTGATTGGATAGCATCCAAACTCTATAAGAAATTTATAATGGCCCAATATATCGGGGAAATAGCTTCCCATTATTATTTATCAATCTATTCCAATGTTTGGGTGTACCTGTAACAAAACAAAACCACCCACATTGAAATATGGCGGTAATCGATGGTGATCAACAGAAGATATCTGTCAAGAATGACAAGTAGTATTATTATTCCTAGTTAGATAAACCTTATCAAATGTCACTTGAATGATATAAGGACCTAGTTGCACTACCTCTCCTAACTATAAAAATCATATGGGTCAATGGAAAATCATATCATATAGGGCCTCATAGGTATCCATCTATATCACTATTTGATTACTTTTATTATAAGAGAATGCGATGAGAGGAATATTCTTCTCCCAAGAGCCACTAAAATCAAATATGCATGCTAAAATCATTTCCTCTATAACCTATATAGTCTATTCTAATAGAACATAAATCTGAGGTTGAAAAATGTTCTTCTAAGAATATTTTTACCCATAACCTTATGCAACCCCTAACAATACATTGATATGAAATGAGCATCACTATCTAAAATGATTGTACATGGGACCCCGTGAAATCATATAATCTCATGAACATACAATCATCCTAGATCATCAATTGATAATGTCTCAAAAATACGAATAACTTGTACTAATCTCATCTTTCAATCCATAACAACCCAAACTATGTCACTAACTCAAGACGACCTTAGTAAGAAGATGAAAAATTCCATCCCAACATCCTTTCATTTCAATTTGGGAACCTGAAATGGTTATACCAAGACAACAGGTCACTGGTTCTCTACCTTCAGCTAATGATAGGTTGAATCACTTTTGATAAAACATGTTACCTAAAGCTTCACCCCAGATCTCCAATATAATTAGTTTATATCCCAATACATCTTAGAGATAACAAAGTGAACTACCCACTAGGAATAATGTGACTCCCGCATCTTCTCCTCCCTCATATCTATGGGAACCGAGATACAGAAATTTATAAATAGGATTATATCATCATTAATGGTCTAATATCAAGGTTATTCTACAACAAAAATGCTCTCTTGTAGGACCAAGCCCTTAGGATTTGAAAATTTCCTCATCATCATCTTCTCCAGAAGTGAAGATGTCACTAGTATTGATGCAAGTATAGATTTTCTATGGAGGTTCTGAACTTCTATAAGCATCAGAAAAAATAGATCTCTAATATTCCATTCACAAATATCCTCCTAAACTACCCTTTTAAAATTCCACCTTCTTAGAAAACCTACAATAATATCCTCTTTTCCATGTGTATAGGCATGCTCAAAGTTAAAAGACTATTGATATTCTTCCAATATTAACCGCCTGAGATTTATGTATCATTATGTAAAAATATACCAGAATATTTTGAGGTCTATAGAAACAACAATATTATATCCCATCAGGAAATTCCTCCAACAATGTACGGTCTGTACAATAACTATCAAATCGAGATCTTGTTTCAGGTAATTCTACTATTGGGGCCTCAACTATCATGACATGTACACAATGAATCGATATTAATACATCTTAAATTCAACTAGAATGATACCTGATAAATCATAACAGACAATATAGCTCAATCATTGATTTGTTAGAATCATGATCGACACTAACGTCAATCCCCCTTTTAGCTCTTCAATGGTTATCTTACAAGATTGTGACCATTGAAAATTCAATCACTTCTTAGTCATGCCTGTAAATGGTGTTGCTAAGTGTGATAATTTCTATATAAATTAACCACAGTAATAGGATATCCTATTGAAACATCATATATCAAATACATTCTGGGGATGCTCCCAGTAACCACATGTCTCATGAAAGGAACTATCAAGGGAACTTTCAAATGATGTGTAGTTTTTGGGAACAGAGGTACAACAGAGTGGCTTACCAAGGTCGTCTCTCAATGATGGAGTAATTAAAAAAACATGTCAAATATATTTATAAAATAATTTAATATAATATAAAAACATTAATTAAAAAGTTGGATTTTTTTAATTTTTTTAATATAAGAATAAGTATGCTATAAGAATATTTTTTTAAATGAAATTCAATTAAGAAGACAGAATGAGAATATGTTTTTAGAAAATAATTTTAGAAGTCGTAATAGATCTAACTCTAAATATTCAATTAATTATTAACAATTATTATTTAAATTAATATCTAATTAATTATTATCCCATAAATTTTAAACCCATACACCCAATTAGAAAACACATAACTAGTAAGATAAAATTAATTAAACCCTATGCAAGCTTTGGAACATCCAATCACATTACCCTTCTTTTGTTGATGTTCTAAGGATAGATTATGGTTAGTGGTAATTTAAGGAACATATCCACTATAGAAGTGAGTATCAATTGAGTTTAGGGATTTTATTTGAACTCTGCAAATTTATCTTTTGTGGGTTTAAATTACTGATTAATATCACACTCCCATAATTCACACAATTCTGGACCTCGCGTGTTTTTTGTTAATTGTTCAATTGCATTATTAGATTTATTTAAATTAAAAGATAAATTAATAGAACATATTATTTGAATTAAAATAGTTCATTTCTTCCAAATAAATTAATAAATAAGGTAAGAGGTAGATCTAATAATTACTAAAATTACTACTCTTCCATGGGTGGTGTAGTCATTATAGAAACGTGTTGCAAGTGCAAAGGTTATGGAAAGGTTATAACCCACCATGATTGTAATCCTTATTTATAGACCTATGATTATGAATATAGAATAATAAAATTGAACAAAATAGAAGATATAGGAGAGAAACTAATAAATATATTACACAAACACAAATATTGCTACACAAAGAAGAAGAAGATGGATTTGACGAAGGGATCCTACTTCAAGAGATACCCAAATTGAAATGACTATAGAATTGGAGTGAAACCAATTATTATCATCTCAAAAGTTCCTAATGAACTTTTAATCGCTATAAATGATAAAAGATAATATTCTTAGGGTGGATATGAGGCTTGGTTAAAATAGGTTTCAAGTGTGAATTGGTAAATTCAGATAAATATTTTCTTCCAAATTTCATCACCAATTTGACCTTCAAAATGAATAAATCATCTGAAAATAAAAAAGTATTTTTTTAAACAAATTTTCTAGTAAATTTAGGTGTGATCCAATCATATATGATTAAGATAAGACCAAAATTGTGAAGTGATATCCAATATGGCGAGTCCAGTCCATCATTGAATTCATGGCTCATTTACGCCACCCAAATGCATGACCCCGCTCGTTCTTCCTAAATGAAAGGTGTATCCCATTGAGTTAGTAACACAGTTAAAAAATTTTATGTTCAAGTAAAAACATTAAAAATATTTATGGACGAAATACTATAGTTCCCTATAAAGGGTAAAACTAGAATTTTAATCAAATATTTAAATAAAAGATCTCATCCCAAATATTTTCTTAATAAAAATATTTAACATAATGTGAGGAAATTATGTCATTTATTTTCAAAAAAGTATTAAACAAAATTGGGTTCTATCAACTCTCCCACACTTACCCTTTTGAACTCTTGTACAAAGCCACATATCATGTATTCTAAAAAATTGTGACAAGATATGCATATTCATATTAATAAATATATATTGGTAGTATATGAAAAGTAAGAATCCCAAAAAGATTCAGTATCAATAAATTTTAAATTCATTGTCTCGTAAATTATGTCAAAAAAAATACAGTGAGATTAATAGCACTAATTATTGTGAAACAAGTCATTGGTCTACCATGAATCTAATTACCCACATTTGTGTGTGCCAACCATTCCAAGTTCATATCTCCAGCATCTATTCAGTATATTTAGGTCATGTAAAATAATTATTTTTACTTAGTCTAATTCCCCAAACCTGTTCAATATTCCATGGCAGTCATAATTCCAGACCCACTCAATTAAGCATTACTAAAAGTAAAACCATAAGCTCCCAACATATATAACACCACATGTTGTACATTTCATCACTCCCCTAATTTATTACATTCTTATTTTTTCAAATGTTTCACTTGGAAAAAATTTCACACTTAACTCTAAACCTTAGGTAGATCTCCTCATGACACTAATTGTAATAATTATAACAAGATCCTAGGTCAAAGAAGAGTGGGTTTTGACCTTACCAAGAAAAAACCATATTTTTTTGTTTTTATTATTCTTTGTTTTTATTTAATTTTCTTCTGAGGGTGTACAACAGTCGCATAACAGGTACACATTCATTGGTCAATTCAGTATAATAATGAAACCGATTGGAAGAGAAATGAACGTATGGATAAACCATTTATATAAGATGATATTTTACTTGACATGACTATACAATCAATTGAGTTTCAAAAATTTCACAACTCATGGTTGAGTAAAAATTTCTGGGGTGAAATAAATGAATCAATTTACTATTAAAAAATATCATAATGAATAGTGTCAAAATCGAAAAGCTTTTATAATGATGCATCCAATCATATCATCGATGAATTCAATTTTTCTATCAAAATTATCCCTTTGATGAAGAAATATTACTCATGATTATCATTCAACCAATGAATTTTTAAAAGCTTAATTTTCTATATATTCCGTATCTAAATGAGAATGTTACATGATATGTTATGTTTTTGAAAAATTTAACTAAAAAAGTAGAAAGCACACAAAACATACAATTGAAAATCCTAAATATCTACCCCCAAATTTCTTCCACTACCTCACACTTAAAATATTTCATTGTACTAAATGATAACCAATTAGATTATATATTCATATATAATTTATAATTTTTAATAGGACAACTAATATAAAAGATAAAGTTTTAGGAGTAGCCTGATATTCTCAAGTGATGATGGGGTCATGCAGTGTGATGAAATCAACTACATTGGTAGAATGTACCTCAGTGTATTGCTTAAAATTCTGACCATTGACTGTAAATCTCCATATTTTTTCCTCTTGTGTGATCTCAAATACACCATAAATAAACATTAGATATAATATAAGAACCAAACTATCTATTACAGAACTAACCATGAATTAGATTTAGTCTAGAACTACAGAGTAGAACTTTATCTCCTACAAAAAACTATCTTTGTTTGATAATTATATTATGGGATTGTTTTGATATTTCCTTATAGAGTCGTGTTATTTGATATGATGAAAATAAAATCTCATCAAGATCTTGAATTTTAAGATTATTATGAATTTCTTCTTAGGAAAAATCCATGTTGCTTTATTTTATATCCCAATAAGCCTGTCTCCCAACCTCCATGGGGGGATGATAGACTTTCTTGAAAACAGTATGAAATGGGGACATACCGACGGGAATCTTGTATACCATCCAATAATACCAAATCAAATAATAGAATCACTTTCTCAAATCCACATTTGTATGCATGAAATTCTAAAAAAAATTGTTTCGACTCCTTATATGAAACCTCGTTCTGGCCATTTGTTTGGGGGTGGTATGTGGTTGATGTTTTTTGTGTCACCCCATACTTATGATAGATGGAATCCAATTTCCGATTTCAAAAGTCCCCCTGATCACTGATGATAGCGTTTCATACTCAAAACCTTCAAAAATTATATTCCATAACAATGTCCAATATGACATGATAATCTGTTGTCCTAGTGGCCTTATCCTCCACCCATTTTCTCATATAATCAATAAAAAATTAAAATAATAAAAAATTACATTTAAAGGACCCCTACAATCAATTCCTAAAACATAAAAAATATCAATGACTAATATGTGTTTTTTGAGCATCTTGTGTCTCCTTAAAAATTTTCCAATGTGTTGGTAGTGTGAGCATGATTTACAAGACACATGAGCATCATGGAATAAGATATCTCAATATCATCCAAAGTATATGACTTTTTTAGCTATCTGTTGGGGTCTAATGTTTCCTCCACATGAATGTGTATGGAATAAATGCAAAATAGACTCAAACTCATGATCAAGAAAACTTCACCTAATAATTTTATGACTGCACATATTCCATAGGTATGGATCATTAAACCTAAAAAACCAGGAATAAAATTTTAATTTATGGACTTGATGATTGTTTAAATTTTTAGAAATTTCAAAGGTAATAAGGTAATTAACTAAATCAGAATACCCAAGATGCGTATATGAGAGTGAATTAAAATTCTCATTAGGAAAACTGTCCCATAGTGGTACATGGTCTAAGGTGTCATCCTCTAGAGTGTGAGTATTCCTATTCAAGTGGTCTGGCACTAGGTTTCCTTAACCCTTATTTTCCTTTATCAAAAATTAAACTTATTGAAGAAGGAGAATCCATTATATGAATCAAGGATTTTATTTTGAATTATTTAAGATGTACCTTACAGCTACATGGTCTGAAAAAACAACTACTTTAGAGCGTAATAAATATAAAAAAATTATCTTAAGTAAATATGATGGAAATAAACTCTGTTTCTATGTCTGTGTATTTTCATTGGAATGAATCCAATGTCCTTAATGCATAAGAAATCACATAGGACCACCCTTCAACTCTCTAAGATAAGAGATATCCAACCAAGAAGTTGGATTCCTGATGCATACTCTAAAAAGGAATCACTCACTGTGGTGACTGTTTAATTGTTGGAGTTGTCATATGCTTTTTATCTCATAATATGATACCATACATAAATCATCCAAAATAAATTCAATATCCTTTTAAAGTAATCGAGATAACGATAGAGAGATCTTACTAAAATATCAGATGAATCATCAAAAAAATATTACATTCCATATGAATGGTCTAACATCATGCACACATGAAGGATAAGGGAAGGATAAAACAATATCTACTATAGATCTATTAATCTATGTACTATGTTTTGACACTACATTCCCTAAGACAATGTTATGAAATACTATGAAATGATTCTTCTCAAAGTTCAAGACCAAATTCTTCTCAATACAATGAATGAACCCTTTCCTAGACTAAAGATACATTCATAAAATAAAGATCTATACACCATTAAATAATCCATAAATACCTCTATCGATTTCTCAAGGAAACATAAAAAATTACAAACCATACATCCTCGGGAGGCACATGAGGCATTGAAAAGGAAAAATATAATCCTTTAATAAGAAAATATACCAAATGGATAAGTGAATTTTATTTTCTCTTGATCCTCTAGAGCTATAAGAACCTAAAAATATCAAGAAAATCCATCCAGGAAATAATAGTGTGTTTTCCCAGCTAGTCTCTCAACCATTATATCAATAAATGGGAGGGGGAATGATCATTATCAGTGGAGTTATTTTGTTTAATATAATCAATACACACACCATTTGTTTTTCAACCTCATTAGAACAAACTCTCTCTCATTTTAACAAAAGTAACACCACTTTTTATAGGCACAATATGAATAGGAGTCACCCACAAGGAATCTAAAATGGGATAAATTATACCTTCATTGATAAAATCTTCAACTTCTTTATTATGAACCTCTAGAAGAGTTGGATTCAATCTCTTTTTGGGTTACCTAACTGATTTATCCCCATCATCTAAAAGAATTCTATGCATGAAAAAACAAGTTCTAATACTTGATATTTCACCCAAGCTCCACTCGATTCCCATAATAATATCCCTAAAAAGATTCATATGTTTTTCATCATGTTAAGAAGGGAAATTTTTAGTAATTATAACAGGTAATCTCTCACCAATCAACATGTATGATTATTTTAGATATGATTTAAATGGATTTAGTTCCATTGTAGGGTCATGATGTGTAGACAAAGACCATGAAGGAATTAAAATATGTGCATAATAAACATCAGTATCAAAATATAAAACATCCAAATAAGAAAATAAAGCATCAAATCCCTTATCATACTCAGTAGACATGTCATAATAAGAGTTCACATGATCCAAACCAGAATATAAGTCCACATAATAATCAAATCCAAGAGAGATTTGTGAATTATAAAAAGGCATGAAATTGATCTTTTTTATCAACTAAAACCAATGCTCATAATATATCTATGTATTGGAAAAAAAATCAATGGTATTTTTACATTGTGGTACAAAATGGGAGATAACAGAAGAATAATGGCCCTATAAGGGGTACTTTAAAGAGTACATAAAATTAAATATCACACATTCATCCCCAAAATACATGGAAAGTGTACCATTATGAAGATTTATGATAGTTTTTTTTGTTATTAGGATGGTCCTACCTATGATAATGTGAGAATGAGAAGTTACCTGACCATTCGCCATGTTAAGAACAAAACAAATATGCTAGAAAGATCATGTCTCTTACCTGAATAAGTACATCCTCATGGAATATAAAAAGATATGGTGTAGCTTTGTTCGCCAACTGCACAACTACTATCATCATCATAAACTCACCAAACATTAAAAAATAGAATAATGACCGAGGCATCACATTTATGGAAGCTCCCAATTCCCATAATACATAAGATAATTGAAACTCCCCTATAGTGCATAGGATGGTCAATTTACCCAGATCCCTTCAATTTGTTGACATTTCTTGAGTTGGTGTAACGTGTGCTAAAACATTCCATCCAATATTGATCATCTCATTTCCCATTATCCCTCTTCGATTGGTGAAAAAATTATTTTAATAATTTGGATTACCTTGGTTTTTTCTTATTGACTTTAATAATGGGAATGTTGATCTCCTAACACTTGAATGTGTCAAAATCCTCTTTTTTCATTTACTATTTAGCAATATTTTTTTTGGTTTTAACAATAATATTTGGAAAGGGAAGGGATTTATGATGAACATCATTAATATTTTTCATAACTTTTTTGTTTTCCCTTTACATTTTCATCAGCTGGTCTCAAATGGGGATTTTCTAGAGTGTAGGTGAATCCACGTGGAATGATAGGTGCAGATGTATCAGATGTTTTCGTCCAAAATTTCAATGTTATAGCAGTGAAATTACCTTTCAGATTTAGAGTATGTCAGGAAGAATGATATATGGAGTTCTTACGTACCATTTCATGGATGTTAGTGGTAATTTGGCTCATTTGTGTCTTCAACTCCCTCAAATCAGAACCATAACTCTTCACCTTATTATGTTGATTAAGAATAATGTGTTTCCAAAGATCATCAATATTTGAATATACCTTTATTTGAGAATTCCATTATTATTGGATTGATGATTCGTAATATTCAAATCAAATTTGGTTTTGTTGGAAACCCTATTGGTAAGGAAAAGGCTAGTAGAAATTATATTTAAATGGGGGGAATCTATTGTTTCTTAGAGCCATACCTCATGTATGATTGATCCTTACACCATTGGTTGTATGTTGGAGAAAAAGAATCATACTTTTCATGGGGTAGTATCTATTATTGTTGTAGATATAGTCTCCCAAGATATACTACTATGTAATCCTCTATCTCTTGTACATGGGGGCAATAATCAGCTGGGTGTTCTATTTTAGTAAAAATGAAGCAAGTCCTTGTAAGAGTGGCCTAGTATGTATTTTGATCTAATGTAATGTAATGTACCTCTCTAAAATTTTATTTAACTAGATCTCCAAATTATTGGGAGTTTTGTGCCTATATTCCAATCAATGCATGTGGGCTACATGTTTTTTGTTCACAAATGATCCTCCAACTGCAGAATCCACCACAATCCTTTCTATAAGCAAGAGGCATTCATTTAAGTATTGTATGAACATTTTCTCACTCTTTTGGTGATACAGTTAGCTTTAAAAAAAATTGAATCACTCCTAGTACTCATAAATTGACTCCCCATGGGCTTTCTTGATTTAATGATCTATTTTAAAATAGCAATGATCCTTGATTATAGAAAAAATTACTACATGAAAATGTGTTTTCAAACATTCCAATAAGTTAAATATTAAGTTTTTAAACCATTCATATATTATTTTACAGTTCCATTAAGTGATAATTGGAATGATCATAGTTTTATTTGGTAATCTAAAAAATTTATTGGTTTAAGGGTTAGTAAAACCACATTAAATTCATTTAAATTTTTTTGGATCCTCACTAGATAGTCCATGAAATTTTTTATGTAGGTGTATTAACATATATTTTAGTTCAAAATCAGATTCTAGGTTTAGATATGTAATAAAATTTGGATTATAGTTAATATCAAGTGCAATAAATTCTAATTTTTTTATTAAGTTCAATATTTTTGTTTTCATCAATTATTTCGTGTTTTATGATTGAATTAGAATTGGTTCAAATTTCATTGTTACTATAATGGAATAATTCTACAACAAGTTCAATGTTGATAATTCATGTAGACTAAGACTATTAGATTTAATCCCTAAGGCTATGCGCAATATTAATGTCATGATGTAAGAGATATTTGGGGCTATTTCATGTCATAAATCAATCAAAAAATTAAATGAGGAAAATTGAACCTTAATAACAATATTTGAAGTTTTATTTGATAGTCTAATAAAAAGAAAATAAGAGAAAAACATGAAAACTTGTGAAAGGTGAAAGAAGAATGAAAGAGGAGAATAAAATAATAAAATTGAAAATAAAATAAATAACTCTAATTGGTTGAAAAAACCATGCCTCCCTAGAAGTGGTGCTAATTTGAAAGTCACTATCATGGGAGCTTTCAAATGATATGTGTTTTTTCTATACTATAGTATATCAGAGTGGCTGACCAAGTTTATCTCTCAAATATGTATTAATTAAAATAACATAATAAAGGTATTTTGAAAAAAATAATAGAATAAAAACACACAAATTAATGTATTGGTGTTATTTATAATTTATAAATGAATAATAAGTATGTTGTAAGAAGATTTTTTTTTATTTTTAAAATAAAATTTTATTAGTAAGACACAAAGAGAATGTATTTTTTAGAAACTATTTTAGAATGAATAATAAATATAAATATATATTTTAAATTAATTATAAACAATTATAATTTAAATTAATATCCAGTTTATTATGATCCCCTAATTTTTTAACCCCAACATTTTATGATAGTTAACTTAACAACCAAGATGAAATTTACTAAAACATAGTCTAGTATCAGAACATGAAATCGTAACACCATACATTGATTGATGTTATAAGGTTAGGATTGGGTCTGTGGTATATTAGAGAAAATATCCACATTTTAAAAGAGTATTAATTGATTTTAGGGATTATATCATAAATATAAAAATTGATCCAATGTGGTTTTGTATTACTGAGTAAGATCACACTCTCACAATTCACACAATTTTCAACCTCGTGTGTTTTTTTGTTAGTTAATGAAATTATTTCATAATTTCATTTAATTAAAAATGTAAATTAATATTTCCTATTTTTTGAAATACATTATCTCATTTATTGAAAATAAATTAATGAATAAGATAAGATGTAGAACAAATACTAAAAATAACTAATCTTCAATGGGCGGTTTAGTCATCATAAAAGAGTATTTCATGTGAATAGGTAATGAAATGTGTAAAACCCAATCATGTATCCACTATTTATTTAAAAACTAAATATTATGAGTATATAAGAATTAAAACGAACAAAATAGAATATATAGAAGATAAACTATGTGTTTATTAGGCAAACACAAATATTACAATGCAGAAAAGAAGATGAAAGAATTTGATGAAGGGATCCTTGATTCAAGAGATATCATTATTGAAATGATTACATAATTATATTGGAACCATTTATCATATTCAATAAACTTCCTAATTGACTTCCAACCCCCTTCAAATGAGGAAAACACAAATTTATAGAGTAGAGGGGAGGATAGGTTGAAAGGGGTTTCAAGTGTGAACGGGGAAATTCAGATAAATATTTTATTCTAACATTCACTACATGTTTAACCTCAATATGAATTAATAATATATACAAACATAACTATTATTTTTGGGAAATTTTTTCCCAGAGATCCTCTCTAAATTTGTGCCCAATCAATGTAAAGATGAAGATGACACGTCCCAAATAGTGAAGTGATGTCCAATTTGGCGTGTCCAGTACAATATTGACTTCATGACCAATTTACTATACTAAAATTCATGATCCAACTCAAATTTCTTAAATGGATGTTGTATACCATTGATTGGGATACACTTCTAAAAAAATTTATGTTCAAATAACAAATATAAAAAATATTTATGTCCAAAATACTATAGTGCACTTTAATGGGTAAAATTGGAATTTTCATCAAATTTTTAAATAAATGATCTAATCCCAAATATTTTTTATATAAACACATTTAACACAATATATGGAAAATATGTCATTTATTATCAAATTTTTTTTGATAAAATATTGTTTATCATCTCAATTTCTCTGGGTAAAATTAATCTCATGCCTCTAAGATAATATGAACCATAATGTGTACCTTGTAGATATAAAAATCATATTTACTAAGGCTAGCATATAACTTGTTCTCTGTAAGTGTATTAAAAAAATCTCAGGATGAGTGGAATGCTCATTCCGAGTATAATAATATACATAGATGTCATATATTAAGAAAATGAAAAAGGAATTCAGAGAGGGACGTGAAACCCTATTCGTCATATCCATGAAGATAATATGCACATTCATAAGACCAAACAGAATCAAAATATACTCATACAAGCTGTTAATCAAAAGAAATCCAGATGCACAATATCCAAAGGCATAACTAAAACACGATGATATCCTAATTTTATAATGATCTTTGAGGAAACCCTATATCCTCTAATATAGTCACAAATATTAACTATATGAGGTAAAAGATATCTATTTTTCATTATAAGAGGATTTAACATTAAGTAATCTATGCAGATCTTGAGGTTTTTACCCATATTCTATGAGAAATGGACTATTTAACCCCAATGAGATATATTGGGCCATATAAAACTCTTTAACTCTAAATCATCTAATAACCTCTTGAGCTCTATCGAATTAGTATTACCCATATTTTATGAAGGAATAAATACTATTATAGCTCTAGGAGCTAGATCGATAGTAATCTCTACCTCTCTCTCAACGGGTAGTCTAATGAATTCATCTGGGAAGACATCCATGAATTGATATACTATAGGAGGGAACTCAGTTTGATGTATTTTCTGATCCTCCATGTAAAGGAAATAAAACTGGGTGGTCACTCCTCCTATACCAATATCCTTTGGTATAGCTCTACCAGCATGGACATCCCATTTCCTATTATGAATATAAGATACCCCCTTTGATGATGTAAATGAAACCCTCTAGTGATAATAATCTACATAGGCATCATAGGGAACCAACTAGTCCATCATGATAGTGATTTTGATTCCCTTCATCTTGAGGATGAAGATGTTTCACAAAATATGATGGTTTTATACATCTAGAGGATATTCCTTGCACTAGAATACACTATCTGATCATATACCCAAAGGTTAATCAAGTTTCAATAAACCAATGTGTACACAACACAAATCCCAGGGCTCTAAACAAAAGCTGTAAATATAGAGGAATGTTATACACCTATGTCAATAAGGATGAAATGATAATAGAGGCAACTAGAATAGTCTCTTGAATAGTAGATTGATCAGCATCTTGATCCTCTGGTACAGGCTTCACCGAGTAAATTTGGCCTCATTTGTAGCCATGTACTACAACATGACTAACCGGGGTGGGTGCGCTCAGTTTCATATGTATATTTTAAGTCTAGATAACATGACCACGACCTCCTCCTCTGCCTATAAGACCAGTAATACTCTAGTAGCCTACCTGGTGAGGTGCTAATAAACCTTCTTTTGAAGGTGGAGCTAGCATGGATCCTCTACCACTTTGTACAGATGGGAAGGTCCTACAGAAATGTTACAGATTCCCATATAGTTTTTAGACACATCACTCGAAGGGGTCTATGGTAAATTGGGGCCTTTTATTCCTATTCTTCCCACACAAATGAAATTCCATGTAATTTTTTTTGAAGTTATCCATCTTCTTTTACTCAGACGTGTAGTCTAAAAGCATCAATTTAGACCACTGGTCTAATCACTACTCTATAGAGGTTTTGAACCACCATGGCTTACAATATCAGCTTCCCTTAGGTTGAAATCAGTGATAAGGCACTGGATAACTATATCAGATATAACATTAAATTTGGAAAATTTAACCTGAGAACAAGTAGGATGCCTCAAACTCCTCTCAAATCACATTTCTTTTATTGGATCATTAGCAATGTAGAGAGGTGCAATGTTCTGAATATATGTAAAGTGATGTGAATAATCTGTAACATTCATTGAACCCAGCTATAGGTTCATGAATTCATTGGAACAATTTTCCCTAAGGGCCTTTGGGAATATATAGTTAAAAAATATTTATTGGAAATCCTTCCTATATGCTTCCTGACACTGGGTATCTTGATTCTAAATATCCCACAATCATTTGGTGGATCCTCGAAGCATATATGTAGAGAGTTTCACTCTCTTTTCTGGTGGTGTCTTTAGATTCACTAATATATACACGATATTTTCAAGACAAGACTCTGTATCCTACGTTCTACAATCCCCCAAAAATGTGGATGAATTTTTCTACTGTAACTCCATAGTCAACTCTTCTATAGAAGGGGTAGTGTGTGGGGATCCTTTTAATTTCTCTATAAGTCACATTAAATCTCCTCAAAATTGTCAATCATCACCCATGTTAGGAATAGGATGTGGTTTAATAGGGGAAACTAATAGAGTTATCACCGGAGGCTCATTGTTCACTACCTCTAGAGGATGGTCATCACCACCATCTTGGAATATGATCAGAGGATGTTATGGTGTCATTTGTCTTCAAAATACAAACATACGCCTCAAATGGTTTTAAATATTGGAATAATCCATGTTAATGAAAAAAAAGAACAAATCATTTCTATGTTATCATTTCACTCCTCTACTAGATCAAGGAGATAGGTCTGGGTGATAGAAACACTTATATAGAAAAAATAGATTTTATCTACATCCCTCTACTAAGGTTAAGACGTGGCCAAGATATTTTATTTCAATTCAATTTCATTTAAGATTTTTTTTTCATTCCAATTTTATTTAGATGGTTGAACCAAATAATTCCCCATTTCAGATCAGTAAGTTCCCATACAGCAAATGAAACAATGTGTAGTATTCATTTAGTCCATACCATAGAACATTCCAATCCATGGGCCTAATGGTCCATCAATCAACATTCCATAGTATAGTTCTTAGGGTTTCTGTTATAGCCTATACAGAAAAAACTGTTATGTTATGGAAAGAACTCTATGTACCAACTATGTATTCTAAATACCACTCTTGATTTAGCAGCCAATTTTTTTATTTATAACTATCAATCACTCAGGGAAATAAAAGATAGTGGAATGAAATAAATTCTCTTATATGGAATAGAACATTCATGGAATGTGAATTTCCTACAAGGCTCGTAATAAGATATATGCTAAATGATATGTTTCCCTCATCTCATTGGGGTAATGATAAAAGATAAAATATATTTATATCAATATTAATATCACAATTCAAGTGCATCACCCAAATGTTAATCAAATCAATTATAAAAAAATGTAGAAAATATCAATTTCTATATGAGGGAATATTTTCACTCTTTACATGGTTGATATACATCTATGCACATATCATTTCCAAATCTCATAGTGTTCCTAATATCTAATATTTTGTCTCAAAATAGTATGGTAAGAAAAGGAACTCTTCTAATTCCACTTTGTGACATCCTAGAACCAAATAGGACTAAATGGTTCCCCAATCCATGTTGACCATATGGTCTCAAGTGATTCTCCCTGAATTCCAAAGGCTATCGACTAGTTGGGAGAGTCTTGGGTGTGTATATGTGAAGTCTATTCCCTCATTAAACGAGTATCACAGTGGTACAATCAACATATAAATAGTGGAATCAATATAATAGTGAATAATAAGTAATAATAAAATGATAACTGGAAACTGAATCAGATAAAAAAGAATGATAATGCATTTCAGGTATCTATAACATAGAAAAACATGGATACAAATAGTAGGGAACAATACTATAAATTCTTTAAAAAACAATACAATAGTATATCCAAGCCTCCCAAGCTCTTGTTTGAGCCTCTATAACCGAGATCTATCCTATTTCAGGCAGGAATCAAGCATCCATAAGAGGACACATCCCCTTATCTATAAATTCAAGCATATTTTATGACATAGTGACATTTGCAACCCAGATAGGGTGTGACTTAAACTAAGTAGGTCACCTTCATCAGTGTCTATAGATAATTTGTCTATGTATAAAATATGAAAGTGTAAAAATATAATAATGAAAGGTATCAATAAAAACTATTAGTGGAAAGGATCTGGTTCTCGAAGGAACCATGGATGACACTAACTACTTTGGACTGTACTGAGAAAACTTTTAACGTGTATTAGTGGGTGTGATGATCACTATCACATTCATAAGGTATTGCATTAAAATTTATAAGGGACACCATTACCAGTGTTATAGTATTAAAGTTGAATTCATTCCCAGTATCATAGTAGTAAGGGAAACGATGCTTATTATCACAGTATATGGATACCATTCCCAGTATCATGTATAGGTACACCATGACTGGTATCACATTAAGGGCCATCATGCCCATATAGTATGAAAAGGTACTTCATGCCTATATAGTATAACAAGTAACATCATTCCCATTTAGTATCACATGGGACATCATGCCTATGTAGCATCACAAGGGATGTAATGCTCGTATAGTGTCAAATTTATATAAGGGGATCAATTCCCATATTAATATGACAACCTCAAGGTTCATTATTCCCATTTAACATAATTATTAAGGGTCCTCATGCCCATTTGATATTAAGTAGAAGGGACACCATACCCATTCATATATAAATATATGGGTGTTTGTGTCATGAATAAGGGCCACTTTTCCCAGTTACTATATTTATAAAGGGTTATCACACCCACATATCCTTATTAATAATATTCATTGGCTTAAATATGAGAAATTTTATAATTTATAATTCATTTACATTTAAAAATTACATGGTAAAAAATATTCTCCAGTTTCAGTAACTGATTTGGGATCACCACTCACTTTGATTCAATTTATTAATATTTTCAAGTCCATTACTCATGTTATTACACTTCATATAATCAAATTAAAAATGATATTATAATTTATAAGAGAAACCAAACACACCATTAGGTGTTTTGGGTGTAAAATATTGAATTACAATTAGGCATATGGAGGGCAGACCCAAAGGGATGGATTACTCCATGTTGGTATAACTCAACATTATTTGGGTTCTAACAAGTAAAAAATCTCATGGAAGATTAAATTTAATTAAAATCCTAGTGAAACCAATATTCGACACAATGAAATAGATTATAAAACATCAAAAAATGAGGGATAATTTATATATCTCTTACCTCAAAATCATAGTAATATCTTTATCCTGTATCAACCCTTCATTTGGGTTGGATCAATATAAAATGAAATAATGAATAAATACCCTGAAAATAGGGCATAAGAGGCTATAAAAAACTATGCAAAAGAAATGGTGGAAAATAGTCCATGAGAGTCTACATAGAGAAAAAGGAGAAAAACCAAGTTTATGGATTCCTTAGGTTCTCCTATATGATAGAGAGGGGAGTGTGAGTTTATTACTAATAAAAATGAGGTCTCTGCCTTATTTAATAAAAAAATAGGAATCTCTATGGTGTGTAAACTCATTACACATCATGTACAAATTGGGGTCTTTCTCCCTAGAAAACCCATTTACATGACATGAACTGGCCTGCCTAGAATATTACATACTGTGTATTGGATACACGTCATGTATTACATTTACATGGTATGTAATTATCCTTCATCCCAAATAAATATATCGTGTATCTTCATTTCCCAAAAAATCCATCCTTACCTTGACTCGTCTTGGGTTCTATTCCATAAATAGTAAAAAACATGATTTATACGGCAAAAACAAAAAGATGTCTACCAGATAGAAAAACATGGTTATTACATCTCATATTCCTTTATACACATTCAAAACACTTCTATAATAAATATAAGATAATAAATCTGTTAAATAAAAATACGTATATATATCATACTATATATGATTTACTTATTGTCCTTTATTACCCGTTTATTAAAACATCCATGTTAATATAATTTTTCAGGCAATAACTGTTTTATTTTTCATGAATGTTTTGATTTTTTTTGTCCTATTAATTTGACCATGTTTCCATAATATCAGGAATTTTAACCCTGTTATCAAATATATTCATTATATTTTTTTGATTGAAAATAATAGATATAGGGAATGAAATACATCATTCATGAAAACAATAGGTTGTATATACACATAAACATTGTTTCCATTTTCATGAACGATTGAAATAAATAATGGTAAATAATATATTAACATTAAATAATAATTTTATGACATATATATTAATATTTTCATTAAACTCATCCCCATTACCTTCCATGAAATGAATGAAAAAATTACATCACTTCATGTGGTGGTAGTCCATTGTTCACATGAACCACATTATCATATTACCACAAAATGGAATTTCAGAAGAAATTTGTGATAAAATATTAAAAAAATGTATAATAATATAATAAATATAGTATATAAAAATTTTAATCGATCAATATTTACATCCTTGATAGGTGGTGATGGAAAACTAAAAACATCAATTCGTGAGGTTGTTGTCTTCCGTAAACCCGAATGATGATTTTGTATCCCAATTTATTGAAACAGAGATGGTTTGTGGTAATTAATAAAACATAAGAACATAGAAAATATTTAATATATTTATTTAATTATATCATAATGTTTTAATAAAAATTTAATGAGGTCTATGGAATAATAGAATAAGACATTTGGTTAGGGTTGTTACCTCTTCTTGAAAACAACTTCTTTTTGATTTTCACAAAAATTGTTAATAGGATGAATTTATGACCAAACTATGGATACTATGATCACAGGAGGTAATTAAGGATTTTATTTGTTCATTTATTGGATGGAAAAATGGGATTTGTATGTTTTAATAGGAGTGGAGAGTGCATGTCATTTTATAAGTGAGGTGAGTGGAACACTGATAATTTTGGAAAAGAAAACGGTTTACCCATGATTTTCATATGCCAAAAGTCTCCAAAATGAGCCATTAGAAAATCATGGAGGCTATAAGGTATAAATATTTCCATAAAATTGTTGTTGTACATGTTTATAGGTAATTTTACACCTTCCCTTTTTAGTTTATCACCTCAGTAAATCCATCTCTACCTTAACCGCAATCATTAATTTTTCCTCTTTCACAATTCATAATGGTAAAAAATTAATTTATCCCTATATGAAAATATAAATTATTATAATTCAATTATAGATTCAATTTTAACAATTTCCATTCATATAATTATAACAATTTAATTTAAAAATAATCCCACAGACATAATAAAAAATCATTTTTCCAATGAGAAATGTTTCAAAATTTTAAAAAGTTTTTATATAAAAATTAAATTTGGAATTGTGTAAAATAAAATAATTGAATTACCACAAAAAAATTTAAAATTTTATTTAAAAATACACTATTAGTAGAAAGGGGAATCCTTAGTCAACATAGTCAAAGAACTACATACTGAAAGAGCTTGCAAATTGATTAAAAAGAAGACTGTTATTTTGTGTCTTTGAAACTTTATATAACTCCCAATGGAGTAGACTAAACTAAATTTCTGGATCCTCATTAAGAAGCTCATCAAAATTATTAACCATTCTATCTATTATGTTTATGAATTCCTCTATGTTGATTTTACCTTTATTAAAGCCCTATTCCAGTATTCAGTCTTTCCAGTTTATACATTATTATTGCTCCTCATTGGTATAATATCACAACCTTATTTCATAAATTTTTCTAACCTCCTCATTGGAGGTGTTGACCCAAACAATACATTCAAGCATCTATTCCTGAGATTGAAGGTTGATATCTAAATGGTCTCTTTTATCTTCTTCCACATTCCCTATTTCCTTGCTTTGTTCTCTACTTTTCAGCTTTCGTTTGGTGGTTTCCAATTTAGTTTCTCATGTTTCTTCTAGTCCTTTATTACCTGAAGATCTAGTAACAATTGTTTTGGGGAGTTTTGAATAATCTTTGTGATGTATAGCTTTCTTTCCTCCCTTCTGAATTGGGAAATTCTCAGATTTATGGTTTCCCTATTTTCCATTGCTCAGTTTGGATCCAACATTCCTGTCCTTGAAGCAGTCTTGCACATACTATGTCTCTTGTTGGTAGACACTATCTTCATCATTCATCTCAGTGTTTTCAACACATTTTGATTCATCCCATTTATTTTTCTTTTATTGAATTAATTTCGTCCACCCTTCAGGATCTTCATATCATTGTTCGCTTCCTTCTAAAGATAAAAACCAGTTATGAATCTTTATAAGACATGATGCATCCTGCTCGATAGATGCCGATTTTTTTTGGTTGGATACATTTTGATCTGGGAGTTCCCTGACTAGGAAAGGTGACCTTGAATTTTGTGTCTCCATCCCCTCATTTTCACTAAGAACAATAGGAATTAGTCCCTGTCTAGGTTGTAATGTATCAAAAAAAATATCAGCAATTACACTAAAAGAAGGGCATCCCAAATCAGTCTTCATGTTCTTAAAAACAATAGATACCCTCAGTTCATTCATGTCCTTGAATGTTCCACTACCTTCCTTACATTATAGACCTGCCTCTAACCCCAAGTCTACTGGTGACTTCCCATGTAAAAAAATACCAACTTATATTACAACCTCAGAAAAAGAACTAGGATTCAAAAAGCCATATTCCTTCCCCATGGTTAGTTTGACAGGATGATCAATCCCACCAGTACTTATATGACCCCCCTCATTGCTAATTTTGCACTGAGGAAGAGAAAATGTTCCAAAAACATGCTGAAAGGGGGACACAGAAGTAGTACTGACATTATGCGGGACAAATTCATGAAGAAACTCTTCAGAATGATCCAACAGAACTTTTCTATGGCCTTCCTCATTGTTACTCCTATCCCTCACCAAATGCATTGATCTAATTCGACAACCATTATGAAAAACATGGGTGAGATATCCAATCCGGCCACAGGAGGTAAAACATCATGCCATATTTCATAGACAACAGATTACTTCCACCTAAATTCCTCACCAACTGAAATCGAGGCCTAATACGATGGAATTATCGACACATAACCTCAACGCAGATTCGAGGAAAAACAGATTGACTGAATACTTTCATTTGAATATCCGAACCCAAAAACCACCCAACAAGGTTTCTAATGACCTTAAAGATAGAAGGGTTGTGAAATAAAAGTGGAAGTTTCATGAGGCTTACCCAAATCTTGATGGTTGGTGGATCCCTCTTCATGTAAAAATCGATGGACTAGTGGAAGATGTACAAGAAAAAACTTTTGCATCTGTAGGGGGAGCTAGGCCACGTGGTAACATGATCTTGCATAGTAGAAGATTAATAAAAATGTGCATGTGGTTGAGAATCCAAACCACAACTCAGTGCTTTAAACCCCATGAGTCAAAGAAGAAACGATCAAGATCATCAATTGAGGGACGCCATTGCTTGAAACGGGCTACCAATGTTAAATTAAAGAGGCACAAGGCATTGGAAAACACCGAAAGAAAGAGAGGAAGATGAGGCAAGCCTTCATGCAGATATGGGACCTTCGTTTTGAGCTTGATTTCTAGGAGCTTCGAAAGTGTTCTTGGGTTAGATAAAGGAATGAAAGTAGGGTGGGAGGGTGGGGGAAGACGGAGACGGGATTCCTCCACCATACAATGAGGAAGGGGTGCTTGAAGCTCCACAATTGAATAAATATATATATATATATATATATATATATATAATTGAACTGATTTTTGTCATAAAATCATATTTAAATAAAATTAATCTTTTAAATCCTTTGAATTAAATGATAGGTTTCAATAAAAACCATATTTTTCCACTATTCATTGAAAAATTATTCTTTCTAGAAAGTTCAAAAAAAATAACCCTAAACAATTTTTACATGTATATTTCAAAACATATGTTTATTTTTTCAAAAATATTCTTTAAATTTAAAGATAATTAATTTTGAAAATTTGTGTGAAAATGGTAACGGCAGTACTTGTTAAACAAATACCGTTTTTAAGAAAAAAAAATTCATTTATTCTTATCTTACTTATGGAATGAAATATAATATGAATGTTGAAAATTTTATTTAATATATAATATATAAGTTTCATAAATATAATTCATCAAAAACTGACTTGTTTAATTAATTATGGTAAATCTGGTTTTTCTGCATAAAAATAGTTTTTTAGAAATTGATTTTCATTATCTTAAAATAGTTTTATTTTTATTTATAATTAATTTTTATCTAGAAAATTCATTTTCTATACTTTTTTAAACCATAAACTTTCATATTTTAGTTAATCCTATTCATACCCTCCATTAATACTCCATGGATATAATTATCATATTGAAGAATAATTATTTTATAGTATTTTACAATTCATTTAAACTCAATGTTTTATTTAACAGAAGATAAACTCAGTGTTGTGTATAAGGAATGATAAATACAATATTACATGAAACTCAAGATAAAATCAATGTTTCACATATTTTATTCAGGACAGATTTTTTCATGTAATTGAAGCTAAACTCGGTATTCTGTGTAATGACAAATACTAAAAAAATTAAATTTATTTAATCAAATATATTTTACAAAATCGTGGACTGTTATATTGAATATATTTTTTAGAGATGTAATCATCACTCATCTATCATTGAGTTATAATACGCATTGAATAATGGCTGGTGATGTGTTGTAAAATTATCTTCTATCTATATGTTTATATGTGGTAGATCTGGTTTGTCTCTATTAGGGATGCCACCACAATTTATAGATTACATCAAAAAATACATCACTATAGAAAACTACACATTTACAATTCTAACAGTCCCATGATGTTTATTTGGAAGGATATTTTCCTACTGTTTCATTCTTACTTCAGAGTCCCTATTTTCTATTTTAAATTTTTTTTAACAGACATAGTTTAGATGAATCAATAAGAAAATATTAAAATTATATACCATGATAACCATATATTATAATTTCTTATGGATATTTAATTACATAATCCTAACAACTAATTATTTTAAATCTCTTCCTCTGATACAAACTACAAGTACCAAACTTTAAACAAGCTATAAAATTTCTTCTCCAGAAAATAATTCATTTTCTTTCATTATAATATATCTATTAGGTTTTCAGTTTTGTATAATTAGTTCATCAAACATATATAAATATATATTAAATAATAAAGTATAAACTCTCACTCATCATCCATTTTTCCCACAATGAAAAAATTTTAAGATATAAAATTTTTTATTTTAATGATATACTCTTAAAATTTTCATCTATACATCATCTTTATCTATAATAATTCATAAAACCCTAGGGAAAATATTTTAAATTATGGGATGAGAATTAAAATTTCAAGAATAGACATATAAAAATAAATTAAAAAACACACTAGTCCATGAATACTCATATAAACATCAATTATTTTAAATAAACATTGAACAAAAAATAAAAATTTTCATATAAATAAAATCAAATTTACTACACAAATATTTTCATAAATTTATTAGAAGAAAAAGAAATGAATAAATAAAACTCATAAAGGTTTCATTTCAATCATGGGAAACTCATGATAGATTTTTCAATATGATATTAAATTCACCATTATAAAGTATCATATATATTAGTATCAAAATAATATCATTTTATTGGATTTTGAAATAAATTAATAAAAATAAAACAAAAATAAATAACAGATAAATCATTTAGATAAATTGGGATATCATTTTTATATCACTCTTATAATCAATCTTAAAAAGGTAATGACTTCCACAGTAAATTCAAACAATCTCTTTGGAAGAACCTAATCAGTTAACTCTTCCCCTATAACCAATGATTTAGAGTGCTATATTATGATCAAACATCATCATAAGATATATGTAGCTCACCCATCATAAAAAATATTTCACTAGACTATAACATATTCCTAACACAAAAATATTTCATACTCATAGAACATATTCATTGCACCCCTAAGAAAACATTTTCTGGATATTGAAATATTATTTCCATTTAAAACCCTTATTGAAAAAACATATAACAATGGGTAGGACAGTTTAAATTAAATTCAAAGTTATATTATTTAAATTAATACACAATTCAAGAAAAAATTATAGAGATGGGGAAGACTATTGAAGAAATATATATTAAATTAGAACATTCATTTTTTTTTCAAAAACGTTTTATACAATATATATAAATAGATTCATTTAAAAAACAATTGAAATAAATCAAAAGTGGAAAAAAAATTCTATTATAAGATATTAATTCACATGTAAATACATTTATAAAATAATTTTTATAATATAGATATGTAAGAAAACTGATTTAGAAAATAAATATTTAAAATAATTAATATGAGGTTTTAAGGTAAATTGCCCCTTACCTCAAGTCCAACTCATTACATACATTATTTATATTCTATAATAATAAACTATTTTTTAATTATTTTCATTCATATAAAATATTTTCAGATTTATTCTTCATATTATTTTATTTATATACATTTTCTATACAATAACTTAATTAATTAAGTTAACATCTGATTTTTTATGTATATTCATCTCATATGCCCAAAATGAATTTATTATGTTGAATGTGGTCAAAGATATAGTTATTACATAATCTCCAAGACAATAATCATGAAATATTTATAATTTCTAAACTATAATTATACTTTTAAAACTATCCAATAAATATGATTATGAAAAATGAATTGTGTTACTATCATAAATACTGTAGGTCTTACATTCGCATTAGTAACTTTTCCATTTTTCAAAGAGCATGATCAAAAGAAAATTTTATTCATTTTATCTTTAAAAAATGATTATTATATCATAAATATAGAAACACTTATTTAAAATAGTTATATAATACATCAATGTGTTTTTTAATAGAAAAATAATCACAACGCTTCACAGAGGTGGTAACCCACATGTACGCATGAATGAAATTTTCATATTTTAATTATTGGGAAGGTAATAAATTAAAAGACATAATATTTTTAAAAAATTATAAATATTTCTTTAATATCATATATATTCATTTGATCCATCATTATAACAAGTCGTGAGAGGTAGTGATGTAAAATAAATTGCATTAGTTCGTGACTTGGTAGTTTGTCTTACACATAAAATATGGTTTTATTTCCCATTTGTTGGAATCCAAAGATTTAGATAACATACCCCATATCTAGTTTTCTTTATTTTTATTTATTTCAAGGTCTAAGACCTTTCAGGTTGAGTTTTGGGTTGAGTTACATGTGATTATTTTGAGTTTTGAAAGATTATTCTACTTTTTGGCTCTGGGTATGGTTAGTGTGCATGGTTTGGGGAGAAACCATGAAGATGGTTAAGGATGATGGTTTTTTAGTTCAATTTATTCTTGAAAACTTTTTTCAGCATAGACTATGCATGGTTTATCCCAAACTATGCAAGAAAAATGAGTAACCTTGTCTCTCTTCGGTGGTGTTACGTACAAGGTTCATAACCTACACACTGTTAGGATAAACCATGTAGAAAGATTATGATGGACTCAAAAATTTTGATAGTGGTGATTTTTAATGTTTTTAATTGTTTCCAAAACCGTGTGGCCAGCCCATGTGGGTGTCCTCCTCATCTGATATCCCACTAACAGTTGGCGCATGGTTTGGAAAACCGTACGACCAAATTGATTGACTTTCTAGGGTTATTAAAATGTTGAAATTACTATTTTTACCCTATTAATTTTAAACCCAAAATCCACCCTCTCCTCTCCCTCTCATTATTTCGGACACTTGGGTGCCTTGGATGGATTTCTTCCCTCCTCTTCCTTTGATTTTGGGTGCTTCTCTATCATATTTTAGATGGATTTCACCTTGGGAAAGTCTTATTCCCATCATTATTAATTAATCTATTTGTTTGTTATTTTTTATTATATTAATTATATTTTTTACAAACTATAGGTTAATGTTTGGATAATTTATGTTGATTTACATGATTTTAGTTTGTGAGTTTTTCTTTGTAGTCTTTGATCTTCCTCATCTGAGGGTTTTATTGCGTTCTAACTCTGTTGAGGTAGGTTTTTCCAAAAAATTATTTTTAGAACATTTAGTTGTATTCTTAATTAATTCTAATTAATATAAAAATGTGTAATTAATAACTCTTATTTATTTTTGTGAATTATTATGGTGTTTTTATGTTTATGGAATGATGAAAACCAGGTTTTAAAAGATTTATTTAATAATGTATATATATATATTCATGTAAGGTTTTTGATGAAATGATAGTATTTCATTTAAAATTAATTTGGGTATTATCATATTGTTTTTATCCATGGATGGATATTAGATTTTTTTTTGTATGGGAAATGGGATTGTACGTATATTTTAGTGCCTTTTATGGTGTGATGTATATGTAGTGATCCTTTTAATGGGTTTTGATGATCTTTGTTTTATTAAATTGAAAACATGTGTATTTTGTTACATTCCCTATGTTTAATCCATTGGATATGTTAATATCTCTTTGTGAATAGGATGAACATATAGATGAAAAAAAAATTGTAATGGCATTTAATAAAAATTCTCACTTTAAACCCCGGGTTGCAAAATGATTTTCCAAATTCCTTCATATCTTATTTATCCCTCCTCTTTTTAAAATGGTTCTTCTATTCCCGAATGATCTCAAATGTGGTTTCAAAATATGTTTTCTATAGTGTAGACCATTTCGAACCTTTCAATCATAAATTGTGTTTTCACATTAGTTTCAGAAATGGATTTTAAAATGGAGTTATATTTGGAAATGATAAAGGCTCAATTTTTTATCTTATGGTATTTTAGAAAGTTGATTTAAAAATCAAGTGACATTTCAGTTTGGTTGAATGTTTAATAGGTTATATGTGTGATAGAAACCTCTATAGTCATCTCCTTCTAAAGATACGGACTTTACATTGTTTGTTTCAGGGTTTGGGAATGACATTCATGGTGTAATTATTAGGTTGTAGTTATGTTAAGAGGGTAACGACCTCTTCCATCTATGTTATACTATCATTATGGGATTCTTATGAATCATATGAAGGGTATAGTGATGCATTACTACTAATATCAATTAGATATATTTTCCCCTTGTATAGAGGATACTCTATGTGGGAGTTTCCCCTAGTGATTTTATTTTAGAGAATCCAGGTTGGTTATTGACTTTTGAGATGCACTATACACTGATAGTTAATTTTGAAATGAGTTCTTACAGGTATCACTGGAAAGGATGTTTAGAAAACCCTCATGATTATATTCTAAATGTCTATATTTTTCTTCAATTTTACATTGATTACTGTAATTGTTTTCATTTACCAGTTTTTTCTATACAATTTACGTCATTCATTTCCTTTCTCCATGGTTACCTCATTTTAATTCATATTTGGAATTCGGATTTCAAACTAGGTGTTGAAAAAGAAATAATTTTTAAAAAGTTTATCCACACTTTTTTTTGAAAGCATAATATTTCTATGAAAGCTGTGTATGGTTCTTTAACTGATAAAAATCATATTTTCATAAATGTATTTAAAACTAGTTTTTATATAATGTTTCACGGAAGTAAATGTGTAGATTTTGTGGTGTCTAGCTATAAAGCTATTTTATGCTCACACCCAACTTATTCCACTTGACGTTGGTAGAGTCATTATGTTTTTCAGTTTATAGTTTTGTTTATGTTTAGATATAGAGTGGGCTAGTTATTACTTATGGCAGTGACATAGAGGTCAAATGGAGTTCTAGAAAAGATTAAGTTTTGTTTTATTTTTCTTTTTTTTCTATCTTGTTTTTGTATTTGGATCTTCCTGATTTTTATGTGTACTCTATATAATTCAGATATGTTTATCTTGTGATAAATTGTTCCCACAGTGATATATTTGGTTTTTGGTGTTGTTATAGAGCCTAGAAGATTGGGAACTTCTCTAGGTACATTTTGTGGATCATCTAGGGTTACCGGTTTAGGGTTGACCCATGTTGGAATGGTTTTCGTCTTTTGTGGTATTTCTTTTTATGAATAGTTTTTGTTTTTTGTTGGGATTTTTTGAGATGTGCTTTTGTGTGTGGAATCGATGAGTTAAAGTTTGATACGGTGCTTTGTTTGAGTTTATCATTTACACCCTTATGTTGGGGGATATATCTATTTTGGGAGTTCAGGATTCGGTCTCTTCACATTGGAAATTCATATAGTGGGGAGAAAACTTTTCTTTTCCTCCCATGAGCATGGAATTCTGATATTTTTTTGTGCTAGTTGGGTTTTTAATGGTGGGGAGACCCACCATAGTTCTCATTATGGTTTCATTCAGAGATGGTATGGTGTGACCTATTATGTTGAATGTTAACACCAAGGTTAATGGTTTTTTTATGCTTCATTTAGTTTCAGATTCAATTTTTGGTACACATTCTGCTAGGGAAATTTCTCGGGCCATAATGTTTTGTGTTGAAGATAATTGTCACCCATGGCCCGAATTTTATTTTATTTTTTGTTTATATCTTGTTTATGAATATTTTTGTGGTTTTGGTTGAATTTACCATTAAAATGTAGGAGTTTTGAAAGTTTTAGGTGGTTTTAGGCACTGTGCACAATTAGTGTGCAAAGTTTAGTAAGATATAATTTAGTTGGTTAAGGTAGAGTCTGTTTTTAGTTAAAATTTTTGATATATGGTTTCTCTAGTATAAACTTCTTACAGTTTGGTCCAAACCATTTGAGGCAAATAAGTAACTATGTGGATCTTGGGAGGTGTCTAAGACGGGGTTCCTGACTTGCACATGGGTCAAAGAACCCATGTGGTAAACATGAAAGTACCTCTAACATTTATACACATGATATTTTCAAGGTTGAAACATGGTTTCCCAAACCCTGTGTCCAACCCAAGTGCATTTCCATATCTTTTAATATGGTAGACAATATTGGAACATGGTTTTGATAATCTTGTTGCCAAACCATGTGACATTTTATAGTCTTAAAATGTTGAAGTACATCTTTTTACACTATTATTTTTCACAAAAAATACACCCATCTCATATCCACATCCCTGAAGGGCATTCCCGATGCCCATGGGTTGGATAATAGCACCCATGCATCAACAATAAACTTAGGGGAAAATTTTCTCCCTCCCAAAGAAGAAAAAATGAAATATATATATATATAAATATTCCGAATAGTGGAAGAGATACAATTGAAATGGTATCAATACAATATCTAAAGACAAGTCCAATTGAAAAGGATGAAAAAAATTAAATAGCTACTCCAACATTATCCATGTGATAGTTTGGTCAAACTCCCAATATCTCACCACTAACAAATGAAAACCACCTATTTGAAAGCCACACAGCCTCACTACAATGCCTTGACTTTCCATTCATTGGATGACATAACATGTTTTACACATTGTTGAAGTGGTGTATAGGATGTGAGGTAATAGTCTTAGTTGGATCCCACATAGCTATTCTATATCAATTCTCTAAACAATAATTCATACATTCTAAACATTGATGAATTTAATGCATGATATATAGTTTAGTATTTTTTATATCAAAAGCAGGGGAAAACAATTAAAATTTCACTTTTCCCAAATTTACAAATAAATGATTTAAATCAATTTAAAATCATTTCATTTGAATATATCAATAAAGGTATATCAAAACATAACAAATAATTTATCACGTATCATATAAAATCTAAAGATGTACAACTAAAAAATTACTAGACAGAGCATCTGAAATCATCCAAATCATATGTAACATCATAATAAGGATTTCACAAGGTTAGGATAGCTAGGAAACTCATACCTAACATAGAAAATCATTCTTGCATCAATCCCCTAAATATATAAATACAATATTGGAAGAATAGGATAACCCTAGAATGTGAACCACCTAATAGTTCTATCGTGTCCCTAGAACAATAGGCATAAGGAGCAGATGCATACCCCATGAGTAAACCCACTGATAGTGGATGCGTTATATTTCTATAAAATTAATATAAGTACCCAAGGCACCCCTTAAGCTTTATTTTCCAAACCAATTCATCATATCATTTCATAAAAAACATGCATTGAAAACCATTTTATAAAAAAAAATTCAAATTTCTCGGAAAAGCCTTTTTATTTTCCATAAAACTAGTGGAAAAATATCTTTTATCAAAAACCCATTTCCACACAAAAATAAAACTAGAAAATCATTCTGTTTAATTTATAATTTTTTTAATCAAATCCAAATAAATGAAGTTCAATAACATTGTCAAGAGACCAAACCACCTACCTTAAAACCCAGAGTCACACACACCCTCATAGTGATACACCATCGAGAAGAACACAAGAACAAAAAATGAGGCCCTATAATCAATCCAAACATCTAATAATTAATTCAGTTTATCAGAATGATTGTTGGTGAAGAAGAAACAACACAAACCTCAAGAATGAAAACCCACCAAAGCACAACTAATGAAGTGTTGTCTCCTTGAATAAGATCACACAACATATCTAAAATGAATCAATAAGAATCATCACCATGGGTCAAAATATCTGATAAAATAGTGCAATAGTGCTACCATGATAAAAGGAAATGAAAAAGGAAAATGGATTACTCACTCTGAGAGATGAAATGAAACTGATATGATGATGGATCACTGAATGAATCAATTTAGACTGAACAGAGGATCTTAAAATCAATAGAAATGATTCTAGGTCGAGAGGGAAGATGGATACAGAAAAATAAAATAAGAATTAGTAATTCATAACCCTAAAATATAAAATCTTGATGATTACATTATACATAGTCCCATTACACATTGTTTAATCCATGAGTTTCTTATATTCCGAAAAATGAATCACCATTATATTAAATGTGCGATATTTAACATTTAAGGGTCTGTAATCCTTTCTTGGTTTAGAACCATTCAAGTTGTGTACCATGATCATGAATTCTTCCAAGTAAAAAATACAGGATGTGTAATAAATTTACATGAAATTTAACACCCCAACAAACAAACAAAACAACAGATTTCAATAGAAAACCAAAAAACACCTCAGGTGTTCTCAGAACATAGGGATAACCCCATTAGGTCATTATATGATTTTACCCAGACTCTGTTAATTCAAATAATAATACATTCCTACAATTTAGTTTATTTCCCCCATAGAAAATTCTATCTATCCCTGGGTGTCCCAAGATACATCCAATTAAGGAGGAAAACATGTAAAGAGATGGGAAATACATGTATGATGGTAATTCTATGTTACACTAAAGGGATCTTGATGTGTTTGGAAGATATGATTAGGGGCAACCTTTTATATGTGGGGGAAAGGAAAAAATTGGATTTTTTAAAAGAAAAAATTTCTTAATCAATCCAAATGGTTATAAATTGATTAAATAATCATTATTTGATGAGATAGGTTTAAAATATATACAAAAAAGGAAATAGACATGTTTCTTATTCATTTTACCCTTTATCAATTTTGATAAACCCCCCAATAAACCAGTTTTAACCTTAACCAGGGTAATATATGTTTTCAATTTTCACTATTCTTTATGACAAAAAACACAAGATTAACTTATTGACTAATAGAATTCAAGAAAATTACAAATATAGAATTCATTTTATCCAATTAAGTTCACATAAGTGGTATAATTTAATTTAAAATCATATTCACAAAATGTGACTAAAAATTGTTCTTCAAAAAATGTATTTTAATTATAAAAATGTTTTCATACCAAATACAAGTAAAAGTTTTATTCAAATAAAATTTATGGGATTGTATTTAATAAGAAGAAATGAGTTAATTTTTAAAACTAATCCAAATTTGATTATAACTTTGTAAAAAGTTGAAAATAAATGGAACTTTTCAATGAAAATAAATAATTTTCAATATTCAATAAAATACAAAAAATCAGGATTTTTTTAAAAAATTATTCCAATTTTTTTGACAAGATGAATTTAAAAAATAACTCATTTTTATCGAATTAAAACTCATTAATTTTGATATATTTTTTTAAAAAAACCTTATAATTCATGAAAACACAATTCTGTTATAAATAATTTGTTCCCTTTTTAATGAAAAGGAACCTAATATTATTATAGAAAATATGACTCTATAAAATATAATTTAAAATATTAACAAGGCATAAATATTATATAGCTTAACATTACATGGGATGTTACAATGTCTGTGATAGGTGTTGGTTTTATAAAAATTATTTCTTTCATTTTTAAGTGTATGTGATACAAAATTTATACATTAAAAATGTTCTTTGCAAAAAAGTGTTCAAAATTAATTAATTAATTCATAAATTAAATCATTTTCATTCGTTTAATGAATACTATATTCTCTATATGTTTAATGATCCATCATAATTTATAAAAAACATTGTGAAAAAGATATGTATAAGGATGTAACACCCCAAGCTTCCACGGTACGATTCTCATTGAATAATATAGTAGCATGTGTTGTACGCAACTTCGAGATTCTAACACACCGCGACCAATCAAAGTAGTCTTTATGAATAGTAATACTCACTTTTTGAAATTTTATAAATTTTATCTCTCAAAATGGAATACATTTATCGATTCAGAATATATAAATTAGCCTTGGGTGATATTTTGGTACTTTTTGGATAACTTTTATATTTTGATGAATAGTGAAAATTACAAAATTTTAATTAAAAACAAGTTTTTTAATCCAAATAATTAACAGTGATAAATTATGAATTTGAGTGATTATAATTTATATTTATAATATATTTTTACCATTTAATACAATGGTATTCATTGGACATAATTTCACAATTAAACTGGACATAAACAAGTGTCAATCTTTTGATAATTATTATCTCTTAAAAACACGCTTTTTTGTTTTAATAACGGGAATTAATTTTAAATTAATTTCTTCCACTTCTGTGTTTTGAATTTGGAAAAATGGATTCAATATTTGGAATCATGATTTACACATTGTGTAAATATGTACCTTTTATTTTTAGTCATTTTGAATAATTACTTCGGTAAATATTTTATTTACCATGGTTAAAGGGTAAATCCGGTAAGTAAGGGTAAAATATATTACTATTATAATAAATATAAATTACCCTAAAACATGTACTAAACTTATTGGTTGATACATGTCCGACCATGGTCATATTTGGGTCAATTTTGGGACCCCATGGAGCCACTTGTATGTGATAAGGACACTTTATATTAATTAAGTTAAAATAAATACAAAAATGACATAAGCATATATCTTTTAGAAACATTTTTTTAATAGGGTTATATATGTTGGATTTTAGACAATAAATATTCATTAGAAATATAAAAAGATTTCCTACATAATGGCATTTTATTTATAATTTTTAGACATTTAATAATTAAATTTAATTATGACACAGTAATAATGTAGTATTTTCTTTATTAATAAAAGAATCAAATAATTGGTATTATAAATGTTAAAATAAATATAATTTGAAAGTTTTGATGACATAAACGAATTTTATTGGTCAATATGACATGTTATGATTTCTTAAATGAATTTTTTTTGAATTAATAAAAATGACCAGACTTTAAAAAAATCCATTATGGAATAGTGTCAAAATTGACATAAATGAGTTTTTAAAACAAATATTATATTATTAATTGATATTCTATTCTTAAAAATCTATGTTTCGGACAAAGGACTAATATAATGATTTTTGTATCATTAATTGAACACTTTTGAGTCTTATGGATGTATATAGTATGTTTATTAACTATATAATATAAAAAATACAAAGTGACATGGTTAATGTCAATATAATTGACTAAGAGCTAAAACTAAATGATAAGGTTAAAATATTGATCCAAAATTCTCTCAAATATATTGGTTGATAGGATTTCCACCCATCACTAACTTAGAATTTTAATAATCCACTTTGGAGCCATTAGAAACCAAATATGAATTTATTATAAATTAATACATTAAGTTTTTCTTAAAGAGCCCCTCCTCCCCCTTATAAAACGGCACAACTTATAACCAATTTTTCACACCTTCGAAACCTTTTGGTTCGGAAAAAACTACCCAAATATTCTCTATAATTCCCTCAATTAGAAAAAGTGGGATTTATTTAGTCATAAATCCAACCTAAGGAGCCCTTTTGATCAAATCAAAAGGAAGAACATGAAGAAGATGTAATGTTTTTCACCACCCTCTTTCAAGTTCCTTTCTTATTAAACTTCTTCTTTCTTTGTTATTCCCATTATAAAATAAAAAATCCAGTATCTTATATATACTGTGATGTTATTATAAATAAGGTAAAACCATATTATGTATTCTATCAATCATTTGAATGACATATCACCATACGTGTGTACGCACGACTTACCGTCTCCACGTAGTGGTGTAATTGTTATTCAAACCATTATTACTTGGATGGGTATAATAATGATGTGTAAATCATGTAAATAATAAATATAACATGATAATGATTCTGTATATATGATATACCATCCAATTATATATTATTTTAATATCAAAATAATGATATTGTCGCTCTTACGTACCTACGGACTACCGTCTCCATGAATGTGATGAGATTCATTCCCCATCGAATCCATTCAATTATAATTCACATTTAATTATTAAAAATAATGTTTAAGGATTTGATATCATTCTGAATTTGAATAAGATACAATCTATCAATAATAAACACAAATTATGTCACAAAACATATAAAAGAAAACGAGTAAGTTAACACCCGAAAAGACGATAATACTAAGATATTATTATCAAAACAATGTTAAAGGATCATATATGATATCATATTAATTTATATGATTCTTATATAATTTAATAACAATTATTTCACCATTATATAGGATGTTAACCTACCCTCAACAAAGGAAAAGTACAAGGTAAGGGTTTATTTCACAATCTATTCATTATCCTTGGTTGTTTATACATAATTATCTACTATGACCTCTTTATCATCCACATCCATGTTTCATAGAAATATATTTCAAAACTGTTTTAATACTTACTAGTAAATGGGTTAAAGTCATTTATACCCTTATGTGTTTTGAAAGGAATCTTTCCGTCATTTTCCAAACAAGGTACTTTTTGACCTTTTCGACAAATTTAAGGTAAGAATGTTTTTTTAACTTATAAAGAAGATGCGGCTATTTTCTTCCGTTATAACATCATCAGAGGTTCCCTTACAATCATATAAATATATTTTCAAAATAAATGTTTTATTTTATAATTATGATACCTTTAAATGATTTTAAAAAAATTGATATTTCTCTCAAATAGTTTTGATTTAATCTATGTCAACATCCTTTGATGGATTTTAAGTTTATTTGAAGTTAATTTATTATGATACAAAGCTTTTATATTGTAATGAAGTTTTTGTGATATGTTTAACTGTGGATGTGCTATTTTTATACCATTCATGGTTTATGGTTAATGTATTGACATTTTGTATGCTAGTTTTAATACAAATTTTTATGATATGTTTAAACCTTTTCATATGAAGAATGTATTGGACTTAGTATGTGACGGGTGGAGCCTGCTATTGCTCCTCAATGCATCGGTAGGTCTCATGAGATAACTAGACGTGGAATTGGCCGAGTCCCTTTCCCAATTTTATTTATGGTTTTTGCCAAGACCTTAATCATTTTTAGACGTCTTGGCCGAGGCCTTGACAAAATGTTTCAGAATATCTGACATTATACATTCCCTTGTTATGGAAATAATATTTATGGTTCATGTGGTAATTCGACTAGTAGAATTCCCATGATTATGTTTTATTATGGCATTATTTACTCAGCTCATTTTATTTCCCTAAAAATATTCATTTTTATTATTGGTAAAGGCATGAGGTTTCAATTATTTACCATGCTTAATATTTATATCATTTTCCGCTGTATTACTTACCCTTACTAGGCATTTGAGCTCACCCCGTTCTTATGTTTAACTTTCCCAGGATATGAAGAAGATAGTTATGAGTGACTTGGAGAAATTATTTAGGAGTATTGGATGTTTCCAATGGAATAAATTCGTGTTGTATTTATATTCAAGTTGTAATGTTAAACTTATGCATGAATCTTGTTTCCAATAATACTAAACCAATCGGTATATTGAGACATGATTTCCTTATGATCATGCCAATTTTATGAAATAATGCACCGACTCTGGGTAACTAGGTTCGGGGCGTTACAGTTGGTATTAGAGAAGTTTAGTAGAAACCGTGGAAACTAGATTTAGATAAACTCTGATTAGAACACATAACCCTATGATAGACTTTGAGGATTAGTATAGATGAACTTCCTAGAATATTGGTATTGTAGAGATTTTGTGAGTTTTCCAAGCAATACATCCCTGTCCGGATATGAGCAGGTAGAGGCGGCTCTGGCACAGATGTACCTAGGGGTAAAACCTGAAAACACCGCTTTGATCTAGACTCGAACGGGAACTGGTGCATGCCAACGGGCCTTACAGTACTCTTGGTTACGACACCCTTGGGGGATATTCATAGGATAATTATCATTTTCTTTACAAACCATTACAAAGGGTTATGAGTATATACTTCCTCAAAGAAAACTTTTTTTTATGATTATGGATTATATCTATGAACTTTTGAATTTATGTTGAGTATTTTAGAAGATTGGAATTATATATTTTGATTCATAAACTAATCTAGTTTATGCCATTGTTTAGAAGTGGAACCTATTAGAAGAAATGGAAATCGTATCAATGCACGCACTCCATGTAGTGATATCCCTACTTCTCAAGATAATTATAGTGGAGCTGGTGATGCAACTGGTGCTGATTAGCTAATCACCATACTATGACAACTCACTCAGGTTATGAATAATAAACTTACCCGTATGGAGCACCCTGATCCGCAACATGGAGGGTCAATGTTAGATCACTTCATGAGGAAACAACCACTGACATTAAATGGGTTTACAAATCCATTAGTGGCTGAGAAATGGATAAACTCCTTTGAGAAACTATTCCATTCTTTGGGGAGTAGTGAAAGGGAAAAAGTTGTCATGTCCGTTTACTGCCTCACTGGAGATGCTGACCATTGGTGGTCCTTAATTCAAAATACAATGGTAGATGGTGAGTTATCAAATATGTAATGGAGGGAGTTCAAAGAGATTTTACTAGAAAAATACTTTCCTCATGACCATCGAGCATATATAGAAATGCAATTTCTGAGTCTGAGGCAAAAGGAGGATGATAATGTCGCAAAGTAAGAGGTTACTTTACAAGGTTAGCGAGGAATGTTGTAGATTATATATGTAACCCAATAAGCAAGATTGATAATTTATTTTATGGGTTTAAACCGTTTCTTCGTCGAGCATTAGTTTCACAATCCTTCTCATTGTACGAAGATATTGTCTTGTGTGCTATCAAGACGGAAAAGGAGTTTTTTAAGTCTTTTGACTTCAAATAAAAGAAAGAGAAGAAGAGATTTGCAGATCACTCTGGGAAAAGAAATAAGGAAACGGTGAAGAAGGGAAGTATTGAATTTCCTCCCAATGACAATTGCGGAAGGAAACACCCTGGTGTCGTTCTAAAAGGAAAAGGAGTGTGCTACAAATGTGGAAAAAATGGCCATCTAGCTGGTGATTATAAAGGAAAGAAAGATGCTACCAATGATCAATGATACAATTGTAGGTAGATGGTACATTATTCAAATGAATTCCCTAAGAGTCAAGGAAACATACCTCTGAAAAGACCAAGGGATCAAGACCAAGTTTATGAAATCACTACTACTGAGGTTGAAGCCCCGAAAGATGTGGTGGCAGGTAATTTAATGGTTTCCTCAAGTTTAGAAAATGCATTATTTGATTATGGATCATCACTTTGTTACATATCTTCCCAGTTTCATAAGAAAATTAGATATTTCCAATTTGATTTAACAAGGGAGTTGTCAGTGAAAACTCCTAAGGGATGTATCATTGCATCTATGTTTTTTGAATCAGTCCCCATTAGATCACATAAATGTTTTTTATCTGCTGATCTTGTCATCATACCTATGATTGAATTTTATATAATCCTCGGTATGGATTGGCTTTTAGACCATGATGTGAGGATTTATTGTAAGAAGAAGGAGGTTACGATTCTTGATGATGATGATAAGGAACACCTTATCTTTAGAGCAAAATCATCGCAACCTAATTCTTTTCTAGATCCACCCCCAGAAGCTCAAGTAAATTCAATTATCGGGGAGGAAGAGAATGAAATAACTATGGGTGAGGAAAGGAATGTTAAAATAGAGTATGTACCTATTGTGAATGAGTATATAGATGTGTTTCCGAAAGATTTACCTAGAAATCCTCCAGAACGATAAGTTGAGTTTTTCATTGATTTAATTCCTGGATAAAGGCCTATATCGAAGACCCCTTATAGAATGGCCACTGTGGAATTATTTGAACTAATTAAACAACTAGATTAATTGAGTAATAAGTGATTTATTCTCCCTAGGGTTTCTCCATGGGGAGCCCTTGTCCTTTTTGTTAATAAGAAAGATGGATATATGAGGTTGTGCATTGACTATAGGGAGATCAATGCTATAACAATAAATAACAAGTATCCCCTACCTCGCATTGATGATTTATTTGACCAACTGCATGGAGATCAATACTTTTCCAAGATTGAACTTTGATCTGGATTCCATCAGTTGTGTGTGAAGAAAGAAGACATTCCGAAGATAGCATTTCGAACCAGGTACGGGCATTACGAGTTTACAGTAATGACTTTTGGATTGACTAATGCACCCTCTATATTCATGGATATAATGAATAGAGTTTTCAAGGAATATATTGATAATTTTGTGGTGGTATTTATTGATGATATCTTGGTATATTTCAAAAGCTACGAAGATCATGAAAATCACATGCGCATTATCCTGAAGACTCTTAGAAGACATGAATTATAGGGAAGTTTAGAAAGTGTGAATTTTGGATTCAGGAGATTTCTTTTCTTGGCCATATTGCCTATAAAGATGGAATCTCTGTTGATCCTTCTAAGAGCAAGGCAATCTAATAATGGCCAGCACCTATTAGTATAATTGAGTTACACAGTTTTATTGGTTTAGGAGGTTATTATCAACATTTCATCCAGAATTTTGCTCAGTTGGCTAACCCATTAACAAATATCACAGTTAAAGGGGTTAAATTTTTCTGAAAAAAAAGAGTGTGAAGAATGTTTTGAATAAATAAAGATAATATTAGTCAATGATCCTATATTGATTCTACCATTGGGGAATTATGGGTTTGTTATTTATAGTGATGCATCAAAGAAAGGACTTGGTTGTGTCCTTGTGCAGAATGATATGGTTATTGCCTATGCATCACGACAGCTGCAAATTCATGAGAAAAACTATCTTACTCATGATCTCGAGTTAGTAGTTGTGATCTTTGATTTGATGATATGGAGACACTACCTCTATGGTGAAAAATGTGAGATTTATACTGATCAAAAGAGTTTGAAGTATATTTTCTCACAAAAAGAACTCAACATGATCCAAATGAGATGGCTTGAATTACTCAAGGATTATGATTGCACGATACACTACCACCCGGGGAAGGCAAATAAGGTGGAAGATTCTGTGAGTAGAAAAGATCATGGAGTTTTGAACAATATGAGAATTAAAAGGTATCCAATTTTCATGAATCTAGTGAAGATGGACGTGGGAATAACCATGGAAGGTGAAACATCAATACTTTTTCAAATGGTTGCCAAACCATCTTTACTAGAAAGGATAAAGAGTTCTCAAGCCGATGATGAAGCGTTTAAAAAGAATATTAATGTTGTGAATGATGGGAGATTGAGTGACTTTGTTTATGAAGATGGAATTTTTCAATTTGGGAGGAGACGTTGTGTTCCCGATATACCTAATTTAAAAAGGGAATTGTTAGAAGATGCTCATAGTTCTAATTTCTCTATACACCCTGGGAGAACCAAAATGTATACATATTTAAAGGAAAATTTTTGGTGGGACAACATGAAGAGGGAGATTGCTGATTTTTGTGTCAAGATGTATGGTTTTTCAACAACTGAAATCTAGAAGGCAACAGCCTGGAGGAGTCATGCAACCTCTTCCCATACCTGAGTGGAAATGGGATAATATCACTATAGAATTTTTCATGGGACTACCAAAGACTCCTAGAGGGAATGATGCAATATGGGTAATTGTTGACCATCTTACCAAGTCAGCACATTTTCTTACTATAAGGGAAGATTTACCACTTGAACCTCTAGCAAGACTATATATTAATGAAGTTGGGAGACTTCATGGAGTACCCCTATCAATTGTTTTGGATCAAGATCGCTGTTTTACATCAAGATTTTGGAAGAGTCTTTAGAAGGTCTTGGATACTGAACTTCATTTGAGCACTGCTTACCACCCTCAAACAAATGTGTAATCAGAACAGACTATTCAAAACTTAGAATACATGTTGAGATCTTGGTCACTAGACCTTCAGGGATTGTGGGATCAATATTTACCCCTGGTTGAATTTTCCTATAACAATAGCTTCCATTCTAGAATTCAAATGGAACCATATGAAGCGTTATATGGAATAAGATATCACACACCAACCTATTGGGATGAAGTTGGTGAAAGAAAACTTGTAGGCCCAGAACTGGTGGAGGAGATGATGGAGAAGGTGAAGGTAATCGAAAACCACATCAAAGCAGCTCAGAGTAGGCAGTAGAGCTATGCTGACAACATACGGAAGGATTTGGAATTTCAGGTAGGAGATTATGTTTTCCTGAAGGTATCTCTATGGAATAGATTTATAAGTTTCAGAAAGAAAGTTAAATTGAGTCCTAGGTACATAGGACCTTTCTAAATTCTAGAACGAATTGGGGCTGTAGCTCACCATTTGGCAATGCCACCAAGTCTCTCCAAAGTTCACGATGTGTTCCACGTATCACTATTGAGAAAATACATGCCTGACCCAACACATGTACTCACTTACGAGGAATTAGAACTATAAACCGATATGTCTTATTGATAAGATCCCATTAGGATTCTTGATACAAGAGAACAAGTGCTGAGAAACCGGATGACTCATATGGTAAAAGTTCTATGGAGAAACCATAAGATGGAAGATGAAACGTGGGAACCCAAAGATCTTATGAGGAAGAACCGCCTGAGTCTTTTCAGGAAGTAGTATTCTAGAAATTTTGAGGACGAAATTATTTTATGGAGGGGAGAATGTAACACCCCACGATTCCATGGTACGATTCTCTTTGAATAATACATTAGCGTGTGTTGTACGCAACTTCGAGATTCTAACACACCGCGACCAATCAAAGTAGTCGTTATAAATAGTAATACCCACTTTTTGAAATTTTTTAAATTTTAGCTCTCAAAATGGACTTCATTTTTGGATTCATAATATCATAATTATCCTAGGGTGAATTTTTTGTAATTTTTGGATAACTTTTATATTTTTGATGAATAGCGGAAATTACTAAATTTTAATTAAAAACAACTTTTTTAATCGAAATAATTAACAGTGATAAATTATGAATTTTAGTGGTTTTACAATATATTTAGAATATATTTTTTCCATTTAATACAATATTAGTCATTGGACATAATTTCACAATTAAACCGGACATAAACAAGTGTTAATATTTTGATTGTTATTATCTCATAAAAACACGATTTTTGTTTTAACAACAAGAATTAATATTAAATTAATTTCTTCAACTTCTGTGTTTTGAAATAGGAAAAATGGATTCCATAATTGGGATCAGGATTTCCAAATTATGTAAATAGTTAACTTTTATTTATAGACATTTTGAATAATTACTTCGGTAAATATTTTATATACCATGGTTGAAGGGAAAATCCGATAAGTAAGGGTAAAAACAAATAATATTATAATAATACTGTATTACCCTAAAACATGTCCTAAACTTATTTTTTGATACATTTCCGACCATGGACATCTTTGAGTCAATTTTGGGACCCCATGGAGCCACTTGTAGGTGATAATGACACTTTATATTAATTAAGTAAAAATAAATAAAAAAATGACTTAAGCATATATTTTTTAGCAACACAATTTTTACATAGTGTTATATTTGTTGGAATTTAGACTATAAATATTAATTAGAAAGATAAAAAGTTTCACTACATAATGGTAATTTATTTATAATTTTTAGAAATATAATAATTAAATTTATTTTGGACACAATAATGATGAAATATTTTCTTTATTAATGAAAGAATTAAATAATTGTTATTATAAATGTTAAAATAAATATAATTCGAAAGTTTTTATGACATAAACTAATTTCATTGGTTAATATGACATGTTAGGATTTCTTAAATTATTATTTTTTTGAATTAATAAATATGTTAAGACTTTAACAAAAATCAATTATTGAATAGAGTCAAAATTGTCATAAATGAGTTTTTAAAACAAATATTATATTATTAATTGAAATTATATTCCTAAAAATCTAAGGATCAGCCAAAGGACTTATATCATGATATTTTTATCATTAATGGACCACTTTGGAGACTCTTGGATGTATATAGTAAGTTTATTAACTATATAATATAAAAATACAAAGTTACATGGTTAATGTCAATCTAATTAACTAAGAGTTAAAAAAAAAGATAAGTTTAATATAATGACCCAAACTTGTCTAAAATCTATTAGTTGAAAGTATTTATACCCATACACACCATATACTTTGAACAATACACTATTTTGCCTTTAGAAACCGAATATGAATTTATTATAAATTAATACTTTATGTTTTCATAAAGATCCCCTCCACCCCCTTATAAAAGGGCACCACTTCTAACCAATTCATCACACCTTAAAGGAATTTTGGTTTGGACGAAACCTACCCAAATATTCTCTAGACTATCCTCACTTCTACCTAGAGGAATTTTTTTAGTCAGAAATCCAATTTGATGAGCCCTTTTGATCAAATCAAAAGGAAGAACCCGAAGAAGAGGTAATGTTTTTCAGAACCCTATTTCAAGTTCCTTTCTTCTTCAACTTCTTCTTTCTTTGTTATTACTAGTATAAAATAAAAAAATCCAGTATCTTATATGTACTGTGATGTTATTATAAATATGGTACAACCATATTCAGTATTCTATCCATCCTCTGAATGACATGTCACCAAACATGCGTACGTACGACTTACTGTCTCCACGTCGTGGTGTAATTGTTATTGAAAACATTATTATTTGGATGGTTATAATAATGATGTGTAACTCATGTAAATAATAAATATAACATTATAATTATTCTTTATATATGATATACCATCCAATTATATATTATTTTAATTGAAAAATAATGATATTGTCTCTCATACGTACGTACGGACTACCGTCTCCTCGAACGCGATGAGATTCATTACCCATCGTATCCATTCAATTATAATTATCATTTGATGATTAAAAATAAGATTTAATATCTTGATATAATTATAGATATGAATAAGATACAACCTATCTAGAATAAAAATGACTTATGTCACAAAACATATAAAAGAAAACAAGTAAGTTAACACACGAAACGATGATAATACTAAGATATTATTATCAAAACAATGTTAAAGGATCATATATTATATCAAATTAATATATATGATTCTTGTATAATTTATTAACAATTATTTCACCATTATATAGGAGGTTAACCTACCCTCAACAATGGAAAAGTACAAGGTAAGGGTTTATTTCACAATCTTTTCATTATCTGAGGTTGTTTATATGTAATTATCTATTGATACCTCTTTATTATCCACATCCATGTTTCTTAAAAATATATATAAGTTTTTTACTATTTACTAGGAAATGGTTTAATGGCATTTATAGCCTTATGGGTTTTGAAATTAATCTTTCTGTCTTTTTTCAAACACGGTACATTTTGACCTTCTCGAGAAATTTAAGGTAAGATTGTTTTTTTAACTTATACGGCGGGTGCAGCTAATTTCCACCGTTATAACATCATCAAAGCTTCCCTTAAAATCTTATAAGGATATTTTAAAAGTAAGTGTTTGATTTTATAATTATGTGACCTTTAAATGATTTCAAAAAAAGATATATTTATCTCAAATAGTTTTGATTTCATTTATTTCAACATCCTTTGATGGATTTTAAGTTTATTTGATGTTGATTTATTATGATACAAAACTTCCATATTGTAATGAATTTTTTGTGATATGTTTGACTGTGGATGTTCTATTTTTATACCATTCATGGTTTATGGTTAAAGTATTGAAATTTCGTATTCTAGTTTTAATATGAATGTTTATGATATGTTTAAACCTTGTTATATATGGAATGTATTGGAATTAGTAAGTGACGGGTGGAGCCCGCTATAGCTCCTCGATGCATAGATAGGTCTCATGAGACAACTTGACGTTGAATTGGCCAAAGCCCTTTCCCATTTTTTTATGGATTTGGCCAAGGCCTTAATCATTTTTAGACTTCTTGGCCGAGGCCTTGAAAAAATGTTTCAGAATGTCTGGTATTATACATTCCCTCATTATAGAAATAATATTTATGGTTCATGTGGTAATTAGACTAGTAGAATTTCCATGATTATGTTTTATTAGGAAATTATTTACTCATCTCATTTTATTTCCATAAAAGTATTCATGTTTATTATTGGTAAAGGCATGAGGTTTAAATTATTTACCATGCTTAATATTTATGTCATTTTCCACTGTATTAATTACCCTTACTGAGCATTTGAGCTCACCCCTTTCTTATTTTTCATTTTTCAAGGAAATGAAGAAGTTAGTTATAAGTGACTTGGATAAATTATTTAGGAGGACTGGATGTTTCCAATGGAATAATTTTGTGTTGAATTTCTTTTCAATTTGTAATGTTAAACATATGTATTAATCTTGTTTCCAATAATTCTTAACTGATCGGTCTTTTGAGACATGATTTCCTTATGATCATGCCAATGTTATGAAATAATGCACCGACTCTGGGTAACTGGGGTCGGGACATTACAAAGGATGTTTTCCCATTATGGGTGTGTTTAACGAGTTGTTTGTTAAAATATATAGAATTGATATTCCACTACATTAAGTGATTTTTTATTGAATATTTTTATATTCAAGAGAATACTCAAAATACATAGAATACTATATATGATATGAATATAATAGTTTGTTAGTTAAATATTCTTACAAATAAGAAATAAATTTTAATTCATAACATAATAGAAATTATATGCCTTCTAATAATATTATAAAAAGAATATAGTGTCTAAGAGGACACATAGTGTTTGTTTTGTCTTTTTGAATTTCAAAGTTAACACATAAAATATTATAAAAGTCAAAATATGAATTGAATGTCACATTATCCGAAAAGAGTTTAACATGTATTGGCCATGTAATAATGAAAATATTTACATGAAATTTCAAGGAAAAATATTGATGGTAAGTGTTATATGAATGATAATAAATTACTTAGAAACAGTTCTAAGTAGATGAAAAAATAAATTAACATTATACATTTAATATTTTGGATTTATAGAGTGCGAATATGTTACAGGTGTTAAATATTAAGAATATTATTCCCAATTCTCACACATATTCAATTTTTTACTTGGTATATGTTACTCAGTAACGTTTTATGTCGGATTCATTCATCATTTGTCACATAAAGATGTTTAATGAATTACGTAGTTATTTAATGATTTTTAAAAACCCATAAATGTTCTAAAAACATAAGGATGATCTTTGAGTATATCATATAAGATATGTTATATAGGCTTTTATGTATGGTTTTTTGTAAATTCTTATATAAGATTAAGGATATAAAATATATCATGTAAAAAAATTAAATTTTTCAATTTATCAAACTTTCATATTGGTATCATTTACCAATACACTAATATATATATATATAGCATAAAGTGAAATTATAATTGACCTCCAAATGTATTAATTTGAGTAATATATAACTAATGTATATCATAGGGTATTATAGGTTATGATGAAATGTTAATTTTATATTGATTATTATTTTTTTATCAAGATACACAATATGCTCATGAGGTATAAAATTAGTTTTTTCACCAAATAAATCACTATGTATACCACATGGAGTGTCATAAACTATATTTTCAAATTCATATGGGTGTATGGATAATATTTGGACTCTCCACTACCTAAGTCTAGGGATATAACTACTTGGTAAAATTTATACTTTGACACCATTTTTGTTAAATCCTTGAGGCTTATTCAACTAGAGGGTGGTTGGTCATGTTTCTAATCATATCACTAGATAGATCCAAAATAAGATGATATTTTCTATCTCATATTTAGTGTTTGATATATAATCCCTTGATTATGAAATAATTTTAAGTGTGAAAGCTTACCTAGATATCACATATGATGTAATTATCTTTTCAGGATAGGGGAATTTAGTGTTCTCATCCATAAAGGTGAATGACTTGTGATGTATTCATCACAATAGTCATTTTATGGTTAAAAAATTGATATTTTATGATTATCCTTCATTTTATTAAAAAAATTAATGTCCTAAGGTCTCTATATGTGTAAGTCAAAAGGATCATATGAAAATTCATACTTGCATAGGATTTAGCTAATGGACAGAAGAATTGAGATACAAGTATTTTATATACATCTTTTCATATCCCTTTTTAGCTTGAGAAAAATTTATGCTTTGATAGAGGTTGTTCTTTTTCTTATATTCAAATTTTTGGTTATTCATTTTTTTAAATTAAAGAAATTATATAGGGGACACACATTATGTTTGACTACATTGTTATTGTGTTTGATGCATATAGTTTCTCTTAATGTATTTTATGGTATATCCAAAAAATAGTTTTAAAAATGTTATTCATAGGGTATTGCATATTATGTGATTCAAAAATATTTGATGACCATTTTACAAAATGTTTTCGGAATATATGTAATAGTATCTTTTTGTATGTTTTTATATGTTATGGTATATGATTCAATATAGGGTGAAATAGAACTAAATCTGTGTTACTTTAGTTTAGGTGGGTGATTGTTGGAGAAATATCCTATAATAATTTATCCTATGTTATAACAAAATCATGTCATAGAATACAAGAAGCATGAATTCATGACATATCATCCACCTTATTGAAATGAATTATCATAAATGCCAGATATTTGTCACCATGAAATTTCCAAAAAAAATTAAAGCGTTGAAATATAATTATATTCCATATACTATATAATTTTTGTTTCCTAAGGATGAAACAGTTGAGGGAATATTTACTATCAAAAATTCTACTAGTGTAACAACCATATTCCATTCTATTCAATTATATGTTATAAATATACGATAAATTGAATGGTGTTTGATAGTATATTTAAAATTAATATTAATGGATGTCATTATCATATGATAGTATGTGTGAAAATAAATGAATCACCCCTACCCATAATGTCTCTTCATTCTGTATTCTTTTCTAAAAGAGGTTCTATAATGTTATGGTATAGAATAAGGTTCGAACAACATGATATTTGATTTAGTTAGCCCATGAGTACACCATAAATAATTTATTGGAATGAGATTCTTCTGGTGATATCCATCAACCATAGAAAATAAACATAAGCTAATCACTTTAGTGAATGGATTACACAATTTCTTATTTTTTATATTGCACAATTTTCGTATTCTCACATTTCCCCGCAAGTTTATGTAGGTTCCGGACGCAGCGGAAGTGCATTGGAGGGTTTTCCCAACTTCAATTTTAGCGTTAAACGACGTTCAATACGAGATCTATCATGATATAAAATGCCAGATCTTCAGAATAGAACGAAGAACGAAAAAGAAAAGAAGAGTCCTCGAACCCTTGAGATAGGATCTTCATATGTTTGTTATAATTAATTTAATTAATTCATAAGAATTACCTCGAATGAATTATTTCTTCATTGGTGTCTCTGGTCATGATCATGTGATCCGTTGTTGAGTTGGAGAATCCAAGTGTAGGATTCCTCTAGCGGTGATCCACATGTGTGCTACGTATCTCTAGACGTCGCCGAAGGGAACTCCGGGTGCTAGCGCGGAAGATCCTTCGCTTGCGATGTCCGTCTTTGATCGCCCTGATCCGGTGGAGGATCTTGCTTTCGTAACTTGAATGCTTTCTTGGTGGAAAGGGAATTATCTCCTGTATTGAGAGTATTTCCAATCCGTTGTGCACAACCAAAATGGCTAACCTTTTTGAGAATAATCTAATTAGGATTTATATTACCTAGAATAATAAAATAAATTAATTGCTTATAAGCATTTAATCATTTCATTTAATTCTTAGTAATACCCCATGTCTTAATAATGACAGTTGACCATAATTATTACTTGACATGGGTCCAACGTATTACATTTAATATCATTTAATTAAATAAACAATATTTTTCTCACGAATCTCGAAAAATAAACAATACAGCATGTATATATAAATATACATGGCGTATACTTTTATTTTTCAGTTTTATTTATTTTCCTCCAACATATTTATTAGACCTTGAGTAATGTCTATTTATTTCTTAAATAAATGTAATTGCATTACTCACTAATAAATATATATTATTTTTCCCACAATATATTCTCTCGAATAACTAGTGTCGAAATAAATGCGATCATACATCCTTGAATAATTATTAAACCACAATCGGGAATAATCTTTATTCAACATGTTAAATTAATATTTAACTGAGATACATGGACACACTTAGTGTGTGACCCTCTAGGACTCTTTCTCAGTTTCATTAGGATGAGCATGCCTAATGTCCAAGGTTAGCATCTAGAAACACGCCAAGGAACCCATAGAGAAAGAAGTTAATGCCGCAATGATGTGTCACCTCCTACCAATGCTTACCATGTAATATAATCCCTTTGTCTTGATATCTCCAATCCAGCAGGTTGCATGCTAGTGCCATCAACCCATGTGCTTTATTATTCCTTCTCTGACTTCCTGGAATTGAACATGCCCATACCTTACCATGGCCATGGATTTATTTAGGCTATATCAATTACATCAAAGGGCCTGAGATATCTACTTCCGTCATGGAACCGAAAGGACAAATCCTTTTTCGCATTATCTATTAATGCAGTATTACTCGTGACACACCCAACGTTTCCTACCTCACTGCGAACAGTGTGTCGTCATAGTTTTCGTCAATACATCTAAGTGCACAAGTTGTAATACCCATTAATAATAATATTAAAGTCTAAGGACCAATACACACGTCCACAGACAGGAACATCCAATGACACTATGAAATGTGGATTTCCTACTGGCAGGTCTCGTTCTCATAATAACGTCCTGGATATTACCAAGGGCGCACACCATGAGAAGGTGCCTCAATGTTTTATGAGTCCTCACCCCTAATGACCATTATTATTTATGTCCCTCAAATAATATCATCCGACCATAGAACATACATTCAAGAATAGTGTTATGGCACTTCCGGGTTCTCATCATAGTAGGGATCCACTACGACCCTTTAATGAAATAGCTGTCCTTAGGACATTATCACATGACATGTCACGCATAAGAACAATCAAGATGTGATAAGGCTTTTATTTAATGAATAAAGTACAAAGTTGTTGGTTCTAGACCACCAACTCCAACAGAATCCCACTTGGACTAGAGCCAACTGCTAACAACCTTTAACCCGCTAGCTCTCACATGATATTCATGCTTCCACTGAGATAGGCCTTTAGTCATGGGGTCCACCACGTTCTCTTCCGTGGACACTCTGCTCTCTGCAACTTCACCCCTTTGATAGAAATCCCTCAAGAGGTGATACTTCCGGAGTATGTGCATTGTCCGTTGATATGACCTTGGTTCTTTTGCACGATCCACCGCTGCAGTTTTATCACAATACAATGTAATGGGATCTTTACTGCTAGGCACCACATCAAGCTCCTGGACAAAGTTCCGAATCCAGACTGCTTCCTTGGCTGCATCAGAAGCCGCTATATACTCGGACTATGCAGTAGAATTGGCGACAACTGGCTGCTTTGAACTCTTCCAGCTCACAGATCCTCCATTGAGTCAAAAAACATATCCAGATTGCGACTTCAGATCATTCTGATTTGTTTGAAAACCAGCATCAGCATACCCTCTGATGACAAGATCATCATCTCCTCCATACACCAGGAAAATATCCTTAGTTCATCTCAGATACTTAAGGATAGTCTTAACAGTAGTCCAATGTTGTTCTCCTGGATCTGCTTGATATCTTCCTACCATGCTTAGTGCATAGTCAACATCAAGCCTGGTACATAACATGGAATACATGATGGATCCTATAGCCAAAGTGTATGGGATCTTACTCATCCTATATTTTTTCCTATTTTTTCTGGGGACACATTTTCTTAGAAATATGTAAGCCATGTGACACTGGATCCCATCCCATCTTGGAATTTTTCATACAAAATATCTTTTGTATCTGGTCAACGTATGTACCCTGACTTAGTCCAAGCGGCCTCATGGATCTATCATGAATGATCTTGATCCCTAGAATGTAGGCTGCTTCTCCTAAGTCCTTCATGTAGAAACACTTGTTCAACCAGTCCTTAACTGACTGTAAGGCTCATACGTCGTTTCCCATAAGCAATATTTCATCAACATATTCCACAAAGATAACGACCGTATTCCCATTAAATCGCTTGTAAACACATGGCTCACATTCGTTCTTAATGAAACCAAATTCCTTTATGGCTTCATCAAATCGAATTTTACATGACCTGGATGCTTGTTTCAATCCATAAATGGATTTCTGCAACTGGAAAACCTTTTTGGCTTCACCTGGTGTCACAAACCCTTCTGGTTGTGTCATATAGATATCTTCCAAAAGGATCCCGTTAAGGAATGCTCTTTTGACATCCATCTTCCAAATCTCATAGTCATGGTAAGCTGCAATGGCAAGTATGATTCTTATGGATTTAAACATGGAAACTAGCAAGAAGGTCTCATCATAGTCAATTCATTGACACTATCTGAATCCTTTAGCCACTAGCTTTGCTTTATAGGTGCTAACTTGACCTTCCATGTCCAACTTTCTTTTGAATACCCATTTGCATCCAACAGGATTTACATCAACTGGCTCATCGACCAGAACCCAAACATGGTTCTGATACATGGAATCCATCTCAGAATTCATATCTTCTAGCCATCTTGAAGCTTCTAAGATTTCTACTGCTTCCTTGTAGGAGAGAGGTTCATCATTGTCCAACAATAATGATTCACCATCCTCGGTGACTAGGATACCATATCCCTCTGGTTCCCTTACCTCTCTTGAGCTCCTATGCAGTACTTGTGTTTCTGAAACCTCTTCCACGGGGACCTGTGGAACTCGTTCCTGTACCAACTCTTGTGTATCTTGAGCATCAACTTTGTCAAAGTAAATCTTGATCCCACTATCCTTCTTGAGGATGTGCTCCCTCTCAAGAATGAATGCTTGTCTAACGACAGTCACTTTCTTGTCTTGAGGTTTATATAGGTAATATTTTTTCCTTTCCTTGGGATATCCTATAAAGATACACTTCGTACCCTGAGGTGCTAGTTTGTTGCCTGAGAAAGCCATAATAAACGCCTCGCATCCCCATACACGTGTGCGACAAAGTGGGTTTCCTTCCAATCCATAACTCGGATGGAATTCCATTTGCCTCCTTAGTTGTTACTCGGTTTAATATGTATGCTGCAGTTTGTAATGCATATCCCCGAAAGGATAATGGAAGATCTGCATGACTCATCATCGATCTCACTATGTCCAATAAGGTGTGGTTCCTCCTTTCACTAACACCATTCCACTATGGTGTATAAGGAGGAGTGAGCTGAGATAGAATCCCAAACTCCCGTAGAAGATCGATGAACTCTTGGTTTAGATATTCTCCACCTCGATCTGATTGAAGCTTCTTTATCTTCTTACCAAGATGATTCTCAACTTCAATCTTGAATTCCTTAAATTTCTCTAAGGACTCTGACTTATACCTCATTAAGTAGACATAGCCATATCTACTCAAATCACCAGTAAAAGTAATGAAGTAAGAATATCCACCTCTAGCTTCTACTGGAAATGGTCCACACACATCCGTGTGTACCAATCCTAGAAGCTCTATGGCCCTTTCACCTTGTCCACCAAAAGGCGGCTGGGTCATTTTTCCTTGTAAACAAGAGTGACATCTATCAAGTGGTTTTAGCTTAGTAGAGTCTAAATAGCCATCTTGGTAGAGCTTTGTCAAAAGATTCTCGTTCACATGACCAAGGCGGTGATGCCATAACTGGGTGATGTATGATTCATGTGAGTTTGTTTCATTATCGATTGCCAAAACTTGTTTTTCGTAATTCAATACATACAAAGCATTATATAAATGTTCCATACCATAACATACATTGTTCTTATAAAAGTGACAACCCTTATTTCCAAATTTGAAAACAAATCCATCCATATGCAAACAAGATACAGAAATTATGTTCTTGGTAACACTAGGCACATAATAACAGTTATCTAAAACCAAAATAATCCCAGTCGGCAATGAGAGGTGGTAGTCACCAATAGCCAACGCAGCCAGCCTTGCGCCATTGGCATCTTGAAGATCCACCTCTCCTATGGAAATCATTCTAAATCTACTTGGTTCCTACATTTGAATACATATGTGAGCCCCACTAGCTGTATATAATACCCAATCTGTAGATATAGAAAGATTGCACTCGATAACAAACACACCTTTAGAATCCCCACGCTTCTGGGTGTAGTTCCTCTTCCAGTGGCCCTGCTTGCCACATGCAAAACACACTGCCTCCCATTCCTTGCCCTGCCTCTGGATCTTCCCCTTCTTGGAGGGACGGTGCTCGAGGCATCAGACCGTTTATATTTATTTTTCCCCTTTACCTTACCCTTCCTTTTCTTGTTCACCATAAGAACCATGGGTTTTTCACTCCCCATGTCCTTATCTACCTGGGGAATCATGGTCAGAAGCTCCGATAGAATCTTCTCATTTCCACTCATGTTATAGTTGAAAATAAAGCTAGATATGGTCTTGGACAGTGATGATAGGATGAGATCTGTACGCAACTCATCAGGGAATTTAATCCCTATGATGTCCAGGCGTTCAATGTAGCCAATAAGCTTGACTACATGAGGCCCAGCTGGCACAGAATCTCCAAGCGTCGTGGTAAACAAAGCATTGGAGATCTCATACCTCCCCTGTCTCGCCTTCTCTTAGTAGAGATCTTTAAGGTGAGACATCATGCTATACACGTCCATGTTTTCATGTTGCTTCAAGAGCTCATCAGACATGGCTGATATCATGAAACACTGGACATCTGTGGCATCATCCATGTGTTTCATGTAGAGAAATAATTACTCATCACTAGCCTCTTTCCCATGCGCAACTGGAATAGGCTCTTCCAGCACATATAATTTCCTTTCGTGGTGAAGGACGACGTGTAAACGCCTCTGCCACTCTTGGAAATTGGTGCCGGTGAGAAGGTTTTCCTTCTCAAGTATGGTGCACAATGATATGTTTGAAGTCATTTTCTTGCCGTTTCTACCAATTAAGATGAGAAAAGGTTTAGTCATTTATTACAAAAATTGAGACAAATAAATAAATTAATAATTATTAGTCTCCCACTATTTTATTGAAATCCAATAGCCCTCACCATTGACTTCCGAATATTCTGTTGCGTGAATATTATAGTGGAAAGGATCCATATTGCCCTTCGCATTACCCCAACTAGGGTTGGTCAATCAACATGAAGGGTTTTAGGTAGGCATTCCAAACTCCAACAGCATTAACTCGCAGCTCCATGATCCACTGAGTGGACTCCCCAATCCTAAAATCCATTTTTTTTATTTCCTCAACCTTTTCCTCTTGGTCACACCAAGTCCTACTGTGGTAGTCAACCCTCGATGCGAACCAAGTCATGTCAACCCAAAACCTTGAATTATAATTCCCCGATAATTGAAAGCACCCAAACTAGGGTTGGTCATGAACTTTGAACTATGGTTCGATTCTAACCACGATTATGGAAGGCTATGCCGACTTAATATTTATTTTGAGGGATTTATCCTTATACGTAAATTTCCATTTTATTATCTTTGACTACATGCCTGTTAATATTAAGTGGGATATACTTAAGTAATTAACCATGTCTAAGATAATATTTACATATAAGCCAGTTTTATTTAAGTTTCATCTTGCATGCTTGTTTAATTCATTAATTGTGTGATCGTGACAACACACCCACAATAAATAAACCATGAAACTGAAAGAAATAAAATAAATGGTATGATCATGAGCTTTTATATTAGTTAGTTTATTTAGCGGTTGATAAACTAACCCAAGACCTAGGGGAGAAACACCTTGAACCTTTCGGGTTCGTGTTTACAGCTTTCCACCTATCCACCTTTGTATCTCCTTGGATTGGATTCACCATGGTTCCTGACTTGAGCCGCCTCAACTAGCTTGGGAGCTCCATCCATTACATATGCATTTATCTCACATGCATGTGAGGGGTAAAAGGGGTTTTTACATAAAAGAATCCTTGGGCGCGCATGCCCTACATATTAATGAGGAGATGGATCATAGGCCAACAAATTTAATTTAAATAAATAAATTAAAAGAAACCATTCACATACAAAGGTCTCGTTCTATCTCATGATCATCTATACATGCAACGATATTTATGCATAAATAAAACTAGCATTCAATTCTTTAATCGTTCTTGTTTAAGATAAATCATGCTCAAATCAATTAATTATCTTTAATTAATCAATCCTTTTATCTTAAATCCCTTTTTTGAATTTCATTGAGATTCTCATCCATCATAATTTTAAACAAATAAATTCATTTAAAATTATCCTTGTATGTAACTTGAACCTTGGAGGAAACCCGGTGAATTCCCATTTATTACGAAGATGTTAAATTAAACACATATATCTAAAACACCTATCACGTGTTATGCCTCATCTTTATGCCTTCACCATGGTACACGTCTCAAAGGTTTGTATAATATAATAATTAAATTTTAATAAATCTGCATAATTTGGGTGAGTACACGGCATGTAGTTCAGAGTACACGGCGTGTACTTTTCTTCTTCGTCCGTCCGAAGTACACGCCCGGGGATAGGGCGTGTTAATGTACTTCGGAAATTTTCGGAGTACACAACATGTATAGTGGGAGACACGCCGTGTAGTTTCCACGTTACACGGTTTCCAGTCAGGCAGGCCGTGTACGGAGTACATGACCCAACCTTGACCCAAAGAGACTACACGTCGTGTTCATTGGACCACACAACGTGTATTCTGGAAACCGTGTGTCACCTATTTTTGGTCAAGACACGATGTCTTAAATTCTTATAAAAAATCCAATACCCAGCATGATTTGGCGGATCAGTCAATGCATTGAACCTAGACAACACGGTGTGTACTTCCGAATACACGCCGTGTATTCTGGTGTTATATGTCCAGAAACGTTTGGCTCCTCCCGATGAGTTCCTCTATTTTATTTTAATCAAAATTAAAAGAAAAAATCGTTTCTGTGAGGTGAACGTGAAACGAGGGAGGAGGAATAGATCTCAATATTCATATTTCCAGAACGATTAAACATGAATTGAAATGACTAAATTATTAAATGCGTAAATTACCAACGAAAAACTAAATAATTATAATCAACGATATGACCTCTTTGATACCACTTTTAGGTTCCGGGCGCAGCGGAAGCGCGTTGGAGGGTTTTCCCTACTTTAATTTTAGTGTTAAATGACATTCAATCTGAGATCCGTCACAATATAAAACACTGGATATTCAGAATAGGACGAAGAACAAAAAAGAAGAGAAGAGTCTCGGAACACTTGAGATCGGATCGTCATATGTAGGTTATAATTAATTTAATTAATTCATAAGAATTACCTCGATGGAATTATTTCTTCGTTGGTGTCTCCGGTCATGATCCTGTGATCCGTCATTGCATCGGAGAATCCAAGTGTAGGATTCCTCTAGCGGTGATCCACAGGTGTGCCACATATCTCTAGACGTCGCCGAAGGGAACTCTGGGTGCTAGTGTGGAAGATACTTCTCTTGCGATGTCCGTCTTCGATCGCCTTGATCCGTTGGAGGATCTTGCTATCGTAACTTGAAAGTGTTCTTGGTGGAAACAGAATTCTCTCTTAGATTGAGAGTATTTCCAATCCGTTGTACACAACCAAAATGGATAACCTTTTTGAGAATAATGTAATTAGGATTTATAATACCTAGAATAATAAAATAAATTAATTGCTCATAAGCATTTAATAATTTCATTTTATTCTTAGTAATACCCCATGTCTTAATAATGACAGTTGACTATCATTATTACTTGGCATGCGTCCAACGTATTACTTTTAATATCATTTAATTAAATAAACAATATTTTTCTCACGAATCCTAAAAAATAAACTACACGGAGTGTATATATAAATATGCATGGCGTGTACTTTTATTTTTCAGTTTTATTTATTTTCCTCCACCATATTTATTAGACCTTGAGTAATGGCTATTTATTTCTTAAATAAATGTAACTGCATTACTTGCTAAAAAAAATATATTATTTCACCCACAATATATTCTATCGAATAACTAGTATCGAAATAAATGTGATCATACATCCTTGAATAATTATTAAACCACAATCGGGAATAATATTTATTCAACTTTTTATATTAATATTTAACTGAGATACATGGACATACTTTGTGTGTGACCCTCTAGGACTCTTTCTCAGTGGCATTCTGCTGAGCCTGCCTAAAGTCCATGGTTAGCGTCTAGCAACACGCCAATGCACCCATAGAGAAAGAAGTTAACGCCGCAATGACGTGTCACCTCCTACGAACGCATACCGTGTAATATAATCCCTTTATCTCGATATCTCCAATCAAGAAGGGTTCATGCTAGTGCCATCAACCCATGTGCTTGATTATTCTTTCTTTGACTTCCTGGAATTGAACTTTCCCATACCTTACCATGGACATGGATTTACATAGGATATATCAATTCCATCAAAGGGCCTGAGATATCTACTTCTCTTATGGAACGGAAGGGACAAATCCTTTCTCGCATTATCTATTAATGTGGCATTACTCGTGACGCACCGAACATATCCTACCTCCCTGCGAATAGTGTGTTATCACAGTTTTCATCAATACATCTAAGTGAGGGAGTTGTAATACCCATTAATAATAATCTGAAAGTCTAAGGACCAATACACACATCTGTAGATTGGAACATCTAATGACACTATGAAATGTGGATTTCCTACTGGTAGGTATCATTCTCGTAATATCCTCCTGGATATTACCAAGGGTGCACACCATGAGATGGTGCCTATATGTTTTATGAGTCCTCACCCCTAATGACATGTATTATTTGGGTCCCTCAAATAACATCATCTGGCCATAGAACATACATTCAAGAACAGTGTTATGACACTTCCATGTTCTCATCATAGCAGGGATCCGCTAAGACCCTTTAATGAAACAGCTGTCCTTAGGAAATTATCACATGACATGTCACACAGAAGAACAATTAAGATGTGATAAGGCTTTTATTTAATGAATAAAGTACAAAGTATTTGGTTCTAGACCACCAAATCCAACAGTTTATTGGTAAATTATTGATTTTTTATTGTTTAATAAATGTTCCTCAAACCAAACCCATCATGAATATATCTTAGAGTGAGTATGTTTTTGTGTAGATGTGTGAAAGGTTTTCCACACTTATTATTATTATTTATGTTGTCTAGTTCTTACATGGACTCTTTTTTTCATCTCGGATTCATCTCTGGATATATGAGATATGTTCCCATATTGGGGTACTAGATTACACTTATGGAATTGATACTTATAGATTCCATTATTTATTTGTTATTAATTTCTTTCTTTTTGTTATATTTATATGGTGAACTATTAGAGGACAAATAAATCCCCAAAAGATATTCATAAATAATATGTTCTGGTTATCAAACAGTATTGATCACGGATCACTCTTGAGGCCATGTGACATTTCTTTTCAATGGCATTGACATACTGGGGTAGGATATTACAAGATGGTATCAAAGAAGTTCTTTTTTAGTTTTGATTTTTGTGTTATAGTAGGTCAAAGACTATGTTTTGGGATGTATTATAGATGTTATTTGTGGGTTCGTAAACAACATACCTATAGTGAAAGTTCAAGTATCCAAGGAGGTGAGGTATTTTATTTCTTTAGTTTAGAAACATGATTTTAGGGTATAATTATCACTTGGTTGGCAGTGAGTATCGAGTTATTCATGAGTTATATTGGTACATTGGCACATGAAATGAATGTGAGTGTAAAAGTTATTATTATATATTTTTGAATTGAATGAGTAGATTAATTTAGTAAAATGGTTTAATTATTAATAAATTGACCAGTTTTTTCCTATATATGTAATTAATTTTGAAATTTTTAATCATAATTAAAGAAATTTGTTTGATGATGTTATGTAATTTTATTTGATTGTTGGTAAATTTTTGTTAAAGTAAAACGAATTGATTAAAAAATATTAATTATTAGTATTAATTTGGGTAAATTTATAATAATAAAAAATAATTATTTATTAATGTATCATGATGTGGAATATAATGTGGATTGTGAATCATGGATTGATTTTATTGTCAATAAGAAATATTTCCATTGTGATAAATTCCCAAATATTTTTTGAATGATTTAACAAGAATGGATGAGGCTGCTACCATTATTACATTGTGTAAAAAACGATATATGTTGTTTCCTTAATAGAAAAAAATCCAAATGATATTCATGTAGGAATTTATTTATAGTAGAATCCCTACGTATGATGAATGTTCAGATAATCATAAATCCATATAAAACAATTGATTATTGAGACACTATATAAAATAATTTAAAAGCTTTTTAATGAATTATACTAGAAGAGTGATTAAATAATATTATTCAAGAAGACCATTCCAGCTTAGGTTGTGAGGAAATATGACTAATCCTCAAAAATAATATTATAGTCAAAGATGTAATTATTTTATAAATGAAATATTTAGAATATTTATGTATGTGTTGAAAAGGTTTTTGAGTTTATTTTTTGGTGATGAAGTTGTTATGTGTTGATTTTAATGTATTTGGAGAAGTATGAAAATATTTTTTTAAAGTAAGAAAAATGAAAATATCTTTAACCCTATGCATTATGTAGTGTAAACAATTATAGGGTTTTATAATTTTTTATGGTAAAATGGAACCTTGAAGTGTCATTACATATTTTATTTTATTAAATTATTGATGTCTAAAACTATATTTTGTAGTTTGTAGGGTAAAATAGAAGATTATATATTTGATAGAGGCTTTATAGAGTTATCAAGAAAATTCATACATTTTAATACATAATATTAGAGTTCATAGAGTTGTACAGAAGAAACATAGAGTTAATCCATTTTTGAAAACTCATAAACATATAGAAACAAACTATATCATTATCATTATGATTTTATATAATTATTGATATGATTCTTAGTGTTCTTGTATGAAATTCGTAATGTACATCTTCATATAGTTGAGAGTAAATAGTTTTTAGCAGTAATTCTTTTAGAGTACAAGCATAATTATTATAGATTAACATAATAGAGTTAAAAGAAATTTATATATTTGAATCAACCCTATGGAAACCATAGAGTTCAACCTACTTAATAATGATTGTTTTGTGACTCTATAGATTACAATTCATAAGAACTTTGTGAAATTTGAAATGTAGAAAATTAAAATAAATATTCTGTTAATGAAATAAATTCAAAGGGAATCTCTTTATTAATTAAACTATAAAATGAATAATTAATATTATAAATATATATAAATTAAATTTTTTTTGTGATGTATTCCATATAATTAAATATGAAATTTTATAAAAAATATTGATTCAAGATTGTGTGTTAAGATGAGTTCTACACCATGATCTATTTTTCCACATCACAGTGCATGAGGACATGCATACCTAGATGTATAATTTACAATATTTAAATTTATTTTGTTTAATTTATATTTAAAAGTGGAAATAATATTGAGTATTGAAGGGAATTTTATTGTAAAATATCAATCCTAATTTTTGAGAAGTTAATGGGGAACATTTAAATCATGAAAATTACATAGGTTAGAATAATGAAGATCTCCCATAGAAAATGATTAATAAGTTAGAAAAACTAATTATAGTAATAAAATATTCACAAAATATTTTTTGAATAAAAATAAATATAGATATTAATATGAAAAGTGAGAAATACTATTCAATTTTGTTGATCATGTGTGAAAATTGTACAAGTCAGAGGAGGATTAATTGATACGATTGAAAATAAAATACATTAAATGTTGATGGATGAAGAACCGAAATAGTTCTAGTAAAATCATATAAGTTGTGTAATACTAAGGATATGAACTACAATATGTCTGTATTATTGTAGGATTTCTTGAGTTATCTTACAAATTATACTGAGAAGAATAGTGATCTTGATGATCTTTTACGACAAGAAGTAAGATTTTTTAATGACCAAATTAAAATATCAAAAATGGAACCATTCAATGATTATATTATGAAGTCAACACTAGTCACGAGGGACGAGTTGTGTAAGACATAAAAAATAGCATGAGGTTGAAAATTGTGGAACGTAATATAAAGACCTCTGCAAATACATCTATTATAAAGATTGAGTATTTGGATGATACTGACTACAAGTAGTGGTAATGATTCTAACCTAACTCATCAATGTCACTTCATTAAACACATTGAATCATTTAAATATAATATTTGTAATCCATGAATTGATGTGATATAAACACGATAAAGAGTTGGTTTTCTCATTAGAATTGAACCCTTTAAAGTCTTTATGTTATATATTATTGTTTATTATGCATTGAATACCAAGGTGATCATTGATTTCACATCATAAGTTTCATCAGCCATATCAAGGATATACATTTTAGTTATATAAGTGAACAACTAAATAAATATTGCAAAACTTGGTAAAAGTTTGTTATATTGATTTACCCCACTATCTATGTAGATACATGATTTCATAGGCACCTAAATTGGTATCATATTTATTAGGCTTCCCTTTGATTGGATTTCAATTTATCGTTGTTACTTTTAACTTTTCTATATAAATTCTATATTTTTGAAGTGGATTCATAGATTCCTTTGATATATAACATATTAACTATCCCCATGAGGGCTAAAAATGAAATCTAGATCAAAACTAGGAAGAAGATAAAGAATATATTGGTAAATAATTTTTAAAATAATTAAAATAATAATGAATGTTCACCACTACCAAAAGGTAGTTAGAGTGATCAATATATTAATAATTATTCTAATTATGTTTCATTTAATGATTTATGTTCTGACTTTGATAATTTTATAACATATGAATCAATTAATGATTTATACTAATATATTATATATTATTTCAATATGATTTATATTGTGGTTATTATATATATCTGATATCATTAAGTAGTTATTAGATGATAATTCATAGTTATAGGAGGTTGAAGTTTTTGATAAAGACAATATTAATAAGATACATTATAGGGAAAATATAATCAAGGATCTGTAATAAAAGAAACATGTCATGTTGTTCCAAAAATAAAATCTCCAATTGGTTGAAAAAAATGTATAAAGATAAATCGACAAGATGTATAAAGTTGAAAAAATATGATGAAAAAAATATGATGCATAATATTTTCAAAAGGTTATTATTAATTTCAAGGATACCCAATTGAAAATAAAATCTAAAATAATTAATTATAATTGTAGTTTTTTATAACAAAAGTGTCAAAATATATGGGAAACATATTTTTAAGGTAAATAATAAATCGGAGGACAGTTTAAACTTAGTTGAGGATAACAAGTACTCCCATAACATGAATCTTCTTGAACTAGAGGTCAAATAGAAAAAGTCTGAGTTAACATAAAATTTAATCTTCCAAAAACATTGAGGATAAGTATGTTTCAAAAAAACTATTGATAATAATAAATCCAATAAATCCCATATCTATGTCAATAGGATCATGTATTCATCCCTTGGTCACCCTATAATATGATCTCATAGAAATATTACTTAAACTATAGAAAAATATGTAAGCGATAATCCATGTTTATTATCTGTTTCACGTTTTAAATCAAAATCCATTCTATATTGGAAATATATTAATGGAAAAAGGCCTAATAAAAAATCATATATGGAATTTGTAATTTAAACGAAATCAATCCTCAAATAATATTCCAAAAGGGTAGTGCATATCATCAAAAATTTCATGGTGTCCATTCTATATATATAATATCTTCCAAAAAAATGATGATTATTAGAAACTATTACTATTTTATGAGGTTAGGGAAAAGATAAATTTTGTTTTACCATAACATGTTATCATATTAAAGGAAAATTAATCAAAAATAAAGGGAGAGTTTGGCCAAAGAAAAAATAGCACCTTTTTTCAAAATATGAATTCACAATAAAGAAGAAATCTGTTCACATATACGAGACATAAATTTTCTTACAAAATTTATAATAATTTCTAAAAAAGTGGCAAAAATATTAAGAATTCGATTATGAACCTACTAATCAGAAGTAATTATGAATATTTAAAGAATGATACATAACAAAAAAAGAAGGTGGTGAAATTAAAAGAATTTATCTTCAGATGTAAGCACATAAATAATGGATCACAATAAAAAATAATATTTATACCAAATACTCCTGATAATTCAAATGAATATTTTGAAGATTATTCATTAATAAATAGGAAATGGTTCTATTTTGCTATAAATTGACACACCATGGACCATTATCATTTTTTCATGGACATCAAAACTATAGAATTTAACCAACCCATCAACGACAACACAGAGACATCATAGAATACAATTCAGAAGAATAATACAAAATAAGATAGAGATAAAATAAGAATAAATATTTTTATAAATTATTAAATTAATATAATATTCTATTATTATTTATTTATATAATTATATAATTAAAATTATAAAGGAATATAAATCATACGATGCATGGTTCTATCCAATAAAATTTAAATATAAAATATTGTTCAAAATTATTTTTTGATTCAAGTAAGAGTATTTAGATGAGTTCTACAATGTGATCCTTTAAGAATCATTAGAAAGAAATATTCCATTAATATGTGGATGGATATCTAAATGCATTTAAATATAATAGACTTTGTGGATATTTAAAAGATAAAATCATCTTAGGTCATATGGAGGAATTGATTGAAAAATATCAAACAACGTTATTGATAGTATAATGAAGAAGAATCCAAAATTAAAAACCATTTACTCTTGGTTATCATGATTTCTTATTTCAAAATATTTTGGAGTTTAAAAAATTAAATATGTAAAAAAATTCAATGTATTTATTGGAATAGAAAAAATATAGATAAGAATAACAATGGTGAAATACACTCTTTAAATCTTTGGTTCTTATATGTAAATATTGCACGTGAAATATGGAAAATGGGATATGTTTATAATTAAAGATCATTCAATTATCAAATAAATTACTCTGGAAATACATGGGAACATATTATAAATAAAGGAAGAAGAAAGAGAATGATTTTGATACATCTGTATCCTATAATCAAATCATGATTAATCTTTCAAAGAATAATGAGAAGAGAATGTTTGATGAGTTTCTACACCTAAGATTAATAAGTTATTGAAGACACTCTCATAGGATCATGAATGTATCTATTTAATAACTCTATGTGAGATGATAAAAACAAACTAGATGCCATAAACTATTGGATAAAATATAATGAACTCTTCACATGTGTCTATTGTGATGATTAAGGATGTGGATGATACATGCCTTAGGAAGTGTGAAGAAATCCTACATTAACCATGTTTTCTTCATGAATAATAAATTATTAATCACAATAATATTATAGTTATATTTCATGTATTAAAAGGAGTCCAAAACTATAATGTTTAATTTTACTCATTGGAGAATAAACATATAAAAATATTTTTGTGTCTTTTTATTATTTAATTTTCATTGTGTACCAATGAGATGGTTGGGTACACATAAATATATCCATATCTCCAAGAAAATATATTATATTGAGTTATAAAAGGGGATAATTAATTAATTAAATTAAAAATAGTAAAAATTTAGGTATACTAATTCACCCCCATTAGTGTCCCTATATGATCTACTAGGTGCTTTAGTATAATTTTATTCATTATTTTTATAAACATTTAGGGAAAGGAGATTATGAAATTATGTAAATTAAACCATTTGATTATGATAATGTGAGAGATCTAATAATCATTTGAAAATGAAAAGAGGGTAATTTTTATAAAATGTTTAATTTAATGGTTTATTATGATATAATGTGATTTACATTGAATGCCTTTGAAATGAGGAAAACATGGTATGGTTTTCATTATTTGGTAATTATTAAGATCATAATCAATATGGTTTTTTTGTCTAATTTATGAGAAATAATAGTTTTTTTTCTTTTATGTAGTGTGAGAAAAATCCTATAAACTAGAATCTTTAATACAAAAGAAAACCTAAATGTGAACATAAAAATATCTAATGATGGTTATATTATACTGAGTTTTGTATTAATTGGTTTGCGATTTTGATAAATACTTAAAATATTGATGTCTGAATTGTGTGTGTTAATACCGTCATAAATATTAGTATTTATAAGTGATGAATGAAAATTTGAAACTAGGTTTAAGAATGAGCTTAATGGATTATATAATTTTACAAGGAATTTAGTATTTTTATTGAGCATGAAGTAGAGATATAATGGGATATTATGGTATGTTTCAAAAGAATGATTCACATGATTTGTATTATCACATTTGTTTTGGGAATGAAAAAACGGGCGATTGGACTTAAAAAGAATATAAAAGTGTTAAATTATATATTGTTTGATAATGATAGGTTTATTACCATCATATAATCATATTGTTATAAAATTTTTAATAGTAAGTGACTAATATGAATTTGGTAAATGCTGTTATAATTTTTGAATCATATATAGTGTATATTAGAAAGAAATTTTATTAAATGAATTTACCATGTTATTAAAATTTATGTTATTCTTATGAGGAGTATTGGAGATCAAATAGAATATATTTTTATAGGAATTTTGAAGGATATAAATTTTTTGAGGTTATTTTTGAACATTTATGATGGTTATATGATATTTAAATCTTTGTAAATGAAATAAAATCATGATGATGCATGGCTTATCATAGTTACGTTTGGACTATGTTGATGGATATATAACAATCATACTGAAAAAATGTATGAAAATTATTTATTAAATATTTCTTTCATGGAATATATGTGGAAAATGTTTTAGATTTTGATATTATGAACAGTGGAAAATATTTTTATATGATAATTTAAAATGTTTTAAATTAATGGTTGTTTAAAACATGTTTCTTTTGGAATAATTTGTATTTTCTTATTGTTTATTTATATATATATTTAGTTTAATGGGTTAAAAATATAATTTAATTGCATATTTTTTTTGAATTATGTTTATTTTTTTTGTAAAAAAATTGATCTTAATAAGTTGAATGTTACGATTAAATAAAATTTTGTTAATGGATTAAGAAATTTGTTTAAAATTTTGTTCACTTTTATTATTAGTATCCTTTTATTTTTATTATCTTGTTTAATTATAGGAGAGAAATTATTGAAAATAAATAATTTATATAATATTTATGTTAAAAAATTGAGTTAGATATAGTTAATTATAATTATATTGCTATATTGAATCTTGTATTAATTTTATCATTATTAATAATGTCTTAGTTTTAAATGGAATGTTTAGAGCATGTCGGTGTTTTTTTTAAAAAAATTTAGTGTTAATTGTTTAGATTATATAAAAAATGGATAGTATATGTAATGATAGAATTAAATGGATTTCAACGTTATTAATTTTTGATGATGTTAGTTTAATGGATTTTTTTAAAACATTTTTATATGAAAATGGTGATTTTGGTTAGTAAAAAAACTATTATTTTTGTTTTTTATATATTATTCAATCTGGGTGATTTTTGATTTTTTTTCAATTTTTGGTTTTGTTATTAAATTATTTTAATTGTTTTGAAATAATTTTTCCTTATTTGATTGTGGTTGAAATATTTTTCAAAAAAGAATTACATATGGTTTTGTTAATAAATGAATTTTTTGAATACAATTTTTTTATGTTTATTTAGTATTAATAGATTCATTAATTATTGATACTTACCTAGAGGGTTTTTATAATATTTTGGGAATTTTTTTACTCTATAATATTTGTTTGGTTTATTTTTAATGAAAATAGCATTATATTGAGTTAAACTATTATTTTTCTTTGAACTATGGTTTAGTTTTAGTTGTGCTGAGGATTATAGAGTATGTATTGTGTTTGAACGCCATAAATTGTGTGTTATGACTTTATTGGTTGGTGTTAAAGTAAGAAAATCATCAAATGAATATCGGGTCTTAATTGAAAAAATTGGAATTCAACAAGTTCTAATAAATTTTTTCACTAATAGTTGAAGTAATGTGGGTTGTTTGATATTTTTCGATCATTAATGTTTCACATGTGAGGTTTTATTAGTATTACAAATCTTATTTTGGGTAGTACCATCATTAGTATCAGGATCATTAAGTTAAGTGAAATCATTTATAATATTGATAAGTCTTTATTTTGTGTGTGGATAAGTGGGTTAGTGAGCCAAGATGCTACTAAATTAAAAAAATAGATATGGTGGGGAGTTTATATTAACCCATGTTATTAAATAATAATTTATAATATATGATTATTTATTTATGTGTGTAAAATGCAGCTATGTTAAAATATGATGTTATATTAAGATTTTTTATATTGAAAATGCTTCATGGGATGCTAATAATTATTAGTGTTTTGTTGTTTTTTATGAGAAATTATAATTTTTCATATCATACAAAATGGTTGAAAAATATTAGTATATATAAATAAGTTAAAATTTGGGATGGGTTCACCATATAAGTGGGGATAATATTGGGTGTGAAGTTAATTATTACAAAATTAATAATAATTATGATTAAAAAAACTGTATGTGGGGAATATAATATTTTATAGGTAAAAAAGTAATATTGAGTAGAAAAAGTAAATTTTTAAAGGAATGGGGAGGAGGAATCTCTATATTTTCTAAAAAGGATGAAAATTTACATTTTTTTGAATATATTAAAAAATTGAAATATGATGTCTATAAAAATACAAGGGAGAGTTTTTCATCATGGAATAGTCTACATAAGAGGGGTTGTATTTATTTATCTATCTCTCACTCTTTCCTCACTCTATCTTAAATTATTTAATTCAATTTATTTTAATTCTTCAAAAAATATATTTTTTTATTTGTAGATTTAATTGAAATATCCATATCACATAGAAGCATTTATGATACATTGAATGGTGACGTCATCAATTCTTTGATTTTTTAATATATGATTTTAAAAAATTAATACATTATTCGGTGATTTAATAATGTTAGAGAGTTTTTTAAAATACAATAAAAATTATAATTCCCTGGAATAATTTTCATATTTTCTAAAGCATTGTGCTTATTTCATAAACATAGTGCTGAACTTTTAAATATGCATGTGAATAATGATGAGTTAATAATTGTATAGAATTGATAAATAAAAAAATCAATATATTCATTAAATAATAATTTAATGTATAGAAATATGAGATGAAAAAAGTTTTTAGAAGTTATTTATAACATGTTTAGGAAGAATTAACTAGTTTATGTATCCATGTCAGAATTTTTAAAATCTTGAGTTCTTGACATAAAATATTATAATGGGTTGAATTTTAATTCCATATGTACTTTTATGAAATGATATTAGTTATATGGGAAAATATGTGTTGGATAGTGGTAATTGCATACAATATACATTAGAAGCCATTATAGTGTTTATGAACTATTTTTGTTTGAATTTTTAAGGTCTTGTGTTGATTTTTGGTTGTTGGATAGTTTATTTAAATGTGGTTAATTTTGGTATAAGGGAGAAATGGTTGTACAATGAGTATTTGTTTAAAAATTAAATTTAAGATACACTAAATAATGGTTTTATTGTGAAATATATTTATAACATTGATATTATAAATCATGATAAATATTTTAAAGATATGGGTACATGCATGAGTTTTTACATGGATTACTACGTGAATTTAAATATTCATGTATTTTCTATAGATATGTTGTGATGAATGAAATGTGTATTTTGGTGACAATTATTGTGGGAATAAACAAATCCAAATAACTATGGATGTCATTTGTGTTTTGGGATAATTAGTTTCATGGAATGAAATGGGATATAATAGTCTAATTACAAGATGGAAATTACTTTTAATGTAATAGAAATGTAATAATAAAATGTTAATTAGAGAATTAATTTTGTGTGATTTAATGATTATTTTAAGGTAAAAAATTGGGGGATTTAGATATAATAAAATCATGCTCTAAATTGTGCATAGAACTATAAATTTTTGATTTTGATTAATGGTTTTTTCATGTGAGTTTCCAGGATGAAATCTTATGCATGAAGTATAACTCTTGGTTGAATAACTATGTGGTTTATTGAGAATAATGTTATGTGTGAAATGTTTATCACTATCCTAGTTTTATGATATAAAAGTTCAATGAAAATTCTAACTTGTAGTCATCTTTGGAGGGCTAAGATATGGTCGGCATAGATAGGTCATGTTGAGTCAATCACTATAACAATCCTTTATTTTAATAACTCAAAAGGAACTTTGTTTAGTTTTTAATCTCAAATCATGTTGGTTTTTTTTTTGAGTGATGATTTATTATATGAACACTTAATGGTTGGTTAAATAATTATATATTTCTATTTATTTAATAAAACATCATTCTATAGACAATGGTGTACTATGATATTTCACTATGTTGAACATATTGACCTATTTATTCCAAAATAAAATTCAACACGTGAGAGAAGAATGAATATGATTCTCTTGAAACTAAACCCAAATATCTCAGAATCTAACCATTATATTTTTTATATCATGAAAGTTTACAAATAGAACCTAAGGATTCATATATCAATAACACCTTTTACTATATATCATAAGTGACACAAAATGTTTTATATCATTTTAATGTCTATAATAACATGTATCATAGAGAACATATGATATTATTTTCCTCAGAGATATTATTCTTTGAGAATCTATGTTTGATGATTTTCTTTGAAAATTATCTATGTATTTCATTATTATTGTTTTTTATGATAATAATTAGGGTTTCTATGGATTAGATGATTGTTGGTTTTCCCTATCGTTCATGATTAATAAGTTACAAATCTTGTAATACAAATCTTGTCCAATCATGATGAGAAAGTGATTTTATGGGTATGAAGAAAAAATGTTCATAGAAGGGATATGGATATTGTATGATGACTTTATCTGTTGAGGAAATTCTATATTCATAAGTAGTATACCTTGGTTTAGGTTATAAACCACCTAACACTTTTGAATAATAATAAATATTTATTTTCATAGTATTCATTTTTGAAATTTATACACTTTAGGTATATTTGAGTTTTTACTTAGTAATCTATATATAATTTTAAATTTTAAATTTTTTACATTTCAATATACATATTATATCCACTATACTTATTTGATTCATTAGATAATAGGCTAATTGTAGGGATATTTATTCCGATACACAGAAAATTTATTTACGATGAATTTTTTTTATTTGATGGAAGGTTTATGTTTTTCGATCAACATATTCATTAGTGGGATAATCATTTTTAGTTTTATATTTTACATTAATTCACCTCTCCATCTTTTAATTTTCCATATCCGTTTTTGTGGGCCTAAAACGTTTTATAAGAGATATTATTTTCAAATTTTATAATATATATTGTTTTAGAAACACAAATTTCTTATATCTTGATATTTTTTATGGTCCATCATTTTTATCAAAAAATAAACTAGATATTTACACCAACATGTGGAAGAGAAGACATATTTTTTAATATGTAAGGAATTTTGTAGTAGCCTTGAACCCTCACCCCAGATCTGATATTACACAGATCATATTTTTTATATCTTGATTATGTACCAAATAAGGTAATCCAATTTAAAAAAAATTACAGTTTAGTAAAATGGAGTTTAATAAATTCACAATGATCTTTTATTTCTACAGCTTTAGAGGTTTATTTCAACTTTAAACAAACCTTATTACATAATAAAATGATATCATTTTTTATATAATTTTTTAAATGATATCACAGCATCACTCTCACTAACTATGTAATGAATATTTCATATAAAATAGATTATAATCACCATTTAGTCCTATAAAAATCATTTTGAAATGTAGGATGAACCCAAAAAATTTTGAGTAATGGATTTTAACGATAGGGATAAAATCCATTTAAGTTTCCTTCAAAAATAATTTAATGTTTCCAAAAATCTAAAAGAGGAAATGCATTTCAAAAGTTTTAAAAGGCATCTTTTGAAACATAATAAACTCCAAGAACATCAAATTATTTAAAATTAATTCAGATTTCTCCATTGAAAACCCCAAAACATTCATTTTGAACATAATAACCCCTTTATGGAATATAATGATATATAGTCATGTTTATGAAACACATGTGGCCATTAACATTATTGAATGTATAAACATCGCTTTAATGATAAATTTTTCTTATGATCATGGGTTCAATCCCCATTCATAATCATTTTGATCAACACCCATGTGCCAGAATTTAAAAAAAGTCTAATAAATTATTCTTTTATCACTATAAAAACATTAAAATAACCTTTATAAATATCACACATATGAAATTAAATTACAAATAGGAGATTAATTAAATATTAAATAACCATAAATAAATGTTCTAAATATAGATAATCCCTAATTTTAGTAATAATATAAACATTCATTAAAAACAGTTATAAATAATTCAAGAAAATAAGAATTATTTAAATTCTTTTCGAATCTTGTATGGAATAACATGAATAATTATAGAGAATGGAAATATCTATAAACATGAAGAATAATTATATAAAAATTTCATTTTTACTCATAAAATTAAAATCATTTTCACTTTAAAATAAAACATTAATTAATAAAACTAACATCCCGTCTTAAGAACGTGTATTTTTTTTAAATGAGATGTTTTGAAGAAACATTTGAATTCTAATCCTTAATGAATAATCCTTTTTTAAAAGTGTTTTGAAAAAAATAAAATAAGATTATCATAAATATATATTTCCCTTAAAATATCAGTTTTGGTTAAGAATTAAAATAATATTAACAAAATGTTTCCCCATAATCAAGCTTCAAAAAACCACAAAATAAGTGTTTTATAAAAATAAAATTCCCTTAGTTGAAAATGGATTTCAAAAGAAATAATAATTTAATTAAAATAATTTTATTTCATAACCTAATAATGGGAAGACCCATATAACATCTATTATTGATTCCCTTCTTCAAAACTTCTCGCATTCTCACTCTCACTTGATATTGGAAGAACGTGCTCCTTCAAAACATAAAATGGTAAGAAAACTAAAGGTAAACCCCTTTAAATAGAATAACTTTTACTTTTGTTTTTAAATTTATATATTAGATGAAATTTCTATTTTATTAGATAGTAATTTGTCAAAATTGAATTTATAATATATATTATATTAATCTTTGTCCGTGATACGAGAAATCAAGGCCTGGACTTATACAACCACTAGAATGCAGACTCTGAATCAAGGACAGATCCTACATTTCTACCCCACAAAATTGAAGACATGAAATTTGATCTCCTATTGTCTTGTAGAGAAATATAAAAAATATCATATCACATGTACAAAAATTAAACAATGATTTATAAATGAGGATGGCCACACATATGTCATAACATATCAATCTAATTCTTATTTTTTAACAAAATTAGATTTAAATCAAATATGAATATGTTAAATTATATATATGTCAATGGAAAATATTATATATATATATACACCTAATTATAAAAATTAATGGAAATTTAGGAGGAATATTATAGCGATTTAACCATTATCATGTTTTCTTGAGAATCATTCTGTCATGCATCACGCAAGACCACTACATCAACATGTTATATATATATATATATATATATATTCTAAACTAGTAAAACCAATTGAAAAAGGTTAAAGAAAACATTTTTGTTGTTGGTTATCATTAATAAAGTCTAGGATGTTGGTGGTCACATGATAGACAATGATGGGAAAGAAACATCAAGAAAGTTTGAATTAATGGTGATGGTGGGTGGATGATTGTGGTTGAGTTCATAAATAAGGGGAGGAAGTGTGGGGGCTCCTAGGTTTTGCACATAATGTAAAAGATGATGAATTGAGAGGATTATAATGCCTTTATTGATTTGATCATATATCCTATTCTATTTTTATATTCTTTAAGCATAACTATTATTCACTATATCATGATTCCACATATTAGATTCATTCATTATCACACATGAAAATAACCTTCCACATTTTATAATCCCATCAATGTGAGTAGCATGAGGTCATATTCAATAACCATGCCACACTAACCATATACAATATTACATGAATACCCACATGTTGGCTCCATTACCCTCCAGGTATACACAAGGGCACAGATATACACATATTTATGTACACCTTTCTAACTATATAGGTGCTCACCCATACCACTATATGGTTCGCTCGGGGGTTGGATAACCCTTATGGTTAAGACTTCTCCCAAATTAAGGTTGATATAGATATTTCTTATGGTTAGTGCTATTGGAAAATTTTCATATACTATCTAATTCATTTAAAATGATTTTACATAAAAGGAATAACACATACTATATCTAAATAAAATACTACATTTAATTAATATAATATTTCAAAAATTATTTTATACATATATATAAACAATAAAATTTTTCATTCAATTATATATTTATGTCAATATTCACAAAATTAAATTCACTTATAATTTTGTTTTCAATAAAAAAAAATTTACTTAACATTTTAATATGTTAGCATAAAAAAGATATCTTACTTACCATAGTTTATTTATATTTATTGTATATTACAACATTATTTATTTAATTTATATATTCATTACAAACAACATAATTTTATAATTATAAAATTTCGGTGAGAATTTAGTATAAATATATTTATGAAAAAATTAATAAATATACCTTTACAAATAAAAATAATTAACTTGTTATAAACATCTATAATTTTAATATTTGTTACTATATTATTGAATTATAAGATATTTATTATAGAGTTTAACTATAATTTATTTATTTAATTCCTTTATAAAAAGATGGGTTGTAATATTCTACCCCCATAAATAAATTTCTTCATTATTATTTTAATTCTTTAAATAAACATTTATCATTTAATTAAATTTAGATCAACAAATTTTTTAATCACATAGAGTTTGAAAAATATAATTTCCATATGATATTGTTCAATAAATTAGTCACTAAAAAATTTTTCTTCTAAAAGGCATATTTCTTAGACCTAACTCTAAAACAATAAAACCTTATATAATTTATAGTATTCTTTCCTTTAAACAAAATGTATTTCTAGGAAAACATTAATCCAAAATAATTTATTTTTTTCAAAAGTTAATATCTGTATATTTTAAAAGAGGTTATATGATTTAAATTATACCTAGCAGATATCATCCTAATATCTAATGTTTTCTGAACCATTCAACTAATAACAACTATAACATCCTCAAACCCACACTCACATATCTAGGGGAAAACATTATGAATTCTTTTATATTTGTTATAAATTCTAATGAATGTATCCCAATTTTAAATTGTATAATGTTTATTAAATTTTTGTTTATTAAATTTTCAAATATCTTTTTGGTCTATATATTTAGAGGTTTAGTACTACTTCATACAAAACCCTTTATCCAAAAAATGAAAACTATTGTTTAAATAAAATTATCTGAATTCTACCACAACATCACTTACACTAACTACTCAATTGAAACCCTATTCTGAAATATCTTGAAATAATAATTGAGACTCAAGAGAATCATTTTAAAATGTAGGTTGATCACAAAATAACTCAGTAAAGGGTTTTAAAATTAGAGGTAAAATCAATTAAATTTTCCCTAAACATAAATTTAGGGTTTAAAAAATAAAGAATGGGGAATTATTTAATTTTTCTTAAAAGGCATATTTTGAAACATATTATCCTTTTAGAATTCAAAATTCATTAATATAAAACTGCAATTTTCATTTTAAAGCATGAAATATTTACTTATGAAATTTATGACCCTTTTACAGAATACAATGATAACTAAAAAACATTAAGATATCCATTTGGTCACTAGTGATATTGATGATACAAACATAAATTTTAGGATAAATACCTCTTTATTTAGTTTAGTCACTCACCATTACTCATCTTTAAGATCAATACCAAAGTGGAAAAATTTTAAATAAATTGTTTTAGTAAATCAGTCATTTCTCACTATAAAACCATAAAACCCTTTAAAAACATCACATATATGTAATTTATTTCCAATGAGGTGAGTAATAAAATATTAAATAAACATTAAAAAATGTTATCTTTAAGGTAAATCCATACTTTTAGTAATAATATAAATAGTAATAAGCAACATCTATAAAAAATCTTGAAATGTTGACCTAAACTAATGATTTTATATTCATATATATAATTTCATGGACAAAGATAGAGACTATAAATATCTATAATTATTAATATAATTTATATAAATAATTTTAAATTTAATAAAAAAATGAAAAACATTATCACGTTAAAATCAACATTTAATTAAGAATAAAATTCTATTTTTTATGTACTTGTGTGATATTAAAATGGGATTTTTTATGAAAGTATTGAATAAAAATCCACAAACATTTATACTTAGATAAAAAGGTATTATGAACAACAAAAAACTATCTCTTTGAAATAATTTTCCCCAACAATAAAGGCTTTGGTTACAATAAAATTTAATTTTAATTAAATTTTTTTTATTAAATCAGATTTTGTTAACCATAAAACATGAGTTTTATACAAATAAATTTCCATAACATAAAAATGGGTTTCATAATAAATATATATTTTATAAAAATATTTTCCCTCGTATTCTTAAATGTAAGAAGAACACTAATAATTCTCTTATTAATTCCTTTCACTATACATTCTCACTTTCTAAACCTCACATGTTGTTGGGATAACATACCAATGTAAAACATAAAATTATAAAAAGATCAAAGGTAAAAACAATTATATATACAAAAATTCACTTTTATTTTTTTGAAATATTATGTGAGGGTTATAGTATATATGTTATATATTTGATAAAATCTCATTTATCATATATATTCTATTACTATATTTCTATTATATAGGAATGGTTTGTATGAATAGATAAAACCACTTAAATATACACTCTCTATCAAGGGGAGATGATAAAAATATAAACCATATACCTAAAAATATGAAATACAAGCTCATAGTGGATTGAAAGAAACTTGTGAAATATTAAAAATCTTATGTATAAATAAAACAATGATTTATAAATGTAAGTGTTTATACATAGGTTATATCCTATTAATCTTATTATTATTTTTCAAAAAAATATTCTTGAAAATTGAAATGAAAAAGATACATTATACATGTTTAAAGAAAATATATTTTATATATATTCCTCTTTGTTACGATAGATATAAATTGGGGAGGATAGAGATTCTTAATAAATCAATATAAAGGTTCCTTGAGAATCATTCAGTCATGTGTCACACAAGACCACGAACGAATAAAATCATATATATAAATATGTATATCTACCAAACAATAACACACTTAGTAAAATATTGAAGAAAACCTTGATACAGATGATGATCTATGGAAGAGGATATGATAATAGTGATGAGAAAACCAATGACAGTGGAAAAGTGGAATAAATAAATTTTTGGTTGATAGGAATGGAGGGTAGATGATAGTGGTGTTTCTTAAGATGAAGAAGTGAAAAAATAAGGTGTTTCTAATTTGGTCACATGAATAAGAATTTGACATTTTTAAAGGACCAAATGACCTTAATTAATCTTATTGAATGATCCATGAAATTTGATGATGTTTTTAAGCGGAGATACTGTGAATTCATATCATGATCCCAACCCATTGATTTTATGATGAATTGAATTTTCTATATATTATGTTAGGATATTTTAAGGATTATTTTCTAGACCAGTCGTAAATAAACTGTGTGATTATGAGGCCTGGTGTGCTCGAAATAAATTATTGAAATATATTAAATATATTAAATAAAATTTACACTTTGATTTCATATAAAATATGACTAACATCTAAACTAGGGAATAGGTAAACATATGAGGGCGCTATAGAGTTAAAAATGTAGGTTTTACCCTTGGTGCACTTTAACCATTGTCGGTACAGGTCATTTGTGGAAAAGTCTTCATGGGGTAAAGTAAATAATATAATTTAAGTTATATTATTTTATTTTTTTGTTTAAATAGTTACCTAACCCTTCTTTAAATACACACTTATGACTAATTTTCAGGGTTATCTTCATAACCCTCCAAAAATATTAGAGATACATTGGAGAACATGTAACATGATTCTACTAGAGAATGATATCCAGATCAAATATGGACAATCAATACAATATAAAATCAAAGGATCAATCCAATGACTATGATACAACATTTCTCATTATCAGTAATTGATCCATATCGAGGTAGGGTTTTTGTTTGATTGGATTTCTTTATCATTCTTAATTTTTAAGATGAACACAAATTAGTGGATGAGTGGATTGATTTCTAGATCGGCAATCATGTGAGATGGTTTTTATTTGTGGGGTTATTTTTTATGAATTATCTTATATATATTTGATTTTTTTTATTTTAATTCTAATGAAAATAAACCGAGATCTAAACAAACATTGATCGAGGTATAATCATCTTGATTATTCTTATGATTATCTCCCCTGATTTCTTTGTTCATTGAGAACGTTATACATTTCACCTCGGGTTTAACATAAACTGATAAATTGTTCATTACACACACATTTTTTATGAAATGATTAGATACTGTAGATTTGGGATTGGAATAAAATGATAGTAGTGTGATGATAGAAGTGATGAATTATCAGGTATATTTGGATAACCGATTCTATGTTATTCGATGAAGAATGATGAGTGATGAGTGATCTGTCTTATAAACATATTTTATGGATGGATATTATTTTTCATTAATAGAATGGATCAGAAAAAAAATTTCTTAGTTTTCCTGATGAGAAGGTCACCAGATCGATGGCTGTTTGATTTGAAAACAACAAAGATTGTAGATAAGGATTTCTAGAAGAATCTACACTACGCAACATGTAATACAAAGCCACAAGCTGGGTGGACCCCCCTGTTTTGTGGCTACTGTTTCTAGAAGAATATATGTATCACCAAATGTGTGAACCCTGTCACATGACATGTGTTATCTCCATAGTGAACTCATTGTGTACCTCGAAGGGTACATGAACATAGGGTAGAGTATAAATGTTGGAGCACACCATGTAATTTCCTATATAGAGGCATCCTAGACCAAAATAAATGAGATAAGACATGTACTGGTCAATGGTAAGGAGTACATGGGATATTTCATGTACTAGAACATGAGTAGATTACATAGTAATCTTATATTCCATGTACTTTTTCACGGATATAGACATTTCATGAGATATGGGCCGTTTACATGGATATGAACCCGGGTCGGGGGACACAATGTGGAACCCCTCTTACACATTATGTACTTTTAAGACATGGAATGAATCCATTTTACACTTATTCTTAGATTATATTCATTAGGGTTCATTCTATATATACTTTCCCAAATGGTCTGGATGGAATCATCTGATACTCCTTGAAAAAACAATCTCTTTAGCAAGAATTATTAGATAGATTACTTGGAATCCCTCTATGAGGCTTGGAGTGAGATCCTCAATTCTTCTTCATCACCTATGTGGATTTTATGGTATCATTGTGGAAAACACTACACAGGTGATGAACCTATACTTAGTAGGTTAATCCAAATTGAGTTGTTTCTATTACCCATAGACGTGGGAGTAATCCTCATATGTGTATCATATCCCTTTAGATTTCTAGTGTATACTTTCTATGACAAGACTTGATAAAAAATATGTCTCATACAAATATCACCAGTTCTATTAGACATAGGATTGTGTCCTCTTAGTTGAGTTCTATATATAATCTTTGAGTTATAATCCTAGGATGGCATAATATGATTGTGAATTACCTTTAGTATGTGTGTCTTTATTGAGTATATCTAGATATTCTTATTTTAAGTCTTATGGACATATACCTGTGTAGATTTGAATTTATTTCCTTTGATTTATAATATTTAATTTCGGGGCATCATACCAGGTTTTTCTATACTCAAATCGGGATGGGTTTTTCCCACAGATTTCATGTCTTATACATATTATCAACCTTTTAGTTTATAGATTAATTAATAATATTATTTTTTATAGAAATACAATACAAGGATGTAAAATAAAATTCTAAAAGTATATTTTATCATTTTTAATTTTATAAATATTGATAGAAAAATATTTTTTTTAAAACACAATCAAACAATTCATAAGAAATCATATTCTTCGAACACAATAGAAAATGAAAGTTAAAATATACCACTATTGGAATCAGAATCTATTTATTGACAATATGATCATATTTTAATTTTTTGGTAGCATCTATAAATCCATTCTAATGTAATATATGGTAATAAGTATAGAAATTGTGATAAGTCCATGAAAAAAAACCAAAAATAAGAAATATTAAAAACTCATAGGTCATGATTTTATATCAATAAATTGATAGAAAAAATTGATAAATTCAATGTAATGAAATGAAATTAAAAGATGATGTTTTATTTAAAATGGATCGTAATAAAACATAATTAAAGATAATACTATATTCATAAAACGATTATTATATTATTTAATAAAAATATGCCAATTGACCTTCTTTTCTCCCCTAGAAAGAATGAAATTCTACTAGGACATTAACCAAAAGCAAAAACTTCACCAAAAAAAATATGTAAGCATATATCAAAGAGAACAACACCTAACCTTAGGTAGCTAGTGACAATAATATAATCACATCAATACAAATTTTCCATAAAAAAATTACATGAATTTACTCTATCATGAACTATATAGTCCAACATCTATTCACCCAATGCCTAAATCTAGATTATGATGAAATGAAAAAATTATGACCAACATTATTAATCACAATGGTAATTATAATAGGAAAATCAAAACAACACATCCTCTGAAGGAATAATAATCCATCATATAGACTAATGTAAGAAAATCACTAGGAACATCTATACATGATAAGAAATAAAATAAAACTATTTTAATATGTAGTCATCAAGATAATATAAAACTCCCTATATAAAGAAAATAAATGATAGAGAGATATGTCATTTATATATTATATATGTTAATGGTTTTTTCAACATTGATTATTATATGAATATGCAGTGCACTGTGACTAGATGTTTGAATTTAGGATATTAGAAATAGAGAGAGGGTACTACCATTGGGGGGTTAGAGTAGGGAGGTTACACGGTCAGAGATTCAACAACCCCATATATATATTTCAAAATTGTTTCATATAAATTTGGAGGGGGTGATATGATCAGTTGAGACTGTTGTGGAAGAGGGAAGGTGATCAAAAATGGAGAAGGATGGGGATGAAGATGGAATTTAATCAAAAATGAATGGGGATCAGGAAGGGAAAAAATAGATATAAATGGTTGGGATCAAAATGGATATTGGGAATCAAAATAATGATGATAAGTATAGATGAGGGGATGGATTAAAAATGGTATTAAGGAAGATCATGTTAAATGAAATGGGAGATAGTTTTTTACAAAAAAAATTAAATAGGTACAACTTGTTTTAACTAGTTCAGTTTTGTTTGGAACCTAAACCGAACCAGAAAAAATGATATATTCAATGTGAACCACATAAAACCCTTCTATTTACTCTATGGTTTGGTTCAATTTTTTGTCTCATTTGGTATTTTCTATTTTCCAACCCAAATTTATGGAGTCTTGTATAGGTGAAATTGAGGGGGAAGATAATAAAAAAATAGAAAAATATATAAATGTGGGGAGGGGGATTTTCTATATATCATTTATAAGAAGTAAATTAAAAAATGATAACATGTTAATAATAAAACTTGTGGTTTTAAGAAAAAATGAAGGAAAACTATCTTTAATGAATAGTGTGTGAATGAGGGGAGATATTTTCCCTCTATAATAGTTACCACGTCTCTTAAATTCTATAATATTTTTTCTTTTATTTGTACCTCACTATTTTAAAAATGATGTTCCTCTACATTTTTTCAAATGTTAGGAGGATTCAATTTAATATTTCAAATAAATTCAATTTTTATTTTAAATTTAGCATAAATGAAATTATTGTGTTTATAGTTTTGAATGGAATTTCCTCTTTGTGTTGAAGAAACACCTATACACTTGTGAAATTAATCTTTACTTACTTACCTGTGATTTTATATAATATTTCATTTTTTATCAAATCTAATTATTTATAGAGATCAATAAACATGAAATATAAATTCATATATGTTATAATAATTTTTCATGTTTTTAGGAATTTATAAAATTTAATAATGGCAATTCAATGAGGAATTTTTGGATATATATGTGTAAATAGATTAGTTAATAACGGGATTGAATTTATAAATCATAAAATTAATCTCCAAATTAGAGGTGAATTTAATGTCATGATATATGAGCTGAAAAATTGTTATGACATTAGTTTGATGTTTTTAATAATATTTCCTTGCATTATATATCCAAGTGATGAATAAGATAATATTTATATGTTATTGAGATTATATTTTAGTTTTTTTATAGTGACTTAATAAGAAATTATTTTTAAAAAGAGTTTATTTTTTTATTAAAAGTTTTGTTAAAGAGGAAATACCACATATAAAATACTAGAGAAACTCGTCTAATTCTTGAGCTACATTAGTGATAGATTTTTTTGGGGTTAAGGTTATGTTTGGTTGAAATATTTTTTTTCATTGCGGTGGTGTGAAAATAAAATTTCGAAATTGTATCCCAACGATTCTTCATTTGAAAAATGAATTTATGTTCCATTAAAAGTGGAGTTTATTGTGAAACATTTTCTCAGATTAATATGTTAAAATTTAAAATGATATTGAATATAGGGATACATTCATATGTTTCAACATTGATAATGATGTGAATATTTAGGATATTTGAGTATTTGATTATTATATGATGTTATTATTATGAACTGTATTTCGGAGAAAATTATTATGTGAATAATATAACTCTACAAATAATACATTTAACCACATTTTTATTTACCATTATTATTTTTTATAAATGAGGATAAATTAATTACACGGGTTACATAAAAACATGGATAAATGTGGAATTGATAAATCTAAACATTTTCTAAGATAGTTTATTTGTTTTTCTATGAAATTATTCTAAACAGCGTAATAACTAGCAATAATTCTCAGAAACACAAGTATATATATTTTTTAACATTAAACATGATTTGTTAAATTTATTTGTTTCTCAAAGCCACTTAACATGATCCTATCTCATATTCTAACCCCCTCTTTCAATGTCATATTTTCCAACACCACCAGTGCCCTCCGCCCAAGTCACCCATCGGCAGACACCACCCACACCTGTTTCCCATTAACACTGACATTCAATGATGGTACATCCTACACAAGTCCCCTATATATCAACACCACCTAAAATCTACCCAACATCCCCCCTTCACCCCTTTAATAAAATTAATTTGAGCATCGTGTGGCGTTTACATGTGATGTTGGCATATATGCTGAACACTATTGCCACTATGTCCAGAAGATTTTAATATGAAATAATGTTAATAACTATATCTATATATAAGTCTGTGTGTTAGTAAAAAAAACACATGTATATTAATAAAAAAAATTATATACAATTATATATTTTTTTTATAAATATGCATATAAATATATGTTGGTGTGTGTGTAATCAGTTTTTATATCTATACTTATTATTAATGACAATTTTTTCATTAATATATATTAACTTCAATTATGATTTAATTTGACTGTGTGTTTGTGTTTATATGTATGAATGCATGTAAGTATGTATTCATGTATATTTTTTTATTAAATTAATATAAATAACATTATTTTTAATATTATATTCAATTATGTATTCATAATATATATATCTATAAATCCATCATTTATATTATTGTGAATATTATATAATAATATTATAATAATTTAAATTTTATTTATTTATATTATTTTTAGTATTATAAGATAATTTTATATAATAATATTTAATTCATAAATGAAATAAATAATGAATAAAAATTATTTTTATTTTCATTATAATTCATCTATGTTTAAAAGAATTGATAAAATAAAAATTATCCACATTTTAAAAATAAGGATGAAGAAAAATGACCAAATTTAAATTATTCATGTTTTAAAATGAGGCTAAATTGAAAACATTAATAACAAAACCCAGGTAAATTCAAAATTATCCACTTTTTAAGAAACTGCAGTTGAAAAAAATCTAATTTCCATTTTTTGTGGTGAAAATACATCAAATGATCTTAAGAAGTTAATTTTTTGTTATTACAATTATTTTAATTAAAAAAATATTTATAAGGGGAAACTTACAAGCTATGGATATCATTCATCATAAATATAATGTTATAATTAAAGGTAAATTTGATACATAATCTTTTTTTACAAAGTGATTACTTTAAGTAATAAAATTGGAATATTAATGTGGTAAAATTTTGCTTGAAATTTTGTGTGGAACCATATATTTATTTTATGAAATCTATTTGGTGTTTAGTTTGGATTGGCTTTTTGGAAAATTTCATATGTAAGATATTTTAGTGATGTTTTTTTATGGTTGGAAGTAGTAATAATGAGATATTTTGATGCAATATACGTCATACTATAACACCATAGGTTACGCTGTAGTGTATAATATCTAGATACCTTTCACTTTTGTGTTTAAGGTATACATGTTATATTACTCCATTTTTTGCTGTGTGGTAGTCTACATAAGGTTAATTCAAATTAACATAAGGTATATCCATTATTTATTCTAGAAAGTATATAATATGAAGAATTGTTACAGTTCATTCCATATAAATTCTTACGCAAAAGAAAAATAAGGCTAGTCAAAGCCATCATCTGAAGTATCCAACCCCACATAAGGGGTGGTGGACAATCATGATATTCGATATATTATAGATTTTTTCATAGGAAGTGTAGAAAATTCCTAGTGAATATCAATACTATGATAGGCTAGGATCGATACATAACACAATAAAATGTAAAAAATAACAATTCAGGATGTCATGGTTACCCACTGGGTAGGTCAAACCTGAAGGATTCAAATGGTGGGTTATAGAGCATTTGTGTAATGACATAATATTTTTGAATAATATTTGTTTTATGATAAAATGTGTGTTATATTATATTATACACCCCAAAACCATATATATTTAATAATAAAGTAAATATAATGGGGAATGTGAACCTCAATATTCTTCTATTATATGAATTTTGGTCAATTATGACTATTTTTTTATATGAAAGTTGTGACCTATACTCTTGATAATAATTTTAACCATATAATTAGTGTTTATAAGTAAAATATGACAAAGGATAATTGGTGGATAATAATGATTGGATGACATAAACCAGTATATTCATGTCGTTTTAAGCCGATTTTTTATAGTTTTGGATAATGTTATCGTCAATGGGGTCTAACCTTGACCAATCCCAATCTGAGCTTCAACAAGTGATGCTTGAACAAAATCACCTATGGGAGATGTTCAAGTTACCGGAGATTACCACTCAATCAATGTTAGCCAAGGAACCCCACGAAACTACCACCATCGAACACCTAACTACTAATGTGTACTTGGGTGAAATAAGGGGTTTCATTTATCAAACATAGTATGTAATTACCTTGTTTAAATCACAATTTTATTTTGTTAATTACATTTTTAGAATAAATTTACTTAATAAAATTGATATGGAATTTGATAAATTGATTTTTCAAACAGAAATTATACTTTATAAAAAATATATAATCATTTATAATAGACTACGATATTATGAATAATAATTATTTTAATTAAATAGTACAATGGAAACACTCTTATTTAAATATAAATGATAAAATAATTTTTTTCAAGTTTCATAAATTTTAATATGAATTTTCAATCCACTATTATTTTTAGTAAATAAGGATTTTTTTTATATTTTGAATATATAATAATAATATTTTAATAATAATTTTGAGAAAATAAATATCATTTTCCAAATCATCACATCAAAATTAAGTTAGGGTGAATTTATGAGAATTTTATAAAATAATTTTTTTTTGTGAATATTAAAAATATAGTTTCAGTTTTTCAATATGTTTAATTACATCATAATTATGCCATAATGATGTAAAAAGTAATTAACTAAAATATAGTAAAATGTTTTATTTTATTATAAAGAATTATTTTAAAATATTTAAATAAATTTGGAAATCTAAAACTTATATTCCAAATTCAAAAAAAAAATTAACATTACAAATGTTATTTTTAGTAAACATTACTTCTCTTTTGCAAAATTCATAAAATAAATTGACGGGAGAATTTTTTGGATAAAAAAAAAATAATCCCAAGTGTCCAATACCATGGGCAAGCTCATGGATTTTCATTTTCTACAACCTAGGTTTCAAAGGCCTATATTTTGAAATTAATAAACAAATCCCTCACTTTTTCTATAAACACCCACCAATTTATCCACTAACATTCACTCCAAAATCATTATACCTCAATAAATGATAGTTTTACCCCCCAAGTAGGCATACCATGGTGTCCTAAATCACCCAAAGTCCCAATCATCATGCTTAGTAGTTAATTTTCAATATAAAGGAATTATCTTTCTTTTCACTTCATTTCAAGAACTTATATTTCTATATGTCTTTTGAATGATATGGAAATTTTCTCTTATTTCCTTTTTATTTAATCCTTAACTATCAAATTATGTTCTATATATGAGATACCCCTTTCACATCTCTTTTTACCATTTTCTAAAATCCTATTTTATACATTATATGCTACTAAATTTACTTCTAAATTTTTTTTTCCCCTCAAGAAATTATATTTTATTTTATTTATGTAAATACCAAAAAACATTATATTCTATTGTTATTCACAAAGATGTAAAAAATGAATGATTTTATTCTATTATTAACATACATGAAACCCACATTCCTTTTTTGTGTGCTGAAAATGACATAGTGATCATATTTTTAAAGAACTTTTGGAAACACCATGGTTATGATATGACAACTAATTTTTTAAACGGGTTATTTATGAAATGTTTTATTATGATATATATAGATCACATTAATTAATACATATGAAGGGTTCACCTTGGCATCTCTCTAAATAATTGAGTAAAAAGATTAATCTCAGGATATGATGTGTTATGTGATTCCTTGGTGAATAACCTTATTAATTATTACCACACATTGGTGATATGATGATGAATGTATAAATAAGAATTATCAGCCATATTTCCATGTTATGATTCATTTTATTTTTATTATAATATTTATCATGTTATATTTATCATGTAATAATTATATTTGTCATGTACTTTTTGATATTCCTCATGATCACTTTTAAATTGTGCCACTTCCTTTCCCCTATTAGGACTTATGCTCATCGTTAAATTTGGTGTATATACCTAGGTTATGATATGATGTAAAATTACTTAGGAAGAACCAATTAATAAAATTTTTATGTTGTTTATAATAATGTTTTATTTTTTCATGTATTATGTTCCTTGTTTATAGGAATCTATACTTTAAAAGATCCACTGGTTTGTACAATGTAATGAAAAGGTTATGGAATAAAAACGCATGATTACATAGTTGGTGTAAAAGGATTGTTTAGTTATTTATGAAAATTAGGATTCGAAAACATTAGGAAGAACCCTATAGAAATGTTTAAATATTGGAAAACACCATCATATTTTCTAAAGTATTATGTAACTAGTTTCAGAGAAAATAAATCCCAGACTCGATCGAAGTAATTTGATGTGTCTTTGGATCTGATGTATATATGGATAAAACCTAAGAACACAACATTGAGATAGAATTGAACAGGAACTGGTTCACAACAATGGGCCTTTTTGTAATCTATTTTGACACAATTAGGGGATATGTTTGGTTAATCAGATGATTTTTATGAATCATTATGAAGGATATGTAAAAAATTTAATAATTTTTAATGGATAACATATTTAACCATAATGTTTTAAGACAAAAATTTCCCCTAGAAATTATAATATTTTTTAATGAAAAACATTTATCACTTTGGTTTTCATATTTTAGAAAATAGAGGGAAATAGAAGGAATCATGTAAATGGTTATCACAAAAGTCCATGTACTAATGAACCTCTGATTGTATATAAAAGGAAAAAATTTATGATAATGATGAATCAACGGACTGGAGTTATAAATTGTAACTTGAATGAATCCGAGGGACTGAATTCAACTCAAAGAGTACAAATTTCTATTGAGTACTTTATGTGTTAACGACCGCATTTTTTAGTGGATCTACTAACCCATTGATTGGTTAAAAATGGATACACTTTATAGAAAATATATTTTTGGTACTCCATTGTTAAGAACAAGAGAATGTCACCCATAGTTGTGTACTTATTAGAGGGAGAAGCTGATCAGTGGTCGTCATTGATTAAAAACATGAAGCAATGAAAGGGATATTTATGCTATGGGTTGGAAGAGATTAAGAGATCCTTTTATATAAATAATTCCCCCGTTCAATGACAAAAAAAATGATGAAGGATTTCGTCAAACTGTAGTAGAAGGAAAATAAATCTAGAAGATGATTTGAGATGAAATTAAAAAGGCTTTATCCTTAAACTAATTACATTGGCTTGGATTATAGTGGAATGTTTTATAGATTCTTAGGTTGACTAAGACCACAAATACATATGAATATAGTTAATTGAGACTATGGAAACTCTGAGGAGATTGTGCTAAGTGATATGATAGTTGAACTAGAGTTTAGAGAGACATAGTGGTCCATACATAAAATAAAAATAAGAGATCAATGGATCCAATCATATGGAAGAACATTGATCATGGAGGAGTGAAAAATTAATTGAAACCTACCGTATTAAAAAAATGTATGAAGATTCATTTAGGGGAACTAATTTTTTAGGAGAGGGAAATGTAACAAGTGTAGAAGAGATTGAAATATATATATCAAAACTATCATAGTAAGTTAAATACTCAAATTATCAACACAAATGACATAGGTAACATGGTGAAATTCCACCTTGAAGTCCAATTCCATAAGTGTTGAAAACATGGGAAAATTTCTAACCACTATTCAAATTATAATGTAATGGAAGGGAATCACCATCAACCTCAACATAGGCCAAGGGAGTAAGGTCAGGATTTTTATATATGGATGGTAGAAGTTGAACATCAAAATGATGTGGTTATAGGTACTCTCGTTGTTCTCTAAAATTTAGCATGTACTTTGTTTGATTCTAGTTCTATTCATTCCATTATATCCTATAATTTTTCAAATAATATTTACTCAATACAAAAATTACTACAATTTTAGTTATCAATCATGACTCTTAGAGGGATTATAAATTCATTTACAATGCATAGAAAATCTAGTATCGACTTTGGACAGCAGAATATGACATGAAATCTTGTTGTCATTCCCATGCTGGAATTAAACATCAAAATAGGTATGGACTGGTTCTCAAATTATATTACTAATATCAACTACCGAAGAAATTAAATATTAGCAGTATTGAATGAAAAAACAATAGTTTCTTCCAAGGAAGAGATATCTCAACCAGATCTTTATCACGAGGCACCATCTGTAGCCTTATTTTTGTATATTATTATTGAATATGAAGAAGTAAATGATGTTATACAAATATAAAATGGTCGCATAGTGCTAAATTAAATTGACATATTTTTCGAGGATTAACTTGGACACCCATGAAATATAGATAAAATTATATGTTAAACACATACCTGGATCCAAGCCGATATCAAAGGAACCATATAGAATGGAAAATGTAGAGCACTAAGAATTAAATGAACAACTCCAAGCTATTTTAAAGTGTGGGTTTATATTATAATGTGTGTATCCATGGGGATACCATTCTCTCTTTGTGAATAATAAGTATGAATAAATATGAGTATGAATTTATTAGAGATAACTTAATGGGATTATAGTAAATAACAAGTACCCTTCCCCAAGGATTTATTATTTATTTAACCAGATTCATGGGGCACAAAGATTGATCTTCTCTCTGGTTATCTTCAATAAAGGGTAAAGAAAAAAAATATTCAAAATTATTCATTATGATCATGATATGGTCATTATGAGTTTATTATTATAACATATTGCTTGACTAATCCACTTGTAATATTTATATATTTGATGAATAGAGTCTTTAAGGACTACCTTGATAACTTTGTGGTGGTTTTTATTGATTATATTCTGATATATTCTAAAATTCAAGAGGATCATGAGGATCATCTATGTGTTATATTGTAAAATATGAGGAAGGAAATTCTGTTTGGTTTTGTTATAAAATATGAATTTTGGTTAAAAAAAGTATCTTTCTTGGGGAATATTATAACCAATAAAAGAATCTCGGTTGACCCTTTTAAGAAAAAGGATGTAGAGGAGTGGCTCCATCCTACAACAGTTACTAAGACACATAGTTTTATTAGTTTATCAATATATTATATGTGGTTTCTGAAAAAAATCATGATATTCTAATCCACTAACCAAGTTAAATCAAAAATGGGCCCAATTCATCTAAAAAAATTAGTGAGAAGGTAGTTTCTAAAATATGAAGAAGATATTGGATACTGCTGCCGTGTTAAATATACCCTATATTAAAGAAGGATTTTTTATTTTTAGTGATGCGTCTCTGAAAGATATTGGGTGTTTCCTTATAAAAAATTACAAGTCCATTTATTATGAATCTCTAATGTTAAAGCCTCATGAGAATATTTATCCAACACATGACCTGGAGTTAGCTGTGGTTATTATATCTCTAATGATATAGAGGCACTATCATTATGGGGAGAAATGTGATATTTATATACAAACCACAAATTTTTGAAGAATATTTTGACCAAAATGGAATTGAACACGAGACCTAGCACATGTTTGAACTTCCTAAAGACTATGATTTTTCAATTCATTATCACCATAGAATATCAAAAAAATTCATTGATGCATTAATTAGGATATAACTTGTTGTCTGGGAAATGATAAGAATTTAAGGAGATCCTTTGAACAATACCTAATAAAATTGAACAAGGGAATCATAAGGTAAGGGACATCATCAACCATATCCAAAATGATTTCTCATCCATCATAATTAGAGAAGATAAATAAGGATCAATTAGAAGATCCCTTGATATAGAATAAGATATAGTTTTTAGAGAATTATATGTTTCCTTAGTTAAATATTAATCTAGAACATGTATTAAAATTTCAAAAAAGGCTATGTGTTCCATATATTCCTTATATAAAGAGTGAATTGATGGATGAATCCCATAGCTCTACTTTCTCTTTACATCTTCGAATTATAAAAAAGTATAGTGACCTTCCTAATAATTTTCTGTTGGATGAGATGAAAATGGGTATTTTCAACTACACTATAAGGTGTTTGATGTGTCAAAAAAAGAATGGAGGTAAATAACTTCCTAAATTGGTATTATAATCACCACCCATACCAACATGGAAGTTGGAAAATTTCACTATAGAATTTGTTACTGGTATCCTGAGAATATCCAATTGAAACAATGAAATATGAGTTATAGTGGATCCTCTCACCAATATTGCCCATTTATTTCCTATTTGGGAATATTTCTCACTTGACCAAATTGGAATGATTAATTTAAAAAAGTGATGAGGTTTCATGGAGCGTAACTTTCTATCTTTTCTGATAATTATCCAAAGTTCACATCTAAATTCTAGAGAAGTCTTCCACATTCTCTACGCACTTAATTTAGTTTTAGTGTGACATATCACCCCTAAACTGATGGCTAATCAAGAAGTACTATTCAACCACTCGAGGACATTCTCAAAACATGGTCAATAGAATTTAATGGCGAATGGGATCAGAATATCCAATTATTATGTTATCATATAAAATATTATTCCATTTGAGTATTCAAATGGAACCTTATAAAGCATTATATGGGAATTGATGTGAAACTCCAACATTTTGGGATGATGTTGGTGATAGAATGATTCTTGAGACTGATATTGTGTAGGATATGATATAAAAGGTTCATTCTATCCAACACCATATTAAGGATGCTATGATTTTGTAGAAGAGTTACGATGAAAACTGTTAAAGGTATGTGGAGTTTATTATTGGTGACAATGTTTTCCTTCGAATATCACCATGGAAGAGAGTCATGAAATTTGGGAAGAAAGGGAAGCTTATCCCATGGTACATTGGCCCCAATTAAATCCCTGATCACATATGAGTATGGGCATATCAGCTTGCACTTCCAAAAAATATAGCTTATGTTAATGATGTATTCCATGTATCTCTCTTGAAGATGTAAATACCTGACCCTTCACATGTACTAAATCTAGAGTTGGTACAACTGGAACATGACATCTCTTATGAGGAGCAGCTGGTTGAGATTTTGAACCATAGAGAGAAGTTTCTACTCAATAAGACTACCCATCATGTCAAAGTATTTTAGAGGAACCATATATATGAATAATTGATGTTGGGACCAGAGAATACAATGATAATAAAGTAACCACAACTCTAATCAACTGAGAGAACAAGATGAAATTTTAAGGACGAGATTTCTTTAGGGGAGAAGAATATAAAGACATGATATTTTTGAATAATTTTTGTTTCCTAATAAAATTTCTGTTATTTTATATTATACACAACTGAGGGAACGGCGGCAGGATCATCCTTCTCGCGATGATGACCTAACTCCGATGCTGAGGAGCAGGGCACCCCGCTCTTGATCAGAGGGGGGAGGTTCACGATCTCAATACCATGGTAAGAGTAATGCCTTCTTTCCATTCAAAAATCCTGAATATCTTCCTTCCTTCCTACTGATTCAGATTTCCCTGAAAGTCCATGACCTATTTCAGGGAGCGCCTCAACTCATTATCTCTCCAGTGGAGCTAAATGGTGCCACATGCCTATGAAATCTCACACTGGTGGCTCGATTTTGTTTTCAGATTCCATCGGTTGATGAGTTTTATCAAGTTGTTTTAAACATGTGGGATCTTAGAGAGCGTGCAGTGGTCTTATTAATTGATAGAAGGCATTTGATGCTTCGGTTTGATATGGAAGAGGATCTGATTACTGCTTGGTCTCATGCACCTAGAAGATGTATTGGTGACTCTTTTATGTTATTCCAATGGATTTTTGACTTCCACATGCGGCGGGATCATCTGACGATGGAGACATGGGTATCTCTCCCTGGCCTTTCACTCTCCTTCCACAATCCATATATTTTTTTTGCCATTGGAAACATGATTGGTCGGTTTTTATGCTGCGATCATCGAAAAGAGGTTGTATTTCATCCAATCTATCCACGTATTTGTGTGGAAATTGATGTGGGGAGGCTTCCTGTAAATTGGGTTTGGATCATTGATGGAAAGGAGTTTAGGGGGAAGCAGGAGGTACGTTTTGAAGCCTGAATGTAATTTTGTATTGCTTGCAGCTGATTTGGACATGTGGAAGCGGCTTGTCGTGGCAAGGGATGGGATGGGGTTTTCTCGAGGGTGAGAAGAATGGGTAAGGGTGGTTGTGGAAATCTTGTGTTGTATTTTCCATTGAGGGATCTACCAAGGAGTACTCTACCTTGAATTAATTCTACTGAAAGTATGAAAACTAAGTGAGTATGTGTGAATGTGAAATCCACTGGTCAGGCAGTGGATGAGGTACATTTTCAGGCAGTAGTGGTGTCTACTGTGGAGTAGAATGGTCCCGAGTTCATAGTGAAAAATAATAATTATAAGGAAGTGAAATTAAGCCCAATGAATCCAATGGTAAAGCAGGTTTTTGAATGCCTAAATTGTGATCTTTGTATTGAGAAGGACAGTAATTTGAAGAATTCTTTTATTGAGAGAAATGGTATAGTGTAGTACTGTTGTTCCTTGCGGCTGGACACTGTGACTGAGAAGATTTTGGACATAGTTGTGTCTGAGGATGGTGTCATGGGGGATGTGGATGTTGATGATGATGGTGGGACTGATGGTGTTCTAATCACAGTACCCAATGGTAATATATTTCAAGGGATAGTGCATGAGAGGGACTCTTATGTAGAGGAGGGGTCTCCAATGAAGGAATATTACAGGTTGCATCGTGTTACTCAGAATTTTTCAAATGAAGAAGGTGCTTTCAAGGGGCATGTGGAACAACCACATTACCTTGAAATGATTAACTCAAACAGTTCATTTCATAAGGAAAGGGGAGTGAACGAGGTTTACAAAGAGGTTCACATTTCTGGAAAATTGGGAAACATATCTGATAGTGATAAATAAAATGATGGTTCTATCGGGGCTTCCTAGAGTGATATTGTCCATGGTGGGAGGAAGGTGTCTGAGAATGAACAGTCTGGCCCAACATGAATTAGGCCTATGAAAGACTATTCTTTTCTGCCAAAGCCAATGCCTACAAGGTCTTCTGTTGGGAAGGAGGGATGGGCTATACAATTCTCTAAGGAGTTTTTGTCCTTGGAAAAATTTAATCTTCGAAGGAAGTATGACAAGATTCTGAAGTACTATGAAAGCTCAGAGTGGGAATCTACAACTGTAGAGGATGTTATATCTCATGGATGCGGTGATGGACATGATTTTTATGATCTGTAGCTGTCCTTTCCTTTTTTAGTACTTACATGATGCTTTGATTTTATTTTAATAAATGGTCAGAGGACTTGCCTCTGGCTAAGATTTTTGGGTATGTTATACACAACAAAACTATGTCTCTTTAATAATGAAATAAATATAAAAGAGAATGTGGCCCTTTAGTTCAATAATTATATGACCATTGTTCAATATGACGATTGGGAAATATACTGTTGATAATAATTTTAACCATATAATTAGTGATTATAAGTACTATTTTACAAAGGATAATACATAGAGAAAGAATAGTTAATGAACTCAACTAGTAGAGTAATGAAATTTGAAGCCCATTTTTCATAGTGTTGGAGGGAGGTATAATCACTAGGTTCTACCATTAACTAGTTCCAAATTGAGCATTAAAAAGTGAATCTTGAATGAAATCTCCAATGTGAGAATTCCAAGTTAGTGAAGATTACCACTCGGTCGATGTTTTTCGTAGCACCCCATAAAACAATCCCCATCACACACCTTACTCTTAGAGAATACATGAGTGTAATAAGGGGTCACTTGTATTGACCTTAGGGTGTAATTACTTTATTTAAATAATATTTTTATTCCATCAATTCCATTTGAAGAATAGTTTTCCGTAATAAATTTGCTATAGAATTTGATAAAATGATTTTCCGATCATAAACTGAACTTTGCAGAATATATATAAATTTTTATAATAAATTAATATATGATTAATAATACTTATTTTAATGAAATAGTAGGATATAAATTGTTTAATTTAAATCTAACTGATAGAATAATTTTTTTTCATGTGTTGGAAATTGTAGTATGCATTTTCAATCTCCTATTATTTTTAATAAATAAATATTTTTATATTTAAAAGATATAATTACCATATTTGGAATTATTTTGATAAAATAAATACCATTTTTTAAATACTCACACTAATATTAGGTTATGGTGAATTGATGAGATTTTTCTAAAATAATTTATTTTTTTATAAATAGTAAAAATTGAGTTTGATTTTTTCAGTATGTTTAATGAATTCATAATTATGTAATAAATAATTAGCTAAAATACATAATATAAAATATTTTATTCTATTAATATCATTTATTTTAATATATTTAAATCATTCTCCAAATAAATAATTCAGTTTCCAAATTCTAAAATAGAAACTTTGTCTTTAAAAATGTTATTTTGAGTTAAATTTACTTTTACATTCAAATTAAATAATGTAAAATTATGGTAAACTTTTTGGGATTAAAATAAAATAATTTTTTTTCATGTGTCCAATACCATGGGAAATACCATGGTTTTTATGTTTCCATAACTAAAGTTTTAATGGCCTGTATTTGGAAATTAATAAACTAATCCCCCAATTTTTCTATAAATACCACCCTTTTCTCCATTTCCTTTCACTAAAAACTCCTCCTCCAAAAATATCTAATAGTCTTTTCTCTCAAAGAGTCCTACTGAGGTGTATTGAAGCCTCCATGGTTCCAATAATCATGTTTTATTGGTTAATTTCCATGGAATGAGAATTATCCTTCTTTTCTCTTCGTTTCAGGATCCTATTTTTGTATATATCTTCTGAATGTTATGGTAAAACTTTCTTATTTATTTTTTATTTAATACCATTATATAGAATTAATTTTTATATTTGGGATACCCTGATCTCCCCTTTTTTTACCATTTTCTAAAATCAAATTTTATAACTGTTATAATTCAAAATTTACTTCTCCAAATTTATCTCTTCTCCTAAAGAAATTAACTTTAATTTTCTCTTTGTGAATACCCAAACAAATATTTAATCTAGGGGTATTACTCAAGAAGTAGAAATAATTTATTTTATTCTATTTTTAACATAAATGAAACCCGCTTTCCTTTTTTTTGATTTAAATGAAATAATGATCTTGTTTTATAATCACCTTTGGAGACACCATAACAATGATATAAAGCCTGTTTATTTTAATCTCCACGGTTTATTTATAAAATGATTTATTAGTATCAATGTAGATCACATTAATTGATACATATTAACCAGAATATACATTCAATGAATTGTGTAAAATGTTTAATCTATAAATATGACATGTTATACAATACCATGGTGAATAACCTCGGCAATTTCTATGACACATTGGTGAGTAACCATAATGATTAACCATGGTGATATTCTTATGAATTTATAAATTAAATTTTCTTTCCACATTTCCAATTTATGATTTATGTTATTCTTATTATGATATTCCTCATGTTATATTTATCATTCTAAAATTATATTCATCATGTTCATTTTTATAATCCTCAATATCACATGTAAATTTTTCCCCTTTTTTCCCTTATGGGGAATTCTGCTCACCTTTTCTTTTAATGTATTTTCCCAGGTTATAAGATAATGTAAAAGTAATTATTATGAACTAATTAAGAATTATTCTAAGTGGTATAGAATAATTTTTTCTGTTTTTATATATTATGTACCCTATTTATGAGAAACGAAACATTAAAAGATTTTCTGTTTTGTACAATGTAATAAAAAATTTGTGTAATAAAATGGTGGTATGCAATAATATGTATTTTAATAGAGATACCTCCCATGTAAAACTCTAATGTTTAATAACTCTAATGTGAGCCACACCCCAAGGTAGAAGAGTACAATATTAAATAAAAAACTAAATATTCATTATGAGTGGTTGTGACAGATAGTATAGTAATAAAAACCGTGCCGTTAGGTTAACCAGACAATTTTTGGTGTCCCCATATTTTTAAGGGTGATTTAGCCATGGAGATATGGTTTTGTTTCAATCATGATGTATCTAGATATTTATAGTTCATAGAAAGGTATTTCTATATGGTGGGTCATTTATGGAAGAGAAAAATAGATAATTCATCCTATGTCTGTAAGAGGAAACATCAGGGATTGATATTGAACAATAACATAGGATAATTTTTAAAGACTATAGTATCATGACCTTAGGCAGTTAATAGGGATGTCATTTTCATGAGAATATTACACCTAGATAAACACATAATAACAAATCATAATTATGGATTCTACACCATAATATTAATTTTTTAACTTATATTATTCCATAGAAGGATGGGTCATAATGTGATGAATCCCTAAAGAATGGTGACCACATTATAGGAGTAGTTACCACATCCTGGTCAAGCAGTTTCTAGAAAACTAATAGTTTTGAATTGAATTTTAAAGAAAAGTTATGCTTCATGTTTTAAGTTTATTTATTTAATCATTAAGTCTCTTAATCACCAAAGTAAGTTATGTATGATACCTATATTGATCATAAAAGGATAAAAAGGATTATTTTATCCTATACCTTGTATACAAAGAGTTTGTTTGAATTATTTGTAAATTGTACATAAATGTTCTTAATAAATAGAGAAGTGGAAGTATTTATGAATTCAAATATTAATTTTTGTCACTAAAAGAAGAGAAATATATATATAAATTTATTCAAGTACAAAAAGAAGAGATATATAGGATCATGCACCAGAATGAGGAAAATGAATGTGAAGGTTTTTGTAGTGAAAAATCTTAATAGAAAATTTTAATATAATAATTGAAGTAAAACACTATACACACATGTGAATTTTCACTGTATATTTGTTAGGTATAATAACACCACAAAAGGATCATTGGGAACCTATCTGTGTATGAAATTCATAGAGATTTTTGAAGTTGTTTTTGTTTGGTGAATTTGGAGGTCTAGTGTGACTAGGTTATTGTTTTTTCATATACCAATCAATGTATATAGTGTCTGATGTTCATAGTGGTATTTCAGTTAATAATTCTTGAATTTTACTTTTATGGTAAACCATGTGAAAAAATATTATTCATTTATTACTTATTTCGTCACTCAAGAGTATTTACGGTATATAGAAGAGTGTTTCCCATATACAAATGAACATATGGGAAATCAAGGGGAAATTTTTGAAATTTTCAATAGCTTAATTCACCCCTCCTCTGAGGGTACATTCCTTATTTGGGAAAAAATGGTATAAATGAAAACGTTTGGTTTGAAGGATTTTCATTCCCATAACCATAAATGAAGTTGTTGTGGCCATTTAAAAAGGAATACACATTTTCGTATGATAAATTATATATTTTTTGAATAATAGAATGCTATATTATATTTAGTTATTGAGAATGGATGTTTTCATAGTTTCAATTCATGTAATCTCAGCTAGTATGGACAATGTATCTTTATTATAAATATATCCCACATTGTTGTATATTTATGTTATGAAAATAAAATCATTGGACAGATCTATTTATAACTCTATCTATACCAAAGTGATGTTTTAAAAAACTTCTCAATTTATGCTGAAAAACGTCAAAATAATTATAAAGATAATTATAAATTTTAAGAGGAAAATGAGAAAGTGTTGGGGAATAAATATGAATATTTGAGGATGATCCCAAATGAAACAGATCATGTTTTTTTATCATCTTAACATCATAGTGGATGAAATGTGTGGAATTTGAGAAATTATTAATGATTTTAAACTTGTTAGGATAATTCTGAGGACATTTCTTCGATATTTTAATTTCAATGTATTAGTTATCTATGAAAAATATTAGAAGTATATTTCTATAGATATCATATATTGTATTTTTGTCACATATTTAATTAGAAATGAAGATAATTAATCAAAATACAAGGTAAAAATATAGGAGGTAGTGTTGAATAATATTAATAATTTTTTATTGAAAGTGGATCCTAAATATGAATAAATCAGTGAGGTGATCTCCATAATTACCTATAATTTAAAAATAGGTAGTGGGAAATTTAAAAAGGAAACCTCAACCCACATTCATTATGTGTTAAAAACTTTGGTACCATATAACAAGGAGTCCCATGAAATATTAGGACAATAAAGATTATTACACTCCTAGGATATCTTTAAAAGAAGTAAAAAAAATAAAATATCATAGTGTATGTTCTTTAGGAGAAAGAATATTCTTTCTCATGATTATTAATGTTCATAAGAAATCAATCCAGGTAACAATGAGGACATTATAGGCCACGATGAAGATTTTTTTTTGTGGTAGTTTAATAAAAGTCACCTGTAGGTGAAACAAGTGCGAAAGAGGATGAAATTGAGAAAATAATTTATCTCAAAGATAATTTCATAGTTTCCCATAAATAAATTTACATACAGAAATCCAAAAAATGAGAAATGAAATGGGGTTATGAATGATTTTAAAGACTATTTGAAATAAATATATAATTAGAAGTCATAAATGAGGTAGATATTGAATAAATAATTCATGAATTTTTTATAATCAAGAAAAATAAATAAATTATAATATAAAATATGAACATGAGACCCATATCATATATGTAATAATTATATCTATAATGAAATGTTAAAAATTATCGAAGGAGAAGTATTGGTTTTCTGATAAATGATATAGAATCAAAAAATACTATTTATAACTGACATAACATTTGGGTAGTTTAAAGACATTATCCCCAATCATTGCTAAATAAGTCCTTAGGGAGGCTACCAAATGTTTTTCAATATCCAACAATTTTACTAATTCAATGATAAATTAACCATATTTTGGGTCATGATCGTAAGAAGAATACAATCATTAAGTATACTAAAACATAATCATCAACACTATAAAGGAAAATGTATTTTTAAGATGCACAAAAGACTAGTTTTCAGGAAAAAAAAGGATTAATATAAGACACTATAAATCATGTTTCATTACTATGGAATGTTGGGTCACACTCAATATGTGTGATTTATTTTTAAGATGATTTTTATAGTGAAGGAAGAACAAAAATAAAGTGAATTGTTTTTCAACATTCCCTTATTATTTTAATGTATACTTATTCTTCAATGAAGGATTTCAAAATAAGGTATCTTATAATGCATTGAGGGTTAACATATAAGAATTGAGACTCTGTAGAAAAATTATTACTAATCAAATGAATGTCATAAAATTTTTGAACAAGATATTATGGATAGATATTGGATCATATATATTTATGTATACCTTGATCATGTATATAAAAATAATATATGGGACTTTTTTTAAGCCATTAAAAATAATGTAATGAGATTAATGTTGTTTATTCCAAATAAACTGAATGAATGTAGAAAGGTGAAAATGGAAAAGGAATGTGTAGTTTGTATTGGATATACTAAAAATTATGTAATTAATATATATGAGACTTTGTAACTAGTGTCTAACCATGAAAAAATAAAATTATTTTAGTTTAAGGCAATAAAAAATGATTCTAAAGAACATTAAATGGATGTTAAACCAGTATTCCTAAATGGATTTATTGAGATGGATCTAGACAATGAAAAAGAATGTTTTATTTTTGGTATTATAAAAAAAGAGTATCTTTTAAGTAAGGATTTATATGAACTTGAACAAGCACCAAGATCCTGATACTCTTGGATGTATTAGAACTTATGAGGGACTTTATTTGAAATTGGGGTTGATTAAAACCTTTGTATAGATATGGATAAAGTGCAGAAGCTATTGGTTCATATATATAAGATGAAATCCTCTTTAAATTCAAGTCTTATACTCAATGCAAGATTTTTTATTAACTCATGAAGTGTGAATTTGAGATATCTCAGATGGATGAATTATCATTTTTCCATGGATAAAAGTTATTCAATGATTGGATATAACCATTATTTCTAAAAAAATATGCCAATGAGGTGCTAAAATGAATCGAAATGGATGATTTGACACTAATAAAAACACTAAAATACACCAAAGAAACTTTTTCAAAAACACTGATTTGATGGAGGTCAATATGACACTTTATTTGAAAATAATTAGTAGATTATGGTAGTCCACAACAACTTGACTAGATATTTTATATTATACATGTCAAGTTTGTTGTTATAAGTTATTCCATAAATAAAGACATATGTTACTTATGAGATGATTTATTAACTATATTAATCATACAATTGTCTGTATTTTATTTTATTGCATAATATCTAAATATAAAATTTTAATATTTATTGATTTATATTGGACATGTTTAGTGGATCAATGCACATTCACTTTAGGTGGTTCTTTATATATTGGAAGCTTATTTATTTATTGTATAACCTAGAGGAAATATTTTATTTATCGTATAATTTTGACGTTTTATTATTTAATGGCTAGTAAATATTTTAACCAGTTTATATTGCTGACAGAACAACATAAATAAATAGGGTTTCATGTAGAATATCTAATTTTGATCAAGTTAGAAAACTCGATTTCAATAAATCTCAGAGAAAATAACATTCAAATTTTATGGACCTAAAAAATGAAACATAATATTATTTAATTAAGGAGAAGGTTTAACAACAACTGATAAAATTATAATTTTTGTCTTATCAAGTTCAAGTAGGTGATATCATGAAAAATAATACACAAAATGAATTTTCAACGACCTGAGTTGGATCATGGAGTCGAATTGAATCATCCTCTCTAGATGATTTGGAGATAGACACCACTACTCCCCAATTGGAATATATTTTTAGAGAAACTTTTAATCTCTCTTCTATATTAAATTCATGAATTTATTACTATTTTTATGAACATTCATTGAATTTATAATTTTATTTTTTTGACAAAGGAGGATAAATAATTTATACGTTAATAGGAGAAGATGTTCATGGTGTTCATTGTGGTGTGTATGAATTTTTCTTTTATACTAAAGAATGGAGACCACTATAATGGTGTAAAGGGATATAAATTTGTATAGGGGGAGTGTTTTATGTCTTAACCTATAGGAGAATATTTGGACGTGGATATTTAAGATAATAATGATTAATGAAGAGTTATGAGGATGATTCTTTTGACTAACGCTTATTTCTAACATCAATTTTGTCAGATGTGAGCATAATGTTTTATTATATATTAATAATTGATTAAATAATTGAATCAAGGATTCTCAAATTGTGGGAAAATAACTATTTAAAATATTACATGTAAATATGTGTTAAAATTACTTTTGAAATATCCTTAGACCCAAAGGGTGATTTTGTTAAAAAAATTATATTTCGTGTTTTTTTGGATGATGTTTTCTGAAAATTACATGTGAAGGATGTTTTGAAAGGTGTTAATAATGCTTAAAGTAAAAAATATATGTATTTTTGTAGATTATATATATCACAAAACAATACCAAAGTCTATGTAATGATATATAATAGGTAGATATCACTCAATATATCTATAACTATCATATTTATTGTATCCACCGTGCAGTACAGTAGGTTGTGTCATGAGGAAGGATTTATAAGGATAATTTCAAATCATATCTGATTAATCCAATTGTATATTATTTTAAGGAGAGGAATTTTTTTTAGTATTGTTGGTTTCACCATAGAAATTTTTGGGCCAATGAAAAATAAGGCCATCAATGAGCAATCGCTATAGTGGCTAACTACCCTTAAAGAAAGTAATCCACGATTGATATGTATTAATGGAAGGAATATTTTGTGTGAGGTAGGCACAATGTGGCTCAAATATAAGCATTACATGGAAAACAACATAGGGAATCACCACAGATAAAGAAACCATCTGGGGTAGCATGGTGACCCACAGAGTGAGTCAAATATAATGGATTTTCACGATGGTTCATAGAGACATCGTATAATTAAAGAAGAGATCCCCATATGTAAGTAAAATTCGGGAAAAGTATGATGTAGGAAACATCATAAGGATGTTTACTATTTATCAGAATATTGAAAATAGTACTTCCTTACAGAAGTTCTAACACACCTTAAAAAAACTACCCATGCCTTATGGGTGACCATTCAATATTCGGTGTCACATGATTTGAGAGTACATACACCATGAAAAGTTGATTTTTCAATATTATTTATTTAAATGGAGACATACATATTGAATAATTTTATTTTATCATATAGGGTTTTCTTATGACAGTTTAGAAGAGTGGAGTCAGTTTTATTTTGTATCAGACCATTTCACATAATTTTATATCATAATATAGTAAGAGAATTATTAGATGTGATTGTGTATCACTATAAAGATGTTAAGGGGAATGTTATTTGGAGGTTATTTTATGATCAGATAAAATATTAAATTACAAATAATAGTTATATATATCATTCTGAAATATAAATGTTTCTATATAGATCATGTGTTAGTTGAAAATTCTACTCTATGGTGAATCCACAAAAAAGAATGAATAAACCATAGGGGAAGCAACCATGTCTTGGTAAAGATGTTTCAAGAAAACAAGTAGTATAACCTATATTTTATATGGGATGTTAGGTATTAATATTTAAATTGTTATTAATTACTATATTAGTTTTAGGATCACTCATAGATCAATCAAATAATGGGATAAAATACAAATTTCATTTAAAACATTGGATAAAAAAGGGCAGTTGAATTATATATAAACTGAAAATAATATATCTTATGGATTAGATACGAAAGATTATAATTTAATTCATATTTAAATTTATTTCATATTGAAAAAATATGGATAAATATTTAGATCAATAATGAAATGAAAGGAGTGATATTTAGCTCAGTAACTGGAAGGTTAATGATGATGGTAGAAGATATTAAATTGACTATTCTTACCAGAAATTCATCAGACTAATCCTGATGTGAAATATGATTCCATGTATAATTTCTCTTAACATGTTTGTAGATTACAAGAACACCACAAAGGGTACAGTGTGCACTTTTATGTGGAAAATAATTGTTAGATTTTTGAAGTTTATTTTGATGTTCAATATGAAGGGAAAATGAAACTAGTCTATTTTTATCAGATATAAAAGAATTACATGTAGTTTTTTAGGTGAATATGAACATTTCAAATCATAAACCATTCATTTTATCATCTGTATGAACCATGTTAAAATTCATCTATTGATACCTTGCTAGTTTCACCACTGTTGATTGTTTAGGAGGGAGAGAAGAGTGTTTTTGTTACATGATTAACAAATATTGAAATCAAGGAGTAATATTTATGATTTTTAATACTCGGATTCATTCCCTCTATGAGTATACTCTTTGTTTTAGACCAATAGGATGTGTGTTTGTTATTAATAGTGCATTCATGTGTGTTTCAACTATCTTTGAGTTAGCCCGTAATTAAATCTCATGGTTGAATTATATATGTTTTTTGTTAAGAGTAATGTGATGTGTGATATATTTATCTCTAAAAACATTTTATGTTTTAAAATTAACATTAATTTGGCCACCTTAATGTTACATTGGTGTGTGAAGATACATTTTTCTTTGAGATTTTCGATATGTGATATACCATGAAATTACATTGCTCGCATGGAGTAGGTGGATACATATGAGGCTTTTGGTTGTAATAGATTGGAATGATATACATAATATTACTATAACATCATGGGAGGCCATGGGGGAGTTTAGTTATGTGTTATTATCTATGGGAATGGTTCATTGATCTTCGGGTACCGACCTTTTACGTAGCAGGTATGTTTTTTTAAGTGGCATTGTTACTCTAAATACATTATTTCATTGGTAAAATGATAATTTATAAATCATTTTAAATAATTAGAAAATTTATATATGACCACAAATAAATATTTTTATGATAGGTGTTGCGATGGTTTCATCTAAGAATTATATACTCACTTTATGTAGAGACACACGAAGTGTGCGTGTAGATTATATACATGAAATTTTATGCTACTGATATAGGACACTATAAAATGGGAGTGGATGTCAATAATGTTAGAGATTTTAAATTAATAAAACATCCTATTTGATGATATAAATAATTAATATGATAACAAATTTCGGCATGCCTAGAATATCACATAACTCAGTGATTGAGCTTATCTTATATGCAATATATATGATATCATTCGAATTCCAAGAATTTTTAACAGGTTAACATTTAATTCTCTACCACATAAGTTATAATTTATTACTCATGAAGGGGAAATGGTTCGGAGAATATATACTAGTTTTAATTTTAATAGTATAGTAACTATTTCCATGTTATATACTTTTACATTATAAATGTATAAGTAAATACATGTGGTTCTGGTAGTATCCTTGAAATGGATATAAAAGGGTGTGAGAACAATACTATTTTTTTGAACCAATATCCGAATCTATATACTCATAAGATATATTTCTCCTCATCTATTTGATGAAAGAGGAACTAGAATGTTGTGGGATGAGAGTGGGTTTCACCAATATGATTGACTATTCAATCGGCCTATCGATAGACTATGGAATATGGATGTAAATTATTTTAATATTTTTTTTCCATAATGAAAATATGATGAAGTGAACATCAAAATGTTGGTGAAATGTTCACATGATATCATTATTCTTGTAGTCCATGTTTTCAGTATTTTTTCATATTATTATTGGATAATGGGTTTCTTATTATTTAGACTTAATTAAATGAATTTAATTAGAACCATTGAACAACATTAGTGGCATAAAATCCTTTTCACTATTTTTGAAACTCCATATCATAAAAAAATGAATACATCATGTATTCAATGAAAAATAGAGTATAATAGTGTTACAAAAACATAGATGATAATGTAGGATGGTTAAGGATTAATTTGACATGGGTCCAAGAACTAAAGGATTTATGTCACCTCGTTAATTATTATTCTGAGTTAAGTGGTAGATTAATAAAACATGTTTTGTTTTAAATATCATTTAATATCACTCATGTCATACCAGTGCTACATTATTCATATGTGGGGATAATATATTTCATATGATGTTTTGTTTTAAACCTATGCTATGTAGAATTATTCATACATGACATATGAATGTCAAATTAATATCATGTAGGAACTCATTTAATCTCACATGGGCACCAGTTTTAGGTTATGTGTGATAGTTGAATGCACTAGATTATTCTTACAAAGCACCAATTTATTCCTATGAAATACAACATCAGGTAATTATAATGTTTTGTAACGTCTATATAAAAATAAATTTCAATGAATTGATAAATATAAAACCCCAAAAGTTTTATGCAACATTACATTGATTTAATCCTACATATGGTACAAAATTTAGGGAAAAATTATCTTCTATAAAAAAAATAAATTATTTGTTAAATTAAATTGATAATAAATTTCAAATAATTTATGTGAAAACAAATTTTTTGATATTTGTTATTTTATAAATGTTTTTTAAAATAAATTAATTATAAAATGTTTATAATCAGTTAATTACTTTTTATATAACATTTCATAAATAAATATGCATAAATATTAAATATTGATATTAAAATTCATTTTAATAATTATATTTCATTAATGATAATTTAGATATAATGAAATATTAAGGAAATTATAAGAATAATTTTTAATCATTTATAAATTACAAAATAAGGCTAAAAGATTTAGAATTTAATATTTAATTATTATTTTTTCATAATTACATAATTTTAATTATTCTAAATAAATTTGATTATATTTGAAATTATTTAAATCCAATAAAAATCTATTTTTTGATCTATTTGATTAAGGTTTAAAAAATGAAAATATTTTATATTTGGATTATGTAAATACTTTACATAATATAGATTATATTAGATTTTTCATGTAATTATTTTAATGACATATATTTAAAATAAAGTAAATATAAACAATATGAATTAATTTATAATAGGACATGTATTTAATTATTTTATGTTCCAAATTATAAAATGTTAATAATATTATCAAAAAATTTAAAGGTTTTATTTTTTATTTATTTATGAATTTTTCAGAAATAGTTCATCAGATACTAAAATCTATTAGTTGACAATTTTATCATTTTATTACTATCTTTATTATTCATAATTATTATTATTATATTATGAATCTTTGTGTATGATCAATTCAAAGTGTTAATCTAATATTAAGTTATCATACATTTATCTAAGGTGTTACATGTTGGGTATGATAACTAGTTTAGATTCTTTCTATCATGATTTTGGATTATATCAAATTTTAAACATCATTTAAAAAGTTAATTGTAATTTATTAATATTTTGTGATAAAATTATCATAGAATTGAAGGATATCATGATAGAAGTATCCCTGGGTGGAGGGACATTGGTTTGGACTCCTCACTAAGAATGGATGTATATTCCTTGTCTAGAATAGTGGTGGATTAATATATATAGATCTATGATTAACAAAGTGGGGATTGTTTATTTTATATAATTTGAATCCATTACACAACAATGTGTCATTTTCCTTTTTAATGGAATGAATTTTTATTTTTATAATAGTAGTTGTATTTTAATTTGGGTTAGTAACAAAATTTAAGAGTTATGTAAAGAGTAACAGATCAATATTGCTAGAAAAATTTATTTTGTGGAAGGAATATTTTTCAAAAAAATCATTTGGATTGTGAATTATTTTAAAAATAATATCATGAGATGATATGGTGTGATTAAAACTCCTTTAACATAATATGTTTCAGATTCCATCCAAATAATCACTTGTTAATACCTTTATCATCCATTTGGATTTATCGTGTTAATGTATGGTGTCCCTAAATTATCAAATATAAGTAAAGAAATTAATAGGTGACCATAATTTGATTTTGTGCCCACTCGTTATGTTATCTTTTTGTAACAAATTATTGAGAGCCTATAATAATATTTGAATACCAAAGGAATATAATAATGTTTATTAATAGGATGTATTGGATAAATTTTTACCCATTCAACTATCTACGAGTAATATATTATATGGATGAGATGATTTCCCTACCTAAATACCTAATTTGTTGAAGAAAACATAATGTGACTAAGAGCATAGTTAAATATCAATCTTGTCCAACTAATGGGTATGTTGTGTTTATAAGGGGTTATCATTTTAGTAAGAGTATATTTAATGAATCAGTCATTTAAATGTATGTAAAATGAGATACTCTTTATATATGTTCTTTTATTATCGATTAAAGATAATTTTCCTTGTTAATAAACATAAATTTGATATATGTATTAATTTTACTAACACCTAAGAATTTTAACTAAATAAAATATATTATGTAAGGTAAACTATATGTGTTAGATAAACACCTTCCCGAATAACATAATGTTGTAGTTGTTCAATCGGTGGTACATTAATATTCTAATGAAGAGTATAGAATGATTCAAAAAAATGTTTTAGTGTAATTAGAGTCAATATGACTAAATTTAATTTAGTCTCCACTCATATAATAAATATTATTGAGTATGCTAAGGACTTGGAGAGACTATATGAAGCTTTATCAGGTTTTATATTTAATGTTATTACCACTTATTGGAATTTTTATATAATAATAGTGATTTATGTTATTTTTATAGTTTTCTTATGAATGTTATGAGGGTAAAAAACTATACATGATTTTTCTAGTTTATAGTTATATGTGGAAAATGTAAATGGTTAAATTTAAAATTGAAAGAATAAAGTTAGTTTGAGATTCTAGAAAATGTTTAATCTAGTAATAAGTCACGGTTATTGAACCCTAGAGTTATCGAGAATGGAAGAAAATGATTCTATAGGATATAATTGTTTGGAATACTTAAAGGGGTTTTTTGAAACCTCAACGAAATGTCTATAAGGGCCTAACCTTAAATAATCATTAAAATTGATTATTTATATAAGAATTTATTTTCCATAATTCTATAAAATAATTTATATGTATAGTTTTAGAGAATTATTTCATCAAACATACCTGATTAAATATTACACCACAAAGTGGACACTTCCACACATTATCAAAATATCCAAAAATAAAAAACTTTTATGATATGAAATGTTTAATTTTTCCTGACAAAACATCAAAATTTTAATATTTAACAAATCCTTGTCCCAATTAAACATTAAAAAAAATGAAAAACATTTGAAAATTTGGGTGAGAAAAAAATTATTAGTAAGGGACATTTAAAAATAAATAAATACAACAATTGTTCCATGAATACTCATAAAAGTTTACCTTTATATAAAAAACTTGGGATAAAAATATATATTTCCATAACAAAGAAAGAAAATTAATTATGAATGATATTAATAAATAATTTTATAACAAAATATAAAGGAAATAAAGAAATTATAATGGTTTAATTGAAAACATGAAAATATCAAGAAAAACATTTCAAAAAGTTATGCATTTAACCCTTAAGAAGTATCATATACTTTTATTTAAACACATACCCATCAACTTACTTTATGAAATCATAATATTTACATAAAACCCCATATCAATCATAGAAATATCATTTATCAAACTTGGAACATAATATTCATATTTCTCAAACAATCACTCTAAAAAATATAATATCCTACCTTGTAAATTACAATAAAATATATGGTGAAACCTAACCAGTAAAATCTATCCCTTCACTCAATAAAATGAAGATATATATGAGGGTCAACCATAATCATAATCTATCTCATGAGAAACCATCATTACGATCAATATCATTCTTACTCATCATCTTAATAAAGTAACAATGACCATAATATATTCATAAAACATGAAATCCTATATACAAAAAACATTTCTTTCCACCCTTAAGATAAAAATTCATGGATATTGAAATATCCAATCCATTAAAAGCCTTTTTTAAAATACCCAAAAAAAAGGGATTGAGGGTTTTAAATTTAAGAAAATTATAAATATTGTAAATAAATACAAACATTAAATAACTATTAGAGTAATGTAAATAACCATTAACATAAAATATATAAAAATGGAACATTTATTTTTTCATATTTGTGAAAATATTCCATATAAAGTAAGTAAAAATATTCTTCTTGAAATAATATGAAATAAATATAAAAGATACTCAAAATTTACAATATAATTAATTCATTCTCATAAAAATAAAATATTAATATAAATTTAACAATATGTACATGGAATAACAATAATTATAAAATATATCAATAAAATAGTTAAAATGATGATTTTTAGGTAATGTGTGTCTTAACTCGGGTTTGAGTCCTCAAATTTGTTATTTGCCATCCTGAATAATAAAAATATAATAATAATTTAAATTCTTTGTAATATTTTCCAATTTTATCATTCCATTTATATTATTTGTTTTCATGTTATATATAATTTTTTATTCAATTAAATTCACATAGGGTGTTTTGATGATATTCAGCTCATGTGTGAAAAATGACTTTGGTAAGTTTACTATAGTAAAAAAGGATATTATTAAATCTTAAAAAAATCATGGAAAATTATCATTTTTATACATTAAATGTAATTTTAAAAATAACCATGATTGATGGTGATGAAAAATGAATTTTTTTACAATCATGGAGACATTATTTCATATGTATGCATGAATATCAATTCCACTTTTCAAACTCCCCAAATTAAAGAAGGTGAGTAAAATTTTATCTTTAAAAAATTATTATTATATAATTAATAACATAATAATTAATGACATACACTTATATAAATCATATATGTTCTCTGGTCATCAAAAAACGAATAACATTGCTTCGGGGTGGTGGTAATCCACGCATAAACAGAGACAATGTTAGAATTTGTTAATGGAATGAATGGTAATTATATATGTGATATATAATATTTAAATAATGACAAATATCTCATAAATATATAAATATATACATTAAAACAACCATTATAACCATATTTGATAGATTGTGATAAAAATTGAATTTCAAGGACTAGCAAGGTGGTAGTCCACTGTAGTGATGAATGACAGTTTAATTTCCCATTCAATTGAAGAAGGAAATGGATATTCGTTATTAACATAATAAAAAAAACTTCTTATATTTAATATAATTTTGATATTATATCATAATTATTGGATAATATTTGAAGGAGGTGAAAAATGTAATAAAAAACACATTGTTAAGAACTATACCACTTCTGCGGACAACCTCATAAGGTTTATAAAGAAAACCTTTCTATGATTGTTTTATAATTATAAATGGAATGTAAAAATGTGGAGATATTTAAGGAAGTTATTTGTTTATTTATTGGTTAAACAAAAATATTTATATTTTTGTAGTGAAGAGGATGTGCGTGTCCTTTTATAACTGGGGGAGAGGATATAATTTTAAATTCTAAAAATATTAAAATATATTAATCTATTACTTAATTAAAATGGATCTAAAATGAAAAGTTTGAAAATATTATATGATATAATGTCTAAATAAAAGCGTTAAATAGTATTTGGACTAGTTTTTATGTCATGATAAACCATATAACCTTAGATTAACCCCAGGTAAACCCATTTTAACATTAACCGTGACAGATGATTTTTTCTATTTTTACTATTCATTATAACAAATAATCAAGTAAATATTTTTAAATATTATTATTTACATTTATTAAATATATGGGATCTATTTTAAAAAATTAAATTCACATATGTGGTATAATTTAATTTGAAAATAAACCAATAAAATGTGACAAAAATTGGTTTTCAAAAGTCTTTTTATGTATAAAATTAAGTCTATACTAAATTAAAGTTTAATGTTGATTAAATTAAAAAATTATTGGATTATTTATAATTAAAAGGAACCAATTAATTTATTTTAAAATTCAAAAATAAGATGTGAATTTCTAAATACTTAAAACATAATATTCAATTAAAAAAACAAAATTTTATATAATTCATCGAAAAATAAACCTTTTCATAATATTCTCAAAAATTATTTCTATGATAAATTTTAAATGATTAATTAAATAAAATATCATTTTTTCAAATTAAAATTCTATAAATTAGATATTATTTTTTAAAATAAAACCTTATAATGCATAAAAATCCAATTCGGTTAGAAATAAATATTTTTTCATTTTGACTAAAAAATTATATAATAAAATTATAAAGAGTATAATAATAAAAATAATATGAATAATGAGTATCAATAAGACATGAAAATTATTTATCATAACATTACCTAGGTTTTTATGGTTTTCCACCCTTTTATAAATCGAGTCCCCTTAATTTTATTCATTATATAAACAAGTAGGTAAATTTTTATTTCATAGCATTTTATGATTCAAATATTGTTTGTTCAATAATATTTTTTTTCCTAAAAACATAACCATTTAAAAAATTATATTATACAAAAACCTCCCTCTATGTTAAATAATCTATAATGGATATTCTTTATAACTATAGTTTTCATCCAACTGAAAAAGTTCAGGTCTCAAAAGAAGAGATTCATCCAAAATATATATTTATTAACATTGAAATATAAAATATTTCATGTGCCTAAGATAAAATTGTAGGTAAGGCCACACAAAAAAAACTCCAACATTATCTAGTAATTAATATGGTCTAATGAATTGCATCTAAAAATTTCCTTTTTTACCAAAATGCATAATAATTTTTCATGATGACTCTTTAATAAAAATAGAACCTCTTACCTTGAATGAAATATATTTCCTATTGTTATATGGGAATCCTTTCATCTTCACTAAATCACCCTGATGTGATACTAAATCATCTTCACCCTCTTAATGAGTTATTTTACCAATTCTATTCTCAAAACATTCATTCACCAAATTTATCCCTATAAGCTATAGTCGAAAATCATTTTCCTTATAATGCTTCTAAAGGTACTATCTTTGTAAGAGAATGAGAATAATTATTATATTAAATCTCAATTAATGTTAGATATTGATCCCAAAATTCTTTGATAATTCATTAAAAAATATTTCAAAATATCCTCTAAAATCTAAATCCCTTACTCTAGTAGTCAATCATATTAATAATGGAAGGATATACTAAAATTTAAATTAGTACCCAAATACAACTGACTAATTATAAAAAAAATAGGTAAACCTATGATCATATTAAGACACAATAAAGGGGGACACTCCATGTAATCTAATTATATCATTAGCATAATTTCAAGAAATTTTATCCAAATAAATATTATCTCAACGTGGAATAAAATTAGAATATTTAGTTAATAGATCAATGATTACCCAAATTAAATTATTACCTCGATATGTATTTGGAAATACCACCATGAAATCCATTGATATATTCTCTAATTTCCATTTTGGCACTATAAAATTTTGAATTATAACCTTCAATAATTTTCATTTATTTTTAACTTGATGAAAAGTAAATCATTTCATCGTAAAATAAACTATATCTTTATTTATTCCTTCCCACAAAAAATGTTCTTGAAGATCTATAAACATTTTTTATTTCTAGAATTAATATAAAACAGAGATTGGTGAGACTTAATCACTAGTTGTTTCTTGATATGGGAATCACTTGTCACACACAACCACTTTCGTAATCTGATAACACTTTCTTAATCAATATTAAAATTGGAAACATACCCTTTTACATATATTCTATCTTTTCTTTTAAAACACAATCCTCATTATGATATTTCATAATTATATATAAAAAAGATAATTTTAATAAAACCTAAAACAAAATATGGGGAGTTTGTTAATGAAAACGTTTTAAGCCAACATTTATAAAATAAATAACCAACAAATCGTGTTCCAAAAATTACAAGGTTAATATAGCATTATATTTCCTACTAAAAGAATTTACTGCTCAATTTAATTTTCCGAAATGGTAGATAACATTGCAGTCATAATCCATTATCAATTTTATATATCTCCTCTATTTGAGTTTCAACTTTTTATGAGTGAATATATACTTTAAAAAAAGAAGTAATATAGATATAAAGTCTCCATTTCTAAATAGAGGCACAATAAATAGATCATTAGTAAATATTATTTTTTATTCCTAGAATCATTTATTTTATTCTATTATCCAAATGAATGTAACAACTTTTTTAATGATAACTTTTTCCTCTAGATTGAAAATTTCGAAACGTTTTCAAAAACCTGTTAATAATAGATTCGTAATTCAAGAAAACATCAAATATTAATAATATTTTATGTTCTAGGACATTCCTAAAAGAAATTTTTTTATAGTAGGATCAATAATTATTTCATATTTTTTTTGAAATTTCCAAGTAATAAAATATACTATATCCAAGAATAACATTGAATTTTTTTCCATATAATATCTTTTTGTATATATTTTTAGTCAATCCTTAGATGTTTTTTATGATCTATATAATAACTACTATAAATGAAAATATTATTAATATACACAAACATAAATTTGTCAATATAATAAAAATGATTAATCTTCCTATATTTAAAAAAAACTTCTACTGGATTTTTAGGGAGTGTAAATGCTTTTCCAATAATATAAATATGTGGGTATTCTTCCCTAAAAAACCATTTACACAGTATGAACTAGCATGCCCAAAATATTACACATAATCAATGGGATACACATCATGTATCTCAATTATCAGACATGTAATTTTCCTATAGCTATTTTGCAACCCACCCATCACTTCCTTTAAAAGACAACCCAACCAGACAATGGACAGACTTAGGATCCAATCCATAATGAGCACTAAATAATATATATAATAGAAAACAAAAAGATTTTTACATGATAAGAAAAGATAAGTTCTTATAGTATTCTCCAACTAAAGAAACTCATCCATATGTTCAACTTACATTGGCATAAAAACATTTTCTATGATCAAATCTGTTCACTGAGCAAGCACATCATCCTCCAACTCTAATGTCCCATCATGTACCAAGTTGTGCTACTAAATCAATCATACTACCATGATATAAGGTCCTCAAATATTCTTCCTGATTTATTAAAAAATTAATATAGAATACTCCTCAAACTATGAATCAATATATAAATAAACCTCCTTAGGATCAAAATTATGAGAAGGGATTACATGATAATGATGATGATGCGTAATGTGGATGAAGTCATGCATGTAACGATACCTCTGAGGTAATAGAAATTGATAGGATATAAGCCTAACTATTTCTAGAATCTAAAATGGTTTGTCATAATGTGGTGATAACTTCCCATGACCCTTTAAACCTTTATTCACAAATCTAGGTGATAGCTGTTGGAAAACATAACTCGGACCTCATAATCTAGATGTCATCGATGACAATAAGCATATGATTTTTGTTAGGATTGAGTTGTAGAAATCCACATACTGGTCAGCTGAACCTACTCTAATGTCTCCTTAATGCGATGAGGACCTATAATTTATAGCTCTCTTACGTCTAACCATCATATGGGTTAACAGAACATCCTACTGTATAAGGCCTCATAGGGATCCATATGTATCATCGTTTGATAACTATTATTGTTAGGGAAATTGATTATAGAAATATTATTCTCCCATGATCAGACAAAATCAAGGATGCATGATCAAATCATGTCCTCAAGAACCTATTTAGTTCGTTTTGACTGACCATTAGTCTGAGGTTGAAAATTGATCTCATAATCACATGTGTACCCATGGACTTTTGAAACCCCAATCTGTACCATGATGTGAAATGAGCATCCTTATTAGAAATTATTATACAAGGTACCCTATTAAATCATATAATATCATGGAAATAAAAACATCCCAGATTAGCAATTGAGAATGTTTATTGAGTAAGAACAAAGTGGACTAATTTTTTCAATTGATCAATGACTACCAAAACTATGTTGCAACCTCAAGGTGAGCTCAGTAAGATAGTGAAAAAATATATCCCAACATTCTATCATTTCCATTTCAGAACCATAAATGGTTGTATTAAAAAAAAGGATCACTGGTGATCTACCTTCACTTACTGATAGGTATAAAACCTCATGATAAAACCAACTATTGGACACTTCATCTATGGCCTCCAATACTATCGGTGCATATCACGATACATATTAGAGATAATCAAGTGACCTACCCATAGAGAATCATGTGACTCCCATATTAACTCCTCGCTCATATCTGTGTGAATTGAGATACAGCCATGTATACATATGATGTTATCAACATTGACATCCTAATCTAGAGGTGGGTCCACACCATCAATGTTCTCTTATAGTACCTAGTCCTTAGGATCTGAAAACTACCTTATCATCACCTTCTCAAGAAGTGAAGAGGCCATAAATAGTGATGCAAGTAAATATTTTCTATGATGCTCTTGAAAATTATATATGCATCTTAGAAAAAAGATCCATAAGCTTGTATTCACTACTAGAATCCTAAATTTCTTATGCCTGACTCATTCTCAAAGCATCAGTAAAAGCATTTCCATTCTAAAGAATAATGGAAAGTGAAATATCAATGTACTGTATATATTCAACAAATCTTCAATTCCTTATATATCAGACAAACTATGTAAAAATATACCTAAAGATTTTGTAGTTGTAAACTCTATATAGTTCCCTCCCAGTAAGCAATTACTCCAAAAATGTGTGACGTGTACAACAACTACAAACTCAAGATCTTACGTTAGGTGATTCCACTCATGAAGCCTCAACTTCTATGACCCGTAATTAGTGAATCCATATTAATAAATCAAAGATTCTATCAAAATGACACCAGATGCATCAAAAAAAGACAGTATATCTCTTTCCTGGCTCTAGTAGAATCAATATTTGCATTGAATTCAATCTCCCATTCATCTCATGAAAGTATGTATCAAAGGATAATGACCATAAAAAATGAACACACTTCTTTTTCATGCCCATAAAATGTGCTACGAAATGTGAGAATTTCTATATAAAATAGGTGTATTAATGAGAAAACCCAAAGAAACTTTATATATCTAATATTTTCTTGGGATTATACTAGGTAACGATCAGTCTCACCTTCTCTCGGTCAACTAAAACTCCTTCCATTGAGATAATATTAACTATAAATTTTAACTTATAGACATAAACATGACATTTACTAATCTTAGAATACGTATGGCTCCCTCTCAATGTATTCAAAATGATCTCAAGATGAGTCTAATGGTTATTAAAATTATATTAATATACAAAAATGTCATACCAAATGACCATAAAAAAAGAATTCACAGTGGGATGGAAAACCAATTTCATCATATCCATGAAGACAATAGTAATTTTCATAAGACCGAACATAATCACAAGATACTCATAAAAGCTGACCAAATTCAGAAATCCATATGTGGAATATTTGAAAACCTCACTCAGACGCGATGATTTCCCAATCGTAGGTCAATCATTGAGACGACCCTTTCTCTTATGATCTATTGAAAAATAACATCTATTCGAGGTGAAGGATAATAGTTTTTCACTATAATATGATTTAAAATTCAGTAATCTACAAAAATCTTAAGGGTTCTATCCGCCATCTAGTAAAAAAGGATTGGTGAACCCCTAAGAGATAAACTATTTTATATAAACCCCTTGGACTCAAAATAACTGAGTTACCAATTGAGGCTCCATAAATCAGTATTAAACATCTTTTATAGATTAATGGATACTATTATAGATCTAGGAACTATCTCGATAGTAAATTCTATGTCTTTGACAAGAAGTATTCCTAAAAATTCATTAGTGAATACATACCTAAATCAATCAACAATATGATTGAAATTAGTCTGATGAAGTCCGAGGTCCTCCATTTAAATTCTAGAAATCTGGGTTAGGATACTCTAGTATAACTAATCCATCCTGGACAACCCATTATCCCTTGTAAATATAATCTTTGTAATCTAATGATATAAATGACACCCTCCAATGATATCAGTCCACACAATCCTAATAAGGAACCAACCAATACATACTAAGAGTAATTTCAAAGCCCTACATCTCAAGGATGAATAGTTTCCATAAACAATAATGGATGCCTACCTCTAGAAAACTGTCCTTGAACTAGAATGTGATCTTGGTTCGTATACCCAATGGTGAATCATGCATCATTATGCCAAACGTGTACACAACACAAAGCATATGACTCTCCCCAACAAGCATAAATATGAAAGAATGTTATGAAACTATGTCAAATAAAGAAGAAAAGATAGTATAGGCTACTATAATAGTACCTCGAACAGTATATTGGTTTGTTTCCTACTCTTTTTGTATAGAATACACATAGTAAATTTGGCCTCATCTCTAGCCGTATGCTACAACATGACTACCCAAGGTGGGTATTTTCTATTGGTGAGGTAAATCAAGTGTTTGTATTCCATGGCCATGACATCTTCCTATACTTGTATGTATAGTAATACTCCGCTATCTTTCCTGGTGAGGTCTTACTGAACCTACTTTTGAAGGTGGAGCTAGCATGGATCTTCTCCCACTCAGTACAGATGATATGGTCCTACATAAATGTTTTAGCTTCCCAAAAATTCTAAAAACTCATCACATAAAGAGATATATGGGAAATTGGTGACACTTAATCCCATGCTTCCTATATTGGTGACATACCACCTATTTTTTTTGGAAGGAATATGGTTTCCGCTGCTAATGTGTGTAGTCTCTATGCATCGCTTCTAATCGCTAGTCGAACCGCTACTCTCTCAGGGTTATAAACCACACTAGCCCACACTGTCTACTTACCGTGGGTTATTTTTCTAATAAGTGTATGGTTAAAAATATTATATATAGTATTAAATTGGAAATTATTTACTAAGAAAAGATAGGGTGCATCAAACTATCCTCATATCATCTTACTTTCACTGACTCATCAGCTGTGTTGATAGGTGCAAAGTGATGATTCTCTATAAATAAAATTGAATAGGCCATAGATATCATCATGTCGTACTATAGTTAAATGAATTCTCTAGAATGACCATCCGTCCAGGTATATAGGATTAAGTAGTCAACAAATTTCGATAAAAAATCCCTCTAATATTCTTTTTGATACTGTCTATCTTGATTCGAAATATCCCACTAGAGTTAGGAAGATCCTACAAGAATATATATATATAGAGTTTCAATCTCCACATAGGAGGTGTCTCCTTATTATCGAATATATAAATTATTGTTACAAACCACAACTATGCGTCATTTGGTCCTCTATCCCTTGAATATATGGGTGAATACTGCTACTGTAACTCCCTAGTCAAGTCATCCTAAGAAGGGTCATAGTGTAGGGATCCATGTAATGTATTCATAAGCCATAAGAAATGTAGTCAAAATCATGAATCATCACCCACATCTGTAACAATAAAATGTGTCACATGACTCACTACTAGAGGTATCATTGGAGGTTCATGGCCCACAACCTATAGAGTATGGTCATCACCACCCTCATAGAATGTGACCAAAGGATGTCATGGTGGAATTTCCTTATAAATTCCAAAAACAAACTTCAAAAAGTATTCAATAATTAATTAATCTAAGATATTATAGAAAACATGTATAAATCATTTCTATGAAATTATTTCACTCCACTTATAGATCAAGGATTCAGGTCTAGGTAATAGAAACACTTATATAGAACAACGGAGACACTACGTGCTTCCCACTCCTAACGTCAGGTCTATTCCATGATCTATGTTTTTCAATTAAATATAATTTATGATTTTAATTTACATTTCAATTTTCTTTAGATGGTTGAATTAAATATTTCACCATTTTAAATCTATAAGTTCCCAAACACCTAATAAACCAAATTGGGGTGTTAATTTAACCCATACCATAAAATATTCAAGTCCATGCGACCAATGGTCCATGACTCTACATTCCATAGTGTACTTTTTACGGTGTATGCTATAGACTATATAGAAAAATAATATTAGGTTATAGAAATCACTATAAGTACCAATATTGTTTTATCATATCCCTATAAGAATCATAAGCTAAAAAATATATATATTTACAATAGTCAAGAACTCAAGGAAATCACACAAAATGTAATCAACCCAACACTCTGATATGGAATGGAACATGAATATATTATTAATTTATTACAAGGTGTTTAAAATGATTCATGATCATTTTTTTCCTTTACCTTATATCATTGTGCTATTTATATAAGATAAAATATAATTATATCAAAAGTAATATCATAATTGAATCACATCACACAATAGTGAATCCAATAAACTGTAATAATAAAAATATAGAAAATATCAATTTCCATTCGAAGAAAATTGTATTTTATATATACATTGGTGATATACTCTCATGAATAGCTCATTACAAAATCCTATAGTGTTTGTAATCTCATTCCTACTATCTCAAAATAGTAAGGCATGAGAAGAAACTTTGTTGATACCAATTTTTGATGTCCCAATACCATATACCATTGAATGGTACCCCATGCCTAGTTGTCTATATGGTATCCAGCACTTCTACTTGATTTCCAGATGTTGTTGACTAGTAGTGAGGGTCGTGGGTGTTTCTATACGGAGACTATTTCCTCATTAGCAGAATAGAAAAATGTTAAAATCAATAGATAAATAGGAGAATAATTATAATAGGGAATACGAAGTAATAATCAAATGATAATTGGAATGTGAATCACATAAAAAAGGATGTTAGTGTATGTAATGTATCTATAAAGTAGGAAAACATAGATACAAATATAAGGTATAAGTACTATACATTTTATAAAAAAATTCCAAAAGACTATCCAAACATCCTGAACTTTGGGTGAGTCATATATAACCTATCTCCATCCAAGGTTATGCAAGAATTCAAGCTTCCATAAGAAGATCTTCCTCTTATATATAACGTCAAAATATGTGTCTGAATTGGTGTTATTGGAGGCTTATATTGGGTGGGAGATAAACCAAATTGGTCACCTCCAATGATTTTTATAAATACATAGTCATTGTATACAGTATGAAAGTGTAAAAATATAACAATGGAAAGAAATAATAACAATAATAAAAGGGTTTTTATGGTTCCTAAAGGAAACTTTGGTGACACTACCTACATTGGCCCATGATGAGGTAACTATGAACATGTATCAAGGGACTAAATTCTTAGTATCACACTTATATGGGATGAAATTAACATTTTTAAGGGACTCCATTATCAGTATCATAGTAGTAAAGGGGACTCCATTCCCAGTATCATAGTATTAAAGGATTCCATGATCATTATCAAAGTATAGGGACACCATGCTTAGTATCAAGTATAGGGAAACCATTCCCAATATCATAGTAAGGGTCATCATGTCCATATAGTACCACTAGGTACTTCATTCTCTTATATTATCATAAGGAACATCATTCCCATCTAGTTTCAGAAGGGACATCATTCCTGAATAGTATCACAAGGGACGCCATGCCTGTATAGTGTCACATTTATATAAGTGTCTCCACAACAATATTAATATTACATGTTCATGGTTAGTTATGCCCAGTTATTAAAATGATAAAGGGACCACATTTTCATTTCATATTAATTAGGTGGGACAACATTCCCATTCATATATATATATATATTTATTTATTTATTTATCATGCACGAGGGTCACTATGCCCATTTATTATATTTATAAAGGGCCATCACGACCACACATATTTATTAGTAATATAAAATTTCTTAAATATGATCCAAGTCATAATTTAAAATTCATTTACACTTAAAAATTACATGTTTGAAAATAGTCTCCAATTTCAACAAGTGACATGGGATCACCACTCAATTTTATTCTGTTAATTAAAATTTTCAAACACATTTCCCATGTTATGCCACTTAATTTAATCCAATTCAAAATGATATTATAATTTAGGGGGATAACCAACACAATTTTAGGTGTTATGGGTGTAACATATTGAATAATAATTAGGCTTATGGAGGGAAAATTCCACAGGATGGCTCACTCTAAGGTGGTAGACCTTGACATGATTTAGGTTCTAACAAGTCAACCAATTCAAGGATGATAAAATTTAAAGAAAAACTCAGGGAAAAAACACACAGAACATTGAAACATATTTTAAAACATGATACATAATTAATAAACATACAACCATAAACTCATAGTACTCTCATCGTCCAGTATCAGCCAATAGTTTGTGATGGATCGAGTGAAAATGAAATAATGAATCAACACACTAGAAATAGGGAATAATAGGATATATAAAATAGTGAAAGGGACATGAAGGAAAATCAATAATGTAGAATCAGGTTTGAAGAAAATACTTGTTTTCTTCGATCGTGATAGATGGATCTGAAATCGGAGTTTTGGAAGTGAACAAGGCGCAAACTCAAGCTTAAGTATTCCTTGGGTGGTCCTACGCGAGAGAGATGGGTTTGTGAGGTTATATATAATAAAAATGATTCCTATGCCTCTAATTTATTAAAACATATTAGTTATTTACATGGAATTTAAATTCTTTAAACATAATTTAAATATCTGGATCTTCCTCTCAGGAAAAAACCGTTATAATTTGTGAACTAGCCTACCAAGAACATTACATATCATTTATTAGATACATGTCGTGTATCCAATTTACACAGCGTGTAATTATCCTGTAACCATGATACTTCCCTTACGTCTCATACTCTCCCAAAATAACCCAAATGTACAATGAAAATTCTTAGGGTTTATTCAATAAATATCACTAAACAAGAGCCATACAGAAAAACAAAAAGATATGTACAAGATAAGAAAAATCAGGGTTCTTACTTTTCAAATTATTTCGTGCACATTAAAAACTCTTTTATAATAATCATAAGATAATAATACATGTATTTATTAAAAATAATTTTATATATCATAACATATAAGATTTACTTATGACCTTTTATTACCCATTTATTAAAAATTCCACGTTTAAGTCACATTTTGGCCAATAACTACTTTTTTTTTCTTGTTGGTTTTGATTTTTATTTTTTATCCTTTTATATTGATCATGATTCCATAATATCAATAATTTTTATAATTATATCACTTATATTAATCATATTTTTATTTTTAATAGTTCAAAATATCTGGATATAGAAAATTAAATACATCGTTCAGGAAGATGGTAAGTTGTACGTATGGAAGAACTTTGTTTCAATTTTAATGAAGGATTGAAATAAATAATGGTAAATAATATATTACCATAAAATATTTATTTTTATGTCATATATATCTCTTATTTTCATTAAAAATTCCCCAATTACCTTCCATGTAAAGCATGAACAACTTGCATCGCTTCAAGTGGTGGTAGTTCATCGTACACATGAGACACATTATCATATTCCCACAGAATGGATTATAATATGGTATATTTAATATAATATTTCAAAAAATATAATAATACCATAAATATAATATATATAAATTTTAATCCATCATTATATCCATCTATGAAAGGTGGTGATGGAAAACTAATAACATCAATTCGCGTGGTTGTAGTCTACTGTAAACCAGAATGATGATTTGGTATCCAATTTGATGGAAGTTTATTTTTTTAGGTTATTAACATAACATTACAATATATAATAATATTTCATATATTTTGGTTATTTTATCATCATTTTTTGGTATTAATTTAAGGATTTGGGGGATGAAATAAAATAAAACAGTTAGTTAAGGCCATTACCTCTTTTTCGAATAACTTATGTTGGTTTCCACCAAATGAATTCCTAGGATGAATTAATGAACAAACAATGAATTATGTGATGAGAGAAGGTATGTAAGGATTCTATTTGTCTAGGTATTAGATGGACTAATGGGCTTTGTATGTGTGAAGAGTAGAGGTGATGTTATGTCCTTTTATATGTAAGGTGAGTGAAACACTTGTAATTTTTGAAAAGAAAAAGGTGTGCCCATGATTTTCACATACCAAAAAAACAAAAATGGGAAATTAGATAACCATATAAGTTTAAAGGTATAAATATTTCTATAAAAATATTTGGACATGTTTATAGGAAAATTTACCCCTTCTAATTTAAATTTAACACCTTGGTAAACCCATCTTTACTTTAACCGTGGTAATTAATTTTTACGGATTTCACTATTCATAATTGTATAAAATAATGTTGGTCCTATTATAAAATATAAATTATAATAATAAATAATAAATAGTCTATTATTAAAAATTACATTCATAAAACTATCAACATTTAATTAAAAGAAATGTTTTGTATGTAACGAAAAAGATGTTTTTTCGAGGAGAAATGTTTCAAATGTATTAAAAGTTTTTGTATCAAAAATAAATTTGGAATTGATGAAAATAAAATAATTGAATTAATATATAATGAATTTAACTATTTCTATTCTTAAAATCGTATTGAAATAAAATTTATATTTTAAATTCTATGAATGATATGAAAAGTTTCAAAAAAACAATATTTTTTCACTATTATTCGAAAAATTATTCTGCATAGAAAAATTACAAAAAATAACTGTATGTGTATTTATAAATGTATATTTAAAAAATAAATAATTTTTAAAATATATTATCTAAAATTTTATAATATTAATTTTAAAATATGTTTGAAAATGATAAAAATACTACTTTGAAACCTTTATTGTGAAATCCTTTAGGCTTTTCCAACTAGAGGGCGGTTGGGTATGTTTGTAATAATATCACTTGATATATCCTAAAAAGATTATATTTTTCCTGACATATTAAGAGTTTCCTATATAATCCCTTGATTTAAAAATATCAGGGATGTTTTCAAGCATACATATATAACACGTATGAGGTATTTATCTATTCTAGAGAGAGGAATGTGGTGTTATCATCCATAAATCTGAATAACCTATGATGTATTAATCACAATGGTCATTTAATGATTAGTGAATTAATATTTCATGATTAGGGTACATGGTATTTAAAAAATTCAAGTCATAAGGTCGCGTGATGTCGTAGGCAAAAGGATCATATAAAAAATCATACATTCATAGGATGTTTCTAATGGTAGCAAGAATATAGATACAAGTATTTCATATACATCTTCATATATCCCTTTATAGCTTGATTAAAATTTATTCTTTGATAGAGGATGTAATTTTCATATATTCATAGTTTTGGATAGTGATTTTTTTTATATCTATTGAAAATTTTCTAGCGAGGCCACACATTAGGGTTGGTTAAATTGGTATTGAGGTTGATGCATATAGTTTCTCTATAAGTGTTTTATTGTTTATCCAAAAGTTTATTTTTAATGGGTTATTCATTTGGTATAACATATTATGTAATTCCCAAATATTTAATTAAAAAAATTTCAAATGTTTTTAGAATATATGAAATAGTATTTTTTGAATCGTTTTATATATTATTTTATATAATTAAATATAGGGTGAAATAGAAATAAATCTATGCGTATTTAGTGTGTCTGGGAGACTGTTAGAGATATACCCTAAAACCCTACATCATATGTGATGATAAAATCATCAAATAAGATACAAGAAGCATGGATTCATGACATACAATACTCTTTAGTGAATAGAAATATCATAAATGCATGATATTTGTAACCATTCTATATCCAAAAAAGTTTTAAAGAGTTGAAATATAATTATATATCACATAAGATATAATTTTTTTTTTCTAATGATGAATCAATTGAGTTAATATGCACTAGCCAAAACTATACTAGTATAATTACCACATTCCATAATATTTAGTTATATGTAATAAATATACAAGAAAATACATGATGTTCAATAGTAACGTAAAAATGAATATAGATAAATCCCAATACCATATTATAATATACGTGAAAATATAATAAACTCCATTACCCAAAATATCTCTTCATTCTATTTTCTTTTATAAAAGTGGAACTAGAATGTTATGTTATTGAAGAGGGTTCTACCAACTTTATGAGTGATTCAATTAGCCCTTGAATACACCATAAAGAATAGATTTCAATCATATTCCTCTTGTGGTCTTCATCAACCATAGACAATGAAGACAATGGAAGCACTTCTGTTAAATGTGTACACAATTTATTATTTTTTATATTATATAATTTTTTGTTTCCCACATTTTTTCCCGATTTTTGGGGTTTTTTATTTTTTATTTATTTAACAAGGGTCCTTAATACCATCGAAACCAATCAAGAAGATATCTTAGAGTTAGTATGTTTTTCTTTACATATGTGTGGAAGGTTATCCCCACTTTTCATTGTTATTATTTTAGTTGTATAGTTCTTAACTTTACTCTTTTATTTCATCATAGAGTCATGTTTAGGTGTATGACATATGTTCCCATGTTCAGGTACAATAGTAAACTTATTTAATTGATATCAATATCTTCCATTGATTAATTTTATTAAGTTATTTATTTTAAGTATATTTATTTGATGGACTATTAGAGGGTAAATCAATCACTAATAGATTTTCATAAATAATAAGTTCTAGTTATATTTAAATATTGATCAGGTAAGACCCTTGATGCAATGTGACATTTATCCTTAATAGTACTGACATACTGAGTTAGTACATTAAATGATTGTATCAGAGAAGTTAATTTTTTTTGTTTTGATTTTTTGTTTATTATATGTCATAGAATAGGATTTAGGATGTGGTATAGAAGTTTTTTGGGGGTTCCTGGAAAACATAGCCATAGTGGAAGTGATTGTTTCCAAGGAGGTATGCGATTTTATTTTTTGAATTTAACAGTATGAGTTTGCGGTATAATGGTCACTTGGTTGGGAGTGAGTTGAAAGTGATTCATGAGTTATATTGGTATATAGGTAAATCCAATGAATGATAGTGTACAATTGATTATTATTTATTTTTTAATTGATTGAGAAGTTTATTTTTACTTAAATAGTTTAATTATTTATAAATTGACTTGTTTTTTCCAAAATAAGTTATTAATAATGAAATTAGGCATCATAATCAATGTGACATGGTTTATGATGTTATAAAACTTTATTTTATTTTTTATTATGTTTTGGTAATTTAATATGGATTGATTAATTAATATTAATTCTTAGTGTTAATTTGAGTAAAATGATAAAAATAAAAAATAATCAATTTATAATGTATCATGATGTGGAATTTAATGTGGATTGTGAATCATGGATTTTTTTTATTGCCAATAAGAAATATTTCCATTATGATAAAGCTTCCAATATGTTTTGAATCATTTGAAAATAATTCATTTGGATGATACCATTTTTACATAGTGTGAAAAATAATAGATATTGTTTACTTGATATAAAAAATTCTATATGATATTCATAAATGAAGTTATTTATAGTTGAATAAATATATATGTTGATTGGGGAGATAATCTGAAATCCAATGAACAGAACTGATTACTGATATGTTGTCTAAAACAATTTATATGTTTTCTTATAGAATGAAACTAGTGGAGTGATTAAAGAATCAGTTCCAAAAAGACCATTCTACATGATGTTGTGACATAATATGACAAATCACCAAAAATCATATTATTATCAAAGATGGTATTATTTGATGATGAAAATATTTAATTGATTTTGGGATATGTTGAGAAGGTTTTTTGGATTATTTTTAGGATATAAATTTTTTATAATTTTATACGAACATATTTTCAGAAGTATGAAATTGTTTTGTTAATTTTAGAAAAATTAAAATATGTTGAACCCGAAGTATTATGTAGAGTATAAATTTATAGGGTTTAAGAAATTTTAGGGTAAAATGGAACCCTACTATGTTAATATTATATTAATTATATGAATTTTGTAAAGTCTAAAACTATATTTTTTATTTTGTAGGGTGAAATTGAAGACTGGAGAGTCGATATAGGATTTGTAAAGTTTTCTATAAAATTCATATATTTAAATTTCATAATATTGGAGTACATAGAGTTGTATGGAAGAAACATATATTTCAACCATTTTCAAGAACTCATAAATATATAGAAACTGGAATTTATCTTGATCATTCAGATTTCATATATTTATTGACAAACTATGTACTGTTCATTCACAGACTAATAATATACATATTCATAGACTCAAGACTAAATAGAGTTGAACAATTATTATTCTAGAGTACAAGAATACAAATTATAGTTTAACATCATATATTTCATGAACATTATGTAGTCAAATAAACCTTATGGAACCTATAGAGTTCAACATACTCTATAAATCCATGTTTGGGACAACATAGATTATAGTTTAGAAGAACATTAAGAAATTTTAAAAGTATAAAATAAAAATAAATATTCTGATGATGAAATAAATTGAAATGGAATATCATTATTAATTAAAAAACTAATATTTAATATTCTAAAGATATCTAAATTATATGATGCATTTTTTTATTCCATATATTTAAATATCTAAAATTGATTAGAAATATTTTGTATTGATGATGGTCTGGTGAGATGAGTTCCACACCATTAGATATTATGCCACATCATAGTGTATGAGGCCATTAATACATGGATGGATATTTTAAAATATTAAAATGTAGCATATCTCATTGATATATAAAAGACAAAATAATATTGATCATTTAAGTGTGTTTTAAGGGAAACTATCAATCATGAATTTTGTGAAGATAATGGGTAATATATAAAACTAGAAAAATCCATTCGTTTGAATTATGAAGATCACCAATTGAAATATGATTTATGAGTTCACAAAATTGAATATAGAAATAAAATATTAAAATTAATTTTCTTTTAAAATAAATATATCTGTATAATAATATGAAAAGTGATAAATACTTTTCATTTTTTTGTTCATCTATGAAATTATTTCAAATCGACGGAGGATTAATCGATACACTTGAAAATAAAGGTTATTAAAATATTGATAGAAGGAGAAAGTAATGAGTTCTTAGAAAATTCATTAAGTTGAGTAATAATAAAGATATGACCTAAAATATATCAATATTATTAGAATATATTATTGGTTTTCTTCCAAATATTATTGAAAAGAAGAGTAATCATTAAAATCATCAATGAAAAGGTTCAAGACATTTTTATGACCTAATTAATAGTATACGACATGATAAATTCAATGATTATTAAAGAAATTCAACACCAGTCATGTGGGTTCAGTTTTTCGAGACATACAAAAACATCTCGAGGATGATATCTATAGGATTCAATATAAATTTCTCTTCCATACATCAATTGTAATGATTAAGTATTTGGAAAATACTGACAACAGGTAATAGTAAGTATTCCAACATATTCCTTCCATGAAACATTATTATAATCTAGTAATAATTGTAATATAATTTTTTAAATCACTAATTTGATGGGATAGAAACATAAAAAAGTGTATGTTTCCTCAATAGATTCTAACCCTATAAAATCCATATGTTTTGTCTTATTATATATTCTTCATTGAATACCATGGTGATCATTTTGTTCACATAATAAGTTTCATATATTGAATATAGGATAGTTTCTTATGTTATAGTATGTAAAAATGAAAAAAATAATATAAAACTCAGCTAAAGTTGGGTACATTGATTAACCTACCTCTAAGTGTACCTATATGATTTATTGGGCATTTCAGTTGGTATCATATCTAACAAGATCCCCTTTTATTGTATTTAAAATTTTCCTAGATACATTTTATATATCTATATAAAATATAAATATTTCAAGTGGATTCATAGATTCCATATGTATATATCTCCTGATACTTCCCCATTAGAGCAAAACATTTAATCTCAACCAAAACCATGAAGAATAGAATGATTATATATATAAATAATTTGTAAAATAATTCAAATAATATTGCAGGATCACCATTTCCTGAAGGTAATCAAATTGGTAAACATAGTATTAAATCTATTAATTATGATTCCTCTAATGATTTAGGTTCTAAAAGTGATATTTTTATAATATATGAATCAATTTAATATTTATACTCTGTGAATAAATGTTATTTAAATATGATTCCTCTTAATGTTAATATATATATTTTGGATTTAATTATGTAATTATTATATGAAAATTCATAGTTTGAGGAGGATAATGTTGTGGAGAAACCCAATATTAAGGAGATACAATATAGTTATAATATCATCAACGATATGGAATAAAAGAAACATGTAATGTCTTCTAAAAATAAAATCTCAATTTGGTTGAAGAAATTTTTTAAAGAGAAATTGATAATATTTCTAAAGTTGAAATGATTTGTGATGAAATAATTTATAATTTATAAGAATATAAAAAGGATATTTTTAATTTTAAGGATACTGAATTGAAAAAAAAGCTAAAATAATTAATTACATTGATAATTATTTATAATAAGAGTGTAAAAATGTATGGGTAATATATTCTTATGTTATGTAATAAATTTGAAGAATGTTTTAAATTAGTTTAGGATGAGAAGAACACCCTTAAAATGAAGTGTCCTAAACCAGAGGTCAACTAGAAAAAATGTGAGTTAAAAAAATTAAACTTTTCGAACAATTTTGAATAAATTTGTTTCCAAAAAAATATTGTTAGTAACGAATCCAATAATTCCCATAGATATGTCAACATAAGCTTTGAGTCATCCTTTTACACCTATAACATGATCTAAGATGAAGATAAATCATAATCTAGAAAAATATATTTGAGCTAATAATTGTTTTTTTCTATTTTAAGTTTTAAATCAAAATCTATTCATGGAAGTATAAAAATGAAAAGAAATAAGTAACAAAAAATAAAATATGGTTTTTTAGAATATTTAAGAAAATAATCCCAACAGACTATCCCGAAATGGTGGTTCATATAAATAAAAATATCATGGTATCCATTCTAGATAAATAATATCTACAAGGGATATAATGAGGTTTATTGGAAACTATTAGCATTTTATGTGAGTTAGGAACAAATAAATTGAGTTTTACCATAACATATTATCATATGAAAGATGAATTATTTGTAGAACTAGGGAGAAAAATATCAAATAAAAAATAATATTTTTTCAACATATAAATTCATAGAAAAGAGGAAATATGTTCATTAACAAGAGATTTAAAATTTATGATAATATTTATAATAATTTATAAAAAGTGGCCAAAAATAGTAATAATTATAGTATGAACCAACTAATACTAAGTAATTTTACGTTTTAATGAATAATCGATTACCATAAAATAAATAAAGAAGGTGACAGAAATAGAAGAATCTATCTTGTGATGTATGAAAATAAACAATTGTTTTAATAGAGGATACTAATTAAAACAAATACTCCTAATAATTTAAATAAAGAAGATAAAGATGATTAATTAATATAAAATAAATGACTATATTTTGGTACAAAGGGCCACACCATGGACCATTATAATTTTTCAATGGATAAATAAACTATAGAGTTCAACCAACTCAACAAAGACAACACAGAGTCTTTTGAGAGTAAAATTTAGAAGAACAGTACAAAATAAAAAGAGTAAAAATAAGAATAAATATGTTCTATGTAGGATTGAATTAATAGATTATTCTAGTATGATTTATGTTCATAATTATAGAATTAATATTATAGGGAAATATAAATTAGACGATGTATTGTTTTATACGATAAAAATTTAAATATCACAAATTGTTTAAAATTATTTTTTGATTCATGTTCGACTATTGAGATGTGTTCTCAAATGTGATATATTAACAAAAATTTCAATTAAAGACACCATTCATATGTGTATGGATGTTTCAATTGATTTAAATATAATACAATTTATGGATAATTAAAATATGAAATAATATTGGGTCTTATGAAGGAATCTATTGAAACATATCAAATATATTTTTTGGGAAGATAAGGAAGAAGAATTAAAAATGAAAATTCCATTATATTGAATTATCATGATTTAATATTTTCAAATATTGGGGAGTTTCTCAAATTATGTAGGGAAAACAATATTCAATATATCATTTATGAATATAAAAGTTGGTGATAAGAATAACAAATGTTAAATAGACACTTTAGAATTGGTGTTCATAGGTAAAAATCTTGAATGTGAAAGAAGTATAATGGTATATGCCTATAATTGAAGGTCATTCAATTATCAAATAAATGATCCTATAAATTTTCCAGATCATATTTTAAATCAATGAATAAGAAAGAGAATGAATGTGATACATCGATATCTGAGAGGTAAATTGTGATTAATATTTCAATGTATAATGAGTGGATAAATTTTGATGAGATTAAACAACTATGAGGAATAAGTTATTGAAGACCCACTCATTAGTTCATGAATTGATCGATTTAAGGAATCTGTGTAGAAATCAACACCAGTCATGAAGACTAATCTATGTGAGATAATAGAAATAAACTGTATATTATATACTATTAGATACGATATAAAAAACTATTCACATGTGAATATTGTTAATATTAAGGATGTGGACGATACGTACCATATAGAGTGTAGAAAATATATATAAAACATTTTCCCTTGTGAATATAAAATTTTAAATAGAACAACATTATATTGATAATTCATGTATTGAAGGGAGTCAAACATTATAGAGTTTATATTTCTCATTAGATCTTAACATTATATACTAATTTTTTTGTTTCCTTATTATTTATTTTTCTTTCTATACCAATTTGAAGGTTTATTGCACATAATTATATCTATCGTTCTCAAAAATTATAGTATTTTGAGTTATAAGAGGGGATAACTTAAGAATGAAAGTAAAATATTTGAAACAATTAGGCACACTGATTCATCACATTCAGTGCCCAATATAATATACTATGAAATTCAACATATTTTTATGATTAATTTTTATAAATATATTGGGAAATGTGAAATTGTAATTTTTGAAATGAAAAATTTTGATTACAATAATGTGGAATAGCTAACAAATGGGTATCATGGAAAAATGAAAAAGTGGGTATATTTTGAAAAATGTTCATTTAAATGTTTACTTATTATATGATGTGATTTAATTTTAATGTGCTTGAACTAAGGAAAAATTTTTATAGATTTAAATATTTTATAATTATTAAGATCAGAATCAATTTGGGTTTGTTGTGTAATTTGTGAGAAAAAATATTTTTTTATTTATTCCAGGTTATGTGAAACAAGTATTATTAACGATAAGCTGTAAGAGTAACGAAAAGATAAATGTGAAATAAAAAAATTCAAATGATGGTTTCATTATGTAGATTTTTGTATTAATTGTTCTGGTATTTTGATAAATCCCTAAAATAATGATAGTGTGAATTGTGTGTATTAATATTATCATGGATATAAGTTATTATAAATGATGAATGAAAAGATGAAACTATGTTTAAAAGTGTTCTTAATGTATTATTTGATTTAACTTGGAATTTTTTATTTATATTGGAAATAAATTAGTGATATAATTGGATATTATGGTTTTTTTTAAAAGTTTGACTCACGTCATATGTTGTATAATCGCTGTATTAGGCATAAAGAAATGGTTGACTGGTTTTTAATAAAATATAATTGTGATAAATTTTATGTTTTTAGGATAGTTAGATGATTATGACCATTATATAATAATCCCTGAAAAAATAACTAATAAGAAGTGATTAATTAGATTTTGGAAAATGTTTTTGGAATTGTTCATTCCTATAAATATCATGTTAGAATGAAATTTGGAAAATTAATTTAACGTTCAATGAAAATTTTGGTTATTCTTAATATGAGTATTTGAGATTAACGATAATATTATTTTGACAAGAATGTTGATTGTTATGTATTTTTTGGGGTTATTTTTGAACTATTCTTATTGTTTTATGGTTATTGAATCATGTTGAATGAAATAAAATCATGATGATGCCTAGATTATATTAATTTTGTTTTGACAACATTGATGGATATATAACAATCATGATTAGAAATGTATGGAAATTATTTATAAAATATTTTTTTTTATTAAATATTTGTGGAATATGTTTTAGTTTGTGATATTTTGAATAGTAGAAAATATTTTTTTTATGTAAAATTAAATTTTTTTAAATTAATTGTGTGTTTAAAAAATATTTTTTTTAAATAAACATCATTTTATTATTGTTTTTTATATATAATTTGGGTTTCATTGGTAAATAATAAAATTAAATTAGATTTTTCTGTTTTTTTAATTTGGTTGATTTTTTTTGAAAAAAAATTTGTCTTAATGTGTTGAAAAGAAGGATTAAATGAAAAAAAATTTCATGGATTAATCAAGTTGTTTAAAATTTTGATCAGTTTTTTAATTTTTATTCTATTATTTTAAGAATTATGTGTAATTTAAGGTGATAAATTAATAAAAAATAAACAAGTGATAAAAGATTTATGTTAACAAATTGATTCAGATATAGTGGATTATAATTGTAATGGTATGTTGAATCTTGTATTAATTTTAAAGTGTTAAATGATGTAATAGATTTAAAAGAAATGTTTAAAGTATGTTGGTTTGGTTTTTCAAATATTATTAGTGGTGGTTGTTTTGATTACAGAAAAAATTCCAGGTTATAGAATGAGGGAATTGAAATGATTTTGATGTTATTAATATATGATGAATATAGTTTAATGGGTTTATTAAAGTAATTTTTTTTGAAAGGGTGAGTTTGGTTGGAAAAAAGTCATTATTTGGATTTTTTATATATTATAAAATCTTAATAATTTGTATGTTTTCCATGTGTTTTTAATTAATGTGTTTTATTTGTTTGATATAATATGGCCTTGTTTGATTGTAGTTAAAATTGTTTTTAAAAATAAATTACCTACGATTTTGTTGAAATAGGAATATTTTGAATAAAAAATAATTTATTTTCAATTTTTATTTAGTATTTATAGATTCATTATGTCCTGGTAATATCTTTAATAATTTTCATATAATTTTTTTGATTATTAATTTTTAAGCTTTCTCGGCATAATTTTAAATGAAAACGTGTTTTTATGAGTTATGTGTTGTTTTTCATTGAAGTAATTTTTGTGTTATGTTGTGTTGGGGTTTATAGAGTGTTGATTGTGCTTAAAATACAAAAAAAATGTTTGTTATAACTTTCTCAGTTTGTGTTAACGTTTGGAAATCATTGAATTAATATTGGTTCTTAATTTAGAATAGTTGAATGAAAAAAAACTAATAAATTATGTCGGCGACAATTGATGTAATGTGGGCTATTTGATATTTCCAGTGTTCTAAATATTGATATGTGTTATTTTATAAATATTATTACTCTTATAGTGGTGTGTAGTATTGGGAGTATTTGGATTAGTATGTTGGGTGAAATCATTTGGAATATTGATAAGTCATTGTTTTGGGTGCGGAGAATTGGGTTCATGAACCAAGATGCTTCTCAAGGAAAAGAATCATTATGGTGGGGAGTTTATAATGACCCATGTTATTGAATAATAAAATATAATTTATGATTTTTTTATTCAAGTGTGGAAAAAGAAGCTTTGTTTAAATGTGATGTTAAATTTTCAATTCTTATATTGAAAATGATTATTCGGATACAAATAATAATAAGGGTTTTGTTATTGTTTATATGGAATTATAATTTTTTTATCATATGAAATAGTTAAAAAAAGTAGTATACATATGTTTTTAATAATTTTGGATGGTTTTACCATATATTTAAGGATGATTTTGGATGTGAATGCAATTATCTGAAAGTTAAATATAATTATTATTTAAAAAGTAATAAAAATGGAATGTGGGGGCATGGGGTCTTGTATAGGAAAATAGGGGAGTTTGAGTGGAAAAAGTAAAATTTTAAAGGAATGGGGAGGGGAGATATATATATGTGTTGAAAAGTATGTAAATTTTAAAAAAAAATTAATATATTAAAAAATGGAAATAAGCTGTTTAAAAAAACAAAGGGGACATTATTTATTCCTAAAATAGTTCTCACAAGAGGAAAAGTATTTATCTATATCTATCTCACTATTTCCTCACTTTCTCTTAAATTATTTTATTGAAATTTGTTTTTTTAATACTTCAAAAGTTATATTTGACTGTTTGGAGATTAATTGGATGTATACTGTTAACTTGGATGTATCACCTATACTTTAGTAGGTGACTTCATTCATTCTTTGATGTTTTAATCTTTGATTTTATTAATATTTATACATTGTTAGGGTGATTTAATAATTTAAGAGTGTTTTTTAAAATGAAATATAAATTCAAATTACCTAGAAAAAGTTTCATATTTTGTTAAGAATTGTTCATATTTCATAAACATGGTGATGAATTCTTCAAGATATATGTGAACAATAGTGAGATAATAATGATATATAATTGATAAATTACAATATTAAGGTATTCATTAAATATGAATTTAATGTAATGAAATATGAGCTAAAAAACATGTTCAGTAATTATTTTTAATGTGTTTAAAAAGCATTAAACAATTTATATACTCATGTCCTGAATATTAGAATATTGAGTACTTTTCCAAAAAACTAATGATTGTTTGAATGTTTAAATATTACGTTTTTTTTCTAAAAATATTTTATTTATATGGTTAAATATGTGTTGATGTGGGGTAACCACATACAATAGACGTGAGTTTCCATTATTGTATTTATGAAATATTTTTGATAGATTTTTATGTGCTTATGATGATGTTTGGTTGTTGGAAAGTTTCTTAAAAATTCCATGACCCGTCCCCTAGGGCCCGTGCTGTGACAACCCCAACTCTGCCTTCCATTGGCCAAGGGCTGGAAACTAGCACCGAATGGCGTATTACCTAAAACCGGGAAGGCATTGCATTTCAATCCTGTAAACACACACAACCAAGAACAAAGAAAGATATGAATACAAGTAAACAAAATAGTAAAAAGAGTGAGTACAATAAGTAAAAGGGGCCAGAATGCAAGGCCAACCAGAAAGTACCAAAAAACTAAAAAGAACAAGTAAACCAGAACAGCTCCTGTGAACACCCACCAATGATCCTACCTAAAGGGTAGGTATAGCTCTCGAATAGTCATCTCTGTAGTACACCTCATCTAATGTCCACCTCTATGATACCTCCAGTCCTGGTACCCTTGACCTCAGTCAGGGTTGTCTATCGTCTGCATCAAACACAATAAGATGCGGGAAAATCCTGTGTAGGGGTGAGTATAACGATACTCAGTATGGACCTCGAGACACTCAAGGTCTCAAAAAATCCACAAATAATAAATCACAATGCACGTATACCAGTGACAACCCTACTTAGTTATATTCCCATACATATACCTATGCTATCAAATATTACCCATCTCATTATTGAGGAAACACAAGGCCCAGCTTCATTGCCAAATTACAACTGTTCTTCAAAGGAAAGATTACCATGAAGGTAATTACCACACATGTACACCACTGAAAAGAATAATAAATAGGTATCACCACCACGTTAAGCACTACACAGGTATTCCACACTTAATAATACCACCAAGGTATCACCACGAAGGAAAGTACCACACAGGTACGCCACACAGAAGACTACCACAAAGGTAAAGACTTAGCTACACAACATATAACTAAGGTACAATCGTAGAGATCATTAGATGTAACTATTAATCATCTTACTCTGTTATGATGTAGACCCATGTAGGATCCTAAATTATAATTATACCAACAGAGGATCATAGTATGTCGTCAGACCCATATAGGAACCTAGTACCTCGTCAGACCCGCACCAGATCCTAGAACCTCATCATACCCACACCGGATCTTAGTACCTCGTTAGACCCACATAGGATCCTAGTACATTGTCAGACCCACACAGGATACTAGTACCTCACCATAACCACAAAGGATCCCTTTCTCATGTCACAACCAGCTATAGGGTACATGCACTAAGCTTGCTCACATCCAAGAGAGTCTGCTTTTTAAGCTATTGGTTGATACTCCAACTACCATGAAGTCCCATGAAATTAATATCCCAATGGTCTTCCACATCATAGGGGTCTCAACACAACAGACGATGCGTCAAACATACACCTGGTCTGTAAGTTATTGTCCTTTTACTATCGAGGGCCTAGATGGATTCATGCTCAATCCAACCCGACCGTACCCCAACTTTTTCTAAATCTCAAGTGGGGTATACCAAAAGGTACGACTCCCTCCAAGGATTCTGGCGTCATGTGCGGTTCATCAAACGACTGCTCGGTGCCAATGTTATGGCCAAAAGAATATTTAGGGTTGAAAATGGTCCGGGTATGGTCTGACCCGACCCAACTCAGCCTGGGCAGACTCGTCCCGGTTCGGGTCAGCCAGGCCCGTGTAGGGCAGCCTGCGGTGTGGGGGGGGGGGGGGGCTCGACGGCCGTGGTGGGGTGCTCCGCCGTGGCTGGCCGGATGGCCCGCCTTCCTTTCCATACGGTGCATTAATGGGCTGCACCTTCACCGGCAGACAACAGTAAGCCGACCACCCTTACCTCGCAACTGCGGCACAAGGTCATGGTTCTCTTCTGTCGGGAGGCGCGGTCACGATGTTACCTTCTTCATGGTCGGTTGTGGTGCCATCCACCTTTCATATGCCCCTTTATTGTCAGTTTCCATCATCCTCCATCGTGAAGAACGCACCAAACATAATGAATGGTAGCGGGATTGGGCCATGTTTGTTCGGCCTGCTTCATCCACGTTAGTTCAGTAGTAGGAAGATAAAGATTATTAATTCAACATAAAACACAAAGAATAACGAAAACCCCTAACTTGATGTTTTTTGACATCGGAGAGGACAGAAGGACAAATGTCAGTTCATCTCAGTTGAAGACGTCCCATGTAGGAGGTGGCGAGTTATTCATTAGAGAAGATGGTGCATTCCACATTGAAGAAGTGTTCTTCATTAGAGAAGCGTTCATCATTAGAGAATGAGTTCCTCCAATGTTCTCCCAAGCTTTTCCCATTCCAAAGATTTCTCCCAAGGATAAAATGGGGAGACTACTGAATTAAATTAGGATTATCAATTTAATTTTTGGCACAATTTATTGTCCCATGTTGGCATAGTTAATTAATGGGAGGAAGTTCAATAGTTCTCCCCCATTAAAATAGAGGAGTATAAGAGTTGGGTGGTCCACACCAATTTTGAATTCAGATTGGGGGATTTCTAGTTCGATTTGTTCCCACCTTCTTAACCCATGAAGAGAGGTTTCAAAAATAAAAATTTTAATCATTTTTTTTATACTTTCACAAATAACAAAAAAAATATCCTTCACCCTTGGACTACTATGGTTCAGGTGAAAGCCTCCTTAAGGGAATACTAGAATTGAGAGTTCAACGGTGTCCTTGGATTTAAATTCCAAGAACAGGTCCTTGGAATCATGCGCCTTCAATTTTTTCGGACTCTTAAAATTATTATATAAATAAAAAAATAACATGGAATTATTAGTTCTTTACATTCTCTCCACCTTAGGGATTTTCATCCCTGAAAGCCACATAACAAAAACTAGGGAAACAAGTGGGGATACTGAGCACCTATCTGAGCCTCCCGCTCCAATGATCCCTCTTGGAGGTTCCCGTGCTGCAAGCGAACGCGCAACATAGGTATCGACTGCCCACAAGTGACCTGATCCGGTCGATACTCAATCTCTATAGGATCCTCTGTAAAAGTCGCTCTATCATCGACATCCATCTCACTGTGGTCGATGTTGTGAGAAGGGTTATGCACATATCCCCTCCGTTGGGATTCGTAGTAGACGTCGTGCACCCGGGGCAACTGAGGGGGATGTTCCAGGCCATAAGCCACCTCACCAACTCTACTGAGGACCTATAATGGTCCAATGAACCTCGAAGATAACTTTCGACCCTGGCCAAATATCCAAAAACCTCTTTAGAGTAAGACCTATAAGAAGACATGATCACTACCCTCGAACTCCAGAGGTCTTTGTCTCCTGTTTGCATAAGACTTCTGCCTACTATGTGAAGTCTTCATCTGCTCCTCAATGATCTGTACTTTCTCTATGGTAGCCCATAACATCTGTGGTCCCACATGTGTTGGATCCCTTATGTCAGTCCAGCATGATGGTTATCTGTAAGGTCGCCTGTACAAGGCCTCAAAAGTTTTCATCCCAATGGTGGAGTGATAGTTCTTGTTCTATGAAAACTCCACCAAAGTAAAGTGATCCTCCCAGCTTTGACCGAAGTCAAGGACGCAATCACATAGCATTTCCCCAAAGTTCTAAATGGTCTGCTAAGACTGGCCCTCTATTTGGGGATATAAAGCAGTTCTCAAACGAATCTGCCTCCCTAAAGCCACCTACAACCTCTTCCACATCTGTGAAGTGAAATTTGAATCACATTCATAGACAATCGTTGTGGGTACTCCATGTAGCCGCACAATCTCTTGCCCATAGAGGTGTCCCAAGCTCCCTACTGAACCCTTCTCTCTAATCGATAAGAAGTGGGCTGAATTGGTGAGTCGGTCGACGATCAACCCGACTGAATCATGACCCCTATATGTACATGGAAGACATGTCATGAAGTCCATGGATATGCCATCCCACTTCCACTCTGAGAACTCTAATGGATGAAACAAGCCTACTGGTAACTGATGCTCCACCTTTACCAACTGAAAAGTGAGGAACTAAGAGACAAACTCTGCTACTACTTTCCTCATTCTGAGCCACCAGTGCTATCGTCAGAAATCATGGTACTTTTTTTGCCACTCCAGGATTGACCACTAGAGGGGATGAGTGGAACTCCCTCAACACTTCCTACCAAGGTGACACTGGTTTCATGGTACGTTCTCTGAAGAGGATGATGTGCTCCCCAACTTCAAAAAATCCATAAGGTGCCAGTCCTGTGGATATCTGAGCACGTCGAGTCTCTTAGTCAGCATCTCCAAGATATGCCTCCCTGACTCACTGAAGAAGTGGGGGAGTGACTGTAAGAGTCTGACGAAATGTTTCTAAATCTTGTTCCACAAAGGATCTATGTAAAGCGGCAAGCTGCTCTATCGCCTCACCTAGCAGCTATATACCAGATCTTCTGCCGAGTTAATCTAATACAACTGCTAACTCCAGGTCATTGGTAGTGTAGTTTTTCTCATGTTGTCTAAGTTGTTGAGAACCATATGTAATCATTGTTCTCTCCTACATCAGGACACATCAAAGTCTGATCCCTGATGCACCTCAGTAGACTAAGTACCGTATGCCCTCCTATGGTAGACTCAAGATGGGGTCACTAGTAAACCTCTGAATCAACTCTTGAAAACTCGGTTGGTATCTCTCTAACATAATGAAGTGTTTCCCCTTATTTTTCAACACTGATAAAGGTTCTGTAACTCTCGATAAATCTGGCACAATCCTCTGGTCGTATCCAGCCAAAGCCTGAAAACTACGTACCTCTGTCACACTCTTGGGTGGATCCCAAGAATGTACCGCCTCAATCTTCGATGGACCCACTACAACTCCAGCGTTCAAAATGACATGTCCCAGAAAGTGGTCCTCTCGTATACAGAACTGGCACATCAAGATCTTACCATAGATTTGGTGCTCTCAGAGTGTGTCTAGAACTATCTGAAAATGATAGGCATGCTCCTCCTCAGAAGTTGAGTAGATAAGAATGTCATCGACGAAGACTACTACAAAGAGATGAAGATATGGATGAAATATCTTGTTCATGAGTCCCATGAATATTTCTAGAGCATTGGTCACACCCAACGGCATGATCAAAAACTCATAATGTCTATACCGACATCTGAAAGCCATATTCTGTGCATCCTCATCTCACACTATGTGCTGGTGATATTCTGATCTGAGGTCTATCGTTGAGAACCACCATGCTCCCTTCAGCTGATCAAAGAGGTCGTAAATCCTAAAGAGTGGGTACATGTTCTTCCTAGTCCAATGGTTCAGGTGGTGATAGTAAACACAAATCCTCAAGCTCCCATCCTCCGTCTTGGAGAACCAAAATGGGGCATCCCGAGGAAAAACATTGGGCCGAATGATCCCTTTCCCTTGTAAGACTTCCATCTGTACCTACAGCTCCCGAAGCTCCGTGGGAGCCATACGATATGATGCTGTAGATATTGATGCAATCCCAGGGTACAATTCAATGTAAAAGTCCATCTATCTAAGTGGAGTTCGACTTAGAACATCATCAGGGAAGACATCTAAGTATTGGTCCACCAATACAGGATAGCTCATACTCACCACATAAATCCTCTTCAAGGGTAAGGCTCGCCAACTGATGAGTGATTGGCTACACTCTCCTATGGGTATGTTCATTCTGTGCTAAAGAGGCTCCCTTCTCTCCAGTAAAGGTAAACCTAGTCCCATATATGCAGAAACACCACACTTTGCACCTAATAAAGTCAATCTGAGAATCGAATTTAGATAACCATTACATACACAAGATGACGTCATAAGGCATTGACGCCAATACTAGGAGATCCCAACTGAAGATCTCTCCTCCTAGGGTAAGCTCACATAGCAGGAACCAGTACGTAATCATCAAATCCACTCCCGTAGGAGTCTCTAGCCGTAAGGATCGAGCCAACGGCTCCATCGGAATCTTAGAGCTTTGAATGTGGGAAGTTTAAATAAACGAATTACTAGAACCTGTGTCTATAAGTATAGCAGATAAGGTGGAGTAGGAACATATCATACCTCGTGTCCTCTCAGGAGTTTCATGGTCATTGGCCTCAGCTTCCTGGAGCTGAGCTCTCCCCTGTCAACCTACTCCCTCTGGTCGGGGTGGACCACCTGGTGGTATTGTTAGTAACATCTCGAATCGTCACCCACCTCTAGCCACATGGCTAGCTCCTCTGCCACATCTGCCTGCTCCTTGCAGAACTCTTCAGTTGAACCTTTATCTCTTCTTGGGTGGTACCTCGGCTATCTGTTGATTATATATATGGTAGGTCGGGCGGTCATGAACCATGTGACCCTGCCTGCTGCAAGTGTAACACTTCTTGTTCCTCGCATGACTGGATTTGTCTCCAATTCCATGAAAAACTGATCCTGAGTCATGTAGTCATCCACCTGTAGTTTTGTTTCTCTTAGACCTCTATGACATATGTCTATTTCAAGCTGCATAAGACTCCACTATGTGACGTTCGGTGGTGAGTCTCGCTGCTAGTGACTGCTCAGCAAGGATGCTCTCCAATAAAAGGGCTATCTCAAACACCCCACCGACATCCTTATGTTGAGTGAAATCATTGAAGCCATGATCTCATGCCTGAGTCCCTACTCGAATTTCTAGGCCCTGAAAAATGGGTCTTGCGCCATATTAGTATAGTAGCATGAGATTTCGGTGAACCTCACTAAGTACTGATCCACATTTAAACCACCTAGTTGTATATGAAGAATATCTTGAATGAACATTGGGCCAGGGGTTGGTGGGACAAACATAGTTTCAAACAGGCTCTCAAAATCTTCCTAGAGAAGTGTCACCTCATCGTGAACTGGAATTATCATGCTCAACCATCTACCTGCTACTTCTAGTAGAAGAATATCGGCAAGGATCACAATAAGATCAGATAGTGTCCCTACCAGATGAATGAATCTCACTACGACCTCCAACCAATCCTCAACCACACGTGGGTCTGTCTCACCGCAGAGCCTCGGTGGCTTCTTGCACTGGAACTCGTGCAATGCGCTCAAGAGGCATGCACTCTCTGCTACTGGTGCTGGTTTCATTGGTGGCCCAAATTGTAGTGGTACCATTGGTGCCTCCATTTGTGCCTCTACTGGAAGAGGTCCCTGCACTGAGGCATCTTCGCTCGGTGGGCTATAAGTTCATACTATACCCAGAACCCTAGATAGATGTCTGCGTGGAGGCATCCTGAAAAGAAACAGACATGCCTTGGTCAAAATTTGATACCTGTCAAGCTGACTCAATGATATCACAAAGAAAACTCGTGAAAACACACACACAATCAATGTTTTTGTGCACTGAGTCGCAAATAAGAAGTCAGGGTCCTAGTGTATGGATATGTCGGTCACCCCACGAACACTAGTTTCCCTAAACTGATAACCACACTAACTACACATAACACTATTTCTATTAAAAGATCATAGTACAATGTTCTATGGTAGAACGGACTTCTTTGATACCGATTTTTCATGACCCATCCCCCATGGCCCATGTTGTGAATACCCTAAGCCCAGCTTCCATAGGCAAGGGGATGGCAACTAGCACCGAAAGGCATATTCCCTAAAACTAGGAAGGAATTGGCTTTATATCCTGTAAACACATGAAAACAAGAACACAAAAAGATACAAAAAAGAGTAAACTAAATAGTAAAAATAGTGAGTATATTAAGATAAAGGGGCTAGAATACCAGATCAACTCTAATGTACAAGAAAACTGAAAAGTAAAAGTAAACCGGACAAACTCTTGTGAACACCTTCCAAGTATCCTACTTGAATGGTAGGTACATCTCTTGAATGGTCGTCTCTATGGTACACCTCTTCTAATGTCCTCCTCCAAGCTACCTGGAGTCCTGGTACCCTCTCTCTCAGTCAGCGATGTTTGTCATCTACACCAAACACAACAAGGGGCGGGTGAATCCCGTGTAGGGGTGAGTATAACGATACTCAGTAGGGAACCTGAGACCCTCAAGGACTCAAAAAATCCAAACAGGATAATTCACAATGCATGTAAACTAGTGAAAATTATAGTTATGTATATTCACATACATATACCTATGTTATCAAATATTACCCATCTCATTCATGAGGAAACACAAGGTCGAACTCCTTATCCAAAGTACAACTATTCCATGAAGGAAAGATTTCCATGGAGGTAAGTACTACACAGGCATGACACCCAGAATAATACCACAAAGGTATCACCACAAAGGTATGTACCACACTGGTACTCCACATACAAGAATACCACCAAGGTATCACCACGAAGGAATGTACGACATAGGTATGCCACGCAAAAGAATACCACAAAGGTAAACACTCTTCTCACACCAGGTATAACTAAGGTACAGTAGTAGAAATAATTACATGTAACCACTGAATCATCTTACTCTATTTAGAGGTAGACCCACATAGAATCCTAAATCATCTTTCGACATACATGGGATCATAGTACATCATCAGACCCACACATGATATTATTACCGTGTCAGACCCACACAGGATCTGAGTACATCGTCAGAACCACAAAGGATCCTAGTACCTCATCAGACCCCCACAAGATCCTAGTACATCATTAGACCCACACAAGATCGTAGTACCTCATCAGACCCACGAAGGATCCCTTTATCAAGTAACAGCCATCTACAGGGTACCCGCACAAAGCTTTCTCATCTTTAGGGGAGTCTGCATCTCATGCAACTGGTCGATACACCAACTCCCACTAATTCACATGAATATTATATCCAAAAGTTCTCCTGCATCATAGGTGTCTCAACACAATAGACGATGCGTCAAACAGACACCTTGTCTGTATGTTATTGGCCTTTTAGTCCCAAGGGCCGGGTTGGATTCGTGCTCGATCCAACCCAACCATCCCCCAACATTATCCAAATATCAATTGGGGTATACTAAAAGGTCCGTCTCTCTTCATGGTTTCTAGTGCCGCAGACGGTTCGTCATACAGACTCTCGGTGCCAATGTTATGAAAAAAACATATAGGGTCGAAATTGGATAGGGTCCGGTCCAACCCATCCCAGTTCAGGTCGATCCGGCCCGCTGGATCTGTCCCGACCCGCCGGGTCAGGTCCGGCCTGCCGGGTCTGTCCTGGCCCTTGGGGTCTGGCCCAGCCCGCGTTGTGGTGGGGCGGCCGCAGTGCGATAGTCCTCCGCAACAGGCCAGATGGCCAGCCGTCCTCTCAGCGTGGCATGGTCGTGGGACATGCCTTCACAGGAGGCCATCAACGAGCCGGATGCCCTTTACTCACCGTCGTGGCACAAGGCCGTGGTTCTCTTCTATCGGGCGTCGTAGTCACGACTTCTACTTCATCGTGGCCGATCATGGTGCCGACTTCCGTTCCTGTGCCTCTCATGTGTTGTTTGTCGTCCTCCTTCATCGCAAATAACACACCAACCATGAAGAACGACGGAGGGATTGGGCCATGTTCTTTTGGCCCACTTCCTCCACATTAGTTCGGTAGTAGGCAGATCCAGATGATTAATTTGACGTAAAAAACGAACAATAACAAAAAACACTATCTCTAAGGATTGTTGATTTCGGATAGGAGGTAAGGACAGACGTTGGTTCGTTGTAGTTTAATACGTCCCACGCTGGAGGTGTTACATTCTTTGTTGGAGAATATGGCATGTTCCTCATTGAATAAGCGTCCTTCATTAGAGAAGCGTTCTTCATTGAGGAATGAGTTCATCCAATGTTCTCCCAAGCTTCTCCCTTTGACAACAATTTCACCCAAAGATAAAATGAGGATATAACCAAATTAAATTATGTTTATAAATTTAATTTTCGGCATAATTAATTGTTGGAACGATTAATTATACCACGTTGTCATAATTAATTAATGGGAGGTTGTTCAAGAGCTATCTCCCATTAAAAAAAAGGGGATTAAGAGTTAGGTGATCCCCACCAATTTGGAATTGAAATTGGGGGTTTTCCAGTTCGGGTGGTCCCCACCTTCTTAACCCATGTAGAGAGGTTTCAAAAATAAAATATTAAATATTTTTATTTTATATTATTATTTCACGAGAAACACAAAAACTATCCTTCACCCCTGACCTACTATGGTCATGGTGAAGGTCTCCTTATGTGAATATCAGCATTGAGAATTCAACAGTGTACTCTGATTTCAATTCCATTAACAGGTTGAAAAGTTACAAAAACCTACTCATACGTTTACTAAACATACCCAAAAAAAGATCAAAAATTCATTCTGAGCACACCGGGCCTCAGAATCAAGCGCTGTCAATTTTTAAGGCCTTGTAAAATTACTATATAATTTAAAAACATTACATTGAATTTTTGTGTGTTTACAAAAAAATGTGGGAAAGTGTGGTAAAATTGAGAAATGGTTGTCCAATTAGGATTTGGTTCAAAATTAAATTTAAGAGACACTAAATATGGGGGGTTTATTGGGAACATTTTTTCTCAATTTTATATTCTAATACGGGAAAATTATATTAAATATAAGGTCACATGCATGAGTTTTTACATGAATAATTAAGTGATTTTCAATATATGTGGATTGGATAGTGATATATTGTGATAAATGAAAAGTGTATTAAGGTGAAAATAATAAAGAGAATAAAAAAAAATTGGTTGTTTTCTCAATTTTTTTATAATTATTTTTGTGGAAAAACAAGGGATATTAGAGTATTATTTCAATATGGAATGTTTTTTAACATAATGGAAATGTTATATGAAACAGACAATTTGTTACATAATGTTGTGTGATTAAATTACTGGTCTGAGGGACAAAATTGGGGGATTTAGATATGATAAAATCATGTTAGAAATTGTGTGAAAAAATATAAATTTTTTCTATTGATTAATGGTTATCGAATGTGAGTCTTCAAGATGACTTTATTATGAAATAAGTATAAATCTTGGTTGAATAGTGATGTGTTGTATTGAGACTAATTTTATGTCTCATATGTTTATCACTAACCTCATTTTATGATGTAAATATTCAATGAAATTTATCAGTTATAGGAAGACTAAGAGGAATCATATATGGTAGGTGTCTATAGGTCGTGTTGAGTCAATATATCTAATAATCCTTGGTTTTGATGACTCAAAATACACATATTTTAATTTTTAATCTAACCTCATGTTGGATTTTTAAGATTCTTTTTAATTTTAGAATTATTATCTAAACAATTGATGTTTGGTTACCTAATTATATCATAATATTTATTTCAGAAAATATCATTTTGTAGATAATAGTTTATTTTAATAGTGCACAATATTGAACATATTGATATATTTTGTCCAAAATCACATTCAACTTGTGATAGAAGAATGAATCTGTTTCTATTACAACCAAACCCAAATATCCAAGAATATGACCATTATATTTATTATCCTGAAATTATATAAATAAAACCTAAGAATTCGTATATTAAAAACATTTTTTAGTATATTTTGTAATTGTGTTAAAATGTTTTAGATATTTTGGATGTCTATAACTACATGTATCTTAGAGAACTTTTGATTTTATTTTCTTCATAGATATTCTTCTTATGGAATCTATGAGTGACTATTTTCTTTGAAAATTACCTATGTATTTATTAATTAATTTTATCTCTGATTAATTATTATTCAGGGTTTCTATAGATTATATGACTTTTGGTTTTCTATATAATTCTTGATTGAATGTTTCTTCATTTTGGGAGACACAGCTTGTCTAATAAAGACGATTGAGTGATTTCTTGGGTATGAAGAAAAAATGTTCTTGGATAAGATACAGATACCATAAGATGATTTTATCAATTGAGGAAATTCTATGGTCAAATGTATGATACCTTGGTTTTGGTAATGAACCACCTACAACTTTCTTCTATGATTTAAGGTTTACATTATTAGAATTTATCTCGGTAATTGATATCATTTTAGTATATTTGAGTTTTTTACTTAGTAATCTATATAAAATTTAATATTTAAAATGTTTTACATTTCATTGCACATTTTATTTCCACTATTCTTATTTGATTTATTAGATAATAGTCTAATTTTAGAAAACATTATTAAATTTCATAAAACATTATTTAATCTCATATATTTTTTTGATTCAAATTTTTTGTTTTCATATAGAATTACAAATCAGTGGGATAGATTTTTTTTTTATTTTTAACAATAATTCACCTCTACCTCTTTCAGTTTTAAATATCTATGATTGTAGGACCAACAATTGGTATAATAGTTATTCTCTTAAATTATTCTAATATACTTTTTATTAGACCCTCAAATTGTTTTGATCTTGATACATTTTTATTTTTCATGCATTTTTATCAAAACATAAACTAGTTTATTTACACAAACATACATAAAAAGAAATATCTTTTTTTAATATGAAAAAACTTTTGTAACAACCTGAAAACCACACCCAAAAATCTGGTATTACAAATATCATAATTTTTTGTTATATTTGGTTTATATATGAAATAATGTAATCCAATTTTAAATAGATCACAATTTATTAAAATTTTGTCTAATAAATTCCCAATTATCTTTTATTTATATAGATTTAGAGGTTAAGGAAAACATGAAACAAAACACATTATATAATAATATGATAATGTTTTTTATAATTTTTTTTATTTCTATGATAACATCACTTTAACTAACTCATTAATGAATATTTAATCTAAAATACCTTCTACTAACCATTGAGACCTATTAAAATAATTTTTAAACCTAGGATGAGAACGAAATTTATTAGTAATGGGGTTTAAATCTAGAAGTAATATCCAATAACATTTCCCCTAATGTTAGATTTGAGTTTCCAATATTTAAAAATAGATAATGAATTTGAAAAGTTATAAAATAGATATTTTGAATCATAATAAACTGTGAAAACAAAAAAAATAATTTGAAATTAATCTAGATTTATCCTTCGAAAACACCAAGACTTTTCTTTTGAAAATAATTACCCTTTTTTTTAATACATGGATACTTGGAAAATATTAAGACAACTATGTGGACACTAACTGTATTTAACTCTTAAACATCAATTTATTGATAAATTTCCATTTTTGGTTAGGGGTTAACACCCCTTCCTACTCATTAAGATCAATACCCAAGTTTCAAAATTTAATAAAACATTCATTTTTCATTAAAAACATTTAAAATTTATTAGTGATAATAAGGATTAATGAAATTATTTGCTAACGATGTAAGGAATGTCACAAATAACTATATATCACGTCCATAACTATAATCATGAATGATAATTATAGAAATAAAAAATATTATATATAAAATTAAGAAAATTATCACTTTAAAATAAACCATGAATTATGATAACAAAATTACCTTTTTATTAACTTGTATTGTTTTAAAATGAGATGTATTTAAGAATGTGTTGACTTCCAATGTTAAATGCATACTCCTCTTCCAAGAGGGATTTGTAAAAAATAAAATAATATTTTCATTAAAATATATTTCCCTTATAATATGGGTTTTGGTTGAAAAAAATTCAATTTAATAAAATATTTCCACTTACTCAGGCTTCTAAAAACCATAGAATAAAGGTTTCTTGAAAATAAATTTTCCATACATGAAAATATGTTTCAAAAGAAATATAAATTTAATAAAAATAATATTATTTCCTAACCTAATATAATGAATACCCCTAAGACGTATCTTATATATTTCCTTCGTTAGAATATCTCACTTTCGCACTCTCACATGATATTGGAAGAAAATATACCAAAGCATAACTTAAATGGTAATAAAACCAAACGTAAAACCCATAAAATATAATAACATTTAATTATAATTTTATATTTATATATTAGATGATGGATCATGTCTATTATATGGATATTTGATAAAATATCAATTATAATATAAATTCTATTACTCTTTGTCCGTGATATGGGAAAATTATGTATGGACGTATATGACCACTAAAATAGGCACTCTAAATCCAGGGAAGGTCCTGACTTTCTAACCCATGATATTCCAAACATTAAATTTGAGCACCTGTTGGTTTTTAGAGGAATCAGTGAAATATCATTTCATATTCACAAAAAATAAACAATGATATATAAATGTGGAAGCCCACACATGGGTTATAACCAATTAATCTAATTATTAATTTATTCAAAAAAAATCATCTTTAAAAATAGTCTGAAAATGTTACATTATATATAAAAATGGATAATATTATTTATATATACACCTAATTATTCCAATTGATTCAAATTGATGAATATAGCGATACAATAAAAACCATTATCATGGTTACTTGATAATCATTCGGTCATGTGTCACAAAAGAAAACTACCTCAACACATTTTGTATATATATATATTCTAAACCAATAAAACCATATGAAAAAGGTTTAAGACAAAATTTTGTGGATGGTGATCATCAACAAAGTCTAGGACAATGGTGGCCTCATGATAGACAATGGTGGAAAATAAAAATCAATAATTTTCTAATTGATGGTGATGGAAGGTGTATAATGGTGGTTATGTTCAAAAAGAGGAGGAAAACAATGGGGTTCCAAGGTGTTTCACATAATGTAGAAGATTATTCTTTGAGAAGATTAGACATAAATTATTTATTGGTCCCTATAATCTATATTATATTTATATGTTTTTAAGTAGAGCTATAATTCTAAAAAATCATAATTTCACATCCTAGATTCATTCAGTATCACAGGTGAAAATAAACTTCCACATTCTGTAATCCCATCGATGCAAGTATCTCGGGGTCCTCCCCTAGAACCGCAGTATATCCTCCATATACCTGATACCATGAAGAACCACATGGTGGCTCTATAACCCTACATGTATAAACTACTTCATGTCATTACACCGCTTTTTGTACACCTTCTTTCTTATACAGGTTCTCACCCATGCCGTCACACGAGCTGCTCGGGGGTTGGATCTCCATTATTGTTATTCTTGCTCCCACATTAAGGTTGATAGAGCCATTCCTTATGGTCATCATTGTTGGATATTTTTCATATACTATCTAGATCATTTTATATAACTTTACAAAAATGAATAATACTTATTATATCTATATTTAATACTAAATTTAATTAATATAATCATATAAAAAATATTTCATACATATATGTGCACATTATATTTTTTTTATTTCAATTCTATATTTACATTAATTTTATCAAAATTAAATTTACATTGAATTTTATTGTACACAATTTCAAATTTACTTAACATTTTAATATGATATAATTAAATAGATATATTACTCGCCATAGTTTTTTAATATTCAATAAATATTAAAACATTACTTATTTAATTATTATATTAATCCTAAGCATCATAATATCATAATTATAACATTTTGGATAAAATATAGTATAATATTTTTATGAAAATATTATTAAATATATCATTTCAAATAAAAATTATGAACTTTTATAAATCAACTATAATTTAAATATCTGTTACGATATTATTTAATTAAAAGATATTTCTAAATAGATTTAATATAATTTTTTATTAAATTCCTTTTATAAAAATATGTGATTTTATATTCCAACCCCATAAATAAATTTCTTCATTATGATTTTAATTATATAAATATCCTTTTAACATTATGATTAAATTTAGATCAACTAGTTTTTTTAATCACTTAGTGTTTGATAAATATAATTTTCATCTGCAATTTTAAAATAGAGTAGTCTTTAAATAAAATTTCTTCAAAAATAATCACTATTGACTCCTTACTCCAAAACAACAACACCATAGATAATTTAGAGGATTCATTCCATTAGACTAATGGTATTTCAATGTTAATAGTAATCTAACATAACATCAATTGTATAAAAAGATAATATAAAATTTTTCTAATATGTGTCTCTAAGATCTATATTATTCCTAAATGATATCATCTTAATCTCCAAATTTCTCTAAACCATTTCACCTATACCAACTATAAAATTGTAAAACTCACTCTCAAATATTTGTTGAAAAAAAAATTCTTAAACTCTTTTAAATTTGGTTTAAATATCAAAAAAGGTAACATAATTTTAAATTGCTTACAATTTAATAATTTTAGGTTTAATACATTCCCAAATATATTTTATGAATACAGATTTGGGTTGTTTAGTAAAAAATATAAAAAACTCATTACCCAAAAGATTAAAACTATTTTACATATAAAATTATTTAAAATTTACCACAACATCGCTTGAACTAACTACTCAATTGAAATATTATTCTGAAATAGATTCTACTCATCATTAAGACCAAAGGGATTAATTTTTAAAATGTTGCATGTTTACAAAATTAATTAGAAATGGGTTTTAATAATAGAGGTAAAATATATAATATTATTCCTCAATATCAATTTTGGGTTTTCAAAAATCCAAAATTGGAAATTATTTAATTTTTGTACAAGACATATTTGGAAACATATTATCACTTTAAAAAACAATGTTTTTTATATAAATCAGGATTTCCCCTTTTAAAACCCAAAATATTTCTATATGAAAATAATAATAATTTTATGGAACACAATCATACATAGAAAAAATTAATAAATATATGTAGTTACTAACAGTATTGATGATATAATCATATATTTGAGGTTAAATTCTTATTGAGTTCATGGGTTCACTCACCATTACTTATTATTATGATCAGTACATGTGTGATAAGATTTTAAATAAAACATTGTAGTAAATCATTCCTTTATCAATATAAAAAAAATTAAAAAATCCTTTCAAAAAATCATATATATGTATTTTTTTCCAATATGAGATTAATTACATTTTAAACAAACTTTATAAAATTTTACCTTAATTTGAATCCATATATTTGGAAATAATATAATCATTAATAAGAAACATTTATAACTAATTATTAAAATGTTGAATTAAACTAATGATTTTCAATTCATATATATAATATCAAGGATAAATATATATCATGGCCATATCAATAATCATCAATGAAATTTATATAAATAAATTAACATTTCATTTAAAAAATGATAAACATTATCACATTAAAATCATCAATTTATTAATAAAAAAGTCACTTTTTAAGTACTTGTATGGTTTTAAAATTGGACTTTTTAGAAAAATTGATTTGAAATCCACACAAATTTCTCCTATTATATTTTTTTTATAAACTATAAAAAACATTTCTTCCTAATATATTGTTATAACAGTAACGGTCTTGGTTACAAATAAATAAAAGTTCAATAATATATTTTTTTTCTTATATTGTATTTTGTAACCCAAAAAACAATAGTTTCATAATAACTAATTTCTCTTACTTGAAAATGGGTTTTAAAAAAAATATAAATTTAATAAAAAATATTTTCTTTCCATTCTTAAAAGTAGGAAGAACCCAAGGAATTCTCTTACAACTTCTCTTCATTAGACCATCTCACTTTCCCATCCTCAAATGGTGGTGGTAGAACATAACCGTGTTGATCATAAAATGGTATGAAAATGAAAGTTAAGAACATTTATATATCCATCAATTTACTTGTATTTTTGTATTTAAATATTATATGATTGTTCTGGTATATATGTTGTAGATTTAATGAAATATCATTTATAATATATATTATATTAATTTATATCCAAAATATTAAAATGGTTTGTATGGCATTATACATCAATCTAAAATAGAACCCTCGATCAAGGGGAGATTATAAATTTATAACCCATAAACCTAAAACATGAAATTCAAGCTCTAAAAGGATTGTAAATCATGTATTGAAATATTAAAAAATTTAACCATATATAAAGCAATGATTTATAAATGTAGATTTACACACATAGGTTATATCCTATTGATATTATAATTATTTTTCAAAAACATTCATCATAAAAATAGATATGAAATTGACACATTAAATATATTGAGAGAAAATATATTGTATACATATTCCTCATTGTTACAATTGAAATGAACCAAGGATGAAGACAATGCTGAAGAAATAAATATCATTGTTTTTTTAGAATCATTCAGTCATGTGTCATGAAAGGCCACTACCTCAACACATCATATATATATATATATCTTCCAAAATAGTAACACCATTAGTTAAAGGTTGAATGTAACCTTGATGGAGATGGTGATTGTTGGAACATGAAAAGTTAGTTCTGGTGAGACAACACATGAGGGTGGAAAAGTGAAATTGTGAATGTGATGGTTGATGGAAATGGAAGGTGTATGATAATGGTGTTTCAAAAGATGGAGTAGTGTAAAACAAAAGTGTTTATAATTTTATTACATGAAAAAGAATTTGACATTTCGAAAGGATTAGAAGACCTTCATTGATTTGATTTAATGACCCATGTAATTTGCGGATGTTTCTAAGTTGATATATTGTGGCTGCATATCATGATCTCACCTCATAGATTCTACAATGATTTGGAATTTCAATGTATTATTTTTGTATATTGAATGGATTATTATCGAGATCAAGTGTAGAGATGAAGTGCGATTCTGAGACCCAGTATGCCCGGAATAAATTTTTCAAAAATATTAAATATATTAAATTACAATTTTACTTAGTTTTCTTAAAGAAGTTGAATAAAATATAAAAAGGGGAATTGATCATATATATAATGGCACCATAGAGTTCAACATTCTGGTTTTACCCTTGGCACAACATATCCTTTGTCGGCATGGGTCAATTTTGTAAATGTCAACATGAGGGTAAAATAAATAAAATAATTTTATTTTATTTTTTTATTTGTTTAATTATCGTAGGGTACTAACACTTATTTAAATACATGATTATGGAAAATTTGTAGGTTTATCTGTTTAACCATTCAAAATTGTTGGTTATTTTTTAGAGAGTGTGTAATGTGATTTTGTTGGAGGACGATGACCAGATCGAGGATTGATGAATGGTGTGATATGGAATCAAAGGATTATGCCAATGACTATGGTACGACATTATTATTCCTCAGTAATTGATCCATACATTGGTAGAAAATTTTTTGGATTCAATTTCATCCTCATTCTTTATTTCTATGATGAACATAAATCAATTTACCAACAGATTTATTTGTTGATTAGTCGTATTGCAGGAGGGGATTTATTTTTGGGGTAATTTTTAGAGAATTATATATGAGATATTTGATTCTTAGATTGTCTTTCTAATAGAAATGAACCAATATATATACAAACATTGATCTAAGTTTATTACCCTTGATTTTTCTTATTCTATTCTCCCATGATTTCATCATTCTCAATGATTGTTATTCGTTTGACCTAAGGATCAACATATCCCAATGAATAGACCATTTCACACCAATTTCATATGGAAATGATTATATGTTATATATATTGGATTGGTTTGACATGACAATAGTGTGAATATATATGTGTAAAATAATCAAATAGTTTGGAAACCCGATTTCATGTTCTTCAGTGAATAATGAATAACGATGAATGATCTATCTTCTAAAAATATTTGACAATCATAACTTATTGTTCATCGAAGATAAGGTTCAAAAAAAATATTTCCATGGTTTTCCTAGTGATATGGTCACCAAATCGATGGATGGTAGAATGGATAAGAACATAAGTTCTAGATAATGTTTTTTGATAAAATCCACACTACGTGTCATATAATGTCGATCCATACACAGTGTGGTCCCCCTATGCGGTAGCTAGTCTCATGAACCAGGCTGTATTGACCCTGAACCAGTCACCCAAGCCAGTCTTTGGTATGTCCTGATGTGTGTTTCTGATCCCCCTAGGATTTCAACTAGTGTCAGGCATCAAAATATATACTTGTTAAAGATTTAATCCCAAACAAAAACTAGGATCATAGATATAAGAAACCAAACTAAAAACGTAGTACAGATTGAACAACTTAGTCATAATAAACAAACAGTTAATATAGATACAAAGTACAACTGAAAAGAAACCTAACTGAAAATGGGACCCTGATACCATGATCTTAGTTTGACCACTTGGTCACCACCCACCAAAAGACCAACCCTGATCCATCACTGAGGAGCTGAACTATGAACCTAAACAACAAATAGACCTGAAACTGAAAATATTGGACAAGAGTGAGCACTAAAATGCTCAGTAGGGATGCCAAAGATAACGAAATCATCTAAAAACATCCTTTCCCAAAAAAATTAATACAATTTTGAAATAATGTTACAATATTATGGTATCCATATTTAAAATAAAACAACTATATTTTTCTCATTTTAAAATCCAACACATGATACCAATATTTTACATAATCATAATCCATTTTATAACCAAATTTCTAAAACAATTAAAACCATGTAAGTGCTAAAGAGAACCCGATAAACAAGCAGGAAAAGAATCTAGAACAACCAAAGGTAAAAAAGAAATATGATCACTAACCATGGGTGATCCTAAACATACCTAGAAAAACCATGGATGTACTCATTTTAGAACTAAATGTAGTCATATAGTGAATTCTATATGTCTATAACCAACTAGATTCTCTTATATCCTCACCATTGGAAAAGCCCTCTTGGCCTGCCCACAGCTCTAGGAGGGTATCGAACCATATAATTATGTCTAATCAGAAACTGTCACCTATTAATATGAATGATTCCCAGGAACCCATGGTGGTAATAATAATATTGTGTAAGTTGGAGGCCCTTACATGCATGACTCATCTCACCTCACTTGCCTAACCAAAACACAGACACCAAAGTATGATTTCCCCAATAGGATATCCCTTCCAAAAAGGTGCCCCATATTTATATGCATAGATTTCATATCAGACGAAAGTTCCAACTGGGCCTCCATGCCATTAAACATTTAAATCATTTCTTAAAACATGCCAGTTGTCCAATCGGGCACTCACATTTTCCAATCATCTTGAAAACACAACTTTTAGGTATACAAATCCAAATGAAAACATAGGTTCTAACCACACATTCGAAAATTTCACAATTACCAAACACGTCTTTACCTTTTTTTCAACTAACACAAAAAAATGTTTCAGGCCAAATGAACAAACCTTAAAGAACACATAAAGAACCCTGTTTTACAAAACACTTGAGAAACACATTATAAGGTTTTATTTAAAACCTCATTTTCTAACTTTCTTTGAATGCTAAAATCCACAGAATAACCCTGGGTTTTTAGAGAAATTACCATTTTATGAGTACCATCTTTATTTAAGGGAACATCCTTGTGTACATCTAGTGCAGTAATGGATGTGATGACATCCATTGACACCCATTTAATCAATTAAATCATTTTTAAACCAAATCCAACCATGAATTATCTAAAATAATACAACCATCGAATTGTTTCCAAAAAACTCTTTTCAAAGTCCTTTTAACCCACATATCAAGCCACAATATTTCCAAATTAAACACAAAACCCCATGCCCACAACCAAATAATTTCCATCACACAACATATGAGTTTTGTATTTCATAAAAGACCCAATTCCACTTTAAAAGAACAAGGCATTTCAAAACACGCATAATCTGTTCCTTAAACCTAAAAATTTCACAAAAATCTCTTTAGGAAACTATTTTTAACAAAATAAATCAACACCAAATCATAATTTATATCTATCCATGGTCATAATAGAGGGGGAAATAAAATATAAGAATCAAATGAAATCATGAAAGTGCTAAAGGATTATTCCACAAAGTAAAAGTTGGAATCACCAACCTCAAATCATTTACAGACGGAGATAAACATAAAGGACGGGTACAATCAAATCCCCATGAGAAATACACACACTCTAACCAATGAAAAACAAACAAAATGAGCCAACTCTTATCTTAAGGTTCATCCTAGGGAGGAAATCTCGATCAAAACCCTTGAAACAAAGAGGGTAAGGGAAAGAAAGGATATTTAATGAAGGGAACATGAATAATAACCATACTTTTATGATAATTCTCTCTAAAAGATCCCCCAGAAAGATATAGGTTGAAGGGGGAGGCTCCTCTAGTCAATTCCCAACTAGTAGGGCTTTATTTTGGAAGTTGAATCCCTTAAAAAGGTTTCCATGTCAAAAGTTATTAATCATGTAATGGGATGTACAGTTTTATTGCATGTTTTGGTAAACTATGTGCAAACCGTGAGAGGCCTACTAGAATGTTTCTAGAAACCTGAAGTGTAAAGATGGACGGTTAGTGGAAGTCATGATCAAAACAAGAAACCCCTAAATTGTTTTCAATAATCCTCAAATTACAGCACAAACACTTGGGAAGTCCACCCAATGATCCTTGAATGTTTTTAAAGACAATATAGAGACACCAAAGGCATCATAAACTCTCTAACATGCCACTTTTATCCCAATAAATTCACAATATACTTGAATAGGTATAGAAGAAAAGAAATACCAAAAAACCACAAGGACTATTATTGGATACCCAACCTAAACCTCAACTAAAAGATCCAACATTGAGAAATAAATAAAATAATGGAGTATTCGAGGTCAGGGTATGACAATTCTCCCAACCATGTACACTTTCTGCCACCACAAAGTCACCAAGAAAAAATAGTGTCAAATATTGAGTCCATTATCAAACATAACCAATGAAATATGGTAATCCAAGGATGACCTCACTCTCTATAGGACACACCCAATTGATTCAAGAAGAAACATAATCCCAATACTAAGAAAGAACATGAGAGGGTTCTCCCCACCTCAAAAATTCAACTAGATTGAAAATTTAAAAAACCCAACACAACACATGGGGGGGCACTATGGGAACATCCAACTAAGATTTACTAAGATTCTACCATCAAAAAACTAACTCTACCCCAAGGACCTATATAGATAACCCGTTACAGAGAAACCCAGTATATCAGTCACCTGAACAAGAAAAACCCAAAAGGATCTGTCAAACTTACGTACATGGGTGATCAACAACATTGCTGAAGTAAAAATCCTCCACGCTAGCTGGGACTCATAGTAATATGGGATAACTTGAGAATAACATAACTCAAAACCCCCACTAGCCCAAAACCTCTTATTACCAAACTAGAACCACCAATTCCAAAACCCATCACAGACCAAACCAAGCACACCCTAAGAATGACAAGAAATTCAAAAAGACTTGGTCAATGAATTTAACTGTTCTCGTCATAATAGAACAAGTCCATCAAACCCTCCCTTTATAAAGATCAATTAACCACCATTGAGAAATGATAGAAAGGGAACTTCAAATGTTTTCAATATAGAAAAACATTTACTGTGATGAGACCTCTCACACACTCAAAAACCCCTGACTATGCGCAAGTTTTACCCATTCACTGAGGCTGGGTTCTAATGGATTAACCATATTATGCCTCACAGTCAGGAACTAGCATCCCCTAACCAACACTCCTTCCACGAATGAAACTATTTTCATAACAATCCCCAGTGACCCGAACAGTCGCCATGATTACAAGACCTAGAAGGGATGTGGAAAACAAGATTAGAATGCCTGAATAGGACACATTGGTGGAATGAAAAATACCATCCAGATGATATAGAAGTCAGCACAGGTGGACAAGATTCATTAAAAATAGGTTTTTTCTAGAACACCCAACAATCCAGTTAGGTAACCCTCAAGAAAGCATACCACCACAAACTACTCTTCAAACATCAACAACAAAGAAACAGTCAGCCACCACTGTTCCATGACCACACCCCTACACAAGCCAAAGGAAACACAAATTTTAACAAAATCAGGAGTTCCCAACCAACATAAAACACACTCACCTTCTTTAAACCACTTTCCAGTCTCTAATGGACCCCAACCAATCCAAAAGACAAACAACACCTGGGAAAAACTGGGAAATATTCATGAATCACAGGCATCATTGGAGACCTTTCTAGGAAGCATACTCTTAAAAATATTAAAAATACATCCAAAAATGAAATCAAGACAAAATCAATAAAAATCAATAGCCCAAACCAAGTCAAATGACCTTACAAGACAAATTTATACAAACACATGCATAAAACACTGTTCCTAAAATCACCATTTCTTTAAAATTCCAAATCTACCTTCTCCCAGACCATTTTCAACATACCAAAAACCCATTTTCCAAGAAAAAAAAAGACCAAAAATCACTATTCCATTCAATCCCATTTTCAAAAAATCATGCCTAGCCTTAAATTAAAAACCACACCAATGGAATCCTATGACTTTTCAAATGTGTATTAACCAAATTCCACTCACTTTATTCCACGATCATGTTCCCAGATAAACTTTCCATATACACCCTACACATGTGACTCTTCATATGGAATCCCAGTTGTCAAAAATTTCTTTTACATGTCAAGTCCAAAAATACATAATTTTTTTTCAAACCAAAATACTCCCTTATTTAAATCCCATTTCTCTAATTTCCAAAAACAAATTAGGGAAAACCTTGTGAATTTCAAAACCAATTTCACTTTAAAACAATTTCCATTTCCAAAATCCATTTTAATTTTAAACACATGCTCATAAATACTAAGACCAAAAAAGCACAAATAGTAACAGACTAATGGAATGAGGAACTAATGTTTCATCCAAACCTGAAAACATGGTAGTGTCCATGCCCTAAGTAAAGCACCAAACTAATATGACCTTCAACCGGGAACATGGAGTCTACATGGTCCACAACTCCTTGTGAGGTCACAACATGACATCAGTCTGCCTCCATTTTCATTTCTTATCCCAAAATAACCCAAGAAAAGGACTCACTCCCAGACTACCCTTAGTAACTTTGGTCTTATCATGATTGGTTGTGATCAGGAACCAACCCACGAACTACATCCTAATACATAAAAACCCTAGTCTCCATCTACCTAAGTCCCCCAAATAACAATGGCCTTTTCTGATACCATGTTTACATAATCCAACCCAGTTCTGCCTTGAACAAGTCACCTAAGCTGGTCTGCGACATGTCTGAGGGGCATTCTCAATCCCCCCGGGATGGGAACTAGTGTCAAATATTAAAACATATACATTGGAATTATTTCATACCAAAAAAACAAGGATCATAGATATGAACCAAAAAACTAAAAACATAGAAAATCTTGAACAATTGAGTTACAATAAACAAACAAACAATCTAGATACAAAGTACAACTGGAAATAAACCAAACTAAAAAATGGGACCGTGATACCATGATCTTCATGTGGCCACTTAGTAACCTCCCACCAAAATACCAAAGCTAGTCAATTTATGTGGATCTGAACCTAGAACCTGAAAAAAACCATTACCTACAACTTAAAATATAGGAAATTCATGATCATAGAAATGCTCAGTAGGGATGCCAAAGAAAACCACCAAATCCAAAATTTTCATTTCTTAAAATAAACCATTAATAGAAGCTTGAAATAATGTTACAAAAAATGATTTTCACATGTTAAAAAAACAAAATTATTTTCCCATTTTAAAATCCAACACACGATACTGATCACTTCCAAATCCAGATTACATTTTATAACCAAATTCCAAAACAATAAAAATCAGTGTAGTACTAAAAAGAACTAGATAAAAAATATGGTAATGAATCTAGTATAACAGGAGGTAAAAAAGAAATATGGTCAATAACCATGGGTAATCCTAAATATCTCTAGACAACCCCTGGACATACTCGGTTCGGAACAACCTACTGACATATGGTCAAGCCCCTATGCATATAACCAACTAGATTCTTTCACAGCCTCACCAGTGGTGAAGCCCTCCTAGCCTGCCCAAAACTCCCAGAGGGTAATAACACATCGAATTGGGGCTAATAATAAAATTTCTCTCAATCATCTAAAAGTCTCCCAAGAACCCATCGTGGTAAGATTAATATTTTGTAAGTAGGAGGCCCTCGCATGCATGACTCATCTCATAACACTTGCTTACCCCAAACAAAGAAACCAATATAAGGTAATCCATAAGGGATATCCCCTCTATAAAGGTACCACCATATTTATATACATACATTTTATATCACATAAAGGTGAAAATTGGGCTTCCATGCTATTAAACATTTAATCCATTTCATAAAACATTGTGGTTTCTTAATCGGGCACTCACATTTTCAACAACATTTTTCAAACAGCAATTTATCATTTACAAATTCAAACAAGCACATAGGTTCCAAACACAGATTCAAACATTTCAAAAATTTCAATCATGCCTCTAACTCTCTTTTTCCAACTCACACCAAGACATGTTTCAAGCCAAATGGAAAAACCTTAAATAAACCATTATGAACCTTGTGTTCCAAACAATGTGAGCTACACTTTATAAAATAACATTTAAAACCTTATTTATAAATCCTACAAGGGGACCAACTTTCTTTGAAAGATAAAAGGAACTTAAGAACCAAAGGTTAATAGAGAGATTGACATTTTACGAGGGCCATATTTATTTGAGGTCATATCCATGTGTTCACCAAGTGCACTCATGGATGTGCCAACATCTAATGAAACCCCTTTCATCCAAGAAAACCAATTAAAACTAAAACCAACTATTCATTATTTAAAACAGCACAACCATAAAACATTTTCTATAAACCCCCATTAAATGACTTTTAAACCCTCCTATCAAACCACACCATTTCAAAATTACACACACCAAACCACGTTCAAAACTAAATAATCTCTCTCACGCAACATAAGAGATGAAAATTTCATAAAATACCAAATTCAAATTTAAAATAACAATTCATTTCAAAAGAAGTATCATATGTGCCTCAAACCTAAACATTTCACACAAATATCATTATGAAACTATTTTTAACAAAATCAATCAACACCAAATCTTCATTTATATCTATCAATGGGTATAATAGATGTGAAAATAAAATTTAAGAAACAAATGAAAAATTGCAAGTGCCTACGGATTATTATTAAAAGGAAAAGATTAATTCACCTACTTGAAATCATTTGTTGATAGAGTAAAACATAAATGAGAGGGAGAATCAAAGCCCCATAAGCAATACTCACACCCAAACCATAAAAAAGTAAACCACATGAGCCAACCCTAATCCTAGGGTTCTTACAAGGGATGGGACCACAAATAAAACCCTAGAAACAAATAGGAGAATTGATAGGGAATATATTTAATGAAAGAAACATGAAGAATCACCAAAATTTCATGATAAATCTACCCATAGTTCCCCAAAAAGATAGAGGATGAAGGGGGATGCTCTTTTGATCGATTTCCAACTAGAAGTGCTTCATTTTTTTGGTACAATCGCCTTAAATGGGTTTTTATGTCAAAATTCATTAACCTTCTAAATGGTTGCATGGTTTTGATGCATGGTTTGGAAAACTGTTCACAAACCATGAGAGAGCTACTGGAACGATTCTGGAAAATTTCATTGTTAAAATTTCTGATTTGGGGAAAACATTCTCAAATAGTGTGACCCCAATAATTGGCCAATAACCCCCAAATTACACCCCAAACACTAGTTTATTCTACGCAATGTCTCTTGAATGTTTTACAGACTACAAAGTGACAATGAAGGCATCAAAAATTCCTTAAAATTACACTTTATTCCAAAACAAATCACAATAAACATGAATAGAAATATAAGAGGAATATACCACAAAACCACAAATACTTTCATTGGACACCCAATCCAATCCTCATCCAAAATATCAATCATTGTGAAATAAATAAATTATTGGTGTATCTGAGGTCAAGGTGTGATGGATAGGGTTTTTGGAGAAAGATATGTATCACTCATTGTGTGACCCCTATCAAAAGGATAGTGGTATATCCCTAGTGAACATGGTGTGTAATTTTCAGTGTACACAGACACAGGGTGAAGTACATGGTTTGGGGAACACAATGTACTCCCCTACATTGACACATCCTAGACTATAGTACATGGGCTACGTCATGTACTGGTACACGGGAATGGACACACGAGCTAAGTTTTGTACTGGAGCACGAGTAGAGTACATAGAAATTCGACACACAATGTACATATATGTGGATACAGACACATCCTAAGACACATGTAGTTTACAAGGTTAGAACCCAAGGTCAAGGGACACGACATATAACCCCTTATACACAATATGTACTTTCTATGACATGGCTTGAAATCCTTATCCTCTGTGTATTGGATTAGTTTCATTATTATGTGTTCCCCATATCATTTCTCAAATGGTTAATATGGAATTATCACTTACTCCTTGGACAAATGACCCCTTTAGAATGATTTAATGGATAGATTCATTGGAATCCCACTTTGAGGCCCGTAGTGAGATCCTCTATTCATCTTTGTTCCCTATGTGGATTTCGTGGTATAATTATGACCAAAAATACATGGGTGTAAACACTCTACTTATTAGGTTTATCCTGATCGATTTGTTGGTATACCCCATGGATTTGGGAGTGATCATCATTTGTTTATCGTATCCCTTCAGATTTTTAGTGTGTACATACTATGAAGAGGATCAACAAGCAGTATCTCTTAGACAAACTTCATCGGTTCTATCAAACCAAGGAATTTGTTCTATAGGATGAGTACTATGTGGAATCTTCGAGTTGGAATCCTAGGATGGCATGCTACGGTTTTGAATTACCTTTATACTTTGTGTCTTTTTTTGAGTATATCATGATATTGTTATTATAAGTGTTCTATAAATATACCTATGTAGAGGTGAATGTATTTTCTTTGTTGTATGATTTCTGGTTTTGGAGTGTCCTACTGGTTAGTGAAATGCTCACCTCATCACGAGATTTGCCTTCACTTGTCATGTCTTGTAAAAATGATCGACGATTTGATAAAGTCTTTGGTGGAATATGACTATATTATTCTTAGTGAGACTAGACTGACTGAAGTGTGTTCTAGTGATATTATGATAGAGGTCCTAGTTTTACATTCAGATAGGACATGTGTTTCAAAATCATTTTGGTGGTCTTGTATTTCACCCTATTTACTTCCCTTTACATTATATTGTACTCTAGTTTTGGGATTTAGATGTATTCATGCATGGGTTTCCAGTTATTGTTTATATTTCAGTAGTTTATAGGCTTGGAGATGTGTGTGTTTGTACAAATACTTAGGCTAAGGCCTCTCATGTATGTGATATTCATATATAGTGATATTCACCAGCCCATGGACTATGGAGGCATTCTTGGGGGGTCATGGAACATTCCCCAATGGGATGGGTCTTAAAATAGTGTTATTAGTGTGTCCAATTCTATTTTAAGAACATATTCTATGAGATTGGTATGGGAAAAAAGGTTCAACTGTTTCATGTTCATCTTTTAGGATCGAGAATCTAGTGCTGGTGAGGTAGCCAATAATTCCATACATCATTAATCTGATCCCCTTCTTTTCAACATGGTACATGAGAATATTGGTTATAGGGAAAACAATGTTACATGTATCATATAAGAGTGAGTTGTGCTTTCATGTACTTTTTGAGTTATTTCACAAGATATACTCATTAATCATTGTACATATTATTCATTTTAGGATTCGTTTGCAATGTATGTCTAGATTGATTCTGCATCATGATCAAGAAGATAAACCCCTCAACTATAAGGCCTCAATGCATGGACCAGTTCCCAAGATGTTACATCCACATGGTGTACCATCCATACCACCACCTTCAATACTAGTGGATGAGCTATGCAGGCTGAGTGCACTTCAAGAGTTTCTTCGATAGATACCCCTCAGGTTCCAAGGCAAGCCAATCTCACATCTAGTTGAGAACAGGCTTGAGGTAGTAACATAAGTTTTCCTTCTGTTCAGGATACTGACGGATCATATGGTGGTCTTAGTGGATATCCTTCTCATACCTTCAAACAGGGTATATATATAGATATTCGGGCTAGTGTTATCCCTGTATAAATTCCTACTTACACTAGGGTGCTGAAGTGAGATTTGATGGTTTAGAGTTTCTTGGTTGAGTAGATATATCCAGTAGTTGAATGTACCATGAATATAGGAGAAAATATCATGATATAAGAGATTAAAAATTATTCTTCGGGACCAGGATGTGGAAGATGATTCAAGAAAAGGTCCCAGGAAAGAGGATCTACAGTTCAAGGTTAACTGGGAGGGTCCATTCAGCCATGAGAGAGGCGGTGATACTCATGTGGTGGTAGGATAAATCTCTCATAATATAATCTCTCCTGTCCTCAAGCTGATAGATAGACTATTGATGAGCCATTTTGGTAGATACAATTATTGTAGAAGGTTGGTTTGTAGGGTGGAAGATGTAGAAGAGGATCTGGTGGTGTAATGGAAGGTGGTATATAATCTTACTTGATAGCACCACTACCCCTAGGAGGTCTACACCAGGCATAGAGAGCTTGAGGAAAGGGGTAGGGACAACTGTAGGTGGTATAAGCATATGGACTAGAGGCTTTTGGAATGATTTGAGGTTTGATCTATATCATTTCATCCTTATCTACAATACAGATAGACATCGGTTTTAGTCATTCTATTCATGCCACAAACCTTTTATGGAACAAAAAGATTATGTTTGAGCTGTTGGACTGACCCTTACACATAGAGACTCCAATTGGAGATGAATTGGTTATCACACAATTGTGTTGACGGTGTGACATGACTCTTGGAGGTGATTGTTTCTATTGGGATCTATTTGTTGTCGGAAGGAGGGCTTATGATATCATCTTTGGAATAAAATGGTTATCTATAGTTCATTCCAAGATTGACTATTTTAGTCAGAGGATAAAATGTGCTCATAGTGATGGAACCAGGTTCTCCTTTTTCGGTGAAAATGATTCCGAAGCAGAAAACGATAGACTCATGCATATGAGGTTATAGCTGATTACTCATCAGTTGACTACACTGAACTTTGGTGCAGTGGATGTTTTTAGTTCATAGTTTCTTGTAGTGGTTGTGTAGCACAGAGACGACATTTCTATGGATGGTCCAAGTTTACCTCCCCTTTGAGTGATATAATTCTGCATTGATATACTCCCTAGGATAGAATTGATATCTCCACTAGCATATTGGATGGATCTCATAGATCTTCAAAATATGAGGGTGCAGTTGGAGGACTTGTAGAGGTAGGGATTTGTAAGACCCCCTGCATCACCCTATGTATCCCCAGTTCTATTCACCAAGAAGGAGAATGGGAACATTAGGTTGTATGTGTAATATCATCCCTTGAACCAACTAATCATAAAGAATAAGTATCCACAACTGATGATCGATGACCTCTTTGAGATGTTGAGAAGGGAACGATGGTTCTTGAAGTATGATCTCAGGTTAGGCTATCACTAGCTGCATGTACTAGATGAGGATATACCAAAGATAGTATTTTGATGTCTCTATAGTCCCAATGAGTAATTGGTGATGCCTTTGGACATGATGAATACACAAAAATTTCCATGGGACTCATGAATTGGATCATTCAACCATTCTTATATAAGTTCATAGGAGTATTCATCGATTACACTTCAACAAATATGGCCTTTATTAGCACTTGAAAAAGGAATTGACAACACTAAAAAAGAGTTGTTAATCAAGGTGAAGATAATAGGGGGGTCCCTTTTATTAGTGCTAAGAAATGCACTGATAAAGGACCCTTTTAACAGCACTAAAAAAGCACTGATAAGAGGGGCCTTTATGAGCGCTTTTAAAAATCACTGAGAAAAGATAAAAAACAGAAGAAAAAAATAAAAAAATATTTCTTGCATATTGATGGAAGGGTTTCAACAACGCTTTAAGCCCCCCTTCAACATCGCCCCACCCCCATCCACAACCCTCACTCCCCAGCCACCCCCATCCTTTAACAGCGCCCCAAACCCATTTAACAGTGCTAGTCATTATTCCCCACCTGCAAATGCGACCTACCTCCCACAGGATTCGAACTCTGGTCATGTTTCCTGCGCGCCTCTGCCTTTACCACTACACCACATTGCTTTTCCCTTCATTTGTTAATATATCTATTTATTTATATATATATTTAGTTATATTTACTCATATATTAATATATATATATATATTATTTTATATTAATATATATATATATTGTGTAATATTAATATATAAATCTATATATTAATATATAATTACAAGATCAGTTTTTAATTCATTTATAAAATATGCTTTTTGTGTGTGATTATGAATAAACAAATACATATATACAACACACACACACACACATATGTATATATATATATATATTATATGTATATCTATATGAATAATTATACATATATATATATATATATATTTAAAAATATAATATATTAATATGTATATACATATGTTTATAATATATAAAAAATATATATCATCTTTTCTATAAATACACACACAAATACACACACAGACACACACACACACATTATATAGGTATATAAATATTCATATATTTGTATTTTAAATAAAATGGATATTAGTTCCTTATTTAGATAGGGCTTATATAATGGGAAATATATTTTATATGTAAATATGTTTAATTATTTATTTATAAAATTAATTTTTTATGTGAGAATATATAAAAAAATATGTATATATCATTATATATTTGATTATAAATATCAGTACATTATAAAAAAGGAAAAAATTTCAAATCCATAATATGAATATAAATGCAATCCATTGAAATAAATTAATTCCATACAAAAAAAGTTCAAAAAAGTCCCCTTAAATAAGGCTGAAATTCAATAAAATGTTAAAAAATCAGATTATCCTGACTAAAAACTCAGTTTTGAAGACCTTATGGGCCTTTTTTGCCTCAAAAAATGTGAAAAAGTTTTTATTAATTTATTTTCATTTAGAGATCATCATTGGTTTTGATTTGATATGATATAAGGCTCAATTGGACACCTGAAGAAAATGTTATGGTCATTTGATGTTTGAGTTACATTTTCAACTTATTTTATATCTTTTTTTGTGTCTTTAAATTATTATTAATGATTATTAGTTGGTCATAATTAGAAAATTATTAATTAATAAATGAAATTATAATATTTTAAATACATTTTCACTAGATTTCATATATATGTAATGTAATAGTCTATTTATAATTATGTAAAACATATTTAAAAAATATATATTATATTTATATCAATATAGATATTCTTTTTTTCAATATAATATTTATAATGATTTTTTTTAAATATAAACTTTATCAAAGATAGAAAAAAGCACCAATAAATTCCTCCTTTATCATCGGTAGTAAAAAAATCACTGATAAAGGGGGCCCTTTAACAGTGCTAAACAAAAGCGCTGTTAATGGGTGGCTCTGCGGAAACCACATTTTTTGGTAGTATTATATCCTTGTGTACACCGTGTCTGAGGAGAGACACATGAAACAATTATGGATGGTTTTGGATATACTCTAAAATCCCTATATTTATAGAAATCTTTCAAATGTTTAATTCTAGATTCAGGTGGTCATGTTTTTGGGACACCTTTTGTCAGCATATGGAGCTGTTGTGGACTAGTCCAAAGTCAAGGTAGTGTGAGCTCGTGATCCACCCTAGAATATGATGGAATTGTGGATCTAACATGCGATGGTAGGCTATTAACATAGATTTAAACCTATTTTCACTAAAATATCATCACCAATGATAGCCTGAACATGAAAGGGGTATTTTTCATGTTGTTAGAAATGTTCTAGTATAATTTTCAGTAGTTAAGACATTTTTTTACAAGTTCCCCCATATAGATATTTCCATTGGATGGTGTCAAGTATGTAGTGTTGTGTGATTCATGAAGACATGGTCTTGGTTGTGTTTTGATGTATTGGAATGCAATGATTTCTTATGATTCATGTTACTTGAGACCACTTGGGAAAAACTATTCAACCCATGATCTTGAGTTATTAGTAGGGGTGTTCACACTAAATAAGTGGTGACACTACTTGATGGGTGACCACTTTATCATCTATTCTGATAATAAGTGTTTAAATAATATATTCTATTAGAAGGATCATAACATGAGATAGTGGAAATAAAAAAGAGTACCTATATGATTACGACATTGAAATTTGATATACTCAAGGGAAGGGGGATATAGTAGAAGATTCCTCCCACATGATATCTTGTTTGCAGTTACTGAATGTGGCATCAGAGTAGTTGGAATGTTTACAAGTATCCATTGTGGATATAGATGGAGGATCTTACCTCCAATTGATGTTTTCATCCCTCTAATACTGTAGTTATTCCGGGAGGCACATCTTGAGGATGTCGACTATGGGACCCTACGTATTCAGATATCTACTTGACATGCTCTTAATGGATTTTATAATGGGGAGGAGAATGGTGTTATTTTTGGAAGATATAAAATGGTTCCAGTATTGTTTTGAGGTTGGTTTTGAGAAATTTTTAAACATCTCCTTTCAAGGAATATCCTGGTGTGTAAAAGATATACCCAGACCTATGAAATGAATTCTGGTGGCCATGTATAATGAATGGAATTGAATATTTTGAATCTCAATGACATACTTGTTAGAAAATTAAGGCTGATTACCAAGTTCTAGCGGGATTATCTCAACCCCCTGAGGTTACATAATGGATGTGGAATGGGATATCCATGGACTTTTTTATGGGATTACCATTTACAAATAGGGGTCATGATTCCATCTTGGTGATCATAGATCAACTCACCATGTCAGCCCACATCAATGAAATTCGAGAGCACAGTTTAATGGAGAGATTGGGGAACCTCTTCATGCCTGAGATAGACAGACTACATGGAGTTACATCTATGATCATTTTTTTGTCATGATTATATTTTCAAAACCCATTTGTGGAAGAGATTATAAGTGGATTTTGGGGCTCAGTTATGCTTGAACATAACATTTCACTGCCAAACTGACTACCATATTGACTGGACCATTTAGGTTTTGGAAGAAATTATGTGATCTTGTGTGTCGGACTTTTTCTATAGTAGGGAGGATCAAATACCAATGGTATAGTTTTAATAAAAAAACAATTACTGTTCTACCATTGGTATGGTACCATTCAAGGCATTTTATGAGTGGCCCTATAGGTCACCAGTTTACTGGACTGACCTAATAGAATCATCACTCCTGGGATTAGAGTTGGTGCGAGAAACTATTGAGAAGGTGATGTTTATGCAGTTGTGGATGAATACTGCGCTAATATATCATAAGCCTTGTGATGTCAGAAGATATAGTCCTTTGGAGTTTAATTAAGGATACCATGTGTTCTTATGGGGTTCACCTCGAGATGGATTATAGAGATTTGGCTGAGGATCTAAGATATCACCAAGGTTCATTGTCTGAATATAGATACTGTATATATTTGGTGAGGTGGAAAACATATTTTCTCTACCTATGTAGTTAGACTAGGTATACAATGTCTTCTATGTGTCACAGCTGAGAAGGAACGTACATTCCCTATCACAAGTTATTGACAAGGGAGAGTGGAACATGAAGGATGAAGTGACTTTTGCTGAGTACCCAGTAGAGATCAAGGATAAGAATATTTGGATCCTCCATTGGAAATCGATTCTTTTAGTTCACGTTCGGTGGAATAATGGGAATCAAATGGAGAGAACATGCGAGCGGGAGGCATAGATTCAAGCTCAGTACCCACATCTCTGTGTGTAGAATTATTATTGGATTTTCGGGGATGTAAATTCCCAAGGTGGGGAGAATTTTAGGATTTATATTTTCCATGTATTATTTTTGGATATTGAATGGATTGTTTTTTAGACAAATTTTAGAAATGGTGTTCCATTCCAAGGACAAGTGTTCCTAGAAAAAATGTTTGAAATTTATTTAATAGAACGTGCACACAATTTTCATAAAAAATTGTAAAAACTCATAAACGGGGGTTCATATCATAATTAGGAGGAAATTATATAGTTCAAATTTTAGGGTTTATCTTAGGTATGGCCTAACCTTTTTCAGTGCAGATCATTTGTGAAAAATTCATCACAGGTGTAAAATATATAAAATAAACGAAGTTAAATTAATTTTTTGTTTCATTTATGCATCATCCTAAACCTTCATTAGATAACTGATTAAGGGAAATTTGTAAGGTTAGCTGCATAACCCTTAAAAATTATTGGAAATGTATAGGAGAGGGTGGTATGTGATTTTACTGGTGAGCAATGACCGGATCGAGGATTGAAAACCATTACAATAAAGAATCAAAATATATCACCAATGACTATAACACCACACAGTTCATCAATAGTGATTGATCCATGTCAAGGTAGAAGGTTATATTTATTGGATTTAATATTCATTGTTAATATCTATGAGTAATGAAAATAAATTGATGAAAAATTTATTTTCAAATCAGTTGGCTTTTGGAATGGGTTTTATTTGTAGGTTTATTTTAAAAAAATTATCTTTTCAATATTTTATTCTCTGATTATCATTATAAAAAAATCAATCCTAGGATAAAAATAATGTCAATGGAGGTATGTTGATCTTTATTTTACTATACTTTTTCCCCCAATTTTTTTTACTATTTTGGGCATTCTTGGTTTGGTATGACATTTGACATATCCTAATGAATCGATCGTTTCACACCAGTTTCATAGAGAAGCAATGATATATTATATTTTTTTGATTGGCACAACATGATGGCTGAGAGATTATATAAGTGGGAATGAATCAAATTTATTTGAATACATGATTTTAAATTATTTATTTCACAATTAATAATGAATAATGATCTATATTTAGAATATATTTGATGGTCATAACTTGTTTTTCTTGGACGGTGAGGCTCAGATGAAGTGTTTCCATGATTTTCCTGGAGTTACGGTATTCAGATCAAGGGATTGTTTTATAGACACCATTGGAGATTCCAGATCTGGGTTTGTAGAAAAATATGCACCAAACGACAGGTAATGCAGATCCACACACCATGTGCCCCCCGGTGCGGCAGCTAGGGTTTCTAGGAGAATATAAGTATCACATGGCTTGTGACCCTTATCACGTGGTATGTGGTCTCTCTCTGGTGAACTCCACATGTACCTAAGAGGGTATAGGGAGATAAGGTGGAGTACATGGGTTGGAGCACATTGTGTACTCACCTACATGGAAACGACCTGGACCAATGTACACAAGATAAGACAAGTACTGGTACATAGACATGGGTACACGAGATAATCCTTGTACACGAATATTGCTAGAGTACGTGGAATGACGACCCCTTGTGTACTTCTATATAGGCATGAATACAGATTGATACAATAAGCCATTAAACGAGCAAGACATGGGGTCAATGGACATGTTGTGTAACCTCTTATATAAGCTATATACTTTCTATGATATGGATTGAATTCCTTGTCCTCTACCTCTTGGACAAGATTAATTAGAGGGATTTCCCTATATCCTTTCCCTGAGGGTTAGTACGAAATTTTCTCCTACTCCTAGGAAAAATGAACGCTTAATCAGTACATCTTGGATAGAGTCATTGGAATCCCTCCATGTTGCCCAAAGTGAGATCTACTATTCATCTTCATTCCCTAGGTGGAGTTCCTTATATTTTCATGACAAACATAATGCATACATCGATCCAGTACTTACTAGGTTAATAATGATTGTGTTATTTGTATACCACATGGACATGGGAGTTATCATCATCTGTGTATCATATCTCTTAAAAATTTCAGCACGAACATCTTATGTTGTGACTCAATGAGAAGTACCTCTCAGACAGATGTCATCGGTGCTATCAGACTTAGCATTGTGTTCTATCAGATTAGGGCTATGTGGAATATTTGAGATTGAATCCTAGGCTAGCATACTACGCGTGTGACTAAACTTTAGACATTGTGTATATGTTTAGTGTATCTAGATATTCTTATTATATGTGCTATAGAAATATACTTATGTAAAGATGACTATATTTCTATTTTTGAATGCTTTGTGGTTTCAGGGTGTCCTACTGGGTATTGTTATACTCACCCATGACTGGGATTTTTCTTCCTGTGTCGTGTCATCCTTTTGATAGGGTCCATGAAGAATCAAGACTAGATGGCTCGTAGTGAGACCGAGTAGTCCGAGTTGTGTTCCTAGAGTATTTAGACAGTAGTCCTGTTTCTACATTCAGGTTGGAATTGTGTTTCAGAATCATTATGGTGGGATTGTATTCATCACTATTCACATGTTTTTACTACTTTTTATACCATGTTTATTGGATTTAGAGGTATGCATGCATGGTTATTCATTTTTATTACATTTAATTGTTTTATAGGCTTGGAGATATGTCTATGTGTACATAAACATGTTCTAAGGTCTTCCATGTTAGTGAAATTCCTACTCGGCACTAAGTGGACATGTGAAGACACATAATGGGCCCCATTAGGATGGGCCATGATAGATTCATTCAATATTTTAATCTTATATAACCTTATCCATTCTATAATCTCATAAATTTGAGTATCCTATGGTTCACTTTCATAACCACACTGCATGCATTGCCTACCCAATGTCATTCTGACTTGCATAGTGTCTATGGAAGCCTCAAGAATTGAGTCCATTATCAAACATAACCAGTGAAATCTGGGAATCCTCGGATGACCTCACTCTCTATAGGTCACACCCAATAGATTCAAGAAGAAACAACATCCCAAGACAAAGAAAGAACATTATAGAGTTCTCCCCACCTCAAAAATTCAACTAGATTGAAAATTTTAAAAACCCAACACAACACACGAGGGGGGGGGGCACTATGGGAACTTCCAACTAAGATTTACAGAGCTTCTACAATAAAAAATCAACTCTTCCCCAAGGACCTAGATAGAGAACATGTTACAGAGAAACCCAGTATATCTGTCACCTGAACAAGAAAACCCAAAAAAGATCCGACAAACTTACGTACAAGGGTGATCAACAACATTGCTGGAGTAAAAATACTCCACACTAGCAGGGACTCATAGTAATATGGGATACCTTGAGAATAACGTAACCCAAAACCCCCACTAAGCCCAAAACCTCTTATTACCAAACTAGAACCTCCAATTCCAAAACCCATCATAGACCAAACCAAGCATGCCCTAAGAAAGACAAGAAATTCAAAAAGCCATTGTCAATGAATTTAACTGTTATCATCATTATAGAACAAGTCCATAAAACCCTCCCTTTATAAAGATCAATAAACCCCCATTGATAAATGATAGAAAGGGAACATCAGATGTTTTCAATATGGAAAAACATTTACCGTGTTGAGACCCCTCACAAACTCAAAAACCCCTGACTATGCACAAGTTTTACCCATTCACTGAGGCTGGGTTATAATGGATTAACAATATTATGCCTCACAGTCAGGAACTAGCATCCCCTAACCAACACTCCATCCACGAATGAAACTATTTTCATAACAATCCCCAGTGACTCAAAAAGTCGCCATGATTAAAAGACCTAGAAGGGATGCGGAAAAAAAGATTAGAATTTCTTGAATAGGACACATTGGTGGAATGGAAAATATCATCCAGACGATATGGAAGTCATCAAAGGTGGACATGATTCATTAAAAATAGGTTTTTTCTAGAACACCCTACTCTCAAGTTAGGTAACCCTCAAGAAAGCATACCACCACAAACTACACCTCAAACATCAACAACAAAGAAACAGTCAGCCTCCACTGTTCCATTACCAAACCCTTAGACAAGCCCAAGAAAACACAAATTTTAACAAACTCAGGAGTTCCCAACCAACTTAAAACACACTCACCTTCTTTAAACCACTTTCCAGTCTCTAATGGACACCAAACAATCCAAAAGACAAACAATAGCTGAGAAAAACTGGGAAATAGTCATGAATCACATGCATCATTGGAGACCTTTCTGGGCAGCATACTCTTAAAAATATTAAAAATACATCCAAAATGGAAATCAAGACAAACACAATAAAAATCAACAGCCCAAACCAAGTCAAATGAGCTTACAAGCCAAATGTATACAAACACATGCATAAAACACTTTTCCTAAAATCACCATTTCATTAAAATTCCAAAGATACCTTCTCCAAGGCCATTTTCAACATACCAAAAACCCATTTTCCAAGAAAAACCAAGTCCAAAAATCACTTTTCCAATCAAACTCATTTTGGAAAAATCATGCCATGCCTTAAATTAAAAACCACACCAATGGAATCCTATGAATTCTCAAATGTGTATTAACCAAATTCAACTCACTTTATTCCACGAACAAGTTCCCACATGCACTTTCCATATACACCTTACACATGTGACTCTTCATATGGAAACCCAAGGGTCGAAAATTTCATTTCCATGTCATGTTCAAACATACATAATTTTTTTTCAAACCAAAATTCTCCCTTATTTAAATCCCATTTCGCCAATTTCCAAAAACAAATTAGGGACAACCTTGTGAATTTAAAACCCAATTTCTCTTTAAAACAATTTCCATTTCCAAAATCCATTTTAATTTTAAACACATGCTCACAAATACTAAGATAAAAAAATCACAAATAGCAATAGACTAACGGAATGAGGAACTAATGTTTCTTCCAAACCTGAAAACATGGTAGTGTCCATGCCCTAAGTAAGGAACCAAACTAATATGACCTTCAACCGAGAACATGGAGTCTACATGGTCCACCACTCCATGTGCGGTCACAACATGACATCATTCTGCCTCCATTTTCATTTCATATCCCAAAACAACCTAAGAAAAGGATTCACTCCCGGACTACCCTTAGTAACTTTGTTTTTTTCATGAGTGGTGGTGATCAGGAACCAACCCATGACCTATATCCTAATCCCTAAAAACCCTAGTATCCATCTACCAGACTCCCCCAAATAACAATGGCCTTTTCTGATACCATTTTTATATAATCCAACCTGGTTCTACCTTGAACAAGTCACCTGAGCCAGTCCGCAACATGTCTGAGGGGAATTCTCAATCCCCCCAAGATGGGAACTACTGTAAAATATTAAAACATATACATTGGAATTATTTCATACCAAAAAAAACAAGGATCATAGATATGAACTACAAAACTAAAAACATAGAAAAGCTTGAACAACTGAGTCACAATAAACAAAAAACCAATCTAGATACAAAGTACAAATGGAAAGAAACCAAACTAAAAAATGGGACCTTGGTACCACGATCTCCATGTGACCACTTAGTAACCTCCCACCACAATACCAACGCTACTCAATTTATGAGGATATGAACCTAGAACCTGAACAAAACCTTTACCTGAAACTTAAAATATAGGAAATTCATGAGCACAGAAACGCACAGTAGGGATGCAAATGATAACCACCATATCCCAAATTTTAATTTCCTAAAATAATCCATTAACAGATGATTGAAATAAAGTTACAAAAAAATGATTTTCACATGTTAAAAAAAAATTATTTTCCCATTTTAAAATCCAACACATGATACAAATCACTTCCAAATCCAGATTCCATTTTATAACCAAATTCCAAAACAATAAAAATAAGTGTAGTACTAAAAAGTACTGGATAAAAAATATGGTAATGAATCTAGTAAAACAGGAGGTAAAAAAGTATTATGATCAATAACCATGGGTAATCCTAAATATCTCTAGACAACCCCTGGACATACTCCGTTCGGAACAACCTACCGACATATGGTCAAGCCCCTATGAATATAACCAACTAGATTCTTTCACAGCCTCACCAGTGGTGAAGCCCTCCTAGCCTGCCCACAACTCTAGGAGGGTAACAACACATCTAATTGGGGCTAATAATATAATGTCGCTCAATCATCTAAATGACTCCCAAGAACCCATCGTGGTTAGATTAATATTTTGTAAGTAGGAGGCCCTTGCATGCATGACTCATCTCACAACAGTTGCTTACCCCAAACAAAGAAACCAATATAAGGTAATCCGTAAGGGATATCCCCTCTATAAAGGTACCACCATATTTATATACATACATTTAATATCACACAAAGGTGAAAATCGGGCATTCATTCAATTAAACATTTAAACCATTTCATAAAACATTCTGGTTTCCTAATCGGGCACTCACATTTTCAACAACATTTTTCAAACAACAATTTGTCATTTACAAATTCAAACAAGTACATAGGTTCCAAAAACACATTCAAACATTTTAAAATTACCAAACATGCCTCTAACTCACTTTTTTCAAGTCACACCAAGACATGTTTCATGCCAAATGGAAAAACCTTAAATAAACCATTATGAACCTTGTGTTCCAAAAAATGTGAGCAACTCTTTATAAAATTACATTTAAAACCTTCTTTAGAAATCCTACAGGGGGACCAACTTGCTTTGAAAGCTAAAAGGAACTTATGAACCCAAGGTTAATAGAAAGATTTCCATTTTACGAGGACCATATTTATTAGAGGTCACATCCATGTGTTCACCTAGTGCACTCCTGGTTGTGCCAACATCTAATGAAACCCCTTTCATCCAAGACAAAAAATTAAAACTAAATCGAACTATTCATTATTTAAAAGAGCACAAACATCCAACATTTTCCATAAACCCCCATTCAATGACTTTTAAACCCACCTATCAAACAACACCATTTCAAAATTACACACACCAAACCACGTTCAAAACTAAATAATCTCTCCCACACAACATAAGAGTTAAAAATTTCATAAAATACCTAATTCATATTTAAAATAACAATTCATTTCAAAACAATCATCATATGTTCCTCAAACCTAATAATTTCACAAAAATATCATTAGGAAACTATTTTTAACAAAATCAATCAACACCAAATCTTCATTTATATCTATCAATGGGTATAATAGAGGTGAAAATAAAATTTAAGAATCAAATGAAAACTTGCAAGTGCCAAAGGATTATCATAAAAAGGAAAAGATGAATTCACCTACTTGAAATCATTTTTGGATAGAGTAAAACATAAATGAGAAGGAGAATCATAGCCCCATAAGAAATACTAACACCCAAACCATAAAAAAGTAAACCACATGAGCCAACCCGAATCATAGGGTTCTTACAAGGGATGAGACCACAAATAAAACCCTAGAAACAAATAGGAGAATTGATAGGGAATATATTTAATGAAAGAAACATGAAGAATCACCAAAATTTCATGATAAATATACCCGTAGTTCCCCAAAAAGCTAGAGGATGAAGGGGGATGCTCTTTTGATCGATTTCCAACTAGAAGTGCTTCATTTTTTTGGTGCAATCACCTTAAATGGGTTTCTATGTCAAAATTTATTAAGCTTCAAATGGGTTGCATGGTTTTTCTGCGTGGTTTGGAAAAATTTGCACAAACCATGCGAGAGCTACTGGAAAGATTCGGGAAACTTTCATTGTTAAGCTGTATGGTTTGGGGAAAACATTCTAAAATAGTGTGACCCCAATAATTGGCCAAAAACCCCCAAATTACACCCCACACACTAGTGAATTCTACCCAATGGATCTTTAATGTTTTAAAGACTAAAAAGTGACAATGAAGGCATCAAAAAATCCTTAAAATTCCACTTTCTTCCAACAAAATTCACAATAAACATCAATAGAAATATAAGAGGAAAATACCACAAAACCAAAAAAACTTTCATTGGAAACCCAATCCAAACCTCCAAAAAAATATCAATAAATGAGAAATAAATAAATTATTGTTGTATCTAAGGTCATGGTGTGATGGATAGGGTTTTTGGAGGAAGATAAGTATCACATAATGTGTGACCCCTATCAAAAGGATAGTGGTATCTCCCTAGTGAACATGGTGTGTAATTTTTAGGGCACATAGACACAGGGTAAAGTACATGGTTTTGGGAACACAATGTATTCCCCAATATTGACACATCCTGGACCAATGTACATGGGCTATGTCATGTACTGGTACACGAGAACGGGCACACGAGCTAAGTTTTTTACTGGAGCACGAGTAGAGTACATAGAAATCCGACATACTATATACATATATGTGGATACAGACACATCCTGAGACACATGTCGTTTACATGGATAGAACCCAAGTACATGGGACACAACATATAACCCCTTCTACACACTGTGTACTTTCTATGACATGGCTTGAAATCCCTATCATCTGTGTATTGGATAAGTTTCATTATTATGTGTTCCCCATATCATTTCTTAAATGGTTACTATGGAATTATCACTTACTCCTTGGAAAAATGACCCCTTTAGAAAGATTTAATGGATAGATTCATTGGAATCTGTCTTTGAGGCCTGTAGTGAGATCATGTATTCATCTTTGTTCCCTAAGTGAATTTCTTGGTATAATTATGACCAAAATTACATTGGTGTAAACTCTACTTATTAGGTTAATACAGATCGATTTGTTGGTATACCCCAAGGATTTGGGAGTGATCATCATTTGTGAATCGTATACCTTCATAGTTTCAGTGTGTACATACTATGAAGAGACTCAACAAGAAGTATCTCTTAGACAAACTTCATGGGTGCTATCAAACCAAGGAGTGTGTTCTCCAGGATGAGTACAATGTTGAATCTTCGAGTTGGAATCCTAGGATGGCATGATATGTTTTTGAATTACCTTTACACTTTGTGTCTTTTTTTGTGTATATCATGATATTGTTTTTATAAGTGTTATAGAAATATACCTATGTAGAGGTGAATGTATTTTCTTTGTTGTATGATTTCTGGTTTTGGAGCGTCCTACTGGGTAGTGTAATGCTCACCTAAGCACGAGATTTGCCTTCACATGTCATGTCTTGTAAAAATGATCCATCTTTTGATAAAGTCTTTGATGGAATATGACTACATGATTCTTAGTGAGACTAGACTGACCGAAGTGTGTTCTAGTGATATTATGATAGCATTCCTAGTTTTACATTCAGATAGGACATGTGTTTCAGAATCATTTTGATGGGCTTGTATTTCACCCTATTTACATTCCTTTACATCATATTGTACTCTGGTCTTGGGATTTAGATGTATTCATGCATGGGTGTCCAGTTATTTTTTATATTTCAGTAGTTTATAGGCTTGGAGATGTGTGTGTTTGTACAAATACTTAGGCTAAGGCCTCTCATTTTTTGTGATATTCATATGTAGTTCTATTCACCAGCCCATGGACTATGTAGGCATTCTTGGGGAGTCATGGAACATTCCCCAATGGGATGGGTCTAAAAATAGTGGTATTAGTGTGGCCAATTCTATTTTAAGACCATATTCTATGATATTGGTTTGGGAAAAAATGTTCTAGTGTTTCATGTTCATCTTTTAGGATCAAGAATCTAGTGTTGGTGAGGTAGCCAACATATCCATACATCATTAATCTGATCCTCTTCTTTTCAACATGGTACATGAGAATATTGGTTATTGGGAAAACAATGGTACATGTATCATATAAGAATGAGTTGTGGTTTTCATGTCCTTTTTGAGTTAGTTCACAAGATATACTCATTAATCATTGTACATATTCTTTATTTTATGATTCCTCTGCAATGTATGTCTACATTGATTCTGCATCATGATAAAGAAGATAAACCCCTCAACTATGAGGCATCAATGCATGGACTAGTTCCCAAGATGTTACATCCATGTGGTGTACTATCCCTACCACCACCTTCAATAGTAGTGGATGAGCTATGCAGGCTGAGTGCACTTAAGGAGTCTCTTCGATAAATACCCCTCAGGTTCCAAGGAAAGCCTAACCCACATCCAGTTGAGAACAGGATTTAGGTAGTAACATAAGTGTTCCTTCTGTTCAGAACACTGACGGATCATATGGTGGTTCTAGTGGATATCCTTCTCTATAACTCCGCAGAACGATGGTGGTGTTTGTGACATAGTATTATGATGAGATAACTCAAGCATTGTTCTATTTTGAGTGCCTTTTTAGAGAGGAATTCTAACCTGAAATGATAAGGTCTGTATATATCTAGGATCTCATGTATTTGTAACATGTCAACACGAAAGATTATGATTATTCATCAAGTATTACGAACACATCCCAGTGTTCTGTGGATATGGTTTGGAATCAGTTATTTTGGATCATACCTTCAAACAGGGTATATATATAGATATTCGGGCTAGTGTTATCCCTGTATAAATTCCTACTTATACTAGGGTACTGAAGTGATATTTGATGGTTTAGAGTTTCTTGGTTGTGTAGATATATCCAGTGGTTGAATTTACCATGAATATAGGAGAAATTACCTTGATATATGAGATTAAAAATTAGTCTTAGGGACCAGGATGTGGGAGATGTTTCAAGAAAAGGTCCCAAGAAAGAGGATCTGCAGTTCAAGGTTCACTTGGTGGGTCTATTCAGCCATGAGAGAGGCGGGGATACTCATGTGGTGGTAGGGAAAATCTCTCATTATATTATCTCTCCTGCCCTAGAGCTGATAGAGAGACTATAGACGAGCCATTGTGGTAGATAAAATTTTTGTAGAAGGTAGGTTTGTAGGGTGGAAGATGTAGAAGAGGATCTGGTAGTGTAATGGAAAGTGGTATATAATCTGACTTGTCAGAACCACTACCCCTAGGAGGTCTACACTAGGCGTAGAGAGCTTGAGGAAAGGGGTAGGGACAACTGTAGGTGGTATATGAATATGGACCAGAGGCATTGGGAATGATTTGAGGTATGATCTATATCATTTCATCCTTATCTACAATACAGATAGACATAGGTTTTAGTCATTCTATTCTTGGAACAAACCTTGTATGGAACATACAGATTATGTTTGAGCTGTTGGACCGACCCTTACACTTAGAGACTCCTACTGGAGAAGAATCGGTTACCACACACTTGTGCTGATGGTGTGACATGACTCTTGGAGGTGATTGTTTCTATTGGGATCTATTTGTTGTGGGAAGGAGGCCTTATGATATCATATTTGGTATAAAATGGTTATCTATAGTTCATTCCAAGATTGACTATTTTAGTCAGAGGATAAAATGTGCTCATAGTGATGGAACTGGGTTCTCCTTTTTTGTTGAAAAGGATTCCTAAGCAGAAAAGGATAGACTCATGCATGTGAGGGTTTAGCTGATTACACATCAGTTGACTACACTAAACTTTGGTACAGTGGATGTTATTAGTTCATAGTTTCTTGTAGTTGTTTTGTAGCACAAAGGTGACATTCATATGGATGTTCCATGTTTACCTCCCCTTTGAGAGATATAATTCTGCATTGATATACTCCCTAGGATAGAATTGATATCCTCACTAGCATATTGGATGGATATCATAGATCTTCAAAATATGAGGGTGTAGTTGGAGGACTTGTACAGGTAGTGATTTTTTAGACCCCCTGCATCACCCTATTTATCCCTAGTTTTATTCTCCAAGAAGGAGAATGGGAACGTTAGGTTGTATGTGGAATATCATCCCTTGAACCAACTAATCATAAAGATTAAGTATCCACAACTGATGATCGATGACCTCTTTGAGATGTTGAGAGGGGAACAATGGTTCTTGAAGTATGAGCTCAGGTTAGGCTATCACTAGCTACATGTACTAGATGAGGATATACCAAAGACAGTATTTTGATGTCTCTATAGTCTCAATGAGTAATTGGTGATGCCTTTGGACATGATGAATACACAAAAAATTTCCATGGGACTCATGAATTGGATCATTCAACCATTCTTATATAAGTTCATAGGACTATTCATTGATTACACTGCAACAAATATGGCCTTTATCAGCGCTATAAAAAGGCCTTGACAACACTATAAAAGCGCTGTTAATCAAGGTGAATATAATAGGGGGGGTCCCTTTTATTAGTGCTAAGAAAAGTGCTGATAAAGGACCCTTTTAACAGCACTAAAAATGCATTAATAAGAGGGTCCCTTATGAGCGATTTTAAAAATCACTGAGAAAAGATAAAGAACAGAATAAAAAAAATAAAATTATTTCTTGCATATCGAGGGAGGGGTTTCAACAACGCTTTAAGCCCCCCTTCAACAGTGCCCCACCCCATCCACAACCCTCACTCCCCAGCCACCCCGATCCTTTAACAGAGCCCCCAACCCATTTAACAGTGCTAGTCATTTTTCCCCACCTGCACACGCGACCTACCTCCCACAGGATTCAAACTCGGGTCATGTTGCCTTCGCGCCTATTCCTTTACCACTCCACCCCATTGCTTTTCTCTTCATTTATTAATATATATTTTTATTTATATATATATTTAGTTATATTTACTCATATATTAATATATATATATATTATGTTATATTAATATACATATATATTGAGTTATATTAATATATAAATCTGTATATTAATATATATATATGTATATATATATATTATTATATATTTATTCATATATTAATATATATTTACAAGATCAGTTTTTTATTCATTTATAAAATATGGTTTTTGTGTGTGTTTATAAATAAACAAATACATATATACAACACACACACATATATATATTATATGTATATCTATATGTATAATTATACATATATATATATATTTATATTTACAAATATAATATATTAATATGTATATACATATGTTTATAATATATAGATAATATATATCATCTTTTCTATAAATACACACACAAATACACACACAGACACACACACAGATTATATAGGTATATAAATATTCATATATTTGTATTTTAAATAAAATGGATATTAGTTCCTTATTTAGATATGGCTTATATAATGGGAAATACATTTTATATGTAAATATGTTTAATTATTTATTTAAAAAACTAATTTTTTGTGTGAGAATATATAAAAAAATATGTATATATTATAATATATTTGATTATAAATAATAGTACATTATAAAAAAAGAAAAAATTTCAAATCCATAATATGAATATAAATGCAATCCGTTGAAATAAATTAATTCCAAACTAAAAAAGTTCAAAAATGCCCCCTTAAATAAGGCTGAAATTCCATAAAATGTTAAAAAATCTGATTATCCTGACTAAAAACTCAGTTTTGAAGACCTTCTGGGCCTTTTTGGACTCGAAAAATGTGAAAAAGGTTCGATTAATTTATTTTCATGTAGAGATCATCGTATGTTTTGATTTGATATGATATAGAGCTCAAATGGACACATGGAGAAAATGTTATGGTCATTTGATGTTTGAGTTACATTTTCAACTTATTTTATATCTTTTTTTGTGTCTTTAAATTATTATTAATGATTATTAGTTGGTCATAAATAGAAAATTATTAATTAATAAATGGAATTAAAATATTTTAAATCCATTTACACTAGATTTCACATATATATAATGTAATAGTCTATTTATAATTATCTAAAACATACTTAAAAAATATATATTATATTTATATCAATATAGATATTATTTTATTTGAATATAATATTTATAATAATTTTTTTGAAATATAAAATTTATCAACGGTAGAAAAAAGCACCAATAAATTCCTCCTTTATCCTCGGTAGTAAAAAAAGCGCTGATAAAGGGGGCTCTTTAATAGTGCTAAACAAAAGCGCTGTTAAAGGGTGGCACTGCGGAAACCACATTTTTTGGAAGTATTATATCCTTGTGTACTCCGTGTATGAGGAGAAACACATGAGACAATTATGGATGGTTTTGGATATATTCTAAAATCCCTAGATTTATATAAATGTTTCAAATGTTTAGTTATAGATTCAGGTTGTCCAGTTTTTGGGACACCTTTTGTCATCATATGGAGCTGTTGTGGACCAGGCCAATGTCAATGTAGTGTTTGCTCGTGATCCACCCTATAATATAATGTAAGTGTGGAACTAACATGGGATGGTAGGCTATTACCATATATTTAAACATATTTTCTCTAAAATATCATCACCAATGATAGCCTGAACATGAAAGGGGTATTTTTCATGTTGATAGAAATGTTCTACTATAATTTTCAGTAGTTGAGACATTGTTTTACAAGTTCCCCCATATAGATATTTCCATTGGAGGGTTTCAAGTATGTAGTGTTGTGTGATTCATGAAGACACGGTCTTGGTTGTGTTTTGATGTAGTGGAATGCAATGATTTCCTATGATTCATGTTACATGAGACCACAAGGGTAAAACTATTCAACCCATGACCTTGAGTTATTAGTAGTGGTCTTCACACTAAATAAGTGGTGACACTACTTGATGGGTGACCACATTATCCTCTATTCTGATCATAAGAGTTTAAATAATATATTCTATTAGAAGGATCATTACATGAGTTAGTGGAAATGAAAAGAGTAACTATATGATTACGGCATTGAAATTTTCTATACTCAATGGAAGGGGAATATAGTAGAAGATTCATCCCACATGATATCTGGTTTGCAGTTACTGGATATGGCATCAGAGTAGTTGGAATGTTTACAGGTATAAATTGTGGATATAGATGGAGGATCTTACAACCAATTTATGTTTTCATCCCTCTAATACTGTAGTTATTCCGGGAGGCACATCTTTATGATGTCAACTGTGGGACCCTACGTATTCAGATATCTACCTGACATGCACTTAATGGATTCTATAATGGTGAGGAGAATGTTGTTCTTTTACAGAAATATAAAATGGTTCCAGTATTGTTTTGAGGTTGGTTTTGAGATATTTTTAAACATCTCCTTTCAAGGTACATCATGTGGTGTAAAAGATATACCCAGACCTATGAAATGAATTCTGGTGGCCATATATAATTAATGGAATTGAATATTTTGAATCTCAATGACATCCTTGTTAGAAAATGAAGTCTATGTACCAAGTTCTAGCGGGATTATCTCAACCCTCTGAGGTTACATAATGGATGTGGAATGGGATATCCATGGACTTTGTTATGGGATTACCATTTACAAATAGGGGTCATGATTCCATATGGGTGATCATCGATCAACTCACCATGTCATCCCACATCAATGAAATTCGGGAGCACAGTTCAATAGAGATATTGGGGAACCTCTACGTGCTTGAGATAGACAGACTACATAGAGTTACATCCATGATCATTTCTTATCATGATTATATTTTCACATCCCATTTGTGGAAGGGATTATAAATGGATTTTGGGGCTCATTTATGCTCGAACATAACATTTCACTACCAAACTGACTACCAGATTGAGTGGACCATTTAGGTTTTGGATGAAATTCTGTGAGCTTCTGTGTTGGACTTTTTCTATAGTAGGGAGGATCAACTACCAATGGTATAGTTTTCATACTAAAAATTTTACTATTCTACCATTGGTATGGAACCATTCATGGCATTTATGAGTGGCCCTATAGGTCACCAGTTTACTGGACTGACCTAATAGAATCATCACTCCTGGGATCAGAGTTGGTGCGGGAAACTATTGAGAAGGTGATGTTTATGCAGGTGTGGATGAATATTATGCTAATCCATCATAAGCCTTATGATGTCAGAAGATAGATGCCTTTGGAGTTTATGTAAGGATACCATGTGTTCTTATGGGGTTCACCTCGAGATGGATTATAGAGCTTTGGTTGAGGATCTAAGCTATCTCTAAGGTTCATTGTCCAATTCAAGATACAGTATATATTTTGTGAGGTGGAATACTTATTTTCTCTTCCTACGTATTTAGACTAGGTATAAAATGTCTTCTATGTGTCACAACTGAGAAGGAACGTACATTCCCTATCACAAGTTATTGACAAGGGAGAGTGGAACATGAAGGATGGAGTGACCATTGCTGAGTACCCAGTAGAGATCAAGGATAAGAGGAGTTGGATCCTCTATTGGAAATCGATTCTTTTAGTTCATGTTTGGTGGAATCATGAGAATCACTTAGAGAGAACATGTGGGCGGGAGGCTCATATTCTTGCTCAGTACGCACATCTCTTTGTGTAGCTGTTTTTTTGATTTTTGGGGATGTAAATTCCCAAGGTGTGGAGAATTTTAGGATTTATATTTTCCATGTATTATTTTTGGATATTGAATGGATTGTTTTTTAGACAAATTTTAGAAATGGTGTTCCATTTCAAGTTCAAGTCTTCCTAGAAAAAATGGTTGAAATCTATTTAGTATAACGTGAACACAATTTCCCTAAAAAATCGTAATAACTCTTAAATGGGGGATCATATCATAATTATGAGGAAATTATATAGTTCCAAATGTAGGGTTTATCTTAGGAATGGCTTAACCTTTTTCATTGCAGATCATTTGTGAAAAATTCATCACAGGCATAAAATATATAAAATAAATGAAGTTAAATTATTTTTTTGTATCATTTATGAATCATCCTAAACCTTCATTAAATAACTGATTAAGGGAAATTTGTAGGGTTAGCTGCATAACCCTAAAAAATCATTGGAAATGTATTGGAGAGGGTGGTATGGGATTTTACTGTTGGGAAATGACCTAATCGAGGATCGAAAACCAGTACAATACAGAATCAAAATATATCACCAATGACTATAACACCACAAAGTTCATCAATAGTGATTGATCCATGTCAAGTAGAAAGTTATATTTATTGGATTTAATATTCATTATTAATATCTACGATTAATGAAAATCAATTGATGAACAATTTATTTTCAAATCAGTTGCCTTTTGGAATGGGTTTTATTTTTAGGTTTATTTTAGGAGAATTATCTTTTCAATATTTTATTCTATGATTATCATTATAACAAAATCAAACCTAGGTTAAAAATAATGTCAATGGAGGTCTGTTACTCTTTATTTTACTATACTTTTTCCCCCAATTGTGTTTACCATTTTTGGCATTCTTGGTTTGGTCCGACATTTGACATATCATAAGGAATCGATCGTTTCACACTAGTTTCATAGAGAAGCGATCAGATATTATATATTTGTGATTGGCACAACATGATGGTTGAGAGATTATATAAGTGGGAATGAGTCAAATTTATTTGAATACATGATTTTACATTATATATTACACAATTAATAATTATTAATGATCAATTTTTAGAATAGATTTGATGGTCATAACTTGTTTTTCTCTGATAGTGTGGCTCAGACTAAGTGTTTCCATGGTTTTCATGGAGTTACGGTAGTTAGATCAAGGGATTGTTTTATAGACACCATTGCAGATTCCAGATATGGGATTCTAGAAAAATATGCACCAAACGACAGGTAATGCAGATCCACACACCATGTGGTCCCCCCGGTGCGGCAGCTAGTGTTTCTAGAAGAATATAAGTATCACATGGCATGTGACCCTTATCACGTGGCATGTGGTCTCTCTATAGTGAACTCCACATGTTCCTATGAGGGTATAGGGAGAAAAGGTGGAGTACATGGGTTGGATCACGTTGTGTACTCACCTACATGGAAACGACATGGACCAATGTACACATAATAAGCCATGTACTGGTATATGGACATGGGTACATGAGATAATCCTTGTACACGAATATTGCTAGAGTACGTGGAATGACAACACCTTGTGTACTTCTATATAGACATGGATACAGATTGATACAAGAAGCAATTAAACGAGCAATACATGGGGTCAATGGACATGTTGTGTAACCTCTTATATGAGCTATATACTTTTTATGATATGGATTGAATCCCTTGTCCTCTACATCTTGGACAAGATTAATTAGCGTGCTTTCCCTATATCCTTTCCTTGAGGGTTAGTATGGAATTTTTTCCTACTCCTAGGAAAAATAAACCCTTAATCAGTACATCTTGGATAGATTCATTGTAATCCCTCCATGTTGCCCAAAGTGTGATCTACTATTCATCTTCATTCCCTAGGTGGATTTCCTTACATTTTCATGACAAAAACAATGCATACATCGATTTAATACTTACTAGGTTAATACAGATTGTGTTATTTGTATACCACATGGACATGGGAGTGATCATCATCTGTGTATCATATCTCTTAAAAATTTCAGCATGAACATCTTATGTAGTGACTCAATGAGAAGTACCTCTCAGACAGATGTCATCAGTGCTATCAGACTTATCAGTGTGTTCTATCATATTAGGGATATGTGGAATTTTTGAGATGGAATCCTAGGCTAGCATACTACACTTGTGACTGACCTTTAGACAATGTGTATATGTTGAGTGTATCTAGATATTCTTATTATATGTTCTATAGACATATACTTATGTAAATATGACTATTTCTATTTTTGAATTCTTTGTTGTTTCAGGGTGTCCTACTGGGTATTGTTATTCTCGCACATGCATGGGTTTTTTCTTCCTGTGTCGTCTCTTCCTTTTGATAGAGTCCATGAAGAAGCAAGACTAGTTGGCTCGTAGTGAGACCGAGTAGTCTGAGTTGTGTTCCTATAGTATTCCGACAGTAGTCCTGTTTTTACATTCATGTTGGAATTGTGTTCCAGAATCATTATGGTGGGATTGTATTCATCACTATTCACATTCTTTTACTACTTATTATACCATGTTTATGGGATTTAGAGGTATGCATGCATGGTTATTCATTTTTTTTACATTTAATTGTTTTATAGGCTTGGAGATGTTTCTATGTGTATGTAAACTTGTTCAAAGGCCTCCCATGTTAGTGACATTTATACTCGGCACTAAGTGGACATGTGAAGAAAAATAATGGACCCCATTAGGATGGGCCATGATAGATTCATTCAATATTTTAATATCATATAACCTTATCCATTCTATAATCTCATCAATGTGAGTATCCTATGGTTCACTTCCATAACCACACTGCACGCATTGCCTACCCAATGTCATTCTGACTTGCATAGTGTCTATGGAAACCTCTAAGAACACAAGAAGAAATTCCTTGTGTACTTCTCTAAGGTTTTTAAAATTTTACCGATGGAATTGAAATATGAATATCTGACTCTAGATGAAACTAATCAAATAAAATAGGAAATTTTTAATGATATTATTGGTACTATAATGGTATATCTGACTCAATTTAAAAAATAAGATTAGATGGAGAAAATGATAAATGAATATGATTTTTCTTCAACATCTAGTGTTTCATCTTCCAATTTTTAGGAATATAAATCAAGTACTCTTAATAAGTAGTCTAAATATCCATCATATGAATGTAATTCTAAAAAATGAGAATGATAATTCACCAATCATATGAAGAGAGTGTATAATATCACAATAACACATAAATTTTGGTGCTATCATTGGAATAATAGAAAATAAAAATAGGTTAATATAGAGTCTTTATGTAACATCCCAGGTAATTAAAGAATAAAGAATTTTCATTTTTATTAATATTTACGAATTAAATATTAATTTTAATTAAAAGTGGTTTCTACGTTCGATATCATACTCGATACGCAAAGATGAGTTTCTTTGAAAACATATGTTGCACACAAGTAATAAAATAATATTATTTTAAATGTTAATTAACAAATAGCCATTGTACTGGTGGTAATGGATAGAAATAACTAAAATATGATTATATATGTTTTTAAATGTTTTTTACATTTACCCAATAAAAGATAAAGGCTTAAAATACGGAAAGAGTTCAATTTTAGGCATTTATACCCTAATTTTCACTAAGGGTTCACTTATCACCTTTTGACGGTGAACCGTCATTAAATATAGTTTTGATCAATATTATAAATTCTATTGGACCAAAAATAACTCTTCTTTAGAATCGGGACATCAAAATTTACTTTGTGTAAATTTTTGGTACCTTTCTGTCAAATTTCATTTGTTAATGAATAGTGTAAAATGTTGTATTTTAATTCAAAACCTCTTTTTAATCTAATTTATTTATATGATTAAATTATCTTTTGAATTGGTTTTAAAGTTAAATTAGAAAATATTTTTACCATTAAATCCAATAGTGGTCGTTGGAATTAATTTCACATTGAAATTGGACTTAAACTAGTGTCAATCTTTTGATACTTATTGTTTCATAAAAACACGCTATATGCTCTGACATCGGGAATTAATTATTAAATTAATTAATTTGACTTATATATTTTTAATTTTTTAAAGTAGACTTCATTTTTGAATTCGTAATATCAAATATAGCTTAGGGTAAATTTTTTGTAATTTTCTGAAAAACTTCAATTTTTGATGAATAGTGAAACCACTAAGTGGTACTTATAAAAACCGATTATTCCGTTTAAATGAAATTTTGCCATCATTGTGTTTTGATTTTCAAAAATCCGACATACATGGTTGTCATTAAGAAGTAAAATGTGGTTCAATGAGATTAAAATAATGTTTTTGGTGAATAGTAACTTATTAAGTTTTTAATCGCGATTAGTGGTAATTAGTGCAGTTTAAGGTAAAAATAATATTTTAATAATATTAGATGACCTAGACACATGTCCTACCCTCATTGGATGTGTCATGTCCGACAAAGACAAGCCATGGGTCAACTAGGGGACCCCATGGAGCCACTTTGGTTGGAAAATGACATAAGTACCTTTTATTTAATGTTAATGTAAATAAATGGCACAAACATGATATGTTTTACTAAAACAATTTTTAAATGGGGTGATACAAGTCAGATTTTTGATTATAAATATCATTGGAGAGATAAAAAGATTTCCTACATCATATAATTTTTTTTATAATTTTTAGACATTAAATAAATTAAATTATTTATGACATAATAATGATGCAGCGATGACATCATTATTTGACGATTTAAATAAAATGGAAAGATAATGTAAAATATATGAACTAAACATGTCCAAAACATATTGGATGGGTGGATTTTGAACCCTTATCACCTTATCCACAAATTATATCAATGTGGGACCTTTTAAAACCGAAACACATTTTCAAATAAAGTAATATTTATTTACTTTCCAAAAGTGCCCCTCCTATCCTCTTATAAAAGGCCCCCACATCTACCACCTTACACACACTCCTCAAGCCTTTGGCTCGGCCATCCCCTGCCCATTTACTCTCTCCACATCCCTATACTCATCCTAGAGAATTCTCTTTGGGCAGAATCCTTTCAAAGGAAGCCTTTAGGCTCAAATCAAAAGGAGTTACACTTTTAAAGGTAATTCATTCTCTCTTGTTCATTTGTTTTATTTTGCTTCTCCAACCCCCTAAAATCTTTTTATTTACTTCTTTTGTTACAAAACCAGTATCTTCAATATACTAGGATGTTGTTATAAGATTTATTCTAGCTACACTCTCACACAACTACATCAAATGGTTAAAGAACATACGGTTTCCGTGGATGGAGAAATTCTGCATCCCGAAACGATGATTGTTCAATACTCACTTAACACCTTCAAAGGTGGCCATTATGATGTAACTATTTTTATATATGATATATAATATGTTTATTCTTTCCTTAATCTTCTGTATTTTTATTTATGGCATACCATTATTGTTTCCATTATGGGTAAACACGATATCTTCATTTTAGGAAGTGCAGACTTCCGCCCCCTGAAAGTGATTTGATTCGTTAATACCATATGTGGGATGTGTAAAGGATAAAGTTAATGATATTATATATGTTATTATACTGGAATTATAATATACTCTTATATCATTATGATTCCATTATATAAAATACGAAATAGAAATAAAAGTAGCGTTCATGCGTACGTACGGCTTACCGTCTCTATGAACGGTGCATTTCATTTCTTACCTCTAAATGATTATGTAATATTATAAATACATGTATATGCTGGATATATATGATATATATGATATCCAAATCAGGAATGTCATTCTGGATATAAATAACCTTTGACCACATGAACAACATGTAATTGTAAGAAGTCCACTTTCGACTTAAGAACCAAATATTGACAAAACAAACATTATTAACTTAAATGGTTACATAATGGTTATAACATGGAAATAAGTGACAGAAAAGGAATAATGAACTTTAAAAAGGTTCTTAATCAAGTATAAATTTACTCAAGTTTATTATTCAGGGCGTTAAAGAACGATCGAGTCAAGTCGGACCCGAGGTAAGGGACTTCGTCTCAATCTCCTTTTATTGAGGCATATTTCGTTTTATACACAACTTTCTTTTATATGGTGTATAAACCCCTTTGACTTTTACTTTTATACCAAAGGAATCTTTTTCTACGAAGTGTTTTACTAAACGACAAAAAGGAATGTTTTTTTACGTACGCGGTGACAATGACCTTTTCCGCCGCCGCGAGTATTATTTGGTCTTTGGCTTCCTCAAAAAGTTGTAATGTTTCTAAAATGAAATAAATACCATATACACTTATAAGTATTTTGGTATTGAAAATTGTTTTGATAAAGGATTATATTATGATATATTGTGATTGAAATGTGGAAATGTTATCATTCCTTTATATTGGTTTTATGTTTTATGATTTTATATTGGTACTTGGACATTTGACGGGTGGTTATGTGATAAACCATATGACAGGTGGTGCTGTGAATACCAGGACGGGTGGTTACGTTATAACCTCCAATGCATTGGGTATGGAAGTCGGCCATATGGCTATTCCATTATGTATGTATGGAAATTGGCCGTATGGCTATTCCATTAAGTGATATGTGTGGAAGTCGACCGTATGGTTATTCCACTTAAGTATGTTTATGTCCCAACTTACCTTTATATATGTTATGTGTTCTTTATATGGGTTTTATGGTAATACCTTGGTTACAAAAAGGTAAGTAATGATACTTTATTCAGTGAAGAGTTTTTACTACTTCATGAAGGTGAAGGTATTACTTTGATAGAGTATACATGGTTTACTTGATGTTTGAAAAACATACAGTTTTCAATCTTTGTGTATCCCTTACTGAGCTTTTTATGCTCACCCCATGTTTTTTTGAAATGTTTTTCACAGGAATTAATGTGGAATAAGGTCAAGGATGGGATCAAGGGAATGTCATGCTATATAAAACATAGAACTAGACATGTTTCTTTTAAGAGTTTTTTTATTATGGAAACTTAGTAGAAGTGACTACTTTGTAATCTTTTGAGATGTAATAGTTATGTTCTAATTCTCTAAAACTCTAAACCTGAAAAGATCCTCAACGCGAATTATTCATTTAATTCAATATTAATTAAGGTTTAAGGTCGGGGCCTTATAGTTGCTAACAAAGGTCAGTTTAGACAACTTTAGGAGTTAGAAAAGTGTTAAATTATAATATGATTGAAATGATATAGCATTTACAGATTACCTTGTTTCTTCACCTATGATATTTCTGTGTAAAGAATGGTTTTTCATATAGGATACATAACAACTTTTCTGGGAAGGCATACATAGGGAAATTTCCTCTCAAATCAGTATCCTAATATGGTCAGAATCAGAACTAAATAGTTTGTTGCAGTGATGACTCAGTTGACTCAGGCTATTACTAAAGGAATTGAAAAGAATATTGGTGAATGCTCTAGTTTTGGCACTTCCTTCCAGGAATGGGGAGTTTGTTATCTATAGTGATGCTTCGTTGAAGGGAATTGGCTGTGTCCTTATGCAAAATGATCAGGTAATTGCTTATGCTTCACGACAGTTGAAAACTCATGAGGTAAATTACCCTACACATGATTTGGAATTAGCCGATGTTGTCTTTGCTTTAAAATTTTGGAGGCATCATTTGTATGGAGTAAAGTGTGAAATATATACTGATCACAAAAGTTTAAAGTATATATTCACTCAGAAATAATTCAACATGAGACAGAGGAGATGGCTGGAATTAATCAAGGATTATGATTGTACAATTCATTACCATCCGGGAAAAGCAAATAAAGTGGCTGATGCTTTGAGTCGAAAAATTAATGCTTCATTAGCAATGTTGCATTTCGAACGTGATCCTTTGGTTAATGATTTGATGAACTTTGGCATAGAAGTTGTTGGTACAGGATGTTCTTCTATCTTGTTTCAGGTATCAGTGAAATCTTCTCTATCAGATAGAATCAAGCAAGAACAGAAGCAAGATAGTGGGTTGTAGAAAAAGGTAGAGCTTGTTCAGAAAGGTAAGTTGCCTAAATTCAACATTGATAATGATTGTGTTTTGTGATTTGGGAAGAGATTGTGTGTGCCTTGTGATTCATAGATGAAGAATGAGTTGTTATGTGAGGCTCATAGTTCCCCGTTTTCAGTTCATCCTGACAGTACTAAGATATACAGAGATCTTCGGGAGTATTACTGGTGGGATGGAATGAAAAGAGATATTGCAGATTTTACAATGAAGTGTTTGACTTGTCGGCAGGTTAAAGAAGAGAGGCAGTTACCAAAAGGGATGTTTCAGCCTTTTCCAGTGCCAGAGTGGAAATGGGAAAACATATCCTTGGACTTTGTTGTGGGATTACCGAGGACATCTCGAGGTAATAATGCAATCTGGGTTATTGTTGATCGCTTGACTAAATATGCTCATTTCCTTGCTATACGAGATACTTTTTCCCAAGATCAACTTTCCCGTTTGTATCTTAAAGAGATAGTCAGGTTACATGGAGTTCCCCTCTCCACTGTATCTGATCGTGATCCCAGGTTCAAATCTAACTTTTGGAAAGGCCTTTAGAAGTCGTTGGGTACTGAATTAAATTTTAGTACAACTATTCATCCTCAATCAGATGGGCAGTCAGAACGAAAAATTCAGACCTTGGAGGATATGCTACGAGCTTGTTCGATGGATTATCAGGGAAGTTGGGACCAACATCTTTCTTTGGTTGAGTTTTCTTATAATAACAGCTTTCATTCCAGTATACAGATGGCACCATTTGAGGCATTATATGGGATGCGGTGTCGAACTCCAGCATTTTGGGATGAAGTGGGTGAAAGGAAGCTGATGGGACCAGAATTGGTAGAAGAGATGGTAGAAAAAGTTCAGTTGATTCAGAAGCACATGAGAACAGCTCAGAGCAGGCAGAAGAGTTATGCGGATAACCAGAGGAAGGATCTATCTTTCGAGGTAGGTGATCATGTTTTTCTCAAGGTTTCTCCTTGGAAAAGTGTGATGAGATTTGGTAAGAAAGGAAAGCTGAGTCCAAGGTTTATTGGACCATATGAAATTCTGGAGAACGTTGGATCAGTTTCTTACCGAGTGGCTTTACCTCTGAGTTTATCTCAGGTACACAATGTTTTTCACGTTTCAATGTTGAGGAAGTATATTCCAGATCCATCTCATGTTTTGATCCCAGAGGTAGTTCAGCTGGAGGAGAACCTAGCTTATGAAGAACAACCAGTCCAGATTCTTGACCACAGGGAGCAGGTGTTACAGAATAAGGTGATTCATCAGGTAAAGGTTTTGTGGAAAAACCATGTGATTGAAGAGATAACGTGGGAATCTGAAAATGCGATGAGGGATAAATACCCCTACTTATATTGATAAGTGAATAAAATTGCGAGGAAGAAATTCCCAAAAGGGGGGAAGGATGTAACATCCCAGGTAATTATAGAGTAAAGAATTTTCATATTTATTAATATTTATGAATTAAATATTAATTTTAATTAAAAGTGGTTTCTATGTTCGATAGCGTACTCGATACGCAACGATGAGTTTCTTTGAAAACTTACATTGCACACAAGTAATAAAATAATATAATTTTAAATGTTAGTTAACAAATAGCCGTTGTACTGGCGAGAATGGATATAAATAACTATAATATGATTATATATGTTTTTAAATGTTTTTTACATTTACTCAATAAAAGATGAAGGCTTAAAATACGGAGTGAGTTCAATTTTAGGCATTTATACCCTAATTTTCACTAAGGGTTCACTTATCACCTTTTGACGGTGAACCATCATTAAATATAGTTTTGACCAATCTTATAAATTCTATTGGACCAAAAATAACTATTCTTTATAATCGGCACATCAAAATTTACTTTGTGTAAATTTTTGATACCTTTCCGATAAAGTTCAATTTTTAATGAATAGTGTAAAATGTTGTATTTTAATTCAAAACCTCTTTTTAATATAATTTATTTATATGATTAGATTATCTTTTGAATTGGTTTTAAATTTAAATTAGAAAATATTTTTACCATTAAATCCAATAGTGATCGTTGGAATTAATTTCACTTTGAAATCAGACTTAAACTAGTGTCAATCTTTTGATACTTATTGTTTCATAAAAACACGCTATATGCTCTGACAGTGGGAATTAATTATTAAATTAATTAATGTGACTTATATATTTTTAATTTTGTAAAATAGACTTCATTTTTGAATTCGTAATATCAAATATAGCTTAGGGTGAATTTTTGGTTATTTTCTGAAAAACTTCAATTTTTGATGAATAGTGAAACCACTAAGTGGTACTTATAAAAACCAATTTTTCCGTTTAAATGAAATTTTGCCATAATTGTGTTTTGATTTTCAAAAATCCGACATACATGGTTGTCATTAAGAAGTAAAATGTGGTTCAATGAGATTAAAATAATTTTTTTGGTGAATATTAACTTATTAAGTTTTTAATCGCGATTAGTGGTAATTTGTGTAGTTTAAGGTAAAAATAATATTTTAATAATATGAGATGACCTAGACACATGTCCTACCATCATTGGATGTGTCATGTCCGACCAAGAAAACCCATGGGTCAACTAGGGGACCCCATGGAGCCACTTTGGTTGGAAAATGACATAAGTACCTTTTATTTAATGTTAATGTAAAAAAATGGCACAAACATGATATGCTTTACTAAAATAATTTTTAAATGGGGTGATACAAGTCATATTTTTGATTATAAATATTCATTGGAGAGATAAAACGATTTCCTACATCATAGTATTTTTTTCATAATTTTGAAACATTAAATAAATTAAATTATTTATGACATAATAATGATGCAGCGATGACATCATTATTTTACGATTTAAATAAAATGGAAAGATAATGTAAAATATATGAACTACACATGTCTAAAACTTATTGGATTGGTGGATTTCGAACCATTATCACCTTATCCACAAATTATATCAATGTGGGACCTTTAAAAACCGAAACACATTTTCAAATAAAGTAATATTTCTTTACTTTCCAAAAGTGCCCCTCCTCTCCTCTTATAAAAGGCCCCCACCTCTACCACCTTACACACACTCCTCAAGCCTTTGGCTCGGCCATCACCTGTCCATTTACTCTCTCCACATACCTCTCCTAATCCTAGAGAATTCCCTTTGGGAAGAATCATTTCAATGTAAGCCTTTAGGCTCAAATCAAAAGGAGTTACACTTTTAAAGGTAATTCATTCTCTCTTGTTCATTTGTTTTATTTTTCTTCTCCAACCCCCTAAACTCTTTTTATTTACTTATTTTGTAACAACACAAGTATCTTAAATATAATAGTATGTTGTTATAAGATTTATTCTAGCTATACTCTCACACAACTACATCAAATGGTTAAAGAACATACGGTTTCCGTGGATGGAGAAATTCTACCTCCAAAAACGATGATTGTTCAATACTCATTTAACACCTTCAAAGGTGGCCATTATGACGTCACTATTTTTATATATGATATATAATATTTTTATTCTTTCCTTAATCTTCTTTATTTTTCATTTATGGCATACCATTATTGTTTCCATTATGGATAAACACGATATCTTCATTTTAGGAAGTGCGGACTACCGCCCCCCTGAAAGTTATTTGATTCGTTAATCCCATATGTGGGATGTGTAAAGGATAAAGTTAATGATATTATATATTTTATTATACTGGAATTATAATATACTCTTATATCATTATTATTCCATTCTATAAAATACAAAATAGAAATGAAAGTAGCGTTCATGCGTACGTACGGCTTACCGTCTCCATGAACGGTGCATTTCATTTCTTACCTCTAAATGATTATGTAATATTATAAATAAATGTATATTCTGGATATATATGATATATATGATATCCAAATCAGGAATTTCATTCTGGATATAAAGAACCTTTGACCACACGAACAACATGTAATTGTAAGAAGTCCACTTTCGACTTAAGAACCAAATATTGACAAAAAAACATTATTAACATAAATGGTTAAATAATGTTTATAACATGGAAATAAGTGATATAAAAAGAATAATGAACTTTAAAAGGGTTCATAATCAAGTATAAATTAACTCAAGTTTATTATTCAGGACGTTAAAGAACGATCGAGTCACGTCGGACCCGAGGTAAGGGACTTCGTCTCAATATCCTTTCATTGAGGTATATTTCGTTTTATACACAACGTTCTTTTATACGGTGTATAATCCCCCTTGGCTTTTACTTTTATACAAAAGGAATCTTTTTCTACGAAGAGTTTTACTAAAAGACAAAAAGTAATGTTTTTTTTACGTACGCGGTGACAACGACCTTTTCCGCCGCCGCGAGTATTATTTGGTCGTTGGCTTCCTCAACAAGCCGTAATGTTTTTAAAATGAAATAAATACCATATACACTTTTATGTATTTTGGTATTGAAAATGGTTTTGATAAAGGATTCTATTATGATATATTGTGATTGAAATGTGGAAATGTTATCATTCCTTTATATTGGTTTTATGTTTTATGATTTTATATTGGTACTTGGACATTTGACGGGTGGTTACGTGATAAACCAAATGACGGGTGGTGCCGTGAATACCAGGACGGGTGGTTACGTTATAACCTCCAATGCATTGGGTATGGAAGTCAGCCGTATGGCTATTCCATTAAGTATGTATGGAAATTGGCCGTATGGCTATTCAATTAAGTGATATGTGTGGAAGTCGACCGTATGGTTATTCCACATAAGTAGGATTATGTCCCAAGTTACCTTTATATATGTTATGTTTTATTTATATGGGGTTTATGGTAATCCTTTGGTTACAAAAAGGTAAGTAATGATACTTTATTCAGTGAAGAGTTTTTACTACTTCATGATGGTGAAGGTATTACTTTGATAGAGTATACATGGTTTACTTGATGTTTGAAAAACTAACAGTTTTCATTCTTTGTGTATCCTTTACTGAGCTTTTTATTCTCACCCCATGTTTTTTTGAAATGTTTTTTCACAGGACTTAATGTGGAATAAGGTCAAGGATGGGATCAAGGGAATGTCATGCTATATAAAACATGGAACTAGACATGTTTCTTTTAAGAGTTTTTTTATTATGGAAACTTACTAGAAGTGACTAGTTTGTAATCTTTTGAGATGTAATAGTTATGTTCTAATTCTCTAAAATTCTAAACCTGAGAAGATCATCAACGTGAATTATTCATTTAATTCAATATTAAGTATGTTTTAAGGACGGGGCCTTATACTTTAGATTATATTGTTGGGAAAAATCTCTCAAGGTATCATTGAAATATTTTTGAGGTGATTGTGTTTGTTGAAAAAGTGAACATCTGTGTTGTGATTGTTGACAATGCAAACCATGACATACAAATTTTTTGACAAAGGGGGTTTCATGGTGGAATGTCAAGTTCAAGAGCTGAGGTCAACGATCCATGTTTGATTCATGAATGTCAACAAAAGTAATGGATGATCTGGAGGCGGTACAAAAGAACAGATACTAGGTGGCGCTGTTTTCCTGTGTTTACCAAATTTTTGGGCTTGAAAATCGACAAATTAAGAAAAGTGTTTTTGGAAAAGGGACTTACACGCCGAGGAATTGGAGTATAGGAAACTTGCGCGCCATATGTTTTTTAATATAAGAAGATCAAAATATGGAAAAGGAAATAGGTTCGCGCATGTTTGGGAGTTGGTCGCGCAAGTGTCTAGCAGGACAGAAGACTTGCACGCCGAGACTGGGTCGTGCAGGTGACTTGCGTGCCATCGCGCAGGGTGGTCAATTTTCCTATAAATACTGGACCGCGCCTCTTAATTCTTAACCAGAGTTCAACACAATGAGAAATCAGAGCTCTCGTCGCACAGGTGTGGTGGTCGCGCAAGTGGTGTGTGTGGTCGCGCAGGTGGGACTTGCGCGCTAGGGTGATTGTTGCGCGCCGGTGTTTGAAGTTGTGCACCAGTGTGGAGTTGAGCGCCACTATTGGATTGGGCATAAAAAGAAGTGAGTCACATAGGTTTGGAGTTGAGGAAGATTGAGTCGCACAAGTGTCTGAGGAGGACTTCTGCACCAGTTGTGACTAGCGCGCCGATACTTGCACGCCGAGATTGACTTGCGCGCCACGTAAGGTTTATTTCCATCACAGATTTTCGGTCTGCATGGAAGCTAGATGTTTTCCTGATACCTTCGGTGCAAATAGATATTCATCTATAGGTGAAAGATGGGCTTAAAAAGGTCATCTACACATAAAAGAAGATGCATTCTTTCATGCAAATTAAGAGACCTACAGGTCTACAAACTGTGAGTGGATTCCTTCCATGAGTAGTGAGAAAAGGAAGAGAAAGAAGGTGATCCTCTCCACCGTCAGTGAGCTAGAGAGAGAGAGAAACATGGAGTGACCTTTGGGAAAGCAGTGAGCTGAACCTAAACTTGTAAAGGCAGTGATCCTGGGATAAGAATTGATCTAGCTCGAACCTTGTAATCCACAACTAGTGAAGTTTAGTGGAATTTGGTACGACTGACAACTTGTCAGCTTATTCTCCTTAGACGTAGCCCTTTGCGGTGAACAATGTAAAATTACTGTGTCCTATGCATGCTTTACTTTCTATTTAATTTATGCAGCAGGAAAGAGAGTGAATATTGATTTTCTTAACAGTGAAACAAAATCAGAACGGGTGTTAATTTTAAATTAGTCATACCCTGATTCACCCCCTCTCAGGGTATTCAGCCTTGTGGACCTAAAAGATATATACTATGAAAAAAATAAACCTAGAAATATAACATTGGATTTTCCAATTCCAGGGATAAGGAACAAAGATTATAAATGTATGAAAATAAAATAAAGAAGGGTTTCTCCTGTTAGGGATGAAACATGGAGTGTTAATGTGTATCCTTCTTCTGAAAAAAACATTAATTTAAAAATGATAAAAATATTATGGTTAGTTTCAACTATAATCTTTTATATAATGACATATGAATGATGGGAAAGGTGACCCATTATACCTTATTCAATTATCTTTGAATAAAAATGTTAATTACTCATCATATGAATATAATTCAACTTCATATAAGGATATATTTGATATTCATTTTTTTATGAAATTAATGTTCCCAAGAAAAGATTAAATTTATTTTCAATAAATAAAGTCTTCAATGGGTGATTTGGAGAGGTTCATTAATCATAATTGGAATATCAGTTTGAGGTATGAACCTAAAAATATTATCTTCATTGATACGTGAAGGTTCAATAGATTGCTTTATGTAACCCAAGAGGATTTGTGGTGTGATGTCCATGAAGAAACAATCCAATGATGTTTGTGAATGAAAATAATCAATATTAAATAAATGTTGTGAAATATGATGAGGACTTACAAAAAATATATTCTTTTTAATGATGAAATGTCTAAATAAAAATTTAATATAAAAGAATAATATTTAATAAGAAGGTGTCATAGATTATATTTTACACTTTTATTTCATGTTTCAATTTTTATTTTACTATGTTTTTTTTATTTTATTTTTTAAAACATGTCATCTTACACAATACAGCTATTGATAAATCTTAACCACAACCAGTATGGGAATTTATAGCTAGAGCTATAAATAAACCATACTGAGAGGAATGAGAGGTGAAACATAGTTTGTGAAATCCTAAAAATGGGTAATCACAATAATTAATTGATTATTGTATCGGGTTTCAATTATATAATTCAAAGGTGTGGTGTTTAAGTGTGTGACACATTTGAGTGGTGTAATCGAGAACTGATCCCTACAGTTTTGGATTTTGAGTAGATAATGAGGTCGCTATGTATTATTGATCAGAGCCTACCAAAAGTGAACATTTATGTGGGATTAAATTATATGTGAGAATTGTTTCTCCACATATTGAAATATGGATATATTTTCATCCATACAATAAACTAATGATCTGATGACGTCAATAATTCTACATAGTCATCTTGAATATGCTATAATTTAAAGAATAAATGGTCAATATATCAACCATAAAAACTTTTTGAAAGATCATTATTTTATCCAATATGACAATAAGAATAATTTTGATTGACTATAAGAACACTGAAATACCACTTGATAGTAAGGAAGATGGCCGCTCGACTTACCACATGATGATGAACCTTCCACAAGAATAAATTTCAGGATACTTCATGATGGTTGATATATACAATAAATTATTTTTTAAAATATTCTTGAGTAATTAATTGGGAAACTGTAATCTCAAACTAGCATGAGATACTTCAATGTTATTGACAAACGCCATGATATAACTAGGAATAACAATAAATAAACCCCCCACATGTTATGAGGGTGACTGCGAGTATAGTGAGATGAAGCTACCCTGAGCTCTACATGGCCAGATGGCCAAATTCATAAAGAAAGATAAGTGACCATATGTCACATCTAGAAACATTATTAATCACTAGATTGACCATGAGATTCAAGTCCAACCAAAAAAAAAGTTATCTCATTAATTGAATACTAAATTTCCAAAAATATAGTAGCTACATAACATAGTGATCTCACATCATGAGAGAAAAAAAGAAATAATTTTGGTATCCTTGTATTCTATTGTACAAGATGTCTTTTATATTTATATTAGGGAATAAAATGATGTTACCATGAATGTTTGAAAAATAAAAAATATATATACAACACTTGAATGGATCAAATATAATTTTTTACAAGATATGTGTTTACATAGATGTTTATATTGTGATATTTATGTTTACATGATTTGAATAATGGTATTGGCCCAACAGAGTTTGATCCTCCATGACACTGAGCATGAAAATGAGACCAAAAACTGATATTCACACTATAGATGCTAATGGTTCTAGAATAAGTATACATATAGATCAAATTTTAATGCATGAATTAAGACAATAACGTCCATGAAAGATAATATAAAATAAGGATCATTGAAAAAATTCAATCTATTTTTGTTGGACCAAATCAAATGAAGCATCTGAAACTCTGAAATAATGTAGTGAAAAAATAATAATAAATAATATGATATTTATAAAATGAAAAAAATCAGGAATGGGAGGAGATAATCCCATGAAATGTAACAATAATATGAAATTGATATTAATTTACATTTATTTTCATTTATATTGAATGATTTTTAAAGGAGAAATATCATAAAGAAGAAAAGGATACGAAATAGGATGAAATTAAATGAGTTTAAATGCATTGATTTATCGAATTTCAATATCCCAAGAAGGTTAACAACTGAATGGTTTAATGATGTAATATACATAAATATATATATTTAACATGATCTCTACAAATGGATGAAGAAAATGTGGTAATAGTGGGTTCCCTAGACCCAACTACGCAATACTTTTGACTAAAATATCATGTGCACAATTTTTTATACATGGTATATTCTTACCATTACAATGTAGAAAATTTTGTGTCCATTGTTTAATGTTAATTTCCATAAATTAATTTTTGTATCAAAATGAAATAGAAAATCTTAGGCTATAATGAGAACCTCTAGATAATATGACATAAATATTAAACAAAGGTTATATGGTCATGATACTTCTAATTTATAGGAAATAGAAGATGTTTTTCTATCAACTGTTGGGGGAATATAAGTACCGAGACATATTATCATGAAGTACGCACATGGTGTTCTCTATTAATGAGATTATGAGGACATACCAACCAATAAAAACTCCACTTGTTTCTAGTGTTATTGGATTTCCTATCAACGAACATGTGTAATGGTTTCCTAACATGATATCATTTCTAATGTGTTCCATTTGATCGTATATATTGATGCAGGATAAAAACTATGATAATGTAATCATGGAGAATTATCTTGTCTCAAGTGTTTCATTGGTGGTATGCCAGTTTCTTAATGGTCAAGAAAGGTTTTATTTATTGTAGGTTAAGGAAGTAATATATCGTGGGCCATGTTGATGCGGACGGTAGTACCTTTATAAGACTCGGTCTATGGTGGTTGAATGTAAATCCATCCATTTAGATAAAATATAATAATGAATGAAAAGGAAAATGACATGGATATGTGTCTTGCTTTATAAGATATTAATGATAATGAGATTATATAATACAGTACATGTTCATATGTTGGTTGTCATTTTTAATGTTATCCTTGCCTTTTTAGGAATTATATTGGGTTGCTAGATCCCAGTATTGGATTTTGAATAGTATTCATTGATATCATGATCAGGGCGTAGTGGTTTATACACAATAGCACATTGAATAATTTTTCTTATTCAGTTGAAAAGGTATATTTGTCATTGTGGGCCGCACCATCAGGGCCTTGGATTTTTCCAAGGACATACAATCAGAAAAACAAAAAATAAATGTATATTATTCAAGTTTATAATATTTGGCGTTGAACTTATTTATTAAATTTATTTAATGATTTTAAAGTAAATACATGAAAATATTATTTAAATGAATATTAGTATAAATTATTCAAGTTTCATATAATATTTGTGGGAACATCGATCCGAGTTAATGGATTGAGTATTATAATGTAATATATTTATTAAATTATAATAAATTGATAATAATATTTACGACTCAGTATGATAGTCATGATATGTCATTTATAGAGTCTTAATTATTTGGCGGTTGGGGAGGCAATACAGGATAAACTTTTCACATATTTTAAATAGAAGAAGAGTGGCTCACAACAATAACTATCCACTACCTCTCTACAACCCGTCTTATTTATCCAAAATTCTAGAGAAAGAGAGAGGTAAGATATAAATCCAGGATTTCAGATCCAGATATCTCTCATACATCACAATCATGGTTATGTCATAATCACTGGAGCATTGTAGTCGTTGTTGGATCTCTACGCTAGCACCCGTAATTTGATGATCTCTATTCTCAAAGATTCTTGAAGAATCTGTGGATGATTGAGAGGAGTTTTTCTTCAGAATAATCAAGAAGAAAACACAAATGATGAGTAGAATTTGAGAATAGATTAATATCTAACCAGGTAATTTATGGTCTTAAGTTTTTGCTTAAAAATCATCATGTGGAATCTTTGGAGGGAAATCGGGTAGCATTTCACCAACGATGATTAGTTCATATTGATCATTGGTCGAAAAATTTAAAAATATAATTTTTGGGCTTCCACTATGTGCCTGATACATTCAATTGGTATTAGAGAATTGTGTGATGATTTAGAGTTAAAAAAATTAAATTTTCATTAAATTTAGAAAATGATATCGATCATGTCCTAACAATGCAAACCATAATTTAATTTGTCATCGAATTACCAATTTATGATCATCGAAAGTATTAAAATTCAATTGAAATAAATATTTTCATATTTAAAAATGATGAACATGTGTATTTTAAAATACCCAATCATAGATAGATTTTAGATTTTCTGGAGAACCTGATCGCCGACCTAAATTCAATTGACCAAAATACCATAATTTGGAAGGTGAATAATTTCCACATATTCATGAAATTTAATTTATTTATTTTAATAACAAACCATTTTTTTAATGTTGGGAATCTTTCTTTTTATCTGGGTCAGTATATGGCCTTGACCCCAAAAAAATGGGGGGGGGGGAATCTAGTTGACTGTTAAAAAAAGGGAGTTATACTCCGATTTTTTGAGTCATAGGTTATCAAAATATAAAAATTAGGATAGTTAAAAAGGAGTGGATACATTTTCCATCTCACATTACTCCTCCATCTGGTGGAAGAAAGTGCTAATTTCCCTATTGGGGACCCACCTACCGGCGGAGTGGCCCTCTCAGGCACCACAACTCGTCGACATCATGCTCCTATGACCTCTACCCCATACACTATGAAGCTAAATCCCCATCTCACCCGAGCTACCCTAGAGACCCCAAGTCATGTGCCTATTCCATGGACCATATCCCTACTGGCCACACCCCTCCCACACACAGATCTACTTGGGTGTGCGTCTGACTCGTTGAGTCGTCTGTCGTCAATTCCTGGGGCTCAATGTTCCATGCGCTACCTCTGGTTGGCTTGCACATCCAAACCCCCTTGATGGATGGAATTCCCCCACGAGTTAGGTCAGTCACCACCACCATTAACCGTAGATTAGGATATCCTTCTGCCACTGGTGAAACCATGACTATATTCACTATTCCACTCTTTACCTATACGCTTTAGGCCACCACCCCCTCCCCGTGAGACCCCACCGACCGCTGGATTAGACATTTGTAACTGTGATATTGAATTCACATCATGTGTTTCCCATGATAACATGGTCTCCACTACTGAGCATGAATGATTCATTTCTAGAAATGTAGGCATGATGTAACTCTTTATTCTGATCTTTATAGAACCATGTTGACACTAAATATGCTCAGGGGGGTCTACCATACCCCAAACAAGGATCAGCAGAATGGCTTGATCATGAACATTACTGACTGGGGTTTAGACATACTATAATGGTGTTGGGATCCTCATGTTTTAACCATGTTTTAATGATCACAAGTCTTATATATTTCGTAAAGCTTGTTAATATTTTTTAATTCGTCTCAAATAATGTATGCATTTGGTTGATTTCATAATGCTTTAAATAAACTTATCCAAGATCATAAGTGCTATTTTTGATTATTGTAAACTATAGTTTACATAGTTCTCTAATAATTTCGTTTTTTAATGATTAATTCTAATTCACTTTGTGAATATTACCGCTCGAGTCTATATATAGACATTTAGCAAAGTATGAGAAACCAAGAGTCTTCCATCGATTCTATTTTCTGGACAAGGAACCAGACAGAGTGACCCAGACACCATGACTAGACACTATGACACAAACATTGTGACCCAGACACTATGACTATACACCATAACCAGACCACGTGACCCTGACACTGTAACCCAAACTCCATGACCCAGACACTGTGACATGATATTGTGACCAGACATCGTGACCACACAAAGTGATCCTAACAACACATCTGTGCTACCATTTCCGAATAGCTATACAACCATGGCATCATAATCATCTCACTGGTCAATGGAAATGAAATAGACACTATTTCGTGATGTCACCATTTCCACGTGACACCATTTCTAGGCAGACTGTGACACCATTCATTAATTTGTTTTGTTGTTTTCAATTTAATTTCTAATAGTCATAATTGAGTCTTTTAAATGCACTGACATAATTAAATCTTATTTGTAGACATGTCACATGACAATACGAGGTATGAGGTGCAGAAAAAATGCATCTTATCAGCTCCAACACGTCCACTCCAAGAATAAAAATAAAAGAGTGGCCCAAAAATACATAGGTGATTGAGTAGCAGAAATGCGAGTATTCATGCAAAAAGAACCGACAAATTCAAAAGAAACATCTGAAGAAAATCCAATGCATTCACAAATCCAAAATCTAGAATAACATAGATCAGAGTCAAGAAAATCTTCTCCATACCAACTCCACAAATAAAATGATCCAAATATAACTAGAAAATAGAGCATCAGACGTGTGATACTCTGTTTCTCGCAAGAGGACTCGATTCTTACATCTGATTCATCTGAGAAGTCCAGAGCTACAAATAATAACACTCAATGCAATTATAACTTTATCTCATCATCTTTTCTCTATTGCGTACTATTTTTAAATTTTGATCAGTGTGTGTGTGTGTATGTATTAAAACACACACTGTCTCCTGCACTAAACTGAAGGATACAAGATATCCTTCATCTCATATCTTTTTACACTTGTTTATTACCACAGATTAGTGTGGAAGGTTCCCTATGTTGTTGAGTCAAAAGTTCCCTTTTGACTTTCATATCTTGTTTTCGAAATCACAATTTTCTTTTTAATCATATCGTACTGACTCTGTCAATCGTATCGTACTGATTCTGTCAATTGTATCATACTGACTCTGTCAATCATATCATACTGACTCTGTCAATCGTATCATACTTACTCTGTCAATCGTATCATATTGACTCTTCTATTCATATGTTCATTACTTGTTTTGGTACTTTGTCAAAAGAACTTGTTTCATAAGAATCGTACCATTGCTTATCATCGATATATATATCCTGTTTTAACCAATATGATGTCGTTTAGTTAGTTAGAAACTAATCAAAACAATGTCGTGCTTTCTATTTCAATATGACCGTTATGATGACAGGTGTCCAAGTCCCTCCGAGTTTGTCAGAGAAATATGACCGTTGGAGGCAACATGACCATTGGAACCCAAGGCCTATAAATAGGAGGTCATTTGAAGGTGAGAGGACAACAAGAACGAGAAAACAAATGAGATTTTGTGGAATAACTGTGATACTTTTCCTCAATCAAGATTATAGTGAGAGATGTTGTGACTTCTCTCATCTGCTTTGTGTGTCTGATCATCGTATCGAGGGCTTTCAAGCAATTGAAAGATAGAGGTGCCGATTACCTACAAAATCGATGGCTGCCGAGGATAGGCAGACAGACGTGCCGGTCATCGTATCGAGGGCTGTTGGGGAAAGATAGATAGACGTGTCAATCATTGTATCGAGGGCTATCGGGGATACGCAGACATACGTGCTGATCATCGTATCGAGGGCTTCCAGGGATAGACTGACAGACAGTCCGATCATCGTATCGAGGGCTCACCAAGGTGTTGGTGAGACATACCTTTTATCCTAGGTGAAAGGATAAACCTTCTCTTTGGGTTAAAAGTGTTTTAATTCTTTTACATTTCCGCTGTTACTTGTTTTAGAAATGAATTCGTATTGTTTCCTTTCTTCTTTACATATTCAATTTTAATTGTTTCAATTATAGTCATTCTATTACATATTGTATTAATTGATTGTATACGCTTTAAGGTAGAATCATTCATCTTTGTATAACTCTGATTATTGTGTTCATCTTGAATAAAACTGTTTTACATTACATTAGTATTACAATACATCATACCTTTCTATATTCAATACAATTTTGGGTGTTTGTATTTGTATTAGATTAAGATCATTTAAACTAATCTCTTAGTTTCTAAAACTCAATGGTTTTTAAACCTACAATTCTCCCACCTCTTGTATTGTTCCATCTAATAGACATACATATCTATATATTCGATCCAACAATTGGTATCAGAGGAGGTTTTCCATTGATTTATATTACTTTTTTTTTGCATATTTTTTAAATACTTACTACACTAACGTGTGGAGTGGAAATGTTTTTTATTGTATTAGATGGCAGAAATGAACATTGGGTAAATAGATAATCTGGATACTTCTAGACCACCAATCTTTCATGGAAATGGTTATGAGTACTGAAGAGATTGTATGAAGACGTTCGTTATCAATACTGGTGTAAAAAATATTATTTTTCTTACTGGAGGTTACAAAATTCCTGACAAAGAAGTTAGTACTTTCACTAACCAGGAGAAGCAAGAATATCAACTAAATTACACGGTACGGAATACTCTATTATACTCTATGACCAGGAATATATACAGTCAGATATCTTCTTGTAAAGTAGAAAACTGTATTTGGATGAAATTAGAAGTCACTCATTTTGGTACATCCAAGGTTATAGAAACAAGGAGAGCAATTCTTCGAACAGAGTATCATGGATTTGTTTTTCCTTTTGGAGAGCCAGTATGTAAATTGAAACAAAGGCTTATGACAATTGTCAATAGCTTTAAATCTATGGGGGAAAAGGTCTTGATGATGAAGCTCTAGTTAATAAGATTATAGATATAATGCGAAATGAATGGGAGTCAAAAAGGACAGCTATTGATGAAACAGGAAAGTTTCTCAGATTTCTCTAGATGAACTCTTTGGAACTCTTTCACAGCACGAGACAAGAATGAAGAGAGATGCTAATTTCAACAAAAAGAAGAATGGAAATGGAAGTGTAGCCTATGAATCTAAAGCTAAAACACCCAAAAGGCATACAAGATCCAAAGCCAGGAAAGTTATATCTGATTCAAGTGATTGTGAAAACTTCTGATTTTGAAAGTATTTTAAAAGCCCTTGAGAAAGTTAAATCTTATAAGGATAAACATTCTAAGGATCTTGAAACAATAATTTAAAAGAAAAAAATTTTAGAGCCTAACTCTAGTTCAAATTCAAAAGTTTTGTAAAATAAGAATTTGGTTTTAAAACTAAAGTCAGAGATTTTATCTTTGAAGAAATGTTTGTCAAACATTACTCATGGAAAGGAAGACATTGACAGGATGTACTCTCAAATTAGACCTTTGAGAAATCATTCTGGTCTTGGTTATACTTATTCCAAACCTGTTTTTAGCAATAACTATTTTTTTCCTCAAAAAACCATCTTCTGTTCTAAGTGTCAATGTGGTGGAAACTGGAGAAGAGATTGTTCTCTTAACAAAACTCAATCATTAGGATTTCATAAAGCTCATTTTTTCAAACAAATATGGATTCCTAACAATCTTTTATCTTACACTTCTGGATCCAAACAAGTTTGGATTCCGAAAATCTAATTGTTTATTTTTCCGGAAAATGAGAAGTGTACCAATAAGAAAATTTGGAACATGGATAGTGGTTGTTCTCGACACATGAATGGAAATAAAGATCTATTTGAAAAGGTTATCAAAACAAAAGGTGGAAAAGTTACCTTCGGAGATAATGCTCAAGGAAAGATTATTGGTATATGTAATATCGTTTTTCTTGAAAAAAAGGAGATATTGTTCTACAATTTATTGGAACACAATAACAACTTGATGACATTTTTACAAACCCATTACCATCTGATAGATTTGATTTTATAAAATAGAATCTAGGAATGATTACATTAAAATAATCATTCATATCTACATCATGTTTCACAATTCTCCTAACATTAAAAAAAATTCCTTTTGAAAGGGGGAGGACATTTTTTTATGTTTCTTTTTATCTTATGTTCTATAACTATTTATTCTCCTGGTATGTGTTTTTTCTTTTCTATTTATCGTATTCATAGTTTTATCATATCATTGATCTTTTCTAGTTTACCATATTGATAGTTTTATCGTTTCTTTTCCATCGTACTGATCGATAATGGTAATGAATTTCTTTTCCATCGTATCGACCGATGATGTTAATGATTTTCTTTTCCATCGTATCGACCGATGATGGTAATGAATTTATTTTCCATCGTACTGTCCGATGATGGTAATCAATTTCTTTTCCATCGGCTTTTCAGTTCATGGTAACGAGATTGTTTTCATTCGGCTTGACAGTTCATGGTAACGAGATTGTTTTCCATCGTCTTGTCAGTTCATGGTAACGAGATTGTTTTCCATCGGTTTGTCAGTTCATGGTAATGAGATTGTTTTCCATCGGCTTGTCAGTTCATGGTAACGAGATTGTTTTCCATCGGCTTGTCAGTTCCTGGTAACAATGTTGTTTTCCATCGTCATTTCGACTGATAGTTTTATTTTATTTAATACGTCTGTGTTTCCTTTTGAATTCTACTAAAACCAACAATTACCTTACGCTCTCCGGAATGTATTTTCCATTTTTTTTCTCTTTTTTGTTTTTAATCCTAACATTTGATTTTTTTCCTCTAATCTTGACCGTAGAATATAAACGGTCACCCCTTTATCGCCTATAAATAGCCCCCCTCCCCAAACCCACATTGGTTTTTCAGATTCTGAGGTGAAGCTCTGCTCCACTGGTTTTAAATCATCGTACAAACCTTCATAGAAATCACCTTTATGTCTCAATCCTCTGCTAACACTCCCGCCGAAATGTCTTCAATGACTTTTACAGAGAAAGGTTAGTTTCTCAGGACATTTTTGATTCGTATGATTCCACAATCAGAAGAATCATTTCGTTTCAAGGATGGGAACATTTGTGTGTTGAAAGAACTGTTTCTCAAGATCTGGTTCTCTTTGATGATGTTTGTCAATTTTATAAAACCGTATCTTATGACAAAGACATGACTATCAATTTTGACGTGTACAATAGAAAGTTGTCTATGTCTGTAAAACAAGCAGCTCATTTTCTGAATGTCCCAATAGAAGGGGATTCTTTCTGTCCATCTCATAAACTACCAGAGGAAGTTGGTACGTTTAATAGAGAAAGTGTTGAAAAGTCATTGTTTGTTATTAATGAAGTGAAACGGAACGTGTCTCATCTTTCTCCGGACAATCGGTTTTTCACTTTATGGATGCAAGGTTTTATTATTCCAAGGAAAGGGGATAGAGAAACTATGAATATTTTTGATATATTTATGCTTGACTATCTTGTAAATATGAGAAAATTATATCTCATGGGTTATGTTTTTAAAACAATAAAGAATTTCAAGATAGGAGGGATTAATTCCCAAATGATTATGTATCCAGCCATCCTTACGAAGTTCATTCTCGAAAGTATGAAGTTTTGTAACATTCCATTGAAAGGAAACCCCATAGATATGAAGCCCTCTTGGATTAGCAAAAGTACTATGAAGAAGTTGAATGTTTGTATTGATCAGAATTCAAAACTTTTTTCCAGAGATGTAGAAGCTGAATTGGCTCAGAATCAATCGGCACCTATGCCAACCAAAGACATTCAATCTACTGGTGTTACTCAAAATTATGATCCGCAAGCCAGTTCAAAGCCTAAGAAGAAGCCAAGGTACAATAAAGAGGTTGTATCCAAATGGAGAAAGGATAAAGAACAGAGAAAGGAAGGTGATCCAAAGTTCGGTCTTGACCCGGATGAGGCTTTTTGCAGAAAGAATAAGGGTTGGAGAAACTCTTAAGGCTGAGAAGAAAAAGAAAACTGTGTTGAAAATAAAGGCTCATGACTTTGATATTTCGAAAGTCTTGAAAATGGTTGAGGATGCTAGTGCTGATCTAATGGAATAAGTGCATCATGAACCCATCATACAGAGCCTTCCTGAGAAACAAAAAGGAAAACAAATGATGGAAAACATAGAAGAATTGGAAGAAGAGGAAGGATATTTTCTTTTAGAATTCCTTCAGAATTCAATGAAGAGTAAGGAGGAATCGGTTCAAAAGCTAAGTGAAGGGGTTCAACAAATCCCTCTTTCCGATCAAACACCTTTTGAAACTTCTGAAACTTCGGATAGAATTTCGTCTCATGAAAAGCAAGGAGCTCAATCCTCTCACACTGATAAAGTTGTTGTCATCAGTGACAAAGTAGAAGAAGAAAGAAAGCAGAAAGAAAAAGAAAAAGGAAAACATCCAGTTGTAGATTCAAGCCGATCAAATGAACTTGCATCGTACGATGAAGATACTGATTCAGAACATACAATCTCTCTCGAGAAGAGTGATTACATTTTCCATGTTTTGAGAAGGGTTGAGAAGACAATTCCATATTTCCCGAGGCTGGAAGGGAAGATTGATTTTATTACTGAAAATCAAAAGAAGAAGTTTGGCTCTATAAAAGAATTGAAAAAGAATGTTTTGTCAGTTGAAGCCGATTTGAAATATCTTTCATAAAGTTCGGTTGCTCATAAGAAGGCCTGTAATAAGATGACCAAGTGGTTGTACAAAATAGAGATCTCAATCAATGATCATGAGATTGCAATTGATGATATAAGAAGGTTGTCAAATGAACTTTCAATTCCTTTCAATAAGCGTGACAGAGAAATGGTTGAAAGGTTGAATCTTTTGTCTTCTCAAAGAGCTGATGTTCCTTCAATGAAAGATTTGCAAGAGAGAATGAATGCTTTCCAATCTGAATTCTCGAAGGTTTCATCTTTCAAGGATGAAATGGTTTTGTTGTAGAAACAAAATTCTGTGTTATCCAAAGATAACAAGAATCTTCAAAAAAATTGATACCCTTGAAGAAGTAATCAGAGTCTAGGAGGAGACTATCAAGAATCAAGATCAGATTTTTGCGGACCAACACGAGCTTCTCAGGTCTCAGGGGGAATCAATTGCTGTAGAAAAGAAATAAAACAAAAAGATGAAATCCGTTCTTCATGAGCTCATAATGAAGGAGAAGGAAAGAGAAAACAAATGACTTGTATTTGTTTTCCTTTGCAAGATGTCTTTGTTTTGTAATAACATTTATGATTCTTTTCTTTTATCCATTATCTTGTGTTTATTTTCTATCTCCTTCAAAAAATTCAATATTACCCCTTTCTTTTTGTAAATCACAAAGGGGGAGAATGTTTACAAAGGGGGAGAATGTTTTATAAAAGGGGAAGAATTCTCTACAACAATCTTAAGGAAAATCTACGAATACAATCCTTAGGAAAGTCCATACCTATGGGGGAGTTAGTTGTATTCGAATTCATATTCAGGAGAGTTTCCAATAACTCAGGGGGGAGATAAGTATTTCTTGTTTTATTTACTTTGTGTGTTGTGCATTCAAAAAAGGGTGAGATTGTTGAGTTAAAAGTTCCCTTTTGACTTCCATATCTTGTTTTGGAAATCACAATTGTCTTTTTAATCGTATCGTACTGACTCTGTCAATCGTACAGTACTGATTCTGTCAATCGTATCGTACTGACTCTGTCAATCGTATCATACTGACTCTGTCAATCGTATTGTACTGACTCTGTCAATCCTATCGTACTCACTCTTCTATTCATATGTTCATTACTTGTTTTGGTACTTTGTCAAAAGAACTTGTTTCATAAGAATAGTACCATTTCTTATCATCGATATATATATCCTGTTTTAACCAATACGATATCGTTGAGTTAGTTACAAACTAATCAAAACGATGGTGTGCTTTCTGTTTCAATATGAACATTATGATGACAGGTGTCTACGTCCCTCCGAGTTTGTCGGAGAAATACGACCGTTGGAGGCAACATGACCATTGGAACCCGAGGCCTATAAAAAGGAAGTCATTTGAAGCGGAGAGGACAACAAGAGCGAGAAAATGACTGAGACGTTGTGTAATAACTGTGATACTTTTCTTTAATCACGATTCTAGAGAGAGATTTGGTGACTTCTCTCATCTGCTTTTTGCGTCCGATCAACGTATTGAGGGCTTTCAAGCAATTGGAAGATAGAGGTGTCGATTACCTACAAAATCGAGGGCTGTCGGGGATAGGCAGACAGACGTGTCGATCAACGTATCGAGGGATACCGGGGATAGGTAGACAGACGTCCTGATCATCGTATCGAGGGCTGCCGGGGATAGACAGACAGATGTGCCGATCATCGTATCGAGGGCTGCCAGGGATATGCAGACAGATAGTCTGATCATCGTATCGAGGGCTCACCAAGGTGTTGGTGAGACATACCTTTTATCCTAGGTGAAAGGATAACCCTTCTCTTTGGGTTAAAATAATTGTAATTATTTTACATTTCCGCTGTTACATGTATTAGAAAGTAATTCATATTGTTTCTTTTCATCATTACATATTCAATTGTAATTGTTTCAATTACAATCATTCTATTACATATTGTATTAATTGATTCTATACGATTTAAGGTAGAATCATTAATCTTTGTATAACTCTGATTATTGTGTTCATCTTGAATACAATTGTTTTACATTACATTAGTATTACAATACATCATACCTTTCTATATTCAATACAATTGTGGGTGTTTGTATTTGTATTATTTTAAGATCATTTAAACTAATCTCTTAGTTGCTAAAACTCAATGGTTTTTAAACCTACAATTCACCCCCCCTCCTGTATTGTTGCATCTAATAGACATACATATCTATATATTCGATACAACATATGTGACCTGAAATTTTATACCCATGGAAAACTATAGAAGAGGTCATGGGATCTAGAAAGTCCAGTGCATTGTTTTTTACCCCGATCCAGGGTCTGGATCAAGTTTATTAATATAAACTTCTTGGTGGAAGGTGATTACCAAGTGCAGTGTATTAGTTCTCAGATAGATACTAAACAACTTGTTTTATATCTGCTGTATTTTTTAATTTAGTTATCTCTATTTTACTGGATAATTCATAAATCACTACATTTACATTGATAGTTAATCTTGGAAAGAATTTATAATTGTTTTTCCTTATTAAAATAGCTTCAAAATTAATATTAATAACTGATATTAATATTAATGAGAATTAATCAATCCTTGGAGAAGTTAATTAAAAATGCAAACTTTCATAACCATATTAATTTGATTAACTAGGCTAAATTTTTTTATTTGGGAACATTTTAAGAAAACATTTTGAACAAATATTTTTTTAGATACTCAATTCACCCCCCCTCTTGAAAACTCTACTCTGGAAAACATTTGTTATTGTTGGAGTTTATTATTCTCGTTAACCCTCTATTTTTTAAACTATTAAATTGTGATTTTAGTTTCACATTAAATATCTATAAAATCTTGTTTATTCTTAATTTCTATCTATTTAAATTTATTTATTTATTATGTATAATAGTCTAGAATGTGCTGGAACAAACAGACCACCATTCTTCAATGGAACCAGTTATGCCCAATGGAAAATTAAAATTAAAATGCATTTAGAAAGTATGTGTTTCAAAATTTGGTCCTCAATTATAGATGAGAATAAGATTCCGGCAATTGATTGAATCACATGGGATGACCCAACCAAGACTGAATACAAAAAAATTTCAAATCCATGAATGCTTTATATTTATCCTCATGAAATGAGAAATTTAACAGAATTTCTTCACTTAAAAATGCCCGTGAAATTTGGAAAACTTTTTCTATTTCACATGAAGTAACATCTAGTGTGAATAAAATGAGACTTAATACGTATACTATTAAAAATCATAACATTAAAATAAAACATAATGAGCCTATTTCTGACATGTATCCCAGGTTAAACAAAACTGAAAACATAATGATTTCTCCGGGAAGAGAAGTCATTTCCAAATAACCAATCACGAGATTCTCCAATTCCTTCGTAATATATGCAGAGGAACCTATGCCTCTATTATTGAATAATGTGACATCATCCTTTTACCTATGTAATAACTCATAGGGAAACTAATGATGTTTGAAGAGGAGTTGAAAGTCAACAAGGAAGAGGAGGATGAACCCCAAAAAAAATCTGTTGCATTTAAGACCACCACCACTAAAATCAAAGAGAAAGGGAAATTGTAAGTCTCTATAGAATGTTCTAGTAGGGAACAATCATCACTTGATAGATTTGAGGATATTAATCAATTATCCATGAGGTTTCTGTGATTTTACAAGAAGAAGAATATTTTTAAGAAGCATAACTTCAAAAAATGATATGATACAAAAGGAAGATCGAAGAAATATGGGAAAAGAAGTAGAATGTCTACTGAGAGAGTATACTATGAATGTAAGAAAAAGACACATGTAAAGGCTGACTATAATAAGATATTGTAAAAATGAAATAAGAAGTCAAAGATATAAATTATAAAAAGGAAATGAAATAAACATGGAGTGCTTCTGAGGATAGTTCAAGTGACTAAGAATCTTCATAAGATGAATAAGACCACAAAGAAAATATGTTTATTGTGAAAAAATCATTTGAGGTAACACTGGAATCGCTTGTACACAATTCCTATTAATCTAGATATTAATGTGATTCTGAGAATATGTCCAATAAATAAATGTTTGATTATTGTAAAATAATTTAAGATATATGTAATATACTAAAAGATAAATACAAGTCTTTAAAGAAAAAAATATTCTCTTACCTAAACTATTAATTATGAACTTATTGTAGAAAAGGATAAAAATGATCAATTACTCAAAGAAAAAAATGAACTAAATCTATATAATGAACAATTGAAAAAGTAAATTTTAAGGTTTAATAATGGTAAAGATAATTTTGTACAAATTCTAGGTAAATAGATTTCTCTAATACATACTACTGGTATTGGCTATCAACCCGGTAAAAGTAATTTTGGAAGAACTAATTTTGTTTCTAAATCAGGGAGATAAAACTTTACTCCTAGTTCTAGAAAACATTCATCTAATTCAAATAATGATACAATCTCTACTGTCTCATGATTTTTTAAACAAATATAGTTTAATTTTCTAGAGCGTTACATAATGATTCGAGAAAACCTATGAGGCAGAAGTGTGTTCATAAAGAAATAGTAACTAATGTTACTAGTCCCAAACAAAAATGGGTACCAATGTCTATTTTTATTTGACTAGTTTGTATGAATGTTTCTTAAATAACTCTTGTATATGATTATGGTAGTTGGAGAGTGGGTGTTCAAGGCACATGACAAGTGAATATTTATGCTTCTAGAAAATAATAAAAATTGATGGTGCACATGTCACCTATAGTGACAATGCCAATGAAAAAATCATTGGCCTTGTCCAAATCCAAAACACTACCTCAGTTTTAATTTCCAAACAAATTTCTATTGATGGACTGAAATATAGTCTAATAAGTATTTCATAACTATGTGATAATGGATTTCATGTTAAATTAAAAAATTTATCTTTCATTTTTTTAATTATAATAATGAATTAGTGTGTTTTGCATTAAGAAATTAAAATGTACACTCTGCTAACATAGAGTCTTCCATTTCTCAAAATACTTCTTGTTTAAGAGTATTCCACAAAGAGTCTTTGATTTGTCATAGGAGACTAAGACACATTAATATTCACTCCCTTATAATGTAACTAGAAAAATCTTAGTCAAATATATACCGAAACCTATTTTTCTAAATGATAATGCGTGTAATCCTTGTCCAGAGGGAAAGAAACACAAAATATCCTTCAAAACAAAGAAATATGTGTAAACTTCTCAACCCCTCGAATTGGTTCATATGGATTTTTTAGGATCTCCTAGAGTTTCTAGTTTAAATGGGAAGAACTGTGTTTATGTTTTTGTAGATGACATTTATAGATATACTTGGACTTTCTTTCTAGATCACAAAAGTGAATCCTACCATTAATTCACCAAATATGCTACAACTATAGGAAATATTAGTGGAAGTAGAATTAAATACCTCATAAGTGATAAGGGTCGTGCATTTGAAAATTAAGAGTTTGAATAATTTTCTTTACAAAATTTCTATTTTCATCATTTCTTCCCCTAGAACGCCTCAAAAGAATGGAGGTGTATAATGAATAAATGGAACCTTGAAAGAGATTTCTAGAACCATTCCTATTGAATATGACTTACATATTTATTTTTGGGAAGAATCTGTAAATACAACATGATATATTATTAATAGAGTGTTTATTTTACCCATTCTTAAAAAAACATCATATGAGTTATGGAACAACAGAAATCCCAAATCAAGCTACTTCAATGTTTTTGGTTGCAAAGTATGTATCCTAAATACTAAGGAAAATATTGATAAATATTCATCCAAGAGTGATGAGGGAATATTTCAAGGATATTAATTCTCTAGTAAAGCTTATAGAGTGTTTAATAAAAGAACTAAATTTGTGGAAGAAACTATCCATGTCAAATTTGATGAAACAAATCCACATGAGCCTAACAACACACTAAAAAACCTGGTGGATGATGTATCAAATCTAGAAATCAATTCAAATTACTCTAACCATCCTATAAAGGTATCTGTGAAAAATTCTTGTTCTGGACATTCTTCATATTTGGGTCATAATGAACCCAATCCTATTGAAGGACATGAATTCACTAGTCCTTTTTTATAGAGCTATTAGAACAATTAAGAACCATATCTTAGATGCAATTGTAGAAGATCTAGATAATGGAACTCAAACTAGAGCTTCTATTAGATACCAGGTTAAACATCATGTATTCTTGTTACAACATGATCCTAAAAACATTAACGATTCTGTCAATGACGATTTTTTGGTTATGGATATGTATGAAGAACTTAATCAGTTTTAAAGGAACAATATTTAGAAACTTGTTGGAAGACCCAAAGACTCATTTACCATAGGCACTAAGTTGGTGTTTAGAAATAAATTTATTAATCTAGTAAAAATTTAGAAACAAGGATATATTTGTTTCACAAGGATATAGTCAAGAAGAATTAATTGACTATGTGAAAACCTTTTCACCAGTATCTAGACTTGAAGCCATTAGAATCAAGCTTTCTTATTCTGCACATCTGAATTTTAAACTATATCAAATAAATGTTAAAAGTGCATTCCTATATGGGTATATAGATGAGTATGTCCTTGTTGAGAACCCCCTGGTTTTCTAAATCCTCACATTCCAAATCATGTCTTTATATTATCAAAAGATTTATATGGTTTAATACAAGATCCAAGATCTTGGTATGATAGATTAAGTACTTTTTTTATTTCCAATGGTTTTACAAAAGGAATAGATGATCCTACCCTTTTTATAAAACAAATTACCAATGATGTTTTAGTAGTTCAAATTTATGTAGATGATATTATCATTAGATCTTCAATAAATTCGTTAATTATTGAATTTTCTTAAATAATGAAAAATGAATTTGAAATGATTTTAATGGGTGAAATAAAATTCTTTCTTGGATATCAAATCATTCTAAATAATAATGGAATCATTTTAAATCAAAGAAAATATAATAGAGATCTTATAAAACATTTTGGATTAGATAGCACTAAAAGTATTGACACTCCAATGAATACTACTTGTAAGTTGGATCTGGATGAACATGGAAAATTAGTTGATCAAACCACATATAGATGAATGATTGGATGCTTACACTACATAACTACTAGCCGACATGATATAATGTTTATTGTATATATGTGTTCTCGTTTTCAAGAAAACCCTAAGTAATCTTATTTAAATTCTATTAAAATTGTTTTTAAATACCTCAATCATACACCAAATCTAGGATTGTTCTTTCCCAGAGGACAATCATTTGAGTTATTTAGTTATTCTGATGCTGATTTTGGGGGTTGTAAGTTAGATGAAAAAGAACCTCTAGAACATGTCAATTTTTAAGAAAGTCACTAGTATCATGGGGTATTAAGAAACAACTCTCTTTTTCATTATCTACTGTCAAAGCTGAGTATATACCTGATGGTAGTTGTTGTGAACATATTTTTTTGGAGGAAACACACAATAACAGATTATGGATATCAATTTAGGCATTTACCAATAAATTATGACAATACAAGTGCTATTAACATCTGAAAAATCTTGTTTCGCACTAAAGGAAAAACATATTGATGTAAGAAATCACTTTTTGAGAGAACATTTTTAAAAAGTTGATATCACTTTAGAATTCATTGGAATAGAATATCAACATCTTGATATCATTACAAGCCATTATATTCTAGAAAAATAAATTATGTCATACATGAATTGGGAATAATAAATATTAAGTTATAAGTGTACTATTTCACAACACACTATTTCACAGTTTATGGTTTCAAAAGTCATTGTCTTAAGATTAACATCTAACTCTTATAGTTCTATAGAAAACTATATTAAAAGTTATTGTTTCATGTTTATGGTCTCACTGTGAAAACCTGTTACGGTCTCACCATGAAAGTATGTTTTGTTATCACCGTAAAGACACTTCACCATTTTATTTACTTATTATATCTTGTATTGTTGTAATTAATTATTTTATTCTTTTACATTCCTGTGCTTCTAAATTTTTTATGATTGGTATCCATAAATGATTAAAACGAAAGACATTTAACTTCTTTATTCACTCGAGCCTTCTTCTCTCAAACAGTAGCCCTTTCTTCAACCTTTCCCTCGCTCTCGAACCTTCGTTGAATGCACTAAATGAAACCCATGTCCTCATAAACTCTTGAGAAGAGAATATCAAAGTAGAAGTTGAAAATATCCCAGATGATAGAGCCCAAAGGTCCTTTTACTCCAAACATGGGGAACATAATATTTGTACCTGAAAAGAAAATATTCCCCAACTAGCTGCTGCAGAGTATGTATTTTGTATTTAATGTACTAAAAGGGAAAGGATGGGTGGATTGGTTCACCAAAGAAGAAATACTGATTTACCCAAAACTATTTTCTTAGTTATATCAGTTCATTAACTTTTCTTTTGATACAGACGATGGTTTATTTTTGAGAAGCTGGATCAATGGCCAAAGATTCATTTTTTCTTTGAGGTTATGGGATCCTATATTAAGGATACCTCATGAGGGTATTTTTGAGAACTACCCAAGAGGTACACCTCATTCATGTGATATATTTTATTTAGAATAATCCTTGGGAATCAGGAATGGAAATCAAACAAAGAGAAGAGATATTTCTGCTAATCTAGACGGTGAAACTATTCTTCTGATTATGTTTATTTAGATTCTGATTAGTCTATGAAAAAGTTATTTTGATACACTCGTGTATCAGGATGTATTTTTGATATATCATAGGAATAATGGACACAATATTAACTTATTTAAGTATTTTATACATCATTTTTGTCAGTTGATAAAGACGATCGCAAAGTCATCCTCCCGGTTCTACTTAAGGTTAATCTCTTCGATGCTTCATGCTAAATGGTTGGTTGGACTAGATAAATAATTCATTACGAACTATGAATTTTGTATCTCAAATGATACAGTCAAATGAATGAAAATCAGTTAGAATCCATAGAGAAAAGAATGGGTTGAAGATAATGACATGGACTATGAAAAGTTCAACCCTATTGAGTGTTCTTAGAGACCTAAGTACATTTCTGATTATGGTCTGGAACTAGATGAAATTGATAACTATCCTATTGAGGAAGAAGAATAATAAGGGTTTTTTGCACCAATAGGCAAAACTATCAAGGATATGTGAGGTAGTGAACTAGTTCCACTAGTCTTAATTGAGAAGAAAGTACATGTTCCCGAAGAAATTAATGATCTGAATGAAGAAACATATTCTAAAGAAGAATTTGTTGTTATTGAAAGGTAAAAATACTTCTGAAAGATCATTTAGAAGAAGAACATTCTTTTGAAAAAGAACTTTCATCTAAGGAACAAAAATAAGAACAAGTTGTTATTGATATTATCCCATCTACTAAAGAAACAATGGAGAAATCTATTCAATTGGAAAGAAAATTATTGAGTAAAGCTTTTGGGGATTAAATTTATTAAATAGATAAATATTCAAAATCTCTTATTCATATGAGATATTCAGCTGTTTAGGGGGAGTAAAACCCCAATATGAAAAATATTGATATTTGTCATCCAGTTGATCCATGATCTGTGGATACATGGTATAGATTCCCTAGCCATTTTGATGTGAATGATTTCTATGATGCCTCAGTTAATGGTATAATTCTCTCTAATATGTTTCAATTGAAACATCCATCTTCTCTTAAAGTTATCTCTGCAAAGGAACCTAATCATATATCACATTATATTCCTAAATCTTCATAAGAACCATCTACCATAGTGAGTAATGATGATTTGAAAGCCTTTGCAGCTACCTTATTGGTTAGAGTTTTAAAGATTGTGAACACTCAACCATATCATGTATCCAACTTGAGTAAAAGAGATTTTATCCTATTTTTAGAGAAGATCATTCGATAGATTCAACCAAAAATTTGGCATGAAATTCTAGAGGTCGGAATTGAGAATAAACAACTATGTGATGATGTTAAGTCCCTCAATGATATGGTTGAAGATATACAGAGAGTGTCAAAATCAATACCAAAATATTTTGCTCATACTATTGGGGAGATTGGTAGTCATATACCATAGGAAGTTTCCTCCCTGATTCAACCTAACCTAACATCCTTTTCTGGCAAGGTAGATGAAAAAACAACAAAATAGTTCAAGAAATGTGAGAGATTGTTTTTGGTCCCAACAAATTAACTTATGAGTATATGAGTTGTCTCTAGAAATTTCTAAATCAATTGAAGTCCCTTAAATCAGCTGTTTCAGCTTCTACCACCTATGAACAGTCATCTCAACCCTCATTGGATGGTGATATTCTCATAACAATTGTTAATGAATAACATCAATCAGTGCTCAATGGCTTTGAGAAAGTGTATCTATGTATGGTTGTCAAGAATAGTGACCAAGTTCTTGATTTGGTAAGAATTAATTTCATGATTTCAAATGATTCTCCAGAAGAAATTACTTAGAAGGTGGATTTCCGCTTCAATAGGATTTTCACTAAGCATGATATGACAAACCATTTCATGTTCCATGTAGATAATATAAAAATCCCTCCTGTCACACATGATTTCAAAACTAAAGTTCAAAATATAAAGGATTTCAGTCCTCTGTTGGACAAGTTCATGGAGAAAAAAGATGAATTTGAGATAGTGATGTAGTATGGGGTGAAATTATTGTTGAATTCATCAATATTTTGAGGCCTTATCTTCATCTGCAGAGCACTGCTATTGTGGCTCTTTAAGATTCACCCTTTTGACCTAGTTTTCCTCCATCCACATTCGCTACCTTTTCCTATACATCAATGTCTATCTCTCGGGTTCTAAGTCACATCTGACATGTTATCATTTACCATCATTTGTCTTGGTCTTCCACTATACATACCTTGGTCCCTTGTATTTTTGAAGGTCGCCCTCTAACTTCTCTTTCAGATGGTTCTCTTCCTTCTTCAACTTTTATATTTTCTCCTATAGCTTCTCCTAATTCTATATTCAAGGGGAAAGAGAAGACAATTGGTGCTTAATAAAAGTGAACTCTATCTTTTTATAGGGATGTTTTTGAATTTTTGTTGCCTACTTTTTTTAATGACCACTACTACAAAAACGGGCATTAACAGCACTAAAAACGGGATTTAACAACGCTAAAAAAGTGTTGTAAAGCTCGGAGCTGATAAAGGGTTACATTATCAGGGCTAAAAAAGCACTGATAAAACAACCCTTTATCAGCGCTAAACAAGCGCTTCTTTACTGATGATAAATGATTGTTTTATCAGGGCATTTTTAGTGCTGATAAAAGCATGATTTATCATCTCTAAAGGAGTGCTGATAAATAACCTCTTAGCTGCTAAGATAAATCTGCAGCAGCACACCCGAACACCTGCAAAAAAACAGCATCTCAATAATCCAATTAAATTAAGTATACATATTCAAAATTAACTCATAAATCATAAGATAATTAGACCAATTATACCCATACAAATATTATACCCGTAGACCATTAACACATAATTTATAAGTTAATCAAGTACTTAATGAAGTCAATTCAGAATTTAGAGGGTTTGGGGGTTATTCAAGGGTTTGGGTGGCTATTCAAGGGTTTGGGGTGGCTGTCCAAGGGGGGTAGGGGTGTCCGGGGGGCTTTCTAGTTCAATCCTAAGGCTCCACATGGGTTTGTTTTTCCAATACATAAATCATACGACTTTTCTCTATCCACGATGCATCTTTTTCTCAACCTCAAAGAAGTTATAAGGATTGTACACACTGAGGTGCACATACTTGGGGGGGATTAATATCTTTAGTAAACACCTAATATTAAACCTGCAATAGGTTATTGTAAGTGCATGATCAGGAAAAATGAACAACCTAGTTGAAAAGAAACTGGAATAAAACTAATAAAAAAATCATCATCGATCCTCAAATCCATGACCATGATTAAAACCAAATTAATTTTCCAAGTGCTAAACTTTTACCAAGCATTTCACAAGGATCGTTTCAACATTATAAAAATATAGTATGACCATGTCTTAACACATCTACATCAAGACAAATTTATTCTCAAGTATTAAAGCTTGATCAACCATACCAACTTCATCCAATGTATGGGTTTCTCTGAGTACATCATAGGAACCACACAAAACATATAATATACCATGGTCTCCCCACTATATACATAATTATCATTGACCTCCAATATGTGAGTTTTATTTATACTCCATCATGTAAATCCAATTATGGGAGTTTTCTCATCCAGGGAATACCCTCAACAGTATCTCAGACCACCCTATGTGTTCTTCCAATTCCGAGGCATAAGACCAACATGGATTTCATCCCTATACTATGGGAGTACCCTTATTTAGGGAATAATACTAAGAAGCATATATTCTTTACCATATGGTAGTATTATCATCCAAATAATAATCCCTAGAAGCATATCAACCATCCAATATGGGTGTATTCTCATTTGAGGCATAATCTATATAATCATCTCAGCCCTCCCCTATGGGATTATTTTCATTTAGTGAATATTCCTACTAAGAATTTCATCCCACTCCTATGGTTGTATTCTCATTTGCGGTATAATACCTATATAGATCTCATCCCTCCACTATGAGATTATTCTCATTTAAAGAATAAGACCCATAAGCATATCCACCCTCCCAAATGGGAGTATTTTCATCGAGATATAAGCCCATAAGTATCATAGAACAAAACACATGATCACCCTAGTTTACCAGGCCAACCATGACTTGATATATATGAGGCCCCTGATAGATCACTTTCCATGACCCCCCCCCATTTAAAATATCAATTCAATCCGAATGTGTTTGGTCGGATTTCCTTAGGTCAGTTGTTGATTTCACTTAAAATCTTGTCCATTTTAAACAAAATAGGGACCCTTTGAGTGCTAGCGGCCACACCGTGCCTCGGTTTGAGGTGAGGTTGACTCGTACACATCACAAAGGACCCTTGGATCGTTCTTATAAAATATCAATGCAATCCGAATGTGATCTACTAATTATTCATTATGAAAAACATAAAGGTACCATCAAATAATGACATTGCCCCAAACACCCATAACACAACCCAACGAAAACCTTCATCTCAATGTACTCAACCGATCTAAATACCAAGTTGGATTTTACCCAAGACTATCTAATTAAAAATTCCGATCATGTCATCAACCGACCACTTAATTTCTATGGTGCTCCCCACTATATGCTTTAGCTCACAAACACCACCATCTGATGTTTAACACATCCATAATCGAGATAGAACCACTAGAACCCCAACTAAAACTCCACAACATACCCAACATGTTTTCTAACATACCATGCTTAGACATCCATTGAGAACACCAACCAATGTTATCATCCATCCTTTCCGTCAAAATCACATGGAATGGATGTGAATCCATCATCCATACATGAATCAAGGACAATTCAACATTTCAACAAATATTGAACCCATTTTCAAAACATAATTAACATTTCAAAACATCAAATAGATATGTCTTACAACTCACCACATTTGTTCCTTTTTCCAGGAATAATTTGAAACATGCACCACATTGGTTGTAAAAGCAGTAGAGGATAGAACTCTTTGATCATACATATCCATGAACCCAAGTTTATGCTTGAGGAAACTGATGAGTGATGTTTGTGAATTCTTTTTGGAACTTGGAACTGACCTTATTGATGAAACATAAGAAATATCTTTAAATGTACCCTCACTTTCCGAATCATTGGAATTATTTCTTGTATTGGATGCTCTTAATGTCAGATTTAGCATCCCATCTTGTTCATCAAATGGATTGTTCAACTTCCAATCTATCATGGAGGCTTCCGCACCACATTTACACGCAATTAATGATCAGAGGAAGCTTGATTAGAAAAACAATCCTGAAGGAACTGGACATGAAAGATCATGCGGTGCCATAGTTGCTCAGCAACCCCAATTTACCCCACATGATATAAGGCTATTGCATGATGTACAACACATAGCGAGAGGAGAAGAGAAGGTGAAAGTATCGTAGACGAACAACATCAACAATGAACATCCACCACCATTTCACTATATAAATAAAAATCATATCATTAAGACTGTCCATGTTAATTTCTATCTTACTTCCATCAAGGATGATTCATGTTGGTCAACATGTTTTAGAAATTGTTTATCTTCATCCGTGCCTTGTACATGCACCCATGAATTTGAAGGTGAGTATGCGTACACGATAGTTGACCTTCTTAGAGAAGAGTTTCTGGAAGAGTATAAGAGACATGAAGAAATGAATATCATTAGAGTGTTGGAGAAAATGTGGTTGCTACAAACAATGTGGAAATCTTCTTGTGCAACATGGCCAAAGTTACAACTTCCAGGTATTGTACTTTGTTTTTTTCTGGAGGGTTTCAGTGTAAATGCATGTTGGAATGATCATTTCTCTTCATTGTCTTTTAGGTTTTTTTGACAGCCGAGGGGAAAGAGTGGGGTCTGCAGACATTGGAGTATATGTCGAAGGGTGACTTTATGGGAAATTAAATCCTATATTTTTGCAACATTTACATAGTATCTAACATCTAACCAAATGGCCTCTTTGCCCTTCAAGCTCCGGGAACCCCGATCACCATCGGGGTTCCGGGAGCTTGATGGGAAAAGTGGCTATTTCTCTAACATAGTCACACACAAAATCAAACTTTGACATATCCTCCAATGTCTGCAAACCCCACACATTCCCCTCTTTTGTCAAAAAAACATAACAGACAATGAAAAGCAATGATCATTCCAAAATTCATTTACACTGAAACCCTCCAGAAAAAAATAAACTACAAGACCTGTAAGTTGTAACTTAGGCCGCGTTGCACAAGCCGATTTCCACATTATCTGTAGCAACCACATTTGCTTCAACACTCTAATGATCTTTATTTCTTCATGTCTCTTATACTCTTCTAGAAACTCTTCTCTAAGAAGGTCAACTATCGTGTATGCATACTCACATTCAAATTCATGGGTGCAAGTACAAGGCATAGATGAAGATAAACAATTTCTAAAACAAGTTGACCAACATGAATCATCCTCGATGGAAGTAAGATAGAAATTCACATGGACATTCTTAAAGATATTATTTTGATGTATATAGTGAAAGGGTGGTGGATGTTCATTGTTGATGTTGTTCGTCTATGAGACTTTCACCTTCTATTCTCCTCTCGCTATGTCTTGGACATCATGCAATAGCCTAATATAATGTGGGGTAAATTGAGGTTTCTTAGAAAGTATGGTACCACATGATCTTTCTTGTCCAGTGCCCTCAGGATTGTTTTTCTAATCAATCTGCCTCTGATCATTACTTTCGTGTAAAGGTGGTGCGGCAGCCTCCATGATAGATTGGAAGTTGACCAATCCATTTGATGAACAATATGTGATGTTAAATCTGACATTAAGATCATCCAATACAAGAAATGTGTTTGGTCGGATTTCCGTAGGTCAGTTTTTGTTTTCACTTAAAATCTTGTCCATTTTAAACAATATAGAGAACCTTTGAGTGGTAGCGGCCACACCATGCCTCGGATTGAGGTGAGGTTGACTCGTACATGTCACCAAGGACCCTTCGATCGTTCTTATAAAAGATCAATGCAATCTAAATGAGTATAGTAAGATTTTCATAGGTCAGTTGTTGTTTTCGCTTAAAATCTTGTCCATTTTAAACAAAATAGAGACCCATTGAGTGTTGGCGGCCACATCGTGCCACAGATTGAGGCGTGGTTGACTCGTACACATCACCAGGACCCTTGGATTGTTCTTATAAAAGATCAATGCAATATGAATGAGTTTGGTCCGATTTCCGTAGGTCAGTTGTTGTTTTCAATTAAAATCGTGTCCACTTTAAACAAGAGAGACCCTTTGAGTGGTTCAACATGCTTGCATGTTGTTGGTGCATATCATTTGTTAAAATGGGACGTTGAATCATTGGAGAAAGGATGTTTTATTAAATAACAATTACAATTTTCCTATAAACATTTACATACAACATTGTTTCATATTTTGATCCCCTTAACCCCTCTCAAAAATGACCACAAATTGTACATGTCCCCAAGTCAGATCTTCATTGTATTTGTGTACAATCTTCTATCAGGTATGCGGCCCACTTGTTTCTGAACTCATATATATCGTCTGGTGAGTATGAGGCTTTTCGGCAGTCAGATTAGTACTGTAAAATAAAAAAAGAAAGAATTAATAAATAACATAAATGAACTAGTAGATGTTTTTAAAAATACCTCTTTAGGGATTCTAGATTGCTGTTGAAAAATGATCTCTTTCAGAAATTTACAAACATAATAACTTCAATCATTATCGTTTGTTTGATTTGGACACTGCAAAAAAAATTGTTCATTAGGAGAATAAGTAACTTGTGTTGAGATGTGTTTGGATAGTGAAATTTTATTATATGTACTAGGATATTTATCCAGATGCAGTACTTTCTCGCCTCCTTATGCTTAGCCCCTGTCCCGATTCCTTTTCATAGATGATAATGATACACCACCCTATAATAACAGAATCCTCAGTAAAAGATAATATAAATTATATTACTTGATGTTTAGACCTAAAACGTAAGATGTAGTGTTGTATAGATTCAGAAACTCTATCATGTGTGGTCGTTTTGATGGATATCCTTTCTTTGAATCCAAAAAATAAATCATGTAAGTTTCCAAGTTCATCGAAATTAGAAACCAATGTTTCCTAAAAACACTAAAAGGAATAAGTAATAATTGAAGTGAAAATATAATTGATATGCATTAATCGTAGAGTATTACCCCTGCATGGTTGGTATTAGGAAAAGTATTTCATATGTAATCTTGCGTTCAAATGTTTTCAAGAAGTCGTTCACTATTTCATCCCTTTTTGATGGCTCTGTTTTTGTTAGGTGTGTTGATGTGATATGAGGACTAACCAGTCCAAATCTTGGCTCATGGGAAAATTCCTTCATTTGTTTTTCATAAATGCGTCTGTCAACAATATAAAATGAATTTAGTCATAATTTTCACATTAGATCATCTTTTGGAAAATCAATTCATGGAAACATACCTCATATATACATTTACAATTGTGATGCCTAGCCAACCTTTTTCAAGGATTTCATTTACATTTTCAACAGCAACGAAATCATGATTTTATTCTCCATATATATTCTCTTCGAAAACCACTATATTAAGATTACCATCTTTTAGCTTCGTATCTACATCAGTCTTCAATGCTAGTAGATGTGGATAGAGAATAGGTGGTGTTTTGTGCTTTTAGTAGCTTCTTGGAATCAGTTGGTCGATCCTTTAGATGGTTTTGAGCCGACGTTTGTCACTCCCTTCCCTTTCACTGTCTATAACAATTATCATCGGTTTAGACCATTTTTTCATTAATTGTTAAGGGTTTATCTTGAAAAGAAATGGAAATAAATTCCTCTTTGTCAGCATGTACTCTTACATGTTGTAACGACCATGAAATGAATGTCTCAATATCCTTTTCAACTGTATGAATATCATCATCATCAAGTGGAATAGGTAGCTCTGCCTTTGGCTCATGAGCTACAACAACCGTCACTTTCAGATGATCTTTCCGTAGTGGTCTATTATGCAGTGTGGCATCTAGGATATTGAACAATATAGCCCTCTATACAATGTGATAGGTGGGTGTTGATAGATATAAATCACAATCATTATCACCCTGTAAAATATGAATACAAAAAAAATTATCAGTGTTTCTCTTATTCATATTTCATATGAACAATTATTAGAATATTTATTACAATGTCTAAGACAGTTCTTTGAGGCGAATGGCTTGCCTCAATGCTGGTGGGGGGTGGGGCGGGATGTTCATGCGGCTATTATTCTTGAGTTGTGGCTTCCCTTTGCTTCCCACCCATAAAAGTTGTTGGCAACTCTCCCTACCATTACAATTGTTCTTCAAGGGTTAATATTTTTTCTCATTTGTTCCAATTTTTCATCTATATCATCCATTTTTTTCTTCTTCTCAAAAATATACTCAGGGTGTCACCCTAAACCCAGCACCTCTGACACGACCATATTATTCTGGCTGCTTCAAAGTCGTCGATAATAGGTCTGTATCAGATATAGGAGTAGCTGATTCCTGTGACTATTGCATATAGGAAAATAACTAATTATTTTTATGTAATAGAAATTTTAATCAAATTATTTTATCATCGTGTCATAATTACACATATTTCCCACTTTTTCTGTGTGTTCTCATCTACTAACTTCTCATCTTTGTTCACATGTGCCTCCTTCCATAGCACATGACGTGGGATGGAAGTTCATTTGGTTTTAGACTCATCAATCTACATATAAACGTAGAAAATTAATTATGATGTTGTTTATTGGCACCTAACAATATTATTGTAAATTTAAAATATGTACCATTTTCATTTCTAATGAAGCATACACTATCATTGCATTATGATAGGGGTATGCTGGTTTTGAAGCACGTTCCTTATTTTCAGTACAGAGTTTCTGTTTCATAAATGAAATATTGACAATCAAAGTGATGAATATAGGTATCCTCAAACAATGTATTATCAATCACAATGAACCTAAAACTTCTCAACCCTATGACAGCCAATAAATGAATCCCATAATTTTTGGTATATCATGTGAGCGTAGACAATGGGTGGGTGCATGTTTTTTTTACATTTAGAATCTTTAAGGTTACATCTTGTTAAAATAGTGCAAAAACCTCGATCAATCATTCCTACAAGCCTTAGTACATAATCCTTGTGTGAATTGTCTACTATTAATGTACTCTGCAAGATATTGAGAAGAGTAAGACATTGTTTCATTATTTTATTTGCTAGTAAATTAAAGAAATAAAATCATAATGTTACCGTAATATCTTCCCAGATCACAGCCTTCAGCCCAGACACAACATGGTGCCATGAATCTATGTCAATCGCCACATGTTGTCGAGTGACAACTCCAATGTAGCTGCTAAACATAGCCTTTTTTGGACTCACATGTTGGCCTCATGCATTCCATTCGACTTCAAATTTGATGCCTTTGCTTTTCACCTTAATAATTTTGGCTAACATCGTCAAACTACGACGCACCTGTGATTTCTGTGACGCTGGTCTTTCATTCCTGACCATTTTATCGATATCAACATCATCTATATGTTCATCTAGAATGGTATCAACGACATGTGTTGATGGTTGTTGGACCTAAACACTAAGAGCAGCAGGAGACGCAATAGCAGGAGCAGTAGGAGGAGGTGCAGCAGCAGGAGCCACAGTAGGAGCAGCAGCAGGAGCAACCAGAGCCGCAGCCGGAGCAACAGCAGTAGTAGCATGAGCTGTAGGAGCGGCAGGAGCAGCAGTAGGAGGAATAGCAGTAGCAGCATGAGATGGAGGAGCAGTAGCAGCTGCAGTAGCAGCTGATTGAGAGACTTGTTTATCCTCAAGGATAGGAGCATCAGAATGTGCAGAAGTCATTATCTGCAAAAACGGTTGAACAGTTAATTATGATTACATAAATTCCGTAATGATAAGATAATAACATGAGATAACAAGATCTATATTAGAAAAAAAAAATATAACCTGTTTGCTGAACTCTCTTTCTATTTTTCAAAGGTTGAAGGGATTTTACACCTCTATCGACTATCTAAATCCCTTCATTGTGGTCTCCTCTAACATACAAAACATCATCTACATTGGGACCGCTCTGAAATTATTGCAATGTACCACTAAAAGGATCGTCCTCAACTGAATTTTCATCCGAAACATCAGTAGTTTTGGACGATAATAGAACAATCGACCAATTTCGGTTTGTAGGATCTGGAACATAAAAAACTAGTACCGCTTGTGATGCCATTATAAACTGTTCGTCTTTGTACCCTTCCTTACTAAAATAAACTTTCACAAATCCCCATTCATCTATTTTAACACCACTGTTGTTATCAAACCATTTGCATTGAAAAATCGGCAATTGGAATTTTGTATAATCCAACTCCAATATTATTTTGATAATGCCAAATTATGACATATTTTCAGAAATTAGATTTTTGTCCTTACTACGAGAAACATGCATCGCTTCAGCCACTAGTGTAACTCCACTATTTTTCATGGTACTATCTTCATCATGTTCATCTGTATAGAATTTATAACCATTAATTACATAACCACTATATGATAATACATACACACTTGGTCTAGTGGCTAGCTATCGACGACGTTCTGAAATTGAATTCGGATTTTCATCCAACTGCTTAAAAATATGGTCCTGAAACCATCCTATAAACTGGTGATTATGTATATCTGATAACCATTTTCAGCCCTCGATGGATTAAACTGCCTAAGTATTTATTTTTACGTTTTAATATATAGAGAAACCTCCCAACTGTTCTGCAAAACATAAATATGAGCCTGCTCCCTATTTGTAATACTGATTGTCACAACTTCTCTTCTAGAAATTCCTTCACCCTCAATGCGTCCAGTGTGACGAGATTTCGGGAGACCAATTCTTTCCAAATCATATAGGTATTCACTACAAAATTCAATGGCTTCCTCAACAATATATCGCTCCACTATACAACCCTATGGCCGACTTCAATTTTTGATATAACCATTCAAAATCATCATATACCATTCAATAGGATACATCTATCTATAGTGCACAGAACCACTATGTCAAATCTCTCTCACCAAGTGAATCATCAAATGAACCATCATATCAATGAATGTTGGCAAGGAGAACATTTATAATTCACATAATATGATGACAGTTTCTTTTTCCATAGCTTTCAATTTTCTAGGGTCTAAAACATTGCTACATATAACTTTGAAAAAGAAACAATGTTTGGTTAATGTATGGCGAACATTAATGGGCAAAATGCAACGTAAAGCTATAGGAATTAGATCTTGCATCAAAACATGGCAATCATGTGATTTAAAACCTTTTAACATCAAATCATTCATTGACACAATGTTCTTGATATTTGATGAGTACCCCTCTGTAACCTTTACATCATTGAAGAAGTTTCAAAACTGATATCTCTCTGCGCTAGAAAGAGTATAAGTAGCTGGAGGAAGAAACATTCAATTTTCACCCTTCAGGGGAGCCAAATCTTCTCGTATTCCCATGTCAAACATGTCCAACCCTGCCTTAATTCCATCTTTTGTTTTGATAGAGGCATTTAGCAACATTCCGATAACACTGTCACATACTTTTATTCCACATGCATCACATCAAGAAAATGTCTGACGTACAAACAATTCCATTATAGTAACTCAAAAAAACAGGTCTCTTTTTCCAACCAATTTTCGTAAGCTTTTTCAAAAAAGGTTTATCAAAAATAGTGTTCAGATATTTTACTTTCTCAAACAGCTGATCACCTGTTAGTGGAGACAGTGTTTCACATTTTTCTGAACTTCCATTGAATGATGTCATCCATGATCGGTACTTATGCCAATGAAGTAGAAATCTACGATGTCCTAGAAAAACAGATATTGAGGAATGTTTCAACCTAATTGATTCTGTATCTTCTTCGCACATGAGACACCCTTGAGTTACTTTAACGCTATAGCCTGAAAAATTTCCATAAGTAGGGAAATCATTTATTGTCCCATACAACATCGCTCTCAACGTGAATTATTCACTTTTATAAGCATCATACAACATTACACCTGAGTCCCACAATAACTTCAAATCTTCGATCAAAGGAGCCAGACAAACATCAATATCGTTACCTGGTTATTTTGCTTCAGATATAAGCATAGATAACAAGATGAATTTCCGCTTCATGCATAACTAGGGTGGAAGGATATAATTTACCAACATTATAGTCCATGTACTATGAATGCTGGTTTGAAAACCAAAAGGATTCAATCCATCTGTATATAATGCAAGAAGAAGGTTTCTAGGATCTTTTACAAATTCAGGATACACATGATCAATTTTCTTACATTGAGGAGAGTCAGCCGGATGACGTAATAAACCATCTTTATTTCTTTTATCTGCATGCCACGAAAATTGTCTTGCAGTTTCTTCACTTCCATATAGACGCCTAAACCTTGGAATGATTGGAAGGTACCATAAAACTTTTGTAGGATTGGATTAATCTTTATTGTATCGAGAAGCACCACAATTTGGGAATTCTGTAAGTGATTTTTTATCTTTGAAAAAAAATGTACAGTCATTCGGGCAATCATGTATTCATTCAAAAATCATTCTCATCGAGCGTAGCATTCGTCTAAGCTTCATTTGTCCGGATTGGGAGCTCATTATCTTCTGAAAGCATGTCATTCTAGAGAGAAAGTAGTTCCGTAAAACTGACATCACTCCATCCGTTTCCTACTTTCAATTTATATAACTTCAATACAGCTGACAATGTTGTATACCTAGTGCAAGCAGCATACAATGGCATTTTTCCACAACTCTTTAACTTATCAAACAATTTTGGGCAATCACAGTGTTTATCTTGAATTGTATTTGTCATTTCCTCAATACGATCTTAATCATAATTGACATCTGTAATCACATCCTCCATACAGTTTTCTTCATTATCCATATTTGTATTCATATCTGAAGATCCATAAAATGTAGTTTTATCCCAGCCAGTAGATACCTTCTCTTTTTCTCCATGTTAATTCCAACATTTATAACTCTGATCTATTCCTTGACATATCAAATGTTCTTCCAACTCCTCTGGAGTAAGTTGTCTAGAATAACAACAACTGAAACATGAAAAAATGATTTGAGAAGGATCCTTTGTGTGATCCTTTGAAATCATGATGAACTCTTTCACTCTGTTCTCGTACTCTATTGTTAAACAATTATCATCCATCCAATCTTTTTTCATCTCCATCCTATTTGAATCTCAAATATTAGTATTTATGGTTCAAGTACAAAAAACGAGAATTCCAAATACAGTAGAAGAGAACCAGTTCCTTATAAAAATGGAGATTAATCAAGTTGAACCATTAGTATTTATTCATCATTCCAAAATACTCACAGCTGGTGGAAGTGGAACCGTTCTTGATGATCATGCAAAGAAGAAATGGAAACCAAAAGGGGGAAGTGAATCAAAATACCCCAAACAAGATGGAAAAACATGGAATTTGAGAATAGATTAGTGTCATTCATGTTGGCGATAAGGAAACCTAATTTATTTCAATGAAAAAAGTTAATTCACAACAAGATACCATCCATTCCATATATTATTTTCATTAATAGTGTTATTTTGTGCTTCAAAATGATCAAAACATGTCTAACCAACTTCAAATGATTAAATAAGAATTAATGAAATACATGAATCCCAAAAAGAATATATAGTATAGAAACACATGTTCAATGTAATTCTAATAATAAATAATTGATATAGTGAGTACACCGAGGGTATTTATCACAACCATTTGCAATGTACTTCTAATAATAAATAATTTATATTGTTTAACATCAAGTTGTATAGATGATTTTCCGAAAGATACCATGTGAAAGTTATTATGGTAAATATGTGTGATAAGACATTTTTGGTCTAACTAAAAGGGTATATAGCCTAATGAGTGTATTTATGGATTCACAATAAATGTTATTCTATATGGTATAGGGTTTTTTCAACCATCTCACATTTTCACCCAATGGAATCTATCACAACCAAAATATAAAAAACTTCTCAAACGACCCCACCAAAAATCATTGATGATTTTCAACAATAAAAGTAAACAAGCACCATGTTCTTGAGAAATATAATGAAAATTAGTAAACACATGTGAATCATCCCCTTTACATCAATTTCCATCAAGTATGGTTCATTTTTTTCAATCATTCAATACATAATACTCACCCATGGAATAAAAAATCATGCTAAAAATGATATAAAAATGGGAGAGGAGAAAAATATTGAAAAAAGAATTGGAAATAATGCCTTAAATAAGGTCATGCAAACCGAAGCATGAAAGCGTTGCGGGCGACGGAGGTCCGGCAAACTGAAACTCGAGGGCGGCGGAGGTCCGGTAATGTGAACTCAGCGGGCAGTGGAGGTCCAACAACGAGTAGCGAGGGTGGTGAAGGTATGACAACGTGATCTCAGTGGGCGGCAGAGGGGAGTCGCAGAGTTCCAGTACCGTGAGAGCTTTAGGTCACGATAAAACGTGGGCACTATGTGACCAACATTATAAAAAAAATGCACTATGGTTTTATCAGAACTTTTTTAGTGCTGATAATAGTACCCCTTATCATCGCTACAAAAGCTCTGATAAATCCTTACTATATCAGCGCTAAAATTTTAGAGCTGATACAAGGATTCTTTATCAGCGCCTTTCTAGCACTGATAAAGGCTCTTTTTATCAGTACTATTTTAGCACTGATAAAGGTTACCCTATATCAGTGCTAAAATTTTAGCGCTGATAAAGGAGTTCTTTCTCAATGGTTTTCTAGCGCTGATATACGGTCCCTTTATCAGTGCTAGAAAAGCGCTGATAAAGACTCCTTGTATCCGCGCTAAAATTGTAGCGATGATACATGGTTTCTTTATCGGCGATTTTCTAGCATTGATAATGAAGGAATATATCAGTGCTAGAAAAGCGCCGATAAAGAAATCCATTATCAGCGTTATGATTTTAGCGCTGATACAGGGTATCATTTATCAACGGTTTTGTTTAGCACTGATATAATTGTGCACTTCCCTAGCCCATTTTTGCAGTAGTGGACACATATTTCCAAATCAAATAAATTGTGAACTCTTCTTGTCTATTCTATTTTTTTACATTTTTACTCTTTTTAATAAACCCAAAAGGGGGGAGACAAGAACTCTTGCACTCTAAATTCACACTAAGGGAGAGACACATCAACTAAAAATAGATTCCTCACTCACGTTATTTGAGATCATAAAAAAGTTGGATATTGTTGGACTAATCATGTTCTAATCATGTTTTAATGATCACAAATCCTTTCCATTCTATAAAGCTTGTCAATCCTTTTAAAAATGTCTCAAATCATGTGTAATGATGGTTGGTTTCTTTATTATTAGAATAAACCAATCCAAGATGTTATGTCCTATGTTTGATTATTGAAAACTATATTTAAATTTTGTCTATAATTATTTCTTTTATGAATGATTATTTATAATTCAATCTGTGAATATTACTACATAAGTCTATATACAAATATTTAGCTATGTCTGAGAAACCGTGTGTCTGCCACCGGTTCTGTTTTTCATGAAATGTAACTAGACACTGTGACCCAGACACCATGACCAGACACCATGACCTAGAAACCATGACTTAAACATCGTGACCAGACACCGTGACTCGAAACCATGACCCAGACATCGTGATACAGACACCGTGACTCAGACACCGTGACCAAATACTATGACCAAACACCATGACACGACATCGTGATCCTAACACCACATCTGTGATACCAGATTTTAATCTCTATACAACCATTCCATCATAACTGTCACATTGCTCAAAGGAAATGAAAGAGAAATTGTTTCAGGGACACACCGTTTCTATGTGACACTGTTTCCAGATAGACTATGACACAATTCTTTAATCTATTTTGTCATTTTAAATTTAATTCATTATGTACATATTATTGTCTTTTAAATTCACTTACATAATAAATATTTCATTTTAGACATTTCACCAAACAGTATGTGGTTTGAGGTACAAAAATAATGCATCATGTCGGCTCCAACACATGAAATCCATGAATAAAAAGAAAATCATGTCCCAAAAACATTGTGGTGATAGAGCAGCAGAAGTGCATGCATTATTTCGAAATGGACCGACCCATGAAACAAGATGCATCTAAATAACACACGAATTATTCATGAATCCAAAAGCTGGAATACCTTATATTAGAGTCATGAATATCTTTTCCATAACAACTCCACGAAGAACACAGACCAGATATAACTAGAAACCATAGCATCAGACTTGAAATACTCTGTTTCTCAAAAGGGGACTCGATTCATACATTTTTTTCATCTGAGAAGTCCAGAGCTGCATAAAATAACACTCAGAGCACTTCTAAAATATCTCATCATCCTTGCTCTATTGTGTAATTTTTCTATATTTTGAGCAGTGTCTATGTGTCTGTATTGAAACAAATATTATATTCTACACTAAACTGAAGGATACATGATATACATTCTTTTATATATTATTACACTTTTTTACTCCCATATATAAGTGTGTAAGAAGTCCCTGTGTTACCTGGTAGTTTATACCCACGAAATTCTTTAGAAGAGGTCATGTGACCTGGTCAGCCTTGTGCACTGTTGCTAACCTGGATCCAGGGTGTGGAAAATGTTTATTAATATAAACATATAGGTGGAAAGTGATCACTATGTAGATTATATTTGGTCTCATATTGAGACATAATAACATGTTTTATATCCGATGTGTTTTTTAATTTTTTTTCTCTGTTTTACTGGATAAATAAAAAATCACTAGATTTACTTTGATAATTATTCATTGAAAGAAGATATAATTGTTTTTACTTATTATAATAGCTTTAAAATGTAAAATCAATATCTTATATTAAGATTAATGTGAATTAATCAATATTTTGAGAAGTTATTTTAACAGTTAAATGTTCATAATCGTATTACTTTGATTAACTAGGCTATAATTATTTTAATTAGAGAACCTTTTAAGAATACATTTCAATTAGAACTTTTTAAACATTATAAATTCACCCCCCTATTGACTACTCAACTCCGACCAAGGAATGGTCATGCATGGGTTTGGTACGACCCACACATGCTGTTTCTGGGGTTTTCGGGGCCCAAGAATTTTTTTTGAATTATAAAAAATTAATTAAATTATTATTGGTTCTTAATTAAATTAATTATACATTATTATTTGATTAAATATTATAATTTTATTAATTGAGGGTTTAATTATTTTAATTTTTTTATTTCAAAATAAATTATATACTTGGACCGAATGACTAATTTTTTTTGAATTAAAATAAGATTGAATTTGAATTCGATAAAATTCCCTCAAAAAATATTTTCTATGCATGTTTAATTTAAAATTAAATACATAAGTTTAAATCATATTTGAATGATCAAATTACATTGAATGACCAATTTATGTATGTTTCATGTTTTAATTATTTATTAAATGCGATGGTTATTGGTAAAAAGTTGTTAAATTAAAAGACGATCTATGTGTCGTCTAAGTGTCATCATATGTATAAGGACCTGCTTGTCTAATATGAAGTATTAATTTATACACTGAATTTACCATCACATGAAAATGATTATAGGTTTATAAGGATAGAGGTATGTAGTGACACACTTCACACCAAGTTATGATGACACACCAGACAAGAGTTTGATGTAATTGATGCGAAGGTGATGTAACCATATTTGCAAGCGATGCAAGTAAAGGTATTACCCATAGGGTCTAGGTTGATCCATTATACACAAAGTGGATTAACCTAAGGTATTTTCTCATGATAACCTCTACATTTTAACATTGAATGGTTTATTATTATGTAAATGTGTATTTTACATGCGATCACATATAATAAAAAAAATGCATAGATAAAAGATCTTATGACGCAATGGATATTTTTCTATCTATTTCTTTGTTATTTGTGATTGATATCTCATAGTACATTCTTATAAGATAGAGAATTATTTCTTTAATCATCTAAAAAATAACACAACCCTCAATGAAAAATTAATTTCCCACAGCCTTCCATCATTTGTTTTTTATCAAAATTGGGTGTTCGAGGTTCTTTTCATGCGAAAGCAAAGTGTTCCTCTTACTACTGTTAATTTCTCATGAGAGTGGTGGATTAACATAAATAAAGTGTCTTTCAATATTATCCAATTATAACTTTCTATAATTTTAGAGGAAAACATTGAATAAATTATGTTATACATTTATAAGCTGAGACATCACTCAAAAAATTAAGTTTCATTTAATGTGGTGGACCAGACTAACACCTACCTTAAACCCACCATGTAGTGGTGTAAGAAAAGATTTTATAATATGAGGGGAGGTTTAGTGATGATTTCCACTAGAAAAATCAAGAGATGGAGTATTCTAATTCTAGTACGGAGTGTTCCTAGAAATCAATAAAATAGTGAGATACATTACATGATTTAGTTAATTAATCATAATGTATATACTAGAAATTGACATAAAAAAGACCTATTTTGTTTGATGTTTAATTTTTTTAATGAAATGTTATACCACCATAAGTACTGTGATATATAATGAAGAATGTGAATGTCCACATTATCATGAATTTCAATGATTAGTATAGGTTCTTGTGCATAATACTATAATATAGGAAATTTAAAGCGCTAGTTTCCCTATACCGGTTATGCCACTTCTTGATACGAGGGTGAGAAATATACTTACAAGAGAATCATGTATATAGTATATAATGGTTTCTTCATAATGATGTCATCAACATCTGATATTATTGTTGTCCCCTACATCAGGATAATGGTGATATGACAAGATGTCTCATATCTGAGAAGATTTCAAGGATAATGTGAAGGAAGATATGATAAGAGGATGGTTATACTAGCTTGTGTAAATTGAATAATGGATCATGATCATTCAATGGATCCCTTTATCATATATGTTTCTTCTAATTACTATAGTTTTGTTTGAGGTTATAAAATGAACAATATTGAGTAAACACTTCATTACCTGTAAAGGTATGGTTCTCTATGTAAAAAGAATTTAGTAAAACTAAAATATTTAATTTCTATGGTGAGTATTTTTAACAGAAAGGTGAAAAGGACAATGAAAAGTCACATGCCAAAGGAACATTTGCAATGTACATTCATGAAATAAGTATTAACAAGATGTTATTTTCATTTCATATCATGAAATAAATTTTATATAAGTTAAACATAATAAACTAAACTAAATAAGCAATTTAGTTCTTCTTTTTGAGGTGTATTCATCAATACAAACGTAATGTTTCAATATTAGTTCTCGGGTTTTAAATACAGTATTCCATTCACAAATTTGTATCTAAATATACTAACCATGTGAGTATAGAATCATTATTATAATTATGGTTTATTCTCAAAGCATCTCAAAAATGTTTATTCCCACGTCTGTAGTGAGAAACATATAAATTCTTATTTCCAAGTCAATGATTATTATAATACTATTATTGGGTATGACCAAAAAATTAATCTAACATGACCTCTAGACATTAGGATACATTATTATACTATTAGGAATGAATTTTTTTTTATAGTTTTCAATACTCAAGTAATAGTTTAAGTGATACATGAATCATTGGAAGAACACGTTGAATATAATTGTATGACTTTTGCACCCAGTTGCGGAATGCTAATTCTCTATCATGAATGAATAAAAGTGAACATAAAGTATATACCATGATGGGTATTTAGTGCTGGTAAAGCTATACACATATTTTTATCAAAAACATTATTTTGGACAAAGAAACCTTTATGAAATACAAGTAAGCCATAAGGCTTTTGGAATTAGTTCAACCAGGTAGAATTAACAATTACAAGGGTAAACTAGTGGTAATCATAATTATTATGATTCCTTTAAGTCATTAAAGAATTTTATAGTGATGTATGATATATATATATATAGTTATAATATGTGGGTAGCTTCTGGTTGGCCTTCCAAATAATAAATTGTCCAAGCATTCATCTATCAAAATAATATAGCATGGAGTAATTCCGAAATGAAAATTAAATTATCTATTTCAATGAATTGATGTAAATGAGGAGGATTGGTGATGAAGTCTTTCATGTTAATATTGATCAAAAAAAGTATCACAGAGAAATTACATAAAACAAATTTTATACATAATAGTTCTGATGTAAAGAGTATCAATGTTGCAACTTGCAGACACATCCATTATATTTCATAACATAGTTCACAAATAATTGTTATATCCTATAACCATATGGAAACTAAGATGAAAAATTAATATCATATGATTTTTTTTATGATGGAAATCCATTATTTCATGTGCAATGCATTTAAATACAAAGGTATTGTTTGGATATAATCAAACTTGCATCAAGTAAAACACAATGCACATTTAATGTAATTTTCATACCTACTTCTTAATATATTACATTAAATCCCTAATATAGAAAATAGGTATTCAAGTGATAGACTACATTTCGATAATAGGGTGCATGTCTTTACTTGAGATAGTGGGACGAATATAGAATTGGATTTATTCAATGTTGGAGATGCACAAGTAGTTGCTATATGAACTAGTTTCACAAGTCACATAGAACGAGAATATTCTAGAGACACATACTACAGAGAAAGGTTAAAACCATAGTGATGGTTTTATATTCACAATGGTTGGTGATACACTATTCGTTGAGAATAATAATTTCTATAGTAAGTAAATATAAATAAATTGATATTGAAAAGACCAATTAAAATTAAATAAAAGATCCCCTGTATTAAAGTGCAAAGGGGATTATAATTTTGAATTATGCAATGGGTATTCAAGTGAGATGATACATGCCTGGTGTAATTGTAATACCAATAGGACATTATAGGTTATACCATGTTATTAATCATAAATCCGTTTGAATTTTACTTTTTTTAGATACATTCTATGATCGTTTTATTGAGTATTATATGTCATGGCCACCTATCGTGGAAGGTTTTTATATGACAACCAAAAAGGGATGGTCAAGTCACAGAATTATAATATAAGTTATAAGTTACTAAAATCAATTTCAGGATTGATGAAGGAAACAAGATCAAGGAATATTCATTTGGACTGATTGTTTTCTATGTGTCTACTAGAGGATAGTTGTAGATCCATTAAATTACAAGTAAAATATGTTCGACAACATATGGAAAATAGATATTGTTCATCAAGTTAGTTAAGACCCGGATGAATGTTATTCTCTAATGATTGGATTAAAGTGGCATCTTACGTTTTAGGGAACTAGATATACTAAGGTAGATATATTGGTTTCTTATACCTCTTCAATTGTAATTGTTGTGACATGGTATTGAATAATAAAAGTTGGAGAAATTCAAGTTATAAATTTTTTCCAATGTTGCATGACATATATCTCTCAAGGTTGATTTATCTTGTGACATAGGAAGAGGATAACATGGGGAATTTAATTCCATACAATTAAGTGATGGATCAATCACTAATTCCATTATATTTACATGAATTGATATTTTAAAGACATGCATTATTGTAGGAAAATTTCAGATATATCTCGGAGCATTGGAAGAGAAGACGTTAGAACTATCTGATTGTACTTGGACACGTACAAATGATAAGTACCTCGTACGTGGTGAAAAAGGATACTACTTTTCAAGGGATAAAAACTAGTCTTATATAGATTCATGTGGTCAAATATCTCATTAAGGCTAATGTGTTGAGAGATATAATCCCATAAAATCTAATTGTGGCAATACCTGCAAATACCAAGTATGTTGCCACTTCTGAGGTAGCTAAAAGTAGTTATCCACAATGATTTGTTGATGTTCTTGGAATCACACATAATAAGTGAAGCATTTTCATAATAAAAATTAAGATATTATAACAACACAAGTTTTAAAAAATGAATAAAGGTATATACTCATTGATTCCATCTCTTGAGAGGTTTTACATAGGGAGATGAGGTCACATATAGAAGAATATCCACATGAAATAATCATGGTAGGCCCAACAGGTAAAGTTGTGACTAAACAGAAACATGGTTTTAATTATCTGAGGGATAACAAGTATGGTTATCAAGATGGATCTAGTAAAAGTGGGCGGGATGTAATAGTGGGTATTATAGACCCAACTATGCATTAATTTTTATAACCATATCATGTGTACATTTATTTATACATGATGTTTTCTTAACATTATAGTTTAGTCATTTCTACGTCCGTTGTTTAATGGTAATGTTCAAACAATAATTTCCATTTCAAAATTTTATAGTAGATCCTATGCTATAATGAAAACCTGAAGATACTATGAAACTATTCTTAAACAATGTTCATGTGGTCTGGATACATCTTACTGACTGGATGAAGTAGATGTTTGACAATCAGTTTCTGGGGTGTCATAAGCATTAAAACTTCTTCTCGCAAGTTTCAAAGATGGTGATATCTTGTAGTGAGATCATGAGGATAGACCGGAATATAAAAACATCACATATTTCAGCTGCTTTTGGTTGTTCCTATATATGGATATGTTTAATGTTCCTTTGACCTCATATCATTTACAATGTGTTCCATTTGATTGTGTACTTTGATTCAAGACAAAAAAATCATGATTATGAAATTGTGGCGAGGTAGATTGTGTTTGATGTGTCATTTGTGGCATGACATTGGTTGAATAGTCAATAATGGATTTGTCCCTTCCATGTTATGGAAGTAATAAATCTTATTCCATGTAGATCAGGATAGAAGTACCATCATAAGAACATGTCTAGGGTAGTCAATGGTAAATCCAACTAGTTAGATCAACATATAATTCATCATGAAAAAGACAATGACATAGATGTGTGTCATATATTTAGAGATATTAAAGACAAAGAGATTATATTATACAATGTGTGTTCATAGGTTGATTGTCATTGCCATGACTATCCTAATCATTTTAGGATCCATGAAGGGTTGCTAGATCCCACTCCTTGTTAGTGGATAGTATTCACTACTTTTGAGATATAGTCCTAGAAGATCACACATAATAACATATTTAAAAACCTTCTCTATTAAGTTGAATATGTATATTAGATATGTTTTTCCCCACTATTAGGGTCCAAGATTTTTCCTTGGAGATAGGACCAACCAAAGAATAAATATACTAATATTATTTGAGTTATGAATAATTGGAATTGAATTTATTTATTAAATGTTTATACAGGTTTTAAAGTAAATACACTAAAATATTTTGAACAAATATAAGTTTAAAATATTCAATTTTTATTTAATATTTACGGGAAAATCGAGCGAAGTTAATGAACTGTGTATTATTACATAATATATTTATTATATTGCAATAATGTGATAATAATATTTATAAATCAGTATTGTCGTCATAATAAGTCTTTTATAGTGTTAATTATTTAGGGGATGCAGAGGTAATACCATATAATTTGTTAACACCCTATAAATAGAAGAAGATAGGCTCACACCAATAATTATTCCCTACCCCTCTCTCAATTCTTCTCTCTCCCATATTCTAGATAGAGAGGCTCTAAATCCATGATTTTGGATTAAGCACTCTCTAGTTCATCATAAGAAAGGTGATGTAGAGATTTTCGGAGCATCGAATAAATCTAATCCCTACAGTAGCACCTAGAATTTGATGATTAACATTCTCAAAGTTTGTTAATGAATGTGTGGATGATATATAAGAGTTAGGATTCATATTATTTGAGTAGTGATCAGCAAGGATGATCATATGTTCAACACGACTTCAGATCTAACTATGTATTTTATGGTTTTTATTTTTTGCTTAAAACACATCATCCAAATCCTTGGATGGTAATAGGGCAGTGTTTCACCGACAAAAAAGTGTTCATGTCGTTAGTCGGTGGAAACATTTTAAAATCCCATTTTTGGGATTCCACTATGTTCTTGGTCCCTTCATAAAATCCTAGGGTAAATAGAGGAACAATGCCACAACTGAATAAGGTATATGAATTTGTGTTCCTGGTAAAGATGAAGCCATGACCACAAAATTTTCATGATTTTGTGTATGTAATTATAGAATCACAGTTATGTGGTGAGTTAAATATCCTAGAGTAAATAAATATTTAAATGAATATTAATTTAATGAAATTTATTAAGTGAGTACATGATTATTCAAATACAATGTGCTTGTTTTAACTTAGTATTCCATAGTTTTATAATGATATTGTCTCCTCTTTAAATGAGATTAATGTTTGAAGACTCGGCAGACCCATACATTCCAAGATTACTTACATAAATAATTTTAATATACATATATGATATCTCTTGTGTATCAATTCACTCATGTTTTATTTATTGGAAAAATATGTAATTGCGAACATTTAGAACTATTAAAAACTAAATTTCATATACTAATAAGATACTAGTTGAAGAAAGATACATACCAATGCATTCATGAGTTCTTGTGTGTCGAATATGAATATGAATATTGGGATGGAGAAGTAATATATACAACTATTTTTATCTAAATAATTTCATCAAGAATCATGAACATTGATATCCAATAATATTTTAAATTAAACTGAGATTGATTGAAGAGTATGTCCAATGTTCATGATGTATTCTTGGTCATATCCTAGTAGTTCTAGACATTTTCATTGTTTTTGAATTTTTTTGTGAACTGATGGTGTCGGTACACAGAACACACTACCCAGCTTGAGATAAATATGGTGGGATTTCATAAAAGGGAACTGGGTGATACCTGCCTAAAAATTGTGTTTGAATTATAAATTAACTTATTATGACTAATAATTTATACTGATAAAAAATCTACGACTTGATAAGATTTGATCATGGAAAGGAGTAGGTCTTCCAAAAGGGGTCGAACCCTGTAAAAATATTTTTGTGTTTTTTAATCGCTTATTCTTCATTTTTTACATAGGTGGGGCAAAACAAACATTAAGAGATCCATATATCATAACAATGATATAGAATCAAATATAATAGAGAATAATTTGAAATAATTGAAAATATTGTAAAATGAGGAACCTAATTCAGCACCCCTATCTCACGTCTACACAATACTATTAGGATTTACTAGTGGTATAATAGATAATAAAGGGTTTCCTAAAACTATATCTTAATTAATCACAGTTATTTTTGAGATCATATATATAGTTAATACTTTAATTGAATATTTATTGGGATCATATGGAGATCTTAGAGTATATATATGATAAATTTGAAGGAGATTTTTGGGCAAATACAAAAAAATATAGGAAGAATTACATGAAAAAATATTGTGAAAGATATAAAGGAGGGAAAATAAGGATCAATAACAATTTATTATAGTTCAAGTTGATAAATTATCATATTTCAAATCTTTTTAATGTGATCCTTTTTATGAAACAAGTTCAAATAGTGTAAAAAATTTAGACGATAAGTTTTTAAAAAGTATTAAACACTTCTTTTCTCAATATTCGAGGTATACAAATTTATCTTGATGAAGTAATATCATATATACATTGTATTTTAATGGGAAATATTGATAAAAATTCAAAAATAATGACCCAATATTTCACTATAATGATTCCTTAAATTAAAATATGTCAGATAATGTTTTCTATAATATAAGATGAACATAAACAAAAACTATGATACATTTAGATAATTATATAATTATTAAATATAAAAATTTAAAAAAATCACCATTAAATTATGTGGAATTAATAGAAGAAGCTAAATTATGAAATGTGGGTATAATTAAAATAATTTCTATTTTTTATACTAATGATATTCAGTTTGTATATCTAAAACTATTGAGAAAATCATTTTATGCATACAAATATATATTTTTTCTAAAATTGGTGTTTTATTTCAACAAATTTATGTTTGTCACAATTAAATAATAATAAAAAATATTTATAACATGGATATAATATTTCCAATAATCTAATTATTAATGGATTTGATATAAGAATAATGATCATTTAATATTTTAAAAAGTTATTTTCTAATGAGATCATTCCTCCAGTATATGTTTGTATTTTATTTAAAATTTGATATTAAAAATTATAGACACCTAATTTTACAATATGAACGTGATTTTTGGATAAATCATAATAATATAATATTAATATTAATGTTTAGGATTTTTTATGAATTAATTTGTTTTTATGTGAATAATTAAATGATCATTTTATTGGAAATATCATGACTTTTATGACATACCTTGTATATAAGAATAATATGATACATATATAACCTTTTTAATTGAAAAATATACGTTTCTAAAGTAATATTATAAAATTTAAAATATTATGTTTCAATTATACACCTATATTTCATATTTTTGAATATTAGTAGTATTTAATCTAAAATTACTGGTAGTACAATATATGTTTTTATTTTAACAATAGTTTCTATCCCTTATATAAATTGAGTCAAGTGAAATTGATTTCTAATTTATATTTAGATGGTCAAATTTATATAATGAGAACCAGTTTTTTGGACCTAAATACGAAGTTTAATATGGAATAAATTGTTTCCCATAGTAAACGCCTTAATCAAATATATAAAAATATCAAGAATTAAAGGGAATAAAATATATTAAAAATGTTTCTAATTAAAATTTTAATAGATTATATATTTTTTATCACCCTTCACTCAATTATTTCATATTTTTTGTTCCACATTATATATTTAATATGTTATCACTTTTTAATAAGTTAACAAATTTACAAATATTCCATTATCACCACTTATAAAAGGGTTCTCTAACTATCCCTTCTAAGAACTCCTAAAAATTTATATTCATCCTAAAAAACTACCCTATTTCTTTCCCATATATTTATATTTAAATATAATTATCTTATAGTAAATTGAGGTCATAATTTTCTATCCATTTATAATTGTAATCCAAAGAAAGCTTAATATGGTCGACATGAGATGATTAGAGATCGTGAAGAACTAATCATGAACAAGGTAAGAGTTTTTTTCATAAATAATACTCTATTTGAAACATTTTATTATTAGTCACCTAAAATCATTAATGTGGTGCATATAATTCCCATTTATGATTTTTTTCTTCTTGAAATACCTTTTATTTATGTTAATTGAAGAACAATTTAATTAATTATTTTCCTATATGTTTTTATTTAGGCACTAATAATGTTCTAATTTATTTAATTGATTAATAATCACTAAAAATTGATTATGATTTTCCATGATTGAGTTACTCTACCCTATAATGATTTTATTTTATTGCATCTTATCTTATTTGGAAATCATGATTCACACTGATGTATTCATCCATAAGGAATCTATTAATTCATAAAAAAATGTTGATTTTGTTATGAATATTTATAATATCTTTTAATGTATATTTCTTATATGTCATTTTTTTGACTTCCTAAAAATGTTCTCTATTAAAATTGAAAACCTATTTATGTGTTATCTTATGTTATCTACATATTTATCTTCTTATAGTTTTTAATAGATGTTATGGATGAACTTTTTAAAAAATAGGGTTTAGAAAAGGTTATTTTAAAATGTTATAATTGTTTTTTACATCCATTAAAAGTAAAAGACTTTATAATCCACTACAAAATAAGTTTTTCTAACATTGAATTATTTTAAAACAATATTATTCAAGATTATTTTTTTAAAGTAAAAGTATTAAATGTGTATTCACTTCACCTTTGTGAAAAATTTATTTTCTCTTCAAGGATAAAATATTAGAATTACCTTTTAAAAGAGTAAGTATTTTTCTTAAAAGGAGTTTACCATTTAAAAAATATTTTTTCAATGAAACTGAAAATTATTCATTAAAAAAATAATAAAAACATTTTATAAAAACTATTTTTTTTACTTCACCTCAATTTTCCAATTTACATCTAAAGGATTTATTTAATTGGAAATTATTTTAATGAGGCACCTTCTAAATTTTCTTATGAAAGACTCTATTGTGGTGATTACATATTGAGTATAATCTATTTACATATTTTTGGTCAACATTATTGATACCATCTTAAAGTGTTGTGGAACACATTTTTCATTTATATGGGTTTATTATGACTTGATAAATAAAACCCATTTTTTTCATTGGGTTCTCTTCATACATTAAATTAATTGAATCTCACGACACACATATATATTGATGTTGAAGGGTGGGGTCTGTTATATCCCTCCAATGCATTGTTTACGGGTTTATAATCATTTGGTTGTGATTTTGAGTGTGAAAACGATGTTGAATAGCTAATTTAAATAGGCAGTGGGTAAAGAATATGTGAATTGGATATAGTCACTATACTAAGCATGAATATTATATATATTTTATACATTCCTAATATTATGCATGACCATGATAACGATTATCTATATTGATAAGATTAATAGTGAAAATGATGTGGGTTAGTATTTTTTACAACATTAATCATTAAGATTATGTGGATTACCTATATACAGAAGATTATGCATGAACATGATGTAGATTAACTATGTTTACAATATTATTCATGAACCTTCTGCAAATCGCTACATTCACAATAATGTGAGTGAGATATATGTGGTTTTCTATACTCATAATTTTATGAATACTAATTCTTATTATAATCCCCAAATTATATTTTTGATGCTTATATAAATCTCTTTAGCACAAGTTTATTATATCATGTTATTGTACTCTTTTTCAATTATATGTGTTGATATATTTAGATTACATGTCCTTCCATCACGAATATTGGATAACTCTTATTTTTTATGTTATTTTTAATAATATTTTTATTGTATTCTGATGCTTTTAATATTATTATGATCTAACCCCTGATGAAATATTTATAGGATTTCACATACGATGTTTTTGAGTTCAACCTTTTTTTAGGTTTAAGTTCCAGAGGTTATAATGGTGGGAATTTATTAAGAGAAATATAGAATGGGGACTCTTATGTTTTTATTATATAGAAATTTTCACATGTATTGTTACATAATTGGCATATGTAACCAATCCTCAAAGACTTTAATACTTCCATTTTGGGAATTGTGATATTATTTTGAAAGATATAATGATTATTTTATGGTGATGATGTAAAATAATGATATGTTTAGAGTGGTTCACTATATTTTGTATCATAGAATTTTTTTAATATTATTGATGATTATTTTTAGTTATTTTTAGAGGTAATTTTAAAGGAAATTGGTAGTATGTTTATATTACCCTAGTAAAATCCCCCAAATATTAGTCTATGTATAATATGATCTCCAGAAATACTGATAATGTCTTGAGTAGGTGGGTTTCCTAGAAAAATATCCATATATAGATACTATGAAGTGGATTCAGCTATGGTACAAATACAAATTTAGATAATCACCCAAGAAAGGTATCATTATGCACTGAATTGATAATCACTCTGATACATAATGAGTGGGCCTATGACTATAAACCTAGTTAGAATCTCTTAGGGAGATATGCTTTGTTTGATCATATTCACTTTATAGACCACTTTGAAATATTAATTTCCTTTTTTTACATTGAGTGATTAGGTTGTGAAGTATAATATATCCCAAATTAAAGTAATATAGGTTAATCTGTGATCGATATAGGTTGATCTAAATTATATATAGGCTAAAATGATAATATAATATAACAAGTATTTTTAAGGATACATTCTTTTTATAATAATGAGAATTCATCCATATTGATAATGTTTCATCAATCATATTAACCCTTTTGGTTTTAGTAATTTCTAGAATTAAAAGGAAACATGGGTGTGAGGGATAATGAAGATATAAACACAATGAGAAACCTATTTGAATCGGTGTTGGAGTGAGAAAAATGGCGATTACACAAACCCATATATCATCATATATGATTAACATTGGTTCTAGAGTGTGGGTACTATTATACTAGAGAAGAAAGATAGATCCATATTTTTTTGGAAGTACGCTGGTGTATATAAAAGGTGACAAACATGGCATGTTTGAAGGAGTTGTTTTCTCAAGAATCACCCTAGATATATGCATTAGAAAACACTTGGTTGATTTTATTAGGATTATTAAGAATTGTGATGGATCCCCAACCCTAAGATCATCTCTAGTTAATAATTATCCCTATTGATCCAATCTCAGAGCCTCTAAAGGCAATTGGGTTTGGTAGCATCCACACCCTTTAGAATACATACTTAAAATTGATTATTCATGTAGCATGTGATATATGCATGGAGTAGGTGTGGTTTTCAATTCTAGGGTTTTATATATATTTCTTTTTCTGTGCACCTTGTTTATGGACACTGCCTTCACTAAAAATATATAGAAATGATAACTAGTCTCCACCTTTGAATTCAAAGAATAATTAATCTTGCTGTAGTGGAAATGGATTCCTTAAAACTCCAGGATTCATTGTGTGACACATGAACCCCTTATTAGTCAATTTCCAATATCATTATAAGGTGATGTGTTTATATCAACAACAATGTCGACATGCTGTAAACATGGAGAGAGGGTAACAAGGTTTCAGACTATCTTTCTACCTTGGAGGATCAAGGTTCATAAATAATTTTATTCCTATGTATGAACTCCTGTCCCCTTAAGGAAGAAATTTAGTGATAGAGGATTCTCTCGGGCACCACTATTTTATGCCTTAATATTTCTTGTTTATATTCTATAATATATTTCTAAAATTAATAAAATTATGATAACGATGGTCAAGAGTTTCATGAGAGATAATTTGATGAATATGATGATGGAAAAATATATTTAATTTCTAGAATGTCTAAAATGTGGCAAGAATCACTATGGGAATTATCTAAAGGGGGCTATAATATACATTACTTATGGAAGATTATAACAACCCTGGACTTTATTACACACATAAACATGTTATTACTTAATATTGAAATTAATACATCATAGAAGATTTGAGGTCTAGTGTCTGTGAGGCTTAGGACCATTACATGACAACATTGGATATAAAATATAATATCTTTGATGAAAAATTCTTTTACAAGACCACAACATTCTTTCGTACACAGCATTGCATAGGATAACCCGAGGACATATATAAGAAATTAGTGAGATATAAATCTCAGTAAGGGAGTTAAAAAGGAAAAGAATGGGGAATACAATACATTTTTTGAAAGAGTCATACCAATGGATCACCATAGAAACATGAACATAAAGGAATGATATAACATGGTTATCATAACATTGAAATGTGGCATCAGAATAAAACTTGATATTAGCATGAGCCAAGGATCATTGCACATGGATTATCATGATTAAGCACAAATTTCAAATTAATTGTCATTAGTAAACCCTCATTGGACATGGAGTATCATCATACTAAACATTACCCAATTCATTGGAGTGTTATCAGGGCACACCCTTCATAAACATTTCAATCCCATGATTAAGTGTTCCAGAAAGATCATATAACATGGATTCAATGAATATAATCATTTATTCCACAATAAAGAAATGTTCAATAAATAAATGAATGTATATAATCAATAATTATTTGTTAATAATGGTGAATACCCTTTATAGAGAAATGGGCATGGTATTCACTACATTATGATTTAGGCATGGAAAATCGTGGTGCAATTTCGGCAGCATAACAGCATGACATAAAAATTCCTAAAAATTCCTAATGAGAGAGAAAGAGGTATATCATCATATATAAATGAAATGTAAAGTAATGGGGTAATATAAATACATGTCCCAACAAATTTAATTTGGTAATAGAAGGTGTAACATAAAATAGAAACATGAATAAATAAGAGAAATTGAATAACTCTTAAGAAATTTCGGCTTAGTAATAGGTGTGCATGAGAGGGAATAATGAGAGATAAAGATATATCCCATCATAAAAAAATAATAAGGGTTGTATGGGGGAGGTTATAAAATATACCCCATCATTTTTAATTGAAAATAAAAGGTTGTAATAATACAAAGAAACATGGTTAAAATGAGAATAGAAAAAAGTGAGGGTCCCTTATAGAAATTTAACATGGTAACCGGTGTCCATAGGGTTTCATAGGAGGGATAAATGAGATTAAAATGAAATATCATCATTTATACACAAAATGGGATATAATTTTATAATTATTAACATATCACAACATATAAATGAATGAAATTAAAATACATAACATTAAAAGAATTCTTGATAAAAGAGGACGGTGGAAGATCCCTTACATGGATGTGTGATCCCAATGGATTGGGAGAGGTTTGTGAGAAGAATATTGGGAGCTTTTGGAACTATGGGGGACTATAGGGATTGGATAGAAGATTTAGGACGTGCTTGAAGGGATTTTAGTGATGATAAATGGGTTCTTGGGTGGGTTTATATAGGAAAGGTGGGGGAATTATTTTTTATTTTGGTTTTGGAACCTACACACTAAACTATTCAAATCCACAAACCATACCATGGTTTCTGAAAATGAGCAGAGGTATACATTATTTTATAAGTTTAAGGATTGAATATATTATAATATTTCCCTTACTCTTGTCGTGGTTAGTCACACATCCAAGGAAATGATTTTAAAATCTTAAAATATTTTATACGTCTTAAATATTCACTATGTGTCTATAAAATAAATAAAAAAAATAAAAATTCAAATTATTTAAATGTTAAATCATATATTGGGCTGCTAATACCTATTATATTATTTATTAAATTATTTTGGTGTCATTATTATGTCATAAAATAAATATTTTATTTATACGGTATTTAATTTTTACCTAAAAGTTTGACTCTCCCATAAAATTATGAAAAAATCACCTTTGGATAATATCAAAATCTTGATTCCAAAAATAATGTTCATTTTATCTAAATAATATTCTAAATATTTTAATTTTCACTTTTTATATGAAAACTCACATTTATTAAAAAATTCATGGCTTATGAAAAAAACTATTTTCAATTCTTAATAAAACTTTTTTTTGACTTACTAAAAATTATATTCTCATTTGTTATTAATAAAATTAATTAGATAATAATATTTTATTAAAATTTTAATTTTCTAAAAAATCATTAATTCCACAAAATAAATTCATTAATTAAAAAACAGTTTATGTTTTATCGTATTAAAATATAACACTTTATCAAAATGATTTCGTAATTATTTATAGATAAGGAATTTACATAATCATAATTTATAATATTTTTTTATAGTACTATTATTTAAAAACATAGTTTAATTTAATAATTTATATGTTTCTCAAAAGTACCATTTTTACCGGATGAATCAATTTAGCAAATTCACCATTTTTTAAGAAAGTCTATTCTCATAAAGGAATTGATGGAATAATAATTTTATTTATGAATAGGGTGTACAAAATAAGTAACTAATACCTTGTTACATAATCCCTTATAACACCCCCATAAGTCCTAAGGGTAAGTTATGGGATGGTGAGAGACTCTTAAGGCAGCTCGGATAACATCACCCGAGTGGTATTCTCTATTAACATGGGCTTCTCCTGTATGAAATTTTGTTCAAGATTAATGTGTGGAAGATCAATTTAGGCTTGGTCAATAGTGAATCCTAGTGACTCTACCTCCTTTTTGAGCTCTAAAAAATGAGTTTCTTAGGGCTAGAGTCTACTGGATGAGGCCACCCTTTCCATTTTCTGTGTCAAAATATTATTTTAAAAATTACTTATTTTTATATCAGTTGTGTGATCACTATTTAAATGGATATATTATCAATGTTAATGATACTTAATAGTCATTTATAACCAATAATAATATAAAAAAAGAGAGTGTGTGTGTCTTCTATATCCATAAGACATTAAAGAAGGGAATTTTATTCATAAATGATCATGTTGTTACAACATTACCCCCTTACGAAATTACACCCTTGAAATTTCCTTTTCCCACACTATAATAGATGTGGGTAACTCTTCCTCATCACTTCCTATAGTTCCCATGTTGCTTCTTCAAACTTGTGGTTTCACCATAACACCTTGATGCGGGGAATTGTCATATTTCATAATACTTTTTCTCTATGATATAAGATATTCACTAACTTCTCCTCATAGGATATGTCATTCACTGATGGTACCACTTATGGATTGAGTAAATGAAATCGGTCAGGTATGTACTTTATCAAGATTGATACATTAAATACATCATGTACATGAGACATGTTTGGTGAGAGTGCTAGTCGACATGCCACTTCTATGATACAGTCAAGGATCTCAAAATTGGGCTATGTACCTTTGACTATGCTTTCATATATTCCCAAATCTCCCAACTCCCTTCCATAATGATATTTTCAGGAATAACATACCTCTAACATCAAACTCTATGGGTCATCGATGGTTTTCATCATAGCTCTTCTGTCAATCCTGAGACACTTTGATGTGTGGCTGGATGGTATTAACCTTCTCCACCATTTCATAAACCATTTCTGGGCCTAGATGTTTTCAATCCCCAACATCATCCCAACATTCCAGTGTTTTACACCTTTTCCCATAAAGGGCTTCATACGGAGCCATTTGGATGCTTGAGTGGAAATTATTTTTGTAAAAGAACTCCACCAAGCAAATATGTTAGTCCCATAAACATTTGAAGATCATAGAAGATACTCTCAACATGTCCTCAAGTGTTTAGATAATTATTTGATATTGGCCCTTAGTTTGAGGATGACAAGTTGTACAGATGATCAGCTTAGTATTCAGAGCATGTTGGATATTCTTCCAAAACATAGAAGTGAATCTTTGATCTTTATCGAATAAAATAGATAGTGGTACTCCCTATAGCCTTAAAAATTCTCTGATGTATATCCAAGATAGTTGATCTACTGATAAATATTCTCTAATTTCAATAAAGTGTGTTGTCTTTTTAAGACAATCCAGAATAACCCATATAGCATTGTTTCCATTGGATGTCATAGGACGTTCGATGATAAAGTGTATGGTGATGTTCTATAATTTCTATATTGGTAAGGGTAATAGATGCAACATCCCCTTATACAAATTCCTCTCAGCCTTCACTTGCTGGCATATCAGGCACTTTGATGTATACTCAGTGATCTTCTTCTTCATTTTATCCCAACAATAATTCTTTTGGAGATCTCAATACATCTTTGCATTTCTTGGGTGAGTGGAGAAAATTAAAAGAGGTACATCATCTAAAAGTTATTTCTTTAACACTATATTTTATGGAACACGTACTTTTAATCCAAATCTCACAATTCCCCCTTCATTAAAATTAAAATCTGAGGATTCATTTTTTCTAATAGTTTACACATTCATCGGAATTCCCACATCATCCTTTTGAGCATCCGTTATCCTTTCCAAAAGAGGTGGTTGAGAAATAATTTGTGGAAGGATTATTGATGTTTCCTTATTTATGATTCCCATGTACATATTAATCAAATATAAAAAAATTGGATCCTTTTCAATTCTATTCCATGATATAATCTTTAGGTACTTTATACTTAGAGCATCTTCCACCATGTTCGCTTTCTCAAGGTTTTAATGGATTGAGAAGTCGTAGTATCTGATGAGATTTAACCATATTCATTGGATAATGTTTAGATTTTTTATGGGAATATATATTTGATACTTTTATTATACCTATATATTTCAAAATTTTCCCTAAAGAGATAATTCCTCCATATTTTCATTGCAAATTTCACAACTGCCAACTCCAAATCATGTGTGAGATAGTTTTACTCATGAACATTCATCTTCCTTGAGACGTAAGAATCGAGTTTTTCATTTATCCTTGAATTTAACTAGAGTGAGACTCATAATATTTTAAAGAAGAAAATTCCCACAAACTTTAACATTTTATATAACACTAATATATTTTTCCATAAAGATTTAATATCATTTCTGGTTGGGACTCAATGTTCTTAGAATAACAAAAACGATATACTAATAAGAGATACATTATGGAATACAATGCATTGATTTAGTAGTTACATGTAATTTATTAATAAATATCCATCTTAGAATTGGTCATTTTTTTCTCCCTTTATCATGTAGACTTTTGAAGCTCATCATGATTCTCAATACATTCAATAGAGAATCCTTTCGAATAATGCTAGAAATATCAACATTTATGACATAGAACATTGTATGATTCCATAGATGGAACTTGGTTTCCATTCATCATATTATCCAAATTTTCAGGGAAATTGGGTACTTTTTTCCTTCTTTTCCACTCATAAAACATATCCTAGTCCCTTTGTGACATTTTTCTTTAGTGTGACATTCGATATTTGTTGTATGAAGGAAATTGGGTCTTCTTTCCCTTATGACCTTTATCAGATGGACTTTTATGAGATGTCATATTATTTTTCCTTGATGTAATTTTGAATTATAAAAAAGTACCAATTTTTAATTGTGATTTTTTATTTCTAGTTTGTAATAATCTTGATTTCTTCTACATGAGCTCCCATTTTATTGGGAAACTCATTGGGACATTCATCACATTTTCCATCACATCATTTATTATCCTGATTCCTACTATAACCTTCCATTGGATATAATAAAAAATATTAGGGATGTGTATCTTAATATACTAAGAACATAAAGGGTAATCCAATTATAGTAAATGGATAAAGTATAAATTACATTTATTTCATTAACTTATGAATTTCTAGGATTCAATATAATTTATCCATGATCTATTTCTGAACATATGTTCTTATGATATATTTTTTTGATCCCTTAATAATGTTTCATACTAATATTATAAATATAATAATCAATATCCCTTGGGACTTTCCAACCAAGATTGAACCAATGCCCATTGTCATACACTAGTTCTCGTTCGAGTCTAGATCAAATCGTTGTTTTCATGTTTTACCGCTAGATACATATGTTCTAGGGGGACCTCTACGTGTTCACATACATACATGGATTATTTTCAAGATGAACCACTTAATATATAATTACTAATATCTAGGGATGTTTTATTATACTTAATATTATCCCTAAGGCTTTCACTATGGTTTTCTAATCGTAATCCACAATATAACAAAACATATCCTCCCATACCATCTATAACAACCCTTGACATTATTACACACATAAACATGATTTAATACATAACACTTCACATAATAAAACCCCTAATATCGATAGGTCTAGTTTATTTTGGTCTTAATAATATTACATGATAACTAAAGACATAAAATATAATATCATTATTGAAAATATCTTTTACATCACCACAAAATTCATTTGTACTTAGCATTGTGTGGGATAACCTAAGGATATATATTAGAAAAGGGTGAGCTATAAAGCCCAGCAAAGTAGTAAACAAGGAGAAACATGGAGAATAAAATACTTTTTATTTAATAGAATTAGCAATGGGTCAAAAGATAAAAATTAATAGAAAGGCATGATATATCCAAGTTATCATAACAAAGAAATGTTGCAACAACATAAAACATGATATTAGCATGATCTAAGACTCATTGCTCATTGGTTATCATTATTAAACCATAATTTCATATGAATTCTCACTACTAAGACCTCATTTCACATAGAGTATCATGATAGTAAATATTACCTAATGCATTGGAGCACTATCATGGTGAACCCTTCATAAACATTTTAATGTCATGCTTATGTGTGCCACATAAATCATGTAACATGGACTCATTCACATCATCATTTATTCCAAGATAAATGAATTTAGAATAAATACATTAAATTATTTAATAAATAATTATATTTAAAAAAATTTGAATACCCTTGATTGAGAAATTGGCATGGTATTCACAAGACGATGATTTTGGCATGGAAAATCACGGTGGAATTTCTGGTGTGACATTAAAATTCATAAAAATGGTTGATGAGAGAGAGATGGTATTTAATAATATATAAATTAAATTCAAAGTATGGGGTCATATAAATACATTTCCCTACATAAAGAATTTGCAAATAGAAGGCTTAACATAATATAAAAGCTTGAAGAAAGAGGAGAAATGGAATAACTATTACGAAATTTCGGCATTGTAATCGGTTTACATGTGAGGGTTAAATGATAGGGAAAGAGGTATCAAATAATAAAAATAATAATAATGGAAATATAGGGGAGGTGAGAAAAAATACCCCATTATTTATAATTTAAAATAAAAGGGAGTAATAATATAAAGAAACTTGGATAAAAATGGGAAAGGAAGAAATGTGAGGACCCCTTATAGAAATTAGGCATTGTAAGGGGTGTACATAAGGGTTCATAGTGGAGATAAATGAGAGTGAAATGGAATATCATCATTTATAAATCAAAATTAATATAAGGCATATATTTAATAATATATCCCAGTACTGGAATAAAATAAATTATAAGACATTAATTGAACAAAATGCTTGATAATTGAGGAGGATGGAAGATCCCTTACATGGACATGTGTCCCAGAAGGCTTGAGAGATGCTTTAGAGAGGATTATTGGGAACTTAGGGAGCCTTGGGAGGTCTATAGGTAATTTAAAGAAGATTGTGGAAGTTCTATAAGGTATTTTAGTTAATAGTAATGGGTTCTTGGGTGGGTGTATATAGGAATGTTAGGGGAATTCTTTGTTATTTTGGTTGTGTACCCTACACACTAAAGTATAAAAAACTAGAAACCATTCCATGGGTTTTTTCCATGGTTTCTAGAAAATGGTAGTGTTATAAATTAATTTATTTTTCTATTTTCGGATGTTATTAAAATATTACCCTTTCATATATAGAGGTGAGTCACACTTTTAAGGAAATGACTTTAAATTAATAAAATATTTTATATGTCATGGAGGATTCACTAAGGATTTATAGAATAAATAAAACAAATCTAAAATAACATTATTTTAATTGGAAAACATATATTGGTACAATACTACCCATTAGAGTTTTAATTACATCATTTTGGGGTCATTATGATGTCATAAAATACATATTTTATATACGATATTTAATTTTTACAAACAAAACCCACTGTCTCAGAATGATATAAAACAATATTTGTTGGATAATTTTTTCATCTTAATTTCAAAAAATAATATTCATTTTATCAATAAATTTTTCTAAATATGTGAATAAACAATATTAAAATGAAAACATACATTTATTGAAAATTTACAGGTTTTGACAAAAATATTTTTCAAACCATAAAAAAATTATGTTATACTTCATAAAAAATATATACTAATTTATTATTAATAAAAGTAATTTTATAATAATATTTTATTAAAATATTAATTATTTGCAAAATTTATTAATTCCTTATAAAAAATTCTTTAATTAATAAATCACTTTTTGTTTTATAGTATAAAAATATAACTCTTATCAAACTGATTTCATAATAATTTATATAAAATTAATTGATATAATCATCATTCATAAGAAATTTTTATATTATTGTTAATAAAAATATTAGTTTAATGTAATAATTTATATATTTTCCAAAAGTACCATTTTTACCCAAAGAATCATTTTATTGAATTCATCATTTATTAAGAAAGTCTATTCTTACAAAAGAACTAATGGCATATGAATTTTATTTATAAAAAATAATTATGTAATAAGTACATAATACTTTGTCACATAACCCTTTATAACACCCATATAAGAGCTAAGGGTAAGGTATGCGATGGTGATAGGCTTTTGGGTCGGCTCAGATAACATCGCCCAGGTGGTAATCTCTATTAACATGAACTTATCCTATAGCTAATTTTTTTTATCTTAATGTGTTGAAGCTCAACTTGGGATTAGTAAAGAGAGAATCCCAGTAGTGATACCTATTTTCTGAGCTACAATAATTGAGCTTCGTACAACCCGAGTCTACTTAATGAGTCTATCCACTCCATTTTTTGTGTCAAAAAAATTTTATTTTCAAACATTATATTTATAGTACTCATGTGATCACTGTTTCTACAGTTATATTTTCCACGAAAATGATACATAATGTTAATTTAAAATCAATAATATTTAAAGAAAGGGAGGATATTTTTTCAAAATTGATAGGAAATTAAAAGAAAGTGAATTTTATTCATTGATTATTAGGTCATTATAAAGAGGTGGTCATCTAGCCACAAATAGTCAAGGAATAATAGTGTTGATTATACAGAACTTAGAGTGGAAGATTTTATCTTTAGTTATAATTAGTAATTAAATATATTACATGAGTGAATCTTGGGAACTATCCATGTCTGTTCTCTAATCCATGTAATGTTATGACTAACACTGACCTACTAGACCATAAAGAAAAGGCAATGCCTATTCAATCACTAATTATGAAGTGGAATGTGATATTTAAAGTAAACGTAACCCACAATACCGAGTAGTAAATGTATTATTAAAGTTTGATTCTGGGATCTCTAGTATATATAATATGTTTTATAATTTAATTAAATCACCACCTATAGATTTGATTGTCAAAGAAATATTCTAGTAGTATGATTATCATATTATAATTGGAAACTTATTAGATGGATAATTATGTAAGTACTATTTTGTTTCCTTTCAAAACAAATATTGTGATTTTAGTGATTTTTTGGTTCCCTCCACATAGATGATTAATTTTCGGGAATTAGGAAAACAAATTTCTTATTAAACTATGATATTATATCATTGAGAGGATGATAATAAACACCATATAGAATTTTTTTTATATTATTCAAGTCTTGACTCTGAATAACGGTGCTTTCTTGGTTTAATTTATTTTGGAAAACTCAATATTAGGGATAAGAATATTCTAAGAAAATAGACACTTTTACCCTCTTTTCATGGTTGTTATCTCTTTAGAAGTTATACCCAATGTCATCTATATAAATTATATTCCCTTATAAATTCTCATTGGTATGTGATAATTAAAATTATAAGTATTTAATTTATTTACAGGCATTGAATGTAACAATAAAATATTTCATTACATATTTTCCTTAAATGAATTATATGTTTGAAATATTTATCCACAAGCAATGATGAACATAAATGAAAACTATAATACATTTTGATAAAAATATAAATATTAAATATACCCATTTAAAACCTATTAAATGAATTAGACGGTATGAATAAGAGTAACATAATTATGAAATATGAGTATAGTGAAAATGAATTATTCTTTTAATAACAATGAAATTCAAATGTTATTTCTAAATAATAAATGAAAATAATTTTATAATTTAAATATATTTTTCTCTAAATTTAATAGTTTATTTCAACAAACCATGTATATTATGAATAAATAATAAAAAAATAAATTGATAATATAAATTATATATTTCCAACAAATAAATTAGTAATAGATAAATAATATTATTATTTTATGGTAAAATTTTTAAAAATCTATTTTTGAGTATGAATATTTTTCAACAATAATTTGGGATCTCCATTAAATAATGAATTTCAAAATTTGAGATATTTAATTCGAAAAATAAACATCATTTTTTAATTAATTATAATAATACAATAATTAGATTAATTTTTATTATTTTTCAAAAATAAATAATTTTTAGGTAAATAGTAGAAAACATTGTTTTTTAAAATACCAAAAATTTTATGACATCAGTTGGATATAATCATCACATAGAACATAAAAATCATTTTCATGGATAAATTTAGGTTTTATATGTATAATAACAATTTTAAAAATATATTTTTTTAATTATAAACCTATATTTGATATTTTATTATAGAAGTAATATTTTCTCAATAACCGTTTTTAATATATTATATATTATTTAATTTTAAAACTAATTTTTTTCACTTTTATAATTTTTATCAAATAAAATAGAGAAAAATTTAGAATTAATGGGTCAAAAATATATAATAATGAGCGAATTATATTTTTTGGGAAAATATTATTTTTACTTAAATAATTAGTTACCACAATAAAAGCTAAAATGAAAAAAATTCAAGGGATAAATGGATTGAAAGATTTTAATGACATGTTTTTAGTTGAGTAGTTATGATATACTCAACCTTATTTATCTATACACTCAAATTTTTTCTATTTTTGGGGCCACAATACATGTTTACCATGTTCTACCTTTATATTAATTTCAAATATTTACCAAAATGTCATTCTCACCACAAATAAAAGGGGCTTCTATCCACCCCTTCATGGAAATTCAAATATTTGGTTCCCTCTTAAACCCACACCCTCTTTCCTTACCCATGAATTCTCTTTCAGTCTATTAAGATTATGGAAACTTGATATTATTCTATCCCATACATTTCAATTGGATATTAAAAAATAAATCTCAATGTTCTAAACCTATGAAATTTCATGCAAGTACAAAATGAATTAGAATTATGGTAATGTTTTTATCTCATAATTCCTCTCTTTGATACATGTTTTTGTATTATGAATATAACATCATTTTTTTGATTTATATACTTTCTATTTGAGATATTTAATAATGAAATAATTTTATTCTAGTCAATTGAAACATAATTTAATGTTCTATTTTTCAATAGGTTTTCATTCAAAAACTCTTGAAGTTGTAATAGGTTTTCATGACTAAAATATTTTTTTTTGAGACATAACCAATCCACTTATATTATGTTATTTCAATATTAAATTATTCTAAACTATGATTATATTATATTTTGTTTCCTACTTATTTTCCCAGGAAATCATGTTTCACATCAAAGTCTTCTTCCATGATGAATCTATTGTTTAATAAAAACATAATTATCATTAAGAATAATTCTCATATATTTTATTGGATTTTCCCTATATCCATCTTTTTACTTTCCACAAATATTATCCTTTATAATTGAAAACCTAATTATGAATTATCTCATGTGACCATCATATTTTCTTTATCCTCTTTTTAAAAGGATGCTTTGGTTACTCTTTTAACAGTGTTGGTTTTATACAAGGTTATTTCAAAATGTTGAAATGAGTTTTCATTCCTTTAAAAATAAGATGTTTTATCTTCTAATACACATTCCATATTGATTACATTTATTTCACTGCAAACATCCATATTTAATTTTATATTTAAAATTAAAAGTTTCAAATTTTTTAACATCAAATTTTTGAAAAAAATTTGACTTCTTCAAGTCACTTTTATTATAAGATAGTTTTTAGAAAGTAAATTTTTTAAGAAGTTTTGACATAAAAATTTTAAAAAAAGTTTACAATGTAACCATATAATTAATATTTTAATCTAATGAAAAAATTATTTTCTGATTTCACCAAAATTTTCCTCCTTATCTCTAAGTGTTTTATTTATTTTAAAACATTATTTGCTGAATCACCTTTTAATGTTCTTATGAAATAATCTATTAGGGTGAATGAATTGTTTATATCAATAATTTACATTCTTTAGTTCAATTTTGGGGATACCATCATGATTTTTTGTGAAGACAATTTTTATTTTTGCGTGGGTTATTTATAATGTGATGAATGAAAACAATTTTCTTTTACATGGGTTTTCATATATGCTAAATAGTTGGTATATTATGGAACACATATGTTTGGATGATGAATGTTTGGGGGTCTAACATTGACCTCCAATGAATTGGTTGATGTTTTATACCTCCGAAGGAAATGTAGTAGAGTGTTAACACAATTAATATTTGATACATTCATAATACTAATCAGGAACACGATGTAGATTATCTAAAATCACAATATTACGCATGAAAAGGATACATAATGGCTATGTTCACAATATTTTGTGCGAAATCAGTAAAAAATATATTCATTTAAATGATTAATCATGAACACTGTGTGGATAAAATTATGTATTAAGGAAATGTGGGAAAACAATCTAGATTATCTATGTTCACAATATTAAGCATGAACACGACTCATATTAGAAATGTTGATAAGAATTACAGTGAAACCGCTTTTGCTATTTATGTTCCCAATGTTATGAATACTTATCTTATACCTATATTATAATTATATATTATATTCTTATGTTATTCTATATGGAACATATATATTATATTATGTTAAAAACACTTTTTCTTCAGTACATGTTTCTCAATTGAGATTACATTTGATTCTATCTTGTCTTATGAATAACTCTTATTGACCATGTTCTATTTAAAAAGATATTTCTCCCCTAATCATGTTTTCTCATATGCTTATGATCTAACCCCTGATAATATATTGATAGTATTTCCCTTATTAAGTGTTTTAACTAACACCTATCTTATGCTTCCCTTCTCAAGGTTATGAATATGGGTGCATCCTATGATAATTCTCAAAGGAATTTTAGTGAGATTAGATTATGGAGAAATGTTCACATATTTTGTAATACAATTTATCTATGTAACATAACCTTAAAGACAATAGTGATTATGTTATTGGGATTATGATATTATTTTATGATATATAATGTTTTTCAGAAAGAAATTATGTAAAATAAGTATTTTTTTAGCTTGGGTATTTATAACACACCTGGAAGAAGAAGTTATAAAATGGAGTGTTTATTGGGAAATAAATCGATTCTTTTATAGAAATCATTGAAGATAAATAGAAATCATTGACACATCATAATTAAAATATTTTATTTATTGAATATGTTTTTTAATAATTAATTGTGATAATGTGATAGGGGAATTTTTTCTCGTAATAGTGATCAATTATTTATAAATTTTTTTAAGATTTCTAAAAACAGAAAAAGTTGGGTAGATAGAGGTAAAATAAAAAATAATAAATCATCTTCATAAAAGTAAATAATAATAAAGAAATATGAATGAAGACAATATTTAAATATTGAATAAATATTGGGATGATAGTACTAGAATAGCTGTGGATGAATGAAATTCCACTCATATGAAGTGTCTTGAGCTATGGATAAAATTATAGATTATATAATTCACACAATATGGAACATTCCAAGTATCATGGATGGAATTTTAATCCACCAAACATAAAAAGAGGACCTCATTCCAAATAAGATTTATAATAGTGGATAAATGGATCTAAGTTAATTTTTAATAGTTTCATAGGAAAACGAAACTCATGAACTAGTTTTCTTTTGTTATAAGAATTATTTCATATATTCAAGTGAAGGTTCTGAAATGAAAAACAAAAAAATGTGTGGATAAAAATTCCAATAAATCCCAAAAAATATCAAGATTGGATACATGGATATATATATATATATATATATATATGAAAAATATCCCTTTAATGGTTTCTAAAAGGTTATGGATCCAACCCTAAATTAGCAAGGTCCAAATTCTGGATCATCTAGACACCAACAACAACAGTGAAGAGTACAATATTTATGGGACACTATTGGAAATTCTATAGGGCTGTGTATAAATCTAGTGATTTTTTTAAGAAACTCTCAGTTGTTGAATATTATAAATTTCCATAATTTATTAAAATTATACTTTTGAGCATGATAAGACTTTCTATAAAAGTTCACATATCACATATAATTAATAATCATTACGATAAAAAAATATTAACATTTTCAAAATTTATGTATTTTTTTAATCTATATAGTGATGTATATGAGTAATTATGTTATTTTTAAACATAGTTAACTTATATTTTAATGATAAAATAACACCATAACACCTGATAAAGAAACATGTGATGAATAAGAGGTCGGGATTTTGGAGAAAAGAAAACATAACGATAGATGAAAATACTTAAAAGAAAAAGATTAAGAGTGAAAGGGATATCACATTGGATAATATAAGATGATTCTATATTGGAAATAATTCAAATATCACAGATTATTTCAAATTTTACATGAAACTATTGAATTAAAAGATAAATATAGTCTAAAAAAAGAAAATCAAAGAAATAAGCATTAAGTTTGACATGGTTATTGAATCATATAATGAAGAGTTTGGGTATCTTCTTTAAAAGGGAAAAATGATGAAGGTGTATGCAGAAGGTGTAAGAAGGTATGATATATGGAAATCAGATGAATGAATTTTATGGATGTACAATTAGATAAAATAGATGAACCACTAATTTCTAAAATTTATTTCAAAACTGTTTTAAATTAGTCTACACACTCAAAGGAGACCAAATATGATAAAAGGAAATGCTTAGTAATTTTTCCAAAATAAATAGAAGAGACAAGGAGGAATGAACTGGACGAGAAGAATCAAAATTCTATAATTTAACAAGTAGATAGGTCTATTCAAGCTAGGTAAATCTATGAGATCAATAAGAGATACATTTTAACTAATGGGGATGAAATTTTCAATCCTAATGGTAAAGAAAGAATGAACAGATCTATACATTTTATAGTTTCAAAGAAGAATTTTGGTTTGAGTTCAAAATATTAACCATATTACTCATTCTAAAGAGAAATTAAATTTAATCCTCCTTATTCAATTTTTTTATATATTTACTGACCAATAGGAAATTAAATAAAATCAAATAAAGGGTTAATGAGGTTGTCATAGTCTAAGTGAATGAGAAGTTAACCATACTAAACTATTATAACTATCATGATGTCAGGATAATGAAATAAAATAATTAGGTATGTCAATAAATTTTTTATTGTATTTTGATTATAATAAATGTGTTTATAAATGGAGAGTGTTAGTTACTATACGAAAGGAAGACATATCTACCTTTCACATTAAAATTATTTTATGTTTTGTTGAGATGTGTTCATGATGTACTATTTTTCATGGAAAATTATTTTGAATTTCTCCTTAATTTAGAAATTTTTGAGAATGATATAAAATATAAGGAATTTTGGTGATATCATTTATGTCTAGGTTAGGATCCATTGTTTTCTATAATAGATTTTCCCATGTATAATTAGAGAGATTAAATGATAGGTGAATTATAAGATTCACCTGTTGTTTTATACTTTTCTTAAAAATAATATAGGATGAAATTCAGATTATAATAAAAAGATAAGAAGTTAATTTAATTAGATAGACTTCTAAAAAGTATATTAATGAACAAATGAGTGAGAATCATCCAATGGTTTTATTTTTTATGTATTGTCTGTAAGGTGGAGATAAAAATTGATAACATATTGACTAATGATTTGGATGTATTTAAAATGAACAAAAAGTGGTATATTGATGTTCCCAAGAAAATATTAGATGTGGTTTTAATATTTGAAGTGTTAAATATATGATTTGAGAGAGATGATATAATCATAAATTGTAAAAGAAGGTTGAGTTTTCATCTGGAATATATAACTTGGGATGATTCATGATGGTTTAATACATTGATGAATATAACTTGTGACAAGTTTTTTTATAGTTCATGAAGTTTACTGAAATTTTATAACTATATGTAGACATTGAAATATGATTGTTACAAGAAGAGATCATCATATGATGTGTGTGAATGGGGAATCATCAATTTTGGATGAAATTTTTGAAATGTGATGTGAATTACATTAAAAAATATATTATATTTTCAAGACTAATTAACTAAATAATAAATGATTATAAATAAAATAATATTTAAGAATCTATATTCTTAGAGAATATTTGGAAAATTAAATTTATGTTTCACATAGTATTTTTCTAAGAGATGTTGTCTTAGTATTTAATTTTTTTTCCTACTCAGTCCTTAGAAAAATATAACATAACAAAAACCACCATGAAAATTTATACAATGAAGTTCAACGAAGACATCCTATAAGGTATTAGAGGTGATGAATAGTATAATAAATCCTATATATGGTTATAATTATGTGTGCTTTCATGATCACATGGGGTATTAGTGTATCCGTGAAAGGGCATTGAGAGATCTCATGTGACATGTGTGAGCGGTGTAACATTGAGATGTTCACTAGATTCATGGATTTTGATCGGATAATGGAGGACCATATATCATTTATGGGAATAAATCAAGAATAAACATCAATGTAGGATTAAGGGTTTTGCAAGTACAATTTATGTGCCTATTAAAAGATGGAAAACTGTGATCTATATGATAAAATAATGATATCATGTCATATTTGCTCCAAACTTTTATTCATTAACAAATATTATATGTCATTACCACATGGATGTTTATTTTCTATAGGAATTACATGATCAATCATGTATTTATTTGAACCAACCATAGAAATTTTCTAAATAAACTACACAAACACCAGCCTACTGCACAAATGTGAGTCATATGATCACTTGACTGATCTTATAAAGATGATGCTTCATCATTAACTAATATAATCTAACACATGTTGGTTTATATATCATCCATATGTTGTGATTGACTTACTATGAGTGAAAATTTTAGCTAATTTAATCTCAAACAAGTGTAACCTATTGCTGATTTACTGGTTGTCTTCTTTCTACCATGAGGATTCACTATAGATATACCTATCTCATTTTATGTAATTAACCATGATCATAGTGAAATGAAACTATCATTAACCTCACAAGGTCATATGACCAACCACATGATGGACATCATTTGACCCTATATCACTATAGACCGCATGAGTAAACACTAGATCAAGTAAATGACTCAAAACCTACAATAATGCATTAGATCAGTCATTATAAAATAAAATGATATAAATAGGGAACCAATGTGAAAAATTGAGATCACATCATAAAAATAAGAAGATGGAATTATGGGATCAAATCATGTGATAGTCTAGGATGTGATGAGTTTGATATCTCGACATATAATGAGATTAGAATGAGTGTTTGAAAAAAGTAATTATATCAATGAAACATACATGAATAAAATGTTATTTTTTATAATATATGTGTTTAAAGAGACATGAAAATAGTGATTTTTAAGTTTACATGGTTCTATGGAAGGGATCATCTTGATGTAGGGTGACATTCAATGACACTGAATATAAAAATGAGTTAATTTTAGGATATTCACATTGTGTATGATAATGGTTTGAGAATAATCATGCATGATGTTTCAATTTTCATTCATGAAATAATAGAATAAACTCCTATAATGAAAATGGATATGTTTCCTAATTACTAAACAAGAATGTCTCTGTGAGTTGATCTAAAATAAATGATCTATTTGTAACTCTGAAAAATTTCAGTGTTATGAAACAATATGGAAAGAGATAATTATGAAAACTGACATGCATGAATGAGAGGTGATATTAAAAAATGTGAAAATATGATGCATGTGATATAAATTCATATTTATATTCATGAATATTTATTGATTATAAAAGATAAATTACTTATAAGATAATGAGGTTGTATAGTAGTATAAAATTAAATGAGTTTAAATGATTTTATCATTTATATTTGAATACCACATAAAGATTAGTCAATATAATGTGAATGGTTATTAAATGTTATGTACATATTGTTATAGAGTTATCATGATAGCTCAAAATTGATGATGAAAATATTCTATGAAACAAAAGAATAATTAAAATATTGAATACTGAAAATTAATTTTTGAGCCTCATGAACATGAATAAATGACTATAGAACATTCATGATTTCAAGTATTTAATTAAAGAAATATAGTTTTTAGATAATTTATAAATAATATAGTAAATAAAAATTTAAATTAATATTAATACAATATAATTTACTTAATGAGTACATAGATATTTAAATATCGTGTGAGTTTTTCAACTACTTCTTCAACAGATTAAATGGAGATTTTATCTCATTATTAAATTAGATTATTATCTAAATTCATATAAGATATCTACCTACTTATATTACTATAGTAATTAATTTTAATCAGTATAATCCATATCACTTGTGTACATATTCATGTAGTTTATGAATATTGGTAAAATATGTAATTGAGAATATTGAAAACTCTTCAAAAAATGAATGTTCATTAGAATCATAAGACAAGTCTATGAAAGAAAAAAATAATTTATTGAATAGTTTATGTGTGTTAAATACAAATATGATGATTGATAAAGAGATTTGGTGGATGATGCTATAACTATCTATTTAATTATATCTTGACTCTTGGAGATTGAGACCCACTATAATTTTAAATCACAGTGCGATTGAGTGGAGAATAATGAAAACAAGCATGAAATATTCATAATCATATATTAGCATTGGAATATATATTCAATGGTCTAAAGTATCTTTAATAACTTGTGGTTCCAGTAAAAACAATGCTATACCGATCAAGAGTTTGAGAGATTGGGACGTTGTATAAGGGAAAAAGATAATACATGCATGTACATTTTCTGTGATTTATAATTTCACCTATGATCATTATAAATTTTTAGTAACAATAAAATCTATAATTTTATAATATTTTAGCTTGGAAAGGAATATGTATTTTTAAAGATGATAAACCTTGTAAAAATTATTATGTGTCATCTTCTTGGTTTTTTTCATACTTTGGTGAGGGTAAAAAATTCATTAACACATCTATATCTCTTAACCAAAACAATATGTCAACTATAATATGGGATAATTTGAAGAAGATAAATAATGTAAAAATGGGACACCTAGTTCACCCCCCCCCCTCTCATGTGTCTACAATATCCTTCTAGGATATATAGAAATGAATAAATATATTTCATGTCTTGAAAATATGTAGATGAAATTTTCTAAGGACCAAAATTCTAGAAAGAATAATTTTAATCAAGAATAATATAGAATTCATAATATTTTCATGATGTTTAGAAATTATCATTAAACTATAATATTAAATATGTCAAAATCTATAAAATAATGAAAATGAAGAGTCGAATATTTAATTGTTTAGGTAAATATAAATGATAAATATCTAACTAAAATGATAAATTAAAAACAAATTCCTTCTTAGTAATGTCATTATAAGATATAAATGAAAATAATAATCTTATGTAAAATATTGTATTCTTAAAGAATCATTTGAAAAACATTATTTTAAGGAGAAATCCATTTGAAAATTGTTAAATAATTTAATCAAAACATAAAAACATTTGTTCTTGGTCACAAAGAAACAAAAATAGGTTATCAAAATAATTAACATGTACCATGTTATGAATCCATCTATTTTAACTATTGGGTAGGAGGAAATTATAGATAAAAATGTTCCTTGAATAATATTTAATCACTTGGGTATCAGAATGATAATATTAATAAATTTATTATTTCTTGACATCATAAAATGTTTAGAAATATATGTGTTCATAAATTATTATTTTCTAACATATGTGGATCCAAGTATGTTTGGGTAAAAACTTTTACCATTAAATTTATCATGATGATATGATGAGTAGATACAAACATAACATTTATTACATGGATAGTTTCTTCTCTAGATATATTAGTAGAGAAAAATCTATTTTCAATAATATACAAAAACTAACCAGTGGTAGATTTTCCTTTAATGGAAATTCACAAGGAAAACCTTATGGTATGGGTAATGTAATTTTTATTTTTAAAAAATTAAATTCTATTGTACCCTATTTTCTAAAACATAGGTAACACCTCATTATATTTAGTCAAATACGTGATGATGGTTACTCTATGAACATTAGGAATTATATATTTTCCATTTAGTTTCTAATGGATAATAAAATTTTTCTATTAAAAGGCATGATAAAGTATACACACTTCATTTAAGAACCCCTTAATAATAATAAATTTATATATTTTAGTGTTGTATAAGATTCTTCTTGGATTTTTCATAGGATATTAAGATACATTAATATCTTGGAATTAACAATATAAATCAAGAACGGTCTATCGATGGATCTATCCGAATTTAGATTTAATACATATAGGGTTTTCATTCCTCCAAATATGGTAATAAACATATGTGAAGATTTAAATCCATCAGTGATCTATCAATAAATGTTTATTTAAATTTAGTTCTCATGGATAATTTTGTTCCCACAAAACATTAAATATCAGGGGAAAATTTTATGTTTATTTTTGTAAATGATTATAATAGAAATACATGGACATAATTTATAAAACTTTAATTGGAAACCATATTTATTTTCAAAACATTTTTTATTATGTTAAAATATAGAAATACCAACTTATAGTCACTGTATGCTGTGATAAAGGTTCATTGTATGTAAAATAAAGTTTTGAAATTTCTTTTTGAAATAGGTATAACTCATAATTTTTCAGCACATAAAACTTCTCAATAGAATAGTATTGTTAAAAAACGAATTTACCCATTAGAAAATGTCCTAGAAAATGTTATTGTAATACATAGTAGGTAAAAAAATTTGGGTGACAGACATGTGTACAACTTCATAAACTATTAAACATGTTTTATTTCATATTTGTAATTTCAAAACACTTTATGAATAGTGGACGGAATGAAATAATATGATTAATTAATTTAAATATTTTGGAGGAAATGTGTTCATAATGAATACTAATGATAATTTTAATAAATTATAACCAAAGTATGGTAAAAGAATATTTATTTTTTAATATACCACTAGTATGAAATATCATGATTTCGGAAAGAGGAAACAAACCATTGTAGAAACGGTGAATGACATGTTTGATAAAACAAATACTTATTTAAAATTTCTGGAATAAATCATTTCAAATTATGATTTTGAAACCCCTCATCTGTTAATAAAAAATGTTTTATCCTATAAAACAAAAATTAACATTCTTGAAACTAGATAAATGGAATTAAAACCTCGATAATTGATTCTAATAGAACTTAATCTATTAGTAGGTGAAGGTTAATGTTCTTAATTACTATAAAATTATATATCCCTATGGAATAATACCATCCAAAGTATCATTGGTGATGGAATACAATTGGTTATAACAGTACCTTTCTTATGAAATGATTGTGATCATATTTCATTCTTATCACAACTCAATCCTGAAATGATTTATGAATCTAATTGTAATGAAATTTGGATAATTTATATACAATTAAATCCTAATTAGTTTGAATGAGATTATATTTGGGACATGGATGAGAATCATAAATACTATCTAGTTATTAATATAAAATGGATAATTTGTAACAATTTTTATAAAAATGGTATTTCTATCTAAAATAAGGAAAGACTATTTACTAAGGGTTATTCTAAAAAATAGCTCATAGATTATGGGGAAAATATATCTCCTATATAATTATTTCAATACATCTATATAATTTTATCCTTAATAAAACGATATTACCATGAGGATGTATTTTTAAAAAAAAATCTCTCACTTTTAAAATATTTAATTTATCATATCATTTTTTTAAACATACCAAATCACTTTATAAACTAAAGAATGATTTGATGGATTGGTATGAATTTTTTATGGTTTCTTGAACAATTTATTGTAAAGGAATGGAAGACCCTACTCTATTTATAAATAATATTTTTAAAGACACTATTATTGTAAAAATTTATGCCAATGACATTATTTTTCACTCAACTCAAAAAAACATCGAAGATATTTTCTTAGATCTTATGTAGAGTGTTCTTGAGATGTGCATGACTGAAAAAATTAATTTCTTTCATTGTTTATGAATAACTAAAAAATTTGAATGGTTGATCTAAACTGAACAAAAGTATATAATATATTTATTTAATATTTTTTTATTTTGAAAATTATTCTATTATATATATAACCGTAGGTAAATTTTTAAAATTAGATCTTCATTAATCTAGGAGACCATTTAATCAATAATTATTTATATGGATGATTAGAATCTCACTATACACAATTTATAGTTAACAAGATATTATGTTTTATATATTATTATGAAAATGATTTAAAAAAACCTTTAGGAGTCACATAATAAATATGTAAAATGTATTTCCCATTATCTGAATGGTACTATGGATCATGGAATCTTGCATTCAAATATAATTAGTTTTTATATTAGGTGTTATTCAATGACTAATTTTATTGGATATTTAATGGATTGGATGATATCCACTAGAACTTTTCATTTCATAGATGAGACCATAGTCTATTGGTCAATAAATAAATGAAACTCAGTTTCACATTCCAGCACTGGATCCAAATATGTAATGGTTAGAAGTTATTACGCAATGTTTTTTTGGATGTTGAAACACTAACTGGTTTTGGTTTTATTTTTACATTAATTTTTAATCTTTTTTATTAAACTAGTTGTAATACATGAAACACTTTTTTAGAAGGTAACAAAAATATCCAGAACTATCACACAATGCACTATTTTTTGTCCTTATTGATAAATATATATTGAATATTAACATAATATTTTCAAATTGAAAAAATTATTTTATTTTTGAATTCATAAAACCAAAATTATCCTACTATGAAATTTTGAGTTTCATAAAAAAGGTGGGATTTTAGATAAAAAAATATAGTTTTGGAAAAACCTATAATATGTAATTCCTTATCATTATATATTAATAAAATTATATTTTAAATAACTTCTTAACTAATAAAGTATATATTTAAGGAATAAAAATATTCATTTTAATATATTTTGTGATTTTTAAATCCTATCACTATTTTTAAGAATAAATTAAAATACTCCTTTATTAATTATTTTGGTCTTTTCATTGAATCATCTATTTTCAAGGGAGATTCCATTTTAGATTTCCATAAAATAATCAAATAATTTAGTGTTTGATAATATATTATTTTAAGAAAATAAAATCAATATCTAAGATAATAGTATACAAAATGGAAATTTAAAGTTAAAAATCTTCATTTATAAATCAATTCTTATACAATTAAAAATGCTTATTTTAAAAATAAATTTTCACACATTTAGAAATATTATTCGATAAAATGTTTCAAAAATGTAAAATTTTATTTATAAAATTCAGTTAAGGGTTCAATCCTAATATTTTTATTATATTTAATTACCATGGTTAGAAATTAATTAACAAGGAAAAATTAAATTAGGGAAAAAATTATAAATTTAGTATAAATACATAAATCACTCATCATTGTCTAAAAAAGGAGTGGTTGAGGTGATTTTATACCCACTATAATTATTCCAAAAATTTTATTTCCATTTTTATCCATTGACCATTGAATAGTTACAATATAATATTCAAAAAAAATTAGTGTTACTCCCAATACTATCAATTTGTTTACTTATAAAATGGTAACACTGCCACTAATTTAAAAATCCCTAATAATTAAAATATATGCTTGAATTTTTTATACTTTCTCTTTATATAACTCATCCTGATGTTAAAAGTATTATTTTCACCTTTTGATATCACAAGTACTTTATTTCCGAGGAGACATCCAAAGAATTTTTAAGCCCTAGACATGTATATTATCCACTAAATAGCTTTTATTATTAATTATATTAAAGAAAATTTACACTAAAACAGCAATATATTTATTTTAGTATCATTTATGTACATTAATTTTACTATATTAATGTTATTATCATTTTTCCCATATGCCATATTCATTTAGAAAAATGGAATCGTGGTTCATGCGTATGTATAGACTATCACCACCATGAGAAACAAAATTCATTTTTCATCGCAACCAATAATTTATGGATCATAGCATAAATTAAATTGGAAAATATGATTTATGTGGTATTATTATGGTTTTTTATGAAAAAATGGGAATATAATTAATGATATTATTGAAAACCGATCATCGCTAATTCAATCCCTTAAAAATAGCATGCTAAAATGAAAATATGTTATTAAAATTATGTAACAATTTCATATATATTACTAATTATTATAAATTATTTAAAATTAATATTTATCACACTCATAAAAAATAATTATGATTATTTATAATGACATAATGAAAAAATCACTTCATAGTTATTCATTAAATTGAGGTATGATCATATTTGTGTCAACTTAAACACAAACTAGAACAATTTTATTTATTTATATAATGAATGAAATTATGAACATAATTAATTGTATTATATTATATAAATTTTTAAATATTTTTTTTACTGGAGACATTATATAAATATTCAATTCATAAATTATAAAAACAGCCTTTGATTATCATGAATCATCAAAACATTCTTATTATTAAATTAATATTATAATATAATGTCTAAAATGATCACGAGTGGAATTTTAAACATCATAAATAATTAAGAACAATACCTAATAGTAAATATAATAACCTATTCATAATTATCATTTGAAGGAGAATGAATAGAAACACCACACTTATGAAACAATTATAAAAGATATAAACTAGATACCTGATGTAAAATTTACATAGAATTCATATCGACATTGAAAATTTATGAAGAGTATAATTGAATATATATATATATATATATGACTAATTATTTGAGTTAATATATTATTATATATTTCTATATAATATTGTAGGTTAATTTAAATTGATTTATGTTAAGAAAAGTGGTAAGGGTTTTCTATATCGAATACCTCTCTATAAAACAAATTAGATGTTATGATCTTAATTTCATTTATATTGTATATATAGTTAATATTTTATAATTTATATAATGAAATTAATTTATTCATTGAATGTAATGATTAATTTTAATCCCTATACATTAGGGGGGTTTGATTACATAATTACTTAATATATATGAGGGTTTTCAGAAAAAAATTTCACTCATTAGGACTCAACTTATATTCACCACCAAATTATTTTGGATCAGTTTGTATATTATCATGTAAAAATTTTACAATATTACTCATGGAATTTATTGGAAATAAAATTATTTATTTTTACCCCCATAATAATATTTTGATTCAAGATTTATTCAAACCACTGTAAATCTCAATATTTTCCCTAGTAAAAAATTCATTTTATGTTTTGGTAAAGTAAAATTGTCCATAATTTAATAAAAAATACATCCTGAACTAGATATTACAATGTTGATGTATTTTTTGGAATAGATTCACATTGGGTTAATCAAAATAAAAATGGTTGGTTTTTTATTTACTCAATCATCACCCTGATGCGTAATGAGTGGTCCTAATACGGTGCACCAGGAAAGACACTCATAAGGTATATGATTGGGAATATAAATACATGAGTAATAAACTAGGATGAATGATTTTTCTGACTATTTCCATGGTATCCTACTAATTAAATTTTTTAAACCAAATTATTATCTTCCATGGATAACCCAACACATTGAAGGTACCATCTCCCCTATATTTCATTGATATGGGAACTACCCATTAAATTGATGATTCCCCATAGATTGTTTGTCTATTATGGGGTACTATAATAGAAATCTACATTATCCAATTTAATTGGGAGGTATTGTCTTTTTATTTATCATTATATATATAACCATGTTTTATTCTATAAGTGGTTTATTATAGAATAGTATAAAGGTAATTGTTGAATCTTATCAGTGTGCATTGGACTTAATCAAGTGATGGATGTGGCCTTGAATTATAGATCAACACGATGAATTGATAGGTATCATGAGAAAAAGTAGGTTGGGTTTTGGTATATAACCCTACAAATGATAGTAATATTTCTCCGAACTAGTCCATCACAACATGTTTTGAGGTCTTATATTATGCATTCCCTCATTATGAGATCAATGATTATTGATATAAATATTTTTATTTATTATCATGGGTAAAAAATTCCCTCACTTGTTGTTAACTATTAATTTAGGTTTTTCATTTATTCTTGACACATAAATTTTTTTATGGTTATGTTATTAAAAATTAAACTGTATGATACTCTTTACAAGGAATATGATCATACCCGTTTTTAACATGACCTAGGAATGATAAAAGTGGAATATGTGTCATTTTGAATGATATCTTTCATGTTTAAATAATTTCCTCTAAATATTTTCATGTTTTATCTTAGGTTTTGAAATATAATAATGTATGTATATATTATTAAAAGACCAGTAAACTTATGGATATGTTTAAAATTCTTGTATTATATTCCAATAATATAATATAACTAATAGATCTGGGTTTATGGAATCTGAATTGTTATAAATGGTGTCTTAAAAAGATTAGTATGAAATTAGGGGGTTATAATTAGAGAAACCAAGTGATATATTACATGTATAATGAAAAACCGTCATGATTTTTAGGGGAAAATATTGAAAACCTTATAGGAATTATATTTTACAATTCAATGTCATAAGCTTTTTATGAATATACTATTTTATAAATATGGATACTAATAGGAGTATTGATAAATATATCATCCCCCAAAGTCAAGGAATAGATATCCCCCTTGAATATATTAATGACGTAAGAGTTGAGTCTAATCAGTTCATAACTATATTAGGGTAGTTGACCCAAGATGGGAAAAATAATCTCCCCCACATAGATAGATCTACTAATCCACAACATGGTGTGTCTATGTTGGACCACCTCATGCCAAACAAACCTATAAAATTAATTGGATATACCAATAAATTAGTATATGAACATTTTATCATGACTCAAGATTAAATATTCCTCACTTTGGTAATTAGTTAAATGGAAAATTTCATCATGGAATTCTATTTTGTAGAAGATAGATGCGAACCAAAAGTGGTCAATAATTAAAAATAAGTGGAAATAAGTTAATTTATAGGGAATGGGGAATTTTGAAGGCGGGTTTTCATGAAAATTGAATTTCTAATGAGAGAATATCTAAAATGGAAAGGTACTTTATAAAAATTATACAAAAGGATTAAAAAATATTGATCATTACGATGCTAAAATCAGAAGGTTATCTTAACATCTTCTAGAAAATATATTTATAATGTAATGAAATTTAAATAATTTCATTGATGGGATAAATATGATCTTTTAAAGAAATTTATTCTCTCAAACCCCTTCATCATATGAGGATATAGTTTCAAGTTCCATTAAGAAAAAAATAGTTCTATGGGAAGTTTTTATTAAATAGAAACTACTAGAAAATTGTGTTTTCCCAAAACATATATACCAACGGTATGAATAAACTGTTGGTATACTTAATTTTTTCCAACGGTTTGAAGAATCTTTTGGGATAATGGGATGAGAATTAGCTTTTCCCAACAGTTTACTTAAACCATTAGAAAAATAGCGGAAAATCTACATATATACAAATTGTTTTTAAAAACCGTTGGTAAAAGAAATCTTTACCAATGGTTTTATCAATTTTTTGGGAAAGTTTCCCCTCAAATACCATCACTTCCAGAATCCCTCCACTTGATTGCATCCATAAACATAATCATTGTCGATGCTCTTTCTTCACCCCAAGGTATCTCTCTAATCTATCATTAAAATCATGTAATTATTTAATTCTATAATTCTAATCTGTAAGTGGAATGCCATGCATCAATTTTTTATTTATTTATTTTTATTTCTCCTAAATGAGATCAGCATGGCCTGCTTCTATTTCTATTTCTCCAATAATGTTCCCTTTCCACAACACCCTTCTGCAAGAGCTGATCATTATAGTAATGTTTTATATTATTTAATATGATGGGAGCCTTCGGTAGAACTTCCTTCTAGTGGAATATTTTCCATTTGTACAGAAAGGCATTCTAGTGTGCCATGTGGATAGTGAAAACCCATTTGAGATGTTGAATAATTGTGGTTCTATTTTTTTTGGGTTATGTTATCTCAATTATGAGAGGTATTGGTTGTATAAATAATCTAGTCTTAATGGGTATTTCATGTATAGTTTACTATAAATATGATTCATTGATTTCATGTATAATGTGATAACTTGTTTCATTGATTTTTATTATTTATCTTGTTGTCTCTATTGATAAATGTAAAAAACTGTCTTAGTGTGGTTTTGTTTTGGTAGACTTTTTATAGTGAAACCACTTGATAAGAAGATATATGGTGACATCCTTATTTTTTTTATTCATGTCGTACATGGATTGTGTTGGAAATGGATAATGGTCTAAGTGACTCTTTGGGGCTATACTATTGAGTGAGTTGGGTAAGTTGGAAATTGTTATGTGAGTCCATTGTAGCCTATAGGGTATGGTTACAACCTAGAGGGGTGTTGTGCTATGATGTGGATGATGGTGGCAGATGATATTGGCCATATATCAATTATGTTCTATTGGATTGTGTATAACATTAATATATTTCTGAGTTATAGGGTATTCCATGGGTGGTATGGTATATGGTCAGATGGGATAAGAAAATTGATGATGATTTTCCTATACAAATTTCACTTAGGAGGGGGTGTAGGCTATCCAAGGAGGGAGGGGAGTTTTCCACCCCCACCCCCTTAGAAAATCCCTTAGACACCACCCCACCCCCTGGACAACCCCCACCCCATGGACACCCTCACCCCCTTGGAAAGCCCCCCTGGACACCAACCCACCCCTTGGATAGCCCCCCTAGATATCCCCCTGGACACCACACCACCCCACCCCCTGGACAGCCCCCACCCCTCAGACAACCCTCCCTTGGCACCACCCCACCCCCTAGATAGCCCTCCCACCCCCTTGGACAGCCCCCCCTAGACACCCCCCCTTGGAAACCCCCTAGATATCCCTGCCCACTTGGATACCCCCCCCCAGACACCACCTCGCCCCCCTGGACACCCCCACCCCCTTGGACATCACCCCTCAACACCACCCCACCCCCTGGAGAGCTCCCCTGGACACCACACCACCCTCTTGGAAAACCCCCACACCTGGATAGCCCTCCCACCACTTGGATAGACACATGTACAACAACCCACCTCTGGAAAACCCTCCCACCCCCTGGACAACCCTCTCAATAAGTGTAGTTTGATTTGTTTTATATTTTCTTTTTACAATTCATGTTTCATGTTTATATGAATAAACATGATTTGAAGTCTTTATAGGAACTACTTTTAGTTGGATTTCCTTTTTTTAGTGGGGTGATATGGTAAATTATGTGGACTTTAGTTTGGGTGTTATGAAATGTAATAACTTTTCACCATATTTCGATTTTTTAGCATGACTAACTTATTTAAAAAACTCTATTTACACATTCTGCATCTTTCATGAAAGTCAATAACTTTGTAATATCTTGAAAAATGTTTTATCAGGCCTATGGTGTTCTTTTCGTATGTGATAAATGAAAAAATTACAAAACAAATCCCACCTCAAATTTAGGTAGACAAAACATAGTTAATTAGTATATTTTTATATTGTTTTAATAGTTCAATAAATCAACTAGAATCCACTTCCTTTATCATTTACATAAAAATATTTTCAATTAAACTTCAATATTATTGAATTTCTTATGACGAAATGACTTAGAAAAATTAATTTTACAGAATTGATAGAATTTTTATGTATGAAACTAATCAGATCTCATGAAATTTTCAAAACAATTTGAATAGATTTTTAAGTTTTTCATTTCACATTGCTTCAGATAGGGGTCGCATACACTGCCAAAGTTCCAATTGTGTTGGTAGACCTTGGTTGAGCCGTGACGAAGTCAGCTACCACATAACCAAATATAGTTTTAAATAAAACTACAATGTGTGGTATCACAATGGGTAGAAAATGAAAGCTCAAATTGCTAATCATCGAAATGAAAGGACTAGACTAGAGAATTTGTTAGATGACCAGTTTCTGTTTATTCTTCATCACAAAAAAGAAAGGATTTCGACGCAAGAAGTCTTTGATATAAGGAATGATGATGAATCTAATAAAAATGATGATACTTTCAGGGAGAAAAAATTTACTAGTGCTACCATGACTCCAGTATATCAACAGTGCAATAAAATGAAAAATATGGAATTTTTAATCTGATTATTTTATCGAAAAACTATGTATGGGATTTCTAATATAGCAATCGATTAAATTCTTACCTTCATGAAGGATTTACATTCAAATGATGCAGATATTACCTCAAACCACTATATGGCATGGATGTTAGTTGAAGAACATGTATTTTCAAGAAACAAAATTCATGATTTCCCAAAACATTGCAGTTTATTTTGGGAGGAAATCGCTGAATAAAATTATTGTATAAAATGTGGCACATCCCGCTGGAAGACAAAATCCAATGGAACACCACCCTGTGTGCCACAGAAAGTAATGTGGCACTCTCCATTGATCCCCAAACTCCAGAATATTTTTATGTATGATAAAAAATCATTTAAATTGAGGTAGAATGATACTAATAGATAGAAGACTACTAATGATGGTTCACCCTGCAGATTGATTTTCATGGTAGAGATTTGATGCATGATATCCTGATTTTGTAGCTGACGTGCATAATGTGAGGTTGGGTCTTTCATGTGATAGTTTTAATCCATTTGGGCAGATTATTACTTCACACAGCTCATGGCCAGTTTTTATACACATTTATAATATTCCCCAATGGTTGTGTATGAAAAAACATTTCACTTTCCTGAGTATTCTTGTATCTGGCCCTTCTGATCCCATTATTGATATTGATGTATATATGCAACCTTTAACAAAAGATTTGAATCTTCTTTGGGATGTGGGTGTGCACACATACGATGCATATTCGAAAGACATATTTTAGAAGTGTGCTGCGCTTATATGGATGATCAATGATTTTCCAGATTATGAAATGATGTCTAGATGGAGCACAAATGGAAAATTGTGATGTCCTGTTTGTATGAAGAATACACAATGCATAATACTGAAATGTTATTGTAGTTTTAATTTTATGGGACATCGACGATTCCTTCCAATGGACCATCCATATTTAAATAATCGTCAAAAATATGATAATTCCATAGAGACTGATGATCCTCCTCAGCGTATGTATGGAACTGATGTGCTAAATGAATTAAAAGATTTCAGTTTCTTATTTGGGAAGGGTTAAATGAAATTGGGAATGAAAAAGATTGATTCTACTGAATCCTTTTACAATTGAAGGAAGAAGTGTATCGTTATTTATTTTCCTTATTGGTAAACCAATTTGTTACTTCATTGATTAGATATAATTCACATTAAAAATAATATATGTTAAATTTTTCTTTCGATAATTATTAAATGTTAAGGTAATGAAAAAAGAAGATGTACGGTCTCATCGTGACTTGGTGGATTGGTACATTAGACCAGAATTCCATCTTGTGCGTATCAGTGAAAATAAATGGCATGTTCCACGTGCTTCTTATGTGATGACACCTTTGAGAAAAACAATTTCTGGAAGTATTAGACACAATTATAATTTTTGATGTCTATTCAAGAAACATATCTAAACGGGTCAACATAAAAGAGTTAAAGGAAAAAATCATTGAAGACTCATGATTATCACGTTCTTCTTCATTAGTTGATTCCAATAGAAATCAGTTATATTTTTTCCACTAATGTAATTGTTACTGTTATTCAATTGTGCCATTTTTTAGAGATCTTTGTGCAAAGATGTTGTCTAAGTCATTCTTGTAAAAAAAATTGATATATTCCCCCATTAATTCTATGTGAGTTGGAGAAAATATTTCATCCATCATTTTTCACATGCATGCTGCATCTGACTATCCATATTCAAACTGAAATAATTCTCGAAGGACCTATTTTTTTTTGGATGTATCAAACTGAAATAAATTTGTACACATTAATGTCTTATGTCCGAAACAGGAATCATTCTGAAGGTTCTATCGTGAATGGTTACTTGGCCCAAGAATGTATGGATTTCTACTCAATGTAATTTTTTGATATTACCACTTGAAAGAACTGACCAGTGATAAATGAAGAAGAAAATTAAGAGAAAATTTAACCCTGTTTTCCATCACTTCCTCAAATAAAAGAAATTTATGGATCATATACATTGAATACATTAATCCTTGAAGAGCGGGAGATAGCACATCGCATTGTTTTTTTCAACTGTGATTTGTTCGATGACTACATTTGTTAACTAAACTGAATATATATATCTTATATATATATATATCGGTTAAACTATTCATATTTTTTATCTACATGGAACATAAAATAGTGATAATTAGAAAGCATCGTTCTTTATCTTTGAGAATGAAGGAGTCTCGGCATAGCAAATTGTTTTCTACCTGGTTAAAATTGAAGGTAAAAATATTAATATTTTATATAATTAAATCAATATTAAATTATGTTTAATATTAATTTATATTGTAGGTATTTTGTTTTCCTAGTGACTATGTCTCCGAGGAAATAAGTGTTTTGTATTTTGGTCCCAATATCGTGGTTCGTGTCTGTAAATAAATTGTTTTCAATGGGTACAAATTTAATGTCATTGAACGATAAAAGAACATGAGAACACAACATGATGGTGTTATGGTTACTGCCACAACAGATAGTTATGCCAGTGCATCAGGTAGTAGACTGTTATTCATAAATGCGGGTTATTATTGAGTCATTGAAAAAATAATAATGTTGGATTATTACTCTCATGGATGAGTTAGGAGGATGAAATATCATTGGTTTGATTCGATGACGAGACAACACACAGTTATTGATGATTGTTGATTTTTAGGAATTAATATGACTCACACTCTTGCTACCGAAGAACCATATGTATTGGGATTAATGGCTAAAAAAGTTTTTTATTTCAAAGACAATCTTCGACGTGAATTTGGTGTCATAGTTGATCTAATTGAAAGATATATTTTTGATGATAGTGATGATGGAATTGACTCCATCCATACTAAAATTGGAACTAATCCATTTATTTATTTTGATGAATCCAATAGCTCAATTGTCAGATTTGACTGTGAACCTAAAGTGGTGGTGGGAAATATAGAAAATCATCCATTCATGTTCTCGTTTATTTTGGTTTACCTCGAGTTCGGTTGTTAAGGTTGGTTCAATTAAAATATATTTAATATTGAAACCTGCATCATCTACCAGAGCTAATGAAATTAAATTTTTCCTTAATTTTGACAATTTATTTTCAAATTAGGAATCTGGTAGAATCAATGTTCCATGATTTTAATAGACTGATGACACTTATTAAATAATCATCCTACTAAAAATTAAATTTCATTATTACATATTGTATGATTTATTGACTTCATTATATATTTGTTCATTCTCACCTAAAAAAATGGATAGATAAATTATCCATGAATCCCCCAATTCCCTATCATTTATTTTGTTTTTTGGGTTTCACATTATTTATCCTTTTCTATTTACATCCATTTTTGTTTTCAAATGCAGGAAATGAAACCAATTGAAGAGAGGCGACAAAAACAAATTATGGACAACAATTGTCACATGACCGAGTTGGGAATTCAACTACTAGTTCCTACAGTGAGTATTTTATTTCAAATATATTTATTAAAATTATATATAATGTCATCTGACTAGTGTTTTTTAAACATTTTTTCAGGATCCATATATTAGGTCACAATTATTTGAGGAGCATCCAAGTAGTGGTCCCAGTAATGGGGGTGTTCATATGAGGGGGGTGGTACGAGAGCTAGATGATCTGGTCAGTGTACCCGATTAGACCCTGCCCCTCCCACTGATATACCTTCTATCCCACATTCTGATCCCGGTGTGCCATTAGGGACACAAGGGATATTTAGGCCTCCGATATTTTCACCACCCTTTATATCTAAACCTCCTCACCCATTTGAATGATATCCAATGATAATTCCCACTCCCTGTCAAGCATATGGGCAGCCATCCCTATCATCTATTTTTACTACTGCTTCGATCTCTCCGGGCTTTTATATTCCATATTTTTCAACTACTACTCAGCCAGAGTCTGTCCTTACAGAGAATAAATTTGGACCCACTCCATCTGTATAGGGTGTTCCTTCAGTTTCTTTGGATCCAGCGGCGCCCATTGATTAGACTGCTATATGAATACTTATACAACCCTAACAAATTGATACACCATTATTTATTTTAATTATAACCTTTATTGATAATTTTTTTTTATTTCATAACCGATACATCTAATGATAGGAGGTGGGGATGAGGGCGTGAACACATGAGTTCAGTGTGGAACCACCACACACAGTTGATGGTGGAATACAATGAAGATAATCAAATGATTGAAAAATCAGGGCTGCAATATCGGAGTTTTTTGGCGATGCTTGCCAAATAGTCTGACCTAATTCCAGTCAGCCCGCTCTCATGGAGACAGTTGCGAAATGATGTCAAGGATAAAGACTAGGTAGATATATGGGTAAAAAACTATTGTATTAAATGCAATATGTTAATTTTTTTATTAATAGGAATTTATATTTTGGTTTCAGCTGTGGTTTAATTTCCCGATGGTGAGGGTACACGACCAGCACATCTAAAGGATTTAGGTTAGCTTTGGAGAGCTTATAAGAATGAGTTGTACATTGGATGACGTGCTACAGTGGGAACAGAGTTATAGGCAGTCCCTTTTGTGGATTATTATCTATTAGAATAGTACTGACAGATGATTACTCATTGGGAGACTAGCCAATTTGCAGTATTAATCAAATTAGAAGTATTTAAATGAAATTTTCATGTTTTTAGTTAATACTAATTATTTAAATATATTTAGGATGGATCTTCCAAAATAGGAAAAACATTGATGCTAAGAAGTATGTAGACACATTAAAAAGTACTATGATGCCAGATCATGAGATATAGCAGGTATGACAGATTATAATTTTTCTTTACAACTTGAACATTCTATTGCTTCCTTCATAATTTATATGATTGCTAATGTTGTTATACAATTTTAGTTATGAAATTACTATGTTTTGGTGTACCCTAATTTTAATTATGGTTTTCTAATTCAATGTCATTATAGAGGCATAAATTGAATATAGAAGGACATGTGCCTCGAGAAAAATTGTTTTTCTCGATTAGAAAGAAGAAATATGGAAGTGCAGTTAATGAACCGACTCAGCAGCAGATTGTAAGTTTTACATTGTAGATTTAAAATATTAATCTCTATTTTTTTAAAAAAATATTATATTTATATAAGTAATAGGTTGGTTTTGAGGCCCTTGATTCCCAAATACCTGACAATTTTTGGCAAAATGATCACTTACATTAGGTGTTGTGAGATGAGCACCCTGATAGAGTACGCTGATGACCTGGGAAGAGTTTAGTTCTGACAAGGTATTGGCCCTCCTCAGGTAGGATTTTTTATGCCACCGAGTTGTAGAAAAATTAAGGAAAAGGAAGAACAGGCTAAAATAGGATCACATAGATGTCAAAATAGTCTATCAGGGAAAGCGCTGCATTTATGAAACTGATGGATATTTTATGTCCAACACATCCACCAGAGGCCAACACTACTTTTGATGAATATACATCAATGATGAATTCTATATATGATGCACCAGTTGGTAGTTATAGTGGTTTACAACTCAATGGTGAGGAGGAGGATGTGGCAGAGGAGGAGGAGGGAGAGGAGGAGGCCGAGGCAGAGGAGGAGGGTGATGAGGAGGCTGAGGATGAGTACGAGGGCGAGGAGGAGGGAAGAGATGATGATGGGGGTGATGATGAGGACGAGGTTGACAGTGACGATGATGGTGATGATAGGGATGGTGATAAGGGACATATTGATCCATTACATTTTTTATTGATATTACTGATTTTTGATGTTCATTGACTTATTTTTCTGGAATATACATGTGATTATGTACGTCCCATTATCTTTATTTTTTATCTATTTTAATGAGATTGTAAATTTTTAGTTGAATTTAGAAAACTGATGGTCTGATATAAAGCAGATAAATGAAAATAATTTTTTTAAAATCGAACTAATTTTCTTAGAAAATAGGTAAATAGAATCCCATCTATCGAGGACATCCCATGGATAGACCCCCCCCCCCCCCCACCCTCCTCCTTGGACCCCGGACAGACCCCGGAAAACCCCTTGTACAACCCCCGGATAGGCCCCCCACCATCTTCCCTGGACCCCGGACAACCCCCCACCACTTTCCCTATATTCTGGACAGCCCCCAACCCTCCTCTCTAGACCTCGGATAGCCCCACTCCTCCCGAGACCCTGAAAAGACCCCCCCCCCCCCACCACCCTCCTCCCCGGAGCCTGGAAAACCCCTGGACAGCCCCCAGAGAGCCCCCCGAACAGCCCCCACCTCTTCCATGGAACTCGGACAACCCCCCTCATCCCTGGACCCTAGACAGCCCCCTACCCTCCTCCCTGGGCCCCAAACAGCCCCCAGACAGCCCCCCCGACAGCCCCCTAATAGCCCACCACCCTCCTCCCAGGACCCCGGACAGCCCCCCCCCCCCCCCCCCCCCCCTCCATGGAAAACGGATAGCCCCCCCCCCCTCATCGCAGGACCCAAAACAACCCCCAAACAGCCCCATGGACAACCCCTCAGATAGCCCCCTAACCTCCTCCCTGGACCCCAGACAGCCCCCAGACAGCCCCTGGAACAGCCCCCTATACATCCTGCCAGACAGACCCCATGACGGGCCCCACCATCTTCCCTGGACCCCGAAAAGTCCCCCCAGACTGCCCCACCCTACTTCATGGTCCTCAAATAGCCCCCACTCCTCCCTGGAACCTGGACAGCCCCCCCCCCCCTCCTCCCTGGACCCTAGACATCCCCCTCCTCCCTAGTACCTGGAAAGCCCCCCCCCCCCACACACCCATTTCCGTGGACCCACAACAGCCCACCAACAGCCCCACAGATATCCCCATAGACAGTCCCTCGTACAGCCCCCTAGACAGCCCCTTGGACAGCCCCCCACCCCCCACCCTCCTCCCTGGACCCCAGACACCCCCTCCCTCCTCCCTGGACCCGGGACATCCCTCCCACTCTCCTCCCAATACATCGGACAACCCCTAAAACTCCTCCCTAGACCACAGACACCCCCCCACCACCCTGGATCGTAGACATCCCCTAGAAAATCCCCCGGACATCCCTCGAACAGCCCCCACCCTCCTCCCTGGACCCGAGACAGCCCCCCACCCACCTCCCTAGACCCCAGACACCCCCCCAACCTGACACCCCAACATTGGGAGAGTGGAGATTCAACATATATAAAATATCATGAAAATTCATGAAATTTTATGGACCACCTACCATGATTTTGGAGATAATCATACTCTTTATTCGGCGTCATGGGTCACAATCTATGCTCTCTTTAAAATAGACACCCTTGTAAGTAAAAACAAATGGAATAAATAAAACCAAACAAATGTATATGTATTGTGTTGAAACATTAGTACATGGATCCATGGGTCATTTTTGATGTGTATGAGTCAACCCCACCTCAATCTGAGGCACGGTGTGGCCGATACCACTCAAAGTGTCTCACTTTTATTTTAATTGGACAACATTTTAAATGAACACAACAACTGGAATACAAAAAACCTAACAAACGCATTCATATTCAATTGATACATTATTACAACGATCCATGGGTTATTTTTTATGTGTATGACTCAACCCTGCCTCAATTCAACGTACGGTGTGGCCTGTACCACTCAAACTATCTCACTTTTATTTGAAATGAACAATATTTTTTAAGTGAAAACAACAACTTGCATATGAAAAACATACGAAACAAATTAAAATTCTATTTATAATTTAGTAAAATAATCCATGGGTCATTTTTGATATGTATGAGTCAACCCCACCTCAATCTAAGGCATGGTGTGGTCGGTACCACTCAAAATGTCTCACTTTTATTTGAAATGGGCAGGATGCTAAGTGAAAAGAACAACTTGCATACAGATAATAAACCAAATGCTTTATGATTGTTTTAATACATCATCACAATTATACATGGGTCATTTTTGATGTGTACAAGTCAACCCTACCTCAATCTGAGGAATGGTGTGTCCGGTATCACTGAAACTTTCTCTCTTTTGTTTAAAATGGGCACTGTTTTATGAAAAAACAAAACACATACGAAAAATGAACCAAACTTATTCTGATTGTGTTGATAATTTAGAAAAAGGATCCATGGGTCATTTTTCACATGTATGATTCAGCCCCAACTCAATTAGATGCATGGTGTGGCCGGTACCACTCTATGTGTCTCACCATTATTAGAAATGGACAACATTTTATGTGAATACAACAACTGGAATACAGAAAACCAACCAAACACATTTGGATTGTGTTGATAGATTAGAAAAACAATACATGGGTCATATTATAAGTGTAAGAGTCAAATATACCTCAATATGAGGCACGGTGTGGCATATATCACTTGAAGTGTCCTTCTTTTGTTTAAAATTGACACCCTTTTATGTAAAAACAACTGGCATATGGAAAGCCGACCAATCAGATTTGGATTGTGTTGATAATTTAGCACAAGGATCCATGGTTCATTTTTGACGTGTACATGTCAAATCTACCTCAATATGAGTCATGGTGTGGTCGGTACCACTCAAAGTGTCTCACTTTTATTGGAATTGGACCACATTTTAAGTGAAAACAACAATTGGAATACATAAAACCGACCAAATCCATTCAAATTCATTTAATACATTAGGAAAAAGATCCATGGGTCATTTTTGATGTCTACAAGTAAACCCTTGCCACAATTCGATGCATAGTGTGGCTGTTACCACTCACGTTTTCTCAGTTTTATTTGAAATGGACAGGATTTTAAGTGAAAACAACAACTTGCATATAGAAAATTGATCAAAAGCGTTCGGTTTGTATTGATACTTTAAGAAAATTATACATGGGTCATTTGGGAAAATTAAGTGTCAAAACCGCCTCAATCTGAGGCATGGTGTGGCTAGTATCACTCAAAGGGTCTCTCTTTTGCTTAAAATGGACACAGTTTTAGGTAAAAACAACAGACATTCGGAAAACCGACCAAACGTATTCTGATTGTGTTGATACATTATCACAAGGCTGCATTGGTAATTTTTGACGTGTATGAGTCAGCATCATCTCAATCCAAGGAATGGTGTGGCCGGTACCACTCAAGGTGTCTCATATTTATTTGAAATGGAAAACATTTTAAGTGAAAAAAACAACTAACGTACGGAAAACCGACCAATCACATTAGGATTCTCTTGATACATTATGAAAATGATCCATTGGTAATTTGTGGCATGTGAGAGTCATCCCTACCTCAATCTGAGGCATAGTGTGGCAGGTACAACTCAAACTGTTTCACTTTAATTTGAAATGGACAAGATTTTAAGTGAAAACAACAACTTGCATGCAGAAAACTGACCAAATGAATTCAGATTGTGTTGATTCTTTATCATAAGGATACATGGTCCAGACACACACAATCCACTTCTCATGTGAAGAACTCCTACCCCCTATTTGAAAACACATTACATTTAATACATCAATCACATCCTCAATCTGTGGGTTCTAGGACAAACGAATGTCCCTTTGGGAAGCCAATACCAAAGAAATAATTTAATATTCATACCCACTACCCAAAATGGGAATTCATCACACATCACACCCAGGAGACCAAATTACAATTAGCCACATACCCCTTTATTCCAATTGAAAAGTATATGAAAAACATGTTGTATTTTCTGGTAACCCATCACATATGTTGAGATTTTCCAATGATTTCTAGTAACACATCAGGAACCATTTATTCATGGAAACATAGTCATTATAGGAATATAAACATCCAATTCACTTCCTATAACTCATCTTAGGTCTAAGCACATGTCCACTACCACTATCTATCTTATGGGTATCATGATCCTTGTCCACTCTCCCCATGTTTTTCCACTGGTTTTAATATAGTCATCCCAAGACCGTGATTAAACATCCCATGTGCTTCCTATAACATGTAGGTTTTTATCTTCTGTGTATTGGTGTTGTGGTTTAAGTGAGGATTGAATTCTAAATTTTGAATACTGTTATGGGTGTTATTTCTTTTCAATTCTAAATTTCTGAATTTTGGATGTATTGGACTCTGGCTGTATTTGTAATGAATTATAAATTTTGAATACTATTATGTGTATTGGATTCTGGATGTATTGGATTTTAATTTTGTATTTGTTTTATGGGTGTTATTGCATTTCAATTCTAGATGTATTGGATTGTGGATGTATAGGATTCTGGATTTTTCAATTATGTTGTGGTTTGAGTGAGGAATGAAATTTAAATTTCTGAATTCTGGATGAATTTTAAACATCCCACGAAGCCTTTTGGATTCTGGGTGTATGTGTCCTCCCAGGTCATAGAGAGCAGGTTGGAGGTGGCTGTTGGCTGTTGCTGTTGTAGAGCTGCAACATATGTATACCAATGGTTTTCAAAACCGATGGTATACCCTTTTGATATATATTATACCAACAGTTTTTTATAAACATTGGTATAATCATCTACCAACAGTTTTCAAAACCATTGGTATATCCTTTTCAGGAATAATTTACAATATATACCAATGGTTCTAAACAATTGGTATAAGGGTAACATATACCAAAGGTTTGTGAAACCGTTGGTATATCACTTCCTTTAACACATATAACAATGGTTTGCACAGAACCATTGGTATAAGCCTATAAAAATGGCTTACTTGGCCATGATTTAGGAAACCGTTGGTAAATAATATACCAACTATTTCCAAGCCTTTACCAACGGTTCAAAACCTTTGGTAAGGGGTAAAATTTCTGTAGTGAGAAATAATGTGAACAAGATAGAAAATGTGAATCATGGGATGAGAAATGTGTAAAGAGAAAATAATGGGAGGGTATGAATCCCCACATGTTATAACTTTGGTAATAAACACATCATGGTTTACTGGAAGGGAACTATAGTTTGTTACAAGTGTAGTAAAAATGACCATCAAGATCACCAATTCAAGGTAAAGGAAGAATCTATTGGTATTCAATGATTTAATTGTGTGGATAAGGGTAATTATGAGAACCAATTCCCTAAATTTCAGGGTAATTTACCTAAGAACTTTCAAAAAGATAAATACCAAATTATCTGATCTCCATAGCTGATATTTTAGTTGTGAATGATGACGTGGTAGGTACTTTGAAATCATAATCAAAGTTAGCTAATGTTTTATTTGATTCATGATCATCAAACTCTTTTATATCTTATATGTTTTATAAAGACATTATATATTTCTCTATAATCCTAGTAGGGAAATTATAAATATAGATATATAGTGGAGGTTTTATTATAATAAGGATTTGTAAGGAATTTCCAACTATGATGCATGGGAATACGATATTTTCAAATATGGTAATCTTTCTTATGGTTTAATTTTATATCATTATCAGTATGTATTTGACTTCAAAGTATACATAAAATAAACTTATTTACAATGGAAGGTGATCAAAATTCGCTAATGTGAGGTGGAAAATATTTTTTATAGATGGGAAACATTATCATCTAAATCTTTCCCTGATCATCCCTTAGTAGAATTATTTAATGAAATATTAGGAATAGAGGAATATCATCCATGATATATATATGTATAATAAATATGTCATATGGATATACCATGTACAAGTGGAATAAATATTTATTTATGTTTTTCTAGAAAAATTTATTAGTCATTCATCAGTCCATGAAAGTGTGTTCTCTATTGAACTAATTCGTGATATAGTGAATATATATAAAACTCATTATATAATGGTACTAGTGGGGTTGGGGGAGTTAAAGAAAAAACTATAAGATTTTAGCCAATGTTGATTTATATGACTTAGATTTTCTCTGTGGGGAGCCCCTGTTTTATTTAGGAAAAATAAGGTGGGGACTATAAAAGTATACATTTATTATTGAGAGATCAGTGCCATCACTATAAATAATAATTATCCTTTACCATACATTAATAAATTATTTGATCAAATTCAATGATCTCAATATTTTTCAAAGAATAATTCTTTTTTTAGTTATCATTATTTAAGGGTGATGAAGGATGATATACTAGTGATGGTAATTCAAGAAAGGTATGGACAAAATGTGTTTATTGTAATACCTTTTTTATGGACCAATGGCCTTAATATCTTTATGGAACTGATGAAATTTTTATTCATAAATGTCCATGATAAATATTTTGTGGTATTCATTGAAAATATCATGATGTAGTATTATAGTTATGAATATTTTGAGATTTATCTCAAATAATTCTATAGACCTTCATAAAAAAAGATTTATATTGGAAATATAGTAAATGTGAATTTTGGATTACTGAAGTTTGTTTTATTGGACATATTGTCTCCAAGGATTGAATATTTATTGAAACATAAAATATAATGGTTTTTAAATAATAGATTACATAAGCTAATATAATAGAGATATTAGTTTTCCATGTTTTAATGGGTTATTATCAGTAGTTCATTCAAGATGTATCTTGGTTGGCCAACCTATTAATTAATTTAATACATAAATGGGTTAAATTTTCATGGTTATGGGAATATAAGGAATGATTTGAATATTTGAATATAAGACTAATTAATTAAATAGTATATAATATACCATCATTTATGGAGGTATTCGTAATTTATAGTGACGTATCAAAGAAATTACATTGTTGTGGCCTTATGAAAAATTATAGAGTGATTGAATACGAATCTTAGAAATTGAAAAATCAATAAAAAAATATAAAACTCATGGCCTTGATAGTTAATCATGGATATATTCTTTGAAAAAATATAGACAATACAATTATATTTAATGATATGATCTATATAATAATCGTAATAGTTTTATGTATATATTCACTTAGAAGGAGATCAATATGAGGCAAAGAGGATTGTCAAAACTACTCAAGGATTATGATTTCATGATTCAATTCATCCATGGTAAGGAAGAAAAGTTATATAATTCATTTAGTAGGATTATAACAACCCATGTTTGAAATACATGTACGTTACATCATTTTTTATGAATATTCATCATATTACAATAATATATGCCTGAGGGCTATAATATTTTAACATATTTGGAAACATTGAACAATATATTATAACTTGGTGAAATGCAAACAATTTTTTCCATATATGTCTCCCACATTAGTTTATATACTTAAAACCTATCTTAATATCCTAGTAAAAGGAAAAATAATAAATGGGTGAGGTGGAATGCTTAGTAAGGTCAAGAAAAGAGATGCATAAGCATAAAATGAGTATACGGGTATGCGAAGATTATCATAACAATAAAAGATCATATCCTGAATATCAAATATCATAATCATGAGACATGGAATTAGGATATTGTAATTTCATAATAAAATAATCTTAAAGAAATAAATAACATAAGACATTGAAGAACAACATAGTAATATGACATATAATTTATGGCAGACACATAATCACATAAAATTATTCCCACAATATTCAATACATCGCTACCAAGAACACCTTAGTAGTATAAGATCATTCCCCATATCATCTTGGTAGTCATGCTTCACTCCAATGGCCATCTTCGTAGTATAGTTTCACTCCCTGTACCATCTTGGAAGTCATGGTTCACTCCCATTACCTTCATAGAATTGAAGGCTCACTCTCAAGACCATCTTAGTATATATAATGATATATAAGTCATTAACCAAAACATTTGAGGGAGATATAGTTCCCCACCATCTCAAAATGATATCTTACATATATGTGGGAGAAGATCATAACCACTCATATAATAACTAGGGAAATGGAATGGGTTTCATAAACATTAAATCATATCATAAACTGTTGAAATGATACAGGTTTCATAATCATTTTATTCAAAGAATAAGCTATGAAATGAATTCGATTTCTTAAACATCATGACATTAAAATATAACCCATTTTTTGAAATAATATGATTGTAATTCTAGAAATATATAAAATTATTTCATTTTATATGGGGAAGTATTTTGAACGATCAGTTGAAATAATACTTTTCCCAAAAAATCACATTTAAAAACATAAAACATTTTAAAAACCCTTTTCATCAAAACCACATTGAATTTTTTTAAAGAATCATTAAAAATAATTTTAAATTTTTTGGATGAAAATATCCTTTCTTAATTGAAAAAATATCTTTGAAAAATAAATCCTTCTGGAAACAATTTTATTTTAAAACAAACATAAAAACTTTTAATGAAATCTTCAAAACATTTTGAAAATAATTTTGATTTAAAACATATGAATAAAAATTAAAAATATATTTAAATCATTTTTTCTTGAAAAATAAATTTTAAAAAAATCCAGGAAGCCTTTAAAAATTCTATAAAATATAATTTTTTTTATTAAAATACATTACCTTGAAAATGAATTGAAAATATATTTTAAAAAAATTTGTTGAGGAAAATAATCATTAAACATTTTAATGTGTCCCATACCACTTTGAAACATTTAAATCATAATACACATAAAATAAAAACATTACATGAAGAATAAAATATCCTGAAAAGAAGGATATTTTTCATATAACATGTAAAATATAAGTATATACACCTCCTAAAATAACATAGTTACATAACAAAACAAGTGTCTTAAAGAAGGACAATTGAGACAAAATACCTTACTCATTTGGTAAATTTTCAACCGTAAAACAAAATGATATAGAATTAATAAAAATTTATTTGTAAATACACAAAAATTATTTTATAAAAATAATATAATAAATTCATGTTATGTATTTAAACCACAAAAAATTAATGATTGGAGAATAATGAATGTTTCCCACAAGAATAAAAAGTGGGATAAAATTCCCTCACAACAATATAATTAGTCAAATTGTACTCCCCATGAGATAAAAAATATATGGATATTTAAATAAATGAAAATTTAAGATAAGTCTCATATAATAAATTAATGGATAGTATATAATCCACATATAAGAAATAGGTGGAGAACATGACTTAAATATTGCTTCATGCTCACGGTCTATAAGGTTTCCTCCAGAAATCCCCTATCACTCGGGGTTTCATCTCCCTGTTTGATCTCCCTAATCCTTAAAATTCTCTAAAAAATGGATTAATATAGGGTTCTTAGACATCTTCTATCTCACGGTTGTCCTACTTCTAGTATCATTATTCTATTTCACTTTAGTAAAAGGTGCTATAGTTTCTTCCTCAGCCACCTCAACCTTGCTCTGACCTCTCATTCCACCACTCTTTTCAAGGTCAGATCTGGAGTGATGGATACTAAGAGGTTTTGGAATAAATTTTTTGTAATTCATGGTTTTTAATGTCTATTTTCCTTTTCTTTTAGGGTTTCATCCCAATTTTTCCACTTTCTTTTGATTTTAGGGTTTCATCCGATTTTCATTTTTTCCAGATTTTGTCTTTGGCAGTATAAAGGTTTTCCTATCAGTGATTGCAGTGTATATTTAGATTTGGTTTGGTTATTAAGATCTATAAAATCAGTTAATTGATTTGATTCTTGTTCATTTATAGTTCAATTTATGGTTTTTTGGTGATGGTGATGATGCTTTATGACGGCTTCATCGGACTTGGTCTGGTTCGACAATATTGAAGGAGATTATTTTATTCTGATTGCCGGTGTGTTTGCTTTTTTATTATGTTGTGATTAAGATGGGTATGTTATTATGATTTAAGGGGACTTGTTGAAAGGTACAATAGTGTGATGGTAAATGTCCTTGACGTTTCTGATGGTGGTGGCTTGTGGTTCAGAACTCGCGGCTTGGGGTGATTGGTGTTGCTAGTTCATCTCACTTTTGAATTTTATTCTGGTGATGCGTGGTTTTATTTATTTACTTGTTTCGATAGTGGGTGATTTGAAGTTGAGAATTTTGGGTTTCTGTTTTGGATACATAAAATGTGTATTTTCCACATTACCTCAATGTTCATTTCTAGAAAATTTAAAAAAAGGATTACAGGGTGATAACCGCCTTGTTTGTTGTACAAGATTTGACTTGTTATTCAAGATTGTCTTACGAAGATCATTATTTACTTATTTAAAGAATGTAAAACATGATATATAAATATATATATTTCTTATATATTTGGTATTCAATTATCTATAATAATTTGTAAAGATAAACAAAATACATTGTTCCTGGAGACAGTAGGCCATACATACACATGAACAGAATTTGTTTTCTTGCCGTATTGAAAGAATTAAATTAAATTTATGAAGATATATATAATATCATTATAGTAACCCTATTATTTCATGTAAATCATATATATTTACAAAAAATTCCTTAATACATTCCATGTGAAGTGTGAACGAACCACATCACTTTGAGGAGGTGGTACTCTAAACATCCCAAACAAAGTTACATATATCCACAATATGGAGATTATGAAGGTGTGTTTGATATAACATTTAAAAAAATAAATAAATTATAAATATCATATATATAATTAAATAAACATATTTTCCCTCAAAATTACCACATAAAATATGTGGTAAAGGAAGAACGAACGACATCGTTTAGTGAGGTCGTAATTCACCGTAGACAAGAATGGTAAGTTCAGTACCCATTAGATGGATGTGTGTGTATGTGTTGGTATAACCCTTAATATAAACCAATATAATTATATTTAGGATACTACAATTATTATATAAACATTAAATAATAATAATTTATGTGTTTTAAGGAATAAATAAACAAAAATGTTCTTTGATGAACGTTATATCTTATTTTAGTATCTCTTTTTGGTTTTCACAAAGTGACATTTTTGGATGGATATCTGCCTAAAAGAAGCCTTTTCTGATTAAGGTAAAGAAGTTGGGAGGATTTTTTATTAGTTTTTTCTGGATAAAAAATAATTTATAGATGTAAAGTGTAGATAAGGGGAGGTTCCCTTTTATAAGATAAGTGAGAGGAACTCTTTGAAACTCTTAAACTATTAAACTAATATAAATTCATTTTTGATTTCAAATAGCTCAAAAGTGATTTATTTCAACTATAAGATGATAATTTGTTTATATCCACTCAACAAATAATTTTTATCCCACTTTTGGTTTTATTTTAAAACTATTCATTTTTATATACCCTTAATTAATCTATTGTAATTTTAATTATGGTAACAACATTTTAAATATTAAGTGGTTATTTATTATTACATATATTGTATAAAATATCAATAAATAGACACTTTATAACATTATAGACATTATAATAATAATTTTTTTTAATTTTTTTTATATTTTTTTATTTTTAAATAATTTAATAAAATATATTTTTTTATAAAATATCAATATTAAATTTTGACAATATTTATCAATTTGAATTAGAATAAAAAAAATAATATTTAAAAAACCATTTAATACAATTATAACATATCATATTTACCTATAAATTTTTTTTATAACCTTAATTTATAGATATTATATTTATTTAAAGTTTTTGATAAAATATATTTGATATTCCTATTAATAAAGTAATTATTGCATCACTGTTGTGTAATACTTTATGGAAATTATTTCATTCTTAAAAATTATAAATACATTAACATGATGTATTTAATTCATTCATATTTCTAGATACTATTTATTATTGAATTTATCTTCTTTTTTTCTCTATATTAAAATTATTATACTTATAAGATATGAGAGTGTGATATTTCGTCACATTATTTGAGTAAAATAATATATATATCATTTTAATGGAAAAGTGCCTCTAATATGATTATTGTATTATAATTATGTTTTAAGGTTCTAAATAAATCCCTTGAATAAGGTTTGAGCAATTGTTAGGGTCATTTTTTTCTTGTCATTTTCTTTTAACTAAAATTACCAAATTTTACATTTAACAAGGTAATACAAATTATCAATGTTACTGTTAATATTTCCAAAAAAGAGATTCATAGTTACTAAATTTTTATCTTATGGTTACAAATATGGAATTAATTTTTCATATTTAATAGCACAAAAAATTGTATAGTTTAATTATAAATTAATCCCCTTTTCTGAATGAGAAAACATGTTTTTAAGTAAAAACATTCAAAAGATTGACATGTTTTTATATTAAAATTCAAGGTGGAATTAATTCCAATGTAATAATTTAAATTAAATTTTAAAATAAATATTTATGTAAAATTGAAATCCATCCAATAATATAATTTATCTCTATGAATAATATTGATGAAAAAGTAGTTTTTAATAAAAATGTAGTATTTTTTACTATTCATCAAAACGTGAAACTTATCAGAAAATAAAAAAACATAATCCAAAGTAATTTTTTATATTCATATTAAAAATAAGAAGATTATTTTATAAAAAATATATTATTGAAGTTTTCAAAACTATATTTAAAAAATATACCATCAAAAGACGGAAAATCTACCTTTTAGAAAAATAGTCCATTTATCTGTAAAATTGAATATCTTTTTTCTTATATATATTTTAGATAACATATAAGATTAATTTTAAGAACTATATTTATTATATTATATATATAATTAATTAAATCCTGTTATATGGATTCTATTATTTTATAAAAACACTTATTTTCATAAAAATAGTTTTTATAAAAACATTCATTTCTTTTTAAAATGGTATTACATTAATTTACAAATAAATGCTCACTAAATAAATATTTATATATAAATGTGTGAATTATATTTTCATAATTTAGTTTAAAATTTTAATTCTCTACATATTACTGGATATGTTATAATGGTAAAAATTAAATAATAATAATAATGTGTTGTTTCACATAAACTCAGTGTTGCGTGTAACGCAAACCATGTCAGTGTTGCGTGTAGTGAAAGACTTTCTTGGTGTCACGTATGAAGTAATCAAAAAAATTATTTTATATAATAAATAAAATATATATTCATTTCTATGTTAAGTGATAAGTATAAAAACAATTAAATTAATTCAAAAAATAATAATTCAAAAATTCTCATGGTGTTACAAAGAGGTACCATGTATTTTTGACTATGATGTGGATTAAAAAGGATCCTATATAGATGGATTCGGTGAAGATAGATATTGAGATTTTTAGGAAAGGGGATCTATCATTCTTTTATGAATAAATTATTAAACCATCCATACTAAATAATATAGGGAAGTCCTAGATGGGTGAAAAGAACTTAAACTTGAATATTAAAGTAGTGAAATAATAGAAATTGATGTTGTTTATCTATAGATGTGGATTTTTGATGTTTAGAAACAGGTTATGTGATCCATCAATGCCAAAATTAAAGAAAAAACTTCTAAAAGAAGTAAAAAAATCAATTTTATTAATAGATCATATTACAATAAATATGTATATATATAAAAAGATATTTTTTTGTGATATAATGAATGGTGAAATTTTGGACTATGTGTGTCGATGATTAGTGTTTCAGAAGGTAAATCCTGGAAGAAAATATCCTAAGGGAGTCATTTATCTTCTGCCTATACATTTATATTAATCATATAATGTTTCAAAAGATTTTTTCACTTGGATTCAATATAATATAAGGAATAATGATGTTATATCAATAATAATTTTCCATATTACTTTGTAGACTCATTTCTTAGTGATAAGAGAACATATATCCCTTGAGTAGCTCGCATAAATCTATATAAATGAAATAATAAGGATTTATAGGGTGCCTCTATCAATTGTATCTCATTATAACCATCATTTAAAATAAAAATTTTGAGAGATTATTTAAAGGTCTACTAACAGAAAGATACAATTAAGAACTACCCCTCATTCATAGACTGATGGGTAGTCTTAATGGACTCTTTAGTTTTTAAGACATAACGAGGTGATTTTATCTTGAATTCCAAAGTATGTGAGATAAATATCTTCCTCTGGTGGAATTTTAAAACTAAAAAATATTACATTATAGAATCCATATGACACCATAAAAATAATTTTATGGGAAAAGGTTTTACCCTCCAACATATTAGGAAACATTTATCCAAATCATGTTTGTTTTTCCGGAGCATATGGTGGAGATGACTGTGAATGTATGGACTATTCTAAATCATATTATATTTGAGATTTCAAAATATCTATACTGATAATCAATGGAAATAAATGGAATTTCAGGTTTATGATCATGTATTATTAAAGGCATAAAAATTGAATATATTTGTAAGATTTTATAGAACGGGTATGTTAAGACCTTGGTTCATTATCCATTTTAATATACTATAAATAATTAGAGGTATAGATTACTAATTGGATCTACTTTCAAATCAATCTAATGTGAATTATATGTTATTTGTTTCATTATTGAGTAAATACATTAAATATTCAATTCTTGCACCTAGATATGATTGAATAGAGTCAAGCCAACATATCTTATATTGATTTTCCTCTCTAGATTCCTGATACGTTAGGTCATGTATTTCTAAATAGGAAAACTCATTTGTAAAAGTAATATAGAGAAATAAAAAAACTCTAAGAGTAGACCCGGGAACATGGGGAACATTTGTATATAGATTATCCAAATTGGTTAAATAACTAATATATACACCTATTTTGAGAAAAGAATTAGTGAATATAGAGAATGTAAAATCCGAGACTTTTCTATTACTTGTAAGAAAAATATCCTAAAATATAATATAATAATCCTTTTTAAGAGAATATATTTATAAATTTATTTAAATATATAATATTTTAATATGAAATTGACCAAAAACATAGTTTTTGAATTCACCATATCATAATTTTCTTACTATGAATTGTTAATCTTATTTGAAAAATAGAAGTTTTTCATAAAAAAATTTTGTTCTCATGAAACATCTAATTTATACAACCTATATGTTTAAAAAAAATTTGAGAGACAAAATATAAATTCAGTTATTAATAGTATTAATTTTAAATTATTATTTTAACTTATAAATCCTATGTATACATTTTTATAACTAATTAAAATGTCACATTTAAAAAAACATTCAGTATTTTCATTTAATCTTATATTTTCAATGTATATTCCTATTTGGATTTCCTTTAAAGAGTCATAAATTTTATTTTATTTATTATAAATAAATTGATTAAATTAAATTCAGTATCTAAGATAATTTTATTTTACATTTAAATTTATTTCTTAAAAACATTAATTTTCTCAAAATTGTATTTATGAGATTATCTTTTTTTATCCTAAAATTATCTTTTCACATTTTTAGATATTATATTTTTTAAAATTATTTTTAATTTTTAAATTAAAATTATAAAATTAGTTAAAATTGTCAAACTTAATATTTTTCCCAAAATTAATTTATATACAAATTAATTACAATAGTAAAAGACCATTAAGGTAAAAGTAAAAAGTGAAAAAAAATCCATAAAACACAATTTATTTAAAAAAGGGTGTTTGTGATTATTTTTGACCTACAATCACTATTACTATAACATTATTCAATTTTTTGTAATTGAACCTTGAATATCGACTATAAATTATTGAAAATGTGAGAGTTTCTCACAAAACTACACTTTACTTATAAAAGGGAGACACTACCACCACATCAAGAATAACTTATAATTGTGATTTAAACATGAAACGTTTCTATATTTATTTCCATAGAAACCTTTCTAATTTTAAATTTATGTTAGGAACCATTATTTATCATAAGGACTTCATTTTCATGGAGACTTCCTGTTAAATTTATATTTCCTCATGTAAGTATTATCTACTACATCAATTTAATGTTTCAAATTTATTTTATACACTGAAATAATATGATATTAATCTAATTTATATAATTTTATGTTACAATATTAAGTGTATTATCATTTTTACTCATTTATCACATCACTTATTAATAATGAAATCATCGTTCATGCATACGTGTAGACTACCACCACCACGGGCAACAAAATTCATTTTTAATCACTACACATCATTGATTGTTAAAAGTATTGATTTTATGTAAAATTTTAATTTATAATATATAATATATATTTTGGTATGAAAATTTGGATATCCAATTAATGTTTTGATAAATATCCAATATTTGTTAATTCGATCCTTTAAAACAAGCGTGGTTAAAGGAAAATATTTCATTCTAATTATATACTATTTTCATATCAATTACTTCATCATCTATTATTTATAATTATGATATATATAACAATAGAAATGACTAAATAATATCATTATTATTCTATTATAATGATATTACAAAAAATCCACCATATAGTCATTCCTTAAGTTGGGGTATGTTCATATTTGGGTCTCTTTAACCACCTACATAACAAATAATATGAATTTATATCATGAATAACTATTGAAACATAATTTCTATTATAATATATAAAAAAATTTAATAATGTTTTTTTGTTTCTAGAGGCATTGTATTAGTATTTAATTAATTAATTAATAAAAAATCCTTCGATTGTCAACAATCATAGATACATGATAGTTATCGATTTTTCATCAAATATAAATTCTAAAATGCTAATTAATGGAATCCTAAACATCATAAATAATTATAAATATTCACTAAAAGTATCATTAAGGACCAAGTAATAATGATTTTATTAATTTTAATGAATATCTACATCACTTTTAAAAAACATGTGCAAACGATCAAAACTATAATCACCTAATGTGAAAAATCTGAATACATAATATAGGGAATTACTATTTATGAAGATTATAAATGAAAATTTATATTATAAATGTTGTTAATTAAGTTACTATGAAAACTATGTTTATAATACATGATGTTAGTGTAGGACTTTGGAATTTAGGATAAGGGGAAAGGTTTTTCCATCACAAATTCCTCTATTTTAGACATACATGGGATTATGAATCTAATTTCAATTATGTATTTTATTTAATACCTATGTGAGATGTTATATCATGAAACTAATTTATTTATTAATTTAATGACTAATTTTATGCCCTCTCTTTTTGAGGGTTTTTATTTAATTGTTGTCCAATCCATATGGGGAATTTTTTATTAAAACATTTTCAATCTTTAAGACTTATGTCACATTCACCACATATTTCTTTTTTTAGTGGTTCATAAGCATACATAAAATATATACAAAATATTAATCATTGAATTTAATGGAATTACAATTCTATATTTGTATCCCTCTCACATAATTTTTTGACTCAAAAGATAACAATTTTTAAAAAAATGAATCTTTTCCGTAATGTAAAATTCATAATAAGTTTTAGTAAGTTAATAGTGTGTGTTATTTTCTAGAAAATGCATCCTTGTCTAAATACTAAATAGTTGATGTTACTATATAACAAATTTTTCTAGGGGAAATAACCCTAAAAATAATCTTTGATCATTGAATCAATATCACATTTAATCATAACAAGTAAGCCTAATAATGCACACCTACTGAGACACTCATAGGGGATATACTTTCAAATATTCCTATTCTCATAATGAAACACCATGAAGGGTTTTTTTACCATTTCCTTTGTATCTTACCAATGAAACCAATATAACACAATCACTACCTTCTATGGATAACACAACACATTGAAAGTACCATATCCCATATATTACATTGATAAGGGAACTACCTTTTACATTGACAACACCCCACATATTTTAGGATGATTAAGGGATGTTCTCCCAGATATCCACATCATTCTATTGAATGGGGAGGCATTTTTTTATTTCACATTATATGGATTGATGTGTATTATTCAGTAATATGTTCCTCATGTAGTGGAATAAAATAAAGTTTTGAAACTTACCGTAATTCATTGAATATAATTAGGTGATATGTGGCATAACACCCCAATAATTTATGGTATGTATCAACTTATAAAAAAATCAATTTCATTAATAGCTTCATTGTATGAAAAATTGTGCTTAAACGAACATCGATATACTATTAAGTTTTTATTTTAGATGATCTTTATAAAATAGCTATTAAATTGGTGTGTTTGAATAAGATTAACTATACTATGAAATATATTTTAGGTTCATATTTATTTATGATTACTTAATAAGCCAATAATATTTAATAATGTCATTTATTCTGAAAAAATAAATTTTCATAAAATATAGTTTTATTTATTTTTATGATTAAACATTATAATAAATTTATTGGAATTATGAAAAATATATTTATAAGAATAATATCATATATTAAATTTTAATATGAAAATTTTCTTATGGTGAATTTTTTGGAATTTTCTGGAAAGATTTATTTTCCAATTAATAGATAAAAAACCAAAATTTTATAAAACTATTATTTAATTATATTAAAATTACAATTATGATTTGAATTTTATCTCAAAGTAACATATATTAAATTTATTTATATATTATCTAATTAATTTAATTTTAATTATCCATATACCTTATTTTTATATAAGTAAGTTTTGGGATTAAAAATGCATTTTTCAAGAACACTAATTGTATTGCATTTTGGATGTTTAATTTTGGATAAAATTATGAAAAATATTTATTTTTAATTTTTTAAAAAAATTCTGTATTTGGATTCAAAATTTATATATTTATTAAATAGGTAACTTTTATTTTTTTTGAATATGAATAGTAACATTATTAATTTTTCTAACTAAGTTAGAAGGTAAATTGGGAAATATAGGTAAAAAATAAAATGATAAGGTATAGAAAATTACCCTAAATCATGTCCCAAAATTATTTAATGATTAATTTTCGTCTATAATCATTCATTTTTCAGATACATGGACATTTTTTCCGTTAGTAAGTGATTAAGACACTTATAATATTTTATTTAACAAATATTCAAAGATGTCACATTTATGAATTAAATTACTATAACAATTTTTATATGGTCTTATCTATAAGTTATATTTAAATAAATATAGTATTTTTAAATATAATGGAATTATATTCATCATGGTAAATTATTTTTAACTTATTGTGAAGAAATAATTACCTTGAATTCTTTCACAACATTGAAGTAGTAATTTTGTAACTACGGGAAAAACCAAATAAATTATGTTAATTTTTTTAAAATAAATATTATTTGGGATAATTATTATCATCCAATACACTTATAGATAAATATTTTATATTATATATCTATTCAAATACTTTTTTTGAAATTTTCTAGATTTATTGGTTTTATTAAAGTCAATGTAATGATTAATGTCAAAAATTGACAATAACGATATTTTAGTAATATATTATTTTATGGATTTATTTAAAAACAATAAAATTTATAAATAAAAACAAATATGATAATTATGGTATAAAAATTCATACCCTATTAATTTATATTCCATTTTTATTCATTCGAATCTATAATAGTCTTATTATATTTTAATATTGTGAGAGTTTCCAAAAGTGTCCCCCACTTCGATTATAAAAGGGAACCCATTTCTTCAATTCATTAAAACACTTTAAGAAATATATATCTTCTAAAATATGACCATTTATTTTCTAAACATCCTTATTAAATTTTTTGTGTTTTTTCCATCCAAAATACCTACCCTAGTTCCCATAAAAACATATAAAGGACCCCATTGAAGAAGTGTTAATTATTATTACCGACTCTTTTAAAATTGTATCTTCTTATACATCAAATTAATGTGTTGTTTTCATCCTACATTAACATGTAAAATATAATATATATACTTATATGATATTATTATTTTCAAAACACCATATTACATTTTTTAAACACTCAATGAAAGTCAAAATCATCGTGCATGAGTATGTACGACTTACCATCACCACGTTTTGGTGTAATTGTTTTTTCATCACCAATTTACCTGAACTATTATATAGATCGAAATTATATATATATTTATATATATATGATATATATAACTTAATATTGGTTCTATAAAATCAATATATAATCCAATTTCTTACCATTACCCTCATTAATTGAATAATATCATCGCTTCTGCATATGTATAACCTACCATCTCCACAATGCACTGGGATTTATTTTCATGTTCAAATATAAATGATAGTTCTAAATATATATTTAATAATTTAATATTTTATTTATAACATTAATTTCATTCTGAATAAATTGATCTATATCTTATGCAAAATAACTAAGACATTCATGGAAATATATGCACATGATAACAAGGCAATTAACACCTGAAACAATGAAAAATATGAAATATTATTAATTAATAGGTGATCTGATTATTTTAAAGGATCATATAAGTTATTATGAATATTAATATTGTTCTATAATAAATTAGTATCTTTATTTTAATCATTATACATGAGTTTAATGTACACACAACTAAAGGGAAGCATAAGGTAAGGGATTTATAAACAAAATTTTAATTTATTAGGTTAAACATCTATTTAATTGATTTTATAAAGATAAAATAATGTGTAAAATTAATTCATTTTATCTTGGATTATATTTCCACATGCATTATGTGGATTTATAGTATATAGACATAATCAATTCATTTTTTTAACTCTCACATCAATGATATGATCTTTGATGCATATTTTAATATTACAAACCAAATTTCTTATCTATGGTGTATATAATCCCCCTTTAATTTATTTTTGTTCAGAATTCATTGAAAATTAAATTTCTATTATATATCCATTTTCATGTATCATGGTTATTAATATTTCCTAAGTTGTATACAATTAGAATATATGATATTAAATTTCAAAGTGTTTGATTTACTAGGGAGTAATTTATAGATCTATATTCTTTAATTAATAAATATATTTATTTACAAGTCTTATTTATTAATGAATTAAATCAATTAGTAGATATATGAGAAATTATTTAGCTACACATGACATGGGTTGGACCTCGTTAATGATATCCCCTTGTTTATCAATATTCTAATTAGGAGAAACATGTTAAGATATCATTAAACATTTTTTATCTATAGTTTGACCAATATTATGAAAGGTCTTGATGGTAATGGTATCATGTGCCTATGAAACAGGATGCTCGAAAATTAAGAATTACCTTCATTTTAGTTGTTATTATTATCTACGAGATTTTCACAATGATATTATCTATGAATGAATTATATTCTATGTTATTATTTAAATGGAATGTGTTTAGTAATTTACCTTGAATTTTTTTTAATAATATTTATTCTTGGTAGTTTCCTCTATATATAACACCTATTGAGCATTTCAGTTCAATCTTAATTTCTTTTTCTATCCTGGTTTTTGAGGATGAAATTGTCTAATGATTCAAGGATGTTGTTTACATTCATTTTTTATGTTCTATGATTATTTCCAATGCAATAAGGTAACCATGTATGTATCTTGTTCTCCAAAACTAATAAACTATTCAGTTCTTTGGTATGTGACTACATGTATGTAAGACCTCTATAAATAAGTAACCATTGACTCTAGTTTCCTAGATTTATGGTTCTTATCATCAGTATCAGATAAATTTTATTATAAATACTGAGAAATAAATTGTAAAATAAAAATAACCAATACACGAACTATGAAATGCCTTATAATATCTGCGAAATTTATAATTATAAGTAAGTTTTTATATCTCAATATTGTTGACGATTTTATGATATCACATTGTGTGCCATTATTTAGTTATAAAAACTAATGGAAGAATTGTAGTACCCCTGGTTTCTAGTATATAACCCTTTCTTGATGATTTTAATGGTTATAATGTTAACGGTGTGAAATGGAAGAGTTGGGAGAATGTGGAATGAGTTCTGGGGAAAAAAGGAAAGTCGCATGGGAGGCGCACGGTTTGTCTAAACCGTACAGACAAACCATGCATAGATGGTATGGGAGGTAGTGGCTTCCACATGGGAGGAACACATTTTGTCTTACCATGTGGCCAATCCGTGTGAGAAGGGCAGTCGAGGTAGTAGCTAATGCAAGGTTAGCACACGGTTTGTCAAACCGTGCGAACTAACCATGCAGGCACATAAATGAGATCCTTAAATTGTGGATCCCATGCATTTTTGCCTCTAAATACCTTGTTTTAGCTCCTAAGTGGCCCTAACTCAGGATTTGGGTTCTCCTAAGGTCAAGGAGGGTTCTACCATCTGTTTGGAGGATATTGGAAGGCTTCTCTTGATGAATCGAAGCCGGATTCTTGAGGTATGTGATCGTTCTTTTTTGGTTTCGTAGATATACTTAGATATACTTATAATCCTCTCTTGGTTTATTAGATCTACGCCTGTTATGGGTAGATATATGTGTGTGTATTCTAAATATGATTAGTTTTGGTCTTGGTTGTTTTAGGAGAAGAGATCTAAGGAGGAATCTTGGAGAATCAACCCGGTATTCTCATGCGTTATTCGTTTGTTGGGGTTTCATCAAATCCTTTGAGGTAGGAGGATTCTCTCTCATCTCATCTTGTTATAATTGTCTAGATTAGTTTCAAAATATGTTATTTGAATGAAATTGATTTTTTCAAATCATAGAATAAATCTTCTTTAGTGATGATTTATGGTTTTGATGAAGTTTTAAAATCATGGTGAATTGTTGTGCAAAGTGATTTGCTTTCCTGAACTTAAAATGTTGATTTAAAATTATGGATTTGTTAGAATGGTAAATGGTTTTATGAAATATGGGTTCGATAAAAATGGTGTTTTGTTGAAATTATTTTTGTATTGAAATGGCTTTGATGAAATTGATTTATTCTTTGGGTTTCAATAAAAGAACATTTTTATTGAAATGGTTTGAATTGGTTGTACACAATTGGTTTTGATGTTAATGGTTTTCAATAAAAGGTGTTTTATTGAAATGGTGGTTTTGGCATGATAGTTGGGAATGTGTGGTGTGTGTTTATATTTCATTTGGGATGGATAAGGGTTAGGGGTCTCCCCATCATTCTGGGATTGATAAGGTTTAGGGATCTCCCCCGTCAAGCATTCATATTGCATTCAGGATGCTTAAGGGTTAGCGGTCTCCCCCATCATTATGGGATGGATTAGGGTTAGGGATCTCCCCTGTAAAACATTCATATTGTATTCGATATGAATAAGGGTTAGGGGTATCCCCCAACATTTTGGTAAGGATAAGGGTTATGGCTCTCCCCTGCCAAACATTCATATTGCATTCAGGACGAATATGGTTTAGGGGTCTCCCCCATCATTCGGGGATGGATAAGGGTTAGGTCTCTCCCCCATCAAACATTCATATTGCATTTGGGGTTGGATTAGGGTAAGAAGTCTCCCCAATCATTTTTGGATGGATAAGGTTTAGGGATTCCACCTCTTCCAGGTAGCATGCATGGTTGGTTGCATGAGTTTGTGGGATGGTTTGGTGTGCGAAAAAAATAACATTCCCCGAATGAAAAAAATAACATTCGGGAAAATTGGTAGCATGCATGGTTGGTTGCATAAGGTTTAGTCAATTTTATGAAAAAAATAACATTCGGGAAAATTGGTTTCAATTTCACTTGTATGTTTTTGGTTATAAATGGTTTTTGGAAACTTGTTATATTTAGTTATAAACTATTTTTGAGAAATTGTTTTACATAAACTATTTTATATATTTGTTGCTAAATCTTCTATCCTAGTGGCGTGATTAGGGAAGTCATTGGGGAAAACCTATTGAGTTTTATACTCACCCCTTCTTTGGAACATTGGTTATCCTATAGATTTTGTTTTCTGAGACACAATTAATGGTATGGCATCTCATTACTAGTGGTTCATGGTGCTTCTTGGGAGATGTGGTGGTTCTTGGTGCATGGAGCTCGGTGTGGAGTCGTGGAGTCTGTCTTGGCTCATTTTCGGACTTTTTTTTAGTCTTCCACTTGGTACTCTGATATTTTGTTGGTTATGTATTGGTTTTTGGAACATTGTAGTTCCCTTTTGGTAACGCATGAGTTGGTTGTTTCATTTACATGCATCATATAGTGGTTGTTAATGATGTTTTTGTTGGTTTATTTCTCAAAGTGTAAATAATCCCCCTCATGCATTGAAACCCTTTGGCATTTATTTCTGGCCTTTGGCATCTTGGGGATGTCTCTTAAGGCATAGTAATGACTCGTTGAGCTCTCAAGCAAATGGGAATTGGCGGGTCATTACAAATGGTATCGGCTCATTCAGTTTTTTCCAAAAAAGTAGTCATCGATGTTCCTGGTCTTGGAGTTGAAATTCCTTCTTGTATATTCCTTGGGTTAAAATTTTATACAGGAGTGGGATTGTCGGAAATTGAAAGGTACAACATAAAATGACGTAGCTAACCCTTTTATGTTGAACTTCATGTTACCAAGGTGTTGGTTACATAAGTGTTTTGGATGCACTTCTAGAATGTTGGAAATATCATTGTCAAGGGTTTAGCCAATGAGAGGAGCATGACATCCATTGTATAGGAATGAATTCCCACTAGGATTTCAAATATCATTGTCAAGAATGAGTAAGGATTTTTTGTAAGGTGTGAATTTTTGAAAAATTCAGATATTGCTTTCAAGTGAATGATTTTGAAAACATGGTATTTGGTGTATTTTGAAAATGGGTTGATTTTCCAAAAGCATGTTGATTATTTTCAAAAATGGATGAACAGAGGAAAATATTCTTTTGAAAAAAATGTTGTGATAGATGATATGTTAAAATTTGAAATGTTAATCCATCAGTTTTTAGAGAGTGAGATTGATAGAGTTTGTTGTTGGTTTAAGAAATGACACCTGGTAAGCATCATAGAGACCAATCAGAAGAAGGTAGTGAGAATGTGGTTTCACCTGAACCACAGGTGAACCAATAGTTGGTCCAAAGAACCGCTCATGATTTTAAAATCATTGAGTTGGGACTGTAACTAGATACTTTGTTTACGATATATGTCACTGCTGAAAGTCAAAGTGGAGGAAGTACAATTATCTTCACTAGAGGAGCTGAGAAATCTAACACTAAGAGCAAGAGGAAATCAGACACCTTTTCTCAAGGAGTAAGAACACTTCATAATCAGAAGACAGGAGAAATTAACCTTTCTCCAAGACCCAAGAGCAAGCATGGATGTTTCCAGTGTGGCTATACGAGCCACATCAAGTGGGACTGTAAGGCACAATCGAGAGCATGACACAATTGCAACAAGATGGGACACATAAAGCTATTTTGTCACACTACTCCATGGTCAGGTATCAGGGAGACTTATCTGGTGTCAGAAACACCATATTCTTCGATTAAACGAGTGCAATCCCTAAACAAGGAGCAAAGTGAAACAACAAAGCAATTGTATGGAGCTGAGAATATGGTTATCGATGATCAGGTTGGACCATCTACAGTGTGAGGTATGATTCATTTGAATTCTATCTTTGTTCAAGTGTTGTTTAATACCGGTGCCTCACATTCCTTCATTTCTTCTCATGTTGTTGACTTTCTATGTTTAAAACATGTAATGATGTCTTCTATTTTGAAACTAAAAACTCTTCTTGATGAAAGAGAACATCAAGCCTTTGTGTGTAGGTATGTGCTATTACTGTTGATGGAGGTGACTTAAAATGGGAATTCTCAATGTTGGACATGGATGTCTATGACATAATCCTAGGTATGGATTGGTTGACAATGATTAAGTCTCATGTCAACTATTATAGGAGAATGGTTAGTTTCACGACTGTGGACGACATGGAGCATCTCTTCAGAGGAGAGAGAATGGTAAAGAAATGTGCAAAGAGCCTGTTGACACAAATGGTGGGAACGATCTCTTATAAATTTGAAACATTGACTTTGGAATCATTGGAATAGAGTGAGGAAAATATTTTTCTAGCTGTGCTCGATCAATTTCCTGATGTTTTTCCTGAAAAATTCATAGGGTTACCACCTTTGAGAGAAGTAGAGTTTACGATTGATCTTCTTATGGGGACCAGTCCTATATCACTTCTATGCATTGATGATCTGTTCGATCAATTAAGGGGAGCACAATGGTTCTCCAAGATGGACTTGCGATCAGGATATCACTAATTGCGTGTTCGGAAGGAGGATATTCCAAAGACAGCTTTCAGAAGCAGATATGGCCACGAAAAATATTTAGTCATGCCTTTCAGTCTAACAAATGCACCAGCGGTCTTCATGAATTTTCTTCAGAAGAATGGTAGTTGATGTCGGTCTTAGCATACATGCATGTGAAATGTGGAAACCGAGGTGATGTTGCGGTTTTCTTTCGGCTACACATGTTCCCGATCTGGTAAAAGTGGTCAAAGAGGTACAAACATCTGATGCGGAATGTCTGGTAATGAGTTCAAAACTCAATGGGGGGGGGGAGACCATTGATGGCTGGAAACTAGAAGCGGGCTCAGTTTTGTGTTTCAGATATCGGATGGTTGAACCTATTGTTTTTCAGGAACAAATCCTTAATTATTACCACCATTCAAGATGGGTTGTAAATCCAGGTACAGAAGAGATGTATAAGGTGCTAAAGGCATTGTTTTAGTAAAGAGAAGTGAAAAGGAAGGTAGTAGAGTTCATCTCTCTATGCTTAACTTTTCAGTAGGATAAAGTAGAGAATCAGAGACCAGCAGGTATGTTATAGTCTTTACATATCCCAATGTGGAAATGGGAGCATATAGCAATAGATTTTTTACAGGTCTTCAAGAACTGTCCGAAAACATGATTCCATTTGGGTGATAGTGGATCGTCTAACCAAGTCGGCCCATTTCATCCGGATTCATGAAACTCATCCGGTGGAAGATCTTTCAAAAATATATATCTGAGAAGTGATAAATAGGCATGTTGTACCAGTGTCTATAGTCTCAGATAGAGATTTCGGGTTCCCATCTCATTTTTGGAAATCATTACAGTATTCCCTGGCGACTTAGTTGACAATGAGTACGGCGTATCATCCTCCGACAGAGGGGAAATCTGAGTGGATGATACAAACATCGGAATACATGTTGTGGGATTGTGTAATGGAATTTGGTGGCTCTTGTGAGGATCATATACCCTTAGTGGAGTTCTAATACAATAACAGTTATCAGGCCTCTATACACATGGCTCTGTTTGAAGCATTGTAAGGGTGTGCTCTTCATTCTCCACTATGCTGGGTGGAAACTTGTGAAACGTCACATGTCAGGCCGAGCCGTTTCCAAGAAACAATGGAGATTATTCAGTTGATTAGAAAGAGGATGAAGACTGCTCAATGTCATCATAAAACTTATGCAGGTCACCGTCGAAGACCGTTGTCATGCGTAGTGGGTGATCAAGTATTTTTGATAATCTCTCCAAGGCTTGGACATCGTCGTTTTGGGAAGGAGGTCAAATTTTCTCCTCATTATATAAGCCCTTTTGAGATATTGGAATGGGTTTTAGAGGTGGAATATTGGTTGGAATTACCACCATGGCTTAGTTCGGTGCACAATGTGTTCCATGTATCTCAGTTAAAGAAGTATCAACCCGATCCTGACCATGTGATCAGATGGGATCACGTTGACCTAGAGACAAATGATTCATTGATACATATCCCGGTATGGATTCTGGATAGGCAAGAGAAAGCCTTACATAGTAAAAGCATCGGTTTAGTGCGGGTTTTGTGGAAACATGATCAGATTCAGGAAGAGACTTGGGAGTGCGAGAAAGAAATGAAGGAGCACTGGCCAGAACTCTTTTAGGAAAGTGATGGTTTTATACATTCCAAGGATGGAAAGGCCAATGGTTCGGAGAATGTAGGACCCCAATTTTCTAGTATGTGACCCTCTCATGATGCTTTTAATGGTAATAAAGTTAACAGCGTCAAATAGGAGAGTCGGGAGAACATGGAATAAATTTTGGGGAAAAAAGGGAAGTCTCACGGGAGGCGCACGATTTGTCTGAACCGTGCAGCCAAACAGTGTACAGTTGATTTTAGGGATAGTTTCATTCGCACAGTCGGTGCACATTTTGTCTAACTATGCCGCTAAAGCATGCGAGAAGGGTGGCCGAGGATGTAGCTAACACACAGTTAGCGTACGGTTTGTCAAACCGTGCGAACTAACTCTGCAGGCACTTAAATGAGATCATTAAATTGTGGATCTCACATGTTTTTGCCTCTAAATTCCTCATTTAGGCTTGTAATTGGACATAACTCTGGATTTTGGTTCTCCTTAGGTCATGGAGGGTTCTTCCATCTTTCCGGAGGTGATCCGAAGGCTTCTCTTGTCGAATCGGAGCCGGATTCTTGAGGCATGTGATCGTTCTTGTTTGGTTTCTTAGATCTACATTGATCCACTTCTCCTCTTCTATCAGTTTCCTAGATCTATGCCTGTTATGGGTAGATCTAAGTGTGTGGATGCAAAATATGAATATTTTTAGTCTTGGTTGTGTTAGGAGAATAGATATAAGGAGGGTCTTGGAGAATCAACCTGGTTTTCTCGTGTGTTCTTCATTTATTGGTGTTTCATCAAATCCTTTGAGGTAGGAGACTTATCTCTCAACTCCTCTTATTATAATTGATTGGGATAGTTTTAAATCAGGTTATTTGAATTAAATTGATTTTTTCAAATCATAGAATAAATCTTCTTTAGTGATGATTTATGGTTTTGATGATGTTGTGAAATCTTAGTGAATTCATGTGCAATGTGATTTGGATTCTTAATCATAAAAAGTTGATTTTAAATTATGGATTTGTTGGAATGGTAAATGGTTTGATAAAAAACGGGTTTTTAATAAAAATGGTGTTTTATTGAAATTATTTTTGTATTGAAATGGCTTTGATGAAATTGGTTTATTCTTTAGTTTTCAATAATAGTACATTTTTATTGAAATCATTTGAATTGGTTGAACATACTTGGTTTTGATGGAAATGGTTTTCAATAAAAGGTGATTTATTGAATGGGTGGTTTTGGCATGATCTTTGGGAATGTGTGGTGTGTGTTCATATTTCATTTAGTATAGATAAGGGCTTGGGGTCTCCCCCATAATTCAGGGATGGGTAAGGTTTAGGGCTCTCCCCCTTCAAACATTCTTATGGCATTCAGGATGGATAGGGGTTAGGGGTCTCCCCCATCATTCTGGGATGGATAAGGGATAGTGCCCTCCCCCGTAAAACATTCATTTTGCATTCGGGATAGATAAGGGTTAGGTGTCTCCCCCATCATTCTGGGGTGGATATGGGTTAGGGCTCTGCCCCGTCAAACATTCATATTGCATTTAAGACAGATAAGGGTTAGGGGTCTCCCCCATCATTCTATGATGGATAAGGTTTAGGGCTCTCCCCCTTCAAACATTCATATTGCATTTGAGGGTAGATAAGGATAATATGTCTCCCCCATCATTCTAGGATGGTTAAGGGTTAGGGATTCCCCCACTTCGAGGTATCATGCTTGGTTGGTTTCATGAGTTTGGGGGATGGTTGGGAGTGCCAAAGAAATGGAGTTTTTGAAAATTTGTTTTAAAGATTATTTAGACATTTTTCTGAAAAAATAACTTGCATGAAAATTGGTTTCAATTTCAATTGTATGTTTTTGGTTATAAATGGTTTTGGGAAACTTGTTATATTTAGTTATAAACTATTTTTGAGAAATTGTTTTACGTAAAATGTTTTATATAATTGTTTCAAACTCTTCTACACTAGTGGCGTGAGTAGGGAAGTAATTGGGTAAAACCTACTAAGTTTTATACTCACCCTTGCTTTGGCACATTGGTGATCTTGAAGATGTCATTTTCTGAGACACAGGTAAAGGTATGGCATCTAATTACTAGTGGTTCATGGTGATGCTTGGGATATGTTGTGGTGATTGTTTAATGGAGATCAGTGTGAATTCGTTTAGTGTGTCTTGGCTCTTTTCTGGTCTATTGTTTAGTCTTCCTCTTGGTACTCTGATATTGTGTTGGTTATGTGTTGGTTTTTAGAACAGTGTTGTTGTCTTTTGGTAATGCATGATTTGGTTGTTTAATTTACATGCATCATATAGTGGTTGTTAATGATGTTTTGGATGGTTTATTTCTCAAAGGGTAAATCATCCCCCGCTTGCATTGAAACCCTTTGGAATTTATTGCCAGCCTTTGGCATCTTGGGGATGTCACTTAGGGCCTAGTAATGACTCGTTGAGCTCTCAAGCCAATGGGAATTGGCGGGTCATTACAAGAACGAATATCAATTCTATTGTCAATTTATGGATTTCCCCACTAAGAAATACAATATATTTTCAATGGAGCTAAACAGATAATGGATATAATATGGTAGATGATCTATTTTATGTATAATAACCATGATCATATAATTAAATATGATGTTCCAAGACTGGATATAACTATATTAGTTAATTTAATGTGACAAGAGTCTTTATCTATTAATTTAACTACTAATCTAGTGGTTGTTGAGCAATGAATCATGTCTCTTGAAATGATATTTCTCTCCTTAGGATGTAATGAAAGTGAAAAGGTTAAAATGATAGTGTATTTTCTTTGAACTGATATTGATCAATAGTTTTCACTAATCTTGTATAGCACAGATGATAAATAATTTTATCATATAGAGTGGAGTGATTTTAAATTAATATTGTTTGATAAATATTTATTTCAAAGGAACTAAACTGAAATCAAGAAAAAATTTATCATCTTAATGAAAAAGGACGAAGAAAATGTTGTAGACTATGAAGATATATTTAAAATACTATCCAGCTATGATATGGATTATATATGAAATCCCTAAATAATTATTAATCATTTATTTAAACGTAATAAACTGATTCAATGAATGCAATGTAATTAGCAATCATTTTCATCTTATAATTAAATTTTGTTATATATGTTCTATCAAAACATAGAAGGAGCACACTAAAACCTGCATCGTCAAAGGAAATCCAGAGAATATTAGTTTGGTTAAATTCCATGAAAAAGAAAACACATCAATGAAGATTAAGTAAGTGAAATAATTTCCACATTATGTTAACTGTGGGAATAATCATTATAAGAAATGACTGAAGGTCATGGGAGTTTGAAATAAGTTTAGAATAAGGGGTCACATATTTCATTAATGTAAGGTAAAAAAAAAATCAATGATGTTTACTGCTTTATTTCTAAATAAATAGGGAATTATTCACACCAATGTCCCAAGAATTAGAGAAATATACCATAGAAGAGGACAAGAGGAGAAACTTATGTGGTCACTACATCTAAGGGGGATGTTCCTAATGTTGTGGTGTAAGGTACTTTAATCATATCAGAAAATTTATCCAATTATTGATTTGATTTTGGATCTTCGCTCTCTTTTATTTATTCCATGATTAACAATGAATATAAAACATTTCAATTTTTATTTATGAAGGGAGTCTTCAGTCAAAACACTTATGGGATTTTTGATTGCAATAAGTATGTGTCATTAAATCCATATTCTAACACAAAAATGTACATTATTTTCTGACAATATTATCATGAATATGGTTGAATTTCATATAATCGTTAGATTATTCTATATTTGAAAATATTATTTAGAAATTAATTTTATATAGAAGGTAGATATGATGCATATTGAATAAATGGAATTCTATATCTTGTGAATGGAGAATTAATCACCCAATTTATTCATAGACCCCCCCGATTGCTCTTCAAAAAAATTTTCGTAGGGAAGAAGAGAATATAAAATATATGGAAAAAAATTTAATCTTCATGTAGAAGTTGTAATAATTTTACATGAGTACATTGATTAATTTCCTAAGTAATTACTTGAAAAAACACTAGAGTGTGAAGTAGAATTTTTCATTAATTTAATCCCTAAAAAACCCTATTAAAATTTTCATATAAAATGTACACTTAGAAATTAGTGGAGTTAGAGAAACAACATAAAGATTTGTATTGTAAGAGATTTATACTCCCTAGTCTATCACCATGGGGATCCCCTGCTCTCATTTTTAATAATAATGATGGACTAGAAGGATATGTATTGAATAAATGGAAATCAATTATGTTACCATAAAGAACAAGTATCCTCTACATCACATTGAGTATTTATTTGATAAAATTAATGGAGATCAATATATTTCAATATTGACCATCATTATAGGTAACATCAATTAATATTAATGAAGATATATATTTAGAAAAAATCATTTCGAATGAGTTATGGAAATTACAAGTTTACAGTAATATCATTTCAACTAATTAATGCACCCTTTGTTTTCATAGATCTAATGAATATATTTTTCATGGAATAACATTATTTTATTTAGTTGTTATTAATGAAATCTTGGTATATTGTAAAATTTATTAAAACCATGATATTCAATTTTATATCATTCTAGAGACTCTTAGAATGAAAGAGTTATATGGTAAATTTAGAAAGTGCGAATTATGGTTTTAGGAAATTTCATTTGATGGTAATACCTTCCCTAAATATGGAATCTAAGTTGATATTATGAAGGAAAAGTTAGTCCAATAATGACTTACACCAACAAACATAATAGAGGCTTGTAGTTTCATTTGTCTAGTAGGTTACTATCATTTTTTCGTTCATAATTTTACCCAATTGGATAAACTGCTAACCAATATCACATGTAAAGGTGTAATGTTCATATAGACAAATTAATATGAAGAATGTTTTGAATAATTAAAAATTGGACCAATCAATGCTCTGATTTTTACTCTACCATCAGGAAATGATTTTTTTGGAATACAGTAATGAAGAAAATAAAATAATAGGTAGTATCTTTATGAAAAGTGATACTGTTATTGTATTTTTATCAAAGTAGTTAAAAAATATTTAAACTAATTATCCAACTCATAATCTTGATTTAGTAGTTATATCCTTTTCTCAAATGATATAGAGGAACTCTCCAGGGCGAAATAATTGAGATATAAATGGATCACAAGGGTTTTAAATACATATCTACATAAAAATAACTCTACTTGATATGAAGAAGATTAAATATGCATCATGTAGGAAATAACATTGAGTTATAACCCAAATGAAGATTGAGAGAGATTATATGTCAATGGATTTATTAGATATGGATATGGTAATTATTAAATAAGGGGAAACACCACTCCTTTTTTTAAATGATTTTGAAATTATCTTTATTGGAAAAGATAAAAATATGTCAATCTGATGATGAGAATATTCTTAATAAAATTTATGTTCTGAATGATGGAATATTTGAAACATTTGTTCATGAAGATGGAATTGTAAAATTTGTAGTGTTTTTTTGATCCATCAATAACTGATACATAAGGAGAACAATTATAAAATGTTGATATATCAAATATCTATATACACCTTGGTAGTACAAAGATGTATATAGATCCGTAGGAATATTTTTGGTGGGATTATATGAAGTATGAACATGATAACTATGTATTAAGATGTATAGTTTTCAACAAGTGTAGCTTGAGATAAAATATCTGAGTGGATTCTTATAATCTCCTCCTATACTTGTGTGGAAAAGGGTTGAAAATATGATTGAATTTTTATAGGACTACTGTGTACTCCTAGATGGAATGATATGTTATTGGATACTATTGATCACCTTACAAAATTAGATATTTTTTTGATTTAGTATAAGATTTTACTCTTGATAACTTATAAGGACTATATGTTGATGATGTTTTAATATTTCATGATGATCATCTATCGATTCGGTCTAATTAAGATCCCCATTTTCATCAATATTATTGAAGTTTCTTCAGAAGATCCAGATACTAATCTTCAATAAATTATCTCCAAATATCCTCAAACTAATCAAAAATATAAAATTATTATTCACACATTTGTATACATGTTGATATTATGATCACTTGATATTCCAGATATATAGGATCAATATATACCATTGTTAGTGTTTTCTACTATAATAGTTTCCATTCAAGTATTCAAATTGTGTCTTATAAAGAAATATATTGAAATATATGTTATACTGTAAATTGCTAGAATGAATTTAGTGAATAGAAACTTATAGACCTGGAACATTTTGAATAGAAAATAATAGAGTAAAATATTATTCGGGCTCATATTAAAAAATCTCAATGTAGAAAATATTTTCATGTTGACAACTAGAGAAAGGATTCGGAATTTCACGTGGGAGATCATGTATTTATTAAAGTATCTACATAAAAGGGTGTTATAAGGGTTATAAAAAAAGAGAAATTAATCCCCATGTATTTCAGACCATTCAAAATTCAATAAATAATTGAAGGTATAGCTTACTGATTTGAAATTCCACAAAGTCTCATTAAATCTCTCGATGTGTTCCACATATCAATTTTAAAGAAGTGCATGCCTGAACCAAAAAATATACTAACCTATGATGAAATAGAACTATAACCAGATTTATCTTAATCTGAAGTTCCTATCATGATTCTTGACACTAGAGTGAATGTTTTAATGAATCAAATAATTAAACTGGTAAAGATTCTTTGGAGAAACCATAATATGGAAGATGCAATGTGGAAAACTGAGGATGTAGTAAAGTAGAACAACCCTCATGATTATAAAATTTATTATTCATAAAATTTCTAGGAATTTATTTTTTTGGGAATACTATAACACTCCATGACTTTATTTTACGTCTCTTCTTAAATAAATTCAATTTCTTCGATAGTTTATGTTGCATGCAACACTGAAATTATTTGATCCTTGATATGATCACCCACATATTATAAACTAGTCATTAAATTTTCTAGTATGAATAGGATAACCTATTTTATGAAATATATATGAAGTTCAAATTTATTTATTTTTATTACATAAGAACATAATTTTTAGTAAAGTCATTTATTCTTCAAAAATATATTTTCCTCAAAAATGGTTTTCTTTTTTTTTTATGAGTAAATATTATAATAAATATCTAGAATTTATTGAAAATATATTTTATAAAACTAATACAACTTTTTAAATTATCATATTAAAATTATCTTATGGTGAATATTTGGGAATTTTTTGAAAAGATTTATTTTCCAACGAACAAATAAAAATACTAAATTTTATAAATCTATTATTTTATTTTTATTAAGAGATCCCTTTCTGATTTTAATTTTATATCTATGTAAATTAACTAAATTTAGTTATATATAATATAAATAATTTCATTGTAATCATCATTATACCATATTATTTGTATAATTACATTTTTGGGCTAAAAATTCATTTTTCAAGAAAGCCATTTTCCATCTCATTTTGCAAGACAAATTTTAAATAAAATTATTTAATATATGTGTATTGAGTTTTATAAAATTGATTACATATTTGGATTCATAAGGTTCAAATTTTTTAAATAGATCCCTTTTATTTTTGGAAAATATGAATAGTAACTTTAGTAATTCTGTTACAATGTTAAATGGTAAATTAGGTAATATAGGTTAACAATAAAATGATATGAAATAGAAAATGACCCTAAAACATTCAATAATTACAAATTATGAGTAATTTTCATTCATAATAATTTATTTTTGGATATATGAAAATTTTTCATTAGGAACAGATTAAAACCTTTATAATATATTATTTAAATAAAATTCCAAGATATCACATTTAGGATTTTAATAACCATAACATTTTTAAAATGTTGTTATCCAAAATGTAACTTCAAATATAAATATTATTTTTAAAAATAATAAAATTTTAATCATTAGAGTAATTTATATTTAATTTTTATTGATGAAATTATTACCTTAAATGTGTATACATCACAAACGCAATAAATATTTAATTAATTGAATAATAAAATAAATGATATTAAAAATACTAAAATAAATATAATATGATATACCTTATTTTCATAAACTAATTTTATAGAATCATATGTTATATTAGGTATGTGTTAATATAATTTTTTTATGTAACGTTATTTTCATGAGTTTATTAAAGTCAATGTAATTAATAGGGTCAAAATAGACAATAATAATATTTTGTGAATACAATCAATTATAAAATTATAAAATTATAAAAAAAATTAAATAAAAAAATTAATTGTATATGTTCTAAAAGGTCATCCCATATGAGTTTATATTATGTTTTGATGTTTTTTCTTTATTATAGTCTTATAATATTGTAATATTTTTAGAGTTTCCAAAACTTCTACTCACTATGATTATAAAAGGACACCCAATCATTCATTTTTTTAAACCACATTTAGTAATATACAACTACAAATATCTACCCATTTATCTTCTAAAAATTATTATTTAAATTATTGGGGTCGAGTTCCTTCAAAAATACATACCCTAGGTTATTTAAGATATGTCATAAAGGATCCCCTTCAAAGAAGATGTAATCGTCTTTTCCGACTCTTTTGAAATTATTTCATAATCTAGGTCCTATTAATGTGTTGTTTCTATACAAAATTAATTAATAAATTACCAAATATATAATAATATGATATTTTTTTATGAAACAACCATATTATACCTTTTATCCATCCTGTGTAAAATAATATTATCACATGTGTGTTGGTATGACTTACCGTGTCCACCCAATGTTGTAATTTATTATTAATCAACACATTACATGTATGGTTTTATTAATTGAAATGATAAATATATATGATATGTATTACATAATTTTAGTTCTTTATAAATTAATATATCATTCAAATAATTAACATTTTACCCATTAATGGAATGATGTTATTACTCATGCGTATGCATGACCTACTGTCTCTGTGATGTGAAGTGTTTCATTTTAAAGGATCAAAATTCAAGAATGGTTCAAATAAAATATTTAATGATTATATATTATATTTACAAAATTAATATAATTTTAAATATAATGGATCTATATACAAGGAAAAATAACTAGGACATTCATGACAAACCATGTATTGAAAAATAATGAAATTAACACCCTAATCAATTAAAATGTAGAAATATTATTAATGAATGAGTTATAAGATGTTATTAAAAGATCATATAGGGTAGTATAAATTTTAATATCATTCTTGAATTAATTAATTGAATTCTTTAATCCGTTATATAAGAGGATAAATTATTCATATCTAAAGGGAAGCATGAGGTAAGGGATTACATAACTAAATTTCAATTCATTCAATTAAACTTATACTTCATTGATTATATCATGATAAACTCATGTGTGAAATTAATTGTTTATGTTATGTTTTATTTAATATTTTTTATGTTTACATACTATTTATATAAAAAATTTGGTATTTTGATTTAATTTCACTTTTATGATATGATATTTGATGAATATTTTAATAATATGAACCTAATGTTTTTATAGTGTATATATCCCTCCTTTTATTTATTTATGATCATCATTCATTGAAAATTAAATTTCTCATAAATATCCATATTCTTGTGTAATGAATGTGATTATTACTTAATCCATGTACCAATTAATGATATGTTCTTACATTTTGATAGTTTTTGATTTAATGGAGATTTATTGATAAATCTGTATTCTTTATTCAATACAAATATTTGGTTATAAAGAATATTTATTGTTGAGTTAAATTTATTATCCACTATATGAGGAATGATTTGGAAATGAAACACATGGGGAATCGATTTGTGATATCCCCTTGATAAATTAGTAGTTTCATGAGGTTAATCAAGTGAAGAAAACATTCAACATGTTTTTACTTATAGTTTTAACCGTATTTTCAAATTTCATGATGACAATGGTATCATATACCTAGTAAACATGAAATTTCAAAATTAATCATTTACTTCATTTTAGTTATTATTACTATCTAGGATATTTTAAAATTGATACTCTCTGTGGATTAATTTCATTATGATTTATTATTTAAATGGAATGTTTTAAATTATTTACCTTTCCATATTGGTCAATACTATTCATTCTTGGTGGCATCCACTGTATATAACCCTTACTGAGAATTTTAGATCACCATTAATTTTTTTTCTTTCCCAGGTGGTGAAGATGACATATTTTAATGAGTTCAAGGATATTGTTTACTTTACTTTATTATGTTCTATGTTTATCACCAATGTAATATATGAACTATATATCTATCTTGATCTCCAAAATTAAAGAACTATTTGGTCCTTAGAGATGTTATTCCTTGTATTTAATACCAATTTAAAAATGTAAACACCAATTCTAGGTTACTGAAGTTAGGGTTTTCATATATGGGGCCTAAAATTATATGTCATCAGAATATATTAGTAGGTCACAATAGAAAAAACAAGTTGGGTTTTGGTTTATACCTCTTACCATGAATGGAATGTATCTTAGAACCAAGACTTGATAGCATGTTTTAGTGTCTAAAATTATTCATTCAACCAGTATAAAATTAATGATTATTGTTATAAATATATTATTTTATTTGATGTTATATATCATTCCATAATTTTCATTTTATTATAGATTCATTTCATTCATTTATTCATGGAACATAACTTATGACATGTTTATGGTAGGAAAATATAGAAAATATGCTACTACTTACTGTCCAATTGACTTATAACTTATTTTTTTAATTCCCAATTATACATACAAAAGAATATACCTAAATTTTTGGTATATAATGGATGGGATAATATTGTTCTAAAAAAATTTCATGTTGTATCTTTTGTTCTGAAATGTGATGTATGTTTGTATCTAGTCTTCCAAGACTACTTTACTTTTGGATCATTTGGGAATATTGTAATCTATAACAATAATGTAATATAATTACAAGAACTGAGTTTCATAGATTCTAAGATGTTACAGTAGCGTTATCACAATATCTAAAAAACCATCACACCACTAATTTGTAAATCATATTTACATAATACACCACTTCTTCCAGAACAACACACAAAAAGGATATATCATATTGCTGTTTAATGAAACTGAAAACTAGATAGATGACATGTTTAATAAAATTTTATAATAGTATAGATTTGATTATATTATACTAATTTTAGTAATATTCAATAAATAAGCATCATAATATCAACTTATGTATTCAATTATCTCCTAACATCGAAATAATGATTGGGAAAGGGGGAAGAAATCCTCTATTTTTGAATCATACTAACATTTTATGTGGGAACGATACATGCTCCTGAATGGTATTTTACTAAAAAAATACCAATTAGAAGTTAAACCATTAGTTATGATCGATAAACATTAACATATTAAAGGAAAAATTTACTTCATAATACTACTTACTTCACTATTAAAAATGAGATACTCATAAAACATGTGTTATATTTTTACGATTAATTTTTACAACCCTGATTCCTTTAAAACAATTTTATTTTATGATATTTTCTATTTAAATTTTTAATATTTATAGATTTCAATTTTTATTCTTTTATTTTTATAGAATTATTTAATGTTATGTATATATATATCATAAGATACTCTTATACTTTAAAACTGTAAAAATTGTCTTCATGTACTATTAATCTTAGGATTTACTCTGACTAACTCGAATGAAGGGAATATTTTTCATTTTTCTATCAACATGATTTTATCATTTAATTTCATATGTAGGTATCAAAAATATTACCTCACTGATGTTCTTTTTCATTATTCTTATCATTCATAAATTATATACCTTTACATGTTACTATTTTTTCCATTATTTTTATATTGATTTTATTTTTGACTACCATATATGAAGAGAGTTTACTGAATAACATAATAAAGTCTATATGTTTCATTTATATGGAATAAATTTTATGAAATTAGTAATTTTTTGAAAGGAGGAGAAATTAATTCATTATTTTACAGTGGGTAGACATTATTTAGGGGGTATTATGGTAAGTATTTGTGTATTTTTTTAATTTATTCTGCTAATAAGGAATATTGTAACATCCATTGAACCATGAAGAAACAACATTGAATGGGAGAGAATCCGGTGTGTTTTTTTAAAAAATTACAAATCTTCTTTTAACATGAACCCTTCTATCATGAAATACATTTTAATTTTTATATTATAAATCGATCATTTATGCTTCACCCAAAATAACACAAATCCATTAAATATAGAAATATAAACTGGATATCTGCACATATAATTTATAAATGGACCAAAATAAATATGGAAAACCTACTTATAATCATGTTAACGCCTATTGAGTCACTGTTTTCAGACTTTAATCAAATCGCTATTTAATATGGGTGGATATGGATCTTTGTGTTACATGTTCCTCTTCATTAAATAGGTGGTTGCACAATATTAAATTGATGATAAAACTACACTACATTACTAATGTTAAGGGGTATTTGTATTATCATCTATAGTATTAATCTCTCTCTGGCATTCCTTTTTCTTACTCAATCTTAAGTAGTTCCCTGATGTGTCCAATGATGACTTTGAACCATCAAATTAACGATATGATTCCTCAACTCAAATTATCTTACAACTAACATGATTTAATCAATAAATAAACATTCCTCTTGATCTTTTCTCTATTTATATATTCCAATTAATTATAGAAACTAGTTTTATTTACTTAAATATCAATGTCTTCAAGAATATAACACAAAATATTAATTACCTAGCTTTTTCTCAGTAAACACAATCTCAAAATCACTTCCCAACTCTTCACAATGAACTAAATCACTTTGTTATTAATCACTCACTTCTTATTTACATACTAGATTAAATAAATTAAATTTGAAAATAAAGGCTCATAATATTCACTAGAATTATATCTTTTACTTTTCTTCTGCTACAAGTCCCCAAAAATTAAATAAACTATGCTCATTTTCATTCTTCTTCCTCTCTACAACATGAAACAAATTTTTCTTCATCCTCAAGATTCTTCTTCTTATTATTTTACATTTTTATCTTCTTATAATATTTTTTAATGGATAAATTTAATTTTTTTCTATCATAGTTCAAAATACCATTGGAAATTACACCCACTACTTTGGTGGTATAGACGTATGAACTCATCGTATCTTCTATCATTGAGATCCAAACATCTCGCATAAGTAGGAAAATAAATTTAATGATCCTTTCATTTTTAATGATCAATAAATGGGTTGAAAAAGAATTCCAACACACATAAATCAGTATTCTAAATACCAATATTTATCCCATGATTATAGCAATTTTTTACTGAAATGGTATTCAGTAAATACCTTTGATAAAATCCCTTTATTTTCAAAACTCAGCAGAATAAAAAATTTAATTTCATTTTTCTCTAGGATCAGATCCTTGTTCATCTTCAAATTAATATACTTCTATTGAAAACAAAAAATAAATCCTCATAACTATATAAAAATATATGGTACATCAGTTTGTATCAATTAACATAGTCTTGAAGTGTGTGATTTTCACATCACACAAGTACAACACTCAATTTGGATATATAAAAATAGATAACAAATTAGAAATTATTGTTGATTTATTATTCTAATCATGATTCTTCCCAAAATTACATCAGTTACTTGACAATTTCTAATATTTTACTCATATGTATCATCATTATTCATGAGAAATAAGGAAATTAATTTTAGAACTTTTAATTTTGTATACATTATATAAAATTTGATCATCACTTCTCTTAAATCAAATATAATTTATTCATGCTTTTTCTAGGTAATTGATAAGATTCAAGACGTCCCAAATACATGGGAACAACTTAAACATCATCATATTTATCATTATTTATAATCTCAAAATTTTAAAAGACAAGATTTTTCATTCTACGACAATGTTGGATTTTTTAATTTATTTACATTATAGGTAAAGATATTTTACATATATAAATTTTTTATCTTACATGAATCTAATTATCTAATATTTTTTGAAATATTTTTTCCATTTTTAAAATATATAGAGTAATTTACTTTCAGAGTGGCTCATGTAACTAAATTATCTTTTGAGAAGATGTTTTTATTTCATTTTTCAAACACAAATCTCTCATGTTACTTGTATGTTGGACAACCATTTTGCACAAAATAATTTATAAAGATAGTTTATTTTTAAGTAAATCCCTTATAAAATTTTCTATTGCATAGATGAATTATCTTATGGATATATCACGTTGAATAAACGCATTTCCCCTTTACCATAGTTTCATCTTGAGTAGTGTGATTCCATATATTAATCAAATAAACTCTATGATTTTAAAAAACATTTTTAGTCCTCTTAATACATCTTAAATCATCTTATAAAATTTTCAAATATTCATGTAAATTACTCAAATAACCCCAAACTTTTTTAAACTTGTATTTTAGGTGTTAAAACACAAATTATATTAAAATTGGAGTGTAACATACCAGGTTTTACTATGATTTACGTGTCATTTATTCGGTTTAAATTATTATTTTTACCATAATAGGAATTAATGTTGAGATCATGGTTTTTCTTGGGGGTGTCCGATGTTTATTCAGAGCCTGGAGCCTAACCATTGGAGAAAAACAGACATGCCACAGGGTAAGCAGAAATCTTGTGGGACACGTTTCTCGATTACCCCAAACTGTTCAAGGTGTGAATGTGGGGGTGCTATTGGTAACATGGTTAGAGAAATATGTGTCACCTAATTCACATGCCAGTGCATGGATCCTTCAATCTTAAATAGCTCTGCTTTTTATGGTTTTCACACTATTAAGAAAACTGTCGGCACTTGACATATGTGGTGCCCCTTGAAGTAGTAAAGGGAACACAGTTGGCACAAAGTTTGGAAAAACAGTATGACTAAACTATGAAAACCAATTTGTTTAGACAAAATGACTTATTTGACCATAAAATTATTTATAACCTAAAATACATATTTTCTCATCTGCTTTGAATGAACACACCTTTAGAGATCCTCATTAATCCCAATCATATTTTTTTCCTCCATTTCATCATCAAAACTCAAAATAAAGAGGGATTTGTCTAATTGGATTTGTGATTGTTTTTTATTCAATCCCATTCTTCAATTATTTTTTATTCTTTGTATTGAAAGATTTATTTTTGTGAAAGCAAGTATGACATATTTTTAGGTTCTTCATTGTTTCCTCATTTTTCTCATGATGTAATTCAAATCAGAAGTTGATACTCGATAAGAAAACCACTATGGATATATGGTAGATGGTGCATACTTTTAACAAGTTGTTTCGTTCTTTATAGATTTTATTTAATAATACTGGAAGACAAAATATTCTATTGTTTCCCCTAAAATGAATTAAAATTCAGAATTGAATGTATTGTAACCTGTTAGCGATTCCAACTAGTTCATTGTGACTTATTAGAGGATTTTCCCCAACAAAGATCTCCCGTCGGGTGCGTCTTTATCATTTTCATTTTTTATACCACACATGGGGTGTGTCTTTGAGCTTTTCCATGCTTGAAGAAAACCATTTATGATTTAATTGAATATATGTGTTTATTTGGGATATGATATACTTCCTCTTCGATGTGATACATGAGTTTGAACTATTAAATTGTTGAAATGTGATTTCTTATATCAGTGGGTAAACGCATAGAATGTAATTTAATATGAATTTATATTTTATTGGGTAAAATCATGGAATTTAATGGTTGAGAATTGATAATTAGATAGAATGATTAATGTTTCCCTTAAATGCATTAGGTGTTAATCCTTGGATCATGATAGAGGTAGTGGACACATGGGATGAGATTAATCCTTCGGTCTTGATTCCATGGGATACCTTAGGCATTGAAACACCTTGGATTTAGTTTGTTTGGCCTCATAGTGGATATTGTCTTTTTCCATGCTCCTTGGACCCCAAAACCCATATAACATAGTTTCCATCAAGATTACCCTAGGACTCGACATGTTTGACTTGGTTCACAATACCTTGGATTTTAACTCGTGGGGTCTAAAACATCTGTTTATATGGATTGGCCTTGGTAAATGTGATATAACTAATTATACACCATAGCCATTATTGTTATGACATTAAAAGTTTTATGATGCATCCTTGAATAGTATGTGATATTTTGTATATGGCATGGCTATTTTGTTTACTTTATTTTTCATTATTGCAGTCTTGTTATACGTTCTTGAGAATTTTAATGTATGGATTCTTCTTTGGCTATGCAATATCACTTTCTTTTGTTACATATTACTTGGTAACATTAATTTCAGTACTAATATTTTTTATATATATACTTCACAATATTTTAGATTTTATTACGCAACTATGTCTTTTTATAGACACCTTGTTTGGTGACCTACTAGAAATGTATCTCACAACCTATTCATGATTTCATTGGGTACCCAGATAGACTATATGGATTCAAGTAGATATTGAGGAATGATCCCATAGTAAGATTCTTAACATGTTGCTTCTTTGGGAAAAGGGAGAAGAAACCTGAGTTGAGGCTCCCAATGCTATGTCGGATAGTTAATTTTTGGTCTTTTGGTATTTTTATATATGTATTGTATTGATGCCTATATACATGTTTTGGATTATTTATAGACACATGACATGATCATTATTATATATGAAATTACATTGCCATTTTTATATATACCTTTTGTGGATGTTTATATTATGTATGGGTATTTTATCTCCTTCCACCATTGACTATTATTGTTATCCTATTATGATACACTTTGGTAATTATTGAATAGCTTTCCAAGGACACACCATAGGCCCTTGCTGCTAGTTGGAAGCCTCTGGTTTTTAAGGAGATGTACTTTAAGAAATATGTCCAATTGGGTAAGGTCACTATTCAATGGCATGTAGATTTTGGATGTTAGACTGTTTTATACGAGGTTTTTTATTTTCATTCATTACTATTTTTCAACAATAGAAAGTTGATTAGGAAGGAATAATAATTTAGTAATGAGCTAAGCTTGAGAGTAACTAACCCATGTATTGGAAAAAGACAAATTACATAAAATGAAAAAAACATTGAGATTTTTCCTATTAAAATTGTTTTGGATATCACTGTTAGGTGATGTACCATTATTGTGATTTTATTATTTAAATAATTTAGGGTTCTATTTTTTTACAACCTAATGATATGAGTGTATTCCATCTCATGCATCATTGTCGGCACCTATTATAATTAAAATTCCATTCATTATACCATTCCATATAAGTTGAATCACTTGACATAAAGAATTTGGGATATATTCCTTATATGATATTAATTATTTTTTTATAGATTTTATAAAAAGGGAATTGAGAAATGTGGTTGTTTCATAGAGTTCCTACTATAACCTAAGAAGTATTTTTCTGATTAGGCTACACAAGACACCCTAAGTGGCCAATTATAGAATGTTGATTCATGAACCATGATACCCATAAACTGAAACGTGTTATTGTATGAGTTATGTGGATTCCATATTTTGGTTCATGAGGTTTTTGGGCCCTTATGAATTAGAAGTGAAACACCATTTGGTTAATCCATTTAAATGAGAAATTTTAAAAGAAAATTAGTTCAAATGAAATTGAAACTCTGATATAGAGACATAACATTGATCTGAATTTTATATGGAATTAGGTAGTGTCCCTATAAAAATTGTGACTATTTATTTAATCATTCATGGATTTTAGAGAAAACATTGTGGTTTGAAATTTATATAGGATGGTTTTTATATGTCAAATGATTTTAGTTGTAAAATTTTCTTTTGATCTCTTTTGAAGAATGAAGTTGGAATTAGAGACATGCCACCCTGATGACCTCTGGTAATATTCCAGGAGGGTGGTGATAACTATGCTGCAGAGAAAATAGGCCATGACCTATTAGTGTATCCTAAAATATCTCCAGTTATGGAACTAGTAGTTTTACTAGACATAAATGATGAGGTACATTTATATTAGGGGTTTTTATGATTTATGAAAACTTTTAAAGGATAATTGCATCCTATCCTATCTATGGATGAGTGGATGCATGTGTTTCAGTAGTAGAAACATCCAAAAATTTATATTGTTGGAGGTTTATAGTTTGATAAGATTTGTATTGAGAATTATATATTAATCTTAATGCATATAAAGTCACCTCCTGAGAAGAGGGGGATTCTTATGACTTACATACATCGAGGAGCAGCAAAGCGTTGATGGGATGTTTGGAAACTGACAGATAGGATGTGAGACAATGTTTATAGGGATTTACACACCAGATTATATGAATACTTTAATCATGAGATTATGACTAATTATATGTATAGTCTCTCAACCCAGTAGTTTGACTTCTAGGGGAAGTAAGAGACGATTTGAGGCTAACCATGAGATATATACCAGCATGGACTCTAGTGTTGGAAGTAAAGTTTTTTTTTCATCAATGTGAAAGATGGTGAAACATGAAGAATTAGAGTGATCTTAACCTAGTTGAGTGGTGAGATTACAGAAGGATGGTCCCCATGAAGTGATTTCGTAGGACCTCCCCTATAGTAGTGAGTGGTAGTGGGTTATCTTTGACCCTATGTTCAGGAGTGGGTTTCATAGCTCCATGTTAGGTAGTGAGATGGAGTAGTATAGCATACTTCGGATGAGGTGGTGGTCGTGACCAAGGCATATATGAACCAGTTGTACCAATAAAATAGTGTGGTCTTTCTCTATGTTGCGAGGTTTTGTCATAGGGCCACATTTTAGTCCAAATATATTCTATATAGCCTACCCCATATGAGCAGGGATCTGGTCCATCTACATTGAGAGGTATGATCCTAGTAGTATTTACTCTTATATATTTTTATTAAATACAGGTGCATCACATTGTTTCATATCTTTATCTAGGGTGGAATTACATGGGCATATTTTTCAGTTTTTATATGGTGTTATGAATCTTAACACTCTAGTAGGGATTAGAAAAGGGGATGTGAATCAGTGTAGGGATTTCCCCTTGAGATTAGTTAGTGTCACATCATCAAGAATTTTTTGTACTTGAGATGATCGGGTTTTACATCACACTCAGGATGGACTAACAAGTATCTTATCGAACTTACGTTGATTACTATTACTCTAGGTGATTTTCACAACACCAATGTCAATATATTATATTAATAGGGGTGAATGGGACATCCAGGAGAGCCAATACATACCATAGAATCATCATAGGGTATTATGGAAGCCAAAATTGCTTGATCGTATCTGGATGACTAGGGAGAACATCAGGCAGAACCTCCTACAGTGTTTGATCATTTCAGGGATTTAATACTAGAAAAAAAAATTCATGTTTACCTTTGGAGAGAGAGGTTGAGTTATCCATTGAGCTAGTTCCATGAATTTCACCAATATTCATTCCTCCTTACAATATAGAATCTACATAGTTTATAAGATCAAGAGGAAGATAGAGAATTAAGAGGAGAAGTGTTTTATATGACCAATACATCTCTATGGGGTTTCTAGTCCTTTTGTGAAAAAAGGAATATGGTAAATCTAATCTATACATATATTTTTGGAAATTGTACCAGTTGATAGTTAAGAATAGATATCCCTTTCCATAGATAAATTACCTATGTGATAAAATTTAAGGAGCTCGAGTGTTCTTGAAAATCAATTTTAGATTTGGATATTATCAAGTGTTTGTCCAAGAAATTTAAATACCTCGTAAAGGTTTTTCAAAATAGATATGGTCAAATTGAGTATCTAGTTATGGAATCCGATGACATAAATGCACCAGAATATTTCATTGGACTAATTAACTGACTTTTAATTCATTATATAGATTCATTTTTAGTAGATTTTGTGGATGATATATTAGTTTATTCCCACAATCCACATGACCATAGAAAATATTTTGATATTTTTTTGCATATGCTGAGAGAGCATCAATTTTAAGATAATCTCACAATGTGCTACTTCTAAACAAAAATGATTAACATACTGGTCATGTTATCTCAGATATAAGAGTATCTGTTGTCCCAAAGAAGGTGAGAGTTGTAGTTTCCTTTGAGAGTCCCATGGACCACTTTAAAATATTTTTTTTCATAGGGCCAGCTAGATATTATAGGCATTTTATACATGACTTATCATGATTAGTAACACCATTGAAGGGATAGACTATGAAGGGTATGTATTATATAAAGTTATATACCTATGAGATAGACTTTTATGGAGTTGACGAAGAGATTGACTTTAGTTTTGGTCCTGATTATTCTATATTTGGGTAGGAACTACACAGTGTTTGGTGACGAATCATGTATTATGCTAGGATCAATTCTGATATAGTTGGATATAGTCATAACATATAGGTCTCGATATATATGTACCCATGAGATTAATAACCCAAAACACGATATTGATTATGCTGCAGTTGTTCATCCATTGCACTATTAGAGACACTATTTAATGAGATATCATTTTATGGTGTACATAGACCAAAAACGATTCATGTATATATTTACACAGTATGATCTAAATATGAGGTAGAGTATGTGTGTTGATTACCTTAATTATTTTGACTTTAAGCTTCCCTATACTTTTAGAAAATGGAAATATAGTAGCTGATGCAATGAGCATGAAGAATCAGAAACATGTAGTTCAGGAGACAAGTAGAAAGTGGAAGCTTATGGATTTTCATTCTGTGATTCACTTGGTGGTTTTGTAAAGGATGGGAGATAATCAACTTTAAATATTATCTATGACATATACTATACTGTATAATGTGAGGATGAAGAAAATATCATATTAAAAGGGCCTAGTACTATAAGAGAGTGTGACGTGTGAGGATTCAAATCTTGGTTGGATTATAGGCGATGATAAGAGCTTGCATGTACATGGTCTTGTTTGGGTTTCATTGGACGTATGTGAGGATATTATTTTGGATTTTCATGCCCTTGGCTGGGAAACTCATCTTGAATTTACCAATATGTACCGTGATTTACATTGCTAGTATTAGTGGTTAGGTTTGAAGTGTGAGGTATCTATTTTTGTTACAAGCTGTTCTACTAATCCGTAGGTGAAGTGGAATATTACTGTCCATCTATAATTTTAAAACAATTCCGAATTCTTGATTCTAAATGGGATAACATTGAAATAGATTTCGTGACTTATTTTCCAATGCCACCTCAAGGTGTTGATGTTGTCTGGGATGTTTCTGATAGGAACATGAAGGTTTCAAATTTCATTCCAATCAACGATAACTAATATGTGAATGATCTTGGGATGTTATATATCTGGTATATGGTACAACATCATGGGGTACCTCTCACTGTCATTTTAGATAAGGATTCCCGGTTTATATCTTTTTTTAGATGTTTTTGTAGAGGGTAGTCGGTATAAAGGTGCTTCCGAGCATGACATACCACCATCATACTGACTGCCAATCAGAGCATACTATACATGTTCTTGAGGATATTCTTCTAGAATACATATTATATTATGGGGGATATTGGGAGAGGTATATACCCATTATAGGGTTCTAGAACAATAATAACTATCAGGAGACTATAAAAATGGAACCATATGAGACTTTGTACAGTAGGACATGTCGAACTTCCCAATACTAGCTATAAACAGGTGATGCATCTTTACAAGAACCTTGTCTCGTTTAAGAGACTTTTGAGAAATTTTAGTTGATCAGAATTTATATTTATACTACTTAGTATCAATATAAAATGTACTATGATCTTCATTAATGAAATCTAGAATTTGAGGTTAGAAATTAGTTCCTTTTACAAATCTCACTGATGATTGGAACCAAATGGATTAGTATATAGGGTAAGCTCTCTCTATAACAAGTAGGCATGTTTGAGTTTATGGAGAGAGTCATGATGGTAGCCTAATGGTTGTAGTTACCTCATTGGTACAAGGCCATGCATGATGTCTTCCATGTATCTCAAATATGATGTTTTCTCTCTTTACTATCTCACATTCTATAGTCATATGAGGTTGAATTACAAGAAGATACATCCTTTGAGGAATATCATATACACATTTTTGATATGGTGATGAAGGTTCTATGAGGATTGTAAGTTCCCCAAGTACAAGTTTTACTGAAGAATAGCTGTTTATTGAATTAGACTTGTTAGTGGAAGGTTATCGTATGTTCACAGTGACCGATGTTATTCTCAGGTGATTCTGGACCACCTATAAGGGGGAAATTCCATGATGAATTTCTTTTAGGGGGAGATTTTATGATCTTGGGTTTTACTATGAGGTAAAAATATTTTTTACCTTAACTTTAAATTTTTTTACAGCCTAATGGGAATGATTGTTGATATCATGAGGGTTTAAATGGAGTCTAGGACTTGTTTGTATTCTTGAGCCCATCATTTGATGAAAAATATATAGGTCGCATGTTTAGGAACAACTGTATGGGACAGGTCACACAATTACCCATAACCATTAAAGGCCTGATAGTGGGGTGGTATAGAATGCATAGTTTGAGGAAACCATTAAACATGAGGCTCATACTCATTTTATGCACCATCAAATTTTAGAAGATTTTTTTTTCATGGTAATCACATTGTTAGTAAAACCATGTCCACTAACCATTCAAGGTTCCTCGTGATGCAGTGAAGGGTGCATGATTGGTGGAAAGTTTGAAAAAATAGTGAAATTCTATATTTTTAATACAAAGGATTATTTTCACCTTAAAATTTTTTATAACATAAAATCCATTTTTTCTCATAATTTGCATTAGAGTACAACATTGGAGCTCATCTTGAAGCTATGTTTGAGGAATTACAACCATTTCATTATTCAAACTCCGAATCGAGAGTCTTTTTTAGGATGGATGTTGTTAGGTATGTTCTTCAATCCTCTAATTTTGTTCTATATTATTCTTGGTATCAATGAAGTTATTTAGGTGTAAGATAATACTCATTATTCATATATTCTCCATCAATTCTTCATTTTTCTATTGATATGATTCAAATCAGAAGCTGAAACTGGATGATAACTCTACTAAGGACCTATGGTAGGTGGTGTATACTTTTCACAAGTAGTCTAGTGATTTATAGAGATAGTTTCCATGTTCTGACAAGCTGTAGTATTTCTTCCACCCCTAAAATTAATTGAATGTTTAAATTGAACTTATTGGAACTTGTTAGGGATTTTTACTAGTTCCTTTAGACTTGTTAGAGGTTTTTTACCCAAAAATGGTCACCCATGGGGTGTGAGTTTGACATTTTAATTTTTTATACCACCCATGGGGTGTGTGTTTGAGCATTCTAAGTTAGAGTAAGACCATGTATAAATTAATTAAGTTGAATTATTTGATTTGGAGATGTTTTACCTCCTCTTCCATGTGACACATGACATTGAACTATTTTATTGTTAAAAAAAGATATTTTTATATGAGTGGGTAAACTCATTGAATGAAATTTAATCAGAATTGATATATAAAAGTTGGTGAACTCATGGAATTGAATTCCTATGAATTTATAGATGTAATGAATGATGAATGTATCCATTAGATAACTCAGTTGTTTCACCATTGATCATGATAATGGTTTTGGGTTCCTTTTTTGGGATTTATACTAGGGTATTGATTCCATGGGATTACTTGGGCCTAGATACCCCTTGGATCCAGATTGTGTGGGATTAGAATGGACTTGATCAATTAAAATTCTCCATGGACCCCAAACCAAGTCTAACTAAGTTTCAATTGAGATCCTCAAGGGTATGGACATAGATTACTTGGATCCCTATACCATTGATCAAAAACCATAGAATCGAACACTTAAGTATATATAGATTGGATATGGTAAATATGATATAACTGAATATACATCATGGTTGTGGTCACTATGACATTACAGGTTATACAACCTGACCATGGATGGTGTGAAATATTGTGTACACAACATGGTCACGGGGTTTAATTTCATCATTTTCTTTACTTATACCTTTTTATAAGATCATGAAACTTGTTTTTAGGGGTCCTTATTTAGATATTGAGTATATATTTATTTTTTTAACTAAGACTTGGTCACATTAATTTTAGTACTGGTAAACTTTTGATATATACAACACACTATTTTATCTTGTATTTCATAGCCAAGATATTTTATAGACACCTTGGGTGGTGATGTACTGATATTCTATCTCACACCATATTTGGACTAGCATTGGGAACCTAGACAGACTATATGGATGCAGTTAGGCATCATGGAAATCACCCACAATTAAACGCTTTAATTTTTAGTATGTAGGATTAGGTGTACATATGAATAATATGAGGCTCAAGATTCTAGGTGGGACAGTTCCTTTTTGACATTTTTGGTATTTTGATAAATGGATTTTTAGGATGCATGTATAACTATTTTTATGCATTATAGACACATGAAATAATAATTATTGAATATTATTATATCATAATGTATATGAAGAAGGAATAATAAAAGAGGGGGTTGAATTGTAGTTTTGAAAACATTCATTTTTATCCATTAAAAGGATTTATTTTAAAATAATTAAAAAAATTAATTAAAAAAATTTAATGTATTTAAAATAATTAATCAAATTGAGAACTAATTCTGATGAAAAATAATATCATAATAATTTTGGTTATGATATGTATTCCTTATGTTTTAATTGAAATTAATTTTATTCAAAATTGAAATGATTTAATGCAGAGTAAGCATGTAAATGATCACAGTCACTATAGTGATGATGTTTAGAGTGAAAAAATGCAACTATTAAATCATGAAGCATATTGAATAGTATTGACTAATTAAAAAGATCATAATCACGAATGATAATAATCATAGTATTACTAAAGTATCATAATCATATTGGTTATGATGATTAAAATTTTTAATAGAAAATTGAATAACTAATACAATTATTGATCAATAATAATATTTGAAACATGTAAAAGAATAAAATTCATTTAACCCAAAAATAAGGGTATCCATTAACCTCAGAGATAGGTCCCTTGATTTATACATTAATGAATGTCTATATTACCAACACAAGGGTAATCACTTGATATGATGATCTGTTTCTATCTTTCTATCCTTAAAATCCCTCGATTAAGAAGGTAATAAATACCAATGTATTTCTACCCTCATAATCCCTTGATCCTCAAATGGTCGGCACATATTTATTCCTATAACTGGAATCCCTAGAACATGATCACCAATGATCAGTTTCTTACTATGAAAATAAACTCTTGAAGGTCACAAGTATGTAGAATGACCAGTTCACAACTTGACATGATGGTTTTCCGCATGATGCCAAGATTTTATTGAGCTCTCGCACGATGTTTCTAATTTTTTAAAAGTCTTGAGCTCATCCAAATTACTTATTATTTATATGATTTATTCCAATGGTCATATTTTGGATCCAACAGTCTGATTTCTTCCTAAAATCTTATAGGAACATGGACACTTGAAACTCCGAAAGTCATCGTGTAACTGAAATAGTAACATCTTTTTATCATGATTATCAATTCATAATACATGAAATATTTTTTATTAAAAAGTTTTTTTATATAACACTATTGTTTAGTTATGATAATGTGGGTATGAAAAAATTTGTATCTTCTGATAAAATTTAAAAAGTTAAAAATAAATGAGTACGATGATTTATGTTAAGACAATGAATAAAATTTATCTAGTTAGTACGATACTGATTGGTATGTACAATGAAAATAAAAAATCTTGTGACTAATATTAATTGTGTTTGATGAGTATGATATAAATCTTATTCAACCTCGTTATGATAATCATTGAAATTGTCAAAACTATATTTCATAGTGTGTATAATATTTGTCATACCCAGTATAAAAAACATAATAATAGTCTTTTAAAACAAAACCCTTATATTAAATACAATAGAACAACAAATGAATTAATTTGAATGGAATTTTTGTGACTTACAAAACAAAACAGGAATAGAAATGTCAAAATATTAATTTTGACTCAACAATCACCCCCTTTTGGGAAAACACATACCAAAATTTAAAAATAAGTAGAGGATTACAAAAGTTGTGAAATTTCATATTCAATAGTGAAAAATATACTTATCTCCCTTTTGAGTTTTAAAAATCTTATAAATACAATTTTAATATTAATAACATACCACCTAGGATATAAAAAGATCTATGGATATTATTAAAAATATATCCTAACTAAAATTATTCACCTTCTGGTAATTTCTCTCATTGTTAGATACATTCTCCTCATTAAAAAAATATTCTTTTTTTGTTCTCCCCCTTTATAAAATATTCTCCCCCACTGTAGTTTTTAAAATGGAATAGGAGGGTTATTTCATGTTCGGTAAAACATAAGAGAAATAAAAAATGAAAAAAGATAAAGTAATTGATAATCTAAAATTGGTGAAAGTATATTCCTACAAAGTATAAAAACCATTCAATTGAAATAAATATAGATGTAAAACACTTTAATTAATGTATGAAAAATAACTGAGTTCAAATCATTCATTTCTTTTTATTTCCATTGTCCTTATTCATATGATCTAGAACAATTGTTTTCATCTTTGCAAATTCGTTTCGGTCCTCCATGACCATGTCATGAGATTATTTCTAAGACCACATTTGTTTATCATGTTATCTAAAATAATTTTTCAGGTTATGAATGATTTTTTCTAGTGATTTTAGATTCTCTTTGAGAGACAAAATTCTTTCTTCTAGATCCTTAAACATATCTTTCATGAACTTCATACTTTTTTTCCTGATATCTGGTTACCTTTTCTAGGATTTCAACTCTATTGAACAATAATGAATTTTTATTCTTCTTGTTAATGATATCATCATGATAAAGAAATATATTTGACTGAACTACATCCAAACACTTTTCAATTACATTGAAATCATCAGATTGACTTTCTTCTAGGCCTCTAACCATTTTGAATATCTAGGGATTATGTAGAACCCCTGGTTTGAGTTATGTAGCCTTTTTATATGAATTTCAATGTGTCTAAAGTGATTGGGATGAGTTGGGAAGAGTTTCGGAGAGTTTGGTATGGTTTTGAATAAATTTAGAGGCTTTTCTAGTGACACAATTTGAGAAAGGTTATTTAAAATTTTGATGGTTCTATAGGTAACCATGTAGGGAGAGACAGTAGGCTTCGCATGGCCTACAAATAGTTTCCCAAACCGATCAAGGAAACTGTGAAGACCCCTTCTCTTGAGGTAGTGGCATGCACATGGTTTTCTAAACCATACAGGCTAACCGTGCGACCAATTAAAAGTTGGGTTTTTAAATCCGGGCACCCTTGGAGTTTACTCATTCCATTCCAAACTTCCCCCACTCGAGACTCACTCAGTATTTTAGGTTATCAAGGGTTGGGTTGGATCCCCCACTCATTTTTAAATCAATTCGAAGAGGTTTTAAGGTGGTTTCAAGTTGGTTTCTTACTGGTATGTCTCTCCTCTAGGATTATTTGGTTTCCCTCTAGATATACATCATTCTTTCTCTTGGTTTTTTAGATCTACACCTGTTGTGGGTTGATATAGGGTTTTGGATTCCGTGGATGTTGATTTAAAGGGTTTGAATGTTAGGGAAGGTGATCTCAAGATCTTTCAATGGTGCGTTATCCATATTTGAGGTGTGGTTTCGTGTGGGTCAATTTCTACAGAACCCTAAAGGTATGTGGATTCTCTCTTGACTCGAATTTATATTAAATTGAAGAGGGTTAAAAGTAAATTTTTTTATTGAAAATAATTGTGTTTTTATGTGAAAAATTAGTTGGAAATCACTTTGTTGATGTTTTGATTTTGTTTGGGAAAAAGGGGGTTGTGTGGTGAAATGATCTTGTTTTGGATTTTAAAATGGAGATTTTAAAATTTCTAGCTAGGATTGATTTGTGAAAATGATTGATGAAAATGGTTTTTCAGTAATTATATTGTTTATTTAATTGTGTTTTGGCATGGAAGTTTGTTTAATGGTGTTTTCAATAAACGGTTGATTTATTTACGTAAATTGGCATGTGTTGGAAATGATGGTATGCTTTTGTGCAGCCATAGTGCATTGTTCTTGCTAGTTGATATGGAATTGTCTTGTGTTGATTATGTGGAAGTTGGAAAAAGAGTCTCACTATAAATGATGATGGATAGTGGATGTAAGAACCACCATATTGGATAGTGGTCGGGATGCAACAGTAGTAGAGAATGGGGTGAACGGGATTGGAAGTACTCCCACTATAATGGTTTCTTTGTGGTGTGTGGCATTGAAAAGATGAAAATTTTATGCAAATGTGTGATGTGGATATGGGTTATGGCATGGTTGTGGATTTCCCTTATGTGACAAGTCTTGGTATCGGTATGTTTTTATTGCACTTATGATTTCACTATTAAATATTTTATATAAACTGTTTTATATAAATGTGGTAACGGTTTTATCCTAGTGGCGTGTGTAGGTAAGTCAGTTAGAGAAAACATACTGAGTATTAGTAGTCACCCCATTCTTTGTAACTTGGGTAATTTTTCAGATGTTGTATTCTGAGACACAGGTAATGGTAAATAATCTCATAGCTATTGCTTTTTAGTGATGCTTAGGAGATGTAGTTGTCCTTGGATCATGGAGCATGGTCTGGGGTAGTGGAGTGTGTCTTGTTTTATTTTGGGTCTCTTGTTTATTTATTCTCATGGTACACTGATATTTTATTAAGTTATTTTGATTTTTATGTAGTATTGGTGAATAGTTTGGTTTCCTTTTTTGGAAATGTATGAGTTGGTTGTTTTGTTGACATGCATTATGTAGTTTATTGATAGTTTATCATTTGGTTGGTTGGTTTTTTTCTCAAGGGAAAATTGTTCCCATATTTATTATCGAAGCCCTCAATATTTATTTCCAGCCGTTGGAGCCTTGGGAACGCCACTTAAGGAAAAATAAAATTTCTCCACCCTCTTTAGAAAATGATATGGGGTGGGATGTTACTAGTGCTATCAGTTTGTTTGGTCCTTGGATTTCAATTGATAACCGTTGTTTGGTCATTTGGCATTGATTTTTGGTCTTGGTGTTGACATTGGATTTTGGAATATTCATTGAGTCAGAATGCTAGAATGACGTAGGATTGTTGGAACCTGGAATGTATAGCACAAAATGATGTAGCTAACCCTTTTATACTGAACTCCAAGTTACCAGGGATTTGGGTACATAAGTGTTTGGATACACTTATAAGCATTGGATATCTCATTATTGGGGGTGAAGCCAATGAGATGAGACTTACATGCATGGATGAGATTTATTTCCTATAGGATGCATATTTCATTGGGGTATATTGATTTATATTCTTGCATAAATGTATGGATTTTGGAAAATTCTGAATTGGGTTTCAAAATGGATGGGTTTGAACCATGGAAACTAATAGTATTTTGAAAATGGGATGATTTTCAAAACAAGTTGGATTTTTTAGAATAGTGCAACATGTAAAATGTGACATTGTGTAAAGACTAATTGTGATAGTTTTTATGTAATTGATTTTAATAATTGTATAACCTTTCTTGTTAAGGGAGTGAGACTTATGGTTGTTTTTTTGTGTTGATAGAAATGGCACCGGGTAGGCATCGTAAAGACCACCTAGACGAAGCTGCTGAAAATGTCGTTTCACCAGAGCCCCAGGTGAACCAGCAGCTAGAGTAGAGTATAGTGCATGATTTCTATGCTTTGGAATGTGGGAATAAGGTTGATGAACCAAAACATGTGGTTCATGTGGTTCAGTTTCAATGGAAGAATCCACCCAAGTTTAGGGGTGATTCAGATCCATAAAGGGCTGAAGTTTTGATGAACAAAATGAATGGGAATTTTGACATCTTGGGAACACATGTAGAGATGAAAGTGAAGTTATACATGTACATGTTGAAGTATCTTGACCTTCATTTGTGGGAGCTGGCAGTCCAAGCTAGGACAGACCAAAGTGTGACATGAGAGGGGATTGATTAATTGTTTAGTAAACAATTCTAACCTCATACATTCAGAATTCAGAGTACAACAAATTTATTCAGTTTAAAGAAAGGGAACATGGAGATGATGAAATATGCATCTATGTTTTTTAACTTACTGTAGTTTTCACCTAAGGTGGTGGGTAGTACATCATTGAAGGCACAAATATTTTAAGCTGGGTTGAACCAAAAAAATCGTTCCAAGATATATGTTCTATGTATAAATTACTACACTAAAATGGTGAATCAAGCTATGGTGGTTGAGCAGGATCATGTGGGGGATATAGGAAGGGGAAGTATGTTAGTACCCATAGGGAATAGTGGGAACTCAAATTCTAGGTTCAAGAGGAATATGGACACTTATTTCTAGGGTGGGAGTACAGTTTATAATCCAACATCCATATCCGTGAATCTTCCTCCAAAGTATTAGAGTTAGATGAGATGTTTTCAGTGTGGTTTTAAGATCTACATCAAGAGGGATTGTATGAAAAAACCTCGAGAGTATAATAATTGTAAGAAGATGGGAATCTACATCATTATTTTTAGAATGCTTTGAGTTCGGGTGTCTGTGACACTCCTTGGGGGTCGTAGGGTTCTTATTCCTTGACAGGATGGGGGAGCAGCATAACCCTTGATAGAGGACTATTGTGGGTCATGGTGATTCTTAGAACACTAAGATTCCTCACCATGGTAATAAAGAGAAGATCATGGAAAGCAAACAGTTTTTGGAGCCGAGTGGGTTGTGATGGATGATAAATCCGGACCAACAACGGTGTGAGGTATGTTTATTCTAAATTCAACATTGATGTAAGATTTGTTTGATACAGGTTCTTCACATTCTTATATTTATTCCTGCATCATTGATCATGTGGGTTTACATTTGGAAATGATTCCTTCTATTTTGAAACTACAAAAGCATCTACGTAAAAGTGAGTGTTGAGAATTATTATGTTGAGGATATTGTTTAGTTGTGGATGAAATATAATTGATGTGGTATCTCATAGTGCTTAAGATGGATGCTTATGATATAATCCTAGGAAAGGATTGGTTGGAAATGATTGAGGCCCAGATTAAACTTAATTCATGAATGGTTAATTTTGCGACAAAGTATGGAATTGGACAAATCTTTAGGGTGGAGAAGAATGAGAATCAGGGTGCAACATGCTTTTTGGTAGCAGCGGTTGGAACAATATCATATCAGTTAGAGGCCTTATCATTAGCATCAGTTGAAGGTTTTTAGTATAGTGTTCTTCTAATAGTTTTGGATTTATTTGTGGATTTATTTCTTAAATAATTATCAGGGTTTCCACTCATGAGAGAACTGAAGTTTATGATTAATCTGTTTCTAGGGACTAGTACAATCTCACTTCCATCTTACTGAATGGAATTAGTAGAATTACATGATTTAAAGGTGTAGTTGGAAGAGGTGGAAAACAAATGGTTTATTCAGCCTAGCACTTCTCAATGGGAAATGCCTCTTTTTTGTTAAAAAGGTGGATGGAACCTTGAGGCTCTATGTTGATTATCATAGAAATAATAAAGTTATGATAAAGAACAGATATCCACATCCATGCATTGATGATTTGTTTTTATAGTTGAGAGGATATCAATGGTTATCCAATATTTACTTGAGGTTAGGATATCACTAATTATGGTTGAAGAAGGATGATATTCCAAAAACATCTTTAAGAAGTACATATGTCAATTATGAGTATGTAGTTATTCCCTTTGGTCTAACAAATGACCTAGAAGTGTTTTTGTCTTTAATGAATTAGATATTTCAAATATATCTTGATTCTTTTGTGGTGGTATTTGTGGATGATATTCTGGTGTATTCATGGAAAGGGGTAGATCATGAGATGCACATTGAGATAGTGTTTGGGATCTTGAGAGATCATTAGTTGTATGTAAAATTGTCAAAGTGTGAATTTTGGAAACCATAAGTTCATTTCATGGGCCATGTTATTTTTTAGAGGGGTGTTTCAGTTGATCTGGAAAAGATAGAGGTTGTTATATCATAGAAACAACCAAATAATTTGTTCAAAATACAAAGATTCATTGTTATAGCGGGCTATTATCAACGTTTTGTTCATGATTTTTCATGATTGGCTCTAAGATGACATATTTTACAAGGAATAATATCCCATTTCAATGGGATGAGGAGTGTGAGAAATTATTTGAAGAGCTAAATGTTCTCCTTACATCAACAACAATATAGGTTTTTTCAGAACATGAGAAAGGGTACTTTGTGTATTGTGATGCATCAGGATAAGGGATGGGGTGTGTTCTCATGAAGGGGTATCATGTGGTTTCATATGGATCACAATAGTTTAGTTTTAATTTGAAGAACTACCCAAAACATCATTTGGAGTTGGCAGTAGTGGTTCATGCATTAAAAATGTGGTCGCATTATCCGTTCGATGAGAAATTTATAGTTTTATCGATCACAAGAGCTTAAATAATATATTCTAACAAATTTATTTGAACATGATATAAAGAAGAAGAATGTTATATCTTCATATGTTTGATTTAGAATTAATTTACACACTGAGTAAGGGACATTTGATAGTGGGTGCATTATGTAGGAAATAAAATACTCAAGAGCGGAAACATGCATTAGATCATTGGAAATTAGTGTCATTCATTCCTCAAATGTGATTGGAATGTGAGTAACGGAGAGGAAGAGTTGTCTTTGTTCTATTTTAATTTATTTCTATCTTTATTGGGTTAGTAATGGAGGTACAGCTGTCTGGATCCAAGTGTTAGGAGATGAGAATGACAGTCAATAGTGGGGAGACCATTGAATGTTGGGAACTGAATGGACATTCAGTGTTGTATTTTCATAATCGGATAGTTGTTCTGATGTCTTGTGAACAAGAATTTCTTAGGGATTATCATCATTCTAGGTGGGTTTTCCATCCAGGAATTCAGAAGATGAACACGGTATTGAAAGTGACATTTTGGTGGGCTGGTTTGAAAAGGGATTCTGTCGGGTTTGTCTTGAGATTCTTGACATGTTAGCAAGTCAATGCAGATTATTAGTGGTCGGTAGGCATGTTGCAGGCATTACCTATCCTAGTGTGTAAAATAAATCAAATAATAATGGATTAGGTGATGGTTCTCCAAAGAATTGTCTAAAAACAAGATGCCATATGGGTGATTGTAGATTGGCTCACAAATTCATCCTATTTCATAACAATTCTTAAATCTAATATAGTGGATGATCTATCCAAAATCTATATCTAAGAGGTGGTAATGAGGAATGGTGTTCTAGTTTCAATGGTATCAGATAGAGATCTAAGGTTCACATATCATTTTTGGGAATCCTTGTAGTAAGACCCTGGACCACAGTTGATGATGAAATGGCATATTATCCTGAAATGGATGGCTAATCTGAGTGGCTAATACAAACCATGGAGGATATGTTAACTGATTGTGTGATAGATTTTTCTGGTTCCGGGTAGGAGCACTTACCATTTGTTTAATTCTCCTTTAATAATAGTTACCATGATTCAATACATATGACTTCATTAAAGACATTATATGGGAATCCATGTCGTTCTCAAATATGTTTTGTGGAAATGGGTGAGACATTGATGATCAGACCAAGCCTTGTCCAAGATATTATAGAAAAGATCAAGTATATCAGGAAGAGGGTGGAGGCATCTCAAAGTCATCAAAAATAGTATACTGATCATCATCAGTGGCCGTTGTCATTCAAGGTGGGTGATCATGTGTTTTTAGGATCTCTCCAAGGTTGGGATATCATCGGTTTTGGAATAAAGGTAAATTATCTCCGAGGTAAATTGTTACTTTTGAGATACATGGGTGGATTGGAGAGGCAGCTTACCATTTGGATTTTCCACCGTGGTTTAGTGCATTACCCAATGTGTTTCATGTGTATTATGGATAGGAAAGATAATTTCATTCCTAGTAAAATCATTTTTAGTTTGTGTTTTGAGGTATCATGTTTAGATTCAAGAGGAGACATGGGAGCGGGAGAAAGAGATGACCGAGAAATGGCCAGAGCCCCTTCGGGAAAGTAATGGTTCCATACTTTCTAAGGATGTAAATTCTAATGGAGGAGAGATTCAAGGACCCCAGTTTGATTTATATAGCCTTTTCTGGATTTTATGTTTTTAATGTGATTGGGATGATTTGGGAACAAGTAACAAGATTTGGGAATGGTTTTGAATAAGTTTGGAGGCTTTTTTAGTGGATCACAGTATGAGAACGATTAGGAAAAACTGTGCAGGTTATCTAGGTAACTGTGTTGGGGAGATAGTAGGCTTCGCATTGCCTACGCATGGATTTCAAAACAATGTGAGAAAACTATGTAGACCCCTTCTCTAGAGGCAGTGTCATGCACATGATTGGCACATGGTTTTCTAAACTATGCGGTCTAACAATGTGGCCACTTAGAAGTAGGGTTTTTAAATCTGGGCTCCCTCGAGGTTGCCTCATTTCATTCCAAACATGCTCCCACTCAAGCCTTACATAGGATTTTCGGTTCTCAAGGGTTGGAGGGGCTCTCCCACTCATTATGGAAGTGATTTTAAGGGGTTTCAAGGTAGTTTCATGGTGGTTTCTTTCAGGTAACTCAATCCTCTTGTATTATTTCGTTTCTATTTAGAAATACATCTCCCTCTCTCTCAGTTTTCTAGATAAAAACCTATTGTGTATAGATATAGGGTTGTGATTGACTTGGATGTTGATTTTAAGGTTTTTTATGTTATTAAAGGAGATTTATAGTGGTTTTGGTGGGGTGTTTGCTGGATTTGAGGTGTGGTTGCTGGTTGGTCAATTTCACTAAAACCCTAATGGTAGGTGGATTCTCTTTAAACTCCACATCACAAAAATATGAATCTTGGTTACAATTAATATGTTATTCTTGAAATTAATTTTGTTTTTGATGTGAGAAATTGGTTGTAAATCACTTTGGTGATGTTTTGAGGATTTTTGGGAAAAAGGGGGATGTGTGGTAAAATGATCTTGTTGTGGATATTAAAATGGGTTGCTGGGATTGATTTGTGAAAATTGTGGTTGAAAATGGTTTTTTAAAAATATTTTTGATTATTGAAATATGGTTTGGCATGGAATTTTGTTGAATCTTGTTTTCAATAAACGGGCAATTTATTAAAGTGAATTGGCATGCGTTGGAAATGATGGTGTGCTTTTGTGCGGCTTTGGTGCTTTTTGATTGTTAGTTGATATGGAATTGGATTGTGTTGATTGTGTTAAAGTTGGTGGGAAGTCTTACTATAAAAGTAAATGGATAGTGCTCAAAAGAACCAACATATTGGACAGTGGTTGGGAAGCAATACTATTTAAGAATGGGTCGAACGGTACGGGCTGATGTCCCACCATAATGGTTGTTATGTTTTGTGTGGGTTTGAAAAGATAGATTTTGTTGTGGTAATGTGTGATGGTAATATGTCTTATAGAATGGTTGTAGCTTTCCCTTATGTGGCATGGCTAGGTAAGGGTATGTTTGTATTGTAGTAATGACTTTACTATTGAATGTTTCATATAAATTATTTTTTATAAATGTGCTAACGGTTTTATCCTAGTGGTGTATGTAGGGAAGTCATATGGGGAAAACATAGTGAGTATTAGTACTCACCCCCATAATTGGAACATGGGTGCTTTTGTAGATGTTGTATTCTGGGACACCATTAATGGTAAAGCATCTCATGGCTAGTGGTTTGTAGTGCTGCATGGGAGATGTGGTGGTGTTTGGAGCATAGAGCATGGTTTGGAGTTGTGGAGTCTGTCTTGGTTTATTTTTTGTCTATTTTTTAGACTTCTGCATGGTATAGTGATATTGTGCTTGGTTGTTTTGGATTTTCAGTTGTATTGTTCAATAGTTTGATTTCATTTTTTGTAATCTATGAGTTTGTTGTTCTGTTGACATGCATCATGTAGTTTTTTGAAAGTTTAGTTGGTCGGTTTTGTATCAAGGGAAAATCATTCCCAAATTTATTCTCAAAGCCCTTGACATTTATTTGTATCAATTTTTTCCTTAGGGAGATAGCATAAAGCCAAGTAACATTTCTCCACCTCTCCAGCCAGTGATATGGGGTGGGATGTTACAAATAATTACTTTTTAAATTATTTAAAGCATCAGAGAGTTCATTCACAAGCTTTCTTAGAACTTCTAATTTTTCTTTATGAATCATTATTGTATAGTTAGACTTGTTTGATAACTTTATGAATCTGTTAAATTCTTTCATTTCTCCTTATATATTTTACAAAACACACTAAAGTCAGCCTTAGGATTTATGATTCCTTTTTTTAGATTGATTGAGTCCAATCTCTTGTTTTGACTATCAGCCACAAAAGTGGGTTTTACATCTATTATTGGAAAAAATGGAGGGTAATTTTCAATTGGTATAATATCTTGAACAAGAGATTGATAAATTTTTAAAGAGATAGGTTCTTCAGAATCTTGTATTCTTTTTAATTGGGAAGTCCAACACTATGGCTTCCAACATCTTTGTCATCTTATCTCTGATTTCGATTAATAAAGAATCTAGTTTTTTCATCCTTATCTGAATTTTGAATAACATTTTGAGCTTTAGATCCCTGAAAGCCCTGATTTTTGTGGTAGAATTTAGGGGGATAGAACTTTTCAAGGGGTTTATTGAGAGGATCTGACAGGAATTGTGTTGGACTCATAATTTTGATCTCGACTATTTTGATTGTCACCTTTATCATAATCTCCTTCTTCACTATTCTCCTTAATTTTCTCTTCAACATAAATATATTCATCTACATGAAACAACTCATTATTATATTCTGAGACTTCATGTGTTGATGATTATTCTTCAACATTCGGATTATTCTATCCCTTGTATTGTATATAGGGAGTGATAGTGATTATAACACTTTATTTTTCTGTTGATTTCATTATCTTATCAATATAAAATGTATGAACCATTATCTTCATTAGTTTTGTTTATTCTTACTTTTTTTTATAATTTTATTATCCCTAATATTATCTACATGGGCATTACTAGGATTGAGAACAAATTTCGGGTTTCTTTCTTTCCATTCTATATGATCTTTTCTCCACTTGGCCACTGTTTCTACACTATAAATAGTTGTCTTCATAGAATTTATAGTAGAATCAGAATTTGATTTATTTTGTTTTCCAAAAAAAATTAGTATAGAATATATTGGTATTCTCTGGCTTCCTCCAACTATTTATTTTGGAGTTTTATCTTTTATTTCTTTAATGAATGTTTTTGATTCCAGATCAAAATAAATTTCAATTATTCTTATAGAATCATCACTAATACAAATAACTCTTAAATTTTTCAAAACTGACCGGAGATGATTTTTTCAAATCATTAGGCATTCATGGATGAATTTACTCAAAATGTATAGAAACATAATCATCTTGGATTTTATAGATTCATACTTGATATTATAGATGGTATTGAAAATATAACCCATCAAGTTTGTCTTCCTCATGTTGAAAATATAATCAAGGGTAAAACATATAAAACATTTAGAGTTTTTTTATCAATACATCTTTCAATTATAAATCCATGCATCAAAATTTCAATAAGTCTATTATCGGCTAACAAATTGGTATTCTTCCTTTTTTTCCTCGTGAATCTCAGATAGATATTGTTCAACCCTTTCTTTTACAAATGAACTCTTTTCCTTTGGAAACATATGTGATGGACAAAATGCATCTCCCTTCGATAGAACATTTAATAAATTTTCTTATTTCTTGGCTTTCATACTTATGTCATTATTATTGATATGAATGGATACCTTAAAATTCGTTTCATCAACCATCACAATTTTATATAATTTAATGACTTCTTCCACAATTATTGGATCTTGAGAATTTTTATTTACAACACAAATTTATTCCCATTCGTGGAATTGAATAATTACTTTTAGAGATGAATCATACTTTTCATATAATTCTTCTGTAAGCAATATTTCATGAAATAATTATATCATGGAAAATCTATCGATGCCATTGCTTTTAGAGACGTTGAAGAAAAATGATACATGAGTACGATTGAAATAATTTGAATCTTGGAAAATTCAAACATGTATATTTAAAAAAGGAGAAGATATTCGCCATTTATTTGAGGATAATAGATGTGGGATGATAATGAAATGGTCCATTTATATAGGTGAGTAGAAGTGAATGTTCGGATTCTACAGTCCAGATTAGATCAAGGATATCTAACGGTAAAAAAAATTTAAGTCTTGAGGTTTTTTTAAAAAAAAACCATCAAATATAGAATCAATTTAATAAAGGGGTTTTAAAAAAACAAAATAATTGATATTCCAATAATTATAAATGTAATTGAAATTGTATGGTGTAGAAAATTTACCTTTTAGAGTCTCAGAAAAAATGTATTAGTTTTAGTATATTGTTCTATGAAAATTATGAGTATGAGAAAATATGATTTGAAAACGATAAAATTATCAAGTATGATAAAATATAATTCACTAGTACAAAAAACAAGAATGATAAATTTTATAAATAATATATCAATTAATTTAAAAACATGATACTAAATAAAATTTGGTGTCTAGAAAATTTTTGTGGTGATAAAATAGTTTCTGTTGTCGATACTATTTCTGGTGCCGATGTTTTTTAAATAAAAACATATGTACCCCCTTAGAAAAGGTGTATCTTAATGTAAGGAAATGTTTTAAAGAATAAGAAGATTATTAATGATTAATTTACAGTGATCATTCCTATATTCTGGTCAATGTATTCAATTCTATCATAAGGTAATTGTCTTTTAAATATATCAGCATGTCGTTCTTACATTTTGATGAATTGTAAAATGATATCTCTATTAAGTGTGTGATCCCTACAATAGTGATGTCTATTATATATGTGTCTTTCACGTGAGTGGTGTGTATGGATTTTACATAAATCTATGACACTAGTGTTATCACATTGTATTTGAGTTTTTGTAAAAATCATGCGATAATCAGTGATTGTGTGTTGCATCAACAACATATGAGCACAATAAATTCCTAATACCACATATCTAGATTCATTAGTATAGAGTTATAATGTGTTATGTTTCTTACAAGACAAAGAAACTAATAAATATCCAATGAAATGAAATGTTCTAGATGTAATGATTTCATCTATTCTATAACCTCCAAAATCATCATTTGAATAAAAATTCAATACAAAATCATTTCCATATGAATAAAAATGTCCTAAATCTATAGTTCCATTTAAACAGTGAAATATTATTTTCACATCATTTAAATGAGATTATTTTGTATTTGATTGATATCTTGAACATAATCATATAGAAAACATCATGTTTAGATGACTAGTTGTTGTGTATAGTAGGCTTTATATCATTACTCTAAAACTTGTTTTATTTACTGGATGTCCAGCTCCATCAATTTCAGGAGCATTTGAGGTACTAATTAAAATACCAATAATTTTAGTATTTTCATATCCATACTTTTTGAGAATATATTTAATATAATTATGTTCGTATATATAAGTCCCTTATGGGTTTTAAGAAATTTAGAAACCAAGAAATAATTTTAACTCCCCCATTATACTCATTTCAAACTCAAATTTCATAATAATTATAATAGAATCTGTTAAATATAACTATGTTAATCCAAATATATCATCATAATCATAAATTCAAATGATCAAAACCTTTTTTATTTATTTATAAAAACTATTGGTTCTGTAGTTCTCTTAATATAAGTGTTTTGAAGAAAAAATATTGTTAACATGTCATACCAGGCTCTAGGGGATTTTTTAATGAAATATAAAGCATTTGTAAGTTTAAAGGATATTAAAGATGTTTTGTATCGTAAAAAAAGGGTTTTTTTTCAACAAATGCATATTAATAAACATATTCATTTAGAAAAGCACACTCCACATCAATTTTAAATAGTTTGAAATTGAAGAATGTTGCAACGTCTAATAGAATACGAATATATTCAATTCTAAATACCATAACATAAGAATATTTATAATCTAATCCCTCTTTTTGATTATAACCTTTAGAAACTAGTCATTCATTATATCTAATGCATATTCCCTTTTCATACATTTTGATTCCAAAAACCCATTTTACTCCAATTATAGAAGTTTCTTTAGGTATTTCAACCAAGTTAGAGAAATTATTTCTATAAAATTCATTGATTTCTTCTTGTATTTCATTTATCCTATCATTATTACATAGAGATTCATTATGACTTATAGGTTCGAATATTGAAAGTAATTCACGATTTTGTACATTATTTCTCAAAGAACTTTTTGACCTTATAGGCTGATTTAGATCACTATAGATACTATCATAGGGATGATTCATAAAAAATAACTTATTTGGGTTTTGTAAAACAATATCATAAACAAAAGATAGATATTCTTATGTAGTAACTCATTTAGAAACAATTTCATGAGTAATTTCTTTATTAGAAGAGTCTTCTAACAAATATTAATAATCTTTTTTGGAAAACACATCAGAAAATGTTTGTTGGGTTTGTTTAAAAACAATGGGATCAGTTTCCTCAAATTTTACATTTATTGTTTTCTCAACAGTAAATAATTATTATTAAAAACTCTATAATCCTTATAAGTAGTGGAATAACCTAAGAAATAACATTATTAGATTTTGTTGTGAATATATGTACATTATATTTTGTATTCAAAATGAATAATTTTCATCCAAATACTTTGAAGTATTAATTTTTTTATCTTTGGCCAGTAAATAATTCATCATGTGTTTTATTAAGAAATGTTCTAATTAAAACTCTATTTATAGTATAATATTATGTAATCACATATTCCTCCCAAAAATGTTTTCCAATAGAGTATTCACTCAACACATTTCTTGTTATTTCTTGAAGAACACAATTTTTTAATTCAACTACACTGTTTTTTTAGAGTTCTAGGTGATGAAATGTTATGTGTAATTCCTTTCATACTACAAAAAAGTTTTAAATATATAAATTTTCAAATTCTCCACAATGATCACTAAGAATATTTATTAATGGTATGTTATTTCATATTTTCATTTGGATAAAATATTTTTAAAATAAAAAATTATTTATATTTCTTTCAAAGAAAATAGACTAATGTATATCATATGTATTCATCAACTCAAAAAATAAATAATATTTGATTCTAATAATTCATGTTTGCGTAGAACTAAAAAGATTACCGTGCACCAAATATAAATCCTTAGAAGTTGAAACTTCAATTATTGATTTAAATATTGACTTATATTTCCTTATATATTGATAAGGATTAATGATTTTTTAAGAAAAAAATATTAATTCTAGTAGATCCTTAAAAAGTCATTTCATATAAAATTTATATAAGTTCCTAAGATTACAATGTCCTAATATTCTTTTCCATAACCAATATTTGTGTTCTATTTCACTTTTTTAACGTAAGTCTTGGATCCTATGGTCTTTTATGTTTTGTGTGTAAACATTTTTATGCCAATTAGTAGAAAGAATTATTTCATCCTTGTAATTGTGTACTATGCAGCAATCATTACTAAAATTCAAAAGGTTAAAATTATCTCATAATTGACTTATTATTATTATGATTTAATTAAGACCCTTAAAAAATGAAACAATTTAAATCATTGATGTTCCAAGAAGAAAAATATTACCTATACCAAAAATTATTCCTTGAGCAATGTCTATAAAGGTAACTCTTCAACCTTTCAATTCTTTAATCTTTTCAAAGTGTTCTTTATTACATTTCATATATTGATAACATCCAATATCCATGAAGCACTTGTTTTTTGTTGGTACTTACTTTTTTTCCTTAATATAAAACTATTAAGTTATCGTAATCCAAACATTCTTAGATCCAGAAATGATAGAATGAAACATTTTGCAAACCTAAATTTGTCTTGAAAAATGGGCATTGGGGAATCCCAACGATTGAATATTATTCAATGAAAAAATTTTCATCCAATTTTTTCCACAATTACAACTTAGTAAAAAGTAGGTAATTTTCTAGAAAAAAATAGTTATTTCTAAAAATGGGTTTGAAATAGTATATCCCATTCCTAAACAATCACCTTGCTGATGAAGTTGTTTATAAATATTATCCAAACCTTTTTTACCAATGGTAAATGTTTCCAAAAGTTACTTTGAGGAAAATATTACATACATTAGTCTTATAAATAAATTATTATCCATATTAGTACATGATTTAGAAGTATGTTTTGGATCTAAAACATTTTTCTCTGAAATAGCTTTTTTAAAATCATCTGAAAGGTTATCCTTTACAGAATTATCTTCCAAAAGGTTTTTTAAGATATAATTAATTTCATAAAATTTCATCTCAAGATATTTAGAATTATATAATACTTATTTTGTTAAAACATATAATATATCATTTTTTTCTTATGTTTCTTACTAAATTTTCAAAAAAATCATGCAATTTGGAAAATCAAAAGACTTACTCATATAATGGTAAGGAATTATCTTTTGTTGAGAAATTATCTTCATCAGATGAAATATAACAATTTTCATCATGATAATTATCATTTAAAGAAAAATTAGTCAATGATCCAGTAGTTTGTACCTTTTCTATAAAAAAATGATTTTCAAAAGGTATTCTAGGAGGAATAAAAATAATCTTCTTTCCAAAGTTTTCATTGTTCGGGGATTCTTATAAATAATATCCACTAATAGCACTCCAAGAGTTATTAGACTGTAATAATTTCTTATATTTTGAGTTATATTACTTTTTATGATTTCTTTTTTCATGTATCTCTTTCCTATCTTTTCTTTTTAGCTTTGGAAAATTAGGTCTGATACGTCATGATTTCTTGCATTCATAACAAGTAACTTCAATATCTTTCTTTTCATTCTTTATTTTCTTTTATCTTTATTGAATGTATTTTTTTTAATCATTCTTTGAGCAATATTTTATAACTCTTTCTATTAAATATATGATTCACTTGGATATTATTGAATCACAACTTTTCATTCCTTTTTATACATAATAATCTTCTCTGGAGTCTTTTATTTGTTCTAATTTGAAGTAGTTGTAGTAAACGAAACTCCATCATTCTTTTTCATTTGTTTTTTTGGGTCTCTTTTCAATATGATGTCATGTTAAACATAGTTACAAATATTTCATCAATAGTAAAACGTGAAACCTTTATTGATTCATGAACAATAGTAATTTTTTATTCTGATTCATTTTGAATGATGTCTATGATATTTTAATTAAGAGTTTCATCATCCAGTACTTTCCCACCATGGATTGATAACTATTCAAAATTTTCATAAATATTTGTTATACCTTAATAATAGGTTCTCTATAAGGAAACCCAAATGCTTGATATCCTTCTTTTAGCATTGATCTTAGAGTATCAACGACTTTAGATGTAAAAAAAAGAGTAATTTCTAGTTTCATTCAAGTACTAGTGTATAATTCAAAAGAATAAATTTGACTATATATATTTAAAGTCATTGAACATAGTAGATTATTTTGTACCTTGTAATTTAAGTGATAATCATGCTTCTCTTTATTGGTAAATTTTCTGACTACCGTATCATGAATTTTATAATATCTAGTAAGCATAAAAAAGTGTCAACTCCTGTATTGATAACAATGGTTATCATTACATCTATCAAGTATTCATAGTTATTACCCTCAAATATATGTGGTCTTGTATGATTTATATTTTCAATTGAACAGACATTTAATTTTCCAATCTTAAGAACAACAAAAAAATTCCATTTCCATAGTACATTTTAGCGTAACATATATTTATAAACAAAAGGATTATAAGATTAATCTAACCAACTTGAAAAGGTAAAGAGGAAAATATTTGAGCTGTGGAAACCTCATATAATACCAATTAATGGATAGAAATGTATATTCACATAGAAGATTACAATTGGTGGTGAGTTAAAGGTTCTAAAATATTTGTTTTTATCCCTTAAAAGGATTTAGTTTAAAAAAATTAAAAGAATTCAATTCAAAAAACCACTTAATGTATTAAAAAAATTAATTGGATTGAGACCTGGTTCTGATGAAAAATAATATTGAAATTTGGTTGGTTATGATAAGTATTCTGCTTGATGTAATTTAAATTAATTGTATTCATATTTGAATCAATTTATATAGTTTATGAAGGTAAAAGATCATTATCACTATGGTTATAATGTTTACACTAAAACAATGCAATGATTAAATCATAAAGAATATTGGATCATATTGATTAATTAAAAAGATCATAATCATTAAATATAGTAATTAAATTATTACTAAAATATCGAAATCAGATTGGTTTAGATGATTAAAAAATAGAATAGAAGGATGAATAACTAATTAAATTATATTTCAATTACAATGAATCATAGATGTGAAAGAATACAATTCATTTAACCTAGATAGAATTGTACCCTTTAACCTAGGATAGAGGTCCCTTGATTTATACATTATAGAAATTATATCGTACCCCCATTGGGGTAAGTCCATGATAAAATAATCAGATTATTTCTTGCTCTCACTACAATACCTCGATTAATAAGGTAATCAGAACCTCAGTCTTTATTTCCTCAAAATCCCCCAATCCAAAAAATAATCAGCATGTTTGTATTCGTATCCTCAGAATCCCTTGACTGTAATCACCAATGATCAGTATCCCACTAAGAAAGAAAACTCTTTATGGTTACAATTATGTAGAAATATAAGTTCAAAAAATGATTTCAGGGTTTTTCACATGAAGTGGTTATTTGGAAGAGCTCTCATAGGATGTCTCTAATTTCTCAAAAGTCTTGATTTCTTACAAATGACCTGGTACTTAAAGGCCTCGTCCAAACGATCATATTTTGGCTCCAACGGTAAGATTTCATCCTAAAATTTTTGTGGGACTTGGACACTAGGAACTCTGACAGTCATCTGGTAACTAAAACGATGACATTGTTTTATCATTCATATCAAAACATAATACAAGACATTATATTTATTAAATGTATTTATTTTTTATATAAATCTATCTTCAAGTTACAATAAAGTTTGTAAGAAATGAATATGTATTTTTCGATAAAATACAAAAGTGAAGAGTAAATGAGTATGATGATTTTTTTTAATATAGTGAATACAATTTATCTAATAAGTGTGTAAAATAAAAATCGTAAAGTGTGTTTGATGAGTATGATATAAATCATATTCAACCTTATTATGATAAACATGTAAATAATGAAAACTGTATTTCATGGTGTGTATGATATTTATCATTATCAGTAAGAAAAATGTAATGATAGTCTTATAAAACCAAATCCTTAGAGTAAATACAATAAAATAATATTTTAATTCATTTGAATGTAAATTTTATGACTTATAAATAAAAAAGTAATAGAAAATTAAAATTAGTAATTTTGAATCAACATATGTAATATTACATTGGCATTATAATATATACATATCTTGGATGTTTATCATCTGTTTGGATATTTATATTTTACTACCATTGACTGTTATGGTTATTTCACTTTTTTATAGTCTAGAAATGAGGGAATAGTCTACCATTTAACACAACCTAGGCCCATGATACTAACTGGTATCTTCAAGAATATTGGGATATGTTCTTGTGAAGATGTGTCCAATCGGGATCAGGGCATCCTCTAGTGGAATTAGTGTCTATTATGTTACATAGAGTGCTCTTAAGAACTCCTCCACCAAGATAGATGTATAGTTTCTCAGATAAATCATGAACCATATCGATTTAAATCCTTATTCACCCAAGAGTGTTAAAAAAACAAACACCCAAGTATTCATACTTCTTACTCATTATATTGCATGTCTATTTTTATTGATATCTTCACTATCCTCGTACCCATAGTAAAGTTTTTGTTTACATTATTCTTTTAACATTAAAACATACTTTTGACTTGAGGACCTACAGAAACAATTTTCATATGATATAGTCACTAGCTGTAAGCAATGCAGTAATATATATATATATATATATGAAATATGATCTTCCTAGTTATATGGATGGATCATGTCTCTGTCACTCATGAAATTTCTTACGTATTAATCAAATGGACAAGATGAGTTGAAAAAAATATCATAAAAACCATTGGGAACATCAATATATCCTTTTGCGATTGTTTTCAATCCTAATAAATCCAAATAAAATATAGTGTCTACTGAAATAATTCTTCCCCAAATAAAAATAAATTCAAAGGGTATGTTATTCTCCCATTTTTGACATAGTAGACTTTAGGATTCAATTTCTAGTACCCCTTTAACATTTAATAAAAATTGATATATAAGGGAATGTTCTACATAAAATTTATGTCCCTTTTATGATACCCAAAATAGGATTTCTTCAGTAAAAACCTCCAAAATTTGAAATCATATCTCTTATACATACACTTTCTGTATTTGAGAGATTTAATTAATTCCCACACTAGAGAAGAAAAACTAGAATAATTACTACTTACAAATTTAATGTGATTATAAGGAACACAAATTGGAAAATTATCATCTAAAATTATTTATGGAATCAAAATTATCTAATAAGTGTTCCATAAAATAATAAAATCAAAGGCTATGTGGGATTACTCTTTTTAGAAAAGAAGCGTGATATGTTTAGAAAATACGGTTTTCTATATTATCAATACAAGTGATTCATGATTCTATGTTTCATTTAATGGTCAAATCATGACCATATATGTAAAAAATTTAAACGAACATCACTCACATGAAAAGACACATAAAAAAATTCAATATTGTGGTTTTTATTCCCCATTTTTTGATATAATTAGTCCCTCATGAAAAATATAATATATACATGTTATAAATATTGATGATAGAATGATTCCATATCTCAATCTTAATATGTTTAAGTATTTTCCATGATTTAATGATTTAATTTAATTTTATAAACAAATATAAGAATCATATATTTTTACCCCCTCATTGGATTCTCTTTACAAATATTCACCTTTGATTCCAATCATTTAAATCAAATTTAAATGTTGTGGGAGGAATTTCGGTCTTCTAATAGCTCTTTATCTTGATTAGTAATGATAAAACAAGTTTCAAAACCTATAAAATCCTTTTCTTGAAGGATATAAATATCTAAAACTATTCATGTTTGCATCATCTTTGGTTTTACAAATTTTAAACTCACTTGGTAGAAGGTCCTTCTTCTCTTTTATAACATTCTTCTTAGCTAGAGTATGTTTATTAATTTTAAAAACTATTTATATTTAATTTCTTATATTTCTCCATTCACATAGACCTTTAGATCTATTTAATCTTTATTATTAGTATATACATTATCACATTCTCTTATTTCTCTTTCGACGTGGATCCATTTCAAGAAAAAACACATTCAACATTAGGTCAAAATGTTTATTTCCCTCTATTTCTCATCTGTCTAACCAAGATATTGATACATATGAAAACCTGGTGTCTCACCTGTCTCCACCTTCCACAGACATTTTAATCAATGTTAACTTTTTCCTTATTGGGAAGCATATCATTATCATCACAAGGAGTGTAAAAAACATTGAAAATCCTATTATATATTTATTGTACATAGTCTCTTTTTTAAGACTTATGCAATTGTCTTTTTTATTCATGGATAAATTCAAATGGTTTATAGTGTGGCCTCTAATATAATAATATAATAATTTCAATCATATTTTATTAACATCCTAAAAAACATTTTTTTTGACTTCTTAGGTTTAAGAACAAGGTTTTTTCTGAGAAAGACTTTGGATTATTTTTTATGATATTCCAGAGCAGCGCCTTCCGACGGCGTACGATTCCGAGCCTCGGTGTGGCCGGAATTAAATTTTCAGTGTGTTCACACAGGAAATGCCAAATAAATGTGATAACTCTTAAACGGTGATCCAGATCAGAGATCCGAGTGGAATGATGGGTCTAGAATGGGATGTTTACCATAGGAATGAAATAAAGTGTGTCGGGGCGGGACGTTTGGACCCCTCGCCCGCTTGTGGAACGTTAAAAGGATTAATTAATTAATTAATTAATTTGTTTAATGGAGAAACTCGAGTATCTCTTAAACAGTGGCTCAGATTGGAAAACCGAGAGCACCGTAGAGTTCGGAGTGTGTCGTTTACCCAATGAGGGGTATAAGTTTCTCGGGCATGGGCCATTTGTGAAAAATGGCCCCAGGGGTGTTTTCGTAATTTAGCGGCTTCGGACGTTAAATTTTATAACTTTTGAACGGGGTCTCAGATTAAAATTCTGAGACCACCGTTGTGCTCGAAAGGTGGTGTTTACCGCAGGGGAGGCTTAACCTCGACCCTACTGAGGGTTTGGGTTCGGGTCGACGGGCGGGTGGTTAAGCGTTTCTATTTAAACGTTTAAGTCACCCACACCCTCTTCCTCTCCCTCACCTGGAAAGCAGCATGGAGGAACTCCTCCCTCTCCTCTTCCTCCTCCGGCGAGGCAGCTCCGGCGAGGCTCCGGCGTGGCGGCAGATCGCCCGTGAAGCATCAGGCAACGCCCCTGCAGGTAGGATATTGTTTAACGTTTCGTTTTAATCCCCGAACCTACTTTGATTCCAATTTGATGCGTCGAATTGCTGCTTAAACGTCGATCAAATCCAATGAACGCGTAGTAGATTTTATCCCCTTTCCAACGTTTATCTCAGATTTGAAATCCGAGTTCGGAGAAGTGCACAGGGGTTGGCCGAAGGTTGCAGGAATTAGGGGTTTTGGGGTTTTTTCCTGCGGGTTCCGGCGGCAGCATGGGCTTCGGCTGGCGGCTGGCGGCGTCCTCAGGTGGGCGGCGCGGCTCGGGCACGTCGACTTCAGGCGGTAGCCCCGACGGTGTGGGCGGCTTCAGGCGGGCGACGCGGCGGCAGGCCGGTCCGTGGCGGCGGGCTTCGGTCGAGCGGCGCAGGCGTAGCGCGAAGGAGGAGGGGCACGGGGTGTACGACCTCATGCGGGGCGACCGCGACCCGCGTGTCGCGGGTTGCTGCAGAAAGGGGGAGACCGGGCTTGATGGCCGGTCGGTGGAGACAGGCCGCGGGCCGGCTGGGGGCGAACCGGCCGGTCCGGCCCTAGGGAGTGCCCCTTTCAATTCCTGACGCTCGTAACATTCGTTACGGGCGTCCGTTTTGTGCGTCGTCAGCGGCAGCGCGGACCTTACATCGTGGAAAAAGTTTAGAGCTAGTTTCGGGAATTTTTAATCCCAGAAACGAGGGGCCGCGGAGGTGGGACGTGTCCTTAAGTGGGCGAGCGTATTCCCCGAGTTTCTTGTTTTGGACGGCGCAAACGCATGCGACGTCCGCTTTGAGTGCCGTCAGTTGCGTTGGGACCCTGGCGCAGGGGCAAAGGTTTCCAGGGCGGTTTTGGGCGTTGGGACTAGATTTGAGGTGTGGGCCCCAAGGCCCATCTTTCGAGCTGCATGCAGCGTTTCACGCCTTTTTCACCGGACATCTGTTTGGGGCGTGCGAGCAGTCGATGTTGGGTGTTTTTCCGAGGGGATTGCAATGGTGCAATCCGCCCGCCCTAATTCGGCATGATGGTGCGGTGGCCATGAGGGTCGTTTGGGCATCGATGGTGATTTTCCATCTCTATCACCGGGAAACCGTTTTGGACAAGGGAGTAGTCCATCTTGTGTGCTTTTTTGATAGGATCACAACGGTGCGATCTGTTCGTTGAGTTTCAGGACCGGGTTGCGGGTCCCACGAAGCATCACTCGTGTGCGGTGCGCCGGAACGCATCTTTTTGTCTGGGTACCCATTCCACGCAAGTAAGCAGTCAATTTGATGTGCTTTTCCGAGATCTTTGCGATGGCGTAGTCCGCCCGACCTTTTTTTTGGGGACGTGGTGTGGGACCCACCCGGCCTGGCAATGGTGAGTAGTACCTTTTTCACTATGTGTCCATTTTGGGCGATTGAGTACTCAATCCCATGGGTTTTTCTGAGGGGATCGTAGTGGCGTGATCCTTTGGTTCAGTTTCGGGATATTGTGGTGGGCCCCACACGGGTTTGGTCACGGTGAATAGTACCATTTTTCACCTGTTGGCCGTCTCGGGCGACTGAGTAGTCTGACTCGCATGTTTTTCAGCAAGGATTACAACGGTGTGATCCGTTTGGCTGTACGGACCCTCTTGCACGATATTATTAAAAGTGGAAGCATGAAAGGTTCTCTAGTGGTGGTTCACCCTACCTCGTTTGTAGCGGACCCTTGGCGTGTTATCGTGCACTCTTGGGGGAGTGATATAAATGGTTCACTAGTTGTTGTTGGCCGTGCCTGGGCCTTTGGGGTGGAGTTGTTACGTCACTCCTTCACGTTGAAGTTGGGTGTCGTGTGCATGATAGCCTTTAGGATGGAATGAGGTATACTCCGGGAGTATACAAGAGCGCTTGGAGTTACGTGTGGTTTGTACCTGAGAACGCTTGTGCGCTCAGTTGTGGTTGAGGTGGGGCCACACGTCGTGTGGGCCCCATGTGCGTTCCATGTTCTACTTTGCGTACTTTGACCTCTCGTGACGTAGAGGGTCCCTCTGTGTGTTTGTTTGACCAGCAGGGTGGAGTTTTTCCCCTGGCTCTGTTCTCTTTGGTTAACCAGCAGGGATGAGTGGTCTCCCCCTGGTTTCATTATCGATGGATTGGCCGGAAGCGGTGCAAGTGACACCAAGTGATGGAGCAGACGCTGCACCTCTTTTGGGGGAGTTGTTCTGGAGTTGGGAGGTTGCGTGATACTCACTCCATGTTTAGTTGGCCAGTGTTGTGCCCTCCAGTGGAGATGGCTAGAGCAGCTCTGAGTTCTACCATCCAGCGGGGTTAGGAAGTGGGTTACTCATCGACTTATTCGGGTTTACCCTCCAGCATGACTAGGCATTGGGTTTCTCACTTACTTCTAGGGTTTACCCTACAGTAGAGACTGCACAGTGGGTCACCCGACGCACTTAGGGTGTACCCTTCAGCAGAGACTAGGCAGTGGGTCACCCGACGCACTTAGGGTCTACCCTCCAGGAGAGACTGGGTAGTGGGTCACCCGACGCACTTAGGGTCTACCATCCAGCAGAGACTGGGCAGTGGGTCACCCGATGACCTCCTAGGGTAAACCCTCTAGCAGGACTGGGAAGTGGGTCGCTCGTCGTTTAGTTCCAGGTCTACCCTCCAGCACAGCTGGGAAATGGGTTGCCTGTCGACTTATTCCAGGTCTACCATCTAGTGGGGCTGGGCAGTGGGTCGCCTGATGATGTGATAAGGTCTACCCTCCAGCAGGGTTGGGCAGTGGGTCGCCTGATGATTTTTTATGGTTTACCCACCTGCGGGGCTGGGCAGTGGGTCACCCGATATCTGGTTATGAATTAACCTCCAGTAGGTCTGGGTAGTGGGACACGTGTTGGCATTCCAGACTCAGTCCTCTCGACTAGGCAAGTTTGTGGCTTTCCTCTGTCTTTACCAGAGCGGGACCCTTGGTTATACGGGTCAGTGTTGTGACGACTTGACTTTGAGGAGACCTCTCGACTGCAGGGCAGTGATGAGGTGAGGATTGACTTTCCTAGAACTCTCAAGTATGAGGGGCGCTTCCCCCACCGAGACGCGTTCCTGTGGCGCGATATAAAACTGTGTGGGCGAGTCAGTGCCGCCCAAAGCGGATAGTGTCGAAGTGTGGTGATTGAGCCCCTTGGCTTGCAGTTCAGGGCAGACGTATAGGATACTAGGTGACGATGATGGTTATGTCTGGGACTGTTGGATACTCTCTCCTTGGACAGAGCTACAGGATAGAGATCCCCTTACGATGTTTTTCGGGCTTCATGATTGGGCATAAGGATATTTATATACCATGTTCTGGTACCCACTGCTTGGGTTTGGTTACTCTCATTCAAGGAGAGGCGAAGACCCGTGGCGTATGACACATGATTTCCGTTTCTAGATTCTCGTGGTTGGATGAGTCTACTCTCCTGCTATAGGTAGCAAAGACTCGACGGGAAGTTCATCTTCTCACCGTTTCCAGATCCTTGTGTCTGGATGAGTCTACCTCCTTTCTTTTGTTGGGTTGAGCTGGTCTCTTTACTGTACTCTCTATTGTACTCTCTTTGCTTTCCCCTGCTCTCTCTACTGCTCACCCTTCGGTACCTCCTTTTGTTGCTCCCTCGAGCCTTTGGGGTATCCTACTGAGTATTTGTATACTCACCCCTACTTGGGCTTTGCCCGCACTAGGTGTTCCCTTGCAGACGATAGACAGGTTGGTTGTGTCTTTAGTGGATCGTAGGAGCTCAGGAGCTTAGACCGCGTGCGGTGGTCATGGTCGGGTTCCAGGCGGGAGACCCGTCAGCTGTTTCATTTTGTTTACCTGTTGCTGGGTTGTGGCACTTTTTGGTTGGGCGTGTGTTTTTCCACTGTTATTTTCAGTTTGTACTTTGTACTGTTAGAGGTCGATGCACATTTTGGTTTATATATAGTATTTGTTCTTTTTACTCTGCTTTTTCATTCTTTAACTCTGAAATTTTGCATTGAGTGTGCTATTTGTGTGTGTACAGGTACTTAGGCAAAGGCCTCCCCGAGTTATTGTGCCTTCGGCGCAGGTCACCAGCCCCTGGCATATGGAGGCTGGCCTGGGGTAGTTGCGGCTCGAGCCCGGGTAGGGTCGGGTCGTGAAAAAGTGGTATCAGAGCAGGTTCATTCCTCGGGATGCTGTTCGGACATCCCTAAAATAAAAAGGAACTACTTGGGATTTAGGGAAACAGTGCTAATGTGTCTCGAGGGCGGCTCTCAGGCCAGGGAGTCCAGTGGTGGTGCGGCAGCCGACATATCCATTCACCAGGACCTTGACAACCCGCTTGTCGACTCGGCATGCTGAGACACTTGTTGTAGGGAAATTTGTTTGTGCATCACATTGGATTGAGTCTTTGACAATCCTTCTTGAGTCAGCTCCCCATCATTGCTATTGGTATATACATATATGATCATCTGACTGCGGCACTCCATGATAATGATCAGGATGTCTCCGCGAAGACATCCATCTAGTATACCAGATCTGGTTCGTGACGACAACCATGTGAGCGACGAGGCCAGAGTCTAGGAATCATCAAGAGAGACCTTTCTCCGGGTGGGCCAGTAGCATCACCCCCACCTGTTGAGCAACAAGCAGTTTCAGCAGAGCAGGGTGAGCTTGAGCGCAGGTTGAGCGCGCGCCGTGTGTTCCAGCAGTGGAGACCGATGAGGTTCAGTGGTGAGCCAGACCCTCAGGCAGCAGAGGTTTGGCTCGAGATAGTGGTTCTCCTTTTCAGGCGTGTGCAGACGCCGACAGATCAGAGAGTGGATTTGGCAGCCAACCTTTTCTGTGGATCAGCTTGGCGTTGGTGGAGTCTGGTGACTCGGTTTCTTGACGAGTCGTCGCTTTCGTGGGGCAACTTTCAGTTGTTATTCTATGAGGAGATTCCCCCATGCATGTGCTCCTTTCAGATTCAGGAGCTCCTGCAGTTTCAGCAGGTAGGGATGACGATGGCCGAGTACGTGTCTAGTTTTGCAGACCATGCATGCTTTTACCCGGACATGGTCCATGACGACAACATCCGAGTGTGGAAGTTTGAGCATGTTCTCCGCCGAGAGATTCATGCTGTCATGGTACCATTGGGCATTTCCACATGTGTTGGGGTGCTAGAGCAGGCGCTGTTGAGAGAGGGCTTCCTGTCACGTTATGGAGTTGGTAGTGGCAGTAGGCACGCTGGAGCTGAGACGTCTGCCGCGACTAGTGGGTATCGGCAATCAGGACCTCAATGCAGGTGGGATTCTCACAACTGGACTCAGGGGCATGGTCGTACACCACAGTGGCACCGGAGGGCACCAGTGCATCCCAAAGAGAGTCTGTGCTATGCTTGTGACGGGCGTGGTCACTTGGCACGTGACTGCCCGACCCGAGTTGCTGAGAGCTCTGGGCAGGCAGCAGGTGCACCACCATGGAAAAGTCAGTGCCGTGATCGGGGTAGTGGCCAGAGAGGTGGTACTAGCAGAGGAGTGGGAGGAGCTGGAGGTGGGGGACGATGTTACGAGATCTCCCCATCACCACTAGGCAGTCCACGTCAGGCTCTGGGAGCTGATGGTTGGGACCACGGACAGCCGCGAGCTTTGGATGTCTACAATCCTACAGAGTAGGGGATGGTGAGAGGTACCCCTTGCGACTCTTCTACTTTTTGATGTAGGATTGTTAGGCTCTGCGTGTGAAAGGCTTTTTTTCCTCCCTTCTCCTTGTTTGAGGTGTTCCCAGGGTGACGCAGGGCGTCAGGTGTAACCCTGTGTTGGTAAGGAAAAAAGTGTGAGACCTTATCCTTAGTCGATGGTGTTGACTCCTTCTCTTTCGAGCGTGTATGAGAGTCTTGGATAAGAGACATCGATTGAGAAATCTCGCGTAACCAGATATCCTTGGGTGTTACACAATAAAAATATTCTGAAGGAGGGAATCACCGGGCCTTGTTCTAGGAGCGAGCGGTGATTCCAGTCGCGGCGTGCGGCGTAAGGGTTTGACAGGGCTGGTGACCTACCCCCGAGGGGCTTTGGACCATTTAAGATCATGGAAAGGGATGGTGAGGTTCCCTACCGCCTTGCCCTAACCCTATTGTCTGGAGTGGGTGCATGACATCGGCAAGGGCTGACCTCTCGTGAATAGATCAATCCATTGGCCTGTGTCTGGTGACACAGAGCTTTGTGTGGGTTCTTTTGGGTACGGGGAAGCCAGGTGCGGGCTTAGTACCCTGTGTTGCTCCCTAGTTTTTCTTTTCGGGGATGAAAATCTTGAATGAGGGAATGATTTAAGAACCCGGTTTTTGCTGAGAAAGACTTTGGAATATTCATGATGATATTTCAGAGCAGCACCTTCAGACGGCGTGCGATTCTGAGCCCCGGTGTGGCTGGAATTAAATTTTCAGTGCGTTCACATTGGAAATGCCAAATAAATGTGACAACTCTTAAATGGTGATCCGGATCAGAGATCAGAGTGAATGGATGGGTCAGGAATGGGGCGTTTACCCTAGGAATGACATAAAGTGTGTCAGAACGGGATGTTTGGACCCATCGCCCGCTTCTGGAAAGTTAAACGGATTAATTAATTAATTAATTCATTCATTTAATGGTGAAACTCAATTATTTCTTAAATGGTTGCTCGGTTTGGAAAACCGATAGCACCGTAGAGTTCGGAGTGTGCCGTTTACCCTAGGAGGGGTATAAGTTTCACGGGTGCGGGTCGTTTGGGAAAAATGGTGTCACGAACCGAATCTGGTCACCACCAAAACCGGCACCAAACCCAGCCCGTGACATGACCCGAAGGGCGTTCCCTATCCCCACGGGCTGGCACAAGTGCCCGGGTATCATTAATATAGGTTTGGGAACGATTTACCCGAGTATGAAAGCATAAAACATTAAAAACATTCCATAATATAAATCTGATATTTTTGAGCCAAACAAGACTTAAGTGAAAACCAGAACTGAGTACATTGGTTTAAAGATTATACAAGTGGTCCAAATAAAAATTATTATAGCATTAAGACAGCCCCAAGTACTCCACACGACAAGGGGTCATCGCCCCCAAGCTATCTCCACAACTCCGCACCAAGAATGGGAACTAACACCATGAACCGCCATCACCCTTAGCCTTTCCTTTACCTGAATCAAACATAACCAAGTCTACTTACACCCAAGGGGTGTAAGTAGGGTGTGAGCCTAAGCCCAGTAGGATACCACCCAATGATTCCAAAGAGTAAGAAATACAATGTGAAAAAGCAAGCAGTTTTCAAACGCAAGGCAAAGTAGTGTTCAAATTTCAAGAAATGAAACCTCTAATTGGAAATAGTTTTCAATCCAAAATTTTTAGAATACTAACACATTAAAATAGAAATGTTAGATACTGTAATTTACTTCCAAACACACCCTAAGACATGGGTAGATACTACAAATCCAATGAGCAACAACATTGGGAACACCCCTAGGCACTAGGTTGTCTTGGGCCCTATGTACCTCGTACCTCGGTGTAAAGTAATCATAGCAAAATACTTTCTCGTGCACGAGCCACTAGTAGGGAACACACCCATAACCTAGTGGTCCCCAATAATCATCCACATAGTTTAGTTAGAGTTGTCGTTATCCAAATGCTAAGTGAAACAGGGACAAAACCCATCCGGTCCACTAGCCGTACTAGTACAAATCCGCCCCACCTAGGTACCCGGGCTTCCCCTTTTGTACTCAATCAATTTTAGCATGCAACAGAAATAAATTTTCATATAAAACATCATTACTGGTCAATCATAACCAATACAGTAGCTATCACATTTTATACCACTTAAAACACGCATCAAAACACTTAGATTTTTCATAAAACAATTCCTCAAAAATCTCGTAGTGTTTCGTACACAAAACACCTTATAAACCTCACTTGCATACTATGTGCACATATTTAAGTTTCCAAAACATAAAGTAGATCCCACTACATTTCATTTAAAACACAAAATCATTTTTAGGGCAACCCTATATAGTTCAAGAAACGACATCATTGCAAAGTCTCCATTATTACACAACACAACTCTTAGAATTTCATGTGGTTCACAAACACCATTAAAACCAGATTTTTCAGCAACAAACACAAGGGACAATCATTAAAAACAGTATTTCTATCCCTATTATACTTCAATAAAATCATCTAGTTACTTATAGGGTAGCCCCAATGAAACTAATAATACATTTCTATGAAAAACACCCAATTTCACATGAAATTGGCCTTTAGGATTCATTTTAAATACAAACACCACTAAAACTATATTTTTCAGAAATAATAAAATTTAATAAGCATGAAAATACCATAAAAACAGTAGCCAATTTACAAAGATTTCATACACAATGGAATCACCTACCAAAACCAAGGAAACCCTTGAATCCTTTGTGCGAAAACTCAAACGCACCACCGCCGCACCTCAAGAAAGCTAAACCAGACCTAAAACCAGAATTTCAGACCATAAAACACAATATAAAACCTTAAATTTTAAACCCTACTTCCTGGACATTAGGAACCACAATTATAAAGAAAGAAACCCTAAGTAAATTGGATGTAACCCTAAACAAATTGAATGAAGAAAAGAGGAGAACAACTTACTTAAAATATCTTGGAGAAATCGCCCCCCAAAATACCAGTAGCTGATTTCTAAAATACTAAAACCTTCAAGGGAGGTTCGCACAAGAATAGGTAGATCATTTAGGAATTTGAATGGGGGAAAAAGAGTAAGAATCGAAGGAGTTATGAAAGAAACAAATTACCTTTATAAATCTGCCCGAAATTTGAGTTCTTAAGAACATTCGACCTAAACCGCGATGAAAATGAGCTGAAACGGGTGTGGGAGGATATTGGATGCGCGGCTAGGTTCAAGGGGCGTGTTTGGGGCTTGGAATCACCGAAAACCCCTTAAAAATGAATAAGTTATTAACTAATCAAATTTTATTTTTAAAACTGGAATTGGGCTTTCGGGCAGGCCCAATTCCTTAAATAAAAACCCATATACACCATGGTTATGGATTTCCAAAGGCTCCACATTTTAATTTTGGTGTTAATATATTAGGGGAGGACATTTAGGAGTTGGAATGAGTGAAAAATATTAAAAAATGAATAAGTTATAAAAGAAACAAAATTTATTTTTAAATCTGGAATTGGGCTCACGGTTTGGCCCAATTCATGAAAACTCATCTATTCTCCATAAAAACTTTGGAAACCCCCAAAAACAAAGAATTAATGGAAATTAAAATAAAAATAAATTTAAAATAAGCTATGTATGTGACAATTCTCCCCACCATGAAAACTTTCCGCCCCGGAAAGTCACAGTAAGTCCAAAGCAACAACCAAACTCAACTGAGAAACCAAGAGGTACTCTCTTGCCAGGTTTCTCCCCCAAAGGCCATAACACCTCCAGTGATCAATGAAGGAAGGAATACTCTCACAGCCAAAACATACACCACTTTTCTGAAATTATTAAGCACATTAATGCTTTATCCCAAATGAAAACTCCTCAAACACAATCAGATCAATACTCAATCAATTTACCCAAATAAACAACAACATCGAACAAGGTTACACTTGCCCTACTATAACTAAACCATTGGTCACTCTCCAATATCAATTTTTACCAAAGAAAGATGTAGGTAGTTAGATATCTCCAAATGATAATACCTACTTCCCATACAAAACCAAGGAAAAATATGAGTTACTCGTATGAAGAGACACAAATGGGCTCCCCACCATAAGAGACAACTTAAATTTTTTTTTTCCGAGACAGAATCAAGACACTAATAGGGGGAGGCCGAAACAGACTCCCTAGTACAAGGGGTATACATAAATTAGAAATTTACAAAATAATATACATGATACCCACAGTGGGTCTTCCCACCACAAGAACCAACCATCTTAACTGACCAGCATGGGCCGACACAAAAAGACCCAATTTTTTTTTAAGATTTGGAAAGGGTGCAGGGTCAGACCGCACGGTTTGGGAAACCATGCACTAACTATTCTGATCATTATTTGAACGTGGCTTCCTAGCACACTGACACTACTAATCATGCAAAAAATGTGTGCTCAAACTTTCTAGCCAAGTTTCCAACCATTCTCCAATGACTCAATGGAAACCAACGTGAGAGGGAAAAACATTAGGCGATGACATGGGTACAAGGCCCTCTACCTATTTCCACCGAACGAGAACAACAGAAGGAAGATGATGAAACCATAGGTTTAAACTATTCCTTTCTTTCATACTGAGGATAGGACTTTGTACAAGTGTTTAAATGACACTGGTGTTTCCCCTGACTACGCGCCAGCTTCTCTCCGGGACCTATGGCTGGAGCTCAAAATATTGAAGCATCTTCGGCCACGCAGTTAGGCTATTGAAACCCCTATGTGGAACTTCTTCTTTCGGTGCCACAAACAACTACACTTCATAACCTGATGGGTTTATCAAGACATAACACACTCCATAACCCACTTTACCAAAACCAAACATTTCATTGAAACAAGGGATCAGACGATGCACACACATCGCACCTTGTTTCTTTGGGTGAGAAACAATAGAAGGGAAAGACACGTATAAACACCTTCCTCTAAGATAGAGGATTTGATGTTTTTCCCAAGGGAGACACAATCCTAACATAACATAGAACCTTAAAGGATTGTGTGACCTTCACCTTTATGGTCAAAAGAGCACACAATATCACAATGCGTCACCGAACATGACCCTGACGATTGATAGAAACAATACATGGAACGGGACCATATTCAAAGTCCTTAAACAACAGATAAGTCCAAAAAGTGGACACAATATCATATCATGACCTAAATCTCAAAATTGGTCGTTTAATAATAACTCTTTCTTCCAAGAAACTATAAAGAACCCAGAGGCCCTCTTAGACACCATCAAGACACTCATCTGTACTAACAACGAAAGAACACTCCCACCTTTGGTGAATCTGGAAACTTAAGAAACTAAGGTCTCTTTCAACCTTCCCCAAGCACTATCCCACTACAAGAGGATCCACAAATCAGCGAAATGAATGGGTGTAGACTCAATAAAAGAAATGTTCGATAAAATATTATTTATATTGATCAACTGGAGGATTTTCCAATGGCGAAACAAAACGGGTTGCACTTCAGTTGTGCATTAACCCTTAATGGGGGCGTACCTTATCCAATGAGAGAACCCAAGGACCCAACCAAGCTGGTCCATTGGTCAAAACATGCCACAAACCAGATCCAAACACATGAAGGGAACCACCGTAAAGGCATCCCAAAAAAAAATTTCAAAAGAGACCACTAACCATCCCTGCAACACAGCTTACCGACCAAACATAAACCCAAAACATAGTTCAAACAGAAGGGGTTCTTGAACTCAAAACATCCCACAACATCAACATTTTCAAAAACCCATAATACAAACCATACCAAACTATTCATCAAGACATCATGTTTTTCTTTAAAACCAATTCTTTGAAAACAAACGGTTTAGCAGTAAGCGTATCCACCAATGGTACCCCATGGGCCTCACACATGCATGTTTTTGTGCCACATTGGGCACCCTCCTCATATCCATCCCAGCACTCATCCAGTCATGCCATCAACCATCCATCATCCTATATAACCCCATGCATGTGGTCACTCATGGAAATACCAAAGGGTAAAACAAAACTTCCTTCCACTTTTCAAAAACAAAATGGTCAACCAAACCAACCTTTTTCTCAAAACTGCTAACAATGAGATCGAAATCCCAATTCACATCTTACAAAACATTTCATAAGGACACAACCATTTAGAAAAGAACTCACTTTCAATTTATTCACATCAATTTCGAAACATATCATCCCATTAAAACACACTCTAATTGTTTAGAAAACTCTATTGGAAACACATTTCAAAACCAAATTCAATATAGTTCCTACTTTCAAAGAGGTGTAAGCACACCATTTTACATTTCAAAACAATTCTGAAAATTCAGTTCCGCCATTTCATAAACCAAACCATTCCCTCTTTATTTGAAAATCATTTCATAAAAACTTTACGCTTCTTAAAACCAAGTCACCTTAAAACCAAAGTGCTAAGATTTCAAAACTAAAGCACAAAACAATGCAAGAGGAAACTAGTTTCGGTGGGTGACATGGACATATGGTTGGCAGCCATATTCCAATCACTTCGCCGTCACAGAGAGTATTCTAGGGAAATATCCATGGCTCCACATGGCTTGCCAGGCCCTGCGAGCTCACTGAGATTATTCTCCCAACTCTCTTTTCATTTCCCATAGTCATCATTAAACCAAGAAAACCAAAGCACTCAAATAAATCCATACTTACCATGGTGACTTGAATCCCTTCATGAGGTGTGCTGGCCAGGCACACTACCCATGACTGAAATTTCAAGTCCCAAAAATCCTAGCTCCAGACTATGCTGACTCTTCCCCAAATAACATGACCCAAGGAGCGAACCCCCTTTGATACCATTTTGTCACGAACCGAATCTGGTCACCACCAAAACCGGCACCAAACCCAGCCCGTGACATGACCCGAAGGGCGTTCCCTATCCCCACGGGCTGGCACAAGTGCCCGGGTATCATTAATATAGGTTTGGGAACGATTTACCCGAGTATGAAAGCATAAAACATTAAAAACATTCCATAATATAAATCTGATATTTTTGAGCCAAACAAGACTTAAGTGAAAACCAGAACTGAGTACATTGGTTTAAAGATTATACAAGTGGTCCAAATAAAAATTATTATAGCATTAAGACAGCCCCAAGTACTCCACACGACAAGGGGTCATCGCCCCCAAGCTATCTCCACAACTCCGCACCAAGAATGGGAACTAACACCATGAACCGCCATCACCCTTAGCCTTTCCTTTACCTGAATCAAACATAACCAAGTCTACTTACACCCAAGGGGTGTAAGTAGGGTGTGAGCCTAAGCCCAGTAGGATACCACCCAATGATTCCAAAGAGTAAGAAATACAATGTGAAAAAGCAAGCAGTTTTCAAACGCAAGGCAAAGTAGTGTTCAAATTTCAAGAAATGAAACCTCTAATTGGAAATAGTTTTCAATCCAAAATTTTTAGAATACTAACACATTAAAATAGAAATGTTAGATACTGTAATTTACTTCCAAACACACCCTAAGACATGGGTAGATACTACAAATCCAATGAGCAACAACATTGGGAACACCCCTAGGCACTAGGTTGTCTTGGGCCCTATGTACCTCGTACCTCGGTGTAAAGTAATCATAGCAAAATACTTTCTCGTGCACGAGCCACTAGTAGGGAACACACCCATAACCTAGTGGTCCCCAATAATCATCCACATAGTTTAGTTAGAGTTGTCGTTATCCAAATGCTAAGTGAAACAGGGACAAAACCCATCCGGTCCACTAGCCGTACTAGTACAAATCCGCCCCACCTAGGTACCCGGGCTTCCCCTTTTGTGCTCAATCAATTTTAGCATGCAACAGAAATAAATTTTCATATAAAACATCATTACTGGTCAATCATAACCAATACAGTAGCTATCACATTTTATACCACTTAAAACACGCATCAAAACACTTAGATTTTTCATAAAACAATTCCTCAAAAATCTCGTAGTGTTTCGTACACAAAACACCTTATAAACCTCACTTGCATACTATGTGCACATATTTAAGTTTCCAAAACATAAAGTAGATCCCACTACATTTCATTTAAAACACAAAATCATTTTTAGGGCAACCCTATATAGTTCAAGAAACGACATCATTGCAAAGTCTCCATTATTACACAACACAACTCTTAGAATTTCATGTGGTTCACAAACACCATTAAAACCAGATTTTTCAGCAACAAACACAAGGGACAATCATTAAAAACAGTATTTCTATCCCTATTATACTTCAATAAAATCATCTAGTTACTTATAGGGTAGCCCCAATGAAACTAATAATACATTTCTATGAAAAACACCCAATTTCACATGAAATTGGCCTTTAGGATTCATTTTAAATACAAACACCACTAAAACTATATTTTTCAGAAATAATAAAATTTAATAAGCATGAAAATACCATAAAAACAGTAGCCAATTTACAAAGATTTCATACACAATGGAATCACCTACCAAAACCAAGGAAACCCTTGAATCCTTTGTGCGAAAACTCAAACGCACCACCGCCGCACCTCAAGAAAGCTAAACCAGACCTAAAACCAGAATTTCAGACCATAAAACACAATATAAAACCTTAAATTTTAAACCCTACTTCCTGGACATTAGGAACCACAATTATAAAGAAAGAAACCCTAAGTAAATTGGATGTAACCCTAAACAAATTGAATGAAGAAAAGAGGAGAACAACTTACTTAAAATATCTTGGAGAAATCGCCCCCCAAAATACCAGTAGCTGATTTCTAAAATACTAAAACCTTCAAGGGAGGTTCGCACAAGAATAGGTAGATCATTTAGGAATTTGAATGGGGGAAAAAGAGTAAGAATCGAAGGAGTTATGAAAGAAACAAATTACCTTTATAAATCTGCCCGAAATTTGAGTTCTTAAGAACATTCGACCTAAACCGCGATGAAAATGAGCTGAAACGGGTGTGGGAGGATATTGGATGCGCGGCTAGGTTCAAGGGGCGTGTTTGGGGCTTGGAATCACCGAAAACCCCTTAAAAATGAATAAGTTATTAACTAATCAAATTTTATTTTTAAAACTGGAATTGGGCTTTCGGGCAGGCCCAATTCCTTAAATAAAAACCCATATACACCATGGTTATGGATTTCCAAAGGCTCCAAATTTTAATTTTGGTGTTAATATATTAGGGGAGGACATTTAGGAGTTGGAATGAGTGAAAAATATTAAAAAATGAATAAGTTATAAAAGAAACAAAATTTATTTTTAAATCTGGAATTGGGCTCACGGTTTGGCCCAATTCATGAAAACTCATCTATTCTCCATAAAAACTTTGGAAACCCCCAAAAACAAAGAATTAATGGAAATTAAAATAAAAATAAATTTAAAATAAGCTATGTATGTGACAAATGGCCCTAGGGGCGTTTTCGTAATTTAGCAGCTTCAGACGTTAAATTTTATAACTTTTGAATGGGGTATCAGATTAAAATTCCAAGACCGCCGTTGTGCTTGGAAGGTGGTGTTTACCCTAGGGGAGGCTTAACCTTGACCCTGCTGAGGGTTCGGGTTCGGGCCGACGAGCGGGTGGTTAAGTGTTTCTATATAAACGCTTTAGTGACCCACACCCTCTTCCTCTCCCCCACCTGGACGGCGGCAAGGAGGAGCTCCTCCCTCTCCTCCACCTCCTCCGGCGAGGCAGCTCCAACAAGGTGATGGAGTGGTGGCGGATCGCCCGTGAAGTTTCGGGAAACACCCCTGCAGGTAGGATCTTGTTTAACGTTTCGTTTTAATCCCCGAACCTACATTGATTCCAATTTGATGCGTCGAATTGCTGCTTAAACGTCGAGTGAATCCAATTAACGTGTAGTAGATTTATCCCCTTTCCAACGCTTGTCTCGGATTTGAAATCCGAGTTCGGAGAAGGCCGCAGGTGTTCGCCGAAGGTTGCTGGAATTAGGGGTTTTTGGGGTGTTTTCCGGCGGGTTTCGGCGGCGGCAGGGGCTTCGGGTGGCGGCGGGCGGTGTGCTCAGGTGGGTGGCGCGGCTCGAGCTTGTTGGCTTCAGGCAGTAGCCCCGGCTGCGCGGGCGGCTTTAGGTGGGCGACGCGCCGGTAGGCTGGTCCGTGGTGGCGGGCTTCGGTCGAGCGGCGCCGGCGTAGCCTGAATGTGGAGGGGCACGGGGTGCGCGACCGCGACCCGCGTGTCGCCTGTCGTTGCGGAAAGGGGGATACCGGCCTTGACGGCCGGTCGGTGGCGACAGCCTGCAGCCACCTGGCCGCGGCAATTTTCACTGGACCTGCGGCCGGGCCGCGGGCCGGCTGTGGGCGGACCGGCCGGTCTGGGCCTGTCCGGCCCAAGGAATGCCCCTTTGAATTTCCAACGCCCGTAACATTTGTTACGGGCGTCCGTTTTGCACGCTGTTAGCGGTAGCGCATGCCTTGCATCGTGGGGAATGATTAGATCTAGTTTCGCGAATTTTTATTTCCCGAAATGAGGGGCCACGGAGGCGCGACGTGTCCTTAAGTGGGTGAGCGTATTCCCCAATTTTCTTGTTTTGGACGGCGCGGACGCATGCGACGTCCGCATTGAGTGCAGTCAGTTGCGTTGGGACCATGGCGTAGGGGCGAAGGTTTCCAGGGCGGTTTCGGGCGATGGGACTGGATTTGAGGCATGGTCCCCACGGCCCGTCATTCGAGCTGCGTGCATAATTTCACGTCTTTTTCACTGGACGTCCGTTTGGGGCATGTGAGCAGTCGATGTTGGGTGTTTTTCCGAGGGGATTGTAATGGTGCAATCCACCCGCCCTAATTCGGCATGATGGTGCGGGGCCCATGAGGGACGTTTTGGCGTCGACGATGATTTTCCTTCTTTATCACTGGGCGACCATTTTGGAAAAAGGAGTAGTCCATCTTGTGTGCATTTTCGTGAGGATCGCAACGGTGCGATCCATTTGTTGAGTTTCGGGACCGGGGTGCGGGTCCCACGAAGCATCGCTCGTGTGTGGTGCGCCGGAACGTATCTTTTTCTCCGGGTAATAGTTCCATTCAAGTAAGTAGTCAATTTGACATGCTTTTCCCAGCGATTTACGGTGGCGCAGTCCGCCTGGCCTTTTTTTCGGGGACGTGGTGTGGGACCCACCCGACCTGACTACTGTGAATAGTACCTTTTTCACTAGGTGTCCATTTTGGGCGATTTTGTACTCAATCCCCTGTGTTTTTCCAAGGGGATCATAGTGATGTGATCCTTTGGTTCAGTTTCAAGATATTGGGGTGGGCCCCACACGGGTTTGGTCATGGTGAATAGTAACCTTTTCACATGTTGACTGTCTCGGGAAAGTGAGTAGTCTAACTCGTGTGTTTTTTCGCAAGGATTACAACGGTGTGATCCAGTTGGTTTTACGAAGCCTCTTGCGTGATCTTATTAAAAGTGGAAGCATGAAAAGTGCTCTAGTGGTGGTTCGCCCTACCTTTTTTGTAGCAGACCCCTGGCGTGTGATCGCGCACTCTTAGGAGACTGATATAAATGGATCAAAAGTTGTGGTTGTCCGTTACTGGGCATTTGTGGTGGAGTAGTTATGTCACACCTTCGTGTTGACATTGGGTGCTGTGTGCATGATAGCCCTTGGGCTGGAATGAGGTATACTCTGGGAGTATACAGGAGCACTTGGAGGTACGTGTGGTTTGTACTTGAGAACGTTCGTGCCCTCAGTTGGGGTTGACGTGGGGCACACGTCGTGTGGGCCCCATCTGTGTGCCGTGTTCTCCATTGTGTACTTTGACCTCTCGTGACGTAGAGGGTCCCTCTGTGTGTTTGTCTGACCAGTAGGGTTGAGTTTTTCCCCTAGCTCTGTCCTCGTTGGTTGACCAGTAGGGTTGAGTGGTCTCCCCCTGGTTTCATTCTCGATGGATTGGCTGGTAGCGGTGCTAGTGACACCCAGTGCTGGAGAAGATGCTGCACCTCTTTTGGGGGAGTTGTTCTGGAGTTTGGAGGTTTCGCGATACTCACTCCATGTTCAGTTGGCCAGTGTTGTGCCCTCCAGTGGAGATGGATAGAGCAGTTCTGAGTTCTACCCTCCAGCGAGGCTGGGCAGTGGGTTACCCATCGACTTCTTCGGGTTTACCCTCCAACACGGCTGGGCAGTGGGTTGCTCACTGACTTCTAGGGTTTACCCTCCAGCAGAGACTTGGTAGTGGGTCACCCGACGCACTTAGGGTTTAACCTCCAGCAGAGACTGGGTAGTGGGTCACCCGACGCACATAGGGACTACCCTCCAGTAGAGACTGGGCAGTGGGTCACTCGACGCACTTAGGGTCTACCCTCTCGCAGAGACTGGGTAGTGGGTCACCTGACGACCTCTTAGGGTCTACCCTCCAGCAGGGCTGGGCAGTGGGTCGCCCGTCGTCTAGTTCCAGGTCTACCCTCTAGCATGGCTGGGCAGTGGCTCGCCTGTCGACTTATTCCAGGTCTACCCTCCAGCGGGGCTGGGCAGTGGGTCACCTGAGGATGTGTTAACGTCTACACTCCAGCAGGGCTGGGCAGTGGGTCGCCTGATGATGTGTTATGGATTACCCTCCAGCGGGGCTGGGCAGTGGATCACCCGATATCTGGTTATGAATTACCCTCCAGTAGGGCTGGGCAGTGGGAAACCTGTTGGCATTCTAGACTCAGTCCTCTCGACTAGGCTAGTCTGTGGCTTTCCTCCGTGTTTATCGGAGCGGGACCCTTGGTTATACGGGTCAGTGTTGTGACGGATTGACTTTTTGGAGACCTCTCGACTACAGGGCAGTGACGAGGTGTGGTTTAACTTTCCTAGAACTCTCAAGTACGAGGGGCTCTTTACCCACTAAGACGCATTCTTGTGACGCGATCTAAAACCGTGCGGGCGAGTCAGTGCCTCCCAAAGCGGATAGTGTCGATGTGCGGTGATTGAGCCCCTTGGCATGTAGTTTGGGGAAGATGTACGGGATTCTGGGCGACGATGATGGTTATGTCTGGGACTATTGGCTACTCTTTCCTTGGGCTGAGTTACGGGATAGAGATCCCCTTACGACGTTGTTTGGGCTTCTTGATTGGGCAGAAGGATATGTATATTCCATGTTCTGGTACCCACTGCTTCGGTTTGGTTACTCTCCTTCCAGGAGAGGTGAAGACGTGCGGGGTATGCCACGTGCTTTCTGTGTCTAGATTCTCGTGGTTGGATGAGTCTACTCTTCTACTATAGGTAGCAAAGACTCGATTGGAAGTTAATCTTCTCACCGTTTCCAGCTCCTTGTGTCTGGATGAGTCTACCTCCATTCTCTTGTTGGGTTGAGATGGACTCTTTACTGCACCCTATGTTTTACTCTCTTTGCTTTCCCTTGCTCGCTCTACTACTCACCCTTCGGTACATCATTTTGTTGCTCCCTCGAGCCTTCCGGGTATCCTACTGAGTATTTTTATACTCACCCCTGCTTGGTCTTTTCTAGCACTTGGTGGGCCCTTACATACGACAGACAGGTTGCTCGTGACTTCAGTGGAGCATAGGAGCTCAGGAGCTTGGACCGCATGCGGTGGTCGTGGTCGGGTTCCAGGCGGGAGACCCATCAGCTGTTTCTTTTTGTTTACCTATTGCCGGGTTATGGCACTTTTTGGTTGGGCGTGTGTTTTGCCGCTTTTATTTTCAGTTTGTACTTTGTACTATTAGAGGTCGATGCACATTGTGGTATATATATAGAAGTTGTTCTTTTTACTCTACTTGTTCTTTCTTTTACTCTGCACTTTTGCATTAAGTGTGCTGGGTGTGTGTATAGGTACTTAGGCAAAGGCCTCCCTGAGTTATTGTGCCTTCGGCGCTGGTCGCCCGCCCCTGGCCTATGGAGGCGGTCCTGGGGTAGTTGCGGCTTGAGCCCGGGTAGGGTTGGGTCGTGACATTAGGAGTAGCCAGTCTTTCTATCTTCTCTATAGAATTATTTCCTAAGACAATATTTCCATAATTCATTAACATTACTTTATTCTATGGAATTTCCCTCCTATATTCAATAAATATATGATATCTAACTTAATTATACCAACATTCATCAAAAAAATTACCACAGATCATAGTAAAACCAAATAAATTTTGAAATCAGCCAAATTTTTTCATAATATAAATATTTTTTTATTTTGGTATTATTTTATTCACTCCAGTAGGTTATCTCTTTTATTCATCATTTACACCCATTTCATTGTGGATTCCTTATTTATTCGCATATAGACATACTTACAGCAATATATATATATTTTTCTCTGAACCTACAACAATACCAATATCTCTTTATCAACCCCGTTCTTTCCACTTTAGATGCATTGTATCCAGTATAACAAGATTTCTATTTTTGAGCTACTGAACCACTCATTTGGGTCGATTGGGAGGGGGTATTTTCTTGGTAAATTTTCACATAAACCCTTAATTTTATTAAGGTATATTATCAACAAAACTTCTTAAAATTCATATAAATTTTAAAACATTTCCTTCATTTTTAGAGAAGAATGATTGAGACAAAACAAATTTATATGAACATCGAGTTACCTTTTTCCATGAGCCTAATGTGGAGTATTTATGGATAATGTTGGGAATTATTTGACACCATTTCATGATTATTAACTAAATTATCCAATATTATTTGTAAGTGGTATCACATTTATTCTCAACTATTTGTGATGTATTAGCTTTTATGGAATTCATGTTCTTCAACTTGACTTCCAACTCATTTAATTTCATGTTGTTGGATTACTTATTATCTTTTGATGATATTAACTATATTTACTAATACTTAACATCATTATAAATTTGATCCTCATGAATTTTAATTTTTTCCAACATGATTTTTAACCATCTACAATATCTTTAGTTTCATTACATAGAGTTGGTATTATTGATGTCAATGGAGACTTTATGATATTTATCTATGGAATGGAAATCCTCGTTTACAATAATATTAAATACATATTTTTTCACACAATGATCTTTATTTCTTTTCATCTATTTAACATAATCATTAATTGAATTATAAGGATTTTTCTTCTTTCTATTTCACTAGATTTTTGAGATTGTTGAAGAAATTCATTTTCTTTGAAAATGTTTCATGAATTTCATCAACCAATTCTACTACCTGTGAATTTTTATCAATATTTCCCATGATTTATGAGAAAATATATTCAAATATTTCTTTAATAAACTTTTCCTAATGATCCCTAACTTTAGAATACAACTCATTAAGTGACACATTATAATAAGCTTCTTGATAGCTTGATCTAGTGGCACTATTGAAATTATTATCAAGAGATTTATTAGAACTCTTTCCACTCTAACTACCATTTTAAAGGGGTTGTTCCTATTGTTTCATCTAATAAGAATAGAATATGAGATCTATATCTCTACTAAAAACATTTGAAAAAAGTACATCATATATCCATTTAAATGAAACAGATACAATTTTATCATCTTAATAAAATTTTCAGTTTAAAATTATATTTTTTTGTACTATTTTAAAAGACCCAATGAAATGGAACCTTAGTTTTGATAGAACTTTTATTACCCAGTGAACCATGAAGACACACCTTTTTGGGGGAATCGAGTGTCATTTTTTTATAAAATTGAATATTTACTTTGAACTCAAAACTTGTCGTCTTTGAAGTACTATTAACTATTAGATTATAATTGTATCTTTTATGATTCAACTAATATTCCACAAACACATTATATCAATAATTATAAATAGTATATAATCACAAATTATTTTTATGGGGTTCTTCCGTGATGTGAGAAACCTACTACTTATCATGTAAACTCATTTTATTAAATGGGTCTACAATATAATAAATCCACAATTATAATTGTTTTATAAGGATATTTATATAAAATATTCCACCATATTATGTAGGTGGGGTTACTATATTACATAGTTGAAAAACCACCAAATTATTGCATAAGAAAATTGGTCTTTATACTATTGTCCACATTCTCCAACTTCCACTATTCTTATTCTCTTTTTCTCCTTCTAAAGTAAATCAGGAATCAATCCAAGGATTTCTTTGAAACATAAAAATAATAATCAACTTCCATAACATATGGTATCTTCCACTACCAAGATATATTCCATAAACAAACACACAAATCTATCTCTTATTTGTCAATGTCGTCACGTTCTTTACAAAAACTATCATTGGTCACTAAAAACTCAATATTGTTAAGGATACAACCCATAATTATTAATTAAAATTTTCACACCAAAAAAACAGTATAAAAATATTTTCATGAATCATCACAATGAATTACTCAAGTTTTTTCTTTCTCACTCACTTCTTCTTTTACTCTATTCTATTATCCATACAATTTTAGTATAATAACATATAATATTTTATTAATCATTCTATTCTTATTTTATTATTATTAAATTCCCATCAAGATTCATTGGTTTGGATTTCTCTTCTTTTTTCTCCTCATTACAATTTGTATCAACTTTTTCATCGTCCTACTCCTATTTTTATTCAAGAGAACTATCACTTCTTGGTTTACTCTTAGTTCACACACCTTCCCAGTGATAGAACCCACTTCTTCTATGGTATATAAAAATGGATGCTTCATCAATACTATCCTTTACATCGAAAATATTCACATGTATGGGTTGTTACATTTAATACCCTGTTCATATTCAATGTTTTATAAATTGAATAAATTTAGACATAATCAACTTTCTACTTTTAATAAGTATTACCAAATACCTAGATTTGGGTTCCCGTGATTTTTTAAGATCCTTTTTCAACATAAATTATATTTTATAAATATACCTAAAAATGATAATCATTTTAGAAACATAGATGAATAAAATTATAATTTTAGTTTTCTATATTACAGGGTTGTACTTCTTAGTTAAATAAAAATTTATATACTGCTATCAATTCATATATCTTCATGGATGTTTAAAAATATACAACACATCTATATACAGTATGGAACTCATTCTTCTATATTGAGTGCATCACAAAAAAGTAGTACATAACTCTTTTTGAGTCTATAAAAACATCTAGAAACTCAATATTACTTAATTATTTCTTCCCCTAAACATTAATCATTCATAAATGAATTTATTAAAGAGTAATAAAAAATATTCAACTCAATTATATCTTTTGTGTTATTAAAAATAAAATTAATTTATTTTATTACTTTAAATGATTCAAACATTAAATCCACGTGATCTTTTACTCTATTATTTTTTAGATAAGTTTCTAATAGTTTAATCATTGAATTCATAATAATCATGTTTTTTAATATTTGACCATAACTTTAGCATCATTAGATTTATCATTCTATAGAGTCTTGAAATTTGTATAAACTTGATTTTTCAAAATGTTGTAATATCTAGATTTCATTAATTTATTTATCTTATAATAAGATATCTTCTCTTAAAATAAATGCATTATGTGACATAATCTTAAATTATATTTCATGATATTAAATCCCATTTCCATTTTTTTGTTGATTGATAAATTTACTTATTCACTGACTCATGAAAAGAAATCATCTTATAGGAAGACAAAGCACCTTTTCATTTTTCAAACTCCTGTGTCTCATGTTTCTTATGATATTTAAAAAAATTCTACATGTTACTCAATTTACTTATGTTTTGGATCTATAAGAAAAAACCATTTGCTAATTTTCTCCTATTTAGCAAAATCATCCATTGGGATGATCAAGTAGCATAAATTATGTTTACCTTAATCAGAATAATAGATTGAGTACAATGATTTAGACCTACTTAAAAATGATTTTTAACATCTTAAAACCATATTTGGGTGTTTTAAAACATCCCAAATCAACTAAAATATTATTAAAATAATAATAGGAATTATTAAAGCAACCCTAAACTCTTGTAATCATATCTATAAGGTTTTGTAGAATATAAGATACTGAAATTATAGTGTTCCTAAAACATCCTACACTATCTCAGGTGAAACCCTTATAAAATATTCCTAATCTATATCTATTAAAATTATTCTTCATCTAGTATCTTTAAAAAACAAAATATAAAATCTTTATACACGGATTCCTTGGATTTCTTCTCTATGTTTAATAGAAGATTCTATATCCTTAAATCCTCTTTTAAAAACGTTGTAAAAAAATTTATGGATCTTTCATCACATTAAACTAACTTGAGGAACATATCAAACATTAACTAGATGTTATAGACAAATGCTAGAAGTTATTTTTCCATATATTCATTAGAATTAGTAGTTTCATTGTACTTTGGGAGGGTCATATCTCTATCACCAAAGATGTTAGATAAGTATTAATCAAATTTGCATGCTTTATTGACGAAAAATAAAATAATACACATTTTGGAAATTCAAAATTTATGTTGAAACATGTTACTATCCATATGTGAATTTGTTCTTATCCGACATTATATCCTTGAGAATTTTTTCCAATACAGGATACATTATATAAAGTTTATTTTTGAAATACATGTCATAAAATAATATTGTCTTTTTTTATTTTTAAGTTAATGAAAAAATGGAGAATATTGGTGAATTAATAACTCTCAAATTCTAGGGTTTGAAAATTTACAATGCACATCATTATGTTTTTAATCATACACCATGTTAGTTGATTTAGTTTTGGTTTGAGTAAATATTTATTTCTTAACTAATTATCTCTTAAAATTCACATTATCAAACTTTATTATATAGATAATATTATGTTGTGATTGTTTATTTTGATAAATATATCAAATGACGTGGTATAAAATAAAATTCAACAAGACCTGGAAGAACATATCTAATGTTGCTAACAATGACCCTAAATATATAAAATTTTGAATATTGGAGTTTTTTTATAGAAACATTCTATAAATAGAACCTGGGGATTTACCAGTTAAAATTATATTCTAAGAAATTAATATATTGATATAAAGTGTTCTTTTTCATCTTAATGTATTCAATATATTATTTTCCATAGCACGAATTATTGTATTTTTTGAGTGGTTCTTGATAAATAATCCATGTGTTATGTTTTTATTAATAAATAATGTAAGTATATATTTTTGTAATTTTTTTTACAATCCATTGAAATCATCAAATTCAATGGGGAATATGACAGATGGTCTGTATAATCCTTGATGATCAATGTATTTTTCTATTAATAAAAAAATTTTTATATTACATGTTTGATTGAGGGATTAAATATTTAAGAGGATAGAGTGTCATTGGACTGGAAACTAATATTTATTGATGGGTTTATTAGTTGAAGAACTTATAGGTTTAGAAGTGGAATACCATAGTTCATGTTAAGATTCACATACATCATTGGTATAAAATAAAATGGTTCATTTATTAAATTTATCATAGTAATTAATATTCTTTATGGGTAACTCTCTTAGGATAAAATATTCTATTAATCATTTTAATTGTTAACTTTTTTTATATTTAATTGTAAATTTTATTTCTAATGTCTTTATTTGATTCATCATATAGTGTTACAATCGTCGATAATATTATTCGATAGCACATAATTGTAATTTACTATTATATATGTTAATTTGATCGAATAAAAAAAATTTCTAACCAACATAGATTTGAGTTAGATGTAATTTATTGGTTTTAATTTTAACTATAATTCAACCCATCAGGTATAGGCCATATTTAATTTTATGGGACATACTTGTCAGATTTGTGATATGTCAATACATGAAATTGTTGGACCTATAGGGATATATATCTATATCTCATGTTTTAGGAGTCCTTGAGTACCTTGGATATTTTTTTCTCATCAACATAGTTATCTTTGGTCAAACAAAAGTATATTTGATGTGTTATACGATCGGTTCATTGATCTACACAAAACGACACTAACCAAAGTGGGTATTATTCATTCAAATGACATGGTTTCACCAAATACTTTATTTAATTACTAAAATGTTAATTATTAAATCATTTTAATTTATAATGTTTTTATATTTTTCACAATTAACTCCTTTCATGGAATAAATTTAAATGGATTATATTGAGAATGATATTCTAACTATTTGTATTCACACACATTATGTGCATAAAAATTAAATTCATGACATTTCAGGTGAATAAAATATTCCACAATAATTTATTAGTGTATATCCAGAGTGATCTGTGAGCTATTTATGTTTTCTTTTAGAGTCATGTTATAGGTTTTCTGTAGTTTTATTTTCTATTACTTTTGATATAAGGTTCTAATTGGACACTAATACATTTTATTAGAATACTTTTTGGTATGTAACATTTGTGGGAATATTGGTATACTACATTGAGTATATTTAAGTGATATTGATGGATTAAGTTCTTTATTTTTTTTTTATTTTTTTCTTTTTAGTATATTGATTTTATAGACTATTTTAGGGCAAGTCACTCCCCAAGATACATTCATAAACCCACGGTGATAATATTATTCCTTTATTTATATGGTGGAACACTTGAGGCCATGTATCATTTTGCATACGTGGAACGAGCATATTAGGTTGGGAAAATATATATTTTTTGAAAGAGTATCTAATGGGTATATATTTTCATGTATGGAAATTGAGAAGAAACAGTCAACTATGACACCCAATTCTTTAGGGATAGAGACATCTTTGAGGATGATCTCTTAGTAGATGTTCTTTTCATATCATAGTTATTTGGTGTCTTATGATAATTAAAGGGTGTATTAGAATAATGAAAAGTGATGTTTGTCAGGGCCATCCAAGAATTTGTAATTCTTTAATACCCAACATTGTTTGCTAGTTTACAAACCAAGGATATTAATAATTGGATATAGAATATTCAAACTACCTTTAAGTCTAAGATTACTTGATAATTTTTATAATTTTTCTTTTTGGTTGTGAAATTTAATGATGATTCAAAAAAATAGTGTATAGATTTAGAGTTATAATAGGATAGTAAAAAAATATCTTGGATAGACACACACATATATTTATATTATTGGTTTTGTTTTGGGTCCTTACATAGTGATTATTTTTGTGTTTACAGAGATCACACAACTTTAGTTGTTAATGATATAGTATTTCATAATATTTTAATAGTTTCTCTACTTTCTATTATGTTTGAAAAAAAAATTAATTTATAAATAATAATTTCTTTGAGGAGGTCATAGATTTTCTATTAACAATTTATATCATATAATTATGCTAGAGTAATAATTTTGAAGTTTTCATTTTATAATTTAATTTTTATGTTAAGAATTATTTTGATATTGATTCTACATAGAGAAGTAGGATGGGAAAAAATTTAAGCGATGTGAAGTGATTTTGGATAATAGATTTGGTGTTTTTTAGACTCGTCGATATAGTGTGAATTGCTTGTTGGGGTGCTTCTAGTGTAGAAGGACTGAGCATAAATGGTACTAATGTCAAAGAAATACAATGAAATGTAAATTATATAGTAAATAGGTTCACATGATAATCTATTTAATGATGTTATGATTGATCTATAATATCCTTCAAATAGTTATCATTAGTGAAATCTAGGTATCAATTCTTTTTGAGCTATGTCATAGCTGTATTATTTTATGTTGAAATTATATTTTATTTCTAATTAATGATATCATTATATAAGAAGCATTTAAATAATGAAAATTTAATTATTTTAATATATTTGATCATGTAGGATTGTGAAGGGTTTTGAACTAGTTATACAATGTTTGGTTCATGATAAGTGATAATTTAGAGAAGTTTAATACGGATCTTGTTAAAACTCATTTAAAGTGAGATAATGAAAATTCTATGGTGTGTAATACTGGATTGGGTTTCATTGGTTACTGCCCTTATATTATGTTTAATTTTTTAAAATATCAGAAATAATGTTCATGGTAGACCAAGAAGGGTTGGTTAGGGTTTATCTTTATAACATGGTTGAAAGAGGCATAATTATATTTGGTTTTCAAAAGGAACAAAAAAATTGTTATTGGGTGGTTTCAAGAAGACAATGTCATTACTTGTATACCATAATCTAAATTCAAGAATCATACCTTTTGTGGAATTGAGGTGGTTAAATATTTTTTCTCATGTGAATGTATGATAATAAGTTCAACAAAGTTTTTTTATATGTGAATAGTCATAGGTCAGACACTACGGATTTTGATGGGAATATCTAGGAAGTTATTTAGTGTAGTTCCGAGTGACAAATTGGGTAGAATAATAAAATCATTACAAAGAGTGTAATTTAAATGATTTTTTATTTAATTAATATACTTGGATGTGGCATATCAATGTGTAATTATTATATTTTGTTTATACCGTTGTTGTATATGAGTTTTATTATAGAGGTTATTAGTTCAGTGGGGTATGAGTTCATGTATTTTTAACGAAATTTAGTATGATCATAATTAAATTAATGACGAAACGTATTTATGGGATGATTGATGGGTTTTATAGAGTATGGGGTGAGTTGTTTGAAGATTTGTACATTTATCAAGTTCAAATTTAGTGATAGAAAGACCATAACTAGAGGTAGTTAGGGAATTAGAGTGTTCATGGTCTTGATTGAGTATTGTTTTTTTCATGATATTCTTGAGGAGGATTTTCAATAATGAGAAGAATTATAGTGCGTGTGGGTGGGGTTGTAACACCCTACATCTTTGTGTTTCAGTGAAACTAGGTAAAAGTTAGATGGAGTTAAATTGGATATAGGGGTTTTTTTAATTTGGCTTTTTATTTTGAATTGTGAAGATTTTAGATTAATTGGATGGTTGTATTATTGTGTTTATGGTGAATTTATATTTTTTATTTAATATTTGATTTTTGGTTTTAGATATGAGAATGATTTTATAGATGTTTCAAGGTTTGAGAAGAAGTAAGGTTATCAAAAGTTCTATTAATTTGTTGATAAAATTAATCTACAATATACTATGTAGCAAGAATTTAATGGTTATTTGATTCAATTTTATTGTATATAATGGGTATGTTTCCAGAGTTGTAAGATTTTAAAAAAATGTAATGGGTTTACCGAGTACCTAGTGGATCTGTACCAAATAAATAGAAGAGCTATCGAAAAACTACATAAAACCCTGGTTGGCTATTGGGAACCCATTAGATAGTTGATAATTTTTTTTAAATTCTGATAAAATAAAATTTTGAATATAATATTTAAAATCAATCTTTTCCACCCTGTTTTTGTGAACTACATTCCCCTCCACCACCATTTCTTAACATTCTAGAATAATATCTTCTATATATGAGCTATTATTTGAGTTTTATTTATTCTTTTGGATCTATATTGATTAATGTATTGTATTATTTACTTATATTTTATATCTTTTATATTTCTATGGTATTAATATTCCATAATATTTTAAAATTATATATATTCTTATGAATAATTGTTTCTGGGAGAATGATAAAAAATCATGATTTGATATTTTATAAAGTAACAACAATAGTAACACTATAGGTGTTCCCATGTATTTCCCATCAATTTATATAATGTCATTCATGTTATGATGTGTGTGTATTGGTGGTATTTTTTAATTTCAAAATAAAAAAATGAACTAAATTTAATTTTCTTATTTGGTAGGATAATGATGGTTTGGGTAGTGAGGTGTATTTCTTGATTTGTGTTTTTATTCCATGGTCAGTAATGACCTTGAGCTGAATACAATGTGTTTAAAACCACTTTTATGGAACCCAAATCCATTATTCAATTAAATTTTTTTTACTTAGTGGATCTTGATAAGTATATTTAGATTCCTCTATGATGTTGGATGTTAATTTAGTCAAGTCACTAAAAAATAATTAGCATGGGGATGGGTAATGGTTTAGTTAATTATAAATTAAGACATTGATATGGGTATTAATATGTTGATGGGGTGAAGAATTTCCCTCTAAAATTAAATGGATATGTGTAGTAGGGATTTGGGAATGTAATAAAGGTAAGGTATTATGTGTGAGATACCCAACCTAGTGTTTAATTGAAATTGTAATTGGATTCCTATACATGATAGGTATGTTATGTAGCCTCCTTTGATCAATGATTTAATACGTTGGTTCATCCTTGATAAGATATGGAAAGTGTTTGGATATGATATGACTATTCATAAAATAGTTGCAAGGAGTTTTGAGTATCCATTTTTGTGTAATGAATCCTCTTCATACTAATGTATTAGGTGGAGTATATTGACAACCCTTATTTATTGGATCTCTAGGTTAAGTATAAATCCAACAGTTATTTTATGACTTATTTAGGTTTGGTGAGTGAAAATTATTTCTCCTTCAATATTTATGTTGGGTACACTTCCAACAAGTATTCATTGTGATTTAGGATGGGTTTAAATCCAAATGATCCTCTTTTCTTATTTATTTTTGGTATAGTTTCATCCACTCATGATTATATATTTTTTTTTGGTGTTGTTCCATCCATTCAACATTAGTACATGAGTTGGGTTTCACCCAACCAATCCTCTTTCAATATTTGGGTTTAGTGTTTTCATAACCATCATTATATTGGTATTTATGTTGGGTGTAATGTAAATTATTCATTTTATGTTTATTAGGTTGGATATATGACAAACTATTATCACTATATTTTCTACATTTTATTTAGTTCCAAATATATTCTTAATCTGTATGATGTCATGTTATAGTAGTACATCCTTTCCACCCTTGGTATTCTTTAATAATATATTAAAACTAGAAACTAATATTGGAAGAAGTAGGTATGGTCAATTCCAAGTGAAATGTTTTAATCTCTAGGACATGATCATTTTTTATTAATCATGTTTTTAGTACCATGTCACATCATAAATACAATTACATTTTCTGGATTTGGATTGGGACCCCATTAGTGGTGGAATAATACATATTAATCCAACATTCTACAACCACATTTGTGAATGTGTAGATTTTATAATCAAGGATACATGTAAGGGTAAACGATTCATGATAGATAAGTGAGTCATATATATATAATTTATGGGATATGGGATTGAACATAGTCTTTGGCTTATATATTTTACTCATTTCCAACCCTTTGTCCATTTAGGACTATATTATGTATAATCAACCCATGGGGTTGTCCAATTTATACATGTATATCAGTTTGATAGTACAATTGTATCATATTATGTTATAACATCTGAAATTTTTATATGGTTATCTTTTATCTAAAATTTATATATTATACATTTATTTCATGATTTATAGACTGTTATTACAGACACTTATTTTTATAGTTATCTAATCAAGAGTGTATAATATCACCATGTTATAGATAAACCCTTATATGTTGGAAACAAAATATAGGGAGGGACAATTCGGGTAATGTGGCTTCTCCACAGTAGTTATTATTTTAGTGAACATGTATAGGATATTACGTTATTGACCTCAGAAATTGGTATTTTATTATTAAAATAAATATGTACTTCACATTAAATTATAGGAACCACCCCTTGTTTATTCATCAAATTATTATTGCTAATAGCTTCTTTCACATAATATGATGTTGTTATGTACTCTTGTTTTCTTGATGAGTAAAACATGTTATTCATTCATAAATTTACATAATAATAGTTCTATAATTGTGTAAAAAACCCTAATTGTGATTTCTAATCATCCTTTTTTTTATTTGTAAGATAGCGTGGATAAAATATATTTACTCTCACTTTTAATGGATTGGTATCTATTGTTGATTCGTAAAGCATAAAAGAAAATCGGTTGACTATAAAACATTCCATACATGATGAAACCTATTCTCCAAGTATATGGAATCTCATCTATTCATCTCATTTATAACATGTTGATATGAAATTTATCCTTTATAAGACTCACAACATTTTACATTAGTAATAAAACCATCTTTGAGTTCTCTATGTTAAACATATTTTTCAGTTTCCAATATATATATTATGACACATGATTAGAAACCACTTTTTTCAAAAAATATTAATATTAAAACTAATATGTAGTTATTTACACTTCTATCATTTATTCATATGATTTTTACCAAGCATAACATTAAAGTCTTTAATGTAATGTTATTAATTTTTATGTGTAAATTTCTATCCACATAAGACCCTAGAAATAAAACAAAATTCTCAATAATATTCTTATATACATAAGAATCATCTGGGTTCTTGATGACAAAAACCTTTTTATTACCTCATAAAACCAAATATAACAACATCAAGAATATTTATTTAATAAATAAATGAATCATTAAAAATATTTCACATTTGAATCAATCTCAAAATACATCTGTTGTATTGTATATATGTCCTCTTCTGAATTCTTGTTATGGATTTTATTTTTCATATCAATTTTATATATATCATAATCATAATAAAATGACATGGTTAAAAATAATTGAAATAATTTTATCATCAAAATTATTTATGGTTCCTCACTGTAATTAATACTAGGAAAATTTTTATACCCTTTTCCACCAAGTAATATTTCTAGGTATAAAATCTGCCATCCATGTTATCTTTCATATCAAAGAACCACTTTCAACGTAACCATCTTAGATTTTAATCAAGGAAAATCATTTTCAATAGAATGTATAACACAAAAAACACTGATTATAAAAATATTTAACAATACAAGACTTTATGGTATATTAATTTTTAAATAAATTTAATCTCATTGATAGATTTCAAAGCACGAAACACCGGGTTTAATTGAAACATGACACCATATTAAAAAAATTAAACATTAAACATGACCATTATAACCCAGATATGATTATGGAGATTATGAATAAGAATAAAAGAGTTAAGAAAATTTTATTTTTTACACATTCATAAAATAAACTCAATGATTATTTACTGATTATTTATAAATAAGAATAATTTGAATTTGGAAGAAATGTATTCTAAAAACCTGTATTTTTCTGAATAGAGGATTTTCGATGCTTTTTTCATGTTATATAATATTAATTTTAATCACTTTTTTAAAATTTAATTGAAAAAGGAAATTCATTTCTTAAATATAAATATAAAAATTAACTGTGGGTTAGTTTTTTTTATATTATTTTTGAAAATATTAATTTTATATATATAACGAAAAATACTATATTTTAATCAAAAAATACCTTTTCATTTAAAGTATTTATAAAAATAACCTATATTTTAAATTTTTCATGATGTAAAATTAGTTACATTATATTAAAATTTTATTAATTTATTTTTATGGAATCATGATCACATTTTTTTATTATTAAAATAATATATACTTATAAAATATTTCTCTTTGGAAACCTTCTTTTTCTTCGTGTCTGCAAGTATTATAATGAATTTGATTCGTCCAATTATATGAATTGAATTTAGATAAATCGATTAAATATTTTTAAGCATCATAATTTATATTATTTAATATGTTAAAATTAATTATTTACCATTATGAATTGTACAAACTGTAAAAATAAATAACCATGATTTAGGTATAGATGGGTTTACTGGGAGGTTAAACTAATCAGACAAGTGATAAAATAACCTAAAAAGTGTCCAAAAACGAATTAAATGATCTCTTTCAACCATATAATATATATTTTATCAAATTATAAATATATTTTCTATTACCATTATAAAAACGTGGGTGTAGTTGATTCTTTTATAAAATACCAAGTGTCTCCTCACCCCCACATATAAAATTACACCCTCTCTACTCGCCAATACACACTTCCAATGCACCTTGGGTAGGAAAATACCTAAAAAATATCATCCATACATCCCAACACAAATACTAGAGGAATGTTTTTGGTTATATAGATAATATATAATACCATTTTGTTAAAACTATTGTTGTTACTTGAAGAAGAGGAAATGTTTTTAACTATCCATTTTCATTTTAAATATTCTTATAAATCCTTATAAACTATTCCAAATACAACCATATAAATCAACCATTATATCCTATATAGTTATATTTTATTATTTTGATATAATATCCTATATCCATATCTAATTCCATCAAATGTAAAATAAAACCATCGATCATGTGTATGGTGGACTACCACATCATGAATTGATGTAGTTTGTTTTCCATCACCACCATTCAAGGATGGATGTAATGATGGATTTAAAACATTTATATGTTACGTATGACATTATTATATTTCTATAATTATTATATCAAATATAAATTATTTCTTTTCCATTCTGTGGGGAATATGATAATGTTTCTCATGTGTACGATGCACTACTGCCTCACGAAGTAACATGATTTATTTATCGATTATTATTAACATAGATGGTTTTAAGGGTAGATTTAATTTATATATGTATTATATATGACCTAAAAAATCTATAAATTTATTATATAATTATATTTTTTACCTACCATTCCTTTGGAAAACAATAATGTCACTCTTGTGTATGTGTGGACTACCACCGCCACACAACGAGGTGAAATTTTTTCTTTTTATTTTTATATTGCTAGAAATAAAGATATATTTTATTAATATAGTTTATGTATTTAAAATGAAAAATTTTCTATATATTAAAATTAATTATTTAATTTCCTTTTATATTATCTATCTTGAAAAATAGAAACGATGTTCATGCGTATGTACGACCTACCATCTCTATGAACCGTGAAATCCATTTTATATCTAAATATTTTATAAATTACTATAAATAAAAATATAATAAAAATATTTGATATTTATATAATGGATAACTTGTTTTAAGATGATTTATCCACGATAAAATTATGACCACAATTACTTTAACACACCATACTTGAAAAACGAAGCAATTATCAACCAAATAGTGATTTTAACAAAGAATTACTAATAACAAGTGATAAAATAAAATAAGTAAATAATATATGGTATTATACATATTATTATTTTTATTAAATGTATATTTAACAAACCTATAGTTATTATACAGGTGATTTATACACATATGAAGGACGTCGAACAAGTTGTAAGAGTTCATCGTGTCACTTTTACTTCCCTAAGATATACATCATAATCACCACTTATTAAATTGTGTGGGGAATATAATATACCATTGGAGATTTTATTTCATTAATATCCATATATTTATGTTATTTAATTTTTTATTATATTTATTTGTTTAATGGTAATTATTATTAAAAAGTTACCAAAGTGGTAAGTGTTTATTTCACAATCTCACCATTATTCAGAATTTTTTTTATTTAAGAGGCCCTTGGGGGGTTTTCTAATATTTACATATTAAAATATATTTATTTTTTATAATATTATTATTCATGATATTTTTTAAATAACATTATCAATTTTACATTTAACATTAATTTAATTATTGATGAATTGTTTTTGGAAAATTTGAAAATATTTATTTATTTCGTGGAATATAATTTTCATCAAAGTCCTTGTTTTTTAAAAATGTTAAAAAAATTATCCTTTAAAAAATAGTAATGATATTTTTACATTTTTTAATATTTACTAATTTTTTACATAATATTCATGTCATTTTTAAAATAATTATGCATTTGTATTTTACCTAAAATTTCAATGGAATATTTGTTTTAATGTGTATGACATGAGCATAATTATTCACTATCATGATCAATCAATGATTTAATGATTATTTAAAAATATTTCAAATGTTTTTTTTGAAGGAAATTATCTTTAAAAAAAATTAAACATTAGGTTATAGAAATATTTTCAAATTGAAAAGGTTATTTTACACAAAAATAATTTTAACAATAGTTTTAGGGTATTTATATTAATAAAAATCATAAAAACCTTATTAAAATTGTGATCCCATATGGTTATATCACACCGTTATAATCCTTTTTATTTCCCTAGATTTATTTTGATTATTTTTAATGTGGATGTACAATTTTATTTCCATTAACTATATTACTCTTGATGGGTTATGATTATGTTAACTGATTTCGTTAGGAATTAAAATTCATATGTTATTTTTTTAGTAAAAAATGTTATATTGATTATGTTTCACCCCTGTTATATGAGAAATTTATTTTTGTTATTAAGTGATGGGTGAGTTCCATAATTATATTGCCCCTTGATTAATTGATATGTATCACAAGAAAAATCAGCTTTGGTATTGGTCTGAGGCCTTACCCATTTATGTATGATGTATTGGGAAAGGCCTTAATGGTTGGACATATTGGAATGAGGCCTTGAAATTATGTTTAAGATGTTTGACATTATTCATTACATTTTTATGAATTCGGTCATTAATATTCCATTTTATTATTCAATTAGATTGAATATCAACAGTAAATTTTCATGCTCATATGATTATTTATATGGAATTATTTGATCATCATTTTTTTCTTCCATTCTATGCTCAACATACTGATTAAATGTATTTTTATTATATTTTTTTCCATTCCATACTTATTATGGTTATTTAATCAAGGTATATTATGCAATAAATATACACTTACCGAGCTTATATGTTCACCAATTTATTATGTTTTATTTTACCCAAGACACCATTGACCGTTTTGTGATTTATATGAAATGAGACATTATAAAGAATAATATTTTTCTCAAAGAAAACCATTTTTTATATACTTTTTTCAATTTTAATTATAATTTCATGAATTTATTTTTTTTCAAGACTAATAAACCACACATTCCGTAAATATATCATTCATTGTGCTGTGTATTAATTTGACTAATTTACAACTAGATTTGGGATGTTGGTGTCGGGGTCGCTACAATTGGTATTAGAGTAATTATAATAGAAACCTTGGGAACTTTATTTAGGGAAAAATAATTTAGGGGACATAACCCTATGATTTATATTGAGGATAATATAGAATAATATCATAATGTTTTGATGATGAAGATATTATGTACTTTTTTCCTAGAAATTTAGCATTTTCTGGATACTAAAAGTGGATGTGGTTTGGGAACAAATGTACCTTGGGATAATAACTCTGAAATGGGGACATTGGGGTTGACTATATAATTACCTCATTCAAAATAATGGTCCTTAATATGCACCTAGTTTGAGACTCCCAGATATTATTCTTAGGATAATTCACATTTTCTTTAAAAAAATTATTGTGAATTTGAAAATAATGGTATAACCAAAGAAGCCATGTTTATTATGTTGAGAATAACTACATATAAAATTTTAAATTTTATATTAACTACCAAAATAAAATTTTTATTCTACATTATGTGTCATAATATTATGATCTGCTCTATTTTATTCTATTCTTTAGTAATTGAGACTAGTGGAAGGAATGAGAACCATATCAATGAACATACTCCATATAAGCTATTTTTAGGATTACATAAATAAGAACATATACAATTTTCAATTTATGTTAACTATGTCGATAAATTTGGGATTATATATTTTGTTACATAATTTTAGGATATCATCTAGTATATTATATTTTTTAGTAATGGATCCCAGTGTATGGAATGAGATCCATATTAATGAACATACTCCATAGGGATGTTTCCCTCCTAGTAAAGGTAATGAAGCAGGTGTCAGAGATGCTGTTGAAACTGATAAAATAACAATAATATTAGGGTATTTGAGTTATGTTATGAGTAATATGATTCCCCATATAGATCATCTTATTGATCCAAAATGTTGTGAAAAAATGTTAGACCACTTCATACATTGTAAACCTCTATCATTTAATTGTACTAAAAATCCATTTTTAGTTGTGAAATGGATAAGTTTTATATAGAATATATCTCTTTCTCTGGGTAGTAATGAAAGATAGAATGTTTTTATAGATGTATTTCATTTCCCAGGAAATGCATATCAATTGTTCTCACTGATTCAAATCACTAAGGATGAATAAGAAATATTAAACAAGGAATGAAGTAATATCAAGGAACCCTTTGTAGAAAAATATTTATCCCATGAGAAATGAGTGGATATGTAAATAAAATTATTGTTTCAAAGACAAAGAGAAGAAAAAAAAATTTCCCATGTGTTAATATAACATTAAAAGGATAGAATGTCATGCTATAGAATACATATGTAATCCAATGAAAAATATTGACCATTTCTTTGATGGTATTAAGTCAATACCTATGAAAGGAGTTAGTCTCCCAAAAATTTGAATCATACAAAGACATAGTATAATGAGATATCAATATAGAGAATTAATTCTAATGTTCTTATGTATTTGAGGGTATGAAAGATAAAGAAGAGTACGTAAGACTAGAAAATGGATAAATATGATAAAGGAAAGAACAATTATGCCATATGGGATACTTATAGAAATAATAATCTTTGTATAATCTTAATATGGAAACGAGTTTTCTTCACGTTTATGAAAAAAGGACATCATTCTCATGAATGAGAGGGTAAGAAAAAAAATCCTAAAATTATATTTATTTAAATATAAGTAGATGGAGAATTATTCGAACCAATTACACAAGCATCAAGGGAATATAACTAAAAGTAATCTAAAGGATCAAGGGGAATATTATGCTATTAATAAATATGATGAGTATTGATTAATATGATTGTGTATTTAGTTCCAAGAAATATTTAATAAAATAATTTTATTGATGTTATTCTCAATATAAAAATCATGAATCATATAATTATTATAATGTAGTAGTATTTATTTAAATATTTGAATGCATGTGTTGAATTGTACCAAGAAAATTTATTCAGTGGCAAGGTGATCATTTTTAAAACACATGATTAAGGAAAGATACCCCTTAATATGTTATTTTTGTTGTCACAATAATGAAATTGATATGATTATGGGATGGTATTGGGAACCGTGAAAATGGTTTTTGATTGGTTTGTTTATGATATATTTATTGTAGTTTACTACATGCTTGGATCTATGGAATATATTTGAAAACCTGATATTTATATTTTGAGGAATTCTTGTTTTCATTAATTTTATACGGTGATCAAGTAATTCTCATATTTTGACTGTGACATTATGAAATAGATTATATTTTCTTTGAAATGTAATGTTGATTTACTAACCATTCCTCCTAAAATTTTGAATTTGAATTTGTAGAGACTTACTTTGGAAAATAATTATGGAAAAATATATATGGAATGGATTAAGTTGATATTTTCATTTTATTGGGTAAACTTTTATAACCATTTTGATTTTGTAAAATATAAAGAGATATAATGAATAAATTGGCATTTTAGTGATCCATTAAATGGTATTCAATCATAAAAACACATTTCTTACATTTGTTTCTTATATTTATAAATGATGTGTGAATTTTTATAAGAACAACCAAGGGATGAAATTGTTCCTATGAAATGGAATGGTATTACATAAGTAAATTTTCATTTGTTCACAATATATGTAATAAAAGAATTATGCAAGTCCAATAAATAGATATTGAAACAAAAATGTTATCCTAGTAGCTTTATTTATGATGAATTAAATGTTACCTTAACTCGTTATATATTTATGTTTTTATGATTTTTTACATTATCATGATCATTAAACTTCTTATGATATATGACCTCTATCACCCTCCATTATAATTGCAGCACTACAATCTTTCTATGTCTGTATCTTTACCTCCCACCTATGTTCTCCAATATGGAATCCTAGTTACATGATTATTCAAGATAAATATAATACATCACATTCTATTTTAAAAATGGGGGTTTTAACCCTTATCATTATATTGGATCTCAAGAAGGTATTTTAAAACATAAAACACATTATTATTTGGATCAATATTAAATTACGATGAAACATTTTCACTATGTAGAATGTAACACCATGATATTTTAATAAAGGAACATCATGTTAGAAAGAATGTATGAAATGTGACACCAAGATAATAAGATAATATAAAACCCCTATACTTTATAAAATATTTATTTCTAAATACATTAAATCTATTCGATAGCATGTGATGCTCCTAACACTAGTTTTAAATGAAACAAAACACTGTATTCAAATATTATTTTTTAAATATGATGATATAACCTATCTATTATGTAGTACAATATGAATATTAATCACCAAATTATGGAAATTATATGGTTTATAATTTTATAAATAAAAATAAAATGGTTATATATCTATTATAAATATAATAAGAACCATTTAAAATATAACTAATCATTTTTTTGAAAATGATTTGTTTTTCTGAATGGGGGATTAGTCAATCATTGCCCACATCATTTAAAATTAAGTATTAAAACATTTAGAAAATTTATTTTAAATAATAAAAATAAATTTTGAAATATAAATATCAAAATTTTTTATGGGTGAATTTATGATAATTTTTTAAAAAGTTTAATCCTTTGATGAATAGTTGAAAATACTAAATTGTAATTGAAATCATTATTTTAATTTAAATTATTTATAGAATTAAATTTTATTTAAAAAAATTTAAGTAAAATTAGATCAATTATATTAAAATTTAACTAATTTATCTAATTTTAATGAATTTCATATTGAATGTTTTTATTAAAACATTTTATAGTTATTAGAATTTTCATTTTTGAAACCCACTTTTTTGCTTTGTCTATGGGTATAATTTTGAATTGAATTCATCTACTTATGTGAATTTAATTTAGAAAAATAGATTCCATATTTTTTATTAATAATAATTTATATTATCTAATGATGTCAAATTTAATTTTTTCCATTAGGAATAGTAAAAAAATTATTTACCAAGATTATGTTTAAAATGGATTAATTGGGGATGTTAAACTAAAAATAGATGTCTTTAAATGACCTACTAAAAGGCCCAGAAACCATTATATGGACATATTTCGACTGTATAATATATATTGTTTTATAATGACCCAATTTAGTGGCTTTTTTATAAAAAAAAGCATTCTTTTAATTGAGTTTTTTAAAAAATACCATGTGTGTCATCTCTTGAACTTTTAAATTTACAGACTCACTTCACCTATTATCACTCCCAAATCCATTTTTTGGCCAATAACAACCAAAATTTCTTCCTCAAATACCACCCCACATTTTATATACCTTTTTAGATCATATAGAAAATCTATAACGTCTTCAGTTTATACTTAATGAGGTTCCTCGAATCAGAGGTAAGGTATTTCGAAAATGTGTTCTCATTTTATTTATAAATATAAATCTTAATAATATATTAAATATATTAACAAATAATAAACTATAATCTAATATAAATTTGCATTCAAATATTTTTATTTAATAACCACTATCCATGTCCTCTTTGATCAAATGGAAAAAGTAAATCATCAATCATGTTTACGGTGGAAGAACGCCTCATATACAGAAGTAGTTTTTTCACATCACCACTATTCATGGAATAATGTAATGATATATTTATCATATTTATATTTTATTTAGGAAATTATTATAATTTTATAATTATGATATCACATATTCCTTCTTACTTTCCATTTCATGGGGGATACGATAATGTACCTTTTGTGTTTGGCAGTCTACGCCCTCAAGAAGTGATGTGATTTGATTCTCCCTCACATTTAAAAAACAGTTAGTAAGGAAAAAGTTACGTAATATATGGGTTATATATTAACTTTATATACTTATATAAATATAATATCTCGTCCAATATTTTACCTTCCAACACTTTGTAAAAAATTAACATTTCTTGTGCGCACATGTCAAATACCCACTCCGTGTAGCGATGTGAAATGTTATTCATTTTATTTTTACGTGTGTGGTAGGAAGGATGATTTTTATTAATATTCATGATATATATAACATTATAACTATTCTATAAGGGAGAATTAATATTTATTTTCCTTTCATTTTATCCATCAACAAATATGGAAATAACATTTGTGTAAGCATACGACCTACCATTTCTATGAATGGTGTAATCCATTATATATATCTAAAAATTATAGACTAATATAAATACATATATATTTAATATATATGATATTTGTATCATGTTTACCATTATTGTGATTATTTAACCATGACAATATTAAAATTTAAAAGCATATTGAACCAAAACATACATAAAAAAGAAGCAATAATCACCTGAAATAGTGAATTTAACAATGAATTAATAATAAAAAATTTGTAAAACACAATAAGTAAATCATATATGGTTTGAGATATATTATTATGTTTTTTTAATTTATGTTTAATAAAACTATATTTATTATATAGGTGGTTTAGACACATATGAAGGATGTCAAATAAGTTGTAAGGGTTTCTCATCTCACTTTTATATCTGTAAAGACCTGGATATTTCAAGGAATTTTTTTTGTTAAATACATTGGAATTTTACTAGTCTGTGGTTTCTGACGGTACCTGATTCCGAGGCCCGGTGTGCCCAGAATCTGTTTCTGATGTTTTGTTCGGGTATGTTCTGTAAAAGTACATGCGGGATTTTCTATATTTCAAACCAGTGCTTAGAATTGAAATTTGGGGGCACTAATGAACTCGCAACATCGGTATTCGCTTAAGGGGAACTTTACTGTAATTACATTTTAAGAGGGTTGAAAGTTAATTATTAAGGATTTAGAATAAATTAAATAAAATTGTGGAAACAAATTTTATTTATATCTGGTAGTTATATCTTACAAGGGGGGATTGGAGGTGGGGCCTACACCCATTGAACATCATATGAGAGGACATTTCTGAGGTGGGGCCCACATGAACCCCTAACTTATCACCTCCCCTCAACTCCCGATTAATCTCCCCTTCAATTAATTTCACAACTCCCCCTTAATGGTGTAATCTCCTAACCTCCCTCTCTCTCATTAATCTTTGCCAACACTTCTAAATTAATGAATTGAACTCTTAAATTTAATTAATTAAAGTGTTTGATTTTTGAATGGAATGTGGAATAAAATAATATCCTTAGCTATTATTTTAGTTTGGCATTCGTTGTGTTGGTAGTGTTTGGAGAATGCTCTGGAGAAATAGAAAATAGTGTTCTTCTCTCAACGAAGAACACCATCCTTCCAACGAAGAACCACCGAAGATCGACGATCATTTCCTTCGATCTTCGTCCAAGACAATATAGAAGGATCCACACTCAAGGGACACCGACAATGCCCCATCCTTCGTTCCTTCTTCCCTGACGTCAACGAGATCGACGTCGTCATCCGCAACACCCGACTACTGCGACGCTTGTCTTCTGCGGCTTGATGATGTGCTCCGCTATTGAAACCAATGTAGGGGTGTGTTTTGATTTGATAAAAGCCGATTCATACTTCCATGTTTGATACTCTCGACCCGCTTACTACCAAAGTAACACACGACATGAGACCCCGGTGACACGGAGTTTACTCTCTACACAGAATTATATAGGAGACTTCGCGAGACATGGAATTTATTCTGGGAAATACACAGATACGAGTAGCAAATCATGACCAAGAGGCACGATGTGTAATCTCTTCACATAAAGGAGGAAGTGGCTTCGCAGGACTCGGCATGTATACCAAGGATACATGTGGTGGAGTACACATGCATGTAATCCACCACACGAACAGACATGGCCAGTGGCACGGGCTACCCGGTGTACTAGTTACATGGGTTGGAAAACACGGGTTGAGGCAGTGTACGGGCACATGGACCGGGTACAGGGAGCCGACCCCAGATGTTTGGACATGGCATGTAACCATACAACATGCCGTGTACCTACTTTTCTAAATGACCAGCCCTTATACACGGGTCGTTTCACATGGGCAGTACCCGAGTACTGACTACACAAAGTGTACCATATACCAACACATCGTGTACTTTTTGGTAAAAGGCTTGGTCATCATGTACACAGTATCTTGGACACGTGTTTCTTGGATTTTCCCCCTATGACGTGTCGTCAACTACATTAGTTTCTTTTTGATGAGACGATTATTTTGGCATACTCCCCTTGAATTTCAGACGTTGTTGGAGTACGGCTGGGTTGGTTTGAGACTAAAAATCAATCGGGCCCCTAGAACGGAAATGTCAACAACTCACAGACCGGGTGTCTGATTGACACGTCATCTGTTGTGTTGAGAGCCCTATGATGTGGCGGTCCATTGTGATAATTCTTCATGAGACACCATGACACTTGAAGTATCGGCTTGTGGCTCGTGGATCGGACCCTCCAGGTGATGAGAGAGCAGATTTCAGAGACCTAGTAGATGGTTGAGACTTGACGATTGCTGATCGATCGACTCAGAGTGATTCTGATAGCCTAGTGGGGAGAGCTTGGATGTAGGAGCAGACCCATGGTGGAGGAGTTCATGGTTGTAGCGGTAGACCCGTGGTACTCGACAGAAAGAGTACCTTTGTAGGCTATGAGGGGGAGCTCTTGGTTGTAGTGGAAGACCCATGGAGGGAAGTGCTTGGTTGTAGCAGCAGGCCCACAGTACTCGATAGGTGGAGTACTTCTGCAGTCCAAGGTTAGTGGGAAGCACATGGTTGTAGCAGTAGGCCCACTATACTTGGAAAATGAGGAGTTCTCCAGCAGCCATGGTTTCGAATTTGTGAATGAAAATCATGGTTTGAGATGAGTCAATGACCTTTGTGTTTTCTCATGATTGAGATGGGTTACTTGAAATCATAGTTATGTGTATGAGAATATACCTAAGTAGTGGTTATCCGTTCATTTCATAATTTGTGGTTTATCCTTGTTGGATTCTTGAGACCTTGAGGGTCTGTGGGTCCTTACTAAGTATCGTTATACTCACCCCTTCACAGTTTATTCCCGCACATCATTGTGTTGGATTTAGACTAAGGATAGCGCTGATATAGGTGGAGACTTGAGGAGCTGGATGGTACCCGGAGGTGGACGACTTGGCGAGATGTACACGGAGCTGATGGACATACCCGAGGTGCGGAGGACACCATCTGTACGCACCCTTCAGGTGGGATATCCGGATAAAAACTCAATGGTTTATTCTTTACATTATTTTTGTTGTACTAGTTTTTTCAGTTGTATTGTACTTACTGATGGGCTTGTATATCCAGCCCCTTTCCTTTCAGCACTTACTTTTGTATTTAGTATTTCTTAGTGCTATCTTATGTTACATAGTCTATTGTGTTTCATTAATTTTATAAAGGCACTACCTTCCAAATTTTATTAGGATTTTCACCTTTGGTGCTAGTCGCCAGCCCCTGGCCTATGGAAGGCGGGCTTGGAGTAGTCACGACACGGGCCCCGAGGACGGGTCGTGACAAATTGGTATCAGAGGAGTCATTTCTACCGCAGGACTCAAGACTATGATCATTATTTTCAGTGAAGAAATAGTGTTAAGGGTTCTATGTGTGGTCTTCTGTTCAGGTAGTTCAGTGTTTGTGCGGCGGCTGACGTATCCATACACCAGGACCTTGACTACTGATTTCTGACTCAGTGCACGAAAACAATGATTGCGTGTGTGTTTCCAAAAGTTTTCTTTAATTAAGCTCAAAACAAGTCATCTCACCAGGTATAAATCTTTGACCTTGTCATATCTTTCAGGATTCCTCTATGAAAATAGTCAGTTATAGTTCTGAGAGAGTACAGGATGATGGCCCACCGAGTGATGGGGCTCTTGTGGGGGGGCCCTTTTTACTATGATCACACCTTCGGGTGGTGTAACAGCTGCAATAGCACCTGTGGGCTAGCAGATCCCACCAACCGCATTGAAGGACGGTGCATGCCGACTGAGCACATTGCACATGTTCCAACGGCAGAGGCCTCTGAGGTTTTGAGGTGAGACAGATTCCTAGGAAGCAGAGGACTGGATAGAGGCTATTACTAGAGTTTATCGCCTATTTGAGACACTAGTAGAGAATCTATTGATCTTAGCTACTAGTATTTTTTAGTGTGTGACCATGAGGATGGTCTGCATACTGATGAGGCTTCGGTACATGGACCGATGCCTGAGATAGTACATTCAGGTAGTGTGATAGTTATATCACTACCCATTGATCAGTAGTTACAACCAGCAGTATCGGTAGAGGACACTTATAGGATTAGTGCCTTACATGTGTTTTATCATCAGATACCCCTCAGGTTCTGAGGTGAGCCCAATGCCAGGTGGCTGAGGACTAGCTTGAAGAGGTGGATGAGAGTTCTCTAGAACTTATACAGCTTCGTCATGTTGACATGTCGGTAGCTGATTATTCATCAAGGCAAACTGATCGTTCCGGGTACTCAATGAATACGATACGATCAGTGCTTTGGGACTCGGAATTCCTAATGAGGTGTGTTTAAAGGATATCTAAGCCAGCACTTTTCCATTATCCATTCGTAATAAGGTTTTAGAGAGAACCCTTGTGGTTGAATGTTCTCTTGCTGAACGAATACAGCTAGTGAATGATAGAAGTGTGAAACATGAATCTTTTTCCAGTCTTAGAGACTCGAGCGTGTAAATTGTTTTGAGAAGAGGAAGTGTTATGGATAGATAAATCTCCAGGGAAGAAGACTTGGATGTATAGCTACGAAAGCAGCATATGGTGGTGTACATTTCAACATGTTACAACCACCCACATTTGTAGTCCCTTCCAGGCTCAAGGAGCTAGAGGGAAGGAGAAGAGAGTAGCTGCACGCAGTCAAGGATTATGACCTAAGGGCTCTAAGAATGATTCGACGCACGGTCTGTGTCTACAACTAGCTGTCTTACCAATAGACATAGGTACTGATCATTCCTTCCATCCACAAATCTTGTTTCAGACCTAGAGTTTCTGGTTAAACTGTTGACTTGACCCTCACGTCTGGAGATACCTTTGTGAGGATGCTCGATAATCACACTTACACTAACGGTGTGATCTGACCCTCGAGGCAAGAGTTTCGGTTAGAACCTCTTGGTGGCAGTGTTGAGGCATTCCGATGTTAGTTTGGGTATGGACTGGGCAACCATAGTTCATAAACATATTGACTGTATTAGGCAAAAATGTTTTCATTTATCAACAACATTAGGATGAGATTTTCCTTAGTCGGTGAAAAAGGAATGTCAGACAGCACGAGTTAAACTTGTGCTTAAGAGGGTGTGGCAGATCACTCTTGAGTCAGCTTTCCTTTCCATCGTGGCAGTAGCAGTGTTTGTCTCATGATGCCTCACTTGTTAGAATGTGAAGGCAGAGCACCGGGTACCAACAGGCTTGGTTTAGCCTTTAGAGGTCCCAAAATGGAAGAGTGATGAGATATATATGGACTTCATGACAGGTTTTCCATGTACGTCCAGGGAACACGACTCGATTTAGGTGATCGAAAACCGACTTAACAAGTCGTCCAACATACTACTTACTAGAGATGGTTTAGGCAACGACATAGAAGGTGAAGATCATCCAGGAGCGAATGAAGACTGCATAGTGCAGGAAAAAGTCATATGCTGATAGGAGATGGAGACCACTGGAGTTCAAGGATGGCAACCACCTCTTCTTGCGGGTCTCACCTCAATGTGGTCTATGGAGATTTAGCCGTGGTAGAAAGTTATATCTGGGGTTCATCGGACCTTTCCAGGTCCTCAGTAGTGTAGGCAAGGTGGCCCACTGCTTAGCCCTTCCACTTCAGTTGCACAAGGTGCATGATTTCTTCCACGTATCTCAGCTGAAGAGATACGTGCACGACTCATTCCACATCATTGACCAAAGAAATATGGATATCGATGATGAGGCAATATTCTCAGAGGTCCAGGTGGTGATCTAGGATCGACAAGAGCGGGTCCTACGTGGATGGTCGATTCCTCTAGTGAGCATTTCCAGGCAGCACATGAACCTCAAAGAGATCACTTCGGAGCGGGAGGCTCCGATACGAGCTCAGTACCCCCATTTGTTTCCCCAGTGTGTGTTGTAGCTTTATGGGGACGTAAAGCCATTAGGTGGGAGTAATTTAAAGACTAGAAAATTTAAAGGAATATTTTTTCATGAATACATTGGAATTTTACGAGCCTGTGGTTTATGACGACACCTGATTCCGAGGCCTGGTGTGCCTGGAATAAATTTTCAAAGCTTTGTTCGGGTATGTTTAGAAAACATACATGCAGGTTTTTCTATCTTTCGAACTGATGATTGGAATTGAAATATGAGGGCACTGATTAACTCACAGTGCTGATATTCTTTTAAGGGGACCTTTACTTTAGTTTCATTTTATGCGGGTTGAAAGTTAATTTTTGGGGATTTAAAATAAATTAAATAAAATTGTGGAACATAGTTTTATTTATATCATGTAGTTATATCCTACAAGGCGGAGTTAGAGTTGGGGACCACACCCACTTAACCACACATGAGAGGATATTTGTGGGGTTGGTCCCACACAAACCCCTAACATATCACCTCCCCTCAAATCCCCATTTATCTCCTCTTCAATTAATTTGACAACTCCCCCTTAATGGTGTAATCTCTTCACCTCTATCTCTCCCATTAATCTTTGACAACACTTCCTAACTAATGAATTGAACTCTTCAATTTAATTAATTAATGTTTTTGATTTTTTACTGTCAGGTGTGAATAAAATAATATCCTTAGCTATTATTTTAGTTTGGCATTCGTTGTGTTGGGAGTGTTTGGAGAAAGCTCCGGAGAAATAGAAAATAGTGTTCTTATCTCAACAAAAAACACCATCCTTCAAATGGAGATCCTCCGAAGATCAACGATCATCTCCTTAGATCTTTGTCCTAGACAAAGGAGAAGGTTCCACCCACAAGGGACACCAACGATGCGCCATCCTTGGTTCCTTCTTCCCCGATGCCAATGGGATCTATGTCATCATCCGCAATAGTCGACTACCAAGATGCTTGTCTTCCACAGATTGACGATGTGCTCCGCTCTTGAAACCGAGGTAGGAGTGTGTTCTAATTTTAGAAATCCTAATTATCCCTTCCATGTTTGATACTCTCGACCCTATTTCTACCAAACTAACACAAAAGACCGAGTCTAATGAACACGACCTGATTCCTCTACCGTTTTTGTGAATGTTTGGTGTGTTCTTCGTGTTCTTCATGGGTGACAAAAATGGATCGTTACGGGGTCGTTATGCAATGAAACGAACCCAAAATTGAAGACTCAACATCAAAAAGACCTAGAAGAGGTGCGACGATGATAGCAGGTGACGGTTATGATTGGAACGGAATGGATCGTTGCTCGACCGTTATTCGAGCGGGAATTCAATACGTGTTTTCAGAGCCGATCGGAAGCCCGAAAACAACGGAATCGACTTCAGGATATCGGGGTGACCTAGAGTCTGATGTTTGGTGACGAAAAAACTATCAAAATGAAGAACATGCATCAAGGGAGGCATGCTGGCCAGAGGCGTTGTTTCTGCAAAATTCCAAACTACACAGCGTGTACTCCTAGAGGACACGCTGTGTAGTTCAGGCGTTTTGTGGCTTCAGTTTCGGATGATAGAAAAGTAACAAACGATGTGTGACCCCGGTCACATGGCGTGTACTCTCTATATAGAGTGATAAAGGAGAATTCATGTGACATGGCGTATATTCTAGGAAATACATGGACACGAGCAGCAATACATAGCCAAGAGGCATGATGTGTAATCTCTTCACAGAAAGGCAGAAGTGGCTTCGCATGACTCGATGTGTATCCCAGGGATACACAGACATGGGGTGTAGTACATGGGCAGGTACACCACCACACGACCAGACATGGATAGTGGCACGAGCTACCCCGTGTACCAGTTACATGGGTTGGCAAACATGGGTTGATTCCTTGTATGTGCACATGGCTAGCATACATAGCGTGTAACCATACCACATGATGTGTTCTTACTTTTCTACATGACCATCCCTTCGACACACGCCGTTGCACACATGCAGTACCTAAGGACTGTCTACACGGCGTGTTCCATATACCAACATGCCATGTATTATTTCGTAAAATGTTTGGTCATCTTGTACACTGTATCTTGGAAATATGTTTCTTGGAAATTCCCCCTATTATGTGTTGTCAACTATGTTGGTTTCCTTTTGATGAGACGGTTATTTTGGCATTATCAACTTGAGGTTTGGACGTTGTTGGAGTATGGTCGGGTTGGTTTGAGCCTAAAAACCAACCGGGCGCCTGGAAAGGAAATGTCAATAACTCACAGACCAGGCATCTGATTGACAAGTCGTCTATTTCATTGAGACCCCAATGACGTGGTGGTCCTTTGTGATAATTCTATGTGACACTTTTTGACACATGAAGTATCATATTGTGGCTCAGGGAGCAGACCCTCCTGGTGGCGAGCGAGCAGATTTCAGAGACCTATTAGCTTGTTGGAACTTGAAAATTGCGGATCGATCGACTCGGAGTGATTTGGATGGCCCATTGGGGAGCGCCTGGTTGTATCCGTAGACCCATGGTGGATAAGCGCATGGTTGTAGTGGCAGACCCACAGTACTCGACAGAAGGAGTACCTCTATAGTCTATGAGGGGAGCACTTGGTTACAGCGGTAGACCCATAGTGGGAAGCGCTTGGTTGTAGTAGTAGGCCCACAGTACTCGATAGGTGGAGTACTTCAACAGTCAAAGGTTAGTGGGAAGCACTTGGCTATTGAGGCAGGCCCACTGTACTTGACAGAGGAGGAGTTCTCTAGCAGCTGTGGTTTCGACTTCATGAATGAAAATCCTAGATTGAGATGAGTCAATGAACTTGTGTTTTCCTCATGATTTAGATGGGTTACTTGATAACATAATTATGTGTATGGGAATATACCTATGTAGTGGTTATCCATTGATTTCATACATTTTTGTTTATCCTTGTTGGATTTGTGAGACTTGAGGGTCTTGTGGTACCTACTGAGTATCGTTATACTCACCCCTTCACGGTTTATGCCCACACCTAGTTGTGTTGGATGCAGACAATTGATAGCGCTGATCGAGGTGGAGACCTGAGGAGCTGGATGGTACCTGGAGGTGGACCACTTGGTGAGATGTACACGGAGCAGACAGACAGACTTGAGGTGCTGATGAGACCATCTGTACCCACCCTTCAAGTGGGATATTCAGAGAATGGCTCAGTGGTTGCTACTTTACTTTACTACTATTGTACTAGTTTTTAAGTTGTATTGTACTTACTGTTGGGCTTGTATTTCTGGCCCCTTTCCTTTTAGCACTTAATTTTGTATTCAGTATTGCATAGTGATATCTTATTTTGCGTACTCTGTTGTGTTTCTTTACTTTTATAAAGGGAATTCTTTCCCAATTTTAACTGGATTTATGCATTTAGTTCTAGTCTCCAGTCCCTCGCATATGGAATGCGGGCTTGTGGTAGTCACGACATGGGACCCAAGGAAGGGTCATGACAATATCAATGAGACATACGCCACAATCCCTATATATTCATTTTTTATTTATATACTATCCATTTTGATAGTTTTATCTTAAATATATTTCAATTTATGTCATTTAAATTTTCATTTTATGTTTTATATTTCATGGGGATTAGGAGTCAAAAGATACTAATGTAATACAAGTTTATTTCAAAAGCACACTATTACTCTGGATTGTTTTTTTGGTTAACTCTCCCTAATAAGAATTATTTGATATTTATATCTTAAAATAAATATATTTTATTCTCCACTAGTTATTCATGATATTTTCCTAGTAATAGTATCAATTATTCACTCTTTTTTACATTAAATAACTGATGAATTATTTTCGAGAAATATGACTATTTGTCTCTTCAGCCAACAATACTTTTTCATCAAAATCCATTTTTTACAAAAATGTTTTACTTTTTTCCATTTACAAATAATTTAATAATGTTTTTTTAACTATTTTTATTCTTTACAAAAAAATTTAAGGGAATCTTCATTTCATTTAAAAAAAAGTCTGGTTTGGATTTTACTGAAATGTTAACGGAATATTTGTTTTATCGTGTACAAAATGAACATAATGTTTCCCATAATGACTAATCACGAATTAAAATATTATTATAAATTTTTAAAATATTATATTAAATTAAAATTATTTTTAAAATATTCAGTGATATTTTAATAAAAATCCAAATGAAAAGAATATTTTTCAAAAAAAATTCATGACATTTTTATGGTGTGTCTATCTTTATTTGATATAAAGCATTTATTATACATATGATTCACTGAGGATTTTTTGTGTTGATACAATTTTTATTACTTATCTAAATTATTTATTATCATTTTAACTAAGGATGTAGAATTTTATTAACATTAACTATATTTCCTAGGATGGTTTGTGATTATGTCTATTGATTGGGTTATGTATTGAAATTTTATATATTAGTTTTTCAATATAAATGTTTATGTTGATTAAATTTTACCTGTTTCATATGAAGATGCATTTTTATTATTATGTGATTCTTGGGGACCTAAATTATATATCCCTTTGATGAATCAGTAGGTCTGATTAGACAAATTAGCTTGTGTTTTTAGGCCTTACCCATTTATGTAAGGAGTCTTGGATGAAGGCCTTGATGGTTAAATGTCTTGGAATGTGGAATTTATGTAATGCTTAATATTTTCATCATTATATATTCCACCATTATGAATTATTCATTGATATTAAATTTTAATATTCGAATTGTTATAATACCCATGGATAAGTTTCATGATCATGTGATTATTTAAATAGAATTATTTTATCGTCACTTATTCATCCCATGTTATTCTCATGATATTTATTATATGGATTTTTTATTAGTTATTTACCATCCAATATTGACTTTTCTTATTTACCGAAGATAACTATTATTATATGCATACCCATACTGAGCACTAGATCTCACCTCATTGTTCTGTTTTATTCTCCCCATTATAATTGTATGTATTTTCTGACTTGTATGTAGGGATACACTATGAGTATTAATGATGTTATGAAATAAAACAATTTTTTTGGTTTATGTTTTCAATTATAATGATAATTTTATGTATGTATCATGTCTTCCATGACTACTATAAAATATGTTCTTTATGGATGTGATTCATTGTCGTTTATTCTAATTTAATATACTAACCACTAGCTATATTCTACTATGGTCGATGATTCTACATTCAACTTATAGATATCACCCCTTCATGTGAATACACTATGATCCGTACATGGTTAGTGTATATGGTCCCACTTCATATATCATTAATTTTATCAATTTATCAATGTTAGAACTCCTTATATTCCTTTAGTATGTGGTAGGTTTACCTTGTATGAAATGAAACAACTAATTATTTACTATAATAAATCATTATATCAAATTCTATTGAAAATTTATAAAGAACATAAATATTGGTGTATAACCTGAGTATGTTTAGTTTCCACAACCACTTTTAGAACCTATTCACATTCCATATTTAATAATATTTTTATTTATTGGTATTGAACTTTAATAAGCTCAATTGTTTTTTCCGTGATCCTCTCATTAAAATTTTCATTATCGATGAATAAACAAAATCTTGAGACAATCACTTTTTTGTGATATATTCTAAATGTAAAAACCAATAATTTCTTTAATAAAACTTTTAATAATATATTTATTTAATTTTTTATTGTGTTATTCTATTACATTTCACATTACATAATAATTATTTCATAATATCTTCATCTTAGTTAAATTGGGATGCTTACTGGTCAATATCTCATTTGGTGTCTTCCTGATTTCATAAAATGAAATACAGTTTCATATAAAAGATGTTGTTTTTAGATAATACCATTGGGATAATATAGGAAGGTCCCACTACCACATTATTTATTAAACATTATCTAAAAACATATAATTACTTATATTAAATACACTATTCCACTATGATGTTTCAAGTTGAGTTAGATGTGAATCTACTCTAACATCACTCATATGATCAATAAATTCTCATATTAATCATTACTCATACCAATATGATAATATTATCATAATACTTTTTTCAAGTTAATTCTATAATTAATTTTAAAAATTAATTATGTTTATAAATATTTCAAACTTGTGTCTCATAAAAAACACAATTTTATTAACTATAACTAATTGTTAAGGATACAAAGTACATATATCCAAAAAAAAATGTTTTTAAACTCATTGGACAACATAAATTATTATTTGTATGATTTAATAACAAACTACTGCTATCATATTTTACCTAAAATCATTCATTGTTAATTATATTACTAAATTAAGATATCATTTATCAAACAGTAAATCGTAGAATATTTTCATCAATCAATTTTTATGGAGTCTTTTAATGTGTTTCTCATGTATATATTTGATGTGATAATTCCAAATATATGTTTTTTAAGAATTATATAAAATTACAATGTTATATTGAATGTTATAGATCATATTATCCATGTATAAACTCTTTTCCATATTCTTATTATCATAGTACATTTCATTCATGTATATAAAATAACTATGGTTTATATTTATGAATGAAAATATTTTTGTATCTGGATAAGTTATATTTGATATAAAATTTATATTTTCTGTGTAATATAATAATTTTTTCCAATTAAATATTTAATTTAATAGCAATTTTTGAATTATTTGTGTCTACTATGAATGAATCAACTATTAAACCATTTCTATTTAGAAAATTCACTTTTCATTTAATCAATTCGACTAAATTTATGGGTTTTCATACATCAATGTATATGTGTGATTCACACCAACTATCCAATACCCATGATTCAAAATGAAATAAAATTTATTTTTATAATATTCATTTATAGATGCACAAAATGAGTTCTATTAAAAACATTGATAATAATATAATAATCTATATTTACAACCTATAATAGATATCAAATTAATTTTTAGGAATCATGGTATAATATACCATAATTTATATTTTCTATGTCAGTTTTGTATATTATATAAATTCAAAGTGTTCTTTTATTAAACTTAATCAATGTTAATAATAACTTCATACATATTATCTAATATTAATACAAGTATTTCTCATGTTTCAGGTTAATTTATGTAGAAAATCATATATACCATATGAAATATGAATATTAAATTTTCCGATGGAAGAAGCCTTTCCCAATATTTTTTCAACTTCATTCATATGACTGCCTAAATTTTGGAGTTATTTAACTATATTTAAAAAAAAATAATGGGACATGGGTACATAACTTTTGGGGATATCTATATCATCAAAATCCTATATCATATAACACTTTAGACACTAACTTTTATAGTTACCCATATTTTATGTTCAAAGTATTAACATGTACTTGTTCTATAATTAACTTAACAACTAAAAATTAAGGAATATTAATTTCCTTCAGTTTCTGTATACAAATCATGAATTACATATATGTTTTAATGTTTTTAGATGTTTAACTTCATTTCTTAAACTTACATATAAATACTTATGTTAAAAAATTAATATATAACACCATATGTAACTAATTATTTGTGTGACTTTACAAAAAATTCTGATTATAACGACACATAACCAAAAACGACTCACACATGAGGAATATGGAACCCTTATTTATAATATCTTACACTCATATAAAATTGAAATCTAACTCAAGATAAAATATGTTGATAAAGGTAGGGAATTAGTTAAATTTATTCCAAAACCATGGTCCCCAAAAAAAATATCCCAACAAAAAGTCTCACTACCCATAAATCAATACATAAGTGGGATTATAATTATAATAAAATCCTCTCACTTAATTTATATAAATAATAATCAAAATTTATTATAATGTTCATATATATAATTAAATTAAATCCTTACTTGAAATAAACTAGATCTTATGTCAAACCTAATATATAATCTCCTATATACACAGATTTATATTTATATCTAATAATTTGAAATTTTTAATTATATTCATACTAGTATTCAAAATATAAAAATTTGTATTTTTAATGTTAAAGTTGTATTAAAAATATAAATAAACAATTAAAATAATCATAATGAGATATAAAAACATTACACATTGAAAATTTTAGTCGATTTTGTTTGTTATTGTATAAGGTCATATGGATGCAATTGATTCTTTGTTGTAAACATTTTTTGTATAATGTTATTAAGAAAATTCCTTCCCAGGGTAGAGGTTTCCCAACCATACTCACAATGTCATGTAGTACATCATAAATCTCACTAACACTTTTCTTTAATACATAATCATTTCATCACTAAAGGTATATTTAATACAACTGACTAGTTTCCTAATAAGTTTTTATACCATTTAACTATTGATGAATTCATAAATAACCAAAAACCATTTGGTTTTACAGATGTAATTATAAGAACTATAAATAACAAAAAAATAATAACATAACTCTCTATCAAAACAATAATACAAAGGTGTTTATATTAAAAAATATCCCTATATATAATTTAATATATTAATATAAGTGTAGTTATCCACCAAACAATTGGATCAAGAAACTCCATTGGTTGGATTTTTGGGGATCTTAGGTGAGATATGTATTTTCATGAACCAACCCTGGTAAACCATCCAAGTTGATCGATTCATCCCACAACAAGGCCAGAAGAACATTCTTAATTGTTTTGGGATGAAAAAAAGTATTTTGGAATAAAAACATACAGATATAGGAAACATTTATTCTAATAAATCAATGTCATTAAATGAACACCTAACTAAAATTTTATCATGACTACACCATAAGTTGGATGATCACATTGATTAGATTAAGAAAATTGATAACAAATTTTTTTAAATGGAATAAGAATATAAATATTACTCGTCAACTATAAATGAGTCCAATTAGTATATCCAATACATTACAACATCATCAAGACAAATCTTTAATAAGTGGAAATTCGTAACATAAAAAATATAACAATAAAAGGTAAAAATCAAGTTATTAATGTTATAGAACACATATGATGAATAAAAGGGAAAAAATATAAACAAATTCCACCAATATCCCAAAAATATTTCACTATGTAGTAATAGAAAAACCCCACCTACCACCTCAACACCATTCAAACTATTCTATACTAATATCATCAACAACATCCAAGTGGATCACATATTGAACCTATGTATGAAACAAATTCCTAGTAGGTATCATCCACACACCTTATTCATAAAATTTAAGAGAAAATCAATTTTAGGATAATTTGAAATAAATATATTAATGTAAAACATTATTCTAATTTAAAATAAAGTAATATGTGTCTATCATAAGAAACCATTCAATATAATGTAATGGTTTTATGATTTAAACTCAAAACACACTCTAAATCTCTCCATGAATGTTTTGAATTTAATATAAAGGAATATATTTAAAACATAATTTTTAAATACATATGATGAATGAAATAAAATAAATATCCTACCCTTTATTAATCCTTTCATATTTCATAAGGAAGACATGATGAGGGAATTTTTATTCTTTTTACAGGATAAGACATTTCATATATATAAGTTGAATATGATAGAAATAAGTTTAAAATTGAAACAAAAAGTTCAATTTAAAATCAATAATTTCCCAGTACAGAAAAGGAAGAGCATTATTAGGTTTTCATGAAAAACTAAACTAACGTAATAACTATAAAAATAATTAACACATTAATGATTATAAACACCAATATATTAATCACAAAACATTAATACATTAAGATCATGAATAAATATAAATAATTTATCATAAAAATTTTAGATTCAAAATCATAACAGATACACCATATATATCATTGGATACAATATATAACATCGTCAAAAAGAAACCATCTAATAGGAATCTAATATGATTCAATTTACTGACACTCAGTTTTACCCTAACAGTATAGTATTTGAGAAAAAATATCATAAGAACCTAACTTGCATCCACTATCTATTGGTTAATCGCATGATATTGAAGTAATCGTACACATATTTTCCATCTAACTGCCCATGTCTTCCAATGACATATAAATAAATTTAAGAAGTCAAAAATCATCAAATTTATTTATATAAATAAATTATACAAATAACATTATTATCTATGATTACTCCTTCAGAAGAATACATTTTATAAATACTAGCTACATAAAAAAAATATTCTCTACTTCTAAAAATTCAGTAATTTCACATAAAATATATCTCTATTTACTTTCAAAACAAAAAATATGAAGAAACTCACATCTAGCGTATAAATATATTAAATTAATTGATTTTATATCAAGGAAACACAATCCTTAAGAAATATTTTTACATTCGTAAAATACCACATTTAAAAACCTATTCAATACTATTTTATCCATTATAAAATATAACAACTTAAATATATCAAACTAATGAAAAATAAATTTTAAAATAAAAAAATTGAATTATACATAGATACTCCATAATTAAAACATGATTTTAACTACTTAGAAATCATGTCAAGATAATTTATTAAAGATTTCCTTGTTTGATATTAAAAAAATGTTTTCAATTTAGTAAACACTTAATGTGTTTTATTTTCCTAAAAACAAGATTAATGAATTGAAACATGGGAAGGTACATATATTTAAAAAGAAAACTGTGGGAGAACAAAGATAATTTGAAATGAAATAATTTTATATCAATTATAATACAATTAAAACATTAAGAAATGGATTTAAAATAAGAAATTAGTCATAGCATTATATTTAAAGGATGGTGAATTAAACAAAATATGATGAATTATTTAATTATTAGAAATAATGTTATTCCACTATTAAAGGGATGAAAAAACTTCTAAAAGAGAATTAGAACCCTAAAAGAGAAAAATCTATTGTCAAAATCACAAAACATCATAACATTGGTCAGAATGAACATTTTAAGGATAGAAAAATATAAGATAATGGAAAAAAAGATCAAATAACAAAAAAGGAACAACATTCTCAAAGAGATCGTAGATTTTGGGTATAGAAATCTCAATAAGTTGAATCCAATATGGAGAGGGATAGAAGAGAAGGATGTCTAGGACCCAAATGGTCCGAAAGAGGCTAACGGGGTCAAAATAGAGTTTGAGGAGAACTATAATTTCCATCTTTTAAAACTCGAAAACTCACTCGGTTTAGCTACATGGTTTTGGAATCAATATTGAAACCATATAACAAAAATTGGATTTATTTTTGTGAACTCTACATGGTTAAGATATATGGTTTCCCCAAAACATTTGAAAACATTTTGATGCCACTAAAGTGTATACCCTATAAATATTAAACTGCATGGTTAGTCCTAAACATATTCCAATTGGGTACCATTACTAAACTGAAAACCCACAATGTATGATTTAATCGTATATTTTATACAAGAAACACATATATTCAATCAAAAAATTTACCTTTGATCGTGTGTGATAAAGAAAAATGTTTAATCTTAATTGTGCATGAACTGTGTTCAGTTCACTAAATTCAAAATCTCACACATGCGATTAAGCCACAAAATTTATACTATTCTTACAATGTTAGTGAATACGACAAAAACATTTCACTAATTTAAAAAAAAAACCAAAAAAGTCATCAAAAAATTAAAAATACATCTGTAAATAAAAAAAATTTCATCATAATGTGACATAGAAATGAAGAGAGGAATATAAATTATTTTTTACTTTTAATATCCTGTTATATGAACACCATCTGTTATATATTTTTTATCAATTAAATAATGAGATTAAAATAGTTTTATTCCAACATCACTTATGAGAAAATATAAAAATAACTACCTAGTGAGAGTAAGATTATTTACAAGGTACACATTTCAATGTTAGTAGCTAGTATTTTGTGTGATTTAATTGTTTTCCAACATAACATGATTTTCTTATTTTGATCAGTTATAAACAAATACAGTAAGGAAGAAACCAAAATCCCTTAAAATAATGTATATTTCAATTTAATTTCTACTTTTAAACATATATAATGATGAAACTTGTATTCTAATCATGAGATTATATCATTACATGATATAGATTTTATCCTAGAGATATCAAGTTCATGTCATTCTTAATTTTATGATAACGAACATAATATATCTTTATGATTTTTCCTCTATTTTTATATCATGTGTCTATACATAATATCTCGCAACAATGTGAACATACACTTTTTCTTATCCATGTTCGTCTCTACATTTTCACTATATCGTTAAACACTAGACACACACACGATCTAAACATTATATTTTTCTTTCACTTCTTTCTGATATTTATAGTATTCAAAAATTACTTAATTGATGTGGTTAATAATTATTAAATAATAAACATAAAAACCATTTTAATTGGTGTAAACCACATTGACTATCACCCCTCAAATATCATTCATTTTTGGATGGTTAAAAAAATATTAAAACATACTCAAAACATATCCTAAATATGTTAAAACTGTAGGATCGAAAAAATGATGTAGATGCTCAATATACAAGATGGGGGGTGAATTGTACACCTTAAAAATTCCTTTGGAACCTTTAATGTTAGTTATGAATAACTATGTTTTCCTTAAACAAAGAAAAGAGCTATGTTTTATAAAGTTAAACTAAGTAAATTCACAACACCTCTATCACCAAATGAAAAATTGGAATAAGGAATGAAGTTATAAACTTCAAGTCCTATGTACTTGCTTAAAACTGGAAAGAGATTCTAAAAGTAGGTTCTAGGAATATGGATCTGGAAATTGAAACATAACTAAACATTACAATATGAGATTCTACCTTAAAGCGTATAGAATCTAAATGAAACAAAGTACACGTAAGGAAGTTTAAGAAAGTTATACATTCCATATATAAAAAATACAACGGAAACAATCAAGTAGTAAAACTACAAGTAACAAGATATAATTCTTTAAACCCAAAGAGAAGGGTATCCAACAACTTTGGTTAAAGGTCCCTTGATTTATACTTTCAAGCAAGTCTGTCTTACCCACACCAGGGTAAGCCCTCGATACGAAGATCGGAGTCCTTGTCTTGCTATCCCCACAAGCCCTCAACTTTTAGGTAGTAGGCAACCTTTGTATTCCTCATCAAGGAAGCCCTCTAACTTCAAGGTAGTCGACACCTTTGTCTTCATATCTCCGGAAGTCCTCGAATGTAATCACCAACATTCGGAGTCGCATGAAGAAAAAACTAAACGAGCGGTTCAGTACGTACAAGGAATGAAAAGCTTTCTCTCTCTAGAAATCACCTTAGTAGCGTGTGGTCTCTAGATCGATCAACTTCTATGTTGTTGTGAGATCTTTCAAATGAGCTCCTATTTATAGGCAAGGTCGGCCTCCTTTCCAACAGTCACATTTTCCTTAAAAATCAGAGGGACCTGTAAACGTGTAACTTAACCAATGGTTAGTTTATAACAGAATAGACGACATCATTTTATAACAAAACAAGTGTAACAGAATGTACGACATCATTTTATGTATAACTCAAAAGTTCTGAGTGAAGGTTCTAAGTGTAAACACAATGTCAAAGAGTTGACAAATTATAAAATTGTAAGCAAAATGAATGTTCAGAGTCTAACCAAAAATAACTTTTGGAGTCTAAATAAATTCAGAATGTTTAAAGAAAAGATGATCATATTCTTTTTAACAGGTGAATTCGGAATGAGAATTCAGAATGAGAATTCGTATCCAGAATTCGTAATGAGAATTCGTCATCAAAATTCGTAATGAGAATTCGATGTCGAACTTCATGAGAATTCATATTCATAATTCGGAGTAGAACTTTATCATAGTTCGTATCTGGATTTCGGAATGAATCTTTATTACAGTTCTCATCTGAAATTTGGAGTGAAACTTCATTACAGTTCTCATCCAGAATTCGGAACCTAAAACATAATGCTTCATATCAATGTTTCAAACGATTCTGAGAATATATGAATCTGAATCTTATACTATAAGAAATATATGGATTAAAATATTATAAGGATAATTTTTCTTATAAAAGCGATCTTTCTTATAGAATCAATTTTCTATATAAAAGTGATTTCCCTTATAAAATCAATTTTCCTTATAAAAGTGATTTTCCTTAAAGATAATGTGTTTGTGATTTTCAAAACAAGAAGGAATGAAAAAGTCATAAGGAAAACCTTATTGACTCAACAATCTCCACCTTTTTGGAAAGCACAAACGACCTTATGAAAAATAAAGTCTAATAAGAAAGAAAATATTAAGGATTATCTCACTTTGCTTATGGTTGTTGATGAATTCGACTAACTCCCCCTTAGGCTTTGAAACACGAAGGATCATATTCTAGATTTCCGGAATTATATTTCATTTAAAAAATAAGAATTTATTCATTAATAAAAAACCCCCCTTAGATAAACTCTATTAGAGTTGTTTTTATTTCTCACCCTTTGCTTATATTATTTTTCCTTTTCCACCTTTATTAGGGTTCTTTTCCTTCTCCCCCTTTGTTATTTTCAAAAAGAATTTGAGGGAATGGAAAATATAACAAAGTACCTGAAACATTAGTATCAAAAAAAAGATACGAGCAAGCACAATTTTCATTAAGTATGAAATTTCAATCCACAAGGAAGTTAGGATACATGAAAAGATCATATTTTTCTATTTTGAATCTTTTTCCTTCGCCATGAGACCCTTAAGAATAGTCTTCATCTTCTTCAAGTCTTTATGGTCTTCCTCAGCTTGCTTCTATAACACAACTATTATTGCACTTTGTGCTTCAATATTTTCTTCCTAGGATTGATGATTTTCTTCCTGAGCCTTCATGATTTGTTCTTGATTTAACAACTTCTCTTAAAATCTGATGATCCCTTGAATACTTCCAGTTTTGAGCAACAAAATTCAGCTTCCCATTCAGATCTATGACTTCTTGAATCCAGAAATTCTTTTCATTTGTCAACTTTTTTTCAAAGGATGAAGTAAGTTCATTTATCTTCCTATCTTCTATCTCAAAAGCATCCTTAACATTATCTTATAATTCATCAAAGAGCCTCATCTCTTCTACAATTTTCCTCGACCAACTATTCATTCTCTTACAAGACCTTTTGTGGGCTTCATATCCGACAAAAATAGTTTTCAACTGAGCCCGAATCTCAACACAATTGTCCATAACCATGGATACAGAGTCTTTATTTTAATTCAAAGCATGTTGGAGCATCTGTCATCTTGAATCAATACTTGAGAAAGTCACAATAGTACCCACCAACTTCTTTAATGACTAAACTACAAATTCATGCCCCAATGAAGATGACTCTGAATCCGAGACTTTGCTCAGAGAATTTTCTTCTTCAAAATGATCACCCTTCTTCTTAGAAGAATCAAAAACTTCCCTTCTCTTTACAACCACTAAGCTCGGGGTATCAACAACAAGTTGCTTTCCCTTGTCCCTTTTCGGAATGGATTCATGTTCCGGGGTTTTCTCTTCACTATCAGAAACTTGAACAACATTGTCTTCATCATCAGCAACTTTTTGATCACCATCCTCTACATTCTTCATTTGAACAACATCATATAGAAGTTGTTCTTCCTCTGCATGATAAGCTAATTCTTCTTCTCCTTCCTCCTCATCCTTCCCTGGAGTAACTAACATCGATGATTCAGCTTCTGAATTTCAGAGCGAAAAATGTTTCGAATGTGTCACCATATAATCATCTACTTTCTTCAAAACATCTCTGGTCTCACCACTACCTTCAGCAACTGCTTCTTCCACTTCCACTTGTTCAATTTTCTCAACTTCCTCAACAGGCATAGCAACTGCCTCTTCCGGAGCGACAAATTTTCTTCATGGAGTCTCAGGTAGAGATTCCAAAGAAAAAGATCCCAGAACGGGAATGTTTCCAGAGGCCATCTCATTAATCTTCAATAAAGTCTCAACCATGTAAGCTTCAGACATATTTTTCTTAAGCTTCTTTTCTTTCATTTGTTTTTCTAATTCATCCACTATTATTTCCTTCAAAGCCTTAGCCTCCGCAGGATCCAATCCAAACTGAGGCTCCCCATTCACTCTCTTCTCTTTGATTTCCCTCCACTTAACAACTATCTCATTAGGGTATGCTTTATTTTTCTTTGGTTTTAGAGGTGCGGAATGAACTTCCTTATATTTTGGATTCTCTACTTCACCTTCATCTTCATTCAACTTTCTCTTCCTCACTGGCTTAGAGGATTCAGCTTCACCAACTTTCGGAACTACTTCTTCTTGAGCAGGTAAATCAACAAACTGACCAGTATTTTTGTCGAAGGCTACATCCATCCTTTTGAGGGTACCATCACTCACCAACATAATCATTCAAACTATTGCCTTAGATTTTTAAGCCTCATTGAAAGACTCAAGGAACCTAACTATTAGCTTCGAGATGATTTCTGGAATCATTATGATCTGAGCTCCCAGATTCCCTTTCTTAACATTCTCAATGGTAATAAGAATGTGTTTCATCATATTAAAATTCCTCATATTTATCAGAAAGTCTAGGATATAGATCTCACTCTTCTTCAGACTATCTTTGTCACCCTTTCTCGGTACGATAAAGTCGTGTACCCATAATTCTAGAATCCTAATATGCATATACAGAGTAGCAATCTTCAGAGCCTTGTCATCTGACAGTCCGAGAGTATCCAAAGCCTTTTCCTTGTTGAAGCTTCCCTTTGAATCCGGCAACACATGAGAGATGAACTTCGCTTCTCCTTAACTTTTCAGCCCTGCCAAGCTTGCTGCCTTAGCATAAGAAAGCTTATAAGTCTTACCGTAAGACTTAAATGACAAATTCTCCCTACCATCTTCCTTATGGAAGGGAACTATCTCATAGAACTCTATAAGCATATCTGAATAAACATCATCTTGATTTCCAGGCTTGGACATAGCAACATCTTCCCATCCGTTAAGCTTAATGTTCTTGGATATAAGAGAATCATACTTGTTGAAGAAATCAGGATGAACCAACCTTTCTCTATATACTAACCACTTGGAAATTAGTTTTGAAGAAGACATGTCTTGAGAAGCTGCTTCCACAGACATTCGGATCTGAAGACTTCTGAGAAGTTCGGAACGGAGTTTGCTGAAGATCCGAACGGCCTTAAAAAAGAGAGGCATAGCTTTGGGACGCTGAAGCTTGAAAAACCGATGTGGGACGAGAATTTGGGTCCCCTTTATATAGGCAACAAAAAGACGGTTCATCTTCTTCGGTTGATCAAACGGTTGTAACAAGTTGCGATCAGATCTAACGGTTGAAATCCAATTTTCAAGAAAACTTGAATCCGATCTTTTTAGGTTTTTATTAAAACAAGGATTTAAGAAAACTATAATCCAAAAAAAAAATATAAGCAAATACCATCAAGTAAAGAATGATTACGAAAACTTGAGTATGGAAATCATACCTTTCAGATTGGCTTAGGAGAATTATTTGTAATGGGTAATATTCTATTTGAAGAAAAAAAACATTATTACTACAAAAAGACATAGTTCGCAAAACTCACTACGAAAAACTCAAAAAAAAACATTACAAGATTTTCAGCATGAAAATTTCATTACAAAAGTTTGAAAACGAAAAGCTCATTATAAAAGTCTCATTACGAAAATCTCATTACGGAAACACCAGAACTAAATTGTCCATTCCGAAAGTTTTCAATACAAAAATTTCTATTCCATAAGTTTTCTATACGAAAATATTCATTCTGGATAATTTCAGTTCTGAAAATTCTCATTCTGGAAATTTAGTTCCGAAACATTTTGAAAAACTATCATTGAAAAATTTAGTTACTCTAACAATCAAATGTACCCCCCCTATGAAAAAGAGTTTTTTACTATAATGAGACTTTTTAAATATAAATTTAATTAAGAATTATTACCTTACGTTTATCATTCCTAACTTCTGATTAATGTATTAAAATCTATCAGAAGGCAACGATTTTTTGAAAATATCAGCATGTTGATCTTGCGTTCTAATAAACTGAAGAATAATATCTCCTTTTAGTGTGTGATCCCTAAGAATGTGATGCCTAATATCTATGTGCTTTTCACGAGAGTGATGGGAAAGGTTCTTACTTAGGGAAATTGCACTTGTGTTATCTCACAAAATTTATGTTTTAGTAAAACTCAAGCCATAGTCTGTGAGTGTGTGTTGCATCAAAAACACTTGATCACAACAACTTCCAGCTGCTATATATTCGACTTCAGCAGTGGAAAGTGCTAAAGAATGTTGCTTCTTGCAAGAGGAAGAAACTAATGTATCTCCTATGAAATGACATGTTCCGGATGTACTCTTTCTATCCATTCTACATCCACCAAAGTTAGCATCATAAAATCTTTTTAGAACAAAATCATTTCTACAAGTATAAAATAACCCTAGATCCATAGTTCCCTTAAGGTAGAGAAAAAATCTTTTTACTGCCTTTAAGTGAGATTCCTTAGGATTGGATTGATATCTTGCACATAATCATACTATGAACATTAAGTCTGGTCTACTAGCTATTATGTAAAGTAAACTTCCTATCATACCTCTAAAAGATGTTTGATCTACTGGTTTCCCATTTCATCAAGATCTAAAGAGTTTGAGGTACTAATGGGAGTACTTATACTCTTAGTGTTGTCATAACCATACTTCTTGAGAATATCTTTAATATAATTATGTTGGGATATGTAGGTTGCTTCTGGTTTTTGAGAAATTTGAAAACCAAGGAAAAAAGATAACTCACCCATAATACTCATTTCAAACACATATTTCATTAGACTTGCAAATGAGTCGGTTAAAGATTGCTGAGTCGAAACAAATATGATGTCATCAACATAAATTTTAACAATCAAAACATTTTTCTTATCTTTAATTATAAAAAGGGTTGGATCTGCATTTCCCTTAACATAGTTATTTTGAAGTAAAAATCCAGTGAGTCTATCATACCATGCTCGTGGGGCTTGTTTAAGACCATACAGAGCTTTGGTTAGTCTAAAAACATGATCAGGATGTTTTTTATCTTCAATGCCAGAAGGTTGTTCAACAAAAACATCCTCATGGACATAACCATTATTAAAAGCACATTTCACATCCATTTGAAAAAGATTAAAATTAAAGAATGCTGCAAAGGCAAGTAGAATACGAATAGATTCAAGTCTCACTACTGGAGCATTGGTTTCTTCATAGTTTATTCCCTCTTGCTGATTATAGCCTTTAGCAACAAGTCTAGATTTATTTCATACTATGACTCCATTTTTGTAACATTTATTTCCGAAAACCCACTTTATACCAATAACAGAAGTTTCCTTAGGTCATTCAACCAATGTACAGACTTTATTCCTTTTGAATTCATTTAGTTCATCTTGCATGGCTTTGATCCAATCATCATCACCTAAAGCTTCATCAGTGCTTTTGGTTCTAATTGGGAATGAAATTCTGGATGTTCTACTTCATTTCATAAAGAACTTATAGTCCTTATTGGTTTATTTACATCACCAATGATACTATAACTGGGATGATTCTTAAGAAACCCCTGATTTGGGTTTTCAAAAGCTTGTTCATCAACATTGGGTAGAAAGTCTTCTGGGGTAAATGTTCCAGAAGTATCTTCTTGAACATTTTCCTTAACAGAAAGATCTTCTATCAAAGGATGATAATCAGTTTTTGAAAACACATCTGAGGATGTAGGCTGAGATGGTTTGAAAACAAAAGGATCATACTCATCAAATTTTACATGCACTGTTTCTTCAACAGTACAAGTATTTTTATTAAAAACACTATAATCCTTAGAAGTTGTGGAATAACCTAAGAAATTTTCTTCATCAAATTTTGGTGCGAATTTATGTAAGTTATCTTTAGTATTCAAAATTTATAATTTGAAACCAAAAACCTTGAAGTAGGATAGTCTTCTTTTTCTACCATTCCATAACTAATAAGGATTTTTATTAAGAAAAAGTCTAATCAAAACTCGATTTATAGTATAACAAGCAGTACTTACAGATTCAGCCCAGAAATGTCTAGCTATAGAATATTCACTCAACATGGTCATATTTATCTCTTGAAGAATTCTATTTCTTATCTAAACTACACCATTCTTATGAGGAGTTCTAGGTGCTGAAAAATTGTGAGTAATACCTTTTCTACTACAAAAAGTTTCAAAATCAGAATTCTTAAATTCTCCTCCATGATCATTATGAATAGTTTTCAATGGAAGGTTTTTCTAATTTTTAACTTGAGCTCTAAAATTTTTGAAATAAGAAAAAGCTTCAGACTTATTTTCTAGAAAATAGACCTAAGTAAATCTATTGTAATCATCAACTAGAACAAACACATAGTATTTGCCTCCAATACCTCCAGTTTGTGTTGGACCAAAAAGATCTATGTGCACTAACTGTAATGCACCATTTGATGAGACTTCACAGACTGATTTAAAACTAGATTTATGTTGCCTTCCATATTGACAAGGATCACAAACATTAGAATAATCAATTCTAAGCTCCGGTAGATCCTTAACTAGTTTCTTCTTAGAGAGTTTGCATAAGTTCCTAAGGTTATAGTGACCTAGTCTTCTATTCCATAACCAGAAATGATCTTCCATTGCACTTAGTCCAGGTAAATTTTGACTCCTAAGGTCTTCTAAATTTAAGGTGTAAACATTCTCTTTCCTATTTGCTGAGAGAATAAATTCTTCCTTGGAATTTTGAAGTAGGCATTTATCATTCCTAAAATTCACAAGGTAAACTTCATCACATAACTAACTTATGCTAATGAGGTTGTGCTTACGACCATTAACAAAAAGAACATTTGAAATCAAGGTTTTACCTAGAAGAACAATATTACTGATACCAACAATCCCTCCCTTAGAATTATATCTGAAAGTTACCTTTCCTCCTTTCGTTTTGATAATATTTTCAAAATAGCTTTTGTTACCATTCATTTGACGGGAACATCCACTATCCATGTACCATGTTTTGTTGTAGGTACTCTCTTTACTTTCCTAAAATCAAGAAGAGAATTAGACTTTTGGTATCCAAACTTGTTTGGATCCGAGATTTCCAGATAGTAAAATTTTGGGAACACATATCTTCTTAGAAAAGTATGCTTTGTGAAATCCTAGAGATTGGGTTTTGTTTAAGGAACAATTATATGCCCAGTGACCACCACATTGACACTTGGTACAAAATGGGACACTTTGAAGAACAAAATAATTGTTAATGAAAATCGGTTTTGCATGGGTATAACCAAATCCGGATTTATTTCTTAAAGGTCGTATTTGGGAATACATTTTATCAAAATTCTCTTTACCATGAGTAATGTTTGATAAACACTTCATTAAGGAAGAAATTTCGGACTTGAGTTTTATAACCAAGTTTCTATCTTCAAAATCATTAGATTGAGAACTAGAGATAGGTTCGAAAACATTTTTCTTAGAAATTACTTTTTCTAACTATTTAGAATGTTTGTTCTTCTCAAAACTTACTTCCTAAAGATTTTTTGAAATACTTTAAAAATCAGCAATTTTCTTATCAAGATCTTGAGAAAGATATGATATTTCTTTCATAAGAATAGAATTCCTAGAGTTTTCTTTAACAAGTTTTTTTTGTTGTGTTTGGAGTTCCCAATCTCAAGTAGTTTAAAAAACCTAGAAACTTCTTCATTAGTAGGTAAAGTATTTTCTTCATCAGAAGAGGATTCTTTATTTGAGGAGTATTAATACTTACTATCATTTGAATTTAAAGATACATTGGTCAATGATTCATCATTTCGTACCTTAGTCATAATTCAATGATTTTCAATAGGTATTCTGGTTATAAGACCTAGATTCTTCTGTCCTGAAGATTCATAATCAGAAGATTCATCTGAAGAGTCACCACCACTGGAACTCCAGGTGTCATTAGCTTTCAGAACCTTCTTAACTTTGACTTTATAATACTTCTTTCTGTTCCTGTCTGAATGCCTTTCATTCCTTTCCTTCTTTTTGAGTAGAGGGCAATCTGGTCTAATATGTCTAGCTCTCTTGGATTCATAACACGTGACTTCTCCATCTTTCCTATCTTTCTTTTCAATTTTCTTATACTCGGATTGGAAATTTATCTGGCCAGCTATCTTGTTCATCCTTCGAGAAAGATTTGCTAATTCATTTTCAGAGACTTCACTCTCACTAGAATCTGATTGAACAACCATCTTCTTAGGCTTGAATCTGGCTACTCTCTCAGGAGTCTTAACTTTTATATGATTTGATGTTGTTGTAAAAGCAACAGTACCATTCCCATTTTTCTTTTTTGATGTTGTTAGCATCTCTCTTCATTCTGGTTTCATGTTGGAGAAGTGTTCCGAATAACTCATTAAGAGAAATTTGAGTGACCTTCCTATTCTCATCTATATCAGTTCTTTTTGATTCCCACTCATTGGGCATAATATCAATTATCTTATCCACAAGTTCTTCATTATCTAACCCTTTTTCTCCCATAGACTGTAAGCTATTGACTATAGTCATAAATCTCTATTAAACATTACAAATTGGTTCACCATAAGGAAAATTAAATTCATGGTATTCAGCTCTAAGCATAGCTCTCCTAGTCTCAATCACTTTATAAGTTCCAAAATGTGTATCCTCTAACTTCTTCCAGATACAATTAGCTATTTCACAAGAAGAAATTTGGATATATATATTTCTTGTCATTGAACAATGTAATGTATTGCATACCTTATAATTGAGTTGATACTCTCTCTTTTCCTGGTTAGTAAAAGTTCTAACTTCCTTATTAGGAATTTTATAATCACCAGTAAGCATAACAAAGTTGTCCACAACAGTATTGATAACAAAAGTCTTCATTCGATCTCTCCAGTATTCATAGTCATTACCATCAATGATTGGTGGTCTTGTAGGATTTAGATTATCAATGGAACCAACATTAAATCTTGCTATACTTAAAATAACCTTTGGCACACAAACTTTTTAGATGAAAAAGTTCGTAATCACAAATTTTGGAATGAAAAAATTTGGAATGAGAATGTTCGGAATGGCAATGTTCGTAGTGAAAAAGTGAGCATGAAAAACTTATACGTGAGTACACGTATTTCAGAGACCTCCTATGATACCAATTGTCGGATTGGTATAGAGTATGAGGTTTCCAACCTCTGATACCAATTGTAGGATTGAAAAAATGATGTAGATGCTCAATATACAAGAGGGGGGATGAATTGTACACTTTAAAAATTCCTTTGGAACCTTTAACATTAGTTAGGAATAACATTGTTTTCCTTAAACAAAGGAAAGAGCTATGTTTAAAAAAGTTAAACTAAGTAAATTCACAACCCCTCTAACACCAAATGAAAACATGGAATAAGGTATGAAGATATAAACTTCATATCCAATGTAGTTTCATAAAACTGGAAAGAGATTCCGAAAGTAGGTTCCAGGAATATGGATCCGGAAATTGAAACTTAACTAAATATTACAATATGAGATTCTACATTAAAGTGTATAGAATCTAAATGAAACACAGTACACGTAAGGAATTATAAGAAAGTTATACTTTCCTTATAATACAAAATGCAGCTGAAACAATCAAGTAGTAAAACTACAAGTAACAAGATATTAGTCTTTTAACCCAATGATAAGGGTATCCAACAACCTTGGATAAAGGTCCCTTCATTTATACTTTCAAGCATGTCTATCTTACCCACACTATGGTAAGCCCTCGATATGAAGACCGGAGTCTCTGTCTTGCTATCTCCGCAAGCCCTCAACTTCTAGGTAGTTGGCAACCTCTGTCTTCCTCACCAAGGAAGCCTTTGAACTTCAAGGTAGTCGACACCTATATCTCCCTATCCCTGGATGTCCTCGAATGTAATCACCAATATTCGGAGTCGCACGAAGCAAAAACTGAACAAGCGGTTCAGTACATACAAGGCATGAAAAGCTTTCTCTCTCTAGAAATCACCTTAGCAGCATGTCGTCTCTAGTTCGATCAACTTCTATGTCATTGTGAGCTCTTTCAAATGAGCTCCTATTTATAGGCAAGGTCGGCCTCCTTTCCAACGGTCAGATTTTCCTTAAAAATCGGAGGGACCTGTACACATGTAAATTAATCAACGGTTAGTTTATAACTGAATAGACGACATCGTTTTATAAAAAAACAAGTGTAACAGAATGTACGACATCATTTTATGTCTAACTCAAAAGATCAGAGTGAATGTTCGGAGTGTAAACAAAATGAAAAAGAGGTAAAAATTCATAAAAGTGTAAGAAAAATGAATGTTCAGAGTCTAACCAAAAATAACATTCAGAGTCTAAATAAATTCGTAGTGTATTAAGCAAAGATGATCAGATTCTGTTTAATAGGTGAATTTGGAATGAGAATTCGGAATGAGAATTCATATCTAGAATTCGTAATGAGAATTCATATCTAGAATTCGTAATGAAAATTCTTCATCAGAATTCATAATGAGAATTCGATGTCGAACTTCATGAGAATTTTTATTCATAATTCGGAGTAGAACTTTATCATAGTTTGTATCCGGAATTGGGAATGAAACTTCATTACAGTTCTCATCTGAAATTCGGAGTGAAACATCATTACAGTTCTCATCCAGAATTTGGAACCGAAAACAGAATGCTTCATATCAAAGTTTCAAATGATTCCGAGAATATATGAATCTGAATCTTATACTTTAAGAAATATATGGATGAAAATATGATAAGGATAATTTTTCTTATAAATGCGATCTTTCTTATAAAAGCGATTTTCCTTATAAAAGTGATTTTCCTTATAAAAGCAATTTTCCTTATAAAATCGATTTTCCTTAAAGATATGGTTTTTGTGATTTTCAAAACAAGAAGGAATGTAAAATTCATAAGGAAAACCTTATTGACTCAATGAAAACATGTAGTTACTTGAGTATGTGTGTTGTTTTATTTTGATATAAACATCACAAAACTCATGTATTTGAGTTAAGGTTGAGTGATGGAAGTGTTGGTGGGTGTTTGGAGAATGATTATATGATGTAAAACCTAGCCTATGGTATTTATGGTTAAAAAACTACCACTACATACCCAATGGTCTTTTACTCGGTACCTTGTGCATCCCCCAAGTGGGGGCCCAGTTTTACATCAAAAACTGGGTGGATGATGAACGTTGGTTGGGCTCCGAGTTCACCCTAGAACCCAATTCCCTATTAATAAGAATTACTAAGAACCTCTATATTTCGTAAAAATATTATGTAATTAATGATTAAAAACGTTTTAAATAATTTTTCCTATTAATTTTAACCTTACAATAGTTGTGGATCTCCGATTTACCTCTATGATATCTTCTTCAATTAGTGTCTTTCCACTATTATCCACTGGTTTTGAGATCCTTTCTTTATAGGATGTCATTGTTGGTAAGGTTATAACTCATATACACTTTATTCTTCATTTTTCAAACTATTATTTCAATGTATTGAGGGTTATTACTAATTATAGGCATTTATCTATATTTCTTGATTTTATCAAGTTTTCGTTGAATCAGTGTAACATTCCAGGTAAATGAAGAATAAATTTTTTTAATATTTTTTAATATTTTTGAAATAAATAATAATTTTACTTTAAAAGGGTTCTTATGTTTGATAGCGTACCCAATACGCAACAATGGCTTTCTTTGAAATCTTAAGTTCCACACTAATAAAATAATATTATTATTTTAAATGGTTGTTAACTCCTAGTCGTTGTATTGGAGTGAATGAAAAAACTAACTAAAATATTATTATACATGATTGTTAATTGTATTTAATTTTTCCCATTAAATGTTAGAGGCTAAAAATGTGAATGAATCTAATTTTAAGCATAAATTACATTAAAAGGTTGATTTACCACCTTTTAACTGAGAACCCACATTAAATATAGTATTGGTCACATTAATACATTCTATTTGACCAAATATAATCCTTCTCCAGAATGGGGACATCAAAATTTACTTTGTGTAAATTTTTGGAATTTTTCTGATAAGGTTCATTTTTTAATGAATAGTGAAAAACATTGTAATTTAATTCAAAATTGCATTTTATTCAAATTTATTTACATGGTTAGATTATCATTTTAATTTTTTAAAGTGTAATTAGAATATATTTTTACCATTTAATCCTATTTTGGTCATTAGAATAAATTTCACTTTGAAATTGGACTTAATCAACTGTCCATCTTTTGATAGTTATTAATTCTTAAAAACACGCATTTTCTTTTGACAGTGGGAGTTAATTTAAAATTAATTTATGGAACTCCTCTATTTTTAATTTGGGAATTTTTTTTCCATATTTGGAGTTATGAGGTCCAAATTTTTTAAATAGGTAACTTTTATTTTTAGACATTTTAAATATTTACTTCAGTAAATATTATATTTACAGTGGTTAAAGAGTAAATCAGGTAAATAACGGTAAAAAATAATATTATTATTATATAAAATTACCCTTAAATGTGCCCTAATCTTATTGGATGAGTCATGGATGTACATGGGCATCCATGTGTCGATTTTGGGACCCATTCAGCCACCTCAGAGTGATAATGTCATTTTTTATAAATTAATTTAAAGTAAATAAAAAATGACATTAACAAATATATCTTTGTAAATTAATTTTTAAATATAGTTATATAAGTTTTTTTAGACTATAAATACTCATTGAAAATGTAAAAAGATTTTCTACATCATGTTATTTGTTTTATAATTTTTAGACATCAAATAAATTAAATAATTTATAACACAATAATGATATAGTGTTTACCTCATTAATAAATGATTTAAATAAGTAAGATTATAATGATTAAAATATTATACAAAACCTATCCAATTCTTATTGATGAATTTATTTAAATTATGAGTCATCTTATATTTGACATTAATGATTTTGGGACCTTTAAAAACTGAATATCATTAAGTAATAAAATAATATTTTAACACTTTCCTAAAGAGCCCCTCCTTCCCCTTATAAAAACAACATTATTTCAGTCCAATTCCTCACACCTGTCAAGACTTTTATCTTGTCCAAAATCTGACCAATTAAGCTCCCCACATCCCTCTCCTACACTTAAAATCCTTACCTATGGCAGAAGGCACTTCAACAAACCATTTTGGTTCAAACCAATGTGAGTTACCCAAATTAAAGGTAACAGTTTCTCTTAAATTCTTTTGTTTTATTTTGTTTTATTTTTCTTCTCCAACACAAAAACTATTTTTATTACATTATTTTATAACAAAAAAAGTATCCTCAATATACTAATGTTTTTTACGAGAAGTATTCTAACTACACTTACACACATGTCCATCTAATGGGTGAAAAACATAATGTTTCTGTGGATGGAAAACTAATGCCTTACAAAACGATGATTGTTAGATTCCCACTGCCTCTCATAGTGGCCATTAAGATGGTACTATATTTATATATGATATAGATTATGTTTATGTTTTCATTATGATTTTTTAATTTTTTATAGCATACCGATACGGTTTCCATTATGTGTAAACACGATAATTTTATTTGAGGAAGTGCGGACTATCTCCCCCTCAAAGTGATATGACACGTTAATGCCATATTTGGGATGTATAAAGGATTAATTTAATGATATATTTTTTGATATTATGCAGTAATTATAAAATATCTATATATCATTATGTTTTAATTCTACTAAAATTATGAAATAGAAATGAAAGTAGCATTCATGCGTACATATGGCTTACCGTCTCCATGAATGGTGAATTTAATTTCTTACCACCAAATGTTATGTACTATTATAAATACATGTATATACTTGATAAATATAATATATATGATATATAAATCAAGAATATAATTCTGGATATAATGAAATTTTGACCAAATGGACAACTTTTAAATATAAGGTGTTCATTTTTTATTAAAGTACCAAATATCGACAAAATGAACAATATTAACATAAATGATTACATAATGATTATAAAATTGTAATAAGTAATATAAAAGGAGTAATAAACTTGAAAAATGTTATTAAGCAAGTAGAAATTAACTTTAGTTTATTATTCGAGAGATTAAAGGGCGATCAAGTCAAGTCGGACACGAGGTATGGGAACATCTTAACCCAATTCCCATTCTTTGGGTTAAACGTACATTTCTTATTTATGTCGTTCTTTGATTATGTGAGAAACAAATTTTTATATCTTATCATGTATTTATACTTTCATTATGTGAGATTATAGTGAATACACATAAGTGATCTATTTTATTTACAAAATGATCATTGTATGGGACTTCGTCTCAATCTCCTTTCATTGAGGCATCTTTTGTTTTAATACACGAATTACTTTTATACGTTGTAAAAACACACTTGTCTTTTCAAATAGAATCTTTTTCTACGAAGAGTTTTACTAAATGAAAAAAAGGAATGTTTCTTTTAACTTAAGCGGTGAAAAAAACCTTTCAACCACCGCGATTATTATTTTCCATTTGGCTTCCTTAACAAGTCATAATGTTTTTTAAAAGAAAATAAATACCATATAATCTTTTATGTATTTTGGTTTTAAAAGTTGTTTTTAAAATGGATTTGGTATGTCAATATATTTAAGTGATATATTGTGATTGAAATGTGGAAATAATTTTTTCCTTTTTATTTGTTTTATGTATTATTATTTTATAATGGTACTTGGAAATTTGACAGGTGGTTACATGATAATCCAAATAACATGTGGTGTCGTGAATACCAGGACAGGTGGTTACGTTTTAACCTCTAATTCCTTGGGTCTGGAAGTCAGTAGCATGGCTATTATATTTAGAGATATGTGTGGAATTTGACTGTATGGTAATTCCATTTAAGTATATTTATGTCCCAAGTTACCATTATATGTTATGTGTTATTTATATGGGTTTTATGGTAATATTTTGGTTACAAATGGGTAAGTAGTGATATTTTATTCAGTGAAGAGTATTTACAACTTCATAAAGGTGAAAAGTATTACTTATGTTAAAGTATTCATTGTTTACTTGTTGTTTTGAAAAACTAACAGTTTTTCATCTTTTTGAATATATTATTGAGATTTTTATGCTCATCCCATGTTTTTGAAATGTTTTTCACAGGACATAATGTGGAATTTGGTCAACGATGGGATCATGGAAAAGTCATGTTGTCTTAAACATGGAACTAGTCATGACTCTTTTTTTTCCAGAGCTCATGTTTTGTAAAGAAAATGGAAAATGAGTATAAGTGTCTACTTTGAATTTGAATTGAAATTTAATAGTCATGGCCTAATTATCTAAAACTCTAAAACAGAATAGATCCTCAATGTGAATTATTCATTTAATTAAATATTTCATAAAGGTTTAAGGCTGGGTCTTTATAGTTGGTATTAGAGGAATGTTTTGACAACTTTTGGAGTTAGGGTATTGTTTTATAAATGTCCATAAATTAATTTTTGGTACTTTTGAAATGATATAGAATTTATAGATTAACAGGTTTCTATGAATAAGGTATTTATATGTTCAGAATGGTTTTTCGTAGAGGAAATAGAGAGGCTTTTCTGGGATGGAATACAAAGGGAAATGACCTTCCAAATAAGTACCCTGAGATTCTCATAATCAAAACTGAATAGTTTGTTGCAGTGATGGCTTAGTTGACTTAGGTGAAGAATGTTGGTTGTTTTTATTGATGATATTTTGAATTATTCAAAGTGTAAATAAGAGCATGAAAGTCATTTAAGGGCTATCTTGAAAACCGTAAAAGAAAAGAAACATTATGGGAAATTCAGAAAGTGTGAGTTTTGGTTACAAAAAATCTCTTCCCTTGGTCACATTGTTCCAAAAATGGCATAACTGTTGATCCTACAAAAACAAATGTTTTTAAAGAACTTCCAAGACCCACAAATATAACTGAGATCCATATTTTTCTTGATTTTCCAGGTTAATACCAGAGGTTTGTTGAAAATTTTTCACGATTATCCGGTCCAATAACTAAGTCAACTAGAAAAGGTGATAAGATAATTTGGAGAAAATAATGTGATGATTGTTTTAGGAATTGAAAATATGATTGGTGAATACTCCAGTTCTGGCACTGCCGTACAGAAATGGTGAGTTTGTTATCTACAGTGAAGCTTCGTTGAAAGGACTTGGATGTGTCCTTATGCAGAATGATCAGGTAATTGCTTATGTTTCACGTTAGTGGAAACCTCATGAGTTATATTTCCATACACATGATTTGGAATTAGATGCTGTTGTTTTTGCTTTAAAAATTTGGAGGCATCAATTGTATGGAGTAAAAAGTGACACATATATTGATCAAAAAAGTTTAAAGTATATATTCACTATAAATAAAATAATTTTAAAACTATATATTTCTATATCAACTTTCAATCAAGTTCTATAAAAATATTCATAAAACATGATCCTTCACATTTCATCATTCAGTTAGCCTTAAAACCATGTAACATAACCATATAACATTATAATAATTAATTAACTTCATGTCTCTACCAAAATTCATTAAATACCCTTATTTACTCCCTTATCTGTCATGAACCAGATCTGGTCACCACCAAAACCGGAACCTGACCCAGTCCATGGAAGGGATCGATGGGAATTCCCAATACCCATGTGCTGGAAAAAGTTACTAGGTATCATAAATAAATGATTGGGAAAGATTTACCCAATTTATGAATTAAAAAAACAATATTAAATAAACTAAATCTGAAAATTTCCAACCAAACAAACTTTAAATAAATTTCATAATTATATTAAAAGGTTTATAAAAATCCCAAAGGCTAACACAAGGGAATATATCCAAAATTAATAGTCCAAGAACTACCTCGTGGCAAGGGGGCATCACCCTCAAGCCATCTCCATGGCACCACATCAAGAAGGACCACTATCAACCCGAACAACCAGTTCTAAAAGATTTACTCAATCCTAAAATAATCATTACCAAGTATACATACATCTAATGGTGTAACATGGTTGTGATCCTAAGACTTGTAAGATTCCCCCCATGATATTTCATGTGATAACCTTATTAGGGTGAAAATCTTGCATGTTTTTTTACAAACAATAGATGCGGGTAATAATTATTAAAACGGATGCAACCTAAAATGAACAAAAAAAATTAAGGGAGAAATTTAAGGAGTAAATAATTATAAAGAAAATGTACATTCTACTATTTTTTAAGAAAAATACACCTTGTGCCGATAGTAAGTAAAAAAATATAATGAGCAGTAGTCACAGGAACACCCCTAGGCACTAGCTAGTTGTGGGGCCCAAGATACATCGTATCTCAGTGTAAAAGTAGCCATAACATATATCTACCTTTTGAGCGAGCCACTAGGAGTAGAAACACTTATAGAATAGTGGTCCCCAATCATTATCATTGTTTAGTTATTGTTGCCACCAACAATCTTGAAAAGTAAAATAGATATGAAACCTGTCCAGATCACTAGTGTACAAGTCCTAGTCTTCCCACCTAGATACCCGAGTATCTCTATTTGTTCTCAATCAAGTACCCCATGTTATAAAATACACTTTGAAACTAAAAATGAAATTTTAAAATATTAAACACTCCAAAAGCACATAAGTTGGTCACATAATACCCCAATTCACATTTAGATTCACTTAAACAACATTCTCACACCAAAACATCCCACAAAAATATCACTCACCTTTATCAAAATTTAATAAATCATTTTAGCAACTTATAAAACGTTCTTAAAAATTTTGACACCAAAAATCATCACTTAATCTATCAAAAAACCATTTCAATAACATATACCCACCAAAACCAAACACAAACACGTTTTTCACTCATGGTGTAACTCAATAAATCATTTACACTTTTCATAAAACACTTTCAAGGATTACAACTATGTTTTTCCCATAAAACCCTTTGAAAAACCATCTTTCAAGGACAAAAACACATTTCGACCCTACCAACCCAAAACTGGATGCCCTATCAACATTTAATAAACCAGTTTCATATGTTATAAAATGACCTCAAATGATACCATAATAGTTACTAATGAAAAACACACATTTTCAAGATAAATTGAAACATCAAAATTCATCACCTAACCAATTACAATTTTTTTTTTCACAGCACAGATAAAAAATGAGAAACATTATAAACATGTGAATCCAGAAAAGATAACTCATCAATGAATGCTTACACATTGAATCACCTTCCTCGGATGTATAAAAACCTCAAATCACTATGTGATACTTTAACCGCTACACTGCTGCACCACAAGAGAATAAAAACAAAAATAATCCAAGAATATTTCATAAACGAACCAAGGATATACCCTAAAGACAAAACCCATGGTGCCTAAGACTTATAAATTCAAGAAATTGTGGGAGAAACCATAAGGGGAAGGAATAAACTAGGGAGAAACTCATATACTAGCATTATTTTGAAGTTTTCCCACAAAACCACTCTTCAGAAAATAGTTACATGGGAGCATGAAGAAGATTGGAGACCTCCTATGGATGTTAGGGTTGTATGGAGGAAGAAAAAGGAACATTTTATTTAATCTTAGAAAAAATTGGAATTACATATAAAAAAATTTAATGTTCTATACACTATGCATGGTTTGGCAACATGGTTTAGTAAACAATGCGGCCAAACTGTGCGGCCTGTTATGTCCACCTAGAAAATTTCCATTTTTCTCCTAATTAATGGTGTACCTATAGAGAATTCATGTGGAACTCAGGGGGGTTCAAGGGGAACCTATAGAGGGAAAGATATTCCAAGTAAAGGAGGAAACTATGCCTCACAAAGTCAAACCTATCACACCCCGCTCCTGAGGAAATGAACAGGAACCAGAATGAAGTAAAAACTAAAAACTCAGGTATGAAAATTCTCCCCATAAAAATGATTTCATACCCAGAAAAAACACAACATGGTAATATATAAAAATAAAACTAAATACTATTTCTATGTTCAAAGGATGGTTCTAATTGAAAAGGAAACAAGGATAGTACTAGCATGAAAAGTGGGCTATGAGCTAACATGAAAGGCTAAGATCGACTCCCTTGATAAGGGTCACCTACCCCTAAAGGGCATAACACCTCCAGTTAATCAAACAAAAGAAAATATACTCTCACCATACAAAAATATACACCAATTTCATGAAACGGGAAAACATAATCAAACCATGTCCCAAAAGAAAAAACCTTAACCACTACACGATAAAGCTCAAGTAATTTACAAAAAATGAACAATGAATTCAAATGAGGTCACCACAAACATAATTCCACAAAATCATTGGGTACACTCTAATCCCAACTTTTACCCATGAAGTAGTTGGTGGTTAGATATCTCCAACCAAGACTACATACCCCCAAGCCAACATCATGGAAAAAACCAAGTTACTAATATTGGGAGACCCGAATGGACTTCCCACCATAAGAGGTAGACTATCATTATTCTTATTTCAAAAGAATTTAGATAAGACCCATGGTGGGTCTCCCCACCATAAGAACAAAACATTTTAACCAAATAACATGGCCCAAAAAAAGAAACTCGACATAGATAACTTGGGATCCCCCCACCCAACTTATTATCCCGCAGTAAGAGGTAAAATAGATGAATCTACAAACCGATAGAGACACTACATGGTTCAACACTCCCACAAGAATTACCATCCTTGAATGAGTCGAATAAAAACTATGATTTAAATGAACCTATATGGTTATTCATACATGAAAACCCATATTGAATGGTTCATCCACAAGGTTTCAAGCACTGGTGTTTGATAAAAAAGCCCACTCAACCTCCTTGTAGCCATGTAGGGACTTCTCCACCGACACTTATAATAACCCCAAGGGATAGTATCTTCATATCTCTTTCCACCATAGAGGACCACTTGAAATGAAACCGCCATATCATAAACCTAATATTGTCTCCACCTCCCACACTAGAGATAGATGTTTATAAAAGATCCCTTACAAACCTGGCTTTCCTAACTACATGCCAGATTCACTCAAGGACCCATGGCTGGACTCATATGATTAAAGCATCTCTTACATTTCACTAAAGCACTAAAAATCCTCAAATAGAACTTCTTCCTATGGTGCCACATGTGACTACACCACTGCCCAACTACATAAATAGAACACAACACATACCACAACTTCTTACCTTTTCATGGCACCTTCACCAATAGAGGGACTTAGAATATGAGCATGCATAACCACATTCCCATGAATAAGAAATAGTGGAAGAAAGAACAAATGAAAGACACATTCACTTAGAAAAAGGAATTCAAAAATTCTTGGAAGAGAAACGCATTACCATTTAAGCATAATCCCTCGAAAGTTTCTACAACATCCACCTTTTCTCTTAAAATAAAATGCAACACAATAAGACACCATTGAACTTGACCCTAGAATGTGACAGAGGCATTACCAGTAGTAGAGCCTTGAAAAGAGTTCCATGTAGCATGAAATTATCATAAGTGACCATAAAATCCTTGAATGATAAGATTTCTCCACATTGTTGGACTTACATTAACCCTTTCTTCGACAAGACTGAAGAAAGAACCAAATTCCCTTTAGGAAATCATCCTACAACGACAACCCCAGACCGCTTTCACCTTCCACACTGGAATTCCCCATCAATACTTCCAAATAAAACCTATAGACCCATAATTTTCAAACATCAACTTTAATTATTTAAGCAACTTAAATAAATGGCTCGCTTCAAATCCTTATGCATCCACTCTTATGCTATGATAGGATCTATGTAATCCATAAAATAATAGATATAAACTCAACCCTATAACCTGAGAAGAGATTTCATACATTGATCAACTAGAGGACCTTCCAATGGAGAATTAACCATGGAATCACTTAAATTGTGCATTAACTCTTTATAAGGGTTTACCATAGCCAACATAAAAACCCATGAACCCAACAAAGTTGGTCTTATGGTCAAAAAATATCAGAAAATAGAATCAAACACATGAAGGGAACCCCCCAAAAAGGCTTCCCAAATCATTTCTCTTAAAATATAACCAAACACCACTTCATCCCAACTTATTGATGAAACGCAAACCCAAAACATCATTTATATAGCGGGGTTCTCAGACTCAAAACATCCTACAAATAAAATTAAAAAAAATCTAAAGATAGAACACCCAAATACCGGTTATCAAGACCTCATATTTTTCATGAAAATCAATTCATTGAATGTAAATGGGGTCGGTGGTTAGAACATTCCTCAATGGTATTTCATGGGACTCCCACATGCATGTTTTCATTCCACACTATGCACCCCTTTCATATCCATTCCAGCACTCATCCAGTAATGCCATTAACCATCCATAATTCCATGTAAACCCATTCATGTGGTCACCTGGTAGGATACCAAGGACAAAAATAGATCCTTTAATCTTTCCAAATCAATAAATTCTACAAACAATTTTTCTTTTTAAAAAATAATAACCACAAAATCCAAAATGAATTTACATATTACAATCATTTTTTGAAAAGAACTAATCATTAAAATAAAAATCACTTTCTATTCATAAAACATAATTTCAAAACACATACAATTTTATAAAAAAACTCAATTTCATCAATCCCCATTTAACTAAAACACATATCTTCTCATTTAAAACAAATTTCCAATAATTCATAAATATTTTCAAATTCTCACCTGTTACCAAATCAAGATCTATTTCCAAACTACACACATAAATTCCAAAACATTTCGTCCCATTCAAAACACCTTTAAATGGTTTAGAAAAATATATTTTAAATTGTTTTATAAAACCCACATTAACATAATTCATACAATCAAAAGACATAAAAACCAACCATTTATCATTACAAAACAAAAATAAAGAAGAGAATGTGAGATGAATTTAGTGCCAGCGAGTGGCTTAGACATATGTTTGTTGGCCACATGTCAATCACTTCACTATTACCAAGAGTTTTCTGGGAATATATCTATGGCCCAATAATGTTTTCCATGCCCCATGAGCTCACTGAGACCATTGACCCAACTCTTTTCTCATTCCATTATTCATCAACAAACCATAAGAACCCAAAGACTCATGTAAAACCCAATATACCTTTGTGACTTCAATCCTATTAAGAGGAGTGCTAGCCAATCACTCTAATCATAATTGGAATGTTAAGTCCCAAAAATCATAGCTTCAGTATACCCAGACTCTTTCCCAAAATAACTTGACCCAAAAATAGAGAACCTTCTCTAATACCATTTTGTCATGAACCAAATCTGGTCTCCACCAAAACTGTCACCCAACATGGTAAAAGGAAAGGCCCTAAGGGAATTCCTAATCAGTACAGTCTGGAAAAAGTTATTAGTTATGATAAATAAAGGTTTTTGGAATGATTTACATGATTTTAGAATCATAAAACATCCAAAAATAATAAATAAGCTGAATCTGAAAATTTATAACCAAACAAACATTAAATTAAATTCATAATTATATTATAATGTTCATACAAAATCCCAAAGACTACCACAAGGGATGAAATCCAATAAAAACATCCTAGGAACCACCTCATGGAAATGTGGAATCTACATCAATCCATCTCCAACATACCACATCAAGAAGGAAAACTATCAACCCAAACCACCAGTTCTAAAATCATTACCCAAACCATCAACAATAATTACCATGTATACCTATGCACAATGGTGTATGTAGGGTGTGACCCTAATCCTAGTTGGATTCCACCAAATGTTACTATATGTGATAAAAATTATAATATAAAAATATTTTAGGTATTTTTACCATTAATAATTACAAGTAATAATTTTTAAATGGATGAAACTTCAATTGAAAACAACATTTAAGGGAAAAAAATATAAGGAGAATTTTTTTTAAATAAAATGTATATGGGAGTTTATTTTATAGAAAATCACACCGTATGCCGATGGTATGTATAATAAATCCAATGATCACTAGTCACGAGAACACCCCTAGTCACAAGCTTATTGTGGGGCCCTATGTATATCGTATCTTGGTGTAAAATTAACCATAACACAAATCCATAACATGCACGAGCCACTAGGAGGGGAAACCCTGATAGCCTAGTGGTCCACAATCATCATCACAGTTTAGTTAGTGTTTATATCATCAATCTTTCTAAGTGAAATAGGGATGAAACCACTCCAAATCACTAGCATAATAGTCCTTGTCATCCCACATAGATACCCGGGTATCCCTCTTTTTTCTCATTCAAGTTCCACGTGTTATAAAATAAACTTTGCACATGAAAATTCCATTTCGAAATCATAAACACATGAAACATCAATCAAAGATGTCACACAATACGTTTTTTTTACATTAAAATACATTTTAACATCATTATCACACCAAAAAATCCCACAAACATATCTTAAACCTATATCAAAATTTAAGAAATCATTTTAAAAATTTATAAAACCTTCTAAAAAACATGACATAAGAAATAATCACATAATATTTCAAAAACCCATTTAATGAACATATATCCACAAAAATAGTACAAAAACATGTTTTTCACCCTTGGTGTAAATCTGAAAAATCATTTAAACTTTTCATAAAACACTTTCAAAGAGTATTATTTAGTTTTCACATAAAACCCATTCAAAATCCATCTCTTAAAAATAAAATCACATCATAACCCTACCAACCCAAAATTGGAAACCTAAAAACATTTAATAAACCACTTTCATATGTTATAAAATTATCTAAAATGATACTACAATAGTTACACATGAAAAATAGACAATTTCAAGAAATGATGGAACTTTAAAATTCAACGCTTAACCAATTCCACCAAAAATGGTTTTTTCACCACACAAAACATATAAGAAACATACTAAATAAGTAAATAAAGAGAACCTAACTCATTAATTAATTTTTTCTAATGTAATCACCTACCTTATATGTAAAAACCCCTCAAATCATTATGTAATCTTCAACCACACCACTGCCACAACACAAGGGAATGAAAACGAACCTAGGCCCAATATCTTTCACAAAAACCCCCAAGGATAAACTCTGTATATGAAACTAAACATATAACTACAAGAAAAAGTTGGAGAAACTCAAAGGGGAATGAATAAACTAGGCATAAACTCATACACTTTCTTGATTTTGTTGTTTCCCCACCAAATACCCTTTTAAAGAAGAGTTCCATGGGATCTTGAGGATGCTTGGAGACGTCCCATGTATAATAAGGTCGAATAGAGGAAGAAACGGGTGAATTTGGTTTAATACCAAAAGTGGAAAATTGGAATTACATAAAAAAATTAATGTGTTAAACATTGTACATGGTTTGTAACCATGGTTTAGTAAACTATGCGGCATGTTCTATCCACCCAAAAAATATTCATTTTTTTGAAAATTCAAGGGGAAACTAGGGGAATTAAAGGGGAACTAAGGGGGGTTCAAGAATAACCTGTTGAGGTAAAGATAGGCCATGGAAAAAAATAAAAGATGCCCCAAAATATCAATCTTATCACACCTGTATCCTGAGGAAATGAAAAAGAACTAAAACAAAGTGAAAACTAAAAACATAGGTGTGACCTTATAAATTAACCAAAAATAGTTAATTCTTTTATAAAACACATATATCTCAAAACATCCTAAGTTAAATTATAAATAATTATTGGAAGAATTTCAGTAATAAAAATCTTCTACATTTTAATCAAATAGATTTGGTTCTCATAATTTATAATCAAATAAATAAATGAAGGATTATTTCAGGATATAACACTGAAAGACACATTATATAGAATATTCACACAAATAAAAACTCTGATAAAATAACAACATGATTGATTTAAATTGTTTATTTTATCTTAATAACAATATACAATAATAAAAAAACTTTTAGAAATAATATCTAGAATTTCACAAGAAAAAAACTCTGATTTCTAGTATAATTATTTATATAAACAACATTGAATCATAATAAATTTTGAACAATGATCACCAAATTCCATATTAATCCTAAATCACCATAAATCACATTTTAAATGTTATCTTTGAAGTAGTGAAAAACCATTTAATAATTGTAACGACTCTCTTTCTGCATAATTAGAAACTTTTAATTCCTATATTTCAGTAAAATTATATTATCATATAAATATCTTTAAACATCTTTTCATATTCTTCAACATTATGTGTTTTTTTCAACATAATATATGCTCTATGAAAATTATTACACCCCTCCAATAGTTATAAGGTGTTTTAAAAAACTCATACATGAATTTCCTCAAAGCCATACTTTTAAGATGATGATAAATGCAAGAACCATAAATGTGATATAAACCAAAGTAGACCCAAAACATATTATGATATTCTCTTTATTATCATACATGGAACAGATTATTATGTGGTCATATCGAAGCCTAATTCTTGGGAAACATGTATTCATATGCCTATAAATTCATATGTTATTACAAAAATATATATGGTGTCATCAAAAAGTAATAAACACTAATGAAAAGTATTATGGGAGATTATATAATGATTAATGAGAATCATGATGTTATAAAGGTTAAAAATTGACAAAATTTCCTAATTCTAGACTTTAGAAAATTTTCATTGAACCACATCATTTGAAATAAGTGCCTTTCTAGACAACTCAAAAACATTATAATAACCTACAACTACATCTCAGTAACAACCAATTGTTCTCAATAATGATTATGAACAAATAAAAACCATCAAAAAATCTAACGAAAAATAAATTCCTATATTTATATTTATAAAAACTCCATTCAAATTATTCGTATTAAAAATAATAAAACCACTTGAGAATCATCAAAAAATTGTTTATATTTTATAATAAGCATCTTTGACCATACTATTGGACAATGTAATCTTTTGAGGGAATTCTATCCCTTGGTGTCAAGTAAATTTGGACATGTGACTTAGATGAAATCCTCCATATTCATATATCAATATAAAAAATTCTAAAATCCCCCAATATTTTTTTAATCATATATTTAGATTCATATAGGTATTACACACTCCCCTCTTGACAAGGATTCTCTCCTCCTTTGATAACTAAATATAAATGATTATGGGGGAGTTTAGTTTAAGATACTTATTCAATTTATAGGAGAGGTCTGAATATGATGTTTCATCCTAAATTTAGAAAACCACTCTCTTGGACTATATTTTTTTATGATATCAACAATAGGATTCTATGTTTAAATATATTCCAGCTTGAAAACTCAATTTTACACTATTTATTTAATTTAATTATACCTGATGTCTATCTATTTGGGATCTTGTATTATATATTTTATTTTTGATATATCCATCTAACTCTGATATAAAAATTCATTTTTAGTGGAGTTTTAGATTCATTCTTCAAATATTCTAACTAAAACTACATCCGTAAAACATGTGTAGATGTGTGAATAGAAACAACATATTATTCCCAAGTTGTACGAAGACGATGTGAGCGATAAATTTTTATATTTTCATCTATTATTCATTTAAAATACCCCCCTTTGTAATGTAATTTCTAGGTTAATAGTTTTATTTGTTAACTTTCTCAGATTAAAACTTAACTGGAAATTTTATTGTTAAAAAAGTTATTTGATTAAATTTTTAATACATTCTTGTTGTATAATATCTGGACTTATGTGCAACATGCGAGTACCCCCAAGCATGTTAGTTACATGACCTCAAGCATGCCTCCCCCTATGATAGAGGCTATAGGAATGTAATGAGGGTATAATATGAAACATGGGGAGACAATACCCTCCTTAACAAAAAAGTGTAATGAGGGAAATATTTAAAAATATATACAAAAAGTAATAAATAATAACAATAATAATATTATAACCAATAAATACCAACAACAAATAATAATCCAAAAACATGCATAAATGACCATAAACCATATCATTAGATATTTCATTCCATACAAGTGTAAATTATCATATGAAAACCAAAAATAAATGCACACTGATTACTCCCCAATAAGTTACCAACATCATTTCTGGTTTCCACATCAATACTCTATCACAAATCCCAACTCAGCCATCTAAAAAAACTATTTCCCTCATCTTGTCCTACAAACATGAATTCTATTCATGTATTGATCAGGCTTCCCAAGTAAGGTGTGAGTAAAAATTACTAAAAAACCACTAATGGCGTCTAAAAAATATCCAATCACAGTAGTGCATTCACTTGTATAACGAATGTGATATAAATAATAAGTTAAAAAAATTTCAAATTAAATTATTAATTAATTAATCACATTGGTCCTCATATTCTTAGTGACTCCTAAAAAATACCGCATGATCTGTCCCATACGAGAGTATTAACCATCCATGAAAGAGATATAACATTTCATTATATCATGGGATTTTATTGATCATTTAATTCCAATTTTAAATTCATACAATGGGATCCTAGTTAAGCAGTCTGGAACCCCATGAGTATTTGGTGCAATAGTCCATGTCCCATAACTCAGTGGTCAAAATAAATAAATATATAACATGTGGTCTCAGATAGTCAGTCTGGAACCCCGTGTGTATATAGAGAACCACACCATATTCCACAATCCATTGTTTACATCATTCACAATATCAAGTACTATGGTTCTAAATTAATAACTCAATTATAAACCACGTTTATAACAAACTATTCTATAAAATTTGTAATCTAATTATTCATCCAATTTCATTATCCAAATATTTGACAAATTACATAAACCCATTATTCCATCAATATCATAATTCCATTATTCAACCAATTTTTTGATCACATAAGTATGATCAATTAATTAATTCAATTTAAAATAAAGTATATTTCCCAATGTGGAAATTTAAATTGATCAATTACATACATAAAAATATAATCAATACTATGGGAATTGGAAATTAGACCACCTACCTTATGGTAATTGATAAATTATTTCCAAATAGAAAATTTTAATTTTTTATTGAATGATCATTTTGAAAATGACAAACGAGATTTAGGATAAAAACCTAAGATCAAGATCGAATGAAACATATACATCAAAACCCATATATAAACCATCAAGAAAGTAGGAAAAATAAATATTTTTCATTGAAAAAGAGTTATTGGAGAGAGATGTAATTAAATGGGAAAGATATTACATATCATAGAGGATTCAATCATTATATTGGATATTCGATTCTTCATGAAAGAGGTTTTAGGAGCATTTAAATCCTCCTAGGTTCTTCCATAAGTGAAAGAGATTGTATTAGGTAGAGAAGGAGTGAATGGATATTAAAATTAGTGGGTTCATGAATTTTAATAAAATATTTTTGGGGGTTTAAAATCCATTGGACATCATTTAATGGGCAGTGGCACATGATTTTCCAAAATTTTCACATTAACCATGCACCCTTTCAAAATGGGTTCGCGATTAATCTTAGTTGGGTGAACATTTTTACAAACCATGTTCCAAACATGAATACCCCATCTATCTGACATTTCACGAGTTGGATATGTAGGCCACATGTTTATTCCAAACCACGAGACAATTATGCACCACCACTTGTAGATCAAAAAAGGGGGTTCATGGTTTCCTGGATAAGCCCTCATAGTTTTTTGAAATATGTTAAAACCATGCACAACCCCATGGCCTTCCAAATTTCACCAATTTCACCAATTTATCCCATAAATAACCAAAATCAAAACCTAACAAGGTATATCCAAACATGTGTAAATGATTCATGGAAAATGAGTGTGAGACATCTCAAAAAAATGTCATGATCTTATAATATCCCCATCTTATAAAATCTCTTCATCAACATGTACTCCCAACAAATAATAATGTTATGAGGTAAAAAGAACTGGTCAATGATCTATCATATCTACTTCCCTTTCCCATGTTTCCTAGTGAACATGTCAATGTCTCTTTAAAACTCAGACTATCAGCTACATATTTCCACAAAACACCTTTTCACTATGATCCATAACATGAATCAGATGATCAAAAAAGCATACATCAACTTCAAGCTAAACATCATCAAAATTAATCACATTTGAAGTGATGTGGTGATAAAATCAAATATGTTAAACCTAAAAATATTTTACATATCCCCAGATATTTGTGAAAGTGACAATACATATTCCCCTAGTCTAATACTCTCCACAATCACAAAAAAGGACCGATAAACCATTTCACCGGCATTCCCTACCCCTGAATCCTACGATGATCCAATTGATGAGACACTCGAAGGAATATACAATCACCCACTTAAAACTCAATGGTTAGTCAACATTAATAATAATACAACTTCTTCTAACACTGAGACTTATCAATATTCTTCTGAATTTACTAGACCTCATTTGATGTATCATGTACGAGACTCTACCCCCAACAACTCAAAATCACCTACCTCCATCCAACATAGGGTTGATATGAATATCCTACTATAAAGTTCTTAATATGGTTCCATTTGAATATTTACATAATATATTTTTTTATAGTTAGACTATAAAAGTTTTAAATGTTTCTCCCATGACCCACCAAAGTATAAGATTCATGCTCTAAGCATGTCCTTTTACAATTGAATAGTATGTTCTGACTTCCCATCAGTATGCTGGTGGAAATTAGTACTACGAAAAACCTAGGTAGCCAATTCCTTCTGTAATAATTTCCAAAATCATGAATTAAATCATAGTTCATGGTCTAAAACAATACTCCACGGTACCTCATTAAAATAGAATATCTACTAAACATACATCCCCCAACTAATCCACTATGAAATTCTCTCAGATAGGAAATAGATATGATATTTACATCAATTAGTCCACAATGGCCCATATAACATCATTATTAAAAGTTATCCTCATATAACCTACCAATAGGTCCATTAAAATTTCAGTAAACATCCATTATTGAATTGAAAATTGTTTTAGTAAACCACTAAGTTGTTGATGTTTGGCCTTTCTCGACTGATAGGTGTAGAATCACATCGCGTACCCTATAATCTCTAATTTTATACCCAACCAATATTATTAGCAATGTATGTCACATTATAATTTTTTAAAACCAAGATGCATCACAAAATTTGGGTCATAAATCTCACACATCAGTTCCTCACACATACACATGGGCACAAAAACATTGTTCCTAACATAGATTATCTCATCTTTATAAATAGTCTAATCGGAAGGTGACTCCCCACCATCAAGGATTTACCTCAAGGAAAAAAACCTTCAATATTTATATTGTTTCTCCTTGATCCAGGTAAAATTTTTGGACTCAACAGATAATGATTCGATATTCATATGATATTGGACCTCCTGAACCATAAAACAAATCTCAACCCACAACGATATCATTTTCCACTCAGGCCTAGACTAGTGACCATCCCAAGTCCATGTCTTTCTGATCAAAACATCATCATCACTATTTTAATTTGTAGGTATATGTTATAGCTCTAATATATTTTAATTCATATAAGAATCCCATATACATGGCTAGGGATTTAAATACCACCATGAAAATATATAATTTTATCATTTGTGGTCAGTATGCAAAGTAATAATTTCTCCCAATAGATATTGCTTCCAAAAAATCAAGGAATAAAACACCACAACTAACTCAATATCACGCGCACATTAATTCCATTCATGTGGACTCAAATTCCATGTCCGATATGCCACAATTCAATATCCCTGAATCAACAATACTCCATTTCTGATCTCAAATTCGTCACAAAACACGATACAATTCTCAGATAGCTCGGGTAAGATTAAGATTGGTTCGGATGTCAAATGATTGTAAAACTCCTAGAATGAATTCTCATAAGCTCCAAAAAATTAAACCAAGGTTACGCTCTTGGTTAATTTCAAAATTGGTGATTCCAAATGGGAAAATTCCTAGAAACACCTCCAATAACAACCTTCCAACCCCATAATGCAACAAATATAAATAAAATTCTTAGGAATCTCCCAATAAAACACTTCCTACATTATCTCTAGTTCTAATGACACACATTACACTTAGATGATGTGAACCATGAAATTTTCCATATCAATCCTGAATTAATAGTTAGATATATTAAAGTATAAAAGATGATCAGTTTGTGTATTTAGGATGATGTCATGATGTTGGGAATGATCATTATGAGTCTTGGAGTACACCAATATGTCATCCACAAAACATCAACCAAATGATCTAAGTCCATGTGGATTATTCAGTTCATCGTGGAAATAAACATAGTCAAAGCATTTGTTAGCTCAATTTTCATGAAAATGAACTCATATAGGCCACTCTTTATTATGGAAGAAGTCTTTGGTATATGATTATGTCTAAATCATAACTAGTGATACCTTGAACTCAATTTGACCTTTGATAAAACATAATATCCTCTCAAATAGTCAATGATATCACTGATAAATGGATGAGGATACTAGTTCATCACTAACATCTAGTTCAACCATCGGTAATCAAATCAAAAATGCAACATCCCATCAACATTCATAAAAATCAGTACTAGAGAACCCCAAGGTGATGTAATCTAACATATGAATCTTTATCCATCAGTTCGTCCAGCTGCGTCTTAATATTATAAACCTCTATTGTTTCCATTATACATGGTTCAATAGAAACTAGTTCATCTCTAGGAATGATCACAATTATATAATCACTATCCCTCTCATGTGAATGCCTTGAGAAGTCCTCAGAAAACACATCTTGGCATTGGTCTATGACTGGTGGGAGGAAACCATGCTTCAAACCTCCGTCTTCTATAAAAATAATTGAAACCTTGGATGTGGGATCCCCCAATTGATGACATAATATCCATGAACAAAATTACTTGATATCCCACTCTCCATAATGAACATAACAATTACCATTAGGATACATTGAGGTCTCTCACCTATGTTAACAATATATATGGGAAAAATATGATACTAGACAATCTATATCCAAAACAATGTCAAATCATGACATATAAAGTATGTAAATATACAAATATAAATAATAAGACCCAATCGTAAGATTACACCCATTTCATCAAAAAATTTCTATCAACCGTACTCCCAATGGGGTGTTGATCATCATAGCCCCAGTAACAAACTCCACTATCAGACTCAATCCATTTAAAAGATGAGTGGATATAAAATATTTTAAGGATCCAATATTGAAAAAATACCTAGAAAGTGTAGAAAATACAAGAATAGTTCCCCTATGTATCGATGATTTAGCCTCTATATCCACAGGTGTAGTCAAAACTATATGTAATTGGAAGGCACCTCTTACATGTGATAGAATATGAGTCATCTGTACCGAATGAAACTATCGATATTGGTTCTCCTGAACTAACATGCAACACTACATTGACTGCCACAACTAGATGAACACCAAATGATATGCAATATACTAGAAGTAGAGGATATTGGCATAGAATTTGACCCGACTTACCAAACTAATTGTATTATGTTCAGTTACTACTATGATTAAACGATCCTTCTCCATTTCCACTATGTTTTCAATTTCCTTGGTTGAAGTTCTTGTTGTAACACTTCTTACTATTTTATGATTTACCTCTAGGTTTTCTAGAAGAAACAACCATCATTTCAATAGAATCATTATTTTGGGTAACCTATGAAATGAGATCCGGAATCACTACATCAATAATATTCTTCCTCTGAATGATATTATCTCTAGACTTGATCTCAAATATAATCCCATCATGAAATCAATTCACTGTAATTGAAACATATCATTCAAATATTGAATGAAATAATTGTAGGCTAGTAAAGTGGCAATCATATCCCATCATGGTCATACTCTACTAGGTCAACCATATAAACTTATTATCCCACACCTTCGTGATCACATTATAATAAAAGTTATCTAGAAAGATCTCTTGAATGTTCTTCTGTACCATATTTTTTTACTACTCATCCCAAACCTGTATATCCCATGAATGATTTTCTTGATAATGTAAAATTTAAGCAGCCAAATTGACTATTTTCTCATTAACATTCTCAAAGTGATCTAGAATCATATAGATAGTCTAAATCAAAAACTCAGTTGCCTTAGGTCCACCTTCTTCAGTGAGGGTTAGAGGGTGATATAATTGGAATTTCTATATCAGGTGAGAAATATTATGCACAAACCTACATGGGTTTTTATCCCAAAACTATATAGAGTTAGAAATGTTCTTGGAAGATACTCTCTAGATCACTCACATGGAATTCTTGGATCATCTTGTTCCACTGCTAGAGGCATATTTTTGGAAATTTCCTCCTTTCATCCTATCATCAAATGTGTTCATGGAAGAATATATTTATAATTCCAAAAACTAATATTAACACACATGACACATCATTGTCACATTATATAAGAGGTATTCACATAATTATAAAATAATTTATCCCCATTCTCTGCCATATAGTCAAAATTGAGGAAAATCATTACCCTCAACCATCCCTTATCAGCATCTTGGATAAAAAAGGGTAAAATACTTTAATAATTAATATATTTCCATTAAAACCCATTTATCAATTTTAAATTATCCCAAAAAAATTATTTACAGTTATATATCTCTTATTTGGAATTCTTTCTTTTAAAATACCTAAATAAGGAAAATCATTTTTTATTAGAACCCCTGACCCAAAACATGATTTTTCATACAAGCCTAACATGATCATGTTACATAAAATATTGAGTGCCTATAATGATGCAGGTATACTCAAGTTTAATTCCATATTTTACACAAGTGAAATCATAGAAACCAATAATATCACATAACAAGTGCATCACCGAAGGTGAAAAAACATCCAAATGTAACAAAAAATATCATTAATAACAATCCCACATTGGGTACTTGGGGTTTTACTATCATACTTGGGTAGGATACCCCCATTAAGGACCTACAAGCCATGTCCTGAATCTTCCTAGTCTCTGGTCTACCTTTCCGAAATAGTATATAAAACAAAAAAGAAAACCAAACTGCCTTTGATACCAATTTTTATCATCCTAACCTAGGTTACACTTTTCTGTTCCCTGAGCTAGTGAGTTATGTGACCTCAAGTCTGACTCTCTATATACTAGAGGATACTAACTAATAGTGAGGGTCTAATATGAATCATGGGGAGACTATACTCTCTATATCAATTTGGGACAATAGATAATGTAAATATTCAATAGCCAACCAATAATGAACAATAACCATTATAATACCATAACCAATAAAGATAAATTGTACATTATAATCCAAAAACATTTATAATGACCATAAAAAAATAATATATATGTTAAAACATACAAGTGTCAAGAGTCAAATTAAAACCCAAAATAAAGACACACACATAACTCTCTAAGAGGGTTTGAACATCATGTCTTGTTCCCTTATCCATGCTCCATCTTGAATCCCAACACATCCATACAACATAGGGATCTTACCTTATCCCATCATGTAAAGAGTATGTCTATTCGAACTCCAACCACGAAGCTCGAGTAGGGTATGAGTAAAACTCACTAGTTCAATAACAATGGCATCTAAAACAGTATGTATTCATTAATAGTTTTTATTGTTGTATAAAGAATAAGATACAAATGATGAGGTACAGAATATTCACATTAAATTATTCTTTAATTAACCACATTGGTCATTGGGTTCTCAGTGACACCCAAATCAATAATACCATCTTTGCACATGTTAGAGTATGAACTATCAACCAAAGGGATTTCACATTTTATTCTATTATAGGATTTCATAAATATTAATTTCAAATTTCAAATTCATAGAATGGGGGCCTTGAGTAGAAGGCTGAAACCCCATGCGATATTTGGAGTATTAGTCCCTATCCCACAACTTATATGTTACAAGAAATGAATATATATCAGGGGAGATAGAGTGGTACTCGGAAACCACATTGGTATTTAGAGAAGCAGTCACTACCCCCAAAACTCATTGTTCACATAATTCAAAATATCACATACCTTGTTTTGACGTTAATATATCAATTATCAACCATGTTTATTAGCCATCATTTAACCAAAATCATAATCTCTTTATCCAACCAATATAATTATCCCAATATTTGACCAATTTTTTAAATCCATTATTTTAATAATTTTATAATCCCATTATTTAACAAATTTTGTAATCACATGGGAAAAATAAATAAAAAAATTTTATTTAACATGTATGGAGTTTTCCAATGTGAAAATTTCAATTGGTAAATTACATACAAGAAATAGAATCATGACTATTGGAATTTGAAATTAAACCACCAACCTCAATCCCTTTAAAGAATGTTTTCCAAACGAAAACCCTCAATTTTGATGTTAAACAACCTATTTCACAACAAAAGAAGACAATTATGATAAATAACATGGATCATGATCCAAAAAATAAATCAATCAAAACTACATCTAACCCATCTCCATTATTATAAAAATCACCCATCTTCATTAGAAAAGTGATACATGAGATAGATTAAATCAAACGGGTAGGAGATTGTGTATCATAGAGGAGTATATCCATTAATCGGTTCTTCTATTTTCTAAGAGAGAGGTACAAGGAGCCTTGTAATCTTCATGATAGATTCTAAAAATAATGTGGACCATATTACATAGATCAGAGGGGAATTGTGATAAAAACCATGGGGTTTAATAATTCTAATAAAATTTCCCTGGTGTATAAAACCATCAAATATGGTTTCCTATGTGGAGGGGCACATTTTGACTAACTATATACCTTAACTATGTTCCCATTCATAGGGGGTTCATAGTTACTCCTAGATGGGTACATAGTTTTAAAAATTATGTGCCAAACATGTGATCCCCCCCTATCTGAGGGTGAATATTTTGGGGTGGGACACTATAAGCTTTGGACAAACCGTCAGTCAACTATGAGACACCTCATGTATACCTCAAAAGGGGAACACCATTTCTTTTGTAAATCGTGTGGTTTTCCATAACCATGTACCAATTGTTCATAGACCCACGGGATATCAAATATATCCAATTTATCCTAAAAAACCTAATCATAACTAAAATAATGTATAACAGAGCAATGTTAAAAGAGTACCTGGAAATTACCATGAGGAATATCCTAAGAGGTTATGATCTTAAAAATGGAAATTATTTCTTTTAGGGGGACATTAATACTATACAAATAAAAAATGTTAACATTTTTAGGGTAAAAATTTAAAAAGGGTAAGAGTGATAAGGACATCCATGGTCACATTTCATAGCACAGGCGCTAGATGTATGTTTCTCCATGCATGAAACTACTGTCTCAATGTAGGCATAGTGACTGAGCCTTCAGCCTACCAAGTGTACTGCTCAAGATCACGTAAAGACCTTAACACACATTATTTTCATTATAGTCATAATTATCAGGATTTCCATTTCTAAACATGTGTGAAAGATAATTCAAAATGTTTTTAAGATATGATCGAATGAAGAATTTTATTAACCATTCCAACACTCTCACGATAGGAATACCTACCATGAGTCCCCTTCTCAATATATATATATTTTTTTTATGATACTGACTATGAAATTCAGGTTAATAATTCTTTTTGTAATCATTATTAACCCTACAATTCATATACCATCCCTTTGACCATAAATATAACCCATGTCTTATCCTACTCTTAAGGTTATGAACCCTTAATCTAGAGGATGTGAGATTCTAAAAAAGGAAGATACCACCACAATTTTTAAACCTCTACTCTAAGAAAGAATAGAGGAAAACTGCACCTCCAATGCTACCTTATTTTTACCACACCTTAATTTGAGAAAATAATGGAGTGGAGGTACTTTTTCATAAGATTCACAAAATTAATCTTACCCCATTGGATCTACAATTTAAATGAGAGAGTGATCCATTTGAGCATGGAATAATAAAATCATACCTTCCCATTCAGCATCTAATAAAGTTAAGGTGCTTTATTTTTTCAGGAATTAAAATAATGGGTTTTGATACTATATTTATAGGATGAAGGACTAGAAACCCTTATAAACATGAATGAAATATGAGAAAAATATTGTCCATTATATTTAAAAAACCCAACCAAATTTAAATAGAACTGATATCAAGCATGATCTCTAAGCACGAGGTGAGTATAATGAACAATTATATGAATATGTTTTTGCACCACTAACAAAGAAATTGATGGCCTCAATCGGTTAATGATGGGATCATCCATGTGCATATTCTGGTAGAAATAATTCCTAATTGGTAAAATAATTATTACTTGGAACTGTGAAAAACAAAAAATCCCAAGATAAAAGTCACATTCCCACATTACATTACCCAGTACTATAAAGCATTAGATAATTATACTTTCAAAATAATGATGGAATGAATTGTGGAATAATTCTGATGTGGTTTTGAAGTCATATAAATGATTACTTTTGGACATGTGTTGACCATCATGATTAAAAAATACATTATCCCTATTGATATTATAGAATTCAATAAAAAATCATATATCTCTCTCTTGAATTGATCCCTGGCATTGAGGAACTATATTAGGTGGAGCGTGGAAGCACAATAAGGAATGAACTTTGTGTAATTTGATTTTCATTTGTAATACTCTGATGTTAGAACATTAAACACCATTTAGTTCATCCATGGAGAATCACCTCACCCCCTTTTGATGAATTCTTTTCTTCTAATGTATTAAATCCTTGGTAGGATTTTAGGGTATTGATAATTAATGTTTCTTTTGAATTCACGTATTTAGTATTTATGCTAACTTTTAAGATTACTCACCAAAGACACATATATCAAGTCCCATGCATGTGATAGAAATTATTTTGGTTAATTCAATGGTAAATAAAGGCATCCAAATATCAGTCCTGGAAAAGGTATAAGATAAAGTGATCATTGTGTTACTTTTCCTAAACCAAAATTACCTTATTTAAGTGCATAGTTGGATTCAACTGATCATGTATAGTTATAAATAAATTGAATAATTATTCAATAGGTAAGTTAAGAGATAATCCAAGGTTGGACTACCACTTACTAACCTTGATTTCAAAACATAACCAATTTTATTTACATTCCATTTAAAAAATAAACCAATAAAACAAGATTTAAAAACATTCATAACATTGTATTAATCAGAAAAAACATGAGTCCCACATTTACTACATATTTCTTAGGTTCAATTTTTTTAGAACCCTATGATAAGAGTTCATCAAATGTGGTGATATTTTTTGGGAGGAATTTTTTTGTTTGAATTTTTTATTTTTTTTAAATGATTATATTTAGTTCATCCCAACTCACTGGTTTTGATTCTCCCTACTCAGTTTCCCCCACAAATGATACAATAGTGAGATAAAGGATGAAATAAAATATAGATTAATTTAATAAAAATTTGAGAGAAATTTATGCACCCAATTTTAATATTAAAAACTAACAATTAAAATTAAAAGATCAACAGGGCTATGAACTCAAAGGTGAAATGATTAGGATACCACAAAAGCTTCATGAACTATATGGAAAATGCCCCAATAAGAAATTAATAGACTTTAAGGATTTTTTAAAATGATTTATAAGTAAAAAAAGACACTAAGACTGGAATTATATTGAAGGAATTCCACTTCTCCCTTGAAGGAGCATCCATGGAGTGTCTCTGCAACCTATAAAAAGGATAATACAACTCATGAGAAGAGCTATAGAAGGAATGTTTCTAAAAAAAATCCATGACTCAAAAAGTTCCCAATATGGAAAATAAATTCATAGAACAAGAAAAGAAACTTGATAGACTGTTTTTATGTTTTGGTGGAGATTTATGATGTTAACTACTTCCTTACCACACTATCTATGTGAAGAACCTTAGTTCATTGTATTTTTCAAAAAAAAAATTGAAAATGGATGAAACTTACTTGATGATTTATAAGAGGGGATATAATTGATAAGTCTCATGAACCAACCAGATTTAACCCCGAACTGATCACCCAAGCCAATTCATGGTAACGACTGAGAGGTGTTCCCAATCCTCCTGGTCTGGAAACAACTATTGAGAATCAAATGAGTTACCATGGGAATGATTTATCGAAATATAATTAAAAAAACAAAACAATAATAATAAAAAGATTATCCCCATATAAAAATAACCAGACAAAACATCATTTACACATAAACTGAAATACATCATACTATACAATAAAACCCATGATGCACTTGATGACCACAACATCTCGATGTGACACCGAGGGTCACTCTCTGATACCAAAACCAATCATCATTCTCTAAAAATGTGACCAATCTGTAAACTTGCACAAGAGGATAAAATTAAGAAATATAATATATGACTGAGTTTTAAAACATATTAGGCATGCCCGAGAAAATATATTCCCAATTCACATCTTTTAAATAAAAATATACAATTTTAAGATTGAGATAAAATATATAAATTTATATTTTCCAAACATTTTCTCACTTTAAAACAAAAAATGATCAATTTCCCTTTTACCAATTAAACCACATTCACTTCCAAGGAGGAGACATAATTATTTCATAGAATAATGAAAATATTCTCATTGAAAAGGGAGTAGTGGAGTACAAAATATTTTCCAAACCTATTTTCGTGATACTTTGAAAATAAACATTAATATTTTACTCAAGAATTACACCATGGATGTAATATATAGAAATGATCACATAATAAGGGAAATGGAAATCAGTACAGAAAGATAACCAAAAAAAATGCATCTTAGACATTAACTGCAGAAAACTAAGTTCCAATCACTGCTACAAAATCAACCTTTAACAATGAAAGATTCCGAAATTATTGGTAGTAAAAAATCATGGACCACCTCATCATAGTTAAAATTACATGGTTTTTATCAGTGCATGAAAAACACTGAAAAAGGGTATCTTTATCGGCATAAATAAAAAAAAGATAAATAATACTTTTAGAAGTGAATTTAAATGTACTAATAAACGACATAATTTATTAGTGCTTATATAAAGCACTGATAATGGTACCCTTTATCATCACATTTAGATGCACTCATGATGATTCTGTAACCAACACTTTAAAAATATTTGATAAAGGATACCTTTATCGACACTTCTATAAGTGCTGACAATGACAATCTTTATGGGTGATTTTGGAAGAACCAATAAATGGATTTTTATCAACCCATTAAAAAGTGCTGATAAAGGGATACTTTATCAGCACATTTACTAGCACTACTAAAGGAAAATATTGTAGTGTGATGTTATAGCCCACAAAACACCAGAAACAGGGCATGTAGTGTGTTGTAACAACACGCAAAATCACCAGAAACATGGAAAGAAATTACCAAAATTATATACAAATACTGAATTTAAATTAAATAAAATTTCAAACAAAAATACAAGAATAAAACTATTAAAGAGTACTTCATTTGTTTTTTCCTTAAATAAATGTCAATTTTGAACAAAAAGTATACTTGAAGTCATACTAGTAACACCTGGAGTCTAATTGAGGTGTGACTGATTCATACACATCAAAAATGACTTATGGATCATTTTTATAAATTATCAAATCAATTTGAATGTGTTTTTTTGGTTTTTATTATGTTAGTTGTTTTTTTAATTAACATTAATTCCAATTTTGAATAAAAGGACTTACTTGGAGTCATATCAGTCACACTTAACATTAGATTGAGTTTTACCTAATTCTTACATCTCACAAATGCCCTATGGATGGTTTTTTTGATGTATCAAAGAAATACGAATGTATTTTTTTAGTTTGTAGTATTTCATTTCGTTCCCCCCTAAAATTAATCTCATATTTGAATAAAAAGTCGCAATTGCATCATACTGGTCACATTGTTAATCATATTGGGGTTCAGATGATCCCAACATGTCACAAATGATATATGTGTCATTTTAATAATGCATCAATATAATCAAAATGTGTTTCCTCATTTTTGAGTATGTCACTTGTGTTTTTATACTAAAATGTCATTTTAAACTTGAAACATGCTATTTGAACCATAAATGTGAAATGTTGATCAGTTTTTACATGAAACTAATTTTGTATTTCATAAATGTATTATGAATTATTTTCCCAAATTATTATGACAATTTAAGCGTGTTTTTTGTTTTTTAGTGAATGACACATTTTTTATTAAGATGACAATTTTAAACTAATAACATATTATTGATATCATACAGGTCACACTGTGCATGATATTGAGGTAAGAATAATTAATAAACATAAAAAATGAACAATTTGTTTTTTCCAAAAGTATAAATACAATTCAAATGTATTTTAACAATTTTCAGTATGCCAGTTGTTTTTTGAGTAAAATTAATGTCATTTTTAATAAAAAGATGCACATTGAGTCATACTGGTCACACTATGAATCATATTGAGATGATTATTATTCCTACACATCCGAAATGACTTATGGATAATGTGAATAATGTATCAAAATTTTTTTCCCACAGGTTTGATGATGCCACTTATGTGTTTTTTTACTAAAATACTATTATAAACTGGAAACACACACTTTGAATTGTACAAGTGGAATCATGTATGGATTTTACATGATAATTATTCATACACGTCAACAATGAATTATAAATCATTACCCTAAATTATCATGTCAATCATACTACATTTTATTGTCATTTAATGAGTAACACTTTTTTTATTAAATTGCTAATTTTAAACTAACAACAGAAAAATGGAGCCATACCAGTGAAACAGTGCATTGAATTTAGGTGAGACTAATTCATACACATAAAATTTAATTATGAATCATTTTATTAAATCATAAAAACAATCTGAGAGTGTATTTAATGTTTTGAGTGTGTTTTTTTCACTAAAATTAATTTCAGTTTTGAATAAGAAGATGCACTTGGAGACATACAGGTCAGACCATGTACCAGATTAAAGTTCCTTTGATTCATACATGTCCCAAATGACCTATATATATATTTTTTAATAATGTATAATAATAATAATAATTGGTTTCCATGGTTTTGAGTATGCCACTTCTATTTTTTACTAAAATGTCATTTTATCTGGAAACATGCACTTTGAGGCATATTGGTGGCCTTATCTGTAGGATTGACATGAGACTAATTCATATAAATTTCAAATGAATTATAAACCATTTTCCAAAATTATCAATATAATATGAGTACATTTTTTTTATTTTTTAGTTATTGATTTTTTTTATTAAAATGTTAATTTTAAATTGATAACAGACACATTAAGTCATACCAGTCACACCGTGCATCATATTGTTGTGATGATAATTAATATATTCAAAAAATTACATATAGATCATTTTTATAGTGTATGAAAATATTGTAAATTTATTTTCTTTTTTTTTGAGTATGTCATTTTTCCGCAAAAAATAATGTCTTTTTTGAATAAAAATATTCACTTATATTCATAATGATCACACCGTGTGTCATATTCAGGTGTTGTTAATTCCTACATGTCCGATATAACAAATTTATAATTTTAGTAATGTATCAAAATAATTACAATGTGTTTCCTCAATTTTGAGTATTTCCCTTGTGTATTTTACTAAAACATCATTTCAAACTCAAAACACGCACTTTAATCCATACATGTGGAATCAAGTTTGAGTTCAAAATGAAACAGATTCATACAAATTAAAAATTAATCCAGAATCATTTTTGAAAATTATGAATACAATATAAGAAAATTTTGTTTGTTTATAGTGGGTCACACTTTTTTGTAATAAAAAGTCAATTTTAAATAGACAACGGACACATGGAGTCATACGGGTCACACCATGTGTCAGATTGAGATAAGGATGATTCTTATACCTAAAAATTTACCTATGTATTTTATTCCTAATGTATCAAAAAACTAATGAGTTTTATTTGTTTTGATTTTTTAATTTATTTTTTTCAATAAAATGAAGTTCAATTTTTAATAAAAATATGCACATGGAGTCATACCTATCACATCGTCTATCATGTTTATTTGTGACTGATTCCAACATGATGAAAATGACTTGTAGATAATTATAGTAAATTATAAAAACAATCAGAATGTGTTTCCTCAATTATTAGTATTCCACATTGTTTTTTAATTAAAATATCATTTTAAACTAGTAACATGAACTTTGATCCATATAGGTTTCATCGTGTATGGGTTTGACCTGAGACTAATTCATACACATTATAAATGAATTATGAATCATTTTCCTAAATTATTGAGACAATCCAAGTGTATTTTCATAGTTTTTAGAAAGTGATTTTTTTATTAAAATGACAAGATCAAACTGAAAATGGAAACACGGAGACATACCAGTCATACTCTATGCCAGATTAATGTTAACCTAATCCCTACACATCACCAATGACTTATGAATCATTTTTTTAAATTACAAAAAAAATCTAAATGTTTATTTCTCAGTTTTTAGTATATCATTTTTTTTAACTAAATTTAATGTCAAATTTGAATAAAAAGATGCACTTTGAGTCATACTGGTCACACCGTGCATCAGGTTGAGGTGATTCTCATTCCTATCCATCCAAAATGAATCATGGATCCTTTTCCTAAAGTATTAAAATAATCAGAATTAATTTCCTTAGATTTGAGTACATGGATTTTATTTTTATTATAAAATCTCATTTTAAACTGGAAACAGACACTTTAACACCAACCTTCCTAAATGACAATGATATATCAATGATGGATTTATTAAAATAGTTTTTTGATGTACCTACTAACATCAGTGGTTTATTACAAAAATATTTATTCAAACATTTATATTGGATTATATTCCAGATTAATGATTGGTAGTTGTACATATGTTTCTTCAATAACACTAGTTGAAAAATTGAGGCTTCCAAAACAGAATGATATTACAGATGGATTACTACCCTATATAAAATCACATAAAAAATTGGTGAAAATAATATTTTAAATAAGTCACATGAAAAACATTCACAATGGCTCTTATCTTTAGAGAAAACTGTGGTGTGAACTTTTAAACAATTATTCTCAAACAGAATCATGGTATAATCATCATTATAATTCATTTCACAAAATTTTTATTATTTTCAAGCCAATGCTTGGTCACTTAATTCACCTTGGTTTACACCTCAGTCTTCACCTCAGCCTCCTCCTCCATGTCAGTCTCCAACATTGGCTCTTACATTTCCTTCACTACCACATTTTCTTTTGTCTCCACCTCCAACTCAGCAATTTCCCAAAAATTTTATTTTTTTAGGCCAACGCTTCTATACAAATTGATTTCCTCTATTATACTTATCCTTTTGAAAGAGATAAAAATTAATATACAATCATTCTAACACTAATGATTAAACCCAAAAAAATATTTTTATGGTTATAACATGAACAAGATCACATATATTGTAGGTAATCACCTATTTTTTTCAGAATACATTCTAACAAAAATTATGTTGGCCACTCATCTCAAAAAAAAATTATTTCTTATTTTGAGTATCTAGGCTGTCAAAATTCATGATAATACTTAGAAAATATAGAAGAAAATGATTACGTAATATATTTAATGAAATTAAAATTACCTTCTAATATTATATCTTCAGGGATTCTAGTCTTTTCATTATTTATGATTTCTCTCAAAAATTTACAAACACAATACCCACAATTGATGTCATTATCTTATTTAAAACACTATAAAAACCTGACCCAAAAATTAAATTGTCTTAAAATGTTTCAATAGTTAAATATTCCTATATTTACCTTAACTTATTTAAATTTTTACTAATTTACAGGCTTTATCTCTTTAGAAACTGACTTCAGTTAATGATTTGGCCTATATTTAATGACCTCCCTATCAGTAGAAAATTATTTTTTAATAACATAATGAATATATAATTCTATATTTATTTTTAAAATTATGATTTCATTGTATTAAATATTCACAATACATATTAGGTGTTGTCATTTGGTTTCATATACATGCATTGGATCTAAAAAATGAATATTTGGGGTGTGTATATTGATTGTGATCAGTATCCAATGCTCCCTATAAAAAACAATTATGTAATGAAAAAATTAAGAATATATTTTATAAGATTAGATTTTATAATTTAACTTTTCATTATTGTCATAAAAAAATAGTTTATCGTCTCATGATATTTTATTATACACTCAAAGTAACACATATTTCTTCTTCCCAATTATTTTCTTATCCAATGTATGTTCTTTTGTAGAAATGATATAGGGATTAATGAATCAAAATCATTATTCACTTGATCTTACCTTTATATAGTTTCTATATAAACTGCGATACAAAATAATAATATTTAATAACTTTAATATACATATAATATCACTATTTGGAAGATTTACTATGAAAATATATCTATATATTTATTCACAACTGAGACAACCAACCATCCATGCATGAGAATCTCATTTATTATCTCTAGACAAATTCTCTATAACAATGAATCCCTAAATATTTCTTCTCCATATTCAATATAAGAAATAATTTCATCTTTAACGGTGGTCTCTACATGAAGTATTAATGATAATAAATGTTTCTCTAGGACTATAGGGGAGAAGGTACTCTCATAATTTTATTTGTTTTTCTTGGTTCATTCACTATATTTTATAGATTTGAAATTCTAATTTTCCACCGCTTTGTTAATCTGTATTGTCATACACTAATTCAAACCTTTTATCAGAAAACATTATATATTTTTAATATGAATTTTTTTCAAAGACATACTTAATGTATATTTATAATATTAGATAGACATTCTATGAAATATATAATAGCATCAATGACCATTGCAGTATCCGAACAATCAATTAAAATAGTAAACTTAGTAGTTGTCTCATGAGATACATCAATATAATGCCCCGGCCCCAGTTACCCAGAGTTGGTGCATTGTTAGATAATGTTGGAAAGATCACAAGATATCAAGTTCTAAAGGACTAATCATTTTAGCAGTCTTGTAAAATAGATTACATACATGATCTTTACATTAAAATTTCTAACATAAAATACGACATATATAATCTTTTTATAATTCCATTAGTCTTGTAGATTAATACTTCATAAAAAATAATAATACACTTATTTTCGTCCTGGAATAATAAAAAATAAGAAATGGGTTATCTCAGATGCTCAGTAAAGATAAACAATATAGCAGAAGCAATCGTAAATAATCATAAACTTTTATAGAAAGGTATAAAAATGATTCACAAGCCCTTTAAACATAATCTTCAACACAATATGGAGAAGATAAATCAAATAATGTTATTTTCTTATTCATATGGATATTTTACTAGTCCAATAATCACATGTAACATTAATAAATAATCTCATAATGATGGAATGCATAATGTTAGACATCTTAACCACTAATTCAAGGCCTTGTTCTAAGACCCTCAATATAAATTTTGTCAAGGCCTTATTCGAAGACACTAGTTTTTCTCATGAGACTTATCGATGCATCAATAGGCTATAGAGTGCCCCACCTATCGCTTACTAAGTCCAATTCATTCTTCATATGAAAATTTTGAAACGTAACATAAACATTATTATTAAAACTATCGTACGAAATGTCAATACTTTAACCATAAACCCTTAATGGTATAAAAATAGAACACAAAAAATCTAACATATCATAAATATTTCAATGAAACATAGAAGATTGTATTATAATAAAACAACCTCATTCAAAAATAATTTTCAGTAACAGATGTTGACATTTTTGAAAATGATCAGTAAAACTCTTTTAGAGAAATATCCCTTTTGTGAAATCATTTAAAAGTCACACATTTATAAAGGAATAAATTTAAATGATATTTTCGAATCAAATTATCCCATTCAACATTGAATCTTTTGAATGAAATTAATATTTTAAAAAATAATCCCCATATAAATAAACCCTTAAAATAATTTTGATAACATGGACATTAATTAAAAAGATTTAGAAAAATATATACTTTAAACATTTAAAATGATGATCTTCGTAAATAATCCCATCCAAAAAAACATAAAATATTCTTTTTGGAAACATTTATATGAAACATTGACATAGATGATAAATATTTCCCAATAAATACATACACATAAATAATCCCAGATAATAATGAGATTGACAAATTAACCCATACCTTGTACATTCTTTTAGTCAAGGGTACGTTTAACCTTCTGTATAATGTCTATAGCATTTTATTAAATTATAACATAACCATATTAATTTTTATAATATCATATATGATTCATTTATTACCTTATACTTCTAATTTAATAATAATTTCAATTTAAAGTAACATTTCAGGTAATAATCGCTTTCTTTATCATAAATATTTTAACTTGATATTATTGATAGCATCACATAGAACATGATATACATACTTCAATAATTTATACCATTATTTATATACAATATATGTAATGACCCAAACCTCACAGTTCTATTCCATTGTGTAAATATGGTGTTAGAGGTGTTCTGGAAGGTTAAGGTGGCTTGGGGAGAGTTTGGATGGACTTTTAAAGAAAGATAAAGGGGGGTAATAGCTTTCACACGGTTGTAACATGGTTGCCTAAACCGTGCGGCCAAACCATTCTAGGCTGGTCATGGAGGTAGTGGATGACACTTGGTTAGTGCATGGTATATCAAACCATGTGGACTAACCGTGTGAGGGGTGTTTGAAGAGGCAGAAGCTAGCGCACGGTTAGCACATGGTTTGGTAAACCATGCAGACTAACCATGTAGGAACATAAAGTTAGATCCTAAAATTGTGGATCTAACTTTTTTTTGCATTTAATCACATCGTTTAAGCCTCTAATCGGACATAACTTAGGATTACTCTCCCTTGAAGGTTAGAAAACCTCTCTCAAGTGTTTTGGAGGTGATCCAAAGGCTTCCCTTGGCAAATCAGAGCTGGTTTCTTGAGGTATGTGTTCGTTCCTGCAAGTTTTTCTTAGATCTAATTAGATCTACTCCTCCACTTCTCTCAGTTTCTTGGATCTACACCTGTTATGGGTAGATCTAAGTGTGGGGATTTTGGTTATGATGATTTTTGGTATTTGTTGTGTTATTAGAGGAGATCTAAGGAGGAATCATAGAGAATCGACCCGGTTTCTTAGTTGTTCATCGACCGTTGTGGTTTTCCGTCGAAAACCTTTGAGGTAGGGGATTCATTGCTTATATTTTTTATGTGTAACGGTATAGATAGAATGTTGAATCCCAATGGATGAAAATATAATTGACCTACTCAATATATTGAACCGGATAAAGAAATTTCTTTGATCATTTGTTAGTGCCTCTTGTTTACTAGATAGTGTAATATATATGTCTTGCCTCTTAAGCCTCTTGTTCTTGAAGAAATTTATAAATAATGTAATTCTTCAATTAATTGATGATTAGTTGGCTAATTATAAAGATTCATGAAAGCAGATGTGGTTCTTGTTGTAATTTGTTAGTGATCAAATTCGGCATAGTAAGAATGTTAAATCATCTGTGATAGCTTACTGACATGGTTTGTGATGTTGGAACCAACGAATTGAATTTGTTAATTCAAGATGTTTTACATGACTTGATTTAATTCCATGAATGGTTCTGAGTTACCCACTTTTTTTGAATTAGGGCTAAGTGCCCATTTGATGTGGTTTTGTTTTTCCTACTACTTGTGTCGTGATGTGACCCTGGGGGGGTGTTGTGATATGTGGAGGCAGGAAGGCCTTATGGATATGGAAGCGGATTATGTCTAGAGTGGCGAGATGCATCGGCTTATGCATGTGGGAGTCAGGGAGGACACTGGGGATGATGGAATGGTATGGATGTGGTTGTTGGATGCTTGGTACTTAGTTTGGTTGTTTATCAATTTTACATTTCCCCACGGCTCAAGGAAGCTGGTCTTGCTTACCCTTCTTCTGAAGGAGGCGAAGACACATGAGGTATTCCATTTGCTTTCCATATTTAGCCTCTCAGGGGAGAATGGGTCTATGCACTTGCTATAGTCTGCAAAGACTCTACGGGTAGTACGTCTACTCACCGTGTTGATCCCCCTTGTGTTTAGTTGCATTGTTTGTTTTTCTAGAATGCTTGGGAATATAGGAAATTAATTCTGTAATAAATTTTTGAATAAATGTTGTTAAACCATGGGGTTGGAGTTTGATGAAACTTAATTATGAGGTTGAAAACTTTTTAAGGGACAGTGGTGTTTGGATGTGATGCTAATGGATTTTAATGAGGAATTCTTTTTGGTTAATTAATTTTTGAATAATTAATGTACGTAGATTGAAATTGATAAAAAAAGATGAAGTAATTTAATAAAGCCCTTTAATTGGTTGTGTGCTTATAGGATACCTAGTCTTAGAAGTGGAAGCCCGGAGTCCGAGAGACATTAGCTGCAGTCGTGTCTAAGACTATGTTATTCCCATAGTGTGGTTGTGAGTTATAATATATTCTGTACTTTTTTTGTTTCTAAATGCTTCTTCACCTTGTCAGTATGGGAAACTAACACCCTGAGGATTCTGAGCCCTGGGGGTGTTTTCCCCAACATTCTGGTGGTAGGATGAATGGTTGACTACCCCCTTTAGCCCCACTCTCTTGACTTGGTATGTACTAGTGCCATTGGCACAGCGGTTAGTTTCCCCCTTATATGTGTGTAGAGGGCCGTAATAGATTGTGGTTATTTCAAACACATATATTCTGGATATAGTATCATCTAGAATACTATAGGTGTAACGTGTATAGGCTATGATGGATTGAGGATCCTTACTCGGTGTTTGGGCTGTAATGGCTTGAGGTATAATACCCGAAGAATGATACACGTTACGTGAACTGTGGTGCATCTCAGAAACTACCTGGCTAATTTGGTTATGAATATGGTGTGGTGTTTAGCCCAGGTGTGTACGGGCAAGCCTTGTGGTGCACGTGGTGATAATTGTGGAGCATATCCCAAGTTTATACGGGCAAGCCTTGGAGAGAGATGCACAGGACGTATGTCGTTGGGGAAAAGCAGCAAACCATTGGGAAAGTAGTAGAGGGGTACCATTGATATTCTTTATCATATGATATATTCTTGTATGTGTTACATGGTGAGAGTAGACATGGTAAGGTTGGGAACTTAGTATACCTGTTTAGGTGATGAGTTAGTTTCACTTGTTGTTCACTGTGCTTTAGCATACATTCTTTACCAATTCACGAGAGGATTCGGGGAGGATCCTACTGATTACACTGTTATACTCACCCTATGTATATATAAACTATTTTTCAGGTCACTTGGAGCAGGTTGGAGATCAAGCTGTTTACTACTAGCTTGATGTTGGAGGAGCTGTTTGGGCTTGTGGTCTCTACCTTTTTACTTTATTTTGGGTACTTGTAGTTTCCCTCACAGTTGTAGTACTTTTTCATGACATTTCATATATATGTACTTGGGTTTCTTTTATATTTCAGTTCTAAGATGGAGCTAGTATGAGTCTATCTTATCTCTCTCTTCCACATGTGTTCTCTTAGAGGGTAATTCCTCCCATTCGTGTGTTTATTGCACCCTCGGTTCTTGTTTCCAACCCAGGGCCTGCTGGAGGTGGGACTCGGGGGTCATTATCTCCCTTCTCACAATGCCATCCCAGGAGGGGTACACTTTGTGGGGAGGGGGTTGTGATAGAGTGGTATTAGAGGCCATGATGAGGGATAGGATGGATTTTGATGTTAGGAACATGTGAGGTTGAATGGGTTGGTAAGGAAATGGTGTCATTCATGCCTAACAAGTGAGGTATACACTGGAGACTGTCAGAGACATAGGCGTTTAGGTCCCCCTATGATCTAATGTACAGACCTTTAAGTTTACAATGGCTACTAAACAAGGTGATACTGGTTCCAGGGTAGAGACCTAGGAAAGGATCATGCATCATTCTTCATTATGCATGTTCATGAATTGGTAGACCTTGGGATAGGTTATCCTAAAACGAATGTAAGAAAACAATTAATTAATTAATGTTGAGTCTTCCATATTCCAAGCTTATGAGCTCTAATTGTTTTTTATTTTTCATGTATGGCTCCAGGTCGACGTCCTCATCAGGGTTTCATAGAAGATGTCCAAAAGGTTGTTCCTGCATGTTACCTCTGGGTAGTGGTTGACAACAACAACACTTGTAGGAAGACACTCCGAGTGTTTCAGTGCCAGAGTCTGCAGAAGTATGAGGGCTCCGTTTCAGATGCAGTCACGAATGACTGGTTGGCGGAAGTCGAGATAGGCTTCAGTTCGATCCAGGCTCAGAAGGAGCACTGGGTGTCCTTGGGTATGACGATTCTGCATGGAGCAGTGAGGTAGTGGTGGTTCTTGTTCCTCGGGGATCATGAGGAGACAACAATCTCATGGGAGGATTTCCGATACATGTTTAGAGCCAAGTTCGTTTCTTCGACTACAGAGGCATCCAATCACCAAGAGCATATTACCCTTCGACAGGGGATCTCCAATGTTTGAGAGTATGGAATATGTTTCAGGAACCTTTTACGATATGCTTTGGAACTGTTACCAGATGAGGAGGTCAGGGTGAGGCATTTCGAGGAGGCTTTGCATCCAGAGATCCAGTGCCAGGTCGCCCCATTTATGTTAAACACTTATCTTGAGGTGTTGGCGAGGGTAGAGGTTGTTAAGAGGACTTTGTAATGGACTATATCACCATGGGAGGGTAATCCACATGATCCCTCACAAAGAAAGGCTATGTTCTAGGGTTCTTAGTTTTCCGGGTAGAAGAGTTTCCGTTCAGCCGGGGGTAGGTCCCAGCCCTTCACATCTTGTTTCTATGGAGGCAGCGACACTTAGGCCTATGCCAAGGGATCAAGTGCTTGTTTTTCTTGTGGTGGTCAGGGTCATCAATAGCAGGAGTTCCCGACCTTTCAGAGAAGTCATCATGCACTAGGTGTTATGCTCCAGGTTCCTCCGTTGAGGCAGTTTCCACCGAGGCATTAGCAACCAACTCCACCATCTTTAGATCAGTAGAGGGTAGATGGGTGAGGCAGAGGACAACCCCATGACACTCCCCGTACTATGAGAGCATAGCATGGATGTGGTGGTTGTCATCATCCGGGTCAGAGAGGCTGTAGAGGAGGTCGTGGTCAGCTTCATGCTCCAGCATTTCCAGCACCAGATGAGCCAGATGTCGTTCGAGGTACCCTTTGCTTGTTTTCTACCTTGTTTTATGCCTTGTTTGATTCATGAGCGACACACTCTTTCATATGACCTACCCTTGTCCATGCTTTATGACTTGAGGTAGAGAGGCTTCTAGTTCCCTTGGCATTAACTACGCTAGTTGGAGGTTGAGCTGACTTGTTTGACGTATGTAGAGACTGTGAGCTAGTGTTGGGGAAACACCGTTCTTGGGGAGATTTCCTATTTTTACGAATACAACCATATGATGTATTCCTTGGCATGCATTGGTTATACTCGGTGCAGGATATCGTGGATTGATTTAAGAAAAATGTCATCTTCATTGGTGAAGATGGAGAGCAAGTGGTGTTTGTTGGTGGGTGAGATCCTCATATTGGTCATTGGCGCATTCCATCCTTATAATCCATGATGGATGAGTTGATGTTGAGTTCTTCAGAGGTTCGGCAGTTGGCATTTCCTAGGGTCGTAGAGGAGTACCCTGATGTTTTTCTAGAAGAGGTTGTAGCCTTACCCCCTCGATGAGAGATCGAGTTTGGGATCGAGCTACACCTAGGAGCATCTATTATATCTATGTCTCCATATAGGATGGCCCCTTCTGAGTTATGAGAGCTATGTATACATCTTGATGGTCTGGTGTGGTGTGTTTTTTTGTCCAAGTGTGTAACCATGGGGTGCACCAGTTTTGTTTGTGAAGAAGGCCGATGGTAGATTGTGGTTGTGTTTCGATTATCATCACTTAACAAAGTGAAAATAAAAAATCTCTATCCGCTTTAGTGGATTGATGATTTATTTGATCAACTAAAGGGTGAAAGTTGGTTCTAATAGATCGACATGCGGTCAGGATATCATCAGATGCGTGTAAAGGATGAGGATATCCCGAAGACTGCTTTCCGTTGTTGTCATGGTCATTATGAGTTTGTTGTAATGTCGTTTGGCATAAATAATTCTCCATCTGTGTTCATGGTATTGATGAATGATGTGTTCCATGAGTTCCTGGACAAGTTTGTGGTGGTTTTCATCGATGACATCCTTGTGGACTCCACATCTGAAGATGAGCATGCAGAGCATATACATGTTGTTTTGGGAGTTCTTCATAAACATCAGCTGTTTGGGAAGTGGTTGAAGTGTGAGTTCTGGGCTCGAGAAGTCCAATTCTTGGGGCATGATGTGTCCCAACAGGGAGTAGCTGTGGATCCATCGAAGATAGAATAAGTTGTGTCTTGGGAAGCCCCCAAGACAGTTTTAGAGGTGCGAAGATTCTTTGGTCTCGGAATCTAATAAAGGAGGTTCGTAGCCAACTTCTCACGAGTTGCGACTCCTTTGACAACATTGACTATAAAGGATCAGGAATTCATATAGACTAATCAGTTTCAAGAAGCTTTTGAGTATCTAAAGGAAAAGTTAGTAAGTTCTCCAGTTCATTGTCTTCCAGCTCAGGGAGTTCATTTTGATGTCTTCTACGATGATTCACATTTGGGGTTAGGTTGTGTTCTCATGCAGCAAAGGTCAGTTGTTTCTTATGGTTCTCGGCAGTTGCATCCCCATGAACGTAACTATGCCACCCATGACCTTGAGTTGGTAGTTGTAGTGTTTGCTCTGATGATGTGGATACATTACCTCATTGGTGAATGCTTTGTGGTTTTCACTAATCATAAGAGTTTTAGATATGTTTTCTCCCAGCATGACTTGAAAATACGATAGCGTCAGGGGATGGAGTTCTTACAGGAATATGAATTCAAAATATCATATACACCAGGAAAAGATAATGTTGTAGCAGATGCACTGAGCCGAATGTCACGTAGTGATGCTGTGCATGAATCTGGAGATTCATGGAGAGTAATGGAAGAACTGTCAGCATTAAATCTTGATATGGGAGAATTTGGTTGTAGAGGTTGTCTTTTTTAGATGATGGTACAGTCGTCCCTGGTGAAGAAGGTGGGAGAGTCCGAATTGAGAGATCTAGTGGTGGAGGTTTGGTGAGACCGAGTTGTTTGTGGTGAGGCCCCTGATGGTGGACGGAGGATGAACAACATCGAGTGTTGTATCATGGAAGGATTTTTGTTCCCTTCGAGATGCACAATACAGTTCTTAGAGAGTTCCACAGTTCTCCATTAGTAGTACATCCTGGTGTGACAAATATGTATCGATCCTTGGGGAGTCAGTTTTGGTGGCCTGGGAAAAAGCGTGCGGTTATGGAGTTTTTTCCTCAATGTTTAGACTACCAGAAGGTGAAGGCCGAACACCATGTTCCTGGTGGTCTTCCCCATCCATTATATATTCCTCAGTGGAAGTGGGAGGACGTATCAATAGACTTTGTTATTGGTTTACCTCGAGCTCCCAGAGGACAGGATGCTATTTCGGTGGTAGTGGATCGTTTGAAAAAATTATCCCACATCATAGAAATCAAGGAGTAGAGATCAGTGGAAGTTTTGTCGAGGGGGTATCTGGAGAAGGTGGTGAGACTTCATGGAGTCCCAAGGATGATCATTTCTGATCGAGATCCTCATTTTACCTCCAGGGTATGGAGTGGTCTCCAACATGATTTTGGTTCTCAACGGTGCCTTAGCACTGCTTGTCATCCTCAAACGGATGGTCAGACCAAGAAAACCATCCAGACTCTAGAAGACATGTCGAGCTCTTGTATTATTGATTTTGGAGGCTCATGGATGAGGAACATACCCTTTGGGGAGTTTGAATACAATAATAGTTTTCACTCCACCATCAGTATGACAATTTTTGAAGCCTTGTATGGATGGCCTTGCCGTTCTCCATTGTGTTGTACTAGGGTCGGAGAGTCAGCAATTCTCGGACCAAAACTACTGTAGAATACAACAGAGATGGTTCAGGTGATTTGTTAGTGGATGAAGGTAGAAAAATATTGTCAGAAATCCTATTCTGATCCAAGAAGGAGGCCCCTAGAGTTTACTGATGGAGATCACGTGTTTCTGAAGGTGACTCCCTGTCATGGGAAGCGAGGGTTTGGCCGTGGAAGTTAGCTTTCTCCCCAGTTTTTTTGGGACTTTCGAGCTGTTAGTTCCTATTGGAGCTGTGGAATATCGAGTAGCGCATCCCCATCAGATGAGTCAGATACATGATGTATTCCATGTATCACAGCTACGTCATTATCTTCATGAAGAATCCTACATCATCGATTGGGGAGAGATCGATGCTGATGATGATGCCACCTTTGAGGAGCGACCTATAGAGATCCAAGACCTCAAGGATAAGGTGTTGCATGGGAATTTTATCCCCTTAGTTCATGTCTTATGGTGACACAGTGGCATGGAGGATAGTAATTGGGAACGTGAGTCACAGATGCATATCCAGTACCCATAGTTGTTTGATGTTTGACTATTTTCATGTATCATTATAACTTTTTTGGTTATGAAACATTCATGTTTATGAGATGTATCCCTTTATTTCATTGGTGGCTTTATATCTTTTGAGAGGTATCACAGTGGCTTGTTGAAAAGACCCTATTCCAGTTTCCCTTTAGGTGGGTTTTGGATTCTCCAGGACGAGAATGTTTTGAGAGGTTTCAGATGTAATGGTCCAGACCTCTCAGGTCCATTACTTTGTGAAAATGTGATGTTATAGGTGTTTTGTAAGGTAAGGTGTCTTGGGGTGTACATGGGTGGACTTTTAAATAAATCTAAATGGGGGAAATAGCATTCGCACAGTTGGCGCACAATTTCCTAAACTGTGTGACCAAACCGTGCCAGGCTAGTCTTGGAGGCAGTGGCTAATGCACGGTTAGAGCACATTTTGACTAACCATGCAGACTAACCATGAGAGGGGTGTTTGAAGAGGTAGAAACTAGCGCATGGTTAGTGCATGGTTTGGTAAACTATGTGGACTAACCAAGTGGGATCTTAAAGTTAGATCCTAAAATTGTGGATCTAACTCGTTTTTCCTTTAATCACTACATTTTAGCCCCTAATCAGCCATAACTCGGGATTACTCTCCCTTGAAGGTTAGAAAACCACTCTCAAGAGTTTTGGAGGCGATCTGGAGGCTTCCCTTGGCAAATCAGAGCTGGTTTCTTGAGGTATGTGGTCTTTCTGGATTTTTTTCTTAGATCTACTTTGATCTACTTCTCCTCTTTTCTCGGTTTCTTGGATCTACACCCGTTATGGGAATATCTAATTGTGGGGATGTCGATTATGATGAGTTTAGGTCTTGGATATGTTAGGATAGGAGATCTAAGGAGGATTCATGGAGATTCGACCTGGTTTCTTGGGCATATTTCAACTGTTGGGGTTTTCAGACGAAAACCATTGAGGTAAGGGATTTGTTGCGTCTCTTTTGTATATGCAATGGTATCGATATCATGTTGAATCCCACTGGATGATAATGGAATTTACCTACTAAATATATTGAACCGGATAAATAAATTGCTTTGATAATTTATTATTGCCACTTGTTTACTAGATAGTCTAATATATATTCCTTACTTGTTAAGCCTATTGTTCTTGAGGAAATTGATAAAGAACGTAAATCCAAAATTAATTAATTATTGGTTGGATAATTATAATGATGCATGAAAATATACCTGGTTCTTGTTGTAATTTGATATTGATCCAATTCGGCATAGTAAGCATCTTTAATCTTCGATGATAGCTTACTGAATTGGTTCAGGATATTGGAACCAACGAATTGAATTTGTTAACACAAGATGGATTACATGACTTGATTGAATTCCATGAAGGGTTTTGAGTTACCCTCTTGTTGTGAATTTGGGCTGAGATCCCATTTGATGTGGTGTTGTTTTTCCTGCTGCTTGTTTTGTGATGTGACCCTGGAGGGGTGTTGAGATATGTGAAGGCAGGGAGGCCATGTGGATGTGGTAGCGGATGATTCCTGGAGTGGATAGATGCATTGTCTTATGCATGTGAGTGTTAGGGAGGACAATAGGGATGATGGAATGGGATGGATGTGGTTGTTGGATGCATGGTGCTTTGTTTGGTTGTTTATTTGTTTTACTTTTCTCCACTGCTCAAGGCAGCTAGTCTTGCTTACCCTTCTTCCGAAGGAGGTGAAGAAACGCGGGGTATGCCACATGCTTTCCTTGTTTAGCCTCTCAAGGGAGAATGGGTATACGCTCTTGCTATTGGCAGCAAAGACTCGACGGGTAGTATGTATACTCACCGTGTTGATCCCCCTTGTGTTTAGTAGCATAGGTTGCTTTTCTAGAATGCCTGGGAATATGGGAAATTAATTCTGTAATGAATTTTTGAATAAATTATGTTAACCCATGGGGTTGGATTTTGATGAAACTTATTGATGAGGTTGAGAACTATTGAAGGGATTGTGGTTTTTGGATGTGATATTAATGGAATTTAATGAGGAATTGTTATTGGTTAATTAATGTGCGATGAAATAATGAACGTACAGTGAAATTGATAAAAAGGGGATGAACTAATAAAATAAATCCCTTTAATTGGTTTTGTGCTTATAGGATACCAAGTCATAGATGTGGTAGCCCGGAGTCCGAGAGACGTTAGCTGTAGTCATTTATAATACTAGGTTATTCCCAAATTGTGGTTGTGAGTTATAATATATTCTGTACTTTTTATATTTCAATATGATACTCCACCCTGTCAGTAAGGGAAACTGACACCCCGAGGATTATGAGCCCTGGGGGGTGTTTTCCACAACATTATGGTAGGAGGAAGAATGGCTGAATACCACCTTTATCCCCACTCTCTTCTCTTGGTAGATACTAGTGCCATTAGAACAGCGGTTAGTTTCCCTCATATATGTGTGTAGAGAGCTGTAATGGCTTGTGGTTATTTCACACACATATATTCTGGATATAGTATCCTAGGGAATACTATAGGTGTAATGTGTATAGGTTGTGATGGCTTGAGGATCCTTACTTGGTGTATGGGTTGTAATGGCTTGAGGTATAATTCCTGACGTATGATACATGTTACGCGAGCTGTGGTTGCCCCCGGAAACTACCTGGCTACATTGGTTATGAGGATGGTGTGTTGTTTAGCCCAGGTGTCTGCGGGAAAGCCTTGTGCTACATGTGGTGAAGATTGTGGAGCTTAGCCTATGTTTATACGGGAAATCCTTGGAGAGAGATGCACAGGGCGTATGTCGTTGGGGGAAAGCGGAAAAACAGTGGGGAAATAGTAGTGGGGTACCCTTGATATTCTTTTTTATATGATATATTATTTTATGAGTTACATGGTGAGAGTATCCATGGTGAGGTTGGGAACTTAGTATACCTTTTTAGGTGACGAGTTAGTTTCACGTGTTGTTCACTATGCTTTAGCATGATTTATTTACATTTTCACGAGAGGCTTCGGGGAGGATACTACTGAGTATACTATTATACTCACCCTTTGTATATATAAACTATTTTTTAGGTCACTTGGAGTAGGATTGAGATCAAGATGGTTACTACTAGCTTGAGGTTGGAGGAGTTGTTTGGGCTTGTGGTCACTGCCTTTTTACATTCTTTTGGGTACTTGTAGTTTCCCTATCAGTTGTAGTACTTTTGCATGACATTTTATATATGTACTTGGGTTTCTTTTATATTCCAGTTTTGAGATGGATTTGGTTGGTGTCTATATTATCTCTCTCTTCTGCATGTGTTCTCTTAGAGGGAAATTCATCTCATTCGTGCGTTTTCTATACCCACAGTGGTAGTCGCCAACCCAGGTCCTATTGGAGGCGGGACTCGGGGGTCATTATCTCCCTTCTCACATTGCCAGCCCAAGAAGGGTACAATTTGTGGGGAGGGGTCATGAGAATATATATTCAGAATATAATATGCATTATAAATTGATATAAGAAATAGAAACACTTTTCATGGAGACGGTAGTTTGTACGTACGCATGAACGTTATTTTCGTATTATTATCCTATAGAATTAATGTAAGTAATGGAAATATATTTATATAAATAAATATATATTACCATAGTAGAAATATTATTTAATATACCTCATAATTAATCAATATATATATAATTATAAATAATCTTGAAGGGTGATCATTGAAGATGAATCTAATCATGTCGTAGAGACAGTAAGCCGTACGTACGCACGAGAAAAAATATCATTATATTAATAATGAAACAGTGTTTAATAGGATGTTATATTACATATATATAACCAATAACATGTTATATTTTTTATTTACATCAATTATACTCATTATTATTCTCATCCTAATTATGAAGTGTTGAATAACAAACTACAACATGATGTGGAGACGTTAAGCTGTATGTAATCCTGTATGGTGGCATTGTCATTTATATGAAAGATATAATAATGAATATTCTTTTACCATATTTATAATATACTTTAAGTATATAAAAGGTACTGGATTTATTATTTTATTGTGGAGATAACAAAGAAAGGGGAAGTGGGAGAAGAAAATTACATTAAAAGAGGTGATGAGATAAATACCTCTTCTTCCGGTGAATCCATTTTATTCGGAAAAAAGGGCTCCATAGGTTGGAATTATGATCAATCTATAGACTCTAAGATAAATTTAGTATTGTTGGGAGGATATTTGAGAAATGTCTGGAAGAGAAAAATGAATTTGGAGGAGTGATATTAAGAGAAGGGGTAGTAAACTTTTATAAGAGAGGTGATGGGCACTTTAGGAAAAGATTGAAATATTATTTTATTATAAAATCATTTTTGGTTTCTATAGCTCCAAAATAGATTTATTTCAAGTATAAGGTGGTTATCAGTCGAAAACCTTTCAACCAATAGGTTTTATACATGTTTAGGTCATCATATTAACCTTAACTTTTAGATTTAACTCTTAGTTAAATAGTTTAACTTTTACCATGTCTTCTTGATTTCTTACAATATATGGTTAATAAACTTACTATAAATTTCCAAGAAACCTCGGGAGGTTTATTAATGACATATATAACATTATTTAAGTCATTTATATGAACAATATATTTTTCAGAATTTTATATCACTTAATAAAATAGTATTTGTTTTAAAAACTCATATTTGTTAATTTTTACACTATTTAGTATTTGGTTTTGGAGAAAGTCCTAAAAATATAATTTCCTTGAAAAAAAATACATTTAATTAATTCTAACATGTCATATACACCTAGAAAATTTGTTGATGGCATCATAAGTTTTAATTTACATATATTTTAATATTTATAATATCAATTATTTTAATCGTTAATTAATAAAGTAATTACAATATCATCATTGTGTAATAAATAAATTTAATTATTTAATGTCTAAAAGTTATAAATAAAATACTATGATGTATGAAATATCATTAAAATTCTAATGAATATTTATAATCGAATTTATCTTCCCTATAACCATATATTAAAAATGGGTTAGTTTTTAAAATTTGAATTTAAATCTCTTAACTCTTCTATAAATAACATATATTAAATATCCTAATCTAATACAAGTGGATACAAAAGGATCTTATTTTTACATTAAGGTTGATTTTGGCCGAACTTCACTTTTCCAATAGAAAATAACAGGTGTTTGCGTAATTATAATATCATTTTAACCTTTAATTACCAGATTTACTTTTAATCTTGGTAAATATAATTCAAAAGTAACTATTCACCAAAAAATTAATTTCATCTTATTGAACCACATTTTACTTACTGATGTCAAATGTGTCCCTTGAATATTTCAAATTCAAGTCCCAGATGTGATGATATTACGTTTTATGCAAATTTGCAAATGTTCCCTGAATGTGGGTAAAAGGTGTTAAGAAGTTCAATAAAATTTTATATGTCTCAGATTATTGTAAAATGACTCCAATTAATTAAATTGGAATAATATGTGAATTATTTATCTATTTTAAATTTAAGATAAATACTTAATTAAAATAATTATTTTAATGAAAAATTTCGTTTTTAACTACAACACAGTGTATTTCACTATTTATCTAAATTTGAATGTTTTCAAATAAATACCAAAAAATAACCCAAATATAATTTTTATATTGGAAATTAAAAATTGATGTCAATTTTATCAAATTAAAAACATAAAAGTTACATTAATTAATTTATAATAAATTCTTATTGTCAGAATCAGATAGCAGGTTTTTAATAAGTAAAACTTTTCAAAAGATTGACATGTGTTTATGTACAATTTAAATGTAAAATTACATACAATGAAATAATTATATTAACTAATAAAAATATGATCTAATTATACTATAAACCCACTAAAATATATAATTTAATAATAAAAATTATTTTGATTAAAAAGTTGTTTTTAATTAAAATTTAGTATTTTCATTATTCATCAAAATATGAATGTTATCAGAAAAGATCAAAATATTTATCCCAACTATATTTTTATGTCCCTATTCTAAAACATAATTTAATTTTATTAAATTGAATATATACAAGGGTGAAATATTGGATTTAAAAATGGTTCTCCATTAATACGTGGAAAAACTGTATTTTTTGAAAAATACATCTTTTATCTGAAAAATTTAACTTATCCTTATATTATGTATAAGAAACAAAAAATATGATAGATAAAATTATATAGGAAATATATAAAATTTAAAATGTGGTAAATACTATTCATAACCTTTTTTAAATGGATAGTATAATAGGTCGTGATATTCTTGAACTCGGTGTTGCCTGTAGCGCACGTTATTAAATTACTTTAAAGAGTTAACATATTATGAAATATTTGGGTGTTATATTCTCCCATATATAAATAAATTTCATCTTCACAATTGAAAATTGTTCTTTGAAAATAAAAGATTGAAAATAGAAAATACCTTTGCGGAAAACCCACATCAGAAATAGGGTTAATAAAATATAGTCTTAGTAAGAGGGAAAGGGAAATGAAAAGGTCACCAATAAATTAGTGAATTGAATAAGGGAACATTGGTTGAAATTATAGACACATAATTAGTGGAAAAAAATAAATATTTATAGGGAGTTACTAAGGTCATCAATCACAAACAAGTGAGCGATAAATGGAAAATTGAGTGCCTCGAAGCCCTAAATCTATGATGAATTAAAATATCCTTGGGTCAATAAAATATAAGGTATTAGGATAACATATTATTAGTGTTTAGATATGTTCCCAAATGATTAAGAATTAATTTCTTCATAGAATAAGAAAAATAGAATACTTGATAACTATAGTTCCATCCATTAACTAATTTCGACCACAAACTCATCTTTCACTTCAAAAGATAATAGAACTCAAAAATATTATATTGAAACTAATAATAATGGGATTCCAAAAAAATGAATTTATAATTCATTTTAATTCCCATTTTTACAAAGAAAACTAGATTATACAAACAAGTACATCTCATAGGCCAGTGGTAGATGATGCGCCCTAATCACCCTTCAGTTGTGGGTTCAAGTCTCACGGCCTTACTGGGCGCGACAACTCGTCTCCTGACCTCTTGGTTGACCTTTTTATAACAATCAAAAAATGATCTTAATTAATGTTTTATCCTTAAATAATAGTATCCATTTTCTAACATAATATATTCCAACCATTAGACTTATCAAAAATACATCTTTCGAAACTCACAGTCCAAAATTAATAAGGTCACATAACATACATGTGAATACCATCATCATGTACTCTATTAATACATGGTAATGAAATGAATTACCAGAAAACCATATTTTAATTGGTATGTACTTCCTTATTCCTTCTGTAAAACATATAATACTGGATATACTCTTTAAATTCAAAATGTTGTAATCTCTAACAATTATGGAATAAACAATTAATTAATTATTTTTAAGGTTGTTAATAATATCCAATATACATTATCCAACTCAATTATCATTTATTAAAAAATAATTAACTCAGTGTCATGACTATTTTAAGATTTATCTATCTCTCAAACATATATTTTCCAAAAAGTGCAACTTGTTATTGAGTCATTTTTCTTGGTTCCACAAAATCTCAAATTCTTATTAAAATAGTACTGCAGTACAATCCTTATATACTCTATAATTATTATAACTTGTACATCATTAATACTATACTCAAATGACACAATTATTTAATAACATGAAAAGAACACTAATCATTCCTCTTTATCTGCAGTAGTATCATAACATGATTATTATCTAATAAAATCATTTTGTGTATACTCTGATGATTGAAAAATTTATTCCCATAGTGTCCCAACTCCTTAAAGATGAAGTGTTGTACATTTGAAACCTTTTTCTTAACCTTGAAATCATAAACTTTGTGCCAATTGTTTCACAGTTATAACTAACTCTCATTCCTTTAAAAAATTTACCAAGTTGATTCCATCCATAGTTTTCACATGTGGGAAAATCCTTCTTTCCCTTCTTCCAATTATCTATATTTTTGTCTGGCATCTTCATCATCTCTTTATTTCCTTAAAATCTATATGACTCAGATAATTCATTACATATATTATAAAGACATGATATTATTTCTTCATATGATGAGAATATGTGGGAGAATATTTCCCTTCGAAATGATGGATTAAGACCATGAAAGATATGATCATTCTTAATCTTTGGATCATGCATATTTCTAGAGTTCTTATTCTTTCTTATGGGAACCATTTCTAAATTAAGACAAATACTAGGTTAGATCATATCATGATGTATAATCCAAACACTAGAAAATTTACCAACACTAATTGAATATTTTCACACATCTAATATCATAAAAAAAGATTCTTTGCTGACATATTTACTTATAAATACTCTTTACTGGTTTGTAAAAAAATGTGAATTATCCTAAACATATCCCCCAGGAGCATCAAACCAGATGTGCATTAATCCCCGTTGTTGTGTACCAGGATACCCCGGGTCAATCCCAAAACTCCTTGTCAGAGTTTTCACTCCTATGTACATCTGTTCCAGAACCACATCCACTTGTAGTACCCAGACATGGATGTATTTCTTTTAAAACTCACAAAGTCTATACATTAAAAAAATAAAGTAAGTTCTTCTATAATAATCCTTAAATTATATCATATGGACATTTTTCATAATCATATTTTATCTAAATTTAGTTTCAAAGGTTATTTATGAACATCCTCTGATACCAACTGTAACACCCCGACCCCAGTTACCCAGAGTCAGTGCATTATTACAAAACATTGGTATGATCATAAGAGATCAAGCCCCAATGGACTGATCAGTTTAGTAGTTTTAGGAAATAGATTACAAAAATAATTATTACATTATAATTTCTAACATAAAATAAAACATATATAATTCTTTGATAATTTTATTATTCTTCAAGATTAAACATGAATGTAAATCATATTACAGTTCTTGGATTCGTGGCCAAATAAAACATAATAAAGGGGTGAGATCAGATGATCTGTAGGGATAAACAATATATCAGAAGCTATAATAAATAATGATAAACTTTTATGAAACGCTAGAAAATTGAAACACAATCCCTTTAAACATAAACATCAGAATAATATAGAAAAGATAAATAAAATCATTCCATTTACTTATTCACAGGGATATTCTACTATTCAAGTAATCACATGTAACATTAATAACTAATCTCATAATGATGAATTCATAATGTTGGACATATTAACCACAATGTCATGGCCTCATACCAAGACGCTAAATATAAATTTTTTCAAGTCCATGTGCCAAGACCCTAGTTTGTCTCATTAGACCTACCAATGCATCGATGGGCTATATAGGGCCCCCCCATCACTTATTATGTCTAATGCATTCCTTATATGAAAATGTTAAAACATAACATAATCATTCATATTAAAACTAGCATACAAAATGTCAAAACATTAACCATAACCCATGAATGGTATAAAAATAGAAAATAAATGGTCAAAAATATCATAAATCATTCAATAAAACAAATAATATTGTATTATAATATATCTACCTCAATCTAGAATAACATCTAATAAAGTTTGTTGACATAGTTGAAAATGATCAATAAAAATATTTGAGATAAATATCCCTTTTTTGTGAAATCATTTAAAATTAACCCATTTATAAAGGAATAAAATTAAAATACATTTTTGAATCAATTTTTCCTATACCACATTGAAATTTTTGAAATAAATTAACGTTTTAAAACAATCATGTCCATAGAATTAAATCCTTAAATCATTTTGAAAACATGGACATTAATTAAAATGATTTAAAAAACAAATCATTAAAACATTTAAAATGATGATCTTGCTAAAGAGTATATTACAAAAAAACATAAAACATTCCTTCTAAAAACATTTTTTTCTAATCATGGACATGGATGATGAATATGTCCCAGTAAATACTTACACATAAACAATATTGGATAATAATGAGATTAATGAATTAACCCTTACCTTGTACATTCCTTTAGTCAAGGGTACATTTATCAAATTGTAAAATGATCATAGTATGTTATTAAATTATAATATGACCATATTAATATTTATGATATCATATATGATTCATTTATTACTTTATACTACCCGTTTAATAATAATTTACATGTTAAAGTAACATTTTGGTTAATTATCTGTTTCTTTATCGTACATGTTTTAACATGTTTTTCGTGATCATATAACATAGATAATGATTAAAATACCTCAAGAATATAAAACAATATTTATATATCTTATATATTCATAATATAAATATTTATTAAAGATAGATATATTAAATGGAAAGATTTTTCATTGATACGGTAGTCCGTACGTACACATTAACGTTATTTCAAAATTCTTATCGTATATAATGGATATAAGTATGAAAAATATATTTTCTACATAAATATATACTATTACAGTAGAAATACTATTTATTATACCTCATAATTAATCAATATATATATTTATAATATTTATTGAAGGGTGATCGTTGAAATGAATCCCATTGCGTCATGGAAACGGTAAGTCATACGTACGCACAAGCGACAATATCATTCTATTGATGGGGAAATGGGGTTAGATTGGTTGTTATATTATTTATAAAGAATAATAAACATTTTATATTTATTATTTATATCAATTTTACTCATTATTACACCCATTAAAATTATGAAGTGTTGAATAACAAACTACACCACAATGTGGAGACAATAAGCTATAGGTACATATTTATGGTGACAGAGTCATTCATGGGATGGATAGAATAATGAATATTGTTTTACCATATTCATAATATAATCTTGGTATTTAAATGGTACTGGAGTTATTATTTTAGTATGGAAATAACAATGAAATATGAAGTGGAAGAAGAAAATTACTTTAAAAGAGGTGATTAAATAATTACCACTTTTTCGGGTTCTTCTTATTAATCTGAACAAAAGGGCTCCTACGATAGATTTATGATCAAAGTAAGACTTCTAGGATGAATTGATGGTAGTGGAGAAGATATATTTTTAGGGTTCAGCTGACCCAAATGGATTTGGAGGTGTGAAGTTAATAGAAGGGTAAGTACCCTTTTATAAGAGAGGTGAGGGGAACTTTAAGAAAAGTTTGAAATATTATTTTGTTAAAAATAATTTTCGGTTTCTAATATCTAAAAATGGATTTATTTCATGTATAAGGTCAATATGGGTTGAAAACCTCTCAAAATATATATTTTATTCATCTTTAGATCACTATATTAACCTTATCTTTTAGATTTACCACTTAGTTAAATAGTTTAACTTTTACCATGTCTTCTTGTATTCTTACATTGTATGGTTAAAAAAATACTATAAACTTTCAAGTGAACCAAAAGTGGTTCATTAGTGACATATATAACATTATTTAAGTCATTTGTATGAATGATATATTTTTATGAATATTATATCATTTAATAAAATAGTATTTGTTTAAAAAACCTAGTTATGTCAGTTTTGAAACTATTTAGTATCTGGGTTTTAGTGAAAGTAATAAAAATATTATTTCATAAAAAACATTGAAATAACCCTAACATTCCATATTCACCTAAAAAATTCAAGAATGGCATAAAAAGTTTTAATTTAAAATTGTTTTAATATTTATAATATAAATTATTTTAATCCTTCATTATTAAGGTAATTATTTCAACATCATTGTGTCGTAAATAAATTTAATTATTTAAGGCCTAAAAATTATAATTAAAATACTCTAATGTATTGAATCATTTTATATTACCTAATATTTATTCTAGAATTTATATTTTGTATGACACTATATAAAAAAAATTAGTAATTAAAATTTTAATTTTACACTTTCACCACTTCTTTAAATAAAATATAATAAATGTACTAATCTAATACATGTAGATAAAATAGGAGCATATTTTTTCCCTATTATTGATTTTGGTCGAAATACACTTATCCTATATAATTAGGATGTGTTTTAGGGTAATTATAATATCATTTTTACCTTTAATTAATATATTTACTTTTAACCGTGGTAAATAAAATTAAAAAGTTATTTATCACCAATTTTTTCTTATTATTGAGCCAAATATTACATAATAATGTCAACCATGTCTCTGAGTTTTTTTTAATTAATTTCATAGGAGTTGGAAAATTATGTTTTATGTAAATTTGAAAATGTTCCTAGAGGGTGGTTAAAAGACGTTAAAAAGTTCAATAAAATCATATATGTCTAATCTTATTATAAAAGGACTCCAATTTGATACATTGGACTAAGATATTTATTATTTATCTATTTTTACATTAAGATAAATTTTTAATTAATTTAATTATTTAAATGAAAAAGTTAGTTTTAATCTACAATGCAGTGTTTTTCTATATTAATCAAAAATTAAATTCTATTAAAAGATAAAAGAATTCACAAAAATATAATCTTGAAATTAAAAATTAAAAAATGATTTCAATTTTACCAAATTCAAAACATATAAGTTTCATTAATTAATTTAAAATTAATTTCTATTGTCAAAACTAGAATGCTGGTTTTTAAGATGTAAAAACTAACAAATGATTGACATGTGTTTATGTACAATTTAAATGTAAAATCACATAAAATGACTTAAATTATATTAAATAATAAAATGATACTTTAAAACCACTAAAATTTATAATTTAACACTATAAATTATTTCAATTAAAAAGTTATTTTTATTTAAAATTAATTATTTTCCATATTCATCAAAATATGAATGTTATAAAAAAATTACCAAAATTTTATCCAAAAAAAATTTATGTCTTGCTTCCAAAGAATAATTTAATATCATTAAATTTAATATATAAAAGTGTCAAATATTCTATTTAAAAAGGGTTTTCCATTAAAAGGCAGAAAAATTACATTTTTTTTAAATTTCTTCTTTTATCTGAAAAATTGAATTTGTCCTTATATAATATCTAAGAAACAAATAATATGAATGTTAAAATTATATAGGATATATATTAAATTAAATATGTGGTTAATAATATTTATAACCTCTTTTTATATGGCTAGTTTGATAGGCCATTATGTACATGAACTCAGTGTTGCATATAACGCAAGATATTGAATTACTTTAAAGAGATAATGTATTATGAAATATTGGGGTGTTACATTCTCCCCTCCTTTAATAAATTGTTAACCCATAATTTTAAATTGTTATTTAAAAATAAAATGTTGAAAATAGAAAATAACTTTGTGGAAAACCCACATCGAAAATAGAGTTAGTAAAAGATATTCATAATAATAGGGAAAGGGAGATTAAAAAACGCCACCAAATTAGGGTTTATAATAAGAGAACACTGGTGGAAATTATAGATACATAATTGGAAGAAAAACTTAAATATTTATATGGTTTAATTGAGGTCAGCAATCACAAACATGTGAAAAATAAATGAAAAATTTAGGGCCTTAAAGCCATAAATCTATGGTGGTTTAAAATATCAATGGTTCAACAAAACATAATGTATTAGGATAACCCATTTTTTCGGTTTTTAGATCTTTCCTGAATGATTAATAAGTAATTTCTTCATATAATAAGGAAAAAAATAATTCTCGATAAGTAGAGTTCCATCAATTAACTAATTTCTACCACAAACTCATCTTTCTCTCTAAAAGATAATAGAACTCAAAAATATTAAGATAAACCTAATCATTTAGGGTTTCAAAAAAATGAATTTGTAATTCATTTTTCATACCATTTAATAAAACTACATTATAAAAACCAGGAAATTACGTAGTCCAGTGTTAGTTGATGCACCCTTGTCACCCTTCGGTTGCAGGTTAAGGTCTCCGGCCTTACCGGATGCAACAGGTTATCGCCTGACCTCCGGGTTTTCTTTTTTATGACAATCCAAAAAGTATATTAAGAAATTTTTTACCTTAAAAATATTATCCAATGTCCAACTTAATCAATTACAACCATTAGACTTATCCAAAATACTTCTACCCAAACTCACAGTCTAAAATTAATAAGGAAGGCCACATAACTTACATGAGAATACCATCTTCTTGTATTCTCTTTAGACATGGTAATAAATTTAATTACTATAAAACCTTCTTTGAATTGGTATGTATTTATTTATTCCTTTTCTAAAAAACAGAATGCTGGATATACTCTTTATGTCCAAAAATGATGTAATATCAAACATTGAATAAATAAAAAAACCATTAATTAGTTCCAATATAGTCAATAATATCCAACATACATTATACAACTAAATTATCTCTTTTTAAAAAATCAGTACCACAACATCATGACTATTTTAAGGTTTATCTTTCTCTAAACAATATATTTTCCAAAAGGTTTAATCTAATATCGAGTAACATTTTTTGGTTCCACATAATCTCAAATCCTTAATGGAATAGTTCTGCAATACAATCTTTATAACTCTATAATTATTATAACTTGTACATCATTAATACTGTTATCAAATGAAATAATTATTTAATAATAACATAAGAACAATAATCACTCCTTATCATCTGCGGTAGTATCATAAATTGATTATTATCTAATATTATCATTTTGGGTAATCTCTGTTGATTAGGACATTGATTCATATAGTGTCCCTTCTCCTTGTAGATGAAGCATTGTATTTTTGACACCTTTTTCTTACCCTTTCAATCATGAACTCTATGTCCGTTTTTCCATACTTCTGTGAAACTCCCATTTCCTTCAAGCACTTACCAAGGTGATTATTTACATATTTATCACTTGTAGGATAATAATTCATTCCCTTATTCTCTTTATCCATCTTTTTTCTACCGTCCTATTCTTCTCTTTCTTCCCCTTAAAGCCGTATGACCTAGAGAATTCATTACATATCTTATTAGCACAAGATATTATTTCTTCATATGATGAGAATATGTGGGAGGCTATTTCCCTATAAAATGTTGGCTTAAGTCCATGGAGGATAGGATCTTTAATTCTCTTTGGATCATACACATTTTTGGAGTTCTTATTCCTTCTACTGGGCACCATTTCTAAATAATGACGTAAACTAGGTTAGATAATATGATAATGTATAATAAAAGAACTAGAAACACTCTCAACATTAATTGAATATTTTCACAAATCTAGTCGCATAATAATGGTTTATCTTCTGAAATATTTACTCATAAATCCATCATAATGGTTTTTGATGAAAATTTGATTTATCCTAAGAATATCTTTTGGGAGTGTCAATCCAGGTGTGATGTAAAGCCCATTGTCATGTAACGGGATACCTCAGGTCAAGGCCAAACCTCGTTTTCAGTGTTTTCACTCTTATGTACATATGTTCTAGAACTATTTCCAATTGTAGTATCCAGACAGGGATGTATTTCTTGGAAATCTCAAAAAATCTATACATTACCAATATTCTAGGACGTTCTTCTTTACTAATAATCAATGTCTATCTTAGGGTAATGTTTCCTAATCAGAGTTCATCTAAATCTTGTTTTCAAGGTTATTTCTAAAAAACCTCTGAAACCAACTATAACTCTTCAACCCCAGTTACACAGAGTGGATGCATTGTCACATAACATTGGCATGATTAGAAGAGATCAAGTACCAAAGGGCCGATCAGTTTAGCAGTCTTGGAAAATATATTAGATACATGAAATTTACATTACAATGTATAACATAAAATACAGCATAGATAACCCGTTGTTAATTATATTATTCTTATAGATTAAACCTACATATTCATCATTATATACTTCCTATAATCCTTGGAAAATAACAAATAAGAAAGGGATGAGCTCAGATAATCAGTGAGGATAAACAATAGAGTGGAAGCTATCATAAATAATCACAAACTTTTATGGAAAGGTATAAAATTGAAACACAATCCCCTTAAACATAAAATTCAGCATAATATGGGAAAAATAAATAAAATATTTCCAATTACATATTCACATGGATTTTTTACTAGTCAAATAATCACTTGTAACCTTAATAACTAATCTCATAATGATGTAATTCATAATGTCGGACATCAAAACCACAAAGTCAAGGCCTCGTGCAAATACCCTAAATATAAATTTTTTCAAGGCCTTGTGCCAAGAAACTAGTTTGTCTCATGAGAAATATCGATGCATCGAGGGGTTATAGAGGGCCCCACCCATCACTTACTAAGTCCAATGCATTCCCCATATGATAATATTGAAACATAACAAAAACATTTTTATTAAAACTAGTATATGAAATGTCAATACTTTAACCATAAACGATGAATGGTATAAAAATAGAACATCCAAATTCAAACATATCATAAGTCATTAAATACAATATATAATATTGTATTTTAATAAATAAACCTCAATCAAGAATAATATTCAGTAAAGGATGTTGACATAGTTGAAAATGATCATTAATACACTTTGAGAGTAATATATTTTTTTTTGTGAAATCATTTAAAAGTCACACATTTAAAAAGGAAGATATTTAAAATATATTTTTGAATCAATTTTTTTCAAACAAATTTGAATATTCTAAATGGAATTAAAATTTTAAAACCATCATGACCATATAAAATAATCTGGAAAATCATTTTGAAAACATGGAAATTAATTAAAAATATTTAGAAAAATAAATCATTAAAACATTTAAAATGATGATCTTGATAAAGTGTAAATTCCACAGAAACATAAAATATTCCTTTTGAAATTTTTTTATGAACCTTGTACAAGGAAGATAAATATGTCCTAATAAATGCTTATACATATCAGATAATAATGAGATTGAGGAATTAACCCTTAACATGTACATTCCTTTAATCGAGGGTACATTTAACCACCAATACAATGACCATATTATGTTATTAAATTATCCTAGAACAATATTAATATTAATGATATAATATATGATTCATTTATTGCTTTATACTACCCTTTTTATAATAATTTCCATGTTAAAGTAACATTTTTGGTCATAATCGCTTTCTTTATCGTACATGTTTTAACTTGATATTCTTGATCATATCACTTAGATCATGATTTACATACATAATGATTATATAATATGATTTATATATCATTTATGTTCAGAATATAAATATGTATAATTGACATATATATGTCTTACATTAAAATTTGGTAAAAGTGCAATACTGAAAAGGAATTTGTTCTTACATTATGTCTATGAAACTGATAATGTGGATTCTAAAATTATAAGGATAATATAATGTTTTAAATTTAGTTAATACTATTCATAACCTATTTTGAATGGATTTTTTTGGTAATTAACGGTGCGCTTGAACTCAGTGTTGCGTGTAGTACCAGTTATTGAATTATTTTGAAGAAATAACACACTATGAAATCATGGGGTGTTACATTCTCCCCTCCTTCAATAAATTGCATCCTCGCAATTTTAAATTGTTCTTCTAAAATAAAAGGTTGAAAATAGAAAATATATTTGTGGGAAAACCCCCATCGGAAATTGGGTTACTAAAATTTATTCTTAATATGAGGAAAAGAGAAATGAAAGGGTCACCACCAAATTATGATCTCGATTAGGAGAACATTGGTGGAAATTAGAGACATATAATTGGAGGAAAAACGTAAATATTTATAGGTAGTGATTGAGGTCATCAATCACAAACAAGTATAAAATTGAGGTCCTTAAATTCATCAATCTATGATGATTTGAAATACCATCGGTTCAACAAAACATAGGGTATTGGGATAACACATTTGTGACATTTCAAAATATCTTAGATGAAATCCCACATCAAAAAATGAATTAATGAGGCCTCTATTTAAAATAAAGAGTGGAATGTATGAATATTACCGAAAATAACACATACTAGGGTTCCATGTTTGAAAATATGGATATGGAAGAGAAATCTAACCATCAATTATCTGATGGAGAGTGGTATAGAGCATAGATATGAAAAGGCCAACAATCCCAAAGCCATAAATTAGTGATGATTTAAGGTACCATCTAGGAAAACATTTTTGTTCTATGTACCTTTTCTTAATGTTGAGGAATTTATTTATTAGATTGGATAAGATCATAAGGAGATATACTTACTTTATAATTAGAGTTTTATCCATTAATAAATTTTTACCACAAACTCATCTTTCACTCTAAATGATAATAGAACGTAAAAAAATTCTATTTATACTATTCGTACAGGGTTCCAAAATAAACGAATTTATAATTCATCTACCAGATCTTTTAATAAAAACTACATTAGTTAATCCAGGACATCTCGTGGGCCAGTGGTAGGTGATACACCATTTTCGTCCTTCAGTTGAAGGTATTAGTCTTGCGGCCTTGCCGGTCGCGACGGGTTGCTGCCTGACCTCCAGGTTGTCCTTTTATGGCATTCCAAAATTAATCTCAAACTAGAATTTATCGAAAATATTTCTGTCCCAACTCACAGTACAAACTTTATAAGGAAGGTAAAGATAATGTAGATATTTTTTACCCCGTAATAGAATATTAATACCTTCATCATGTATTATTTTAAAACACTGAAACATCCTGAATTACCATAATCCTTATTGATTACATTCATGCTCCCTTATTCTATATAGAATACTGGATATACTTCATCAATCCAAAAATGTTTTAAACCCCAACAATGATGGAATATACAAATCATTAATAAGCTTCAAGGTAGTCAATAATATCCAATATAATTTATCCAAATAAATCATTTATTATTCTAAAATCACTACCTCGGTATCAGAACCATATTATGGTTTATCATTCTCTCAACCATATATTTTCCAAAAATTTAACCAGCTATTGAGTCACTTTTCATTGTTCCACACAATCTCAAGCCCTTAATGAAATAGTACTGCAGTACATTCCTTATATACTCCATAATTATTATAACAAGTACATTGTTGATACAACACTCAAATGACATAATCAACATAAGAACTCTAATCATTCCTCTTCATCTGTGGTAGTATAATAACATGATTATTATACAATAGCATCATTTGTGGCATAGTCTGATGACTGGGACATAGGTTCCCGTAGTGTCCAAACTCCTTGTAAATGAAGCATTGTACATTTGAAACCATTTTCTTACCCTTGCAGTCACGTACTTTGTGCCCTTTTCCTCCACACTTATAACAAACTCTCATTCCTTTCAGGCAAGTTCCGGGGTGTTTCTTTCCACAGTTATCACATATGGGAAAATTCTACTTTTACCTCTTCCGTTTATCCATCTTTCTCTCATCCATCCTTTTCTTCTCTTGCTTCCCTTCAAATCCAAAGGACTCAGTAAACTCTTTACTTATCTTATCAACACATGATATTATTTCTTCATATGATGATAATACATGCGAGAATATTTCTCTTATAAATTCTATCTTAAGACCATGAAATATATTATCCTTCTTTCTCTTTGTATCATGTGCATTGCTATAGTTCTCATTCCTTCTACTGGGCGCCATTTTTAAACAATGGAATACATTAGATTAGTTTATGAATAACAATACCTAATCCCATACTTGTAAAACACATAACATAAATTAAATAGTTTATGGATATAATCCATAATCATAAAAAAGTCTCCTTTGAGAATGTATATACTCATAAACCCTTCATAATTATTTGTAAGGAAAATGAGAGTAATCCTAAGCATATCCCCCAGGAGTGTCGTAACCAAGAGTGCAGTAAGGCCCGTTATTGTGCACTAGTTCCCATTTGAGTCTAGCTCAAAGTGGTGTTTTTGGGTTTTACCCCTAGTTAAATCTGTGCCAGAGCCGCCTCTACCTGCTCGTATCCAGACAGGGATGTATTGCTCGAAATACTCACAAAATCACTACAATACCAAAATTCTAGGAAGTTATTCTATACTAATCATCAAAATTCATCTTAAATCTATGTTCTCTAATCAGAGTTTATGTAAATATAGCATCCAAGGTTTGTACTAAACTTCCTCTGATACCAACTATAACACCCCGACCCTAGTTACCTAGAGTCGGTGCATTATTACATAACATTGGCATGATCACAAGAAAGATCAAATCTCGAAAGACCAATTTGTTTAGTAGCCTTGGAAACACTAGATATATTCATAAGTCTTACATTACATCATAAAGTGAAAAACTACTACAACAACATATTGTCTCTATATTCCACACTCATATCCCCACATAATATCCCTTCAGGTAATTCATAATTTACTTCTTCACATCCTGGGAAAAATAAAACATAGAAAAGGGGTGAGCTCAAATGCCCAGTAAGGATAGCAATATAGTGGAAACATTCAAAAGTAAGCATAAAAATTTAAGGCAATGTATAACTAAAACAAAAGCCTTTTAAACATGAACTTCAACATAGTATGGAAAAAGTAAAATTAAATAATGTCATTTACTTATTCACATGGATATTCTAATAATCTAATAATCACATGCAATATCAATAACCACTTTCATAATGGTGGAATGCATAATGCCAGACTATCATAACCACGTAGCCAAGGCCTCGTGCCAAGACTACAAATAAGATTTTTCCAAGGCCTTGTGCCAAGACACTAGTTTGTCTCATGAGACCTACCGATGCATCGAGGAGCTATAGAGGGCTCCACCCGTCACATATTAAGTCCAATGCATTCCCATATGAAATGGTGTAAACATAACATAATCATTCGTATTAAAACCAGCATACTAAATATAAATATTTTTCACCATAAACCATGAATGGAATAAAAATAGAACATCCACAGTCAAACATATCACAAAACCTTCAATAAAATATAGAAGTTTTGTATCATAATAAATCAACATCAAATAAGATTAAAATCCATCAAAGGATGTTGACATAGATGAAATCAAAACTATTTGAGAGAAATATCTCTTTTCTCGAAATCATTGAAATGTCACACATTTATAAAGGATGTAATTTAAAAGAGATTTTTGAATCAAAGTTTCCCATAACACTTTGAAACTTTTGAAAAGAAATATCATTTCAAAACCATCATGACCATATAAATAAATCCTTAAAATCATTTTGAAACATGTACATTAATTAAAAATATTTAGAAAGATAAAATATTAAAAATTTTAAAATTATGATCTTGATAAAGAGTACCTTTAAAAAATTCTTAAAATATTCATTTTGAAATCAGTTAAGATTAAAAAAATTTCTTCGAAAATATTCTTATAAGCTTATAATGGAAGCTTCGATGATTTTATAAGGGTGGAAAATTACCGCACCCGCCGTATAAGTTAAAAAAACATTCTTACCTTAATTCTGTTGAAAAGGTTAAAAAGAACCTTGTTTGTAAAATGACGGAAAGATTCCTTTATAAAACTCTTATACAAAGTCAAAAAAGGGTATAAATGATTTTAAACCATATTCTTGTAAATTGTAAAAATGTTTTGAAATACATTTTTAAGAAGCATGGATGTGGATGATAAAGAGATCTCAGTAGATTATTACGTATAAACAACCTCAGATAATGAAGAGATTGTGAAATAAACCCTTACCTTGTACTTTTCCTTGGTTGGGATAGGTTAACCTCCTGTATAATGGTGAAATAATTGTTATTAAATTATAAAAGAATCATATACATTAATATGATATCATATATGATATTTTAACATTGATTTGTTAATAATATCTTAGTATTATCGTTGTTTCGGGTGTTAATTTACTCATTTTCTTTTATATGTTTTGTTATGTAAGCCATGTTTGTAATGGATAGGTTGTATATTATTCATATCCAGAATGATATCAAGTACTTAAACATCATTTTTAAATCATAAAATTATAATTATACTTGAATGGATACGATGGAGAATGAATCTCATCGCCTTCGTGGAGACGGTAGTCCGTACGTACGCACGAGCGAAAATATCATTCTTTTGATATTAAAATAATATATAAATGAATGGTATATAATATATAAAGAATCATTAACATGTTATATTTTTTATTTATATGAATTACATATCATTATTATACCCATCCAAATAATAATATATTCAATAACAATTACACCACGACGTGGAGACGGTAAGTCGTACGTACGCACATATGGTGACATGTTATTCAAAAGGGTGGATAGAATACTAAATATGGTTGTAACATATTAATAATAACATCACAGTATATATATTATACTTCAGTTATTATTTTAGAATTTTAAAAACAAAGGAATATGAAGTGGAATAAGAAAGGAACTTGGAAAAGGGTGGTGAAATCATTACCTCTTCTTCGGGTTCTTCCTTTTGATTTGATCAAAATGGCTCCTTAGGTTGGCTTTCTAATCAAACTAATGCCTATAGGTTGTACTGAGGGAAGTTTTGAGAGTATTGGGGAAGAGTTTGGGCAAACTAAAACGCTTTGAAGGTGTGAAGAAATGAGGAGTGCCCTTTTATAAGAGGGGTGAGAGGAACCTTTGGAAAAGCTAGAATTATTAATTTATAATAAATTCATATTTAGTTTCTAATGGCTCCAAAGTTGATTATTTAAATGTTAATTTAGGGATGGGTCGAAAATAACTCAACTAATAGAATTTAGACAAGTTTGGGTACTTATATTAACCTTATCATTAAGTATTAACTCTAAGTTAGTTAGTTTCTCTTTTACAATGTCTCTTTGTATTTTTATATTATATGGTTAATAAACTTACTATATACATCCAAGCGACCCCCAAGTGGTCCATTAATAATACTCATATCTTTATATAAGTCTCTTGGCCGAACCTTTTATTTTTAGGAATTTAATATCAATTAATAATATAATATTTGTTTTAAAAACTCTTTTATGTCAATTTTGACACTATTCAATAGTTGATTTTCGTGAAACTCATAACAGAATTATTAATTCGAAAAAATTTAATTAAATCATTCATAACATGTCATATTAACTTATAAATTTAGTGTAATTCATAAAAAGTCTCCAATTATATTTATTTGTGTATTTATAATATCAATTATTTTAATTTTTTACTATTATGGTAATTACTGCATCATCATTGTGTCATAAATAAATTAAATTATTTAAATTCTAAAAATTATAAATAAAATATCATTATAAAGAAAACTTTTTTATATTTATAATAAATATTTATAGTCGAAAATCAAACATATATAACCCTATGTAAAAATTGTTTTTCTAAAAGATATATGCTTGTGTCATTTTTGTATTCATTTTAACTTAATTCAAATTAAGTGTCCCTATCACCTACAAGTGGCACCATGGGGTCCCACAATCTACAAAAAGATGCCTATGGACGAACATGTATCAACCAATAATGTTAGGACACGTTTCAGGGTAATTTTATATTATTAATATATTATTCTTTTAACCCTTATCTACCGGATTTACCCTTAACCATGGTAAATAAAATATTTTCCGCAGAAACTATTCAAAATGTCTATAAATAAAAGTTACCTATTTACACAATTTGAACATCATGATTCCAAATATGGAATCCATTTTTCCAAATTCAAATCACATATGTGGCAGAAATTAATTTAAAATTAATTTCCGTTGTTAAAACAAAAAGTGTGTTTTTAAGAGATAATAACTATCAAAAGATTGACACTTGTTTATGTTCCGTTTAATTGTAAAATTATGTATAATGACCAACATTATATTAAATGTAAAAAATATATTCTAAATATACTTTAAAACCACTGAAATTCATAATTTATCAATATAAATTATTTTGATTAAGAAAGATGTTTTTAATTAAAATTTTACTAATTTTTACTATTCATCAAAATATAAGTGTTATCCGAAAAGTTCCAAAATTTCACCCTAGGATAAATTAGATATTCAAAATCCAAAAATGAAGTCTATTTTGAAATATAAAATATATATAATTTCGAAAAGCAGGTATTACTATTCGTAACGGCTAGTTTGATTGGCTGTGGTGTGTTAGAACTCGGTGTTGCGTATAACACATGCTATCACATTATTCAAAGAGAAGCGTACTGTAGAAGCTTGGGGTGTTACATTTGAAATTTGTGATGTCCCCATTTAGTCAAAAAGATTAAAATATTGTATTTAAAAAGGGTTCACTATTAATAGTTGGTAAAAGTGCAGTACTGAAAATGAATTTGTTCTTACATTATGTCTAAGAAACTGATAATGTGGATTCTAAAATTATAAGGATTGTATAAAGATTAAAATTTAGTTAATACTATTCATAACCTCTTTTGAACGGATTTTTTGGTATGTCATGGTGCGCTTGAACTCGGTATTGCGTGTAGTGCGAGTTATTGAATTATTTTGAAGAAATAACACACAATGAAATCTTGGGGTGTTACACTATAAACTTCCAAGAGAACCTCATGTAATTCATTGATGACATATCTAACATTAGTTTAGTCATTGAGATGAACAATAGATTTTTATTAATATTTTAGTATTTAATAAAATAGTATTTGTTTTAAAAAACTCATTTATGTTTATTTTGACATTATTTAGTATTTGGTTTTTCAGAAAGTCATAAAAATATGATTTCGTTGAAACAAATACATTGAATTAATCCAAACATGTCATATTAACCTTATAAAATTCATTTATGACATCAAAACTTTCAATTTAAATTTATTTTAATACTTATAATATCAATTATTTTAATCATTCATTAATAAGTAAATTACTGCATCACCATTGTGTCATAAATAAATTTAATTATTTAATTTTGAAAAATTATAAATAAAATACTATGATGTAGGAAATATTTTTATTTTTCTAATAAATATTTAAGTTTCAATTTATCTTTTTTATAATGCTATATTTAAAATGGGTTTGTTATTAAAATTTAAATTCAATACTTTTAACTATTCATTATAAAAAGATAATTAATGTTATAATATATTCCAAGTAAATAGAAAAGGATCATATTTTTTTCTAAGTTTAAATTTGGTTGAAATAAATTTATCCAATAGAATTAAGATGTGTGTTAAGGTAATTATTATATCTTTTTACCTTTAATTACCCTATTTACTTTTAACCATGGTAAATAAAATTTAAAAAGTTACCTTTAACAAAAAATAGTTTGCTTCTTATTGAACCAAATCCTTTTAATGATATCAACTATGTGTCTCAAATTTTTGAAATTCAATTCACAGGAACGGTAAAATTATGTTTTATGCAAATGTGCAAATTTTCCTAGAAGGTGGGTAAAAGACGTTAAAAAAGTTTATTAAAATATTATAAGTCTAATATTATTATAAAATTGCTACAATTAATTACATTGGACTAATATAGGTATTATGTATCTTTTTTAATTTAATACAAATATTTAATTAAAATAATTATTTAAATGAAATAGTCGGTTTTTATCTACTAAGTAATGTTTTTCACTATTCATCAAAAAAATGTTTTCAAAAAAATACCAAAAATTCATCCTATGTTAATATTTATATTATAAATTCAAAAATTATTTCAATTTTACCAAATTCAAAATATATATGTTTCATTAATTAATTTAAAATTTATTTCTGTTGTCAAAACCAGAAAATGAATTTTTAATAAGTAAAAAACATTAAAAGATTGACAAGTGTTTTTATATAATTTAAATGTATAATTACATAAAATGACCTAAATTATATTGAAATGAAAATATTTAATCTAATTATACTTTAAAATGCCAAAAATTTATAATTTAACAGCATAAATATTTCGATTAAAAAAGAATTTTTTAATTTAAACTTAGGTTTTTTCACTATTCATCAAAATATAAAATTTATCAGAAAAGGAACAAAATTTTATCCAAACTAAATTTTTATGTCCCTATTATTAAAAAAATATAATATAATTATATTTAATATCTAAATGTGTCAAATATTTAATTTCAAAAGTGTTCGTCATTAAAAGGAGTAAAAAATGCATTTTTTTAAAAAACATCGTTTATTTGAAAAATTGAATTTGTCCTTGTATTATGTCTAATAAACACACAATATGAATGTTAAAATCATATAGGATATATATGAAGTCAAAATTTGGTTAATATTATTCATAAATTCTTTTGAAACGGTATGTTTGATAGGGCGTGATGCGATTGAACTCGGTGTTGCCTATATGGGAAGCTATTGAAATATTTTTATGATATAACATATTTTCAAAATCATGGGATTTTACATTCTCCCATCATTGAATAAATTTTATTCTTTAAATTTGAAGTATTTCATAAAAAATAAATAGTTGAAAAAGTAAATAAATTTTTTGAAAACACATATCGAAAATAGGGTTAAAAAAAATTTATTCTTAATAAGAGGGAAAGGGAAATGAAAAACTAACCACTAAATTAGGGTTTCAAATAGAATAAAATGTTTGGGAATTATAGACAAATAATTTGAGAAAAAACCTAAATATATATAGGGAGTGATTGAGGACTTCAACCAGAAGCAAGTGAACAATAAATTGAAAATTGAGGGCCTCAAAGTCATAAATCTATGATGATTTAAAATATCATCGGTTCCAAAAAACATAAGGTTTTATAATAACACATTTTTTGTTTTTTGATCCTTTCCCTAATGTATAAGAATTAATTTCTTCATAGAATATGGAAAAAATCTTGATATGTAGAGTTCCATATATTAACTAATTTATCCACAAACTCATCTTCCTCCCCTAAAGATAATTGAACTCAAAAATATTCCATTAAACCTAATTGTATAGTGTTTCAAAAAAATTAATTTCTAAATTATTTTTCATAACATTTTAAAAAAAACTACATTATACAAACTAGGACATCACTTAGTACATTGGTAGGTGATGCACCCTTTTCGCCCATTAGTTTCGGGTTCAAGTCTCACGGCCTTTTCGGACATTACGGGTTTTCGCTGGACATCCATGATGTCCGTTTTATAACAATAAAGAAATGATCATAAGAAATGTTTCATCCTTAAAAATATATTATCCAATGTCCAACTTAATTCCTTCAAACCATTATACTTATCTAAAATACTTCAGTCCAAACTCACGGTCCATGATTAATAAGAAAGGTCACTTAACATAGGTGGGAATACCTTCATTGTGTATTATCCTAAGACATGGTAATAAACTGAATTACCAGAAAACCATATTAGAATTGGTATGTGCTTCTTTATTCCCTTTGTAAAATGTAGAACACTAGATATACTCCTTAAATCCAAAAATGATGTAATATCTAGCATGGATTAAATATACAAACCATTAATTAGTTCCAAGGTAGTCAATAATATACAATATGATTTATCCAACTCAATTAACTATTATTAAAAAATAATTACCTCATCCTCATAACTATTTTTAGGTTTATATTTCCCTCAACCATATATTTTCCAAAAGTTTAACCTGCTATTGTTTCACTTTTCTTGGTTCCACACAATCTCAAATATTTTATGAAATATTACTACAATATAATATTTATATACTTTATCATTATTATAAATTGTACATTATTAATACAATACTCAAATGAAAAAAATCGTTAATAACAACATAAGAACACTAATCATTCCTCTTAATCTATAGTAGTATCATAACTTCATTATTAACTAGTAACATCATTTTGGGTATACTATGATGATTGGGAAGTTGATTCGCGTAGTGTCCCAACTCCTTACAGATGAAGCATTGTACATTAGAAACATATTTTTACCCTTGTAATCATGAAATTTGTTTCCTTTTTTACTACACAAATAACAAACTCTCATTCCCATCATGAATTTACCAAGGTGATTCTGTCCACAGTTATAACATGTGGTAAAATACTTCTTTCCCTTATTCCCATTATACATCTTTTCCTCTAACATCATCTTCTTCTTTTTCTTCCCTTCAAAACCATATGACTCAGATAATTTATTTCTTATCTTATTAACACATGATAATATTTCATTATATGATTAAAATTCATGGGAGACTATTTCCCTTCTAAATGTTTTATTATGACCATAAAATATAGGATCCTTTTTACTCTTTGGATCATTCGTATTGTTGAAATTCTTATTCCTTCAACTGGGTGCCATTTCTAAATGATAGCATACACAAAGTTCAATCGTATAATAATGTATAATCTAAAAACTATAAAAATTCAAATCATTAATTGAATATTTTCACACATATAGTCTCATAAAAATGGTTTCTTTGCTGAAATATTTTCACATAAATCATTTATAATGGTTTGTAAAGAAAATGTGAATTATCCTAATAATATCCCTTGAGAGTGTCAAACTGGGTGTGCAGTAAGGCCCATTATCTTGTACCAAGATACCCCAGGTCAAGCCCAAAACACCTTGTCAGATTTTTCACTCCTAGGTACATCTATTATAGAACCATGTCTAGTTGTAGTATCCATAGAAGGATTTATTTCTTGAACGACTCGCAAAATATATACATTACCAAAACTATAGGAATTTATTCTATACTAATCCTCAATGTCTACCTTAGGGTAATGTTTCTAAAAAAGAGTTTATCTAAATATAGTTTTCCAAGGTTATTTATAAATTTCCACTGATAAAAATTGTAATGCCCTGACCCCAGTTACCCAGAGTCAGTGAATTATTACACAACATTGCCATGATCACAATAGATCATGTCTGTAAGGACCGATCATTTTTTCAGTCATGGAAAATAGATTACATACATGAAATTTATTTTATAATTTCTAACAGAAAATATTACATAGATAATCATTTTATTACTCCATTTTTCTTTTAGATTAAACCTTCATATTAATTAGAATACACATCTTTGCATCCTGGGAAAAAGAAACATAAGAAAGGGGTGAGCTTAGATGCCCATTAAGGATAAAAAATAGAGAGAAACTATCATTAATAATCATAAAAATTTAGGGAATGGTATAAAATTTAAACAAAAGACCTTTAAATTTATACTTCATCATAATATGGAAATGTCAAATCAAATAATTCTATTTACTTATTTACAAGGATATTATACTAGCCTAATAATCACATGTTACAATAATAACTAATCTCATAATGATAGAGTGCATAGTGACAGAAATATTAACAACAAATTCAAGGCCTCGTTCCAGGACCCTAAATATAAATTTTGTCTTGGACTTGTTCCAAGACACTAGTTTGCCTAATGAAAATTAATGATTCATCTAGGGGTTATATCGGGCCCTTCCCATCACTTATTATGTCCAATTCATTCCTCATATGAAAATTTTGAAACAAAGCATAATCTTTCGTATTAAAATTAGCATACAAAATGTAAATAATTTAACAACATACTATGAATGGTATAAAAATAGCACATTCACGGTCAAACATAGAAAAAATCATTCAATATGAATTAAAATATCATATTATAATAAATCAACCTCAATAAAGAATAATATCCAATAAAGGATATTGATATAGTTGAAAATGATCAGTAAAACTCTTTGAGAGAAACATATTTTTTTGTGAAATCATTTAAAAGTCTCAATTTTATAAAAGAAGACATTATATAATATTTTTGAATCAAAGTGTCTCATAGAACTTTGAAACTTTTTAATGGAATATACATTTTAAAACAATCGTGTCCATATAAATAAATGATTAAAATCATTTTCAAAAAATGAACATTAATTAAAAAGATTTAGAAAAATAAATCACTAAAACATTTAATATAATGATATTGCTAAATGTTCACATCCAAAAAAACATAATCTATTCCTTTTGAAAACTTTTTTATGAATCATGGACAAGGATGATAAATATGTCCCACTAAATACTTACACATAAATAATCTTGTATAACAATGAGATTGAAGAATTAACCCTTACCTTGTACTTTCCTTTAGTAGATGGTATGTTTAACCCCCATGTATAAGGACCATAGTATGATATTAAATTATAAAAAGAACCATATTAATATTTATGATATCATATATGATTCATTTATTACTTTATACTACCCATTTAATAATAATTTCCATGTTAAAGTAACATTATGGGTAATAATCACTTTCTTTAGAGTACATGTTTTAACTTGTTATTCTTGATCGTATCACTTAGATCATGAATTACATAGTAAAAAAATATAAAACATGATTTTTATATCATATATATTCAGAATATAAATATGTATAATAGATTGAAATATTAAATGGAAACACTATTCATGGGGATGGTAGTCTTTACATAGGCATGGACATTATTTCCTAATAATTTTCGTATAAAATGGAAGTAAGTAAAAAATATATATTTATTTACATAAATATATATTATTAAAGTATATATATTATTTAATATACCTCATAATTAATCAATATACATTTTTTATAAAAAAAATCTTGAATGGTGACCTTTGAATATAAATCTCATCGCGTCGTGGAGATGATAATCCCTACGTACGCATGAGCAACAATATCATAATATTGACGGTGAAAAAATGATTAATTGGATGTTATATTATATATAAATAATAATTAAAATGTTATCTTTATTGTTTTTATCAATTATACTCATTATTATACCCATCCAAATAATGAAGAGTTGAATAACAAATACACCACGTCCTGGAGATGGTAAGCCATGCGTACTCATGTATGTTGACTTTGTCATTCATAGGATGCATATAATAATGAATATGTCTCAGTAAGTATAAGGTACTGGAGTTATTATTTTAGTATGAAAATAACATAGAAATAGGTAGTGGAAGAAGAAAATAACTTTAAAAGAGGTGATAAATAATTACCTCTTCTTCAGGTGATTCCTTTTGATTTGAACAAAAGGGCTTATTAGGTTTGATTTATAATCAAAGAATGAATCTATGATGAAGTGGGGGGTTTTGGTGTATATTTGAGCAGGGTTTGTCTAAGCCAAATTGCATTGGAGGTGTAAAGCTAAGAGAAGGGGAAGTACCCTATCATAAGAGATGTGAGGGAACTTTAGGAAAAGCATGAAATATTATTTTATTATAAAATAATTTTCGGTTTCTAATAGCTAAAAATGGATTTCTTTCTAGGATACCATGATGATGGGTCAAAAATCTCTAATCCAATTGGTTTTAGATAGGTTTATGTCAGCATATTAACCTTATATTTTAGATTTAACACTTAGTTAAATAGTTTAACTTTTATCATGCCTTCTTGTATTATTAAACATTATCATTAATTAACATACTATAAACTGCCAAAATAACCTCAAATTGTTCATTAATGACATATCTAACATTATTTAAGTTCTTTGGATGAACCTTATATTTTTAGGAATATTATAGAATTTAATAATATTTTATTTTTAAAAAAAAACACATTTTTGTCAATTTTGACACTATTTAGTATTTGGTTTTTGTGAAATTAATAAAAATATGATTTCATTGAAAAAAAATCATTGAATTAATCCTAAAATGTTATATTAACATTTAAAATTCATGGATGTCATCATAAGTTTCAATTTACATTTATATTCCTATTTATAATATAAATTATTTTAATCATTCATTAATAATGTAATTACTGCATCATCATTGTGTTATAATTAAATTTAATTATATAATGTATAAAAATTTTAAACAACATACTATGACATTGGAAATATTTTTAGATTTTTTATGAATATTTATAGTTGAATGTATCTTATATATAACCCTATATTAAAAAAGGTTATTTATTAAATTTTGAATTTAACACTTTTAACTCTTCATTAAATAAATGATAATAAATGTCATAATCCAATCCAAGTGGATAAAAAAGGTTCATATTTTTTTCTTGACGTTTATTTTGGTTGAAATACACTTATCCAACAGAATTATGACAAATGTTTGGGTAATTATAATATCATTTTTATCTTTAATTACTTTATTTTGTTTTAACTATGGTAAATAAAATACAAAAGATATTATTCACCAAAAATTACTTTCATACCATTGAACCACATATTACATACTGATGTAAACTGTGTTTCTCAGACTTTTGAATTTTAATTCATAAGAGTAGTAAAATTATATTTTATGCAAATTTTGAAATGTGCCTAGAAGGTGAGCAAAAGTCGTTAAAAAGGTTCAATAAAATTTTATAGGTCTAATCTTATTATAAAGTGACTCCAATTAATTACATTAGAAGAATATATTTATTTTGTATCTATTTTTTGTTTATGGTATATTTTTAATTAAAATAAATATTTAAAATAAAAATTTGGTTTTTATCTACAACGCAGTGTTTCTCACTATTCATCAACAATTTAATGTCTTCGAAAAAAACCAAAAAATCACCCAAATATAATTTTGATATTAAAAATTAAAAAATTATTTAAATTTTACAATATTCAATACGTATAATTTTTATTAATTAATAAAAAATTAATTCCCATTGTCAAAACTACAAAACGGGTTTTTAAGAAGTAAAAAGAATCAAAAGATTGGCATTTGTTTTTGTATAATATAAATTTTAAATTATATAAAATGATATAAATTATATTAAATGATAAAAATATAATATAATTATACATTTTAACCACTCAATTGTATCATTTATCACTATAAATTATTTCAAATTAAAAAGTTGTTTTTAATTAATATTTAGAATTTTACTATTCATCAAAATATGAAAATTATTATAAAAGTACCAAAAATTTATCCAAACTAAAATTTTATGTCTCAATTCTAATGAATATTTAAATTTAATTTAATTTAATATATAAAAGTGTCAAATATTATATTTAATATGGGTTCTCCATTAAAAGGCAAAAAATGCATTTTTTAAAAAATATTCTTTTATCTGAAAAAATGAATGTTTCCTTATATTATGTCTAAGAAACACAGAAGACGAATTTTATAATTATATAGGATATTTATAAAATTATAATTTTGGTTAATATTATTCATAACCACTTTCTTAACTGCTAGTTTGATAGGTCGTGATGCGCTTGAACTCAGTGTTCCGTGTAGCACAAGCTGTTGAATTACTTTAAAGAAATATCATATTATAAAATCATGGGGTGATAAATCAATATACAATCTCATGTGATATTTTTCTAGGTATTGATGGTGTAGCTAGTATCCTGGGATATTATACACTATACACATCACAACACAATGGTGTGTGGGTGTTGACAGATACAAATCACATACAATTATACCACACAAGATTTTAGTAATATAAAGTTATCGGAAATTGTTTTATTCACATTTAGGAGAAACACTATTTAAAAAATTGATTACCCTTGGTATGGTATACGGTTTGGGGAATTAATAGCCTCAAAACTGGTGGGATCATTTGGTTCATATGCAGATCATTTCTCAACCACTGATTCACTTTAATCATTTCTTATACATTTATCTGCCAAAACAAACCACAAAATAATATCTTCTAGTGAGTATGTTAGACTATTTAATCATTTCACCATATTATATGTATCTTCAGGTGGTTTTATCTTCCAAAAATATTTTCAATGAGAGACTTCAAAACCTAATCCTCTAACATGACAATATTTTTCATGCCACATCAAAGCTATTAAAAGTAGCTTTTCTTCTGGTACAATCATTGTCAATTTATGTGTATAAATCATATAAAAAATGATCATAAATAGATATTTTTATGTTATATTATTATAAATCATAATGAAATACAGTTATTTCATACTTACACATGCTTCCCATACTATTATTGTGTTTTTATCAACTAATTTACCCTCTTTATTTACACAAGCCTCCTTCCATAGCCCAAGAATTAGGATGAAAGTGGATTCAGATTTTGATTCATCAATCTATATATAAAAAAGGAACATATATTTTTTAATATCACATAATTATGATTTTTTTTAATTTAAAATTCATACCAATTTCTTCTCTAACGAAGCGTACCCCATCATTACTTTGTGTTAGAGGTACATTGGTTCTGATGCACATTCTTTATTTTCCAAACACTTTTGTTGTTTCACAAATTAACAATTTTTTATCATGATGGATAAAATAAAAAATTTAAAATAAATATTATCTACCGTAATTTACTTGAAATTATTTCTCATTACGACGATTGATAAATGTAGTCCAATTTTCTTATTTTAAAGTGTGTTTACAAATTAATGGTGGATGAGGCGTTATTTTCCACTTAGTATCCCTAAGATTTAACATCATAAGAAGAGTCTATAACTCTATGTTATTTCCAGTATCCATTAAGAAAAATATCTTACAAAAATATTCCCAACTAGACAAAATTTCAAAGGAATAATGAAAAACAAAGCAAAGTTTCATTATAAAAATATTCAGTGAAAAAGAGAAAGTATGTTGTAACATTATTGTTATATATTTAAATATGATTTACTTCATTATAGGTAGGATGTAGTTCTATTAATAAATATAAATCAGAAAACTTATTACCATTGTGACCAGAAGATTACGAATGAAAATTGACTTGTTGGGTTTAATAGAATTTCCACGTTGATTCCCACATATCACAAATTTTATACCCGGACTTGTTTCCTTGATAATTTCATTCACCACTATGATGTTGCATCATTGTTTCTTTTTTCATCAAAATTTTGTTCTTCCTTGGGATAGGTAACATCATATTTTTTTAAAAACATTGTCTGCATGAGTAGTCAAAATTTTAATTTTCCTTAAATAACAAAAATACAATACACTCCATTTATAAATGTCCGCATTTTAACACATCTTGCATGAAAAATAGTTACCATATTAAATAGATATAAAATACATCAACACTATAGTACAACTAACCTTTACTAAATTTATTTAATTCATCCTCATATTCTTGATTTCCTTAAATCTCTTGATGGAAGATTGGAATCCCTACTTCAATCCATCCTTCCTCCCATGATTGTGGTTCAAAAGTTACTTGATAAAATACACATAGACTAGGTATTATTGCATTTTGTTTTTTGATATCAATATTCCATATTTTGTGGATGTCCACCTAAATTTGATGAACTACTCTAACCCAAATTCATCTCATCCCTGGAAGTACTGATCATTTTGGATGATTAGTATTCAAAGTAGTTTGAAAAACATAGAAATGATGGGGGATGCATCTCAAGGAATGAAATGTAATAATTAATATTTCGGAGATGAAATTCGAGTTTCTACTGTGGTTCAAAAATAACTTAAATACAATTTTAATAACGGATTCTAACATATTATATTTTAAAAATGAAGCAATGTAAATTACAATACACATGAATTCCAGTTGTAGTTATATACATCCACTCAAAAAAATATTTTTTGTCACTTCCTTTGAATTTTTTTGGTTAGTCTTAGAAAAGATAAAAACATGTGGTGGTATTGGTGTGACAATGATGATAGTGTTTGATAGGCAAAAATTTCACCTTGATTCCATGAGAACGTATCCTGAAGATGATGCTGAAAATAGGGTTGGAGATCTCCACTCATTATGGGAAGAATACCTTCAAGAGTCTGATTTAAAGCCTTTTAAATTTATCAGTGTTTAAGGTAAAGAGAATCAAAATATGTTTTTAGTGTGGTTTTTACCAAAAAAATCTGCAATAGGATTATTTTCCGGAAGTCACTCATAATAGTATTATTCTCATCAATGTATGATAAAATACGTAGTTCTAATAGGATCCAATGTCACCACACTAAAAAATGTATTTTTCTTGTGATGTTTTTTCAAAAGTAACTATGTGATTCATATATCAAAAATAATATAAAGAAACCCAAAAGATAATTCATTATGTTTTTATTAATTTTTCAGTTTTATTTTTGTGTTATTAGGAAGTAGTAAATGAGGGGGATGAAAGGATGAAATATTTGATGAATGAGTTGGGAGATGCCCTATTAAAACCCATGGCGGCAGCTTTGGTGGAGATTATATAATAAAATCTGGCCGGGAGGTATGTTATCAAGGATCTTTGGAACCAGAATGATGGTAGGAGGCTAGTTTGAAAGTGGGAGTCCAATAAATCATTATGAGATAGAAGATAATCAAGTGTTTGTGGATGGATTTTATAAAGCTAGTGAATGTTAGTTATACTGTAGTATTAATGTATTATATCTCCATTCATTACAGTAATAATTTTCATGCAATATGCCTACAATTTGGGCATTTTATGGATTGTATTGTATTACATATCTATCATACCAAAATGAATTCTTATTTACACAAACTTATTTGTGAAAACAATGGTATTTTATTTATGAAAAGTTATTTAAGTTTTCTATGAATAATATCTATTGTTTACTTATTTCAAAAAAGCTGATGAAGATGTAGTTTGAAGGGGTCTCATATGAAGCAGGAATGAATTTACAGAGTAGGGGTGACATTGTGTAGGTATAGGTATGTAAAACAAAGAGACTATGGTTCCCAATATGTCTAGAGATTGTGGTTACCATTTGGATCTCCATTGGGATTATGCACTTGGAAACATTAGTCTAAAAATAGTATGGAAAAATATAGTTAACCATATAATTAAAAAGTGTAATTACATGTTGATTTAATAATATATATACTTAAGAATAAATTATAAAACACATTTGTGGGTCCCCCCGTTATAGTTCTAGTATTTTCTTTAATAAATTAATTTATTGTTTTCATTTGTTAAATTAATTGATTTTATTATGGACATTTAACAACGATAAAAATAAAGCATTGATAAAGGTCGCCCTTTAAAAGGGCTTATTTTGGCATTGATAAAATGGACATTATCAGCACATTTTTCTAGTGTTGATAAATGTCAGTGTTGTTAAAGGCCTCTTTTGAGGTAGTGAATAGACATGAGAGAATATAAGAGCTTGTGAAATAATCCAGATCATTCTATAAATATTAACTCATTCTGGAAAGCATCCCTCACTAGATGAAATAAAATTTCACCCACATGCTTGATCACACCATAAATGGTTTGACTAATGGGAATTATCCCATAGAAATAATAAAGAAATCATATCAAATTCCTTGTTATGTTCCACCAATCATATTTTAATCCCAACTATTTCAGCAATCATTCTTAGGAAATTCTCTAGCTATATCTGATTCCAAGTCAATAGTATAAGTAGAGTAAGCCAACCAATGCCAACTGAGAATCTAATGAAATGCACATATATCATATATATTTAATACACACAAAATACATCACCTTTAGTCACCATAAGGATCAGTATCTTACCTTTCAACCAATTGATCTCAATAACATCAACATCGAGGATATCCCATTATACATAAAGTAAATGGATCATGAGGAGTCCACATCGAGGACATCCCATCCATTCATATAAATGGATCATAGGGAACCAATAATGAGGAAATATCATCCATTCAATATAAAATAAGGTAATATGTTTTTCTAAGGATATTTTTCATGATAGTAATTTCCACTAATTTCATAAAAGTGGGAAACGAGCCTCAATCATCCTTTTTAAATAAAGTCAAAAAAACCTTTCGAAAATGGTGAAAACAAACCATTTTCCATTTTGTAAACCTTCATAAAATTACATTTAAGCCTTTAATCAACATTTGAAAAAAAAATCCTCTTTCATCAATATTACATACGGACCACAAATCATCATTACATGAAACCCCATTTTAAAATAACTAAACACACGACATTCTTTTGTACAAACCCTTTGGAAACACATTTTCTAAATTTAATCCACCATTTAGGATTTTATAAAATAATTTCCCAAGTCAAATCATGAATTAAATATCACAAATCTCTCAAAAAAGCCATATAGACATGTTTTCAAACACTGACTGTGCAACATTTAATAAAACAACACAATTCACTTAATAAGAAAGAAGAAATAAAGACTTTACACACCAAAAAATTATTCAAAAGATCAAAAATCATTATTTAGGAAAATATAAGGAATTAAAAATCTTGAGAATAATTATTTTATAATTTAAAGGTAAAGTGCATAGGGAAACCTACCTTAATGTCACAGCACTTCAACAACACATGACCAAAACAACCTCACCAAGGTACCCAAAGCAAAGAAAAACTAAGAGAAACCCTAACTAAGAAAAACCCCCATCATAAATCAATGGAAACATGAACCCTTGATCCACATGACCTATGTAGAAGAGGAACTCAAGAGAAAATTGAAGTAATAAAAAGATGGATAAGAGAAGATGAGAATACCTTGAGAAATATGAACCCAAACTTAATGAAATCACTAGATCCACACCATTGGAGAGGAGGAGGGACATGGAAAAAAAGGGAGTAGGAACCTTTTGGTGACAAAAACTTAGGGGATGAATGGGGATATTTTATGTTAAAAGTATGAAGGGTAGAAGTGGAATTTCAAAATTTCTATGATCGGGGAATCATGTATTGTTTCTTAATCCATTTTCCAATAGTGCACCCCTTACTAGACATACATTGTTCACTCAGGTGTTTTGACGGAAAAGATTGGTAAACCATGTTCCAACAATGTGAAATGTTTCTTCGATGATATAGAGCCTCCTCGCGAGCATTCCATATGGTATGAAAAACTATGGGAAAGTCGTTTGGCGCACCCCAAACACTATCCTTTAAGGCACATGGTTTACTGTCTTGGGATTCACAATTTCCTTGAATCATGTTCCAATTACAGGTTATCTGTTATCATGTCCAAAATATCACTTTTTACCAAAAACACTATAGGAAACTACTGCATGAACATGAGATAATCAATAAACAAAAATTAACCTAATAAATAAAATCCTATTAGACCATGAACATAAGAGAGAAACAAAAATAAAAAATATGAACATAAATAAATGATGAATATAAAAATATGGGTGTGACAATTCTCCCCACTATTATTGATTTCTTCCCCCATAAAGCCATAAAATTTTCTAGTTGATCAATCAAATACAAAGGATACACAAAACCACATGATCCATCTGATCATGCTATGAACACCACAACCACCACAAAAAAAAGACATTACTCTTCCCTAAAATGATCCCATGATCGAAATCCACATCCTGAAACATTATAGAAATATTGAACCAATTTTTTTTTTACAAAAGTACAACATTCCCCCAAATGAAGTGAAATTCAAAGACCAACAACTTCAAACAAAAAACCACCTCCTATCATAACAACACCGGAGAAAATGATGAATTTCCCAAATTGGAGGCCAGAACAAAATCACCACCATTAGATATCAACTTTAACAAAAAAACTCTTTATGATACCATAAGGAGACCCATATTGGGTCTCCCCACCATTAAAGATCTATTTAATTAATCTCACTAGCATATAACAACATAATAAAACCTTCTATGGGATAACCTGGAACTCTTCAGACCACATGAACTCCCTTTAACAGAGTTACAACATGAAAAACATTCCTCACAACATTCAAAAAACATGTTAAACACATATTAAAAACCATAAACTTCAAAACATGATTAATCCCACTCTTAAAAGAATTTACCTTCAAGGAATAGTCCTCATAGAATTCTAGAAGATAAGGAACTAGGTCAACAAAATGAAAAAATAACTACAACACTGATCCATCACCTAGTTGTACACATAACATCTCTATCTTCTTTCTCACCTTCTCTACCTTATAGATATTATTCTGGATAAGTAAAACCTAAATGAACTCCTTTGTATGTTATTTGACGAAGCGTTGTCGTGCACGCTCTCAAAAATATTTATAGCTAAGTGCAGCACAGGGGCTGACCTAGGTCGTTCTCTTGAGGAGCTTTTGTGGTTAATAAATCACTACTTCTATTCCACCTAATCTAATTATTTTTTTATTGTTCAATTTTTAATGAAATAAATGTAATTTAATAAAATAAATTAAATTCATAAATCATAAGAAACTTAAATTTAATTCTAAATTACCATGCAATGCTAAACAGAATGTAATTAGGGAAGAAAGGAAGTTCTCCCGAGAGAATATTCAGGGAGAACCTTCATTGGCCAGCTTCAAATATTCTTAGTTTACACACTCCATCGTATGTGTGCACACATTATTCTACACCGGTTATGAATGAAAAGTCTACTTAGCGATCGCCAAGCACACCTTCCATCCACCTCCTCAATCGAGGGAAAATGGTTGTAGATTAAGAAGTTAATCTTTAGACAACCATAGTGAGGATTACACCCACCATAAATTATCCTTAGAATTAACTCAAAGAATATTAAAAACATGGTCTTGGGTTCAAGAACCTTATTACTCCCTCGGGATATTTCTCGGATTAGTTACCCATGATCATGAGTATTATAGTTCACGATGGTAAGATGAGAGGAAGAAAAGAGGGTGAATCGGTGGACACAAAAATAAAAACAATGCATGAATTTATTAGAAATAAAAATTACAATTAAAAACTAAAAATAAAGAAAAGAAATAAAATAAAAAGAAATGTGGAAGATTTGCGTCCGGCCTCCCTCGGTGGAGATCTCCTCCTTGGTGCCTTGAAGAAATGGATGGAGAATGGGATGGTTTGAGGGGAAGGAGCTCTCCTCCTTTTATAGGCAGAATTAGACCCCCGAGAGTTGTCGCGTTTTGGACCCCATATATGACCTCTTCACGCGTTGAGGCATTCTTCAATGTTGTTCATAATTGTCTTGGCCGTGTCCCCTCAAAATCTCAGCGGATTTGGATAGGTATTCCGAGAGTTATGACCAATTTCCTCTGACAATTTATTCTGTCCAGTCAGAATCATCAAACCGAAAAACACCGTTTTGTACTGAATTAATGTCCCTGAAAACGGCCATTTCAGGCGTGGCCTCCTTAATGAAACTTGTTCCAAATCTTCTTAACCGTCTATCCACAAAATTTCAGCTCCATTAAAGTCGTTTTGAGCGAGTTATGGATATTTCACGGAACCTTCGTTTTTCTGGAAGAAATTTCCTGGAAGCTTCCTTGGTGTTCCTCAATAATCTTCAACTTCATTGAATTGTTTGGACCTCAAGATGGTAAAATCAGATCCTGGTCCAGAAGACAAAGTTGAAGGAAATAAAATAAGTATTCTAACAAAATTTTAATCAGAAAATTTGGAATTTTATTTTTCCTGAAATGACCAAAATACCCCTGACGTAAAATTCTGTCAAAAATCCAGAATTAGCTTTTTTTTCACATTTGGGTTCAAAATAGCACTAAAACCTAAAAACATGATAATTACCCATTCAATAACACTTTTGTGGGATTATAAACAATGTTTTACAGTATAAAATATATGAAAATGTGAGCTTCATCACTCCCCCACACTTAAACATTGCACTCCTGGGCAATCATCTTACATCCAAATCAAAATCCACACAACAATCAAAAATGAGAAAATATCAATGATTTTATCCAAAATAGAATTCCATCATGTCTCATTTATGAATAATAATTCTATCATTTTCATTTCAATCATTAAAATTTGTTCAACCTTATAAATCAATCCATGGACCAATCCCAACCTACCTCACATTGATTTTTATGTCACTCTTCACTCAAGAGAAATTGATTCTGGAGTTATGCTCATACTTGAAAATCATATGTATCACCATAGGTTTGTGAAAATTATCATTTCTCCACAGCGTGAAACATGAAAATGAATTTAATCATGAGGGCTTTAATTAAAGGTTCAAATGATTCTGTGGCTTAGGGTCGGTGGTAAAATGATTGGAAAATGTTCCAAGCTAGAAAGAGGAGGTTGAACTTATAAGTACAATGCATGATTAAATCAAGTGAAAACACAGGAAATTTCTCACTCAATACTGCTTGTAAATGTGAAAAACAACCCCACACATCTTTATGACATGTTACATGAGCCAATAAGTGATTATAAAGAATGATATCATCCAAGTTCTCCCTGTTTTTTTTTTGTAAAGCTCCAGAAAGGCACAACTTTATTATTATTATTATTTTTTTTTTGTAAAGCTCCAGAAAGGCACAACTTTATTTTCTCTTTTTTTTAATGGAGAACCGGATGAAATGAAAGAAGCATAATGAAATGATGACTCATGCCCAATTTTCTAATAATACATTACCCAAAATGATGACGCACACATTACACCACCCAAAAATGATACATATCCCATGGAACACACACGAAAGGCCCTTCCCCCACACTCAAACTTGAAATAACCATGCAAAAATACTAAAAGGGCAGGTAGGTAAGGAAAAATTGGATTGTAATGTGGCTTAAACCTATAAGGCAATTCATGGCATCTAAGGGCTTACGAAGGATAAATGTAAAGGTGGGTCTTAGGATAAAATGTGGCTAGCCAAAGAGATGCCTCAATCATTTTAAATACATTCCATGAAATCCAAAGCTTCGAAAGAGAATATTCACAAATTCTGGTTCTCACACAAAATTCAAGTTTCCCTCAAGAAAGTGTGGGTATTAGGAAGAATATGTAAAAGTGGTTTAGAATACCTCACAGGATGGGAAAAAATATTTTGGGTCAGTGTTTCATGGTCATGGATTTCAAAAATCAGTCAAACTCAAAAAATGATTTACAATCCAATTCATGAAAAATGTTTTCACATCAACAATCATTTAAAATCCATTATTTCAAAAATCATTTCAACTCTTTATAATCAATTGATGTGTGAAAAGTGATTAGAATATTCATTAAAGCTCAAAAAATCCTTAAAAAAAATGAAAAGAACACAAGAAGAACTAAGCAGGTTGACACTCCCCCACACTTAAATTTAACTACCCCTTATTTCAACTCAACAAAATATAAATATAATGGTAGAAAATCAAAGGTAAGGAAATATACAACCTGACATTATTTTAGAGGTGGATGCCTTGAGTTAAGCTCCTAGAAGCAACCACTTTAAAACTACAAGAAAGTAATGAAAATAAATAAGAAAAATAAATAAAAAGAATGAGAAAAGGAAAAGAAAAGAGATAATGCTTGGTTTAGACCCCCAAGCGGGTGCTAGGTTTTTACTGCCCCTAGTCAGGCAGTTTCAGTAGATTATCCCCAATCAGAAGGTGGATGTGGTTTCTTTGAGATGAACCACCACATGTGAGATTTCCCGATATCCATGATTAAACACTGAAAGTAGATAACCCCAAATAAGATTTGAATGTTTCCAACCCCAGATAAAGAATAAAGAAGAAATTTGATTTTCGAAGTGGGAGGGAATAAAAGATAATGGTGCTCCCTGTTAACTTCGGTGGTGTCCTCCTCCATATGGTATGCAAATTTTTGTTGAGGAGGTAGTCGCACCACCGCCACCTTCTCCGGATCTTCTTCCTTGATTACCACCACTTGGGTGGTCTCTTTCATATCATCCATGGTCTGCTCCATTTGTGCTATATCTAAAATTTCAGGAAAGGAGAAGTCAGAAAACAATTCAGTTTGAATAAAATTAAAACATGACGAATCAATAAAGAAATCTTCCCTTTCCAGTAATTCAGCTTGGTAATTGATCTCTTCAGGCATGACCATTGGAAACTCCATCTCAGCAGTTGAATTTTCTTCTTCATCTTCCAAAGCAAGATTGAGGTCAAAAGGTACTGATTTTTCAATATCAAGCATGGGAAGATCATGTTTCAAGTTATCTTCGACAATGTTATTCCAAGATTCTTTGAAAAAATGTTGATCTCCCATGAGAGCATCAGTTGGAATGTGTACTTCTGGGACCTCCTTGAGCAATGGTTGAGTGCGGGATGATGTGATAAGTTCCTTTAGAAGTTCTTTCTCACCCGCCTCAGGTTCATTAACATAAAATGTGATCGGTGAAATCTCTTCCACCACTCGTTCTGGTTCAGGTTCAGGCTCAGGTTCAGGCTCAGGTTTGGATTGCTCTTGGGATGTGCATACATATTCAGCAATCCATTCAATTTGGCTCTCCAGTTTTTGAACTTTATCACTAATCCTATGAAATTGAGCATCAATTTCATTGCAAACATTTTCTGGCACCTGAGATTGGTCAATCCATGCAGAATAATCACCATTGAAATACATCATGAACAAAAAGTTTTTTTTTTAGTTTTTGAAATTTATGATTTTTTTGTTGTTTTTTTTAAATGAAAGGAAAATTATTTACACAATGTGAATAAAAATAGTGAATTAAAACCACTTGGATCCCCGGCAACGGCGCCAATTTGACGAAGCGTTGTCGTGCACGCTCTCAAAAATATTTATAGCTAAGTGCAGCACAGGGGCTGACCTAGGTCGTTCTCTTGAGGAGCTTTTGTGGTTAATAAATCACTACTTCTATTCCACCTAATCTAATTATTTTTTTGTTGTTTAATGTTTAATGAAATAAATGTAATTTAATAAAATAAATTAAATTCATAAATCATAAGAAACTTAAATTTAATTCTAAATTACCATGCAATGCTAAACAGAATGTAATTAGGGAAGAAAGGAAGTTCTCCCGAGAGAATATTCTGGGAGAACCTTCATTGGCCAGCTTCAAATATTCTTAGTTTACACACTCCATCCTATGTGTGCACACCTTATTCTACACCGGTTATGAATGAAAAGTCTACTTAGCGATCGCCAAGCACACCTTCCATCCACCTCCTCAATCGAGGGAAAATGGTTGTAGATTAAGAAGTTAATCTTTAGACAACCATAGTGAGGATTACACCCACTATAAATTATCCTTAGAATTAACTCAAAGAATATTAAAAACATGGTCTTGGGTTCAAGAACCTTATTACTCCCTCGGGATATTCCTCGGATTAGTTACCCATGATCATGAGTATTATAGTTCACGATGGTAAGATGAGAGGAAGAAAAGAGGGTGAATCGGTGGACACAAAAATAAAAACAATGCATGAATTTATTAGAAATCTAAATTACAATTAAAAACTAAAAATAAAGAAAAGAAATAAAATAAAAAGAAATGTGGAAGATTTGCGGCCGGCCTCCCTCGGTGGAGATCTCCTCCTTGGTGCCTTGAAGAAATGGATGGAGAATGGGATGGTTTGAGGGGAAGGAGCTCTCCTCCTTTTATAGGCAGAATTCGACCCCCGAGAGTTGTCGCGTTTTGGACCCCATAAATGACCTCTTCACGCGTTGAGGCCTTCTTCAATGTTGTTCATAAATGTCTTGGCCGTGTCCCCTCAAAATCTCAGCGGATTTGGATAGGTATTCCGAGAGTTATGACCAATTTCCTCTGACAATTTATTCTGTCCAGTCAGAATCATCAAACCGAAAAACACCGTTTTGTACTGAATTAATGTCCCTTAACACGGCCATTTCAGGCGTGGCCTCCTTATTTAAACTTGTTCAAAATCTTCTTAACCATATATCCACAAAATTTCAGCTCCATTAAAGTCGTTTTGAGCGAGTTATGGATATTTCACGGAACCTTCGTTTTTCTGGAAGAAATTTCCTGGAAGCTTCCTTGGTGTTCCTCAATAATCGTCAACTTCATTGAATTGTTTGGACCTCAAGATGGTAAAATCAGATCCTGGTCCAGAAGACAAAGTTGAAGGAAATAAAATAAGGATTCTAACGAAATTTTAATCAGAAAATTTGGAATTTTATTTTTCCTGAAATGACCAAAATACCCCTGACGTAAAATTCTGTCAAAAATCCAGAATTAGCTTTTTTTCACATTTGGGTTCAAAATAGCACTAAAACCTAAAAACATGATAATTACCCATTCAATAACACTTTTGTGGGATTATAAACAATGTTTTACAGTATAAAATATATGAAAATGTGAGCTTCATCATTATTCTTAAGGATGGGTTCTAGAGATATAATTTTACCACATGCAGGTCGGTCCATCAAGCATTAATGTAGAAAACATGACCTTTAATGTCTATGTAAACTCATGGAGATTGAAGATACATTCTATTTTATATATCTACTCATCCTTTTCAGGAGGATACACATGACCATAAAATATAGGTGGATTAAAATTTCCAAATTTGAGAAGGAATTCCATATGTTGATCATCCAGAAAACTTGATAATGGGGAACCACCTGTAGCTACACCACGAACATCCGTATAATCTTTATGAGGGTGAATACTAACCACAGAAGAAATCAAAGAGCTCAATCAAACCAAACCTACAAAAATAAATTATCAAGATCAAGAACTACATAAACATAATTCCCAAGTCATAAGAAAACAAGACACATTACAATTTGTTTTAAAAATATCAAATTTTTTTCCAATTAAATAAACTTTTTAAAATAATACAAACATGGTGGGTTGAAGAATCACAAATTGTATCCCTTATAACATCACACACATGAACCTTACCATGCTAATCTGGGCACCCATCCACTAATATAAATATAGGCCCTCATCCACCCAAGTCATCAATATACCACATTCCCACACTTATCCATGCATGTGATCATTCATGGGAGTACCTAATGTCATAAAAACCATTTTTATTTTTTAAAAACCAAAAAATTCCACTCAGGTTTTCAAAATCTCAACTCACGTAGCATTTCTACTTTCACAAAACATTGTAAAAGATCAATAACCACCAATTGAAAAACAATTTTTCAAATTCTACACTTCAATCCATTCCTCATGTTCCAAATAAACTCCCATGAAAATCATCCAAAAATACAAATAAACTAACTTATAAAATTTTTATAAACTCAAAAAATCCCATTATATAAAAATATTTTGATTTAAACCCACTTTTTCTAAATTAATATACCTCTCCCAAAACCATATATAAAAATAAAATTTTAAATACCAAACAAAAAAATTGTAGTCAGCTCCAAAAAAAATTATAAAGCCCAACCTCATTAAACTATTAAAATTTTACCACAAATATAATTATATAAAAACAATTTTTCTAAATTCTACCTCGAAATGAATTATGAATATCCCTTTTTACATTTTCCAAAAGCACAACTATTTTGACTAAAAATCCAACTCTCACAATTCCAAAAAAAAAGAGTTTAACAAAAATCATAACCACATAATACCCAAAACAACTCAAAAGGGGGAAATTAGTATTGATGGGTGACTTGAAGATATGGTTAGAGACTATATTCAAAACACACCACCATTATATCGAGTATTTTACAACCCTATGTCTACTTCCATATAGATTTCCAGGCAACGCGATATCACTAAGACCAGTAACCCAACTCCATTTTTGTATCCCAAACAAAAATACAAGAACCAGATTAACCTAAAGAAACCCAAATTAAAATAGAAAAACCATGTCTTAGTCTAGAATGTGCTGGAAAGACAGTCCCCTAGACCTACCCCACAAGCTATGAGAGTCTTAATCCATCTACCTTAACATTTAAAATAACATAGGGTGCTTTGAAAGCTGGTCCCTATAATGAATCAGCATAATTTGATACCATTCTATCATAAACCAACCCTGGTTGACCCTAAACCGGTCACCTAAGCTGATATGTGACAATGACCAAGAGGTGTTTTCGATCCTCTTAGGATAGAAACTAGTGTTGAGCATTAATAAAGTAACCAAGGGAATGATTTCACCCAATATGAATAAATAAACTAGAAATAAAAAATAAATAGAGCATAAAATATATAAATAACCAAACTATAAGACATTTACCCATAAACATAAATACATCAAACTGAAAAACAAAACCGAAGTATCACCTGATGACCCCAACATATCCATGTGACCATGAGGGTCCCGCATAGATAGAAAAACTAACCATCACTCATGGAGTTAAAGAACAAACTAAAAACCTACAATAGAGTCTAAAAAAATAATATTATTGTGTATTTATACTTAGTAGGCATTCCTGAACAAATATATTCCCAATGCACTTCCTTTAAATTAATGCAACATCAATTTCAGGTTTGAAATACTATATATAAAGTAAGCTTTAACACACATATTTTCACATTAAAACAAAACATGGTCCATTTACTTATTTACCACATCAACCAAATTCTCTTCCATAGAGGAGACTAAAGTATTTCAACAAATAATGATGAAAGTCCTTTTGAAGAGGGAGTAATGACGTACAAAACATTTTCCAAAAACAATTCATGAGACTTTGAAAATCAACATACATATTTTACCCAAGAAACAAAATATGTAAGAAAGATATAAAAATGATCACATAATAATGGAAATGGAAATACGTACCCTTGGTAAACCAACCAAAAATTCATATCATACACCCTCAACAGACAAATTAGTGCTAATAGATAAAGGAGAGCCTAAGAGGTGGTGAAATGATCCAAAACACACTATACATCTTGACTCAATCCATAAAGCATACCTCACTCGATAAAATAATATTTATACCACGCATTCAATTTCACTCTAACATGTCTGACCAATGAGAACTATCGCATAGTAATAATAAATAAAACATATCCAATTTTTTTGATATGGTCCACTAGTCAGAGCATAATCTTAACTAGTTCGACAACTGTTTCAAGAAAATTTAATAGCTATGTCAGGTTACCATATCAAGAGTACAAAGGGGTGAGCCAACTAATACCAATGGAAAATTTAATCACCTGAACATATATCATATATAATTAATTCAATCAATAGGCATCACCCCAAGTCACCTGAAGGATCAATCTCTTTCCTTGCAAGCAATAAATCTAAAAAAATTCCACATAGAGGATATCCAATTTAGCTCGAAGTAAATGGGTCATGAGGAGTCCACAACAAGGACATCCAACTCATTGATATATAAGATTCAAAAGTATTCTATAGCAAGGAAATACCATTAATCTAAAATAAAACTAGTTAAGAAGATCATCCATGGAGGGTTTTCAGAATTTTCATTTTCACTATTTTCACAAAAGTTCAAAACATTCTTCCATCATCCTTTTTAAATAAAGTCAAAACCAATGTTCCAAAAAATTAAAAACACAAAATTTTCCATTTCACAATCATTCATAAAATTCCCTTCAAAATTTTAGACCACATTTTCAAAATAAATTCACTTTCATCAAATTTCCAAATGGTCCAAACTTCATCATTACATGGAAAACCATATTCAATGAACCAAATACACTCCATGGTTATGTCCAAATCATTTTAAAACCAATTTTCTAAATTAAATACACCATTTAGGATGTTAAAAATCATTTTACAAGTCATAATATACTTTAAATATCACAAATCACTCACAATGTTCAATCCTATATTTTATCAAACAGTTGTTGTGGCACATTTAATAAAATAATGAAATTCACTTCATAACAAGGGATAAATCAACAATTTTCACACCAAAAAATTATTCCATAGATCACACATATTTATTTTTCACAAAAAATATGCAATAATCATGAATCCCAAAATAATTATATTTAAAGGGAAAATAAAATGGAAACCTACCTCTAACTCACGGTTCTTTAACAACGCACACCTGAAACCACCTCACCAAGGTTTAAAGAGACAAGAACAATCAAGAGAAATACTAACCAAGAAAAAACCCCAACATTAACCCATGGAAAAATTAACCCTATATACATATGACCATGTTATACAAGTTTCTCAAGGGAAAATTGAAGGAATAGGAGGAGGGAGAAGAGAATAGGATAATGCCATGAGAAATTTATCCCCAACCATTGTAAAATCACTATATCCACACCATGGGAGAGGAGAAGATCCTTGAAAAACAAGGGAGGAGGCCCCTTGGGGTTACATAGACTAGGGGGAATGAGGATAAATTGGGGTAAAATATTGGGGGGGGGGTAGATCTGCAATATCAGAATTTCTATGATCTAGACAACTCACACGGTTAAGCCCCATGGTTTCCAAAACTCTACACCAACCATGCACCCCTTAATGGGAACACATTAGGAACTCACACAATTTGTATTAATGGTTTGGTAAACCATGATAAATCAATTATATATGGTAATTAAAAGAGAAATATCCTCCTCACATGTTTGTTGAATGGTTTGAAAAACCGTACACAGGGAGTTAACCAAGCTCAATACACTAACTCTTATGTCACATGGTTTCCTTGGTTAGGCCACATAGTTTTCTCTAACAGGTTGGAACTATTCACCACGTACATTTATCCCCCAAAACGTCACATATCACTAAAAGAATAAGGAAAAAATAAGCGATGAGCATAGGATTATGAATAAACAAAATATAAATTCAAAAATTAAAACCCATCACACTCGGAACTCGGGAGAACAGACAATATCTAAATGATTAACTAGAACAAAGATGAATATAACATTCCATATGTGATAATAAATCACCATATGGGGTGTAAGATATCATCGAAATAATCTCACAAAATTACAAATAGTTTGGTTCCCTAACTACAACTATAGGAGCACATGGGATAAAAATGTTCAACTCAATATTGTTTGAAAAAAATCAAACAACTAAATTCACCTATGGGAAAATTAGTTGTGGGAAAAGTTATAATTCATAATCTACCACACCAGCAAGGATCATCCAACTATGACATTCCTAGGAACATTTAACAGATGTATGCCCTCAATTTCATGGAATATAAGGTTTTGATGTAATGATTCAAAGGTAATTCTTGATCTATCCAAGTAGCAACTAGGGATTAAAGGAATTATCCACTAACCATTATACAGCTAGAAGGAAATAGATCCAAATACCACCATTTTACAATGTTTCTTGACAACATTTTAAACCCATCCATTATGGAGAAAATATTTACAACTATATACAATATATCAGTAATGGAAAACATAAGAACATTCCATTAATGAATTGTTGAGGCCAGTAATAAAATTTCAATATATTCAGAACAACACTCTTACAAATCATGGTTCAAATTTAATATAATTAAAAGGAATGTTTGGTCAACTCATGAATAGGTTGAATAATATGACAAAAAAGGTAAAATAATTATTACTAAACAAATAATTCCAAATACTAATGTAAATTTTATTTCTATTACATTGATAAGTGTAAAAGAATTAGATTACAGTAAAATATTACCCCAGTAAATGGAAATTGGAAGTGTACAGTATCAAGAATCTAATGATAATGGCCGAGGAAAAGAATCTAAGGTGGTGGTAAATAAAGACCATAAAAATAAAAAATAATATGAATGGAATACCCAAAAAATACCCCCTTCTACATAAGAATGATATAAATCATAAAAACAAAGGATGAATCATTATAATAAGACAAGCTAGAAGTTTTAAAGCAATGTAGAAATCAATATCCCCTATTGAAATCCATTCAAAAAATTACAAGCAATGAAAAATTCAGTAAGGATATGTACACTAGTATACGAATATTAATATGAAATAAAACGGTACAACTGTGTAAGAATTTCCTGGCTCTTAATGCCCCTCAACTACCCCAAAAATTCATGGATCCAAGTACTTTTTTTAATCACTGCCTAATTGGAATAAACACTTTTTTACTATAAATTTTATGATTTGGGAACTTAAATTTATTTGATTTCTTATTATATATATTCTAATATATATATATATATATGGGAGAACTAACCCCCCCCCCCGTGCGATTTTACCACTTGCCAACAGATCCACTGCCATTTTAGTAGGATACCTTAAGGATGTCTTGGTAAGTGTATCAGGATAACCATTTTCTACTTGTTTCTACATTCACAACAAAGAAGAAGGTAAATATTAAGACCATTATCCCATTATTATAGGATGAAAAAATCTATAAATAGATAAAATAATAATAAATTTCAATGAAGGCACCTTCACCATGACATATGGGGAGGAGACAACATATATAAATATATATGATAAAATGAAACATTTTGAACATTCTATTTTAACATTAATTAATTTTAAACAACCATGTTCTTCTAGAAAAGTAATTTAATTATTTCATGAAAAAATTGGACAAGGATAATATTTGGAAACACTTGACATGATGGAAACATCTATTTTTGAAACTGATCTTACCCTAGAGACAATTTCATCTCTAGATCAATTTGATGAAATTAATGAAAATTAATTTCAGGAGATAATGAAAACTGATACTAATAGTTATACTTTACATGTGTAGGTAGACAAAATGGAAAACCGTTAAATATAAAAATCTGTTGAAAATACCTATAAATGAGAACTAAAGATTCTAGCCTCAAATTTAAACATTATGTTTGAAAAATAAAATCATAAAATAACTAAAATAACTACTAAAAATTAAAATCATGGCCATGAGAACCAAATATTTAAAATCAAAGTAAATATTTTGAAATCCATAGGATGAACATTTGATGATATTATAGGAATAAACCATAAAACCTGATTATATTTTCTTTCTTTGGAAGAAGGATTTAAGCTAGTAAGACAAACTCATAGGAGAGTCAACCCAACCCTCCAAGAGGTAACCATGAATTATTTAAAAAATTTAATCTTTAAAATAAACTATCGAATAAAAGACAATATAGGGATTATCTTATTCTAATTATTCTATATAAATACACTTAATCCATTGTAATAAAATAAAACAAAGAATTGGTACCTACCAGGATCCAATGTTGTTAGTGAGTTTTTATTGACTACATGATACTAAACCATGTGACTATAAATTTTTTTCTTATAATCTTTCTACACCAAATTCTATAATTACTATCTAGAAAATGAAAGTATTTTTTAGGATGGTTTCTTAGACTATTTTCATGAATGAAAAACTCCATGTGACTAAGAAAAGACCACCTTTACATATTCTATTGAAACATTTTCATACTGAAGGATGCCTATTGGTCTCTTCAATTACCAGGGTACCTTTGAACATTGCATGTTAAGAAATTTTTTAAATCTAATTAAATATTTCTTAGAGGTATTCCTTGATAACATCAATTCGTATGGGGTTATCCTTGAAAATTATTTGGATGTTTTGGAATGAATTTATAGTGATATGTTTATAAACAACTGGTTTTGAATATTGAAAAATTCTATTTTATGGTAGAAAAATAAAATTTTGTTTGCCATTATTTATAAGGAATGAATTGGAGTAAATAAAAAAAATTAATTGTTATGTGTACATTACCTTACCCTAAAACTATCAAAAATATTGCATCATGTTTGGGCCATTTTTGGGTTTCATAGAAGATTCATTAGGTGATTTAGAAAAACAAGGTTTACTCTAATTGATTTACTTCATAAATACACTAATTTTTTGTTTAATGGTTATTGTAGGAAAGACATTGATAAAGTGAAATAATTATAGAACAATTCCCTTATCATCATCCAACTATATTAGATTCACCCCTTTTAGGTAATTTTTCACGCATCTAATAGAGCTATATGAACTATGATATCTCAATTGATTGGTAGGATTATACAAGTGATACCCTACACCTCACAAACCATATAGACTAATCAGATCAACTAGAAAATAATAGAGATTTATTTTCTTATATTTTAATAGATTTTTAAAAAATATTTTCTTATATCATAGAAAGTATGGTAATTTTTTATTTTCATCCTACAACATTAACAAATTTTACCAAAAAGATATAGGAAAATCCTAGGTATGTAAGATATATTTCTTGCAACTAGAGTTTGAACATAAGATAAAGGATAAGAAGGGTCATGAAAATATATTGGTTGTCCACATGATCAGACTACCTCACCTTTTTGAGGTAGCACTAGTCCCAAAGACTATCCTAGATTATTCATTCCTTTGTGAACAATTGTACAACCTAACCCAATTTCACTGGTATGATAATATGGTGAATTTTCTAGTCAAATCCAAGGTATATTGTTTCTTCTTTAACAATAAATCCTCTAAATTAAAATATAAATGCAAACAATATGTTTCTAATTAACCCTGTGTAGGAAGAATTATCAATGTTCATATAAAATGGAGATTTATTACTAAGGGAAAAATACATTAGGTATTTATTTTTATCAAGAACTTGTTTGTTGGTGTCATTTTGGAACATAAAAAACTACTAGGAAATTTAATTAAGATGTATTTTATTCAATCCATTTTTTAAAACTGTTTTTATGTTTGAAAAATATTCCCAAAATTAAAATTGTGTGGTGGAACTACCGAAAGACAAGTAATTCCCCAAAAATATTGATTTTTGTGAAATATTTGATTTTTAGGGAATTGACAATGTGGGACCATTTCCCATGTCATTTTTATTTTCCAATATATTTTTGGTTGTAGAATATATGGCTAAATGGATTGAGGACAAATCCACATGGGCTAATGAATCAAAAAATATAATTTCATTTATAAAATAAAATATATTTTGTAGGTTTGGAATACCTCAAAAATTGATTAGTGACCAAGGAACCCATTTCAATAATAATAAAACTGATGAACTCATGATAGAATATGGTTTACACCATAAAACCTCCACTTCTTACCAACCACAGACAAATAAATTGGAAGAGGTGTTTAATATAGAGGTTAAAAGGATATTGGAGAGATTACTACAATCCAAACACAAGGACTATAGTATGAATTTAGAAAATAAATTATGTTTGAATAGAAATTCTTAAAAATTCCCATTAAGTATGTATCCTTATTGAATTGTTTATAGTAAACCTATCCACATTCATTTTTAGCTACAACACAATGATTTTTGGGATATCAAATAAGTAAACCTAAAATTTAGAAAAAATAGATAAAAAAGGAAATTGACATTAATGGATACTGAAAAATTGAGGAGAGAAAAATATGATAACTCGATAATTTACAAGGAGAAAACCAAATCTTCCCATGAAAATTCGATCTAGAAAATTGAATTTAAATTTGGTGACAATGTATTATTATTTTATTTAAGGATAAAACTATTCATTATTAAGATTTATTATAATTGGATTGGTCCATATATAGTAATAAAAATTTCTAATTTGTATTAGTTGATATTTAATGATGCAGTTCAAAGTAAATGACCAACAACTGAATAAGTATCGTGATATCTTTTTGAAAGAACCTATGGAGGAGTCGAGACTCCTACCTACTATAAAAAAACTCTTCTAGATTTTCTATTTATATCATTTTTTATGTTTATATTATTTAATTGTATTTCTTAAAAAAATCCATAATTAAATTCAACTATGATTGTACAAGATCCACATGGTGTGGTCTTTTATATTTTTGAATAGTTACTGGTTTGATTTCCACCCATTTTCATGATCATCATGGATACCCTTTATAGTTTAAAAATTATCTTTCTAGAGTTGATATACTTCATTGGTTCTAAAACTGTGTCTTTTTCAGTGATTGGAGAGTAAGTTTAATAACTATTTTCATTGAAATATATTCTTAGAACTCAGATATGTATTGTGATAGAAAATATTTTTTTGGAATCAATTTTATTACTTTATGTCGCTCGTATTCTGAACTATGTGTAATATAAATTAAAATCTATGAGATAGAATAACTTATAGAGCTAATAAAAATTAAAATGATATATGACATTGAACCTAGAATAGAAATGGGAAATTTCTAACCCGTAATATATCTCTATGATAGGGGCACTAGGTGTGTTTTGATAATTAAATAAATCTGCAACAAATAAGTTCTATAAATAGTGATTTTCACACAATAATGGATGGTAAAAACTAAATTCAAAATTTAATTTTAAAAAATGAGTTCATTTAGGTGAGAATAATTATAAAAATATAAAAATAATAGAAATTTAATTATAATACATTCATTTCATTAGTCTCAATAAACTGAAAAATCAAACTATGATTTAGGAAACAAGTAACGGCCTAAGAATTTATAATATTTTCTTTTTAGAATAAATTTAATTTTATTACTAGAATGATTTATATGAAAAACCATGTTATGATTACACTAAATTAAACAATGTGTTTAACTTGAATTTCCCAGAACATGATTCTTAGCTTTCACTACATGTAACACAATGTTTGTCTTATAGTACACATGAGAATGAGTTTTAACTAACTACAATATACTATTAATATTTCCATTTAATATGACAGTTATCAACTAGAAATTCTAATAAAATGTATCAAATGGATTAACTAAAAATTTAAAATATTTTTTTCATATGTTTATATAATTATTTGTTGTTATAAATTAATTTAGATTATAATTAAAAATAAAAGATGTGTTTTTATGAAAAACTATTTTACAAATACCATGGTGTTTTATCTTAATAAATTAAATTAAAAACTATTATTGAATGATATTAATGAAATATATATTATATATTCAATAAAATTTCATTACATTCATATAATTGATTTTATAGTCATACGATAATATTAAATCATATTCATGTACAAAAAGCTATATTATTCTAAAGGCATTTTTGCTGCATTTTAATAGAGCACCTATTTTAAAAATAAATTTGGAAATTTTAGGAAAATTATAAGTCAAAATAACATACATTTTTTAAATATTAATTTAAAAATTATCTTAAGGTGATTTTGTTTATTTTTATGTGATGTTTCAATTTTTGATAAATAAATAAAAATATTGAATTTTAGTTGAAATCTATTTTTTCAGGTAAATATTTTATAGGGATAAATTATATTTCGAATGGGTTTTTAAGTTCAATTAGATAAATTATAAATATACTAATAAAATATATGTAATTTTAATAATTTTTATATTAAATTTGGATATAAAAACTTAGTGAACTTTTGAACATTTTTCACTTTAAAAACCTGCTTTCCCATCTCGTATATAAAATTAATTTTAAACTAATTTCTACCAATTATGTGATTGGAATTTTGAAAATTTTATTAAATATTTTAAATCGTAATAAATTATAATTTTTATTAAGTTAAAATTAGTATTTATCAAAAAATTAGTGAATGAAATAAAAATTAAATACACCAATTAATGTAAAAACAAGTTTATATAGTTGTTAAACATTAAATTAATGGAAAAATAGCCAAAAGGCATGTCGGAAATCCATTTTATGGACATATTTCTACCATATAATATATTTTATAAAACATATATCTTTATTGGAGGTTAATTATGTAAGGGAAACCTCCCAATAGCATTAATATTTTTATATTTACAAGAATGCCACTACTCCTCCGCAATAAAATGGAACTCACCCCTCACACTTATTCACACCTATAAAACACTTTTGACCATCATATACTAGACCAAATAATATCTTAAAATCACTCAACTCGTTATAGAAGCCTCAATTCCAGAAAAAATCCAACCAAAGAAGTCTTTTGGTATAAACCCAAATTAGTTACCTGAATAAGAGGTAACATTCTTCAACAATCAATTTTGTTTCATTTCATTCTAAACACCATAAATTATTTAAATATCGTTATTATATAAAATCATTATTATCGTCAATATAATTATATTTTCTAAACATTATGGTATGACTTGTCCCTACACAATCTTCCATCAAATGGGATACACAATCATTGTTCATGTGTACGGCATAATACTGCCTCACGAATCGTTGTCGTTCGTTATTCCATTACCACCATTCAAGGTTGAAAATAAGGATGTATGTATAGTTTATATATGATTATATAGTATTTATAATTATTTTATTCTTATATAATCTGTATATAACATATAACATTTTGATTTCAATTTTGTGGGAATATGATAACATTGTTTGTGGACGTGTGGAGTGGCACCTCCTCAAAATGAAGTGATTCATTCACAAATTACCAAGAATATATTAAGTATGGTTTTAATAAAAAAAATTTATATATATAAAATAAATATTATAATTTAATTATATATATATCAGTAAATTTTTAAATATGAGAAGAAAATATAAGTGTAGTTCTTTTGTATGAACGACCTACCATCTCTTTGAAAGGTTCATTTCATTTCATATCTCCAATTTTTTGGATCTATCTAAATAAATAAATAATTATTTTATATTACATTTAAATTATGTTTTAAATTCTTTATATTATTAAATTATGATATAACTTATACGAACATAAATAACAAGTAAAAATATACTCAAAAAAATAAGGCAATAAACACCCAAAACAGAAAAAATAATGTAATATTATTACGAAATGGGTTATGAGATATTATAAAATAATTATATATGATTTAATAAATATTAATATTGATTTTTATAATTTAAAATTTTCTTAAAACCATTATGTTGGATTTTAAATAATGTTTAGCCAAAATAGAGTGTATGGTGATTGACTCTTAACTCACTATTTCTTCTGTGAGGCATACAGAATTTTCACAACTTATTTCTTTTATATGGTGTATATACTTCACATATAGTATATTATATAATTAATAAATTTATCTTCAAGATATTTATAATTTATGTTGATCTTTATTATTTCATTGGGATTATAATTCAAATGTTACCATGTATTAATGGAGCTCATCTCAATATACATTTTATTGAGACTTATTTGTTACTATGCACAAATTAAATTTAATGTTGTGTGTATAATTTAAATTTTTTAATTTAATATCATGATTATCTAATATTTCAAGGTATTATATGCTTCAATTTTATTTGTGTTATCCATGGTGGCTTGATTTGAATTTTACCTAGTGGTAATGGTTATCTTTACAATCTCACTTTATTTTGTGATTGTTAACTTTCTATTGAAAATGTAACATCCTTAAGACCAGTTTATATTGCACATAAAAGTTCTTCTATGTATCCATACTCTTATGTGATGGGTATAATTATTTCCTAAAATGTATATCATTTTTACAAATAGTATATTTTATAGATATTTCATAAACTGGTGAAATATTGGTAAATCTGTATCTTTTAATCGTTATGGAAATTTGATAACAAAACCTATTCATGAATTAATCAATTATTTGGTATATAAGGAATGATTTGGAAATGAATGACAAGGGTGGGGGAAGGTTATAGGTATCCCCTCGATGCATTGGTATTCTAATGAGACAAATCATTTTTCCAATCTGATGGGGTTTTACATAATATGTTATAAACCATTTTGTGAATGGTATTAAAGGAAAAGTTACCATGTAACTAAGAAAATTTTCATTCAATAGTAAACCAGTTCCTCCATTATGATTAATTTATTATTTATCCATGAGATTTTCACTTTGACGTTTTCTATATATTTAGTTCATTATATGTTTGTTGATTAAATTTCATGTGTTTCAGTTACTTACAATACAATATTGATTTTTTTCTTATATAGATATATAAATAAAATTTGGAATGGTAATTTATCTTTACATGTTGATTATTTTAATTTATTAACTATTTATTATTATTTACTTGTACTTAGTGATAATTTTAGTTAAACCTTATTTTTTTCATTTCCAATGATATAAAGAAGAAATATTTGAATGAGATTTCAAGGTTTTTGTTTATCTTATTTTATTATGTATCCTGTTTTATTGTCTACTTCTTAATTTAATTTGAGTATCATGTATATAACATGGTTTTCCATAATTTCTAAACTAACTGGTCCTTTGGGATTTGATTCCATGTAATCACGCCAATGTAATAAAGAAAGGCATCAATTATGGGCTTCAAGGGTCAAGGAATTATAGTTCGTATCAGATAATGTTTAGTAAGTAACATAGAAACTATATTTAAGAAAAAATTTATTATGGAACATAATCCTAATATTAAACGTTAGCATATGTTTAGAGAAACATCCTATAATTTTTGTAAGGTAAGAATTACAGGAATCTTCCTAGAAATTCATATATCTGTTGATACTACAAGTGGATTTGGTTCTACAAAAGATGTAAATATGGGTGAAAATTTTGAAAAGGTGTGCCAGGAAAGACTCAAGCATAACCTGATACATGATAATGAGACTTAATATTCACCTAGTTTGACACTCCTTAGAGATACACTGATCATAATTCACATTTTATCTACAAACCATTATGAACTATTTAAAAGAATGGATACCAAAAATAAAACAGTGTTTATTATTATGAGATTAGTTATAGTTTTTTTTCAAATTATGATAACTGTTTACTAGTTTTTGGGAATATAATTTATGATAAATAATTTTATGATCCAATCCAGTATATGCCATTGTTTATAAATGGTTCCTGGAAGGAAAAATTTCATCAACACTCATGGAAAATTTAGTGGTTTCCCTATTGAGAAAGCTAATATAGCTGGTATGGGAACTGAGAAAGATATTGATACATTAGGGTTGATCAATTAGGTTATGACAGATATCATTTACTTAATGGAGAAACATGATCCAAAACAAGATTCAATGATGTTGAATCAATTTATATGAAAGAGGCCCTAATCATTTATTTATACTACTAACCCAATGGCAGCAGAGTAATGGATTAAGTCTCTGAAAAAGATATTCATTAAAATGGGTTGTGGTGAAAAGGAAAATGTTAGACTTGTAGTGTATTATCTCATTGGAGATGCATATAAATTGTGGTTGTTGATCTATAATATTAGAAATGACTATGAAATAGAACACATGAAATAGAATGTTTTTAAGAGACATTCTATGATGAATATTTCCCTAATGAGAAACAAACTAGGATGAATATAATGTACCATATTTTAATGTAAATTGATGAAAAATGAGTTTCATATTTTGAATATAACTTTACCATGATAGAAATGTATTATACATATGTCATATTCCACAAATAATGGATGATTGGTCATTTATTTAAAGGGATTATGCCATGTATCCAAAGTGCACTAGGGTCTCAAACAGTTTCTTCATATGATGAAATAGTTTTATTTTATATCATGATAGAGAAACAATTATCCATGTCTAATGTATTAAATTACAAGAAATAGATTAATATGATAGAATAGAAAATAATTGGTAAAGGGAATAATAGAAATAATGATCTTCCAACATGTGGTAACATTTGGAGAAATAACTCTGGGAAATACTCGAATAGTTTGTGAGTTTTTATATCTGAGGAGTGAAGGGTCACAAGTCAAAATAATTCAAAGATTAGAATAAAAATTATATTATTTAGTGTTATAACATCAATAATATGGGGCACTATGAAATATAATTCCCCAAGAGTCAAGGGAATATACCTCATAATAAGATAAGGGTTCAAGGTCAAGCATGTGTTATTGACACAACTTATGTGAAATTAATAATGTCATTATATATTTGGATCATTGAATTATGTTGTAAATTTTTATTATGAATGATGTTCCAATCATATGATTTATGAAATAAATAAGGATCATATTGCAATACCTTTTCATTAATATTTGAGATCATATGTTTATCAGTACCACAAAAATTGATTTAGTGAAATGTTAAACATTTTGGAAAACAAATGGTTGAGGGAAAGACAAACCATAATATGTTTCTGATGTTGAGATAATTAATTTTTGGATAAATAGATGATTGACATGGTAATTTAAATTCTATTCTACTATCTATATGGAAATTATTCAATTTTCATGTATCAAAATCTTTTGTAATGGTTAACAATTTATGAAATGGTTTTAGTTCAACTCTAGAAGTGATTTTAGATATTTATGTTTTACATCATCCTATCATTCATCTTGAGATAATAAATATATTATAAATATTCCAAGGAACACCCATAGTATAATATTGTGATCATTAAATTGTAATGTATCATGTAATTATAATTCCTTTCATTATTATTGAATGAAATAATTCCTCAAATCTAAGAAAATGGAACCTAAAAAAATATTGTATTATTATCATCATTTATTATGAAATCAAGGACATTTTTCACAAATCTAGTTCATGGATTTTTGGTTTAAACCTTATAGAGAATATTTTATACATCACTTTCCATCATAACTTCATAGTTATATTTCTATTTTATATCCTTGTTTTCACTAATGATATCATATTTAAAATCCATGTTTTGTGGTGACCTTCTCATTTCCTTTTCCCTCTTATTAATATGCTGAGTTATTAACACTATTTATGATGTGGGTTTTTCAACAATAGTATTTTAAAATATAAATCCCTCAATTAACAGTATCATATTTTAATTATGATGAGGCAATTTATTGAAAGATGGTAAAATGTAACACCCCCAGACTTTATAATACATTCTATTTAGAATAAATTTTTTCTATAAAGTTTTATAATAAGAACCAGTTTAATCTCACTCTATATATGAAATTGAGTTTAGTTATAATTACATGAAATGTTTTTCTTATCCTTATCTATTTCGAACACCATGTTGAGCTTACAGTACATGAAAAACTGAGTTTTACCAAACTATAATATAATATTACTATTATAATTTAATTTTATAGTTATCAACAAGATATTCTAATATAATTTATTAAAATCATTAACTAAAATTGGAAAAAAATTTATATATATTCTTATATAATTCATTGGTGTTAGAAATGAATATAGAACCCAATTGAATACAAAAGATGTGCTTTTAAGAAAAATAATTTTATACACACCAAGGTGATTTATAATAACAAATTAAATTTGTCACTATTATTAAATTATATTAATGAATTTATTTTTTATATATTCAATCAAATGATATTACCTTAATCTAATAGGTTTCATCAAACAATATAACAATAAATCAAATTTTATGCACAAAAATCTATATTTTTCTAAATGTAGTTTTGCCGCATTTCAATGGAGAACCTATTTTAAATGTAAATTTCAGGAATTTTATTAATTTTCTAATCCAAGATAAAAAATATTTTTAAATGGGTAGTTTAAAAATTATCTTATAGTTAATTTTTTTTTATTTTTCTATTAAGCTTTATTATTTCATTAGTAGTGAAAATATTGAATTTTAATTGAAACTTCTTTTTCATCTAAATAATTTATATGTCAAAATTATATTTTTATTTTGTTTAAAAGATTCATTAGATCAATTAAATATATTTTAATACAATATTTGTAATTTTAATAAATTGGTTATTTAATTAAGATGTAAAAACTTGGAGATATTCTGAGAATTTCCTCTATAAAACCCAGATTTTCCATCCCCTATATGAGATTAATTAGAAATTAATTTCAGATACTTTTGTGATTGGAATATAGAAAAAAGGATTCCATATTTGAAATAAAAATAATTTATAATTTAAGGTATGGTATAATTTTTTTTACCAAAAATATTTGTGAATGTAATTAAAATAAATTACATCGATTAAGTTAAAAAGTAGTTTACTTACCAGTTAAACTTTAATGTAAGAGAAAACATTACATTGAAATATGTCCCAAATACATTATATGGAAATAAATATACCAAATCATAACTTTTTCATGAAAATGGACTATTATTGGTGGTACATTATTGAAGGGATACCTCCCAATATTGTTTACCTTTTTATAATTACAAGAATGCCACTCCCCTTCCAATATATGAAAGAATTGGCCCCTACCACCTATTAAAACTTCTCAAGAACATTTGATAATACAAACCCAATAAAAATAATCTCATAAAATATCTCCCAGAATCCTATAATCAAATATTTGGGCATAAATCCAAATAAGGAAGTCTATTTTATAATCAAAATGGTGTTAGAAAAATAAGAGGTAATGTTCTTCGATGATCACTTTTATATATATTCTTTCCCCACCAATTAAATTATTTATATATATTAATTATATAATAAAATAATTATCCTAAATAGTCAAGTATGTTATTATATTATTTGTAATACGTGCCCCTACACACACTTCCGTCAAACTTGAAACGCAATCATCGTTCATTTGTATGGAAGACTACTGTCTCACAGACTGATGTCTTCCATTCTTCCATCACCACCATTCAAGGATAGAAATAACGACGAGTTTATAAATTATAAATTATATGTATAATATTTATAGTTTCTTTATTCTTCTTTAATTTTTATATAACACATACCTTTATGATTTTCAATTTATGGGAATACGATAACATCGTTTGTGGACGTGTGGACTATCGCCTCCTCAAAGAGATGTGATTTGTTCACACATTACATGGAATGTATTAAGGATGGTTTTAATAAAAATATGTGATATATATAACAAAAATAATATAATGTAATTATAATATATATATACATCACTTACTTTTTAAATATGATATGAAAGTTGAGTAGCGTTCATGCGTACATACGACCTACCATCTCCACGAACGATGCATTTTATATATTATCTAAAAAATTAATATGTTAATGTAAATAAATAAATAATGAATACATATGATAATTAAATTATTGATTAAATTATTGAGATGATTAAATAGTGTTCTATTTAGGAGAAAATAAAATAAGAGATCAAAATACAATCGAAATATAAGGTAATTAACACCCAAAATAGTAAGAATAATGAATGGTTATTAAAAATGGGTAGTTATATGTTATGAATGGATTATATATTATATAATATATATTAATATATTTTTATTATAAGTTAATTACATGCTTAAAACCATAATATAAAAGGTTAAATAGAGTTAATAAAAATCAAAATGAATGGTAAGGGATTCTTGTCTCACATTTTCTTCTCTGAGGCATACACTATTTTCACCACTAATTTATTTTTTGAGGTGTTAATAATTACCCTATTGTATTTTAAAGCATTAATAAATTTTTAATCATTTTATTTATAGTTTCATTTAAACTTTTTTCTTTAATGGGGATTATAATTTAATAGTTACCAAGTAGTAAGGTATTTCGTCTCAATTTACATTCCATAAATAATTATTTGTAATTATGCACCAGTTCACTTTAATATAATGTATATTGTAAAATCTTGATTCTGGGTGATTCCCAATGGTACCCCATACATGGTTGGTCGCATGGCCTCAAGCGCATTTCCCCGAATGCCAGGGGATGCTGACTAGAAGCGAGGGCTTTGGGTGTGATAGTGGGGAAACAATACCCTCATTGGAAGAGTAACACAACATAAACAACAATAAACATTAGTGGAATCATTAATACCATACTATAAGTAAACAGAGGATGTTTGATAGTATAAATACTACAACATATATAAATAAATGATTCTTGTCACATGTTTCTATTAAATCATCCAAATAAGTAACAATGCTGGAAATACAATACAGATTCCAATGTACTGAAAATAGTAAACTCCAAAAGCTTCACAAGCCCTAGCTTGGAACCATGCTCTCCAGTTCCAACAACACTCAATCACCTAATAAAGAAGGGAACTTTTCCATTTCTATACATGCAACCATATAATCTGTTTGGACCAAAAAGCATTACCCAAATAGGGTGTGAGACGTATCCTAGTACGCAACCACAAAAGGATCTGTACCTAACTGTCAATGATACATATATCTGGTAATAAGAAGAAATAAGGAAACAAACTAGAAAGTACTAAAAATTAAACAATTGTAAAGTTTCCAATTACATTCATTTACATTTATTAATTATTCATCCCTTGAATAATGTAGCATTTGGATCTATCCTAAGATCTGTATCCTCTTGTATAATAACAACAAATATTCATCTCAGGAGACTATCTACAAAAACAAGTAAGACTGAATCCAAGCTTGTGATTTGTCATGGGAGACTCTTCCCAATCATTCAAACATTCATGAAATAAACCTATAATAAATTTCCCATAGTTTAACTGCTCTAGTTTGGAAAGTTATCAATTAAAAAAATAACTACCCTCTACGAAATCTCACACAGTCTAACCCATTTTGTTCTACATAGCACTAATCAATTACAAATGACCACCTTAGTAGCTCTCATGGTCGATACCCCCATGGTATTCATAGAAAAAATAATATTTAATGACCATCTGGTAGCTCTCACAGTCAATGCCCTATGGTTTAACATTTACTTAATAATGACCTTCTGGGTAGCTCTCACAGTCTAACCCCTCTGGTCAATAAACCATGACAGTTATTATAGTCAATCCCCCTGGTCAATCATAATAGAAATTCCTAAATAAAATCCCTTACTTTGGGAATATCTCCTAGCCAATTCCACTTGGTTATACTTTTATAATTCATAACACATTCATCTCAAATAAATAGCCACTCCATCATAACAACACTAGGCCTGGTAAAAACTAGCCTAACATTCTTTCTAGGCCCAATGTCCATAACCAAATAAAACATGGAAAACACATCCCTAATCACGGTTATAAACCATATTTGTAATAAAATAACATTTCTCAAACAAACAAACTATCACAATCATTAAACAACATTAAATTCCAAAACACACAATACCCTAAACAAGGGTATTCATCACATTGAGAATATATAATCCAAATACAACCAAGGAAAGGAACAAACCACCTAACTCGATGTCGTATGATGAACACTCTTGGATGAATGCCCTTGAATCGGCCTAGAACATCGTAGATATACAAAAAGGTTAAAATCATTCAATCTTGAAAAATTAAAAAGAGACAAAAAATTAGTAAGATAGGCTCAAGGTAAAGAGAGAAATCACTAGTTGGAATCCAACGAACCTTTTGGCATCTCGATCGGAGTTCGGATAGAGGAATGGTAGGGGTTCGAAGTTCTCAGTTGTCTTGTCCCTCTTCTATGTGAAATAGAAGAATAAGGGATGTGTTGTGGATATGAGACGTGACCATGATACAATTAATAAAATAATAGTAAAATTACATAGTGTGTTCATTTAATGTACACGTCATGTACATTCCTCAACCATCCACTGCATTAGGTTGTCCACATGGCCATGTACTCAGCTGTTACAGGGCTAGTACCCGAATAAACAGAAAAACCCGGTACATGGAGTGTACTGAAGAGTACATGTTGTGTACTTATAACATTTCAAATTTTTTCTTTTTTTCTCAAAAACACATGAAATCAATATCTATAGCTAAAATGATGATCTGGGTTCTTACAAACTCCCCTTTAATTCAATTCATCCCTGAATATCCTTTCTAAGGGTGATGAAGTACAAACTTCAAACAACTCGGGCAACATGGATCAAACATCAGCCTCTCTCTCCCATGTCTCATATTTACTCGCCTGTGCTGCTATAGCACGACTACCAGAGGAAAAGGATAGCCATAGAGAACTGTCATTCTAGGATCCACAATCTAAATAGGATGCTTCTCAAAGGATGTATCTACCTCGAACTCAACCTCATCGCTTTGAAAAACATACGACAGTTTGAAAAGTAAGGTTGTAGCTGGGAAACATGGAAGGATTCATGCATAGCCCAATACCTCTGAGGTAACTGCAATCAATAGGATACATGACAGACCCTATCTAAAACCTCAAACAGCCTGATGTATCTCAGTGAAAGCTTCCCCTATCTCTTAATCCTACTGTGTCTCATCCTCGGTGTGACGCGTAAGAATACTTGATCTCTGACCTCAAACACAAGAGGTCATCTTCGTCGATCAGTATAAGATTTATGTCGAGACTATCCAATATACATTCTCTTCATAATCAACTCCACCTACTCAGTGTTCTCCTAGACAAGACGAGGTCCCATTATAGTTGCCTCTCCTGCCTCTAGACAATATAGGGGTGATAGGTACGGCCTACCATAAAAATCCTCATAAGGTTAAATTTGAATCGTCCCCTAAAAACTGTTATTATAGGAAAAATACACTAGTGATATTTTTCTCTCCCAAGAACCCCAGAAATATAGGATGCATGCTCCTAGAATTTCCTCTAAAACCTAAATCGTGCACTCAGACTAGTCATATGTCTGGGGAAGGTAAGTTGTACTAAGAAGTACCTCTATACCCAAATCCCTACGTAGTCCATGTCACACCCGAGAACTAAAAAGGGCATCCCTATCTGAAATGATAGAGTGGTAAACCCCATGAAAATGTACAATCTATCAGATGTACAAATTTCAAAGCTTGTCAACACAGAAGGTTTCTTTGATCAAAAATAAATGTGCAACCTTAGTCAGTCAGTCAATAACAACCAAAACTGCATCATTTTCTATAGGTTCCCTCAATAAACCCATCATGAAATCCATTGTGACATCATTACACATCCACTCATGAATAATTAGCTACTTTAAAATCCCTTATGGTCTCTGATTCTCCACATTCACCTACTGATAGGTGGAATATCTCATAACAAAACCAAAAATGTCCTTCTTCATACCTAGAAACCAATACTGATGGTTTAAGTTTCTATATATGATGGTGATGAGAGGATGAACTACGCAAATCTGAGGAATGAAAATCTCACATCAACTCCTCTTCTATTTCTGTTGAAACCCATACGTGCCCATGAAAATGAAAGATCTCATCCTCATCTTTGGTCTAAAAGGGATTTGGGTCCTCGCCTAACACACTATCTCGTAGGACTAGGCCTTCATAATCTGATAGTTGATTCATTCTCACTCGATCTATTAGAGTATAGGTAACAACTATGAAAGAAATAAAATTCTACCCATGCATATCGTGCATCAAAAAATGCACCTGATAGAACAGATCCATATGTTTCCACTCACTGTTGGCCCCCTGAACTGCCTATATCTGATTCTTTCTGCTCAACACATCGGCCACCACATTGCCTATCCCATGCATGTAGGAAAGCTCGACGTCAATGGAGAGAAGGTACTCAACCCAACTTCGGTGTCTCAAATTTAGATCACACTGAGTAAAGATATACTTGAGACATATTTTGTCAGTAAAAACAACAAAATTATCTCCCAAAGTATAATGTCTCTAATAGTTTAAAGCATGCACAATTACAGCTAATTCAAGATCATTCCTCAATTAATTCCTTTCATGTGGAATCAACTACTGAAACTCATATGCAATGACTCTTTACCCTTTCACAAGCACTGATCCCAGCCCGATACCAGACACATCTCAGTAAATGGTGTAACTCTTGTCTAACTCCAAAAAATTAGGATCGGTGCTGATGTCAATCTCCCTTTCAAATCCTGAGTGCCTGAATCATAGAAATTTGTCCACATGTACTTCACATCATTCTTAGTCAGACCTATCCATGGTGCTACTAAGCATGAAAAGTATTTCTTAACGTGGCTGTAGTAACTAGAAATTCCTAGAAAACGTTATACCTCAAATAAGTTCTTTGGATACTCCTAGGAAACTGCATATCCCACTTTATCTGGGTCTACTGATACTCATATATTTGAGATAACATGACCCAATAAGTAAATATGATCCATCCAAAAGTGGAATTTTGAGAGCTTAACATATAAATGATGCTATCTCATTGTACTTAAAATGATCTCATGATAGGTGGAATGGTTGTGTTGAGTGTGAGAGCATAAAAAGATATCGTCCATGAAGATTACCAAAATATAATCCAACTAAGGATAGAACACACAATTCATCAGTTCCTTAAGAAATCCTAGCATTTTCATGAGGACAAACGTCATAAACAGAAGCTCATATAGACCATACCTTCTCTAAAAGGTTGTAAGAGGTATATCTGATGTACTAACACACAATTTATGATAACTAGATCTAATGTCAATATTTGAGAATAATCGGGCTCCTCGAAGCTGATCAAAGATATAATCAATCTTCGGCAAGGGATATCAGTTCTTGACTATAAACTACTTCCACTTCTGATAATCCAAAAAAATTCTAAGGGTGTCATATTCCTTCTTTGTAATAAGAGTCTGCAAATTCCAAGGAGCAATATTGGGTCAGATGAATCACATTTCCTCAAAATCCTCTAATGGCTTGTTGAGGTCATGTAACACTGGTGTAGAAATCCTATAAGGACTAATAGACACCAATTCCACTCCTTGTACAAGCTCAATAGATAGATATACCTCATTCTTCAAGGGTAAACCTGAAAAGTCTTCTAGAAAGGTATACTTGAAATAATCCACTACTGGAGGAAAATCCATCTAAGAATTCCTCTAGTCATCTAGATATAAACTAGCAATCTGGGTTATAATTCCTTCTAATCCAAGATGCTCGGGTCCAGATTTGGTCACCTAGATATCCCATTAGTCCTTGTGTATAAAATTCCCGCACTTTGGTGATGTAAAACTCGCTCTATGGAAATAGAAATCAACAAAGGCCTAAAAGGAGACTAACCAGTCCATTCCAAGAATGACATCGTACCCTGTCATCTGTAAAACATATAGGTCCCATAAGAAGTGACACACACCAAACTTAATAGGTAACTCCTTGCAATGATGCACACTAGCCATTATAATCCATAAGAGAGTGTATTAAATCATTACAACCATAAAAGTAAAGATACAAAGCCCAAGGATCTCCAAAATATCAATCGATATAAAACTATGTGAATCCCCGGTTTCTAAATGAGAAAAGATTAAACTGAGGAAGCTATAATCATAACTCTAATAGTATATGGTTTTAGATCCTTCTCATGCTAGGTCTGCTGCACTACAAAGGCCTTATATGTACCGTGTCCCTATGACCCTGCATGACTACCCTAAGGTGATCCACCCTACTATCGCTAAAAACTTGTAGCCTGACTACCACGACCATGACCTCCTCCTTGACCACAATGACCAGAAGAACTCTAGTTCCCAGTCTGATGAGAAACTGGTGGTCCTACTACTGAACGTGGAGTCATAGAACAACCTCTTTCCCTTGATGTTGGTGAGAAAGGCAATCAAAAATGCAGAAGATGGACCATATTCCCGCAAGATCAGCACTCAACTAATTCTATCGGGAAATGTTGTCTCGTATGCCCACTCTTCCCTCACAGGTAGAATACCCCTTGGATACTTTAAGAAACATCACGTGAAGGCTCCCTATGGTTCTTCCTTCTATCTATCAAAATGGTACCAACCCTAGAGGATGAATTACCCTAGGTCATAGCTCCGAACTCCCTCAGATTGTTCTTGGTAATCAGTGCCAGGTTCACTATAGCCCTCACAGAAGTTATCCTGAATGCATTCACCTATGATCAGATGTCATTCCTAAGACTGTACTCAAACCATGTAGCCAAAGATAACTAGTCACCTCCAAAAACAGGTGTGAAGTTTTGTAGCTCAATAAAATGAGATGAGTAATCCATCAATAAAAGAGAACCCTTCTCCTAATGCCTGAAGTCTCTGGCTCGATCAGCCCACAACATCTCGAGATAAAATTAATCATAGAAGATCCTCTAGAATTATTCCCAAACAATATCCTGATGAAGTACCAAATTTGAGATAACATCCCAATATCTATTGAAGTAATCACATAGAATGTACATAGAAAGAATCACCCTACTCTACAGAGTTGTCTCCAGATGCTCGAATATAGAAATCATGGCCTCCAACCATGACTCTACAGCATGTGGTCCTATATCCACAGAAAAAGTGAGAGGATTCTGCTGGTAGAACACCAGGATCATCTCTTTCATAGATGGGGTAGGATGCAGTGCTCCCTAGAATGTCTGTAGAATCCTTATAAAGCCTTCATAGGTCTGTGAATTAGCACCTACGTCCGGTATAACTACTTGTGCCAAGACGAGCATGATGGGAGGATCTGTTGGTATTCCCTTATATACCATTTCTCATGTCTGATCATCGCCCTACACATGGAATTCAACTAGAGGACATCTTTGTCACATGAATCTGTATTGACAAGCTCACAACATAGTTTAATATTTTCGAGGATAACAACTTGGATGTTCTAGAAATAATTAGGAGAAAAAACATTCAAGTTTTACAAAAATGGGTTACATAACGTGTATAACACCTACATAGAATGTTCCTTTAATCTTATAACATGGTGTGAATATAAGGACCCAGCCTTAAACATTACATACTATTGAATTAAATGAATAATTAACATTGAGGATCTTTTCAGGTTTAGATTTTTAGAGAATTAGGACATAACTATTACATCTAAAAATATTACAGAGTAGACATATCTACAGAGTTTCCATTTTTTTCATAAAATAAAAACTCTTAAAAATAAGAGTCATGTATAGTTCCATGTTTTAGACATCATGACTTTTCCTTGATCCCATCCTTAATCCTATTCATCTTTAAGTCATGTGAAAACATTTCAAAACATGGGATGAGTATTAAAAGCTCAGTAAGGGTTATAAAACAATGAATGAAAATATTTGTTCATCAATACATACAAAACATGAAATCATTTACTTACCTCATGAAATCATAAGATTTAAGAAAGACACATAGAAATCATTAATCATAAAGGTAACTTGTGGCATCCAAATCATACTTACATTGTAGCTATCACAGCTATATAGGGAGTTACTTTGGAATACCCATCACAGTATATTCCCTAAATCTCTTAGGAGAAACATTCACGTTTAACTCCATCACTTTACCTAATGCATTTGAGAGGTATCTCGGGATCACACACCCTAGGATTATCACGGAACCACCTGTATATGTAAATAATTCCCAAGAACCATAACATGATCATAAAACATAACACAAGCATAAAGAAAAGATAACATTTCCACATTGCAATATTATTCCAAGATATTGAAATAATAATTCCATTTTCAAAGTCATTTTCAATACCAAAATACCTAAAAGGAGTATATGGTATTTATTTTTCCTTTTAAAAGAATTCAGGCTTGTTAAGGAAGTCAAAGATCAAATAATACTCATGGTAGCAGAAAGGTCGTTATCACCGCTTACGTTAAAAAACATTCATTTTTGTCGTTTAGTAAAATGATTTGGATAAAAATTTTCCCTTTGAATAAAATGAAAATTAAAAGGGTTTTATATGCCATATAAAATAAATTTGTGTATAAAACTAAAACTGCCTAAATGAAAGGAGACTAAGACGAAGTCCCTTACCTCATGTCTGAATTGACTCGATCGTTATTTAATATCCTGAATAATAAAATAATGTTAATTTCTACTTCTTTAAGAACCTTTTAAAGTTTATTATTCCTTTTATATCACCTATTACCATGTTATAAACATTATGCAATCATTTAAGTTAATAATGTTCATATTTTCGATATTTGGTACTTGATTAAAAAAAATAAACACCTTATATTTACAAGTTGTTGTCCATGTGGTCAAAGGTTCATTATATCCAGAATGATATTCATGATTTGGATATCATATATATCATAAAAATCTATTATATACATGTTTTTATAATAGTAAATAACATTTAGATGTATGAAATGAAATGTACCATTCATGGAGACGGTAAGTCCTACGTACGCATGAATGCTACTTTCATTACTATTTCTTATTTTAATGGAAATAAAAAATAATTATAAATAGTTATATCATAATTACAGTATGATATAATATATAATATAGTTAACTTCATCCTTTATACATCCTACATAGGGCATTAACAAATCAAATCACTTTGAGGGGCGGTAGTCCGCACTTCCTCAAATGAGATTATCGTATTTACCCACTATGAAACCATAAAGGCATTCTATAAATGGGATGTATAGAAGCATAAGGAAATCATAAACATAATATATATCATATATAAATACAATGTCATCATAATGGACAGCATGAGAGGTGGTAATATGTAATTGAACAGTCATCGTTTCGTGAGGCCTTAGTTTTCCATCCAAAGAAACATTATGTTCTTCATCCATTAGATGGTGGTGTGTGTAAGTGTAGTTAGAATACTAATAATAAAAACATCCTAGTATATTGGGGATACTGTTGTTGTTACAAAATAAAGTAATAAATAGAGTTTAGGGATGGAGATGTAAAATAAAAAAACAATTTAATAAAAATCATTACCTTTAATTTATGTAACTTTCTTTGGTTGGAACCAAAAAGACTTCTTGAAGTGACTTATGCCTAAGGTAAGGCTTCTAAGGTGAGGATAGGGATGTTAGGAGATTAATTGGGTAGAATTAGGACTAGCCAAATGGCTTGAGAGGTGTGTGGAATTGGATAGAAGTGTTCTCCTATTATAACGGAGAGGAGGGGCTCTTTAAGAAAGTGTGAAAACATTATTTCATTATATAATTATATTTGGTTTCTAAAGAACCAAAAATCATTATAGTCGAAGATAATATGACTCCTGGTTGAATGAAAATCATCCAATCAGAATTGGACATGTTTTGGATAATATTTTAATCATTATAATCTAATGTATTTAAATTATTTATTAATGAGGTAAATACTGCATCATTATTGTGTCATGAGTAATTTATATATTCGTTGTCAAAAAATTATAAAAAAAATACTATCATGTAGGAAATATTTTTATATTTCGAATGAATTTTTATGGACAAAAATATAATTTATATAACCCCTTAGAAAAATTAATTTACTAAAAGTTATTTTCTTTTATCATATTTTCCATTACATTAAGATAATTAATCTAAATTGTCATTATCACTCACAAGTGGCTCAATGGGGTCCCAAAATCAACCCAAAGATTCCCATGGTCGTAAATTAATCTACCAATAAGGTTTGGACAAGTGTTAAGGTAATTTTGAATCATTATAATATTTTTTAAACCTTGAATTACCCAATTTACCTTTAGTCGCGGTAAATAAAAATCAAAAGTTACTATTCCCCAAAACTTATTTTCATCTTATTAAACAAAATTTTTACTTATTGATAACAACAAAGTATGTCATATTTTAGAAATTTAATTCACAAAAGTGGTAAAATTTAATTTAAATGATTGTCATTTTTTAACGACTACTAAGTGGTTTCACTATTCATCTAAAATTGAATTTTTTTCAGAAAAATACCAAAAATTCAGCCTAAGCATTATCTGATATTCCGAATTCAAAATTGATTTCTATTTTTCAAAATTAAAAAAATAGAATTGGCATTAATTAATTTAAAAAATAATTCACGTTGTGAAAACAAATAGCGTGTTTTTAAGAAACAATAACTATTAAAATATTGATACTTGTTTATGGCAAATTTCAAAGTGGAATTAATTACAATGACCAAAATTGGATTAAATGGTAAAAATATATTTTAATTTAACTTTAAAACCAACTAAAAATATAATCTAACCATATAAATAAATTATATTAAAATGCACTTTTGAATTAAAAAGTAATGTTTTCACTATTCATTAAAAAATGAACGTTATCCTAAAAATACCAAAAAATTGCCCAAAGTAATATTTGATGTCCCCATTATAAATAATTATTTAATTTGGTCAATTATATTGTATTAAAGTGATCAAAACTCTATTTAAATAGGGTTCTCCATTAAAAGGCGATAAATCTGCTTTTTAATGTAAATTATGCTTAAAATTAGATTCATTCACATTTTAAGCCTCTAACTTTTTATTGGATAATGTAAATACATTTAAAAAACATGTATAATAATATTGTAGTTATTTTCATTCATTATTTCCAATAAAATGGATAGGAGTTAACTACCATTTAAAATAAAAAAAATTATATTATTAGTGTGCAGCGTAAGATTCCAAAGAAACTCATTGTTGCGTATCTGGTACGCTATCGAACATAGAAGACCCTTTAAAGTAAAATTAATATTTCATTCGCAAATAATAATAAATATGAAATATGTCTTATTCTTCCATTACCTGGGATGTTACATCCTTCCCCCCTATGGCGAATTACGTCCTTGCTATTTTTATTCACTTATCAAAATAAGTGGGGGTATTTATCCCTCATAGCAATTTCATATTCCCACATTGCCTCTTCAACCATATGGGTTTTCCATAAAACCTTTACCTGGTGAATCACCTTATTCCACAACACTTTCTCTCTATGGTCAAGAATCTGAACTGGTTGTTCTTCATAGGAGAGATTCTCTTCAAACTGAACTACCTCTAGGATCAAAACCTGAGATGGATCTGGAATATACTTTATCAACATCGAAACATGAAAAAAATTGTGTACCTGGGATAAACTTGGAGGTAAAGCCACTCTATACACAACTAATCCAACTTTCTCTAGAATTTCATAACGTCCAATGAACCTCGGACTCATCTTTCTCTTCTTACCAAAACACATCACATTTTTCTATAGATAAACTTTGAGAAAGACATGATCACCTTCCTCAAAGGAAAGATCCTTCATTCGGTAATCTGCATAACATTTCTATCTTCTCTTAGTGGTTCTAATGTGCTTCTGAATCAACTGAACTTTCTCTGCCATCTCTTCTACCAATTCTGGTCCCATCAACATCCTTTCACCTACTTCATCCTAGAATCTTGGTGTTTGAAAATGCTTTCCATATAATGCCTCAAATGGAGCCATATATATACTGGAATAAAAATTGTTATTACAAGAAAATTCAACCAAAGAAATATGTGGGTCCCAACTTCCCTGGTAATCTATTGAGCAAGAACATAACATATCCTCCAAGGTCTGAATTGTTCGTTCTGATGGCCCATCTGATTGAGGATGAAAAGCTGTACTAAAATTTAATTCAGTACTCAATGACTTCTTAAGTCCATTCCAAAAGTTATAAGTGAACTTGGGATCATGATCAAATACAATGGAGAGGAGAACTCCATCCAACCTGACTATCTCTTTAACATATAGTCGAGCAAGTTGATCTAGAGACAAATTACTTCTAATAGGAATGAAATGAGAAGATTTTTTCAATCGGTAAACAATAACCCAGATTGAATTATTACCTCAAGATGTCTTTGGTAATCCCACAACAAAGTCCATGGATATATTTTCATATTTCCACTCTGGCACTGGTAAAGGATGAACCATTCCTTTTGGTAACTGTCCCTCTGCTTTAACCTACTGACAAGTCAAATACTTCACAGTAAAATCAGCAATATCTCCTTTCATTCCATCCCACCAGTAATTCTCTTGATGATCTCTGTACATCTTAGTGCTGCCTAGATGAACTGAAAACGGAGAACTTTGAGCTTCACATAAAAACTCATTCTTCATCTGTGAATCAAAAGGCACACATAATCTCTTTAAAAATCTCAAAACACAATCATTATTAATTTTAAAATTAGGCAACTTACCCTTCTAAACCAACACAACCTTTTTCTGCAACTCGCTGTCTTCCTTCTGCGCTTGCTCAATTATGTCTGATAGAGATGATTTCACTGACATCTAAAACAAAGCAGATGAATTTCATGCAACAACAACTTCTATGCCAAATTTCATCAAATCAAAAACCAAAGAATCTTGTTCCAAAAGTAAAATGGTTAATGAAGTATTACTTTTTTGACTCAAAGCATCAGCCACTTTTTTTTTTGCTTTCCCAGGATGATAAAGGATCATTAAATAATAATCCTTGATTATTTCCAACCATCTCCTCCGTATCATAATCAATTATTTTTGAGTGAATTTATACTTCAAACTTTTGTGATCAATATATATTTCACACTTCACTCCACACAAATGATTCCTCCAAATTTTCATAGAAAAAACAACAGTAACTAATTTCAAATCATGTGTAGGGTAATTTATCTCTAGTGGTTTCAACTAACATGAATCATAAGTCATTACATGAACATTTTTCATTAGGACACAACCTAGTCCTTTCAACGAAGCATCATTGTAGATAACACACTCACCATTTCTTGAAGGTAGTTCCAAAACTGGAGCATTCACAAATCTTCTTTTAAATTCCTTAAAACAATCATCACATTCTTTTGTCCACATGAACATAACACCTTTTCGAGTTAACGTAATCATTGGAATAGATAACAATGAAATTTTTTCAATAAACCTCAAGTAATAACCTGCCAAACCCAAAAAACTACGAATCTCAGTTATATTTGTGGGTCTTGTCTCTTCTTCAACAACTTTCATTTTAGCAGGATCAACAGTTATTCAATTTTTTGAAATAATGTGACCAAGGAAAGAAGTTTTTTGTAACCAAAACTCACACTTGCTGAATTTCCCAAATATTTTTTGTTATTTTAATGTCTGAAAGACAACCCTTAAATTAATTTAATGTTCCTCCTTACTTTTGAAATAATCCAAAATATCATCAATGAACACAACCACAAACATATCCAAGAACTCACAGAAAATTATATTCATCGGATCCATGAATACATCAGGTGAAATGGTTAACCCAGAAGGAATAACTAAAAATTTATAATGGCCATATCTAGTACGAAACGGGATCTTTGGAACATCTGTTTCCTTTACATTCAACTGATGGTACCCCAACTTCAAGTCAATCTTTGAAAAATACTGAGCTCCCTAGAGCTGATCAAACAAATCATCGATATGAGGCTAAGGATACTTATTCTTAACAGTGATGTTATTCAATGATCTATAATCAACCAAAAGTCTCATTGAACCATAATTATTTTTAAAAAACAAGACATGAGCACCCCATGGTGATGTGCTAGGTCGAATGAAACCTTTATCTAATAACTCATGTAATTGCTTCTTTAACTCTAAAAGTTCAATTTGACTTATTCGATAAGGGGGTTTTGAAATTAGATTAGCATAAGGAACTATGTCAACAGAAAATTAAACATCCCGATCAGGTATAATATCAGGAAACTCATCAAGAAAAACATCAAGTTACACATTTACCACTGGAACATCATTAATCTAAACAGTTCCTCTGTTTTCAACAATATGTGCAAGGTAACATTCATTTCCATCTTTTACTATTTTCTCAGCATCCTGATATGTTATCAACGTCAAGGGTTCATTTTTGTATACAAGCTGAAAATTATTCTGAAAAGAAATATCTTTAGCTCTACAGTCAATCTTAGCATGATAAACCAAAATCCAATCCATTCCCAAAATAACATCAAACTCTACTAGAGGAAAAACAATAAAGTTTGCAGGTTGATTCTTTCTGCACACAAGGATGGGAATGTTCTTATGTTGTCTTTTGGTCTCAACATTTCCTCCTAGTGTTTTTACCGTAATTTCAGTATTCATATCATGAGTTGGAATTCCCAATTTATTAGAAAACTTCTCATAAATGAAAGAGTGTGTAGACCCTGAATCAAACCACACATTGGCATAATCTAAACAAACAGAAAGTGTACCAGACACAACTTCATTTGATGGCCCAACATCTGCTGAAATAGTTGCAAAGGATTTCACCCCCCTTTCGCTTGTAGTCCGGAAACTTTTCCTCGTTTGATTTCTTTTTTGGATACGCATTTGTATAATGACCCATTTCATTGCACTTAAAACATTGTACTAACTGTAAATCATATTTTTTCTTACCATTACCCTGATCTTTTTCAGTGAAATTACGAGTCTTATGTCTCATTTTACCACATCGGTATCACTTACTGGAATTCAAAAGAAATTCTCCCTCATGATTTTTACCACAATTTTCAGAAACTGTAAACTTAAGTTTCCTACCATTATACTTTTCTGAAGCATTCTTCCCTTTCGCCTACCACCTCGACCTCTTATTCTGTTGTTTTTCAAAGAATAACTAATCATCAGAAAACACAATTTCTACCTTCTCTTCCCAAAAAACTACTTTTTTCATAACTTCTAAACTCACGAGAAGCTAAATCCCATCAATAATTTGGCTTTAATCTTGTGTAAAAATGGTTGATTTTACTATCAAGATCTCATATGAACTTTTGAGCATACCATGCCAGTCGAGTGCATTTTTCGTCATAAGTAGGCACTGAGTCATCATCCTACCTCAATTCCAGGATATTTTTTTCTATCCTAAGATGAACCACATTAGGAAAATATTTCTCAAGAAACATACCTTTGAATTCGTCCCAATCGCGAGCATCAATGTCCTCCATATCTCTGATATTTTTCACCATCGACCACCACTGATCAGATTAACCTTTAAAATGGTAAACATCAAGACTAACCTTTTGATGTTCTAAACAACCCATGACATAAAAAATATTATCCAGTGATTTAATACACCCTTCAGCTAGCACAGGGTCAGATGATCCCCTGAATGATGGGGGATGTTGCCTCATAAAATGATCCAATACTTACCTGTTTCTCTATGGTTGATATGGTTGATCTCGTACATGGATACCACCACCATTTATAGCCTGAGTCAACTGTGCCATCATTGTAAAAAAGTATTTAGTTTCGATTCCGACTATCCCAGGTTGCAGATTTGGAAGGTTGTCTTCCTCTTGATTTCGTCCCAACACAGCTTCCATGTTTCCTCTATGAAAAAAATTTCTGAACCTAAATATATCTTAGGAGAAGAAACATGGTAATCTGTAAATGCTATATGATGTCAATATTAACATATATTACATTATGTATATTACTTTAACAATACCCTGACACCTAATGTTATCTAAACCGACCTCTGATACCAAATATAAGGACGGTACATTAAACATTACATAATATTGAATTAAATGAATAATTCATATTGAAGATCTTTTCAGCTTTAGAGTTTTAGAGAATTAGGACATAACTATTACATCTCAAAATATTACAAGGTATACATATCTACACAGTTTCCATTTTTTTCATAAAATAAAAACATTTCAAAAAAAAATTCATGTCCAGTTCCATTTTTTAGACAATGCGAATTTTCCTTGATCCCATCCTTGACCCTATTCATCTTTATGTCCTGTTAGAACATTTCAAAACATGGGATGAGCGTAAAAAACTCAGTAAGGGTTATAAATCAAAGAATGAAAACATTTGTTCATAAATATATACAAAACATGAAATCATTTACTTACCTCATGAAATCATAATATTTATGAAAGACACATAGAAATCATTAATCATAAAGGTAACTTGTGGCATCCATATCATACTTACATTGTAGTTATCATAGCTACATAGGGAGTTACTTTGGAATACCTATTATAGTATATTCCCAAAATCTCTTAGGAGAAACATTCATGTTTACCTCTGTCAAGTTACCCAATGCATTGGATAGGTATCTCGATCTCACCCGCCATAGCTTTATCACGGAACCACCCGTATACATAAATAATGCCCATGAACCATAACATGATCATAACACATAACATAAGAATAAATGAAAGATAAACTTTCTACATTGCAATATTATTTCAAGATATTGAATTAATAAATCCATTTTAAAAATCATTTTCAATACCAAAATATGTAAAAATAGTATATGGTCTTTATTTTTCCTTTTAAAAACATTCCGGCTTGTTAAGGAAGCAAAATATCAAATAATACTCACAGCGGTGGAAAGGTTATTGTCACCGCTTAAATTAAACAACATTACTTTTTGTCATTTAGTAAAACGATATGTATAAAAATATTTCCTTTGAATAAAATGAAATTTCAAATGGGTTTATACACCGTATAAAATAATGTCATGTATAAAACTAAAAAAGCCTCAATTAAAGGAGATTGAGACGAAGTCCCTTAGCTCATGTCCGACTTGACTCGATCGTTATCTAATCTCCTGAATAATAAACTAAAGATAATTTATAATTTATAAAGAACCTTTTTCAAGTATATTATTCCTTCTATATCACTTATTACCAATTTATAAGAATTATGCAATCATTTAAGTTAATAACATTCATTTTGTCAATATTTGGTACTTGAGTAAAAAAATGAACACCTTTTATTTACATGTTGTCCATGTAGTCAAAGGCTTATTATATCCAGATTGATATTCATGATTTGGATATCATATATATCATATATATCTAGTATATAAATGTTTTTATAATAGTAGATAACATTTAGAAGTAAGAAATGAAATGCACCATTCATGGAGACGGTAGGCCGTACGTACGCATGAACGCTGCTATCATTCCCATTTCTTATTTTAATGGAAATAAAACATAATTATAAATAGGTAAATTATAATTATAGTATAATATCATATACAATATTTTTAACTTCATCCTTTATACATCCCACATAAGGCATTAAGGAATAAAATCACATTGAGGGGGTAGTAGTCTGCACTTCATCAAATGAGATTATCGTATTTACCCACTATGGAAACCATAAAGGAATGCTATAAATAGAAAGTAAAGAAGAATAAAAAAATTATAAACATAATATATATCTTATATAAATACATTTTCATCATAATGGCCACCCTGAGAGGCGGGAAGATGTAATTGAACAATCATCGTTTTGTGAGGCCTTGGTTTTCCATCCACAGAAGCATTATGTTCTTCATCCATTAGATGGAGGTGTCTGTAAGTGTAGATAGAATCCTTATCATAAAAAAATACTAGTATATAGATGATACTGGTGTTTTTATAAAATATTGGAATAAAAAGAGTTTAGGGGTTGGAGATGTAAAATAAAAGAAAACAGTTTAATAGAAATCGTTACCTTTAATTTAGGTAACTTCCTTTGGTTTGAACCAAATGGACTTCTTGAAGTGCCTTATGACTAGTGTATGGCTTCTAGGGTTAGTATAGGGATGCTGGGAGCTTAATTGGGCAGCGTTTGGACGAGCCAAATGGCTTGATAGGTGTGTGGAATTGGTTAGAAGTGGTCTTCTTTTATAATGGAGTGGAGGGGCTCTTTAAGAAAGTGTGAAAGAATTATATTATTATATAATTATATTCAGTTTCAAAAGATCCAAAAATCATTATAGTCAATGATAAGATGAGTAATGGTTGAAATAAAATCATCGAATCATAATTGGACATGTTTTGGATAATATCTTAATCATTATAATCTTATTTATTTAAATTATTTATTAATGAGGTAAATACTGCATCATTATTGTGTCATGAATAATTTAATTTATTCGAAGTATAAGAATTATATAAAAAATAATATCATGTAGGAAATCTTTTTATATTTCTAATGAATATTTATAGACAAAACTATAATTTATATAATCCCTTCTAAAAATTAATTTACAAAAATATACTTTCTTTTATCATATTTTCCTTTACTTCAACTTAATTAATCTAAATTGTCATTATCACTCCCATGTAGCTCAATGGGGTCCCAAAATCTATCCCAAGATTCCCATGGTCATAAATGACTCAACAAATAATTTCTGGACAAGTTTTATGGTAATTTTGAATAAATATAATATTCTTTTAACATTGAATTACCCACTTTACCTTTCACCGCGGTAAATAAAAGTCAAAAGTTACTATTCACCAAAATTATTTTCTTCTTATTGAACCACATTTTACCTCTTGATACAAACCATGAATGTAGTTTTTTCAAAATTCAATGCACAGATGTGGTAAAATTTCATTTAAATGAAAATGCCAGTTTTTTATCTACTACTAAGCGGTTTCACTATTCATCTAAAATTGATGTATTTCAGAAAAATACCAAACATTCAGCATAAGAATTATTTGATATTGTGAATTCGAAATTGATGTCTATTTTTTCAAAATCAAAACATATAAGTGGCATTAATTAATTAAAAAATTAATTCCTGTTGTTAAAATAAATAGCGTGTTTTTAAGAAACAATAACTATCAAAAGATTGATACTTGTTTATGTCCAATTTCAAACTGAAATTAATTCCAATGACCAAAATCAATTTAAATGGTAAAAATATATTTTTATTTCACCTCAAAACCATATAAAAATATAATCTATCCATATAAATAAATTATATTAAAATTCACTTTTGAATTAAAATGAAATATTTTTCATTATTCATTAAAAATGAACTTTATCAAAAAATACCAAAAATTTACACAAAGTAAAATTTGATGTCCCCATTCTAAAGAAGGATTTAATATGGTCAATTAGAATGTATTAATGTGGAAAAAATTATATTTAAAGAGGGTTCTCCATTAAAAGGTGATAAATCGGCCTTTTAATGTAAATTATGCTTAAAATTAGATTCATTAACATTTTAAGCCTCTAACTTTTTATTAGATAATGTAAATACATTTAACAAAAATGTATAGTAATATTTTAGTTAGATTCATTCATTACCACCAATACAATGGTTTGGAGTTAACTACCATTTAAAATAATAATATTATCTTATTAGTGTGCAACGTAATATTCCAAAGAAACCTGTTGTTGTGTATCGAGTACACTATCAAACACAGCAACCCCTTTAAAGTAAAATTAATATTTAATTCACAAATATTCATAAATATTAAATATGTATTATTCTTCATTTACCTATGATGTCACAGTGTACCTCATCCAAACCTGTTCGTGTAACACCTATACACACGGTGTGTTTCTCCTAAGACACAGAGTGTACTTGAATCTTCCCTCGTATCAAAGATCCTCTACACATGTCAACCACACGGTTCTCTCCTAGGTAACACTACACGACGTGTTGACCCTACACACGACATGTACTTAAATTATCTCTCCTACCCATGTTTCTCTACACAGCCAAAGCACATAGTTTTCTCCTAGGTAATATTATACGGCGTGTTCACCCTAGACACGGCATGCGTATGTTATGTTCTAACCACCCGTGTTGTTAGTCACACGCCTGAAAACATGGTCCTAAAGGCATGGCATGTACTCCTAGTACACAGTGTGTTCTACCAATGTTTCCCAACCCCATGTCTATGCTCACACAGTCAGTCACATAAATAAAAACAACATAGTTTTTACATACAATACACGACGTCTACAAAGAAAAAGTTTTTTCTTCCAGAAAAGAAGGGAACTTTGAGAGTTTTCATAACACCACATGACGTGTTGCATGGGTTTCTAGATATTAATCATCTAAAACTACTCCAGAACCCCGAAAAACATAGAATTTTGTCCATGGAATGACATATTCTAACCCGTGAGATCCCATAATCCCAAAAATCAATGTTTGGAATCATTATTCACATCATAACTTGACAAAATTCAATTTAAAGTTCAAACATGGACCACATAATTGTGATCCAAGAGGGACCATAACACATCAGGGATCAAAGGTTGGAATCTATCCAAATTAATCATAAAAAATACTAATAACCTATCAAAATAGTGGGTATTATATCAAGAAATTTATCAAAACAATAAGTGTATATATCACAACATCTATCACAAAAACACACAATCAGTAAAACACCCTAAATGGCATTACAAGAATGAGTGACATGTGATCTCTAGAAAGTTCCTATATGATGCATGAGAAGGCATACCCTTATCTCATTAGGTAGAAACCAAAATAGAACCACAATGATATCAGTAATTACATAATAAAACAAGTGAGTCACCCAACAATGAAATAAAATCAACTATAATAATTAAAAAACTAGAAAATTGCAATACACGAGGTAACATGGATTTTCCCTATACATGGATTAGCTACTCATGGAAACAACTTATTACCAACTACATATTCTTTCTTATCCCTATCTATAGGCTCCAAACCGTTAGACAAATCAAAAAATAAACCTTCGGATATCACTTTGTAACATCCTAGTTTTTGGTGCCGCCCAAAGGTGCCCCATACCTTGTTCATCACATTACCTCAAGCGCATTTTCTTGAATACCAAAAGATGTTGACTAGTGGGTGGGCCATGAGTGTGATAGTGGGAAAACTATTCCCTCAATGGAAGAGTAACATAGTGTAAACAATAGTAAATAGTAGTGGAATTAGTAATACCATACAATAAGTAAACAAAAGATGTCTGATAGTATAAACACTGAAACATATATAAATAAATGATGCATTTCACATGTTTATAGAAAAGCATCTGAACAAGTCATTGAACTATAAATAAAATATAGAAACCAAAGTACTGTAAACATTAAACTCCAACAGCATCACAAGACTCATCATGGTCCCATGCTCTCTAGCTCCAACAGAACTCAAGTACATCATGATTAAGGGTGCTTTCCCTATTTTATACCTCCAACCATATAATCTATTTAGTCCCTATTGCATGACCTAAACAAAGCGTGAGACAAATCCCAGTAGGAAACCACCAAAAGTTATGTGCCTAATTATCATTGAATATATGTTGCAGGATATAAGTATAAATGAAAAAATAAACTAGGAAGTACTCAAAAGTAAACAATACTATAGTTTCTGATTACATTCATTTACATTTATTAATTACTCATCCCTTGAATAATGTTGCCTCTGGATGTAGACTAATATCTATATCCCCTTGTATAATAATATAAAATAGACATCTCAAAAGACTATCTAATCAAACAAGTAATATAGAGTCTAATATTGTGATTTGGCTTGGCAAACTCATCACAATCCTTCTATCATTCAGAAAACAACCCTATGGGAATGTTCTCACAGTATAACCCCTCTTGTTTAGTATGACATCTATTAAAAAAATAATATTGACCCTCTAGGAAATCCCTCATAGTCTAACCTATTTGGTCATGCATAGCACTAACCAATTACAAATGACCCCCATAGTAGCTCTGAAAGTCAATACCCCCTTGGTCTTCATGGAAACAAAAAATGAAACGACCCTCTGGATGCTCTCATAGTCTATTTTATATGGTCCAACATTTATTTAATAATGATCCTCTGATCAATGACTCATGGATGATCTCATATTCAATACCTCTGGTCAATTATAATGGCAATTCATAATTAAAAGAACCTACTTCAGGAAGATCTCACTATTAATTCCCCTTGGTCATACTTTTATAATGTGAAACACAAGCATCTCATAGAAATAACAACTGCATCATAAGAACACTAGGAATGGAAACAAAGAATACTACTATGATTTTTAGGGCCAACGTCCATAAACAAATCAAACATGGAAAACAGATCCCTATTCAAGGTGAAAAACATTATTCATAACAAAAAACCCTCTCTCAAACATACTAACCATTGTAGGAATTAAAAAGGGTTGAATCCCTAAAAACTCAATACCATAATCAAGGGTATTGGAGCATTGAGAATATATAATTCAACAAAAACCAAGGAAAGACACAAACCACCTACATCGATGTCATACGATGATCATATTTGAACGTCATAATTTAAATCGGCATAGAATGTGGTAGATCTATAAAAGGGTCAAAATATTTCAACCCTGAATAACTCAAGGGAGAGGAGAAAATATGAAATAAAGGCTCTACGAAAAGAGGGAACTCACCAGAGGGAATCGAACGCACCCAACAACATCTCGATCAGATCATAGATGGAGGAACGGTAAGGGTTTTAATTTCTCAGTCATCTCATCGGTCTCCTATACAAAACATGGGAAGAAGGGATGTGTTTTGGAGATGAGACGCCACCTCGTTATGATTAATCAAATAAAAATAAAATTACATGAAATTTTTATTTAATGTACACTTTGTGTACATGTATCAGCCGGTCCCCGCTTTAGGTGGTAAACATGGTCATGCACTCAACTGTTGCATGGCCAGTATAGGACTACACGCAGAAACCGGGTATACGACGTGTACTCAAGTGTATATGAAGTGTACTTAGAAAATTTCTAAATTCTTAATTTTTTCTAAAAAACAATAGAAATCATGATCCATAAATGCAATGAAGATTAAGGTTCTTATATATATACATTACCTTTATCATTTAATATCACTATTCACTAATATTTCCTGTTATTAAAAGTTTCTTCTTTAATTATCTCATCCATGGGGGTCTGAATTGATATTTTCCAGGTGGTAAGAGTTATCTTTACAATCTCACTTTATTTTTTGATTGTTAAATTTCTCTTGGAATAGTTTTATACTTATAACCACTTTCCATTTGAAGTCAAATTTACTTTATATATCCATAAATTTATGTTATAGGTATAATTATTTTCTAAAACATACACCATTTATATAGGTGGTTTTTATTTGACCATAATTTTTAAAACTGAGGAAATATTAGTAAATCTATATAATTGTACTCAATACATATATTTGATATGGTGCATTATTCACGAATAAAAAAAGGCTATTTGATATATGAGGAATGATTAGGAAAGGTATGGCACATGTGGGGTCAAAGAAATAAATATCCCCTCAATGAATTGCTAGTCTCATGAGATGAATCATTCATCCAATCATTTGAATATTTACTTGATATGTTCTGAATCATATTGTGAAAGGTCTTGACAGTAATGATACCACATACCTATAAAACATGATGTCTAATAATTAATTATTTTCTTCATTCAGATTCATAAATTATTTATCCATGAGTATTTCTCTTTGAACATATATATGGATGTTATTCGTTATTATTTTATTGATTAAATAACATGTGTTTTCTTTAGGTACCTTTTTGTATTGATATTTCCTTATAAATTTTTTTAAATTCTATGTGTGCTCAGTTATTTACCTGTTCGTGTTGTTTATTCTCATTTATTAATTACTAATTATATTTTTCATACCCTTATTGAGAATTTGAGCTCACCTTTAATAAGAGTCCTTTACCTAGGATATGAAGAAGAAATTTTTGAATTCACTTTCAAGGATTCTATTCATTTCATTCTATTATGTATCATGTTTTATTATCTACTTCCCAATGTAATATGGTTATCATGTATATAATATAGTTTTTAGAAAATTCTAAATTGATTTTCCCTTCAAGATATAATTCCTTGTAATGATACAATTGTAATAATGTAAGGCATCATCTCCCGGATTCTAGGGTCAGGTCACTACAAAACATTAAAATGAGCGAAAATAGACGTTCTTTTTATTAAAATTTTCATTCTACTCTAATATAATTTCATATAATCCTAAAATGATACTTTGATTAAATTTATATAATTATATAATTTTATTCACTTATAAGACATGATATTTCTAAATTTTTATTAACTTGTGTTTTGTTTCAACCCTAGATTTAATTTTGATATTACGTCGGATAGACATTAATTTTGAATATTTTGAATTCAAGGATATATTTTCAAGAGTTAAATGGTCAAAATGTGGAGGAGTGAAGTGAGATTTAAATTTAAATATTTTTAGTTATTATTCATTTAAAATACCAATCATTGAAACCTAATTTCCAAGTTAAAAGATATATTTGTTGAATTTATTAAATTAAAACATAACTGGAAATTGGAATTAAATATGGTATTTTTTTATGATAAAATATTTTCACAATAATTTTGAATTCATGATAAAGAAATTATTTCATTTCTGGTAAAATATAATACTAAACCAAGAATGATTGTGAAATTTTATAGGGTTGAGAATTGAAATGGTCGAGAGTGACAATGACATCCACAATTACTACGCTTACGAAAAGTGATGGAGGTATGTTTCTCCCAACAAGAACATTTTGTATCATGGTAGGCTTGGTGCCCATGCATTAATCCTACAATGAGAACTTTTCATGGTAATCTAACCACCTTATCAAACTATATTTTCATGATATGTATAACTAACATGAGTGAAAACAATAACCTTATCTTAAAAAATAATCTAAAAAAGAAAGAAGAGATGAACACATGAAGAATATTATTAATCATTCCACTACACTCACGGTTGGAATAACTACCATGAGCCCCATTCTCAAGATACTTCTTGCGTCAATGAAAATTACTCTGAACTTCATTGTAAGAATTCTTACTGTAAGCTTCATTGACCCAACCATGCCTCAAACTTCCCTAAAACCATGAGTAAAATCAGAGCCTCCTCCTCCTCTTATGAAAAATGAAACTTCATATAAATTTTGGGAAATTCTATAAAATAGAATATACCATCAATATTTATGTACTTATATTCCAAGGTTGAATTGGAAGACACCTTCCCTACTAATTCCACCTTTTATCGCAACCCCTAAATTTGAGATGATGATGGAGTTGAGATACTTTTCTAGGGGATTCAAGGTAGTAATATTTTATAATTTTATATCTTACTTTATTTAGGGAGATATCTTATCGATTGTTACACAAGTTAATCCATGCTACCCATGCGAATTCTAAGTGAGTAATTGTACACCATTTTTTCATGATAGAAAATGAAACTTTTGAACAATAAATCCACCAAACTAAGGATTATGATTCTATGGGAACATGAAGAAAATAAGGGGATGGTGTTGTCCATGCTATTTAAGATAACCCTATCCACTATTAAATTGAACTACTATCAAGAGAAATATCTGAGCTTGAGGTGAGAAAAATTAAATATTTTTTAGATAAGTTGCAGTGATGGTGAAAAAGAAATGGTTGGCCTTTACTACCCAATGTTGAAATAGTCCAATTGTGGATTCTAAAATATTTGGCGTATCATAGGAAAAACAATTCAATCTAGTCATTGTGATAAATATCAAGGTTCAAAATTGAAATCCCAAAACCACTTTTTATTACCAACTACTGTGAATCATTGGATAAGTTATATTTTAAAAGAATATTAGGATAGATCATAAGAGAATTATAACACATTGGGGATGTTATAAAGACAATTAATTCTAGTAATATATTGACCATCAATCTTAATGAATTCATACTCCCTCTATACATTCCATAATTTTTTGAAGAAGAATTTATACCTCTCATGAAAGGAACCCTGATAGTCGTACACTATTTAAGGGGGGATCTGGGAAGTAGCATTAGGAGAGAATCTTTCCAAATTTTATTTTTTATTATAATAAATTGATGATGTAACATTAAATCCCTTATGGTTTATCCATGGAGGATATCCTCACACCTATATAAGAATTACTTTCTTTCAATTTTCTAAATAATTTATATAATTTACAAGTATTTATAGTTGATTTTTCTTCTGAATTTTTATCTTTAGATTCATCTTCCTAAATTTAGGATTTCACATCCATGACACTTGAATCAATTCCTCTTCATATGATATAAAATATTGGGGATAACTTAATTTTAATTGAAGATATCAAAATTCTATACTAGAAAAGGTATATGAAACAATGATAATTTTGTTTATCTCTTGAATCAAAATATCCTAATTTAATTTCTCAGTTGGACAATATAGAAAAATAGGATAATAAGGAAGAAAATGAATAATGGTTCAACAGGTGAATGAGAGTATAATATAGGTTAGACCATTTCTTTTGTACCTTTATTTCAAATCCATACCAATATTATTTTTCAATCCTTCAAAAATTAACATACAAAATAAGATTTAAACACACTCATGACACTATCTTCTCCCAAGACCATCTGAGTTACACTTTTACTATAAATTTATCAGGTTCAAAATCATTTTTCTGATAAACCAAGATAATAGTTATCCAAAAGGGTCAAGGAAATTTTTTCCCTATACTAGATTACACATCCCACACCAAGAAATAAAGATCAACCTAAAGTGGAACTCTTATAAAAGTAATAACCCTCCCAATCTGAATCTATAAAGCCCAATAAGTGTAAAGTTTAAAATATTTTTTGCAAAATCACGTATTTCACTATTTTAACACCCATATTTTTTCAAAAAAAAGCGAAAAGAATATGTCATTGTGTATGTGATATTCAACACCGAACCCAAAAAACAATGATTATTTTACTATGACATTTTAAACCACTCCATTAAATTTATTGATATGAGTAGGATTGACTAATTTATTAAATATATATATTTCATAAACACACACACACATATATTTATATAATCTCTATGAATAATCAACTAATTGTTTGTAATGTCTTTGAGTTCTTTAAAATATTATTTCTTCAAAAATTATTCTTCTTCATTTTTACAAAAAAAATATTAGAATGGTTTTATAGAAAATTTTGAATTTTTATTTGATAAAAAAACTCTATTTTTTATATCATAATATATAAATTACTTTGGGAGAAAATTTTCTATTTTTAGGAAAATATAATTTTTTAGGGAATATTGAAATATATCGTTTTATCTAAAATTGTCATTTCTATTGAAAAATTAATTAATTTAAAAGCCCAATTATTATTTGAATTTTTATTTCAACGTAAAATAATTAATAATTAGTTATGTTTAATTAAATTAATTACTTTTAAATCATCTTCTTACTACATTTTAATATACATTAATATTTAGGATTAAAAATGAATTTTGTAGAAAACGTTTCTAAAATGAGTAACGATTATCCATCATGATTAATTAATATAAAGTCTAATTGAGATTATTTAAATGATTTTATAATATTATTTATCTATTTTTATGTATTTAAATTCAAAAAATAAATATTACTAATTATCTTGTTAAATTAAATTAATCTTCTCTTTGAAAAAAAATGTATTTTTCGGAGAACCAATTTCCATTGTGCTTACAGGTTTTATTTTAAATTAAATTATTCAACCTATATGAATATATTATGATAAAATAGATCCCAAATTGGATGTAATATTAATTAATATTCGGTAACCAGTTAAAATAAATTTTTGGACAATATAAATAGCAACTGTAGTATTTATATATTATCACAGTAAAAGAAAAATTTGTTAATTAAGGAAAAAATAATTTAACAAATGATAGAAAAAAATTAATACAAATTGTATTAATATTTAAATTTTCTTTTCAGTAAAATTATTATTATAGTTTTTTCTAATATATTTTACTTAAAAATGATTAAGTCATAAGTCTGATAAAATTATATTTTGATGCGATAAAACAATAATTGTATTTTTAAGTAATATGAAATTTTACTTAATACGTCACTTTTAATTAATTAATTTATTTTCTTAATATATAATTTTATTAAAAAATATTTTTATTAAATATTTATTATTTAATAAAAATGATAATATAATTTTTATGAAGTCAAATGCATTTTTTATATGGGTTTGAAAATAGTTATTTAGAATAAAACATAGCATTAATCAATTAATGTCGATTATTATTTTAGAAGTATATATTAATATATACTTATAACATTATTTATAAAAAATTAATTTTATTTTTGGAATCATAATGTCTAAATTATCAAATAGTGAATTTTTCATAACTTTTTTAGGCTTTCAAATTTTTTGGTAAAAATAAAATACAGTATAAATATATGGTGTGTATTATGACATCATAATGACCCAAAATTAATTAACAAATTCTATAAATGGTATCCAAAAAAATAAATTTTTTGCATTTAAATTAATTATATTTTGAGCATCTTTTATTAATTTTATAAATCAATTATGAATCTTCCAAAACTAATAATATATTTTATGGTTTGGAAATCATTTCATTAAGAGTATAAATCGCCTATACATAATAAAGGACATTATTTTATTTAGTTAGACCCTTGGACTTATAAAATAATTAAAACTAGTCTTATTTGGTAGAAACAATTTAAATGTTTTTGGGTTTGTTTAGTTTTTTATATAGATTCAAAAATAAAAGTTTGATAAATGATAAAGAATTACCCACTCATTTCCTATATAAACCCTCCAAAGATTCCATTTATCTTCAATTAAAATCATTTTAGCACGTAATTACTCTTTCATACACTCTCTAAAGTCATTATAGGAAACCCACAAGCTCTTAAGAATTTGTTCATAGGAATTATGAGTCACACACTCAAGTAAGGTATCCTCACTTTCTCTTTATTATTCAAGTCCTATAATATCGTATTCTTTATATTTCCATTTCCAAATGTCTGGATATGTATTTCAATGTCCCTATTACTTTCTATTTTATGGTCAAATTTTGATATACTCCTTTATCTCTTATAAATAAATTTTATAATTTTTATGTGACATCATTATGTTGTTGAAATTTCGTCATGATTTTCAATGCCAAAACAATTGTGTAGGGAATACAAAACCCATTTCTTATTAATGGTGTTCACCTTTATACACTTATAATTCTTTAAAATTGTACTTAAATGTATATATTCCTCACTCAATGATCATGTAATAAAATATAATGCTGAATGAATCCATGTTTTATGATCTATGTGATACACTTAATCATGAGAATGAAATGAAAGTGACAGGTGCACCCAAAATTATAAAGCACTCCAATGAATTAGGTAACATTTAGGTTCATGAGATGACATGTAGGGATAGGTAATGATCCTTATTACTTTATGGTACATTTTCCATCATGATGTATTGGAATTTATCCTTGACATATGTATATGATTTAGTGTTTTAAGTTGTTTTTACATTTACCTTGTTTCCTTTATGATTATCATGCTTTATCATTGTTCATGTTTACAATTACTACTACTTCTATGACCCATTGACATGTCTATAGTATAAAAATTTATAATTAACTTATTCCAGGTTTATTCCATTACTAAGACTTATATCTTAACCCTTTATTATGTATGTCCCAATGTTATTCCTTATAGTTTCAATTGCGATCATGTTAATGAAGTTTTCAATATATATGATATTTTTCTGATTTAAAAATTTTATTCAATATACCTAATTCCCAAAGACACTACACATCTCAGTATTAAGGGTTATATTAAGTGTAATATTTTGTAATAAATCTGGAGTTAATTTGTAATAAATATTATGTTTTTCATATTAATTCCTTTCACATATCTCATTATCCTGTTAACTGAAAAAATATGTTACTCTATTGGATAACTCTAAAATCTACAACATGGAGTCAATAAATAAGGGATGTTAGTATATAATGTGTTGAAATAAAAAATCTTAAAATAACACTTTTTAACTCATTTAAAATAACTATACAACCATATTCATTTTGGTATACTTTTTTCCATCTATAATGAGTGTTGAAACTTTTCTTGATTCTTCCTTATTGAAATTTTTAAATAATTTTATATCAGATGTTTCTTAGGGTAACAAAATGTTATAATTTTTCTACTCAAACTTTATTCCCGAAAATTATTTCAATTATACAAGAATAGACATATAAATTTTCTTTCATCTGACCAATAAACCCCTAATAAAGGCAATATTTTTCAAATGAAAATATCTTATCATCAAAAAACACTAGGTCAATTAGTATACCTATAAAAAACTCTTTTATATAATAATTATCAGAAACCATCCCTTTTATTAAAACCATTAATCTAAGGAAACCATGATTTTTTGAATAAAATTACAATGAAAAATATTCAAAGTCATATATTTCTTTTCTAAATAAACATACCATGTTTCCATTAATATATTAGATTAAACCCTTTAGTTTACTAATCAAATATTCTTATTTATGTTCACTATTCAAAATGGTTTGTTTCACATTAATTTATAAAATTTTATAATGTTTGTGTTTGATCACTATAAAGAACATTATTAAGTTTACAATCCATTATACTAGGGGAAACAATTCATCAAAATCTATTCCTTTAAATTAACAATAGCCCTTGTGATCCTCCATTCCCTGTTTCTAGTTACACCACCCTTCCCTTCCATTTTATTTATAAACAACCACTTGGTGATAGTTATTTTGTTCACTTGGGAAATGTAAAATGTTTATTTTTTATAAATATTATATAAATTATATTTCAAAATTTTTTCCTTTATTAATTATTAATTTTTTAGAAATATTTCTTGGTTATACCTTTGATATAAGAGCTCTTTGATTCTCAATTTTCAATATTCTTCTTTTTTGTGAAAGATTTTCATTGCAAGAAAGGATATTTTTTATTTCAAAATGTTTCTCCAACCATTGAAACTAATTTATGTCACTTCGGGAAACCTCATATTCCTAACTGGTGTGTTTTGTATCAATATGAAAAACATTTGGTGCAATTTTGTCTTCCTTTTCAACCCATTGGTCTGAAATTTGGTTGATGTCAATAGTATAAATTTGAAAATATTATTCAACTATTTGACGTGAAGTGTAAATATATTTAATAATTTTAACATCAAAATAATCAAAAAACTTTTTAAACATCATTCTATATCTCTTGTACCCACTATCATTACATAAATATCCTATAATGGTTCTTTCATCTTCATTCTATTTAATAATTCCCATATTAATATTTATAATCTTTCTAAATAATGGAAATCCAAATTAATTGAAGCATTTTATAGTTGAATTATTCTTATAACACATATTATTAGGAGTAAAAGGTGTATTAGGTCTCAAAATACAACAATTCTAAATGAGTAGATAAGAACACATAACTTCTCCCCAAAATTATTTTGAGACATTTTTGTATCTAGAATTTTCACTCACATCTCAAAAAATTCTATTATTCCTCTCTCTAAAAATATTCTTTTTGGGAGTATATGGTGAGATGAATAAATATTTTATTAGTTTTTTTTCAAGATAACTTTTCAATGAATCAAATTAATATTATATTCCATTATCATATCTCAATTTTATGATATATATTCCTAACTCTTTTTCAAATTTCATCCAAAAAATTTCTAAAATCTCAATAGAATTTAACATGTGCTTGAGGAGCACCACATTAGTCTTTCTAGTTTTGTAATTATTAAATGTGATTAAATATAAATAACCAAAAATATATTTTTTTTCACATGGGACTATATAAACCTATGTGTATAAGTCTTAAATCTCAATTTGAACGACTTTTTACCTTATCATGGGATTTCGAAGACATATTTCTATTTTGAAAGGTTTTATAAATATTTAAAATTTCTATTCTTATCATGGTAACTTTCTTAATACTTATACATATAAATTATTCCCATGATTAATTTTATAAGATATCCAAGACTTATATTACATAACATGCAATATTAAACTACAACATAATAGAAGGAATTCATTGGATCACCAATTAATAAGATATTTCTATTTACTTTTTTCAATTATTAGATAACCCTTTTATAATATAATCATTTAAGGATACATGATTACATATTAAAACAATATATAATCCCAGCATCACCCATATAACTAACACTTAAGATATTATACTTCGTCGATTACACATATAATGCATCATTTGATTTAATATTTACATGTTTAATTTTACTTGAACAAAAAAATTGCTTTTAGAGAATAATACATTCCAAATGGGACTTGTCCCCCTTCATGCTTATAAATTTTCTTCATAATATTTACATAACATATCATGTATGATGATTACCCACTATAAAGAATCTATTAAAAATTTCTTCTCGTAGTCCTTAAGGAATCATCAAAAGTACATACTCTTTGTTACTTTGTTTTTTTATTTCCCTTCCCTTTCTCATAATTTAATACTTTTAATGGTATTATTTTAATAAAATTCACTAAAATATGACCTTACTATTCATATCTACCCAAAATATCTTCAATACAGTAAAATATATTCAACATTTTTAAATTGAAAACATTTTTCTTCACATAATACATTCTTTCAGAATCTGATTACATATATTCTTAATAACTCCCCTAAACATCATGTATCTTTCTGGGAAAGAAAATATTATTAAAAAATGTGAAGAATTTATTCCCAAACACTCAAAAATGATAAAAATATCCTTAAAATATAAATATTCTAAAATAATTAATTTTCTTCCTAAAAAGAAGATATCTAAATTTTTATTATTCCATCACTGAATGTGACAAATTTTTCATAGATTTTTGAGTAGATGAGTTTCTTAATTTACCCATTTCTCTATTAAAATTGGATGATTTTTATTACAATATTTATTGTTTTATAATTGACTACATTTAGATTTCCAACCTTCACTATTAGTAAAATTATAATTAGAAAAAAAAAATCCGTATATATTAAACATGATAATTTTACAAGTCCCCTCAACAAGTATATAGGGGTATTCCTAAATTTTATAGTTTTTTTAATCCTTATTTTATCTTCTTCATCCCATTCTCAACTGACGTACAATTAGATTGAATCCAATATAATGTTTATTCTTTCAAAGAAAATATGACTTTAAGATTCTTCACCATTTTTTAGTGTACAATATCCCTCAACAAGAATTTTTTGATTTCATCAGTGTATGCTTATTATTTACTAAAAAATAATTATTCCATTCAATAAACATCTTATTTTCATTCAAATTATGATTATATATTTTCTTAATCCTCATATTCCACTAAATAAGGTATTTAAAATAATTTTTAACATGTTTTTCTGCTCAGATGATATTGAATCATGATTTTCACAACATGAATCCTCAATCCCTTTTTCTATGTGTTCCATGAAATTGGTAAATTCCTCACCAGATTATATTTTATATTCAATTATAGATGAAAGATAATATATTTATTTTTTTACAATCATATTTATTCTTTTTCATCTAGAAAATATTGTTTTTATTTTTCTACCCTTGGATTCATCTTTATAGATTTTATCCCATGTTATTTTTTATGCCCTCATCATCTTAAAATTCAAAATCCAGTCTCATTTTATTAAAATACTTCATATAAATATATAAAATTCTATTTAATTTGTAACATCTTGGGAAAATTTTGAATGTTTTCATTATATTTACGTTTTTGAAGTTATTTTAAATCAGATAAATTATTATTTTATAGTGTTCATAGTCATTTAAGTTTTTTATTTATATAAATCCACAAAAACAATGTTTTATTTTATTTTCAACTTTATCATGGATTCGAATCCCATTTCATATTTGGGATTCTTCATGAAGGGTGATGGATTTACCATCCAGTAGGTAATGAAAAAATTATTCAATTATTCCATGGAGTGATCTTTCCTATCTTTAAGATCTAAGATCTAATAGTAAATCTTGTATATAATACTTTTCCTATGTTTATTAAAAATGATATAACATTGTGTTTTTTATTCAACCCTAATATAATTATTATTATGTCATCAATTATTGAAAAACAATAATTACTGTTCACTTATTCAGTTATATAGATGATTTAAAATTATAATTTTTAATTTTTAAATCCCCCCTTGATTTTAACAATTACTTCATATCTATTTTCCAGCTCGTCACATAATTCATTGGTTGATTAAATTAGAAAAACTATTGTATATAATTTTTTAAAAATATAAATATGATATAATTATTTTCTTTAACATCTATATATATATTCAGTTTATATGAAAACATTATTGGATCATTACCCTAAATCATTAGTAACCCAATAACTACAATATCTCTAACCCTTAATCCATTAGACAAAAGATATTATGCTCTTATATTTTTTTAATATTGATATTTCATTCCCTAAAAAATATATACATGCCATTGATTTTGACCTAATTAACGTCTTCCATAATAAAAACATTTATAGATTAAATAGAATAATCCTTTACCTGATACCATTTGAAGTTATTCAGATTATGTTACACTACATAAAGGGATGATTAATCTATATTGAATAGTTTTTAAAATTTATTCCCATATCAATCATCCTTTAGAACTTTTCACTCCCAATCCAATCAAATATTAATTCTCAACCTCTTTCGTACATGATGAAAAAAATGTGTATCGTTTAAAATAAAAAATTTATGGTTATTTACCTATAATGGAAGTTACTATTTTCTGTGAATTTTTATTCATTCTACTAAAAAATTTGTCACTATAAGAATAAATGGATAAAATATTACAAGTATGAGGCTATTATTACACTATGTTGATACAATGTCACACTAGAATCTATAGTTTATAAAAACATTACAAATATGTATAAAAATAATGAGAAATAATTGTTCAGGGAATAATATTTTTTGGTTATAATATATATGAAATCCCTACACTAGATTCCAGAATATTCAAATGAATCCAAATCACTATATACAGAAACTGATGTAGATATGTTTATCGATTCCAATTTCCAGATGATTCATTGAATACACAAGCTCAAAAATATATAGAAGTACACTTCTGAACATTAGATGTATGGATGACTTCAACTCATTCTTTTTCCCCCTCTAAATAGTCAAATTTTCAAACACCACTACAGGGACACATTCTCTATCTTCGGTAGCTCCTTCTGTCTAGGAACCATTGAAATAATAAAATTAAATTAATTTATGAAAATATCATTTCTATATCATTTTTCTCAAAATATTACTCAATAGAATCATATAGAATTATCCTTATTATTTCCTCAATTAGATATCTTATAACCATGCTCCATGGTATTTTAATTTTATCAATATTAATTAACTACATGTATCAAAAACATTCTTCAAATACCCTTAGTTTATCCCTTCATAAAAAATAAAACTAAATAATTATTTAAGAAAACTCTTTAGTCTTATAACATCTTGAAATAATTCAAAAAAATGAACTTGTGAATTATTCGAATGACCATCTTCATGATTTTTCTCAAATAACTTTGGGTTTCATATTCTATAGTAGTAACATCACATGTAAGCATGATCTCTAGAAAGTTATTATTGATATCAAGAATATCACATCATTATACCAATAAAATTATAAAAATAATATATTTATATTGTTTAATAAAAAACCTAACACCAATTGTCACATCAATTTTTTGGATAAAAATCTATTGCATCTTAAGATATCTTAAGATTTTACCACCATTTTTTTGATTTCACTATTGAATTATATTATATCACATTGAAAATATGATGTTTTGAAAAATAATATTGGTTCAGGAATCATTGGGATTTTATATGATTATAATATATAATTTACTAATTCTAAAATTTTCCACAAATTATCAAATTGTTGGAAGATCATCAAATATCTTACAGGATTATTAAACACCATTTCCACTTCACATGAGTATACACTCTCTATGAAAATTAATCCATAACAATGAAATTCAGAAATGCTCTCCATATAATTAATATGTTACTCAACTTTAATTCGTATACTCATTACAGTTTCTGAAATATGTTCCCACAGATTCATATGTGATAAATACTAATGACCAAAATTTCATAAAAAAATAGTTGTAATATCATACGTGAAACAAAATATTACATGGGTATATTGACTATTAGAAAACATGAGACATAATGACAAACATGTAAAATTTCATACATGATTCCATAAATTCTATGGTCTCGGACCAAATTCATACACTCTACTGATGAGACATTTTAAAAATAGATAAGATCTGACAAAACTCCATAGATTATTAGAAAATAATATTTAGAAATATATCTAAATTCATGACTCTAGAATTTTTTTTAAAAATCAATGTCATCTAAGCTCAGTTTCACTCAACACATGTTAAAGACATTCCAATATACTCTTGTAAAATATTAGAAACCTCAAATAATTCTTAACCATGATTTTATATAAAAACCCATCAATAACTCCATGGGGCACTTCAAAAATCTTTAAATTTACAATTGGTTGAAATTTAGCTATGGTGTATTTTAATTATTATTGTTGTGTTATGAAGTATTTTTTTTGTTAATGATTCCACGTGGTTAAATTTTTTTACCTAAGATAAAATTTTATATATCAACCATCACCACTTTTTGGTAGTATCTAGAATATAAGGAGTTGTGATTGAGGTTCTTGGCGCTTAGCCTCAGTCATGGTAGAGGTAAACAAAATCTAGGGAATTACAAAGAGATATTAATTCATTTTTTATATTTTATTACTCTTTGGGATATAGTATAGAACCTATATAATATAGGTTGGTATTTTTGGAGATCATGTTATTTATAGTAGCTTACCCATGTATAAGGGAATTCAAACTTATAGGGGTTGGGGCTATTATTCTTGGTTTCCAGCTTTATAGTTTGGTTACATTTTTAAATATTATTCATTTTTAAATTTTATTATGGTTTATAGTTTTTGGAGCATTTTCCCAAGGTCGAAGGAGAGCATGTTTTCATCAATAGTTCTTGGATCAGAGGTATCACATGACATTCAAATAATTTAAAATGATTTATCTTCAAGATCATACAAGGGTGGGACACTTATGGTGTAAAAAACTTATAGAAATCATTCATTTTTCAATTCATGGTGGAAGTCGTTTTTCAAGACCCATGATTAATAACCCTTTTTATGATATGTTATAGTTGTTTTGTGACAAATGTGATATTATTCATGACCCGATAATGGATATATAAGGATAATGTAACGAAATATTTTTGATACCCTTGTATAGTATGATGTGTTTTTTAGTATTGATAGATGTTTTCCTATTATGTATTAAACAAAAAATTTATATTATAAATGTGATAAAAATGTATTCACATTCATGCACTTGTCTTTATAGAGATATTTCACTATAATTATTATTACATGAGAACCAATATAGCGGGGATGTTCATTCCCCACTAACTGTCGAGCTAGATACACCTATTACACTCATTCCTCTAATAAATTAGTAACTCGATGAGTGTTTTATTCAGTCTTATATTCTATGTGTCATGGGGCACCAAGGGCCTGAACAAACATGAAAAACATTACTTCTATGTTTTAGTGGTAGTATATAATGCTCTTTAATTTTTAGGGTCACAAAATGGAAGATTATTTATAGATAGATTCTTTAAATACTATATTATAATATCTTGAGACACCCTGAAATATGTTTTTGGAATATTATCACATATGTTATTTGAGTAAAATTGAATCATTGGTGGGATATTATATTCTAGATAAACCAGTATGTGGACCCAACCTTGAAGTACATCTGGTCATGATTCATTGAGAAACACTTTCTATAGACTCTAAGGGATTAGGGGTCCATATATTTTATACAATTAGTATAGTTGGAATGTCCTTTATTAAGTATGTCGGTCATTTTAATATTTTTTTGGATTCAATAATTTTCTAATATGTAACAGGGCTTATAGTGTTAGTAATTTTGAGTAATTCATGAAGAAATCTATTCGATCCCAGATGAATATAATTTGGATGAAATCATTTTATAGTTTATGAAACAATATATAATTACTTAGTAGAACTAGATAGATTGTATATCATATAGAAATGAATAATCTTTTTTAGTGATGAGGGATGGGTCATTGGGGAGAATGAAGTATAAATTAGAGTATTCCCTATAGGATAGAGAGAAAAGATTGGGCATGGTAGCGATTTTGTAGTTCCTTCAATAAAAAGAGACTCATTTGTGTGTTATAAGTTAGAATATAATGGTCATGTTTAGAGAAATTTTGTTAGATCACCAATGGAGTGACACTCCCATAGGGAGTTGGGTATCCTAAATAATTTTTAAGGAATCGCGCATTGTTTGGATAGAAAGCATGGATCTGTTTGGACTGCTGTTTAAGGATAGGAAAAGGTGTTAAATAGTTACTTATAAATTCACAATAATATATTCATTCAGGACATGAAATTTTTTATAATTTTAAATTGTCACATTTCTAATAGGGTGAGGTCCCTCAGGGTAGTCATGCGATGAGAACTCAAGGTCAAGGTTCATTCTGACTATACATCATCAAGAATACTTCTTCTATGATTGGATATAATTCATTTATATTCCAAAATCTGGTCAGTGAATCATCAACCATAACATATAATTTATTAGGTATAGGTGAATCACACTCATTGGTATCATCATACCAAGTATCTGATTAATAGTTTAGTATAGAGTTTCTATATGAGATGTAATTCATCGATACACCCTTTATGTTGTGCTTAGAGTGTGTCTAGAGATTAAGACTATTTTTTATAGTGATTAGTGGGTGTAGGATTTTCTAGTAAATATTAATGTTAAATATTTACAATTTTAAAGTGATCATTGAGATGAATTAGTTTACTTTTTATTGATCACTCATCGACTGTTATCACTAATGGGTAAAATTTACTTTTGTAAAGGGTAATTTTTTTTTCTTATATTAGTTTATGGGATCAATGATTTGGTCATTTGAAACCCATCCAATATTACATCTGGTAGATTCTAGCTTGGTTGGCTAGTGTTTCTTTAATAAATTATGAGACTCATAAAGAAGAATTTAATATTTTTATCAATCATCTCTAGGATTTATTTTATAAAGATATTTAGGGATAAGACCTAAGTATAATATAGAGTTTGGTATTCATCTTATACTTGGTATGTAGCCCATATCAAATTCACCTTACTGGATGGATCCTTCAAAGTATCAAGATATGAAAGCTCAAATTATTTATTTTGAGGTGATTGGGTTCATTCACATGAGCATATACTATTGGGGTTCTCTTATATTTTTTTCTAAAATGTAGTCATGTCACTCTATCTATGTGTAGATTACTAGAGGTTGAACTAGGTGATGGTTAACAAATGATATAACTTTACTCATATGGATGATATATTTAATCAATAGATAGGTGAATATAAGTTCGTTGTGATTTATTTTATATCATTGATAGTGTGTATTTATGATATTATATATACTATTTCTAGTAGATGGTATTGCCAATATGAGTGTCATACGATGTCATTTAGGTGGGTCAACACATTGAAAGTGTTATGGCCTAGATAAATAATATCTTACATCTTTATATTCACTTTTGATTATATTTAATGATAATATTTTTATTTACTCCTGTCAAGGGTGGATCACACATTCAATTTATAGGATGTTTGTAGTACACTGGAGAAGAATAAATTATTTTTTTCAATCTCATGAAGTGTAAATTCTAGATTATTGAGGTACACTTCTTGGGACACGTGGAATCTGATCCTAGTATGTCAATGGACCTAGAGAAAGTGATGTATGTTATTTTATATGACCAATTATATAATTTCTTTAATTTTCAAGGATTCATGGGCTTAGTAGGGTACTACCAGAGGTTTATCTAATATATATACTATTTTACAGCATGAATGATTGCCTTTCCATAAAAGAGGGTAAATCTCCACTTTTAGAAATCATACAAGATATCCTTTAAAATCTTAAAATGGGATTAATTTATGAACCAATCCTGAGCATACATGAGCGTGGTAAAGTGCATGAATTATACTTTGATTCTTCATGATTAAGTCATAGGGATATTTTAAAGCAATAAATTTGAGTAATCTATTATGGGTCTGGGAAACTATGGTTTCATGAGTAAAACTACCCATCACATGATTCGGATCAGTAATCAGTGGTCAATTTCTATAGATAATGACGTTATTACCATATTGGATATAAATTAATGGTATATATTGACCATAATACACTAAAGTATATATTTATATATAGTTTCCTAATCCTTTTCAAAAGGTTGTTCGTCAAGTACCTTAATTCATTAGATAATGGGATAAAATATTCTAATATGAAGGGAAAGTTTTTGGTTAATTAATGGAGTTGTAAGAATCATATTATAGTTTTTCAAGTGTTTAGTAGTGAGTGGTAGATTATTATCCTCTTCATTGAGATATGCCATGATTTCCAAGAATATCCAGGATGAGAGACCATGACATTATTAGAATTGAAATAAAAAATCCATAAGTGAGTGTAGGGGGGAATAACTATCCATTTTATAATATTTATTGATGAGGGATAGAATATATGGTGAAAATACCTTATATTATTAGTCTCTTGACTCTAATGAAACATTATCTATTTGAGTACGGGTCGTGGTCCTGAGGAGTATGCCTGAGGATCTGATATGAGACTCACACGTTTCTTGGTAGATCATTTAATATGGGTTTACCAAGATATATCATCACATTTAGAGGAAGTATTGGTGTATCGGGAAGAATATTGACATGGTGGTTTTTATTTCTTGAAACTTCACAAATTAGTAAGTGAATGTTGAATATCAGTGACATGAATTCCTTGTTTATTCATTATTTGAATCCCTTGTGGAACTGTGGGGAAGTGAAAATGGATTTTATAATGGTTTTATCAAGATCATATACTGATAGTGATTCAGTATTAGTTATAATGGGAAAATTTATGAATTTCAAGCATTTACCACTAATTCAAGACACATATTCCATCAAAAAGCTAGGTATAGTATATTTTTGGGAGATAATTTGTCTACATAGGGTTCTGAGGAGTGTTTTTTATAATCGAGAGGCCAATTTTTTCATCATGTTTCTAGTGAGGGTTTAATAAATCATTTGATATATAGGCCAATTTGAGGGCAATCTATTATTATTAGACTTACAGGTGGTTTGAGTGTACCATCCTGGCATTGAAGGAAATATTTCAGTTATATGCCTTGGATTTTAAGAATTTTGAGGAAAACCGTCTTGCACCCATGGATTATTTATAAAATAAAAATTACCAGGAATAAATTTAGATGAAATATTTTGAGACTTAATAGGGTGGACTATTTTGATCAACTCTGTACTGGATAGAGGATGGGGAGTTGGTTTTCATCAAGTTAAGTTTCATGTAAGAGATTCATCAAATATTTAGCTGATCAGGAAAAGGTTTTTATAAACTCACAGTAAGAAAAATTATTATGCCAACCAAAAATACCATCATCTAGAGTATAATATGGTGATTGATAATTTATATAATTGTAAACTTGACTTGTAACCACACATATTTAGAGGTAGGGGAAGTTAACAAATTAGCTAATGGTTTCATTTAATTTTTTTGAGGAGATAAGTATTCTAGACTATCATTTATTGGATCCTCAATGATATAATGATTTGAATGTTTGTTCCATGTATCTTAGCTTAGTAGATATAATTCTAAACCAACTCACATGATCATAATTAATGATCTCTAATTGGTTTTGGGCATCTCATATGAGGAGCGACTGGTATTTATAGTGGAAAAGAGTGAGAAGAATCTATATGAAATGATTGTTTCTATGAAATGGGTGTAGTGGAATAATGGCTCTATCAAGGAGAACATGTGGGAGAAGGAGTTTGATATGCAATATCATTAGTATAAAATCAATTGAATCATGTAATCATTAGATAGGAATTATCATTTTTAATATATCTAATGAAATAATCCCTCACCTCCAATAACCACACAAGAAACAACACAAATCTGTATCATCCATGTAAAAATAATAAAAAATATATCCTTCATAGTAAAAAAACATATGAAAACATAGGAATTAAGAGCGTATCACACAAACACCAAACAAAAACCATTTAAACAGGCCAAAATGGATTTCCTAGAAACCGAATTTGAATTATAATCCCTTTACAATTTTTGAAATCTATTTATAAAATATCCTTTGAAATATTCCATGTAAAACCACATTAAAAATAATTCATGGAAAGAAATATCATATTTTCATTAATTTATTAAAAAATCCACCAAATCAATTTTTTCTTTAAAACAAACACATCAACCATTTCGAGACAAAAATTGGGTCAATGTATTTTGTTACCAAAATTCACTCAAAAAAACCAAATATTTTTTTTATAATCAATTCATTCCAAACTTTTTATTTAAAATTTTAAAACAATTTAAATACCCCATGAGGACTACAAAATCATTGAATATCCTTAATTCTAGGTGAGAAATTACATTTTATGCTATATAAAACCCACTATAAATATCTCGTATAAGTATAATTTAATTATAAATCATTTAGAATCATCAAGAACATAATGAAATTCAAATTAAACTATAGGTATACTACTATCTAATTATAATTGATAACCCATAATGATGTCAATACAATACTAGGTTTGTATAATGATAGGGTTTTAATAGTGCTAGCTAAAAGTGATTTTAAAGGCTCCCTTTGTCAGCACAAGAAAAATTACTGCTAAATGGAGTCTTTAATAGTGATTTTTTTAGAATTGTTAATGGGGAGCATTGATTGAATGAATTGATAAAGTGGGACCATTATTAGTTATGAAAAAATATGCTTATATAGGGGGCATTTATCATAACAGGTAAAAAATCACTCATAAAAGTGGATTATTTATCATTTCTTTTCTCGAGGCACGAATAAAGATACCCATTTATCAGTGTTTTTTTACTGGCACTATTAAAGGTTCTATTTGAAATAATATATATATTTAATTAAAAATATATATTAATAAATAAATTTACTTATAAATGATATAAATATAATTAATATTTTAAATATGTTTAAAATTAGGCTAAATAAGCATTTACAATTAATATATAAGTTATTCAGTGAAAGCAACGTGTCCAATAATTTTAAAAATAATTTTAAATAATATTTTTTTTCAGTTATTATCAAATAATTGTAATCTAATAAAAATATTAACATTTAAAAATAAAAAAATTAGTAAAATATCTAAACTAATGTGAAAACGTTACTCAAACTATCCAAGACCATAACTTCTTATTCGGGTGGCCATTTGGGTTTTACCACATATCAAATTGAAGTATGTTATGAGCTCTATGTTGTGTTGATTAGGGTAACCATGGTTACTATTTTTTCTAGGTAAAAAGAGGCCTCGCATTCCACTAAAACTGATTTATATGTCAAGGTATCCCATTTTTTAACATTGAATGGAATTTCAGCCTTATTTAAGGGGACTTATTAGATTTTTAGTGGGGAATAAATTCATTCACAGGGCTTAAATTCATATTGTTTTTATGGTTTCTATGTTTTATAATTTTTCACAATGTAGTTAAATTTATAATTAAATATATAAATGTATTCTTATATTAACTTATAATAAATATCTTGTAAAAATAAATATATCAACATATTTACATAGAAATGTATTTTTTAAAATATTAAATAAATATTAATTATTCATTTTATTTAAGGTAAAAAAGTATCCATTCTATTTACCTTATAAAAATTCATTAATATGTATATGTAATTTTTATTTATACCTATATGTGTGTATTAATAAATAAAAATATATATATATTCTTATATATATATATTATAATATATATCTACATTAATAGATAATATATTTATATAAATATAATGATATATATATATATATCACACATTTCAAAATATATACAAATAAATATAATTGTCATTAAATGTATAATAAAACATATATGACATAGTGGTATAAAACATTCAGTTGCATAAGGAAGGTCCTATGATCAAATCTTGGTGTGAAAAGTTATTTTGGGTAGACTTCAAGGATTGGAAAATAGAGTAGTGTCCATGATTGTAGATGGGTTATGAAAACTGCTGAGAACTGGGTCTATAAGCTCTGATAAAGAGGGCGTCTGGGGTGAATGAAAATTTAATTTAATTTTTCCATGTTTTTAAAAGTGGTAACAAAGCACTATAAAATGCACCATTTTTTCATCTCTATTTTGAGAACTGTTAAAGAACCCCCTTTTAATATAGGTTACAATATTAGTTATTTTAAAGAACAAATAAAACAATTTAACAAGAACTTTTAATACCCCAATTTTTAGTAGTGTGGAAAGATGAAACAAGTCAGATTCAATCATAGTGGATCAAAAGGGAAACAGGAATACTCCTATGATCCTAAAATAAATAACTAAATATTAGAACCACACCATTTCTTAATATCATAATAATTACCCCTTCAGTTTCATGAGATGAATTAAAACTAAAAGAAAAAGGGATAAATTATAAAGAATGAACAATAAAAGGGTAGGGGTTTACTGGAAAAAATACACTAGGAAATCAAAAAAAATTGATGCTAATAATGATGAGTTAGGAAATGAAGAACTCACCATAAATAGTATTATTTTTAACATTCAAGGGGGTGAAAATAATAGGGTTTTACCCATTTTAAATAAGATCAATTTAATTTATTAAGATAAAAATACGCAAAACATAAAAAACATTGGGAATAAGAAATCTACTTTTTATCATTTCTTGTTTTTAATCACATGTATCTAAAATTATTTATTTATCCTCTAAATATTTAACTTTTATACATCCATTGATATTATAATAATTCATTTATTTTCATAAATAATATTAAAAAAATATTTTTCAAAATAATATCTTTATTATATTGTAACAGAAACAATTTATATTTTTAATAAAATATTTTAATCAGTAAATTATATTTTAGTCTAGAATTATATTTTATTTGTGAATTATATAATAATAAATTTTTTAATAATAATTAAAAAACATCAATGTTCTTATTGGATACCATTATATATAGTGACCACATATCCAATTACTATATACCCATTGACCATATCTCCAATGTCTGTTTATGCAATGATCAATTTTTCAAGGACTATACTACATTAATATATATAGCAGTACAAATATCTCCATAATCATCCATCCTATTAATTTACTTCAATTATTAAAAATTTATTATATTTATAATGTTTTTTCTTTTATTCCATGGTTATAATCAAAGGTATAATCATCAATGAAATACATGATGGTAAGGATTTCCTGTTAGAGGCCTTTTTATTTAATTGTGTTTTTATTAATGATATAGATTTATTAATGATTTTTCATATTTTATTTTAATAAAATATTAACATACTCTTAGACTATAATATTTAATCTTAATAAAATATAAAATGATTAATTTTTTATCATTATTTCATATTTATATGCTTTCAATCATGATGTATTTATTTTCTGTGAAAGTCATAACAGATTTCCAGTGTATTACATACAATATGAAGTAAAATAATTTCACCCAAGAAATATCATTACTTAGATAAAAATAAATAATTGTTCATATTCTACATTACATCATCTAGTTTCAAACATATTAATCCTCTTGATAACTATTTACTATTTCAGTATTCATTTTTCATATTAATTTGTCTTAAAGATGAATGATTTCTACTAGTTTTCCCTCTTAGGATAGATCATGTTATGTATTTAATATATTTAATATCAATACATATAAAGGTTTGGGTATTCACTTCTTAAATGGTGACATATAGAATACATCATGCACTTAATAAATATTCAGTGAATCTGTTAGTTATTAAGATACCATCCCCATACAATCGAGGATTTCATAAGGGCCAATGAATCTAATGATTACCATTATTATTTTTCAAATTTCACAATGTTTTTACTCAGTGATAATTTATGGAATGCCTTATAACTGAATTCAAACTCTAGATATCACTTACGATTACCCTCATAGCTATTTTTCCAATTTGAGTAGTTCTAATGTGTCACTAACTAGTATTAATCTGCACTAACACCTCATTAGAAATGTCTAGTCCCAGTAGTTTATGCTCTCTAAATTCATCCCAACATGTGAGATTATTACACCCCTTATAATATATATCCTAATATAGTGTTATTTTAATGATAGAATAGAAAATCATGTTACAAGAGAACACATCCGAAGAAATATTTTGATCCCTACCTCTTTTTGATATCTATTAAATATTATCTCATAATATCTTGTTGTGATTATAGTGTCATTTCAGGTTGACCATCACATTGAGATTTATATGAACTTTTGAAACTTCTGTATTTTTCCAATTTTTGTTGAATAATTCTCCAAAACATTGAGGTAAACATCAAATATTGATATAATACAATAGAGAGTAGTAATTCACATAGCCTTACCATAACCTATAGATATATATACATCAGAATGTTGGTTGAGTGGGAAAATATTATACAATTGCAATATGATGTGATAAATCTGTGAGGTGATAAACAATATCCTAAATGAATTTTGTCCTCAAAATGTCTTTAAAAGTCTTAAAAACAATACACAGTGATATTCTACTATTTTTATACAACTATGAGTAATGGTTTCATCAACCCCTTAGACTTATGAAATTAATCCATACGATTATTGAATAATAAAAATCATGATATTTAATCTATAATCTCACATTTCAAATTTTCCCACAAAAAATTATTCATGATATCTGAATACATATTTCTTCTTCTTAGATGAATAGACAATGATAAGTCATGTGCATCATCCAATAGTTCCTTCTATAATTCTGTTACTAATGAAACACATATTCATTTCCTAAATCTTAAAATTCTGTAATTTTAAAAGTTGATTCCCAGAATATTCTTTACCTTCTTCTAAACTCCATATCCCACTTCCACCATTATTTTTTCTAAATATAGATAGATAACTGGGTTTTATTTTTTTGGATTATATGATTTGTTCCATTACCTTTTGATTTAAAGGTCCACACATTGAAAATACATCAGTATTTATTGCCTTTTAATCCTCATCATATATTAGCTAGCATGATTATTCCTTCTTATAGCATCAACCTCCTTATTTTCCTTCCCATGGTGGTATTGAATTGATTGGATATTGTCTTTAGTCCACTTAGGATACATCCATTTGAACCTATTAACACACTTCTAGGTGACTATATTATTTATAATATTTTTATAATTAAATATTTTGAGATTTTCATAATATAGATAATACCTCCATATTAATAATGAATATATTACAACTGAAATATCCAAATCTTGTGATTTGTAATATTTCAAATATAATTTTAATTGGAATGAGGAATAGGTTACCACTAGGTCATTTTTCATGAGTAAATGTCCTAATCCTTTCTTGGATACATTAATATATTACAAAAACTCTTACCATTATTGTGTATTGTTTCTAAAGATATAGTGATAAAACATATCTGATTCCCTTGAAATTATCTTCAAATTCATCTATTCAATTGAACATTCCTCCATTCCGAGTTAACATGGTTTCAATATTTTGTAGTCATGGAAATGTCTAAGAACATGTTGAAAATATAATTCCAATTCAAGAAAACTATGTATTTTAATTATAGTGATAACAATAGGCAGGATGAAAATTTAGACTTTTATTATCAAAAAACTTTGGGGGAAAAGTGAGAAACCACGAGATCCAACATTACAATCACATAAAACGAAAAATAGAGAACAACCCAAAACAGACTACAGGATTTTCTCCTCCCCAGTAATTGCACCATGATGGAAGGCCTTCACCAAAGTATGACCACTAGACAAGATGTCCCTTGCAGGAATGTACTTTCACGGAACTAAGGCATAGTCATACCCTCTCAATCGTCCAAATACAAATGGAATTCCCCAGTGAAGGTTTCATGCTCCACACTTCATCTGAAGAAGATCCTAGTAGAGTGTTGGTAAAGGCTCACTAAAACATCACTTCCAAACCAAACATAGAGCTGATCCAGAAATAGACACATCACAAACCATCATACTCCCAAACCAATCAACAATTCCACCAATTAAATAGAGTCATAAAAAATGATTTTAGATTACCAGAATATATTTACATAAACAATTTTAATGATAAAGAAGAAACATAGATACCGGGTACCTCCATCATCATTTTTTCCAACTTAGATGCCAGTGGATCCCATGACCATATGTATTTCTCAATTCTGACCTTCCCTTTATTGAATCCCGCAACCAAAATTAGGTCATTCTTATCAATCCAAGATTATTTATCCTCATTGAGAATCACACTTAGAGACCTCCCCATCATTTTAGCTAACTCCTCATTAGATGCATTAAGCAACATGACTTTCTCAACATCATTTTCTTCGAAACATAAAAGTAAGTCCAATGGTTGATCACCCTAGACCCATGTAAATTGGTGTCTCATATTCTCAATGAGTGTATTCTTTTCATTTATATTTATTTTAGAATCAGTCTCTAAATGAGGTGGCAAAGAAGAGTAATCCCCCTACCCATCCTACTCCTAATAGTCCTATTACTCTTCAGTCTTAAAGATTCATCTACCAAATAAGTGGGTTCATTTTCATTAGGATACTTCACGAAAAACCCTTATTCACAAATCGAGTTAGCTTGATAGGAGCTGAAACCAATATTAGTAAAGCCTTCAAACCTATTACTCAGATGCATTGAAGTCCAGATCATGGAATATGAACCCCTTGTCTCCCCTTACAGCAATCACCTCTAGCCAAATTTATCACCTCATCCAAAGAAGCAGTGAGAACAACCTCCTCACTACCCCCCATCTGCTCCATAACCTCTTTGATCCCATTCACTTGATTCTCCATAGGAGAAGCATCCAGTTGGAGAAACCTATCCCCCCCCTCATAAACTACAATTGGAGGGACCTTCCAGGTCCTTCCTAAGTCTATTACTAACCTTAGAAACCTTCATATTTTTCTGAGACAATATTGCTTTATTCACTAGAGAAGTGCCCAAGCTAGCCTCAAGTGACGTATTGTAGTCCACTGGGGAACTGTCATGACGCTCCTCCTCCACATTTCCCTCCATGTATTACTTATTACAGTTTTGGGACTCCCTAACTAATTTAAGATTATTAATATGATGGAAACCCAATCCTTGTGAATAATCCAACCTCACCACACCTACATTGTCCTAGAAACAATTGAACTGCCCCTAGTCCACCACACCATCAGCATTTGAAATACTGAATCTCACACCCGAAGGCCTGTCAAAAATAACACCTTCTCTTGGAACCAAAGGCTTCTTAGTACCCAGTCTAGAATTCGGGTGCCCAGCTCTAAGTCTTCATATCACTGGTGAATGTCCCAACCATTTTCAATCATTACAAAAATCAACCCATGATTCAATCACCACTATTTTCCTACAACATTACTCCTCTTCTATGGTAATCTAAAAAAACATAGAAGGTTTCCTTGAAGCTTACAGTTCCAAACACACAAGGATTCACCAGATGACACACTATTGAGGATCGAATGTCAGAGCATAGGTACCTCACACCGAGATTCCCCAGCATCCTACTAATCAAGGAATTTTAAAATAGTAGTGGGAGATTAGGGAAACTCACCCAGATCGCCACCGTTTGTGAGTCTTGCTTCATATAAAATTCATAGGTCCGTCTAAGGAAGAAGAAGCAAGATTGGTTATAGCTGTGAGGCATGCTAGACCAATATTTGTTATGTTCATCCTCTGATGTGAATCGAATCAGAATATATGTACGGTCAAGAAAACCCCTAGTATCCCTCTTTTGTAGATCCCATGATCCAAAAAAAACCTGTTAAAGTTGTCAACCAACGGTCTTCTCTATGTAAATCGAGCGACCAATGACAAATTTTGTTGCGTCGAAGCCTCATTGAACTCTGCAACAAAAAGTGGAAGATTAGGGAACCCTTCACGGAGTATGGAAAACGTAGGGAATAAGAAACTCTGTGAAAATGGAGAAATAAGTTCATGTTTGGAGAAAGGGGAGAAAGAGGGAACCACATCCTTAGAGGACTATAAAAAAGGTCCCTGCTCCGCTGATGGGAGATGGACCTATATTGTAGTCACCGTCTTCAGAATAAACCCTAAATTATCTTTATTATTTTTATTTTTCTTGAAATATATAATAATATCATCTATAAATACTACCAAAAATTAAATAAGGTATTATTTAATGATATACTTATCATATCCACAAATATAATTGAGTTTTTTTTATTCTAAATGGAATCACTTTGAATTCACAATGGTCATACCTTTCATGAATGTTTATATTTCGTATATTGTCTATTTTAACCCTTAATTGAATCTATAAATATTGATGTTAAATAATTAAAATTGATTTAACATATAGTAAATAAAGGTTAAATGATAATTTATCTTGGTAAAAATCCTTTTACTTTCATAATAATCAATATAATGTCACAAGGATCCATCATTCTTATTAAGAATGTGAACTTGTTTACTCTATTGTGAAACATGTGGGAATATAAAACCATTGAACAAGTTATCTTGTAATATCATCCCAAAACCCTTCAACTTAATCTATTCCATTCTATAAAGAGTATTTGATATAGCCATATAACTAGGTATATGTTCTTTGGAAAAACAAATAAAAAAATATAGGAAAATACCAAGAAACACTTTTTTTAAAACATTAATTTATTATTTCATAATTTGAAAATACTCAATATTGTGTTTCTCCCGAAACATATTAGCATAATACCGCTCCTTATTGGACATTATGACCTATAGAATGGATGTAATTTACATATAGAGTACATAGTCAACATTTCATTGATAAATGTTTTTAGGTTGATTCAATATATGAAATGTGACTTCATAAACCCCATAAATAATATGTGATATATTTAGAGAGAGACAATCGTTGTCCCTAAAAACATAAAATTCCACTAAAGGGAGAATAATAATATTTTAAAAAATAACATTCCTATAAAATTATTACATAAAGGAGTTATTGACTTGGTATAAAATCAACATACCACTATAATTTTTCATTGATAATTCAAAATCATTTAATTAGGGTTATGAATTAATGATAATATGTATTTTTCAATATTTTAAATAATATATATAACAAGGATTGATAAGATGTTTTTAATATTTTAGTATACCTATAACTACCCTAATAACATAATTAATTAATTAATATCATACTAAAATAAAAATAGCTATAATGGGTATTAAATAATAAATAATATATTAATAAATCACATGATATTGAAAATAAATCCTAAAATGTACTAAATTATGACACCTGTATTGGAAACAATGATACTTTAAGAGCATTCTGTATCATTTTTTTGGATCATTATAGGATATTTTGGTACTATATTTTTATTATTCATAATTTAATTCCTAAGACAGAAAAACCCCACTCTAATACAAATTATGGAGATCTATTCACATTAGGTGTTTATAAAACATCATTTCAAAAATTTATACATAAAACATCTATATAAATAAAATCAAAAACCTGTAAGTTTATTATCTTTTGATATTAGATTACAAAAACAATCTATTTTTCAACATCATTAATGTATAACATAAATAGTATTCTCAGATGACACCCTTTTATTAATATCATACATAATATTCTTCATCATGACATATGGAATAAAAATAATAGAAAATGTTACCTTATATTCTTAGTAAGAGTCATCCTGAAAGAAAACAATTGGAGATCTTATGTGAGCATAATATGATCATTTGAATATTAAAAAAATAGGAGTTTATGAGCATGACATCAGTGAATCATATTAAAATGAACATATATCATAGATCATGAGATGTGGCATAAATATTTTTTAATAATATGAGAAAAAGTATTTGGAAAGTGGAAAAAATATTCAATAATCCTGATCAATTAAAAAAAATATGAATTAGAATTTTAAATATATATATATTAGAATATAAAATAATTTCTTATGTCAAGGATAATTGACTGATCTATAATCATAAAGTGGTTAGAGATATTAAAGTTATAAAGTATACTCCCCAATCCCTAACATGTCATATCATTATGTATAATGTTTTACCCAATACATTAGTGGGATATGTGATTCTAGGCCCACCTGTCACTTAGTAGACAATGTCCTATAAGAGTTCAGGCTAAAATTATATTCCCTTCCATGTGATAAGATATAAAATAATTCCCAATTAATAAGAGTTCTATATCATACCCACTCTTCCCATAATGACAAGATATACACATGTCCACCACACAAACATGAAAACATTTATAATTATATCATATCATAATTAAATCGTGTGAATAAAATTAGTTTCATGAAATTTTATACTTTTAATAGTAACAATTATTATAGAAAAATATGGTGCATGGTATAATTACATAATATACCCAATTAAACATAAGAAACATTAAAGAATATTGACTGAGAATGAAATAATTTTTATGTGAATTAAGAATTACTTTGAGAAATTTTAATAAATAACCCTTGGATGTTTGAAAATATTTTATTTAAAGGAAAATAATTTATAAAAAAATAAATATAAATTACTTTGTAAAACCAAAAAAACATAAAATTAATCATTTAAAATAATATTTAACAATGTGGAAGTAAAATGCATTCACACAGATGATGTTAAATGAATTATTTATTTTACACTATTCAAAATAAGTAAAGTCAATATATACTGAAATGTGATGAAAAAATAAATTTATTCCTTAATTTATGTTGTAAATATAGTTAATGTTTACTGAATATTAAATTAATAAATCATATAGGTTTTGATAAAGATATTTATTAAACAATATAAATAATATTAATAATAATGATAAAGAAAACTATTTGAAAATAATATTTATGGTCTGTCCTATTTACGAGCATTATTTCCTTTGAATTTTTAACAAACGAATTGAAATATTTCATATAAAAACATTAAATAAATACAGGATTATACCATATATTTAATTTTATACGGATTGAACATATTGTTTTCTCAAATGATAATTAAGTCACAATCATTCTTTAATTTGAAATGATATTGGTAATGAAACCCATACAACTATGGTTACATTTGAATCAAAATATGTTGAAAGTGTGAACCAAAGATGAGTTTTTAAATGCCTTTAATTTTGTAATAAATATGATATCAATTGATTGATGAGGTATTACATGCACAAAAAAAATTAATAAAAGTGGTGAATATGTGGCATTTATTAATGAATAGAAAATTCAAATGGGAATCTATTACATTTAACTCTAACCACCACCCAAGAACATTAACCTCATGTATAGTAAGCATAACTATATTAATATATTATTAAAAAAATTAGTAACATAAAATTTCTTTTTATAATCTTCATTTATAACCATTTATTTATATTCTGGTTGTTCAGGTTTTATTTTCATCATCTAATGTTATTAATTTTGTTCATTTTATACATGTTTTGTAATAGCAGTGTGGATCTCACCCATTAATGAAACTTTTATCATCACTAGATTACACAAGGTAGTTAAATGAATGTGTTATACTAATTTATTCAATTTCATGTTTGTATTATTGATTTTTTGGGCATGGATTATGAGAATGGTTTCAATGATGATCATGTTTGTGGTATTTTTCTAATAAAAACATTATTTATAATGACCATTAATTTTTTTGTTACACATAAAAAACCATATTCATGAAAAAAAAAATTATCCTTAATATAATATATTATGAGAAATAATTTTTTTTTATTTATTCCTGATGAAAATGATGATTTGGGTATAACATCATTCACATATATTGTTGAATTGACCCAAATATGAAACTCTTATACTTGTGAATGTGCTTGAATTTTGTAATGACCAATAATTTTTTCAATGTAATTTCCATTCTTATATAAATGTTTCTTATTTAGTAATGTATTATTATATAAATAAAATGAACTGCATTATACAACTAAAAAAATAGTCTATTAATTTTGGAATTACATTTAATTAATAAAAATGTTTATAAGAATTTAAATTATTACAATGGGACAAAAATAAAAAAAAGATAAGTATAATATGAAAATTTTGATATGCTCAATCAACCAAAATAATCACACTCACAAAAAACATTGTAAAAATGAAATAAAATAATACTAATGAAATAATAATAATGAAAATAAAAAATATATATAACCTTTATAAAATTAACTTCAAATGAAAAATGAATGAATTATATTGTTTTTATAGAAATTATGTAACCCATATGACCCTCAAAAATACAACTGTTAGAAATGTAAATTGACCATTTAAATATTAATTTGACTATTTAAATAGTAATATAGTCATTATTGATATTTATATAACTATTAGAATAGTATCCTTGCTAATTTAAGTGTAAAATAATATTCAATATATTATAATTTGAAATTATGATAGATTTATTTCATGAAAAAACTAAATATAGGTTTTAAAATGATAAAATATGTTTTTTCATTTTCTTAAAACATATATGTTTTATTTGAATTTGGATGTGACAAATAAATTGTTGAAATAAAATTTATTTTAATAAAAATATTTTCAACAATCAGTATTATGTTTATTTAGAATAATAATGAAATATTGTGGAATCATAATTTTTTTGCAAAGGGTAAGAGAAATGATCATAATATTTAAATAAAAAAATTTTAAATAAAAATGGATTTTAATCCAAAATTTTATTTCACATATATAGAATTTTTTTTCATAAAATGGATTTCATTTTTCTAATATACGCTTTGAAGAATGGTTTGGGTTAATTAATTTTTTTTATAAAAATGTTGACATTATCATTGTAAAATACGACAAAATATGACATTTCACATTACATGTTAAATAAATGATTACATTCATATGGGGTGATATAATAAATAATTATTTTTAACTCATAATAACTATTTAAAAATATATATATTAATAATATCCATCACTATAGGTAGTTTGGATCCAAAATAATAAACTAATGAATAAAATTTTAGGAAAACACCTCTCTTCTCCTCTTATAAATACCATCCATGACAACCCCTTCATCTCAACCATTATAACTTCATTACCGTACTAATGATATATGAAATTATCTCCCCATCTACCCCATATCCCTTGACGTATTGGTCTCATTAAAAAGAAAAATACAAGGTTCCTTTAGTGAATTTTAAGAGGATACATCCAATAGATACAGTATTACTATCAACTGATCCTTTTAACTTTTCTTCCTCCCTGTCCTCCAAAAAAGGCCCAGAAACTAGAAGAAAAATGTCTTCAAAATCATGTATATACATTAATTCTATTTTTTAATAGAAAACTTATCACACATCCTCTTATTTACATTTCTCATTCTAAAAATGAAAATGTTGTTCAAAATATGGATGGTTCACCACCTTTATAAATAACATACTTAGTTTTTCTAAAATACCATAATGGATAGGAAAATAAATAATAATATGGTTAAATATTATTATAATAAGTAAATATTATATTATTTCATGTTCTAGAACGTTTTAATTAAATATAATGAATCTATTTTATGATAGACGTGGAAACCACCTAAATAAACAAACCGTAGAATGATAATATTTATACTAAATGAATAATCCCTATTCGAAAACACATATTGAAATATACGTCCACATAAATTTATGGAAGAACATTAATAAATTTTTATTTCACTTCTAGATTTTTAGTCCCAGTTGAAAAGAACTTGAACAAGTATCCAAAAAATATCATGATTATGGAACCATGGAACGAACGACCTTGGCATAATAGTTACTTAGATGATATATCAAAAAAGTGACTCTAAACCTACATAAAATATTTATAATAAATAAAATAATTCAGAGTAATTTTTTCAACCATGTATTTAATAATTCTAATTTTATTATTTAGTGTCTTATGGGAAAATTCATAATGATTCTAGACATAAGGTAATGGATCTCTCTACACCACCTAATTTCTTTGGTTTATGATTTCCATATATTTACCTAACATAATATATATGTTATTCTTAGCTATTTAATATATATTCATTACATATATCACATACATATATAAATAGTTTAATTGACCTTTCCTTTATGTGGTAATACATTTTTTAAAAGATCCCTTCTCAATTTCTTTCGTTGAGTAGGGCCATCAATTGGGAACTTCTCGATTTTTTGTACCTCATTTCAAGTACCAATCATTGAAATGCTTTTAACCATTCAATGTTAATAAAAACAGCCATTTTATTATTAAAACACATATTTTAAAATTTTATGTTTTATGTAAATTATTATGCCCTTACCCTCTTTAATTATTTTTACCCATTTTTCTAAAAACCCCACTAAAATATAAATTTCAAAAATTATTTCTCCAGTAATTTTTATGTACTAAATTCACATGGACATAATTTTAATGTTATATGATTATTTATATGTACATGTAATTAAAATAATGATTCAATCCTTTCTTTTATAGAATTCATTATGTTATTCCATTTGGCTATGTTATAAGACATGATTACATAACCCATTTCCTTTTAAGGTTTTTCTAATGATTACAACTTATTTATGATTTACTTAAATTGAACACATAACAATTTATATGTTATTATGGGTGTACCAAGATATCACTCCAATGTAATGGTTAATTTTAATCTATCATGAGATTGTATGTATGTCATTAGGGAGTAATCCAAATTCATGTTGGGACTTCGTACCCCATGTGATGTTCTCCTGGTGGTCAACCGTAATATATTCTTATATCAGGTTTTATTTTATTTGCAAGTTCATATGGTTCGATCTTCAAATGTATTCATACTTTTTCTAGGATCTCAGATGATAACTCATGAGACTTGTCTTTTATGATAGTACGATATGCCTTTTGACTCATTTGATAATATTTGTTGTCATGATTATTCAATTATTAGCCTTTATAGATCACCCATTTTCATTATGTATTCATAATTTTAACCTATGAGGTTTTAAGATCTATGATGGATTTATAATCTCCATATATATATTTAAATAATATTGTTTTATTTTAGTCTAATTTTGATGTTATGTATACCTAGTATTCCAACTGAACTAGGAATATTAATTATTGATGTGTTTTTATTACAAACCAAGCATTTATTAATGGAATTTTCATTCTAATATTTATAGAACACTTACATCACATAAAGTGCCAAATTAAAACATCATTATCATAAATCAAGAATGAAATAATTAATATTTTATAAATTAAGGAACCAATAATGATGGAACAATAACATGATCGTTAGAAAAGAAACATTACAATTAGGAATAGTCATCCAACCAATAGAATAGTGACCTCAACAATTAAAAAATTAAAAAAAGCTATATATTATAAATAAAAATATGATATAATTATATCATTGTGTAAGTAAATAAAGGTTTTAAAAATGATAAATTAAATGTTATTTTTTTTCTGAATCATAAATATTTACATACAATTTTATAATTAATATATTGATTTAAAATAAAAAATATTTCCATTAAATATATTAAAAAATTAATAGCTTTTAGTAATATAATTATTATATATTTTTATGAGACCTTAATTAATATTTCCAAATGTCGTGAATTCGGTTATAATATTAAATTCAGTATTTTTATAATAAAATTTGATTTTAATTAAAAAATTAATTACTCATATTTAGAAAATTATTTTGATAAAATGGAGACCAATTTTTAACTCTATAAATTTATAATTTTTTAGGGTGAATATTTGGTATTTTTCTAAAATAGTTGATCTTTTTTAATAGTGATTTACAATAATTTATGATATAAGGTGAATAAATGAATTATTGATTCAAGGATGATGTATGGAACATTTAATTATCCAATTTTTCTAAATTTAATGTACATTTTATGAAATATTTCTTTAGAACAAACACAATTTTTTATCGTGGGCCGGAATAATAAATTAATTGATAAAATAACCATAAAAACACCCCTCACCACCTCTTCTCCTCAAACTGTATATGCCATGAATATTTTAAAACATCTTCCTAGTTCCCTTCACAAGGAACTCCCTCATTCCAAGTGCTATAGGCCAAAAAAACTCCAATCCCAATATCCATAAAGAGGTTCTCAAGGAGAAGAAATTCAACAGGCAACATCCTCTTTCGTTATCCTTTAATTTCTTTTCTTTTTTTATTATCTCAAAAACTATCATATACAAAGAAGAAGGATAGCTCCAGTGTAAAATATATAATATAATTTTATTATTTCATTGGAATATACACCATTAATTATCTTATATCCTTATTTTATTCTAAAAATTAAAACATCATCTATGATGTGTGGATTCACCACCTTCGTGGATGGTGAGTTTTCATTTTCCATTACCACCTTCAAGGATGGTCATAAAACCATTATTGAAATCACCCTAACTTTTATAACTGATATTTCAAATTGTATTTAATTAAATGTCTTATTTTTTAAAATGGATATAGAAAAAACATGCACTCTCTTAGTTTTGTTATATCCAATCAGATATAAATGATTGTTATGTATCGTTACCATTTATAATATAACCATTGAACAGTGATCACCTGACTAGTATAAATACAGGGTTTTAACAAATCCTTTTGACAAATAAAAGGGAGTTGATGGACTTAATAAGTATGATCATTCCCAATGAAAGCCCATTTATCTGAGATTCTATGGGAGATATCATTTAGGGGATTTTACTTAGATCAATCCCAATATGACAGACAACAACTTAAGCATACTCAAAATCTTATATGGGAGAAGTTCAAGCTCAATAAGATCACACCCAAACCATGTTCAATGAACATCCCCATGAAACCTCAACATCGCACACTTGACTCTTAGGGAATACACTAGTGTAATAAAGGATATTTATTTAGACCCTAACATTATGATTATGTATATTATTTTTGTATAGAATAATGAATATACTTTCATTTTATTATTACTTTTAATGAACATGTAGTATTTTTTGTTAATATTCAAATTTAATTAAGAAATATATTTTGATGAATTAATAAATAATATTTTAATAAAATCTTATTATTAAATTAATTTTATAAATATAAATTATAATAAATTTTTAATGAGGTAAAATGTAGTTTTTGTTAAATTTTAAAAACTATTTTTCCGAACCCATAAATTTTCAATAAATATCTGTTTTTATTTTAAAACTGAAAATATAAATATTGAAAAATAATTTAAATTAAATGAATTTTATTTTTGGAATCATGAATTAAAAATTATACAATAGTGATTTTTCATAATTTTCTAAGAAGGGTAATTTTTTCAGTAAAAATTAAAAACCATATAAACATATATTGTGTTTTATGACATAATAATAGAAAAATAGTGATATAATAAACACTATAAAATGAATATTCGTCCAAATATATGTTTTAACTTTAAAATAATTTGATATTTTATTTTCATGACTTATTTTTTAAAACCAAAGTTAATTTTCTAAAATGTATAATATATTTTATGATTTTATGTTCATTTATGTAATAATGTGGCTCCCCTTTACATAAGAATGGATAATATTTTAATATCATCAGCCCATGGCCTTATAAAATATTTTTTTCCGCTCTTATATGGTATAAACCATGGTATGTTTTGTGGTTTGGAATATTTAATTATATAGAATCCAAATCCTATGTTTGTGAAATATTAAAGAATTTCCCTGTCATTTCCTATATAAACCCACTCAATATCCCACTTCTCTTCCCTAAAAATACATTTAGCACATCCTTACTTTATCCTCCACTCTCTAGAATCCTTCCAAAGAGCCCCAAGCTCTCATGAAGCCCCTCCTCGATCTTTTGAATTCACACACTCAAGTAATGGTTTCTTCCTTTCTAATTTTAACCAAGTTTCCTTATATTGTTACACCCTTTTATTTTTATTTAAAAATAATTGGAAATGTTTTCTCACCTCCCCCATACTTACTTAGTTATTTTTTAATGATTATATACACCTTTCTCTCTCATTAATTCCTCCCATGTACACCTGTTACCATGCTGGAATTTCCTAAGAGTTATTCCATTTCTCATATTTCTTCAAGAATATTTTTTTATGCTATGCCTTCTATTTCCAAATACCTTATTATGGGAAATGTATTTATAAGATCATAATATGTTCACTTTCATGTATATTTTATGAGACACCTATTTCTCTCTCATTAATCCTTTTAATGAATATTTGTGTCATGCTGTTAGGCTACAGGAATTGAACTGTGAATCTCCATTCCAAAACAATTGTGTAAGTGAATACCTTACCCATTCCCTATTAAGGGTGTTCTCTTTTTTACAAATATAAATTTTTATCGAGGAATTACATGTATTTATTCCACACCCTTTGATCATGGAATAAATTATGATGATGAATTAATCTACACATTATGATTTATATGGAACACTTAGGTATGAGAATGAAATGAAATTGATAGGTGTGCCTTGAATTATATAGAGCTATAATGAATTGTGTAATGTTTAGTATCCTGATACAACATGATTGTCTAGGGTTTTATCAGATTCTGTTATGGGACATTGGCCCCTATGATGTCTTTGTAGTTTACCCATGACCTATGTTGAAATTTTTTAAGTTGTTGCAACATTTCCATGTTACGATTATCATGTTATATCAATAATTTATGTTCATATTTCTTTTATTCTCCATTTTTATTCCAATTGACTAACATGTGATCCCTTCATTATGTTATTCCATGTTTATTCCCTTACTAGGCATTATAGCTCATCCCTTTCTTCTGTATGTCCTCAGGTTATCCGATGTAATGTTATGTATAAAAGAATGTGGTAGTCATGTAAAGGTATTTTTAAATAATGATTTTTTATTTCTTGTTTTATGTTGATATTAAATGTTCATAATTTCCCAATACACTATAATTATCAATCTTTCAGGTTATATTAGGTGTGATTTTATGTCACTGAATCCTATATAAATGTAATAAAAAGAACATGGTTGTTTCAATTATCATGGATAAATTAGATTTTAAAATACTTATTATAACTTTTATCATGTAGTATAACCAATTTATAAGTTTGATATGAAATAAAATGATACTGGTTAGTGATGTTTGTAAAAATTATCAACAAAATTTAAAACTTCTTCGTCAATATTTTTTCTAATAAATCGTCCTTATACCATATATGAAAATTATATATGAGATCATTTTATATTAATTAATTTAATTAATAAACACATAATTTCACTTCGGGATAATTATTCTCAATTTATGTGTACTTCTGTAATGACATTAAAGTTGAACAACCATGAAACCATGAAAATAAGTGATCCTAAAATATTGAAATTGATCTCCATAATTCCTAAAAATGAACACAAAATAACTTAAAAAATATAATAAATCAAATACCTCATGAATAGCTTCTTGATTTATTAATTTATAAATCTATCTTGATTTTATATAAAAATAAAGTGATGAAATCATTGAGGAATATGATTAAGGGATTATCAAACCCAACTCATTTCTTTGGGTTGTTTATTTTTTATGCCAAACATTAGTGTGTGTATTTTTTTAATATTTGTATAAAATAATTTCATTGTCATTAAATTTATTTTTATAGAATATAATTGTCTCCAATATTTTTTATAAAAACAAATTACAAAAAAACCTCTTCTTTCCAAGACACGTATTGACACCTCTTATGATTGTTTCTTATTCACTCAAGCATGATGATTTATACACCAATTATGTTTTTAACTTTTTCATTTGGGAACCCCAAATTTAATTCATGAATGTATTATTTAATAAATCCTTATAAAACCCATTTTTCATTGGTTATGTAATGTTTACAATCATTATACATTCTCTCTAGCATGTAAGGTTATGTAAATGTTATAATGAAATGGGTGGAACTAAAATTAAATATACCTCCAATGAATGGGTAATTTGATGTACTTCATATCATAATATGAAATATAAATGAAAATTATGACATATTTTTTCAAAATTATGATGTCTGGAATTATATCCTATAATATACGTGAACATGATGATAGATTTGATCAAAACAATGTGTGGTATTTGACCACTAAGACATAATGTTTTATTTTTAAGCATTGACACATTCCACACCTTTATCTATGTACTCATCACATGATTATTTTGATAATAATATTCTTATGTTACGATTATGATGATAATGATCCCCCATTTTATATTAATTCATGTCTTTATTTATCCTTGTTTTAGGCATTTTTACACCCCTTTTTTATGTATATCCATAGATGAATAAATTTAATAAGAATAACATGATCTGGATATGTAAAAAATGGATTAATTTAAATAAATGGATAATTTTTATTTTGCATAATAGTTTTATGGTCCTAATTTTCCTAAGATACTAAGCCTTTTGATCTCTGTTTTGTATAACTTGACATATGTATCCCATAAGACGTTCTTTTAGAGTTAATTTTCATAGGAATAATTTATTTATTTATAACTCATTGACTTATTTATTGGTCAAACCTTTTCCATTATATATAATGGTTGGAATAAGTAAAAACTAGACCAAACCCCCATTTGAGTGATAATGTAGTGATTTCCCGAAGGACATCTCGAATTCCTTGGGTGGTGGAGATCAAAATTTCATTTTGATGCTTGCCCAGCTATCTTAGGATATGAAAATAAACCTAAATAGGTTGGAATGTATTACATCACCTAATATAGAGATATTTACTATCATATATTTTATGCGGTAATAACCACCAGAATTTATTGGATCTTTTAATCCACTCATCGCAGAATAATGGGTGTGCTCAATGGAGAAGTTGTTTTTTGTAATTCAGTATTTTGAAAAGGATAAATTGACTGTATCCATTTTTCATTTATATGGGTAGGATGATCAATGGTGATTGTTCATTAATAAAACCAATACAAATGATGAAATATAAGATATGGAGCAGAAAAAAATTATGAAAATAATTCTTAACAAGTATTTCCCTCAAACAATTCAAACAAAGTTAGAGAGAGAATTAATTGACCTAAATAAAAAATAAGGTGAATATATAACACCTTTCAAAGCCAATTTAACAAGTATAACATGCTATGAATTATGTGTTTTTATCAATAATATCAACAATATAGATATTTTCATTAGTTGTTTAGAACCATACCATAGAAAGGATCTAGCTATTTGAGACTTTGAGAGTCTTGAAGAAGTTATCTAATGTACTCTCAAAGTGGATATGGTGTTTGTAAAAGTGTCATATGTCTATGTAGATATGAAATTAAATATTTAGTTTCAAGATAGAGGATCTAATGAAAAGGGTGGAAAGAATACTCAACCACTCACATGTAACAAATGTTGGAAAAATCATCATGTAGATTGCCTCAAAGGGATGGTAAAATGCTTCAGGTATTGTAGAAAAATGACTCCAAACTTATGATTTTTGGAGAGACATAAAGAATCCGGCCAATATGATAGAGGAAAGGATTATACCACCAATGGTTTAATTATTTAACTATAGGTATCAAGGGAAATGTGAAAGCTAGTGCACTAAACCTCAACTCTTTGAGGGTAATCAACACCAACAGCCACCAAATCCAAAAAAGAGTGGTAAATATTATGCCATCACTACTGTCTAAGTAGAGTAAGAAAATAAATTCATAAAAATTATACATCTAATTCACTCAATAATATAAAAAGTCTTATTTTATTTAATTTTTATACTTTCCTTTATATCTTGATGTTTTTCTTCAACTATTGAATCAAATCACAGAAATCTTGAAGTAGAGATATTCATAAAAACTCATAGTGGTGCAATCATTGTAACACAATTGTTGGAGTCATATATTTTTGGAACATGTGGAATGATTCATTAATGAATCTCATAATACTTACATTGGTAGAATTTGATACTATACTATGAATTGATTGAATATTGTTATATAGAACACACATCAATTGTTGGGAAAAAGAATTATCTTTTCAAATTCTGAACTATCCCATGCTTCTCTAAAAATTCATGTAATACCATGGGTCTACTTTGTAAAATCCCTCAATGGTGGTAGTTTTTATTCCCTATTAAGAATAATTACTTTCTCAAATGGTTGAGTTATAGGTAGGTATCAACCTGTATAAAATTAACATTGTGAGAAAATATAGTGATGTATTTACTAAAGAGTTACCTGGTCTTCCACTATATCATTATGTAGTTTCTTTGATAGAACTCAAACTCAGGGCTACACCTCTCTCAAAATTCCCCTAGATTATGGACTCAATATAACATGTGGAGTTAATGAACTAGGTACAAGTGAATTTGGAAATAGGGTTCATACACCCTAGTGCATCTCATTAGGGTTCTAGAGTGATCTTTTTAACGAAAATTATGGATTGATGTCGATATGTTTTGATTATTGAGAGCTCAATAAATTCACCATAAATAACATGTATCCTCTTCGAAGGATCGATGACTAGTTCACTCGACTACGATGAGATCATTACGCATCAAAGGTGGATCTTCATTTTGGAAGTCATCAACTTAAGGGGAAGAAAGAATATATTTAGAAGACTCGTTTCCATGAAAGGTATGAGCACTATGAGTTTCTATTTATTCCCATTGGACTTACCAATTCCCCTATAATTTTTTTTATTTTATGAATAGAGTATGAAGACATGAACTTGAATTTATTTGGTAGTGTTTAATTAAATTATTCTCATCTAATACCAGAGAACGGAGTAAAATAAAGAACATTTAAAGATTGTGTGGGCGATATAGAAGAAGGATAAATTTTACACCATGTTTATAATGTGTGAATTTTGGATGTAGAAAGTCACAAACATGGGAAAGGTGACCAAAAGTGTCGGAATATCTATGGACCCTTCAAAAATGAAGGAAATTGGGGATTTTCCTAAACCCATTAGTGTCAGGTAAATATACTGTTTTCTTTGATTAGTAGGGTGAAACCATTCTTTTGTGAAAGGTTTCACATGTTTACATATCCCACTAATTATGTTTATAATGAAAGGGGAATGTGTGACTATATAGAAGAATGTGAGGAAAGATTCAAGCATATAAATAAGAGGTTAACCACTACACCTATACTCACACTACAAACATATAGATGAATTTTTTTGTATACAGTGATTCTTTAAAGAAAGGCTTGGGTAGTGTACTCATGCATAATGATAAATTGATTGTTTATACCTCATGGAAGTTGAATATACATGAGTAAAACTTCCGGAAATATGATTTGAATTTAGCATCTATGATATTCACTCTAATGATTTTGTGTAACTATCTCTCTAGTGAAAAGTTTCACATATAAATTGATCACATGAGTGTAAAGTATATACTCACAGAGAAGGAACTCAACATGCATTAATAAATTTTGTTAGAAGGATTGTAGGACTATTATTTCTATATTCATTACAATCGAATAAAATATAATGGAAGAAAATGATCTTAGAAGAAAGTAACATGCTACTTTATTTATGATGTTGATTATGAAAGGATCTATCTCCAATGTTATGTAAATTATGGATTTAGAAATTATAATGATAAGGGAATATATCCTACATTTCCCAAATTATTTTCCAACAATCTATCCATGATATTACTTTTGAGGAACAAATTAATGATTTGGAGTTAAAAATAAGGATAATTCATTAATAAAAGGATAGATACATGAGTTCTATATCAATGATTATGGTGTGATTCAGTTTTGAATAAGGTTGTGTGCACCTTCATCACCTGAGATAATAAAGGAGATAATGTATAATTCAAATAGAGAAGCTTTATCTATCTATCATACAAGTTCCATGATTTACTATAACATTTGAGATGAATTCTGGTTGGACAACATGAAGAAGAAGTTATCAGATTATATCCCAAGGTTTTTTCTATGTCATCAAGTTATAGAGGAGTGATAGAAGCCCAAGGGAGTGATGAAACCATTTTCTATACCCATGTGGAATTGGTAGAATTTCAATATGGACTTTTTAATTAGTTTCTTGATGACATCTAAAGGAAACAATGAGATATGGGTTTTGGCGGATCGAATCATAAATAATTTTTACTATATAACTATGTTGGAAGATCTATTACATGAAAAAATTTCCAAGATATAAGTGAAGGAAGTAGTGAGGCTCTATAGGTTTTGACTTTTGATCAACTCTGATCGTGATCCAAAGTTCACATCTAAATTTTGGATAGTTCTTCATTATCCATTGAGTACTGAATTGAATTTCAGCAAGGATTATCACCATAGAACTGATGGAAAATATACATGTACTTTTTCTACACTTGAGAAAATGCTAAGATAGTACTAAATGAAATTAAAATGTAGATGGGATCTGTATATCCCATTGATTTAGTTCATGTACAAATATAGCATTCACTCTAGTATTCAGATGGGTCTATATAATGATCAATATGGGAAGTGATGTATAACCCCAAACTATTCAGATGAAGTTGGAGAATGAAAGGTACATGAACCTTATCTTGTGAAAGTGATTAAAGATAAGGTTAAATCCATTAAAAAACATATCAAATATGTTCAGAGTCGGAAAAAAAGAGTTATGATACTAATAGTATTTGGGACATAGAGTTTGATGATGGATACAATGTCTTCCTTTGAATATTACCATGGAAAAGAGTAATATGGTTTGGTAAAAATTGGCCAATTTGAGATCCATGATTTCATAGGTGTAGTGGACTATAAAATTTTACTTCCATCAAATATGGCATAAGTTTATGATGTGTTCCACGTATATATCCTAATTACGTATATACTTGACCCCTCACATGAACTGAATCTGGATGTGGTACCACTAGATAATGACCACTCGTATGAAGATCGACTGGTAAAGATAATAGACTAAAGTGATAATGTCTTATTTAACAAGAAAAATAGCCCTTTAAAATTGTTGTGGAGGAATCATATGTATTAAGTGGTGACATGGGAACTGGAGGAATCAATGATGGGGAACTACCATCACTTATTTTTACCTTAGTTTGTTAAATGAAATTTAAAGTGTGAGATTTCAAAATGGGGAGGGGGAATGTAATGACCAAAACATTTATCAGTGTAATTTTCATTATTATATTTATAAAAAACTTACATCATAAAACTATCCTAATAAAAACATCATCCTCAAAAATGAATAATGAAATAATAAATATTTATAGAAATTAAGGAACCTATACTGATGAAATACTAACCTGACCATTGGAATAGTAACATGACCGTTAGGAATTGTAATCAGGATAAAAGAATACTAACCTCACCTTTGAAAGTATAAGTAAAATTTATATATCTTATAAATGAAATTATGATATAATTATATCATAGTGTAAGTAAATAAATGATTTAAAATTGAAAATTAAGTGTTTATTTTTCTGTGAAATGTACATATTTATTTACCATTTTATTATTAATATAATTATATAAAGAAATTATTTTCCTAAAATATATTCATTAATTAATATATGGTAGTATTAAAATTATATATTAATTTAATGGGACCTCAATTAATTTTTCAAAATGTCATAAAACTAGTTATATTATTAAAATCATTATTTTTTGAATAATTGGTGATTTTAATTAAAAATAAAATTCCGCATATTTATAAAACAATTTTCATAAAATATAATCTATTTTGGAATTTGGAAAATCTATAAAATATAGGTTTTTTTTGTATTTTTCTAAAATAGTAGATTCTTGGGGAATGATGAAATATGAGAATTTGCAGTATAAGATAAATACATGAATTATTGAGCCATATATGATTAATGGATGAGGAATGAAGCCATTGGTTAAAACTATTCCGCACCATTTAATATATTGAGTCAAAATAACCAAAACTATTGATATTTTTGATCCAAATTAATAAACTAATCAATAAAATAATAAAAAAACACCCCTCGCTTTTCCTAAAAATACAATCCCTCACTAACCATTCCCTTAACACGTTATAAGCCTTGAATATTGTCTAAATTATAACCAATTATCTTACCAAACCTCTTCCCCGAATCCATGATATTCAATTATCCACAAATGACCTACCACATTTCCTTATGGAGGATCGTAAGGAAAAAAAATTCAAGAGATAATATCCTCTTTCATTATCTTTTAATTTCACTTATTTCCTTATTCTCTTTATAGATCTCTTATCCAAAAATAAAAAGATAACTTCAGTACCACATACATATATATATATATATATGGGAATCTTATTTTGTTAATAGAATATCTATAAGGCCCCAGCCTTAAACATCTCATAATATTGAATTAAATGAATAATTCATGTTGAGGATCTTTTTAGGTTTAGAGTTTTACAGAATTAGAACATAACTACTACATCTCAAAAGATTACAAAGTAGACACTTATACTAAGTTTCCATAGAAAAAAAACTCTTCAAAAGAAACAGATCTAGTACCACGTTTTATATAGCATGACTTCCCCTTGATCCCATCCTTGACCCTATTCCACATTAGGTCATGTGAAAAACATTTCAAAAAACTTGGGGTGAGCATAAAGAGCTCAGTAAGGGATACACAAAGAATGGAAACTGTTAGTTTATCAAAACAATATGCAAACCATGTATACATTATCAAAGTAATAATTTTAACCTTTATTAAGTAGTAAAAACTCTTCACTGAATAAAAGATCATTACATACCCTTTTGTAACCAAAATATTACCATAAAACCCATAAAAAGATCACATAACATATAAAGGTAACTTGTGACATAAACATACATAAGTGGAATAACCATACGGTCGACTTCCACACATATCACTTAATGGAATAACCATACGGCCGACTTCCACACATATATCACTTAAATATATTGACATAAAAAATACATTATAAAAAACCATTTTCAATACCCAAATACATAAAAGAGTATATGGTATTTATTTCATTTTAAAAAAAACATTACGGCTTGTTCAGGAAGCCAACAACCAAATAATACTCGCGGCGGCGGAAAAGGTCGTTGTCACCCCGTACGTTAAAAGAAACATTCCCTTTTGTCGTTTTGTAAAATGCTTCATAGAAAAAGATTCCTTTTGTATAAAAGTCAAATTCAAAGGGGTTTATACACCATATAAAAGATATTTTTTTATAAAACGAAATATGCCTCAATGAAAGGAGATTGAGACGAAGTCCCTGACCTCGGGTCCGACTTGACTCGGTTATTCTTTAATCTTCTTAAAATCGGGTAACTCCATCTGGTTTGAGCTCAATGGCTTCCTTGGGAAGAATTCTTCCCAAAGTGAGGCATCAAGGAGTAAGATTGGGAAGTGGAGAGACAAAATGGGTAGGGGTTGGCCAAGCCAAAGGCTTTGGAAGTGTGGGTAAGGAGGTAGAGTTGGGGGCCTTTTATAAGAGGAGAGGAGGGGCACTCTTGGAAAGTAAAGAAATGTTACTTTATTTTTAATTGTGTTTCGGATTCAAAAGGTACCACATTGATATAATTAGAGGGTAGTGTGATAAGGGTCTGAAATCCACCCATCCAATAGGTTTTGGACATGTGTAGGTCATAGATTTTACATTATCATCTCATTTTATTTAAATCTTTTATTAATGAGGTAATCACTGCATCATCATGATGTCATAAATAATTTACATTATTTAAAGTCTAAAAATTATAAAAAAACTACTATAATGTAGGAAATCTTTTTATATTTCCAATGAATATTTATAGTCAAAAATCTGACTTGTATAACACCATGTAAAAATTGGTTTAGTAAAACATTTCATATTTGTTTCATTTTTACTTTAACATTTAATAAAAAGTTATTTATATCATTTCTCAACCAAAGTGGCTCAATGGGGTCCCCAAGATGACCCATGGATTGTCTTGGTCGGCCATGACACATAGAATGAGGTTATGACATGTGTCATGCGCATCTCATTTTATTAAAACATTATTTTTACCTTAAACTACACTAATTACCTCTAATGGCGATTAAGAACATAAAAGTTACTATTCAACAAAAAATTATTTTAATCTCATTGAACCAAATTTTACTTCTTAACGACAACCATGTATGTTAGATTTTTTAAAATCAAATCACAGAAGTGACAATGTTTCTTTTAAATGAAAATTAAGTTTCTTTAACTACCACTTAGTGGTTTCACTATTCATCAAAAATTGAAGTTTTTTAGAAAAATACCAAAACATCACCCTAAGATATATTTGATATTCTGATTTCAAAAATGATGTCTATTTTAAAAAATTAAATTCATATAAGTCACATTATTTAATTTAATAATTAATTCCCACTGTCATGACAAATAGCGTGTTTTTATGAAACAATAAGTATCAAAAGATTGACACTAGTTTAAGTCCAATTTCAAAGTGAAATTGATTCCAATGACCACCATTGGATTATATGGTAAAAATATATTCTAATTTCACTTTAAAACCAATTCAAAATATAATCTAATAATATAAATAAATTAGATTAAAAAGTGGTTTTGAATTAAAATACAACATTGTTTCACTATTCATTAAAAATGAACTTTATCAAAAAAATACCAAAAATTCACACAAAGTAAATTTTGATGTACCAATCATAAATAATAAGTTTATTTTGAAAAACATAGCTTATAAAATTGTCGAATGATAGATTTAAAAATGGTTTTCCATAAAAAGGCAGTAAAACAATCTTTTAAAAATATTAGTGTATTTCATTTTTAAGATTGGATTTATTTTCATATTAAGCCTCTAAAACACTATCTAATTCATTAATAGGCATAGATAAAAATATCTACTATTCATTACATACATGGGATTATACATCCTTCCCCTCTTTAGAAAATTGCGTCCCCGCAATTTATTTACTTATCGAATAAATGGGGGTACTTATCCCTCATTGCATTTTCAGATTCCCATGTTGCCTATTCAATCATGTGGTTTTTCCACAAAGCCTGTACCTGATTAATCACCTTATTCCGTAACACATGATCCCTGTGGTCAAGAATCTGGACCGGTTGTTCCTCATAAGATTGTTTCTCTTCCAGCTGAACTACCTATGGACTCAAAACATGAGATGGATCTGGAATATACTTTCTCAACATTGAAACATGAAAAACATTGTGTACCTAAGATAAACTCGGAGGTAAAGCCACTCGGTAATCAACTGATCCAACTCTCTCTAGAATTTCATATGGTCCAATGAATATTGGACTCAACTTTCCTTTCTTACCAAATAGCATCACACTTTTCCATGGAGAAACCTTGAAAAAAACATGATCACCTACCTCGAAAGATAGATCCTTCCTCCGGTTATCCGCATAACTCTTCTGACTGCTCTGAGCTATTATCATGTGTTTCTGAATCAACTGATCTTTTTTTCCATCTCTTCTACCAATTCTGGTCCCATCAGCTTCCTTTCACCCACTTCATCCCAAAATGCTGGAGTTTGACACTGCTTCCCATATAATGCCTAAAATGGTGCCATCTGTATACTGGAATGAAAACTGTTATTATAAGAAAACTCAACCAATGAAAGATGTTGGTACCAACTTCCCTGATAATCCATCGAACAAGCTCGTAGCATATCCTCCAAGGTCTGAATTGTTCCTTCTAACTGCCCATCTGATTGAGGATGAAAAGCTGTACTAAAATGTAATTCAGTACACAATGACTTCTGAATGCCTTTCCAAAAGTTAGAAGTGAACCTGGGATCACGGTCAGATACAATGTAGAGAGGAACTCCAGGTAACCTGACTATCTATTTAAGATACTAATGGGAAAGTTGATCTAGGGAAAAAGTATCTCGTATGGCAAGGAAATGAGCTGATTTAGTCAAGCGATCAACAATAACCGAGATTCCATTATTACCTCGAGATGTCTTCGGTAATCCCACAACAAATTCCATGGATATATTATCCCATTTCCACTCTGGCAATGGTAAAGGTTGAAGCATCCCTTTCGGTAACTGTCCCTCTTCTTTAACCTATTGAAAAGTCAAACACTTCACAGTAAAATCAGCAATATCGCTTTTCATTCCATCCCACTAGTAATACTCCCGCAGATCTCTGTACATCTTAGTACTGCCAGGATGAACTGAAAACGGGGAACTATGAGCCTCACATAACAACTCATTATTCAACTATGAATCACAGGGCACACATAATCTCTTCCCAAACCTCAAAACACAATCATTATCAATGTTGAATTCAGGCAACTTACCTTTCTGAACCAGCTCTACCTTTTTCTGCAACACACTGTCTTCCCTCTGTGCCTGCTTAATTCTGTCTAATAGAGATGATCTCCCTGATACCTGAAACAAAACAGAAGAACATCCTGAACCAACAACTTCTATGAAAAATTTCATCAAATCAAAAACCAAAGGATCTCATTCCAATCGCAGCGTGGATAATGAAGCATTACTTTTTCAACTCAAAGCATCGGCCACTTTATTTTCAATTCCCGGATTATAGTGAATTATACAATCATAATCCTTGATTAATTTCATCCATCTCCTCTGTCTCATGTTCAATTCTTTCTAAGTGAATATATACATTAAACTTTTGTGATCAGTATATATTTCAAACATTACTCCATACAAATGATGCCTCCAAATTTTTAAAGAAAAAACAACAGTAGCTAATTCCAAATCATGTGTAGGGTAATTTATCTCATGAGTTTCCAACTAACGTGAAGCATAAGCAATTACCTGATCATTCTGCAAAAGGACACAGCCATGTCCCTTCAACGAAGCATCACTGTATATAACAAACTCACCATTCCTGGAAGGAAGTGCCAAAACTGGAGCATTCAGCAATCTTCTTTTCAACTGCTGAAAACAAACATCACATTCTTTTGTCCAAATGAACTTAACACCCATACGAGTTAGCATAGTCATTGGACTAGATAATTGTGAAAAATTTTCAACAAACCTTCGGTAGTAACCAGCCAAACCAAGAAAACTACGGATCTCGGTTACATTTGTGGGTCTTGGCCATTTTTCAACAACTTTTGTTTTAGAAGGATCAATAGTTATACCATCTTTTGAAACAATGTGACCCAGGAAAGAAATTTTTTGTAACCAAAACTCACACTTTCTGAATTTTCCATATAGTTTGTTTTATTTTAAGGTTTTCAAGATAACCCTTAAATAATTTTCATGCTCCTCTTTACATTTAGAAAACAACAAAATATCATCGATGAAAACAACCACAAACTTATCCATGAACTCATGGAAAGTTCTATTAATAAGGTCCATGAATATATCAGGTGCATTGCTTAACCCAAAAGACATAACTACAAATTCATAATGGCCATATCTTTTATAGAACGTAGTCTTCGAAACGTCTGCGTCTTTTACTTTCAACTGATGGTACCCCAACCTCAATTCAGTCTTCGAAAAATACTGAGCTCCCTGGAGCTGATCAAACAAATCATTGATATGAGACAAAGGATACATTTTCTTAACAGTAATATTATTCAACGCTCTATAATCAATGCAAAGTCTCATTGAGCCAACTTTCTTTTTAACAAACAAGACAGCAGCACCCCATGGTGATGTGCTAGGTCGAATGAAACCTTTATCTAATAATTCCTGCAATTGCTTCTTTAACTCTAAAAGTTCAACTTGAACCATTCGATAAGGGGGTTTTGAAATTGGATTACAATCAAGAACTAAGTCAACAATAAATTCATCTTCCGTATCATGAATAATACCAGGCAACTCATCAGGAAAAACATCATGATACTCATTCACCACTGGCACATCATTAATCTGAACAGTTCCTTTATTTTCAACAATATGTGCAAGGTAACATTCATTTCCATATTTTACTAGTTTCTCAACGTTATGATATGTTATCAAAATCAAGGGTTCATTCGTGTACACAAACTGAAAATTATTCTGAAAAGAAACCATTTTAGCTCTGCAGTCAATCTTAGCATGATAAACAAAAAGCCAATCCATGCCCAAAATAACATCAAACTCTACTAGAGGAAAAACAATAAGGTTTGCTGGTAGATTCATCCCACACACAAGGATAGGAAGGTTCTTATAATTCCTTTTTGTCTCAACGTTCCCTCCGGGTGTTTTTACCATAAGCTCAGGGTTCATATCTTAATATTGAATTTCCACTTTACTAGAAATATTCTCAAAAATGAAAGAATGTGTAGACCCTGAATCAAACAAAACATTGGCATAATATGAACAAACAAATAGTGTACCTGATACCACTTCATTCGATGGCCCAACATCTTCTAAAGTTGTTGCAAAGGATTTCACCACCCATTTCTGCTTGTAGTCTGGCTGCTTTCCCCCAGTCAAGTTCTTCGTTAGACACTCATTTTCATAATGACCCATTTCATTACACTTAAAACATCTTACCACTATCTTTTCATTGCCTGCTTGATCATCTTCCTTGCAGTTACGAGCAATATGACCAGACTTACCACACCGAAAGCACTTAGCAGACATGGATAAACATTCTCCAGGATGCATTTTACCACACTTCTCAAAGGATGGATATTTCGTTTTCTTACCTCCTTACTTCATTGTTGAATTCTTCCCCTTTTCCTGCCAACTGGACCTCTTATTATGTTGTTTGTCATAGAACACCTGATCATCGGCAAACTCTATTTCCACCTTCTCCGCACATCGAACAAGTTTTTCATAACTTTTTAACTCAAGAGAAGATAATGCCCTTCAATACTTTGTCTTTAACCCTGAGTAAAAACAGTTTATTTTACTATCAAGATCTCGTATGAAGTTTGGAGCATACCTTGCCAATCGAGGGAACTTTTCTTCATAAGCAGCCACTGAATCATCCTCCTGCCTCAATTATATGAGCAGTTTTTCCATCCTAAGACGAACCACCTTAGGAAAATATTTCTCAAGAAACATACCTTTGAATTCTTCCCTGTGAAGATCCTTAATCTCATCACTATCCCTGATATTTTTCACCATCGACCACCACTGATCAGATTCACCTTCAAAATGGTAAACAACAAGACTAACATTTTGATGTTCTGAACACCCCATGACATTAAAAATCTTCTCCAGTTATTTAATCCACCCTTTAGCTTGCACGGGGTCAGATGATCCTCTAAATGATGGGGGATGTTGCCTCATGAAATGATCCACTACTGACATGTTCCTCTGCGATTGATCTGGCTGATCTCGTGCATGGATACCACCAACATTTATAGCCTGAGTCAAATGTGTTATCACTGCAACAAACTGTTCAGTTCCGATTCCGACCATCTCAGGTTGCTGATTTGGAAGGTTGTCTTCCTCCTGATGTCATCCCAATATAGCTGCTTTGTTTCCTCTACAGAAACCCATTCTGAACACAGAAATATCTTAGGCGAAGCAACAAGGTAATCTTTAAATGCTATATCATTTCATTCATACCATAAATTAACTTCTAATTTAACAATTTTCTAACTCCTAAAGTTGTCTAAACCGACCTATGATACCAACTATAACGCCCCTGGCTTAAACATCTCTTAATATTGAATTAAATGAATAATTCATGTTGATGATCTTTTCAGGTTTAGAGTTTTAGAGAATTATAACATAACTACTACATCTAAAAAGATTACAAAGTAGAAACTTCTACAAAGTTTCCATAGAAAAAAACTCCTAAAAAAACATTTCTAGTTCCATGTTTTATATGGCATGACTTTCCCTTGATCCCATACTTGACCCTATTCCACATTAGGTCCTGTAAAAACATTTCAAAAAACATGGGGTGAGCATAAAGATCTCAGTAAGGGATACACAAAAAATGAAAACTGTTAGTTTATCAAAACAACAAGTAAACCATGTATACTTTATCAAAGTAATACATTTCACCTTTATGAAGTAGTAAAAACTCTTCACTGAATAAAAGATCATTACATACACTTTTGTAACCGAAACATTACCATAAAACCCATAAAAAGATCACATAACATATAAAGTTGACATGGGACATAAACATACTTAAGTGGAATAACTATACGGTCGACTTCCACACATATCACTTAATGGAATAGCCATACGGACAACTTCAATAAATACTTAATAGAATAGACATATGACCGACTTCCATACCCAAGGCATTGGAGGTTATAACGTAACCACCCATCCTACTATTCACGGCACCACCCATCATATGGTTTATCACGTAACCACCCTTCAAATGTCCAAGTACCATTATAAAAATCATAATACATAAAACAAATATAATGTAAAGAAAACATTTCCACACTTTGATCACAATATATCACTTAAATATATTGAAATAACAAATTCATTATAAAAACCCATTTTCTATACCAAAATACATAAAAGAGTATATGGTATTTATTTCATTAAAAAAAAACATTACTGCTTGTTTAGGAATCCATCGACCAAATAATACTCACGGCGGCGGAAAAGGTCGTTGTCACCGCGTACGTTAAAAGAAACATTCCCTTTTGTCGTTTTTTAAAATGCTTCGTAAAAAAAGATTCCTTTTGTATAAAAGTAAAATTAAAAGGGGTTTATACACCATATAAAAGATAGTTGTGTATAAAATGAAATATGCCTCAATGAAAGGATATTGATACGAAGTCCCTTACCTCGGGTCCGACTTGACTCGGTCGTTCTTTAATCTCCTTAAAATCGGGTAACTCCCTTTTGTTTGAGCTCAAAGGCATCCTTGGAAAGACTTCTGCCCAAAGTGAGATTTCATGGAGTAAGAGAGGGAAGTAGAGTGGCAAAATTGGAAGGGGTTGGCTGAGCCAAAGGCTTTGGAAGTGTGGGTAAGGAGGTAGAGGAGGGGGCCTTTTATAAGAGGAGAGGAGGGGCACTCTTGGAAAGTAAAGAAATGTTACTTTATTTTAAAATGAGTTTCGGATTCAAAATTTCCCAGATTGATATAATTCGAGGGTAAAGTGATACGGGTTCTAAATTCACCCATCCAATAGGGTTTGGACATGTGTAGGTCATAGATTTTACATTATCATTTCATTTTATTTAAATCCTTTATTAATGAGGTAATCGCTGCATCATCATGATGTCATAACTAATTTAATTTATTTAAAGTCTAAAAATTAAAAAAAATACTATGATGTAGGAAATCCTTTTATCATTCCAATGAATATTTATAGTCAAAAATCTGACTTGTATAACCCCATGTAAAAATTGGTTTACTAAAACATCTCATGTTTGTGTCATTTTTACTATAACATTTAATAAAAAGTAATTTATGTCATTTCCCAACCAATGTGGCTCCATGTGGTCCCCAAGATGACCTATGGATTTTCTTGGTCGGCCATGACACATCCAATGAGGGTAGTACATATTTCAAGCTCATCTCATTTTATTAAAACATTATTTTTACATTAAACTACACTAATTACCTCTAATCGCGATTAAGAACTTAAAAGTTACTGTTCACAAAAAAAATTATTTTAATCTCATTGAACCACATTTTACTTATTAATGACAACCATGTATGTAAGATTTTTGAAAATCAAATAACAAAAGTGACAAAGTAACATTTAAATGAAAAGTCAGTTTCTTTAACTACCACTTAGTGGTTTCACTATCATAAAAAATTGAAGTTTTTCAGAAAAATACCAAAACATCACTCTAAGCTATATTTGATAATCTGAATTCAAAAATTATGTCTATTTTACAAAATTAAAATCATATAAGTCACATTAATTAATTTAATAATTAATTCCCGCTGTCATGACAAATAGAGTGTTTTTATGAAGTAATATGTATCAAAAGATTGACACCAGTTTAAGTCCAATTTCAAAGTGAAATTGATTCCAATGACCACCATTGGATTAAATTGTAAAAATATATTCTAATTTCCCTTTAAAACCAATTAAAAAGATAATCTAATCATATAAATAAATTATATTAAAAGTGGTTTTTAATTAAAATACAACATTTTTTCACTATTCATAAAAAATGAACTTTATCCGAAAAATACCAAAAATTCACAGAAACTAAATTATTATGTCCCAATAATAAAGAATAAGTTTATTTTGACAAACATATCTTATAAAATTTTCAAAATATTGATTTAAAAATGGTTTTCAATAAATAGCTAGTCAAACAATCTTTTAAAAATATTAGTGTATTTTATGCATAAGATTGGAATTATATTCAATTTAAGCCTCTAAAACACTATATAATTCATTAATAGGCATAGATAAAAATATTTATTATTAATTAATTACTTGTGATGTTACAATATCCATCCTTAAATATCTTTTATCCTTTAATTTTTTCAAAAAATTAAAACCTTGTCCGTGATGTGTTGATTCACCGCCTTCCGAGATGATGAGTATTTATATCCCACTACAACCTTTGAGGCTACTAATATCAAAATTATTATTGTTAAATAAGATTGAAAAACACATATTACAAATTGTATCATGTAATAGAACCAATATATAAAGATTATATTAAATAAAATGATACAATCTCATGATGGTCGTAAAAAATAACCAAAATAAAGTAAAACATTCTCATCAATGTTTTATCTAAAGAATCATCCTCATACCATATTACCAATTTATGGATTAATAAATTTAACCTTATATATGTTCATTAATAAAAAAATAACTTTTGGAGAATTATTCTAATATCACATTAACTTCAGAATTTATATACAAGTAAACCAACTATGAATCCAAGAAATTGAATGCTCCCAAAATGAAAAAATGAATGTTATAATTCATAAAAAGGATCTTAAATGAACTTAATAAAATTATAATAAAAAATAAATGTATAAGAGGTAAAATAATTAGTAATTAATCAATATAGTTTTATTATCCTTCATATTAATGTGGTGAATAATTCAGACATTATTAAAGTGGATTCTCAAACACAACTCCTTTTCATTGGGTTAATCCTTTTCTCCTATCAAAATTAATTGTGGATATTATTTTAATATTTGTAAAATATAATTTCATTGTACTTACCTTTAATTTCATGGTATACAAATGTTTCCAATCTGATTTTATGACATATATATGTATTTTCCATTAGAACCCTTCCATTCAAGTAACATTTTGAGTCCTCTTAAGACTGTTTCTTCTTCACTCAAGTTTTATGACTTCGATAAAAAATTATTATTTTTTATCTTTTCCATTTGGGAACCCCAACGTTGATTAATTAATGTATGATTTAATAAATCCTTATAAACCAAATTAGTTTTCGTGGGTTATTTTATTTTTAAAATTATTATACATTATTTATGGAATGTATGATTATATAAATGTTATGATATGATGGGTTGGACCGAAATTATATAGACGTACAATGAATTGTGAAATATGATGTATACCATGAGATAACGTTTAATATTAATGAACATGATACTATATTTTTTAACAATGATGATGTTATGTTCATGCACCTATGATATGCATGGACATGATGTTGGCTTTGTTCACAACCATGTGTGGTAACTGACCACTAAGACATGATGTTTCATTTTTATGCATTTCCACATTCTATGTATTTATAAAATTATTCCTCCAATGATTATTATGATGATACAATTCTTATTTTAAGATGATAATTATTATTATCACCCATTTTATATTGATTCATGTCCTTATTCATCCTCTTAATCAGCTTTAGCTCACCCCTTTCATCGATGTATATCATAAGGTGACTACATGTACTAAATAGAAAGTGAAAATTAGAACAATGAAAAATAATTTAAATAATTTATATTTTATTTTATTATACATAATATATGTATCATTTTAATTTTTAGATGATACAAAAACATTTTCTATTGGTTTTGTAACATAATTATTTTTCTTATCATTAAAATAATGTAATAGTCATATAAGAAATATTTGGTTATCGATAGTGTTTATTTTATATTTATGATACAAATAATTTAATTACATGTGTAAATATTTGTGTCTCTATTATGAGTATCAAATAATTACGTTCTTATTTTTTTAATGTTAGGGAAATAATAGTTTAGTAGGAACTCTATGGATGAGTCTAAGTATAGAAATACATTCATAAAATTTGGTGATGTATAGAGGGAGTGATTTCCAATAAATTCTATCCCTATATGGATACTATTAGTGGATGTGTGTCTTGAACATATGTACCAAGGGTTAAAAACACTAGAGGGGGTCATTGGGTATTCGCGTGACTTCTACCTACTACAAGATAATGTGTTCTTACTATACACCTAGTTTTACACCCCATATGGGTATGATTGGGAAAATTAAAAAACTCTTTGTGAACTTTTTATAATGACTTGAATATATTGTACGTATAGAAAAACTAATAGATAAATTACTATTTATTTCCTAGATTGAAACCTATATAGATTTAATTTATGATATATTTTTCATTTTTTAGTAACTCATTGAAAATTTATAGTTTACCTTCTTCTATTTTTATTACATTAAGTATTCCCATCCCTAATTTTATTTCCATTTTTAGTTAATTTTTGTTAATTAGTAAAACAGTGATGACAACCAATGTGATAGGAAATGTGATTATATCCCTAATGAAATTATTAACCTCATGAGAGTGGTTTTTGTTAAATTCATGATATTTAATGAGAAATGGACTCAAGTTATGAATTATAACATGAATCATGTTTAACTCCCACCATCTTAAGAAATTAAATGTTTTGACTATTTTTTTATGTGAAAAGTCCTGCAACATTAATTATATATTCTAATCACCTCATTTTAGAACAATATATTAAATCCATTTAGAAGATACTCTATTTACTATAATTCATGGAATAAGTGAATGTCTAACTAGCCATTTATCACATTGTAGGGGGAGATGATAAGTCGTGGAAACTGATCAATAATATGAATCCCATATAATAAATCAATTCCATAAAATGGGAATACATAAAAGGTATAAAGAGTTCCTTGGAATGAAGAAAAAGGAATATGAGTTGATAAGTGAGTATGAGGAATACATGAAACAGTTTTAATGGTATACCTCTGACTTTGTTATGTATAGGGAATGTAAGGAGGGCCTATTCTTTAGTGGATTAAATTAGAGTCTATAACAAATATTCAATGTCTCTAGAACATGATTTATATGAATAAATCCTTTTTTGTTACCTTAAGGATGAGATAGATATTGGTGAATCTCATTGGAACCATGGGTATGGATATAAAAAGCATAAAATTGAGATTAAATCAGGAAGATCAATGGATAAATCCTATTAAGGAAAGTAAACCCAACCAACCACATGTCAAAAGCATGGTAAAATGAATCCTAGAAACTTCTTCAAGGTAATTGGTCAATTCTTCAGGTTATGAAATGATGTTAATTAATATAATAAACAGTAAAGATATATGAACATGCCCAATATTAAGATGTGAGAAAAGAAAACTCAGATCAACACTTATACTATCATCTAGTGTTTGAAATTAAAGGAACACAAATATTATTAAATATAAAACTATATGACAACGGTTTTTTAGAGATAATAAATGAAAAAAACCTCAAAATACTAGATATAAATGAAGGGAAAAGTTTATCACTAATATTGATGTGGACCACATCAATTATGTGGTGAATGGTACACTTGTTATTCATGAATGAATACCGGATATAATTTTTCATTCTAGTTTTATAAGTTAATTTATATAATGAAGTATTAACATATCTATTCAAAATCAACTTCAAAACATGGAGGTTAATTTTATGTGGGGAGACTCAGAAGTGAAATTATTATATATGAATTATATTACTTCTATCCATTATGTGTTTGTAGAATAAACCACCCAAAAATAATTTTCATACATCCTTTATTAGAACATGATTCTATATTTGGAATGGAGTTTTTATCCTTATATAAATCCAACATCATCTATCAAGAAAGGGAGATCAAACTTCTCATCTCGGGTCATCATATGATTCATTACAAGTGTAAGGTAGATAATGAATATCTTTTGGTATATTCTTATCAAAAATGGATGTTTCTTCATTATGATAACTTATATCTAGATAAAATTATTGAGTTAATGGAGATAAACATGTATGAATACATGCCCATTTTGAGGGACTATAATGATGTGCTCCCTAAACAATTTATTATTCTTCCACCTGATCAAGAGGTTGATTCCTAAATTGAATATATACTGAGATTCCTACACATATCAATGAATCCTTATAAAATGGATATAATTATATTAGAAGAACTAAAAGAGAATATTTAATATATTCTATAAAGGTTATTATTTTCTTGAGTTTTTCACTGAGGGGTGAAACAGTCTTATTCATTAGGAAGAGTGATGGTCAAATAAACCATTTCATTATTTATATTAAAATAAATAAAACCATGATAAATTAAAAATATCCCCTTCCATAGATTAATGAATTTTATGAAAAATTACATGGTCCCTAATATTTCTCTAAGGCATACATTCAGTAAGGATATCACTAATTAAAGGTGAGAAGGGAATATGTTGTCCATACTAAATTTTGAAAAAGGTATATAAACTATGAATTTATAGTGATTCCATTCAAACTGATTAATTATCCAAAAAACATCATGAATCTAATGAATATATTATTTAGATATTACCTTGAAAAAATTTCAAATTTTCTATAGATGAGATTGTAATATTCTCCCAAGGAAATGAGGAGCATTAGTACTTGAATGTTATGCTAAATAATTTTTAAAATGAGAATCTTCAAGACATTACTATAAATATGTGTTATGGATGGATGAAGTATCGTTCATGGGGAATGATATCACAAGGAAAGTTATATATTTGGACCTTATATGATAAAGATAATTGATATTCATCACTAACTTGAATATTTAATGGATATCCATAGTTTCCTTCAAAAATATTTTTATAAACAATGATTTGTGAGAAGCTTATCACAATTATAAAAACCTTCATAACAATTTTGAGGTGGAAGTGAGTAAAATTTTTATGTATTGATTAACGTGAATAATGATTAAAGTAGTTGAAAGGGATTATTATCACTAAAACATTCGTCAATCTATCCTCATGTTGGATATGGTTTATGCTATATAGTGATGCTTTGAAAAAGGGATTGTTTTTTATTGTAATGAATAAAAAGATAAAGTGATGGGATAATCATTGACGAAGTTCATTGTTTAAGGGTAGAACTATCCAACATATGATCTAACATTGGCTATAGTAATCATCACATTGACAAATTAGTGAGATCTTCTCTATTGGGAGAAGGTTTAAATATATATATATTATAAGAGCCTAAAATATATAGTCACATATAAAGAGAATAATTTCCAGTAGAAATGACGGTTAGACGTAATAAATAACTATAAATTATCAATATATTTCTTTCTAGGGAAGCACATTTATGTGGAATATTATTTAAGTATAATGTATCATGAAACATTCTCCATGATGAGGATTGAGAGGGATTTATTCATCATAAACAAGAAAAGGATGGACACGTGAATCATATAGGAAGGAATATAAACATTCAATTATAAATTGATTGATCAACCCTCCTTTATAGATAAGATAATGGATTATCAAAGGGGATACCTAGAAATATATAATAAGATAGAATTTATAATAAAATGTTAATATTCTAAGTTCAAAATTAATGAACGGTTAATAGGATTTGGGTCATGATTATATGTACCATCAAATTTAGAGATAAAAAAGAAACTATTGAATGATTTACATAGATCGAACTCATACATCCACCCAATTAGAAAAAAGATATATTAAGATCTAAGAGGAATATTAGTTGGACAATATGAATAGGGATATCATGGATTATACATCAGAGTGCCTATTTTGTCAAAAAGAGATGGTAGAAATGAATAATGTACAGGGGGATGATACAAACATTACTCATACCTAAATTTAAATGGGAAAACATACTCAAGTACTTTTCAAGTAGTTTTATAAAGATACATATAGGTAATAATTCTTTATAGATTTTGGTGTATCATCTTATAAATATTTCTCATTTCATTTCTATTTAAGAGGAAATATCACTCAATAAAATTTTAAGGATATATAGTAGGGATGTAGTGATGTTGTATGGAACACCACTATCTATTGTATCTTATAAATATATAAGGATTACTTCTATGTTCTGTAAAATTTTACAATGATCTATAAACTCTATGTTAAACTTCAATGATTCTTATCACACCCATCCCGGTAGATAAATCTAAGTATACTATCTACAAACATGGGAATATGTTGAGATCATTCTTGATTGACTTTAAAAGAGTATGATATCCACATAATTATCTAGTTGATTTATCATACAATAATAACATCCACTAAATCATTCATGTAGATCCATAAAAATATAATAATTGGAAGATTTATAAAAATCCAACTTGTTTGGATGATGTTTGTGAATGAAGATCACTGATAACTGAAATGGTTGATGAAATGGTAGAAAATGTCAGGACCATTATTTAACACATTAGGGAATCTCAAATTCAATAGGAGTGTTATAATGAAAATCATTGATGAGACACTGATTTTTAGGATAATAAAAAAGTTTAACTATACATATATCCATGGGAAAAATTCATGATATTTTTGCATAAGGGAAAGTTATGTCCCAGGTATATTGACCACATGGATATTCCTCATCACATCAGAAATGTTTCCTATTTACATGGTCTAACACAAATTTGGTCTCAATAACATGAAATATTACCCATATCCATGTGGAGGAAGTACATATTGGATCCGTCACATGTACTGAATTTGGATTAAGTACTAATAGAAAATCATCACTCTTATAGGTAGCAGCTGATGAAGATCCTGGACAATAGTGACAAATTTCAACTGAACAAGAAAACATACATAGTCAAATTATAATAATGGGACCATAAGTACGAGGAGGTAGCACGAAATCTAGATGAGGAGATGACGTAGTAGTAACAACTCATGTTTTCACACTATTATGTGAAATCAAAATTTTAATATAAAATATCTTAATTGGGGAAGAATGTAACAACCCTGAATTTTATCAATGAAATTTCCCCTTTTATATAAATGTTTTATATTTATTGATTTTGTAGTATAAATAAAATTTAACATAGGATAAAAAATTATTATATTAATTGTAACATTGAATTCAAAGAATAAAAATGGCCATAATTATTGAATCTGTTATAATGGAACAAAAAATTTAAAACATTATAATTATAATCTATAATGTTGGATATGCTCGATCCCTCTAAATAATCTCTCTCACGAAAAAAATCATAGAAATGAAACATAATATTATTAATGAAATATTAATTAATAAAATTAAAATATATAAAACATTGTGATAAAATATATGTGAATGAAGAATAAGTATAATATTAGTTTTTTTATAGAATGTTGGGAATCCAAATTACTTTTACAATCTTGACTATTGGAATAGTAATCTGATCGTTGGAGTAATAATCTAACCACTTGGAATTTTAACCTAACTCTTAAAATAATATGATATCCTTTGGAAGGGTAAAATAAAATTTAATTATCATATAAAAGGAATTTACCGCATATTTATTTCTTGTAACAAGTAAATAATGTTTTTAAAAATGATAAAATAATTGTTAGTGTATTTATAAAACAAATATACATTATTTTATTTTTTATAATATATATAATATTTTAAATGAAAATTATTTTCAAAAAATGTATTTAAAATATAGGAATATGTTTCATTATAATACTAATGTAATTTTATGAGACCCAAAATAAATTTTAAAGGGATATAGAATTGATCTTAACAATCAAAATTGTATTTTTCAAATAAATAATGATTTTATTTAAAAATTAAATTTCTCATATTTAGAAAATTATTTTTCAAATTTTTTATTATTCATGGAATATAACCATAAAAAATTGGTTTAGGGGGATTTTTCAATTTTTATATAACAATTTAATTTTAGGAGAATTGTCAAGTATTGTAAAATATTACATTTAACACTATAAGTTAAAAAATGATTAATTGCATAAGGGGTTTTGTAAGAAACCATTATTTCAAAATCACATGAACCATTTAATTTATATATTAAAATTATTAATCACTATTGGTATCCTTGATAAAAAAATATATTAATGGATATGATCTTTTAAAATCATCTTTCTTCTCCCTATGCAAATACCACCCCTCACAACCAATTCTCCTCACAGAGTACAACTTCTTTACCAAAGAAAATATCTTCAAACTTATCTCCCAAACTCTCCATAATTTCCCTAGAGTCATTGATCTCATAAAAATATAAATCCATGTTTCCGTAAGGTTAGCCTATGAAGAACCATGCATAGGAGAATGCAATACACTCAACTGAGCTGTTTTATTTTTATTCCTCCTCACCCTCTAAAAAAATTCCATGATATATATAATAATGACTATATTATATTATATATAATTTAATGTTATTGTGTTATTATAATATCAACCATCCTTCCTATTCTACTCTCCTCTCATTCAAAAAAAATGAAAATGTTGTTCCCAATATAGATGATTCACTGCCTTCTTAAATATGGTACTTTATTTATCTCCACCACTATCAAGGATGGTAATAGAAATAATATTATAGTGAAATATTATTATAATATATATATTATAATTTATTTTATCATCTTAAATGCATCAATTAAAAAATATAATCTATTTGGGGATGGTCAGTAAAACTGCCTATAAGAATTTACCGTATAACTATAACGTTTACACAAAATTAATTCTCTATATGTCTAAATCAATATGAATATTTTTCTAATTTAAATTTATGTAATAGAATGGATTTAATTTCATTTAAATTATATATTTTTATTCACATTTTTGATAACATCAATAATTATCCACAAATTAATAGGATTTTGGAATCATGGAACGAATTCCATTTGGTTAATAAAAAATTAAATGATATATCACTTAAATTATTCTAATATAACATAAACTAATGATAATAAAAAAATATATATTAATATATGTTTCAAAAACATATTTTTAACATATCAAATTTGATTGTCTGTGATGTTATGTGCATGTGAATATTGATTTTGTACATAAGGTAAGGGATCTCTTAGAACGACCCTATTTTATTTAGGTTGTTATGTCACTATCATTTCCTCAAATTATATATATATTAAATAATTTGAATCTAGTATAATTTTCATATATTTCCAATACATATATAATTTAATTAATGATTCTTTAATTTAGGGGAATAATCTTATTTTGATGGTTCCCTTCTCGATTTATTTCGATATGCAGATCCAATTAAAAGGAACTTTTCTATTTTCTTACCCCATTTCAAGTAGCACTCATTAAATTTTTTAACATTTAATTGTTTCTAAAAACACTCATTTTATTATTTAAAACCATATTAGTTCAATTTTTGGGTTTATATAAATTATTATTAAATTACCCCCTTTAATGATTCTATATAATTATTCCAAAAACCCTACATCAAAGGAATATTTAAAAAATTTATTTCTCTACTCATTTTTTGGACTATTATTCGCATGTATTTCATTTTAATTTCCTATTATTATTTTTTTTCATTAAACTCCCAATAATGATTCAATCCCTTATTTAGTTTAATTCACTGTGATATTACATTTTATTATGTTATAAGAGATAATTATGTAACACATTTCCTTCCATTGGTTTTTCTGAGTCTTTTTCCTTATCTATGATCTCTATATGTGACATAGATACACAAGTACATGTTATGATGATGTTATAAGATAATGATCCAATCAATTGGGTAATTTTTATGCCCCATAATATGATATTTATGGGATTATGGAGTAATCCTCATCGGTGACGGTACTCTATTCACCTAGTGATGTTGTCTTTACAGATTTTCGTGACTTATGGTTATGTGATGTTTTATGTTTATTACAAATTCATTTTTTTTATATGATATTATATGTACATATTATTTATGTATTTTTCCCATATGATTATTGAGAAGCCTTTTATTTTATGATATAATGTTTTTTATTTTGATTCATATGTTCTGCGTTGTTTTCATTCTTATTTACTTACTTGGAATTATAGATCATCCCTTTTCATTACGTATTCACCGGGTTATTTGGTAAGGTTTTGGGGGGTTAGAGATATTTAGAATCTCATTAAAGGTATTAAAATTAGGAATTTTTATTTTAGGTTCATTTTTTGTTTCATTTACCTATACTTATAAAGATTCTAGGCCTCTTGATCCTTGGGTTGTGTTTACTTGATAATTACGTTAAAAATTATGTAATTATATGTATAAAATATTTTGGTTACTATAATTTTAGATTTATATAATAAAATTATTATTTTTATAGGAGAATAAACAAATTAATATAACATCTTTAAATTCAAGAATAATATTTATAATATGGGCAATAGTTTTTTTTAGAATAATAGTACAAGAGAAGAGTATAGATAGTAGATAATTCATTATCAGTATAAGATTATAATACATATATGATAGAGGATTTGTTACTCATTTTTTGATGAGGTATGTGTGAACAATGTATATGGATAAAAAAATTAAAAAGTGGTGTTTGGAGAATATTACAACTTTAATGTTGTATCCATGAAAAAGTCATTACAACACTTGGGAATAGAATTTTTGTAAGACCTTTAGCACTAGGATGTGAGGCTGAGGATATGAAAGATAATTGGGGAGAAATATTTCAATCTAAATGCCTTTGAAAATGTAAATATAAGGGTAGGTGAGGGTGGTATTTAATTGGGTGGAGCAGGGTGGTTTTTGAATATTATATTCATTTGTTTATTATTTTTGATCAAGAATACCAATTATGTTGTTTTATTTGAATATATATAGTAAATGGTTTGTACATGTTAAAAGTAATGGGATCTCAAATAATCCATGAAATTAATTATGTATTTATCCTATAATGAAAAATGTCACTTTTTGTTGTACATTACTATTGCCCAAAAAATAACTATTTTAGAATAGTGCCTAAAACTCAACTTAATTAATTTTCACTTTATAGATTCAATAAATGAAATAAATTCAAGGAATTAAATTTATAAGTATGATAAATTTTAATTTTAATTTTAATTTTTCTTTATCTACAAAAATTCAAATTTTTATATACTGACCAATTTTTGGAGCCTTTGAGAAATTATTTAACGACTCATTGAGTTATATAATAATTATATTAAATCATAATATTAATTTATAAACTCATTTTATTAAATTAAAATATCTTTTAAATTATTATATTCTTTATAAAAAAGAAAAAAATATGTTATTTTCAAATAAAATACTTGTTTCATCAATTTTAAAAATTTTATTTTATAGTATCAGTTTATTAATATGTAATATTTTAATTTGATAAGATAATTAAACATTGTTTTATACTTCAATATGTGAGGATACTATTCTAATAGTTAAGTTATTATTCTTAGTGGCCATATTATCATTCCAATGGTCAGATTCAAATAATCAGATTACTATTACCTCAGATAGATTTGTAATAGTTATATGAGTTCTATACTTTCTAAAAACCTCATACCTCATAAATTTTTTTAAAATTTTTTTCCCTGAAGGTTTTGTATATTTTCACATCAAGGTTGAATATTTTATTATTAATATTTTTTTTCATTTTTATAATGTTTTTTGTGAGTGCGGTTATTATTGTTGATCAAGTATATCCAAATTTTCATATTTTAGTTATCGTATTTAATATTTTCCCCATTATTATATTTTTAATTTTTATATCCATGTTGAGTCTATAAATTTACTGTTTTAATTATTATAAAAAAAATTATTAGTTATATCACATAGTTCATGTGATTTATAAAATAATACATTACTAATTGTGACACAATTATATAATTAGAGGAGAAATTATATTAATAAAACTCGTGGTCATTGCCGATGAAACCCTTCTACAAAAATAATTAATACTATTCTAAAACTCTTATTAAAAAGTAGGTGTTTTTCAATATGGAGAAATTGAAATCAAAGATATGCTAAGCTATAAATCTACTATAAACATGATGTCACATCAAGGGATAAAAATCATAACCACTTCTATAAAAAAATTTACAAACTACTCAATAAATCTTGGTTACATCATTTTCTGCACTTCCACCATGCTCAGTATCAACTCCACCAACTATGATGATAAAGGATCTATACGAATATAATAAACCCTCTATTCCAATTCATTAATAAACTCTTCACATTTACCTTTCACATTAAAGAAAACATCTTTCCTTCTAAATCAATAAACTATAGTGAACACATAATATAACAAGTCATTGTTTGGGATTACACCATATGGTCTTATCTATAATATATATAAATATCACAGCAATCAATTTTTCAATATAATAACTCAAAAACGTTAAAAGTCTTAAGAAATATGGACATACCTGAAACTAGAATAGACAATACCAAGGGAACTAGAATCCCTTAGACTTTTAGTTCTAGTTTCCAAACCAAGGTAGGATCAATAAAATAATATGAATATCCTGAATCAAATAGAGAATGATTCATGGTAAAATATCAGTATATTTTACCTCACATGATCTATGCTCCACATATAATAATAATTTCAATGGAATAGAATTTACCATGTCATGATTCTCTACATTTCTGCCCCTAATTACAAATACCACAACAACCACACTCAACCTTATTTCTATGAACATGAGGTCTATCATGAGGATTTACCCTTCCAACGTCATCTATTTTTATTAATAACTATAATCATGGGCTATATTCTAAAAAAATTCTTTAAAAACTATATTTGATACAAATTTATATTTACCAAGATAGACATAAATATATTTCACAACGTTTTTATAACATTAACATTATATATCACAACTATCACATGATAACAAGAATAGAATGTTTAGTGTATTTTTAGTATATAAACATATGAAATTAATTTTATAACACTTTTATGAATATTTCTATTATTGATGCACAATATACTCACTTCTATAATTCATAGAAGATATACTAATAATCATAACCAATAGACTGTAAATATAAGAGAGTGGTGATATCAAATGATCATTAAGGGGAAAATTGTCAGCATTCCATCAAGGGATATATAATAATAATAGAAAAAACATTCTTATGGGAGAAATATAATGTTAAAAAGATTTTGGAATAATTAGATATGTTTATAATTCAAGCTAAAGGATCCTAAGGATGAGATAACATGGTGTGATTACGCTAATGGCTATTGCATCATAGACAAGGATCTTTACTAGGACAACATAACATTGTTTCATAGGATAATTTCTACATTAAAATATTCAAGGCTTAACAAATGGAAATCATAAAAATGTTTTCTTAGGATAACTTATTATTAAACATATTCATATATTACTTCCAGGATAACATAACATAGTGTGCTTAGGAAAATGGCATATACACCATTCATAATATACTATGAGATGAAGAAATTACCTAATTATTTAGTGTTATACTATGTCACTCCATTTATATTAATACCATGTACATTATTATGTGTTACAAAAGATTTAAAAATTCACACATAAATCATAAGAATGATAAAACATATGATAATAAAACGACATTCAAAATCAAGTCTCAGATAAAAAACGAAGTCTATATTGTAAGGATTCCAAATAGAATAAACAATTAGATCATTTTTGTTATTAATATATGACTAAAAAATAAAAATTATGTAAAATTAAGTTCTTAAATACAAAAATTTATGAGAAGTACTCAAAAAAAGAATAAAAAAATTAACTTAGGTGATGACTTATGAAATGTGAATCAAATTTTTTTAACGTGGAAAATATTTTATTATCTTCCTATAAAACAAGAATTGAAAATGGGGGATTTTATTTAAAATAATTGGGGGATTCAAAAACTATTTATATTTTTAAAAAAAATTATAAAAGTGTATATTGAAAAGAAAAATGAAATAGGGAAGTTTCTTTTAATTGGTTTCACATAAAAGAAGTAATTCCGAATGGATATCAAAAATTTAAATGTAATAGTGTATATATGTAATTAATATATATATATATAATATGGATTAAATAAATGAGAATTAATTAGACTAAATAGGGGAAAATAAGAATAATTCATACCCCAAAAGTTACTATTTTGGTTTGGAAGATCCCTTTTTATGTTTCAAAAATTCAATTGTTGAATCCCAATTAATTAAAGGATAATAAATAATTTTTCTTAAAAATTGATAATGAGATATATGAGGATATTGAGATCTAAAACCTATATTAAAAAAAATAGGAATTTAAAACATAATAATGATGGTAATACATGGATATGGATGTGATAAACCATTATAAAGGATGTGTATTAATCCTAAAAATGTCATTACTTTTAAGAATAAATAATCTAATGAAATTTTTTTAAGGAATAAATTCACCTAATGAAAAAAATTTAGTTACATTTTATAATTGAAAAATATAATAATAAATAATCCTAAAGAATAATAGTCATGAAAGATGGCTTAAGATCCAAATGGGAAAAAATTGAGTAAACCAACTTATGACCCTACTACCCTTCGAATTAAAAACCCATAATGGTATAAATGAGATTGACATGTATATAAAATAGATTTCATGAATTTTATGATACAAATACATCCATGGGAAATATTTACATCACAAAAAGTAATATTTGATGAAAAAATATTATCTCATTGAATCCAATTCGAGATTCTATAACCCTTAAAACGGGGCCTATTTAGTTTTACACATGCACCTAATATCCAGCATAAAAAATATTTTTTTTAAAATAATAATCATGTAAATTTTCCATATATTTTAAATATTATATGGTTAAATTTTAATTATATATTTATTGTTTATTTAAATTTTTTTTCATTTAGGTAAATTGTTGGGGTTCAATCTACTTCTTGAAAACTTCCTTGGTGTATTGAACATGGTCAAATGTGTTTTGAATAGATTCATGCAATCCTAAATTTTAGAGTATGTATATTATTATTACATTGGAAAGAAATGTACATGGTTACATAGTTTTCCCCAAAATGGACTATAATTAATAATCATTCCTAAATATGATCATTTAAGGAGATTAATTTTATTATGACCATTTATTGATAATATCACTTCTAGAATGTCAAATATTGTCTTCCAATAATGTTAATAGTGAAAAAATATCTTTTTCATACATTATATAAATTTTTATAGTTTTCCATATTAGGTGGTAATAGGAAAAAATAAATAATTCCATGGTATCGTTAGTTCAAATGTATACACAGATTACACAATCATTTTTCATAGAAAGGGAGGGAAAAAATATGTCTGACTAACCATTTTTTGAAAACAAGACCCACTATTGAAAACAGTGGGTGAATTTTCCTTTTATATTCTTTTTATGAAGGAATTAAGAATAAATAATGGATTTATTTAATAGAACTAAACTTAAATTAGAGTTACGATGAATATGTAATGAATAATGTATAATTAATAGAAAAAAAGACTATGAAAATTTGACCAAGGAAGATAAAAAGGGAATTATAATTAAACTGGGTTAAAAACTAGTTTACTATTCATTAACCTTTTATTGAAAACAAACATCACAAAATGATTAAAAATCTCCCTATCCAATATATGAATTACTCCCAAAGATGAATTCTGGGAACTCACCATTATATGAATCAGCAAACTCTGATGAATTTACTGAAACTATCAATTAGAATAAAACTCATCATAAAATTCTAACATTAATGAAATTAATGTTTAGAAAAAGTGCATTAATGATGAATATTTTAGATTGATCATGGTTTTTTGAATTTGAGAAAGGTGGTGTTGGAATAATTTTAATGAAAATGAGAATCAATCACTTCGACTAATTTTGAGTCTTAAAAGATAAAATGAGGAAGAAATAGAAAATACCTAGCATATAAAAAGTCACCATGTAAAAATTTACACACAAATCATATTAATATTCATGATCAATACTATATGGTTTGTAGATATTCAAGATAAAAATAAGGTAGAGGAGTTTTCCCACATTCACAATCCTCGCCTCTGATCCTACTCTATTTCTCGGCCTTCGTCTCTACTTCTACTCCTCTTAGATTTCCAAGATCGTATGAATGGAATGAATGTCAAAAAATATGACCCCCTCATATTTTATTCCTTTTAATTGTTAAATTCCTCCATTTTTATATGTTGTTCACCACATCATCAATGGACTTCAGTTGGTCTCCTCTCATTTCCGCGAACTTATAGGATTCTATTTTTCTATACTTGCGACCTTAACATAAACCCCTCTAACCAAATAAAAGTAGTTGGAAAAGTGAACCTGGTTGATAATATAGCTTGGTTCTGAAACTTCACAACAAGAAACAAAAAATAATAATTAACAAATTATTTAACAATATTAAAATTTTAATTTTTATAAATGAATATTTATTTATTTAAATAATAATATTAAATTCAATAGTGTTATTTTGTTAAAACATTTTGTTGATTATTATTATTAATAAAATTATTTATTTAATTTTTTGTTAACATTTTCATATCTTGATAAAACATAACTTTTTAATTATATTTTAATGATAATGAAACAATATTATTTTATTAAGTTAATTATTAATTATTAATTTTATATAATAATATTATTATTGATTTATTTATAATGTTTAATTATAGTTATTATAATTTTTACATTTATATTAAACTATTAAGATTATTAATTTCTATTTATTTATTAAATTATTTTATTTTATTTAAATTACTAATTTTATTTTTAATTCTTAACTATTATATAATTTTAATATTTTTATTATTTATGTTTTTTATTTATATATATATATATATTTATTTATTTATTTATTTATTATTTATTTTTTTCGCCCCCTCATGTTACTATAACCCATGCACATGAAGGGGTTACGACTTCCCATAGAAGCAGCCTTTAGAGCTACTGTCTACAGATCCTCCTCTTCCCATGACTCCTCTTCCAACAGATTCACGGATTATCCACCATAAACAATAGTGAATTTATAGAATACCATCTCATCTTTAGTAGTGACGACATCTCATCATGGCGACTCCTCTCTTCCCACTATCATAGGACATCACCTCCTCCATCAACAATAGAGGTTACCCTCCTTCAAGCGATAATGGCAGTGACATCATTAGATATTTGGAAGAAGGGGAATGTTGAAGCTCGGTGGTGAGGTTTCAATAGGTGTTGATGTGAAAGAGAAATCATATATGGGAAATGGGGATCTTGGTTTTCAAGTGTAGAACCATTAGGATTTGAGATCAATGTGGTGTAGCAGAGTTGTGATGGGTTTATTAGATCCGTTTACAAATATGTAGTGGTAATGGTGGTGTCATAAGATAGTAGGTGACAGTGATAATTTTTTGAAACACTGACAGTGAAGGATGATCAATATCGGAGGGATGATACTTGGAGGTGATAAATTCTCTATGGAGGTGACTTTTAGAGGACTGCGATGGAGGTGGGATGATATTTTTTTATACAATGGTGAGTTGTTTTCCAGCAGTAATTTTAGGGACTTATAAGAAGTGTGTAAGTGATATATGTTAGTGGTGTCTCATTGTAGCGGTGGTAGGATATCTATAGCATCCCGCCTCTTTATCACATAAACTTTCATTACATTTTACAAAACCGAGGATCTTTAAGGTTTAGTGTCTTGGAAAACAAGAACTTTAAACATGAAAACATAAAAAATTCTTCTAAAACACTTGAAAGGCTTCTCCTCATGTTAATCCTAGGTTCATTACTTCATCACATAACATAGGAGCATACAACAAAAGAAAGGGTGAGCAAAAAGCCCAGTAAGGGAAACAAGAGAAACATTTTACAAGTGAACTTGAGATACTTCAATAAGGTCATGAAAAGAACTTTAAGGAACGAGAATGAAATCATAAGGCATATCATAATAAAAATAACATTTTCATAATGTGAAGATGTGGCTACAAAATTTAATATTGACAATCGTTTCGTTTCACCAAGTTCCATCCCCAAGGTGTCGTAAAAAATTACCAATGTTATTCACCAAGGCGTCGTTGATAATGGTCATCTCTAGAGATTAAGTCTTTACCCAATGCATTGGAGTGATATCAGGGCGCACCCTTAAATTTTCATTTATTATCATGTGAGCCCCATATATCATCATCAAACATTTCATAAATAACCAATATAGCATAAAATAAATGGGTTTCATTTCATAATCATAACGTTTTAAAAACTTCTTTAAAGACATGATCTTTACGTTACTTTAAACCCACGGAAAGGGAAAAAGGGTATCATTTATGTAAATACCAGAATTTAAAATATAACATTTTTTATATATGTGAATAAACCAGTATAAATAAGAGCTTTGAGTATTCACTTAATAACATGAAGTAATTTTGAGAAAAACAGAGAGGCATTTTGAGACGAAAATTCTGTAGCACAACGACTACGTTACAAGGTTTTAAGAAAATGTCGAAAAGAGAGGGGACATGGGTAAAACAATAATAAATTACCCATCAAACAGTAGAGGGACAGAATATAAGAGATTTAATAACATGGTAATGAAATTTGAAAATATACCATATGAAATGAAGAACATGAAAGGAAGACAAAAATAAGATTTCTCTTATGAAAATTCAGCAGCCTAACAGCGTTACAAAAACGTCAACCAAAAATGAATTGATGATGTCAAATAGGGTCTCTCATCATATGAACATAAAATATCAGTATGATAGTTATAGAAATAATACTGCAACATAATAAAAAGGAACTTTCAAGACTTGACATGGAATTAGAACTTTGAAAAGGAGAAGGGTGAAAGAATCCCTTAAAAATTCGGCAGCCTAACGACGTCACTTAAACTTCAACAAAAAATGAATTGATGAGATCAAATAGGGTATCTCATAATATGAACATAAGAGTCCAGTATGATAGATATAGAGATCATACCCCAACATAACAAAAAGGAACTTTAGAGAACTGACATGAAATTAGAACTTAAAAACCAGAAGGGTGAAGAATCACTTAAAAATTCGGCAGCCTAACGGCGCCACTTAAAACATCAAAATACTGAATTGACGAGATCAAATGGGGTCTTTCATCATATGATCATAAAATATCAGTATGATAAATTTAGATATCATACCCCCAACATAACAAAAAGTAATTTGAATGAATTGACATGAAAGTATAACTTCAAAACGAGAAGGGTGAAGAACCACTTAAAAATTCGGCAGCCTAACGGCGCCACTTAAAACATCATAAAACGAAATAATGAGAGTAAGAGGGGATATCTCATTATGTGAACATGAAAAGGGCAGTAAGAGGAGTATAAAAGAACACCCTTTAACATAAGAACATGGAGAATAAAAGAAATAACATAAAATAGATTTCTGGAAAAGAAAGAGAGAGATCAGATCTCTTACCTTAAAACATAACTCTTAAAACTCAATGGATGGGACCTTGAGGTATTGGGGGCCCCATGGGTGGACTTCTTGGGAGGTAAAGAGACCAGAACTTCGTTGGGGGAGATTGGGGAGTCGAATGGATGAGAGGATGGCTTTGTATTTATAGGGAAAGTGAGGGGAAAGGCATTAATGGAAAAGGGACACCTCATTAGTGGTTTTGGAAAAACCATGGGCTTGCCCATGGTATTGACCACATGGATATTCCTCATCACATCAGAGATGTTTCCTATTTACATGGTCTAACACCAATTTGGTCTCAATAACATGAAATATTACCCATATCCAAGTGGAGGAAGTACATATTGGATCCGTCACATGTACAGAATTTGGATTAAGTACTAATAGAAAATCATCACTCTTATGAGTAGCAGCTGATGAAGATCCTGGACAATAGTGACAAATTTCAACTGAACAAGAAAACATACATAGTCAAATTATAATAATGGGACCATAAGTACGACGATGTAGCACGAAATCTAGATGAGGAGATGACGTAGAAGTAACAACTCATGTTTTCACACTATTATGTGAAATCAAAATTTTAATATAAAATATCTTAATGGGGGAAGAATGTAACAACCCTGAATTTTATCAATGAAATTTCCCCTTTTATATAAATGTTTTATATTTATTGATTTTGTAGTATAAATAAAATTTAACATAGGATAAAAAATTATTATATTAATTGTAACATTGAATTCAAAGAATAAAAATGGCCATAATTATTGAATCTGTTATAATGGAACCAAAAATTTAAAATATTATAATTATAATCAATAATGTTGGATATGATCGAACCCTCTAAATAATCTCTCTCACGAAAAAAATCATAGAAATGAAACATAATATTATTAATGAAATATTAATTAATAAAATTAAAATATATAAAACATTGTGATAAAATATATGTGAATGAAGAATAAGTATAATATTAGTTTTTTTATAGAATGTTGGGAATCCAAATTACTTTTACAATCTTGACTATTGGAATAGTAATCTGGTCGTTGGAGTAATAATCTAACCACTTGGAATTTTAACCTAACTCTTAAAATAATATCATATCCTTTGGAAGGGTAAAATAAAATTTAATTATCATATAAAAGGAATTTACCACATATTTATTTCTTGTAACAAGTAAATAATGTTTTTAAAAATGATAAAATAATTGTTAGTGTATTTATAAAACAAATATACATTATTTTATTTTTTATAATATATATAATATTTTAAATGAAAATTATTTTCAAAAAATGTATTTAAAATATAGGAATATGTTTCATTATAATACTAATGTAATTTTAGGAGACCCAAAATAAATTTTAAAGGGATATAGAATTGATCTTAACAATCAAAATTGTATTTTTCAAATAAATAATGATTTTATTTAAAAATTAAATTTCTCATATTTAGAAAATTATTTTTCAAATTTTTTATTATTCATGGAATATAACCATAAAAAATTGGTTTAGGGGGATTTTTCAATTTTTATATAACAATTTAATTTTAAGAGAATTGTCAAGTATTGTAAAATATTACATTTAACACTATAAGTTAAAAAATGATTAATTGCATAAGGGGTTTTGTAAGAAACCATTATTTCAAAATCACATGAACCATTTAATTGATATATTAAAATTATTCATCACTATTGGTATCCGTGATAAAAAAATATACTAATGGATATGATCTTTGAAAATCATCTTTCTTCTCCCTATGCAAATACCACCCCTCACAACCAATTCTCCTCACAGAGTACAACTTCTTTACCAAAGAAAATATATTCAAACTTATCTCCCAAACTCTCCATAATTTCCCTAGAGTCATTGATCTCATAAAAATATAAATCCATGTTCCCGTAAGGTTAGCCTATGAAGAACCATGCATAGGAGAATGCAATACACTCAACTGAGCTGTTTTATTTTTATTCCTCCTCACCCTCTAAAAAAATTCCATGATATATATAATAATGACTATATTATATTATATATAATTTAATGTTATTGTGTTATTATAATATCAACCATCCTTCCTATTCTACTCTCCTCTCATTCAAAAAAAAAGAAACTGCTGTTCCCAATATAGATGATTCACTGCCTTCTTAAATATGGTACTTTATTTATCTCCACCACTATCAAGGATGGTAATAGAAATAATATTATAGTGAAATATTATTATAATATATATATTATAATTTATTTTATCATCTTAAATGCATCAATTAAAAAATATAATCTATTTGGGGATGGTCAGTAAAACTGCCTATAAGAATTTACCGTATAACTATAACGTTTACACAAAATTAATTCTCTATATGTCTAAATCAATATGAATATTTTTCTAATTTAAATTTATGTAATAGAATGGATTTAATTTCATTTAAATTATATATTTTTATTCCCATTTTTGATAACATCAATAATTATCCACAAATTAATAGGATTTTGGAATCATGGAACGAATTCCATTTGGTTAATAAAAAATTAAATGATATATCACTTAAATTATTCTAATATAACATAAACTAATGATAATAAAAAAATATATATTAATATATGTTTCAAAAACATATTTTTAACATATCAAATTTGATTTTCTGTGATGTTATGTGCATCTGAATATTGATTTTGTACATAAGGTAAGGGATCTCTTAGAACGACCCTATTTTATTTAGGTTGTTATGTCACTATCATTTCCTCACATTATATATATATTAAATTATTTGAATCTAGTATAATTTTCATATATTTTCAATACATATATAATTTAATTAATGAATCTTTAATTTAGGGGAATAATCTTATTTTGATGGTTCCCTTCTCGATTTATTTCGATATGCAGATCCAATTAAAAGGAACTTTTCTATTTTCTTACCCCATTTCAAGTAGCACTCATTAAATTTTTTAACATTTAATTGTTTCTAAAAACACTCATTTTATTATTTAAAACCATATTAGTTCAATTTTTGGGTTTATATAAATTATTATTAAATTACCCCCTTTAATGATTCTATATAATTATTCCAAAAACCCTACATCAAAGGAATATTTAAAAAATTATTTCTCTACTCATTTTTTGGACTATTATTCGCATGTATTTCATTTTAATTTCCTATTATTATTTTTTTTCATTAAACTCCCAATAATGATTCAATCCCTTATTTAGTTTAATTCACTGTGATATTACATTTTATTATGTTATAAGAGATAATTATGTAACACATTTCCTTCCATTGGTTTTTCTGAGTCTTTTTCCTTATCTATGATCTCTATATGTGGCATAGATACACAAGTACATGTTATGATGATGTTATAAGATAATGATCCAATCAATTGGGTAATTTTTATGCCCCATAATATGATATTTATGGGATTATGGAGTAATCCTCATCTGTGACGGTACTCTATTCACCTAGTGATGTTGTCTTTACAGATTTTCGTGACTTATGGTTATGTGATGTTTTATGTTTATTACAAATTCATTTTTTTATATGATCTTATATGTACATATTATTTATGTATTTTTCCCATATGATTATTGAGAAGCCTTTTATTTTATGATATAATGTTTTTTATTTTGATTCATATGTTCTGCGTTGTTTTCATTCTTATTTACTTACCTGGAATTATAGATCATCCCTTTTCATTACGTATTCACCGGGTTATTTGGTAAGGTTTTGGGGGGTTAGAGATATTTATAATCTCATTAAAGGGATTAAAATTAGGAATTTTTATTTTAGGTTCATTTTTTGTTTCATTTACCTATACTTATAAAGATTCTAGGCCCCTTGATCCTTGGGTTGTGTTTACTTGATATTTACGTTAAAAATTATGTAATTATATGTATAAAATATTTTGGTTACTATAATTTTAGATTTATATAATAAAATTATTATTTTTATAGGAGAATAAACAAATTAATATAACATCTTTAAATTCAAGAATAATATTTATAATATGGGCAATAGTTTTTTTAGAATAATAGTACAAGAGAAGAGTATAGATAGTAGATAATTCATTATCAGTATAAGATTATAATACATATATGATAGAGGATTTGTTATTCATTTTTTGATGAGGTATGTGTGAACAATGTATATGGATAAAAAAATTTAAAAGTGGTGTTTGGAGAATATTACAACTTTAATGTTGTATCCATGAAAAAGTCATTACAACACTTGGGAATAGAATTTTTGTAAGACCTTTAGCACTAGGATGTGAGGTTGAGGATATGAAAGATAATTGGGGAGAAATATTTCAATCTAAATGCCTTTGAAAATGTAAATATAAGGGTAGGTGAGGGTGGTATTTAATTGGGTGGAGCAGGGTGGTTTTTGAATATTATATTCATTGGTTTATTATTTTTGATCAAGAATACCAATTATGTTGTTTTATTTGAATATATATAGTAAATGGTTTGTACATGTTAAAAGTAATGGGATCTCAAATAATCCATGAAATTAATTATGTATTTATCCTATAATGAAAAATGTCACTTTTTGTTGTACATTACTATTGCCCAAAAAATAACTATTTTAGAATAGTGCCTAAAACTCAACTTAATTAATTTTCACTTTATAGATTCAATAAATGAAATAAATTCAAGGAATTAAATTTATAAGTATGATAAATTTTAATTTTAATTTTAATTTTTCTTTATCTACAAAAATTCAAATTTTTATATACTGACCAATTTTTGGAGCCTTTGAGAAATTATTTAACGACTCATTGAGTTATATAATAATTATATTAAATCATAATATTAATTTATAAACTCATTTTATTAAATTAAAATATCTTTTAAATTATTATATTCTTTATAAAAAAGAAAAAAATATGTTATTTTCAAATAAAATACTTGTTTCATCAATTTTAAAAATTTTATTTTATAGTATCAGTTTATTAATATGTAATATTTTAATTTGATAAGATAATTAAACATTGTTTTATACTTCAATATGTGAGGATACTATTCTAATAGTTAAGTTATTATTCTTAGTGGCCATATTATCATTACAATGGTCAGATTCAAATAATCAGATTACTATTACCTCAGATAGATTTGTAATAGTTATATGAGTTCTCTACTTTCTAAAAACCTCATACCTCATAAATTTTTTTTAAATTTTTTTCCCTGAAGGTTTTGTATATTTTCACATCAAGGTTGAATATTTTATTATTAATTTTTTTTTTCATTTTTATAATGTTTTTTGTGAGTGCGGTTATTATTGTTGATCAAGTATATCCAAATTTTCATATTTTAGTTATCGTATTTAATATTTTCCCCATTATTATATTTTCAATTTTTATATCCATGTTGAGTCTATAAATTTACTGTTTTAATTATTATAAAAAAAATTATTAGTTATATCACATAGTTCATGTGATTTATAAAATAATACATTACTAATTGTGACACAATTATATAATTAGAGGAGAAATTATATTAATAAAACTCGTGGTCATTGCCGATGAAACCCTTCTACAAAAATAATTAATACTATTCTAAAACTCTTATTAAAAAGTAGGTGTTTTTCAATATGGAGAAATTGAAATCAAAGATATGCTAAGCTATAAATCTACTATAAACATGATGTCACATCAAGGGATAAAAATCATAACCACTTCTATAAAAAAAATTACAAACTACTCAATAAATCTTGGTTACATCATTTTCTGCACTTCCACCATGCTCAGTATCAACTCCACCAACTATGATGATAAAGGATCTATATGAATATAATAAACCCTCTATTCCAATTCATTAATAAACTCTTCACCTTTACCTTTCACATTAAAGAAAACATCTTTCCTTCTAAATCAATAAACTATAGTGAACACATAATATAACAAGTCATTGTTTGGGATTAAACCATATGGTCTTATCTATAATATATATAAATATCACAGCAATCAATTTTTCAATATAATAACTCAAAAACGTTAAAAGTCTTAAGAAATATGGACATACCTGAAACTAGAATAGACAATACCAAGGGAACTAGAATCCCTTAGACTTTTAGTTCTAGTTTCCAAACCAAGGTAGGATCAATAAAATAATATGAATATCCTTAATCAAATAGAGAATGATTCATTGTAAAATATTAGTATATTTTACCTCACATGATCTATGCTCCACATATAATAATAATTTCAATGGAATAGAATTTACCATGTCATGATTCTCTACATTTCTGCCCCTAATTACAACTACCACAACAACCACACTCAACCTTATTTCTATGAACATGAGGTCTATCATGAGGATTTACCCTTCCAACGTCATCTATTTTTATTAATAACTATAATCATGGGCTATATTCTAAAAAAATTCTTTAAAAACTATATTTGATACAAATTTATATTTACCAAGATAGACATAAATATATTTCACAACGTTTTTATAACATTAACATTATATATCACAACTATCACATGATAACAAGAATAGAATGTTTAGTGTATTTTTAGTATATAAACATATGAAATTAATTTTATAACACTTTTAAGAATATTTCTATTATTGATGCACAATATACTCACTTCTATAATTCATAGAAGATATACTAATAATCATAACCAATAGACTGTAAATATAAGAGAGTGGTGATATGAAATGATCATTAAGGGGAAAATTGTCATCATTCCATCAAGGGATATATAATAATAATAGAAAAAACATTCTTATGGGAGAAATATAATGTTAAAAAGATTTTGGAATAATTAGATATGTTTATAATTCAAGCTAAAGGATCCTAAGGACGAGATAACATGGTGTGATTACGCTAATGGCTATTGCATCATAGACAAGGATCTTTACTAGGACAACATAACATTGTTTCATAGGATAATTTCTACATTAAAATATTCAAGGCTTAACAAATGGACATCATAAAAATGTTTTCTTAGGATAACTTATTATTAAACATATTCATATATTACTTCCAGGATAACATAACATAGTGTGCTTAGGAAAATGGCATATACACCATTCATAATATACTATGAGATGAAGAAATTACTTAATTATTTACTGTTATACTATGTCACTCCATTTATATTAATACCATGTACATTATTATGTGTTCCAAAAGATTTAAAAATTCACACATAAATCATAAGAATGATAAAACATATGATAATAAAACGACATTCAAAATCAAGTCTCAGATAAAAAACGAAGTCCATATTGTAAGGATTCCAAATAGAATAAACAATTAGATCATTTTTGTTATTAATATATGACTAAAAAATAAAAATTATGTAAAATTAAGTTCTTAAATACAAAAATTTATGAGAAGTACTCAATAAAAGAATAAAAAAATTAACTTAGGTGATGACTTATGAAATGTGAATCAAATTTTTTTAACGTGGAAAAGATTTTATTATCTTCCTATAAAACAAGAATTGAAAATGGGGGATTTTATTTAAAATAATTGGGGGATTCAAAAACTATTTATATTTTTAAAAAAATTATAAAAGTGTATATTGAAAAGAAAAATGAAATAGGGAAGTTTCATTTAATTGGTTTCACATAAAAGAAGTAATTACGAATGGATATCAAAAATTTAAATGTAATAGTGTATATATGTAATTAATATATATATATATAATATGGATTAAATAAATGAGAATTAATTAGACTAAATAGGGGAAAATAAGAATAATTCATACCCCAAAAGTTACTATTTTGGTTTGGAAGATCCCTTTTTATGTTTCAAAAATTCAATTGTTGAATCCCAATTAATTAAAGGATAATAAATAATTTTTCTTAAAAATTGATAATGAGATATATGAGGATTTTGAGATCTAAAACCTATATTAAAAAAAATATAGGAAATTAAAACATAATAATGATGGTAATACATGGATATGGATGTGATAAACCATTATAAAGGATGTGTATTAATCCTAAAAATGTCATTAATTTTAAGAATAAATAAACTAATGAAATTTTTTTAAGGAATAAATTCACCTAATGAAAAAAATTTAGTTACATTTTATAATTGAAAAATATAATAATAAATAATCCTAAAGAATAATAGTCATGAAAGATGGCTTAAGATCCAAATGGGAAAAAAATTGAGTAAACCAACTTATGACCCTACTACCATTCGAATTAAAAACCCATAATGGTATAAATGAGATTGCCATGTATATAAAATAGATTTCATGAATTTTATGATACAAATACATCCATGGGAAATATTTACATCACAAAATGTAATATTTGATGAAAAAATATTATCTCATTGAATCCAATTCGAGATTCTATAACCCTTAAAACGGGGCCTATTTAGTTTTACACATGCACCTAATATCCAGCATAAAAAATAGTTTTTTTAAAATAATAATCATGTAAATTTTCCATATATTTTAAATATTATATGGTTAAATTTTAATTATATATTTATTGTTTATTTAATATTTTTTTCATTTAGGTAAATTGTTGGGGTTCAATCTACTTCTTGAAAACTTCCTTGGTGTATTGAACATGGTCAAATGTGTTGTGAATAGATTCATGCAGTCCTAAATTTTAGAGTATGTATATTATTATTACATTGGAAAGAAATGTACATGGTTACATAGTTTTCCCCAAAATGGACTATAATTAATAATCATTCCTAAATATGATCATTTATGGAGATTAATTTTATTATGACCATTTATTGATAATATCACTTCTAGAATGTCAAATATTGTCTTCCAATAATGTTAATAGTGAAAAAATATCTTTTTCATACATTATATAAATTTTTATAGTTTTCCATATTAGGTGGTAATAGGAAAAAATAAATAATTCCATGGTATCGTTAGTTCAAATGTATACACAGATTACACAATCATTTTTCATAGAATGGGAGGGAAAAAATGTGTCTGACCAACCATTTTTTGAAAACAAGACCAACTATTGAAAATAGTGGGTGAATTTTCCTTTTATATTCTTTTTATGAAGGAATTAAGAATAAATAATGGATTTATTTAATAGAACTAAACTTAAATTAGAGTTACGATGAATATGTAATGAATAATGTATAATTAATAGAAAAAAAGACTATGAAAATTTGACCAAGGAAGATACAAAGGGAATTATAATTAAACTGGGTTAAAAACTAGTTTACTATTCATTAACCTTTTATTGAAAACAAACATCACAAAATGATTAAAAATCTCCCTATCCAATATATGAATTACTCCCAAAGATGAATTCTGGGAACTCACCATTATATGAATCAGCAAACTCTGATGAATTTACTGAAACTGTCAATTAGAATAAAACTCATCATAAAATTCTAACATTAATGAAATTAATGTTTAGAAAAAATGCATTAATGATCAATATTTTAGATTGATCATGGTTTTTTGAATTTGAGAAAGGTGGTGTTGGAATAATTTTAATGAAAATGAGAATCAATCACTTCGACTAATTTTGATTCTTAAAAGATAAAATGAGGAAGAAATAGAAAATACCTAGCATATAAAAAGTCACCATGTAAAAATTTACCCACAAATCATATTAATATTCATGATCAATACTATATGATTTGTAGATATTCAAGATAAAAATAAGGTAGAGGAGTTTTCCCACATTCACAATCCTCGCCTCTGATCCTACTCTATTTCTCGGCCTTCGTCTCTACTTCTACTCCTCTTAGATTTCCAAGATCGTATGAATGGAATGAATGTCAAAAAATATGACCCCCTCATATTTTATTCCTTTTAATTGTTAAATTCCTCCATTTTTATATGTTGTTCACCACATCATCAATGGACTTCAGTTGGTCTCCTCTAATTTCAGCGAACTTATAGGATTCTATTTTTCTATACTTGCGACCTTAACATAAACCCCTCTAACCAAATAAAAGTAGTTGGAAAAGTGAACCTGGTTGATAATATAGCTTGGTTCTGAAACTTCACAACAAGAAACAAAAAATAATAATTAACAAATTATTTAACAATATTAAAATTTTAATTTTTATAAATGAATATTTATTTATTTAAATAATAATATTAAATTCAATAGTGTTATTTTGTTAAAACATTTTGTTGATTATTATTATTAATAAAATTATTTATTTAATTTTTTGTTAACATTTTCATATCTTGATAAAACATAACTTTTTAATTATATTTTAATGATAATGAAACAATATTATTTTATTAAGTTAATTATTAATTATTAATTTTATATAATAATATTATTATTGATTTATTTATAATGTTTAATTATAGTTATTATAATTTTTACATTTATATTAAACTATTAAGATTATTAATTTCTATTTATTTATTAAATTATTTTATTTTATTTAAATTACTAATTTTATTTTTAATTCTTAACTATTATATAATTTTAATATTTTTATTATTTATGTTTTTTATTTTTATATATATATATATATATTTATTTATTTATTATATATTTATTTTTTTCTCCCCCCTCATGTTACTATAACCCATGCACATGAAGGGGTTACGACTTCCCATAGAAGCAGCCTTTAGAGCTACAGTCTACAGATCCTCCTCTTCCCATGACACCTCTTCCAACAGATTCACAGATTATCCACCATAAACAACAGTGAATTTATAGAATACCATATCATCTTTAGTAGTGACGACATCTCATCATGGCGACTCCTCTCTTCCCACTATCATAGGACATCACCTCCTCCATCAACAATAGAGGTTACCCTCCTTCAAGCGATAATGGCAGTGACATCATTAGATATTTGGAAGAAGGGGAATGTTGATGCTCGATGGTGAGGTTTCAACCGGTGTTGATGTGAAAGAGAAATCATATATGGGAAATGGGGATCTTGGTTTTCAAGTGTAGAACCATTAGGATTTGAGATCAATGTGGTGTAGCAGAGTTGTGATGGGTTTATTAGATCCGTTTACAAATATGTAGTGGTAATGGTGGTGTCATAAGATAGTAGGTGACAATGATAATTTTTTGAAACACTAACAGTGAAGGATGATCAATATCGGAGGGATGATACTTGGAGGTGATAAATTCTCTATGGAGGTGACTTCTAGAGGACTGCGATGGAGGTGGGATGATATTTTTTTATACAATGGTGAGTTGTTTTCCAGCAGTAATTTTAGGGACTTATAAGAAGTGTGTAAGTGATATAAGTTAGTGGTGTCTCATTGTAGCGGTGGTTGGATATCTATAGCATCCCGCCTCTTTATCACATAAACTTTCATTACATTTTACAAAACCGAGGATCTTTAAGGTTTAGTGTCTTGGGAAACAGAAACTTTAAACATGAAAACATAAAAAATTCTTCTAAAACACTTGAAAGGCTTCTCCTCATGTTAATCCTAGGTTCATTACTTCATCACATAACATAGGAGCATACATCAAAAGAAAGGGTGAGCAAAAATCCCAGTAAGGGAAACAAGAGAAACATTTTACAAGTGAACTTGAGATACTTCAAGAAGGTCATGAAAAGAACTTTAAGGAACGAGAATGAAATCATGAGGCATATCATAATAAAAATAACATTTTCATAATGTGAAGATGTGGCTACAAAGTTTAATATTGACAATCGTTTCGTTTCACCAAGTTCCATCCCCAAGGTGTCGTAAAAAATTACCAATGTTATTCACCAAGGCGTCGTTGATAATGGTCATCTCTAGAGATTAAGTCTTTACCCAATGCATTAGAGTGATATCAGGGCGCACCCTTAAATTTTCATTTATTATCATGTGAGCCCCATATATCATCATCAAACATTTCATAAATAACCAATATAGCATAAAATAAATGGGTTTCATTTCATAATCATAACGTTTTAGAAACTTCTTCAAAGACATGATCCTTACGTTACTTTAAACCCACAGAAAGGGAAAAAGGGTATCATTTATGTAAATACCAGAATTTAAAATATAACATTTTTTTATATATGTGAATAAACCAGTATAAATAACAGCGTTGAGTATTCACTTAATAACATGAAGTAATTTTGAGAAAAATAGAGAGGCATTTTGAGACGAAAATTCTGTAGCACAACGACTACGTTACAAGGTTTTAAGAAAATGACGAAAAGAGAGGGGACATGGGTAAAACAATAATAAATTACCCATCAAACAGTAGAGGGACAGAATATAAGAGATTTAATAACATGGTAATGAAATTTGAAAATATACCATATTAAATGAAGAACATGAAAGGAAGACAAAAATAAGATTTCTCTTATGAAAATTCAGCAGCCTAACAGCGTTACATAAACGTCAACCAAAAATGAATTGATGATGTCAAATAGGGTCTCTCATCATATGAACATAAAATATCAGTATGATAGTTATAGAAATAATACTGCAACATAATAAAAAGGAACTTGCAAGACTTGACATGGAATTAGAACTTTGAAAAGGAGAAGGGTGAAAGAATCCCTTAAAAATTCGGCAGCCTAACGGCGTCACTTAAACTTCAACAAAAAATGAATTGATGAGATCAAATAGGGTATCTCATAATAAGAACATAAGAGTCCAGTATGATAGATATAGAGATCATACCCCAACATAACAAAAAGGAACTTTAAAGAACTGACATGAAATTAGAACTTAAAAACCAGAAGGGTGAAGAATCACTTAAAAATTCGGCAGCCTAACGGCGCCACTTAAAACTTCAAAATACTGAATTGAAGAGATCAAATGGGGTCTTTCATCATATGATCATAAAAGATCAGTATGATAATTTTAGATATCATACCCCCAACATAACAAAAAGGAATTTGAATGAATTGACATGAAAGTATAACTTCAAAACGAGAAGGGTGAAGAACCACTTAAAAATTCGGCAGCCTAACGGCGCCACATAAAACATCATAAAACGAAATAATGAGAGTAAGAGGGGATATCTCATTATGTGAACATGAAAAGGGCAGTAAGAGGAGTATAAAAGAACACCCTTTAACATAAGAACATGGAGAATAAAAGAAATAACATAAAAGAGATTTCTGGAAAAGAAAGAGAGAGATCAGATCTCTTACCTTAAAACATAACTCTTAAAACTCAATGGATGGGACCTTGAGGTATTGGGGGCCCCATGGGAGGACTTCTTGGGAGGTAATGAGACCAGAACTTCATTGGGGGAGAGTGGGGAGTCGAATGGATGAGAGGATGGCTTTGTATTTATAGGGAAAGTGAGGGGACAAGGCATTAATGGAAAAGGGACACCTCATTAGTGGTTTTGGCAAAACCATGGGCTTGCCCATGGTATTTTCCCATTGTATTGGCCACTTGGGAGACCTCATACCTTATCTTACTATTCATAAGTCGAACATATTGATTAAAAACGTAATACATCATTTAATGATGTCATTAAACACTCGTAACTTAAGAACTGTATCTTCACTATTCATCGAAAATTCCACTTTCTCAGAATAATCCCAAAATTTATCCTTAACCAAATATCAACGCTCTGATTACAAATATGAACTCAATTTTATAAAAATAATTTTCTAAATATTTTTAATTTAATTATTAAATAAAAACACTATTCACCGAAAATTCATTTTTTCAAAAAAAACCCCAAAAATTACCATAGCATAATATCAATTCTCTGAGTTCAAAAATGAAATTCATTTTATAAAAATAATTTTCTAAATATTTTTAATTAAAAACACTATTCACCCGAAAAAACTAATACTTGAATAATAATTTATGAAACCGTTATTTAACCATTTTATTGAATCACATTACTTAATCAAGGTGCCTAGATTATATTAATACTTTCTATAAGTGAGATTACTAATCCATTTGGACACATTACTAATCATAATCATAAAATAACTATTCATAATTTACTATTCATCAAAAATTAAGTTGATCTTATTAGACTCTAAATTTCGTACTGAACATAATTGTAGAAGACCATTTTTCAAAAATCATTACACATTTTTAATTATTTAAGGTTAACACAACCATTTTTAAAATATCCATTTTCTAAAATTCACCAAAAATATGCATACTATATTTATCCGGTCATTTAAAAATTCATAAACCTTATCATAAGAAGAAATCCCAATTTTTATTTAAAACAAAGGATTACACAAGGCAGTTACGGTCTCCTTACATAGCCTCTTTTCACACCAGCATATGACTCAAGTGTAAGGTGTGCTAAGGTGAGAGAATCTGAGGGAGGCTCGGCTAACATCGCACGAGTAGTAATTTCTATTAGTTTGAACTTCTCGCAAAGGCGATTCCGTTATTGCTTCACACGATGAAGTTCGGCTTGGGTTTGGTCCAGAGCAAAGCCCAGTGGTGCTACCTCCTTCCCAAGTTCTGTTAGATGGGATTCGATCGGTCCAAGACTACTGGGTGAGGCCATCGAATCTTCTTTCTATAATAATTAACCATGATAACTTGTATTTAGAGGCAATAATCAAAATGTTTAGTTTCCAGCGGTCATATTGACCAATGGTCATATAACCATCTAAACCCAACTATCTCATTTTAATTATACTCATGTTATCAAATAAAACATTTTTGTTGAGTATAAAAAATAAATTAACACATGAAATTAGGAAACAAGATTTATTCAAAATTTCGGGTCGTTACAATACCATAATGACGTGACTCTAGGAGGTAGCACTGGTGGTATGAAGTGAATTGGTGAGTGGGACTCACAATTGTTGATTTTGGGTTTCTGACAAGGTTGGATGGAGACTTGTGGGACTCAAATTATGAAAATGGAAAGAGGGACTCACTATTTTGCAACTCAAAAGTTAGTGATGGAAAATTCGAGAAGGAATAATTGAGAAGCCATTGGGTTCCCAAAGGTGATTCCCATATCGGATGGTGAGTGGACTCAATAGTGGATATGCAACCAAGAAACAAAATAAAAATTTACACTTAATAAAGTTAAACTAAATAATAAATTATGGAATTAAAATTTTAAAAACAAATTTTATAATTTAAAATAAAATAAAATCAAATAAAAAATTAATAAAAACATAATACAATGATTAATTAAATTTATAAAACATGGAACTAAAAATTAAAAACTCTATATAAATAAGAATTTAATAATCATTGAAAATAAGAGAAACTAATTATGTAAAGATTATATTTCTAAATTAAATAAGAAAATTAAATTTAAATAATATATTCAATTGTTGAAATAAAATAAAATTGATTAATTGATAATTAAAGTTAAAATAAATTAAGAAAACAAAATTAAAAGATTAAAAATTTAATTAAAGATTTAGTTAATGAAATATATTAAATAATTGTTTAATTATTAAAATCATACATCACATATAATTAAAAGAACAAGGAGAATAAAAATTTAAAATTTAATTAATTAATTAATTTATAACAAATTAAGATGTAGGATATGAATAAATTTAAAATGAAAATACTAATATATTTAATATGAAAAATGATTAAATAATAAATTTAATTACAAAATTTGAAAGTGTATTTATTTCAGAGAAAAAACATAAATAATTATTTAAATGACTAAAAAGTAAAATAAAAGATGCTGAAAATAATGTTAATTTAAGGCCACATAAAATTCCCCCACACATTTAAATTGATTTTCCTCAATCAATACCATGTTTTTAATCATTTCTAAAAATAAAAGCATATATATTTTTACATAAATCTCAAAATGAATCATGGTTAGTAGTTTAAAATAAGAGGAACAAAAAATTGAGAAATAGGATGTTAATAAAAATGTTCAAAACAAGTCCATTCTAAATTTAAATAATAAATATGTGATAATTGTAGAAATGAATCATCTACTTATGAAGATTTTACCCCACATATATGATGTCACTTATTGACTTCAATTAAAATTCATGTATTAGAAAAAAAATGTGATAATTGGATGTAAAAAATTGGAAATAAGATCCTAACAAAAGGCACCATCTACATAGACTTTCACTTGGGTTATAAAATAGAATAGAATTTTTATTGAATTAAATTATTGATACAATTTAAATTTTATTTATATAATTTTATTTTCCCCTTCTTCAGCTGGAATTTAAAATTCTCCTCACCTTAATGAACAAGATTTTGACTCCTAGGAACTTTATTGTTTTGTTTTATTTTTTTTCATTTTTCCCAACCATGTAATATGTAAACGTAAAATTGAATATGAACATATTAGAAAAGTATAGAGGTATTATATAGACACATAATCGGTTCCTAATTTCTCAGAGGTGTTACTAAATATGCCAGACTGATTTTTTGTGAAAAATAAAGCCAAAAGATCCTCAGATTTTGAAAGAATTTGAAAATTTTGATCTCTTTTTATAAAAACAATAGAATAATTTGATGTTATTATTTTAAATAAAATATTATTTAAGAATAATTAGACCCTATACACCAGAAAATAACCCAAATTTTTCCCCACTGTTGAAATCTACGGTTGAGAAAACAATTTGACTTTAAAAGTTCAAAATAGATTTTTAATTTTGTTGTTATATGATAATCCCATGATTCACAGTGATATTCAAAAAGTTTTTGTTTGAAATAATAAAATTTTTACTAAAAAAACTCATTATTCTTATGCTAGTGAATATAAATTTTCAATTATGTTTAGAATAGTATCATGTATGAAATTAGAGTGAAGTGAAAATGGTGTTAGAAAGTTTGAAATTTTGATTCAAACGGAATTTACACATCATTTTGAAAGTTATGCTAAACACCATACATAGAAAAAATCAATCACTAAAAGTAAAAATTAAGGGGTAAAATCCCCACAATTAATTTCTCAAATTGAGTGAATTTAAATGAAATGAAACTTAATTTTCAATAATAAAGGAATTTTCCATCAAGGTGAATGAAGACATCCCTGACTCACCACCACTACTATACCAATGAGTCACCATTGTGGTGACTCACCTCCAGTAATGTAATGGTGAATTTGTTCCCCATTAGATAGTTAAGAGTCAAAAATTGATGTTAAACACCAAATAGAAACATGGAGATCTATAAAATGAAAGACAACAAGTGTTGTATTACTTCCCGTACACTTAAATTCAGAAATTGATTTTTTTTCTAGAATTGAATCAATTTATAAATATTCAACATGAAATAATGTTTCCAAAAATATATTAAATGATATCATTAATAAAGTAGATAATAAAATAAATTTACAAATTAAAATAAGGAACTTCTCATACTAAATTTTTTCCCAGTGATGCTCTAACATGAAACTCTTTATGACTTAAGAAGAAAATAGATTTGTGGTATTATATTGGAACCAACAAAATAATTTGTCAATATTCATAGACTAGAAGGAAAAAAGAAAATATTTACAGAAGAAAATGATCAAACAGTATACAAAGAACCACATTATTCATATAATAAACACAAATGTAAAGAAAATGATGATACATGGGTTGAATCCCATTAATCACTCAATTTAAAGTATTAAATTAAAATTTATTTAAAAGAAAAAAATGTTTCATTTAAGGAAATTAAATAATGGGTTTCCTCCCATGTAGTGGTAGTTTTAAATCCTCCATCTGTACTCATAAAAAAACTAAGAAAATCTAGTTGGGGGTGCGGTTTCTTGTCCATAAACAACCACAAGTATTTGTATCATTTAATTTTTGAAGGTCCTGAGCACAGTGGAAGCTCGTAGGTGGATATTCCCACTTAGATTTTTGTCATTAGAAATGATCAATATAAGATCAATATGATGTTAAACTCAAAAATCCATTGATCAAATCACAGAAATAGGCAAAGAAAAAGAAAATTCATGGAACCAAAAAGTAGGATCATCACGATATTATTATAATTAGTTTACTTAATGGAAAAGAAGTTCCTTTTATGTCATTATATCTTCATTAATATTTCTGATCATGTTCATATGTGATTCATCGTTGTGTCACATAAGCCAAGTGTATACTTCCTCTAGCGGTGATCCACATGTGCACCACGTATCTCTAAACGATACCAAAGGAACATCCTGGTGCTAGCATAGAGAAGCCTTTGATTGCATTGTTCACCTTAGAACGCCATGATCTTATAGAGGTGGATCTCTCTCGGTTTTGAGAGCATTCTTGGAGGATAGAGTTTTTTTAGTCTTGAGAAAATTCTACAGAATTGTTGTGCACAACGATTCTTAGGGAAAGTGTTGGGGTTGTGAGGATATTTATAATCAGTTTTGTGGTTATAGAGTTATGAAAATAAATAAACATGTTACTCATTTTATTTTTTTCATTAACTCTTATTAAAAACCCCATGTCAAATTATTAGTTCCTTGACATGCACTCACACTGATTACAATAAATATCATTTAATAAAATTATATTATTTCCTTAAAATCCAAACTGGAAAAACTACACAGCAATTAATCATTAATTCAAGTTGTGTACTCGTTTTTCAAGGAAAAAAACACGGCGTGTACATTCAATGTACACGGAATGTATATCTTGTTTTTATTTTTAATTTCCTTTCCAAAATGAAAACTACATGGCATGTACATTCAATGTATAGAGCATGTATATCTTTTTTTCATTTTATTCTTCCTCCAACATTAAAATGATTTAGGCTTCCTTGAATAATTATTAAACCACATATAGAAATAATATTTAATCTACTTCAGATACTTGGATACACTTAGTGTTTCAACCTGTGGGCCTCTTTCTCATTGGCATTAGGAGGGCTTCCCGAAATTCCAAGATTATAGTCTAGCAAAGGGTTAAGGCACCCATGAGAAATAAATTGACGCTACATTGATGTGTCACCTCATATGAATGCTTACCATGTAATTTAATCCCTTTTTCTCAATATCTCATCAACAAGGTTTCATGGAAGTGTTATAAACCTATATGCATGATCCTTCATTCTTTTAATTCCAGAAATAAACTCATTGTGATACCATGGACATGGAATTTTAGCAACATTTATATTTCAATCAAAGGGCTTGATATATCTAGTACTATAAATATGGAAGGGAAAAATCCTTCCTCAACTTATCCATTAACAACATTTCATTCGTGACACACCCAATGTACCTTACTTCCTGCCAACTATATTCATGATGGTTTTCTTCAGCAAATCTATGTGCACGTTTCATGAAATGAGTTAATGATAATCTACCAGTCTAAGGACCATTATACAAACTCGTAGATAGAAATGTCTGATGACACCAAGACATGCTGAATTGCTACTGGTAGGTCTGTTATCATAATCTCTCATCTATGAGATTACCATGTGCGAAATCCATGAGAGAGAGTCTCATCTTCTTACGAGTACTCGCACATGATACTCTATATACCATGTGTCCTATCATAGTATGTCATCCAACCATAGAACCTTATTTAAGAATATTTTTGTAGAATTTCAGGGTTCTCATCATAGTGGGGATCTACCATGACCTTATTAATGAAACAAATATCCCAATACATTATTATATTACAGTCATGTAGAACAATGAACAATATATAATAAGTTTACATTCATGTAATCAAAGTATAAACAATTGGCTCTCAGAACACCAACCCTAACAAACTCCCACTTGGACTAGAGCCAACTACCTATGACTTTTAGTCTTCTAGACCTCACATGATGATCATGTTTCTACTGAGTCAAGGATTTTGTCAAGGGGTCTGCCACGTCGTCTTCTGTGGAAATACTGCTCAATACAACTTCACCTCTCTGAGAAAAAACCCTCAAGAGATGATTCTTTTGATGTATGTGCTTTGTCCGCTGATGTGACTTTGGATCATTTTCAAGTGACACTGCTGTAGTATTATCACAATAGAGTGTGATAGGATCTTTACTGCTAGGTACTACATCCATCTCTTGGGTGAAGGTTTGCATCCATACTGCTTCTTTAGCTGCCTCAGAAGTTTCTATATACTCAGAATTTGTTGTATAATCTACAACCACACCTTTCGTTGTGCTCTTCCAACTCACTGCACCTCCATTCAAACTGAAGATGTATCCAGTCTGCGACTTCATATCATCTTGATCAGTCTAGAAACTAGCATCTACATGTCATCTGTTGACTAGTTCCTCATCTCCTCCATAAATTAGTAACATATCCTTATTACGCCTCATATATTTAAGGATAGTCTTGACTACCATACAATGGCGGTCTCCTAGATCATCTTGATATCTTCCTACCACACTTAATGCATAATAAACATCAGGCCTTGTACATTTCATAGCATACATGACTGACCCAATCGCGGGTGCATAAGGGATCCTTGCCATTTTATTTCATTCCTCATGTGTTTGATGACACATTTTCTTGGAAAGATGAATGGCATGTGACACTAGCAACAATCCCCTCTTGGACTGTTCCATACTGAATCTCTTCAGTATCTTGTCAATGTATGTAATTTTTCTTAGGCCCAGCATTCTCTTAGATCTATCACATTGGATCTTGATCCCAAGAATATATACTGCCTCACCCAAGTCTTTCATAGAGAAGCATTTATCCAACCATGCCTTAACTTATTGTAAGATAGGTACTTTGTTTCCAATTAGTAATATGTAATCAACATAAAATATTTAGAAAACAAAAGCACTTCCACTAATCCTTTTGTATAAAAAATGCTCACATTTGTTCTTAATAAATCCAGGTTCTGTTACAGATTCATCAAAATGAATATTCCATGACCTTGATGCATGCTTTGATCTATAAATGGATAACTACAACTTTCATACCTTGATGGCATCCAATGGAGTCACAAACACTTCAGGTTGTGTCATGTAGATATATTCCTGGAGGTTCCCATTAAGGAATTCTATATTGACATCCATTTTCCAAATTTCATATCCATGGAAAGTGATAATGGACAATATGATTCTGATGGATTTCAGCATTGAAACCGTTGAAAAGGATTCATCATTGTCAATTCCTTGATGATGTCTAAAACATTTTGTAACATGTTGTGCCTTATAGGTTCTTACTTGTCCCTCCATATCCGGTTTCATCTTGAATACCCATTTATTACCAACATGATTTACATCTACTAGAGGATCTACCAAAATCCATACTCATTTTTGGTATATGGAATCCATTTTAGAATTCATGGCTTATTTCCACTTGGCAACGTATGTGACTTCAACTGCTTCATTTTAGGTAAGAGGATCATCATTGTCATCCAATAATGAGTCACCATCATTAGTCAGAAGAAAACCATATCATTCCAGTTCTCTTACCTCTCTTATTATCCTACGAAGTTCTTGTGTCTCGAGAAATTTTTTTTCATCCATAGGGCTTTGTGGAATCTGTTCTTGTACCAACTCTTGTGTATCTTGACTATTGACTTCATCGAAGTCTATCCCGCTCCCACTATCAATTTTGGAGATGTGATCCCTCTCAATGAATATGGCATGTCTTTCCACTATATCCTTTTTATCTAAGGGGTTGTATAGGTAATATCCCCTTGTTTCCTTGGTATATCCTATAATGGTACACTTTGTGCCTCGGGGATCAAGCTTGTTACCTTAAGAGGCCTTAACAAATTCTTCACTGCCCCACACATGTAAATTTGATAACATTCCTTTGAGTCCACTCCATATTTCATATGGAATACAATTTATGGATTTAGTTGGTACTTTGTTTAGTATGTGTGCTTCTATTTGTAATGCATATCCCTAAAAGGTTAATGGAAGACTCGCATGATTCATTATTAATCTCACCATGTTCAACAAGGTGTAGTTACTCCTTTCACTTACACCATTCCAATGAGGCTTGTAAGGAGGAGTGAGTTGATATTAAATCTCAAACTCCCATAAGAAATCATTGATGTCCTGATTAATATATTCTCCTCCTCTTCCTGTGTAGAGATTCTTAATCTTCTAACCAAGCTGGTTCTCAACTTCATTCCTGTATTCTTTGAACTGATCAAATTAATCAGACTTATACCTCATTATGAAAATATATCCATATCTACTAAAATCATCAGTAAATGATATGAAGTACAGGAACCCACACCTTGCTTCAACTAGAAATGGTCCACACACATCGGTTTGAACTAATTCCAGATGCTCTTTATCCCTTTCACCTTTCCCATTAAATGGGGATTTTGTCATTTTTCCTTGTAGACACACATTACATACACCAAGTGGTTTTAGTTCAAAAGAATCTAAATACCCATATTGATGTAATTTTGTCAAACGTTTCTCATTGACATGACCTAACTGATGATGCCAAAGTTGGGTGTGTTATGAGCCATGTGAATTAACTTTGTCATCAATTTCCATTACTTGGTTTGTGTAGTTTAACACATAAATGTCGTTATATAAATGTGACCTACCAAAAAAAGGATATATTTATAAAATTAGAGACATTAATTTCTAAACTTCATGATAAATGCATTAGTATCTAATCTGGATACTGAAATAATATTTTTTTATAGAGGGTATATAGTAACATCCTTTTAATACTAAGACCATTCTAGTAGGTAATGTGAGGTGGTAGTCTCCGACAACTACAACAGCGAGTCTTGCTCCTTTGGATGCTCGCAGATCCACCTCACCATGGACAATCTTTCCAAATCTACTTGGTTTTTATATTTGGATATATATGTGAGAACCAAAAGCAGTATCTAATACACAATTGGTAGAAATAGATAGATTGTAGTCGATAACAAATGCACCTGAAGCTTCCCATTGCTTCCTTGGCTAGGTTCAATTTTTCTTCCAGTGGCCCTTCTTACCACATGCGAAACAAATAGCCCCCTGTTCTCTCGCCTCCCCTTTGATCTTCCTTTTCTTGGAAGGCCTTAAAATTATTTGGGCTTAAATCTCTTCACCTTACCTTTCCTTTTAATCACCATAAGGACGGAAGGCTTTTCATGCTTCATATCATTGTCCACTTAGAGAATGAGGATAATAATATCAGATTGAGACTTCTCAATGCTGTTCATGTTAAAATTTACAACAAAGTTAGAGAAGCTCTAGGGGAGTGATAAAAGAATGAGATCGGTACCCAGTTATTCAGGGAGTTTAAACCCTAGAACAGCTAAGCGTTCAATGTAGCCATTGAGATTGACTACACGAGGCCCAACTGGGGCACTGTCACGAACCAACCCTGGTCAACCTTGAATCGGTCACTGAGTTAGTTCGCGACATGGCCCAAAGGGTGTTCCCAATCCCCACAGCCTGGAAACTAGTGTCAGGCATCAAAACAAGAAGTTGAGCCAAAAAAATAAAAGATAGATAAATATAAATAATCCAAATAAACGGGTAAACAATAACAATGGAAAATAAAATAAAGGTAACCCACTAGACATACCTCCAAGTAACCCCATGGGTCATCACAAAACATAAATCCAACCTCGAGTGATCAAAAAATAAAATCTGAAACTGTTGAGATAAAGTAGGCATGAGCACCGAGATGCTCAGTAGGAAATCCAAAGTACAACAATTAACTACGTCACAGTCTTTAATAAGAAATCCAAATCATGCTAGTTTGAAAATAAGGGATATTAAAATAATGTTTTTTTCTCTTTTCAAATTCAAATAACAATCTTTCATTTCTAAGGAAAATGTTTCTCTTCCCTTTTCAAAATAGGCTTTGAGTATGCATTAACATTTCCAAAATTTAAGGACACCAATTTAGATAAAAAAATATGGTTTTCACAAAAGAGGGAACAAACATGAAACAACTGAATTCTAAATCGTATCACAAGAAACATGGGATGTCCCTAAGCAGCTAGTGTTAGACGGGCACCTATAATCTTCGTTTCTCGGTGAAACGTGGCTTAGAAGGCCACGACCCTCATAAAACATGGCTTATAAGGCCACGACCCTCAGAAAATGTGGCTTAGAAGACACGACCCTCTGTCATTCATATGTTTAGTTAGTGTTGCAATCGTCAAGCCTACAGTGAAACTGGGTCAATTCACCTCCGGAACACTGGCCCACATGTCCTATTTCACTCTCACCTAGATACCCAGGTATCCCATTTTGCTCTACATCAAGTGGTGGTGATTTTTTATCGAGAATACATATATGTACACAACACTTTCTTTATCCAAAAATCATTAAACCTCTCACCACTATTCTCCCTCCTTATGTACATCCCCCTTTTTATGTCATAAAACATCTCACAAGCCTCTTCATCAGGTATATATCACAAATCACACATTTAACTTACAAATCATGTTTCTAAAACAATGGGGAATACCTTAAGAGGGGTTTTTATTCACTTTTACTATTCATTTTCAAGGTGCCATACGTGCCCCATTACTCCACAAGAATGATTTTTATTTAGAAAACCTGTTCACGAAAAACTCATTTTATAGATCACTTTGGAACTTCTTTGGAAAACATTTCATTTCACTTTTACACCAAAATTGGTCAAAAGACCATGCGTATTTGGAAATACCTACTTTATGTTCAAAACATTAAAGAAATCACTTTTCAAGAACCAATACCATTTACATATATATATATACATATATATATATATATTCCATATGCACTACATGAAGAAAAAGAAGATTCTCTTTTAATAAAACAGTAAGAAAATATGGAAATTCTAATTAAGGATCAGGGCATTGGGGACCAACCTCAAACATGTTGCTATTTGTCAATGACCACTCGAGCCGACACATAGCACATACACACAAATGAATATATATATATATATATATATATATACACACCCCTAGCTACATTGAACATATTCCTCATTCCATGAGGGAATATGTACAAAGAGAGCATATATATATATGCCTTACCCTATAGATACACATGTAGAATACCTCGACACCCGTAACCCAAATCCATCGAAGCGAGGTCCAACACACTACACATATAATTAATAAAACAATTAAACACTTAAACAATATATAAGACACTTCAAAATAATAGATCAAGGGTTTAACCTAATAACACAGTCAACTTCAAGTAGGAAAATCCACTTTAAAACCAAAGGTACACCAAAGTGACATTAAAACATACTTTCTATCTTTTAAAAGAATTTAGAAAACTTATTAACAAATTTACAACATGTCAAACATGCTCAAAGTGGTACATTTCCCATCAAATATTCCTTTTCCACACATACTCACCTCATGTACCCATAAAAACACATGCCGCACTACTAAAACAATTGATTAAACAAGTCCAAAGATTTTCACAATAAGGTACACACACACAGATACCCCCATTTGCATACTCAAACCCACTTTTGAAAATATACACACACCAAAACAATATCCAAACATGTTTGACACCCTTTATAAGATTTAATAAACCACTAAAAAAATTTATGAAACAACCCAAAGCAGTGTTACCAAACATTGAACACAAACGCCCACTCAAAAACATCTTCTAAGGCCAAACACACACCAATTTCATACCAAGACACATCAAAATAATGCAAGAGATCCTAAAAATTTAGAATGGCACCAAGTAAAACTAAATTAAACAAGGAAAAAGGAGGAACCTCACCTCAAACAGTGACCGACGAACTAAGACAGACTGAAAACACAATGCAGCAACCAACACACTACAAGATAAATACAATGAACCATAAAACACATAAAGACTATAATTTAATGGGTGAAAACCAAGAAACCCAGGAAAACATTACCTCGGAACAAAGTTGGCAGACAGAAACACACCGAACCGCCATGCTTTCGGTGGTGGATGCGGGAATACGCACCAACAAGACCCGAGAGACCCACTGCAATTCCAAGAAAGTAATGAGTACATCAAATCCCGGGTAAACCCTAACCTAGGGTTTTGAACGAATGAAATAAGGCGACAAGAAGAAGAATAACTGGCCAAATGAAGGAGAGGTAGGGAGAGGAATCACCGGAAATAATACCGGAAGCCTACGCCCAGGATGGTGACGATGACAGCGGTAGGCTCGGGGGAGGAGCTCTTTGGCATGGCTGGTCGGTACGTGAGCGAGGAGGTCTGCTCAACGAGAGGAAGGCACGCAACTGGAGGGGTGAGAGAGGGAGGTCGGCGGCAGTCGCGGTGGTCATAGTTGGGAGAGGAGGAGGCCGACCGAAGGTCCAAGAGGAGAGGGGCATCGACGGCGCGCAGCAGGAAGGGGGAAGGGGTGAGGTGCAATGCAAGGCGAGAAGTGGGGAATAAGGAGAGAAGGAAAAAATATAGAATAAATAAGAAAGAAATAAAAATATAATAAAGAGAGTAAAAAAGGAGAAAAACAGAATAATAAAAAGAAAATAAAACCCCCAAAAAGTGAAAAATTAATCCATTTTATAAAAAATAATAAAAATAATTAGCAGTTGATAATTTTATAATTATAACAATAATTTAATATTAATATCCAAATTGAAATATCAACTAAAATAATAATAATATTATTATTATTATAAACAGTAACAATAATAATAATATTCTAACACTAATAATAATGATAATGATAATATTCTCAACCCTAATAATAATATTATTATTATTTAAAAAAGTTTTTAAATTTTATTTTATTTAAAACACAGGAAGATCGCACAGTTACTCGGGGCGTAGCTGTAGGGTTCCCAAATCGTGCATGGCCCACGTGCTAGATACTGCCTAGCCCAAAACACCCATTTCTAAATAACAACCCATAAAAAATAAAACTGGGTCTCAACCCACACAATCACAAAATAAAATAATACCAAGGATGAATAAAATAATTAAAATAGAATAGTGTCAAGTCGGGGTATGAAAATTCTCCCCACCATGACACTTTCTGCCCCCAGAAAGTCCAAAAAGACTCAGTTTTTCAAAGCTCGAAACAAGGACGCATCGATTCTTAAAATGAAACCCCAACCACTTGAGGATAAAACACTCACTTTCCACTGAAGACCTGAAACCTTGTGACCCGGACTACAAAGCCAAAGAACCAACAACATAGGACTCACATTTCCAAACACAAACACAACCACAACCTGGAACACCCCGACCCTAACTTAGAGATCCCAGGTGTCTTCTTGATATCTCCAATGAACATTTTCTATATGACCCATCATCTACATTGATCGGGGTCAGGTGGAGCAGCGACAAAGTGCTTCCCCGACAAGAACACCTTGAATATTATGTTCTCCGTGAATTTGTCCTATATTGGTCTCCCCACCATATTAGGACTCTAGCTGAAATCTGACTTACCCAAATCGAAGAAAAGCAGAAAACCAATCAAGACCGTTGATGATGGTGTAGCCCCTCAACATTCTGAGTCGCACTCGACTAGCTTGAGGGAAGACATGGGCGATACCCATAGTGGTTCTCCCCACCATATTAGAAACTGAGTAGTACAAAATATCCTGTATGGGAGCTCTCAATTTAGTTTCAAATATGAAGATTGATTTCCTCATCATGAACCCACCAACACGGGGCGGCTTTCGACACTGTAGAGGGGGGGGGGGTCCACGCAGGAGAAACCTAAAATAAACACAGTCTCTGAACTCACCACTTACCGAGGTCACAACATCTCAACCAAAAAACACCCAAAACTCAAAATCGCTTATGGGGGAAGAATATACATTACAGAGTTTACACCCCATGTGACACGACCATGAAAACTTCATGAAAGAGGCCACCAATACCTCCAAAACGAGCTACCCTCCCAAACAGGAAACCATACGAAGCAAGAACATAACTGGCCTCTTACCTAGCATTAAAGATGACAAGTTGGAAGCACATCCCCTCACACCTAGAAATTTTCTGACTGTGTGAAAATCCTCACTCTTAGATCTATGGATGGAGTTCTGATTTATTGAAGCATCTGATGCACCACAGTCAGAAATTAACAACCCCCAACTGAAACTCATCCTCTGGAAAGACAACTTAAAGACTTCCCCATGTGACCAAAACATCCAAACTGTTTAAAAACCATCATAAGATTATGGTGAACGACTTTGAGTTCCCAAAATCGACCACATTAGAATCATACGATTGTGTGGTCTTAGGAATGAGAAACAAGAAATATCAAAAAAACTCATTCCATGAACATATTCCCCCAGTTCACTCTCTACACCAGATGGGGAACCCATCATGAGTACCCTGAAAAACAAGATTTTCATTTGTCCCAGTCTGAAACCCCAACTTGGAATGAGAAGATAAAAATCACACTTTTCTTGCTGGAACATGACCCTTCAAACAAAACCAGGGCAACTTGACCTTCACAACATCTAGAGTTCCTAATTACCCAAAGAAACACTCTACTTCCTCACGTTTCACAACATCCTCTATTGAACCTAGACCACCACAGAGAAAACAATTAACAATGAAATGAAAATAACCCCACCACTCCATTGGGTGTCTGGGTAAAACTAACAAATGGTAATGACCCCTCAGGAACCTTTGGACATTTGTGGGTTGCATACTTTAAAAAATAAGCACAAAACCATCCTGAAGCACATCACTAAACAAACCTCCACACTTGACCACATATCATTCACTTAAACTCAAAACATTATTTCAACATTGAAACAGTAGCTTGAAAACAAGAATCAAGCCCATAGAATGATACACTACAAAACCAAACCATAAAAACACTTTCAAAAATAGCCATTTTCAAAACCATCCCATTTCAAACCATCTGAATGCTAAAAACCCCTTGTTAAAACCCACATTCCTTTTTAAAAATTTCCTAAATAAAATTTGTCCAAGCACATCACTAATCAAAACATGCCTTTGAAAAAAAACAAGCCTTGAAAACTGAGCACCCACCATTGGTATTCCATGAAACCTCACGTGTGTAAATTATTGTGCCAACTCGGGCACCAACCCATGCATGCCAACAACCATCAACATCCAACTACATTCATCCATACATGTGGGAATCCATAGAAATACCAAAGTTCAAACAGATCATTTTCAAATTCTTTTTTTTCAAGAGACATTAGTTTCATGCTTCACAAAAATTTCAAAATCCCCAAAAACATTTTCCAAATCCACTTCTGATTTATGCATTAAAAATGCATTAAAAGATCCCAAAAAAATTTTCTAACACACATTCTATCCCCAAAACAACTGATTACATTTTTAATCAAACCAAGATTTTCATTTTAGAAATCCGATTTCAAAAGGCCAATCATCAATTTTGAAACAAAAGAAAAACACCACGAAAACAACTAAACTCACACCTAAAACATCCCAGAACAACCAATTCACTCAACGAATCAAGATTTCAAATTATCAAATAAACAACCACTACACACAGCATGGTCACACGGTTTGGAAAACTGTGCAACAACCAGGTGAGCATATAAGGAAGTCATCAGAGGTAATTGCATGGTCTACACATGGATTTCCATGCCCTGTACAACAACCATGCACCCTTCGAAATGACCATCGAATCTCAGAAATAAGCAGAAACACCCAAACAAGACTACAGACCATGAAACCCATCGAGGGTCAAGCATGGACTCTGAGGAAAGTCCTTCCCGAAACACCCAGGAAATTCATCTGTCATTCTTAATAGGTGGTGATCAAGAACCTACCTGCAATTAACCACTTGGATTTTGAAAATCCTAACACCAAACTATTAGACATCCCCAATGGATATGGGCCAAACTCCTTTGATACCATTTTTTCACGAACCATCCCGGGTTGACCTTGAACCGGTCACCAAGTTAGTTCATGGCATGGCCCGAAGGGCATTCCCAATCCCCATGGGCTGGAAACTAGTGTCGGGCATTAAAATAAGAAGTTGAGAATGATTTCTCCAAAAAAAATAAAAGACAGATAAATATAAATAAACTAATCACACGGGTAAAAACTAATAGAGGAAAAAAATAAAGGTAACCCATTAGACATACCTCCAAGTAACCCCATGGGTCATCACAAAACATAAATCCAAGCTCGAGCGATCAAAAACTAAAACCTGAAACTGAAGAGATAAAGAAGTTGTGAGCACCGAGATTCTCAGTAGGAAATCCAAAGAACAACAATGCCCTAAGCCACTTTCTTTAATAAGAAATCCAAAACATGCTAGTTTGAAAATAAGTCATAATAAAATAATGTTTTCTGCTCTTTTCAAATACAAATAACAAGCTTGAATTTCAAAGGAAAACATTTCTCTTCCCTTTTAAAAATAGGCTTTGAGTATGCATTAATATTTCCAAAATTTATGGACACCAATTTAGACAAAAAAATATGCTTTTCACAAAAGAGGGAACAAGCATGAAACAACTGAATTGAAAATCGTATCACAAGAAACATAGGTAGTCCCTAAGAAACTATTGTTAGATGGGGACCTAGGATATTTGTGTCTTGGTAAAACATGGCTTAGAAGGCCACGACCCTTAGAAAACATGGCTTAGAAGACCACGACCCTCAGTCATTCATATGATTAGTTAGTGTTGCAATTGTCAAACCTATAGTGAAACCGGGTCAATTCACCTCCGGAACACTATCCCACAAGTCCTAGTTCACCCAAACCTAGATAACCAAGTTTCCCATTATGCTCTGTTTCAAGTGGTGGTGAGTTTTTATCGAGCCAACATATATGTACACAACACATTCTTTATCCAAAACTCATTAAACCTCTCACCATTTTTCTCCCTCCTTAAGCGCATCCCCCTTTTTATGTCATAAAACATCTCATAAGCCTCTTCATTAGGTACATATCACAAATCACACATTTAACATACACATCATGTTTCTAAAATAATGGGGCATGCCTTAAGAGGGGTTTTTTCACTTTTACTATTCATTTTCAAGGTGCCAAACAAGCCTCATTACTCCACAAGAATGATTTTTCTTTAGAAAACATGTTCACCCAAAACTCATTTTGGAGATCACTTTGGAACTTCTTTGGAAAACGTGTCATTTCACTTTTACAACAAAATTGGCCAAAAGACCACGCGTCTTTGGAAATACCTAATTTAAGTTCGAAACATTACAGAAATCACATTTCAAGAACCAAAAAAATATTTATATATATATATATATATTCCATTTTCACTACATGTAGAAAAAGAAGATGCACTTTTCATAAAACACTAAAAAATATATGGAAATTCTAATTAAAGATCACGGCATAGGGGACCTACCTCAAACATGTTGTTATTTGTCGATGACCACTCGAGCCGAAAATTAGCGCATACATGCACATACATTTATACATATATATATATATATATATATATACAACCCTAGATGCATTGCACATATTCTCCATGCCATGAGGGAATAGGTACAAATATGGCATATATATATATATGCCTTACCCTATGCATACACATGTAGAATACCTCAACACCTGTGACCCAAATCCATTGAAGCGAGGTCCAACGCACTACACATATAATTTAATAAAACAATTAAACACATAAATAGTCTATAAAACACTTCAAAATAACATATCAAGGGTTTTTTTTTCTAATAACACAGTCAACTTCAAGTAGGAAAATCCACTTTAAAACCAAAGGTACACCAAAGTGACATTAAAAGAATCTTTCCATCTTTTAAAAGAATTTACAAAACATATTAACAAATACAAAACAAGTAAAACATGCTCAAAGTGTTACATTTCCCATCAAATATTCCTTTTCCTCACATATGCACCTCATGTACCCACAAAAACACACGGCGAATTACTTAAAAAATTGATTTAACATTTATAAAGATTTTCACAACAGGGAAACCACACACAAATACCACCATTTTCTTACTCAAATCCACTTTTGAAAATATACACTCACCAATACAATATCCAAACATGGTTCACACCCTTTATAATGTTTAATAAACAACTTAAAAATTTTATGAAACAACCCAAAGCAATGTTACCAAACGTTGAACACAAACGCCCGCTCAAAAACATATTCTAAGGCCAAACGCACACCAATGTCATTCCAAGGCACATCACAATAATGAAAGAGATCCTAAAAATTGCTAAAGGCACCAATTAAAACTAAATTAAATAGGGCAACAAGAGAAACCTCACCTAAAATGGTGACTGAAAAACTAAGACGGAATGAAAACACAAAGCAGCGACCAACGCACTACAAGATAAATACAATGAACCTTAAAACACATAAAGAATATAATTTAACAGGTGAAAAACCAAGTAACACAAGAAAACATTACCTCAGAACAAATCCAGCAGACTGAAACACTCCGAACCACCACGCCTTCGGCGGCGGTTGCCAGAATATGCACCAAAAAGACCCAAGAGACCCACTCCAATCCCTAGAAATGAATGAGAACATCAAAACAAAGGTAAACCCTAACCTAGGGTTTTGAACGAATGAAATAAGGTGACAAGAAGAAGAAAAATTTACCAAATGAAGTAGAGGGAGGGAGAGGACTCACCGGTGATGACAGTGACAACCTACACCCGGGACAACGATGATGATAGTGGCAAGCTCGGGGAAGGAGGTCTTCGGCATGGCTGCTCATTCCGTGAGCGAGGAGGTCGGCTCAACGAGAGGAAGGAGAACAATTGGAGGGGTGAAGGAGGGAGTTCAGCGGTGGTCGCGACAGTTATAGCTGGGAGAGGAGGAGGTCGGCCGGAGGTCCAAGAGGAGGTGGGTGTCAATGGCGCGCAACATGAAGGATGAAGGGGTAAGGCGCGATGCAAGGGGAGAATCAGGGAATAAAGAGAGACAAAAAAGGGAGAACAGATAAGAAGGAAAATAAAAATAAAATAAAGAGCATAAAAAGGAGAAAACAAAACGAAAAAAAATAAAACTCCCCCAAAGAAGTGAAAACTTAAGCGATTTAAAAAAAATTAAAAAAATAATAAGCAGTTGATAATTTTATAATTATAACAATAATTTAATATTAATAACCAAATTGAAATATCAACTAAAATAATAATAATAATAATAATAGTAACTGTAATAATAATAATAATATTATAACACTAATAATAATGATAATAATAATATTCTCAACCCTAATAATATTATTATTATTATTTCAACAATTATTTAAATATTATTTTATTTAAAACACAGGCAGACCACACAGTTATATGAGGTATAGCCTTTGGGTTCCCAAATCATGCATGGCCCATGCGCCAGATACATCCAAGCCCAAATTACCCATTTCGAAATAACAACCCATAAAAAATCAAATTGGGTCTCAACCCGCCCAATCAAAAAATAAAATAAGACCAAGGATGAATAAAATAATTAAAATAGAATAGTGTCAGGTCGGGGTGTGACAGGCCAACTCTCCAAGCCTTCTCTGAAATAGGGCTTTGGAGATCTCAAAACTTTCATGTCTTTCTCTCTCCTAGTATAGACCACGGAGGTGCTCGAGCACGCTATAGGCATCCATGTCTTCATGAGACTTCATGAGCTCACTAGACATTTATGATATCATCAAACAATGAATGTCAAGTGCATCACTCAAATGTTGATCATAGACCAGAAAATCTTCATCACTTTCCCCTTGGGCAGGCAAATACGTAAGTGAGGATTCCATCACGTAAATCTTTAATTAATGGCGTAGGATAACCCGAAGGCACATAAACCATTCCTAAAAGTTACTGCCAGTGAGGATATTGAATTTATCCAGAATTGATCATAGAGAAAATGTGGTTGATGAGTTTTTCAAATTGATTATACAAATTAAAATTGCAGATTTATTAGTACCTTTTGATTAAATTTTATGAAAAATAAAAAATTAATTTATTAATTCTCCCACTATTTTATCAAGTCCCAATGGCCCTCCCCATTAAACTCATAATGTCCAGTTGCGATGATATTCTAGTGGAAAGGATCCATATTCCCCTTTGTATAACCCCAACAAGGGTTGTTCAAGAAATTTAAATGTATTTAGGTAGGCATGTCTTTACCAATTGTGAGCTTACAGTTCCTTGATCTATTGAGTGGACTCCCCAATCCTGAAATCCTGACTTGGATTTCCTCATCACTTGCCTCAATTTTACAACAAGTCTTCCAAGGTATACTCCTATTGATGTAAAATATTTATGTCAACCAGAAACATTCATGAGAGATTCCATTATAAAAGTATGTTTCCCAACAAGGTTTGGTCAAACACATAGTTTTATTGAGTCTTTCCCTTAATCAAGTAATAGAAGGTTTGGTCTGACTTAATATTCTATTTGAGTTATTTTAATCCATTATGCATTGTTTCTCATTATCACATGCTTTTTAATATTATGTGTTGCTTGCTTAAGTGATTAATCATGTTCTAATAATGTTTACGCATAGTCCAGTTTTTATTTTATTCCATATTTGCATGCTTGTTTATTTCATTAATTATGTGAACACGACAACATATACATAATAAATAAAAAATGAAATCAGATATAAATAATATAAGATGGAATGATCATCATATTATATTGGTTATCTTATCTAGTGGTTTTAATAAGCTAACCCTGACCTAGTTAAAAACACATTGAACCTGATGGTTCGTGTTTTTACAGCTCCCACTAATCCACCTTTGCATCTTCTTGGGTTGGTTTCACCTCACCTTTAGATTTTGAACTGTCTCCTATGGCTTGGGAGATCCTCCATTACATGGGGTTTATATTAAAGAAACCATGGGCATGAAGGCCCTACATTTAATTGGAAGAAGGCTCGGAAGCCAATGAATTTAAATTAAATAAATTTAAATGAAACCATACACACACAAAGGGTCTTCAGTCTAGCTCATGATCATCAATAGCATGAAATGACATTTACTCATATTTAGTATTCAAATTCTGTTAATCATTCTTTTATTCAAGATAAGTCGCGTTTGAATTCAATTAATTATGATCTTATAATTAATCAATTATTTATATTAAATTCCTCTAGGAATTTCCTCGAGATTCTTCTCATCCAAATTCCTTGTACAGGTCTTTTTACTTTGGAGGAAACCAAGTGAAATTCCGTTTCTGGAATGTAAACGGCGTGTAGGATATATTACATGGCGTGTATTTTTTTCACCCTTTATCCAAAGTACACGTTGAGGGATTTTGTGTATTTTCTGTACTTTAGAAATTTTTGAGTACACGACGTGTAGATTAATCTAACATGGCGTGTATTTCCTTATAATGTGGTTACCGGCCTGACAATCCCATATACATGGTACATGGTTTCTCCTTATACATAGTTTCACCAGGGATAGATAGGACTACATGCCATGTTAATTCAACATAAACACCGTGTATTCTATTTTCCACGCGCCATTTAGTTCTGGTCAACATGGTGTAATAAAATCTTAGGTATGCTCAATTTACACTGTGTGGGTTTGGAGGACCAGTAACTGTTCGTTGAACCTAAGTACATGGTGTGAAGTTTTTACTACACGCCTTGTATTCTTGTGTTGTAAAGAGAGAATGAGTGTATCCTCCAGATGAGTTCCTCATTTTTATTTTAATCAAAATTAAAATTAAAAGGTCATTTTTGTTATGTGAATCAAGAAACTACAGAGGAAGAATATATCTTGTTCATTCAGTTTTATAGAATGACTTAACTTGAATTGAATCAAATATAAATGTGTAAATTATCAATGAAAATTTAATAACTATGATCAACTTTGTGTCCCCTCTGATACCAATTAAAGGTCCCAGCCATAGCGGAAGCTCGTGGGTGGATGTGCCCACCTGGTTTTTTCTCATTAGCATTGATCAATCCGGGATCAATACGAGGATTAACATCAGATTGCACAGATCAAATCACAGAAATAGAAAAAGTAAAATATATAGTCCTGGAACCACAAAGGAGGATCATCACAGGTTGATTATAATTAATTTAATTAATTGAAAAGAGGTGCCTTTTATGGTGTTCTTTCTTCATTGATATTTATAATCATGTTCCGATGTGATTCGTCGTTGCGTCACATAAGCCAAGTGTAGACTTCCTCTAGTGGTGATCCACACAGGCACCGCGTATCTCGAGAGGTCGCAAAAGGAATCTCTAGGTGCTAGCGTGGAGAATCCTTTTCATGCATTTTCCACCTTAGATCACCTTGATCTGATGGAGGTGGATCTTTCTAGGTCTTGAGAGCATTCTTAGAGGAAGAAGTTCTTTCGGTCTTGAGAGAATTCTCCAGAATTGTTGTTCGCAACGATTCATAGGAAAAGTGTTGGGATTGTGAGGATATTTATAATCGGTTTTGAGGTTATAGAGTTATGATAATTAATAAACGCGTTACACATTTTATTTATTTCATTAAATTTTATTGAAATCCCCTTGTCGAATCATTAATTTATTGACATGTGCCCATGATGATTATAATAAATATCATTTAATAAAATGATATTATTTCTTTAAAATCTCGAATAGAAAAACTACATGGTGGGTAATCATTAATACATGTCATGTACTCATTTTTCATTGAAAACTACACGGTGTGTACATTCAATGTACATGACATATATATCTTGTTTTTAATTTTCATATCCTTTGGAAAATGGGAACAACAAGGTGTGTACATTCAATGTACACAACGTGTATATCTTGTTTTCCATTTTATTCATCCTCAAACAATAAAATGATTTAGGCTTCCTTGAATAATTATTAAACCACATATGGGAATAATCTATATTCTTCTTGAGATTGTTGGATACACTTAGTGTGTGACCCTGTAGGCCTCTTTCTTGTTGGCATTAGGCGTGCTTGCCTAAAGTCCAAGATTACTATCTAGTAATGGGATAAGGCACCCAAGAGAAAGAAGTTGACACCGCATTGATGTGTCCCCTCATACAAATTCTTACCGTGAAATTTAATCCCTTTGTCCCAATATCTCATCATGAAGGTTTCATGGAAGTGTCATAAACCTATATGTTTGATCTGTCATTCATTGACTTCGAGAAATAAAATTGTTGTGACACTATGGCCATGGAATTTGAGCGACAGATATATTTAAATCAAAGGTATTGAGATATCTACTTCCATAAATATAGAAGGGACAAATCCTTCCTCGACTTATCCATTAACAACATGTTATTTGTGATGCACCAAACGTACCCAACTTCTCGCCAACTGTCTTTGTGATGATTTTCGTCAGCAAATTTAATTGTTCAAGTCATGACATGAGTTAGTGATATTCTTCATGTATAAGGACCATTACACATGGTCGTAGATAGAAATGTCTGATGACACCAAGACATGCATAATTTCTCCTGGAGGGTATGTTCTCATAATCTCCCATCTTGGAGATTACCAAGTGCGAACTCCATGAGAGAGAGTCTCATCTTTTTACGAGTACTCGCACATGACTGTCTTAATACCATGTGTCCTATCATAGTATGTCATCCAACCGTAGAAAATTATTTAAGAATATTGTTATAGAATTTCATTGTTCTCATCATAGTAGGGAACTTCCATGACCTTATTAATGCAACAAATATTCCAGGACATTATTATATTACAGTCATGTGGAACAATGAAAAATATATAATAAGAGTACATTCCTGTAATCAAAGTATAAAAAATTGGTTCTCAGGATACCAACCCTAACATTTTTAATAAATAATTGAAATTTATGGAAACCTATAATATTAAGGGAACTCTTCAATTGGTTCTCAAGGAATTCTTCATGTTGAACAAAAAATCATCACCCAAATTTTCTTTTTTAGTATTTAAAGACATATAAAATCTAGTGAAAAGGAATGAACTCCATCAAGATCTACTTCAAGGATTTTAATAATAGAAAAAAATTATTCACAAGAATATGTCTTGGTAGGTGTGTTGTCCACATCATGAATAAATTTAAATTTAACTAAGATAATATTTTCATGAATGGAAAACGGTGGAATGGGTTCTTCTAGAGATGTAACATTATCTTCAAAACTATCTCTTTAAAAATTGACACCAAAAATATAAAATACACGGGTTCTTGAGGTTGAGTTATGACCAAAAAGTTCAATAATGGAAGTATTATTATTTTGTACAAAATGAGAATCCTTGGAACTCAAATAAAACTTCCCTTATAAAGTACTCTCAATATCTAGATGGTATACTACACCCAAATCCGTTAAATAAGGACGTGAAAAATAATTCAGAAAATTTATTTGACCATTGAAAGATCTAGGTTTCACAGTATTAGAAAATTATTTTAAAAGTTACTCATTAGTAAATAGATAGTCAACATCCACTGGTTTTGAAAAATAAATTCTTCTTAAATCATCATGTATTTGTTCAAACTCTTCTTGAAGATAAAAATCACAAAGTCCACTCGCTAAATCAATGAATATTGATTTTTCTAGTTCAATATTAGGTAGATACACTTTTTTTAGCTTCAATATATTTAAATTCTAGAATTTTAAATGTAAAACAATTAAACCCTAGTTTTTTAACAATAATTTCAATATTAATAAACAAATCAAATTTAAGAATTTATTAATTATAAAAAAAGGATGAGAAGTCATCAATCATTAAATCATAAAAACATATTCCCTCATCATTTTCATCACTCATCATTTCAAGGGTTTTTTGGTATAATGTTTCAAAAAATGTTAAGATTGGTTTTCAATTCAGGTTTAAGAATTTTAGAATCAATGATTTTTATTTTATTGTTCACTTCCAACATACTCGCCATTTCAAGTGCAGGTTCTTTATTGAATATTTTAGAAAATATGGGTGAATGGTTTTTATAATTTATGGTCTCATTTTCTAATTTTTCCTCAACCCGAGTAATAATATTTTGGAAGATCCTAAAATAATAAATTTTTTCCATGGTAGTAACCACGTAAAGAATTGGTCATTATTCTTCAATTTGATTTAGTTCATTTTAAAAGTTTTCTAAATCATCTCCCTTTCAGTTCTTGAAATATTTGTTAGTGTTGAATTATTCATTCCGAAATTCATTTATATTCAAATTTTGTTCTTACTGGAAATACAGGATTTCCCAACGGTTTAGAACCATTGGGAAAGGCTGCAGAACCGTTGGTATATGTTATACCAACGGTTCTGCAAACCGTAGGGAAGTAAGCCATTGGGAAAAACTTTTCCCAACAGTTTACAGTGAACCGTTGGGATAGGGTGGAGAAAAATTACTCTATCCAAATGGTTATTGAAAACTGTTGGGAAATATTTTTACCAACTGTTTACAACAGTTGGGATAAAGTGATGAAAATTACCATGTTTTTCTCAATAGTTTTTAAAAATGTTGGGAAAAACCCAAAATCTCATCATTCCCAACGGCTTAAAACCATTGGGGAAAGTGTTTTACCAACGGTTTTATGAACCTTTAGTAAAATAAAACCTATAAATTCAATGCTAACGGTTTTGAACCGTTGGCATAGCCTCTGCTGGTCAAATTTCACAACAGCTCTGCAATTTGCCCAGTAGCTCCCCAATTTGCAACAAGCTCTCCAATTTGCCCACCAGGTCTCAATTTGTGGGTTTCCTCTCATTATCAATCCAATTATAGTACCTGAAATAAACTAACACATACATATAAAGTTATTTTACCTGCAATAACCAACTAACACTTACATATAGAGAAACAATTCATACACATTTAACATAGAATGGTGGAACTATACACATCCATAATTAAATTATAATTCATAACGTAATTATAAACATACATAACTCATTTATAATTCAATTTAAAATTTATATGACAATTATATGTGGAATTCGAAAGTCAATTCATAATTTGATCTGTTTTTTGTATACCATATAATTTTACCTAAAATAATGTCCATTTTAAACATAATACATACACCTGGAGTGATACCGGCCACACCCGTGCCTTGAATTGAGGCGGGGTTGACTCAAACACGTCACATATGACCCATGGATCGTTGTGCTAATGTATCCACACAATCTGAATGCATTTGGTCGGTTTTCCGTTTGCCAGTTGATGTTTTTCAAATAAATGACGTACTTTTGAAACAAAAGGCAGACACTTTGAGTGGTGCCGGCCTCACCATGCCTCGGATTGAGGCTGCGTTGAGTCGTACACATCACATATGACCCATGGATCGTTCTCCTAAAGTTTCAATGGGAACCAAATGTGTTCGGTCTGTTTTCCGTATATACTTAAATTGTTGTCCATTTTAAGAAAAAGAGAGCCACTTAGCGTGATTACAGCCACACCGTGCCTCAGATTAAGGCATGGTTAACTCTTTCATGTCACATATGACCCATGTATCATTTTGCTAAAGTATCTACACAATCTGAATGTGTTTGGTCAGTTTTCTGTATACCAGTTGATGTTTTTCACTTCAAATGATGTCCTTTTGAAACAAAAGATAGACACTATGAGTGGTGGCGGGCAAACTGTGCCTCATATTGAGGCGAGGTTGACTCTTACACGTCATATATGACCCATGGATCGTTTTGCTAATGTATCGACACAATTCGAATGTGTTTGGTTGGTTTTCCGTATGCCAGTTGATGTTTTTCAATTAAAATGATGTACTTTTGAAACAATAGGCAGACACTTTGAGTGGTTCCAGCCACACCACACCTTGGATTGAGGCGGAGTTGACTCGTACACGTCACATATAACCCATGGATCGTTCTCCTAAAGTTTCAATGGAAACCGAATGCATTTGGTCGGTTTTCCTTATGTACTTAAATTGTTTTCCATTTTAAGCAAAAGAGAGCCACTTAGAGTGATTCCGGCCACACCGTGCCTCAGATTAAGGTGGGGTTCAATCATACACGTCACATATGACCCATGGATCGTTGTTCTAAAGTATCGACTCAATCCGAATGCGTTTGGTCGGTTTTCCATATGCCAGTTGCTGTTTTTCATTTCAAATGATGTCCTTTTGAAACAAAAGACAGACCCTTTGAGTGGTGGCGGCCACACCGCACCTCAGAATGAGACAGAGTTGACTAATACACGTCACATATGACCCATGGATTGTTGTCCTAATGTATTTACAAAATCCGAATGCATTTGGTCGGTTTTCTGTATGCCAGTTGATGTTTTTCAATTAACATGGCGTACTTTTGAAACAAAAGGCAGACACTTTGAGTGGTACCGGCCACACTGTGCCTTGGATTGAGGAGGAGTTGACTCGTACACGTCACATATGACCCACGTATCGTCCTCCTAATGTTTCAATGGAAACTGAATGCGTTTGGTTGGTTTTCCGTATGTACTTTAATTGTTGTCCATTTTAAGCAAAAGAGAGCCACATAGAGTAATTCTGGCCACACCGTGCCTTAGATTAAGGCGTGGATGACTCGTACACATCACATAAGACCCATGTATCTTTGTGATAAAGTATCGACACAATCCGAATGTGTTTGTTCGGTTTTCCGTATGCCAGTTGATGTGTTTCACTTCAAATGACATCCTTTTGAAACAAAAGAAAGACTCTTTGAGTGGTGGCGGCCACACCACACCTTGGATTGAGGCGGGGTAGACACGTACATGTCACATATGACCCATGGATCGTTGTGCTAATGTATCGACACAATCCGAATGCGTTTGGACAGTTTTCTTTATGCCGGTTGATGTTTTTTAAATTAAAATGACGTCCTTTTGAAACAAAAGGCAGACACTTTGAGTGGTGGCGGCCACACTGTGCCTCATATTGAGGCTGGGTGGACTCGTACACGTAACATATGACCATGGATCATTGTGCTAATGTATCGACACAATCCGAATGTGTTTGGTTAGTTTTTCGTATGTCACTTGATGTTTTTCAATTAATGTGACGTACTATTGAAACAACAGGCAAACACTTTGAGTGGTTTTATCCACACCGCGCCTCGGATTGAGGCGGCGTTGACTTGTACACGTCGCATATGACCCATGGATCGTTCTCCTAATATTTCAATAGAAACTGAATGCGTTTGGTTGGCTTTTCGTATGTATTTAAATTGTTTTCCATTTTAAGAAAAAGAGAGCCACTTAGAGTGATTACGGCCACACAGTGCCTCATATTAAGACAAGGTTGACTCATACACATCACATATGACCCATTGATCATTGTGATAAAGTATCGACACAATCCGAATAGGTTTGGTTGGTTTTCTATATACCAGTTGATGTTTTTCACTTCAAATTATGTCCTTTTGAATCAATAGACAGACACTTTGAGTGGTGGCAGCCACACCGTTCCTTGGATTGAGGAAGGGTTGACTTGTGCACGTCACATATGGCCCATGGATCATTTTGATAATGTATCAACACAATCCAAATGCATTTGGTCAGTTTTCGGTATGCCAGTTGATGTTTTTAATTTAAAATGACGTACTATTGAAACAAAAGGCAGACACTTTGAGTGGTGTCGGCCACACCGCGCCTTGGATTGAGGTGGAGTTGACTCTTACACGTCACATATGACTCATGGATCGTTCTCCTAATGTTTCAATGGAAACCAGATGCGTTTGTTTGGTTTTCCGTATGTACTTAAATTGTTGTCAATTTTAAGCAAAAGAGAGCCATTTAGAGTGATTCCGACAACACCATGCCTCAGGATAAGGTTGGGTTGACTCGTACACATCACATATGACCCATGCATCGTTGTGCTAATGTATCGACACAATCCTAATGTGTTTGGTCAGTTTTCCGTATTCCAGTTGATGTTTTTCACATCAAATGATGTCCTTTTGAAACAAAAGACAGACACTTTGACTGGTGGCAGCAACACCACACCTTTAATTGAGGTGGGGTTGACTCTTACATGTCACATATGACCCATGGATTGTTTTTCTAATGTGTCGACACAATCTGAATGCATTTGGTCTATTTTCCGTATGCTAGTTGATGTTTTTCAATTAAAATGATGTACTTTTGAAACAAAAGGCAAACACTTTGAGTGGTGCCGGCCACAACGCGCCTTAGATTGAAGTAGAGTTGACTCGTACACGTCAAATATGACCCATTGATCGTTCTCCTATAGTTTCAAAGGAAATCGAATGCGTTTGGACGATTTTTTATATGTAATTAAATTTTTGTCCATTTTAAGCAAAAGAGAGCCACATAGAGTGATTTCGGCCACACCGTGCCTCAGATTAAGGCGGAGTTGACTCCTAAACGTCAGAAATGACCCATGGATCGTTGTGCTAAAGTATCGACACAATCCGAATGCGTTTGGTCGGCTTTCCGTATGCCAGTTGATGTTTTTACTTCAAATGGCGTCCTTTTGAAACAAAAGACAGACACTTTGAGTGGTGGCGGCCACACCGCACCTCGGATTGAGGCGGGGTTGACTCGTACATGTCACATATGACCCATGGATCATTGTTCTAATGTATCGACACAATCCGAATGCATTTGGTCAGTTTTCCATATGCCAGTTGATGTTTTTCAATTAAAATGACGTCCTTTTGAAACAAAAGGCAGACACTTTGGGTGGTGGCGGCCACACCGCGCCTTGGAGTGAGGCAGAGTTGACTCATACACGTCATATGTGACCCATGGATCGTTTTGCTAATGTATTGACACAATACGAATGCGTTTGGTCAGTTTTCCGTATGCCAGTTGATGTTTTTCAATTAAAATGACGTACTTTTGAAACAAAAGGCAGACAATTTGAGTGGTTCCAGCCACACCGCATCTTGGATTGAGGCGGCGTTGACTCTTGCACGTCACATATGACCCATGGATCATTCTCCTAAAGATTCAATGGAAACAGAATGTGTTTGGTCGGTTTTTCATATGTACATAAATTGTTGTCCATTTTAAGCAAAAGAGAGCCACTTAGAGTGATTCCAGCCACACCATGCCTCAGATTAATTCGGGGTTGACTCGTACACATCACATATGACCCATGTATCGTTTTTCTAAAGTATCGACACAATCCGAATGTGTTTGGTCAGTTTTCCGTATGCCAGTTGATGTTTTTCACTTCAAATGATGTCCTTTTGAAACAAAAGACAGACACTTTGAGTGGTGGCAGCCACACCGCACCTCGGATTGAGGCGGGGTTGACTTTTACACGTCACATATGACCCATGGATCGTTTTTCAAATGGATCGACATATTCTGAATGTGTTTGGTTGGTTTTCTGTATGCCAGTTGATGTTTTTCAATTAAAATGACGTATTTTTTAAACAAAAGGCAGACACTTTGAGTGGTGTCGGCCACACCGCACCTCAGATTTAGGCGGAGTTGACTCATACACATCACATATGACCCATGGATAGTTATCCTAATGTTTAAATGGAAACCGAATGTGTTTGGTCAGTTTTCTGTATGTACTCAGACTGTTGTCCATTTTAAGCAGAAGAGAGCCACTTAGAGTGATTCCGGCCACACCGTGCCTCGGATTAAAGCGGGGTTGACTCTTACATGTCACATATGACCCATGTATAATTATGCTAATGTATCGACACAATCCGAATGCATTTGGTCGTTTTTCAATATGCCAGTTGATGTTTTTCACTTCAAATGATGTCCTTTTGAAACAAAAGATAGACACTTTGAGTGGTGGCGGCCACACCGCGCCTCGGATTGAGGAGGGGTTGACTCGTACACATCACATATGACCCATGGATCATTGTGCTAACGTATCGACACAATAAAGATGCATTAGGTCGGTTTTCCGTATGCCAGTTGATGTTTTTCAATTAAAATGATGTCCTTTTGAAACAAAAGGTAGACACTTTGAGTTGTGGCGGCCACACCGCGCCTCGGATTGATGAGGGGTTGATTCGTACACATCAAATATGACCCATGGATCATTCCCCTAATGTTTAAATGTAAACCAAATGTGTTTTGTTGGTTTTCCTTATGTACTTAAAATGTTGTCCATTTTATGAGAATCCTCTGTGTGGGGGGTTGTTCGGGGTCCAAGGAAGATGGTGGGGGGGTTTGTCCCAGGGGGCTGTCTTGGGGGCTGTCCAGGGGGCTGTATGGGGTCCAGGGAAGACGTTGGGGGGGCTTTCCGGGGGGCTGTCTGGGGGGTGTTCGGGGGGTTGTCCAGGGTCCAAGGAGGAGGGTGGGGGGGGGGGGGGGGGGGGGCTGTCCGGGGGCTGTCTGGCGTCCAGGGAGGAGGGTGGGTGGACCGTGCGGGTGGCTGTCCGGGGGGTGTTCGGGGGGGGGGGTGTCCGGGGTCCAAGGAGGAGGGTGGGGGATGTCTGGGTTGCTGTCCGGGGGGGCTGTCTAGGGGCTGTTCGAGGAGTTGTCTGGGATCCAGGGAGGAGGGTGGGGGGCTATTCGGGGGGCTATTCGGGAGGCTGTCCAGGGGCTATCCGGGGCTGTTTGGGGGGTTGTCCGGGGTCCAAGGAAGAGGGTGGGGGATGTCTGGGGGGATGTCTAGGGGGCTATCCGGGGGGATGTCTGGGGTCCAGGGAGGAGGGTGGGGGGGATTTCCGGGGGGCTGTCTGGGGGGCTGTCCGGCGGGGCTGTCTGGGGTCCAGGGAGAAGGGTGGGGGGTTGTCCAAGGTCCAGGAAGGAGGGGGGTTCCCAAACACACAACCACTAAAAGACAACAACATCCACAAAAATAGATAATATATAAAAATAACTCAACTCCAATACTATACTACGAGTCTAGATAAAACCATCAACGAGAATAGATTAAATATCAAATATCTGTAATATAAGTCAAAAATGTAATGGATCAACTTGTCCCATATCACCATCACCATCATCACCATCTTCATCATCACCCTCGTCCTCATACCCATTATCGTCCTCGCCCTATCCCTCCTCCTCGTCCTCTCCCTCCTCCTCACCCTCGCCACCCACCTCACCCTCCTCCTCTCCCTCCTCTTCCCCATCAGACTCTTCGCCATCATCATAGTGAAGCTGGAAATCATCCTGATCACCACTAGAACTTCCACCTGGTGCACTGCATATAGAACGTATCGACGACATATACTCATCAAAACCTGGGCTGGCCTCTTATGGAAGTGTAGGACGTAGAACTTCAATAAATTTCATAAACGCACTATTTTCCCTAGCAGACAGTTCTTCCGTCTCTGTGGACCTTTTCTCAGCCTGTTCTGCTTGTGTCCTAACTTGCTGCAGCTTGGTGGCACTACAACTCGTACCTGAGGAGGGCCAATACCTGTTCGGGGTTATCCTAGGTCGGCAGCGTACTCTTCCAGAATGCTCCTCTCCCAACACCTGATGTAAGTGATCTGTTGGCCCAAAATTGCCTGGTTCTTGGGCATCGAGGGACTCTAAAGCATCCTGTTACAAATATAAATATATCATTAATTTAAAAAAATAGATATTAAAAATTAAATTCAATAGATTAAAACTTACAATCTGCTTCTAAGTGGCTTCGTTGACGGCACTTCCATCCTTTTTTCTATATACTCGAGCAAAACAGTTTTTCTTGAGGCACAGGTCCTTCAATATTTTGTATTTTCCTCGATAATGACATTGAAAACAAAAGTTATATGAAAACATTATAAAAATATTAAATAATTGATGAATCAAAAGAAAGTGTAAGTCGTAAGGAAAACTTATAAACAATTTCCATACCTGCTTCCTCTCATGATCTGGCATCGTAGTGCGTGCCAGTGTGTGGAGGAATTTTTTTCCATCAATTTTCTTTTTATTTTTTCCAGATGATTACTAAATAAAATTCGAAAATGCAAATAATAGTATTAATGAAAAACATGAAAGTTATTATTTAATTACCTCAAATGTTATTAATACCTTAAATTGGGTACTCGTCCAATGAGTAATCATATGACGATACTGCTCTATAGGACAATCATCCACCTTTGGTACCGCCTATAACTCAGTGCCAACTCTAGTAACCCAGCCAATATATAACTCATTCTTTTAGGCTCTCCAAAGCTCGCCTAAATCCTTTAGACATTCCGATCGTGCACCCTCACCATCGGGAAAAATAAATCGAAGCTGAAATCGAAATATTAATTCATATAAATACAAAAATAATTAATGGAATTAAAAAGAACAGATTTTTTTACCCATATATCTGCCCAAGCTCTATCCTTGACCTCATGTGGAAAATGTATCCATGATAGCGGGCTGACGAGAATGATGTCGGAGTATTTGGAAAGCGTCGCCAAAAAACTCTGACATTGCTACCCTGTTTTCTCAACCATTTGGTTGTCTTCATTATAATCCACCATAACCTGTGTGCAGCGGTTCCACATAGAACGCATGCATGTATGCCCCCGCCCACGCCTCCTATCAGTAGATGTATTTGTCATGAAATAAAAACAAATATTTTATCAAAACATGTTATAATGAAAATAAATATTTCTATAAAAATTTGTTAGGGTTCTATAAATATACATATGTCGCTCTGATCGCTGAGTGTCGCTGGATCCACAGAAACTGATGGAACACCATGTGGTGGAACAGGAGTCGAAGATGATGGAATATAAGCGCTCAGAGAGACAGAAGTAGAAGGAAAAGAAGACGGGACAACTGTCTGACCGGATGCTGACTAAGGAGTGGGAATCATCATGGGATGTGAAAATGATGGGCCAGAAGATGCAGAAGGTAGCGAAAACAAAGGAGGCCTAAATATCCTGTGTGTCTCTAACGACACACCCATATCAGAATGTGGGAAGTATGACATGTTAGTGGGAGGGGCAGGGTCTAGTCGGGTATGCGCACCTACTCATCCACCCATGGTACGAACCCTCCTCGTACCATCGACCTGAGTACTAGGACCATTACTAGGCTCCTCGTCGAATAACTGTCAACGTATATGTGGATCCTACAAAAATGTTCACAAAAAAATTAATCACATGACATTATATATTCTTTAAATATATCAATTTAAAATAAAGTACTCACTACAGGCACTAATGATGGAATTCCCAACTCCGTGATTTGACGATTTTTCTCCATCAATTTTTTCCATCATCTCTCTTCAATTTGCTTCATTTCCTGCATTTTGAAAACAAATATGTAATTAATTAGAAAAATAAAACTAATGTGTTACCGAAAAAAACTAAATATATGAGGGAATATGGGGATTCATTGGTAATTTAGATATCAATTGTTTTAGAAGATCTTGAATGGATTTAATAAATCATACAAGTTGTAATGTTCACCATGTTAAAAATATTTTTTGACTATGTTTAAATACAGTTCAATTCCAAACTAGAAAATGCAATTCAAATAAAACTGCAACCAATAAACATTGAAAATTCACATAGTGGTCAATTAAGATATCAACTGTTTTAGAAGAGCTTTAATGTATTTAATAAATCATACAAGTTGAAATGTTCACCATGTTAGAAATATTATTTGACTATGTTTGAATCCAGTTCAATTCCAAATTAGAAAATGCAATTCAAATAAAACTGCAACCAATAAACATTGAAAATTCACATAACGATCAAGTCAGCTATCAATTGTTTTAGAAGAACTTGAATGGATTTAATAAATCATAATATTTGTAATGTTCACCAAGACAGAAATATTGTTTGACTATGTTTGAATACAGTTCAATTCCATATTAGAAAATACAATTCAAATAAAACTGCAACCAATAAACATTGAAAATTCACATAACGGTCAAGTCAGCTAAAACATATTTGTGATCAATTCTAAATCAATTTTAATATTACCAACCTTAACAACCCAAATCGAGGTAAACCAAAAGAATTGAGAACATGGATGAATGATTCTATATATTTTCAACAACAACTTCAGGTTCATAATCAACTCTAAAAATTGATCTATTTGAGTCATCAAAAGAAATAAATGGATTGGTTTCAATGGCACTAGGGACAGTGTCAATTCCATCATCACCATCATCAAAAATATGTCTTAGAATTACTTCAACTATGAAACCAAATTCAGGTCGAAGTTGGTCTTTGACATAAAAAACTTGTATAGCCATTGATGCCAACACATATGGTTCTTCGGTAGTAAGAGTGTGAGTCATATTAATTACTCGAAATCCACAATCATTAATAAATGTGCCATGTATCATCATCGAATCAAACCAATGGCATTTCCTCATTGTGACTCGTCCATGAGAGTAATAATCCAATATTATTATTTTCTCAACAACTCCATAATAACCCACATTTTCAAATCGCGGTATACTATCTGATGCACTGGCATAAAAATCTATTGTGGCAGTAACAATAACACCATCATGATTTGTTCTCATGTTCTTTTCTCGTTCAGTGACAATAAATTTGTACCCATTGATAACAATTGATTTACAGTCACGAACCACGGTATTAGGACCAAAAGTCACAGATCTTATTTCCTCAGAGACAGTGTCAGCAGACAAACTCATGACCTGCAATATAAATGACTATTAAACTTAATTAAATATAGATATAATTATTTTAAACATTAATTTATTCTATACATTTAATTTTAACCAAGCAGAAAACTCTTTTCTATGCAAAGTCTCTCTCCTTCTAATAGATAAAGAACGATGCTTCCTATTTATCATTGTTTTATGTTCCCTGTAGATAAAAAATATTAATTGTTTAACAGATATATATGTAAGATATACATAATAAATTTAGTTACCTAATATAGTCATCGAACAAATCACAGTTGAACAAAAATGTGCGATGTGCCATCTCCCGCTCTTCATGGATTAATGTCTTCAATGTATATGTCCTAGGAATTCCTCCTATTTGAGGAAGTGATGGAAAATTGGGTTCAATTTGCTCATACTGTTCTTCTTTATTTCTCATTGGTCTTTTCAATCATGTAGTAAGATCAGACAAATACATCGAGCAGAAATCCATACATTCTTGAGCCAAGTAACCGTTCACGATAGAACCTTCAGGATGATTTCTGTTTCGGACATAAGACTTTAATGTGAACATATTTATTTTAGTTGGATACATACAACGAAAAGAAACAGGTCCTCTGAGAAGTATTTCAGTGGGAATATGGACAGTCAGATGCAGCATGCATGTGAAAAATGATGGAGGAAATATTTTCTCCAACTCAAACAAAATTAATGGGGCATCTGTCAACATTTTTTACAAGAAATACTTGGACAACTTCTTAGCACAAAGATCTTTAAAAAAATGGAACAACGGAATAACAAACACCCTCACATTATTGGAAAAAAGATGACAGATTTCTATTGGAAGCATCTCATGCAGTAGGACGTGATAATCATGAGTATTCAAGGATTTTAGCTTCAACTCTCTTATGTTGACACGTTTAGATACGTTTCTTGAATAGCCATCAGGAACTATAATAGTTTCTAATACTTCTAGAAATTGTTTTTTTCATAGGTGTCATCACATAAGAAGCACATCGAAGATGCCATTTATTTTCACTGATATGCAGAGGATGCAATTCTGGTCTGATTCCCCAATCCACCAAGTCACGCCGAGATCGTAAATCATCTATTGTCTTCCCCTTGACATTTAGAAGAATCAAAAGAAAGATTTCACATATATTATTTTCATTATGCATTACGTCTAAGAAATGACGTAACAAATTGGTTGAACAATAAGGCAAATCAAAAAATATACTCTTCTTCCACCAATTGATACAGGTTTCAGTGGAAACATTCTTTCTCTTTCCAGATTTCATTTTACCCTTACCGAATGAAAAACTAAAATCTTTCAATTCATTAAACATGTCATTTCCAGACATACGCTGAGGTGGATCATTGGTCACTATGATATTATCAAATCTTCAACGATTCATTCTATATGGATGATCCTTTGGGAAGAATCATCGATGTCCCATAAAACTGAACTACATCGATGTTTCAGTCTTCTAGATCATGTATTCTTCAAACAAATTGGACATGACAGTTTTCCATTCGTGCTCCATCCAGACATCATTGCATAAGACAGAAAATCATTGATCATTCACATAAGCGCAGCACGCATATGAAATATGTCTTTCGAACATGAATCGTATTTGCGCACACCCACATCCCAAAGAAGTTTCAACTCATTTATTAAAGCTTAAATGTATACATCAATATCAATGTCGGGATCAGAAGGACTAGATATGAGTATACTCATGAATGTGAAAGGTTTTTTCATACACAACCATGGGGGAAGATTATAAATGTGTATAAAAATTTGCCATGTGCTGTGCGAAGTAAGCATCTTCCCAAACGGATTAAAACCATCGCATGAAAGACCCAGCCTCACATTACGCACGTCAGCTGCAAAATTAGGATTTCGAGCATCAAATCTCTGCCAGGAAAATCCACATGCAGGATGAACCAACTCATCATTAGTCTTTTTTCTCTCGGTATCATGCCATCTCATTTTTATTGATATGTCATCAGACATAAAAAGATTCTGAAGTCTGGGGATCAATGGAAAGTGCCACATAACTTTTTGTGGAACGTAGGATGGTGTTCCATCAGATTTTGACTTCCAGTGGGATCTACCACATTTTATGAAATCATTTCATTCAGCGGTTTCCTCCCAGAATAAACTGCAATCTTTCGGGCAAGCATGAATTTTGTTTCTTGAAAATCCAAGTTTCTCAGCTAACTTCCATTCCATATAGTGGTTTGAGGGAATATCTGTATCATCTGGAAGTAAATCCTTTAAGAGGGTAATAATGTAATCGATTTCTGTATTAGAAATTCCATAAATATTTTTCCCATGAAACAATCAGATTAAAAATTCCAGATTTTTCATTTTATCGCATTGTCGATATACGGGAGCCGTGGCAACATCATTCAATTTTTTCATCCTATCAATATCATCATTGTCACTAGATGCATCAGTTGTCCACATATCGAAGTCTTCTTGAGTTGAAATCCTTTATTTTTCATGATGACTAATAAACGGAAACCGATCATCTAACAAATTCTCTATTCTAGTCCTTTTATTTCAATCATCACCAATTCGAGATTTAATTTTCTCCCCATTGTGATACCACACAAAGTAGTTTTCTTGAAAACCATTTTTGGTTATGTGGTAGATGACTTCTTCACGGCTAAACCAAGGTCTACCAACACAATTGGAATATGGGTAGTGTATGCAACCACTATCTAAAGTATTGTGAAATGAAAAATCTATAAATCTCTCCAAATTGTTTTGAAAATCGCTTGAGATCTGATCGGTTTCATACATCCAACTTCTGTCCATTCTGTAAAAATATTTTATATAACTCATTTTGTCATAAACAATTCAATAGGATTGAACTTTAATAGAAAATATATTTCGAAATCCATTTTAAATAATAAAATCCCTTTGATCATTTTTAAAAAATATTTGTACTATTCTCAAGGCAACCCCATTTGGAAAAGTCACATTAAATGCCTAATTTCCTCGCCAAACCATTGAAAAAAATTAACATGAGACAATCATCGACCACAAATAACATAACTAAAAATTAAAAAATGAAAACCAAATGTGGTATAGAATTTAATGTTATGTTAGGGGAAATGAGATTAAATAGAGACAACAACATCATAAATGGTTCCAACATCATATCTTTTGATTTAAACTTCCCATAGTAGGAATGAGAATTCCTCATACACCTAATCCCTAATAAAACAAACCAAATCTCCAATTAAAACAGTGAATTTTGGGTTTCCACCCCACTTGGACAACCCTACCCCCACCCCACCCACCCCACTTGGACAACCCTACCCCCACCCCACTTGGACAACCCAGCACCCCCCCCCCCCCACGTGAACAGGCCTACCCCCACCCCACTGGGAAAACCCACCCCCCACCACCATACCTGGACACCCCTACCCCCCACAACCCACGTAGATAACCCAACCACCCCCACCCCTGCACCCCACCTGGATAGCCCTACCGTCACCCCACTTTTACAACCCATCCCCCCCCTACCTAGACAGCCCCTCCCCCACCCCACCTGCACACCATCCCTACCCCACTTGGACAACCCTGCCTGTACACCCTCCCCCACCCAACCTCCACACCCCCACCCCAAACAGCCTTACCCCCACCCCATTTGGACAACCCAGCCCCCTCCCCCACCCTACCTCGACAGCCCCCTCCCCCACCCCAAACAGCCCTACCCCCACCCCATTTGGACAACCCAGCCCCCTCCCCCACCCTACCTAGACAACCCCCTCCCCCACCCTACCTAGACAGCCCCTCCCCCACTGTAAACAGCCCTACCCCCACCCCATTTGGATAACCCAACCCCCTCCCCCACCCTACCTAGACAGCCCCTCCCCCACCCTACCTAGACAGCCCCGCCCCCACCCCAAACAGCCCCGACCCGACCCCATTTGGACAACCCAGCCCCCTCCCCCACCCGACCTAGACAACCCCCTCCCCCACCCTACCTAGATAGCCCCTCCCCCACCCCAAACAGCCCTACCCCCACCCCATTTGGACAACCCAGCCCCCTCCCCCACCCTACCTAGACAACCCCCTCCCCCACCCTACTTAGACATCCCCTCCTCTACCCCAAACAGACCTACCCCCACCCCATTTGGACAACCCAGCCCCCTCCCCCACCCTACCTAGAAAGCACCCTCCCCCACCCTACCTAGACAACACCTCCCCCACCCCAAACAGCCCTACCCCCACCCCATTTGGACAACCCAGCCCCCTCCCCACCCTACCTAGACAGCCCCTCCCCCACCCCACTTGGATAGCCCTCGACATCCTCCCCCACCCCTTCTGCACACCCTCCCCACCTCAAATTGAAACATAAATTCATCCAAATCAAAATCCAATTTTCAACTAAAATAAATTCACACAAAAGAACCATATCACCCCACTAAACAAACCCTTTGCAATGTTTGATGTTTAGTACAAAAAACATAAAAACAATCAAGGGTTCTATCGACAGCAACCATAATTTTACCTAAATCAAAACATCGAACACCAAAACAATAGAGAAATATTGCTAAAACTAAGGTAACACTTACTAATTTGAAGTGTGAAATAAGATATTGTTTGATTGAAGATGGATCTAGGCTGGAAAGAGTGTTGCGGACGAGAAGAATTATGGAGCTGTGTTCTGACTGCAATTTGCAAACGGGGTGGGTGGGGGTTCGGCTGGTGTGTATTTGGGGGAAATATTTCCAAACGGTTTGTAAAAACTGTTGGGAAAGATAGATTTTTCCCAACAGTTTCATTAAACAGTTGGGAAAACTGATTTTTTCCCCATCTTCCCCAATGTTTTGATGAGACTGTTGGGAACACTAATTTTCTTCCAATATTTCCCAACGGTTTCATCAAACCGTTAGGAAAAATCACCTATACCAACGGTTCAATAGAACAGTTGGTATACAACTGTTGGGAAAACCATGATTTCCAATAGTGATAATGAGTTTCATATTATTTAAAGAATGTTTGTTTCCCCTATATAATTTCAACCACAAAATCCACTTCAATTTGTCTCTCAATTTATCATACAACAAATTATTCTTAATTTATTTCAATTACTTTTTGTTCCTTAAACCATTCTTAAAGCTCTAAGAACATGCTTTTTTATCTTTTGGAGTTGTTTATATTATTCTAGAGATTTTTTATAAATTTTATTATTTCAGTTTAGCCTAGAATCCATCTTAGAATCCATCTCCATAAAAATTGTCAATGAGATCTGGGAACTCGGGTTTGGGCTCAAATTGATGTTCACTTTCCTCAAAGTGACTACATTTTTATGGTTGATTGTAGACAAACTTCTATGATGTATGTCCATAGCAACAAAATGAAACACATAATGTACCATTAGAATGATTCAATCATTCATGCTCATCATTGGTTTTATAATATATCACCAAATTTTAAAAGAAACATTAGGTAATAATAAGCAACCAAACAACTAAAAAGTAGTGAGTATGGTCAAATAAACACATTCAAGAAGATAGAGCCAAATAATGGCATTAAAATCAAGTAATGGGAAATAGTTCACAGTAACTAAATAGGTAAAGAAATTAAATTTTTTAAATATATTTTTCAAAATATTTTATTTAAACTTTAATGTGAATTTTTTGAAAATAATTTTTGTAGTTTTAAAAAATGATGGGTTACTCGAATCCTTCCCCAACAATACTATATAAAACATTAAACACTCATCGTTGAATGTGTGCCAATTATTAAAAATTTATAATATGTTACTTACTACAGTATAAATGAAAGTAGGGTTGAACCCAAAGAAAGGAAAAAAGCATTTGAGTGGACATGTTTCAAAAAAATACCCACAATTATAAAAAGTGGGTGATCTTTCTTTTTATCTTTTTTTATGAAAGTAGTGGGATGGAACAATAAATTTTTTTAATAGAACTATATTAAAATTTAGACTATGATGAAGCAACAATGACCAATGTATCAATAACCATAAAATATCTTATGAAAAAATTGATCAGGATAGGTGCACGAGGATTTCATATTCAAATGGGTTAAAAGGGTAAAATTATCATTATATTATATAGAAAAAACACAACACAAAATGATTAAAAAACAACATCTTCAAGAGATGAACTATATATAATGATGAATTCTTGGAATTCGTCATTCCATAAATCACCAACCTATGTCGAATTTAATGATAAGATTAATTGGAATACAACTCACTGTAATGTTCAAAATTTAATGAAATTAATGTTTGAAAAAAAATGCATTCAAGATAAATCTCACCGATTCATCTAGTATTTATTGAATTTGAAAAAGATGTTGTGTGAACAATTTGAATGAAAATTAGAATAAATATGGCCCATTGATTTTGATTCTTGAATGATGAAATGAAGAGGAAAGGAAAAATGCCAAATAGAATTAAAATACACCAAGAAGAAAATTTACACACAAATAATATTAATATTTAGGATGAAAACTATATGATTTATATATTGTTGAATGAAAATAGAGGGAGAAGAGTTCTCCATCAATCACAATCCTCGCCTCTGATCCTTCTCAGCTTATGGGTCTTATGTTCTCCTTATGCTACTCTAGGATGTCAATGATATAATGAATAGAATGAGTGTTGAAAAATATGACCCCAATCCAATGTGTGCCTTTTAATATTTAAATTCATCTATTTTTTTCTGTTGGTCACCACATATTCCTCCAACAAAAGTTGGTCTCCTCTGATATCACTGAACACATAACTTTTTCTTTTATTGTAATTGTAGCTTTAACATAAACCCCTCTAATCGAATACAAGCAGTAGGAAAGGGTAACCTGGATGATAACCTAGCTTTGTTCTGAAAATACACAAAAATAAAAATTAATAAATTATTTGACATTATTAAAAATTTAATTTTTATAAATAAATAATTAATCATGTAATTAATTATATAAATGTAAAAACTTTTATTTAATTAAAAATGTTAATTAATTATTATTATTATTTAAACTATTGAATTATTATTTTTTTAATATTTATTTATCTTAATAAAAGTTAAATTTTTTCTTATATTTTTGAGATAATTAAAAGTTATTATTTTATTATGTTAATTTTTAATGATTTATTTTATTTAATATCACCAATATTTATTTATTTTTAATGTTTAATTATAATTATTAAAATTGTTATATTTAAATTAAAATATTAAGGTTATAAATTCATAATTATTTATTAAATTAAAATATATTATATTAATTAATAATTTTAATTTTTAATATTTATTATTATATATTTTTAAAATATTTATTAATTTAGTTTTATTATTTTCAGTTTTATTTATTATGTTTTTTTATTTTTTTATTTGTGCCCCCCTTGTTTCCCTTATCCGCACGCTTGACAGGGGTACGGCTTGTCCTAGAAGTAGTCGGTGGAGCCACAGTCCGCGACATGATTCTGTGAGAAGATGACAGTAGGATTCTGTGGGGACCCGCTGGGATTTTAGATCTGATGTGGTGAAGCTGAGCAGAGGTGGGTTCATCAGAAGTGCTTTCAGATTTGCGGTGGTAGTGGCAGTGGAAGATGAAAGTAGGATTCTGTGACAAGTTTCTTCAATGATTCTGGTAGAGGATGATCAACAGCAGAGGGTCGATAGTTGAGAGTGAGAAATTCTCTATGGTGGTAGTCGGAGGAGATTTTTACTTTTGTGAAATAGTATGTGGTTTTACAGTGGTGATTTGAGGGACTGCCTGACAGTGTGTGAGTGAAATTGACGGTCGGTCGAAGGAGATAACATCGACATGATTCCAGGAGGAAGCGCTGGTGGTATGAAGTGAAACGTGGAGTGGGACTCACCATTATGGATTTGTTGTTCGTGAGAAATTAGGATGGTGAGTGAAATCAATAGCGGATCTGCCTACATAAAACAAAATAAAAAGTATAATAAAAATTAATTAAACAATGAAAAATAAAATTAAAAAATTACACACTAATTTAATAATTTAAAATAAAATTAAATAAAATAATAAATGAATAAAATCATAATATAGATAATTAATTAAATTGATAAAACAAGTAAGTGAGAATTAAAAATAATCTTAAATTAATAGATAACTAAGATTAAAAATTAGAACAGTTAAATATCTAAACATTAAAATTATAAATTGAATAAATAAATATATTTAAGGAATTCATTCAATTCCAAAAATAAAATTATATATTTATTTGATAAATAAATTTAAACTAAACTAATTAAAAAAATTAAAACATTAAAAAAAATGATTCAGTTAATTAAATAGATTGAATGATTATTTAATTATAAAAAACAAAGGTGTCCTAAATTTAAGATAACAAGACAAATTAATATTGAAAAAATTAAATAGATAATTAATGAATAAAAAATTAATAAATACACAACTAATTGTTTTAAAAGCTAAAAAATATGAAATTAATTATGAAAAATGATTAAATAAAAAAATTTATTTATGAAATCACAAATATGAATTTATTTTACACAAAACGATAAATAATTACGAAAATGATTATAATTTTAAATAGGAAATGTGGAAACTCATGTGATTTTAAGTCTGAATCAGTAATTTGGGGTTTCAAAATGGGTTTCTAAATTTTTTTTCTATAAATGTTGCATTTGATCGTTTAAGAAATTGGTTGTCACTCAAAGGTTGTGTGAGGCCCAGTTTTCAGTTTCACAATCAGGTTTCTTTTGAAAAAAATGGTTTGGGGTATTACTTTTTCCTTTTTAATGTTAAAGGAAATGTGATTTCCATGGTATGGGAATTCCATTAGGAATTTATGGTTGAAAGGAAAGGGATTTCTCCTATGACCAGTGTTTGGGGGGTGATGTTTGTGTGTGTTTCCTTTGTCCATTCATTAAATTTTTTGTTAGTTTTCTAGATTTTTTTTGGATCTCCCCAAATTTATATATGACAAGGGAACCAAGAATTGGTAATGGAATATCCAATAACAATCGTTTCCCTAGTTCAGAATTACACTCTAGATATTGGGCCCCTAATATAGGCATGCTCTACTGTTATAACCAAAGATTTTGTGAATTATTTTTTTGAATTCATTTATCTTCTTAATTTTTTTCATTTCCCATGAAAGTGGAAATATATATATATATATATATTAAAACACTATGTCAAACACTCCTTTCACATCCAATATTGACTTGTCTTGCGCTACACACTACACCGACTTTGGGTAATTTACATGCAACGCCGAGTTTCTGCGAAGCATCATTTTATTATTATGTTTAAATGATATAAGTATTAGATAGATGTGAAACTTATTAATATTAATATAAATTAATAATTATTAAATATTTTTTATAATGGTTTTACATATGTAAAACATTTTAATAATGAAATATATAATTTTTGTTAAAGTCCTTTTTCTGTTTAAAAATACCATTTTCTCGGATGAACCACAATTAAAAAAAATTAATTTTTAAAAAAAATTCATATATAATTTAAAATAATAAACAAAATTTTTGAATCCAAATTTTAAATTTATCTTAGGGGGATTTTTCATGATTTTTATGAGAAATATTATTTTTTGATGAATAGTGAAAAATATTGTTTTCTAGTTAAAGGCTAGATTTTTCATAAATAATAATTAATGTTATATTAAATTATAAATTTGTTTTAAGGAAAAAATTATTTAAATTATTCATATATTAATACAATTTAGTTCATTATAATAAATTTCTCTTTGAAATTCAATATAAAAATGTAAGAAACTTCTTGAACTTCTTTTTACTTTGAAAACACAAAATTTCGCCCCGTCTGTGGTATTATCATTAATATTAATTTTGATTATTCTATGGATTGAATTTAGAAAAACCAAAATACACCATTTAATAATTAAAATATTTTTATTATAATTTTATTAATTTTATTTTTGGCAAAAATGATTAGTAAAAATTATTAAAATTAATCACAGCGATTATAGTCAAATTAAGCTTAATTAGGGACTAAACCTTAATCTTAGGAGGCAGAATGACATAGAAAATTTTCCAAAACCCTTTTTGTGGACATATTTTTGGAATAACCATTAAATTTTTGATTTATGTTGTTTGTTTATGACTTTTTTTCGGTAAGAACCTATGAACACCTCACTTGTTTTTTAAAATTCCTAGTGATCCCATTTCCTTCCATATAAAAGGCCACAACATCTCCCACATCCTCGAACCTCTCAAACCACATTGGTTCAGAAAATATCTCCCCCAATAAAATTCTAAAGATTCATACCTTCCTCCTTGAATCCTTCCCTTGGGTAGAAGGTAATCCAAAGAGGCCTTTTTGGAACCAACCAAAAGGAGTTACCCGATTAATAGGTAACATCTAATCTCAAGTCCTTTCATTAATTTTTCATTATCCAATCCATCCAAATATATTTATTCTATGATTATATAAGAACACCATTATACTAAATATACTATGATTTTTTTAATTTAAATGGTTCTACCTACACTTACACACACCTCCATCTAATGGGTGACAAACATACTGTTTCTATGTACGGTGAACTACTGCCTTATAAAATGATGGTCAATAATTTTTCCATTACAATCTATCATGGTGTCCATTATGATAGAAAATCATTTTATATATTTTATATATTAAAATTATTATTTATTTAATAATTTTTATTCCTTTTAAAACACATAACTTTTTTACTTTCCATTTTTTTGTTAATATGATATATTTGTTTGAGGAAGTGTGGATTACTGACCCCTCAAAGAAATGTGATTCGTTCACACATAAAATGGAATGTATTAAGGATTTATTTAGTAAATATATATGAAATATAATATATAATAATGATACTGTAAGAATTATATATATATATATGGCCTTTTCTTTCTTTCTCTCAACACGATAATTAAACAGAAATAACATTCATGTGTACGTACGACCTACCATCCCAATAAATAGTGTACACAATTTCGTAAATATAAAATCTATTGATTATTATAATAAAAATATACTCTATATGAATGATATTTATATAATTTTTTAAATTTTAGAATCAGGATATAAGTATAAGTAACAACAATATAACAAATTAAGACACATATGGAAAACAAAGCGAATATTACTCGAAGTGAAAATTAAACAATGGATGATTAACAAGAGGGTAATATAAGGTTATTAAAAAACCATATATGGAAATATATATAAGAATATGTTTATTTGTAATATTTATAATAAATTTATATTTATTATACATGTGTTTTGAAAGAGTATAATTAGAGTCAAGACAAAAGGAAAGGGGATTTAATCTCACCTTTTGTTTCTCTGAGATACTTGCTAGGTTCACCACTCATTACTATTTTTTGGTGTATATACATATAATTATTGTAGTATATGTATCTCAAATTTAAATTTATTGGTATTAAAATATACAATTTATGGTATTTCCTTCATGGGGATTATGTTTCATAAGTTATCAAATATGTAAAATAGATTTTCTCAATTTGTCTTCCTTGAGACTCATGTTTTGTTATGCACCTAAATTCTATTTATAGGTGTATATTCATACATTTTAAATGATATATCCTGAATTTCATTGTGTTCATTATATTTTAAGCTTCATTCAATTTCCTTTTCTTACATGGAGAGTGTTATTCCATGTTTCCATGTTATAAGAGTTTTTTAGAAAATTTGATAACATTTTGAGATTGTTTATGTTTATGCTTCCATGGATGAAATATTATAATCCATATCTCAATAGAATTCATAAATTTTATACTACTATGGTTATTTATTATTTATTCACATATTTTTACCATTTGTTCCACTCTTTGGTATATAATATAGATTATAAAGTGCTTTTATGAAATCCCGACATTACCATCTCTTTAGTTGGAAATCAATCTTCATTTAGAATCATGTTTTCTGAAATCAGGTTCCAATACTATTCTAATATTATAATAAAATATTTAAATTTTGTTACCCATTTTTGTATTTTAGTTTTTTTCGAAAGAATATTCTTATCTCTTTATAAATATGACTTTTTTCTAACCTTTTTACTAGGAAAAAGAACTATTCTTTTTACCTCGTATGACAAGTATCGATTAACTCGTGTCATTTCATTGAAGTATCCTTAAAATTTTTAAATGTTTAATTTTTATGAAAATATTTTTAAAAGTAATTTTCATGTATTTTTTTTTCAAAATATCTCTATGCTTGGTTTATATGTTTTCAAGGATTTTTTTTTCAAAATGATATCAAGATTCCTATATATGATTTCATGGAAAATTGTTTTCAAAATGTTTTTGAGACTTATTTATATATTTTCAAAGTATTTTCAAAGAAATGGTTTTCAAAAAAATTTCATGTTTCATTCATATATTTTTAAGTAAAAATGTTTTAAAAACATTTTCAAGATTTATTCATAAGTTTTTAATGTGTTTTTAAATAAAATGGTTTGTAAAATTTCTTGAAGGTTATTTTATATGTTTTCATGGAAAAAGTTTTTCAAAATGATTTAAATTTTCTTTATAATTTTTCAAATTATTTTATAAGAAAATAATTTTTAAATGATTTTATGTATTAAAAAACATTTTTAATGATGAAATGATATTTTCCTCAACAAAAATTTTTTAAATATATTTTAAAATTATTTTCCATCTAAGATTACATTCTTTGATGTTACTTATTCCCATTTAAAAAATGATATAAATTTCCCTTTCATATTATTTATATTAATGGGTTATTCTTAATCTCATGTTCTATATGAACCATGTTTCTATTTCATAAGTAAAATATTTATTAAATCCGTTTCTCTTTTATAGGTTATTCTTTTGATGAAATGATTATAAAACCATTTTTTCCACAAGTTATGATTTGATTTCATGTTTACGATATCCATTTTTCTCTTAGGTTATGATATGATTATTTAGGATATTTTGTAATAATAATGTATGATTTCAATATGAGATGGGTGAGACCTATATCTCTTTCAAATTCATTGGGTAACGATATATATCATATGAGGTATACATTGATGGAATGAGAATTGATATCGGTTCAATACTATAGGGATGGAATGAGAAATGATCTTAAATTAGAAATATTTGGATTGAATAAGGGGTGACCTTAGTTTAGTAATACTGGGCTGGAGTGGAGGGTTAACTCTATTCAATAATATAGGGTTGGAATGAGGGGTGAACTCAGTTCATTAATTCCGGGCTAGAAAGAAGTATCAACCCATTTCAATAAAGGACTTCATTTACTATGATGGTCTCAGAAGCAATTACTTGACGACTATGGAAACAATTATATATGATTATGAGTCTACCACAATTCCATGTTTTATTCCTATGTTATTAATTCATGGCCTACGTTCTTTATTTCATTATGATTCATTTCTTATGAAATTCCATTCTTTATTCCATGATTCATGTATATAATCATTGATATTTTGGGCATGATATTATATTTTCATGATCATATTCTCATACCCATGTGAACTCATTTATTCTTACATATCTCCCTTATTTTCCCTTAATGATAATTATTGCTCATCCCTTTCATATGTTTTCATTCCCTATGTTATGAAGAAAAGTTTTATGTAGAAGCACTAAAGGTGGATATCTTTGTTGGATATATTGATGATATTTCACTAGGATAGAATATACTTTTTTCCATATTTCTAAAGACACTAAAATATTACATTACTCGAGAATGTATTTATTTAATCAACTTAATATTCATCTAAAATGATGTAATATATATGTATGTTAATCTTAGGTCGTAATAGTTGGTATTAAAGGAAATGTTTAATCAACCTTTAAAAAATAGGATGATAAAACATTAGTGAGATACCATGGTATATTTATAATGATATTTCTAGGGATGTCTCTAAAGATAATTATAATGATGAGTTAACCTTTAGAAAAATGTTGTGTATTTTTTTGTAAACGGTAGAGTGATTTGTTTCCTAGATATACATCCCTATCTAGACACTAAAAATGGATGTGACTCTGACATAGATGTACCTAGGGGTAATAACTATGACAAGAAGTTATAGGCCTTAATCGAGGAAATAAGGTACACGACAATGGGTCTTTTTGCACACTTGGTTTGACACTCCTAGGGGATATGCATTTGAAATTGTTAAAATTCCTCATGAACCATCATAAAGGTTTTAAATATAAGTTTTCTATGAATAACTGAGGATGAACCTAGGGTGTCATAGATTAAGAAAAGTTTCATGATCTAGACATCCTAAAATTAATTTTTTATGACTATATGGTTTTATGAAATGATAAGTAATGATCAGACTATGATTATTGTTTTATTAAGTAGCGGGAACCAGAATGAACTAGATTAACATTGAATGTGATGGATGATTTTATTATGATCATTCAGGTGGGATGATCACTAGAGTGAGAGATGTTGTGATCATGGCTAATCAGTTTTCATGGAACCTGATTAAAAACGTTTACCTTCACCAACTCTTAGACTCATCGAGGAACATAATGGAGTTCACTAAAAGTTAGGGTAAGAGAGAACTTATATTAAAGTAGGTTTAGTTTCCTCTATGTAAAGAATATGGAAAGAATAACCTAAGTGAATTTCTTACAGGAAAGAGATGATGTATTGTATGTGGTAATGAAGGACAGAAATAAAGTGATTGTACGGAAAAAAATGAAGAGTTGATTAATGAAATTTAAGAGAATATTTCCCTCCCTAAAACATCATTGATGGTTATGTTCATTAAGTTTATAATAAATGGTCAATATGATATTCAATGTCCCAATAGGAAATCTCTTGAATAGGATCAACAAGGTGGTGTGGGTAATGGTTTCATTACTAATGAAAAATAGTGTATGGATGAAATTTGGAAAGAAAGATGTATTGTATAATAGGATGAGGTATCCTTATTAATGTAATAAAAAAAAGTGGAATAAAAAATGATTTTATGTATTTGGATTCAAGAAGTATGTTGTTTCAAAATTGAAAAATATAAATATTATTAAGGATATTCTTGACACTATGTTTTTAAAATAACACATTGAATAGTTCTAATGGAATAGAGAAGAGATAAAATGGAAGGGTGATTCCCATGGAAAAAACATGATTAAGGGAATTATAACCCTTACTATGTTCATTATGTTATGATAATGTTGTTTGGATAATGATTTGTGGGATATGAATAAGTAAATTGGAAGGTACTAATTACCTTTGAACTAATTAAGGATATGTTGGCTGGTAGTTCATCCTATGATTGATAAAGTTTAAAACATATTGTATTTATGGGATATATCCAGGAATCTATGGAATAAGCAAGCATGTATGTTTTCCAAAAAAGATTTATGGTAATTCAGGCCATTACCATGCTCCAAGATAATTTACCACAAGGGTATTCATGTGTTTGGTATGTGACAACCTAGAGCTACTTTGTGATACATGGGGGATCAATGTTAATATAGTTTCATGACTTTCTTTCTATGAATTTTTATTTTAATATTTCATAAGGTTTATAAGGATATCAATTAATGAAAGGTTTATATTGACCTTTACAGGAAGTATTTATATTCTCAGGATGTATTGAAAACCTTTGTTAAATGACTATTTAGTGATTAACCTTATTTAAAGGATGTATATCATATTTAATAAATTATATTAGTATGGTTTTATAAAAGGAATCCATGTATGTTTGGTGATAACCAATCATGCTTGACAATGCCACATGTCTTGAACCTATGACTGAAAGACGATAAGGGCTTTATGATTACCACTGGCCTACACAATGTCGTGGTTAGTGTATAATTATTCTTTATGAATAATTATTTATTATTAAATATTAGTGTATATTTTTTTGTTTAGGGATTAATGTATTAACCATATGAATTTTTAAGAATAGTTATAGATAAATAGTTATACATCGAAATCTTTTATGATCCTTAATATCTTTTGAAAGTGCATTTTTTCAGTTAAGGCATAAAAGTTAATTTATGGATATCTATTACAATAAGTAATGGTTGAATAAAAAATTTATAAAATAAAAACTAAATAATGATTTTTTATATAAATATGTTATGTAACTATATTTCCTTATATTCTTAGTTAATGAAATAATTACTCAATGCAATGATAATGATAACAAGAACATGTATTGTCCTAACACCTTAATTTTGGATGAACTAGTGTCCTTCTAAATCATAAATGAATTATGACTTTTAGGTCATAAAATTGTCTTTGATCATCCATTATTTTGATTAACGAACTCAGTCACTCCCTATAAATATTTACACTTTTCTTCCATGTCTAATCTTCAATCCCACCCGATGTTCTTCTATGTGGAAACCTTATTATATGTTACTTTGGGTAAACATTATGGTTCCAACATTACCTTTTTATAGGAATTTATAATATTAATTTATATAATTTAGATTTCAATGAATTAAACTTTATATTATTAATACTTCGATAACCCAGATGAATTTCTAGGATGAAATTCATTTTATAATTGTATGAATTTAACACCCATAGATTTTGTGAATAATTTTTTTTCAAATTAATTTTTCTTCTTGATATTTGGAATTTCACGTGAAAATGGAAATAGTTATATATATATATATAAGGAAAATATTTCAAAAATTCCATTCAAATTAAATACCAACTTGGATTGCACTACCCTCAATAATAACTTGGCATACGTTACATGAAACACTGAGTTTCTGCGAAGCATTATTTTATTATTAATTTTAAATGATATAAGTATAACATATACTTAAAACATAGAGATATGAATATTAATAACTACCTCTAAATATTTTTTTATAATTTTTTTCAATAAATAAAACCTATGGATAATGAAAGATTTGATTTTTGGAAAAGTCCTTTTAATTTTTAAAAACTCTATTTTCTCGAATGAACCGATTTTAATAAAAAAATAATTTTGTACATATTTAGAAAATTAATTTGATAAAATAAAATTTACTTTTTAATTTATAATGTAGAAATTATCTTAGAGTGATTTTGTGAAATTTTTTTGAAAAACTTTTTTTTTGATGAATACTGAAAAATATTACATTTTAGTTAAAAACTACATTTTTGTTTAAATAAATAATAGTGTTAAATTATGTTATAAATTTATTTTAAGGTCAAATTATATCAATTTTAAATATATCAATACTATTTATTTCATTTATTTCATTAAAATCAATTTCACTTCTTAATTTAATATACAAATTTAATAAAGTTTTTGAACATGTTTCTACTTAAAAAACCTGTAATTTCATCCCTCCTGTGAGATTAATGTTAATATTAATTTTTATGATTCTTTGAATTTAATTTTTAAAAACCAAAATACCCCATTTTAATTAGTATAATATTTATATTCTAAATATATAAATTTTATTTTTTTACCAAAATGATTAGTAAAACTGATTATAATTAATCACAATAATTCAGGTCAAATTTAGTTTAATTAGGAACTAAAAGCTAATATTAGAAGCCCAAATGACTTATAAAATTGTCCAAATTCCATTTTATGACCATATATTGGACATAAAACTTAAATTATTTATTTATGTTGATTCTTTATGACTTTTTTATGTAAGAACACGTGTACACCTAACATGTTTTAGAAAATTACAAATGAGTCCTTTTCCTTCTATATAAAAGGCCACCACCTCTCCCACATCCACAAAACTCTCAAACATAATATATTAGGAAAATATCTACCCAATATACTTTAAAAAATCCCTACCTTACAATATAAATCCTTCTATTGGGGGCAATGAAATCCAAGAAATCCTTTTGGCACAACCAAAAAAATTAACGCGATTAAGAGGTAACATCTTCTCTCAAGTCCTATAATTTATTTTCCATCTCCAAAACCAACAACTGTATTTACTATATAATTATATAAAAAAACGAGTATCCTAAATATAATATTATTTTTTGTTTTAAATTTTTCTACCAACACTTATTCACACATCAATATAATGGGTAACAAACAAACTGTCTCTCTGAACTTTGAGCTACTACCTTATGAAACGATGATTGTTCATTTTTCCATTACCACCTATCATGGGTTCCATTATGATGGAAAATATATTTATATATGTTGTGTATTTTATTCATTATTTAATTATCCTTATTTATTCTTTTTAAAACAAATATCTTTTTTAAATTCAATTTGGAGTTAATACAATAATTTTGTTTGAGGAAGTGTGATCTAAATCCCCTCAAACTGATTTCATTCATTCACACACTATATGGAATGTATTAAGGATATATGAAGTAAATATATATGATCTAACAAATATAATTTAATAATTATATATATATATATATATACATATCTGTCTTTTAGTTTCTTTCTCTCAATACAACAATTAAATGGAAATAACATTCTTGCATACTGGGAAATGCTAGCCGATCAGCAATGCAAGGTGGGGAACTAGGCGATCAATGATACAGAAGCTGGAGAGGGGCGGTTCTAGTGGGTTGGGCATACGAGTCACGTATTGGGCATGGTATGCCTCTGGTCCTTCGGTTCAAGTATTGCAGGTCATGTTAGGCATTGTGCCTTGGGTCTATGGGTCTGGTAAGGGTTCCCCATCAACCCTTAAAAGGGGGATTATCCATAAAAAAATAAAAAATAAGGCTTTCGGGTTATTCAGGTAACATTCATGCATACATACGACATACCAGCTCTATGAATAGTGTATTTTGTTTCATAATTTTATATTCTCTAGATTATTATAATAAAAATATAATTTATATTAATTATATTTATATCATGGATTACATTATGGAATCTTGATATAAGTATAATGATGAAAAATATATCAAATTAAGACACATATGAAAAACAAAGAGAATATTACTCAAAATATAAGCTTAACATAGGATGGTAAATAAGCGGGTAATATATGGTCGTAATAAAACCATATAAGGTATTAGATGTAAGAATTTGGTTTTCTAAGAGATTTATAATAAATTTGTATTTATTATATTTTTTTTGAAGGATTAAAATGAGTTTCCTGGACTAAGGTAATGAGATTTCATCTCACATTTTACTTATGTATGATACATGCTATGTTTTCCACTCTTTCCTTTTGTGTGGTGTATGTACTAACCTTTATTGTATTATATGTATCTTATAATTAAATTTATGTGTATTAAAATATCCATTTTTTGATGTTTCTTTCATGGGGATTAATTTTTAAAAGTTACCAAATCTGTGAAATAGTTTGATCTCAATTTTCATTCTTTAGAATCATGTTTTATTATGCACCTAAATATTATTTTGATTTTTATATTAACCCATTTTACTTGAAATATTATGAATTTAATAATTTCTGTGATATTTTAAGACTCGTGAATTTTATTTTTCTTTCATGGATAGTATGACCCCAATTTAAAAAGTTATAAGAGTTTATTGAGACAATCTTATCACTTTTTATAATTGTTTATGTTTTTTTCTTCCTTTAATGAAATATTAAGATCCTTATCTTAAGAAAATTAATTAATTTTTTATCCTATGATTATTAATTGGATATTAATATATTGTTACCTTTTATTCCACTCTTTGGTATAAAATATAGTTAATAAAGTGTCTTTATGAAATCCCTACTATAAGTTATATTCAGTAAAAAATTGTTCCTTTAAAATCATGTTTTCCGAAAAGGGATTCCAAGAATATTCTACTATCCTCCTAAAATATTTAAAATAATTTTTAACAAATTTTTTTATTTGGCCAATGTTTTCAAAGAAATCTTATTGTCAATTTCTGAATAATACATTTTCTATTATTTTTATCGTGCAAAAGAAATAATCTTTTTACATCGTACAACATGAACGGATTTAACCGCATCATTTAGTTAATGAAAATTTTTCATTTTTAAAAATATACTTTTTTCAATTTATTTAAAAAATAATTTTCAAGGAAAATTGTTTTCAAAATTTTTTCAAGATTCATTTATATATTTTCATAGGAATTTTTTTTCAAAATTTTATCAATATTCTTATATATTCTTTCAAGGAAAAATACTTTCAAAATATTTTCGAAATATTTTATATTTATTCATGGAAAATCATTTTCAAAATGTTTTCAAGACTTATTTATATTTTTTTAATGTATTTTCAAATAACTTTTTTTTAAATAAAATTTCAATATTATTTCATATGATTTCAACTAAAAACGTTTTTATAAAACTTTCAACCATTGTTTATAAGTTTTCGAAGTGTTTTCAAGGAAAAATGTTTTAAAATGTTTTGATTAATATTTTTTTTGTTTTCAAGGATATTTTTTAAAAAATTATTAAATGTTTTCATTATATGTTTTCAAGTTATTTTATAATAATATGATTTTCAAATGGTTTTATGTATTAAAAAATCCTTTTTCAAATAATAATGGATATTTTTCTCAAGAAACATGTTTGAAAGATATTTCAAAATTATTTTCAATCTAAGATGACATCTGTTGATGTTACTCATGCCCTTATAACAAATGATTTTAAGGATCCTTTGATATTCATTCTATAAATATGTTATTCTTAATGTCATGGTATTTTTGAAACATGTTTCTATTTCATGAGTTATATATATATGAAATTTATTTTCTTTTAACAGGTTATTCTTTGGATGAAATGATTGTGAAACATATATTCTTCCACATAATATGATATGGTTACATGTTTATGATACCCATTTATTTCATGGGTTATTATATGATTATTTATGATCTTATGAAACATGTATCAATGATTTTATTATGAGATGGTTGGTACCTATATCTCCATCCAATAAATTGGATAATGATTTATATCTCATGAGATAGAAATGGATAAAAATGAGAAATAAACTTGGTTCAGTATTACAGGGCTGCAATGGAAAATATACTCAGTTTAGTAATATAATTCTGGAACCAGGGGTTAACATGGTTCATTAATACACATTTTTAATGAAGGGTGAACTTATATTAGTAATTCAAGGCTGTAATGAGGGGTTAACTCGGTTCAGTAATACATGGTTGGAACGGGGTGTAAACTCAATTCAGTAAAGGAATTTTTCCATTATTATGGTCTCAATAGCAATGCCTTAACTACTATTGAAATCATTGTATATTTTTTTGTGTCCTCCACAAGTCCATGTTTTATTCCTATGTTATTAATTCATATCTTATTTTCTTTATTTATTTATGATTCATGTATTATAAAATGTAATGATATAGGATATGATTCATGTATCTGATCATTGATATGAAGGGAATGATTTTCTATTTTAATGATCATGTTATTATACCCTATGATCGTAATTATGACTACATATATCATTTATTTACCCTTACTGAGCTTTTTACCTCACCCATTTATTTTTTTACTTTCCCCAGTTTATGAATAATGGTTTTAGGTAGAAGTTTAAATGATTGAGATCTTTAAGAGAGTTTTTAATATCTTTCACAATGATAAAATATTATGTATCCAAGTTTCCAAATACACTGAACAATTATGTTCATCAGGCACATATTTTTGTAATGTATCAAATATTCATCCAAAATAATGTAATATCCATGTATGTCAATCCTAGGTTACCATATCTCCTTTGGGGATGCCTCACCTCGGCTAGGCCTTATAGGCTTTGATCGAGCATGAGGAATATTTTATTTCATTAGGAATACTGATGGGATAGATTAGGATCTAGTATATTCTAGATTTTAGCCAAAATTTCCTTGGTAATCCTATATTCTTCAACACTTATTTATCGAAGGTGGATAATTTAGGTGCCTCATCTCGTATAGTCACCTATCCATTTCTTAACTATTTCCCTCACTCAGTTTTATTTATCATATTAATATTTTTGATGTATTTTTATAGTAAATGTGAAAAATTTGGTTTTAAATGTTTCATGAAAATGTTTTGGGAGTTATTTTTCACTCTATTCCCACTTTTCAAATAAAAAAAGATTTATTATTACTCTTTATCTCTTTCCCTAAAATGTTTTTCCCTCTTAACTTTGGAAAATAAACTCATTTTAATTTTAAAAGTAAATTGACCATTATTTTTAAAAAAATGTGTGTGAAAAATATGTTTATACATTTTATTTAAATCTTGCAGTTAGTGAATATTTTATTTAACGTAATTTCATTGTGGAGAGATTATTTGGGTACAAATACATTATCTATGTATCAACGAGGCCCTGATGATAGAAAAAAACCCTACCATTACATGGTTGTCGGGTCCTAGATCACCCCACCATCAGTTTCCCTATAGGAACGTGGTCCCCTTCTTGGGGCCCACCCATGTGACTGAATGGATCATTAGACTAATGAATCTCACAACAGGCCAGCACATGTTCTTTCTGGTGTTTTTTTCCTCACTCACACACACCTTGGGAAACTTTCTATACGGTCACCCATCTTTATAATAATCTCCAAGACAAGCAATCTTAAATATGGACATCTAATCAGGTAGGATCTAAAAAAAATTAAACCCTTTTAAATGTGTTATACATTTAGTCATTTAACCCTTCATTATTTTAGGGAGTTACATTCAACCCCTATTAAAGAACAATGTCATCATTTTGACCCAAAATCTCAACCCAGGTAGTCCCACCACACTTTTAGCTAGGTTCAATTGATACTAATGTAACAAATGGGCCCCGATGAAGTGCATACAACACACCTTAAAAAGTTCATCAGGTACTGGTCTTCCAGGTAGAACGAATTTTCCAACAGAAACATGGTCCCCAATCTAGGGCCCACCCACAAACCTGAATGGATCATCAAACTAATGACTTTCCCATAGGCCAACACATGTTCTTTCTACTGTGAATTTCCCTACTCACACACACCTTGAGAAATATCCTAGAAGTTCACCCATCTAAATCACTTCTCCATGAAATTACAAACTTAAATGTAGAGTTTTATTCCAGTAGGATCCTAAAAATAAAGGTAAACCTTGTTGACATGAGTCATATGTTTAGTCATTAAACCCATTATCATTATGGGGTGATAGATTCACTAGTGGAGCTCAATGTTTTCTTTGGAATTATGTGATAAATCATGTGATTGTGTGTGAATGTTTTAATTTTTTCTAATAAAATGTAAACATTTATTTCTTATTAGTGTGGAATGAATAATAGTTGAATGAATTATCACATTCCATTTTTTATTATCCTTTTTAATCATTTTATCTTTGGATTTTCTCTTATATATAAGGTGGTTTGAATCAAAATTTTGTGTTTAAAATGTTTTTCCTCTATTTTACTATTTTTGTGCATATTTATGGGGAAACTATGTGACCTTCTAATGTTAAGAACCCTTTCAATTCATTATCCCCTAGAAAGGATAGGGTTTCAAGGTACGTGGATGGTTAGATTCAAACCGTGTTTCTCCAAGGAGTAACTATGTGAGTCATTGGGTGTCCCTAGATGAGGTTTCATGGCTTTAGAATAGTTAATCCGAACTATGAGTAAATAAAAAACATGGTTATGTATTTTTTATAGAACCAAACCAAATAGTTGGTGCATGTCATTCCAAACCAATCAACCAAACCATGTGGGTTTGACACGAGTCTGTTAAAGGACACATGGTTGATGCCCAGTTTCCCAAACCATGTGTAGGTATATGGTTCATTAAAAATATATTTTTACCTTTTCCCTCCCCATCTAAAACCCCAAAACACATCCCTTTCTTCCAATTTGGATCGTATGACCTTAGGGGTTTCACACCTCATCTTCATGCCTCCCACCTCTTTCCATGGTTATTCCAAGCTTATTTTTTCAGGTTTGAGGTGATTTATTCAAGGTAATCTATTCCTCTATTCTTATTCTACCTTTTTCTCCCATTTAATTATTAATTACTCTTATCCCTTGGTTATTATACTCTATAGTTCATGTTTATTTGGTTTTAAATTTGGGGTTTTATCATCCCAATGTTCTCATAGATTTTTTTTTTGTAGACCATTGTAGAGTTGATCATGGTTTTCATTGATTGATTGTCATGAGTTTGAGGTGGGTTTCCACTTTCATTAACCCTTTAAATATAATGAACTTGTATTTCTTGATGTTCTGAACTTTTCTTAATAATATTTATGGATATTTATTATTTATAATAATTATTTATAATGAAATCAAGTAATTTTATTTGTAATTCCTTATAAATAGATATGTTGTGATGAGATTCACACAGCAAGTGCTTTTTAAAATTATTTTTTGGACTTAAAAAAATATTTTGAATTATAAATGGTGATTTAGTTTTGACAAATTGATTTCTAAATGGTTTTGGGTTTAAAATGTTTTATTTGTTCATTTTAGAAATGGTTTGTTACACAATATTTTTTTGACGCTCGGTTGGCATTTTTGAAATGGGTTTTCTATGGAAAACACTCTTTGTGGTATTCTTATTGCCTTATTACCGTCAAAGAAGATGGGATGTACATTATATGAGGACACCCTAGTGAATTACTTTTTTGAAGGAAAGGGATTTATCCTTAGGGTGGTGGTTGTGGGTGATGATTATATGTGTATCTTGTGACCATTCATTAAATATATAGTTTGGTGCTTAGACTTTTTTAGTACACCCCCACTTAGAAATTAAATAGGAACCCAACTAACCTTATGGAATATGTAAGAACACTTTCATCACTAGTTTAAGATTATGCACTGGCTAGTGGACCCATAGTTTGGACACATTATTATTTGGGGATTTGGCCCCTCAATTAGGCTAGGTTGGGTATGATCGACTATAAGGGATATTTGATTTCATCATGCATAGTCACATGATGGGTCAGGTTCCTGTATGTTCTAGACATTCCTATAATCTCTTAGGTGATCCCATATTCTCTAGAATATATTTACCTATGGAGGATAATTTAGCTACATCAAATGGTATGGCAAATTGTGAATATCTTACCCATCTCCCTAATTGGGTTTTCATTTCTCCTATTAATTTTTTATAGTGTACAACTTTTGAAAAAGTGAATAATTGGTTTTTAAATTATTCTTGGAAAATTATTTGGGAATTTTTTATACTATCATCCACTTTTTCAAATAAAAACATCATTTATTATTACTCTCCCTTTCATTCTGTAAAATGATCAAGCCTCCTTATTTTGAATAAGAATATTGTTTTAAATGAATATGTTAATGGATCATGTTTAATGAAAGAAGTTTGTGTAATGCCTATGTTTATTTATTTTTTTCAAACATGCAGTTTGTGAGTCTTTTACTTAAAGGTTATTCTTTTAAAATCGATTATTTGGGAATACCTAATGAGTTTTAATGATCACAACTTTAATTCTACTCTTTTTATCCATATATGTATATTCTAGATTACTTTTTAACTTCATTTTTTGATGTTGGTTTTTTGGTTTTTTGGGTGACCCATAGAGTCACATAAATATCTATCCATTATTAGGATTAATTTCAATTTATTTGTGGTTTATTTATTTTGTTTTTTTTTTCAATGATTACTTATATAAATCTTCTAAATTATTATATTGTTGTGTTCATTTATTTATTTTGGATGAAACCATTCACATAATATCCATTTAATGTCTTTGACACTTGTTTCCACCCCAATGTGATTGGGAACATGCCTCAGGGGCATCAAGAGATGTATTAGGTGACTGGTTTTAGGTCAAATCAGGTTGGTTCATGACACTAAGTAACAAAAAATATCCCATCATCACCACATCATTTAAAAATTCTACATTTTTCTTTATTGAGAATAAAATATTTATTTCTAAATAATAAAAAGTAAATCGATTTAAATTTGATTTTTTTATTCAAAATGGAAAACCCCCCTTCACAAGACAAGAGTTTAAGGAGGTATAAGGTGATGAATCTTTGAGGTATCACATAGAAAAAAACCATTACACTACCAAGTGTAGGACCCCTCTATAGAGAAAACCAACTAGGGTTCCTCATGACTACTCCCCTAAGAATGGGCATATGCAACAAAGCTGGCCTTCCTCAAAATATGATGGACCACACATCCATTAGAGATATCCAAGGAACAGCTTTAGAAAAGGTATGCCAAACACCACGGTTCCTCACCTTTCCCTTGAAGGGTTTGAATCAACACCTAAGAGTCTGATTCCACTTTCAAAACCACCAATGAGAACCTTTTGAAAAGCATAACACCCATGTGAAATGATCGAACCATCTCACCTAATGAACTTCCTAGTCCATGAATGCTGCTAAAAGACACTAAAAACCCATTCTTGTCACACACTAGGCCTCCCTCATACATCTTCCCATTCAAAAAAAATCTGTCCATGTTTAGTTAGAAGCCATTACATGGGGTTGCCATCTCTCCCAGCATCCCTATGAACTAGGTTGAGCCACTAGCCTGTTAAGAATACACTAGAGAACAACATAATGCATTCCACCCTTTAACAATGATCCTAACTATTGTATCAGGCCCTTAATTCTCACCTAAAGAAAAGAACCAGATGTCCGACCCTCTATTCATTATTTATTCCAAGCCTCCCAAAGTGTCTATAAAATAATTTTAACAATGATGCAATGATTATTGGCTTCTATCCCATGTTGCTCCTCACCCAAGAACCAACACATGAAGAAATACTATAGGTATGTGAAAGATGAATTGTAATTAACCCATTAATCCCTACTAGTCCAAAGACTAATCACCCATTGAAAATGAGAAAACTCATCTTTATAGATGCTTCATTACACAATAGGAGATCACCCCACTCATCATAGACCCCTCCCAGTCGAATTAGGCCATGATAATTATTCCCATTAAATATCCCTGAATGAGATTCTGTGAAACAAATTTTACCTTCTTCTTTAGAAAACACTATTTACTTGAATAATTCAATATGTTGTGATCTAATAATGGCTTCAAGAAACCTAGGATGGAAGTTGGGCTCTCTCACTGACATATACATCCCTGGAGAACATAGAAAAACAGTTTCTCCCCATCCCAGTTGTATTTCGATTGGTTAATATCCCCACGACCAACCACCCATTTAAAGGATTCCTGAAGGACTTCAAGATGAAACACCACAGTTTTCCAAAATCTGAATAATTTTCTACAATCCCAGTCCTCACAATTATTTCCATATTTAATACTCAGTGTCTGGGGCCACATATATTTCCCAACAAAAAAAATCCATGCTAGACTAGACTGCATAGAGTGCATAGAAACTGATAAATCTCTAAGGTTGACTCCTCCTTCCGCCACCAGTTTTCCCATTCAAGAACATGAGGCCAAATGACCCATTCTTATGAAATTATCATCCCAAAGAAACTTGTTCATCACTACCTTCATAGAATAAATAATCCCCTTAAGTGGAGTGATGATAGATATGAAATGTACTAGTATTAAAGAAACCAAAATATTAATCAACACCACTTGATCCCCAATGGGGAGAAACATGTTTTTCCAAGAAAATATTTTAACTACCATTCTCTTAATGAGATCCTCAAAAATGACATTTTTCACTTGACCCTAGAAAATGGGTGCCTCGGGATTAATCATAGGTTACTATTTTTTCTGAATAACTAGAATGTCCTGAATATCGTAGGCCCTTTTTCATTTATATTTATTGTATATAAATATATTTCTCTTCCAAGAGTTAACCTGTTGGCCACTTAATCTACCATTAATCACCATAATTCGTCTGAAATTTACCAATGACGCCCTCCTTTAATTCAAAAAATAATAATAATGTAATTAGAAAACATAATATGGAAAGAGGATCCATCCAAGGCCTGTGAAATATAGGGAAACATATATTGGTTTATCAAGAATCTATGTATGTTTTGAGAAATAGCCTCCTGTGCATTGAGGAACATGATGGGTGAAAGAGGGTCCCCTTTACTCACCCCATGTACATTCTTGAAAAAACCAAAGCCGTTCCCTAGAATAGAAATGTTTATCAAAGTAGATGATAAGAAACCGAAGCATAAATCACAAACCCCTTTATGAAACCCAAGATTACTCAACACCAAAATTATTAAAATCCATTAGAGCATATCGTATGCCTTATCCATGTCCACCTAAATAGCCACATTGATCCAACCACATTCTTATTCACAGCCTCAAAGAGCTCTTGAACCACTGCCCCTTAAATACATCTACCTTGGACAAAGCCCTTCTATTCTTGGGAAATTATACTCGGGATCACATTATTCAGACTCCTTGCTAGTAAACCTACGAAAATATTATATGATACATTTCATAGAAATATTGGTATATAAGAAGAAATTGAGGTTGGGTCTTTAATTTTGGGTAATATAACCACCCTGTAAGCCCATAAAATCATATTGGGGGAACCCCTTAAAGTAATCTTGCTTCGCCTCAATAACCTTCAGCTCCACAAAATCCTTTTCCACCACGTAGAAGGCTCCCAAGAAATAGTATGGCCCATGAGCACTCTCCAAAGAAATGATGCAAAACAAACTTCATCACCAGACGATAATGTCTTCAATTTATCATTATCCTTCCCATCAATCCTCCTGGAAATACTCCCAACGAAAACCCAATGTTCCTTGTTCAAAACATCCTCCCTCGGTGGCTCTGGCCGATCACCTGCAAGCAATAGTTCAAAGTGTTCCAATGACAACCTATTGATGACATTCACATCATATGAAAACGAACCATCCTCCAGACTGAGGTTATCATTTGTATTTTTTACATTTCTTCAAATATGCATGGGAAAAACAACTATTTATATATCTTTATTTGATCCACATTACCCTGACTCTCTTATTGTAAAACCTATCAACCTCCAACAACCATTGCACTGGAAAAAAATTCTTGTCACATAAACTTAATAAAAACGATTCATCCTTGTTTTATTAATGAAAATCTTCCAACCAGGCTATATCCTTATGAAGCACCTCCACTAACCCATCTGTTGTTGTAATATTCATCACAAACCTGTTAATATTAGACTTGATCCGATTTAGATGTTGATAAATCCCAACCCAAGCTCTTATGTCTATCTCATGAGCCTAGAAATATTTCATCATTTGCATGAAACCATCCCTTCTATGCTAGTTCACCGAGTAAATAAACGAATTATTATCCGTACTCCAACCATCAATTCTATAAGTAGTAGTGAATGGTCTAAAAGGGATGAGATAGATGAGATACAGAGGATCTGGAAAAATATACTATGCCCTTAATTGTTTCTAGACATCTATCCAATCTACACAATATACGACTACCACCTCTTCGGCTGTCACACTATGTATATTTTCACCCACTAAATCCCAAGTCCATGAGCCCCTTACTGGATATGAAATTACAAAAATACAAATTTCCATTATTATATAACATTGAACCACCATTCTTTTCAAGGATGTCAACAATGGAATTGAAGTCTCCACCTACAAACTATGATAAACTAGCTACCTCAAAAGAGAGAAGACACTCCCACACGATTCTCTTTTCTAGAATATCGCTACTAGTATATACGAAGGTCAACAAGACTTCCAAACCTCTAAACATGAGTTTCAAAGTAATACACTAATCATAAACCTGAAAAAGCTCTAACTAAGGATAATTCTTCCAAAAACCCTATATATGTTTGTTATCCCAATGGCTATAAAAGTGACCACCAAACACTATTTCATGTTCTAATTCCCATTCATATACTTTACTAGAAAAAAATAAACCATCTTTTCCCCTTATGATACACAACTTCACTATAAACATTATTTCATATCCTATTTCACATAGTTTATTGACACATAACATGTAGTGACTATGACAATTACCAACCTAGACATATATAGATCACATTACTTACACCCCAAAATTGTATTTCCATGAGCCAATAATATTCAACCCTTCATCATTTACAAATATTATGATTTCTTCCTTGTTGTACCTAATTCTAGTCACAAGATTATAATTTCCAATCATAATAGTGGTGTATCCAATATCATTAATATATATTCTAGTGTGATCAAATTCATTGAAGGAAATATCTACAACCACTATCTTCTTATATCTTCTCTCTTTGATCCATATCTTTGGATTTATACATGATATTGACTAATATCATTGATCTTCTTAAGAGTATGACGGTCTAACATAATCTCCAGAGGAATAAAATTTCTTTTCAATTTCATTATCAATTGATGTTCCTTGGAACTTATGTATGCAATAACATTATTTCTTCTCTATTACGTTCTTCTACATTCCCAATGAGAAATATCTATCCATGTCAAAATCCTACACACAAAAATCAATGAACATCAATGTAATTCATGTAACATAAAACTATGTTTGGATGAACCTGTTTATCTTAATCTTGTTTATAACTATCATCTATAGAACATAAATTTTCATAATGTCCCATCATTACACAATAATAACACCTAATACGATGGGTATTCCTTTTCATTATTTCAACACTAACAATTTTTTAATTTATTTCCATAAATATTATGATTATGATTTATACCTAAATCAATATTAAACCTCAGAGTGGAAAACTGTGGTTTAATAGAAACCATGTATTTTTTTGTCATCTCTGATACTAGTAATTTTTTCTGATGTGAAAACTTCTTCTCTAGACATTCCTTTGACATTTTTTCGACCGCCTAATTGTAATTTCAATTTTCTCTCTCCTATGAAACATGATTCCACAATGTCATATCAAAAGTCAAGATTTTCTCTTCATATTTATCCATTCATTATAGGCTGAATAATTCCTTATAATTTTCTTCGATATATTTGACTCGATCTTTTATTTTGTTGGTTAAACTATCGATAACCTTGGTATATTATTTAATATAGAGTTTGAACTCAATGAATTTCTCTATGTTATATGTATTCTCAAATATGATCTTTTAAATGCCATCGATCACCTAAAAATTCCAATCTTCTTACTACTCTATATAGTGTTTTTTCTTCATGAAGCACCCTATTAGTTATCTTTGTTTTTACACTCCAAACAACTATATTATTATTCCAATCTTCTAATTCAACCTAAGTATTGGATATTAAATTAAATCTGACTTCTGTATTGTTTCATTGTTCCATTAACTTTGAATTACCCACAATTCCACCAGAAAATATTCTTCATAATCCATGTAGTCTTTCATTTATTCTACCTTTGATATTTATAAACATTTATTTTGTTATGAAAAAACATATTTTTTCTATTGAAATTTCTCTTAATATTTTTCATACCATTCATATTGTCTGGATATTTCATTCTAAAAACATTATCACCTTCCTCATCCCCATCATGATAATTCCGGGGATACTTTTTTAACAATATGTCCCACCTTTCCACAATGAAATCATATAATAGGAATTTTCACTTCAATCATTCATTTCCCCTTTGTAGTTATATGTAATGAAATGGCGTAACCACATCCACAAAATATTATTCCTAACCATCTTATATATTGAGGTTTTTCATTTATTTGAATTTCAGTTCCATATAATTTCCTTTTCTAGAGACTCGTTATCATCATTTATCATCTCATACACAAAAAGAGTGTAATGTAATCTATACAATGCCATCTGATTTGGATTTTTATCTTCCAAAAAAAATCATTGTTGATATGAGGTGGATGCCTTATCATGATGTGCTTAAATATAATTACATATTTTATAATTTATTCTAGACCATGAATTTATTACACAAAAAATTAACCAAATAGAAAAATTCATCAATAGAATCAATGGGTTGCGTTCTCCAGTCATCATATTTGTTCAAAAAAACCTATAATATTTAATCTGTATATTTATAATCACATTCCTATATATTTACTAAATTTTACCACATGATATAAATTGATTTAAATGTCATCACATTAATGTAGACTACGTTAGTTAAATCTTTTAATAATACATTGATACTATTATACTCATCATCCAGTTTTCTTAAGTCTTATTATGATAAAACATGACTGTATACACTCTCATAAATAACATACATCGCATATGTAATGAAATATATTCTTGATAATAAAATTTATTGTTTCATCTAATTCTTCCACAACATAAAATTATTTCCATAGAATATCATAATTAATGTGTCATTAACAACCTCCATTGAAACCCCTTAGATAGAATAACTGATTTAAACCTTTCATTATGATACAAAATTTTATCCCAAATTAGTTAAATACCCTGAGGGGGTGGCTGAATCAAGGTATTACTGATTAAAACCATTGTACCATTTAGATGTTGTTATTTCGTCAAATTAAACTCTCATATAAATCTCTACCATAGAAAAAACAATATTACAACAAGAAAAACTAATAATAATTTTAATTTCTTACCCTTAATAGTACGTGTCCATGGAGAAAAAAATGACAATGTGATGCTGTACTAATTTTACTAGATTGAACTCTTATTACAAGGTTTGAAGTGGAAAATCTATCCCTTCTTTACAACCATTCACAATTTGAAAGCTCAATGCACTTTCTACTAATGTGAATGGACTAATACTCTATTAGAACCTTTTGGCAATACGTTTTGAGTTGATTCACACATATGTATTTATTTATGTCAATGATTCATCTAAGAGATGGAATCCTCCTTTGTGGAATACTATTCTTCTAAGATTGTGCAACTCATGTCGAATAATCTATCATGAGATCTCTATATGAGATAGCTATATGATACATCCCTATAAGACTTCTCTCTGAGACCCCTCCATGTGAGTGATCCATGATACCTCTATGCGAGACTCATCCATGACTCCCATACATGATAATGATCCTTGATACCCCTATACGTTATCCCTTCATATGTTAATATAATTTTCATAAGAATCACATGACACTATCAGGAGACCCTTTTAAGGTAACTCAGTTCATGTGATATCAAAGGGTTTACCTATTCACAAAAAACTACCCTCTGATACTTCAAATTGAACGATTCTGTCGCTATATCTCTCTATGACACTCCTTCAAGATCCCTTCTTCTGATTACATAGATTAGGTATTTCCAATGCATGAACTTAATAATCTCCTGGGAAATAATCTTCCTCAGGTCAATCCTCTTAGAAAAACATCTCTATATCATTATGGATAGTTTAGGAAGTACATGTAGTAATAAATCCACCTCCTTTAAATTGTTAATCATTGTTATCAATTTTTTCATAAACATTAGAAATCATCCTTACACAATTCATGTGATCTCACAGCGTGATCAGCTTCCGTATGTCAAAAGTCATTTCTGTAATCACCAACATTTTATTTGAGTGTCTCATGTGATCCCATCATATGATAAATTGACTATCATGAATGCTTCACATTATCTCATCATGATATTCAAATAAAATCATATTCCCAACCCCATTTTATTTTAGTGTACTGTGTGATCCCATCATGAAAATAAAAAAACAATGTGTAATTCACATGACTTTGAAAAAATTTAAGAATAACAAATCATTTACAAACTATTATTATTAATGAACATTATATTATCTCTTCACAAGATCAACCAACATTCATGTTCACTTTGTGGAATCTCACCATGAGATCTACTAATAATCATGTGGTACGTTTAGGTGCTCTCTATGATTAGTTCTAAAGTTCACTCTCTATGTGATTAATTCATGAATTATAAATTTATATGTTATGTTCTATAATTCACACTCTTCATGATTATTTCTAACATTTTTACTCCAAGTTATGAGTTCGGACATACGTTCCAACTCTACATGCCTCCTTTGATAGCCAACCTTTTTCAACAACATCATCCCTTGAAAAAAACATGTCGACCCCAAAGCACCATCAAAATGTATTTTTTGCAACAAATTATTTTTTATATGATAAAATTATTATTTGAAGTAATTTTCAACCATATTAGAAAATATTCTCAATGTTTTAGAAGGAATGTTCATATCATTTTCTTGAGGAGAAACATTTCAATTTTTACTAAAATGGTGAAGTAAATAACTATTTTAACATTTATCGGATGCTTGGTTTTTCTCATAATCATAATGATTATTATATTTAAATATCACAAGAAATGTTTCCCTAGTTATTTATAGGAATGAATGTTTCCCAATATTTTGGTTTTTTTTATTTAAATTATTTTAAAAGAAAATGATATTTTATCATGTCTATAAATCCATGAATGAATGTTCTTTTAGACATATTTTCATTTCTTTTAACATCTTATGATGAATGTTATCACTTAGTATGGTTATATTATAATGAAAACAAAAAACTTATTTCTTTGGATGACTTATGATCAAGTTGTTTAATTTTATGACTGGGTGAAATGTTAACATTTCATATGCTAGTTTTTCAATATAAATGTTTATTTTGATTATCTATTGGATTTTTATTCATTTATATAATATAATGAATGAATTGGGAATAGTAAGTGATATGTGGGGACATTTATATCTAATAAATGCGTATGTAGGTGTCATGATTAAAATTATTTTCTGTTTGGTATATTCCTTACATATTTTGTAAGATGTCTTGGCATAAGGCCCCAGTGGTAAGATTATAATTTTAATATTATTCATTATATCATTACTAAACTAAATATTTTCAACCATGTGATTATTAATATTCTTATATAATCCATCAATACATTCCCCTTTCGAGATATTAGTTATATCACATATTTGATTATTAAATATCTCTTCCAAATTATTCATATTATTTTAATTCTATGATAAAATCTGCTACATGGTCTCCCTTAATGGGAATACGAGATCGACTTATTTTTTTTTCATTTTCCCAAGACATGAATAAATAATATTTGAATGATTCTTAATGATTTATGAATGATTTTTATTCATTATTTTTTATCCTCTAATGTAATATGTAATTTTAGTGTATATCTTGTTTACAAGGACAGTTAAACTAATTAACCATTTACGGTGTGACATCTTGAATATTTTACAAATATAATAAAAAAGGGATCTAGGTTATTTGAGTTAGGGTGGTTAAATAAGGTTGTGTTACCTTTTCAATTCTATTTTTAGAAAAATCATAGATCTATATTTGTTTGATGTTTCTAGGAATGAAGTTTTCCTCATACTTTGTATACTACAAAATAATTTTTGATAGATTTTTCAATATAACGTTTCATCAATTTATTCATTTGGAATTCAAGATATGAATATGTGAGACTATTTATTTAAATCAGATATGTCCTTTTTAAGAATACATAAATTGTTTTAAAAAATATGTTAAGAATTTATGGTGACCAAATTTATCTTTTTAAAAAAATATTTATATTAGAATAAGTGATTGATATCTATACTAATTATCATTCTGAAGAGGACCACATTGTTATTAAATATATATTGGCATTTGATAGTAAATTGGGAAGGTATAAGGATCACTGTATTAAATTAATAGTTAATTCAATGTGATTATATGATACATGAACATTTATACATTTTAAACAACACAGTTAGGATTTAACCATACATATGGTAATATATTATTTGATTAAAGGTATAATATTTGAGAAGAAATGAAAGATGAATGATGAATGAATATAAATTCCCATTTGTTTTATGTTTTAGGGAGAAATTCATTACATATTATAAAAATAAAAAAACAATAGTTATTTTGGGGACCAAGTATTAATGTGAGAACATTTTCAAGTTTTTATATTAATTGGTTCCCATTCTACATAGTAAAATGATGACATGAGTACCCTTAAATATAGTGGTGTAATGGTCATTATATATGAATTTCAATTTGTTTTTTCCTAAGATAAGAGATTATTTTTTTAATCAAAAATAAAATTTTAGATTTTTTGAGGATTTATTGTAGATTAATTATAATAAATTTTAGCTATCTGTATTTCTATGTAATCAGGTTCATAGTAACATTGGTGTGAATCATGGTGTGTATGGATTTAAACTTTTTGATTTTAAAATATTTAGTTACATGGAGGAATAATTTATCAGGGTGATGCATTATAAAATAATACTATTTTCCCATCAAATTATCAATGGTTTATTGTTTTACAATAAGAAAACATTATATGCATGATGATAATATAGATGATGTTCAAGACTTTTATGAAACTGCTTTATCTATTATATCATTACTTGCTGTTAAAAAATTATTATGATTTGGATTTAGTTCATGAAACAAAAAATGATCAAAATATGGAATATGAGAACACACGACATTACGCTAATAATTAATCATGTAAATATCCTTTAATTTGTGAAACTGAAATAGTTAAAAACTCAATTTTTCATATTGATATTTAATCATATATATATATATATTTAATGTAATTGATACATTTTTGTAATATTTTTTATATTTAATAGATCCAAAAATAATTTTTTGATGATATAGTTTTCCATCATCATTGTTGTTTACTATTTTATTAAAATTATTCATTTTAAGGTTTATATAGTTATTAATGAAAAAATTTATTATTTTAAACCAATTATGGACAATAACTTATTTATGTATTACATTTATCTATCTTTAATCAAATATATGCACAATAAATCAATCAATTTTTTTGATAATAATTTATTTCTATTTTTTGTTTGCAATTTTTATATTAATTAGTTTAAATTTTGAATTTTTGGGTTTAAAAGTCTGAAAATAATGGTTCTTGTTTCTATTATGAACAATAAATTTTTTGATGCAGTTCTTCTATTCTAATTAAATGTAGCTACATAATCATTCATTAAAGTATCATGAACATTTGTAAATTATAAAAACACAGGATAGGGAAATTAGGCATGTCCTTTTATTTATATAAATATAACTCTAATGATTGAATTATTTAATAAAATTAAACTTATATCTCAAAAAATTATGTGAAAAACATATTCTTATACACATTATGGTACCTAAATATGTGAGATGTGGTATTAAACAATTTCAAAAAACTTTCACCTACACAAATATATCATAGGTCGATAATAATTTTTTATCATAATGACCACACAATAGTCCCACATGACACACAATATAGAAAATTCCAAGCTATGTAGATTAATTTCAGGTTATGTATCTTATTCACTAACTTGATGGCCATCAAATAGTCAGTGAAATATTTTTTATATGATTCCATCACGGATTGTTTTTAAAATTATTTATCTAGTATTTCAATAGTTTAAATATTATGCATTTCATATGAATAATATTTAATCTATTAAATTTAAAATTAAATTAAACTTTCTATAGATGAGATAAGTAATGAAAAAGTGTTTGTACATTGTGATAGTTGGTTTTAGAGATTTGATGTCAATGGTAACATCAATTAATATTTTTGGTAGTAAAAATAATCATGATCCTTGCCTAATTATGTGTATATAGATATGAAGACATGGTAGATGTTTGTCTTTGGTCAAAGGTAGGAATCCTTTATGGTATTTTTTTTGAAATTTAAAAATTTATTTTTAAAATAAATTTTAATTAATTTATAATATATTTATTTTTTCTTGTGTTAGAGCCCCACTTGAAAAATCACTATGATATATAGTCCTAAAATATTTACCTTGTTACGTTATCTTGTAGAGGATATCCTTTACTATAGGAGTAACTGATTACTAGAAGGATTTAATGAATTATATTCCATGAAAAGAAGTGTCTATTAAGAGGTACAACACAAAACTCAATATCCAACCTCATTATGATAAATGAGAAATGGAGAGAATAAAAAAGGGAAGTATATTACTGATCCAGAAAAGGGAGTAACTGATAAGAGTACAATTAAGTCAATATTAATTTTCCTTAATATTACTTTGTTTAAAAATTTTCAAACTAATATAAAATTTGAAAATACTATTTATATGTGACCTTTAGGATAAAATTACACTACAAGCCTTTTCCACTAAGGGTAGGAGTGATTTTCTTATAACTATTTGAGTAAATTTGGAACACTTAGATGAAATTTGATGTTATAAGAAGCATGTCAATTTTTAAAAAGTTTATTCACTCTGAAAAAAACTAACCCGGGTTGACCTGAAATGTCACCAAAGTAGAAACAATATAACACTTGAAATGAATTCATTATCACCAAATTTCAGTGATAATTAGTTGGGTACAAAAATCAAAATCATTGAAATGCTTTCACAGGGAAAAAACTATAGAACACGTGTCATGTTAACCAAAGTAATTAAAATAACCCATGATACATTTAAACAAATCCAAAAGGATAATAATAATAATAAATCCATGACCAAGACTAAGTATCCAGGTGATCATACTTTACCACCATACCAAACCACTATAATGAAAAATCAACCTAGATAAGTCATCGAGACTCATGAAACCATTCCCTATACTTTTACCTATAAATACAGAGTCCTTAGAAAGGCAATATTAAATTTATAGTATGAATAAAATGCATAGTAGGATACCCCCATGAATCCATACAATGTCTATCACCATTCCACCATCAGTTATAGATTTAAAATAAAACAATTTTCCTAAATCATTTCATTTGAAATATGTTATCATAAAATATATTTTGGTTTTCCATTAAAATAATCAATAATTGAAGAAATGAGAATATATTAATAAACATGAATGATAACATTGAGGGTAGTAGTAATAAATAATACATATATGAATAGAAACACATGTGATCAATTAATTGATGAGAATTAACATCTAGAATGATCCAAGTAAAAATATGTTATAGAATTTTTAATAATATAAGTATGAAAAGAAATGAAAAATAATTTAACATAATTTGAGTCCTAATAATGATGAGCTCTTCCATAATCTATTGGTATCACAACCATAACCACTATTGGTTCCACACTCACTGAGTTTTTCATATGTACATAACTAAATGAATATAAGTTTCCCAATGTCTTATAGTTATATATAAATTCTCAGGAAAAACATAGAAAAAATAACAAATCATTTCGACAAGAAAAGAAAGATTTCTCCCATATGTGAAAATCCATTTTAGATTCAAAACAATATTTGAGGTATTTCACTGAACACATGATGTGTATAAAACTAATTTTTAATTAATAACCCCTTTAAAAACATTTTAAAAGATACCAATAATATATTTAGATAATTTATACCTCATAGATAAATAAAAATAACTTTTAAAAGACAATCTAATGGAAAATATAAGAATAACATGGTATTAAATGACAAAGAACCATTGTATATGTACTCCTTTATTTCTATATGAGGAATCCTAGTTTTTTTCAACTAGGTTAAGGAAATGTAGAGATATTGTACTCATAAGACAATATAAAAATAAACATAATAAATTTCCCACCCAACATCCTAGATTATAATGGAAAACTGTGTTAAGGGTCCAATGAAACAAGAAGAAGAGAGATCTAGAGATGATCTAGAGAAAAAAGGATGAATTTGGTGTAGATTCACACATACCTGGAACTGATTCACCCAAATCAAGGTATAAACACTAATATAACAAGGGGAATCACCTAACATAAAAATTAAAGGGAGATTTTAGAAAAATAATAATTAGAGTGAGATTTAAGATAAAAATGAAAAAAATTTAGTATAATTTATCAATTTTTAGTAATTTGTAAGGGTCACACGGTAATAAAAACCAAGTGATAAATGTGTAGTTGATTTTATTCTATAGAAAAGTATGTTGAAGGTTACATAAGAATAGACACATGGTTAGAAAACTATGTACAATCCAAGAAAACTCTTCTAAAACCCAACCCATATAACAACATGGTTTACCTAGAAATATGACATGGTTACAAAAACCCTGCTCAAATTGCTAGAAATTCACTAAAACCAATAGAAACATATGACATGATTACCACCTAGTTATTACTAACAATTAATAGATTGTGAAACTATCTAATTTCTCAAAAGAAAAACATAAAAATAAACTTAATAATTAAAAAAATTCAAAAACACATCAAGAGAGACAAACTAATCCCTTAATTAAATATAATTATTACCTAGATACTTTCATATTCACGTACCTAGTAAGAAATATATGGGGTAAGAATAAAAAAGAGAAACATATTCTTTCAAATCTAAGTTACAATAGTTGTATAACTCTACAAATGATAAAATCAAATCATTTATAGTGGATTTTATTTTTGTATAAATCTGATAGACATATATTGTAAAAACTACATACCCATTTCCTCTACCTCTATGTTCCTACCCAATGATATATTGTGACTGGAATACATGATATCCCCATGTATATATTATAGAATACTGAATTATACATCATATAGGGGATTAGGTACATCATCATCTTATGTATCTTGGTCAAGTATGAGTAATTATAAATCGTATTATTAATCCATATTCTCTAGTGTCACTACATATAGAGGAGGTGTCCACAGTGGTTTAAAGTATTGGTCATTTTTTTTGACTTTGGTCATTTAGACTTTATCATTAGCTGGCATATAGGGTAATCATTCTTTTTAATATTATATTTATCATTCAATTTTTAATTACTTAGTAATTATTTATCACACTTATCTTATATAAGATTATCTAAAAATTAATGTATCATTATATATGAAAATAAAATTTATGAAAGAAACACATTAAAATACTTCTCATGATGTTTATAGGGTAATAATGTTAACCTTAATTTTTTATATATTAAAACATTATTATAATTTTTTATGAGTGTTGATATATGTAGAAGACATAATAAATTAAATATATTTAAAAAATAAATCATGGATCTAGTAGTGGGTGGAGAGATCATTATACTAGTGTTGATGATTTTTCTATGTAAGAAAAATTCAAAAATAAATTTAATTTCATTATGTAAATATATATTATCTTAAATTAATTTAATAAATTAATTTATTAAATTTATAGTGATTTATATATACAATATAATCAAATAATATTATTTCACAATTTTTTTGGTTTTATGGATCTGGAATACATTTCAGAAGTTGTGAAATAATTGAACCATGATGATGGAATTGAATATATATATATATATATATATATATCTAAATTATTAAAAACATCTAGATTATGTATCTAATTTTTTCATTCCTTGACTCTTCATAACACATATATAATTATGAAAAAATATTCATTATATAATTATTAATGATTATTTTTTATATTTTAGTGGTTGTTTGATTTTATGAATATTTATTCCAAATGATTCTAAACAATATTTGTATTTCTTTATATAGGGTACTATTGGAAGAATATATGGTATGATATTAAAAAATTACATATTATTCTACTATTTTAGTTTCTTAATATTAATATTTTTATTTATATAAGTTTTTATAAGTAATATTTAACATTAAAATAGGTCATATATTGAGTTCATTAATGATCAATTTTAAATACTGAAACTAGAAATAATTGAATATATGAATGTTCAAGTAGATAACTATTATATAATTGAATAATTTTTTTCTTACATATGTAGTGTTTTTATTTCAAAAATAAAATTGTTTCATATGAATAGTTTCATCATCAATGAGTGAATATCTAACAAAGGTATTATCTTTCATAGTTTAAATGTGAGACAACTACAATAAGAACAAGAATAAATTTTAAAAAAAGTAACTTTCATTATAAAACCTATAATTTAAAAAAATTTGTTGTATATTTAAATAAAAAAACATTATATTTTTGGGTTTTTGAATGTATTTCTATATACGATAAACAAGATTAAACACATTAAAAATTAATTTACAAACCATTTTCTAGGTTTTTATGATTTATATATTTAGTTTAATTTAGAATTATATTTGCAATTTTTTTATGTTTTCAATGAGTTTTCTTGTTGTGGTTTTTGTTATTTTATGATGTTGTTTAGTTGTTCAAAATGGGATTATAGTTATATAATTATGTGTTTTAATTTTTTTTAATGAATATTAAAATTCAAAATTTATTTTAGAAAATATCAATGTTGAATGGAAATTCCATATTGGTTTTACCGAAAATCGATGTGGTAAGCGAATCCCCAAGGATTTCAACGTATGTTTTATTAAAAATCGACATTGAAATATTTTTATATAGAATATTTTAGAATGGATTTTAAAATTGGTTTTCCATATACTATATTGAATATCTTAGTTTCCACATCATCTATATTAACATCATTTTTAAACTGATATTGAATGGTAAAAAAAACTAGCATTAAAGGTGTTTTTCCTCTTGTGTCACATACACATAATGACATCCTCATTTTTCAAATTGTTTAGGAAGGTGTTGAAAATTGATACTAAATTAGTATAATAACATTTTAGAATATTAATATTAATAATTATATCATTATTTATTAAATAGAAAATATTTTATGGGTAAAAGAATGAAAGAGGGATGACGAATGAGATTATTACCCCTCCCTTTGAATGATCACCCATGGGTAACACCTAGAGGCTCTATAACATTGAATTTTGGTGGAAAATTCATTTTATGTGTTGGTTAGAGAGTTCAAGAGATATTAGGGTAGATTTGTTTTGATCTAATTCATTTTTATTTGTAGATAAATGGAGTGGTTTTCATCCCCTTTTATAGGCGAGATAAATAAAATTTTATTAAATACCCATTAATTTTTAAATGCTAGCATGACACTACTCAATGGTACTTAGATCAAAAATAGAAAATAATTGTGTTTGGGGTGATTTATGATCATGAATTCATAGACTATTAATTAAGTTCCATTTTTTACATGTTTTAGTCTTTTTCTCTTAGGTTTTAACCTTTAGGTTTTGGGTTTTTACCTTGGTAACATGTTTTAACCTACATAATTACATTTTTAATAAAAAATAAAATAAAAATACACTTGATTTTTATTATTTTATAAATAGAAATTTAGACTCTATTTTACTTATATATATTGATATATATTTGATAATTAATTTTTATATTAAAATATATAATATATAATAAATATAATATTGTAGAAAAAGTGATTTTTGAAACATTAAGTGTTTTTGATCTTATTAATTTTTAATTAAATGGGTGATAATATATTTTTTATATATTTTTAGACATATTAAAAAAGTATTTATAAAATATATAAATTTTAAAGTATTAGATTGAAAATTATATAACCTAAAAAAGATTCTTTTGAAAGAATCCCTTCACCAATATCATTATTATAAATTTTAATCTTATTATTCATACTTTTATCCTTAAAAATAAAATTGACTATAACAACTTAAGATTTTATTAAATATTTATCTTTAAATAATTTGATTTCTTTTATATCTTGTGTTAAATTTAACACTGAGATTGAATAAACTGCGTAACATTATTAAAATATTATGTATCATTTATCACATAGCCATTTGGTTAGACGTATGAATAATAATAACTAAATTATGAAAAAATGTATGGTACACAAATTTATAAAATGAATTCATTATCTATCAAATTATTTTAATTAAAAATAAAAATTATTTAAAATTAAATTTGTTTTTTATTATAAATATTTTCTTAATCTATGAAATGTGTTTTTATATTAATAAATTAAATGAATAATAATTGGGGAATTATTTTAATGAAAATTATATATTATTTTAAAAATAAAATATTTTAAATAATCGAATAATTTTTTTCTAGGTATATGATAAAAATAAATCATGTTTAATTCATGAAAACGTGTTTCTTTGAAAAATAAATTGCTGTCACATTCTGAAAAATTAAATTAAAATTAATTTCTACTATTCTTAGGTATTGAATAAGATAAAAATAATTACATATTTACAATTAAGAGGTTAAAATAATGTAAGTATAACACTTTATTTTTATCAATATGAATAGTAATTGTTGAAAATTTTATCCCCTCGATAAATTTTAATTAGGTTTATATTGATTAAAAATTCGTTATATGGCCATATTTATTCACAAAAATAATTATTGGAATAAATTAATTTGAAAATTAATACATTATATTTAAAAATGAGTTGTTTAGTGGATATTTTTACATGAAAATGACTTATAGATTATTTAAATCAAAGAAATCTAAAAAATGTCACTCTGTTTTCAATATGTATAATTTTACATATAGGGCCAAAATTAAGTTATGAATGAATATATGTGTTTATTTCAAGATTAATAATATTATATTCTTGATATAAATTTATTTTTAATTTCTAGTAATTATATAATGAACTTAATTGCTTGTGTAACATCCACTCAATGTTTCTCTAATTAATAAAATATATAATAACTAATTTTAAAAATATTAAAAGTGATAAATTTTGAATAATTAAAGGTTAAAATGAATTTTCTATATATATATATATATATCAAATTTTAGTGAGGTTTGAATATATTATATTGGAATTACACCTCTGTTTTGATATATTTAAAATTAAATTAAATTAATAGTTTCAAAAATGAAAAAATGTTATTTTATTAAAATAATATTTTAATAAATTATTTAATTATGGTAAAAATATTGAAAAAAGTAAAATTTGTTATTATATAGTACAAAATTTCATGAAGTGTCATTTCACTATATGATATTCTCCTTATTAGTAAACATTGCAACATTTATTATTAAAAAACTTATTGTTATATTTAAAATTAAAATCGGTTAAATAAAGGTTAATATAATTGATATCAATTCAAATTAACCCAAAAAATGTTTAAATTCTATTAATTTATGTAATTAAATCCCTATAGAACTCTATCTTTGAATCCATGTCCATTTGGAGTCTTTTTATTTGAGCATGTCTTTATTATAATTTAATCTTTTGAGAAATTCCAAATGTTCCCCTCACCTCAATTGTAAAAGAGACCAAACTACCAAACGTTTTTACACCAAATTGAGAAATATAAATTGAAAAATGTTCTAAAAAATTTACATTCTAAATATATCTACCCACATAATATAGGTTTTGTCTTCCAAAAAATTGCAACCCTAGAGCCATTTAGTGGCGATCTAAAGGATTCGTTCCAAAGAAGAGGTAATTCCCCTTAACGATCACTTTATTTTCAATGCCACTTTAAATCAATATTATTTATAATATAATGATGTTTTTTTCATAAACATTATGATGTCTTATTATTATTATTAAAATATCATTATACACTCACTTTTCTATCACATGATAATTGATTATGTCTCTTGTGCGTATGTATAGTTTACTGTCTCCAGGTAGCAATACAATTCATTTATCATCACTATATTTTATGAATATGTATTATGAATAGATTAATGTTTATTTATTATATTTTTAAAATAATTTACTTTCTTAATTATAATATCACATCAAATATATTACATACATTTCTTGAGGAAATGATAACATTTTTCATACATTTGTGTAGATTGCCACATCCACGAAGTGATGTGATTTTATTTTCATTTATATTTTACATGGATGTTAATGAGAAAATATTTGATAAATATATATGATACATATGATATATAAGACATAATAATTCTCCTATTAAAGGGAATTTTTATTTTCCTTTTCGTCATTCCATATTTTAATAAAAAGTAATGAAGGTTCATGCATACATATATCCTACCATCCCCATAAATGGTGTAATTATTTTTTCTGTCTCTAACTTTTATTTATGAATATAAATAAGATTATAAGGACTATATGTTTTATTTATATCATTATTCATATTATTTATGTTATTCAACTAAGATAAATGTTTCAAGAGTGTAACAATTGTTCTTAAATACTAATGATTAAAAACTGTTAACACCCAGAAATTATGATTTTAATAAAGAATTATTGATAATTGTTGTTTTGAAACGTTATAAAGGGGTTAGAAATTATTATACATGTATGTAAATGACACCTTTTTTATAATTATAATAAATTTTAATTTATTATAGAAGATTTTATAATTTTTTTCAAAGAAAAATGAACAAGAGGTAAGAGTTGTTTTTCATGATCTCACCAATATCCAGAATTTTTTATGTTCAAGTATCCAATGGATAATATTTTTATCCCATATCCATGTTTTTAAAATCAATTATTAAACATGTTGTTCAAATTATCATATGAAATTTATTTTCTTTTTTAATCATGTATTAATTTTCCCAAAACCGATTGAAATAAATCTTTTTTTCATATTCTAAATGATGTAATTTGTGTCATTTATGAAAAAATAAAAAAGGAATATTTTTTACGTTATATGAAATTTTTTATTTTTATGGACTCATGAGTAATATTTTCATTATAACTTCTTGATAAGATAACATGTTTTCTTCTATGGATTTTTTATAGGTGGAAAACTATTTAATAAAATAAAAGATTAAAAAATGGAAAGCTTATTTTCTTAAAAAATATTCTAAGTGACATTTAAAAATAATTTTCCATGTGTGATGAAATCCTTCAATGTTACATAATATTTATTAGGGATATTATCCAAGGATACCATTATTACCCATTTTATAGATGTGCTATATTTATGATATTAACATATTTATGAAACCCATTTATTTTTGTGGGTTATGATTTGATGAAATGTTTACAAATCCCATTTATTTTAATGTGTTCAGATATAATGATTGATTCATGGTCATGTGGCACAAATGTGTTTGATTTTAATTTTATGATGGGTGGGACCTATATCCCCCTCCAAATTAATGGGTAGTGATGGATATATCATGAGATAAAATTACAATAATGGGGAGTGAAATAGGTTTATTAAAGGAAATTTCCACTACAATAGTCTTTGGAAGGAACATTGATTAGAAAAATGGTTTTTGGAGTGAACACATTCGACTATGATACTCGTGGAAAGGATCATTAACTAAGAAGGAAATTATTTTCAATTCTCAAGTGTATTCCATAATTACCTTTAGTATTCCAATGATATGCTCTCATAGATCATGTTCTCTAAATCCTTTATGATTAAAGTCTTATGAAATTCAGTGATTTATATTTTGACTCAATAGTGTTATCTTGGATATGAAGTTTGTGGCTTTCAAATGGTAATTCTGCATTCTCATACCATTCATGTAATGTTATTCTTATATGATCCTTTATATATCCTTTTTTTACCCTTACTAAGCATCATATCCCACCCATTCCTATGTTTTATTTCCTTAGGTTATGGATAAATTTATTGAGTATGATATTTCTAAGATTATTTATAGTTGTGAATAAATTAGTTGGAGGTGATGTAGATATTTTATATACTAGTATTTTATATTTCCATGTTTTCAATGATTCTAGGCCTATATGATTCTAGGGTGGATAAAAATATTATGTATTGGATATTCATATATCAACAATGTAATATCTATGTATGAAAATTATGGGTCATTATAGTTGGTATAAGAGAAATTATTATACAACATTTTAAACCTAGGATGAGAAAAATTCATTGGGAACCCTTGGGACAATTATATCTATAATATAATAACTAAAAGTATTGTTAATGATAAATAGTTACATATTTTAAACCTAAGGTGTCCTAGAATAACGTGTCACTATTTTGACAACTTATAACAAAGTTTAAATTATTATATGGTTTCTCATCCTAATAAATATTTCCCACACTATGTTTTTTGGTTTTAATCAATTGATGGAATCCAAATAAATCATCTCAATATTGAATGAAACAGAAAATGAAATGGTTTTCCTCCAAAGGAATTGAATTTAATGAAATCTGAAATAAAAAATATTATTACAATAATGAAAAAACTTTATCAAGCTATGAATAATATAGATATTCCAAATTAGAAAAAGAGAGAACAATGTTTTTTTGTGGACTTTCTGAGGCACTAAACACCTTCTTTTAGTGGGTTTTCTGATCCACTATTTTATTGTGTAATCGATTTGTACCACTGGATGATATTTTGAAATCTCTATTTTTATTTATAACATGAAAAAATTATTTTGTGTATTTATCATTTGGAAAGAGAAGTATTTTTGTGTTGTAATATTATCATGAACATTATAAAATAAGAATAAATTTAATCTATAGTGTGGGGTGAATTTATAATATTATTTTTCAATATGTTTTTTCCTCTTATTATTTGTATGAAAATGGATAATGAGTTACTTGAGATATAATATAAGGATGATGAATCTTTTGGTATATGTGAGGAAAAATGGACATAACTTTTTAGGTACACTTCTAGTATTATCATCCAAAATGACTGTAAGTTTGATAGATTCATTAGTGACATAAAATTATGTCTCTGAATGAAATTATCTATAAGGTAATTTAATATATATGAAAATATTGTATAATGTTCTATCAAGGTAGAGATGGAAATTCTAATTAACCATCATCCTAATAGTTTTGATTAGAAATGAAAAATGGAATTTATTGGAAATCCTAAAAACCAGAGATAAAAGAATTTATGACATCATTTAAGCTCAAAATATGGAAGGAAACATGAAGAAAATTTTCACATGGGAATTAATAGTAGTTCTAAGTGTTTGATGGAAGGTCATTGGTTGATCAAATTCCAATGTAATGGGAATAATTTAGATAATGGTGTAATTAAAGTAAAATATCTACAGATTGAACCACCTACACTACAATGTTTCAAATGATTGGAGTATGGTAATTAGTCTAACCAACACCCTAACACAAAGGCTAATGATGATGATAAATGTAAATAACCTTTTTATTCCTCCAAAAAATGGAAATATAATGTGATTACTATTTCTGATGAGGGTTTTTATAACAACATGGTGACATGTATACTTACAACACACTCTTGAACTGTTAATGTCCTATTTCATTCTATATATACCTTGTATTTTATATCTAAATACCATTTTAATGGAATAAAAATACCAACTAAAAATTAGATGTTTAGAAATAATTAAAACCCCCTAATGGTATAAATAGAACATCCCATGTTTATTATTCTTCTCCAACTGATGTTTGTGGGAATGTGTTTCCTATAAATAATGGCTTTCTTCCGCAATTTGAATTAGATGTAATTTCATGAATGAAATGGGTTTATTTACAGAAATACCAAATCAATTTAAGCTGAATGGAAGTTATATTTGATATTCCTAACCAACTTATGATCACATATCTGTTTGATGATAAAGATAAAATTCCAATTAAAATTACACCCCATGTTCATGTTATGATTCTTCTTAAAAAAGTGAATATATCTCATATGGTTGTGTATAAACTCAACATCAATGATATTACTATTGTGTGGGAGTTTATTTATTTTTTTGGAATAATTTTTTGGTATTCCACTGATTTATAAAGTTGACTTTTTAATAGAAATCACACCTAGTGATAAAGAAATTCCAAGACACCTTATTGAATGTCCATGATTGAGTTGAAAGAATTAAAGAAGAAACTCCTGGAGAATATTGAAAAGGGATTCATTAGGCCATTTGAATCACATTAGGGTGAACCTGTTTAATTTTTTCTTAAATAATGATTGATCAATGCGACTCCATAATTATTATTGGTAACATAGAAAGACCATTATCAAGAAAAACAATCTTCTACCTTGTATTGATGAGTTTTTTGATCAACTACATGGAGCTCAATAATTACACAAAATTTATCATCATTATATATATCAATAAGTGAGGGTTATGAAGGAGGAATTACCAATGTTTTAATTCTATTCAAGGTTTGGAAACTATTAATTTATATTTTCCTGATGGATGGTCAGTTTGGGATGACCATGCATACACTATGTTACATGTTTAGATCATTCTCTATATATTTCAAATGTGTTAGGGCTCAAAACCATCCTTTAGTAGATTTTTCCTAACACAACATTCACTCATGTATTCAGATGGATCATTATGAAGACCTCTATTGTAGTAAGTGAAGAAATCCAATGAGTTGTAATAATGTTTGAGAAATAAAGATATTGAGACCTGATCAAGATGATGAAATAACAGAGATTGTTAAAGCCATTCATTAACAATTAATAAAAGCAAAGAGTTGACAAAAAAGTATTTGTTTTCAACAATAATAAATTTATAAAGATTTAATTGGGAGAAAAGTTATTCCTAAGATTATATCCCTAGACGAGGGTGATGATAATTGGAAATAAGGAAAGAAAATTCCTAGGTATATTAGTACATTTTAAATTATTGATTATTTCCGGACGATAACTTAACTATTAGTGCTTCCAAAAAATCAATCTCATGTTCATGATGTGTCCCATGTATTTCTATTGAGGAAGTAAATACTTGATCCCTTATAGATAGTAAATTTATAGTTCATATCATTTGAGAAAAATATTTATTATGAAGGGAAATGGGTAAGGATTATGGATCGTAATGATAATTTTCATCAAAACAAGACAACTCACTTTGACAATGTTTTGGGAAAAAATAACCAATTTTTGTAAGCTCTGTGGAAAATTGAGGATGTAATGGTGTATAATTATCCTCACCTATTAATATTATAGATATTAATTTATAGGGATAAAATCATTTCAAGGGGGTATAATGTAACACCCAAACATTTAAGAAATATTTCTCTTTAAATAATTTTATTTCTCTGATATCATGTGTTATACACAATATAGAGTTTAAATAAACCATGTTACATTATTAACAAATTATGTGTCCATTATTTATTAGCCACTGTATTGGTGATTATTAATAGTAATAACTAAACTATGAATAATATATGGTCTAAAAATTTATAAAATTAATTCATTTTTTATCAAATGATTAGAATTTTAAAAAAATATTTAAAAACAAGTCTTTTTTTGGGAAAAATATTTTTATATAGATATTGTATTTTTATATTAATAAATTAAATTAATAATTATTTATTTTTAATTATAATTAAATATTTCTAATTTTTACATTATCAATTGTTTTATGAATTCATATTTGTTTTCTAGGCAGAGGATAAAAATTAATCCACTTTTTTGCTAAAATATGTGTTGAAGTAAAAGTTTTTATCACATTTTGAGCATTCAAATTAAAATTAATATCTTCCATTTATATGTTTCTAATTAAAGAAAATAATTAAATATTTAGAATCATGAGTTTAAAATTCAGTTAATATGACCCTTTTATTTTTGTTCATATGAATAGTAATTGTGGTTAACATTTTCACCTCGATAAAGGGTAAATCAGGAAAATTTATGTTAAAAATAATTAATAATACTATACTAATTCATATTAATATTTGTTGGATGAAATTAATTAATCCATTAACACCTTAATTTCTAAATTTAGTTTTTAATGGATAGATGTCCATGAAAATGACTTATAGATGATTTAAATCAATGAACGTTTCAAAATCTCACTCTCTTTGTTTTTAATATGTATTATGTATCAATATTGGAAAAAATCATGTTTTGAATGAATATAAATGTTTATTTTTATCTTAATAATATTATTTTTATGAAATAATTTTTTTAGTAATTATATAGTGGATTTAATTTCTTATGCAACATCGATGTAGTATTTATCTATTTAATAAACATATTTAATATTTGATTTTAATAATACTTAAAGATAAATTATTTGAATGAGTTAATGTGACCCATGGATTTTATATACCAATATGAAATAAATATGATTTTTTAAAACATTATATTCAATTTAAATTTTTTTGTGATTTATTTAAAATTATTTTATTAGAATAGTGTCAAAATTGACAATGAAGATATTTTATCAAAATAATCTTTTATTAAATTATTTATAAATTTAAAAATATATAAATTTGGTTATTATATTGTTTAAAAAATAAAAAAATGTCCATTTTTGGTGAATTTTCTACCCTATAATTAAAAATCATAACCATTAATATTAAATGAGATTTTACCATAGTTAAAATTAAAATATTTTAACTAAGGGTTTATCAAATTGATGAGGTTTAAAATTACACCAAAACTTGTATAAATTATATATTTTGATCCCATTACAAAAATTTCCCATCTTATCTTTGAATCCATGGTCTCTTGGAGTAATTTTTCTTGATAATACATGTATTATAATTTAATATTTTGTGAAATTACAAAACTTCCACTCACCCCAATTATAAATGGGATCCTACCCCCTCACTTCTTAACAACACATCGAACCTTCTATCATGAAAAAACTCAACCAATTTCCCATATCAACTTTTCTATACACATCCTAATATTTTTTGTCTTTTCCAAAAGACCAACCCTAGATCCCATTAGAAGATATATAAAAGAGACATTCCAAAGAAGAGGTAATATCCCTTACCTTTCACCTTCTTTTATACACTTCATTACCTACTATAAATATTTCGTATTTATTAAAATATAATAAATTAAGTACCCTAAATTTTCTTAAGTGTTATTATGACTTTGAAAACTCCATTATGCACCCTCTATCCCATCAAATGATAATTAAACATTTCTCTTTTACGTTGGTATGACTTACCATCTCCATGTAGCTATATTATTCATTTTTCATCACCATATATTAAGGATGGTTATTATGTTGGGTTTTATGATTATATATTATATTAATGAAAGTTTTATAGTTCTATAATTATAATAAAACATTTACCTACTTACCATTAAATCATTGAGAAAATTATAACATCATTTTTGCATATGGGTGGACTACAACCTTCATGAAGTGATGCAATTACATTTTCATTTTTATATTACCTAGATAGTAATAAATAAATATTTTATGAAAATATATGATATATATGATACAATTATCATCTAAAAAAGGTGACTAAATATTTAAATTTCATTAATTCTATCTTTTGAAAATTTAAAATAGTATTCATGTGTGCATATGACATACCATCCCCATTAATGGGGTAATTAATCTTTCTATATGTAAATTTTATTAATGACTCTAAATATCTATATAATTAATATATATTTATTTATTTATCTATTTGTTTTTTTAATCTATAGGTGATTTAATGAAGACAAGTTTATAGGAAAATAACTGCTAAACTGAAATAGACATGGTAAATGAAAGAGATAACCATAGGAAAGAAATATTTTAATATATAATTATTAAAAATGGGGGTGATGAAATGTTATAAAAGGATTATTTGTGATATTATAAGAATTATAATGACTCTATTATATAATTATATTAAATTTTAATTTATTTTTTATGAGGTTAGTGTGATTTCGAATCTAGATAAACTCAATGTAATGGTATTATTTAAAAATCTCATCAATATTCAGAATTATTTATGTTTAAGTCTTAAATGAGGAATATTTTTCTTTTGTATACATGTTTTATAAAAAAAGCAATATTCTTTTGCTATTATATTATGTTTTTTAAATCATTTTTATTCGTGCTTTATTTTTAATAAAATGGTTTGAAAGGAATATTCTTTTCATTTTCAAAGGATATAGTTTGTGGATTTTCGATAAAAATTTTGAAGAAATGTTTTTTTAATTATATGAAATGAAATGATTTTCCCTCCATCATCAAAAATTTATTCTTTAAAAATTAAATTACTCATTTTAAAGGTTCATTTCAAATAATTTGATTTCCTTTATAAGTCTATATATTTTTTAGGTTAAAATATATTTCAAAATGGAACGGTTTTTTTTCCTAAAAAAAATTCCAAGTGATCATTCTAAATAAGTTTACATATAAGATATAATAAATTATTTTTACTTAATATTTAATGACGATATTATCCAAGGGTACCATTATTTTCCTTTATATTGATGGGTTTTTTATAATAAAAAGAATTTCCTGAATCCCATTTTTTTCCATTGGTTATACATTGATGAAATGTTTAAGAAAACCATTTCTTTTCATGGATTATAATGTGATGAATGATTTTGGATCCTGTGCAACACATAAATATTAATTTTTTTTGATGGGTGGGGCCAATATCTCCCCCTTATTAATAGGGTAATGATTAATATCTCATGAGATAAACATGACTTGAATGGGGAGGGAACCCAGTTCAGTAAGAGACATTGTCCACTATGATAGTCTTGAGAGTAAGCATTGATAACTATGATAGTATTGGGAGTGAACTCATTAAACTATAATATTTTTGGTAGTGATCCTTGAATAATATGGAATCTATTTTTTATTCTTATGTGTATTCCAAAATTCCATGTCTTATGCCAATATAATGGTCTCGTGTATCATATTCTATAATTTCATTATGAGTCATGTCATAAAAACTACCCTGATTTATATCCTAACACAAGGTTGTGATCTATGATATGAAAGGTCAGGTTTTCAAATGTTAATTTAATTTTATCATACTGTTTTAACTTTTTATTATTAGATGATTATAGATAACTCTTTTCTTTATCCTCACTGATCATCAAAGATCCACCACTGTTATGTTTTCTTTACCCAGGATATAAAGAAAGGCATTAAGTATTATATGTCTAATAAGGCTGGTAGTTATGAAATAACAAATGAGACACAATGTAGATTTTGTATGAACTAGTTTTTGTGTCAAATTTCCCAAATACACTAGACCTATATGATTTATGATTGGGATAAAATGTTATGTAATGAATATTCTTCTGTTAAAAATGTAATATCTATGCATGACAAAAAATGGGTCACTAAATTAACTTGACTACATAATATGAACATGTTCATAAGAAATATGATAATAATATCTTTTAGATTTAATTTCAAAATGTTATGAAAATTTATTTTTAATATAAGATAATAAAGTAGTTTTTATTCTAAAATATTACATAAGTGTCTAAAAACAGTAAACATTAGTTTTATATAAACTAAATAATAATTTAAAGTGAAACATTTTACCCTATAAATATATTTTCTTCTAATAATTCTTTAATAGTTTTAACTAAAAAATACTTTATGATAATTATATATACAATACATTATTAGTATAGTTGAATTTTTTAATATTCATCTAAAAATAAATTATTTTATAAATATCCAAAAAAACATCCTCATGCAATTTTGACTCGTTGAATCCAAAAATGGACCTAATTTTATAAAATTGAAATTATTAAATTAGAAAATTTATTTTTTAAATACAAATTAAAAATATATAAGAAATTATTCTTTTATTAGAAATTAACATTTTTTAACATAGAGTGTTATTAGTAGTATTTCATACCAATTCCAAATATAATGTATACTAATATGTTAATATATATATTTAAATATTATATATTATCATACTAATCTTTTAAAGTGCATCATTTAATATATTAGGGATAAAATCACATTATTTAAAAAAAGAATTATTTGAGAATGAATAATATTTACTATTAATTGTTTATACTCTAAATGTTATCATTTATTGTTGATTAATATTTATTTACTTACTAAAAAATAACAATTCTTATACTTTTCATAATAATATAACTATAATATTATATGGTTCATTTTATTTTAGTGCCATTTCTATAACAATATATCAAAACATGGTTTATTTAATGGATAATTATACAGTAAAGTCTATGGGGGTTTCATTCCCTCCCCCCCAGTTAAAAAAATGCACCCTCACAAGTTTTAATCATCACAATTCAGAAATATTTAAGGGAATATAGATTATATAATGGAATTAATATAAATAAAAAAATAAGTTTTATACCATAATATCATTATTAAAACATTGAGATATACTTCTCCCCCCATCATGTTAACTATATGCTTCATTTTCCCTCGACACCTCAATACTTTGTTCCCTCCATTTCCAAGAATAAAGTATTTTTCTAGATTCATTGAGGTATTCCCCAAGGGGATTTTCAAAAAAATACAATTACTGTTAATAATAAATAAATTTAATTTCTTATTAATATTCATGATTATATTTTCCAGATTCACATTTTTTTCAATATTTTTTATTTTTTTTCAATTTAAAAAGGAAATAGTTTTGTTCTAAGTAAATTGTTTTCAATGTTATATACGGTTATATTAAAAATTTAAATTTCCAAATTTTAGAATTTTTATTTTATAAAATAGAAAAATTATTTTATATAATCATATAAAATTTATGTTAGGGTGAATTTTTAGGGTTATTCTGAATGGTTTTATTTTTTGGGTTTAGAGAGAAAAATACATTTTTTTTTAAAAAACTGTTATTTCTTTTCTGGAATTGAAAAATCCACATTTGATTTTGTGTTTATGTTGACATTATCCCCCTTTACAAAAATTACTTTAATTAATTTAAAATTTATCATCATAAGTATACATTATTTTGGTATAAACACACTATTATGATTATAAATACATATTTATAGAAAAAATATTTTTTGTTTGTTTTGTTATTATTTTATTTATACTAATTTTATTCACATATATAGATTCAATCATAAAACAAGGATTTAATATTTGTAATTTGTAGGTTCAAATTTATTATGTAGGTTGGTTCTATTTTTTTCTCATTATGAATTATTAGCATGGAAATAATTTTTTCATTATAGTAAATGGATAAAATTTGTTAATTAAGGTTAGAAAATTGGGTAAATGTCATAATATCTCGTATTAATTTTTCTTTTACAAGGTTATTATCACCCTTACCACCTTATATGTGAAATTTAATTATTTCCCTTCTGCTTGACCATTAGTAAGACAATAGTAATATTTTAATGTTATGAATAATATCCTATGTGCCTCACCCCTCACATATAAATTGAAACATACTCTCCACACTTATCCACTCAAATTGAGCACATCATCTTGAAAAATCTAAACCGAAATCCATGTCCAACCTTTCTCTCCACATCTTAGTGCTTCTTTTATCCCAAAAGACTAACCCTAAAGTAGATGGCTTAAGGTGTAAGCTAAGGGAGGTTTTCCAATGAAGATGTATAACCCTTAACAAAGTTATTTCATCATGTTTTTTCTTCCTCCATAAATCCTATAATAACACTTAAAAAAATATTTCATCTTATTTTTCATCCTATGAGAAATGAAAACATTACTCTTTTATATGTATGGAATAATAAATTCATTAAGTGATGCATTTAAATTTTCATCACATCATCACTTGGATAGTTATTATGATATATTTAATGATTATATATTATATTCATGATGTAAATATGATTATGAAAATTTAATATATTTCTTATATTTCCCTTCCATCTATTGGAAAATAATGATGTTTCTTCTGCGTATATGTGGAATATAACCTTCATGAAGTAATGTGATTAATTTTTAATGTCAAACTTTATTGTATGGTTATAAAATTTTATTTAATTTAAAAAAATTATAATTATATAATGAATAAAAATTTGGAGATTATAGAACCATAAAACCCTTGAGCATGGTAAACCTACAGACATTGTTTTTCAATTACGAACTGAACATCCTCAAAGAGCTTAATAAGAAATTAATTGATTTAGTAACTATATAGTATATTTTAATAAATGGTGTTAAATGTATTATGATAACAGAATAGACCTAAAACATGTTTCTTTGAAATTAAAAAATTAATATAAATTTATTGCACATGATTTAATAAATGTTTGGGGAAAGTCGAAAACAAGGTAAGTGATTTTATTTAAAATTTTATTTTAAATGTATTAATATTTTTTTCTCTTTATCCTCATTATACATGTTACTTAAATTGATTTAGTAATTTTTTATATAATAAATGTATATTAAAATTCATTTTAATACTTGTTTTCATTTCTCTACAATGGTTTTAAAATAAATATATTTAATTATTTCCATGTGGGTTATTTTTACCTTTTACAAAAGTATGAAAGGAATCTGTTTATAATGTAAGTGGAATGAATATATGTCATGACCCGACCCTACCCAGGCTCAAGCCACAAGCACCCCAGGCCCGCCTCCATAGGCCAGGGGATGGCGACCAGCGCCGAATGCACAAAAACTCGGGGAGGCCTTTGCCTAAGTACCTGTACACACACAAGCATCACACTCAACAAAAAAGTTCAGAGTAAAAGGAAGGACAAGAAGAGTAAAAGAAAAACTGCTATATATATATAAACCACATATGTGCATCGACCACTAAACAGTTCAAAGTTCAAGCTGAAAGTAATCTGAAAAGGAAAGGGGAAAAACATGCGCCCAACCAGAAAATTTCCACAACCCAGCAACAGGTAAGCAAAACCAAAATAGCTAGAAGGGGTCCCCCACCTGGAACTCGACTATGACCACCGCACGCGGTCCAAGCTCTCGAACGCCTATGCTCCACTATAGTCACGACCAACCTTTCCATCACCTGCAAGGGCACACCAAGTGCGGGCAATTCCAAAGCAAGGGTGAGTATAAAAATACTCAGTAGCATGCCCCGAAAGCTTGAGGGAGTAACAAAGGAGGTATCGACGTGTGAGCAGTAGATCGAATAGGGAAAGTAGAAAGGTACAACTGAGAGTGCTGTAAAGAGTACAGTAAAGAGTCCAACTCAACCCAACAAGAGGAAGGAAGTAGACTCGTCCAGACAGAAGGAGCTGGAAACGGTGAGAAGGTGAACATCCCGTCGAGTCTTCAATACCTATAATAGGAGAGTAAACTCGTCCAACCACAAGAATCTAGACACAGAAAGAATGTGGCATACCCTGCGCGTCTTCGCCTCTCTTGGAAGGATAGTAAACAAACCTAAGATGTGGGTACTAGAACAAGGTATATATGAAAACATATGCTCATTAAGATTCCCAAACAAGGTCGTAAGGGGATCTCCATCCCATAGCTCCGCCCAAGAAAAAGAGTAGCCAAATGTCCCAGAAATAACTCCATCTATGCCCAGCATCCCGCATGTCTTACCTGAATTTCAAGTCAAAGGGCTCAAATCACCGCACCTCGACACAATCCACTTTGGGCGGAACTGACTCGCCCGCATGGTTTTTGGTCCCGTCTCAAGGACGCGTCTCGGTGGGGAAAATTTCCCCTCGTACTTGAGAGTTCGGGGTTAGTTCAAACCACACCTCGTCACTGCCCCGCAGTCGAGAGGACTCCTCAAAGTCAAGGTCGTTCCATCACCGACCCGTACAACCAAGGGTCCCGCTCTAGTGATCACGGAGGAAAGCCTCAGACTAGCCTAGTAGAAAGGCCTGAGTCTGGAATGTCAATGAGTGTCCCACTGCCTAGCCCTATTAGAGGGTAATTCTTAATATAATATTGGGTGACCAACTGCCCAACCCTGCTGGAGGGTAAACCCAAATAAGATATCAGGTGACCCACTGCCCAACCCTGCTGGAGGGTAAACCTTAATAAGATATCGGGTGACCCACTTCCAATCCCTACTGGAGGGTAAACCCTAATACATCAACAGGAGACCCACTGCCCAGCACCGCTGGAGGGTAGACCTAGAATAAGTTGACGGGTGACCCACTGCCTAGCCCTACTGGAGGGTAAACACAAGAAAATTCGACAGGCGACACACTGCCTAGTCTCTGCTGGAGTGTAGTCCCTCAAGAGTCATCAGGTGACCCACTACCTAGTCTCCGCTAGAGGGTAAACACTGAGAATTACATGAGAAACCCACTGCCCAGCTCTGCTGTAGGGTAAACTTTAAGAAGTCGATGAGTAACCCACTACCCAGCCCCGATGGAGGGTAAACCCAAAACTGCTCTGGCCATCTCTACTGGATGGTGCAACACTGGCCAACTGAACACGGAGTGGGTATCATGCAACCAGCCATCTCCGGAACAAACTAGGGGAAACCACTCAACCCTGCTGATCTAAACCATCGAGCACAGAGCCTGGGGAGAGACTCAACCCCAATGGTCAACAATCGCGAACCGAGAGACATTCTACATCGTGAGAGGTCAAAAGTACGCAAAGCAGAACATGACACGCCCATGGGGCCCACACGACATGTGACCCCATGTTAACCCCAACCAAGAGCACAAATAATCTCAGGTACAACCATCCACATGTACCTCCCAGAGTTCTCGCATACTCCCAGAGTATGCCACGTCTCCAGCCCAAAGGTTATCGTGCACACGACACCCCAACGTCAACGCGATGGTCGAAAATGTAACATCACCAACTTGCCACCTAATTAGCCCAGGCATGACCAACCACATCTCATTAAGAATTTACTCCACTCACACAGGAGTGCACGTGATCACGCGCCAAGAGTTCTTTGCAATCATCACAGAAGGAACCACCACTGGTACACTTCCAGGATTCCACAATTAATGAGATCTCGAATGAGACTCCGCACATCCAAACAGATTACACCATTGTAATGCTCGCGAAAAATCACTTGAGATCAACTACTCACTCGCCTCCAATAGACATCCGGTGTAAAAGTCGCTCCACGGTACTTTACACCTGATAGGCGTCCCGTGGTCCCGGACCTCAGCCCCGAAAATAGTCGGGCACATCGCACCATTGCTATTCCCTCAGAAAGTCACGTCTAATCGACTATTTCCTTACGTGGAACGGATGATCGGAGAAAAGGACGCATTTCACTGCACCACACACGAGCGGTTCTTCGTGGCACCCACATCCCAGTCCCGAAGCGCAACTAACGGATCGCACCATTGTGATCCACTCAAAATAGTACACAAGATTGACTATTCACTTGCCCGAATCGGACACTCAGTGAATAAGTTGTAAATTCCCTAAAATCCCGAAACGACCATCATGGGGACGACAACATCATTCGGAAATAAAGTGGGTGGATTGCGTCATTGCAATGCTCTCGGAAAAACACCCAACATCGACTACTCTCATGCCCCGAATGAACGTTTGACGAAAAAGTTTAAGAACGCTGCTCGCAGCTCAGCAGACGGGTCGTGGGGCCCATGCCTCAACTCCGACTTAAATGCCCGAAACCATCTTGTAATGATTCTCTCTGGTGCTAGGGTCCCAACACCGCTAGCGGCGCTCAAAACGGACGTCAGACGCGACCACGCCGTCCAAAACACGATTCCCCCGAAAACGTCAAATTCACTTAAAGACGCGTCGCAACTCCGAGGACCCTCGTTTCGAGAATTTAAAATTCCCAAAACTATCTCAAAATATTCCTCTCATTCTGATGCATGCGCCACCGAAGGCGGCTCACGAAACCAACTCCCGATTTATGATTTATAAAAATAAATCATTTTATAATAATAATAATATTATTATTATTATTATTATTATAACTTTTTATTTATTTTGCTTATTTTTATTTATTTTTTTTACCTCACCGGTCGTCTCTCCCGACCAGACCCGCCTCCCGCAGGTCTTCCTCCCGCGCGACCACCTCGCCGCACGCCTCGCCGGCGCGTCGCCCCCGGCCACCGGCCTGCCGTCGTCCCCCAGCTGAAGCCGTCGCCAACCACCTGTGCCCTGGCCGCCCACCTGCAGCCCTAGCGGACCGCCGCCACAGCCCTGCTCCCCGCAACTCCTCCCTACCGCTCGCTCGCCCGACACCCGTAGCCGAGCACCCTGCACCGAGCCCGCCGCCTGCCGCCCTGCTCTCCCGATGACCTCTGCCTCGGCCACTCGCATGCGCTGCCGTCCGCCGCACTCCCTGCTCGCCTGGAGGACCCTTGTGACCGGCACCGACCAGAACCCCCTGAAAACACTGGGTTTTTTTTTCTGAAAAACGTTCCAAAATCCGCTCACCTACGTCGGACATCTGCGATCAACTCGGAGCTTGGAATTTCAATCGGAAACAGTCGTCGAAAACAATATAAAATCTAATACGCATTTATGGGATTTTTTCGAAGGCTCAACAGAGATTCGATGCAAAATAAGAAATTCAATGAGGTATGTAGGAATTGAAAATGCAACAAAACCCTACCTCTTGGGCGTAGCCCGTCGCTTCGCGACAATCCGCCGGCTGCCCGCATCACATTGGAGAGAAGAGGAGGAGGAGAGGAGAAGGGCTATATGGAGAGGAGGTGGTTCTGCGAGGGGGAAAAAGTGGGGAAGGAGAAGGGGTAAAGGGATTAAATAAGGATACAAAATTAATTAAACCCTTAATTAATTAAAACTCATCCAAATTTAAATCCGCATTCGAAAGCCCAAACACAGTCAATTTTAGGCCATGCCTAGGGTAAAAACCTCATCTTGAGCACAACATTTGTCTTGTAATTTTAATCTGAGGCCTTGTTTAAAAGATATAAAAATATAACGTATGAAGCCGCTAAATTACAAAAGCACCTCTGGGGCCATTTTTCAAAGATGGCCCGCGCCCGCGAAACATACACCCCTCCTAGGGTAAACGACATGTTCCAGACTCAACAGTTCCCTCAGTATTCCAATCCGAGCCACCGTTTAATAGATACTTGAGTTTCAACATTAAAAGAATAAATAAATAAATTAATTTATCTGTTTAACGTTCTGAAAGCGAGCGAGGGGTCCAAACATCCCGTGCCAACATGTTTTATGTCGTTACTGGGGTAAACACCTCATTGCGGACCCATCCGTACACTTAGATTTATGATCCGAAGCATCGTTTAAGAGTTATCCCATTTATTTTGCGTTTCCAGTGTGAACGCACTGAAAATTTAATTCCGGCCACTCCGGGGCTCAGAATCGAACGCTGTCTGAGGGCGCTGCACTGAAATAACATCAAGAATATTCCAATGGAATATGCAGAAAAATCTTGGTTCTTACATTATTCCCTCTTTCAATATTTTCATCTCTGAAAAGAAAAACCAGGGAAAAACTTAGGGTACTAAGCTCGCACCTGCCTCTCCCGTACCTAGAAGAACTCTTGCACAGTCTCGCGCCGCCGCACAAAGACCAAAGGATTGATCTGTTCACGCAAGGTCGGCCCTTTCCGATGTTATTCATAGGAGCACGCACACTTCTCTTCAGGTGGGTCATGCGGGAGATGTCTTTCACCCACTCCAGACTTTGGGGTTAATGCAAGGTAGTAGACAACCTCTCCATCCCTTTGCAAGGTCTCAAACAACCCGACGGCCCTCAGGGGTAACTCACCTCCCTGACCGAACCCCTACGTTGCATACCGCGACTGGAATCACCACCCGCACCTGGAACAGGGCCCGAGGATTCCCTCCTTCAGAATATCCATATGGTGAAACACCCAAGGATATCTGGTCACGCAAGATTCCACAGTCGATGTCTCTCAAACAAGACTCTCTTATACGCTTGTAGAGCAATGGAGTCGACGCCATAGACTAAAGAGGAAGGTTACAGACCTTCTACTCAACCAACACAGGGTTACACCCAATGCCCTGCGTCACCCTGGTAACACCTCAAACATGGAGCAGGGAGAAAATCATTCCACACATACCGTCTAAAAATTCTACTACAAAAGTAGAAGAGCTATAGAGAGTACCTCTTATCACCTCATGCTCTGTAGGATCGAAGACATCCAAAGATCACGGCTGTCCGTGGTCCCAATTGTTAGCTCTCGGAGCCTGACATGGACCGCCTAGTGGTGATGGGAAAACCTTGTAAAGCCATCCCCCATTACCATCTCCCCCCCCCCTCCTCTGCTTCCAACATCTCTTAGGGCGCTACTCCGATCACTGCGCTGCCTTTTCCGCGATGGTGCACCTGCTTCCTACCCGAAGCTCTCCGCATGCCTGGTCGGTTAGTCTTGTGCTAGGTGACCTCGCCCATTGCAAGCATATCACCGACTATCTTCAGGCTGCAATGGTTCCCTCCAGCGCCACTGTGGTGTACGACCATGCCACAGAGTCCGGTTATTGGAAAGCCACCTATGTAGAGATTCTGCTTGCTGACGCCCGCTAGTTGCGGTAGACATCTCGGCTCCAACGTGCCTGCTACCACAACCAATTCTAGTACGTGACAGGAAGCTCTCTGCCACCAGTGACTGCTCTAGCACCCCGACATGACAACGGAAATCTCTCGGCGGATACCCTACTCAAACTTCTGCTCTTGGATGTTGTCGCCGTTGACCAAGTCTAGATAAAAGCGTGCACGATCTGTGAAACTAGCCTCATACTCGGCCACCATCATCCCTCCCTACTGAAACTACATGAGATCCTAAATATGAATGGAGCATAAGAAGGAGGGGAAAAACTCCTCACAAAACAACAACAGAAAGTCGCACCACGAAAGCGATGACTCGTCAAGAAACTGAGTCACCAGACTCTACCAACACCAAGCTGCTCCACAAATAAGGTTGGATACAAAAGACACTCTCTGATCTGTCGGTGTCTGCCAAATATTAAAAAGGTAAACCAATATCTCAATCCAAACCTATGATGCCTGAGGGTCTGGCTCACCACTGAACCATAGCAGTCCCTACCGCTGGAACTCACGGGGTGTGCTCATCCTACGCTCAAACTCAGCCTACTCCGCTGAAGCTGTCTGTTGTTCAACAGGTGGGGGTGCTGCGACCGGGCCACCCGGAAAAAGGGGCTCACATGATGGGTTCTGGACTGTGGCCTCATAGCTCACAGGGTCGTCATCACGATCCAAAGATGGTATCTGGGCTAGCTGTCTTCGCGGGTATATCCTGAATATTATCAAGGAGTGCCGTGGTCAGATGAGAATATATGTATATACCAATATCAACGATGGGGAGCTGATTCAAGAAGGACAATCAAAGACTCAATCCTTTGTGTTGCACAAACAAATTTTTCCTGTAACATGTGTCTCAGCATGCCGAGTCAACAAGCGGGTTATCAGGGTCCTCGTGAATGGATACGTCGTCTGCCGCACCATCACTGGACTCCCTGGCCTGAGAGCCTCTCTCGAGACACGTTAAAAATGTTGCCCTGAATCCCAACCAATTCATCTTTTAGGGAAATCCGAACGGTGTCCCAAGGAACGAACCACCTCTGATACCACTTTGTCACGACCCGACCCTACGTGGGCTCGAGCTACAACTACCCCAGGCCTGCCTCCACCGGCCAGGGGCTTGCAACCAGCACCGAAGGCACAACAACTCGGGGAGGCCTTTGCCTAAGTACCTGTACACACACACACGCAGCACACTCAATGCAAAAGTGCAGAGTAAAAGGAAGGACAAGAAGTGTAAAAGAACAACAGCTATATATATATATATAAACCACAGATGTTCATTGACCTCTAAACAGTACAAAGTACAAGCTGAAAGTAAACTGAAAAGAAAAGGGGAAAAACACGTGCCCTACCAGAAAAGTGCCACAACCTGAAAACATGTAAGAAAAATAAAAAGTAGTTGGAAGGGGTCCCCCACCTAGAACCCGACTACGAACACCGCACACGGTTGAAGCTCCCAAACTCCTATGCTCCACTGATGTCACGACCGAACTGTCCGTCATCTGCAAGGGCACACCAAGTGCGGGAAAAGACCAAGCATGGGTGAGTATAAAAATACTCAGTAGGATACCCCGAAGGCTCGAGGGAGCATCAAAGGAGGTACCAATGGGTGAGCAGTAGATCGAACATGGAATGTAGAAAGGCGCAACTAAGATTGCAGTAAAGAGTATAGTAAAGAGTCCATCTCAACCCAACAAGAGGAAGAAAGTTGACTCGTCTAGACACAAGGAACTGGAAACGGTGAGAAGGTGAACTTCTTGTCGAGTCTTCGCTACTTATAGTAGGATATTAGAATCGTCCAACCACGAGAAGCTAGACATAGAAAGCACGTGGCATACCCCGCGTGTCTTCGCCTATCCTGGAAGGAGAGTAAACAAACCTAAGAGGTGGGTACTGGAACAAGGTATATACGAATACATATGCTCAATAAGAAGCCCGAACAAGGTCGTAAGGGGATCTCCATCCCATAGCTCAGCCCAAGAAAAAGATTAGCCAAAAGTCCCAGAAATAACCCCATCAATGCCCAGCATCCCGCACGTCTTCCCTAAAATGAAAGTCAAAGGGCTCAAATCACTCCACCTCGACACTATCCTCTTTGGGCGGCACTGACTCACCCGCACAGTTTTTGGTTGCATCTCAAGGATGTGTCTCAGTGGGGAAAAGCGCCCCTCATACTTGAGAGTTCGGGGTTAAGTCAAACCACACCTCGTCACTGCCCCGCAGTCGAGAGGTCTCCTCAAAGTCAAGGTCGTTCCATCACCGACCCGTACATCCAAGAGTCCCGCTCTGGTGATCATGGAGGAAAGCCTCAGACTAGCCTAGTAGAAAGGACTGAGTCTGGAATGTCAACAAGTGTCCCACTGCCCAGCCCTGCTGGAGGGTAATTCATAATATAATATCGGGTGACCCACTGCCCAGCCCTGCTGGAGGGTAAACCCTAATAAGATATCGGGTGACCCACTGCCCAACCCTACTGGAGGGTAAACCCAAATAAGATATCGGGTGACCCACTGCCCATCCCTGCTAAAGGGTAAACCCTAATACATAATCAGGCGACCCACTGCCCAGCCCTGCTGGAAGGTAGACTAGGAATAAGTCGATGGGTGACCCACTGCCCAGCCATACTGGAGGGTAAACCTGGAACAGGTTGACAGGCGACCCACTGCCCAGCCCTGCTAGAGGGTAGACCTGAATCAAGACAACGATCGACCCACTGCCCAGTCTCTGCTAGAGCGTAGACCCTCACGAGTCATCTGGGGACCCACTTCCTAGTCTCTACTAGAGGGTAAAACCTGAGAATTCCATGAGAAAGCCACTTCCCAGCCCTAGTGGAGGGTAAAACCTAAGAAGTAGATGAGTAGCCCACTTCCCAGCCCCGCTGGAGGGTAAACCCAGAACTGCCCTGGCCATCTCTACTGGATGGTGCAACAATGGCCTACCGAACACGGAGTGGGTATCGTGCAACCACCTGACTCCGGAACAAACTTGGGGGACCCACTCAACCCTACTGATCTGATACATCAAGCACAGAGCCTGGGGAGAAACTCAACCCCACTGGTCAACAATCACGAACCGAGGGACCCTCTATGTCGCGAGAGGTCAAAAGTACACAAAGAAGAACATGACACACACATGGGGCCCACACGATGTGTGGCCCCAAGTTAAACCCAACAATACGCACAAAAAATGTCAGGTACAACCATCCAAATGTACCTCCCAGTGTTCTCGCATACTCCCAGAGTATGCCACATCTCCAGACCAAATGTTATCATGCACATGACACCCCAATGTCAACGCGAAGAGCGAACACGTAACTTCACCAACATTCTACCTCATCGGCCCAGGCACGACCAACCACATCTCATTAAGCATTTACTCCACTCACACGGGAGTGCTCAGGATCATGCGCCAAGGGTTCTTTGCAATCATAGCAGAAGAAACCACCATTGGTACACTTCCAGGCTTCCACAATTAATGATATCTCAAACGAGACTCTGCACATCCAAACAGATTTCACTGTTGTAATCCTCGCGGAAAAAAACGCGAGATCGACTATTCACTCGCCTACAACAGACATTCAGCGTAAAAGTCGCTCCACACTACTTTATGCCCGATAGGCGTCCCGTGGTCCCGGACCTCAGCCCCAAAAACAGTCGAGCACGTCGCACCATTGCGATCCCCTCAGAATGATACGTCAAATCAACTATTTACTTGCGTCGAACGGATGCCCAATGAAAAGAACGAATTTTGCCACACAACACACGATCGGTGCTTCGTGGGACCCACATCCCGGACCCGAAGCACAACGAACGAATCGCACCATTGCGATCCTCTCAAAATAGTACACAAGATTGACTATTCACTCGCCCGAATCGGACACCCGGTGAAGAAGTTAGAAATCCCTGTCAACTCTCGAAACGGCCTTCGTGGGGCCTGCAATATCATGAGGAAATAAAGCGGGCAGATTTCTCCATTGCAATGCCCTCAGAAAAACACCCAACATCGACTACTTGCAAGCCACGAATGGACGTCCGATGAAAAAGTTTCAGAACGCTGCCCGCAGCTTAACAGACGGGCCATGGGGCCCACACCTCAACTCTAACATCAATGCCCGAAACCACCCTGGAAATCATTGCTCCAGCGTCAGGGTCCCAACGCCGCTGACAGCGCTCAAAACGGACGTCGGACGCGACCGTGCCGTCCAAAACATGATTCCCTGGAAAACGTCAAATTCACTTAAAGACACGTCGCACCTCCGAGGCCCCTCGTTTCAGGAATTAAAAATTCCCGAAACTATCTCAAAATATTCCTCTCATTCTGAGGCATGCGACGCAGAAGACGGCTCGCGAAACCGACTCCCGGATTATGATTTATAAAAATAAATCATTTTATAATAATAATAATATTAATAATAATATTATTATTATTATAACTTTATTTATTTATTTATTTCCGTATTTTTTATTTTTTTTACCGTGTCAGTCATCTCTCCGGACCAGACCGGCCTCCCGCGGGTCTTACTCCCGTGTGACCGCCTCACCGCACACCTCGACGGCGCCTCTCCCCCGGCCACTGGCCTGCCTCCATCCTCCATTTGAAGCCGTCTCCGACTACTTGCGCCATGGCTGCTCGCCTGCAGCCCCAGTGGACTGCCGCCGTAGCCCCGCTCCCCGCGGCTCCTGCATGCTGCTCGCTCATCCGACGCCCGCAGCCAAGCGCCCTCCGCTTGCCGCCGCGCTCGCCTGACGCCATCTGCCCCGGCCACTCGCATGTGCCACCGTCCGCCGCGCTCCCTGCTCGCCTGGAGGACCCCTTTGACCAGCACTGACCAGAACGCCCTTGAAAACACTGGTTTTTTTGCTGGAAAAACATTCCAAAATCCGCTCTCCTTCAGCGGACATTTGTGATCAAATCAGAGATCGGACTTTCGATCTGAAATATGCGTTGGAAACCATATAAAATCTAATACGCATTTATGGGATTTGTTCGAATGCTCAGCAATGATTAGATGCAAAATAATCCATTCAAATAGGTATGTAGGAATTGAAAACGCAACAAAACCCTACCTCTTGGGTGTAGCCCGTCGGTTCGCGACGATCTGTCGGCCACCCGCAACACCTTGGAGAGGAGAGGAGGAGGAGAGGAGAAGGGTTTGAGGGAGAAGAGGTGGTTCTGCCAGGGGGAGGAAATGGGGAAGGATAAGGGATGATGTGATTAAATAAGGACAAAAAATTAATTATTCCCTTAATTAATTAAAACTCATCCCAATTTAAATCCGCATCTGAAAGCCCAAACACAGTCGAATTTTGGCCATGCCTAGGGTAAACAACACCTCACGAGCACAACGGCGATCTCATAATTTTAATCCGAGGCCCTGTTCAAAAGTGATAAAAATTTAACCTCTGATGCCGCTAAATTACGGAAGCGCCCCTGGGGCCATTTTTCACAGACGGCCTGCGCCCGCGAAACATACACCCCTCCTAGGGTAAAAAACCAGTTCTGGACTCAACGGTGCCCTCGGTTTTCGAATCCGAGCCACCGTTTAAGAGATAATTGAGTTTCACCATCAAAAGAATTAATTAATTAATTAATTTATCCGTTTAACGTTCCGAAAGCGAGCGAGGGGTCCAAACATGTTGCGCCGACATTTTTTATGTCATTCATAGGGTAAAAACCTCATTCCAGACCCATCCGTACACCCAGATTTAGGATAGGAAGCATCGTTCAGGGGTTATCCCATTTATTTGGCATTTCCAGTGTGAACGGAGTAAAAATTTAATTCCGGACACTCCGGGGCACGGAATCGCACGCCGTCTGAGGGCACTGCATTGGAATAACATCAAGAATATTACAAAGTCTTCTGCAGCAAAAACTAGGTTCTTACAATATAAATTACTAATTTATTTAAAATTTTAATTTAATAATCCTCCAATTAATGTTTTCATTGTTTTGTAGAATTTTTTTTATTTACCATTCTTTTAGTAAATTGTCTAATTAAGGTGTTTATAAAAAATTTATTTTATCCTTATTTTTACATAATGTCGGGATGAAATTATTCACATATGATAGAAAATATATTTTAAGAAATTTTATTACATAAATTCGTGAATTTATGTGTATTATATATTTTATGGGCCTTAGAATGTTTTCATGATTACGAGTGATCCAAATAATTATATCCAATGCATTGGGTAATTATTATATAATCCTAAAATTGAGTAAAAATAGTATGTTATACAATTTTAATGGTTCTTATAAATTTAATATAATGATGTTATCTCATGGAACATATATAAAATTTTAATTATTAATTTTTCTTTGAAAAAATTTTATTCCATAAGTTAATCAAAAAATCATATGTTTGATGAAATTTTATAACACTTTTAAATATGAAAGGTAACATTTTCATGAAAATGTTTTTCATGGGATCTAATTATTTAAAAAACCCATATTAATTATAATTTTCCTCATGTTCTTACTTAAGAAATATTTTTTTGGTAAACTATGGTATAAAAAGTTGATTTATTGAGTGTCAAACTGAATATTTGATCTCAACTTTTATTATTTAAAAAGTTAAATTTTCTTATGGATTTTATAGTTTTTGAAATGGACTAAAGGGTTACAAACCATTTTATTTTCCCTAATAAAAATTTTGTGCGTATGATATGTTTTAAATGTTTTTCACAAAGCCTAAATTTGAGTAAGAACAAAAGAAATGTATTTCTTTCAACCTTGGAGGCCTATTTTTAAATTAAGAAAAAAAATACATGAATGAAATAAAAGATTAATGTTTAGAGTCCTTTTTTAAAAAGATTTTCATTTAGGTAAAGTTTCCATTTTTAAATATATTGGTGTGATATTTAATAGCTTTTAAATATTCTGTACAACTCTAAACCTAAATGGTCATAAGATGTAATAAGTTTGACGGTAATTTTATTAAACTCATAATTATGGGTTGTTAGTGGTACACATCATTATACTTGGTATCTAAACATGTATATGATAAATGTAGAGGTTATTAGGTTATTAAGAAAAATAATTTAAGGGATGTTAATTAGTGAATTATACAATCATGAAATAATTTTGAGAGTTTCAATGTTTTATCGTCTAATCAATTTATGTTTCTGAATGGTTTTCTATAATAGAAAAAAGAGTTAATATTGTTGATTGTTTTCTGAAGGATAATATCCTTAAAATCATCAACCAGGAATGGTTTAAATAGTAACAACGTAGATTGTATCAATTTTTACACAATTTACATATATTATTAATGGTGATACCCATTCAAGGTAGTGACCTAAATCTCTATATAAAAACATGTCTATAGTGATAATTCAATGGAAATAAATCCTACGGTATTTGGTGCAACATTATACAGAGTGTTATTTGAAGGATGGATCCAGTATCATGAAATGATATTCATTTTTTTGGTTTGTTCTATATTTATTTATTTAATTTTTTTCATTTATTGTTTTTATGGTGAATCAACCAAGGGGTGGTTATTGGTTATAAATTCCAACTAGAATGATGATATTTATACCATAGAGTGGTAAGTATTTATTGATTTTTTTCATTAAGAAGTATTTTCCTATATTTATTCAACTTAATATGGAAATAAAATTAAATCCAATGAATAAAAATGAGGAGGAATATGTTTCTGTATATATAGCCAATTTTACTATATTGGTGATGTATACACCAAATTTCATTCTAGGACATGATTGTAGAATTAATATGTTTTACTATGGATTAAAACAATGTTTACAAATAAATTCATACTCCCTTAAACATAAAAAATATGACATAGATGTGTGTTGTGTGTAGAGGGTTGAGATTGTGTTTGTTAACATTAATAATAAGATGGATACGAAGAATTTTATGTGGAAATTGATGGGGTTGAACCTACAGAAGAAACTTAATGAAGAGAGAAATAAATTTATTTTTTTATAAGTATGGTAAAATGTTTTCTATTGGATGGATCGGGAATCATGGAATTGTTTATAATTTTGTAATTTGGGATATATTCCTCATTAAAATAATGGTAAAGTTAATTATAATAGAATGACCAGTAATAATAATCAGCAAGGTGTTATAAATGTTACAAGATGGGCCATTATGAAAATGTGTCTACTAAGGTAAGAATGAATGATATAAATCCGTAATAATATAAGGAAAATAATGTGTAAATGATAATTATGACTACCAAATGAAATGAAGTACCATTTAATGAAGTGGTGAAAGGTACACCAATTATTTACTCATATTATTCCATAGTATATTTTGATTTGGTGTCTATGAATTTGTTAATTTCTAGGAATATTTCTAATAATATGAAAATATAACAATAATAAATGGATATAATGGTTTTTTAGAACTACTATAGGGTGTATTATATCTATATTTATTTGTAGAAATATTCCTATGATTATATATAGAGTGGTTTTTCAAAAAAATATTATTTTCTTTATGTAGTAGAGTTTGATGTTATCTTGTGTAGGGATTGGAATTAATTTTATCATACTATGATATATTATAATGTTAGGGAAGTTATATTAAAATTTTTGAGTGAGTTCGAATTTTTATATAAGAATGAGGTCAATCCTATGATAACATATGAAGAAGTTGGGAAATTGAAAAATATGGCAGTGAGAGTTATCTATCTCATATCATTGGAAGAAATGAAATTGTACTAACAAGTGATATTCTAGTAGTTAATGAATATAATGATTTATTTTCAGAATATTTTACTAGTATTATTCTTAGTCAGGTGTTTGAATTTTTTTGAATTATTTCCAAAATAAAAATAAAAATTCAAAACCCCCATTTCAAATGGATTAATTAGAGATGCTAAAAATAAAAAGGCATTTAAAATAGTATCTAAATAAAGTTTTAATTTTACACATCACATCAACATGGGGTGGTCCTGTATTATTATTTAAAATTAATGATATTTTTAGAAGGATTTTAATTTATTGTCAAGAACTCAATAACACCACTATTTGGAATTTTTTTCCTCTTATATATGACATTTTTATTAGCTAGAGAGAGAGTTTTATGTTTTGATGATTGATCTCAAGTCCAGATATCAACATTTAAAAGTTATGTAAGAATAATTTCTAAGGATAGTGTTTCATACTAGGTTTATAAATAATGAATTTTTGGTAATGAAATTACTTTTGAAAAATGCACTAGTTTTATTTATATTATGAAAAGATTTTATCATGTATATTTTGAAGAGTTTTTGATGGATTTCATTGATGAAATTATTTTTTATTTTAAAATATATGAGGACCATGGGAAATTATTAAAGATTGATCTATATAAAATTTTAAAAAACACGTATAATACTTAATAAATTGATGTTTTGGTCCCATAATAATTCTTTCAATGAACAAATTATTTATATAGATGAAATAACTTTTAAATATACTAAAACCGAGGTGGTATTATTATTACCATGACCTGAAAATTTTACTGAGATTATATTTTTCTCAATTAGCGTGTTACTATCTATGAGTTTATTAAAAAAATTCAAAGTTCACTTTACATAAAAATATGATAACTTGAAAATTATTTAAATTAAATTAGATAAAGTAGTGAGATAACTGATTCCATTAAACAAAAAGGATTTCTAAATGATCCAATTCTATCCTTACAAATTTTTTTTCATTTTTTCATTTACAATGATTTTTATTCGAAGGGAATTGGTTATGTCTTGATACTAGATGATGAATTAATTTATTGTGATTAAAATTAATTTAAAATTCCTGAGATGAATTATAATTTTCATGATTTTGATCATACTATGATGGATATTTCAATAAAAAGTTGGAGTCATTGTTTTTATGAGGTAAGATGTGAAATATAAATTAACTATAAATGTTTTTTTATATATTCTTGCAAAAAGAGTTAAATATGTGGAAGATAATATGGATGGAACTGACAAAGGATTATGATTTAATATTTCACTATCATCCATGTAAATCAAATAATGTCAATTATCTTATTTTATGAACCAACTTGGATAACCTGGTATCTTGATACCCAAACTGACTCTTACTTTGTATAGATTACATTATTGATCAACATGGGATAATGATTGGACCCTAGAATCAAAAAATAATCACATGAGATCAATGTTTTCACAAAACAATAGAATAATAATGACATGTTAGTATTCTCAACACTCTAATATAATTTTCTAACATAAATGAATAGGTAAAATAATACCCAAAAGAAACATCATGGAAACACATAACTATCTGTCAAGGAAATATTTTAGACATATCCTTAGAAACAAGTGCATCACACCACCACCCATCACCTCTGGCACCCTGAATCATAAAGAGCAAGAATATCCACCACATCCATGTGGCACTCTCCCTTTTCTGAAATCTGGAATAACATAATCTAAAAATTCCTAAAGGTATTGGTAGGTTGTGAGATACAAAAAAATAGTAGGGTTTCTCAAATTTTTCTATAACCAATTACATAATAATTAAATTACGTATGATTTTAATTTAAATAAAACAATTCATGTAATGAAATTTACATATTTTCAATTACCCATTCATTTCTAATGAAAAATTAATGATATATCAAAGTAATTTTAAATGAAAATGTTATATTAAACACTTATAGAAATCTGATAGTATGAATAAAATAGTCCAATACTCAATGGAATTTAATCATCAAATTAAAAATACTAATAGTACCGTTTATAAGCCCTATGATATATTAGTTTACAGAAATATGATCCTCACAATGATCATCAGTGATCTTGGCTCAATTTGGGCACTTTTTTCATGACTTAGTTAGCTAGATTTCAATTCCTTATCAGGGAAAATTATTATTTAGTAAGTTTTCATAACTTTTTTATCATGAATCCAATGATACGGGGTTAGATCTTAAAAATTTTATCCTAATTACATACTAACTTACTAGCATCACATGCACTTCATTCAATCAATCAATAAATCATGCGAAAATAAAACATTTTAAATTAATTACAAATATAATTACCCATATTTAGTTTTAAAAAAAGATTTCCCATATCAAAATCAAATCAATGTTCTTAATAAATTCATTCCTTTTAAATTGATATTTCAATTTAATATATTTATCTGAAAATTAATTTCCAAATAAAGCCATCAAATTTTTCAAATCAAATTTTTTTTTGATTCATTTGATATTTTGGGGTTTCAAAATCTCCATGTATTTTTCAAAATAATCCACCAATAATCTCAAATATAGTTTTTTAAATAATATAATTACTAAATGGCCTAAAGACCTTCATTTTTTCATAATTTTGAAAATACACCTTTCAAGGGATAATGTGCAACACTTATAAGGCCGTAAGGATTAGAGAAAATTACTAATCCCATAGGCCTTAGAGGAAATCACACAGACAAAAACATAGAACTACTCCTCCCCAGCAAATTTCATGATATTTGTACTCCACTTTCGCAAGGCTGGTCATCTAGCTCTCCTGTGTAGAGATGCACATGTATATTACCAATTTCAATGTCATACCCTCTCATTCTTCCAATTCTAGTTAGATATGCTCTGTTGAATCTCCCTGCTCAGAAGATAAGAAAATAATAAAATATAAGATAATGAGAGATAACATACTAGGGAGCAATTAAATGATTCAACTAGATCTTTGACTTGAAAATAATAGAGTTCATAGGAGTCAAATAACCTCTAGGTAGCCTTCAAGTTCCAAATGTTCGAATATGAGATGAGTGGGAGATAAGATAAAATAAAATGGGTCTTGGAGAATTTAATGTAAAGTATCGATATAGCAAAGCCACTGGAACTCATACCAATTGTTGGATTAAATATATATAATGAGATTCTCAAATATAAGGGGGGAGGGGTGAATTGTATATCTTAAAAATTCCTTTGGAACCTTTAATGATGGTATAAAACATTCTTAAAAATGTTTCTTAACCTTAAGGAAATCTGTTTCTTAAGTGTAACTTTTATCATTAAGGATACTTATTTAAACAATGTTAAACAAATATTCACAAACCCTCTAAAATAAACCTTTTCATAAACATGACAACCTGGAGATAACAACATAATGAATATTAACATAAATAAAGATTATGTCTTAAACCCTATATAATCTTTAATATAATCAGAGTAACGTAATTGAAAGTATAAGAAAGTTATAATTTCTATCTTTAACAATGTTGAAATTGCAGTAGAATAAAAATTACTTGAATTAGAGAACAAGTAACAATAATATTCATTTAACCCAAATAGTAGGGTATCCAATAATCTTGGATAAATGTTACTTGATTTATACTTTCATTAAATTATGTGTTACCCAAACTGACGTAAGCCCTCAATCCGAAGATCAATATCTATCTTGCAATCCATTCAAGCCCGCAATTTAGAAGGAAATAGAAACCTCTGTCTTCCAAACTTGGAAGCCCATGACCAGCATGATTGGATTCTGCATAAATCAATTATGACTAAGTTGGACACGCCCGAACAAGTTCTTCCTAATATCTACATGACGCACTGAGAGTTGTAAGAGAATATCTATCTAGAAATCACTTAACAGCATTATATCACTTCAAAAACTTTGATCACATATCAATTTTCTCAACTGTGCTCCACTAAACTTATTTTACCTTTCAAATGAACTCTTCTTTATAAGAAAAAACTTCTCAATGGTCAGCTCCCCTCCAACAGTCATATTTTCCTTAAATTTTGAAGGGACCTGGACACGTGTCAAATAGAAAACGGTTAGTTTATAACAGATTGTAGAACATCATTTCATGTATAAGAGACAATGTTAAGTTTAGGATAAATGTTAAGTATAAGAGAACATAAAATCTGATAATATTGGAATGATACATTAAACAACTCTAAAATTATCAAGAAAACAATACTACAAAATCAGTATCACATATTCTTAAGTAAATCGGTATGACAATATTGTAAGTAATATGTAGTGACAAATTTTAATGTAAAATAGATTTAAAAATTTGTAAGTAAAACAAAATGAAAAATTTGTAAGTAAAACATAATGACCACTATATATGTAAAACGAAGTGGCATATTTTATAAAAATTGAATAACAAATCTGTAACTAAAACGGAATGAAAAATCTGTAAGTAAAACGGGATGAATAATCTATAAGTAAAGATGAATGAAAAATCTATAAGTACAAAAGAATGAAAAATATGTATGTAAAATATAATGAAAAATTTATAAGTAAAACTGAATAAAAAATCTATAAATAAAATGGAATGATGAATCTATAAGTAAAACAGAATGACACATATGTAAGTGAAACAGAATGTTTTTTATGTAAAATAGAATGAAAAATCTATAAGTAAAACAGAATGAAAAATCTATAAGTAAAACAGAACTTATGAAAAAGTGTGTGATTTTTAAAATATAAAACGATAAGGAATGGAGACGTTATAAGAGAACCTTATTGACTCAATAATCTCCCCTTTTTTTGGAAAGCACAATTAACATTGATAAGGAATAATATATTGACTTAGAAAAATATGTAATGGAAAATTATATGTCCCTTTGAATAATATTTAGGATGAATATGACAAACTCCCCCTTAGGTTAAGTTTCATAAGGATCATATTCTTGAACATTAGCATCCAGATTTATTTTTTAATGAAATATCACCCCCTTAGATAAACATTTCTTCTTAAAATAAACATCATATTACGTAGAAATTATTCTTTCTTATCATACACACCCTTAAAATATTCTCCTCCTTTGAAGTCTTCATTAAATTAATCATTCAAATAAATTCTCCCCCTTTGTGATTTTCAAAAAGAAATGTTGAATTTTAAAATTTTCCTCTAAGGTTAAGGAAACATACATGAAAAAACAAAATAAATATATGAAAGAGAACATTTATTGAGGAAATTTTGAAACAAAAGTTTAGGTTATAAAAAAACATCAAAATATAAGAAAGATTTAGTCGCTGTTTTTCTTCCCCAATAACATTTTCTTCATTAAGTATTTATCTTTCATTACATCCCTATGATCTTCTTGAAGATTCTTTAAAAAAAATCTCCAACTCCTGGTTCTTCTTTTCTAAGAAGAAGATATTTTCTTGTTGGGATTTGATTATATCATCTTCATTTTTAATCATTTTCTACTGAGTATCCACCTTTTTAAATAATTCGGTTATGAATTTTTTTCACTGCTAACAGAATGAGCAACAGAATTGAGTGGGCTTTATTTCACAGAGATAGATGATCTGACATTGTTGATCTTGGATTTAGAAGTATTGGTAGCTCTGTTTTTTGAATCTATGAAGTTGTTGAACTGTATATGCTCTTCATTGATAGTTTTGGTGAAGTTAAAGAATTTCTTTCAAGTTATCTTCTAATATTCATAATAAATGAAAATATTTTTGAAATCCACTTCTGGATTAAACACCATGTCCATTAGCATATTAGTATATTCCGTCTTTTGGTTTAGGGTATCTTGAATCATTTGTCTCCAAGAATCGATATTTGCAAGAACGAGAATAGTGTTGACCAGATTTCTTAAGGATAGCTTGACAATGTCATGCTCAATAGTAGATGAGGATTCAGAGTCTGATTCATCTTTTCCTTTCTTATTTTCTCTTGGAGTAAAGGAATGTAGTTTTTCCATCATTTTGGACGATTTCTGAGGTGTTTCATTATCTGATGAGGCAACCATAACACTATTACCTTTGTAAGAATTTGGAACTAGGGATTGTTCATCTGATACTTGAATAAAATTAATATATCCCTGTTTATCTTCTTCAACTTCAAGATCTTGTTATTGGGTTCTTTTGTGTCTTTCTTCTTCTTGAATCTCTACCCCTACATCATATTGTTGTTCAACCTCTTCTTCTCCTATTCTTCCCAATCAACATCAACTTCTTCTTCAACATCATGATTAACTTCTTCTTAAATATTTTGTTCTTCAGAAACGAATTTAGAAATTGAAGATTGAGGTTTTCCATTATACTCTTACACTTCCCCAAAAATATCATCATTGTCCTCATGAAGGATATGATCATTCATTTCTTGAACAGGTTTTGATATTTTTAAGACTTTCTCCTCTTTCTAGATTTTCAGAGTGAAAACCTGTATCTTAAGAATAACTCAAGATTTCTATACTTTTTGTGATTAATTCTATACTCCATTCAGTAAATGTTGACACACTTGAGCTTCTGAGGATTTCTTCTTCAGGTTATTGTCCTTCTTTTCATTCTCTATAATTTCATCTTGCTTAAGTTTTAAGACCATAGCCTCTGTAGGATTTAAGAAAAATGAATGATCACCTTTTTTCTGGTAGATACCATCTCTTTCTATTTTCCAACTTTTACATCGAAATAATATTTTGGCTTCTTTACAATTGGATGTGATGATACTGGATCAGCATGAACTAGTGTAGGTAAGCTTGGTTCTTCATGTTTCCTTTTCTTAGGTATCAATTTTGGAGATTCTGGGACAGAAAACTTGTTTTGAAAAACTATATCTTCATAAATTTTAGATTCTGGTAAAACACTGCCTTCATTCTCTTTAGAGTATCATCGGTGAGTAACAAAATCATAAATTATTTAGGGATTGATCGAAAAAGGACATTCAGCTTTTGAAGGCACAAAACAATTATCCTAAAGATAGTTTCCAGATACATAAGTATATGGGATTTTATGGTTCTACCTTTTACTGCATGGATAATGAGGAAGGTGCAATTGATCAAGTTGTTCTTATAAACATTGAAAAGAAAATCTAATAAAAACATATCACATATCTTTAAGTAGTCCTTGTCCCCTTTCCTAGTAATTATAAAGCCTTGCATCTAGTGGGCTACCAGCTTGTGATTTTTTGTAAGATATATAATCTTTAGATTTTTGATATCCTTGAGATGGAGCTAATATAGAGCCTTGTCTTTCTTAAAAGAACCTTCCTTCATGGGAATTATATGAGAGAATAGAATAGAATCTTCTTCATAAAGAATCATGAGAACATTTTTTTCCTTCTTTTAAGGAACTGTATAAGTATTAGCTTACAATTTGATCTTAAACATGTCCTTGACATCCTTTTCAAAGAAAATAATAGATTCCTAGAATTGTATGACTATGTTAGGGTAAACCAGATCTTGAATTTTCTTCTTATCAACACATACAATTTCTTATCTGTTAATTCTTGTGACCTTAGAGATGAGGGAGTCATACTTTGTAATGAAATTATGGCAAACCAGTCTTTCCCTAATGATCAACCAATCCTTTATTTCCTTGCTAACCAGCATCTGTTCTGATGAGGTCTTAGGATTCATTCGGAGTGTAAATACCCATGGAATAGGAAAGAAGACTTTGAATGTAATAGAATCTCAACATGGAGTGCAGAGAAGATGGTGTGGTGCTTATAAACAAAGCAGCACTTATATAAACAGAGTAGCGACCTTTCAACTTTCATAAGATAATATAATGGTTGAAATTAACATGATTTGATATGATGGTTGCTAATGATTATATAAATATGCATTTCAATATTTTGAGGTATGGTAACAAATGAATTAAAAAAATTACTAAAAACATGTTTTTGAAATACCAACTATTAAAGGCCTAAAAACAGAAATTAAATAGTAAGAAAGTGTACCTTATGGGATACTCTGAAGAAATTATTGGTATTATAAGAATTTTCCTGGTATTTTTAGATTCCATGAATTCCCATTATGTGAATTTCATTAGGAAAAGAAAGATAATATGGATTTTCTTAGATAAATATATATTTTCTTAATGAAATATAATTTTCCATAAAAAGAAAATGAAATAAAACCAACAAGCATATGTACTCCCTCTAAAATATGTAGTATTTTAATGTTTGGAGATGATTTTAACAAGAAATTGATCTTAATTATTGCCTTATAGTGATCATTCCTAGCTTATATTTAATGTATTCAAATACAATGGAAGGTAATGGTTTTGTAACAATATCAGTATATTGTTCTTGCGTTCTGATGAATTGAGGAATAATATATCTTTTAAGTGTGTGATCCCTAAGAAAGGGATTTCTAATATCTTTATGATTTGCACGAGAGTGATGTGTAGGGTTTTTACTTGGGGAAATGGAACTTGTGTTATGACACATTATTTAAGTTTTAGTAAAACTCATACGATTGTCTATGAGTGTTTTTTGCATCCATGACACTTGAGCACAACAACTTCCAGCTGCTACATATTCTACTCAGTAGTCGAAAGTGCTAAAAATTGTTTTTTCATACAAGACCAAGAAACTATGGAATCTCATAACAAATGACATGGTTCAGATTTCATTTTCATATCCATTTTGCAACCAACAAAGTCATCATCCAAAAAACAATTAAGTCCAAAATCATTTCTAGAAGAAGAAAATAATCACATATCTAAAGTACCCTTTAAATCTCAAAAAATTATTTTCACGATATTTAATTGGGATTCTTCAATATTTTCATGGTATATTTCATATAAGCACAATGAAAAATTATGTCAGATCGACTCACTATTACGTAAAGTAAACATTCTATCATTCCTCTATAATATGATTGATCCATAGGTTTCCCTACTTTATCAATATCAAGAGTGTTAGAAGTTATGATAGGATTACTTATAATCTTAATGTTGTCATACCCAAGCATATTATGAATATATTTGATATAATTATGTGGAGTAATGCATGTTCTTTCTAGTTTTTGAGAAATTTGAAAATCAAGAGAAAAAGTTAACTCACCATTCATACTCATCTCAAACTCAGATTTCGTAAAATTCAAAAAGGAATCAGTTAAAGATTATTGAGTTAATCCGAAGATGATGTCATCAACATTATTTCAAACAATAAAAATAACTGTATTTTCATTCTTAATTAAAAGTATTGGATCATCAGTTCCCTTTACATAGATATTTTGAAAAAAATTCATGTAATTCAATCATACCAAGATCTGGGGGATTGTTTAAGTCCATATAAGGCTTTGGTTTGTATGTAAACATGATTATGGAATTTTTATCCTAAAAAACAGGGGGTTGGTCTATATAGACCTCCTCCTGTACATAACCATTGAGGAAAGAACACTTCAAATCCATTTTATAATGTATGAAATAAAATAATGTTTCAAAGGATAGAAGAATATAGATAGATTCAATTCATTCTATGTGAGAATATATTTCTTTATAGTCTATTCCTTCTTGTTGGTTATAGACATTAGTGACTAATCATGCCCTATTTTTAACAATAACTACATTTTAATCACATTTAATTCTAAAACCACATTTTACTTCAGTAACAGAAGTTTCCTTAGGGTTTTAAACCAAGGTCCAAACGTGATTCCTTAAAAATTCATTGAGTTCATCATTCATGGACTTTATCCAATCATTCTCACCCAAGGCTTCATCAAGAGTCTTTGGTTCAAATTGGGAAAGGAAAGAAAAATTTTCAACTTCATTCCTTAAGGATCTTATAATTCTTACTGTTTGATTAACAATACCAATGATATTATCAGTAGGATGAATCCTAAGTAAAAAACTGACTTGGGTTTTGTAAAACAAGTTCATCCAGACAGGGTAAAAAATCATTAGGGTTAAATGTCTCAGAAATATTTTCTTGAAAATTTTCTTTATCTAAAAGTTATTCTATCAATGGTTGATGATCAATTTTAGATAATATAATAGAAAAAAATTTATGATTATTTGAAAAATAAAAGGATCATTTTCATGGAATTTTACATACACTGTTTCTTCAACAATACAAGTGTTTTTATTAAAAACACTATATACATTAGAGTTAGTAGAATAACCTAAGAAAATTACTTCATCAGATTTGGGTGCAAATTTATGTAAGTTATCTTTTTTATTCAATATGACTACATCACAACCAAAAACTTTTATGTAGGAAACATTTGGATTTCGATCATTCCATTACTTGTAAGGTGTTTTATTAATAAAAGATTTTATTAAAAATAAATTTATAGTATGACAAGAAATACATATAGTTTCATCCCAAAAATTTTTAGCTATAGAATATTCACTCAACATGGTTCTAGTCATCTCAGGAAGAATAATATTTCTTGTTTCTACACAACCATTTTGTTGAGGAGTTTTTGGAGCCGAAAAGTTGCGATTAATACCTTTCTTACTACGAAAAGTTCCAAATTCTGAATTTTCAAATTTTCTACCGTGATCACTATGAATAGTTATCAATGGTATATTTTTCTCATTTCTAACTTGATCTCGAAAGTTATTTTAAATTTGAAAAATATTTATATTTCATTTCATGAAAATAGACCCATGTAAATCTAGTGTAGTCATCAACATAGAAAAACACATATTATTTGCCTCCAATACATCCAGTTTTTGATGGACCAAATAAGTCCATGTACACCAACTGTAAGGTATTAGAAGTTAAAACATCACTTATATATTTAAAGATAGGTTTATGTTTCTTGCCTTATTGACAAAGATCATAGACTTTTGAAGTATCAAACCTAAGATCTAGTAGGTCCTTAACAAGTCATTTCTTAGAAATTTTACTATGATTGTTTAAGTTACAGTGTCCTAGTCTTCTATGAAAAATCCTAAATTGATCTTCAATTTCACTATGTCATGGTATATTTTGACTTTTAAGGTTTTATATGTTTAAGGTGTACGTATTCTCATACCGATTGGTAGAGAGAATAAAATCATCCTTACAATTGTGAACTAAGAATTTATCATTTCTAAAATTCACAAGGTAACCTTAATCAAATAATTTCCTAATTCTAATGAGATTGGGATTAAATAATTTTACAAAAAAAAAATTAAATAATATATTTATCAATAAGAATAATGTTACCTATGCCGACAATTTCTCCTAGAGAGTAATCTCCAAATGTTACATTTCCACCATTAGTCTTTAAAATCTTTTGGAAACAGTCTTTATTACCAATCATGTGTCAGGAAAATTCACTATCCATGTACCAAATGTTTTTGGTACTTCCTTCATTATCCTAAAAACGAAATATTTAGGTTTTTTTAATCCAATAATGTTATGATCCTAAATTTTTAGGTAATAAAATCTTGGGTATCCACATTTGTTTAGAAAAGTAAGCCTTATGAAACCCAAGAGATTTTACTTTATTGTAATAAAATTTAGTCATCCAATTACCACCACATTTAAATTTTGTGAAAAATGGAGCTCTTGAAGGAACAAAATAATTTTTTCTGAAAATTGGGTTTTCTTGAGAATAACATACTCCTTGGTTGTTACTATGAGGTCAGATCTGAGAATACATCCGGTCAAAATTTTCTTTACCCAAACTAAAAATTGCAAGAATTTTATTCAAGGAAAATATTTTAGACATTATCCTCAAAACTAAATTCTTATCTTCGAGAATAATAGAATTAGATTTAATCTTGTGCATCCTCTAAGAAAGATTGGCTGGGTCATTTTCTGAAGCATCACTTTCACTGGATTCAGATTGAATAACAACCTTCATAGATTTAGATCTTGGAACTTTCTCTAGACTCTGGTCTTTAATATTATATGAAGTTGTTGTAAAAGCAAAACCTCCATTTCCATTCATCCTCTTAATATTATCAGTGCCTCTCTTCATTCTGGTTTCACGTTGAAGAAGAGTTCCAAAATCTCATCAAGAGAAATATGAGTAACTATCTTATTATGATCTTTGACTATCCTCTTGGATTCCCATTCATTAGGCATGATGTATACAATATTTTCTACAAGAATCTCATTGTTTAGAAATTTCTCACCCATTGATTGAAAGCTGTTGACAATATTCATAAATCTTTGTTATACATTACATATGGGTTCTCCATAAGGAAAACAGAAATTATGATACTCAGCTCTGAGAATGTATTTTATAGTATCAATGAATTTATAAGTTCCAAAGTGAGTTACTTCAAGCTTCTTCCAAATACTATTAGCTACTTTATAAAATGAAATTTGGCTATATATATTTCTATTCATGGAATAAATAAAATTATTTCATGCCTTAATGTTTAGCTGGTATTATACCTTTTCTATATTAGTAAAGGTTCTAAGATTCTTATCATGAATATTATAGTGTCCATTTAACACAATGTAGTTGTCTACACCTGTGTTTATCACAAATGTCTTCATTCTGTCTCTCCAGTACTCATAATCATTTCCATCAAAAATCTGTGTTCTAGTAGGATTGAGATTGTCCAGAGATCCAACATGAATGCCTTCCATTAAAAAAACATTTATCTTTACAAAATATTTGTGAAGTAAATTCTTATGAAAGATTAAGTAAAAGAAAAACTTAAGAAATATAAGAAAGAAAACATATACCTGAGTATGAGTATCTTAGAAACAACCCATTGATACCAAATTTAAAGTATCAGAATAGAAGAGCTACCGGCTATGATACCAATTATAGGATTGAATATATATAATGATATGCTCAAATATCAGAGGGGAGTAAATTTTATACTTTAAAAATTATTTTGGAACCTTTAAAGTTGGTATAGAACTTTCTTAAAAAATTTCTTATCCTTAGGGGAATCTATTTCTTAAGGATATATTTTATCTTTATGTAAACATAGTTTAATAAAGTTAAACAAATATTCACAAACCCTCGTAATGAATGATTTTCTAAAACATTACAACCTTAAGATAAAAACTTAAGGAATATTTACTTAAAAGAAAGAATCTACCTTAAGGCATATATAATATTTAATATAATTAGAGTAATTTAATTAGAAAGTATAATAATGTTATACTTTCTATCTTTAACAAAGTTAAAATTGAAGTAGAATAAAAGTAACATGAAATAAATAACAAGTAACAATAGGATTCTTTTAACCCAAAGAGAAAGGTATCCAACATCCTTGGATAAAGGTTCCATGATTTATACTTTCATGAAATTCTATCTTACCCAAACCCAGGTATTCCCTCAATACAAAGATCAGTATTTGTCTTTCTCTCCCTATAAGACCTTGATTTAGAAGAAAATCAGAACCTGTATCTTCCAAACTCGGAATCCCAAGATCATCATGATCGAAGTCTGCACAAAGAATGTATAAACAGGTTGTTCACACCTGGAAAAGTTGTTCAGGACATCTGTATGAAGCATTGATATTTTTAAGAGTCTCCTCCGCTAGAAATCACTTTACCACATTGGAACACATCAAAAACATTGATCACATATCAATTTTCTCAACTGTAATCCACCTAACTTATTTGCTTATTCAAATGAACTCTTATTTATAGAAAAAATCATCTCAATGGTTGGATCCACTCTAACGGTCATATTTTCTGTAAATTTCATTGGTACATGGACACATGTCAAACAAACAAATTTTAGTTTATAACAGATTTTATGGAATAATTTCTTGTATAAGAGATGATTTTATGTTTCGGATAAATGATAAGTATAGAAAAAGTAGAATCTTATAATATTAGAATGATACAATAAAAAAATTACATTATCAAAAAAATTGTACTACAAAATTTTTATCATAGATTCTTCGGTAAATTAGTATGTCAGAGTTGTAAGTAAAACATAGTGAAAAATTTGTATGTGAAATGAAATGACAAATTTATAAGTAAAACAGAATGAAAAATTTGTACATAAAACGAAATGAATAATTTGTATATAAAACAGAATGAAAATTTTGTAAATAAAACAGAATGACAACTCTACAAGTAAAATAGAATGAAAAATATATAAGTAAAACAGAATGAAAATTTTTTACGTAAAAAGGAATGAAAAATATGTAAGTATAATAGAATGAAAAATATGTAAGTAAAATGGAATGAAAAATCTATATTTAAAATAGAATGAAATTTTTTTAAGTAAAACAGAATGAAAAATCTGTATGCAAAATGAAATGACAAACTTGTAAGTAAAATAGAATGAAAAATATGTAATTAAAACTGAAACAAAAATCTATAAGTAAAACAGAATGACAAATCTATAAGTAAAACAATAAATAAGAAAAAGTTGTTGTGATTTTCAAAACATAAAACCATAAATAATGGAGAAGTAATAAGAAAACCTTATTGAATAAAAATTTAATTATTTGAAAAGGCATTCTATTTCAGAATCCCATATATAAATGGTATAGAAAGGTAGAAAATAGTCGTATTCTTGTGTAACTACCACAGAACACACCACAAAACCTCTTAGTTAATCAACCTACTGAATACATTTCATATACCACACCTATATCTTCTTCACCCACTATATGGATATTGAATACCACCAGCACAATGTTATATATATTCCCAAATAGGATGTACTATAGAAATTCTCCAACCAAGGATCCATGACACATCCGGCCCTCCATGGCACTACTATGCTAAAATTGGATGTATCCCGGAAAACCAACATCTATATCCCTTATGTTATAGCCTGATATGCTATGGTGAAGCTTGGAATCTCTACACCATAGTCCATATTCCAGGATGTAACTCCTTATTGACACAATTATACATGGACTCCATTAATTCCAAACAACCACATATCCCAAAACAATAGATCATTTCCCCCAAAAAATACCCCTACCATAAAATGAAACGATATGCACCCAAAAAAGTGGAATAAAGTGAGATTCAATATCTATCTGCAGGAAAGGAATGATATTTTATTACCTCTCCACAGCAAATGATTGATGTCCCTAGAATATTGTCAAGAACATTCCATATCAAAGTGATGAGGCCACTATTATCTCTTTAGAGCCCCATTCTCCCATGACTTAAGAGTATTATATGCATTATACCATAGAAGATGGACCAAAGGTATTTTCTTCACATGAAGAAACTTTATTTCAAAATAAAAAATCAAAAATGGATGCTTAGTCATGGCTAAATATGGATCAACATCAAGATCTTCCCAACTCAAAGCATGAGAAGAGTCAGAAAGATATTTTCAAATCTCTGATACATGAATCACATTTTAGATCAATTTAAAATGTGGTGGAAGTACCAAGTAATAATACACTATCCCTTATCTATCAATAACCTCAAAAATACCCACTGTCCTCAACCTAATCATTCCTAATTTGAATCTATTAAGAACACATGGTCACCTACAAAAAAAATGCAACTATCATCGGTGATGATCTAAATTGTATTTTCCCAGCTTTATTCCATCATGAATATATGATGAACCGGACGAATGTTTTCCATCATTTCTTTGACCAAACATGGTCAAAATAATTTAATTTTACCAATATTTGAATAAAAAAATGTGAATCTTCAAGGTCGACCATGAAATACTTCAAGAAAATCCATTCTTATAGATTAATAAAAACTATTGTTGTAAGAAAAATCTATTATTCCCAAATGGACATTCCAAGATCCACCAAAGATAATAATAGAATCACATGTCATGTTCAAAAGAATCTGTGTTTCTCGCATTGTCTAGAAAACTACCTATGGTTAATATGTCATAATCAAATGTACCTTGGATCCCATAGACATCTAGAGGCCTCTCTAGAAATGAGAAGAGAAATGGGGATCTATATTATATACTATTATAGATAAAAATCCATGAAATATAATGATCAGTTACACGTAGATATGTCTGAAGTCTTCAACATTGGTTTTATATTGAGTGGGTATAAATTGAGCCAATTTGGTTAGCATATTAATAAAAAACTAAAACATATTTCTCAATTGAGGGGTATCTGGAAACACAAATAAAAATACATAGAAATATCTACCCATATATAATTCAGCACTGGAACTAGATGAAACAACCCCAAAGGTCTCTATTGATCATATTTGACTTGTTTATAGGTATAATAAAGAGATACAAAATAAAAAAAAATCTTGTCTTCTACGTGAACAATAGAATCATCTCCGCTTGTCATAGAACATCTTCGTTTTTTCTAGGTTGAACTCTCACTAGGAACTATGATTATCCCCCATCATATCCTTCCACATTATAATATGTTTAATAAATCGGTTTGAAAAATAGGATACAGTCTGAAGAGAATGTCTACTCTCCAATTGTGTCCCCATGATAAAGAGAATCCATAATTTTATGGAATTAATAATATTGTTTCTACACTTTTATAGTTTTATCAACAATATATGAGGTCAAATCCACACAAAATAAAATAACATAATACCCATTCTCCCAAATTACCAAATGAAATAGAGAAATGAGAGATATCATATTTCAACCTTATAATGATTCAATAATAACATGGGTCCCATATTTCCTTCTCAATAATTTAGTAAAAACATCCCCATTTCTAGCTGTTTAAGTAATTTAAAAATAAAAATAATGTAGGTAATCCCCATAATCAAATATTAGATATTAAAATATTTTTTAGAGAAAATAAAACACAAATTTTTAGGGTCTAGATAAATGGTGATCCTTTATAGGAAAAAGAATGTTTCCAACTCTTGAGATAATTAATTAAAACTATGATCTTGAAATCATGGGTAGAATAATTCTTCTCATGTTTCATATGTTTTATGGAACAATAGGCAACAACGTAATCATGATACATAAGAACAAAACCCAATATGATACCTAATACACAATACAAGACCACATAGACCAACTCGGACTCTAAAAGAGTCAACAATGACGTAGAGTTAAAATCATGTTTCAATTCAACAAATAAATTATGACCTTATTCATCCTGAATAAACATCAATCATTTTTTAGTGAAAGTGGTTATCAGAGAACACAAATTTAAAAAATATTAATTGAATCTATTGTAACATATCACCAAGGCCAATAATCTAAAAATCCTTAAAACATTACATGGTTTCTCTCATTTCATAAAATTTTACACCTTCTAAGGATCAATTAAAATTCCATGTCCTGAGATAATGTTTCCTAAAAAATTCAATTCCTATATCCAGAAGCATCATTTCCAAATATGAAAAACTATTAGTGATTTATAAATATTCATATAACTAATCTTTAATGAAAAAATCCATCCCCCTTAATTTTGGAGTATTCTTTGGGGTCATCAAAAAATACCACCATTAATGAGTTAACGTACACATGAAAAATCAATTTCATTAAATCTAGAAAAAAAGGATAATTGGTTAGAGCAAGTTGAATTAAAATATAATGACCATACCTACTCCTTCATGGTATCTTCTAAATGTTGGATACCTTTATTCTCAACTCGTGATAACTAAATCAAATATCAATGACCTAAATCAACTTCAACACTTTCAACTAATAAAAATCATCAATATATAGAATAATTTTTTTATTTAATATAAATAGATTGATTTTCTAATAATAAACACATATGTGAAGTTTCCCATGAACATTCATCACAAATTGAATAAGATCTATCCAATGTGACACAATTTAGAGTATAAATTATTTCTCTAGTAGATCATCCAACTGAGTCTTAAATGATTTCAACTCTTGGTGTTCTATATAGTAAGAAAGAATAGACACTGGATGAGTATGCGGTATTAAATCAACAGATAACTCTATGTTTCATACGGGTGGGATGTTAGAGAAATTATAATGGTAATTTTCAAGAAATTAAATGATAGTAGGGAGATCATCAATCAAATATTCCTACTCATGGTCGACTAGAAATAATGATATTACCCTAACTAACTTCAACATAAAAGGTCCATCTCAACTCGACCACAAATTCCATTCTCCTTGAAACACATGAAACACCCTATCAGGTGTCATATAGGATACCCATCAAAGAGAACAATCAATTCTTTCCTTACAAGGAATAACCTATTCCATATCAAAAATTAATTCGAGAGGTTTTATGTTGAGAGATAAAAAATTCATTGTAATATCATACTCTCATAAAGGGAAAACCCAAGAAGGACACTTAAGACCCTACTATTTATTCACTCTAAGGGGTATAGTAACATCTATCACATAAGACAACAACTTTAGATGAAGATTATTCAAATTCAAAACATGTGTCCATATGAATGAGTTAGATTCACCAATTTTATATAAAATAGTCACTAAAGATGATTCAATAGTTATGGTACCTCTCACATTCTCTTGACCTTAATCAACCTTTTCCAGAGACTCCTCTACTATGTGAAGAAGCTTTATTTTGGATTCATGTGTATAGAACCCCTTGGTGCACAAATCCTATGATTGTACTATAGTAATCATTGGTGCTGATGAGCCTATTCCACTGTATGAATCAAAAAATAATTATTATAAATTATATTGGTGGCATGACTAACCTCAAAACAACATATATTTATTTCCTTATTATAAATCCATTATAAATTCTCAAATTTTCCAAACATAAATATAGTAGAAGGGCATTTTATAGGAAATTATGGTGGTCTGTAAGACTCTTTTTACATAGAAACAACAAGATACTCATCACACCATCACTTTCCTTTAAAGGATCACAAAAAAAATTCCTTTGGGAAAAAATTGGGTCCAATTAACCCATAGTTAAAATATAGTTCAAGATCAACCATAAAAACTATATCAATAACATTCGAAAAAAATTGATAGTTATAAATAAAACCTTTTATCATAAATGTATTCAGATAAACATCTCCAATAATTTATCCCTCATACTGTAATTTGATACACCATCAAGAAAAAACTAAATGAGATCAGAAAAATGGTTCACATACTATGTCACGGTCTTATAACCAAGATATATGTTGAGAAAATTTGTAGACTTCACCAAGACTATATATTCTATATAAAAATTTTCAATTAAAATAACTATAACTTCCTTCTAATTCATTACCTCATTCTTCTTCATTGTCACCATCGAATCCCGCCATATCTAAATGGGTCCCTCAGGTAAGTGGGTAATTTTTTTACATTAATAAAATTTAGTGTTTCAAAAAAAAAGAGAAAAAACTAGTTCAATAAATTTTAACTGATCCTCTTCTTCTGGGGATTCATTAAAACATTGGAATGATGGTTGTTTCCCACGAGGAAACTCTTGGTCATGATTTCTCGATTCATCTGTTCGAGGTTCCACTTCCATCTTCTGAACGAGAATGTGAGTAGTCACCTATCCCAAATCATGGACATCACACACCACTACCTTAATAATATTTGGGTCCACTGGATTATTATATCTATGTGGTTCACAAGAATCTTCCACCTATGTCCTATTTAAAAATCTCGTTATAAGAATTATGCTACACAACATCAGTAGACAACACTATAAGCATCAAAAAGGTTATACAATTCAATAACTCAAATAATAGATTATATAAAATCAATTCCACCAATTATATTATATGATCGGTAATATGATTGACTCATATAAATTGGAAATATACTAGAAAACATATCAAACTATTTCACAAAGACAATTATCCAAAACACCCATGAAGACTTAATGCTTGTTACAATGAGAGATTTCCATGAACACATTCATAACTACCCCCTCTATACCAATAATCCACACTTCTATATACCAGGGCCACAAAAATACCTATTAAAATCAAGGAAAGGTTCAAATCTTCCTTTTACACCACTTATTCATGAAGTAGTTGAGATACCCTGGTACCTTGATGAACGATCCATCCCTAACATGGTCCGAAGAGTGTTCCTGATCCCCATGGGTTTACAAATAACTCGTGGAATCATACATGAATCTTGGTGGAATGAGTTTTCAAAAATACATATAAAGATAAAAGATTTAATTTATTATTCTCAACACTCCATTGGGGTAATGTTTCAGAAACGAAAAGGTAAAATAATACCGAAATAAAACATCTTTAAAATACATGATCACATGTAATGGTAAAACGTTATAAATATCCCATGGAATAAGTTGATCACATCCACACAAATCACCCCCAGCAATCTAGGTCCTATGTATCAATAACATCCACTACCACTAAGTATAACATTCTATTTTCTCATACATATCTTAATATAATCTACTAACTCCCAATGGAAAAACGCAAGGTGTGAGAGAAATAGCATAGTAGATTCTTTCAACTGACCCTTAATCAATTCCAAAAAAACAAACTAATTATGATTTCAATTTAAAAGAAATTATAATTGAATTTAAATATTTTCTACAAAAAATTATGTCAAAATCAAATAGATGGGAGATAAATTGAAACATGCTTAAATGAACATTTAATATAAAACATTATATAAATTATTTGGCATGAATAAATAATTCAATAATAAATTCCATATAATTTTGTAATCAAACATATCAGAACATAATGTAATAATCCATATGGTAATTTAGTTTATAGAAATAGAATCCTCACACTACTTTTCGGTGTGCTTGGATCAGTGTGTGCACACAAACCACATCTCAGAACATCATGTCTCAACTCCCCGTTAGGTAAAATAATGTTTTAGTAAGTTTATGCCATATGTTTCATATTTAATCTAATGATTAGGGGGATGGGGGTCTGATCTTACATTTCTTTTCCTATTTACCTACTAAAAACCTTGGGTCACATTTTATTCAGTAAATCAATCAATCAATCATGGGAAATATAATTATTCTAAATCAGTTCAAAATTTAATTTCCCACATACATTTTTCAACATTAATATGTCATTAAAAAAAATCACGTGTTTTCATAAATTCATGAATTTTTATATCATATTCAATTTAACCCATCAATCAAAATATAAATTTCTAAATCAATCTATCACCTTTTCCCAAATCCTCTTAATAATTATAATAGCATTGAAATTGGTGTTTTTTGACAATCTATATGAACTCTTCCAAATCATCCATCCACAACATCAAATATGGGTTTTTAAATCACTTGTAAACTATTTTAAAATAAATCACCAAATTTGATGTTTAAATTTTAGTGAAAACAAATCATATATAACCGCATACCTTTAATAACGATCATGAATCAACGAGGACTGGAAGATTAAAATGGGGAACTAAGGGTAAAGAAGAATAAGAGGAATACCTATAAACACAATCCATCAAAACAAAGGTCCAATCCATCATAAACATGAGGAATCATCACTCTTAAAATAGATAATTGGAGAGAATATTGAATTCCAAGGTAAGGAGAGATCACTCAAAAGAGAGAAATAAAATGATACCACTCGAGCATTGATTCAGGAGGAATAGACATTGATGGAGTCAAAATGCCTCTGGGTATCCTTTAAGAGACAAAAATTTGAATGAAAGGCATATGAGATAAAATTAAATATAAAACGGGCCTTAGATAATATACGTCTATAAAAACATATATCACCCCGTAGTCCCCCATGGACATGGTGTATCAAGGATGAAAATAGCCATACCATATCCCAACCACACTAGACCACACCACAACCCTTATTGGTCAACCGACCTACTAAAAACATGATCTATACCACCCCCAAATTCACTTCATCCAATTAAAGGTGAATTCATATAACCATAACCACAATTTATTTATTTTTAAAAGTTAGTATCACCAAAATTCACAAACCATGGCTCCACAGTGTTTCTGGCCCACCATGGAAACACTATGATGAAATTGGTAGTATCTATGAAAATGGAACAAAAAATCTCATTCACCGAAGCATGATGGTCCATGGTGCATATTTAACTATCATACAGAAACCATTACAACACGACACTACTCCCTTATTACAAATTTATACTCAAAATCCATTAATTCCAAAAAAATACATGAATCCACAACATCTAGGACTCTATCATACAAAATCTCCACACCCTCACAAGGCCTGATAATCACTAAATCCAAATAGAAATTAATGTGAGAGCCAATAGGTACCTAGAAAAAGATAACGTTATATTACATTCACTAATATAGAAAAATAATCAATTATTATCTATGATACATTTAGAACATGATCCTTCAGTTTATGATTTAATAAATGCTGGCCAATGAATATTTTATATTGAAACAACCTCAATTTTTGTACTCTTATATATGAATTTATGTTTGATAGATATAATTAATCCTACCAATATGGAAAATAATTCTCTATAAGAAAGTGTATAGTTTGTTATGAAGGGTAAGCTTTTTTAATTTATCTTATAAAAATATGGTATTAAAAGATGTTGAAAGAGATTGTGTGAATAATGTGACCTTTTATTAATGGAAAATAATTAATTGAAGTTCATAAATCTCCATTTTCCCTTAATCTTAGATGAATTTAGATGTTTAGATACATTTGAGAAAATTTCTGGTGGGATGGAATGAAGGATGATATTTTTAATTTTAACATTTAATGCGTAACTTGGATACTAATTAAAGCAGATTGACAACTACTAAAGAGGATTATTCATCATTTTACAGTCACAAAATAGAAATTTGAGAATACATCCTAGGATTTTATGGTGAGGGACCAAATATATATCTATGTAATAATTTCATTTGAGTTACATTTGATATATTGACTAAATAAACACATTATATTCCTATTCAAGATATTATATGTCATGGATTTGATTGAGAACATTTTCTTAAGGTTGTAGTAAGGTTACATGGAGTTCCTATCTCAATTATATCTAGATGTGATCTTATATTTATCTTTAATTTGTTGGAATGTACGTAAAAATTTACTAGGTCCTGAATTAAATTTTAGAATAACTTTTTATCTAAATTCCAATTGAATGTCATAGAGAACAATTTTGGATTTGGATGATATGTTTCATGCTTGGCCAATATATTACCTGATAATTTTGATCGATAACTTATATCAGTTATTTTTTCTTACAATAACCATTTTTCATAAATTATATAGATGGAATCATTTGATCCATTTCATGTAAAGTGGTATGAAACACCAGCTTGTTTGGATAGATTCACTGTAGATGAGTTTTGGGGTTAGAACATGTAGAATAAATTAATTAGAAGGTAAATATTATTCAGTATCGTATATTGGTAGTTACAAGAAAGTAAAATATTTATGAAGATGACAAGATAAAGGACCTTTCATTTGACATAGACAATCATGTATTTATTAAAATTTCTCGATGGAAAAGTGTTATTTGATGTGGTAAAAATGGAAAGTTATGTATATGGATTATTGTAAAATAAAAAATTGTGGAAAAGGGAGTAGTAGTATTTTCCGATAGAGTATATTTTTCATTTATTTTTTCTTAGGTAAATGATGTGTTTCATGTTTCACATTTAAGGAAATATACCCCCGATGCCTCTCAGGTATTGATCCTTAAGATTATATAGATTGAATAAAATCATTCTTATAATTGAAAAAAAAATATTCTATATTAGGAATATTGGGTGTTATTTAATAAGGTAACTCACCAATTTTTTTTGGAATACCCAAATGGATAATGAAGCAACATGGTAACCTAATAAATAGATATGATGGAAAAATATCCCTATATTTTTATATGATGAATAAAATTGTGATGACATAATTTTGAAAAAAATGAAGAATATAGAAAATATGTAATGTTAATAAAAAATAAATTTCATTTTTTATTAATATACAAGATTAGATTTTATGGATTTAAATTCATTATAATTTTTTTAAATCGTAATATTACGAAATGAAATAAAATTATTAAATATGAAAATAAATATTATTATTAAAATAAAGTGTTTTCTGTGAATAACATGATTTTACTTAAAAATTAAATTTCAATATATTTAAAATTAAACTGGAAAACATGTAATATATTTTTTATAACATTATATCAATTTAATATTATGTTACAAGTTTTATATTTTCTATGGAAAGGATGTTTTTTGGTGAATAGTTAAAAATGCTGTTTTTTATAATAACAATCATTTCCATTATATAAATTCATAATTACCAATTTTTTGGGTTTTAAAAAGGTCTAGTTAAATTTAACTAAAAATAATACAATTAATATCATATGAATTATAAATATACAAGATTTTGGGAAAAAAATATTTTTTAAGCAAAAAACACATTTTAAAACTATTTTTCGTTGTGTTTTAAATTCTTATATTAATATTAATTTATAAAATGTATATATATTTAATTTTTCAAAATGTATTTTTTAATATTAATCAGGATTTTTGAGCCTATTAATATGGTAATTTTTTTATCCTTATTAATAGTAACCTTGGTTAAAATATTTTCACTACTGTAAAGGGGTAGAATTAGTTAATTAATGAAATTTTTTTTATAAGGTCCTAAAATATCATCTTAATTATTATGGGTTAATTTTATTTTAACACTTATAACCATATATTCAAAATATAATTCTTTTATTTGTACTTGACCGTGAGTATGACACATATAATACTTAAAAATTAAGAGTATTTACAACCGTGTCACCCCCCACTTATAAAAGAGTGCCACATATCCTCACTTAACACCATAAAATGGGAACTTAATCACCCTAAATATCTACCCAAATACATACCCAACATTAATCATTACTTATTAGAGGTTATTTTCCCCCAAAATGCCATCCTATAAGTCTTAATGTGTAATCCATATGAGGTTTTCCAAAGAAGCGTAATGACTCTTCACATTTTTATTTCATCTTTATTTTTTATTTTACCACCATTAAAAATATTATAACCATGAATAAATAATAATATTATCATATAAATTATAATAATATTTTTTATGTTTATGTCAGTACACTTTTCATCTTATTTTCCATCATATGGGAATTAAAAACATAATTCATACATAAGAATAGATTACCACCACCATGATGTGATGTGTTTTTTCATCACCGCCTCACATAGACATTAATTATTAATTATTTAATAAATATATATGATATCCATGAGTATTTAATGATTCAATAATGATATATATTACTTAATTTCATAACCTTACATCTAGTAAAATACTATGGTTTCTCTTAGGTGTGTGTGTGGACTAACATCTCTATGAAGTTATGTGATTCATTTTTTATCTATGAATTTAATGGATAGTTATAAAGTTATATTTAATGAATAAAAATATTAATTATTTAATAATTTATTATCTCGATATGATTCAACTTTGATACCTTTGAATGCAATCAACCAATAAATGTTTTTTTAGGATTATGAATAAAAAATTCCCAAAACATCTGATGTAAACATAACCGATTTAGTAATTATATATGGAATTGAAATGAGTGAAATAAAAGGGATTATTATAAGTGAATAAACAAAAAATATTATTATGAAATTAAAAAAAGGAATATATGTTCATTATATAGAAGTGAAATGATCTACGTGCTAAGTCAGACTCGTGGTTGCGGATTTTTCTTTAAAACATTATTTTAAAAGTTTAAATGTTTTTTTTCATTTTACTCTATATCCATGTCCTTTAAAATGTTTAATGAATTTTAGTCATATTATTAAATTTATTTTCAAATTTATTTTAAACATTGTATTATTTTTTATTATTTTTTTAGAATAAATATTTTTAAACTTTTCCAAAAGGGTTACTTTTTATCATATTAAAAAGAGTGAAAGGTATCTTTTTCAACATATGAGGCACTAAAATTTTTATCATCATCTTAAATATTATTATTTTATACAATTCTTGTAAATGTATTCATGGTTTTTCAAAATAATATCATTTTTTCCATTCATCAAGAATTTTTTTTTAATATTTTTAAATGATTTTTTTATACCAATATTATTATATAGAATGATATTTCTTATGCATATTTGTTAAAAAAATATTTTATTAGAGTTTATAATGTATGTGATTGATTATTTATGTTTTATGAATGTTAGGGTACTTTCATTTTATTAATGATGATATGTGATCCCAATATATCTCTCAAATTAATCGAGTGATGATTTTGTTCTCCAATGAATAAAATTGGAATTAACCGGGTAGGTCATTCCATTTTTAAGGGTTATAGGTAGAGTTTATGTAATAGTTATTTGAGTATTATGTCCAAAAAAACCTCAATAAATTTTATTTGGTTGTGAAATAATTTATATTTTATTGTTTGGATTTCAAAATTTATGTAAATATGCTTATGTTTTATAAATTTTTATGACCCTTTTAAGGGTGAAATGATTGTTTTTTATAAAAAAGACTTATATGGATTCCCATGTTTTTTAAAAAACTCTCATGATTATTATTTTTACTTCACTAAATCATGTTAAATATTTTATGAATGAAATGGGAAATAGATATGATTTCAAGAGTAATTAAGTTAATATCATATCTCAAATATTATTATGTAAAAGGTACAATTTTATTATGCATTTAATAATTTTTAAAATAGAAAAATGAATTTCATTCCATTTTTTATCCATTACTGGATTTTTGTGTTATTATCTAAAACTATAAAATGTTTTTATAGGGCATAATGACGTGTAGGAATAATATTTTTTTTTCTATATTTTTTATTTAGAGGCTCATTTATGAAAAATGAAATATAAAATTGAATTAAAATAAGATTAAATTAAATAATCATGTTTCAATGAAACATGGATATTGAGTCAAAATTTTAAGATTCCATTGTATGGGTTCGTTATTTACGGGTTTTTCCAAATTCTCTAAAACCATAAACAAAATATTTATTGTAAAAAAAACATTAGAATTCATTTATTTTAAAGTTATAATTTGGGTTGTTAAATTCCTGATTGATTTTAGATTATTCCCAAATTTTTTACAAGTATAAAATTATTGTTATTTCTTTCATAATATTCATCACCTGAACATCCATGATAATATATAATTTTATTAATTGTTTTTTTGGAAAATACACTATGTTCGCATTTTTTATAATAAATTATAGTATCTTTTTTGGAATAATCACAACATTTCTCACTCAATATATTATCATACTAAGTTTCACATTGGGAAAATCAAAATATTATATGTGAAATCCTTTATTAACTTGGTTAATTCGGTATTAAACCATCAATAAAATGAAATAATACAATGAGAGTGATGAATTATAAGTTAAATATCATAAATGATCTTAGGAAAATATCAACTTTAGAATATCTTAATAATTATAACCATAAAATAGATTTAGATCAAAATAAATCATAATTGATTATATCTAGTTTTATTTTGGATGGGCTCTCTCTTAATTTTTAACCTTGTCACACCACATAAAAAATCCTTAATATTGTTTTTAAAGAGAATGCAATTGAACAAACAAATTTCTTTGATAGTGTCCAATTAAGTGTGTAGTCATAGGCCCACTCATTGTTCACCATATGAATATTGAGTTAATACTAAAATGTCAATTTTTTGGTGATTACCCCTAGGTGAATCTACTCCATAACCATATACAATTTTTATTATCCATACATATATGTAATTTCTAAGAATTTATAATTAATAAATAATTCTAAAAAATTCCAGAATGTTATCATATACATAGACATATCCATAATGATTTAAATAGGATTATGTAGACATAATACCTCGAAATAACTAAACTAATAATAAATAAGAAAAATACTACTTAAATATTATTTGTGGAACCCCAAATCCACAAATCTAATTATGTAGTAAAAAATATCATTAGGAACTAGTTTGAGGACTGAATATATTATTAATTTGTTTTACAAATATTGATAACATTTTTACACAATTGATTCTCACTATAATTCTTTCTATACTTCTAAAAATTTTTAACCATCTATAATACCTGGGTAATTGAATCATAAGGGAGGGTTGATATCAAATTTTTAGTAAGAGAAAATATATCAACATTTCATTAGTAGTTAGATCATAAGAAAATAAAAAAACACAAGCATGGGATAAATTTATTATGAAAAGTAATTTGGAACAATAATAATTATTATTATATAATTATAAAGGAACATGAAATATAAAATGAAAATATTTTAACCATGGAATAAGAGTGTGAGATGATAATGGAAACAAGAAATAAGTAATTTATATAATAAGATAATGGAATCATAAATATTTTTCAACAACATAAATCATAACATCTTAAACATAAGTCATGGCTCATCACCAAGACAATATAGAACAGTGTGGTTAGGCTAACCACTTGAAAACTATTATCATGGCTCACCACAAAGACATTATAACATAGTTTTATCAGTCTGGATTCCCATGTAATATTCTAAAGCCTCGGCACCGATGGAAAATAACATAGTGTTCATAAGCTAAATGATCATGCACTATATTCAAGGATGACTATCAGGAAAATATAAAATAATGTTCTTTGGATAACTACCCATGAAAAATAGTGAAGTCACAAAATCAGGAAAACATAACATTGTGTTATTAGGATATATTCCTCACAACTATAGTCATGGATCACCTCGAAGACAATATAACAGTTTTTACTAATGAACATTGCACATGCGCTGAAGTCAATGTTCACCACCACAAAAACCTAATATATTATGTATAGTCAAACCACACATGCACCATATATGTTATCAAATGAGATGAAATATTTACCAAATTAATTTGAGTTTTACTAGGTTACACCTTTAATACAGATTACATTTTCATTCATATGTGATCCATAAAAGGAAAAACCCATACATAAATCATAATCCAGATGAAACCCTTGAGAAGGAAGTGGCTTTCATTTTCTTCTCTCAATTCACAACTGAAGATTATATCATAAGGATTCCCAAGATAATAAATAATTAAATCAATTTTGGATGTTAAAACATTAATAAATAATTAAATGTATTTTTTATGGATTTCCAAATTATAAAATTTATTGATAAGGGTTAAAAAATAAAGAATAAAAACAATCTACAAAGGAGATGTTTTATGAAATTTGTAAATGATATTTACAAGAAAGAAAGAAATTATTATTTTTATTTAATATAACAATTAAACTTAGGGGATTTTCAATAATATTAATATGGTTTATATATTCTATTAAGGGTTAATTTTTTTAGGGTCTGTACTTCACCTAAAATAAAAAATAGGGAAGGCCACTTAAATTAGGTTTAGTTAAAGGAGAGAATTTTGAAAGGTACTTAAAACATATATTATGAAAAAAAATATAAAAGAAAATTAACTTGGAATATATATAAGGAAAATATATATATAATATGGGTGAAACATATTATAAGGATTTACTGTAAAAATAATAAAAATATATAAAATATATAACCACAAAGGTAACGAGGGTGGTTTGGAAGATCCATTTTTATGTTTTAAAATACCATTGTTGAAAAAATAATCATTAAAACGATGAAAAAACATTATTATTAAATGGGGTACGAAAAATATAAGGGTCACCAGGGAAAACTCATATATGGTTATCTAAATAGGGTGTGGAAACAATAACGGGAAGGGAAATGATGGACTCGGAGGAGGGAAATCCATTAGAACTGAAGGGTATTAATCATAACTTCAACAAAACTATTAGGAAGACACCAAAAAAATAAATAGTGTAATTATACATAATTAATTACCACAATGTGAAAAATTACTATTAAAATTTATAATAGATAAATGGAATAATATTATAATTTTGAAAATAATATTCAAGCTAGATAGGTCTACGCAGAAATAGAAAAAAAATTGAGTCAATAGACCACATATTTATTCATTATCCATAAAATAAAAATCATAAGAATGTATCACATGCTATGGATTTTTATGTACATTTGGATCTAAGAATATTATGATAAAAATGCATCCAATTGAAAAATTTACATCACAAAAATGGAATATGTAGTGAATATAAATCATATCTTAATGAATTAAAATTGTAATGTAAAAACCCTTACCTCAGGTCCTGACTCATTTTGAGTATGAACATGAAATAATAAATAATAATATTATCTTTTTTAAACACTATATTAAAATAATTTTTCATATATATTTCATTTCATCTGTTTTATTTATCATCCTATGTTATTTATTTATGAAAAAGTTTTTTCTTTTGGTAGTTACATAAGTTGGTTCAGTAGATTTAAATAAAGAATCATTGATATATTGAACTTGGTCAAGTGAGTTATAAAATAGATTTATAATATAAATAATTATGGAGGTTTATTTTTATTATTATTAAATTAACCAAATTTTTATATATGTCCATAGTTTTTCCATAATGGACTCAAATTGCAAATGATGCCTTAGTATGGTCATTTAAGGCAGTTCAGTTTTATATGACCATTTATTATTAATATCTCTTGCATAATGTACAATATTATCTTAATATATTATTATAATACATAACTATAAATTTTATAAATTATATTAATATTAAAATTTATCCATTTTAGGTGGTTATGGAAAATGAAATACGTCATTCGATGGAGGCGGTAGTCCACACAAACACCCGAGTGACACTTTCATTTTCCATAAAACATGAAGGGGGGAAAATTATTATTATTTCAAAATCTGAATCATTTTATGAATATTATATTGTATCACTAATTAACTATTTTAAAACCACTAATATATGGTTGTTATGAAAAATTGAACATGATGTTCAAGGATATGGTGGACCGCACATGTTCATGACATCATCATCATTCTTCAAATATATTTTGATGGGGGTAGAAAATAGATGTTTAATTGGTATAATAAAATCTCCAAATAATAATAATATTTATTTTATTATAATTTAATGGAGATATATTTCATTATATGTAAAATAAGGAATGATTTAAGAGAGATTGGATGACAGAATTACCTCTCCCTCTGGATGTACTCCCTTGGGTAACACTATAAGGCTCTGGAGCCTGATCATTTAAAAATAAAAAGGATTCTAGGGAATGGGGAGTGATTATAGGATATATTATAGAAGAATATTGTTCAATATAATGCTTTATAATGGTTGGATAAATGTGGTGGAAGCGATCTTCTTCAATAAGTGTTGAAAATTACATTTTCGTAAATACCTATTACTTTTTCAATGATGGGATGAATCTATTTAAGGGTGAATAGATTAGAAATAGAAAATAATTTACTAGGGGATGAATTAAGGTATATAATTTTTACACTAATCATTTATTTACATTTTAATGTGTTTTTTCTTTTACCATTAGGTCTTAACTCTTACCATTTGGTTTTATATTAGTAATTAGTTTTTACATAAGTAATTAAATTATTAATAAGAATATAAGATAACATCTCTAACCAAAATTTAATGTTTATAGAATAAATTTATACTCCATTTATCTTATATCAAATTTTAAATATATGTAAATTTATTTTAAATTTAATTCATACAATATATTGAAAAACTAATTTTTGTAGAAAAATTATTTTCTAATCATTATGTGTTCTTGAACTTATTAATTACATATTAAATGATTGATAATTAAATTTAATGAATTTTAAAAATAATATAAGATTCATTTTATAATATATAACATTATAATTTATTAGAAATAATTACAAAACATTGAAAAAAATATTCTTTGAAAATAACCCTTTCACCATTATCATGGTTATTAACATTAGTCTCAATAATGATAATTTTATGCCTAAAATTTAAATTTCATTTATTAAATAATATTAATATGAAGATATAAAACAATAAATATAATTTTTTATAATTAATTTATGTAGGTGATGAAAATATTTTTTATTATAAGTGAATAAAACCATTTTAGAAAAAAATTCGACTTAAGTTTCTAAAAAATTAAACATGGATTTATTAAATTAAAAAAATATTTTAATATCAATCATTTTTTCCTTAAATAAACTCATTATCTAATAAAAAAATTATATGTTTTTATGGAATAATTTATGATAATTTTATAAACATTACAATATTTGCAAAAAATATTTTTAACAAGTTTTCTAAAAAATAAATATTTTAGAAAAATAAAAAATAATCAAGTTAATAAAAATTTGACATGTGTAATCCAAAAATTGAATATATTTTATCAAATTGAAATTCTTTAATTAATAAATTCTTCATGTAAATGAAAAAACAAAATATAAATATAAATTACTTTTATGGATAAATAACCATTTTAAACTATAATGGTTCTTAGTACTATTTTATAAAAATTATAAACACAAATAATGATACTATATTATTTCATATATTCATAAATTATATATTATCAAAATAATATTATAAAATTATTATGATTTAATATATTAGGATAAAATACCCAAAACATTTATAAAAAAACTAGAACCAAAATTATGTATTATTAAATGTTTATCCTATAAATGTATTCATTCTTTTGAGATTAATATCTATTTATTTATTAGTATTTATTAGTATTTTTATAATAATTTTAATAATGTTCACTAAATTTTTCATGAGTATTTTTAGTTTGGTGGTGGTTGTGGAACAAGCTATCAACACAATCATTATTTAAAATAAAAAATATATAGTAATGTCTTAAGGAATTAAATTTCACTTTCTATTCTAATTATAATCCCATTAACCTATAAATAATTAATATAGCCTCAAATACATATTTTTTTTGGTTTTATAATGAATTGAACAGTTTTGTTATACCGAAAACCAATAACTATCAGTCAAATAAACCATTAATTACTACAACCTATTCAATCGAACCACACTAGACTAGAACAGTTGGTAAAATATCATAAACTTCTATATTAGTAGATATATGAAAAATTATTGTGAGGAAAACTCTCAATTGGTGGGAACCATGACTACCCAAATAGATATAATAGATTCTCTACAACCTTACTATTTGAAAAATTCTTTTTGACTCCATGATTATGATAATATAAACTACAAATACATTTTATTTATCAATTCAAAATTTTATGTGCCAAAAAATCTATTATTAATGTAAATTAGGTGAGTTGGTAGAGGATCTAAGGATATAACTTCTCCTCAAAATTTCACACTCTATATAACTCCCCCCAGATTATTTGTCCAATAAGTATTAGAGAGAGAATCAATTTCTTATGTATTATCGGTTTCATTATGTGAAAATGGATTCATATTAGGAATTAAATATTTTAAATATCACATAGATGTGTTTTTAGAAAAAGAACTTGGCTCTGATTTTGGTTTGGATGCTGAGGTGAGTGACAGATAAAGATTGGGGAAGCTATTTTGATGAAATATGAACTACAAAAATTGAAAATGGTGTATCCCTGAGGGTTGTTTCATAATACTGAGGCTAGGGAGGCAATGGATCATGATTGTTGGTAGTTCTATTGAGTAATATCCATTGTTGATGAATTGCACCATCACCTTAGGGGCCACACTATAAGGGAGGTGGCCCTTTTTTATTTTTCATAAAGTGAATAGAGGGAAAATATATCTCTTAGGGTTACACCATAGTGGTGTTGTGTGAGGCTAAAAATTAACAACATATATATGAAGACCATGATACAACCTGATAGATCTTGTATTTTTGGTTTTTCATTACTATTATTCCATAGCATATGGGATCTGGCCAAGGCACAACCCAAGGGATACTGTAACATCCCAGGTAAATAAATAATATTACATTCTAATTTTTATCAATATTTGTGAATAAAATGTAAATATTACTTTAAAGTGAGTGCTATGCCCAATGGCGTACCCAATACACAACAACGGGTTTCTTTGAAATCTTACGTTGCACACTAATAATATATTAATATTATAATATTTAATTTCTAGCCATTGTAATGGTGGTAATGAACAGAATAAAATAAAAAATAATTACATATGTTTGTTAAATATTTTTACATTTATCCAATAAATGTTTGAGGCTTAAAATCTACATGAATCCAATTTTAAGAATAAATATTCTAATATTTTTAAAAGATTGTCTTACCGCCTTTTGATGGGGAACCTTTTTAAAATCTAAATTCTGAAAATTTTATAAGCTCTATTTGTCAAAATAAACTTATTATTAATGATTGGAACATTTAAATTTAATTTTGTTATATTTTTGGTATGTTTATAAGATTGTTCATTTTTTAATGAATAGTGAAAAAATACTGCATTTTACATCAAAATTGCTTTTTCATCTAATTTAAATATATGGATAGATTATATTTTTAATTGGTTTTAAAGTTTAATTAGAATATATATTTTTACCATTTAGTTCAATGGTGGTCATTAGAATTAATTTCACTTTGAAAATGGAGATAAACAAGTGCCAAACTTTTCATATATATTGCTTCAAAAAACCTGCTATTTGTTTTGACAACGGGAAATATTTTTAAATTAATTATTGCAATTTCTGGGTTTGGAATTTGGTAAAATGGATTCCATATTTGGAATCAGAATTTCCAAATTATGTAATTAAGACTCTTTTGTTTTTTGTACATTATGAATAGTAACGATGGTAATTATCATTAATTATAGTGATTAATTAGTAATCAGGTAGTTAAGGATAATAAAATAATATCATAATAATAATAAATGACCCCCACATGTGTTCTAATTATACTGGTTGTTTCATTTCCGATCATGGGATTCATTGTGCCAATCTATGGGACCCCATGGAATCACGTTTGTGTGATAGTGACACTTTAACATTTTATTTTTAAAGAATGGAAAATATAACAAAAGTATGTATCACCCAAGTAAAACAATTATAGTTTTGTCTGTGTAAATTATCTCTTAGACTATAAATATTCAAATGAAAAATAAAAATATTTCCTACAACATTGTATATTTTTATAAATTTTAGACATAAATAAATTAAATTATTTATGACATCATGATGATGCAACAATTACCTCATTAATGAACTATTTAAAAAAAATGAAAAGATAATGTAAAATATAAGACATACACTTGGAAGAAACCTATTTAATGAGTATATTTATAACTCTTATCACCTTATCCTATAAATATATCAATGTGGGATCTTTAAAACCCTACAATATTTTTATAATAAAGTAACATTTCTTGACATTCCATCAGTGCCCCTCCTCACCTCTTACAAAAGGACCCCACCTCTACCTCCTTACCCACACCTCTAAAGCCTTTGGATCAGCCAACCCCTTACCATTTCATCTCTCTACATCTCTCTCTTTATCATTGAAGCCTCACCTTAGGCAGAAATCTGTTCAAGAAACCCTTTTGGGTCAAACCAAAGGGAGTTACCCTATTTAAAGGTAATGTCTTCTCTTAAGTTATTTTGTTTTTTTCCTTCTACAACCCCCAAAACGCTTTTTATTACCTTATTGTGTAACAAAAACAGTATCTTAAATATACGAGGATGTTTTTATACGAATTATTCGAGCTACACTTACACACACTTCTGTCTAATGGTTAAATAACATACTGTTTCTATGGATGGTGAATTACTGCCTCACGAAACGATGATTGTTCAATATTCTTTTAACACCATTAAAGGTGGCCATTATGATGTCACTGTATTTTATATATGATATATATGGTATTTATTTTTTCTATATTATTCTTTATTTTATAATTAAAACATACCTTTATACTTTTCATGTTGTGCAAATGCGATAATTTCATATGAGGAAGTGCGGACTACCGCCCCCTCAAGTGATGTGACTCATTCATGCAATACATGGAATGTATAAAGAATGCAATTAATGAACTTATGTGACTTATATAACATATATATTATACTGGAATTATATATATATATATATATCTCTCTCAATTAATTTTAATTCCATTAATATGACAAAGGAATGAAAGTAGCATTCATGCGTACGTACGACCTACCATCTCCATGAACAGTGCATTTCATTTATTTTTATATACAATTGTTATGGAATAGTATAAAATGAATATGTAATAGATATATATGATATTTAAATCATTAATACTATTCTGGAGATGATGTACTTATAACTAGAGGGATGATTCTTTTCAAACAATTTCATTTTTGACTAATGTACCAAACATCGACAAAAATATTTGATATGAACTCACATAATTAACTAATTATTATAACATTATAATATGTGATATGAATTTAATAATAAAAATTAAATGAGGTCCTTATGAAATTATAAATTGAAAAAAGTTTATTATTCGTGAATATACAGAAAAAAGAACAAGACAAGTCAGACTTGAAGTAGGGGATCTGACCTCTCCCTTTCTTCTCAAGTACCCTCTTTTATGTCATTTCAGTTATGCTCCATGTTCTTATGTTGGTTGATGTTATTTTAAATTAACCATACTTTAATTTGTATTTCCATATGATGATATACCCCCTATTAATCTAATAAATTCATTTTTATAATTTTTAAGTGGCGTTGTTAGGTTGCCGAATTTTCGTAAGGGATCCAACCTCTCTCTTTCTTTTAAAGTATTCTTTTTATGTAACTTACATTAACCTCATTTTTCATATATGGGGGGGATGTTATTTTATATTACTATTTCTTAAAATTTTATGTTAATGTGATGAGTGACCCTATTTGATCTCATCAATACATTTTTGGATGTTTTATGTGGCGCCGTTAGGCTGCCGAATTTTTGTATGGGGATTTTCATCTCACTTTTTATTCCCGTGAGATTCATGCTACATTGGCTACTATTTCCTTTTGTGTGGTGTATTTACTTCCCATTATTTTACTATTTTTATAATATACTCTCATTTATGGGTATTTACATCTCCATTGTATGACCCTCCCTTCGTGGGGTGTACGTTTCAAAATTTTCCCATATCAGTAAGGGAACCTTTCAAACTCCTCTTTTTAAAGACTTATTTTGTTATGTCTTTTAATTTACCTATTTTTATGTAGGTATATGTTATTATATATCCATATTGATGTAAATTATATTTCCAAGTGATGAGATACCATTTTAACTCTCATCAACTAATTTTATGAATTTTAATGTGACCCCGTTAGGCTGTCGAATTTTACCGAGGGAACTTCTTAACCCAATTTCGAATTCTTTGGGATCAACTTGTAGTTATTGAATATGTCACCCTATGAATATGTGTGAATGAACTATGGTTGTTTTACACTTAATATACCCTTATATTGTGTTTATTTATACTTTTCACACATAATTATGATATTGCTTTATCCTTAATTTAAGGATACCTTCTTTGTAAGAGATTTCATCTCATTTTACATTTCTTTTGAGACTTCATTGTTGTTATGCACCAATTCTCCCTTATATAGTGTATATACATTCCTTTGGAATATTATATCATGAATCCTTTTATTATCATGATATTATAATGTTCTGATTAAATGTTATCCCTTAATTATTGTATTCAAGTGTCGCTCACTTTGTTAAAAACCCGTTAACTAAAATATTGTTTTAAATTTTTTAATGATTTATTCTTATAAATATTTCTCATTAATATCCAAGTTTTCAAAATGGTTTTAAGGATTTATTTATATGGATATTAATGGTTTAAAATGTTAAAAGCTTCAAAGTGGTATGGGACACTTTGATGCAAAAATCTCTTTTTTAAATGATTTAAATGGTTTTGAAAATGGTTTTCATAATGGATTCATTATTTCAATATCTTAAATGTTATATTGTTATTTCAATGTGGGAATGTTACCTTTACTTTATGCTTAAGTCATGTGATATGATTATGTTATGGTTCTTGGGAATCTTTTATGAAGACGGGTGGTTCCATGATAAACTAAGGGCGGGTGAGCCCGATATAGCTCTCCAATGCATTGGGTAACTAGAAGGGGTTAAACACTAAGGTTTCTCCAAAGCAAATTAGGGAATATACTGTGATGGGTATTCCAAACGTAACCATGAGGGTTACACCCTACGTAATAATGTTATGAATGCCTCATGTTACCATTATGTCTTATGATTTTTATGAGTTATTCGTAAATCTTATGATTTCATGGGGAATGTTAAAGTGCGTATGTTTTATGATTAAAGTATGATTTCATTGATTCTTATGTATACATGGACTGACGTTTTCTTTCTATATTGTTATAACCCTTAATGTGCTTTTTATGCTCATCCCATGTTTTTGAAATGTTTTTCACATGACATAATGTTGAATTGGGTCAAGGATGGGATCAAGGAAATATCAGGCTATCTAAAATAAGGAACTAGACCTGACCCTTTTTTTCAAGAGTTTTTATCTTGTGGAAAAAAATTGAAACTGAGTAGATGTTTATACATTGTGATCTTTTAGATGTAATATTTATGTCCCAATTCTATAAAACTCTAAACCTGAAAAGATCATCATTGTGAATTACTCAATTTAATTCAAGATTAAGTAAGGTTTAAGGCTGGGTCCTTATAGTTGGTATCAGAGGTCGGGTTAGATAAAATTAGAGGTTATAGTATTGTTTAAGCATAAGTGACAAGTTGTGTATAAGCACAATTGGTAGTATATTATATAGAGTCGTTGTTTTTTTAATGATTGAATGAGTTTGAGATAACTTGGATAAGTATATATTGGTGTTTATCTTCCTATTTATTATATGATGATTTTACTGATATACTCACACTGACCTTTTTGGTTTTAGTTAATGGATGGATCTAGTAGGAACCAAATTAATAGTGGATTTGATGAAAACTGTGAAGGTTTTATGAAATAACAACTAAATGATATGGGAGATGAAATTAGAACTCTTGTGGTTATCCTCAACCAACTATCTGTAGTCATGATTGACCACCTGAACCTTAGTGATTTTTATAAGGAATCGTATATGCGAGAAACAAATCCCTACAGAAGTTAAGGTAATAATCATAAAGGTAAGTGTGTTAAAAAACCTATGTGTCAAATATATGGAAAGAAAAACATAGGAATGTGTTTCAAAGGGACAGAAAGATGCTATATATTTGTAAATGAAGGTCATAAAACAAGAATCTGCCATGGAAAAAGGAAGCATCTAGTTTACTCTAGGAATGGGAAAGAAGTTCATTCTGAAGGATCAATTGAATGTTTTAAATGTGGTGTGCATTGTCATTATGAAAAATCATGTACTACGAAGAATTTTTGGGAATGGGGTCACCAAGATCGTACAAATATTCATTTACCAATACCTAATTCCATTCCGATTGAGGATGAAGAAACTGACAAAGACCAGTGAACAGAATGGATTATTTCTTAACATATCTTTTCCTATTATTGGAATCATAGGATATGATTCATGATTTTGTTTATAGCAAAGAAGTATTTCAGAATAAGTTTAAAATGAATGGTTAATGGATCATGAAAAATGTTCAATGAGTAAGAAGTCAACATATAAGGGATTCAAGAGTTATGGTATATTTTAGGATGGTGAAATTTTTAAATGTATTAAGTCTCTTTTGATAGTGCGGTTACATTAGAAGACTTTTTATAGTATATGTAACCCTGATGTTTGATACATGAAAATTTTATTCAAGGAATAATTATCCTTTCTTTTTTGGATATAGTTATAAAGAACCATTTGGGTATATATGAACCTTGAATTTGAGGCAATTATTGGTTAATACATTTTGGGTAGAAAAATGGAAGTTATTAGATAACCTTTGTGGTTAAAATATGATATGGTTATTTTTGATTATTTTATCTATTTTTTGGGAATGTTTTAGTAGTCATATATTTTTGGAAAAAGGACGACACGTAGACCGTGTGACAACCCGTCACGTCGGATGAAGCTGTGGGAATCGAACCCACAACAAAAGTGCAACTTGTATTTATCACCTACCACTAGACTACGTGAAGTCACTAGTTAGTTTGAATGATTATTTATTGTTAGATGATTTTATTAATTAAGAGTAAGTTTATTTTAGGTTATCTATGGAAATGATTAGCCTATCATGGAGGATATGTGATTAGGTTAATTACTTTTTAGTATGAAACTTTAAGAGTAACTATTGTTATTTTGGAGAAAAATGTTAAGATTTATCTTAGGAGACAATGTGATAAAATGCTCCAGATATTTGGGTTTCAATCTTAGTTTTGTTTACTTTGAATAATTTTATGGATAGATGTTTATTTAATGGTCTTTGTTGAACTTTGGGTTTTGTTTGACAAATTATGGAGATTAGGAGTAGTTTTTCGTTTTGTAAAAAAATATCATTTTTGGGTATTATCTGATCCTGTACTAAACTTTTTGGTTTGGTTTTGGTTAAGACATAAATACGTGGGAAATATATAGTTCTCTTTTTTGGATTAGGTGATTCTCAAGAAGTTGATTATATTAATCTTAATGCGAACACGTCCTCTTAAATACTCGTCTTTTGAAGAAAATATGAGTTTGATTAAGGAATATAGTAAAAGTTGAAAGTCTACGTGACCAGTAAGTATGATTCATTATGATTAAGTTAATCTCAAAAATAAATTCCTCAATGAAAATTAACTTAAAACAAAAAAATTTATTGTTAACTTTTCATAATGGGGAATCGAATACCGTTTAACCCATCACAACTTTGTGATTTTCTTGTTATTAACATTCTCCTAGACATTTTTACTATCACACTCCATCAGAACATGACCCTTTGTTTTCTCCTCCATATCCATATTTTCCTACATGGAATCCTAGTATGGGTTAACTCAGGTTACCTTTGGACTTCTCTCCCTTTTGTTTTAAAGTGATAGTTTTACTGACTCTTGTTCTGATGTGGGTCTTTCAATGAAGTTTCCAAGCCCAATTTTGAAATTGCGAGGACGTAATTCCCAAAAGGGGGGAAGGATGTAACATCCCAGGTAAATAAATAATATTACATTCTAATGTTTATCAATATTTGTGAATAAAATGTTAATATTACTTTAAAGGGAGTTCTATTCTTGATGACGTACCCAATACGCAACAACGAGTTTTTTTGAAATATTACGTTGCACAATAATAATATAATAATATTATAATAGTTAACGCCTAGCCATTTTAATGGCGGTAATTAACGGAAATAACTAAAAAATTATTACATATGTTTGTTAATTATTTTTACATTTTTCCAATAAATGTTAAGGGCTTAAAATCCAAATGAATCTAATTTTAAGAATAAATACTCTAATATTTTTAAAAGATTGTTTTACCTCCTTTTGATGGTGAAACTTTTTTAAATATTAAATTTGATAATTTTATAAGCTCTATTTTTCAAAATAAACTTATTATTTATGATTGGGGCATTGAAATTTACATTGGTTAAATTTTTTGTATGTTTTCGACATTGTTCATTTTTTAATGAATAGTGATAAAATACTGCATTTTACATAAAAACTACTTTTTCAACGAATTTAAATAAATGGATAAATTATATTTTTAATTGCTTTTAAAGTGTAATTATAATATATTTTACCATTTAATTCAATTGTTGTAATTATAATTAATTTCACTTGAAAATGGACATAAACAAGTGCCAAACATTTCATAGATATTGCTTAAAAAACCCGCTATGTGTTTCGACAATGGGAAATACATTTAAGTTAATTATTGAAATTTACGTGTTTGGAATATAGAAAAATTCATTCCATATTTGGAATTATAATGTCAAAATTATGTAATTATGACTCTCTCTTTTTTTTGACATTATGAATAGTAACGATGGTAATTATTTTTAATTACTGTGATTAATTAGTAATCAGGTAGTTAAGGATAATAAAATAAAACCATAATAATACCAAATGACCCAAATATGTGTCCAAATGATACTGGTTTTGTCATTTCCGACCTTGGGATTCCTTGTTCCAAATATTGGGACCCCATGGAATCACTTATGTGTGATAGTGACACTTTAACATTTTATTTTTATAGAAAACAAAATATAACAAAAGTATGTATCACCTAAGTTAAACTATTTTAGTTTTGTCTGTGTAAATGATATCTTAGACTATAAATATTCATTGGAAATATAAAAATATTTCTTACATCATAGTATTTGTTTTATAATTTTTAGACATTAAATAAATTAAATTATTTATGACATCATGATGATTCAATAATTACATCCTTAATGATCAATTTAAATAAAATTAAAAGATAATGTAAAATATAAATATTACACTTGTAAAAAACCTATTGGATGATTATATTTAGAACCCTTATCACCTTATCCTCAAAATATATCAATGTGGGACCTTTAAAATCCTAAACTCTTTTTAAAATAAAGTAACATTTCTTGACTTTTCATGAGTGCCCCCATCTCTCCTCTTATAAAAGGCACGCACCTCTTCCTCTTTACCCACACCTCTCAAGCCTTTGGCTCAGCCAAACCCTTCCCATTTCATCTATCTACATCTCTCTATTCATAATTGAAGCCTCACATTAGGCATAAATCTCTTCAAGAAACCCTTTTGGTTAAACCTGTTGAGTCAATAAGGTTTTCCTTATGACTTTTCCATTCCTTCTTATTTTGAAAATCACAAACACCTTATCTTAAGAAAAATCGCTTTTATAAGAAAAATCGCTTTTATAAGGAAAATCTATTTTATAAGAAAAATTATCCTTATCATATTTTTATCCATATTTTTCTTAAGTATGAGATTCAGATTCATTTTCTCAGAATCGTTGAAACTTTGATATAAGGAATTCTGTTTTAGGATTCACATTCTGGATAAGAACTATAAGGAAGTTTCATTTCGAATTCCGGATATGAACTCTGACTAAGTTCTATTTCAGATATAGGATACGAATTCTAAAGAAGAATTCTCATTATGAATTCTGATGACGAATTCTCATTACGAATTCTGATGACGAATTCTCATTACGAATTCTGATGACGAATTCTGATGACGAATTCTGATGATGAATTCTGATGACGAATTCTCATTACGAATTCTGATAACGAATTCTCATTACGAATTCTGATGATGAATTCTCATTACGAATTCTGATGACGAATTCTCATTACGAATTCTGATGACGAATTCTCATTACGAATTCTGATGACGAATTCTCATTACGAATTCTGATGATGAATTCTCATTACGAATCCTGATGATGTATTCTCATTACGATTTCTGATGACGAATTACTATTCTGAATTCTCATTCTGAATTCACCTATTTAACAGAATTTGAGTATCTTTGTTTTATACACTCTGAATTAATTTAGACTCCAAAAAATATCTTTGTTTGACTCCGAACTTTTATATTGCTTACACTTCTAAAATTTGTCAACTCTTTACTATTGTTCTTTACAATCCGAACCTTCACTCCGAATTTTTCATTCCGAACTTTTATGTTAGAGTTAAAACGATGTCGTACATTCTGTTATACTTGTTTTGTTATAAAACGATGTTGTCCGTTTTGTTTTAAACTAACCGTTGTCTAAGTGACACGTGTACAGGTCCCTCCGATCTTTAAGGAAAATATGACCGTTGGAGAAGGAGCCAACCTTACCTATAAATAGGAGGTCATTCGAAAGAGCTCGAAACTGATGACAGATGAACAACTTGGTTTTGTGCATACATGCAGTTGAAGTGATTTCTAGAGAGAGAGGCTCTTATTAACTCTCAAAGCATCGTGCGACTCCGAATGTTGGTGATTACATTCGAGGGCTTCCGGGGATAGGAAGACAGAGGTGCCGACTACCTTAAAGTTCGAGGGATTTCTTACTGAGAAAGACAGAGGTTTCCAACTACCTTGAAGTTGAGGGCTTGCGGGGATAGCAAGACAGAGAATCCGATCATCATATCGAGGGCTTACCCTGGTGTGGTTAAGAGAGACTTGCTTGAAAGAATAAATCAAGGGACCTTTATCCAAGGTTGTTGGATACCCTTCTCTTTGGGTTAAAAGACTTATATTTTGTTACTTGTAGTTTTACTACTTGTATATATTCCGCTGCATTTTGTATTATAAGGAAAGTATAACTTTCTTATACTTTATTATTTGTACTCTGATTCATTTAAATTCTATATGCTTTAAGGTAGAATCTCATATTGTAATTGTTTTTTAAGTTTCAATCTCCGGAACCATATTTCCGAAACCTACTTTCAGAATCTTTTTCCTAGTATACTTTCGGTGTTAGAGGTGTTGTGAATTTGCGTAGTTTAATCTTTGTTAAACTTAGCCCTTTCCTTTTTTTAAGGAAACTATAGTTATTCAAAACTAACTTTAAAGGTTCCAAAGGAATTTTTAATGTATACAATTCACCCCCCCCCCCTCTTCTATATTGAGCATCTACATTACTATTTTGATCCTACAATTGGTATCAGAGGTTGGAAACCTCTTACTCTATACCAATCTTACATTTGGTATCAGAGCGGTTACTGAAATACTTGTACTCACATACAAGTTTTTCTTCATCACTTTATCATTCCGAAATTTTTTATCTTCTATTCCGAACTTTTCTCATTTCGAACTTTGTTATTAGGAATCTTTGCTACTAACAAGTTTGTGTGCAAAGTTATATTAAGTATAACAGGAATTAATGTTGGTTCAATTGATAATATGAATCCTACAAGACCGCCAATATTTGATGGTAATGACTATGAATACTGGATAGATCGTATGAAGACTTTTGTTATCAATACTGGAGTAGACAACTTTGTTATGCTTACTGGTGATTATAAAATTCCCGACAATGAAGTCAGAACTTTTACTAACCAGGAAAAGCAAGAATATCAACTAAACTATAAGGTACACAACACTTTACTATGTTTAATGACTAGAAATATATATAGACAAATTTCTTCTTGTGAAGCAGCCAACTGTATATGGAAGAAGTTAGAAGTTACACACTTTGGGACTTCTAAGGTGATTGAAACTAGAAGAGCTATGCTTAGAGCTGAATATCATGGCTTCAATTTTCCTTATGGAGAACCTATCTGTAAAGTTCAACAAAGATTTATGACTATTGTCAACAGTCTACAATCTATGGGAGAGAAAGGTTTAGATGATGAAGCTCTTGTGGACAAGATAATTGATATTATGCCCAATGAGTGGGAATCCAAGAGAACAGCTATAGATGAGAATAGGAAGGTCACTCAAATTACTCTTGATGAATTATTTGGAACTCTTCTACAACATGAAACCAGAATGAAGAGAGATGCTGACAACATCAAGAAGAAGAATGGAAATGGTACTGTTGCTTTTACTACAACTTCAAATCAGATGAAAGCTAAGACTCCTGAAAGAGTAACCAGATCTAAGTCTAGGAAAGTTAATTTCCAATATGAATCTAGTGAGAGTGAAGTCTCAGGAAATGAATTAGCCATTCTTGCTCGAAGGATGAACAAGATAGCTGGACAGAGAAACTTTCAATCTATGTATAAGAAAAAGGATAGGAATGATAAGAAAGATGGAGAAGTTACATGATATGAATGTAAGAGAGCTGGACATATTAGACCAGATTGCCCTATGCTCAAAAAGAAAGAAAGAAAGGAAATACATTCAGACAGGAACAGTAAGAAGTATTATAAAGCTAAATCTAAGAATGTTTTGAAGGCTAATGACACCTGGAGTGCTAGTGGTGGTGACTCTTCAGATGAATCTTCTGATTATGAATCTTTAGGATAGAAGAATCTTGGTCTTATATCTAGATTACCTATTGATAATCATTGTCTTATGGCTATGGTACGAAATGCTGAATCATTGACCAATGTTTCTTTAAATTCTAATGATAGTAAGTATTATAACTCTTCTGATGAAGAATCATCTTCTGATGAGGAAAATACTTTACCTACTTTTGAAGAAGTTTCTATATTTTCTGAACTTCTTGAGATTGAGAATTCCAAACTCAATAAGAAACTTGATAAAGCAAACTCTAGGAATTTTATACTTACAAAAGAGATATCAGATCTTTCTAATGATCTTGATAAGAGAAATGCTGATTTTGAAAGAATTTCAAAAAATCTTGAGGAAGTAAGTTCTGAGAAGAACAAACCTTCTAAAGAGTTAGAAAAAGTAATTTCTAAGAAAAATGTTTTCGAGTCTAACTCTAGTTCTAAAACTAATGATTTTGAGGATAAAAACTTGGTTGTAAAACTCATGTCCGAAATTTTTTCCTTAAAGAAGTGTTTATCAAACTTTACCCATGGTAAGGAAAATTTTGATAAGATGTATTCCCAAATACGACCTTTAATAAACAAATCCGGATTTGGTTATACCCATGCAAAACCAGTGTTCAGTAACAATTATTTTGTTCCTCAAAGTGCACCATTTTGTACTAAATGTCAATGTGGAGGTCACTGGGCAAAAAGTTGTTCCTTAAATAAAACCCAATCCCTAGGATTTCACAAAGCTTACTTTTCTAAGAAGATGTCGATACCTAAAATTTTATTGTCTGGGAATCTCGGATACAAACAAGTTTGGATTCCGAAAGTCTAATTTTCTTCTTGATTTCAGGAAAATAAAGAAAGTACCAGCAATAATACATAGTACATGGATAGTGGATGTTCCCGGCACATGACTGGTAACAAAATCATTTTTGAAAAGATTATCAAAACGAAAGGAGGAAAGGTAACTTTCGGAGATAATGATAAGGGAGAGATTTTTGGTATTGGTAATATTGTTTTTCTTGGTAAAAACATGATTTCAAATGTTCTTTTTGTTAAAGGTCTTAAGCACAACCTCATTAGCATAAGTCAGTTATGTGATGAAGGTTACCTTGTGAATTTTAGGAATGATAAGTGTTTAGTTCACAATTCCAAGGAAGAATTTATTCTCTCAGCCAACAGGCAAGAGAATGTTTACACCTTAAACATAGAAGACCTAAGAAGCCAGGATTTACCTTGCTTAAGTGCATTGGAAGATCATTCCTGGTTATGGCATAGAAGACTAGGTCACTGTAACCTTAGGAACCTATGTAAACTCTCTAAGAAGAAACTAGTTAAGGATCTACCGGAGCTTAGATTTGATTCTTCTAAACTTTGTGATCCTTGTCAATATGGCAAGCAACATAAATCTAGTTTTAAGTATATCAGTGAAGTCTCAACAACCAATGCATTACAGTTAGTGCACATGGATCTTTTTGGTCCAACAAAAACTAGAAGTATTGGAGGCAAATACTATGTGTTTGTTCTAGTTGATGATTACACTAGATTTACTTGGGTCTATTTTCTAGCAAATAAATCTGAAGCATTTTCTTATTTCAAAAGTTTTAGATCTCAAATTAAATATGAGAAAAACCTTTCATTGAAAACTATTCACAGTGATCATAGAGGAGAATTTCAAAATTCTGATTTTGAAACTTTTTGTAATAAGAAAGGTATTACTCACAATTTTCAGCACCTAGAACTCCTCAACAGAATGGTGTAGTTGAAAGAAGAAATAGAATTCTTCAAGAAATAACTAGAACCATGTTGAGTGAATATTCTATTGCTAGAAATTTCTGGGATGAAGCTGTAAGTACTACTTGCTATACTATAAATCGAGTTTTGATTAGACATTTTCTTAATAAAACTCCTTATGAGTTATGGAATGGTAGAAAACCAAGACTTTCCTACTTCAAGGTTATTGGTTGCAATGTATTCATCCTGAATACTAAAGATAACTTACATAAATTCGAACCAAAGTCTGATGAAGGAATTTTCTTATGTTATTCCACAACCTATAATGCTTATAGAGTTTTTAATAAAAATACTTGCACTGTTGAGGAAACAGTACATGTAAAATTTGATGAGTCTGATCCTTTTGTTTTTAAACCTTCTCAACTTACTTCTTCGGATGTGTTTTCAAAAAGTGATTGTCAACCTTTGATAGAAGAACCTTCTGATAAGGAAATTGTTCTAGACGATACTTCTGAAACATTTACCCCAGAAGACTTTCTAACCTATGTTGATGAATAGGTTTTACAAAACCCAAATCAGGTGTTTCTTAAGAATCATCCCAGTGACAATATCATTGGTGATGTAAACCAACATGTAAGGACTAGAAGTTCCTTAAGAAATGAAGTAGAACATCTAGCATTTCTTTCCCAATTAGAACCTAAAAGCACTGATGAAGCTTTAGGTGATGACGATTGGATTAAAGCCATGAAAGATGAAGTAATGAGTTCGAAAGGAATAAAGTCTGGACCTTGGTTGAAAGACCAAAGGAAACATCTGTTATTGGAGTAAAATGGGTTTTCAGAAATAAATGTGATGAAAATGGAGTCATTGTTATAAATAAAGCTAGACTTGTTGCTAAAGGCTATAATCAGCAAGAAGGAAGAGACTATGAAGAAACCTATGCTCCAGTAGCTAGACTTGAATCTATCCGTATTCTACTTGCCTTTGCAGCATTCTTTAATTTCAAACTTTTCCAAATGGATGTGAAATGTGCTTTTCTTAACGGTTATGTTCAAGAGGAAGTTTTTGTTGAACAAACTCTTGGCTTTGAAGATACAAAACATCTTGATCATGTTTTTAGACTTACCAAAGCTTTGTATGGTCTTAAACAAGCCCCACGAGCATGGTATGATAGACTTACTGGATTTTCGCTTCAAAATAACAATGTTAAGGGAAATGCAGATCCAACACTTTTTATAAAGAAAGATAAGAAAAATGTTTTGATTGTTCAATTTTATGTTGATGGCATTATATTTGGTTCAACTCAGCAATCTTTGACTGACCCTTTTGCAAGTCTAATGAAATCTGAGTTTGAAATGAGTATGATGGGTGAGTTAACATTTTTCCTTGGTTTTCAAATTTCTTAAAAACCAGAAGGAACCTACATTTCTCAACATAAGTATATTAAAGATCTTCTTAAAAAGTATGGTTATGACAACACTAAGAGTATAAGTACTCCCATTGGTGCCTCAAACTCCTTAGATCATGATGAAGCTGGAAAACCAGTAGATCAAACATATTTTAGAGGTATGATAGGAAGTCTACTTTACTTAACAGCTAGTTGACCAGACATAATGTTTTCAGTATGCTTATGTGCAAGATATCAATCCAATCCTAAGGAATCTCACTTAAAGGCAGTAAAAAGAATTTTTCGCTACCTTAAGGGAACCATGGATCAAGGATTATTTTATACTTCTGGAAATGATTTTGTTCTAAAAAGATTTTCTGATGCTGACTTTGGTGGATGTAGAATGGATAGAAAAAGTACATCCGGAACATGTCATTTCTTACGAGATTCACTAGTTTCTTGGTCCTGCAGGAAGCAACATTCTGTAGCACTCTCCACTGCTGAAGCTGAATATGTAGCAGCTGGATGTTGTTGTGCACAAGTGTTGTGGATGCACCACACACTCACAGACTATGGATTGAGTTTTACTAAAACTCAAATTTTGTGTGATAACACAAGTGTCATTGCCCTAAGTAAAAACCATGCACATCACTCTCGTGCAAAACACATAGATATTAGGCATCACTTTCTTAGGTATCACACACTCAAAGGAGATATTATTCTTCAGTTTATCGAAACGCAAGATGAACTTGCTGATATTTTCACACAATCTTTGCCTTCTGATAGATTTGAATATATTAAACAGAAGTTAGGAATGATAATCATAAGGTAATATTTCTTAACTAACTTTCTTTTGAAAAAGTCTCCTTACAGTAATAAACTCCTTTTCATAGGGGGAGTACATTTGATTGTTTGTTTAAAGTTTTTCAAAATTTGTTTTCAAACATTTCGGAACAAATATTTCCAGAATGGAACTTCCGGAAATAATTTTTTTTCAAAATTGAAATTCTCGTACAGAATACTTCAGGAATGGATGTATTCATATTAAAAATTTCCGGAATGAAAATTTACGTACTGGCAGTTTCATAACTAAATTTTTGTACCGATTTTTACCCATAATGTATTTTCCGTAATGTATTTTTCGTACTAAGTTCTTCGTACTTTTATTTCTTCTTAAGCTTGTTTTTCATACTGAGTTTTCCGTAATGAGTTTTTCTTACTAAGTTTATTTTTCATAGTAAAATTTTTACGAAATCTGCCATTACGAATAATCCCTTAATCCAATCCGAAAGGTATGATTTCCTTCCTCAAGTTTTCGTAGTCATATTTTACATGCTGGAATTTTCTTGTACTAAGTTTTCGGATTATAGTTTTCTTAATTCTTTGTTTTAATAAAACCTCAAAAATATCGGATTCAAGTTTTCAACCGTCAGATCTGATCGGAGCTCATTCCAACCGTTTGATCAATTGTGGAATGTGAACCGTCATCTCGTTGCCTATATAAAGGGGACCCAATTTCTCGTCCCACATAGATCTCAAAGCTCTCACGTCCCGAATCTCTGTATCTATGTTTTAAGACCGTTCCGAACTACAGTTGTCTCCGTTCCGAACTTCTCAGAGAATTACAGATCCGAATGTCTGCAGAGTTAGCATCTCAGGAAATGTCATCCACTAAGCCTATTTCTCAGTGGTTAGTTTACAGAGAAAGGTTAGTCCATCCGGCTTTCATCAGCAACTAAGATTCTATCATTTCATAGAATATCAAGTTGAATGGTTGGGATGATGTTGCGGTATCAAAAACCGGGAACCAAGATGATGTATATTCAGACTTACTTGTCGAGTTTTATGAGTCAGTTTCTTTCTTCAAGGAAGATGATAGGGAGAAGTTTTATTTCATGTCGTATGGCAAGACCTACAATCTTTCTTACACCAAGGCTGCAAGCTTGGTAGGATTGTCTTATGAAGGAGAAGCATAATTTATTTCGCACATTTTACCGGACTCTAAGGGTAGCTTTGACAAGGAAAAAGCCTTAGAAACTCTCGGACTGGCTGATGACAAGGCTCCGAAGATTGCAAGTCTATCTACAAATTTCCGGATTCTGGAGTTATGGGTGCAAGGACTTATCGTACCATGGAATGGTGATAAAGGTAGCTTGAATAAAAGTGAGATCTATATCTTAGATTTCCTGATAAATCTAAGGAAGTTTAACTTGATGAAGCATATTCTTCTTACTTTTGAAAATTTGAAGAAGGGGAATCTGAGAGCTCATATTATTATGTATCCAGCAATCCTCTCCAAGTTGATTGTTCGGTTCCTTGAGTCTTTAAAGGAGGCTTGCAAATCTAAGCCAAGAGTTTTCAAGATCATGCTGGTCAGCGATGGTACTCTGAAAAGGATGGATGTGGCTTTCAACAAGGAAACTGGTGAATTCTTTGATCTACCTGCTCAAGAAGAAGTGGCTCCGAAAGCTGCTGATCCGGAATCCTCTAAGCCAGTAAGGAAGAGAAAGCTAAAAGAAGTGGATGTAAAAGCAGAGAATCCTAAGTCTAAGGAAGTCCATTCCGCACCTCCAAAGCCTAAGAAGAAGAAAGCCTATCCTGATGAAGTTGTTTCAAAGTGGAGAGCTGATAAAGAGAAAAGGAAAGAAGGGGATCCGCAGTTTGGATTGGACCCTGTGGAGGCTAAGGATTTGAAGGAGAAAACTGCTAATGATCTTGAAAGACAAGCAAAGCAAAAGAAGCCCAAGAAGAAGATGTCCGAGGCTGAGGTAGCTCAGGCCTTGTTAAAGTTCAATGAAATGGTTTCAGCAACCATTCCTGTTCCGAGATCTTTCTCCCTGGAATCTCTACCTGAGACTCCAGGAAGGAATTTCGCTTCTCCGGAAGAGGCTGTTGCTAAGAATACTGAGGAAGTTGAGCAAGTGGAACAAATAGAAGAAGGTGCTGAAGGAAATGGTGAAACTGGAGATGTGCTGAAACAAGTAGATGATTACAAAGGGACACCTTCAGAACACTTATCACTTCGGACATCAGAAGCTGAATCGTCGAAGCTAGTTACTCCAGCAATGGAAGAAGAGAAAGGAGAAGAAGAAGTTTCCTATCATGGAGAAGAAGAACAACTTTTACATGATATTTCTAGGATGAAAAACGTAGAGGTTGGTATTCAGGAAGTTGCTGATGAGGAAGATATTGTCGTTAAAGTTTCTGATAGTGAGAAGAGAACTCCAGAACAGGACTCAATTCCGGAAAAAGACAAGGGAAAACAAATTCATGCTGATACTCTGAGCTCAGAAGTAAGGAAGAGAAAGGAGGCTGGTAGTTCTTCAAAGAGAAAGTTGGAGCTTATTGAGGATGAAAACTCTCCAAGCAAAATTTCAGATTCGGAGTCATCCTCGTTGGGGCATGACTTTGTTGTTCAGTCCTTAAAGAAGTTGGTGGGAACCATTCCGACCTTCTCTAGTATTGACTCAAGATGCCAGATGCTCCAACATGCGTTGAATCAGAAAACCGACTCCGTATCTATGGTTATGGATAAGTGCGTTGAGATTGAAGCTCAGTTCAAAACATTCTTTGTTGGTTACGAAGATCATAAAAGATCTTGCAAGAGGATGAAAAGCTGGTCGAAGAAGAATGTGGAAGAAATGAGGTTGCTTGATGAGTTTCAATAAAATGTTAAAGATGCCTTTGAGACAGAGGACAAGAAGATAAACGAGCTGACTTCCTCCTTTGAAGAAAATTTGATTGAAGAAAAGAACTTCCGGATCCATGAAGTCAGGGATCTGAATGGGAACTTGAATTATGTTTCTCAGAATTCGAAATTTTAAAGGGATCATCGGATCGATTTTGAAGAAAGGATGAAGGCTCAGGAAGAGAAGATCAAAGCTCAGGAAGAAAAGCTGAAAGCCCAGTAAGAAAAAATTGAAGCTCAATCTGCAAGAATAGTGGTCTTAGAGAGGCAAGCTGAAGAAGATCATAAAGACTTAAATAAGATCAAGACTATTCTGAAGGGGCTCATGTCAAAGGAAAAAGATCTGAAATAACCTAATCTGATCGTTTTGTTGTATTATTTTTGTTGCTGAGATTTCAAAATTAATGAAAGTTGTTCTTGTCGTTTCTATTGTTGTCATTACTAATCTTTCAGGTACTTTGTTATTTTTTTCCATTCCCTCCAATTCTTTTTGAAAATCACAAAGGGGGAGAAGGAAAAGATCCTTAAGAAAAAAGAGGAACTCTAATAAGAGTTTATCAAAAGGGGAGAAAGAAAAAATACCCAAGGAAAAAGAACTCTAATAAGAGTTTGTTTAAGGGGGAGTTTTTTTCTTAAAGAAGACCTTCCTATGAAACATCACTCCAGAAATATGAATACGATACTTAGAGTTTCAAAGCCTAAGGGGGAGTTAGTCGTATTCATCTATATCCTTAAAACAAGGGAGATAAGCATTAAAATGTTTCTTTCTTCTTAGATTTTTTTTTTCGTAAGGATGTTTGTGCTTTCCAAAAAGGGGGAGATTGTTGAGTCAATAAGGTTTTCCTTAGGACTTTTCCATTCCTTCATTTTTTGAAAATCACAAACACCTTATCTTAAGAAAAATCGCTTTTATAAGAAAAATCGCTTTTATAAGGAAAATCGCTTTTATAAGAAAAATTATCCTTATCATATTTTTATCTATATTTTTCTTAAGTATGAGATTCAGATTCATTTTCTCATAATCGTTGAAACATTGATATAAGGCATTCTGTTTTAGGATTCGGATTCTGGATAAGAACTATAAGGAAGATTCATTCTGAATTCTGGATATGAACTCTGACTAAGTTCTATTCCAGATACAGGATATGAATTCTAATGAAGAATTCTCATTACGAATTCTGATGACGAATTTTCATTACGAATTCTGATGACGAATTCTCATTACGAATTCTGATGACGAATTCTCATCACGAATTATGATGACGAATTCTCATTACGAATTCTGATGATGAATTCTCATTACGAATTCTGATGACGAAATCTCATTACAAATTCTGATGACGAATTCTGATGATGAATTCTGACGACGAATTCTGATGACGAATTCTCATTACGAATTCTGATGAAGAATTCTCATTACGAATCCTAATGATGAATTCTCATTACGATTTCTGATGATGAATTCCTATTCCGAATTCTCATTCCGAATTCACCTATTTAACAGAATTTGAGTATCTTTGTTTTATACACTCTGAATTAATTTAGACTCCAAAAAATATCATTTTTTGACTCCGAACATTTATATTGCTTACACTTCTAAAATTTGTCTACTCTTTACTATTGTTCTTTACACTCCGAACCTTCACTCTGATGTTTTCATTCCGAACTTTTATGTTAGAGTTAAAACAATGTCGTACATTCTGTTATACTTGTTTTGTTATAAAACGATGTCGTCTGTTTTGTTTTAAACTAACCGTTGTCTAAGTGACACATGTACAGGTCCCTCCGATCTTTAAAGAAAATATGACCATTGGAGAAGGAGTCGACCTTACCTATAAATAGGAGCTCATTTGAAAGAGCTCGAAACTGATGACAGATGAACAACTTGGTTTTGTGCATACATGTTGTTGAAGTGATTTATAGAGAGAGAGAGGCTCTTATTAACTTTCAAAGCTTCGTGCGACTCCGAATGTTGGTGATTACATTCAAGGGCTTCCGGGGATAGGAAGACAGAGGTGCCGACTACCTTAAAGTTTGAGGGATTTCTTGCTGAGAAATACAGAGGTTGCCAACTACCTTGAAGTTGAGGGCTTGCGGGGGTAGCAAGATAGAGACTCCGATCTTCGTATCGAGGGCTTACCCTGGTGTGGGTAAGACAGACTTGCTTGAAAGTATAAATCAAGGGACATTTATCCAAGGTTGATGGATACCCTTCTCTTTGGGTTAAAAGACTTATATTTTGTTACTAGTAGTTTTACTACTTGTATATATTCCGCTGCATTTTGTATTATAAAGAAAGTATAACTTTCTTATACTTTCTTATTTGTACTCTGATTCATTTAGATTCTATACGCTTTAAGGTTGAATCTCATATTGTAATTGTTTGTTAAGTTTCAATCTCCGGAACCATATTTCCGGAACCTACTTTCGGAATCTTTTTCCTAGTTTACTTTCGGTGTTAGAGGTGTTGTGAATTTTCTTATTTTAATCTTTGTTAAACTTAGCCCTTTCCTTTTCTTAAGGAAACTATAGTTATTCATAACTAACTTTAAAGTTTCCAAAGGAATTTTTGAAGTATACAATTCACCCCCCCCCCCTCTTGTATATTGATCATCTACATTTCTATTTCGATCCTACAATTGGTATCAGAGGTAGGAAACCTCTTACTCTATACCAATCTTACAAAACCAAATGGAGTTACCCGATTTAAAGTTTATGTCTTATCTTAAGTTCTTTTGTTTTATTTTGCTTATCAAACCCCCCTAAACTCTTTTTATTCCATTATTTTTTAACAAAACCAGTATATTAAATATACTAGTATGTTTTTATAATAATTATTCGAGCTACACTTACACACACATCCATCTAATGGTTAAATAACATACTGTTTCTGTGGGTGGAAAATTATTGCCTCACGAAATGATGATTGTTCAATATTCTTTTAACACCTTTAAAGCTGGCCATTATGATGTCACTGTATTTTATATATGATATATATGGTTTTTATGTTTTCTATATGTTTCTGTATTTTATATTTAAAACATACCTTTATTCTTTTCATGTTGTGGAAATGCGATAATTTCATATGAGGAAGTGCGGACTACCGCCCCCTCAAGTGATGTGACTCGTTCATGCATTACATGGAATATATAAATAATGAAATTAATGAACTTATGTGAACTTTATAAGATATATATTATACTGGAATTATAATATATATATCTCTCAATTAATTTTAATTCCATTAATATGATAAAGGAATGAAAGTAGTGTTCATGCGTATGTACGGCCTACCGTCTCCATGAACGATGCATTTCATTTCTTTTAATCTAAAAATTTAATGGAATAATATAAAATGAATATTTACTAGATATATATTATATTTAAATCATTAATACTATTCTGGATACTATGTACTTATAACTACATGGATGATTCTTTTTAAACAAGTTCATTTTTGACTCATGTACCAAACATCGAAAAAAACATTTGATATGAACTCACATAATTAACTACTTATTATTACATTATAATATGTGATATTAATTGAAAAATAAACTTTAAATTAGGTCCTTATGAAATTATAAATTGACAAAAGCTTATTATTCAGGAATATAAAGAAACGAAAAAGACAAGTCGTACTTTAGGTTAGGGATCCGACCTCTCCCTTTCTTATCAAGTATCATCTTTTATGTCATTTAATTTATGCTCCATGTTATTATGTTGGAGGATGTTCTTTTATATTAACCAAACTGAAATTTTATTTTCATATGATGAGATAACGCCTCTTACTCTCATCAATTCATTTTTCTAATTTTTAAGTGGCGTCGTTAGGCTGTCGAATTTTCATAAGGGATCCTACCTCTCTCTTTCTTTTTAAGTAATATTTTTTATGTAACTTACTTTAAGATCCTTTTTATTATGTTGGGGGATGTTATTTTATATTCATCATGCTGTAAATTTTATGTTAATATGATGAGATACCCTATTTTATCTCCTCAATACATTTTTGGAAGTTTTATGTGGCGCTGTTAGGCTCCTGAATATTCATAAGGGGATTTTCATCTCACTTTTTATTCTTGTGAGATTCATGCTACATTGGACACTATTTACTTTTGTGTGGAGTATGTACTGCCCATTAATTTAATATTTGTATAATATACTCTCATTTATGGGTATTTACATCTTCATTGTATGACCCTTCCTTCATGGGGTGTATGTTTCGAAAGTTTTCCAAATCAGTAAGGGAACCTTTCACACTCCTCTTTTTAAAGACATGTTTTGTTATGTATTTTAATTTACCTCTTTTTATGTAGATATATGTTCTTCTATATCCATATTGATATAAATTTTATGTCCACGTTATGATATACCATTTTATCTCCCATCAACTAATTTTATGAATTATAAAGTGATGCTGTTAGGCTGTCGAATTTTACCAAGAGAATTTCTTAACCCAATTTCGATTTCATTGGGTTCAACTTGTAGTTATTGAATATGTCTCCCTTTTAATACGTGTGAATGACCTATGGTTTTTGAACACATAATATACACTTATATTGGGTGTATTTCTACATCTCACACATAATTATAAGATTTCATTATCCTTAATTTAAGGATACCTTCTTTATAAGGGATTCCATCTCATTTTACATTTCTTTTGAGACTTCATTGTTTTTATGAACCAATTCACTCTTATATGGTGTATATAATGTCCTGTGGAATATTATATCATGAATCCCTTTATTCTCATGATATTATAATGTTCTGATTAAATGTTATCCCTCAATTATTGTATTCAAGTGTCACTCACTTTGTTAGAAACCCTTTAACTAAAATATTGTTTCAAATGTTTTAATGATTTATTCTTATAAATATTTCTCATTAATATCCATGTTTTGAAAATGGTTTTAAGGATTTATTTTTATGGATATCAATGTTTTAAAATGTTAAAAGCTTCAAAGTGGTATGGGACACTTTAATGCAAAAATATCTTTATTAAATGTTTTAAATGGTTTTGAAAATGGTTTTTAGAATGGATTCATTATTTCAATATATTAAATGTTATATTGTTATTACAATGTGGGAATGTTACCTTTCGTTTATGATTGAGTCATGTGCTATGATTATGTTATGGTTCTTGGGCATTGTTTCTGAAGACGGCTGGTTCTCTGATAAACTAAGTGCGGGTGATCCCGATATAGCTCTCCAATTTATTGGGTAACATGAAGGGGTTAAAAGCTAAGTTTTCTCTAAAGAGAATTAGGGAATATACTGTGATGGGTATTCCAAACGTAACCATGAAGGTTACTCTCTATGTTATAATGTTATGAATGCATCATGTTACCTTTATGTATTATGATTTCTATGAGTTATTCAGAAATCTTATGATTTCATGAGGCATGTTAAAGTGCTTATGTTTTATGAGTAAAGTATGATTTCATTGATTCTTATGTATACATGGACTGACATTTTCTTTCCATATTGTTATAACCCTTACTATGATTTTTATTGTCATCCCAATTTTTCGAAATGTTTTTCACAGGACATAAAGTCGAATAGGGTCAAGGATGGGATCAAGGAAATGTCAGGCTATCTAAAACAAGGAACTAGACATTACTCTTTTTTTCAAGAGTTTTTTTCTTCTGGAAAAAATGGAAACTGATTAGATGTGTCAACTTTGTAATCTTTGAGATGTAATAGTTATGTCCTAATTATCTAAAACTATAAACCTGAAAAGATCCTCAATGTGAATTATTCAATTTAAATCAAGATTAAGTAAGGTTTAAGGCTGGGTCCTTATAGATACACAATGGTGGGTTTTGTGGAATGGAACCATGTAATTGTAATCAAAGTTACTTTTATGTAAGAGAATCCAATTTTGTAGCTTTAGAGGATATTCTAATATTGGTATAGGATCTATAGGTTCATCCTGTTGATTTCTAGCAGACTATTCCACAATATGGGCTTAGTTGATGAAGTCAATAGAAATTCTATAAGGATATTCCATAGAATAGTAGATGTAGGATGTGGGTGATTCTACCTCATAAGGGATAAAAATGATACACCTAAGAAGGTATTACCATATTGAATCATGGAAGGGATACTATACCACAAACTTGGAATGTTACACCATATGAGGGTAACCCAAGGTGAACTATGGAATAAATCCCTTCCCCACATTGATGATGGGGGCCTACTCTAGGGCCCTAGAGTCTATTCCATTGAAATTTAACCTATTAATTTTTTAAAACTTGGGGAGGACTAGAAATTAACATGTTCTCCACACTTATGTTTTTTGATGTCAGGGATAGCATGGGGTGTATGTTTATTTGGACCTCCAATCATCTCTTCCCCTTGAAACCTAGAAATCTTATGGTGATTTTTTGTGTTTTTATGAAATTTTACTCGATGATCTGTAGTTTAATACTCCATTTTTTCATATCAATTTATATTACTGATTTTAGTTTGGTATTTTCTTGGGATTTAGTGTCTATTTCAGTAGATTGTAGGGAAATAATTTGGATTTGATGTTCTTTTTTTCCAGACATCGATAGATGATGAAATAAGAGGACAAGATCATAAGGCTCTGAGATGGTTTTGTTTGATGGTGGTTCCCAGTGAGTATTTAATTGATCATGCTTCTTTTTTTTAAAATAAATAAGTAAATATAAATTTTTATAATAAATAATTTATTATTTTTGGAAAGAGATTGAATCTCTGGTGGTGGTCTAATCAAGGATTATGCATAGATTGGCATGGACGATTAATGGTAGGTATTAGTTTGAGTTATAACATATTAATATAGTTACTTGGTCCATTTAATTAAATTTTATTTTCTTGTTTTGAACTATTTTATGCTACATGAATTTTTATGGGTTTATTCATGAGGAATAGGGCCCATGATAACCCTATAGAACATGGTAGGTTGAGCCTCGTAGCCTTGGGATATGTGTTCATGGGAACCTTAAAAAATTTGGATCACCTAGAAACAAAGTAGAAAATGTGTGGGACTGTTGAATAAGTTTATATAATGAATTTTGTTTTCCATGAGGCATGACATGAGATGTGGCTGGCCAATGCTATTTCCCCTAAGTCTAATTAGATTTTTGATAGAGAGAATTTATCTTAGTGGTGATGGGTGAGATAGTCGTACATGTCACACTAGGTGGATGACCACCCCTTGAGCATACTTTGTGGCATAGTGAGTGTTGCGAGCTAGATGGAACCTCTATTGATATATGTACAGTAAGGGAGAGGGTTTTATCTAGATGAAATGTTGAGATATCTACCTTAAGATATGTGAGATAATACTTAAGTGTGGTGAATGGTGTTTTAAGACATGTAAGTTGGTTTATGAATGGATTTGAGTGATATATCATTAGATAGAAATTGGTTAGCCATACTACGGGTGATTATGGTTTTAGAGAAATTTGAACTAGGCCAAGGAGTCTTGGTTTTGATGAACCTAGGGGAAGTTTGGTCACTAAAAATTTGCAGGTTCAAGATGGTATAAATGAGAAGATACATTGACGAGTCTATAGGAAACATCAAACACCCTTATAAGAGATTAGAAATATGATTAAGGTGGGGGTGATATTAGAGTGACCGGTTCCTGAGTTACGATATTGTGATATATGTGATGGGATTTAGGATATTATTGTGTTAAATGTTAATGTGATAGAAAATGGAAATAGTGGGTAAATTATATTGAGGGTTAGCCATACCATGAGTTATAATTCTTGGGTCATGGTAGGTAAAATTACATTTAGTAGGCTTGGGTCATTACCTTTCCATGAGTACGCTTATGTTTGGTTATCAACCGTCCGAGTGAGAAGTGTAGTTCATGGTACTGATTGAGGAATGGATGATTACCCTACCCTGAGTGATGAGATACTAGGTCATGACATGGACATTTTACTAATCTCTATCCCTTATGGTATCATGTTGAGGGATTCAAAAATTCCATACCCTGAGCCTTTGGGTACAGGCTGTGTATCGAGTTCGATGAAATGAGATAATTATTTGTATTAGTGAACTCTATTATATCATCAAAAAAGGTATGATCAGGTGTTATAGTGGCTTGGTTAGCACATTCAAACCATATTCATAAGGATTCGTGGTGGACTATATAACACATGATATCCAACACACACATATTCCATGTTTACTCTCCCTATGTATTCACATATTTAATGGTTTATACTAGTGTTTGTTGTTGAGATACTTATGCGATGTATTCCTAAAACCCAATATGGGAGCTTATTTTTTTGTTATATCACAATACATGTAGTGGATTTGGATAGGGTAGCACATGGGTACATGGAGATAGACTGTTGAGGTCTAGGAATAGAAGTATAAACATTTTGTTTATTTTGATCATTTTTTATTTGAATATTTAGGATTGTCTTAGCTACTGATCATTTAGTATTAGAATTTACAAGGGTTTTTATGTTTCATTACACTTTATATATCATTTTATATATTTTATTATGCATACTTTGGTCATGTTTGTTTATATTATTTGGTTATTTAGATTGTGTTGATTGACTATAATTTGAGATTATTTTGTCCCCATTGTATGTATTAGTCACTCACAACTAGTTTTCATTTATTTATATGTGTAGGTGCACTTAAGGCAACATGGAACGAAAATATGATTGGTGTTCTGAGAAAGGAAATAAAAATTTGGCAATAAAGGGGTTTTTGTAATAATATTTTCGAAGATGGAATATAGGTGGATGATGAATTTTTACAAGCATTTGATCAAAATAATAGTGTTTAATAATGAAACATTTTATATAATGAATTATTACTTACAATGGGTATGTGATTAGTTTTCCATTTTTATGTTGTTTTGGATGAGGTTTTTTATTGAAATGATGTATTTTAAGAAATTTTATTTATGGTTTTGGATCTTGGTGAAATGAAAAGACGCTTGTGTTCCAGAATCAAATTTTGTAATGTAGGGGTCACAAGACACATCCATGCCAATGTGTGGTTTGATTTTTTAGTAGTGGTTCATTTGACTAATGTGTCCACAATAACTTATATTGAGTTTTCCCATATAAATTTTAAGTAGAATTCTAATTAGTTGAACCATAATATTTTCTCTGATGATAGGTCACATGGATCCTGGTGCATGATATTCTTTGGTGGAATATATATTGTCTCCTTGTGCAAGGGATGTATAAGTACCCTTATTGGATTGGTATATGAATTTTATTCCAAATAAATGATCTTATTATTTTCATGATTTACCTAAAGGATGGGTTTTTATAACATAAATCATCAAAAAAATTATATGATATAATTACATTAAATTTCAATGTGAAATTCTACATAACCAAACAAGGATGTTAAGGAAAGGCATGTAAATTCCATGGGATTTTGTGATCCGAATCATTCAGAGTGCTTCTCATATCAATGTTCTATGATGGTACATGATCAGCTAGATGCATGGAGAATTGCGTGTGGATACAATGAGATTATTGTTACATTCACATGGTTTTTGGACAATTCTCATGCAGAAAGTGGTTTTGTGGTTGTCCCTAGCATGAGAGAGATGCCTTATGTTATTGGGTGAGCAAGATATTTGTAGATATTATGGTTAGTGGGTCAAGAAAATGGCCCTAGGTTTAGTAGAATGGGACACATGAGAGTATGATTTGGGTGTGTGAAAAATTGTATGGGAGCATATATCCATTGGGTCTTGTTGAGATCAAGGTTGTTAAAGGGTGAGAACCTCTCAGAGGTATCTCACTAGAACACTTCTCATAAGGATGAAATTTAGTACTAATGTGTATTTATAAGTAAATGTCATTGTGTATGATGTAAGGTGTGTAATAGTTATGCATGGTGTCTAGATGTATTGTGGATATCTGAGTGGGGCGTGTGTGTAAACATTGAGAAATTTTGGTGTTATGAATGAATTAAAGTGGTGTTATTGTGGAATTTCGGTGGTGGGATGTGTGAGGGAATTTTGATCCAAAATATTTGTTATTTTCTAGAGGATAATGAAATGAGGGAGCGTGGTGTTGGGACCAATTAGGATTAATACTCAATGAATGGGGTATGATAATACATATATTGGGGAGATAAACATTGGATATTGAAGGATGGTGTTTCTAGTGGATTAAAATGGGAGGTATTTGGTTTTTTTACAGATCATGTGTCAGTGTGAAGACCATGTCTAGGCATTAAATTGGAAAATTGATAAAATGTGGGTTATGGATATTGTTTTTAGCTTAATCGATATTGATAATGAAAATATTATGGTGGGGATCATCATATCAATGGTTAGTGAATGAACCCTGTGATGGTGGGTTATATTTATGTGGGGGTGGTCAGTGGATGGTCAAGGAAATATAATGATGTCAGTGTATGTTAAAATCCATTGATAACTAGTTTCTTTGATGACTCTATTTTTGAAGTTCTGATGTAGTGTTAATAAATTTTTATGTCCTAAAGAAAGGCTATATATAGTATTGTGTGATCTAATAGTAAGTTTTATTGGATGTGTTTCGGTGCAATTGAATGATAATAATGATTGGTGATTCCATATAGTGTTATGATAGAGATATTACACTAAGATTTGGGTTTGGACTTTGTTTTGGGAATTGAACGACCTCATGTGACATTAAGAGTTAAATAATCCTTATTGAGTGTGGCAATGTGATAACACATTATTGGGTGTGGTTGATATTTTTCAATAATGGTCGGACAAAGCGGAACAGAATGGAATTTTGGTGTGATATTTGATGCTGTGGGGGGGGGGATACAACGAGATAATTTTTCAAGACTCGATTGGTGGGTTCATGGACCGCTAGAAGTATGTTTTAAGTAATCCATATCTATGGTGATAAGAATAATGGATTAGAATTTTCCATTATTGGTGGAATATTATGGTATCTAAAACCATAATATTTGGGTTTAACTAGGATATTATATCATGGGGTTAGAGGATGTATCGTTTCGGTGAGAACTCTATCAAAATTGGTGTTGTTGGAGAGCGGGTGGATAGACTAATGGTGGGTAGTGTGCTTTGTTATTACAGTTTCACAAAAGACGCACATTTTTTTGGCATAGAGTAGAATGTGGTGTGTATTTAGTAAGCTGAAAATTGTTACTGGTTGAGATATGTGGTTCTATGAATATCTTAACTTCTTTGGTATGGAAAGAGTAATGGTGGGAAGTTTGTAACACCCAACATATTTTCTGGTTTTTTTGTATCAAAGTGAGTTTTTATATTTGATTAGTAACATTGGTTATCTAATCAATTGGGAATCATTTCAAGTATATAATAATTTTAAAATCTCATGAAGGTTCTTTTGGAAAAGAAATTAGGTATATATTGATGTTTGGGTCATTGGATAGACGACTGATCTTGGTTATGGTGGTCCTACTACTGAAATTACGGCTGTAGTTATCCACCAGTGCACAACCATCAGGGATTCACCATTGAAGCCCAGGTACGCATAGACCATTTCTCAATCTAGGATGTTGTTACATGGTGGTCTCCCCATGGTTTATTACTTATACAACATCCCTAGGGGCTAAGACATGGAGGGGTGTTCCCTTTCTAAAAAACTACAAAGGGGAAGGGCCATGGTATATCTTTAAGGGCTATGATGTGGTGGGTTTCCATAATGGTCTGGATGAACCATATATAGAATGAGACCATTGATCATATTAAGTGTAAAAACAAAAGTTTTGGTCTATGTGGTTATGTACCTTACATAGTGGAGGGGTCCACTACACAACCTAAGGACAGTGTTGTGGTGGGTGTGGTATAATATTACCGCACAAGAGTAATAAAATTTTATATTTTAATGGATAATCCCTCTATTTATCTAGGAAATACACCATATAATACATAGGGGTTGTAGATCATGTTGTTGATTAGAGTCTGACAGAACAATATCTATGATTCCACCTCATTGTGTGTCCTTTGTGGATGAGTTCTATGACGTAAATAAAAGACAACACTACATAAAAGTAGAGGATTGTTGTGTTGTTTCCCTACCTCATTGGGGTCGACTAAGCCTCCTCTAAGAATGGAACACTAAAACATGGACTGGAGAGGGTCCTATGTTTGAACCCCAAATTGTTTCATCATAATATGGTTTCCCTTGGGGGCCAACCTCAAGGTGGGATGAATCTCAAAGCCCCAATCCAAACATCTATTCGGGGCCTACACTATGGGCATAGGGGAATTATTGTAGAAAATGATTCACAATGTTTTTTAACTATGTAAAGGAAAAAAAATTATAGGTTATCTCCCTTTTCTAATATGGTGTAGGTGCTCTCATAGAGAGTTCATTCAGCTAGAATTCACATCCTCTCTTCTACTGTGAATCCACCACATTTTGTGTGATTTTTGAATTTTTTTACGGCTGTTTAAGGTAATACTCACAATCTATTTGTGTATTCATTTCTTTTTTTATTGACTAATAATTTTGGTATATTTTTGGATATGTATTTGATTAACATTTCAATATATCATTGTGAAATTTTATTTATTTGATGGGGATTTTTTTTTGACAGGACTAGAAGAGGACCTATAAGAATGAATACATGATTTTTCCAGTTGTTTTTGTGTAATGATGATTCTTCTTGAGTATTGGGTTGGTTACTCATCTTTAGTTTAAATTATATATCTAATTATAAATGATTATAATTTATTTTTTATGATTTTTCTTTGAAAAAATCTTAGGTGGTGGTACGATTGTTGATGAGGAATGGATAAGCTTGGAAGGGGCTAGGTGGATCTTGGATTGGGTGGCAATTCATTAATAGAGGAAGGTGGTCCATTTAATAAAATTTCATCCTATTGTTATACATGATATCCTACAGTATGAATGTTTCACGGTTTATGGTATGGGAAATAGGGACCCTGAGCTAACTAGAGAAAAAGGTGGGATAGATTTGGGCTTCCTAATCCTGGGTTAACTGTACTTGATCACCTAGGTAAATTGGGATCTCCCAGTGACCAATTTTATATATCAAGAGAATGTCAATTGAGTTGACATAAGGCCAATGGTAGGTCTTGAGATGTGACATGAGGTGTGTGTGTACTTGTTTTGTTCTCATGGGTCTTGTTAGATGAGTGAGAGTGGTTTTGGACTAGTAAAAATAGGTGTGATGGTTGTAAGTCACACGCCAGGTGGGTGACACGCTCCTGGGGTGGTTTTAGGCTTCAAGTCATTGTTAATGGGATAAGTCCTTATTGTATAGAAGTAGTGTCATAGGGAGGATTTTTCTAGGATATGTGTTAAGAGGCCTCCATTAAGATATATTAGATAATACCTATGTGTGATTAATGGGATTTGTTTAGGAAATGACATTGTGGTTCCAAAGGGATTAGAGTAGAATAGATTTGGATAGTTTAGTTTTATTGGGAGTAGGGGTGATGTTTTTTTTAAGAGTTTAGACTATGAATTAGGGTTTGAGTCTAGATGATCCTATGATCAGTGATTCCATTTATTGGATATTGTTATGAGACGGTGTCAATAAGAAAATACTATGATGGGCCTAGAGGTGTTAATGGATTCCCTAATGGCCATGGTGAGTTTTGTTTCTTGTAAAGGGATATGTTTTAGTGACTGGTTCCCATGGGATGAGCTGGTGAAATATGGGATGGGTTTTAATCTCTGCATGTGTTTCATTTTCTTGTGATTGGTGAAACAACTAGTAGTGGAGATAGTCGTTATTTATTAATTTTAATTCATTGAGAAGTCTTGGTTCTTGGGAGTTGACATTTCCTTGAGCAGGCTTGGGTTGGGGAATTTTTCATGAGTAAGATTTGTTCATTGTAGTGGATGGGCCATGTGAGAGGGATAGTTCATAGTATCATTTTAGGTGTGGATAATAAACCTAATATGAGAGATGATTTATTCAGTTGAAATTTGGATGTATGATTGTACCCTATCCCTTCAGGTATCTGTTTGAGGACATAGATGAATCCCAACACTCTGTATTTCGGAATGAACTATGTATCAACTGTGATGGAATGAGATGATGAAGAATAAAGGTACATTATATAATGGAATTGAATTAGGTATGATAAAGTGACATGGTTACTTAGTTAGAACATAATTACGTTGTGTGTAAGGAGTTGTGATAGCATGGTTATTACATGATGACCAATAAGATAGTGTGACATGTTTACTTTCACCATGAATAAATCTATACGAGGATATATACTAGGATAAATTCATGGAAACCTATTGATATGTATTTCTAAACCCCTGTATAGAAATCTTGGTTGGTAGATAGACCTTACTTTCTACTTTCAGGTCAAATCAGATGATGTGCATTAGATCGGGTTGGAGTAGCTCGACAAGTATATAGAGATATGGTGTTGAGGACAATGTATAGAAGTAGGATTGGTGTGTGTATTTTATTTACTTATTTATTTGTAGATATTGAATCCTCTTAATGGTAGGCCATTTTATTATTTTATGATTTTGGGGTTTTATGTTTCATTAAATTTGATATAGAAATGGGTTTATTTGATTACACATACTATGCTCATGTTTTATGGATGTGTTTTTTATTTCCATTATTTTTTTTAACTATGTTTTGAGGGAATAGTCTCTACATTATATTGATTAGGACCTCATTTATAGTTTAGAACCTCTATCATACATAGATGTGTTCTTGAGTACACATGACACTATAGAACATACGAATGTTATGGTTTGGTGTGTCACACTCTATCCTCCTAATTTGAGATGAGATCAAGGAAAAAATGAAGAATACATATAAACCAGACTTCAAACTCCAATTTCATTAACATCCCCTACAATAGAGAGTGAAAGTCATACCACCTAGAAACCTCACACATCAATGAAAGGAACTCATAATGAAAAATCTTCTATAAATGATCCTATGATATTGCATACTCTTAATTCTCATCAATGAAAAACACGCACAAATTCTAAGCATAACCCCAAAACAGGTTTACGGAAAATAAGATAAAATGATATTCCCACACATGTATTAGACTGAAATAAATATTAATCTCTTAAAATCACTACTCTATCAATTGTTTATAGATATTTCACTCATTCATCATCAAGCATTAATATTGAATCTAATATAATATTTTTTCTAAACAATCATCTACATTAACTCAATCTAATCATATACAATAAATTATAGAATCATGTTGTTTCTATTTTCCATATACCAAACATGGATGAAACTCATCATCCCTCTCCACAACATGGAAAAAATTTCTCCTTATCCGAAAATTATGGGGTTTATTTAATATAGATTAGTTATATTTATATCAAATTCCATAGATTTACCCAAAGTGAAAAGTCATTGAAAAGAATCATTATTCATGTAATGTGACTAGGTATATACCCCACAATTAGAATCATCACACCTATAATTATCAATAATATTATTTTACATTAATTGGATCATAGAGGGACAAAAATTCAAATGTCTTAGTTTGTATCCCTTACAGTCATCACAGCTAAGCTCCAATAATAATGTTCCCCTTGAAAACCCAAACAGTCCTCACTTGTTTTGAACATCAAACATCATCATAACTCTTAAAATATATTATCATACCACATTATAATAACCCACAAAAACTAGAACCCCTTCTTGGTTGGCTATTACAATAAAGGTAACACCTTAATCCCACATACAATACAACATGGATTGGATAATATCACTTTCAGTATGAAACCCAAATAACAGGTGGTATTACCCACCTAAATAAGAATATAAAGAAAATATACCAATCAGTAACATTATATAAATAAAAAAACTAACAATTAATTAATGTTTTATACTAAAAACCATGTTCCCCAAAATAAAGAAAATATTATGATCAAATTATATGGGATAGACTACATAAATACCAATGAAAATCATGAGGTAATATAGCACAACCACTTCACCAAAAATATTATAGAAACCTAAAAATATATATAAATATATAAAAGTGAGAAAATAATAATTCTAGGTATAATAGGAGCCAAGAACTTTTGTAAAATTACGATAGAATAATAATAGTTCCATAGTGAATAAATATCATAAAAAATTGACACATTTACAAGGTTGATTATTACCCATTATAATCAAGGATCACTCACCCAATAACACGTCCATGTATAGTGACATAATATCAAATGAATATATATTTTTCATGAAAATACCCCAAAACAACATCCCTATTGATTTGGTCACTCTCATGCCCCAACAGATTATGTCTTATACAACAATCCCTTCCATATTTCCACATTAATATAATTGAATACTATATAAAATTGAAAAACATATTTACACATCAATATATCACATCAACACATAAAAACTAAAAATCAAAACCCCATTATAGCAGGGTAACATGAACATGCTGGTCATTAACCTCTGGATATCTGCCTTCAATGCTTGTACCCCACTATGTACCTATATCACAACCACAACTGCAAGTCAATCAATATATATATATATATATATATATATATTGATTCCCTAGATCTACACTCCCGAATGTGATGCTAATAAAATCATACGTTGTATAATGGATTCATTTCCAAATATATATTCTAAAACCCAACTATCAAGTAATTACATGACATAATGAATGTATTGAATTATATACATTTTCATGACCTTTTATGATTTTTGAGTTTTTATAATTAGGAAAAAATAGCTAATAATGTCTGTATTCATTGTATAAAACATTAATTTTCTATTATATATGAAACTACCCAATCTATAATGAGTCTTAAATATGTCCCAACAATTAATTCACACATTTTATCCTTATAATCATATAATGTTTAACACTATTTTCCATAACATGGGGATTGGAAACATAAGAAATATGTGGTCTCAAATGCCTAGTAAGCAAAACTTATAACTGATGATGTAAAAAACATAAGAATGGAATAAATAATATGGATGGAATAAATAATCTAAATAATCCCATAATTAACTAAAAATGCGAAAATTATTTAACCATAATAATACATATATAAATTTATATCAGTAATAATAATCTCATACTTATTGAATGATTAACTTCAAACATTAAAAATAGTTTTTCAAGTCCTTATGAATAGATTCTATTCAGATATTTGGAGAGGTATACAAAAAAAGACATTATTTTTTTACTCATTAGACAAATAAATGAATTGAAGAGGTATATAATGTTAGGAAACACCCACAAGGTGATTTTTTAAAATTTATACACCATAAGAGTGGACAAAAAATATCATACCATTTTATAAGGAACCTCTGACTAAATATAAATATGGTTATCCGTATAATGAAAAATAAATAATTATAATACAAAATCAACCTTTCTTAGAAATAAATAATCATTAAGAATGTTAATAGTTTTCCCTATGTTAATAAAAGAGAAAACATGATCATATCCCATACATTGAAAGAAGGTGGATGGTCAAGTAATGTTTAGTCAACATTCTAATAATCATCCGTATTAGAATAGAAATTTACAAAGTTCCAATACTTTTCCTATTCTAAATAAAATGGATAACATTGTCACAACATTCCTATAAGAAGAATATTTATGGATAAAAAATACATAGTAAATATTATAGAGTAATAAGTAAACTTGTATATCAGAAAACAATTATATTTTTAATAGTTCACTAATTAATAAATGGTATAAATTTATATATAAGCTTCCCTCAATCTAAAACCATATAGTGGGGTACTATATAGTTAATTTAATATTGGAATGACCTGATAATAATATATCCAAAATCATAACATGGATGATTTATAAATAATATAACCCTAGTATAACAAAATAAACATAGATTAGTGTTGAAATAATTGAAAAGCAGTCTCGCAAAAAGAATGATCCAAATAGTATCACAAAAGAATAGAACAAAAATCAAATTTTTTAATACTATGAGTTAAATGAAACAATATTGAATATATATGTTATTATATATTATAGTATAAATTATTAAACATAAACCTCATTATGTTAGTTCATTTTTAAAATGATAATGTAAATGGGAGAAAAAATTTAAAACATCTTTTAGAAAAAAATTTAATATTGATGTAAAATAAATATTTACACTTTTCTTTCATAGGTAACTTTTGAAATCATACGATGAAATATTTTTTAAATATTTAGTTTTAAAAATAATCTCTTTTAATTTAAGATTTAAAATAAAAAAATTTTGTTTTATAAATTAAGAGCGGTAAAAAATTCATATTAATGTGAAAGGATAAAAAATTATATTATTTTTGAAATACCATTCTTAAAAACAGAAATTGTAATAAGTGTAAAGAAAAACTAATTTATATAAAAACAGAATTTTACTAAATAGAATTATAAAATTCCATAAAATAAAATATTAGTGGGAGAAATCCCAAGAATGGAAAACAAAAGTTCAAGATGAATCATTATAAATCAATGAATCGATACTTGAGATTCAAATATCTCTTAAGGGATATATACCCCATGAATCATGGTAAATTTTAAATGAAATTTATATGGTAAAAAAATAATCTACGAGAAAATAACAAATAATACAACAAAATTTTATAATTTACCAAATTTATATAAATTATTATTAGGTGAGAAATCATAACTAATTAAAGGAAAATTTAGTTACCAAAAACCCATATGACTGAGGTAACACTTGCAATATAATACATGTGAAGGAAATAACATTATTTGGATTATATTATTGCATGAATTAAAAGAAAAAAATATAATAAATTCATGTTTTCGTAAATTAATATAACACCATACAAAAGAAACATAGTGTATAACATGTAACATGCATCAATGAATCCGAATTGAGACAAAGAAAATCCTTTTGACTTCAGTAACATTTTAATGTAAAACCCTTGAAATAAAGGGATTGTACTTAAACAAAAAAGTATTATTAAAAAATTATACATGGTATGAGATATAAAAATGTCAGTATATAAAACAAATAACATAAATTAGTTTCATTATACCAATCAAGTATCAAATTAAGTACTTCTATATGAAAATCCTTTACCTTATCCCTGATTCATTTTGCACTTCAATAAAAGTCCATAGTAATTAAATTATATTCACTAAAAACATACCCAATTACATTATTCATAAATATAACCATTTATACTCATTATTTCTAATATTTCTATACATATAAATATATATGTTTTTTTATAATTTTCAACACACAATGTAAGTAATCTTTATTGCTTTGAACTACTTCTATAAAAGTTGTGTGGGTATATTTTATCTTCCCAAAATTATACCATTATTATATCATATAAGATGTTAAAAAATAATTTACAATATTTTTATAATTTTATAATCTAATATCATGGTATTTTTGGTTATGATCCAAGAGGTTGAAATATTTAATGAGCATGTTTAAATTTTTTCTTAAAAAATAAAGGGTGAATTCTTAATTATTGAGTTAAATATTTATGTAAACATACTAGAACCAAATAAATTACTTAAATATTTATATTTTATCATATAATTAAATAATTTATCATATTTATCCATGATATAAATTCATAGTACTACTCATATAGGTGGCTAAACTGATCTAAACATGGACCCTCTATGATTTTTGGATGATTATGAAGTTGTGTAGTTGTAATATCATTATTAAATAAGAATAAATATATTATTTTTTTCATATTAATGTGATATATACAAATTTAATTTATTTATTAATAGATTAAAATTTATATATATTCATTACATAGAAAAAAGATATCATTTTCATCTTACTACACTTATTTTAAATGATTGAATTAACAATGATCAGTCACTAATCATATAATTTATAGGTTATATAAATGTCATATTAAACCCATAATTATATCATAAACATCATATTTATATGCTAATCATATATCTAGATCTATATTTGAAATAAAGTAAAGAAAAATTAAATATATTGTTCTAAGGAGGTGGTAGTCCATATAAACTCATAAAAGATCATTTCATTTTCCATAGAATGGGGAAAATGGGTAAAATGTTTTATCATTTAAAAGTATAAAATATTTCATATATAACATAATTATATATTAAATTATCTATATAGGTTACCATTATATGTTGGTGAAGGATTAAAAACACACTCCGTTTTGGAAGCAGTAGTCTGCAAAAAATACGATTCACATATTATTTTTTATTAATGAAAAATTGGAGTTTTGTTAATGCATGTAATATTATTATAATAAAATAAAAAATATAATTATATTGATTTTATAATTTTAATGTGGTAAAATAAAATTTTATGAAGATGCATTACACATAAGGAAATAGACAAGATGGTGGTAGAATTAAAAACCTATATCGTACTACTTGGGTTATCCTCTTTTTTATAGTGGTTAAACCTTTTAGGTTTTGTAGTTTGAGAAGAAAATAGCCTCATTAATTTTTCTATTAGTATTAATGTGAGTTTTTGGTAGATTTTGGGCAGAAGAAAGTGGTTTTTTCCTAAGGGGAAGCGAGTAGATGAGTGTTCCTTTTATTAGATAAATTAGATGACATTTTTATAAATACACAATTGTTTTCTATAATGTGGCGTAACTATAAAGAAAATTAGATAAAAATTTATAAAAATTTTATATTATAATAGATGAGGTTGATTAACACCTAAAACACTAAATTAAAATGGTTATTTTTTTTACCCATTAATTCTTGTGATACTCATTTTTATCATTATGGTTTTCATGAGAGTAAGAAGTTTTTACCTAAGTAATTTAACAATTGTTCCAAAAAACAGGCCATTATTTTATAACTTTGACATAATTATTCTATATTTTAAATATATTTCAATTTATTCAATTTATAAAATTTATATATAACAATTTAAATTAAAAAATATACAGTGTATTAAAAACAATTTTTGAGAATTTTTTTTATATTCTAAAATATAACATATGGGACTATAAAATAATTTTTTATAAAATTCACTAATAAAATACATATTTTTTCTGATAATGTTTTTTCATTAATTTCTATTTCATTATTATATACTAATAATTTTATAAAAATGGTAATATTTTTTAAAAATTAATTGTTATCTATTTATCTAAAAGTAATTCTTCTTATGAAAATCCAAAAAATTCATATTAAGTTAATATTAATACGATTATATAAAAATAAAGTTCATTTTTTCCAATTTAAAAGCTAAAATTTATAAATTTAAATTTTAAATAAAAATATGAGATATAAAGAATAAATGGTTTATACAAAAGTAGCTTTTAAGAATATTAGATATTCATATTCATATTTCCTATCATTAACTAAATAAATTAATATTGAAAATTTATTCATATAAAATATATTTTATCATTATTAATGACATGTTTATGAAATAGAAATCAATATTTCATAAAAAAAATAAATGTTTACAATTACATATTTCTAATCATAAAAGTATTATATTGGTCATTTTATATATACCAATATAATTTCACTCACATTAAAAGTAGAATTTAGTTTACTTCTACAAATATTTTTAAAAATAATTACTCCTAATCATTCATTCTAATTAATTGGATATGTATTAATTGACATTTTTATATATATATATATTTATAAGATAAATATATCACAATTTCATTTAAGTTTGATGTTGCGTGTGGAGAAATCTATCGATCACATTGAATTAATTAAATGTAATAATATATTAAAATATTTGGGGTTTAAATTCATCCCCCACCACATAAATAAATTAAATCTGTCTAATTTTAATAAATTCCTCAATGATTAAATAATTTGAGGGAATTCTCAACATATATATAATTTAGGATATATGTTCTAATATGACATCTACCATAATCTCTAAAACAAGATTAAGTTACTTATATTTCATTAAAAAAATTAATTTTTATGAAATAATATACATACATTTCTAAATACTTTAATCATACATTGTCTAAAATATACCTTTCTAAATACAATAAAAATGACTAAAAAAGTAAACCATAGGGAAAGCATATATTCATCCAGATTTTCACACTATCTTTAAACCTCAAATTATACAAACCACTATTTGATAATATCATACACTAGTATATATTTATCATAATATAAAAAATTAGATAAAATTAAAAAAAATATGTATCACTTTTCCTTTAAATCAATAATCAATTCCAAAGTTATTAATACTATCTTACTGACTTTTCTCAAAATAAATTATAACATTATTACAAAAAAATAAACTATATCTACATCATAAGAGTTATTTATCCCTCAATAATGTATTATCCAATATTTATCTAACAAATATAACCTTGTTATGAAATTAGTATTTAGGATTATTGATACAATTTATTACTATTCTCCACATCATTAATATATAATTACTAAATGGAAATACTTAAATGTTTTAGACAATTATCATAACTTTTATAATATAGAAATATATCATCAATAAATATCACTCACTAGTTAAAAAATATAAAAGTTAAAAAAAAATATTTCTATTATGATACCACCCTCACTACAATAGGTAAGCCTGGGATACTCCCCATTTTTTTATCCAAACAAGAATATAATAAAATTCTAAACTATTTATGTATTTTTCTTTATTTAATTACAAGGAAAAGTTTTTTCTAGATATATACGTCTATCATCTTCATCTTTGTGATATTTTTTAGAGAAAACTAAAACCAAAATGCTTATGAGAATATCAAATATACGAATATGAAAACATCAATCTGAATATGCTTTCCCCTATTAAACCATTCTTTTTAGAATATGATACCTTTATTTAAACCTAGGATTCCCTTTGTTTAATCCTTGGTTATCCATGGTCATTTGTCTACTTGGTTATCTATCAAAATTAGATAACATTATACATAAATCATTAATATTGTTTCTTTAGGAGAATTTTATTAACCAATATCTATCCCCAAGGATTTTCTAACTTGGCGTGCAACAAACCCTTTTTTTATTCACCAAGTGATGATAAAATTCATACCAAATCCCCCTTTTCATTTTTCTAATCTATAAGTATATATTTGTTCTAATATTCATTGACTAGTTGTATCTATATTGTAATAAATTTCATGTATAACCATATAGTCTCAACTTTACCAAAACTTTGTGATGATATACTATATTTAAAAATATCACATAGGCTTTTCCCTAAAATTTTCACTAAATTTATCTTATCCTTATCCCTAGATAACCTTTTAATTTCTACTTTATGGTTAAATCATATATTTTACCAAAGGGTTATCTAAACCATTGAAATTATTCTCATATTTTACTTCTCAATAGATAAATTATCATAAATAAATATCCTAATCCTTACATATTTATGAATCCATCTCTCATAAAAATTGTGATGCCCTAGACACACACTCTCGAATTCATTTCTCAAAACATGTATATTAAATATTTTATTGGATAGTAGCTGAAGATTTCTAGTCCCAACAATCCAATAATTATATGAAATAATGGTAATATTGTATTAAATATATTCCTATGACCATTTTGGCTCAGAGAATTTGAGAATTAGTAAAAATTATATAAAAATTCCAATGTTCTTTGAATAAAATGGAAAATTTCTCATTATATGTGAAATTACATAATCCATAATGAGTCCTCAAAATCTCCCAAATTAATTAAAACATTATATACTTCTATATATTTCACATGTAATATGTTTCTTCATAACATCGAGAATGGAATCACACGAAAGGGGATCTCTACGACACTCATTAAAGAAAAAAATACAACTAAAGCTTTCAAAAATTTAAACATGGTATAAATAATATAAAAGGAATAAATAATTTTAGTTATGTTATAATAAACTAAAGCTAATAGAATTATGTATCCAATATAATCATGAATATAAAAAATAATGATCTCATATAGATGGAATAAATAAGTTCTTATGTCAAGAACATGTTTTCATTTCCATGTTCCATGACACTATACATATATAGGGGGAGTTATATACAAAAACCAAAGATGTTTTCTCTCATGTGACCTATCGATGAATTTAGGGGACATAGAGTCATGGTCCCACCTATAACTTGATTCTATCAAATTCATTCACCATAAGTGTCGAAAAGAAATATCATCCCCTTCCCCAAGGAACCAATTGCAAATAATTATATGGATATCTATATAATGAAGAATAGAGGATGCCAAAGCATAATCAAACTATGTTTTCTATCAATAATCATTAAAAAGGTAAATAATTTTCCCTATGTTAATATACATGATAATACAATCCCAACCCATCTAGATAAATAGGATTTATGGCACAAAAATACACAATCAACTTTACAATAATCTGACATATTGGAATAAAAATACACATAACACAAATAATTTTCCCCATATCAATAAAAGGGATAAAATGATCATAACCCATACAAATATATAATGTGGATGATAAAATAATATATAGTCAAATTTCATTAGTAATCTATAAAAATCAATATCATAATAACAAATATTCATTGTAAAGTCCTCAAACTAGTGGTCAAATTCTAGTTCCCTAAGGTGGGTCATCACATGACCTCGGACACACCTCCACGTATACCAAAGGTTTCCAACTATAAGAGAGGGTATATAAAGAAATGATAAGGATTATATAACATCTTTCTATTGTAATTACATAATAGAACAAATATCAACAGATATAATAAATAGATATTAAAAATAAATGGACATCTTGTTACAATACTAACAAGTAACCCGACAACACATGCTATAACAATATCATGAATATACTATATGATAGGTAGTCACACAACTATAAACCAAAACCAAAACTACCAAAATACACTGAACATGGAATTAAACCCCATCCTTGTCCATACCTCCCAGGCACCAACTTGATATACCATGTACAACCAAACACTGGGTCCTTGTCATGAACCTGTATTAGAAAACAAGTAGCATCTTGTCAGGAACCCAAGTTCCATGGAGACCCAAGAAGGGTGTGAGTATAAATTAGTAGGTCACCACCAATGGTGTCTAAATAATAACCACTATGTACAACAATTTATAAAAAAAGTGTCATAAATAAACCTAGAAATAATGAAATCAGTTAAGAAATTATCTAATAACCATAATATCTGTTGTTTCATCAAAAGTCACACAATCAATAAAATTGACTCAGTTCAAACTCAGAGTCTAAGCCATGCACATGGAGTTACACACACATTTAACCAAAAGGGATTCTCACTAATTAAAAATTACTACATTACAACTTGTTAACATTATTAACTTGATCATTCTCATCATTTGTGCCATGGGTAAGGCATTTACATCATTTCCACTATAACCTATGCTCATTAATTATCATGAATAATGGAATATGTCAAGTTCCCTATTTTACTATGGATTTATATAGCACAAATAGATACATCACACTTACCAATGAGCCTAATCCCAGTTAGTCTCATCAAATGCATCCATTAGGGGTATATAGCTTCAACCCCCTTCCCTAACAATTGCATTATAGGGGTGGGGTTCAGAGCCTCATTCTAACTCGACCTGTAAAAGTAGATCCTCATGTAAAATACCCCACACTACTAAGAGATGTGAACATGATTCTTTGAACCATTTATAACTTATAACATTTTACAAAATATTCTCAAATAAAACACAAAATGTTCACATTCCATATTTTATTCAACAAATTAATCACCTCCATGCATTAACCCATTAACACATTTACCATTTACATTTCATAACCCATTAACCAAATATCCTTATACCAAATAATACCTTATGCCATGTTTTCAATTATGCACAATTAACATTAATCCCATTTACAAACCATTTATCATCTTCTTACACAAACCATAACTATTAAACACATATATCATTATTACTAACACACACATATGTTATTCCATCAACTATGAACATGTATCATTTAGTTCATTTCATAACCATGTTAACATTCCCACATAATCACCATAGGTCCTACCTCACTATCACATAGATCCATTCAATGATTATGGTCCCAAAGGACCATTAAACCACATCATGGCATATATCACAATTCAAAATACATATTTGAAATCATCTTGAAGTGACCCTTTAAAACACAAGTATTTATCCTTGAAAACTAAAACATTCCCCCAATGATTGTTTTTAATTTCAATCATAAAAAACTATTAAACCATTTTAAAAAAATAAACCTTTACCACATTTTAAACATCATTCAAAATAACTTATGAAAACCTCCATTTGTATCACTTTTATTTCAATAACTTCTTTCAAAACACTAATCACATTAAAACATCATTTTCCTTTAATAAATAAATAATTTGGTTAAGGCCCCAAAACACACAGTTAACGACATTTCAAACCCTCCTACGCATTTACAAAATCCAAATTATTATCATTTCAATTTCACATTAACCCAACCCACACAACCAATTAAACTTTTACCAACCATTCACTTACACAATTCCCCTATCTCTTTGTTTAAAATATTTTTTACTATTTTCAAGTGTCTGGATATTCCAATGGGTAGCCCTATGTTCAATATCACTCACCTAAGGACCCAACATTGTCTATGAATGTTTTTTTACCCTATTATAATGCCAAAATCAATTTCTATATTCAATGATAGTGGAACAAAACCAATAAACACATTAGCACTACCATTTGTACATATCAAACATTAAGACTATGGGAAAGGGCTTAAAAACCACCAAACTTAAGCTTCATGTTGATTACACTCATGACCCGTACTCGGTGCCCGTGTTGTGACTACCCCAAGCCCGCCTTCCATAGGCTAGGGGCTGGCAACTAGCACCAAAGGTGTAAATCCCGATAACTGGGAAGGCATTGCCTTTATAAAAGTAAACAAACATCACATAGTACAAGAGGAAGTAATACACTAAGTATAAAAGAAAGTACTGAAATGTAAGTGGGCCAAAATACAAACCCAAATGAAAGTACAGCTACAACCAAACAAAAGTACAACAGAAAACAAAAATAACTGGAAGAATAGAAGCAACTCATGGGTCATCCTCCTCGGATCCTACCTGAAGGGTAGGTACAGACAGCGCAGCTCCTGGATCATCCACCATGGAACCTACCTAAAGGGTAGGTAAAGATAGCCTCCACAACGATCTCACATGTCAACCTCCTCCAAGTGTTGTCTCATCATGAAGTCCACCTCCGGATACTGACTCGTCGTGTGGTCCACCTCTGGGTACCGTCCAGTCCTCGAACACTCGGCCTCTTTCAGCGCTGCCCGTCGTCTGCAACCAACATAATGAGGTGCAGGCATAGCCCGTGCAGGGCTGAGTATACGATACTTATTAGTGACCCCGAGACCCTCAAGGTCTCACTAAAACCAACAAGGATAACCACAATGAAAGATCTCAATAGATAACCCTTACTTAGGTATAAGCCCATACTTATTCCTAAGTTATCAAGTAACCCATATCAACCATGAGGAAACACAACGGTTATGAAATCAATGGATAAACACTACCTAGGTATATGCCCATACATATACCAAAGTTATCAAGTGACCCATCTCAATCATGAGGTAAACACAGAGGTCATAGACTCAGTCCAAACTAGGATTTTCACTATTGAAACTGTAACTGCTGAAGAGCTCCGTCTCAGACGATTACAGTGATCCTATCACGACTCCGAGCTACTGCTCACTAACCTATGACTGCTGAGGTACTCCTCCTGTCGAGTACCATGGGTTAGCCACCCAAACACAGTAGTGCTTCCCGTCGGGGTCTGCCATCGAAACACTGTAGTGCACCCCCCTAATAGCATGCAGATGTACTCCTTCTGTTTAGTACCGCAGGTCTGCACCCAAACACAGTAGTGCTCCAACCTCCATAGTATTGCACCCAAACATAGTAGTGATCCATCCACTGGGCTATTCGACTCACTCCAAGTCGAGTCAGTCAAGCAGTCGTCAGTTCTCAGCCGGCTACATGGTCTCCATACTCCGTACGCTCCTCTCTGGGAGGGTCCGCTCCACGAGCTACAGGTCTATACTACAAGCATCTCAAAGTCCCACGAAGAAGTATATCAATGGACCGCCTCATCATAGGGGTCTCAACGCAACAAACGGTACGTCAATCAGATGCTCGGTCTGTGAGTTATTAGCCTTTTCGTCGTAGGGGCCCAGTTGTTTTCATGCACGAACCAACCCAACCATATCTCATTTGTACCCCAAACTCACATTAGGTATACTCATAGGGACTGTTTCTCGACGTGATCACCAACATCGCTGACGGTTCGTCAAACAGACAGTCGTTCTGAAAGTTATCGGCTTTTCCTTTCTAGGGGCCCGATTGGATTTCAAGTACAATCCAACCCGTCCATACTCCAACTACAACCAAACCTCAAGTGAAGTTAGACAAAAGTTCTGTATCATCAATAGAAATCTAACAAAGTCGACGACACGTCAATCGGACATCCGGAGCTTAAGTTATAAGCATTTCCGCTCCGAGGGCCCGGTTGGTTTCAGGTTCGTACTAACCCGGTTGTACCCAAAATTCTCCGATTCCTTGAGTGTAATATACCTAAATTACCTTACCGATACAAGGTTCTCATCACAACTGATGGTGCATTGATCGGAAGTCTGTAGCCCTTGTTATGGGCATTTGAACGAAAACTGCCTGAAAATAGGGGGTTCGGGCCCGGTCCGATCTGACCCGAGACCCCCTGGGTCGGCCCGAACTGATTCAACCCGAACCAGGTCTGGGTCTAGCCCATTTGGGTGCGGTCCATCCCAGATGGTGTGGCCCAGCCCTACCTGTGTGGCCTGGCCAGGCCTGGGCGCAGCCCGGCCCAGCCCGGCGGCCGGTTGGCCTGCCGCGCTGGCGCGACCCACGTGGCCTGCTCGGCTGGCCGAGATGAGCGGAACATGGGTGTAACGCCCCGACCCCAGTTACCCAGAGTCGGTGCATTATTTTAATACATTGTCATGATTACAAGGAATCAAGTCCCAAAGGACCGATCAATTTTGTAGTCTTGGAAAATAGATTACATAAATGAATGTTACGTTACACATCATAACATACAAAACAACATAAATAATCCATTATGAATGCCATTATTCCCTTGTCTTAACCTTGCATATCAATCACAATATACTTATTGGAATCCTGGGAAAAATAAAACATAGAAAGGGGTGAGCTCAAATGCTCTGTAAGGGTAAGAAATACAAATGAAACTTTCATAAATAAGCATAAACATTTAAGGCAATGTATAACTAAAACAAAAGCCTTTTAAAACTTCAACTTCAGCATAATATGGTAGAAATAAAATGAAATAATCCCATTTACTTATTCACATGGATATACTACTAATCAAATAATCACATGCAATATCAATAACCACTTTCATAATGATGGAATGCATAATGCCAGCCTATCATAACCACATAGCCAAGGCCTCGTCCCAAGACTACAAATTAGATTTTGTCAAGGCCTTGTTCCAAGACACTTGTTTGTCTCATGAGACCTACCGATGCATCAAGGAGCTATAGCGGGCTCCACCCGTCACTTAATAAGTGCAATGCATTCACATATGAAAATGTTTAAACATAACATAAACATTCGTATTAAAACTAGAATACGGATTGTCAATACTTTCTCCATAAACCATGAATGGTATAAAAATAAAACATTCACAGAAAAACATATCAAAAAACCTTCAATACAATAAAAAAGTTTTTTATCATAAGTAATTTAAAAGAGATTTTTGAATCAAAGTGTCCCATACCACATTGAAACATTTGAAATGAAATATCATTTCAAAACATTCATTTCTATATAAATAAATCCTTAAAATCATTTTGAAAACATGGACAATAATTAAAAATATTTAGAAAGATAAATCTTTAAAACATTTAAAATCATGATCTTGATAAAGAGTACCTTTCAAAAAATCTTAAAATAATCATTTTGAAATCATTTAAAAGTCACATAATTATAAAATAAAACATTTACTTTGAAAATATTCTTATATGATTGTAAGGGAAGCATCAGCGATTTTATAATGGTGGAAAACAAATGCAGCCGCCATATAAGTTTAAAAAGACATTCTTACCTTAAATTTGTCAAAAATGTTAAAAAGTACCTTGTTTGGAAAACGACAGAAAGATTCCTTTCAAAAAACATAAGGGAATAAATGACTTTAAACCATTGTATAGTAAATAGTAAAAATGTATTTAAGTACATTTTTAAGGAACATGGATGTGGATGATAAAGAGATCCCAGTAGATAATTATGTATAAACAACCTTGGATAATAAAGAGATTTTAAAATTAACCCTTACCTTGTACTTTTCTGTGGTTAGGGGTAGTTTAACCTCCTCTATAATGGTTAAATAATTGTTATTAAATTATACAAGAATCATATACATTAATATGATATCATATATGATCTTTTAACATTGCTTTGTTAATAATATCTTATTATTATCGTCGTCTCAGGTGTTAACTTACTCATTTTCTTTTATATGTTTTGTTACGTAATCCGTGGTTGTTATGGATAGGTTGTATCTTATTCATATCCAGAAATAAATCATGTCCTTAAATATTATTTATAAATCATCAAATGATAATTATACTTGAATGGATACAATGGATAATGAATCTCATCGCGTTCGTGGAGACGGTAGTCCGTACGAACGCACGAGCGACAATATCATTATTTTGATATTAAAATAATATATAATTGGATGGTATATCAAATATAGAGAATAATTATCATTTTATATTTATTATTTACATGAATTAAACATCATTATTATACCCATCCAAATAATAATGATTTGAATAACAATTATACCACGACGTGGAGACGGTAAGCCGTACGTACGCACGTATGGTGACATGTCATTCAAAGGATGGATAGAATACTGGAATATGGTTGTAACATCTTTATAATAACATAAAAGAATATATAATATAGTAGAGTTATTATTTTATAAAGGTAATAACAATGAATGAAGAAGTGGAAGAAGAAAGTAACTTTAAAAAGGGCGGTGAAATCATTACCTCTTCTTCAGGTTCTTCCTTTTGATTTGATAAAAAGGGATCATAGGTTGGATTTATGACTAAAGTAAGCCCTCTAGGATTAAGTGAGGAAAGTTGAGAGAGTATTTGGGTAGGGGTGGGACGAACCAAAAGGCTTTGAATGTGTGAATTAGTGAGATGGATGAGTTCCCTTTTATAAGAGGGGTGAGGGGAACCTTTGGAAAACCTAGAAATATTCTTTTATAATAAATTCATATTCAGTTTCTAATGGCTTAAAAGTGGATTATTTAAAGTTTAATGTGGGTATGGCTCTAAAACCACTCAGCCAATAGAATTTAGATAGGTTTGGGTCATTATATGAACCTTATCATTAAGTATTAACTCTTAGTTAATTAGTTTCACTTTTACAATGTCTCTTTGTATTTTTATATTATATGGTTAATAAACATACTATATACATACAAGAGACCCACACGTGGTCTATTAATGATACAACTATCATTATATAAGTCTCTTGTCCGAACCATAGATTTTTAGGAATTTAATATCAATTAATAATATAATTTTTTTAAAAAAACTTCTTTATGTCAATTTTGACACTATTCAATAACTGATTTTTGTAAAACTCATAAGAGAATTATTACTTCGAAAAAAGTTAAATAAATCAATCCTAACGTGCCATATTATCCTATAAAATTGTTTTTATTTATAAAAAGTCTCAAATTAAATTTATTTGAGTATTTATAATAACAATTATTCTAATATTTCACTATTATGGTAAATACTTCTTCACAATTTTGTAATAAATAAATTAAATTATTTAATGTATAAAAATTATAAATAAAATACCATTATGTAGGAAATCGTTTTATCTTTTTAATGAATATTTATAGTCGAAAATACATTATATATAACCCTATGTAAAAATTTTTTTTCTAAAAGAAATATGCTTGTGTCATTTTTGTATTCATTTTAACTTAATTAAAATAAAGTGTCCCTATCACTTCAAAGTGGAACCATGGGGTCCCACAATCGATCCAAAGATGCCCATGGTCGAGAATGTATCAACCGATAAGATTAGGACACGTTTGAGGGTAATTTTTTATTATTATAATAATATTTTTTTAACCCTTATTTACAGGATTTACCCTTTAACCATGGTAAATAAAATATTTACCGAAATAATTATTCAAAATGTATGAAAATAAAAGTTAACTATTTAAAAAATTAGAACATCTTGATTCCAAATATGGAATCCATTTTTCCAAATTCAAAACACAGAAGTGGCCGAAATTAATTTAAAATTAATTCATGTTTTTAAAACAAAAAAGCGTGTTTTTAAGAGATAATAACAATCAAAAGATAGCCCTTTGATTATGTCCGGTTAAATTGTGAAATTTTGTCCAATGAACTAAATATTATTAAATGGTAAAAATATATTCTAAATATACATTAAACCACTCAAATTAATAATTTATCACTACTAATTATTTTGATTAAAAAATTTGTTTTCAATTATAATTTAGTAATTTTCACTATTCATCAAAATATAAAAGTTATCCGAAAAGTACCAAAATTTCACCCTATGATAAATTTGATATTACGAATCCAAAAATGAAGTCCATTTTAAGATATAAAATTTATAAAATTTTAAAAATTAGGTATTACTATTCATTACGGCTAGTTTGATTGGTTGTAGTGTGTGTTAGAACTCGAAGTTGCGTACAACACACGCTACAGTATTATTCAAAAAGAAGCTTGTCATGGAAGCTTGGGGTAATAAATTGTAAATTTGTTTATGTCTTTATTCTAAAGAATAAATTTATTTAGTCAAATTTTATATATAAAAGTTTAAAATATTAGATTTAAAAATGGTTCACTACTAAAGTTGGTAAAAGAGCATTTTTGAAAAATACTTCTTTTATCTGAAAAAAAGGAATTTGTTCTTACATTATGTCTAAGAAACTCATAATATGGATTATAAAATTATAATGATTATATAAGGTTCAAATTTAGTTAATACTATACATAACCTCTTTTGAACCGATTGTTTGGTAAGTCATGGTGCGCGTGAACTCGGTGTTACGTGTAGTGCAAGTTATTGAATTGTTTTGAAGAAGTACATACTATGAAATTTTGGGGTGTTACATTCTTCCCTCCTTAAATAAATTGAGTCCTCCCAATTTTATATTCTTCTTCGAAAATAAAGGTTGAAAATAGAAAATATCTTTGTGGGAAAACCCACATCGCAAATTTGGTTAATAAAATTTACTCTTAATAAGAGGAAAACTGAAATGAAAGGGTCACCACCAAATGATGATCTCGATTATGAGAACATTGGTGGAAATTATAGACAAATAATTGGAAGAAAAAAGTAAATATTTATAGGTGGTGATTGAGGCCATCAATCTTGAACAAATTTAAAATTGAGGTCCTTAAATTCAGTAATCTATGAAGATTTAAAATGCCATCGGTTCAACAAAACATAAGGCATTATGATAACACATTTTTGGATTTAATATCCCTTCAATAAAGTATAAGAATTAATTTCTTCATAGAATAAGAGGGTAAGAAACATATATACTTGAAAATTAGAGTTCCATCTTTTAACTAATTTCTACCACAAACTCATATTTCACTCTAAAAGATAATAGAACTTAAAAAATATATTTTATTTATCTTATTCTTTTGGGGTTAAAAAATGAATTTATAATTCATCTACTAGACCTTCATAAAATAAACTACATTATTTAATCCAGGACATCTCATGGGCCAGTGGTAGGTGATACACCCTTGTCACCCTTCGGTTGCGGGTTCATGTCTCTCGGCCTTGCCGGTCGCGACGGCATGCCGCCCGACATCCGGGTTATCCTTTTATGGCAATCCAAAATTAATCTCAAACTAGAATTATCCAAAATACTTCTGTCCAAACTCAGAGTCCAACATTTATAAGGAAGGTAAACATAATGTAGATCCTTTTTACCCCGTAATAGCATATGAATACCTTCATCATGTATTCTTTTAAAACACTAAAACATTCTGAATTACCATAATCCTTATTTATTACATTCATGCTCCCTTATTCCATATAGAATGCTGGATATACTTCATCCATCCAAAAATGTTGTAAAATCAAACAATTATGGAATATACAAATCTTTAATCGGTTTCAAGGAAGTCAAGAATATCCAAATTAATTTACCCAAATAAACCATATCTTATTCCAAAATAAGCACCTCAATATTAGGACCATATTAAGGTTTATCTTTCCTTCAACCATGTAATTTCGAAAAAGTTTAACTTGTTGTAGAGTCACTTTTCTTAGTACCATAAAATCTCTAATCCTCAATGAAATAGTACTGCAGTACAATCCTTATATACTCCCTAATTATTATAACAAATACATTTCTGATACAACACTCAAATGACATAATCAACATAAGAACTCTATTCATTTCTCTTCATCTGTGGTAGTATCATAACTTGATTGTTATCCAATAGCATCATTTGCGACATAGTCTGATGATAGGTTGACGTAGTGTCCAAGATCCTTCAAATAAAGCATTGTACATTTGAAACCATTTTCTTACCCTTGCAGTCACGTACTTGGTGCCCTTTTCCTACACACTTATAACAAACAACCATTCCTTTTAGGCAAGTTCCATTGTGTTTCTTCCCACAGTTACCACATTAGGTGAAATTCTTCTTTTCCATCATCCCATTATCCATCTTTCTCTCTTCCATTATTTTATTCTCTTGCTTCCCTTCAAAGCCATTGGACTCAGTAAACTCTTTAGTTATCTTATCCACACATGATACTATTTATTCATATGTTGATAATACGTGGGGGAATATTTCCCTTCTAAATGATGGCTTAATACCATGAAAGATACGATCCTTCTTACTCTTTGGATCATACGTATTACTAGTGTTTAAATTCCTTCTACTGGGCGCCATTTCTATACAATATCATAAACTAGGTCAGTTTATGAATTGCAATGTATAATTCCAAAATTGTAAAATACCTAACGCAAATTTAAGAGTTTATGGATATAATCCATATTCATAAAAATGATTTCCTTGAGTAAGTATATACTCATGAACCCTTCATAATGGTTTGTAAAGAAAATGGGAATTATCCTAAGCATATCCCTCAGGAGTGTCGTAACCAAGAGTGCAGCAAGGCCCGTTGTCGTGCACCAGTTCCTGTTCGAGTCTAGCTCAAAGTAGTGTTTTCAGGTTTTACCCCTAGGTACATCTGTGCCATAGCCGCCTCTACCTACTCGTATCCAGACAGAGATGTATTGCTCGGAAAACTCACAAATCTCTACAATACCAAAATTCTAGGAAGTTATTATATACTAATCCACAAAGTATGTCTTAGGGCTATGTGCTCTAATCAGAGTTTATCTAAATCTTGATTCCAAGGTTATTTCTAAACATCCTTTGATACCAACTGTAATGCACCGACCCCAGTTACCAAGAGTCGGTGCATTATTTTAATACATTGGCATGATTACAAGGAATCAAGTCCCAGAGGACCGATCAGTTTAGTAGTCTTGAAAAATAGATTACATACATGAATGTTACATTACACTTCATAACATACAAAACAATATAAATAATATTTTATGAATGCCCTTTTTCCCTTGTCTTAACCCTGCATATCAATCACAATATACATCTTGGAATCCTGGGAAAAATAAAACATAGAAAGGGGTGACCTCAAACGCTCCGTAAGGGTAAGAAATACAGTAGAACCTTTCATAAAAAAGCATAAACATTTAAGGCAATGTATAACTAAAACAAAATCCTTTTAAAACATGAACTTCATCATAATATGGTAGAAATAAAATGAAATAATCCATTTTACTTATTCACATGGATATTCTACTAATCGAATAATCACATGCAATATCAATAACCACTTTCATAATGATGGAATGCATAATGCAAGACTATCATAACCACATATCCAAGGCCTCGTGCCAAGAATACAAATAAGGTTTTGTCAAGGCCTTGTGCCAAGACACTAGTTTGTCTCATGAGACCTACCGATGCATCAAGGAGTTATAGCGGGCTCCACCCATCAATTACTATGTCCAATGCATTCCCATATGAAAAGGTTTAAACATAACATAAACATTCCTATTAAAACTAGCATACGAAATGTCAATACTTTCTCCATAAACCATGACTGGTATAAAAATAACAAATCCACAGTAAAGCATATCGAAAAGCCATCAATATAATACAAAACTTTTGAATCATAATAAATCAACTTCAAATACGCTTAAAATCCATCAATGTACTTTGACAAAGATGAAATCAAAACTATTTGAGAGAATTATCTCTTTTCTCGAAATCATTGAAAAGTCACACATTTATAAAGGAAGTAATTTAAAATAGATTTTTGAATCAAAGTGTCCCATACCAATTTGAAACTTTTGAAAAGAAATATTATTTTGAAACATTCATTTCCATATAATAAAATCCTTAAAATAATTTTCAAAACATGGACATTAATTAGAAATATTTAGAAAGATATATCTTTAAAACATTTAAAATTATGATCTTGATAAAGAGTACCTTTCACAAATTCTTTAAATATTCATTTTGAAATCATTTAAAAGTCACATAATTATAAAATATAACATTTACATTGAAAATATTCTTATAATATTGTAAGGGAAGCTTCAAAAATTTTATAATGGCGGAAAATAGCCACACCAACCATATATGTTTAAAAAGACATTCTTACCTTAAATTTGTTGAAAATGTTAAAAAGTACCTTGTTTGGAAAACGATGGAAATATTATTTTCAAAACACATAAGGGTATAAATTACTTTAACCCATTTTCTAGTAAATAGTAAAATGTTTTTAAGTACATTTTTAAAGAACATGGATGTGGATGATATTGAGATCCGAGTAGATAATTACGTATAAACAACCTCATATAATAAAGAGATCGTAAAATTAACCCTTACCTTGTACTTTTACTTGGTTGGGGGTTGGTTAACCTCCTGTATAAGGGTAAAATAATTTTTATTAAATTATAAAATAATCATATACACTAATATGATATCATATATGATCTTTTAGCATTGCTTCATAAATAATATATTAGTATTATAATCGTTTCGGGTGTTAACATACTCGTTTTATTTTATATGTTTTGTTACTTAAGTCGTGGTTGTTATAGATAGGTTTTATATTATTCATATCCGTAATGATATCAAGTCCTTAAACATTATTTTTAAATCATAAAATGATAATTATACTTGAATGGATATGATGGAGAATGAATCTCATCGCGTTCGTGGAGACGGTAGTCCGTACGTACGAACGAGCGACAATATCATTATTTTGATATTAAAATAATATATAATTGGATGGTATGTCATATATAAAGAATAATTATAATTTTATATTTAGTATTTACATGAATTACACATCATTATTATACCCATCCAAATAATAATGTTTTGAATAACAATTACACCACGACATGGAGACGGCAAGCCGTACGTACGCACCTATGGTGGCATGTCATTCAAAGGATGGATAGAATACTAAAATATGGATGTACCATGTTTATAATAACATCAAAGAATATATAATATAATGGATTTATTATTTTATAATGGTAATAACAATGAAAGAAGAAGTGGAAGAAGAAAGGAACTTTAAAAAGGGTGGTGAAATCATTACCTCTTCTTCGGGTTCTTCCTTTTGATTTGATCAAAATGGCTCCATAGGTTGGATTTATGACTAAATTAAGGCCTCTAGGATGAATTTAGAGAAGTTTATATAGTATTTGGGTAGGGTTTGGCCGAACCAAAAGCCTTTGAATGTGTGAATTAATGAGAAGGGGGAGTTCCCTTTTATAAGAGGGGTGATGGGCACCTTTGGAAAAGCTAGAAATATTATTTTAAAATAAATTCATATTCGGTTTATAATGGATTAAAAGTGAATTATTTAAAAATTAAGGTTGGGATGGGTCTAAAACCAATCAACCAATAGAATTTATACTAGTTTGGGTGATTATATTAACCTTATCTTTAAGTATTACCTCTTAATTAATTAGTTTCACTATTACAATGTCTCTTTGTATTTTTATATTATATGGTTAATAAACATACTATATAAATCCAATATAGGCACAAGTGGTCCATTAATGATATAAATATTATTATATAAGTCTCTTGGAAGAGCCTTAGATTTTTAGGAATTTAATATCAATTAATAATAGAATATTTGTTTTAAAAACTCCTTTATGTCAATTTTGACACTATTCAATAATTGGTTTTTGTAAAACTCATAAGAGAATGATTACTTCTAAAAACGTTTATTAAATAAATCCAAAAATTCCATATTAAACTAGAAAATTATTGGTATTTATAAAAGTCTCAAATTAAATTTATTTGGGTATTTATAATATCAATTATTCTAATTTTTCACTATTATAGTAATTACTTCATCACCATTGTGTCATAAATAAATTAAATTATTTAATGTATAAAATTTATAAATAAAATACCATTATATAGGAAATCGTTTTAGTGTTCTAATGAATATTTATAGTCGAAAATACAAAATATATTACCCTATGTAAAAATTATATTTCTAAAAGATATTAGCTTGTGTCATTTTTGGATTCATTTTAACTTAATTAAAATAAAGTGTCCCTATCACTTACAAGTGGATACATGGGGTCCAAAAATCGACCCAAAGATGACCATGGTCGGACATGTATCAACCAATAAGGTTAAGACACATTTTAGGGTAATTGTTTACTAGTATAATATTATTTTTTAACCCTTATTTATTGGATTTACCCTTTAACCATGGTAAATAAAATATTTACCGAAGTAATTATTCTAAATGTCTTAAAATAAAAGTTACCTATTTACAAAATTTGAACATCATGACTACAAATATGGAATCCATTTTTACAAATTCAAAACACATAATTGGAAGAAATTAATTTAAAATTAATTCCAGTTGTTAAAACAAAAAGCATGTTTTTAAGAAATAATAACAATAAAAAGATTGACACTTGTTTCTGTCCGGTTTAATTTGAAAATTTGGTCCAATGACCAAAATTTTATTAAATGGTAAAAATATATTCTAAATATACTTTAAAACCACTCAAATTCATAATTTATCACTACTAATTATTTTTATTAAAAGAGTTGTTTTTAATTAAAATATAGTAATTTCCACTATTCATCAAAATATAAAAGTTATCCGAAAAGTACCAAAATTTCACCCTAGGCTAAATTTGATATTATGAATCCAAAAATGAATTCTATTTTGAGATATAAAATTTATTAAATTTTAAAAATTAGGTATTACTATTCATTACGGCTAGTTTGATTGGTTGTTGTGTGTGTTAGAACTCGAAGTTGCGTACAACACACGCTATTGTATTATTCAAAGAGAAGCGTACCGTGGAATCTTGGGGTGTTACATTGTAATTTTTTTTATGTCATTATTCTAAAGAATAAATTTATTTAATGATATTGAATATATAAAAGATTAATGTATTGGATTTAAAAAGGGTTCACTATTAAAGTTGGTAAAAGAGCATTTTTGAAAAATACATCTTTTATCTGAAAAAAAGGTATCTGTTCTTACATTATATCTAAGAAACTGATAATATGGATTCTAAAATTATAAGGATTATATATGGTTCAATATTTAGTTAATACTACTCATAACCTCTTTTGAACGGCTTGTTTGTTAAGTCATGGTGTGCTTGAACTCGGTGTTACGTGTAGTGCAAGTTATTGAATTGTTTTGAAAAAGTACATACTATGAAATCTTGGGGTGCTACAATGGGGTGAGGCACACACCCCCTAATTGAAGCCCCCCCCCCCACATGGGGGCCACTCGCTTGATCGTCGGGTGTTACGACCCCCGGTCTCCCCTCTGGTCCCATGCAGCCGCAGGACCGCCACCTACCGTCGCGGCTTCAGCCGCGGTGGACCCTCCTCGCGGCGCGCCGACAGGCTCATCCGCGGACCACCAGATGTGCTCCAGTGGTCCGTTTCGCCTGCGGTCTTCTCCAGTGGTCCTGCCGAGTCCGGTTCTTCCCTGCGAAGACATAAAAACGTCTCTATGGCCCGTTCCGCCATCGCCCGTCAATCCTCATGCCAAATAAACAAACTGTGTACTCTTCGTGGTTTTCCGGTATGGTGCGATGGCGCCACGTCTTTTTTCGGATTCCAAAGTGTGGTGAAACGGTACCGCGCATCTTTTCCGAATTTTTACATGATCCCGCGTGGTGTCGTTGCACCGCGACGGCTTCTTTCGAACTGCAACAACACATTAAAAAAATGGGGAGGAGAGTTGGCCGTGTTCCTGCAGTCCGACCTCCTCCCGATAAGTTGATATCAAGCAGCCCAAAAATAAGGATGGAGAACGTAAAATGAAAATTCATGGGAAAAAACAAATAAACCCTACATCTAAATTGATGTCGCACGTCGTCGAGTCGTGGAAGTAGAATGTCGCGGTAGTCGTGTGTCGCAGATGAATGGTATCGCTTCCATCAACGTCGGAAGAAGAAGGGGAAAATTTTTGTTGGCGTTGATCTCCACAGTCGGCGTCTCCTTCCTTGTCATGTAAGAGGAAGAAAAAGGATTGGAGAAAACATAGTGCATTCTTTGCTGAGTCGGAAGGCTGTTCTTCGTTGGAGTTTCAACATTCTTTGTTTGAAGATGAAGTTCTTCAAAAGAGGGAATAGCTCTCTCCCAAATTCTCTCTCACAAAAAAAAACTCATAAAATAAAATAAGGCTTCTCCTTATTTTATTATTTTTCCTTGCGTTCAAACTTTTAAAAATCAAAAACATAGTTAAATTAATCGAAGAGGTTTAATCAATTAATTTAAGATGTGTGTTGGTAAAAGTAAAGAAGAGAGAGGGGAGAGTTACACAATTAATTACAAGGGGTTTAATGGGGGGTTTAAGGAATGTGTAAGGTTTTCACATCATTTAATACAAGGGGGTTTTAAGGGGAAGAGTTAAGGGGGTTAGGGAATTTGAAGGGGTGGGGTTTGTGTGGGCCCCAGCTCACCTTTATTCACACTTGGTTAGTTCCCCAACTTCCACAAATAGTTAGAAGTAAAATTGGTTCCACAAATTTTATTTACTTCACAATTTAACCTCAAAATATAAACAACTCCTTCCGAGCAAACGCACCATTACAAAAGGTGTTCCTAAGCAATTACCGGCGATGTGGTTCCATCGATGTCCTTAGATTTTGATTCCGAGAACCGGTTCAAAAGATAGAAAAGCTCGCTCGTTCGTTCACTGAACGTACCCGAGCTAAACTTCAGAAATTGATTCCGGGCACACCGGGCCTCGAAATTAGGTGCCGTCAGAAACTGTGTACTCGTAAAATCCCAATGAAAATTAAGAAAAAATATCCCTTAATTTTTATGGGTCTTTACATTACTCCCACCTTAGGGATTTACGTCCTCGTAATGATTTAACACAAACTAGGGATACAAAAGCGGTACTGAGCATGCATATAAGCCTTCCGCTCCCATGTACTCACCTGGAGGTTACCGTGGTGCCAATGAAAGCGAACAACCGGAATCGACCGCCCTCATAGGACCGCTGCTATCGATCCTCAACTCTTACTGGAACCCTTCAAAAGTCACCCCATCGCCAATGTCCAGCTCCCCACGGTCGATGATATGCATCGGGTCAAGCATGTATCTTCCCAGTTGAGATACGTGGATGTCGTCATGCACCAAGTGCAACTATGGTGGATGTTTCAAATGTTAATCCACCTCAACCACCCTGATGAGGACCTGACAAGGTCTACTGAACCTCAGAGATTACTTGCCGCCTCAGCCATATATCCATAGACCTCGTCGAGGTGACACCCGTATAAGGACGTGGTCACCATCCTTGAACTCTAGAGGCCTCCCTTTCCTGATTAGAACTGAAACTCAAAACTCTTGCTGCCATGAGGGTAAGGTTTCCGACTCAAGAGTGATCAACTACACCCTCATATGCATGATTTTATCTTGTCCTGCCTGGGGTTCCCTTTTCTCTGACCATGGGAAACCTGTCCCAATGTTGTAGGTAAACAGTAGCCTCTTTTCCTAATACAGTCATCATGTGTATGATCTATGGATCCAATCCATAATCAGACCAATATTGTAAGGCCTAGACACTGCCACCAAGAGATTCCAACCAAAACTCTCACCTCAGGGGTCAGACCACACTGTCTGAGTAAGTGTGATTATCGAGTCTCCTCCCAAGGTATCTCCAGACATGAAGGTCAAGTCTACGGCTTACCGAAAACTCTTGGTTTTGGGCACGATTCGTGGATGGAAGGAATGATTCATATTAATCTCTGTTACTACAGCAGCTAGTAGTGGACACAGACAGTTCCTTGAATCATTCTTAGAGACATTGGGTCACTCTCCTTGACCGCATGCAGCTACTCTCTTCCCCTGCCATCCATCTTTTTTAGCCTGGTGGGGACAACTATGGTGGGTGGTTGTAGCAAGTTGAAATGTAAACCACCTCATGCTGCTCACCTAGATCTGCCTACATGTCTGCTGCTTCGCAGAATCATCTCTTCTTAAAGCTTCCTCCACTTGAAACATTTAACTCGCCCGAGTCTCTAAGACTAGTGCCATTTTCCTGTTTCTTACTACACTGTGCAGTCTTCATCCGCTTATGGATGATCTGTACCTTCTTTTCCTACGATCTGTAAGAGATAATAAGATTTCTCCTTTGAAAAAAAGATAAACTTTGTCTCATCCCTTGGATGAACCACGCCCATTGCCTAATACAATATATCCTGACATGAATGATGCAATCATGCCATAGATGACGTCGTAAGGCCTCGACGTTTCTCCAAAGAGATCCAACCATCACTCTCACCTCCAAGGGTCGAGCCACACTGTCAGCATCATTGTGGGGTCACTAGGTCTCCTCCAGTAGAAATCTCAAAAGTGAGGGTCATGTCAACAGTTTAAACTGGGACCTCTCAGTATCAACCAAATAAAAGGATAGTAAAGCAAGTGATAAGTGTCTTTTATTATTGTACCTCATAGTACAAAGACAAAAATAAAACAACAACATAGAACTATAAGTACCAAGAACAAACGGAATCCACTAGTTCCACTCCTTTCCACATGCTCCTGGAGCTATACTGGCTTGTCCACTGCTCAGCTGTTTCTTAAGCACCCGCCGTTGCTTCTGGCTCGGTGGCTCCTCCAATGCCTGCGGATCAACTGTGTGGGGATTCAGATAGTCATGTGCCAGGTGACCCTTCCTGCCACATTTATAACACATCCGTCTCCTCGTACGAATGGTTCTGGTCCTCTTGGACCTCTACATCATCTGTCTACTACCCACAGATGACTCGACTACTGATCGAAAATCCTACGACAAAGGCATCATCTCCTGAACACGCTCGGGGTGTTGAGCCACTGGTAGAAACTCCACCCTGAAAAAGGTCTCAAAGTCTTCCCAGGTGAAGGTCATACCATCGCAAAACTGGAACAAGTGGCTCCACCATCTCGCAGTTGCTTCCTGAAGGAGGCTGGCAGCAAAGATCACCATAAAGTCTGCTGGAGTACCCACTATCTTGAAAACTCTCACCACAGCCTCCGGACACTCCTCAGACGCCTATGGGTCCATCTCTCCCCAGATCCTGGGTGGCCTCTGGCGTTGGAACTCGTGCAGCGTGCTCAAGCTGCGTGCATCACAGGCTGCTGGGGATGGTGGAATTAGCGGCCCAACGTATGGTAGTACCGTTGGTGCCTCAACTGTAAGAGGGCCATGTACCGAAGCCTCATCGCTCGGCAGGCTGTCAGTACGTACATCTCTCAGAACTCTATCTAGTCGTCCGTGATAAGGCATCCTGAATGAAACAGACATGACACGGTCAAACGATTATACCTGGTGAGATGACCTGGTTTGAGCTGACTTTTTTCAAAAAAATATTTTGGAAACACGCACGCAATCAGTGTTTTCGTGCACAAAGTCAGAAATCAGTTTTCAGGGTCCTGGAGTATGGATACGTCGGCCGCCCGCACCAACACTGGAATCCCTTAACTGAAAATCACACTTGGTACTCCTAACACTATCGCTTCACAAAAAGAAAATATCAGAGTTATAAGTTTTGCGGTAGAACTGACTCCTCTGATACCAATTTTTCATGACCCGTCCTCGGTGCCCGTGTCGTGACTACCCCAAGCCCGCCTTCCATAGGCCAGGGGCTGGCGACTAGCACCAATGGCGTAAATCCCAAAAACTGGGAAGGAATTGCCTTTATAAAAGTAAACAAACATCACAGAGTACAGGAGGAAGTAATACACTATGTACAAAAGAAAGTGCTAAAAATTAAGTGGGCCAGAATACAAACCCAATTCAAAAGTACAACTAGAACCGAACGAAAGTACAACAGAAAAGAAAAACAGCTGGAAGAATAGAAGCAGCTCATGGGTCATCCTCCTCGGATCCTACCTGAAGGGTAGGTACAGATAGCACACCTCCTGGATCATCCACCACAGATCCTACCTAAAGGGTAGGTACAGATAGCCTCCACAATGATCTCACCCTTCAACCTCCTCCGAGTGTCATCTCGTCGTGAATTCCACCTCCGGATACTGACTCGTCGTGTGGTCCACCTCCGGGTACCGTCCAGTCCTCGAACACTCGACCTCTGTCAGCACTGCCCGTCGTCTGCAACCAAAACAATGAGGTGCGAGCATAGTCCATCCAGGGGTGATTATATGATACTCAGTAGGGACCCTGAGACCCCCAAGGTCTCACTAAAACCAACAAGGATAATCACAAAGAAATATCTCCGCAGATAACCCTAACTTAGGTATAAGCCCATACTTATACATAAGTTATCAAGTAACCCATCTCAACCATGAGGAAACACAATGGTTATTAAATCAACAGATAACCACTACCTAGGAATATGCCCATCCATATACCAAAGTTATCAATTGACCCATCTCAATCATGAGGTAAACACAATGGTCATAGACTCAGCTCAAACGAGGATTTTCGCTATCGAAACCGTAACTGCTGAAGAGCTCTATATTTGACGAGTACAGTGATCTTGTCACGACTCCGAGGTACTTCTCACTATCCTAAGACTGCTGAGGTACTCCTCCTGTCGAGTACCGCAGGTCAGCCACCCAAATACAGTAGTGCTTCCCACCAGGGTCTTCCACCCAAACACAGTAGTGCACCCCCCTAATAGCCTGAAGAGGTACTTCTACTGTTGAGTACCACAGGTCTGCACCCAAAAACAATAGTGCTCCATCCTCCATAGGTCTGCACCCAAACATAGTAGTGCTCTATCCACTAGGCTAGTCAACTCACTCCAAGTCGAGTTGGTCAAGCAGTCGTCAGGTCTCAGCCAGCTACACGGTCTCCGTACTCCGTACGATCATCTTCGGGAGGGTCCGCTCCACGATCTACAGTTCGATACTCCAAGTATCTCAAAGTCCCATAAATAAGTATCTCAACAGACCTCCTCATCATCGGGGTCTCAACGCAACAAACGGTGCGTCAATCGGACGCCCGATCTATGAGTTATTAGCCTTTTCATCCCTGGGGCCAGGTTGGTTTCGTGCACGAACCAACCTGACTATATCTCATCGATACCCCGAAATCACATAGGTTATACTCATAGGGACCGTTTCTCGACACGATCACCAACGCCGCTGACGGTTAGTCAAACGGACGTCAGTTCTGAAAGATATCGGCTTTTCCGTTCCAGGGGCCCGGTTGGATTTTGGGTACAATACATCCTGTCCATACTCCAAATGTGTCAAAACCTCAAGTGGAGTAACTCAAAAGTTCCATCTAATCAAGAGGAATCCAACAAAGTTGACAGAACATCAATCGGACGTCCGGAGCTCATGTTATAAGCATTTCCGCTCCGAGGGCCCGGTTGGTTTCGGGTTCGAACCAACCCGACCATACCCAAAGCTCTCTGAAACCTTGAGTGTAATATACTGAAATGACTGTCTCGATCCAAGGATCGTATTAAAACTGATGGTGCGTCGATCGGAGGTCCACAACCCATGTTATCGGCGTTTGAACGAAAACTGCCCGAAAATAGGGGGTTCGGGCCCGGTCCGACCCGACCCGAGACCCCCTGGGTCGGCCCGAAATGGGCCGACTCGAACCAGGTCCGGGTCCGGCCCGCTTTGGCGTGGCCCGGCCCGAATGGAGCGGCCAGGCTCGGCCTACACGGCCCAGCCCTGCCCGGCGGCCGGTTGGCCTGCCGCGCTGGCGCGGCCCGCGTGGCCTGCTCGGCTGGCCGAGCTGATCGGAACAGGGGGAGGCGCGCACCCCCCTGATTGAAGCATGCCCCCCTCCCCACGTGGGGGCCGCTCCCTTGACCACCGGGGGTTACGACCGCCGGTCTCCCCTCTGGTCTCGCACGGCTGCGGGACTGCCGCCTCCTGGTAGCTGGCCGCCGCCTCTGGCCACTGGAGCCGCCGTGCTGGCGTGGCGTACCAGCAGGTTCTTCCGCGGACCACGGGACGTGCTTCGGTGGTCCGTTTTGCCTGTTGTCTTTGCCAGCGGTCCTCCCAGGTCTGACTCTTCACTGCGAAGACTTAAAAACGTCTCTATGGCCCGTTCCACCATCACCCGTCGATCTGCATGCCAAATAAAAAAACCGCTGCCTCTTCGTGGTTTTCCAGCGCAGCACGACGGCGCCGCGGATTTGTTCAGCTTCCACAGCTTGGCGCAACGGTGCCTCACATCTTTGCCGCATTTTTTCATGATCCCGTGCGGTGTTGTTGCACCACACCACCTTCTTTTGAACTGCAACATCACAATAACAAAAGGGGGAGGAGAGTCGGCCGTGTTCGTGCGGTCCGACCTCCTCTCGATAAGTTGATATCATGAGGGCCAAAAATAAGGACAGAGAATTGAAAAGGATAATTCACGGTCAAAAAAAAATAACCCCTACATCGAAATTGACGTCGCAATTTGTCGATTCGTGGAAGTCGAACGCCGCGGTAGTCGGGTGTCGCGGAACAATGGTATCACTTCCATCAACGTCGGAAGAAGAAAGAGAACTTTGTTGTTGGTGTCGGTCTCCACGATTGGTGTCTCCTTCCTTGTCGTGAAAGAGGATGAAAATGGATTGGAGAAAACATAGTGCATTCTTCGCCGAGTCAGAAGGCCGTTCTTCATTGGAGAGTCGGTGTTCTTAGTTTTAAGATGAAGTTCTTCAAAAGAGGGAAGTGCTCTCTCCCAAATTATCTCTCACAACAAAACTCATAAAATAAAATAAGGCCTCTCCTTATTTTGTTATTTTTCCATGCATTCAAACATTTAAAATTTCAAACACTTAGTTAAATTAATTGAAGAGGTTTAATCAATTAATTTAAGATGTCTGTTGGCAAAATTAATGAGGAGAGAGGGGAGAGTTACACAATTAATTACAAGGGGTTTAATAAGGGGTTTAAGGAATGTGAAAGGTTGTCACATCATTTAATTCAAGGGGGTTTTAAGGGGAAGAGTTAAAGGGAATAGGGAATTTTAAGGGGTGGGGTTCGTGCGGGTCCACCTTACCTTCACTCACACTTGGTTAGTTCCCCACCTTCCACACATGGTTAGAAGTAGAATTTGTTCCAAAAATTTTATTTACTTCACAATTTAACCTCAAAATTTAAACAACTCCTTCTGAGCAAACGCACCATTTGAAAAGGTGTTCCTAAGAAATTACCAGTGTTGTGGTTCCATCGGTGCCCTAGGATTTTGATTCCTAGCACTGGTTCAAAAGATAGAAAAACCCGCTCGTTCGTTCACTGAACGTACCCGAGCTAAACTTCAGAAATTGATTCCAGGCACATCGGGCCTCGGAATCAGGCGCCGTCAGAAACTGCGTACTCGTAAAATCCCAAATCAAATTAAGAAAAAAATTTCCTCGAATTTTACAGGTCATTAAAATTACATTCTCAAACACATACCTTGTTCAAACATAGATGCGCTTTAATCCCCAAACATAAAATATGATGGAAATGTGAAGGTTTTCGGGGTTTGGAAGAATACGAGAGATTATACAAGACCTAATATAGAAAAATGAAAAAATAGGAATTTTAGGCTCATCAATATCATTTGTTTTCACCAAATGGAACTCTAACTGCTAAAGAATTAAAGAAGAATAACTCATGCAAAAAGAGGGGGCTGGTGGATCATTACCCTGGACATAGGGGGGGAAATGGGGTGACAATTTGGTGATGAAAGAAATAGGACCGGGAGAAAGAAAATAAAAAAATCACTTGTTAAAGGCCACACAACTTGGACGCATGGTTATCCAAACCTTAAACCAAAATATGAATTTATCTATACAAGGGGAGACATGAAATACGAAGTTTTGGAGGACCATTATAGTTTAGAAAACCATAAGGTAATAGTGTTCTAGCCTCTATCCAAAAGGGGGTCGCCAGTTCTCATGGTTTCCTGTTCTAGGTGCATGGTTTTCTCTAACCATGTTCTAATAGTGTATCGCACAATGTTTTAACTATTTTCTTCTCATTTCACAACCAACACCTAGGATACCCCCCAAAACATTCCATACACTCACGAACCACATTATTAGACAAAAAAATCATGATTAAAAAAAATATAAACAATGACGTCAATTAATAAAATGTTGAGAGCTTATAACCTTTCCACTTTATAAATACTCTTCCTAGATCTATACTTCCAAAACCTAGAGATCCTCTAATACAAAAGGTTGGGCCACGGGACCCACCTATCATCTTCTGTTTCCCAACTATTCTTTTGGAAATGACCATGCTGCTATAACACTCAAACATAGGAAACACTTATACATGAAGATAACTTATCCACCATAAATCGTAATCACAAACTTAAGTACCCTCAAGGATGAATCAACCTTGAACTCATCACTACCAACATCAATATAAAAAGAAAGTTAGGGGTAACTTCACCAGTCCACCAAGAAATGGACACCAACCAAGTACTACTTTACCTTTGGAGAGCCAATTAGAATTCAATCAGTATGATCATCTCAAAAATACTGGAACAAAACCCTTGGTCCCAACAGACATGGTTACCAAAAGTCTAAAATTGACCGAAGATCTGTATCACTAAAGGGATATGCAGATTCAGACCATACTCATAAACCTTTATTGGTCTATAAATCAAGGTCCCACTACCTCACTCCATTCCTGAACATCTGAATTACACCCAATCATAATATTCATATCAAGGCACTCAACCAGTCAAAAAATGGGCCAATGAACATCACTAAAATTGCTTCACAAAGACAGATCCTACCCATTTCAATCCAACTCATACTATCGTTCACACCATCAACCGACCATTTTACTTCTATGGTGTTCTACACTATATAATTTAGCTCTCTGCCGCCATCACCTAGATTTGGGACCATCCACCATAAAAAGGAGACTGACAGAACCTCAAACATTCTTTTTCAACATACCTGATGCATTTTCCAATTCACCACATCCAAATATCCATGTAAACTCCACCCGACTATGAAACCCATCCTTACTATTGATAACACCTTGATTAATCACACCTCTTTTGTATCTATCTCAACCAAAGACAATGTGATTATTCTTAAAGAATAATTTTCATATCAAATCACATTTAACATATCAACATTAGAAAATGGTACATTAAAACCCACCGTAATTTTTCCCTATTACTCCATTAAGTCGGTCCATCCCAACCAACTCACTCTATCAGTACCTAACATCCACTGTGGTCATGTCATCCCAGTAATGGAGACAATTCCTTTTACCTAAGTATATCCCATCATCTATGAACACATATTAGTGTCCATTATTGACTTATGGTGAAACTTCACAACCATATAATTCATTGCTCTGTGAATTGTTGTTGTCTATACGAAACCAACCAATGCGTCCCATTGAAACCACTCATTTCACATCTAAAACTAGACCATGTACGAATATGTCACTCAACATGAACCACCACTAAACCAATGGACCACATGGACATCCCCAATGAATCCATAAATTAAATTAAAGAATTCTCATTTTCATCCTAATGACACCCCATCCACTCCACGACCTGCACCATTCTTGAATGACTAACCTACCACTCCCCACCATGGTGTGATTTTTCTCACTGCTTTCCTTAAGCAATTTCAACCACTGAGGATAATTCTAATATTAATATGATGAACCTAAAAATTGTACATAACTATCCAAACATTCACGAAACAAGAAAACAACATCACCCTCTACTTGTTCTCGGCTTTCAAGAACGGATCCCATGGCATTTTCCGACATCCAGTCCATCCCAAGGACCTCACCCACAACCGGTCGATGGTGAACTCTCCACCAAAAGACTCTAAATATGTCGTACATAGAGAATAACATCCATGATGTACCATATTATAACAAGATTCACTCAAGACGCTAGGCATAAAGCCAGATCCTTCTCAGTGCATCCTGGATGATTTCAAAATATTGGACACTATTTTAACTAGAGAATGTAAGCTAATAAGTCTTTGATGAACACCACCAAAAATTATCCATTACTGATGTCACCTCTCACTATAGGTAAACCTTAACCTTTCAAATGTCTGGGACTTACCATCCTATTAACGTTTTAACCACACTCAAATACCACATTTCGAATGGGATTTTTAACAAAAACTCTCAACAACTTCACGAACCTCTAATAATCATTTGAAACCCAACATTCCCCTTGACACCACAGCAGTTACCCCACTCCCGTTATTCTATTACTACCTTTGAGATTTACATTTAACACATCTACCACCACACTTATGTACAACCCAATAGCCTCATGCATAACCCGTGATTCCGACTATGATCCCACATAGTTACGACTACCATTTTTTCTATGCCACCTATTAATACATCCAAAATATATATGTGTATTTCTAAATTAATCCCACATAAATACCTCATAAATGAATTCAATGTTTCACACCTTCATGTGACTACAGAATGAACTCGACTCTTGGTCAAATAGATCATGCGTAACCTGATTTAGGCCCAACACCCTCTCACCCAACTAACCTTGCTTCCTGTCCCTTCAGCCTCATTGGACTCAAGGGATTATCAACATTATCAAAAAATACAACCATTCATACATGAAATCCCAACCACTTGACCACCACTACCCCCGAGTGTCACTTCCAAACCAGATGTGCTAGTCCACAATTTGGTAACTCCTGTCCTACTTGAACAAAATCAATATTTTTCCTACATCAACCACCATGAAGGACACATGGGGAGGCTCTTTAAAACCTTACCTCTTCGAAAGATCGACATTAGAACCACCCACAAGTACTCAGATACCATCAGTGAAAAGAAACAAAGGAATAACCCTAAACATTTACCATAATAGATGACACCAAACATGTATCAATTCAACCTATAATGCAACACACATGCATTTCATCTTAAAGATCCTTCAACACTAGGAAAACCTAACTTGAAGATACCATTTATTTCGGAAAAATGTATTCGCATAACCACCACTGAAGTTTCATTTCTAAATCTATTAACATTATTTCGTATCCTTCAAGGGTAAACCCATTCTAGGAATCACTCTATGTGTGCCACTTCCAAAGTCCAAATCATATTCTTGCGTTATACATACCCAAAGGCACTAATCAACCTTCCATCCTCTCTCAAGGATTCTAATCAATGACTGAACGATTCTATTTCCCTAAACTAATGACTCATCAATAGAAGGTCACTATCTCTCTATCTCTAATCTGTACACATCAAATCTCAACCAACTCATTTATCATTATGGAACTCCTCCCCCACTCTAAAAAAACTCCATCTAACGCACCCTAGTATACATTTACTCTAAGCCTCAGACCAATAACACCAAGACACGTCTATCGGCACACTAAGACAAACACCCAACCTAGGGTCCAAAATATAACTTGCATGATTAGAACCCTTAAAAGTTAACACATCCTCATTACCAGACAAAAACTCATAAACCTTGGTCACAACCTTATCGAGGACACAAAAATGAAATCTCCTTTACTATACAACAAAACCCAACTAAGCCTCATGAACCATAACAAAGGTATCAAACTAGGGCACTCTCACCACCCAACCCACCCATACACTGGGTCTAATCACAACACTAGGGATACCCATTCCCAATTTCCATACTAGCTCTATCATGTTTCATCTACCTTCTCCATTAAACGTTACCAATTAAAAACGAAGGCATCACATTTCAAAACGTTAAATTTTTATAACACAAAGGATTTACACATTAAGAAACATTTTAATTAACCCAAAATTTAATAAATCTTTGACATATTAAAATTTAAATTTTAGGAAATTTTCATTATTAACCATTTCAAGGGAAAACCAATAGACACAATTTACCAGAATAATAGTACACTACTATCATATGAATAATGGAGTAATATAAATCACAAGAAATATAGGGATGTCCTACCAATACTATGTTCTTAATAGGATTTATGGACTTATACACACTCTTTTTTTCCATACCAGGACAAGAGATAAAACAACATAAACCAGTAACACCACATCCATGTGTTCCATTCATGGTGGAAATTACAATCAACTATAAATTCATGAAACAAAACATTAATTCCCTCTCATGGAAACATTTATTGTTTCTCATACATAGGGATTCATGCACCCTTGCATGAGTTCATTTGTAGGATCCAACAAGATACCAGTATCCTCTATACCACTCAACAAATAGTAAGACAAAATACATACTCTGATACCACTTTTTAACATCACTGACTCGGTGGCCACTTTTTGATTCCCCAAGTCGGGTCATCACGTGACCTCAAGTGGGACTCACTATACACCAGGGACTATAGACTTTTAGTGCTTATCAATAATGAAATTTTGGAAAAATACACCTTCTTGTCTGAGTAATTCCATAGAATAAATAATATCATAAAATATAATTACAAGTAAAAATGAATAAATTTAAAACATGTGATAATCGAATCATGTAACTAAAAAACACATGCTATAACAATATGATGAATACACTACATGTCAGGAAGTCATACAACCATAAAACAAAACCAAAACTAACACAAGATGCCGAAAATTGAGTCGAATCCCAAACCAATCTAAACCTCCCATGATCAAACCTGATATCCGATGAACAAAAAAACACCAGGTCCCTATCTTGAACCGGTATTAGAAAATAAGAAGCATCTTCATGGGTACCCAAGTGTCGTGGTGGCCTGATCAAGGTGTGAGTACAACTAACTAGGACATCACCAATGGTGTATAAAGTAATAACCATTCTCTACCACAATATATACATGGAAAAAAGTGTAATAAACGAATGAGTAAATAAGGAAATAATTAAAGTAATTATCTAATATAAATTATATCCATGATGTTCTCTAATGTCAATCAATAAAAAAACAAACACAAGTCACACTGGGAGTCTAACCTAAGGAAAAAAGGGGTTACACAGACGTTTAACCACAAAGAGTTCCAATAATAAAAAATGATCACTTACATATTAGTAAATAATACTCACCTGGTCATCTTATCATTTTTCCCATGGTTTAGGCATTTAAGTGACTTCCACTACGACCAAATCCAATAAATTACAATACATAGAGGAATAAGTAATGTTCCATATTTCACTAGGGAGAAATATTTCATAAACTAATATATCTCACTTAAGTTGGATCCTTAGTATAGAGATTCTCACCAAATGAAATCATTAAGGGCATAAAGATTCACCCCCTTCACTAACTAATGTAATATATGGGTGGGGTTTGGAGACTCAGTCTAAATCGACAATGCTCATAGAACCTCAATTCCAATACCTTACAATACCATTCCATGGTCACATGATTCTTTGAACAATTTAACACATATAATATTTCAAAAATTGTTCTCAAATAAGACACAGAATGTTCACATTAAATATTTTATTCAAAACATAGATCATATTCATTCATTAATCTATTTACACAATAACCATTTACATTTCACAACCCATTAACTATGTTTTCTAAAACCAAATAATCCTTTAGTCCATATTTCTAATTGTACTCAATTAACATTAATCTCAGTTACAAAACATTTTGTATTTACCAAGAAAAACCATAACTATTAAACACATATATCATTATTCCCAACACCTCCTTATTATCTATCATAAAATATACACATTCATCATTTAGTGGATTTAATAACTATATTAACATGCAATAATCATCATCATTGGTCATATCTCACTAACCCATAGATCAATTCAATGACTATGGTTCTAATTGACCATTAAAACAACATCATGGTATAAAACACAATTCAAAATAAAAATTTGAAATCATCTTGAATCCATTATTTAAAACATTGGACTTTCTATTTGAAAACTAAAAAATGAAACAATGATTTTTTTTCATTTCCATAATCCAAAAAAACCATTAAACCATTTTCATAAAAGGGACCCTTGAACACATTTCAATAATTGTTTAAAATATCTTAAGAAATCCTTGTTTTGAATAACATTGAGGTCAAATCATCTTTTCAAAACATTACTCACTCTAAAACATCACATTCCATAAATAAATCTATATTCGCATCGAATCCCCAAAACACAATATTAAAACTATTTCAAAACCCACATGGAATTTGAATAGTCCAAAATATAATAATTTCAATTTCCCATTAACACAACCCACCTAACCAATTACACTTTTACTACCCATTCCCTACAATAATTCCAATATCTCAATGTTTACTAATTAGTTTCACCATTTACAAGGGCCCCACATACCCCATGGGTAGCCCTAGGTTCGATCTCACTCACCCACAAACCCAATGGGCTATATGAAGGGTTTCTGACCTGAATATAAGTCACAAAAAACTTTCCATAAGCAAATACAATGAAACACAACCAAAAAACACATTTGTATAACCACATAAACATATAAACCATCAAGGCTATGGTAAAATGCTTGAAAACCACCTACCTCATGATCAAAGCTAATCGCATTCCCAAACACATCACGTGATTTGAACTCAAACAACACTTAAATCCACACCTTTGAATATAAGGAAAAATTGAGGGTTTTAGGTATTCAGAAGCATATCTTGGATTATATAATCCCAAATTCTAGAAAAAAGGTCAAATGGGAGTGTTAGACTCACCTAGAGCTTCAATGTTCTTCAATAAACATTCCTAATGCTCAATAATTGAAGGATAATCACCCATGGAGGAGAAGTGTGTTGATGGTTCTTCACCCTTGCTATAGGGGTTGAATGGGTTGAAAAATCAAGGATGAAATAAATTTTATGAGGATATAAAATGGTAAAATCCCCCGTTTTAAGGGTCGCACGGTTTGGCGTCACATTTAGAAAAAAAGTGTGCCAATTGTTTGACTCCATCCTTTAAAGGTGGTCCAAGACAATCAATTTCATAGGAGAACCTGAACTATTTGGAAAATAATTATATAATTGTGTGCTAGCCTTAATCCAAAAGGGGGTCCCCAAGAAACATGGTTTCCTAAACTAGGTTCATAGTTTTCTCTAATAATGTCCCAAATATTCACTACACAATGTTTGGCCTCTTTTCTCCTCCTTTCATGTACCACAATCTAGGATACACCCAAAACTTCTCATATACCCAAGAAACACATTCTTAAACACAATAAGTAATGTTTAACCAAAATCATAACAAGGACATGCCTTAATGAAATGATCGGATATTATATCCATATTTTCAATAGTTCCTCAATCAATTAATTGAATAAATTTCTATGTAAGAACACCTTAAGATAAAACAATTTCACGTGGTGGTATATAGTTATGTAAATTATAGAATTAAATTATCATAATCACCCTACTAGAAGAAGGATGGAGGTCGAAAAATGAAATAACTTCATTAAAATAAAGGAAATATATCAGGGTATTGGCATAAATATAAAACACCCTCATTAAAAGAATTTATTGAAAAAAGACACCGAAGAAGGGATCAAGAATTAAATTGTTTGATACCATGAGTAAAATTACCCAAATGATTATATATATATATATATATATTAGAGGAAAATCACGAAACATATAGCCCATTAGGGTAAATAATATTAAAAATAATAAGGGAACTATAAGAGAAAATTTAAAATATCTTTACTTAAATAATTTTAACATTTATGTAAAACATGAATTTAAATGTCACAATCAAATATTACACTTTAAAAAAAGACATGAATGATTTTGAAATAATTTACATTTAAAAACAATCTCTAATAATAGATTCTTTAAAATACATAATGTTTATTTTTGAGAAATGAGGATATTAAGAAAAAACTTATGAATGTAAAAGGGGAAAATACTTTATATTATTTTTGAAATACCTTTTATGAAAACTAAAATTGCGAGAAGTGTAAAAACACAGTAGTTTTTGTTAAATTCATTTTCCAAATTATGATTATAAAATTTCATATAATAAAACATTTTTTTTGGGAGAACCCCATCATGGAAAAGAAATGTTCAAGATAAAACATTATGAGTTAATGAAAAAAATATATGAGATATCAATATCACATATGGGCTACATTTTCCATGCATCATGAAACATTTTAAATTGGTTTTTATAGTAAAAATTTATACAATGATATAATTACACATAATAAAATAAAATTTTATAATTTATTTATATTATATAAAATTACTTCAAGTAACAATAATAACTCAATGAAAGAAAATTGAGGCATGAAAATTAATAACTATTGGGGTAACAATTAGGTTAAAAGTTATATGATGTAAATAGTCTGATTTGGATTAAATTATAATAATTATTATATTGAAATAAATTAGATAACACTCATGGGATAGTTATTAAATAGAAAACCATTAAAATGAAACATTGTTCCTAACCTATAGCATTTCTCATGGAATTATAACTGATTCTAAAAAAACCTGCAAAATGAGTAACATTATAATCAAATCCTTTTTAATGAGAGGGATTTTAATTGAAGATAAAATAATTTCATTATGATATAATTTATTATTTGATATCTCAAATAGGTAGTATATACACAACATAAATTAAATTAGGTTTAATAATACCAAAAATGTATTGAAGAGAGTAATTTTATCGAAAACCCTTAGGTCGGTCCTTATTCATTTTAACATTTTCCCAAATATCCTAAATAATTAAATTTATTTCATTATATAGATACCGAAAAAAATTATTCATAACTCTAACCATTTATACTCCTCATTTATAGTCATTATATGTATATATATATATTAATTATTTTATTACCTATATTTCAATACAGGTTGTAAGTATTCATTATTCTTCTCAACTAGATTAATAAAAGTATAGTTGGTAAATTTTATTTTTCCAAATTACATCATTATTAGATCATATAATGTCCATTAATAGATGATAAAACATATTTATTAAGTAACTTTCTCATTTCATGGTAGTTTTGGTTATGATCCATGAGGTAGAAATCAATGATGAACATGTTTTAGTTTTTCTAAAAGAACAAAGGGTGACTTCTTAATTAATGAGTATAGTATTCATATAACAATACCAAAATAAATTAATTCACATATTTATATCATATTATACTATTAAAAATTTCTTATATTCATCTATGATAGAAATGAAAAATATTGTTCATGTATGTGGATAAACTATAACAAACATGAACCTATCAGGATTAATGGGTGATTATGAACTGGAATAGGTCTAATATCATTATAAAATAATAGTAATGATATTTTTTTTCTCCTATTAGTTTGATAAATCATTATTTTAAATAATTATAAATAGTATACAATTTATATAAAATAATTTATTATAAGGATGATATTATTTTCCTCTTAGTACACAGATTTTATATAATTGTATTAATGATGATATTTTTTTGACAATATCATTAATTAGTTTAAAATTCTTTCTACATATTATATAATTTGTTTTCGTTCTGTAATTACCTAGTTAATTTCATTTTAAATGTACACTGATATAAGATATATTTCTATAAATTAAAGATTTTATACTATTAGAATAGAAACATCACTGATGAGATTATAAATAAAATTTATTTATCTTATATGTGAAAATATTATATATTTATATCATGGAATAAGTAAATAAATGATTTGAAAATGAAAAACTAAGAGTTGGTATTTTCTAATATATAATTTTTTATTTATAATTTTATAATTAATTTTATGATTTAAAATAATTTTTTTTCATAAAATAGATTCATCAATTAATATTTTTATATTATTATTATAATATAATTTAATGATACATCAATTAATTTTCAAAAAATTATAAAATCCGTTATATTTTTAAAATTGGTACTTTTTGAATAAATTGTGATTTTAATTAAGAAAAGTTTTTATCATTTTTGTAAAATTATTTTCATAGAATTGAGTTCATTTATGAATTCTACAAATTAAAAAAAGATTAGTGTGAATTTTTGAGATTTTTCTAAAATATATGATTTTTTAGTGAATAGTGAAATATAGTAATTTATAGTATAAGCTAAATATATGAATTATTGAGACATGGATGTTGTATGGGTGATGTCAACTCATAATATTTTAATATACATAATTATTTATATATAATTAGGGATAATTCTCAAAATATTCATATTCTTGAGCCAAAATAAAAAACTAAGGAATAAAATAATAAAAAATACTCTTATCCTATACTATAAATACCATACATAACCCTATTATCATCACATCTAATAGTTTTTTGTTTTCATAATTTTTTCCCAATTAAATTTCCAAGCCTCTTAAATAGGTCCAAGACCTACTGGTCTCACCAAAAGGGCTAAACCAAGTTCTTTACGGAGGTTCTCAAAGAGAATAATTCAAGAGATAAAATTTTCTATAATTTTCTTTTATTTTCATTTAAATTTCTTTTCTTATTTTAGTATATCCTCAACTCCTGTTACACAAGTAGAATAACAAATGAATTATCATATATATAATATTATTTTATCATGTTTATGGAAAAATTCTACATCAAACTCTTTCTCCCCTCCCTTTTATTTTAAAAATGTAAACATCATCCGTGATTTGTCGATTCACCGCTATCGAGTATAATACACTTTCTTTTTTTCCATTACGACTTTATGGATAGTCATAAAGACATTATTATGGTTAAATAATATTTTATTATGCATATTATAAGTTATATAATGTTTTGGAACCAATATATAAACATGATATAAAATAAAATTATATAAGTTCATGATGGTCGCAAAAACTGCCTAAATAAACTAAATCATATTCATTAATGTTTTATCTAATGATTAATAATCATATAAAAAATTGATATATGGTATCATTAATACTTAGGGAATCATATTAATACCATTTCGTTCTAGTTATGGATTTTTTCTTCCATTTGAAAGGAAAATCCATAATGAATCATCATTGGAAATAATGAAAAGAATGCACCCAAAATAATGTAAATAACAAAATATAATTAATAAATTGGTGGAAAGTTGTTATAATAATATTATATAAGGTATTATAAACATGTTTAAGCTTGTCTAATAAATTAATAACACTCATTAAACCACAATACATCAGTTTTGAGCTCATTTTATGTAAGACAAACCTAAGGTAAGTGACATTTCTTTAAAAATTACCTTTTAAATTTCTATTTTTAAAAATTTAAAAAGGAATGCTTTTATCATGAAAGAATTTTTATTTTATATTTTTATATGTGTCATGAAATTTTTTTATGTTGTAGCATGGGGCCTATTTCTCCCTTAAATTCATTAGGTATGTTTACATTTTAGGTCAATCATAATGGTCACTCTATGTGTAATTGTGATTGTTACACTATAAGGTAGCCATGAGGGTTACATATTAAGGTAGACACGAGGACTACATTGTAAGGTAGCCGTGAGTGTTACAAATTATATGGTATCCATGAGGTTTACTATCTTATGTATTTAATTACCCAAAATATCTTTATGGATTTATTTTTGTAATCTATGTTTTACAAAAAGATCATTTTTTCACAAAGTATGTAAATAATACATTAAGGGTGAGATGTATATATTGTGAAACTGATTTAATATGATTATATAAATTCATATAATAATGGTTCCTTTCTCTATAATGTCCCTTGAAAGGATTTTTTGGCTCATACCATGTTTTTAAAAAAATTTCATAGTGTTTATGGATTGGTAAGAGAAAATAAGAAACCAAGATGAAGGGCATGAGAAAATATCATTAAAATAACTCATGTTTTATTAAAAATTATACATTATGGAAGAAATGGATCCTTTTTAATAGTATCATCTTTGTATACTTATCGATTAATATGTATTTTTTCCTAATATTATAAAACAATACAATTAAAAGATATTAGAGAATTTAATAATTGTATTCTTGTTGAATTAACAAGATTCTATAATGTATAAGGTTGGGCCCTTATAGTTGGTATCATAGTTATTTTTAGATACATTTAGTTGTAAGGATGATGCTAATAAAATACCATAATTTTTTTAATCTGTTGATAATTTGAAATTATATAACATTTTAAGATTACCATGTTTCTTCATCTAATATATTTTTGTTCAGAATAGTTTTTGGTTGAAGAAACATAGAACATAAAGTAATAAGGCACTGAGAGAATGATATCTTTTCAAATTCACAACCAAAAATAGCATGAATTAGAACCAAGGAGTTTTTGATAGTGATATACTAGTTTATGGATGATATATATTGTGGTGAAACACATACAAAATAACATCCATATCTAACATAAAGGAACATGAAGATAGTGGAACATTGTATGAGGCAACACCCTCCTGCATTTAATGGATCTTGTGACCATGTGACAGCTTAAGGGAGGATTAACCCTCTATAAAAGATATTTTATGTCTTGGGGTGTTCATTTAATCAGAATTTTAGTCTTACTATTTAAAATTTAGAATTTGAGGCCAACTAGTGGTGGTAAATTGCCAAGAATATCAGATACATTGAGAATATTGATGCCTTAGAATGGGATGAATTTATGAATCATTTCCACGAAAAATATTTTCCTAAGGTGGTTCGAATTTTGATGTAAAATTAATTCCATGAATTGATACAAAAGGGGGAAGATTCATTGGCAATGTATAAAAAACATCACCTGATTGGAAAGGTATTCTTTGAATCTTATTCAATAACATGATAGTAAAATGAATCATTTCTACTCTGGATTGTAGTGATGATACTAAAGGGTTTTGGCCTCTCAAGAATTCAAAAGTTATGAGAAACTTGTTTGATGTGTTAAGAGGGAGGAAATGTAGTTTGATGATTATCATGTGTACTTTGATGACACGTCGAATAAGAGTTATAGAATATAGACCCTATACTTTTACACATATGATTACATTATTTTGTGCATAATGAAACATCATATTACAAGTTAAGGTTCATGAAGTCAAGTGTCTTGGATGACTAGGTACATAATAAAACATTATAAAAAATAAATTTTTATTAAATATCCATAATGATAACATATCTTATATTTTGATGATACATCTTAATATAATATCCTAGGGATAGAATGAATGAAGGGACAAGCTAAAAGCCCAATAAAAGAATAACCATAGTTATAAAGCATTAGTACATGCGTTAGAAGGCATGACATAATGATATAAAAAGGCATGGAACATGTGAAATAATAACATATGAAAATGGTATCATATAGACATGGAATTATAATAATGTTTTAGAAACATAAAACATGACTTTATCATGATACAAGGCTCATCGCACATAGAGGATCACAAGTTATGGTTAACCACTAAGACCGTTTCACATGGTTGCACGAGTCAAGGCTAACTGCCAAGACCGTTGCACATAAATTCTCATGAAACTCAGATTTACACAATGAATTAGATATCTATCTAGGTTTAACCATATTAAAATTTTCATGAATATTATTTTCACATAAATATTCAAACATAATCAATGATATATAATCATAAGGATACCAATCGAAAAAAATGAGTATCATATTCATGTCATAAAGCATAATGAATGGGCATATCATAAAAGTGTCCATGAAAAAACGAATTACATAAAACATGTACATTAATAAGGTATAATAGGAATATATCATAATTATTGATTCCAATTTTATGTGATAACATGTAATGGAGTTTTAAAGAAACTTTAAAATTCAAACATTTTAGTGCAGTTTAATGGAAATATCAAAGAACATTTAAAAGGAAAAGAGAATAATATATTATATAAAAATTGATGTGAACCAAGAATTTTTTTAATGATAAAAAGTGTTTTAATAAATTAAATGGTTTCTTAAAAAAAATAATGTATAATGTAATTTAAAATCGTTATGAAATCAATAAGTTCCCATAAAACAGGTTTTCTTATTGGGAAGTATTGAGAAGAGAACCACAAAAAAACATATATATCACCGAAAGAGAATGATTAAATTATATTGATAAATTAGCTTGGAAATGTAAATAACAATTATAATATATATTTAAACAGAATACAGAATTTCATGTGGGTAAAAAGAGTGTAAGAATAACCTGAAGGAATAATGGAGGTTTGGGTGGAATCCCTTACAGAATATTGGCATGGTACCAGGTGTACATAGGAGGAATTAATGATAGATAATTTGATTCATATTATTTTATACATAATGATGGAATTATGGGGTAGGTAAAAAACACACCGCATCCTTAGGAAAAACAGATAAATGTATATAACATAGATGACATTCTTGAATATATGTGGGAAAGAGAGGATCCATTACCTTAAGTTCGATGGTGTTCTTCTCTTCGTCTGAATGAAATTAAAAATCAAATTAGGTTAATTAATTAATAATTGAAGAACATAACTACTTTTTATTGATTTATTATAACCTCATTAGTTTCATATATCCCTTTTGATGAGTCAAGAGGTTCAATCCCATTGATTAGGAGTGTTTACTTCCTTGGTTTTAATAATCAGTTCACTTATATTCATATTCGGATAAACATGTATGATGGTAATAGTTGTTCATAATTGATGTTATATAAAATTAATGAGCATCCATAATATTACATGGTTACAAAATTAATTTGATTAATTGGTGTTGAGATGAATCATTTTAAAAAACATTAACGATAAACACTTGGATTAATTTGGAGATTTTTCCCATAATTAACTTGTGTTTTATTATTAGTTTACATCATGTGAGAAAAATAATTTTATAACATAACATAAGATAAAATAAATATTTAATATTTTGGTTCAACCATAAAAATGTGTTCTTGACCAGAATTGAAGATGGTAATATAAATTGATAACTTGTCGTCCTGGAATGGGGAAAATTAACACATCTCACACGGTGTTTTCAATTCATTCATATAAAAGAAGGGGAAAGGATAGATGATAATGAATTATCCCATTATATTAAAAATATTTCAGTACATTAATGGTACTATAATTTGAATACCATTTAGATTAGGAATGGTTAGTAATGAAAAGAGAACAAAGGAACATGAAAATAAAACGAAAGAAAAGAAAAGAAGAATTTACTTCTTGATTTAATATTCCTTAAGATCCTCTTAAAAGGATAGGATTTGGTATTTTGAGGAGACCAAGGGCTGATAGAAATTAGAGATGATATTGGGTATTGATTTGGGTAGAATTTAGGGAAGTCACAAGTCCTTAGAGCAATTATGAGAAGAGGGGAGTGTGGGTGGTTTTTATAGTGGAAGAGAGGATGTCTTTCATTATATTTTAATCATTACATTATTATTTTTTCATATGACAAGAAGTAATGATTATTGCATGACCAAAAACAGTAATATGTACATGTGATTTCAAACCTAAGGTTCTTACAACATCCATGACTCAATAAATAGAATATTTAACATATAATGTATATATACGGTACATTAGCGTATTTTACTATTCATAAAAAATCATGTTTTTTAGGAAAATCCTAGAAATATACCGAAACGATTATTCAATATATAAAATCTAAAAATGAACTCCATTTTTCAAAAATAATTTTTTAAATATGATTAATTTAATTTTTAATTAAAATAACAATTTACATGAATAATTCAAAATTTCAAATTATAACTAATGTTATAATGTTTTCAAAAATTTCATAAGGTCTTATAAAATTATCATAAAACCAGAAGACATAAAAATAATAATTTTTGAAAAACATTTTATGAAAATACTTTTTATTTTTTTAACTATTAAATTATTCATAATGATTTAATTAAATATTTTTGACTCACAAAAATACCAATATTTTCACTTCTAATATGGATTAATTTTATTAATACTTTCACTGGTAAGGTTACTATTTAATTGTATAATTTATTATTCATAAGGGTTATATTATTATTAATAAGGGTAAAAATACTATTCATATGTGTTAGTTACTATTCGCCAAAAAATTTATTCTGTCCTATCGGACTCCAAACATCATACTGATCACAACTGCATATGTCAGATTTTTGAAATCCAAATCATAGAATTGAAAATATTATGTTTAAAGGTCACAGAGTAGTTAATTGTAGAGACCCGTAGCCTGACGTACATTGACATTACATTACTTTTGCGGAATACTTAGTACATAACAAAAAACACACACACAAGGATCGTAATAGTTTAGTGTCTTTGGAAACTCGGAACGTAATCTTCTAATCGTGGTGAAAGATCTTCAATATCTCCAATAAAGATCTTCCCTTTTTTTTACCTAAAACCTTTCTTTATATCCTGGGGAAAAGAAAACATAAAAGGGTGAGCTCAAATGCTCAGTAAGGGTAAACAAAAGAAATATCAATCACATCATATTAATAAGAACATAACATTTTGGAAATCATAACCTGTAAAAGAGAGCATAATTTCATAACATGGGATAAATCATGGCAGTAAAATGTAATCACAATAATCATAACTTAAAACATGAAACTTTGTGGCATTCACACATAATCATAGAGAATCATTTCTTGTTAGTCAAGACTAATTGCCAAGACTATCTTAGTGGACAAAGTCCCTTTCTGAATCGAGTAACCCTCGTTTCAGTCCTGTTTCACTGAACCGGTATAACCTACCGTTCCAGCCCTGTCTATCTCATGAGATATAAAATCATTACCCAATTTATTGGAGGGAGATATAGGTCCCACCCATCTTATAATGAATCCTTTCTTATGTGTGCCACATAATCATAAACCATACATCATAACGTAACCCATGTAATAAAAATGGGATTCTTAAACAACATGACATCATAAAACAATTCATATACGATAAAGGAATTCATAAAAATATTTCCATCACAACATAATCAAATCCATGTAATAACAGGGATAAAAACAGAACCCTTTTATTATCTTAGATGGAAAATAATTTTGATAAAGTACTTGAACTCCATTCTTGAGGAAAATATCCTTTCTACTTCAAAAACATTTTTCCTTTCATAACATGTCATACAACATTAAAATAAAAGAAGTTGATTAAAAATAAACTTGAAAACTTGTAAAGTAAGATTCTTGGAAATTTTGTTTTAAAAGTCCATTCATGCCGTATAGGTTAAAAAAACAGTCTTCGTACTTTTGTCGGAAAAGTCAAAAAGTACCTCGTACGAAAAACGACAAAAGATTCCTTTCATTTCTTTTACTAAAAACTCACCGAAGGGTAAAAATGGATTTAAACAATTGTAGGTGGATGGAAATAATATTACATATTGATAAAACATGGATGTGGATCATAAAATACACCCCAGTAAATGCCAATGTATAAACAATCTCGGATAAAAATGAGATTGTGATATTTCCCTTACCTTAGGTCCGATTTGCTTCGTATGTGTCCGAACCTCCTGTATAATGATTTAAATAATGTCATTGACTTATTACAGAATCATATTCATTGTTATGATATCATATATGGTTCCCTTATGACATTATATTGCCCGTTCTTTTGTAAATTCCATGTTAAAGAAGCGTTTTGGGTAAAATCGTTTCATTTATCGTAGGTATTTTGAATTGTTGTTCTTGACATCATTATTACTTATATCATGATTTACATACTTCCAGAATATAAAATATGATTTATATATCATATATATTCAGTATATATATATATATATAATAGATAGATAAATAAAATGAAAAACACCGTTCATGGAGACGGTAGTCCGTACGTACGCATGAACGCTGTTTTTCTTTCCGTATTGTCTTGAATGGAACTAAGTAGATGACATACATATATATATACATAAATCCAGTATCATTATTATGTCATATATTTCATTAGTAATTATTATATATACTTTATAATCATTCATGAATGGTTAATCATTAAGAATGAATCTCATCGCATCGTGGAGACGGTATTCCGTACGTACGCACGAGCGATGATATCATTTCCATAAATATTGAATTGAATTGGAGTGGATTATATAATATATCAGAATCAATATGATGTTGTAATAACTATGTATAGTTATTCTTTACACCATTATACCCATCCATGTAAGGTGGTGGTGGAAAATAGATTACACCACGGCGTGGAGACGGTATTCCGTACGTACGCACGCGCGGTGATTACTTTTTCCGTAGGATGGGTAGATGGTGAAATAGGGTTGTTTCATACTTATAATAACATATCAGTATATTAGTGACACTGATGTTATTACTTCATAATGAAACAACCTAAGAAGAAGAAGTGGAAGAAGAAATAAAGATGAAAGAATTGGTAAGGGTAATTACCTCTTCTTTGAAGCGCCTCTTTGAGACCTCCTCTTAGGGCACTAAAATTGGTCTTTGAGGAAGACCAGAACCTCTAGGATGTTTCTAGGGAAGTGGAGAATAGATTTTTGCAGAGGTTGGACGAGCTTGAGTGCTCAATTTGGTTTGAGGAGGAGGGGGAGGAGGTGCCCTTTTATAAGGGAGGAGAGGGGCACCTTAGGAATTCTTAAAAATATTAATTTATAATAAATCTAACCCCACTTAAAAACCTCCCAAATGACTCATATTCGAAGATTAGATGATATAGGGTTGTAATCTCATCAACCAATCAAATTTAGACATGTTTGGATCTTATTTTAAACCTTATCATTTTAATTTATCCTTATTTAATCTATTTAAGTTTATTTGTGGTAATAAAATTCTAAATTTTAAATTATAACAAATAATTACTTATTTATTGTGAATTTTCCATAATTGTTTACTTTATAACATTATATACCATATAAATATATAAATTTATAATTTTTTTAATATTTTTGTGATTTTTAAACAATTTTATAATATGTTATTTTTGTAAAATAACAATAGTGTCAATTTTGACACTATTCATTTATTTGAATTTAAATAAAATATATACAGAAGATATGTTCGAACTAATAGCTTTAATATATTAATAAAAGGTCATATGTATCTATAAAATTAGTGTATCACATTAAATAGTTCATATAATGTTTATTTTATTATTTTTAAAACCATTTATTTGGTTTATCTCTTAATAAAATAATTACTACATCATTTTTGTATAATTAGTTAATATACTTATTTGTTGTATAAAAATTTAAAATAAAATCCTATGATGAATATAAATACATTACCTTTCACAATAATACTTTTACTCGAATTTATCATCTTAAAATCACAATATTAAATTGTTATATTTATTAAATTATGAAGGTGACAACTTTGGAATCATTTAAAATAAAATAATATAAGTGTCATAATCGCTTTTATAAGGCTCCAAATGGTCAAATATTCGACCAATGGATGCTTATGGTTTACCTTTACATGTACAATAAGTTTTGGTTAGGTATTTGTGAATTTTATGGTCACTATGAGATTAATAAAAACAATATTCTTGATTTTTCACAAGATAAACAATTTCTGCATCACTATTGTGTCATAATTAGTGATAATTATTTAATCCCTAAAAATTATAAATAAATTTATAGGATGTAGATAATTTCATTATCTTTCAGGAGACTATTCATGTTCGATGTTTCATGAAGTTTATCACTAAATTAAAATTAATATACTTATAAGATTTAAGAGAGTGACATGTTGTCACTTTCTTTGGTTTTAATAATAATTAAGTTATTTTCATGGAAAAATGTCCATTAAATGATTCTAATCCGACCCTTAGGTGATATGGGTCGACATTTAGTCATCCAATAGGATTTTGATATTTTTTAGGGTAATTTTAAAATATTATATTTACCCTTAATTACCCGATTTACCTTTAACTATGGTAAATAAAATTTACCGTAGTTACTATTCATAATTCCCAAAAATAAAAAGTAGCTTATTAACATAATTTGGACCCACTGATTCCAAATATGGAATCCATTTTTTAAAATTCAAAACACAGAAGTTGCAGAAATTAAATTAAAATTAATCCCGTTGTCGAATAAAAACGTGTTTTTGTTTAAAACATTGCAAAAGATTGAATTGATTTAACCTACGAATTCAAGGTAAAATCAATGCTAATGACATACATTATATTTAATTGTAAGAATATATTATATTTATACTTTAAAAACATTCAATATTATAATTTAACCACATAAGATATTACGATGAAAAAAGTTGTTTTTAATTAAAATATAGCGTGTTTTTACTATTCTTTAAAATATGAAAGTTATCGGAAAAATATCAAAACTTTATCTAATGTAAATTTTTATATCCTGATTCAAAAGAAGAATATTATTTTGTCAAATTGAACATATAAACATGTCAAAAACTATATTTAAAGTGGGTGTGCCATCAAAAGGCGGTAAAACTGCATTTTTTGAAAAATACTTATTTTACCCGAAAAATTTATTTTGTTCTTATACCATGTTCTAGAAATGTGTAAGATGAATAATAATGTTATAAAATTAAAATTTTAGTTAATACTATTCATAACGGCTAGTTCATGACAATATTATAATATTATAACATTGTTTATTAAAACCCGGTATTGCGTACAACACACGCTATCGAGGAAGGTCGCGATTGCGTGTAATGCAAGCCAAGTAAGGGTTGCGTGTTGTGAAAGAATTCTTCGTTGTTTCGTATAACAGAATCCAAACATATTTCATTTATACATTTAATATATATATATATATATACTCAATGTTGCGTAGAATAACTATTATCAAAATTGTGTGTAACACGGTCCAAGAATGGTGTTGCGTATACTGCAAGCTAATATAGTGTTGCGTATAGCGCAAGGTAATCTTGGTGTAGAATACAACATAAGACATTAATGAAATTAAAATAATATTTTTCATAAAATCTCGGGGTGTTACATTCTACCCCCCTTAAAATGAATTTCGCCCTCGAAATTTGTCGGGGTTATAAATGGTTTACTATTTGAAAGTTTCTTTGATAGAAACCCACATCGTAAAAAGGAATACCAAAACTTATCTTTAAAAACAAAAGTATGAAACATAACGGTTACCCAAATAAACTAATCACTGGGTTTCCACATAGGTGAAAATATGGATATGGAAGAGAAATCTAACCATCATGTTCTGATGGAGAGTGGTAGAGAACATGGCTATGGAAAAGCTAGCAATCACAAATCCATAAATTTGTGATGATCTAAGGTATCATCTGATTAATCAGATATAAGAGCACTAGGACAACATTTTTGGTTTTCAAGATCATTTCCCTAAATTTGAAAATTTGAATTACAATAAATACATACTTTATTTTGGTACAATCTCACTGTTGTTCATGCCTTGAACAATTTCCACTTCATCTCTTAAATAAATGAAGTTGAATTTGTTATTCGTGAAGTGTTAGCAGATCATGTGATAGAATGACGGGTCATTCCATCTGTCTCAAACAAAAGGTTAGCAAAAATTATATACACAAGTCGATCTATAGTGAGATTAATCATATATAGTTCCTAAAATGGACTTATACTTCATATATCATACTGCTTAATATAATAAAACTAGTTTCTACTAAACAGGGACTTCCTGTAGGCCAGTGGTAGGCGATAAAGGCCAGTCACACTTCGGTTGTGGGTTCGATTCCCACAGCCTTGTCCGAAGCGATGGGCTATCGCCCGTCCTGCAGGTTGTCCTTTTTCTAAAACTATATTACTATAACATCTCATCAATAATATCGAAAAACGTTTTATCCTAACTTATGTCCAACATAATCCATTACAATCTTTAGGATTATCCATAATACTTCAGTCCACTCTCATAATATAGTGAAAACGATTACCAGAGATTTAATACCATCATTGATCCCCATATATCATAAGATATGTCTTGTTGGTCACATTCCAAACATTCAAAGTCCTTAATCATGTATTCTCTTGAATACCTTAGTGAAAACATGAATGCTGTTTAAAGTTAACACTTTCCACATACCAAAATCCTCAAAATTCTATATACTCAAACCATGATATCACTTAGTCCTTATATCAATCATGAGCTCATGAATACAATCAAACATCTCATTATCGTCTTATCCCTTCATTATGCACATATCATCTACATTCCAAAAATATCTGAATAACCTTTCATGGATACTTGTACCATTAATCATATACTTTCAAAACTCATGGAAAGACAACAATGTAACAATCCTTAGATGTCTTTTTATTCCATAGTACCATGAGATTACTTATACAACATTACACGTGATAAACATGTAATCATTCCACTACATTCTTAAACCATTGACCGAGCTTCAACAATTCTTTCATCTCACATATCATTTGTAGTCTCATCATCATCATCCACATAAATACTACCCATATGACCATACTGATTCTCTTCATGAGTCTTTCCCTTAGGGCATTTGTTTGCATAATGCCCATACATTCCACATTTAAAACACTTAACCATTTTTGATGTCGTAGCAATACCATTATCCTCATCCATGGTGTTAACCGAACCTTTTCCTTTGCACTTACTTGCTTTGTGTCCTTCTTTTCCACACCCAAAGCATCTTCCAGTTCCCTTGAAACATTCTCCTTGATGCCACTTCCCACATGATTTACATAGGGGAAATTGAACTTTCTTTCTTCTATGATCATCATGAAACTCCATCTTTCTCTTATTAGTCGAGTCAGGAAACTTACCAAATTTTACTTTATTGATCATATTATGAGATTGCTGATTCGGCATAATAATGATCTTTGGACTTCCAAATCCCATTTCATTTGGTTGCTCATGAAGAATATCATTCCATTGTCCATCATATCCTCCATTATCGTGAATCATCTTGTTTCCAGCCATTTTCTTAAACCCAAAATGAATAGTGTGAGAGGAAAAAAATCATGCTAGGGAAAACAACATAATAAAGGGGGAGTACCTTCAATATCTAACATCTTAGGTTTAATTCTATGATCGTTAGCGTATTTCTAGTACTATAACTTATACGTCTACTTAACCTTAGGGACATCCCTAGACATACCGTAGAAATATCTCTAGGGATCTCACTAACGTTTTCGCATCCTAGTTTCCAAAGGTTGACTAAACCTTTCCTCTAATACCAACTGTAGAGTCCCGTAGCCTGACATACATTGAATTTACATTACTTTTGCGGAATACTTAGTACATAACAAAAAACACACACACAAGGATCGTAATAGTTTAGTGTCTTTGGAAACTCGGAACGTAATCTTCTAATCGTGGTGAATGATCTTCAATATCTCCCATAAAGATCTTCCCTTTTTTTTTACCTAAAACCTTTCTTTATATCCTGGGGAAAAGAAAACATAAAAGGGTGAGCTCAAATGCTCAGTAAGGGTAAACAAAAGAAATATCAATCACATCATATTCATAAGAACATAACATTTTGGAAATCATAACCTGTAAAAGAGAGCATAATTTCATAACATGGGATAAATCATGGCAGTAAAATGTAATCACAATAATCATAACTTAAAACATGAAAATTTGTGTCATTCACACATAATCATAGAGAATCATTTCTTGTTAGTCAAGACTAATTGCCAAGACTATCTTAGTGGACAAAGTCCCTTTCTGAATCGAGTAACCCTCGTTTCAGTCCTGTTTCACTGAACCGGTATAACCTACCGTTCCAGCCCTGTCTATCTCATGAGATATAAAATCATTACCCAATGCATTGGAGGGAGATATAGGTCCCACCCATCTTATAATGAATCCTTTCTTATGTGTGCCACATAATCATAAACCATACATCATAACGTAACCCATGTAATAAAAATGGGATTCTTAAACAACATGACATCATAAAACAATTCATATACGATAAAGGAATTCATAAAAATATTTCCATCACAACATAATCAAATCCATGTAATAACAGGGATAAAAACATAACCCTTTTATTATCTTAGATGGAAAATAATTTTGATAAAGTACTTGAACTCCATTCTTGAGGAAAATATCCTTTCTACTTCAAAAACATTTTTCCTTTCATAACATGTCATACAACTTTAAAATAAAAGAAGTTGATTAAAAATAAACTTGAAAACTTGTAAAGTAAGATTCTTGTAAATTTTGTTTTAAAAGTCCATTCATGTCGTATAGGTTAAGAAAACAGTCTTCGTACTTTTGTCGGAAAAGTCAAAAAGTACCTCGTACGAAAAACGACAAAAGATTCCTTTCATTTATTTTACTAAAAACTCACCGAAGGGTAAAAATGGATTTAAACAATTGTAGGTGGATGGAAATAATATTACATATTGTTTAAACATGGATGTGGATCATAAAATACACCCCAGTAAATGCCAAAGTATAAACAATCTCGGATAAAAATGAGATTGTGATATTTCCCTTACCTTAGGTCCGATTTGATTCATATGTGTCCGAACCTCCTGTATAATGATTTAAATAATGTAATTGACTTATTACAGAATCATATTCACTGTTATGATATCATATATGGTTCCCTTATGACATTATATTACCCGTTCTTTTGTAAATTCCATGTTAAAGAAGCGTTTTGGGTAAAATCATTTCATTTATCGTAGGTGTTTTGAATTGTTGTTCTTGACATCATTATTACTTATATCATGATTTACTTACTTACAGAATATAAAATATGATTTATAAATCATATATATTCATTATATATATATATATATAATAGATAGATAAATAAAATGAAAAACACCGTTCATGGAGACGGTAGTCCGTACGTACGCATGAACGCTGTTTTTCTTTCCTTATTGTCTTGAATGGAAGTAAGTAGATGACATACATATATATATATACATAAATCCAGTATCATTATTATGTCATATATTTCATTAGTACTTATTATATATACTTTATAATCATTCATAAATGGTTAATCATTAAGAATGAATCTCATCGCGTCGTGGAGACGGTATTCCGTACGTATGCACGAGCGATGATATCATTTCCATAAATATTGAATTGAATTGGAGTGGATTATACAATATATCAGAATCAATATGATGTTGTAATAACTATGTATAGTTATTCTTTACACCATTATACCCATCCATGTAAGGTGGTGGTGGAAAATAGATTACACCACGGCGTGGAGACGGTATTCCGTACGTACGCACGCGCGGTGATTTCTTTTTCCGTAGGATGGGTAGATGGTGAAATAGGGTTGTTTCATACTTATAATAACATATCAGTATATGAGTGATACTGATGTTATTACTTCATAATGAAACAACCTAAGAAGAAGAAGTGGAAGAAGAAATAAAGATGAAAGAATTGGTAATGGTAATTACCTCTTATTTGAAGCGCCTCTTTGAGACCTCCTCTTAGGGCACTAAAATTGGTCTTTGAGGAAGACCAGAACCTCTAGGATGTTTCTAGGGAAGTGGATAAGAGATTTTTGCAGAGGTTGGACGAGCTTGAGTGCTCAATTTGGTGTGAGGAGGAGGGGGAGGAGGTGCCCTTTTATAAGGGAGGAGAGGGGCACCTTAGGAATTCTTAAAAATATTAATTTATAATAAATCTAACCCCACTTAAAAACCTCCAAAATGACTCATATTCTAAGATTAGATGAGATAGGGTTGTAATATCATCAACCAATCAAATTTAGACATGTTTGGATCTTATTTTAAACCTTATCATTTTAATTTATCCTTATTTAATCTATTTAAGTTTATTTGTGGTAATAAAATTCTAAATTTTAAATTATAACAAATAATTACTTATTTGTTGTGAATTTTCCATAAATGTTTACTTTATAACATTATAGACCATATAAATATATAAATTTTTAATTTTTAAATATTTTTGTGATTTTTAAACAATTTTATAATATGTTATTTTTGTAAAATAACAATAGTGTCAATTTTGACACTATTCATTTATTTGAATTTAAATAAAATATATACAGAAGATATGTTCGAACTAATAGCTTTAATATATTAATAAAAGGTCATATGTGTCTATAAAATTAGTGTATCACATTAAATAGTTCATATAATGTTTATTTTATTATTTTTAAAACCATTTATTTGGTTTATCTCTTAATAAAATAATTACTACATCATTTTTGTATAATTAGTTAATATACTTATTTGTCGTATAAAAATTTAAAATAAAATCCTATGATGAAGATAAATACATTACCTTTCACAATAATACTTTTACTCGAATTTATCATCTTAAAATCACAATATTAAATTGTTATATTTATTAAATTATGAAGGTGACAACTTTGGAATCATTTAAAATAAAATAATATAAGTGTCATAATCGCTTTTATAAGGCTCAAAATGGTCAAATATTCGACCATTTGATGATTATGGTTTACATTTACATGTACAATAAGTTTGGGTTAGGTATTTGTGAATTTTATGGTCACTATGAGTTTAATAAAAACAATATTCTTGATTTTTCACTAGATAAACAATTTCTGCATCACTATTGTGTCATAATTAATGATAATTATTTAATCCCTAAAAATTATAAATAAATTTATATGATGTAGATAATTTCATTAGATTTCTGGAGACTATTCATGTTCGATGTTTCATGAAGTTTATCACTAAATTAAAATTAATATACTTATAAGATTTAAGAGAGTGACATGTTGTCACTTTCTTTGGTTTTAATAATAATTAAGTTATTTTCATGGACAAATGTCCATTAAATGATTCTAATCCGACCCTTAGGTGATATGGGTCGACTTTTAGTCATCCAATAGGATTTTGATATTTGTTAGGGTAATTTTAAAATATTATATTTACCCTTAATTACCCGATTTACCTTTAACTATGGTAAATAAAATTTACCGTAGTTACTATTCATAATTCCCAAAAATAAAAAGTATCTTATTAACATAATTTGGACCCACTGATTCCAAATATGGAATCCATTTTTTAAAATTCAAAACATAGAAGTTGCAGAAATTAAATTAAAATTAATCACGATGTCGAATAAAAACGGGTTTTTGTTTAAAACATTGCAAAAGATTGAATTGATTTAACCTACGAATTCAAGGTAAAATCAATGCTAATGACATACATTATATTTAATGGTAAGAATATATTATATTTATACTTTAAAAACATTCAATATTATAATTTAACCACATAAGATATTACGATGAAAAAAGTTGTTTTTAATTAAAATATAGCATGTTTTTACTATTCAGTAAAATATGAAAGTTATCGGAAAAATATCAAAACTTTATCTAATGTAAATTTTTATATCCTGATTCAAAAGAAGAATATTATTTTTTCAAATTGAACATATAAACATGTCAAAAACTATATTTAATGTGGGTGCGCCATCAAAAGGCGGTAAAACTGCATTTTTTGAAAAATACTTATTTTACCCGAAAAATTTATTTTGTTCTTATACCATGTTCTAGAAATGTGTAAGATGAATAATAATGTTATAAAATTCAAATTTTAGTTAATAATATTCATAACGGCTAGTTCATGACAATATTATAATAATATAACATTGTTTATTAAAACCCGGTATTGCGTACAACACACGCTATCGAGGAAGGTCGTGATTGCGTGTAATGCAAGCCAAGTAAGGGTTGCGTGTTGTGAAAGAATTCTTCGTTGTTTCGTATAACAGAATCCAAACATATTTCATTTATACATTTAATATATATATATATATATACTCAATGTTGCGTAGAATAACTATTATCATAATTGTGTGTAACACGGTCCAAGAATGGTGTTGCGTATACTGCAAGCTAATATAGTGTTTCGTATAGCGCAAGGTAATCTTGGTGTAGAATACAACATAAGACATTAATGAAATTAAAATAATATTTTTCATAAAATCTCGGGGTGTTACATTAATAGTTCCTTGTGTTGTAATTTCATGTGATTATATGACATAATTTTAAGAAGGTAATTTTCATTGATAAAACATTTGGTCGTTACATACAAATGGAAACCGATGGGTAATAGTCAATCAATAGAATCTGAAGGTAAGAAAATTTATTTTGTATTTTACGATATGTGTGGAAAAAATAATCCGGAGGAATGCCTTGAAAAATCAATGAAGTGTTCCCAATGCGGTAAGTTTAGACACATGACCCAATATTTCAATGAAAATAATCTTATAGTTGGTTTGTTTAATTTTGATATGAAAAATGTAAATAGTTTTAATTGCGGTGAGATGGGTCATTATGAAAATTCCAAGCCCAAGAAAGATCCGAATGATGGGAAGTAGCTAGATTATAGGTATAAAGGTTTTGTGAAATCCATTGTGACTACTTTGGTAAATGTTGGACAATCTAATTATCTGGTATAAATTACATTTTTAGTTTACTCATATTTCTCTAATTTATTTTTTGATTCAGGGTATACACATTCATTTATTTCTAAATAATTTTATCGAAAATTGGAAATTTTACCTCAAGAAATCAAACAAGATCTTATGGTTAAAAAATAGGGTAAATATTAACGAAAATTGACATTATAAGAATCATTATGTAGTTATATGGAGAAATAAATTACAAGTATTCCTTATGTTACCCTTAATAGTGTTTGATTTCATTAAAGGTGTATAATAGATTTCTTTTTATCATGCTAAGATTCATTATAGAGCCAAATAATTTTTTATCAGAAATAATTTTAGATTTTATACAATAATGAAACTATACCATTGATAAAATATTAGGAAGCAATGAAAATTTTAAAAGACTGAAATGAAATTTATCTTGCAAATATTTTTGAAAAGAAGGGAATTGTTTAGATTAATGATGTGATAGTGGTAAATGAATACCCAAATGTTTTTATTGATGAGTTTTCTATTGTAATACGTTATCATGAAGTTCAGTTTTCTGTTGACTTATATCCAGATACTAATCGAATTTCAAAATCACATTATCTAATGGCTTATGTGGAACATATATGACTGACAATGAAGTAAGAGGAGTTTCTTGATAAAGTTTCATTCATCCAAGAACTTCACCATAGTGGGTTCCTGTTTTGTTTATTTGAAAATAAATACGGTCCCATTAGTATTTTAATTGATTTTAGATATTTGAATAAATTTTTTGTAAAGATTAAATATTAATTGCTTCATATAAATCACTTTTTATATCATCTTTTGGGAGCTCAGTATTTTTCATGGATTAACTTGATATCCGGGTACTATCAGTTGAAGGTGAAGTATGATGAAATTCTGAAAAAATTGTTCTGAACTGGATATATGAATTATAAGTTTGTTGTTATGACCATTAGTTTAAAAAATGCCCCAACTATATGTATGGATCTTATGAATAGAATCTTCCATGAATATTTGGATAAGTATGTTGTTTTCATTAATGATGATATATCGTTGCTCTAAGGAGTAATTAGGATCAAGAAAAAATATAAAAATTTTATAAAAACGCTTAAGGAAATGAAGTTATAAATGAATATTAGAAAATGAGATTTTTGGTTACAAATTATTTCTTTTCATGGGAACATTATAAATATGGACAGAATAACTATTGATCCGTCAAATAAATGTTGATGATCAATGGATAAGACCTACAAATTTTACTAATATTCGTAGATTTCATGGATTATTAAAATTTTACTGATTGTTTTCTAAAAACTATTCATTTTTATTTATCCCACTATGTTTGTTAACCTTATAAGGGGTAACATTTATTTGGATATAAGAATGTGATTTTTGTTTTTTGGAAATAAAGAGGAGATTGGTTAATGCTCCATTTTGACCCTTCCTTCCTGAAATGGTGATATTTTAATCTATAGTGATGCTTTATTGAAGGGAATCAGTTGTGTACTGGTGTAGAATGATAAGGTAATTACATATTCCTCATAAAAATATAAATATCATGGATTAAATTATCCTAAACATGATATGGAATTAACTAATGTTTTTTTATTTAAAAATTTAGAGGACTCATTTATATTGTCCCAAATGTGAAACATATAATAACTATAAATAATGGAACAATATATTTACTAGGAAGAAATTGACCATGAGGAAAAGAATATTGTCACGACCCACCCTCGGGGTCCGTGTCGTGACTACCCCAAGCCCGCCTTCCATAGGCCAGTGGCTGGCGACTAGCACCAAGGCGTAAATCCCGGTAAAAAGGGAAGGCATTGCCTTTGTAAAGTAAACAAACACCACAGAGTACGAAAACGGAAAGTAAACACTAAACAAAAGCAGAGTACAACTGAAAGTGAGGAAAAGTAAATGGGTCAGAATACAAACCCAAACTGAAAGTAAAGTACAACTCGAAAGGGAAAACAGCAACTAAAAAGTAAAAGCCGCTACTCCGAGCTGTCCACTGGGAAATCTCACCTGAAGGGTGGGTATAGATAGCTCCTCTTCTCCACGGGTCCCGTCGTCCGCTCCGTGCACGTCCCGCCCAGTGGTCCACCTCTGGGTACCGTCCTGCTCTGCAAGCCTCAGCTAAGGTCAACGCTGTCCGTCGTCTGCAACCAACACAACGTAGTGCGGGCAAAGCCCATGCAGGGGTGAGTATAAGCTACTCAGCAGGGACCCCGAGACCCCTGAAGGTCTCTCAAATCCACAAAGGATAAACCAAGAAGAAAGGTACAATCACGAAGTAACAACCGACACTGCTTAGGTATATGCCCATACATATACCTAAGTCATCAAATTCAAAAACGCTCCAACCTCCGAGCCCAAGCACAACTCAGTCCACACAGGAAAGTAAACGTATTCCACACAGGAAAGCAAAACGTAATCCACACAGGATTGCAAAACACAATCCACACAGGAAAGCAACAGGATTCAGCTCACACAGGATATACTTTTTCAAGGACGATAAAGATGATCTCTGATCCATCTAAGTCATCGGACCCACGAAGGATCGATAGGTAACTAACCCCCGAAAAGACCCACACAGGACCTGTAGGCGCTGGTTCACACAGGACCGCTGAGCGCAAGGACCCACACAGGATCGGACCCACACAGGATCGGGACCACACATGACCTGTAGCACTGATCCACGTAGGATCGCTGAGTGCTGAAGTCGTCATCGTTGAATCCACACAGGATCTCTGTACTGTCGTCGTCGCAGTCACAGTAGCAGTAGTAACAGTAGTAGCAGTGGCAGCCAGCACTAGGGTTCCCACACACAGCAAGCTCGTTCGGAGGGTCCGCTCCACGAGCCGAGAGGCTGATACATCAACTGTCACAAAGTCCAGAGTTGATGTATCCAAAAGTTCCGTATCGTCAACAGGAACTCAACACAACAGACGGTGCGTCGATCGGACGTCCGGTCTGAGAGTTATTGGCATTTTCGTCTCCGGGGCCCGGTTGGTTTTTAAGGAAAACCCAACCCGACCGTACTCCACCTGCGTCCAAACCTCGGGCGGAGTATGCCAAAAGATCCTTCTCACTAAGAGGAACACAACACAGCTGACGGCACGTCAATCGGACGTCCGTAGCTCAAGATATGAGCGTTTCCCCTCCGAAGGCCCGGTTGGTTTCGTGAACGAACTGACCCGGCTGAACTCAAAGTAATCTGAAACCTTGAGTGCGATATACCGAAACGACCATCTCGATCCAAGGATCACGTTTCCACAAACGGTTCATCAATCGGAGGTCCGTGGCTCAAGATATGGCCAAAAGACCGAATCTGATCCGAAACGGGGGGTCCGGGTCCAGGGTGACCCGGCCCGACCCCACCCCCCTGGGTTGGGATGACGGCGCGGCTATATGCGGCGCCCCTTTTTGCAAAACCGCCCCCCACGTGGGGGGCTTGATTGGTAGGAAATGGGGGGCCTTCTACCCCCCCTCAAGGAAACCGTCCCCCTCATTAAGAGGGGGGTTTTGATTGCTGGCCGGGGGATTAATTCCCCCGGTTTAATGCCATCCGGCCGGCCAGCTGGCCGGCCGGTTTTCTCCAACGGGACCGGAAAATCCGGTCCCCTCTTCGGCTTCCGACGCCGGCGGCCCGGCCGCCGGTCTTCTCTTCCGCCGCGGCCCGGAACCGGCCGCGGTGTTCGTCGTCCGGCGCGGTGCGACGGCACCGCGCCCCTCTGCCGTGCCTTGATTTCTTTCAACGCGGCGCGACGGCGTTGCGTAAAATAAACGCACGATTAACCGCGTGGTGCGATGGCACCACGCCACCTTGTTTCCACCCGCAAGGCAATTCAACAAGAACGATGGAGGGGTTCGGCCGTGTTCATGCGGTCCAGCCCCCCTCACGTTAAACAATAACACAACTTAAAAAAATATATTCAAAAGCCTGACGTTAGACATGTGAGATCCACGATCAAGAATAAAATAATTAAACAATAAATCAACAACCCCTACCTTGGTATAAGGTTCGAAGATTTGTCAACGTCCGCGGAAGACAACGTCGCGGAGGTCGGGCGTCGCGGTCGTCGTTCGTCAAATCCGTTGACGAAGAGATGCGTCCGATGTGATACGTCGTTGGCGAAACCTTGTACGCCGACGAAGGTTGTCCGAGGAAGAAGCGGTGTTCCCTCTCATTGACACGGAAGACGAAGTAGAGCGGAGCGGCGTTCTTCGTCGGAGCTTGAGCGTTCTTCGTCGGAGCTTGAGCGTTTTCGTGTTCTTCGTCAGAACTTGAAGAAGAAGAAAAAGCTCTCAACCTCTCAAGAAGAACAAACTATTAACCAAAATAAAATAAGACACTATCTTATTTTATTAACACATCAACACACTAGAATTTCAAAAGTTTGAAATTCAAAAGGATTAACTCCAAAATTAAATAACTCATGTCATTTAATGAGCGGTTAAGGAAGTTCGGAGAAGATGAAAGGGTTAGGGGTTCGTGTGGGCCCCACCACACTTAATCCTCCCAAGGGAGGTTAAGTGGATGTGGGTCCCACTTCCAACCCCCTTTGGTAGGATTTATCAAGTTAAAATAAAATTTGTTCTTCACGAATTTTATTTAACATAAACTAAAAACCCAAAAACTAACTTTCAACCCGCAACAAACGCAACTTCCGAAAAAGTCTCTTTAAGCGAATATCGGCGCTGCGAGTTCATCGGTGCCCTCGGATTTCAATTCCGAGCACCGGATCAAAAGTTAGGAATTCCCGCTCGTTCGTTCACTGAACGTACCCGAGCCAAACTTCGGAAATTGATTCCGGGAACTCCGGGCCTCGGAATCAGGTGCCGTCTGAAACCGCGCTCTTGTAAAATTCTAAGGAAAATTAAGAAAAAAAATTCCCTTGAATTTTACGGATCTTTACATTACTCCCACCTCAGGGCTTTACGTCCCCATAAAGATACATCAAAAACTAGGGAAACAAATGAGGGTACTGAGCACGCATCTGAGCCTCCCTCTCCCATGTGCTCTCCTGGAGATTCCCGTGCTACCATCTGATGCGCACAAGAGGAATCGATCGCCCACGCAGGACCCGCTCCTGTCGATCCTCTATCTCCACCGGGACCTCCGTAAAAGTCGCCCCATCGTCAACGTCAAGCTTTCCATGATCAATGATGTGCTTCGGGTCGTGCACGTATCTCCTCAGTTGGGATACGTGGAAGACGTCGTGCACCCGGTGCAACTGAGGTGGTAGAGCCAGGCGATAAGCCACCTCACCAATCCTGCTGAGAATCTGGAAGGGTCCGATGAAGCGCGGAGATAACTTGCCGCCTCGGCCAAATCTCCGAATACCACGTCGAGATGAGACCTGCAGGAAGACGTGGTCGCCATCCTCGAACTCCAGTGGCCTCCGCCTCCTGTCAGCATATGACTTCTGCCGGCTCTGAGCTATCCTCATTCGCTCCTGGATGACCTGGACCTTCTCTGTCGTGGCCTGGACCATCTCCGGTCCCACCAGTGCTGACTCTCCAGGGTCTGTCCAGCACAAAGGAGATCTACAAGGTCAGTCGTACAACGCCTCGTACGATGTCATCCCGATGGTGGAGTGGTAGCAGTTGTTGTACGCAAACTCCACCAAGGGTAGGTGGTCCTCCCAGCTACGACCAAAGTCCAGGACACATGCGCGGAGCATGTCCTCGAGAATCTGAATGGTCCTCTCCGTCTGACCATCCGTCTGAGGGTGAAAGGCTGTGCTCAAACGTAGCTGCGTCCCGAACGCCTCCTGTAACCCCTTCCAAATCCGGGAAGTAAAGTGAGCATCTCGATCGGAGACGATAGATGGTGGCACACCGTGGAGTCGCACAATCTCCTGAACGTAGAGACGTCCCAATCTTTCTACTGAGCCCTGCTCTCTGATGGGTAAGAAGTGTGCCGAATTGGTGAGTCGGTCAACAATCACCCAGATGGAGTCGTGACCTCTGGATGTGCGTGGAAGTCCAGTCACGAAATCCATAGATATGCCGTCCCACTTCCACTCCGGAACCTCCAAGGGCTGTACCAAGCCTGCTGGTACCTGATGCTCTGCCTTCACCTGCTGGCAGGTAAGGCATCGAGAAACGAACTCTACTACTGCCTTCTTCATGCCCGGCCACCAGTGCTGTCGTATGAGGCCCTGGTACATCTTCGCCACTCCAGGATGTACCGCCAAAGGAGAAGTGTGAAACTCTCTCAGCACCTCCTCTCGCAAAGTGACTGGTACCATGGTACATCCTCTAAAAAGGATGTCGTGCTCTGCTTCAAGGGAGAAACCATCAGGTGCCTGTCCCGAGGATATCTGTGCACGCCGTGTCTCACAGTCAGCGTCCTCACGCTGTGCCTCCCTGACCTGCTGCAGTAGTGGAGGAGTGACTGTGAGAGACTGAAGGAAGGATTCTCCATCTCTATCCACGAAGGATATCTGCAAAGAGGCTAGCTGCTCCATCGCCTCCTCAAGTAGCTGAATGCACGTCCTCCTGCTAAGGGCATCGGCTACTACGTTCCCCTTCCCAGGAGTATAGACTATCTCAAAGTCATAGTCCTGGAAGAACTCGAGCCATCGCCGCTGTCTCAGGTTTAGGTCCTTCTGCGAAAAGATATACCTGAGACTCTGATGATCAGAAAAGACTGTAAAGCGCTCACCCATCAGATAGTGTCGCCATGTCTTCAGAGCGAAGACCACTGCTGCTAACTCCAGGTCATGGGTAGCGTAGTTCTGCTCATGCGGCCTCAACTGACGTGATACATAGGCGATCACTGCCCGCTCCTGCATCAGAACACATCCGAGTCCGGTCCCTGATGCGTCGCAGTAGACTATGTACCCTACTCTCTCCTCAAGCAACCTCAAGATAGGTGCACAGTTCAATCTCTGTCTCAGCTCCTGGAAGCTCTGCTGACATCTGTCAGACCACACGAAGGGTTTCCCCTTCTTCTTCAAAGCTGTGAGTGATGCCACAACTCTAGAGAAGTCTGGCACGAATCTCCGATAGTATCCAGCTAGTCCCAAGAAACTCCGAACCTCAGTCATGCTCATAGGTGGCTCCCATGCTAACACAGCCTCAATCTTCACGGGATCCACTGCAACTCCCGCCTCAGAGATAACGTGTCCCAAGAAGTGGACCTCACGTATCCAGAACTGGCACTTCGAGAGCTTACCATAAAGCTAGTGCTCTCGGAGTGTGTCAAGAACAACTCGCAAGTGATAGGCGTGCTCCTCCTCTGTCGTAGAGTTAATCAGAATGTCGTCGATGAAGACCACGACAAACCAATCGAGGTATGGCTGAAAGATCTTATTCATGAGAGCCATGAACACTGCTGGAGCATTGGATACACCGAAAGGCATAACCAAGAACTCATAGTGGCCATACCGATATCTGAAAGCCGTCTTCTGCACATCCTCGTCTCTGACTCTGAGCTTATGATAGCCTGACCTGAGGTCTATCTTCGAGAACCACCATGCTCCCTTGAGCTGATCAAAGAGGTAATCAATCCTCGGTAGCGGATACTTGTTCCTCACTGTCACCTGGTTCAGGCGACGATAGTCAACAGAAAGTTGCAAGCTCCCGTCCGCCTTCTTGGCGAACAATATCGGGGAAGCCCAGGGTGAAACACTGGGTCGGATGAACCCCTTGCCCTGCAAGTCCTCCAACTGTACCCGTAGCTCTCGAAGCTCGGCGGGGGCCATCCGATATACTGGAGTGGATATCGGGGCTGTCCCGGGGTACAAGTCAATATAAAAGTCTACCTCTCTGCGAGGAGGTAGCCCTGGAACGTCATCGGGAAAAACGTCCGCAAACTGATCCACCACTGCAAGAAAACCAGGACTCCGCATGTCAACTGCTCCAAGGATAAGGCTAGCCAACTGATGAGTGATGGGCTGTCCTCTCCTCCGCGGAAGTCCATCCTGTGCTGCTAAGTCTCCCTTCTCGCCGGTGAAGGTGAACCTGCTCCCGTCGGTGCGTACACAACGCACCTTGCGCCTAAAACAGTCAATCTGTGCATGGACCGTAGATAGCCAATCCATGCCCAAGATGACGTCATAAGGCCTCGACGTTGCTACAAGAAGATCCCAGCCGAAGCTCTCGCCTCCTAGAGTAAGCTCACACTGCCGGAACCAGTGCGTAATCGTCGAGTCTGCTCCCGTAGGAGTCTCTAGTCGTAATGATCGAGCCAAGGGCTCTGTCGGAATCTCCGAGCTCCGAACAAGGGCAGCGACTATGAAAGAGTGACTCGCTCCTGTGTCTATAAGAACTGCAGCAAGGGTGGAGTAGACACAGATAGTACCTCGAATCATCTCAGGTGCGCCGTGGTCGTAGGCCTCTACTGCCTAGAGCTGTGCCTGTCGCTGCCCGCCAGCTCCCTGTGGTCGGGGTGGACCTCCTAGTGGTGGTGGTGGCAGAGCCTCAAAGCGTCGCCCACCACCGGCTGCTCGTCCAGCTCCTCTGCCTCGTCCGCCTCCTCCCTGCGGACCGCCACGGTCGACCCTCTACCTCTGCCTCGGTGGTCCATCAACTGACTGCTGCTCCTCGGCACGGCGGGTCGGGCAGTCGCGAGCCATGTGGCCCTGCCCGCCGCACGAGTAGTACTGTCTGCCTCTCGAAAGACTGGCTCCTCGCTGTGTGCCCCGCACTACTGAGCCAGTGCCCTGAGATCGTCTGCCTGAAGGTCTGGTCTGTCTGGACCCCTGAGTCATCCGTCGACTGCCTGCTGTAGATGACTCTGCCATGTGCCGCACTGCGGTGAGTTGCTGTGCTGGTGTAGACTCAGCAAGGAAGCTCTCGATCAGAAGGGCCCGCTCCAGTACTCCTGTCTGAGTCGGTATGCTGAGGGAGATCAGTGATGCCCTGATCTCGTGTCTCAAACCCTGCTCGAAGGTCCGAGCCCGGAAGAATGGGTCCCGTACCATGTCCGTCGAGTAGCGCGAGAGATCAGTAAATCTCACTGAGTACTGAGCGACCGTCATGCTGCCCTACCGCAGCTGTAGAAGCTCCTGGATACGCACCGCACGAAGGGTGGCTGGGACGAACTCCGAGCGGAAGAGGCTCTCAAAGTCCGTCCAAAGTGGGGATGCCTCATCGTGAACCTGGAGCATCAAGCTCCACCATCGTCCTGCTACTGCGTGTAGTAGGCTCGCAGCGAGGATCACCATGAGGTCTGCTGGTGTCCTCACTAGCCTAAACACTCGTACCACTGCCTCCAGCCAGTCCTCTGCTGCCTGGGGATCCGTCTCCCCACGAAAGCTGGGCGGTCGCTGGCGCTGAAACTCATACAGTGCGCTGAGGTGACGTGCATCGTCAGTGGCTGCTGCTGGAAGCATCGGGGGCTCGGCGGGTAGAGCTACAGTCGGTGCCACTGCTGACAAAGGGCCATGCACCGAGGCCTCGTCGCTCGGTGGGCTGTCGTCACGCTCGACTCTCGGAACCCTAGCTGGCTGCCGTCGTGGGGCCATCCTGAAAAGGAAACAGGTGCGCCATGATCAGAAAAGTATACCTAGTGAGCTGATATAAGTAATCACAAAGAAAACTTTGAAACACACACGCAATCAATGTTTTCGTGCATTAAGTCGGAAATCAGAAGTCAAGGTCCTGGTGTACGGATACGTCGGCCGCCGCACCAACACTGGACTCCCTGGACTGATAACCACACTCAATACGCTAAACATTATTGCTTCACATAGAAAAGATCAGAGTTCGCGGTAGAACCGAACTCCTCTGATACCAATTTGTCACGACCCGCCCTCGGGGTCCGTGTCGTGACTACCCCAAGCCCGCCTTCCATAGGCCAGGGGCTGGCGACTAGCACCAAGGCGTAAATCCCGGTAAAAAGGGAAGGCATTGCCTTTGTAAAGTAAACAAACACCACAGAGTAAGCAAGCGGAAAGTAAACACTAAACAAAAGTAGAGTACAACTGAAAGTGCGGAAAAGTAAATGGGCTAGAATACAAACCCAAACTGAAAGTAAAGTACAACTCGAAAGGGAAAACAACAACTAAAAAGTAAAAGCCGCTACTCCGAGCTTTCCACTGGGAAATCCCACCTGAAGGGTGGGTACAGATAGCTCCTCTTCTCCACGGGTCCCGTCGTCCGCTCCGTGCACGTCCGGCCCAGTGGTCCACATCCGAGTACCGTCCCGCTCTGCAAGCCTCAGCTAAGGTCAACGCTGTCCGTCGTCTGCAACCAACACAACGTAGTGCGGGAAAAGCCCGTGCAGGGGTGAGTATAAGCTACTCAGTAGGGACCCCGAGACCCCTGAAGGTCTCTCAAATCCACAAAGGATAAACCACGAAGAAAGGTACAATCACGAAGTAACAACCGACACTGCTTAGGTATATGCCCATACATATACCTAAGTCATCAAATTCAAAAACGCTCCAACCTCAGAGCCCAAGCACAACTCAGTCCACACAGAAAAGTAAACGTATTCCACACAGGAAAGAAAAATGTAATCCACACAGGATTGCACAACACAATCCACACAGGAAAGCAACAGGATTCAGCTCACACAGGATATACTTTTTCAAGGACGATAAAGATGATCTCTGATCCATCTAAGTCGTCGGACCCACGAAAGATCGATAGGTATCTAACCCCCGCAAAGACCCACACAGGATCGGGCCCACACAGGACCTGTAGGCACTGGTTCACACAGGACCGCTGAGCGCAAGGACCCACACAGGATCGGACCCACACAGGATCGGGCCCACACAGGACCTGTAGCACTGATCCACGTAGGATCGCTGAGTGCTGAAGTCGTCGTAGTTGAATCCACACAGGATCTCTGTACTGTCGTCGTCGCAGTCACAATTGCAGTAGTAGCAGTAGTAGCAGTCGCAGCCAGCACTAGGGTTCCCGCACACAGCAAGCTCGTTCGGAGGGTCCGCTCCACGAGCCGAGAGGCTGATACATCAACTGTCACAAAGTCCAGAGTTGATGTATCCAAAAGTTCCGTATCGTCAACAGGAACTCAACGCCACAGACGACGCGTCGATCGGACGTCCGGTCTGAGAGTTATTGGCATTTTCGTCTCCGGGGCCCGGTTGAGTTTTAAGGCAAAACCAACCCGACCGTACTCCACCTGCGTCCAAACCTCGGGCGGAGTATGCCAAAAGATCCGTCTCACTAAGAGGAACACAACACAGCTGACGGCACGTCAATCGGACGTCCGTTGCTCAAGATATGAGCGTTTCCGCTCCGAAGGCCCGGTTGGTTTCGTGAACGAACTGACCCGGCCGAACTCAAAGTAATCCGAAACCTTGAGTGCGATATACCGAAACGACCGTCTCGATCCAACGATCGCGTTGCCGTAGACGGTTCGCCAATTGGAGGTCTGTGGCTCAAGATATGGCCAAAAGACCGAATCTGATCCGAAACAGGGGGTCCGGGTCCGGGGTGACCCGGCCCGACCCCCCCCGGGTCGACCCGACCCGGGTCCGACCCGGCCCGGCCGGCCGGCCGGCCGCGGCGGCCTGGCGCCGCACGGAGGCAGCGCGGGGGAAATTAATTTCCCCCGCTGATTGGGATGACGGTGCGGCTATATGCCGCGCCCCTTTTTGCAAAACCGCCCCCCCACGTGGGGGGCTTGATTGGTAGGAAACGGGGGGCCTTTAGCCCCCCCTCAAGGAAACCGCCCCCCTCATTAAGAGGGGGGTTTTGATTGCTGGACGGGGGATTAATTCCCCCGGTTTAATGCCATCCGGCCGGCCAGCTGGCCGGCCGGTTTTCTCCAACGGGACCGCAAAATCCGGTCCCCTCTTCGGCTTCCGACGTCGGCGGCCCGGCCGCCGGTCTTCTCTTCCGCCGCGGCCCGGAACCGGCCGCGGTGTTCGTCATCCGGCGCAGTGCGACGGCACCGCGCCCCTCTGCCGTGCCTTGATTTCTTTCAACGCGGCGCGACGGCGTTGCGTAAAATAAACGCACAATTAACCGCGTGGTGCGACGGCACCACGCCACCTTGTTTCCACCCGCAAGGCAATTCAACAAGAACGATGGAGGGGTTCAGCCGTGTTCATGCGGTCCGGCCCCCCTCACGTTAAACAATAACAGAACTTAAAAAAATATTCAAAAGCCTCACGTTAGACATGCGAGATCAACGATCAAGAATAAAATAATTAAACAATAAATCAACAACCCCTACCTTGGTATAAGGTTCGAAGATTTATCAACGTCCGTGGAAGACAACGTCGCGGAGGTCGGGCATCGCGGTCGTCGTTCGTCAAATCCGTTGACGAAGAGATGCGTCCGATGTGATACGTCGTTGGCGAAACCTTGTACGCCGACGAAGGTTATCCGAGGAAGAAGCGGTGTTCCCTCTCGTTGACACGGAAGACGAAGAAGAGCGGAGCGACGTTCTTCATCGGAGCTTGAGAGTTCTTCGTCGGAGCTTGAGCGTTCTTCGTGTTCTTCGTCAGAACTGGAAGAAGAAGAAAAAGCTCTCAACCTCTCAAGAAGACAAAACTATTAACCAAAATAAAATAAGACACTATCTTATTTTATTAACACATCAACACACTAGAATTTCAAAAGTTTGAAATTCAAAAGGATTAACTCCAAAATTAAATAACTCATGTCATTTAATGAGGGGTTAAGGAAGTTGGGAGAAGATGAAAGGGTTAGGGGTTCGTGTGGGCCCCACCACACTTAATCCTCCCAAGGGAGGTTAAGTGGATGTGGGTCCCACTTCTAACCCCCTTTGGTAGGATTTATCAAGTTAAAATAAAATTTGTTCTTCACGAATTTTATTTAACATAAACTAAAAACCCAAAAACTAACTTTCAACCCGCAACAAACGCAACTTCCGAAAAAGTCTCTTTAAGCGAATATCGGCGCTGCGAGTTCATCGGTGCCCTCGGATTTCAATTCCGAGCACCGGATCAAAAGTTAGGAATTCCCGCTCGTTCGTTCACTGAACGTACCCGAGCCAAACTTCGGAAATTGATTCTGGGCACTCCGGGCGTCGGAATCAGGTTCCGTCTGAAACCGCGCTCTTGTAAAATTCTAAAGAAAATTAAGAAAAAAAATTCCCTTGAATTTTACGGGTCTTTACAAATATAGTTGGAACTGATAATGTATTATGATTTCATGATTAATTACTATCCTGGGAAAGAAAAAATGCGGTAGATTCCTTGATACAAAAACATCATGGTATATTAACCATGTTACGTCTATAACACTACCTATTGGGTTTTTATTAGAAGAATTTTGTCTTGGATTTGATGGTGTAGTAAATCACTTTATTTTTTTCTTGTGTCAGTGAAATCAACTATCATAGATAAAATTATTTAGGAAAAGATAAAAGATCATGAGTTATAGAAAATGGTAGAATTGGTGAAAAGGGTATGTTTCCAATATTTAATAATGATAAGGATTGTGTGTTTTATATTTGGAATGTGATTTTGTGTCCCTTGTGATTTACAGTTGAAGAAAGGGTTTTTATGTGAAGCTCATAGTTCTACATTTTCAATTCATATGAGAAGCATTAATATATACAAGTACCATTGAATGTATTATTGGGGGGATGGAATGAAAAAAGATATTACTGATTTTACCATGAAATATTTTAATTTTCAACTGATTAAATAATATTGAAAACTTCCAAAGGTGATTCTTAGGCCTTTTCCAGTTCGAAAGTGGAAATGTTAAAATATATCCATGGAATTCATGGTGGGACTACCGAATAATTATTGAGTTAATAATGAATATTTATTATTATTTATTGACTTACTAAATCTACAAACTTTCATCTTGTTAGAGATATTATGTCTTTAGATCATATTCATTGATTGTACCTCAAAGAGATATTCAAGTTACACATAGTTCCACTCTCCATTGTATCTAACCATGATCTAAAGTTCAATTATAACTTTTGGAAAGGCCTTCAAAAGTTATTGGGAATAGAATTAGATTTCATCACAAACATTCATCATCAATATGATGAACATTTAGAGAAAACTATTTATACATTGGAGGATATTCATCGATCATGTTCAATGGATTACTAAGGACATTTGGATTGTAATCTATATTTAGTTGAATTTTAATATAATAACACTTTTAATTCCAGTATATAAATGGATCCTTTTGAGGAATTTTATGTAATGTGGTATTAAACTCCTCCATATTTTGATTAAGTTGGGGAAATGAAGTTGATGGGACCAAAATTAGTAGAGTACGTGGCTGAAGAAGAAAATAAGATCCATCAACATATAAGGCTAGTTCAAAGAAGGAAGAAAAAATATGCAGATAATCATAGGGAGGATCTTTATTTTAAGGAATGTGATCATGTATTTCTTAAATATTATCCATTGAAAAGTGTGTATTTTTTGTAAAGAAGGAAACGTTGAGTCCAAGATTCAATAAACCCTATGAAATCTCGGATAAACATGGACCATTTTTCTTACCGAGTAGATTTGCCTATAATTTTATCTCGACTACATGATGTTTTTAATAATTCTATGTTGAGAATGTTTGTTCTAGATTCAACCATTTTTTATCCTAGATGTAGTTCATATGGATGACAAAAGTTTTTATGATGAAAAGAATATTCAAATTCTTGATTGCAGGGAGCAAGTATTTTGGAATAAGGCAATTCACCTGGTTAAGTTGTCTAAAGAAACAACATATTTGAAGAAGAATCATGGGAATAAGAAAATGGAATAATGGAATGTATCAAGACTTATTTAAAATGTGAATAAATAATTTATGGGGACACAATTTCTATAAGGGGATATAATGTAACCACCCAAGTAATTATAAAATAATTTGTTTTCATTCTAGAATTATATAGTTAAATTGATTGTATCTGTATAATGAAATAAGTGGCATTTTTAAAAATTAATGAATCTATAATAATAGAATAGTAACCTCACATATGAATGTGTAAATAGAAATTATATATCTTATATGTGAAAATATGATAAATTTATACCATGGAAAAATTAAATAAAAGGTTTGGAAATGATAATCAATGTGTTGGTATATTTGTAAAACACAAATGTTTATTTACAATTTTATAAATAATATAATTATTGAAAAGAAAATTTATTTTAATAAAATAGTAACATAAATTAATATTTTATTTATATATGATTATAACATAATTTTCTGATACCATAATTAATTTTTTAATGACTTATAAAACCAGTTATAGTCTGAAAATTGGAATTTTTTGAATAAATTTTTATTTTAATTAAAAATATAATTTCACATATTTAAAGAATTATTTTTATAAAATGGATTTAATTTTCTAATTATACATTTCAGAAAATGGTTTTGGTGAATGTTTGAGATTTTTTTAAAATACATGAATTTTTAGTGAATAGTGAAATTCAATAATTTATTGTTTAAGCTAAATACACGAATTATTGAGTCATGGATAATGTATAGATTAATTTACCCTATAATCTCAAAATATAATTCATTAGTTTAAAATATTTATTGATTATTATCAATCTATTCATAGATATGAGGAAAAATAATGAACTAATGAATAAAGTAATAAAAAAACACTCCTCGCAACCACTATAAATACCACCCCTCACAACATAAGATTAAATTATAAATATTATATGTTATATAATGTTCTGGAACCAATATATAAACATGATATTAAATAAATTTATATAAGTTCATGATTGGTGTAAAAATCACTTAAAAAAACTAAATCTATTTCATTAATATTTTATCTAATGATTCATCCTCATATTAGAAAAATGAATTATATATGGCATCATTTAATATTATAGAAACATAGAAATACTATTTCCTTCCACTTATGTAGTATTTCTTCCATTCGATATGAAAAACCATAAAGAATTGACCAGGGAAATCATGAAATGAACGTGCACAAAAAATGGAAATAAAACAAATTATTCATTAATTGGTGGAATGTTGTTATAATATATAAATATAATGATTTATAAATATGAATATAGTTATATAATAAATTAATAACACTCTTTAAACCATTATAAGTGAGTTTTGAACTCGTTTGAAGTAAGACAAATAAGAGGTATGTGGCTCTTCTTAAAAATTCATATTTTAAATTTCTATTTTTACAAAATTCAAAAAGAGTTTTTTTATGGTGAATGTTTTATAGATTAATGATTATGTTCATGTTCTTGGAAATTGTTTATGTTTACTGGTTGGATCTATATCTCCCTATAATGAATTCTGATTTTTTATGTTGGTGGTCGAACAGAATGGTTACTCCAAGTGTAACTGTGCTGGTTAAATCATAAGGTAGTTTTTATGGATAAATTGTAAGGTATCCATGATGGTTACATTTTATGGTATCTGTGGGGGTTAAAAATAATATGGATTCTATGAGGGTTAAAATGTTTAGTAATAAATTCCCCAAGTTACCTATATGGGTTGATTTATGTTTTCTATGTTTTAGGTAAATCTTAAGCTTTCATAAAGTAAGTATATGATACATACTTTATGACTAATAATTATATCTTCTGAAAATGATTTCATAGGTTTATAGGCATTCAAAGAGTAACTATTCCTTTCTCTTTTATTCCTCTCACTACATTTTTTTCTCATCCCATTATTATAAATGTTTTTATAGGGTTTAAGGATTGGTAATAGAAAAGAATAATTCAAGATGAACATCACGAATAACATTCATGAAAAGAACTCATGTTTTGTTAAAAAAAATTAGTATTATATATGCAATTGATATCTTTATTATTATCCACATTTTATGTTTGTGTGTTAATTTTTATTGTTTCATTATTATATAAAAAAAAAAACTGAAAATTTTTTTGGGAATGTAATAAGTGTATTCTGGTTGAATTAACAAGATTATGTAATGTTTAAGTCCATGTAATTATAATAGGTTATCCATTTTATAAAAATTTACCATATTTTTATCATAAAAATAATACTTTTTTCTTTTAATGTCATCATTATTTCTATTTATGAAATTCAGTAAGAAAAAATGGTGCACACCATTCCATGGAGGGGGTAGCACACTCATTTGTATAGATAATGGTTTTATTTTTTCATAGAATGGATAAAAAGAGTAACATTGTTTATAATTTAATTTTATAAAATATTGAAAAAATATAATAACTATAAATTAAATTCCCTATTATGATAATCAATTTTTTTCGGTGAAGGAAAATAAAACAACTTTTGTTGTTGAGGTCATATTATTCATAACCGATTATTCACATAATTGTTTATCTTAATAGGAAATGGGAGGGGGTTAATAAATGTACAATAATTTTAATGAAATACTACATTAATAATGAAAATTATTTTATCATTTTAGTATGGTGGAAATAATTTTTTGGAATAATAAATTCACATAAAGAATTATATAAGAGGGTGTACCAATTAGAATTTTGTACCATACTACAAGGATTATCTCATTTGTGAAGGGAATTAAACTATTGAGGGGTTTATTTTTTTAATATAACCTCATTACAGTGGTTATATTTGTTTAGAATAAGTTTTGGTCGTTTTTATTAACATATGTGGTGTTTTTGTGTGGAGTAGTGTAAAACCCTAAGATTTTGAGAATTATATATATTTTTAATTAATTTATCTTGTCAATATTTTTTATTTCTCATGACATGGTAAATTGTTCTTTAAATATATAAATATATATATTTATGTATATATATATTAAAACATTGTGTCAAACATTCCATTAACATGAAATACCAACTTGGCTTGTGCTACACACAATACAAACATGGCTTTCTCTACAAGCAACAATGATGTGGCACATGAGGCACACAACACTGTGTTTCTATTAAACATTTATATATATATATAATTAATTAAAAGAAATAATTATAACCTAACTGTTACATATAGTTATTAAATATTAATAACTAATTTTCAAATACTTTTTAAATGTTTTTATATAAATAAAAGAAACTGATAATGAAAGATAATATTTTTGGTAATGTCCTTTAATGATAAAAATATTGTTGTCTCGAATGAACCACTTCTAATATTGAAATTATTTTTTACACATTTATAAATTGAATTTTATTAAATTAACTTTATTTTTTATTTATAATGTTTAAATTATACTAGGTTGAATATTTGGGATTTTTCTAAGGAACATCATTTTTTTATAAATAGTGAAAAATAATGTTTTTTCGTTAAAAACATCAATTTTTATAAATAAATATTAATGTTAAATAATATTAATTTTTTTAACGTCATGTTATATAAAAATTACATATATTAATAAAATTTAATTCATTATAATCAATTCAATATTAAAATTGAATATAAAATCTTAACAATCTTTGGAACATTTTTTTACTAAAAAAACGTTATTTCGTCCTGTCTGTGGGATTATCACTAGACATAATTTTTCCAATTATGTGATTTGAATTAAAAAAATCCAACAAAAACCATTTATTTAGTCTAATATTTAGATTCTAATAAGTCTATGATTATTTTTGACCAATATGATTAGTAAAAGTGATTAAAATTTACCACAATAGATGAGGACAAATTAAGCATAATTAGAGACGAAACCTTAAAATTAAGGACCTGATTGACCTAGAATCTTGTAAAAAAACCAATTAGATATCCTTATTTTGTCTATAATTATTCCAAAATTTAGTTTTTTTATTTCTTTAAAAAAATTAGGCATGAACATGTGCAAACCAATCATGTTTCTAGAAATTCTAAATAATCATTTTTCTTTCCCTGCTAAAGGACACCACATTTACCCATTCATTACACCTCTCAAAACATCTATGTTTAAGCAAGATATACTGAAGTATCCTCCTAAAAATCCACCCTTTTTCCTTGAATCCTCTATTTTTATAGAAATCTTCTTCAAGGAATCTTTTTGGCCATAACCAAAAGGAATTACTTGATTTAGAGGTAACATATTATCTCAATCACTTTTCCATTATTTCATTTATTCACCACTTAAACACACATTATTACATTATAGTGTAACAAAAAAATTATCCTACATATACTATTATATTTTTATGAAATATTTATTACCTACACTTAAACACACCTCTATCTAATCGATGTTGAACATACTGTTTCTTAGTACGATAAACTAATTCCTCATGAAATAATGATTTTTTATTTCTCATTTACCACCAATCATGGTATCCATTACGATGGAAAATATATTTCTATATATCTTATATTATATTTAAATTGTATTTAAGCTTATTTATTCTTTTTATAAAACAAATTTCTTTACAATTTATTAGATTTTAAAAAGATAATCTTATTTGAGGAAGTGTGGAATACCACCCCCTCAAAACGATATGATTCGTTCAAACAACAAATGGAATTTATTAAGGATGGATTCATTAAAATTATATGATTTATATAATATATTACTTCTAGTTTAATAATGATATATATATAGAGATATAAATATATTTTATTTACATACATTCATTCAATATGATAATAAAAATGTAAAATAATATTCATGCATATGTACGACTTACCGTCTCCCTGAATGGTGCATTTCATTATGTACTTCATTATGATATAGATTATTGTAATATAAATATACTCTAAATAAATTGTATTTAAATCATTTTCTACTGTAGTGTATCATATTTTTTCTGTGTATTTTTTTTATATTATATGGAATTATTATGAGACCAAGCGCGGAGAAGACACATCATTCAGAGGCCCGGGGATCCCGGAATGGTGGTTCAAACTTTTTATGTTTAGTGAGTCAGCACTTTTGCGCGGTTTTGGTAGATCCCAAAAAGATGTTCCGATTAAAAATACGAGGGTACCGTTGCATCTGAGACGACGACTTTACCTAAGAACGGGTCTAACCTCGACCAGCATGGGTTGAGGGAAAAAGTTAATTTCCAAAGTTTTCAGTAAAATAAAATAATTGAACGCCGAAGACATTTCTCTTTTTATAGGAATAATTGAACGCCGTTTTTTGGTGGAGGATTGAGAGAAATATCTGGGGAAAATCCATGGCACTCTGAAGAAAACCCTCGGCGACGAATGACGGCAAATCGAAATTGAAAATCCGTTGCGCCATCAAAGTTGAAGGATCTCGAAGACAATGATAGTGAGACCCTTCACCAGCGATTGATCCAAGATGATGTAGGTGTTTTTTATTTAAATTCCTTTCCCTATTTTTGATTTTAAATGACGAACGTGGATCAACCATGAACAAGTTGATCAGAAGATTTGTATGTTCTTGAGATAGAATTTAATTTGGATGATTTAGGAAATTATACATGTTGAATTGTTGTTGTTTGATTCGGCTCCATTTAATCCTACTAATGGGAGTGGATCAACGCTGTGACGAAAGACATCAGAGGTTCGTTCCTTGATTTGTTCATTGGATTTCTTCCCCTTTCTTTTCTCTGCGTGTTCTTCACGTTCTTCGTGGGGCGACGGACAAAAAATCTTTGTGCATCCATTTTGCTGTGCAATGATCCAAAATTGGGGATTCGACACCAAAACGGCCTTGAATAGGTGCGACGACGATAGAGGACAACGAATCAGACCATCTTAGGAAGGGCCATTCTTATAGTTTTCCTCGTGTGGGTGGATCGTTGCACATTTTTGGAGCCGATTGGTGGTCTGAAAACAACAGAATTGGATTCGTGCTGTTGGGGTGACCAAAAACTAGGAGTTTCATTGCAATCAGATGGCTGGATTGAAAAATAGTACATCACTGGAGGCATGCCGACGAGGAGCGTCGATTCAGGAAATTTCCAGAATACAGGGCGTGTACATCCGAAGAACATGCCGTGTAGTACTGGCGGCAGCTAGGGTTTTAGGTGTCATAGTTGAATCACACAGAATGTGACCCTGGTCACACGGCCTTTTGGATTTTCCCAGAATCTCGGCATGCATCCCAGGGACACACGTACACGGGATGGAGTATACAACCATCTACCCCATCACACGACTAGGTGAGGCCAGTAATGCTGGTCACCCTGTGTACCGATTACACGGGCTGAGAACCATGTATGGGCACATGTCCAGTGTACACGGAGCCGAACCCTATCACTCGAACACAATGTGTACATAGTACTACACACCATGTACTAACTTTTCTACATGACCAGCCTTACGACACGTGCCGTTGTACACGAGCAGTACCCGAAGTTAAACGACACAACGTGTAAATTTTCTACAGGTCGTGTACTTTTTGGAAAATGGCATGGTCTTCTTTGCCACTGTATCTTGGACATGGTTCATTTGGGTTAGTTACCCTTCTTCTCATTCCCCTGAAGGCTAGGCATCATTTCATTTAACATGAGTATGATCCCTTCAGAAGGAATTTTTGTGATAGAGTCGGCATCCCTCCGAGAGACCCCGAGCGAGATCCTCTATCCATTCTTGAACCTAGGTAGAGTCAGGCATAGACATGACCAACTCTACCGAGAATTGATCCTCTACCTAGCTAGTGAATCCACCTTGCTGGGGAATCCAGATGAGTCATGGTATCCGCCATGGCCCTGGCAGTGTTCCTCACCTGTGTATCGTGATCTTTCCTACTCAGGATTGTGTCTCCCGTAATGAGTGTATCTATCTATCATGAACTTTCCCACTCAAGAGTGTGTCTCCCGTAATGATTTTAACTACCCATCATGATGTTTTATGATAATATGTACTTCTCAGACGGACGTCGTTAGTGCTACCAGACTCGTGGAGTGTGTTCTCCCAGAATGAGTGCTACAGAGAAATCTTTGAACTGAATCCCAAGACGGGGGTATGTGGTTATGTGACATGCCTCTATACTATGGGTCTGGGTTTTGATTATATTTAATTTTTTATCTCATATTATATGTTCAGTAGACATATACTTTTTAGAGATGATGGTGCCTTTCCTTTGTGTACTTGATTTGTGTTTTTCGGGGTCCTCTACTGAGTATTGTTATACTCACCCATGTATGGGCATTGCCCACACGTGTCGTGTCTTGTGTAAATGAGAATCTTTTTTACAGAGTCCAGGGGGAACCAAGATAGAACCAATATTTCTATGTTATCTATAGGCTGAGGTGTTCTAACGACAACGAGCAGTAGTCACAGTACCTCTTGTGTATACAGGTTGCACTTTTCTATTTTTAGACACTGGTTTTAGTGGGATTGTATTGTGGCCCAGTTTACATTTCGTACATTACTTTCCGTCGCAATCTGTTGGTTGGGATTGATGTATGCATTTAATTTGTTACTTAGTGGTTTTTACTTTTCTGCGTTTCTGGGCTTAGAGATGTGTGCGAGTGTAAAGGTTCTCAGGCAATGCCTCCCATGATAGTAATATCCCTAATCAGTTATAGTCACCAGCCCCTAGCCTGTTGGAGGTAGGCTTAGGGAGTCACGGTGTGGGCCTTCTAGGATGGGTCATGAAATCTACATTCTGGAATCATGATATAAGTATAAGGATCAATGATATAACAAATTAAGTCACATGTGAAGTAAAAAAGAGAATATTACCCGAAGTGAATCCTTACTGTAAAATCATTAACACTTGTGTAATATAAGGTCATAATAAAACCATATATGGTAATATATATATATGAATATTATTATGTATATTATCTATCATAAACGTAACTTTATTATACAAAAAGCTTGTACGAGTATGGAGAGAGCAAAGACACAAGGTAAGGGGATTTCATCTCATTTTTAATTTCTGTGATATTCAAGCTATGATCGCCACTCATTCCTTTTGTGTGGAGTATTTAATTCCCATGATTATATTATATGTATATTGTACATAAATTTATGGGAATTCAAATTCCCATTTGATGATTTTACTTTCATTGGGATTAATTTTCAATGGATACCAAATCTGTAAAAATGTTTGGTCTCAATTTTCCTTATTTAGGAATCATGTTTAGATATGAACCTATACTATTTTTAGAGGTTCATATACTTAAATTTTAAATTCCATATAATGAATATAAATACTTTCATGATATTATATGCTTTATGTGATTTCATTTCCTTACATGGAGATCATGATCCCAATATAATAAGTTATATGAGTTTATTAAGCCAATCTCATATCTTTTCTATATTGTTTATGTATATACTTCCTTTGGTGAAATCTTATGATCCATATCTCAAAAATATTAATTATTTTACATATTATATTTTATTTCACGATATAATCATGTATTGGTACAATTTTTTCTCATTGGTATATAATTTATTTAAGAAAGTGCTTTTAGGAAAGCCGAACATTACCCTCCCTTCAGTCAGAAATGTTTGTTTTCTAAAAATAGTTTCCAAGAATATTATACAATTCCCCTATAATATGTAAAATAAATTTTTAAACATTTTTTCTTTTACTAATATGTTCATGGGAATATTTTTTTCACTTTCTAAACAAGGTAGTTTTCAATAGTTTTTATTGTACAAAAAGAAATATTATTTTGACCTCGTAGGACATGAACAGATTTACCAATTGTCATTTCTTCAAATACCACTTTGCATTGTTAACAATGTTAATCATCATGAAATTTTTTTTAAAAGATATTTTCTAGGAAAAATATTTTCAAAATGGTTTTAAAATTCATTTATATTTTTTATGTAAAAATTTAGTCAAATATTTCTCAATTCTAATTTACATGTTTTCTATGATCTTTCCAAAAATGATTTTAAAAAAAAATTCAACATTATTTTATAAGTTTTTATGAAAAATTATTTTCAAAAAAATTTCATGATTTATTTTAAAATTTTCCAGTGTTTTCAATGAAAAATATTTTAAAAACTTTTTAAGATTATTTTAAAATATTTCGTCGAAAAATGTTTTCAAAATGAATTTATGACTTATTTATAAGTTTTCAAGGTATTTTCTAGGAGAATTATTTTCATATGGTTATATTTATGTAAAATATGTTATTAAACTAGAACAGATATTTTCATCATGAATCATTTTTATAGCATATTTCAAAATTATTTTCCATCTATCAAGAAATCAATTAATGTAACTCTTAACTTCTCATAAATGATATAAAGGATCCATTTATATCCATTATATGAATGAGTTATACTTAATGTCAAAGTATTTATGAAAAAAATTTCTTCTTTATAGTTAATATGTTTATAAAACCCGTTTCTCTTTCATGGGTTATATACTGTTGAAACACAGTTATTTCAGGGGTTATGTTTTTTATGAAATGATTATGAAACCTGTATCTTTCTACATGTTATAATATGATTACATATTTATGATTACCATTTCAATTCATTGGTTATGATATAATTATTTATCATCTTTTGAAAAAATGTATGTATGATTTCATTATGTAGCAGGTGGGACCTATATATCCCTCTAATGCATTAGGTAATGATTTATTTCTCAGAAGATAAAGATGGTAATAAAGTCAACGGTTTTGTTCTACTATGAGAAGATGGGGAAAACCAATCCATTATAAAAAAATGACTTCCACTAGGGATGGGGGTTTGTACTAACTAGTAGGTGTGGTCACTATGATGATGGTAGATTAGAAAACCCAATCCATTATAGGAAGATGAGGAAACCTATGCCCTTACAAGGAATGAACATCAACTCGGGATGGTGGTGTGTCCCGCCCAGTGGGTGCAATTCCCATGAAGTTCCATGATAAGTTATAGAAATGAGTCTTGACTTACAGGGAATAATATTACATGTTTATGTATGCCATAATTACATGAATTATTTTTATATTGTGCTTTCATGGAATATGCTCTTTATTTCATTATGATCCATGTATTATTCTTATATTTTGATTTCATAGACCATTATCAATATTTCATTATGATTAATGTCTTATGAACTATTAAGATTTATGTCGTGATTCATAGTTATGATATTTGACATGTTGGGTGTGATCTTATAATGTTGCGATCATGTTCTTATAACCCTAAACTCATAATTATTCTTACACAGATCCCTTGATTACCCTTATAGAATATTTGATCTTGCCCCTATTTTATGTTTCTTTCCCTAGGTTATGAGAATAGGTTTTAGGTAGAACTACTAAAGGTGGAGATATTTGTGGGGGATGTTGAAGATCATTCACCCAGATAGAAGACTTTGTTTACATTTTTCAAAAGAAACTAAACTATTATGGTTCTCTAGAATGTATTTTTTAATGTACAAAATATTCCTCTAAAATGATGTAATATCCATGTTTGTTAATCCTAGGGAACTATAGTTAGTATCAAAGGAAGGTTTTAGTCAAAATTTAGAAATGATTATGGGAAAAACATAACAAGATCCCTAGGTTTATTTATAATGATATGTCTCGGGATGTATCTAAGGATAAGTATAAAGATTATTTAATGTTTAGGAAAATGTATTATAATTTTGGTAAAGAATAGGGTGATTGGTTTCAATGAAATACATCTCTATCTAGATACTACAAGTAGATGTGGCTTTGGAACAGATGTACATAGGGACAAGAACTCCAAAAAGATGTTCTGAGCTTAACGCGGGGTAATCTGGTTCATGATAACAGGCCTTTCTGCATACCATGTTTGACACTCATGGGGGAAATGCTTTGGGAATTCAAAAAATCTTGATGAACCATCATGAAGGATTTAGATATAAGTTATCTATGAATGAACTATGATGAGCCCAAGGTGTCATATATTCTGGAAGGGGTCATGATTTGGACATCCAATAAGATATTATCTTTACAACTATGTGGTTTTCTTCTTTGATAAGTAATTCATACATAATGCTTTTTGTCTTACTCAATAGATTTATCCATAAGGAACTCTATTAATGTTGAATCATATGGAAGATTTTATGATGAGGAGTCATGTGGGATGATCATTGGAGTGAAAGATGTCTTGATCAATCCTAATTTGTTTTCATGGAAAAAGATTTACCATGATTACCTTAAACAACTCTTGGACTCATAAAAGAAGACAAATAATGAGTTTGTTGAGTGTTTAGGTAATGGAGACCATGTAGGAAAGATGATTTGTTTTCATTTGTATCAAAAATGTGGAAATAATCACCTAAGTGAATCTCTTAGATGAACATGAAGGTGTTTTACTATGGAAAAGAAAGACACAAAGCAAGGGACTGGAAGGAAAAAATGAACAGTTTTTTAACAAAATGGATTGTAATTTCTTCTGCTCTAATTCATAATATAAGGTTATGTGTTTTATGTGTGTAGAAAAAAAATTATGAATCTCAATGTCCCAAGATGAATTCTCTAGAAGGGAACCAACACATTAGTACAAGTAAAAGTAACATTGCTGAAGATGAAGATACTACAGATGAAATGTGAATTCAATGAGGTATTATATAATAGGGTTGGGTAGAATTGTTAATGGATTAAGGATGAAGTAATTTAAGTACTTATTTATTGGGATTCCAGAAATAATAATGGTGAAATAAGTATGGATTGTTCAGTTTATGTTTTTTTCTATGTATTTACAAGAATAAGTTGAATGTTCATCAGGGAAAAGAATGTATATCTCATGAATGTTTACATTTGGACTAAGGAAAGGTAAAATTTAACATGTTATTTATGTTAAGATAATATTTTATGGATAAATATATATGGGATATGAATAATTACATTAAACAATATCGATTACCTTGGAAAAAAGTAAGGAAATTCTTATAGGTGGTTTATGCTACCACTAATGATGTATACATCATTTTTTTATTTAAGGAGATAATCAAATAAACATTGTAATGAGGAATCATTCATGTTTCACAAAATGATTTATGGTAATTCAGGTTGTTACCATGCCTTAAAAGAATATATGATGATGGTATTAACATGTATGGAATGTGACAATAAAGATATACTCTGTGTTATACAAGTGAATCAACATTAATCTTATTTCATGAATCTCTTTTATAAATATTTGGATTTAAACCATTGAGAAGGGTTATAAGGTACAATGTTCATGAAAAGTTTAAGTTACACTTCAGAAAAAGTATTTAAACACTATGTTTGTGTTAAAATCCTTGGTTAAATGGATAAACATCGATTAAACAGATTACACATATTTCCATCTTATATGTTACATTAATGTGGTTTTAAAAAAAAGTCATCATGTATGTCAGGTGAGAACCAATCATGTCTGGAAATGCCACGGGTCTTGAACCCATGATCGAAATACAATAGGGGTTACATTCGTACGACTTGCCTATGCGATGTCCTAGTTAATATCTAACTATTTTTAATGAATTAATATATATGACGAACTATTAATTTTTTATAGATTAAATCTTGTTGTTTTTTAGAGACAGGAAGTTATATTTTATTCTTTATGGGCCTTAAGATCTGTTAAATGCGATTTTTTGTTCATTATTCATCAAAGTTATTTTCTTTACATTCATGGATGTATTATAAATTCTTTAAAGAACAACATAAGAATGAAAATTTTTTATATAAATTTATCATGAATTACTCGATGTTCTAAATTAGGAAAAAAAATGTTATCAGAAACCTTAAATTCTAATGAACCAATAGCTTCGGGAATCATCACAGATTTATGAATTTAAGGCCCTCAACTTTAATTTGACTATTCAATTGTTTTTTATTTACGACCTCAATCACTCACTATAAATATTTATGTGTTTTTTCCATTTCAAATCTTCAATCCCAACCTATCTTCCCCTATGTGGAAACAAAGTTATATGTTACTTTGGGTAACAGTTATGGTACCAATTTTCCATTCTTAGGGGAAGGTTTATTATCAATTTTTATGATTCTAGTTTATATGAATGAAACTTTTAATTATTTATCATTTTATAACCTAGAATAATTTTGAGGGGGAAATCATTTTACGGGGGTAGAATGTAACACCCTGAGATTTTGAGAATTATTTTTTTCCAATTAATTTATCTTTTCAATATTTTCCATTTAACATGGCACTAAAAATAGTTCTTTATATATATATATATATATATATATATATATATTAAAACATAATTACAAACATTCCTTTCACACTTAATACCAACATGTCTTGTGCTACATGCAATTCCAACATGGGTTGCACTAAATGCAACACTGATTTGGCGTACGATGCACGAAACACTGAGTTTATATTAAACATAATTATATATATATAATTATTTAAAATATATAATTATAACCAAATTTGAAAAAATAGTTATAGTAATAGTGATAACTACTTTTTAGCTATTTTTTATAATAGTTTTATATAAATAAAACATATTTATAATGAAAGATAATATTTTTGTTAAAGTCCTTTTATGTTAAAAATATCATTGTCTTGAATGAAACCCTTATAATAATTAAAGTAATTTTAGAAATATTTATCAATTGAATTTTTAAAAATGATCTTCATATCTGAATTCAGAATTTTGAGATTATCCTTGGGTGAATGGTTTGTATTTTTTGAGAATCATTATTTTTTGATGAATAGTTAAAAATACTCCCTCTTACTTCAAAAAATTCCTTTTTGGTTAATAAATATTTATTGTTAAATTATGTAATAAATTTGTTTTAAGGAGAAAATAGGTATATATTTCATTAATTACTAAAATTAAACTCATTAGAATCAATTCCACTTTGAAATTTTATATAAAATCTTAACATAATTTTGAATTTTTTTTCTATTTTTAAAACCCTTTATTTCATCCCATCTATGGGATTTGCACCAATATTATTTTTTCCTCCTCTGTTATTTGAATTTAAAAAATATAATAGACACCAGGGAATTTAGTCTAATATTTAAATTCTAATAATAACATTTTAATTTTTGACCAAAATTATTTGTAAAAGTGATTAAAATAAATTAAAGTAGTTAAGAGAAAATTATGTTTGATTAGGGACTAGACATTAATATTAACGGCCAAAATGACCTAAAAACTTGTCAAAACCCCATTTTATGTCCATAGTTCGGCCATAAACCATACATTACGTAGTTTTTTTGGTTTGGAAAGAATGTTTTTAGGTATCAACATGTGCACACCTAACTTGTTTCGAGAAATTCTAAATGAGTCCATTTCCTTCCCTATAAATGGACACCACCTCTACCCATTACTCACACCTCTAAATAATTTTTTGTTTGACCAATATCTTCCAAATTATCCTCCTAAAAATCATACCTTCGACATTGAACCCCCACGAGAAATTTTTTTCTCATGGGAGCCTTTTGGCACAAACCAAAAGGAGTTACCCGAATTAGAGGTAGTTCCTTATCTCAAACTCATTTCCATTATTTTCTTTCTTCACCCTTTCAAATACCATTATTAAATTATTCTGTGAAAAAAAATTATCTTATATATAATATTATGTTTTTATGGAATGTTTCTCACCTTAAATTACACACACCTCCATATGAAAAGTGTTGAACATATTGTTTCATTGTACAAAGAACTACCGCCTCACGAAATGATGATTGTTCATTTTTTCATTTACAATCAATCATGGTTTCCATTATGATGGGAAATATATTTATATATCTCACATATTATATTTTATTTGTATTTATATTTTTTTATTCAATTTAGAACACACTTATCTTTTCTTTCAATTTTTTGTTAATATGATAATCTCGTTTGAGAAGTTTGAACTACCACCCCCTCAAAGCGATGTTATTCGTTCACACACCACATGGAATGTATTAAGGATGGGTTTACTAAAATTATATTATATATATTATTTTATTGATAGTTTAATAATTATATATATATATATGAACATATACATATATTTCATTAACATACATTCTTTCAAAATGATAAAAAACAGAAAACATCTTTCATGCATACCTACAACTTACAATCTCCATGAATGATGTATTCCATTACATAAGTAATTATTCTATAGATTATTATAATATAAATTTAATTTCTATAACTTATATTTATGTCATGTTATACATTCTATAATTATTATATAAGTTTAAGTATAAACGATATAACAAATTAAAACACATGTAAAGAACCAAGTTAATATTAATCGAAGTGAAACCATAACATGAGATCATTAACAAGAGGTTAATATATGTTCAAAACAAAAAATATATATTTTAATATATAGAAGAAAATTATTATGTAAAATATTTATATTAAAAGTATTTCTATTATATAAAAATATGGTATGATTACCTTGAGAGTCAGGATAGAAGGGTAGGGGATTTTATATCACTTTTAATTTCTGTGAGATTCTAGCTATGATCGCAACTATTTTCTTTTTTTAGTGTATTTAATGGCCCTGATTATACTATATGTATTATTTAATTATATTAATGGGTAATAAAATTCCTATTTTATGATCCTTCATTCAATGGGTTTATGTTTAAAAGGTTACCAAATCAGTAAAAATGCTTTGTCTCAATTTTCCTTGTATGATACTCAAGTTTTATTATTCACATAAAATATTATTTGAGGTAAGAATAATTCCATTTTACATTACATATCATGAATATTATTCATTTCATGATATTATATTCTTTATTTAATTTCTTTTCCTTACATGGAGAGCATGATCCCAAGATACCAAGTTATAATAGTTTATTGAGATAATCTCAATGATTTTTGAGATTGTTTTTCTAATTCTTCCTTTGGTGAAATGTTATGATACTTATATAAAAAATATTCATTAGTTTCCTTATTATATTTTATTTCATTATATACTCATGTATTGGTAACTTTTTTAAATCTATAGTACATATTATATTTAAGAAAGTGTTTTTAGGAAAGAACGAGTGTACCCTCTCTTCGATCATAAATATATTTTTTATATAAAGAGTTTCAAAGAATATTATACCATTAACCTATAATATCTAAAAGGAATTTTTAACATTTTTTCATTTAAAAATTAATTTAATGGAATATTTTTTTTCAATTTCCAAACAAGGATCTTTTCAATCCTTTTTAGCGGGCAAAAGGAATGTTCTATTGACCACGTATGAAATGTATATATTTACCCACCATCATTTCATTGAAGATACCTTTGCATTGTTAAATAGGTTAATATGTAAGAAAATGTTTTTAAATGAAATTTTCAAGGAAATTTGTTTTCAAAATGTGGTTAACCATCTTTTATATGTTTTGATGGAAAATCATTTTTAAAATATTTTCAAGTCTTATTGACATGTTTTCAAAGTGCCTTCCAAAAATTAGTTTGAAAACATTTTCTATATTAGTTTATATTTTATCATGAAAAATGATATTATAATTTTTTTTAAAATTTTCATTAGAATTTCCTTTTGTTTTAAATAAAATGCTATTTAAAATGTTTTGAAGTTTATTTTAAAAGTTTTCAAGGAAAAAGGTATTCAAAATTATTTCACATCATCTTTATATGTTTTCAATGTAATTTATAAGAAAATTATTTTCAAATGGATTTATGTATTAAAAATAATTTCTAAACCAAAAATGATATTTTCATCAAGAAACATTTTTAGTAGATATTTAACGATGATCTTCCATCTAGGATGACATATATTAATGTTACTTATACCTTCTACAAAATTATATAAAGGTTTCATTCATATCATTTCTTTGAATGAGTTATGCATAATGACACGGTCTTTATGAACCCATGTATTGTTTATTGTTAATATGTTTGTAAAACCATTTTACCTTTCATGGGTTATATGCTTTTGAAACCCAATTCTTTTCATGGGTTATGATTATGGTTAAATTATTACGAAACCTATCTCTTTCCACATGTAATGATATGTTTACAGGTTTATGATACCCATTTAATTTCATGGGTTATGATATGATTATTTATGATATTGTGGCCCATTTATGTATTATTTTATTATGTGATGGAAGATACCTATATCTCCCTTCAATACATTGGGTAAATATTTATATCTCATGAGATAATGATGTGAATCAAGTCAACAGGCTTGATCCACTATGGGAAGATGGGAAAACCAATCCCTTATAATGAAAGGACTTCCACTAAGGATGGTAGTTTTTCCCGCCCAATAGGTGTAGTTACCATGATAATAGAAGATGGGGAAACATGATCCATTATGGAAATATGGGGAAACCCAATATCTTAAATGTAAAAAAGTGCACTTGGGGATGCTGTTGTGTCCCGGACAATGGGTGCAGTTCCCATGAAGTTCCCTGATAAGTTCTAGCAACGAGTCGTGGCTTATAGAGAATGATATCACATGTTAATGTATGCAAAAATTCCTTGTCTTATTCCAATGTTATGATTTTGTGTCCAATTCTCTTTATTTAATTATGATCCATGTCTTATTCTTATATTATGGTTTCATGGCCTATGCTCATTAATTAATTAGGATTCAAGTATTATTAACTTCCACGATTTATGTAATGAATGATGTTTATGAAATTTGACATGCATGGTATGATCTTCTAATGTTTTTATCATGTTATCATACCCTTTATGCTCATAATTATTCTTATATAGATCCCTTGTTTACCATTACTGGTCATATTATCTCACTCATTTATTATGTTTCCTTTCCCAGGTTATGAGGAATTGTTTTAGGTAGAACTACCGAAGGTGGAGATCATTATGGGAGATGTTGAAGATCATTCAATAGGATTGATAACATTATTTCCATGTTTCCAAAGATAATAAACTATTATGGACATCTTACATGTATCTTTATAATGTGATGAATATTTGAATAAAATGATGTATTATCCATGTATGTTACGTCTGGTTCACTATAAGTACTATGAAGAGGAGTTCCCCTTTTATAAGTGAAATGGTATGGAATTTCTATAAATTAAAAAATAAATTCAATAATGGAAAGTAACTCTCTAAGAATGTATTTTTAAAATTGATAAATAAAAATATATATAATATATAAGTTCATGTCACACAACATGAACTATATTAAAAACATGTTTTTAACAAATTTTGGCCTTTAACTCAATTACAAAAAAAACCTATACCAATGGTTCAAAACCATTATTATATGTATGAGAATCATCAGTATAGATTGCCCAAACAATTCTCTAAAACATTGGCTATTGTGACATTGGGAAAGGTCTATACCAACAATTTACAGTGAAACATTAGAATATGGTGGTTAGAATTTGGTGTTAACAATGGTTCACAATGAACTATTGGGATAGAGATATGCTAACAGTTCAAAACCATTGAGAATGAGATTTACCATTGGTTCAAACCATTGGGATATAGTTATACCAATGGTTCCAAAACCTTGGGAAAGGCCTATACCAATGGTTGATATTAAAGATTTGGTATAGGGTCATTATAATTTTATTTTACCAACTATAGATACCAAAGCTTGATGTACATGGAAATTACATTACTTTTACGAAATACATAATAGATAACAAAAACAAACACCCAAGGATCGTAATAGTTTAGTGTCTTTGGAAACTCAGAACAAAATATCATAATCATGGTGAAATGCCTTCAACATCTCCCATAAAGATATTCCCCTTTAGTTTTCATACCTAATACATATCATTATATCACGGGAAAATAAAACATATAAAGGGAGAGCTCAAATGCTCAGTAAAGGTAAGCATGGAGGAAATAAAAAAACCATATACATTTGAACTTAAAAACATGAACAGAAAGTTCAAACATCAAAATCTTGAGTTGTGAAATAAATCTTTGCAGTACGTAAGGTCTACATCATAAAGGATCGTCAATCATGATAAAATATAATGAAAATAAAACATTTAATTGTTGAAAACCAATAAGAACATGACATGATTTCAATATTATCCAAGGAATTTCTGCCAAGACCATCATAGTGGACAAATTCCATTACCGAACTGGGTTTTCATGCCATTCCAGCCCTGTATTACAGAACTAGATTTACTTTTCTTTCCAGCCATGTTTATCTCATGAGATATAAATCTTTTCCTAATGAATTGCAGGGGGAGATAGGTCCAATCGATCTTATAATAAAACCATTCTTATGTGTGCCAAAACTTAACCAGAAATCATTCATCATAACCCAATGAATAAAATGGGTTTCATATACATCATCCCATCATAACATAGTCCATATAAAAACAATGAATATAATTTCATCATAAATATAATAAAACCATTTAAATAATTGGAAAATTATAAATGAAATATATCCATATTAATTAATGTCATCTTGTATGGAATATAGTTTTGATAAAAACACTTGAAATGAATTCTTGATGAAAATATCAATTCTTAATTAAAATCCGTTTATTTTATTAAAATGTCATGAAATTTTAAAAGAATTTTTTTTAAATAATCATAAAATATTGTAGAATAAGCTTCATAGAAATAAGGCATTATGAAACTGTAAATATATGTTCATGCTGTATATGTTAAACAAAAAATTCTACCAATACATTTTCTGTAAAAGTCAAAAATATCATTATATGGTAAACAAAAGGAAGATTCCTTCCATACAATTTTGGAAAATTAAACAAAAGTTAAAAAAGAATTTAAACATACATGGAAGATTACTAAACACTTTACGAAAAAATTTATATAAAACATGGACAAGGATGATAAATATAACCCCAGTAAATACTTATGTGTAAACAATCTCAGATAAAAATGAGATTGCAAAATTATCCCTTACCTTAGGTCGAATTTCTTTCGTTCGTGTCCGAACCTACTTTATAATGATCTAAATAATTTCATTGAATTATTCAAGAATCATAGTCATTTTTATGATATCATATATGATTCACTTTCAACTTTATATTACCTTTTCATTTGTCAATTCTATATTGAATCAACGTTTTGGGTAATAATTGTTTCATTTGTCGTACGTGTGTGGAATTTTTGTTCATGATATTATTACTTATATCACGATTTACTTACATATTGAATGTAAAACAAGATTTATAAATCACATATATATATTTAGTGTATATATATAATATATAGATAAATTAAATAGAATACATCATTCTTGGAGATGGTAGGCCGTATGTACGCATGCACCCTATTATCCTTTCCATATTGACTTGAATGAAAGTAAGAAGATGAAATTTATATATATATATACATAAATAAAGTATAATTATTATGTCATATATCTCATTATTATTCATTATATATCATTTATAAGCATTCTTGAATGGTTAACATTGAGAATAAATCTGATCGTGTCGTGGAGACGGTAATCCGTACGTACGCATAAGCGATGATATAATTTCCATAATTATTGAATAGAATTAGAGTGGATGATATAATATCTCATAATTAGTATAATTTTATAATAATCATATATATAGTTATTATTTCTACCATTATACCCACCCATGTAAGGTGGTGGTGGAAAAACAGATTACACAACTATGTGGAGACGGTATTCCGTACGTACGCATGCGCAGTGATTCCGTTTTTCGATGGATGGATAGAAAGTAAAATAGGGATATTTCATATTTATGAAAACATATTATTATATGAGTTACTCTGATTTTATTATTTTATAATGAAAAAACTAATGAATTGGAAGTAGAAGAAGAGATAAATTTGAAAGGATCGGTAGAAGATATTACTTCTTGTTGAAAGTGCCTCCTTTAAACTTCCTCTTAGGGTACTAGAGTTGGTATTTTGAGAAGACCAGAACCTATATAATGTTACTAGAGATGTTGGGAAGAGGAAGTTTCCGGGGTTTTCCCAGATTGAAGGCTCAAAATTGAGAAAATAGGGGAGGGAAAGAGGCGCCCTTATATAGGAGAGGAGAGAGGTACTTTTGGAATCTTAATAAATATTAATTTATACTAAACACAACCCCACATAAAAACGTCCAATGTCACTAAAATTTGGATATAAAATAATATAGGGTTTTAATATCAGCAAACAATCAAATTTAGACATGTTTTCATTTTATTTTAAACCTTGTCATTTTGATTTATCCTTATTTAATCTATTTAATTTTATTTGAGGAAATAATGACATAAATTTTAGATGATTATAAATACTTACTTATGTGTTTATAATTGTATATAATTTGATACTGTATGACGTGTTAGACCATATAAATTTTAATTTGCGATTTTTAATTATTTTTGTGATTTTTAAACAATTTAATAATATGTTATTTTCATAAAATATAAATAGTGTGAATTTTGATATAATTCAATTATTTGAATTTAAATAAAATCAAAAAATATATATTTTCAAAAAAAACCTACTTAATAGATTCATAACAAGTCATATTCATTTATAAAATTAGTGGATCACTTTAATTAGTTCATATATTATTTATTTTCAAACTTTTAAAATCATTTATATGATTTTCTCTTAATAAAATAATCACTACAACATTTTTTTATAATTATTTAATATACTTATTTGAAGCATAAAAATTAAAAATAAAATACAATGATGAATATAAATCAAATATATTTCATAATAATTCTTTTAGTCCAATTTATCTTTTAAAACACCCAACTTTTAAAATGTTATTTTTAATAAATTCAGAAGGTGAAAACATTGACATCATTTAATATAAAATTATATAAATTCCATAATCTATTTTATAAAGCTAAAAATGGTCCACAAGTCTACACTTAAATGATTATGGTGTATATATACTTGACAAATATGTTTTGGTCAGGTGTTTGGTTCATTTTATGGGTATTATGATTTTAATAAAAACTATATTATAGATTTTTCACTAGATAAATAATTTTTGCATCATTAATGTATAAGCTATTATAGTAATTATATGTTTCTGAAAAATTACAAAGAAATTAAGATGATAAATAGAAACATATTTTTTTCACATGAGTATTTATAATCTATTTTTTATTAAGTATAACCATATATTAAAAATAATTTAATTATTAATGTTTGAGTGTGACATATTGTACATATCTTTAAATAAAATAAAATACATTTATTAATCACATACAAGTGGGTTACAATAGATATCATTTCGACCCAAATATATTTTAGGAAGAAATATAATCATAAAATTAAATTAAGACAAGTGTTATGGTAATTTTATAATAGTATTTTTTACATTTAATTACCTAATTTACCTTTAACTATAGTAAATAAAATTTATCGTAGTTGATATTCATAATGCCCAAAAAAAATGTATCCTATTAACATAATTTGGAACTAATAAATCCAAATATAGAATCAATTTTTCCAAATTCAAAACACAGAATTTGTAGTAGTTAATTTAAAATTAATCTCGTTGTCGAAAATAATGGGTTTTTGTTTAAAACATTGCAAAAGATTGAAATGTTTTTACCTATGAATTCAATGTAAAATTAATGATAATGTCATAAATTATATTAAATAGTAAAAATATATTTTATTAATACTTTAAAACCATTCAATATTATAATTTAACTATATAGTTTATCTCAATGAAAAAAGTTGTTTTTAATTAAAATTTAGCATATTTTTACTGTTCAGCAAAATATGAAATTTATTAGACTAATTTCAAAAAAAAATTCGAAGAAAATATTTATAGCCTGATTCAAAATAAAGAAGTTTAATTTTTCAAATTGAACTTATAAACTTGTGAAAAATTATATTTAAAATGGGTGCGCCATCATAAGGCTACAAAACAACATTTTTTTTAAAAATATGTATTTTATCCAAAAATTAATTTTGTTCTCATACCTAGTTATAGAATATGTGTAAGATGAATGATAATGTTATAAAATTAAAAATTTGTTTAATACAATTCATAACGTCTAGTTCATAAAAATATTATAACAATATATCATTGTTTAATGAAACTCGGTATTGTGTACAACACACGCTATTGGGGAAGGCTTCTCTTGCATGCATCACAAGCCAAGGATAGTGTTGTGTATACTACAAGCTAATACATTGTTGCATACAGTGAAAGATTATCTTGGGGTAGCTTACAACCCAATAAATCAATAAAATTAAAAATAATATTTCTCATAAAATTTCGGGGTGTTACATTCTACCCCATTTAAAATAAATTTCACACATAAAATTCGTATGGGTTATAAATCATTTACTACTTGAAAGTTTTTTTCTATAGAAACCCACACAGTAAAAAGGAATTATAATACTTAATTTTAAAAATTAATGTTATAAACATAATGGCCACCCAAAGTAACTCAGCACTGGGTTTCCACGTAGAAGAATGTAGGTGAAAATATAGATATGGAAGAGAAATATAACAATCATGTTTTGATGAAGAGTGGTAGAGAATATGGATATTAAGAAGCCCACAATCACAAAGCCGTAAATTTTTAATGATCTAAGGCACCATCTGATTCATTAGATATGAGGGTACTGGGACGACATTTTTGGTTCTCAACATAATTTCTCTAAATTTGATGAATTTTTTGCATAAGGAAAAAAATTACTTGATTTCATTGCAATATCATCGTTGGTCATTTAATGAACAATTTCTACTACATCTCTTATTTAAGGAAATGAAGTTGATTTTTCTATTCATGATGTGTTAACAGATCATGTGATAGAATGATAGGTCATTCCATCTGTCTCTATCACAAAAATGATAGCACGTGATATTAAATATACATAAGTCTATCTATGGTGAGGTTAATCGTATAAGGTTCCAAAAATGGACTTATAATTCATATATCATACGTCTTAATAAAATAAAACTAATTTCTACAAACTAGGGACTTCTAGTAGGCCAGTGCTTGGCGATAAAGACCTATTGCACTTCAGTTGTGGGTTTGAATCCTGATACATTGTCCGACGCGATGGGTTATCACCCATCCTACGAGTTGTCCTTTTTCTAAAACAACACCATTATAACATTCCAAAAATAATATCGAATTTTTTTTATCTTTAAAAAATACTACCTCATGTCTAACTTAATCCATTTCAATATTTTAGTCTTATTGAATTTACTTATATCCAAACTCATAGTATAAAGTAAAAAATTTCTAGATAGTTCATATAACAAGCATGTGAATACCATAATTTATCCCCCATATATCATAAGATATATCTTTGTTGGTCACATTAAAAACATTTAAATACCTTAATCATGTATTCATGAAACATGAATTACTATATAATCATAGTGAAAACATTAATTCTACAGAAAGTTAACACTTTCCACATGCCAAAATCCCCAAAATTCTATATACTCAAACCATGATATCACTTTGTACTTACATCAATCATGAGATCATTAATAATATCCAAAATATTATTTTCTTCTTATCCCTTCATTAGGCGCATATCATCTGTTTCCCAAAAATATTTCAAGCACTTTTCGTGGTTACCGGTACCATACAATTATTGAAAACCAATACATATATATTCCAATATTCTAAGATACTATAAATTAGATTCTGCAACACTATTTTGGAATCCCGTTACATAAACACTTAATCATTCCACCACTTCATTGTCATATTCAATATCAGTAATAGTGATCACATGTGAGTTCACTATTTCCTCTTCCTTAAGAGGTTGTTGATTTTGATCATCATTAATCCTTGGATTTGGGAATTGGTTTGCATAATTCCTCATTTCCTTGCACATGTAGCATTGAAGTCTTGGAGGCGCGTTCTCTGTAGTCTTTTCTCTATTCACATCATTAGCTACATTTTTCACATTACATCGATACTTATCTATTCGATGACCTTCTTTTCTATAGTTAAAAACATTTTCTATTCTCATTAAGACAATAGCCACTATGTTTCTTTCCACACATTGAGCATAACGAAACATTTTTCTTCTTTTCATTGTTGTTTTGAGATTGTTCCTTGAACTCCATCTTTCGTCTCTTGTAAAAACCATGAGATGGATATGTAACACCATCTTACAGTTCAACCTTTAGAGCACAACGTACAATATCTTCATAGCTATTAATGTCTCTTATAGCTAATGCCTTTCAAAGACTTGGTTTTATGCCATTGAAGAATCGATCAAATTTACTTTCAGGTTGGGTGATAAATCTAGATACATACCGTGAAAGACTTGTAAAATCAACTATCTATATACCAACAGATTCATCATATTTTTACATAAGCTCAAGAAACTCATTTCCATATTTTTTTTGAAGAATACGAGGGAAGTCCTTGTTGGAAAACAGGTTCTTGAGCTTTTCCCATTCCATGGATTAAATTTCATCTTGGGGCCTTGTATTTTTAATTAGAGTCCACCATTGGTCTACTTCACCTATTAAATAGTAAACATCCAGAATGACTTTTTCATGTACCGAACAACAAAGTATGGAAAATATATTTTCAATGGTACTGATCCATTTTTCAGTAACAAGTGGATCAGAAGACCCACTGATGGAAGGTGGATGTTTCCTCATGAAGGACTCAATAGAATATTGTTCCCTTCTCTGCTCATTTGGAAGTCCAGAATGATTCATAGCTTCTGTATGTATAAAAATAAGATTTTTCACTCCATTTACCAAAACATTTGGTTGATCAAGAGGACAATTGTTGCATTGCCCAGTGCATTGATCATTAACATTATTTCTTTGGGTTCTAACCATTATCTAAAACCCATAAAAATAATAGTGTGAGAGGAAAAAATCATACTAGGAAAACAACATAATCAAGGGGAGTACATTCAAAATCTAACATCATAGGTTTAATCCTTGTTTATTCATGATCGTTATCATAATTCTAGGACTATAACATATACTTATACTTAAACTTAGGGACATCCCTAGACATATCTTATAAATTTCCCTAGGAATCACACTAAAGTTTACACATCCTAGTTTCCAAAGGTTAACTAAACCTTTCCTCTGATACCAACTGTAGTGACCCATTCTTGACATACATGGAAATTATATTACTTTTTCGGAATACTTAATACATAACAAAAACAGACACCCTAGGACCATAATATTCTTTTTTATTGGGAAACTTAGAAGAGAATATTTTAATAATGGGGAAAGATATTCAACTACTTCTATAAATACATTCCCATTTTATGGTTCCTAAAACCTTCCTATATATCCTGGGGAAAATATAACATATAAAGGGTGATCTCAAATGCTTCGTAAGGGTAATCATGGAGAAAATAAAACAAACCATATAAATAAGAACTTAAAAACATGAACATAATGTTTAAACATCAAAATCTTTAGTTGTGAAATAATTCTTGGCAATTCGTAAGGCATATATGATAAAGGAACATTATTCATGTTAAAATAGCATGAGAATAAGACATGTAATTATATAAAACTATTAATCACATGATATTATTTTCATATTAGCCAAGGCATTTCTGTCAAGGCCATCATAGAGGACATGTTCTATTACTGAACTGGGTTTACTTGTTGTTCCAACACTGTATTACTAAACCATATTTACTTGCCCTTCTAGCCATGTTTATCTCATGAGATATAAATATTTACCTAATTAATTATATGAAGATATAGGTCCCACCCATCTCATAATGAAATCATTCTTACGTGTGACGCAAAATAAACATAAATCATTCATCATAACCCAATGAATAAAATGGGTTTTATATACATCATCCCATCATAAAATAACCCATATAAAAAATAGATATAATTTCATCATAAAAAAATTAAAACCATCTAAATAATAGGGAAATTATACATGAAACATATCTATATAAAATAGTTCCATATTAAATACAAAATAGTTTTGATAAAACACTTGAAATGAATTCTTGAGGAAAATATCATTTCTTCTTCAAAATCATTATTGTTTTTCAAAATGCCATGAAATTTTAAAAGAAAAGAATTTCATTGAAAATAATCATGAAATATTGTAGATAATGATTAATATAAAAAATGTGTTATAAAAATATAAAAATCTGTTCTTGCCGTATAAGTTAAAAAAACATTCTCCTCATACTTTTGTTGGACAAGTCAAAAATTCCATGACTGGTAAACAAAAAAGAGATTCCTTCCATAAAATGTGGTAAAAGTAAAAAAAGGGTAAAAATAACTTTAAAAATACATGGAAGAATATTACAAACTTTATGAAAACATTTTTATAAAACATGGACATGGATGATAAATATAACCCTAGTAAAAACTTATGTATAAGAAATCTCAGATAAAAATGAGATTGCAAAATCATCCCTTACCTTAAGTAAAATTTCTTCCTTTTGTGTCCAAACCTCCTGTATAATGATATAAATAATTTCATTTACATATTCAAGAATCATAGTCATTTTTATTATATCATATATGATTCCCTTATGTCTTTATGTTACCCTTTCATTTGTCAATTCCATATTGAAGCAACGTTTTGGGTAGTAATCATTTCATTTATCATACGTGTTTGGACTTGTTGTTCTTGATATTATTACTTATATCTTGATTTAGTTAATTATAGAATGTAAAACAAGATTTATATAACATATATATATTTAGTGTATATAAATATATAATATATAGATAAATGAAATGAAATACATCGTTAATGGAGACTATAGGCCGTACGTACGCATGAACGTTGTTTCCATTTCCTTATAGAGATGAATGAAAGTAAGTAGAGGGAATATATATATATATATATACATAAATCAATTAGAATTATTATATCATATATCTCAGTATTATTAATTATATATACATTATAATCATTCTTGATTGGTTAACATGGAGAATGAATCTCATCGCGTCGTGGAGACAATAATCTGTACGTACGCACGAGCAATGATATCATTCCCATAATTATTGAATGAAATTAGAGTGGTAGATATAATATATCATAACTTTTATTATGTTATAATAATAATATATATAGTTATTATCTCAACCAGTATAAGAATCCAAGTAAGGTGGTTCTGGAAAAACATATTACACCACAAAATGGAGACAATATTCCGTACGTACGCACACGTGGTGATTTCATTTTTTGTAGGATGGATAGAAGGTGAAATGGGTTGTTTCATATTTATAATAACATATAATTATATGAGTGATACTAATGTTATTAATTAATAATGAAACAACTAATTAAGAAGAAGTATAGAAGAAATAAATTTGAAAGGATCAGAAGAAGATATTACCTCTTCCGCGAAGTGCCTCCTGGAAAATTACTCTTTGGGCAGTAGAGTTATTGTTTTGAGAATACCAGAACCTCAATAATGTTACTATAGAGGATGAGATGAGGATTTCGTAGGTTTTAGACGAACTTGAAGGCTCAAAATTGAGATAATAGGAGAGGGATGGAGGTTCCCTTATATTAGAGAGGAGAGGGTCACTTTTGGAATCCTCAAAAATATTAATTTATAATAAACTCAACCCCACATAAAAACAACCAAAGCGACTCAAATTTGGATATGAGATAATATAGGGTTTTAATCTCATAATCCAATTAAATCTAGACATGTTTTGATTTTATTTTAAACCCTATCATTTTTATTTATCTTTATTTATTCTATTTAACTTTATTTGTGGTAATAATGTTATAAATTTTAAATTGTTATAAATACATACTTATGTGTTTTAAATTGTACATAATTTGATACTTTATTTAATTTTAGACCATATAAATTTTAGTTTATAATTTTTAAATAATTATTGTTATTTTTAAACAATTTAATAATATATTATTTTAATAAATATAAATTGTGTCAATTTTGACATAATTCATTTATTTGAATTTAAATAAAATCCAAATTGAATATATTTTCTAACAAAAACTATTTAATAGATACATAACAAATCATATTAATCTATAAAATTTGTGGAGCACATTAATTAGTTCATATAAATTTCATTTTAATACTTTTAAATTTATTTATTTGATATTTCTCTTAATAAAATAATTACTACAACATTTTTGTATAATTATTTAATATACTTATTTTTGGCATAAAAATTAAAAATAAATCACTATGATTAATATAAATCAATTATATTTCATAATAATGCTTTTAGTCAAATTTATTTTTTAAAACAACCAACTTTTAAAATGTTATGTTTATTAAATTATGAAGGTTACAACTTTGACATCATTTAAAATAAAATATTATAATTGTCATAATCTGTTATTTAAGGCTCTCAATGGTCCAAAATATGACACATGAATGATTATGCTGTATATATACTTGACCAATATGTTTTTCTCAAGTGTTTGGGTCTTTTTATGGGTATTATTATTATAATAAAAACTATATTATTGATTTTTCACTAGATAAATAATTTATGCATCATTAGTGTATAAGGTATTATGGTAATTATCTATATAGTAAAAATTAAAAATAAAATACCATGGTAAAGAAAAATATATTATATTTCAAATATGTTTATATAATTGAAATTATATTCAGTATATCCTTATATTAAATATAATTTAACTATTAATGTTTGAGTGAGACATATTTAACTTGTCTTTAAATAAAATAAAATAAATGTCTTAATCACATACAAGTGGGTTACAATAGATAAAATTTCTACACAAGTATATTTTAGGACGAAATATAATCATCCTATTATATCAAAATAGTTTTAGGGTAATTTTATAATTTTTTTTCCTTTAATTACCTAATTCACCTTTAACTATGGTAAATAAAATTTACCGTAGTTACTATTCATAATTCCCAAAAATAAAATTATCATATTAACATAATTTGGACCTACTAATTACAAATATTTAATCCATTTTTAGAAATTCAAAACACATAAGTTTCAGTAATTAATTTAAAACTAATCTCATTGTCAAAAAAAATGTGTTTTTGTTTAAAACTTTGCAAAAGTTTGATATTTTTTACCTATGAATTCAATGTAAAATTAATGAAAATGATATAATTTATATTAAATGGCAAAAATTTATTCTATTTATACTTTAAAAACATTCAATATTATAATTTAACCATATAATTTATCTCGATAAAAAAGTTGTTTTAATTAAAACATAGCATATTTTTAATATTCATCAAAATACGAAGGTTATTAGAATAATGTCAAAAATTTATCCAACATAAATTTTTATATTCTGATTCAACATAAGAAGTTTAATTTATCAAATTAAACTTATAAACTTGTCAAAAATTATATTTAAAATGGGTGTGCCATCAAAAGGTGACAAAACTGCATTTAAAAAAAATACTTATTTAATCCAAAAAATTAATTTGTTTTCTCGTACCTTGTCCTAGAATATATGTAAGATGAATGATAATGTTATAAAATTCAAAATATGGTTAATACTATTCATAACGGCTAGTTCATAATTATATTATAAGAATATATTGTTGTTTAGTGAAACTCTGTATTGTGTACAACACACGCTATTGGGGAATGTCACTCATGCATGCAACACAAGCCAAGAATAGTGTTGCGTATACTACAAGATAATACAACGTTTCATATAGCGCAAGAAAATCATGGTGTAGAGTACAACATAAAACATCAATAAAATTAACAAAAATCTAATAAAATTTAGGGGTGTTACACCAACAGTTCATTGTAAAATGTTGGCATAGACCCCCCCACCCAACTCCACATCGAATAAAATCTCCAATGCCCACTACACCTGCAATAAAAACAACAAAACAGGACACATGAGGTAATAAAACAAGAAATGCACTGCACCTACAATAAAAACTACCTTGTATTAAAACAAAAAACATGAAATAATGAAACAAACATCCCACTACTCCTACAATTAAAAAACATCTTCAATGAAAACAGATCATCCTCAACCTACAATGAAACCAATAGAATTTCCTTAACACAAAAAACCTACAATGAAACCAATAATGAATCCTCAATTAGAAACAATCCAATATATAAATAATGATAAAAAATTAAATTAATTGAATCATTTAACCAATGATAAAAAACATGAAAAATAACACATATATTCATTCACAACAAATCATCAAACAATAAATGTCATAAATATCAGTAAAAAATCAAACAAATCAATATTTCCCTCTTCACCATCACTATCATCACATTTATACTTTGCCTCATCCTCATCCTCATCCTTATCCATATCCTCAACCTCATCCTCATCTCAGCCTTGACCTCCTCTCCTCCCACTTCCACACCATCCTTCCTGCCCTCTTCTTCTCCACCATTACCAGCTTCTTTGTTGTTGTCATCCTTTCCATTATTAAGAACATCATCATCCCTACCACCAAAAAGACTACATCTTGGTGCACTATATAACATATTCATCATCTATATATATGCATCAGAAGCCAAAATTTTCACTAGTGGATGTGATGGAAATAAAAAATTTATCATTTTCATAAATTCATCATTTTCCCTTTGAGTCTGTTCATCCTCCTACATGTCCCTTTTCCAGCCTTTTAGACCTTAGTCTTAGCCTGTGATACCCTTGTATTATCTTTTTCCAACAAGATGTTACTAGAACCTGCAGCTAATGTGGTCAAATATCTTGTTGGGACAATACTATTCTCTGGTGGGTAGAATACTCTGCCATGGCGATCATCTCTCAGATTATAATGTATGTGATCTTTTAGGATGAAGTTATTAGTTTTGTGGTAATTAAGGGCCTCAAATGTATACTGTTACAAATATAAATTGACTATTATGTTAAAAATAGATATTTAAAATTAAAATCAACAATTTAAAACATATAATTTTCTTTTGTGTTGGTTCATTGATCACGCTTCCATATCTTTTCATCATACTCATGAAAAATAGGTTTTATTGAGGCAAAATACCTTCAATATTTAAAACCTTACTCAGTAATGACATTGAATGTAGGAAATCATAATTGAAAATAAATTACTAATAATAAATTTCATACCTAATATCAAATGGATATTAATTCTAAATAAATCCAAAAATAAAAAAATATGGTGGATGAATTATAACTAGGTATCAATGATTTTGTTATCAATAAAAATAACATATATATAAGTGGATATGTCATCCGAGTAATCAATAGTAAGGTAATTGTGTGATCTCCATAAGTAATTATAATATGAAAAATTATTACTATGACATAATGTAATATGCATGAATGGGTCATTAACATGCTAACACTGACTATAAGATAAAATAATTATGTTTTTGTAAGATTTAATAATACAAATTTCATTACCAAAATGATCATTTTGAGATTTTAAATGTATTACTTTAGTTGTTTTGATTTGATGATATAAGTATTTTTCTTCTCCATCAGATGAGGTCTTAGTGTTATTTGGATGCCCTTATTCAGTTACAATTATTCAAATAATGACTAAAAGAATTCTGTTGCATGGGGGTTTTCTAATATTTATATAATTTTAGTTTAGTTTGGTTAAATTTTTTTTATTCAGGAAATGATCCATTATAATTATATCTGGTCAGAAATTTTCATTCATGTTTACTATTTTTGATTTGGCCCATTTTGATTCATTAGGATTCGATTCTATTTAGTTTGGTTTAAGTATGGTTGTGGGTGGTTTAGGCCAGTTCAGTTAATTATTTATCTATTTAAGTATTTATTTTTTTGACTTATTTTTTTAGATCTATTCCATTGGGTCTGATTTATTCCATTAGATTTTATTTCTATTTCGATTAAATCAATTTAAATTAGTTATATTCTAGTTAATTAATTTTTTCATAGTAAGATCTAGTTTCATTTCGTTAAGATCAGGATGGATTAATTGTATCAAAATCTGCAAAATCATATTTAGTATATTCTTAGTTCAGACAATTCATATTGGTATAATACAATTTGTTTTTATTATGATTGATTTAATTTATTTTTTGGTAAGACCCTAAATCTTCTTAAATTATGTTTTTGTTTATGTATTGATTTGGAAAATTATTTTTGGGCTAATAACTTTTTTTCTAAAAGTTCATGTGAAGTACTGGGTGTGTTATGGGGATTTGGGAAATGTAAAAGGATGAAAAGTGAGTTTTTGGAAATGTTGCACGATTTTCACATGGATAGTGAAAATCATGCAGAGTATCATGGGAAACCATGCATATAGGAAAGTGGATAACTAACGGTTTTGAAAACCATGTGGAATCTACCAAAAACCATGTGAAGGGGGTGATATTTGGGCAGTATCTTTCGCATGGTTTTCAAATAGTTTGGAAAATTCTGCGGCCTAGAATCTTTGAGAAAATTACAAAAATGAAACCCGATGATTTTAAAACCCAACTGGGGTTTTTCCTCCTTCTTCTCCCTTGAAAACCTATAAAAGAGACAAAGGGAACATGATCTCTGAAGGATCAGTATTATTGGATTCTTGACCACTAGGAGTGTCGTTAGAAGTTAATCATTGATTCTTGTGAGCTTAATCTCCTCGTCCTCCCTCTTTTTTGGTTTTGGTCTTGTCTTTTGTGATATCTCCATAAAAATATATTAATCCTTTATTTTTCGGTAAGATCTAGGTTGAGACTTCAATGTGGTGTTGTATTGGGATGTAATGACATTATTTATATGGCATTAATCATTGGATTCAAGGTAGGTGGGCTACAATTTATATCCTATATTTGTTCCCTATATTTGTGCATGAGTGTTGTGGTTTTTCCCTTCACATGTTGTGTATTGGTTATCCTCAGTATGAATTGGTAAAAATGGTGTCTAAATGACTTCTTTAAACCCAGACGATCCCCGTGGGATGTGTGGATGAGGGCTTGACCATTTTTTGGCCACCTGTGAGGTGTGCCAAAAAACTCTTACCTAGAGTGTGGTGGGGTTAAATGGAGGGTTTCCAATTATTTTTGTGGATCCCATGTAGAATATGTTTTAATGGTTGATGAATTCATAAATGAAACGATGAATAATATTTCTATGGAAATAAAGGCATAAGACATTATTGGAATGATTTGAAAATCAGTAATTGGGTGAAATAGAGTATTTCGATTGTTTAATGGACTTGATTATAAATGCCTAATGGAATTAGTTCATATTGAACATGTAATGGGGTAATTGAATGAGAATGGGGAATATGTTAATGAGTTGTAACAGGGGAATGTATGAATTGTGGAATGGGTTAATACATGAGGATTAGGTGGTGCACTTAAATTATTGAATGTAATGAACAGATTGTTTTATGTGATATGATATTTTTGTTTGAAATACATACGTGGGTAAATACTTATGGAATTAGAAATGATATAAATGGGTTAATAAATGGTCAATGATGAATTTGGATAAGGAATAGGGGTTGTTGAATACACCGAATGGGTTAAGGCATGGGAATGAGAATTTGGATAGATGGATATATGTTATAATTGGTAAATGTGTCAATGGGTTATGGAAGAATATAAATTCCAATGTTGTTGTTATGAATTGTGATAACTAATGACATTGTATATGTTTGATTATGTTATGGAATGGTTTTGGTGAGTTGATAAATAATCATGTGCACATTGCATGGTAGTGTCGGGTATTGACATGAGGTTCTCCACCCATGGGTCGAGCTAGAGATTGAGGCTCTAAACTCCACTGCAAAATGAATTGGTTAGAAAAGGGGATAGAGGCTCTATTCCTCTAACAGTTACATTCCACCTGGGTTGAGGCTTCAAGGTGAGGATAATTGTTTGATGTGATATGTGTGTCCCTAGTGGGATAAAGAATGGATTTATTTCCCCTATTCCTTATGATTGATTTCCATAGACCCTTGTATGGATGATATATATGACTAACACAAAGAGAATATGTAAAAATGTATTATGTGGGAAAACTGTATAGTGAAATTTGGATAAACTCTAGTCATGAACTAAATGCTCCTTATTAACTTATTTCACCTGATCTATCCCATTTTTACTTATGTTTCATTATGTACTTCCATTTACTATCCATTAGAATGGATATTTTGTTGACACTGTTGGTGGTGGCCTATTGAGTTTTGTAATCACACCCTGCACGGGCTGCCATTGGGTACCTGAGGAGACTTCGGGGTTGATGGTTAGGAAAAATGAAAGGGACCTATACTAAGATATTGATTTAGGATCGTTATGTTAATGGAGAAGGATCTGTACTTAGTGTTAGGACCTGGTGGGATTTTTTGGCCATTACTTTATTTTGGGTTCTCTCACTTGCACTATACCATGAAATGACATATTTACTATTGTATATGATTGTAAACCATTTTGGGAATGGGTAATTTATGCATGTTTTTTATTGGTGTCTATTTTTTTCATTGTTTAAATTATTATATACTGTGTATTACACTAGTAAAGAGGGTACAGTCTCTTCACATGAGTCATTAGACCCTCTCCGCTAGTCAGCAACCTCTTGCATACGGGGAGGCACTTTTGTGGTCATGTGAAGACCCGGCTTGGAGCACCGGTTTAGCAGCTTCTGGGTTAGAGATGTTACAAAGTGGTATCATATGAGTTTTTTTCTCTTTCTTATTATTTGTGGATGGTAGAAGGAGATTAGGATGTGTTGGGCCTTGGTGATGAGCTCATTCGTGGGATTAGCTAACCCATATACGAGCGAAAAACTAAGTCACCCTTGGTGGGAATTTTTGTTCTTGATGTGTGTTGTAATAGTTGAATGATATTTCACTATTGGGTGATGCACATGTTGTATGATTTTAATGATTTATGATATTCTTCTCATGGTCTAAATGAAATGAGGTGGTGCATCCATGCATCATTTTAGGAAACTAATGATATAGGTGGAATTAATCATTATAGGCATACACACGGGATGGTTTTGCATGGAAATAAAGAGTGGAATGCATTTTTACTCTGAGGATAAATGGTGCCTAATAATGGTAATGAAAGAGGGTTAAGGAAAAGAACACAAATGAATATTTATGGAATATAAAGTAAAAAAGTAATTTTATGGATGGGATAAAATTATGGGTCGTGATAAATTGTAAAATTTTGACTCGGTGTCTAAAAGAAAAAGGGTTGTATAATGATAGTAAAATTGTTAATGATTTTTTCCTATTGAAATGTTCCATCAGTAAAAATGATGATTGTAACAAGTTGGGAAATGGGGAATGTGACTAAGCGGATTGGATCGTGTCGTAAAATAATATTTGGTTGGAAGATGTGTTGATGAAAGACTTTTGATTAAAGGATATTGGTTACTCCATGTTTACCTAGACCCGCGGTAGACATGGTATGGGGGGTAGTGTTCTAAGTGTGATGCTGACTATTAGGTTAGAGCAGGAAGAATGAGCAGTTTAAGGTTACAAGGGTGATCCAATTTCCATATGTGGTTAAGTCTTATTGGTCATTCATCAAATCGTGGGGTGAATGGTATGTTTTAATTGATAATGATTGAGTTTAATAGTGGGAATCCCTTATGTGGTCAGTTTGACACTTGTATGCATAAGTTGGGCAGTGAGAGTGCCCTAGTGGAGACGTTGGATTTTATTTGTGAGGCCATACTGGTTATGATGTGGCATGGGTGTTGGGTTTAGGGTTCCCTTGGTAGGGTGTGGCCATTGGGTTGTGAGGAAATGTTCGATGATGTGAGTGAGGGAACACTCGTGGTCTATGAAAAGAGGGAGTACATGATAGACCATCAGGATGGTGCCTAGGTCTTGGTGTCCTTGTGAGTAGAGACCGTGCAGGTTATGTCTTGAATCCCGAAGATGATGTTTTTTTGTAGTGTTAATGAATGTGTACACCTTTGGTGTGGGAACTAGAGTAGATAATTGTTTTTAATGCTATGAATACAATGCATTGGAATGGGAGTGTGATGTCCATTAACGTGAATTTCCTTGTTCGTGTCAGGAAAAGTATTGTTGGAGATAGGACCAATGGTTATTCCTAGTTCTGACTCCAGTCTAGGGAGTTGGTATCATTCAAACCTCAATGTGACATATGAGAGATTTTGGGTAGGGCTTCTAGTGATTTTGGGTGTGTGTCGCACATGTAGATGTTATGGGCTTGGGCAGTGGGACTCTGAGTTCCCCATGGTGCAAGTTTGGACTAAAGGGATATGTGAGAAGGTTGAGTGTTGGTGGAGATACTCGAGTTATGGTTATGCATTGATAGTTTTGACAAATCAGGGGTGACCATGGGGGAGGTTAGCCCAATGGTACAGGTACCTCAGAATATGAAACATGGGAGATGCTTCAGAGGTGGTGTTAATGCATATTGAGTACCACTAAGTTTTAGTAAATGGTATAATTATACCTGATTATTCTATAAGGTCGCCATTGTTCTTGGAATGGTATATACGGTTTGTTTTATAGGGTTTTACCGTATATATTCATTACTCACCTATTTGTATAATGATTAATATATGCTTCAGGTTGTTTTGAGTGGATGAGATAAAGGTGATTGGGATGTGGTTATACGCTTTCACTCGACGGTGACACCCGAGGAAAGGGTAGTCATGTGGCTAAACTTGATTGTATGAATGGTTTTTTTGTGTAGCGATGGTTGAAACTATTTGGAAACCACACCTGAGTGGTGATGGTTATGTGTAGATGTGACACGTTCAGTAGGGAAACCCGAGATCCCTGGCAGGTCATGGTGTCCCATAACTTGAAATATGAAAGATATAAGTTGGTGATGGTGTTTTTTGACAACTTCATAGCATACCTTATCTAGTGAAGAGAATGCCCAACATCATGACATCGTCCTATGTATGTTGAGAAGCTCTGGATCATGCAAAGATACATGATGGTGTTTGGTTGGATGAGGGACATCATGATGTTTACACTCATGAAAACAATATTTGTGAAGCTTGTGGATGGGATATACACCCTTAATGGATTTGGGTGGGTCCTCGGGATGGACCAAATGAGGATAAACACCATGGGTTCTATTCACAAGATCTGAGAACGAGCACTGGGTTATGTTATTTTCCTTTTTATTGAAAAATCTAGATGGTTGTATCTAAGGTAGAGGTTTGTCTTGTGTTGAGCGCAAGAATCGGTGGTGGGAATCCCTCATGGTGATAAATAGTAATGACACTCCTAAGGTGTGGAGTGATGATTCGATCCCAGATGTGGAGAGGAGAATATTGAGATGATGTGGTGGAACTGGGATGACAATGAAAAAATTATGAGGTTCTTGTAAGGTTCCTCAAAGAGTTAATGCGGATCTTCAATGTGGTGACTGATGAGCCATGTGTCAGCTTTGGGCTCAGGGCGATTCTATGTGATGCTTGTGATTTCTGTGTTGATGTCGTAGAAGGGTGTGGTTCGATATGACAACATGTGGTTGCAAGAGAGGTTGGGTTCTCAAACTCCAAAGAGGATTAGGTTTAGACTCAGATAGTTCTCATTAGGTGATTTTAGAACATCTCAATGTTGTGTGAACCTCATCCATGTGATGTGGTGTCATGCCAAGGGTGAAGCTGATGACGGTCTAGAGGGCAGTAATGCCATGATGGTGGAGTTCTATTAGAATTTAGGGAACAACCTCAGTGAGTGCATGTGATGATAATGGGAGGCTTCAAGTAAATAATCACCTCAGGAAGGTGGGAAAAAGGTTAACACACCACCAGTGAAAGGTGGGCGTTATGGGACAATCCAGTTGGGGCAGCCCGACCTAACATGGTAAACTTGAATTGGTGTGGTGAGATTGAACCACCTATGGGTTGATACTGTGGTAGAAAGTATCTTCCTAGAAATGACGTTTATCGGAGTTTGTTCAGGTTGACCTTATTCTATGAAGGGATAGTGTAGGAATTCCATTTCTTTTGGTTTCAACAATGCTACAAGAAGCCAATGAAGGGTAATTACCCTATAGATGATTGGGCATGGTGAGTTGTAACATGTTAGGTGGTGGGACAGTTGAGTCAATATCTTGTGGTCCTTTATCTATGGGGGAAGTTCTGTGTAACCTAAATTGGTGGATAGAACCATACTAGATAAATGGTCGGTTGATGACATGATCATAGTTTCGGGTTGGAAGGACTCGAGTGGTCACCATTCCAGTGAGTGGCCTTGGTAGAGGGCTTTGTAAAGAGTTTAGTTTGTCAAGAAACTGAGAGCTTTGGGTGGAGTATGGTTGTATAGTTTTGGAATGAAATATTCGAGATACTTCATTGGAAGTATCTTGTTTTCTTCTCCTATTGATACATGATTTTTATCCATTAGAGTTTGGAAAAAAGAGGAAAATGACACCATGTGATTTGGGTCATGAGTTGTATAAGGGATCAGGCATATACGTTACCGATTGGTTTCTCCATGATTATGTGATGTTGTGTGTTAAGTATTCATGTGTTTTGAGTTAGGTGTTGTCACCTACGATTTCCCCATGGAGTTCTTGTGGTGGGAATGGTTAATGTGGATGCATCCTTGATGAGTTTTCACCTCATGTCATGGTTGTAGTAAGGAAGGCTTGTGGGGAAAGTCAGTGACCTTGTTTTGTGTTCTAGGGGATTTGTGATGTTCAATAAGGATTATTGGGGATGGTAATGGATAAACCATCAGAGTGGAATGTATTTTAGATCATGTAGATTTATGATTCTTGGAAGATTGACTTGAGGATGAATCATTATAAGGTGGGGAGATAGTTATATCTGAGAATTTATTAAGGTATTTTTTTGTTTATGTTTTGGTTTGGCCTCTTATTTTTGGGATAAATAAATTTTTCCCAATGTTCATGTGTAGGATCGGGGGAGTTCCAGGGGTTAGGGACATGAAAGAGGAAGAAAAAGGAGTTCATGGTCATGTTGCACGGTTAGTGGAAACCATGTAGAGCATCCAAGGAAAACGTGCATCCATAGACAGAGGCTTACGCATGGTTTGAACATGGTGTGGAATATTGTATGGAATCCCTTGGAAATCGTGTGAATAAGTATATTTTTACGTAGTATCTTCCATACAGTTTGTGCACGGTTTGAAAAACTGTGCGGGTAAGCCGTGAGGCCCAAATACTTTGAGAAAATTACAAAAACGCCTCCCCATGATTTTAAGACCCATTTTGTGTTTTTCCTCCTCCTTTACCCTTGCAACCCTAGGAATGAACCAAAGGGACCAATATCTATCAAGGATCTATCTACGATTCTTGACTATTTGGAGTGCCGTCAGAAGTGAAATGAAGATTTGGGTGAGTCTAATATTATCCTCCTCTCACTTTTTCTTTTTAGGTATTTTATTTTGTGAGATCTCCATCCAAAGATCTCAACCATTTCTTTTTTTAGTGAGATCTAGGATGAGGCTATAAAGGTGCGTTGGATTGAGATCTAAGGACTTGATTGGGAGGGTGTTCTTCAACAGATTTGAGGTAGGATTACAAGTTTAATCCCAATGTTTTTTCTTTGATTTGGGAATAAGTTTTGGGGTTTTCCATTATCAAGTTTCATATTGCTTATCTTGGATATGAATTCGTAAATTGGGTATCTAAATGACTTTCTGAAACCCTCACAATCCTCATGGGATGCATGGAGGAGGACTTGACCATTTTAAGGCCACCCATGGGGTGTGCCAGAAAACCCAGACCTAGAGGGTGACATGGTTAAGTAGAGGGTTGCTGATTATTAATGTGGAACCAATATAGAATATGTTTTATGTTTTTTTGTGTCATAAATGGAATGATAAATAATATGGCTAGGGAAATAAAAGTGTTAGACATTGTTGGAATGATATGAAAATAGGAAATTGGGTGAAAGAGATTATGTCAATTATTTAATGAACCTGATTAGAAATACCTAAGGGAATTATTGCATATTGAATGATGATAGTGTAATGGGGTAATGGAGTTGGAATGTGGAATATGTTAATGAGATGTAACAAGGGAATGGATGAATTTCGTAATGGGTTAATACATGAGTATTAGGTGGTGCACCTAAATGATTGAATGTAATGAAAGGATTGTGTTTTGTGATGTGAGAATTTTTTTTGAAATACATAAGTGGGTAAATTCTTGTGGAATAATAAATGAGATAAATGGGTTAATGAATGGTTAATGATGAATTAGTCTATGGCATAGTGGTGGTTGAATACTCCTAGTTGGTAAAGGCACAAGAATGAAAATTTTGCTATATGGCTATAAATTGTAATTGATAAATGTGTTAATGGGTTATTGAAGAGTATTAATTTCCATGTTTTTTAGGAATTGCGATAACCAATGGAACTGAATATGATTGGTTGTGTTATGGAATGGTGGGGGAGAGTTCATAAATAAGTATGTGCACATGGCCTGGTAGTGTGGGGTATTGACATGAGGTTCTACGCCCACTGGTTTTGTTTTAGACCAAAGCTATATACTCCAACCCAAAATGTCTGGGTTATAGAATGGGATATAGGTTCAATTCCCCTAATGGTTTCATTCCACCATGACTGAGGCTTATAGGTGAGGATAATGGTTTGATGTGATATGTTTGTCCCTAGTGAGATAAAGAATCGATTGACTTCCCCTATGCATTTTTTAGAATGACATAAACCCATGTATGGATGATATATCTGCCTAACCCAAAGATAATACATTAAAATGGATTATGCATGAGAATGTTATAAGAAATGAAATTGGGATGAACTCTAGTCATGAACAAAGTTATCCTTGTTAACTAATGGCACCTGGACCATCCCTTGATTACTTACCTTTCATTTTGTACTTGCATGAACTATCTATTAGAATGGAAATTTTGTAGACACCATTGGTGGTGGCCTACTATGTTTTGTACTCACACCCTTCTTGGGACATCGTTGGATACCTAAGTAGAATTCTTGGTTGCATGTCAGGACAATGGAAATATCCCAACACTAAGATGTCGAGTTTGGATCGGGATGTTTATGTAGAATGATCTGAACATTGATTTGGGACCTATTGAAAGTTTTTAGCTATATTATTATTTTGTTTCTTTCACTTGCATTGTAGCATGACATGACATATTTACTGTTGTATATGATTGTACACAGTTTTGAGAATGGTTCATTTATTCATGTTGTTGATTATTGTATATTGTTTTTATTGTTTAAATTATTATCTTCTGTGGATTACTCTAGTAAATATGTTATAGTCTTCCCATATGACTCATTAGACCCTCACCGCTAGTTGGTAACCTCTCGTGTATGGGGATGCATGCTATAGGTCATGTGATGACCTAGATCGGAGCACCGATTTAGTGGCTTCTGGGTTGGGACATTACAAAGTTGTACCAGCAGAGTTCTTTTCTCTTTCTCACTTTTGGTTGATAGTATATATGAGATTAGGATGTGTCAGGCCTTGGTAATGAGCTAGTGTTTGGGAGTATCAATCCCATGTATGAGGAAAAAACCTAGTCACCCTGGGTGGGAATTTTTTATCATGATATGTGTTGTTATAGTTGTAAGATATTTCACTGTTGGGTGCTGCACATGTAGTGTGCTTTGACTGATTTATGATATTCTTCTAATTGTCGGAATGTCATGATATTGTGAAATCATGCTTCATTATAGGTACCTATGGATATAAGATGGAAACATCATTATAGACACACACACGAGATGGGTGTGTGGGCAATAAAGAGTGAAAAACATTTTTACTCCTATGATAAATATGAAAAAAATTATCCCTAATAATGTTAATGAAAGTGGGTGAATGAAAAGAATGAAAATTAATATTTTAATAATATTGTGTAAAAAGAAATTTTACAGATGGGTTAAAATTTTGTGTTGTGATAAATTGTAAAATGTTGGCTCGATGTCTGAAAGAAATTGGGTTGTATAATGATGTTAAATTTAATAATGAATTTTTCCTAATGAAAGGTGTCATGAGTTAGAATGATGACTGTTACAAGTTGTGAAATTGGTAATGTGCCTAAGAGTAATGGATCATGTCATAAAAGAATAATTGGTTTGAAAAGGTGTTGATGAAATTCTTGTGATAAATTGAATTTGGTTTCTCCTTGTTAACCCTGTCCCGCAATTGGCATTTTAGTGGGGAAGTGTTATAAGTGTGATGATGACCGTTAGGTTAGAGCATGAAGAATGAGTTGTTTAAAGTTGCGAGTGTGAGAAATTTTCCATATTTGGTTATGTTCTATTGGTCATTCTTTAAACCGCCAGGTGAATGGTATGTATAAAATGAAAATGATTGAGTTTAATAGTGGGTATCCCTTGTGTGGTCGGTTTGACCCCTGTATGCGTATGTTGGGCCGTGAGAGCGCCCTAGTGGAGACTTTGGATTTGATTTGTGATTCCTTACCAGTTATGATGTGGCAATGCTGGTGTGTTTAGGAAACTCTAGGTAGGGTGTGGACGTTGGGTTGCGAGATGTTGTTCAGGGATGTGAGTGAGGGAACTCTTGTGGTTCATGACTATACGAAGTACATGTAAGACCCATAGGATGGTGCCTGGGTCTTGGTGTCCTTGTGAGTAGAGACCATACAGGTTGTGTCTTGAATCTTGGAGAGGATGTTTTTCCATAGTGCTACTGTATGTTCACACCTTTGGTGTGGATCCTATATTATATTATTTTTTGGTATGCTAAGTATAGTGTGCATTGGAATTGGAGTGAGAGTTCCATTCACACACATTGCCCTATTTATGTCATGACAAGTTTGGTTTGGAGAGAAGACCAATGGTTTTTCTTAGTTGTGACTTCATTATAGGGAGTTGGTATCATTAAACATTAAATGTGACCTATGAGAGAGGTCGGGTAGCTATTGTAGTTCTTTTGGGTGTGTGTTACACATGTAGATGTTTTGGGCATGGGGAGTGGGACTCTGAGTGCCTTGTGTTGAAGGTTTGGTGTAATGGTCTATGTGAGAATGTTGAGGGTTTGTGGTGGTACTCGAGTTATGGTTATGCACTGATAGTTACAAAAAAGAAAGTGTGAAAATGTGGAGGTTAGCCTAGCGGTGGTGGTACCTCAGAATATGAAACATGGGATATGCTTAAGAGGTGTTGTTAATGCATATTGAGTACCACCATGTTTTAGTAAATGGTATGGTTATATCTGGTTCTTCTATAAGGGAACCCTAGTACTTGTGATGGGATGTAAGGTTTTTTTAAAGATTTGCACCATATAGATGACTGAATCACATATTTGGATGATGATTAATTGAGGCTTGATCTTGTTTTCAAGAGGAAGAGATGAAGGTGGATAGAATGTGGTTATATTCTTTCACTCCACAGTGACACCTAAGGAAAGGTTTGTCATGTTTATGAACATGTTTGTATAATTCATCTGGTTGTAGATCGACGGTTAAACCTAGTTGAAAACCATACCAGAGTTTTGATGATTAAGTGTTTATGTGACACATTTGACAGGGAATCGCGGGATCCCTGGAAGTTCATGGTTTCCCATAATGCGACATCATAAACAGATAATTTGGTGGTGGTGCTATTCGACAACTTCCTAGCACACCTCAGCTAGTGACGATCATGCCCAACATCTTGACATCATCCTAGGTATGTTGAGAATCTTTAGCTAATGCTAAGAGACCTGATGGTGTTTTTATGGATTAGGGACATCATGGAGTTTATGATAATGGAAACAGTATGCATGAATCAGGAGGATTGGATGTACGCCCTCAATGGATTCTTGTGGGGTCCTCTGGATGGACTGAATGGAGACAAACACCATGGGTGGAGTACAGGGAAACCAAGAATGGTCTCTGGGTGATGTTCGTTTTCTTTTTATGGGAAATTCTGGAGGACTATGTATAAGGATAATGATGGCTTGTGTTGAGTGTAATAAGCGGTGGTTGGAATCTCACATGAAGAGAAATAGTAAGGACACTCAAAGGTGGGGATTGATGAGTCGGTTCTAGATGTGGAGAGGAGGACATCAAACTGATGTGGTGGAACCAGGATTACAATTAAGAACCCATGAGGTGAAAGTTAGTTTCCTCATGCGGCAATGTGGAACATGGATGTGGTTACTAATGAAAAAGTTTCGGCTTCAGGCTCAGGGTTGTTTTGCGTGAAGCTTTTGATGTCTGTGCTGAAGTCGTAGAAGGGTGTGATTGGATTGGACAACAGTTTGTGGTAATGGAGGTAGGGTTCCAAAACTCTGATGAGGATTGGGGTTAGACTCAGTAAGTTCTCTTTTGGTGTTTTTATAACATCACGATGTTGGGTGAACCTTGGCCATGTGATGTGCTGTCATGCCAAGGGTGAAGCCGATGATGGTCTGGAGGGTCATAATTCTGGGATGGTGTCATTCTACAGGAATTTTGGAACGACCTAAGTGGTTTCATGAGATGATAATGATATGATTACAGTTAGTAATATCCATGGGAAGGTGAGAAAAAGGGTAATATACCACCAGTGAAAGGTTGGTGCACTGGGATAAGCCAGTCGGGGTGGCCCGACATGACATGGTAAAATTGAATGGGTGTGGTGACACAAACCCACCTATGGGATGATGTTGTGGCAGAAAGTACCTTCTTGGAAATGAAATGTATCTGAGTAAGGTCAAGTTGATGTTAGTCCCTGATGAGATAGTGTAAGAATTCCTATTCATTTGGTTTTTACAATGTGACTAGATGCCAATGTAGGGTAATGCCCCTATGGATGCATGGGCATGGTGAGTTGGAAAATGATAGGTGATAGGAAATTTGAGTTGAGATCTGGTGGTCCTTCGTCAATGGGAGAGGTTCTACATAACAGAACATGGTGGATAGAACCATACATGATAAATGGTTAGTTGATGATGTGATTAGAGTTTCGGGTTGGAAGGACTCGAATGGTCACCGATCGGGTGAGTGGACCTGGTAGAGAGCTTTGGCATGAATTTAGTTGATTGAGTAATTGAGAGTTTTGGGTGGCGTTTGGTTGTATAGTATTGGAGGGACATCTTCGGGAGATGTCGTTGGAAGGATTGTGTTTCCTCCTCCTGGTGATACCGGGTTTTTCACTGTTAGGGTTTTGAAAACAGAGTAAAATGAGGATAAGTGATTTAGGTCATGAGTAATATATAGGATTGGACCTATGGGGTACTGACTGGTTCCTTCATGGTGATGTGATGCAGTGTATTATGAATCCATGTGTTTTGAGTTAGGTGTGGTCACCTAAGATTTCCCCCATGGAGTCCCCGTGGTGGGAATGGTTGAAGAGGATGCATCCTTGAGGATTTTTCAGCTCGTGTTGTTGTTGTAGTGAGGATGGCTTGTGGGGAAAGTCCATGCCCTTGTTCTGTGTTCGAGGGGATTTATGATGTGAAACCATAAATATGAGGGATGAAAATTTATTGAAAGATAGAGTGGAAATTTCTTTAGTTCCGGATGTTTAATGATTCCTAGAAGAGCGACTCGAGGACGAGTCGTTATAAGGTGGGGAGGTTGTAAGATCAAAAATCATCTAAAGGTATGTTTTTTTAGGTATTGGTTTGGAATCTTCTTTATAGAATAAATAAATTTTTTCCAAATTTCATATGAAGGATCAGAGGTGTTCCGGTGTACTAGAAACTATAGAGGATGAAAAGGGAGTTCCTGGGCATGTTGTATAGTTTGCGCACGATTAGTGAAAACCGTGCAGAGCATCTCGGGTAACCATGAAGCCATGGAGAAAGGATTAAACATGTTTTGCGCATGGTTTGAATTACCATGTGGAATCCCCATGAAAATTTTGTGAATGGCTTTATTTATAGGTATTATCTTCCACACGATTTGTGCACGGATTGGAAAACCGTGCGGGTAAATCGTGCGACCCAAAAACATTGAGAAAATTACAAATATTCCACCCCTTGATTTTATGACCCAACTCAGGATTCCCCTCCCCCTTATCCGTTTCATCCCTAGGAATGAACCAAAAGGACCAAGATATCCCAAGGATCATTCTACTTTGATTCTTGACCTTTTGGAGTGCCATTGGAAGAGAACCTATGTTTTCGATGAGTCGATTCCCCTCCTCCTCTCTCTTTTCCGGTTAAGGTCTTTTATTTTGTGCGATATCTATCCAAAGATCTAAAACCTTTCTTTTTCTATGAGATATAGTTTTAGGCTTTAAATTTTTGTTGTATTGGGATCTAAGGACTTGATTGGGTAGGCCTTCATCAACATATTTGAGGAAGGTGGTATACAAGTATTATCCATTAGGTTTCCCTAGATTTGTGCATGTGTGTTGGGGTTTTTACCTTATAAGTTTTTTCATTGGTTATCTTGGGTATGAATTAGTAAATTGGCTATCTAAATGACTTCATGAAACCCTCATGATCCCCATGGGATGTGTGGAGGAGGAATTGACCATTTTATGGACACCCATGGGAAGTGACGGAAAACCCAAACCTAGATTCTGTTGGGGTTAAGTGGAGGGTTTCTGATTATTAATGTGGAACCCATGTAGAATATGTTTTAATGGTTGATTAAGTCATATATGGAATGATGAATAGTATTTCTAGGTAGTTGAAGGCATAATACTTTGTTGGAATTATTTTAAAATATGTAACTACTTGAAATAGATTATGTCGATTTTTTAATGAACATGATTAGAAATGACTAAGGTAATTAGTTCTTATTTAATGGTGAAATTTTAATGGGGTAATGGAATTAGAATGAGGAATATGTTAAAAATATGTAATAGTGGAATAGTTGAATTGTGGAGTGGGTTAATAAATGAGTATTTGGTGTTTCATCTAAATGATTAAATTTAATAAAGGGACAGTGTCTAGCGATATGAGAATTGTGTTTGAAATACATAAGTGGGTAAATGATAGAAGAATGATAAATTGGATAAATGGGTTAATGAATTGTTAATGATGAATTTGGCTAAGGAATAGGGGTTGTAAATTACACCTAATGGTTTAAGGCATGGGAATGAGAATTTGGCTATATGGATATAAATTGTAATTGGTAATTGTGTTAATGGGTTATGGAAGAGTATTAATTCCCATGTTGTTGTTGTGAATTGTGATAACAAATGGAATTGAATATGCATGGATTTGTTATGGTATGGTTGTGGTGAATTGATAAATAAGCATGTGCACATGGCTTTGTAGTGTGGGATATTGACTTGAGGTTCTATGCCCACAGGTTGAGTTATAGACTAAGGCTATAAACTCCACCCCATAATGCATGGGTTAGGAAAGGGGGAAGAATCAATAATCCCTTAACAACTTCATTCCACCTAGACTAAGGATTCAAGTTGAGGACAATAGTTTTATGTGATATGTGTGTCCCTAATTAGATTGGGACTAGATTGATTTCCCCTTAACATTGTGATTGATTATCTTAGACCCATGTATGGATGATATATATGCATACCCCAATGGGAATGCCTTAAAATATATGATGTGTGAAAATGTTATAAGAAATGAAATTGGGATGAAATCTTGTCACAAACTAAATAAACCTTGTTAACTAATGGAACCTGAACTATCCCTTGTTTACATACCTTTAATTTTTTTACTTTCATTGACTATCTATTAGAATAGATATTTTTTAGAAATCGTTGGTGGTGGAATACTATATTAGGTACTCATACCCTACTCGGGCCGCTGTTGGGTACCCGGGCAGTCTTCCTTGGTTGCATGTCAGGACAAGGGCAAGGGCCCTACACTAATATGTTCAGTTCAGATCAAGAAATTTTAGGGATATGTGTAACGTACCAGTTTCAGAATCCACCCAGAGGCGCCACATGCCTGGTTGTTCACATGGCCTCAATGACATTTCCCCGAACACTAGAGGCTGCCGACTAGCAGTGAGGGCCTTAGGTGTGATAGTGTGGAAACTATGTTCTCCTTAGCAGAGTACATAGTAGAAGTAAAAAAATACATACAAGAGAGGAAGCAGTAATAATGAAATACAACAGAAAATTGAGAGTATAAACTGGAGAAAACATATATAAAATTATGCATGATACATATGTCTAGAAAAACATCCAAACAAGTCACAATGATGGAATGAAACAATGCTAAACCAAAGTGCAAAGAAAGCAAATAAACTCCTTAGCATCACAAGCCATAGATTTGTCCCATGATCTCCAGAGCCACAGTATGTCAAGTACCTAATGTAGAAGGTCACATTCCCTTATCTATACCTGCTACAATATAATCTGTTAGGGCCAAAAAGCATTACACAAACAGGATGTGAGACTAAATCTCAGTAGGAACAAACCACGAGATCTGTGCCTAACAGTCAGTGAATATATGGAAAGTAAAATATAGAAGGCAGTAAACAAGGAAAGCACGCAGCAGAAAACAATCCATAGTTTCAAAGCATACAAAACCCCACAACATGAAATATCTAATCAAACAGATAAATACAACATGTAACCCACTGGGAAGGACCTAAAACCTATCCCATATGGTTCTTCCTAGATACACAAACAAGCAGCTAAACACAAGGAAACCCTAAAAGAAGTACTCACAGCCTATACCCTATGGTCCTACCTAACAAGTACAAGAAACCCTATGGGAAGTACATTATGTCTAACCCCTATGGTTTAGGTTAAGCATAGAATCTATGACGAATCACTCACCATCAACTCCCTTTATAGTCTTGTATCAGTACTAACGGTGCTCTAGGAAGCACTCAACGTCTCATTCCACTTGTGACCCGCATCGAGGAACTACATAAACCCTAGGGAAGCACTCAGCGTCAATTCCCCCTATAGCCTCACATCATAATTTATAAAGACACTCTAGATAATTCCTTACATACATCCTCCCTATGGTTTATACATCAGGTTCTCACGGCCCTATATAAGGCAATAAAGTGTAGCAGCGCGTAATGGCCAAGGTAAACCTCATGAACTACTTGTCTAGAATTCTACAACACAAGAAGATAATAGAATAATAGTCACACCATCCAACAATACTAGGCATGGGATAGTAAATAGTAGCCTAATAGGCAAGCAAGACCCAAAGGTTGAAATAGGAAAAACATGCATGGAAATAAATCCAAAGCACAAAAATTTAACCTATTCACAATCAATAATCATCTAGTCAGGAATACCAACATAGCTGAGAAAAAATAGGTCCAGAACTGTTAATGCGTAATACCTAGTTCCTGGGAATTGGGAAAATTTGCACATAAAACTCAAAGACACTCAATAGAAAGGCCCAAACGACTGACCTCGGGGTTAGGAGATTAATATACTTGAACCTCTAAGATTTAATTTCCATATAATGCCGTATATCTAAGAAATATTTTAAAAATTTCAACTGATGATATCTCACGATAAAGGATAAATCAGAAGATGATTCTCTAGGAGAAGAGAGAACTCACTGATGCGATTCCAATGCAATAAACAGTGTTTCAATCGGAGGACGAATGTAGGCTTGGGGGTTTGTCAATGATCTGTGGCCATATGGGTTCTCTCTATCAAATGAGACCTCAAAAAAGTGAGTTCTAGCAATTAGACACGACCCTATTGCATTTAATAAAAAAAGAAAGTACATGGCGTGTAATTTTGAAGTACACAAAGTGTACTCGCCTTTTCGGTACTCCTCTTTAAGTGGCCTCTAATTCACTCCCACATGGCTGTGAGTGTGACAATTACACGGCTAGCACACAACCTGCTCTGATAAGGAAGTACACGACGTGTACTTAGAAAATTTCCAGAATTTCCTCTTTTCCCCCAAAAGAACCACAAAGGAAAAACATGCCTGAAAAAAAAAGATCCGGGTTCTTACAAACTTCCCCCATAAAGAAATTGGACCTTGAATTTCTCTAGCGTGATATAGAAGAATAAACCTTGAACATTTCTAGCCACTATTCTCATACATCGGCCCCCTCTCCCAAGTCTCATCCTGTATCCACCGGTGCTTCCATAGAACTCATACTAAACGAATAGACCGGCCTTCGAGAACCTTTTTATTTCAATCCACCATCCAGATAGGATGCCCCTCAAATGACGCATCCACTTCAAACTAAACTTCCTCGGGTTGAAAGACATGAGACGGGTCTGAAATGTAACGTTGAAGTTGAGGAACATGGAAGACATCGTGCATAGATCGGAACCTATAAGGTAACTGGAACCGATAGGCAACCAGTCCAACTCTCTCCAACACCTCAAACGGCCTGACGCAACTCGTTGAAATCATACCCTGTCTCTAAATCCTCTTGTGTCCCAACTTCGTTGTGACATGCAAGAAAAGCTGATCCCCGAACTTGAACTCCTAAGGTCTTATCCGCTGATTATAATAAGACATCTATCGAGACTATGCAATATCCATCCTCTTCCAAATCAACTCTATCTACTTTGTCCTCTCTTAAAAATGATGAGTTCCCAACAAAGTTTCCTCTCTAGCCTCCATCCAACATAAGGCTGATCGAAAAGTAATACCGTACAAAGCCTCATAAGGTGCCATCCGAATAGTTTCTTGAAAACTAATGTTTTAGGCAAACTCCACAAGTCATATATGCTTCTACCAAGAACCTCCAAAATACAGAATGCATGCTCGAAGAATTTACTCAAGAAATTGGAATCGTATGCTCGGACTGGCCATCCGTCTGGGGGTGGTAAGTTGTACTCAAAAGTACATGTGTACCCAAAGCCTTCTGAAGCCCCTTCCAGACCTGAGAAGTAAAATGTGAATCCCTATGAGAAACAATGTTATAACGACACACACATTACATACATGGTTAATACGTAAAAATTTAAGCATACTTATTACAACATATAACAAAACCATGAATGTACCGTATATGTATAGTGTCTTTAGAAACTGGGAAACATAAACAACTGGTTCATAAAGCATCTACACTGTCTCCCATTTATTTCATCATATCTATAGTCCCTTTTTGGAATATCTTACTTAATAACCTTCTTCCTGAATGGGGAAAGAAAACATACAAAAGGGTGAGCTCAAATGCTCAGTAAGGGTAAATAAAAGAAATATCAATCACATCAAATTCATAATAACATAACATTTTGGAAATCTTACCATAAAAAAGAGATCATAATTTCTTAACATGGGATAAATCATGGTATTGAAATGTAATCCCAATAATCATAACTTAAAACATGAAACCTTGTGGCATACACAAAAAATCATAGAGAATCATTTCTTATTAGTCAAGACTCATTGCCAATACTATCTTAGTGGACGAAGACCATTTCTGAACTGAGTTCACTCATCATTTCATTCCTGTTTCACTGAACCGGTTTAACCTGCCGTTCCAGCCATGTCTATATCATGAGATATAAAATATTTACCCAATTCATTGGAGGGAGATATAGGTCCCATCCATCTCATAATGATACCATTCTTATGTGTGCCCCAAAATCATAAACCATACATCATTGCATAACCCATGTAATAAAAATGGGATTCATAAACATCGTGACATCATAAAACAATTCATATAAGATAAAGGAATTTATAAAAATAATTCCATCACAACATAATCAAATTAATGTCATAATAGGTATAAAAACAGAACCATATATTATCTTAGATGGAAAATAATTTTTATAAAACACTTGAACTCCATTCTTGAGGAAAATATCCTTTCTACTTCAAAAACATTTCCTTTCTTAACATGTCATAAAATTTTAAACTAAAATTAGTTGATTAAAATTAAACATATAAACATGTAAAGGAGGCTTCTTGGAAATAATGTTTTAAAAAATCATTCATGCCGTATAAGGTTTAAAAAAACATTCTTCTCGTACTTTTGTCGGAAAAGTCAAAAAGTACCTCGTATGAAAAACAACAAAAGATTCCATTCATATCCTTTACTAGAAACTCACCGAAGGGTAAAATTAGATTTAAACAATTTTAGGTGGATGGAAATAATATTACATATTGAGGAAACATGTATTTGGATGATAAAATACACCCCAGTAAATACCAAATTATAAATAATTTCGGATAAAAATGAGATTGTGATATTTTCCCTTACCTTAGGTCTGATTTGCTTCGTAAGTGTCCGAACCTCCTATATAATTATTTAAATAATGTTATTTACTTATTTCAGAATCATACTTATTTTTATGATATCATATATGGTCATATTCATAGCTTCTTATTAGTAATATTTCATTAAAACTTGTTATTCGGGTGTTTATTACTTTTTTGTTCTTATGCGTGTTTTGTCGAATAAATTCTTATTCTTCTCTTTAGTTAATAGATACCTCATTTCCAGAATGGTATTACTGTACGATATATCATATTTATTAATTCAATTCATTTATATAATCATTATGCAATTAATATCATGTAGAACGAATCACATCACATCGTGGAGACGGTATTTCGTACGTACGCACGAGCGACGATATCATTCCCATGATCGTGGAATTGTATTGGAGTGTGTGTATACTACTTTATAATCAATACCAATTTACAATAATCATATATAGTTATTTATTTGCACCATTATACCCATACAAATAAGTTGGTGATGTAAAATAGATTACACCACGGCGTGGAGCCGTTATTCCGTACGTACGCACGCACATTGATTTCATTTTCTGTAGGATGGATAGATGGTGAAATAGGGTTGATTCATACTTATAATGAAATATCAGTATATGAGTGATACTTATGTTATTAATTCATAATGAAACAACTAAATAAGAAGAAGTGGAATAAGAAATAAAGTTGAAAGAATCCGTAACGGACATTACCTCTTCTTTGAAGCGCCTCTTTGAGACCACTTCTTAGGGCACTACAATTGGACTTTGAAGAAGACCAGGACCACTAAGAAGTTTCTAGAGAAGCGGGGAAGTGAAATGGACAGGGATTGGTCGAGCTTGAAGGCTCAAATTGGTGTGATGAGGAGAGGGAGGAGGTGCCCTTTTATTAGGGAGGAGAGGGGTACCATTGGAAATATAAGAAATATTAGTTTATATTAAATCCAAACCCCACTTAAAAACTTCAAAAAATGTATAATATCCGATTATTAGATGATATAGGGTTGTAATATCATCAACTAATAAATTTTATACATGTTAGGAATTTATTTTAAACATTATCAACTTGATTTATCCTTATTTATCAATTGAATTCTATTTGTGGTAATAATATTCTAAATTTTATATTATGATAAATAATAACATATGTGTTGTGAATTTTTCATAATTTAACACTCTATGACATTTTAGACCATATAAATTTTAATTTATTATTTTTAAATATTTTTGTGATTTTTAAACAATATTATAATATGTTATTTTTATAAAATGACAATACTGTAAATTTTGACACTATTCATTTATTTGACTTTAAATAAAATATATACAAAAGATATGTTCGAAATAAAAGCTTTAATAGATCCATTAAATGACATATGTTTCAAGAAAATTAGTGGATCACATTAAATAGTTCATATAATATTTATTTGAATATTTTTAAAACCATTTACTTGATATTTTAATTAGTAAAATAATTTCAACATCACTATTGTGTCATAATTAATGATAATTATATAATCCCTAAAAAGTATAAATAAATTCCTATGATATATATAATTGTATTAGATTTATGTATACTATTAATTTTCGAAGTTTAATTTATTTTATCACAGAAATAAAATTATTATACTTATAAGATTTAAGAAAGTGACATGTTGTAACATTCTTTGGTTTTAATAATAATTAAATTATTTTCATGGACCAAAGTCCATTAAATGAATCTAATCCGATCCTTAGGTGATATGGGTCGACCTTTATTCATCCAATATTATTTTGGTAGTTATTAGGGTAATATTATAATCTTATATTTACCCATAATTACCTGATTTACCTTTAACTATGGTAAATAAAATTTAACGTAGTTAGTATTCATAATGTCCAAAAACAAAAAGTAGCCTATTAACATAATTTGGACCCACTGATTCCATATATGGAATCTATTTTTCAAAATTCAAAACATATAAGCTGCAGTAATTAATTTAAAATAAATCATGTTGTTAAGAAAACGAGTTTTAGAGGTTAAAACATTGCAAAAGATTGAAATGTTTTTACCTATGAATTCATTGTGAAATTTATTATAATGACATAAATTATATTAAATGGTAAAAATATATTCTATTTATACATTAAAACCATTCAATATTATAATTTAACCATAATAATTATTTCAATGAAAAATGTTGTTTTTAATTAAAAATTAGTGTATTTTTACTATTCATCAAAATATGAAAGTTATCAGAAAAATATCAAAAATTTATCCAAAGTAAATTTTTATATCCTGATTCAAAGGAAGAATTTTATTTTTTCAAATTGAACTTATAAACATGTAAAAAACTATATTTAATGTGGGTGCACCATCAAAAGGTGGCAAAACTGCATTTTTTGAAAAAAATACTTATTTTACCCGAAATATTTATTTTGTTCTCTTACAATGTTCTAGAAAATGTGTAAGATGAATAATAAAATTCAAAATTCAGTTAATACTATTCATAACAGTTTGTTCATAATAATATACCTTTTTTAGTGAAACCCGGTATTACGTACTACACATGCTATTGAGGAAGGTCGTGATTGTGTGTAATGCAAGCCAAGTCCGTATTGTGTGCTGTGAAAGATTCCTTTGGTGTTGCGTATAACATAAGACATAAAAAAATTTCTCATAAAATCTCAGGGTGTTACATTCTACCCCCCTTAAAATGAATTTCGCCTTCAAAATTCGTCACTTCCTTACAAACAGATGAGCATACCTCTCCCTCATCATATCCTCAAGTTCCCATGTAACTTCTTCTAATTGGTAGTTCCTCCATGAAACATTAACCAAGCGAGTGGTCTTGTTCCGTAGGACTTTTTCGCTACGATCCAGAATCTCTATCGGTTGTTCTTCATAAGAATGATTTTTCTCCAGCGTTACAACTTCTGAGCTGAGTACATGTGAAGGATCAGGTATGTACTTTCTAAGGAGATATACCTGGAACACATCGTGAACTTGAGAGAGATTCGGTGGAAGCTCCAATCGGTAAACTACCTTCCCAACACGACCCAGAATTTCAAAATGACTGATATATATAGGGCTCAACTTTCTCTTCTTTCCAAATCTCAGGACCCTCTTCCATGGAGATTTTCGTAAGAACACTTTATCACCCACTTCAAACTCTCGGTCTTTTCTTCGGTTGTCAGCATAACTTTTTTGTCGACTCTGAGATTCTCTTATGTGTTGTTGAATAGATCTAACCTTTTCTGCCATTTCATCTACAAGATCAGGTCTTAATATCATTCTTTCCCTAACTTCATCCTAGAAAGTTGGAGTCCTGCATTTCTTTCCATAGAAAGCTTCATAAGGAGCCATTTGATTACTAGAGTTAAAGCTATTATTATAAGAAAATTCCAGCAAAGGTAGGTGTTGATACCAACGACCTTTGAAATCTATACAGTAAGATCTCATCGTATCTTCTAGAGTTTGAATTTTCCTCTCAGACTGACCGTCTGTCTGATGATGATAAGCAGTTCTGAAACTCAACTCTGTATCCATAGTATGCTGAAGACTTTCCCAGATCATTGAGGTAAACCTTAGATCCCTATCAAATATAATAGAAAGTGGTACTCCATGCAATATTACCACACCCTTTTCATATATCCTGGAAAGATGATCTAGAGAGAAATCCTCTCTAATAGCAATGAAGTGTGCAGACTTTGTAAGACGGTCAATTATAACCTAGATAACATTATTGCCTTTGGATGTTTTAGGAAGTCCAGTGACAAAGTCCATAGTGATGTTTTCCCATTTTCATTCTGGTATGGGTAATGGTTGTAACATCCCCTTAGACTTCTGTCTCTCAGCTTTAACTTGCTGACAAACTAAGCATCGAGAGACATATTAAGAAACATCTCTTTTCATGCCATCACACCAGAAGTACTCATTCAGGTCCCTATACATCTTCGTGCTTCCAGGATGAATAGAGAATGAAGAACTATGTGCCTCATCCAGCAGCTCCTTCTTTAATTCAGGGATGGGAGGAACAAAAACCTGATTCCTGAACATTATTATCCCATCACAATCAAGGCTGAATTCAGGAACATTTCTCATCTTCTTTTGTAACTCGACATCTTCTTTCTATGCCTCTTTAATCTTCACATGTATAGATGGTTGAACATTCATTTGAGAAAGATAATATTTCTCCTCTTCCATTAAAATTCCAGGACCCATCCTTTGTAAATCCATAAATATTGGATCTTTTGTGTTCCTCATCATGGATAAGATAGCATGGTCTTGTCGACTTAATGTGTCTGCTACCGTGTTTGCTTTACCAGGGTGGTAATGAATTGAGCAGTCATAATCCTTAATCACCTCCAACCATCTTATTTGACGCATATTCAGCTCGTTTTGTGTGAAAATATACTTTAAACTTTTATGATCAGTATAAATATCACACCTTTCACCATAAAGGTAATGCCTCCAAATCATTAATGCAAAGATTACCGCAGCTAACACCAAATCATGAGTTGGGTAGTTTTGCTCATGGATTTTCAACTGTCGCGAGGCATAAGATATCACCATATCATTTTTAATGAGAACACACCCCATTCCCTTCTTGGATGCATTACTACAGATCACAAACCTTTCTCCACTACAAGGTAGTGTGAGCACAGATGCACTGGATAACCTTCTTTTTAGCTCTTTAAAATTCGCTTCACATTCCTCCGTCCAAACAAATGTTACTCCTTTTCGAGTCAACTTGGTGAGTGGGTTAGATAACCTTGAAAAATCTTTCACAAAATGACGGTAATATCCAGCCAAACCAAGAAAACATCAGATCTCAGTTACTATTGTTGGTCTCGACCATCTATCGATAACATCTATTTTTTCCAGATCCACATATATCCCCTCTTTTGAGAGTATGTGACCCAAAAATGCAAATTTTTTAAGCCAAAATTCACACTTGGTAACTTTTGAATAAACCTTCACCTTTCTGAGGGTCTTTAATAAAATTCTCAAGTGATCTTCATGTTTTTCCATTCTCTTTAAATAGACAAGAATATCATCTATAAAGACTACCACAAACTGATCAAGATAGTCTCTAAAGACTCTATTCATCATATCCATGAAGATAGAAGGGGAATTAGTAAGACCTAATGGAATCACTATAAATTCATAGTGTCTATACCGTGTACGGAAATCCCTCTTGGTATATCCTCCCTTTTGACCCTTAATTAATGATACCCTGAACGAAGATCAATCTTGGAAAAGTATTGAGCTGCGCGTAGTTAGTCAAATAGGTCTTCAATGAGTGGGAGATGATATATGTTCTTGATAGTGATCTTGTTAAGTTCTCGATAATCAATGCAGAGTCTCATTGATCCATCTTTATTCATAACAAAAAGAACAGGTTCTCCCCAAGGTGACGCACTAGGGCATATGAATACTTTATCAAGATTCTCGTGGAGTTGTTTCTTCAATTCCTGCAACTTAATTGGGGTCATTCTATAAGGTGTATTTGAAATAGGTAAAGAACCCGGTATGAGTTCTATTGAAAACAAAACATCATGATTTGATGGAAGACCAGGAAATTCCTCCGGAAAGACATCATCAAATTACCATACAATGGGAATATTATTAATTGTGAGTTTCTCTCCAACCATTTGAGATAAATAACCTTGATGTAGTGGAATCAAGACCCATAAGATAGAAGAAATTTCCACTGGAAGGATATGTTCATCCTTGCATTGATAGACGATCATGGATTGATCTGGAATATGAAATGTGACTTCCCTTCTTTGGAAATTGATATGAGCTCCATATAAGGAAAGCCAATCCATGCCAAGAATCAGATCAAATTCCACTATAGGAAGGATCACAAGATTTGCCGGAAGCACTTTCCCAAAAACTTCAATCAGAGAAGAATTGTAAACTTTTGATGCGACTGTTGTTTCATTAGGAGTTGTCACAGCCAACTCAACATCTAATTGTTTAGGTAATACGGCGATACCCTTAGAAAATTCTTCAGAAATAAAAGAGTGGGTGGATTAAGAATCAAATAAAACATTTTCTACTTTAGAGAGGATGGTAAGTGTACCTATCACCACTTCGTTGTCATACTCCACATCGCCGATAGTAAATTCATGTGACTTTCCTTTGTCTTTGGCCTTAAGAGTTTGTTGACGTCGATCATTATCATCACCCCTTCGATTTGGGAATTTCTTGGCATAATTCCCCATCTCCTTGCACTTGAAAGATTGAAGTGTAGTAGGTTCATTCTATGTATTCCTTCCTATGTTTGCACCATTAGACAACTTCTTCCCATTATTTCAACATTCAATTACCCGATGACCTTCTTTTCCACACTTATAACATTTTCTTGTCCCCTTAAGAAAATTTCCTCCATGTTTCTTTCTACACATTGAGCCTAAGGGAAAACTCATCTTCTTTTTAGTGTGGTCTTTAGATTTTCCTTTGAATTCCATTTTCCTCTTCTTATCAAACCCATGTGACTGATGGGTTACAAAAAATCTCCATCTCAACCTTGAGAGCATAGAGAATAATTTCCTTGTAGCTATTGAAGTTCCTTATGGATAATGCCTTTCGAAGACTTGGTTTTAAGCCACTAAAGAATCGATCGATCTTACTCTCAGGTTGGATAATAATTCCGGAATCACACCTTTCATGTCTTGTAAAATTTCCTTCGTAGGTACCAACGGATTCATCATCCTTTTGATTAAGTTCAAGAAACTCCTTCTCCATCATTGTTTGAAGAATACGATGGAAATAATTATTGAAAAATAAGTTCTTGGACTCGTCCCATTCCACAAACTCAATTTCATCCCTTTTCCACGTATTCTTAATATGATTCCACCATTGATCAGAATCACTATCCAAACGATACATTGCTAAGATGACTTTATCATGTTGAGAACATCGAAGAACTGAAAATATCTTTTGAGTGGTAGTGATCCGTTTTTCAGCCACTAATGGATCAGAAGACCCGCTGAATGAAGGTGGACGCTGCCTCATGAAGGATTTGACAGAATGTTGCTCCTTCCTTTGCTCATTTGGATATCCCACATGATTCATAGCTTGAGAATGTTGTGTGAGCTTGGATACATGATTTTTCATTCCAGCTACCATAACGTTTGGTTACTCAGGGGGACAATCATTACATTGCCCGTCACATTCCGCATTAACAAGGTTCCTTCGGGATTCAACCGTTGACTAAAACCAATAAGAATAGTGTGAGCAACAACTATTATAATAGGAAAACCACATAATCAAGAATAAAATTTCACACATAAGGTCTTATCATAGGGTTTTCATGTCAATTTTTAAAACACTAAGATTGTGTTCTATGCTTAGACATATCCTTAGGTTTCTTACTAAGGCTTTCACATCCTAGTTTCCAAAGGTTGACTATACCTTTCCTCTGATACCAACTATAGAGACCCATAATTTACATACTTGGCTAATACTTCAGAATTTAAGCATACTTATTACAACATATAACAAAACCATGAAAGGACCATATAGGTATAGTGTTTTTAGAAACTGGGAAACAGAAACAACTGGTTCATATAGCATCTACATTGTCTCCCATTTATTTCATCATATCTATAGTCCCTTTTTGGAATATCTTACTTAATAACCTTCTTCCTGACCTAGGGAAATAAAACATACAAAAAGGGTGAGCTGAAATTCTCAGTAAGGATAAACAAAAGAAATATCAATCATATCAAATTCATAAGAACATAACATTTTAGAAATCTTTCCCTACAAAAGAGATCATAATTTCATAACATGGGATAAATCATGGTAGTGAAATGTAATCCCAATAATCAAAACATAAAACATGAAACATTGTGGAATACACACATAATCATATAGAATCATTTCTTATTTTTCAAGACTTATTGACAAGACTATCTTTGTGGACAAAGTCCATTTCTGAACCGAGTTCACTTCTCATTTCAGTCCTGTTTCACTGAACTGGTTTAACCTACCATTCCAGCCATGTCTATCTCATGAGATATAAAATCTTTACCCAATGCATTGGAGGGAGATATAGATCCCACCCATCTCATAATTATACCATTCTTATGTGTGCCACAAAATCATAAATCCTATATCATTGCATAACCCATATAATAAAAATGGGATTCTTAAACATCGTGACATCATAAAACAATTCATATAAGATAAAGGAATTCATAAAAATATTTCAATCACAACCTAATCAAATACATTTAATAATAGGGATATAAAAAAGAACCCTATATTATCTTATATGGGAAATAATTTTGATAAAACACTTGAACTCCATTCTTGAGGAAAATATCCTTTCTACTTCAAAAACATTTTTCCCTTATTAACATGTCATACAATTTTAAACTAAAATAAGGTGATTAAAAATGAACATGAAAACATGTAAAGGAATATTCTTGGAAATAATTTTTTATGAATTCATTCATGCCGTATAAGTTAAAAAAACATTCTTCTCGTACTTTTGTCGGAAATGTCGAAAAGTACCTTGTATGAAAAACGACAAAAGATTCCTTTCATATCCTCTACTAAAAACTCACCGAAGAGTAAAATTGGATTTAAACGATTGTAGGTGGATGGAAGTAAAATTACATATTTTTGAAACATGAATTTGGATGATGAAATACACCCCATTAAATACCAAAGTATAAACAATCTCAGATAAAAATGAGATTTTGATATTTTCCCTTACCATAGGTCCGATTTTATTCGTAAGTGTCTGAACCTCCTCTATAATGATTTAAATAATGTTATTGACTTTTTCCAGAATCATACTTATTGTTATGATATCATATATGGTCATATTCTTAGCTTCATATTAGTAATATTTTATTACTACTTGTTATTTGGGTGTTTATTACTTTTTGGTTCTTATGCGTGTTTTGTCGAATAAATTATGATTCTTCTTTTTAGGTTATAGATACATAATTTATAGAATGGTATTAGTGTAATATATAGCATATTTATTCATTCAATTCATTTATATAATCATTATGCGATGAATATCTTGTAGAACGTATCGCATCACATCGTGGAGACGGTATACCTTACGTACGCACGAGCAATAATATCATTCCCATGATCGTGGATTATATTGGACTGTATGTATACTATTTCAGAATAAATAAATCTTTACAATAATCATATTTAGCTATTTATTTTCACCATTATACCCATCCATGTAAGGTGGTTATGGAAAATAGATTACACCACGGCATGGAGACGGTATTCCGCACGTACGCACGCGCGGTGATTTCATTTTCCGTAGGATGGATAGATGGTGAAATAGGGTTGTTTCATACTTATAATAACATATAATTATATGAGTGATACTGATGTTATTAATTTATAATGAAACGACTAATGAAGAAGATGTGGAAGAAGAAATAAAGTTGCATGAATCGGTAACAGACATTACCTCTTCTTTGAAGCGCCTCTTTGAGACCTCCTCTTAGGGCACTACAATTGGTCTTTGAAGAAGACCAGGACCTCCTGGATGTTTCTAGGGAAGTGGGGAAGTGAAATTTGCATGGATTTTCCGAGCATGAAGGCTAAAATTAGTTTTATGAGGAGAGGGAGGAGGTTCCCTTTTATATGGGAGGAGAGGGGCACCTTTGGAATATAAGAAATATTAGTTTATATTAAATCCCAACCCCACATAAAAACTTCCAAAATTACTCATATCCAAATATTAGATGAGATATGGTTGTAATATCATCATCCAATTAAATTTAGACATGTTAGGAATTTATTTTAAACAGTATCAACTTGATTTTTCCTTATTTATCAATTTAATTTAATTTGTGGTAATAATATTCTAAATTTTAAATTATTATAAATAATTACATATGTGTAGTTAATTTTACATAATTTGGAAATTTATGACATTGTAGACCATATAAATTTTAATTTATAATATTTAAATATTTTTCTGATATTTAAAAAAATTTATAATATGTTATTTTTATAAAATAACAATAGTGTCAATTTTGACACTATTCATTTATTTGAATTTAAATAAAATATATACAGATGATATTTTCGAAATAAAAGTTCCAATAGATTCCTAAAATGTCATATGTATCTATAAAATTATTGGAGCAAATTAAATAGTTCATATAATATTTATTTTAATATTTTTAAAACCATTTATTTGATATTTTAATTAATAAAATAATTTCAACATCACTATTGTGTCATAATTAATGATAACTATTTAATCCGTAAAAATTATAAATAAATTCTTATGATTTATATAATTTTATTATATTTCTGGAGACTATTCATCTTCAATGTTGTATTAATTTTATCACTAAATTAAAATTATTATACTTATAAGATTTAAGAAAGTGACATGTTGTCACATTCTTTGGTTTTAATAATAATTAAATTTTTTTCTTGGATAAAAAGTCCATTAAATGAATCTAATCAGACCCTTAGGTGATATGGGTCGACTTTTAGTCATCCAATAGGATTTTGGAAGGTGTTATGGTAATTTTATAATCATATATTTACCCTTAATTACCCGATTTATCTTTAACTATGGTAAATAAAATTTACCGTAGTTAGTATTCATAATGCCCAAAAATAAAAAGTATCCTATTAACATAATTTGGACCCACTTATTCCAAATATGGAATCCATTTTTCAAAATTATAAAAATATATGTTGTAGTAATTAATTTAAAATAAATCATGTTGTTAAGAAAACGAGTTTTAGAAGTTAAAACATTGCCAAAGATTGAAATATTTTTACCTATGAATTCAATGTGATATTAATGCTAATGACATAAATTATATTAAATGGTAAAAATATTTTCTATTTATACTTTAAAACCATTCAATATTATAATTTAACCATATAAATTATCTCAAGGAAAAATGTTGTTTTTAATTAAAAATTAGCGTATTTTTACTATTCATCAAAATATGAAAGTTATCAGAAAAATATCAAAAATTTATCCAAAGTAAATTTTTATATCTTGATTCAAAAGAAGAATTTTATTTTGTCAAATTGAACTTATAAACATGTCAAAAACATGATTTAATGTGGGTGTTCCATCAAAAGGTGACAAAACTGCATTTTTTCAAAAAGTACTTATTTACCCGAAAAATTTATTTTGTTCTCTTACCATGTTCTAGAAAATGTGTAAGATGAATAATAAAATTAAAAATGTAGTTAATACTATTCATAACGGCTAGTTCATAATAATATATCATTGTTTAGTGAATCTCGGTATTGAGTACTTCACACACTATCAAGGAAGGTCGTGATTGCGTGTAATGCAAGCCAAGTCCGTATTGTGTGCTGTGAAAGATTCCATTGGTGTTGCGTATAGAAGAAGACATAAAAAATATTTCTCAAAAAACATCACTGTGTTACAAAGGGAGTGTGGAACTCTATGAAGATGTACAATCTCTCAGATGTACAACCATTCCAACTCATCAACACTGAAGGTCTCCTTGATTGGCAAGAAGTGAGAACCCTTCATGTGTCTGTCAATGACACCCCAAACTACGTCATTTCCTCGAGGAGACCTTGGAAAACCGGTCATGAAGTCCATCATGACATCATTACACTTCCACTTGGGAATAGGTAACGACTGTAAATGTCCTACTGGTCGCTGATGTTCCACCTTCACCTGCTGACAGGCGGAACAAATCAAGATGAAACATGAAATGTCCCTCTTCATACCTGGAAACCAATATAGATGGTGTAGATCACAATACATCATGGTGATGCCAAGATGAACTGCCCAAACAGAGGAATAAAAATCTTGCATAATCTCCACGCATATGTATGATGGAACCCATACGTCCCACTGAAAATGTAAGATATCATCCTCTCATATAGTCAATTCAGAAAAAGGGTCTTCTCCAAACACTCTCCCTTAGGACTAGGCCTTTAGAATCTGATAAATGCCTCATTCAAACTCGATCAAGAAGAGTAGTGTTAACAACTACAGAAGATAGAAATGTCTACCCCTAACTGTTGTGCACCTCCAAATTCATCTCAGAGAACGGAGCCATGAGCTGCCCCTCACTACTGGCCTCCCAAACTGCCTATATCTGAGTCCTCATTCTCAACGCATCTGCCACTATGTTTCCCATCCCAGGCGTATAGGAAAGCTCAAAGTCAAAAGACTGTAGGTACTAAACCCTCCTACACTGTCTCAAATTCAGATCATGCTTAGTGAAGATATACTTGATACTCTTGTGGTCAGTGAAAACCACAAAGTTCTCACCTAGAAGATAATGTCTCCAACAGAGTAAGGCATGAACAACCGCAACCAACTCAAGATCCTACGTCGGGAAATTCCCCTCATGTGGTTGCAACTATTAAGACCCGTACGCAACGACTGGTCCCCCTGCCTAAGCACATATCCTAGCCCGATACCTGAAGCATCACAATACACATTATAGATTATTCCCATCTCTGGAAAGACTAGTATCGGTGCGGAAGTCAACCTCCCATTCATCTCCTGAGAGGATGACTCACAAGAATCTTACAATATGAACTTCATACCCTTCATGGTCAGACCCATTTGTGGTGGTGATAAGCATGAAAATTACTATATGAAAAGTTTGTAGTATCTAGCCAACCCTAGAAAACATCACACCTCAAAGGCGTTCTTTAGATACTCGTAGGAAACTACATCTCTCACTTTATATGGGTCTACTGATACTTCTGCCTCTAAAAAAACATGACCCAAGAAGTGAATTTTATCCATCCAAAAGTGGCACTTTGTGAGCTTAGCATATAACTGATTCTCTATCAGTGTACTCAAAAACAATCTCAGTGTTGTTAGCATGACCGTGTCGATTGTGATAGTACACCAAGATATCGTCCACGAAGACCACCACAAAATAATCCAAGTATGGATGGAACACACGGTTCATCAGTTCCATGAAAACTATATGCATGTTCGTGAGACTGATCAACATAACGAAATCTTTGAATAGACCATACCTGCTCTTGAAGGCTGTAAGAGGTATATCTGATGGTCTAACACACAAATGATGATATCCAGACCTCAAATAAATCTTTGAGAACACCCGAGCTCCCCAAAGCTGATCAAAGAGATCATCAAACCTAGTAAGGGATATCTTTTCCTGACCATCAACGAGTTTAACTTTTGAAAGTCTACACAAAGCCTGAGGGGGTCATCCACCTTCTTCAAAAATAGGACAGGCGATCCCCAAGGAGAAGAACTGGGTTGGATGAATCCATTTTCTTGCAACTCCTTCAACTCCATCTTGATCTCCTACAACTCAGGTGTATCCATCCAATAAAAAGGAATGGACACTAGTGTTGCTCCTAGCACATGCTCAATCGAGATTCCTACCTCACGCTCTGGAGGCAAACCTTAAAAGTCCTCTGGAAAGACATAATTCAATCGATCCACCACTGGAAGAAAGTCCAACTGTGAAGTTAACTAGTCATCCAGATATAGACTAGAAATATGTGCTGTAACTCCTCCCTACCCATGATGCTCTGGACCCTCTCTGCTCGCCTGAACATTTCATTCTCCCCTATAAAGAATGGATCGACCCTCTAGTGATTTGAAACTCACCCTATGATGGTAACATTCGACAACTACTTGAAAGGGAACTAAATAGTCTATTTCAATAATGAAATAATATCCTATCATCTCTACAACATAGAGGTCCCATAAGAAGTGACACCCACTCACCTGTAGAGGGCACTCTCTGTAATGATGTACAATAGCCGTTCTAGTCCCCAATGGAGTTTCTAGCATCAAGATATCAACAAAAGAAAAGATACAATGCCCAAGGCTCTCCACGACAACAATAGATATGAAGCTATGGGAATCCTCTGTATCGAGAAGAGAAGAAGCTAAAACTCAGGCTACTAAGATCATACCTCGAACTGTTGATGTTTCGGGATCCTGCTCCTGCTGGGTCTTCTCCACTGCGAAAGTCTAGCTCGTACCGCGGCCAAGTGACCCAACCTAACCACACTTAGCTGATCTGCCCTGATGTTTCTAAAAGCTGGGTGACTGGGTACCATGACCACGACCTTCATCTCAGCCTGAATGACCAAAAGGACTCCCATTACTAGACTGGTGAGAAACTGGTGGTGCTGCTCCTCATGGAGGAGTCGTTGAAGGACCCCTATCACCAGCTGCTGGAGAGAAGATCTGATAGAAGCGCTGAAAATGACCCATCATGCCACAAGATCATCACTCCAATAGGTATCTCGGGCAATGTGGCCTTGTATACCTACTATTTTCGCACGGGTAGCACACTACCTGGCTACTAGAAGAAGTGTCTCGCCTCCTCGGATCACCACGTGAAGACTCCTTGTGGCTCTTCATGCTCTTATTAGGAGGAATACTAACCCTGGATTTCAAGCCTCCTTGGCTCAAAACTCTATAATCCCTCTGATTGTGCTTCGTGATCAGTGCCTGGTTGACTATAGAAGTGATAGAAGTTAACTAAAATATGTTCATTTGCTACCAAACGTCGTGACTCAGACCATCCTTGAACTTACTTTCCATGAACAGCTGATCAACTCCTCGAATAAGCATGAAGTGCTGAATCTCAGTAGCGGGAGGAATCCTTCATAACAAAAATAGTACCCTACTCTATATAAATAAACTCCTCGGCTCGATCAGCCCTCAAGGTCTCCGTATAGAGGAAGTCAAAGAAGATGCATTGAAACTCATCCCACGCCATAACCTGCTGGTGTCCCGCCTGTGAGATCACATCCCACCACCTCTTGGTAGAGTCCCAAAGAATATAGGCAGTGATCTTGACCCTCTTTTCTAGAGGCATCTCTAGATGCTCAAAGATCATCAAAATGGATTCTATTAATGACTCTACAGCCTAAGGTCCTACTTCCCCTGAGAAAGTGAGAGGATTCTTCTGCTGGAAGACCCGTGTCAAATCATCCATTGACGGGGTAGGAGGGGGTGCTCCCTGAAAGGTCTGAATCATCCTAAAGAATCCCTCCCTGAAATGTGCATTAGCACCTATTTCAGGAACAACGGCTAGTTACAAGGATGGAACAACTGGAGGATTTGAAGGTAGTCCCTGATCGGCCATGTCAAGTGTCTGATCACAACCTGAAAACTGGCATACAACTGGAGGTCATCTCGGTGGAATGACTACGAAAGCTCAAGAACACACCTTAGATCACTATATCATGGACTGAAAAAATAAGGGTAATAAGGGAACATGAGTAATAAAGCACTCAGGTTTTACAAAACATGACTACACGATGTGTTCCCTTAATTCATTTACATGGGCGTGTTGTCCTTCCTAAACTGGTATTGTAACACCCCAAACACACGATGTTTTGTCTTAACACATGGCGTGCACTTGAATCCTATTCCCCTACACGATTCCTTATTCATGGTTTAAGCCACATGACTCTCTTAAGACAACACCACACAGTTTGTACAATTATTACACTGCGCGTACTAGACCAGCTTCACTTGACACATGTTGTTAGTGACACGACCTGACACACTGTTCACACTACACGGTGTGTTCTAGACAGATACGGTGTGTATTTGAAAAGATCACACCGACCCGTGTTTTTCATGACATGGCCAGGTACCTGAGTCCATCTACACATCATGTTCAAAGCAGACACAGTGTGTACATGAAAGGATGACACCAAATCGTGTTGTTCGTGACACGAGTGGGCATGGGGTTGACACAACATGGCGTGTATGGACTATAAACAATGGTTTTACTCCAGGCTTTCCCCATTACGTTTCCATGTCCACATGACCTATGAAACAGTAAGAGACTACACGACGTTTATATAAAGTACACGGTGTGTACTTGTGAAAAATTGTTTCTTCCCAAACATAAGATCACATGGAACGTAATTAACATTACATGGCATGTATTCTGGGTTTTTCCAAAAAGAATGCCTCATAAAATACTTTGGAACCCATGAAACACTGAAACGAACACTAAAAGTGCCAAATTCAGATCCGTGAGGGCCTATACTCCATATGAATAAAAGTCCGAAATCTTATTCACATTATAACATGTCAAACAAGGAAATGATCCACCAAATTCCAATCCATGAGGTCCCATAACACCTCAATAACCAACATTTGGTGTTCATTCAATAAAGTATCTACAAAAAACAATACCCTATCACAATAGATATTTTATCCAAGGAAACTATCACAACAACATGAATATTTTACACATCATCTATCACAACAACATGCAATCACTAATTCATCTTATATGACATGAAAAAAATGCATGACATGTGATTTCTAGCAAGTGCCTATACGATGCAAGAGATGGCATAGCCTCATCTCATTGGGTTGCAACAGAAATAGTTTCTCAATAACATCAACAATAATAGAACAAGTCATGTGAATCACTCAAGGTGAAATCAAATCAACTTTAATAATTGCAAAACAATAAAAATTAAAATTTAATGAGGTGAATTGGCTTTTCTCTGTACACAGGCTAGCTACTCCAGGGAACAACATATTACCAAGTACCCATTCCATCCTATCCCAGGATAAAGGCTCCAAACTCTAAGTCAAGAAGAAAAGAAATCCTCTGATGCCACTTTGTATCGTGCCGGTTTCAGAAGTCACCTAGAGATTCCTCATACCCGAATGGTCACATGGCCTCAAGAGCATTTCCCCGAAAGCCAGAGGCTGCCGACTAGCATTGAGGGCCTTGGGTGTGATAGTGGGGAAACTGTGTCCTCATTGGCAGAGTACACAGTGTACGTAAACAAATATATACAAGAGAAGAAGAAGTAATAATGTCATACAGCATAAAACTGAGAGTATAAACTAGAGAACACATATATAAAAGAATGCATGATACATATATGTAGGAAAACAACCAAACAAGTCACAATGATAGAATACAATAGTGATAAACCAATGTGAAAAAGAAAGAAGATAAGCATCTTAGCATCGTAATCCATAACTTGGTCCCATGCCCTCCAGCTCCATATCATGTCATGTACCTAAAGTAGAAGGGAGCTTTCCCTTATCTATACCTACAACAATATAATATGTTTGGGCCCAAAAGCCTGGCCCAAATAGGGGATGAGACTAAATCTCAGTAGGAAACCACAATGATATATGTTCCTAACAGTCTTGGAATATATGGCAGGTAAAATACATAAGGCAGTAAACACGGAATGTACATTTCCATAAATAATCCACATTTTCAATTCATACAAAACCTGACAATATGAAATAGATAATAAAAGAAGATAAACACAATTGGTAACCCTCTAGGAAGGACCCACAACCTGTCCCCTCTGGTTCTACCTAGCAACACAAACAAGCAGCTATACACAAGGTAACCCTATGCGATGTACTCACAGTCTATCCCATCTTGTCCTACCTAACAATCATAAGCAACCCTCTGGGTAGTACACTTAGTCTAACCCCTCTGATTCAGGTTAAGCATAGACCTTCTGAGGAATCACTCTCCGCCAATTCCCCATATAGTCTTGTATCGGTACTAAAAGTGGTCTGGGGAAATAATCAATGTCTCATTCCCCAAATGGATCAGGTCTTGGAACTATATACACTCTTGGGAAGCACTCAAGGTCAATTCCCCTTGTGGCCTTGCATAGTAATTTATAAAGACACTCTGGAGAAGCCCTTACATCCATCCTCCCTATGGTCAATACACTAGGTTCTCATGGCCCTGTGTAAGTCATGAAAGTGTAGCATTGCGTAACGACCAAGGTAAACCTCATGAAATACTTGGATAGTATTCTATAGCACAACAGGATAACATAACAACAGTCACAACATCCTACAATACTAGGCATGGGAAAGTAAGCAGCAGCCTAACATGCAAGCAAGACCCAAAGGTTGAAACATGAAAAAAATTCATGGAAATACATCCAAAGAACAAAAATTTACCCTATTCACAATCAATAATCATCTCCTCAGGCATACCCTCATAGCAGAGAAACAATAGGGCCAAAATGGTAAACATGCAATACCCCGTACATGGGTATTAGAAAAATTTTCACATAAAACTCAAAGACTCTCAAGAGAAAGGCACAAACAACCTACGTAGGGGTTAGGAGATTAATATACATGTACATAGAAGCTCAAATCTCCATAGAACAACGTAGATCTAAAAAACATCTAAAACATTCAACCCATGATATCTCATGAGAAAGGAGACATCAAAAGATGATGCTCTAAGAGAAGAGAGAACCCACCAATGCAATTCTAACGCAATCAAAGGTGTTCGAATCAGAGGACATACAGCAGATCACGGGTTAGTCAAAGATCCGCGGCCATACAGGTTCTCTCGATCGAACGAGACCTAAAAAAAGTGAGTTCCAGTGATTATATGAGACCCCGATGCATTTAATGAAAAAAATAAAGTACACTATGTGTAATTTTGAAGTACATAGTGTGTACTTGCCTTTTTAGTACTATGATTTATGCGACTTCCAAGTCACTCCCACATGGCTGTGTGTGTAGCTATTACACGACCTGTTGCGGCAAGGAAGTACATGGTGTGTACTCATAAAGTACATGGAGTGTACATAGAAAATTTCCATAATTTATTATTTTCTCAAAAAACAACCAGAAAGGAAAAACATACCTGAAAAGAAGATCCAGTTTCCTACAAGAAGGATCCAGACATAGAGTTTGGACTCATTCGGAGTTTTTGGCCATTTTTATTTCAGGTTCTTTTACAGACGATGTAGAATGAAATGAAATATCTACTATTGTATATAATTGTACCCAGTTCCGAGAATTGTTCATTTAGGCATGTTTTTTATTTTTGTCTATTGTATTCATTGATTAAATTATTATCTTATATGACTTACTCTGGTATAGAGGGTATAGTCTCCCCACGTGACACATTAGACCCTTTCCACTAGTCAGCAACCTCTGGAATATGAGGAGGCACACTTGGGGTCACATGATGATCTGGATTAGGGCACCAATTTAGTGGCTTCTTGTTTGGGGATGTTACATTTTTTATTTAGTTTAATCTAATATTGTTCAATTTTTTTCAGATCTAGTTGAGTCTATTTAGGTTATGTTAGTTCAATTTGGTATAATTCAATTTATCTTTATTTGGTTATATTTTAGTTGTACAATAGTATTTTATACAATCAATTTCTTTTATTTTAGTATATATCAATTAAGTTCTATATAATTTCGTTCAGTATGGTTTGTTTTGAAAATGATTGGTTCTATTGGATTTTGATTTGTCGTAGTCATTTTAATAAAAATATATTCCTTTTTAGCAAATTTTATTTGGTTTAACTCTACTTTAAATTGGGTAGAGATGGTTTCTTGGTTCACATATGTTTAGGTATTACTAGGATATTTTATCTAAGTTCAGTTGTAATTGATTAAGTTTGATTCAATTAAAAATTATTCAGGTCTAATTCATTTGATTGATTCCATTAGGTTTGATTCAGTTTTATTTATGTCATGTAATTTCAAAGAAATTCAGTTCAAATCTATTTTATTTTTCGAGGTTTTATATGATTCTGTTTATTTCATTGTAATTCGGTTTAGTTTGGTTTGGGTTGAGTTGGGTTATTTTAGGTTAGTGCAGTTTTATTTCATTATTTTTTTATATGGATCAATTTTATTCAATTCTCATTGGTTTAATTTATTTCGATTCAATTTGGTTTAACGTATATAATTTTTTTGTTTTGTGATTGATTAAGTTTTTATAATATCATTAAATTTTTCATGGTTAAACTTGAATAAAGAGGAGATATTGTATTATAGTTTGAATTAGTTTAGTTATCATTGGTTTGAGTATGATTGGTATAAATATGATATTTTTAGTAATATTTTGTTTTGGTCTGGTTGTCTTGGATTGGTTTTGGTCATTAAGTACCAAGATAGTTTTTTATGTTAATACTTTTTATTTCATTTCATTTTAGTTCAATTCCATTCAATTTGGACCAGGTTAAGTTGATTTTTTACAAGGTTATTTAATTGTTACTTTCATTTAGTTTATTTCTCTTTGATTAAATTTGGTTTGGATTTGGTCGTGTCATTGACAATTCCATCCATATCATCATATTTGTTATCTTTATTTTTTGGGAAGAAAAACATGATGGAATAACTCCCCAATGACTATGAAAAAAAAGTTAACTATAAAATGAGAGGTATAAAAATTAAAGTCATATCATTAAGGGGTAACACATAAAAATTATGATTCAATTATATATGTATAGCAAAATCAACTACATTAAATACTATTTTGGATAGAGAATTTGTAAGCTAATTGACATCCATCTTTTCATGAGATATAAAAAATTAATTACATATACGTAAATTAGTGTTGTAATTTCTTCCTCTCATGGTTTGACATTATAGAATGCCCCAAAGTGTTGAGGTATGTTGTACCATTTTATTTTTTTCATGCCGATTCTTTAAAAAATTAAATATTACAAAAGTAAGTATTAATTAATATCAATGTAATTTTTCCTTAAAAAAATAAAAGTTGAATAATAACTTGAACTCGATAATCATCCAATGAATAATAATTTCTTGATAATATTATACGAGATAGTCTTACATGATAGGTGTTACCTCTAAATAGATTCCAACTCTATCATGCCAGCCACTATACAATGCAATCTTATAGCCACTCGGGATCTCACCTAATTCCATAAATCGTGCTTGTCTCACAGCCTCCCCATTGGGAAAATTGAAATGAAGTTGCCCCCAAAATATTAATTCATATAAATAAAAGAATAATATAACATAAAATCCAACAAAAGTATTTACCTATATTTCTACCCAAGCATTATCTTATACTTCATTTGGCTAGTTTTTTCTAGAGTGTATACATACGTGAATGATGTCAAGATATTTGTCAAGAATCTCCAAAAAACTCCTAAATTACTATCATATTTTCCATTAATTTTGTTCCTTCATTTTTGTCCACATTCATCTATGTACGATGGTTCCTCCCCACACACATGTCTATAAACCAATTCATCTTATTGGGAGATATTGATATTAATGAAGAAAAAATTTATTTTACCAAAAAAAATATAATGAAAATAAAATATTCTAAAAAAATTATGAGGGTTCTATAAATATACGTGAGGTAGTTTGATAAGTGGGCATCACTAGATCCCCACTAACTAAAGGAAAATGAAACAATATAGATGTAGTGGGTCCTAGTGTATGATCAATATGCTCATAAGGTGTTGGAGTAGCAGTCTAAGAAGTAGGAATGTAGTATCCCAGGGAGATGAAAGTAGAAGGAAATGAATATGGCACATATGGATGTGGAAATTCATAATAAGGATGAGGAGTGGGTATTATCATTAGATACATGAAAGAGAGTTGGAGAAGATCAGATGAAAATGGAGGTGTAAACATGGGAGTGCTAAAGATATCATGTATCAGTAAAGACACTAATGGATTATAATGTGTGGTAAATGGTAAGTTAAAGGGACAGACATGTTGTGATCTGGTATGCGGACTAGAGCACCTAGAGGTAGTACCACACCCCTCAAATATCTATCCTGAGCACAAGAACCACTGGGATGGTCAGTGAATAATTTATTCTTTAGTGGTGGATCCTGATTAAAGGATAAAAAAATTAGTCGCATGACATTATATGTTATTGATATATATTTTTGAAATAAAATACTCTCAAAAATAACTATAGTAGGGGAATCCATCCCATTCATTAATCGATTGTTTTCTTCTTTGTTTTTTCTCATTATCTCCTTAGTGTTTTTCATTTTCGACATTTGAAAAAAAATTATGAATTAATTTGAAATTCATAACTGATGTGTAAGAAAGATAATAAAGAATTTGAGGTGTGACTTAATTGAGGAATACCAATAGTCAAACAAAATATAGGATACATAGTGATATGAAAATTATTTTATATATACTAGGATTAATATCAAAACACAAGACATGTAATATAAAATACCACGTTCAAATATGAATGCTTATCATGGGTTTGATATAGTTTTTTCTATTTTTAATTTTATCCAATTCAATTTTGGTTAGGTTATTTGGTTCATTATGGTCAATTTATTAGGTTATTTGTCCATTTATATCTATCTTAGGTCATTTGGTTCATTTTTTTCAATTAATGAGGTCATTTCTATATTTTAATTGTCATGGGTTAGTTAGTTCATATTTTGGGCATGGTCATTTAGCAATTTTTTTTTGTTATGTCAATATTATCATTTGGTTTTATTTTTCTTTCAATTATTGTAATATTCCCAATTCAATTATTCTTTTTTTATATAAAATTTTATTGGTTTAGTTTTTTTTGTAGGTTTGAATACAATTAAATTCAATATTAAAAAATGAAACTCAAAGAAAAATAGAACCAGTAAATATTAGGAATGCACATGATGGTCATGTTGGTCAAAAAGTAATTGTAATCAGAAGAAAATAAAATTGAATAGAACCAACCCCAAAAACCCAAGTCATGATAAACCTAAAAAACTATGATAAAAAATAGATGATTTTATATATTTCCCACCACAACTTTAGCTTCACAAAAAACTCTAATTGTTGAAGTAATGGACTCATCATAACCAATAAATTGATTGTGGCCAATGGGAATATAGATGGGGTAAATTTCATCCTCCCCATCATAAAAAATATATCTTGGGATTAAATCAATAAAAACAAAAAATTTAGTTCAAATATGATCATTGAAATAAAAAAATATTTTTCCATTGATGCAAATATATATGGTTCCTTAGTAGAAAGAGTGTGTTTTATACTAATAAATAAAAATCCATTATCATCAATAAATGTACCATGCCTCAACATCGAATTAAACAACTAAAATTTCTTTAGAGTGGCTCATACATGAGAGTAAAAATAAAATATTAGTATTTTATTAGTTACTCCATAATGAAGTACATTTTCAAATTGAGGTAAACTATCTGATGCACTAGAATAAAAATATATTGTGGATGTTAATATAACACCATCATGTTGTGTTATTAGGTTCTTTTCATGTTTAGTGATAATAAATCTATACCCATTGATCCCAATTTATTTTCATTCATGAACCATGGAATTAGGACCAAAATCCAATGCTTTCATTTCTTCAGAGACAAAGCGAAATAGTTTAACATATATGTAAAATTACATGAGTTTAAATAATATATACATGTTCAATTTACATATATGATATAATCATTGAAAAAATCATAGTTAAACCAAACTCTGCAATGTGAAATATCTATCACTTCAAGGATTAATGTCGTCAATTTATATGATCTAAGAATTCCCCCTATTTGGGGAAGTGATGGAAATATGGGTTAAATTTTCTCTTGTTATTATTATTTATTTTCATTATTCTATTAATTCTTGTAGTCAGATCACAAAAATAGATTGAATAGAAATCCTTACATTCTTGGTCCAAGAAACCATTGATGATAGAACCTTTCAGATGATTTCTTTTTAAAACAGAAGACATTAATGTGAACTTGTATCTTTTTATTTGATACATACAAAAAATAAAATAAAAATGTCATATAATAAATATTGTAGTTGGAATATGTATGGTTAGATGTATAATTCATATGAAAAATGATAGAATAAATATATCCTATAACTCACAAAAAATTAACGGTGCCATTGGGAACATTTCTTGCAGGAGAGACATCAACAAATTCTAACACAATGATCTCTAAAGAAATGGTAAAACTGAATAACATTCACCATTACATTATTGGATAGAATAAGATGGATTTTTATTGTAATCATCTCATATACGAGGATGTGATAACCATGACTCTTTGATGATTTCAGCTTCAAATCTTTTCTTTTGACCTGTTTTGATATATTTCTTGAATAACCATAAAGAACCTTAATAGTCTATATTACTTTATAAAATTAGGTTTTTACTTATGATTTTTTCATCAGATAATTATCACACAAAAATTTCTATTTAATTTTATTGATACACATAGGATTCAATTCCAATATTATTTCATAATCCTAAAAATTTCACCGAGATAATAAATCGTATTTTTTTCTTTCCCTTAACATTTTGAAAAATTGAATGAAGTATTAAAAAATATTTGTTCAATTTCAATTACATCTAAGTAATTACATAAAAATTTGGTTGAAAAATAAGGTAGCTTAGATAAGATACTCCTCTTATTCCAATCGTAATAGGCTTCAGTGGAAAATTTTCTCCTCTTTATAAGATTAATCTGACCCTTCTTGAGAGAAAAATTGAAATAATGTAATTAATTAAGAACATCAATTCTTGACATACATTAAGGTGGATTTTTGGTCTATGTGGCATCATCAAATATTCAACGATTATTCCTATATGGATGGTCCATTGGAAAGAATCGTTAATGTCCCATAAAATTGAAACTACAATGATATTTCTGTCTTATAGGTCGTGTATTCTTTATATAAATAGGACATGATAGTTTGGACTTTGTTCCCTATCTCTACATCATTGATAAGAAGGAAAATCATTGATCATCCACATAAGTGTAACACACATATGAAATATGTCTTTAGAATATGAATCATATGTCCACACACCAAAATTCCAAAGTTTTTTCAAATATTTTATTAAAGGTTGATTGTATACCTCTAAATCAATTTCTGGATAAAAAAATCCAGATATGAGTATAATCATAATGGTGAAAGGATTTTTATACACATCCATGTAGGATGCTTATAAATATATATGAAAACTATCCATGTGTTGTGCAATGTAAGCATCCACAAAAATAGATAAAAACTTTTATATGAAAGACCCGACAACACATTATGCACATCAGCTGCATAATAAGGATATCAAGAATCAAATATCTTCCATGAAAATCCATCTGTTGGGTGGACCAAATATTTATAATTCTTCTTTATATCAGTATCGTTCCATCACATTATTATTTATATTTCATTATACATGAAAATATTATGGAGTCCGGGGATCAATAAAATGTTCTACATTAAATTATATGGCACATGGGATGGTGTTTTATCGGCTTTTGGATCCCATTGGGATGTCCCGCATTTTATATAATAATTTTTTTCATTAGTTTCCTCCCAGAATAAGTTTCTATCATTCAATGAAGAATTAATTTTATTTATTGAGCATCCATGTTCCTCAACTAACTTCTATTACATATATTGGTTTAAAGTAATATCCTTATCATCTGAAATCATGTACAAAATAAAGGTAAGAATGAAATATATTGTAGTATTAGAAATCCCATACATTGTTTTCCTATGAAATAATAAGATTTAATAATCCAGATTCTTCATTTTACCACATTTTTGATATACTATAGTCCTGGTCTCATCATTCAACATTTTTATCTGGTAGGCATCATAATTTTCATTAGATATATCATGTTTTCTCTTTTCTAAGTCTTCATGTGTTTGAATCCATTTCTTATTATGATGGAGAATAAATTGAAACCATTCATCTAAATAATTCTTCAACAAAGTCCTATCATTTAGATCATGAGCATTTTTAGATTGAATTTTCTCCACATTAGATACAAGACATAGTGTTTTTTTTTAAAACCATATTTTTATTTATGGTAGATAATTCTTCACAGCTCAACCATGTCCTTCCAAAATATTTATAACATGGGGAATTTATGTGACCAAAATCTAATGCATTGTCAATTGAAATAACAAAAAATATCTCCAACATGTCTTGAAAATTTCGTGAGATATGATCATTTTAATACATCCGAGTTATATCAATTCTGTAACGAAATTTTTATATGTCATTACATAAAATCGATTAAATAATGTTGATGTTTAATAGAAAATATATTTAAAGAAATTATAACTCATTAATTTATATGAAACCATAAATGACACACTAGTCAATTATTTTATTATGAAATTTTTTCCTATGGAATATAAATACGTAGAGTGTTATTTAAATTATATTTTCTATATATAAAAACATATATCAATATATCTAAGAATAATCCACATAATAAGAACAATATAATCAATCAAAAAATCAAAATTCAACCACTTAACCTCCACACTCCATGTCCCTCACCTGATCAACGACATTTCAACTACCTATTACTCATAAAAAATGTTTTTCTGCACATCATAGATATTCAAATGAATAATTTTATTATAATATACCTAGTAAAAAGTAACCACCCCACCACATAAGTCATGTTATAATATTATATTTTTTTGGAAACAATATAAAGATTTACAGGGGTAGAAAAAACCATTTTCTTTATTGTAAATACAAAAGGATATATTTTTAATAGAGACAAGTAACTAATAATGTAATGATTGTATATACCTTTATTAACTTCAATTAACAAACACATAAAATTTTAGAACATAAAATTTAATTTATTCCTGATAGAATACCTAAACCAATATAGGGGAAAGGGAATTTTGAATCCCATTTTTTTAATTTATTTATCATTGGTGTAGTAATAAGGTAAAGGGTATATGAATTCATCATGATTCATGTAAAATAATTCGATTAAACATTATTCAACAATATGTATAACTATTAATAATCATTTGCAATAATATTCTCATAAAAATATTCAAAATACAATTAGAAAAATTTAATATTAGAAATTATGATACTTGTTGAAATTATTGAATGGTATACTATTTGAAAATATACTTTACCTCGCATTAGACAGATGAATATGATATGCTTATAATCCATTGAAAAATAATGATCCAATATCAATGAATAATTCCACAAAGTAGATGAAAATATAAAAGTTAGTTGAAATAGTAGAAATGCAATGTTAACTAAAAAAATATATATTGATCTGGTACAAAATTTCCAAATACTAATATCAGATGAAGTTATAAAAATTATATTTAAAAACATATCACTGAAAAAATATACTCATACATATAACATTTCAATTAAAATTGTACACTTGAATGTGAGAGATAATGTGTTACTTACTAAGATAAATACCGAAATTTCTTTTGATGTCAATGGGTTAAAGTGAGTTTTCTAATATAATATATGAAATAATGTTAAATAAACGATCATTAAGTTCTCAACTCCTAAAAATCACGAATATATATTAAAAACCCATTGTCTAATATAAAATTTTCTAAGGAAAAAATATGTCATTAGGATCTTTGATACTGTATATATGGTAAAAAATCAGCTAATTGAATGATTTATTTTTTGAACATACACAACCATACTAGAGGTATAAAATTTATACCATATAAATTGACTAGTAAATCATTACACCTTATATGAGCATCATTTCTCAATATAATTTTGAAAAGAAAAATATTTTTCATCATAGTCACTAAAAATAATAGAAAATAAAAATTTTTAAAAAAAAATTGAATTTGAAAAGACATTAATCTAGAAAAAAATTATATATCGAGATTATAATTTTATAGAAAATATGGAAAATAATAAACAATAAACAAAAATGGTTATATTATTTAATCATGTAATAGGTATTGAAGGTGCATACTTAGACACATCATTCTATAAGTCAATAAAATCCATTACCTAAGATCACATATCTGGTTGAATATATAAAATGCTTATAAATATGAATGGTGATTCAAAATACATTACTGAAAAATAAAAAATTAAACATTTATGTAGTAATTTTTATATGATTTAATGTTCCAAGGGGATGTCCCATACATTATAATGCTACAATTTTCAGAATGTAAAAAAAAATATAGCGATTTCTATAGACTAACTGGAACGAAAATTAAGTAGAACAAAAAATAATTAACCAATCCAAAATTAGTATAACATACTCAAAACGAATCAAAATGGTTTGATATAAACTAAAAAAACAATAATGGAATATAAAAAGGCCTAAATCAAACCACATGATGCAAATAAATTAAATTCCTACAAAATTAAGAATATTCGGTTGTGTTTTGGACAAAAACTTAAAAAATAGATGGTTGATAGAATATCTCAATAATTCGGAGAAAAATTATTTAATATTTAAGAATAATAAAATGAAATCGCATATGAAGATCACTTGGCTGGTTGGGAAGATAGTCGAATATAGCTACTGCTGGGGTTCAGGATTAGATATGGATTGGAGGAGGGGAGATTCATATACTATTATTGTTTTTGGATTAGATATGGACATGAATTATTATAGGGCTCCAATCTGGATGAGATTTGTAGAGACCCAAAAATTGACTTACATGGAGATTACCTTTCTTTTCCGGAATACTTAATACATAATAAAAACCAACACTCAAGGACAGTAATAGTTTAGTGTCTTTGGAATCTCAGAACATAATCTTCTAATCATGGTGAAAGATCTTCAACATCTCCCATAAAGATCTTCCCCTTTTTTTTCTAACCTAAAATCGTTCTTCATATCCTATGGAAAAGAAAACATATAATGGGTGACCTCAAATGCTCATTGAGGGTATGCATGGAGAAAATAAAACAAACCATATACATTTTAACTTAAAAACATGAACATAATGTTTAAACATCAAAATCTTGAGCAATGACATAAAACATAGCAGTACGTAAGGAATAGATCATAATGGAGCATCAATCATCAAAAAATATCATGGGAATATATCATGTAATTGTGGAAAACCATTAAGCACATGATATGATTTCCATAGTATCCATGGCATTGCTACTGAGACCATCTTAGTAGACAAAGTCCCTTTCTGAATCGAGTTCACTCCTCGATCTAGTCCTGTAACACTGAACCAGATTAACGTACCTTTCCAGCCATGTCTATCTCATGTGATATAAATCTTTACCCAATTAATTGGAGGGATATATAGGTCCCACCCATATCATAATTAAATCTTTCTTATGTGTGCCAAAACATAACCATAAATCATTCATCATAACCCAAAGAATATAATGGGTTTCATAAACTTCATCCCATCATAACATAACCCATATAAAAAAATGGATGACATTTCATCATAATAAAAGTGAAACCATTTAAATCATAGAGACATTATACTTGAAATATAATAAAACTAAATAATGACATCTTATATGGAAAATAGTTTTGACAAAACACTTGAAATGAATTCTTGAGAAAAATATCCTTTCTTCTTCAAAATCATTTTCTTTTCACAAAATTCCATGCAATTTTAAAAGAAAATTATTTTTTTGAAAATAATCATGAAATCTTGTGGAGTAATCCTCATGAAAATAAGGTGTCATGAAACTGTAAAAAACCGTTCATGCCATATAAGTTAAAAAAACATTCTTCTCGTACTTTTGCCAGAAAAGTAAAAAAGAACCTCATAACGTAAAAAAAAGAATGATTTCTTAAATACCGTCTAATAAAAGAAAAAAATGGGTAAAAAGGAATTTAAACATACATTATTTTTTTATAAAACATGGACATGGATGATAAATATAACCCCAGTAAATACTTACAAATAAATAATCTCGGATAAAAACGATATTGGAAAATTTATCCCTTACCTTAAGTCCAATTTCTTCCGTACATGTCTGAAAATACTGTATAGTGGGTTTAAACATATTATAAAATTATAATAGAACCATAATAATATTTATTATATCATATATGATTTACTTATGACATTATATAACTCGTTCTTTTGTCAATTTCATGTTAAAGCAACGTTTTGGGTAAAAACGTTTCATTTATCATCCGTGTTTTGACTTGTAATTAATCATATGATTACATAGATCATGATTAATTAATTAAAAAAAATAAAGCATGTTTTATATATAATATATATTTAGAATATACATATATATTAGATTGATAAATGGAAAGAAATGCACCTTTAATGGGGACGGTATGCCGTACGTACGCATGAATGCTGTTTTTGTTTCCATATTAAATTTAATAGATGTAAGTAAATAACATATACATAATTCCAGAATAATTAATATGTCATATATTTTAGGAATACTTGTTATATATAGTTTATAATCACTCTATAATTGTTAACATGGAAAATGAATCTCATCGCGTTGTGGAGACAGTAATCCGTACGTACGCATGAACTATGATAGCATTCTGATATTTATTGAATGGAATTGTAGTGGATGAAATAATATATTAGAATCAGTCTGATGTTATAAAAATCATATATATTTGTTTTCTACAGCATTTTAACCATCCAAGTAAGGTGTTGGTGGAAAACATATTACACCACAGCATGGAGACTGTATTCCGTACGTACGCACACGTGGTGATTTTGTTTTCCGTAGGATGGATAGAAGGAGAAATGGGTTTTATTAATAATTATAATAACATATAAGTATATTAGTGATACCGATGTTATTAATTTATAATAAAACAACTAAATAAGAAGAAGTTGAAGAAGAAAGAAACTTGAAAAATCTGTAGAAGAGATTTCCTCTTCTTCGATGCTCCTCTTTTAATCTTTTTCTTAGGGCACTAGAGTTGATATTTTGAGAATACAAGAACATATATGATATAACTAGATAGGTTGAGAAGAATAATTTTCAGTGGTTGGCCTAGATTCAAAGCTCAAAAGGGTGTGAAGAGAATAGGGAAGGGGTGCCCTTTTTATAAGGGAGGAGAGGGGCCGTTTAGGAATAACTTAAAATATTATATTATAATAAAGTCATATTCTGTTTACAATAGCTCCAAACTTGTTTATTTCAAAGATAAAGTTGGTATGGGTCTAAATAATCTCAACCAATAGGTTTTATACAAGTTTAGGTTGCTATTTTAACCTTATCATTTTGATTTAACTCTAAGTTAAATAATTTATCTTTTACCATGTCTTCTTGTTTTATTACAATATATGGTTAATAAAAATAACATAACAAGACAAACTAACCCCAAGAGGTTAATTATTAATATATATATCCTTATCTATGTAATTTGGCCGAAATTTAGAATTTTTGGAATATAATAACAATTAATAATATAATATTTGTTTTAAAAACTATTTTATGTCAATTTTGACACTATTTGGTAATTAATTTTTGTGAAAATATAAACAGCATTATTATTTCAAAAAAAGTTAATTAAATCAATATTAACCTGTCATATTAACCTATAAAATTATATTAATTCATAAAATGTTTCAAATTACATTTATTTGGGTATTTATAATATCAATTATGTTAATATTTCATTAATAAGGTCATTGCGACATCATCATTGTGTCACAAATAAATTAAAAAAATAATGTATAAAAATTACAAATAAAATACCATTATGTAGTAAATCTTTTAGTCTTTTTAAAGAATATTTATAGTTTAATTTATCTTATTTATAACCCCATATTAAAATTATTTTTGTTATTAAACTCTGATTTTAACTATTTTATATCTTCTATAAATAAAATAATAATTAATGTCCTAATCTAATCCTAGTGAACCTAAAGGGTAATATTTTATTCCTAAGATCTTTTTTGGTCTAATTAAACTTATCTAATAGAATTAGTTAATGTGTTAGGTTAATAATAATATCATTTTTACCCTTAATTACCCTATTTACTTTTAACCGTGGTAAATAAAAGTAAAAAAAGTTAGTATTCACCAAAAATTATTTTTATCATATCGAACCACATTTTTCTCCTTGATATTAACTGCGTCTCTCGGATTTTTGAAATTAAACTCAAAGAAGCAATAAAATTATGTTTTACGTATAATTGTAAATGCTCCTAGGAGGTGGGTAAAAGACAGTGACATGTTCAATAAAATTTTTATATATCTAAAATTATTATAAAATGACTCCAATGAATTACATTGAACTTATATAGGTATTATGTATCAATTTGAGCTAAAATAAATTCAATTAAAATAAATAATTATTTAAATAAAAAGTTGGTTTTTAAATAGTAACCCAGTGTTTTCACTATTCATCAAAAAATGATAGTTTTGAAAAAAATAACTAAAATTCACCATAGGATAATTTCGATATTCCAAATTGAAAAAATTAAGTTCATTTTGAAAGATAAAATTTATAAAATTTCAAAAAGTTGGTATTACTATTCAAAACGGCTAGTTCATTATAATATTATAATAGAAGCTCATTTAGTGAAACTCGGTATTGCATACTACACACACTATCGAAGAATGTCTTGATTGTGAGTAATGCAAGCCAAGTTAGGGTTGCATATAGGGAAATATGTTTTTGGTATTGTTTATAACATACTCATAATATAGTTCAGTTATACATTGATCAAAATCTATACTTAGTGTTGTGTAAAATAAATTTTATTCGAAAGAACGTGAAATTTTGTCTATCAGAAGCCATGAATAGTTGTGCGTATACTACAAGCTAATATGTTGTTCCATATATCACAATAAAATATTTCTGTAGCGTACAACACAATACATAAAAGAAATTAAAAAGACTCTATCTCATAAAATTTCAGGTTGTTACATTCTACCCCCCATAAAATGAATTTCACCCTTGAAATTCATCGGGGTTATAAATGGTTTACTATTTGAAAATTTCTTTCATAGAAACCCACATCATAAAAAGGAATACCAAATATTAATTTTAAAAACTAAAGTATTAAATGTAACGGTTACACAAATTAACTCATCACTGGGTTTCCACATAGGAGAACATAGGTGAAAATATAGATATGGAAGAGAAATCTAACCATAATGTTCTGATGGAGAGTGGTAGAGAACATGGTTATGAGTAAGCCATCAATCAAAAAGCTATAAATTTCTGATGATCTAAGTTACCATCTGATTTATCGGGTATGAGGGTACTAGGATAACATTTTTTGTCTGCAAGATCATTTCCGTAATGTTGAAAAATTTGGAATTAGAAAAAATAAATTATTTTTTGGGTACAATCTCACCATTGGTCATTCCTTTATCAATTTATACTTCTTCTCTTAAAAAAATTAAGTTGAATTTGTCATTCGTGATGTGTTAGCAGATCATGCGATAGCATGATGGGTCATTCCATCTGTCTCAAACAAAAGGTTAGAAAAAGTTATCAAATATACATAAGTCCATCTATTTTGAGGTTAATCGTATATGAATCCAAAAATGGACTTATACTTCATATATCATGCCGCTAAATAAAATAAAACTAGTTTCTACTGACCAGGGACTTCCTGTAGGCCAGTGGTAGGAGATAAAGGCCTATCACACTTCAGTTGTGGGTTTTATTCCCACTGTCTTGTTCGAGGTGATGGGTTGTCGCCCATCCTGCAGACTGTCCTTTTTCTAAAACTAAATTTTATAACATTCCAGAAATAATATTGAAAAACAAATTCTATCCTTAAACAATATTATCTTACTTCTAAGATAATCCATTTCAAATCCTTAGGCTTATCCAAAAGACATCTATCCAAGTTCATATTATAAAGAAAAAACCATTACTAGAAATGTCATCAACCAATCATGTGAATACCATCATTTATCTCCCATATATCATAAGATATATCTTTTTGGTCACATTCCATATTAGTTAATACCTTCATCATGTATTCTCTTGAAAAAATGAATACCCATTGAACATTAGTGAAAACATGAATGCTGTCAAAAGTTAACTCTTTCCCGATTCCAAAATCCAAAAATTTCTATATACGCAAATCATGACATAACTTTGTTCTTATATCAGTCATGAGATCATGAATACTATCAAACATATTATTTTCTCTTCATCACTTCATTATATGCATATCATCTTCTTTCCAAAAATATTTCATTCACTTTTCATGGTTAACGATGCCATATTCTTATGGAAAACCACAATGGACCAATACATAGATATTCCAATATACCGTAAAAGTACCTCAACAACATTATTCTTAAATACGAATACATAAAAACTTGAATCTATCCTCTTCAATGATTTCCATAGAATATGTCCTTCCTTTATTGAGAAGTATCCTCTTAGGTCAGGGCATTGAGTTGGGTAATGCCCATGTTCTCCATAGATAAGACATTGAACTCCATAACAATCTATCACTCTAAGACCCTTCTCTCCACACAGATAACATCTTCCCCTCCATTTGATGTATTCATCAAGGTTTTTCTTCCCTTCTTTAGAAATCTGAATCTTCCGTTCTCTAGGCTCCTCAATGTGCGAACATGCATACAAGTACATCTTCCTCTTATTTTATGAATTAGGAATGCCACTAAAGTTCACCTTGTTAATCATATATTGCGATTACTGATTTGGCATAATCACAAAATCGTTCATTCTAGCTATTACACAATTTCATTGCTCATAGTCACCAATTTTTCCATTGGATTCAATGTTGACCCAATTCCTTCTGGTTCCCTCTATTGACTAAAACCAAAATCCATGGTGTAAGAATCATTTAAAATAACAGGGAACCACATAATCATAAAAAGTCACTTTTGGGATGTCTAACTTGTCACATATTCTTTAATCCAGGACACCATAGGTTCACCGTAGGTTATTCATGACTGTCAACCTAATTCTGGACTGTAAACTATAGTTATACTAAACCTTAGTTACATCCTTAGACATACCTTAAAAATATCTCTAGGGGTCTCACTAAAGTATTCGCATTCTAGTTTCCAAAGGTTAACTAAACCTTTCCTCTGATACCAAATGTAGAGACACCAAACTTGACATACATGGACATTACCTTACTTTTGTGGAATACTTAATTCATAAAAAAAACCAACACTCAAGGACCGTAATAGTTTAGTGTCTTTGGAAACTTGGAACATAATCTTCTAATCATGGTGAAAGATCTTCAATATATCCTATAAAGATCTTCCCCTTTTGTTTTCTCACCTAAAACATTTATTTATATCCTAGGAAAAGAAAACATATAAAGGGTGAGCTCAAATGCTCAGTAAGGGTAAGCATGGAGAAAATAAAACAAACCATATACATTTGAACTTAAAAACATGAACATAATGTTTAAACATCAAAATCATAAGAAATGACATAAAACATAGCAGTACGTATAACATAGATCATAATGGAACATCAATCATCATAAAATAGAGTGGGAATAAATCATGTAATTTTGGCAAACCATTAATCACATGATATGATTTCCATAGTAGCCAAGGAATTGCAGTTGAGACCATCTTAGTGGACAAAGTCCCTTTTTGAATCGAGTTCACTCCTCATTCTAGTCCCGTAATGCTGAATCAGATTAACTAACCATTCCAGCCATGTCTATCTCATGAGATATAAATATTTACCCAATGCATTGGAGGGAGATATAGGTCCCACCCATCTCATAATGAAATCATTCTTGTGTGTTCCACAACATAAACATAAATCATTCATCATAACCCAAAGAATAAAATAGGTTTCATAAACCTCATACCATCATAACATAATCCATATATAACAAATGGATGTCATTTCATCATAATAAAAGTGAAACCATGTAAATAATAGAGACATTATACTTGATACATAATCAAGCTAAATAATGTCATCTTAGATGGAAAATAGTTTTGACAAAACACTTGAAATGAATTCATGAGGAAAACATCCTTTCTTCTTAAAAATCATTTTATTATCATAAAATTCAATGAAATTTTAAAAGAAAATTATTTTCTTGAAAATAATCATTAAATCTTGTGGAGGAAGCCCCATGAAAATAAGTCTTTATGAAACCGTAAAAATCCGTTCATGGAGTATAAGTTAAAAAACATTCTTCTCGTACTTTTACCAGAAAAGTCAAAAAGTAACTCATAACGTAAACAAAAGAATGATTCCTTACATACCATGTAGTAAAAGTAAAAAATGGGTAAAAATGACTTTAAACAGACATGAAACCATTTTTAGAAAACAGGGACATGGATGATAAATATAACTCCAGTAAATACTTATGAATAAAAAATCATGGATAAAAACAATATAGGAAATGTTATCCCTTACCTTATGTCCAATTTCATCGATATGTGTTCGAAACTCTAGTATAGTGGGTTTAAACATATTATTAACTTCTTATAGAACCATGATAATATTTATGATATCATATATGATTCACTTATGACTTTATATTACTCGTTCTTTTCTCAGTTTAATGTTAAAGATGTGTTTTTGGTAAAATCGTTTCATTTATCGTCCATGTTTTGACTTGTAATTATTCATTGATTATATAGATAATGATTACATAATAACATAATATGAAACATTATTTATATATAATATATATTCAGAAAATACATATATATTATAGATCGATAAATGGAAAGAAATACACCGTCAATGGAGACGGTAGGCTGTACGAATGCATGAATGTTGTTTTCATTTCCTTATTAAGTTTAATAGATGTAAGAAAAGGACATATAAATAAATAAAGTATCATTAATATGTCATATATTTAATTATTACTTGTTATATATACTTTATAATCATTTTTGAATTGTTATCATGGAAAATGAATCTTATCGCTTTGTGGAAACTATAATCCGTACGTAGGCACGAGCGATGATATCATTCCCATATTTATTGAATGGAATTGGAGTGGATGAAATAATATATTAGAATCAGTATGATGTTATAATAATCATATATAGTTATTCTTTACACCATTATACCCATCAAAATAAGGTGGTGGTAGAAAATAGATTACACCACAGCGTGGTGACGATATACCGTACGTACGCACGCACGATGATTTCATTTTCCATAGGACGAATAGAAGGTGAAATGGGGTTGTTTAATATTTATAATAACATATAATTATATTATTGATACTTATTTTATTACATTATAATAAAAATACTAAAGAAGAAGAAGTTTAAGAAGAAATAAACTTGATAGAATCGGTAGAAGAGATTACCTCTTCTTCGATGCACATCTTTTAAGATTCTTCTTATGGCACTAGAGTTGTTCTTTTGAGAAGACCATAAACACTATGATATAACTAAATAGGTTTATAAGAAGAATTTTCAGGGGTTGGACGAGCTTGAAGGCTCAAAAGGGTGTGAAGAGAATTGGGAAGGGGTGCCCTTTTTATAAGGGAGGAGAGGGGAACTTTAGGAAAAACTTAAAATACTATTTTATAATAATGTAATATTAGGTTTATAATAGCTCAAAACTGATTTATTTCGAATATAAAATGGGTATGGGTATAAAACCTCTCAACCAATAGGTTTTAGACAAGTTTATGTTACTATTGTAACCTTATTATTTAGATTTAACTCTAAGTTAAATAATATATCTTTTTCCATGTCTTCTTGTTTTCTTACACTATATGGTTAATAAACATACCATAAAATGAGAAACGAACCCCGAGTGGTTAATTATTAATATATATATCCTTATCTAAGTCATTTGGCCTAATCTTAGATTTTTAGGATTACAATAACAATTAATAATATAATATTTGTTTTAAAAACTATTTTATGTCAATTTTGACACTATTTGGTAATTGATTTTTGTAAAAATCATAAAGGCATGATTAGTTAAAAAAAATTTAATTAAATCAATACTTACATGTCATATTATCCTATAAAATTAGTTTAATTCATAAAAATTCTCAAATTACCTTTATTTGGGTATTTATAATATCAAATATGTTAATATTTTATTAATAAGATAATTATTGTATCATCATTGTGTCGTAAATAAATTAAATTATTTAAAGTCTAAAAATTATAAATAAAAAACCATTATGTATGAAATCATTTTATCTTTTTAATTAATATTTATAGTCGAATTTATCTTATGTATAACCCTATATTAAAAATGTTTTAGTTATTAAACTTTGATTTTAACTATTTTAACTCTTCTTTAAATAAAAAAATAATAAATGTCTTAATCTAATCAAAGTGGAACTAAAGGGTAATATTTTATTCCTAAGGTTGTTTTTGGTCGAATTAAATTTATCCAATAGAATTAGGACATGTTTTAGGGTAATAATAATATCATTTTTACCCTTAATTACCCTATTTAGTTTTAACCGTGGTAAATAAAATTAAAAAGTTACTATTCACCAAACATTATTTTTATCTTATTGAACCAAATTTTACTCCTTGATATTTACCGTGTCTCTCATATTTTATAAATTCAACACACATAAGCAGTAAAATTAAGTTTTATGTACAATTGTAAATGCTCCTAGGAGGTGGGTAAAAGACGGTGAAAAGTTCAATAAAATATTTATACATCTAATATTATTATAAAATGACTCCAATGAAATACATTTAAGTTATATAGGTATTATTTATCAATTTTAACCTAAAATAAATTTAAATACAATAGAGAATTATTTAAATAAAAAGTTAGTTTATAAATAGTAACTTAGTGTTTTCACTATTCATCAAAAATTGAAAGTTTTCAGAAAAATACCAAAAATTCACCCTATGCAAATTTTGATATTCAGAATCCAAAAATGAAGTACATTTTGAAAAATAAAATTTATAAAATTTAAAAAATTGGGTATTACTATTCATAACGGCTAGTTCATTATAATATTATAATAATATCTCATTTCGTGAAACTCGGTATTGCGTACTACACACGCTATAGAAGAAGGTCTTGATTGCGTGTAATGCAAGCCAAGTCAGGGTTGTGTGTTGTGAAAGCTTCCATTGGTGTTGTGTATAACATACTCAAAATATAGTTCAATTATACATTGATCAAAATCTATATTTAGTGTTGCGTAAAATGAATTTTATTCGAAATAATGTGAAATTTTATGCATCAGATGCCAAGAATAGTGTTGTGTATACTACAAGACAATATGGTGTTGCATATAGCGCAATCTAATATTGGTGTAGCATACAACACAAGACATAAAAGAGATTAAAAATTCTCTTTCTCATAAAATTTCAGGGTGTTACATTCTACCCCCCTTAAAATGAATTTCGCCCTCGAAATTCATCGGGGTTATAAATGGTTTACTAATTGAATGTTTCTTTCATAGAAACCCACATCGTAAAAAGGAATACCAAAACTTAATTTTAAAAACTAAAGTATGAAACAAAATGGTTACACAAATTAACTAATCACTGGGTTTCCACATAGGAAAACATTGGTGAAAATATAGATATAGAAGAGAAATCTAACCATAATTTTTTGATGGAGAGTGGTAGAGAACATGGTTATCAATAATCCATCAATCACAAAACCATAAATTTATGATGATCTAAGGTACCATATGATTTATCGGGTATGAGGGTACTAGGACAACATTTTTAGTTTCCAATTTCATTTCCCTAATGTTGAAAAAATTGGAATTAGAAGAAATACATACTTCATTTTGGTACAATCTCATTGTTGGTCAATCCTTGAACAATTTTCACATATTCTCTTAATGAAATGAAGTTGAATTTTTCATTCGTGAAGGGTTAGAAGATCATGCGATTGCATGGTGGGTCATTCCATCTTTCTCAAATGAAAGGTTTGAAAAATTTATCAAATATAAATAAGTCCATATATAGTGAGGTTAATCGTATATGAATCCAAAAATTGACTTATACTTCATCTATCGTACCACTGAATAAAATAAAACTAGTTTCTACTAACCAGGGACATCCTGTAGCCCATTGGTAGGCGATAAAGGCATGGCGTACTTCGGTTGTGGGTTTGTTTCCCAAAGCCTTGTCCCATGCGATGGGTTATCGCCCTTCCTACAGGTTGTCCATTTTCTAAAACTACACTTTTATAACATTCCAGAAATAATATCGAAAAAAAGTTATATCCTTAAACAATGTTATCTTATGTCCAACATAATCCATTTCAAATCCTTGGGCTTATCCAAAATTCATCTATCCAAACTCATAGTATAAAGAAAACCATTACAAGAAATTTCATCAACCAAGTATGTGAATACCATCATTTATCTCCCATATATCATAAGATATGTCTTTTTGGTCACATTCCAAATTTTTTAAAACATTAATCATGTATTCTCTTGAAAACATGAACACCCATTGAACATTAGTGAAAGCATGAATGCTGTCAAAAGTTAACTGTTTCCACAAACCAAAATCCCAAAATTTCTATACAATCAAACGATGATATAACTTTGTCCTTATATAAGTCATGAGCTCATGAATACTATCAAACATATTATTTTCTCTTTATCCCTTCATTATGCGCATATCATCTTCTTTCAAAAAATATTTCAATCACTTTTCATGGTTACCGAAGCCATATTCTTATGGAAAACCACCATGGACCAATACAAAGATATTCCAATATACCATAAAAGTAACCTAAAAACATTATTCTTGAATACCAATAAATAAACACTTTAATCCATCATCGTCAATGATTTCCATGGAATAATTTCTTCCTTGATTTAGAAGTAACCTCTTAGTCCAGGGCATTGAGTTGGGTAATGCCCATGTTCTCCACAAATAAGACATTAAACTATATAACAGTCTATCACTCTATGACCCTTCTCTCCACATAGATAACATCTTCCCATCCATTTTATGTATTAATCAAGGTTCTTCTTCCATTCTTTATAAATCTCAATCTTCCTTTCTCTATGCTCCTCAGCAAGCGAAAATTCATAAAAGGCCATCTTCCTCTTATTTGATGAATTAAGAATGCCACTAATGTTCACCTTTTTAATCATACATTGAGATGAATGATTCGGCATAATCTCAAAGTCCTTCTTTCTAGGAATTATGAAAATTTATTGCTCATAGTCACCAATTTTTCCATTGGATGCAATGTTGACCCAATTCCTTCTGTTTCCCTCTATTTCCTAAAACCAAATCCATGGCGTAAGAAACATTTAAAATTATGGGGAACCACATAATAATAAATAGTCACTTATGGGATGTCTAACATATCAAACATTCTTTAATCCATGACTCCTTAGGTTCACCATAGGTTATTAATGATCGTCATTATAATTCTAGGACTGTAAACTATTGCTATACTAATCCTTAGGAACATCCCTATACATACCTTAGAAATATCTCTAGGGATCTCACTAAAGTTTTCGCATCCTAATTTCCAAAGGTTAACTAAACCTTTCCTCTGATACCAACTGTAGATACCCCAAACTTATCATACATGGACATTACATTACTTTTGCAGAATACTTAATACATAAAAAAAACCAACACTCAAGGACCATAATAGTTTAGTGTCTTTGGAATCTTAGAACATAATCTTCTAATAATGGTAAAAGATCTTCAACATATCCCATAATGATTTTCTCCTTTTGTTTTCTTACCTACAACATTTATTTGTATCTTGGGGAAAAGAAAACATATAATTAGTGATCCCAAATTCTCAGTAAGGGTAATAATGGAGAAAATAAAACAAATCATATATATTTGAACTTAAAAACATGAACATAATGTTTAATGATCAAAATCTTGAGAAATGACATAAAACATAGCAGTACGTAAGGAATAGATCATAATGGAACATCAATGATCATAAAATAGCATGGGAATAAATCATGTAATTTTGGAAAACCATTAAGGACATGATATGATTTCCATAGTAGAGAAGGCATTGCTACCGTGACCATCTTAGTGGACAAAGTCCCTTTCTGAATCGAGTTCACACCTCATTCCAATCCTGTAACACTAAACCAGATTAACTTAACGTTCCAGACATGTCTATGTCAGGAGATATAAATCATTACCCAATGCATTGGAGGGAGATATAGGTCCCACCCATATCATAATGAAATCATTCTTACATGTTCCACAACGTAAACATAAATCATTCATCAGAACCCAAAGAAGAAAATGGTTTTCATAAAAATCATCCCATCATAACACAATCCATATAAAACAAATGGATGTAATTTCATCATAATAAAAGTGAAATCATGTAAATCATATAGACATTATACTTTATACATAATCAAACTAATTAATTTCATCCTAGATGGAAAATAGTTTTGACAAAACACTTGAAATGAATTCTTGAGGAAAATATCCTTTCTTCTTCAAAATCATTTTAATTTCAAAAATTACATGCAATTTTAAAAGAAAATCATTTTTTGAAAATAATCATGAATAATTATGGAGGAAGTCTCATGAAAATAAGGCTTTATGAAACCGTAAAATCCGTTCATGCCGTATAAGTTAAAAAAACATTTTTCTCTTACTTTTTCCAGAAAAGTTAAAAAGTACCTCGTAACGTAAACAATAGAATGATTCCATACATACCATATAGTAAAAGTAAAAAATGGGTAAAAATGACTTTAAACATACATGAAACCATTTTTAGAAAACAGGGACATGGATGATAAATATAACCCCATTAAATACTTACGAATAAAGAATCTCGGATAAAAACGAGATTGGAAAAGTTATCCCTTACCTTAGGTCCAATTTATTCCATATGTGTCTGTAACTCCTGTATAGTGGCTTTAAACATATTATTAACTTGTTATAGAACCATAATAATATTTATGATATCATATATGATTCACTTATGACATTATATAACTCGTTCTTTTGTTAATTTCATGTTAAAGCAGCGTTTTGGGTAAAATCGTTTCATTTATCATCCGTGTTTTGACTTGTAATTATTCATATGATTACATAGATCATGATTAATTAATTCCAGAGTATAAAACATGGTTTATATATAATATATATTCACAATATACATATATATAATAGATCGATAAATGGAATGAAATACACTGTTCATGGAGACGGTAGGCCATATGTACGCATGAACACTGTTTTCGTTTCCTTATTAAATTTAATAGATGTAAGTAAATAACATATAAATAAATACAGTATCATTAATATGTCATATATTTTATTATTAGTTGTTATATATACATTATAATATTTCTTGAATTGTTAACATGGAATATGAATTTCATCACGTCGTGGAGACGGTAATCCGTACGTACACACGAGCGATGATATCATTCCCATATTTATTGAATGGAATTGTAGTGAATTATATAATATCATATAATAAGTATTATGTTATAATAATCGTATATAGTTATTCATTAAACCATTATACCCATCCAGGTATGGTGGTGGTGGAAAATAGATTACACCATAGCGTGGAGACGCTATTCCGTACGTATGCACACGTGGTGATTTCGTTTTCCATAGGATGGATAGAAGGTGAAATGGGGTTGTTTCATATTTATAATAAAATATCAGTATATTAGTGATTCTGATGTTATTAATTTATAATTAAACAACAAAATAAGAAGAAGTTGAAGAAGAAAGAAACTTGAAAGAATTGGTAGAAGAGATTACCTCTTCTTCGATGCACCTCTTTTAAGCTTCTGCTTAGGGCACTAGAGTTGGTCTTTTGAGAAGACCAGAACAAATATGATATAACTATAGAGGTTTATAAGAGTAATTTTTAGGGGTTGACCGAGCTTCAAGGATCAAAAGGATGTGAATAGAATAGGGAAGGGGTGCCCTTTTTATAAGGGAGGAGAGGGGAACTTTAGAAAAAACAAAAAATATAATTTTATAATAAAGTCATATTCAGTTTATAATAGCTCAAAATAAATTTATTTCGAAAATAAAGTGGTGGTGGGTCTAAATCCTTTCGACCAATAGGTTTTAGACAAGTTTAGGATAATATTTGAACCTTATCATTTAGATTAAACTCTATGTTAAATAATTTATCTTTTACCATGTCTTCTGGTTTTCTTACACTATATGGTTAATTAACGTACCATAACAAGCCAAATGAACCCCAAGTGGTTCATTATTAATATATATACCCTTATCTAAGTCATTTTTCTGAACCATATATTTTTAGGAATATAATAGCAATTAATAATATAATATTTTTAAAAAAACTATTTTATGTCAATTTTGACACTATTTGGTAATTGATTCTTGTGAAAATAATAATAGAATGATTAGTTCGAAAAACATTAATCAAATCAATACTAAAATGTAATATTAACCTATAAAATTAATTTAATTCAAAAGTCTCTCAAATTACATTTATTTGGGTATTTATAATATCAATTATGTTAATATTTCATTAATAAGGTAATTACAGCATCATCATTGTGTCATAAATAAATTAAATTATTTAAGGCCTAAAAATTATAAATAAAATACCATTATGTTGGAAATATTTCTATATTTTGAAAGAATATTTATAGTCGAATTTATCTTATGTATAACCCTATATTAAATTTTTTTTATTTATTAAACATTTATTTTAACTATTTTAACTCTTCTTTAAATAAAATAATAATAAATTTCATATTCTAATCCATGAGGACCTAAAGGGTAATATTTTATTACTAAGGTTGTTTTTGGTCGAATTAATCTTATCCAATAGAATTAGGACATGTGTTAGGGTAATAATAATATCAATTTTACCCTTAATAACCCTATTTACTTTTAACCGTGGCAAATAAAAGTAAAAAGTTACTATTCACCAAAAATTATTTTTATCTTATAGAACAACATTTTACTCTTTGATATTAGCCATGTCTCTCAGATTTTTGAAATTCAACTCACAGAATTGATAAAATTAAGTTTTATTTACAATTCTAAATGCTTCTAGGAGGTGGGTAAAAGAGCGTGAAAAGTTCAATAAAATTTTTATATATCTAAAATTATTATAAAATGACACCAATGAATTACATTGACCTAAAATAAATTTAAATAAAATAAATAATTATTTAAATAAAAAGTCGGTTTTTAAATAGTAACCTAGTGTTTTTACTATTCATCAAAAATTAAGAGTTTTCCGAAAAATACCAAATATTCACCCTAGGCTAATTTCAATATTCCGATTCCAAAAATGAAGTCCATTTTAAAAGATAAAATTTATAAAATTTTAAAATGTGGGTATTAATATATATATATAACGGCTGGTTCATAATAATATTATAATAATATCTCGTTTAGTGAAACTCAATATTGCGTACTACAGATGCTATCGAAGAAGGTCTTGATTGCGTATAATGCAATCCAAGTCAGGGTTGCGTGTAGGGAAATATTCCTTTGGTGTTGCGTATAACATACTCAAAATATAGTTCAATTATACATTGATCAAAATCTATACATAGTGTTGTGTAAAATGAATTTTATTCGAATGAACATGAAATTTTGTGCATCAAAAGCCAAGAATATTGTTGCGTATACTACAGGATAATATGGTGTTGCGTATAGCGCAATCTAATAATGGTGTTGCATACAACACAAGACATAAATGAAATTAAAAAGTCTCTTTCTCATAAAATTTCAGGGTGTTACAAGATTCCTTCTAGGGTTATAAAATCTGGATGGGAGGAGGGGAGGGAATTGGTTTATTTTGCGATGGGAGGAGGGGAGTAATTGGGTTTACATTGCGATGAGAGGAGGGGAGGAATGATCAGGCAACAAATTTAGGGAAGTATTTTCCAATGGTTTTAAAAACTCACTGGTATAGATGACATATCCCAATTATTTTTTGAAAACCATTAGGGAAATAATTGGCTAAATTAGTGTATCAAAATGGTTTGTCCAAACCATTGGGATATAAGCATTTATATAACCTTGCATTCTAGATGTTCTTATTAGGTTACTCATTTTTACCATTTTTGTTTTCACCCCGATAAATAGTTCTTACCTATGTAATTTTTACATTATGAAAAAAAAATAAAATGTTACTTATTATATTATTTGGACAAAATAACTAAAATGTTTAAATCTATTTCATTTTAGTCAATTTATAAAGTGATAAATATATATATAAATTAAAAAAATTATTGTTTATTTAAAACATTTTTTTATAAATTATTACTTATGTTTAAAATTGTAAAATATGATTTGCTAAATTAAAAAAATATTTTTTAAAATAATAATTTTTCAATAAAAATTCATATTTTTTATTATAAAAATTATTTTTGAATTTTCTATCTATACTAATATACTAATAATTTCAAAACTTTCATGTTATTTATAAAAATGGTATTTTTCATTGTTCACCTAAAAATAATTCCTTTCATAAAAATTTCAAAAAATTAACTTATGATAATATCACAGTGATAAATACGAAAATAATATTAATTTTTTGAAATTAATATTCATTGATTCATAAATTTTACTTTTCAATAAATAGAAGATATATATTGAAACAAAAAATTGATAGGAAAATGGATTTTTAAAAATATTAAATATTATCATTCATATTTCATATCATTAACTATGTAAATTAGTATTAAAAAATTATACATATGATTTATTTCATCAATAATAATAGGTTTCATGATTTAGAAATTCATATCACATAAAGTGATAATATTAATAAAAACACATTTACAAGCAAAAAATGGCCTTGTTGGGAATTTTATCTATAACAATTGAATTTCATTAATATTAAAAGTAGGCTTTATTTTTTTTATAGAAAATTTTTATTCTAATTTATTCATTATAAGTAAATGGGTTTGTTTTATTATAAATAGTTATATATTTATATTTTATCTAAATATATCATGATTTCTATTATGTTCGGTGTTTTCTGTGGAGAAAGCTATAGATCACATTGACATAATTGAAGGATATCATATATTAAAATCTTGTGGTGTTATATATATACTATGAACATTATACATTACATATTGTATATATATAATTAACATTAGATACCATAGATGAAACAATATCTAAATAATTATTAAGGAAGAGATATTAATTAGCCATAATTACATCTACAACCTAGATGTTTGGGAAAATTGATAGATCTGAAAACTATATGGGCATCAGAAAGGCCATAAGTATCTAGAGGTGGTTCATATAAAATAACATGAAATTATATTAAATTTAAATAATATGAAGAAAATCCCTTCCTAATGGGAAACTCATAATTAGATTTCATTCACTTCTACGACTTTCTACAACCAGATAATGCCAATTAAAATATACCTATTATTTCCAAAACTATGCAAAACACATAAAACCACCCAATCAACACATAAAAAAGACTAATAAATTATAACATCCCATTTTATCATGTCATTATCCACTTTTAATGTTATCATTAATAGCCTCATTTCATTATTTTTGTCACTTCTATTTTTGGAAATTAATATTTCATGTAAACACTACCATTTTAATGTTACTACCCACCATAGGACATGTCATTTACCAATTATTCCAGACATTAATTACAGCACAACATAAACCCATCACCCCATTCCGCCTTCCATTAATTCTCCACTATTTATTTTAATTAATATTAATCAATATTTTTAGACCCACTATTAAATAAAAACATTATTATCTCTTCATACCCATATCTTTCACCACAAAACCCATCCAAAATTATAGTCATATAACTAATCCATCCATACCACATTAATTGAGATAATAAATTTCAATATAAAAATCACAAAAACAACCTATAAATCACCCATAATAAGAGCTAAGACAATGATATAATATAAAAAATAACCCAACACCATTGAAAACAATATTATACTATTACCTTTATTTATACATATAGGATCCTTTAACACTTTTTATATAAACACGTCAATAATAATTTCTATATCTAATATACATCAATTAATTTTCATATTTATATCATTATACATTTATAAAGGTTATAAAGAATTCAATAACAAAAAAAATTCAATGGGAGTACTCACCAACTAAATTGATAAAATGATACTAAAAAATCATTGAAACAATATAAAGAATATGTTTCCATATTTTTTCTGTTATTTTCATTTTATTTAGTCCATGATCTTGTTAGGTTAATCTATAATTTATTTCTAATGCAATTAATAGAATTATAATTAAACATTTTCATATAAATGAGAGCATAGATGTCATGAATCCCTAACTCAATTAAAGAATCAATAAGCACTAAGAAATAGTAAAATAAAATTATTTATTCATTTATAAACCTATAAAAATAAAAAAAAAATGCATGACCAAATCCTATTGAGACCACAACTAAAAAAATATTTAAAAAAATTAACTACTATATCATATTTAAACGGATGAAAATGGAAGGAATAGAGGAAAATATTAGAAAAAAGAAATGTAATGAATCGAATATATATTGAGGGAGATCTTGAATATATATTTGATGTTCTAAGGAATTTTTACAATCTCTTTTGAGGGTGCGATGAATCAGTTTGACTTTATTCAGAATTCCATTTTTCACATTCGAATTACCTTTGATCATTTAATACTCTATTTTATTTTAGAATAATATGGACATACATATTATTAAACACACATATATATGAAAAGTATAAATAGCAATGTAATGAAAGAAATCCGAGAAAGGTATTTTTATAAGAATAATCCAAAAGGAGGGAACGAAATCATTATTACGTTTGATCCATACTAAGATGAAGATTATTAATATTATATTTAGAGTGATTATATGTTTTTTAATGTTTAATACATTCAATTATTCCTAAAATGATAGTGTGTATATCACTTTTTCCCATGTCTTTACCCTATACTTCTTTGGAGTTCTAGTATAATCTTCAACCATTTGGTAGAAATCATCTACATCCCGAAGAAGTAGTATAATACCAAATAATCTTCGGTATCCAAAATATAACGGGATAAGATTATAAAAGTATTCTCTAGTTAATAAATGGTTCTACATTTAAAAACATGATGTGATCTATCTTTATGATATTTATGTCACAACATCACAAAAATAATATCGTACTTCCTAATCAATGGGTCTCGGACTTCGATAAAGTAATCAACATCATAGAATTCATGTAGACATTGTTATCATTACTCAAACACAAAATGTTAAATGAATATAAATTTCAAGATACTCTATAACTTATTACAGCTTATTAATCTTCAATTTCGATTATAACATGATCATGAACAATAGTATTAGTTCAATCTCTTCTCAATTGACATATATTATATGGATGAATCATAGGGATTGTCTTTCATTATAATACTATCATATGATTTGATATTCATAAATAATACTACCTAAATATAAAAAAGAACATTCTACTTCCTAAATGAATAGGATTAGTTCTTTGAATATATCATTAACCTCTGCAAATTTGATATGTAAATAATCTTTAGTGGCAACAGTATCAGATCTCCATCATTTTTGTTCCTATATATCTATTTTTAAATCACCATTGTTTCCCCTATATATTTAATTTACTTTAATTATACATAATTAGTTTTCATGAAATGTTACGTAAAACATGTGATTATATAACCATAATACATGGATTTAAAATTGATGTGGTGTCCTTTTGATATCACATATTACATTCTCAATCACCCCTCATAAAGATTTTATCATCCTTATCCACATGAAATATCGAGTAATCATGTCCTATTATTCTCAACTCAAACAATGGAAAAAAATTCTACATTCCATCATTCATGACTTCAAGCAACATAAATATATTCAGTGTGGTTTTTCTTTCAGAGTGAAAAATTGGAATATAAGATTTCCTTCCTCACACACTAAGACATGGAATTCTTCCAATGGTGTGACTAGTTCCCAAATTATAGAACCCTCTTTTTCTTCCATTTCATTCTTATACAACATCCATGGATTTTTCTTATTATCCTAATAATGGTAGTATCTAAATTCTTAAAACTCATCTTGAATCCCAATTATATAAAAAATTATATTGTTTAGTTACTAATAAAAAATATTAAGAATCATCTATATTTTAGAATATCATGTATCATGATATGGGGATATTTTTTTCTAATATTACTATCTTCCTAACTGATCCTCTTATTATTCCCAATTGTAAAAACATCTGTTTGAAACATAATATCTTACATATAACTCTTTTGGAGTCCAAATATATTATGTATTGTGTAAGATAATTCCCATTTCCTGACAGTATAAAAAACTCAAATGATATATTACAATTCATAAAATATCTTATGCATCATTGGAAGATATTATGAATTAAATAAATTATGAAATTAATCATAGTAAAAAATCAAGGGAAAACCAATATTCTGCTATAGAGGGAAAACATACATATCACACAACATTTTCAATATCAATATGGTATCATAATTGAAAACATATGAAACATATAGAATATTTTATCAAGATTATAAAAACTTACAAAATGAGAATAAAGTTGCATATCACCCTATTCCCAAGTCATCTTCCATTATTTAACTATAAAACGTATATATTATTGAATCACAAAAATCCATATACAAGGAACTCCTTTATTATATTTTAGCATAAAACTCAGAGAATGATATAATTAATCTTTTTAAGAGTATATTACACGTATAGGTAATATACATATATAAACAAATCTTCTAATAGATCCAAAAAACATATTATATATATAATGATCTCCCAGAACATTACCATTTATACAGTTATAAAAAATCATAATATATTATGTGTGAATCTAGACTCTATCAATTCTTGTAAGAGAATCCTAAGTTAATCAATTGGGATATCTAATCTATCTAATGAATCTCAAATTACATAAAATTTATTTATAAAACATCACTATATTCCAAAATCTATTCAATCTAATTTTCATAGTATATTTTTTAAAGGAATAATTAGTTTTCAGTATTTTCCTGAATATATACTACCAAAGTAATTTTGATAATAGACTTAGCTTCATCAAACCATAATTGAATAGATTTACTATACTAATTACATCAGTAATCATACATAATAATTCTTGAATAAATTTTTTATCAACCAACTAGGTTTTAACATCTTTTATCACATCCTATATACAATTTCAATATCCAGGTTATCTAACCTTCTCGAAACTAGTAAAGAATGTGTTACTGTCATTAGAAATGATTATATTTAATCTGTAAAATATTCTTTGAATATTATCTACCATGACAGTAGAAAAAGTCATATTTTATTCTTGTAATTATCATTAACAAAAAAATCTTCTACAATCATTGAGATCTTCCTCCATCACCCAGTTACATAAAGGCCTCAAGATATATTCACTACCTCATTGAGAATAAATAAAACTAATGAATTCCATTGGGTTCTTTAATCACTCCAACTATATATTTTTTTTCAAAAATCATTAACTACTTTATAATTAATCAACTTTTACATGTGTTCAATAGTTCTTTGTCTCTCAAAGTAGTTCCTTTATCTCACCTTTATTTACAATGAATATAATTATCAAATTGTAAGATAATTTTTTTCCCACACCCATAACTTACTTATTTTTTCTCACTATGATGTTTTCTTATTTTAATTTTTTTATCCCTCTATATTTCTAGATAAAGACTTATTTTCTTCAGAGAATTGTGGCCTCACATTTTACTTAGAAATGATACATAAACTAAAAAACATATTCTACAAGATAAATGGTCAATACAGAAAATTATAGTGATTAATAATGACATAAAAATCATCCATAAACCATCCATCATGTTATACCAATATCAATTTATCTCATTCAATGGTGTTTTCAACCGATTCTCAAACAATTTGGAACGCACACGCATCACAACTAATACATCAAAATAGTCCATCTGGAATAATGTATTTTCACATTGAAATTATCATTTCACATTAAAAACACTCCCTATAAATAATTAGACAACAAAAAAATTAAGGGAAAATGATTATCATACCTTGTGTTTTTGGTTGTATGAGAACTATCAATAAATTATAGATTTAAAAGGAAATAATAGAAACTCATGAAATCTTATCTATCTTCTTATTAACCCCCTCAAAAGATATAAACAAAAAAGCTTTAATGTGAATATTTTTATAAAACAATGACCTCAAAACAACTTATAATAACAAGTAAAGTGTTATAGGGTGGATTCATGTACTCTTTGATGGATTTCAATTCAATATGTAAAGGGTTCAATGATATTATCAAGATACGAATTTTTTTTCATATAATAAATTAAATGTTTTAAAACACTATCAAATATAAATTCTGGGAGTAATATTACCCATTCATTAAACTTTAATGATATTAATAGTGTGAATGTTTATTTCTCATCCTAGTAAATCCTTTAGTTATATATATAAATTTAGGGTACTAGTTTATCTAAGTTCCCCTTTTAACTTTTTAGTAACATACATATTTGGGAAGCATGATTCTCTTATTATTTTCACATTTCTCCTTAGTTGGGAAAATATTTTTCACCATATATATAAAAGTACATCCATTCATATATTATTTCTCCACACTCATAGATAATTCCTACCATGTTATCTATATAGTGAATTATTATTTCAGAATATACCCAAACAAATTTTATGTGCATACTCATTTTCAATAATATAATTCTTATAAAATGAATTCATTAGTGTTTTATCTGTAGGTTTCAAAAAATAATTTTATCCTAATAAGAATGTCATGAAATTAATATGAGTATGTTCAGGTTGTTTTCAACTACCATATATATTCATGACAATAATTATGTTATCATTTCTTATAAACCTCCAATAAAACTCAGGTACTTTATCATGGAAGACTTATATTATACTTATACTTGTATTCATATCTTATATTCCTTATTATTTTGATTCCATATTTCTTCTTTTAACACAAATATGCATGTCCAGTTTCAAATGATCCATATTGTAACCTCTTTTACAGTAATAAAATCATATTAACTTTTATTTTATTTTATTATTAGTTTTCTTCTAAGGAGTAATTTTATCAACATTATTACATGCTAAGGTAGACTCATAATTAGTTTTATTCAACATCTTATTTTATAGTATTCTCTTCTTATTATCGTAATAATATTTCCTGGTAAATTTGTAGAATTTTTAAGCATCATAATAGTCATATATGTTTAAATTTTAATATATTTTCTTACTAAATTTATATCTATTCACACTGAATAGATTTATCTTCGTTAATTAACATTTCTATTAATAAGAAATAATCTTCTTAACAGAACTAGTCTACCTATTAATATAGTCCATTTATAATATTCATGAATAGGAAATGTGTCTTGGCATTCAATGGGCTGATGTTCGATAATACATAAACCCAAATAATTTATTTTTAATCTTTCTCTCTTTCCTTGTGTTATAGGTTTTCAACCTTGTAACATTTTTTTATTTTTAAGTAGAAAAACCAATTATTTTCTCTTATTTAGGATCTATCATTTATAAAAATATTCAAATACAACCTTGAAATATTTTTGGGATTTCTATAATTGTTTCACTAATATTTATACCAGTTTTAAATTTTAACCATCACTATATTATTTGAAATAATTAGTACAAACTATTTTAGTTTGGTTCATTAATTTTATTTTCAATGATATTAACTTAAATTGAACAAGTGTTGAACTAAAGATAATTTCTCCACTATTATAAGTATATTTATTGGAAAAAATATTTTTGAAATAGTTGTGAAACATCTTATATATGTAATTTATGAATATTATTCTTTATTTTTTCCCATATTTATCAGATTCACATCAAACTCATAGAATTTATGATTATTAATGTTCTTCTAGTTTTAACATGATATAAATATATCTTAATTTTATTATTTTATTTTTTAAAACTAATATTCACGTCCCAAAATTTCTTCATGTATATAAATTTCAATATACATTACCTCTCTACTTTAATTTCAGTCTTATAATCTATGAAATTATTATAGGTTTTGTGTTTTTTTCAAAATAGGTATAAATTATATAAAATTATTCATTAAAATTATTCTTCTCACTAACCCATTGAAATTATTCATTAATAAGTTAAATAATTTTTGTTCAGATTAAAACATATTGTTCATTTAGTTTAAAATGTAGAGTGAGAGTTTTCACTTTTATAACATTTTATTCAGTGCTTTCTTCATATCTAAAGCCCCAACTATAGCTATGATTTTTCGTCACCCAATATATTTTGCAACCAATATATGTTGTTGAAAAGTATAATACGGAAATTCTTAAAATAATATTGTTCATTGGGCCAAAATTCATTATCTAACTTAATGGATTATGACTCCAAAAAAATTTTATTTCCTGAATTTGATTAAATAAAATAATTATAATAAATATATTTTATTTAAAATTTAAAACTCTGATTAATATCTGGTAGTAATGAAAAATATTTTATTTTTATTTGCATTCTTAGGTTCAAATCCTATTTTGCCCTATTTTTCGTTGTTCTGAATGATACCTCCATGTTTTCATTAAGATGGATAAAGGCAAAATTTCACAACTGATTATATTCTAACACTTTTTAAATGACTAACTTATTATATCAAAAAATATATTTGTCAAAAATATAACCATCAAAAGAGGTCCTACATATCTCTAATACCAATTAACTTACCATGTAATGTATGAAGTCAACTAAGGTGTGATGAATCAATTTGGATTTATCTATTTTTTACAATATAATTTTCATCTCAATATTCAATCCTTTATTATCTATTATAATATTAAATAAATACATGGTATTATAAAAACATCATATACCATTTTCATAAAATTGAAGGAATTCATGAAAGAGACATGTTATTTTATTATAATGTCAGTTCACAATGTGATTACTGAATCCTTCCTACGTTCAGCTCTATAAGAGACAGAAATAATTACTATTTAATATTAATTATTTAGAAGTGTGTGTAAATGTATCATTATTTCTAGAATGTTAACATGAGGTGGAAAATTATTATCCTTTCCCCAATTTTTTATCGTACACTTCAAATGTGGCATAATATCATCATAGAAGATTCTTTAAAAATCATTCACTTCATAATGCTGGAGCTTCCTCATGAAATATCATCAATAACCCAATTATAATGGACTTGGATTATTCTGGAAAACTCATGTTCTTCAATAGTCCTTAAATACTTATAAAAGTTCACAATTTATTATTTGGATGTCACATCATCACAAAAATGAGACATTCCTCACCAATTAACATGTATTTGATTACCAGAATACAATAAAAAAGCTCTACATACACATCATCATTTTTTTTCTAAACTCAAACTCTTAATTATTAGTGTTTTTAGATGTCAAGATACCTTATTATGTCTTCTTATTAAATATTACTTGAGTTCTTTGACACATGAATCTTGAACAACAGTATTATTTTCAACTCATTTTAATTTTATAATATGATATATATACACTAATGGGAATATCATTATTTCATCTTCTATCAGCATCTATGACATAAGGGTATCATAAAATATGTCTTTGAACCTTGTTCATATTCTTATTCAAATAAAAACATAAGTACCTTTAAAATATCATCATATTCTTCTTCTTTGATTCACGTTTTATATTTATAATGAACCATATAATATCCCTATAAATCATCTTCCACACTTCTATTTTTTTATATAATCATCATTTCTCAAAGATATTCCCTCGGTTTTAATACAATATAAATCATTGTGATTAAATATCATTTCAAACTACAAATCATAACACACTAATACTTTTAATTAAACTCATGTTATATCTAGTTGTTATTATAGCTTAATTTCTCATTTATCTCTCCAAAATACTCAAAATTCATTCGCAACATGATATCAAGAGTAATTATAAAATATTTTACTTCTTAAAAACATTGCGAATTTAATTTATTATATGATAGAAAGAAGGTTTGAATGAAAAAGAAATGTTCTAGTAATGATTCATCCATCGAGGTGAAAATTATAATTTAGTATTTCCTATAGCTCTTGTAGTGGAATGGAATCATTCTTATGGTGTGAATAATTCTGAAATTCATGAACTAGCAGCAAAATAAATTTTATTCTCATATAGGTTCCATAGAATATTATTCTTCTCTATATATTAATTTCATATAAATTCATAAAACTCATCTTGAATCAAAATTCTATGAATAATTTTCTTTTTTAATTTATTGAATGAATAGAAACGAAATTGTTTGCCTTGTTAAAAATATCATATATTAATCTATGGGGATATCATGTTCGATGATTCTCATATTACTCACTAATACTTTAATTTTTCAACTATTGAATCTTACATAGGATGTAACACCCTGACCCTAGTTACCCAGAGTTGGTGCATTATTTTAATACATTGGCATGATTACAAGGATTCAAGTCCCGAAGGACCGATCAGTTTAGTAGTCTTTGAAACACGATATATACACAAGTTCAACATTACAACTTGAAAATAATAACAACACTAATTTATACCATTAGAAACATCCAAGCCCCCTAGATTATTCCTGTAAGACACTCATAACTTACTCCTTCATATCCTAGGAAAATGAAACATATGATAGGGGTGAGCTCAAACGCTCAGTAAGGGTAAGCAATACAATGGAAAGTGACATAAATATTAAACATGGTTAATAATTGAAAACACATTACTTAACGAATAATAAACATGAGCACCTTATGGAAATAATATGAGATGAGTAAATAATTCCATAACAAAACATATTAATGGGTGTTATACTAATCGAATTACCACATGAAATATCAATAACAAATCTCATAATTATGGAATGCATAATTCCAGACATTCTGAAACATTATTTCAAGGCCTCGGCCAAGACATCTAAAAATGATTAACGCCTCGCCAAAACCATATATCAAAAATTGGGAAAGGCATCAGCCAATTCCACATCTAGTTGTCTCATGAGACCTACCGCTACATCGATGACCTATAACATGCTCCACCCATCACTTACTGAGTCCAATGCATTCCTCATATGAAAATTTTGAAACATACTCTAAACATTCGTTTTAGAACTTTCATATGAAATGTCAATATTTTAACCAAAAACCAAGAATGGTTTAAAAATAGAACATCCACAGTCAAACATAACACATTTTATACAATATGGAAGATTGTATTATAATATATCAACCTCAATAGAGAATAATGAATTATATTTACATAAATGAAAATAATCGTCAAAACTATTTGAGAGAAATATCCCCCTTTTTCTAGAAAACAATAAAAAGTCTCACTATTTATCAAGAATCCGTTTAAAATATATATTTCAATCAAAGTGTCCCATACCACTTTGAAACTTTTAAAAGGAATTTTAGTTTTAAAACTTTAATGTCCATATAGATAAATCTTTAAAACCATTTTTAAAACATTGCCATTAATGAGAAAGATTTAGTATAATAATCCTTTAAAACATTTTAAAATGATATTTTAGTTAGAGTTCCTAACCAAAAGAGAGAAACTTGAATACAAATAATTGAGGTAATCAAAATGTTATAATATCACGAGAATAAAATGATTCATGATACTTTATGTCAAAGTCCATTATATGCACCATATAAAAGTTAATAGGCGTATAACAACAAAGAAGTCTCAATGGAATGTAAATGGAGAAGAAATATCTTATAAAGACCATATCCTTAGGTTAAAGATAAATCAATGAAATAATTATGTTTGAAAAATATAAAAACACTCAATATTATTAAATATTAAGTGGTAATAAATCAGAGGACATTCCCACATATTCTTGTAAAAACAACACCAATTAATTGGCTGTTTAACTCAATAAATGGAGATTGAGTTAAAATGACTCCAATCAAGTTCATATTGATGACTTGAGAATTTATCAATGGAGTGATTATTTTTATCAAAAGTATATTAACATAAAGGGGAGTGGAAATTACTAACCAAATAATAAATAGTGATACCACACATAATCATGGAGTAAAATAATCAATTAAGTATGCGTAAATCCCAATGTGTGGAAATTGAAATTTGAAATTCCCTTACCGATTTGGTAAATTATGAAACATACACCCTGTGAAATAAGTATCATACAATGAATATGTTAATACCCATAAATTATATTATATTACAAAAATCATACAATCATGGGCAGTACATACTCCACAAAAAACTAAATAGTGGCCAATATAGCATGAATCTTACAGGAATAAAAGTGAGATGAAAAAACCCTTACTTCATTGTAATAAATCGAGTCATATAAACAAATTTTAATAACCACAAAATTAATCAAATAATACCATGAATATAAAAAGAATCATGATAATATATATCAATTGGTAGTACACAATACACCACATGCAATAAATAAGTGGCGAATAATGGAAAATATCATAGAATTAAAAAGGAGATTAGAAACCCCTTACTTTGTACTTTTCCGTGGTTGAGGGTAGGTTTACCTCCTGTATAATGGGGAAATCATTATTATAAAAATATAAAAGAACCATATACATTTATATGATATCATATATGAACTTCTAATATTGATTGTTCATGATATTTCAGTAGTATCATCGTTTCGTGTGTTAACTGATCAGTTTTCCTTTTTATGATTTGTTACATAAGAATTGTTTGTTATGGATAGGATGTATCTTATTCATATTCAGAATAATATTATGTTGTTAAAAATTATTTTTAATCATCAAATAAAAATGACTCTTGAATGGATATGATGGAGAATAAATCTCATCGCGTTCGTGGAGACGGTAATCCGTACGTACGCACGAGCGACAATATCATTATTTTGATATTAAAATATTATATAATTGGATAATATATCATATATAAAGAATAATAATAATGTTAAATTTATTAATTACATAATTTTTACTCATTATTATACCCATCCAAAAGATGAATTATTTGAATAACAAACCACACCACGACGTAGAGACGGTAATCCGTACATATGAAAGTATGGTGACTTTTTCATTAATAGGATGAATAGAATAATGAATATGGTTCTACAATTTTTATCCTAACATCACAATATACAAAAGATACTTGATTTATTATTTTTTAATGAAAACAACAAGAAAAGAATAAGTGGATGAAGAGAAAACATGAAAACGGTGGCGAGATATTTACCTCTTCTTCGGGTTCTTCCTTTTGATTTGATCAAAAGGGATTTTAAGGTTAAAGTTATGACTAAATAAAGGCCTCTATAATGAACGGAGGATACGGTAGAGGATATTTGGGTAGGGGTTGTATGAGCCTAATGTCTTTGAAGGTGTGAATTTTAGAAAAGGTGAAGTGCGCTTTTATAAGAGGGGTGAGGGGAACCATAGGAAAAGATGGAAATAGTATATTATAATAAAATTATTTTCGGTTTCTAATTTTCCCAAAATAAATTATTTAAAGGATATGGTAGGTATGAGTTGATAACCACTCAAACAATAGGTTTTATATTGGTTTAGGTTACTATACTTACCTTGTCATTTAGATTTAACTCTTAGTTAAATAGTTTGACATTTACCACACCTATTTGTATTTTTATATTATATTGTTACCAAACATACTATAAACATCCAAGAGAACCCCGATTTTGTAATTAATGATACAAATATCATTATATAAGTCTTGTGTATTATCCTTAGATTTTTTGAATTATGATATCAACCAATAATATTGTATTTCATTTAAAAACACATTTATTTCAATTTGGACATTATTTAATAATTGATTTTTGATAATGCCCTAAAAATTTTTATACATCCCAATAAATACATTTCATCAACCCTAACATGTCCTAGTAACCTATAAATTTTTTTTAAGGCATAATAACTTTTAAATTATATTTAGTTTAGTATTTATAAAATCATTTAATTGATTCTTTCATTAATAATGAAATTACTGCATCATTATTGTGTCATATATAAATATATATATTTTATGTCAGAAAATTATAAATAAAATATCCTGAGGTAGAAAGTATATTTATATTTCTAATTATTGATTATTTTTGAATAGGTCATTTATATAACTTTATATAAAAATTGTTATACTTAAATATTTTTTATTTTTATTATTTTTGTCTTTACTTTAAATTATTTAATATAAAATGACATTATAACACCCAAGTTGCTCTATGGCGTCCCAAAATCGACCCAATGATACCCATGGTTGGACATGTATCTTCCAATATGGTTAGGACACGTGTTAGGGTAATTTAATATTATTATAATATTATTTTTAACAGTATTTACTGGATTTACCCGTTTAACCACTATAAATATAATATTTACTGAAGTAAATATTCCTAATGCCTAAAAATAAAAGATTACTATTTTCAAAATTTAGACCTCCTGATTCCAAATATGAAATCCATTTTTCGAAATTTAAAACACAAAAGTGGCAGAAATTAATTTAAAATTGATTTTCATTGTCAAAACAAAAAGCGTGTTTTTATGAAATAATAACAGTCAAAAGATTAACAATTGTTTATGTTCAGTTTAATCGTGAGATTACATATAATGATTTTAATTATATTAAATTATATAAATATAATCCAATGATTCTTAATAACCATTATAATGTATAATTTAACAGTATAAATTATTTCAATTAAAAAATATGTTTTTAATTAAAAATTTAGTATTTTCACTATTCATCAAAAATTGAAAGTTTTCAAAAAAATACCAAAAATTCACTCTAAGCTAATTTCAATATTCCCAATCATAAAATTAAGTCCATTTTGATAGATAAAATTTATTAAATTTCAAAAAGTTGGTATTACTATTCATAACAGCTAGTTTGATTGGTCGTGGTGTGTTAGAATCTCGAAGTTTCCTACAATGCAAGCTATTACATTATTCAATGGAAAACGTACCATGGAAGCTTGGGGTGTTACATTATTCCCTCATTTTGGAAATTTCTTCCTTGCTATTTTTAATATTGGGCTTGGGAACATAATTGAAATCCCCACATCGGAAAAAGAGTCAATAAAACTATCACATTAAAAGATAGAAAGGGAGGTAAAAAAGGTCACCTGAGATAACCCATAATGGGATTCCAAGTAGGCAAACAGGGATACGGAAGATAAAATAACTCTCATGTTCTTATGGAGAGGGATATAAATCATGATGAGGAGAAAGTTAACATCAAGAAAATCACAAATTTTTTATGGGACAAAGAGTCATTAGATTCCGAGTAGAAAAAGTAAACGGACAATGTGTTTTTGTTTTAAGTTACATTTCATAAAGTTGTGGAATTTATTTACGAGACTGGATAAGAAAATAAAGAGATACACTTAATTTTTAAGTAGATTTTCATTCTTTACGAAATTTCTACCACTAACTCATTTTTTAAATAAAGAGTATTCAAGATGGCTTGGTTACACCATATGAGCTAGAATCAACTTATAGATAATCACATGATCCATAAAGGATAAACTATATATTTACCTTTTCTTTATAGATTAATCAAAACCAAAATGGTTAGTAAAAGGTCAGATGATCCCCTAAAAGGATAATCCTTTAGAGAAAGAAACACTACTCTTAATTTCAAAAATTAAACCAACAATACACCAAAGTTAAATAAATACCATTCATTAAAAATTTGTCCTTAAAATCCTTCAATATAATCCAAAATAATATTGAAACCCAAAACTTATAATAATTTGGTTATGTAGTCTTCCATGTTAAATTGTATCTTCAAATGACATTGACTACTCTTAAAGTCACCTATTTAAAAGTAATTATCCTAATCACATATTCTCTATTATAGGTTAATAATTTCAATAGATAACCCAAGTCAATATAAATCCACAAAAAAGATATAGATAAAAATCCACCATTACTATACAAATGTAGTCCCGTAGCATTCAATTTTCCTTAGGTATATAGTGTTCCCAACAGAGCGAGCGTCTTCAAAGGTAACATTAACTAGTTAGTCACCAAATCATTTTCCTATAATAAGGGTATTCATTTGAAAAGAAATAAGATCCCAAATCAACTTATTAATGATCAATAAAATCATTTAACTATGAATAATTATTCACACTAACCAGGGACTTCACGTAGTCCAGTGGTAGGCGATAAATCCCAATCGCACTCTGGTAGTGGGTTCAATTCCCACATCTTTGTTCGACACGATGGGTTTTCACATGGTCTGCGTGTTTTGCTTTTTCAAAATTATATTTTATAACATTACGAAAATGAGATAAATTCCTCAAAAATTAATAACATAATTTAAACAAAAATTTTATCTCATACATTGCATTTTCATCCCAAAATATAATGACTTGTAATTACATCAAACTCAATTATCATATTAAACCAAATGGTTATTTATAACTATATCCCCAAAAGAAAATATAATTATTCTTCAAATATCACATTCACAAGAAAAACTGTTGGGTTACAAATACTAGAGAAAATTATTCCATTGTAATCCCATGAACAATGATCACTAACACTTTTAAACATTTCTGCAACCATTTATTTCCATATAGCATATTATTTGACCAAGAAAATATCCAATAGAATAGGGAATTCACTCGGGAAATGGACTGGTCCCCTACAATTATAGAAAATGACTGTAAATGGATTCTTGGGACCATTTTTCTTTTCTTCCATAGTAGTCTTCATTTTTCCATGTCATTTCATTACTTGTGTCCTTTTTTCCCACATGCAAAGCATTTTTTTGTTCCATTAAGACACTTTCTTGGGTCTCTCCTTTCAAATTTCATTCATGATAGAAATTGAGGATTCATTTCTCCATGGTCTTCACTGATGGAGCTCTTATCATTAATTTCCTTTCTCATCTTTGTTGAGTCCGAGAGTTGGTTAATATATATGTTGTTGATCATATTTTTTGAAAAATTATTTTCCATAGACACAATATCTTTTACACCTATCAAAATTCCATTGTGTTGCTCATTTCTACCATCATTCCCACCTTTTACATAATGATAAATGTTACTCTGAATTCCTTGGAATACAACCATTGACTAAATCCAGAAAGAATTGTGTGAGTAATAATAGTCATAAAATAATATAGAGAATATCATGACACCATATTTTCAATTTGGAACACCATAGGATTAACCAAGGTGGTTTATTATCATCTTATATTATAAATATTTCAAATATTTTTGTAAATAAAATGTAAATTATCCTAATCATATCCCTTGGGATTTTTATAACCAAGAGTGTAGCAAGGCATGTTGTCATGCACCAATTATTGTTCTAGTCTAGCTCAAAGCGGTGTTTTCAGGTTTTACTCCTAGGTACTTATGTGCTAGAGCCACCTCTACATGCTCGTATCCAGACAGAGATTTATTTCGTGGAAAAGTCACAAAATCTCTTCAATACCACAATTCTAGGGAGTTCCTATATAATAATCCTCAAAGTCTATATTAGGGATATGTGCTATAATCAGAGTCTATCTAAATCTAGTTTCCAAGGATTGTACTAAACTTCCTCTGATACCAATTGTATCACCCTGACCCTAGTTACCCAAAGTTCGTGCGTTATTTTAATACATTGGAATGATTAGAAGGAATCAAGTACCAAAGGACAAATCAATTTAGTAGTCTTGGAAAAAATAAATATGAATAAGGTCTACATTACAACTTGAAAAGAAAAAACAACACCAGTTTATTCCATTAGAAACATCCAAGCCTCTTAGATTATGCCTTCAAGTCACCCAAAACTAACTCCTTCATATCCTGGGAAAATGAAACATAAGAAAGGGGTGAGATCAAACTAATAGTAATGGTAAGCAATATAGTGTAAGATAACATAAATTTTAAGCATGGTTAATAATTGAAAACACATGCCTTAATGAATAATAAACATGAGCACTTTATATCAGGAATATTAGCTGATTAAATAATTCCATAATAAAACATAGTCATGGGTTTTCTACTAGTCGAATAACCACAAGAAATATAAATATCTAATCTCATAATGATGGAATGCATAACTTCGGACATTCTAAAACATTTTTTCCTGGCTTCGGCCAATACATCTAAAAATGATTAAGGCCTCGGCCAAAACCATATATCAAAAATTTGGTAAGGCCTCGACCAATTCCACATCAAGCTATCTCATGAGACATACTGATGCATCGAGAAGGTATAGAGAGATCCACCCATCACTTACTAAGTCAAATTCATTCCTCATATGAAAAGGTTGAATTGTAATCTGAACATTCCTATTAAAACTTGCATACGAAATTTCAATATTTTAACCACAAACCATGAATGGTATAAAAATAGAACATCCTCAGTCAAACATAACTCATTTAATAAAATATGGAATATTTTATTATATTAGATCAACCTCAATAGATAATAATGAATGATATTGACATAGATGAAATTAATCATCAATAATATTTGAGAGAAACATCCCCCTTTTTATTGAAAACATTTAAAAGTCTCGCTATTTATCAAGAATCCATTTAAAATAAATTTTTTAATCAAAGTATCCCATACCACATTAAAACTTTTAAAAAGAATTCAAATTTTAAAACATTAATGTCCAAATAAAAAAATCCTTATAATTTTTTTAAACCATGGACATTAATGAGAAAGATTTAGAATATTAAAAACATAAAAACATTTTAAAATGATATTATAGTTAGAGTTCCTAACCAAAATAAAGACACGTGAATAAAAATAATTGAGTTAAAAAAACGTTATAATATCATGAGAATAAATGGATTCATGATATTATATGTCGAAGTACATTATATGCACCATTTAAAAGTTAATTGGCATATAACAACAAAGAAGTCTCAATGGAATTAAAATTGAGATGAAATTTCTTATAAATACTGTATCCTTAGGTTAAGTATAAATCAACAAAATAATTATGTGTGAAAAAAATATAAGTACACTCAATATTATTGGATACTCAGTGTAAATCAATCATAGGACATTCACACATATTCTTGTAAAAACAACACCAATGAATTGGATGTTTAACTCAATAAATGGAGATTGAGTTAAAATTACTCTTATCTAGTACATATCGATGAATTGAGAATTTATCAATCGAGTGATTTTGTGTATCAAAATTATATCCACATAAAGGGGAGTAGAAGTTACTAAAAAATAATAAATAGTGATTCCACACATAATCATGGAGTAAAATAATAAATGAAGTATGCGTAAAGCCCAATGAGTGAAAATTAAAATTTAAAATTCTGTTACCAATTTGATAAGTTATGAAACATAAACCCCATGATAAATTATCATAAAATGAATATTTAAATACCCATAAATTAACATACATTACAAAAATAATACAATCATGGGCAGTACATACTCCACACAAAACGAAAATAGTGGCCAACATAGCATGAATCTCACAGAAATAAAAGTGAGATAAAAAACCCTTACATCGTTGTAATCAATCTATTCGTATAAACAAAATTTCATAACCACCAAATGAATGAAATAATATCATGAATATTAATAGAATCATGATAATATATATCAAATAGAAGTACACAATACAGCATATTCAATAAATAATTGGCGAATAATTGAAATCTCATAGAATTAAATGTGAGATAAGAAACCCCTTCCTTTGTAATTTTAATTGGTCGATGGTTGGTTATCCTCCTGTATAATGGTGAAATAATTATTAATAAATTATAAAAGAACCATATACATTAATATTTTATCATATATGATCTTTTAATATTGCGTGTTAATGATATTTCAGTAGTATCATTGTTTCAGGTGTTAACTGATTCGTTTTCCTTTATATGATTTGTTATGTAAGAATTGTTTGTTATGGATTGGATGTATCTTATTAATTTCAAGAATTATATTAAGTCTTTACAAATTATTTTTAATCATCAAATATAAATTACTCTTGAATGGATATGATGGGGAATGAATCTCATCGCGTTCCTAGAGACGGTAATCCGTATGTACACACGAGCAACAATATCATTTTTTGATATTAAAATAATATATAATTGGATAGAATATCATATATTCCAAATAATTATAATGTTATATTTATTATTTACATCATTTATATTCATTATTATACCCATCCAAATGATGATGTATTTGAATTGCAAACCACACCATGACGTGGAGACGGTAATCCATATGAACACACGTATGTTGACTTTGTCATTTATAGGATGGATAGAATAATGAATATGGTTGTACCATTTTTATGTTAACATCACATTATATATAATATAATGTATTTATTATTTTATAATGGAAATAATAATGAATGAAGAAGTGAAAGAAGAAAAAACATGAAAGAGGTGGTGAGATATTTACCTCTTTTTCGGGTTCTACCATTTGATTTGATCAAAAGGGATCTTTAAGTTGGATTTATGACTATAGGAAGGCCCCTAAGATGAAGGGAGGAAAGAGGAAGGATATTTGGGTAGGGTTTGGCCGAGCCTAATGGATTTGATGGTGTGAATCTGGGAGAAGGGGAAGTTCCCTTCTATAAGATGGGTGAGGGGAACCTTAGGAAAAGATTGAAATATTATTTTATAATAAAATTATTTTCCGTTTTTAATGGCTCCAAAATGATTTATTTAAAGTATATGGTGGGGAGGAGTCCATAAACACTCAAAAAATTGGTTTTTGACATGTTTTGGTCACTATATTAACCTTATCATTTAAATTTAACTCTTAGTTAAATAGTTTTACATTTACCATGCCTCTTTGTATTTTTATATTATATGGTTACTAAACATACTATAAACATATAAGAGAACACGAATTGGTTCATTAATGATGCAAATATCATTATATATTTATTTTTTAAGATTGTTATATTTTTAGGATTATTATTTCAACCAATAATATAGTATTTGTTTAAAAAACACATTTATGTAAATTTTGACATTATTTAATAATTGATTTTTTATAAAGTCTTAAAAACTTTATTACTTCATAAAAAATACATTTAATAAACCCTAACATGTCATATCCACCTATAAAATCTGTTCAATGCTTCCAAACTTCTAAATTATATTTATTTTAGTGTTTATAATATCATTTAATTGATTGTTTCATTAATAAGGAAAATACTGAATCATTATTGTGTCATATATAAATATATTTATTTTACATCTAAAAATTATAAATAAAATATCCTAATATATGAAATCATTTATATTTCTAATGACTGATTATAGTCGAATATAGAGTTTATATAACCTCTTATAATAATTGTTTTACTAAAAGATATTTTCTTTTGTTATTTTTTTCTTTACTTTAGATTATTTAATATAAAATGTGATTATCACTCACAAGTGGCACTATTGGGTCCCAAAATAGACCTATGGATTCTTATGGTCTGACATGTATCATACAATAGGTTTGGGACACGTTTTAGGGAAATTTTATATTATTATAATATTATTTTTTAACCATATTTACTGGATTTACACCTTTAACCACAGTAAATATAATATTTACTAAAATAATATTCCTAATGTATAAAAATGAAAGTTAACTATTAAAATTTTTTGGAACATATGATTCCAAATATGGAATCCATTTTTCCAAATTTAAAACACAGAGGTGGCAGAAATTAATTTAATACTAATTCCTATTGTCAAAACAAAAAGTTTGTTTTTATAAAATAATAACTATTAAAAGATTAACACTTGTTTATGTCTAGTTTAATTGTGATATTAAATATAGTGAATTCAATTATATTAAATGATAAAAATATAATCTAATGTTACTTAATAAACATTCAAATGTATAATTTTACACTAAAAATTATTTTAATTAAAAAAGTTGTTTTTAATTTAAAATTTAGTATTTTCACTATTCATCAAAAATTGAATGTTTTTGGAAAAATACCAAAACTTCACCCTAAACTAATTTTGATATTATGAATCCAGAAATGAAGACCATTTCGAAAGATAAAATTTTTAAAATTTTAAAAAGTTGGTATTACTATTCATAATGGCTAGTTTAATTGGTCGTGGTGAGTTAGAATCTCAAAGTTGCGTACAATTGAAGCTATTACATTCTTCAAAGGGAAGTGTACCGTGTAAGCTTGGGGTGTTACATAGGAAAATTTGCATCCTCTTAAAACATCCTCCCATTTTTCCAACTATAAAACCCTATGTATGAAATATTCTTTTTTACTTATCATTTACATATAATACAAATATCTTATGAATTTCATATGATAATTTCTATTGAAAAAAGTTATAAAAACCATATAATATATATTACACATTCTAAATCTATATTATTCGTCATTTAATGATATTATGTATCAAAAAAAATTAATACAAATTTTAGTGAAACCTCCATGGACTTTGTAAATAATCTACATCTGATAGAAAACATATGAATCAAATGAATTTTTTGATTTTTTGGAGGCATATTGATAAATATAACCCAACAAATAATTTATGTTATGAATCACCATAAAAACATATAGAATGATAATTTTTTTGAATTACCTTGTGCTCGAGTCATTTCCATAAATTCAACACTTTGGGAAACATATTACACACCCATTAAAATTATTATGCGTTGAATGCCTTTCCATAATTCAGTATACACATCATAGAATTATGTTATACGTCCCTCTAAGAGTTTATTATTTATATATGAAAGATAAATACTTATATAATTCATATACTATCTCAATCAAATATATTATCTATAGAGTTATAATTCAAAATATTACTGTTTCATTTGTTTTAGCACAATAAAAATAAATTACATAGGAATTCAGACTTCATCAAATCTAGTCATGAATTCATAAATTAATGTTAGGGCATATACAATAGCATAAATACACAAAAAATAACTGAATATGACATTGGAAAATATCAAAATATATCCAAGGATCATAAAACTGATTTCCAAAGAATTTACATTTTGAATACACAATTTTGATTATTTCCATGATTCTATACTACCTCATAAATTATATCCTAAAACATAGATTCAAAAAACATTTATTCTACATACATTATCAAATAATTACAGCGAACAATAGTCTCAATAATCCTTGAATGGGTTATAATTAAACATGCCAGCTTTTTTCTTCATTAATCCAAGATTACATGATATTTAAATATCTAGTTGCTACAACCATCTCAAAAATATTATAAACAATGTTTCAATATTTAATAAAACTTTTATTTAATATACAAAAGATATTTTAGTATGTATAACCAATATAGAAACCAGCATTGTTTTTGGTTTTTTATATTCTTTATAATGTAGTAATCTTATGGAATTATTGGTCTCCTCCTATATCAACAAATTAAACCAAGATACAACAACATATTACCTAGATCATTTACAAAAAATATAAGAAATGATTTTTTCTAGTATTTAATACTAGAAGATAGAGTATCGTGGCACAATAGGATAGGTTTTTTTTTGAAATTTTAGTATAATCAACGAATCATGGAAAAACCTTCACCACATCTTAGGGTTTCAAACCATCAAAATTTAAGGAAACTAAGGAATTTTGAGGTACAAATAGTTCCTTAATGTTGAAATTATCAAATAAACAAGGATTACAATTTAATCAATTGATTTATTCTTTAAACTGGATAAATCTTAGACACACAAAATGATGCAACACCCCTTATCACAACACAATAATACACAAATGGTATATACATGAAATATATATCAATGTCACAATGATTTAATGCATATTACCATAGAATAAAAAATCCAATTAATTCTAACCCACAAACACACTAATTCTATCCACATTACAACTCAAACATTCATAAATAAAAAATTGAAATTTAGTGTAATAAAACAAAAATAGAAACCTAGGGATTAAAAACCATGTAAATTCCTTATAACAATTCCATCAACCAAAATATAAACATTAAATGTCTAAGATTGTATGGATCATTATAGATACTATTCTAGTGTAATCCCCATGACTTCACCTATCTAAACAAATAGTGAAAACCTCAATGGGTCACTCATGTATAATTACCAAAGTTAAATGATTAATAATAAAATTTCACACAATGTTCTAAGTAATGTCACCTTAAACTACATTATTCATTAATAATATTTTTATGAACATAATATTTAAGAGTAATGTTCCCAGGTGGATGAACATAAAAAAGAAACATTATTAGTCCTAATTACACAACTTTAAAAGGAAGAACATTTGGTATTGTATGGATGAACTTAAAATATAAAATAATTGATATATTGTTCCTTGTTTTGGTCATAAATTTGTAATTGTTTGTGGACTAGGTGTCACACTATGACATATAGATTTAAAAAATGAAATAGGATTATTTATGTTTTGATTAATCTTTTGTGGATATGTAAGAATCCATCCATAATGGAACCCTATAACTCCATATGAAATATCTCATCATCATAGGTGGAATTAACCTAAATAATTCCTTGAAAATGGTCTTTAACTATTTATTAATTAATGATTACACAACTTAGTGTTCAAAATTTTATGATGTGATCTTTTAACTACATTACCCTCAATAAATAAAGAAGTATGGTTATTGGGAATGATTTACTAAATATTCTTAAATATTTAAGAGATTACTAGACTAGAAAATATTTTATTTTATTGGATAATTTATCCTCCCATCCACTCAATTTCAACACATATTACAAAACAATAAAAACCGAACAAGTTGTATAATAAAACACTGAAAAAAAATTATTATCCCACTTTGAATTTACATATCTTTGAATGATAATGGTTTACCATGTAGTTTCTAATTTCAAATAACAATTATATATTAGAATTTCTGAATTTCTCATATAATTATAATAGTGTCCTCAATTAATGAAAAATAATGAATAATTTCCCAAACCACATTAGTGAAACTTGATGAAAACTTATGTGGTTAAAAATTATTAATCAGTGGTGATGCATACGTATTCTTGAATTTTTTATTCCTCCACTATAAATACATTATATTTATGTCACTGGTAGATACTATACATACATGTTTCTTAAAAAACAAGGTGATTACCACAGTGGTACATGAATAATTCTATACCATAGTATAATTCCAACATTGAAAATTGATCATTCTGAATTCAAATAATTAAATCCTTGAATGGTGACACCAAATATGTGGGGTATTAATTGTTATAAATCCCTATCAAACATAAAACAACATTGGGTGTCTATCATGGATCTATGATATTGCTCATCTCCCATATTTGGTAAGTTATAATCCCAGCCATCTGTGCCCATGTTTCTAGAAATAGATCCCCCTGGGGGTAAAAAAATAAGTATTGTTTTGTACCTATTAAATGTTTCTACTACTTCATTAATCCTTAAAATTCATTTTGAAATCCAAATTATTAAATAGTGAAAATTTTAATACATCATCAATAAGAATTCAAGAATGACATCATGATAGATGTTTGTGGGAATATTAACTAAACCTTCACCTATGAGGGAGTAAAATCACATATGTGTAAGTATTCAACATAGAAAAATTTCATGAAACTCAATAGGACATCATTAGAGTTTTTACCATAGAGGTATTCATATGAGACCAATTATGGAGGCTCTCCTTATGGAAAATCTATTATTCAACATGGAGTTCCTCCCTAAACTGGCAATCAATATATAAATTGACTATGTAGGTTTTACCCATATTATTAGTTGTGGTTGGAATACCAGTAACATTAAACCTGACCAAAACATAGGTACCCCCATGGACATCCCCATAGTTCTCCACCTAGAGATAAAATCAATAGTTAACTTAATGTACTCCATAAACTAACAACGAATAATATTGTAGCCATGAAGGACACCTCATTATACCCACAACCTAATCCCTCATAACGATGAATCTGAGATTGACCATGGATGTCATTCTTATAAGTAATAAATTTATCAGTAACTATGAAGGCCCTCTCCAAGGTAAATCCCATATATATTCTACCAAATGAAAATAAAAATAATTTAAACATCTCTCGATATTATAATTATGTTAACATCTATGAATTTCGTCCCCATGATGAAACAATTATAAAACATATAGGTCATTCACTTGTATAAAATTATAAAAGTTCAAACCATTGGATCTACATATAGTATTCACAATAGGAGAAACCAAGGGTGTCTTTCCAATAGTGTCTTGAATTGAGGTCAACCCTATTATTGATTATTACAATCGTAACATCATCTCTAGAGGTAATTATGAAACCAAATTCAACATCATAAATCTATCTAACAACAGCTGGAGAAGAGTCCTCTCAACTAATTAGATCAAATAGATACAAATAATCATCACTTTCTATTACACAATTCAAAAAACGTAATAAAGTTAAAGATGACTAAATTCAATCTTTCCATCCTGAAAAATAGTGGAAAAGTTGATATTGTGTTTAGAAATAATTATTTAGGCACTCATTAATGATGAAGAATGTTTTGATATCATGTATTGTGTTAATAGATTATAATAAAAAAAATTCTATTTTGGACTCTCTCTACTAGATAATTTATAATTCATGAAACCCTCTAGGTATAATATATAATATCCTCTATAGTCTATGGAAAATATTAAACCAATTCATGTGAAATATCCTACCTTATAAAAGGTTAAATTTCAAGGTGTTCAATGAGAAATATTTTAGGTTGACCTCACCACCCTAACTATAAAATGGAATCCTAAATTTAACAATCAATGGGAGTATCTCATATAGGCCTTTCTAAATAGAATCAATGTGCTTCACCAAATTATTAATGAAACCTATCTATATGTATACAGTAGTTGTTGGAAATAATTAATGAATATAATTTCCCAACTTATTCTACAATATGATAAACCACCTAAAGAGACTTATAATGTGATATATATAAATCATATACAAAATTTGAGGTACGAAAATGTTAGTCAATAGAAACAATGAATTCATATATTCTCAAGGTTTTATAGACGGAGTACAATATGGGTTCAATAAATCAGTATGCTTGTTCAATATGCTTATAAGAAAGTAAAACATGTATCATACATGGAACATTTAATTTATATCAAGGTCGACCCATCCACCATGGTATACACCTATCATTTGAAATTATCATAATATTTACTACATCTGAATATCATCAAAATATAATTGTGGGAAAATATATCAACAATTGTAATAATAATATCCTAATGGTGACACCATCATAATGGTATTAGAGAACTATTTCCCCTATAATAATCTCCATTATAATAAATGTATTAGATTCAAACTCATTTCATTGATGTAAATCCACCAAAAAAGTAAATAATCTCAAGGATAAGAGTAGATCCATAAGTTCATTATGAGGTAATACATTTATTATGATCACATTATATATTTTAAATTATAAATTATCTCATAATTACTTTCCATGAGTAGTCACATAATTTTTCTTCAAAATAATATCAAAAGGAAAAAGTATAATCTATCAAGTTCTATAATGTAGTAACACCCACAAGGGAGTCAACAAAAAATATGATTATATCAAATTTTTTCTTGTAATTTCGAAATTGATGAGGCCTCACACTTTATAAATGATAATAAGCATTGAGTTCCTTCCATATATTTTTCATCAGCAATAATTATCAATGTAGTCATTGAAAATTCTATATAATATGATATAATGAAATAATTTCCCAAAGAATATGAATATCTAGAGAATATATATCATTAAAAGAATTTTAATTGAGGACTTTTTAGTCAACATAAATTACATGCGTATTATCTGAGGAATCCTCTTTATTTTTCACTACCAACCAAAAACAAGCTACTAGTGATGATAAAGTAAATGGTGTGGCTACATTCATAGACCACATACTACCTATTGATGTTGAGGTTTCCACAATTGAGGGATAAATATCCTTGTACAAAACAATAATATAAAGGATTGAATAGTTTAATTTGTGTTGGTCAAGAGAAACATACAGACGAAACACGATTTAGAAATAGATACTATACCTCTTTTAGGATAACTACTTTAATAGTAAGAGACCATTATACCCAAAAATGAAAAATCCTTCCATACAACATTTATAATTGTTACTTTTATAATGATTTATTAATTATTTAAATCACAGTATAAATATTTTTTTCTTCTAATGTTTGAAATAAAAGTATTAAGGAGTTGTTTGAGAGCATTTAGGGATCATTTAGAGCATGGGGCTATGGTTTTTGGAGGATCAGGCAGAGGTGAATGGTTGGATAATGGTTCGTATTATACATTAGGATCATCCATGTATCCATGAAATGGGAGGATAAATTATTATAGACCATTCTAGGTAGTCCTCACAACAGTGTGAGTAATTTTAGAAAATACTATAGACGGTATTCAGACTGGCTAAACATTGTTTTTCAAACTAGGTTCTTACCCTTAATGGGTAGTTCAAGATATGTAGTGACCCTACATGTTTGGAAAATGTTTTGGAATAACAGTGTGGACAAACCATGTGACACCTTTTAAAGGGTGAATGATCATTTTTATACACCATTTATTATACTTTTCTCCTCCCACTTTTCAAACTCATTCACACACAACATCTTCTCTATGCATCTGATCTCTAAGGTTCATCTCCCCTAAGATTTGGAAGAATGTCTTCAAATTATCTCTAATTCATTCACCATAAACCATGTTGGTTCCATACTAGTGTTCTCTATAATCACTTTTCATTCATTATTCAACTATCTCTTCATATGAAATTCTAAATTCATGTGATCTAATATTCCCTATTTTTATATTATTCTTCTTAATTTATGATTTATCATGTTCTAGGATGGATTATAGGATACTAATATATGAATCATACACATTACATTTAAGGGTATTTTTATTAGGAATATCCACTGAATTATATTAGTACATGAAACATGTCATTATAACGTGCAACAGCCCATCTAAGCATCACCACTTTAAATTATGTTTTCTTGAAATAAATTTGTTCGGTCAATGTTATATGAGTTTTAATCACCTATGATGGTTGAAAACCAGAGGTAGAACAACCCCATTGGATGTGTTACCAAACTAAACTAAATTAACCTAAATTAATTATTTTTAAATTAAACTTTGGAGGTGTGATATTTTCCCTTTAAATTGGGATGTTCCAGTTAATTAAAAGAAATTATTTAAATGTATAAAATGGATCGGTTAATCTTTTTTAGGATTTCTATGACTAGGATATGAATTCTAGTAACCTTATTAGGTGAGTAAGATATATTATTTATAGATTAATTAGGAAATTGATTAAATGTGATATTAAACGTAATGGTTAGACTGAGAACCCATGACCATTAATTATTCTATGTCATTGGTGATCCGTGGGTTTTAAAATAGAACACCAAAATTATAATTATCCATATATTAAATTTAAATTGGATTATTAATTGTAATTTCTTCATTCCGTGGGAAATTCATGGGTTCTCTTTTGAATCCCATGTACATTCGCACTTGGGTAGGTGGATTTACATGATGTCGTGAGTGAAACATGGGCTCTATAAATCAAATCCAAATGATGAAAAACGAGGGATGTTCATTATCTTAAACTGTGAGTGACACTTGCGTTATCTATATAGAAATACATGTTTGTAAACAATGGGATATGAAATCATATAATACATAGAGATATACAAAATATCCTAATAATAATTCCATGGATGGGATAGTGGGGTGATTAGTTCATAGTGAAAATAGAGAAATAGTTAGGTTTCTCATGCTTAATGCCTTGGATGAGATCATCATCCCAGTCTGAAAACTGAATAATTTTAATTAAATTACCTCCAATTAAAATAAAATAATTTAACTGTGTCAATAATTATTTACATGAAAACCCTGTTACACTTCCCTTTATAAAGTGTAATGACACGGTACATGTTTATCCCTTATACTGATATGATGAACGGGAAGTTCCATTGACAAGTTCCAGGTTCAAGGTCTTTTTTATAAATAAATTTTAATTGGTAATCATATAGATAAATTAATTATTTGTTTGAAGTAGATGGTATCATATGGGTCTTATCTTCATAACCTGGTCTAATATGTGATTTTTTTATTAACTGCACACTGTTTCATTCTATACTCATGAACTGGATGACATTTGACATCGCTGGTGGTGGCATATTGAGTATATATTATATGATGTCTGGTAAGACCATATATATTTATGTAGGTACAAAGGAAGGATGCCTTCTATGGATACATGATTTGTCATTGCATGGATGAAGTAAATGAGTAGATGATTGGGCTTATGATCATGATTATATGGGACATATCTATTTGTATTTTATCATTTTTATATAGCATGTGATTTTTATATTCTGCTATATAACCCATGTATTCCCATTTTTATATAATTACATGATAATAATCACTTTTATATGAAATTGGATATGGTTTCTACCAGTTTATTATAATCATGGATGATTTACTTGTTCTAATTCTTATTGTTTAATATATCCATTTCCATTGTTCATTTTATTATAATAACACCATTCTTAAGCCTCATAAAGATATTATAATCTCCCAATTATAATATCATATACCCCTGATTCTATCCAGAAACCACTAACATGTAGGGATACATTCTGGAAGCCATATGTCCACTAGTATGGCTATTGTTGTCAAGTGAGATTGGTTGGTATGTAAAAAAGATGTATCAAATAACTTGTTCTTTTTTTATCACTATTTGGGATGATATACATGATTCATGAAATGTATATGAATTTTTTAATGAGTATGTTCTTTAGACTATCTAATCCATGTTTAGATGAAAGAAAAATTACTTGATAAGGGAATTATAGTTTGGGATTATGCATATTATTGTTTTTTTATTTCACCATTGGGTGATGAAAATGATAGGTGGCATTTATTCTAGTTGATATAGACTTATTTTACCCTTTTCCTATTATGAATTAAGGTATTTGGCTCATTCATCATTATAGGCTCATAAAAATACATGATTCATGTATATTCAATTACATATAGACTACATTTCATTAATGAATTATTATGTTATATGCTTAACTATATACCAAATTTAAGTCTAGATCCATCATGATTACGTGTATACCATGCTTCTTTGGTTATTTCCATGATTAACAATATTATTTATTTGTGATGGCTATCTAGTTGTAGGTATGAACTAAGAATGGTTATTATTGGAGATACATCAACCTAAATGTTGTTTTCCAATATAACATGACATTGAAATCTTCATTTAAAATTATGATATATTTGAGCTATGGACCATTTGTTTCATGGGCTGAAACATTTTTTTGAGTAAATAGGTCCCAATAAAAATTAATATTATATGAGATTTATAAATATAGAAGAGTATACCTAATCATAAAACCCTAAAATAGGAACTTTTTATATTTTATGACAAGAATAGATAAATGTCTATGAATTTACGAATCATTATATTTATTATAAATGGTTACCATTAAATGGTGACTCCAATTGCAACTTAAAGGGGTTTACTCAATAAAATTCAATTAGAACAGTATATAACAAAACCCCTAATATGAAATAGAGAACTTGACACTGAACTGACCTTAGTAGTGGGAAGTGAGATGTATCTCTTGTGATTCATCATGGTCTTATACATCTCCCAGAATATGAATTAGGAGCATGCGAAGAGGTGTGTCTTTTATATAGGAAGGTTTATACATATCCTATTCTAATATATTTTATCTTTATCATTGTTAAAAATTATATACGGTGTGTGCTTATAATTTTTCGATATATTCCACCCCAAATTCATTGTATTGGGTCATAGGAGGGAGTAAGTGACAATGCTCTAGAGGTTGTGGGCACTAAGGCCCCAATATTACCTCTAGTAGATCACATTCGGATCCTACCATTATACATGAATAAAGAACAGACTTCATGATTTGATAGGGTTTTACACGGATTTTGAAAACCATACGGGGATCCTTAAGACCATATATTATTATGGCATAGTTTATGTGAGAATTTTTGTAGTATAATCCACCCATGTTTGAAAGGAACGGTGGTCCATAGGATATCGAGTAATAGCCAGAGGCCATCCTTTGTATTTTAGAGAATCTTAATATAACCACCAAAAGGATAGTAAACCTTCCTACATAAATTTTATGAACATATACCTATAAATTGTGTGGTGTAATTAGATAAGAATATCATCATTTCAATAAGGTTTGGAGAGATTTTTTAGATTGAATTATAGGATTATTTTTATCTCAGGAGGCTGAGTGAAGAAGGGTCTACGTTGTTTTTTCACCTCATGTTGGGATCTTTATTAGCTATGGACTACTACATAGGATTTATGAACCTAATGAAATTTGTACTGATCCTTCCGGGTGATGATTTCTCGAGGTAGAGGTGATTTGAGGATATTATCAAGTACGACATCTAATCAATAGTGAACATTTTCTTGTTGACTATTTTATCAACGATAGTAAATTGGGAACACATTACACATCATAATATAAGAGAGTATAAAGGTGAAGGATTGGGTTATTTGTCTCATAGACCTACAACTATATCAACCAGTAGGAGGAGAACTATTTTGAGTCTTCTTGTGGGAGTAGTAGCGGATAAAGTGTGTGCTCAGGTAGCCTGGTGGTATGCCATCAACGTTGTTGTCCAGAACATGTGAAGTCTCAGGGTATCAAGGACCCAGTTGAGTGGTATTACTATAGAAATATGTGACATCTTTAGTGCTTTTGTAGATCCCTTCCTCATGATGGTTAGTTATAGAGGATATGCATCAACTCCATGTTCAGAAGTTGGGTTATAATCCCCTATTCAAGATAGAATCTTGAGTACTAACATTTGTACAAGACTAAGTGGTATCAATGGCTAGGAGATCCAAAAAAGGACTTACAGTTGTAGTAGATTAGTATTTCTGAGGGTATTTGGGTTGTATCTCAGGGCTGTGGATATGGATAGATATAAAAAATCAATATGATAATTAGGGATCATAGTGTTGTTTCATAAATGGTTAGAGGTATCATCTCAGTATCCTCTATTATTGTTTCTAATTTATTTTATACATGATCTTACCACTCATTCAAAACAATTGTAATTAAAGAGAACCATGCGCTCGATATTCAGTACCTTTTTGGAGTGATAAAACTCAATAATCTGCTGTGAGTTTGATCAGAAGGTGAAATCTAGTAAATTTAATTCCCCCTTGATATAGCTGGGTATTATTTTATATGAGACCTATTTTTCCTCAAGATGAAAGGATATTAAATAACTCTTAGTCTTGATAGGTTGGTCCCTTATCAAGACCATATAGATTTCTATCTCCATAGGATGACCTTTACATCACTATATGGTAATAGGTATATTCAAAAGGGAGTGGTGGATTTAAAGGGAATTAGATCTGGATCAAATAAACATGGTTATGGATGGATAACAACAAATATTAGTACCTTTTATATGGATGATCTTGAAACATGTCAGGCTGATTTACCTCACACAGTAGATTGTTTTGGGATATCATATCTAAAAACGTTTCTAACATTTTTATTGAGAGGGAAGTTGAGTTTACAATTTAGCTAGTTCTTGGAGTAGCACCAATATCCATTCCACTTTATAGGTTGTATAAATAGATTTTTAGTAGCTCAAGAGGTAAATAAAGGAATTTGAAGCCAAGGGTTTTATATGGACCAATAATTTCACATGGAGTTTGACAATTCTTCTTTAAATGAAGTCAAATGGTACCCTCAGGATTTTTGTGTATTACCATCATTTGAACCAGTATATATTTATGAATTGGTGTCCACTTCTATGTATATATGACCTCTTCATCAAGATCTGTGGAGGAATTTTTTTTCATGATAAATCTATGATTGGGATACCATCACATGCGTGTTTGACCATGTGATATACCACATATATAATTCTATAGTTGAGATGGATTCTATGTGTACATGGTCACATTTTTTTACTGAATAAAATTACATAAGTATTCATATATTTTATGAATTAAATTTTCTCCCAGTATGTAGATTCATTTGTGATAGTATTAATATATCTTGGTGTACTCTCAGGCTCAACACGAACAAGCCCAAAATCATGATATCATTTTGAGATTACTAATAAAACACCTTCTATTTGTTAAGATCCCCAAATTCCACTTCTAGAATGATAAGGTCCACATCTAGGACATATTATCTATGAAAAATGAGTACTAGTTGACCCGTAGATGGTGAGATCCATTGTTTCATAGGATCATCCCAAGAACTTCTTTGCTATTTTTATTTTCATGGGATAATTGGTTATTTTATGAGATTTATACATTATTTATCATATTTTAATGAAACACTCATAGGATTGAGAAAGAAATGTGTCAATTTTACCTGGGTAGAAATGGAATAATATCTTTTCAAGATGTAAAAGGGATATTTATTTCATTACCGACCATGATTTTACTTGATCCTAGAAGAGAATATATTTTTTATTGGAGTGAATAAGTAATTGGGTTGGGAGATAGTCCAAAGCATGGTAACTGAGTCATGGAATATGAGTCTCATTAGTTGAGGCCTCCTGAGATTAATTACCCAAAGCACAACCTCAATATACTAGGTTTGTTTCATGCCTTTCAGTATTAGAGAAGTTAATTATTGGGGGAGCATTTTTTGATGTTCACAATTAATAAATTCTTCATGTATATATTTACACAACGTAACATTTATCTCGGGAAATAAAAATAGTTTGATTACCAATAGTAATTTGACATCAATCCTTATTTTACACATAAAAAGTGAAATAATTTTGTTGATGATATGATTAGGAAGACTCAAGAACAAGCAATTAACAAGACTACTAATGATTGGAACTTTATGGCAATTTTTTTAAGATGCATTTTTTTGTTCAAGACCATCATGGAAAACCTATAAATTCATCATTATTAGTGACCTATTCAATTCATTAAATAGTGAAGTAGTGGAAGCATTCTATAATGAGGGTTTTTCCCTATGATAAAGAATTACATGCATGGATTGACCGCCTAGTTGGATTATTTAACGAATGAGATTATTAAATATTCATAGTTGTGTCTATGTTCCAAAAGAAATTTAAAAGGATTTGATGAAATAGTATTATGCCTCTAACTAGGAAGTACATCCCATTTTCATGAATATGTACTGTGATTTACATTGAACGTACTAGTGTCATGATATGAAAAGGGAGATAGCTAGTTTCATTTATCGGTGTTCCGCCTATCAGTAGGTGATGTCAGAGAACTAGTAGCCAACATGAATTATAGATTCATTACAAATTCTATAGTGATAATGGGAAGATTTTTCTATGGATTTTGTAATAGAATTAGGCAGTTCACCTTGAGAATTTGATGCAGTATCAGTGATCATAAATATATTGAAAAATGAACCCCACTTTCTACCAATTAGAGAGACATTATTGGTAGGTGATTTAGTAATGATATATGTCAAAAATATCATACGCCTTCATAGTGATCCATGTATATAATATTTTATAGAGATGATTTATTTACATCATGTTTATTGATAGGGGTTGTAGAGGGAACTAGGTACACATTTACTACTGACTAATTTATTTTATCCATAGAGAAACAACCATTCTCAACATATGATCCTGGTGTTAGAGGACATGTTTGAGAAATGAGTTCTCGATTTTAGAGAATATCAGCAGAAAAACATACCTATCCCTATTTTCACCTACAATAACATAATCTATATGACTATATAGATGGATAATTATGATTATTTTATGATAAACTATTTGATTAATCATTGTAACAGTTATAGGTAGAAGATGCATCACTAATAGGAACATGATTATTTGTAGAGAATTCAGAGTAGTTACATTTTATCAGGAAGAGTATAGATTTATCATAATCTTGGTTGAAGTATTCTGATGATCACTATCAATGTCATCTAGAGATTGAGATTAAGGGTTGATTATTATAATGTGTTTCTCCATGATTGGGTCATATATATATTTAGATACAAGGAAATATTTTACCCTGTTATATTGGCCCATTCAAAAATTTCAAGAGGTTTTGGATGATAATCTATCATTTTTAGTTACAATAAATGTATTAATCCATCAATGAAGTACTCCATTTATGTCAGTTACAAAATTATCACTGACACTCATTCCATATTTTTATCCTAATTATGATGAGTTGGTAGTAGATTTTTCCATTGAAAATAATATTATATCTATCATTGATCAGATAATTAAGGCTCTCTGATGTAGGTTAGTTCCTATAGTATGTGTGCTATGGTAGTACGCCCATGTATATGATGGGACCTAGGAGCAAGAAGATGATGTATGTGCACAATGGCTGGAGTTATTCTCATATGATTCTTTACTAACCTCTGAAGGGAAACTTGGGGATTAGTTACTTTGATGAGGGGATAATTTAGGATCCCAGATTTTCAAATGAGGTATGAACCCATAAAATTTCAATATAATTATTTTTTATTATAATGTAAGTACTTAATGGTTTAAGGAAGTGTTTGTGAGATTCTTGGGATTATATATTGGTTGGAAATCTATTTTTGGGACAAAAAAAAGAGGTACACATTTAGTCCATGGTTAGTAGTGGCTATGCATCCCAACTATGTGGACATAAATGGGAAAGAACAGTTTTTGTAAACTATGTGAGTTAAGCCTCACAACTAGGCAAGGAGGTATAGGGAAACTATAGTTAGTATTTTCATGGGCTACATATGGTTTGTAAAACTATATACCTATCCCACACAAGTAGTTCCTGTTAGGTATTGACCCCACATATTTGTCACATAGTTTGAAAAACCCACAGAGCAAATCCATCCACCGACCTTTTAACTGGTTAAATAACAATTTTAACACTCATTTATAATTTTTTTCTCATACCAATTTTCCCCTAACATCACACACAAAATAACCTCTATGCTAGATATTTACCATGTCTTCTCACCTAGGATGGGGAGTAACTCCATTGTTTGAGTTCTAATTCATTTTCCATCAGTCACGTTGGATCCATACCAGCAAGATCTCTAATACACTTTTTTAGTTTCATTGATTATCTCAACATATGGAATGATAAATCTAGGTATGATAATATATCTTATTTCCTATGAATTTTTCCAAATATTTGATTTATCATGTTCTAGGATATACTAAAGGCTAATAAAATATGAGGCCTCCACTAAACATATAGGTTTGGTGGTCTCATGGGTTTCCCTAAAATTGTTTTAATATATGTAATGTGTTGTTGTGTCGTGCATTATACCTTCTGAATATCACCTATATAAAAGATATTTTCTTGAATTAAATGTTTGGGACTATGTTATAAGATTTTTAGTTTCCAATTATGGTTCCCCCACCATAATTAGAACAACTCAATTGATTTTGTTTATAAACTAGCATAAATGGATATTTCAGTTCCCCTTTAGAGGTGTGATCCCACCAATTCAAATTTGGAAATTATAATTTATTAATCGAAAATTATTTTTCAATTATGATGGATTTATTGATCCTTTATTATTCCTTCTAAGACTATACTATTTTTCTACCACATTATTAGGGGACTTTGAGTCATTATTAATAAATAAAGAGTCCAATTGAATTAAATGTGATGTAAAATTCTATGGTTATACATAGATCCCATGACCATTAATTATTCAATTTCATGGATGAAACATTAGATCCAACCTAGAACACCATAGATGGAATCATAATGATATTTAAATTAAAATGAATTATTAAGTGGAATTACATCACTTTATGGGTGATACATGGGTTCTTATATGAGTTCCATGGATGAGAATACTTGGTTGGATTACTTTAATTTATTACATGAGTTACACTTTTATTCCTTATACGTAATTCCAAAGAAGGACTTTGAGGTTGTTTATTTATATTATTCCATGAGTAACACATGGGTTGGCTATGTAGAATGTCATGAATTGACTAATATGGTGATGATTTTATACCACACCTAGATTGATTACAGGGTTCTTATGAGCAATGACATGGATGTGATTGAAGGTTGATGGGTTAATTGTTCACTTGAAATGATACCTGGGTTTCTCACACTAATTTCCTTAGATATGATCTAGTTTCCAATGAGTAAACTGTTTCTTATAATTGACATGACTTCTAAGTAAAGGAACATAATTGTATTCATCTAATATTTTTAATACAAGAAGACCTTACTATACTTCTCATTATCAAGTGTAATGACTTTGGATGTGTTTATACCTTATATTGATATGATAAATAGGATACAACATGGCTATTATGTAACACCCCAAGCTTCCACGGTACGTTTCCCTTTGAATAATGCAATAGTGTGTGTTGTACGCAACCTCGAGCTCTAACACACACCACAACTAATTGAACTAGCCGTTGTGAATAGTAATACCTACTTTTTGAAATTTTATAAATTTTATTTATCAAAATGGACTTCATTTTTTGGATTCGGAATATTGAAATTAGCCTATGTTGAATTTTTGGTATTTTTCTGAGAACTTCTAAATTTTTATGAATAGTGAAAAATACTTAAAAACAACTTTTTTAATCAAAATAACTTATAGTGATAAATTATAATATTTATTGGTTTTAAAGTATAATCAGAATATATTTTTACCATTTTATCCAATGGTGGTCATTAGAATTAATTTGACATTGAAATTGGACATAAACAATTGCCAATCTTTTGATATAAATTGTTTCTTAAAAACACGCTATTTGTTGTAACAGCGGGAATTAATTATAAAACTAATTAATACAACATATATGTTTTGAATTTTGTAAAATAGACATCATTTTTGAATTCGGAATATCAATTATAGCTTAGGGTGAAATTTTGGCCTTATTCTGAAAAACTTCAATTTTTGATAAATAGTGAAACCACTAAGTGGTTGTTAAAAACTGATTTTTCGTTAAAATGAAATATTACCACTTCTGTGATTTGATTTTCAAAATTCCGACATACATGGTTGTAATTAAGAAGTAAAATGTGGTTCAATGAGATTAAAATAACTTTTTGGTGAATAGTAACTTTTAAGTTCTTAATCCCGATTAGAGGTAATTAGTGTAGTTTAAGGTAAAAATAATGTTTTAATAATATGAGATGAGCTTGACACTTGTCTTACTCCTATTGGATGAGTCATGGCCGACCAATACAACCCATGGGTCAACTTGGGGACCCCATGGAGCCACTTTAGTTGGAAAATGACATTAATATATATTTATTTAATGTTAAAATTAAATTGACACAAACATGAGTTGTTTTACTAAAACAATTTTTAAGTGGGGTTACACAGATCCATATTTTGACTATAAATATTCATTAGAAAGCTAGAAAGATTTCCTACATTATAGTATTTGTTTTATAATTTTTAGACATTAAATAAATTAAATTAGTTATGACATCATTATGATGCAGCGATGACCTCATTATTTAACGATTTAAATAAAATGAGAAGATAATGCAAAATCCAAGGCATACACTAGTCCAAAGACTATTATATGAGGAGATTTCGAACCCTTATCACCTTATCCACGAATTATATAAGTTTGGGACCTTTAGAATCCGAAACGCATTGTATAATAATGTAACATTTCAATCTTTCCAAAAGAGCCCCTCCTCTCCTCTTATAAAAGGCCCCCACCTCTACCACCTTATTCACACTTCCAAGCCTTTTGGTTCGGCCAAAAACTGCCCAAATAATCTCCCAACATCTCTCCCTTCATCCTAGAAGCTTTACTTTAGTCAGAAAGCCATCCTATGGAGTCCTTTTGATCAAATCAAAATGAAGAACCCGAAGAAGAGGTAACATTTTCATCACCCTCTTTCAAGTTTCTTTCTTCTTCCACTCCCTCTTTGTTTATTATTTCAATTATAAAATTATAACTCCAGTATATTCTATATACTGTGATGTTATTATAAATATGGAACAACAATATTCAGTATTCTACCCATCATTTGAATTACATGTCACCATACGTGCGTACGTACGGCTTACGGTCTCCACGTCGTGGTGTAATTGTTATTCAATATATTATTATTTAGATGGGTATAATAATGATATGTAATTCATGTAAATAATAAATATAACATGACAATGATTCTGTATATATGATATACTATCCAATTATATATTATTTTAATATCAAAATGATGATATTGTCGCTCGTGCGTACGTACGGACTACCGTCTCCACGAACGCGATGAGATTCATTCTCCGTCGTATCCATTCAAGTATAATTATCATTTGATGAATTAAAAATAATGTTTAAGGACATTATATCATTCTGGATATGAATAAGATACAACCTATCCATGAAAAACACAACTTACGTAACAAAACATATAAAAGAAAACGAGTAGGTTAACACCCGAAACAACGATAAATCTAAGATATTGTTAACAAAGCAATGTTAAAAGATCATATATGATATCATATGAATGTATATGATTCTTGTATAATTTAATAACAATTATTTCACCATTATACAGGAGGTTAACCTACCCCAACCAAGGAAAAGTACAAGGTAAGGGTTTACTTCACAACCTCTTCATTATCTAAGGTTGTTTATACATAATTATCTACTGGGACCTCGTTATCATCCACATCCATGTTCCTTAAAAATGTCTTTGAAAACATTTTTACTATTAAATGGAAAATGGGTTAAAGTCATTTATACCCTTATACGTTTTTGAAAGGAATCCTACCGTCATTTTCCAAACAATGTACTTTTTGACCTTTTTGACAAATTTAAGGTAAGAATGTTTTTTTTACTTATACGGCGGGTGCGGCGATTTTCCGCCATTATAACTTCGTCGAAGCTTCCCTAACAAGCTTATAAGAATATTTTCAAAGTAAATGTATTATTTTATAATTATGGGACTTTTAAATGATTTCAAAAAGGAGAGATGTTTCTCTCAAATAGCTTTGATTTCATCCATGTCAACATCCTTTGATGGGTTTTAAGTTTAATTGAAATTGATTTATGATACAAAACTTCCATTGAACATTTTGTGAAATATTTGACTGTGGATGTTTTATTTTATACCATCCATAGTTTATGGAGAAACTGTTGACATTTCGTATGCTAGTTTTAATACGAATATTTATGTTATGTTTAAACCTATTCATATGAGGAATGTATTGGACTTAATATGTGACGGGTGGAGCCCGCTATATCTCCTCGATGCATCGATAGGTCCCATGAGACAACTAGACATGGAATTGGCCGAGGCCCTTTCCCAATTTGATTTATGGTTTTGGCCGAGGCCTTAATCATTTTAGACGTCTTGGCCGAGGCCTTGACAAAATGTTTCAGAATGTCTGGCATTATACATTCCCTCATTATGAAAGTGGTTATTGATATTTCATTGATTATTAGTCTAGTAGAATATCCATGTGAGTATTTAATGGCATTATTTTATTTTACTTTTTCCATATTATGCTGAAGTTCAAGTTCAATAAGGCTATTGTTTTAGTTATACATTGCCTTAAATGCTTATGTTTTCTTATAAAAGCATCGGCAATATTGTTATCCTTACTGAGCATCTGAGCTCACCCCTTTCAATATTATAATATTTTCCAGGATGTGAAGAAGTGTATTATGACTGACTTGCAAGAATAGTCAGTGAGGATATGAGTGTGGACTATGAAGACCATGTTATTGTAGTTTGTTTACTTTTTGATGTAATGAAAGAATTATGAATGTATCTAGTGTTTCCAAGGCTACTAAACTAATCGGTCTTTCGAGACTTGATCTTTTGTGATCATGCCAATGTTACGAAGTAATGCACCGACTCTGTGTAGCTGGGGTCGGGGCGTTACAGTTTGTATCAGAGGCAGTTTAGTACTAACCTTGGAAGCTAGATTTAGATAAACTCTGATTAGAGCACATATCCCGAAGATAGACTTTGAGGATTAGTATAGAAGAACTTCCTAGAATTTTGGTATTGTAGAGATGTTGTGAGTTTTCCGAGCAATACATCCCTTTCTGGATACGAGCAGGTAGAGGGTGCTCTGGCACAGATGTACCTAGTGGTAAAACCCGAAAACACCGCTTTGAGCTAGACTCGAACGGGAACTGGTGCACGACAACGGGCCTTGCTGCTCTCTTGGTTACGACACTCTCGGGGGATATGCTTTGGATAATTCCAATTTTATTTACAAACCACTATGAAGGGTTATGAGTATATACATTCTCAAAGAAAACATTTTTATAATTATGGATTATATCCATAATTAGTTCAATTTATGTTAAGTGTTTTACAATTATGGAATTATGTATTTTGATTCATGAACTAATCTAGTTTATTCCATTATTTAGAAATGGCGCCTAGTGGAAGGAATGGAAACCGTATCAATGCACGCACTCCGTGTAGGGATTTCCCTCCTGCTCAGGATAATTATGGTGGATCTAGTGATACAACTGGTGCTGATCAGCTTCTCACCGTACTGGGACAAATCACGCAGGTTATGAATAACAACCTTACTCGTATGGAGCACCCTGATCCGCAACGTGGAGGATCAATGCTAGACCGTTTCATGAGGCAACAACCGCCAACCTTCAATGGGAGTACAAATCCTATAGTAGCTGAGCAATGGATAAATTCCTTAGAAAAAATATTCCATGCCTTGGGGAGTAGTGAAAGGGAGAATGTTGTCATGGCAGTTTACCGCCTCACTGGAGATGCTGATCAATGGTGGTCACTAATTCAAAACACAAAGGAAGATGATGAATTAACAAACATGGAATGGCAGGAGTTCAAAGAGCTGTTCTTAGAAAAATACTTTCCTCGAGACCATCGAGCAGATATGGAAAGGCAATTTCTGTGTCTGAGGCAGAAGGAGGATGAGAATGTCGCAAAGTATGAGGCTAACTTTACAAGGTTAGCAAGGTATGCTGCAGATTACATACGTAACCCAAGAAGTAAGACTGATCGTTTCTTTGATGGGTTGAAACCATTTCTCCGTCGAGCTTTAGTATCACAAACCTTCTCTTCATACGAAGGTATTGTCTCGTGTGCTATCAAGACGGAAAATGAATTCTCTAAGTCTTATGACTTTAAATCAAATCAAGATAAGAAGAGATCCGCTGAAAACTCTGGGAAAGGAAATAAGGAAACATGGAAGAAGGGTAGAAATGAATTTCCACCCAGTGATAATTGTAGTAGGAAGCACCCTGGTGCCTGTCTAAAAGGAAAAGGAGTATGTTACCAGTGTGGTGAAAAAGGCCACCATGCTCATGAATGCAAGGGAAAGAAAGCGGCTGTCAACGTGGAATGTTATAATTATAGAGAGAAGGGACATTATGCAAATGATTGTCCTAAGCGTCAGGGGAACATACCTTAGAAGAGGCCAAGGGATCAAGGCCAGGCTTATGCTATCACTACTGCTGAGGTTGAAGCTCCGAAAGACATGGTGGCAGGTAATTTAATGGTTTCCTCAAGTTTAGCAAATGCATTATTTGATTCTGGATCATCGCATTGTTTCATATCTTCCCAGTTTGCTAAGAAAATTAGATATTTCCAATTTGATTTAACAAGGGAGTTGTCGGTCAAAACCCCTAAGGGATGTATTGTTGCAACAATGTTTTGTCGATTAGTTCCCATTAGAGCACCTAAATGTTCTTTACCTGCTGATCTCATCGTCATACCCATGATTGAATTTGATATAATCCTCGGTATGGATTGGCTTTCGGACCATGATGCAAAAATTTATTGTATGAGGAAAGAGGTTACGATTCTTGATGATGATGATAAGGAACACCTTATCTTTAGAGCAGAATCGTCGCCACATAATTCTTATCTAGATCTACCCCCAGTAGCTCAACTAAATTCAATTATTGGGGAGGAAGAGAAGGAAATTACTGAGGATGAGGAAAGGAATATTCAAATAGAGGATGTACCTATTGTGAGAGAATATGTCGATGTGTTTCCGGAATATTTACCTGGACATCCTCCAGAACGAGAAGTTGAGTTTTCCATTGATTTAATTCCTGGATCAAGGCCCATATCGAAGACCCCTTATAGAATGGCCACTGTGGAATTGGTTGAACTAAAGAAACAACTAGAGGAATTGAGTAATAAGGGATTTATTCTCCCTAGTGTTTCTCCATGGGGAGCCCCTATTCTTTTTGTTAAGAAGAAAGATGGATCTATGAGGTTGTGCATTGATTATAGGGAGATCAATGCTATAACAATAAAGAATAAGTATCCCCTACCTCGCATTGATGATTTGTTTGACCAACTGCATGGAGCTCAATACTTTTCAATGATTGACCTTCGGTCTGGATACCATCAGTTGTGTGTGAAGAAGGAAGGCGTTCCAAAGACAGCATTTCGAACAAGGTACGAGCATTACGAGTTTACAGTAATGCCTTTTGGATAGACTAATGCACCCTCTGATTTCATGGATCTAATGAATAGAGTTTTCAAGGAATACCTTGATGACTTTGTAGTGGTATTTATTGATGATATCTTGGTATACTCCAAAAGCCATGAAGATCGTGAAAATCACTTAAGCATTATCCTGAAGACTCTTAGAAGACATGAATTATATGGGAAATTTAGAAAGTGTGAATTCTGGCTTCATGAGATTTCTTTTCTTGGCCATATTGTCTCTAAGGATGGAATTTCCGTTGATCCTTCTAAAACCAAGGCAATCCAAGAATGGCCAGCACCGACAAGTATAACTGAGGTACGTAGTTTTATTGGTTTAGCAGGTTATTATCGACGTTTCGTCCAGAATTTTTCCAGATTGGCTAACCCATTGACAAAGCTCACACGTAAAGGGATTAAATTTGTCTGGAAAAAGGAGTGTGAAGAATGTTTTGAAGAACTAAAGAGAAGATTAGTCAATGCCCCTGTATTGACTCTACCATCGGGGAATGATGGGTTTGTTATTTATAGTGATGCATCGAAGAAAGGACTCGGTTGTGTCCTTATGCAGAATAATATGGTCATTGCCTATGCATCACGACAGCTAAAAATTCATGAGGAAAACTATCCTACTCATGATCTTGAGTTAGCAGCTGTGATCTTTGCTTTAAAGATATGGAGACATTACCTCAATGGTGAAAAATGTGAGATTTATACTGATCACAAGAGTTTGAAGTATATTTTCACACGAAAAGAACTCAACATGAGGCAAAGGTGATGGCTTGAACTACTCAAGGATTATGATTGCACGATACATTACCACCCGGGGAAGGAAAACATTGTGGCAGATGCTTTGAGTAGAAAAGACCATGGAGTTTTGAATGTGATGAGAATTGAAAGGGATCCAATTTTCTTGGATCTAGTGAAGATGGACATGGGAATAACTAGGGAAGGTGAAACATCAATGCTTTTTCAAATGGTTGCCAAACCATCATTACTAGAAAGGATTAAGAGTTCTCAGACCAATGATGAAGAATTTCAGAAAAACATTAAAGGTGTGAATGATGGAAGATTGAGGGTCTTTGTGTATAAAGATGGAATTTTGAAATTCGGGAAGAGACTTTGTGTTCCCGATATACCTGATCTAAAAAGGGAATTGCTGGATGATGCTCATAGTTCCAACTTCTCTATACACCCTGGGAGCACCAAAATGTATAGATATTTGAAGGAACATTTTTGGTGGGACAATATGAAGAGGGAGATTGCTGATTTTGTGTTGAGTTGTATGGTTTGTCAATAAGTGAAAGCTGGAAGGCAACATCCTGGTGGAGTATTGCAACCTCTTCCCATACCTGAGTGGAAATGGGATAATATTACGATGGACTTTGTCATGGGACTACCAAAGACTCCTAGAAGGAATGATGCAATATGGGTCATTTTTGATCGACTTACTAAGCCAGCACATTTCTTGGCTATACGGGAGGATCTACCACTTGAACGTCTAGCAAGACTATATATTAATGAAGTTGTAAGACTTCATGGAGTACCCCTATCGATTGTTTCTTATCGTGATCCTCGTTTTATTTCAAGATTCTGGAAAAGTCTTCAAAAGGCCTTGGATACTGAACTTCGTTTGAGCACTGCCTATCACCCTCAAACAGATGGACAATCAGAACGGACTATTCAAACCTTAGAAGACATGTTGAGATCATGCTCTCTTGACTTTCAGGGTATGTGGGATCAATATTTACCACTGGTAGAATTTCCCTATAACAATAGCTTCCATTCGAGTATTCAGATGGCACCATATGAAGCGTTATATGGAAAGAGATGTCGTACACCAACTTGTTGGGATGACGTTGGTGAAAGAAAACTTGTAGGCACAGAACTGGTGGAGGAAACGGTGGAAAAGGTGAAAGTAATCCAAAATCACATCAAAGCAGCTCAAAGTAGGCAGAAGAGCTTTGCCGATAATCGAAGGAAGGATTTGGTATTTCAAGTCGGTGATCATGTTTTCCTAAAGGTATCTCCATGGAAGGGAGTCATACGTTTTGGTAAGAAAGGTAAATTGAGTCCCAGGTACATCGGACCTTTTGAAATTCTAGAACGAATTGGGGCTGCAGCTTACCGGTTGGCAATGCCGCCAAGTCTCTCCAAAGTTCACGATGTGTTCCACGTATCTCTGTTGAGGAAATACATGCCTGACACAACGCATGTACTCACCTATGAGGAATTAGAACTGGAACCCGATCTTTCCTATTGTGAAGAGCCCGTCAGGATTCTTGATGTGAGGGAGCAGGTGCTGAGAAACCGGACGACTCGTCTGGTGAAGGTTTTGTGGAGAAATCATAAAATGGAAGAGGCAACGTGGGAACCTGAGGAATTTATGATGAAAAATCACCCGAGTCTTTTTTATGCAGTAATACCCTAGAAATTGCGAGGATGCAATTATTTGAAGGAGGGGAGAATGTAACACCCCAAGCTTCCACTGTACGTTTCCCTCGAATAATGCAATAGCGTTTGTTATACGCAACCTCGAGCTCTAACACACACCACAACTAATTAAACTAGCCGTTGTGAATAGTAATACCTACTTTTTGAAATTTTATAAATTTTATTTATCAAAATGGACTTCATTTTTGGATTCGGAATATTGAAATTAGCCTATGTTGAATTTTTGGTATTTTTCTGAGAACTTCTAAATTTTTATGAATAGTGAAAAATACTTAAAAACAACTTTTTTAATCAAAATAATTTATAGTGATAAATTATAATATTTAGTGGTTTTAATGTATAATTAGAATATATTTTTACCATTTTATCCAATGGTGGTCATTAGAATTAATTTGACATTGAAATTGGACATAAACAATTGCCAATCTTTTGATATAAATTGTTTCTTAAAAACACGCTATTTGTTGTAACAGCGGGAATTAATTATAAAATTAATTAATACAACTTATATGTTTTGAATTTTGTATAATAGACATCATTTTTGAATTCGGAATATCAATTATAGCTAAGGGTGAAATTTTGGCCTTATTCTGAAAAACTTCAATTTTTGATGAATAGTGAAACCACTAAGTGGTTGTTAAAAACTGATTTTTCGTTAAAATGAAATATTACCACTTCTGTGATTTGATTTTCAAAAATCCGACATACATGGTTGTCATTAAGAAGTAAAATTTGGTTCAATGAGATTAAAATAACTTTTTGGTGAATAGTAACTTTTAAGTTCTTAATCCCGATTAGAGGTAATTAGTGTAGTTTAAGGTAAAAATAATGTTTTAATAATATGAGATGAGCTTGACACTTGTCTTACTCCTATTGGATGAGTCATGGTCGACCAATACAACCCATGGGTCAACTTGGGGACCCCATGGAGCCACTTTAGTTGGAAAATGACATTAATATATATTTATTTAATGTTAAAATTAAATTGACACAAACATGAGTTGTTTTACTAAAACAGTTTTTAAGTGGGGTTACACAGATCCAAATTTTGACTATAAATATTCATTAGAAAGCTAGAAAGATTTCCTACATTATAGTATTTGTTTTATAATTTTTATACATTAAATAAATTAAATTATTTATGACATCATTATGATGCAGCGATGACCTCATTATTTAACGATTTAAATAAAATGAGAAGATAATGAAAAATCCAAGGCTTACACTTGTCCAAATCCTATTGGATGAGGAGATTTAAAAGCCTTATCACCTTAGCCACGAATTATATAAGTGTGGGACCTTTAGAATCCGAAAAGCATTGTATAATAATGTAACATTTCAATCTTTCCAAAAGAGCCCCTCCTCTCCTCTTATAAATGGCCCCCACCTCTACCACCTTATTCACACTTCCAAGCCTTTTGGTTCGGCCAACCTCTCCCAAATACTCTCCCAACTTATCTACCTTCATCCTAGAAGCTTTACTTTAGTCAGAAAGCCATCCTAAGGAGTCCTTTTGATCAAATCAAAAGGAAGAACCCGAAGAAGAGGTAACATTTTCATCACCCTCTTTCAAGTTTCTTTCTTCTTCCACTCCCTCTTTGTTTATTATTTCAATTATAAAATTATAACTCCAGTATCTTCTATATACTGTGATGTTATTATAAATATGGAACAACCATATTCATTATTTTACCCATCATTTGAATGACATGTCACCATACGTGCGTACGTACGGCTTACCGTCTCCACGTCGTGGTGTAATTGTTATTCAATATATTATTATTTAGATGGGTATAATAATGATATGTAATTCATGTAAATAATAAATATAACATGATAATGATTCTTTATATATGATATAATATCCAATTATATATTATTTTAATATAAAAATGATGATATTGTCGCTCGTGCGTACGTACGGACTACCGTCTCCACGAACGCGATGAGATTCATTCTCCGTCGTATCCATTCAAGTATAATTATCATTTGATTATTTAAAAATAATTTTTAAGGACATGATATCATTCTGGATATGAATAAGATACAACCTATCCATGAAAAACACAACTTACGTAACAAAACATATAAAAGAAAACGAGTAAGTTAACACCCGAAACAACGATAAATCTAAGATATTGTTAACAAAGCAATGTTAAAAGATCATATATGATATCATATGAATGTATATGATTCTTGTATAATTTAATAACAATTATTTCACCATTATACAGGAGGTTAACCTACCCCAACCAAGGAAAAGTACAAGGTAAGGGTTTACTTCACAACCTCTTCATTATCCAAGGTTGTTTATACATAATTAACTACTGGGACCTCGTTATCATCCACATCCATGTTTCTTAAAAATGTATTTCAAAACATTTTTACTATTAAATGGAAAATGGGTTAAAGTCATTTATACCCTTATACGTTTTTGAAAGGAATCTTACCGTCATTTTCCAAACAATGTACTTTTTGTCCTTTTTGACAAATTTAAGGTAAGAATGTTTTTTTACTTATACGGAGGGTGCGGCTATTTTCTGCCATTATAACTTCGTCGAAGCTTCCCTAACAAGCTTATAAGAATATTTTCAAAGTAAATGTATTATTTTATAATTATTGGAATTTTAAATGATTTCAAAAAGGAGAGACATTTCTCTCAAATAGCTTTGATTTCATCCATGTCAACATCCTTTGATGGGTTTTAAGTTTAATTGAAATTGATTTATGATACAAAACATCCATTGAACATTTGGTGAAATATTTGACTGTGGATGTGTTATTTTATACCATCCATAGTTTATGGAGAAATTGTTGACATTTCGTATGCTAGTTTTAATACGAATATTTATGTTATGTTAAAACCTATTCATATGAGGAATGTATTGGACTTAATATGTGACGGGTGGAGCCCGCTATAGCTCCTCGATGCATCGATAGGTATCATGAGACAACTAGACGTGGAATTGGCCGAGGCTCTTTCCCAATTTGATTTATGGTTTTGGCCAAGGCCTTAATCATTTTAGACGTCTTGGCCGAGGCCTTGAAAAAATGTTTCAGAATGTCTGGCATTATACATTCCCTCATTATGAAAATGGTTATTGATATTTCATGTGATTATTCATCTAGTAGAATATCCATGTGAGTAAGTAATGGCATTATTTTATTTTACTTTTTCCATATTATGCTGAAGTTCACGTTCAATAAGGCTTTTGTTTTAATTATACATTGCCTTAAATGATTATGTTTTCTTATAAAATCTTCCGCAATATTGTTATCCTTACTGAGCATCTGAGCTCACCCCTTTAAATGTTATAATATTTTCCAGGATGTGAAGAAGTGTATTATGACTGACTTGCAAGAATAGTCAGTGAGGATATGAGTGTGGACTATGAAGACCATGTTATTGTAGTTTGTTTACTTTTTGATGTAATGAAAGAAATATGAATGTATCTAGTGTTTCCAAGGCTACTAAACTAATCAGTCTTTCGAGACTTGATCTTTTGTGATCATGCCAATGTTACGAAGTAATGCACCGACTCTGGGTAGCTGGGGTCGGGGCGTTACTGTTGGTATCAGAGGCAGTTTAGTACTAACCTTGGAAGCTAGATTTAGATAAACTCTGATTAGATCACATATCCCGAAGATAGACTATGAGGATTAGTATAGAAGAACTTCCTAGAATTTTGGTATTGTAGAGATGTTGTGAGTTTTCCGAGCAATACATCCATGTCTAGATACGAGCAGGTAGAGGCGGCTCTGGCACAGATGTACCTAGGGGTAAAACCCAAAAACACCGCTTTGAGCTAGACTCGAACGGGAACTGGTGCACGACAATGGGCCTTGCTGCACTCTTGGTTACGACACTCCCGGGGGATATGCTTTGGATAATTCCCATTTTCTTTACAAACCACTATGAAGGGTTACGAGTATATACTTCCTCAAAGAAAACATTTTTATAATTATGGATTATATCCATAATTAGTTCAATTTATGTTAAGTGTTTTACAATTATGGAATTATGTATTTTGATTCATGAACTAATCTAGTTTATGCAATTATTTAGAAATGGAGCCTAGTGGAAGGAATGGAAACCGTATCAATGCACGCACTCCGTGTAGAGATTTCCCTCCTGCTCAGGATAATTATGGTGGAGCTAGTGATACAACTGGTGCTGATCAGCTTCTCACCGTACTGGGACAACTCACGCAGGTTATGAATAACAACCTTACTCGTATGGAGCACCCTGATCTGCAACGTGGAGGATCATTGCTAGACCGTTTCATGAGGCAACAACCGCCAACCTTCAATGGGAGTACAAATCCTATAGTAGCTGAGCAATGTATAAATTCCTTAGTGAAAATATTCCATGCCTTGGGGAGTAGTGAAAGGGAGAATGTTGTCATGGCAGTTTACCGCCTCACTAGAGATGCCGATCAATGGTGGTCACTAATTCAAAACACAAAGGAAGATGATGAATTAACAAACATGGAATGGTGGGAGTTCAAAGAGCTGTTCTTAGAAAAATACTTTCCTCGAGACCATCGAGCGGATATGGAAAGGCAATTTCTGAGTCTGAGGCAGAAGGAGGATGAGAATGTCGCAAAGTATGAGGCTAACATTACAAGGTTAGCAAGGTATGCTGAAGATTACATATGTAACCCAAGAAGTAAGACTGATCGTTTCTTTGATGGGTTGAAACCATTTCTCCGTCGAGCTTTAGTATCACAAACCTTCTCTTCATATGAAGGTATTGTCTCATGCGCTATCAAGACGGAAAAGGAATTCTCTAAGTCTTATGACTTTAAATCAAAGCAAGATAAGAAGAGATCCGCTGAAAACTCTGGGAAAGAAAATAAGGAAACAGGGAAGAAGGGTAGAAATGAATTTCCACCCTGTGATAATTGTGGTAGGAAGCACCCTGGTGCCTGTCTAAAAGGAAAAGGAGTATGTTACAAGTGTGGTGAAAAAGGCCACCAATCTCATGAATGCAAGGGAAAGAAAGTGGCTGTCAACATGGAATGTTATAATTGTAGAGAGAAGGGACATTATGCAAATGAATGTCCTAAGCGTCAGGGGAACTTACATCAGAAGAGGCCAAGGGATCAAGGCCAGGCTTATGCTATCACTACTGCTGAGGTGGAAGCTCTGAAAGACATGGTGGCAGGTAATTTAATGGTTTCTTCAAGTTTAGAAAATACATTATTTGATTCTGGATCATCGCATTTTTTCATATCTTCCCAGTTTGCTAAGAAAATTAGATATTTCCAATTTGATTTAACAAGGGAGTTGTTGGTCAAAACCCCTAAGGGATGTATTGTTGCAACAAAGTTTTGTCGATTAGTTCCCATTAGAGCACCTAAATGTTCTTTACCTGCTGATCTCATCGTCATACCCATGATTGAATTTGATATAATCCTCGGTATGGATTGGCTTTCGGACCATGATGCAAAAATTTATTGTAAGAGGAAAGAGGTTACGATTCTTGATGATGATGATAAGGAACACCTTATCTTTAGAGAAGAATCGTCGCCACATAATTCTTATCTAGATCCACCCCCAGTAGCTCAACTAAATTCAATTATTGGGGAGGAAGAGAAGGAAATTACTGAGGATGAGGAAAGGAATATTCAAATAGAGGATGTACCTATTGTGAGAGAATATGTCGATGTGTTTCCGGAAGATTTACCTGGACATCCTCCAGAACGAGAAGTTGAGTTTTCCATTGATTTAATTCCTGGATCAAGGCCCATATCGAAGACCCCTTATAGAATGGCCACTGTGGAATTAGTTGAACTAAAGAAACAACTAGAGGAATTGATTAATAAGGGATTTATTTGCCCTAGTTTTTCTCCATGGGGAGCCCCTGTTCTTTTTGTTAAGAAGAAATATGGATCTATGAGGTTGTGAATTGATTATAGGGAGATCAATGCTATAACAATAAAGAATAAGTATCCCCAACCTCGCATTGATGATTTGTTTGACCAACTGCATGGAGCTCAATACTTTTCAAAGATTGACCTTCGGTCTGGATACCATCAGTTGTGTGTGAAGAAGGAAGACGTTCCAATGACAGCATTTCGAACAAGGTACGGGCATTACGAGTTTACAGTAATGCCTTCTGGATTGACTAATGCACCCTCTATTTTCATGGATCTAATGAATAGAATTTTCAAGGAATATCTTGATGACTTTGTAGTGGTATTTATTGATGATATCTTGGTATACTCCAAAAGCCAAGAATATCATGAAAATCACTTACGCATTATCCTGAAGACTCTTAGAAGACATGAATTATATGGAAAATTTAGCAAGTGTGAATTCTGGCTTCATGAGATTTCTTTTCTTGGCCATATTGTCACTAAGGATGGAATTTCCGTTGATCCTTCTAAAACCAAGGCAATCCAAGAATGGCCAGCACCGACAAGTATAACTGAGGTACGTAGTTTTATTGGTTTAGCAGGTTATTATCGACGTTTCGTCCAGAATTTTGCCAGATTGGCTAACCCATTGACAAAGCTCACACGTAAAGGGATTAAATTTTTCTGGACAAAGGAGTGTGAAGAATGTTTTGAAGAACTAAAGAGAATATTAGTCAATGCCCATGTATTGACTCTACCATCGGGGAATGATGGGTTTGTTATATATAGTGATGCATCGAAGAAAGGACTTGGTTGTGTCCTTATGCAGAATGATAAGGTCATTGCCTATGCATCACGACAGCTAAAAATTCATGAGCAAAACTATCCTACTCATGATCTTGAGTTAGCAGCTGTGATCTTTTCTTTAAAGATATGGAGACATTACCTCTATGGTGAAAAATGTGAGATTTATACTGATCACAAGAGTTTGAAGTATATTTTCACACAAAAAGAACTCAACATGAGGCAAAGGTGATGGCTTGAACTACTCAAGGATTATGATTGCACGAGACATTACCACCCGGGGAAGGCAAACAAGGTGGCAGATGCTTTTAGTAGAAAAGACCATGGAGTTTTGAATGTGATGAGAATTGAAAGGTATCCAATTTTCTTGGATCTAGTGAAGATGGGCATGGGAATAACAAGGGAAGGTGAAACATCAATTCTTTTTCAAATGGTTGCCAAAACATCATTACTAGAAAGGATTAAGAGTTCTCAGACCAATGATGAAGAATTTCAGAAGAAGATTAAAGGTGTGAATGATGGAAGATTGAGGGACTTTGTGTATAAGGATGGAATTTTGAAATTCGGGAAGAGACTTTGTGTTCCCGATATACCTGATCTAAAAAGGGAATTGCTGGATGATGCTCATAGTTCCAACTTCTCTATACACCCTGGGAGCACCAAAATGTATAGATATTTGAAGGAACATTTTTTGTGGGACAATATGAAGAGGGAGATTGCTGATTTTGTGTCGAGGTGTATGGTTTGTCAACAAGTGAAAGATGGAAGGCAACATCCTAGTGGAGTATTGCAACCTCTTCCCATACCTGAGTGGAAATGGGATAATATTACGATGGACTTTTTCATGGGACTACCAAAGACTCCTAGAAGGAATGATGCAATATGGGTCATTGTTGATCGACTTACTAAGTCAGCATATTTTCTGGCTATACGGGAGGATCTACCACTTAAACGTCTAGCAAGACTATATATTAATGAAGTTGTAAGACTTCATGGAGTACCCCTATCGATTGTTTCTGATCGTGATCCTCGTTTTACTTCAAGATTCTGGAAAAGTCTTCAAAAGGCCTTGGATACTGAACTTCGTTTGAGCACTGCCTATCACCCTCAATCAGATGGAAAATCAGAACGGACTTTTCAAACCTTAGAAGACATGTTGAGATCATGCTCTCTTGACTTTCAGGGTATGTGGGATCAATATTTACCACTGGTAGAATTTCCCTATAACAATAGCTTCCATTCGAGTATTCAGATGGAACCATATGAAGCGTTATACGGAAAGAGATGTCGTACACTAACCTTTTGGGATGACGTTGGTGAATGAAAACTTGTAGGCACAGAACTGGTGGAGGAAACGGTGGAAAAGGTGAAAGTAATCCAAAATCACATCAAAGCAGCTCAAAGTAGGCAGAAGAACTATGCCGATAATCGAAGGAAGGATTTGGAATTTCAAGTCGGTGATCATGTTTTCCTGAAGGTATCTCCATGGAAGGGAGTCATACGTTTTGGTAAGAAAGGTAAATTGAGTCCCAGGTACATCGGACCTTTCGAAATTCTAGAATGAATTGGGGCTATAGCTTACCGATTGGCAATGCCGCCAAGTCTCTCCAAAGTTCACGATGTGTTCCACGTATCTATGTTGAGGAAATACATGCCTGACACAACGCATGTACTCACCTATGAGGAATTAGAACTGGAACCCGATCTTTCTTATTGTGAAGAGCCCGTCAGGATTCTTGATGTGAGGGAGTAGGTGCTGAGAAACCGGACGACTCGTCTGGTGAAGGTTTTGTGGAGAAATCATAAAATGGAAGAGGCAACGTGGGAACCTGAGGAATTTATGATGAAAAACCACCTGAGTCTTTTTATGCAGTAATACCCTAGAAATTTCAAGGAAGCAATTATTTGAAGGAGGGGAGAATGTAACACCCCGAGCTTCCACTATACGTTTCCCTTCGAATAATGCAATAGCGTGTGTTGTACGCAACCTCGAGCTCTAACACACACCACAACTAATTAAACTAGCCGTTGTGAATAGTAATACCTACTTTTTGAAATTTTATAAATTTTATTTATCAAAATGGACTTCATTTTTGGATTCGGAATATTGAAATTAGTCTATGTTGAATTTTTGGTATTTTTCTGAGAACTTCTAAATTTTTATGAATAGTGAAAAATACTTAAAAACAACTTTTTTAATCAAAATAATTTATAGTGATAAATTATAATATTTAGTGGTTTTAAATTATAATCAGAATATATTTTTACCATTTTATCCAATGGTGGTCATTTGAATTAATTTAACATTGAAATTGGACATAAACAATTGCCACTCTTTTGATATAAATTGTTTCTTAAAAACACGCTATTTGTTGTAACAGCGGGAATTAATTATAAAATTAATTAATACAACTTATATGTTTGGAATTTTGTAAAATCGACATCATTTTTTAATTCATAATATCAATTATATCTTATGGTGAAATTTTGGCCTTATTCTGAAAAACTTCAATTTTTGATGAATAGTGAAACCACTAAGTGGTTGTTAAAAACTGATTTTTCGTTAAAATGAAATATTACCACTTCTGTGATTTGATTTTCAAAAATCCGACATACATGGTTGTCATTAAGAAGTAAAATGTGGTTCAATGAGATGAAAATAACTTTTTGGTGAATAGTAACTTTTAAGTTCTTAATCCCGATTAGAGGTAATTAGTGTAGTTTAAGGTAAAAATAATATTTTAATAATATGAGATGAGCTTGAAACTTGTCTTACTCCTATTGGATGAGTCATGTCCGACCAAGACAACCCATGGGTCAACTTGGGGACCCCATGGAGCCACTTTAGTTGGAAAATGACATTAATATATATTTATTTATTGTTAAAATTAAATTGACACAAACATGAGTTGTTTTACTAAAATAGTTTTTAAGTGGGGTTACACAGATCCAAATTTTGACTATAAATATTCATTAGAAATATAGAAAGATTTCCTACACCATAGTATTTTTTTATAATTTTTAGACATTAAATAAATTAAATTATTTATGACATCATTATGATGCAGCGATGACCTCATTATTTAATGATTTAAATAAAATGAGAAGATAATGCAAAATCCAAGGCTTACACTTGTCCAAAGCCTATTGGATGAAGATATTTAGAACCCTTATCACCTTAGCCACGAATTATATAAGTGTGGGACCTTTATAATTCGAAAAGCATTGTATAATAATGTATCATTTCAATCTTTCCAAAAGAGCCCCTCCTCTCCTCTTATAAAAGACCCCCACATCTACCACCTTATTCACACTTCCAAGACTTTTGGTTCGGCCAACCTCTCCCAAATACTCTCCCAACTTCTCTCCCTTCATCCTAGAAGCTTTACTTTAGTCAGAAATCCATCCTATGGAGTCCTTTTGATCAAATCAAAAGGAAGAACTCGAAGAAGAGGTAACATTTTCATCACCCTCTTTCAAGTTTCATTCTTCTTCCACTCCCTCTTTGTTTATTATTTCAATTCTAAAATTATAACTCCAGTATCTTCAATATACTGTGATGTTATTATAAATATGGAACAACCATATTCAGTATTCTACCCATCATTTTAATGACATGTCACCATACGTGCGTACGTACAGCTTACCGTCTCCACGTCGTGGTGTAATTGTTATTCAATATATTATTATTTAGATGGGTATAATAATGATATGTAATTCATGTAAATAATAAATATAACATGATAATGATTCTGTATATATGATATAATATCCAATTATATATTATTTTAATATCAAAATGATGATATTGTCGCTCGTGCGTACGTACGGACTACCGTCTCCATGAACGCCATGAGATTCATTCTCCGTCGTATCCATTCAAGTATAATTATCATTTGATGATTTAAAAATAATGTTTAAGGACATGATATCATTCTAGATATGAATAAGATACAACCTATCCCTGAAAAACACATCTTACGTAACAAAACATATAAAAGAAAACGAGTAAGTTAACACCCGAAACAACGATAAATCTAAGATATTGTTAACAAAGCAATGTTAAAAGATCATATATGATATCATATGAATGTTTATGATTCTTTTATAATTTAATAACAATTATTTCACCATTATACAGGAGGTTAACCTACCCCAACCAAGGAAAAGTACAAGGTAAGGGTTTACTTCACAACCTCTTCATTATCCAAGGTTGTTTATACATAATTAACTACTGGGACCTCGTTATCATACACATCCATGTTTCTTAAAATTGTATTTCAAAACATTTTTACTATTAAATGGAAAATGGGTTAAAGTCATTTATACCCTTATACGTTTTTGAAAGGAATCTTACCGTCGTTTTCCAAACAATGTACTTTTTGACCTTTTTGACAAATTTAAGGTAAGAATGTTTTTTTACTTATATGGCGGGTGCGGCTATTTTCCGCCATTATAACTTCGTCGAAGCTTCCCTAACAAGCTTATAAGAATATTTTCAAAGTAAATGTATTATTTTATAATTATGGGACTTTTAAATGATTTCAAAAAGGAGAGATATTTCTCTCAAATAGCTTTGATTTCATCCATGTCAGCATCCTTTGATGGGTTTTATGTTTAATTGAAATCGATTTATGATACAAAACTTCCATTGAACATTTTGTGAAATATTTGACTATGGATGTGTTATTTTATACCATCCATAGTTTATGGAGAAATTGTTGACATTTCGTATGCTAGTTTTAATACGAATATTTATGTTATGTTTAAACCTATTCATACGAGGAATGTATTGGACTTAATATGTGACGGGTGGAGCCCGCTATAGCTCCTCGATGCATCGATAGGTCTCATGAGACAACTAGACGTGGAATTGGCCGAGGCCCTTTCCCAATTTGATTTATGGTTTTGGCCGAGGCCTTAATCATTTTAGACGTCTTGGCCAAGGCCTTGACAAAATGTTTCAAAATGTCTGGCATTATACATTCCCTCATTATGAAAGTGGTTATTGATATTTCATGTGATTATTCGTCTAGTAGAATATCCATGTCAGTAAGTAATGGCATTATTTTATTTTACCTTTGCCATATTATGCTGAAGTTCAAGTTCAATAAGGCTTTTTTTTAGTTATACATTGCCTTAAATGCTTATGTTTTCTTATAAAAGTTTCCGCAATATTGTTATCCTTACTGAGCATCTGAGCTCACCCCTTTCAATGTTATAATATTTTCCAGGATGTGAAGAAGTGTATTATGACTGACTTGCAAGAATAGTCAGTGAGGATATGAGTGTGGACTATGAAGACCATGTTATTGTAGTTTGTTTACTTTTTAATGTAATGAATGAATTATGAATGTATCTATTGTTTACAAGGCTACTAAACTAATAGGTCTTTCGAGACTTGATCTTTTGTGATCATGCCAATGTTACGAAGTAATGCACCGACTCTGGGTAGCTAGGGTCGAGGCGTTACATATTATCTGGTTCCCGTGACACTTTTCAATTTAGAATATAGTGGGAATCATACAAAAAAATCTGACTTAGTCCAGTGTAGGTGGTATCAAATGGGAGTCTTATTCTGAACTTGGTCAGACATGTGATTTATATATTTTATTTACGAATCTCATTATTTTTTATAAACTATTTTATTATATACTCATATACTGGATGAAATTATTCATCATATGTGGTGTCCTACTAATTATATCTCACACACTATCTGGGTCAACATTTAGTACTTGGGAATACCTCATGGATATATGTACAGATAAGGGAATGTGTCCATTCATGGATTACATATTTCTTTATACTAGGATTGATTATTAAAGTAAAGGACCAAAAATATTCTCTCAAGTCTATAATATATAGATTTTGGTATTTTATCATTTTTGTATACCATTTTGTATAGGACTTCCCCTCTATATCCCATGTATTCTAATTTTGTATAGTATTAAATGACATGTATCATTGGTAAATGGAAATAAATATGGTTTCTACAATTTATTATATGATTGGATGATTTACTTTTTCAGTATCTTGTAATTTGTTATATCTATTTCCAATATTAATTTTTATATAATACCACTATGCTTAACTCTCATCATGAGGTTATATTATACCCACCATATTCTCATAGGACATCACTACTAGTCGACAATATTTTCTATTTGGGAAGACTTGATTTTCATATGTTTTTTCTAGTTTAGCTATTTGGTTAAGTGATCCTTGATGTGATGTCACACAGATAACCCATAATCATGTTAACATATTTAATTAATTACATCACTAGTTAAAAATAATTATTTTACTCTATTCGGATTCCATCAATCTATGGATTATACCAGTTATCTAAGTAAATCATTAGCACGATCAATGGAATCACAAGTAGAAATACTTTATTTATTTAATTCATGATTATAAGATATTGTTTCCCAAAATGAACTAATACAATTGAAGGAGAAAACATACCCCCAGTGGGTGGACATGAACCATCCTATGACTAAGCCTTTACCCCTATGTTTTTAAACTTTTAATGAATGGTAGACATGTAATAACTCTTTATTCATTATTCTTCATACTGTGTCCCAGATTTGGGAACCCAAGAACAATATAAAGTAATATTTATCATATTTTTTTTATTAATTACAAGGTCCTACATTTTATTAGTTAAATAATCTGGTAGTTTGGTAAAATACTCTAGAAGAGGGTCTCCACTATAAATTCTTCTATTTTTTCATCTCCACACTGAGGAAAATTTGGATTCTTGGTATTTAAATGTAAAAATAGTGGCAGAATAAGATATTTTTATATTTAATTACTAGAAACAATGGAATGAAATTTTTTACAGAGATATAAATTTCGTAATATAAATTAATATAAATTTGAGTTAATAACTTTCAAGACGAGTTAAAAGTAATTCTCAGACAATAGAAATGTCTTGGTGGATTCTAATAATTGTTTCCATTGTGTATCAACATGAGGATGCCATTTGATGAACCAAGTCAATATCACTACAATTAATAGTATAGTATCCAACAAAAAAATTATTTTCTACCCCAAACAGATCAAAAATATTACTTCAATGAAAATAGTAATCAGCAAAACTTTTTATATATCAATTTCATGTATTTACACAATAATGACTTAAAAGTTTACATTTATATCCCAATCATAGCATTGTTAATAATTGAAATAGTTATTTTTTAGGTATTCATATTCGTTGACGGGTATTATTAATACAATTATATATAAATAGCCTGAAAAGATAATGTGTAAAGCACCCTAAAGAACATAATGAAGTATATTTCTTCTAGTTCATGCATGTTTTTTTGAATAATTTTGGAGTTAAATATTAATGGAAAATGAACTACATCCTTAATCACCTACTAAAAAAAATATTGAATACAATTTTTGATGATTTTCTTTTAATGTTTCATCATTTTAAAAATCATGTATATGGTGTGTACGTTTTTTTTAAAATTTTGTCACAAAATCTAGATATAAATTCATTAAGATACACATTTGGTGTGGGACTATAATTATTGATCAAAAATTTTGTTTGACTCTATAACAATATGATATTTTAAAACAACATTATGTTCTATTGCATATATGACATGCCACACCAAGCATAAATGAACAATTTTTTTTTTGTTATTTTATAAAAATTATAACATATTTGTTGAATTGGTGGGAATGAATTGATGTAAATAAATTAATAAATTTAGGTAATGGTCCAAATCAATAAAATTTTATTGAATTTTTTTGGAAATAATCACTCAATGTACAATAAAGTCATTATCTTCTTCAAAAATAAGTTTTCATTGAAATGTTTTTTATTTAATTTCATTAGTAAATGTTATAATTAAATTCTTCCAAAATTATAGATTTTATGGAATAGTTTTTTTTTCATTTATGAAATTATGATAAAAAAATTAATTGAGGGTGATTATTTTTCATTTTTTTGAATAAGATTGATTTTTAATGAATTATGAAAAATGTTGAGTTTTGTAAAACTATCATTTAATTTATTTAAAATTAAAACTATTATATACATTTGTTCTAAAAGTTGAATAATATTTATTTAAATATATACAATACAATTAATTAAAATTTAATAATTATTATACTTTATTTATCTATAAGTTCATTTTAAGGATTAAAAATCATTTTTTCTGACAATAGATTTTCATTTTTTCATAGGAATTTATAATATAATTTACTTCATAAAATTATAATTATTGAATCTTTAGAAATTTATCCAAAATTATGAATTGAATGGTTTATATTTTTTAATTGGGTTTTTTTATTCTGGTCACATTGAATAGAAAATGTAGAAAATATGTATCACATTAGTATGGGAAAATAAGGTAATTAAGGATTTAAATATTATGATAAAGGAAAAAATAAAATTAAAAATATCATTTAATATACTAGATGATTGGTTTTAAAATAAACTCATACAGTATTCAATGTTATTACGATTTTTCCATTTTCCAATAAAAAGTAAATATATATTATTTTATTTACAAATAAATACAAAATGTGACCCTCTTGATTTTTTTGTTTATCTAAAATATTGACATAGGGATAAAAATATGTTTTTCATGAATATTTATGGTTATTTGAAAAAAAATGAAATTATTTTAATTATTTCAATTTATATTTTATTTTTAGTGATCGAATAACTATACTAACTACATACGCAACACCGACATGGTACTTGTGCAAGTAGTATAACAATCAAGTAAATTATTTTAAAAAATCTAAAGGAAATATTATTTTATTGAATGATATGAAATACATAAGATTCTTATGATATGAAAAATTAATGATATATGGTTTAAAATATCATCCATAGTTGATTTATGGATCAATTTTCTATTTATTTTATCTTTATTAACCTTAATGAGTACAACCCTTTGATATTGTGGTAAACATCAAAAGGGATAACATGGGGTAAAAAAAGAGATATGGGTAAAACTATCACCTAAAATTATCCAAACATTATTTTATGTGATTATTTTAACTTCTTATCATACTATATTGTAAATATATCAATTTCTAGACAATTTTATTAGATAACTAATTTGTATTTATTTAATAATTTATATAATTCTAAGATTTCCCCTCTCCTCACTTATAGAAGGGAACCTCTTATCCTCCCTTCATCACATATTTTTATCACTCTGTATTAGACCTAACCTAACCAATTCTCCCCCAAAAATCAATACTGAAATTTATTTGTATTATTTTGGTTAGGATAGAAACCTTTGAGGGCATGATATATAAAGAAAAAGAGGTTTTACAAAAAAGATGTACAGTTTTTAACTGAATGATTTTGTTTTAATTATTCATCCACCTAATTAAAAAAGTTTCAAACCATTTTTTTATAATAACATAAGTTTATAAAATAAAATTTTATGATATTATGTTCATGTAATAACCTCAATACATTTAATTATTCAATTGAATAGGAATGACAAGCATCATTTGAGTATACAATGGACTACCAGCTCGATGAATTGATGTGTTTTAGTTTTCATCACTACATCTCAAGGTGGTTTAGAAAAATTGATTTCATTTATATATATGATATTAATGACCTAATTATTATTATTTAAATATATCATATCATCTATTTTCTTACCCTTTGAACATTTTAAAAATGATAATTTCATTTGTGTGTACGTTTGGAATACAACTTCTACGAAGCAATGTGATTTGTTTTCCATCGCCACATCACATGGATTTTATATATAACAAATTTGAAGAAAAAAAATATTATTTTTATGATATAATAATAATTTTGGAGAGTTAAAATAATACGTACATTCTTTCAATAATATTTGGTTTTGAAAAATAGAAAAGTTACTTGTGTTTGTATAGCCTACTATCTTTACAATTATATCATAATTAATTTTCCATAACCATATTTCAGGACTGATATAAAAATTTATAAATAATTATTAAAAATTAAAATTATATACTTATCATTATTTTTGAGATAGTGAATAAAATTCCCTTTTACCATGATAAACATACTGAAGTCATTTTAATGTTATAATCCAAATAGCATCAAAAAACCTACTATAGAATTCACTATTTATGTAATTAAATATTCCATTAAAATTAATGGAATAAATGAAATAATAATAAGTTATTAATATTTTATAAGGTTATTAAAAATTAAACAATTTATACATGTTTATTATACAACTATTAATGGAAATAAAAATAATGTTTAAACTTGTTGTATGGGATTTCATCTCAATTTTACTTCATTGAGTCAAGTTTTAATGTTATAAAAATAATTTATTTTATATAGTGTGTATTTTACCTTTTACATTTATATATTAAATAATTAATAATTTTATGTGTTTAAGGTCATATTTCAGTTTACTTCATCTAGGGGGTTTTTATCAGGATGTTTCAAAAGCATTATGGGGGTTCTTAACAAAATTTTCTTACATTGGGTTTTTTCTATTATTAAATGACTATATTATTTTAGGATTATGTGAATGATTTAATTTTATTTATTTATGTTATATTTAAACTTTTTTTTCTTGATTTTCATTTATCATACATAATATGACCATTAATTAATTAATAATTTTCGGATATGACCTTTACAAGGTTTATTCCCATAAATTATCTTTCTTTGTGATAAATGTTAATATTATGAACCAAAAAAAATTATAAGGTGTATATAATGACCTATTTACATGTTATATAATGAAATATTTATTTTCCTACTATTTAAATATTCATTTAATTTTATTATTTCATGGGTTATATGATTAAAAAGTTTGCAATTTGGTAAGGGTTTTGTGTTTCAATCCCCTTTTTAACTTGAATTTGTTATGGTTGAACTTCCAATGAGAAATTATATGATCCTCATTTGACATAATCATTTAATTATTATTTTTCCCTTGATATTTTATTTTGAAATGTTGATATTAAAGTTCAATTTTTATCTAAATGGTAATCAAAATGGTTTAAAAAGTACTTTTAATAAAAACTAACATTGTTTCTGCTCTTTCGATTGGATAACCATTTAATTCCAAATCCATGTTTTCTAAAAAAATTAAATAATGTTTCATAATATTATTAAATGATTCATTAAATTCAATTTACCCATGTTTTACTTTCTATAAAACCATTAAAAATGAATCTTCATTTCATTTTTTGAATATGTACCTTTTACCAATTGTATGAAGAAAAGAAATTATTAACAATTATTATATAAATGGAATTTATAGCTATTAGAAACAATTAATATTTTGAATATTAAATTAAAAGATTCCATGTTTTTTTCAATGAATGATTTATATAATATTCAGTGATTTTTTAGTTTTTAAAATATATTTTCAATGTGGAATAATTAATTTCTTCAAGAATGTTTTAATTTTAATTTTTATGGTATTTCTTTTCATGAATTTAAATTACCCTATATTTTACTTATGCACCACTGGGATAGGTTGTAATGATTCCATCCTTATTGATATATTAAAAAAATTGAATCATTCAAATATTATGAAAATATAATGGTCCCTGGAAATAGTATATTATGATATGTGAGACCGATATAGCTCATTATAATGGGAGATACCATGATAGATCTCCATTGACATGGGTAATGGCCTAAAGATAACCTGTTATAGTTTTATCTTTAGATATTATTAGAATTTATTGGGTAGGTAATTCCATTTTTAAGTGTTACTATTTGAGTGATATGAAAATAATGTTCCAAGATACAATATTTTTACCTTGCACCATGTTACTGAGGATCCCATATTCAAGTATTGTTTTCACATTGATCTAGGTTGTTGACTTTTATGAATCATGTATTATATTAATGAGTTATTCATTTTCTCATGATTTAAGGGACATGTTTAAGGGGTATGAAATCTATTATGTTAGTCTCATATACTTATTTTATGTCATCATGCCTTTTTTCTCATCTTATTCTCAAGGATGAAATTCAAATGTTAATTTCTATGTTTACCATTATTGAGAATTTAATATGAACCAAATTATGTTTACTAGTTTCCAAGTTAATTGAAAATGATGTTAATTTAATTATATCTCGATTGGTTTTATGCATGAATAATTTTTTGGAGATTTTAGTGAGTTAATATGAATTAGACGAGCTTGGTATAGTGGGGAAAAACCCAAACTTAAAAAATATAGGTAATATTATGTATGTTTTTTCATAACTCATTAAGACTATAAACATAACAAGTCTTTGGGTGTGTAAGTGATCCAATATTTACTTTTGATGATGTATGTTTTAAATTGATGAAATTGGGCCACGTTTAATAGTATCATATCCATAAATGTAAACACTATGTTTTTAGAACTAGATCCATGAGTGTGTTGTCAAGGAGGTTATAGTTAGTTTTAGATGAGGGTTTAGATAAATTTAGATATTATATTTTTTTTTATTTTAAATAATGATTTATCAACACCATTATTGGTTTATAGTTTTTATTTTTGATCATTAGTTCAAAGAAATATAATTGATATTTTGGGAGATGTTTTATTAAGTAAGGTATATGTAACCCTTAGGTTAAATGTGAAGGATTATTTCAAAAGAATATTGTTTCATTTTTGGGGATGTAATAAAAATGGTATGATACAACCTTTTTGGTAAAAACATTCTTCAATATTGGGGATATTGAGGTTAATTAGGATATATTGTTAATTATTTATAGATTGTTTTAATTTGAACCCTATCTGTTATTTTATAATTTTAGATGTTAATATATTATTTATTTATATGTAGTTTTATTCATTTTTTATATTATCATACCTTGGGATAAACATTTATTTTTTGGTTCATATCAAAATATTATAGGATTATCTTTTTCCCTTTTGTGGATTATATGACCTATTATATGTTCATTTTAGTAATTTATTAATGAAAACCCCATATTTAATAGTCATAGTTTGGAGTAAAATTTATGATTGTGGTGGAAATTGATTAAATGATTAAATTTTAGTTTTCAAGTATGGTATTTCATTATATTCATAGTCTATATGTTGAAATAATTAATATTCTCTAGGAAAAGGATATTGAAATAAAAATATTATCCGATTACCTTATTTTAGAGAAATTGAGGCCTCTTCCCCACCTCCATGGTTTATATTTTTTTGTCATTATCTTTCCTATGATCTTTTACTTTCTTGTGATTAAGTTTTTCTATCACTATCAATATTTTTTGATCATTAATTTTTTCCTCCATATCCATATTTTTACATCACATTAATGATTTATTTTTTTGGAAACATGATTATGTGTTATTCTAAATGTATTTATTATTCTACTTTTCCTATTTTCAAAAAGAAGTTTTATGAACACATTTTACAATGTGGGTTTTCAATAAAGTTATTTTAAAGTTCCAAACCCATGATTACCGAGATTATGTTAAAATTGTGAGGTTGAGTTTTATTAATGGGGGATAATTTAACACCATGATATTTTAAAAGAATACTATGTTCTATAGAGTATATGACAAAAAAATATGAAGCCTAAAAGAACCATAAAATATTATTATATTAAGGTACTTATAACGTAGTCGTCTAATTTTTGGGTATGAATAAAAGTAATAAAATAATGAAATAAATATAATGGTCTTAAAAAATAAAAATGTATGAATAAATTCCCGATAAATACACCATGAATTTTAAATAATGTCATTATATGATTCAAAATTATGTTTTCACGAGAACTAATTTTTATTGCTTCTTGTGAAGAAATATTATAATTAATTTATGTAACTTTTAGAAATTTTATTTTATAGAAATGGTTTCATTTTTTAAATCATTACATCGAAATTATATGAAAGTAAATTTTTGGGATAATTATAAAAATATAGAATTTTGATGAATATTGAAAAATAATTTTTTTTGTCAAATTGAAATTTATCTCAATTAAAATTTCCCTATTATGATTTGAATTTTATATAAATGTAAAATAATATTTATTTAATTATATATAATATAGTCATTTACATTTTAATCATTATTATACTATATTTTTATGTAAGCACATTTTTAGGCTTCAAAGTTCATTTTTCAAAAAAATATATATTTTTTTGATTTATTTTATGCATTTTTATAAAAATATAATTCTTACACTTCTAGAAATTTATTCATGGGAAATTAATCTAATATTTTAAATTATGAATTTAAAATTGTGTAAATAGATCATTTTTATATTTTCATAATAAATAGTAACTGTAATAAATATTTATCACCTCATTAAGATAAAAATGGTTATTTTAGTTTAATATAATATGATAAGGACTAAAAATTACCCCAAAAAATAAATTTAATATACTTTTTGAGTGTGTTTTTATATTACTCATCCAAGATTCATAGTTATGAAAGTTCTGTCCTAGTTTTCTTTAAACAAGACTTCAATATTACTTATGTAAATAAAATTAAGAAGACCAATCTCATGATTTTATACTTATATTATATTTTTATATAAGGATATATAAATATTTTTAATGAATATCAATTTTTTAATAAAGAAATTATTTATATTATGGTATTTTAATTTTAGTTTTAGAGTTGGAATAATTACCTAAATTTCATATGAAATTCCATCATAATGGATAATGGTTTGGACCTTCATGAACATTATATTGTTGAAATTATAGTGATATAAGTGTTCTTGGAATCTTTGAGGTTTTTGGATGTGTTTAGGAGGAAAAGGGGAGTGCCATTTCATATTTTAGAAATCTTGTGGCTTGGATCAGGGAGGTTGTGTTGTAGCTGATTGATTGTGGTGTGTGGGAGCTAATTGTGTTGTAAGGGGAATTCAGGATGAGTTTTTTTACTACTATCATCTTGGATGGTAGTTGTTTCGTGGAGCATTGGCTATGGAATAGACCTTATCTGTTGTCGATGGTTGTAGTGTGGAGGCCTCAACTATGGTGTAGTGCCATGAGGGTTCATTTTTAATTGTTCTTCAAAAATTGGAAAATTTTCACTGTGGGGAATGGAATGTGGTGTAGCCTTCTTCCTAGGTGATTGGGTGTCTACAATTTGGTGGGAAGGATACATCACTATGTCACTCATATTTTATAGGATCTTCGATGAGTAAATAGCAAAAAATAATATAGTTTAGTTTGAACATTTAGGGTGTGGTGTGGTGAGGGGCCATGCAGTATAGTCTATTTTGTTTCTTAGTTAGGTAGAGGTATGGTATGTGTTACTATGTTATGTTCCTCTTTTTTAGGATTTGTATAAATATTATAATCCCATTAGACTTGATCAATTTTAATTTTTTTCTCTCATTTATTAGGCAGTTAGAGTGAATCATAAAGATCTCTTTCGTCCCTTAATCAATGTATTTCGACCTTTACTATTTGAGATCAATCCTTGGTAGTTATAGAAAGTTACATCAATTTCCTTTTCATGTTTTTCACAGGTTTTCTATCTGGGAAGGATACTGTCAAGGAAAAATGCCTGTGTTTTTATATATTTTTGAAAAGTGGTAATTTTAGTTTTTTAGGTCTCTAAAGTGTTCCCCATAATCCTGGTTCATGGATTTTGTCTTCTTATGGGTTCAAACTTGCACAGTGAATCAGAAATACATGTTTCAAGAAGGGGTTCCTTTATTTCTTGCATAATCTATCTTTCATGATGTGTTTTTCTTATGTTTTCCCTTATAGAAATTATTTCCATCTAGATTACAGATTATAATAAAAAATATATTAATTAAAATTGTAATATTTTTTTGAATCACATGAATTTATAACATTCAAATTACTATTGTCATTTAGATTATATGTGTTAAATACCCCACTAAAAATTTTGTTAACAAGGTGATTTACTTGTTCTATTGTTTTTATGATTATGGAAACATATTTTTTTGATCCTAAATGTTATTTATAATCACACATACATGGATAAAAAATGGATTCCCCTATAAAAATATTCATCTGGGGAAATACCCTTAAAAGTAAAGTGGACGGTAATGAAATATCACTGAAATAATATGAAAAATGTTTTGTTTAAGATATATGAATGAGACATGATGAATTGTGGTGTTGTTATTATATAGGGTTGGGATGTGTGGTTGTTCGTTGGGGATGAATGTGATGAGATGTGTGGTCATTCTATGGGGTGGTTATGATATAAATGTAGTGCTTATGTGTAGTTTGTTAGCCAGAACTAGGGATGATGATGATGGGCCATTTGGTAGTATGGTGTTGGGTTGTAATAGTTCATCAAGTTGTAATGGAATTAAATGAAATTGTTGAAATTCAAATGGAATGGAAATTTTTTGTTAATGTTATGGATATGGTTTATGTATTAAAAAGGGAAGTGTTGTTAAATGTGGTTGAAATTTAATGTTAAATTAAATGGGTCGAAAAAATGGATCAAATGAAATATTTAAATGTTAAAGGATGGTAATGAAAAATCTAAAAAAATACATTTAGAACTATAATGAAATATGGAGTTTTACTTGTGAATTGTGTCATGGTTCTATGAATTTAGTGGTGGGAGTGGAATTGGAGGCGTTGTAAGGATTTTGGTGATGATTAAGGATGGTTAGTGCTTATATATAAACTCATAGGTTGGCCTACTGTGTGGATATATATATATATATACATTGTATATTCCCCATGATTTCTATATAAACCCCACCCATTTTGATCACCATGTGATCACACCCATATATATATAGACACATATGTGAGTGTTTATTCTAATATCCAACTAGTGATGTTGGTGGCTCCCTACCCCCTCTTTCACACCCTCTCTTGAAGGTGATGATGATATGAAAAGGGTATGATGGGTAAAATTAAAAGGTGAAAAAGTGATGATGTGATGTGTCGGCCTAGGATTCTTTGGGTGATTTTTGATATCACCATTTTGTGGGGCAGTGATGTGTGATGTGTTCACCCAGCTTTCTGTATGAAAGGTTTGATGTTACCATGCTAGGTGAAGGTGTTGTGTGATCTATAATATGAAAGATATGGGAGCTCCAAAACATTTAACGTTGGGGTGTGAAGGCATAAAAAATGGTAATTTAGTATGGGTTAACCTTAATTGAAATTATTCATATTATTTAACTATAATTCAAGCATTATTTAGTTAGTGATCCTTGGTGTGGATAGAATGGTCAGTCGGAATGTTTATGTGTTGTTAGTAATATTGGTTTCTCATGGGTTGTTTAGTATGTTTTTCACACGTTCATATGAGAAATTGGTTTTCTTAATGAGTATAATTGTATTTTCACACTAACTATAGAAAACTACTTTTTGGTTTCTAGGAGGACTTTGAGGACCATGATGGAAATCTGTTGCTGAGATCTTTAGATAATTGCTGTTTTTCTTCTTTAGCTTTATTTTGGGTATATTACATTTAAATCCTATATCTACTTCTTTTTTACTTATAAATGAATTGTTAGATGGTGTTGGTTTCAATTTATGTTATTTAATGGAGATGATTGATCACTAATATATTGTCTCTACTTACATATATCATAGTGGTATATTCCTCCCATATTGATATTTTTATAACCTTGCGGCTAGTCGCCAACCTTATCCAGCTCAAGAAGGGAATCAGGGGTCATTATCTATTTTTCTCCATTATCATCCAAAGAAGGATAATTATGGAGGGAGGGGCATGAGTGAGTTGTATCAAAGGTGGATGGTTGATGGAATGAATATTGTTCAGATTTTGGCATTTTGTGGATTGTATGGTTTGATAAGGTGATGGTGTTAGTTAGTCTTGGTGTATGACATAGGCTAGAGATGACTAGATATGACATAGGATTTTAGGACCCCCAAGATCTAATACAAGGGATCTGACCATACCCAATTAGCAAGTTATTTAGCATCACTATATAGTGGAGGTATTGGAGAGGTACATTCATAAAGGTTTATTTTTTTCTTTTATTAATTTAGGTGTTTTTTTTCTTGGATGTTAAAATTATTTTAATTAATATTAATAAAATATAATTACACATGGATTAGTAAATATATGCATTCATTTTATTTATACATATTCATTGTTGACCACATGTGGTTAATGAATTAGAGGTTCAATAGGATGATATTGTTGAACATTGGATGGTCAATCTAGTAAAGGAGGATGATTAGTGTGACACAATGTTCCATGCTTTATGGCTCTAGGATTTAGGGAATTATGAGGGATGTGTTTGGGATATGTAGATATGGTTATGTTAGGAGAATCTTGATACCATATTCTATTTGATCTAGGACTCTGTGGAATACAAGGTCCCACTGGTTTGTTTTCGGATATGGGGATCTTCACATCAATGTTTGATGTTTTATCATGGTGATTCAATGAAGTAGTTGTTTCATGTCTCTAATTTCAAAAATATTTTTTTAAAGAGTTCATTTCACTGATCGTGAATGTAGTGAAGTAGCTACAGTTAATCAATCCTTATCAGGGGAGTATGTTTGTGTGTGTGGGGGGGGGGGAGTGATGAAGTTCAATGATCAGTTTAGTTTTATCCCAGATCTACATCTAGATGAGGAGTCTCTTGTACGACATCATGAGGAGGAAATATTTCCTTGAATACCCTATGTAGTTACTTATTTTATGTTTTATACATATCTATAGGATTATAAAAAGTTGTAAGTGATGAAGTAGATACACTTGTGAGGAGGTTTATCATGAGAGGGGATCCTTCAGGGTTCTTATATGCATAGAGTTATTAGTGGAAGATCTTAGGAACATAGATCATTGAGGTACTGACTATGTTGGAGTCAACCTCAAAAGCATATTTTTTTAACTTATTGAGATAGTGGATTCAATTATTTTATTTTTGAGTTCAACCTAGATTGATTTTTCGATTTTAAAAATGGAAATCACTACAAATAGTTCCTTGAAGTTATTTGATCTCAATATGGTGGATGTGGATTGGTTAATGTCATCCACATTATTAGTTTCTAGTTATATTGTTTCTGTTGTAGGGGAAGAAGGGATATTCTCTACCAATAGTAGATAACAAAGGGTAGAGGCCAACCTTTTGATGTTCCTCATGTTTTTGTACCTCGACACAAGTGTGGTGTCGAGGTTTCTACTAGTAGCAAGGCAAAAGATATAATCATGATCATTTGCATATAGTTGTGTCAAAAGCATGAGAGGGGAAAAAGAGCGTTCAAATTATGATCAGTTTGAAATCTACCCATGTTTTTTCATTTTTTGATTTAAGATTTTTTTCTCATTTGCTTCTCTTGGTATATTCTGTTCTTTGAGAGTAAATGAAGAGTGTTATCTTATTTTATTAGCATCGACTGAAGTAGTTATTGGATATAAAAATGTTTTAATGTGTGTTCAGGTGTAAACTGATGATGAGGAATGATTTATCATTTGAGGATTTGTTCTTACATAAGATGTATTCATATTTTTTCATTCTCATCATTGACTAGTTTTATTGTTGATATTCAATTATCTATTTCTTCCAGAGGAGAGTTAGGTTATCAGATGTTGATGGCCAAAATAATGTTTTTTTGGTGAGAAGAGTTGTATGGTGGGATGTATATGTGTATATAACCTTCTTTCCTTGGTGGTTGGGTGGTCTATGGGATCAACATGCATTGAACAATAAAGGCATTCATAGTTTTGGAGGTTCTTTTGGATGCTTTACCAAGAGGGTCATAATGCTACCCACTATAAATGAAGTTTAGTTGGGGATAAACTTACATTATCCTACTAATTTATTTTGACAACTCTTTATCAGATTCAACCTTTTTAGAAATAAGGTTTTTCGATTTAGATAGATTATATCATGATTAAGGGTTTCATTAAGCCTAGTTTAACACCATGGCGTGATCATGTATTTCTCATCAAGAAGGTGGATTCAAGTTTGAGGTTCTAAAATACTATTGGAGTTTAAATCATGTGATTATCAATAATTGTAACCATATTTTCAGGATAGATGAACTTTTTTACTAATTGAGTAGGCATATATGGTTTCCTATGATCAGTCTGTAGTTTTGATATCACCAATTGAAAGTGTAGGAGGTTGATATCAAAAATAATAACATTAGATACAGGTTTGGGAACTTTGAGTTTGTATTCATGTATTTTGGTGCCATGAATGCATCGTATGTGATCATGGGGATCATGAACACTATGTTACCTAAAACTAGATCATATTGTAATCATTTTCATCGACAATGTATTAATCTAAATTATGTTAGAGAAGCATCATGTTAATAATCTTGGCACAACCCCAGCTAAATGAAACATTGTCTAACTGAATAATCTAGATGTGATTGGTATATTTCCTTGGGAAAATTGTGTCTTAGTAGGGTGCAGTCATGGACCTGTCAAAGATTGAGGTAGTTATTTCTTGGGTGGAACCTAATAATGTTGTATTGGTTTGATGATTCATGGATATTATGGGATATTATCAATGGTTCATGATTCATTTCACAATTATTGAGCTCTCTTTAATAGATTTTACAATAAATGACTATGTTTTTATCTCGATTGACTATTTTCAGGTGTAATTTGACTACCTAGAGGAGATTTTGGTTAGTGATATGATTCATTAGTTTCCAAATGAAGGGTTGATTTTTGAGGTGTTTGTGGATGCTTCCCATCTAGTATTTGGATATTTTTTATGCTATGGAAATTAGTGATCTATTATGGGTTTATTTAGTTACACCACCACAAGAATTACTCTTCCACCCTTGATATGAATCTAGTGGTGGTTGTTTTTGTTCTAATGTTATAGTGGCATTACCACATTAAGGAGTTCTTGGTATTATTTAGTGATCACAAGATCTTGATGTATATATTTTCCCACTATGACCTGTATCTATGAAATAATAGGTGGATTAAGTTTCTTTAGGAATATGACTTTGATATCTCATTCACCTTAGGAAATGGAAATATTTTGTGTAATTATTTGAGAAGGTTGTTGTGGAGGGATGTGGACTAGGAGTCAAGGGATGCATGGATAGAAATGGAAGATTTGGTAGCCCTGTAATTATATATAATGATGGTTTATAGTAGATTTTTGTTATTTTAGAGGATGGTGTAGTCTACTCTGATACAATAGTTAGAGGAGTATTAGTGAAGGAGACTTGGTTTAATATGTTACGAATGATTATTTTGGATATGGTGATTCTCTAGAGGGATTGTCAGTGGATGGTTATAATAGAAGGTTGTTTCATGGGGGACTATTTGTTTTGGTAGTGATTCATGAGGGATTCCTTTATGATTTTCATTGAATAACATTGGTAGTACACACAAGAATTATCTAACAAGGTCCATGGATTGAGAATGTCATTTTGGTGGGCCAAAATGAAATGGGTTGTGGTGTAGTTTGTGGTACAATGTCAATTTTTCTAGTTGGTAAAGGTTGAACATCATGTTCCTGGACAGTTTTTACATGCCTTGGTCATTTTCAAGTGGAAATGGGATGAAACCTCTAGAGGATTCCATATCAAATTAACCTAATCTAATGAAAGTTGTGAGTATATCTGGGTAATAATTGATCAATTTTATAAATTTTAAAACTTTTTAGTGATCAAGGTGTTAGAAACCATGGATTTTTTAGAGACGTGGTATATTGAGAGGTTTTTTTGTTACACTGAGTTTTAAGGTCCATTGTCTTATACTATGATTCAAAAATTAAATTCAAAATTATTGAGGGGATTTAACCATTATATTGGAACATTGTTATGCCTCAACACTTCTTTACTCTCTCTCATAAAAATGTATAGACATAGTTAACTATCAAGATGCTAGAGGATATGTTGTAGTCAGGCATCATAGACATTAAGGATACGTGGAACAACATTTCACCTTGGTGAGTTCTCAAATATTAATAGTTATCACTAATATATTTACATGACCCCAATTAAGGAATCATATCGGTGATCATGTTATTCTCTGGTTTTGTATATCGTGGTTGGTGAGTTGTAAATTTTTGGTCCAGATGTGGTGTAGAGCACGAAAGAGGTGGTTAAATTTGTTAATGAGAGGATAAAATTAGTAATGGATATGAGTATGTATTATGAAGATCTCTATAGGAGGCCATATTAGTTTTAGGCTAGAGACCATGTGTTCGTGATGTTCACCCATTTTTGAGGGAAATAGTGGTTTTACAGGGGGAGTAAGCACTCACCCTATTCAGTGGACCCTTCGACGTGTTGGGACACATTGGCAAAGTGGATTATATTTTGGAACTTTCTCCATAATTGGACTATATTCATGATTTATTCTATATATTCTAGCTACATAGATATATTCTTGATGACCCACATGTCAATTTCTAATTAGAGTTTTATATAAATGATTACACATCATTCATCAAGCATCATTTGGGGATCATAGATCATCGAGAAAAAGCGTTACATGGATGGACCATTATTTTGGATCATGTAATATTGGGGAATGGTGTCCTTGTAAAGTGTACATGAGGGCATAATGTGTAGATGTGTTCCATTTTCTCAGATTTGTTTTGATCTATTCCTATTTTTTATTGCTCTTTTTTGGTTCAATAATGTAATGCATTAAATCTAGGTGTTTTATGGGATGTTATAATTCTAGGTGTGATATGTTTTTAAGGATTCTGGTACATGAGGAATAGATGTCCTAATTCCAAATCAATATATGATATAGTTATACATGATTAATGTTTTGTAGGTGTTCTAGTTTCATCCAAAGCAGATAATATATTGATATGGGATATGGAATTTTTTGAATTGTCTTCTTGGGGAACCGTTTTTTTGTGGTTGTAGAGATGACTGGCTTGTACCTTGTGTGATTTGGGGAAGTTGTGAAGATTGTATTGTGAACGGTATGTGTATTGTTCCATGTTGGGTACAAGGTAATGTTGTGTTGTTTTGTGGTACATTTAGTGAACACTCATGGTTGAGCTTGGCGAAATTATTTTTGTTTGTGTTCAGGTGTCATGATTTCATAGAGAGTTATCTTAAGAGATGGTTAATTAGAACATTTTTTCATTTTTTTATTGTATGTTTTTGATTATCGAGGGTGATATTATTTTTATAGGTATTATATTTAATGTCTATGACATTTCATAACTTTTCATTATTGGAATTTTGGATATGGTGGTGTTTAATGAAGTATTATGTTGATCAGTAATGTTCAATTGGAGGGGGGTAGTGTCAGTACAAATTTGGGAATGTCTATAGCATGGATCCTGGAGGCTACTATATAATGTATTATTTTCATAATAGGACAAAAATTTGTTATATATGAGGTTCATGGGAGGAGTTCTGAGTATACTTCCATTTTGGGGGTAGTAGCATTACAGAGACTTGGTTGTGGGGTATCCCTTATTAGCAGGTGGAGGATATTATATGGATATTCCATCTACACTATAGTGGAATGAGTATTAGTAGTCAATCTTCAAATGATTTCATAGTTACACCCTGCATAACAGGATGCAAAATAACCATTTTCATGGTTATTGGGGGTCTGTAACATGGTTTTCAAGGTTGCACCATGGTGTCAACCCTATATTATAATATTTGATGCATGTCAGTAGTAATATATCTCAGAGTCCAGTTTGAACAAAGGGGATAAGGTGTGGTAAATGTTCATATTCCATAGTCCTATCAATTTTTAGCCAGTCGGTGGCATGGTCTAGATTGATGCACCGTGGTCCCTGTTTTCCAGGCTATTTATAAATTTCCTAATCCTCATACCATTTAACCTTTAATTTGTTTATATCATTTCATGGAAACCCCATGTCCATCCTAAATATATCCTTAATAAAATAATTAGTGTATTTATACCCCAACCATTAAATATCAATCATTTTTTGTTATGATGATTTATTTAATTTTTATTCTCCAATTGTCTCTATTTTTCCAATCTATGAATGAAAATGGAAGGTTAAAATGTGTAACAATTATTATTTTTATAATTGTGTATTTTGGGTATTTTTTTTCTAAATTGGTAATTTGTTACCCAACATCAAGGTTCATGTAAATTGTATTTCTATTGATTCAACCATGCATAACAGATCATAAAAGGTTATTTACGGTTGGGGATCCTTCGTTTCTCACATTGTTTATCATATATAATGGGTTATGATAAAATGGTTTTCATATATATTAATGTATATAACTAAATATTATAATTTATATTTATGAAAATATAATTTAATTGCATGTTATTGCAGCCATTATATTATTTATTATGTTTTGGTTGTATTGGCTAATTGCCCCCATTGATTATTATAGCCATTAGGGTCATTGATTATGTTGTGGTTTTATTTATTAGAGAAACATTTATTTTTATTTTTTGGTATCAACCTAAATGTAGTTGGTTAATCTTTTATAATTGAGTAAAAATGATTTACCCTAGAAAATTCAACTTATGTTAGAATACCCTTAAAATTAAAGTTGATTGTGATGATATCCCTTTGAAAGAATATAATAAGTGATATGTTCATGTTATGTGATTATTTCATGATGTGGATATGATATGTGGAGATGATTTGGGGTTTTTATTTGGGGGTGAAGATTATTAGATGTGTGGTCGTACGATGGGGTGGTTATGATGGAAATGTGGTCATGATGTGGGATTTGTTAGATTGAAAAGAGAATAAGGATGAGGTTTTCTACTTCATTGTTTTGTGTAGTGTTATATTTAAAATTAGTAATGGAGTAAAATGAAGATATTGAAATTTAAATGGAATAGGATGGTTTTCGTAATAGGATAGATATGTGTAATGAATTAAAAAGGGATGTGTGGTTAAACAAGGTGAAATTTAATATCAAATTAAATGGGGTGAAATAACAGAATGAATAGGCTATTTAAATTGTTTTGGATGGTAATGAAAAATATTGTACATTTATTAAGTAGGTAAAGATAATGAAATTTTGTTTTTGACTTGTGGATTGTTGTTTGGTGTTATTCATTTAGTGATAAAAGTGCATGTGGTGGCATTATGAGGATTTGGGTGATGACAGTGATTTGTTAGTGATTGAATATAAACCCCTAGGTCTCTCAAGTGCATGGAAATATATATTTATATATATATATATATAATATTTATATTACACATTCATTCTGTACACACCCCACCTACATTGAGAACTATGTGTTGACACCCATTTATATATACACATATAGGGGTTTTCCCCAATATATCGGTGTGGAGGATAGATGGATGAATACCCCCTATTTGCCTCTATTTATTATATGAGAGGTTTATAAGAATGGGATGTGATGGACATAATTCAAAAGTGTACTAGTGGTGAGGTTATGTGAAATCCAAGTTGTTTTTGGGTGGGATGTGTTGTGATGAGATGGATTATGGTGGGGGTCAGGCATGGTGGTAGAAGTCCATGAGGTAGATTTACATCATGTTCATGATATCATGCTAATATGGTTATTGTTTTGATGTGACTTGTTGGAATAGTTTCCTATATTTGAGGTGTGATGTGATAGTGTTGTGGGGTGGTGATGTGGGGTGTGTCGGACTAGATGTCTGCGGGTGTGGTGTGACTTTCCCATGTTGTGGCGAACTGATGTGTGGCATGTTATAGAGAATACCTGGGATGTAAAGTATTTATTATGAGGTCATTTAAGAATAAAATATCAATGGAAACTTTTTAGGGGTACCCCTAATTGATATAGTTCTTATTATGGTACTATATATGGATTCCTTTCTTACGAGTGAGCCTCGTGAGGATGGGATGATTAGTTGACATGTTTAGGAACTGTTGGTTTTGTTTGTTCCTCGTTAAGAGATTAATATGATTCTATACGTGTTCATGGTAGAAATTTGTTTTCCTACTATGTATACTTATAAACCTACCATACATATATAAAACTGATTTCTGGTTTTCTAAGATGACTACAAGGGCAGTGATATAAATTTATAGCTCATAACTTTGGACTGTTGTTGTGTTCTTGCATTATCTTTCTTTCTAGTACATTAATTTGGAAACATGTCTCCTTATTGTTTTTACATATACATGCATTTTGGTATGGTTTTGGGTTCTATTAATTTTATTTAAATGAGTTGACTGTTCTTTGATATCATGTATCTCAATCCTACAAATATCATAGATCATCAATCCACCCATATTGAGTGGTTTATATCATTAGTGCTAGTTTCCAATCCAATAATTATTGGAGGTGGGACCCATGGGTCATCATCTACATTTTTTTATTTCCTCCACATTATGGGTACCTATAGAGATGGGATCATGACATAGTGATTCATCTAACTGTACAAAAATTAGGTAAATGATTTTACGAAAAATAAAAGTAATTTTTATAGGCGATTAATAGTCTTCAGTTATTTATATATATATAACATATTATATATTTATTTAAAATATATATTATAATTCAATTTTTATCATGATGTCTTTAAAGTAAAATAATATTAATTTTTGAAAAATTTCATTAGTGAGATTTTATAATAAACAATATTTTATTAAATAATTTAATATTTATAAAAATATAATCATCATAATGTTTAATGTTTTATTGTGTAAAATAAAAAACATGGTCATTTAGTGGGACACAAATCATTTTATATTTACTTTATTGATCATAAATAGGAAAAATAACTTCTTTATCATTGTTATCATCAAGATGGTTAGGGGGGTCAAAACAAAAAGACAAGGGTTAAAACATCTCCTAAACATGTGAAAATTTTATTTAATAAGTTGATTTTGACTCTTCGTCATCCTATTATATATATATGTATATCAATTTTGAGTAAATATTTTTTATAGAGTTAATTTATATTCATTAAATAAATTATGTAATTCTAAGAGTTCCTCTCACCTCACAATTAAAATAAAACCTGAATCCTCCCTTCCACACACTTTTTGAGCACTATAGTTCATCCATGACTAACCCAATAATATCCAAAACATACCTATACCTAAGATAGGGAAATTTATTTGGTAATAATACAATCCTTAGAGGTATTAAGGTATAAATCATTTTAGGTTACTTGAATAAGATTTAAGGATTTTAACCCATTGATTTAGTTTAATTTCATCTTTTACCACTATCAAAATATTTAAATCCACTATGAGATAAAAACATTAATATATAACATATATTGAGGTAACATTATTTTAACAAAGTAACATTAATGCATCTCTACATTTCATAAAAAATTGAACACAATTCATCATTCATGTGTACATTGGACAATCACCTTCATGAAGTGATGTGTTCATCTTCTATCGACACCTATAATGGATTTTTATAATAAAATATTTAATTTATATATAAATTATATTAATTCCATAATTATAATTATCTAAATATAATATATCATTTTTTCTTACCTTCCCACCCACTGAAAATAGATAACCTCTTCTATGTATAAATGTTGATGTCAACATCCAAAGAGATGTGATTATTTTTTCATAACTTAATCACATGGATTTTATATATAAAGTATTTAAATATATATTAATTATATAATAATATTTATAGAATAATAAAATAATACTAACCCTCTTAATCTAGTGTATGTGTAAAAATGGAAATTTTACTCTTTCGTATGTATGACCCCCTCTCACTATGATTGTAATGAAATTTGTTTTTGATAACCATCATTAAATTTTGGTTTTTAAAGTATAATTAATTTATAACAATTATAGTAATGTATTGAATATTATTATTTATATGTTGTAAAAAATAAACCTTTGACCACGTTCAATACATCGAACTCTTGTTGATGTTATTAACAAAGCTAACTCAAGACACTAGATGTAGAATTAACAAACTGTGTAATTAGATTTGTGATTTAATGAAATGAATTAAATTTTCTATGGATAAGGGATTAATCCTATAAATTCTTATTAAGAAAATAAAATAATTTATATATGTTTATTATATAGGTTTAAAATGGAACACATAAAAACAATGGAAACACATTATGGGTTTTCATCAAAATTTTACCTCATTTTTTCATGTTGTAATGTTATACAACTATTTAATTTTTTATAATTTATATATTTATATATATATTGTTATTTGACTAATTTTTAAAATTTTATTTTATTTTAAGATAAAATTCATGTAATGTCATCCAATGGGTTTTGATTGGGAAGTTACTAATGTATAATGGATTTTTATAACTCCAATTTATTTAAACAGGAAAGGTAAAAAATATGTGGAACACAGTTCTTTTGTGTATTTTTTTATTTACATTTTTTAAATATTTATTTGTTACATATTATCACACAATTGATTAATTATTAATTCAATGATATCATATTTTTAATGGTTATAAATGTAAAAAAAATTTTTATTTGAAATTTTATGTTACGCAAATAATTTCATTGATGAGGTGTATATAATTCCTTGGTAACATGTTATATCATTACACTCCTTGTTATAATGATATTTAAATATTCATCTGATGTTAATACATCATGGGGATTATGATTAAAAAGTTACCAATGTGGTAAGGGGTTTATGTTTCAATATGAATTTAAGTGGGGATTATTTATGCTTGAATTTCTAATGAGAAATCAAATGGATATTATTTATAATCTAATTATATTTTTTATTCTGCTATGAATATTTGTGAAAATTTTAAATTGATATACCATTTTTTCCAATTAAGTACTCAAAATATTTTACCAAATGTCCTCAAGAAAAAAAACCTTATTTATCTTATTTTTTCTAGAATACATTTTTCTTCCATACCCATATTTTCAAAATTGTTTTCAAGATTTATTTAACTTTTCCTGAATGAATATTTAATACAATATTTCACCATGTTTGAGTTTTTAAAAAAAATTAAAGATTATTAATCTCTTTTTCTTAATAACATACATTTTTGTGAAGGTTTAAATATAATCAATGTTTTAATAACTATTGGATGAATAGAATTTATCACCATAATAAGAACATTGTTATTTGATGATTTATTTACATTATTAAATGATTCATTTCAATGAAAAAATTTTCTTAATATTTTGGAAATTTAGTTTTTCAATGTTACTGTAAATGTGAAAATAAAACATTTCTCAAAAAAACATTTAATTATATTTTTAATGGATTATTTATTAATAAAAAACCATGATAATAATTATGATGTACTATAATATATTGTAATAATACCATATTTATTCTTTATATGTATGGATTAAAACTATATTAAAGAGATAATAATGGAATCAGTTTATTTTACACGTGTAAATGAAGCTATTAAAAGTAAATAACTATAATTACGTAGAAAAATAAAAGCATTCATGCTTTTAAAAATATGTTATGGTTCTGGGAAATTATTTATGATGAGTCATGATCCTAACATATATCATGATGATGGGTGAGACCGGTATAGATATCCAATGAATTGGGTAATGGGATAGAGTTAAATGGTTAGAATTTTCTCTATAGAGATTATTTGAAATTACCAGGATTGTTAATTAATTTTCAATAGTAATATTATTAGTGATATAAAGTTTATGTTTCAAATTACAAACATGATTTCATTATTCTAGCATCATGTTTTGATGGATCCTTTATTCAAGAATTATTTTCACATAAATCATGTTTTGATATATATAAATCATGTATTATGTTAAATCTTTATTCTGTGTCCTATGATTTATCATCTATGATTAATGGTTATGAACTATATTATATTATAATCATGACCATTGTTTATGCTATTATACCCTTATGATTATATTAATATCACTGATGAAATCTAATTATTAATTACTATTTTATTCTTACTGAGAATTTATTCTCACCGTTATAATGTTTTTCATTTCCCTAGGTTATGAAGAATGATGTGAAATAAATTATTTCTAGAATGTTTTCATGTGTGAATAATTTTATGGGAGATGTTGAAAACATAATGTGGAATAATAAAATCTTGGTATAATAGAAAAATTTAGCACTTAATGTATGAGAAATTTAATATAAGAGATTTTCTTAATTCTCAAAAACTCGAAAACAAAATTTTCCTTGTTTTTATAAGTGATCAAATATTTCATTTTAATAGTGTATGTTTAAGATGGATGAAATTGGATCATTCTTATTAGTATCAAATCCTGATAGGTAAATATTTCTTTATCACTCACACTGGGAATGTGGGTTTGGGGCTTTTATAGTTTGTATTAGAGGAGGGTTCAAATAACGTTATAGATTATGATATTATCATGAAATGATAAATTAAGAGTTATGGATAACATTAGGGTTTTGAATTTTAATATATAATCATAATTATAAATGCATAGAAATATATTATTAGATTTTATATAATGGTATTTTTAAGTGATTAATGATATCTTGGGAGTCTTCTTTTTGGTTTTGGTATATGTAACCCCTAGGTTTAATGTGAATGATTCTTTTAGGAGAATTCTATAACAATTTTAGGAATTTTAGATGAAATTTTTGAGACATCTGTTGAGATTTAAACATTATTAAATATTGAGGTAATTGAGCTTAATTAAGATATAGGATTAATTATATGTGGAAGGATTTGATTTTAATTTTGGGTTTTATTATTGAATTTTAGATATTAATGTATTATTAGATAACATGAAAGATTATAAATTTTTGATATTTTCATACATTGAAAAAACTATTTCATATTCTGCAACTATATAGTGAATATTGGAATATATTTTTATCATTTTATATATAATTTGATTTTTTAACGATTATTTTGATCTTCGAACATGAATAATTCATCTTAAATAATCATCATTTGAGGTAAAAGATGATATTTTGGTGGAAATTGATAAAAGGGTGAAATAAAACTTTTCATATTAGTATATTTATTATTTATATTAGTCTAGATGGGAAAATAATTCCAAAACTCTAGGAAAAAGGATCGTTAATTAAATTGTTTTACATATAACCTTATCTTTTTATGAATTGATGGTCGTTTACAATACAAATTGGTTTTTGGTATTATTTCCATTTACCTTCTCATAATCATTCAATTTTTTTATAATTGAAGTTTTTATTCACTCTCCATCATTATTTGGAAATTAATTTTTTCCTTCATGTTTATATTCTCACTTCCAAGCAAGGTTTTCTTATCTTGAAATCAAGTTCCGTGTTATTCCATATTACTTATCTATTTCTATTTCCCTCAATTATAAAATAAGTTATAATAACCATTTTTTGATGTGGGTTTGAATAAATGCATTTTCAAATGTGAAAACCATTATTAACAAGATAAAGTAAACATTTTGATTATTAAATATATTAAATCGTGTATAATGAAACACCCTAATATTTTAAAAGAACATTATGTTCTAAAGAGTATATGAAATGCAATAGTAAGCTTAAATGAACCAAAAAATATTATTATTTTATGAATATTATGACATAGTCATTAATTTAGAGAGTATAAATTGAATTAACAAGAATACAAAATATATATAAAGTTCAAGATAAATAATTTTTTTGACAAATTATTAGAAATAATAAATCAATTTTTAGTAAAATCATTATTTTCATTAGAAATTCATTTTATTCAAAATATATGTTTATTTTATTTTGGATAAATTATTATAATTAATTTCTTTTCATATTAAGGATTTATTTGATAAAAATTATATCATTTTCTTAATCATATGACCAGAATTATATTAGAAATAAATTTTGGGATTTTTTAAAATGATTGATTTTTCAGTGAATAGTGAGAAATTTCGATTTTTGTAAAATTGACATTTATTTTCATTAAGAAGTAAATTATAAAATAAATGTGATCTCAATGTAACATAAATATATTTTAATTATATATAATTAAATTAATTACATTTGAATTATCATTTTACTTGATTTTTTATAAGTTCATTTTTGGGCCTAACAATATTTTTTTTAAACTGTTTTTTCATTATGATTTATTAATTTAGATTAAAATTTATTGAGTCAAATTATAAGATTTTAATCATGAAAGATTCATACCATATATTTAATTATTTTTTAAAAAAAATTATATGTAGGTCCCTTTAAATTTTGGTCATTATGAATAGTAACTATAGTAAATATCTGTCACCTAGGAAAGGGTAAATCATTTGATTCAGGTTTAAAATAATACAATATAAACTGAAAATAACACTACAATATTAATTTAATATTATTTATGCGTGGTTTTAGTCCATAAAAATCCATGATTCAAATTTATTACAATATTTTTCATTTTTATTTGAAAACGACTTATATACTATTTTATGTAATAAAAATTCAAGAATACAACTCAAACTTTAAAATTAATCATATATGTTCACATAGAGATTAAAATAATTGTTTAATGAAAATTAAAATTAATTATAAGTTTAACAATATTATTTTTGTTAAGTTAATTTATTATTATTATTTATTTATGACATTTTTACTTTAAATTAATACGCAACAGTTGTATATATTTGTTCAAGAAGTAGAAAAATTAAGTAGACATAATCAAAATCTGTTAAAGTAATTTTTTATTGGTGATTAATAGTTTAAAAATAATTTAAAAGATATACATAACATATTATAGATCGATTAAAAGTATAAATTTGTATTCAATTTTCATCTTGATTCTATTAAATAAAATTGAAATAAATAGATTAAAATGACATTAATGATATTTTATAATAATCCACATTTTCTAAAATGATTTAAAATTAAAAAAATACTATTTGGATCCAACATAATTTTATAAGGCTTAAAATATCAACTATGTTCCATTTTCATGTCACATTTCCATTTATACTATCATTAGACACACAAAAAGTGTAAAAACCCTTGCTATCATGATCATCATCAAAAGGGTTAATAAGGGTTTAAAACAAAGAGATATGGGTTAAAGAATAAACTAGTCGTGTAATAATTATTTTTATGATATTATATAGACTCATAATCTTCATATATTCTAAATATATCATTTTTTCACTTTTCTATGAAAATTAATTTTTATTATACTCCAAGTAAATAATTGAGTACAACTCCAATTATTTAAAAATTGACCCCCATATCCTTTATTAATCAAAACTTTTGAGCACTGATTATTGGAAACGAGATACCAAATAATCTCCAAAAAATCCTTCCTAACCTACTATGATACTTTTATTTTTCATAATAACTATCTGCTAAGGAATAATGTATATATCAATGGTGGTTGTATGAAGAAGAGGTGCATATTTAAACAAAATTATTTAGTTTTATTAATTATTCTACCACCATAAAAACATATCTAAACTTTATGATATTATTTAATAATTAAATATAATTTTATTACATGTTATTATTTTAATTTCATAACCATACTCTATCTCATTGTTCTATTAAAATGGAAAGGAAACCATCATTGTTGTCTATGATAGACTACCACCTCCACAAAGTGATGTGTATCATTTTCAATAACAGACTCTCATGGGTGTTTATAATAATGTATTTAAACTATACATATTACATTACTAACATAATTATCATTATATATAGATAAAATATGATATATCTTCATACCTTTCCACCCATAAAAATGGGTAGTCTCTTTCTTCCGTGCATGTTGATTACCACCTCCACGAAGCAATGTCATTAATTTTTTATCATTAAATAAAATTTATTGTGTATAGAAAGTATTTACATAGATAAGAGGATATATATTATATAATAATTATTTTAAAAAATATATTATATTTTTTATTTCTCTTTTGTTCAAGGAAAAATTGAAATGTCACTTATGTATATGTATGACCTTTCATCTCCATTATTGTGACTTAATTAATTTCACATAAACATCAAAGATGGTTTTATAAAGTACAATTAATTATTCAAAAATATATTTATATAATGATTATTATTATATATATTAAGTGTAAAATATCCCATTTACCATGGTCAACATACCAAATTCGTTTTGATGATATGAACTGAATATCCTCAAAACACTTGACGTGGACTTACCAGATTAATTAAATAAATACAAAAATGGAATAAATAATATAATTGGTTTAAGGATGAGGGAATAATCCTATATTTTTTTATGATGTCTAATAATTGAAATACATTTATTATGCAGGTCTTAATGAATATACACAGAAAATCTGGACTCAAAGTAAAGTATTTCATCTCAATTGTGTTTTGTTCAGGCATTCATTACTATGATACATGTAATTAAGTTCATATAGTGTATATAATACCATTTTAAATTTTATATCAAGAATAATTAATATTTTAGGGTTATTTATTTAAAATTATTATTACTTCATCCAAGGGGCTTTGATTTGGATGTTACCAAACAATATGGTGTTTCTTAACTCTATTTTCCTTCATTAGGTTATATTATGTCATGACTATGTGTGAAATAGAATTTAGTTAATTCATTTTGTATTTAAACTTTTTATTGTGTATTTTCATTTATTACACACAATATTTCTATTTATTAATTCTCAATTCAATGGTGTGGTCTTTGTAAGGGTTATTCATCTCAAATTCTTTTTCTATGAGAAATAAATTTATGCTATGGACCGAAATTATTTTTTGAGGTTTGAATAAATCCATTTTTAAATGTTATATTATGGATATAAATATGTTATATAGCAACCCTATCCTTTTTCACATAAAAATTCAAGATTTTAAACATAATTCATCATCAGATTACATGACAAGGATCGTTAAGTCTAGTGTCGTGGAAGACTAGCTAAATATAACATAAAACATGGTCTAAAAAACGATTCATTATTTAATCTTCATAATGAGCTCCTAACTTACTTTGATCCCTTAAATCTGGATAGGGTACTCTGGGGAACACATGAACAAAGTGATGAGCTAAAAAGCCCAGTAAGGGAAATAATATAAGAATAAACTTTAAGCACATGAGTTAGGAGGCTAGACATAATGATATTGGAAGCATGGAACATATGGAATCATAACATATAAACATGGGATCATAAAAACAGGGAATAAAATAATCATGGGATCATATAAGCATGAGATTATATAAGCATAGTTTCATAAAGAGGTGGCAGTAACTTTAAACATGTCTTTAGTATGAGTCAAGGCTAACTGCCAATATTGTTTCCCATAGTAGCACAAGCCAAGGCTAACCGCCCAGACCATTTTCCCATAATCATCTCATGAGACATTAACTTTACCCAATGAATTGGAGTGCTATCTGGGCGCAACCATCTAAACTTATTCATGTATATGCTTTCCACATAAAGAACCTCAATCATACATAAACATAAGAGTACCCAAGGAAAGAAATTGGCACACAATCACGTTATGAAGCATAATAAAAAAGGCCGTAACATACAAGTGTACATGAAAGATAGGAATTAAATCATAAATAGACATTAATAATGTATAAAGTCATAAATAATGACAAGATATAACAAACTGAAGTGATAACATGTAAAAATAGTTTTTAGGAATCTTTGAGTCAAAACATTTTACTGTTATTTAAGAAAACATCGAATATCTCTTAAAAATAAAAGCATCATAATATTTTTTTAAAAACCAGAAGTAAACCAGGAGAGTTTTTATAATAAAAAGACTGATTTTATAAGGATAGGGTTGACTTAAAATAGAGGATAGAGTACACTTGATAATAGGAATGAATTCGGGAAGTTCCCTTAAAACGGGTTCACTTATCGGGAAGTAATGACGAGAGAATCACTTAAAATCATGCATATTCCTGAAATAAAGTGATGAAAGAGTCTTGATAAATAGACTTGGATCATTTAATAAACATTTAGAGTACGCACAAGAAAAGATAAGATAACATCATTTTGGTAGAAAGGTATATAAGGAAACCCGAAGGAATAAAAGAGGATCAGGTAGAATTCTTTACAGATTGTCAGCATGGAATCAGGAGTACTTAATTGAGATTAGTGAGATAGGAAATGGAATTAACATCAATTATACATAAAATGGTCAGTTTGGGGGAGGAGTGAAATCATACCCCATAATTAATAATTACAAAAAACATGTCTTAAAATAGTGAACGATCTTGAATAAGAGTGAAATTGAGAGGATCCCTTACCTTAGGTCCGTTGGTGTTCTCCACTTGATATTAATGACCTGAATAGTCAAATTAGGTTTGTTAATAAATAGTTACAGAACCTTATCTATTTTTAAACTATTCATTATAACAATTTAAAGTTCATTTATACCCATTTTGACAGATTATAAGGTTCAATGTCATTGTTCGGGTCCATTTGTTTCATTTGTTTTAATGATCGGTTCAATTGTATTTAGGTTCAATTGAAATGTAAGATGAAAATTATTGTCCAGAATTGATGTTTTATAACATTAGTTTACATCCAGTAGATTACATGGTTAAAATTAATTTGGTTAATTAGTGTGAGAGGGAACCTTTACATTAAACATTAACGATAAACACTTGAATCGATTTTTCCAATAATTGACTTGTTTTGTATTATTGTTTTATATCATGATTGTATTAGGATTACAGAACCTTAAATATTACTTATAACGTATATAATAATCTGTTTCAACCATAACATAAATGGTTTCATTACCTGAAACAAAATGATAAAAGAATTTGAAAACACAGTATCCATGATGTTGGTAATTTGACACATCACAAATGATGTTTTAATTCTAGAACGTAAGGGACGGGAGGGGAAGCATGATGCATGCAATTTTCCATAAACATGATTATTATCCAGAATATATGAGATTCTGGAGTTTTCATGCCTTTTGGATAAGGGAAGGGGAAGAGGGTATAAGGAATGAAAGAAAACGAAAACAAAACACTTTATAACAAAAGAGGGTTCTTACCCTTTGATCTCTTCTCTTTGAGACTCCTCTTAGGGGATTTGGTTTTAGTCTTTTGGAAAGACCAGAAAGCCTTGGACGTGGGGAATGAGCTTGGGAGTGTATTTGGGCAGAAATTTGGCTAGGCACAAGGCTCGAGAGGTGTGAGGGAAAGAGGTAAGGATAGAGGGTATTTATAGTGGAGGAGAGAGGGGTTTCCTTAATATAAAATTCATTAGTTTATTATTTCCCCACAAGACAAGGAATATTGAGTGTTTCATGACCAAGTATATTAAATTTAGAATGTAATCCCGAACCATGTTGGCTTAAATCAGCAGAACATCAAACATGACTCTATAATTAGCTCATTTAGCTTATTTTTGTAAATTATGGTATTTCACTATTCATCAAAAAATTCAAGTATTTCAGAAAAATCAAAAAAAATTACCCCAACAATTTTTTGACGTGTAGAATCAAAAAATGAAGTCCATTTTTCAAATATAATTTTCGAAATATGATTATTTTAATATTTAAATAAAATAATAATTTATTATCAAAACCAGTTTTAAAGCATTCATTAACTCATTCTAAACTATATGTATATCGAACTTCCAACATAAATATTATTTTTACAGCACCATAGGTAATATTACTATTAATTAGGGTATATCACTATTCATAACATATTATTACTATTCATTAGGGTAGGTTACTATTCAAAAAAATTTATTTTTTATTAGACTCCAAAAAACATCTTGAACACAACCGTGTATGCCAGATTTTCGAAATTCCAAACACAGCAGTGACAAACTTAAGTTTAAAGGTCACTTTTCACTTAGTAGTTTATTATTATGTGATTTTATGGAATATTTATAAGAAGGGAATTTCCATTAAATACATTGGGTCGTTACATTCTTCCCCCTTAAGAAATTTCTCCCTTGAAATTTCATTTTACATTCTAGGCCAAAAACATGTGCGGGTACTTTTCCTTCACGGATTCCTCCAGCTCCCATGTTTCTTCCTCAAACTTATGGTTCCTCCAAAACACTTTGACAAGATGAGTTGTCTTGTTGCGTAGAACCTTATCTCTCTGATCCAGAATCTTTACTGGCTGCTCCTCATAAGAGAGATCATCTTCCAGCTGCACCACCTCTGAGCTTAGTACATGTGCGGGATCAGGTATGTAACACCCCAGGTAAATAAAGAATATGAAATTTTCACATTTATCCATATTTGTGGATAAAATATTAATATAACTTTAAAGGGGACGCTATGATCGATGGCGTACCCAATACGCAACAACGAGTTTCTTGGAAATCTTACGTTGCACTCTAATAATAAAATAATATTATTTTAAATTGTAGTTAACATCTAGCCGTTGTAATGGAGGGAATTAACAAAACTAACTACAAAATAATTATATATGTTTGTCAAATATTTTTCCTTTTTACAATAAATTTTAGAGGATTAAAAATGCGAATGAATCCAATTTTAATCGTAAACATTCTAATATTCTTTAAAAGGTCGATTAATCGCCTTTTGATGACGAACCTCTTTTAAGTACACTTTTTGACAATTTTATGTGTTATATTTGACAAAATAAAATTTTTCTTTAGAATCAGGATATCAAGATTTACTTTGTGTAAATTTTTGGTATTTTCTCGATAAAGTTAATTTTTTAATGAATAGTGAAAAATGTTGTATTTTAATTCAAAACCTATTGTTAATCTAATTTATTTATATGATTATATTATCTTTTTAATTGGTTATATTGTGAAATTATAATATATTTTTACCATTTAATCCAATATTGGTTGTTTTAATTAATTTCATCTTGAAATTTGACTTAAACTAGTGTCAATCTTTTGAAACTTATTGTTTCATAAAAACACGCTATTTGCTCTGACATCGGGAATTAATTATTAAATTAATTAATGTAACTTATATGTTTTGAATTTTTTAAAATAGACATAATTTTTGAATTCTGAATATCAAATATACCTTAAGGGTAATTTTTGGTATTTTTCTGAAAAACATCAATTTTAGATGAATAGTGAAACCACTAAGTGGTAGTTAAGGAAACTTATTTTTCGTTTAAATGAAACTTTTCCACTTATTTGATTTGATTTTCAAAAATCTGGCGTACATGGTTGTCATTATGAACTAAAATTGGGTTCAATGAGATTAAAATAATTTTTTGTGAATAGTAACTTTTAAGTTTTATTAATCACGATTAAAGGTAATTAGTATAATTTAAGGTAAAAATAATGTTTTAATAATATGAAATGACCTAGACACATGTCCTATCTTCATTGGATGTGTCATGGACAACCACGAAAATCCATGGGTCAACATGGGGACCCCATGGAGCCACTTTGGTAGGAAAATGACATAAATAACTTTTTATTTAAAGTTAAAATAAAAATGTCACAAACAAGAGTTGTTTTACTAAAAAAATTAAATGGGGTTATACAAGTCATATTTTTGACTATAAATATTCATTACAAAGATAAAAAGATTTCCAACATCATGATAGTTTTTTTATAACTTTTACAAATTAAATAAATTAATTTATTTATGACACCGTGAAGATGCAGTGATTACCTCATAATTGAACGATTTAAATAAAATGAGAAGATAGGGTGAAATATAAGTCTTACACTTGTCACAAACCTATTGTATGGCTGGATTTTGAAACCTTATCACCTTATCCTAGAAATATATCCTTTTGGGACCTTTTAAATCCGAAAAACATTTTATAATAAGGTAATATTTTATAACTTTCCAAAGTGCCCCTCCTCTCCTCTTATAAAAGGCCCCCACCTCTACCACATTACACACACCTCTCAAGCCTTTGGATCGGCCAACCGGTGCCTATTTCATCTCCCCACATACTGCTTTTCAACATTTAAGCCTCACTTTGGGCATAATACTTTCCATGGAATCCTTTGATCTCAAATCAACGAGAGTTACCTAATTTAAAGGTAATGACTTCCCTTGTGTTCTTTTGTCTTATTTTGCTTCTCCAAACCCCTAAAATATTTTTATTACTTTTTATAACAACAAAATTATCTTAAATATACTAGTATTCTTTTATAAGAATTATTCGAGATACACTTTCACACACCTTCATCTAATGGTTAAAGAACATACTATTTCTATGGATGGCGAACTACTACCTCACGAAACGATGATTGTCCGATATTCATTTAACACCTTCAAAGGTGGACATTAAGATGTCACTATATTTATATATGATATATAATGTGTTTATGTTTTCGTTAAGCTTATGTATTTTTCATTTATGGCATAGCTTTATGGTTTTCATTATGGGTAAACACGATATCTTTATTTTAGGAAGTGCGGACTATGGCCCCCTCAAAGGGATTTGATTCGTTAATGCCATATGTGGGACGTATAAATGATGGAATTAATGGTATTACATATGATATCCTACTGGAATTATAATATCCCTTTATATCATTATTATTTCATTCAATTTAATACCAAAAAAAGGAATGAAAGTAGCGTTCATGCGTACGTACGGCTTACCGTCTCCATGAACTGTACATTTCATTTCTTTTCTCCAAATGTTATGTACTATTATAAGTAAAAATATATAATGGATATATATGTAATATATTACATGTAAATGATAGATATAATTCTGGAATTATAATATATATCTCTCATTTTGTTTTAATTCTATTTATATGACAAAAAATGAAAGTAGCGTTCATGCGTACGTACGACCTACCATCTCCATGAATGATGCTTTTAATTTTTTTTCCAAATGCTATGGAATAGTATAAAATGAATATATACTGGATATATATGATATTTAAAACATAAATACTATTCCAGATATGATGTACCGATAATTATATGGAATATTATTTTCCAACAAGTTCAATTTTTACTCATGTACCGAACATCGACAAAAACGTCTGATATGAAGTCACTTTATTAACCAATTATTATAACATTATAATATGTGATATGAACTGAATAATAATATTTAAAGGAGGTCCTTATGAAATTATAAATTGACCAAATTATATTATTCAGGAGATTAAAGAACGATAAAGTCATGTCGGACACGAGGTAAGGGATCCAACCTCTCTCTTTCTTTTTAAGTACTCTCTTATTTGTCTTTTCTTTTAAGCTCATCTTTATTATGTTTGGGGAAGTTATATTATATTCATCACACTATAATTTTTATTTAAATATTATGAGAGACCCTATTTGATCTCATAAATCCATTTTTGGATGTTTTAAGGGGCGTCGTTAGACTGCCGTGTTTTCGTAAGGGATTTTTCATCTCAATTTTATTCCCATGAAATTTATGCTACAATTTCCACTATTTCATTTGAGTGGTGTATTTACTTCCCATTATTATACTATTTTTGTAATATAATTTCATTTATTGGTATTTACATCTTCATTGTATGACCCTTTTTCCATGGGGTGTACATTTCGAAAGTCTCCCAACTCGGTAAGGGGTCCTTTCACCCTCCACATTTTAAAAGACTTATTTTTTTATGTCTATTAATTCACATACTATTATGTTGGGATATGTTCTTATATATCCTTATTTATTTAAATTTTATTTCCATGTGATGAGATACCATTTTCTCTCTCATCAACTCATTTTCTGAATTTTAATGTGATGTTGTTAGGCTGTCAGATTTCTATAAGGGAACTTCTTAACCCACTTTCAATTATTTGGGTTAAACCTCGACTTCTTGATTTTATTATGCCAAGATTATGTCTAGAATCTCTACGTTGTAATTTCCACAAACCTTTGTGTAGATATACTATTTCTACACATAATCATCTCATTGATAAATTCTTACGAACTTGAATGGGAAATAATAAACCAATCTCATTTCATTGAGTTAAATACCTATGTCATTGGTTTTGTTTTTCCATGATTATGTGTGAATTACCTCTGATTGTTTCACACTTAATATCCACTTATATTGGGTGTATTTATATTTCTCACACATAATTATGTGATAGATTTATCCTTAATTTAAGGATACCACCTTTATAATGGATTTCATCTCAATATACATTTCCATTGAGACTTCATTGTTGTTATGCACCAATTCACTCTTATGTGGTGTTTATACTGTCCTTTGACATATTATATCATGAATCCATTTATTCTCATGATTTTATAAAGCTCGGATTAAGTGTTATTCCGCAATTATTTTTATTCAAGTGTCTCTCATTTTGTTAAAAACTCTTTAACAAAAATATCGTTTTAAATGTTTTAAAGATTCATTATTCTAAATCATTATCTTTAATGTCCATGTTTTCAAAACGGGTTCCGGTAATTTTTCATATGGACATTAATGTTTTAAAATTATAATTCCATTAAAATATTTAAAGTGGTATGGGACACTTTGATTCAAAAATCTCTTTTAAATAGTTTCTGAAAATGGATTGATTAATTCAATATCATGGAATTACTTATTGTGATTGCAAATGAAATGTTGTAATTAAAATGTTTATATTTTCAATATTTTATGTGCAATTATGGTACTTGAAAATTTTACGGGTGGTTATGTGATAAACCATATGACAGGTGGTTCCATGAATACGAGGACAGGTGGTTACATTATAAACTCCAATGCATTGGGTATGGAAGTTGGCCGTATGGCTATTTCATTAAGTATGTGTGGAAGTCGACCATAGTGTTATTCCATTTAAGTATGTTTATGTCCCAAGTTACCTTTATATGTTATGTGTTCTTTATATGGGTTTTATGGTAATCTTTTGGTTACAAAAGGGTAAGTAATGGTCTTTTATTCCATGAATTGTTTTTACTACTTCATAAAGGTGAAAATTATTACATTGGTAAAGTATTCATGGTTTACCTATTGTTTTGAAAAAACTAATAGTTTTCATTCTTTGTGTATCCTATACTGGGCTTTTTATGCTCATACCATGTTTTTGAAATGTTTTCCATAGGACTTAAAGATGAATAGGGTCAAGGATGGGTTTAAGGAAAGACATGCTATCTAAAACATGGAACTAGACATGTTTCTTTTTAAGAGTTTTTTTATTTTATGGAAACATAGTAGAAGTGTCTATTATGTAATCTTTTGAGATGTAATAGTAATGACCTAATTATCTAAAACTCTAAACCTGAAAAGATCATCTATGTGAATTATTCATTTAATTCATGATTAAGTAAGGTTTAAGGTCGAGGCCTTATAAGGTATGTACTTCCTCAAGAGTGATACATGAAAAACATCATGAACTCGATCCATATTCGGTGGAAGTGCAAGCCGATAGGCCACAGATCCTATGAGGTCAAGGATCTCAAAGGGGCCAATATACCTTAGGAATAACTTCCCTTTCTTCCTGAATAACATGACTCTCTTCCATGGAGATATTCGTAAGAAGACTTTATCTCCAACGTCGAACTCCAAGTCCCTTCGATGGTTGTCAGCATAGCTGTTTTTCTGACTTTGAGTAGCAATTATGTGTTTCTGGATGACTTGACCCTTCTATGTCATCTCTTGAACAAGATTGGGTCCAAGTAGCTTTCTTTCTCCAACTTCATCCCAATAGATTGGAGTTCTAAATCGCTTTCCATACATAGTTTCATATGGAGTCATCTGAATACTCGAGTGGAAGCTATTTTGGTATGAGAACTCAATCAATGGGAGATGCTGATCCCATCCACCTTTGAATTCTAGAGAACAAGCTCTAATCATATATTCAAGAATCTGAATAGTTATTTCAGACTGGCCATCAGTTTAGGGGTGATAGGCCATGCTGAAATTTAATTCAGTACCCAAAGCATGTTGAAGACTCTTCCATAATTTAGATGTGAACCTTGGATCATGGTCAGAGACAATTGAGAGTGGAACAATGTATAGTCTCACCACATCCTTCACATATATCTTTTCAAGTTGTTCAAGCGAGAGATCTTCTTGAATAGCGATGAAATGGGATGTCTTGGTGAGTCAGTCAACCACAACCCATATCGCATTATTTGCCATTTATGTCTTCGGGAGACCCCTGACAAAGTCCATAGTAACATTTTCCCATTTCCAAATGTGTATAGGCAAAGGCTACATCATACATTTGGACTTTTTTTGCTCAGCTATAACTTGCTGACATACCAAGCACCTTGATATATAATCCACAATCTCCCTCTTCATGTTATCCCACCAGAAGTGTTCTCAGAGATCGTGGTACATTTTGGTACTCCTAGGATGGATAGAGAAGGTCGAGCTATGTGAATCATTCAATAGCTCCTTCTTTATCTCTGGATCATATGGTACACATAATTGTGTCCCAAATCTTACAACTCCTTCCTCCTAAATTTTGAAATCATAGGATTTCCCATTTTTAACAGCTTCCACCCTTTTCTGAATTTCCACATCCTTTCTTTGTGAAACCTTTATTTTATCCATGAGGGATGGTTGAGAAATCATTTGAGATAGTATTGATGATGTTACTCCCTTAATGATTCCCATGTCCATCCTTTTCAAATCCAAGAAGATCAGATCCTTTTCAATTCTCATCATTGATAATGATACGGGATCATTTCTACTTAGAGCATCTTCCTCCTTGTTTACATTACCGGGATGGTAGTGGATTGTGCAGTCGTAATCCTTGATGAGCTCTATCCATCTTCGATGGTGCATATTAATCTCTTTCTGGGTGATTATATACTTGAAACTTTTGTGGTCCATATATATCTCACATTTTTTCCAATAGAGATAACACCGCCAGATTTTCAAGGCAAAGATCATAGCCGCTAACTCCAAATCATGTGTTGGATAGTTTTTCTAATGGATTTTCAGCTGCCTTGAGGCATAGGCTATCAATTTATCATTTTGCATCAGCACACAGCCTAAGCCCTTCTTAGCATCATCACTATACACCACAAAGAGTTCCCCACTCGTAGGGAGTGTCAGTACTGGCGTAGTGATAAGCCTCTTTTTCCACTCCTTGAAACAGTCTTCAAATTCCTGTGTCCAGAAAAACATTACTCCCTTCCGCGTTAGATTGCTCATTTGGTTTGACAGTCATGAAAAGTTCTTCACAAATCGTCGATAATACCCAGCTAGACCCAAAATCTACGGATCTCCGTCACAGAAGTGGCATGGGCCACTCTTCAATTTCCTTTGTCTTGGAAGGGTCCACAGATATCCATTTTCTAGTGATAACATGCCCCAAGAATGATACATCCTCCATCTAGAACTCACATTTACTATAGATTGCATACAAATTCTCCCTACAAAAAGTATTTAACACAGTTTTTAAATGCTCTTCATGTTCCTCCTTTATCGTGGAGTATATTAGAATATCATCAATAAAGACTACCACAAATTTGTCGAGGTTATCTCTAAAGACTCTATTAATTAAATCCATGAAAATTTCTAGAGAATTAGTGAGTTTGAAGGGCATCAACATGAAATCATAGTGTCCACACCTTCTCTGAAAGCCAGTCTTGGGAATATCTTCCTTCCTCACCTCAAGTTGGTGATATCCCGACCGAAGCTCCACCTTTGAGAAATAATAGGCCCCACGTAGCTGATCGATCAAGTCATCTGTCCGTGGAAGGGGATGATTGTTCTTTATCGCGATTTTATTGAGATCACGATAATCAATGAAGAGGCCCATTGAACCATCCTTCTTCTTGATGAAGAGGACTCGAGCACCCCACGGCAAAGCACTCGGGCGTATAAAACCCTTCTCCATATTCTTCTGTAACTGCTTCTTCAGCTCTTCCAGTTCTACGGTGGCCATTCTGTAAGGTGTCTTTGAGATTGGCAGAGATCCTGGGATATGTTAAATTGAGAACTCAACCTATTGGTCAGGATGAAGACCAGGTAACTCTTCAGGGAATACATAAGTGTAATTCCTCATGATGGGCATATCTTCAAGCATGATTCTCTCCTTTGTCTCAATCATTTGAGCTAGATATTATTTCTCAAAAGGAAGAAATATCCAAACCTAAGACGAAGATTCTAAAGGAGACTCATCTTCCTCCTTGCACTTGTAAAGATTCAGAGGATACTTCGGGATGTGAAGAGTAATATCCCTTTCCCAGCAGTTGATGTTGTCCTTGTACAAAGATAGCCAATCCATGCCCAAGATAACATCAAATTCCACTAAAGGAACTATGAAATGATTTGATGGGAGGTTCAGTCCACAAACATTAACTGGGGAGGAGTTATAAACCATGGATGCAATAATTTCAACATTCACTATTCTCACAAATAACTTTTCCTCCAAATTTTGATGTGGTGTTTAAATAGCTATACTAAACTTGCAAGATAATAAAGAATGTGTATAAGAAGAATCAAATAGTACGTTCACTATTCTTGAATGAATAACAAGCGTTCCTACCAACACATAGTTTTTTGGTTCCACGTTAGCAGTGGTGATAACATAAGCCCTTCCTTGTTTCATTGGAGTTTGTTGTCAATTGCCTCCGTCAACCCTCAACTTAGGGAAATTGTTTGCATAATGCCCAAGCTCCTTGTAGTTATAACACTGCACTGCAGGATGCGTTTTGATATGAACCTTCCATTCTTCTTCAACATTAGTGGGATTTTTCATACCCCTTCAGCAGTTCTTGGCTAGATGACAAAACTTTCCACATTTGAATAAGTTCTTGGTTCCCTTCAGACAGTTACAGGGATTCTTCTTCCCACAATTTTTGCAAAGGGGAAAGTTGGGATTCTTTCCATCATGGGATTTTTTTTGATGGAACACCCATGTTGTTTTCCATCATCCACTTCTTGACAATGGGCCCATGATACCACTGAGAGTCTCCAATCAATATTTCCACCTTGAGGGAACAACGGACAATGTCCTCATAACTGTCAAAATCTCTAATCTCCAACGCTTTTTGTAGACTCATCTTTAGTCTGCTAAAGAAGAGATCCACCTTGCTTTTGGTCTTCATGACAAAGCCAGAGGCATACCTTGAATGCCTTGTAAAGTTTTCTTCATATGCCCCGATGGACTCATCTTCCTTCTGCATGAGTCTGAGGAACTCTCTTTCCATCTTGAGATGGAGGGTTCGAGGAAAATATTTGTTGAAAAACATCCTCTTGAATTCCTCTCAAAATATGTAATTGATTTCTTCTTGGGACATTGTATTCTTGATCAGTGTCCACAACTGATTTTCTTCCCCATCAAAATGATAGACCTCCAGTACCACCTTCTCTTCTTCCAAGCACTGGAGGATGGTGAATATCTTTTCAATGGAGTTAATCCATTGTTCCGCAAGGAGGGGATCAGAAGATCCGCTAAACCTGTGAGGCCTTTTTCGCCTGAAGGATTCCACAAAAACTTTCTCTTTCCTTGGAGGAGGAGGACGTTCCACCTGATTCAAGTTGTTATTCATAACTTGAGCCAGCTAAGCAAGTACTGCCATGAAGTTTTGAGCACCTGCTTCTGTCACATTAGGCATGTCAATAGGGAAATCATCACATTGCCTATCACATTGGTTGTTGGAACGTGTTCTTCTATTTCCCGCCATTAACCAAGAAAAAGAAAGTATAATTAGTGGTCTTGAATACTTATCTATTGTGAATGGAAAGGAAACTTTTAACATCAAAGGATAAACTTATAAATAATAAGTACATCCTGACTTGTGATTCCATAGGTCTATATCATGGTTATCCTCAATCTAATTCTTAACTTATATAATTATGTTGTTTTTTCCCCAAATAATTGTTTGTACTAAGCTCGTGAATCTACCAAAACATATACCCTAGGACTGTCGTAACCAAGAGTGCAGCAAAGACCGTTGTCATGAAACGGTTCTTATTCGAGTCTAGCTAAAAATGGTGTTTTCGGGTTTTACCCCTAGGATACATCTGTGTGAGAGTCACCTCTACCTACTCATATCCAGACAGGGATATATTTGTTTGATAAACCACTTACTCAATACTCACCAAAATTTGGGAATGTTTTCTAATACTTAGTCTCATCCTTAATGTTCTCACTAAGGTGCTCTATTCCTAATCTCCAAAAATAACTAGACCATCCTCTGATACCAACTATAGATACCCTATCCTTTTACACATAACATTTCATGATTTTAAACATAATTCATCATCATAGTACAAGACAAGGATTGTTAAGTCTAGTGTATTGGAAGACTAGGTACATATAACATAAAACATGGGCTAAAAATGATTCTTTATTTAATCTTCGTAATGAGCTCCTAACTTCCTTTGATCCCTTACATCTGGATAGGGTACCCTGGGGAACACATGAACAATCATATGAGCTAAAAATCCTAGTAAGGGAAAGAACATAAGAATAATCTTTAAGCACGTGAGTTAGGAGGCCTGAAATAATGATATTGGAATCATGGAACATATGAAATCATAACATATAAACATGGGATCATAAAAACATGGAATAAAATAATCATGGGATCATATAAGCATGAGATTATATAAGAATAGTTTCATAAATATGTGGCAGAAACTTTAAACATGTCTTTAGTACGAGTCAAGGAGAACTTCCAATCTCGTTTCCCATAGTAGCACTAGCCAAGGATAACCGGCCAGACCGTTTTCCAATAATGTTCTCATGAGAAATTAACTTTACCCAATTAATTGGAGCTCTATCTAGGCACACACATCTAAGCATATTCATGTATATTCTTTCCAAATAAAGAACCTCGATCATATAAAAACATAAGAGTACTCAAGGAAAGAAATGGGCACACAATCACGTTATGAAGCATAATAAAAAGGGGCGTAACATACAAGCATCCATGAAAGAATGGAATTAAATCATAAATAGACATTAATAATGTATAAAGGCATAAATCATGACAAGATATAACAAATTGATGTGATAACATGTAAAAATAGTTTTTATGAATCACTGAGTTAAAACATTTTAGTGTCGTTTAAGAAAACATTAAATATCTATTAAAACGAAAAGAGAAATAATATTTTTTATAAAACCAGAATTATACCGGGATGGTTTTCATAATAAAAAGACTAATTTTATATGGATATAGGTGACTTATAATGTAGGATAGAGTACACTTGATAATAGGAATGAATTTGGGAAGTTCCCTTAAAACGGGTTCACTTATCAGGAAGTAATGAGGAGATAATCAGTTAAAATCATGCATATACCAAAAAGAAAGTGATGAAAGTGTCTTGATAAATAGACTTGGAAAATTTAAAAAACCTTTAGAGTATTAAAAAGAAAAGATAAGATAACATCATTTTGGTAGAAAGGTATATAAGGCAACTCGAAGGAATAAAGGAGGATCGGGCAGAATTCATTACGGATTGTCAGCATGGTATCGAGAGTACTTGAGGGAGATTAGTGAGAGAGAAAATGGAATTCTCATCACATATACATAATGCGTTAAGTATGGAGGAGGTGAGAAATCATACCCCATAATTAATAATTACACACAACATGTCTTAACATAGTGAACAATCATGAATAAGAGCGAAATTGAGAGGATCCCTTACCTTAGGTCTGTTGGTGTTCTCCACTTGATATTAATGACATGAATAGTCAAATTAGGATTGTTAATCAATAGTTCCAGAACCTTATATATATGTAAAAGATTCATTATAACTTTTTTATATTCATTTATACCCATTTTGATTGATTACAAGGTTCAATTTCATTGTTCGCGTCCGTTTGTTTCATTTGATTTAATGATCGGTTCAATTGTATTTAGGTTCAAATGAAATGTAATATGAAAATTATTGTCCAGAGTTAAAGTTATATAAAATTAGTGGACATACATTAGGTTAAATGGTTAAAATTTATTTGGTTAATTAGTGTGAGAGGGAACCTTTACATTATATATTAACGATAAACACTTGAATCGATTTTTCCCAAAATTGACTTGTTTTGTATTATTGTTTTATATCATGAGTGTATTAGGATTACAGAACCTTAAATAGGACATATAAAATACATAATAATCTTGTTCAACCATAACATAAATGGTTTCATGACCATACACAAAACGATAAAAGAATTTGAAAACACATTATCCATGATGTTGTTAATTTGACACATCACGGGCGATGTTTTAATTCTAGAACGTGAGGAAGAGGAGAGGAAGCATGATGCTGGAAATTTTCCTTAAACATGATTATTATCTAGAATATATGAGATTCTGGAGTTTTCATACCTTTTGGATAAGGTAAGGGGAAGAGGGTATAAGGAAAGAATGAAAATGAAAACAAAACACTTGAAAAGAAAAGAGGGTTCTTACCCTTTGATCTTCTCTCTTTGAGACTCCTCATAGGGGCTTTGGTTTTGGTCTTTTGGAAAGACCAGAAAGCCTTGGACGTGGGGAAGGAGCTTGGGAGAGTATTTGGGAAGAAATTTATCTAGGAACAAGGCTTGAGAGGTTTGATGGAAATAGGTAAGGAGAGAGCATATTTATAGTGGAGGAGAGAGGGGTTTCCTTAATAAAAAATTCATTAGGTTATTATTTCCCCACAAGAAAAGGAATAGTGAGTATTTCATGACAAAGGATATTAATTTAATAATGTAATCTTGAACCAAGTGGGCTTAAATCAGCCTATCATCACACATGACTCTATAATTAGCTTATTTTTGTAAATTACGGTATTTCACTATTCATCAAAAAATTCAAGTATTTCAGAAAAATCCCAAAATTTTACCCCAACCATTTTTCGACATGTAGAATCCAAAAATGAAGTCCATTTTTCAAAAATAATTTTCTAAATATGATTATTTTAATATTTAAATAAAATAATAATTTATTATCAAAACCTGTTTTGAAACATTCATTAACTCATTCTAAACTATATGTATATCGAACTTCCAACATGAATATTATTTTTATACCACCATAGGTAAGGATACTATTCATTAGGTTATGTAACTATTCATAAGGGTATGTTTCTATTCATTAGGGTAGTTTACTATTCACCAAAAATTATTATTTTTTTATTAGACTCCAAAAAACATCTTGAACACAACTGTGTATGCCGGATTTTCGAAATTCCAAACACAGCATGGACAAAATTAAGTTTAAAGGTAACTTATCACTTATTAGTTTATTATTATATGATTTTATGGAATATTTAGAAGAAGGGAATTTCCATTAAAAACATTGGGTCGTTGCATGTTAATGATATTTAAGGATTCATTTAAACATATTCCTTCGTAGGGATTATTATTCAAAAGCTACTAAAAGTGGTAAGTGGCCTATGTTTTAATATCATTGTTAATATGAACTAATTATGATTGAATTGCAATTGATAAATTATATGACCCTTATTTAATATATAAATTTATTTTTTATAATCCTTTTTAATTTCTATAATATTTATTTTTTTTACAATTTTTTTATTTGGTACTCAAAATGGTTCAGAAGATGTTTTGAAGAAAATCTAACCTTCTATCTTAGCTTTCTGTTCGAATTTTATTTTCATCCATATCAATTTTTTCTAAAAAATAAAAGTAATTTTTTAATATTATTCAATGATTTTTTAAATTTATTTTTACGCATATTTTCATTTATAAAAAATCTTAAAATAATCATTGTTTAATTTATTTGAAAAAAAACATTTCGTTGAATGTATGGACAATTTTTTTAAGCAATTATGGAATAAAGGAATTTAACTCTTTTATAGTCATGAAATTATATATATAATTATTCAAATATTTATATGGTTCTACTAAAAGAAAATTTTCTCCGTAAAATTCAATTTTTTAATTTTTTAATTTTTTTTTCAAAGGGGAATATTTATATTTCTCAAGATTTTATTATAATGATATTTTTTATATTATTTTAATCAAAAATGAAAAAATCAATTGATTTTAAATATTATTCATTAAAATATGTTTTAATTATATCATATTTATTCTTTATTTTTATGGATTATGATTATTTTATGAGGATATTCATGGAACTCCTTTCTTTTCCACGGATAAATCATGCTATGAGAGAAATTTTTTGTTGTTATACGGAAAAAGGAAATCATCCATTTTTTTGATTATTATATGATTCTTGGACATTGTTAATGATTATGGTTGCCCATGATATTTCTCATGATGATGGGTTAGCCTAATATATCTCTTCATTTCATTAGTTAATGAGAAAAAATTAACCATCTTGGACATTGTTAATGATTGTGGTTTCCCATGATATAACTCATAATGATGGGTTAGCCTAATATATATCTCCATTTCAATAGTTAATGAGAGAAAATTAACCATATATAGGTTTCCCTTAAGAGATTATTATAATATATTTGGTTGTTTATTAACTTTGAAAGAGTTATTGTAATAGTGAGATGAAAATGATGTTTCAAGGTGACAATATGTTTTTATTCCTTTAATAAGTTTAAATGGATCATTTTTTCAAATATTAGTTCCACATGGATCATGTTTGTTGAATTATATGCCTATTTATTATATTTAATATTTATTAAATCTATTATGATTTATGATCCATGTTTAATTGGTATCAATTTCCTTATGTTGTGGTAGAGTAATTTGTTTTTGTTATCAGACCATCATGATTATATTATTATGAGTAAATAAATTCAATTTTTATTTGTTATTTTTACCCTTACTATGAGTTTGAGCTCAAAATTATTATATCTTTCATTTCCCTATGTAATATAGAATTATGATAAATGAATTATATCTTTAGTGGGTTCATGTGTGAATAATTTTATAGGATGTTTTTAAAAATTAATGGAGAATAAGAAAATATTGGTTAGGTTGGAATAAATGGTAACATAATGATATGGATAATTTTATCTATGATATTTCCATAATTCTATAAAACTATAAACCTTAAATTCCCTTGGATATCTAATTTATACAATATTTTCAATTGATGTTGTATGTTTTGGATGATTAAAATTGGGTTTTGTTATTTTATATCAAATCTATAAATGGAAAGATTATGCTATTAGAACTAAATATTTGAGTGAGGGTTCAGTAATATTATATATTCATTGAAAACCTTTTAGGAAATTGCATACTCTTCACCATGTTTACGATAAAAGGTATAACAGACCAATAGAAAATTTATTTCAATAGTTTTTTCCATATGTTTAAGAAAAACTTATCATGTATTCCCATATTTATTCATATCTTGGGAGAAAACCCACTCAGTCATTGAGAGACTTCCTTAGAATGAAAAACTTTTAATATTAATACCTAAAGATGGAATTTAAAATTAAAATATCCCTAATTTTCTCAGTTGGTAAATGTTCTAATTTTAGGATTGACATACCTTCATTTATATAAATTTCCTTAATGTGATCTTTGTTATAAAAAATATGCTTCACAATTTGTATCATCATTTGGTACCACTAATATAATGTATTGATCATGTGAGGTGCATTCTTGATCACACCATGTTGAAAATATGGTGATCAATGTGGGTTATGATTATAAAGTAGTTATAAATCTAGATTATCTTTTCATGACTAACTAGAGGATAAATTTTTTAAGATTTTATGAATATTTACCTATCCATAACATAATTTCCTTTGAATAAAGAAGAAATTGATAATGATTTTTTATATCCACAATTCATAATAATAATGGTAAATAGAATATATTGATGCATCTTTAAGTCCACCCAAAAAAGGATAGATTTCCTGAAGCATTATCGAGTTAGTTTGGGAGTCATAATTATTTTCCTAATGAATACATGAAAATATCAATAGGTTTCAATAATAATGAGATGAGTTACCTATCTATTATCATCATCCTAATGGACTATTAAATACTAATGATTTTTAATTATAAAGATGGAACATTATAATTAGAGATAAAATAAATCAATAGATATTATGTTATTATGAAATAGTTTTTGGTTCATTTTCTTGAACACACATGAGAATTGATGGCTCATTTTCCTTTAAAGCTGAGGTTATATTATATTTCATGACTATTAAATAATTTAGATGTATTTAACATCCTAGCTTCCACTATCACCAAAACTTATCAAAATTAAATGATCATCCATATCACACACCGAATAGATGTTATCCATTTCATCAATATTGTTTGGGATGTAAAAGATAATATAATTAACGATTTGAATCAAAATGGATCCTTATCTCAACCTTCTGATAGAGAATAAAATACGTATTTCTAATAATGGATTATCTTTGAATCATATTCCTTGTAACACCCCGAGATTTTATATGATATATTATTTTTAATATCTTTCATTTCTTCTACTGTACGCTACACCAAGATTATCTTGCACTATAGGCAACAACATATTAGATTGCAGTATACGCAACACTAATCTTGGATCATGTTACACACAATTTCATGTTTGTTTGATAGTAGTTATTCCACGCAACACTGAGTGTATATATATATATATTCAATGTATAAATAAAATATGTTTGGATTTTGTTATACGCAAAAAAAATGAGTCGTGCACTACACGCAACAATGACTTTGCTTGTGTTACACGCAATCGCGACCTTCCTCGATAGCGTGTGTTGTACGCAAAACCGGGTTTTAATAAACACCGATATATTATTATAATATTATTATGAACTAGCCTTTATGAATATTATTAACTAAATTTTAAATTTTATAACATTATTATTCATTTTACTCATTTTATAGAACATGGTATGAGAATAAAATAAATTTTTTGGGTAAAATAAGTATTTTAAAAAAATACAGTTTTACCGCCTTTTGATGGAGCACCTACATTAAATCTAGTTTTTGACATGTTTATAAGTTCAATTTTACAAAATCAAATTATTCTTTAGAATCAGGATATAAAATTTTACCTTGGATAAAGTTTTCATATTATTCTGATAACGTTCATATTTTAATGAATAGTAAAAACATGCTATATTTTAATTAAGAAATCTTTTTTTCATCGTAATAATTTATGTGGATAAATTATAATATTGAATGTTTTTAAAGTATAAATATAATATATTTTTACCATTTAATATAATTTATGTCATTAGCATTGATTTTACCTTGAATTTTTAGGTTAAATCAATTCAATCTTTTGCAATGTTTTAAACAGAAACCCATTTTCTTTCGACAACATGATTAATTTTAATTTAATATCTGCAACTTTTGTGTATTGAATTTTGAAAAATGGTTTCCATATTTTGAATCAGTGAGTCCAAATTATGTTAATAAGTTACTTTTTATTTTTGGGCATTATGAATAGTAACTACAATAAATTTTATTTATGATAGTTAAAGGTGAATCGAGTAATTAAAGGTAAATATAAGATTATAAAATTACCCTATCACCTGCCAAAATTCTATTGGATGACTAAACGTTGACCCATATCACCTAAGTGTCGGAATAGATTCATTTTATGGACTGGTTTCCTTGAAAATAATTTAAATATTATTAAAACCAAAGAAAGTGACAACATGACACTCTCTTAAATATTATAAGTATAATAATTTTAATTTAGTGATAAACATCATGAAACTTTGAAACTGAATAGTATAAAGAAAGATAATAAAATTAACTACATCATATGATTTTATTTATAATTGTTATGGTTATATAATTATCATTAAAGGTCACATAATAGTGATGTTGAAATTATTTTATTAAGAGAAATATCAATTAAATGGTTTAAAAAATAATAAAATAAATATTATATGAACTATTAAATGTTCTCCACTAATTTTATAGATAAATATGACATGTTAGGAATCTATTAAATATTTTAGTTCGAATATATCCTCTATGTAGATTTTATTTAAATTCAAATAAATGAATAGTGTTGAAATTGACACTATTGTTATTTTATAAAAATAACATATTATTAATTTGATTAAAAATAAAATAAAAATATAAAAAATTATAAATTGAAATTTATATAGTCTAAAATGTCATAAAGTATCCAATTATGGAAAATTAACATCACATAAGTGATTATCTATAACCATTTAAAATTTAGAATTTTATTACCACAAATAAACTTAAATAGATTAAATAAGGATAAATAAAAATAATAAGGTTTAAAATAAGATCAAAACATGTCTAAAATTGATTGGTTGATGAGATTAAAAACCTATATCATCTAATATTCTAATTGAGTCATTTTTGGAGGTTTTTATGTGGGGTTAGAATTTATATTAAACTAATATTTTTTAGGATTCCAAATGTGCCCCTCTCCTCCCTTATAAAAGGGAACCTCTTCCCTCCCCTCCACACACCACATTGAGCATTAAATCTTGGACAAACCTTGACAATTTATCTTCTCCACTTCCCTAGAAACATCCTAGATGTCCTGGTATACTTCAATGGCCAATCATAGTGCCCTAAGAGGAGGTTTCAAAGAGGCATATCGAAGAAGAGGTAATATCCATTATCGATTCTTTCAAATTTATTTCTCCTTCTACCTCCACTTCTTTAGTTTTTTCATTATATTGTAAAAACATCAGTATCAATAATATACTGATATGTTATTATAAATATTAAACAACCCCATTTCTCATTATATCCATCATACAGAAAACGAAATCACCGCGCGTGCGTACATACAGAATACCGTCTCCACGTCGTGGTGTAATCTGTTTTTCCACCAGCACCTTACATGGATGGGTATAATGGTGTAAATAAAAACTATATATTGTTATTATAACATCATACTGATTCTTATATATTATATCATCCAGTTCAATTCAATTCAATAATTATGGGAATGATATCATCGCTCGTGCGTAAGTACGGATTTCTGTCTCCACGACGCAATGTGATTCATTCTCCATGCTAATGATACATGAATGATTATAATGTTTACATAATGAATAATAATGAAACATATGACATAATTATGCTACTGGATTTATGTGTATATATATTTATGTCATCTATTTAGTTTCATTCAATTCAATAAGGAAACGAAAACAGCATTCATGATTACGTACGGCCTACCGTCTCCATGAACGGTGTATTTAATTCCTTTAGTCGATCTATAATATATATGTATATGATGAATATATATTACATATAAATCATGTTTTACATTTTTGAATTATTTAAATCAGGATATAAGTAATAATATCAACAATGACAAGTCAAAACACATACGATAAATGAAATTATTTTACCCAAAACACTGCTTTAACATGGAATTTACAAAAGAACGGGTAATATAATGTCATAAGTGAAACATATATGCTATCAGAACAATGAAGATGATTATTTATTAAGTCAATGACATTATTTAAATCATTATAAAGGAGGTTCAGATCCAAACAAAACATATCTGACCTATGGTAAGGGATAACTCTTCCAATCTCGTTCTTATCCGAGATTGCTTATTTGTATGTATTTTCTGGGGTTATTGTTCTCATCCATGACCATGTTTACTAAAAATGGTTTCATGTATTTTTAATGTCCTTTTTACCCATTTTTTACTTTTAATACATGGTATGTATGGAATATTTCTTTTACAAGGTACTTTTTGACTTTTCTGGCAAAAGTAAGAGAAGAATGTTGTTTAACTTATACAGAATGAATGAATTTTTATGGTTTTATAAATCCAAATTTTCATGAATCTTCCTCCAAAATATTTCATGACTATTTTCAACAAAATATATTTCTTTTAAAATTTCATGGTATTTTGTGAAAAGAAAATGATTTTCAAGAAGAAAGGATATTATCCTCAAGAATTCATTTCAAGTGATTTATCAAAACCATTTTCTATCTAAGATGTCATTATATCATATGTGTATGTTTCAAGTATAATATCTCTATGATTTACATGGATTCATTTTTCTTATTATGAAATGATATTCATTTGTTTTATATGGATTATGTTATGATGGGATGATATTTATGAAACCCATTTTATTCCTTGGGTTATGATGAATGAATTATGTTTATTTTGTGGCACAAGAAAGAATGATTTCATTATGAGAAGGGTGGGACCTATATCTCCCTCTAATGCATTGGGTAAAGATTTATATCTCATGAGATAGACATGGCTGGAATGTAATGTTAAACCGGTTCAGTAATACAGCACTGGAATGAGGAGTGAACTCGATTCAGAAAGGAACTTTGTCCACTAATATGGTCTTAGCAGCAATGCCTTGGCTACTATGGAAATCATAACATGTTCTTAATGGTTGGCACAATTACATGTTTTATTCCCATTCTATTTTATCATTCTTAATGTTTTTTATGATTTATTCCTTATTTACTTCCATGTTTTATTTCATTTCTCAATCTTTTGATGTTTAAACATTATGTTCATGTTTTTAAGTTCAAATGCATATGATTTGTTTTATTTTATCCATTCTTATACTTAATGAGAATTTGAGCTCACCCTTTATATGTTTTCTTTTCCCTAGGATATAAATAATGGTTTTAGGTAAGAAAAAAAGGGGAAGATCTTTATGGTAGATGTTGAAGATCTTTCACCACGATTAGAAGATTATTTTTCCATGTTTCCGAAGACAATAAACTATTATGGTCCTTGTGTGTCTGTTTTTTTTATGTATTACATATTCCAAAAAATTAATGTAATGTCTATGTATGTCAAGCTTCGGGTCTCTACAGTTGGTATAAGAGGAAAGGTTTAGTCAACCTTTGGAAACTAGGATGCAAGAACTTTAGTGAGATCCCTAGAGAAATTTCTAAGGTATGTCTAGGGATGTCCCTAAGGTTAAGTATAAGAATATGTTATAATCCTAGAATTACGGTAATGATCTTAGAATTAAACCTAATATATTAGATATTGGAGGTACTCCCCCTTTATTATGTTGTTTTCCCTAACATGATTTTTTCCTATCACATATTGTTTTTGGGTTTTAGACGATTGTTGGAACCCGAAGGAACCGTGTTGATCAATGTAATGAAAAATTCAGTGATTTTCCTCCTGAACAAACCAATATTATGGGAGATGGATTTCAAAATCTTATTTCTATACATACACAAGCTATGAATAATTATGGACTTCCAAATGAGCAGAGAAGGGAACAATATTCTATTTAGTCCTTCATGAGGCAACATCCACCTTAATTCAGTGGGTCTTCTGATCCACTTGTTACTAAACAATGGATCAGTACCACTGAAAAGATATTATCAGTTCTTCAATGTTCTGAACATGATAAAGTCATCTTATCAGTATATCGTTTGGAAGGTGAAGCTGATCAATGGTGGAATATTATCACGAATACGAGGCCAATAGATGAAATTGAGTCCATGGAATCGAACGAGTTCAAGAGCTTATTTTTCAATAAGTACTTCCCTCGTATTATGCGAACAAAGATGGATAATGAGTTTCTTGAACTAAATCAAAAGGATGATGAATCTGTTGGTATATACGAAGCGAATTTTACAAGTCTTGCAAGGTATGCATTTGGCTTTATCATCCGACCTGAAAGTAAAGTTGATCGATTCTTCAGTGTCTTAAAACCAAATCTTCTAAGGGAATTAGCTATAAAATACTTCAGTAGCTATGAAGAAATTGTGCGTTGTGATATCATGGTAGAAGTGGAAGTTGGTGTTACATATCAATCTCATGGTTTTGACAAGAAACAAAAGATGGAGTTCAAGGAGAAATCTCATAATAATGTTGAAAATAAGATGAATGTTTCCTTATGCTCAAATTGTGGAAAGAAGCATGGTGGATATTGGCTTAAAGGGACTAGAAAATGTTTTATGTGTGGAAAAGAAGGACATCGAGCAGTTGAGTGTTGAATTAATGGAAAAAGTGTTACTAATGATAAAGAAAAGACTACAGAGAACGCACCACCAACACTTCAATGATTCAAGTGAAATGAAATGGGGGTTATGCTAATGAATTCCCTAATGCGAGGGTTAATGATGATCGACATGAGCAACCACTTAAGGTAAAGGAAAAAGGTAATTCACATGCGATCACTATTGGAAATTTTGAATATGAAAATGATGTGGTGGAATGATTAAGTGTTTATGTAATGGGATTCCAAAATAATGTTGTATATAATATCGTGGAATATTGGAATATTTATGTATTGGTATCATTTTGTTTTCAATAATTTAATGGTACCGGTCACCATGGAAAGTGATTGAGATATTTTGGAAAGAATATGGTATGCACATAATGAAGGTATAAAAAGAAAATGAAATGTTTGACAGTATTCATGAGCTCATGACTGATATAAGGAAATAGTTATATCATGGTTTGAGTATATAGAATTGTGGGGTTTTGGTATGTGGAAAGAGTTAACTTTTAACAACACTCATTTTTTCACTAAGGTTCAGTGGGTATTCATTTTTCAAGAGAATAAATGATTAAGTTATTCACATGTTTGTAATTTTACCAACAAGATATATCATATGATTTATGGTTGATAAATGATGTTATTCACATGCTCAGCAGATGACATTTCTAGTAATTGTTTTCTTCATACTATGAGCTTGGACAAAAGTATTTTAGATAAGCATAAAGATTGGAATGAAGTTATTATTGTTTCAGGATAGAACTTTTTTCGATATTATTTCTAAAATGTTATAATAGTGTAGTTTTAGAAAAAGGAAAACCTGAAAGACAGGAAATAACCCATTGCGTCGGACAAGGTTGTGGGAATGGAACCCACAACTGAAGTGTGACATGACTTTATCACCTACCACTAGCTTACAGGAAGTCCCCAGTTAGTGGAAACTGGTATTATTTTATTAATAGGTATGATAAATAAATTATAAGTCCATTTTTGGAACCATATACGATAAATCTCGCCATAAGATGGACTTATAACTTTTGCTAACCTTCTGTTTAAAACAGATGGAAGGACCCATCATTATATCACATGATCTGCTAATGCTTCACGAATAACAAATTCAACTTCATTACTTTAAGAGATGAAGTGGAAATTGTTCAATTCACAAACACCATTGAGATTGTACAAAAATCATGTATGTATTTCTTTTAATTCATCAACTTTAGGTAAATGATCTTGAAAACCAATAATGTTTTCCTAGTGCCCTTATATCTGATGAATCAGATGGTACCCTAGATCATCACAAATCTATGGCTTTGTGATTGTTGGATTTTTTATAGCCATGTTCTCAACCACTCTCTATCAGAACATGATGGTTAGATTTCTCTTCCATGTCCATATTTTCACCTATGTTCTCCAATGTGGAAACCAAGTGATTAGTTAATTTGGTTAACCATTACGTTTCATACTTTAGTTTTTATAATGAAGTTTTAGTATATCTTTTTACGATGTGGGTTTCTATTAAAACATTCGAGTAGTTAACCATTTATAACTCCGACGAATTTCGATGGAGAAATTCAATTTAAGGGGGGTAGAATGTAACACCCCGAGATTTTATAAGATATATTCTTTTTAACATCTTTCATATATTCTACTGTACTCTACACCAAGATTATCTTGCGCTATAAGCAACACCGTATTAGTTTTCAGTATACGCAACACTAATCTTGGATCGTGTTACACACAATTTCATGTTTGTTTGATAGTAGTTATTCTATGAAACATTGAGTGTATATAAATATATATATTCAATGTATAAATGAAATATGGTTGGATGTTGTTATACGCATAAACAAAAAAGTCATGCACTACATGCAACCCTGACTCGGCTTGCATTACACGCAATCGCGACCTTCCTCGATAGCATGTGTTGTACGTAATATCGGGTTTTACTAAACAACGATATATTATTATAATATTTTTATGAACTAGCCGTTATGAATATTAGTAACTAAAATTTGAATTTTATAACATTATTATTCATCTTACTCATTGTCTAGAACATGGTATAAGAATAAAATAATTTTTTCGGGTAAAATAAGCATTTTTAAAAAAATGCAGTTTTGCCGCCTTTTGATGGTGCACCCACATTAAATATAGTTTTTTGCATGTTTATTAGTTCAATTTTACAAAATAAAATTATTATTTGGAATCAGGATATAAAATTTTACCTTGGATAAAGTTTTCATATTATTCTGATAAATTTCAAATTATAATGAATAGTTAAAACATGCTATATTTTAATTAAAAACAACTTCTTTCATCGTAATAATTTATGTGGTTAAATAATAATATTTAATGGTTTTAAAGTACAAATAGAATATATTTTTACCATTTAATATAATTTATGTCATTTGCATTGATTTTACCTTAATTCGTAGGTTAAATCAATTCAATCTTTTGCAATGTTTTAAACAAAAACCGGTTTTATTTCGACAAGAGGATTAATTTTAATTTAATTTATGCAACTTTTGTGTATTGAAATAGGAAAAATGGATTCCATATTTGGAATCAGTGGGTCCAAATTATGTTAATAAGATTCTTTTTATTTTAGGGAATTATGAATAGTAACTATGGTAAATTTTATTTACTATAGTTAAAGGTGAATCAGGTAATTAAGGGTAAATATAAGATTAAAAAAGTACCCTAACATCTGCCAAAAATATATTGGATAACTAAAAGTTGACCCATATCACTTAAGGGTCAGAATATATTCATTTTATGGACTTGTTTTTTTGAAAATAATTTTATTATTATTGAAACCAAAGAAAGTGACAACATGTCACTCTCTTAAATCTAATAAGTATATTAATTTTAATTTAGTGATAAACTTCATGAAACTTAAAACATGTATAGTATCCAGAAATATAATAAAATTATCTACATCATATAAATTTATTTATCATTTTTATGGATTAAATAGTTATCATTAAAGGTGAAATAATAGTGATGTTGAAATTGTTTTATTAAGAGAAATATCAAATAAATGTTTTTCAAAATATTAAAATAAATATTATATGAACTATTTAATGTGATACACTAATTTATTAGATAAATATGACATTTTAAGAATCTATTAAATATTTTATTTAGAATATATCCTCTGTGTAGATTTTATTTAAATTCAAATAAATGAATGGTGTCAAAATTGACACTATTGTTAGTTTAAAATAATAAAATATTATTAAAATGTTTAAAAGTCACAAATATATTTAAAAAATTATAAATTGAAATTTATATAGTATAGAATGTCATAAATTATCCAATTATGGATAATTAACAACACATTAGTGATTATTTATAACCATTTAAAATTTAGAATTTTATTACCACAAATAAACTTAAATAAATTAAATAAGGATAAATCAAAATGATAAGGTTAAAAATAATATAAAAACATGTCTAAATTTGATTGGTTGATGATATTATAACCCTATGTCATATAATCATATAATTGATTCATTTTTGGAGGTTTTTATGTGGGGTTTGAATTTATATTAAACTAATATTTTTGAGGATTCCAAAGGTGCCCCTCTCCTCCCTTATAAAAGGGCACCTCCTACATCTCCTCCTCACACCAATTTGAGCCTTAAAGATCGGACAAACCCTGCCAATTCATCTTCTCCACTTCCCTATAAACATCCTAGAGGTCCTGGTCTACTTCAAAGGCCAATCTTAGTGCCCTAAGAGGAGGATTCAAAGAGGCTTATTGAAGAAGAGGTAATATCCGTTACCGATTCTTTCAAATTTATTTCATCTTCTACCTCCTCTTATTTAGTTTTTTAATTATATTATAATAACATCATTATCACTAATATACAAATATGTTATTATAAATATGAAAAAACCCCATTTCACCTTCTATATATCCTACTGACAACAAAATCACCGCGTGTGCGTACGTCCAGAATACCATCTCCACGCCGTGGTGTAATATGTTTTTCCACCAACACCTTACATGGATTGGTATAATGGTGTAAAGAATTACTATATATGGTTATTATAACATCATAATAATTCTGATATGTTATACCATCCGCTCCAATTCTATTCAATAAATATGGGAATGATATCATCACTCATGCATACTTACGGATTACCGTCTCCACGATGTGATGAGATTCATTCTACATGTTTACCATACATGAATGATTATAAAGTTTATATAATGAATAATAATGAATTATATGACATAATAATTCTAATTTATTTATGTATATATATATATATGTATTTCATCTATTTAGTTTCATTCAATTCAATAAGGAAACGAAAACAACGTTCATGCGTACGTACGGCCTACCGTCTCCATGAACGGTGTATTTCATTCCTTTTATAGATCTGTAATATATATGTATATGATGAATATATATTATATATAAATCATGTTTTAAATTATGGAATTATTTAAATCATGATATAAGTAATAATATCAAGAATAACAAGTCGAAACAAATACGACAAACGAAATGATTTTACCCAAAACGTTGCTTTAACATGGAATTTACAAAAGAATGGGTAATATAAAGTCATAAGTGAAACATATATGACATCATAAAAATGAATATGATTATTTAATAAGTCAATGAAATTATTTAAATAATTATATAGGAGGTTCAGATCCATACGAAGCATATCAGACCTATGGTAAGGGATAACTTTTCCAATCTCGTTCTTATCCGTTATTGTTTATTCATAATTATTTATTGGGGTTATTATTCTCTTCCAGGTCTATGTTTCCTTAAAATGGTTTCATGTATTTTTAAAGTCCTTTTTACCCATTTTTGACTTTTACTACATGGTATGTATGGAACCTTTCTTTTATGAGGTACTTTTTGACTTTTCCGGAAAAAGTACGAGAATAATGTTTTTTTAACTTATACGGCATGAAAATATTTTTATGGTTTTATATATCCTTATTTTCATGAAGCTCCCTACAAAATATTTCATGACTATTTTCAACAAAATATCATTCTTTTAAAATTTCATGGAATTTTGTGAAAAGAAAATGATTTTCAAGAAGAAAGGATATTTACCACAGGATCTCATTTAAAGTTCTTTATCAAAACCATTTTCCATCTAATATGACATTATCTCATATGTGTATGTTTCAAGTATAATGTCTCTATGATTTGACTGGTTTCACTTTTCTTATTATGATATGATATCCATTTGTTTTATATGGATTATGTTATGATGGGATGATGTTTATGAAACCCATTTTATTTCTTTGGGTTAGGATGAATAAATTATGTTTATTTTGTGGCACAAGTAAGAATGATTTCATTATGAGATGGGTGGGACCTATATCTCCCTCCAATGTATTGGGTAAAGAATTATATCTCATGAGATAGACATGGCTGGAATGGAAAGTTAAACGGGTTCAGTAATACAGAACTAGAACGAGGAGTGAACTCGATTTAGAAAGGGACTTTGTACACTTAGATGGTCTTAGCAGCAATGCCTTGGATACTATGGAAATAATAACATGTGCTTAATGGTTTCCACAATTACATGTTTTATTCCCATGCTATTTTATCATTATTAATGTTTCTTTATGATCTATGCCTCACGTACTTCCATGTTTTATGTCATTGCTCAAGATTTTGATGTTTAAACATTATGTTCATGTTTTTAAGTTCAAATATATATGATTTGTTATATTTTATCTATGCTTATCCTTACTAAGAATTTGATCTCACCCTTTATATGTTTTCTTTTCCCTATGATATAAAGAAAGGTTTTAGGTAAGAAAACAAAAGGGGAAGATCATTATGGGAGATGTTGAAGATCTTTCACCATGACTAGAAGATTATTTTTCCGAGTTTCCAAAGACACTAAACTATTACGGTACTTGTGTGTCTATTTTTGTTATGTATTAAGTATTTCGCAAAATTAATGTAATGTCCATGTACGTCAAGCTTCGGGTCTCTAAATTCCTAATTTATAAGTGATCCATGAAATAGCAGGTTCATTGAGGGTAATATGTTTTTTATATTGTGATACCCTAAAATCATAGAAAAACCTCTAAAATTAGATTCTTTGATGGTGTACTTATTTGGATTATTTAATAATATGTATCCCTCATAGTTATATTATAATTATATGCAAGTACTTGTTTGGAATACAAAAGAGGAACTAAAACCTCTCATCAAATAAAGAGACTTTGGTACTTTTTACCTCCAATGATACATGGCTATATAGAATTCATAAAAAATTATCATGCATGTCATGTGTTTCAAAATTTTATTCATCATCCCCTAGAGTTACTGTAAGAGGAAAAATACTCTATTTTATTTTTTATACAGAGAAGAGATTTCATTGATCCATACCCCATAAAATTATTATGTGATTAATGTTCATCACAATTTCCATAATTTTATTATCCAAAAATATCAATGTTATTCAATATATAGTGATTTGGATGAAATCCATGAATAATTATATTATTCCCAATACTATCACTAAATACGGACATTAAAAAACTATCCTTATTCTTAAAAATGAAAAAATTTATCTCTAAAGTTCAAGAAGTTCTATATGCAGTTCAATATCTTGTCCAATAATTCATCCCACTATCACATAAATATATATAGACAAAGAGATTCAATTAAATATATTTTCATGAACATCCTTTATATTACTATGGATATATAAAATCCTTAATCAATTAGAATCATTACCCACCACTATGCATACTTATACACAGGCTCCACCATATTCACAAGTGAAAGTGATTTAAGCGTTTTCCCCATGAATATTCATTTTACAAAACATTAAAAAGTAATGAACAATTAACTAAAAATGAACAATCAAACATTAATACACATAATCTAGAAGGAATTAATTTAAATAAGATGTTAGTATTACATTGCCTCCAGGTTCACCAGAATCAATTTGATGAATCATACAATAATAAAGATCATGTCTACCCATTTTCTAAAGAATAATTTTCATTAGAAATGCGGATAGAAATGATACCAAAAAATAAGCCACTAAAATTAAATCCAAAATGGGAAGAGGTTTGCATCAAACACAATATATAATATAAAAGAGTTTACTCCATGGTCACCTAGAATATAAATAAAATCACACCTCCCTCTAATGAATGTTATCCCAATGGTTACACTGTATGATAAATAATTTAGTTTTGTTACCTAAACCATGTTAAATACCTTGAGTAGAATGGGGGGGAGGGTGTAACGGCCCATTCCCTCATGGTCCACCCCTTTTCCAAAATCTGGATCATATGGGTGGCGTCTCGGTGGGTGCGACAGGTCGACATGCGACTGATCGGTGTGCGACCGATGGGTGTGCAACTGATCGGTGTTCCAATGATCGGCATGTGACTAATCAGTGCCCCACCGAATGGTGTGACACAATCGGTGTGTCACCGATCGATGCCTCACCAATCGGTGTGACCGATCAGTGTGACTGATCGGTGTGTTGCACGGTCGGTGGGTCCCTAATCGGTGCCTCACCAATCGGTGCGACCGACCGGTGAGACGATCGGTGTGTCACCAATCCGTGCCTCACTGATCAGTGTGTGGCACAATCAGTGCCACTAGGCCTTATCGGGTTTATCTTCTGCAGTTCCTCCCGTAACACCAAATTTAGGCCCTTTTGACCTTTTGGAAGTGGTTAAAGGCAGTTTTAAGACCTTAATCAATGTTTAAATTCCTAAGGGTGGGATGACACTCAATGGACCCAGCTGTGTGTCCACGTATTGTGCCCCTCTGTTTATATAACATTCTTTAAAGACCTAGCTGTTGCCACCTTTTCCTATGGGAATCTTTAAATAAAAATTAATCATGTTGTGTGTAACCACCCAACCGCATGGGGAACCACGATCTGACTTTAAAGCCATTAAAATACCCATATCTCGTAACAAGTGGATCTTATCTATATATCGCACGAGTGTTCGTTCATTCGTTCTTCTTCTTCTTCTTCCTTTTGGCCAGTCTCCTTTTCTTCCTAGTGCGTTTGAAGTGTCCCTTCCCAAGAAAAAAGGTGCGGCTCTGCCAAAACCTTTCCGCTCACCCTTGGAGTCACAAAAGTTCTTGGAACATGTAAAACTTCGATCCTTGATCAACCAAGTAGGGTTTTTCCTTCGTATCTCCATACCGTGTATCTTGAGGGGTGGATATGCTATGGTTTCTATGGGGATTGATGAAACCAAACATAATGAAGATAATGAACAGACCTTTAAAGAATGAAGGGGGTGTGATCGATGTCCTGTTGTACTATTTTATGTTGATTTTTGTTTTGACTATATGGACTTTTTCTCACTGAAAATCATGGCCATTGGTGGAATTTCCATGCGACCAAATGAACCCTTTTTTTGGTGATGACCAAATAACATTAACATGGATTGGTTAGTCACCTAAAATCAATTGGTTTAAATGGATGTTCAGTATAACCAAAATCCCTGTGTGACCACCCCGGTTAACAAACAGAAAGAAGAACCTAATGAATGATGTGCTTGAACTTGGATGTTTCCCTACTCTATTTTGGTAGTAGGTGTGTTGTTTTTCTTAATGTTTATGGGGTGATGTGGATGGGGATGGGATCCTCTTTAGTGTCATGGTGGTTGGTTGTGAATCTGAAGTGGTGTGGGGCTGTATCTCGAGGCTTGGGTTTGTTCCAGTACTTTGAAGGATCTCACTGATCCCTTTATTGTTGTGACTTCACAAGAGAACCAGGCGTGAATGCTTAAATTGTTGTTTGGATTTTTCTTTTTCTCTAGCTTGTGGATATGCCTATTAGTTGCCCAGTAGTGCAGAATTCACCTACATGGGATCACCTAAACATGATAGAAAAAATGAGTATTGTTCTGGCTGTGAGTGTTGTGCCTTTCTTTTATGAATGAATAGTAATATGGTGTTTTGGCTTAGGTTGGATTAGGAAACCATAGGTTGGGATGAGTTCTTTTTAACTATACATATATCTGTAGTTTTTATGTTTCTTATTCTCGCCCCACCCAAGATGATCACTTAGTGCCGAACACCCCCATTTCATGGGGGAGGGTGTTTTTCCCAACTCTCTTATGAGTGGTTGGTTATTATCACTATTTATCCTCCCTTTACCGAATACACCAAGACACTTCGGGAAGGCTATGACGGCCTAAGGTCCATTTTAGCCCAAGATTCGTTCGGCAGGGTAGCTGTGGTAGTTGGCCTAGGTGTTTGCGGGGAAGTTGTTTCCTAAGAATCTTCTGGATGAGGCCTAGGTGTCTTCAGGCATGGAAGTAGTTGTTCAGGACCATGTGTTTTTGGGCGTAGTTTCATGTGGTGGTTGAGGCCCTGGTGTTTGCGGGTAGGATGTGTGGTTGTGGCCCAGGTGTTTTCGGGCGGGATGTGTGGTTGTGGCCCCAGTTTTTGCGGTCGGGGTGTGGTAGTGGGACTGCAATGAGAATGGAGGGATTGGTTCTATGCTTAGGATGTATTCAATAACCAGTGGGAAAGTGGCACGGGGTACCCAAACATCGATGTGCTATTACTATAAATTACTTGACATGCGTTATTTGGGGACTGTGCCTTAGTGAGGCTTGGGTGGATAGTTTTCCTTGCTAGGTGCTTTGGTTATTTCATTTCTCATAGTGAATTAGAATGCCTCTCCACTTGTTCACGAGAGTCTTTGTTTTTCCCTACTGACTATACATATATGCTCACCCTACATATATAAACTTCTTTCAGGTTTCCAAGAGGACATAGGGGATTGTGTGGGACTGTACTAGCTCGGACTTTAGGGAAGTTGCTGTTGTCGCTTTCCTTTTTCTTGTTAATTTACCTTTAAAGTTCTTGTGGCTTGTATATCTTACTTTTGAACCTGCATGTGGGAATGGTTTACCTTCAGCTTTACCTTTACTTTCAGCCTTGGTGTTATTGGGGTTTCTATATTATCTCCCTATCCTATTAAAATAAAAAGGTTAATGCCTTTCATCTTGTGTGTGGTTCCATTCGCTTGATGCTAGTCACCACTCCGAGACCTATTGATGGCGGGTATCTGGGGTCATTATCTTTCCTTCAACTTAAATAAGGAAGGGTCTAGAAATCTGCTGTCCCTTCCCTCCTTTTGGTGAAGGCAGGTCATGACAAAATGGTGTCAGAGGCAAGGTTTCAGAGAGATAGGATGGAGTATGGAGTTAGGCATAGTTATGATTTCATTGGATGTTAGCGAAACCGTGTTAGGTGATCTTGGTGCATGAAATAGGCCATGGAAGACTAGATAGGACACGAGATTTTAGGGCCCCTGTGATCCGATTAAAAGACTCTGGACCTACCGATCGACCAAGTGAGGCTATACTGCTTGCAGGGTATAGACACTATGGAAGGTACATGTATCATAATGACTTTTGTTCTTGTGTTTCATGGGTATTTTGCGAATTTAAAATGAAAAAAAGTCTAAGAAAACTTAAATCTTCTACACTACTCGGGCTTAGGCATTCCATGTTTACCTCGCAACTATGGCACCAGGGAGATGACCATGAGTGGTGCAGACGATCGAGGCCCCAGAGGTTGTTATGGATGATCAATAGAGGGCTGAACGAGAGGAGGAGGATGATCATTGGCTGATGACACTTCATTCCATTCAGTGGCAGACCCTCGGAAAGTACGAGGGTAGCGTCTCAGATATGGAGACAAAGAGTTGGATCGAGGAGCTAGTGATAGATTTCAGCTTGATTTGGGCTCTGATGGAGTACTGGGTTCCTTTGGATATAATCCAGATGCGTGGAGTGTCACGTCAATGGTGGACTCTTTACCTTGGGGAGAACAGTGAGGCTGAGGTTGCGTGGGCTGACTTCGAGAGGGAGTTCCAGGCGGAATTCCACTCTTCCATGATAACGGATGAGAAGAGGCAGGTTCTACTCTCCCTCCACCAGGGGAGCATATCTGTAAGAGAGTTGGGGATCATGTTCAAGGATCTCCTTCGCATTTCTCCGGACCTCTTTCTTGATGAGGAGTCTCGGGCGAGACGTTTGGAGGAGGCACTTCGGCCTTCTCTTCAGTATGCTGTTACTCCCTTCACCTTACCGACCTACTTCGAGGTCCATAAGAAAGATGAAGTGTTGGAAAGGATGCACATGCTGGGAGGTTTATCACGAGAGGGGATCTAGTTGGGCTCGTCGAAGGGAGGGTCGTCAGCTGTGGGCCTCCAGCATCAGGACCCTCTAGGATTCGACCAAGTAGGGAGTAGGCCTCAACAGTTCCAGTTCTGATATCCCAGTCGTCTCCCATTCAATCCTGGCCCAAGACCAAGGTGCTTCGTCTATGGGGGCCATGTGAATCTTCAGAATCAGTACCCAGATAGAGTATAGTACATGGGGGTGGGCAGGTTCAGCGCCCACCTCAGCCGCAACAGTTTCCAGCTTGGCACCTTCAGCAGCAGCAGCAGCAGGGACAGCAGGATCCCACCCCTCTGAGGTCAGGTGTTGTAGGAGGAGTCTGAACTCAGGACACCCTGTAGGGACCTCGAACAGGGCGTGGTCGAGGAGGCGGCCGATATCTGAGAGGCAGAGGAGCTGGATGTGGGCAGTTGCACGCCATGGAGGCAGCAGTTCCAGTAGGTCCAGAGTTCGTTCGAGGAACGATCAGCTTGTTCAGTACTATTGCCTACACCTTATTCAATACAGGATCATGGTAGTCCTTTGTTACCCCCAGTCTGGATCATGCCCTGGGTATAGACGTCGAGATACTTTCAGCACCCCTGGTGGTGAGCATACTAGTCGGGGGTCAGACCGACTTGTCTTATGTTTTCTGAGGGTGTAGAAGGATGATAGGGCCACACCAGTATATCAGGGATCTTCTTCTGTTGCAGATACAACCATAAGATGTAATCCTAGGTATTGACTAGATGTTCTCTATATGTGCCATCATTGTATGCTTCTGAGGAATGGTTGTGTTTTCATATTTGGGTAGTCAAGGTGTCACCTTCATCAGTGAGTGTGGTTTCCAGAGGAGCAGCAAGTGAGAGGAGCCACTCCTTTCCTTGTTAGCTGAATTATCAGTGGAGTCGGTGGATGAAGAGATAGTGGAAGTCCCAGGTATCATGGGTGAGTTTACGAACGTCTTCTCTAAAGATGTGGAAACTCTACCCCCTCGACGTGATGCTGATTTCAAGATAGACTTGAAACCTGGTGCCCTTATGATTTCGATGGCTCCCTACCAGAGGTCACCTTCCGAGTTGCGGTAGTTGCCGATTAAGTTTGACGTCCTGAGGAAGATGGGTTTTGTTCGACCAAATGTGTCACCGTGGGTTGCTCCAGTATTGTTCACAATGAATTCAGATGGTGGTCTTATGTTGTGCATTGTAACACCTCGAGCATCCACGATACGCATCTCATTCAATAATGCAATAGCTTGCATTGTATGCAACTTTGAGTTCTCACACACTGCAACTAATCAAAGTAGCCGTTATGAATAGTAATAACCACTTTTTAAATTTATTGAAATTTTAAATTTCAAAATGGACTTCATTTTTGTATTCCTAATATTGAAATTAGCCTATGTTGAATTTTTTGTAATTTTCTGAGAACTTCCAAATTTTTATGAATAGTGAAAAATACATAAAACAAATTTTTTAATCAAAATAATTTATAGTGATAAGTTATAATATTGAGTGGTTTTAAAGTATAATTAGAATATATTTTTACCATTTTATCCAATGGTGGTCATTAGAATTAATTTAACATTGAAAATGGACATAACCAATTGCCAATATTTTGATATAAATTGTTTCTTAAAAACACGCTATTTGTTGTAACATCAAAAATTAATTATAAAATTAAATAATGAAACATATATGTTTGGAATTTTGTAAAATAGACATCATTTTTGAATTCGGAATATCAATTATAGCTTAGGGTGAAATTTTTCCATTGTTCTAAAAAACATCAATTTTTGATGAATAGTGAAACCACTAAGTTGTAGTTAAATAACTGATTTTTCGTTTAAATGAAATATTACCACTTCTGTGATTTGATTTTCAAAAATCCAACATACATGGTTGCCATTAAGAAGTAAAATGTGGTTCAATGAGATCAAAATAATTTTTTGGTGAATAGTAACTGTTAAGTTCTTAATCGCGAATAGAGGTAATTAGTGTAGTTTAAGGTAAAAATAATGTTTTAATAATATGAGATGAGCTTGACACTTGTCCTACTCCTATTGGATGAGTCATGGCCGACCAAGACAACCCATGGGTAAACTTGGGGACCCCATGGAGCCACTTTGGTTGGAAAATGACATTAATATATTTATATTTAATGTTAAAATTAAATTGACACAAACGTGAGTTGTTTTACTAAAACAGTTTTTAAGTGGGGTTACTCAAGTCCAAATTTTGATTATAAATATTCATTAGAAAGATAAAAATATTTCCTAAAACATATTTTTTTTAATTTTTATGCATTAAATAAATTAAATTATTTATGACATCATGATGATGCAGCGATGACCTCATTATTTGGCGATTTAAATAAAATGGGAAGATAATGCAAAATACAAGGCTTACACTTGTCCAAAGCCTATTGGATGAGGATCTGTCGAACCCTTATCACCTTAGCCTCGAATTATATAAGTGTGGGACCTCTAAAATCCGAAACTCATTTTATAATAAAGTGACTTTTCATTACATTCCAAAAGTGCCCCTCCTCTCCACTTATAAAAGGCCCCCACCACTCCCACCTTATTCACACCTTCAAGCCATTTGGCTCGGCCCACCTCTGCCCAAATACTCTCCCAACTTCCCCCTCTTACTCCTAGAAGCCTCAATTTGGGCAGAACTCTTCCCAAGGAAGCCTTTGGCTCAAATCAAAAAAGAGTTACCCGATTTTGAGGTAATGTCTTCTCTAATGTTGTTTTGTTTTATTTTTCTTCTCAAACCCCCTAAACTCTTTTTATTCATTTCTTTTGTAACAACAACAATATCCTCATATACTAGTATGTTGTTATAAGAAGTATTCGAGCTACACTTACACACACCTACATCTAATGGTCAAAGAACATACGGTTTCTGTGGATGGCGAATTTCTGCCTCACGAAACGATGATTGTTCAACACTCATATAACACCTTCAAAAGTAGCCATTAATATGTCACTATATTTATATATGATATATAATTTGTTTATGTTTTACTTATGATTCTGTATTTCTCATTTATGGCATACTTTATGATTTCCATTATGGGTAAAACGAGATAATTTCATTTTAGGAAGTGCGGACTACCGCCCCCTCAAAGTGATTTAAATCGTTAATGCCATATGTGGGATGTATAAAGGATGGATTAAATGGTATTATACACTATATTATACTGTAATTATATTATAAATTTATATCATTATGATTCTATTCCATTAAATACCAAATAGAAATGAAAGTAGCGTTCATGCGTACGTACGGCTTACCGTCTCCATGAACGGTGCATTTCATTTCTTACCTCTAAATGTTACGTGACATTATGAATGAATGTATATACTGGATATATATCATATATATGATATCTACATCATGAATATAATTCTGGATATAATGGATATTTCACCACATGAACAACTTGAAATTATAGGAAGTTTATTTTTGACTCAAGTACCAATGATCGACAAAACGACCGTTATTAACTTAAATAATTACATAATGTTCATAACATGGTAATAAGGGATATAAAGGAATAATGAACATGAAAAAGGTTCTTATGTAAATAGGAATTAACTCTATTTTATTATTCAGGAGGTTAAATAACAGTTGAGTCAAGTCAGACACGAAGTAAGGGAACTTCATAACCCAATTTCCATTCTTTGGGTTAATCTCCTACTTTCAAATTACGTCATGATATTATTATGTCCTATATTGTATTTGTACTTTCTTTTTGTGTAATTATAGTGAATACACATAATATATCTATTTTATTTTAAAAAGGATCTTTGTAAGGACTTCGTCTCAATCTCCTTTCATTGAGGCATATTTGGTTTTATACACAAATTTCTTTTATACGGTGTATAAACCCCTTTGACTTTTACGTTTATTCAAAAGGAATATTTTTTATACGAAGCATTTTACTAAACGAAAAAAATGAATGTTTTCTTGCCGTACGTATGCGGCGACAACGACTTCTCCGTTGCCGTGACTATTATTTGATTTTCGGCTTCCTCTACAAGCCGTAACTTTTTTTTAATGAAAAATAAATACAAAGTTTTAACTTTATTTTATTTTGGTATTGAAAATGGTTTTGAAAGCATTTTTATTATATCAATGTGTTGTATTGATATCTTGTGATTGAAATGTGGAAATGTTATGTTTCCTTTATGCATGTTTTATGTGATACGATTATGTTATGGTTTATGATATGTTTAAACCTATTCATATGAGGAATCCATTGGACTTAATAAGTGACGGGTGGAGCCCGCTATAGCTCCTCGATGCATCGGCAGGTCTCATGAGACAAACTAGTGTCTTGGCACGAGGCCGTGAAAAAATCTTATTTGTGGTCTTGGCACGAGGCTTTGACTACATGGTTATGATAGTCTGACATTATGCATTCCATCATTATGAAAGTGGTTATTGATATTTCATGTGATTATTCGACCAGTAGAATATACATGTGAAGAAGTGAATGGCATTATCTCATTTTACTTTTGCCATATTTTGTTGATGTTCAAATTTAAAAGGCTTTTGTTTTAGTTATGCATTGCCTTAAATGTTTATGTTTTTTTATGAAGGCTTCCGCAATATTGTTATCCTTACTGAGCATTTGAGCTCACCCCTTTCAATGTTTTAATATTTTCCAGGATGTGAAGAAGTATTTTATGAATGACCTGCAGGGATAGTCAGAAGAGGATATGAGTGTGGACTATGGAGACTTTTTCTATTGTAGTTTTTCACTTTATGATGTAATGTAACGTTTATGAATGTATCTAGTGTTTCCAAGGCTACTAAACTAATCGGTCTTTCAAGACTTGATCTATTGTGATCATGCCAATGTTACGAAGTAATGCACCGACTCTGGGTAGCTGGGGTCGGGGCGTTACAGTTGGTATCAGAGGCAGTTTAGTACTAACCTTGGATTCTAGATTTAGATAAACTCTGATTAGAGAACATTGCCCAAAGATAGAATTTGAGGATTAGTATAGAAGAACTTCCTGGAATTTTGGTATTGTAGAGATGTTGTGAGTTTTCCGAGCAATACATCCCTCTCTGGATACGAGCAGGTAGAGGCGGCTCTGGCACAGATGTACCTAGGGGTAAAACCCGAAAACACCAATTTGAGCTAATCTCGAACAGAAACTGGTGCACGACAACGGGCCTTGCTGCACTCTTGGTTACGACACTCCCGGGGGATATGCTTAGGATATTCCTCATTTTCGTTACAATCCACTATGTAGGGTTTATGAGTATATACTTCCTAAAAGAAAACATTCTTATGATTATGGATTATATCCATAAACCGTTCAATTTACTTTAAGTATTTTAAAAGTTTGGAATTATTCATTGTAATTCATAAACTAACCTTGTTTATGCCATTGTATAGAAATGGCGCCCAGTAGAAGGAATGTGAACTCCAGCAGTACGTATGATCCAAAGAGTAAGAAGGATCGTATCTTTCACGGTATTAAGCCAAAATTTCGAAGGGAAATAGTCTCCCATGTGTTCTCAACATATGAAGAAATAGTATCATGTGTTAATAAGATAAGTAAAGAATTCTCTGAGTCCAATGGCTTTGAAGCGAAGCAAGAGACGAAAGGGATGGAAGAGAGAATGATGGATAAAGGGATGAGGGGAATGAAGAATTTTCCAATATGTGGTAATTGTGGGAAGAAACATCATGGAACTTTCCTAAAGGAAATGGGAGTTTGTTATAAGTGTAGAGAAAAAGGAAACAAAGTGCGTGACTGCAAGGGTAAGAAAATGGTTTCAAATGTACAATGCTTCTTCTGCAAGGATTGGGGACACTACGCAAACCAATGTACAAATCATCAGAGTATTCCCCAAATGATGTTATTGGATAATAATCAAGTTATGATACTACCACAGATGAGGAGTAATTAATAGAGTTCTTATGTTGTTATTAAATAATTTTGTAATTTGAGTGTTGTATCAATGATATACTGGTTATAATAATTATGGAGTATATAAGGATTGTACTGCAGTACTATTTCATCAAGCACTTGAGATTGTGTGGAACCAAGAAAAGTGACTCCACAGTAGGATTAAATTTTTGGAAAATATATGGTTGAGAGAAATATAGACCATAATATGGTTCTGATACTGAGATTGTAATTTTGGAATAAGACGTGATTGATTTGGATAAATTATATTGGATATACTTAACTTCCTTGAAACTGATTGATGTTTTGTATACATTTTTGGATAGAAGGAGTATATCTAGTATTCTCTAAGGAATAAGGGATCATGGTAATTCAGTATGTTTAAAAAGAATACATGATTAAGGTATTCACATGTTGTTACGTGGGAAAAAGGATCTTCATTATGTTTACCTTCCTTATAAAATTTGGACTGTGAGTTGGACAGAAGTATTTTGGATAACTATAAAGGTTGGAATGGATTAAGTTGATCTTTGGATAGTATTGTTTAAGGTTAAAGAATTTTTTTAATATTATTTTTGGAATATTATAATACTATAGTTTTAGGAAAAGGAAAACCTGCAGGGTGGGGCATAACACGTCGCATCGGACAAAGCTGCAGGAATCGAACCCACAATCATAGTGTGACAGGCCTTTATTTCCTACCACTAGCCTACAGGAAGTCCCTGGTTATTACAAAATAATTTTACTAATCTAAATAGTATGTGTTAACATTTGGAACCTTATACAATTAGGATAAGTATAATATTTTTGAGTTCTATTATCTTTTTGAGTGAAAGATGAGTTGATGGTTGAAACTCTAATTGTCAAGCATAAATATATATATACCTATCTCTTATTCAATGAATAAATTAATTCTTAAACTTTAGTAAAGGGATATTAAAACAAAAAATGTGTTATCCTAATACCTTATGTCTTGTTGAACTGATGATATTTTAAATCAACATAGATTGAAGGCTTTGAGGCCCTCAATTTGACAATTGATTGTGATTGATGACCTCAATCACTCCTTACAAATATTTACGTTTTTCCTCCAATTATATGTCTCTAATTGCCACCAATGTTCTCCTAATCAAGATCATAATTGGGTGGTGACTTTTTCATTTCTCTTTCCCTCTTATTAAGGCTAAATTTTATTAATCTCATTTCCGATGTGGGTTTTCCTCAAAGGTAATTTCTCTTTTCAACCTTTTATTTTCAAAGAAAAATTTCAAATTGCGAGGACGCAATTTATTGAAGGAGGGGAGAATGTAACACCCCGAGCTTCCACGATACGCATCTCATTCAATAATGCAATAGCTTGCATTGTACGCAACTTTGAGTTCTGACACACCGCAACTAATCAAAGTAGCCATTATGAATAGTAATAACCACTTTTTAAATTTATTGAAATTTTATATTTCAAAATGGACTTCATTTTTGTATTCCTAATATTGAAATTAGCCTATGTTGAATTTTTTGTAATTTTCTGAGAACTTCCAAATTTTTATGAATAGTTAAAAATACATAAAACTGATTTTTTAATCAAAATAATTTATAGTGATAAGTTATAATATTTAGTGGTTTTAAAGTATAATTAGAATATATTTTTACCATTTTATCCAATGGTGGTCATTAGAATTAATTTAACATTGAAAATGGACATAAACAATTGCCAATCTTTTGATATAAATTGTTTCTTAAAAACACGCTATTTGTTGTAACAGCGGGAATTAATTATAAAATTAATTAATGCAACTTATATGTTTGGAATTTTGTAAAATAGACATCATTTTTGAATTCGGAATATCAATTATAGCTTACGGTGAAATTTTGGCATTGTTCTGAAAAACTTCAATTTTTGATGAACAGTGAAACCACTAAGTGGTAGTTAAATAACTGATTTTTTGTTTAAATGAAATATTACCACTTCTGTGATTTGATTTTCAAAAATCCAACATACATGGTTTTCATTAATAAGTAAAATGTGGTTCAATGAGATGAAAATAATTTTTTGGTGAATAGTAACTTTTAAGTTCTTAATCGCGATTAGAGGTAATTAGTGTAGTTTAAGATAAAAATAATGTTTTTATAATATGAGATGAGCTTGACACTAGTCCTACTCCTATTGGATGAGTCATGGCCGACCAAGACAACCCATGGGTCAACTTGGGGACCCCATGGAGCCACTTTGGTTGGAAAATGACATTAATATATATATATTTAATGTTAAAATTAAATTGACACAAACATGAGTTGTTTTACTAAAACAGTTTTTAAGTGGGGTTACACAAGTCCAAATATTTATTATAAATATTCATTATAAAGATAAAAAGCTTTCCTACATCATATTTGTTTTTTTAATAATTTTTAAACATTAAATAAATTAAATTATTTATGACATCATGATGATGCGGCGATGACCTCATTATTTAACGATTTAAATAAAATGGGAAGATAATGAAAAATCCAAGGCTTACACTTGTCCAAAGCCTATTGGATGAGGATATTTCGAAAACTTATCACCTTAGACTCTAATTATATAAGTGTGGGACCTCTAAAATCCGAAACTCATTTTATAATAAAGTGACTTTTCATTACTTTCCAAAAGTGCCCCTCCTCTCCACTTATAAAAGACCCCCACCACTCCCACCTTATTCACACCTTCAAGCCATTTGGCTCGGCCAACCTCTGCCCAAATACTCTCCCAACTTCCCCCTCTTACTCCTAGAAGCCTCAATTTGGGCAGAACTCTTCCCAAGGAAGCCTTTGGCTCAAATCAAAAAAGAGTTACCCGATTTTGAGGTAACGTCTTCTCTAATGTTGTTTTGTTTTATTTTTCTTCTCAAACCCCCTAAACTATTTTTATTCATTTCTTTTGTAACAACACCAGTATACTCAATATACTAGGATGTTGTTATAAGAAGGATTCGAGCTACACTTACACACACCTACATCTAATGGTCAAAGAACATACAGTTTCTATGGATGGCGAATTTCTGCCTCACGAAACGATGATTGTTCAACACTCATATAACACCTTCAAAGGTGGCCATTAAGATGTCACTATATTTATATATGATATATAATGTATTTATGTTTTACTTATGCTTCTGTATTTCTCATTTATAGAATACTTTATGATTTCCATTATGGGTAAAATGCGATAATTTCATTTTAGGAAGTGCGGACTACCGCCCCCTCAAAGTGATTTGAATCGTTAATGCCATATGTGGGATGTATAAAGGATGGATTAAATGGTATTATACACTATATTATAATGTAATTATATTATAAATTTATATCATTATGATTCTGTTCCATTAAATACGAAATAGAAATGAAAGTAGCGTTCATGCGTACGTATGGCTTACCGTCTCCATGAACGGTGCATTTCATTTCATACCTCTAAATGTTACGTGACATTATGAATGAATGTATATACTGGATATATATCATATATATGGTATCTACATCATGAATATAATTCTGGATATAATGGATATTTCACCACATGAACAACTTGAAATTATAGGAAGTTTATTTTTGACTCAAGTACCAAAGATCGACAAAACGACCGTTATTAACTTAAATAATTACATAATGTTCATAACATGGTAATAAGGGATATAAAAGGAATAATGAACATGAAAAAGGTTCTTATGTAAATAGTAATTAACTCTATTTTATTATTCAGGACGTTAAAGAAAGGTTGAGTCAAGTCAGACACGAGGTAAGGGAACTTCTTAACCCAATTTCCATTCTTTGGGTTAATCTCCTACTTTCAAATTACGTCATGATATTATTATTTCCTATCTTGTATTTGTACTTTATTTATATGTAATTATAGTGAATACACATAATATATCTATTTTATTTTAAAAAGGATCTTTGTAAGGACTTCGTCTCAATCTCCTTTCATTGAGGCATATTTGGTTTTATACACAAATTTCTTTTATACGTTGTATAAACCCCTTTGACTTTTACATTTATTCAAAAGGAATATTTTTTATACGAAGCGTTTTACTAAACGACAAAAAGGAATGTTTTCTTTCCGTACGTATGCAGCGACAACGACTTCTCCGCCGCCGTTACTATTATTTGATTTTCGGCTTCCCCTACAAGCCGTAACTTTTTTTAAATAAAAAATAAATACAATGTTTTAAATTTATTTTATTTTGGTATTGAAAATGGTTTTGAAAGCATTTTTATTATATCAATGTGTTGTATTGATATCTTGTGATTGAAATGTGGAAATGTTATGTTTCCTTTATGCATGTTTTATGTGATACGATTATGTTATGGTTTATGATATGTTTTAACCTATTCATATGAGGAATGCATTGGACTTAATAAGTGACGGGTGGAGCCCGCTATAGCTCCTCGATGCATCGGCAGGTCTCATGAGACAAACTAGTGTCTTGGCACGAGGCCTTGACAAAATCTTATTTGTGGTCTTGGCACGAGGCTTTGACTACGTGGTTATGATAGTCTGACATTATGCATTCCATCATTATGAATGTGGTTATTGATATTTCACGTGATTATTCGACCAGTAGAATATCCATGTGAAGAAATGAATGGCATTATCTCATTTTACTTTTACCATATTATGTTGATGTACAAGTTTAAAAGGCTTTTGTTTTAGTTATACATTGCCTTAAATGTTTATGTTTATTTATGAAGGCTTCCGCAATATTGTTATCCTTACTGAGCATTTGAGATCACCCCTTTCAATGTTTTAATATTTTCCAGGATGTGAAGAAGTATTTTATGATTGACCTGCAGGGATAGTCAGAAGAGGATATGAGTGTGGACTATGGAGACTTTTTCTATTTTGTTTTTTCACTTTATGATGTAATGTAACGTTTATGAATGTATCTAGTGTTTCCAAGGCTACTAAACTAATCGGTCTTTCGAGACTTGATATTTTGTGATAATGCCAATGTTACGAAGTAATGCACCGACTCTGGGTAGCTGGGGTCGGGGCATTACAGTTGGTATCAGAGGCAGTTTAGTACTAACCTTGGATGCTAGATTTAGATAAACTCTGATTAGATCACATAGCCCAAAGATAGACTTTGAGGATTAGTATAGAAGAAATTCCTAGAATTTTGGTATTGTAGAGATGTTGTGAGTTTTCCGAGCAATACATCCCTGTCTGGATACGAGCAGGTAGAGGCGGCTCTAGCACAGATGTACCTAGGGGTAAAACCCGAAAACACCGCTTTGAGCTCGACTCGAACGGGAAAAGGTGCACGACAACGGGCCTTGCTGCACTCTTGGTTACGACACTCCTGGGGGATATGCTTAGGATAATCCTCATTTTCTTTACAAACCACTATGTAGGGTTTATGAGTATATACTTTCTCAAAGAAAACATTCTTATGATTATGGATTATATCCATAAACCATTCAATTTACTTTAAGTATTTTAAAAGTTTGGAATTATTCATTGTAATTCATAAACTAACCTAGTTTATGCCATTGTATAGAAATGGCGCCCAATAGAAGGAATGTGAACTCCAGCAGTACATATGATCCAAAGAGTAAGAAGGATCATATCTTTCACAGTATTAAGCCAACATTTCGAAGGGAAATAGTCTCCCATGTGTTCTCAACATATGAAGAAATAGTATCATGTGTTAATAAGATAAGGAAAGAATTCTCTGAGTCCTATGGCTTTGAAGCGAAGCAAGAGACGAAAGGGATGGAAGAGAGAATGATGGATAAAGGGATGAGGGGAAAGAAGAATTTTCCAATATGTGGTAATTGTGGGAAGAAACATCATTGAACTTGCCTAAAGGGAATGGGGGTTTGTTATAAGTGTATAGAAAAAGGACACAAAGTGCGTGACTGCAAGGGTAAGAAAATGGTTTCAAATGTACAATGCTTCTTCTGCAAGGATTGGGGACACTACGCAAACCAATGTCCAAATCATCAGAGTATGCCCCAAATGATGTTATTGGATAATAATCAAGTTATGATACTACCACATATAAGGAGTAATGATTAGAGTTCTTATGTTGTTATTAAATAATTTTTTAATTTGAGTGTTGTATTAATGATGTACTGGTTATAATAATTATGGAGTATATAAGGATTGTACTGTAGTACTATTTCATAAAGCACTTGAGATTCTGTGGAACCATGAAAAGTGACTCCACAGTAGGATTAAATTTTTGGAAAATATATGGTTGAGAGAAATATAGACCATAATATGGTTCTGATACTGAGATTGTGATTTTGGAATAAGACATGATTGATTTGGATAAATTATATTGGATATACTTAACTTCCTTGAAACTGATTGATGTTTTGTATACATTTTTGGATAGAAGGAGTATATCTAGTATTCTATAAGGAATAAGGGATCCTGTTAATTCAGTATGATTAAAAAGAATACATGATGAAGGTATTCACATGTTGTTACGTGGGAAAAAGGATCTTCATTATGTTTACATTCCTTATAAAATTTGGACTGTGAGTTGGACAGAAGTATTTTGGATAACTATAAAGGTTGGAATGGATTAAGTTGATCTTTGGATAGTATTGTTTAAGGTTAAAGAATTTTTGAATATTATTTTTGGAATATTATAATACTATAGTTTTAGGAAAAAGAAAACCTGCAGGGTGGGGCATAACCCGTCACGTCGGACAAAGCTGCAGGAATAGAACCCACAATCATAGTGCGACAGGCCTTTATTTCCTACCACTAGCCTACAGGAAGTCCTTGGTTATTAAAAAATAATTTTACTAATCTAAATAGTATGTGTTAACATTTGGAACCTTATACAATTAGGATAATTATAATATTTTTGAGTTCTATTATCTTTTTGGGTGAAAGATGAGTTGATGGTTGAAACTCTAATTGTCAAGCATAAATATATATATACCTATCTCTTATTCAATGAATAAATTAATTCTTAAACTTTATTAAAGGGATATTAAAACAAAAAATGTGTTATCCTAATACCTTATGTCTTGTTGAACTGATGATATTTTAAATCAACATAGATTGAAGGCTTTGAGGCCCTCAATTTGACAGTTGATTGTGATTGATGACCTCAATCACTCCTTACAAATATTTACGTTTTTCCTCCAATTATATGTCTCTAATTTCCACCAATGTTCTCCTAATCGAGATCATAATTGGGTGGTGACTTTTTCATTTCCCTTTCCCTCTTATTAACGCTAAATTTTATTAATCTCATTTCCGATGTGGGTTTTCCTCAAAGGTAATTTCTCTTTTCAACCTTTTATTTTCAAAGGAAAATTTCAAATTGCGAGGACGAAATTTATTGAAGGAGGGGAGAATGTAACACCCCGAGCTTCCACGATACACATCTCATTCAATAATGGAATAGCTTGCATTGTATGCAACTTTGAGTTCTGACACACCGCAACTAATCAAAGTAGCCATTATGAATAGTAATAACCACTTTTTAAATTTATTGAAATTTTATATTTCAAAATGGACTTCATTTTTGTATTCCTAATATTGAAATTAGCCTATTTTGAATTTTTTGTAATTTTCTGAGAACTTCCAAATTTTTATGAATAGTGAAAAATACATAAAACAAATTTTTTAATCAAAATAATTTATAGTGATAAGTTATAATATTGAGTGGTTTTAAAGTATAATTAGAATATATTTTTACCATTTTATCCAATGGTGGTCATTAGAATTAATTTAACATTGAAAATGGACATAAACAATTGCCAATCTTTTGATATAAATTGTTTCTTAAAAACACGCTATTTGTTGTAACAGCGGGAATTAATTATAAAATTAATTAATGCAACTTATATGTTTGGAATTTTGTAAAATAGAAATCATTTTTTAATTCGGAATATCAATTATCGCTTAGGGTGAAATTTTGGCATTGTTCTGAAAAACATCAATTTTTGATGAATAGTGAAACCACTAAGTGGTAGTTAAATAACTGATTTTTCGTTTAAATGAAATATTACCACTTCTGTGATTTTATTTTCAAAAATCCAACATACATGGTTGTCATTAAGAAGTAAAATGTGGTTCAATGAGATCAAAATAATTTTTTGGTGAATAGTAACTTTTAAGTTCTTAATCGCGATTAGAGGTAATTAGTGTAGTTTAAGGTAAAAATAATGTTTTAATAATATGAGATGAGCTTGACACTAGTCCTACTCCTATTGGATGAGTCATGGCCGACCAAGACAACCCATGGGTCAACTTGGGGACCCCATGGAGCCACTTTGGTTGGAAAATGACATTAATATATATATATATATATATATTTAATGTTAAAATTAAATTGACACAAACATGAGTTGTTTTACTAAAACAGTTTTTAAGTGGGGTTAAACAAGTCCAAATTTTGATTATAAATATTCATTAGAAAGATAAAAAGATTTCCTACATCATATTATTTTTTTTTAATTTTTAGACATTAAATAAATTAAATTATTTATGACATCATGATGATGCAGCGATGACCTCATTATTTAACGATTTAAATAAAATGGGAAGATAATGAAAAATCCAAGACTTACACTTGTCCAAAGCCTATTGGATGAGGAGATTTCGAACCCTTATCACCTTAGACTCTAATTATATAAATGTGGGACCTCTAAAATCTGAAACTCATTTTATAATAAAGTGACTTTTCATTACTTTCCAAAAGTTCCCCTCCTCTCCACTTATAAAAGGCCCCCACCACTCCCACCTTATTCACACATTCAAGACATTTGGCTCGGCCAACCTCTGCCCAAATACTCTCCCAACTTCCCCCTCTTACTCCTAGAAGCGACACTTTTGGCAGAACTCTTCCCAAGGAAGCCTTTGGCTCAAATCAAAAAAGAGTTACCCGATTTTGAGGTAATGTCTTCTCTAATGTTGTTTTGTTTTATTTTTCTTCTCAAACCCCCTAAACTCTTTTTATTCATTTCTTTTGTAACAAAAACAGTATCCTCAATATACTAGGATGTTGTTATAAGAAGGATTCGAGCTACACTTACACACACCTACATCTAATGGTCAAAGAACATACAGTTTCTGTGGATGGCGAATTTCTGCCTCACGAAACGATGATTGTTCAACACTCATATAACACCTTCAAAGGTGTCCATTAAGATGTCAATATATTTAATTATGATACATAATGTGTTTATGTTTTACTTATGCTTCTGTATTTCTCATTTATGGCATACTTTATGATTTCCATTATGGGTAAAATGCGATAATTTCATTTTAGGAAGTGCGGACTACCGCCCCCTCAAAGTGATTTGAATCGTTAATGCCATATGTGGGATGTATAAAGGATGGATTAAATGGTATTATACACAATATAATACTGTAATTATATTATAAATTTATATCATTATGATTCCGTTCCATTAAATATGAAATAGAAATGAAAGTAGCGTTCATGCGTACGTACGGCTTACCGTCTCCATGAACGGTGCATTTCATTGCTTACCTCTAAATGTTACGTGACATTATGAATGAATGTATATACTGGATGTATATCATATATATGATATCTAAATCATGAATATAATTCTGGATATAATGGATATTTTACCACATGAACAACTTGAAATTATAGGAAGTTTTTTTTTGACTCAAGTACCAAAGATCGACAAAACGACCGTTATTAACTTAAATAATTACATAATGTTCATAACATGGTAATAAGGGATATAAAAGGAATAATGAAAATGAAAAAGGTTCTTATGTAAATAGTAATTAACTCTATTTTATTATTCAGGAGGTTAAAGAATGGTTGAGTCAATTCAGACACGAGGTAAGGGAACATCTTAACCCAATTTCCATTCTTTGGGTTAATCTCCTACTTTCAAATTACGTCATGATATTATTATTTCCTATCTTGTATTTGTACTTTCTTTATGTGTAATTATAGTGAATACACATAATATATCTATTTTATTTTAAAAAGGATCTTTGTAAGGACTTCGTCTCAATCTCCTTTCATTGAGGCATATTTGGTTTTATACACAAATTTCTTTTATACGGTGTATAAACCCCTTTGACTTTTACGTTTATTCAAAAGGAATATTTTTTATACGAAGCGTTTTACTAAACAAAAAAAAGAAATGTTTTCTGGCCGTACGTATGCGGCGACAACGAATTCTCCGCCGCTGTGACTATTATTTGATTTTCGGCTTCCTCTACAAGCCGTAACTTTTTTTAAATGAAAAATAAATACAATGTTTTAACTTTATTTTATTTTGGTATTGAAAATGGTTTTGAAAGCATTTTTATTATATCAATGTGTTGTATTGATATCTTGTGATTGAAATGTGGAAATGTTATGTTTCCTTTATGCATGTTTTATGTGATACGATTATGTTATGGTTTATGATATGTTTAAACCTATTCATATGAGGAATGCATTGGACTTAATAAGTGACGGGTGGAGCCCGCTAAAGCTCCTCGATGCATCGGCAGGTCTCATGAGACAAACTAGTGTCTTGGCACGAGGCCTTGACAAAATCTTATTTGTGGTCTTGGCACGAGGCTTTGACTACGTGGTTATGATAGTCTGACATTATGCATTCCATCATTATGAAAGTGGTTATTGATATTTCATGTGATTATTCGACCAGTAGAATATCCATGTGAAGAAGTGAATGGCATTATCTCATTTTACTTTTTCCATATTATGTTTATGTTCAAGTTTAAAAGGCTTTTGTTTTAGTTATACATTGCCTGAAATGTTTATGTTTATTTATGAAGGCTTCCGCAATATTGTTATCCTTACTGAGCATTTGAGCTCACCCCTTTCGATGTTTTAATATTTTATAGGATGTGAAGAAGTATTTTATGAATGACCTGCAGGGATATTCAGAACAGGATATGAGTGTGGACTATGGAGACTTTTTCTATTGTAGTTTTTCACTTTATGATGTAATGTAACGTTTATGAATGTATCTAGTGTTTCCAAGGCTACGAAACTAATTGGTCTTTCGAGACTTGATCTTTTGTAATCATGCCATTGTTACGAAGTAACGCACCGACTCTGGGTAGCTGGGGTCGGGGCGTTACAGTTGGTATCAGAGGCAGTTTAGTACTAACCTTGGATGCTAGATTTAGATAAACTCTGATTAGGGCACATATCCCAAAGATAGACTTTGAGGATTAGTATAGAAAAACTTCCTAGAATTTTGGTATTGTAGAGATGTTGTGAGTTTTCCGAGCAATACATCCCTGTCTGGATACGAGCAGGTAGAGGTGGCTCTGGCACAGATGTACCTAGGGGTAAAACCCAAAAACACCGCTTTGAGCTAGACTCGAACGGGAACTGGTGCACGACAACGGGCCTTGTTGTACTCTTGGTTACGACACTCCCGGGGGATATGCTTAGGATAATCCTCATTTTCTTTACAAACCACTATGTAGGGTTTATGAGTATATACTTACTCAAAGAAAACATTCTTATGACTATGGATTATATCCATAAACCGTTCAATTTACTTTAAGTATTTTAAAAGTTTGGAATTATTCATTGTAATTCATAAACTAACCTAGTTTATGCCATTGTATATAAATGGTGCCCAGTAGAAGGAATGTGAACTCCAGCAGTACGTATGATCCAAAGAGTAAGAAGGATCGTATCTTTCACGGTATTAAGCCAACATTTCGAAGGGAAATAGTCTCCCATGTGTTCTAAACATATGAAGAAATAGTATCATGTGTTAATAAGATAAGTAAAGAATTCTCTGAGTCCTATGGCTTTGATGCGAAGCAAGAGACGAAAGGGATGGAAGAGAGAATGATGGATAAAGGGATGAGGGGAAAGAAGAATTTTCCAATATGTGGTAATTGTGGGAAGAAACATCATGGAACTTGCCTAAAGGGAATGGGAGTTTGTTATACGTGTAGAGAAAAAGGACACAAAGTGCGTGACTGCAAGGGTAAGAAAATGGTTTCAAATGTACAATGCTTCCTCTGCAAGGATTGGGGACACTACGCAAACCAATGTCCAAATCATCAGAGTATGCCCCAAATGATGTTATTGGATAATAATCAAGTTATGATGCTACCACAGATAAGGAGTAATGATTAGAGTTCTTATGTTGTTATTAAATAATTTTGTAATTTGAGTGTTGTATCAATGATGTACTGGTTATAATAATTATGGAGTATATAAGGATTGTACTGTAGTACTATTTCATCAAGCACTTGAGATTGTGTGGAACCAAGAAAAGTGACTCCAAAGTAGGATTAAATTTTTGGAAAATATATGGTTGAGAGAAATATAGACCATAATATGGTTCTGATACTGAGATTGTGATTTTGGAATAAGACGTGATTGATTTGGATAAATTATATTGGATATACTTAACTTCCTTGAAACTGATTGATGTTTTGTATAAATTTTTGGATAGAAGGAGTATATCTAGTATTCTATAAGGAATAAGGGATCATGGTAATTCAGTATGTTTAAAAAGAATACATGATGAAGGTATTCACATGTTGTTACGTGGGAAAAAGGATCTTCATTATGTTTACCTTCCTTATAAAATTTGGACTGTGAGTTGGACAGAAGTATTTTGGATAACTATAAAGGTTGGAATGGATTAAGTTGATCTTTGGATAGTATTGTTTAAGGTTAAAGAATTATTGAATATTATTTTTGGAATATTATAATACTATAGTTTTAGGAAAAGGAAAACCTGCAGGGTGGGGCATAACCCGTCGCGTTGGACAAAGCTGCAGGAATCGAACCCACAATCATAGTGCGACAGGCCTTTATTTCCTACCACTAGCCTACAGGAAGTCCCTGGTTATTACATTATAATTTTACTAATCTAAATAGCATGTGTTAACATTTGGAACCTTATACAATTAGGATATGTATAATATTTTTGAGTTCTATTATCTTTTTGAGTGAAAGATGAGTTGATGGTTGAAACTCTAATTGTCAAGCATAAATATATATATACCTATCTCTTATTCAATGAATTAATTAATTCTTAAACTTTATTAAAGGGATATTAAAAAAAATGTGTTATCCTAATACCTTATGTCTTGTTGAACTGATGATATTTTAAATCAACATAGATTGAAGGCTTTGAAGCCCTCAATTTGACAGTTGATTGTGATTGATGACCTCAATCACTCATTAAAAATATTTACGTTTTTCCTCCAATTATATGTCTCTAATTTCCACCAATGTTCTCCTAATCGAGATCATAATTGGGTGGTGACTTTTTCATTTCCCTTTCCCTCTTATTAAGGCTAAATTTTATTAATCTCATTTCCGATGTGGGTTTTCCTCAAAGGTAATTTCTCTTTTCAACCTTTTATTTTCAAAGAAAAATTTCAAATTGCGAGGACGCAATTTATTGAATGAGGGGATAATGTAACACCCCGAGCTTCCACGATACGCATCTCATTCAATAATGCAATAGCTTGCATTGTACGCAACTTTGAGTTCTGACACACCGCAACTAATCAAAGTAGCCATTATGAATAGTAATAACCACTTTTTAAATTTATTGAAATTTTATATTTCAAAATGGACTTCATTTTTGTATTCCTAATATTGAAATTAGCCTATGTTGAATTTTTTGTAATTTTCTGAGAACTTCCAAATTTTTATGAATAGGGAAAATACATAAAACAAATTTTTTAATAAAAATAATTTATAGTGATAAGTTATAATATTGAGTGGTTTTAAAGTATAATTAGAATATATTTTTACCATTTTATCCAATGGTGGTCATTAGAATTAATTTAACATTGAAAATGGACATAAACAATTGCCAATCTTTTGATATAAATTGTTTCTTAAAAACACGCTATTTGTTGTAACAGCAGGAATTAATTATAAAATTAATTAATGAAACTTATATGTTTGGAATTTTTTAAAATAGACATCATTTTTGAATTTGGAATATCAATTATAGCTTAGGGTGAAATTTTGGCATTGTTCTGAAAAACTTCAATTTTTGATGAATAGTGAAACCACTAAGTGGTAGTTAAATAACTGATTTTTCGTTTAAATGAAATATTACCACTTCTGTGATTTGATTTTCAAAAATCCAACATACATGGTTGTCATTAAGAAGTAAAATGTGGTTCAATGAGATCAAAATAATTTTTTGGTGAATAGTAACTTTTATGTTCTTAATCGCGATTAGAGGTAATTAGTGTAGTTTAAGGTAAAAATAATGTTTTAATATTATGAGATGAGCTTGAAACTTGTCCTACTCCTATTGGATGAGTCATGGCCGACCAAGAGAACCCATGGGTCAACTTGGGGACCCCATGGAGCCACTTTGGTTGGAAAATGACATTAATATATATATATATTTAATGTTAAAATTAAATTGACACAAACATGAGTTGTTTTACTAAAACAGTTTTTAAGTGGGGTTACACAAGTCCAAATTTTGATTATAAATATTCATTAGAAAGATAAAAATATTTCCTACATCATATTATTTTTTTTTATAATTTTTAGACATTAAATAAATTAAATTATTTATGACATCATGATGATGCAGTGATGACCTCATTATTTAACGATTTAAATAAAATGGGAAGATAATGCAAAAGACAAGGCGTACACTTGTCCAAAGCCTATTGGATGAGGATATTTAGAACCCTTATCACCTTAGACTCGAATTATATAAGTGTGGTACTTCTAAAATCCGAAACTCATTTTATAATAAAGTGACTTTTCATTACATTCCAAAAGTGCCCATCCTCTCCACTTATAAAAGGCCCCCACCACTCCCACCTTATTCACACCTTCAAGCCATTTGGCTCGGCCAACCTCTGCCCAAATACTCTCCCAACTTCCCCCTATTACTCCTAGAAGCCTCACTTTGGGCATAACTCTTCCCAAGGAAGCCTTTGGCTCAAATCAAAAAAGAGTTACCCGATTTTGAGGTAATGTATTCTCTAATGTTGTTTTGTTTTATTTTTCTTCTCAAACCCCCTAAACTCTTTTTATTCATTTATTTTGTAACAACAACAGTATCCTCAATATACTAGGATGTTTTTATAAGAAGGATTCGAGCTACACTTACACACACCTACATCTAATGGTCAAAGAACATACGGTTTCTGTGGATGGTGAATTTCTGCCTCACGAAACGATGATTGTTCAACACTCATATAACACCTTCAAAGGTGGCCATTAAGATGTCACTATATTTATATATGATATATAATGTGTTTATGTTTTACTTATGCTTCTTTATTTCTCGTTTATGGCATGCTTTATGATTTCCATTATGGGTAAAACGCGATAATTTCATTTTAGGAAGTGCGGACTACCGCCCCCTCAAAGTGATTTGAATCGTTAATGCCATATGTGGGATGTATAAACGATGGATTAAATAGTATTATACACTATATTATACTGTAATTATATTATAAATTTATATCATTATGATTCCGTTCCATTAAATACGAAATAGAAATGAAAGTAGCGTTCATGTGTACGTACGACTTACCGTCTCCATGAACGGTGCATTTCATTTCTTATCTCTAAATGTTACGTGACATTATGAATGAATGTATATACTGGATATATATCATATATATGATATCTACATCATTAATATAATTCTGGATATAATGGATATTTCACCACATGAACAACTTGAAATTATAGGATGTTTATTTTTGACTCAAGTACCAAAGATCGACAAAACGACCGTTATTAACATAAATAATTACATAATGTTCATAACATGGTAATAAGGGATATAAAAAGAATAATGAACATGAAAAAGGTTCTTATGTAAATAGGAATTAACTCTATTTTATTATTCAGGAGGTTAAAGAACGGTTGAGTCATGTCAGACACGAGGTAAGGGAACTTCTTAACCCAATTTCCATTCTTTGGGTTAATCTCCTACTTTCAAATTACGTCATGATATTTTTATGTCCTATCTTGTATTTGTACTTTCCTTATGTGTAATTATAGTGAATACACATAATATATCTATTTTATTTTAAAAAGGATCTTTGTAAGGACTTCGTCTCAATCTCCTTTCATTGAGGCATATTTGGTTTTATACACAAATTTCTTTTATACGGTGTATAAACCCCTTTGACTTTTACGTTTATTCAAAAGGAATCTTTTTTATACAAAGCGTTTTACTAAACGACAACAAGGAATGTTTTCTTGCCGTACGTATGCGGCGACAACGACTTCTCTGCCGCCGTGACTATTATTTGATTTTCGGCTTCCTCTACAAGCCGTAACTTTTTTTAATGAAAAATAAATACAATGTTTTAACTTTATTTTATTTTGGTATTGAAAATGGTTTTGAAAGCATTTTTTTTATATCAATGTGTTGTATTGATATCTTGTGATTGAAATGTGGAAATATTATGTTTCCTTTATGCTTGTTTTATGTGATACAATTATGTTATGGTTTATGATATGTTTAAACCTATTCATATGAGGAATGCATTGGACTTAATAAGTGACGGGTGGAGCCCGCTATAGCTCCTCGATGCATCGGCAGGTCTCATGAGACAAACTAGTGTCTTGGCACGAGGCTTTGACAAAATCTTATTTGTTGTCTTGGCACGAGGCTTTGACTACGTGGTTATGATAGTCTGACATTATACATTCCATCATTATGAAAGTGGTTATTGATATTTCATGTGATTATTCGACCAGTAGAATATCAATGTGAAGAAGTGAATGGCATTATCTCATTTTACTTTTTCCATATTATGTTGATGTTCAAGTTTAAAAGGCTTTTGTTTTAGTTATACATTGCCTTAAATGTTTATGTTTATTTAGGAAGGCTTCCGCAATATTGTTATCCTTACTGAGCATTTGAGCTCACCCCTTTCAATGTTTTAATATTTTCCAAGATGTGAAGAATTATTTTATGAATGACCTGCAGGGATAGTCAGAAGAGGATATGAGTGTGGACTATGGAGACTTTTTCTATTGTAGTTTTTCACTTTATGATGTAATGTATCGTTTATGAATGTATCTAGTGTTTCCAAGGCTACTAAACTAATCGGCCTTTCGAGACTTGATCTTTTGTGATCATGCCAATGTTACGAAGTAATGCACCGACTCTGGGTAGTTGGGGTCGGGGCGTTACATGCATAGACTACTGGAGACTGAATCATGTAATAGTCAAGAATCTCTACCCTTCCCCTAGGATAGACGATCTCTTTGACCAGCTGAGGGGAGCAGGATGGTTCTTGAAGATCGATCTGCGGTCCGGATATCACCAAGTGAGGGTGAAAGAGGGCGATATCTCCAAGACTGGCTTCTGGTTCAGATATGGGAACTTTCAATTTTTAGTCATGCCGTTCGGCATTAACAACACTCCAGCTGTGTTCATGGGGCTCATGAACTCCATCTTTTAGGAATATCTAGGTCAGTTCATAGTCATGTTTATTGATGACATCCTAATGTACTCATGATCAAATTAGTATCATGTTGAGCACCTGATAACTGTTTTAAAGGTCATCTGGCAGCACCAACTCTATGGGAAGTTGTCCAAGTGATAGTTCTGGGCACGAGAAGTGCACTTACTTGGGAACGTGGTGTCTGAGAAAGGAATAGTGGTGGACCCATCGAAGGTTGAGGCGGTTGTTTCTTTTGACGCACCCAAGAACGTTGCAGAGGTTCGTAGTTTCTTTGGACTAGCAGGTTACTACCGAAGGTTCGTAACCAACTTCTCCCGATTTGTAGCACCTTTTACATATTTGACCAAGAAGGACCACGATTTCGTGTGGAATGGGTAGTTCCAGGCAGCCTTTAGCTATCTGAAGGAGAAGTTGGTAAGTGTCCCAGTGTTGAGGTTTCCAGAGGAAGGGGCGACATATGAAGTGTTTTGTGATGCTTCAGGGCAAGGACTCAGGTGCGTGCTGATGCAACAACATGGGGTGATCTCTTACGAGTCTAGACAGTTATGTCCTCATGAGCGTAATTATGCCACCCATGACCTGGATCTTGCGGTGGTCATTTTTTCACTAAAGTTGTGGCGGCATTACCTCATCGGGGAGCGCTTCATGGTCTTCACGGATCAGAAAATCTTGAAGTATATCTCTCCCAGCGGGACCTAAACTTACGAAAGTGAAGGTGGATGGATTTCATTCATGACTACGACTTCAAGATTTCCTACACCTCAAGAAAAGGGAATGTGGTGGCCGATACCTCGATCAGGATGTCGAAAAAGGATTCGGTTCGAGAGTGAACAGATGCTTGGAAGGGGATGGTGGAGTTGGCTACCCTGCACTTGGATGCGTGGATGGATGGTGGCAGAGGTTTCCTGTATTAGATGATAGTGCAGTCTTCTCTATTACGGCAGGTGGAAGAGTCTTAGTGGGGAGACATAGAGAGGGAAGTGATGCATGACCGGGTTAACTAAAGAGATGCTCCAGAAGGGTGGATAGAGGATGGTCAAAGTCAGATTATTTTTTGAGGAATGATGTTTGTCATAGAGGAGATGCGCGGAAGGGTTCTTGGTGAGTTCCAAAACTCACCCTTAGAAGTGCACCCAAGAGTTTCCAAAATGTACCAGGGTTTGAGAGGTCAGTTCTGGTGGCCTGGGGTAAAGCGGGTGGTGGCAGAGTTCGTGGCCAGGTGCCTACTGTGTCAGCAGGTGAAGGTTGAATACTGTGTTCCAGGTGGCTTATTGAAATCTTTGGACATCCCCATGTGGACGTATAATGACAAATCGATAGATTTCATCACAGGGATACCCATGGTTCAAGGAGGCTGCGATGCTATCTGGGTAGTGGTGGACCGGTTGACGAAATCGGCTCACATTCTGGCAATCAAGAAGTCGGGTGAAGTGGATACCTTAACACGAATGTACGTGGATGAGGTAGTGCAGTTGCATGGAGTTCCGAGGTCCATAGTCTCAGATAGGGATGCACTGTTTTCCTCACGAATCTAGAGAGGATTTCATCATGCTTTTGGAACCCAGCTACGTCTTAGCACTGCTTTGCACCCCCAGACAGATGGTCAGATAGAGCGCACCATCCAGACAATGGAGGACATGCTACAGGCTTGTATTAGAGACTCTAGAGGATCTTGGGTGTAACACTATCCTTTGGTAGAGTTTTTCTACAATTATAGCTATCACTCCACCATTGGCATGGCTCCGTTCGAAGCCTTGTATGGAAGGCCATGTCGCTCACCCATGTGCTGGACCACAGATGGGGAAACAAGTGTTCTTCACTTGGGAGTGGTGCAGAGAATGACAGAGAAGGTTCAGTATATACTGGAGAAGATGAAGGTGGCGTAGGACCGACAGAAGTCATATGTTGATAATAGGAGGAGACCCTTGGATTTCGGGGTTGAGGACCACGTGTTCTTGAGGGTCTCCCCTCAGCATGGACCACAGAGGTTCGTTAGGGGGAGTAATCTCTGTCCATGGTTCATAGGACCATTCGAAGTGCTGCGGCGGGGAAACAAAGTGGCTTATAAGCTAGCGTTACCACCACCGATACTGAGAATACATGACGTCTTCCATGTGTCACAAATCCGATGGTATCTACACAATGATTCACATATCCTCGACGGGGGAAATATGGACATCGAGGCTGATGTGACATTTGTGGAAAGACCATTGAGAATCATGGATCGTGAGGAGAAGGTGCTATGTGGATGAACCATTCCTTTGGTTCGTGTGTTGTAGAGGCATGGAGGGATCGAGGAAAGTACCTGGGAACAGGAGACGCAAATACTCGCCTAGTACCCAGAGCTGTTTTGAGTTTTGTTTGGTTTTGTTTGTACTTGTTGTGATGGAAAGCCATACCTTGTTAACTATGGAAGATGCAGCTTTCCTTTCAGTGGATGTGTATGAAGAGTCCAAACTATGGGAATGGGAGGACCCGATCACTAATCAAGATGCATTAAGATGGATACTATTAAACCCATGCGGGCGAGTCAGTGATACACAAAGCGGATATTATCTGGACATGGAGGAGGAAAATCCTTAACCCATATGAGTGGACAACTTGACCAATTTACTATTGCATGGTTTCTTGAGGGAGAGGTGTTTCTAGATGTCGATGAGGTTCACTCCTGAGAGGTATCTTTTTAGGTGGTTGTTCGGACCCCCTCTTTTCTTCTGGTCTAGTTTCGATTCTCGAGGATGAGAATACATTGAGAGGTATTTCATGTAATGGCCCATACCCTCATGGTCCAACCCTTTTAGAAAAATCTGGATCCAAAGGATGGCCTCTCGGTGGGTGTGAAAGATCGGTGTGAGACCGATCAGAGTGCGACCTATCAGAGTGCGACCAATCGTCGTGAGATCAATCGACATGCAACCGATCAGTGTGAGACCGATTGACATGCGACTGATCAGTGATCCAGCGATCGGTGTGACACTATTGGTGTGTCACAGATCGGTGCATCACCAATCGGTGCGACCTATCGGTGTGTGTCACGGTCAGTGTTTCCCCGATTAGTGCCTCACCAATCGGTGAAACCGACCGGTGTGACACGATTAGTGTGTCACCAATCGGTGCGGCCGATCTGTCTGACCGATCGGTGTGTGGCACGATCAGTGCCACCCGACCTTGTCGGGTTTTCCTTTTAATGTTCCTCATGTAACACAACTTTTAGGCCTTTCTAACCATTGGGAAGTGGTTAGAGGCTGTTTTTATGACCTTAATCAATGGTTAAATTCCTAAGGGTGGGGAGACCCTCAACGAACTTAGCTGTGTGTCTGCATATCGTGCCCCTCTAGTTATATAAAATTATTTAAAGACCTAGCTGTTACCACCTTTTCCAATGGAAATATTTAAATAACAATTAATCCCATCATGTGTATACACCCAACCGCGTGGGGAACCATGATCTGACTATAAAGCCATTCAAATCCCCATATCCTGTAACAACATGATCTTATCTATAAATCACACGAGAATTATTTCTTCTTCTTCTTCTTACTTTTGGCCAGACTCCTTTTATTCCCTGTGCGTTTGGAGTCTCCCTTCCCGAGACAAGAGGTGCGCCTGTGTTGGAACCTTTCCACTCACCCTTGGAGTCCCCGACGTTCTTGGTGCGTGGAAAACGTCAATCCTTGATCAACCAAGTAGAGTTTTTTCCTTCGTCTCTCCTTACAGTGTATCATGCGTGGTTTGTATGCTATTGATTCTATGCGGATTCACGAAACCAAACATAATGAAGAAAATGAATGGACCTTAAAGAATGATGGGGGTGTGATCGATGTCCTGCTATACTCTTTGATGTTGATTTGTGTTGTGAACTGCATGGACTTGGGCTCACTGAAAATCATGGCTATTGGTGGTCCTTCCTTGCGTCCTAATGAACCCCTGTCTTTGGTGATGACTAAATAAATGTAACATGGATTGGTTAGTAACCAAAACTTATTTGTTTTAAATGGATGTTCAGTAAAACCAGAATCCATGTGTGACCACCCCAGTTAACAAAGAAAAAGAAGAACCTAATGAATGATGTGCTTGAACCTGGATGTTTCCCTACTCTGTTTTGGTAGTTGGTGTGTTGTTCTGCTTAATGATTATGGGGTGAAGTGGATGGGGATGGGATCCTCTATGGTGGTAGGGTTGTTGGATGTGAATCTGAAGCGGTGTGGGGATTTATCCTGAGGCTTGGTTTGGTTCCATTTCTTTGAGAGATTTCATTGACCCCTTTGTTGTTGTGACTTCAAAAGAGAACTGGGTGTTAATGCATAAATTTTTCATTGGCTGTTTCTCATTCTCTAGCTTTTGGATATTCCTGTTTGTTTCCCAGTTGTGCAGAATTCACCTAAATGGGATCACCTGAACATGAAAGCAAGAATGAGTTGTGTTTTTTCCGCGAGTGTTGTGCCTTTCTTTTATGAATGAATAGTAACATAGTGTTTGTGATTAGGATGGATTCAGAAACCTTAGTTTGGGATGACTTCTTGTTACCTATACATATATCTATAGTTTTTCTATTTCTTATTCACATCCCACCCAAGTTGAGAACTTTGTGCCGAACACGCCCATTTCACGGGGGGATGGTGTTTTCCCAACACTCCTATGAGTGGATGGTTATTAGATCCTTTTTTGATCTCTTTCCTGAATAGCCCAAGACACTTTAGGCAGGATGTGATGGACTGAGGTCCATTATAGCCAAATATTATTTGGGCAGGGTATCTGTGGTAGTTGGCCCAGGTGTGTGCAGGTAGGTTGTTTCCCAAGAATCTTCAGGATGTGGCCCATGTGTCTTCGGTCATAGCAGTAGTTGTTCTGGCCCAGGTGTTTGCGGGTGTGGTTTCGTGTGGTGGTTGCAGCCAAGGTGTTTGAGGGCAGTATGTGTGGTTTCAGCCCAGGTGTTTGCGGGGGGGGGGGGGGGAGGAGGATGTGTGGTTGTGGCCCAGGTGTGTGCGGGCGGGGTGTGGCAGTGGGACTGCGATGAGAATGATGGGATTGGTTCGATGTGTAGGATGTCTTAAATAACCAGTGGGAGAGTGGCGTGGGGTACCCAAACATCGATCTTCTATTACTATACATTACTTGACTTTTGTTTTTTTGGGAGTGTGCCTTGGTGCGGCTTGGGTGGATAGTTTTACTTGCTATGTGCTTTGGTTATTTCATTTCTCACAGGGCATTATAATGCCTCTCCACTTGTGCATAAGAGTCATTGGTTTTCCCTACTGAGTAAACATATATTGTCACCCTATGTATATAAACATCTTTTAGGTTTCCGTGAGGACTTCAGTGATCGTTCAAGATTGTACTAGCTCAGACATTGGGGCAGTTTCTGTTTTCACTTTCCATTTTCATGGTAATTTACCTTTGGACTTCTTGTGGCTTGTATCTCTTACTTTTGAACATGCATATGGGAATGGTTTACTTTTAGCTTTACCTTTACTTTCATTCTTGGTGTTGTTGGGGTTTCTATCTTATCTCCTAATCCTATTAAAATAAAAAGGGTAATGCCTTCCATCTTGTGTGTGATTCCATACCCTGGGTGGTAGTCGCCACTCCGGGACCTATTGAAGGCGTGTCTCGGGGGTCATTATAACTCCTTTAACTTAAAGAAGGAAGGGTCTGGAAATCTTCTGTCCCTTCCCTCCTTTTGGTGAAGGTGGGTCGTGACAGAGGGAATCTGTGTATGATATATTAAAATAATTTCTCCATTATATAATATTTCGTCATTAAAAAGACTATACTCTGTATATTTACCAAAGAAATGAATAAATTTATGGACATAATAATTTTTTATTGGTTCAACATCACTAGGATACATACAAGGAGAATATGAAGGAAATGTTCAATTTTAACAAAATCCACTAATGTTATCTTCTATTACAAGATCATGAGTAAACCACCTATCCCTATGAGTTTACAATCATTTAGAATTTGTAATATCATTACTATCTCAAATAAAGTGTCTTTACTTATCCTTATAATATTATTATTTTTATCTAAATAACCTTATAATTTTTTGTATATATATGAGAGTTCCATGAAACTCATTTTCTCCTAGTAGACTAATTACAGTTCATGATGTAACAATTTGTTTACAGAGATCCCTGAAAGGAATAGTTTATGTTTTTCCAAAAAAAATTAATACCATTATAAAATCGCTTGAATTACATACCATGGTAACATCATCAATTGAATTTATATCACATAGTTATCAAACCTTCGGAACCACCACACATTTGAGAGCTTCAATACACCACACAATGAAATTCCTATGTGATCTAAAATTCATTCTTGAACAGAGATCCTTTACAAACCACCTCCTTCTAGAACCAGTTTCAAACATTATCCAATTTTTTGTAGTGATGATTATTTCTAATCAATTTTACTCTAAATAATTATGTGATTCAGGGTATTTTATATAGTAAATGAAACCCAAAACACCTATTAATCACAATTAAATTTAACACCTTTTCAAATTATCAATCACCACATACTGGAGAAAATATGTGGTTGACATAGTGCAAAAATCCCCTTATGGTAGTTTTTCAAACACCTTCTCTTAGAAAATGATCAAAAATCTTTTTGGTGGCCTCTAACTCACCGTTATTCATAGAAAAAAAAACCATTTGGTGTTCATATATCAGTTTTTTATGTGGATTCATTAACTCTTATGATTTTTTCTCACAGTTTCCCAAACATTTTGTGGGGATTGTATAGAAAATATCTTATATAGAAAAGAAAGATATGATAAAAGGCCACAATGAATTATTTAATATATTATGTGGTATATTTATTTTATTGTGTAGAGAAAATTCATTTTCTTTACAATTCTCATTCCAAAAAATATGGAAAATACTGGGAAACTGTTCCACCTTCAAATATACTTCATCACCAACAACCATAATGGAATGTTGTCAACCTGAATTTTAAACAAGAAAAACCAACCCAAATTAAATAAAACAACACAATGAGGTGTTTTTCATAAAAACAACCCCTTTTATTTTTACAAAACTTCAAAAAATTACAAGACACTTTTGACGAAGAACATGAACAAAAAACCTTCTAAAACACCACTTCCACATTGCCACACAAGAAAGTGAACATATTTTAATAATGTAAACCCTTAGACCACATGATACATGATAAGTGTGAGATAAAATATATCATTAAAATTTTTCCTTTTAATTCCTTCATTCTTGAAACACCCAATTCATATAACTCTACCTTTTCACTCAAGAATGCTAACTATTCATCCCTATAAAGAAAACATCATTCATTATGAAACTATTTGGAAATTGTTGTTATATATTATAATTGAATGAAAATATTCACCATAATTAGATTTTAAACTCAGCCTATATATATGCTTCCCTTATCTTCCTCTCCCCTATTCATTGTTAAGAAATGTTCACCACATTATAAATAGACCCAATGGTGACACTTTCTTGGACTACAACATGTAAAAGAAAACAAATAAAAAATGGAAAAAACACACCATACCATGGGAGGAGAGGGTATTACATCGACATTATTCAAGTCTGGTGAGTCAACTGAACACTAAGATCCAGTCGATGTCATTGATTAACTTCTCTTAGTAAGTATATCATTAGGATGTATGCAACATGTAGTTTAATAAGAACATACTTGAGCTTCAAAAGTCCATGCACCACTTTATTATTGATTAAATGATTCTTTATTTCTATACTATTTTTCATTAGGTGATCGAAATGATATTTTCTAATATATATAAAACATCGACTATCATAATGGATTATGATCTAATACATCACTTTAAATCCATTTACAACAATATTATACTCTATCCACAGTAACAACATGTTTTCTTTAGAAACATCAATATATTCAATGTCTTCTATGATAAATTAAAATAAATATAAAATATTGTTTTGACTAAAAATCTATTGTCTACCAATATAGAATGGTCCACCTAATGTTGACATTCAATCACCTACTAAATTTACACAATTTGTATCTATAAAAGTCAATTACTTTGTCTATGAATTTCTCATTGTATAATAAACCTAAATCCACCATGACTTTGATATAATAAATTTCTCCTTTATGTAATATTAAGTGGATTTCATAGGGATTAAATTGATATCATGCCCCAAGGAATGTGAAAATTACAATATTAGGTCTTTCCATTGTTAATTAAAATTGAATTCCAATGATCTGTCTATATTCTATGATATTTACTTCTTTGGCATTATTAACCCTTTTACAATTTCATTCGAGTAGTAACTGAATTTTTAATTTATTTTGAGTTTTTAATTCCTAACCTTCTAAAATACTACATAGAATATTTTAATTGATAAATAAATTTGGAATGTCTTCCTTTCATTGTCTGTAAACTGAGGAAAAATGTTATCTCATCGACCATAGTCAATTAAATTTTTCATTTCATGAAATAGACATATTATTTACATTTCTCTCCATTGAATCCATTCATTATTATTTCATTGAAGTAGACTAAAACCATCAAAATTTTATTGTTATCGTTTTTAACATAGGGATTATAATTTAATCCACCATGCTAAAAATTGGTCTTTTTAAAATACTGATCATGTTGTGAATACTAAGCTCTTAGTTCCTACTTTAACCCATATAGTGCATTCATTAACTAAAAAGAATTGTTCACATCTTTATTAATGAGAAAATAATTTTTTTAATATAGAATTTTCCTTATTGAACCCATTAAAAAAGATAACATGACATTCATATCAAATAGTTTTAATTTACTTTGAATGACTATGGATAGGAATAGTCTAATTGTCTCCCGTGTTGCATTAGGTGCATGTAACAAGCATATCCAGGTCATTTAGACATGCCACCTGATCCGTTACTATCACTTAACATAAAAAAATTGGATAATAGAAACTAGAATTGAATATCGTAAAATAAATACATAAAAAAATATCAGAAATTATAAATAGATGAGATACCACAATAAAATACAGTCCAAGCTAAAAACATGCTAAACTAGGAAAGCAAGTCAAATCCCCACATGACAAACAATCACCTCTAAAAATACATGAACCAAAATTAGAAACCACGTGTGAATCCATAATGTTATAAGATGATATCCCCTTTACCTGAATCTTGTAATAAAACATCTACATATTCTCAAAGGCACAAGTATATTGTAAAATCAATCCCATTTGGATACCAACACAGATAATATACAAGGACTTGTATCAAGAATGAAACAATTTTAGCTTAAAAATAGTTTTAAACATAATTTTCAATAATCCAAACCATTTATAAGTCATTTTCAATTTTTTCTCATTTGGATTTCATAAGACCCATTCATATTTTCAAACATGTAATATGTAAAATAGATGTGATAAAAAAGTAAATAATATCCAAACATCATGATGTAAACATGTGAACTCATATCTATGAAAAAACATATTATGTGAAGTTATTTGATACAAATAATTTTATATAAACATGTGATCAATTATCCGTGATAAAAAAATCTTGATATAAATAACCACCAATGACAAATAATATCACATATTTGAATCTATCTTCTAGTAAACTCCATACTATACACTAAGAAGAAAAGAATAAATAGAAACAACATTGAATACCACTAATATCTAGTCCCAAAAGTTGATATAAAAAATGATATCGAGTCCTTATAGACTATATCAGAAAAGGATACCTCTTAATGGTTTGGTATACATGCTAAGGCTACTCATTTATCTTTTCTGATTCACCCATGGTTCCCCATTGGAATTTACCAAATTTCATTTTAAATTCGTGATAACAATTTAATAAAACATTTTCAAATCCAATATGATCCACTTTAGAGTATGAAAACACATTTATATATGAATAAAATTTATTTTCAAGGAAAAAATCATTTCTAAGAAACATTGTATTGCCCAAGAAATCATTCTTAAGGACATATCACTTATAATAAAATGAAAAATAAAATTAATATATTCATAATAACATATAATTAATCACATTATCCCATTGTAAAGACACACCTACCTCATCACTTGGAAACAAATCTACCTTCAACAACGGTGATTAGGAACCAAGAGAAGAAGCATTAAAAGATATTGAATTACAAGAAACTGAAAATTGTTGATGGAAAACACTATCTGATGACATATACAAACACAACCATAGAAAAATCCATAGCCTATATAAAAACCAAAGAATAAAAATAAGTATTATATACCTAGATAAAACAAACCCAACCTCAATGGGGATCAATAATTGAACAAAGCAATCTTGAAGGGATGGATTCACCAAAAGACTCTTAAAGAGGGCCTCTAGGATGAGAGAATGTAATTCTTTAATGAGTGAAAATATAAATCATCTCTAAAGCACAAAAAATACTAAATTCATGACTATTACATGACATGTAATCCCTTTACATGAAATTTATTTCAAGAAGCTCGTATACACTGAAAATCATGTCAAATTTTTATTTATGATGAGATATTTTCCATTAAACTACATAAAACTATTATAGTGAGTTTAAATCCTTCATGCCCTATATCCATTTCCTGGTTTTTACACGATAGCCATTATATGGCATGTACTTCCATTACACGGTTTGTAATTACCCTATAAAAAGAAAAATATGAAGGTTTAATCTGAAAAATCTCTGTCTTCGCCAATATAGGTATCCTCCCAATTTTCTTTTTATCACTAATCATGAAATGTAAATGGATACCCCAAAAAAATTTAGAACATTCCTCTTATAATGGTAATGGGGTTATACAATCTCCCAACCAAAAATCTTTCTACCCCAAGAATTTTCTCAAGATATGGAATCTACAAAAATAGAAGGATTATATTACTACATCAAGGAATTTTTCTCCCACTTCACATGAATATCCTATCTACACACTTATAGTATCTAGACCATGGGGATCATTTTCCAGCACACTACCTTATCCAGGAGATCCATAATATAAACTTACTTCTCAACCAAAGTGGTATCAGGCTCAATATTACCGTACTCCCACCTAATTAAATTGGAATTTTATGGTATATATATCTTCATTTGAGAAACATGAAATTTTTTTAAATAGTTTTCAGGCCATATGTAAATTAAACAGATGGGCCACCCCCATAGTTTTCCAAAAATCTCAGAGGGCCTCACAAACATCAATGCCAACATACCGTACATACCCAACCAATTTTGTCCTAAACAAGGGTAATTTAAGAAAAACCTAATTACCATATTTTTTCTATTGTATCCCATGAAAATGGACTGCATAATATTTATAATGACTATGTTACGTGATCAAATCCCTCTTTTTCAATTACACCACTTCTGTAATCTCTTAAACAACACTAGGTCTGACTAAGGACCGATCTCACATTTCTTCTTTTAATAAGGGAGATCTACATAGTTTCCTATAAAAATCATATAATGGAACGATATTTATCAAAAACTATATAATTAATGTTATTATGAAATCCATCTAAAGAAAAATAATTTTATTAGGATCCTCTAAAATCAAGAAAACTATCCCTGAGAATATCTCTATGAACTTGGATAGATCTCTCAATGTGTAGATCCATCTGTGGATGATAATTTGTTCCTAATTTTATATGGGAACCCATAAAATATAGTAATCATTTTCATATCATTGATATGAACCTCATATCTCTGTCAGAAAATAATTGTATAGGGAACCCAATGAAGTATCACAGTCTCTCAAATAAACAAGTCCCAAATTTTTTGTAACTATTATCGTCTCCCAAATAGGTATAAAATGAACTAATTTCATTATTTGATCAATAATCACCAAAATCAATCCTTTCAACAAAGGGTATATGGAAATAAAATAATGAAATCCATTTAAACATCATGCCATATAAATATTAGAATGGTTAAAGATTCAAAACCCTTGCATGTCTCTTATGTTCTTCCAAAATTATATGACAAGTAAGACACGACAATACCGAATACAAAATTCACCATCTCATCCACTTACACAAATAACGATGTCTCAAATAATTCTACATATTGGTAGTACCTGGGCGCATAGACTAACAACAATTGTTCCCACTATCTAACTACTCATACCACATGGAAAACATAATTATCAAACTATTGCAAAATAACAATGCTCCATTGGGAGATTGAGACCACTCACCTTAGGTCTCCCCACTATAAAATATTTCATTAAAGAGTAATCACTTAGTGTATGTGACCTTCCATGTTTAAATCCCTCATCAGAAGACCATTCTACTTTCTTTGAATCTAAGAACACCTTTCCACCATTCTCTTCCACTCACATGCTCATCTTAGAAAACAAACTCATCAGGGACCACTCATAAACTGATTCCTTCACGAGTTGTGTCAATAATTTAAAGAACAAATCATTATGAACAACAATCATTTCCCATGAGTATAATAAATATTAAATAATTATAATGGTAATCTACCTAGTATCTCTGTCATAAATTCAGCTCCATCTGAATAAAAAATATATTTCACACCCTTAGAATCTGAGTAAAATATCAAATGCTACCAAAAGAAATAGTGATGCCACATTTTTAGTGAATTAATAACCTCTAACAACTAAACATAATGGGTATAGTATTTCTTCTCATTAAGGTGTAACTGAATGAGCCATAAGACATAACCTATTTCCCCAACATCACAATACATCCAAAACTCAAACCAATCGCATTGATGAAAACATCACAACCACATATCAGTTATGGAAGAATAAAAACTGGTGTCAAAGTAAAATTCACCTTAATCACCCCAAAATTTATCAGATACATTTCATTCCATTCCATAATTAAAACCCATGGGTTAAATCTATCAACAAAGACAAGATATTGGATAATTCATAAACATGCTATCTATAGTTACGATCCAAACCCAAGAATCTCTTGATCTGAAAAGATTTTCTAAGATACTCCTAAGAAGTAACATCCCATACATTTTTAGGATCTAAAAATATTTCCTTCCTAGATATGTCATGCCCAAAAAATCAATTCATGGATCCAAAACATACACTTGGAATGTTTACTATGAAGATGATGTTCTTTTAAGGATTGAATAATGAAACAAAAATTTCCCATGTCCTCCTCCTATGACATAGAGTAAAAAAATATCATCTAGAAACACAATAACAAAATGGAACAAAAACCAATGAAATATCTATTTCATCAAATCCATAAACACCATAATAGAATTATTGAGAGTGAACATCTTGACCAAAAATATGAAATTCCCATATAAAATCCTAAAAATTATCTTAGGTATATTATTTTGTCAAACTCTCAATTGGTGTTACAAACACCACATGTCAATCATAGAAAACTAATGAGCCCCTATATGATGAAAAAAGAGATCATAAATCCTTGGATAATGATGTTTTTAATGGTCACATGATTCACCTTTTGATAATCAATAAAATTTTTGAGACTCCCATCTACCTTATTATAAATAGGATAGGTGAAGACCATTGTGATATGGTCAGATGAATAAATCCTTTAGCCTCTATGTTTTTAAAATAGACCGTAAATTCCCCCAGATCTGTAGGGTCAATACAATAAGATATCATAGAAATGGACATCGGTAGATGGGAGCAGGTCCACTGTAAACTTATCCTCCCTATACAGAGGAATAATAGAAAAAAACATTCGAAAAGAACTCAAGGTACGCACACAAAATGTCAGGAAGTAGAACCCCAGAAATGGTATACTGTATCAAGAATCATCTATAAAAACTAGCATGAGTTTACCCCAATATAATGAATATAAATCCCCACATTTCTTGATATGGAGTCCCAATCACCATAGAAAAAATGAGTGACACTATCGGTAGATAATTACTGAACTCAGTAGTGATAAATCTATATCTTGTCTTAGTATTGATCATCTAATACATGTCAATAATAAATTAGAAGAAGTCATGATCATGAACTAAAAAGTCCCACTCAACCTCAAAGTCTTCTATCAACAACTAATATGTATAACATGTAAACCCATTTTTGGACCTTTTCTGAAAGAAATGGAAAGTTCCATGAGGAATTGAATAATATATAAATGAAAATCCCACAATTAAACTGATATTAAATATATAAAATAATGAGTATCACTTGTATTATGAAAATAGAGAACCATAGAAGATGATATAAACTATGTAACAGTAATAGTAGCTGACCCTACATCAAATTATTATGGAATAAACTCCACTACATAAATCCATATGGTATTAGATACATGAAAATCCCTTATATCCTGAGGATTTATTCCATCACCCTTAGAATTATCTACTCAAAACTATGAAACCATGCTGGGAGTGGTTCATTCCCTACATCCCTAATATTTCCTTTATAAAAACACTATTTTTGGATCAGTTGTCCCCAATGAAGACAATTCATAGGATCCTCTACACATATAGGCTTGGTATGAAATATATTTCCATATTGTTAGTAGATAACTTGTTTTTTCCTTATTGAAACCCCGAAAGCTGGCCCTAAAGAACGATGAACACCCTCACACTACCTTTTACTTCAAGAAGATAAACCCTGGATAACAAATGATCTAACTAAATCTCTATCCATAACTGACTTCCCAGCTATGATTTCCTTATCCAAAGATACCATTTAAACCAACTTCACAATGGTTGGAAGTCACATGACTCTACACAAAGACAGAATATCATGCCTCAGTCCAAAATCAATCCAATGAGCCTTCAGGTACTCATTATTGATAAGCATTGATGCCAGATGCACCAACACTATAAAATGGGAAGAATTATCTTGAACGGAATGCCCCCCTTCTCTAACATCAGAAACTCTTGAGTCTTCTATGCATGAAATATCTCAGGTTAGAAAGGATTGTTAATTAATTTCATGACTAATCCAAGGTAAGATTCTCATTTGGATTATCTTTCACAACATACTCCAATGATATCCTTCATGGTCCATTGAGAATATGTATGAGAAAACTGACTTTATAGTCCTCAAGAGTTTTTATGAAGTTAAAGATTTTTTCTATCCAATCAAGGAACTCTATGGATTACTCATGTCCTTTTTCACCATGAAATATGGGTGGATGTTTCTTAACAAATTCCAAGACAAGATCCACCACACATCTCAGGATCCTAACACCCACTTGTCTAATAGTCTGAAAATATTTGGTAACATCTTCTAATAAAGAATGATCCACTAGAGGATACACATATGGAACCTATCTCCAAGCATTCTTTCTTAGATTAGGAATATCTCCTCTTAGAGGTAATATCTAATCAATAACTAAAACCAATCAATATCTTGAAATTTTCAATATCATTGGACTAACTTCAGGTATTGATAATAAATAATCAAAAAATTATGAATTTAAAGATACCACAAAAGATCATACCTAAAAATTAATATTCCAATTTAAATGTAGTTCCCATATATTTCATTCAAATGAACTCAAAATCCATGTCTCAAACATGGATAAAATCCATTACCACCAATCATAACTCAGTTTCATTCATAAAAGTGAGATGGACATGCCTCTTTTTCAAACCTACTATTTGAATTATGATGAACCTAACTCCTATATACCCAACACACAAAACAAAACTCTAGAAGTGATAACACACTTCAAGTTGAACATATATATGATAACCAATTGTAATAAAATAGAACATTTCAACAAGAAAATATTATAAAACTAGATCATCATGTAAAGGTAAAATTAGATTACAGAAACCTGTATTGAATATCAAAAAAATAAGATATAGAACTAGATTACAAAGAAGAAACAGAAGAGATACCACAAATACTTACAATCCATGTTGAAAATAGTCAAAATTAAAAATCAATTCAAATTCCCATATAACCAAATGTTGACTCTATACCAACCCTAACTGATTGAATCCGCAATTGGAGAGGAATACATACTAGAAGATGCTATTCCCATTACATGAATCCTGTAATATAACATCTATAAATACCTAAAAGAACAATTTGGTGTGAGACAAATCCGAGAAGGGTACTACCACATTTACTATATGATGTATTATATCAATAAAGGAACAATTTTAGCAATAAAAACAATTTTACATAGAAATTTAATAAATCAAAACAATTTGTTAAATATTTTCCCTTTTACCCCTTTTTTTAATGAAATTTGTTGGTATTATCAAAATAAAAATATAAAAAGTAGATGTAATAAAATATAAACACATATAAATTCATGAAGAGGTAAATAGGTTAGCACATATCCATTAAAAAAACCTATCATGTAAAGCTATGTGATACAACCTCATAAAAAAAACACGTGAGAAATAATCCATGATAAAATGGTCATCTAATAAATAACTATTAATGAAAAAAAACCCTGAATATTGAGCTCTAGGATCCTGGAATCTACATACTAGAAACCTAAATGAAAATCCCATACTAAAAAAATATTGGATCCCACTGGTATCAGGCCGTATCTACCGATATCGTAACCAATATCTAGTCTTTTACATCGATATCACAAAATGTTGCCTTCTAGTGGTGTCGTACACACACTAAGGCTACCCATGTCTCTATCCCAATGAACCCAAGGTTCCCAATATGAATTTTTTAAAAAATAATTTTGAAACCATTAAAAAATATCCAAAAAAATATTCAATTCCATGTTGATCCACTAAGGAGTTCGAAAACCCATTTCCATATGAAAACAATTAATATTCAAAGAAAACCCACTTTTTTTAAAAAATATTTTCTATGAAATCATTTATAACCACATTTTATTTATAGTTAAAGAAAAACCCAAATTATTTTATCTATAAAAAATAAATTTAATTAAATTACCCCATTTTATAGAAACCCATACCTTAGCATGGTACAAAACTAGCTTTCATAGACAATGATGATAAAAAACAAATAGAACGACCTTAGAAAGACAAGTCACACTAATAAACTGATAATGATCGAGAGAAAACACTATTTGATAAAAACTCTAAACACACCCATGAAAAAAACCACAACCTCTACTAATACCAAAGAAAAACTAGAAGGATTACATACGAAGAGAGAATAAACTCAACCATAAGAGCAATAAATTGTGGAATGATGAGATATAAAAGGGAATGAATTAAATAATAATTTATTCATTCATTACCCATGAAACCACAATTTTTGCCTATTATAATGTGTGTACTACCTCTAATTTTTTTTTATTCTATGATGATCATATACTCTGAAAAAATCATCTCATTTTTATTAAAAATGGGATATTTTTCATTACACAATACGGACCTATTAAATAGTTAAAATCCATCACAATCTATATCTATTTCACAATTTCTATCTGGAGGATATTATATTGAATTTAATACCATTACTCAATGTTTATCTACCATAATAATAAGAAAAATAATCAATTTCATATGAAAATTATAACAAATACCTTGAATCACCATTATAGTTATTCTCCCAATTTGTTTTCAACACTACCGATCCAAAAAACAATGATACCAAAAACAAAGGTAAAAACATACATAATAGAAAGGTAATAGGTAATTACATTGAATATGTTTCATCAATATATATTCCCTCTATTTGAGAGTGTCTCTTACACATAATTCATTCTTCGTTTAAAATTATCATGTCGTCTTCATTCAACTTTTTATAGAAGACCCATTTTTTATGATAAAAATCTTATTCTTTAGCCTTGAAAAAATTTCCCATAACTAATTAATTTCAATTTTATTAACCTATTTGTTCATAAATTGAACCTTATTATTTTATCCTAAAGCTTTCATAAAATATTTTTTCATTGACTCTGATATGAAAGATGCATAATTATGAGTCTTAATCATCCATGTATAGACAACTATCAACTGATCACCAGTTATTTCATACCTATCAATTTCAGATCGAAACATTATTTATATATAGATAATTTTATTAGTTGATCCTTCTCGTCATTTTAATATTCCTTTTAATATTCTGTTAGTACTTACGATCGTCTTGAGCTGATTATTATTCATAACTATCTTCATGTGACAATTTATGGATTTGTTGAATATTTTTCTCCTACCCCAAAAATAATATCATTTCTCTCTAAAAATTTTATCATCCACTATTTGGATCATTTATATTCTTTGAATTTTTAGGTCTATCCCTGAGATATCCCTTCATCACCATAGGATAAAAAATTCTACTATTTCTCCTTATTGAGAATGAAAAACTCATTTCTAAATATTTGAAAGTGAATCAATGTCAAATTATTTACATCTCATAACTCTTGAAATTTTTTTTCTTCCTTTTCAAACCATATGGATCTATTATAAATCTATAAATATGATGACACTATTTATTTCCAAATATTCTCTGTGATTACATTCTAAATGAGCATCATTATAGACATATTTTTAATAATTTCATTTCTTATAACAACTAATCCAATTTTCTAAGGGGTTATTACTATTGAAAATTGGCCCCATAACCCATGTTTTTAATGATTATCCTCCACATGTTTTTTGTGAAATATATTCCATTATCAGTTTTTAAATTTCAATTTTTTCAACACATCATATTATTAACTTCCCTCCGGTATTTTTTTTTCAACTGAACACCACAGACATGGGTTTGATAACTGAAAATCATGAAATTATAGTAAAATATTTAATCAATAGGATATAAAATATCTTCCCATTAATATATATATAGAAATAGGTCTACACACATAAATACAAACAATTTCAAGCATTGTTGTGGACGTTTTTTATTTCAACTTATTTGTATTTTGAGTGATCTTCTATTATTTTCAAGCATTACATGTTTGAGTATTATCACAGGAAAACCTATAATTATATTGAGAATTATCACATTTCACAAGATCTATCAAGGATATCTAGACCATATGAAAAAGACGTTTACACTACAAAATATTTTCTTATTAATTGGATAGAAAACAATCATCTTCATATCCACTTACAAGGCTGATATTTTCCTTAATGAAATGTACATGAAAAAAACTACACTATCATTTCCCTGGATGATACAAACCTTATTTGTAAATATTATAAAATGTATAATGTTACACAGTTGATTGAAACATAATATGTATTGACTGAGAACATTAACAACCAATACATGATCTTGTCTCATGTCTTTCTCCAAAAATTTGATTTTCTAGAACCAATAATCATTAGTTCTTCATCATTTCTGAATCTAAAAAATTCCATGTCATACATGATTCCTATCACCATATCATTATTTAATATAATATCTAAGGTAAATCCACAATCAAAAGACCATATTCTTGTGTGATATGATTCTTTATGTAAATATCTACAAACCACTTCCCACTCGGTTCTTGTAATTGTTATCCATGTATTTAGATTTATACATGATGTTGAAATATATTCATGATATTCCTCAATGTAAGATGGACCTAAATATTCTTGTAGAGATGGAAATAAAATTTTCATTTTCATATCAAATTATGATTCTGGGACCTATTTCTTATGACCACTTTGAGTCTATTTCATCTCATTCCTCTGCACATTTAATAAGAAATATGTATCCATGTGTCTTAATACACTGAACAAAAAACAGTGTCTATAAAAATAATTCATTGAATATTTAACTTTATCTACCTTCATCTATTTTTATTATTCTTATCAGAACCTCTTTTAAATGGAACACATATTTGCGGAATGCCTCATCTTTTCCCAATAATAACACCAAAAATAAGGTGTAATCATTTTTTCCATTTATGCAATACTGGTTTTCCCTAGATTTCTATGATTCTTCTTATTCTGATTAATTATCAAATAAATAATCAACATCATAGTGGATTCTTGAGATCTGGCATCATTCATTGAAATTTCTTATTTGTGGTCATACCATATACCCGTTGTGTAATTTTTTTTATTTTTCTTCTCATAACATTTATTCGACTTTTCTTTTAGAACAATGAATTCTATATTACCCTTTTCTCTCACTTATTCCACCTTCATTCCATATATCATACAAGGAGCCACGATTTTCTCCTAATCATTTACGTTTCCTCATATGATGGAAACTTTTTATTCAAGTTCTTTGATAAGTTTGATTTGATATTTGAAAATGATAGTAAAATAATAAATAACTATATTCAATTCATTAACAATAAGATTATACTCAAAAAATTTCTATATGTTTATAGGCTTTTCATGAATGGACTCTAAACATTTTGAATTCAATTAAGAATTATCTTATTTCTTCAAATTCTTATAGATATTTTAATTATAAACAATTATATTTTCTCATTTTCATTTTGGATCTCCGAATAACTACTCTTCAAAATATAATTCTAATTTAACATATAGATAAAAACTTCCAAATAATTATTTCACATCATTATCTCTTTGTTACATTATATTAAAAATTCCCACAACTTCCCCCATAGTATTTTCATCATTATTCTTATAGTCTTCTATATCTTCTAGTAGAGATTCTTCTAGATTTTATATTTCTTGTTAAATAAGATTCTTCTTTCTGAAGAAATTTTACTACGTTTTTTTCATTATATTCACTATAGCTAATGATTTATTTATTTTGGTTCCATCATTATCATTAACACTATCATAAAATTTCATGGGACATGTTGAGGTTATATTTCCCACAATTCCATAATGACATCATCTAAGAGGATGTTTCCCTTTAAACCAACCTTTTATAATGTTATATTTTATTAAAGTAATGAAATAACCTCGTCCAAAAAATATTTTTCCTAATAATATTCTATTAAGATCTTCCTTATGGCCTTGAATTACATCTATTTAGAGTTCGCTTTCTCCGTAAACTCAGTATCATCTATTCCCATCCCATAATCTATATGAGTACAGTCTAAGTTATCCAATGTAAACTGTTTTGGATCTTTATATTCTAGTATAAGAATGATTGTATTAAATCAAGGTGGTAGTGTTTTCATGATGTTCTTAACAATATCCACATATTCGAGAATTTCTCTTTGATCATGTATGTCTTCCATGAAAACATTCACCCAATAAAATAATGAATCTAGGTAATCATTGGTTTACATTTTTAGTTCTTCTAATTTTTCCACTGAATTAAAAATTTAGCTTCTCAAATTTTTGAATCACCTTAATAAATATTTACTAGATTTTCCTACATTCTATGTGATGACTTACACGACATAACCTTTGTTTTGATTATTTTAGATAAATCTTCTCATAAGGAATTGATTCCTCTAGAATTAGTATCCAATTATACTTGTTTTTATTTTTTATAATGATCGATTATTCATAGTAGAAGAAATAAAATGAATTTCTGTAGTAAAAACATGTGTAAATAATGATCAAAATTAGTGTTGCATACATTTCTTTTATAACTATAAATTATTTCCATTGATGATTATAATCCCTTTATTATTAGCAACTTCCATTACTTCTACTGATAGAGAAACCTAAACATTAACCCTAAAATGTAATACCAATTGTCATCTCAACCTAGTTAAATACCCCAATTGGGGTTGGATTGAGTTATGATATGATATATTACAACAACTGTCCCTTTAATATAAGAACCTGAAAAACCTTGAGAGCAGAAGAGTGAATATGGGTGTCAACGTTTTCTTCAAAAGTGATAGATCTCATTCCCATATTTATAGGAACCTTTTAAACAAATCTGATGGATATGTGTAGATATAAAAAAATCAAATGAAAAAATACAAGAAATAGATTTCATATGGTTCACCGCTAAGGGATAGTCCAAATATCATACACAGACATTGTTTTGGTCATTCTAAAATCTAATAACCATTAATTGTTGTGGAAATTGATGTTCAGGCACAATCACTCTATGCTAGGCTCACATCCTTTATAAGGTTTTATGAATTGAACACTACCACCCCCAGAACACTTCTATCAACACCCCTTATCTCAATTATTTGGGAGAAGTCTCACTAAGTTTAAAACATTAATTTCTCTTCAATAGATTGGAATTAAAGAATTTTTCTATAGTTAGCATGAGACAATTTTTGCATCGAAGTCCTAAGTTCATGCACGTGAAAGAACTTCTCACTTATTCCTAATGTTCAATACAACTACTCAAGAGGATCACAAACTTCATGAAGTAAAATTACTTCATGATGCTCACATATTAATGATGGAATACCCAATTAATATAGAACTCTCATTTCTTATAAGTAATGTAATAAGTCAATACATAACTAGTCATTTCATGATGCTCATGCTCACAAAGAAAACCAGATTTTCTATGTTTTTAAACATCATGAAATAAGAGCGATTCATAATTTTCTCTAGTTATTTTCAGGTTTAATGAAGTGGGTGTAGCCTCATATATATATCCTCAACCCTTTGCGATGTTCCCATTCCTCCAGTGCATTTTTCATGAACATTTAGAAAAATATTCATGAATATCCTCCACTCATGAGAGTCCAGTTAGTTTTTTTATTGCCGAAAATGTGACCCCCAAATCAACATGAATTCATAGTTCTTCACTTATAATAATTTTTTGGAACACTATTAACTCATTATGCACTCACAAGATTTCATTCTTTGGAAAAGTCCATCCATTGAGAAACCTAGACATTGAGAAACACATGCCTTTATAACCATTATTATTGTAGTCAACTTTTATTATAAGATCACATTCCTTGGAAACTACTTGATCATACACGTGGATTGATAAGAAAACCAAAATCCAATTCTAGTAATGAATATCATTTTTTCCAAATTTTATAAATATTTTTTTTAATAAAACTATATTCTTTGTCATTACAATTTCTAAGAAAATATTGATGTCAAAACATGAATAATACAAATCAATTTTTACATAGTTCACCCTCACTCGGATAAATTTATGTTGAACTAATTTTTTTTGTGCCAATGTACTAAATCCACTAAAGTGAAATTATGTTATATGGTTTGGAGTGAACTCTATATCCCTAATAGTCTAAAAATATTGAAAATTTAAAAGCTCTCAAATCTTTTAAATGAATTCTGTGAATTTTTCCATTTAAAAGTTCTTGTATTGATCACAATTAGATCAGAATTATTTAAAAATAAGATGAGTGTTCCATGAAGATCAGTATTTACCGAGTATATGATAACCACCTCGTCACATAGAAATTACTTTATGGTGGTACCATGGATGTCCCATTTTTATTCCACTATGAACTCTTTTAAACAATTCATGAAATATATACCACCGTATAGCATGGGGAAACAAAAGACTATATTTTCATTATAGATTTATGAAAATTTACGATCCACCAGACCTTTGAGAAATATAATTCACCATAAATACTCCTCCATGAAAACAACTTTTTTTGTGAACTGATATTTTTTTTGAATCACCTTCTTTGCAAACAACTTTTAGAATTTTTTCAAATTCTTCTATTGATGATTCTTTATAATCATGTTTTTTCTAAATAATAAAATTATTAGGGGTCTATATAGATAAAGAAAACCAAGAAAACCATTTAAACAAAACAAAATCTATCCCCATAAGAATTATCATTCACTATGTAATGGAATCACTATTTATTTTTCATAAAAAATTACTCCCCTTAAGGATGCCTACGAAACACCATCTCTCCACAAATTATGAACACCCCTTTTAGTTTTTTCTAACTCATAGCCATTAACTAAAAGTTCTGTGAACCCATTTTGGTTTTCATAGAATTTTTGGTATTTAGTTCGATATGTTTTTTAATTTTTTTGAAGTTTATCATAATTGTTATGTGGTTTTCATATAAAATATCTATTTTGGAAAATATAACTTTGATGAAAACCTGATGTGAGATAATTTAGGTGGTATAAAAACTGCATCTTTTCTAATGTGGGAATCCTTCAATTTTTCATAAATCAATTATTATTTTTTTCATTACCAAATAAATGAACAAGATTGGGGAATTTTTCCCTATTCAAATTTATTTCTTCCTCACGAACCATGTTAGAATTTTTTCAACTGATTTGGTCAACAAACAAAATCAACCCAAAAAAACTGAAATGCCACAATGAGTTATTTTATCCCAAAAATATCATTTTCATATAACTCTAAACTATATGAAAATGTTTCCTCACCCCATGAACTTAAATACAATGGCACAAAATTCATTCCATGTGATATTAAACTAAAATATGTTTTATCTAATTTTTATGGATCAATATTGCTTAAATTTACATATATAACATCCACATCCACATCAATATAAGAGCCATAGTTTGTGATATTTTTTAGCTATAATTGTGTTTAACATTAGTTAATTCATTTTTAATCTACCCTATGATAGAAATTTCACTTTTCTAGACCTATGGGTGTCTTTATATTTATTACCATAGGATATGAAGTGATTCAATTATCATTTATCATAGAATCAGCTATAAATAATAGTTTCATTCCATTACCCGTGAAAATCACTCTAGTTAATTTGATTGGATCACCTATCTCAGGTCCTCCCACATCAAGACCTATCTCTTTAGTTTTCATTAAGTTACATTTATAAACATTTAGAATTTTCTATCCATTATAATGTGAATGTTCTAGGATATATAATTAGTTCTAAAATATTCCCTTTTCCAGAACTATGTGTTGATTGATTCATACTTTCATGGAATATATCATGACTCCTATATCTATTATCCCAGGCTTATCCATATTTTTTTCATTTCAATCATTTGTACTACTGAAGTGTTTAGGGTTCTATTAACCCATGTCTATTGGGATTCTTACGCTTATAACGGAGTACCCTCAACTTCACTCCCTAAAATATATTTTTTCCTGAATAATTTCTCATATTAGAGTATGATTATTGAACTATGTTTATCTTTATTTAAATACCTCCTAACACATATATATTTGTGGATATCATATTATAGGCCTATCTATAGATTCCACTTTTATTACATCAATCATTCAAACCCACCTTTTGTGAATTATTTCTAATTCAGATTGAGGTTTCTACATCATTTCTATAATGGATTTAGTGTTGTGATGTGTATATCTACATTATAGAGAATAACCACAAGATTATAATTCATTTCATTTCTTCATAATTTAAAATTATCATAGTGTTTTATTCAATTAATTCATATTGGGAATCATTCTATTAACAATACATCAGTATAAAAAATTCCTCCCTGAAACAATGTATGGATTTATTAATATTACCATAAGATAAGTAATGATGATCTGATATCATATCCAACACCCATGTACAACTTATTTTAAATTTATATCTCATTATTACTACTTTATATTAAATCAATTTGATTAGAATTAAATTAGAACATTCTAACAATTTATGGACACTTCCCTTTGTTATACCATACATTATAGATTTAATATTTTAACTACCATAAATCCTCCATGGATATTATAATAGAGTACATATGAAAAAAAGAGAACCCATATGATATGGATACCACACCTGAACAACATATACATCTCACATATACCCTTCCAATGAAATATATGTCATGAAATGAAAAGATTTTATAATACCATACACCCTTGATAGTATTATAGAGGAACTCATCATTCGAATGTGCGAAGTAGACATCCTTAATAAAATTTTATAATAGTATTGTATATTTACAATAATTTTGATATGGTTAGTGGTTTTTGAAGAAAATTTTTTATCATTCCATAATGCCTAATTCAAATATCTTAAGATATTATTTACAATATCTAATAATACATTTCTAAAATAAATAAAAATTATTTGAGTTATAAAGAATAAATTTGGTTATCAAATTGACCCCATCAAAATAATGGTTCTAACACTAGTTTTTTAATCTCCACTAAGTATTAGTTTATAAAAATTATTAACAGAGTGAATCATAACACCAATTCCCTCAAATGATTATAAATTTAAAGTAGAGTTCAAAACTTTGGTCAAAATTATATAACCCTGACCTATAATTAGGTTTCCAAGATAAATAAAAAAACAATGTTTCCTTTAGAGGTATGAATGTTTCCTTAAAAAATGGTTCGACTCACCTTTCCTAAAAAAGTAAGATACTTTTGATCGAATTTTTATTCACTTAAACAATATCCACCTTCTTTCAAGGTTATGTGAAATTAAAATTTAGCAATTGAATTTTTTATTAATTATAAGAAATTTATTTTAAATATAAAATGGTATGAATATTATCTATTGGAAATAATACAAGTTGGTGAATAATAATAATTCACAATCTCATCTTAAAAATCATTACTCTTTCTGGGATTAGTAAAAACATAGTGAATAAAACGGCATAAGAACTCATTAAGCTAATATCTGGACATAGTAAATGTCAAGTAACACTCACTAGGTCTGTATATCTAGGAAATGTTAAATCTAATTAAAAACATATACCTTTAGGTTATTTATTCTGGTGTGAAATCAATGTTCCATGAATCAAAATTTGATTCTCCTTACACCTTAGGTCTTTATTATTACAATTTACAATAATCTATTTATTTTAATACAATATCTTCAAATATGAACTGCGATTCCGATTGTGGTTACTGTTATGAGGAATTAAAATATAGACAATATATTTCTATGACACGTGACCTTAAACATCAAGATCCATATTTGGTTATACTTAAAATATATTAACATATAAGAGTAAATAATAATAGTATTTTCAAGTTAAAATCAACCAAAGGGTAGAATGGGAAAATATAAAGCCTTTGGTGACTAATCTATAATACATTCACATCTTAAGAAAAAGATCAATCATAAAAATAATAGACATTGGGCTTATCAAGTTGAAACCTCATAAAGGGAAGAGTGATAACTCATAAAGCAATTTCTATTACACCTTTATCCTTTACAATATTTTACAAAAAAGTGATATTATAAAATAATGGATAACAATATTTCTAGGTAAAAACCCCTAAAGGGATAAATGAAAAGAATTAATCTTTTTCTTATTAGGAAATTACCCTTTAATCTCTTAGGTTAAAGATAGAGAGTAATCAATAACAGTCACAAGGCTCATTAGACTAACATTTTGTTCAAGTAAAAGTCATTTTATTCTCACTATACACACTCATCTAGTGTAATGTGAAATAAATTCCCCATTTATATATACACATGATTTAAAACTATGTTAGTGACTCATCATCATGGGGTTACATACTCATATTTATAAAATTACCCTTCATGTTGAGATTTCCTCTCACCTCATTTATGACCCATTATATTCCAATTGATATCCTTCTTCCAATTATTTTATTTTGAATATATTCATATTGAAAAATAATCACCTCAAATCTTTTTATATTGTACTATATTATTGTAAAAAAACTCTAACTGCATTGTGGTGAAATATTTATGACACTAGAACCCTTTTTTAATATCCATTTATTTATAAAGAAACTTCATATACTTGATGTATTACTGATCACTAATAAAAAATTTAGAAAAATTATAAATAGGTTCTCCAATTATTCAAAAATAAATCACTTAACATGATGAACAACATAATTTCATATGAGCCTTTATATATTCAATCATGTAATTTTCATGGTTTAGAAAAATATCCCTTAATTTCAAGATTTTTTATAGCATTGTTGTGGTGGTATTTAATTTAAAAATTATCAACATGTTCTTATATTTCATCATATTATATTTTCACTCATAAATTATTCACCTATGATTTACCATTTCCATGTTCCAATTGTTCAATTAGATCCAAATGCATACACATTCATGATTTTTATCCATTATCAAAATAGGCATTGATATCTCATTCTTGATCTATCTCTTATGAAAGTATCTTTTTTTCTGTTAAATAAGAAGACATAAGAAGATATATTCTTATTGGTAAAAAAATTATATGTTTTTAAATCCAACACATAGTGAAAATAAATCTTGGAATGAATATCCTTAATAGGAATTTTAAAATCCTTGAATATAGATGTTATTATCCATAAAACATCATAAAATTTCCAATGATTTTTTGTATAATTTGTGTGGATTTTATTCTAGAACCCATTTTAAGATTTATTTCACACATTTTTCGTTTTTACATATACATTTATGAAAACATTTATTTTATTTAAAAAAACAATATTTTTTATACTTAATTGAAAATTCAATTTTTGACCTATATTTTTATACTCGTATTTATTAGATCCGATAATTTTATAATTTGTATAATTATTTAATTATTAATTTTTAAAATATATATTTACATTAATCCATGAAAATATTAATCAATTTATTGTTATTTATTATGTTATATGTTTTTTAATTAATCTATATCTATGCAATTCAAAGAAGACTAAGGAATATCAAACAGTCATGGGTGTAATTGTTGTGTATGGGTAACACAGTTTATTAATGTGTTTCATATAAATAATTCATAAATTATTTATGATAAATTAAATGATGATATAATATTGACATAATATTTGGATGTTATATAAATGAATAAAAATGTAGTTTTGGATTATAAATTAATTATTTGGCTATCCAATGTAATAATAACTCAACTAACATAGAAGATATGTAACATTTTTAACCTTTATCCTCGAAATGAAGAAAATCAAAATATATAAAAATAAAAAAAAATAAAAATTTTATGCATGATTCAAGGATAAATCTCATGGGAAATATAAGATTAAAATGTTGGTTGTGGAATAACTGATGAACACTTTGGTTCATACAGGATAGTACACCATTTACCTAAAAATATTTGTTTAAAAAATTAAGAAGAAACCATCATGCCAATGATATATTGAATATGACCATAAGAAAGTATATACATAATTTTTTTTATTCATGATAATATTGACACCGTCATATCAAAAAAAAAATATTTAGCATTATTGTCATGACCCATCCCAGAGAGGCCTATTCAATGACCACCTAAAGCCCACCTCTAATTGGCTTGGGGCTAGTGACTTGCACCGAGAAGTAATTTTATACAAATGAGAGGTATTAACCTTAAGTAACTAAACACACAGACACACACATATATCTAAGCCACATAAAGCTAAAATGTAAAACAAATGCAATAATTCAGGAAAATAACTAAGATAACACAACAAGTGTACGAAAAAAAGTAAAGGATAAGTAAATGGGGGAAAATTCCAGCCTACCACTTGGAGTTTATAACACAATCCTAACTGAAATGGTATAAGTCGAACCTACACTAAGGTAGATGACTAAGTCAAAGGTATGCTATTGGTAAACACCTCGGTCTTTATATCTCCAGCTATTCTCCACCCACTCCTGGTCGTCCTAGGACACCGTCAAAAGGGTTTCCATCTACATAAGAAATGACAAGTGAAGGCAATGATCATGCATGGGTGAGTATAAAAACACATATGAAGGCACCCTAAAAACAATAAAAATGAAGTAAATAGTATAGTAAGCTCTATACTAGGTGTGAAAATGTAAAATTGATACAAATAATACAAAAGAACTGAGATATAATCAAGAGATACACTATGACATCAGGCAATCAAAACCAAGTTCCATCCATATAATTCCACTTAAAGAAATGGTCATTATGGGATAACTAAGTCATCGAGCCATGATATCATCATATACACTCAACAATGAGGTCAATCCCATTTGGATCCCACCAAATGAGAAAACACTGGTTTGAGAATACTAGAATATATATAGAGATGGGCATTCCCATAACTAATAGGGGTCACCATGAGCAAAATTTGGAATATCCAACTATGTAGGGGATCATATGTTAATGATTCAAAAAACAGTAATGATACGACCCTCAAGAGAGAGGATCAACGTCCAACTTAGGGAGGTCATGATGATTCCACAAACATTACTAGGGTTGATAGAGGATCACACTCAATTAACAAAGAGGGTTTCCACAACCCTATTTGAGACTCAGACTCTTGAGAGAAATAACATTTTATGATGTGGATGTAATATTTCATTGTACCGTCAAGGAAAGGACCAAGGAAATCCACTCAACCTATACGTGTCCGAACATGGAAAGAGAAGAGCCACAAGAACTAATTATTTGACAGTATTAACATAATAGTAATGTCTTCAATAACAACACACTATTTAGATGATTTTTTAGGAGTTATAACCGTTTAAGTGAAGCATCCTGCTATCCTTTGAGTGCATAAAGATCTAAAACTTTGGTCGGCCCCCTACTGTGCATATTAGATGACCATGGAATGACCGTCTTGGTCAGTAAACCTACCACACCGACCAACTGCCACAGTAGATCACCCATGGACTAGTTGTGTCGTCATTGTGCATGTCAAAACACAAGCTCTTGCTACACCATGTTCAATTGCTGCGGTCGATCACTGTGGCCTATCACTATAGTAGACCGCAATTGGGCTCCGCCCCGACTGCCCTGCTATGACCTTGACCCAACCCAGATCTGACTCAGGTCCACCTTGTCCATCCTGTCCCACTATGATGACCTAAAACACCATCCTAACACATCCCATTGGGCCCAAACCCTCTACATTCACGAAATCCTATACCGCCTATGCCACCATGTCTTATGATGCCAATGTCACCACCTTCTATGTCACATTGGGCTGCTGACATCACCGCCTCATCAAATCCATTGTGTGCAACTGCATATTCTAGGTGCTTCCTCCTACTCTTCTGCAAGATGCCAAACCTCCACTAGAACCAAAAAACAAAAACGATCCGCGATCCTTGATCCTTGAACCCTGATGTATGTTGATTCATCCTCAGTATTAAATTTTCCTCAAATATGCGAGTATGATCGTGTTTGGAACCACCCGAAAATGTCGAGCAAGGACAATAAGGATCCAATGGAAAATAATCTAAAGAGTAGAGGAAGAATGGAAAAAAACAAAAAAGTGAGGAACAAACCTAGGCCATTGTTTTTTTGCCTCAATTCACTATTGTAGGAAGATAATCAATGATGGATAATCAAAAAATAATAAACAATCAATTCTATCATTTTAGAAACTCCCGACAATGTATGAATCAAGTCCTTTTAATTAAATTGACTTGAATTTGTCCAGGTTTGAGAAAAGGATAAAATAAAAAAATAAAACACCCTACCTCAACATGTATCAATTTTTGAAGAAGAACAAAACTACATCGCCAAGGATGGTGATATCCTTTGATACCCTATCATACCGATGATCTATCTATGATTTTAAAATCTGTCATTATCATCAACCACCCACGGTGTCTCAAATAATGTTTTAATGGGACTCAAAAAAATTCATTGTGTCTTGTAGTTAACACATTCAATTTTCCACAAACATGTATTTACGGATATAATTTGGTTGCTGCGTTAAAATAATTTTCAATAAATTATTTAGTTTCTTTTACTTCTGTAAGAACTTTTTTCACAAACAAACCACACTGACTAACGTTAAGTCATGCTAATGGTAAATAATATATTTTAAACTCAATAGTGCCCTTTTATTTTAGATATGGGAATCGATTTAGGATTTATATTACTTTTTCAAGAAATTTGTGTGCATGTGCTCTTAAATATTATAATAATTTTTCTACTATTATTCTGAGAAAACCGGGCCTCAGAATCACATGTCTTCTCAATGAATGATCTTGAAAATAATTCATATAATATCAAAAAATATTACACAGAAAATTTGACATGTTTTATTATCCACAACTTGGGAATCTACGTCCTTAAAAAACTGAAATGAGGTCTACTCAAACAGATGGGGTTACAGAGCACAAATCGGGGCCTCCCACTCTGATGTTCTCTTCTAGATACTCTGGTGCTGCCATTGAACATGCACCAAAGAAATAAATAAATATATTGGAATCTTCTCCTACAGATCCTAGATATCCACTAGTTACCCAACAAAGGACATTCCATCCTCGATGTCCAGTTCTCCCTAATCAATAACATGTGGTTGGTCATGCACATAACTCTCCATCTGTGATGTGTGGAAGGCATCATTAACCTAATATAACTGTGGAGGTAGATCTTAGAAGTATGCATCCTCACCAATTCTACGCAGTTTCATGGAATGGCCAATGAACCATGGATATAGCTTTCCCCATTTCAAAATCTTTGTAATCCACATCTTGGTGAACCCCTTAGGAATGCATGGTCTCCTTCCTAAAACTAAAAGTCCTTCATTTCCTAGTAGAATAAGAGTTATGATAGATCTATGTAGTCCTTATATACTCTTGGATGACCTGCACATTCTTTGTATTAGCTTTCACCCACTTCAGGACCATGAGTGCTGACTCTCCTAGGTCACTATAGCAAAGTGGTGTCATATAGGGTCGGCCATACAAAAAGATTAATGGCGCCATACCAATAGTGTAATGGTAGCTATTATTATACACAAACATTACCAGTTTTAGGTGATCCTATCAACTACAACCAATGTATAACATTCATGATCGCAACATCTCCTCCCAAACTAGAATGGTCTACTCAGTCTGGTCATTTGTCTGTGGGTGAAACACTATGATCAAGTATAATTTTGTACTAAATTCCACATATAATTCTTTAAACAATCTGGATATAATGTGATCTTTATGATCACAAAAATTTAACAATGTAAATTCATGGATTCAAATGATATCTTTCATGTAGAGGTTTCCCAAACACTGTACAGAACTCTTCCCTAAAATGGATAAGAACTGGGATGACTTGTTGAGTCAGTTAATGATCATTCAAATGGAATCATTTACATTGGGAATATGTGGTAAACCAATCAAAATTTTCATTTATATCCCATCATACTTCCATTCTAGTGCTTCAAGGGGTTGTGCTAAACCTGGTGTACCCTTGTTCTCAACCTTCACTTCTGAACATGTAAGGTACAAAGAACAAAACATTGCAACAGCTTTCTTCATCCATACACACCAAAATTGATGCCAGAGGTCCTATTACAAATTTTCAACACCTGGAGGTACTACAAAAGGGTACATACAGAACTCCCTCAAATCCTCCTCCCGCAACATCACTGGTACCATATGTATCCTTTGAATAGAACTAAATTTTCACCGCCTTTTGAATATCCATCATATGCATGACCTGTGGACATTGGAGCACATAGGTTATCAAATTTGGTATCCCCAAACTGTGCCTCCCTGACACGTTGTAATAGTGGAGGGGTGACAAACATCTATTATAGGAATTTTGATCCATCTCCATCCATAAAGGATAAATACAATGGGGAAAATTTCCATAATTACTTACTCATCAACTGCGAACTAGATCGCCTTCTAATAGAATCTGTCACTACATTCTTGTTCCTGGGAGTATATACAATTTCAACGTCATACTCAAAAAGATAATATAGCCCTCGAAACTGTCTTAATTTGAGATCCTTCTGGGGGATACTATACATGATAATCTTGTTATCATAGTAGATGATAAACTACTCACACATCAGGTTTGGTCACCACATCTTTAAAGAGAGAACTACAAATCCTAACTCAAGTTCATGGGTTGTATAATTCTTCTCATGTGGTATTAACTGGGGTAATCCTTTTTCAATCACATCTTGCATCAGTATCAGGGAATAACCAATCCCGGTTCATGATGAATCTTAGAACACCACATATTTGACACCTTCCTCCAGTAAACTAAACACATGAGAAGTTGTCAACCTACTACATGGATCTAGAAATAATTTTTGGGGAATTCGTGAAGCCAAAAATTATCATCATGTACTCATAATGATGACAACGAAATCAAAAGGTCTTCTGAGGTTTATCTTCATACCGTACTTGCAACTGGTGATAAGAATATCTGAGGTCATCCCATCAAAACTATTTCTCTTCATTTAACTTATCAGAGACTTCATCATTCCATGGTAGTGGATACTTGTTCTGTGTGGTTTCTTATATTAATCTTGAATAATAAACACATAACCTCTTCGTCTTGTTTACCTTATTGGAAAACAACATTGGGTATTCCAATAGTGAACTGTAGGTCCCATGAAGCCCTACTATTACAAGTCCTGTAACTATACACTTAGGTAACAAAGATCTCCGGGGGTCATCTGATATTTAGGTGTAGATATCAGTTCTATCACGTGGTGTAGATCAATACAGATGTCTATATCTTAGTGAGGAGGTAATCCTGAAACATCTTTGGGAATGATTTCTTGTAACATCCTGACCCTAGAAGCTCAGAGACAGTGCATTACTTATTACCTTGGAATTATTAAAAGGAATGAAATCTAGATAGAATGATAAATTTTTTAGTCTTGAAGAAACCAGATATATACATGAACTCATATTACATTGGGGAAGGTAAGAAAATAAAATACATAACAAAAACTAAAAATTATGCATCCACAAGAACTAAAAAAATGGTCTCCTCCTCATAACCTGTTAAAGGTAAAAAAATGAAGGGGGTGATATCAAAATCTCGGTAATGGTTACAAATAGAATAATCATGAATCAATAAAAACTGAATCATAAACAAATTGGAATAGATAAAATGGTATGGTTAATAAATGAGAAATACATGCCATCAATAAACTGAGAATGAAATTGCATCCATATAATTTTTCATAGAGAAAACCTCATGGATACTAATAACTAAAAATTATTAAATATAATTCTTATTAATTGGATTTAATGTATCTGGCACATGATACCACTATAATATCGAATAGGTTTATGTTTCTGGGTAGAAATCCGTCTGATTTTTGGAAACAAACTTGAAGGGTTTGTCACCAACTAATTTTAATCATGAGACATATCGACGCATCGATTGGATATAGTGGGCCCACCAATCACTTCAATTCCAAATCATTATCAATAAATATATTTAATACACGTACAATATGACTTCTCAATATCCGTATAGAGTATATCATACGAATTCATCAATATTTCCATTGTTAAAGAATCATTCCAAATGAACACTGTTTGAAAAAGGGTATAATGATTAAGATAATAACAATATCCATGAAAACATACTATGGATATATAATGTATTTATAAATTATAATTAAAAATGATCTCAAAGGGGAAGTAGGTAAACCACAAGAATGAATAGGTGCACAATACTAAGTAAATCACAATTGAAATTGAAACTGCAACAATGTCCCTTTCAACATTTTAATCAATCATGTTAATAATAATCATGTGAATCAATGAATACAATTAATATAAAGAAAATAATGATATTATACATATAAAATAGTAGTAAATGTACACTAAAAACAACAAATAAGTGACGAACAATGAAAATATCATTGAAATAAATGTGATATGAGAAACCCCCAACCATATGTCTGAAGGTGTTCATTGATTAATCTTAATGACCTGAATAATCAAAATTAGATTCATTAATTAATAATACCTGAAACTCCTCTACATGTAATTTATTTATTATAACCTTATTAGGAATATTAATTTCCTTTTTGATGGGTTTACGCGGATCAATTTTATTGTTTTATTATCATTTTCTCCGTTAGTTTTCATGGTCAGTTTACTTATATTCATGAATAGAGGTTCGTTTGACATGAAAATTGAAATCCAGAATTGAATCTAGGAGTTATTAATCATCATCCATAAGGTTAAGTGATCTATTAATCCTTCAGTTATTTTTGGGGTGGATGAATCATTATACAAAATTTAATGATAACTTCATGGATTATTTTGATGGTTTTTATCACCACGAACTCGTCTTGTTTTTTAATTAAATACCTTGTGTACAAAATGAATTCTGAACATTCAATAAGGTGTATTAAATATATAATTATCTAGTTCAGCCATAAAATTGGATTCCTGACCTGAATTTAAGATGGTAATAGAAATTGAAAACCCATCATCCTTGAATGCGATAAATTAACACATCGCAGGCATTGTTTTCATTTTTATATAAGAGGAGGGAAAAAAGAGATGATTATGGAATATTACATTATCATAAAAACATTCCATTATATATATATTATTCAATTTTTCATAACATTTGGGTGAGATGAGGTGAGAATATAATATATAACAAAGGAACGTGAAAAGAAAACAAAATAATTGAAAAGTGAAATTTAGCACTTGAATCTTTATTCCTTTGAGAGCCTCTTTAGGGGAGAGGATTTGGTCTTCTCAAGGGACCAAGGGATATTTGACATATGGGAGGAGCTCAGGGAGAAATTTGAGATTAATTTAGGAAATAACATAATCTTGAGAGGTTTGAAGAAATGAGGGTGTCCGAGGTGGTTTATATAGTGGAGGGGAGGAGGGTTTTCTTAATATTATATTATTTAATTTTTTATTTCTCTAAAAGACAAGATATAGTGAAAATTTTATTACCTATAATAATAATGAGTGCATTTCAGTTCTAGATTTGTGTTCTTACAGCACTCAACATGCTATTAATAGTTTATTTAAATCATAATGAAATTATAAGGTAAATTAATGTATTTTACTGTTCACAAAATTCAAGTATTTTAGAAAAATTCCAAAAAATCACCCTGATCATTTTTCAACATGTAGAATACAAAAAAAATCCATTTTTCAAAGATGATTTTCTAAATATCATAAATTTAATTTGTAATTAAAATCTTTATTTAATCAAAAAATACTGATACTTAAAACATTCATCTTCATTTTTATGGTGCCTAAATTTTATTTAAACTTTCATGGGTAAGGATACCATTCATAAGGTTCATATTATTATTCATAAGTGTAATTTACTATTCATAATGGTATGTTACTATTCATAAGGGTAAGTTAATATTCACAAAAAATTAACATGATTCTATTAGAATCCAAGTATCTTCCTAATCGCAACCGTGTAAGTATTTTTTTCGAAATTCAAAATACAGAAGTGAAAAATTTATGTTTAATTAAATGGTTATGACTTTGTCCTATAATTTACCTAGTGTTGTTTCACAGATACTCAATTCTTCATGAAATATAGGCTATCGAATGATTAGAAAGTATTTAAGATAAACACACCATAATATGTTTGGGGTGTTATATTGTTCCCACCTACATAAATTTTTGCCTCGAAACTTTTAATGTATGAATCCATTCAAAGTGATGTGGTTGGTTCTTCTTCATAATATCCTAAGTTTCCCATGTTAGTTCATCCATTTTATGGTTTCTCCAAAAAACATTACTAGTGGAGTTGTGTGATTTCTCAATACCTACTCCCTAATGTCAAGAATCTCGATAGGCTCTGCAAAATATGAAAAATCAGGTTTCAATTCTATTTCTTCATAGCTGAGTACATGCATTGGGTATGACATGTATTTCATTGCTTACATATCATATAACACATTATGAAATTTTTAGAGACTTGGTGAAATTTCTAAATGGAAATCTATAGCACCATTTCATTCTAGATTTTAAAATGGTCCGATATACCTGCGAATCAATTTCTATTTCTTACTGAACCATAAGACACCCTTCCACATCAACACTTTTAGAAAGTCATGATCACTTTCTTGAAAATATAAATACTTTCTCCGATTTTCATCATAACTCGTTTTCCTACTTTGGGATACATTAATATGGGCCTGAATTTTCTTTACCTTTTTAGATGTCACTTCGATAAGTTATTGTCCTATATGTTTTCTCTTGACAAATTCATCCCAACAATTTGGAGTTTGAACCCTATTATAATATAATTCTTCATATGGAACCATCTGAATTATAGAATGTAAACTATTATTGAACTAATATTACCCAAAAGGAAATTATGGATCCCACATACCATGAAAGTCATGATATCATGGTCTCAACATTTATTCCAGTGTTAGAATAGTCCTTTCATATTGTCTATTGGTTTGTGGGTGATATGTTGAACTCATATGAATCTTGGTATCTAAATTATTCTGGAGAATTTTCCAAATTTTTTATGTAAAATGTGGTTCTCGATCGGAAAAAATCAACAGAGGTGTATCATGAAGTAATAAAACATCATTAATATAAAGTCTTTCTAGATGCTCAACTTGCAAATCCCCTATTATAGTAATGAAATATGAAGATATTTTTAGACGATGAACAAATAACCATATTACGTCATTCCATATTGGTGTCCTCGGTATTCCTATGAAAAAATCCGTCGTAATGGAATCCCACTTTCATATAAATATATGAAGAGGTTTCATGACACCTCTAGGATTTTTTATCGCTACCTTTACCTGGTGACAAACTAGAGACCTTGACACATAGTCGTCAATATCTTGCTAAATTTTATCCAACCAAAAATGTTTCTTTAGAAATTTATAAATCCTAGTGCTACTAGGGTGTATGGAGAAATTTGAGTTATGATCATCATCTAATAGTTCTTTTTTTACAGAGTTACTGATGGAACACATAACCTATTCCCAAATAGCATGACTCCTTCATCATTCATGAAGTCTACCAATCTTTCTTCCTAAACATCATTAATTTTATTTTGTAGATTCGCATCCTCAGATTTAATGATTTTTTATCATCTCTAGTAAAGATCGTTTATCAATCATTTGATAGAGGTAATATGTTTCCCCTTCCTTAAAAATCCTCATATCCATCATTAGTAGATCCATCAATATAGGATATCTCTAAATCCTCATTTGGGTCAGAAGTCAATGATCATAACTTCTTAATGCATCTGTCACCTTATTTTACTTTCCTGGGTTGTAGTGTATTGAACAATCATAATATTTGAGTTACTGGATCCATCTCCTTTTCTTTATGTTGAGTTATTTCTATGTAAAAATTTATTTCAAACTATTTTGATTCATATATATATCAAATATTTCACCACGGAGATATGTCTCAATATTTTTAGAGAAAAGATTATAGTTTCTAACTCAAGATCATGAGTTGGGTAATTTTTCTCATGATTCTTCAAATGCCTTGATTCATAAGAAACAAACTTATCATTTTTATAAGGATGAAACCCATTCCATTATTTATTGCCTCAATTTATATCACAAATTCATCATTTCCAGATAGAAGAGTCAAAATTTTAGCATTGACTATTCTTTTTTTGAATTCTTTGAAGCATTCTGTACATTCTTTTTTCCATAAAAACATAACCCCTTTACGTGTGAACTTGGTTAGTGGGTTAGCTAGTCGGGTGAAATTCTAAATGAAACGCTGATAGTAACAAACTAAGACAATAAAATTATATACCTTGATTATGTTAGTTGGCATGATATATTCTTTTATTTCCATTGTCATCTTAGTATCAACCAAGATTCCATATTTAGAGGCAATATGGCCATGAAAAGAAACACAATGAACCTAAAATTCACACTTACTAAACTTTTCATATAATTAATTTCTTTTAAGAGTTTTCAATATAATCCAAAAGTAATTCTGATGGTTTCATATCTTTTGGTGATTACTAGGATATCATCGATAAATACCACAACAATGTCCTCAATATATTCCTTCAAAACACTATTCATTGGATCCATGAAAATAGAGGGTGCATTAGTCAGTCCAAAATACAATACTATAAACTCATAATTCCCATACCGAGGTCAAAATTCATTCCGTTAAATATCTTCTTTCATCACACACATTTGATGATATCCCGATCGAAGGTAAATCTTCAAAAAATATTGGGCATCATGATGTTGTTCAAATAGAACATCAATGCATGGAAGTGGATACTTGTTCTTTTTTTTAGTATCATTGATGTCTCTATAATCAATGCATAACCTCATGGATCTATCATTCTTCATGAGAAAGAGGAAATTAGCTCCCCATCGAGAAACACTAGGTTGAATAAATATTTTTTCACTCAATTCCCCCAGTTCATTATTTATCTCTAGTAATTACACATTGTCTATTATATATAGAGTCTTTGAAATTGGGTTTTCACAAGGAATTAAATAAAAAGAGAACCCAAATTCATGCTCTAGAGTATTTCTAGGTAAATCCTATGGAAATACAATAATGTATTCTTGAAAAATATGTACATCATCAATTTGAATATTTATTTCCTCTCCCATAGATATTGTGTACTATTCCTCTCCGTGTATTGAATTTAGTAGAGCTACTGGAGGTGGATCTTGATAAGAATCAGATGGAAATGTTTCTACTCTTAATATATGGGATTGTACACCATTATCAACAATTGTATCTTCCTTCTTGCAATATATATTCAAATTATAATTTGACATCCAATTCATATCGACAATTATATGAAAGAAAATCATTGGTATAATTATAATTTTAGAAATTAAAGCACGTTTATGTGCCATGATGGGGACTGATTGAAACACCTTTTTTTCAATGATGCATCCCCTAGATGTTTTTACTAACAAATTATTTATTAAATATAATTGACATGTTTAATTTTCTTAAAAAACTGAGAATATCTTAAATTATGTGATGGTCCAAAATCAAATAAAGTGTTCGCTATGTTTGAGGAAATAAATAAAGTATCTTCCACCACATCATTAAGAACATAAAACTCCATTGATATAGTCACATAATCTTTCCCTTTATCTTGAGGCCTTTTTGAGGCATGTTTCACTGGCGCCTAGGAAAATCATTTGTTAGTGTCCCATATCTCTACATTTTGATCACTGAACATCATGGACATGTCTCCCCCCCTTACATTAATTAGATCAATGACCCTTTTCTATACAATTATAGAAAACTCATGTACATTTCATTAATTTACCAGGATGATTCTTTCCATAGTTCTCACACAATGGAAATTTCCTCATTGTCTTCTTCTTCGTTGGAACTTCATCTTTTCCATGGTTAATATACTGCCTCTTATTTTCTTGATTTCCCCACAAAAAAATTGATCTAGAAAATTCCTTCTCTTTTTTGATAGAATGTAAAACAATTTCATCGTATTATGAATTTTTTTGGGAACCCAGTTACCATCAACGATGTATATTAAGACCAAAAATGAAATAAAAAAACTTGTCTTCTGAATTAAATATGTAATCTATAACATACCTAAATAATCTTGTGATTGTAGCCTCATACTCCACAACACTCTCTTCTTTCCATTACTCTTGGCTAAGGAATTTCCTTATCATTTAATTTTGTTTTTAACAATAGAAATATTTGTCAAAGAATATTTCCATATATGTTATCCACTCTATATATTCCATTTCTTTTTCCTATGTGGTAATCTAGATCAAGGACCACCATAGATCAATATCACCCTTGATGCAATATACTTCCAGTACTAACATTTCATTTTCATTTCACCTTAATGCCAGAAATATATTTTCAAGGGACATGATCCACTACTCAACTTCCAATTGATTATTAGTCCCACTAAAATATGGGGGCTTCTACCACATGAAATGATCTAATACATGTGTAGGATGGTTATTCATCACAACCTGAGTATGTTATCCCAATATGATCATGATCTGATCTACCCCAACATTGACTATGTTGAATTTCTCAGTAGGGTGATCCATACGTTTTCCATGGGTATTAAATCTGTTACTTCCGTTAGGATCCATCACAAAACAATGGAATACACTAAATTAGGTCATAATTCATAATTTCTAACTATAATTCACCGAATATAATATGAAAATTTATCCACAACTAATGTCATAATCAACAAAATTGTTTATATTTACATTAAAATCCTTAATAATTGTTTTTTAATTAAAATTTTAATTGTACTTAAAATATCCCATAGGAGTGTCAAACTTGGTGTGTATTAAGAGTCGTTGTTGTGTTCCTGGATACCCCAGGTCAAGACTGAAACTCCTTATCAATGATTTCACACCAAGGTACATCTGTTTGAGAACCACATCAACTTATAATATCTAAACATCAATATATTTTCTAGAAATATCCACATTATCTATTCCTTACCAAAATTTCAGGATGTTATTTTATTTTTATCCTCAAATACTATCTTAGGGGTTTTTCCATAATATATGTTTTTTAAATATAGTTTCTCTATTTTCTACTAAATTTCATTTGATAACAACCACAACACCCCTACCCCAGAATCCCAGAGCTAGTGCATTACTTATTAAATTTGAATAATTAAAATAAATTAAATCCTAATTGAATGACCCGTTTAGTTGTATTGAAGAAACTAGATACATACAGGAACTAATTTTACATTGGGAAAGGTAAAAAAATACAATACATAACAAAATCTAAAAAACTACATCCCCGACAACTCAAAAAAATAGTCTCCTCTCATAACCAATTGATGGTAATCAAAGGAATGCGGTGAGCTCAAAATGTCAATTATCATTACAAATAATGAAACCATGAATCAACAAAAACTGAATCATAAAAAAATTGGCATAGTCAATATGGAATGGTGAATAAATGAAAAACACATGCCATTAATAAACTGAGAATGAAACTGCATCCATAGATTATGACATAGTGAAAATATCATGGATAGTAATAACTAAAAATGAATAAAGATAATTATTAATAATTTTTTTCATGCATCTCACACATTATACTACAATATATTTGAAATGGATTAAGACTTTGGGTAGAAACCAGTCTGATTTTCGGAAATAAACTCAAATGATTTCTCGCCAATTGATTTGCCTATTGAGACATGTCGATGCATCGAGGGGATATATAGGGCCCCACCTATGGCTGAAAGTTCAAATAATCCTTTATATATAGATTTAGTACAAGTATAATATTCCTTCTCAATATCTGTATAGTGTAGGGACAACATATTCATCAATATTTCCATAGTTAAAGAAACATTCCAAATAAACACAGTTTGAAAAAGGGTAAACGACTTAAGATAATAATAATATCCATGACACTAGAATATGGATATATAATATAATTTAAATTTCCAAGGAAAGTTATCTCATAGGGGCAGTAGTTACACCATCATAATTATTATGTGCACAATACCATGTAAATCACAGTGAAATTGTAACCGAAACAAAGTCTCTTACAACATTGTAATCAATATACTTAAAAATCATCAAGTGATTCATTGAATAACATAAATATAAAAAAATCGTGATATTATATAAATCCTTTGGTTATTAGGGGGGTGAATCATTATAAAATATTTCAATGATAAATTCTTGGATTATTTTGATTTTTTTATCATCACAAACTCATCTTGTTTTACAATTTAATACTAAGTGTACAAAATGTTTACATAACATTAAATAGGGTCTATTACATATATAATGATCTGGTTCAACCATAAAATTTGTGTCATGACCATAATTAAAGAAGTTAGTATAAATTGAAAAATTTTCGTCCTTGAATATGATAAATTTACACATCTCAGATGGTGTTTTCATTTTTATTATAAAATGAGGGAAAAAAGATAACGATGGAATATTAATATATCATAAAAAAATTACAGTACATATAATTTATTGGATTCTTCAAAACATTTGGTTGAAAATATGTGAGAATATAAAATATAACAGAGGAACATGAAAAGAAAACAAAACAATTGAAAAAAAGAATTTACCTCTTGAATCTATCTTCCTTTGAGATCCTCTTAAAGGGATAGAATTTTGCATTTTCAGGAGACAAAGGGATTTTTAACATGGGGGGAGAATAGGGAGATAATTTAGTAGAATTTAGGCAATGATTCATGATTTAGAGCTTGGAGGAAATGAAGGTGCAAGGGGTGGTTTATATAGTGGAGGGGAAAAGGGTTTCCTTAATATTATATTCATTATTTTCTTATTTTCTCAGAAGACAAGAAATATTTTGGATTCCTTGACAATGAGTAGTAATATGTTCATGTGATTTCAATATATTGGTTCTTAAATCACTCATGATTCTACAAATTTTTAATTTCAACTATAATGTAATTATATGGTTAATTAATGTATTTTACTATTCACCAAAATTTCAATTATATTAGAAAAATCCCAAAATATTAATGTTAACCATTTTTTGATGTGTAGAATAGAAAAATCTAATCTATTTTTAAAAAATATTTTTTTAAATATGATAAATTTAGATTTTAATTGAAATTATTATTTAGTCAAAAAATACTAACACTTACAATATTCATCTTCATTTTTACATTGCCTAAATTTTTTACACATTCATGGGTAAGGTTACCATTCATAAGTGTTGTATTACTTATCTTACGGGTAGATTACTATTCTTAAAGGTATGTTAATATTCATAAGGGTAAGTAAATATTCACTGAAAATTAACATGATTCTATCAGACTTCAAATATCACTATGGTCGCAATCGTGTATGTCCATTTTTTAAAAATCAAGACCCATAAGTAGAAAATTTATGTTTGATGGATATGTTATGAAATTATAATATAAATAACCATGTTTTTTTTCATAGAAACTCAAGGATTCATGAAATATAGGAAATCTAATGAATGGAAAATATTTAAAAGAAACATACCATAAAATGTTTGGGGTATTATATTTCCTGATACTCCCCCACCACTATAGGAAAATTAGGTCTCATAATAGCCATTGCACTGTGTGTAAAAATAACCAACTCATGAGTAATTTCTTAAACCCTCCAGTGTGTGAGTCTATCCTACAGTGCCTGGATTTCCTTTTCATCAAAAAAGGAAAACATGGTTCCGTAACTATGAACACACCATACTCATCAAATAAAACATTCAATTTGAGCATGAAATTTGGATAACCAATCCATACCAAGAAAGTATCATATGGTCTTGATTATATTACCATGAAATCTTAACCTAAACTCTTCCCTTCAAGATTCAAGTCACATTGTTAGAACTAGTGTGTGAACATCGATTATTCTCCACTAGATGCCTCCAAGCATAACTTCCGAGTCAACGGTTCAACCAGAATCTCTATTTCTTGAACATGATTCGTAATGATAAAATATTGAATACTGCCTATGTTTATTAATAAATTAGATATGATAGAAAAGACACAACTCATACAACATATCATCCATGGAGCCTCATGGTCATTGGCCTCTATAGTCTACAGCTGGCCTCTTCACTACCCACTAGTTCCCTAAGCCTAGCATGGACCACCTGGGGGTCGTGGTGGTAATAGGTTGAACCTTAGACCACCTATTTCTACACAGCATGCCCCTATTTCACTTATATGGTCATACGAACAACCCTACTCTTATCTCTGTCTCTATCTAGGTAGTCCCTCGACCATCAACCTATAAGTTGTATGAAGAGTCAGAAAATCTATTGCTCTGTTTTCCCAAACATCACTTGAGAAACACCACCTATCACATAGATGATTCGAGCTAGACTGGGAGACCTACACTATTGAACCAGAGTCTTGGGGTTTCCACATGAAGCATATGACCTTCTTGGATCCCTATGATTACCATCCGCTACCTGTTACCAATGTCTTAGCTACTGGGTGCCCAATACTAGCTCCCCTAATTGGTGTCTGCTCTTCGTGAAAATTTTCTACCAATAGGTTTCTCCCAAGTACCCCTACATAGGTGGAAATATAAAGGGGTACCACATATTCCCTGATGTGATGATGTTTTAACTTCTCGAAATTCTGATCCATGAAGAACCATTCTCCTAACAAATCCAAAGAGTAACTTGAAAGATCAGTAAACTTCAATGAATACTCTTCCACAATCATACTGACCTCATGTAGATATAGAAGCTATTATATGCATACTGATCACAATGTGGTCAGATATAAATCCACAATGAATAGATGCTCACACTATATCATGGCGAGAATTATATCATCATGGGACTGTGTAATCAAGTTGCACCATCACCCCACAGAGCCCTAAAGAAGGCTTGCGACACAGATTGTCATATGATCATCAGGTGCCCTCACACAGAAAAAAATGAGTGAGTCCCTCTAGACAAAACTCATCCATCTTGGATGTATTGATCACCCTAAAACCATGGATTTCACTGCCTTTGAAACTCATGAAACACACTCAGTCTGTGTGTATCCTCAGATGGTATTTGTGGTGGTATCTTTTTCTTGATGAGTGGTGGTATAGATGGTAAACCACCCAGAGGTGCTATATCCATTATAGTCCCATATAATTATGCTTTATCACAATTTGGATCATCATCATGATCATGTGGTAGAATCCCAACTGGTTGTCTAAGTTGAGGCATCTTGGAATTATACAAGATGCACCACAGTCAATAGAGTATATATGGGGAGATGACTCAATATAGACATGGAAAACAAAACAAATTCTCATATGATGCATGTACCATTGTTTTCCAACAACTAATATTCTAAACTACCAATATGGAATGTAGGTGATCAGATTCCTGGTGCATGGGTATATCATATATTTATCAAAGACTGGAGTACTTAGCCTGAAATCCCAACTCGAAAAACATAACACTATTTCCCCGAACTAATATCACACACTCCCAATCCTAAATTAATAACAAACCACTTTGATACCAGTCTATCATGACCTATCCATGATGTTCTCGTTCCATGACCAACCTAATCCTACCTCCAATAGGCTAGGAGCTGGAAACAAGCACCGAGTATTCATTTCCCACAAATGGGAGGTATTATCTTAATGTACCTATAAACATGCACACATCTCCATGACACACAATGATGAAATATAGAACAACTAACAGAACATATGTATACAACTAAGATCGAAAAACTAGAGTATAGAAGGATGTAAATGAAAAGAAAATATGGCCAAATTCAAGCCCACCACTAGGAGTCTGTAACATAAGACTAACTAAAACATCAGATTTCTATCCTGCTCCAAGGTCAAGGACTAAGTCAAAGGTACACTCTAGTAAACACCTCAATCATCCAAGATCCATCTATGATCCACCTTCTCTTGGTCATCCTAGAAAACAATCAAAATGGATTTCATATTTAGAAGACATGACATGTGAAGGAAAATCCCGTGAATTAGTGAGTATAATAATACTCATTAGGACACCCCAAAAACACTATACATGAAGAACAATGTATTTTGAGCTCAATGAAAGATGTAACAATGTAACAATATTAAATTAGTAAAAAAATAACCTTGATAACTCAATATAGAAACCATGCCATCAGGTAGACATAAAAAACTCCAATACAAATGATTCTTCTAGAAGCATCAGTTGTTATGAGAGAAGAACTCATCAAGCCATGAAATCATCTAAGAAACACGATGAAGTGGTCTGGAACATTTTGTCCCCACCAAAATTCAATGAATTGGTCTAAAAGACTATGATACGTAGAGGGGGGGGGGGGGTCACACCCAAAACCATTCAATAACACAGAAACCTAATATGGATAAACCCTCTACCTAGGTAATCATATGATAACAATTCAAAAAACCCTACCGATACGACCCACTTGGTGAAGGATAAACATCATTCTAAAGGATCTCATACAGATTCAAAAAAAATCACTAGAGATGAAAGAGTATCTCACTCCAATCTATCTGAGTGATTCCCCAACCCTATCTAAGACTTGACCTCTAGTGGGGATCACAATCCAGTGATGTAGATGTAATGTCACACAATACCCTTGTAGAAAGGCCCAAGAGAAATCAATCAACACATACTAGTCTAAACATGAAAAAATAAGAGCCTCAATAACTCCCGATTTTACGATATTATTAATAAGTTCATGATACTACTGATGGGATTTTGTTTTGGTGATTCATTTAGGAGTTATGTCCATTTGAATGAAGCTTCCCATTGACCTATCGGGGCCTACAGACATACATCCCCAGTCAGTCCACCTACCTCTACAGTCAGCCACCCATGGATAGACCATCAGGGCCAATCCACCAACCATGACAACTGACCATCGTGGTCGACTACCTTGGTCAACCACCCTGGTCGACCAACCAGAGACTGGCTACAGGTCGTTGTTCCCAGGGAGACTTGAGATATCGCGACAGCACGATCAGTTGTTGTGGTTGATCATCATGGTATATCTCCATGATCAACCTCAACTATGTTCCACCTCAGTTTTCCTAATCCAACCCATAATTTACTTGGATCTTACCTATGTCCACCTCATATAACCTGACCTACCGGCATTCACCCAGTCCACCATCGGGACCCAACATGCCTGCCCTGAGCTGCTCTGTGTCCGCTATCGTACATCATGTGGCTTGCTGCCACATCCTCTTCCGCTAGCACCTCCACATCTTCTAAGTCTCACACCACCTATTCCTCTACCACCTCTATCACCAATGTCACTGCCTCCTACATCGTTGACCACCACCACTTTGGGTTTCCGATGCCGCTAACAAATTGGATCTACTGCGCACCACTTCCTACGATGACCACCACCATTTGCACTTCTGCGAGGTCTCAAACATCCACTAGAAGTCACAAAATGAAATTTATCATGGATACACAATACTTTGGCATCTATATACAATGATATAGCCTAGGTGATTGATTTTCAATGAATCTTTGGGTCATATAGAGTTTGGAACCACCCGACAACGTCGAGATGGGACCACAAGGATCTAACGATGAAGAACACAAAGAACAGATGGAGAAAGTTACAAATCAAAAAAGTGAGTAATGAACATTTTCAATTCTACGTTTGGACATGATTCATTATTATAAAATCATAATTCAATAGGTATAATCAACTATGTAGAAATAATCACTTATATCCAATTAAAATCACCCAATGATGCTCCAATCATTTTTTGTTTATTGAATTGACATGTATTCCTCTAGGATTGAGAAAATGATGAAATTAAAAAAAAGACCCTACCATGATTTAGATTGAGCATCAATTAAGGAAAAAACCACATTGAATTTTTGGAGATATCCTTTGATCCTGTCTTGCATTGATTGCCGATCTATGATTTGAAAATATCTCATCGACACCATTTTCCCATAGGGTCTCCTCTAATGCTCCAATAAAACATGTCAAATTCATTGGTTTATGGGGATAACCCTATGAATTTTTTATATGAATGTATTTAAGGAGATAATTTGTCCATTGCATCCAAATAATTTTCAATAAATAAATTTATTCTTGTACATCTGTGATACATTTTTCCCAATCGACCATCACCAACTAATGTTATGTCATACATTGGTTAAAGCCTCTATTTTGAACTCAAAAGTGCCCTCATATTTCTTTTCTAGGAAACTATTAATGATTTATTACCATTTTTTTAAAACGTAGTGTGCGTGCTATTAAATATTTTAATATTTTCAAATAATTCTTCTGAGCACACCAGGCCTCAGAATCACATGTTGTCTTAGTTCCTAATATAAAAAATAATCCATAAAATGTCTAAAAATATTAAATAGAAAATCGTGGACGTTAAATTTATAATTACCTATTTTGGTGGAATACATTCTATCAAAAATACATTCTCTGTTTAAAATGAATAGAACATCAAGATCCATCATAGGTGGCACTATCCAATAAATGTATTGTAAAATATTATATAAAATTTAAGTATACTAGAAAAACTATATATACTCCCAATGAAGATAGTTTCTAACGAATTAATTGAAATTTTCTTCACCTATCCATACATTATCCTAGAAATACACTCTACATATATCAAATCCTAGAATCAAATTATACATAATTATAGAAAACAATTCAAGAAAATAATCACAATCCTAGATACTAAGAAATAAAAAAAGTTCCAAGAAGTGTATATATTGGTTGTGGATTTTATCTCATCTCCATGCTGGTAAAAAAATAGGTTGGGGGTGTTAATTAAAACTAGAGGAGACTCTAGGGGGAAGATTGAATATTTAGAAATATGGACAAAAATCCAGGTGATTGTTTACAAATACATCTCTTGGATCTAATAAGATTTTTAATTCTATGGGTTTCACTTTCTTATATGATAATTTCTTTGTGAGGGAGGAATAACAATTTTAAAATGAGTATGTTTTTTAATTAACATTATATTTTTTATCTTTTAGTAATTTTTTATTATATAATTCAACATTTATATCATTATGAATATAATTGTATATAGTAAATTGGCCTCCAATGAATGAGATTGAAATATTAAGATTGTAAGCCTATATAAAAAACATGAAATTTATTCATAGAAAAATATCAGTGAACTATGGGTGAAAGTTATAAAAAAGACATGAAATTAAAAAATTCACAAAGGAAATGTCACTTCCTACTTGGTATAAGTAGTGTAGGGATTGATACCTTTCAAAAGTGTGTTTACAAAACATACTAATTAGATATCAAAAACCATAAACTAAAAATATAACTTTAATATAAAGTGACAGAACTATAATAAATAACTATTTCTACTTTATGATCCTCAATTAGGTTGAAAGGATACAGATGAAGAATATCCTATCAGTAAATTAAGTACACTGAATATTTTGAGAGGGAATTCAAAGGGGGAATTGTGGTGGGTTCTCATGATATAAACATGATTAATAGGGTGCCTTGGGTGGGTTGGATTAATTGTCACCACTATATTAGATTTCAGTTTCATGTAAGGAAATATAGGTTAGGGAGATTCTAAATTTTATACCCACTTATCTCACACACACACTCCATCCCACATTTTTTTAGCTTTTCAAATAATAAATCATTCAAGTGACCCTGTGATTAAGCTCATATCCCCATGAAGTGATAGCATGATTACTCATCGGTATTATGCTATTATGACGTTGTGAACTTGTAGAGAAATTTGGAGGAAACACCAAACAATGGGTTCAATCAAAGTGGTTTTATTTTCTAGGACACGGAATTTTGTTAGCCAATAGTTTTGTGGAAACATTAATGAAAATATCAAAAAATAAATTAACAATAAAAATATTGAAATAAATAATTATCCCCAAAAAAAAATAAAAGTTTTAATATTAAATTATTATTAATCATGTTCATTGTAAATCATTATATTCATATTCATATCTTTTTATATTACTTTATTTTATTTTACACTACTATAATTAAAAATTAAATTCTTTTTATAATAATTTAAAATTTATGGTGGAGTGATCACTAAGAGAAATATTGATATTGTGGAATCTTTGGGCAACTAATTCAGAATTCAAATGTATTATGGAAATTAAAATCCATATATAAAAAATATTATATTATTTGAGAATGCTTAAACGAAAAAATTGATTATAAGGGGGAAACATGATAGAATCTTGCTTGAATTAGAAGATATGTAAGCCCAACCGATAAAAAACTATATAGTTATCTAATCCAAGACCATAGAATGGATTTACATCATAATAGAGAAATATTATAGAATAAAAATTCATAAATAAAAAATTTATCTTATTCAAAACCAAATTACTATGTAAGTGGAAGAAATTGATGAACATGTAGTGAATGATAAAACACTGGATAAGGTTTTCCCAAATGAGAATTAAGATGATGATAAATAGAAATAAATCAAATAATATATGTATTATTATTGTAAATATCATGATAAACCAGTGGAGGATTGAAACATGATTTCACCACCCTTCTAGGAATTGTATCGAATTAAAATTATCGTGGAAGAAGATCAATTTTTATTATATTTTACTAGAATAGGGGAACTATATGGGATAATTGCAGTATCTAGTGGTACATATTCTGCCATAGATCATATTACATATCAAGTAAAAATTTATATATGGAGGAGTGGATAAGAATCCCATAAGTAATGTTTCTCATAAGGAATCCATATACCATAATATATTAGGGATAATTGTTAAAGAAACCTTGGTTGATTTCCTTAAAACTCAAGCACTCTTAGGATGGGACCAATGAAAATTTAGTGATTTATCGTTATTTTTTCCATTATCTATATTTTTCTCTACTTTTTTAGTTATTTATAAAAAATTGACATTATTCCTGATTACCCTTCAATTGTTATTTGAGGCCCTATATTGTAAAATATAATCGGAGTAGGAGATCCCTTACCAATTTATTTAGGGAAGAAGGTTCATTTACATATGAAGCATCTATAATACCATAATATTTATTTTTCAAGCTTTAATGTTTTAAATAAAAACTGAGAAAATTGTATAACTAACTCTATAGTATTTAGTTGATATACATATATTGTGATATGTGTAGTGGTGATTGGAATATTGGGTAACCCACCTAAACCCTACTCATTTAATTACCCAGTATACATTTTACATTGGATTATATTTAATGATTTTTTTGGATATTTTATTCATTTTGAATGATTTATTGAAATTTTCATGCATGAATCATTGGGTAATGATTATGAGTTGTATTTTCAAATAAAAAATTCAATGTATTGTTGATATTTTATGGTGGAATGGTTTTATATTATGAGTTTAAAATATAAATAAATACCTTAATATCGTAGAGTAATATAGGTATTGTATTAAACTAAATTTTATGTTTTAATATATGAATAGGTCATTTGTGTATTAAAATGAAACCAATAGATAAGAGTTGTATGAAATATGAGATCTTTAAATCTTTAATTCTTTAATATTATAACTATTAAAAAATGTCTCATGGGGAGCATGTTGTTGGGATTTAATAGTTCTAGATTCTCTAAAACTCTTACTTGATTAAATTTTGTTTTAAGGATATATTTACAATATTTATTTAAGGACTAGGATATTAAAATTAGTGTATAAAGACTCCAATTGCATTAACATTTTAGTTCTGGACTTTCCTCATTAATGATTGAGTAAAATCATTGCACAAAATAGATTAAAAAATAATAATAATAAATGAAAAAAGAGTGGTTTGTGTGTTCCCCCACATAAGAGAGAATCAAATATGTTGATGTGAATTTCACCTAAGATGAATTTAATGTTAAATATCAATTCAACATTTATGGATGAAATTTTAAAATGATGTAACTTTTTTAAATTATTATTAACATCATTTCTAGAGTAATTGAATTAGAATATAAATTCTTATTAAACGTTAAAATTGATAAAGATCCAATATTTTTTAATTTCAAAATAAAAATGATGATAAATAATATAATGTAATAAATCATTTAGAATAATTTTTATGATTATTCTTAGGAAATTATTGTTTAATTATGATAGTGTGTTTATCTAAAAATTATCATAATTTTGCAACCATTTTTCTTAATTTATACATAATTTCAGACCATATTACTATATATATATTGAGTACTCAAAATTATTTTCTATTTTTTTAAACATGGATTTTATTATTAATTTTAGGCTATTTTTTGACAAAATTGATAAATAATTTCCTAAACATGATTTTTATACCTGAATTCATTATATTTTTTCATTGTGTAATTTGATTTAGCATTTTTTAATTTTTTTTAAAATATATCCTGACAATGAACCTTTTATATATTGATTAATTTAATATTACTTATTATTATCTAATATTTTTATTCAATTTATATTTATGAAATTCATGAAAGGTAGTCAAAACTCAAATAATCAAGGGGGATTATAAGTAATGTAATAATATCTCAATTTTCCAATCAGTGGAATATAAAGAATCCAATACCAATGTATGATTTCTAATACAATCCTGTTTGATTATATTTTTATTCAAAAGGTATATTTAATATTAAAAATGAATTAATGGATCAAAAAATGATTTATTGGTTTTCCCATGTAAGAATCACCTGACCAATATGGATATTATATAAGGGTTTTTCACTTTATCACGAAAATGTGAAATTTATCTAGTAATGCAAGATTAATAATAGTTTCATGAATTCCATGTATGGTTGAATAAAAAATATCAAAGGATATCTGTATAATACCTAGATTTTATGAAATATTTTTTTAAGAGAATTTAATATCTTTGAAAGCCTTATATACATGCAACACCATGTTTTAGCAAATGAAAAAAATACTATCTGTTTTATTATTTTAAACTGGCCTTTATAAACTAACCATTAAATTGGATGTTATGAGTAGTAATAACTAAATTATATAAATTATATGGTCAAAAAACTAATAAATTAAATTCATTTTTATCAATTTATTATGAATAAAAATAATATGTCAATTGAATGTAATAGAAATGTTTTTTTAAAAAAAATTCATACCCATGAAAAGTTATTATAATAATAAATTAAAATTATCACAATTGGTGAATGATTAAAATTAAATTTATATATTATATATTAAATTAATTTTTTTTATCATTCACATAATATTTTTAATTTGAATGGGGGGAGAATAAATATAGTTTTATGTTTAAAAATTGTATTTTTCTTAAAAGAAGTTTCACCGAATCATGTGCCCTTAATTTAAAAATATATTTTTTTAACTTATAGAAAGTATATTTGGAAAAAAGAACCTTAATTATTTAAATTTAGATTTAAAAAATATATTTTAGTGAAATTTTGAGAGTTTTTATAGAAAATTAAAATTTGGAATAATTATAAAAAATACATATTCTTATTAAAAACTAAAATTTTTGTTAAATAATTTACAAGATATGTTTTATTTTATTATACTTTTTAAAGTAAAATTACTAAAATTAAATATATATTTTATTAATATTTATTTCATTGGAATAAATTTTATATTGTATTTTGATATTAAAAGTTTCTATACTATTTAAAATTTTTCCATTGAAAATTCGTGTTCCCATCATGTGTATTGGTATATTTTTAAATATCATTATTCCTATTTTCAGAATATAATTTTTAAATTAGGATGAAATATTTGGAATAATAATAATAAATATTATATAATATGTTAAATTTAATATTCAGTCAAAATTAATAATAAAAATAGTAGAAAATTAATTACTGTTGTTGTGCTTAAAACATGTTTTCCAGGGTTTAAACTAAAAAGATATGGGGTAAATGACCCAACTTGAACAAAACCCATTTTATGGATTTAATTAGACCTTAAAAAATATTTTTCATGATAATTAACTTTTTTTTCATTTTTTGAATGTAAAAAATGTGGCAACACATTATTATTTTCAAAACATTCCTGTCTGCCCTCTCCTACACTTATAAACGGACACCCCCTCCTCTCATATTCACACTTAAAATATCATTTATTTAATAAAATAAAAAATATATATATTCCATACTTCTCTATCTGTATCCTAGATTCCTTAATTTTATTATGAAACCCTCAAATGAAGACATATGCTATAATCCTATATAGGTTCTCTGAAGAATAGTAAAATTTCATTAACATGTGTTCTTAATTTATTTTCTCTTCCACCTCCATAAAAAATTAATCAAGAATTATGATATAACAAAATTATAATCACAAATATAATTAGATTGTATTATTTTAATGGTGTGACCAACATAAATCTTCTCTTCCATCAAATGGGAAAACAAACCATTGATAGTGTGTGTGAAGGACTACCAGCTCATGAATCGATGCTATTTAATTTTCCATCACCACCTCTCATTGACATATATAGTTATAAAATTAATGTTTATATATTATATTTATGATATTATAATATTTCATTAACTGTAATATCAAATATACCTTATTGATTTAAATTTAATTGCAAGACTATTACATCACTCGTTTGTAAGGTGGACTTACACCTCAAGAAGTGATATAATTTATTTTCCATTTAATATTTACCTAGAAGGTAATAAGAGTAAATTTAATTAACATTTGATTTATATGATACGGTTTTTAAAAAAATTAATATATTTATTCTTTCCTTGTGTTTTGTACAAGATAAAAATCAAAATAGTGTTCAATGCTTAAGTATGGCATACCAAATTCATGATTAATATAATTAAATTTCTATTTATTAATATAATAGACTATAATAAATTCATATATAATGAATATATGTGATATTTATTTAATGGTATAAATTAATTATATTATTTAAATATGATGTAAATTAAAGGGCATAAGATAGAGAACCAAAACATATATGAAAAATGAAGCTCTTATTAACCAAAACATGATTTTAATAAGGAATTATAAATAAATGGATATCAAAAGGTCATAAGTAAATAATATATTGTATTATATATATAATTATGGTTATTCAATGTTGTTATTATAATAATAAATTTATTATAAATGATTTTCTAATGAGTGAAAAGGAATCCCATACATAATGCAATGGATTTAAAGTCTCTCTTTTATTTATTACTGACATATATTATATTCACCACTAGTTTCTTTTGTATGGTCTATTTAATAACCATGAATTTATTTTATGATTATTATAATTTAAATTATGGTATATAGGAAAATATATTTGGTTAAATGTTTCAAGGATTTATGATTTAAAAGTTACCAAAGTGGTAAGTATTTGGTGTTTTGATCCAATGTTTTATCAAGATTGTTCATGATTATGATTTTGATGATAAAATATTATGATCTAATTATCAAGAAACTAATTAATTTTATTATACTCTTTTTTTAGAAAATAAATGGTTTCTATTCATTTTACCCATGTTATATACTCAAGATTACAAAATATTTTTTTATATAAATTTGAAATTATCTCTATCTACGCTAGAAAACCCATTTCTTCCATATTCATGTTTGACAAAAATGTTTTCTTGAATCTTATAATTTTCATAATTTTTTTAAATAAACTTATGCCCTATTATATCTTTTTTGGAAATTTTTTTAAAAGGAATAATAATGTTGTTTCCCAAACAATACCCGTTTGTATTTTACTAAAAATGTGAATATAATATTTATTTTTGAGTGTATAAAATGAATGTAATTTCACACTATCATGAAAAATAAATTTTTTAAATATTACATTATAAGGTTTAAAGGTTATGTTTAATGAATTAATTTTATATAATATTTTATGAATTTATATTTTTAACATGGTTATTTTCATAGAATGGTTATTTTCCTCATGAAATGTTTCAAATAATATTTCAAAAAAAATTCCATATTAGATGAAATATTGTGATGTTACCTAATAATTACTAGGTATATGATCTAATAATACCAACCTTATTATTTCTTTATTTGGTTTATGATTATGATTAACAGATGTTTATGAAACTCATTCCATTTCCACGAGTTATGCTACAATGAAATTATGAGATGGTTAAGAAACCCATTTACTTTATATTGACTATGATACGATGAAATGTTTTGGAAACCCATTTGTTTTATATGTTTTATGACATGGTAAATGTTTTGAAATCTTATTTAAAAATTATGTATGGATTATGTGACATGTGGTACCTATATCTTCTTCCAATTTATTGGGAAATGATTAATATTCTATGATCTAAAAGGGTAAATGAGAGGTTATCACATGCCTGAAATAGGGAACAGAAGAGGTTTTCCCAAGCTCGAAATGTGTTACATAGTATGTTATCCCATTCCCAGAAGTTGGTAAATGGAATTTTATCACAATTACAATGAAAATACATTGGTGGTTATTTTAATCAAAATATGTTATTAATTTTGTAATAGATAGCCTTGACATGAAATTTTATATGCTTATGTGTATGCAAAGAATTCATTTCTCAATCTATTTTATTCTCTATAAACTTAATAGCATTTATTCCATTATGATTAATAACATAAGAACTACTAACATTTATTCTATAACATATGATTTTGATCTAAGATATATAGGGTATGGTTTTAATATGTTATTCCCATGTTCCTATTTTCTTATTCTCATGTTATAATGATATCCTTGAAGCTTACCGTTATTAATAATCTAAGCTTACATTTTATTATGATTCCTTTCCCCAGTTTATGAAAATAGGTATTATGTGTGATGTTAAAAATAAAGATTCTAGTTATGAGGAACTGAGTGGGAGATAATGTATGACTCTTAAAAAATTGTTGTTTTTTTTCATGTTTCCAATGGAACTAAACCTAAATTAATCTAGTGAGAATTGTTTTGTTATTTAATTTATATTGATCTATTAAGATTTAATATTTATGTAAGTCACATTAGGGTCTTCACAACTTGTATCAGAGCATGGTTTAGTTAACCATTGAATAATAAGATGAAAAAAATTAATGAGATCGCTTGTGATATAATATATGGATAAATCCATGGATAATTATTAGTATAGAAGAATATCACTGAATAGTTTTTAATGATATAGAGAGTCATTTGAAAGATATTACATCATTTTCTAGAAAATAAAAGTGGATGTGGTTCTGGATGTTATGTTTTTAGGGGTAATAACATTGAAAAATGCCAATATAGATTGACATGAGCATTACCTACTATATAAAAATGGTCTATACTATACACCTATTTTAACACGCTTAGAAGATATGATTTTTAAATTCACAAACTCTTAATGAAACATTATGAAGGATTCTAATAATAACCCTAAATGGTCTAGGATAATTCTAAAGTGTAGTATATTTATAATAAACTGCAACGATTTTGAAAACCAATAAGTAATTTTCATGATTATTTAGTCACCACTATGAATATTGTTTATCATACAATGAATTTTGGTTTTTGACATTCGTGGAATAAAAAAACATTGTTATCATTGATTGTGATAGAAATTGTGTGGATGATAAAAAAATTGATTTACTTCTAGTGTGAATGATATTTTGATTATTCCTAATCAGATATCATGATATATGATTTATATCATGCACCTCCACCATATCATGGAATTTCTATAGAATATAATTATAGAGTTCTTTGAGAGCTCAAGTGGTAGAGATTATGGAGAGAAAAATACTTTTTTTAAATATCGATATTGTGGGATAAATCCCCCAAGTTAATTTTTTAGTGGAGTAACAATATGTTTTGAGAGTGGAAATCGACAAAAGGAAACTAATTATCGAGGGAAAAGGAAATTAATCGTAGATTAAATGGATGATAATAAAATTCTATATAATGTATCATCTATCGTTTAATGTTTAAAGTATGGAAAGTAAGATAATTATAAAAATTAATGTCCTAAGAGAAAATGTCATGAATATAATCATGATGTTTTTATGAGTAAAAGGTTTAATACGATTGATGAAGAGATGATGAATTAAATATTAAAGGTATGGGTTGTTCTAATAGTACAGTTTATGTAAAATATAAGAAACATGATTATATTGAGGTTTATGAATCCTAAGAGAATATTAATGTTTCATATTATTGGAAAGAGGTATTAAAGAATAACAAGATAAAATTATGTTAGTAGTTTAAGAATAAATTGGGATGATTAAAGTGTTTATGTATTAAAGTTAAATAAATATGTCTGATGAATAATTAAATATATATAATTATTATTTTTTATAAGGATTTCATTAAGGATATTCAATTATATATTAAATGGTACTAATGACCTAGAAAATTAATTTAATGTAATGGTAAATTTTTGAAGAAAACACATGATTACGGGAAGATAACCCAAAATATGTTCGATAATTTTAAAAAATGGTGTTTAGTTTGTGTAATGAGATGATTGATATGGAAAAAAATAAATTGGATAGTATTGAGAACCATGGAACTGATGAATGAATTATTCAAAAATGTGGTTTATGTTATCATTGATGGAACATAATTTTTTTTATTTATGTAATACATCAAATAATATTTATTTCATTTAAAAAATAAATAAGCATTTATGTTTTCAGTCATGTTTTATTATAATTTATCTTATTACCATATTTCAAGGGATTATATGTCCATGGTATTAATATATTTGGGATGTAAAATTTAATATGTACTTTATGATATTTGGGTAATTAATGTAAACTTGTTTTTGGTAAATTTACCCACCATATTTATAAATTTCCGAATTTTTTATGCTTATAAGGTTAACCATTTTTAGAATGAATTATGTTGAAATTTGTATGGGGTTTTAGAGATTAAAGTATTATTTCACCATATAATGATATATAAACAATTCAGAACCTATTCTAACAATTTTTTTACATAATAATGAGTGACATAAGGAAGGAACTATCATTGTTTTATTAATGTTATCAATGGTTCCAGTATGAAAAAAACACCTTCATTTATTAGATTAAGATATAAAGTGGAAATTGATCGAACCACAACCATAGGATGATATTGTACATATAAAATTGAATGAATAAAATTAGTTATACATTCTCATGGAAATTCCTTATCTTATAGACAATGTATCTTAAGGTAAAGATGGTTTCTTATTACCTTCAGTTTTTATGAATGGATGATATTTTCCTTACCTATTTGGTTTATGATTTTTTTGTTAACTATCTCAATAACACTCAAATTATTTTGATCAATGTTATATGAAAATTAATTTTCTTTCTTGTCTATAATATCAATTCCCACTAATTTATTTATATTTCTATGTTTAATTTTGTATTATTCCATATGACCTTTGTATTTATCATTTTTTTATTTTATTGCGGATGTTTTATCAACTCTTTCATATTATGGGTTTTTAGAAAGATACGTTCTTATGTGAAACCATATATTATAGAGATCAAGATCAAAATTCAAGATGGAATTTTTAAGGGGTTAAAATGTAACACCATGAAATTTTATGTCTTTTTTTCAAATAAATTTTATTTCCTTGATAGCCTTCACTACACGCAATACCACATTTTAGTGAACTAAAATATAATATTATTTTTACTATTTAAATTTGGAAATTATGACCAAGTTGCTATTTTTTATGTATGAATACGAAAAAAAATAAATTTTGAAATTTATATTTTTTATTCATGAAATAAATAATTTCATTTTTATCATGAAATAATTAATGAAATCAATAATTCATTTGAATGAAATAGAATTTTATCCTTCTGAAATAATTTTTTTATATTCATGAATTTTCTTATATTAATAAATTAAATGAATCACAATTGGTGAATGATTATAATTAATGTTTTATATTATATATTCTATGATGTGTTTTATCACCCATCTATTATTTTTTATAAACTTGATATAAAGATAAATTGATTTATATTTTTACAAAATAAATTTTTCTAAAAAGAGAATCCATAACATTCTAAAAACATAATTTATAAATAATTTTGTTAATTATTGAATATATAATTCAAAACATATATTTTTTAAATATTAATTTCAAAATAATATCTGAGTAATATTTTTTTAATTTTTAAAAAATATTAATTTTTTGATGAATAATAAAAAATAATAATTTTTTAAATGCATTTTTTTTAATGAATATAAAAGATATTTTTGTTTTAAATGGTTTTAAATTGAAAATAAGTCAATTTATATAATTATATATTCAATTTTGGTCTTCTTAATCAATTTTATATTAAAACATTTTATACTTTTGAAACTGATCTCTTAGGAAATCATTTTATTAATCATGTTTATATGTTTATTTTTAAATTATCTTTTTCCACTTATGTAAATGGAATTTTGGAAAACAGATTAAATTTTCTTAATCATATTAATCAATTATATACAATAATTTTAACTGAATTTTTTGTCAAAATGGATAGTAAAAAAAGAAATAATTAATTACAGCGGTTAATGGTGAAACAATTTTATCCAAGGTTACACTAAAAGTAAAATGACTATAATTTCCGAGAAATATGTTCATAAACAGTTTTATTGAAATATATTGGATTAATGTCCTTTAAGGATTGAAAATGAACCATTTATGATATTTCTGGCATTTCAAAAACATTGGAAACCTTTATTATTTTCAAAAATTCCATGTGTGCAATCTCCCCCACTTATAAAAGGTCACCCTATCTCCCATTCTATTCACACATAAAAATCCCTTTTAGTTCACAAAATCAGAAGATACATATATTCCTTAATTCAATCACCACATCATTAGTGCGTTATTTTTATTATTAAACCCTCTTATAATGAATTTAGGTATAAACTTAAAATTTTACTATGAAGGATTGGTAAAATTATTAAACTTGATTTCTTGTATAATTTTTCATCCACATAATTTATATATTATTAAACAATTATAATATAATAAAACTAGTATATATAATATAATAAGATGTTATTATTTTAATTTAATTACATATATCTATCTTCTCTTCCATCCAATAAGAAACAAAATAGTTGATCATTTGTATGGAGGACTACCACCTCATGAACTGATGTTATTTTTTTCAAACACAACCTATAATGACCAGATATATTTATATATTTAATATTTATATATGATATCTATTATATTATTATTATTATATTATTATAATATTACTTATAAATTCTTTCTTTCTATTATGTCGGAATATGTCAACGTTTCTCATATGTACAGAAGACTACATCCTCAAAAAATGATGCAAATATTTTCCTCAACTACACATTACATGGAAGGTAATAAGATAAAATTTAATGAATATAATTGAAAAAAATGAAAAAAAAATTATTCTATAATGGTATCATATTATTTACCTTCCTTTCGTCTCCTTCGCCGTGAAAATTGGAACAATGATCATGTTTAAGTATGACATATCATCTCCTTGAATGATGTACTTCATTTTATATCTCTAACATTAAAGGATTACAATAAATAATTATATATTTAATATATATGATATTTATATCATGGTAAAATTTTTATAGTTGATGAAAAAAAGATCAAAATGACATGCCTAAAGATACTGTGAAATAACCCTGACCCCAGTAGCCTATAGCTGATGAATTACTTTACTACATTGTAATGTATACAAGGAATCAAATTCTAAATAACCAAATAGTTTAGTTGTTTTTTTGAACTAGATTACATACAGGATACCCATTTTACATTAGGAAAATAAAATAATGCATTAAATAATTAAAAGTTCTATATCATTGAAACTCATTCCAAGAATTCATCTTTATATCATGAGGAATGGAAACAAAAAATGGGTGAAATAAAAATAAAAATAAGGGTTATTTATAGTGGAAGCTGTAATGAATTAATAAATTATAATAAATATGAAATGTTAAATAACTGAACACACTTCCAATTTAATTTACGTTACTGCATAAAATGATATGGAATAAACAATATTGTAAGTTAAATAACTAAAAGCTCGATCCATTTAATTAATCAACATAGAAGGAAATGTATACATTTATACTACCATATAGAGAATCACATAGAAAACAATAAATAAATTTTGAATAAAAGAAATTATTAATTATCATATTTCATGTATTTTCTTCACACGATACTTTTACCATCACGACCTTTCACAAGACGATTTATAACATACTAGGGGAAATCCCATCACTTTTTTACCAGTTGATTCATCTTTAAGACTACTAATGCATAGAGGGTCCAATATTAAATAGTTCATATCCCATGTCATGAATTTCCAAATAACTCATAATATATTTAATAATTTATTTTATTTATAAAAAATGTTCCCTAGCCTAAATTATATGTATTGATTAAGGAATATGAATTCGTCAATATATCCCCAGTTAATCAAATATCATTCAAATTAAAAACCTTATGTAAAATGGCATGTAGTTTATCAAATAAGAATATCGACCACACAAGAATATGTATATTTGAGATAAATTTAATGTCCAATTTAAAATGATTACAATAATAAGATTATTTTAATATAATTTAATAGTCATAAAAGATAGGTAGATTACACAATACCTTTTACTATTTGGTAAATTACAATTAAAATCACCTGAGATTAAATAATTAAAATTTAATCATAAAATAACATGAATCATGAAATATTAAAGATATTACATGTCAAAGTGGAAGTATATATATCCCATATTAAAGAAACAATGTACATGAAAACTTAATTTTATTTAATGAAATGAGATTGAGACAAGATCTTTTACCTCATTCTTCCATTTTGGTAGATATGATATAACATCCTATATAGTGGTTATAATAATTTAATTGACTTAAAACAGAAATATAGTAATATTTATAACATTATATATTATCTTTTTATGATATCTTATCAGTCGTTCATTAATAATAATTCTTAATTTTCATTGTTTCAGGTGTTAATTGCCTTATTTTTCCACGTGTGATTTATTATGAATGATTCATTTCATGTGTAGATTATATATTTATATCATATAAAGAATAATAATAATTCAAAATTATCATATTTATACCAAAATTTTACCTTTTAAACCAATTACCAATATTCATTATTAAAAATGATTTATTTTATCACCGGAATATGGTAGGTCATACATACAAAAGGGTAACGATTCCCTTTTACAATGATAATTATAGAAAATAGGTAATTCATATTTTCTATTAACTTAATTATTATGAAATAATATATACTATTTAATATATTTCTATATATCGTCTTTGTTTTTTGATGATTAAATGAGATACACATTGATTCGTGAAAGCAGTTGTCCACACTTGCACAAACGATGTTATCATCTTTATGTGAGTGAAAGAGAATGATAGAAAATGATATATATATATATAATATTTCCATAATGAAAAATTTATCCTGAATATAATAATTATTTCATTTAAATCACATATTTTCATTAACTTAATCATATCACCTTCGATGTGAAGTGTTAATTAAAGACAAATCGCATCACTTTGAGAAGAGGTGGTCTGTCAAACACATGAGCGACATAGTCGTACCTCCTATGGAATTGAAGGAGAAAAAATATATTTTATAGAATGACTTAATTAGAAAAAATATGTTATAAATTTCATATATATACTTTATATCCATTATAATACCTAATATTTAAATTTGGTAATGGAACAAAGAATGACATCAGTTTACGAGTTGGTAGTCCATCATACATAGAAATGATGATTTCATAACCCATTTAATGGGATTGGGGATAGTTTTATGTCATGAATTTATTATTAAAAAATCCTATTATATGGATTATACTAAGGTTATTTTATCATCATGATTTAATGAAAATTGAATTTGGAGGATAATGATGTAAAATAGAGATGCTCGTTGATGAAAAATACCTCTAATTAAGGTATCCCACATTGGATTATAGTAATTACATACTATGATGAATTTATTACCAATATAATCATTGTAGGGTCGGGGGAGGGATTTTTTAAGTTATGTTTTAAGGTTTTTTCTGATAAAAAATGGTTATAATTTGTAAATAAGATATAATAGGAGTGTCCTTTAATAAGTGGGTGAGAGGACACACTTGGTATTTATTAAAATGATTGAGTTCTCCAACATTTTTCATATTTATAAAGGGTAAAAAACGATACATTAAGTAACCACAGACATGTAATGGTCTAAATATGGTCATACGATAGTTTTTTTCAAGTTAATGGGACATTTACCCTTGAATTTTAAGTTTAACCCCATAAACCAATGTTTACCTTAACAGCAGTAATTAATTTATACTACGTTCACAATTCATTTGGGTAAAAAATTATCTTTGACATATTAGAAATTATAAATTTCTATGATTCCAAATATGAAATAAATATTTCCAAATTCAATTCACAATATTTCACAAGATTAATTTAAAATTAATCTTGTTGACTTGTCAAAAAAGCAGGGTTTTAAAGTGAAAAATAAAAAAAAATAGTTTAAAATGAATTTACATCTAAATTAAATATGAAATTTATTCAAATAATATATGTTTTATTAATTAATATAAAATTTCACGAAATTTAATTTCAAATTGATTAAAAATATATCTTGATATACTAAATAATTTTAACAAAAATGTAGTTTTCAATTAAAATTCATTATTTTTCACTATTCACTAATAAATGAAAAATCATAGAAAAATCTAAAAATATTATCACTATATAATTTTAGTATTATAATTTCCAAATTAAATTTTATTTTATCAAATAAATTTTCTAAAATTTTTAAAATTATTTTTAATTAATTTGTGAAAGAGTGCATATACATTGTTTTGTTTCAACCCAGTGTTCTGTGCATCACAAGATATTGATGAAATTATATTTATTATATAATAAATTTATTATAAATTATTGGGAAATTAAATTATTCCCTCCTAAAAAGTATATTCTTCTAAATTTAATGGATTTTTTCCTTCTAAACTAATGAGGGTAGTTCTTCTTCATATCATCCTCTAGTTCCCACATTGTTTCTTCTATTTTTTGAGTTCTCTATAGAAACATTAGAAGCTGGGTCATTTGATTCCTAAATACCTTTTATCTAGTATAAATAATCTTGGAGGGTTATTAATAGTATGATATTTCAGAGTCCAATTATATTTCCCCATTTGTGATCATATGTGTTGTGCCTATACTTCTTTAGCAATGGTATATGTAACACATCATGTACTTTTGAAAGATTTTTTGGCATTAAAACATGATAAGAAACGACAATAATCATATCAGGAATACCAAAGCTTGATATATACCAAGGGTTCATATCCACTTTCTTACAGAACCTTATAATTCCATTCCATAGAGATGCATTCATGAAAACATGATCTCCCACATTAAATTCGAAATAATTTCACTAATTATAATAAAAAATATTTTTCTAATTTGGGATGATTTTTCATGATCCCAAATAAAATTCAATTTTTTTTAACTACAACATGTTATAGGACTACATGTTTTCTTTCACCAACTTCATCTGATCAATGTGGGGTCTAATGTCTCTAGGCATATAATGCCTCATATGACAACATTTGAGTACATTAATAGAAAGTATTATTATAGTAAAATTATAAAAAAGATAAATATTGGTCCTACATATGTTGAATGTCATGTGATAATAACCTCAACATTTATTCCATTATTTTGATAGACCTTTCATATCTTCAAACATTTTGATGATATTATGAAGTGAATAAATGATGCTGAGTATCAAGATACATTTAAATAATTTTAATGATTTTGGATGTAAAATTAGGTCCCTAATTAGACCCAATTTATAGAGTTGTACCATGATGTTCTACAACATAATTAATATTGATATATTCAAGGAACTGAAGAGGTAAATATAATCTTATATACAGAAAATATACATAAAAAATTAGGTGATCAACAATAACACATATAATTTAATTCTTTTTGGGTGTATTTGGTAGTGCTTCTACAATGCCCATAGTAATGTCATCCAATTTCCATGTAGGAATAAGATGATATTTTTTTTACTCCTCAATAATTTTTACTCAATGCTTTTACGTGTTGATATATGAAACATATATACACATAATCAATAATTTACCAATTCATGTTATACCCCCAATAATGACCCCTAAAATCATTAAAAATATTTCTTCCACATGGGTTTATAGATAAAATATTACTATGATGACAATTGAACAATTCCCTTTTTAGCTCAATGGTAGATCGAACACATAATTTCATTCCAAAATTTACAATTCCATCTTCATAAATGAATTCATATAATTTCATATCATTCATAGATTTAATTTTCTTCTAAAATTTATAATTAATGGATTTAAAATTATCCATCTCCAATAAATATGGTTTATCCATCATTTAAAAAAATTATTGACTTCCCCCCAAACTTAGTAATTCCAATATCTATATTTACAATATACATGAACCTTGGATCCCACAAAATGATATATTGGTTATGAATTACACTATATTTATTACTCAAGGCCTATGATACCCTATTTTATTTCTCTAAGTAGTATTTTATTGAGAAATCAAAATTGTTGTGTTACTTGACCCATCACCATTGTCTCATTTTGAGATCATTTTATTAAAATAGCTATTATGATTTTATGATCATTGTATATCTCATATATTGCACCATAGATACAATGTCTCTATATATTAAACGTAAATATTACAGTTACAAACTCATGATCATGGGATAGATTGTTTTTTTCACAGTTCATCAACTACCATGATGTATACACAATAAATTTATCATTTTACATTAAACATAACCTAGTCCATTCTTTAATGAATCACTATATATCACAAAACCATCAATTTTGGTTGGTATAGTTAAAATTTGAGTATTGAAAAATTTATTCTTTAGTTCATAAAAAAAATTATTCACATATTTTTTCTAAGAAAATTTATCCCCTTTACATGTGATCATGATTAACAAGTTAGCTAATCAAAAAAATTTGTAATGAATCACCAACAGTATCCATCCAAACAAATTTTACTATATACCTCTGTTCTGTTCATTATTCTAGGAAATTCCCTAACATCAATTTCCTTTGGAGGATCAACTAATATTCTCTTATTTGAGACAATGTGTCCCATGAAAGAAACCTCTTGGAATAAAAAATCACAATTAATACATTTTAAATATAACCCCTTCCTTCTAAAAGTATCAATAATGATTCATAATCTATTTTCATTATCCTCATATATTTTATCCTAAACCAAAATATTACCAATTAATACCAGAAAATTCACGAATAAATTCATTGATTACCCTATTACTTAGATCTATGAAAGAATAAGGTGCACTAGTCAATAAAAATGGAATTAGTATAAACTCTTAATGAGCACATATTTTTGGAAAATCATTCATCAGAATGTATTCTTTATTTGCCCACAATTGATGATACCCTAAACAATGTTCATCCTTTGTAACATATTAGGATTCATAAAATTGAGTGAATAAGTCATCAATGTGAGGTTGACGATAGCACATGAGACTTATCCCACTTGGTGAGGAATCCTTATGTGAAACCATGCTACCCGGGATCAAATCTAGGTTGAGGCATAATTTCTTGGTACCCTAGAAGTACTGTAGTAGGAACTGTAGCAGGTACTGTTTGGAACTATAGTAGTCATGACTATTCATGCGTTTGGGCCTTCGGCCCACCGATTTCATCCCCGAGTCCTTTATGGCCATTGGGCCACCCAGTCCATCTAGTCAGTAAGGCGTTTGGGCAACCTCATGTTTTTCAAGCCACCTCATGGCCTTCAGGCCACATTAAGTGCACATGAAAACTAGACATCATACAAGAAACAATCCCTATATGGAAGATAATCAAGGAGATTTCACCATAGGAGAAGCTGAACAGATTGCATGAATGAAAGGGTATGACCCCAGCCATCGGGACCATCTTGTGCATGCACGAGAAAGACTAACCGAACAAACATGAGAAGGTGGAGAGATGATTTCACGATGAAGATACCAGGGAGGAGCAGTTCAAAGTAGTTAGTCTGGGTTGTGTGTAATATTTTAAACCTACGGGCAATGAATTCCTCTAAGGCATATACGCCATGTAATACATACTCTTACGAGCCTTGTAATGGATTCACCTCACCCCATGAAGGGTAGATTATAAAAAAAATAAAAAATGAAGGCTTTTGGGCCATTGGAGTAGAGGTAGATGTTAGTTTTTCATTATTTTAATATCATTGATTTCATGATAATCAATTCATGGCCTCATGTATATGTATTTCTTCTTAATGAAGAGAACACGTGCTCCCTATAGTGAAAACCTAGGGAGAATGAATCCATTATCACAAAAATCCTCTAGTTGTTTATTCAACTTCCTTAATTCCATAGTGTCAACTCTAGAGTGAGACTTTGGTATTTTTCATCCATAAGGTATTAAATTAATTGAAGGCTCAAATTCATACAATGGTGGAAATATATGTAATTCTTTAAGAAACACATCAATGTATTCTTATATAATAGGTATGTAATCAATTTAATGATTACATCATTCATTATTGGATATTATTTTGTCATCTCCCCCAAGAATATCATTCAGTAGAGGTACTCGGTTTGGGTCTAGATATGACATAGATGATGAATTATCTTCACAAATGATAAAAAATTCTATATATTCCTAAAAAATTATAATTAATTTATTCTCTTATTATGTGATTTAATAATATTATAAAACCAAATCCATACCAAGGATTATATCATAATCAACCATAGGTATTAAAATAAGGCCATTGAATAAATGATGTTTGTGTGTCATAACAGGGACTGTCTAACACATCCTTATTTCATTGATAATTTCCTTAAGAGTTTTCACTAACAACTCCCACCTATAAATAAAAGTGAAAAGTATAATTTTTATTGAATACTAGATATAAATAAAAGAGTGTGAGGATTTAGAATAAAGAAATAGGTAAATTTCAATAAATAATTAAAGTTCCAACTATAACATCATTGGGTACTTCCAGCTCAATTTTAGTGATTACATAAGCTTGGAATTCTCCCATTGGACTATTCATTGGTAGATTCCATTAGTGATTGAGAATTTAATTCAATAGTTTCACATAATTTTGATGTTGAAACGTTGAATAAAAGTGTTTTACTTCTTCCCCTTACATTATTTAACATCATGAAATTTTTATCCACACTTATAAAAAACTCCCATTCCCATTTGGAATTTAGCTAGGAGATTCTTTTTATAGTTATCGCATGATTGAAATTAATTGATTGTTATTCTCTTCTTTATAATATTTCATTACTTTTCAGATGACCTGTACTTCTCTAGGTTTCCCTTGACATTGTAATATGTAGAGAATTCATATTCTATTATTATGGAATATAATACTATTTATTCATTAGACGAAATGATTTGGGAGTCAGAGCCCTTCAGAGACTTGGTTTTTGACATTCAAAGAAGTTTTAAATCATGGAATCTATGTTTCATATAGAAGTCTTCACACACCTAGATAATAATTTAATGTAGCTTCATAAATAGTGGTACTTTATTAACATTTTCATTAGTTAATGTAACATTCTATTTCATTCAATTTTAGTTCATGAGGGAAATTTGTTTCATTGAATATTTCTAAAAATATTTCCATTCCATGAGTTTTATTCCCTCTTCCTCTCTTGGATTCTGGATCAATCACTACCATTTATAAAAGAACCATTATTACATATACCATAACTATAAACTTTTTCTTTTCGCCATATCCCATGGCCATAAAAATCTACTCTAGAGACTTAATCCATTTCATTTTTACAATCAGTTTGGAAACCCCACAAAATGAATGGGGATTATAGGTCATAATGTCATCCAATGTCAAATAATCACACATGGGAATAGACTTCTCCATCTAGGAAAGGTTATATATCATAACTCAATTAAACATACAAAATATATCCATAATTTGATCAGTTAAAATACTAGATATATTGGCTTCCTTGGATGAAAAATCATTAGACTATACATGAGTATTGATACCCTTATTCCTTCCAGGAAGCACTTATAAAAAACGATATATATTGGATTTTCTCATAAAATTATTAACTTTAAATCATATTGTATAAAACACAATTTTATGTGACACATAACAATAATTAAAAATTTTCATTTTTAATATCAGAATTATAAACACGTTTTTGTTTGGGAGGTCTTTAATTTAAAATTATTTATAATGGGTTGCAAAAAAGATATGATTTATCCTATGCATATCCCTAGATAGTGTCAAAATAGGTGCACAGTAAGGACTATTTTGTTCTCTATGTGATGATCTAGTCTATCCCAATGTGAAATTTTTTGATTTTTACCCCTAGGTACCTTTATTTCAGAACCACATAAACATATAGTATACATGTAGGTATCTAATGATAAGAAATACTAAACAATATCTACCTTATAAAGAATTTAGGATGTTATTATATAAATTTCCTTAAAGTATTATTATATGGTTGTCTTCTATAATATATGTTTTCATAAATCTAGCTCCTGAAGATGTAATAAAAATTTATCTGATTCCAACAGTACTGGCCCCAATCCCAGTAGCCCAAATATGATGATTTACATTATAACACCTCAATATATTCAAGGAATATCATCATAAAAGAACAACCATTTTATAGGTTTTGGAGAACCTAATTATGTGCATGATACCGATTTCATATTTTTAAAATAAAAAAAATAATTTCAAATATAAAATCACGAAATCCTTGAAACTCATTCCAATAATTAATCTTCATATAATGGGAAATGAAAAAAATGAGGGAGAGTTCAAATTCTTGGTATGGTTTAAGTGCCACATAAGAAATCATAAATTAATAAATATTAGTCAATGTGTAAGTGTAAAAAATTGAACAAGCATTCCATCTAAATAAATTGACTCTATGAATATATAATTCATAATTTATATGGGGACATAAATAACTGATAATTAAGGTCAATTAATCAATAAAATGAGAGTGAAATGGTTCTACAGATAATATCATAGAGAAAATCACATGGGTAATAATAAATTAGCTCCGAATGAAGGAAATTCAAAATTATTATATGTCATGTTTCCCATGTATAAGATGCATTTATAATAAATACCATTCATGGGACGGTTTAGAACATACTAGGTGAAAACCCATCTCATTTTTCCAACTGGCTCATCTGATGAGACAAACAATGTATCAAGGGGATTCCATTAAAAACTACACAACCCATTTCATGCATGTCCAAATCAATCCTCAATTATTAATAATTTTTTATATATAAACAATGTTCTATATCATAACATTTCTATATTTGTTATATAATCCAAAATTATCAATATATCCCCAATTAATCAAATAACATTCAAATTAAACAAAATATGTAATTTCTTATATGGTTTAGTAAATAATCATATCCATAAAAAAATAATATTTATATTTAAAAAAAATATAATTTCCAATGAATATTCATTATAATGATTTGATTGTTTTAGGATAATGTTAACAATCACAAAATAACATGATATTGCACAATAACTATTACCACTTGGTAAATATCATGTAAAATCCTCTTATTGAAATAACTCAAATTTGAAATTCAAATTCAACGTGGAATGAATTATTCATGATTTTACATTTAAAATGGGATTTATATAATTAATAACCCGATTCTTATTTTTGAGGTAAGTGTTTCTTATATTTTTTCTTTTCCTTAGGTGTTTCTCAGAAAATAAGGAAAATGAGGATCAATCTTAAATTTTAAAAGTACACGCCATGTACTTTCCCACACACCGTGTACTTATGGCCATGTGGAATGAGTACAAATGGTGTATAGCCATGTCAGTGATGAAGGGTATAAAAACTGACCACACGCCGTGTAATGAATATTTACACACTCTATAGTCAGTCAGTAGGAAAATAGTAAGGCGGTGGAAGCATCCGCAAGCTAAGAAGCAGTACATGCCATGTAATCAGAAATAAAAATCGTGTAATCACGTCAACGGATGAACAGTGTGGCGGTGCTGCCAAAGGAACATTTAAATGAGAAAAGTACACACCGTGTAGTCAATAGTACAAGTCGTGTTGTTTGTTTTTTTCGCTTAAAATGGGTAGTATCCATCCTTGTTCACAGTATTGGATTAGAACCAGAAGAAGGAGTCAGGAGAGGAGGCCAGACCTTCGAGGATCTCCAGTTCAAGCGTCAAGAATCTGTTTTTGCCTCTGACGATCTCTTTGGAACCGCACGGGTAAGCCCTCCACTCTCCTTAAGGAATTATTTCCAATTATTACCCTATGGGAAGTTATTTGAGTTTGAACAGGGATTTCTTTCACCTCAGATCTATGTCGTTCTTGGATGATTAGAGGATCGTCATTCGCGTATACCGTTCAGGGACGTTTAAGGTAGGTGTCTTAGTGTTTATTTCCAACTACTGTGTGTTTTTGTGTATCGTTGAGCTACGAACCCATGTTGGGGGTGTCGTGTGGCTGAGGTCATGGCTGTTTTGAATACCTAGAATTGTATAGGTAGTAAAATGTGATAATAAACTACTGTTTGGGATCACTTCTTAGATTCAGGACCACCCCGGGTGTGCGTTCCTCTGTTTAGTTGTTTGGCCAGGATACCTGAGGGTCTTCCATGTTAATTTGCGCATTAATTTTTCCTTGAGAGGAATTTCATATGAATTTTTTGTTATATGTTGGGCCTAGCCAGTTACTTTCTTATCCTGAGGGCAGTGCTTTACTTACCCTGAGGGTTGTGTCACCATTAGCCTGAGGGAAACGGTTATCTCGGCCTAAGAGAAACTTCTTCTGTGCCTGTAGGCAATAGACTCTATTCCTGAGGGCGACACTTTGTACGCCTGACTGAAATATATGTTATTCCTGAGGGAAATGCTTGAGGGTAAGATTCTTTTTACCTCAGGGTAATTGTTTTCGTGTCTGAGGACACTGACTGTTTATATAGGAAATTAACGGTGGTTATTTCTTTATATTGAATGATTAAATGAATAATAAAATGGAAATATAACTGGTAAAGTTAGTTACTTTTTAGTACTGGTTAGTTTATTGAATTTACTATTGCACATTTTTGTTTCATGTTTACACACAGTTGAGCATGTGCCTTTGGTGGGTGCCTAATGGGAATTATTTTCTCACACCATATTTGGGTCATGTCTTCGGCCCAAACAGATTACATTTCTGCAGGTGTGGATAAGGTAAAGGGTCCCTATAGAGGTACTTGATTGCTGTTGAGGAGTAGGGGAGCGTGGGACCAGGCTTAGGCTCGCGATGCTACCAGCTGTTTGTTTTGTTTTGTTGTACTCTGTATTTTACTGTATTGTATTGTTGTGTAACATGTTTTGGCTGTTTACTTGGAACTTAGGTGTTGTTTTTCAGTATTTACTGGGTTCCGAAGTAGTATCTGAGGTTTGCTATCCGGAAAACCCAGGATACACGCTGTGTAGTTCCTCAGACACACGCCGAGTGATCTTGTATTCGGGAAGAAAATAGACCTTTTTGAGTACACACAGTGTAGTCTCTTCCTGTGTCATAGACCATGTGCGAGGTGACATGGGGAAGGGAAATGTTTGGGGAAAACACGGCGTGTACCGTATGTAAACGTCGTGTATCTTTGACCTAGATTCCACCTGTGTAACTACCAAACAAGGACGAGGAGACCATAAGACATACACGCTGTGTCCACTATGGAACATGCTATGTAGTCTGACCTGGGATTCGACAGTATAATGAACAACACAGGTTAGTGTAATCCTTTCGTGTGCATGCCGTGTGTATATGGAACACTTCGTGTAGTGTGGTCTGTGAATCTGGCCGTGTAACTAACAACAATGGTCGGTAGATCTTGTCTTGTACACGTCATGTTCTTGTGGGAAACGCCGTGTAGTCTTGTCCTAGGACAGACAATGTGGTTTTAGTCATGTTCCTGGGAAACGGAGTGGTGTACATGCCATGTGCAGGTGTAACACGCTGTGTAGTAACAAGCAGAGTTGTCGACTGTGTCCCAAAAGACACGGGTAGTTGGAAAATTAAACCTTACATGCCTTGTAGATGATATACACACCGTGTAGTTTTGTTCAAAGGGAGTCATCTAGCTTATCCATGTAGGAGGACCCGTGCATGGGAAGAGAAGTCAGGTACACGCCGTGTAGTCAGTATACACACTATAGAGTCTTGTTTTTCAAATCTTGAATGCCTTCTTCCTCCTATTACTCTTTTAGTCCCTTTGTTTTCAGACTGTGATAATCTTGATCTAAGGTGTGTGTTTGACCATTTAGAGTCATGCCGTCAAGACGACCACACGTTGTTCACCAGGAGAGCAGCACCGATTGTAATCCAGAGATAGTAGGCCATGGGCTACTAGAGGATCCTTCAGCAGATCCAGATGTGGCGCCAACTATTATACCAGACACAGGCATGGACGCACAGTTCCATGAAGGCTTTATGTGGTTCTTGCAGACCTTTCAGGGAGCACAACCGACTGCCACATCTATGACAGAGCTGACACGTATCTTCCAACAGCATCATCCGCCTTAATTTTTAGAGGATGGAGGACCCCAAGATGGAGAGTCTTGGCAGGGGTCGATATAGACTATCATCAAGCATCTAAAGACGACTCCAGGGCGGATGGTCAAGCTCGCGACTTATATGCTGCGTGATTCCGTCAAAAGGTGGTGGGATGTTACCACTCAAACAGAGCCTCACAGAGTCATGGGGTGGGAAGATTTTCAGATAGCCTTCTATGATTTCTTCTTCCCAAGACGCTCGGGGAAGATAGAGCTCGAGAGTTCATCAATCTGCAGTAGGGTGCTTGGTCAGTGATGGATTATTTTTCTCGTTCCACTAAGCTTCCACGTTGTGCACCCATTCTGGTAGGTGATGAGATGTTGAGAGCCAGACGCTTTGAGGATGGTCTTTGATATGACATCCAAGCACTATTTAAGGATTTCGGTTTTCCCTCAGTATATTCTATTGTGAACCATTCGCTGATTACAGAGAGGAAAATTCAAGAAGCAAGTAGTGCAGGCTAGGGCGGTTCGGCACCAGTTTTTGGTACAATTTATACCAGGAAAAAGAAGAGACAGATTAGTATCTCTCTTGGTGGTAGTACTATCCAGTTGATTACTTCAGGTGGGCTGGTCGTGTGCTACCAGTGTGGTAAAGAGGGTAACAAGAGACCACAGTCTCCATGAGACCCAGTGGAGTGCCGAACTTGCGGCAAGATGGGTCATCTGTAGTGCTTTTGCAGGGTGTTTCTACCAGTGGCTATAGAGAGGGGTTCTGTATAGAATATGTGTGCGGGAGAAGGACTAGCATCTTCTTACTAGTTGGGAAACTAGAATACGACAGGGCGTACATGCAAGGATGGTGGTCGTGGTCGTGGTAGCTAGACACTAGTATCTCAGAGGCAGCAGTGTGGGATAGGTTAGGGTAGCCGAGCTGTGTCGCAGGGCCGCGACACTAGGTAGACATATGCAGTGCAACTGACCCAACATGAGTAGGATCCCAGACTTTTTAGTGTCAGTGGTAATATTCTAGTACCTTTTGTCTTATCTTTAGTACATTTTGATATAAGTTCTACGCATAGCTTCATATCTGTGCCCATCATGGAGAGCCTTGGGATCTTTGTTTCCTCTTCTTCTGATGTTATGACACTAGAAAATTCGTTGGGAACTAGAATGACATGTGTGCGTTAGTGCAAGGAGTTCCCCCTTGAGGTTGGAGGGTGTCACTTTATACGGGACCTTTATGAATTAGAGATGACGAGCTATGATTTCATTCTCGGAATGGACTGGTTGGTTCCCTTTAGTGCCTTTGTATACTACTATCTTCACAGGGTGAGTTTCATGTCACCAGAGGGCGGAGAGTTTCTATACAAGGGTTAATGGGATGTTCAGGCAAGTCAAGCTGGACCAGAGCATCGTGGGTGAGGTGGAGTCACAGCCAGGATTTCAAGCTTATATCTGGATGACTAGGGGACTTGTTAGAATAATTTCCCTCCAGTGGTTGATCGTTTCAGGGATGTCTTCCCGAAAGAATTTTCGGGCCTACCTGCATAGCGTGAGGTGGATTTCTATATTGAGCTTGTTCCATGAGAAACACTGGTATCTATTCCTCCTTATAGGATGGCCACGCCTGAGTTGGAGGATCTCAAGAGGTAATTTGAGGAGTTATAGTCAAAGGGTTTTATTTGACCCAGTACTTCTCCTTGGGGTTCTATGTTCTTTTTTGCGAAGAAGGAGGACAGTACCCTCAGACTCTGTGTGGATTATCGGAAGTTGAACCAGTTGACGGTCAAGAACAGATATCCCTTGCTGAGGATTGACGATCTCTTTGATCAAATTCATGGAGCATGGGTGTTCTCAATGAATGACTTGAGGTTAGGATATCATCAACTGCACATGAGACCATCAGATATACCGCTTACAGCTTTTCGGAGTATATATGGTATGTACGAGTACTTGGTTATGCCGTTTGGACTCACGAACGCACCATCATTTTTCATGGCTCTGATGAATCGTGTATTCCATCCATACCTGGATTTTTTTGTGGTCATATTTGTGGATGATATCTTAGTGTCCTCTCACACTCGACACCACCATGCCACCCATCTTGAGATCGTGTTGAGAACACTGAGAGATCATAATCTATATGCTAAGCTCTCAAAGTGTGACTTTTGGTTGGACCAGATTCACTTCCATGGTCATATCATTTCAGAGGCAGGAGTTGCTGTGGACCCAAAGAAGGTGAGAGAAATAGTTTCCTAGGAGAAGCCTAAGAATGTGTTTGAGATATTGAGTTTTTAGGACTGGATGGTTACTACAAGCATTTAATACATGACTTCTCCCACTTAGCAGCGCCGTTGATGGGTTTGACTAATAAGTGTGCGATGTTCGTTTGGTCAGAAGCTTGCGAGATAGCCTTCCAGGAGCTGTAGGGAAAGTTGACATCAGCACCATTCCTAATACCCTCAGAGTAGGGGAAGAGCTATACATTTTACTGTGATGCATCAAGTATTAGACTAGGAGTAGTGTTAATGCATGGTAATCAAGTTTTTTCATACGGGTCTTGGCAGTTGAGGCTGCATGAGAGAAATTACCCAACGCATGACCTCGAGTTGGCTGCAGTTTTCATGTGTTGCACTATTGGAGACATTATCTTTTGGGAGAACATTTTTTAGTCTTCACGGACCAAAAAAGTCTGAAGTACATCTCTATCCAGCGAGACATGAACCTGAGACAGCGATGGTGGGTCGAATACCTTCAGTCCTTCGATTTTGAGCTTGCATATACACCTGGTAAGGGTAATGCAGTTGATGATGCACTGAGCAAGAAGACTCAGACACAGGTAGTTCATGAGGCCAGTGGTGAGTGGAAACTTAGGGCTTTGTTCTCTGAGATTCATTTGTAGGTGCACGACAGTCAGGGGAAAACCTATCTTTCTTCTTTAGCTGTGACCTCTACCCTCTTGGATAGAGTGTGGAAGAGACAACTATCTGATTCAGAAGACCTAGTCTTATGGGAGTTGGTTGCAAGTGAGGACCCTCCTCCTGGGTGGATTTTAGAGACCCTTAGATTGACGTACATGGGCATTACATTACTTTTTCATAATACTTATACATAACAAACACAGACAAACAAGGACCGTAGTTGTTTAGTGTCTTTGGAAACTCGGAACATAATCTTCTAATCTTGGTGAATGACCTTCAACATCTCCCATAGAGAGATACCTAAAAACATTCTTTATAACCTGGGGAAAATAAATCATATAAAGGGTGAGCTCAAATGCTCAGTAAGGGTAATCATAGAGAACATAAAACAATCCATAAACATTTGAATGCAAACGATTTAACATAAAATCTAAACATCAAAATCATGAGCTAAGACATAAATCATGGAAGTAAGTCAGGCATATATCATAAAGGAACATCAATCATGATAAAATAGCATGGTAATACAACATGTTATTGTTGTAACCATTAAGCACATGATATGATTTCCATAGTAACCAATGCATTGCTACCAAGACCATCTTAGTGGAAAAAGTCCCTTTCTGAATCGAGTTCACTCCTCATTCTAGTCCTGTATTAATGAACTGGATTAACTAAACCTTCCATACAAGTCTATATCATGAGATATAAATCATTACCCAATACATTGGAGGGAGATATAGGTCCCACCCATCTCATAATGAAATCATTCTTACATGTACCACAAAATAAACATACATCATTCAGAATAACCCAATGAATAAAATGGGTTTCATAAACATCATCACATAATCACATAATCCATATAAAATAAATGGATATAATTTCATAATAAGAAAAGTGAAACCATGGAAATCATAGAGACATTAAACTTGAAACATAAAAATATGAAATAATGTCATCTTATATGGAAAATGGTTTTGAAAAAACACTTGAAATGAATTTTTGAGGAAAATATCCTTTCTTTTTCTAAACCAATTTCTATTCACAAAACATCATGCAATTTTAAAAGACAAATATTTTTTTGAAAATAGTCATGAAATATTTTGGAGGAATATTCATGAAAATAATGCTTTATAAAACCGTACAAATCCTTTCATTCTGTATAAGTTAAAAAATAATATTCTTCTCGTACTTTTTCCAGAAAAGTCAAAAAGTACCTTATATGGTAACCAAAGGAAAGATTCCATCCATAAAATGTGGTAAAAAGTCATTAAAGGGTAAAAATGACTTTAAAAATTAATGTAAGAGTAGTAAACATTTTATGAAAACATTTTTAGAAAACATGGTCATGGATGATAAACGTAACCCTAGTAAATACTTACGTAAAAGCAATCTCGGATAAAAATAAGATTGAAAATTTATCCCTTACAAGGATATTTTTGTAAACAAAATAGATCACTTATGTGTATTAAATATAAGGACAAATAATTAAAGTATAAATACATGATAAGATATTCATTTCTCACATAAAAAAAGAATGACATAAACAAGAAAGAGAAGATCAACCCAAAGAACGGAAATTGGGTTAAGATGTTCCATAACCTTGTGTCCGACTTGACTCGATCATTCTTTAATCTCCTGAATAATAATCAAAAGTTAATTTATACTTTCTTAAGAACCGTTTTAAAGTTTATTATTTCTTTTATATCACTTGTTACCATTTTATAAACATTATGTAACAATTTAAGTTAATAACATTCGTTTTGTCGATATTTGGTACTTGAGTCAAAAATGGACTTCTTATAATTACATGTTGTTCATGTGGTAAAAGGATAATTATATCCAGAGTGATATTCATGATTTATATATCATATATATCATATATATACATCATATACATTTATTTATAATTGTACATAACATATGGAGGTATGAAATGAAATGCACCATTTATGGAGACGGTAAGCCGTACGTACGCATGAACGCTACTTTCATTTATATTTATTATTTTAATGGAATTAAAACATAATGATACATAGGTATATTAAAATTCCAGTATAATATCATATATAATATCATTAACTCTATCCTTTATACGTTCGACATAAGGCATTGCTGAATCACATCACTTTGAGGGGGCGGTAGTCCGCACTTCCTCAAATGACATTATCGTATTTAACCATTATGGAAACCATAAAGGAATGATATAATTGGGAATTAAAGAAGTATAATGAAATAATAAACATAATATATATCATATATAAATACATTTACATCATAATGTCCACCATGATAGTTGGTAAGATGTAATTGAACAATCATCGTTTCGTGAGGCGTTAATTTTCCATCCACCGAAACACTATGTTATTCATCCATTAGATGGAGTTGTGTGTAAGGGTAGTTCAAATATTTATCATAAAAACATTATAGTATATTGAGGATACTGTTTTTGATACAAAATAAATGAAATAAAAAGATTTTAGGGGTTGGAGATGTAAAATAAAAGAATACAATTTAAGAGAAATCGTTACCTTTAATTTGGGTAACTTCCTTTGGTTTGAACCAAATGGAACTTTTGGAGAGCCTTCTGCCTAAGTTAATGATTCTAGGGGGAGTATAGGGATGTATGGAGCTTAATTCGGAAGAGTTTGGATGAGAAATAATTCATGAGAGGTGTGAGGAATTGGATAGAAGTGGTATCCTTTTATAAGGTGGAGGAGGGACTCTTTTGGAATGTGTGAAAATAATATTTTATTATAAACTTATCTTCGGTTTCAAAAGGTCCAAAAATCATTAAAGATGAAGATAAGATGACTCATGGTCGAAATAAAATCATACAATCATAATAAGACATGTTTTGGATAAATGTTTAATTATTATAATCTTATTTTTTTAAATCATTTATTAATGAAGTAAATACTGCATCATTATTGTGTCATAAATAATTTAATTTATTTGATGTCTAAAAATTAAAAAAAATAACCGCTATTTAGAAAATCATATTTTATTTCCAATGAATATTTATAGTCGAAAATATAATTTATATAACTCCTCATAAAAATGAATTACTAAAAGTTTTTTATTAATGTCAATTTTGATTTCACATTAAATTAATTAATCTAAATTGTCATTTTCACTCTCAAGTGGCTCAATGGGACCCCGAAATTGACCGAAAGATGTCCATGGTCGTTAATAACTCAACCAATAAGGATTGAACATGTTTTAAGGAAATTTTTAATTATTATAATATTCAGTTTACCTTAAATTACCCCATTTACCTTTAGCCATGATAAATAAAAGTAAAAAGTTACTATTCACCAAAAATTCTTTTTATCTTATTGAACCACATTTTACTCCTTTATATTAACCGTGTCTCTTGGATTTTTGAAATTCAACTCACAGAAGTGGTAAAATTAAGTTATATGTACAATTTCAAATGCTTCTAGGAGATGGCTAAAAGACAGTTAAAAGTTCAATACAATTTTTATATATCTAATATTATTATAAAATGACTCCAATGAATTTAATTGAACTTATATACGTATTATATATCTATTTTGACATAAAAAAATTTATAAAAAATAAATGATTATTAAAATAAAAAGTAGGTTTTAACCAAAAACTCAGTGTTTTCACTATTCATCAAAAATTGATGTTTTTCCGAAAAATACCAAAAATTCAGTCTAAGCTATATTTGATATTTTGAATTCAAAAATGATGTCTATTTTTCCAAATTCAAAACATAGATGTGGCATTAATTAATTTTAAAATTAATTCCCGTTATCAAAACAAATAACGTGTTTTTAAGAAACAATAACTATCAAAAGATCATCACTTGTTTATGTCCAATTTCAAAGTGAAATTAATTACAATGACCAAAATTGGATTAAATGGTAGAAATATATTCTAATTACACTTTAAAACCAATTAAAAAGATAATATAACCATATAAATTATTGCAATGAAAAAAGTTTTTTTATTTAAAATATAGCATCTTTTTACTATTCATTAAAATATGAATGTTATCAGAATAATATGAAAATTTTATCACAATTAAAATTTTATATCCTGATTCCAAGGAAGAATTTTATTTTGACAAATTGAACTTATAAACATGTCAAAAACAAGATTTAATGTGGGTGCGCCATCAAAAGGTGGAAAAACTACATTTTTTGAAAAATACTTATTTTACCTGAAACTTTTATTTTTTTCTCATACCATGTTCTAGAAAATGTGTAAGATGAATAATAATGTTATAAAATTCAAATTTTAGTTAATACTATTCATAAAGGCTAGTCTATAATAATATTATAACCATTTTTCGTTGCTTAGTGATACCCGGTATTGCGTACAACACACGCTATCGGGGAAGGTCTTGATTGCGTGTAATGCAAGCCAAGTCAGGGTTGATTGTTGTGAAAGACTCCTTCATTGTTTTTTATAACATAATACAACCATATTTAATTTATACATTGGATATATATATATATATACACTCAATGTTTCATAGAATGACTACTATCAAACGAACATGAAATTGTGTGTATCACAATCCAAGAACAGTGTTGCGTATACTGCAAGCTAATACAGTGTTGCGTATAGAACAAGATAATTTTGGGGTAGCATAAAACACAATACATCAATTAAAAAGAATAATTATCATAAAATCATGGGTTGTTACAATCTACCGCCCTTAAAATGAATCTCGCCCTCGAAATTCGTCGGGGTTATAAATTGTTACTACATGAAATTTTATTTCATAGAAAACCACATCGTTAAAAGGAATACTAAAACTTAATTTTAAAAAGGAACGTTAGAAACATAAAAGATAACCAAAGTAACTCATCACTGGGTTTCCACATAGTAGAACATAGGTGAAAATGTGGATATGGAGGAGAAATCTAACCATCATGTTCTGATGGAGAGTGGTAGAGAACATGGCTTTGAAAAATCCGTTAATCACAAAGCCATAAATTTGTGATGATTTAAGGTACCATCTGATTCATCAAATATAAGGGCACTAGGAGAAAATTTTTTGTTTTCAAGATGATTTCCCTAATGTTAAAGGATTTGAATTAGAATAAAAACTTACTTTATTTCTGTATAATCTCATCATTGTTCGTGCCGTGAACAATTGCCACTTCATATCATAAATAAATGAAGTTGAATTCTTCCTCCATGAAGTGATAGCAGATCATCCAATAGAATGATAGGTCATTCCATCTATGTCAAACAAAAGGATAACAAAAGTTATTAAATATACATAACTCTATCTATGCTGAGGTTAATCAAATATTATTCCAAAAATGTACTTATACTTCTTATATCATAGGGCTTAATAAAATAAAACGTGTTTCTACTAACCAGAGACTTCATGTAGGCCAGTGTTAAGTGATAAAGGCCTGTCACACTTCAGTTGTGGGTTCGATTCCCATAGCCTTATCTGACGTGATGGGTTGTCGCTCATCCTGTAGTTTTCCCCTTTTTCTAAAACTAAATTATAATAACATTGCTGAAATAAAATAGAAAATATTTCAAGACATAAACAATACTATCTAATTTCCAACTTAATACATTCCAACCTTTAATCATATTTAAAATACTTATGTCCAATCTTATAGTATAAAGAAAACAATTACTAGAAATTTCATCAACCAAGCATGTGAATACCATCATTTATCCTCCATATAAGATATATCTTGTTGGTCACATTCCAAACATGTGAATTCTTTAATCATGTATTCTCTTACAACTGAATTACCATAGAACCTTAGTTGAAAACATGAATGCTGACAAAAGTTGTCTCTTTCCACATTCCAAAATCCCAAAAAAAAATTATACTCAAACCATGATATCACTTTGTCGTTATTTTAGTCATGAGATCATTAATACTGTCAAACATCTCATTATTTCGTTATCCCTTCACTATGTGCACATCATCTATTATCCAAAAATATCTGAATAAACATTCATGGTTACCCATACCATTCATCATATACTTTCAAAACTCAAGAAAAGGCAACAATGTAAGAATACATAGATTTTTCTTTATTCCATAGTACCGTACATTATTCTTGATAAACATACAATCATTACAATACCTCCTTAAACCACTGACTGAGCTTTATCATTTCTTCCATCTCATATATCATTTATAGTATCTTCTTCATCATCCACATAAATACTACCCATATAACCATGCTGATTCTCTTTATGAGATTTTCCCTTAGGGAATTTGTTTGCATAATGCTCGTACATTCCACATTTAAAACACTTAACTGTTGTTGATGTCTTAGAAATACCATTATCCTTGTCCATGGTGTTAACTGAGCCTTTTCCTTTACAATTACTAGCTTTGTGTCCTTCTTATCCACACCCAAAGCATCTTCCAGTTCCTTTTAAACATTATCCTAGATGCCTCTTCCAACATGACTTACATGAGGGAAATTGAACTTTTTTCCTCTATGATAATTATGAAAATCCATATTTTTCTTATTAGCTGAGTCAGGAAACTTACCAAAGCTGAGATTACTAATCATATTATGAGATTGCTGATTATGCATAATAACGATGTTTCACCTTCAAAATCCCATTTCATTTTCTTGATCATGAAGAATATCATTCCATTGTCCATCATATTTTCCATTATCGTGAATATTTTTGTTTCTAGCCATTTTCGAAAACCCAAAAAGAATAGTGTGGGAGGAAAAAATCATGACCGGTAAAAAAACATAATAAAGGGAGTGTAAATTCAATATCTAACATCTTAGGTTTAATTATATGGTCATTACCATAATTCTAGTACTATAACCTATACTTATACTTAACCTTAGGGATATCCCTCGACATACCTTAGAAATATCTCTAGGGATCTCACTAATGTTTTCGCATCCTAGTTTACAATGGTTGACTAAACCTTTCCTTTGATACAAATTGTAGATACCTGTATCTTGACGTACATGGACATTACATTACTTTTGTGGAATACTTAATACATAACAAAAACAGACACACAAGGACCGTAATAGTTTAGTGTCTTTGGAATCTCAGAACATAATCTTATAATCGTGGTGAATGATCATCAACATCTCTCATAGAGATCTACCAAAAACCTTTCTCTATAACCTGGGGAAAATAAATCATATAAAGGGTGATCTCAAATGCTTAGTAAAGGGAAACATAGAGAACATAAAACAATCCATAAACACTTGAATGCAAAAGCTTTAATATAAAATCGAATAATCAAAATCATGAGCAAAGACATAAATCTTGGAAGTACGTAAGGCATATATCATAAAGGAACATCAATAACGATAAAATTGCATGGGAATGAGACATGTGATTGTTGAAACCATTAAGAACATGATATTATTTCCATATTAGCAAAGGCATTGCTTCCAAGACCATCTTAGTGGACAAAGTCCCTTTCTGAATCGAGTTCACTCCTCGTTCCAGTGCTGTATTACTGAACTGTATTATCTTACCGTTCCAGCCATGTCTATCTCATGAGATATAAATCTTCACCCAATGCATTAGAGGGAGATATAGGTCCCATCCATCTCATAATTAAATCATTCATAATTGTATTACAAAATAAACATACATCATTCATAATAACCCAACGAATAAAATGGGTTTCATAAATATCATCCCATCATCAGATAATCCATATAAAAGAAATGGATATCATTTCATAATAAGAAACGTGAAACCATGTAAACCATAGAGACATTAAACTTGAAACATAAACATATGAAATAATTTCATCTTAGATGGAAAATGGTTTTTATATAACACATGAAATGAATTCTTGATGAAAATATCCTTTCTTCTTCAAAACCAATTTATTTTCACAAAACATCATGCAATATTAAAAGAAAAAGATTTTGTTGAAAATAGTCATGAAATATTTTGAAGGAAGCTACATGAAAATAATGCTTTATAAAACCGTAAAAATCCTTTCATGCTGTATAAGTTAAAAAATAATACTCTCATCGTACTTTTTTCGGAAAAGTCAAAAACTACCTTATATGGTAACCAAATGAAAGATACCATCCATACAATGTGGTAAAAATTAAATAAATGGTAAAAATGACTTTAAAAATTCATGGAAGAATAGTATACATTTTATGAAAACATTTTTAGAAAACATGGTCTTGGATGATAAACGTAACCCCAATAAATACTTACGTATAAGAAATCTCGGATAAAAATGAGATTGAAAATTTATCCCTTACAAGGATATTTTTGTAAAAAAAATATAAATTATGTGTATTAACTATAAATTAAATTAAAGAAAGTATAAATACAAGATTGGATATTCATTTCTCACATAAAAAAATAACGACGTTAACAAGAAAGAGAAGAACAACCCAAAGAACGGAAATTGGGTTAAGAAGTTCCCTTACCTTGTGTCCGACTTGACTCGATCGTTATTTAATCTCACGAATAAAAAACCAAAGTTAATTTAGACTTTATTAAGAACCATTTTAAAGTTTATTATTCTTTTTATATCAATTATTACCATGTTATAAACATTATGTAACCATTTAAGTTAATAACATTCATTTTGTCAATATTCGGTACTTGAGTTAAAAATGGACTTGTTATATTGAAATGCTGTCATGTGGTAAAAGGATAATTATATCCAAAAAGATATTCATCATTTATATATCATATATATCATATATAACCAGCATATAATTTTATTTATAATAGTACAAAACATATGGATGTAAGAAATGAAATGCACCGTTCATGGAGACGGTAAGCCGTGCGTATTCATGAATTCTACTTTCATTTATATTTATTACTTTAATGGATGTAAAACATGATTATACATAGGTATATTACAATTATAGTATAATATAATATATAATATCATTAACTACATCCTTTATACATCCCACATAAGGCATTAACGAATCACATCACTTTGAGGGGGCGGTAGTCCGCACTTCCTCAAATGAGATTATCGTTTTTAACCACTATGGAAACCATAAAGGATTGATATAATTGGGAAGTAAAGAATCATAAGGAAATAATAAACATAATATATATCATATATAAATACAGTTCCATCATAATGTCCACCATGAGAGGCGATAAGATTTAATTGAACAATCATCGTTTTGTGAGGCGTTAATTTTCTATCCACAGAAACATTATGTTCTTCATCCATTAGATGGAGTTGTGTGTAATTGTAGTTAGAATATTTATCATAAAAACATTCTAATATATTTAGGATATTGTTGTTTTTACAAAATAAATGAAATACAAATATTTTAGGGGTTGGAGAAGTAAATAAAAAGAAAATAATTTAAGAGAAATCGTTACCTTTAATTTGGGTAACTTCATTTGGTTTGAACCAAAAGGACCTCTTGGAGTGCCTTCTGCCTAAGGTAAGGATACTAGGGGGAGTATAGGGATGTAGGGAGATTAATTGGTCTGATATTGGATGAGAAAAATGGCTTTAGAGGTGTGAGGAATTGGATAGAAGTGGTCTCCTTTTATAAGGGGGAGGAGGGACTCTTTTGGAATGTGTGAAAATATTATTTTATTATAAACATATCTTCGGTTTAAAAAGGTCCAAAAATCATTAAAGATGAAGATAAGATGACTCATGGTTGAAATAAAATCATCAAATCAGAATTGGACATGCTTTGGATAAATGTATAATTATTATAATCTTTTTTTAGAACATTTATTAATGAGGTAAATACTACATCATTATTGTGTCATATATATTTTAATTTATATGATGTCTAAAAATTATAAAAAAATAACCACCATGTATGAAATCATTTTATCTTTCCAATTGATATTTATAGTCGAAAATATAATTTTTATAACTCCTTATAAAAATTAATTACTAAAAGCTTTTTGTAAATGTCAATTTTGTCTTCATATTAAATTAATTAATCCAAATTGCCATTTTCACTCCCAGGTGGCTCAATGGGGTCCCAAAATCAACCCAAAGATTCACATGGTCATTAATTACTCAACCAATTAGGTTTGAACAAGTTTTAAGGTAATTTTGAATTATTATAATATTCATTTTACATTGCATTACCCTATTTAACTTTAGCCAATGTAAATAAAAGTAAAAAGATACTATTCAAAAAAATTATTTTTATCTTATTGAACAATATTTTACTCCTTGATATTAACCATGTATCTCAGATTTTTTAAATTCAACTCACAGAAGTAGTAAAATTAATTTTTATGTTCAATATCAAATGCTTCTAGGAGGTGGGTAAAAGACGGTGAAAAGTTCAATACAATTTTTATATATATAAAATTATTATAAATGAATCCAATAAACTTCATTAAACATAAATAAGTATTATGTATCTATTTTGACCTAAAATTAATTTAAATAAAATTAATTATTATTTAAATAAAATGTCGGGTTTAACCAAATACTCAGGGCTTTCAGTATTCATCAATAATTGAAGTTTTTCAGAAAAATACCAAAAATTCAGCCTAAGATATATTTGATATTCCAAATTCAAAAATGATGTCTATTTTGCCAAATTTAAAACATATAATTGGAATTAGTTAATTTTACAGTAAATTCCCGTTATCAAAACAAATAGTGTGTTTTTTAAAAACAATAACTATCAAAAGATGATCACTTGTTTATGTCCAATTTCTAAGTGAAATTTATTCTAAGGACCAAAATTGGATTAATTGGTAAATATATATTCTAATTAATCTTTAAAACCAATTAAAAAGAAAATCTAACCATATAAATTATTTCAATGAAAAAATTTGTTTTTAATTAAAATATACCGTGTTTTTACTATTCATTAAAATATGAAACTTATCAGAATAATATGAGAAATTTATCCAAATTAAATTTTTATATCCTGATTCCAAGGAAGAATTTTATTTTTTCAAATTGAACTTATAAACATGTAAAAAACTATATTTAATGTGGGTGTGCCATCAAAAGGCCGCAAACTGCATTTTTTAAAAAATTCTTATTTTACATGAAAAATTTATTTTGTTCTCATACCATGTTCTAGAAAATGTGTAAGATGAATAATAATGTTATAAAATTCAAATTTTAGTTAATACTATTCATAACGGCTAGCCCATAATAATATTATAACCATTTGTTGTTGTTTAGTGAAACCCGATATTGCGTACAACACACGCTATCGAGGAAGGTCGCGATTGCGTGTAATGCAAGCCAAGTCAGGCTTGCGTATTGTGAAAGACTCCTTCGTTTTTTTGTATAACAGAATCCAACCATATTTCATTTATACATTGGATATATATATATATACATTCAATGTTGCATAAAATTACTACTATCAAACGAACATGAAATTGTGTGTATCACAATCCAAGAATAGTGTTTTGAATAATGCAAGCTAATACGGTGTTGCATATATAACAAGCTAATTTTGGTGTAGCGTAAAACACAATACATCAATTAGAAAGAATAATTCTCATAAAATATCGGGTTTTTACATGGATGATAGGTGATGATGAGGTACTGTGTTTCCATGGATGAGTGTGGGATCCAGGGGATATACGTGAAGAGCTGATGCGAGAGTTTCATGCTTCAGCTTGGGCAGTTCATCCCAGACTTACCAAGATGTACTGTGACTTGAGACTTCAGTACTGGTGGATGGGTATGAAGAAAGAAGTATCTGGTTTTGTTACGAGATGTTCCACTTGTCAGTAGGTCAAGGGAGAGCATCAGAGGCCAGCTGGACTGTAACAGCAGTTACCCATTCCAGAGTGGAAATGGGATGATGTCGCGATGGATTTCATGACTGGGTTGCTGAGGTCACCTCGAAGAAATGATGTCGTGTCGGTTGTTGTGGACAGACTCATGAAAGTTGCTCACTTTTTGCTGACCAAGGAGACCTTCAAAGTTGACAAGATCGAGAAAATGTATATCTCAGATGTCATACGTCTTCATGGGGTCCCTTGTTCTATCATTTCAGATAGGGATGCCCATTTTATGTCTCATTTCTGGTAGGGTATTCAGAGGCCACTGGGTAGACAGGTGATTTTGAGCACATCTTACCACCCTCAGACTGATGGTCACTCAGAGCGTACAATACAGGTGCTAGAGGACATGCTGCATGCATGCGTCCTAGACATTGGGGGCTCCTGGGAAAAGAATATACCCTTAGTCGAGTTTTCCTATAATAATAGTTTTCATGAAACTATTGAGATGGAACCTTAAGTGGATTTATATGGTAGGCCATGCCGATCACCCTTGTGCTGGTTAGAGGCTGGTGAGGCAGCTTTACTGGGACCACATCTCGTGCAGGAGACTTCTGAACAGGTCTAGTTGATTCAGAAGCGGATGGCTACCGCACAGTCTTGTCATAAATCTTATGTTGATTGATATAGATGACCCTTGGAGTTCGTGGTTGGGGATCAGGTTTTCTTACGTGTTTCACCGAGGTTGGGACACAGGCGAATCAGGACATAGGGTAAACATTCACTGAGGTATGTATGGCCATTTGAGATTCTGGAGAGAGCTGGTCTGGTTGCCTATTGGTTGCAGTTACCATAGAGGTACTAAGCCATGCACGACGTCTTCCATGTATCTCAGTTGCGTCACTATAATTCAGACTCGTCTCATATCTTTCATCCCGAGGAGTTTGAGCTTGAAATATATGCATCCTTTGAGAATCATCTGATTCATATCATTGATAGGAGCACAAAGGTTCTCTGAGGCCAGTTAGTTCCTCTCGTATGGGTGCTACGATAGCATGGCCGAGTGCAGGATGAAACCTGGGAGCGGGATACCGACATACGTGCTCAGTGGCCGGATTTGGTCACGACTATATCTTCTCCACCCTTGAAAGGGAAATTTGAGGAAGAATTGCTTTAAGGGGGAATGTTTTTAAGAACCCGATTCTTATTTTTAAGGTATGGGATTCTTATTTTTTCTTTCTCTTAGGTGTTTTTGAGAAAATAAGGAAAATGGGGATCAACCCTAAATTTTGAAAGTACACGCCATGTACTTTTCCATACGTCGTGTACTTGTGACCGTGTGTAATGAGTACACATGGTGTGTAACCATGTCAGTGAAGAAGGGTGTAAAAACCGGCTACACACCGTGTAATGGACATTTAAATGACGTGTAGTCAGTTGGAAGGAAAATAGTAAGGCGGTGGAAGCAGCCACCAGCTGAGCGATAGTACACACTATATAATCAGAAATACACACCGTGTAATCATGTCGATGGATGAACAGTGCGGCGGTGGCGCCAAAGGAACAGTTAAATGAGAAAAGTACACACCATGTAGTCAATAGTACATGCCGTGTAGTTTGTGTTTTTCGCTTAAAATGAGAAATAGCCAACCATGTTCAAGGGATTGGCTTAGAACCGGAGGAAGGAGTCGGGAGAGGAGGCTGGACCATCGATGATCTCCAAATCGAGCGTCGGGAATTTGTTTTCACCTCTAACAATCTTGTTTGAACTGAACGTGTAATCCATCTACACTCCTTAAGCCGTTCTTGCCAATTATTCCTCTAAGGGATGTTATTTGAGTTTGAACATGGATTTCTTTTACCTCATATCTGCATCATTCTTGGATGATTAGAGAATCTTCGTTCGCATATACCGTTCAGGGGATTTTAAGGTTGGTGGCTTAGTGTTTATTTATAACTGCTGTGCGTTTTTTTGTATCGTTGAGCTACAAACCCAAGTTTGGGGTATCGTGAGGTTGAGGCCTTGGATGTTTTGAATACCTAGAATTGTATAGGTAGTTAAATGATACAATAAACTGCTATTTGGGATCACTGCTTGAATCTAGGACCACCCCGGGGGTGCGTTCCTCTGTTTATCCATTTTGACAGAATACCTGGGGGTATGCCATGTTTTATTTTCACATTACTTTTTCCTTGAGTGAAATTTCATTTTAATTGTTTGTTATATGTTGGGCATGGCCCGGTTACCTACTTAGCCCGAGGGTAGTGATTTACTTAGCCTAATGGCAGTGTTACATTTAGCATGAGGGAAATAGTTATCTCAGACTGAGGGCAACTTCTTTTGTGCCTGTGGGTGATAGACTCTATGCCTGAGGGCGACAGTTTGTACACTTGAGGGCAATATCTGTTATGCCCGATGGCAAGATTCTGTTTACCTGAGGGTAAGTGTTTTCATTTCTAAGGTCACTGTCTATTTATATAGGAAATTCACTGTGGTGATTTCATTATATTGAATGATTAAATGAATAATAAAATGGAAATATATCTGGTAATGTTAGTTACTTTTTAGTAATGATTAGTTTATTGCATTTACTTTATCACACAATTGTTGCATGTTTACACATAGTTGAGCACGGGCCTTTGGTGGTTGCCTACTGGGAATTATTTTCTCATAACCAGTTTGGGTCACGTCTTCCACCCATAAAGATTACATTTCTATAGGTGTGGATAATGGAAAGGGTCCCTATACAGGTACTTTATTGCTGTTGAGGAGTAGGGGAGAAAGGGACCTGGCTTAGGATCACGATGCTAACGGCTGTTTGTTTTGATTTGTTGTACTCTGTATTATATTGTATTGTATTGTTGTGTAACATGTTCTGGCTGTTTTCTTAGAACATGGGGCATGTTGCATCATTTTATATAACTGTTGGTTATCTTTTACTGTAGTTGTTTATTTTTGTATGTTTTATTTCTTCCTTTGTTTTTTGTATGTTGTATATTTAATTCCGCTGTGCTACACTTTGAGAAATGAGGGCATAGCTTCCCCACTATCAAACCTGGGCCCTCACTGCTAGTCGACAGCCTCTGGTGTTTTGGGAAATGTGCTTGAGGTCACGTGGCGAACCGGGTTCGGGGTACCTGTTGAGTGGCACCCAAACCCATGACATTACAATATACATGGCATATAAAATAATCAAGATTCATAACATTAGAATATTCTTTAATGAAATGAAATTGAGATAAAATCCCTTACATAATGCTTCCATTTGGTTGACCATTATTTAACCTCGTGTATTTTAGTTTTAACCATGTCATTAAATAACATAATAATTATATTAATATTTTAAAAATCATATATGATACTTATATTATAACTTATCACGAGTTCATTAATAATCATTCATTATTTTCATGGTTTCATATGTCAATTTAATTGTTTTCTCATTCATAGTTTTTCATGAAATATAGAATAAATTTTTATATTATATAGTTTAATAATATTTAAAATAATAATAAAGAGCTAGGTGTCACATTTTTACATAAATTTTACTTTTAAAACATATCCTAAAATATGGTTATGAAAAATGATGTACATTGCGGTCATGGAGACGGAAGGTCGTACACACACATGGGTAGCCTTTCCATTTTAAAATGATCATTATGGAAATTAGATAAGTAATATTTTTTACTTTTAATAATTCTAATAAAATCAATTATAATATGTTACATACTTATATATATCTTCTATGTGATGGGTTTATGAAAATAGACTCAAATCACTTTTTGAAGGGTGTTATCCACACCTACACAAACGATGTTATCATCATTACACGAGTGAAAAGGAAATAAATAAAATGTTATAAGTTTTCTTAAATAATGATACATATATAATTTAAATAACATATAATGATTAACATGATCCATTTCAACTTATATGTTTAGAGTTTTTGAAAGATGAATTACATCGATTCGCAATGCAGTAGTCTGCGGTACACACGACTGATGTTATCGTACCTCATACTAAATGAATGGTAAAAAGTTATATATGATATAATTACTCTAGAGATATAAACATGTTATAAATATAATATGTTTAATTTAAATCCATCATTATACCCGTCCATGAAATGTGGTAATGGATTAATGAATGAAAGTAGTTTGTGATGCGATAGTCCTCTATACACATGCACTATGATTTCGATACCCATTTGATGGAGGTGGGGATGTTTTTAGGTTTTTCCATTATTATAAAAAAATTATTTTTTATGGAATACATTAATGTTATTATATCATAAATTTTTAATAAAAATTTAAGGAGTTGTAGAAATAAGTAAAATAGATAAACTCAATGAAGAATATTTCAAATTCGTTGGGTATCCTCCTTAGGATTATACTAATTCCTTTTAATGTTCCCCTTATGCACAAGATAAGTACTACAGTAATATGAGAGGTAATTTATGAAGTTATTTTGGTAGGTATTGGATGAAACAATGTGGTTTGAAGTTTTGAATCAGACAGGATAGAAAGTGGCCTTTTATAATTAGGGGAGACGACACACATGGTATTTTTTGAAAAATATTGAATTCTACAATGTTTATTATATTTCATGATGGTCAAAACTGGTTTATTATTTATCCTTAGAGGTTTATGGGTCTAAATATTCTCATAACATAGTGTTGGGCTATTGGATAGGTCAATTTCACCCTTATTGTGTTAGTTTAACCCATTATAAACACATTTTTACCTAAACCAAGGTAGATCATTTTTACCGCAATCAATAAAAATTTATATAAAAAATTACATTGAGATTATTACATATTATGATAAATTTAGGTCTAAAAATTTTCAATATATATTTTGAAACTCAAATCACAGAAGTAGAAAATTTTAATTCAAAATTAATCTACAGATATGTAGAGAATATTTGGTTTTATAGTGAAAATTTTCAAATGTTTACAATGATTATATATATATATATAATATTAAAGTTATTATAATGAAATTAACTTGAATAATTGATAAAAAATTGAATTAAATTTACTTTAAAAAAATCATGATATAATTAAACATTATAAATAATTTAAATGAAAATGTAGTTTTCCATTGATTTTCTATAATTATCACCATTCATTAAGAAAATGAAACTTCTAATAACAATATCAAAAATTCAATCTAACATAATATTTTTATTGTGATTTAAAAAATGAATTATGTTTTTTAAAATATATTTTCTATAATTAGAAAATTTTATTTTTAATAATGTGTGTAAAGCGTGATTAAATAGTGTTTTGTTTAAACTAAGGGTTGTATGAATCACAAGATATTATTGAAATTAAATCTATTCAAAAATAAATTTATTTCAATGACATCTATTGTTAGATACTTAACCAAAACATACATGAAAAATGATGCAGTTATTACCGAAAACCTGATTTTAATAATGAGTTTTTAATAAATAGGTGATAATTTTTATTAAGTAACTCATATGTTGTACGATATATTTAATTGAGGATATATAATATATGTATTAAAAACTATATTTATTAGAAAGTAGGTTAAAAAATGTACAATGTATTTTGATACTTAATGTAATGGATTTATCATATCTCTTTTATTTTTGGGAGAAATATGTTATATTTACCACTTGTTTCTTTTTTGTGGTGTATATATAGAAAATGAATGTATTTTATGATTATTCTCAAGAAAATTAGTGTATGAAAATATCTATATAGGTTTCACTCTTTCTTGTGGTTTACGATTAAAAGATATCGAAGTAGAAATGGTTTGATGCTATAATCCCATGGTTTATGGTATCATTAATGATTATGCTTTCAGAGATTAAATATTATGATATTATTTTCAATATATTCATGATGTTTATCCTCCTATAGTTATTTATTGAGAATACATATTTTTTTATCAATTATTACTCTTTATATACTCAAAATTCCAAAATAATTTTTTTAAATATAGAAACATTGTTTCTATTTTATGTCAAAAACGATTTTCTTCGATATCGAATTTTATTAAACATATTTTCAAGAATCTTTAAATGTTTATATATAATTTTTTAAAGTCATTTTCCCCTCTTTTATCTTTAATAAAAACATTTTAAAATTAATATTCAAATATTTTTCCAAACAATAAATGTTTGACATTAAAATAAAATGTGAAAATAATCATTGTTTGTACATATATGATTTGATGGTAATTTCCCACCATTATGAACTCTCCACATTTTAAAAATTCATTTATATTTGGTCAAGTTTATTTTAAAATAATACAATTTACACAATAATTTAGTTATTTTTAATTATAAAATTATTAGTTATAACGAAATTTAATTTTCCCCAAGAAATGTTTGAAGTGATAATTCAAAATCATTATCCATATATGATGAAATCCTTTAATATTACCTAATATGTTATAGGGATCATATACAATTATAACATACATATTATTTCTCTTGTTGGCTCATTACTATGATGAAGATATTTTTATTAGGATCATTCCTTTGCAATGGGTTTTGATAAGAAAAATTGTTGAGATGATTATAAAACCCATTTTTTTCTATGGTTTATGCTATGAAAAAATTTTTATGATGCCAATTCCATTTTTACCTGTTATGATATGGTAATTTTTTTATGATCTTTTGCAACCCAAATTAATGGATTATTTGATGCGTGGTACCTATATCTCCCCCCAATGTAATGGGAGATGATTATTGATCTATGACCTCAAAGGGTACACAAGAGGTTATTAGAAGCCCAAAATAGGGTACATGATAGGTTATCCCAATCCCAAAAGAGGGTAAATAGGTGGGAATCCCATTCATTAGATAGGTTAAATAGGAGGTAATATAAATCCCTAAGTAAGTACCTGAGTGGTTTGGCCGATCCTAACATATTATGAATGTCTTGGTTGGTAGCCTTGGCATAATATTTTCTATTATTATGTGTATCACACAAATCAATTTCTTATATAGATATTATACTTTGATGGATTATGTACTCTAATTTCATTATGATGATTTTCCTATAAACATCGATTGTTTATTCCATGACTCAATGATATATTTAATGATTTCAAGGATATAGTTTTTAATTTTATTCTCTTGTCATCATAGCCTTATTCAACTGTTATGTTGATATCTCCCTTTTTTACCCTTACTATCATATGAGGTAATCCTATATTATGTCTCCCATCACAAGGTTATGGATATAAAAATTAAATTTGATATATCTAAGAAGGATTCTTGTTTTAGAGGACTAGGTGGGTGATTATTTAGAGCTTTTATCAACCATTTTTTATCATTCCATGTTTCCAAAGGCACTAGATATAAATAATTATCGTGTGGATTTTAATGTTATATAATTAATATTAAATTATTAACATGTTATATTTATTAATGAGAAGTTTTTGTCTTTAAACTATATTAAATTAAAATATTAGTTGTGGGAAAGTATATGAAATCCTTTCAACATCCGTAAAAATGTTCCATGAACCTAATGATTCTTAAGAAAACCCTTAGGAATAGATTAGTATATTATCATTATCTCATATTGAATCTTAACAATTAATCTACATAAACATTTCCCCATAATCTAAAAAAAGCAGTGTAAAAGACTTTATATATTTAGTGTTGTCACGGTATATTTTGTTGGTTAATTTACCATAACAATTACATCTCCAATGATAACCTAAAATAAACTAAATATCCAATGTTGGTAGATACATCCAACAAAATTGTCATGTATGCCTAACTCTACCATAATTCAACCACCAATAATGAATACAATAACTATATAGACTGTATCAAAAGACAACATAGCAATAATATACACATAAGATGATATCATCCCAGTAACAATGTCATCCTCAATTAGAACACATAATTTTTTTTCAACACCCATTAACACCATTTAAGCATAGTGTCATCATCATATACATGGGAAATTCAAATAAGGTATGAGATGTTTGTTTTCTAGTCATGGATGGCATCGCATGCCCCTGCGGATAACATGAAAAAATACGAGTAAATGATCTAGGGGTAGAGATGGTTAAAACTATAGGAGACTCTATGGAGAAGAGTGAAGATAGACGAGGATAACAAATAAATGGAAATCTTTCTTAGAGACCACTTCATCTCATTTTCACAATTTTCAACATATTCATACTTTAATCATCTCTTATTTTCACTCACAAATACTTCTGAAATGATTTCCATGTAACATGTTCTGAATGTACATCTAGACTTAAATACATACACATTATTACATTATGACATTCCTTAAAACGTATTATTACATCTCACACATGATCCTACCCATGTGTAGGTATATTTTGTCAGTAGATAAAAAATACATAAAAAAAGATCCTCCTCTTGTTAAAAAATTATCCTTGAGTTTTTATCCTCATATGTGAAAAATTTATTTTAATGATCCACCTTATGATTCTCAAACACCTTGAGTTGATATTTGATTATCCAAACACTACTAAAAAAAATCCGTTTAAAAGCAATTTCCTTTAGTAGTGCTAAAAAAATGTGATGATAAAGGTGACCTTTATCAGCGCTATGAAAAGGGAAGATAAAACGTACATTTTATCAATGCTATAAAAAAATTGAGAAAATGTATCCTTTAACAGTTATTTCTAATCATTGATAAAAGGTACAGTTTATCAATGAATTTTTTATCACTCGTAATGGGAATCTTTTAGAAGTGTTTTCTTGTTAACATTGATAATGGGTTATCATTATTAGTGTTTTTTAGCACTGATAAAGGTCTCGATCATCGAACATGTCCCACATAAAAATAGATGACGACATGGATCCCTTTTATATATCATTATGCTCAACCCATGGCTTTGAAGACTACTTTGGGAGTGGTCTGCCCTAGACACTACACACTTATATGGGCCCATTTGGGCCATGGTCTACCCTATACATAATCCAATTCTTCTGACACCTTCAAATTCTGGTCTTAGAGGACCGGACCCAGTCTATAGACAATATAATTATAAAACCAAATAGAAAATACAGTTAATAAATATAATATTTTTTTGAAATAATTAAACAAATAAAATTTAAAATGAATATCATATAATATATGATTTTTTAAATAAACTTTTCTTAAAAATTTAATATTTATATTAATTAATAATATATATTAAAGTTGATATAGAGAATGATAAAATGAAATTACTAAACAAATAAGAACTAAAAATGATTTAATTAAAAAATATTAAAATTTTTATTAAATAAATAATTATAGATTAAAATTAATAAATTTAATACATATATGTATTATAAATATTAATAATTGTATATATTGAAGGTAGATATATAAAATGAATAAAATTAAATATTTAAACAAATTACAATTATAAATGAGTATATTAATGAAAATATTACAATAATTATTAATAAAATAATTATTGAAAAAAATGAATAAATATATTATATATATATATTATAAATATTAATAAATTATATATGTTAAATATAAATATAATGAATTTATAAATTTTAATAATTAAACAATTAAAATTAAATGTAGATAAATTGAAATAATTAAACAAAATATATGAAAATGGATAAATTAAAAAAGTATTAAATATTTTATTTTAAAATTTATTAATAAAAATGAATAAGTTAAATATATATATATATATATTATTTTATATTTTAATAAATAATATATATTATATATAAATATATAATATGAACAAAATTTAATAATTAAAAGCATATTAATATCTCATTTGGTTTGAATTTCTTTATACATAATTGTTCATTAATACTTTTTTATATAAATATATTCACATATACTTCTATATATATATCAATATATACAATATTTTCTAAATTTTCATTTATATAAAAAATATATTTATTATTACATTAAATGAGTAATATAATTAGTGACGAATGGTTTATAACTAAAAATTACCATTAGTTAAAAATATTTACTAATTGAATCAAGTAATGGAAATTAGTAAAATATCCCTTGATTTTTCAATTTACTATATATTAAATGCATGTAAAATTGATATCAAACATACATATATATAATTAATTTATTTTTTACATACAATAAGTTCTCACAAATATTTATGGAATTAATGAAAACACATATAGTAACACATACACCTAATATGTCAGGACTCGACTCACAAGGGTCCATGCCATGTTTACCCCAATAGAGATTTCGATAATCCTTGGGAAAGTGGCCAACATCAAGTAGGAATATCCCATAAATAGGATACATTGACCTAATGTAAATGTACACACACACACATAAAACTTTTTATTCTCACACAGGGATTAAATGGGAAAAAAAACTGAATGTAATGCTTCAATTAATCTATAATCACACAAACAGAGTAGGATAGTAAGGTATTGAAAGTGAAAAAAGATCCAAATACACCCCCAACTATAAATAGTCCATCATCCTAAAAAAAGGATATGATAAAATGAAAAAACCTATAAAAAATTTGGTCAGTCAAACATAATCTGTGTTCCACCTTCTCTGTATCTTTATAAAAAACTATCAAAAGGGTCACCATATGAATAAAACATGAAACATATAGGTGGAGCCCATGTAGGATTGAGTTTTAATATACCTAGTCTGACAACCCAAAAACACTAAAAACAAAGTGTCGAGTATATTTAACTCAATAATACGATATAAAAATCAATATATAACATAAAACAACCAGATATACTACGAAAGGACACTGTAACAATAAGCGGTCACAACCAACTACCAGCCACATGATTCTACTCAAATAAATCCTCATTTGGGGAGAATCAACTGCTCAATCCATGTCATCATTAGAGACTCAAAAAAAATGTCTAAGTTACTGAGAGCCTCCCAGTAAATCTCTCTATTCCCAAAAGTCTATGATAATCATATAGGGGGTCACGCGTAAAACCATTTGGGGAACCACACACTGAATATGGATCAACCCAGTACATAAATGACTGAATTATAATGGTACTTCATACCCTACCAGTATGATATACAGGATGGAGGATCAATTCCTCTCTTAGGGAGGTCACTCCGACTCCATTATCCCCAGTTAGGGTTTAATGATGGCAGAGGATCTCGCTCTTGTCTCAAGGAGGGACGCCCCGAACTCTCTTTGGTATTCATCCTCTAGATGGGATAAAAATAAATGAAAAAATATTTAATTCAACACTGTACTATTGAGGGTAAGGACCACTGGGAAAACAACTCAACAAACATTTGTCTGAATTATTGAGATGAAGAGCTCTAAGTTGTCTCTAATGGAGTACACGACATGTAAGTAGAGTGCATGGAATGCCTTACTCAACAAAGATCTCCCCATGTGGAAACACCTCACATGAAATATAAACCTCATCATACATGACGTGTGACTATCACACATGATTTATAGATGCTACCTGGCACCCTGCCCATGGAGCCTAGTCATGTCAGTGTACAGTTATCCATGCAGTGTGCAGCTGAATGTGTCTATGTACGTGTATATCAAATATCCAAAACCATGTTCTCATCGATGTGTCTATGTACCATTTTGGTTATACACCAATCCATCATGGAGGGGTAACATAATTTGTGACCATATCACAATACATGTTATAATTAACTTTAGCTGAAACCCCCGCGTCGCAGCTAGAGGGTCCCATAAGACGTGTAATCGTAATATACTTGATGTTTTTACTGTTATTATTTAGATATAGTAGGATCTTCCAATACATCATAATTAGAGTCTCTAGAGCCTCCAACCTCACTATATCCTATAGATCTAGGGATGGTCGACCCTTACCAGTATCAATCATCGAAATCCAAAATCGAATCTACTCAGAAAACCCCACATCGACCAATTTGTCATAATGAATCATAACAAGGAGAAATGGGATCCAAAATAAGCATATTCTATATCCAATCATTCTCTTCCATTGTTACACCCTAATTTAACCCTTAGTCTTGAATGATACCCATAGTATTGATCTAATTCTCAAAAGAACAATCTTGCAATGGATGAATACATTTTATTTCAACGAACCAAAGGTCGAAGAAAATGACTAGGATGATCCTGTGATGAAATGGGGGAGAGAACCATTATCCATAATATGTCAGGTAAGGAACTCAATATTATACCATTCAATCTCCATCCATTGAAGTATAACTAATAAATTAAGTGGGAAAGATAAAAAATGAATAAACAATCCATCTATTTAAATATACTGATGATCCACGTATCAATTCATTTGAAGAAATTGATCTACATTCATTAAAAGTTAATGTTTTGGATAGAAAAATCAAATCAACATCTTACCTGGATTTCGGATCGATCTTTGATGAAGAACGGTTTTGTGTTATCATAATTAATGAGATACAATAAATTCATTGGTGCAACAATCCACAATCAAATCTCGATTATCCACCATTATCCAAGAACAATCCCTTCCAATTGTCTCTAGGTCTAATGGTTTATCATCCAAACATAAAAAAAATATAACCATATATTTATATAAAAAAATTTCCCTACCTAAAAAAATTATATTTATTCAGTTATTTCATTTATTTAATTTATTTTCACCCATGACAATTTTTTTCAAAAAGAGATCTTGCAGACATATGTTATGTCTTACTGAAGATAAAAACATTATTAAGAACTCAAAAAAGTATTTACAGTTATAATGTTCCCAAATATTTGCTAAATTTTTTAACTTTTTCAGAAAAACTGTGAACCTATGTATTTTAATATAATTAATATATTTGAAAACATTATTTTTTCAACATTGAGCCTCAAAATGACACACTGTCTCCACACCATCTCTAAAAAATATCTTATATAATAACCAAAAATTAAAAACTAAAAATACGAGTCATTACATTCTATCAACCTTAGGGAATTTTCATTCCATTAATAAAAAAATCCTACTAAAAAATATTAGGTTATTATTCTTGAATATTGGTCTCCATCTCCCTTGTTCTCTCTTGAATATTCCCATGCTACCATTAGACATACACTAGGAGAATTTATCACCCATTGAGGATTCTAACCTACAAATACTTGATCTCCATACAAACTAAACAATGGTAGATGAATCCTTGATGTTCATCTCTCCCTATTCGATAACATGCAATGGGTCATGCACATATCTCCTCAACTGTGACACATGAAAGGTGTCACGTACCTGGTCCAACTATGGTTGTAGTGCTAAACATTATGCCAACCCACAAACTCTATGTAATATATTTAAAGGACAAATGAATCTCACTGATAGCTTGTTTCCCCAACTAAAACTTCTCAATCCACATAGTGGTGAGACCCTAAGTAACATATTGTCTCACTCATCAAACACCATTGGTCTCTATCATTTGTACGAATAATGATTCTGATGAGTCATTGAAATCATCATTCTTTCTTTGATGATATGAACCTTTTCATTAGTATCTCACAAAGAATCTGCGTACACTGGTGCTTACTTGACTGGATCAGTCCAACAATGCGGTGACCTTCATGGTCGCCAAAAAAATCCTAAAATAGTCCAATACCATTGGTGGCGTTGTAACATTTTTTGAACAGAAACACCACCAATGTTAGATGATCCTCCCTACTCTAGACAAAGTCCAACATGAAATCCCAAAATAGTTTCACCAAGATCTAAATGGTCTGCCTAGTCTAGATGTCATTCCAAGGGTGAAACGTTGTGCTCAGGCATAACTATGTCCCAAAGGACTCTTTTAATCATATCCATAATCATGATGCGAAGCAAAAAATCATAGTCTAAAACAATAATCAAGGGCACTAAATGGATATGAAATATCTCTTTCATGTAGAGGAATTCCACAACATCTATTGAACAATGGTCACAAATATCTAGGATATAGGGTGACATGGTGAGTTGTTCTATGATTATCCAGATGGAATCATGTCTACAGGATGTATGTGGTAACCCCATCACTACTTCCATGGACATCTCATCCCTCATCAACTGTGTAACCTAAAGAGACTCATCCAAATCCACTATAACATTATTCTTAGCCTTCACTTTCGGAAAATTAAGGCATCACGAGACAAACTCTGTAACTCCCTTTATTTTCATGACCCCAAAAACAAACATCGAAGTCCCAATAAATCTTTTATAAATCTTGACGTACATTAAAAGAGGTTGTATGAATCTCTTTAATCAACTAATCCCATTATATAATAATTATAATCATTTTTCCTCTAAAAAGAATTAAATGGTCTCCACATTCATAACATCCACCAGTTGCACATCTAGTGGATATCTGAGTCCATAAGGTCTGACAATCAGTATCTCCCCACTAAGTATCCCTATAAAATTATAAATGCGGAGGGGGTGAAAACATAGACTGAATATATAAACACCATCATTTTCTACTAGGTATAACATCAATAAGGAAAACTTCTCCAATGACTCAGTCACAAATTGAGAACAAGAAATACAACTAAGAGCATATTTCACCCTATTCCCCTTCCTAAGAGTATATAAAATCTCAAAGTCGTATTCTAAGAGGATACATAGATACCACCTGTATATAAATATAGGATTCTTATATGATAAGATATGCATGAGACTCTTGAGGTTAGAGTGAATGAAAAATAGGTCTCCCATCAGGTAGTGTCACCACATCTTCAGTGTAGAAACTACCAATAATTGCATATGTTTTAGGGACATGTTTTTATGCTCATGTGGTCTTGACTAATGTGAAACATAATAAAAAACCTCATTCATTTATATAATAACACAACTAATCCTATTCCATAATTCATTATAGAACAATACATACATGACACCCAACTTTTTCAATATTAATATTAGAGTTCTCATCAGACACTGTATCATATCCGGAAAGCACTACTGAAACCTTTTCATTCACATAAATGGTTACCTTTTCTAGGTTAAAAATTTCATGTTTTCCAATAATCTGGTGAAATCTAGTGCTATCCTATTATAGTACCCTCTCAACCAATGTACGCGACACAACTTGGTAACACTGTTGGATGGTCCCAAAAAATAACGTCCAAAACCTTCAATGCATCAACTACTACTACTTATTATGAGATAACGTGTACGAGGAAGTAAAAATATCTAATAAAAAATATCACATAGAGAACATCCCATAAATATGGTTTTATAAGAGTGTGTCTAGAATCATCATGAAGTGTCTTGTGTGATCATCCTCATATACAAACTACGCTAGGATGTCAATGATGAGGACCACCATGAACAGGTCTATGAAAGACTGAATGATCTGAGTCGTGAGTTCTAGTAACATAGATTTGAAAATTATCATTCCAAATGGTTTCATCAAGTACTCATAATGACAATAGAGACATTTGAATTTTTTCGTTTGTATATCCTCGTCTCATACTCATAGATTGTGATAACCAAATTTAAGGTAAATATTAAAAAACCCTCATGCCCCTATCAACTAATAAATGTGGTCCTAAATCCATAGAAATGGATACTTATTATTCATGGTCACATGGTTTAAGGGTTCATATACTATACCAACCCTCAATCTCCCTACCTCTTTGGAAAACAACAATTAGGATACCCACATGGGAAATTTGGGTTGCTAAAATCATTTCCCTTAAAATTCTTCAAACTACAGCATTGACTCATGAATCTATGACTGAACCATTAAATATAAGGTTGAAGATATCGGGATGCTATAATCACATATTTTTCAAAGTAAATCCAAATTTGAGTTTTTCATTTGAGATTTAGTGGATGTGTCTTTTTCGGAGATGGACAGTCTTTTTGGGGGAAATGACTAAAGATTGTGGAAATCTATTTATGTGAATAAACTCAGACATATGTTGCAAGGAAACTTGAGAAAACCAAATAGGATCCATACAAGCACCAGTACATGTTTTTATTTTAATTCATTAAGATTGGGTATAAATGGGACAACTATTACCAATGGTTCTTGGTAAGTTGAGAATCCTTAAGGGGAGTTTAGTTTTTATAGAAAAACTATGATGAAAACATATATCTATAATAGTTTCATGTCATGTAACTATAATAAATTACATGTAACTGTGACAATACAGATTTTTAAATGGTTACATATCAGGAACTGATTCATGGCATGCAAATATTTCACCTCATTTAATTATATTACATATCCTGTGATATTTATTAGAATAAATAATAATCTGAGGTGGGAGGGTTTTTAGCTTATCTAGCAAAAAATAAATCCATCATATACAAGGTATTTACACACTATATAATTTCATAATTAGATTTTTAAAACATTATTGTGATTTTTTTTATTTTCAACATTTGTTTAACTTCCTCCTCTCAACCCTAGTGTAATTTCCAAACATTTTTAGAGTCTATCCCTTTATTTTTAACATCTTGATCATGCTTCTGATCCAAAGTAAGTGGTTTTTCATTATTTTAAATCTTTTATTTTTTTCATTCTCTTATTTTTGTGTAGTAATATTTTTACATTCTATGTTATTGTATTTTATATTGATAGGTTGTTATCTAAGATCCTTATTATGATCATTTGTGCATTCGTTCTTATTGGATAATCCTACTGGAAGCGTTGATTGATCCTTAATTAAAGGTATGGTATCTAAAACTAAATCATATGTTGTGATATTTTTCAAGTATGTACAATATTAAAAATGTTCCAACCTATGTGTTACTCAATTGATTAAATTATGAATTATATTATTCCTTGGAGAATGACATAATATAATAGGTTATTCAACTTGCTTTTGGATGCTGTTATAGTGAGAAAACTTTTGATTAAATGAGATGATTAATGGAATAATGTGTGTTTATCTTAACAAGGATTTTGGGAGATTTCATGATATAGTTTCAACATGGCTTGGATTCTATTTTGAGATAACTTCCATGTTATTAGTTTTGACAATCAAGTTTTAAATAAAATTATGAAAATTTGATTCATTAAATGTGTAATGGAAATATAAGTGGTAATTTTCTTAATTATCAATTGATCATGATGATGTGTTATTGTGAAATCCTTTTTGTGAAGACATATTTTGAGATAGATTTTTTAATTCCTGTATGGGGAATTTTCACTATTGGTAAATTATGTAATGCATATATAGGGTGTTGGACTAGCTGATAAATTTTGAAATGCTTATATAGTGGGCTATACCGAGTGACACATGCTGGAATGGTTATATACCATAAATGACCTATGACATGCTGAAATGCTTATATAGCGGGCTATTCCCAATGACACATGATGAAATACTTATATACCTGGTTTGGCCCTAATAAATAAAAAAATAATTATATACTGAGGAAATCCCTGAATGATTTCTATGATGATTATATAGCTAGGTTTTAACCAGTTTGGTGTAATTTATACATTTTTTATAAGTTTATGTTTGGAATGGATTTGAGACATTATCAAAGAAATTCTATCATGGTTCCGTAGTTGGATGGTGTGGAATAAATTTAGTCTTTTAATTAATTAATAGTTTTGTTTATTTCATTATTGCATACACATATTATCAGACTGGTAATATTTAGATGTGGTGGTGTCAACCTACTTAGTTATACTCACACCCCATGTAGTCCATTATTTGGTGCCCAATCAAATTATATGGATGCACAATTAGACAAGGGAAAATGAACTTGAAACTAATTTTTTTATTTCTAGAGGGGATAGTGATTGGAGATAGGTTCAACATAGGATTTTAGATTGGGGACTGTTGAGTCTTATTTTGAGTCAACTATTATTTTATTTTTTATTATATCTAGCATGAAATTTTGTTATATTCCAGTATGTCATTACATTATTTCATTATTACTTATTGGATATTTTAATTGGATTTTATTTTTTGTATTCAACTGAATTATATTATTTGTATTGTTTCCACACCCAGATATTTATTTATTATTATAGTATGTTTATTTTTTCTATGTTATACCATTGTAACTAGGGGGTATAGTATCCCCGATATATATATCTAACCCCCTATTCTAGTCAAAATTATATGGTGTATTGGGAGGTGTTCTAAAGGTCTAATACCAACCCATTCTAACCAATTGAGATTTTTTTTTGGATCAGGGGACATTAACAAGTAGTATTAGAGGTACATGTTTATTTTATATTTCATTACTATTTGGGAATGGTATAATGGAGACTATGATGTTTTGAGATTAGTAATTAGCTTGTTCATGGGAGTTTATGGACCATGTACGGTGGAAAATAATGTTCCTAGGGGTGGATTGTTTTTATAATATTTTATTATTAAAATTGATGTTATTTAACCCTAATTGATTCACATGTTGTGTGTGATTATTATTTTTGGATGTTATTGGTCTTTGAGATTTATATTTTTGGACCGATATAGCATAAGACGAGTATGTATGCATCATGACAGGAACATTGGATTATATTTGGAAGCATTGTTCATGATAGAGACATATACATTTCCTGTGATATATACATTCCTATTTGAACTACGATATGAGATACGTATTCTATAATATAAATGAAATAAATTTTATTATGTCATGTTATATCACATGTAAGACATATTTTGATAGACCAGGAGTCAGTGGTTCACAATTTTTTTCACACGTTGTTGTTGAATTTTTTATAGCCAGTGTTCTAAAGAGTTTGTTTGACTTGTAGAGAATACCCATCTTCATCATCTTCAATTTGAGAGTCAGTAGACTGTCTATTAGAACACTCAAAATTTACGTAAACCAGAGCTTCTAGTAGTTTCTGAGGATAATATGGATTTTCATCTTCACAATAACTTCGTAAGGGTCATGTGATTAATGGAAAAAAAGACTATTCACAGAGTTACGTCAATATTTGAGCTTATGAGAGAGTTTTAGATGTATAAAACTCATACGATCAATAGGGAGGGAGGACCATAGAAAAACAAGATATTGATTGAGTCAGTACAGATGATATTTAAGAATCATGAGACACCTACAGATATAAGGGTGAATCTTGATGCATATATACTTTATAAACCATCCAAAAATTGGCGAAACAATCTAGAGTAGGTTGGGAATCAGGAGGAGTTATCTTTTAAAGAATATGAGGGGATGTTCCTAGTTATATTCTATCACAATATGTTAAAGTAATAGAAGGTTCATGATTTCATGAATATTGAATTGGGGGTCATGTCAATTCTGAACTACGTTGAATTTTTCACTGACCTACATCACTTTTCTATATCCTTGGAAACAAATGATATATCTATGGTAGTATGTTTTCAAGATGTAATTCTCTATGTGATCAGGTCATGTGTGAAAATGTCCTATTTGAGTAGTTTCTCAGATATCATGAATTAGGTACTCATCACTGAAATGGAATCTAAGAGAGGCCCTGAGTTGTGGGTAGGTTATTTTTATAGGTAAAATTGTGAAGACAATTTCTATTTTAAAGAAGAATATATATTATAGTTTTCACCATGGAAATAACTTTAACACCACTAATTTTTTTGAAGTATATATATATTTTAATTAATTTAATCATTTTATATATTTTTTATTTTATCAAAAAATGAATATAACATGTCTTGTATGAGAGAACAAAGTTATAATTTATTTGTGAGAAAAACCATTATAAGATTTAATTTTAAGATAGACCATTATATTATTTCACTATACGCAACACGAACTTGGCATTCTTTATACGCAACATTGACTTGGCTTTAGTTACACACAACACTATGTTTCTACAAAACAACATTTTTTTACTCTAATTAATTAAATTATATAGTTGTAAAATAACCATTTAACATAATAATATGAATATTCATAAAAAATTTAAAAAATAATTTATAATGGTTTTATATAAATAAAACATAATGATGATAAAACATTTAATTATTTGTAGTATTTTTATGACTGGAAATATTATTTTCTCAATGAAATTTCTTTTCATGTCCTTATGCGAATAATAATAAAACAAATTTCAGAAAATATTGGAAATTTAATTTGGGAAAATAATAAAAAAATTTAATTCAAAATTTATAAATAATCTTCTGTTGAATTTTTTTGATTTTTAAGAAACATCATTTTTGGATGAGTAGTAAAAAATACATAATTTTAAAGAAAAACGGTTTTTACCAAATTTATTTATATTGTTAAATTATATTTAATGTTGGGTTTAATGTAAAAATAGATCAATAATACAACTATTAATATAATTTAGTCCATTATAAACTATTTGATGTTGAATTTAGATAAAAAATAATTAACTTTCGAATGCTCTCAGTTTTAAAACCCACTTTCTCGCCACATCTTCGAGATTTTCATTAAACATAATTTTTCAAATTCTGTGAATTGGATTTTAAAAAATGTACATATAAAATTGTAATCAGAATAATATTTATATTCTTATATTATCAAATTATTTTGTTACAGAAATTATTAATGAAAGTGATTAAAATTATTTACAGTGATTATGGTAAAAGTAGTCGTAACAACAAAATAAACCTTAATCACAATGGAAAAAATGACATATTCACCTTTCTAAAGGCTATTTTATTGAACTATTTCGGCCAATACACCTATATGAGTCCATAATGATCCACTTTTACTCTTTTAAATTAATTAATACTTGGGTAAAACAAAATTACTTTCAAAAAAATATACCACGTGTGTCCTTTTTCTCCCTTATAAAATGCCACCAACTTTCCACTTTCTTCACACCCTTAAAACCACATAATATTTTAAAAGATATATCCATTAATCATTCCAACATCCCTCCCATAATCCTATAATACTAACTTTTGGAATAAATCTAAACAACGAATCTCTTTGGTGAAAACCCAAATAAGTAACCTGAAGAAGAGGTATCATCCTTTTCCACACTTCTTTCTATTATTTTCATTCTATGCCACTAAAATTATTATTAATACATGGTAATATAATTAAAACAGTATTCTAAATACATATATATGTTTTTACTCTATGGGTATTACTTTCATGTATAAAAAATTCCTTCTAATGGGTAACAATCTTAATATTCTTGTGTACAATGAAGTACCGCCTAACGAAATGATTATGTTAGTTTTACCATTACCCCCAATCATAGTTGGTCATTTTGATGTAAAATATATTTTTATACGATATATGATATTAATGAGGTATTTATAGTTATTTATTTAGTTTATAAAACCTACCTTAATTCTTTCCATTTTGTGGAAATACAATAATATCGTTTGGGGAAGTGTGGATTACATCCTCCTCAAAGAAATGTGATTCATTCACACATTACATAGAATGTATTTAGGATGGGTTTTTTGATATTAATTCAAATATATTACATATAAATTATAATTTAATTATATTATATATATACAAAAATATTTTCTTTACTTTATTACTTTATATATTCTAAAGAAAAATTGAAAATGTGTTCATGCTTATTTTCGACCTACCATCTCCATGAATAGTGTATTCAATTTCATATTTATATATACAATAGATTATTATAAATTAATTTTAATGAATATATATTAAATTATATCATTTTTTTAATTATTTGAATCATGATATATTTGTTAATAACAATGATAAAACAAATTAAGACCCTTGTGAAAAATAAATATGATATTACCTAAAGTGACACATTAACATGGAATTATTAATAAGAGAGTAATATATAGACACAATCTAGAAATATATGTTATTAACCATAATAATATAATTTTTTATAATATTTATAATAATATTAGATTTATTAGATGTAATTTCTGTATGAGTATGAGGATATTCAATACATAAGGTAAGGGAATTTCATCTCACTTTTTATTTTTATAAGATACATGTCTTATCCATCACTAAATTATATTGTGTGGTGTGTATAATTACCATGGATGAATTTTATGATTATGATAATTAAATTTATGGGTATTCACTTATCTATTTTATGATCTTTATTTAATGTATTTTGTGTTTCCAAAGTTACCAAATCATTAATGTTATTTGATCACAAATTTTCTCCTTCAATACACATGACATGTTATGCACCTATATTTTTATACAAGGTTTATACAATGCCATTGAAATGATTATATAATCAATATAATAATTTTAATGATATTTATATCTATATTTAATGTTATTTTTCCATTTTATTGACATTTAATGTCACTAATGTTGTAACAGTTTATTGCTTCAATCTCATTATTTATCAATATTGTTTATGATTATGCATACGTTGATGAAATATTACGATCCATTTATCATGAAATATAAAAAATTTCATACTATATGGATATTCATGTTATATCCAAGTAATGGTAAAATATTTCTAATCTTTAGCACTTAATATAATAAAGAACTTTTTTATGAAAACCCAACTTTATTTCACTTTTTGGTCAGATATCTATATTCTTTCAAAATAGTGATACTAAAAAACGTTTTTCATAAAATTTTCAATAATTTTTAATATTTTTTAAAGTTAAAAGGCTTTTAGAATGTTTTCAAGATTATTTTATTTGTTTTTAGAGAAAATTTAATTAAAATGTCTTCATGTTTATTTTATATGTTTTCACGGAAAGTGGGTTTCAAATATATTCTGAAGTTTATTTTATAAGATTTCATAGAAAATGGTTTTCCAAACATTGTCTTTATTATTTTATAAATACTCAAGGGTGAATATCTTTAAATTTATTAAATTAAATCTTTCAATGTTTTTAATTCATTTTCAAATAAAAATATTTTATAAAGGTTTTAGGTTTTAAAAAATTTAAATGAAGGAATGATATTTTCAAAAAGAAATTTTATTTAAAAGATATTTTAGAATTATATTCCATCGAAGGTGAAATATATTAATGTTAATCATTCCCTTATAAGAAAGGATACAAAGGATCCATTGGAATTATTTCCCTTATGGGTTTATTATTTGATTGAAGGATGATTATGAAAACATATATCTCTTTGATGGGTTTTATGTTTATGAAACTCATTCTGCTTCCAAAAGTTATATGATTATGAAGCCCATTTCTCTTCAATGGTTTATGCCATGATAAATTCTTATTAAAACATATTACATTCACCTGTTTTTATATGATGAAATTATTATAAACCTATATATTTTCCATAGTTTATAATATGATTAAATGTTATGATTTTCATTTCATTTCATGGTTCATGATATGATATATATGAAACCAAAATATTTTTATGGGTCATTATATGATGAATGTTTTATTATATGGTGGAACAAGTATGCATGCTTTAATTATGTGATAGGTTAGACCTATATATAACTCTAATTCATTGGGTGGTGATAAATATTTTATGATCTTAAGAGGGTACATGGGAGGGAATTCCATGCCTAAAAAATAGGGTACATGAGGTAGTATCCCAAGATTAAAAAAGAGGGTACATTGGAGGGAATACGAAGCCATAAATAAGAGGTCATCCCATGCATGAAATGAGGGGGAATATCAAGACCAAAATAATAGGTTACATGATAGGTGATCCCAATCATGAACATGAGGGAGTCCTATTCCCGAAACAAGAGGATTCATGGGGTGGGCATTCGATGCCCAAAACAAGAGAGCACATTGGTGGAAAATAGAAACCATAAAAAAGAGGGTTCATAAGATGGAATCCAAATCCCAAAGTTGGTACATGGGTTATTATACCTAACCTACCATGTTTTGAATGTCTTGGTCGATATCCTTGACATATGATTTTATATGTCTATGTTTTTTCCACAAATTCCATATCTTGTCCTTATATTATTCATTAATAGATTATGATCTATATTCCCTTATGATTATATTATTATAAAAATACCTTATTTTTAATTTGTCTCATTATTATGATCTTTTATAGTCCAGGAATGATATTAAAATAATATGATCATTTTCTCATACACATATATTCATGTTACACATTTATGGTACCTTTATTTACCATTACTGATTATTTGATTTCACTGTGTTTTTATGTTTCCTTTCACCTAGTTGGGAAGAGATGATTTTAAGTTGATGTATCAATGGGTATGATTTAATAGGAAAACATTGATGATCTTTAACTATGTTAGAATATTTTTTTCCAAGCTTCCAAATAAACTAAACCATTATAGTCCTCTGGTTATTATTTTTTTAATTTTTGAGTATTAATATAACATGATGTTATATCCATGTATATCAATCCTAGGATGATATAGTAGGTATCAATTGAATGGTTTAGTAAAGCATTGAATAATAGGATGAGAAAACTTTAGTGATATCCCTATGAAAATTTATAAGTATATGTCTAGGATTGTCTCTATGAATAAGTATATAGATGTGTTAATGAACAGAAAAATGTCCTGGAGTTTTTGTAAAGGATTGAGAAAGTGGATTCCTAGTAATACATACCTGTTTGGATACTAAAAGTGAATGTTTTTATTGGAATAATTGTACCTAGGAATAATAAATATGATAAGGTGCTTTCGGCTAAACTTAACCTCAACCTGGTAAACGACAGTGTCACTTACTGCACACAATGTTTGACACTCCTGAGGCAAATGTTTTGAGAATTCTAAAACTATTCAAAAAACTTCAAGAAGGATATAAATGTATTTTACCTATTAATAACATATGAGAAAGTGAATGTGTCATAAATTAAATAATGTGTTCTAATTTAAACACCATGTATGTGATTTGTTTCATGGTTTTATGGTTTTTTATTATGATAAATGTTTCTCACACTATGATTTCTGGATTTATTTCAATGGAGGGAACTGTAAGAAACATAATTGATATTGAATGATTCATATGTGAATTGTTTGGGAATAATAAAAATCAATGTTCTATGTGGAAATGTCATTAAGAGAATTAGAAAGGTTATATGAGTATTGGATATACTTTTTAAGATAAGGATACCTCAAATGACATGTTTATGGAATGTAATATTCATCCAATATTTTTTACATTAAATGTTAAAATCATGATTAGATTGTGTTTGAGGAACCATAATACATTATTCATATTTCATATTCTAGAAATGTGATATTAAAGAATATGATGATGATTCCAGACTAATGGTATATGAATAATGTTGAATGAATGATATATTTATGTTTTGGAATTCAAATATTATGTTATTTGAATAATGGAATATATATCTAATTATATTATAATTATTCATTATATTTATGTTGAATGGTAATGAAGACAAAGAAAATTGATTTACTATAAAGGTCATATTTTTATTAAGGGAGGGTTACACATAATGAGTTCATGATATATGGGAAATTTTGTTTATCATGGAATGTGAGATGACTGTTTTGGATAAAATAAATTGAACTGTACCAATGACCTTAGATAAAATTAATCATTCTTTTTGACAATGTGGTTTATTTCATCATGGATGAAGTTTAAAATTTCTTTAATTTAAGTAATATATCCTGTAATCTTTGGAATAAGGAGGAATTCATGTTTTCCAAACGAATTTATTATTAATAATGTTATTACCATGCTTTAAAAGAATATACGATGAGGGTATTCAGATGTTTGGAATGTGAAAAAATAGATAATTTGTGATATATTTGGGATCAATGTTAATATAATTACGTGAACATATTTTTAATATGTTTTATTTTCATATTTTGGATGACTTTTATGGCTATCCATTTATGAAAGGTCTATGTAAAATATGTGATGATGTTTGTGAGGTTAATGTATTATCTCACTATAGGAGGATTCATGTATGTTTGATGACCTGTTCTAACCAAATTGTATTGACGGTAACTGAAGACATATAGGATTCCTTATCTTGGATATCTTGATCTGTTAATATCTCATGAATGAAAATTTTATCTTCATTTTTAGATAAAGTGGTGATGTTGAAATTTTTCAAGACAAGACTGATGGGTGAGAGTTTACTTATGAAAGGGAATGAAATAATGTAAGTATAAATTCTCTTTAAAATTCATCAACTCTAGTTAAATAATCGTGAAACCAATTTTTTTTTCCTAATACCTTATATTCCAATGAATGATAGGGTCCCTTATATCATCATATATTTCTAGATTTGTGATTGTTAAAATTTTTGTGACCGTGTTATCTATCATTACCCTCCACAATATGAGTGTTAAATTTCTATTATATCTATGTTTTCACTTGGAAAATCTATTCCACAACAGTAAAACATAGTTATGAGTTACATTGAGTAACTATTACGGTTCCAACATTCCTTTTTAAAGGGAGTTTTAGAGTTTATTTTACGATGTGGGTTTCTATTAAGGAAAAATAAATTATTAAACCCTTCATAACCCATATAAATTTCAAAGGACTTATTTATTTTAGGGGAAGAGGGGGTAGAATGCAAAACTCAATTTTTAGGAAATATTGTTTTTGAATTAAGTTATTCTTTTTGATATTTTACATTTCATGCAACACTGAATATAAAATTTATTATGTCAGAGTAGAAAGTGATTCATTCTTTTTAGGCTACTCCATTTTAATATTTCATTATTATATTCCAAAATATAATTTATCTCAATATTAAATACATAATTTTCGTGCGCTATATGCAGCACCGACTTCGCATGCGTGACACACAACACTGAGTTTCTAAAAAACTGTATTTTTAATTATAATTAATAAAAATTGACATTTATAACATAGAAGATAAAATATAAGAATTTGAAAAGTAAAAAACACTTTTAAAATATTATTTATAATTTTTTTATATAAAATATTTTGATAAAACTTATAATTTTATGTGAATGCTTTATATGATTGGAAATACAATTTTCACAAAAGAACTAATTTTATGTCCTTCGTCGAACAATAATAAAATAAATTTTAGAAACATATTGAAATTTATTTTGACACATTAAACATATTTTTTTAATTTAAAATTTCTAAATTAGATAAGGTTTAATTTTTGGAATTGTTTTTGAGAAACATATTTTTTGGTTGAATAGTAAAACATTATGACTTTAAATCAAAACTTATTATTCATGTCCTTTATTTATATAGTTTAATTATAAATAAAATTTGTTTTAAAGAAAATTTAGATCAATTATATATATATTAATCCCATAAAGTAAGATGGAATAATTTTTATGTTGTATTTTGATAGAAAATATTAATGAAATTTTGAACATTCTCACTTTAAAAACCCGCTTTCTCGCCACCTCTACGAGAGTAGAATTAAACAAAAAATTTCCACTACTGTGAATTTAATTATATAAAATGGAAATTAAACATTTTAATTAATATAATATTTTTAATCTAATAATATAAACTAAATTTTTTAACAAAATTATTAATGAAAATGATTAAATTAATTTCAGAATTTAACGTAAGATCAATCTTAATAAAGGACTAAAACTTAATCTTATTGGAAAACGAGCTATACATCAGTCCAAAACAATTATAGAAAAATTTCATCTGATAAAAGTATAAGGTTCTATAATGATCATTTTTTACAATTTTTAAATAAGTAATATTTTCGGAACACATAATTATTTTCACAAACAATACCAAGTGTGTCTTTTACCTCCATTAGAAAAGGCTACAAGCTCTCCATATTCTCCACACCTCTTAAAAATATTATGTTATAAATATATATATAGAATAAAATTAAAATTACTATTAATATCCAACATTAAGCTTCATTTTTTACACAAATCAATCCAAGTAACCCCTATGGTGTAAACCAGAAGGAGTTACCTGAAGATGAGGTAATGTTATTCTCAATTTCCTTTAATTTATTTTATTTCTCCACAATCTCAATTATTATTATTAAATTTTCATATAATAACACCATTATCCTTAATATACTAAGATATTTTAACTTTATTGTTTCTACCTACACTTACTCGCCCTTCCATCTAATAGTTGACAAACATACCATTATTGTGTATGGCGAACTATCACCTCACGAAATGATGTTTTTCATTTTACCTTTACCACCTTTCATGGTTTGGAATTATGATTATAATTATATTTTTATATGATATATATAATATATATGATTTATTTATAATTATGTAATTATTATATAAATAATAACATCATTCCTTCTATTTTGTGTAAACATGATTATTTTGTTTGGGGAAATATGGAATACAACCTCCTCAATGTGATGTGATTCCTTCACTCACTACATGGATCATATTAAATATGTTTTTATTGATCATGAATGATATATATGAGATAATAATTCTATATAAATTCTATATAATATATATATATATATATATTTCTGTTACATTCATTTTTTCAATATTACAATGAAATGCATAAAAAACATTCATTGATACGTACGACCTACCATCTACATGAACTGTGTATTCCATTTTATATTTATATATTCTTTAGATTATTATAAATTCATATATATTAAGTATAAATAATAGTTATAAAATTTTTTACTTTCATTAAATTGTGATATATGTATTAAGACAAAAACTATAACAAATTAAGGCACATGCGAAAAACAAAAATAGTATGCCTGAAGCAAAACATTAACATTGAATCATTAATAAGAAACTAATATAAAGTAATAATAAAACCATATATTCTATTAGAAATAATAATATCGTTCTTGAAAATATTAATAATATTATTATTTTTATTATACATGATTTTTTATGAGTACGATGATGATTAAGATATAAGGTATGGGAAGTTCATACCAATTTTTATTTTATTGAGATACATATCTTATTAACCACTCAAATATTTTGTGTGGTGTGTATACAGAACATAGATTTATTCTATTATTATTATCCTTAAATTTATGGGTACTAACATATACATTTTATGATCTTCATTTCATAAGGTTTATGTTTTAAATGATACCAATTTGGTAAATTAATTTTGTCTTAATTTTCCTTCCTTGAGACACATATCATGTTATGAAGCTATATTTTTCTAAGGAGTGTATATAATTCCTTTAGAATTATTATATCATGAATATAATTATTTTAATTATATTGAAATATTTATATAATTTTATTCATAATAATTTTTTATAATTTAAGGTCCCCATAGTTGTATCGTTTTATAGATTTCATCTCGTTATTTATCGAGTTGTTTTATGAATATACATCCATTGATGAAATATTATGATCTATATTTCAAGAAATATCATTAATTTTCCTACTATCTATAAATTCATATTATATACATGTAATAGAACCATTTTCTAATCTTTGGTACTCCAAATAATTAAGTAAATACATTCATAAAAATATGAATTTATTTATTCTTTCGGTCAGAAATCAGTGTTCCTTCAAAACTATGTTTAAAAAATATTGTAATGTTCAAGTACATTTTTTCTAAAAAAATGAATTTCGAGATATTTTTATTTTTATATTATATGATGTTATGTAAAATGGATTTAAATTTTTCTGAAACTTAATTTTTATGCCTTCAAGGAAAATAGATTTCCAAATGATTTCAAGCTTCTTTTATAAGTCCTCAAGGAAAATGATTTTAATTTTTTTCAATATTATAACATAAATTTTCAAGAAAAATGGATATCAAAATTATTTTGATATTATTTTATAAGTTTTCAAGGGAATAGTTTTTCAATATAATTTCAAGAATTACTTATAAGTATTCAATTCATTTTCAAATAAAAGGGTTTTATAAATGTTTTATGTTTTAAGAAAACAATTTTCAATGAAGAAATTTTATTTTTCCCAGGAAATTTTTTAATATATATTTAAAAATTATTTTCCATATAAGAGATATTTTTTAATGTTACTCATTCATTTCTAGTAAATGATCTAATGGAACAATTTATATTATTTCTCATAATGGTTTGTGTTTTGATTTCAAGATGATTATGTAAATGAATTTATGTACCATGGGTTATATATTTATGAAATATCTTCCTCTTCCATAGTTTATATTCTTATTAATGCCATTTATCATTAATGGGTTATACAATGATAAATTATTATGAAACCTACATCCTTTCATAGTATACTGTATGATGAAATGAATATGGAACCTATTTTTTCTATAGGTCATGATATAATTAAATGTTATTATACCCATTTCATTTCATAGGTTATGATATCATATTTATAAAACCCATATATTCTTAAGGGTCATGATATGATGAATGTTTTATTAACTTATGGAAAATGTATGCATGATTTTATTATGTGACTGGTGGGACTTATATCTCCCACTAATGCATTGGGTAATGATAAATGTTTTATTTGATCAAGAGTGTACATAGGAAGGAATCTCATTCCTGAAAAAAGAGGGTACACAAGAAGGAATCCCAATCTAGAATCAATATGGTATATGAGAGGGAATACCGAGTCCGAGAAAAGAAGGAATACCATGCTTAATAAAAGAGGGAATTTCAAGACCAAAACAATAGGGTGCACATTATAGAAATCCAAGACCACAATAAGAGGGAATATTCATCTTGAAATAAATAGTTATACTAGTGGGAATCCCAAGCCTAAAACAAGAGGGTAAACATGAGAGAATCCCAATACTGATGTAGTTACATGGGTTATTACCCTTATCCCTACACGTATTTAAGGTCTTGGTAGGTATCCTTGACATATTATTTTTTATGATTATGCATATGCCACAAATTCCTTGTCTTATACCAATATTATGATTTCATGAATCACACTCATAATTATTTTAAGATTCATTTCTTATGAACCATCAAAATTTATGACATGTCTTATGATTCTGATCTTTAATACGAATGTTATGATCTAAAACTTATTTAATAAAATTCTCATACACCTATATTCAAGTTATGCCTACATGATTCCTTTATTTACCGTTAATGATCATTCGAACTCAACAATTTGTTTTTCATCCTTTACATAGGTTGTCAATATTTTTTTTGGAATAATTACTAAATGGGGATATCTTTGTGGAAAATAATTAAGATATTTTACCAAGTAATAATATTTATTTTAAGTTTCCAAAGGCAGAAAAATATTATGGTCCATGGGAATGTATTTTTTTATATTTCTGAATATTCATATTAAATTATTTAATACCTATATATGTTCAGCATGGGTTGTTATATAAGTGATAAGAGTATTCAGGGAAGTGGTCAAACATCTCCAGATAGAGTTTCATTGCAGTGATATCTGTGTGGATAGATGGTCCAAAAATTGAATTGGTGTCTGAAACCCCCATTGCATAGTCATTCTTATGGAATATAAGTCCACCTAGAGAGTTATTTTAGGGAAATATAATATTAGAGATGTGGCAGGGGATCATTGTAGGTATAAGATCCTGGGATGGACTTAGCTACTCCTCAGCAGATATGTAGCAATAGTTCGATATGGAATTGTAGTCAAAGAAGGTGATATGGTACCTTTATACTTAAACAGTAGTAACTGGAAGAGGTTATACCTGAGGGGAGTCAGGTTGGCCCCCCGAGAACATGGGATTGTTAGCTACACATTATGAAGACCACTCAGTCTATTGTGGACGTTGGTCCATATACTGTCAGAGGTATGATTCTGGTATCATATACCATTTATTGTGTCTTTTATACTTGGTAATTGTGTTCCATTTCATTCATTGTTATATTAATTTTTTGGGATTGGATGTGGAATTCTTTGATTGTGTTATGACCATAGAAACATCGTTTTGAGTACAATCATAAAACATCAAATGTCTCAAGGTGTGTTATCTATAGATTGGTGGTTATTGGTTTTTTTGAATTGTTTTTAGTGTAAATGGATGCATTATATTTAATTATTATTATGGTTTTTAGTTATATTTTATTTCTATGTTTACTATTACTAGAGAAATTATTTCTTTTTATCTCCAGAAGGAGGCAGTTATTCTTCACAGGGTATGTGGGGTCTTCAAGTCAGTCATTCAAGACCTATTCAGTATAGATTGGATTCAATCAGTACTCAAATAGATGGTCTTTCCATATATGATGGTGTAATACAGTATGATTAGTTTCCTCCAATGTTATACATTTTTCATGATTTCATTCTTCGTGATCTCTACCGATTACTTCCTGAATGAGAGATTGAGTTTACGATTGAGTTGGTGTCGGGAGAAGGGCCAGTTTCTATCTTTCTATATATACTGACACCAATTGAACTTCAGGAGTGAAATTTTTAGTCAAATTATATGGAATATAATGTTTTCATATGGCCTAGTACAAGTCTTTCGGGTTCTCTAGATCTCTTCACCGAGAAGGCTGATGAGACTTTGCACTTCTGTATGGATTACCAAATATTGAACTAAATGATGGTCAAGAACTACTATACTATTCCATGATTCAATAGACTTATTAGTTTTCTATGATGTGTTAAGATATTATCACTGATTTATTTGAGGTCATGATACCATCAGTTGATTGTGAGTCCATCAGACATACCATAGACTGATTTTAGGAGTATGTATGGCCTGTATGTGTCCGTAGTGATGAAATTTGGGTCGACCAATGAACTGGTGGTATTCATGGACTTAATGACTAATATATTTATCATTTTCTAAAATTTTTTGGGTATTTTTTGTTGATTAAGTCATAGTTTACTCTTAGACATCATAAACTAATTCAAAACATCTTGACATCATCATTATTATTTTTAGAGAGCATCATCTATCCACAAAGCTTACCAAATGTAATTTCTTGTTTGATAAATAGAGAATCAAAGGCTATGTAATCATAGAGGAGGGTGTTTTAGTTGACATAGAGAAGGTTTTATCCATGATATCTTGGGAGAATCCCAATAATTTCTTCTATATTTGGAGATTTTTTAGAGTAATTGGTTATTATTGGTGCATGTTCTAGTGCATTTCGTATTTGGTAGCACCATTGTTAGGGATGACTAAGAATTGGTGATGTTTGTTCCATCGAAGGATTATGTGATATATTTTAATGAACCAGAAGATAATATTATTTAATAACATGTCATCCCTTTACATGTCTCAGGTAAATAATATACTAGGTATTGTGACACATCTAGAGTTAGACATAGATAATTTATGATGCAGGATGATCAAGTTATATCTTACGAATCCAAATAGATGCGACTACATGATAGAAATTATCCTACTAATTATTTGGAGTTATGGGAAGTGGTATATTCCATGATATTATAGAGATATTATATCATGGGTGGGAGGTTTGTGGTATACATGTACCATAAGAGCCTCATGAACAACTTTTCTCCACAATACATGAATTGTCGGCAAAGGAGATTGGTTGAGTATCTACAATTTTTCAACATCGTGTTTTCTCATACACCATGAAAGGGAAATTTTGTTATTGATGAATTAATCCAAAATACATAAGAATGGGTAGTATTGGATTCTTTCGATGAGTGGTCAATGATGTACCTTTTTATAAACATGCAATGAGATATTGAAAAGTCCGACGGTCGAGTATCTCGGACCTTGAAACTGGTTATACCCATGATTTTGGAATGGATCAAGATAAGAGAGTTATCTAATACATTGGGATTAATTCTAAGAGATATATTATATGGTGGGGAGACACCATTGGGATGGTCTGCTTTGAGTGTAAATCATGTTATTTTTTATGGCCGAGTATGGATTTATAAGGGCATATCTGAAGAGATTACGAGGGAGTTAAATTCTTCTATATTGGTGGTTCAACCTTGTTTGATAAAGAAATATCATGATATCCATAGAATTTTCTAGTATTCTTGACTGAAGAAAGATGAAGAAATATTTCTGGTGATTTGTCTCACCTTTGAGCAGGTGAAAGTTGATCATTAGTGGCCAAATTATCTTTTAAAGCCTTTTCTCATCTCTATGTGGAAATGAGATGATATCACTAAGCATTATATTATAGAATTACCTAGCACATACCAATAGAATGATTTTTTTTTGATTGAGTGTAGATCGATTGAATAAGGTGTCACAGTTATTTCATATTTGGGATACCTTCACCATTGATGGTGTGGGGAGTCTTTACATGTGTGAGGTAGGTAAATTTCATAGTGTTCCAAGGAGTATCATTTCAAACAGAGTTACTCATTTCATATTGTTAATGGAAGGGTCATTACAAGGATCTAGGATCATAGGTTCTTTTAATTATATCCAATCATCCTCTAACATACGGTCAATCTGAGATGGATCATTGGGTTCTATGGTATATGTTATGAGCCTGTGTTATGGATTTCAGTGGTTCATTGGAGAATCATATGAATCTCATCAAATTTATATATAATAAAAACATCCATAAATAAATATAAATTGAAAATCTTGATGTTTTTATATCTGGTCATGTTGTTCCCCTCTTTTTTGGTTTGAGGTAGGTGAGTATGTTCTTGTTGGGCGTAATCTCATTCAGGATGAATTTGATCAAGTTTATTTGATCAAACTGTTATTGGTGATCATTCAGAGTAGGTATAAATCATATGGTGACCACAAGAGATGTCAAATGAAGTTCAAGGTTGGATATTTTGTTTTATTTCAGGTTTTTCCTTTGTTGTGGAAACATCATATAAGTTAGTAGGGAATCTTATCACCAAGGATTGTCTTGAAATTTTACACAGTGGAAAGGGTCGGTCCAGTGGTGTACCAATTATCCATTCCACAGTGCTACAATATCAAGCATGACATTTTTCACATGATTCATCTTTATATATATTATTCAGACCTATATCTTGTGATATACATACCATACGTCGAGCTTAGTGCTAATGAGACATTTGAGGAGTGTCATATATAGATTGTGGACCAAAGTGAGAAGTATCTCCAGGTTTCGCTGATTCTTTTCATTCAAGTGTAGTGGAATAATGGTTGAATTCAGATGGAAACCTGGTAAAAGGGTTATAATATCTAAACACAGCGGCTAGACTTGTCTTTCAATACACCATAGTGATTCCTGGATCATCATAGGGATGTGCAGTTATATGGTAGGGGGTTTTAAGATCCCATCATTTTTTGTGATGTTACTCTTTTATTTATTTTTTGGTTGAGCCTTGGTGGGTTAGAGTTGTTTGGTGATGGATATCCTTTTTGGGAATAAAAAGAATATTATTCATGGAAGTTTGTTTGTTTTAAAAAATCATAATTAGGTTGTGAGGAAATTTAAAAAAATGAGAGATGATCCATGAGGTTACTAGTTCAATGTTCAAATTTAATTATTAGAGTCTAGGCATAAATGGATCAAGTGTTATCAATAGTTATTTGTTTAAAATAAATTACATAGGTTTTGAGGAAATTTATGAAAATGAGAGAGGATCTATGAGGTTACATGTTAAATGTTCTGTTTGAATTATTATATTCTAGGTATAAATAGATCAAGTGTTATAAATGGTTCTTGGTATATTGAGATTCCTTACGGGGGGTTTGCATTCTTATAAGGAAAATGGGATGAAAAAAGCATGTAGAAAAGTTACACATTTTGTAAGTGTACAAACTCAATGTAATTGTCACCAGACACATATCCTAAATAGTTAGAGGCCATTAAATGATTTAGGACATTAAAATATTACACACCATGTAATTATATCACACACCATGTAATTATATTATACTTCATGTAATTATATTACACTTCTTGTAATTATATTTAACTTCATGTAATTATATTACACATCATATAATTATATAATATGCCTTTTAATATTCAATTTAAATAAATTATAACTGAAGGTGATAGGTTTTCATCATATCAGTCTAAAAATAAATCCATGAAATATAAAGAAGTTACATGTAGTGTAATTTCTATAGAAGGTTTTAAAATAGTACCATGCATTTATTTTTATTTTTAACTCATGTGAAACTTCCTCCTATCAACCCGAAAAAAATTTCCATGCATTTTTGGAGAACCTATATTGGTATTGGACATCTCGATTAGGCATCTAATCCCTAGTAAATATATTTTATTCAATTTTCTTCTTCTCTTCATTCGTTCTCATATCATTGCCGTGTAATATTTTGACTATGTGTGTTGTTTGTTTTTGATCACGATCAGTTATAACATGGATCATTTTTACGATCATATGCATCATCATTGTTGTTGATGAATCCCATTGGAATAATTGGTTGATTATTAGTTAAAGGTTTGGGTTTTAAATCTTAACCCTTTGGTTTTATATTTTTCATGTATGTGAAATATTGAAACTAAAAAAACACAAATTTACCTAAATTTATTAAATAATTAATTTAATTATTAATATAGCCCATTTGGATCCAATTGGTTATTTACCTAGATTGGGGATACCGGTCGAGAGAGTTAACCATTTATTAAATGAATTGATCAATGGATTAAAGTGTGTTTATCATGAAATTAATTTTAGGTGATTTATTGATATAGTTTCACCTTGTCGTGGTTGTTTATTGAGATAAATGGAAATATTTTGTTTATATACAATTGAAATATGAAATGTGTAATTGAACAATAAATTGAAATTTTCCTAATTATCCATTGATCCTGATGATGAGATATTTTGATATTATTGTTTTGTTGACATGTGTAGTGATAAATATTGTAATACTTATATGGTCCATTGGACCAGTTGATAAATGATGTAATTCTTATATGGGGTGTCAAATTGGTTGATAAATACGAAAATAGTTATTTAGTGGGTTATTCATAGTGGAAGATGTTGAAAGGATTATATAATGAGCTATGCCCTGCGACATGAAAAAAATTATTATATAGAGATATATTCTCATGGACACATGCTGAAATGATTATATACTGGTATTAGATATGATAAATGATGAAATAATTATATACTGTGTTCAACCGTGATTGATTTATTAAATGATTATATATCATGTTTAGACCCATTTTCTTTTTAAATTATACCTTGGTTATAAGGCTATGGTTGTCATGGTTTTGAGATATGCTCAGAGACATTCCATCATGGTGTTGAGGAAGGTTATGTTCTACCATGGTTATATGGTAATTTTTGGAATGGTTATTAGACATGTTGAGAGAAATTATAGCATGGTGCCGAATTAGATTGATTTGGTATTTTTTTTAATTAATTAATATAATTATTTATTGCATTATTGAATAAACTTACTATTAGACTGGTGATATTTATAAACAGTGATGTAGAACTACGAAGATATAATCACACCATATTTTATCCACCATTTTATAGGTGATAATATTATATGGTTGTATTATTTGACAAGGGAAAAGTATGATACAAATGATTATTTTCTGACGAGATTGGTAGGAGTTTATAGATGGGACTGACAGGGTGTTCGAGACTTATAACATTTGAGCCGTTTTTGAGTCTTCTAGAATATTATTTTTTTATTAATTCTATCATGAAATTTAAATAAATATCATCTCATTTTTAAATTATTAATTTATTATTTATTTGATGATTCAGTTGGATATTATTGTCAGTATTCTATTGTATTTTTTTTAATTAATTAATATAATTATTTATTGCATTATTGAATAAACATACTATTAGACTGGTGATATTTATAAACAGTGATGTAGAACTACGAAGATATAATCACACCATATTTTATCCACCATTTTATAGGTGATAATATTATATGGTTGTATTATTGGACAAGGGAAAAGTATGATACAGATGATTATTTTCTGACGAGATTGGTAGGAGTTTATAGATGGGACTGACATGGTGTTCGAGACTTATAACATTTGAGCCGTTTTTGAGTCTTCTAGAATATTATTTTTTTTATTAATTCTATCATGAAATTTAAATAAATATCATCTCATTTTTAAATTATTAATTTATTATTTATTTGATGATTCAGTTGGATATTATTGTCAGTATTCTATTGTATTTTATTTTTCTCATTGTGTTCACACTGAGATATTTTAATTATTATGTTTATATATTTATTTCCTCAATATTGTAACTCTCTAAACATAGGGTATATTCTCCGCAATATAATTATCACACCCTATTGCTATTCAACATCCTCCGGCATATGGTAAGGTGTGCTTGAAGTCTCATAATCAACACTTTCTATCTATTTGAAAGTATCAAATCTGGGAACATTATAGGGACCATATCAGGGTGCAAGTCAATGAATAATTGTATATCACTATGAGGAGGTAAACCAGGCATATCCTTAGTAAATATATATTCATAATCCTACACCACAATAGGAAGCGGGTATCCCATAGAATCCTCTTAACAAAGAAACGTTCTATTTAACTGGCGAGTCATCAGATGAAATATCTTATATTTTAGCCGATCCATCTCTGAAATGGTTTTCTTTTCACCCCCAATGTAAAACCGTATCCCATAAGTTCATACCCACCCCGTCCTAAAACTATAATAGTCAATATGGTTATGAACTATGGATAGATTGTCCATAACTATGATGACATCACAATGCCTCATCATTTCTATAAATATATCCCATAACAAACACTTTCATTCAACAATCAGATCAAACTATTGGCAGAAGTGTGAGTTTTATGAATCACCACCTTTCAATATATACAAATGCAAGGGTCAAGCCAATTTCTCAATCAGAATCTCCAAGTCTCAAACTAAATTGGTGGAAAGGAAATAATTACTCTCACTTATGTCTATCTATACTGAAACTAATGTAGAAAAGACAATAACCATACCTTGTACATTCTTCAATGCCTTTAATTAATATGCTTCCATAGCCTAGAACTAGACTCCCCCTTTCCACCAACTCCGTAATATTATTGTGATCCTTCATGGGGTTGTGGTGGTAATTGGTTGAATCTACAAAAACCTCTTACTACTCTGCTACCTCTCTTCTATGTCTTATAAACAGAAAACCACCATCATCACGCCTCTTACTCTTTCTCAATGGTCCATTGAACATCTCTTGATCACTGATACAATAGGTCATATAATCTTGAGCCTTATTTCCCAAAACATAATAGGAGAAACACCACCTCTCTATTTAATTATTTAAGCCACCATAGATCCTTGCACCGCTGACCCTATGCCTTGAGATCGCCTCCTGAAGAAGATGGAATTATTGGATCCATGTTACTATCATTGGACACTTTTTTCTGATGTCATGGTACCTAGAATCCCACTACTAACACCTATTATCGGTTATTTCTCTTATATAAATCTCTCCACCACCATGGTTTCGTCAATCACCCTAACATAAGTGGGAACACGATGGGATACCACTATTTCCTTGACGTCCCATTGTAATCATTTATTAATGGTTGGTTCTCTAGGAAATGGTTCTTGAACCATATCAATAGAGTATTGTGAGAGATCAATAATCCATACTAAGTACACCACCATAGTAAAAGAATCCTTGTTCAGATGTAGAAGCTCATGTATGGAAACTGATCGCAACATGGTCGAATTGAAAACGTTCAAGATTATTTACTCAAAGTCTGATCAAGAGAGAGTTGTATCATCATTTGAATGGGCCACTAAGCTCTTCCATTACTCAACTGATCCATAAAGAAAAATCACCATGAGGACCTCCATCTAATCTGCAGTGAATCTAATTGATCAATAAACATTAATGAGTCCCTCTAGCTAGTCCCCAGTCACTCGGGGGTCTTCCTTTCCCTGAAACCTGGTTGTTCACTGTCTCTAAAACATTTGTAGTGCACTCATCCTACATGCTTCCTCATATAGAAATACCAATAGAAGCTACATCTGAACAGATGGTGGTATAGTTGGTAATACACCTAGAGGTTCTATCTGGAGTATAGACCCATATACTGAAACCTCAACACTCAGTGAATTATCCTCGGGATCACACAATGGATTCTTAGATGGATTTATTCATGGATTAATCCTAATTAAAACAATATTTACAATGGTCAAAGGGTATATCTGGGTATATTACCCATGAAGTAAATGAAAAACAAAACCCATTCTTATTAATGCATGTGCCAATATTTTACATACAACCAATATCTACATGTACTCTATTGAAAGGCAGGAAATTAGAGTCCTGGTATACGGATAGGCGATCCATCACACCAACACCAGATTCCCTATCTTGAATGTCAAACTAAATACAATAGTTATTATTTCCCCACACCATTCTCATTGACTCTGATCATAAGGTATAACAGACACTCCATTGATAAAACACTATCACAACATAATGCACGGGGTCTAACTCGTAACTACCCAAAGACCACCAATTATATGATATGGGTTGGAGACGAGTGCTATGTAGGTATATCCCTAAAATGGGAGTAATTAACCTAATGTACCTACACACACACATATCCTACCCCCACACAATGATGAAATGTAAAACAATTTACAGTAATGCGTGCATACATCTATAATACCAAAAAAAGAGAACAATAATAAATTATTATAATCAGAAAAGGACATAAATTAGACCCCAACCAAAAACATTAATGATTCCCACCTAATAAAATAAGAGAACTACAATCAAATTCAAGAACCTAGAAAACACCTCAGTAATTATACCTCAAGCTATGGTACACTTACTTCATGTCCTCCTAGGACACTTACCAATGGTACATCGTCTACATATCAAATGACACGTCTGAGTAGAGCCCATGCAACATTGAGTATAACAATACCCTTTAGGACACTTTAAAAAATCTAAACAAGAAGCTCCAACTATAGTCATCCAAATATAAGGATACAAAAATCAATACATAATAGAAAACAACTAGATATACTTAGGAAGGACACCGTTCCACCATGCATTCACAACCAACTACCATTCACAAGATTCTACTGAAAAGAAATGCTCATTCTAGGAGAATCCAGTACATATTCTATGTCACCATCAAATACTCTCATCGAAGAGGTCTAGGGAACTCGGCCCCTCCCACAAAATCTCACTAGTCTCAGAATTCTCTAATTCTCATTTAGGGGGTCACTCACAAAACTACTATGGGATACCATGAACCCAATCTATATCAACCCACCACATAGGGGATTATATGAAAACAACAGCACATTCCATATCAATATAACCTTCTATATTGATGATTACAACCCTCATCAATGATTTCATGTTGATTCCTAAATCCCCACCTTGGGTATAATGTTGATAAAGGATCTCATTCCTATCTCGTAGAGGGACACCAATAACATTATTTGTGATTCATCCTATACACGGGGTCACAATCCATAGTTAAGTAATGATTTCTACATTGTACCCTCCGGGGTAAGGACCATGGGGAAAACCAATCAACCAATACTATTTTGGACTGAGAGACAAATAGCTCCAAGATGTCACTAAAGGAGTTCACAACAAGTAAGTGGAGGAAATGACATTATTTGATGCAACCAGATCTTCAATAGATGTAACATATCACATGACATATAAACCACAACATACATGGAGTGTGAGTGACATGAATAACATGTATAGGTCTCCCAACAATTTTCCCATGTTGTTTGGTTGGGCCTTTGTACTGCCAGTCATTTTGTGTACACCTGGTTGTGTCTATGTCTAAGTACATGGTGTACCATTTCCGTGTACTCTTGGACATTTCCATATACCCTCCGAGGTACAGGAAAAGCAGTAAGAGATGGGGGGGGGGAGAAAAATTCAAGACTAAGTCCCATGGTGCATGATATTGAACAACAGCTGAAAACCTTGTGCCGCATCCAAGGGGTCCCACAAAGCATGTAACACATATATAATCTTCCTGTTCATCAAGAATTTCCAGATCCATTGGGATCTTCCTCGGTGTCTTCCAATGATTCATGGTATCCATCACCCCTCACTCGAACCTAAAAATAAGTGGTTAGATGTCCTATTACATCATCAGTCTCTCGAATCTTTGCTCGAATCTACTTTGAACACACCACATCAAGCCATCTTCCATCGTTCTTCAATATTGGGTAGAAGAGAACATATAAATATGCCTTATCCCCATTCAATCACCCTCTACCATTGTGTCACCTCAATCTCACCCTAGTTCATGAACATTACTCATTGAATTGATCTATGGTAACTGAGAGATATCCCACACCAATCGAATATTGGGTATTTCGTCAAACCATAGGCTGAAGGAAATGCTTATGAAGATCATGAAAAGAAACAACACATGAAACAATAAGCCATAATATATATGGAATGAACCTCATGAATTTTTCATTTACCTAGATCCAGTGTTGTTGAATTGAGAAACAAAGATGGAAACATAAAAAAAGAAATAATCTATAAATTTAAATCTACTGACGACGAACATATCAATTGTTCTCATGAAATTGATCTTTATTATCCCATGATTAAACAACAGGATGGAAAAAAATAAACCTCATAATAAGAGTTTGGATCAATCATTAATGAAGAAAAATTTTCATTGTCATCATTGATGAGATATAGGAACTTCGTTGGCATAACGATCAACGATTTATTATGGATCTTCCATCTATTTCAAAGAATAACCTCCCCCAATGGTCTTTAGGTCTCCAGGGTTTAGTAGTCACCCCTGAGAAAAAAAATATTAACGTGAATTTGTAGTCAACTATGTCATTGCATAAAAACAAATAAAACAAATATAACAAATAAAATAATTTTTTTAATTTTATTATTATTTTATTTGTTATTGGGAAATTGTTTTCACAAAAAACACTCACAAAAAAGGGATATGCCGCACCTAAAGTAAACCCCACAATCCAAACACAATGATTCCTGTAGATTTATTTTTAAATCCCTCATTATAGAGTAATTCCATTTTTTCTGGAAAACTGCAGACATGTGTATTTGAATATATTTAATATATTTTAAACATTTATTCTTATCATACCAGGCCTCAAAAGCCCATTCTGTCTTAGTATCAATTCTTGAAAATATTCTATATAATTACCAAAAATAGTATACAAAGAATCTAAGTCATTAAAAAATAAGTTTCTAATTTATTCAGATATTAGTATTCACTGTAGATTTAAATTTTGTTTCATGATAACTTTAATATATAATATTTTTAATGTGTTAATTGTATTTAATTTTTTTTAATATTATTATAGTTATGTATTATTTATTCATTTCTATTATTTTTTCCGTCTTATATTTTTGGACTTTATTCATTTTTTAATATGTATTTATATATATGTAGTTATTATTAATTATTATTTTCAATTAATATTCATCATTATTTAGAAAAATATCAATATTATTTTTTTAATTTATATTTTATTAGTAGATCTTATACATATTTTTTATATTTCATGTGTATACATTTTTAATTATTTAATTTCAATTGTTTTTAACATACATGCATTAAATATTATAAATTCATTCAAAATTTTAAACATATATATATATATATAAATGTATACAAAAAATATTTATAAATCTATATTTTCTATATTTAAAAATTTAAAAATTAAAATAATAAATATAATTTTTAAAAAAACTATTTATATAATTGTGAATCAATAATTATACATATATATATATATTTAAAAAATTATATAATTATAATAAAATTGTTTGGATAATGAATATATTTTTTATATTATTTTATATTTACATTTATATATATATATATATATCAATTATATATATATATAAATTTAATTTTAAAAATATATAATGATATAAATATATAAATATTTTTTTATTAAGTATTTATGTAATGGTAATTAATTAATTATATATTTAACTAATTTTGAAATTCTAATAAATATATTTAAATAAAGAATATATTTACTATATTTGTATATATATATATAATATATGATTATATAAATATATACAATCATATAAATATATTTATAATTGTAAAATTATAACAAATTTATCTAAATAATGAATATATTTTTCATATTTATATTAATATATATATTAAATATATATAATTACATAAATATATATAATGATATAAATATATTTATAAATGTTTAAATACTATATTTATAAATTTATATATTATTGATAATAAATAAATAAATATTATTTTTTAAAAAAGTATTTAAATAATTATATATAAATAATTATATATGTAAATAATTATAAACATTTAATAAATATATTTAGATAATGAATATAATGAATATATATTTATATATAAGTATATAAATACATATAATGATATAAATATATTTATAATCATATACAAATATTTATAAACATATTTACAAAATCAAATTATTTATAGTTATAATTATAAATAGTTTATTAAAACTTATTTAGCACTGATAAATATATCTTTTATCAACACTTTTTAATTTAGCATTGATAAAAGGTATCTTTATCATCAAATTTTTGGAAGTGCTGATAAAATCCTATCAGATCGATTTAAAAGAACCCTAATCACAATGATTTCAATCATGAATCTCAAGACTTCATAGATTTCCAGTACTACCAGTGATCCTACTCATCTTTTCCTCGGATGAATCGAGACTTTAATCCAAGGTATGTTTTTTTATTCTCCCCCATCCTCATTGCTTTCTTTGTATGGTTCCATGGTTTTCATTACAGTGATGTTTTCTTGACTCTGTGCAATCATGGGTTACATGTATTGGGTATCTACTCCTTTTAATCCAACCATTTTTGATTTCAAAAACCTAGATGATCGAAACCTCCCACTTCGAGTTCAACAAGCCCCTTGCAATTAGTTTGGGTTCCTTCCATAGATCATCTTCAAACCACATTATTTTAGAATGAAATTTTGTAGGTAGTTTCCTCTAACAAGGCAAATTTCCATTCACTATTTTGATGTCATGGTGCTAATCTGTAGTAGTGATTTTTTCTATTTTAATTTCATCCATTTTTCCTGCTGATTGTGGTGCAATTTTTAATTTTTTTTTAATATGAAATATATAGATGAAAAAATGACCAACCAGTTGGATGTAATTACATTTTATATATTCTATTTTAGAAAAAAGGTTTTTATATTTTTTCAATGTGGGTTGGAGATGGTCTAATGATTTTTTTATTATGAAATTGGTTTCTACCCCTTTTTTTTCCCCATGAAACGCGTTTTGAAATCTGTATGTTGCTAATGTCCAAAAATTTATCCAAATTCATAGGTGGGAATTTTTTAGAACTACATAGTCATTCACTATGATTGTTTTTTAATTCTAATACTCATAATTTATGCACTTTAGTGTGGTAGGATGTCTATATTTTAGTTGATCAAGTTTATTGGTAGTTATTTAATTCTCAATTTGGAAGATTCATTGTTTATCTTGGTTATTTTTTGTGAGGTAATTTATTTGAGGGTTCCCCATTAACCATTAAGGTTGTTTTCTTAACAATAAAAAAATTTAATTTTGATTGAATTATTGGGTTACAATATAGAAAATAGTTGAGCATACAAATATCTATCCAAATCGGGCATAATCATTCATTTTAAAATACCCTTATTTTAATACACACAAAGCATAAGTTGTGGTGTAATTATGGTTAAATATTCACTAATGTGAAAGAAAATATGTTACTATGCATGGAATATTAAATAACTAAGTCATCCTAGTATTAAACTTGGTAATGTATTAAACATAGCATTATATATAACCATTTTGTAGTCATAATAACTAAAGAAGACATAAGGTGTAACACAAGCATAAAATAAGATGTTGGAATAAAAAATTTTATATATTCTCATTTAAATAAATTTTATACATTTGAAACCCAATTTATTAACTTTCATTAATAAATAAAATTCTTCATATAATGTTACGATGATCGTGTATCACTCATATTTTTGGAAGATGATATTTTACTCTTTTTATCTTTAAAATATTTAAAGAACATGTCATATTAGTTATGTACCTGTATGATTTAGTAAAAAAATCAATAATTCAAATACATAATGTTTTATTTTCATGAAAAGAAACAATTAATATAAGTTATTTATATAAAACCAAATCCAAAATTAATTATTTAAGAAAATAGACACATTTGTTACTAAAAACATTAGTTTAGTTTAAAATGTCAAAATAGTAGATGATACTTAATAAATTATCATAAAACATTGTTCTTTACAACATAATCAACCAATCCATTATATAATCCATGATTAAAACACTAATTCAAGTTATATATTATCCATTTATTATAATCAATTTATTTTATTATGAAAGGAAATGAATTTACTCATAATAAAAGTCAATTAATAAAATGGAATAATTAACTAAGTATATTGATACCATTTAAAATTAAGATTTAAAATGAAATTCAGGTTTATTAAATGTTATCTAGATATTAGAACATAAATATGTTCCAAATAGTAATTTCCTTTCTTTATCAATGGTCCAAGACAAGTGAATATGCAGGTTACTTTATCAAAATATAGTGATGTAACGTAACCCAAACATATGATATCTAAATTATATTATGGACCTTAATTTTATTTGGAACCTGCAGAATTTAAAATCATGAACTTCTATAAATGAAATAATATAAATAATTATTGAACACAAGTTCAAATTTTAATTTTATAGAATAAATAATTTTTAAACAGTTAATCATTCATAATTGAATTTAAACAATATTACAAGAATAAATATTTAATACGAAGAACACATGAGGTGTTTTTTTATCTAACATCACCCAATATCATGAAAAAAATTATTCAGCCCTACTCTATATAAACATTCACTAAAAATTATCAGTTTCGCCCGTTTGTGTGCTATATCATTGCATTATCACAAATTCTTAAACAACATAAATCACCCATGATGTTAAAAACACCGTAAAAATAAAAAAAATCAAAACATGTTTGATGTTAATGGATAGTTATTTTCCAAAATAATCGAAGTCCTCCATTGTTCTTTCACCCTATGTACTAGAGCACCTCTAATTAGAATCACACTCTGATAAATTCAAATAAAAACTATGCCCGATATCACCCACATACTCCATCAAACACCTCATGATCCATTGGAAAATTGATTTCAAATTCATAATTATTTGTAAAAATATCTTTATATTGATAATATAATAAATATTATTTCATGTGAAATCATCGAATTTTGGCTTATTTTCTGATATTTGTGTAACGGGTTTTTGATTAATAAATAGTCATTTAATTGAACTTTAATGAATCACATTGTAATCTTGGTATTCAGGGGGTTATTCCAAGTCAACCATGTTATCATTATTTCTCACTACATAAAAATGTTATTTATAATTGCAACACTAAATAATCATTAGCGGTCCATGGAGACACTTTTAGATGAAGAATTCTACCTCTAGGCGTGTAGCACTAGGGTAATGTGCTATCCATATAACAATGATCACTAATACTGTGAAGATCTTGGATAATTGACCTAACATACCTTATAAATCTTTTACCATGGTTTTATATTTTAATATATTAATTTATTCCTCTATTCTAAAATAAAAATTTCATTATAGATTTTTTATTTTTTAAAATGTTTAATAATCTTCCTTTAGATTGGACTAGGGGTTTCCTACATAGCCTTTTTATGATCATGCCTATTTTAAATTTTAATATTTAAAAAGGAAACATAGATTTAAATGTTAAAAATGGGTATTAAATTAAAAATAGGATTTTCCTTAATGTGAACAAAAAATGGGTTCAGTTTTTTGAAACTCATGAAGTGATTTAAAAGTGAACTTGTAACGGTTTATACATTTCAATGTTCACCTCTTACCAAGGAAATGGATTTAAACATGTAATTTATTATTAATTTATTATAGAAAATGATTTTATAATTTTCAATTATGATAAAAAATTTTAGAGGATAAGGGATTTTTAACCGACTATGTGTTTTGAAAATAATTAGTTGATTTTAATGTTGAATTAAAAAACAACCTAGAAAAGGTGTAAAAAAAATTCAAAGGAATAATTTTCCATTTAGAAATTGGTTTTTGAGATGGGATTTAAAATTTTAAAATAATATGTTGTATTTCGAAATATAATTTCTCTTGCAATTATTTTTGTGATGTGGTTGGTTTCAATATAGAACATGGAATAGATCTAAAAAAATGGGTTTTGTGTTAAAAAATGGGCGTATGTTTTCATAAAGGGACCTGGAAAATTAATTTAAAAAGAAGGTATTTTATTGTTATGTGTTAATATGATGGTGGGTTCTATTCTTTTGAGGACACAGACCCTCACAGTCCATCCCTTTGCCAAATTCCGGATCCTAGGGGTGACGTCTCTGTGGTAGGATGTCATTTCAGCATGTGACTGATCGGGGCGACCGATCGGTGCGACCGATCGGTGTCACCCAGCCTTGTCGGGTTTCTCTTCTATAGTTTTTCCCATAACGCCTCTTTTGGGATTTTCAACTTTTTTTTCAAGTGGTTCAAAACCATTTGAAATCCCATAATTAATACCCAATAAATCCCGAGGGACCTCCTCAATGGAGAATTAAGTAACAATTAATTCTATTGTGCGTAACCACCCAACCACGTGGGGAACCACGATCGTCATTTAAAGCCGTTCAATTTACCATATAAAGTAATAGAGATATCTTATATATATATATATATCGTACGAGAAGTTCTTTTTCCTCTTATCCTTTGGCCGACTACCTTCTTCCCCCTGGTGCACCTGGAGTCCATTCTTTTTATGGCTTGTGGTGCACTTCTACTAGAGGTTTCTGCACCTATTGGAGTCCACGAAATTCTTCCCTGCAAGTTGCACTTTTCCTTGTTCCTGGAACGTGGAGAAAAACATTGATCCTTGATCAATCAAGTAGGGGTTTTAATTCGTCTCGTCTTACTATTAATCATGCATAGTGGGTATGCTTTTGTTCTGTGGGAATTGATGAAACCAAACATTAATGAAGATAATGAATGAACCTTTTAGGAATGAAGGGGGACTGATCGATGTAATGTTGTACTCTTTTATGTTGATATGTGTTGTGAACTGTTGGGATTATGCTTGCTGAAAATCATGGTCATTGGTGGTCTTTCCTTGCCCACTAATGAATCTTTTCTTCAGTGATGATTTAATGACTGAAATCTGGGAATTGGTTAATCAATTAAACTCCGCTGAGTGACCACCCCGGATAACAAATAGAAAGAAGACCCTAATGAATGATGTAATTAAACATAGATGTTTCTCTACTCTGTTTTGGTAGTTGGTGAATTGTTCTGTTTGTTTTCCTATAGGGCGATGTGGGTGAGGATATGATCCTCTAATGTGGCATGGATGCTGGTTATGAATCTGGGGTTGTGGTTGCTCTGCTTATATCATGAATTGGGGTGGAATCCTCTATCTTTGAGAAATGGTGAGTTCCTGGTTTTGGAATCATGGGGCTGTGTCTCAGGGTTTTCTTTGGTTCTAGTACTTTGAGGGATCTCACTAATCCTTTTTTTGTTGATGCAACTCTACAGGAGAATCGGGTGTGAATGCTTAAATTGTTGTTTGGTTGTTTCTTTTTCTGGATTGTGGTTGTGCCAGTTAGTTGCCCAGTAGTGCATAATTTAAATAAATTGGACTAATGAACATGAAAACAAGAATGGGCTAGTGGGGAAATTATTTTGGGGATGAGTTGTGACTTGACCGTTTGTGTTGTTCTTTCTTTTATAAATGAATTGTAACATGGTGTTTGTGCTTAGGTCAGCTTTGGAACCCCTAGGATGGGATGAGTTCTTGTTACCTATACATATATTGTATTTCTTATCTTTATTATTCGCGCCCCACCCACGTTTAGAACGTAGTGCCGAACACCCACATTTAATGGAGGAGGGTGTTTTTTCTAACACTCCTATGAGTGGAAGGTTATTAGCTCATTTTCTTCTCCCTTTCCCGGATATCCCAAGACTCTTCGAGTAGGCTGTGATGGCCTGAAGTCCATTATTAGCCCAGGAATCTTCGGGTAGTTTAGATGTGGTGGTTGGCCCAGGTGTTTGCGGGCAGTTTGTTTCCCATGTGTCTTTCGGATGAGGCCCAGGTGTCTTCGGGAATGGTAGTAGTTGTTCTGACACAGGTGTTTGCGGGGATGTTGTTCCCCAAGTGTCTTCGGTATGAGGCCCATGTGTCTTCGGGCGTGGAAGAAGTTGTTCTAACCCAGGTGTTTGCAGGTGTGGTTACGCGTGGTGGTTGTGGCCCATGTGTCTATGGGTTGGATAATAGTTATGGCCTAGGTGTTTGCGGGTGGGGTTTGGTAGTGGGACTGTGGCGAGGTTATGCCCTAGGTGTGTGTTGGTGCGTTTTGGTAGTGGGACTACGGTGATAATGGTGGGATTGGATCGATGTGTAGGATGTCTTCAATAACCAGTGGAAAGTGGCGCGGGGTACCCAAATATCTATGTGCTATTACTATACTTTACTTGACATGCGTTATTTGGGGAGTGTACTTTGGTGAGGTTTGGGTGGATATTTTTCCTTGCTAGGTGCTTTGGTTATCTCCTTTCTCACATGGCATTAGAATGCCTCCCCACATGTGCATGAGAGGCTTTGGTTTTCCCTACTGGGTATACCTGTATGATCACCCTATGTATATAAAACTGTTTTCAGGTTTCCTGGAGGACTTCAGGGATCATGCAAGACCGTACTAGCTTGCACCTTGGGGCAGTTGCTATTGTCATTTTCCTTTTTCTTGGTAATTTACCTACAATGTTTTTGTGTCTTGTATCATTTACTGCTGATCATGCATATGGGAACAGGTTATTTTTGTATTTCCCTTTACTTTCAGCTTTTCTATTGTTGAGGTTGCTATCTTATCTCTCGATACTATAAAAATGAAAAGTGTAATGCCTTCCATTTTGTGTGAGATTCTATAGCCTTGGTGCTGGTCACCACTCCGGGACATATTGAAGGCGGGATTTGGGGGTCATTTTCTCTCCTTCAACTTAAAGAAGGAAGGGTCTGGCAATCTGCTGACCCTTCCATCCTTTTGGTGAAGGCGGGTCATGGAAGAATGGAATGAAAGGGGAGGTTGAAGGATTGGATGGAGTCTGGAGTTGGGCACTGTGAAAATTTCATGGGATGGTAGGGAAACAGTGTTGGGTGACCTTGGTGTGTTAATTAGGCCAGGGAAGACCAGGTAGGACAATGGATTTTAGGGCCACCCGTGATCAGATGCAAGGAATTTGGACCTACGAAACGACCACGTGAGGCTACACTGATTTTAGGGTTGTGAGCCTAGGAAAGGTACATGCATCATAATTACTTCTGTTCTTATGTTTCATGGTGTCTTTTGGATTCAAAATAAATAATGAAGTCTAAGAAAATTTAAGAACAATATTCTACACTACTCGGGCTTAGGAATTCCTTGATTACCTTGTAACTATGGCACCTGGGAGACGACCATGAGTTGTCTGGGCGATCGAGGCCCAAGAGGATGATTTGGCTGATTGAAGGAGGGATGAATGAGAAGAGGAGGATGGCCAGTGGTAGAAGACACTTTGGTCCTTTCAGCGACAGACATTCGAGAAGTGTGAGGGAAGCACCTCTGACATAGAGATGGAGAGCTGGATAGAGGAGCTAGTGATCTATTTTGGCCTATTTCGAGCTCTAACGGATTACTGGGTTCCTTTGGCTATCAGTCATATGCATGGAGTAGCATGTCAGTGGTGGGCGCTTTATCTTGGAGAGAAGAGGGAAGCTGAGGTTGCGTGGGATGACTTGGAGAAGGAGTTCAGGGCGGAATTCCTCTCTTCCACGATGAAGGCCGAGAGGAGGAAGGATCTACTTTCCCTCCCGCAGGGGAGTATGTCAGTGAGATAGTTTGGAATCATATTCAAGGATCTCCTTCACTTTGCTCCGGACCTCCTTCCGAATGAGGAGTCTCGGGCGAGAGATTTAGAGGAGGCAGTCTGACCTTCTCTTCAGTATGTTGTTACCCCCTTCACCCTACCGACATACATAGAGGTGTCGAATAAGGCTAATGTGGTGGAGATGATGCACATGCTGGGAGGTGTGTCATGAGAGGGCATCCAGTTGGGCTCATCAAAGGGGAAGGCCTTTAGCAACAGGTCTCTAGTAGTAGGGCCCTCTAGGTTCCGACCAGCAGGGAGAAGGACACAGTAGTTCTAGTTCTGGTCTCCCAGTCCTCGCATATTTCCTTCAGGCCCGGGACTAAGGTGCTTCATCTGTGGAAGCCATGGGAAACTTTGAAATCAGTTCTCGGACAGAGTACAGTTCGTTGTGGGTAGGCAGGTCCAACACGCACCTCAACAACAACAATTCCCAGCTAGGTCCTTTCAGCAGCATCATGGAAAGCGTGAACCCACCCCTCCAAGGGTATATGTTGCAGGAGGAGGCCGACCTCAGGGTGCTCCTTGGGGACCTTGACCCGGGCGTGGTCGGGGAGGTGGCCGACAACCGAGAGGTAGAGGAGCTGGGCATGGGAAGTTGCACGTTGTGGAGGCAGGTGTTCCAGCAGGGCCAGAGGTCGTTCGAGGTATGATCAACTTGTTAAATGTCCTTGGATATACCTTCTTCAATACAAGAGATTTTCACTCCTTTGTTACAACCAGCCTGGCCCACGCTCTGGGTTTAGACGCTGAGAGGCATCTAGTGCCCCTAGTGATGAGAACACCAGTATTAGGACAGTCAAACTTTTTGTATGTTTGTTGAGGATGCAAACAAATGATATGGCTACATCAGTCAGTCATGGATCTTCTACTGTTGCAGATAAAACCATACAATGTCATCCTAGGAATTGACTAGATGTTCTCCGTATGTGTGGTCATTGAATGCATCTGAGGAATGGGTTTGTTTTCAGTCTTGGGCGGCTGACGAGTCACTTTCATCGGCGAGTGGAGTTTCCAGGGAATAATCAAGCGAGGGGAACCCATCATCTCCTTACTGGCTGAGCTGTCAGTGGAGTCGGTGGATGCAGAAATGGAGGATGTCCCAGGGATCATCAGTGAGTTTATGGACGTCTTCCCTGAAGAGGTGGAAACTCTACCCCCTAGATGTGATGTTAAGTTCTGGATAGACTTGAAGCCTGGTGCCTTTCTGATTTTGATGGATCCCTATCAGTTGAAACCTTCTTAGTTGCGGGAGTTGCAGATCTAGATTGACGATCTGATAAAGAAGGGTTCTCTTCGTCCAAGTGCGTCACCATGGGGTGCTCCTATTTTGCTTGCGAAGAAGGTGGATGGTGGTATAAGGAAATGCATAGACTACAGGTGGCTGAATCAGGTGACGTTCAAGAATCGCTACCCTCTCCCAAGGATAGACAATCTCTTTCACTAGCTGAAGGGAGAAGGTTGGTTCTCGAAGATCGATCTACGGTCTGGATATCACCAAGTGAGGGTGAAGGAGGGAGAAATCTCGAAAACAGCCTTCAGGTGAATAAATAGACACTTTTAGTTTGTGGTCATGTTGTTCGGCATTACAAACACTCCAGATGTGTTCATGGGGCTCATGAACTCCGTCTTTCGGGAATATTTGGACCGTTTCGTAGTCATGTTTATTGATGACATCTTGATCTACTCAAGATTGGAGGAGGATCACGCCGAGTACTTGAGAACGGTTTTAGAGGTCCTCCGACAGCACCAGCTCTATTGGAAGTTGCCTACGTGCATGTTCTTGTAGGGAGAAGTGCATTTCCTTGGGAAAATGGTGTCTGAGCAGGGGATAGTAGTGGACCCATCGAAGGTTGAGGCAGTTGTTTCTTGGCCAGCACCCAAGAACGTGGTAGAGGTTTGTAGTTTCTTCGGGCTACATGATACTACCGGAGGATCGTGCCCAACTTCTCCTGAGTTGCGGAACCCTTGATAGCCTTAACCAAGAAGGAATAATCTTTTTTATGGGATGAACAGTGCGAGGAATCCTTCAGCTATCTAAAGGGTTAGTTGGTTAGTGCCTCAAGGCTGAGGTTTCTAGAAGAAGGGGCAACATATGATTTTCTCTATGATGCTTCAGGCCAAGGCCACAGATGTGTGTTGATGCAGAAGCAAGGGGTAATCTCCTATTGGTCTAGGAAGTTACATCCCCATGAGCGTAACTATTCCTCCCATTAACTAGAGCTCATGGAGGTCATGTTCACACTAAAGTTCTGGCGGAACTACCTCGTTGGGAGCGCTTCATGGTCTTCATGGATCACAAAAGCTTGAAGTACAACTTCTCCCAGTGAGACCTAAACATACGGTAGCGAAGGTGGATGGAATTACTTCAAGACTAAGACATAGATATTTCTTAAACCTCGGGAAAGAGGAATGTTGTGGCTTATGCTTTGAGTAGGAAGTTGCGGAAGGATGTAGTCCGAGAGTCGGCATATACTTGGAAGGCGATGGAGGAGTTGGCTGCCCTGCAACTAGATGCTACGATGGATGGTGGTAGAGGTTTCCTGTATCAGATGATTGTAAAATCATCTCTTTTGTGGAAGGTAGAGGAGTCCCAATGGGGAGACTCATAAAGTGAAGTGATGTGTGACTGAGTTGACCTATGAAATGATCTGGAAGTATGGATAGAGGATGGCCTGAACCAGATGCTTTTCCATATAATGCTGTTAGTTCTAGAGGCAGTGCATAGAAAATTTCTTAGTGAGTTCTGATACTCACCCCTAGCGGTGCACTCGGGAGTTTCATTGATGTAATAGGGCCTATGGAGACAGTTTTGGTGGCTCGAGGTGAAACGGGCAGTAGCGGGGTTCGTTGCAATGTGCCTAGTATGTCAGTAGGTGAAGGCTGAACATCGTGTCCCAGGTGGCTTGTTGCAACCTTTAGATGTTCCCAAGTGGAAGTGGGATTCCATTTCGATGGATTTCGTCACGGGGCTACCGAAGGTTCGAGGAGGTTGCGACGCTATCTGGGTAGTGGTGGATCGGTTGATGAAATCAGCGCACATTCTAGCGATCAAAGAGTCGGGTGCAGTAGATGCATTATCATGAATGTACGTGGATGAGGTGGTGCAGTTGAATGGAGTTACGAGATACATAGTCTCGGATAGGGATGCGTGGTTTTCCTCACGAGTCTGGAGGGGATTACAGCATGGTTTTGGAACCCAGATACATCCTTGCACTGCTTTCCATCCCCAAATAGATGGACAGACAGAGCGAACCATCCAGACATTAGAGGATATGCTACGGGCATGTATTATGGATTTTGGGGGATCATGGGTGCGACACTTGCCTCTGGTAGAGTTTTCCTACAATAATAGCTATTATTATACCATTTGCATGAATCTGTTCGATGCCTTGTATGGGGGGCCATGTCGCTCACCAGTGTGATGGACTGAGGTTGGGGAAGCAAGTGTTCTTGGCCCAGAAGAAGTGCAGATAATGACAGAGAAGGTTCGACTTATACGGGAAAGTATGAAGGTGACACAGGATGGAAAGAAGTCAAATACCGATAATAGGAGGAGACCCTTGGAGTTTGGAGTCGAGGACCATGTGTTCTTGAAGGTATCCCCTCAGCATGAACAATAGAGTTTTGGTAGGGGGAGAAAACTCTCTCCCAGATTCATCAGAACCTTGGAAGTGTTGGAGCGGGTCGGAGAAGTGGATTATCAACTAGTGTTACCACCTCTGCTACTGAGGATACATGACGTCATCCTTGTGTCCCTGCTCCGTCGGTATCTCTATAAAGATTCACACATCCATGACTGGGTATAGGTAGATATCGAAGACAACACAACGTTCGTGGAGAGACCAATGATGATCGAGGATCATGAGGAGAAGGTGCTTCGTGGATGAACCATTCCATTGGTTTGTGTGTTGTGGAGGCATGGTGGGCTTGAGTAATTTACATTGGAACGGGAAGCACAGATGTGTGCCCAGTACCCAGAGTTGTTTTGAGTTTTGTGTTGTTCTATTTGTACTTGTTTTTATTGAACTCTTTACCTTGTTAACTATGTAATTTTTGGTTTTCCTTTTTCTGTGGATGAGTGTGATATATCATGAGATGTGGGGAGGGGAGGACCTAATCCCTACTTAAGACGCATTAGAGTGGATGCACCTAAACCCATGTGGGTGAGTCAGAGCCACCCAAAATGGATAGTATCTTAACCTGGAGGAAGGGAAACCCCTCACCACATGACCAGACGGTTTAATCCATTGGTTTACGGTGATTGTAATTGTTGAGGTTCACTCTTGAGAGGTATCTTCCGGGGAGGTTTTTTAGACCCCCCCCTTTCGTCGGGTTTGGTTTTAAATTATCAAGGGATAGAATGCTTTGAGAGGTCTCTAATGCGATGACCTGGACCCTCTTGGTCCATCCCTTTGAAAAATTCCATATTATAGGGGTGACATCTCGGTGGTAGGACGTCATTTTGGCGTGCGACCGATCAGTTTAACCCATCCTTGTCGGGTTTCTCTTCTAAAATTTTTCACGTAACACCTCTTTTGGGATTTTCAACTCCTTTTTCAAGTGGTTCAGATCCATTTGAAATACCATAATTAATACCCAATAAATCCCGAGGGACCTCCTCAATAGAGAATTAAATAACAATTAATTTCGTCCTATGTAACCACCAAACCGTGTGGGGAACAATGATTCGAATTTAACACCATGAAAATTACCACATCCCATAACAATGAGATCTTATCTATATATTGCACGGGATGTTTTTTTCCTCTTCTTCCTTTGGCTGACTTCCTTCTTCCCCCTGGTGCACCTGGATTCCCTTATTTCTGTGGCTTGTGGTGCACCTCTACTAGAGATTTCTGCACCTCTTGGAGTCTACGTAATATCTCCTCTGTAAGTCACACTTTTCCCTATTCCTAGCGCGTGGATAAAAACTTTGATCCTTGATCAATCAAGTTGGGTTTTTTCTTCATCTCTCCTTACTGTGAATCATGTGGGGTGGATACACTTTTGTTCTATGGGAATTGAAAAAATGAAACCTTAATGAATATAATGAACGAACCATTAAATAATGAAGGGGGTGTGATCGATGTTCTGTTGTACTCTTTTATGTTGATATGTGTTGTGAATAGTTAGGCTTATGCTTGCTGAAAATCATGGTCGTTGGTGGTCTTTCCTTGCGCACTAATGAACCTTTTCTTTAGTGATGATTTAATGACTGGAATCCGGGAATTGGTTAATCACTTAAACTTGGCTGGTTGAATGGATGTTCAGTAAATCAACAATCCCTATGTGACAACCCCAACTATTAAAAAGAATGAAAATCCTAATTAATGATGTGATTGAACCTGGATGTTTCTCTACTCTGTTTTGGTAGTAGGTGAATTGTTTTGTTTGTTATCTTATGGGGCGATGTGGGTGAGGATGAGATCCTCTGATGTGGCACAGTTGCTGGTTGTGAATCTGGGGTTGTGGTTGCTCTTCTTATATCACGAATTGGGGTGGACTCCTCTATTGTTAAGAAATGGTGGGATCCTGATTTTGGGGAAATGGGGTTGTGTCTCAGGGTTTTCTTTGGTTCTAGTATTTCTAGGTATATCAATAATCCTTTTTTATGCAACTCTATAAGAGAACTGGGTGTGAATTCTTAAATTGTTGTTTGGTTGCTTCTTTTTCTAGCTTGTGGTTGTGCCTGTTAGTTGCCTAGTAGTGCAGAATTTACCTAAATGGGATTACTAAACTTGAAAATAAAAATGAGTTAAATGGGGAAATTGGTTTGGGAATGAGTTTTGAATTTACTGTAAGTGTTGTGCTTTCTTTTATGAATGAATAGAAACATGTTGTTTGTGCTTAGTTTGGCTTTTGAACCCCTAGGATGGGATGAGTGCATATCACCTATACATATAATGTATTTCTTATGTTTCTTATTCACGCCCCACCCATATTGAGCACATAGTGCCGAACACCCCCATTTCATGGGGGAGGGTGTTTTTCCAAAAACTCCTTTGAGTGGCTGGTTATTAGCTCCTTTTCGGCTCCCTTTCCCAAATAGCCCAAGACTTTTAGGGAAGGCTGTGATGGCCTGAAGTCCATTATTATCCCATGAATCTTCGGGGCAGGGTAGTTGTGGTGGTTGCTCACGTGTTTTCTGGAAGGTTGTTTCCCAAGGGTCTTCGGGATGAGGCCCAGGTGTCTTTGGGCATGGCAGTAGTTGTTCTGACCCAGGTGTTTTCGGGCAGTTTGTTTCCAATGTGTCTTCGGGATGAGGCCCATGTGTCTTCGTGCGTGGGAGTAGTTTTTATGAACCATGTGTTTGCGGGTGTGGTTAGACATAGTGGTTGTGGCCCAGGTGTCTGTGGGTGAGAGAGCGGTTATGGCCCAGGTGTGTGCGGTCGGGGTTTGGGAGTGGGACTACGGTGAGGTTATGGCCCAGGTGTGTGCGGGAAAGGTTTGGCAATGGGACTGCATTGAGAATAGAAGGACTAGTTTGATGCGTAGGATGTCTTCAATAACCAGTGAAAAAGTGGCGTGGGGTACCCAAATATCGATGTTCTATTACTATACTTTACTTGAAGTGCGTTATTTGGGGAGTGTTAATTGGTGAGGCTTGGGTGGATAGTTATCCTTACTAGGTTCTTTAGTTATCTGTTTTCTCACAGGGAATTAGAATGCCTCCCCACATGTGCATGAGAGTCTTTGGTTTTCCCAACTGGTGATACATGTATGCTCACCCTACATATATAAAACATTTTTCAGGTTTCTAGGAGGACTTTAGGGTTCATGCGTGACCGTACTAGCTCGGACCATGGGGCAGTTTCTATTGTCATTTTCCTTTTTCTTGGCACTTTAACATCAGAGTTTTTGTGGCTTGTATCATTTACTATTGAACATGCATATGGTAATGGGTTATTTTTTTGCTTTCCCATTACTTTTAGCTTTGGTATTGTTGAGGTTTCTATCTTATCTCTCGATCTTATAAAAATGAACAGTGTAATGACTTCCATTTTGTGTGATATTCTATACCCTTTGTGATGGTCGCCACTCTGGGACCTATTGAATGCGGGTTTCATGGGTCATTATCTCTCCTTCAACTTAATGAAGGGAGGTCCTGAAAATCTGCTGACCCTTCCCTCCTATTGGTGAAGGCAGATCATTACAATTTTCAAAAATACTATATTTAGGTTATCTTTATTTAGTAGAAAAAAAGTTACTCTAATTTCCATGACCTAGAGTACTGTGAATGCATCTTGGACCCTCAATTGAATGGAAATACAGTTTCTCTAATATGGATGTCATAAATTTAAAAATTTATCACATTTTAATTGATTCTATTGTTTATATAGAAAACCATTATGGCATTGATAATTTTTTAATCAAAACCCCTCGAAATAAATAACATGTAATATATCTTTAAACATGACGATTACAGGGTCACCATGTATCTCAATCCATTAGGAATTGGGAAAGGGGTAAAAATGTGTAACGACATTGTGAACATGTATTGCATGATCAACTCATTTTTTAAAGCATATTGTTCTTAAATCAATTTTTTTTGAATGAATCTGAGAAATGATTTCTTGTTCTTTGTCAACTCATAGCTCGGTAACATTTAGATTTAAGGAGATAGACATCATCCTAATTAGCTCCATCTCCTTATCACATATTATTATATTTTTTTATGATATTCATTTATTATCTTTTCTATACATTCACTTATGTATCTTGAAATACTTTGTGCACCATTCATCCCATACAGGGTACTAGTGATCATTTTGAGTTCTTATTATTAAAATTAACTATACAATTTTACTTTTATTAATAATATCTTTTATGTATTTATTTATATTTTTACAAAATTAATATTTTATGAACCTAATAGTATGGATATGAATAGAAAATGGATGCATTAAAATTCAATGAAAAAGAGTATGAAGATGGATTTAAAGAGTTCATTATGTTTGTAATAGATCATGTATACAACCCTTCTAAAATAATTTATCAATGATTAAATTGTTTTATTCATGAAAATTATTTCAGAAGACTTTTAAATTTTTTAATTTTTCACATGATATATTTGACCTACAAATGTTGGCATAAACATGAGAACTCTAAACGTAAACACTGATAGAGATGACACTATAGTGTATGAATTAATTTATATGAATACTAGTGTAAATGCGGAAAAATATAAAATTTAATAAATGAAAATAGAAATTGTAGATGACATCAGTTATTTTCCAAATTTATTTGACAATTTAAATAGATATGATAAGAGATAATTTTATATTTATTTTACAAAATTCATAACAATTTGAGCTATATTGAAGTTATATAATTTGAAATATAGCATTGGTTAGAGTGAAACCTGATTTACAAAACTACTTGGTCTTATGAATGATATGATACTATATAAAAATGAAATTATTTTTCAATCATATGATAAAAAATTAATTCTACATTCAATGTTAATGATCTTTAAAAATATATATGATTTTCCAAATTGTTTCATATTGTTTCATGAAAACTGTTAATTATTCATAAAATTCTCTAAGTGTGGTGTGAATCGATACAAGAAAGATGAATCAATACCTTAAAAAGATGTTTCATTCATTCCAATAATGCCATAGTTAATAATAATCTATAGATAACAGGAAAAGGTAGTCAATTAAGATGGCATACAGATACAAGAATTAATTATGGGAACCTACATCATCTATATTGATCTTTGTAGTGGACGAAATGTGATTATGAGTATCATGAATTTTTGAATGAATTGAAAATAATTCATCTTGAATTATCAACATATTGAACAAATCCTTTTGGGGGATAGATTATTACTCATTTTACATGGATCATCAGGTTGGTAAATTATAAATTTCCTCCATTTTTATGAATGAAGCACAAATACATTATATTGTCTCTTCTTATATCTAAACCAAAAAAACCAAATAATGATATTGTGATCTATTTGGACCATTGATCAAAGATATTCAATTGATATGGGATAAATTTTTTACAATTTATGATTCTCATATATATGAAGAATTCACATTGAGGTCCATGTTTTATGGGATGATATAGTACTTTCCTACTTATGTAAATTTGTTAGGCAATAACATTAATGGAATTTTGTGGTGTCCCATTTGATAAAAATGAACAGAATTAGTCTTGTTGAAACATTCCTTGATGAAATATTTTTTAGGAAATCAGAAACATTGTCTTGGCTAACATTAATACAAATCGTGGATGACAATGTTCAATGAGAATATGAAACAAGGTACAACACCATCTCTACTAATGGGTGGTATACTACTTAGTAATTTAAAATAAGTTGACACAATTTATAGTAAATCATATTTAAACAACAATACAAAATCATGTTGAAAAAGTGATCATTTTCCATTGAATTATTTTATAATAATTTTTTGTACGTCAGAAATTTTCATGATTTCATACCTGTAAATAAATTATATATTTAACAGTGTCATTGAAACATTACTGTATGATCATAAGAAATTAAAAGACAGAATCATGCCTAGGCTAAACATTATTGAAATGGGGATTAGGGAACAATTTGAACCATTTAATGGTACATGGTGTACTTTTCTTCCCCCAATTAGATGACACTCTATCCAAATTGAAAATATTACAATTTATCACTTTCTTTAGTGGTGTAAAAGATAAATTGGGGTATTCATCAAATGTAAATAATTTCCTATAGATGACTAATATGATGTTATAGGGGAAAAAATAAAATGACATCAATGTTTTGATGCAAGATTTGATGCCCATGAATTTACATTACATTATGCCTAGAAATATACATCATACATTAACCAGTCTCTACGTCATTTTCAAAGTTATATGCAGTAAATTGATATACTCAAAAAATTTACCAGTCATTAATAATGTTGTTTCACTAATATTATGTGAATTATAAATGTTTCTCCCACCATCGCTATTTTATATAATGGTCCACAAGATGGTTCAATTTGTTATAGAGGTTCAAATATGTGGTAATATCAATTAAAAATAGATATACTCTATTGAATGATATATAATGATTTTGAAAGGGTATGTTAAAAATTAAAGTCGACCAAAATGATGTATTTAATCACGATATATTGTTGAAGAAGCTGTTGAATTCTGTACTGATTACCTACCATATGATGATATCATCGTTCTCCAAAATTCTCAACCCAACAGACTACTTATAGGAAAAAGGCATTTTCAGAAAATATGTTATTACAATTACCATTATAGATAAGAAGATTTAACATGTTTAAATTTTATATAATAGTGAAGATATAGATCAATACATTTAATCCAAAAGATAAATTCATAGATATATGAATCTAAACTATGATGAATGATGGATATCAAATTCATATAATCAAATTTTTATAGGATTATTATATAATAGTATTTATAAGGATTTATCTAAACAATTGAATTTAATTGGAAAATGTCATTTATGGCTGTCTATACTACCAAATAAAAATGTTATATCTTAAATTGGTTTTGTGATCAATAGTTATAAATTCTATACAAAAGAACATGGTGACTGGATTATGATGAAAAACATTGGATTAATTCTTCTGGAAAAAGAGATTCAAATATCTTGTTCAATGGATTTAAATCCAATTTATTTAAATCTATCATATTTCGACATTATCAAATAGATATAAAATTTGTATTATAAAACATTTCAAGTGATTATTTTCTACTAAAAATGTGCTGACAATAGGAATGATGTGAATGTTGATGAAATGTGCTTCATGAAGGGTAATTTCAATGTGGGGGGAAAATGTGATCCATTAATAATGGAATCTTAGTAAATGACATTATTTAATGTCACATATCCAAAAGAAGTATTTTGTTAATTATCTTGATGGAGAATAAAAAACTATATAGTCAGATAAAAATTTTATCTTGGATAACCCTTTTTTGGGAGATCATAATATATACATGGGGGTTCCAATGTAGAAAAATTCATCTACATTAGAGACAAACACAAAAAATGAGATTTGGATTCTATATAGAGGATCCAAATAGCTTCATCCTCTAAAAAAGTAAATATATTGAAATGATAAGGATAATTTTTTTATATAATTATATTTTTGTTATAATGTTATGAGTTCTCTACTATCTTATCATAATCTGTAATAAATGATTGACTACTCATCCATATAATGCCTTCTGCACATGATATTGCTACCGATCTTGGGGAAGAGTGGATTATTTATTCTAAAACTATAGAATTTTTAAGGGATCAATTGAATGTTGATGAAAAATAAAAGAACAACAAAAAATCATAGTGTTGACTAAAATTATCAAGGTGATAAGTATTGGAATAAAATATGATGTTGGATATAATAAACACATCCATCAAGTTGAATCCAATAGATAAGTGTTCATTATTTACTTTTGGGTCACAATGGGAATAAATGTGTCGATTAATGAAAAGTCATGGTGTCATGTTCAACCTATAATGAAGGAAACCAATTTAAAAGATATAAAGTTAATTTTATGATAACCTTTCTTTATGTCACTGAAAAATTATATAATGAATCATTGGTTTAATTTTCATTATTCATAGTAGAGATCATCTATTTAAGATGAAGTTTGTAAGAATTATGTCTTAATGGCTAGTGGAAAAGTCCATAGAAACTTCCATACTCTTATTACCATATTTCTATTGTGGGATTCTTAGGGGAAAGTAAAACTACCCCCACCAGTTACTTATGCCCATATTATGAAACACAAAACATTGAATGCTTTAAATAGTCACTTTGATGAGACATCATTTCATGTTTATTCATGTCAATAATATATTATTTGGTATTATTTATTTTATCTAATTTTATTAAAATTTGATAATTTGTGAAATATGAATGTAGTGATAGAAATAAAATGTTCCCCAATACAAATGTACCCGTATCATAATGTTAGGATAGGGTAATCTTAACTAGAAAATAAATTGGTATGTTTTTAAAATAAAAAAAATTATGGTTTTATGTGATATGGAACAACATATTTTCCTTTTTTTTATATACAAATTGATGAATCAAAATACCAGGACACTTCTATCCCATATCACGTGCTATGTAAGGAGGATATCATAAATTAATAGGGTAAACTTGTTGATGATAACCTGAAATCTTAATGGATAACTTGTGTACTATTAAATAATTGTAATTAATTATTTATTATAAAAATATTACAAAAAATATATATATTTATCTTCATATTTTTTTATAATTTTTATATTCATTAATCAATAGTGATCGTACAAGAATAAAAACAAATTTATGTATATTTGAAGATGATAAAAGAATATTGTATTATTAGAGGAGTAGGATTATGAGTGTCTTCTTGAACATATTCTGTGAGAACAAAACAAAAAAAAGATACATATAAGATGATGAAAATATTGAAGGTAAAAATAAATTATTTTCAAGAAATGTTTTTATAACTTGTCTGGTAGAACAACACATGGGAAACGATCAAAGAAATCCAGCGGTGGAACAATGATTCGAACATGAAGAAGCAATTGACCCTTCTATCATTTAGGTTAGTCAGTCCCCTAAAATTCATAAATTACCTAAGGTAATATATTTATTCATTACTCTTTCTCCTAAATTTGAATCATATAAATTTCTAAAACATTATATTACTACAATCATGTAGGTTAAATTTTAATGTGATTTCAATTTTTCAATACCCATGACCTACATTTATTTATAGTGAATGGTATATAATATCCAAGAAGACATTAAATAAAATAAAAAATTCCAAAATATCACATGATAATAGGGATTATGGTTTCCCTAGATCCAACTATTGAGTATCCTATTCCACGTATTAATCTAGATACTACATCAATCAGTGATTCAATTGGATCTTTCGTAGCATGTCAAGTAATATTATAAATATACAAGAGGTATGTTGTTAAAAATTTTATTCTTATAAAAAACTTATAACTATTGATGAAAACTATTCATTTATTTGTTATGGTATTACAGATAGATAAACTAATATATAAAATGAATTTTGGATTAAGATAATATAGTGAATTGACCAAGAAATTAAAAGGAATTCTTGGAGTACCTTCTCCCCTTAAGATCCATTACCGCATTTATTAACATTACAACTTCATAATGAAACCACATTTAATGATGAAGATATTTCTTACATTCCATATGAAGAATAAATATTTCGAACATAGATGATCGACTTAGTTGGTCTTGAGAGAAAAAACGTTATTCTAAAGATTGAATGGACGGGATTCTCAGTTGTGAATATATACATGAGGAACATTTTTCTAACATGTATACCAAAATAATGATAAAAATTTTTCATTAAAGTGAATAACTATTAATTTTTTATAATAATTTATATTACTATTTTATAAAAGGAAAACCGTGAAAAACATGATTTGGATTAATTAATCCCTATATCATTTATTTTCAATAAAATTCATTGAATAAGAAATAAATTGATACGAAAAAAGATGATCTAAACAACGTGTTTTAGAAAAAAATATTAGACGACAAACTCTTTTTTTATTCCCACAATTCAATGGAAAAACTCTAAACTCTAATAACATAGAGTATATTTTGATTTTTTGTCATTACTTATTTGTTTTTATTTTTTTAAGAAGCATTAGATACTGAACATACCCAATATGGATACCAAAAATATTTATTTTGTGGGTCTAATGCATTGATATCCAACAAAATGACCACAAATTATGTGTATTGTCAATTCTTGATACACTATAATCAGTATTTTGTAGATAATATTATAATAATATTTTTTATTTTGTGTTGTAGAAAGATTTTTTTATGATATAGTGGTCACTAAGTATTGACTAACTCATGTCATGAAGTTGGTGACTGTATATAAAAATCCTATGGGTTACATCAAATAGAAATATAATAAGATATATATATATTTATTTAAATATGAAATCATATTTCACAATAAGTTTCTTATTTGGGTCAATATTTCTTTAGTGTCAGAAATAAGATAACAAAAATGGTTGTGGATATTATGTTTTTAAGTTCATTATAATGGTCATAAAACATGAATGGATTAGTATCCCCAAACATGGAAGTTATGAAGTAAATTATAATTTCATTGAAAATATTTCTTAATTATTTTTTCCTTTATTTTCTTTGTGCTATTGTGATTACTCACAACCTTCATACTCATTTTTTTAGAGATTAGGGGATAAAAAACATGGTGTCAGAATGTTTACCTATATCAATTTTTCTTGATTACCTGCTATTTTTAGGATTTGGTATGTGTTATGACCTTAGAAATATATTTTGGGTATGAAGAATTGGAATCAGGATGCTTATATATTATTTTTGATCAGCACTCAAGGTGAAGTGTAATGTTGGAAAACATTGTTTAGGACAAATTTTTTGAATAAATGATGTCAAAATACATATTGGAATAAGGAAGAATCAACTTCTTAATACTTATTCAATTGGCTTTGATATCATTTTATCTATCTTTTTCTTTAATTTCATTATCATTTTAATTAGATTCTTATTTTTAGATATTACTCATTACATCAAAGCACATTTCACATGATAAAACCCAAGAAAATGTGATCAAATAGTTTTCAAACATTAGTTAAATGAACCATAATTCATTTCTAACATGTAAGAGTTGACCACATATCATTTTGACACACGATGTGGTTGTTATGACGCAATATACATGGTTTCAATAAAAGTTTCATTTTACTTTAAAACATACATCAAAAAGTAGAAACAGAGAAAATGAGCTCAGATTGGTATCAATCATTAATACAATAGTATGTAATTCAATTTCCATGTTTTCACATTTACCACACATTAATTCTATGAATAGTGTGAACGGTATTACTCAAATTTCATAGCCTATTTTTTAAAATTTGTATTTTAGTAAAAATAATGTGGCATACTCAAAACTGAGAAAACACATTCAATTATTTTTTATACTTTATGAAAAGACCCCTTAGTAATTTTTGACATGAAGGAATAATCCATACCTCAATGTATTACACATTATACCTAGTATGACTCAAAATGTGTGGTTTCAATTTAAATTTGATATTTTATTAATTTATTTTTTCATGATTATGTATTGTATATTTCATTATAGTATTTATATCAGAAGAATTGTTTTTTTACATAGGTGGATTCTTTATCTTGAGTTGGTGTGGTTTTTCCGAAGTTTATTATGAACATGATAGCTTAGGCATTAAGGTTGCAACTAAGATAAGAAAAAGAAAGAAGTGGGTCAATAATCTATACATACATCAGGAAACAGTTAATTCTAACTGATTTTCATCACAATTAATCTATTATTTTTAATTTCATTTCTTTAGGATTATTATCTAATAAATATTTTTTTCACATATATTTTGAGAAATCATATTTTTATTCCAATATTATCCAATATGATACAAAATAGATAAAATGTGATTATTTTCTATGTTGTTGTAGATATATGAAATAAAAATTCACATCACATACTTAATCAGTCCCAAAACAATCAAATGCATAATATCTTAAATAAGAATAGAACTATATGTATTTATTTAATAATTTACATTGCATTTCAAAAGAACCATCGCATATTATTAATGGATCAAACACATTCATATTGTTTTTAAGCCTTAGGAAAATTATCCATAAGTCATTTACGATTTGTAGGAATAATTCAAACCTCAATTGGACACATATTGTAGCCAGTATGACTCCAATTGTGACTTTTTATTTAATATAAACATTAAATTAAGTAAAAAAACAAGGGACTTACTCAAAACCATGGAAAACATTACTTATTTTTTTTTATTTTAGGGAAATGATATGTAAGTCATTTGTGACATGTTGGAATTTGCCACACCTCAATGAAATGCATGGTGTGATAGGTATAATTCCATGTGTGTATTTTTATTTAATAATGAAATAAATTTATTGAAATAGATATAAAATAATCAAAATACATTAAACACATACATATTGTTTTTGTACATTAGGAAAATGATATATATATCATTTTTAATGTGTTGGAATCTTCCATAACTCAATCTGATACATTATGTTCCTCATATGACTCAATATTTCCATTAATAGTATAAAATTTACATTTTAAGTGTCACACTTTGAATAATAATAAAACAAACTTTTATTATATTGATAATTTAATTAAATTTTTTGTATGTACTTTATGATGTGTAGGAATAAATCTCATGTCGATCTGACACATGTTGTGACCAGTACGACTCAAAATGTGTGATTTCATTTTAAAATACATTATAGTAAAAACAGACATTTACATACAAAAAACTAAGAAAACAAATTAAAATCGTTTTGATTCTTTATGATAATAATTCATATATCATTTTTGATGTGTCTGGACTAGATACACCTTAATCTGATGTATATTGTTACTGATATGACTCTATGTGTGTATTTTTATTTAAAATTGATATTAATTTTATAATAGATTATATGTTATAGAGTCAGTAATAGGAAAACTAATTCGTATTATGTTAATACTTTAGGAAAATGACTTATATGTTATTTGTGATGTTTAGAAATCTTCTACACCTAAAATTGATACACAGTGTTCCCGATATGAATCCATGTGTGTATTCTTATATAAAATTGACATTAATTTTAGTAACAAAGAGAGATTACATACACAAAACCTACAAAAAAATTCATACTATGTTAATAAATTAGGAAAATGATCCCCAAATCATTTCTGATGTTTAGGAATTATCTAAACCTTAATCCAAGGAATGATGTTTTGTGTATAAATCAAAGTGTTTATTATCAGTTTAAAAGTTACATTTTAGTTCAAAAAGTATGTCACTCACTAAATAATAAGATAATAAACCTAGAGTGGCTTAATAATTTAGGAAAATAATTCATAAGTAATTTTTTTGTGTATGAATCAATCTCATATCAAATTGGAACATTATGTGATAGTTATAACTCAAGGTGCATGTTTCTAGTTTAAAATGAATGATTAGTAAAAAAACATTTGAAATTATAAAAAAATATCAAACCTTTTGATTGTATTCATAATTTTTTGAAACTAATCCATATTCCATTTATTGTGTGAATGAATTAGCCTCGCCTTAATCTGACACATGGTTTTATTGGTATGGAACCAGGGGTGTATCTTAATTTAAAAATGTAATTAATTTTTATAAAAAAGAAAAGTAATATACTCAAAACCAAGAATTTTTTTATTGTTTTGATTCTTTAGGAAAATGATCTAAATTTGATTTTTTGCATGTTTTAATCAACTGAACCTCAATCTGATACACGATATTCCTGGTATTGCTCCAAGAGTGTCTTTTTATTTAAAATTGATATTATTTTTAGTATTAATGAGAATTTCCATAATCAAAACTAACAAAATCCATTCATAATGTTTTGGTACTTTAGGAAAATAATCTATATGTTATTTTTGATATATAAGAATTATCCACACCTCAATATGATGAACTGTGTTCATGGAATAACTAAAAGGGTTTGTTATTCTTTTAAAATTGACATTTTAGTTCAAAATGTATGTCACCAACTGAAAATAATGAAAACTACCTCATATTTTCTTAATAATTTTTAAAAATTATATATAATTCATTTTTTTACTTGTATGAATCAGTCTGATGTCAATCCAACACATGATGTGACAAGTATGACTTAAAGTTTATGTTTCCATTTTTAAATAACATTTTAGTAAAAAATACTAGAGACCTATTGAAAACTGATAAAATGGATTTGGATTGTTTTGATACATTATTAAAATTTTCTATATTTCATATTTTATGAGTAGGTATCAGCCTCACCTCAATCGGATTCACAATGTTACCATAATAAATCTATGTGTATCTCATAATTTAAAATTTACAATAATATTAGAAAAAATGAAAAGTCACATAGTAAAAACATTGAAAACACATTTTTATTATCTGTATGATTTTGTAAAATGATCCATAAGTCATTTATGATATCTAAGAATTAGTCGTACCTCAATATAATACATGGGATTAGGAGGATGAGTGAATGTGTTTATTTTATAAAATTTTAATTTTGGTTCAAAAAATGTGTAACTCACTAAAAACATAGTAAAAACACATGGATTGTATCAATATTTTAGGAAATTTATTCATAAGTAGTTTTTGACATGTATGAATCTGTATGACATCAAAATTACAAATGATGTTACAGTTATGACTCAAAGTTCATATTTCCAATTTAAAATGACATTTTAATGAAAAAGACAATTGACCTAATCAAAACTAAGAAAATTAATTAATAATATTTTTATAATTTTGGATAATGAATCATATGTCATTTTTGATATTTATGAATCAACCAAAACTCAATATGATGCACGATGTGATTGGTATGACTCCATGTGTGTCTATTTATTTAAAATTGACATTAATTTTATTATAAAATATATGTGACATACTTAAAACATAGAAAAATCATTAATATTGTAATTATACTTTAAGAAATTGATATATAAATAATTTTTGATGTGTAGAAATTTACATCCCCAAAATATGATACATTATATACCCCATATGACCAATGTGTCTGTTATCAGTTTAACAGGTACATTTTTTTACAAAAATATAACACTGATTAAAAAATAATAAAACACACTCGTGTTGTCGTGATAATTTATGAAAATTATTCGTAATTAATTTTTGATCCGTATTATTCAATATCATATTGCAAATAAACAAGATATGATAGACATGTCTCAAATTGCATGTTTCCAGTTTAAAATGTCATTTTTGTAAAAAACACAACTGATGTACTGAAAACTCAGAAACCAAATTCATATTGTTTTGATACATTAGTAAAATTTTTACAAAGTCATTTTTTATGTTTTGGAATCGTTTAAAACTCATGCTAACATAGAATGTCATCGGTATATCTCAACGTTCATTTTTTAAGTATATATGAGTTTCATTTTAGTTTAAAATATACCTCCCATAATCAAAACATAGAAAAAAAGCTCAAATTGTTTTTGAAATATTTTATCTAATATAAATCAATTAAAATTATTTTCATTTTTATCTTATACTTATCTAGTTAAATTTACTAGAGATATTTTTTGAAGATGAACAAGAAACTATGTGACGTACATGAATGAACAAAAACTCAATCTGATATACAATGTTCCTGATATGAAAAAAATTAAATTCAAATTTTTCTATTTCAATAAAAACTATTTATTTATAGTATTAGTAACATATAAATTGTGCTCTTATACAGGTGAATTCATTTTTTAGCTGGGGTTGTTTATTTTGAAATAGTATGAGTGGTGGTTGGGGCTAAATGAAAATGAACATTGATGTTTGCAAATTCCAGTGATAATTTTTACTTACTCATATAATTATAATTTTTTTGGAATGTATAGAATATCGTTTTCATTTCTTAAATTTGTGTTTTAAATTTCATTTCATTTAAAATATGTATTATCAACGATATTTTGTTGTCAATTCTGCTGCTATAGTGTGCTCTAAATTTAACAGCACTATATAACATGCCCCTTTATATGTGCTAATAAATAAACTAATAATGGTTTTCTTTTATCAGTTCTAGTGAAAGAGATGATAAATTACCCTTTTATCAATGCTTCATGTAGTGGAGATAAATCAAATCCATTATCATCTCTAAAATAAAAACGCTAATAAATGGGTTCCTTTTGAAGCACTAATAACAGAACTAATAAAATTACCATTTTTCATAGAATTTTATCACTAATAATGGTTCACATTTTCAAATCATTTATATTGAAGATAAAATCCTATGTATTTTAATCTCACTACAATAGTTAGGGCTTTTCCATTGACAATGACTAATTTTTTGACGTTTAAAGGTCATATTTTTATAAGTGAAAAAAACATCGAAATGTTTTCCATCACACTGGAATCATTTGTGTGTATTTCAGTAAATACTCCATGTATATATTGAGTTCACATGTTGTGGTGTTATATATACACATTTTTATGAATATTTATTTTTTATCAATTTTGAATTTTTATTAGAAATAATTGAAAAATCACTTTCGAATATATTATTCATACTGAAATTTATGGATCAGGTCATTGTATTATTTTCACTAGAATTTAGTATATATTTAAATATATTTTTATATTTAACCACGTTTAAATTTAATAATTTAATATAATATTTTTATTTATTAACATGGATTTTAATTTATCATTATGAAATCCAAGGATGACTGAATAATCGGAAAGAATTTAGGGGGGTTTCAGCTATATAAAAGTAACAAATCTCATAATCTAGTTAATTTGAATAATTTGAGGCTCAAAAATGATTAATTAACAAAAAAAAATAAGAGTAAATAGTAATTTGAATGGGATATATAAGACTAAACATATAGTTTTGGATTATTAAATGAGGATTATTAAATAACATGTTAGAATAAATTGGCCAACAAAGATGACATGATATTAAACAAATATTCCAAAATTCCATGTAACACCCCGAAATTTTATGAGTAAAATTATTTTTAATTTTATTGATGTCTTATGTTATACACTACACCAAGATTAACATGTGCTCTATAAAAAATCGTATTAGCTTGTAGTATACACAATACTATTCTTGGATTGTCTTTCACCTTCCTCAAAAGCGTGTGTTGTACGCGACACCAAGTTTAACTAAACTACGATATATTGTTATAATATTATTACGAACTAGAAATTATGAATATTATTAACCAAAATTTATATTTTATAACATTATCATTCATCTTACAGATATTCTATAACATGTTATGAGAACAAAAGAATTTTATCGGGAAAAAGAACTATTTAAAAAAATGCAATTTTGTCACCTTTTGATGGTGCACCCATTTTAAATATAATTGTTTACAATTTTATAATTTCAATTTTAAAAATTAAACATCTTCTATAGAATTAGCACATAAAAATTTACATTGTATAAATTTTTGACATTATTCTGATAACCTACATATTTTGATGAATATTAAAAATATGCTAAATTTTAATTAAAAACAACTTTTTTCATCGAGATAAATTATATGGTTAAATTATAATATTTAATGGTTTTAAAGTATAAATAGAATATATTTTTACCATTTAATATAATGTATGTACTTATCATTAATTTTACTTTTAATTCATACGTAAAAACATTTCAATCTTTTGCAATGTTTTAAACAAAAAGCCATTTTTTTCGACAACATGATTTATTTTAAATTAATTATTGAAACTTCTATGTTTTGAATTTGGAAAAATGGATTCAATATTTGGAATAAATAGGTCCAAATTATGTTAAAAGGCTACTTTTATTTTTGATCATTATGAATAGTAACTACGGTAAATTTTATTTACCATAGTTAAAGGTAAATTAGTTAATTAAGGGTAAATATAATATTATAAAATCACCCTAAAACTAGTCTTAATACATTTGGATGATTATATTTCTTCCTAAAAAATAATTGGGTCTTAATGTTATCTATTGGAACCCACTTGTATGTGATTAATCCACTTATTTTATTTTATTTATGGAAAACTTAAATATGTCTCACTCAAACATTAATAATTAAATTATTTTTAATATAAGGATATACTGAATATAAATTCGATTATAAATACTCATTTGAATGTTAATATTTTTTTATTTATCATGGTAATTTATTTGTAATTTCTATGAAATATATAATTACATTAATAGCTTATACATTAATGATTATAAAATTATATATTTAGTGAAAAATCATTAATATAGTTTTTGTTAGAATAATAATACCCATCAAGAGACCAAATAACTTGAAAAAAAACTTATTTTTCGAGTATATATACACCATAATCATCCAAGTGTCTAATTGTGGACCATTTTGATCTTTAGAAAATAGATTAGGACACTTATATTATTTTATTTTAAATGACGTCAAAGTTGTCACCTTCATAATTTAATGAATATAACAATTTAAATGTTGTGATTTTAAGATGAAAAATTTTATTAGAAGTATTATAATGAAATATATTAAATTTATCTTAATAATAGTATTTTATTTTTAAATTTTATGCATCATATATGTATATTAAATAATTACATAAAAAGATTGTAGTAATTATTTTATTTAGAGAAATATCTAATAATTGATTTAGAATGTATTAAAATATATATTTTATGAACTAATTAATGTTATAAAAGAATTTCCTAGAAGAATATGACATGATATAAATCTATTAAATTGCTTTTTTGAAAATATATTCTGTTTTGATTTTATTTATATTTAAAATAAATGAATTCTGTCCAAATTGACACTATCGATATTTTATGAAGATAACATGTTATTAAATTGTTTAAAAATCACAATAATTTTTAAAAAATGAAAATGAAAATTGATATGGTCTACCATGTCATAACTTATAAAATTATGTACAATTAACAGCACATAATTAAGTATTTATAACCATTCAAAATTTATGACTTTATTACCACAAATAAAATTAAATAGATTAAATAAGGATAAATCAAAATTATAAGGTTTAAAGTAAAATCAAAAAATGTATAAATTTTATTGGATGATGCGATTACAACCCTATATTAACTCATATCCATATTTGTGACACATTAGAATATTTTATGTGGGGTTTGAGTTTATTATAAATTAATATTTTTTAGGATTCCTAAAGTGCCTCTCTCCTCTCCTATAAAAGGGAACCTCCTTACCTCTCTTATTCAGTCAATTATTAGCATTCCAGATCAGCCAAACACTTCCAATTTCTCTTCTCAACCTCTATATTAACATTATAGAGGTGATGTTTTTCTAAAAATACCAACTCTAGTTCCCTAAGAGGATGTTTAAAGGAGGAACTTTTGGGAAGAGGTAATATATTCTACTGATTCCTTCAAATTTATTTTTTCTTCTACTTTCTCTTCATTAGTTGTTTTGGTTATAAAGTAATAACATTAGTATCAATAATATACTGATATGTTATTATAAATATGAAACAACCCTATTTCACCTTTTATCCATCCTACTAAAAAAAATCACCACGCGTACGTACGTATGGAATACAGTCTCCAAGCTGTGGTGTAATCTGTTTTTCCAACACCACCTTACAATGATGGGTATAATGGTGTAAATAATAACTATATATTATTATTATAACATGATAATAATTATGAGATATTATATCATCCACTCCGATTCCATTCAATAATTATGGGAATGATATGATCACTCGTGTGTACGTACATATTACCGTCTCCATGACGCGATGAAATTCATTCTCCATGTTAACCATTCAAGAATGATTATAAAGTATATATAATGATTAATACTGAGATATATGACATAATATTTCTACTTTATTTTTGTATATATATATATATATGTCATCTACTTACATCCATTCAAGTCAATAAGGAATGGAAAACATGCTTCGTGAGTACGTATGTCCTACTGACTCCATGAATGATGTATTTAATTTAATTTATCTATATAATATATATATATATATAAATTGAATATATATATCATATGTTAATCTTTTTTTACGTTCTGTAAGTATGTAAATCATGATATAAGTAATAATATCAAGAACAACAAGTCCAAACACGTACGATAAATGAAACGATTACTACCCAAAACATTGCTTCAACATGGAATTGACAAATGAACGATTAATATAAAGTTATAAGTGAAGCATATATGATATCATAAAAATTATAATGATTATGGAATAAGTCGATGACATTATTTAAATCATTATACAAGAGGTTCAGACACGTACAGAAGAAATTGTACCTAAGGTAATGGATAATTTTTCAATCTCATTTTTATCTGAGATTACTTATACACATGTATTTAATGGGGTTATATTTATTATCCATGCCCATGTTTTATAAAAATGTTTTCATAAAGTTCTTACTATTCATCCATGTATGTTTAAAGTCATTTTTAACCATTTTTGACTTTTACCACATTCTGTGGAAGGAATCTTTCTTTTGTTTCCCACACAAGGAACTTTTTTGACTTTTCTGGCAAAAGTAAGAGGAGAATGTTTTTTTAAATTATACGGAATGAATGGATTTTTCAGTTTCATAATTTCATATATCTCTAAATATTCCTCTACAATATTTCATGATTATTTTCAATGAAATTCGTTTCTTTTAAAATTTCATGGAATTTTGAGAAAATAAAATGATTTTGAAGACGAAATTATATTTTCCTCAATAAATCATTTCAAGTGTTTTATGAAAACTATTTTCCATCTAAGATGAAGTTATTTAATATGGATATGAAACATATATAATATCACTATTATTTACATGGTTTTAATTATTTTATGATAAAAATATATCTATTTTTTATATAGATTATGTTATGAAGGGATGATGTATATGAATCCCATTTTATTCAGTGGGATACGATGAATGATTTATGTTTATTTGGTAGCACACGAAAGAATGATTTAATTATGAGATGGGTGGGACCTATATCTCCATTTAATTCATTGGGTAATAATTTATATCTCATGAGACAAACATGGCTAGAATGAAAAGTAAACCTAGTTCCGTAATACAGGGCTATAACGATAATTAAACCAGGTTCTATAATAGAATTTGTCCACTATGATCGTCTTGGAAGAAATGCCTTGGATACAATGGAAATCATATCATGTGATTTATGGACATCCACAATTACATGTTTTATTACCATGCTTTTTATCATGATTTATGTTCCTTTATGATCTATTTCTTATGTATTGAAAATATTTATTTCACAACTCATGATTTTGATGTTTAAACTTTATGTTCATGTTTTTAAGTTCAAATGTATATAGTTTGTTTCAAATTTTCCATGCGTACCCTTAATGAGAATTTTAGATTTCCCTTTATATGTTTTATTTTCCCCAGGATATAAAGAAAGGTTTTAGGTAAGAAAATAAAAGGGGAATATCTTTATGGAAGATGATGAAGATCTTTCACCATGATTATAAGATTATGTTCCAAGTTTCCAAAGTCATTAAACTATTAAGGTCCTTGGGTGTCTATTTTTTTAAGTATTAATCATTCCAAAAAACTAATGTAATTTCCATGTACTTCAATCTTGGGTCTCTACAGATGGTATTATAGGAAAGGTTTAGTTAACCTTTGGAAACTAGGATACGAAAAATTTAGTGATATCCCTAGAGATATTTCAAAGGTGTGTATAGGGATGTACCTAAAGTTAAGTATATTTATAGGTTATAGTCCTAGAAATATGATCACTATCCTGAATAACCTAGGATTAAACCTAAGAAGTTAGATATTGAAAGTACTCCCCTTTATTATGTTGTTTTCCTAGTATGATATTTTCCACTCACACTATTCTTTTTGGGTTTTCGATAATGGTTGGAACCCGAAAGAACTGTGTTAATGATCAATGCACTATGCAATACATTTATTTCCTTCTTGAACAACCAAATGTTATGGGAAATGAAGTGAAAAATTTTATTTCTATACTTACACAAGAAATGAATCATTTTGGACTTCCAAATGAGCAGAGAAGGGAAAAATACTCTATTTAGTCTTTCATGAGGCAACACCCACCTTCTTTCAGTGGGTCTTCGGATCCACTTATTGCTGAACAATGGATCAGTACCATTGAAAATATATTTTCCATACGTCACTGTTCAGAACATGAGAATGTCATTCTGGTTGTTTACCATTTAGAAAGTGAAGCAGACCAGTGTTTAACTCCAATTAAGAATACAAGGCCCCAAGATGAAATTGAATCCATGGAATGGGACGAGTTCAAGAAAATGTTTTTCAATTAGGGTATCCCTCATATTCTTTGAACAAATATGGAAAAGGAGTTTCTTGAGCATAATAAAAAAGAAGGTGAATATGTTGGTATATACAAAGAGAATTTCATAAGGCTTGCAAGGTGTACATCTGGATTTATCATCCAACCTGAAAGAATAGTTGACCGATTCTTTAATGTCTTAAAACCATGTCTTCGAAATGCATTATCTATAAGATAATTTATTATCTATGAAGAGATTATTCATTTTTCTATCAATGTAGAAATTTATGTTGGCGTTGCATATTCATCTAATGGTTTTGAAAAGAATCAAAAGTGGGGGTTCAAGAAAAAATCTCAAAACAATGTTGAAAAGTAGACAAATGTTTTTTATGCCCAAAGTATGGAATGAATCATGGTGGAGATTGTCTTAATGGGACTAAAAAATTTTAAGTGTTTAAAGGAAGGTCATAAAATATATGAGTACCAATGTAATGGAAAAAAGATAGCTAATTATGTGTATAGAGAAATGACTATAGAGAACGCACCACCGACATTTCAATGCTACAAGTGCAGGGAAATGGGGCATTATGCTAATCAATGCCCTAATTCAAGGGTTAATGATGTTCAACATAAAGAACCTATTAATACAAAGGGAAAAAGGTATTTAACATGTGATAACTATTGGCGATGTTGAATATGATAATGAAGTAGTATAATGATTAAGTGTTTATGTAACATGATTCCAAAATAGTGTTGTGGAACCCCAGTTATAGTATCGTGGAATTTTGGAATATATATGTATTTGTCCATTGTGGTTTTCTATAAGAATATGGTACTAGTAACCATGAAAATGATTGAAATATTTTTGGAAAGTATATTATATGCACATAACAAAGGGATAATGGGATAATGATATTCTTGATAGTATTAATGAGCTCATTAGTAGTAAAGGAAAAAGTGATATCATGGTTTGAGTTTATAGAATTTTTGGTATATTTTGTGAATGGAAAGGGTTGATTTTAATCGAATTAATGTTTTCACTAATGTTATATAGTACATTATGTAATTATCATATTTTCATAGGATGCATGATGATTTCCTTCAAATATTTGGAATGTTACCAACAAGATATACCTTATAAAATATGGGGGATAAATGATGGTATTCACATTCTTTGCAGATGACCTATCTAGTAATATTTTTCTTTATACTGTGAGTTTGGACTGAAGTATTTTGGATATGCCTGAAGGTTGGAATGGATTAAATTAGACATCCGATTATATTTTTTAAGGCTAGAACTTCTTTTTGATAATATTTCTGGAATTTAATAATGGTGTAGTTTTAGAAAAAGGGCAACACGGAGGAAGGGTGACAACCCGTCGCTTCGGACAAGGATGTGAGAATCGAACACAAAACTGAAATGCTATAGGGATTTATCGCCTACCCCTGGCCTATATGAAGTCCCTGGTTAGAAGAAATTAGTTTTATTTTATTAAACGACAAGATAGATGAAGTATAAGTCCATTTTTGGAATCATATATGGTTAATCGCACCATAGATGGGCTTATGTATATTAGACATTTGATAAATTTTTGTTTGAGATAGATGGAATAAAATATAATTTTATCACATGATATTCTAACATTTCAAGAAGGAAAAATTCAACTACATTTCATTAAAAAAGAGATTAAGTGGAAATTGTTCATGGAATGACCAATGATGATATTACACTGAAATCAAGTAAGTATCTGTCCTTATGAAAAAATTAATCAAATTTAAGGAAATGATCCTGAAAACCAAAATATTTTATGTTAGTACCCTCATATCTGATGAATCAGATGGATTCTTAGATCATCCAAATTTATGGCTTTGTGATTTTTGGATTTTTCAGAGCCACATTCTCTACCACTCTCTAACAGAACTTGAAGGTTAGATTTCTCTCCCATATCCATATATTCACCTATGTGCTCCTATGTGGATACCCAGTGATGAGTTAATTTGGGTAACCATTGTGTTTCATACTTTAGATTTTAAAATTTTGTTTTATTATTCATTTTTATGATGTTGTATTATATGAAAGAAACTTTCAAGTAGTAAACGATTTATCACCCCAATGAATTATGATGGCGAAATTTATTTTAAGAGGGTAGAATGTAACACCCCAAATTTTTATGAGAAAGAATCTTTTTAATTTTCTTGATGTATTATGTTGTACTATACAATAATATTATCTTTCACTATACACAAAACTATATTAGCTTGTAGTATACACAAAACTGTTCTTGGCTTCTGTTCCACCTTCCTCAATAGCGTGTGTTGTACGCAACACTGATTTTCACTAAACAACGATATATTGTTATAATATTATTATGAACATGATATTATGAATATTATTAAACACAATTTGAATTGTATAAAATTATCAATCATATTATAAATATTCTAGATCATGGTATGAGAAAAAAATTAATTTTTCAGATAAAAGAAGTATGTTTCCAAAAAAAATGCAGTTTTGTCACCCTTTGATGACGCAACCATTTTAAATATAATTTTTGACATGTTTATACGTTCAATTTGAAAACGTAAGCTTCTTATTTTGGATCAGGACATAAATATTTACATTGGATAAATTTTTACATTATTCTAATTACCTTCATATTTTGAGGAATAGTAAAAATACGCTAAATTTTAATTAAAAACAACTTTTTTTCATTGAGATATGTTATATGATTAAATTAAAATATTTATTGGTTTTAAAGAATAAATAAAATATATTTTTACCAATTAATATAAGGTATTTCATTATCAATAATCTTACATTTAATTCATATGAAAAAACATTTCAATCTTTTTCAATGTTTTAAACAAAAATGCATTTTTTACAACGGGATTAATTTAAAATTAATTACTGAAACTTCTGTGTTTTGAATTTAGAAAAACGGATTACATAATTTGAATAAGTATGTACAAATTATTTTAATTGAATAATTTTATTTTTGGGAATTCGGAATAGTAACTATGGTAAATTTTATTTACCATAGTTAAAGGTAAATTATGTAATTAATGTTAAATATAATATTATAAATTTACCGTAACTCATGTCTAAATATAATTAAATGATTATATTTTGTCATAAAATATAATTTGGTCAAAAGTTTATCTATTGGAACCCACTTGTATGTGATTATGAAATTTATTTTGTTTTATATAAAGAAAAGTTAAATATGTCTCACTCAAACATTAATAATTAAATTATTTTTAATATAAAGTTATACTGAAAATAAATTAGATTATAAATAATAATTTGAAAGATAATATGTTTTTTATCATGGTAATTTATTTTTAATTTGTAAGAAATACATAATTACCTTAATAGCATATACATTAATGATGAAAAAATTATTTATTTGGTGAAAATGAATAATATAGATATTATTAAAATAATAATACGCACCGAAAGACCCAAAAACTTGACCAAAACTTATTTATTGAGTTTATATACACCATAATCATCAATGTGTAGACTTGTGGAAAATTTTGATCTTTTTAAAACAGATTAGGAGACTTATATTATTTTATTTTAAATGATGTCACTGTTGTCACCTCCATTGTTTAATGAATATAACATTTTGAATGTTGTGATTTTAAGATGATAAATTCAATTATATATACTCTTATGAAATATATTTGATTTATCTTAATCATGGTATTTTTAATTTTAATTTTTATCCATCAAATATGTATATTAAATAATTATACAAAATTGTTGAAGTAATTATTTAATTAAGAGAAATATCAAATAAATGATTTTAAAATTATTTAAATAAATATTATATTAACTAATTAACGCGCTCCAAAATTTTTTTGGACGAATATGACTTGTTAAGAATATATTAAATAGTTTTTTTGGAAAATATATTCTTTGTGGATTTTATTTAAATTCAAATAAATGAATTGGGTCAAAATTGACACTATTGATATTTTATGAAAATAACAAATAATTAAATTAAATAGAAATCACAATAATATTTGAAAATTATAAATTAAAATTAATATGGTATACCATGTACTAAATTATAAAATTATGTACAATTAACAACACATGATTAAGTATTTATAAACATTTTAATCATATAACATTACTTCCACAAATAAAATTAAATTGATTAAATAAGGATTAATCAAAATGATATGGTTTAAAATAAAATAAATACAAGTATAAATTTGATTGATTAATGATATTTGATCTCTATTGTATCTCATATCCGAATTTAAGTTACTTTGGATGTTTTTATGTGGGGTTTGAGTTTATTATAAATTAATATTTTTTAGGATTCCAAAAGTGCCCCTATCATTCTCCTTTATAAGGGAACCTCCTTCCCTCTCCACTTCACTCAATTTAGAGCCTTAAATCATGGAAAAACTCTGCCAATTACTATTCTCAACCTCTATATTTACATTATAGAGGTACTGGTTATAACATCCTGCCTTTTTATAACATAACATTCATTACATTTTACAAAACCAGGGATCATTAAGGTTTAGTGTCTTCGAAACCAAAAACTTAATACATGAAAACATAAAACATTTTTCTTAAATACTTGAAAGGATTATTAATTTGTTCATCCTAGTTAATTAAAGAATCTCATAACCTGGGAGCATAAATCCAAGGAAAGGGTGAGCAGATGGCCCAGAAATGGAAATAAGGGAAACATTTTACATGTGGACTAGAGATACATCAAATGTCGTGAAAAATAACATTAAGGCATGAGAAAGAGATCATGGGGAATATCATAATAAAAATAACATGTTTCATAACTTGAAGATGTGTCTACAACATTAAACATACACAATCATGAAAATATCCCCAAGTTCCATCCCCAATGTGTCATTTGAAATTACGAAGGTTATTCACCAAGATGTCGTTAAATTTGTAATCTCTAGTGGTTACATCATTACCCAATGCATTAGATTTATATCAGAGAACACCCTTAATTTTCCTTTATTATCATGTTATTGACATATATCATCATCAAAAAATTTATAAATATCCTATACATCATAAAAGAAATGGGTTTCATTTCATAATCATAATGTTTTAAAAACTGCTTTTAAGACATGATCTTTATGTCACTTTAAACCCACAGAAAAAGAAAGCGGGTCTCAAGTATGTAAATCTCAGAATATAAAATATAAAATTTTGATATATATGTGAATAAACCTATATAATAAAGAGTTTTGAATATTAACTTAATAAAATAAAATAATTTGAGAAAAAGAGAGAGACATTTTGAGATGAAAATTCTGCAGCATAACGACCATGTTACAGGGTTTTAGAAATATTGAAAAGAGAGGTGACATGGGTCACCCACTAATAAATGATCCATAGAACAGTATAGGGAAAAAATATAAAGGATATAAGAACATGGTAATGAAATTTTAAAGACATACAATTTGAAATGTAAAACATGGAAGGAAGACAAAAATAATATTTTTCTTATGAAAATTCAGCAGCCTAACGATGTCACATAAAACATCAAACAATTAATTGACGAGATCAAATAGGGTCTCTAATAATATGAACATAAAAGATAAGTATGATTGATATAGATATAATACCCCATCATATTAAAAATTAACTTGAAAGACTTGACATGAAAATACAACTTGACAATGAGAAGGGTGAAGGAATCCCTTAAAAATTTGACAGCCTAACGACGCCACTTAAACACTCATAAAATAAATTGATAAGAGCAATAGGGGGTCTCTAATCACATGAAAATTAAAAGGGAAGTAGGATGAATATAAAATAACATCCCCAACATAATAACATGTAGCATAAAAGAAATGACATAAAAGAGAGTACTTCGAAAGAAAGAGAGGTAGGATCCCTTACCTTAAAACGTAACTCTTAAAACACAAAGGTTGGGACCTTGAGGGATTGGGGGAACCTTGGGAGGACTTTTTGGGAGGTAAGGAGACCATAACATCGTTGAGGATTATTTTTGAGTCGAAATGATGAGAGAATGTCTTGGTATTTATAGGGAAAGTGAGGGGACACGACATTAATGGCCAAGGGACACCTCATTGTTGGTATCGGCAAAACCATGGACATGCCCATGGTATTTTCCAATGGTATTGTCCACTTGGGACACCTCATACCTTATATTACAATTCATAAGTTGTCCATATTGATTAAATACCTAATACATCATTTAATGATGTCATTAAACACCGGTAACTTAAAAACTACATTTTCACTATTCACCGAAAATTCAACTTTCTCAGAAAAATCCCAAAATTTTACCTTAACCAAATATCGATTCTCTGATTTCAAAAATGAAATCCATTTTATAAACATAATTTTCTAAAAATTATTAATTTAATTTTTAAATAAATACATTATTCACCGAAAAATCATTTTTTAGAAAAATCCCCAAAATTTTCCATAACATAATATTGATGCTCTGTGTTAAAAAATTAACACCATTTTATAAAAATAATTTTCTAAATATTTTTAATTTATTTTTAATTAAAAAAAATATTCACCCGAAAAAACTGATACATGAAAAATAATTTATGAAACCGTTAATTAATGTTTTTATTGAATCACATTACTTAATCAAGGTTCCTAGATTATATTAATACCTTCTTTAAGTGATATTACTAATCCATTTGGTTACATTACTAATCCTAAGCGTAAAATCACTATTTATAATTTATTATTAATCAAAAATCATGTTGATCTTATTAGAGTCTAAATTTCTTTCTGAAAAAATTTGAAGAAGACTATTTTTTTAAAGTCATTACACATAATTAATTATTTATGGTTTAAAAAAATGTTTTAAAATATCCTTTTTCTAGAATTCATCAAAAATATGCATACAATATTTATCCGGACATATGAAAATTCATATAATTCATCATAAAGAGAAATCACAATTTTATTTAAATAAAAGGATTACACAAGGCAGTTATAGTCTCCTTACATAGCCCCTTATAACCCCAGCATAGGACCTTAGTGTAAGGTGTGATAATGTGAGATAATCTGAGGGTGGATCGGCCAACATCGCACGAGTAGTAATCTCTATTAGTTTGAACTTCTGACGAAGGCGATTCCATTCTATCTTCAAATGATGAAGTTCGGCTTGGGTTTGGTCCAGAGAAAATCCCAGTGGTGCTACCTCCTCCCCAAGTTCTCAAATATGGGGTTCGATTGGCTCGAGACAACTGGATGAGGCCATAAAATCTTTTTTCTATATTAATTAACCATGATGACTTGTATTTAGAGACAATAATCACAACATTTAGTTTCCAAATGTCATACTGACCAACAGTCATATTATAGTCAAAACCCAACTGTCTCATTTTAATTAATCTCATTTTATTAAATGAAAATTTTTTGTTGAGTATGAAATAAAATAACACATAAAATTAGGAAATAAGATTTATTCAAAATTTTGGGTCATTACAATCTTCCCCCATAAGAGATTCGGTCCTCAATTTTTTTTAAAAATTGGGCGTGGAAATTTCATTGAAAGTCCCACATCGGAGAAAGGAGTCCATAAATTTACTACTTTAAAAGAATGATGGTGAGTACAATGGTCCCGTAAGTTAACCCATACTTAGCTTCCATGTAGGGAAACATGGATATGGAAGAGAAAAAAGTGTGATGTTCTAATGGAGAGTGATAGAAAACATGATTAGGAGAATGTTAACCACAAGAAAATCACAAACATATGATGTGCGTAAACGGTCTTTGATTACCCAGTACAAAACTTAAACCAAAAGCGTTTTTGTTTTTCATTACTTTTTATAATTTTGAGGAATTCATTTACTACATTGAATAAAAACATAAGGAAATATACCTACCTTCAAGTAGAGTTTGATCCATTAATAAGTTTCTACCAAAACTAATATTTTCTCCAAACTATGAGCATTCAAAAACACATGGTCTCTTCAAAAGAAGAAGAATCATCTTCTAGATAATCACATAATCCAAAAAACATTAAATATCTATTTCTTCTTTCGTTAAACATTATCCCAAAAACAGAAAGGATAAGACAAAACAACTCTTCCAAAAGAAAGAACCCCAAAGAAAGGGAGACTACTTTAAATCTCTAAAGTTCTATGGTACTACCCAAAGTTCATCATAGACCATTCCATAAATAACTCTCCTTATAATTCATTGAAATAAACTAAACTATGATTGAAACCCAAATATAAGATGGATTTTATAACATAGTCTTTTAAGATAAATGTTATCGTTCATCTCCAAACAACATCAACCACTTCTAATATCTTATAGCAAAAGTAACTAACCTAAACATATTTTCCCCAAGATAGTTTACTCATTTCCATAAGTAACCTAAATTACTATAAGTTCATCTTAAATTCATCGATTTTTTAAAATATAATTCAACATTTACTCCTCATAGAAAATACCATAGTAATCTATTTACCTCGATCATATAGGGTTCCCTAAATATTGAACGTCTTCCAAAATAATAATAATCTCTTAATCCCATAACCATCTATTTTTTTCAAGAATAATAGCTTCACAACATCAACATGTTGTAAATAACAATATATGTTTTCCTTAATGATATAAAACCATCATAGGTAGTGACTCGATGTTCTTATAAACCAATAAGGATATTCTCATAGAGCATAAAATAAAATAAAACATGACATAGACAATTATTTTTAAGAAGTTGTATGTACTTTAGTCATCATGATTTGTCTCAGCATAGGACATGCATTGTTCCCTTGTCCTTGAAGATTATTGATGCTCATCATGCTTCTCATCCCTTCTAATAGAGAATTTCTTAGGATAATGTCCATCTTCTCCACATTTACGACATTGAAAAGTATAAGGTACATTAGATCGAACCTTATCTCTATTCATCACATTATCCATTTTTAATGCAATTGGCTAATTTATGCCCTATCAACCCACACATAAAACATCTCCCGGTTCTGTTGTGACATTCTCATTGGTTCCCCTTTCCACACTTTTTTCACAAATGAAATCGAGTCTTCTTTCCCTTATCAACTTTATTAGATGAACATCCTTAATACTTCGCATTCTTCTTCCTTGAAGAATTTGGGCATTCAACTAGGTACCAATTATTAATTGTGATTTTTGATAGCTGGTTTGGTATTAAAACAACATGTTCAACTTGATCTCTCATAATCTCTGTCATATTAATAGGGAAATCATCACATTTCCTATCACATGGGTTGTTGGGACATGTTCTTGCATTTCCCGCCATTAACTAAGAAAATAAAGTATAAATAGGCGGCTTAAATGCTTAGCCTATAATCATGAAAAGGAAACTTTAAGCATACATGGATAAACATGTAGAAGAAAAGTATATCCTAACTTGTGATCCACTAGGTTCTAATCTAGGTTATCTATGATCATATATTCTTATGTGAATATTTATTTTATTTTAACTTTGTTCCTTTAAAAATTGTTCATACTAAGCTTATGAATTTACCAAAGCATAACCCTTGGGAGTATCATAACCAAGAGTGCAGCAACGCTCATTGTTGTGTACCAGTCCCCATTATAGTCTAGCTCAAAGCAGTGTTTTCGGGGTTTACCCCTATGTACATCTGTGCCAGAGCCACCTCTACCTGCTCGTATCTAGATATGTATGTATTTTCTTGATAAACCACTTACTCAATACTCACCCAAATACCAGGAAGATTTCCTATATTTAAACTTTTCAATAGGATTCTTCCTAAAGTTTTCATATCCTAATTTAAACAAATAAAAAAACAAACCTTTGATACCAACTATAACATCCCCCCTTTTTATAACAAAACTTTCATTAAATTTTACAAAACTAATGATCTTTAAGGTTTAGTACCTTGGAAACCATGAACTTAATAAATGAAAACAGAAAAAATTCTTCTAAAATACTTGACAGGCTTCATTATTTGTTCATCCTAGTTCATTAGAGCATCTCATAACCTGGGAGCATACATCAAAGGAAAGGGTGAGCTGAAGGCCCAGTAAGGGAAATAAGGGAAACATTTTACATGTGAACTTGAGATACATCAAATGTCGTGAAAAATAACTTTAAGGAATGATAAAGAGATCATGGAGAATATCATAATAAAAATAACATGTTTCATAACATGAAGATGTGGCTACAAAATTTAACATAGACAATCATGAACATATCACCATGGTCCATCCCCAAGGTGTCACTTGATATTACCAAGGTTATTCACCAAGATATCGTAAAAATTGCAATCTCTAGTGGTTATATCATTACCCAATGCATTGGAGAAATAATAGAACACACCCTTAATTTCCCTTTATAATCATGTGAGCCACGTATATCATAATCAAAAATTTCATAAATAGCCCATATAGCATAAAAGAAATTGGTTTCATTTCATTACCAAAATGTTTTAAAAAATGCTTTTAAGACATGATCTTTATGTCACTTTAAACCCACAGAAAAGGAAAGCAGGTCTCATGTATGTAATTCCCAGAATTTAAAATAGAACATTTTTATATACATGTCAATAACCCTATAGAAGAAAGAGTTTTGAATATTCACTGAATAAAATAAAATAATTTGAGAAAAAGAGAGAGACATTTTGAGACGAAAATTCTGCAGCATAACAACCATGTTATAAGGTTTTAGAAATATTAAAAAGAGCGGTGACATGGGTCAACCACTCATAAATGATCTATATAATAGTATAGGGAAAAAACTATAAATGATATAAGAACATGGTAATGAAATTTGTAAGAAATACCATATGAAATGAAAAACATGGAAGGAAGGAAAAAATAAGATTTCACTTATGAAAATTCAGCAGCATAACAGTGTCACTTAAAACATCAAAAAATGAATTAACGAGATCAAATAGGGTCTCTAATTATATGAACATAAAATATAAGTATGGTTTATATAGAGATCATACCCCAACATAATAAAAAGTATCTTGAAATACTTGACATCAAAATACATCTTGAAAATGAGAACGGTGAAGGAATCTCTTACAAAATTCAGCAGCCTAACGACGCCACTTAAACACTCTTAAAATGAGTTGATGAGAGAAATAGGGGGTCGCTCATCATATAAACATGAAAACGGAATAAGGATGAATATAAAATAACATCCCCAACATAAGAACATGTTGCATAAAAGAAATTACATAAAGGAGAGTACTTGAAAAGAAAGAGAGAGGTGGGATCACTTACTTTAAAACGTAACTATTAAAACTCAATGGTTGAGAACTTGAGGGCTTAGGGGAACCTTGGGAGGACTCCTTGTAAGGTAAGGAGACCATAAATTCGTTAAGGATGATTTTGTAGTCCTAAGGATGAGAGAATGGCTTGGTATTTATAGGGAAAGTGAGGGGACAAGGCATTAATGGCCAAAGGACAACTCATTGGTGGTATTGGAAAAACCATGGGCATGACCATGGGTTTTGACCATGGTATTGGAAACTTGGGACACATCATACCTGATATTAATATTCATAAGTATAACATATTTATTACATACTTAATACATCATTTAATGATGCCATGAAACACCCATAACATAAAAACTTTATTTTCACTATTAACCAAAAATTCAACTTTCTTAGAAAAATCCCAAAATTTCACCTTAACCAAATATCGATTCTCTAATTTCAAAAATGAACTCCATTTTATAAAAATAATTTTCTAAATATTTTTAATTTAATTTTTAAATAAATACACTATTCACTGAAAATACATTTTTTTAGAAAAATCCCCAAATATTACCTTAACATAATATCGATGTTCTGAGTTCAAAAATGAACTCCATTTTATAAAAAAAAATTTTATAAATAATTTTAATTTAATTTTTAATTTAAAAACACTATTCACCCGAAAAAACTGATACTTGACTAATAATTTATGAAACCGTTATTTACCTATTTTATGGTATCTCATTACTTAATCAAGGTGCCAAGATTATATTAATACTCTCTTTAAGTGAGATTACTAATCCATTTGGTCACATTAATAATCCTAAGCGTAAAATCACTATTCATAATTTACTATTCATAAAAAAAAGGTCTTCTTATTAGACTCAAAATTTCTTACTGAACACATTTGTAGAAGAACATTTTTTGAAAATCATTACACATCATTAATTATTTAATGTTTACAAAATTGTTTTAAAATATCCTTTCTAGAATTCATCAAAAATATGCATACAATATTTATCCAGGCATTTGAAAATTCACATACTTCATCATAAGGAGAAATCACAATTTTATTTAAATCAAAGGATTACACATGGAAGTTACGGTCTCCTTACATAGCCCCTTATAACTCCAGTAAAGGACCTAAGTGTAAGGTGTGATAAGATGAGAAAATACGAGGGCGGTTCAGCCAACATCGCATGAGTAGTAATCTCTATTAGTTTGAAATTAATGCAAAGGAGATTCCGTTCTAGCTTCACACGATGAATTTCGGCGTTGGTTTGTTCCAGAGCAAAGCCCAGTGGTGCTACCTCATTCCCATGTTTTGTTAGATGGGCTTCGATTGGCCTGAGACTACTGGATGAGGCCATCAAATCTTCTTTCTATATTAATTAACCACGATCACTTGTATTTATAGAAAATAATCACAACATTTAGTTTCCAAATTTCATACTGACTAACAGTCATATTATAGTTAAAACCCAACAGTCTCATTTTAATTAATATCATTTTATTAAATTAAAAAGTTTTGTTGAGTATGAAATAAAATAACACACAAAATTAGGAAACAAGATTTATTCAAAATTTTGGGTCGTTACACTGGTCTTCTCAAAAGACCAACTCTAGTGCCCTAAGTGGATGTTTAAAGGAGGCACTTCGTGGAAGAGGTAATATCTTCTACCGATTCTTTCAAATTTATATCTTCTTCTACTTACTCTTCTTTATTTGTATTGGTTATAAATTAATAACATCAGTATCACTAATATACTAATAAGTTATTATAATTATGAAACAACCTTATTTATCCTTTTATACATCCTACTAATGACAAAATCACCGAGTGTGCGTACGTACGGAATACCATCTCCACGCTCTGGTGTAATCTGATTTCCAACCCCACCTTACATGGATGGGTATTATGTGGGAAATAATAACTATATATTATTATTAAAACATTATACTAATTATGAGATATTATATCGTCCATTCTAATTCTATTCAATAATTATGTGGATGATATCATCGCCCGTGCGTACGTACGGATTACCGTCTCCACGATGCAATGAGATTCATTCTCCGTGTTAACCATTCAAGAATGATTATAAAGTATATATAATGAATAATACTAAAATATATGACATAATAATGATATTGGATATATATATATATATATCATCTACTTACTTCCATTAATGTCAATACGGAATGAAAAATAACCTACATGCGTACGTACGACCTACCATCTCCATGACCGATGTATTTCATTTCATTTATCTATTTATTATATATATATATATATGATATATAAATATTTTTTTACATTATGTATTTAAGTAAATCATGAAATAAATAATAATATAAAGATCAACATTTCTAAACATGTACGATTAATGATACGAATATTACCCAAAACGTTGCTTCAATATGGAATTGAAAAATGGACATGTAATATAAAGTCGTAAGTGAATCATATATGATATAATAAAAAATAATATGATTCTGAAATAAGTCAATGAAATTATTTAAATCAATATAGAGATGGTTTAGACACAAATAGAAGAAATTTGACCTATGTTAAGGGTTAATTTCGCAATCTCATTTTTATTGGAGATTTATTATACATATGTATTTACTGGGGTTATATTTATCATCCATGTCCATGTTTTATAAAACATTATTCATAAAGTGATTATTATTCTTACATTTATGTTCAATGTAATTTTTACCCATTGTTTACTTTTATCAGATTGTGTGGAAGGAATCTTTTTTTGTTTACCATACAAGGAACTTTTTTGACTTTTCCTACAAAATTATAATTAGAATGTTTTTTTAACTTATACAGTATGAATGGATTTTTACTGTTTAATAATTATTTATTTCTATTAAGATTACTCTATTATATTTCATGATTATTTTTAATGTAATTATTTTTTTTAAAATTTCATGGCATTTTGAGAGAAGAAAATGATTTTGAAGAAGAAAGGATATTTTCTCAAGATTTCATTTCTAGTGTTTTATCAAAACTATTTTCCATCTAAGAAGACATTATTTAATATGGATGTGTTTTATATATAATGTCATTATTCTATACATGGTTTTTTTTATGATGAATATATATACATTTGTTATATGGATTATCTTATGAAAGAATGATGTATATCAAACCAATTTTATTCATTGGGTTATGATGAATGATTTATGTTTATTTTGTCGCACACGAAATAATGATTTAATTATGAGATGAGTGTGAACTATATATCCCTCCAATGCATTATGTAATGATTTATATCTCATGAGAAAAAATGGCTAGAATGAATAGTAAATCTGGTTCAGTAATACAGGGCTAGAACGACAAGTAAACCCAGTTCTGTAATGTAATTTTTAAACTATGATGGTTTTGGCCGCAATGCCTTGGATACTATGAAAATCATATCATGTGATTTGTGGTTTTATAGAATTACATGTTTTATTCCTATGAATTTTTATCATGATTGATGTTCCTTTATGATCTATTCCTTACGTACTTCCATGATTTATTTCACAACTCATGATTTTGATAGTTAAACTTTATGTTCATGTTTTTAAGTTCAATGTATATGGTTTGATTAAATTTCCCCATGCATACCCTTACTGTGCATTTTATCTTTCCTTGTATATGTTTTCTTTTCCCTAGGATATAAAGAATGGTTTTAGGTAAGAAAATAAAAGTGGAATATCTTTACAGGAGATGTAGAAGATATTTCACCATGATTAGAAGATTATGTTCCAAGATTCCAAAGACACAAAACTATTACGGTCCTTGGGTGTCTGTTTTTGTTATGTATTAAGTATTCTAAAAAATTTATGTAATGTCTATCTATGTCATTCTTGGGTTTCTATATTCTTTGTGTGATAATATGAAAAATCTCAAGTGATACATAAGAGTAAAATGTTGGTTATTGAAGAATTGATGAAACCTTGCATCCAACCGAGAGAGTGTACCATGAAACTAATAGATTATATGCCAACAATTTATAAAGAATTTTAATTATAGAGATATCCTGACTCTGTGATTAAGAGACAATATACATCAACCTTTTACTACATGAAAATTCATAAACCCTGAGAGTGAAAACATATTACCAATTATGAGGATCTATTTTAGAAGATGGTTTATGACATTGTGTATAACGACTCGATAAAACATGACGATCCATAATAGGATATTATAGCCATCCAATGTAGTGTAATATTCTAGAACTCCCTTAATTATACTTGAAATCTATACGTGGTCTCAACATAGATAGTTTCTGAATCCAACAAAGCATCTCTCCGGACCTATTATTCCATTATAACAATAATGAAATATTTATAAAAAACGAAAATTAAAATTTCTATTATATAATAACATAATTAAACCATTAATTCATCATCAAACATATTAAGAAACCATTTAAGGATTAATAAGTTTATATGTTTTTTTTGATGCCATCTAACATCCACACTTTTGACATGTACCAAGAGAAGAAATCAAATAGTGAGAAACAGTTAATTGAAACTTGAGGATACTTCAAAGAGTTGAGTGAAGTTTAAAGAACACAGATCAAAATAAATGGGACCTTTCACAAATAACTATCTAGGATCCAATTATCATTATATTACTAGTATATCAATTTGATAATTGATTATTGCTTTGTTCAGGTTGTACTATCATGTAATACCGGGGAGTGATTTTTAATTGATGTTGACTCTATTATCATAGAGTAATTAACTATAAGACAATACCTTCAAAACATAAAACATTTAATTCATATCAGTGACATGATTTCCAATGTGTGTATGTGAAATAGTGAGGGTGTATGCATATATAAAATGATTTAAATAATTTCTCTGATACATTATAGTGAACTATGAGTTTGAGTTATATAATAGCTTTGAACATACAAAAATCACGCCGGTCATACCACTACCAACATAAAAACTGTATTGTATAGAATAACACACTAACCAATTATAATTCATAACCACTCTATTTATGTCCTGATAACATCATATTGAATACCTAATTAATATAGGTATTGCAAGAACCAAATTTTTTTATTTTCATTATATTAATCTCCCCATTGGAGATGAATGTATATCCTTGAGAAACATATAATCTACAATGGATTTATTTTTACGTATTGAGAGATAATTTATAAGTGAATTATGGTGGTTTCTCAGTATATTACAATTAATAGTGGGGAGAAATAGTTGAGTGTGGTTGAGTTTCACAACTATAGCTGATTTGAGCAACTTGGTAGTCGAATATTTGTTAGAAAAATTATATAATACCTTTATAATTTTCACACATACAAATATCCCCACCTTTTTAAGAAAATTTGCATAAAATCCCCATGTGAACTTATGATTAAACTCATTTACCTATATAGATGTGACATAGTTATTCATAGGTATGTTCTATAATGACCTTGTGTTCTTATAATGGAATATATATTAAACATGACACATTGAAACTAATAAAAATTTGTGTCACTTTAGGGTTTATATTTTTGGGTGACATATTGTATATATGAAAATTTTAAATAAAAATTTGAAAAACATAAAATCATTATAATATAAATTGTTTTATCAAATTCAGTGAGAATCATACTGTTAACAGTTATCACTTATTATCATCCATAATTTGTTATCACATAACTTGAATTTATATTAGATTTAGATTTTCATGAAAGTAAAATATTAGGGTGGAGTTATCATCTTGGGAACTATTTAGTTTTTTGATACATATGGCTTCCATTATTTTATTTCAATTTTTTGAGGTCAAGTGAATCCCAACATGAAAAATATGAGCCGAGTTTATATTTTTCCAATGAAACAAGATGATAATAGAGAAATTGATGTAATCTTGATGGAATTATCATAAAGGGAACCCCGATTGAAAAAATGTGATTAATGTATTCATAAAAATGAAATTAATGGATTTTGATCATAATGGAGAAAAAGAAAAAAATACAAGGGAATTAAAATGAAAAAATTTAATGAAAATGGCCAAATGATAGGGAGAGTGGATGAAATGGTTGAATCTATAGTACATTATATAAAACTAGATATGGGTATCTATATTGAAAAACAAAATGAATCAAAGGAGTAATATTTCACATATGTAGTGTAAATATATTGTATTGTTTAAAAGAAACATGATGAGGATACCCACATGATTTCACCACCATCCATGGACTTGGATAGACAGCAAATTTTCATGGAAGATGATTATTTTCTGATATATTTCATATGAATTGGGAAAATCCACAGGAAAATTATAGAATATAGAATTGAGATTCCAATTATTGAACCTCCATCTTATCATGGAAAATTTATCATCTAGAGGAGTAGAGAATCATCCCGCTAGTACAGTTTAATTCTAATGATTCGACACCCCTTAATTGATTAGTGATATATGTTCAAGAAATACAAGAAGACTAGCCTAAATCTCTATCACTCTTGGGAGTTGACCCATGTAAATTTAATAAGGTTTACAACATTTTCACTTTCTAAATATTAATATCTATTATTTTAGTTATTTTCATTAAACATACAATATTATAGATGACCCATTAATTATTATTTTATGATTCAAGAGCTCCATTAGATGATGGTGAGGAGAGACCCAAACCAATACCTTATAGAATGAGTCATATTCACAAAGATAGTACATATATTTCCCTCATATTTAAAAAAAATTCCATCATGAATTTAATGATAAATATGAATAATGGATTCCTCACTTAGTTATATTTATTAGATATATATCTTAGTATATCTGCTTATAGAATTTGAATATTTGGAAACCCACATAAACCATGCTCATTTAATGACGTTGGAGACATGTTACTTAGGATTATATTAAATATTGTTTTTATTATATTAAATTTGAATAAATTAATAAAATTTGTGTTCAAGAACCATTGAGTAAAAATTATGAGTTGGATTATGAAATCTAAAAGTGGTTATATCGATGAATTTTTATAATGAAAATATAATAATTCATCAGTTATAGATTTAAATAAAATATTTCAATTTAGTATGGGTGTGGTATCAAATTCAATTTTTTTATTTCAAATATTGATGTGTAATGTTTGTAAAAAATATAATCCCAAAAATAAGTGTTATAATAAAAAAAGAGTCATATTTTCATTTTTGTTTCAGGATATAACAATAAAAATAGTCTTATGGGGTTCCTAGTTTTAGAAATTATAATTTTGAGATTATCCAAAAATCATACCTAGATAAAAGGATTCATGAAATCTGGATGTCCAGTTTTTGTTTCATGAAAGAGTTATCACAATTAGTCTCATGGTATTTTAATATAATTGAATAGTTTAGTTTCAAACACTATTGATTCGTTATCAAATAAGATAACATTACAAAGTGGATTTTAAAAAATATAAAAAAATGAAAATAAAGAAAACAAAAAACAATGTTGTGTGTGTTCACAGACCTAATCACTGATAGAGGAAAAATGTTTTTATTTTACATCGAAATAAATTTAATTTTAAATATAAAATATTAATTTTAAGATGAAATTTAGAATAAAGTTACTTCTTTTAAAAACCATTATCTTCATTTATGGTGTAATGGAAAATGATTATTTATTCTCTTTGGACATATAAATTCATGAAGATCGAATATTTTGTGTTTCAAAATTAATATGATGATAAATCCTTTCATGGAGTGAAATCATTTTTGATAATTTTAATGTTGATACTAGAGGAAAATCAAGGTTTATGTGTGAGGATATGAATCGTGGAATTTTATCATCATATTTCAACCATTTCTTTCATAATATTTTTGGATTTCATTCCAACATCCCATGTTTATTTTGATTTCACATATTTCATGGTTTTTATATAATCATTATTTAAAACAAATATTTTATTTCTAATTATGTGTTATGTTCCTTCATAATTGACATATCAATTTTAAATCATCATTTTCATACCTAAATTCATTATATTTTTTCATTGAAATTTTATTTTATCATTTAATAAATTTTTTTTAATAATATATATTGATCTTGAACCATGTATAATTTGTTTGATTTAATATTAATTTTTTATTTAATAACACGTTTATTAATTTTTTTTATAAATTCAATGATGGTTTTGTAAGTTCAAATATTCCAGAGGGAGTTTGAGATGTGTAAAATTATATTTGTTTTCCAACCAATTATACATCTATAATACCTTTACCACATGTGATTAATTAGCTCTCCTTGTGTTATTAACTTTTTATTTTGATTGGATAATTAATATTAAACATGAAATTCTTGGTCAATAAATAAGGATTTGGTCTACCTATATAAGAATCCACTAAAAAATATGGATGTTACCTCAAGTATTTAAATATTATCATGTAAATGATTAAATTATCTAGTTATGTAATATTAACTAGAAATTATAATGTTTATATATGTTTAAATGGAAAATTTAAGGTCTATGCAAAATTATTAATGTTTTTCTAAAGAGTACATATAAACATTTCTCCATCCATTAATGTTACCCAATAACCTATTGAATCCTACACCAAAATTCAACAAAGTGTTTGAATATTATCATTATCTAATGTCTACTATTGTCACATAATCCACATCAACATTATCTCGTAAGGAAATACATATAGTGTAATGTTTATAAAATATTTTCAATTAATATGGTCTATTTTTTTTATTTACCACCACAATGACATTGTGCATCTTAAGAAAATATAACCTTATGATCCAATGTAGGTAGAAATGTCCAACAAACATTCCATGTGATTCTAATTCTACCTTATGTCAAATTAAGATGATATCTTCTATATTATTAATGTGGTGATGGATTTTTAATCATTTTGTAATTTTTTATTTTTTGATTCTTTTATATTATTTAATATTTTTATTATTTTTAGTGACTAGGTGACAATTGAGAGTAAAATATGTAATAATGGAAGAAGCTTTTATAAAAAAATGGAAATTTTTCCTCTAACACTTGAATGAGATCATTTTGTGATAGGTTTATAATACAATTGAACATACATGAAGAACACAATTCAAATCACTGGAATTGTGGTAAGGGTACTTTATGGTGTAACACCATGTACTATTGTTATTGAAAAACACACCAACTACAGACTAAACCACTCTAATTAAACACAAAAATTAAAGGTGGTACTGATGGTTTCCACACTAAAAATCTTATTCACCTCATGTATCTAAAATAAATTTAATGTATAACCATAGGAAAAAAATAAATAAGTTATTAAGTCCACTAAATGGATTTTGAGATCATTTAGAAAGGAATTATTATGTTTTCTTAGGATATTAACATGAAGAGTATTGAGAATTATCTGAGTATAGTTAATTTATAATTCCAAAAAAAGATTCACCAATCGAATAAATTTTAGTTTACTGGTTATATAATCCATGTTAGACACAATCTACATCATCTACTCAATTATACCAAGCTCACTTCACCCAACTTTTTTTCTTATTTTCACTTTAAAAAACACCAAATAACATGTGTGATTCAACTCATTTATTTTTGGTGATGACCTGGATTCTTGACAGAATTATTTTGTGATATTCATAATAATGTATAGGGGAATGAGTAGATAAAACTATAGATTAAAATAGGGTATAATTGGTTCAATTTTTAGGGATATGTTGATTAGTTTAATGTTGTTTTCATAAAAATCACACAAATGTCAACGAAATATAGGATCTAAGAAGGATAAAAATAATTAAAACCCATAAAATATATAAAATCATCATTACTGCATCAATTACTATTAAATTAATTTTGAATATTTCAATTGATTCTATTCATATGTTATAATATTTCTTCAATTAATTTCATCTACTATAACATCACTGTTACCTTTTTTTAGGAAAAATATATATTAAGGTTGGGTGATCTATAAGTGAACTTTTTCATTTATGAAAGCATTGAATAACCATTTTTTCATTGAAATGGATTATGGGTAACCAAATTCCTATATTAATACGATAATATGACTACATCTAAGACCTGTTAAAAATAAATGAAAATGGATAAACATAATATATTATTCAATGACTAATTATAGAATGAAGACAAACTGATTGAACATTCCTTAATTATCCAAATCAAGACCAAGGAATGTGTTTTAATCAAAATTGATAAATAAAAAAATACAAAGTATTAAAGATAAAAATTTTCTCATTGAGGTCCAAGTGAAATATAAAAATTAATAAAGGGATGAACCTTTACTAAATAAGATAAATATAGGAATATGGTGTTGGGAAAGAACAATAAGAATATGTGGAGGTTTAAGGGGCCACATATTAAGTTTAAAGCTATTTTAATGGTTAAGAGAATCATAGGGAGGACACCACCAGATTTCAAAACCCTTGATGGACTTTGATAGAAATTCAATTATTAAGGTGAAAGTGGAATGTCTATTATAGTCCACTAGTTACTCATTAGTATTATTATTTGATAACACATTAAACATATAAAGGAAGTTATAGGTGACACTACTTATTATCATTAGTTAGGATCCTCACTTTGATGATAAAAAACTTGGTATGAGATAATACTATTATAAAACATTCCCTATATAGTCATTTTGATGAACTAGGTTAAATGAGATTCAGTCTTGGCTTGGACCACCAAAAAATAATCCTTCTAATCATAGATAATTATTTAAATATGGAATTTTATTACTTGATACAAAATGAATTTTTTAATGTAATATATTTTCTATGATAATAATAATAATTTATTGTAATGAATTTTATTTGGAGGGGTGACTTTTGTGTACCTAATAACATTCATGGATATTTTTAGAAATATCATTATGTGATCCTTGAATGGAATATATGAGGAATAAAGAGTACCCCACTCCATGAGGAAGATTAAAATGTAATAACAATGTTCTAATTTATTACTCACTCATTGAGGGATAGTTATTACTCAAAAAACTATTCATAAACTAATATAAGGGGGGTGAGAACAACATATATGGAATAATATTTGGATTGTGTCCATTTTTTAAGGAATTTCTTTCCAAAATAATAATATTATTATTAATGGTATTTTATATGTATTTTCTCATAAAAAATATGACACCATTATAAAAAACTCTATGGGTATAAATTGTTTTGTTATCTTTGATTTGATATCATTTTGGAGCTAAAAAAGACTAATGGATGGATTGATAATGTCCTTTGATGTTGGGATTTGATGGAGAGTCAATAAAAATATGGAGGATCAGTATATACCAATAATTTTAATCAGGATTACTATGTGGGATAATCATACACACCATTTATATTAAAAACATGTGAAAATAATTTTTATTATTTCCCCTACTCAAAACTATTACATACACCATATTAAAAAATATTGGGCATTCAATATTTCACATAGTGCACCTCTCATTCTATAGTGAAATGAAGCAAGCTCACACCCTCTTCTAAGAGATTATACACCTATATTGCCACCAATGGTTGAGAAATCCCTCCTCTGAGAGGTTGGATTTAAGAGTTATTTTTTCATATAAATAGAACCCATAAACTTCTACATTCAATGTGGGTAATATATAGATATACCCCAATAACGTGAATGATATGAAGAACCATTTTGATTACCCTTATACTCCATGAACCCTACCATATAATTTCCTAGTCATAACATAAGGATAACGAATGGAAAATTGGGGTATTTGAGTAATTTAAGGGCATCATATAATGAAATATCATCAAATAACAATTCTCTATGGTCTTAGGTCTAGACTAAAAAGACCCCCTTTGATGAATACCTCACAAGAAGAAAGGTTAAGGGATATAGAAGCTACTCCCATTCGTATAATTTTGTTGCACACATCCCTCAAGAACATTTGGGGTCAATGAAAACCCAAGACATATAATGATGTAATGAATTCATATTTATCCCTAGTTTCTTTTGTGATAATAGTGAAACTATTCGATCCAGTTGTATCCCCCAAAAATCGTAATCTACCAACCCTATACTTTTACTATCATACTTTTATGACTTTTACATTTTACACATTCATAATGATTTTATAATAATTTATCACTTTTGACAATTAGAATCTATTATCTTTTAGATAATTCAACCTAGTGTTCTTCTTTCAATCACTGGTCCGTAAATTATTATAATTCATGTATCTGATTTATATTGTATATCCCCTATCTTAAGGAACCAATATCATATATTTCATCCTTTTTTTCACTCAAGGATACAAGAGTTGTGTTTGGATTTTTAATAAGTCTTTCTTTCATAAGAGGGAAACATGTTCCATCTTCCTATGGGCCTTGTCTTCCTTCCCCTATTTATTGCCCAATTGATATGAGGTTTTTATAAATGGGTTACCATTTTGATTTAAACTAATCACCTTCACCTAACACATATGTTAATGAAAAATGAAACTGATTGTCCATGCTTAAGTTCAACACATAAACCATTTCTTCGAATCTTTCTCAATGTGTTACTAGTCTTATGACCTTAAAATGCATGAAAATCCTATCATAATCATATGAACATAAACTATTTGAAAATGGTCTTAAATACATGATTTTAAAAACGAATATTATCATTCTAGACTACATGACAATAAAAGGAAAAAATTCGGTCCAATTTGTACAAAAATAAAAATCACAATGAATAGACCTTATTATATTACTGTAAAAGAAATGATATACTCTCTTCAAAAAATAAACTAAAATATATGTTGTTTTTTCTAGATCCGATTATAATTGAAATCCATGGTAACCTAATTTTTATTCCTTTTCATATGGATTTAACTTGTTCTATCTGACTATGTGTGCAATCATTCTCCATTAATGACATATAAGAAACCTTATAGAGGACAAAAAATTACAATGTTCCATATTTCACCTTATCAAAAAATTACATGCATTCCTGGGTAGTATTAAATCCAAGCATACATTATTGTATGGATTTAAATTATAACTTAACTAATAATTCAAAAAACAAATTAAAAGTGTAAGTATAGAATAACAAAACCTCAATTAAGTGTTCATTTAAATGTATAAGGGTAAATAAATTATTTTCATTAAAAGTTTAGTTAATATTATTATGGATAAAATTTTCATAATGATGATTAAATTTATAAGAAAGCCCCAGAATGGGAAATAAGATATTTTGTGAAATGTGTCGAGCTCCCATAATATAATATTTTACAATTATTCCCCCTAAGTCAAAAGAAAATGTGTTTTTATAAAATTTTAGTAATAGTTTCACAATATTTTCAAACTCCTTTTCACCATCAAATGATTACTTTAATTTTACTCTCAACTTCTTGAATGTACTCCTTTTATATTATTTCATCATGGAAATCTTATTCTATTTAAATTGAGTTATATTATTTAATATAACTTTATTATTCGTATTTTTAATCATTTCCTATATTTATTAAAAAATATTTGAAAATTTTTCATATGATTTAAATCGATGATGTAGTTTATAATAAAAAAATAATACTTTTGGATTGTGTGGAGACACATTCATTTTATCATCTCATTTTAATTCATAAATAATATCTTATTATATTTAATAAATTTCTAATATTCTCCTCCTATTTCAAAAACTCTATGTGAACCCATAAAATATTTTATTAAACCACCAATGTCATTCTAGTATTTCATTGTTTTTTAGTAGATATAAAAAGGTAAATAGCATTGTTATTATAAAATCAAGAAAAGTTTACCTTAAATGGTTTATATAAAACATTCATTTATAATAATTCTTTATTTAATGAAATTTATTCGATATTTTATTACCATTAAATTATGAGAATCATGGATATTTGTAATATAACTTTTTTTAATGTAATCCCCTTTGATGAATATGAAAACATAACACTTAATAATCATATATCAGTTATAATTACATTTAACGGATAGTCACAATATGTGTTATAAATAACAGTAATATTATAATAAATATGGATGAAATTGACAAACAGAAAATAAATAATATTCAATATAATAACCATGATGAAATAATCAAAATTACCATAATTCTATCTATTTTTTGGATCATAATGTGGGAAGTGACCCCATCATCTTGTTGGTGTTGTAAAGATGATTTAGTGAACATATATGAAAAGTGTGGCCTATATTGATTGAGATGAAGTCGAAGAAAGAAAAAAGTAGACAAAGAACATTATTTTTTTTACTTTATTCATTCAAATTGAGAAATAGAAAAGGAAAATTAAGAACACTATTTCGGGAATTAATCCTTATAATTATTGATGGGTTACAAGTAAAATATATTAACAGGACACACTATCAATCCTAAATAAGAAAAGAAATATCTATATATATATATAAATAAGTTTGATAAGAAATGGGAAAAATAAGAAGGCCACCTATACATTTTATGTCACTACCTAACCCATATCGGAGCTGGATTCTCTACTACCCCATTCCCGACTACATAGGCCATGGGGTGGCGACAACTGCCGAAGGAACACTAAACATTAGGATGCCTTTGTCTAAGAATAATTACACCCACACATCCAAATCAATGAAAAAGAAAAGAGGGAAACAAAAATAGGACACACCATTACTATATAAGGAAACAAAACATGCATTGTCCTCTAATGATTATAAATATTAAAAGTTAAACTGAAAGAATGTGGGGAAAATACACACATGATCAGAAATATTTCAAGTCATTACAAAAAATTGAAAACTACAATAGCTGAGAGAGCCTTACTTCTGTATCCCATGATACAGCCACCGTAAGTGGTCCAAGAACCTCGTATCCCTAAGCAGATATGAAGTCAGGGTCATATTTTCAGTCATCTGTATATGGAATGATCCATGTAGGCAATGCTCATGCATGGGTTGGTATAAACAGACATAGCAGGACGCCATGAAATGGAGAAGGGGAGTAGTAAGAGATAAAATTGTAGGGGAAATAAGTTGATAGAACAAGGTACAATTAAAGAGTAATTCTCAACCCAATAATGGAGTGAAAGTAAAGTCATCCAAACATAATGAGCCCAAAACAGTGAGAAGATGAACTTATCATAGATTCTTCTCATCTTATAGAAAGAGAGTAGACTCATCCAACCATGAGAATCTAGACATATAAGAATATAGAATACCCCACACATCTTCACCTATCCTGGAAGGAGAGTAACTAAAACCAAATGAGTGGAGAATTCAATAGTATATATACATATTCTTAGTCAAAGAAACACTAACATGAGAGTAAGGGAATATCCATCACACAGCTCATCTGAGTAAAGGTGTTTCCAATAGTTCCATAATTTTCCATCAATGATGCCCAGCATCCCACACGTCTTCCCTAAACCTGATAGCCATAGATTCTCAATCACGGAACATTTATACTTTCCTCTTTGGGATGCACTCACTTACCCGCATGGTTTTAGGTCGCGTCATAAGGATACATCTTTATGGGGGAAAAGTGTCTCTCTTTCATGTGATTCCAAAGGTTTTTCAAGGCACATATGTCCCCTGATCTGTATAACCATATGGTGAAAAATCCAAGTAGATGATCCACTCCCTAGTATGTTAGGGGGATTCCACTCAAATTGTAGCCATATATGAACCACAACCTAGTGCACTAGGGGGATTCCACTCTAGTCACTAGTGATCTAATCCCTATTATGTTAGGGGGGATCAACACTTGGTAATCTATGGGGACCCACCCCCATCCCCACTAATGTTTAATATAGTAGAGGGTATTTCTTGATAAGTAGCTAAAGAGGACACACACCCTTTTGCATCAGGGGGATCAACACTATGGTCGTTGAGGTATGCCACTGGCCTAACCAACTAGAGGGTAAGCACAAAACTACCATCAGGGAACACCACTACCCTACCCAGCTGGAGGGTAAGCCCAAAACTACCATTTAGGAACCCACTACCCATTCCACCTAGAGGGTAATTCCGATAATGATCTACTCATTGAGTAACTACACTGCCCATTCATATTGGATAGAACCAATCTGAAAACATCAATGAATACCTCCTATAAGGTCAATTGGAGGGTAATATTAGAAATCATTGATAATCATTCGTGGTCATATCTATCCCCAATAATCGCTTCGGATTAGACTCATGCTGAGAACATTTCACATTGTATCTTGAAATCCTCTACGTAGGGCACCATGACGTTCAATGTGGAAAAACAATAGGATAGGATACTAATAGTACAAAATTGGATTCCTAATGAAGGATACATGAGAGATGTAATATTATGTGTGAACAAAGTACATGTGGGTCCCACATGTTTTGTGGCACCTCCTCATCGCATGGTCGTATACCCAGCCACACTTGGGTACTGTACTACATATGAGCACCCCTATGCATACTCATGTACTCTTAGAGTACATGGTACATATAGCCCAAAAGGCATATGAATGCATGATGGTCATAGTTGATCCGATGGTAAACCACATCATTTGACTAACAAGCCACCTCAAATGGCTCCGGATATCCAAACAAATTACACCATTGCGATCATTCCTAAAAATAATACCATGTTGAGTATTCATTTTCCCAATTAGAAAACCAATGAGGAAGATACATTTCACCACATCTCACATGAAAATTTCTTCATGGGTCCTACACCTTGATTCCACAATAGGTCAAATGCATCACACTATTTTGATTGTCTCGAAAACACGCAAATGATTGACTACTCATTTGTTCCAAACAAAAAACTGGTGAAGAAGTCACATTTCACCAGAAACACCCAAACCGGGCCTCAAGGGCCCCACAAATCATTTTATTTAATGTAATCAATTTTTTTTAAACATCTGCCTCAAATTCTAATTCGCAACACTGCTAACGACATGTCAGTTAGATGTCAGATACAAGAGATACATCTATTTCAAGAATCCTCAAATAATAATGAATATATAATTATTATTAAAACTGTAGATTTTTTCCTTTAATCATTTACCCACATCATAAAACTCTCATTATAGACTCATAAGGTCCACCTCAAATATAGGATCACATTTTTGAAGATAGTGTAAAAAATGAACACGTGTTCTGAAAGATACCGGGGTTTCAAATCCCCTCGGCCAGAACTCGCATGCTTTGGTTGGACCGACTGGCTCCATCTAGTCTGTTCTCACTAGGCCATCCCACTCTAGCCATCCTAGATCATCTTAGAACCATGTGTCCCATCCACATTTGGTCCACAACACATCCGCGTTTAACGGATCCCACTCATGCCACACACGTGATCTGCATCCTTATAGTCATCTGGTGCACACGGCCGCCACACCACCTGCCTAACCAGCATCCCTCTCTGATGACCTCATCTTCTACAGCTAATGTAAACCACCACTAATCCTCTGGCGAACCCCACATTAAGCCTCACTGCCTTCTCCATGAAATGTCATGTCGCCACAACACCAGCCCCTGATCACCCTCGTGCCACCCCGAACCACCATCAGACCATCTGAACCTTCTGTGGACAACCAGCAACACCTCAATGCTTGGAAAATAAAATAGAGACTAGATCTGGGATCCTTGGATCCTGATCTACATAGCATTAAGCTTCACTTGAATATCCATCTCTGTTTTGACGTGATGAAAAGTAAATTCTACTTCCGCACACCACCACGACTCTTATGGTGCGCAAAACTCGAAAGTGAGCATAGATCTAGACTCCTCAAATCGAGGGCTTCACAGAAAAATGATTCCTCCAATGATTTGTTGACATTGAAAGTGATGAAAATTTGTTGATGAATAATTTACTAAGAACGTGAATAATGGGTGATGAACACAAGGAATGTGTGATCCATAAATAAAATGGTCAATGGTTGTCATTAGCTTGGCCATCAATAAAGGAGTTCAAATATACGAAAATGATCAATTTTTTTACAATCAAAACATTACGTAGGTATATCTAGAATACGAAATAAGAATCCTACCTAGATTTTGGATTGTTCTTCATATTCAATGTGATCTGATCGACCCAGATTTTAAGTATCATAATGATCCACCAAGGATTCTATATCGGTTCGCCTATTGTAATGGGAGGAGGAGCTCTCACTAATTTCCTTATACTCTTATTTATAGGAAACCACCAGTGGTCACAAAATCCAAACCCCCCACACCATCTCACATGAGTTCTCCCCAAGGGTAAACACCACAATATAAATTCAATGATGGTTTTCGATTTCTAGTATGAGTATCTGTTCAAAATTTATTTGATCTAACATCAAAATAAAATAAATATATTTAATTAATATATTTATGAAAATTCCCTCGGTAACTGTTTTTAGATAAGGCCTTCTATGACAAAATGTTATTACTTTCCTAGCGTAAACGCTACACTTCGGACACAATTGTGGTCTCCGATTTATTATTTGAGATATTGTTTGAGAGATATACCATTTTCATTGTGCGCATAGTAGAAACACATGATTTCTTAATAAAACCAATTATAGGAACAATGGACCTCCGAATCACATGCCGTCTTAGAACCTTGCTATGAAAATATATGTATAAATATTCCAATGTCTTGAAATTTAAAAACATGGTCTCTACATCATTCAGTCCTTTATGATTTTCATTACCAAAAGGTAAAAATAAGGATAAAACTCGAGAAATGATATCACATCTGGCACTCCAACTCCCATGAAGTCTTCTACATGTTTTAGTGCTTCCATAGAATAGGAACCCAAGGGATGAATTGTCCTCATGAGGCACAATTCATTGGATGATAAGTATAGTATCATGCAAAAATTTCTTCAGATGTGACACGTGGAAAACGTCATACAACCACTCTTGCTATAGGGGTACATAAAGGTGTTAGGAAACCTCTTCATGCTATCGAACGACATAATGAACCATAGGGATAGCTTTCTTCCTCATCAAAAAATATACACCATATCCCATAGCGTATCCTCTAACACATGTATCGAGCACTTGGTCGGCCCATAAATCTCGGGGGTGAAAGTTTCGTCTCATCTAAAAATAGGTCCTGAATACATGGAATCCATTCCATAATCATGATAGAATCCACACATCACAATTAGATACAAATGTCAAGGGTACCCTATAAAGATAGACGATCTCCCTTATATACAACTTCCCCAAACTCTACACCGAACTCGACTCCCTGAATGAAAGGGAGTGATCTGAATCAGATATTTGGTATACTATCACCCAAATGGAATCATTGACCATTTATTTGCATGGAATCCCTTTAACGAAGTTCATGGATATGTCATCCAATTTCGACTATGGGATTTCAAGCGGTTGTAACTACCCACCGGAACTCGATGCTCAGCCTTCACCCATAGGTAGATGACACATCGTGAGATGAACTGAACTACGTATCCTCTCACAAGAGACCACAAAAACTACCTTAGATGATACCTTAACATTTTCCTTACACTGCAATGTAAAAATAAGGGAGAAGTGTGGAACTCTTACATCACCTCCTCCAATATCGTAACTAAAACAACTTTTTGTCTCTAAAACAAGATCATGTGATTCCATTCATCATTATATCCATATGGTGCATCACCTACAAATACTTTATCATGATGAAAAATGGATAGAAGGTCTTATATATGGGAATATTTCACATTCTCAAAAATATAAAAAGATTCAGCACCATTAACTGTAGATAATCTATACCCTCTAGATCCACTAGGGCCAGTTGCATGAAGCTAAATGATCTGATGCTTCCTGCACTAGGAGATCATGGGAAATATTGATAAGGGATTCTTATACATTGCTACCATTTTATGGATTTCATACTATAATGAATTTATATTCCTACATGAATCTCTACTAGTATCTCCAACTCAGGTTCAGGTGTCTATAAATTAATGCATACCCAAAACTCTGATGGTCTAAAGAAACCACAAAGCGCTCTCATAGAAGGAAATGTCCCTAAATCCTCCAAGAGAAGACTACCACTGCCAACACTAGGTAGTGACTCAAATAGTCTTGTTTATGGGGTTTCCATCACCTTAATATGTGATCTTTAACTATTTTATCATGTTTTATGTTGAGTACACAAAGGTACCAATGAATAGGGTCATTGAGTAATCGAATACGACTACAAGAACCTAGGAATGAAAAGAACGTGGAATACGTTGTTCGTATTTTGTTCTCAAGGAAGGATATTAATAACTAGACTTGGCACCCTTCTACACTCCACTAGTGGAATTACATGAAAAATGAGGTCAAGCCGAAAAACGTTACCAGGAATATTGATACCTTCTTCAGTTTTCAATTGCATAACCCCTATATAAATGTATAAGTCATAGGGGCTCATCTAAAACACCTCGTTACTATCAAAATTGGGTAGAACTGACTCACCCTCATGGGTTTTTTCATGTCTCAAAAACATGTATTGATAGTAGAAGGACCCCTCTTCCTCATTCATTCAATGATACATATAAAAACCCTGACACATGGTTACAACGATTCCCCACATCCTCCTAGTAAAACCTCAAGCAGGAAACTTGGAGGAAGAAGTAACTCACACAGTGTATATTATGTTCTAGGGAAATATGTGGAAGAAACACATAATGTTGTTTTTTATTATATCACAAGATTTGTGATCGTAGACATCCATAACATGCACCTACCCACAGCCCCGACCGCTAGCATTTTGATCATGATGTGGGATGCCTAGTGGTGTTTTTGGGACATCATAGCATCTTCCACCACCCATAGCTCTTCCTTCTCTTCTTCTAACATCACCTCCCTTGGGACCACCCTTCTGCAACCTAGGGGATCCCTAATCACGATGATGTCTATGTCATGGAATATAATCTACCATGAACATGGGGAGTTCATCATGTCTTGTCACGATGTCATGTAACATGTGTCCTCACCCATCACAAGAAAAGACCTGGCCCTCCTTGGGATGTCTTGGTGCTCTACACTGCCCCTAACAATGTTCTTGACTCTGATCATGGGGAGGCCTCCTGCATCGAGGCCCTACTAACTGAAATCTTATAGCTAATACAAATATTTCATATCAATTGTGCTCACTACCAAAACTGTCTAACTGGTACCCCTTTGATATCAATATCTCAGTCACTAGTGTCTGCTCTAGTACCGTGACAATGTTGGGAAATCACAAGGGTACTATGCAGGCAAGGATCCCTCTACCGAGTCTTTGCTCAAACATTTGTGACATGAAGTAAACATCATGGAACATGTCCAAAGACTACCATGTAAGGTATGTGATCCTAGTAGTGTATGCATCCACCGTAATACCTCCCGGATGAAGCTCTATAAGATCCCTAAATCTAGAAGAAGTGTATGTTAAAGGGGTAGTACTCATCATGGAATATTTTTTGTAAGTCATCTAATGTGAGTCTTGAATCATCGTGCATCAATGTAACCAGGCTCCACCAATTCCCATATACTCCATGGAAAAGTCTAGTTGTCAAAGATACCATCTGATCCATCAGTGACTGAACAAGTCTAAAGAGTCATACAACCGAATCAAGGAAATATTATATTGTCGGAGGTTATAGACGACCATAGAACATCAATAGTCTCTAATGTTAGAAATCATGGAGTAGACTCATCCTACTATGTTGGGTCTAACTGAACCTTAATTTCTGGAGGTTCTTCTACCTTCCCACAAGGATAAATGAGATCACATGATGGAACCTTAACTGAGTTTGCATCGCTCACGAAAATTTCATCAAAACCAGATTTGTTATCCTGGATAGTTATCATCACAGAGGCAACATGAAACTTATCAAGGAGTACTATGGTAAAATGAGAGTATATATATATATATATTCCAAAATATATGGAGATCTGACTCAATATAGAATCTCAAAGATTCAATCCTATATTATGTAATTACCATCGATCCTTGCAAAAATTTATCAGGGTGTGAAGTTGAAAAGATGGGTTTTAGGGTCCTAGTGAATGGATATGTTGTCTTCCAAACAATCATTGGACTACCTAACTTATGATCGTCACTCAAAACATATTGAAACTATTTCCTTAAAGCCAAACATGAAATTTTTAAGAAAATGCCTAAATAATTCTTCAAGGGTCAAACCACATTTGATACCACTTTTTCATGACTCACCCAATTTCATGGCTTGAGCTGCAACTAACCCATGATTGGCTCCATTTTCCAGTGTTGTCAACAAACACATGAGGGACAACAAAATCATGGAGGCATTTTCCTATGAACATGTAAAAAACATGCATCCAACACATTGATAAAGTGTATAGGGAATGGAAAACTAGATACAACACAACTATATAAGGATTCAAAACATTCATCGACCTTTAATCGGTACAAGTAAATAAATGTGAACTAATACGTAAAGGGAAAAATAAACTCCCAACCAAAATAGTGTAACAACATAAAAAAAATTGGAATATTAAAAGAAGATGAGAGGGCCACGCACATTGATCCCATGATATGACCACCATACGCGGTCCAAGCCCCCAATATCTCTATGTTCCTGTAAATTAATGATTAACCTATCCGTTGTCTACATATGGCATGATACGTGCAGGAAAATACCATCAATGTGTGAGTATAAAAAATGCTTAGTAGCACACCCTAATATGGGAAAGGAGGAGCAATAAGAGATACAAGTGATGAAGAATTCAGAAGAAAGTACATGGTAAAGTGAAAGTGTACAAATCATTCCCAAAAGAGAGTGAATGTTAACTCATCCAAAAATAGGGAGCTTGAAATGGTGAGAATATGAACTTCACTTCATGTCTTCACTACCAATACTAAAAGATTAGGCTCGTCCAAGCATTGGAAGTTAAAAACATAAAGAACATGGAATACCCTACATGTCCTTTCCTCTCATAATGGGAGAGTAAAAAACCCATAGAGTGAGTACTCCAATAATATATCTATGTATTCTCAATCAATGAAATGCAAATGAGATTCTAATGGGATCTCTGTATCAAATCTCATCCTAGGAAAAGAGTCTCCAATAGTTCTAGAAGTATCCATCAATGATGAAAAGAATATCACACGTCTTCCTTAAACACATAAATCAAAGAGGAACAATCATCACACCATGATACTATCATCTTTTGGTGGAACTAAATCTCTCATACTATTTTAGGTCATTCCATAAGGGTGTGTCTCTTTGTGGAAAGTGTCCCTCATTATCGTGAGTCAAAAGGTACCTCAAACCACATCTCTCCACGGATCCGTATAGCCAGATGGTGTAAAATCGAATTAGGATGATCTACACCCAAGTAGGTTAGGTGTATTCCACTCTAATTATAGCCCTTGTGGTCTAGTTACCTAGTGTGTTTAAGGGATTCAAGTCTATTTATCCCTGATCCACGCCCTAGTGCGTCAAGGGGATCATGACCTAAGAGTCGATGGGGACCCATTTTCCATTCCCACTAAAGGTTCATATGCTAAAGGGTACTACCTGACAAGTAGATATAGAAGACTCACATCCTACTGCATTTGTGGGATCAAAAATATAGTCATAAGTGTACGAAACATGCCATCCAATGTAGAGAGTAATCCTAAAAAAACACCAGTGGATGCCACATCCTAGCGTAGCTCGCGGGTTATCCCAAAACTGCCATCAGGTTACCACTACCCAGACCTACTAGAGGGTAAGCCCAGTACTTCTCTGTTCAATGTGGAAATACACTATAAATTCATGTTGAAGGGTACCTCTCAGAAATTATCAAGGAATATATCTTCCCATCCCAACAATAGGGTAAGCTCGGATATCTCTAACAATCATATGTTATCACAGTCATCCTTGATCATCACCTCATATTGGCATAATGCTCGGAACATCTCACATCATATCTCTAAATCAAATATGGATGGAACCATCACATTTAACATGAGAAAACACTCATGATAGGGTAATCATTGGAAAAAATCAATGTCTGATGAAGGAGATTCAAGAGATAGAGGATTTAGTGTGGAACATGACATGTGTGGGACCCACCCAACATGTCCCCGTGCCTCATCACCTGGCCTTGTACTCAAACACACTCAGGTACTAGATTATACATGAGTACCCCAAAGCATGCTCAAGTACTCTCGAAGTACATGGAACCTATCACCCAAAGGGCTGACTAGCACACGATGCTTGTCATTAGTCCGATGGGAAAAAACATCAGTTCACTAACATGCCTCCTCAAACATCTATAGATATCCAAACGAATCACGTTGTTGCACTCCTTGTGGAAAAGTACACTGGATCAAAAATTCATTTTCTCAAATTGGACTCCCAGTGATGAAGATGATTTTCATAGCATCAAAAGAGAGTGATGCTTCCTGGTTCCAACAACATGATCGTGGAACACATCAAACAAATCACACCACTATGATCCTCTCAAATAATTATCCGTGATTGAATAATCATTCATCCTAAATGGAAAACTACTAAAGAAGTCACATTTCACTAAAAATGCCAAAACTAGAACTCATATGGATCACAACTCAAGTTCAGTTTATGTACCCAAAATTTGTCTTGAAAAATCCGCCTCAAATTCAGGGGCTCAATACTATTGAAGGGGTATCAATAAGATTTTATAACCATGATATATGTTTGTTTCAGTAATCCTAAAATAATAATTATTACACTATTCTTATTAAAATTGGGGGTTTTGTACCCCCGATCTTCATACCCATAAGAAAAAACTCAAAGCCAACCTCAAAATGTCCTCCTCATAGAGAAGATCACATTGATATAGGCATCATGAAAAATAAGTTCCTAGATTGAATGATACAAGGGGTTTGAATTCCCCTCGTCCTGACCCATCCTACTTTGACCAGTCCACTTGGCATGGGCCAGCCCGTTCTGGAAAGCCCCACCCACAACTGAACCTCATTCAGCCGGTGTCCTAGACATATGCACATTCTCCAAATCATACTACCCATTCAATCCTCTTCCTAGCAGTCATCCTTGTCTGACGCCCTCATCCTCCACATCTCTTGTCGGCCACCACCGCTCCACCGAACCGACCCCGTATATAGACATGTTGCCTACACCGTGAAGAAGCCTACTACCAAGACACCACATCGGCTCTTTATCACACCACCATGAACCACTACCAGAAAAACAAATCCTTTAGAATAACACTGAGAAGACCTCGGTTCTTAGAAAACAAAACTGAGACTTGATCTAGGATCCTCTAATCTAGACCCACACATCCGTAATCCTCAGTCGAAAATCCCTCACCGTTTCAACTAGATGAAAATCATCCGCTACTTCTCATCACCATCATGGCTCTCCCGATGCCAAAAAATCGAATCTTATCATATGTCTAGAATCATCAGATCGATAACTTCATAGAACTATCCTTCACCCAATGATTTGTGGACTTTTCAATGAGATTAAAAGTTGTTAATGAAGATCATAAAAAACATGTGAAGAATGCGAAGAATATGATATCTAGAATCTAAATGGTCGATGATCATTGTTAGTTTGACCATCATCAATGGATTTAAAATCAGGGAAGATGGTCACAACTACATTATGAGAACCAAAACATAAATCAGGGAGCTATAAAATCCATAAGAATAATCATACCTGAATTTTGGATCCCTCATCGAGTTCACTATGCTTATATCTACCTAGATCTAACGTTTCGTCGTGATCCATCATGGATTCCGCATCGATTCACCAGTCAGAATGAGTGGTGGAGCTCTCGCCTCTATGAGAGAAATGAGCCAAACCCTTTCAAAATTCCTTAAACTTGTATTTATAGGAAACAACCTACATGCGTGGAATCTGATCCTCCCACACCCTCTCACTTGAGGTCTCCCCAAGGGTAAACACCGTGCTACAAACTCAACTCTGGTTTTAAATTTCCAATCCCAATATCTATTAAGATGTTATTCAATCAAAATTCAAAACAAATTCATTATATTTAATTAATTTATTTACCAAAACACCTAATTATCGTTTTCCATAGAAGTCTTGCACCGGAAAAGTAACGTCTTGGGTAGGGTAAATACTATGATCTAATCTCAATAGTGCCCATAGATTTAAAATGTGAGATAATGTTTGAGAGATATCCCATTTTTGTTGGGTTCATTGTATTAAAAATTGTTAATATTTTTATAAAATAAATTTCAGGCACACCCGAACATAGAATCTCAGTCCATCTCAGCGCCTAGCTCTAGAAATATATGTACAGATATTCCGAATTCTTAAAAGAAAAAAACGTGTCTTTACATTTTATGTGATTACCTCATCACATCGCTATATTCAATGACATTATTATTCACTATTCATTACTATAAAAGCTTATTTATATCCTCATGTACTACACTAACTATGAGGATTCTTATTTTAAACAAATAACATTATGAAACACTTAGTAGAAAACTACAAATTTCCACAGGAGTATTCTCAATTCTCATTTGAATATATTAAAGAATATCACCATTTCATTATGATCTAATTTCATTAATGATACTAAAAAATATTAATTTATCATATATAAAATTCATAAAAGATCACTCAACTACATCCATTTATTTCATCCACTCCACATTCTAAAAAATCCCCATCAATGGGTTATACAAAATATAAATTACATTGAATCATACAATTAGTAAAGGTGAACCTTTTCCTACTCAAAACACACCATTGATATTCATTTTATTTTTAATATAGAAACTCTATGTGAATATAATTATAGATAATAATTATATAAATATTTCTATTAAATTCTTCATGGTTTGTTGAGAAATGTGTCTAATCAAAATATATAGTACTCTCATTACCAATATAATTCCCTTCTCGTTACCCTTAATAAAACATCATACCCATTTTTTTATATTTCATATTTATTTCGTTTCATATAAATATCATCAACACATTTACGATAAGTGATTTGAATGAATCACATGGCGAGACTCAGTCATAAAATATAAAATAACCTATGAACTCTTGAAATATGAGTCAAAATCCTCCTTTCTCCGGATCTTCCTGACAAGTCTTTTTTAGGGATATGGTTTCATGTACCGAATGATATAGGCATAAAAAAATGGAATGAACTATTATTATGAGTTCATGTTGTTGGTGTATATGGAATTCTAGGAATAAGGCTAGGTTTGAGGACATTATATCCATATGGAGATCCATTATAATGTGAATAAGATCCCTCCTCGTCTCTATAGTTAGTAGTATCAACAACTAGCGTGATGCTCCATCTTCAAGATCTCTATAGGTGAGTGTCTCTTGGGAAACCATATATTTTTATGATGAGGGGACACTTGGTGCAGTGGATACTTCGAGAATTATTTTTAAAATTTAATTTTGATGATTTGTGAATCTATGTAGGGATTTGAGGTGGCAAGTTGGTTCATGACTACAGTGGTAGTGTCATTCTTGTTTTTTCTTCCTAATATTTGCATGTGAGCTCTATCCAGACCGAGGACGAGGAAATGTACATGGGGATGAGCCTATGAAACCATAATAATACCACTTTTAATTAGGTATAACCTGATTCAATTATCATTCGTGATTTTATTCATGAAAAAAGATTTATTCCTTGGTCGATAGCCCATATCATTAGAAAATGTAGATCCATACTCACCAATAGTAATATTCATCATGTTAGTATGTGGAATGAAGGAAATGAGGTGGAAAATCTTATTTCTTTCATGAAGGTGGTGGTTAAGGGTTCCAAAATCACATGATTCTCAAACAAAAGTCTCTTTAAACTTGATGGGGTCAAAATTATCATAGGGGATGAGCTTGGGCTTTATAACATAAGGCCTCCCAAGACTTTTGTTTATTCTGACCTTGTTTTGGGGTATACCTTTATTTTTAAATAAATATATAACAATATTAGGATGATGGATACTAACATCTCTTATCACTATATATGATTAGAATCATATCTCATGAGTGTGTTGATATTCCAATGATTCCTAATGTATGTTAATATATTTTATATGTGATTAAAATCTCATATAATTTGACTGATGATGTAATAATACTTGTTCAATGTATTATTGTTTTTTACAATGACATATGGATTTTTCTCCCAAACATTTCTTTATCTGGTACTATGGAGTTTATATTACTCTGAAATTTGGAGAAATATATGGGATACTTTCTTAATTGTATAATCCTAAGTTATGAACATTATTTCATGTTTTATTTATTTTTATCATGCTCAGGAAGATTTTTTTTGTTTTACAATATTTTCATTGGTATAAAATGAATTATGATTTATAAGAATATCAAAAAATAGTGTGGGGTTAGAATACATGAATTTTTTATTTATATAATGAGTGAACCATCAATGTTTTTTTATTAAAGAGTAAATATATTTTTGTAGAGAAAATTATTAATAAAAAATTTAAATAATGTGAAAATAATAACATTGTGATCCTTTTTGTGGTTATGATAGATCATTTCCATTATGAAAGAAAATTTTAGAAATGATGTATTTTATATTGTGTTTTTTTTGTTGACTAATATGAGAAAAAAATCACATCATGGTTTGAAAAACATACCATAGTACACTTGAAAATTTAATTGTTTCATAACATAGACAAAAATTGATTTCAGACTAAAAAATAAAATCGAAGTGTGTGAAAACACATTTTTAATTAATAAAAAAATTAAAGGTGGAGATAATATGTGAAGTTCTCATGTTATCATGATAAGATCAACATTTCATTTTGATTTGTTTTTGTTTCACAGAAGGATAAAAATACATCCTAGTTAAAAAAATATGATTCTTTTGATATTTAAATTAAATTTTTGTTTTGTGGTTTTATGATTCTACAGAGGGATTTATGATATTATAAAATATTTTCAAAGTTAAATTTTATATTAGAAAAAATTCTCATCGTGAGAACCACTTTATGAATTTACGACCTCTTTAAAAATTTATAGATGTTTTTAGAATTAAAGTGATATTGTTTCCTATAATTAATAGATAAAATTAATTACATAAAAGGGGTGTTTTCTATAACATATCATTGAGGTATTTTATCTTAACACCTGATCTGGCGTGATTTAATGGCTTAAGGGAATTTCAAATATTTTTGGGTTTACACAGGTGATGAGGTTATCTAATATATCCAACTAGTATTTATTTCAACCTCATGAAAACACAAATATAAACTTGTATTTTTAATTGAAATTTGGCATTAATTACCCAGACAATATTCTTCCCATTCCATGAAAATCATATCATTTCACAAATAATCTCCCAAAAAATGGTGTAAAACTAAAAATAGGACATGAGATTAAATTATTGATACATACTATAAAGTATCCAATCATCACATAATCTATACAAATGTAACAATGTTTAATATATAATATCATAATAAATATTAAAAATAATACATTGAATATAAAATATCATGGGATCATTTTACATTATACAAACCAAAAAGAAAACAAAATGTAATATAACATAAAAAATGAAAATTTATCTAGATGTTACTTTTTTTCACCTCCCAAGTATCACAACCTCTATAACCACAACTGTAAAAATATTTTAATTTGAAATAGATAGGGGAACCCTCTCTTTACATGTATCATGAATAAAAAAATGTTATATGTGAAATTTTTTATGCGTATATAATATTCCTAAACCTGTACTTTCTAATTTAGAGCTAAAAAAAATAAAATATGTATTTCTAGATTTTATATTATTGATTTTGACCCAATTTTTACAATCCAACCCTTACAACATCAATACTAAATATTAAGTCACTTAAATACCCAAGGATCATTTAGGATTATTGTTTTATAGAATTTGAATAAACTATTGATAAATTGGATTCATAAATAACTAGATCATAATGATTAACATTATTTCCCACTATACCTAGTTTTTCATATTCCATAATAAATTTTCAATATATTTTAATAAAATATTTCAAATATGAAACCTTTCTAGACTCAAACAATTTATAAACATTCCTTATAACCTAGGGAAGGAATCATAACAAGGGTGAGATCATATACAAAGTAAAGGGAAACATAAGAATTGAAAATTTAATGTCATTAGAGATAACAAGATAAATATAAGGATATGATGACATAATCAAAGGGTGTGAACACTACAAAAGGGAATTCATACACATCAAAATCCATATTACCACTTATTAAAAATGTAATAAATCTTTTTCGAAATAAAAGAGAGATTGGAATGAATAATCATTATCTATGTGATGTTAGTATTGTTCAATGGAATTATTAAAAACTGATTGTAATCATAATAAAAACATATCTGTATCTTGAAACATTTTATTCCTAAATCGTTTGAGATCTTTATCAAAAACTACTTGAGCCAAGTTAAATTAATATGAGAAACCCTCTGGTAACTCCCTCCTTCTTGGCTACAAATGGAATAAATATTACCTAATTAATTGGAGCACTATCTGGGCACACTGATTTTATATGCTATATCAAGATCACCAGACAATATCTAGTTGCATACAACATATAATCCGTATTAGAATTACCAGGCGCTATCTATATCCACCCATAATATAATATATATTGGTCTCCCCCATGATATATAATAGTGATAAACCATTTTTTAAGTGGTATCAGACACACATGTTTATCATAAACAATGTCTAAGTACCATTCATGAATAATTCATTCATAAGACTTCACTTTTCTACCACAATAATAATAATATTTCTATTATAGCATTATTTTATAATGGAAAAGAAATAGGTTCCATAATAATCTCATTATTCATATAGTGAAAGGATAAGGATGGTATAATTAAAATATATATCTAGTTAAGTGTGTGTAAAATTAATGGTTGTTGATGTATATTAATGGATAACCATTAAATGATCACTAGAAACATTTTGATTAAAATAACCGACGACATTGAAAATATATTTTAAAAACTAAATAGTCAAAAAATATTCCAAAAATAGTGGCATTATAAAATAATATAGGGAACATATACATGATTATTCAAGTAAAAAAATGGTCAATATGGTGCAATAATCTATTCATGATATAAATGTTAAATGAAAAAATAGTTTAAAACTTTTCAATGGGAGTAAAAATTAACCCATTTGGAAAATAATAAGAAATTTAATATTAAACCATTTAAAATAAAGATCATATGTAATGTAAAATAGGTTTATGAAATCATTTAATTTTAGAAACTAAAACATGGATAAGGAATAAAATTATTCAAAAATAATAGAATATAGAAAATATGTATCACTTATAAATGAAATTCTTCATGTTTATTTTATAAATAAGAGAGGAAATGGAATGTAAACATATAAACCGTATCTATAACCAGAGTAGAGTAAAATATATGTTGTATAAGGAAATAATTGTATATTATTCCCCATAGGGAACCTTTAACATAATCAATGTAGAAATGAAAGAAGATTGTAACAATAACACTTTTCCACTTTTAATTTTTCAATCATAAGAAACATCAAATAATAACATCAATTAAAACATTATTTATTAGGAAAATAATTAAATTCATTATCTGACATGCCAATGTAGAATCATATACACATCATAAAGGAATATAGCATCTTATCATTAAACATATATCCTATGGAAATGGAATTTGATATGAATAACCCTTAGAAAGATCATATCCTTGAATACAGAATTATTAGTGGGAATAATAATTGTAAGAAATTTAAATCCATAAAAAAAGTGTATATAAAAAATAAATCATCTTATAGATCAATTAACACATAATAATATCATACATAAGTAAATGAAGAATAGTTATAACCTAACAAAAGAAAATTGGGTTAATAGTCAATTTACCACTTAGTAGCACTCATGTAAAATGCCATGGGATTGAGTAATTAAAATTACATAATAAATTAACAGTAATTATGAATTATTCCGGATATGACATGTAAAATATGTTGTATATATTTCATTATAAAAAAATTATGTGAATTATAATAAAATATGCCTCAATGAAAGGAATCTTATGAATAAATACCTTACCATGAGTCTATACTTTCCATATATGAATATAACTATCAAAAAATAAAGTCATATAAAATAGATTATTTTTTAATATAATATATAGGTTTATTACATTATTTTTAACCAATTTATCTCATTTATTATAATGACACATTTAATAGATAATCAGTTAACTCTTCATCAATTACATTTACAACGTTCGGTCCATAATTTTGAAATAGATTCGGTGTGTTAATGGTTGTAAAATGGGACATTGGTCCACCATATATATAATAATAATAATAATAACATAATTATTATTCTAATACATGAAATATAATTTTACAACCAATACTTAAATATTTTTTATTAAATATAAACTAATTTACAATCATTGAGATGGTTAGTCAAACATTTTCTCGAGTAAATATTTTTGTCTTCGATGATCATTATAGAAAAAATACAAGTATTTTTTTATATTTTAATAATTAAAATAATGTCCCGAAGAAAATTTTATTTCATTAAATATACTGATATATATATCATTCATGTGATATGGTGATGAAAAAAACCACATCACTTCATGGAAGTTGTTGTCCAAAAGTATGCATGATGACATTATGATTTTTCATTGAATGAAATGGTAAGAAACTAAATATCTTATTTTATTTTTATATTGATATATATGTAATTAATATCATATAATTATAATAAAAACATAATTATTTCATGTTTTGATATGTGGTGATGGAAGATGAATTACATCAGTCTGTGAGGCAGTAGTCTGTTGTACACACAACGATAAATTCCAGTCCCATTTTATTGATATTAGAGATGGATATTGGTTATGAATATACCATGATAAAATAATAGTATATGTAATTAAGACAATTTATTATTTCATCATGGTAGAATAATATTCTAAGGAGGTGAAATAATAGAAAAAACTAAAACACGCAAATAAAAACTATAACTCTTGTATCGAAAATATCCTTTCTTTAACACCATAAGGCCTATAAGATTAGTATATTGCCTAAAATTATTACAATATAATATAGTAATATATTTTAGAATGGAATTTTTGTAGTGTTTGTATCTAAATAATGCGGTATTTGGTGTGAGGAAATTAGAAAATGTATAGCCCTTTTATAAGAGATGGGAGGGGTGCTATTGGAATTTTAAGAAGATTTTAAATTAACATATATTAATTTTGATGTAAAAAAGGGGAAAAATTGATATTAATTGAATCTAATATTATTATTGGTCAAAATATTCTCCTAAAATAAAAATTTTTCTTATTTCTGTCAAATTTTTAGCCTTACATTTTTTTTAACTCTTTAACCCTTTTTACAGTTAATGTGATATCAATATTTTATATATTTAAGAGGATATTATAGTCACTATAATAGAAAAAATAAACATAAACAAACCATGTATGATTTAATTAACTATATTAAATTAAAGTTTCTGAAGATAATTTTTCTAAATAATTTTAAATCTATTAAGAAAATATTATTTTCATATCATATTTAATTTTTCCAATTTTAGAAATATTAATTTACTTGCACATTAATAAAATAAGCACAAAAAATTAAATTAGAATTTAATATTTTAATACATACCTAAAATTAAATTTTTAACAATTAAATTCATTTATCACATTAATTCATTCAAATTATAAAAATTCTATAATATTTAATATAATTTATTTTGTTTTTCCATTTATTAAATAATTATTGCACGAGCATTGCATAAACGTTTAAGATAATTATTTATCTACTAAATGTTAAATAAAAATTACTAGGATTAAAATATATATTTTATTTTTAATGATAATATTTATAATTTAACATGTCTTTTGGTTTTCCACATGTTAACAATATTATAGTACTTAAAACCACGAGAGTCACATTCATTATATTTCTTTACATAAAATATTATAAAGGTCATAGTCATGTCAAAATATAAACAAAAGGAAATATAATGAAATATTGGAATATTATTGTAAAAATTACTCATCAAAAAATAATTAAATTTTTAGGGTTATTTCATAGTTTTTATCGTTTTATTTTTAACTCTATTACAATATTTTCTGTTTCCCGTGACAACATTCATTACTATGGTTACTATTCACACTCTCAAAAACTAAATGTAAACTATTAAAAAAATTGATCCTTAGGATTCCAAGTATTTAATCCATTTAAAAAAATTCAATACACATTAGTCCCTAGATTTAATTTAAAATTAAACCAATAAAAAGTGCAGATAAACATCTTTTAAAAAATTTCTCTTTTAAAGAATAAAATAATTCTAAACTAAATTCAAATCTAAAATAAATTTTAGAACCATAGTTGAATTATATTAAACAAATATGAAAGTATTAAATTATTAATATAATATAATTTTAATTTTTAAATAGTTAAAAAACTATTTTTCTATTAAAATGTCTATTTTTCACTATAAACTAAAAAACAAATCTTTTTATAAAAATAAAAAAACTCACAATAGGATAATTTTGTTAAGATAAATTAAATAATTATATTTATTTTATAAAATTAAATTTCTATTATTTTTATAAAATTATTATTATTCTCTATTATAAAAATAATCCTTTTTGGAGTAAAACATATTTCTGAAGAATAAAATGTGTTTTATAAAAATTGAGTTCTTATTTATAAAAAATTACTGAATACATTTTTATTTATTTCAACCTTTATATATATATATATATAAATGAACAATTAATTAATAATTTACTTACAATTAAATTTAATAAATATTTTAAGAAGTTCATATTTAAATATTAACATTTGACATTTTATTTATGGTCGGTGATGTGTTTCATACCCATTGTCAAACATAAAGTCCTTTAAAAATATTAGGATATTACTATATATTGGGTATAAGTATAAAACCAGTAGGTTAAGCCCAATAATTATGTACAATTCCATTCCTAAAAAAATCCAAATATGATAATTTTAAATTAATGAAGTAATGCACTCATCCTTTTATAAAAAAGAATATACATAATCAGAGTGGAGTTTCAATCAATTGTAACATTAAATAAAACAATTATAAATATTTGAAAATAAATAAATATGGTTTTAAAATCAAAACACACAATGAATCAAATCTCAAGGAAAACAAATAAATTATATATTAGGCTATTAGTCTCCAATGGTAACTCAAGAACTAGATATAAATAATGGATCGTTCCTGATATTAGTAATCAAAAATGGAAACCTGAATTTATAGATTAAATAGCCATTGGGATCCCTTAATAATTAGTGGGAATTCATATTTTGATATTCCCATTAGTTAGAGTGAATATATTACTAATATTATTATTTAAAGTGAAATCCTGAATAGAAATAATTCTTAAAATATTTTCCCAAGTAAAAAACTTATGTCATCTATGATGTATTAAAAATAACCAATAATGTCATAAATAAAAATTACACCAATAATTTCACCACTTTATTTTATATCATTTAAAAATACCATTTATTATCAACACTCAAAAATTCTTTCCATTGAACATGCATAGTCTATATACCAATAATAGGGTCACAATTTCACAATATAATAAAACCTCAATCACTATTAACTTGAATATTTTGAATAATTTAAACCTATTATTACTAAAAATATAAGTTAATACACTAAGTATTTTTTTAGAACCACATATATTTTCTCAATAAAAAGTAAATAATCATAAAAACCATACATCTCATTATACAATTGGGTTTTAGAATCATGAAAACCAAAAATTGAAATCCCCAAGCATGAGAGGCACTAGAAAATAATAAAAAATAGATAGATTCAATGACTTAAATGTGTAAAAATAGTTCAATTACTTTAATTAGAAGTAGATTTGGGTTATGTGATGTCTCCACACACCCCTAAAAATTAAAAGCATCAAATATTGACATTCTCTAGTGGGTAAAATAGCCCACTAAATTATATTATTGGAAACTAATTGAAGAACAAGGGGAAGAGAGATGAGTTAAATAGTAAAGGATCCTTAATATTTATATTTTGATATTAAATAAATAATATTCATATATAAAGTACAAAAATGTAGGAACAATGATGGATTTAAGAGGGTAACCCCATGGTTAAATTTTTTATGTTTTTAAGAGAATAATGGAAGTAGTATATAAAAAAAAACATTTGAATTTATAATTAAACTATTTTAATGTAAAAACAAGGGTTGATAAAGCAATGTACATAGAAATGAATTATACTATTACATTCACGATTTTGAGATTTTTTGTCTTCACAAGGACTCCTTCTATGGTCTTATAAGCTGACAATCTATAATATACATTGCAAAAAATATCATTAATTTTAAAACATCCAACAAAACTTATAGAAAAAATAAATAATACTCAAATTCAATACCTTATAATGAAATCATGTGTATCTCAATTATCGACACCATTCCACATTCTATCCCGTATAGGATCTCTATAATGAAACATAGTAAAAATTGATGTGAGTTTATTGAATCATCATAAAATATTTCTTCTACCATGTTTTATTACTATTTTTATGATGATTCAAAGGAACTCAACCAAAAGAAATGTATTTACACCCATAAAACCATGTTTTTATTATTAGCTATACGAATTGGTTCCATTGAAATTGTGGTATTACACTCACTATATATTTATTTAACATCAACAACATGATAATATGTTTGTTCATTTTACCATAATCTAATACTGCCACTCCCATGATTCACGACTATTTTTATATTATTATATGTCACAAAAACATGAGGAATGTATTAACCCCTGTCAACTTATATTTTCTAATATATAATATTAATTGGTTTCTCCCTAAATGTAGAATCACACACTTAATCCATATTTTCCTGATGAAATATAACATAAAAGTAAGGATAATACTTCTTTAACTAGGATTCTTAGAATATAATATAAATAGATGTCATCTAAGTAGGAATATATATCTAATAATAGAACTTTTTTATGTCTTTAGGATATTAAAAATGGTATGACATATAATGTAATAATTATACCCTACATATAAAATATCCATTATCACAGTCAAGGAGAATCCTTGAGAAACACTTGATCACCGATTGAAAATTCTTACGGTTCATGATATCAATAGGTATATGATTACTAGTGATATTGAGTTTTCCCCAATCACAACAAAATCCAAAAATCATCTCCTTAGTTTCTGATTCAATTCTTATTCTTAATCCTAAATATTTTCACACTTCAACTCAACACAATAAAAACTCACACGTATGACCATATAATGATACAAGTGGGTTAGGATTGATTATAGTCTGGAAACTATTATTATAATATATCATAATAAATGATAAATTTTTCTCTCAAAAATTATTATAATCATAAACACAATCATGGAGTGTATCTTCATGACTCTATATAGATCACATAATCTAAACATAGGTATAAGAATTTTATGTTATGTTATCTTTCAATTTCCTGACCATATATTCCTAAGGTATCATCTAGAACTATGATATGGATTAAGGATCATAGTTAAAAATTGAAAAGGTCACTCAATATTTTTTCAGAATCATATATTGGATAATATTTCTAAGATATTCCACTTTAGAACTCTACTTAATAAAAAATAAGCGAGGTTATTGAGTAACAAAAGAAGAAATAATCCTTATCATATTTCTTCCATTTGGGGATCATGAAAATATAATCCCAAAATTCTTAGAAACATCATCCAACATTCATGTTGAAATACAAAGTGTTTGTAACAAACCAAATAAATTTTAATAATCATCCACCACTTTCTGAAAATTGAGGTAACAAGACAAATAATTTAATATCACTTGTCCAATTTCAGGCCATTAATGTTTTTTTGTCATATGTAATCCTATTATCACCAACATATACACTCTAATTATTATAAGGATAATTTATCATAAATTTATTCATTAAAGAAAAAATAATGAAAATACAATTTTTGAGATAAATAATTTCATCACTAGAGAGAGATTATCTATTAATGATCACCCCACAATTTAAAATTCCTATTATTTTCTAACATTCATAATCTGAAACAATCTATTTCCAAATCAAATCTATCAAAGAAGATGTGAATTTCAAACAATATAAGAAGACATTTTTTTATTATACCTTTATACCCAAGTGGGAGTTTGTGAATATTATGAATAATTAACATTAATATTTAAATTCCTAAACTTCATATATATTAAATTTCATACCACAAGTATCAACATTGAAATTATTTTTACATAAATTTTAAAAGAGTATAAAAAAATAGTATTCTACATTTTAACAGTCACTAAGGCTTAAGCCTTTATATTAAATGATGTAATTTTAATTTTTGTATTCTATATACATTGTAAGTGCTTTTATGAATAAATAATACACCCAACACATAAATACATGTTTCACAATCCTCTATTAATGTTAATCAGTGAGATAATTAATTTCATGTGGGTAATATGGGTTAGAATCATGTTCAACTATATAGTTATTTTGTATATGAACACAATCCAAATCCATGACCACCAAAGTGTTAAAATAAATTATGATACCTTTACCTGGATTGGGTAGAATCAACATGATGTTGAAGTCAACCATTTCATTAGTTCATAAAATTATTTTTCAAATTTATTAATTCAATAAAACATTAATTCCCTTCCAATGATTTTTCATCATAGGTGAATCAAAATTTGAGAAATAATAGATAAATTTACATTATTTTCCTAAAAACCTATGAAAAATATGATTTTAAAAACATTATTGTAATTCTCCTAGTATATCACAGTTTTAACCTTATCAGTATCTACCATTATACCTTTTTTAGAAAATATATGTAGTAGGAATTTAATTTATAGAAATATAAATTTGAATTTAAATAATTTTATATAATGGAGTTGCTAATTTAATATTCCAAAAACTACATCAATTTTATCTTAATATTCTCCCACTAAGCAAGAATAAAATGACACATCATACATAAATAATTTGATAAATGTTTTAAGGTATCCATAAAATATAAATCTCATCAGTTGAATGAAAATTTTTGATGAGTTAATTTTTATAAAGGGTATCACTAGATATTAATAATTACTATACTTAATTCAAATTGAGTTCTTAGTAATATATGACTCCTTCACCCACTTTTTGTGAATTCCTGACATTACATAAATAATTGTACACCATACCACTCATCCATGTAGGTAAATGAGGAAATTAATTCATTTCAAAGGGTGCAAACTCTTTACATCCAGTAGATTTATTTTTTACAGAATGATTAATAGATGAGTGAATTTATCTACCATTTTATAAATTAATAAATAAAGTCATCTATATAGGTTTCTAGAAAAAGAGACGAACTGTTGGCCACATTAACACAGTAGGTTAAATAAAACCCTTGAATATAAGATCCTATATCATAATTATTGATTAATTTAATCCAGGAAGAGTTATTAGATAATATTATATATATAAAACATCATAAATAATATTTTTGAATTGGTATGTGAGAGTCTCAATATCCAAAAAAATAAATCATACTATACTCAATTTAGTATCCCATATTATTTAAAATATATGAGTGTTTCCATCATGTTAGTGGAACAAAATATCTCAAATATTGGAAATGATGTGGTAATTTAAGCTAACTATCTAATCCAACTCTAGGATGACATCAAAATCATATAAATCATGAAAATTAAAATCCCACATAACATATATTTAAAAGTTCACTTAATGATATGAAGTAAATGTGAAACCTTATGATTGACCACTAAAATATTCTAATATTCAATTTTTATATTATAATATTCATGTGATTCATTATTCAAAAACACCATTTTTAGTTCATTATCAAATTTAATCCTCATTTCACATCATGAATGAATTTCATGCATAATGTTCACTATTACACGATACATTTTGAGACACATTGATAATCCCCCTATTCTCTGGATTAGAATTTAATATTTCATTTTCTGATTTATCATTCCATTGGGAATATTTTTTTCTTATGGATAACATGAATAAGAACATGGGAAGATGATCAAAGTGGGATTTCAAAGAAAACATTCTCGGAATAGTGAACTGGAGGGAAGCCCAATATAAATATTGTTGCATCATTGAACCATGCCCAATGATCCTTAAATTTTAACTTTATATGAGGGAAATAATTTTTATAATTTAAATAAATAGTGTGAAAGGATTATTTTTAGTTTCAAATGGAGTTGTAGGTGGTCCAAATCAAAGATTAAATTCTCGTGTAGTATCAATGTCTCTAATCTCTCCATTTCAATCATATATCTAATACCAGAAATATAATTTAGAATTAATTTTATTGGATGATAGGGTCCATCCATAGATTAATTTTATTATTCTATGGAACACCAGGATTCATCAATCTAGAATCTCTTTTAGATAAATTTTTCAGAGGAATTAAATATGGTTTCTATTTTAGGTGAAGGGTGGAAAGTCCACATTCCAAAAACCTTTAACCACTATAGACCAACCATAATCATCTTAGAAGTCATTCACTATTGTTTCCTCTACCCATGCCTCATAAAATGGTTATTTATGGCAGTGTTGGTGTTTTTTTGAAACATCTTGTGTATATTTCTATTTTTTTGTCACGCTATGATTTTTTGTCTTATGGTTTTCATTTAGATGTAAGTTATTCTAAATCCCCTTAAATACTCAATAAAACAAACTATTCTCATTATTCATCCAATTTTCTATTATTTTTGTTAACATGATGATCCCATTTAATTATGTTATGAATTTATTCACATAGTGATGAGATAAATCCTTCACACAACAGTAGAGATTTTGTTTATTTTCTTTTTTATCTTCTTCAATACCACTTCTTTAAGGTGTCTTCCACCTTCAATTGAGATCTTTTCATCAATGGAAGTATAAAACAATTATTAATAGATTATATGGATTTTCATGGGTATGTATGGGATGTTATTTTATTCATTATATTCTCAATTAGTAAATTATTTGTAGGTAAATTCAATGATTTAGTTTCATCTTCATCACTACCAATTTTAACAAAGAAAAATTTTTAGAGTTAAAACAATCTAGTTCCTCCATGTGATAATTAAAATGATCATCTATGTCAATTAGTTATTAGACTTGGAATTTTTTTGTAATTTAATTAGTCAATGGTGTTGGAGAATTATCTCATTTATTGGAATCTTCTTGAACAATTGTGTTGAAATTTCTCATGAAAAAACATTACAGCCATTGTAGCCATAGAAACAACCTAAGATCATCCCATATTCATTAATTGATTTATATCGATATATATAGGTGTTTTATTTGTTTAATTAAAATTATTATCCAAAATAATTTAGTATTGGTGTATCCCAGTTTCTATAAACCCCATATATGGCCACTCCATTGCCAAAATCCCAAACAAATCTGACTGTCTCAATGTTACTTTTTCGATCCATCTAGATTAGACCCCAAATTATACTACAAATATTGATTCTATTTATAAGTTAAATTTGGGTGATAAAAAATTTTGGCACCATTTTCAGAAACCTAAGTATGTTTTCTTAAGCACTAGAATCCTTTTCTCACTCTAAATTCTCTATTCATACCCCATCATTTCTCTTATATTTCCCCATTTCAACATGTTTTCCCCCAAGAATGTGAAATCCTAATTTAAGTATAATCTAATCGAGTATCTTCAACATTAAACCATCATAAAACCATGATATAATCAATTTGGAAATCAATATTAGTAATCCCCAAACATATGGAATTTGTCTGATCAATCATTGAATAATTACGTGATACCCCCAAAGATATACAATCATCAGAGAAGGATAAATTTCTAATCTTCATGAGGATGGTTGAATAGATTGATCATTGGGATTTACATGATGTTTAACATCCTACCCATTCTATTCCTTATACATTTATGAAAAGATTATGTATTCAAGTGGAGATAATGAATTCCGGGGTTTAATGTTTGATATTAGAACTAAAAAAAATTAAACATGTGAGGAACCCAAAAATACATTTATTATACCTTACATATCATTAAGTTAAGTGTCTATTTAAAAAAACTCTCCTGAATATTATTAAGAACCAAACTTGTGTTTTTCACTAAATAAAGAGGTTTAAGGAATTGTTAATGGTTTGTTAAATTAAGAAGAAATTGATAGATGTATTCAAAAGTGTGTAATTGGACATCATGGGTTGATTTTAAATATTATAGAACCATTTATGATTTTTTAGAAACACATGTCACTAAAAGTTATGTGTAAATAAAAGACATTGTGTCCTTACCCATTCCTTCCACTAATCTTTTCAATTTGGTGGTAGGAACTTCTGTTCACAAGGAACCATTTCTATTGAGAAATTTTGAAAATGATACCATGTAAGATTGAAAGTCACATCATGTGTCTAAAAGTGTTATGAAACTAAATATCACACACAAGGTCCACCCTTCCGCTCCCTATAATTCCATTACAGGGGATAAAAAACAAAATTTTAATTTATACATATTTTAATTCAAATATTAAAAAAATCTTTTTGATGCCTGAAGGAAAACTAAAAAATAAAATGGATGGACCATTTTTTATATTCATGGGATTATAATTTCCACAGACACATATATGTTTTTTAAATAATTAAATTCCACACCTTTTCAATAAATCCAATGGATACTCAACCATGATCTAATGAAATTTGAGGATAATATAATCCTTAAGATGCTGAAAGTTGGTATTGGGTACATTTGGGGATCATTTCAAAATAATGATATTAAACAAAGTTCTTTCCAAGAGGCAACCCAGATTCTGCACTGATTTTATTTTATTTTGTTTCATTTTTTTTGGGATGATGGTTTTAAATAAAAGTGAAAATGTAAAATAAAATAAAAAAATATATTTGTTTTTCAAAAGGAAAATCTGTAGGTCATGGGGGAAACCCTCTCATGACTAACAAAACCATGAGACTCTAACCCATAAATTATGGGAGATAGGGGAGTGTTCTTTCCACAAACCTAAAACATATAGTTATTATATCTTATATTTTATTTATGTATATAGTTATATTTTAATTTATATAAATATAATTTAATTATTACATGTTGTTAGAATCTGTCTTTAGTGTTCTAAAATAAATAGGTATATTTTTTACCTTACCTTTTTTCTTACTTTTTTCTCAGGGGATGCTTGTGGGGTTTCAGTTATTTTCTAATGGTGTTTGTGTGTACGATATAGGGGATGTTGAGGTTGATTTATTTTTAGGTCATATTTATTTCAAGAGATAAAAAATAATTTTCCATCATTGCTAAGGTGTCTTCAAGTCATATGAATATTGATGGAGTAATAAATAGTATCATGAAAATTATCTTTAACCATCATCTTATTTTATTCCATGATTCATATTTTCAAAATTTATTTTGGAACACCTCTCCTCTCCTCTACCTCAACCCCCTTCTAAAGCTTCATTTCATAAAATACCGGTGATAATGTTATTCTATGTTGGGTGTGAAAAGTATGAAAAAATACATGTTAATGAAAATTATATCTGTATAAATAGAAGAAAATTTTTCATTAAACTCGAGCATGATAATGATAATTAAAGTATATGAAACAAAAAATAAAATAAATTTTCATTCCTTGATTCTGACTTTAATCCATATTTAATATCATGAGAAGCCATTTTAGAAATTATTATTATCTGATGTGATTTTTCACAATTGACATTTTGATCATATGTAGTTAAAATATCATGTTACACATCCTTTTGATTGTGGGCTATTGGTTTGAGATCATGATGTATGTCAATAAATATAATATGTGGAGAGATCAATTAAATTTTATAACGAGTATTAAAAACATCTTCCAAAAAATATAAATATAAAAACACCATTTTGGCATTAGAGAAATTGATTGACCCAATATGTGGATTTCAACACACGGGGATCATTAATCCATAGTTTTTTGCCCAAATATGGTAATTGTTTCTCTATTTGTGGTAATTTCTTTTTGACTGAGTTAACTGGAGATGATTCTATATTAATTGATCTTCACTACTTCCCTAAAAACAGTGAGACTGGGATTCATCGACACTGTCTCACTACATTGGTTGACTTGATTTAGGGAAATTCCAATTACCCTGGAAAAATATAAAAAAAGGAACCATAATTGAATACTCATCATAATATTAAAATGTGATTCCACCTAGTACTTCCATATTTAACCACGTGAATTAAAATTAACCCCAATGTATATTGTGATTCACATAACATCATTATTCTTAATTGAAACTTGATGAAATGTTATGTTAAATTTTAATAAAGGAATGGACTTAGTATTTGGTTATTCTTACGAAGCTATATTTTGTTAAATTATTTTGATGTGCTTTATAAATGTTTTGTATGAGATATTTTGTTGATAATTGTATATTAAAATGTCTTGGTAAAATGGAAATGAATATTCATTATTTTTTGAAATTTTTTATGGGATACAAAAAATTTTGTTGGATGGTGTGATTAGCCTTAAAATGGATAATAATCATTTTTTACACTATAATATTTCAGTGATTAATTATTCATAAAAATCATTGTTGGTGTGTTTTACAATTTTAATATCATTTCACATCATGATTGTAATTATTTATTAAAATACCCAATTACATGGTATGTTTTTATATACATTTCTTATCACCCAGTTATCTTGATTTTAAATCAATATTTTATTTTGGTATTCTCCTTTCCATTTGGAATATTTCATTTTTCAAGTTCACTTGAAGAATAACATAATAATATGACTAATGTGGGAATTGAACTAACAACATTCTAGTGAAGTGAACTGAATAATAGACTACTAAATTAATTATAGAATCCTAGTTATATGCCTAATAGTTCTAAAATATAAAGTAATTATATAATAAATCATGGGTATAATTTCATTCAACATTGTACAGAGCTAATTCTATATTTTAATGGGATTTCTAGGCAGCTGATGTTGAAGATAAATTTCTAAACTAGATTCTATTCCTATAAAAACATCCCATAATTTCAATCGTATATCAAGAAATACATCTTATTGTTATAAAATATACAATATGTTAAGGGAAATATGAAGAATAATTTTCTTATTATATGGTCCACCCTAATTCAGCAATCTAGAAGCATGTTTTTACACATTTTTCAGGGCCATACAAGCTATATTTCAAATGGGGTCACGGGTGAAAAAATACACATTTCACAAACATTTTTCAACTATATGCCTAATATAATAAAGTGGGTGACTTGGACTGGTCCTGGCTCATCCCAAAACACATTAAATTTCTATTTTTTAAAGTGGTGGTGGTGTTTTTGGAAGTATGATTTGTATGTTTCCACTGCAGTGTCATGTTGTGATTCTATTTTCCAAAAGTTTTCTTTCACATGTAAGATGTTATAATACCTATTACTATCTTAATAAAACTTTTCTTCTTATTATTATCATATCATGTTATTTTTGTTAAATTTTTGACAATATTTCGTTATTCTATGAATTTATTCATAGTATGATGAAATTTATCCTTCCCACTAGGAAAAGTGTTTTTTATTGTATGTTTATCTTATTAAATCTCACTTATTTCAATTGAATTCCGCCATCCATTGATTGTTTTCTTCAATAAAAGAATAAAACTATTTTGGTTTGATTCTATTGAGTTTCATGGGGATGTACTGGATATTATTTTTTGTTCTTATATTCTCAAATAAGTTAACTATTTTAAAATTTCATTTCGATGACTTATTTTCTTCATAATCTTTGGAAATTTTAACAATGACATGTTTTGAGCTCTTGTATGATCCAATTCCTCGACTCCCTAATTAAAATGATCCTCTATGTGAATAAATTATTGTATTTTTAATATTTTAAGAATTAAAATTTTCAATTATGTACTATAATTATCTTATATATTGTAATATTCTCGAACTATTGTGCGGATGTTAATAAATATAACAATAATACCCATTCTAGTATTAGCGACAACCAAGGATCAACCCATATTGTTTAACTGGTTTAGTTCAAAATAGTAAGTTGTTCGGTTTATTCAATTAAAATTATTCTGTTAGGTAATTTTGTATTCTAGTATACCAATTTCATTCAAACCCAATATTTGTCATTACATATCCAAAATCCATAATAAATATTATTATCCCATGGTTACTTCTTGGGTCTATATAGATTTTACCCCATCATTTACTACAATAAATACTTCTACCTATATGTTATATTTGGGTGAGACAACCTTGTTCTTTCTTCTATCAAAAAGGACATATGATTATGATGGTGTAATATATATGATCTATATGAAAACTCATGTGATGAATAAGATTAGATGATATAAAATAATGTGAGGCACTAATATCAAAAAATTTAAAACCCCACTGGGATTTAGTAAGCACTGTACTGCAATATATCACAATCCTAGGCTTTGACAAAACATGTTCTTACATCATAGCATATAATTTTTCAATTTAAATAAAAAGTTATATTCTCCATCTAGACTATAATTCAATTTCCATATGAACCAACCTTCTTAAAATGTTCAATTTTCTCTATAATTATCTTTGAGAATGTTTTTATAGCATTGGAATCATCACATTTCTACTTGGATCCTATTGAAGTACTAGAACCAATTATATTACCTTATGGGGGAATACTTGTAGAATTTATTTAGTGAATAAATTATCCATGCTACTTAAAAATATTATTGGAATCATAAAAATAATTTCTTTCATTATTTTTTTCTTACATTTATAAAAAAACAGATAGTTTTCTCCAAGATGATGTATGGAAATTAATGTTAGATGGTCATTTACATCTTCCAATACTTTCCCACCAGAATTCCTCGTGCTTTATCTACTAACCAAATGAGGTATCATTTATACTTACATGTACAAAAAAACACATCTCATAGTCTTCATACCCTAAATATTAGTCTAAATCATCACATGCTTATTAACCACTACATTGTAAATAGTCAAGAAGAAAAAAATGAATTTAAATTTATTATCATGATGTAAAACCATATAAAATTGATGATCATTTTCCATTTCATTTGAGAAATTATCAAATAAAAACTAAACCAATTCCAAAATATTGTTCACATAATTAATCACTATTTTATTACCCTAATAAATATCCAGGAACTCCCTATCTTATCCATCTTCAAGGTGTCTATATAGTGTTAGATATTAAAAATTTACATAAAAACCTTCCATGTGAGATATTCATGTAGCTCAATCTATATCATAGGCAACCACCACATTATTCTAATAACCTCTAATATATACATGGACAACATCACCAACGAATATTTAATAATATAATTAAAATAAAATATTATTTCAGCCTTGTCTAAAAACAATTCAAATTCCTAATAGCCATGATCTCCATAAAAATTAATTAGTTTATACATAGTAAAATTCTGATCCTGATATAAAGGATCAAATGTATCATGTTCATATATTTTTTCCGGAATTTTGGAATGTATTTATGACTAAAGAAGCAGAATATGGATAAATAAGTGGTAAACCCCTTAGATGTTTATCTAAAAATCAATTTCTAAAGATTATATGGTAATATTAATAGAGCTATATTTCCAATGTATATAAAAATATAACTTCGTAAAACATGTCTCAATACTTCAAAATATTATATACCCTATAACAAATAAACAAAACATCATTGTTAATAAATAAAAATATAATAAACTCATCTTTAACAATAAATAAATATTATTTGATGTGATAAAATTTCATAAATATAAATATCAACAAATAAATAATTTTTTTTCCAAAAAAACATATAAAACCTAAATCGTTATTAATTGTGAATTGATCCATGCATCCCCCATTGGATGCCTCAGTGTACCATGTGAATTCTACAAGAACAGTAAGTATCCCATGCACCAAGACCTTGAAAAATAGGATTGATTCTTTTATTCACTCCAAAACACAAAATTTCTTAAAATCACTCAGATTACATTAATAAAATTAATATTTATATGAGTTTGAATAAAAATATAAAAATAAAATTAAAAAAATAATCACATAAAAATAAACATTCCCAAATTCTAAAAGATAATCAAGGGGCATGTAGTGACTCAGGTTTTACCTTGGTTAGTATTAATCTCTAATCTGATATATGAAGTCTTGATCATTTAAAAAGGTTAAGATGGTAAATTTCTAAAAATTAGATAATCTAAAAAATATTATTTTACCATTAGTCGTAGAAAACAATGTTTTCCTTGGTATGAGTTTTGGATGAATTCTGAGCTGCATTTATTTTAAAGATTATTTAATATTTATCTAATAAGTAAATATTCATTTTGTTTATGATATAAATTATATATCCTTAATGTATCTATATACAGTAATTTTGAGACAATGGTTATATTTAGCATGTTTGGTTTTATCCCGATGAAATGTAATTTCATTTTTAGGATTTAGGTCTAAAACATAGCCTTTTCAAGTATATTATTAATTTACTATTTTCTACAACATATGAAATATAAATAATATTGTTATATATCATTAAGGGTTAGTTTAAATTGTTTATATGAACCATATAGAGATTCAATATGATGTTAGCATTACATTCTCGGATGGGATGATGGTAGATTGGTATTATATAGGAAGATCCCAGAGCCAGTGGAAATGAACTACACATCGATGAATCAATTATGAGGGAATATAAAAGAAATTGAGTTTTTAACCAATGATAGTGAATTTTTTATGAATTATATTCTACTTTATTATTAATTTATTGATAGTAAATTAATTTTCATCATGGTCTTAATATTGTATCATTATATTGTCAACTTTAGATTCTGGGGAGTTTGTTCAAATTTTAATGGTATAAGTGTATTCATATATTATGGATAATAAATATTATTTAAATTTATTATTAATATTTATAAATTTTATTTTTTAAAATTTTGGAAAATAATCACTTAATGATCATAAAATAAATTCTCTTCAATGTAATCTCATCTTTCACATCAAGGTATGATCATGTTTTTGAATACAAATTTTCTTAGTCAACTCACCCACTAACAAAAACATTTTTTCCCCTAAATATCTATGTACACATGATAAATATTTATTGAGTAAATATATAATGGTGAAAAATTGAAGGTGATGGTGGAAAGGATGGTGTAAAATATGGTATCAATGAGTAAAAGTCAAGCAGTGCGTGTTTTCCAATAGTACTGGTGGTGCATACATGGATTGATTAGACATCATCATAAGGATCAATGAATAAATATTTATAGAACAAGAATATTAATGTAATGGTTATATTTTGGGGTGATGGTGGTGGACCTATTTCATTGATCTAAGTTGATAGTGTAATTATGGCCAAATACGATAGGTATGGAAACAACATAAATTTAAATCATGTGTGAAAGGTATTTTAGATATGGAATTCATTATCAGACATCATGTATAACTCTATTAACATGCATTTTATCAAATCTATATGGTGAGTATTGTTTCATATATATTTTAATAACTTACAGTCTGTAAAAAATTATGTTATATTACATGTTCCATCTTTGATTGGTGACTAGGGTTACAACAATGTGTTAATTATCACATGATATTCTATTTTGATATGCTAGTCATGTCGGGATAGGTCACATGACTTTGGAAAAGTTAGAGTAAATGTCGGGATAGACCCCCAAGCATCACATTTTACAAAAGTTAAGGATTGCATCTTATATGAGCCAAATGTTTTTACTTTACTCCCTCATGCACCACAAATCATGTAGGTGAAATATAAACCATGTATTTGGGGAAACATGATTTGGGGTGTTAAGATACATTCTTTTTAACCCCTTATACTTCACACATCATCTATATATGGTTAAGAGAAAATGTCTTAGGATACATTAAAACTAATGTTTTACTAGTATTTTAATCCCAAATAGACTAAATAGACCAACATGCCATGTACCTCTAAGGGATCAATTGTATAGTCTAACCATAAATGGAATAATAAAACAAGTACACATTCAGAATATTCCTAATTCTCAATGTTTTTTATTGTTTAAATAATTTAAATGGACTATTCATTCCTTAGTGTTTCTCATATCTTCTCATATGTATGTTTGAATAAAAAAAAATATATATTTTACAAAAATTATATATATAACACAATGGATAAAAAATCTAAATGATTAGGGTTTGTTTACAATATGTTCATAGTATGTAGAGTATCTTAGAATCTTATATATAATAGAGGGTTGTTTCATAGACACTAGGAGTATACACAGGGTTGGTAACCCCCTGTTGACATACTGATACCAATGAATATATATAATATATGTTTTTTTGAAGTTGGTAACCACATTATAATATTGACAATTGGTACTCCACTTGTGTAGTAGATAAATAGATTGACTGATGAATATTTAACATGGAGTGATATGGCCCCCCAAAGGGGCTAATACCCCTCAACCGATATGCACACATATGCATGTAATAGTCCCCAAATAAATATTGAGTGAGATAGTATAGTAGTTTGGAAGCTAGGTTGATACAGGATAGGCACTCCCATATGTATAAATGTATCAGCCACTATCCATCAAGATATTATTTTACCTTGTGTTGGGGCATGGTCCATCATAAATGTTGCTGAATTTAATAACCTTTTCAATCCTAGATCATGCGATCTACTACCCTAAGTGATCTGTTTGATCACTATGAGTTGGAAACTAACACATTCAATTATAAATTATCACCACATAATGATTTTACTAATTTGAATAATATTTTAATTAAAACCCATTTTCACCCTAAAATAAAAATCTTATATATCTGTAAGTTGTAAGTTATCTTAAAAAGGTTCATTAGACAACATGAAATAATCGAATAAGAAAATTAAAAAATAAGGAAACCTCTATATGTTTAGTTAATAATATATAAATAATCTATATTTAATACATTGGGGTAATCATGCATGTCCAAAAGAACTCAACATGACTGGGGGAAACATGTTATATGTCAACACTACTGTGACTATCCACCTCATTAGATACTCCCTCATAGAGTCTGAGAACATGAATCCACACAAACTCATAGCTTATCTGCATACCATGTGATACCTATCTATGTATCTATAATACCTGAAATGTATTAATTGATGTTTAATGTCCACTAGATAATACATATAGGGTGATAGACTTTACACACATAGTAAGAAACCAAAAAAATAACAAAACTTCATAATGAATAATCAAGTGTATACATGAACATGTCCATACATTTATATACGTATATGAAAAAAATGTTTACTATGAAAACAACAGATATACCATGTAAATAGTTGAAACCAAACATTATACAGACTTATTACTAACAATATCTAGTAACTCCTAATAATGGAAGGATCTATACCTATCATACATACATCGAGCCTCAATATGGAATTTGAGAAATGTAAAGTTGGGAAATAATTCCACCCACCATGATCATTATTACCCTATTAGATTCAAGGAACACTCTGGTCCCATGGGAAAGGGAATGGTCTTTATTAAAGATAGGATAAACCAACACTCATATATCCCTTGTGAAAATGGGAAGGGTTATACTATAGTGAAAATTGTGATCCTAAACCAAGTCATTTTACATAATATCTTATTCTGGTTACACAATCTATATAGAAGGAATATATATACATGAACAAACCATAATAAAATGATTTTCAATAAATCGGTATCAATACTCAATAAAAATTAAATCATGATTACAATTAGGATCATTGGAAAAAATATAAATTGATATTTTATGGTCATTATTTACATTTTTATAAGTATAAAAAGTTATAAATTACATACATGAATTTCTTAAATTATATATAAAATAATGGGGGAAAAATTATAACAACACTATAGTGTATACATATAATTATAAATTGGATTCAAATCATAGATTAACATAATATCTAAGGAAATATGGTTGAAATAAGTGGTATTAAAAATCCCAAATCATTTAAAACCTTGAAACATGAGATTTAGATTATACATGGTAATCATTTAGTAAGAATTAATGTTAATGTTAGTAAAAGGTCAAGTGGTTGATTAAAAATCAACAATAAATACTTAATGAAACCCTTGTAAGAATTAAAATTGATAACAATTGGGATTAAAAAATTAGTTTATAGTTACATTATATTAAAATGGGAAATCATTAATTATGTAAAAATAATTTAACGAATAAATTTATTCTATAATTTAATCACATAAAATAAATAAAAAGTTCCATAATTAAAAATTACACTACTTAAAAAGCATCACCCTTTACAAAAATATTTTCAATATTTTTACATTGAAATCAATAATTTGTATAGAATAATGAAATTATAAAATATTGAGTGGTTTTATAATTTCAATGTATTAGTTTAAGAAGCAAAAATCCAAAAAAAATTATAAATTATATAAGGGAATAAAGTAATGTTTAACAATAATAAATTTCATTTATCAAACCCTCATATTTTTACTAACATGACTAAAATACATTTGGATTATATCCATTATATGTATGAAAATAATACATTTCATAAATAATAACTTACAAAGTACTGATACATTTAGTTTCCTTGGATATTAGGAAAAAAATAATTATATTTCATAATACTTGAGATCATTTCTCATTAAATGCACAATACTAGACCATATTATACTTATATAATTAGTAAAAATTATCCTCACAACCAATGGAATAAAAAGATAAGAATCATGTGAGCTCAAAGGCTCGGTAAAGAGTTGATAATGAAGTCAATTAGGACGAGTTCATAAGAATATATAAAAACAAGAGGATTAGAAAATAATATCATAATACCGTTAAGTAGTAACCATAAAAAAAAAGTGATATTAAAAATAAATGATGGATGAAAATAAATCCAAAAATGTAAATAAAGGGAACATAATTGATATAACATTGTGTATAACAATTTATCATAAACCTTCTATCATACAATTAAAATATCAAAATGAATAAAATCCTTTAATTATAGAACAACCATTATCATATAGACAAATTACATTCAAGATCAATTCCTTAAATTCCCATGATTACGAGAAACAAAAATGTTCTCTTTAATACAAATATCATAATATATAAACTCCCGACCAATTCATTGGAGGGGTATAACTATCCCACCCATCTTAGGTTCATAACATAACCACACATCCTTGATTTTTAATGGAAGCACCCAACCTTTGTTTCTAATAAAATGACCCATCCATATTTTATAATGGAAACAACTATCAATCATATATACATATGTGTTCACCTTATGAAATAATTTCAATTTTAACTTCATAAAGAACCAAGAGAAACAAAATTGGTTTTATTAAACAAATAAAATGAAATAATTAAATTTTCATATGGAACTCATGAAAATAAAATCAATTTCATAAAACATGAAAAAGGTATTAGATTAAATCAAGAAATAAATCATTACATTTACTAAACTTTATCCCCAATGATAATTACACAATAAAATTAAAATATTGGGTGAAACATTAAATATAAATTTATTATAGGAATATTACTTTGTAGATAATAGAAACCAAAAAACAGAAACCTCTTTTTTATTTTTTTAAACAGTGTACTTTATTTTTAAGAAAAATGAAAAAAAAAATTAAAATTAAAGTGGTTCAAAAAATATCTTCCTCAGAAATTAAAATGGGTAATTTCATAAAGTGGAAAGTTATTTAATGATAAATTTGAAATGATAAATTGTATAACTCTCAAAAAGTAGTCTTAGATACCAAGTACCTTACCATTAACGTCAATTTCCTTGGAAATTAATTAAAATATGGTATCATAAATATAGATATTTTAATTAACTTTATATGAACATTATTCACATACATTCACACTCATACTCTTTATTAATAACATTTATCTTAATTTATTAGATTGTATTAATCTCTTTTTTACATTGAATGTTAATAACTTTAACTATTTAAGCATAATTTCTAAGTTTGATATCATTACCCATTATTTTATTCCAATTCATTACTAATATTTCATTTAAGATAGTATAATATGTAACATAAATAATTTTTGAAACACCATTTATCATTATATAAGTATTTTATTTACAATATATGAAAATGTAATTGAGGATGTCTTATTTCTATAATTTTAGAGAATGAATATGATACATTAATATTATATAAACTAATTAATACAATATTTATATATCCATACATCAATGATAATATTTTCATATATTGTAATAATATTTTTACTTATGTTCCCATATTCATCAACAATTTTGTTTTATAGCATCTCTCATGTAAGGGATTAAACCAACCTAAACATGAAAACTCTTTAACTCAATGGATTTGTTTTGTCAAGGAGTTTTTTATTATGAAATAATATAATTATAAAAATATTGAAATTATATTTTTATACGGTGAAACATATTTAAATATTTATTTATAATAAAAAATAGAAAAAAAATAAATAAAATTCTTCATAGAGGTAGCTATCCTTATACATAAACAAGTGGTATTCCATTATTTTTCTAAGCAGATAGAAATGAATAAAAAAGATTTTTTACATTAATTAAAAAATATAATAGAATAATAATGATATTGAAATCATAATATTATTTTTGTGTTATTATATTTGGAAGTGTAATCTTTTGAAGAAAAATAAGATGGAGATAATACTTACTATATAGACTAGATCATTCCTTGCAGTACTCTTTGAAATTTAATGGATTAATCTACAAATGTTTGACCAGGGGATTTAGAAATATGGATTGGGTGAATTTTGAAAAAAATACTATAGTTTCAAGGATAAATATGAATTTTAAGTGTTACTATAATGGGTGTAAGTGGTATCCTTTTTTAAGAGATAAAATGGGAACTTTGGTAAACACTTTTCATTTTTCATCAAACCCATGAAACTATTCAAGGTAAAATGACTAGAAAGTGGAAAAAATGAGGGTAAAGATGGTGGTGGTAAAAAATAATATCATAAAATGACTTTAAATAAATTTTTATTCATTGATTGGCTCTTTCCCTTGGTAAAATACATTTTACCCTTTTTACATTTTACCGAGTTAACTATTATTAAACAATAGTAATTAATTTTAATGAATAGAATTTAAATTTTACTTATTAACTCATTTGAAATTTGTAAATTAAAAATATAAAATAATATTATCATGTAAAATTTTTAAATTTGTGAAATTTTTATTTAAAAATAAACACACACAGTCGCATTAAAATATTTTGTAGAAGAAATGATGTATTTAGCTTTAAATTTATTGATAAGACTAAATTATATGTTTTAATAATTTTTAATGACATAAATTGATTGACTATATATGAAATTAATATTATAAGGCTGTAGTTTCAATTCAACCAAATATCACATTAAATATAATCCATTCGAAGAAAGGTTTGATTTTTTTAAACTAACATTTTAAATTAATTATAAAAATATGGTACATATGATTTATAAGAATTGAAAATATACTAAAAATAATAATTTTACTCATGTACATATTTTGTCAATATTATATAGTATTATAACATAAGGTAAAAATTCAAATAATTATAAATTTCTTGAAAAATGCAATTTTAAACTAAAAATAAAACATTTTAGAAAGAATTCAAAAAACATAATAAATTACTTTTGATGATAGGAATTAAAAAAACTATTTTTATAATTTAAAATTTATATTTTTAAAATTTATATTTTTAAAATAAAAAAAATAATATAAATAACAAATTTTATTAAAAAAATATTTCAATAGTAACTCATATTGAATATTTACCTTATGAAGGTAAGACATTTTAATAGTTTACCATGTCAAGGTTTATTATAGATTTATTAATATTTTTCTCTTGATATGTTGTTATTTTTAAATATTGGTTTTAACATTTAGATAAAGGTATCAAATATAGTTTTAATTTAAGGGGGATAACAATAGTTGTTAAATTATACCTCCTTAAATAGAATTTTTCTTTGACATTTTATCAGATGAAGGAAATGAGGCAGGGTAATTTTCTATCATCCCATCCTCAGGTTCCCTCATAGCTTCTGTAAACCTGGGGTTTCACCATACATCTTTGAGAATATAAGTATACTTCTTCCACAACACTTAATATCTTTGATCATGAATTTATAGTAGTTGCTCATCATATGATAGATATTTTAGTAGTTTCACTACAACTAAGATGAGTACATATTAAGGTTATAGTATTTACTTACTCAAATGATATAAAAGGAATAAATCTTGTTCTTGGGAGAGGTCAGACAAGAAAATTATGTGAGAACACAAATACCTAAAGAGAGAAAGGATCTTAAAGAATCTAATATATTAGTGTATCAGCTTCCAATTCTTCCCAAAAATCGTATCATGCTCCCATGAATATATTAAAATTATATATTATCAAAAAAAATTAAACCCTATACATCTTCTATGATTATTTACATAACTCCTCTATTTATTTTATTCTACTTTCATATTCTACTAAATTGTTTGAACCTTCTCTATCATTTCTTGGAAAAGGTCTATCCCGATCATCTTCCCCTCTATAACATTATTTCAGCATGTTGAATTTTTGAATCTTATCCTTTATAGAGCCTTATATAGAATCACATAAATTCATGAATAGAATATTTTCTATCTGAGAACACTATGATGGGGAAGCATTAATCCCAAAATCCTTGGAAATCAATTGAACAAGATCTTATCATATCTTTAAGAGTTTTAATTTTCTTCTCTATCTAACTATCTATATCTGAATGATCAACTATTCTGATTTGGGAAATAGTTTCAACTAGAATTATAATATTTTCATTTGGACTTAACATATTGGCATACCATGAATTGATATATGCTTGTTATACTCTCTCCCTTCTTGTTATAAAATACTGATTTTTTAGATATATTTACATCTTCATAATAAATTGATAAATAAATAATAATGTTCTTTGGAAGGTATACAAAATATACCTCTTCAGTAATGATTTTTATGGGACACATGTAAAGGATCTAACCCTTATAACCGTATATTTATGAAATTGTAGCTGTGGAATATTCACAAAATATTTTTGTAGCTCTATAACATATTCTTGGGATTAATTAATCATTATGTGCATGAATATCTTATCAGTATGTTGATAAATATAAGAATTAAAATCCCCACCATAATGACTATAAGATTCGTCCTCTAAAAATAAATAATTACTTGGTCTTTTTCAATCATCATCATAGTTAGAGTTGCATGGTCTTTTATACTCATTGAATCAACCACCTTATTCTCCTTCCCCATGTGGTAATGTATTATGAAGTTATAATATTTTATCAATTCCAACCATATGCTTTGAAACATATTGAATTAATCCCATGCTAATATATATTCAATGCCCTTGGGATTAGTATATATATCACACATTTCTCCAAGGAGACAATCCATAAATATATTCAATGTAGTAATTACTATTTCCATATTTAAATCATGCTTTGGATTAATATTCTCATCATATATAAATTTTTAGGAGGTATAAATTTCTACCTTTTAATTTTGAATGAGGAAAAATCTTAATCCCATCCTTAATATATCATTGTATGTTACAAACCCTTTCCCATTATATAGTATTGTAAATATAGAATTAGTTACAAACCACTTCTCCAATTCCATGAAATATTATTTTCAGTCCTATATCTAAATAAACATTACTCCCTTCCATGTTTACAAGGGTATTATATTTAGTATCCATTATAAAATTTTTACAAAGAATTAATAATACCCAACTATCCTAAGAAATTTTTTTTATATCAATTACTGTGATCAGTCTGATCCACTGTTTAATAATTTTTTTGAAGAATTTACATATATTACCTTATATGAGCTTACATGACCCAATAATGATAACCTTTATTTATAAAATTAAAATTTTTGTAAATATGAAATATAAGTGATCATTTATTTTGATTTTCCACACAATATTAATATGATATGAATTCTCTTCCATTCCCTTTGATTATAAAAAAACATCATCAATAAATATAACTAAAAACTAATCAAGGATAGTCATAGAAGAATCTATTTATTATATCTATGAAGATGAATGGGTAATTTTTCAATATTAATGGAATCACTATAAAATCATACTGTTAATGCATCATTTGTAATTATAAATTTGAAATATCAACCATTTTACCCTCAACTGATGATATCCTAATCTATGTTCAGCATCCAAGAATACTGAGATTCTTTTAGTTGATTAAACAAGTGATTGATATGAGGTAAATTAATTTTAATCTTAATTTTAATCTCTTTAATATCCTGATAGTCAATTAAATGCATCATTTATCTATCATCCTTCATAAAAAAAATATTATTATTTTTCCCTATAATAGATAACAAGTCCAATAAAACCATTGAAAAAACATTCAATTTAGTTTCTTCTTTAATTAATCTAATTTAATGGGATACATTCTATATGGAATCATAGAGATAGACATAGTTCTTGGTATATGTTTAATTGAAAATCCAACCACATGGACTTTGTAAATAAAAGGTAGTTCATCTAGAAATACATAAAAAATTATCATACAATATGTATGTTTGGAATATTGACTTCTTTAGTTTTTATTTTAGTCAAGAATCCATAATTATGGGGTATTGGAACGATTTTTATATAATTATCTTTCAATTTATTTCACTATTATAGTAATACAAGATAATAGGATGATCTATAATATTAAATGACATAACATTCACCCAAAAATTGAAATTATATATATATATATATATATACCCAACATCTTATCAAATTCACCCAAGGGTATATGAATTAGATGTGTATGAAGTATCATTCCATATAAATTAACAATATATTATCTGTATATCATATACATGATCAGTGTACCACCACATGATTTCAAATATAGTTCAATATTCATCACTTCAGGTATTTGTTAAACATCCTTAGAAAACAAGGGTAATATAAAAGAATGTGATGAATAAGAAACAATTAAGGTATACGATGATCTAGAATAAGAAGTATGTTTACCTCAAATCACATCATTACCATGATCTACCATAGATGTAGGTATCACTAATTCTCTTCATTGTTCCCTATGTTTAGGAAGATGTTGGGTATTATTTTCTTCATTATCCCGAGAGTTGAGGCAATGTTTCAAATATTATCTAATCTACTTGCACATGAAGAATTATAGTATATATATATATATATATATTTAAATAGTAATTTATCCTACTCTATTGTGTTAACTAGCATTTATTCCATGATCTAATAATTATGTTATTGGTGGACTACTATTCCACTCATAGAGAACTTTTATTATCCTATAATGAAATTAACGCAGATCTTCCTCCCACACTTTGGAAATAAGGGGGTTGAAATTTATTACCCCATGTGATTCACCATTGAGTCTAGCTTGGTATTCAACAATAATTTTGCCTATAAAAGGTACTAAAAACCCCCATATTCTATCTCTACATTGATAAAAAAATATTCATAGATTCTAAACTCATATCTAAATATTTCAAATAATGTTTTTTAATCAACTAAAGAAATGATCATTTTTATTTTTTGGAATTGAGACAAAACATGACGTGTTTCATGAAATAATCTTGAAATTGTCCCTATATGAATCAATGGATTCTAAATCCTTTTATTTTAACTCAAAAAATTTAAAATTTATCATATTTTGAATAGTTCAAGGAAAATATTTCTAAATAACACTATTAAATTATTCATATTACATTGAGTATAATTATTCATTCCTCATTGTATTCTTGATAAGAGTGCTCAATTTGATGGAATTTTCTTACAACTGGTAAATAGTCACAAAATTCTTCACTTTTTTCTAGAATTTACGAATGAAAAATATCTTTTCCATTACATTTATCCATTTTTCAATCATATTTGAATTTGGAGAGCCACATAATGATAATGTATGATGTCTTATGAAAGACTCCATTACAATGTTCTCCAACCATGTTGGGTTCAAGTGCTTGATTTGACTTCAATTATTGTTCATTGATAGATACATTTGAGTGATTGTTTTTATGTGGTACAATATTATGGATCCCATTATGTTAAATTTTTTTGGGAAAACTATCATATTTGAACTCGCAGCCATTTTAACCCAATTACTTATAGTTCAAACCATTAATAAAACCAATAATATTTTACATGAGTGAAAACAATTTTCATCATAAGAGAATAATAAAATAGATGGTATTTATCCTCAAGAAATAATTTCATTGAAACTATCATTTTAGTCTAAAACTATTTTAGTTTAGCCTATATTATTCTTGGTTAAAATTTTGTGTTGTGTATTACCTATCTTGTTAACCAAATCCCTCAGTTTGACCGAGAAATAAATTCATAAATATAGTTTAAAAAGGGTATAATATCAAAAAAATCATTTATTATAGGTGTGTAAAACTAGGTGTATAGATAGTCCTCTTTGTCAAGCATCAGGCGATGACTGAGTTATGACCCAATACACCCTTTTAAGGATTAAAACCTTGGGGTAGAACTATTCTAGAGCTTGCATCGACTAATAGAATTCTGATGAGAAGATAATTTCTAGGAGAATCACAAACTCAAGGAATCACCAATATTTCATGACATCATCCAATAAATAGACTCATTTTAGGGTTTTCACTATGGTTCTCTAACTTAAATTCTCAAGAATCACTCATTTATTCTCCAAAAATTATTATACCTTCATATGATACCATCAATAGTGACCGAGAATAAATGTTAATTTATTTTACATTTTTTACACGATTAAAAAATTTAAATTAAATACGTAATACTAACCTAATGATATACGTGTTTAGTGTATTTGGAGATTAGATACATTATCATAATATTTTACAATACTCTGAGATCATTCCTCCTTTAGAGAACCATACTAGACCATATTTTAGAAATATCATTAGTAATAGACATCCTGATAACCTATGGAATGAAATTATAAATAATGAGGGAACTCAAACACATAGTAAGTGGCTAAAAAAATTAATAGTGGATGCAATTATAATAATAGACCAAAACATGAGTATAATATAAAGTATTATTATTTCATGAATGATAACCACAAAACCTAAGTGACATTCAATGATTTTTGAATAATAAATTACAGCTAAAAAGTATAAAAAGAAGGCTAATATTTATAGAATGTTTTAGAATCATTTAACTAAAAATGTGATTTATGATAACATAAGATTATAATTAATATTATCCCTTGACTATGGAACAAGAATTATAATAGGGAAACATTACATTCATGATTCAAACCAATATTTTCCATGAAATATGGAACTATTATGTACTTTGAAATAATAATATCATGATATATAAACTATTATGAAATTCATTGGTGGGTTATAAAGGGCCCACATATTTCTGGTTTATAACACAACCACCCTTTTTAGTTTATTACTAACACACCCATTGTTAGTTTATAATGGAACCACCCATCACTCATCCACTCATATGAGTTCCACTTAAAAAATTCTTCAGCTCGTGAAAATAAAATAGTTTTCATAAAACACGGAAATGGAAGTCGTACAATTTTAATAAGGATCCTTTAGAAATAAAAAGGGTTTCGTAGAACATCCATAATTTATTAAATGGAATCATGAACAATATATTTTGATACCAAAAATTGATCAACCAAAATAATCACATAATAAAATAAAAATATAGGATGAAAAATTAAACATAACTCCATTGGTGGATTCTTTTTTTATGATAATTATGTTGAAGTCATAAAAATAGATTTTTGAAAATATTTAGGATTAAAACACTCGTTTGAAGAAAAATAAATAAAACTCAAGAAAATGTATTATTTTTTCAGATAATCGTTCCCCTAAAAAATGCAATATCATTAAAAAATTTAATGTGTTTCGAAAATTAAGTTAAAATAATAATATTTTATAACTCAACCAAATGAGTTTGAATTACAAAGTCCCTTAACATTACCATTGATTTTCTGAAAATTGGCCTAACCACTTCAATAATAAATATTAACCACTTAATAATGTATTTTATAGTCATATTAGTATAAATTTTTACTTATATGCTTCAGTAATAATGTGTCCCTTTGTGTATTTGATTGGTTTAATACCTCTTCATCATTGGCTGTAAATAACTTTAAGAATTTGTGCATGATATAAAATGTTGTAATCATTAACCATTATTAAAATTTAGTTTAAAAGTTAATATATTCTGTAATGTACTATAATCTATAGAATACATTGATTTATAAATAGTTTTTATAATTATCAGTATTTTATAGTTATGTTGTGTGATTGGTGATGTAATATTTCGGTGATTCTTGAGAATAAAGATGATACCTTAATAATAAGTTAAATATTTAATATAATATTTCCAATTCCATATAAAAATATGAATTTTATCATTACATTACAATAAAATTAGAAATATATGTTACCATCGTCACCTATGAAATAGTTTTATAGAATCATTATAAATGTGGTTAAACACAACAAAACATGAACACTCTTTAACTCTATAGGTGAGCACGATTAAGAAGGTTTTTCTCTCAACATTATATCATTATAAAAAAAATATAATGATATTTTTATATATTTTCATAATAGTGAACCATATTATGTCATTTTTTGATAAGGTATGAAAAAATAAAATAAAAATTATAAAATAATTCTTTGTAGAGGTGGTAGTCTTTACACACGCACTGCTTATATTCATTTGTTTTTTCTATGTGGATAAAAATGTATAAATATGGGCTATATCATTAATATAAAAATATCACAGTAAACTAATGATAATTAATTCATTATATTATTATTTATTTAATATATTTGTATGTGTTTGATTAATAAATAAATCTCAATAAGGGGATAATACTCCAAATAGAGACATGATCATTATTTAAAATAATCTTTGAATTAAAGTGTGTTGGCTGACATAGTGTAACATGAGAATTTTTATATTTTCATTGGGTTATGGGGGGGATATAATTTCATAGTTTCGAGGATAAATTTATAAATTAATAATAACATTGAATGGTAGATGTTGTATCTATTTAAAACAGAATAAAAGGGACCTTTTTAAAAAACTCTTCATTTCTCAATAATGTCATGACAATTTTCATTGGTCAAAGGCTAAAACTATGAACAAATGTGTGGTAAAAGTGGTTATATTTTAAATTCACATGAAACAATAATTTTAGAACAACTTTATTCCATTTTTCCCATCCCACTTGTTAATTAATTTTTACCTTTTTTACTTATTATTGGGATACCATTTTTTTACCCTTAGTGATTAATTTTGCTGACAATGATTAAAATTGGCCATATTACCTAATTAGAAACATTTGATTTGAAATATTAAAATCATATTTTAAAATGAATATTTTAAATGTTTCAAAATAAAATTTCAAAATAAATACACTTAATTATGTAAAATAGTTTTTAGAAAAAATTATGTTTTCATTATTTATTTTATATATAAAAATTTTACATTTTTAATAATTTTAATGAGAGATGTTGATTTATTATAAATAATATTAATTGAAAATTTCATTAATGGAATGAAACAACTAAATATCACCTTAACAATACATAAATAAATTAAAAAACTAATAATAGTTATTATTAAAAAATTAAATTAGTTCTAAAAAATTTGGATAAAATATTTATAAGTAAAATAAACATATTAAAAAGTAAATAGTAATTTGTTTTATAAATATTTTATTACATAAAAGTTTTTTCAACTTCTAGTATATAGGTACAAAATGATTCAATCATTGATATTATAATTTTTTGAAAGCTGTATTTTTAAAAAAATCAATATTTACAGAAATCATGAATTTATACTGAATAAATTTTGATGGGAGGAATTAAAAAAATGAATTTTATTTTATCAAAAATACTTTTTAGAATTTATAAATTGATATTTATGAAAAAATAAATAATAAAAATAAAATTAATTTTATTGTAAATTTTATTTTTAATATTAACTCATATTAATTATTTAACTCTTAATGGTAAAATATTTTAATGTTTTATCAACATAGTTTCTAAATTATGTTATTTAATAATGTTCTATTAATATTTTCTAGTTTTTTTTATTCGATGTAGTGTGTTAATCATGGTATAATCTTTTTATTTAATATTGAAAAACCAAAATTGTTACACTGATTGTAAATGATAAAAGAATATTAGAAGTATAATTATATTAAAATTATGTAAACATATAATTTCCCCCCAATTTATTAAATTATTAATCAGTGTTAAGTTTATATGATTTAATTCAAACTCATTTAGTTTTTCATGGGATGAAATGATCTATCTTAGTACAATATAGTAAATAAAAATGAATGTTTTGTTAAAAAATTATGGTTTTGCTACTGAATATTAAGTTAAATGTTATTTCATATCATATATATAAAACATCCCCAAAAAATCTTAATGTAATCATAGGAAACTTAAGTAATTTTTATAACCATTAACTATTAAAACATTAATAGTACTATATATATTGCATGATGATTAAAATAAAACAAATAATTGATGATTAAAACAAATTACTGAAATTATTTTCATAATATTGAATTATACAAATTCATGGGGAAAACCAGAATAAATAATTATGGATTTCCCATTATGGTTTTTGATATGGTTATTAAAATAAATTAGATTAATCCCTCCCAAAACCAGGAAAATTATAAGACTCTTTTTAAAAAGGATTGTGTTTTCCTTTGAAAATACATTAAAAATAATTAATTTATAGTTTTGAAAAAGTGTAAATTCAAAATGTCATAATAAAATAATAGCCCAAATTCCAAAGCTATGATTAAAGGAAATAGATAGGGTAGAAGAAAGAATAAAAAAAGAGAAGTAAATGGTAGTGAGGTTGAGTTACCATAGATTTAGTGTGAAAAAATTTCATTAATTCATCATTGAATCATGTGGAAACAGATTAGAGATATGGAGGATAACATGATCCATAATTAAAGGTCTTACCTATTATAGAAAAAATTGGTTCATGGGGAGAGGAATGAAGTGGAAAAGGGTTTCAAATAAAATGAACCATTTTCCCATTTTAATAAAAAAAGAATATTAGTCAATCAATTAACTATATGGTTCCCCTAAGAACCTCATGGAACCTTCTAGTTCCCACATCCTCATTATATATCACTAATTACTCATTGATCCCCTATCGGGTTCTATGCACAATTTGATGTAATATGGAGAAGTTTTAACCCCTTTTTGCTGGGATGGAATCACAAATTACTCTAAAATAGTCAATCAATAACCAAAACACCTTTAATTACATCCACGAAACTGAAATTAAGTCCTGTACAACATAATTAAAAATAAAAACTCAAACAAAATAAGAAATTTAAAATGAAATTTCCCAATAATAACAAAAAAACCTCAAAATTAATCAATGTCTTGTAACTGGGAAATTGAAAATTATATCCTCCCCACCCTATAAATTTTCATACTTGAGAAGTCTTAGGATAGGATCACACTAAATTAAATATCTCTCATGGACATCAATAATTCAAAAGAACTTTTAGACTAATCAAAGGCATCCACCACACCATAAATGCACATGTTTCGACTTCACAAAAATTCATGGACCATCATTAGGATACAATATCCCCGAGTTAAACTATATATGATATTCTAATTCTCACCTTATTCAGTCATCATACTTAATATACATCACTAAATGAAAATTGAAAAAACATTAAATCTAAAAAAAAGAATATTTAACCACAAAACCCAATATATATATATTTAATCAATTTTTGAATCTACACAATATTTATTATCCCAGGGGACCCACATCATTTAGATATGTGGCTACCAAAATCATTATAATTCTTTAAGACCCCCTTATCCCAACACATAATATACACAATATTATAACTTAAATCCTTCTGCATCACTATCATAAAATCATCACTCTTACGGTACTCACAATCACAAGAGTGATCTTGTGTCTTGTATGCATGTACTATAAAAAATTTCCATTAATAAAACACTATAAAGATTAAATATATTTATAGAAAATATATTTCCATTTTAATATCATTGTATAAATATATATCTAAACCATAATATTTCACAGAATCAACTACGATCAGAATTCAATTTTTTGAAAGAAAATTATTAATTTTTCTTATAAATTATATCTATTTTTTCTATTATACAATAAATTTTTAAACCCATTTCCCATTTAAAAAAAAAGTTAAAAAAAGTTTCCCTGTGTAATACATAGTTTCTATAGTTTTTTATTTATTTTGAATATGCTAAAACCCTTCGAATAAATACGAATAAATAATCTCAAGGTAACATATTCAAATTGTAAAATATTAATAATTTTTTGTTTAAAATAAAGGATAGTTTAAATACTTTGGGACATTTTAATAATAAGATCCATAATACAAAATAAACAGAAAAATATTGAGAATTTTTTAGTATTTAATTAACATAGATATTCTACTTGACATCAGAAAAAAACATATGACAAGATGAAAATTTTAATGATATTAATAGATAAGTGGTTAAAATAAGTAATAATCGGAATTATTAATATAGATCACTAAATAGAAAATAAATAAAATTCTCAACATTCAAATATTATAATATTTTTATAATGATTATTTTTCCAACAAAGATATTGTTATTAATCTTAACCTATGTAGATATGTGAGTGGATTTTATTAATTTTATATTACATAAAAAATTACACAGTAATGAAATTTTTACTATATTTATTAATATATAACTAATTATTGATACTCATATATATTAATTATAATATAAATATGGTGAAAATTTCGTAACATTCTACTGAATAGTAAGTTTTATGATTCTATAGATTCTCTAAATCCTAATCATGCATGGTAAACATTTTAAAATATCCTCAATAAAACCTATGGTTCCAACTAACTAATCAAACACACCTCTATAACATAAGATTTTATTATAAATAGGTTTATCATTCTAGTTTGTAAGTTAATTCCAATGTATTCGTAGTTATATATTTTTTCTAAGAATAATTGTAATTAAAATTACCAAACATATCTTTGAAACAATGTTGCAATGTCCATGTTCTAAATACATGTTCAATACCTGGATCACATATACTACTAACCAATAAGAATTACACAATCCCTTGTGGATAAAATATATCACTATATTTGATTATATTATAGGTGAATAATTTAACCACTTTTATTAATTCTGTAATTCTTGACCAATTTCAGCTAAAATGATCCGCATGAACTATCCATAAGTTATATGTCTTCCAAAATAGATAGATGAGACAAGTATAATAATCTAATTAAACAAAAATAAATTCACAAGATACAATATATTCATATAATAAAAAAATGAATAATCCACATGTAATAACACACAATTGTAATAATAAAATATAAAACATACTCAAATAAAATAGAAGAAATAAGTGATATGTCAAAATGACCACTACCAACCACAACCTATTGGTCTACAACCAAAGGGTATTAGAACACATGATTCCACACTATCTCCTTGGAATCCATTGTTGTATCTAATTTATAACCAAGAACTTAATATAACAGAAAGGCACCAATTGAACCGATTTGTCCACTGAAAGTTCCCTACTATGTGTGAGCATTTACATGCTCAGTAGGGAACCAAAAATATTCCTCAAATCAGTAATGAAGGAAATGGTCTTAACATGATCATGTCTATAAATTTATAAAATTTAATTATAAAACAATACTGTTATAGGAATATACAAAAAAATATCATTGAAATGTTAATAGGAAAATATTAGAAAAATATATTTGATCTTATAATGGGTAGATCATTATAATATAAGTATCCATATCATTCATACCTTATTTGAGGCTTAGCTCAAAATGTGAGACTAAATGGGTAATGAAACCATAAAACCCATCATAGTTAACCTATCCCAAACGAGGCTTAATCACACATTCATCCAGAGGAAAAGATATTGGTGTATACTAGAGTTATGGAACCCTATCATTCATCATTTCAATTGGGATAATGAGTAAGGGAATACTATAGTCATTTTTTCCAGCCATGCCCATGTTATCCACCATAATAGTTTATCTGAATTACCCAGTCTGTATGATAGAAATATATAGACATAAACCTAACCAAAATATCATGATTATAAAATAATAAAGTTGTGTCCACCCTCAAGAACAATTCAATTCCTAAAAATTATATTTATCACTAATGTAAAATATATAAATAAATTCATTAATATTATTATTTTCTATTTTATAATTATAAAAATCTTCAATATAAACATATGCATTGAATAATATATATACGAATTAATGGGGCTCATATAATTATGACATTATGTTGAATAAACATAATTATAAATAGGATACAAATTATGGTATAATATACTATCTGGGGAACCCTAGTGGTAAGTTATCCTATGTCTTAGATAAAGTGGAATTGGAATCATGTGGTTTATTTTAATCTAATAAATATGAGATTAAGATTAAAAATGGGTAACATAGAGTATAAATTAGTATAAAATATGTAAAAGTTCAAGTGTTTTATTAGGAACATCCAATAGATACTTTTAATAAACCATGACATAATTAAACAAGACAAATGATTCAAAAAATAGTTAAGGTTAAATTATTGATCATTTAAAAATGAAAAATATATTACAATGGAAATTTCATATAAGAAAGAATTTTATATAAAAAATTCACATAAAATAAATGAAATGTTTCACATTGTAACCTTATACTACATTAAAAAGATTATTTCATAAAAAATATGTTAAATATTTTTCCTCTAAATCTTATAATTTTCAAAAATAATGAAATTTAAAATATGGATTGGTTTTATAAATTCAATGTATGGGTTTAATACCTATACTCAAAAAAACATTATTTATTATTTAAGAAAAAAATTAATTTTAAAAAAATCTTTTTCATTATTAAAAGATTCAAATTGTTATAGACCAGCAATTATAAGAGATTTTATTTCATTGCACAAAACTATCCCCATCATCAAATAATTAAAAATAAAACAATTATTCAATGTTATGTTTTGATAATTGACTAACAATGTAGTTATGTTTTCATTTGATGAAATGATATCTATTAGTTCCACATTGTAAATACTAAATAATGATTTATATAACATATTAATGTTACAATAAATGAATTCAGATTTAAATGGTTATATCATTTCTTAAAAATAATTAACTAAGGTAATATTCTTTATTAACCCACAGAACAAAATTATATGGATCGTTATAATCAAAAATTAAAAAATTAATACAACTATATATATATACTGATTTTCAATAAAATAATTAATAAGATATGATAACAACCACTGAATACATTTATTTTAGGTATACATTATTAAATGTTATCATGTGGTAAACTATCGTAAACATAATTGCATTTATCAAAAGGGTTGATGAAATGGTTTCAGGGATAAATATTTTAAAATCTACAAAACACCTATTTTATTATAAAACACTCTTATAGAAATTTTAAATTTTAATATCATTACTCCATGGAAACATTATTCATTTGTTTTTTGAGATATAATTGAATATTTTTATTATTAATTTATGAAAATAAAGGCATTCATATTCTATGAATAGCATGGAAAATCAATCAAATATTTAAAACACCCTACAATAACTATTGTTGAGAATTATCTATATATAATGATCATTAAGCATCCACTGAAATGCAATGGAATGTATTTCATAAAAAAATTATTCTATTATCTTATAAATTCTAATTAAAAAAGTATAGACCCTAATAAAAACCATGGTGGGTTGCTATAAAAATAATAAAAAATATCTAGAGGCCTAAATACTCAAAAAAAATCCTTAATCTTATTAAATTTCATGCAAAATCATAGAAACCCTAAAATAAATATACACTAATCACATTGAATTAATAAATTTATGAACATAAGGTGAATACTAAATTATATATTACTTTTAGAAAAAAAATAGGAATACCAAAGGAAAAAAATTGATATTTCACCACGACATCGTGAAATTATAGCCCCAAGTTGATAATTGAGATGAAAATAAATATAATTGTAGTAATAAAAAAGAAGGATGGAGAATTAAAAGGAAGAGGGGTTGAGTTACCTTTGATTTCACTTGAATAAAACACTTAATTTCTTACTAAAACGTATTTGAAGAAAATGCAGAAGAAGAGATCAAGGGAACCATAGAGATTGATCATGGATAGGTTAGACAAAATGGGTCTTGGGATATAAAAAATAATGTTTTAGAAGAAATACTTATTTTTCCTTTTTAAAAACACATCAAGGACCAACTTAATAACGAATATGGTTTCACCCCTAGGTTACCGCTGCCATTTTGGGGATCATGGGTTAACTAGTGGTCCCCTATGTTCTCAATGAGGCTCTTATCTATAAAATTAAATATAATTTTCTCACCACTAATGATTGGTTTTTGGAATTACTCTGTAATAGGTTTGTAAATAAATTGTAGAATGATAACTCTCTTAACATTAACTTTTATGTTTTTTGTGTAATCAATAAATCATACAATGATCTCAGCAAATGTTGAAAGAATATTTTTTAAAAATAATAAATATGAAATATTAGATCACACCATGGTTATTTGATCCAATTAATGAAGATGTTACAGTTCCCTATGATCTAAAGGATATACCAATTGCTTAAGTTTACTGAAACACTAATTTACAAGCCCTTTTCCATTATATCATCAATTTGGATGTCCTGAATGAGGATTAAAGTAAAATGAACATTCTTATCTGGTCTTTGTACATGACTGACCAACTCAGTGTAAGGGGACTTTATAGGCACATGTTTGATGGTTCCACAATGATGACCTCATGGATGATCAACATTATAAATCCTTTCATTCCACTATCTTCCATGCTTATGTTATATAAAATATGAAGGATAATGCTATGAAATTAGAGATAGAACCAAATAATATGGATTTATATGGACCCTTCATATTTCGTCTATCTAAATTTGTATGAAAATATCAATCACAATTTTTTGTTCCATTTTTTATGCGGGTTATGGGTTTAAATTCAATATATGTGTTGATGTAAGATGGTTTATAAATGCTTTTTTGAATTTATGTCTTCATTTACCAGAGTAAGTCATATTGTCTAGGCCCATTCAATGATTCTCATTATAGTAGCTGCTATTTTTTCATTCACCTAGATTGAATGAAATAAAATTTTTTATGAGAATCAAAATCCATCCTTGTGAGTGGGGATCAAGGAAGTACATAAAGAGATCTTGTATACATGTATGAATCAGAAAAAGAAAAATAAATTATGAATTTTTTATCCAGTTGTTCAGATATAATTTGATGTTCTTAGAAGAGTTATGAAATCATTGATAGTGATGAACATTCTATGGATTCCTTGGATCCCAAATTGAATTAAAGTTAACATGGATGGGGAAGATTTAGGTTCACCTAGACACTCAAATTTTGTTTGTATATTTCGTACTAATTAGGTCATTATTAATGGATTATCCTAAAATTATATTGGGAATTGATGATCTGTTGACGATGAATTATTGGTGATGATCATGGAAATAAAATATACAGTGGAATATTGTTGAGATTTTCTTTTGATGTATTGTTGTTCAACCTAGAATATAGAAATTTAAAAGGCCCTATCCAAGAATTTCCCATAGAGAATGTTTCCCTTCTAAGTATATTTCCATCAACATGTTGATCACCTAATCTGGGATGTCACACATTTCTACTGGGGTTCCAAATAGTGTATTGATGCTCTCTCAAAGGGGGAAATTATGAAGTATTTCTTAAGGTGTTCATTTAGGGCCCGGTAATTTTTATCCCAATTTTTGTGGAATATTCTCATAGAAATAAGAATATTATATTATTTAAACCCCATGTGATGAAATTTTCTATACATTTTAGTAAAATTATAAAGGAACACAATTTTCTACTATATGAAAATTTTGATTAAAACCACCCCCAAAACACCTCTCATTAAATCCTTAAATCCAAAAATTCAGAATCATACAAAAAATAAAAAATGGAAAATCTACCAAAATAAGATATTAAAAATAGGTTTTACATTCCATAATTTAAACTCTTTAGGACTAACTAAAAAGAAAATGATCTGGACGTGGGAAATTATAAACACCCCACCATATAATATATCATCATAGAGACGTCCAAAAAGACACTATCATAGAATTAACTACCTCATTTCATCATAATAACTCAATTAATAATACAATACATTCATTCCATTCTAAACACAAAATTATTAAATTTAAAAAAAATTCATTATACATCCTATGATTGAAACTTCCACAATATATATAGTAGTCGACCAACTATTATGATTCATAATCATTAATCCTTATTCATATATATAATATTCTAAAAAATAAAATCCTTAACATAAAAAATAAAACATTCACACAAAAATTCTTTTAATCTCAAATGATTTATTCCGAATGGATGGAACTATTACTCATCCCAAAGAACCCACCACACTTTTGATTCGTTCCATTCAAAATAATTTCAATTTTCTAACACAACTATATTATAATTCTTATAAGACATTATATTATACCACAAATCTAGAAATATCACTATCTAACAACTATATATATGATGGTACATCCCATAATAGGAGGTTTTAAGGTAATTTAAGCATGTCTACATCAAAATTTTTATTTACAAAACAATTTACTATCAAAATATTTTTACATAAAAAACTTCCAATTTATAAATTATCATATAAATCTGTATTCAAAGTTATTAATTTTAAAAAATAGATTCATTTAAGAAATTTTTTTAGAGAAATTATTCTATGATTAACTAATAATAGATTTAAATTTTTTTCAATTAACCACTACTTTTTAAACCATCTTTCATTTGAAACAGAATGTTTCCAAACAATTTCACTTTTTATTCCTTAGGTTATAACCTTTTTTATTTCTTTTTAATACCCAAAAAAACATTGATATAAATATGAGTTAATATTAACTAAGTGAGATTTTAAAATTATTCAATAGTACTAAAATTCCATATCAAACAATATATAAATTAAATACTTTAAAACATTATTATAAATGGTTTCAAAAAAATTAATTAATAGGAAACATGGTTTCTGTTTGGGAATTTAATATATATATAAAAATTATTTATAACATCACAAACAATGAATTTATGACATTGAAAAATTTATAATTCATTTAACAAAAAAAGGTATAATAAGGAATACATGGAATGAATAGTTGAGAAAAAATGAAAAAATATATTTAAAAGGCATAAAAATTATATATTTAATTGTTTCCAATAATGAGTAGAAAATTAATATTAATTCGGGTAGATAGGTGAGTGATTGTAATTAATCTTATAACACATATATATGGGTATAAGAATTTATTATTTACTTTATTATTTGATATTTAATTAATTAAATATCTTCACATATATTAATTATAATTTAAAGAAGGTTCAAATATATTATCTTTCCATTATATTATACATTTCATGATTCCATAAAGTATCTGACTCTATGTTTATCCATATACATTTGTTAATAAAACCTCAATCAAACTAATGGTTCTTACTCAATGACTAAGGATACATTAGTAAAGGAATAATTGACTATAAATATGTTTATCGATACTATTTTTGGGTTACATATCAATTATCGATAGTTTTTTATCCTATAAAAGAAGAATAAAAATTTCAATATCCTCACATAACTAACATACCACTTTGTATCAGTTTTGACATCAATTCCCAAACTGTACTCTAATCTTCTGTGTTGCTACACCGAGAGTGTTCGCTGATTCCTAATGTATTTCAATATACACATTTTTTGTATGTTTATTAATGGGAAATAATTTTTTCCAACTTATGTAACACCATAAGTCATTATTGGATTCACACTGTAAGACTGACATGATGTTTCTATAAGATGTAAATCTAATAAACTGGATAGATTAGATAAATAAAAAATTGGATGTAAAACATGAATGAACAAAGGTACCCATATATATGAAATAAGTATATATGAATAATAAAGATATACAGAACTAGGTTAATCATCAACGACCAAATAGTCTAAAAATAATAAGAGGGAATATGTGACATATCTAAATAGCTCCTTCCATTCACATAATCCTTCTCCACTATCTCAAAGAGTCTAAACACACAAATAAAAACAAACAAGTAGCTATAAAATGTAGAATCTAATAACTAATCATCTACCTTTTATATATGAAATTGATTAACTGAAGTTACAATTCCACCAAAGTATCTCTGAAGGTTATGATAATTATTATACCTTTTAAATAAACACCAATATACCTAAACATAGTAATAAATAAGAATATGTGTGTATAGACATGTATAAAAATTAATATATATATATATATATATAATAAAACAATAGATTAACTGGTTGAAAACATATAAAAAATGAAAATTAAATTTAATAAAATATAAAAAATATTATTAAAAACAAAACTAATTAACATCCTTTAAAAACTTTTTATAGTATCTTATATCCCCAGATCAAAATATATGATACATTGGGTAGGTAAGTCATGTAATCTAACATAATAAATTAACCCCAATTGCAGTCAAGGCCCACACCCATTTCTAGGGAATGGGAGTGGTTTATACTAGTGTGAAGATAACCTAGTTCTCTTATATCCTAGTATAAAAGGGTAAGGGGTAATAAAGATTTAATGTTAATAGCCAGACCCATTTAATCCCCCTTAATAGCTTAACCTGATTAAATTTTCTATATTTTAAGAATATTTATATGTATACATAACCCTAAATTCATGATTATAAATTAACAAAGTGGTATCCCTACTTAATAATAGTTTTATCATGAAAAATATAATTTATATTGATGAAAATTTTTATAGACATTTTTCAAAAGAAAAACATTCTATTTTCTCACTATATCAGATTCAAAATATGAATATGAATTTCATAAAATATATTATAGTTCATGGATACAAAATCAGAATAACAATAAAATGTATAAACATAATTTTAAATATATATTAATTTTTGAAATTATATATTCTTCATGTAACCTTATTGTTAAATAATTTTTTTGTCTAGGGGATGTTGAATTGTTAACCTCAGGTTTATTTAAAAAAAGAATAATGTGGTTCAAATTATAAATGTTTAGATTCTTGTATGAATTTGAGTTAAACTAGATAAAATATTATATAAAATATTTATCATAACCAATACATGATATTAGTACCCCATGAAATAATTAAAGAGGAAAAATTATTTAGAAAATAATTTTTAATGTTAATTATTTTATGAATGATGAATACTTTTTATGTAAAACTCGTTTATAGAATTATTTTATTTTGAAACAATTTATCTTAGAACAAATTAAATGTTTGAGAAATTAAAATTTGACTACATTAAATGGTTTCAAACTTTATTAATACATTTTTTTAATTTTTTCACATTAAAATCTAAAATTAATCCAGAATAATGAAATTTAGAATCATGAGTGGTATTATAAACTCAAGTTATATGTTCAGAACACAAAATACAATAAAAACCATTATAAATTATATAACAAAAAATTGTGATGGTTGAAAATATTAAATATCATTTAGAAAACATTTTATGCATAAAGGAAAAACACCTATAAGATCCATCATTTCATTCCACCTAACCAATCTCATCGCCACCTCACCATTAATGAAACACTTTATCATAGTTATATTTGGATCATTAACTTTAGAGATACTATTGTATTATGATGAAGATTATTGTATTTTTTTTCAAAATTAGGATAAATTTAATATATGATGGGTTTAGTATATATATATATGGATAAATGTGTATATATATTAATATGTCACATTATTGGTAATGTATTTCATTGAAATTAAAAGATTGAAGAGCCAATTAAGAAGTAGTTTGAGATATTTCTAGAACATATGATGATAATTTTTATTTTTTATATTCTTAGATATCTATTCATGTGTCAAAGATTTTTTTATATATTGGAAATGATGGTTGAAATAATGAAATATGTTAATGCATTGATATATTATATGTGAGGAAATTAATTTTCATATATATATATATATATTGAGTATTGATATAGACTTACAGGAAAAAATGAAAAGTATTAATGATTAATGAAGCATTTTATATGTAATGACCTTTACCCTAGTATCCCATATCTGGTTCCTTAATTTATTACATAAGAATAGATACAAGATTCAAATTACATAGGGAATTTTATTTAGAAGATTCTGAAAACCATATTACATATATGAGACCCATTTTAAATTGATACATGTAAATTAAAAATAATTCATAATAAAAGCTAAATAACTGAATTCATGAAAACTCTTTCAAATATCTCATCTTCATATCATGTGGTAAAGAGAATAAATAAGGTTGGTCTTTAATTACTTGTTAGGGTTAAGTACATAATATTATATCATGAATCAATAATCATAATCAACATGTAAAGGTTTATAACCAACCACACATTCCTTTTAAACAATTTCATATGGAATAATCAATATAGAATGGTAAATATATGAAAAAATGATATCTAATCAATAAATTGAGAATTTAATGAATCTATAACTAATATCCAAGTGAATATCTATTTTAAAAATGAATATAATATCAGAATTATAAAATAAGTTAATAATTAATTATTGGATGTCATGTCTTAGGCACATGAAAACCTATATTGTTAGGAAGTTTCATATGAGCATTTAAAACAATAGGTAGAGACCCAATTATATATTCCCACTAATTTTTCTTAAGATATTTGTCAATGTATCATGGGTATATATAAATTATGGTCCCAACTCATCACTGTCTTTCTAAATCATTCCCCATTTATCTAATAATCAACATAATTCATAAAATATGTTCTTTATCAAATATCTACATTTGGTAATGAATATATATTTATATATATTTCCTTAGATAAACAAAGAACTTTCATAGTAAAAAAATCATATTTCATAATGTTATATTATTTAGTAAATAATAATACCCATTATAAATAATCATTATATTTAGGGGAAATTAAATGTTACTTGGTCATTGTAAAGTGAACAAATAAAGGAGATGTTAATCATTAAAATATGATTCAAAAAGTGAATTTCCATACTATTATTTTTTCAAAATAATAAAAATACACCTATAATAAAAATAATGATTGTATAAATATGACATATTCCCATTGGAGAAGTAATAAGGGTTTTTGTTGTCACTGAAATAAAAAATATTTTTAAATCATTCGTGAATAAAATATCCTTTTAATTTTTAAAAACAATAAATATAATTTCATTTTAAAATAAATGTCAAAAAAATTACATCGAAGTATGTTCATAAAAATTCAAATTAAATTTTAATAAAATGATGGCAGGTTATTCTCTACATGCTAAAAAATTTAAAAAGAACATTATTTTTGCATCGTAAAAATTCTAGAAAAGTGCATTGTTTAAAAAGTGGTAAGAAGAATCTATTGAACATTTTTAGTGAAAATAATGTGTTAAAATATATTATAATAAATTATTTGGAAATGTTTAAATAAATAATTTTAGAAAACATATTTATAAAACATGGCTTTGTAAGAAAATGAATTTCTGACTAAAGAGATAAATGAAGTTGAATTTTACTATAAAATTTTACCAATAATATAAAGTACCAAAATGTATAAAATAGTACTATTACATGAAAATTATCATGAATAACACGAGTATAAAATAAATCCATGTTTTTATTAGTACATTATCATGTAAATTTTTTTAACTCATATTCAAGAATAATCAATTTCAAATATAATGATATTAAAAAATTAACCCTTTAAACAATCATAATGCTGAAGTGATAATCAATATTCTAATCAATTAAGTGTATCATTTGTAAATAAAAAAAATTAAATATATTCGTAGATATAAAAACTCCTTATACACATAATCATCGAATATTGACTATAATGAGGATGCAAGATTACATAATTAAAAGGAAATGAGTAATGAAATATCTTAACGACTTGGTAACCTTATAATGAAATCCTTTTAGATGAAATAATTAAAATTGAAACTCAAATACCTTGAATAATGAATTAATCATGAAATTATATTTAATTTAGAAGTATATACACCAAAATAACAATTTAGGTGCATAATAATTAAATATTCCTCAACAAAATGAAAGCCAGATGAAATCCATTAACTTTTGCCCCCTTTGTCCAAATAACCATGAAACTCCATTATATTAGTTTTAGTCATGTAAATAACTTATATCATGATCATATTTATATTTATAATATCATATATTATACGTTTATGACATATTATCACTGATTTGGTTATAATCATTTATTAGTATCAATGTTTTGGGTGCTAGCTGCCTGGTTTTACGAGTATGGTTTGACTTGTTATTTTTTTGTTCCACTTAATTAGATCATGATTTAATAACCTCAAAAATTTAAACCATTATATTAAAATAATATATATTTATTTTATATATATTTATCTTAATCGATAACAATTAGTGATAAGAAATGAAATACATCATTCATGGAGACGGTTGGCCACACATACACATAATATCTATTTCCATTTTCATGTCGTATTAAAAGAAAGTAACACAAGTTAAATATTTTTATATTATCATGTGATTATAATATTTATGTCTTAAATATCACATTATTAATTAAACCAATACTCAATACATTCCAGGTATTGTGTGAATGAATCATCTGGCTTTGCAAGGCTGTAATCCGCAGTACAAATGAAAGACGTTACCCTATTCCAAAAAATTACAATGAATAATGTTATATATTATATAATATTTTTAAAATAATATATAAGTAATAAATATCAAAAATATTATACAGATATAGTGTTTTAATCATTAATCCCATCCTTGATTGGTGGTAATGGAAACAAGAATGGCATCAATTCATGAGGTGGTAGTTCATCATACACATGAATAATGATTTCGTAACAAATTTGATGGGAGTGTGTGTGGTTTTAGGTCATAATACTAGTTGAAAAATATTTATGAATATTTTTTGTTCTTTTTATATTATGTTATTATGGTATGGAAAAATTTAAGGGGTTGAGAAAGAAATAAAAAAATATTCACATTGACAAACATTACCTCTTCTTTAGGTAACACAAATTAGATTGCACAAAAATCCTTCCTCTGGTGGATTTATGTCCAATGTAAGGATTATATTTATAGGGGATAGATTTTTTGAAACAGAGTTTGCAGTATTTAGATTTCCCAAATCTATTTTGAGGTTTGAATAAGTGACGGTAGAGACTTCCCTTTTATAGTGGAAGAGGAGTGCCATTCATATAAATACAAAGAAGTAAAAACTATTGGGTCGTCTCTGTTATTTAATGTGATTTCAATGATAAAAAACATTATATAAAAGAGGTTATATGGTCTAAATATTTACATAAAATATATTTTTACTAGTTTTGGGTCTATTTCCCACATTATCTTTTAATATTAATCAATAAGTAAATTCATTTTTACCTTAATTATTTTGATTAACATGAACGGTTTTTGCTAATCAATTTTGAAAAAAATTATGTTGAAATTTTCAAACATTATTAATGATTATGATTAAAAAAAGAAATTTATTTTTACAAATTCCACTCAAATAAATGAAAATTTTGTATTTAATAATTTTCCTACAAACGCAACCTCAGAGCCGGTTTTGGAAAGTCATAATGCTCAAATTTTTGAAATATTTTATATCAAAAACCACTATGAAATGTATTAGAATACATAAAATTTTATTAATATAAACTTTATTGATTAATTTTAACTTTGAAACCAATTTAAAATATAATTTAATTTCATAAATTATTTTGATTAAAATTATATTTTTAATTAAATTCATTATTTTCAACTATTCATTAAAAAATGAAAATTATCATAAAAATATAAAAAATTAACCCTAGGAAAATTTTGACATTATTATTTAAAAAATAATGTTTATTTTTAATGATAAAATTTATAAAATTTTTACAATTTAGTTTTAAAACATGTCCATCATTAAAAGGAGACAAACCTTTCTCCAGAAAAAATATAGTACTTTATGCTTAAAATTGGATTCATTGTTATTTTATACATATAAAATTTATTTTATGAATATAAAATCATATTTTTTAATATATAAATTTCATTAATGTTATCTAATAATAATAATTAATTTAATCTATTAAGATAAATCGCCATATGTGTATAAAAACAGTTTTTTATAAAAAAACAATTATTTTATATGCAATTTTATTTATTCAATTAAAATTAATTGGTAGAAAATGAATTAAATGATATATTATAATAAGTAATTTAATACAATTTCTGAAAAAGAATTTAACGTATAAGATATAATTTTCATTTAAAATAATATTCTTTATAATATTCTTAATACATGGTCCTGCGTGTAACGCATGTTATCGAAGGAACTCCTTATTTCATGTAACACAAGGTAAAATCATCATTGCGTGTAATGAAATATTTGGAATAGATTGAATTAATTTGAAATATAAAAAATATATTAAATTATTGGGATGTTATATTACATTCTACACATCTTGTTGCATGTTATACATACTATTGAATAAAAATTTACTGATAATGAATTTTTAAGTTTTATAGTATAGAACATGATCTTATGAAAATTTCGGAGAATCCATCCCTGTGTTTTTTTAAAAATGAAAAATGAAATTTAATGTTTAAACAAATTTGGATGCTCTTGAAGTAATAAATCTTTATGTATCGTAATTAAAATGAAGAATATGTTGTGAAATATAATTGAATAAGATAAATTTTTCAAGATTAACCTTTATGACTAGATGAGTATTTGAGAATGAGATGAAGATATCATAAATTTTCTAAAACAATGTATGATTTTTTAAAAGTTATTGGTTCAACACCCCTTAATCAATTATAAAAACCATGACCACTATTGAAAACTAGAAAAAGAGGGATCCTATTACAAACACAAATGAAATGGATTAAAAAGCCTGAACTGAAGAACATAATGTTTCTTGAATGTCTAATTCGGGAAAAGATCAAGATAAGAAACAAAAGACATACTATTAACAGTTGTGAAAAAATGATATAATGTCTTATTGAAATTATTAAATGTGTATAATAATTCACATTGTTGATCTAGAAATATATTGTTTAAAAAAATAAATGAAGAACTAATTGTTGAGACGTAAAATATCGAGTTTGGATAAGAATGATAATTGATAAAATAATATAAAGGATTAAATAGTGATATAATCTTTTATGTAATATTAATAATATTCTACAGTAAAGAAATTATAATTTAGGAGTTTTTAAGACATATATAATGGCTATAAGAGAAATTAAAAGAAGAAATAGATTGATCTAAAATATGAACAAAAAATTAATAATGTGAGGATGATCCTAGTAATATAATAATTATACTTATGATGATTCTTATAAAACATAATTCTTTATAAGGAATGTCTGGAATAAGGACTTGAAGTGATGTTTGGATGATTTAGTAATGCCAAAGACTATCTATGAAAGATCTTGAGTTACAAAAGAATAGTCATATTTAATCCTATAAGTTGTGTGATGATAATAATTTTATTAAGTCTAAAATTTCAAAATTTATAGAATACAATGTTCATACGTGTATGATAAATAAGATTAATAGATGGTGATGACCAGATGTTGTGATTAATTGCTTTCTGAAATATGCTATGAATATCGTTAGAGAAATTTCGAATCACATATTGGTTTTACTAAAGAATATAACTAGAAGATCAGTACCTTCATATGATTATGATCAAAGATCCAAATTTTAAATCAGAGCATCTTAAATATTATATAAGGTCATTGTAATTTTATCTAAGAATAATTACTTTGTTTGAGGAAGAAAATATGAAAGTGCTTGTAATTTTTCATTATCAAAATATAATAGGTAATAATCATTAATTAATGTATAACTTTTAGGAAAGGATGAGGGTGAATAAATGATATTAGATTTATAATAATTTACTTCTAACATATTCTTTATGAAATAATTAAAAATGTAATATAGAATAATTGGGAAATTTAGAAATTCAATGAAAAGAACTTTTGGATCCAACACTAACACATTAAAAATATGATTACTCACTCTATGTGAAGTATAAGTGATGGATATATCATTATAGAGAGAGATATTATGGGGTTTATTTAATATATTATTGATTATTGGATGTGAAAAACCTCCGAAATATATGATGTTCTACCTTCAAGAAACAAAATGTCTGTATTGTCAGAAAATTGGGTGCCTAGTATTTATCCATTACTCTTCAATCTTCATTATTTAAAGGATATTGGTTTGTGAATAAAAAATCAAATCGAAAATTCATTCTTCCCACATTTGAGTGAATAGAAAAACTAAAGGATCATTTATTATCTAAAGTGGATACCCAAATGATGAAGGGGTTCTAGAACCTCACACATTTGTCGCAAAACAAAGAAAATGTTATCTTTTATATATAGTTGAAGACTAGTGTTCTTATTTATAACACATCTCATGTGTTACTACCTGTTGGTCAGATAATTCATTGAATATATCTCTCTGAACTCGCACTATTAGACTAAGACGTATAATTGTGGTGTATATTTGTTTTTGAAAAAGATAATGAACAAATAAAAAAATTTCATACATACCAAGAACATTTAATGGTCTATGTTTAAGAGAATTAGATATATGCCATACATGTTATAGAATTGAACAAAATAAAATGAAAAAAATATATGTATTTGGGAATGTATCCTCTTTAGTGAAATACATTTTATATGGTAATCCGCTAATCCTAGGAAAACTCAATAAGAAACTTAGTATGAATAATAATTTTTCCAAGTCAGGGGGTTTAAAAATTATTTTAAGAAAATACATTTAAATTATTTCACTTCATAAAATAATACTTAGAAATGATTTATCATCACATAAATAGAACTAATTTTTAGAAAATATTGAAAACTATAATTTTACAAAATAATATCATTTAAAAAAAAATTGTAATATTTCAATACATATTGAATTTGGAAAATCATCTTCATTAAGTTGTAAAATTATAGGGAATTATCTTTGAAACATATAATAATTAACACTCAATGGCACCTTGAATAATAATGTAGATTCTCATTTAACTCTGAAGACATGGTGGAAATAATCCCACATTGGATTAGGTTAACTCCATTATCCCATAATGTGTTTAGGATACTAATATCATACACTATTCACGACATCTCATGAGATTAACACATTTCCCAACGCATTGGAACAATATATAATTTTAGTCTCACCCATCACATGGATGGATATAATTCCCATATTTTTTCATGTTCACTCCCCACACCCTATTTCAATAATATCTCGGTGTGATGATTTGGAAATAAAAACATTATATCTTTTTTTTCATTATAAGGACTGTGAATCTTTATTATGTAATTGAGCAATGTTGTCTATTTCATAAAATAAAATTAGTTGTCTTTGCATGTGTCAAGATAAAAAAATAATTACATGAAATCATACCTATATACATATATAAAGTTTTACATAATATATATATATATCATAAATATTGATAATTGAATAAAACATGATTTCTTATAAACATGAATATAAATACTTATATTAAAAATAATAATGTTATTACATAAAATATTATAAACACATTCATACATATATTTAAATATATAAACATCCAGTATAAAATGATTTTACATAATTTGAATTTTTTATGCATACATTTATATACATGTATTTACTGTCATCAGACTACAAAAATTCATCGTCAAAATAATACATATATAGATATATATATATATATATAAAGAAGATAAATTCTAAATAAATGAACGTTATGTTTTCAAAAATATATATATATATATATATATGAAATGGAATTTACAATACATATAATCACAAAATAAATTTATGTTTAAACAAAATCATGATAAATACAAAAGTCACTTACAACTATATCATGAATTAAAATTTGGACAAAAATTTGATAAATACCTATCTATTATAAAACATTACATAATAAATTTAATAATAAAAATATACATTATATCAGATTTAGCATGAATTCTTTGATAAAACATAGATTTTATAAAAGAAAATCGATTAACAAATTTTTAATGTTTTATAAAAAAATTGATATAATTTTATAAAAGTGATTCAAATAACTAAAAACTAAAATTTAATATATATATATATATATATATATTTAATATTTTGAATATCAAAATATTATAAAAATAACAATTATAATCATATATTAATATAATTATTATTTAAAATAAAATATTAAATAAAATTTAAAAAATAGATATTTTAATTTATTAAAATGGTTATTTTAAAATATTCTTTTCAACAAAGAAAAGGAATATTTGTATTTAGAAAAAATTTTAAAACAATAAAAAAAAATTTTGATTAATTATTATTTTTTTATTAACCTAGAATCAAATAAATTAAAACACCTAATTTAAATTATATTTTTACAGAAAATCATAACAAAAATATTACTAGTTTGTTTTAATATAAAATTAATCCATATAATAATATTATGTTTATAATTTCAGGTATGTTACATTGATAATGTTTTAATGACTAAATAAAAACCGTTTAATGAAATAATCGTTACTTTGATGTAGATGAAAACTATTTAAGGGTGAATGTTGTTTCATTTATTGAAACATACTAAATATAAACCAAATTGATATTTAATATATTATATATATATATATATATATATATATTAACATGTATCTTATGCTTCATAATATACATGCATTATATGCATGAATTAAATGTACACTCTATGTAATATTATATAATATATATAATATATAAACTTTAGGAATCATATTTATGTGAACATGAATCTCAATCATTATTATTTTAGTGAATATCTTTCAATCTTCTAATTGTACAAAAATACCTTAAGTAATGTATATAAAACATTATGAATCATTATGAATCCTTCAAAAAACTTATTGATATGGTTTCATTAAACTCTCTTTATTTTAGACAAAACATTTTCCCAAAAAAGTTTTCTTTATCCAAGTGACATACATTGTGATCCTTCCGAACATAATATCATTGAAAAAAATATTAAATCACTATTTAAAATATGTAATAAAGTATATTCCTTTATAAATGTATCAGTGATACTCATGGCATATAGGGGATGGGTGGGATCGTCATCAAACATACTCATATCTCTATATGAACATGTCCACCATAATTTGTATCATATAAATCATTTTTAAACCCTTATAAACCATTTTCCCATGACATCTAGTAACCAATAGACATGGAACATATCATTCTATCATAGTAAACTCATCTAGTCTTTACTATACAATAAATTCTTACAAATTTGATAAATATATTTCATGTGATTCATCTATTGGATGACTATATCACGTATTAGTCATATGAGTAATTGATCACATTATATGTGAAATAACTAACAATGGATGTTAATTTTTTTGGCTAATTCAATCAATGTAAATATTTCTTTAACTTTTCATATTATTTGAAAAATCCCTTATTGGTTGGGCTCCATTCAACAACCTGATCAGTAACATACCATACACCCTAATTAGCTATGTTATTTTCAAAATTGTGTGTGTAGGATATCAATATATGAATGTTTTTTTGCAAGGTTTTAGTTATCCTTATGTAAGAAGGATTGATAATAAGAATACACCAAAAATTATAATGGTTTTTTTAATGTTTCATGAGATATACTTTGGTGGGTTATTCCAGGTGATAAGTCTCCACTTATTACCTCATGAATATGTTCTTCGCATCTTATATAGAAAATCTTTGTAATTAATAGATTATTTTATCAGTGTTATCATTATAATTTCTTTACAATACACAATACTTTTTAGTGAACATCGGTTAGTAAAAACGCAATGTCATAATTTGATGGGATATTATCATTTGACATTTTATATAAAATAATATGAAATACACATGAATGAAGGAGAATTGGATATTGAATTTATTATAATAACAAGATATATTTCACAACCTTTATAACTAGTATATAAATTTTCTTACACTCACTAGTAGAAATATTGGCTTCAATGTCAGGAATATAATGTCAGTTTCATACAAATCGTGGTAAAAATGATCTGCACATATGTTTTGACGTAGGATTTGAAAAAAAAACTGACCCATAAATTAATTTATTTCAGGTTCTATCAGTGGTTTTGGTAATAAATGAAACCAACACATAAATGAATTAATTTTGGTAGTTAGTGTTTACAAAAACGTATGACAATTGTTTAAAAAATAGTTTTGACATAGGTTTTTCCAGAAGTAAGAACAAAAATAATTAAAAAATTAAATTTTTGTGTCAATTTCTATAAAAACATACACATAAACCCTTTGAAAAACACTCAATACCAAGAACCATCATTTCATATATTTAAAAAACATTTATTCATGATGAACGTTGCCACTAATGGCTGCGCCATGAACCTCGATGGCGATTTTAGTCGATTATATTTGATTTTATTCATCATTTTATGATCAATGGTCCTTATTACTTCTTCCACTATGTATGTTTCACCATCCATATTGGGTTTTACTCTCTTAAAACCCTATTTCATCTGGTGATCAACTATGATTTTATTTATGTCTATAATCATTTTTATAGATCCTGTAATGTTGATCCTTCCAACAAATTTAATGGTGAAAATATATATTTTTAATCATGATTCCATTGTTGAATTATGAATTTTGTATGTTATTTTTTAAATTTTGAAGTTAAAATATTTATCATTTTGTAATTATTTTGTTCATTTTTTCATTTTTATATGAATTTTTCTTTTATATTTTTCATTTTTTATTCTATCCAAATTATATATATTTGGATCAACATAACATACATCATGAAAATATAGGGTCATATATATCCTAATATCTATAATTTGTTTATTAACACATAACATTGTTTTAAATCATATAAATTAAAATAAATATTTGAAGATAATGACAACCACCAAAATTTATAATATTTATCATATAAATTTTAATTTAAGAGATTATTTTGATCAAATGTGTATATTATTTTTAACCCATCTTGTTTATGTTTTTTTCTTTAAATTAATCAATTTTTTACTGATTTATTTTTATTATATTCAATGCTTCATTTGAACTGTATTTTTTTCCTTATAAATTTTAACTTTGTTTTTAATTATAGAAATTAAAATTTATATGCGATGTTATTTATTATAGGTTAAATAGAGAGGAATTTTGATGTATATCTTAAATGATCTTTCTAGAATAGAACTTCAGTTGTGTTTTAGTATTGTTAAATAATATATCTAAACATGAGACAAGTATCTTGATTCATTTAATAGGATCATCAAACATAGTTTATATTCATTTATTTAAATAATATTAATACATAGAGTAATTAATTATTGATATTATTTCTAATAATCGTTGATATTTCCCACCTTTTCACAGATCATTTTGATAAAATGTTTCTATGTTTTAAATTTATCTATTTATCTATATATATATATATGTTTTAATACATTCACTATTAATATTACGATCTTACGTATTGAGTGGATCATAAGTAGATAAATTTAGAAATAACCACCAGTGAATATGAAAAAGGACTTGATGACATATTAGAATTTGCTAAAAAATATTGAAAAAATAGAATTTTTTTCATGTGTGATGTTTTTGAATATTAGAATGTTAAATTCAATAGAAATCAAGTAACATCTCATTTTCTATGGTTTTAGCTTTAATTAAACACGATGATTATTGCACGGGGAAAAAGTAAAAAACTAGCATCTGCGGTTGATGGAAATATTCATAATGAGTAGAGGATCATATTGAATAATTAATACATAATTTAAGTATTCAAAGAATAAAAAAACAACTATTGAATGATTGTATGGATATTCTGAGAATCTTTTATTCCTCAGTTTCACTAAATATGCATTTTTATCATAAGTTTTGTGATTAGTTAACTCAAAAGTATGAAATGGGTGGAGGGATAAAATTTTCTATAATGTGATTGATCTTATAAAAGAGATACTACCTCAAGGAAAAGGACATCCCAATTCTAGTTATGAGGGGAAGAAAATATTATTCGTAAGTTGCAGAATCAAATATCAAGGTATTGTAATTTGGTAACTTCCAATAATTCATAATTTGATTTATCTAATTGAAAAATCAATTGATGAAAATATGTTAATATAGCATTTAGATGAGTATATATATGAATTCTACTTATGTCCCTCTACTGATTCACAATAGTGGTAGAGATTTGATAGACAATTTTCATAATTTCGAAGTGAAGATAGAAATCTAAAAATTACATCTTATATAGATGGATTGAATATGTATTAGTGCCTAAGTAACCAAAACGTTTTATGGCCTATTTTTTTGATGTTTTTAACTTTACCCCATGTATATGTATGAAGAAAAAATAAATTATGATGAGCATGAATGTTTCGTGACCAAGAGAGTTGGGAAATAATATTTATGTTTATCTTTCACTATTGATCAATGTTTTAAAAATTATATGGGAGAGTGGTGTTAATGTTTTTTATGAATAAAAGAATGAGTGTCATATTTTTTGTGCTATGATAATTTTCACTTTAAAATAATTTTATGCATATGGAATATTATCTCGATGTAGTGTTAAGAGGCATAAATAATTTCTATTTTTGGAAGAAGCAACTTCATATTACCAATTGAAAAAATAGAAGAAAGACTGTGTATATGTGATGTCAAAAATTGTTCTGAATTTATCATCCTTATCATAGAATGAAAAATTCATATAATAGTTTATAGTAATGGAATATTCTACAAAGACTGTTTTCATTTGAAGAATATTATGAAAAGAAGAAAAATATAGATTCATCATTTTGATAGAAAAGAATTTTTGGTATTCAAAGAAATATCTGGTTGAAATAGTTTATCTTTTAATAACTAACATATAGGAGTGTTTTAGAGATAAAATATAACATTGATGTGATGAATGTTCAGAAACATTAAAATGGATGGTAGGGGAATCACTTAATGGGAACACATGGTCCTGTTTTAATATTAATGGATACACATTTTTCATATAGAAGTAAGATGAAAATAGTAACAATAAAAGTAGTTTTGTAATGATCATCAATGAAGAACTAATTTTTTTGGGTGAAAAATATAAAAAACCAATTTAGACATAAATGATGTATTTTTGTGTTCTTGGAGACAAATTTGATAATGAGTATATTAAATTTTTTCTAACCATGTGTAAGTGAAATTGGGTTGCTAGTAATATTGGTCTTAAAAATGAAAAATATGTGTATAAAGTGGTTGAATTGAAAACATTTAGTTTTACTAAGGAACCATTTATCATTGAGACACATTAAAAGAAAATATTTAATGTCATTGGTCCATATAATTATTAGTTTTATATCATTTTTTAAGGGAAATAATCAATTTTGGGGATAAGATAGTGTTGATTTTATTGATTTATATGTGGATTGTTTGTCTATTATGTGATTTATGGATAACAATTACTATAATATAGACATAGTTCATGAAATAAGATATGATTATGGTGAATGGACATGGGAGAAAACATCATTACACTTTTAATTAATCTGGTAAATAGTTTTATAATATTTCATGTTTGATATTTATATCTTCAAAAACTGTATATTTAATAAATAATGGTTATTCAATTATATGTAATTGATATTTAGTTGATTGTAATGTTAAATTTTTTATTCCACGATTATGGTTAAACAGTATTTAATTGAAATATCCAATTTATATTACTATATTTTTGATAAATTTAATCATATGAAATAACTTTTTCATAACATTGATATTTAAACTTATAAATGTTTTTATCATTTTATAAGTAATAATTTTATTTTATAGTTCAACTTGCATATTTTCTTCTTAAGAATCATAATATAATTATTATTTAAAAAACTAACTCATGTGCTCCACTTTTTTTACTTATATATTTTTGTTTTCCTATATTCTAATTGTTCACTTCTCAAATAATATGTAGGTACACATTATTTTCTTACAATTTCCTATTTTAATGACAGATACAGATATAGATATAAAGAAACATGTACTAAGTTATATGCATTTGTAACATATTATAAAATATTCATTCATATAATTTTTTAACGAATAAAAACATTTAATTTAAAAAAATTAATTACAAGATATCTGATGACACTTTAGTTGGGTACAATTCTCCTATTAGTATTCAAGAATAAATTTCTTTAGTTGGTAAACGTGGAATTACAAATTTACCAAAACTTTCATTATCTCATAGATATAAGCGATTGAATATTAGTTTTAATGATAATAATATTACAACTTTTACAAAGAAAATGTAGTTTATCATCTACATATTCATGAAGAGTCATTGTAAGATTAATATTTTATATCCTAATTAGATTTTTGTTGAAAATACTATGGTAGATCAGCATTACAAGGCTATAATGATAAAATATTTTAATTTATTTATTTTATCACATTTTTCAAATAATATATATTTCAAATGACTATTATTTAATTTATTCAATTATATATGATATTCAATTTTAAGGAAATGAATGAAATTAGGAAAATATTTATTAATTTTGAGATAATTAATTAGAGAGTTTTCAAAAAATAAATTGACAAAAATTTTATTTTTTGGAATATAATAAAAAGAAAACCCATGAGTTATGTATGAGTTTTTAGATGAAGATATATGAAATAAATTTACTTCCAGTTGGCTAAATGAATAATTTCTCATTTAATAATTATTTTATATTGTAAAATTTATTACATATTTACATAATTACTTGTTTGTTGATTTTTATATGATATGACTTCAGGAAATGTCATCTAGATATCCATTTATATAATTCCTACCCTCTTACTTTATCACATGGTGGGTTTAATTTTTTAGAGAAAAAAATAATTATTAAAGAAATGATTGAAACATTAATAGATCAGTATAATAGTGGTTTAGATTATGTTATGTTAGGTCCACTACCTCCACAAGTAACCATGAAAAATAGAAAATTTAAATAACAATAAAAAAAGAAAAGTATCTTATATAGAAATCTCCATAGTTAACTGAAATAATTTTATATAAATAATTGTTTTCATGACTTTTATTTTACAAATTTAGAAAAAATAAATAGTATTTTAGTTTTTCATTTCAGGAACTCTTTTAAAAGAAAACAATACAGAGAAATTTTATCAATTATGGTTGGATGGACACATAACCACTACTTTTGGATACACAGAACACGCCAGCCACATAAAAGTATATGGAGAGGTTGTTAGCATTTAGAATTGTTTTTACAACATGAGTAATAAAGTGACCCAAAAATCAAATCCTTTGCAGCTGGGATGAATGATATGAAACAGTCTATGAAAATAAAATTCATTCAGTTGTGGGGGTAATGTTAGAATAATTGATGAGGCAGTCACAATCTATGCTGTCTGCCTAGCCTTCACTCCTAGATGCATAGCCTGTACAACCTGCCTAGTCTAACCAGCCTACCAACTTAGATCCTCCACCTGCTCATTTGGACCCAACTGTATACTATGAGTTTTATGATGGAGATCCTTATGTATGTATTATATTATATAGAGTTTTACATTTTTTGGAGTATATACATTACGAGCCTATGTATATGGGTTATCTCAAAGCATTGATACATGAAATTGTTGATCATAATGATCCAATAGCATTTCCTAAGAAGGATGTTACCAGAGTTGGGGAATGTATGGGTAATTTTTTTCTATCTATACTTATTATTTATCTTTAATATGAGGTATTAATTTTTTAAATATTAAGTACATTAGTTTTAAAATTACTTGTAATGATTTCAGAAATTTAATTTATATAAGATTATTTAAAATAGAAATAATAGGAACAAAGGAAAAAAAATGTTTAAGAATAAATAAATATATATACATATAATATATTTGAGGGGATAAAAAAATTATCTCATGATTTTTATTCCATGGATAATTTATATTAGTTTTGGATGGAGTCCAATATATATAAAAGAGACAATCCATTCAGAATATTTAGAAATGATATCATGGATCTGATTCATTTTGAATATCTCAGTGTACCTATGATGAAATTATTTTCCATGTATGTAAATTTATGGTCCATTTTTATTTCCTTAATTAAAGATGGTTTTACTTGACTTATTATATTACTTATTTAATTTGGTATCTACAAACTCTTTTTATTCAAAAAGATACTAATGGAATTTATGATTTTATAGAATTTAAATTCATTTCCATAGTTGTGAAATATTAGAAAACTATACATAAAGTAACATATATTTGTGAGATATTATCAATGATTTAGATTGGATGTTGGGTTTTTTACATTCTTTTATGGCTAAGAACACTAGGATAATTATGAATTAATATTCATTATAATTCCATTAATTGTGACTTTTTTAGAGGACATTAGATGTTAGGAATATTATTCTCTAGTGAATTCACATTATATTTGTTTTATATTTATTATGTGGTGTTCCATAATATTTCTGAACCTTGTTAGACATGTGAGTTTTATTCTTACTTATAAGTTCATTATATTTAATTCTTATTGTGTATACATGTTTTTTTAGTTGACATATATGAAAATTCAGGCCATAAAAAAAGATTAACAATTATCCCTTGTCGATGAAGAACCCAAATCAAATCCAATACGTTGATGTATCCATAAAAAATTGTTAAATTAGATAATATGATTAATATATATATATATATATTCATGTGTCAGTGTGTTGGGTTTTATAATCATGTAAATGTTTTATAACAACAATTTCATCATTTACAAGGAAATGTTAAATGTTATTATTATGTTTTACTATTCATGTATGAGATAATCTCAACTAGTGTAACTATTGAATTTGACAAGTTTAGTTATATTAATTTTTTATATTTTTTTCATAGTATTCAATTTTATAATCTTATAACATTTAATGTTGTTATGGACATTAAAGGATGTTTAGTATTATATGAATAATGAACTTAACCTTCTTTGATATATGTTTTTGTAAACTGTTCATTAAGTATGATTATGATTAAAGGCATGTGTCATTTAATGTTTCTGAATAATATTAAATTTTCTTCATAAAAAATCTCTAAAAAGCAATCCTTCTATTATAACATGTGTGTGAACCAAATTATCTTAAAAAAATTCTTTATAAAAATAGAAATTTATTAAGTTATAAATTACCAGGTCCTTGTTTTTTAATTCTAGTTTAAAATATAATTACATAGATAATATATTTTTAATTAAGTTCTAAAATATGTTTTTTTATTTATTTGTAGTCTATGATTTATGGTATTTTCTACTATATATAGTTTGTTATCTATTATAATAATTATGATATTTTTGGGGTGAGATATTTCAAATTTTCTAGAAAATAATATATCTTTTGGTTTAAATTTTATAAAAGCAATTCAAAAAACATAAAAAAATTAAATAATTTTTTCAGTATCAGTTTTTTCTATTAATTAAAATTAAAGTTGTTATCGACATTTTTTTATATGATTCAATTCTAAAAAAGCCCTAATAATTTATCGACGTTGATTTTAACCAAAACTGCCATCAGAAATTAAAATAGAAGTGATGCTTTAGTGTCGATTAATTAATTATTTCCCCTATGAGATGTTATTTATAATGTATATGTTTGGAATTTTTTTGAGACCAAGGATCCTTATCCTGAGAAACCACACCAAAATTGAAACAATATAGCTCAATTATTAACTCAATGTTAATAAACCAACAATGTTTAGAAAAGAAATTCAAAATATAAACAAAAACATTCATAAAATCTAATTAAAAGATGTATTATGCCTCTAAAATCAAGTTGAATATAATAAATTTCTTATATTTCTGCAAAATAATAGATCAAACATTTAAAAAAAATTAATCCATATTGAGACCTCGAATAAAGAATGTTAGATTAGAAAATAAAATCTACGTAACCCATTACAAAAATATTATCCTATACTATAAAGACCATGAACATATCCTTAGTCATTTATATGTATTTAAGGAATATTATCATATATTTACAGTGAATTTGAATGACATTAGAGTGTTATCTAGTTGTTATTTTCAAATAGAAAAGTTACATCAGGTTGAGTATAAAACCTGACAAACATGACTGATCCTATGGCAGTCGAATAAGGAATCATATCAACCATTTCTAAATTATTATATGGATCATGAATATTCTTATGATTTCTTCCATTAAACACGAGTAAAGAAACCTTCTTGGAGTTCTCAATGCTAAATAAATTTATCACTTTACCAATATATGTTTTTTCACTCACTATAAGAAACCAATTGGAAATGTCTCCATAGATATTTTCACCTAGTATATAGACTACCCCTTTAATGAATTCTACAATGAATCCTTTACTAGAAACACCTGCATAGAGTGACCTGTTGGGAAATCATTTCCGATAAGAATTATGTCATCTATATAAAAAATAAAAATTATATTTTACTACCACTAAATGTTTTATATAAACATCAATAATAATCACTTTTAATGAAACTAAACTCTTTGATTATATCATCAAATATTATATTATAACCTCATGAATCATTTGGTTATCTTGAAATGAATCATTGTATCCTTCATGCCTTAGTAGTCACATTTGGGACATAATTACCGTAAGGCTATTTCATATGAATATGGTCAACTAAATTACCATTATGTAAATCTATTTACACATCCATTTAATATAACTCTTAATCATAGTGATATTTTGTGTCTATAAAAATTTGTGTAGACATTATCATCACAATAGATAAAATGGTATCTTCACAGTCAATTCAATGTATTTTTTCTATACTTTCTCCACTATATGTTCTTTATAAGTAGTCAATATAACATACACATCATTTTTCTTATTTACTAATGACATAAAAAATATGATTTTATCCTCTCCATGTGACACCATTATGTTATTAACATGATTACTATACGTAGAGTCCATATTATATTTTATTTATTTTATACATTTCATAGAATTTGAACTTTTAGTTTCATATTGTAAGTAATTTGTTTCATAATCCTAAATTTTATAAAATTAAAATTATAAGTGAAAAATATATATCTCTATGTTTCTAAAGATTTATAACAGACCTTATAGGTTCTATTGAAACTTGGTTCAGTCTTCTTCCCCATGTTTTTATAGAACCATCTCAACCTCCATCTCTTGAATATTTCTTATTTGTTAGTTGGGAACTTATATAAGTTAAAATTTACTTATACTAACACATTAACTGACCTATTTAAATTAAATCCACCAACACTTTTTCCAATAGGATTATATAAATGATATCCCCTTGTCTCTACAAGATTACCATTAAATAAGTATTTACCAAATTTGGGGTTGATTTTTTATAATATAATTATTATTTGTGTTTTTAAAAACCTAAAACCCTCATAAATGACATATTTTGATATTTACCATAAAATAATTCATATGGTTTTTATGAATTCATTTCATATATTTTTGTTTAGTTGAAATTTTGATGTTTCTATTGAATTACCCCAAAATGAGATAGGATAGTCACCTAAATTAGTAATTAATTGAAAAATTCCCCAAAACATATGATTCATACTTTAAAATACACCATTAAATTGGTATGTTCAAAAAGGATTGAGCTTTGAAATAGTTCAACAATCCATCAGATTAGATATTAATTTACAGATCAAGTATTCACCACCCTTATATGATCAGATAATATTAATAGATTTTAATATTTTATTATATACTTCCTTATGGAACTACATGGAATTTTAAAAGGTTTAATAATTTTATTTCATTAGATTAAATCCGATTATTGTTAATGACATCAGTAAAATTGAATAAGTACCAAAACCCAACCATGATATTTACAACTCATCGGTCAGCATACATCACCATTTATAAGATATAATAGTCCACCTCCCTTTCAGATATTCTACCAAAATGCTATTTGGAAATTTTTTCCAATAAACATGATTCAATGTTATCAAATGATTCATAATTTAATGATTTTTGAAATCCATATGTATTTATTTTTTATCACAATCATTATTTATATGCATAAATTAAAAATTCTAAAGATAAGTGGGATTAGATTCAACCTCGGGCTAATTCATATAAATGATATAAATGGACTTTTATATATTTCAAATATATAAACAAATAAATATATTCCATATACTAACAAGTATTTTTATATAATTAAAACAAATCGTATTTTGTGTAATTAATGAGAATCATATAATATCCAAACAAGATACATAAATCAATTTCTTGTTTATTGTGGGGAATTAATAAAAAAATTTCAATTATAGAACCAAAATATAGGGTATAAATAGATAATATGTGTTAAAATATAATAATGTAACTTATTCTCGATTACTTATATGAATATTGACTTCAACCATTACCAATTACATCTAATATCTAGGTTTTTTTATAATCACAGATGTGTGACACACCCCCGTTACCTGACACCCATGTTTCTGCCCTGCTGCAATTAATCATTATAATATTCAGAATGTATTAATTTGAATGTTTTTTCTTAGGAACACTTTTTAATTACATATTCCAATATTTAACTATTTTATAGGGAACTATCATTTTTATATCAATGTTTTTGTGGTTATTTAATAAGGTATTTAAATAAAATTTCACCCTCTAAAAATGATGAACCCCAAAATAATATCTTTTTATTGACCGAAATCCATATTTCACTAAGAAATGAGATAGCTAAGATGACCATCTCATCACATATTTATTTTCATACATACACATCCCCATTAAAACTATTTATTCACTTCGGTAGTTGATCAAATAAAACATGTTGAAATATGTCATATGGTTTCACTCAACTCTATTCATATGGTATGCTTCCAAATGGTTTCCCAACTATTTATAACACAATTTAAACATTATGATGGGAGTGAAAAAATACAATACAGAGGCACCTTGCAAGGGTAGAGTAACACCCCAACTCTAGTATCCTAGGATTGGAGCTAAAATATTAAATTTTAGAAGATATAAATGATTAAAATTCAAAAATTAAATTATCTTAGAATTATTGTGAAACTAAATATATACACTACTTCAATATTACACTGGAAATTAAAAACATATATTGAAAAACATTTTCTAATCCTTAAAAATCATTGAATGTTTTATTCTTCATATCCATGGGAATGGAAAAAAATAAACTTTTGGATAATATACTCAGTAATGTTTACATACAAAAGAATATATCAGGGGTAAAAAATGAATAATAAAATGGTAGAATTATTTATAAAAAATGATTTCATTCAATCAATAATTTGAGTTCAATAAACCATTATGGATAACATCAACCGTTTAATCACATGGATGATAGAAAATAAATTCTTAATAAAGGAAATTCTTAATTTGGTAAATTCATGATCGTGGAATCCCAAAAAAGATTCCATTAATCCTTCAATCAAGGAATTTGAATCTAGAGGTCATTCCTAATAAATGCACTATGTGAGCAAAATTCCCATCAAATATTCCCACTTGATTTGTCTCAGGATACCAATTGATGCATTGTGTGATAATATATAAATTGTACCCACCTTGAACTTTCACATATTATTCATTCACCCTATCATGAATAATTTAAAAAATAATTCTCAAAAATCCTTTCAAATCAACATATATCAAAATTGAATCAAGAATATCATATATTTACAAAGTTAATGGAAGAAGAACATTTAATCATGAGCCATCTAGGGGGATCATGTGGATAATATCATTTTAATTCTTCATAATTAAACCATAAGAATCATAAATAGATATCGGCATAAATAAGAATACATTAAAAATAACATTCAATGATTTCTTTTAAAACATGATAAAAATATGATTTTCTTTTTAGAACATTTTAAAAAATCAAAAACATTAAAAAATGAATTTTATTTAAAATAACCATGAAAATTTTTATTTTAACAAAAAAAATAAATTTTTGATCCTTATGGTGGGAAATTACATAAATGGATTATACATTAGAAGGGAACATATTTTTAATATTTTTCTAAAATGTCTAGAAATTAACTTGTTCAAAAAATGACAAGTATATTTTTTAATCCATTAATTGAAAAGTAGTCCACGTGTAAGAATGAATATTATAAATATTTGTATATTATTAAAATAATTCTTTAGTGTATTCTAAATATATATGTACATGGATGAAAATATTAAGACAGAAAACAATAAAACAAGATTCTAAAATCACGTCTCTTACATGTAACATATTTGTTGATTCATGATACATCAAGAAAATCAATTCTAAATATATTTATAAAACCCAAATATAACAATATTAGAAAAATATATATAGGGTTTATTATCTTAAGATTGTATGAATTTTGAAAATTAAATCTAAACATAACTAATCTCAAAATAAATTATATTATAAATGGAATATAATAAAAATTTGTAACTTTTGTATCATAAAAAATTATATTTAATAATTTGAATATTAAATTTTAATACCATGATATTAGAAGATTCAAGATATAACATGTTAATGTAGTTTTATAGACTCATTATAATATAATAATGGTGTATAACATGACATATGACCAAAAAAAGACCAATTGAGACAATAAACCCTTACCAAAAGTTCCAATTGTTTCATATCTGTTGTTAAACTCTTGTATAATAAAATATTATTTATTTATAATTCTATAAAAGAACCATATACATAATTTTAATATCATATATGATCCACTTATAATATTAAAACACCCATTTATAAATAATTATTTATTAAAATAGTCATTTTCAAGTGTTTAATATATCATTTTTTATATCAGGTTTTGTGTGGTAGGTTTATTCCATGCATTTAGTTTAGGGTTCCCTCATATAAATAATGATAATAATGATATAATTATAATATATTTTAATTATATACATATTTATAACCATCCATGAAATGTTTACACTAAAAATAAATCATGTCACTTTGTGGATGAGGTAGTCCAGACATATGCACGAGCGACGTTATCATTTTTTAATGGGTGGAAGCATCATAAGGTAAATTTAATAGTATATTTCTAGAATTATAATTATTTATTAATATATATATATATATATCATATTAATCATTATAACCACACAATAAAAGTTCTAGTGAAAAATGACAAACATCACTTTGTTCGGCAGAAATCACCCCGTAGGCACCTATGTTGCATTCATTTCCCAATTGTTCGAGAAAGAGATGAATAATGATTGAAATATTGATAAAATATCATATAATAATTGTGGTACACTTATTTTTCTATATGATCACTTTTAGACAATAATTATAGGAGTTATAAAAACAAATAAAATGAAAATATTGTGTTAATAATTATACCTCTTCTTTTGATAACCTCCTTTAGATTACAAATTAAGCCTTCTAGGATTGGTATTTTCATCAAAAACATACCTCAATGTCATGGGGAGGGATTTTAGGAAGGTATTTTCATTGGACATATTTGAGTTATAATTCTTATTAAATGTTGTTATGGGTGGTTATGCGGTGTCCATTTATAAGTGATGGATATGAAACCCTTAGAAATTTCCAAATGGTTAAAATATATTAATTTACTAATAAAGAATCATGTCTACATAATGATTCATATTTCAATAGGATATGATATATGATCTAAATATGACCATACAATATGTTTTATATAAGTTTTGGGTAAATTTTAACCCTTATTATTTTTTTATTAAATCTTCTAACCCATTTTAACTCTTACAAGGGTAACTAACTTTTTTTACAAAAGGATCTATTCATAATGATAAAAATTTAGAGTGTCCTCATTAAAAACATATTTAATTATTATTAGAAATATTTATTCAATTCTACCATGTCTAATTTCAATAATTCGAAGTAATTAATTTAAAACCCTCGTAAAACACAACAAAATACCTTCATAAAATATATAAATTAGTATCCTTTGAGAGATAGTTAGCCAACCCCTTTGATATTAATTGAGAATTCATATCCTTTGTTCCAGTAGGTAGTCCAACCCTAATTCTTTCTTCCAGGAGAGACATATCTAATATAGATTCCATTTCATGGTATCTTTAACACATAATAAAAACAAACTATATTCAACAATTATTCTCAATATCATAATATGAATTATTAGCCAAGTTAAAATTATATGATAACATAATTTTCCTAGAGATGTTCATAACATGTAATATAGGGATCTAACTCAAAGAACTAGTTTAATAATTTAGAAAATAAAACACAATTATAACATTTTTTAAATAATTACTAAACATGAATATAAATATAATTTAACAAGTATATATATATTTTATTTATTTTAAAAATGGAAGATAAAAATCCATGAATATTTCAAAAATAAATCATAATTATAAATTTTTTATAAATTAAAAATAATGTAATTTTTTATATTATTTTAAATATAATATCATTCATATTTTTAAGTCTATATAGCCTCTTTATGTACGGTTAAATCATATTTATCGTCCCTTATAAATTCCAAAAATCTAGTTTTCTAGAGCTAGTGGTTAATTTTTTATAATATCACTAGATACAAGTGATCGTATCTAAAAGAAGAAAATTTATTGGTAGTCATTGGAAACTAGATATATACTTGAATATAAAATGAAATTTGATATAAAATAAACAAAGTATTTTTTTTTGGGAAATGATTATTTTTCCTAGCATGTCCATGCATATGTATCACTGTACACTAAATAACATATTGGATAAATAATTGTTTACCTCACATTCTCATTAAAGGTTATATATAGTAGAATATATATTCAATAAATAAGGTTAAATTAATATGTAAATATAAATAACTAAAAACACATGACATTTAATCACTAACTGGAGCATAAAAAACAATATAGAAGGAATAATTTATGATCAAATAATTTTGTATAAATAATCACATGATCTTTAAAATTATCCATTGATATAATAATAATTCATATAATCAAATAGATGTCAATAAATTATTTTATTATGATGGTATGTGTAATGTCATAAATTTAAAACATACATGCTTGGCTTATTGATAGGACATTTACAAATAAGATCAAGGCCTCATGCCGAGACATTTACATGAATGGGTATGGTCTCACCCAAATACCCAATAAATTTATTTATATAGCACCAAAAATTCATAAAGGGGACATATAATTATTTAACCCAAATGTCAACTAATAATCCCAATTTATTCACCATATTAATAAACAATATTACTTAATAAACATGACTTAATTATAAAAAACAATCCATATATTAAGAAATAACATATACAAAGTCAATGATTTTCCTATTAATATAGATAAATACCCACCAATAATAATATTATGGATGCTATCATGATATTATATGCATAGTAAAAGATAATATCTTACTAAGGGTGTTGACATAGATGAAAAAACATTAAAAATTTAAATGGAAATTCTCATCAGAAAAATATACATTTCACATTGAAATATCTTTTTTATAATCTAAAAATATCACAAATATTAAGGAATAATTTTTCATTGAAAAGTACACAACAAGATTATAAATTAATATTCTAGTGATTAATTATTTATTATTATTTTAAATTCTTATCATGTTATACAAGTTAAAAAATCATTCCATTCACTCATTTCTTAAAACAAGAAAGAAAGTACCTCATACCGAAATTTACAAGAAGATTCATCTTAAGATATTTTGTAAATATTAAAATATTGGCCAAAATTTCATCAATAAATAATTATAGAATATAAAAAATATTCATTAAAATATTTTAAGAAAAATATGGACAATGAAGAAAAATATTCCCAACTGAGAAGAAAAAATTTTGCTTTCTGCAAAAATATTATTTTCGTGTCATCACTAATAAAAGAGTGGAAAATAAAATTAAAAGAATAAAATTATAGAAATAATAATAGGAGACTAAAATATATTTATTTGAATATTGAAATATAAAATAATTCACCTAGGGGATACATAATCATAAACAATCTCAAATAAAGATAAGATTGTGACATAATCCCTTACCACTTTGGAAACTTTTTAATTATAAACCTCATGAAATAAATAACACCAAATGATACACTAAATAAAATTAATAAAAATATATTCATTAAATAACATATAAATTTTATATTATATACACCTCATAAAATAAGATATGTGTATAACATAATATATATCCCATAGAAAAAAAGTTAAGATGAAGAACACTTACCTTAGGTTAGAATTCCTTTGTATGTGTTACAACATATTTCATAATAAGATAAGATTTATTATATATATTATAGAAACATATTCATATGAATTATAACATATATTATTTAATTAAAACCTTTTATCTATTTTTTACAGATAATTCATTATTAAAATCATAGTTTAAGGTGATAATATATTTATTTTCATGAATGTTTTGGTATTGGTACTTTAATAATGGTTAAATCGTATTAATAATTCTAATAAGGTAATATATATAATATTTATATATAATATATATATATTTCTATCATATATATATTTTAATTACACCATTCATGGAGACGAAAAGTAGTACATACATATGAATATTGTTTTCACATTTTAAAAAAAGGAACTAAATAAAGATTATAATAATTCACCATTACATGATAATTATCACATCATATATATCTTATATATTAAATAAATATATACTCTTTAAAATCCATTTATGTTTTAACTTAAAAATGTATCACATCGCATCGTGGAGGTGTATTCCACGCATATTCACGAGTGATGTTGCTATTTTCCAAAAAAATGAATTGTATGAAAGTATTTATGATATTTTAATTAAAAAAAATTATTATTTAAAAAATATAATATATAAACATTAAATTCATATTAATACGCATTCATAAAATATTTTATTTATAATTTAATTATATAGTTGAGGAGACGATAAGCCGTACGTATGCACGAAGGAAACATTTACATCCCATTTGATGGAAAATAGAGTCGATAATGGTCGATTTATAATCATAATTAAACATCAGTATTTTTAGGATACATAATTTTTTAATTTTATATAAATAACATAGATTTATATTAGGTATAATATGATATAAATTGAAAGAGGTTGGGTAAGGCGATTACCTCTTCTTTGGGATACATACTTTTATTCCTTTCACAAGGAACCTAAGTTTTGTCTATTTTGGAAGACCAAATAATCCAAATCATGTATAATTATTTATAGAATAGAAATAGAAAGGAATTTTATATAATTTTTTATCAATGTGGTGTAAATAATATAGATAATGGGTGTTTTCATTATGAGAGGAAAATGACACACATGGAATTACAAAAAAGATATTAATATAATTAAGTAATTCACAAGTCAAATAATTATAAATGAACATATATTAAAATATGATGATTCTAATGTTTATGTATAATTATACAATTAAATTTATGTATGTTTTTGTGTCATATAAAATCATATCTTTGTGTATAATGCATTGGTTAACCAAAATTAACCTTAACTGTAATAAAAAATTTCTCAATAATAAAGGGTGGAAATTTTACGTATAATGTAAAACATTGATCATAAATATTGATGGGATGAAATTATAGAATATATATTATACATATTTTCCTACTTCATGTTTTTTTATTTTAAATTAAATTAATTAAAATATATTTTTGATAAAATATCATTATTATCATTTTTGACACTATTAAATATTATTTGATATTAAAGGAATCAAAAAAAGGTTATAATTATAGTAAAATAATTTCACACATATAAAATATGATACATTCATCCGTAAATTTTTTTAGCACAATAATTTCTCCAAATATTTTTATATTTAATATTTGTAAAATATTTAATTTTATTTACCTATTAACTGAATAAATATTATGTCAACATTATGTAAGATTTAAGGTTATTTATATAATAATAAAATTAGAAATGAATTTCTATTATAAAAATAAGTTTATTATTCACAAAATAAATATTAATTGGAATTCAAAATTTATTTTTATCCCTATGAAAACATAAAATAGATGTTTAAACTCATGAGTGTGATATTTTGAATTTTTATTTATCTAATATAATATAAAGGTCAATTTCAGAGACAAATGGAAGAATGTTGCCATATGTTTTTCATTTAGATAGAAATGAATAAATATCAATTGCAAATATTATAAATTAATTCTTTATAGAAATTTTGGGGCCTTATAATAACGTTTAAACAATATTTTCTTGTTTTCCCTTACTAAGGTAATAAAAAATTACCATGGGTAATACTTATTAAAAACTAAAATAAAAAATAACTATTTAAAAAATTTGAAATATATTAAAAATATTCAATATATGATTCAATATTAAAAATCAATGATTTGATATATTTTAATTTAAAATAAGAAAACCATTAAAGAACGAAAAATACTATTTTTTGGAAAATTCCTTTTAGAATATAAAGATGTTTTTAATGTAAATTGAACCAAAAAAATGATTAAAATAAATTTAACTAAATTATTTATAATATATGAGGAATAATTTTACTTTTTAACTATTTTAAAAAATAGAAAATTTTATATGCTTGATAAAATTTTTTCTTTCAATCAAAATCATTATTTAAAATTATTCTTTAGAAAATAAATCTTTTTAGAAAAAATACCAAAATCGACCTTATATAATTTTTATATGATTATTCAAAAAATAAATTCATTTTATCAAATATTTTTATAAATGGTTAGATAATTTAATATAATATTTTCCCACTTAAATAAATTTCAAAGCCATTTTTAAGGAAACATTTTTTATACATGATATATAATTACTAAAAAATGAATATATTTTCTTAAGAATTAATCAATAAATTTTTATAAAGTAAAATCATTATATATTTTATATAATTTTTTTATTATATTTTATACCCACAATTTCAATAGGCTAGTTATAATGATCATATTTGAATAATAATTTTTCCAGGATGGTTTATTCTTAGTGTTCTGTGTTGTATGCACAATCTAACATAATTATACTTTTTTAAAATCTCTAGGTGTTATGTTTTACCCCATTAAATACATTTATTCCTTGAAATGTTTTCTATTTAATACATGTTTCAATATTTTAAAATACCTTTGATGGAAACCCACACCATCAAAAATAATAATGAAACACACTTTGAAAACGGGGAATGAGAGACATTAAAATTACTTGAAATATCAAATATTCAAGTTCACAAAAAAAACATTAGTGGATGTTAAAATATAGACATGGTGGATAAAACTAACATCCATTGAAAAATATATAGTGATTGAGAAAATGTAAATGAGGATTTTAATTACGAAAAAACCATAAATTTGTAAGTGGTTAAAACCCCATCAATTCCTTCTAAATGAATGTAAACGAATAAAATTTTAATTTAAAAATATTTTTTCAATATTATTTTATGTGTAATATAATAATTAATAAATAATTAAAAAATTAAAAAATAAATATTATTTCCATGTGAAATAATGGTATTCCATCTATGGTTGAAACTAGGGAATAATTGTTTATCATATTATAAACATCCCGATAACCTGATTCATACTAGGATCCTTGATTCACAATTATTTTCTAAACGTGTCTAGGGTTGACTCAATATCATTGAATGGTATTGAAGTGTCCATATATATGTAATCAATTAAATCATGACTTTGTGATTAATGTAATTATTATCAAAACCTAATGGATTTCAAATTCAAATATAGTAATTCAATATGCTTGACCATTATCCCTTATCTTCTTCTAAGAAATATTCCATTCACTCTTTTGGAATTAATTTTTTTAGTTCCCCATATTCTTATAGTTAAAACACTAAACATTTGATGTTTGTTAAATGCACATTCATTCAATCACTTTATATAATTTCTATTCAATCATGTAGAAAACTCTTATTCCTTTAAAACAAGTACTAGGTTGTGTCTTTCCAAAATTATCACATCTTGAAAGTTCCATCCTTCCATTATTTTCCTTCATGACATTTTATTCATTGGTGCTTAGTTTTAATCATATTATCATTACTTCATTTGAAAATATATGACTTGGAAAATCATTTCTCTATCTTGATAGAATTTTACACCATATCATCATATGATGAAAACATTTGAGAAACTAGTTTCCTTTAATGGATTGGATTTATAAAATCACAAAAAAATCAATATTACATTCTAAATTACATATAGATCCCATATAAATCCTTAAAAATAATGTAATTTTTTCCTCATATTCATTAATTCATTCCTCTTCCGTATATTTTATACTGATGTATCATCTTTCCATATTAGATCATTGATAATTATGATGGTATTTTTTAAAGAATATGTTCATATAATTTTTCGATTTCACTCTATTTATCCCCTCGTACTCTTTTAAATTTTGAATCAATGAAAACCATTGATAATAATTTACAATTATATAATAGACAAATAGAATGAACTTTTATCTTTCATTACTTACCAATGATAGAAATATATTTTCATGTAAATGATCCAAAATTTTTCTATCAAGGGATTTTTCCTTCCATTAATGTATAGATGATTATATTTCATGAAGCAGTCTCCATCAATGAATGATGTTGTGAATTAATATGTTGATCTATATGAGAAAGGTTATAATTCATAACCTGAGTCAAATTTACTTATATGGTCTAAATATTATTATTTGCATTACAATTCAAGTTAAATTATTCATGATGTAAATCTATACAATGATTATGTGTTCTAACATACATCATTTCCTTCAACTCACTGTTATTTATAAATAATGGCACACTCAATATTAGGATCATAACATTGTTATATATAATGTTTAATTTTTAATCTAGTGAAACACCCACCTTAAATTTAAAATATATACCCAACAAATCTCATCATAATAAACTTTATTTCACTGACCATATTCTAAAATAATAATATTTTAAAATCATTCACTATAGTTTGTAAATAATATGTTAATTAACCAAATCATATCTTTTGGGAGTGTAAAATGAGGTGTGTGGTGAGGGAACACTAAGAATGTAATAGAATAATTGTTGAGATATAATCTACCAACTATTTGGGGGTATTAACCTCTATGTCATCTTTTCTAAAACAAATCCACTTATAGTATCTAGAAAATGGTGTATTTCATGGAAAACACAAAATTTCTACCTTACCCAAACAGTATAATGTTATCCTATATTTAAAAACATCCTTAAAAGTCATTCATATGGTTGGGTTCCCTAATACATTTTTCCTAAATCGTGTTTTTAGGGTTTTTAATAAACTTGTTCTGATGAGAATTGTAAAGACCCCGAATCAAGTTATAAAAAGTCGATTGTTATTTATTACATAGGATTAAGATACAAGAGACCACATCAAAAAGGAATGAATATTTTAGTAGTCTTGGTAAACATGTTACATAATGTAAACACACATTAAATTTTAAACTATAAAATGAAACATAGTATTTTTTTTATGAAATAATTTATTTCCCCTATTAAATCAATATATATCAATAATAGAACAGTTCTTGGAATCTTGGGAAATGGAAAAAAATTAAGAGTGGGATAAATTCTTAGTAAAAGTTATGTAAAATATAATTTATCATAATTAAATATGGAATAATCAATATGGAATTTCAAATAACTGAAATCAAATTCCATTTAATCAATAACATGAGCATGAAGAACAATTTGGAAGGAATAAAAGATGTTTATATAATGCCACATAAATGATCACATGTGTATGAAAATTATTCATTGATATCAAAACAATTAAACTAATCCCATGGAATTGAAAATGTAATTTCCATATTACAGAATTCATAATCCTCAATATTTGAAACATACTATTGAGGCCTAATTTAATTTTATTTAAAAAATACAATCATGAGATCATGAAAATACATCTACATAAATGGGTAAGTCCTCAACCAAACACCCAATATATTTTTTCAAATGAGACGTACTGATGCATTGAGGGGATATATAAAAATATTGGCTCCACCATTCATATTAAAATTATTTGGAATTCACTATATCATTAAACAATACAACTTAAAAAAATATGAATTAATAATAAATAAATATCTATATACGAATAATTTTCATATGGAAAGTCAATACATTCCCCATTCAAACTGATTAGAAATTATCTATAAGTATATGAGGGGTGGTATATTAATATTATATCCTCATTAATTTATAATATTCAAAATATTATGTTTTATAAGATAATAAATAACTTAAGAAATTTATGGGAATATTTCTTATGTAAAATACACATTTTACTTTGAAACCACATATTTATAATCTAAATATTTACAAAATGTTAAGGAAAAATATCATTTAAAAGAAATATGTATATTATTCTTCAATAAATTTATCATTGATGATAAATGTAAAGAATATTACTGTCATATACGTTAAAAAACATTCCTTTCACAATTTTATAATGAGTAAAAAAATACCTTTTTGAAAAATGAAAATAATATTCCTTTTAAACCATTTTATAAAAAATCAATAGTGATTAAAAATTTCATTAATAAATCATTGTAAAATAGTTAAAATTTCCCATTAAACAATTTATGTAAAATATGGAAATGAAATGAATAGATTCCATACAGAGTGGAAAAATAAAGGTGGTTTTCCATCAAAACTATATTTTAATATCTTGGGTATTTAATGAGAGAAAAATGAATAATTTTTTTTAATTTTCATAAATTAAAAAAGGAGAATTGAAAATATTATGATTAAGATAGAAATATCAAATATTTCCCCCAATATAGAATTAATCATAAACAATCATGAATTATAGTTTCATTGTGAAAAAAACCATTACCTCATTGGTGACATTCAAATCATAACACATATAAAATAAATAAAATAAAATGGAATATTAAATAACATAAATATAAATATATTACTGATATAACATGTCAAATAGATTTTATAAACACATAATTATAGAATATATGTGTATTTACAAAAAAAATTTCCTAAAAAAGCAAATTTGAGATGAAGAATACTTAATTCATGTCCGAATTCATTTATATGTGATCAGGAATCTTATATGATAAATATAAATTTATTATAAATCAATTATAAATAAAATATATATATCATTCTAGGTATCATTTATTTATAAATTTATATCACATTTTTATTAATAATAATTATTATAATCAATATTCTTGGAGAAAACAACTTCATTTTTTATGTCTGTTTTGGTTCAGTATTTTTGGTACTTGTAATTTTATCATGGTTCCATCAAATCCTAATGTTAATCAAGATGTATGTTTAATAAATATTCATTATATATATCAATAAAATATGGATATAGAAAAATTAATTACACCGTTCATGGAGTCTATAGGACGTGTATATCCATGAACACTGTTTAAAAACATTGAATTATAAAATGAATGAAAGGTAAATAATTAATCACATTAACATACTCATTTTTATATCATATATATTCATTAAATATATCCTCATTACCAAATATGTAAATTTTAATTGTAAAAAATAATCACATCGCTTCACGGGGGTGGTCGTATACACATCCACAAGAGAGACATTGCCATTTTATACAGATTGGAAGATAAATAGGTATATTTTATATTATACTTCAAAAATAAAAATTACTTCAAAATTATAATATATAAACATTAAAATCATCATAATAACAACCCATAAATTATGGTGATAAAAAATAATTGAATAGATACATGGATATGGTAAGATGTATTTACACATTGGTGATACTCTCATTTCACATTTGATGAAAAGAGGGTGCATAATGGTGGTACACAAATCCTAATAACATTTAAGAATATTTTAGTGAATGAATTTATTATATTATGATAAATACCTTTTATTATTTGTAGGTATAAGAAGACCGAAATTGAATGAGTTCAGGATAGATTATTATCTCTTATTTAGGAGGCCTCCTCTAGATCATTTAATAAGGAATCAAAGGATTGTATTTTGGGAAGATAAAAACTACCAGAACTTATATAAGGATGTTTATAAGACAAATTTCTAGGGATTTTATCCTACAGTTTTCTCAATTTGGTGTAAATAATATAGGGAATTGGTGTCCTCTTGTAATAGTGGTAATGGAAACACTAAGAACTACCAACGAAATTAAAATATAATTAAATAATTGTCATGCCAAATTCTTTAAAAGAGACATATATTTAAATATATATAGTATAAGGTCAAAATATAATAATTAAAGTAAATTTATACTTGTTTCTATGTCATTTTAAGACTTATCTTTTAGTTTAATCCCTTGCTTAAACAATTTCAACCTTAAGCATAATATTGTATTTTCTCAATAATAAGGGTTTATAAATTATAATATAAGGTAATCATTGGTTGATAAATGGAAAATGTATTACATTTTAAACCATATTTCTTCCCTCTTTTCATATTTCAATATTTTTATGTTTTTTATATTATTTAACAAAATTGTGGTTTTCATAAAATATCGTTGTTTCCATTTTTGACATTATTCATTTTACATTGACATTAAAAACATCAAGACATCGATAGAATTTGATTATAGTACTTTAACACATCATTAATATTGTATATTCATCTATAAAATTAATGGATAATAATAATTCTTCAAAAATGTATTTCTTTTAATATTTATAATATCATTTATTTTTTTCTTTAATTGAACAAATTTGGTGTCTATGTTATGTAAGAATTTAAGGTAATTACAAAATTTCTAAAAATTATTAAAAATATATCATCATAAAATATATCTAATTATTCAGAAAAATAAAAATAAAATATTAATTCATAACTCAATTTTTTTTCCCTATGCTAACATAAAAGAGAATCTAAAATTCAAGAGGGTGACATTTTTTATTTTTCTTTACATAAAAAAATATTAAAGTTAATATCAAATAAAAATGGACCCATAAGGACATATTTTTTATATTTTATGGAAATTTATGAAATATAATTCTAAAATATGATAAATGAAATTTTTATATTAATTTTATAGCCTTATCCTAATGTTTTAAACCTAATTTACTTGTTTTACCCATATTGAGGTGACAAATATTTATCAAATTATATATAAAATGACTAAAAAGAAAATTGTTTATCATATTTGAAACTAATTATTATAAATATGGTATCAATTTTTCAAAATTCAATTTATTTCAGTGAAGAAAAATAATATAGGATGTGAACACAAAATAACATGATTTTTTTAAAAAAAATGCCTTTATAAAATTATAATTTTTTTTATCCCAAATTTATCTATAAAATTTCTATAAAAATTAATTTGATTATTGATAATATAATATAACTAATTTTACTTTTAACCTATTTTATACCAAAATTTATCATTTTAAATTCATGAAATAAAAAATATTTTTTGAAACAAAATACGTATATTCACCATTAATTTGTAAATAATTATTGTTAAAATACAAAAAATGACACTAATATTATTTTGAGATAATGCTATAAAAATGATGTTAATTTTAAAAAAATGAAATTTCAAATTATGTCAAAAAATTAATATATTTCTTTCGAATAAAAAAAAAAAATTTTTAAGGAAGAGTTTTTTTAAACAAAATATAAAATTACTAAAAAATGAATAATAATTCCTATTCAATAGTCATTATATTTTTTCACATAATAAATTTATACAATTTTGAATATATTTATTCTTAATAACACACACTAATTCAATGAAAATGATATAATGCTCATATTGAAATAATAATATTTCATAGTTCGTTTAAGCATGGTGTTTTGTGTCATATCCACTATCCAAAATAATTATCATATTTTAAAATATAAGGGATTTAAATTAAAAAACACACATAAATTTATGTAACTAGAAAACTCATTAATAAAAAATAATAATTCTCTCTTCAGTAATTGTTTTCTGAACAACGTATGATTAAAACATGATTAAATATTCATAAAACAAGAAATGATAACAATAAAGGGGTATAATTTAATAATATAATGATTATTTGAAATTTTAAAAAACCAAACACATCAAGATATACATTTAAGAAATTACATTTAATAATTATAGAAAAATATAGTACATTGAATTCAAAAAAATTAGCAGGTTCTATCATAATTCTTTATAGAATAATCCTTAATTAAGATCACATGATGTTAAAAATGTAAACATCCTAAGTAAAATATAATATATAATCATAAGGATCCAATATTTTATCACAAGGATACATATATTTGTATTATAAATTCCTTGAACCTATCATCCTAAAACTCGTGGTTACATTACTACTTTAAAAAAATATAAAAGATCACACATCCTAAATGAACAAATAGTTTGGTATTCTAGATAAATCAGATGTGTAATTGAATCCTATATTATATTTTAAAACATAACAATTCACAAAATTAATGTAAATATTATTTATCCTTGAATTCATTGAAAATTATTTCTTTGTATCTTGGGGAGAAGGAAACAAAATAAGGGTGTTCTTATATGCTTCGTAAGGGATAAAAAAATGTTTCATGAATGAATAATGTATAATTGATAGAGAAAGGTAATTAATAATACAAAACTCTATTTAATCAATAACATGATTATATTTAATACTATAGTATGAATGAATTATGAACAAATAATTCTATATATATAATCATATGATCTTGAAGCTAATACATGTATAAAATCAATGCATTGATCTCATGTATAATAATAACTAAATTCTCATTGAATGAAATGATTAAAAATAGACACCATGGGCTCATACATCATTATATATATATATATATATCACCATTACTATGTGCCAGGATAGATTAAAACTACTGGTAAAAACCCATGAAATTTGGACAAATTATTTTTCCCATGTGACCTATCAATGCATCAAGGGTATATATTGTTTTTTACCCCATATATAAATACACATCTAAATAATTCCTCATATATAGAATCACTGATTAAATTCCTGAACAATATTATTTATCAAAAATATCTATATTTAATAAATAATTTCTATTTTTCAATATTTCTACATTTAAGCAAATACATTCAATGTAAACACCATATATAAAAAATAGAAAATTATTTTTGAAATATTTATATCATGACATAAAAAATATTCATAATTAAGGGAAATATAAGGTCCAAATAAAAATCATCACAATAAAATTGTTTTTCTCACAAGAAATATAACAATCAAAAAATTAATTAAAATATGTGGGGTGAGCATTTTATCATTGGGAATGTATATTATTGCAATAAAACCATGTCCTTTGGAAGAATAAATGGAATTAGTGTAAAATATTAAATTAATTTTTAATTAAATATTTTTCTATTTAAAACCATTTAATATGTGTATAAGAAGAAAAATTTTGTAAAATATTTGGGGGGAGGGTAGGTCGTTAACGTTGTATAAGCTAAAAAATATTATATTGGACTTTTTATAAAGAAAATTGAATAAATAAATTTTGAAAATACTATATTAATTACCTTAATTTTTTTTAAATGATAACATAAAATTTTCATAATAAAATATTTGATCAAATAAATGGACTTTTAAAAAAAAGTAAAAATAAGGACAATGAACAGAAATATATATCTGAATAAAAGAGAGATAAAATAATCTTTTGTTTTAATCTTTTAATACATTGTTTCATGTAAAAAATAGATGAAAATATGGAACAAATATGGAAAATCCGAAAATTTTTAGTGTATAATTAAATTATTGGAGCTTATAAAGGATTAATTATAATATTTCTTTATTGATAATAAATGAAATCCCAAAAGAATGTATGATTACAAAAAAGATTCTTACCTCTTTAGTAACATTAAAATTTTAACAAAATTAAACATTAAACTTGAATTAAAACAATAAAAATGATTAATAAGTAGTTATCAATGTCAAATATATCAATGGTTCAATATATACTGTACATAAATATGAATAGGAGCATAACAAAAAATAAGTCTTAATAGAGTGTAAATTGGGATTCAATCCCTTACATCAAGTTTCCCTTATGTCAAACATGTTTTACCATCAATTTTAATGGTATTACAAATGTAATTAATTTGTATGAAAACATTATTAATATTTATAATTTCATATATTATCTTCTTATAACATATTTTCCCTAATTATTTAATAATATTTTTGTATTTTAATTGCTTCGAGGGTAAACTGCTTTAATTTTCCATGCATGTTTTGTCACAAAAGTCCCTTTTCTTGTGCATATGATATAGATACATCTACTTAAGAATGATATTTATTTTATAATTTGATACCCATATGTAATATAAAATTTTAAAAACATTATTTAATGTTTGACATAAAAATGAATTGCATTACTTCACAGAGATGGTATAACTTATGCACTCACAAGACACAATATCAATGCATTAATGGATGAAATGTTATAGAATATGATGAATATTTAAATTTCTATAACTCTTATAATTTTATATATATCAGATATAATCGTTATTTACGTCATTATGACTATCCATGTGAGTCAGTGATGGTAAAAAATTACATCGGATCGGATGGTGGTAGTTAATCACACACAATAGCTATTTTTTTGTTTACCATTTTATAGAGAAGGATACGTGTAAGTTTTTTTACATAAAAATAATAAGATATCATATTATTAAATATACTAGTATTTTTATATTTTAATTTTTAAGAAATAATTGATGGTGGAAAACTAAGATGTTAAAAGAATCTTATTGAATGTGATTACCATCGCTTAGAAATACCGACTTTTAATTTCTTATTATGGACAATAGGGTTCATATTATGATATAAAAAGTAGTTCTAAATTTGTATATGGAATTTGTGGAGTATTTGTTTTAGGTATTAGTTGATTTAAATGTCTTGGGTGACTGAATAAGTGAAAGGAGCGGGTTCCCATTTAGAATTGATAAGGATAAAGTTTTTTTGTAAATACAAAAATAATAATCAATTATGGGAAGTCACACTCAACAAAAATTCCTAAAAAATTGATAAATAATAGATTTGATATAATTTAATGGTTATGAAAACTAAAATAACAAAAAAAACATTTTTGAACATTTTAATCATTTATCCTTTATGTTTACTTACCCATTCCATTTCAGTTTTCCCCACGTTAATAGTTTTTTATTTTCCTGGGTAATTTATCCTTTAAGTTAAAAAATAGATATTAACTTTTACATATTTTTTACCAAATTATTATAAATATGAAATAAACATTATCCAATAGATATTATTTGTGTGTATAAAATTAGTTTTTTCAAAAGAATAAGTAACACACAAAACCCAATTTTAACATTATCCATGGTATTTATTTTTTATTGCCATTACTATTCACTATGAAATAAAATTACACTGAAATTAATAAAAAAATTATTTATTTGGATTCCAGTTATAGAATCCATTTTATCAAATTCAATTCAAATAATTTTTATAATTTATTTTGAAATGTAGATTGTATGTTTGGTGATAATGTGGATTTCCAAAGAAAAATATTTCTCAATGAGAAAAAAACTAATTATATTAAAAATAACGATAAATTTGTTTAGTATGACTTAAATTGGATTAAAATTAATATAATTGAATTTATTTGACATTAAAAATATTTTTTTAACAAAATGGTACTTTTTTATGTATCGAAGAAAAGGGTACTTTTTTAATAAAAATCAAATTTTTCTCTATTAATAAAAAATTTCAAAAATTCTCTAAACATTAATATAGTAAAAAATTATAATGATTATTTAATGAAATTAGTTAAATATGATAATGCATATTCTAGTTGTCTAAAAAAGAAATTTTCTTATAATGTGAAAAATGAAATCAACCATCTTTAAAAAAAACATAATTATGTATACCACTGGATTTATTCTTATATCATACCTATAAAAATATTATATGAATGATAAAATGTTTGATTAAATATATATATTATAATAATTCACTAAAATTGATAAATTTAAATGATTAAGATTAAATAAAATTTCTTACATAAAAATAAATTTTCATTAAAACATTTTATTTAGTATCAAATGATATTTTTATTTCTAATCATGTGATAATCAATGAATTTATTTTATAATTTTTTAATCAATTTAATTTTAATAATTTAGTTATTTTCATTCATATATACTATAATTTAATTCCTATATTATAATATAAATATTTAAAAAATCATTTTCATGGGTTGTTTTGGCTCAGTGTTTCATTTTATATATTTTATCAAACATAATGTAATTATTTTAAAATATTAGGAGGGTAAAATTTTCCCCAAAATCAATAAATTTTGTCCTCAAAATTTGAACTTGATGATAAAAATAAATTGTTTCAAATTTAAAAAATACATTAATGATAACCCACAGAATAAAAATATTTAATAAAACATTATATTAATAATAGATAATGTAAAGTATGAAGTCCATCTAAAATAACACCTCACTAGGATTCTCTAAAATTAAAAAATTATTAGGATGTAAAAATATGGATTTGGAGGAGAAAACTAGAACCCAAAGAGTAATAAAGAGTGATAGAAAACATGGTCAATGAAAATTATCATCCAAAAAAAACTAAAAAAATTTTATGGGCAAAAAGATGGTTCATTCATCAGGAGTAACAATAAAAAGAAAAAAAAATTCAAGATCCTTTTCATAAATTTTAGGGATTCATCTATTATCAAAATAAACACCATGAGAAATTATATTTACCTTATATATTTTTTTCACAAGAAAAGTTTCACCATTTTATTGTTCTTCGAACAATTTCCGCTTTATGTTATTATTCCAATAAAATAATATGCCTGGAATATATTTATGATTGAAGAACTAAAATAAAATTTTAACATATCGTATGATACTTAAAAGAATGATATGAATTAACTATTTTATCTAAATACTTACCCAAACCAAAATGCTTATCACATGTTATCCAATATAATACATTAATCACAAAAACCTCACCAGATGTCAAGCTTAATACATTCCAGAAATATTTCTCCACCAGATCATTTAAATAAAACAAATATATATTAACATGGACATCAGAAAGGCTTATGGAGGACAATTTACCTTTTCAACCCTTCAAATGGGGGATAAAGACATGCATCCCTGCCGCATGTGATGAGTTGTCACCCAATAATAAATTTATATTTTTAATAAAAATATATTAACTAAACAATTATTACAATCCCAAATATATGATTAATATACTCAAACATAATACTATTCATTGAATCACTTTTTAACAACAATGGTTTTCTATACGACTAGAGTGTTACATGAAATAAAATAATATTAATTTTCTATTCTTACTTTAACATCAATGATAATATTAACTCTAATACTTTATCAATACTATTAAACATAATAATAGGTAATACTTATTCAAATAATAAATATTGTTGATCCTAATGATTATATATACCTAAACTTAATAAAACATCTACCAATGTTGCATTAATCATTTCAAAATACATTCACTTAAAACCTCAAAAGGGGTGTCTAATACATTGAACTTATGATCAACCTTAAACTCATAAAAACATGATGGAATCTATAATTATTGAGATAATATTACATTAGGACATATAATATTATAAAAAATACCACATTCTTTAGATGTTTTATGATTCATATAAAAATAATTTAGTAATATAAATCCAATACCGTAATACATAAATACAACAACCCTTTTACGAAAACATTGGTCCTTTTATGGTTTAGGAGTTCTTGAAATAGTGGGATCCCTAGACCAAAAAATTAAGTGCTTTTGAGTACTATATCGTAAATACAATTAGTTATAAATGATGTCATCTTACTATTGTGGTATATAAATTTCTTTCATGTTGTTTTTGAAATGGAAATTACCAAAGATTAATTGTTATATTGAAAGGCTATATAATATCACATGCAATAATGAGAACCACTATATACTATGACATTAATATTAAAAATATGTTCTATGGTATAGATACATCACACTGATTGGACCCATTGGATATCTGACTATCAGGTGCTGGGAATCATAAGCATTGAGACTTTTTCTCATCATGTTTTCACTTGGGGATCTCTAGTAGTGAGATCATGAGGGCTGATTCACTAATAGAAACACCACATTTTCAGGTGTCATCGGATGTTCCTATCTACAATCATTTCTAATGGTCTCCTAACTTGGGATCATTGAAAGTGTATATCATTTGATTACGTACATTAATGGAAGATTAAAAACATGGAAATAAATTTGGGGTGCGGTAGTTTTTGTAGGGTACATCATTTTTTACATGGAATTGGTTGAATGGTCAAGAAAGGATTTGTTTCTTCCAGGTAATGGAAGTAATATATCATAGGCCATGTTGATAAGGATGACAGTACTTTTATAAGACCATTTCCACTGTAGTTGAAGTTAAATCCATCCAATTAAATAAACATACAATAGAGCATGAAAATAGAGATGACACATGAGTGTGTCCTGCTATATGAGATTTTACAGGCAAAGATATTATATTACACAGTGCATGTTTGTTGGTCAGTTTTCATTGTTGTGACTATACATATCTATTCAGAGGCCATGATGGGTTGGTAGATCTCAGTTTTTGTCTATGAATACTATTTATTTCAGTCATTATTAGGACATAGAGGGTCACAAACAACATCTTATATAAGAATATTCCCAATGTGACTGAAAAGTATTTTGGGACATTGTTGGACCCACCACTGGAGTTCAAGTTTTATCCAAGAAGAAACAATCTCCAATAAAATAAATAAATTCATATTATTCAAATATAGAATAATGAGTATTGAATTAATTTATTAAATGTATTTAATAATTTTATGTAAAGACATAAAAAATATTAATTGACGAATATTAAATTATTCAAGTTTAAGTTAATATTTATTGGAATGATAAGTTGAGTTAATGACTCAATTATAACCATTTAATAGATATTAATATATTACATGTAAATAATAATATTTATGAATCAGTTTAGAAGAAATAAAATTTCATTGATAGCGTGTTATGTATTCGGGATCTGCGTGGCTATACGAGGTATTTTAATTGAGAACTACTAACATAATAGGAAAGGATACTTCCAATTACTATTCATGTAGCTTATATATATTCTCTTCTCTCCCATGATATAGAGAGATATGATCTGTGTCTAAGAAGCATGGATCAAGAACTCTCTCAGGCATCGCTTGTGAAGAAATGCAATAATGATTGGAGCATTTAAGGTGTCATCACAAGTAAATGCTAGCACCCAAATTACGACAAACGGTGCTCCCATAGATTTCTTGAAAAATGTGTAGAAAATATTGAAGAGTTTGATGTCGAATTCATTGAGCAGTGATTACCAACGATGAGTATATTTCATGCGTGACATCATAATTAAACCACTGAACTAACATTTTTTGTGATTAAAATCCTTCATGTATGGTCCTTGGCAATGACCGGGATGCTATTCACTGACGCCGACATGTTTACTTCAAACATTGGTTTGAAATTTTGGAAAATCCACCTCTTTGGGGCTTCTGATGCATGCCCGGTTCCAATAATTAGTATCAGAGGGAGATCATTTCAATTTTAAGACAAGAAAAATTAAATTTTTATTATGTTATGAAGAGGGATTTGATACGGTTCCAACGTCATAGACTGTTTTTTAATCTTATACTGGATGACCCTTTTACGGTCATCCGATGTTTTTTGTTCAGATTAAAATCGGTAGTTTAACAAGGTTCTATATTGATGAACCGATTCTACCTAAATCATATTACACCAAAATAGTATTTTCTAGTGAATACTATTCATTGTTATTGTTATAATAATTATATTCAAATAATAATTGATTAATTATAATAAAAAATTTATTATTATATTATTATATTATAATAATATTTTTATTATATTGTTTTAATTTTTCTAGTCTAAATGTAGAATTAAGAAAATTTTATTATAATAATATTATTATTAATTTCCAAAACCTAAATAAGATTTAGAAATTATAAAAGGGATAGAAAACACTTGCAAAGCTTGTATTGGTAAAAATAACAAAAAAGACTCAAACTATTATGTCTAGAAAAAAATGGAGAAGAAAGGAATATGTGGGGGCCTCAGCGCCCCACATAAAAAACAATAAACAAAAAGAACCAAGGGTTTTGGGGGGGCCATGTGACCCCCCTATCATCTTTCTTCCCTGCGGAGATGATGCCACACCATGTTATGTGCAGCGGCACACTGACCCGAGCCACCCTGATGACCTAAATCCCTAGTCACGGTTCGCCTCCCTCCCAAGGAGAAGGCAGTTGTAACAACATGATGCCCCATAGGCTGCCACACCTGGGCCCCCTCCAATGATCTTCCTCCATACCAGAGCCACCTCCCATGCATAGACTTGCTCCCTTTGCAACAACGGTGCCTGAAAACATTCCCAGTCTGGCAATCTCGCAACAATGCACTCCACCATGACAAATATTCTTCTACTACACCGCAGTGGTTCTACATGTGTGCCTACCGGTAGAGCCGCGACAGCCCTGCGGGGCATACTGCCCTACCTCAATCTGGTCCAGCCACCTCCAGAGCATCCCCTCACCCTCGCTGCCACTCCACCCGACATCCCTTCTGACTGCAGACTAGTCAGGTTCCACACTTGTCGGACCGACTAGACAACTAAAGCCACCACGGCTCTCGTATGTTACCCCTTCCCATCCAATGAAAATCATACCACATCCTTCCTATAGCCAAACCCAGTCTCTATCGTGAGGTAACCCCTTATGTGGGTGAAGGATTTTTTTATAGACATATACTGGATTTGCATCTCTAGGTTATCAGGTGGGTCTGTGAAACCAAGAACAAGCATTAGCAGGCCTTCTCAGTTTAGAAAAACCCTGCTCTGGGTTGGAACAGCCCATGATGGGAATTAGTAGGTTCTCCCCGACCTTCCCAGTCCTCACTTGAGGTTTATAGGGCTCGAGTAATTTATTTGAATAAATAAATAATTATATTAATTAAATTAATTTCGGTACAGAATTAAATTATTTAAATATTATTTTTGGTTTATATTTTATGCAGCATAAATAATATAATTTTAATTTTAATTAAATTATTTAGTTATTTTATTTTATTTTTATTTTTAAAATTAAAATAATTAAATTGGACCAAACAAGAAAATTTGTCGAATTAAATTAATGTTGAAATTATAATTCAATAAATAATTCCCTTATATTTTATTTTTAATGCTTGTTTAATTAAAATTCAACATTTATTTAATATATATGAGTTTAATGCATATATGACTAATCATGAGCCTTGGACTGACCAATGTATGTATGGTGATTTTTTATTTACTTTTTTATTTAATTATTCCATGCAGTTTTGTAATAATTATTTTAATTTAATAAAATAAGATCAGTGTGTCATCCCAAAGGTCATTATATGTATAAGGGCCTGTGCTCCCATTCTCAGAGTTGTATTTTTATACCCCGAGACCCCCTCACCTACATGCGAGTACTGTTGTATAATGACGAGACAAGGTCTGACTCACTTCGCGCCATGTGATAACAACACACCAGAAAAAAGTTGATTACCTTGGAAGAGAAGAAATTAATGTTCATGTTACAAGCCATGTGTCTAATGGTACTTACCCATAGAGTTTCTATTTTTATGTTATTCTCTCAATGGATTAACCATTAGAATGAACTCATGATAAATTTTTTCATCTTATTTCTGCATGTTTTGTTATTTTTTGAATGTGTTTCTAGAACATGATCACATAGAATAATAATAAACAAGAATACAAGATAAAACCAACATTTGACGTGATATATTTTTCTATTATATTCATGGTAAGTCGTGAGTGATATCCCATAGTATATGTTAATAAAATAGAAGATGGTTTCTTTTGTCACATTACAAGAAATAAAACCCTTAAAAACATAAAAAGTCATAACCACCTTCTGGCATTCATGTTTATACAAAATTGGATATTTGAGGTGTCGATCATGCCATATCTAAGGGTTCTTATTACTACTGGGGAGTCCTAATAAGAATGATGGGTTGACTTAACTGAAATTCCAGCAAAGAAATAGTCATATCTATCTTGTTATAATTTTAGAGGAAATCTTTGAGTAAATTCTATTCTGACTTTAATAAGTTGGGACGTCACTGAACTGATCATGGAACCACAAGTTAAAGTGGTCAGCCATCAAAAATCCTACCTCTAACCCTCATGTAGTAGCGTAGCCATAGCATGTAGACAATGAGGTTGGGGGGGGGGGGGGTCTAGGATATTTTCCACTACAATAATTAAGTGACATAGTATTCCAATTCTATAAAAGATGGTTTCTAGAATCCGATAAAATAGTTGGAGACATTAAATTTTATCAGTAATTAATCAAAATGTCTAAACTATTAATCTAGATAAAAGACACTCATGTTCTAAATATCATTTTTGTAGATTAATGGAAAGTTATACCACATATTAAAACTATGATTAATATTGGTCAAAGTAAATTTCTACATTGACAAAACTATCTATGAATAATACAAGAATGTGTTAATAGTACATTGATATAGGAAAGTCAAGGTTTTAGTGTCCCCAACACTGTTAATATACCTCAAGAAGTCTGGGTAAAATTTCTTATAGTAAACAATTGTACAACGCATATGATAGCTATATAATTATTCTTATATCAATTTTCGGTGTTAGTTGTGGTCACTACACTAGGACATAAATTATATAAACAAGAAGTCTCATCTCCAAGATGTTTTCAAGGAGAATGTGAAGAAATGTTATGAATAAGGTGTTGGTTAGACCAACATGTGTAAATTTAATGATTTATCATACTCTTTAAATGGACCCCCTTCTCATATCATTTTCACCTCATTACTCAAGTCTCATTTTATGTTACCAAACAAAAAATTATTGAGTAAATTCTCCCTTTTCTATCTAGGTAAGGTTCACCAAGTGAATAAGAATAAAAGACAGTTATGTTTTAATTATTATGGTGAATATATTGAATGAAAATATAAAAAGGTCAAAGGCATTGAATTCCAATGAAACATTTGCAATTCCCTTTAATTAATTAGATCTTAAAAAGTTAGTTTGTATTGAATGTTATGAAATAATATTATGGATGTTTGGAGGCAATAAACTTATTTAAAGAACATAGATGACTCTTCTGCATCAGGAATATCCATCAATTTAATGTTTATTTTTTACTACTTGGTTATTTAATACAATATGTTATTTACATATGTGTAATTAAATAAATTTACCAAGTATACAAATATTACTATAAGTCATGTGTATTCTCCAAGTGGCAATGAATGGGTGATACCGAGGCCAGTGGTGATAATTACACAACATCTTAATTTCAAAGTGAAAGATTTGTGTTGAACTATTAGTGATTATAACCATAAACATTAATCTCATTTTTCCTTGGATATAAGGAGAAATTTTTTTAGGTTCTATAATGGATTTTGTTTTTGGTGAACTCAATAACTAGTTCAGTGAAACATGAATCATAGGCAATTAGTGATGAATATAAATGTAACACTTATACCCAGTTGTGGAAGGATTATTCTTTTTTATATAATACTGAATATGGACGTCATAAATATACCATGTATGGTATTTAGGCTCGGCACTACTAAATAATTTTTGTATTATCAACATCTTTAGTTTCAACTAAAGATAATTTAGAAATAAAGGTATATCACAAAGCTTTTGTATATAGTTCAACAAGTGAGCATGATCTATTCCCTTTATAAGATAGAGGTATATATATTTCATAATATTATTTTAAGTAATTAAGGAATAGTGAAGTGAAGTGTATGCATTTCCATGAAATATGAGTTGCTTCAGGTTGGCATACCGAAGAATATGTCGACCAAGCATTCATTAATCATAATAATGTAGCATGGAGTATTTCCTAAACACACATTACCTTTTCGACATCACGAAATTGGTTGTTAATGAGGAGTGTTGATGGTTAAGTCATACATATCACCACTGATCAACAAACATGTTGAAAGGAGAAATTCCTAAACACATATGTTATACATCAAAATATGGATGTAATTAATATCAATGTTTCAACTATTAGAAACATCCATTATATTTTTATGAAATGCATTGCAAATAACATCGATATCCAACTACCATATGACAACTAAAATGAAAAATGGATATCAATTGAGTCATAGTATGATATAAATATATTATTTCATAAGAACATGTGTTTCGATGAAAATAGTTTGTTAAGATAAAAAAACTTGCATCAAGATAAACACATTGTGCATCTGAAGTAAATATCCTAATGATTTCTTAGGAAATTACATAAATCCCTAAGATTGATAAATTATAGTCATGTGATAGACTGAACTTCTATATAAGGGTGAACATCCTTATTAGAGATAGTGGGATTTATATTGAATTGCGTTTAGTGAATGCTCAAGAGGAAAATATAATTGTCATAAGAACTAGTTCCACATGCGCATCGTGAATAGAGTACGTTCTAGAGACACATACATCGTAGGAAGGATAAAACCACGGTGATAGTTTTTATTCACTGTGGTTAGTGATATATTATTCAATATGAATAATATTTCCTATAAGTATCCAGTATATAGAAATTATCCAAAATTTATAAGACCAACTAAAATTCAATTAATGGATTTTATGTGTCAAATGGAAAAAGGGATTATTATTATGAATACTTAATTGGTTATTTAAGAGATTTTATTCATGGATGGTAGAAGTGTAGTACCAATAAGAATTTATTGGTTTGACCATGTTGTTATGCTTAAATCTATAAAAATTTTAATTTTCATAGGCAATTTCTATGATGAAATTATTTTGCTTTGGGTTTCATCACCACCAATCATGGATGCTATCTATACGACACCACTAAAAATGGATGGTCACATAACAGAATGAAAATAAAGGATGAGAGTTATAGAAATCTGGTTTAGGATTAAAGTAACCAACATGGTCATAGAATATAAATTTGCAAAAAATTAATTCCATGTGTCTACCAGAGGTTACAAAGAGTGAAAATGTTTTCCAAGAAGAAGTATGTTTGACAACAAATAGAATACTTACATTGGCCTCAAATTTAGTTAAGACCAAGAGGGAATTTATCCTCTAGTGATTAACTTAATGTAGCAACCTATGATATAGGGAACAAGCTATTCTGAGGTAGATCTATAAGTTTCATGGAAATCGTCAATCGTACATATAGTGACATTTTTTGAACAATTAAAGAGATGAATTTTTTTTTTCTTATGTCACAGGTCATAATCTCTTCATATTTACGTGTTCAGGATATGAGTATTGATAAATGGGATGAGTTAAATCCATCATCAAAGCGATGGATCAATCAGGCATGCCAAGATATGTACATGTAATAATATTACCAAGTTATATTTTATAGTTGGAAAATATTAGTTATACCTAAGAACACTAAAAGGGATGTATTCAGAACCATCAAATTGTACTTTGGTAAGATAAAATGATATATACATGGTAAATAGATAGAGAGAGGATACATGTTTTCATAGGTATAAACTAGTCTTCCGTAGATCAATATGATATGGTATTGTAGTTACGATAAAGGTGATTAGTGAGTAAGGATAATATAAGCCTGTGGAAGCCAAACCTATAAAGATAGAGAATGTTGGATATTTATAGGTAGTTAAAAAGTAGATAAATACATCGATATGTTCGAGTTAGTGGAATCACACCTTGTAAAAAAGTATTATCCTAAGGTAAATTATGATATTTTTAGTAGCCGAGATGTCATGTTATGAAAATGGAAAAGTGATACATAATCATGATAGCATATCTTGAGAATATTTACAATAATAGATGTGGTCTCTATAGTAGAATAGCCACGCGAAAGAACCGTAGCGGACCCAGTAGCTAATGTTGTTACTCAGTAGAAACATGATGGCTATCATGTGAGTGGCTAACAGGTTTGGTGAGAATGTTGGATCTAGTGAATGTGGGAGTATTGAAATAATGGGTGCCCTAGACCTAACTATTTAGTTCTTCTGATTACTATATAATATATACATTTATCAACACATGTTGTCATATTACCATTATAGTGTAGTATATTCTGTGCCGACTTTTGAAATGGTAATTTCCAAAGATGAATTATCTTATTAATAGGTTAAATATATGTTGTATGGTCTAGATACATATCAATGATTGGAAATAGTAGATTTCTGACTATCAGGTGTTGGGGCTCATAAGCATTGATACTTCTTCTCTCGAAGTTTGCACATGGGGATCTCTAGTAGTGAGATAATGAGGTTTCACGTTCTAATAAGAACACCACATGAATCAGGTGTCATTGGATTTTCATATATATAATCACATGTAATGGTCTCTTGAATAGAGATCATTAGAAATGTATGCCATTTGATTGCATACATGGATGCAAGATGAAAACCATGGAAATGTAGTCGTGGTGAGGTAGTTTTTTTGGCTATGTCTTTGGTGGCATGTCATTGGTTGAATGGTCAAGAAAGGATTTTTCGCATCCAGGTAATGGAAGTAATATATTTCAGGCCATGTTGATAAGGATGGTAGTACCTTTATAAGGCCATGGCCATGATAGTTGAAGGTAAACCCGTCCAGTAAAATCAACAGAAAATAAAGCAATAAAAGTGAGATGACACATGAGTGTGTCTTGCATTATGAGATAATACAGATAAAAAGATTATATAACACAGTTCATGGTCGTAGTTTGGTTGTCTGTGTTTTTTCACATACAATAGCTTATTCAAGAATCTTCCATATTCGATTGAATATGATTTTTAGACAGGGTGGGCCCACCATAGGGGTCCGGCTTTTGTCGAATAAAAAATGATCACCAATTAAATAAATAAATTCATACTATTCGAATTTAGAATAATGAGTATTGAATTTATTTATTAAATGTATTCACATGTTTTATGTAAATACATAAAAAATATTAATAGACGAATATTAAATTATTCATGGTTCAGTTAATATTTATGGGAACGACGAGTCAAGTTAATGAAAAAAATTTTATCATGTAATATATTTTCATATATTACAAGTAAATAATAATATTTATGACTTAGTATAGTAGTCATAAAATTTCTTTGATAGTGCGTTATGTTTTCGGGGTCGGTGAGGCTATACTAGATATTTTAATTGTGCACTAAAAATATTAGAGGAGAGGATATTTCCAATTTTTATTCATAGTGCTTCTATCTTTCCTCCTCTCTCCCATGATCACAAGATAGAGGCTCTAGAACCAAGGAGAATGTATCTAGAACTCTCTTAGGAATCTCATGTGATGTGATGCAGTGATATTTAGATCATCAAAGGCGTTGTCACAATTCCAAGCTAGCACTCAGATTACGACGAAAGACACGCCTGTGGATTTCAGGAAGCATGTCTGGATGATCTAGAGGAGTTTGATGTTATACTATTTGAGAAAATATTTCTAATGAAGAGAAGATATCATGATCAGTTTCAAAATTAAACCAGGTACATTACGGTTTATTTTTGTCATTAAAATTCATCACGCGTGGTCCTCGTCTAAGGCTGGGCTGTTGTTCATCGACAATACCATGTTTCTGTCGATCGTTGGTGGAATTTTTTTAAAAACCCACCTCTTTGGTGCTTCTACAGCACGCCCAGTTCAATCAAGAGTTATCTTTTAAAAGTTTTCACTAAGTTAAATAAATCCTAGGATTTACAAACTCAAGAAAATAAAATATAAATGGATTTAGAGGGGGAAATTTATTTTTCTCCATTGAGCTCCTCACATTTAATCAAAAATTCATTTCTATATTCCCATCTTTTCCAAAAAAAAGGTTTAATTATTCCTTTGAAACATTACCCTAGGAGCTTCTTTAAATACTTCTCACATTATTTAAATTGATTCTTCCTTCTTCTATGGTCTCCACCAATCGAGCCCTTGGTAGAATTTGTCCTTATCATCTTTGGTGAGACTAAGTGTTGGCTAAGGTATAAGTTTTTAATCATATATCATGTTTACTAATTTTGAATAATCATAATATCTTTTAATCCAATCACCATCCTAATAGAATAATATTAATCACCACATTTCCCATCATATTCAATTATTAAATGATATATTCTAGTTCTAACCATTGAATAAAACCAAAAACTATAGTGTTTGTAATAAAAAAATAGTGTGAAACCGTATAAAAATTATTTAATATCTAAATCTTGACACATTTTTTCAATATAATACACCAGAGTTATAACCATGACCATTAATTTTCATAATCTATTCAAATCCATATTAATTTGTTTCATATAAAATGCCAATAAAATGAAGAATATCATATGGGAGTGTTAAACTGAGTGTGAAGTAAGGACTTTTGTAGTGCACTAGTTGAAATGTGAGTAAAATCACAGTACACCCTTTTCAATGATATTCCCACTATGCACATCTATTCAAGATTAACATCCACTTATAGTATCTGGACTTGGATTCGTTACATGGAAAACCACATAATCTATATGTTAACAAAGTGTTATTATATTATCCTTTAATTATACATCTACGCAAATTTTATTATAGGGATATATCCCCTAATATATATTTTTATAAATTAATTTCATAATGATTCAACTAAAATAACTTATTTTCTAACTATAAATACACCAACCCCATTATGTTAGAGTTAGTGGTTGCATTAGTGATTTGACATAAGATAGAAGTAATACTATCCTAATGGAAATCTATTTTATCAGTCTTGGAAAGTAAGAAACATATTTTAATATCACATTACATTTGAAAACATATGTTATAACAAAATAAAAGTACATATTTTTAATCCTTGAACTCATTAAAATATTCCTTCTTCATATCCTAGGGAATGCAAACAAAATAAACATGAGATAAAATTATTCATAAGGGGTTCCTTCAGTGGATTATATCATGAATCAATAAGTAATAACCAATAAAAAAGATAAATAACCTAAAAAATTCATATAATCAATAACATGATCACCATGAATAATAGGGAAGTAATAAATTATGATCAAATAATGGAATATAAATTATTGCACAATATGAAATATAATATATTGATAAAATAAATAAAATAAAATCATGTATAATATTAAATGAATTCTAATTGAAATAAATAACTAATATTGGATTTTATAATCTTAGCTATCATGATATCAATATCACCAAGACCATGTGATAATATAGATTAGAATTATTATTAAAACCCCATTTAATATTTCCAACTGATTTGACTCATTAAACCTCTCAATAAATAATGGAAAAAATATAATTTTGTATCGCAACCATCATGCAAAACCCCCCTTCATTCTCATTAGATTGAGAAGATTGTGGAATGTTTCTTTGCCTTAAGCGACATCACCATGGAGCCAATGGTAGGAAATAAACGTTAAAGGGATTTAATACACATGTGGGTGATTTTATATTTAAGAATATAACAACTAACGATTAAATACATAACCAAACTAACCACTATAGGATGCATGATATCAATTAAATACAAATAAACATTTCAATTATCAAAATTAAACTAAAACCAAGTACTATAGTGGAAGACAACTACATTAAAGTACACTCTAGAAGCCAATAAAACATAAAAACTCCAAGGCCAACTCTATAGTCCAAACATACTCCATGCTCCAACTCCATATATCCAATCTATCCCAATGTACTATTAAATATGTATGAGACTTTTCATTTTCCCATGTATTGATAAAAACATATGCCAATGCACCAATGTTCCAATGAAGGGGCGGGTACTAAAACTCAATAGGTTTTCCCCAAATGACTTCCATGCTCACACCACTAGAATGGAACATGATAGCACATTTATATAAACCAATTTATAAAAAACACCAATACTTTTTAAATTGAAATATAAAAAAGTTCAATTAAAATAGTTTTCTAAAGATAGCGCCTATTTCCAATGAAAGAATCAAATAAATTTTCAAAAACCATATCATAAGTTCTATTTTTCTATAACCCGTTCTATTCAACAAAACCTCGCAAATAACCATGTATGAAAATTGGACCTCCCTATACTCATGATTTGTGATTCATCACTTCACTACGTCATCACTTAGTAAACTACATGGAATAGGGTATTTCATGATCATATCTGTCCCAACCATTTGGTGGGGGCACATCATGACCTTATCCAACCCAATGCATATAAACACATGGTAAACAACCACTCCAAACCCATTCAAAAACCTAGTGTGTTCAAACCCATTTCAATAAACATAATTTATATTGATAACCATTTTTTCAATACAGAAAAGCCAACCAAGCATTTTAAACCCATCAATTTAAAATCATGTTACCAAATAAACATTCTGACCGAAACACCCATTTTTCCAATTTCCCAAATGGTCAATCATGAGGAGTTTTAACAAACAATTAATGTTAATTTCACAAATAATTACAAAAAACAATCAACTCAAAATCAGTCCTTTTGATTATAATTATAGGATTTTATAGTGAAGCCTCATACCTTGAGAAATTTGAAAAAATGTCAAATGTAAAAAAAATGAAACTAGGTTGAATCTCCAAGACCCTCCTGATATATTTTCCATTAACATAATAAAATATATATTTTATATTATTTAGATTCAAATATTTAATATCTGTCCACATTGGTTTTCGATTTAAGATACTAATAAATATAGAGAAGTATGTGTAAGAAAATCCCTCCAGAACTACCAAGAACAAAGGTAGACCACAAGAATCCTGCTTCAAATCACCAATAGAGGCCCATGTATCACATCTGGCTCTAAGGGAGAATATTATATGACCTTTTGGAAGAAAAAATATTGATTTATGGATTAATAGGTTGAAAAAAGGAGTTAAAATATAAAATGAATGAGATAATCAATTTTAGTATCTCATTTTTGTCTCCTGCATGTTTACACAAATGGTTAATCAAATTGTGCGCTAATTGTATACAAGATAATGCCTCAAGGATGAACCTCGCATGGTGGGATCACATGGTTTTAAAACCATGTGGAAACCGTACCAAATAACTTTATCTCATGATTTACGGTTTCTTCAAGGTTGTTAAATGGTTTGGACAATCCCTGTACAACTATTTTACCTTTATTAAATCCCCCTTTTCTCATTATTTTTTTTCCTATAGGTGATTGAGGGTATTTTCATAAGCATTCACCAACTATAAACCTGAATAAAATCCCCAAAAACACTTTAAATGTTCTCTAAACTCTCCCAAAATTTACCCATCTACATTACATATTTCAAAATCATAAACAAAGGTTTACTTAATTGAAGATGGTGGAATTCATTCTCCCAACCATTGATATTTTACTCCTCAAAAAGTAGAATACACACATATTGTTTAAATATTTCTAGCCATTTCTCTTTAAAATATTTTTCATCTTCCCATGTCTATTAATGAATCTAACTATATTTCAAAAAAAACCCAAACTAGTCAGATGGTTTTACCCTACAATATATTCTCTTTTTTATCCATAATCTATATGGACACATGTACCAATGAAGAATATAGATCTAGGTCAATGTGATCCTGTCAAATCACATGTTTAAGATCAAGTTTCTACATCTTCAACTGAGATACATGAAACACATAATGTATTACACTCAACCATGGTGTCAATTAAAAGAGATATCCTACCTAAAAACCCTATTCTAGAATCTCAAATGAAACTATTTATCTAGGAGAAAAATGTCTTGCTTTCCAAAAAACTATTTCCAAGCCCTCAAGAGACCCCTAGGAGAACATGATCTGTCACTATGAAAGGCAGTAGCCATTGATGAAGATCCACATATGGTTATTAAAGATTACAATTTTTCTCCATCTATTTATTAAACAATTGAATCTTATCCATTGTTTATTAAACTAGGCTCATCCCAACTGGTGATGTCTTTACAATTTCTACCTTAAAAAGTTGAAAACCACATGAACAAACAAAAACTGATTAAAAAATATCCATTTCTATCAAGACCTAATGAAATTTGTTATATGAGAACTCCAATAATGGATCATAATCATCCCATGAGCCACGAAAATCCATTACACAAGCTTGCAACATATCTTTTAATGTCTATATCATTTTATCAGATTTCCCATTGTTTTGATGATGATACTCCATACTCATAGTCAAATGAGTCCCATGGGATTTCTGTAAGGATTTCAAAAAATGATATATAAACCTTATATGTTTGTCTGACATAATAAAATTTTATATTCCATTTCTCTCTACCACATCTCAAATATATAATTTTTTTGGCGTCCTCTACTATATGAGTTTCACAAATAGGAATATAATGAGCCGACATAGTAATCTGATCCATTATCACCAATATGGAATCTTGTTTTCAAACTATTTTGGGATAAAATTTACAAAATCCAAAGCTATCTTCTCCAATTTTCACACTAGAATGAGTAAGGATGACAACAAACCTTCCAGTCACTGATTCCCTTTATTAACATTAAAAAAGTTAATTGGCTTGAAGCATGCTCAGTCCCCATCCTTTCCAAACCAACCCACAAAAAATGTACTTTAAACAATGTATACATCTTTTGTATTATGGGATGACTGGCCCATCTTGAGTTATGGTATGTGTGACGATTTTTATCATGAAAATCCATAGGTCCAACCAAATAATTTTTGAACTATAAAATTGATCTGTCATCATGTTTCCATCCCTCAATTGTCTCCCCACCATTTGTTTTTGACCTCATCACCACACATATTGTATTATATGTCTGTTCCTATTTAACCATATTATTCAAATCAGTAAAATAAAAATTTGGTAAAAAAAATTGACAGATCAACAAGGTATTCAGATTCAATGTGCATGTCATATGTGACAGACATCAACATCCACTTATCTAAATCTTATTTTTCAACTGAGCATAATACATTCTGCTCAATGCATTGTCCACTAAATTTCCTTAACTATATGTATACATTATGTCAAATTGAAAAAAAATTGAAGACACTTTATCCATGTTATTTATCTCCTGTTAAAATCCCACAATGATAAAATTTTCTCCTTACTCTTATGATATGTGAATATAGTAAATTTATCACCAAATATTGTATTAGTTAGTTCTTCTCCATAAATCATAACAGTATTGATCCATAATCAACAACATGGTATCCTTTTAGGAGAACACATCCCAACCCCAATCCAATATAATTACAATACACCACGTACCCTTATCCTAATTTTCGAAAAATGAAGATTTGTGATAATGTAAGGAAAAAAATTAATGCTTGAAAAGACTTCTAGAATTTATCCTCAAATTGTAATGGAACATTAATAATTTTCAATGAATTTATAGGAAAATATAGTCATGTAAAACCATGAAAAAAATGTTGATAATTACAATTCATTCCATAAAAACTTCCAATCTCGAAGATTTTCAGTAGAAATTTCCCAGAAATCAAAACCTAAATCTTTTCTTGATCAATAAAAACACATCTTTCAGAAATTATATTTCCAAATAAATTTACCTATTTAATGAAAAAAATTACACGTTGATAATTTTTCATATAGATGATGATCAATCTAGATTCCCATTGTCGCCGCCAAGAGTTTCTCGTGTTCATCCCATGTTCGTGAATACAACAATATTTCATCTACAAAAAACATCACAATAGAATCCAAAAATATCTGAAATATCTGATTAATTCATTCCATAAATATATCTGGTGAAATTGTAAGATTTAAAGTCATTACCATGATTTCCTATTTTTCGTATCCTCTTTTGAAATATGTATTTGGAATATCCTCCTTCCAAACCCACAATTGGTAATATCCTGATTGCAAGTCAATCATGGAGAACAACTGAGATCCTATTATTTTATTGAATAGATCAATAATGTGCAGTAGTGGAAGAAAATAATTTACCATAACATTGTTGATAATATTATAATATACACATATATGAATTATTACATCAACCATTTACACATACTAGACAGCTAGTGCCCACAAAATTGTGCTAGGCCAAATTAAACCTTTCCTTTCTTGATCTTCCATCTAATATTTCTACTCCCTTAATTTCATTGGTTCCATTCGATAAGATGAAATGGAAATAGGAAATGTCCCTTGAAAGATATAAATTGAAAACTCACCTTCTCTCATTGGTGGAAACCCATAGAAATTATCGACAAAATATTATAGAAACAAATCCAACACTGCTAGAAAAATGTTCTTCTCGATGTAATTTAACGATGAAAAGGAAAATGTTACCAACTTGTATGAGATTGTTCCAACTTCTAGTGGTATGTTTTTTTCAAACCCTCTTTTACACTATGGTCTCCTAGAAATTGATTCTTGATTCTATCTTCAGTATTGAAACCGAACAATAGGGTATAATAGTCGATGTGATCCTTGAACATCATAAATCAATATATAACTAGAATTATATAATAATTATCCATCTAAATCATAGTTAAATCTCATATCAAATTGGCTTTATCAACTATTATAAAAATGAATCTTCATAAAAGGCTTGACACAGACTTTGACCAAGATGAGTTTTATGTTTTGTTACAGAAGGCATCATCACATGTTATATACTCACTAAATTAACAACATGAGAAGCCATAAAGTAATGGGATGCACCGATATCAAACAAATATTTTATAAGGGAATAATTAATAATAATCTTACCTCACACCATTGATTGTTTAGACTGGTCATCATCAATAACATGTTTAGATTCATATAATATCTTGCTCTTGGAATATTTTTCTTTATTGCACTGATGAGATTTACCTTGTTGTGGAGTCTTGGAATTATAGAAATTTCCCATGGGTAGATCTATTCCATTGATGAGAATTTTTCTTCTACCCTCATCTACTTGAACCATTCATGTTCTGTGATACATGAGAAGGGCCGCAAAAACCGGAACATAGAGCATTATGATAATATAACTAAAGATTCCACCATTTAGTTAAAAAAATTATTCTCTACGTGGTTTCATACTATATCACATTGTGCAGTAAAAAATCCACATTGAAAACATCTGTCATTTCTCATGGACCTTGGATGAATTTTATCCGATCTAGGTGTTTTATTCTATGTCATTCCAATAACATGGAAATATGTGTCCTTATTATGCTTTCTCAAAGCATTATATTTCCCACCGTTTCACATAGGTATCAACATGATCCCTCCAACCGTATATCCTATGATGTTCCTTTCAACTATTGTCTCTCTATTAACCATCTCTGTATAATCCATTATACACAACCCAACAATATTTGAGTAAGCCTCATACCCCATCCTTGATTAAATAAATGTGCCTTAAATGATTTACTAGAAGCACTATTAGGTGAAAATAAGACTAAATTCATTATATTATTTGTATACTCTATCACTATGAGTCTCTCATTTTATGTGACAAAGAAGCCACTCATTCTAAAAACCTGGAACATATGAAGATATAATTTTTTGTTGAACAATTCATTAAAATCCTGTCAAGAATGCCTTTGATTTAATTTATCTTGAACAACTAAATCTCACCATTGGTGTACATGATCATATAATATATACATTATTAGCTTTATTTTCATATTTTATAGTTTTCAATGGAAATAAAATATTCTATTTATTATGTTCATCTACACCTCTTGCTTCTCTTTTTCTAAATCACCCAAAAATATGTGTGGATTGTGTTTCTGGAACTAGAAAGAATAATTCAGTTTCCATGGTTCATCCATCATGTTCCCTTTATCCATAACTTCAAAATCATGAACTGTAATCTGAACTAACTATTGGTTTACCTACTGATTAGGTGCAACCATGATCTCAACATCTTCCTCTAATTGGTTTCTACGATGCATATCTGGTACCATTTTCTATACAAAAAACAAATTCTGCAAGTCTCAGTGTATATAAAATGAGGGATTGAAAATTTAAAATTCTACCACATCACATATATCACAACATCCTTTTCTAATTTCCACATTTTCAACATTAAACCATTTTTTATAATTTCCCATGCATTTTAAAATCATACAATTTTCAAAATATCACAATCATGCCATTTTTAAAAATTATTCATTTGAAAACAATTTCATCATTTATAAAAAATCAATATATTGTGCCAAGACATAAATCATTAATCAAAATGTAATATTCATTCATAGTGGTAAGGTATTCCAATAATGCATGTCAGGACTTTCTTATTAGATAAACCCATGAAAAATGAGATTCCAATTCTTATAAGTGTCTCTAAGACACTTCTGTTACCAACTCCCTGGTAACATGAACATATGAATAAAATGATCCGCTGCATCCTTACATGATCTACATTTGACTTCCTGACAATAATAATCATTTCTATGACCCCAACTCAAGGAATAGACAAAAATGAATTCAACTCCATTTTAAACAACCAAGAAAATGTAAAATACCACTTGTTCCAGAAAAATGAATGGACCATGATGACACCACTTGTCTCAACCATGGTTTTGGATAAGAAAGAATTATTCCAATTCTAACATCCCGCCCATCCTAATTGTTTTTAGAAGGCACAAGAACTACTAATTGGCCTTACGTGACATCCACAAGGTGTCAAAGGCTAGAAGTCAATGCTGAAGGGGTTTAACACTTGTGGGGTACTATTTTTTCATTATGAATAAAACAAATAACCAAACAATACATAACCAAACAAACCATTATATGATTCATGATTTCAGTGAATTAAAACAAAACATTTAATTTACAAAAATTAAACTAAAACCATGTACTATAGTGAAAGGCTAAAATATGAAAGTACCTGATGTATGACTATAATACTCAATGAATCCAAATAAAAATCCATGCTCTATACATGCTCCATCATCCAACTCCAAAATCCTTAGAATCACATATACTACTAATTTTTTTTCATACTTTACCTTTTTCAGTATCTTGATAAACAATATCTGCAAAATCACCAAGGTGAAAATGTAAGGATGGGTACTAAAACTCAGTAGTTTTGTCTCAAATGAATTACCTACTCACTCTACTAGGATAGAACAAGATATAAAATTTATATAAAACTATTTATAAAAAAATTTCTAAAATATATTATAAAAAATATAATCAACTACCCATAAAATAGTTACTCAGGATACAACTATTTCCAAGGAAAGAAACCAAATAGTGTTCTAAAACCATATCACAAGTTCTTTTTTGGAATAACCCATTCTGTTCCACATAACTACACATTCTATAATGTCCCATAATTAACATATATTTATATAAATTTAAATTTTATGTTATTCATTACAAAATTTAATAACGCCACGATTGGCCCGTGTAGGTATAGTTTCTATAGAAACTAGGAAACATAAATAATTGGTTCATAAAACATATTCATTGTCTATAAAATACTTTTTCATAACTATACTTATTTTTTTCATATCTTACTTTATATTTTTTTCATGTCCATATGAAAAAGAAACATATTAAAGGGTGATCTCAGATACTCAAAAAAGGTTAACATGTGAAATAACAATCATATCATAATCATAAGACATAAGGGCATAACATTGGAAAGTTTTATCCTACATATTAAAGATCAAGATATCATTTCATGGGATAAAAGTTCCAAATAATTTATGAAAATAAAACAAATATTCATAAAAAATTTCCAAATGTTTTTTAGATTACACATAAGCAAAGAAAATCATTTCATATCAGTCAAGAATCATTTATAAGAGTATCATTGAAGAAATTATCAATTATTGAATCAAGTTTATATGTCGTCCCAACCCTGTATAGCTGAATTGAATATACTTGCCCTTTCAGAAATGTAAATCTCAAGAGATATAAATTTCTACGCAATTCATTGGAAGGAGATATAGGTCCCACTGATCTCATAGTGATATCATTATTATGTGTGCCTCCAAAACATAAATCATTTATCATAGCGTAACAGAAGAAATAAAATGTGTTTCGTATAGATCATTCCATCATAATATAATCCATAAAAAATATAATTCCACCATTAACAAAATAAAATAATACTAATAATTGGAATAGAAACACAAAACTATTTAAAGAGCGTCGTTTTAAATGGTAAATAGTTTTGATAAAACAATTGAAATTAATTCATGAATAAAATTTCCTTTCTTCATCAAAAAAGTATTCCTTTATCAAAATGATATGACATTTTAAATGAAAATAATTTATCTGAAAATAAAATAAAAATCATGTAAAGGACGCTTCATGTAAATAAGGGATTATGAAGATGTAAAAATATGATTATGACATATATGTTAAAAAACATTCTCCTCATACATTTTCCAGAAGAGTCAAAAAGTACATCGTATCAAATAATGACAAAAGAATCCTTTCATACCCTTCAATAAAAATTATCATAAGATTAATATTAACTTTAAAAAATTATATAAGATTATAAATAATATTACATACATGGAAAACATGTACATGGATGATAAATATAACCCACTAATACTTACGTACAAAAAATATGGGATAATAATGAGATTGCAAAACTATCACTTACCTTAGGTCCGATATATTTCGTATATATCTGAACGTCCTAAATAATGAATTAAAAAATGTTATTAACTTATTCCAGAATCATATTCTTTTTATTATATCATATATGATAATGATATAATCTATTTTTTAGTAACACTTCATTGTCACTTGTTATTCAGATATTAGCTGATTTATGTTCTTATTCCAGTTTTTTCATATAAGTTCATGTTTAAATTCATTAGTTATAGTTATATAATTTAAGTAATTATACAAGTATAATATATATTATACTTATTCATTATATTCATGAATATATTATTCTTTTAATAAGTCTGGGATTCAGTGTGCTGATCTGGAGCAGGCTGGAGTCTGCAGAGTAGCTGGCTTCATTTGGTTTCCCAAATTCTGGGAATCAGTGTGCTGTTTGGAGCGGGCTGGAGGCTTAGTTGCTGGCTTCTTTTGGTGGAAGGATGGCTTTTTTGTTGCTGTTTTTGGCTAATAAAGGCCAGGGCTGATGGAGATTCTTCTATCCTGGAGATATCTTTCTTGATCCGGATTTGATCTTTTTTGGCGGCATTGGTGGCCTCATCCCATAGCCCACCCTTAACCATTGGGTGTTTGTCGGCTTTGGTTTCTTTCTTTTTCACCTTAACCATTTTTTATGGTTTTGGTGTTTTTTGTTTGTATTTTTCTTGTTCTGTTTTCTTTTTTCTTTAATAAATTTCCATTAATTTAATTATTCTTTTAATAAATATCATGTAGAATGAATCATTGCACAGCATGGAGACGGTAGGTCATACGTACACACGAGTGACGATATCATTCCCATCAATGTTGAATGGTATTGAAGTGGATGGTGTATAATATTTACGAATGAGGATCATGATACAATAATCATATATAATTATTATTTCCTTCATTATACTCATCCATGTAAGGTGGTGGTCAAAAACATAGTACACCATGGTGGGGAGACGGTATGTCGTACGAACACACGTGTGGTGATTTCATTTTTCACAGGATGGATAGAAGGTAGAATATAGTTGTTTCAGAGTTATAATTATATATAATTATATTATTTATATTAATTTATTACATTAATATGGGAAAAATAATAAAGAGTATGTAGTGGAAGAAAGAAGTTTGAAATAATCGGTAGACTAGATTACATCTTCTTTGATGTGCTTCCTATAAATCTCTCAATAGAGCACTATAGTTTGTCTTTGAAGATGAGAAGAACATTTATACTATATATAAGGAATTATAGAAGTAAAAATGATAGGGTATGGCATATATTTAAGGATAAAAGTAAAGTGAAGTGTTGAGTTAGGAGGTTCCTTTTTATAATTGAGGTGAGGGGCACTTTTGGAAACTCCACAAACAATAATTTATAACAAAACCAAAACCTACCCAGAAACCTCCAGAATATACCAATTTCTAATATTATAAGAGATATGTTTTTGATATCATAAACTATTTAATTTTTCATGAGAATTTCTCTAAATTTAAACCATATCTTTTTTATTTACACTTAGTTATTCTATTTAGTTTTTACCTAGGTTTACAAATAATTAAATATTAAATTAATAAAATATATACTTATTTGATGTAAAATAGACCATAAAAATAAATTAGATCATTATATACAATATAATAATTATTATATATTTTTAAAAAATTTATTATGGTTTTAAAACAATTTAATAAAATATTATTTTGATAAATAATCAATTGTCTCAATTTTGACATTATTTATTTCATTGATTATTAAAAAATTTAGTATGATATTATAACTTTGAAAAATAAATTTATTATATTTAAAGGAGGTCATGGATATCTAGAAAATTCAATAGACATTTTTATAGCCCAAATTAAATTAAATTTAATATTTTTAATAACATTTATTCGATATTTCTATTAATAAAATAATTACTAAAAAAGTTTTATGTAATTAATTTATATGATTATTTGCTGAAAAAAAATTAAAATAAGATACTATGTTAAAGTTAAATCTAATTTATTTTATATTAATAAATTTTTTCAAATTAATGTTTTGTAAAATATAATATTTAAAATGTTATAGTTATTCAATTATGAAGGTCACAACAATAACATCACATTAAATAAAATAATATAATTGTCATAATCCCTTCTCCAAGGATCCAAATAGCACATAACTCAACCATTGGACGATTATAGTCGATATATAATCATCCAATATGATTTTTCAAGTGTGTGGATCTCTTATTGGGTATTAGTATTAAAAAAAAGATTATTAAATTTTCATCAATTAAGTAATTTGTACATCAATAATGTATAAACTATTAAGGTAAATTTTTATTTTTTAAAAATTAGAAAAAAATTAAAATGATGAAGAAAAAATTTTTATAGTTAAAATTTGTTGTTATAATATAAATTATCTTTAGTATAAAATTATATTAAAAATTATTTAGTTATTAAAATTTAGGTGATACATATTTGACTTTTCTTGAAATAAAAAATATTAAATTTACTATTGTCATCCAAATGAAATCAAATGGATTCCATTTCATCCCAAGGATGATTTATCTCAAAATAATATTCCAATGATATTAATACATGTATTGGGGTAATTTTATAATATTATTCTTACCCTTAATTAACAATTTTACCCTTTTACTGTATTAATAAAAAATTACCGAAGATACTATTCATAATGACCAAAAATAAAATTAATCTATATAAATAATGTGGAAATAATGATTCCAAATATGGTGTTCATTTTTGAAATTTCAAAATATTTAAGTTGCAGTATTTAATTTAAAATTAATCCCATTTTCAGAAAGATTAATGAGTTTTAAATGAAAAAACATTTCAAATATTGAAATGTTTTTGCATCTGAATTCAATGTAAAATTATTGTCAGTGACATAAAATATAATGAATGATAAAAATATATTATATTTATACTTTAATACCCTTTAATATTATAATTAAATCATATAAACTATTTGAATGAAAAAAACATTTTTACACATTAAATTTAGTGTATTTTTACCATTAATAAAAATATGAAAGCAAGCAGAAAAATATCAAAAAAATTTCCAAAGTTAATTATTATTTACTACTTCAAAAGAACATGTTTTTTTCATAAAGAAAATTTTAGGTGTCAAAATATAAATTTAAAATGGGTTGTCCATTCAATGGCATAAAATTAACCTTTTACAAAAATTTAGTTTTTGTACATCTAATAGGGTTTATTCATAACATGTGACTAAAATTTACATTGGATGAATATACAAATATTTTATTAAGTATATAAAATTTATATCACATTAATTTCATAACCAATAGTAATTCACTAAAAAAATATTAATTTTTAATTTATTTATATATTTCATAAATAATTGATAGCCAGTGAATTCACAATGCATGTTCATAAGTTAGTTATACTTATTTACGCTAACCTAACTGATAGGCTGTAATGGTAGTTTTTCACTAATGGAATCTCACAGTTCGTTTAAACTCTAAATTTTGTGAAATTAATGCTACTGAAGAATTAAATTTTTATTGAAAATGAATATATTCAGGTGTTACATTCTACGCCCTTGAACTGATTTTTTCCCTTAAAATTCATCATTTGGAAACAGACATATGATTATACCTCTCCCTAATAATATCCAAAAGTTCCCACCAAGAAAACTAAAATTGGTTGTTCCACCATAACACTTTAACCAAATGATTGTTATTTCTTTGTAGAACACTTTCGCTATGATCATGAATCTCTATCCATTCTCTTTGTTAGAATCATCTTGTTCTAGTAGTATGACATCTGAGTTTAGTACATGTGAAAGATAAGGTATCTACTTTTTCAAGATATATACATAGAACACATCATCAACTTAAGAGTGATTCTATAGAAGTTCCAATTATTAAGGTAGCTTCCCAACACAATCTAGATTTTCAAATGTACGATTATACGTAGGGCTCAGATTTCCATTTTTTTCCAAATTTCATTACTCTCTTAAAGGGAGAAATTCATTGAAACACCATGTGACCCACATCAAACTATATGTCTTTTCTTTAGTTTTCAGCATAATTTTTTTTGACATTAAGCTGATATCATGTTTTATTGAATAGATATTATCTTTTCATACATTTTATTAATAAGATCAAGTCGTAAAATCATTTTTTCCCAACTATGTCCCACAAATTTAGAGTTCTTTACTTATTTCCATAGAGGGACTTATAAGGGTTCATATGAATACTTGAGTAAAAGATATTATTGTAAGAAAATTACACCAATGGTAGATGTTAATCCCAACAACCTTTAAAATCCATAAAGAAATCTCTCAACATTCCTTCAAGAATTTAAATTTTCCTCTCAAACTAACCGTCTATCTAAGGATGATAATTAGTGTTGAAGCTTAAATCTATATCCAAAGCATGTTGAAGACTTTTTCTAGAACCCTGATGTAAGCATCTGACAGCGATCAAATATAATGTAAAGTGGTACTTCATCAAATCATATATCCTAGAACCATAATCAAGGGAAAAATACTCTATAATAAAAATGATGTATGCAGACATCGTAAGGTGATCGACTATAACTCGAATAACATTATTTCCTTTAGATATTTTGGGAAGTCCAAGGACAATGTTTATAGTGATGTTTTCCAATTCACATTATGTTATTGGTAATGGTTGTAATGTCCTCTTAGACTTATTTCTCTCAACCTAGACTAACTGATAAATCCAGCATTGAGATACATATTCAGAAACATATCATTTCATTCCAACTAACTAGAAATACTCTTTCAAGTCCCTATACATATTTGTGCTTCTAGAGTGAATGAAATGACGAACTATGAGCGTAATCCAATATATCCATCATTAATTATGATATGGGTGATATACAAACCCAATTCATGAACCTTATTATTCTATCAAAATCAAGGTTGAATTATGGATCATTTCCCCTCTTCTTTTGTAGTGCTAGATCTTTGTCCTATTCCTCCTTAATCATTACTTCTATATGTGGTTTAACATTTATTTGAAAGTAAAAATATTTATCCCCTTCCATTAAAACTTCAGAATCCCTCCTTCATAAATCCATATATATTTGATCTATTTTATCCTCATCATGAATAGGCTAGCATGGTTTTATCGACTCAAAGAATATTCCACCTTGTTCTCTTTCCAAGATTGTTAATGTATTTATTAGTCATAATATCAAATGAACTCCAACCATCTTCTTTGGTGCATATTAAAATCCTTTTCTATGAATATATACATTAATGTTTTATAACCAGTATAAATATCACACCACTCACCATAAAGATAATGCCTCTATATCGTTAATGAAATAATTGCCACAGGTAACTCCAAATCATGAGTTGAGTAATTTTTCTCATTTATTTTTAACTATAATGAGGCATAATCTATAACCATATAATTTTACATGAGAAAATACCTCAACCCCTTCTTGGATGTGTCACTGTATATCACAAAACATTATCCACTACAAGAATGTATTAGTATTGATACCCTGGATAACATTCTTTTTAGCTCATTGAAATTTTATTCACATTCCTCTATCTATTCGAAATTAAATCATTTTCCAGGTAACATGGTGATTAGATTATATAATTGTGAAAATCATTCCAAAACTTGGACAATATCTAGCCAAACCATGAAAAAAATGGATCTCAATTACCATTTTTTGTCTCAGAAAACATTAAATAACTTTTGTTTTTGATGGATCCATAGATATCCCATGTATTGAAATTATGTGACCCGAAATTGAAACATTCTAAAGGCCAGATTTACACTTTGTAAATTTTTCATAAATCTTATCCTTTCTCGGGGTCTTGAGCACAATTATCAAGTGGCCCTCATGTTATTCCTTGCACTTTTAATATACAAAAATATGTTCTATAAATACTAAAAAAAATTGATCAAGATAGTATCAAAAGACTATATTCATTAGATCAATGAAGATAGAGGTGTCATTAGTAAGACCAAAAGGCATTACTATAAACTCATAGTCTTCATACCTTGTATATAATGTCATATTTGGTATATCATACTTTTTTAACCGTAATGGATGATATCTTAAATGATGTTCAATCTTGGAAAAGTATTGAGCTCCACATATTTGGATGAATAAGTCATCAGTGGGGGTAATAGGATATTTGTACTTGATTGTGATTTTTTATATACTCGATAATCAATTCAGAATCTCATTTTTCCATCTTTCTTCTTAGAAAATAGAACATGTGCTCCACCTGGTGATGTACTAGGGCATATGAATACCTTATCAATATTCTCTTGGAGATGCTTCTTTAATTCCTACAACTTAATTGGGGACATTCTATAAGGTTTCACTGAAATATTCTTGACAGCTGGTATAAGTTCAATTGAAAACACAACTTCACGATTTAGTGGAAGACCAGCAAATTACTCTTACAAGACATCATCAAAATCTCATACAATGGGTGTATAATTAATCCTTATATTCTCTGTAACCAATTGAGATAGATAAACACCATATATAAAGATAAATACCTATAAGATAAGAATAATTCCTACTACGATCCTATATTCATCCTTGCATCGATAGATGATCATAGATTGATATAGAATATGAAATATGACTTACCTTCCATGGAAATTTATATGAGCTCCATATAGAGAAGGTAAATCCATGAAAATAATCGCATAAAATTATACTATAGGAAGGTTCAACAGATTTTAAAGAAGCACTCCCCCACAAACATCTTCCAGAGAATAATTATACACTTTTGATGCAACTATTGTTCTATTAGATGTTTCCATAGCTAACTCAACATCTAATTGTTGAGGTAAGATGGTGATACCCTTAGATAATTCTAAATAAGTTAAATTTTTTATACATCCATTATCAAATAAAACATTTTATACATTAGAGTGGATGGTTTGTGTAGCTTTTACCACTTCATTATCAATCTAAACATTGAGGATAGTGATTGCCTGTGACATTCCATTTTCTTTGGACTTAAGAGTTTGATGACATAGAAAATCATAAATAACCATTGGATTAGGGAAATGATTATCATGATTCCCCATTTCATTTCACATGTAACATTTAAGTGTAAGAGGTGAATTAAGGGTAGCCTTTTCTCTGTTCATATAATTAGACACCTTTTTTCATCAATTCATCATTCAACAACCTGATGACCTTCTTTAAAAAACATAAAACATTTACTATTTCCTTTAAGAAAAATTTCTCCATGATTATTTACACACTTTGAGAATAAGGGAAAACTCATCTTGTTTTCAATGTGGTATTTATATTTTCATTTGAATTACATTTTTCACTTCTTAAAAAATCTATTGGACTGATGGGTTACTACAATCTTCATCTCAACCTTGAGAAAACATCAAACGATTTCCATGTAGCTATTAATGCCAGTTATGGATAATGACCTTCATATATTTGGTCTTAAGACACTGATGAATTGATCAATTTTAATCTCAGGTTGAATAGTTATTCTAGAATCGTATCGTAAATGTCTTGTAAAATATTCTTCATTGGTACCAACAGGTTCATCATCCATTTTTTATGATCAAGGAACTCTTTCTCCATATTTGTTCGATGAATACGAGGAATGTTGTTATTTAAAAGTAATTTCATCAACTCGTTCGATTCCTTGGACTCAATTTTAATTCTTTACCTCATTTTATTGAGATGATTCGGCCATTGATCTTCTTCAACATCCAAACAATAGACTGATAAGTTGAATTTTTTAAGTTTTGAGCATTGTAGAACTAAATATATCTTATCAGTGGTATTGATCCATTGTTCACCCACTAATGGATTATAAGACCCTCTGAAGGAATGTGAATTCTTCATTAATATGGACTCAACATAATGTTTCCCCAACCATTTTATGTTTGTAAGTCGTGTATAATTAAAATCCGGGAAATGTTGTGTGAGAATAACAACAAGATTTTTCATTCCATGAAGAATAGAATTTGGTTTCTCCAAATAAAAATCATGGAATTTCCCACTACATTTACTATTAACACGGTTCTTTTGGGTTAGAGCCATTGACTAAAACCATGAAGCTATGTGTGACAAACACTATTCATAATGGGAAAACCACATAATCCTGATAAAGAATTCATTTTAGAACATTTTAGGTTTTATCCAAGGTTATTAAAGTCCATTTCTATAACACTAGGATTGTATCCTATACATAGAGATATCCTTAGTGTTATTACAATGATATTCTCTACCTAGTTTCCAGATGTTAACTATACATTTCCTATGATACCAAATCTTACAATGAAAACTATAAGTACATTTATATCACATAAAAATTTAATTTTATTCATTAAAAAATATAATAAATCAATAATAAAAACATATAGGTTTAGAATCTTTAGATAATGGCAAATATAAGCATCTTGTTCATAAAAAATCTACATCGTATCCTACTTATTTCATCATAACTATACTCCTTTTTGTAATATCATACATAATAACCTTATTCATGACCTGGGGAAAAGAAACAAATGAAAGGGTGAGATCAGATGCTCAGTAAGGGTAAACAAAGGAAATATCAATTCATTTCATAACACATAAGACATAAGATCATATCATTTGGATGTTTCGTCATGAATATGAATGAACATGTTATCATTTCATGGTCTAAAAGTTCATAAGAATGAATGTAAAAAAACCCAAAATTCATTACATAAGACATGATTTTTGGTTTTCTTCTCATGAGAGAAGAAAATCAATTCATATTAGTCAAGGGTCATGGACACGTCCATTATAGTGGACATTTTCCATTAATAAACCGGTTTTACATTCCATTCCATCCTTGTATCACTAAACTAGATTTAGTTATCATTATAGTCATGTATATCTAATGATATATAAAAAATTACCCATTGCATTAGAGGGAGACATAGTTTCCACCTATTTCATTTTGTAATCATTCTTATGTATTTCACAGAAACATAAATCATACATCCCAGCATAACCCAAGAAATAAAATGGGTTTCATAGACACCATTCCATAATAAAATATTCTGTATAAAATATCATTCAATAATTAACACAACAAAATAATAGTAATAATAGTGATATAAACATGTACCTATTTGAAGAGCATAATCATAGGTGGAAATTAATTTTTATAAAACACATGTAATTAAATCATTGGTAAAATACAATTTCATCTTAAAAAGTTTTCATTTATCAAAATTCCACAAAAATTTAAGAGAAATACATTTATTTAAAGATAAAAAAGAAATAGTGTAAACTATGCTTCGTGGTAATAAATAATTATGAAGGTGTAAAAATATTATCATTCCATATATGATAAAAGAACATTCTCTTCCTACTTTTTCTAGAAGAACTCAAAAAGTACCACGTTTTGAATAACGAAAAAAGATTTATTTCATACCATTTAATAAAAATTAACCAAATGGTAAAATTAACTTTAAATAATTTTATAAGAATATAAATAATATTACCTACCTGGGAAACATGAACATATATGATAAATATAACCCAGTAAATACTTACGTATAAAAAATATCAGATAATAATGAGATTTAAATATTATCCCTTACCTTAGGTATGATATACTTCTAATATATCCAAACATCATTTATAATGATTTAAATAATCTCATTGACTTATTCTAGAAATATAGTAATTTTAATGATATCCTATATGATCATATAATCATCCAATTGTTAATAGCATTTCATTATCACTTGTTTTCGAATATTATTTACTTTATGTTTTTATTCAAATTTTGTCAGATAAGATCATCTTTCACTTCATAATTTATTGTTATATCATTTAAAAAATAATATTAGTATAATATATATCATATTTATTAATTCCATTCATGAACATAATCTTGGTTCAATGAGGATCATGTACAATGAATCACATCGCATCGTGGAGATGGTAGGTTTTACTTACGCATGAGTGACAATATCATTCTCGTAATTGTTGAATGGAATTAAAGTGGATGGTGTATAATATTTACAAATAAGTATCATGTTATAATAAACTTATATAATTTTTATTTCCATAATTATACCAATCCAATTAATTTGGTGGTGGAAAAAATATTACACCACGATGTGGAGACACTAATCCGTACGTACGCACGTGTGGTGATTTCATTTTTTCATAGGATATATAGAAGGTAGAATACAGTTGTTTAATAATTGTAATAAAATATAATTATAAAAGTTATACAATTGTTATTAATTTTTAAGGAAACAACTAATGAAGAGAAAGAAGAAGAAGAAATAAGATTGAATGAATTTGTAGAAGAGATTACATCTTGCTCGACGTGTTTCCTCTAAATCTCTTTATAGAGCACCAAAGATTGCATTTGAAGATGAAATGAAACTCTAGAACATATATAGAGAAGTTGAGAAGGATACATGTGAGGGTATGTATTATCATGAAAGTAGAATGTAAAGTGAACAAGTGTGGGAGGAGGTTCCCTTTTATAAATGATGTGACATGCACTTTTGGAAACTCCATAAATAATAATTTATAATAAAATAAAACCCTACCCAAAACCTCTATGTTTTTCCAATTTCAATGTTGAGATGATATAGGGATTTAATATCATAATATAATTAATTTGGACAAGTATTTCTTCACATTTAACCTATAAATTTTATTTAACACATAGCTATTATATTTAATTTTTATCTAGGGTAAAAAATAATTAAATATTTAAAGGGTGAATTATTTACTTATATGATGTAAAATAGACAAAAAATAAATATATTAGATAATTTTCAACAGTATAATAATTATTTTATATTTTTAAATTTTTTTTAATGATTTTTAAATATTTTATAGAAACATTATTTTGATATACAGCCAATAATATCAATTTTGACACTAGTCAATTTATTGATTTTAAAAATATTAATATAACAAGATAACTACTAACCACCAATTTTATTATATTAATATGATTTCATGGTAATATATAAAATTCATTGGACATGTTAAATAACACAAATTTTATTCAATATAATATTTTTAATAACATTAATTTGATAACTCTCTTAATAAAATAATTACTACAACGATTTTGTGTAACTATTTAATATTCTTATTTGTTGAATAAAAATTATAAATAAAGTAATATAATGAAGAAAAATATATTATATTTCATAATTAAACCTGTATTAGAATTTATCATCTGGAAAATAAAATATATAAAATTATATACTTATTATGTTATTAATGTGAAAACATGAACATCACATTAAATAAAATAATATAAGTGTAATAATAACTTCAACAAGTATCCATATCATCTGTAACATGAACATTTGATGATATTAGTGGATATATTCTCGAAAAAAATATTTGGTCATGTTTTGAGTATTGTAGTGGATATTATTATTTTAATAAAAATGATATTTTATATTTTTCATCAATTAATTAATTTCTGCATCATTAATTTATAAGATATTAATGTAATTATATATATCCAAAAAATTACAAATAAATTACCATGATAAAGGAAAACATTTTTGATTTAAAATTAGTATTTTAATCGAAATTATATATAACAATACCTTATATTAAAAATTATTTAGTTATTAAAATTTTATTGAGACATATTTAACTTTTCTTTAAAAGAATTTAATGTCATAATCTCATCCATGTGGATTCAAATAGATAAATTTCTGCCCAAGGATGATTAAGTTATATGAACTCTAATCCAATGATATTAATGTGAAGAATTTGAAATTTCAATGAAATTTTTTTCAAAAATTCTTTGAAATTTTACGAGTCTGCGGTTTCTGATGGCACTTGATTCTGAGGCCCGTTGTGCCCAGAATCAATTTTTGATGTTTTTTTTGGTTATGTTCAATGAACGAATGATCAGGTTTTTCTATCTTTTGAATCGGTGCTCAGAATCGAAATCTGAGGGCACCGATGAACTCATAGAGCCAGAATTCGCCTAAAGAGACCTTTACCGTAGCTTCTTTTGGACATGAGTAGAATTTTTTTTTGGTTGTTATAAAAAATAAAATAAAAACATGTGTTAGATATTTTTATTTTTGGATGGTGTTTATTCCCTCCCAAGTGGAGTTAGAGTTGGGGCCCACACCCACATACCCTCCCATGAAAGGATATATGTGGGGTGGAGACTATACATGCCCTAAACTCTTGAACTCCCCATAACTCTCTTGAACCCCACATAAATCTCCCCTTCATTAATTTAATTTGAAAACTCCCCCTTAACACCTAAACTCTCCACCTCTCACCCATGAATGTTCCACCACACACTAAATTAAGGAGAAATTAATTGAATGGCTCTTCTAATTTTTTAAATGTTTGTGTGGGAATAAAATAATAGCCAAGATTTTATTTTCAGAGTTTGTGCACTTTTCCTTGGTGGAAATATAAGGAGAATGAAGAAAAGAGGGAGAGTCTTCTTCCAATGAAGAATGACAACATCCATGAAGAACTTCTCCATCAACATTTTCCTCCAATGAACAACGCTCAAGCCGGGATCGAAGGCACTTTGCCGGAGAGACGTACGCCTTTTTGTGATATCGTCAATGAATGGAGAACCTTGAGGTAGGGGTGTGTTTTGATTTGAGCAACGTAGATTATTCCATCCATGCTTGATACTCTCGACCCGCTTGCTACCAAACTAATGAGAAAAGACTAGGCCTAACGAACACATCCTGATTCCTCCACCATTGTTGTGAATGTTTGGTGTGTTCTTCGTGTCTCTATTGGTGACGAACAACAGATATTTATGGGTTATTTATGCGACGCAACAAACCCAAAATTGATGAATCAACATCACGACGACCTAGCAGGGGGTGCAACGATGATAGCATGAGATAGTTAGGGCCAGAACGGAATGGACCTTTCCTCTACTGTTCTTCGAGCGGGAATTAAAAACGTGTTTTCGGAGCCGATCAGAAGCCCGAAAATACTGTAATCGACTTCGCGACATCAGGGTGACCTAGAGTCTTAATTTCCGTGATGAACAAACCATTTAAATGAAGAACGAGCATCAAGTGAGGCATGCTGGCCAGAGGTGGCATTTCTAGAAAATTCCAGAATACACGACGTGTACTCCTGGAGAACACGCCATGTAGTTTGGGCGTTATGTGGCTTCAGTTTAGGATGATAGAAAAGTAACACACAGAATGTACTCTCCACATAGAATGATAGAGGAGTATCCAAGAGAAATGCCATGTATTCTCGGAAACACATGGACACGAGCAGTAATACACGGCCACGTGGCATGGTGTGCAATCTCTTCATAGAAAGGCAGAAGCGGCTTTGCAGGACTCAGAGTGTATCCTGGGGATACATGGACACGGGGTGGACTACCCATGCATATACTCCACCACACAACCACACATGGTCTGTGGCATGGGCTACCCCGTTTACCAATTACACGGGTTGGCAAACACGGGTTGAGGTCGTGTACAGGCACATGGCCAGTGTACACAGAGCCGACCCCAGATGTTTGGAAACGGTGTATAACCATACCAATCACCATGTAATTACTTTTATACATGACCAGCCCATCCACACAGGCCGTTGCATAGAGTCAGTACTCGAGGTCTGACTATACGACGTGTACCGTATACCAATACGCCATGTACTTTTTGGTAAAAGGCATGGTCATCTTGTACATAGTATCTTGGACACGTGTTGCTTGGATTTTCCTCCTATGACGTTCTGGAAACTACTATGGTATCCTTTTAAAGAGACGGTTCTTCAGTCATACTCTACATAGGATTAAAATGTTGTTTGAGCATGGTCGGGTTGGATTATACCCAAAATCCAACAGGGCCCCTGGGACAGAAATTCTAATAACCCACAAACCGGGCGTCCGATTGATGCATCGTCTGTTGAGTTGAGATCCCTATGATGTGGTGATACTTTGAGATACTTCCATGTGAGACTTCATGACAGTTGGAGTATCGACCAGTAGCTCATGGAGTGGACCCTCCTGGAGATGAGCGTACGGAGTGCAGAGACCTAGTAGCTGTAAACCTGACGACTGTTTGACCGATTCAACTTGGAGTGATTCGACTAGCCCAATGGACAGAGAACCCAGTTTGGTGGAAAACCCATGGTGGACGGAGCACTCGGTTTGGATGCAGTCCCGAGGTACTCGACTGGATGAGTACCTTTGACGACTATTAGTTGGAGCACTCGGTTTCGCAGCAGACCCACAGTGGAAGAGCACCTGGTTTGGCAGCAGACCCGCGGTACTCGACAGGAGGAGTACCTCAGCAGTCTAAGGCTAGTGAGTAGTGCGTCAGAGTCGTGATAGGGCCACTGTACTCAAAAGAGGAGGAGTTCTCCAATAGTTGTGGTTTCGATAATGAAAATCCTTGTTTGAGCTAAATCAATGACCTTTGTGTTATCCTCATGTTTGAGATGGGTTACTTGATAACATAGGTATATGTATGGGAATATACCTAAGTAATGGTTATCTGTTTAGATATTTCATTTTGGTTTGTACTTGTTGGACATTGTGAGACCTTGAGGGTCTCGGGGTCTCTACTGAGTATCGTTTTACTCACCCCTGCACGGGCTATGCCCACACCACGTTGTGTTGGATGTAGATGACAAACAGCGCTGACCGAGGCAGAGTGTACGAGGATTGGATAGTACTCAGAGGTGTACACTCGGTGTGACGAGATACGAAGCAGACTAATAGACGTCGAGTGCTGAGTTGGACATATGTACCTATCCTTCAGGTAGGAACCCATAGGATGATCCAGGAGCTGCTTCACCATTCAGCTATTTGTCTTTTCTGTTGTAATTTCTTTCAGTTGTAGAAATACCTTTCAGTTGGGCATGTATTTACGGACCTTTTGTACATTCAGAACACTTTTTTAATGCTTACTTAGTGTTTTCGTCCTCTTGTACTCTAATTGTGTGTGTTTACTTTTTATAAATGCAATGCCTTCCCAGTTTTTAGGGAGTTACGCCATTGGTGCTAGTCGCCATCCCCTGGACTATGAAAGGCGGGCTTGGGGTAGTCACGAAACAATCCCCGGGGGATGGGTCATGTCGATTAATACAATATTTTGGGTAAGTTTATAATAGTATTATTACCATTAATTAATAGATTTACACTTTTATCGTATTAACAAAAAATTACCGAAGTTAATATTCATTATGCCCAAAAATATAATAAATATATTTAAATAATTTGGAAGATCTAATTAAAATTATGGAATTAATTTTTCATAATTAAAATAAAAAATAATATTTAAAAATTAATTTATAATTCAACCCATAGTCGGAAAGTGGAAAACCTATTTTAAAAGCTGATACTTTGCAAAAGATTGAAATGTTTTTATATCTGAATTCACTATAAAATTAATGTTAATGTTATATATTATATTGAATGATAAAAATAAATTCTATTACTACTTTTAAATCATTTAATATTATGTTTTAACCATATAAATTATTTGGATTAATAGAAGATGTTTTCACATAAAAATAGTATATTTTTACTATTCATCAAAACATGAAACTTATGATAAAAATATCAAAAAAACATCCAAAGTAAAAATTTATATCCCACATCAAAAGAAGTTATTTTTTTTTGTCACATAAAATGTTTTAATGCATCAAAATATTAATTTAAAAGGGTTTCTTCATTCAAAGGTGTAAATTTACCCTTTCTAAAAATATAGGTTTTATACATTAAATTGGGTTTATTCATACCCTATGACTAAAAAATCAATTAGATGAATATAAAATATATTTTATTAAGTATATAAAATATATGTATCATAAATTTCATTACCAAAAGTAGTTCTCTCAAAAAAGAAAATATTTAATTGATTTCTATTTTTATAAATAATTTATATCCAATGAATTCAAAATGAATTTTCATAAGATGGTTATACTTATTCTAGCTAACCTAATGTTTAGGCTATAATGGTTATTTTTTATAATGGGAATCCCCTAGTTTTTTTAAATTAATGATTATGTGAAATGAAAGACAATGATAAATTAAAATCATTTAAAGAAAATAAACAAAGTTTGGTGTTTCACATTCATCCATGTATGCAACCTGGACCTACCTATACTCTTGAGTGGTGATTCATAAATTCAAAAATACATCACATAGTAAAATACTTTAATGGGGTTATATCATGACCATTTCAATCCTAAACATTTGAATGGGGTATATCACACCCATATCCATCCCAATAAATATGAACACTTGCTAGACAACCATGCCAAACCCCTTCCAAAACCTTGTTCAGTCAAAACAATTTCAGTAAAAAATATTTTTATTTAAAAAATGTTATTCCATATATAAAAACAAAGCAAAAATTTTAAAATAATTATTTTAAATTCATGATGCAATATACACATTCTAACCAAAGCACCCTATTTTTCAATTTCCCAAATTATCACTCGATAGTGGTTCCAATTAGAAATTCATATTAATTACAATAAAATTTTCATGAAAAATATTCAATTTAAACTCAATAATTAATTTTATCAATAATATAGTCTAGAGTGAAACCACCAACCTTGATAAATTGGAGAAAATGAAAAACGACCGGAAAATGCCAATGAACCCATGTTAAATATACCTGGACCCACTATATATCCCTTCCCCTATCATAATCCAATAAAAATATAATACTATGTGGAATAAATTATCTTAAATCAGACCATATAGGATGAAGATATAAGAAATAAAGGGATAAACTTAAGTAGATCTATGAAAACCCGTCAAGAACTACCAATAATAAAGAATTTCTGTAAGAATGTATCTTCAAATCAAAATGATAACCCTTTGGATCACATCTGAATCTATGGGAGATGATTAATTTACTATTGGGAAGAGAAAATATTGTTTTAGGTATGTATAGGAGGAAATATGAGGGAGTTAGAGACCGAAATTGGCAGGATACCTAACTTTAAGATCTCACCATTAACTCGTGCCTAATTAGTCGAATGATTAGTAAAATTATGTGGTGTTTCAGGGTTTTCTCAAACCATACACCAACTGTGAACCTAAATAAATAACCCAATTACACTTTAAAAGATCTCCAAAATCTCCCAAACATCTGCCATATAATTTACAATCATAAAAGTCATAAAAATTCTAAAGAAAACACCACATGTGAATATCTATGTAATTGATTTAATTCAAAAAATTCATTATATATCAAATGATTAATTTAATTAATTAACAATATTACATATCAATAAAAATACATATTGAGAAAAAAATACCAATTTATCAGTATTTCCTGGTTATTAAAATAAATTTCAAAGTAAAAAATATATGTAAAAAATGATTATAGTTCGAGAAATAATCATATACATGGTACAAAGAAAATAGTTATTTAATAAAAAATTTGTTTTAAATAAAAAATGATCATAATAAATTTATTGTCTCTAGATAAATTTAAGAATCACAAAATTATTCAAGTGGTGAGACGTGACTATAAGTTCTTCAAGAATATCGGGTTTTGTAATAAAATCAATTCATTTGGAAGAATAAATGTAATGAATTGAAATATTAAAATAATAAATCATAAAATAGTATTATTTTTTGAGACATTTAAATCATTTATAAGATGATACATTTTATAAAATGGTTATGGTAGCTGGGAAACATTTTATCATGTTATATGTTAAAAAATATCATCTAGTTTGTTTCAATGAAAATCAAAAGCACCAAATTTCAAAAATCATATAAAGATACCTTTCAAAACCTATATTTTTAAAAATTAATATTACAAAAAATTTATTTAATAAATAAATTTATTACAAAAAGTGATTTTGAAAAAAAATAAAAACACAGACATGGAACAAAAATATATATAATTAAAAGAGAGACCAAATCGGGGTTTCTTTTAAAATTTGAATTGCTTGACCAAAGTATCAATGAGATGAAATTTTTGAAAAAAATATAATAAATCCAAAAATTTAGAGTGCTTAAGATAATTATTGGATTTTATGAAGTATAAATTATAATATTCCATCATTGTAAATAATGTCAATACCAAAAGAATGTCAAATTGTATAATAGATTCCTACTTCTTTAGTAACATTGAAAAGGTTACCTCAATAATGAATATACATGAATCAAAACATTAATATTCATGAAGAAGTAGGTATACATGTTTAATACACCAATGTGGGGGTATATACATCACATTAAAGTAAATAAGTGGATAATAACAAATATGACTCAGTGGCATGTAAATTGAGATTAAACCCATTACCTTACATTTCCCTTTAGTAAAACATGATTTAAACTCAGGTATAATGTTTTTAAACAAGATATTAATTTAAATCGGAACCATATTACCATTTATAGTTTAATATATGATCCTATAATTGGATTTTATCACTCATTCATTAATAATATTTCATTATTACAATTGTTTTGGGTGTTTACACCTTTGTTTTCTCATGCATGTTTTGCCAAAGAAGTTTTAGTTCTTTTAGATATGATATATAACTATACTATTCAGAATTATATTAACTTCATTAATATAATATTTATTCATTGGATACATTTTATAATCATTCATCAATTTTTTATATAGAAATTGGATCGTATTGATTCTATGATATGGGGGGGTTATATGTATGCACAAGAGCCCTTATTATTCCTTTAATGGGAAAAGGGAAAAGAATTGGATGGTTTTTTTTAATTTCATTGAATTAATATAATATAATATATATAATATATATTAATTATTTCCATAGTTATTATAATCCATGAGATTTTATTGTGAAAAGAAATTAGAACGGTTTTTAAGGTAATAGTCCGTCATGAACACGAGCAATATATTTGTGTCTGATTTAATGGGGAAAGAGATTGATGAATATTAAGAAATTAACAAAGTAAAATATAAAAATATAATAATATAATTAATACTAGTGTTACTATATTTTAATTTTTATCACATAATTTAATTTGTAAAAAGAAGATGTTAAAAACACGGTGTTTAGTGAAGATGATTACATTTTCCATGAAAAAACTCTAGTGGATATGTTATTAAGGCACTTGGGGTTGGTATTTTTGAATAAAAAGTATCACTATAATGTTTATAAAGAATTTTAGAAGAAAGTTTTATATGGTTTGTTCAATGTATATGTCTTGAGAGGTGTGAAAAAGTGAGGGGGAGTGGCATTTTATAATTGAGGAGGAGTGTCATTTTTGTAAATACGAAAATTTATTCAAAAATGGGGAGTCACTCACTACCCATGTGCCTAAAAAATTTATAAATAATGAAGTTAATAGGTTTTATGTTCAATTAAAATCCCCAAAATAAAAAACAATCATGTTTTTAGCATGTTATTCTTTTATCCTCTATGATTACGTAATTTTACCATTTTAGTTTTCACCACAGTAATTTTTTTATTAACCTAGGTAATTTACTTTTTAAGAATAAATATAAATGTTACTTATTAAATAATTTTTACCCAATGAATATAAATTTTAAATAAAATTTATCCAATAAAAATATTATTTTTGTGGAAAATAAATTTTAACAGAAGCGCATGTAATTCGCAGTACAACGTTTTAACCATAACAATAATAAAAAATGTTATAATCATTAATAATAATTTATTAATTAAATCCAATTAACCATATTTACTAATTTTATTTATTGTGATTAAAAATATTGAATTCATTTTACCAATATAAATTCACCAAAAACATAGAATTTAATTTAAAATCAAACAGGTAAGCGTGATAAAAATACGGGTTTCTGAAAAAAATACATTCTCAATTACAAAATTATTTTTTATATAAATTCAACATAAAACATCTTCCAATTACGGAAAATATATTAATAACAATATAATGGTCAATTTTTTATTTTTAAAACAATTTTTAAAAAATGTGATTTTGTAAATGATTCAAATATCAAAATATCAATAAAAACAATATTGTATATTATTCATCGTCAAAATAATAATTCTATAAAATCATAATAAATTAACTTTTCTATAATATTTATACATTTATTTAAAAAATATATGTTAATTTTTGAAAAGAGAAAAAATAATATTTGATAATTTTACATTTAAAATATTTTTTTTAGCACTATAAAACAACATTTTAGAAAATGGAAAATTTTATGTATATAATTGTATTTATTCTTATCAAATTGATAGAAATATAATTAATGAATGAAAAAAAAATATTTAGTATCTTCTATAAATTATTCACCAATACATATTAATTTAATTCATTTAATAAAATCATGTTGTGTTCATTAATATAGTTTTCCATAGATATATTTCTTTTACTTTCATATGATGTGTATTTCTATTTATAATAAATTGATAACTGATGAATTTATTTTATACAAGTTAAAACAATATTATTTTCATAATTTACTTAGTATTATTCATATAAACCAATTAAATGATTAGGTTATAAGGGTCATATTTAAGAAATATTTTTCAAGGGTCATTTAAGATCAGTGTTCAGTGTCATTTATGTTATCGAAAATATTGTTTTTATATTAAAATATTAGGGTTTTACATTGATGGGGTTTTATCAATTTTAGGGAGAATAATAAAACTCACTATATGAAAGGGAGAGATTTAGTACATTTTCAAAAAAAATGATCATAAATCTATCAAATTAATGTGATCATCACATACTATTCCTAAAACAATAAGAACACATCTATTTATACATAATAAAATCTATATATTCATATTAAAAATATATATCATGTGTTACTACCAATTGGGTTGATTATTTATTGAATAATTCTTAATTAATAAATGATTTTTTTTGTAAACCCACTATTGGTTTGATTATGATTAAAACCATTGGGGGTGAAAGTTTTTGCGTCATATTCAACATACTGAATTTTCATCAAATACATATTTAATATAATATATATATATATATAATATATATATATCAGAATTCAAAATATGAAACAAAATATATGTGAATTATATATTTGTACTTAATATAAATTGTATATATTCAATCATATTGATATATATAATTCTAGAAAAATATATATGTGCACCATAAAGTACATTTTACTGCAAATCAAACATGATGATGACGATGATGTTGATGATGATGATAATGATGATTAGTGACAAGAGAGACATGGGTAATTTAGAATTCATGTTACAAAATATCACTGAGTTAAAAAGGGAGTAAGGATTGTATTCTCTACAAGTTCATTTAAATTCAATGAATAAGTGAGTTCGACCTTCTTGTTTGGGAGGAACTTCAAAATCATCAAAGGAAGTAAAATATAAAAACTCTATCTTCCATATATCATAAGAATCAGATGTAGCGACGATTTAAAAGAAAAGGGATTTAGACGAAAGTGTACTTTCTGATGTTTAGTTGATTCCTAAATAATCAACATCTTTAAAGTACTACTAATGTTGAGGAAGAAGACATGTTATACACACATACTTATTATTTAGTAAATAATTATGATGTTTGAGAGGGTTGGAAAACATGTAGTTGAATTTATTCATTCATTGGATATTTAAGGCCTACTATTTTGAAATTATACAATGCTATTGATTCCAAAAATCCTAATTCTAGGAATAATATCTTTATTCAAAAAGATATTTAAGAGAAGCATTGAAATGAGATCGATCTAATATAATCCAATTAGGGATACTACTATTAGGATATATCATTGGGTCAATGATGGTACATTCCCAAAGGTTACAGACAATGTATTCCCTGTAATTATATGTTCAGGTTAAGGATTGCACATTCCCACTAGAATATATTGTATCATATGTAGCACGAAACTAAAATAAATAATTATAGAATTAAATAAAATACAAAATTTCATTTAGAAAAATACAATTAGAGTAATACCTCAATTATATAAAAATATGATGGTTAGAATTATTTATTCCCCATATATTTGTATTATAGTTTTAAATAATAATTTTAGGTGTTATAATTCAAATAATTTGAATATTATGAAATGGGATAATTAAAATTAATAAATTTAATTGTATGTGATTGAAATTATTCAATGTTAAAAAGGATACTTCATCAATGAACTATTTTAAAGTACTGTGCATTTTTTTTATCAAAAACTAAATTGACAAATTTTAAAATATTATTATAATTAAATATTTTTTTTGTAAAAACAATTAAAAATCCTTTTATTCGTAATTTATATGAAATATTATTTAGGAAGCATAATGTTTAAAATTCCATTTTTTATAAAAATAATTTTTAATTGTATTTTATTTTATTATTCAAAATAAAAAATTCTAAAAACTTTGAGTTTTAAATTTAAAAAAACCATCATTTTTTAATTCAAAATTTAAACAATATCGTAGGATATGTTTTTTATATTTTCTTAAAAAAGTTTATTTTTAAGTGAATATTGAAAAATAAAGTTTTTCCAAATACCAAAACTATTATTGAATAATCACGACATAAAATGTTGTGAAAAACTTTTATTGGAAAAATATGTATTTTAATTATAAATTGAATGATTTAAATATCTTATTTTTTTAGAAAACTAAAATTATTATTTTTGATCCAAAATTATATTTTGTTTTATTAATATATTTTTTTTATTTTCCATTATTTATGTATTTACATTATTCCATTTACTTTTTCCATGTATTGAAGGAAAAAAAATTATTTATTTTATGATAAACCAAAATATATCATGGTTATTAATACTATTAATAATCCTTGGCCTAAATAAGTGTTGTATTAAAAATATTTTCTCTAAAGCTAGTTTTTATTGTGTTATGTGTATTTATATTGTTGTTATGTTTCGTCATGTTTGTAAATTGAATTAAATAAAATAGAGTTTTTATTTTTAATTATCATAATATAAATTTGGTAATAATTTCAATAAATGTTTCAGTTATAAATACATATTAAAGAGGTAAAAATTAGTCACCATGTAATGGCTAATATGAGCTGAAAGTTATAAATCAAGAGGTAATGTCAAAAAATCATAAAAATTCATATATAAATTGGTTTATTACAAAATTAATGACCATAAAATAAAATATTCTCATTAATTAAATTTTTTTAAGCAATTTAATTGAATATGAAATTACTTTTAATATAATGAAATTTATATTAAAAAATATGTGGTCCCAATAAATTATAAAATCACCATTTCACCACCCCACATATCCCCATGCATAAAGGTTATTATCTTGAACAATATCTATATGAAAAAATTCACAAAACTCTTATAAATATAATATTGTTCTTAGGCACATAAAAATACCACCTTTAATGGTTTTAATCTTATTTGCAATTGATATTTTTTATGGAATAATGTAATAACCCCTAGTCACTCCTTTTCATTCATATTTATTTTATTCTTCTTCCACCCCCTAAGAATATTTTATAAAAATAATAAAATAATTATATTATTATCATTAGTGTTATTATATTTTGTAAATTTAATAACAATTATATATCATCCTCTCATCTATATAGAAAAAAGAAAACACTAATTGTATTATTTCTAGTTCACTGCCACAATGAATGAAATATATTTTTTTCATCCCTGAATTACATAAATGGTTCTAAAAATATATTTAATAAATAAATATTATTGTCATGAATTTATATAAATCATGTAATTTATATTTTCTATAATATTAATGATATTTCCAATAAAAAAATTATAATGGTTTTATTCTCCCCAAACAACCATACCAAGATATCTTTCAAAAATAGAATATATGTTTGGAAAATTCACTGAAATTTGTATCTTTTTTATAAAAAATGATAAATACTCTAAAAATATATGATTTGGGAGATGATTAACTCTTTATCAAGAAATGAAAATAAAAACGTTTTCACTGATACTGAAAAAGGAATGGTTAAAACTCTAAATAAATATAATCAATCTCATCTAAAAATAAGAAATAACATTTTAATAGATTTTTTATGTATTAATAAAACTGGTTATAAATATTAATATATTTCTTAAATATATGACTATTGCCTCTTAGTTCATTATAATGGGTGTTTCAATGCCTCTAACTAAACAGGAATCAAATTTATGAGTTCCTTGTCTCATTTTGTATTCCTTGATACATGTGTTTTTTTATGCATCAATTTAATTTTATATAGTGTATATACGACCCCATTTACATCTTATATCCTTAATAATTTTTTATTATTTTTTTCCCTTTAATTTATTCTCCATTTAAACTATTTACATTGATTTATACAATACCATCGTTTTAGGGGTTGTTTTAAATATAATTTACTTTTACTGAGTTATAAACTTTAATATTCATCTAGATCCTTATACCTTTGGGTTTTTGTACCTTAAACCTATTCTATATTTTATTTCTAATTTTTTAATTTGGATTTACATTTATTACTTCCAAAACCATTTCAAATAATTCTTACCTAATAAATTATGATATTTATAAGGGGTCTCATATCTCAAACATCCTTCTTTGAGATATGATTTATAATATACACATTGTTTATTTTTATTGTATATGTAGGATATTTATAATATAGATTAATTATTATAAATTAATTTATTTTATATACGATTATATTTAATATTATTTCTTTTAAGGGTGTTTAATGAAAATGTTATATATTTTCTAAGAATATTTTTTCCAATCTCACTTTTTTTAGATCGTTTAACAAAAGGTTACATATTTTGGTAATTACATGTTATTATTATCTAAAAATTAATTTTCCCTTTATTATATGGTTTTTTTTTATTTACACTTATGTTTTTATTTCCCTACAAGTCAAAATGAAAACAAATGATTTCCCCTAATAGAAACAGACCATGAATTTTCATTATGGTCAGAAAAATTTCTCTTACATTTCATATTACTTATTTTATTTTAAGTACATTACTCTATATAATATAATTATTTTTATTATAACATTACACTACCATTTAAATTCATTTAAAATGTTTAAATTAAATATTTTAAAATTTTCCATATGTGTCCTTTTTTACATTCTTTAGAATAGTTTGAAAATTATAATTTTTTATCATTTAGTACATCAACTACATTTCATTATTTTATAATTTTTACGTTTAATAGGGCTTAAACATAAATATTTAAGGTTTTTAAAAAAAATTCTTTAATATTTTGTGAATTTTATGTTTAGAAAATTGATTTAAAAATGTTAAAAAATTAAATAACTGGATTTATTTCAACTAATTTATAAATTTCTCTTCTAATCAAAATTTATTGTCATTAATTAATTTTTTTTTTTAAAATTTAAATATTTGGAATTATATTAAAATTATTGTTTCTAATGTCATATTTTAAATCAATCTATATGTTTTTAAGTGTCTTAAAATTTAAATTTATACCTATGTGAAGAAATATATATACAAATTATTTTTAATATTTTACATACATTTATATATAAAAAACTAAAATACATGTCTTCTATAAAGTTATATTTTAAATATTTACCCTATAAATTATCTTATGATATTTCATTTTTGTTGATTGAACATGTGGTATCAAATAACCCAATTCTTAAACACTTCTTGTGTGATACCATCTAAAATATTTAAGTAACCAATCTTTTAATTAATGTGTTTTTATTCTATAACAAAATCATATAATCATTTTTTGGTTCACTATGGAAATTTTGCAATGATGCCATCCATATTATTTATATATATAGAATATGATCATTTTTTCAGAAATATTTATGAAACCAATTTATTTCTCATAATTTAACTATGATATAAATAAACAATGATTGTTTTCCTTTGTATTACAAATATTCCTGTAAATATTATAATGTTACATGTGTACATATAATTATATTTCCCTCCAATCCATTGGGTAATATTTTATATTTCATGACATGACAGGTATGGGACTATATATTAACACTAATGAACAATTTTCTTATGTCTACTATGTTATGTTTTATTTTAGTTATCAATGACTTATGATATTGATTTCATGTTTTATGTTGATTCAATATTTTTATGATTTCATGATCCTATGATATCTTCTCCTTTTCCCAAAAATACAAATTTTATTAATCACTAATTATGATCCATTTTTTATTAGGTATAACTTCATTATGATATGTTCATATTCCTTAATAATTTTCTCATCCCGTATGGTCGGCCTAAGCTCACTAATGATATTTTTTTGTTAAAACTATTAGTTTTCCCCAAAAAAAACATTTGAGCTCACCATTATTGTGTTTATATTTCACAATATTTTGAAGAATATTATTACATTTGATATTTATAGATGTTTATATTCTGTGAGGGCTTTTTTATAGTTGTTAAAATATAATTAAAACGTAATGAAATCCTCAGTTTAGTGGGAACAATGACCATTGAATGTGAAAAATATGTGTTTTTATAGTTAATGGTATTTCATAATTCTATAATACACTAAAAATAAATGTCAAGGGGTATATAATTGATTAAATATTTCTTATTGATATTTTAATGGTTTATGTTTAATTTTGGGGCACATTACTTGGTATCAAAGTGGATATCAAATGAATATTTTTTATCACCAAATCTAGGAGTGAGGGTCTGGTAATTATAGTTAGTGTTAGAGTATGGTTTAGATAGATTTACAAGTTATGATGTTATAAGAAGATAATATTTTAATAGATAGTGATACCATAATGCCTTGACAAGATTATTTTTTATCATAAGATTAAAGGCATATATACCCTTTTGAGGCCTTTTCTGATTGGATATTAAGGTAAGTAATAAAATTTTGGTAGTTATTTGTTACATTTTTTTGAAGAATAAATGAATAAGGCATAATTAGAACTTAGGTTTGGTATGTTATTTTATTTTTAGTTAATTATTATTAATTATGAAAAAAAAATTAATTTATATTAGGAATATATGAGGATATAACATTTAGGATATGAGAGTAATTTTTTTCCAAGGAATTTCAGATTATTTTGGGGTAGTATTGATATCTTATTGAGAGTATATATGATTATAATATATGTTAATGGGTGTGTAACTAATTTTTATAAATGTAAAGGGTGTGCTTTTGTTTTGGTAGAATAGTTTTTAATCAATTTTTTGATTGAAATGTAGTAAGAAAAATCATTATTTTGAACATTTATTTCATTATCAAAAAGAAACAAAATTATATAATAATGTAATAAGTTAAAAAAATTTGAAATAGTGAATTGTTTTATAATATTCTTCAAGTAGAGGTATAAGATCTGTAGGATATTTATCCAATCATGTGATGGTGTTGTTGAATTCATAGTTGGTAGGAACATTATACACTGATTTTTCCTCCTAATAAGCATGACTGGCTATGTGATTAATACTAAATAGTTATTTAGGGTCGTACATCCATCTAGATGTAAAGGGACATGAACGATACACCACACCATTTTGGAGGGAATTCACAATAGTGGTTGAGTCAATTTCTAGCCATATGTTGTTCTATATTTTCGTCTTTAAAAGATTACCCACTATAATTACAAAATACATATCATCTTAATGTGAGGATTAAATACTACAAGTACTGTAGAAGGATATAATAATTTTACCATTGTGATCTTTGTACATCCTTCCATAACCTGATTGTCTTGGGTTACCTTTTAGAAACCATAAACATTGATTTTTTCCACCAAGGGAGGGAGACTTTCCAGAAAACTTCGAACATGTCGATAGGCTGGCTTCACCTTCCATCTATTCCCAATAGATAAAGAATATTAAAACATTTGATGAAGTGGTCGTCGGGACTAGTTTGAATCATGCCAACCTATTTGATCATATTTAAAATAATCACTTGAGTTGCATGAAAATTAATGGAATTATTATAGGTAATAATAGAATATATGTCATACAAAATAACTTGAATAATAATAGTAATAGTCATAATGAAACGGTGTCTGATCTGTTGAGATGTGCTTGAAATTGTGCATAATTGGATTAACATCCATATTGAATTCAAATATGGCCAAATAAGTTAGAAAATTTAAAATATATACTTCTAAAAAATCAGATACAGTAGAAAAAGATATAAAAAATGGTCAACATTGTCCTTGTGATGTTTACAGAGATGATATTTGGAGAAAAGTTGAATAACCAATAATCATTGAATGTTTTAGTGGGTATTTGATTGTGGTCTATTCTCTAGATAATATTTAATTAAGAGGGTCTAATCCATGTAATGTTATTGTTTTTTACAAAAAAATCATCATCTACAATAGTGAAATTATCATTATTGAAATGTTTGGAGTCATAAATTCCATTGTTTCATGTACCCAAACTAAAAAATAATTTGAGTTAAAAATGGGAATTTTTTTATTCTGGTGTTAATATCATCAGGTAAATCCAAATATTTGGAGTTCAATAGATTATTTTGATATGTAATAGAATGAGTAGTTAAGTACATGGGGTCAACCATAGATATAAAATGGGATCTATTTTATTTATCCAACTAAAAAATCAAAGATGATTCTTTATTGACCGTCCACCTGGAGTGATACCTAATTTTAGTGAAATAGTGTTTTATGGAATACCAAATAGAGGAGTCTATAGAAATCATATATACATTTTTTCTTTTCTATGAATCTTTTCTCAAAGTAAATTATATATTGTAGGGTTTTTATATAAAATATTCCATGTAATACTATCCTGAAGGGAATCATTAAATAAATTATGGTTCTTCCTACCATGACCACTATTAGTAAGAGGTTTATAACAATTAAATCATATAATGGTGACTAGATTTATTTCTAGAGATATTCCACTCCAAAAAATGGTTTTTATATGGACATTATGATTTAAAATTAGACCAATGATATATTTAAAAACCATCATAGAATGGAAATTTTAGAGATAACAATGTATTTTACAATAAAACTTCTTTTAGGCATGGGTAATGTTTTTCCTTTACAGGAGAAGAGAAGATTGTTTATTTGTTATAATATTTTTAAATTTAATTAATTTTAGGTTTTTCCAACAATTTAGGGACCTCAAGATATGTGAAAATGAAGGATCCCTTATTAATACATAGAGCATTTATGATATTTATTCTTTAAACAAATGAAAATATTTTTACAAATAGGAAGAAAGATTTATTAAAGTTTATTTATTGACCACAGACATAGGTTTAGTGTGAGAGGGTATATTTGATATTTTCAATATTTTTTTCCTTCATTGTATGGATAATATGATGTCATCTTCAAACAATACATGATAAGAAACAATCAGATTTTTGGAGGCGATAATGAGATTTATTTTACCCCAGATTACTAGACGAGTGAGGATTATTCATATGTAGCCCTTTGAAATTGTAAAAACAATTTAAGATAGGTGGTCCTCCAATATGAAAAATTTATTTAAAATGAATTAAACCCTTCAGTGAACCATTAAGATGAGTTGAAATGTGAGAATATAAAATGAGAGTTTTTATTTTGTTGAAAATATTTCATTGAATCCCAAATTGTAGAAAACCATATATATAACATTCTAACACATGGTGTCATATTATTATCTATTTTAAATTTTAATATAAATTATTCATCACCTATTAGATATGAGTAAAATATATTTCCATTAAAAGGTTAGAAAATGAAATATTGGATAGTTATTTCATTAATGGAAAAAATTGTTCCAATAGATGATTTTTTTTGGTAATAGGAATAATTATATTTTCTATGAAATTATAGTTGATTTTTAAGAGATTTAAAATATTATAAATGGTTTGAAAGAGGTTCATTTCATAGGAATTTTAAAATTTGGTAATTAGAGAGAGGAATTCTACATTATCACAATGGGGAAGAGTGAAAAAGTAATATAGTGATTTAAACAGGTTACAAACATCATTTATACTGATATAGAAATAGTTCTAAAAAACTAGAAAATCCATTAATGCTTGGGGAACTATCATTGTTGAGGAAAAATGTATAATATTTAATCTAATGGTTAAAGGGAACATTGGTTAGAAAGGTGTTGTCATTGTTTCAAACCAGGAAAGAAATCAAATCAAACAATAAGTCTTTTTATGGGTTAGGAAAATTTAAAATATTTATAAAGTAAGAGATAATATGGTTTGTTAGACCTTTATTATAATCAATTATTTTACCATCATCCATTATAAATGAACAAGGCCTGCAAACATTTATATTAATTTTCAGTGAATTGTATAATTTTGTGTTCCTATCACCAAATTTAAGAAATTTTATTTTAAATATCTATTTTTCAATATTATAATTTATAGAAATAAGAGAGTTATGTTTAGTACATAGATCAATTTATTATTTAGGATCAATAGTAAAATCAAAATTAGTAGTGGAAAAATAAATTTGTTTGATATTGGAGTCCAGAGAAGAAATTTTATTATCAAATTGGTTAATTTCTTTATTGCAACATCTTTTATGTTTTTTAAAACTTTAAATTATATGATACAAGTGAAGGAATCATATCTAAAATTAATAGAGTTCTTCGATTATTTATTAATATCATAACATTTTTGTTTTAATATTTAGTGGAGTCAAGGATCATGAAAGTCCAACTCAGAAGGGGTCGTTTATAGAGATTCCGGAGTCTTATGACTATGTAAATTTTTCCCTAATGGAAATTGCAAATGAAAATCTCAACATATGCCTATTATGAGAGAAGTTGAGTTTTTTACTCTAACTGATGATAGTGTGGTTAATTTAACATTTGATATTATTTCCTGATTTATGAATATATTAAGAACACACTCATATATTTTCATTAATGAATGGAATTAAAAATGTGAGGATTTTATTTATTTAAGGATGTAGAATATGACACACTATAACAATAATATATTTCTTCCATTAAAATAAATATTCTTATATATATTTTTAATCATACACAATAATTAAAAAAAATTAAACATTACATATTTAAATAAATTGTGAAATATCATTTATCAAATTACATGAAGAATAAAACCTCGTATAAATAATTGATATAATAAAAATATTTATTCCATAGATAGTATTATTAATTTTAATTATTAATTATATGTTATCAAATACTAATAAATCAATGAAAATTAAATGATAGTAGATAAATAATTAAAATTAATGGGATGTGAAAAAAATTAATCAATGTTAGAAATATTTTTTTAGAATTTTTTTGAATTGATTATCATAAATTTTCATAAAATTTTTTAATGTAATATTTTAATAATTTTTTATCAATGTTAAAAATAATAACACACATTTTATTCATAATTGTTATGAAATAATATTATGAAAACATAAGGATTAAAAAATCCATTTTTATTAAGTTGTTTTTCATTATATATAATGTATTTATTTAAAAGATAAATAATTTTTTTTTATTTGAATATTGAAAAATAAACACAATATTAAAATTCAAAATTTTAGAATAATCATAGAGTGTATTTTTTTAATTTTAAAAAAGGATAATTTTTAGGGGAAAAGATTAAATATAGTTTTTATAAATATGAAATCATCGACGACATAATCATGATATCTTCACGGAATAAATATTAATGGAACATTATCTTGAAAGAAAATATTTATTAAGAATAAAAAGGAATTATTTAAAAACAATAGGTTTATTTTTGGAAACCCGTGATTGAACTTTAAGAACTTATGTTAAATTTTATTCCAAAAAAAACAAATAGTTTCATTTTATTTTAATTAAGAATACACAAGACGTCATTTGATTTTTTATGGTGTTAAGGACACAAAACCATCCATTGTTGATTTAAAAACCAATAGATATTAGGTGTTCTAAAAGTATTCTAAATATTTAGACTAAATGATTATATATAATGACCCTAAATTGCAATATCCTCTGTGAACAAAATTTTTTGATCCACTTTACTAGATTATGGAGTTCCTTTTTATATTAATAAATCATTATTTACAAAACATTCACAGCTCTCAATTATAAAAAGATGCCTTAACCACCAAAATTATCCTTAAAACTAAAGAATTTTATCCAAAAAATATCTTCAAATAAAATTTAACCACACTTATACACATGTCATAGTGTTTTTATTCTCATAAAATAAAACATTTAAAATATTAATTCAGTTTGAAAATATTTTTTGACAATGGGTAATATGAGAAATTATGATCACTACTTTTCATTTAGAATACTTTTATTCTTTTTATACCTCCAAAAAAATAAATTCTAACCATCCTAATATATTGAAATAATAATAATTGTTATACTTAAATATTATTTAGTAAATTTCATAACCAATATATACCATCCACACATGTATTAAAAAAATGACAACATCACCAATATTAACCTATATTAACCGCCACCATGGATGACATATTTATACTCCTCATTATAGTATTACATGTATAGATATAAATCAAATACTTAATGGATAAATTGTATATTTATGTAATTATTAAAACTATTGAATGATAAATTTTCCATTATTTTAATGACAATAAGAGTAAATAATCACTATGATTTTAACCTCCCAAATGAGCATTCCAAGACATATTTCATAAATTAAATATATTTTGTAAAATATATTCAGGTGTTAAAATTTTGTGATAATTAAATGATAAAAACTATATATTTATATAATTTTGGATATAGTGAACTCAAGAACATTGAAGACTAATTAAAACTATTATACTAAAATTATAAATGAACTGTTAAAATTAATAATATTGATGACCAATGACAACTAAAATTGAATAATACCCATGTAATAAATGAATATATAACATTTATATTAATGATACTAAAAATATATAGTTTTCTAAAATAAATGATTAATGAGACCAGGCTCATTATAATGGTTGTTGGTGTGCATCAGATAAAGAAAACAATCAAGGTAAGGGTTCATTTCTATAATTTTATTTATTTGATACATTTTTCTTATGACATAGTGGATTTATTTTTTATATAGTAAATACTTACCGAATTAATTTTCATATCAGAATTAATTTTTCATTATTGGTATTTTCAATTTTATTTAATCTCTTCTTATTCTATTTCCTTTGATTCATACGTTACCAAATTTATATGTTATATTTTAAACCTAGATTTCTTTCATTGATTTATATCATTTATTCTTTAACTTCATCACTCTACGTTCCGTGTATTTAATAATATTATTGTATTAAATTTTGTTAAATATTTCATTTATGTGAATTTAAATTTATTTCTCAAAAACTCCATTAACAATAATTCTTATATACAAAATTAATATTTTTATATAGGGTATCCCATCTCTAATTTCCTTCTTTGGGACATGTTTTGAAATATGTACTACAATTTAAAAAAACTGTATTTAAAGAATCATTGTAATATTACATTATGATTATGCCATTATATGGGGTATTTAAATTTCGATTTCATTTTTCCACTTTCAGGGCCCTCCAATCCAAATGCTATAAATGTAGTAAGGGATTCTTTTCCAATCTCACATTATATTTATGATTTTTATATCAATTTTAATAATTCAATTAATTGTAAAAAAATTTATATAAAACAAATTTTTTATTTCTTATAAGATCATTTTTTGTTTTTAAATTCCCTCTTATATTTCCATTTCTCCATTGTTAATAATTCATCCAAACATTTTCCCTATAATAGAAACTGATCTTGTATTTTATTTACAATAGGGATATTTTATTCTAAATTTCAATATTTTTTATATTATTTAAATATTTTTCTTACATATAAACCAATTATTATTTAGGATATGTTTCCCTATATTTTAATTAATTCAAATAAAAAATAAAGAGAATATTTTTATGTTTTATACACATGTATTTTTTCACGTTCATAATAAAGGTGAAAAAATTATTTCATTTTTTAATATTTACTACATCAATTAATTTTCATAATTTTATAAATATTCATCATAATATGACTTCCCCTTAAATTTTTCTTAGTTTTCAAAATTATTTTCACTACAAATTTTTTAAAAATTTAAATTTAAAAAATAAAGGTTGATGTTTTAGAAAATTAAATAAATTAATTTTCTTCTACTTATTTATTCCACACAATATTTAATATAATTAAATTTAATTATTTTTCCAGGTTTAAAATTTTATAATTATTTTAAAATAATTGTTTTTGATTTCATCCACTGATCCACTTGAAATGTATTTTGGACAATATTTTTAAATTATTTTTTACAACAATTTTAAAAAAGATTGATGCAGTTTATTTTTGTAATTTCACATCCTTTTTCCTCTAAAACGTAAAATAATTATATAAATTGGAGTTATGTTTCATTAATTTACCATAAAAATATTCCAATGATTATTTTGGTGAATGAATTTGGGATATCAAATGATCCAATTCTTGATCTCCTCTCACGTGATACCATATGAAAGAGTTAAGTAAATAATATTATTAAAAAAATTCATCTAATTTAATGTTACCCAATCATTATTATACATAACATGATATATTCTCTAATATTATCATCCATATTATTTCTATTGATTTCATATGATTATTATTTGTGGAAGTATTTTGGAAACTCATTTTTTACTCATTGGTTAACTTTGATTTTATGAAATTTTGATATTTTTATATAGGGTACACATATGAATGTATTTATTATGATATGACAAATAGGATCAGAATTATATAGCTTAAAAAATGAATGTGTAATGTTTTATATATCATTTAATTTAATATATGGTACTTGGGAGTAAACCCAATCCACTATGGGACATTATCCACTATGTTATGATATCTTAGTAGTGACCCTTTATTTATGCTTATGATATCTTATTTTATATTACTGTCATATTCTTATAATATCACAAAAATATGATTCTTACTCCATTATGACGAAAATATTTATGTAATTTTTCATAAATTATGATATGTGTTTTATTTGATATGATTTATTTATGATGTGTTCATGTACCTTGACTATGTTATCATACCCACATGTTTATCATATTATCACTTATGATCTTTATTTATAATCACATATGTTTACCCTAATTGAAAATTTGATCTCACATATCATATGTTTCCATGTCCATCAGTTATCTATAATATTATTATATATGATAAGTCTACATGGGTATCTTGTGAATAGAATTTTATTTGGTTTATTGAGGAATTAGTATAATGTAATCCAATCACTGGTTTAGTGGGAGAAAATCCAATTATATAGGAAATATATCAGTTTTATTACTTATTGTTTTTTTAATTCATTAAAATTATAAAACTAAATGTATTGGGTATTTATGTTAAACTATATTTTTATTTATATTGTAAATTTTTATGGTTATGTTTGGGTCACATCCGTTGGTATCAAAGGTTTTATGTAAGGAATATATTTTTAGCATCAAATATAGTAGTTCTGGTTTAATGTATCTCAAAATGTGTTTGTTTATGCAAAAAAATATCCATTTATCCTAATAGATGTAGACGTTTAGAAAATTATTTTTTGAAAATAATTTGGTTAAATATATCTCACACTAATTCAAATCGCCTCATATTGTGACTACACTAGATCATTATGAACTTCAATTTGAATTTCAGTGAAAGGTTACACCCTTTATTAGATCTATTTAACCCAATTTTTTTCATTTAACAATCATTATGTGAATGTTTTAATGATTTATTGAGAAACTTATGTTGAAGAAGATTTATGTTGTCCCAATTAAAATAGTAGTTTCATCTAGAGGAAAGATAATAAATTAAAAAAATATCTCTGAAGAAAAGACAGATGATTGAAAGATCACAAGTTTATTGAATTAAAAGTGGTCATCTTCTTATTATATCAATTATTTAATATCTTCTTCATGAATATACTTTAGGATATACATAGTATATTTAAATTGAATAACTTATTGATTTTTTACTCTGAATATAATAATTATTTGAGAAATTTAAATCTTTTACTTAACTCTTAAATATATAAATTTATCAGTAGTATACTTTAAGAAAAATTTCATCATGAGATGAAAATAGAATCTGTGGGCAAATCAATGTATAATATGTTTTAAAATTTAAACACACTAATCAATATTTTTTAAGCCAAAGAATTAACATCATTTTTATAAAAAATAATTGGATAAAGAATAATTGAAAAAAATTAATATACGAGAAAGATGTGAATAAAAAATTTACTTGATAATTAGATAAATAAACTATAAGAAACTCATAAATCTACTACTAACGTAATGAATTATTAGATAAGGATCAAGGCTAAAATAGTGAATAATATTGATAAATATCTATATGAAACGAGTATGATGCATGAAGACCGACAACAAGAGATAATAAAATAATGGTAATAAATAATTAGTTTATTTGAAGTTTAAAAAAATTTCTAATACTTTAAGATTCATTATTAAAAAGTAAAAATGATAAATAGTGATGTAACACAAGTTTATCCTTCCAATGAAGATAAAAGAAGAGATTATGTCATGAATCTTTATAAAAAAATTTATTTATTTACAAAATCATTCTTCTGGAACATTTTATGGAAATAAACATAGTATAAATCTTATAAAAACACAAAGAAATCTATTATTCAAGTCTTAAAGACATTTATATATACTAAATTATTTCGTCTGAAAAGTGCAGGTTACAATACATATTCTAGATGTACGGTTATATATAGAAATTTTTATAAACTCACAAATTTATCAAAGGTAGATTTGATTTAAATCATTACTTATATTTCCTCAATAATATATCAAATGTAATATATTCTTGTATGAAAATATGAAGGAACTTATGTTAGATTTTTTTTCTTAAAGGAAAAAAAACGAGTCTTATTAGCGAATGATTGTTTTATGAAATGATTGGGAATATGGATGTAGATTATTAAAATAAAATTCCATTTATTTAAATAAAAATAAGTTCTAAATAATGATCTACAAATTATGAATTCAATAGAAATTTCTCTGATATCAGTAAATTTTCATAGTTGAAGGTAAATTGGTTTTCTTCTGTAAGATTTGAATATGATGTGATATTATTTAAAAGTTTTAATAAAATTGTTCATAATCAAGATGAGTGTTTTATTATATATAAAAATAGTTATTCATATATTATTTATAGAATAATAGCACAAAATTTTAGAAACCAAATAATGAATGATGATGAGTACACCATGTGGTGTAATTAAAAGGGGATGGATGAACAAAAAAACCCATTTATAATGTGTTCCAACATGAAACAAAAATGAAGATATTTTTTAATTTTTTAAAAAAATTACACATCATGTATATTTATTAAAATACATGAATATAAATATTAAAGTATATTTTTACGAACAATAATGTAATTAAATCTTGGAAAGACACAAAATGATTTGTTTGGGGGAATACTTCTTTGAAATAAGTGTTATGTACTGAAATGAAAAGTTATAAATTGAATTACACTATTTATTTATTTAAATTCCTTATTATATATTGTGGTTATAAAAAAATTACTTAATTTGGTTTATTATATATAAAAGGATTTAAAAGATAGTTATATGTCATTACCATTGATAATACAGTCATAAAATAGTGATAACATGAATAGTTTAAATATATGGTTTTAAAAAAATCATTCGATAATGAAAAAGGAATTGATGGCCTAAACTAGTAGGACTATACCCTTAGAAGACAATTTATTAGAGCTTTCGAGGGAGAAAGCACCACTAGGATTTTCTCATGACCCAACGTAATCTAATATCAAATAACTTAAGTATGATAAAATACCATTTACATGAGAAGTTCAAGCTAATCAAGATCCCAACCCAAACCATGTTTGTCAAACCACTCCCATTATATTCCCACCATCACAGACCTTACTCTTAGAGACATTGGTGGTGTTTTAAATGTATATGTATCAAGACCATGGAATTAGAAATATGTACATTATTTTTCAACTAATGATGAATATATTTTAATCCTATAATGGTTACTTTATAAATGATTTTTTAAATTCGGTATAATAAAACACAAATAATATCGATAAGTCATATTCATATTCATTTAAAAAACATATTTTTATGAATTAAAATTTTTTAAGTAATAAATATTTTTAAAATAATATTATTATTAAATATGTTTATTAAATATAATTGATCATATAATTTTTATAAACTCAAATGTAATTTTTATAAGGGTTAAAAAATATTGTTGTAAAAAAACCAACATTTCATAATAAATGTCGATTTCATTTTAAAAGTAAAAAATCATAAATTTATAAAAATTAGTGTTAAAAATGAATATTATTTTTTGAATCATAGAAAAAAAATTATCCAATAGTAAATGTCTCATAATTTTCTGAGGTCGTCAAAGTTTCAGAAGAAGTTTAAGTCCCATATAAATATAAATTATGTATTATTACATCATAATGACCCACAAAATCATGTAAATATTACAATAAATTTTATCAATGAATATATATATGTTTTAAATTAAGAATAATGTGATTTTATATTTATATTTTTTAATTTTTAAAGCCATTTCGAACCCTCCAAAACAAATAATATATTATAAGTGTTTAAAATATAGTAATTATGAGTGTGACTCACCTCCACATAAGTAATGGAATTTTTTTATTATGTTATGCATTTTGAACTATAAAATAATGATATCCACTCACAGTTTTTAGAAACCATGGGAAAAACTCATAGTATTGTTGTGGGTTTTGGTTATTTTATTATGTAGATTCCAAAAAAAATAACTAATAAATAATTCCCCCTCATTTCCTATATAAAACCACGCATGATCTCATTTATCCTCAATAAAAATCATTGTATTATTGATTAAATCTTAACTCAATTCTATAGAGTCCTCCCATGGTGCGCTAATCTATCAATAATAACATCTCAGTCATTTGGAGTTACACACTCATGTAATGGATCTTCCACTCTCCACTTTTTATCTAGCACGTCATTTTTTATGTCTTTGAATTTTTATATTCTAATGTTGGGATATGTTCCTGAATATTCCCATACAATCCAATTGATGTATAAATTATTATATCTTCCTTTAACTCTCATTAATCTTTCAATAATCCATTATGTACACCTGTTGCCCTCTTGGAATTTTATAAGGGTTTTCTGTCTTCTCAATTCCATTCTAGAATTTATTTTACATTATGAATCATAAATTACATTAAATTATGTTTGAGATGATATTAATTAGTCCAATTACATTAAATTTAATTTAAAAATTATTATATCCCCCATTCACTCTCATTAATCCTCCAATTACTCATGCTTTATACCCATTATCATGAAAAAATGTAGTAAGGATTCTCTTTTTATTCATGTTTCTTCATTAACATAAGACTTCTATTTAAAATTTATAATTTTGGGACATGTTTTTTCATGTCCCTATTACATAATTTTTTTCTCTATGATTATAGTCTCTCTTCTCTCTCATAAAACCATTATTATGAACCTTTATGTGATTCCATTATGCTACCAAAATTTCACTGCGATTTTACACGCCAAAACAATTTTTTAGTAAGTACCATACTCATTTAATTTCAAGGTTATTCAACTTTTTACACTTAAAAATATCTGAAATAGTAATTTCATGTATTTATTATACACTATGTGATCGTGGAATAGTATATTATGATGATTAAATCCAGGTTTTATGATCTATGAGGAACACTTAATCATTTGATGGAAATGAACGTGATGTGTTTGCCAAAAAATATATTGAATTCTAATGAATTTGAAACTATTAAGTATCATGATATGTCAGGGTGGGATAGGGAGTGAACCTAAATACTTTATTGAACTTTATAATCCATTATTTTTTGTGGTTTATCATTGACCAATCATTATGATGCAGGGGTTTAAGTTGTCTCCACATTTCCCATGTTATGATTATCATTCTATATCATGTCTCGTTATTCATGATTACGATTACTACTATTTTTATGTCCCATTAATATGAAAATTATCTAACATTTATCACATTACTCCATGTCTATTCACATACTGGGAGTTATAGCTCACCCTTTTCTTATGATTTCCCCTATTTATCTTGTGTGATTTTAAAATCCATGGAATTTTAGAAGCCTGTTAATTATATTTTTAATAATATTATTGTATACAATGTTCAAGAAGATATGATATTTACCTAATTACCAAACACGCTATAATTCTTCATATTTCACGTTTTATTAATTATAATATTATTTAACAAATCATGTATTAATTTAAAATTAAGAATATGGTTTTTATAGTTGGTGTCCAAGGAAAAGTTTTGTTATTTTTTTGAGTAGGATTAGAAAACTCAAGAGAATGCCTTAGGAAAAAGACTAGGTATAAGGAAAAATCCCGAAATTTTTTTAATTAATGAGAAAGTAGTTTATCAAGAAAATAAATCCATGTATAGATACTAAAAGTAGATGTCGTTCTAGAATAGATATACCTAATGGTTACAACTCTGACAAGGTGTGTCGAGCCTGAGTTGATGTATCCATGTACATTAAAATGGGACTTCTGGTGCACCTAGTTTGACACCCCCATGAGATATTCTTTGGTAAATTCACAAATTTAATGTTAACAATTATTAATGTAATATAAATTCAAATAAGTGCGTATGTTATGAAATATATCATGAATGACATAGTCGGAAACCTAGAAATAATAATATAATAAATAAATGTAGTTTATAAGCTAAAAATTAATGTCATTGGGTTCTATATATTATGTTTAACAGTATAAAAATACTCATCACAAATTTTCCATGTATTCTAGATGATGGATGAAAGTAGGAGGAATTTGGTCAACAATCATGGTGAATGTAAATGTGATGACTCACACAATGAGATGTCCATCTTGATGGGAGCAGGAATCAAAAACTTTATGAAGATTCTATCTCTCCTGACTCGGGTTCTTAATAATAAACCCGATCTAGAGGTGTATCCAAACCACCCTATGAAAGTATAATACACAATCGATAGACTCATGTGACTAAGTCCTTCTCCTTTCAATGGATCATTATATCCTTTAATGATGGAACAATGAATAAATTCTACTGAGAAGATATTCTCCCTACATGAATGTTCTAAACAAGATAATGTTCTAATGGATGTTAACAATATGGATGGAGAAGTAGATCAGTGGTGAAAATGATTAATTATACAATTAATGAGGAAGTTAACTATGTGATGGTTTTTAAATAAGTCCCAAAAATGTTTTTTGATATAAATTTTCCTTGCACTCTCTATCTTCAAATGGAAAGGAATTTATTTTCCCTCAATAAAAATATGGAAGAATCTAATAGGGTGTAAAATAAAAAAATCAAAATACATGAAACATATTCCTTTGGATTTTCCAATACCCTCAAATAAAATATTTTCCTATTCTTTTTTGGGAAAAACATATTCTAAAAAATCACTCTTGATCCCAGACATTGATAGCTATGAGGTAGTTTCTGATATTTTCTTAAAGTCAAAACATAGACCTGAGAATATCAATTTTATCATGGGGATAGAAAGTGAAAAGTGGAGTTTAATTTTTGTGTTCTAATGTAGAAATATAATGGTGACAAGAAATTTCAATATCCCACATCCCAATGTTGTGGAAAGAAGAACCGAAACAAATTACGTAAAGGGAATAATGAAATTATTTAGTTCTATGAAGGAAGGAAGCCTATATAACAATTTCCGATAAAAGAGACCTACTAATGTTACATAAGAATGTATTTATCCTTTCAACCACAATTTCAATGTTCATTTCTTTAGCTTCATTGTACTAGATTACTTTTTAAACCAATTTACTAATCCAATGGTATTTGAAAACAACTAACAACCAACATGAAATTAATGGACATATTATTCCATCACAACAACTATGGTGTATCTAAAAAAATGACATTGTGATGGTTTCACTAGTTATTCATTCAATAATATAGAATTTAATCTATTTTGTTTTACACAATTTTTATATCAAGAATGTTTTTGAGATCAATTCAAACATTACCACAAATCAGGGAATTAATGCTATGAGTTAAATTGGTAAATGGGAAATTAATACAACCTAAGTATGTAACTCCTTCCTATTAAAATTATTTTGAAATAATTCCTATAAAACCATGTCATACATCCTTTGTTGGAATTTTATAAAAATTGTGGCATGGATTAGTTCTCCCTATATAGATCCAATATAAATTACCATGATAAGGAAATCATTCTCGGTAATTTGAATCATCTACCGACTCTATACTTGTGCGAGGAAGAGGAAAAATTTCTTTAGCACCAACATCTGATGTGTTGATATTATTTTCTTATAAGAAATTGTATATTCCTAAAATTATTATGTCAAAATAAAGAACCATCCTAGAAGAAATCATTACTGTGAGGTTACACATTGATTAGTTTCTTGAGGAATTTCATACTCTTCGTCCCAGCCTAGAGGTTGAATTTCTAATTGAGCTCATAACTGGGGAATTTCTATTATACAAAACTCTACATAGAATGGATATTATAAAACATGAAGAGCTGAATAAACAACTCCAGGAGAATCTAGATAAATGTTTCATATCCCTACGATCTTCACGATGTGGTGCACCAGTCATATTCATAAATAATAAGGACATTTCAATGTTCCATTGAATTGATTATTGTGAGTTCAACATGTTCAAGATAATGAAAAGGTATTCTATACCATAGATTGATGACTTCTTTAATCAGCTATGTAGAGAAAAATACTTCTCCAAGGTGGATCTCTGATCGGGATATTACCAAGTCTGGATAAAGAATAAGGATATCCCTAATACCTTATTTCATACTAGGTACAAGCACTTTGATTTCTTAATAATTCCATTTAGACTCACTAATGACTCATTAATCGTCCCAGACAAGATGAATAAAGACTTTAACTATTACCTATAAAAATTTATAGTAGCCTTTATGGTGATATTCTAATATACTCCAAACCCATGGAGGATCATGAGGAGTATATTTGAACTATGTTAAATACCAGTCAAAAGGAACATCATACCCGAAGTAAAGAAAATGTGAGTTCTGGTTGAAGGAAGTATCATTATTGGGACATATCATCATAATAAATGGGATATCTATGAACCCCAAAAAAAATTGAAGAATTTGATGTATTTTTGAGGACAACATATGTGATAGATATTTGTAGCATTTTTGGATTATCTGGGTACTATCGTTTATTTTTTAGAAATTTCTATCATTTTTCAAACCCACTATCCAAACTAACAAAAAAGGGAGTCATGTTTTCTTGGAATGATGACTATGAAGAAAACATCAAGGAACTGGAAATGAGGCTCATCACTGCCCCAATGATAACACTTCCCACAAGTGGAGAACATTTCATAGTATTAATGATAATCTCAATAAATTATTGGGTTTTTTGTTAATGAAAAATGACAAATTCATAGCCAAATCTTCAAGCTAGTTAAATATTCATGAATAGAACTACATAACACATTATTTGGATTTGTCTTTAGTGATTTTCTCTTTAAAAATATGGTGCATATATCTCTTTGGGGAGAACTGTGAAATATATAAAAATCATAAAACATTAAAATGTATATTCACATAGAAATGACCGAATAAGTTATAATGAATAAGGATATATCTAATCAAAGAATATATTTTCACAATACAATATCTTCCTGGTAAAGTGAATAAATTGGTATATTCTCTATGTAGAAAGGATCCAGGAATTCTATCATATATGAGAATTGTGAGGGATTTGATCTTCTTTTATTTGGAAAGGATGGTCAAGGGAATCATAAAGGAAGGAAAATAATTAATTCTTTCACCAATTATTTCTAAATCATTGCTTCTATATAGGTTAAAGGATAATCAACAGAATCATATTTTAATTTAGAATAAAATGGACTCTATAAAGAAGTGGAAATCCCTTGAGTTCAACATTAATGAAGATACATTTTTTAATTTTGGTCCAAGACTATGCTTACCATAAAATCATGAGTTAAATATGTATCTACTGAATGATTCACAATGTTCAACATTCTACATTCACCTAGGAATCACAAATATGTATCAAGATCTCCATGAGAACTACTAGGGGGACAATATGAAAAAATAAATCAACAAATAGACATAAAAATTCCCTGTATATTATTGATAAAGATGAAAGGAAGATATATAAGGGGATGATTCAAAAATTACTCATACAAACATGGAAATGGAAAAACACCACCATTATCATTATCACTGGACAAATGAAGACATTCAGTGGAAACAACGCTATCTAGGTTGTGGTGGATAATTTTAAAAAGACTACACACTTATCACCAATTTGATAGTACTTATCACTAGATCAACTTGAATAATTTAAAAAAATGAAGTGGTAAGGATTCATAGATAACCACCATCAATTGTATCTAATAGATATCTGAGATTTACCTCTATTTTATAGAAAATTTTCTAGATGCTTTAATCATTGATATGAACTTTAGTATGGGATATCATCTTAATACTTATGTCCAATATGTATAATGACCCTTGATTTACATACATAGAGATTACATTAAAATTGATGTATATTCATGGAAAAATATAATAAATCCATGATAGAACCATATAGGTATAGTGTCTTCAGAAACAATGAAACATAAATAACTAGTTCATAAAACATGTACATTGTCTCCCACTAATTTCTTCATAACTAGAATCCATTTTTTCATATCATACTTAATACCCTTATTTATGACATGGGGAAAAGAAACATATGAATGTGTGAGATCAGATTATTTATGAGGTAAAACAAGGGAAATATCCATCATAACATAATCATAGGACATAAGAACATAACATTTTGATCTTTTATCCAATATATGAAAGATTAGGATATATTGTCATGGGATAAAAGTTCCTAATAATTAGTGGAAATAATCCCCAAATTCATAACCTAAGACATCATGTTTTATAGAAAAAACATAAATATATAAATTCAGTTCATATTAGTCATGTCTCATTGTTAAAAAAATCATAATAGCAAATGCCTATTACTGAAATGGGTTTACATATCATTCCATCCCTGTATTACTGATCCTTTTTACTTTTTGTTCCAGTCATACCCATCTCAAGATATATAAATCTTTACCCAATTAATTAGAGGGAGATATGGGTCCCACACTTCTCATAATAAAAATAATACAAATGGGTGACACAAAAACATCAATCATTAATCATAATGTAACCCAAATAATAAAATGGGTTTCATAAACATCATTACATCATAACATAATCCATGTAAAAAATGTATTTTATAAATAGAATTTTTTCAAAAACATAGAAAACCATATGAATAATATTGATATTAACAAGAAAAATATCTTTTATAGTGGGGGGAATATAGTTTTGATACAACACATGAAATTAATTCATTGGGAAAATGTACTTTCTTATTAATTTTTTTTCATTTCATAGAACACCAAAAAAAATTAAAAGAAATAAAGATCATTGAAAAAAACCACGAAACCGAGTATGATAATCTTCATCTAAATAAGGCATTGTGAAAGTGTAAAAATCCATTAATTCATTATAATTTTGGAAAAACACTATTCTTGTACTTTTCCCAAAAAGAAGTCAAAAAGTTCCTCATAGAAAAATTGTTAAAATATTCTATTCATACCATTTAATAAAAATTCACCAATGGGTAAAATTGAGCTTATAAATTTATAGTATGATAGATAGAATTTTTTGGAATACTTATTTAGGATAAGTGGATGTGGATGATAAATATACCCCAATAAATACTAATAAATAAACAATCATGAATAATAATGAGACTGAAAAATGAACCTTTACCTTATGTTTGATATCCTTCGTATGTATTCGAACCTCCTATGTAATGATTTAAATAATTTTAATGAATTATTCCTGAATCATCGTCATTTTTATGATAGATATATTATCATATAATCATCTGTTTGTTGTTAACATTTCATTGTCACTTTTTATTCATATATTACATACTTTATGATCTTATGAATTTTTTTTCCAGATAATTTCATATTTCAGAAACTATAATATAGTTATATAATTTAAATAATGATATTAGAATAATATATATAATACTTATTAATTCCATTCATGTATATAATCATGTTTTAATTAATATCATTTATAATGATTTTCATTGCACCGTGGATATGTTAGGTCGTATATACGCATGAGACATGATATCATTCCCATAATTATTGAATGGAATTGAATTACATGGTGTATACAATTTAAAAATTAGTATCATGTTATAATAATAAAATATATTTATTATTTCTATCATTATTCCCATCAAATTAAGGTGGTGGTGAAAAAAATATTACACCACGACGTGGATAAGGTAAGATGTATGTATACACCCATGGTGATTTAATTTTTCATAAGATAGATTAATGGTGTAATATGGCTATTTCATAATTAAAATAACATGTAATTATATGACTGATAGGGATTTTATTATTTTATAATGACAAAACTAATGAAGGGGAAGTAAATAAGAATTATGATTGAATGAATCAGTCGAAGAGATTACCTCTTCCCCAACATGTATCCTGTAAATATTTTCTAAGAGCCCTTAGGTTGGTCTTTGAACATGACAAGAAACTATATAATGTAAATAGTGTAGTTTATAAGGATAAATGTTTGGTGATAGAAGATATTTATGGCTCAATGTGAAGCGAATAGGAGAGTGAGGAGGTAACCTTTTATAATTGAGGTGAGGGGTGCTTTTGGAAATTCTATAAATAATAATTTATAATAAAATCAAACATTACCCAAATCCCACAAAAATTTCCCAATTTAAAATTTGATATGATATATAGATTTAATATCATCAACCAATAAAATTTAGGTAAGTATTACTATCAATTTAGATTGTATCATTTTAATAAAAATTATTTTATATAATTTTTAACTTGGGTAAACAAAATAATACAATATCAAAAGGGAGAAATATTTGCCTATTTGATAGAAAATAGAATATGAATAAATATATTAGATAATTTTATACCATATTTTTTATTATATATTTTTGAAAAATTATTAATGATTTGTAAATATTTCATTAATGTATTATTTTGATAAATAATGAATAGTGTCTATTTTGAAACTATTAAATTCACAAATTTTAAAAAAAATTAATATCACTTGATATCACCAATCCATCAATTTCATTAAATTTCTAGGAGGTAAATGTCATTGAAAAATTCATTATACATGTTAAATAGGCCAACTTATTTTTACTTTAATATCTTTAATAACATTGATTTGATATTTCTCTTAATAAAATAATAACTAAAATAGTTTTGTGTAATTATTTAATATGATTATTTTTAATAAAATTTCAAAATAAAATAACATGAATAGAATAAATATTTAATATTTATGAAGATTACTTATTGTTAAAGTTTTTCCTGGAAAATACAATATTTAAAATGTTATATATATTAAATTATGAAGCTTACAACTTTAACATCCCTTTAAATAAAACAATATAAGTGGCATAACCCATTCTAAAAGGCTTCAAATGGTCCATAACATGAGAGTCGGTAGATTGTGGTCAATATATACTTGAAGAATAAAATTTGGTAAAGGTTTTGACCTTTTAATGGGTATTTTTATTTTAATAACAAATATATATTTTATTTTTCATCAATTAAATAATTTCTACATCATTAATGTAAAAGAAATTAGTGGAATTATTTATTTCCATGAAATTAAAAATAATTTACCATGATAAATTAAATCATTATATATTTAAAATGAGTATTTATAATCAAATTATCATCAGTATAACCTTATATTAAAAATGACATAGTTATAAAAATTTAATGGAGACAAATTTAACTTTTCTTTTAAAAAGTAATTTAAACATATTAATCTCATCCATGTTGATTCAAATGGATGCCATTTAGACAAAAGGATGATTTTAGTTAAAACACCCTTATCCTATGAAATTAATACAAGTGTTAGAGTAATTTTATAATAGTATTCATACCCTTAATTACATGATTCACCAGTTTATCTTATTAATAAAAATTACCGATGTTACTATTTATGATGCCCAAAAATAAAATAAATATATTGATATAATTTGTACCTGATGATTGAAAATATGGAGTCCATTTTTTATAATTCAAAACTTATAATTTGTAGTAATTAATTTAATATTAATCACGTTTTGGGAAATAGAGAATAAGTTTTAAAAGCTAAAACATTGTAAAAGCCGAAATATATTTACATCATAAATTCAATGTGATATTGATGATAAGGAAATAAATTATATTGACAGACAAAATATTATTCTATCTATACTTTAAAACTATTAAGTATTATATTTTTACCACATAGATTATTTATATGGAAAAAGTTTTTTTCATAATTTTTTTTGTATTTTTACTATTCATCAAAACATGAATGTTATTAGAAAAATATTATAAATACATCTAAAGTAAATATATAGATCCCAATACAAGATTAATTATTTATGTATTCATATAAAAATTATAAATGTGTCAAAATATTATTTTTAAAGGGGTTCACCATTCAAAGGTGTAAAATTTAACTTTTAAAAAATATAGGTTCCTATACATCAAGTATGGTTCATCCATACCATATGACTAAAATATCCATCATATGAATATAAAAATTAATTTAATAAGTAAATAACACACACACATATATATATATCATTAATTTCATTAAAAATATTAACTCTCTCAAAATTAAAATATCTAATTGATTTATATTTTTTATAATTAATTTGTAGACAACAACTTCACAGTACATTTTCATAAGTTAGTTATACTTATTCCCCTAACCTAACAGCTAGGATAGAAGGGAAATTTTGTACCATGGTCATATCTTGAATTTTCTAAACTAAATATTGCGTGAAACACACTATACTATAGAAATAAAATTATTTAAAGAAAATATTTCATAAAAACATCTCGTGGTTACATTCTACCCACATTAAGCTGAATATTTTACAAAAAATTTGTCACATGGAAACAAATAGATGTGTATAGATCTCCCACGTCATATAATAATGTTCCCACATAGACTCCTCAAATTTTTTTCTCTACCATAAATCATTGTCCCAGAGAAGGGTCTTATTTCATAAAACTTTTTCACTATGATCTAGAATCTCTATCGGTTGTTCTTCAAAAGAATGACCTTGCTCATGGAGTACAACTTATGAGTTTAGTACATTTTATGGGTCATATATGTAATTTTTTAGAAGAGACACAAGGAATTAATAATTAAGATGATAGAAATTTGGTGGAAGATCTAACTGGTATGCTACCTTCCCAACACGATTTTGAATTTCAAAAGAACCAGTATTCCTAAAGCTCTGTTTTCCCTTTTTTACAAATCTCAGAAGTCTCTTCTAGAGAGATATTTGTAGAAACATCATGTCACCCACTTCAAACTCTACTTCTATTCTCAAATTTATAAAATAACTTTTTTTCACCTCTGAGATACTCTTTTGAGTTCTTAAATAGACTTATCCTTTTCTTCTATTCCATTGAAATGATTAGGTTTTAATAGATTTATTTCCCCAAAATTATCCCACCAATTTAGAGTTTTTCACATATTTTCATAGAGGGATTCATAAGGATCTATCTGAATACTGGAGTGAAAGATATTATGATAATAAAATTCCAAAAATGGTTGATGTTGATCCAAACCATCTTATAAATCCATAGAGTAAGCTATCAACATGTCTTACAAGGTTTTATTTATTCTCTCAAACAAACTGTCTGTCTGAGGATGATAAGCAGTGCTAAAACATAACTTTGTATCTAGATCCTACTAAATACATTTCATTAAATTTGAGGTAAAAATAAGATCTCGATCATATATAATATAATTTCATACTCTGTGCGATCTTACCACTTCCTTTATATATATATAGGCTAGATGATCAAGAAGAAAATCCTCTGTAATAGCAATGAAGATTCCCGGATTTTTAAGGTGATAAAATATAACCAATATTTCATTATTTAATTTGGATGTTTGGGGATATCCTATGACAAGACCCACAGTGATGTATTTCCATTTCTATTCTATAATGGCTAATTGTTGTAATATCTTCTGATACTTCTATATCTCAGACTTTACTTGGTGAAAAACCAAGCATCAAGAGGTACATTCCACAAAATATCATTTCATTTCGTCTCTCCAGAAATAATAATCATAGTCCTTATACATATTTTTTGCTCCAATGTGAATTAAAAATGAGGAACTATTGGCCTCAACCAATAGGTTCTTATATAATTTATATATTGGTTAAATACAAATCAATTTCTGGAGCCTTATTATTCCATCATAATAATTGTTTAATTATAGAACATTTCTCACCTTTTTTGTCACTCTATATCTTTTTTAAACCTCATAAATAAATACTTGAATAGATTATTGAACATTTATTTGAGAAAGATATAATTTTTCCATTTCCATTAATATTTCGAGATCATTCCTTTTCAAATCCATAAATATTGGATCTTTTGTTATCCTCATCACATATAGGCTAGCATGGTCTTATCGACTCAATGAATATACCACCATGTCTTCTTTACCATGATTATAATGTAATTAGAATTTGGAATCATTAATCAACTCTAACCCTCTTATTTGGATCATATTCATCTCTTTTTTGGGGAAAATATAAATTAAAATTTTATGATTAGAATAAATATCACACCTTTCTCTATAAAGATAATGTCTCTATATCATTAATGATTTGATTTCCACATCTAAATCCAAATATAAGTCGGGTAATTTTGAACGTGGATTTTTAACTAGCGTGTTACATAAGTTTCCACTGAATCATTATGTTTGAGAATGAATCCCATCCCCTTCTTGGATGCATTGATAAAGATCAAAATCATTTCTCCACTAAAAGGAAATGTTTTCACAAATGCACTAGCTAGCATTCTGTTCATCTCTTTAAAATTATCTTCACCTTACTCCATCTATATGAACTTGATTCCATTCCGAGTCAATAGGGTGATAGGATTAGATAATCGTGAAAAATACTTCACAAAACATTGATAATATCCAGCAAAACCAAGAAAACATTAGATCTCAGTTACCAGTTTTTGTCTTAGTCAACATTCAACGACATTTATTTTTGATGGATCCATAGGTATCCTATATCATTAGATTATGTGAGAAAAAATGAAACTTTATGAATCTAAAATTCACAAATTGTAAATTTTTCATAAAGATTATCTTTATCTGGGTATTCAGTAAAATTATCAAGTGGACATCATGTTCTTCCTTACTCATCGAATATACAAGAATGTTATATATAATGATTACCACAAATTTATTAAGATAGTTTATAAGGGATCTATTCATTAGATCTAGGCAGATAATGTGGGAATCAGTAAGTCCAAATGGCATCATTATAAATAAATTCTGTTTATACCTTGTTTGGAATGACATATTTAAAATATCCTCTTGTTTGACCCTTAATTGATTATATAATGAATGATAATAATCCATGGAAAATTATTGAGCTCTGTGTAGTTGGTTTAAAAATTCATCAATGTTGGGAAGAAGATATTTTTTCTTGATAGTGGTCTTATTATGTTCTCGGTAATCAATACAGAGTTTCATTCATCTAACATTCTTCTTAAAAAATAGAATATGTGCTCTCTAAGGTGATGTACTAGGATGTATGAATCCCTTATCAATATTTTCATGGAGTGGCATCTTCAGTTACTACAATTGAAATGGGGCCATTCTATAAGCTGACTTTGAAATAGTCATAACACCTAGTATGAGTTCTATTGAAAACTCAATTTCACAATTTGGTGGAAAACCTAGAAATTCATCAAAAAAGACATCATCAAACATCCCTATAGTTTTTTTATTATCATGAGTTTATCCCCATCCATTTGAGATAGATAACCTTCATTGATAGAAATAAAGACCCATAAAAAGGATGAAATTTATATAGGAAGGCTATGTTGATACAAGCATTGATTGTTGATCATAGATTGATCTAGAATATGAATTTTGACTTCCCTTCCATGGAAATTTATGAGTGATATATATTGAGAAATCCAATCCATGAGAAGAATCATATCATATTCCACTATAGGAAGGATCACAAGATTTTTCAAAAGCACATTACATCAACATCAACCAGAGAAGAATTATAAACATTTCATGCGATCATTGTTCCATTATGAGTTTTCATAGCTTACTCAACATATAATTATTTAGGTAATATAGTGATATCCTTAGAAAATTATTCCGAAAAACAGAAGACGGTTGATCCATAATCAAATAAAACTTTTTCTACATTAGATTGATTGGTAATTGTACATTTCATGACATCGTTATTATATTCCACAGCACTGATAGTGATTACATGTGGATTTCCTTTTTTGTTTTTCCCTGATAGTTTTTTGATGTTGATCATCATCAATAAACCTTGGATTAGGTTATTGATTGTAACAATTCCACACTTTCTTTTAGTTGTATCATTGATGTGTAGAACGTGAATTTTGTGTAGCCTTTTCTCTATTCACATCATTAGACATCTTTTTCCATCAATTCAATATTAAACTTCATGATGATCTTTTTTCCACATGTAAAACATTTACTAGTCCCTTTATAAAAATTATATAGAAGTTTATTCTTGCACATTGAGAATATATGAAAACTCATCTACTTTTCAGTGTGGTCATTAGATTTTCCTTTTTAATTCCATTTATATCTTCTTATAAAATCCGTAAGACTAATGGGTTACTTCAATCTCCATATCAGCCTTGAGATAACATAAAATAATTTTCTCATATCTATTAATGTCCCTTAGGATAATGCACTTCAGATACATGGTTTAAATTCAGTAAATAATCGATAAATGTTTCTCTCAGGTTGTAATAGAATTCCAAAATCATACCTTGAAAGTACTGAAGAATTTTCTTTGTAGGTACCAATAGATTCATTATCATTTTTAATAAGGGCATGGAACTCTGTATCAATTTTTTTGAATAATATGAGAGAAGTACATATTGAAAATCAGTTTCTTGATCTTTTCCCACTCAGTGGATGCAATTTCATCTCTATGCCACATATTCTTGATAAGATTACACCATTTATTGTCTTCTCTTTCCAAATGTTCTACTTCTAAGATGAAATTATCATTTTCATAATATTGTGGAATGGAAAATATCTTTTTCACGGTACTGATCAATTGTTCATCCACTAATGGATTAGAAGACCCGCGGAATGAATATGGACGTTGATTCGTGAAGGACTCAATATAATGTTTCTCCATTAATTAGTCATTTGGATGCCCTGCATGATTCATAGCTTGAGAAAGTTCTGTGATCATAGTAAAATATTTTTTATTCCTGATCTCATATCATCTGGTTTCTCAGGAGGAAAATCGTTGGATTTCCTCTCTCATTCAGCATTAACACGGTTCCTTTTGGTTCCAGCCATTAACTAAAAAAAGACTCATAATGTGAGAAATACTAATCAAAATGGTAAAACCACATAGTCAAGAATAAAATTTCAATTCTAGAAACATTAGGTTTTATCCTAGGTTATTCATGGACATTTATAAAACACTAGGATTTTAATTGATACTTAGAAACATCCTTAGGGTTCTTACTAAGGCTTTCTCATTATAGATTTTATATGCCAGTTATAATTTTCCTCTAATACCAACTATAATGACCCATAAATTAAATACATTGATATTACATCAATATTAATTTATATTGACTAAAAAATATAATAAATACACGACCATACCATATTGTTATAGTGTATTTTGAAACTAGTAAAAGAAAAATAATTAGTTCATAATATATATACATTTTCCCTCACATAATTATTCATAACTATCCTCATTTTTGTCATATATTAATTAATACCATTGTTCATGACCTAGGGAAAAGAAACATATTAAAGAGTGATCTTAAAATATTATTATGGGTAAGAAATAGAAATATCAATCATATCAGATTCAAAGTACATAAGAACATAACTTTTGATATTTTTATCATGTATATGAAAGATCCTGATATGATGACATGACATAGAAGTTCATAAGAATCCATAGAAATAATCCAAAAATTCATAACATAATACATGATGTTTTTTCATACACATAATCATAGAAAATCATTTCATATTTGTCAATCCTCATTTCCAAGACCATTATAACAAATAATTTCTTTTAGTGAATCAGGTTTACTTGTTTCTCCATCCCTATATTACTGAATTATATTTACATGTTATTCCATTAATGTCTATATCATAATATATAAATATTTACCCAATAAATTGGAGAGATTTATTGGTACCACCGATCTAAAAATTAAATCCATACATATGTGTTCCATAAAAACATTAGTCATTTTTCCTAATATGACCAAAAGATTAAAATGGTTTTATTAAATATCATTCCATTATAATATAATAAATGTAATACAAATTGATTTCATAAATATAATTCCTTCATAAACATAAAAAACCATAAGAATAATATTTTTATTAAACTTAGAAAATATCCTTAATTTTATATGGATGGTAACTTTGATATAACACATGAAATTAATTCTTAGGGAAAAAAATACATTCTTCTTAAAAAAATATTTCATTTTTTAAAACACTATGCAATTTTAATAGAAAATATTTTCATAGAAAATATACATAAATCCTTGTAATATAATCTTCAACAAAAGAATTTTTTTATAAAATCATAAAAATACATTAATTTTATATATGTTAAAAAACATTTTTCTCATACTTTTTCTAGAAAATCCAACAATACCTCATACTTAAAATGATAAGAGATTTCTTTCATACCATTTAATAAAAATTCAACAATGGGTAAAATTAAAAATTAAACAAAAATATATGGATTGTTTGAATATTTTGGAATAATTATTTAGGAAACATGTAAGTGGATGAAAAATATGCCCCAATTAATACTTATAAATAAACAATCTCAGATAATAATGAGATCAAATAATTATCCCTTACCTTAGTAATAATATCTTTAGTATGTATATGAACCTCTTATATAATGATTTGAAGAATTTTATTGACTTATTATATGATAATATTCATTATTATGATATCATCGATGATCATATTATCATCCTTTTTTTAGTTATATTTCATTGTCACTAGTTATTTGCATACTAATAGCTTATTATGTTCTTTGGAGAGTTTTTTCAGATAAGTTCATGTTTCACTTCTTATGTTATAGTTACATCATTTAAAAATTTATATTTTTATAATATATATCATTTTTATTAATTCCATTTATTTCTATAGTCATTTTTAATGAAGAGAATGTTGAATTAATCGTATCGCATCGTGGATATGGTAAGCAGTACATACACATGAGCGATGATATCATTCCAATTATTGTTGAATGTTATTGAAGTGAATGATGTATAATATTTCAGAGTTAGTATAATTTTATAATAATTATATATATTTATTATTTATTTAATTATACTCATCCATGTAAGTTGGTCGTGAAAAAATATATTACACCATGGCGTGGAGACGGTAAGCCAAACGTACACACGTGTGGTGATTTCATTTTTTGTAGGATGGATTGAAGGTTGAATATGGATGTTTATTAATTATAATAAAATATCAGTATTTTATTGATAATTTTTTTATTACTTTTTAATGAAATTACTAATAAATAGAATGTATAACAAGAAATTAGTATGAAATAATCGGTTGGCAAGATTACCTCTTCCTTTACGTGGTTCCTCTAAATCTCTTCTTAGAGCACTAGAGATACTCATTGAAGATGACCAAAACCTCTATAATTTTAATAGGGATGTTGATATGGAAAAAATGAAGGGGATGAACTATCTTGATGGCTAAATTTGAAGTTAAGAAGTTAGGGATGTGGCTCCATTTTACAATTGAGGGTAGGAGAACTTTTTGGATGCCCAATAAATAATAATTTATAATAAAATCAAACCCCACAATAAGCCCAGAAAATGTACCAATTTCGAAGATGAGATGATATATAGTTGTAATATCATTAACCATAAAAATTTATACAATTATTTCTATCTATTTAAACCCTATAGTTTAAATTAACACTTAATTATTCTATTTTATTTTTAACTAGGCTAACCGATAATTCAAGGGTAAAATATATACTTATTTGGTTAATAATAGACCATAAATAAATTAATTAAATCATATTATAACATATAATAATTATTATATATTTTTAAAAAAATTAAATGTTTCTTAAATAATTTAACAAAACATTATTTTGGTAAATAATCAATGATTTAAATTTTGACACTACTGAATTAATTGATTTTGTAATATTTTAATATACCAAGAAAACATCGATTTTTTTTATTATATTACTATGAGGCCATGATCATATAGAAAATTGTGTATACCTTTTCAATATCCAGAATTATCTTTACTATAATATTTGTAATAACATTTATTTGATATTTCTCTTACAAAAATATTTACTACAATTGTTTTATGTAATTCTTTAATTTACTTATTTATTGAATAAATATTAAAAATCAAATACTATGATGAAGATAAATATAATATATTTCATAATAATTTATATAGTATAATTTATCATCTAGAAAATAAAATATTGAAAACCTTAAAATTATTAAATTAAGAAGGTGACATCTTTAACATCACATTAAATGAAACAACTTAAGTGTTATAATCCCTTCTATAAGGCTCCAAATACTCCATAACATGACAGTTGAATTATTATAATCTGGTTATATTCAACCAATAATATTTTTTTCTAGTTTTTAAATATTTTAATGTGTATTATTATTTTAAGAAAACCAATATTATTTATTTTTCAACAATTTAATAATTTTAGCATCATTAATGTATAATCTATTCAGGTAATTATCAATTTATAAAAAATTAAAAATAAATTACCATAATAGATTAAAAACATTTAAGAATAAAAATTTGAATTTATAATCGAAATTATCTTTAGTATAGCTTTATATTAAAAATGAATCATATATTATTATTTTTTGAGACATATTTATATTTTCTTAAAATTAAAAAAATTAAATTTTCTAATATCATCCAAGCACATTCAAATGGATACCATTTCGACCCAATGATAATTTATATCAAAATAAATCAATACAAATATATTAATACAATTATTAGGGTAATATTACAATAGTATTCTTACCCTTAATTACATGGTTTACCCTTTTACCGTACTTATAAAAAATTATCAAAGTTATTATTCCTTATCTCCAATAGTAAAATAAATATATTTAAATAATTTGGACCTAACTATTCTAAATATAGATTCCATTTTAAAAAATTCAAAACCCAGAAGTGGGATTAATTAATTTAAATTTAATCTTTTTGTTAGAAAGAGAAAATGAGTTTTAAGAGTTAAAACAATGAAAAAGATTGAAATGGTTTTACATCAGAATTCATTTTAAAATTAATGATAATATTATAAATTATATTGAATGATGAAAATTTGTCCTATTTATACTTTAAACCCATTCAATATTATAATTTTACTATATCATTATTTTGATGAAAAAAATTGTTCTCAAAAATATTATTGTATGTTTACTATTCATCAAAACATGAATGTTATCAGAAAAAAATCATAAATTCATCCAAAGTAAATTTTTTGATACCATTTAAAAATAGAATGATAATGTTTTCAAATAAACAATATTAATATTTCAAAATAATAATTTAAAAGGGGTTCTCCATTCAAATTCATAAAATGTTCCTTTTAAAAAATATAGGTTTTTGTAAATAAAATATGGTTTATTCATACCCTATGACTAAAATATCCATTGGAAGAACATAAAAAATATTTTATTAAGTATATAACATATATATTTCATTAATTTAATTATGAATAGTAATTCAATCAAAAATAAAAATATCTAATTGATTTATATATTTCAGAACTAATTGGTATTTAATGAATTTAGAGTGCTTTCTCATAACTTAGTTGTACATCTTCTTGCTATCCTAACAGCTAGGATATAATGGTAATTTTATACTACAGGTGTATCATAGTTCATTTAAATTCACAATTTATTGTAACACAATATAAATAAGAATTAATGATATTTAATTAAAATATTTCATAAAAACTTTCTGGTTTTAGAATATGACTACACTATTCTGACACTAGAAGACATGTTGCGGGAATGTTATATAAACTTCAAAGGAGGGTGGGATCAATATATTCATGTTGTTTAGTTCTCATAAAAATAGTTTCCACTCAATAATACAAATTTATACATGTAAACCTTATTATGAGAAGAGGTTCATAATGCCAACTTGTTGGGATAAGGTTTGTGAATGAAAAATGCTAGGTCCGAAAATGGTTGAGAAAATGGTGGAAAAGGTTAAAACCATTCAAAATCACATCAAGGCTTCTCAGAGTCGACTAAAGATTTTTTTGACAATAATTTATGAGTCCAAGATTTTGATTTTGGAGACATGGTATTCGTTTTCATATCTCCTTTGAACAAAGTTATGAGATTTGGTAAGAAGGGAAAACTTGGTCTAAGATACATAACCCCCTTGATATCCTTGATCGAATCAAAATGGTGGCCTATTAACTATAACTCCCACCTGAACTATTTCAAGTATCTTATGTATTAAATGTATCCCTATTAAGAACAAACATACCAGACCCCCCCCATAAGTACTCAATACAGATGTGGTACCTTTGGAGAATGATGAATCCTATGAGGAGAAGCTGGTGAATATCTCAGATCTTAATGACAAAGTTCCATAAAATATGGCAATAAACTATGTTAAAGTGTTTTGGAGAATCCAAAATACTGAAAAAGTGATGTGAGAAATTATATAAGTGATGAAACATATATACCATCATCTATTTTGGTGTGGTAAATTAAAATTTTAAGGGAGAAATATCTTAAGGGGGGATTGTTTGTAACACCCCAGGTAAATAAAGAATATGACATTTTCACATTTATCCATATTTTTGAATAAAATATTAATATAACTTTAAAGGGAATGCTATGCTCGATGACATACCCAATACGCAACAACGAGTTTCTCTGGAATCTTACGTTGCACTCTAATAATAAAATAATATTATTTTAAATTGTAGTTAACGCCTAGTCGTTGTAATGGCGAGAATGAACAGAACTAACTACAAAATGATTATATATGTTTGTCAAATATTTTTTCTCTTTACAATAAATGTTAGAGGATTAAAAATGTGAATTAATCTAATTTTAAGCGAAAACATTCTAATATTCTTTAAAAGGTCGATTAACCGCTTTTGATGACGAACCTCTTTTAAATCCACTTTTGAAAAATTTTATGTGATATATTTGACAAAATAAAATTCTTCTTTATAATCGGGACATCAAAATTTACTTTTTTTAAATTTATGGTATTTTTCCGATAATGTTCATTTTATAATGAATAGTGAAGAATGTTGTATCTTAATTCAAAACCTCTTTTTAATCTAATTTATTTATATTAATAGATTATCTTCTTAATTGGTTTCAAACTAAAATTAGAATATATTTTTACCATTTAATGCAATAGTGGTCGTTGGAATTAATTTCATATTGAAATTGGACTTAAACTACTGTCAATCTTTTGATACTTATTGTTCCATAAAAACACGCTATTTACACTAACAGCGGGAATTAATTATTAAATTAATTAATGTAACTTATATGTTTTGAATTTTGTAAAATAGACATCATTTTTTAATTCGGAATATCAAATATATCCTCGGGTGAATTTTTGGTAATTTTTTGAAAAACCTCAATTTTTGATGAATAGTGAAACCACTAAGTGGTAGTTAATGAAACTGATTTTTCATTTATATGAAACATTACCACTTATGTGATTTGAAATTCAAAAATCCAACATACATGGTTGTAATTAAGAAGTAAAATTTTGTTCAATGGGATTAAAATAATTTTTTGATGAATAGTAACTTTTAAGTTTATTAATCGTGATTAGAGGTAATTAGTGTAATTTAAGGAAAAAATAATGTTTTAATAACATGAAATGACCTAGACACATGTACTACCCTCATTGGATGTGTCATGGCCGACCATGAAAATCCATGGGTCAACTTGGGGACCCTATGGAGCCACTTTGGTAGGAAAATGACATTAATACCTTTTTATTTAAATTTAAAGTTAACATGTCACAAACATGTGTTGTTTTACTAAAACAATTTTTACATGGGGTTATACAAGTAATAGTTTTGACTATACATATTCATTAGAAAGATAAAAATATTTCCTACATCATGATATTTTTTTATAATTTTTAGACACTAAATAAATTAAACTATTTATCACACCATGATGATGCAGCGATTACCTCATTATTTAACGATTTAAATAAAATGAAAAGATAATGTAATATCTAAGACCTAAACTGGTTAAAAACACATTGTATGGATGTATTTAGAATCCTTTTCACCTTACCCTTAAAATATAACCTTTTGGGACCTTTAAAATCCGAAAATCATTATATAATAAAGTAATATTTTATAACTTTCCAAGAGTTCCCTCCTCTCCTCATATAAAAGGCACCAACCTCTACCACCTTACCCACACCTCCCAAGAATTTGGCTCGGCCAAACCCTTCCCATTTCCTCTCACCACATCCCTCTATTAATCATTGAAGCCTAACCTTTCGGCAGAATCCATTCTAAGGAATCATTTGAGCTCAAATAAAAAAGAGTTACCCGATTTAAAGGTAATGTCTTCCCTTGTGTTCTTTTGTTTTATTTTGCTTCTCCAAACCCCTAAAATGATTTTATTCCATTATCTGTAATAACACCAGTATCTTAAATATACTATGATTTTGTTATGTGAAGGATTCGAGCTATACTTACACACACCTTCATCTAATGGTTAATGAACATACTATTTCGGTGGATGGCGAATTTCTGCCTCACGAAACGATGATTGTTCAATCTCCTCTTAACACCTTTCATGGTGGCCATTATGATGTCACTATATTTTATATATGATTTATATGGTATTTATGTTTTCTATATTCTTCTGAATTTTATATTTAAATCATTCCTTTATGCTTTTCGTGTTGTGAAAATGCGATAATTTCATAGGAGGAAGTGTGGACTACCACCCACTCAAGTGATGTGACTCGTTCATGCAATACATGGAATGTATAAATAATGAAATTAATGAACATATGTGACCTATATAACATATATATTATACTTTAATTATAATATATATATCTCTCAATTATTTTTAATTCAATTAATATGACAAAGAAATAAAAGCAGCGTTCATGCGTACGTACAGCTTACCGTCTCCATGAACGGTGCATTTCATTTCTTACCTCTAAATGATATTTTAATATTATAAATACATGTATATGCTGGATATATATGATATATATGATATCCAAATCATGATTATAATTCTGGATATAATGAATCTTTGACCACACGAACAACATGTAATTGTAAGAAGTCCACTTTCGACTTAAGAACCAAATATCGACAAAACAAACATTATTAATTTAAATGATTACATAATGTTTATAACATAGAAATAAGTGATATAAAAGGACTAATGAACTTGAAAAAGGTTCTTAAGAAAGTATAAATTAACTCAAGTTTATTATTCAGGACGTTAATGAACGATCGAGTCATGTCGGACCTGAGGTAAGGGATCCTACCCTCTCTTTCTTTTTAAGTACACTCTTTTATGTCATTTATTTTAAGCTCATCTTTCTTATGATTGGGATGTTATTTTATATTAATATTACATTAAATATTATTTTAATATGATTAGATACCCTATTTTATCTCATCAAGCCATTTTTGACGTTTTAAGTGGCGCCGTTAGGCAGCCGATTTTTCGTAGGGGATTTTTCATCTCACTTTTCTTCCCGTGACATTTATGCTACGTTTTCCACTATTTCCTTTAAGTGGTTTATGTAATTCCCATTATTATAAACTTTGTGTAGTATAATTTCAGTTATGTGTATTTACATCTTCACTGTATGACCCTTCTTCCATGGGGTGTACGTTTTGAAAGTTACCCAACTCGGTAAGGGGACCTTACACCCTCCTCTTTTTAAAAAGACTTATTTTTGTTGTGTCATTGCATTTTATTATGTTGGGATATGTTCTTCAATATCCATATTGATGTAAAATTTATTTCCAACTGACGAGATACCATTTTTGTCTCATCAACTCATTTTCCGAATTTTAATGTGACGCAATTAGGCTGTTGAATTTTTACAAGGGTACGTCTTTACCCAATTTCGATTTCTTTGGGTTCAACTTGTAATTCTTGAACATGTCATCCTATGAATATGTGTGAATGACCTCTGATTGTTTCACACTTAATATCCACTTATATTTGGTGTATTTATATTTCTCACACATAATTATGTGATATATTTATCCTTAATTTAAGGATACCATCTTTATAATGGATTTTATCTCAATTTACATTTCCATTGAGACTTCATTGTTGTTATGCACCAATTCACTCTTATATGATGTATATACTATCCTTTGACATATTATATCATTAATCCCATTATTCTCATGATATTATAATGTTCGGATTAAATTTTATTCCAAAATTATTTGTATTCAAGAGTCTCTCATTTTGTTAAAAACTCTTTAACAAAAATATCATTTTAAATGTTTTAAAGATTCATTATTCTAAATCGTTATCTTTAATGTCCATGTTGTCAAAATGGTTTTCAGTATTTATTTATATGGACGTTAATATTTTAAAATTATAATTCTATTAAAATCTTCAAAATTGTATGGGACACTTTGATTCAAAAATCTCTTTTAGATGGTTTTTGAAAATGGATTGATTAACTCAATATCTTGGAATTGCTTATTGTGATTGAAAATGAAATGTTTTTATTGAAATGTTTATATTTTCAATATTTATGTGAAATAATGGTACTTGGAAATTTTATGGGTGGTTACGTGATAAACCATATTCCGGGTGGTGCCGTGAATATTAGGACGGGTGGTTACGTTATAACCTCCAATGCATTGGGTATGGAAGTCGGCTGTATGGATATTCCATTAAGTATGTGTGGAAGTCGACCATATGTTTATTCTATTTAAGTATGTTTATGTCCAAAAAGTTACCTTTAAATGTTATGTGTTCTTTATATGGGTTCTATGGTAATATTTTGGTTACAAAAGGGTAAGTAATGGTCTTTTATTCAGTGAAGAGTTTTTACTACTTCATAAAGGTGAAATGTATTACTTTGGTAAAGTATTCATGGTTTATTTGTTGTTTTGAAAAACTAACAGTTTTCCTTCTTTGTGTAACCTTTACTGGGCTTTTTATGTTCATCCCAACTTTTTGAAATGTTTTCCAAGGACATAATGATCAATAGGGTCATGGTTGAGATCAAGGAAAGACATTCTATCTAAAACATGGAACTAGACATGTTTCATTTTAAGTGTTTTTTATGGAAACTTAGTAGAAGTGTCTACTTTGTAATCTTATGAGACGTAATATTTATGTCCTAATTCTCTAAAACTCTACACCTGAAAAGATCCTCTATGTGAATTATTCATTTAATTCATGATTAAGTAATGTTTAAGGTCGGGGCCTTACATTGTTATGGCCTAATCTGTTATAAATAGAATTGCCCATATCATTTACCTAAATGCCTTATTATATAATGTAGATTTATAAAACATGTGAAATTATTTTTTTTATTATATAATAATTTCTTTTAAAGGCCTTAATGTATCATTAAAATTTATTATATTGTCCTTGAACAAGGATCACGTTATTGGTATAAATAAAGGTTTTTAACTTATGTACTTGAAATAGAAAAAATAAATGATGGCCTAAACTGATATAAGCATGGACTATGAAGCTCAGTTATCAAGATATTAAATTTACCAAGCCAAATTTGAGATCCCACAACATAATCATGATGGTAATAATTTACAAGATAAGTTAAATCTTATAGAGATCGTGGCCCAAACCATGTTCAATGAACCACACTATGTGAGTCCCAACATCGCCCACCATACTCTTAGAGAGTTGAGTGGTGAATTAAAGGGATATGTGTGAATACACTAGAATTATATGTAATTAAAATTTTTTATATAATGATTAAAATATTTTTATCGTATTATTATTAACTTATAAATGATTTTTTATATTTGATACAACAAAACACAAATAGTATATTTGGGTAATATTCAAAATCAATAAATAAAATTGTTTTGATACACTAATGGATTTTTGAAATAAATATAAATTTAATATAATATTATTATTTAATAATTTTTATTAAATATAAATTTTTATATAATTTTCATTAATTCAAATGTAATTCTTATTAGGGTTAAAAACTGATATTTTCAAAAAAACACCATAATTTTTTAATAAATGTCGACTTTATTTTAAATGTGAAAATTCATATATATATTTAATTATTTAGATAAAATTTATACTATTTTTGGAATCAGGATTTTGAAATTATCCAACGGTGAATGTTTCATCATTTTCTGAGTGAGTCAAAATTTCGGGCAAAAATTAGGTACTATATAAATAAAAAAATTAGAAAATGATAATGATCCAAAAGATATGTAATTATTTAAAAAAATTAGATACTATACTATATATATGTTTTCTCTTTAATAAAATTTTCCTTTATGTTTATTTTATTTATTATTTAACACCATTATAAATCCTCCAGAATATATAATATATTTTAATGTTTTAAAACCATTTCTTTCTATGTGTGACTAACCTTTACATGGGAAATTGAATTATATTATTAATATTAGACCTTTCACATATTAATAATTATAAACATCCCAATTTGTATGAATCTATGGGAAATAATAATGGGGTGGATTATGGGTTGGGTTATATTATTATGTAGGTCCAAAACCATAATAATAATAAAATCCCCCACATTTCATATATAAACCCATAGAATCTCCCATTTTATATTCAATAAAACACATGATATCACATAAATAATTATCTTTTATCTTTCTATATTACTTATATTGCGCCCTTAAAATCTAAATAATCCCCTCACATGCATTTGTTGTCACACACTCAACTAAGGGATGTTCCACTCCCCTCTTTTTATCAAGAACTTCATTTTATTATCTATAAAAATTTTATTTTTCATATAATATAACTTATTATTCTATATCCACCATAATATCCATTTGATTTATAAATGAAAATACCATCCTTTCACTCTGATTAATCCTTCCATGAGTCTTAATATACAATCATTACCCTGCCGAAACTTATTAGGATATTTTTCTCATCACATTACAATTATATTATTTATTTAATGTTATTCCCATAAAATTATATAATATTTTGTTGGGATATTTTATCCCATATTTAATATAAATTATATTTAATTTATAGATGATGATACACCCCTTTAACACTCATTATGATTCCCATGATCTTTTCTGTATACCAATTACCATGCTAAAATATGGGTTGGATTCTTTTCTTTATTCTTTTTTCTTTATTAACATAGGCATTCTATTTCAAAATTATAATGTTTGGATACGTTTTTTCATGTACCTATTACTTTCCATTTGACTCATATGTTAGAAGATACACACTTCTCTATCATCAACCAATTTTTATCATCCTTTAAGTGACACCGTTATACATTCAATATTTCACTGCAATTTTCCATTCCAAAACAATTATGTAGTGAATAATATTCCCATTTAAAACAAGAATGTTCTACACTGTAAAAATATACATATTTTACATGGTATATACATGTATTTATTCCAAAATACTTGATATTTTAATAATTTATGATGATTAATGAATCAATGTCGTATGATCTATGTGGCACACATTATCACGATAACAATGTCAATGGGACGGGTGAACCCTAAATTATATAGAGCTCCAATGCATTGGGAAATGGTTAGTGTCATGATAAATCATGTTGGGATAAGGAGTAAACATGATTCCTTTATGGAAAAATTCCCACTGTGATGTCTTAGTGGTTTATCCTTAACCTATGTTTATGATGCAATGTTTTATGTTGTTTCCACATTTCCCATATTATGGTCATCATTTTATATTAAGTCTCATTATTCATGTTTATGATTAATACTATTTATATTCCCCAATGAGATTTTTATTTTCTTCCATTTATCAACTTATTCTAATTGTATTCCCTTAATGGTCTTTACAACTAACCAATTTCTAATGTTTTTTCTAACATTATCCTGTGTAGTTTTAAAATCCATGGAATTCTAGAAGTATTTCAAAAAAATATTAATAGTGTGGTTGAATTCCATGTTCAAGATGTTATTATATGTACATAATTATCATATACAATATACTTATTGATATATTAGTTAATAATAAGTGTAATTTTATATAATAAATTATGTATTAATATGTAATAAATAATAGGGATATTATTAGTTTGAATATCATGATTTCTTTCAAAATAAGGATGAATCTATAATTCTTGAGAAATAATGTGTAAATGATTTAAGGATTATAATGATAATAATGAATGCATGATTTTTTTGTAGATTACATGTAATTTTCAATGAATATTTAGAAAACAAAAAATAATTAATTTTCATTGATAAGTGATATTAAATGATCTATTATATATAAGAATAAAATTAATTGAAGTACAATTTTCTTTTTATTGAAGGATGCTAATTACAATAAAATGAGGTGTATGAATTGAGATTTATCATGATGTTGGATCTAAATTGAATGGATTTTTTGTGCCTAGAAATATCCATTAACCTGGTTACTCTAACTATAATGTAACTGATAAAGAACATTATTACACTATATGTTGGTTTTATTATCATTTTGTTTGGAATTGACTGTTATTAAATTAAATAATAGAACATAATGTCAATAAAAAATTTATGAAAACATTATAAAATTTGTGTCGTCTATTATGGGGTTCATTAACTAGTTTCATATATCCTCTTTGTAACAACATAATAATATTAAAATAATTTACTTGGAGTAAATTTTTGTAGTTGGTTAACTATGATGATGTAAGTGGATGGAGGATCATAATATATCATTCCAGAACATTAAATGATTCAGTCTAAAACAATAATTTAACACCAGTTGTGACTATGATTTCATATGATTATTCTTAATTATGGAACAATATTTTTACCTAGAATTCGTTTCGAGTATGAGTGGTTCAACATATTTTAGATATAATAATATCATGAAAATATCAATATGTAGAAAGTGATGTAAATTTTCCATTTAATAGTAGGAAGTATAGATTTCAGATGTTGTGATCTTTATATTTCATTAAGCAAGATCAAGGATTTCATAAAAAAATAAATTGCAGATGAAGTAATTAAATATGTATTTTTTCATATTATATTATCCTATTTTGAAAATATTTATTTTTTATTAAGGGAGAGAAATTTTTTATTTATTTACAAAAGCAAATCAACATGAAGGTTGAGAAACCATTGTGTGTTTGAATTTTTTTAATCTAGTTACTAGTGAATGATGTCAACCTTATCTAATGTGAATCCTATTTTTATTTAAATGAAATGGAAGATATAAGGTAGAATACAAAATTAAAACCATCTTTGTATCATGGATTTGAGTTTTGGATATCCCTTATTCTTGAACCATTGTAATTATTTCAATAATATTGAGAAGATATTCATATTGAAGTTAGGATTAGTTTAATATTGAAATGGATACGAATAGATAAATATAATGGGGTAAAGAAGATACGAAATAATTGAGATGAATAGTGATATATTTTTTTCAATAATATCGAATTTAATATATAATTATTTGAGTTAAAAGAGCTAGGGAAATAAGGAAGTAGACTAAAGTGTCCAATAAATGATGATGTACTTAATTGAAATGGAAATATTGAATTACTCTTCATGAAATAGTTAGAGACATTTCTTATAGTTTTTATGTTTTCATCTATTATGTATGTTACAAAAGATCCATTCATGTATTAGAGATTTATTTATATGATGGTAACTATGATTGTTAAATGGAAGAGGTTACTACATGAAGACATGATATGTATGTAAAGGAAATATGTTATATATATATTGTGATTTTTTAGTGGTACTTAATGTGAATCATTTAAATGTAATAATGATTAATTAAAGTTAAATCAGTAACTCTATCATACCAAAAAATTGATTTCATTTTTTATAGATAAATACAAATGATACTGATTGTTGAACTACATATTGATGATGTTGAGTAAATTTAGTCGGACATTTTTAAATATTAATTTCGAAGATACATTTGTGGATTATTCAAGAAACTCAACTTATATGAATGTACCATTTATGAATGGGGGTACATGATAAAGATATAATTATCTTTATGTAACAATTTCATAAGGATATATTCTTACATACTAATGCATTATTGGAATATTTTTATTTGAATGAAAATATATGTGTATCCCAAATAAAAAAATTACTAATAATACAAGTTTTTATGAGATTGATTTTGAGTAAAATTAGTAATGTTAAATATAATAATACAATGATGTTCTATAAATATAATGTTCTAGAAGAAAACATATATAACCAATTATTCATATATAAAATATTGTGTTTTAGGAATCCTTAGAATTGTAAAATGGTCATTATGAACTAACCCAAATTTTTGTTTTCCATGTATATTGAACAGGTTCTAAATAAGAAAAAAATTAGATTCCCTAAAGTTAAATGTAAATGAAAATGGATTAGTGTTGAAAAATAGAGAATATTATGGATCTAAAATGTAAATCTTAAAGAAATAAATTATGGATGATCTGGAGGATAAAAGAAACTGATGATTGTGTTTTTTCATGAAGAATCATGCATATGATGTAATGTTTGGAAGTAGAAAAATATGTTTAGTATGGAAGATTCACTGATACAGAATACTAAATCTATGAGATCCTGAGTACTAGAAGAATAATTATGAGTTATCCTGGATGGTGTTTCATGATGGTAGTTTTTCTATGTACAAACTTTTAGATGTAGAATGTAAGGATGTTTATAAGTATAATTTAAATTAGATTTAAAGTTAAAGCAGATTTTAAGCCTTAAAAGGATTGAGATTCAAAATTTCATAGTTCAAATGATTCACTGAAACTGTATAATAAAAACTATAGAACCATAGGGGTTTCACCAATTATTTTTTGACTTTCCAAAGTCTATGCTAGCGTGGGCCAATGATTTTAAAAGGACAACCTACTGTTTTGGAGTAATTATTCATTGAGATTGTAAAATAAATTCAAAGATGTTAAGTTGTTCTTCTAAAATAAAATATCATGAGTCACATACAATGATTCAAGAAAAAACATTAAGTGTTTAGGAATATTAACCAATAGTTTTATAAGAAAAAGTATTAGAAAATATTTATTTTTTGGAATAATTAAATAAGGAATATTGGGAGAAGTGGTAAATTCAAAGGGGGGAATTCCTAGAGGATTCAATACCATGTTTCATGGAGGTTTAAATACTCAATGTCGATTATAATGGAAGGATATTTAATTAAAGAGAGAAATATGATGTTAAAGATGCGATACTATGTAGACAAATATAATTTTATAAGTGGTTTTTGGAAGCTCGTTATGTTAAAACAAATGTGTCGATCATTATTTTATAAAAGTTCATTTAATTTTTATGATGTGGTGAGTTTGAAATTAATGTTATAGATGATATTCATAGTCATGTATGTAAGGGACAGAACAAAATTTAATATTTTATAAATTCAAGGATTTATATGTTCTATTGGATTAAGAACCAATTGGTTTTAATGAAAGATAATTTTTAAAAGATAAGTTGACATATATGTTATCATTATATTATTAATATTAATAATTTATAGGGATTTTTTTATTACATGATTATTATTTATTTTGTCATTAAAAATATTTAGGTAACAAGGTCAGGATTCTTATAGATCATGTTTTTCTTTCATTAGTTGCAACTGATCTAATTTTGTGGAAAAGATCTTACTTTTGGTGAATTTACATAAAAGGCCTACAAAGAACACCCTATTAATAATATTTGTGGTTGGTGAATTAGACTTGGAGGTATCTATTACAATCATGGTTAGAATAATACAATCAATAGAAAATATTGGGTTTGTTATGATACCTTCATAAGGGTTAAAGAATAAAACTTATCACCCATTATAAGTTTGGGTAATATATAATACCTTAAAACATGACATATATCATAAGTTAATGATGATACAATCTCACCCTCTGGAATCAAATATATACATAAATGTTAAAATAAGTATCTCGGACTAGATATGAACACACTAAATATGTAGTCACCTATATCGGAGGCTGACCATGTTGAATTATTTTATGATGTGATATATTTAATTTTAATCTTGCATGTGGTGTCAATGTATTCGATGATGTGTACAAGATCCAATAATCCAAAAAATTATAAGGGTTCAAATAGTTAAATTGGGAAAAGAATTTTTAAATAATTTGGTCACAATGATTCACACCTTGTTTGAACACCCTCTATTACTAGTAGCTTCAAAATTACAAGTAAATTAGGTATTCATGGGTTGATATGATATCTCATATACCATATAGTAAGGACCAAATGAAGGTGTTCTCAACAATTTCAGGTCACACTACATTATATGTAATTTTAAATGTTAATTTATATTTTAAAAAATCAAAATGATATTTCTAATTGATTCATAAAAACAAGTAAGAATGTTTTTTACCATTAACATGTAAATCATTAATATAAATGTTTACATTAATTGATTTTATAAACAATAATAAATAACATTTCATAATAAAAAATGAATTACCCTACTTAAAATAATGTTTCATTATATATACAATAATATAATAGTAGAATAAATAATTACTATTTATATCAAAATAGTTTATGATACAGTTTTAGGGGAAATATGTTCAAATCCACACAACACCAAGGTTATTATAAAAGTCATTTTAAAATGGATTTAATATTTTATAAAAAATTACAGTGCAACTGATTTTCATTTATTGTTCTAAAAATAATTTATCCCACATAATTAGTAATCTAGGAAAATAGAAGTAAGAATATTCTAGTCATTTCTTGAAAATTCATTCAAAGAGTAAAGAGCCACGACCATAAACATTAGTGAGATTTATCCCTAAAAATGTTTCATGAATAACCATTAAAATTAATTAAAAAATAATTCATAAATAAATAATAATATTAAATAAAAATACAAAAAAAACTAATCCCTAATAAATACCTAGGAGGATTAATCCAAAAATAATCCCAAAGACATAGTATCCTAAAGAAACAAATAAATTTTCATAAGAATCATATAATTTCACCCTATAATAGTAGAAACTATAGAAAAACTAAAATATAATATCATTCTATCATGATAATGATGAAAACATGGTAAACACAAAAATATATCATTCATTGAACAATATAATTAAGATAATTATGAAAAAAAGACTGATTTCACCATGAAATCATAAAATCACGTAACATCCCGACCCACCGTGCCCTCTTAAAAAGCAGAAATTCAATCCTCTATGATCCCAAACTTGTATCCGTATCCCAGGGGCTAAAGACATGAACTATGAAAGAATATCTAAAATGAGAGGCATTTTCATAATATCCTTATATGCATGGACAAATCTCCATGACTATACAATGATGATAAATTAAAAAAGTGATATTATAAATGAATATATAAAATAACTCCCACATTATTGTAAGGGATAATGTGATGAAAAGAAATAAAAAGGATCCAAATACATGCCCTCCCAAAACTAGAAAATAATATCTAACCTATATAGAAGGAGGGGACTGCTATCAAATGAAAAAATGGTATACATATCATTCTATCAAACCCAAACTAAGCTCCACCAACTCCGGGTCATCCATGGAATGAATAAAAATATCCATCATCTTAATATGTACCCTCATGTGTAAGAAGAGCCCTTTTCGAGGTGAGTATAAAAATAACCTGTAAGATGGCCGGAAAACAAGAAAACAAAATACCACTAGAAATCATATCATTAAACATAGGTATGAAAAAAATATTTGAGATACGACAATAACTAATTATATCCCAGATATACTATTATGTGACTCTGAGTCGCAAAAGGTCTCAAGCACTATCATCTAGAGATCTGATTGAGGTTTCTTGGTAATGATAATCTAATGGAACTTCTCCCCAATCTATACTTGCATATATGATACTCATCCCAGAGGTCACACTAGTCTGCTCTAGCTAAGAAAAGTTTATAGGAAACTAATAAGTTTCATCTGAGATACATAATCCATAAAACTAATAACACATCAGAATGATCAGATCTCAATCCAATGATAGGTGTTAAATACCCAGGGCACCTTGGGGAGAAACCAAAAACAATTGGAAACATCATTTTATTAACGGATCTATGACCATGTAAGTATTGGTCATTCTGATTCAACAACCCCATCATAGAGAAATCATGGAGGACATGAGGGCTGCTCCGAGTCTCTTAGAGGGATATATGCTCCGAGTCACTAAGGGGTCATAGTTATGATGTTCGAAATTGTATTCCATACTAACCCCCATAGAAGTGTACTGATAAAACTCACTCCAGAATATGTATATTGAAAACTGAGAGGATTCATCTGATATACACACTCCATCATACTAAAACTCCATTGGAAAGATCAAATGATGATACACATATATGGTTCAACACCCATGGCCCACTAGGGAGACATCTGACCCCACTAGTATCATCTTGCAATATATGAAATATATTCTTGAGTAAGTGTTGGTCATGCTAACAACATACCCAGTGAAACCACATATTATATGAGGATCTCTCCATGAATCTCATAGGGATACATGCTCCATGATTTTAAGGAATATGTTAAAGTAGAATAAGATAACTAACTCTAGGATAAGGGAACTCACCCTCACTACCCTGATCATTATGAAGTTGAAGAGGGGTCACTCTCTATGATGAGAACTAGATGATACACTAAAACCTCAAAGGAATAGTCCTAGGAAACACAGTCAATATTTACTGGTCCAAGGAATATCATAGAATCTCAGAATAATATTGAAATGAGTGGAAATATGACTCTAATATATCCTTAATGGAGTAAAAAATGTATCCCTAGGGGTACATGGAATGTCTATAAAATCATGGATCTCTATATATCTCGTGACCACATGTAATTCATTTTGACGCCATAAATTCCATGTACCAAGGGTACATGACATATAGATGTCACGCAAAGTACTTGTCCATGTTCAAGAACATGTCTCATCACATGTACTCAAGTGTACTCATGTGCATCTGAAGTACACACTGTTTGGAGTCACTTGGATAGAAATACATGTACCCCCCTTTACACAATAATCCATCATCCGTGCATTACATGGTGTGTCAATGGGAACACATGATAAGTAACACTATATGACCTCATGAATGTGTACCCCTTGGGAATGCATAGTTGGTTAGATAAAGGTCACATGGTTTGTGACACGTGACACATGGTATGTGATAATTATCTCATTATAGAAACCCTATAATTGAAAAGTGGTGACTACACATTATGTTTTCATAATAATACACATAGTGTATTCATTTTTTTCAGATAAACCATGGATGTCATCAATCATCTTCTAATTCTGATGCAACTACAATTTATTTTTCCCAAGAAATATAGATTAGGTACAACCATGTCCCACCATTATCTTCTCACCTAATTCCAACCACCTAATTTTTTAATTTACACCTCTCATCTTCTTTCCCCCAAGGGTTGTAAAAAACACATGCATGATAAAATCTTATCTTTATCCAACAAATATGTGGATCTCTTATCATCATTACATTATAATAAACCGTGTTAGATATCCCTCGCAAACTTTTAGTAGTGATCAATTGAACCAAATAACGAATGTGTAATGATTTTTCATTACATATTCATTGAATCAAGGGATAAAAATTTTAAATTAAGAATGAACATAGAGTTGGGAGATAAAATAAACACAAACATTAGTAGAACACTGATTCTAACGTTCATGTTAGACTAAATTATTTGTTATAGTGAGAAGAATGTAGACAAAATAAAATAAAGTAATATCACTTCCAATAGTGCTAAAAGATAACAAATTACCCAAATCAAATGATCGATTAGTGAATTAGTTTTTTAGTTTATTAATTCATATTTTTCATTAGTGAATATAAACTAAGCTGTACAAACAAAATAAAATAACCCTTCCTCAATTTGAATTGATAATTAATGAAGAAAGATAACATATCATTATCGTTGATGATATCTAAATGCAATATTGTTGTTATAAATCCTTATGGTACTCCGGTTGTCCATCTATGATCTTGATGACTACCAATATTCCTTGACACTCTCCACCAAATTATCAGGGTTATGAGGATGACCCTTTGAATTGGTTATAAAATTATATTTATAGAGGAGAACCTAAGTTGATGTGTCAACCTAATAAATAAAATAAATTAAATTATTTATTTTATTATTTTCACCCAGAATGGATTTTAACCAAACTCCCCACACTGATAAAGGTTATATCATTCCAAGGTTAAAACCTAGTTTTCGAATATAATAGTGGTCTTAGATATCCTATCAGTTGTATGATTTGGGAGTTATTATAGATTTTCATGCAAATTTTCATTCCATGGTATTAATATATTTTATATTTCCAAAATATCAATTTAGGCTCACTTGGAATTTAATTCTCACATTGTCTTAGTTCACACCTCTATAAATACTCACATACATGTTACAAAAGTCTTCAAAAATACAATTCAATAAATTATATCCCTATTCAAAAAAAAATTCTAAATAAATCTCAAACAAAAAAATTGGGTGTTTTTATCTCTCAACTTGGTCTCCAACTCCCACAAGCTCCCCTAATGGATTATTTTTCTGTTAACCAACATTCAACCCAAGTAAATACATATCCATGAAGGGTATTTTCCTAGAAATTATCAATTCCATTGGATCCTTGATAAAGAAAACACTATTCCCTACAACCAATACTATATAGGTTAATATCATGCAATGAGTTGTGCACATACCTCAATAGTTATGACAAGTAGTGGAAAGCAAAGAATCAAAACTATTGTGTTTAAGAGGTTAATTGTTACACCACCTTTCTAAAATAACAAGGTAGCAAAAAAATGTACTAGGAACACAGTATATATCTTAAGACCTTGGATAAAACTCTGAAACTCTTGAACTAAAAATGCATTTGTCTTTGGTTTGTGTTGAACCCATGGTGTTTTTGTGTAGTGTTCATCTTACCTCGGAAGAATTGTACCCTTACAACCATCCCTACCATCGAAACTAGGACCTGACTATTTTCACCAAGGTATGACTATTATAATAGTTACTTGAAAGGTACTTCATATATGAACTCAAAAAGGTTCTATATCGGTGATGGAGTTGTAGTCACCATGATACAAACAATCCACTGATGGTAGATCATCCTCCCAGCTATGAACCAAAACTATCATATAAGACTGAAGCATGTTTAACTGAACCTAGGAGAAAATAATGTTCTCAACTACAACTGACTCCCCAAAGACAAACTAAATCCTCTCCCTATTCATATCGTGAAGTAATCATCATAGTATAAAAATATATTCAAGGGAATTCCACAAAGACGGGCTACCTCCTTCATGAAAAAGTTTCTCAAACTATCCAAAATGATATGTTGGTCATCACCCTCAGACCAGAGATATAATAAGACAATATCTTGAAAACTTGTTGCAACTCTATTTCCTCCAAAACTGATTCCAAGAGATACTAATACATCCTCACCTCAACCAGATGGTCTACTTTGGGGAAACGACATCATCAACACATCCTATAACAACATGTCTAGTGTCACCATCCATTCATGAACAAGGATGATAACCTTGCCTCCTTTTAAAATTGATCAGAAACATATCCATTAGAGATATAGTCCGTAAACATCTCACAATCGATATCCTTTAGTTATAACACCCTAGATATCGAAAATATTTAAGGTGTAAAAACTATTGAATGGAGGTATAGCACACCATCCTCTATTGTCTCATGTTATCTAACTCGGACATCAACCATACATTTATGTCCCCAAAGAAAAATACCATGAACTGGTCCAGGAGACAAGTCTCACGATTCTAACTTGGAATAAAAAATACAAAAATTTATCACCATGAACTCATAACATCCATTATGTCTATTGAAATCCACTTCAAGAAAATACTTCTCCAAAAGAAAATCTATTGATATCATATCTCATTTTAAAATAATTAGAAAAAAATCACCCAAAACATTGGTCAAATATCTCAACAATAGCATCTGATACTTTACATCATGTCACCTAGTTCATGTGACACAAATTCATTTCCATCCTCATCCACTCATTCACCTCTCAGTACAATAACCCTCAGATTCCTTGGTGAACATATTGGTTCTTAAAAATATTTTTTGTCTACAAACTCGCAACTTCACCTTCATCTTATGAAGATCAACGTGCACCATCTGATTGGATATCATAATTTCCACAGGTAATCCCTGTTTCCAGTCATTATAAAAGAGTAACTCTAATTGTAGAGATAAACCCAGTTCATCCCTAGGAAATACACCCTCATACTCCACTACCACTGTAAAAAAACTCACCACATTAATTACTCTAAAGGTATCATTATCCAACTGATATTATGCCATTTGTAACCTAATGCACATGATATAATCCTGCTCTATGTGGGGACACTTATTATCAAATGAGGAATATTATATACCAACAAACTAAAACACTCCAACACCCATTGGTATCAAGAAACATATAATCGAAGGTAGTAAACAAGTCCATACAGAGGAAAACACCATAGGGTCTCACCACCACTATAAAGAGATTATACATGATGCTCTCCCTCTATACATATTGAAGTCACACTTTTAGTAAAATTATTTAATCACTGATCCTCTCCATATGGGACTTAAATACTAGGTTCAAGAAAGAAGTATCCTCTAGTTTCACTATGTCTTGACTTGGGGATATTCTTAGATATAAGTGTCTCCTGACTCTCTTTGAAAACTATAACTTGGTAGTGATGATGCATGCCATGCCATGAACCACACTTAAACCTTATGTGATCTCCTACTTCATGGAACTCATAATTTCCCATCCCATCATATTTAAAATATAAGTGAATTCTTTAAATAATTTTAAAAATAAACAATATCAATCATAAAAGTCACAAGAATAAAACCCAACATCTCAACACTATCTGATTTGGGCTCCACTGACCTGCTTTCTTAGTTTTAGATCAGGTATTAATAATGTGTCTCACATGAGGGAAATTTCCCTCTTCCTTACATGACAATAGTCTTGTGACAATCACCAACATAGGCCACTACCAATTCCCCATGTATCCTTGAAAAACACTCAATCAAAGGTGAAAAAATATTGTCTCATACTACTGTATAACAGTACTACAACCAAAGTAGAGGGAACATAGATTTTACCTCAAACACTCTTGGAGACATTGGGTAACGAACATACATCCCTTGTGGTTGTCCAAGATTCTGACCACTAGACTGGTGATCAGGGGGTGGTCTAGCTGGGGGTGGTGGTTGTTGCATCAAACAAAAGAACCTTCCACATTCTACGACTACCCCACCTCCTCCAACACGTTCTTTTCCCTACAGACAACTTTAATCATGTCCATACCTATACTTATGATGTTCATCAACCACGTCTCTAACTGAAGCACGATGGGTAACATAAAACCATTTGAGGTGTCCATACCCATCAAAGGCATAGAATCAACCATTCCTTGGTTGACTAAGTTATCCATGGGGTATTTGTGAATGATGATCCCTCATGGAATGAGACTTTTTTCAAAATCCTATTGTTGGTACATATTTATGACCCTAACATCTAGTAAATGCATACCCTAAAAACTCATGATAGTCACTCAAACCCTAAGAATCATCCTGTAGTACCAAAATATCCATTCACAACTTAGTTTTACATGCTGCATCCATTAGAACCACCGAATGTTGGTCTAAAAACTAATCAATAAGAAAAAGTTCCACCTACTAACTATCATAAACAATGATTACCCATGACTAACACCCACAGGGGGGAAATCATCACTCATCGGGTCAAGCTCTATACTATAATATGGAAGCCTTTCTATTTTTCATCACGGATACATCATGAATGAAGAATACATGTACCATGATCAAAGGCTATATCTGGTTAGATAAATCAAAAAAATCAAAACCATTACCCATTACTATATGACAAATGTACAAAAGTATTAAATTAAAGCATTACTTATATGTATCAAGTCCACAAGAAGGTTATCAAATTTCTATAGAATGGATTTTTTGGTTGCCTCACCAACAATAAATTCACCATACATAGAGAGACACTCAATACACCTGTCAATATTTCCCGAGTTCCAAAATCCAAACTCACTTATAGACAATAGAAAATAAAAAATATAGTCCTAATATGGAACTCATTAGGGACCCTGCATATCATCCAATGAAATTTCCTAACACTTTAGTCTTAGTATTACATCTGACTCCACTCTTTGAAGACCCAGCCCACCAGGGCTATCCCAGTAGGTCGAATTTCATGCCACAACTACACCAAGATTGCATCAATGGTCTTGTGTATATCGATAAGTATGGATACAGAATATCCAAATTGGGATACCTTTTCATAATGTAATTGTATCAACAAACATGTCTCCCATCCCATAAAATGAAGAGGATGTAATAAAATATGATACTATAAATTCATGCATAACATCAATCTCATACCAATGTATGGCATAATGTGATGGAGAGCAATAAAAATGTTCCAAATACAAGCCCACAGAAAACTGGAAAATAAATTAGTCCCTTATCAAAAGGAGGGGAATATAACTAAATGAAACAGTAGAATACACCTCTTTATTTCTGGTCTAAAATAAGCTCCACCCACTCCTGTTCCTCTAATGACTCTATAAAAATTCATGTTTTCTATATAAGACATGACAAGTGCGGGCAGAGCCTGTTCATGGCTGAGTATAAATATGCCCATCAAGACATCCCAAAAACACCAAACATAATGAATCAAGATTATTTATATAATAAAATATAGGTATGATAAAAACAGTATTTAAGACATAATGATAACCAATAATATACTAGATACACTTATAAGAGACACTAAGTCATAAAATTTCTTAACCACTCTTAGCCATTGATCCACTTGAGGATTCAAGGTAAAACTTATCCAGGAGGAACCACTCTCCAATATATATATAGATTGATCAAACTCAACCCATTTTCCACTCTTGTTAGGTATTTCCAAGAATAATTACCTAAGAAATTGAGATGGTTCATCTGAGGAACACACTTCATCATACTAATAAGCCATCAAAATGATTGTATCCTGACACATAGATATTGATCAATTCATAGGGATCACTAGGGGTCACTAGACCCTACTAGAGACATCCTCCAATATAGGGGATTGATTACCATATATGTTTTGCTCATTAAAATTCCATAATCCATTCCTAGTGAAAACATTATGTTCTTGGGGGCCTCCCGTGGCCTCTCGAGGAGATACATACTACAAGTCACTGAGGGGTATGCAATAGGATGTTGGAAACCATATTTGGCACTAAACCTCATAATTTTTTTTGAGACAACTAGATATATGAAATTTGTATAGAAAAAATTGAGGTTTCATCTATCATTCAAATTCCATCAGACTAATACCCCATTTGAATGATCAATCCTTGATAAAAAAAACAGATGGTCAATGTAACATTCCATTATTTTTGGACTAAACTTATTAAAAATTAAATTACATTATTTTTATTGGTTTCATTAAACACAATTAATATTTTATAATACATTACAGGAAAACCCATATTTATATTTCAATTCATATGACAAATTGTTTCTTTGATAACTCGTGTTACAAAAAAGGTCGAGTCTTACCAGACAACAATATATTACAAATATTATTATTTAACAATATATTTATCTCCTTGATGTTGCAATGGAAGGAATGAATAATACAAACTAAATTATGAAAATATGATAACACATTTTTTTATAAATAATTCATTGGTTACCAATTAATTATAAATTAAAACAGAAAAAAGTGGATAATAAAGGATATATTTTGTTATAAAAAATTATTTTCTTTGCTCCCAAATTTGCATTATCATAATGAATTAAATAAATTACAATTATTGAAATATATTAATTAAATAAATATTTTATATATTTCATCTACAATATAACATTAATCAAATGGGTTCTCTATAAATGATGTAAGAAATACAATTTTACAAGTAAAATCAATAATTTTTAATGGATGTTTTGCTGCCCTTAGATGGAGAACATGTTTTAAAACTAAAATTTGAAATATTTATTAATTTGAATTCATAAAATAATAATTATTTTATTAATATGAATTTCATAATTTTCATGGGATTATTTTATTATTATTTTTCTGAAATATTTCATTTTAGGATGAATTGTGAAATATAATGACTTTCAATTGAAAAATGAATTTTTATCGAATTAGTTATATAGTAATGTTATATATTAAATAAGAGTTAAGGAATTTTCAGATAAATTTTACATATGTTAATAAAATTTATTCCATTCTAATAAATTTCACAACAAAACTGAATATTGAAACATTTCAATCTTTTGAACCATTCCACTTTAGAAACATGTGGTCTCATCCAATTTTAATTATTAAATTTAAATTAAGTTTTTCAACATATGTGATTTATATTTGGAAAAATGGATTCAATATTTTGAATCAATATAATATATAATTTATAACAAGGACCTAATAATAATTTACTAAAATTATTAGTGAAAAAAGTTAAAATGAATCATTGCGATTAATAGAAAAATGGGTTTACCAATAGACTAAAATGTAAACATAAGGGAAAAAAAGAAATATAAACTTGTAGAAACCCAATATTATGTACATATTTCGACCATAAAACCACTTTTATCCAATATTAATAATTATAGATGGCACATTATGTAATGGATACCACCCAATAGTGTTTATCTTTTAATATTTAAAAAAATCCCTCTCCTCCTACACTATAAAAAGGAATTGACCCCCTGGTTATTCACTCTTATTATTCCATTTTTTTCATCCAAAACCTACTCAAATAAACTCAAAAATTTTATCAATGTATCCTAGAATTAATTTTTGGGGAATAAATTAAACCAACTAAGTCTTTTGGTGAAAACCAAATGAAGATACCTGAAGAAGACATAACGTTTTTTAACAGTCATTTGTGTTTTCTTTCTTTATTAAACCTTCTAAGTTATTTTAATATCATGGTTATATAATAATATTAAAATATTAAATCTATTTTGAGGTTTTTATATTAATTTTATGACCTAAAACCATACAAACATCCATCAAATGAGATACACAATCATCTCTCGTTTGTATGATCGACTACCGCATCACGAACTAATGTCATTTGTTCTTCCATTACAACCTTTTAAGATTGAGAATGATGAGGAAAATACTATTAACATTTTACAAATATTATTTTAAGTATTGTTATATATTTATTATATAACCCATACTATTATGTATTCATTTTTTGGGGATGTGATAACGTCATTCGTGTGTACAGCGGACTACCGCCTCACGAAGAATGTGATTTGTTCACAATTTACACAGAATGTATTGATGATGAGTTTTATATTTCTATGTGTTGCATATTCAATTAAAAAATTTACTTTAATTAATATATATATATATATATATATATTAGTTTTCAATATTTTTTTTAATACAATAATGAAAATGTAAACAACATTCATGCATGCATACGACCACCCATCTCCATGAATGGTGTATATCATTTTCTATCACTACATTTTATGAATTACTCAAAATAACTATATCCTACAAACATATACTATTTTAATATAATTTTTAATACTAAAAATTACGACACAACTATTTAGGTAATGAAACCAAAAATATCAATTGAAAACATATAAAAAACAATGATGTTATTACCCAAAACAAATCATTAACATGTGATTTCTAATAAACAGGTAATAAAAGGTCATAAGAAATTAATATATGACGATAAAAATATTAAAATTGTTATTTTAATTTTTAATAAAATGTTAAAACCAATATACAAGAGGTTAAATCATGTTCAACCAAAAGAAATTTTTATGTAAGGGGTTTTTCTCCTCTCACTTTTATTTTTTCAAGATTCATCACATAAACACCACTTATTTTTATATTGTGATCTATGTAATTCCCATGAATATATTTTATGATTATTATTAATAAATTTATAGGGATTTATATAACCATTTTGGGATCTATATTTCATGGGCTTTACTGTCTCAAAGTCCCCAAAGCGATTAGGTTTTTGTTTCCTAAATTATCCATCTTTAAGAGGTTTGTTAGGTTATACACCTATCTTCCTTTATAAGGTTTATATAATAACAAATTTAAATTTTATATAATTAATTATAATTATTTTTTACGGTATTATAAGTATCATTTATTGATATTGTTTCATGGGGATTCTAATTCAAATATACAAAAGTGGTAAGAGTCTTTTGTTATAACCTCATTATTTTTCAGGATTCTGAATGATTATTCTTCCACTGCTAAAATCCTATAATAATAAAGAAATAAATTATTATCATTTTATTAAAATATTTTAAATATATTTTATCATTTTCTACTCATTTTTACTTAAAAAACTTTAGAAATTGTTTTTATGAAAATCCATCTATATTTTACTCGTTGGTAAGAAATCTGTTTTCCTTCAAACCCGTGTTTTCTAAAATTATTTGAAAAATTCATTAAAAGTGTTTTTGAAAAGAAAAAGATTATTTCCTCAATAATTTTTGAAAGGAACTTAAAAATATTCCTTTATAATATTTCAAGGTTATTTTAAATTAAATGGAATTTTAAAATGTTTTATTTTTTAAAAGTGATTTTCATATTGAAAAGTCCATTTTCATCATAATAACATTAATGATATTGTAATGGTATTTCAATTCATCATCATCAACATCAACATCCATTTTTGTTACATTTGATTAGATGGGGATAATTTGTAGTGATACCATACTCAATATTTCTCTATATGGATTAGGATTTTTTTAAATATATTATTATGAAACACGTTTCTTTTCCACTGGTTTATTATGCTTAAAAGAAATTGATATTATAAATATTTATTATCCATTAAATTATCATGTTTTTATTATTATTATAATTAATTTTTTATATTCATGATATGTTACATAAGAAATATATGAATTTGGTGAGCCCAATATAGCTTATATGACGGTTTGAGTCCCCATTTTAGCTCACAGTTCAGCACGATATAACTTAAATGGATTTTTGCACCCCATTATGGATCATAAAAATGGGTTATCTATATATATCTTATACAGAGGGTTAATCCCCATTATACCTCATGGGTGAGCTCGATATAACTTATATTAATGGTGATCTTCATTACATATCACTGAAGCACTAGGTGATGATTATATTAGAAGACATATGTATAAGTATTCTAATTAAAAAGGGTTTTTAAGGGGTTTTATGAAAATTATGCTCTTGTATAAAAAAATGGTTTTAATTTCATGTTATGTGTATATAATTCTCTTCATGGTTGATATTGATGTCACATTTCTCATGATTATTGATTTTTATGACTCTTCCATTCTTATTTTTTTATTATTGATGAATCAAGAATTGATGGGTATGAATTATTTTATATTTTGCTCATGGAATTTTATTATTTTGTTATACCCTTATGAACTTCTTACGTGAAATGATTACATTTATATTCCATTTCTTATGTTTGCCATTACTAATAATAGGATATCACCTTTCTTATGTTTTTTTCGTGGGATTTAAATTATTATGTTTAACGAGTTGTTTCTGTAAGGGATTACATATGGATTATCACAATGTATTAATGTCACAAAGAAAAGCTCCGTTAAATTCGATAAATTCACATTTATTGTCATGTGAATTCCCTATGTAGTTTTTTATAATTCTATAAAACTAAAAACCTAAGAGGACCTCAAGGTTATATGTTTTCATAATTTATCATCATTATTTTTTTTAGTTTAAATGAAAAAATTGGATCGCAGTTATTGACATCATGGTTGGAAATGTAAAGTTGGTGATTTTAGCATAGGATCCTGGATTACTGGTCCTAGTATATTATAATAAATATATATTTTTAGTTTAGATAAATTATTATATTTTTTTATTTTCATGTAAGTTTATCTTAACAATTATGAATACCATCATTGGTATATAAGATTATGTATGATCATAAGTTCAATGCCTTAGTCACCTCATTTGTGAGTTTTAAGTAGTGAATATTCTGAGGTTATTAATGAAAATTTTGAAGTCATTTTATTGGGTTGAGTTATTTGAAACCCATAGGATAAACCATAATTATTTTTAGGGTGGAATAACTTTAGAGTGTTATAGAAAAAAATGGTACATCCCGTATTCATAGAGACAACCTGTTATATCCAACTACGTAGTGGTAAATTATCCCATGACCGAAGGATTATAATGTTTTCATGCATAAAAATATTCTATATGATTTTATAGTCAGTTCGAAATTTTTATTGGTGAAGACTATTTTTATTTGGTAATCATATGAGATTTTAATTTAGGAATTATGGTTTATTATTTAATATGATTATATGGTCAAATATTTTTAATAGTTGGGATTCTATCATAGTTAAGAAAAATTTGAACATTTTTGTGGATAATTATTTATGGAATGATTTAGTTTGAACATTGGGTATAACTATTTAATTATTAATATTAGTGTATCCTATTATGGTTTATAAATTTTTGGAATTATATTACCATGTTATAACCATTTTTGGATAATGCATAAAGAATAGAAGAATAGTTTGTTATCATATTTAGGGTTTTGCGGAATTTAAAATTGGATTTTAGTGATTTAGGTGGAAAAAATCAACATAAATACTCATATTCGAGAGAAAAATAAGATATTGTAGGGTAAAAAGGCTAAGGGATGAAACATTACTATTCATAAGAGTATATTTCAAAAAAAAATTAATCTATATGGTGATCGATTCTATCAAATTTTGAGAAAGGATCTTGAAGAAACTGTTATCCCATTCCCATCATTTCTGATGATATATACGACCTTTTACACACATATTTTTCTGGTTGTTTTTTTTTTGTAATTTAATTCATATTGACCACATTCTATTTCACTTTCTATTCTTCTGTGGGAATTATTTTTCCCTTCCAAATATATAAACTATTTTTTCACCAACGTTCTCTCTATGTGAAATCCTAGTAATGTGTAACTTCAGGTGTCCATTGTGTTTCTCAATTTCCTTTCTCATTGGATATTTTATATATTTTTTTATTATGTGGGTATAATTATAGGAATTATGACCAATTTTAGTCCTTTTAAAATGAAGAATAATTTTTATTGTGAAATTCATTTTAAGGGGGTAGGCCGTAACATCTTAAAATTTTATATAATATCTTCTTTCAAATTAATGTAAATTATTTGATAGTTTTTGTTACACTCAATGCATGGTTTAAATATTTTAAAATGAAATATTACGTTTATCTTGTATTTCAAATGACATCATGTTTCTTCTATAACTTGTTTTACACACAATATTGAGTCTTATCATACAAAAATATAATACTAATATTATTATTCAATGGCATAGTTTTCACCTAGATTTTAGAACGGAGATAATGTATATGATTAACTGAATTATGAAAATGTAGTTTACATATATATATATAATCAATTCATTGGTTAAAAAATAATTTAAATGAAAATAAAAACCAATTGAATATAAAGGAAATGTTTTTATAAAAAACTATTTTTATGCACCGAAAGGAATTTTATCAACATAATTAACATTAATTACTAATATTGAATAATATTAATTAATCATGTATATATAATATGAATTTTCGTGTTTTACATGAATCATATTATTTTTCTAGATATGATATACAAGAAATCCACTTTTATGCATAAAAAAGATTGTATTTTTCTAATAGCGCTTTTCCGACTTTTTATCCTGAAATTGTTTTAAAACTAATTTTTGACTCTCTTAAAAAATTTTGACAAAAATAAATTAAATTTTTTAATATGACAATAAAATATTTCCTTAGGGTGATTTTTTAATAATTTTCTAAAATATTTTATTTTTGTATGAATAGTGAAAGAAAATGATTTTTTATTGGCAGCTGCATTTTTATTCATATTATTTATGTAGTTAAATTATTTAAAAAATGGTTTTTAAAGTATAATTAGATAAATTTTAAATATATTATTCTAATTTAGTTAATTGGAGTCAATGTTTCACTGAAACTGTATTTAAACACATTTTAAAAATTTATAATTTGTGACATTAAAAACCGATTGTCTCAACGCATCTATGGGATTAATTTTTAGTTAATTTATACATAATATGTTATTTTAATTTTTAAAAAGTGGATTATATTTTTTAATAATCATAATTGTAATTTTATATATGTCCATCATTATTTTGGACCATAATGATTACTCAAAGCACCTCAAATTAATAATAACGATTAAGAGAAAAATGAGTTTAATAAGGGATATGACACTAAAAATAATGGAAACAATGACATAGAAACTTTTATAAAACCCATTACATAAAAATATTTCAAAAATATACCATATTTTATAGAATTGTGTTTCTTATTTGGGGAACAGGATGTTAGGGAGACCACACAAGAGTGTTTACCTTTTCATATTAATAGGAATGTCACTCTTCTATTATAAAAAGGCACTCACCCCCTCACTTAATCAAACCCCTCAATCATTTTGAATCATCCAAAACCTACAAAAATAAATTCCCAAATTCCCTCTAGTAATTCAATAATAATTTATTTGGGAATAAATCTTATCAATAAAGTCATTTTGTGGGAACCAAAAGGATGTACCTGAGTAAGATTTAACTTTCGATAACAGATGATTTAGTTTTATTTCTTCATCAGAACCTAATAATTATTTTCATATCATGATTATATAATAAATTCAGTATCCTAAATATAGATGTTTATTGTTATTTTTATTGTAATAAAACCACACACACTTCCATCAAAAGGGATATGAAATCATCATTATTGTGTACGAAGGATTACATCTTCACGAACCGATTTCACTCATTATTCCATTACCACCTATTAAGGTTGAGAATAATGATGTCGATGACATTTATATTATATATATTTATTATTATAATAGAATTATAGAATTATTAAATGACTCATAAATTAATTAATTCAATTTTTTGGTATTTGATAACATTTTTCATGTGTAGGGAGGACAACCACCTCACGATGCGATGTGACATGTTCACACATTACATAGAATGTACATAGGATGAAATTAATAATACTATGTGTTACATATAAAATATAAATTATAATGATAATGGTAATATATATAGATATATATATATATCAATTAATTTTCCTTATTTCTTTCAAAATGAAAAATAAAATTGAAACAACATTCATGCATACGTACAACCCACTGTCTCTATACATGATATATTTAATTATTTATCACTAAATTACATAGATTTCTCTAAAAACATCTATCATATATATGTATTTATTTATTTATATCATATTAATATCATGTTTTAATTTATTTAAATTAGTAAACATGTATTTAATTAATCATAACAATAATATAAATTCAAAACATATACGAAAAACAAAGAAGTTACTACCGAAAACATAATTTTAAGAGGAAACTATTTATAAACGAGTATTAAAAAATGATAAAATTATATATGATATTAAAATATTAAAAAATTTATTCAATAAGTTAAAAACACTTTTAAAACTACTATATAATAGGTTAAAATGTTTGACCAAATGGAAACACGAGATATGTGTTTTTTTCTAGTCTGACTTTTATTTTTTTGAGATACATACCACATTCACCAAAAGTATTTTATTTATTGTATATATAATGTCCATGAATTTATTTTATTATTAATATCGTTAAATTTATTGGTATTTATATAATCATTATATAATATCACTTTTGTAGAGTTTATGGTTTCAATGATACCAAATACGTAAGAGGTTTTTGTCATAATATTCATTCTTTGAGACGTTTCTTATATTATAAACCTATATTTTTATATAGGTTGTATATAAAAACACTTTTAGGTTTTATATAATAAATCATAATTATTATTCATTCTATTATAATTGTCATTTAATAATATTTTTAATGGGTGTTTTGATTCAAAGACACCAATGTGGTAAGAGTATTTTGTTAAAATATCTTCATTTTTTGGGATTATGTATGATTATGTATCCAATATTAAAGTACATTAATTCTCATTAAATATCATTAAAACTAATTATTCAAAATATTTTCTAGTAATTTTACAATTTTTCTTTTATTTTGTAAAAAAATGTATTTAGAAATTGATTTTATGAAAATCTTTCTTCATTCTTCTCTTTGGTAAGAAAAATGTGTTCCTTCAAAACCATGATTTCTAAAAAAAATCAAAAATGTATGTCACGACCCGACCTCGAGACCCATGCCAGGACTTCCCCAAGCCCGCCTCCCATAGGCTAGGGGCTGGCGACTAGAACGAAGGTGTAAATCCTGACAAAAGGGGGAAGGCATTGCCTTATTTAAACAAACACCACAGAGTAGCAGAAATATACACCAAGTAAAACTGGGTACAAAAGTAAGTGCGGAATGTAAATATGACAGAATACAAACCCAAACTGAAAGTAAAGTACAACTGGAAAATAAATTACAACAACTAAAAGTAAAGCAGCAACGTCGAGTCGTCCAATGGAAGCCACACCTGAAGGGTGGGTATAGATAACCTCCTCAGCCACTCGGGTCCAGCCGTCCGCTCCGTGTACGTCTCGTCCAGTGGTCCACCTCTAGGTACCGACTTTCTCCATGAGCCTCAACCACGATCAGCAATGTCCGTCATCTGCATCCAACACAACGTAGTGCGGGCATATCCCGTGTAGGAGTGAGTATACGCTACCTAGTAGGGACCCCGAGACCCCCGAAGGTCTTCTAGAATAAAAAAAGGATAATCCACAAAGGATAATCCACAAAGGAAAGACACAATCATGAATTAACATCCAACACTACCTAGGTATATGCCCATACATATACCTAAGTCATCAATTCCAGTTCGGCTCCAACATCTGAGCCCAAGTTCGATCACGTCCACAGATGATTGTACAATCTAATCCACACAGGATAACACAACCCAATCCACATACGAAAGCAATTCAATCATATCAAAGATAATGATTAGAAGTCAAGACTCAACTCACATAGGTATATTTCTTCATAAGGTGATAGAGATGATCAGATATAGCCACTGATTCATCTAAGATGGGACCCACGTAGGATACTAAAGCAGCTAAGCTGTCGGACCCACATAGGATACAGAACAACAACTCTACCAGACCCACATAGGATAGAACGAACAGTGTAAAAAACTTCCAGACCCACGTAGGATACAGGAACATTAGTCATTTTCATCGAACCCACATAGGATTTCAGTACGGTCTTCATTGCTGCCGAACCCACAGAGGATTTCAGTGCAATCTTCATAGTTGTCGATCCAACGGAGGATTTCAGTACAGTCATCATCGCTGCCGAACCCACAAAGGATTTCATTGTAGTCTTCATCGCTGCCGAAACCACAGAGGATTTCAGTGCAGTCATCATCACTACTGAACCCACGGAGGATTTCAATGTAGTCCTCATCATCGTCACAGTCGCAGCCAGCTCTAGGGTTCACGCACACAACATTCTTGATTCCAGGAGGGTCCGCTCCATGAGCCAAGGGGTTGATACATAAACTAAAATGTTGTCCAGAGTTGATGTATCTCAAATATCTGTCTCGACATGAGTAACTCAACGTGATAGATGACGCGTCAATCGGATGCCCGGTCGGAGAGTAATTGGCTTTTTCGTTCCAGGTGCCCGGTTGGTTTTTAAGTCAAAACCAACCCGGCCACACTCCAACATCGTCCAAAACTCGAGCGGAGTAAGCTAAGAGGTCTGTCTCACTAAGAGGAATCCAACAAAGTCGACGGCATGTCAATCGGACGTCCGGAGCTCAAGTTATAAGCGTTTTCACTCTGAGGGCCCAGTTTGTTTTGTGTTCGAACCAACCAGGCCATACCTAAAGTTCTCCAAAACCTTTAGTGTAATATACCTAAACGACCTTCTCGATCCAAGGATCTCATCTCAATTGACGGTGCGTCGATCGGAGGATCGTAGCCCAAGATATGGGCAAAAGAACAAACATGTCCGGTTTTAGGGGGTTTTGGGCCCCGACCGACCCGGCCCGAGACCCCCCTGGGTCGGCCCAAAATGGGTCCGGGTTCGGCCCATTAGGGCGTGGCCCGCCCTAGTGGGTGTGGCCCGGCTCAACCGGTGCGGCGCGGACCGTCCCGGTGTGGCCCGTCCGGCATGGGCGGCCGGTTGGCCTGGCGCGGGTGCGGCCCGGTGGGGCCAGCTCGGTGCTGGTCGCGCCGCCGCGGAAGGGGGGGTGCACTTCCCCATGATTGAAACTGCGCCCCCCCCCCACACACACACACACATGGGGGCTGCTACCTTTCCATCAGGGGGTTACGACCCCCGATCTCCATGCCAAAACGGGCGGCCCGGTCCGGCCGGCCGGTGCTGTCGATGCGGGACCCCGCGGTCCCAACCCTCCGAGGTGTCGGCGGCCAGCGGTCCCGGCCACCCTGCCTTGCACCGCCTCATCCTTTTCTGACCGGCATGGCGCTACGGTGTCGCGCCCCTCTGCCGCGGCCTCTTCGTGATTCTCCATTGCAGAGCGACGACGTCGCGGCTTTGTTCGGCCTCAATTACGTGGCGCGACGACGCCGCGCCTCTTCACCCTTTCTTATTTTTTTCCGCACGATACCGTTTCCCCACCCTACCTTTGTTCGTGACACAAAAAAAACATCATCAAATGGGGAGGAGGGTTGTCCGTGTTCATTCGGTCCGGCACCCTCCCATTAATTCGATATCAAGTGGCTAAGAAATTGACGTTTGGATGGTCAAGAATAATCATTAACCAATATCAAACCCCTACCTCGATGAAGTCATCGAATGAGGTTTGTCACGGGAAAGGGACGTCTCGGATGATGGCTTCGTGTAAGGAGGATCGTCGGCGTCGTGGGACACGACGTCATGGAGAAGAGGACCGTCGGCGTCGCAGCATACGACGTCGCGTCGTCGATCTCTGAGGAATCAGTGTTATTCGTCATCCTTCGTCAGAGGTCAGCATTCTTCATCGGTGACGGTGTGTTCTTCGTGTTCTTTAAGGAGGAAGATGATGATTCCCAGGCTTGAGAAAATCCTCTCCAACCATCTCGCACAATTAAATAACCCTTAATGAAATAATACTTTGTCTTATTTAATTAACACACACAATCCAACATTCAATGCGAAATTCAAAATGAATTCAAGAATTAATTACATTGAATAATGTAATTCAATTCATTAATTAAGAGAGTTGACATGGTATTTAAAAGGGGTGTGGGTGAGTTACATATTAAATTCATGAGAGGGAGGTTAAAAAGGGATTTGAATGGGCGGGGCTCGTGTGGGCCCCACCTAACTAATATCCTTCCTAATGGAGTTAGGATATTAGTGGGTCCCACTCCAACCACCATGCATAGTTTTAAACTACCTGGATTAGAAATAATATTGTATCACAATATTTTATTTCATTCTTTAGTTAACCCATTTAATTAATAACCTCACCTGAGCAAACGCATCTCCGGAAAATGTGTTCTTAAACAATTACCGGTGCTGCGGTTTCATTGGTGCCCTCAGATTTCCATTCCGAGCAATGGTTCAAAAGTTAGGAAAACCCACTCGTTCGTTCACTAAACGTACCCAAGATAAACTTTGGAAATTGATTCCAAGCAAATCGGGCATTGGAATCAGGTGTCTTCAGAAACTGCGTTCTTGTAAAATCCCAAAAAAATTATGATAAAAAATTTCCTTTGAATTTTACGGGTCTTTACATTACTTCCACCTCAGGGATTTACGTCCCCGTAAAGATACATCTTAAACTAGGGGAAAAATTGTGGGTATTGAGCAAGCATCTGAGCCTCCCGCTCCCAAGTGCTCTCTTGGAGGTTTCCGTGCTGCCATATGATTCACACTAGAGGAATCGACCACCCATGTAGGACCCGCTCATGTCGATCCTCGGTCTCCACCGGGACCTTTTCAATAGTCGCCCCATCGTCAATGTCCATCTCCCCATGGTTGATGATATGCGTTGGGTCATGCACGTATCTCTTCAGCTGAGAAACGGGAAGATGTCATGCACCCGGTGCAACTGAGTTGGAAGAGCCAGGCGATAAGCCACCTCACCTATCCTGCTGAGAACCTGTAATGGTCCGATGAAGCATGGAGATAACTTGCCGCCCCGACCAAATCCTTGTCGTCCACGTCGATATGAGACCCTCAAGATGACGTGGTCGCCATCCTCGAACTCCAGTGGCCTCCTCCTCCTGTCAGCATAAGACTTATGCCGGCTCTAAGCTATCCTCATCTACTCCTGGATGACCTGTACCTTCTCTATCTTGGCATGGACCATCTCTGGTCCCATAAGTGCTGACTCCCAAGTGTCTTTCCAGCACATAGGTGATCTACAAGGTCAGCTATACAATGCCTCGTATGGTTCCATCCTGATGGTGGAGTGGTAGCTGTTGTTGTACGCAAACTCCACCATGGTTAGGTGGTCCTCCCAACTACAACCAAAGTCGAGGACACATGCACGGAGCATTTCCTCGAGAGTCTGAATAGTCTTCTCCGCCTGACCATCCGTCTGAGGTTGAATGGCGGTGCTCAGACGTAGCTGCGTCCCGAATGCCTCCTACAACCCCTTCCAAAGCCGGGAAGTAAAGCGAGCATCTTGATTAGAGACGATAGATGATGGAACACCATGAAGCCGTATAATCTCATAAACGTAGAGGCGTCTCACACTCTCCATTGAGCCCTTCTCTCTGATGGGTAATAAGTGGGCCGACTTGGTTGGTCAGTCGACAATCACCCAAATGGAGTCGTGACCTCTGGAAGTACGTGGAAGTCCAATCATGAAATCAATAGATATCCTTTCCTACTTCCACTCCAGGACCTCCAAAGGCTGTACCAAGCATGCTGGTACCTGGTGCTCCTCTGTCACCTACTGACAGCTGAGACATCGAGAAACGAACTCAGCTACAGCCTTCTTCATACCCGGCCGCCAGTGATGTCGTCAGAGATCCTAGTACATCTTCGCCACTCCTGGATGTACCACCAAAGGGGATATAACGACCCATACTTTACATACATTGTTAATAATTCAAAATTGAAGCACACTTATTACAAAATATAACAAAACCAGGAAAGGACCATATAGGTATAGTATCATTAGAAACTCGGAAACATAAACAACTGGTTCATAATGCATCTATAGTGTCTCCCATTTATTTCATCATATCTAGAGCCCCTTTTGGAATATCCTACTTAATAACCTTCTTTCTGACCTAGGTAAAGAAAACATAGAAAAGGGTGATCTAAAATGCTCAGTAAAGGTATAAAAATGAAATATCAATCACATCATATTCATAAGAACATAACATTTTGGAAATCTTAACATGCAAAAGAGATCATCATTTCATAACATGGGATAAATCATAGTAGTGAAATGTAATCCCAATAATCATAACTTAAAACATGAAACTTTGTTCCATACACACATAATCATAGAGAATCATTTCTTAGTAGTCAAGACTCATATCCAAGACTATCTTAGCAGACAAAGTCCATTTCTGAACCGAGTTCACTCCTCGTTTCAGTCCTATTTCACTGAACAAGTTTAACCTTCCTTTCCAGCCATGTCTATATCATGATAAAGAAATCTTTACTAAATTCATTGGAGGGAGATATAGGTCCCTCCCATCTCATAATGATACCATTCTTATGTGTACCACAAAATCAAAAAAATCATACATCATTGCATAACCCATGTAATAAAAATGGGATTATTAAACATCGTGACATCATAAAACAATTGATATATGATAAATGAATTCATACAAATAATTACGTAACAACATAATCAAATCAATGTAATAATAGGGATAGAAACCGAAACCTATATTATCTTAGATAGAAAATAATTTTGATAAAACACTTGAATCCCATTATTGAGGAAAATATCCTTTCTACTTCAAAAACATTTTCATTTCTTGACATGTCATAAAATTTTGAACTAAAAGAAGTTGATTAAAAATAACCTTGAAAACATTTAAAGGAATCTTCATGGAAATAATGTTCTAAAAATACATTCATGCCTTATAAGTTAAAAAAACATTCTTCTCGTACTTATGTCGGAAAATTCAAAAAGTACCTCGTACAAAAACGACAAAGGATTCCTTTCATATCTTTTACTAAAAACCCACCTAAGGGTAAAATTGGTTATAAAAAACTGTAGAAGGATAAAAATATTACATTTTGAGGAAACATGGATGTAGATGATAAATATTCCCCAATAAATTCTGAAGTATAAACAATCCAGATAAAAAATGAGATTGTGATATTTTCCCTTACCTTTGGTCCGATTTTCTTCGTAAGTGTCTGAACCTCCTGTATAATGATTTAAATAATGTCATTGACTTATTCCAGAATCATTCTCATTGTTATTATATCATATATGGCCATATTCTTAGCTTCTTATTCGTAATATTTCATTTCTACTTGTTATTCATGTATTTATTACTTTTTGTTCTTATGCGTGTTTTGTCGAATAAATTATTATTCTTCTATTGAGGGTATAGATACCTCATTTTCAGAATTTTATTAGTGTAATATATATCATATTCATTCATTAAATTCATTTATGTAATCATTATGCAATTAAGATCATTTAGAACGAGTCACATCACATCGTGGAGACGGTATTACGTACGTACGCACGAGCGATGATATCGTTACCATGATCGTGGAAAATATTGGAGTGTATTTATACGATTTCAGAATCAATATCACATTACAATAATCATATATAGTTATTATTTACACCATTATACCCATCCATGTAAGGTGTTGGTGGAAGATAGATTACACCAAGGTGTGGAGACGGTATTCCGTAAGTACGCACGCGCGGTGATTTCGTTTTCCGTAGGATGGATAGATTGTGAAATAGGGTTGTTTCATACTTATAATAACATATCAGTATATTATTGATACTTATTTTATTACCTCATAATGAAACAACTAAATAATAAGATGTGGAAGATGAAATGATGTTGAAATAATGGGTAACAGACATTACCTCTTCTTTGAAGCGCCTTTTTGAGACCTCCTCTTATGGCACTAAAATTGGTCTTTGAAGAAGATCAGGACCTCTAGGATGTTTCTAGGGAAGTTGAGAAAATAATTTGGTAGTCTTTGGCTGAGCTGGAAGTCTCAAAGTGGTGTGAGGTTGAGAGCGAGGAGGTTCCCTTTTATAAGGGATGAGAGGGGTACCATAGAAAAAACTAAAACTATTGTTTTATTATAAAATCATATTCAGTTTTTAATAGCTCCAAATTGATTTATTTAGAAGCTGATGTGGGGATGGGTCTAAATCCTCTCATCTAATAGAATTTATACATGTTTAGGATTCTATTTTAACCATATCATTTAGATTTAACGTTAAGATAGATAATTTAACTTTTTCTGTGTCTTCATGTTTTCATACACTATTAGGTTAATGAACATACTATAACAAGAAAAACGAACCCCAAGTTGTTTATTATTAATTTATATAACCTTATATAAGTCATTTGGCCAATCCGTAGACTTTATTAATTACATAACAATTAATAATATAATATTTGTTTTAAAAACTATTTTATGTCAATTTTGACACTATTTGGTAATTGATTTTTGTGAAAATTATAACAGAAATATTAATTCGAAAAAAGTTAATTAAATCAATAATTACATGTCATATTAACCTAGAAAATTATTTTAATTCATAAATATTCTCAAATAACATTTATTTGTGTATTTATAACATCAATTTTGTCAATTTTTCATTAATAAGATAATTACTGTGTCATCATTGTGTCATAAAAAAATTAAATAATTTATTGTCTAAAAATTACAAATAAAATACCATTATGTAAGAAAATGTTTTAGATTTCTAATGAATATTTATAGTTGAAATAATATTATGTATAACTCTATATTAAAAATGATTTAGTTATATTACTTTGATTTTAACAATTTTAACCCTTCTTTAAATAAATTAATAATAAATGTTCTAATCTAATCCAAGTGGACCTAAATGGTCATATGTTATTCATAAGGTTGTTTTTGGTCGAATTACACTTATCCAATAGAATTAGGACATTTGTTAGGGTAATAATAATAACATTTTTATCCTTAATTTCCCTATTTAGTTTTAACCGTGGTAAAAAATTACAAAGTTACTATTCACAAAAAATTATTTTCATCTCATTGAACCACAATTTAGTCCCTGATATTAACCTTGTCTCTCGGATTTTTGACTCACTGAAGTGGTAAAATTAAGTTTTATGTAAATTTGCAAATTTTTCTAGGAGGTGGGTAAAAGACGGTGAAAAGTTCAATAAATTTTTTATATCTAAAATTGTTATAAAATGATTCCAATGAATTGAATTGACTTATATAGGTATTATGTATCAATTTTTACCTAAAATAAATTTAAATAAAATTAATAATTATTTAAATAAAAAGCCGGTTTTAAATAGTAACCTAGTGTTTTCACTATTCATCAAAAATTGAGTGTTTTCAGAAAAATAACAAAATTTCACCCTAGGATAATTTTGATATTATGAATCCAAAAAGGAATTCCATTTTGAAGAATTAAATTTCCAAAATTTCGAAAAATGTGTATTACTATTCATAACAGCTAGTTTTAGTAATATTTTAATAGCATATCGTTGTTTAGTGAAACTCGGTATTGTGTACGATGCAAGCTATCAAGGAAGGTTGCGATTGCGTGTAAAGCAAGCCAAGCTAGTGTTGTGTATAGTAAAATATTCCATTGATGATTTATATAACATAAAAACAAAATATTTCTCATAAAATTTTTAGGTGTTACATTCTACCCCCCTTAAAATGAATTTCGCCCTCAAAATTCCTCACTTTGTAACAAACAGATGAGGATACCTCTCCCTCATCGTAACCTCAAGCTCCCATATATCTTCTTCAAATTTGTGGTTCTTTCATAAAACATTCACCAAGAGAGTGGTCTTTTTCTGTAGGACTTTTTCGCTACGAGCCAGAATCTCTAATAGTTGTTCTTCAAAAGAAAGTTCTTGCTCCAGCGGTACAACTTCTGAGCTGAGTACATGTGAAGGATTAGATATGTACTTTCTCAGGAGAGATACATGGAACACATCAGGAACATGGGAGATATTCGGTGGAAGCTCCAATTGGTAAGCTACCTTCCCAACATGAACCATAATTTCAAAAGGACTGATATATCTAGGGCTCATCTTTCCCTTCTTTCCAAATCTCATGACCCTCTTCCAGGGAGATATTCGTAAGAACACTTTATCACCCACTTAAAACTCTCAGTCTCTTCTTCGGTTGTCGGAATAAATTTTTTGTCGACTCCGAGCCGCTCTTATGTGTTGTTGAATAGATCTGACCGTTTCTTCCATCTCATCAATAAGATCAGGTCCTAATAGCTTTCTTTCCCCAACTTTATCCCAGAAACTTGGAGTCCTGCATTTCGTTCCATAGAGAGCTTCATAAGGAGTCTTCTGAATAATTGAGTGAAATATATTATTATAAGAAAATTCCACAAAAAGATCGGTTTTGATCCCAACAACCATTGAAATCCATATAGCAAGCTCTCAACATATATTCTAGAGTTTGAATTATTCTCTCAGATTGACCGTCTATCTGTGGATGATAAGCAGTGCTGAAACTCAACTCTTTATCTAGAGTATGATGAAGACATTTCCATAACTTCGAGGTAAATCTCAGATCCCAATCAGATATAATGGAATGTGGTACTCCAGGAACTCTTACCACTTCATTTACATATATCCTAGAAAGCTGATCTAGAGAGAAATCCTCTCTAATAGCAATGAGGTTTGCAGACATTGTAAGACGATCAACTATGACCCAGATAGAATTATTGCCATTGGATGTTTTAGGAAGTCTAGTGACAAAGTTTGTAGTGATGTTTTCCCATTTCCATTCGGGTATGGGTAATGGTTGTAACATCCCCGTAGACTTCTGTATCTTTGCTTTTAACTTGCTGACAAACCAAGCATTTAGAGACATATTCAACAACATCTCTTTTCATTCCATCCCACCAGAAGTACCCTTTCAGGTCCCTATACATCTTCGTGTTTCCAAGATGAATAGATAATGATGAACTATGAGCCTCATCTAGCAGCTCCTTCTTTAATTCTGGGATGGGAGGAACCCAATCCCAATTCCTGGACTTTATTATCCCATCACAATCAAGATTGAATTCAGGAATATTTCTCACCTTCTTTTTAAACTCTACATCTTCTTCTTGCACCTCTTTATTCTTCACATGTATAGATGTTTGAACATTCAATTGAGAAAGATATGATTTTATCCTTCCATTATAATTCCAAGTACTATCCTTTGTAAATCCTTAAATGTTGGATCTTTTGGGATCCTCATCATGGAAAAACTGGCATTGTCTTATCGACTTAATGCATCTTCCACATTATTTGTTTTCCCAGCGTGGTAATGAATTGTGCAGTCGTAATCCTTAATCAGCTCCAACCATATTCTTTGGCACACATTCATCTCCTTTTGTGTGAAAATATACTTTAAAATTTTATGATTATTATAAATATCACACCTTTCTCCCTAAAAATAATGCCTCCAAATATTTAATGAAAAGATTACCGCAGCTAACTCCAAATCATGAGTTGGGTAATTTTTCTCATGGATTATCAACTGTCATGAGCCATAAGCTTTCACCATATCCTTTTTCATAAGAACACACCCCATCCCCTTCTGGGATGCATCACTGTAGATCACAGACCTTTCTCCACTACAAGGAATTGTGAGTATAGGTGAACTGGATAACCTTCTTTTCAACTCCTTGAAATTCTCTTCACATTCCTCCATCCACACGAACTTAACACCTTTTTGAGTCAACTTGGGGAGTGGATTAGATAATCGTGAAAAATCATTCACAAAACGTCGATAATATCCAGCCAACCCAATATGACTTTGGATCTCAGTTACTGTTGTTGGTCTCGACCATCTTTCGATAACCTCTGTTTTTACTGGATCCACAGATATCCCCTCTTTTGAGATTATGTGACCCAAAAATTCAACTTTTTGATGCCAAAATTCACACTTGGTAAATTTTTCATAATGCTTCTCCTTTCTCAGGGTCTTCAATATAATTCTCAAATGATATTCATGTTCGTAATTTCTATTTGAATAGACAAGAATATCATCTATAAAAATTACCACAAACTGATCAAGATGGTCTCTAAAGACTCTGTTCATTATATACATGAAGATATCAGGGGCATTAGTCAGACCAAATGGCATAACTATAAATTCCTAGTGTCCATACCTTGTACGGAAAGTCGTCTTTCGTATATCCTCCCTTTTGACCCTTAATAGATGATACCCTGAACGAAGATCAAATTTCAAAAAGTATTGATCTCTGCGTAGTTGGTCAAATATGTCCTCAATGCGTAGGAGAGGATATTTGTTTTTGATAGTGATCTTGTTAAGTTCTTGATAATCAATGTAGAGTCTCATTGATCCATATTTCTTCTTAACAAACAGAACAGGTTCTCCCTAAGGTGACACAATGGGGAATATGAATCCCTTATCAATATTCTCTTGAAGTTTCTTCTTCAATTCCTGCAACTCAATTGGGTCCATTCTATAAGGTGTCTTTGAAATAGGCAAATCACCTGGTACAAGTTCTATTGAAAACTCAACATCACGATTTGGTGGAAGACCTAGAAATTCCTCTGGAAAGACATCATCAAACTCCCGTACAATGGGAATATTATTAATCATGAGTTTCTCACCAACCATTTGAGATAAATAACCTTCATTTAGTGGAATCAAAACCCATTAGATGGAAGAAATTTCCACTGGAAGGTTATGTTCTTCCTTGCATCGATAGATGATCATAGATTGATCTGGAATATGAAATGTGACTTTCCTTCGTTGGAAATTGATATGATCTCCATTTAATGAAAGCCAATATATGCCAAGAATCACATAAAATTCCACTATAGGAAGGATCACAAGATTTGCAGGAAGCACTTTCCCACAAACTTCCATCGGAGAAGAATTATAAACTTTTAATGCGACTGTTGTGCCATTAGGGGTTGTCACAGCTAACTCAACATCTAATTATTGAGGTAATACGGTGATACCCTTAGAAAATTCTTCAAAAATAAAAGAGTGGGTGGATCCAGTATCAAATAAAACATTTTCTACTATAGAGTGGATGGTAAGTGTACCTTTCACCACTTCGTTATCGTACCCCACATCGTTGATAGAAATTTCATGTGACTTTACTTTGTCTTTAGCCTTATGATTTTGTTAACGTCGATCATCATCAACAACCCTTGGATTAGGTCATTGATTGGCATAATGCCCCATTTCCTTTCACTTGAAGCATTGAAGTGATGTAGGTTCATTCTGTGTATCTCTTCCTTTGTTTGCATCATTAGACATCTTTTTCCCATTATTTCAACATTCAATTTCCCGATGACCTTCTTTTCCACACTTATAACATTTTCATGTCCCCTTAAGACAATTTCCACCATGTTTCTTTTCACACATTGAGCATAAGGGAAGACTCATCTTATTTTTAATGTGCTCTTTAGATTTTCCTTTGAATTCCATTTCCCCTTCTTATCAAACTTATATGACTAATGGGTTACTCCAATCTCTATCTCAACCTTGAGATCACATCGAACAATTTCCTCATAGCTATTGATGTCCCTTATGTCTAATGCCCTTCAAAGACTTGGTTTTAAGCCACTAAAGAATTCATCGATCTTACTCTCAGGTTGGATAATAATCCCAGAAGCGTACCATGCAAGTCTTGTAAAATTTTCTTCGTAGGTACCAACAGATTCATCATCATTTTGATTTAGTTCACGAAACTCCTTCTCCATCTTTGTTCATAGAATACAATGGATGTACTTATTGAAAAATAAGTTCTTGAACTTGTCTCATTCCATGGACTCAATTTAATCCCTTTGCATCCTATTCTAAATAAGATTCAAATATTGAGCAGTTTCACCTTCCAAAAGATAAACTGCTAAGATGACTTTATCATGTTCAGAACATTGAAGAACTAAAAATATCTTTTCCTTGGTACCGATCCATTGTTCAGCCACTGATGGATCAGAAGACCCGTTGAATGAAGGTGGACGCTACCTCATGAAGGATTCAATAGAATGTTTCCCCTTCCTTTTCTCGTTTGGAAGTCCTTAATGATTCATAGCTTGAGAAAGTTGTGTGGCCATGGCTACACGATTTTGCATTCCAGCTCTCGTTACATTTGGTCACTCAGGGGGACAATCATTGCATTACCCGTTGCACTCCGCATTAACATGGTTCCTTCGGGTTCCAGGCGTTGACTAAAACCAAAAAGAATAGTGTGAGAAACACTAATTATAATAGAAAAAACACATAATCACGAATAAAATTTCACACTTAAGGTCTTATCATAGGTTTTTCATGTCCATTTCTAAAACACTAAGATTGTGTTCTATGCTTAGACTTATCCTTAGGGTTTTTACTAAGGCTTTCTCATCCTAGTTTCCAAAGGTTGACTATATCATTCCACTGAAACCAACTATAATGACCCATACATTACATACGTTGTTAATACTTCAATATTTAAGCACAATTATTACAACATATAACAAAACCAGGAAAGGAACGTATAGGTATAGTGTCTTCAGAAACTGGGAAACATAAACAACTAGTTCATAAATAATTTACATTGACTCCCATTTATTTCATCATATCTAGAGTCCCTTTTGGCATATACTACTTAATAACATTCTTCATTACCTGGGTAAAGAAAACATACAAAATGGTAATCTCAAATGCACAGTAAGGGTATACAAAATAAATATCAATCACATCATATTCATAAGAACATAACATTTTGGAAATCTTTTGCTGCAAAAGAGATCATAATTTCATAACATGGGATAAAACATAGTAGTGAAATGTAATACCAATAATCATAACATAAAACAAGATACATTGTGGCATACAGACATAATCATAGAGAATGATTTCTTAGTAGTCAAGACTTATAGCCATGACTATCTTAGTGGACAAAGTCCATTTCTGAACCGAGTTCACTCCTCGTTTCAGTCTAATTTCACTGAACCGGTTTAACTTTCCATTCCAGCCATGTCTATCTAATGAGATATAAATATTTACCCACTTCATTGGAGGGAGATATAGGTTCCACCCATCTCATAATGATACCGTTATTATGTGTTCCACAAAATCAATAAAATCATACATCATTGTGTAACCCAAGTAATAAAAATGGGATTCTTAAACATCGTGACATCATAAAACAATTCATATAAGATAATGGAATTCATATAAATAATTCCATCACAATATAATCAAATCAATGTAATAATAGGGTTAGAAACCAAACCCTCTATTATCTTAGATGGAAATTAATTTTGATAAAACACTTGAATTCCATTCTGGAGGAAAATATCCTTTCGACTTCAAAAACATTTTCCTTTCCTAACATGTCATATAATTTTGAAAAAAATAAGTTGATTAAAAATAACCTTCAAAACTTTTAAAGGATGCTTCATGGAAATAATGTTCTAAAAATCCATTCATGCTGTATAAGTTTAAAAAAAACATTCTTCTCATACTTTTGTCGAAAAATTCAAAAAGTACCTCTTACGAAAAATGAAAAAATATTCCTTTCATATCTTTTACTAAAAACTCGCCGAAGGGTAAAATTTGATATAAAAAATTTTAGACGGATATAAATATTACATATTGAGGAAACATGGATGTGTATGATAAATATTCCCCAGTAAATTCTGAAGTATAAACAATCTCGGATAAAAATGAGATTGGGAGGTTTTCCCTTACCTTAGGTCCGATTTTCTTCGTATGTGTATGAACCTCCTGTATAAAGATTTAAATAATGCCATTGACTTATTCTAGAATCATACTCATTGTTATGATATCATATATGGCCATATTCTTAGCCTCTTATTAGAAATATTTCATTGCTACTTGTTATTCGGGTGTTTATTACTTTTTGTTCTTATTCGTATTTTGTCGAATAAATTATTATTCTTCTCTTTAGGTTATAGATACCTCATTTCCATAATGGTATTAGTGGAATATATATCATATTCATTCATTCAATTCATTTATATAATCATTATTCAATGAAGATCATGTAGAACGAGTCGCATCACATCGTGGAGACGGTATTCCATATGTACGCACGAGCAATGATATCGTTACCATGATAGTGGAATTGTATTGGAGTGTATGTATACTATTTAAGAATCAATATCACTTTACAATAATCAAATATAGTTATTATTTACACCATTATACCCATCCAAGTAAGGTGGTGGTAGAAAATAGATTACAACACAGCATGGAGACGGTATTCCGCACGTACGCACGCGCGGTGATTTCGTTATCCGTAGGATGGATAGATGGTTAAATAGGGTTGTTTCATACATATAGTAAAATATCAGTATATGATTTATACTGATGTTATTACCTCATAATGAAACAACTAAATAAGAAGAAGTGGAAGAAGAAATAAAGTTGAGAGAATCCGTAACAGACATTACATCTTCTTTGAAGCGCCTCTTTGAGACCTCCTTTTAGGTTACTAAAATTGGTCTTTGATGAAGACCAGGACATCTATGATGTTTCAAAGGAAGCGGAGAAGAGAATTTCGCAGGGTTTGGCTGATCTTGAAGGCTCAAAGTGGTGTGAGGAAGAGAGGGAGGAGGTTCCCTTTTATAAGGGAGGAGAGGGGCACCTTAGGAAAAACTAAAAATATTATTTTATTATAAATACATATTCGGTTACTAATGGCTCCAAATTGATTTATTTAGGAGCTAAGGAAGGGATCAGTTGAAATCCTCTCATCCAATAGAATTTATACAAGTTTAGGTTTCTATTTTAACCTTATCATTTAGATTTAACTTTATGTTAGATAATTTTACTTTTACCATGTCTTCGTGTTTTCTTACACTATAAGGTTAATAAACTTACTATAACACGCCAAACTAACCCCATGTTGTTTATAATTAATATATATAACATTATATAGGTCATTTGGCCGAACCTCATATTTTTAAGAATAAAATAACAATTAATAATATAATATTTGTTTTAAAAACTATTTTATGTTAATTTTGACACTATTTGGTAATTGATTTTTGAAAAAATTATAACTGAAATATTAGTTCTAAAAAAGTTAATTAAATCAACACTAAAATGTCATATTAACCTAGAAAATTATTTTAATTCATAAAAAGTCTCAAATTACATTTATTTTGGTATTCATAACATCAATTATGTCAATATTTCATTAATAAGATAATTACTATATCATCATTGTGTCATAAATAAATTAAATTATTTATTGTCTAAAAATTACAAATAAAATACCATTATGTGTGAAATCCTTTTAGCTTTCTAATTAATATATATAGTAGAAATTATCTTATGTATAACCCTATATTAAAAATGATTTAGTTATTAAACATTGATTTTAACTATTTTAACCCTTCTTTAAATAAATTAATATTAAATGTCCTAATATGATCCAAGTGGGCCTAAATGGTCATATTTTATTCCTAATGTTTTTTTAGTCGAATTACACTTATCCAATAGATTTAGGACATGTTTTTGGGTAATAATAATAACATTTTTACCCTTAATTTCCCTATTTATTTTTAACCGTGGTAAAACAAAAGTAAAATGTTACGATTCACCAAAATTATTTTAATCTCATTGAACCACATTTTAGTCCCTAATATTAACTGTGTCTCTCGGATTTTTGAAATTCCACTCATAGAAGAGGTAAAATTATGTTTTATGTAAATTTGCAAATTCATCTAGAAGGTGGGTAAAAGACGGTGAAAAGTTCAATAAAATTTTTATATATCTAAAATAATTATAAAATGACTCCAATGAATTGAATTGAACATATATTGGTATTATGTATCAATTTTTACCTAAAATAAATTTAAATAAAATATAAAATTATTTAAATAAAAAATCGGTTTTTAAATAATAACCTAGTGTTTTTACTATTCATCAAAAATTGAATGTTTTCAGAAAAATGCCAAAATTTCACCCTAGGATGATATAGATTTTATGAATCCAAAAATGAAGTCCATTTTGAAAAATAAAATTTAAAAATTTTAAAAAGTGGGTATTACTATTCATAACGGCTAGTTTTAGTAATATTTTAATAGCATATCGTTGTTTAGTGAAACTCGGTATTGCATACGATGAAAGCTATCGAGGAAGGTTGATGTTGTGTGTAAATCAAGACAAGCTAGTGTTGTGTGTAGTAAAGGATTCCTTTGATTATTTATATAACATAAAAACACAATATTTCTCATAAAAGTCTCGGGTGTTACATGGGAAGTGTGAAACTCTCCCAGCACCTCTTCCTGTAAAGCAACTGGTACCATGGTATGTCCTCTGAAAACGATGATGTGATCTCCTCGTACAAATAATCCATCATGTACCTATCCTGAGGATATCTGCGCACGCCGCCTCTCACAGTCAGCGGCCCCACGCTGTGCCTCTCTGACTCGCTACAGTAGTGGAGGAGTGACTGTGAGTGAGTGAAGAAAGGCTGCTCCATCTCAATCCACGAAGGATATCTTCAAAGTGGCTAGCTGCTCTGTCGCCTCCCTGAGTAGCTAAATGCCCGTCCTCCTGCTGAGAGCATTGGCTACTACGTTCCCCTTTCCATGAGTATAGACTATCTCAATGTCATAGTCCTGGCGGAACTCAAGCCATTGTCGCTGTCTTAGATTCAGGTCCTCCTGCGAGAAGATGTACCAAAGACTCTGGTGGTCAGAGTAGACTATAAAGCACTCACCCATCAGATAGAGTCGCCACATCTTCAGAGCGAAGACAACTACTGCTAACTCTAGGTCATGGGTAGCGTAGTTCTGCTCATGTTGCCTCAACAGACGTGATCCATAGGCGATCACGACCCGCTCCTACATCAGGACACATCTGAGTCCGGTCCCCGATGCATCGTAGTAGACTACGTACCCTACTCCCTCCTCTGGTATCCTCAAGATATGTGCGCTGGTCAATCTCTGTCTCAGCTCCTGGAAGCTCTTCTGACATCTGTCTGACCACACGAAGGGTTTCCCTTACTTCGTCAATGCTGAGAGTGGTGCTGCAACTCTGGAAATGTCTGACACAAACCTCCGGTTGTACCCAACTAGACCCATGAAACTCCGCAACTCTGTCACGCTCTTGGGTGGCTCCCAATCTAGCACTACCTCGATCTTTACAGGATCCACCGCAACTCCCACCGCAGAGGTGATGTGTCCCAAGAAGGGGACCTCACGTAACCAAAACTGACACTTCGAGAGCTTACCATAAATCTGGTGCTCTCGGAGTGTGTCTAGTATAACCCGCAAGTGGTAAGTGTGCTCCTCCTCAGTGGTCGAGTATATCAAAATGTCGTCAATGAAGACGACAACAAATCGATCGAGGTATGGCTGAACGATCTTGTTCATGAGACCCATGAGCGCTGCTGGAGCCTTGGATACGCCGAATGTCAAAACCAAGAACTCATAGTGGCCATACCGACATCTGAAGGTCGTCTTCTGCACATCCTTATCTCGAACTCTGGACTGATGATAACCTGGCCTGAGGTCTATCTTCGAGAACCACCGTGCTCCCTTGAGCTGATCAAAGAGGTCTTCAATCCTCAGTAGCAGATACATGTTCCTTATAGTCACCTGGTTCTAGCGATGATAGTCGACACACAATCGCAAGCTCCCATCCGCCTTCTTGGCGAACAATATTGGGGAACCCCAGGGTGAAACACTGGGTTGGATAAATCCCTTTCCCTGCAAGTCCTCCAGATGTACCCATAGCTCTTGAAGCTCAGCAGGAGCCATCCGATATGCTGGAGTGGATATCGGGGTTGTCCTGCGGTACAGTTCAATATGAATGTCTACCTCTCTACGAGGAGGATGTCCTGGAACGTCGTCAGGAAAAACGTCCGTATACTGATCCACCACTACATGAAAACTAGGACTCCTCACGTCAACTACTACTAGGATGAGGCTATCCAACTGATGAGTGATGGGCTGTCCTCTCCTCTACGTGAGTCCATCCTGTGCTGCAAATTCTCCCTTCTCACCGGTCAAGGTGAACCTGCTCCCATCGGTGCGAACACACGACACCTTGCGCCTAATATAGTCGATATGAGGATGGATTGTGGATAATGAATCCCTGCCCAAGATTATTTCGTAAGGCCTCGAAGCTACTACAAGAATATCCTAGCCAAAGATCTCACCTCCTAGAGTATGCTCCCACTACCGGCACTAGTGTGTAATTGTCGAGTCTACTCCCGTAAGAGTCTATAGCCGTAAGGATGGATCCAACGGCTCAGTCGGAATCTCTGATATCTGAACAATGGATGTGGATATTAAATAATGAATTGCTCTTGTGTCTATAAGAACTGTAGCAAGGGTGGAGTAGACATAGATAGTACCTCGAATCATCTCTGGTGCGCCGTGGTCGTAGGCCTCTGCTGCCTGAAGCTGAGCAAGTCTCTTCCCTCCAGCTCCCTATGGTCGGGGTGGACCTCCTAGTGGTGGTGGTGGTAAAGCCTCAAAGTATCGTGCACCACCTGCTGCTCGAGCAGCTCCCCTGCCTCATCCGCCTGCTATCAGCAGACTGCCACGGTTGAGCCTCTGCCTCTTCCTGGGTTGCCCCTCAACCGTCTGCTGCTCCTCTATCCGGCAGGTCGGATAGTCACGAGCCAAGTGGCCCTGCCCGCCGCATGCATAGCACTACCTGCTCTCAGAAGGCTGGCTCTGTGCCGTGTTCCCCGCACCTCTGACCCAGTGTCCTAAGGTCATCCGCCTGAAGGTATGGTCTGCCTGGACTCTTGTGACATCCGTCGACTACCAGCTGCAGACGACACTACTACGTGCCACCCTGCGGTAGGTCTCGCTGCTGGCATAGGCTCATCAAGAAAGCACTCTATGGGAAGGGCTTGCTCCAGTACTCCTGCCTATGTCAGAATGATGAGGGAGACCATCGATGCCCTGATCTCATGCCTTAGTCCCTACTCAGAGGTCCGGGATTGGAATAATGGGTCTCTTACCATGTCTGTCGAATAGCGCGAGTGATCGGTAAATCTCACCGAGTACTGGGCGACCATCATGCTGCCCTGCCGTAGCTGTAGTAGCTCCTGGATGTGCACCGCACGGAGGGTGGCTAGGACAAACTCTGAACGGAAGAGGCACTCAAAGTCTGTCCAGAGGAGTGATGCCTCATCATGAACCTGGAGTATCAAGCTCCACCATCTTCTTGCTTCCGCGTGCAGGAGGCCCGCTACAAGGATCACCATGAAGTCATCTGGTGTCCCCACTAACCTGAAAACTCAAACCATAGCCTCCAGCCAATCCTCAGTTTCCTGAAGGTCCATCTCCCCGTGGAACCTGGGCGGTCTCTGATGCTAGAACTCATGTATTGCACTAAGGCGACGTGGAATCATAGCGGCTGGGGATGGTAGCATCGGTGGCTAGGCGGGTAGGGGTACTACTGGTGCCTCCGCTGAAAAGGGTCCCTGCACCGAGGCCTCGTCGCTCGGTGGGATGTCATTTCGCACAACGCTCGGAAGCCTAGCTGGATGTCGTAGTGGGGCCATCCTGAAAATAAATAGGGGCGCCACGGTCAAACAGTATACCTGGTGAGATGACACAAAGTAATCAAAAAAGAAAACTTTTGAAACAAACATGCAATCAATGTTTTCATGAATTGAGTCGGAAATTAGAAGTCAGGGTCCTGGTGTACGGATACATCAGCCGCCGCACCAACACTGGACTCCCTGGACTGAAAACCACACTCAATAACTTTAACACTATTGCTTCACATATAAGAAAGATCAGAGTCCTGAGTTTTGCGGTAGAACCGAACTCCTATGATTCCAATTTGTCATGACCCGACCTCGAGATCTATGTCGTGACTACCCCAAGCCCGCCTCCCATAGGCCCGGGGCTAGCGACTAGCACCAAGGCATAAATCCAGACAAAAGGGGGAAGACATTGCCTTTATAAAGTAAACAAACACCATAGTGTAAGCAAGAAGAAGTATACACTAAGTAAAATTGGGTTCAAAATTAAATGTGGAAAGTAAATGGGATAGAATACAAACCCAAATTCAAAGTAAAGTACAACTGGAAAGAAAGTACAGCAACTGAAAGTAAAGCAGCAACTTCGTGCCATCCATTGGAAGTCCCAACTGAAGGGTGGGTACAGATAACCTCTTCAGCTCCTTGGGTCCGGTTGTCCGCTCCGTGTACGTCCCGCCCAGTGGTCCACCTCTAGGTACCGACATGCTCCTTGAGCCTCAACCACGATCAATTCTACCCATCTTCTGCATCCAACACAACATAGTGCGGGCATAACCCATGCAGGGGTGAGTATACGCTACTCAGTAGGGACCCCGAGTCCCCCAAAGGCCTCCCAGAATCCACAAAAGATAATCCAAAAAGGAAATATCAAATCATGAAGTAACATCCAACACTACTTAGGTATATGCCCATACATATACCTAAGTCATCAATTCCAGTTCGGCTCCAACATCCGAGCCCAAGTTCGATCACGTCCACACAAGATAGTACAACCCAATCCAGACAGGATAACACAACCCAATCCACATAGGAAAGCAAGTCAATCATATTGAAGATAATTATTGGAAGTCATGAATCAGCTCACACATGTATACTTCTTCGTAAGGTGATAGAGATGATCAAATATATCCACTGATTCATCTAATCTGGGACCCACGTAGGATACTAAACCAGTTAAGCTGTTAGACCCACATAGGATACAAACTAGCTACTCTGCCAGACCCACGTAGGATTGAAACAATAGAGTCAAACACTTCCAGACCCACGTAGGATAAAAGAACCGTAGACATCGTCGTCGAACCCACAGAGGATTTCAGTATGGTCTTCATCGCTTCCGAACCCACGGAAGATTTCAGTGCAGTCTTCATCATCGTCGAACCCATGGTGGATTTCAGTATGATCTTAATCGCTGCCGAACCCATGGAGAATTTCAGTGCAGTCTTCATCGCTGCCGAACCCACAGAGGATTTCAGTGCAGTCGTCATCACTGCCGAACCGACGGAGGATTTCAGAGTAGTCTTCAACGTCGTCGCAGTCGCAGCCAGCTCTAGGGCTCCCGCACACAGCATGCGTGATTCCGGGAGGGTCTGCTCCACGAGTGAAGGGGTAGATATATCAACTGAGATGTAGTCCATTGTTGATGTATCTCAACGTTCTGTATTGACAAAAGGAACTCAATGTGACAGACGGCGCGTCAATCAGACTCCCGATCTGAGGGTTATTGGCTTTTTCGTTCGAGGGTCCTGGTTGGTTTTTATGTCAAAACCAACCTCACCACACTCCAACTGCGTCCAAACCTCGATTGGAGTGTTCCAAAAGTTCCTTCTCACTAAGAGGAATCCAACAAAGTCGATGGCACGTCAATCGGACGTCCGGAGCTCATGTTATAAGCATTCCGCTCTGAGGGCTCGGTTGGTTTCGTGTTCGAACCAACCTAGTCATACCCAATGTTCATTGAATGCTTGAGTGTAATATACATAAGCGACCGCCTCGATCCAGTGATCACATCACAATTGACGTTGCGTCGATTAGAGGTCTGTAGCCCATGATATGGGTAGAAGAACGAACATGTCCGGTTTTAGGGGGTTTTGGGCCCGGACCGACCCAGTCCGAGACCCCCTAGTTCGGCCTGAACCGGGTCCGGGTCCGGCCCCTTAGGGCGCGGCTCGGCCCGGTGGGCATGGCATGGCTCCACCGACGCGGCACGACCCAGCCATCGTGGCCCGGCCCAGCCGGCGCAGCCTGGCCCGGTGCGGCCGGTCTGGCCCGGTGCGACCGATATGACCTAGGCGGCCAGTTGGCCTGGCGCGGGCGTAGCCCGGTGGGGCCAGCTCGGTGCTGGTTGAGCCGCCGCGGAAGGGGTGGCGGCGCTGCCCCCCTGCTTGATACCCCCCCCCCCCCCACATGGGGTCCGCTCCCTTTCCAGCCGGGGGTTACGACCCCCGGTCTCCCTTCCGAAATGGCCGGCCCGGTCCGGCTGGCCGGTACTACCGCCGCGGGACCCCGCAGTCCCTCCCCTCCGAGGTGGTGGCGGTCGGCAGTTCATACCACCCCACCTTGCACCGCCGCGGCTTTGAACCGCGGCCTTTTCCGACCGGTGTGACGCAACGGCGTCGCGCCCCTGCGTCGTGGCCTCGCTCTGGTCGCGGATTCTTCGTGATTCTCCAGCACGGCGCGACAGCGCCGCTGCTTTGTTCGGCCTCAACGGCGCGACGCGACGGTGCCGCACTTCTTCTCTCGTTCTTCTTTATTTCCACGCGGTGTCGTTGCACCGCGCTACCTTTGTTCATGCCACGACAAACACATCATCAAAGGGAGGGAGGGTCGGCCATGTTCGTGCAGTCCGACCCCCTCCCGTTAATCTGATATCAAGCGGCTAAGAAATTGACGTTTGGACAGTCAAGAATAATCATGAACCAAAATCAAACCCCTAACTCGATGAAGTCGTCGAACGAGGTTTCTCGCGGGAAAGGGAAGTCATGGAAGATGGCATCGCAGAAGGAGGATCTTCGGCATCGCGGTACACGGAGTCGTGGTACATGGTGTTGCGGAGAAGAGGACCATCGGCGTTGCGGTACACGGCGTCGCGTCGTCGATCTCCGAGGAACCAATGTTATTCATCGTCCTTCGTCGGAGGTCGGCGTTCTTCGTCGGAGATGGTGTGTTCTTCGCATTCTTCAAGGGGGAAGATGAAGATTCTTAGGCTTGAGGAAATCATCTCCAGCCTTCTCACACAACGAAATAACCCTTAAAGAAATAAGACATTGTCTTATTTAATCAACACAGAGAAGCCAACATTCAATTCGAAATTCAAAATGAATTCAATAATTGATTATGTTGAATAACATAATTCCATTTATTAATTAAGAGAGTTGACTTGGTATTTAAAATGGGTGTGGGTGAGTTACATATTAAATGCACGAGAGGGAGGTTAAAAAGGGATTTGAAGGGGTGGGGCTCATGTGGACCCCACCTCACTAATATCCTACCTAGTGGAGTTAGGATATTAGTGGGTCTCACTCCAACCACTAAGCATAGGATTAAACTACCTAGAATAGAAATAATATTGTAGCACAATATTTTATTTCATTATTTAGTTAAACCATTTAATTAATAACCTCACCCGAGCCAACGCAACTCCGGAAAAGGTGTTATTAAGCAATTATCGGCATTGCGGTTTCATTGGTGCCCTAAGATTTCGATTCTGAGCACTGGTTCAAACGTTAGGAAAACCCACTCGTTCGTTCACTGAACGTACCCGAGCTAAACTTCATAAATTTATTCCAGGCACACCGGGCCTTGGAATCAGGTTCCGTCAGAGACTGTGTTCTTGTAAAATCCCAAAAAATATTAAGAAAAAAAAATTACCTTGAATTTTGTAGGTCTTTACAATGTATTAATATGTTTTATTCAAAGTCAAAATGATATTTTACTAAATAATGTTTTAAAAGATTTATAGAATATACCTACTTAATATTTCAGGTTTATTTTATGATTAAAGGATTTTACACATGTTTTATTTTTTATAAAATAATTTTAAAAATTCAAAAGTTATTTTCTTCAAAATGAATTCAATTATCTCTTAATATTATTTAAATTTATCATTGTCGAAAATCCTTGTTATTACCTATGCAAAAAAGTTGAAATTTTTTAGTGATTCAATTCTCAGTCTTTCTCTAGATGTATTAATATTTTTCCAAGATATTGTTATGAAACTCATTTCATTTCCACAGGTTGATTATGATTATAAGAGATTTAAATGAAAGTCATTTCTTTTACTTGAGTTTATCATGATTTTATGAGTATTATGAAGAAATTGTTCTATTCATGTTAAATTAAATAAGAATTATATAAAACAGATGAGCCTACTACAACATATACGAAGGGTTGAGCCACATTATAGCTCTAGAGTAAGACTGATATAACTTTTATAAAGGTTTGATCCCCATTATAGATCACGAAATAATGGTGAGACTGATATAGATAATATAATGGTTTATCACCCATTATATATCATGAGGGTTTCCGATATAGCTTATTCAATGGGTTATCCCCATTATATATCTTCAATGCTTTGTATAATGATTATATAAGAATTCAAACATATGTTTATTCCAATTAAAAGGTATTTTAAATGGGTTTTTTTGAATATTATGTTCTATGTTACAAAAAATGGTGTTAATTTCTTTTTATGGATTTATAATGATTCTCATGATTGAAATTGATATATAATAACTCATGATTATTTATTTTGATGATTCTTGAATTTTCCATGTCTTCATAATTGATGTTTTAGTTATTAATGGGTATGAGTTCTATTATAATTCTCTAATGCACTCTGATTATGTCTTCAATCCCTTATGGACTACTTATACTCATTGATGGAATTTTATTGTTAATGCCTAATGATATCCTTTCTAACCATTTGATCTCAAACTTCTTAGGTATAATTTTTCTTAGATTTTAATTAATGATGTTGAAAATTTTATATCTAGAATGGATTTTATATGGATGATGACGAAATATTAATGTCGAATAGAAAATGCAGGTTAAGTGGCAGAAATTATCATATAAATCCGAAAGAATTGCTTATGAAAATGTTATTCCTAAATCTCTAAAACACTATACCATAATGGTCCTTAAGGTTTTATGTGATCCAATTTTTTCTTCTTTTTGTTGTATGGTTTAGATGAAAAAAAATTGTTCAACATTATTGACATCAAATCCAAAAATTTAATGTTTATGATTTCAGCATAAGATCAGCAAGTGTGGTACCTATATTGTTATAGTCAACACCCAGGGCTTATTGGGGTGACACCATACCCTACTGGAAACACCCTCTAAGAATGGGGATTAGTTCATATATATGTTTTGGTCACACAAACAACATACTTAAAGAAGACATAAAGGACCCAGGGATCGCTTCAGACCTCTTGGAGGGATATATTCTCTAAACCAATGAGGGATCCATTGATGTGTGCTGAGACATATCACTCCAAAATATGGGAACATTATCATAATTAACTGATCATCATGATGTTAAAATGGGTTCAACCTCTATAGCGATATTGCGATTTTGAATAAAACCCTTATTCAGGTGGACAAGGTGACAAAATCAACTGATAATGGTCCGTGGAAGGTCATAGAGGATCACAATGAAGATGAACTAAAGAGAAAGATGACTCAATCATATCATAAATGGGGTACATGGTGTTTCCCTAGGGATGTGTGTCATGTATCATAAATCATGATGTTATCTGTGTCTTTTTGTTACATAAAATGCACATTTCAACAATAAATGGTATGCCCCAATGGTACACAGTTGTAGATGTCATCAGGGTACTCATTGTGGCACTTGTCCATGCATTTGTACATCAGGTCATGCCCTTGTAATTTAATTTTTCTATGTATATAACTTTTCCAATGTACCATAGACTTCCCATGTACATCCCAAGTACATGGCATGTGGGGCCCCATGGCCACCTACCTATGTACCTTATTGTCCATCTTGATGCATCTACCATGAGTTACCCTATAGGTCACACTACCTAGCCCCCAATGAATGTAACCATCTACCATGTGCTAAAAATATCATTCACCCTCGTAACAATGTCCCCAATAGATTCATGTTCACCCATCCAAAAATATTCAAAACATAATATCTGTATTTCTAATTTTTCCTTCTTCACTTTTGTATTGCCTTAATTTATATTTTTCAATTTACCCCATATATCTTTGATTGTGGTTACACATTTCATCAATACGAATTCAATTTCATAATGTGATTATAATAAAGAATTATTAGCTCTTAAATCATTATCAATACGTTTAAGAGGAACTTTACAATCAATATGAGAAAACCCTTTTGTTGTAGCTTTCAGAACATCTTATACAATTGACCTAAGATACAAAAACATTACATCATTAATGAAATGATAATTCTTTCCATTGAAATATGAAATACCTTTATTTTTCGAACTATTCCATTTTACTATCAGCATAGAATAATCGAAGGGAACTTACCCTCAGATACCGCTTGAATGCTCCCTGTCATGAGGATTGCATCACTGAGAGGGGAAGGGTGAATTGGTGATAATTTTTATATTTTGTTTACATTAAATAACTATCACCTCCTTTTAAATATTTCATTCGTTGATGAAAATTATTCAAACAAACATCTAAAGGAGAACAAAAATTTACAAGGTTCACTATTCAATAAGAATTGATACATTTGTTGTATGGTTTGGAAATATTCCAATAGCACACAATACATTATAAAGAAATAATTTTGTGGGAATATAATTAGTAGGATATATTATTTCACTCGTGTAGCACTTTGATGAGAATACAAATGCTTGTGGGTACCCTCTTAAGACAAATAGCGTAAAACAATGTTTCTATAAGAACTCATGGTACTTGTGCTTCTATTCAATTTCCAAAAAATTATTCTTGGGAATAAAAATCATCAATTTCTTACATATATATCCATAAGAACATCATGAATTTGATTTAGAATTTAATTTAGATTGAAAATTCTAATATGGTCACTCTATTTCTCTAAATCCGATAGCCCAATCAGATCTTTCGACTCTGATCTACAAATCCAACTTCCCAATATGATAGATGTAGATCTTTTAGAATAAATTATTAATAATTATTTCTTCCTCAGTTTGATAATCCCAATATAGAAATCCTAATCAGATTATGCAACCTGATATGATGACCATCAGAATATGATGACAAGAATAATCTATAGATAGCTAAATAGGATGATCATTTTAACACAACATTGTGGCATTATCTCTTCACCTTTCAGTTCAATCCATAGAATATTCTTCAATAAAACACCATATGAAAAATCTTCTTTCTCAATCTAGAATGTCAAAGCTTTTCTATCTTCTGTGAAAAGTACTTCTGAATCAATTATCAATAAATGTACAAATAACTTCTCAGTTTTATAGGTAACCCATGTATGGTTTTCGAGGGAATCCCCAAAACCTTCCTGCTCACTCTAATTTACCTAATTTTCATGTTTTCTAAAATTTAGGATTAATTTTGACCTAATAATCCTCTCTCAACACTTCTTGATCCTTCTAGAATCATCTATCATCTACTCCTCGTCTGTGTAATTTCATTTCAATAAATATTACATATCCAATTTCTATATACTAATTTTCTCAATTCAATTTTTTCTCCATTATTATTGACGATAAAATGATTTGTACCGATTGAAGAAAAATAATTTAGTTTCAAGCTCCACCTTGGTAGCACATCCATCCATTTTCTTCATCATTTATATTAATTCACTTTATATATACAAATTATTCATTTATTTCTCTTGAACCACTTGATTAAAATATATAAATCAAGCTCTTTTGAATGGTTTAATACATTTTTTATCAAAATCAATTCTGTTATTTTCATTCATTAGCCTCAAAAAATTTCACATCTAAATATATTTCCTATCTATGTATGATCACCTGTGTATTTATTTTTTGAACACGATACCACTTAAAACTTATTTCACTTTAATAATCAACTTCATTGTCAAAATATTTGTTTCTTTTGGATTTTGGTCTAACTAAAAACCAACACCATTGTTTTATCACGTTTTACACAAATTCTCTTGGACTTTATAAATTAGATGAAATAACTCTCTTCATTCAAAAAATTCATCTTGTGTCACGACCTCCTCATCTCATTGAATATTATTAAAATACCATTCTACATTTCCTTCCATTATTATATTAATATTCTTATATTCGAATCAACAAGAATATGATCTGACTGAATATGATATCCACCACCATTTTTTACATTAAAATCTAATCAATATGAATATGATTGTCATAATATCTTTCAAATAATTTTTATTCCATAAATCATTCATCATATGTTTCAAAAAATTATTATGGTATTTGAGAACTCCAAGATCAGAAAAAAAATCATTACATTTGGTTTATCATAGATATGTTCACATTGATTCTCCCATTATGATCAGAACTTCTATAACAGATTTGATATGTATATATTGACCATTTACTTCTAGGAAGATTCTACCTTAACACGACTGACCTTTACATTTCTGATTTAGTGTGATTCTGATGTGACTTTTCTTCGATCCATCTTTACCTAAATCTGTGTTAATGATCAATGCATTGGGAAATTCATGGATTGTCTTTCTGGACAAAAAATGTTATTGGAGATGGAATGCAACATCTTATTTCTATACTTACACAAGATATACATCATTCTATAATTACCAATGGATCATGAAGGAAAAAAATATATTGATTCTTCAATGAGGAAACTCCCACCTTCTTTCAATGGTTCTTCTAATCCACTTGTTGCTGAAAATGGATTAGTACCAATGACAATTTATTTTCCATCCTTTGTTGTTTTAAATAAGAAAAATTCATTTTGTCGATTAATCATTTCTACAGTGAAGCAGACTAGTGTTGGAATATAATTTAGAATTCAAGGTACAAAGATGAAATTGAATTCATGGAATGTGATGGGATAGTTCTGACCATGGGCATCCTTGGGTTGATTTTCAAACCCCATGGAACCACTTAGATGTGAAAATGAAATTTTATAATAATTAATTTAATGTAAAGAGAAATATGACATAAACCTGTATCTTCTTAATAAAAAATTTAATATAGGGTTATTAATTAATTTAAATTTTACTATAAATATTAATTGTAAAGATAAAAATATTTCATATATCATGGTATTTTATTTATAAATTTTAGACACCAAATAAATAAATTGATTTATGACACAATAATGGTGTAGTGTTTACCTTATTAATGAATGATTTAAATAAATGAGATTCTAACTATTAAAATAAATTTATTTTGAAAGATTTTATTCTATACGAAAATTTTATAGAAGATTATAACTTTTAATCTTTTACATAATGCGGTTTTTTTAATGAATCATGTTTTTATGGATTTTTTAAAAAGTGGTGATATGAATAGTATACAAATTGATATAAATGAGGATTTTTTAAAAACTATTTTATCAAATGATATAATAGTCCTATATATATAACAGTTGTCTAATGATATACATAATGATTAAAATTTCATTAATGAACAACTTAAGATTATATTGGTATTTTATTGTATCTATATTAACCGTATAGTATGAATATGGAATAATACATGGTAGGTGTTAAATTAATTAAATAACGGTTAAAACTAAAAGATAAGTTTTAATTTGGGACCTACACTTGTTTAAAACCAATTGTTTGAGATTATTCAGAAAAATAATCATCTTATATTATATTTAAATTATATTTTGAATTTTATAAACCGAAAATAATTTTACAATAAAATAATATTTCAATAACTTCCAAAAGTGCCCCTCCTCCACTATTATAAAAATTCATCTCCTCCCACATTTCCTCCCCCAAACTTGATCCTTCTAGCTCGAAAATACCCTAACCAATTCTCCAATGAAAATTATTAGTTAACTTATGCAGTTCCTAGTTTTCTAAAAATTCCATCTCAAGTGTCCCTAAGAAGAGATCCAAAGGAATTCCAACGATACGAGGTAATTGAATTATCAATTCAATTCAATTTATTTTATTCTTCTACCTACCCTTTCTATGTTGATTACATAATAAAAAAATAAATCTAGTATATTATACATTGTGATATTCGATTATAATTATGGGACAACCTTATACCTCGTTTTATCCATCCTAAAAAATAATAACATCGATATGTCTGTGTGTGTACAACTTACCGTCACAACATTGTGGTGTAATTTGGAATTAAAAAACAATTTATTTGGATGGGTATAATGATTAATATAATGGATTTAAATAATTAATATAACATGATAAATTATTCTTTATTATTAATAAACCATACAATTATATACAATTTAACCAATAAGAAAATGATAATGTTTCTCATACGTACGTCTGACCTACAGTCTCCACGACATGGTGAGATTTATTATCCATGGTAAAAATTCCATAATTATTAAAAAAATTATATTATGAGTGAGAATAATAATTATGAACTTAATTTAATTAATAAAATAAATCATATGCATAACAAATATGAATTACCCCATGAATACAAAAATGGCCTTTATCAACACTCAAAATAGACATTAAAAACGCTAAAAAAGAAATGTAATGCTCGGTAGTGATAGGGGGGTCCCCTTTATTAGCACTAAAAAAGATCTGATAAAGGGCACCATTATTAGTGAAAAAAAGTGTTGATAAAGGGTGGATTTATCAGTGCTAAAAAGGAACTGATAAATTCCCTGACTTCTATAACATGAAATTTGCAACAGCACACCCAAAGAGGACCATAAAAAAATCATCATATCAAACAAGTAGTTCACACAGATAAAATATTTATTGGTAGTCAATTTGTGATCCAACGAAAAGAAAAAATCCATACCTAATGTGATGTACTAACTATTAATTTTGATTATAAAAAGGTACCTTTAAATATTATCTTCTACAAATTATATATTACATTGCATCAAATAAGATATATATCAAGAGTTCAATGTAAGAACATTAAGAATCATTTGATTAAGGCATTCATGCAAGTTATTATTCATGCTTTTTGGCGTTAAGATTCATGTCAAGCTTGGATATGAAATTTTTTAATAGATTTTGCATTCTTTTTGGGATATGTTTCCTTAGGACCTAGAGAGTTTCCATTGTATATTTATCATGGTTGATGGATATAGGTGATTCTTGGAACATATAAGGAAATGTGTTCCTGTGGTTGATGCCTTTATCTTAGGGTGTGTTGTCTTCTTTTCACAACATTTATAGAATTTATAAATGGAGGGGAAATATATGATTATTCTATTTCCATTATAAACTCATGATAGTAGGTCATGTAATGATATTATTAGGGGAAACTATTTAAAAGAACCCAAGTGGGTACACATTCATTGGTAAGTTTCCTATTGATTTTGAACGTTTTCTATATTACATACATAGGAAAAGGATGGGTTGTATAACTTCAAGTAAAAACAATGAAAAATATATTTTGGGGGATTTGTTAAGAACATTGGTTGTTCAAGGTTTGTAGAAACCATGTGGTATGGATCTAGAGTTTAACTATGTCATTTTTAATGGTTGTAACAAGGTTAGTTAACTGTTTGTCCAAACTGTGCAGAAGAGGGTTTCTTATCCAATGGCTCCAAAAAAGTTGTTGAATAGTTTGGAAAACTGTCCAACCAAATCATGAAGTTTGCTGATGATATGGAATAATTTAATGGATTTCAAAAAAATTCCTCTCGTCCCCTTCTCAAAACATATTCTATGATCCCTTTATCTTAAAATTTTATCCAATTTAAGTCCCTTATTTTTTTCATTCCCTTTAGTTATTCTCCCTCTCCCATTCCTCTTTGTTTAAAACCCTCACCATAAAATCTAGCAGTAATAGTTTATATTTCGGGTGTGTGATCAATATTAATGGGGGTTATTGTCTAAGGACTACTAAGGACTCTATGAGGCTTGTATAAGTGTCTTAGATCATATGTAACGACTTCTGTATTGTTTTCCTTATATTAGTTGTTGTTTTAAATTAAAAATTATGTCCATTTTAAACAAAAGATAGGCACATTGAGTCATACCAGTAGCACCCTGCCCCATATTGAGGCAGTGATGACTCTTACATGTCACAAATGACCCATGGATTATTCTCCAAAATTATCAATGCAATCCAGATGCGTTTGGTCATTTTAATTTAAGTCAGTTGTTGTTTTCACATAAAATTCTATTCATTTAAAACAAAAGAGAGATATTTTGAGTGATACCGGTGACACCAAGACTCGTATTGAGGAGGGGTTGACTCTTACACATCACACATGACCCATGGATCATTTGACTAAATTATCAATACAATACGAATGTGTTTGTTTTGTAATCCAAATGCTAGTTGCTGTCTTCAATTAAAATTTTATCCATTTTATACAAAAGGGTGACACTTTGAGTGATACCGGTCACACCATGCTTTGGATTGAGAAGGGGTTGACTCATACACATCCAAAATGAGCCATGGATTCTTATCCTATAGAATCAACACAGTTTGAATGTGTTTGGTTGGTTTTCTGTATGTCAGTTGTTGTTTTCACTTAAATTTTAGTCCATTTTATACAATAGAGATACACTTTGAGTGATATCGGCCACAGAATGACACATATTTAGGTATTTTTGACTTTGAAACATCAAAAATGACCCATGTATCATTGTATTAATGTTTAAACACAATCCAAATGTGTATGGTTATTTTTCTGTATTTCAGTTGTTGTTTTCACTTAAACTTTTGTCAATTTTAAACAAAAGAGAGACACATTGACTAATACTGGTCACACCGTGCCTCATATTGAGGTGGTGTTGACTCTTACACGTCCAAAATGACCCACTAATTGTTCTCATAATGTATCATCCCAATCTTAATGCGTTTTTTCTGTTTTATGTATGTTAGTTGTTGTTGTGACATATACTTTTGTCCATTTTAAACCAAAGAGGGACACATTGAATGATGATGGCCACATCGTGCCTCTGATTGATGCGCGGTTTACACATACACATCAAAAATAACCCATGGATCATTGTAATAATTTATAAACATTTTCCTAATGAGTTTGGTTGGTTTCATATATGTCAGTTGATATTTTCAGTTAAAATTCTGTCCATTTTAAACAAAAGAGAGACACTTTAATTGATATTGATCACATAGTGCCTCAGAATGAAGCGGGGTTGACTCGTTCTTGTCAAAAATGACCCATGGATCGTTATCTTAAATTATCAACACAATCAGAATGTGTTAGTTCAGTTTTATTAGTTTCAACTGTTCCTTTCAATTAAAATTTTGTCCATTTTGAACAAAAGAGAGACACATGGAGTGATATCGGCCTCACAGTGCCTCTTATTGAGGTGGGGATGACTCTTACACATCACACATGACCCATGTATCATTGGAATAAAGTAAAAAATACAATCTCAATGTGTTTGGATGGTTTTTCGTATGTCAGTTGTTGTTTTCACTTAAAATTTTGTCCATTTTAAACAAAAGAGTGACACTTTGGGTGATACTGGTCACACTATACTTCTGATTGAGGCGGGTTTAACTCATACACGTCAAAAATGACCCGTGGATCGCTCTCATAAAGTCTCAATACTATCCAAATGAGTTTTGGTAGTTTTCGATATGTCAGTTTTTGTTTTCACTGAAAATTTTGTCCATTTTAAACAAAAGGGAGACACTTTGAGTGACACCTGCCACACCATGCCCCGGATTGAGGCAAGGATGATTCTTTCATGCCACACATTACCCATGGATTGTTGGCCTAAATTATAAATACAATCTGAATTCTTTTGGTTGGATGCCCATATGATAGTTTTTGTTTTCCCTTAAAATTCTGTACATTTTAAACAGAAGATCGACACTTTAAGTGATACCGGTCACACCGTGAAACGGATTAAGGTGGGGTTGACTCATACACATAAAAAATGAACCATGTATCATATTTGTAAATTGATAACATGGATGTGGGGGGGAGGTAGACCCAATGAAGTAATGTGGTTATAAAAATTTTTATTTTATTATTATAGATAATTAGAAAACATACAATTTATACCAATGAAAATGTTAAGCACATGGGAATCCATTTGGAATCTCGATTCTCATACTAAAATCAATTTAGGTCATAGAAGTTTACTCATCCTTTCTTGGAATGTGAGTGGGAATGCGTGATATGAAGGTATTTTGGATATTTTACAGGTTTTTCTTATCCAAAGTCCTATGAAAAGTGGTTTATCATTCTTGCATGTTGTTGATGAATTTAATATATTAATATGGATAAATGACTCATTAGATAAACGTTGTTTTATTTAATAACAATTCCAATTTACCTACAAAAATTTACATACTACATTATTTCATCTTTTGATCTCTGTGCACCCCTCTCAAAAATGTCCACCAATTGTACACGACCCAAGTCAGATCTTCATGTTATTTGTGTAGAATCATCCATTAGGTAAGTGGCCCACTCATTTCTGAACAAATCTATATATTCTTTTGAATATGATAATTTTTGACTGTCAGAGTATTACTGAAAAATATATAAATAATTAATAAATAAATAATTTAAATGAAATAGTTGTTGGTTTTTAAAATACCTCTATAGGAGGCCAGTTTGTTGATGGAAAATGATCTCTCGAATAAATTTACGAACATAATAACTACAATATTTATTGTTTGTTTGTTTTGGACAATATAAAAACTATTATCATTATGAAAATATGTAACATGTATTGATATTTGTTAGGATAGTGAAATTTTATTATATATACCCTAATACTTTTCAAGACATAAAACATTCTCGCCTCCTTATTCTTATCCCCTATTCAAATTCCATTTTTAGATGATATTGATACACCTCCCTATCATAAAATAATCTCTAGTAAAAGATAATATAAATTATATAACATGATTTTTAGACCTAAAACGTAGGATGTAGTGTCTTTCAGATTTGAAAACACCATCATGTGTGGTCGGTTTGTTGGATATCCTTTCACTAAATCCAAAAAATAAATGTTTGGAGTATCTAAGTACACCACAGTTAGTAACCAATATTGTTTAAAAACAACATAAGGAATATGTAATGAATGAAATGAAAATATAATTTATATGCTTTAATTGTAGTGTTTTACCCCTAGAATGGTTGGTATTAGGAATAGTCTATCATCCGTAATCTTGCTTTCAAATGTTTTCAGCAAGCCTTTCACTCTTTCATCCTCTTTTTATGGCTCTAATTTCCATAGTTGTGTTGATGTGGTATGAGGACTAACGAGTCTGAATTTTGGCTCATGGTAAAATCTTTTCACCTATTTCTCATATATACGCCTTCCAAAAAAATAATATGCATTTAGCCATAACTAGCATTTATAACAACTTTCATAAAATCAATTCATGAAAACATACCTCATATATAAATTTACAATTGTGATGCCTAGCCAACAGTATTCAAGGATGTCATTTACATTTTCAGCAGCAACGAAATCATGAATTTCCTCTCTGTATATATTATTTTAAAAAAACAATATATGACTACTTCCACATTTTAGCTTTTAATCCACATGATTCATCAATGATAGAAAATGTGGATAGAGAACATACAAGGTAATTTTTTTCAGTAGATCATCTTGATTGGTTTGTCGATATTTTAAATGCTTTTGAACCCATTTTTCTTGTCACCCTTCCCTTTGTCCGTCTATAATAACATTAATTTGTTCAGACCTTTTTTTCATTAATTGTTATAGGTTTATCTTGAAAAAAATTAAAATAAACACCTCTTTGTCTACATGTACTCTTACAAGCATTGACAGCCATGCAATAAATTTCCCAATATTATTTTTGACCTTATGAACATCATCATCATCATGTGGAATGGGAAGCTCTGCATTTGGATCCTGAGATATAGTAATCATCACTTTTTTATGATCTATTGGAAGTGGTCTATTATTCAGCATGTACTCTGGGATGTTGAACACTGTATCCCTCGTTACAAGGTGATAGGTGGGTGTTGACAGATATAAATCACAATCATTATCACCATGTAGAAGATCAGTATAAGAAAAGTATCTGTGTTTATCTGATTCACATTTCATGGGAAAAATTACTAGAATATAGATTACCATGGCTAAGACAACTCTTTGAGGGGAATGCCCCACCTCAAATATGGTGGGGGTGGGGTGAGATCTTCATGCACTGGTTGTTCCTGAGTTGGGTCTTCCCCTTGATTCTCACCCATAAAAGATGCTAGTAACTCTCCCTGCCATTGAAATCATTCTTCAAGAGTTGGAATTCCTTCACTCATTTATTTAATTTCATTATTTCTATCACTGGTTAGTTTTTTCCACAAAATATACTTTGGGTGTCACCCCAGACCCTGCATCTCTGACACGACTGTACTGTTTTGGCAGCTTCAAAGCCATTGATAATAGGTCTACATCTACTACATGAATAATATATTCATGTGACTATTAGATATAGGAAAATAAGTAATTACTATGTAATAGAAATTTAAATCAAAACATTTTTTCGTATCATACATTCACATATTTTCCACAGATTTGGTGTGTTTTCATCTACTAGCTTCCCTTCCTTATTCACAAATGACACCTTCCATAGCACATGATGTGGGATGGAAGTGTCGATGTATTTAGACTCATCACTATACATATAAATATTAAAAGATAATTATGATGTTGTTTCTAATCACATAACAGTATTACTAAAAATTTAAAATACATACTATTATCTTCTATTGAAATGTACCAAATCCTTAAATTACAATTGGGGTATGTTGGTTTTGATGCGTGATCTTTATTTTCAGTAAAGAGTTTCTATTTCCTAAATGAAATATTCACAATCAAAGTGATGAATACACATATCCTTAAACAACATATTATTAGACACAATGTACCTTAAACTTTTTATCACCAAGGTGGAAAATAAATGCATCCCATGCTTCTTAAGATATCTTGTGAGAGTTGACAAGGGGTGGGTGTGGGTTTATTTTACCTTTGGAATATTTCGAGTGATTTTTTTTTATAACAGTTTGAAAACCATGATGAATCATTCCTGAAAGCCTCAGAACATAATTATTGTGTGAATCATCTAATATAAATGTACATTGTAAGGAATTGATAAGTGTAAGACAATGTTTCATTATTTTATTTCAAGTAAATTAATGAAATACTATCATAATGTTACGGTAATTTCTTCCTAGATCACAGAATTCAGCCTAGACACAACATGGTGCCATGAATCTATGTCAATTGACACATGTTTCCAAGTGAAAATTCCAATGTATCTACTAAACATATCTATGTTGGGATTCACATATTGGTCTTGTTCATTCCATCTGACATCGAATTTGAGGCCTTTGCTTTTTCTTTATGAACTTTGTCTAACACTGTCAAACTATGACACACCTATGTTTTTTGTGATGACGATCATTCATCCCCGACCATTTAATAGAAATCAACATCATCAATATGTTCATCTAAAATAGTATCAACGACATTTTTTTATGTTTGTTGGACCTCAACACTATGGGAAACAACATGGTCTACAACTTGTTATTGCTATGCTCTATGAGAAGCAGTAGCAGCAGTACCAGCATAAGAGACTTGTTCATCCTTGAGGTTAGGTGCGTCGGAACATGAAGAAGTCATTATCTGCAAATGTGGTTGAATAGTTAATTTAGATTACATAAATCCAGTAATGATAAGATAATAAAATGAGATAACAAGATCTATATTACAAACTAAATATAACATGTTTATTGAACTCTCTAGATTTTTTTCAAAGGCTGAAGGGATTTGAAACCTTTATCAATTATCCAAAACCGTTTCATTGTGGTCTCCTCTAACATAAAAATCATCATCTACATTGGGACCACTAAGAAATGATTACAACATACCACTGAATGGATCTTCATAAATTTAATTTTTATCGGGCCCTTCAGTAGTTTTGGATGATAATAGAATAATCAAACACTTTCCGTTTTTGGGATCTGGAACACAAAATAGTTTTACAACTTGTGAAGCCATTATAAAATATTCATCTTTGTACCCTTATTTACTAAAATAAACTTTCACAAATATCAATTCATCTATTTTAACACCACTATAGTTATCAAACCATTTTCATTGAAAAATCATCAATTGTAATGTCATATAATCCAACTCCCATATTTGATTGATAATGAAAAAGTATGAGATATTATCATAAATTGGATTTATGTCCATACTACCAGAAACATGCATCACTTCAGCCGCATGTATGACTCAACTATTTTTCATGGTACTATCTTCATCATGTTCATCTGTATAGAATTTATAACCATTAATTAAATAACCATTTTAAGATAATACATACACACCTGGTCTGGCAGCTAGCCATCGATGTCGTCTTGAAATTGAATTCGGATTTTTATCTAACTTTATAAAAATATGGTCCTTAAACCATACTATAAACTAGTGATTATGTGTATTTGATATCAATTTTTCAGCCCATCATGGATTTAATGGCCTATGAATACTTTTATGGGTTTCAATTTATGGAGTAACCTCCAAACTGTTATGTAAAACATAATGGTGGGACTAATCCAGATCTGTAATATTTATTGTCACAACATCTCTTCCCGAAATTCCCTCACCCTAAATATGTCTAGTGTATTGAGATTTCAGGAAACCAATTCTTTACACATCATATGGGTATTCGGTACAGAACTGAATGGCTTGCTCAATAAGTTATCTCACCACAATACAACCATCTATCCAACGTCGATTTTTGACATACCCTTTCAAAATTATCATACACTGTCCAATGGGGTACATCTATCTATAGTTCCCAGGACCACAAAGTCGAATCCCTCTCCCCAAGTGAACCATGAAATGAAATGCCATATCAATGAATGATATTGGACATAAAATTTCTAATTCACATAATATGACACCAATATCTTTTTCCATAGCTAGAAATTTCACCAAGTCTAAAACATTATAGAATATAGCTTTTAAAAAGAAACAAATTTGGTTAACGTATGATGAACATTCCTGGGAAAAAATGCAACGTGAAGCTATAAGAATGAAATCTTACATTAAAAACAAGTTAGTCATGTGATTTAAAATCATTTAACATAAAATCAATCATTGACACAATGTTCATGATATTTGATGAATACCCCTCTCGAACCTTTACAACATTGAAGATGTTGCAAAACCGATATCACTTCTCCCTGGAACGAGTGTAAGCATCTGGAAGAAGAAACATTCGATTTTCATCCTTCACGGGAGCCAAATCTTCTCATATTCTCATGTCAACCATATCCAACCATTCTCTAATCCCTTCTTTTTTTTCCAAGGGAATTTTGAAAAATTTCAGTAACACTATCACATACATTTTTTCCACATGCATCACATCAATAAAATTTCTGACGTATAGACAATTCCACTATGGTAATTCAAAAAAACTTATCTCTTTTTCCAACTAATTTTTGTATGGTTTTTCGAAAATGGTTTACCAAAAACAGTGTTCAGATATTTTACTTTCCCTAACAGCTAATCAATTTGTTTGTAGAGATGATTTTTTGCATTGTGTTGAACATTTAATGAATGATTTCATCCAATATCAGTACTTATTTCAAGGTGGTAGACCTCTACAGTGTCCTAGAAACACATATTTCAATTGATGTTTAAACCTAATTGATTATGTATCTTCTTCGCACATGGGACATCCTTGAGTTCCTTTCATGCTATCTCCTGTCAAATTTATATAAGCTGGGAAATCAGTTATCATCCCATACAACATCGCTCTCAATGAAAAGTATTCACTTTTATAAGAATCATACAACATAACAACTGAATCCCGTAATAACTTCAAATCCTCGATCAAAGGATCCAAATAAACATCAATATCATTACCTGATTGGTTTGGTCCTGATATAAGCATTGATAACATAATGAATTTCTTTTTGATGCATAACCAAGGTGGCTTGTAATAATTTACCAACATAACAGACCATGTACTATGACTGCTGGTTTGAAAACCAAAAGGATTCATTCTATCTGTAGATAACACAAGGCGAAGGTTTCTCAGCTCATTTAAAAATTCATGATACTAATGATCAATTCTCTTTTATTGAGGAGAGTCGGCTAGGTGACATAATTTTCTATCTTTATTTCTTTTATCTGCATTCCACGACAATTTTCTTGTAGTTTTTTCACATCCATATAGATGCCTAAACTATGGAATTACTTGAAAGAACCACATAAAATTCATAGTACTGGAATCATATTTCCTGTATCGACAAGCACCACACTTTGGACATTATGTATGTGATTTTTTCTCATTGAGAAACAATATACTGTCTTTCTGGTAGGCATGTATTCTTTTAGAAATCATACCCATCGAGTGTAGCATTCATTTAGCATCATATGTCTGGAATGGGAGCTCATTATCTTCCGGGGGCATGTCATTCAAGAGAGAAAGTAGTTCGGTGAAACTAATATCACTCCATCAATTTCCTCCTTTTAATTTATACAACTTCAAGTACAACTGACAATGCTGTATATTTAGTGAAACTAGCATACAGTGGAGTCTTTTCACAACTCTTTAACTTCTCAAACAATTTGGGGAAATCATAGAGTTCATCTTCAACAGTCCTTATCATTTTATTAATCTGATCTTCATCATCATTGACATCTATAATCACATCATCTATACATTCTTCTTCATTATCCATATTTGTAATCGTATCTAATTATCCATTAAATGCATTTTTATCCCATATAGTAGCTATATTCATTATTTCTCCGTGTTTATTCCTACATTTATAACTCCAATCTATTCTGTGACATTTTATATGTTCTTTCAACCCCTCTAGATATATTAGTCTATAATAACAACAATGTAAACATGGGAAAAGGATTTGATAAGGATCCTTTGTGTGATCTATTGCAAACATGATAAACCCTTTTATTCCATTCTCATACTCTATTTTCAAACGATTAACATCCATACAATATTTATTCATCTCCATCCTATTTGACTCTCAAATATTATTATTTATGATTCAAATAAACAAAACAAGACTTCCAAATACAGTACAATAGAACCAATTCTTTATAAAAATAATGATTAATAGAGCCTATCCATTTTTAATAATGATTTTGAAATCAACCGAACCAGGATAGACCCCCCATCAAAATCAACACACATTCCATCCCCCTTTCCAATATTTATAGAACCCACCACCCATGAAAAAAAATTAAATTTACTTTTAATCACCCCTACCATCCACCTCATTAATAATAAAATAATCACATTAAACAGCCCAAAACTAGTGACCAAACTCAAATAAAATGAAAACAATGATACAATTATGATGAGAAAACTAATATAGTAGATACATTTACAAACACAAAGGGGTTCATGGGGGAGACAAATAATTTAGGTTTATCCAAAATTACTATGGCATATCATAGGGTTTGTTACCCCAATTAACATAATAAATAGAAAATTGAGGTTAGTGAACATAAATTCTATCATAAACATCTAAAGGATATGAAATAACTCTCCCTCACCTTCCCCAAACTTGTAACTAATTTACACATACATGTCTTACATCCATTCTATTAATATCCACATTCCCATACAAAGTAAAAAACCCCCTTAGTGTTAAAAAACTCACAAATGAGGGGATAAAAGTATCAAATAGTTATAAAACATCCTTTACAAAGGGGTGATTTTCTCAAGGGAAAATCAAGGGGGGAAAACAAGATTTAAATGATACAATATATAAAGTGTAATCTAGAAATTGACCATAAACAATAGATTATAATTCCAATTTACTTCACACTTCATAAATCCTTACTTAATATAAATTAAAAAATTATTAGAATCAATATCACACCATAAAAACATTTCCAATAAATCATTTAAATAAGTATACTTTCTCATTAAAATATAAAATATTCCATAGAAGGCTCCATAAACCCTACTAATCCATAACTCAATTCCTATAATCTCAATGAAATCTCTATTTTCCATAAAACAAAACATTTTATATTTTTATTCACACAAAAAACCCCTTTAAATACATTTTCCATTACCCACACATTTGAAAAATTCCTTTTTTATGAAACAGAAGAACTGCATACAGTTAATAAACCAACATCATGGGTCGAGCCCCCATTAAAAAATAAAACATAAACCAAGAATTATTTCAAAACATGCCTTTAATAAAGTGAGAAACTTACCACACATATTTAAAAATTGACAACAATCCAAACATTCTAAATTATTATGTTTCCTTTTTAAAACCTACACCCAAACCCGTTCACACCTCTAGTGCCTTTGAAAACATATTTCAAACATTTAAAACTACAAATGATACACTTACAATGAAGTATTAAATTAAAACACACACAAAACATAACCATTTAATTTATTAAAATTCATTTAAAACACATTGGCATGTAAAATAATATAACCAACGACACCTAAATATCTCAAATATCCACCCAAAAACTCACCAAGACACATTCAAAAAATAATGCATACCCTTGTAATATAATATGAATAGAAGAATATAATTAAAGGGTACCCCACACCACTTTTTTTCTAGATTGACACTCTCATACCCAATCATCAAAGATCCTATTTCTCACATATCTTTCATATACTACATTGAATCAAAATAATCTTAACATCACATCTCGCCTATAAACCCCAGGGCCATCAAATCATAATCACTGTCATAACCAAATTTATAGGGTATTGTGAACATGTATGACATCAATGTGTTTCCCTCCTCCGACCATGCACAGTCCCCACATAAAGAACCCTTATAAGAATGATCATATCACACCTTTCCCAAAAACACTTGGGCCACCTCCCCAAAATCATGGTCACATCTTGCCAAAAACAACATGGGCCACCACCCCAAAATCATTGTCACATGTCCCCCGATAAAACATGGGCAACCACCACCATCATCTAATGAACTAACAAACCTTCAGCCATCACATCATGTGAAATACCTACCTCTCCTCAAAGAGAGAGGGAGAAAGAGTGGGTACCCAAACATCAGTACTCATATGATGTTTGTAAAAACACTGGTCATGTGACTATCTGGGTTTCAAAACATAGTAATTGATGTGGGTAGGGTGTTTATTGAAATCATGAATAATATACATGTATATATATATATCCTTACACACTAGACCAACCTATGGGTTTATATCCAAACTCTAACCAACTCACAACATGGCCAAAATTGTTTCCACCTATAAAAGAATAACACTACACAATAATCCAAAATACTCATTTCACATTACTAAAAAATTAACATTATCCAATTAATTTATTTAATTATTTATCATCAACTACATTTTACCACACAACCCCTAATTTAATTAATTATTAGTTCATTCCATCCTATTAACCAAACACACCCATTCCATTTAAGTCATTAATAAAAAAATTATTAATTCCATCACACCCCAAGGATTTGGCACTAAGAAACTATCACCTCACCACCTCAAAAAGAACGGACAAAAAAACCACCTCACTACCCAAAAAACAACCCAACAAACCACCTCGCTTCCCCAAAATCACAACTAATAACCATCATCCACACATTTCCAAACCACACAATGCCACCTCACAAGCATAGACAGACAACACAACAACTCAATATCATTTTACAGATTTAAAAAGGTTCATTGATCACATTCCACTTTATTTTTTAAGGAATTTATAAAATAAACCATAATCCATGAGAAATAATTTTATTAGCCAAATGTAAGTGGTTAGGTAATTTCCATATTTGGGTGATATCACAATAATCACAACCGAAGAAGCAATCACATAAGAAATCATTGAGTGTAAATAAATTCTTCAATGGTGATAATTTTTAGTGGAGAATCTATTTTGTGCAATAATAATAACATAAATAATAATAAGGCTATAAAAACTAGAAAATAAAACTTCTTTACCCTTTAATTTCAATTTTTAAATTCCTTATCTTTTATTAATCCATCACAACCATATTTTTTAGATTAACATAAGAAGAAACCCCTCCCGCATGATACAAAATAATGAGAAATGATGGATTTTATACCTCAATTGTGCTTTAGAACAAATCGCACACAGTAATGTAATGAAGAAATGTCCTCCAACCACAACTAAACCATGAGAAACCACTGATCAAACTACAAAACCAAACAATAATCAAAACATATCCCAAACACACAACACAACCCAAACCAATATAAACCACCATAATTAATATTATAATAAGAACAAAAGGAATGGTATGGGGATGATTAGAGACATCACCAGAGATCAAAGATGAGAAGTCGATAATCAAACCACATTGAAAGGAATCCCAAACACTTGAAGTAGGGTTCACAGGGAGTAAGGTCTCATATGGAGGTGGATAAGTAGGGTTCGTGGGTAGGAGGATCCGTAGAAGGGATTTTTGGGGGGGAATACAGAGTAGGGTTCATGGTGGAGTAGGGCTTGTGGCGGAGTAGGGCTAGTAGAGGAGGTTCGGTAAAGAGAAGATTGGAGAGGTAGGGAGTCGTTGCAGGGGTACAATACCAAGAGAGCATGAGGGAGCGATAAACAATGGACATTTTGCACCCCACTTTACAAAATGGGATTATGGTTTTATTAGCGCTAAATTTTTAGCGCTGATAAAAGGTCCCTTTATCAGTGCTTTTTTACCGCTGATAAAGGATCCCTTTATCAGCACTTCTCTAGCACTGATAAAGGGATCTTTTATGAGTGCTTTTAATTAGCACTGATAATAAAATACCTTTATCAGCCCTTTTTTCTCAGCACTGATAAAATGTGGTGCTTCCCTTTCCCATTTTTTGGTAGTGCATAGAATAGCAGTAAAGGGAAAATGAAGAAGCTAACACCCAAAATAATGGTAATATTGAAATACTAATAACAAAATGAAATAATTGGATCATATATGATATAATAAATATGGATATAAACCTAGAATAATTTAACAACAATATTTAACCATTATATCAAAGGTGACCATACCCTCGACTAATGAAAAGTACAAGGTAATGAATTATTTAGTCCCACTTTTATTTCTATGGTAAAAATGCCATATACACCATGTAATTATTTTGTGTGGCATTTAGGATACCCATGAATGTTTTTATTATTCTTATTATCAAAAATATGATATTTACATATCAATATTACTTTATTTATTATATGATGTTTATGATTTTAATTATTATAAATTAGTAAGTGATAATTTTTCAGTATCATTTTATCTGACATTGTTTATACGTAACTATTTACTAAGGATATATTTATCATCCACATCTATGTTCTCTAAAAATGTTTTCATAATATGTCTACTATTCATATATGTATGTTTAATGTAATTTTGACCCATTTTTTTACTTTTACTACATGGTATGGAAGGAATCATTATTTTTTTACCACGCAAGGTACTTTTTGATATTTTTAGCAAAAGTATGAGGAGAATGTTTTTTGAATGATACAGCATGAATGGATTTTTATGGTTTTATGACACATTATTTCCATAAAGTTTCCTCTACAATATTTCTATATTATTTTCCACTGACATATTTTCTTTTAAAATTTAGTGGTATATTGAGAAAAGAAATAATTTTTGAAGAAGAAAGGATATTTTCCAAATGAACTCAGTTGAAGTGGTTTATCAAAATTATTTTCCATCGTAGATGTTTCTTTTTAAATAGGGTTATCTTTATATCCCAACTATTTCTATGGATTTATTTTTTTAATGATTTAATAGTATATTATACAGATTATTTTATGATTGAATGACGTTTAAGAAAACCCATTTTTATTTATTCGGTTATGCTATGATGAATGGTTTATGTTTTTGGGGGGCTTGTAAGAATGATTTAATTATAAAATTTGTGGGACATATATCTTTGTATAATTTATTGTGTAAAGATTAATACCTCATGAGATAGCCATGAATGGACTGACAATTAAATCCAATTCAGAAATACATGGCTGGAATGGCAGGTAAACCCAGTTTAGTAATATACTTAGTGAACTATGACGGTCTTAGCAGCAATGCCTTGGCTACTATGAAAATAATATAATGTGCCTATTTTATTTCCACAATTACATTTTTTATTCCAATGAAATTTTATCATGGATAATTTTCTATTATGATCTATTCCATATGCCATTCCAAGATTTATTTGATAACTAAATATTTTTATGTTTTAAATTTATGTTCACGATTTTATATTCAAATGTTTATAGTTTTTCTTATGTTCTCCATGTTCACCCTTAATATGAATTTGAGATCACACTTTTTATGTTTTCTTTACCCAGGATATAATGAATGGTTTTAGGTAGTGGAAAAAGTGGACGATATTTATGGGAGTTGTTTTTGATAATTCACCAAGTTAGAAGATTATAATCCATTTTTCCAAAAACACTAAACTATTACATTATTTGAGCATCATTTTGTGTCATGTATTAAGTATTCTGTAAAAGAAATGTAATTTTTATGTACATCATGCTTCGGTCGTTATATTTGGTATCAGAGCAACGGTTTAGTTAACCATTGGAAACTAGGATGTGAAAACTTTAGTGAAATACCTAGAGATATTTCTATGATATTTCTAGGGATATCCCTACGGTAAAGTATAACTATAGTATATAGTATTATAATTATGGTAATGATCATGAATAATCTAGTATTAAACATAAAATGTTATATATTGAATATAATTCCCCTTGATTATGTTTTCTTCTTAGATTGATTTATGTCTCTACCTATATTAATTTTAGGGTTTAGATGGTGGCTGGAACCTGAATGAATTTTGTTATAGATCAATGCACTCAGAAATGAAATGATTTTCCTTATGAACAACCAAATGTTATGGGATATGGAATGAAAAATTGTATTACTATACTTACACAATCAATAAATAATTCTTGACTTACAAATGAAAAAATGGAATAACATTATATTGATTCTTTCATGATACAACATCCACCTTATTTTAGTGGGTCTTATAATCCACTTTTTGTAGAAAAATGGATCATTACCATTTAAAAGATATTTTCCATCCTTTCCTGTTCGGAATATGAAAAATTAATTTTGGATTTTTAATTTTTGGATAGTGAAGTAGACTAGTGGTGGACTCTAATTAAAAATAAAAGGAAAACTGATGAAAATTAATCCATGGAATGTGACGAGTTCATGAACATTTATTTAAAAAAGTACATCACTCATATTCATAAAACAAAGATGGAAAAGAAGTTACTTTAGCTTAATCAAATGATGATGAATCTATTGGTACATACAATGTGAATTTTACAAGACTTGAAAGGAATGCTAATGGAATTATCATCCAACCTAAAAGTAATGTTGATCGATTATCCAGTAGCTTAAAACTAAGACTTTGAAGGAAATTAAGTATTAGAGAAATTAGTTACTATGAATAGATTATGCTTTGTGCTGTCATGGAAGGACATGAAGTTGGTGTTACATATCCATCTCATGGTTTTGACACTAAATGAAAGAAGGAGATCTAGGTAAAATCTCAAAATAGTGGTGAAAAGAAATGAATATTTCCTTATGCTCAATGTGTGGAAATAGGCATGTTGGAGATTGACTTAAAGGGACTACAAAATGTTCTATGTGTGAAAAAGATGGTCACTGAGTAGTTGAGTGCTAAAGTAAATAGAAAAAGGATGATTATGTTGTGAATAAAGAAAATACTGCAGATAATGTACCACCCAAACATCAATTCTACTAGTTTAAGGGAAAGTGGAATTATGCTAACAAATTCCATAATCCAAGGGTTAATGATGATCGATGTCAGAAACCTATTAAAGAAAAAATGAAAAATGGAAGTCACATGCGATCACTATTGGTGATGATGAGTATGAAAATTAAGTGTTTGAATGATTAAGTGTTTATATAATGGGATTCCAAAATAGTGTTATGGAATCTCATTTATAGTATTATGGAATATTTGAATATCTATGTATTGGTTTATATTGGTTTTCCCTAATTACATTGTACTAGTATCCATGAAACGTGATTGAAATATTTTTAGAAACACATGATATGCACATAATGAATGGATAATGAGATAATGAGATTTTTTATAGTATTAATGAGTTCACGACAAATATAAGAACAAAGTGATATTACAGTTTGAATTTTTTGTATTTTTAGTGTCTGGAAAGAGTTTATTTTGATAGAATATAGGTTTTCACTAAGGTTGTATATAAATTCTAGTAATTATCATGTTTAAAGTGAATACTTAATTAAGGTATTTAAATATTTTAAATGTGACAACAAAGAACTTCCAAATGGGAAATGAGAGACAAATGTTATGTTGATTTGGTTCACCTCCTTCTAATGTTTTATATTTTTAGTTTTGGGATGGATTGTGATGCTTTCCATTTATGGATATTATAATTTAAATTTTGATTGACGTTTGTTAGACAAATGTATTATCTCACTATAGATGGAATTATTCCTATTTGATAACAAGTTCGAACCTTTTTTGAGGCATATAGAATGACCTGTAATTATATCGCATGATCTACTAATACATCAAGAATGAAGAATTAAACTTCATTTCATTAAATAAGAGATGATGTGGAAATTAATTAGGGAACAACCCATGATGATATTTTACTGAAATCAAGTAAGTATTCCACGTCATTAAAAAATTCATCAACATTAGGAAAAGGATATTGAAACCAAAAATGTTATCCTAATACCTTCTTATCTGATGAATTAGATGGTCCATTAAATCAGTACAGATTTATGGATTTCTGGTAGATAACTTTCTGTAAACCTGATTTTCTATCACTATCCATCAGAACATTATGGTTATATGTCACATCTATATACATGGTTTTGATTCAAACCTATGTTATCATATGTGGAACCTTAATGATGGGTTACATTGGGTAACCATTATGTTTCTAACATTCCTTTTTAAAATTGTATTTTAGAATCTCTTATTAAAATGTTGGTTTCCATGAAAGAATCTTCCAAGTAGTAATCCTTTTATAACCCCAATGAATTATGAGGGTGAAATTAATTTTAATGGGGGTAGAATGTAACACCCCGATATTTTATGAGATATATTATTTTTATTTTATTTGATGTCTTGAGTTACACGATACACCAAGATTATCATGTGCTATACGCAACGTTGTATTCGCATGTAGTATATGTAACCCTATTCATGTCTTGTGTTACACACAATTTCATGTTCATTTGATAGAATTCATTTCACGCATCCCTGAGTCTAGATTTTTTTCAATATATAAAATAACTATGTTTGGATTATGTTATACAAAACACCAAAGGATGCATCCACTACACGTAACAATGACTCGGCTTGTGATACACGCATGAGAGGCCTTTCTAGATAGCTTGTGTTGTAGGCAATATCAAGATTCCCAAAACAATGATGTATTATTAAAATAATATTATTTAATGTGATATAAATTGTTTTTATAAATTTTATTAACCACATTTTGAAGTTTATATAACATTATCATTCATCTTAGACATTTTCTAGAACATGGTATGACAACAAAATCATTTTTTCAGATAAAAGAAGTATTTTTTAACAAATGCATTTTTACCACCATTTGATTCCACACCCATTTTAAATGTATTTTTTGAAACTTTTCTAAATTAAATTTGATAAAATAATTTTCTTCTTTGTATTTTTAACATAAAATTTAATTATTTTGAATTTTTGGTAATTTTTTTGATAAAATTCATATTTTAATGAATATTTAGAAATACTTCATTTGAATTCAAAACCGCCTTTTCATCTAATATTTTTATATTGTTAGATTGTACATTCAATTGGTTTCATAGTTTCATTTTATTATATTTTAATCATTTAATCAAATTTTAGTCATTTTAAACAATTTCTGATTGAAATTTCACATAAGCCCATGTGAATCTTTTGATAGTTATTACTTCCTAAAAATGTGCTTTTAATTTTGAAAATTGGAATTAATTTTAAATTAATTACTAAAACTCGTGTGTTTTGAATTTGGAAAAATGGATTCCATATTGGGAGTCATATTGTTCAAATTGTGTAACTATGTACCTTTTGTTTTTTGACATTATGAATAGTAACTTCTGTAATTATTTTATTTACCACGATTAATGGGTAAATCTTTTAAATAAGTATACAAAATTAAATTATAACAATTTTAAACATCCCTAACACGTGTTCTAATCCTGTTGGATGAGAAATTTCAGACCATGGTCATCCATGGGTTGATTTTGGGACCATATGGAACCACATGGATGAGAAAATGACCTCTTATAATAATTAATTTAAAGTGAAGATAAATATGACATAATCATATATATTCTTAATAAAACAATTTTAATATTGGGTATTATATAAGATAAATTCGATTGTAAATTGAAATTGAAAATATAAAAAAATTCAGACATCATTTTATTTTATTTATAATTTATAGACACTAAATAAATTAATTTATTTATGGAACAATGATTATGGAGTGATTAAATTTTTAATGAATGATTTAAATAAATGAGATAATAAATTTTACAATAAATTTATTTTGAAACTATTTCTGTCATCAAAGAATTTTATGGATGATTATGACTTATATTATTTTATTTTATGAAGTTATTTAGAACTAATCATGTTATTATGGATTTTATAAAAAGTCATGATATGAATAGTATAAGAATTGACATAAATAAGTTTTCAAAAGAAATACTATTTTATTAAATGATATAATAGTTTAGAAAAATTTAATATTCAGAAAAATGACATAGATAATTTTTAACATTTCATTATTTAACCACTTGGGCTTCAATTTAAATTTTATAGTTACTATATAAACCATATGGTGTGAATATACAAGGAGACATGCTAAGAGTTAAATTAGTTAACTATGGGTTAAGGCTGAAAGATAAGGTTAAATTTGAGACCTAATATTTTCCAAAACCTATTGGTAGAGATGAGTTTAGTAATTCATCATATTATCTATGAATTAATGTGTTTTGGATATTTTAAAATAGAAAATCATTTTATAATAAAATAATATTTCAATACCTTCCAAAAGTGTCCCTCTTCCTCACTTATAAAAAGGCATCTCCTCCCACATTTCCTCACACGACCTTGAGAAATATAGCTCGACCAACCCCTAAAAAATTATCCTATAAACTTATTATTTAGCTTTTGGAGGTCTTCGGTTTCAAAAAATTCTATCCCTACTGTCCCTCATAAGATATCCAAAGGATGTCCAACGAAGAATATATATTTGCTTTACCACATCAATTCAATTTCTTTTCTTCTTTTACTTCCACATTCTATGTTTATACCATACTAAAGTAATAAATATATTATATTTTATATGTTGATATGTTATTATAAAAATTGTAAAACCATATTTCTCCTTTTATCCTTCTTATGAATAATAATATCACTATGTGTGCATACGTACGGCTTATTAACTCCACGTTATGGTGTAATTTGTTATTCAAAAATACATTATTAGTATTGGAATAATTTTGAGTATAATGGATTTAAATAATTAATATAAAATGATAAATTATTACATATAATTAATTTACCATACAATTACATTCCATTTAACCATCAACTAAATGATATCATCAGTTGCGCATACATACGACCTACCGTCTCCACGACGTAGTGAGATTAGTTCTCCACATTATCATTTCATGAATGATTTAAAATTTTATATTAATAGTGAAAATAATAATTATACAAACAATTTAATGAATAAAATACATCTTATTCATAACAAAAAATGACTTGAACAACAAAACAGGAATGAAAAAATGAAGAAGTTAACACCTGAAATAATGGTATTATTGAAATAATAGTAATAAAATTACAAAATAAGATCCTATATGATATCACAAATATGTATATGGTCTTTGAATAATTTAATAACATTATTTAACCATTATAAAATAGGTGACCACACCCATGACTAATGAAAATTACAAGGTAAGGGATTATTTTTTCTAACTTTTATTTTGTGTTGACATATGCCTTATACACCATCTAATTCATTTGTGGGACAGTAATATTACCCATATATGTTTTTATTATTATTAATATGAATGTTATGATATTTATATATTCATATAACTTTTTTTATTTTATGGGGAATACAATTTGACTGATTACAAATTGGCAAGGGATAATTTTTCAATCACATTTTTATCCAAGATTGTCTATATGTATGTATTCACCTGGGATATATTTATCATTCATGTCAATGTTTTCTAAAAATGTTATCACAAAACTTATAAAATTCATATATGAATGTTTAAAGTCAGTTTTACCCATTCATGAATTTTACTACGTAGTATGGAAGGAATCATTAATTTTTTTACCATACAAGGTACTTTTTGACATTTTCGGCAGAAGTACAAGTAGAATTTTTTTTAACATTTACAACATGAATGTGTTTTTATTATTTCATGAAACTATATTTTAAAGAAGAATATTCTAAAAGATTTCAAGATTATTTTCAACTAAATTATTTTCTTTTAAAATTGGGTGGCATTTTGAGAAAAGAAAACATTTTGGAAGAAGAAATGATATTTTTCTCAAGAACTGAGTTCAAGGGGTTTATCGAATATTTTTCCATATAAGATGATTCTCATTAAATAGGGTTATGTTTAAATCCATACTAATTCTATGGATTATTTTTTTAATGATGGAATGGTATTTTATATAGATTATCTTATGATGGAATGATGTTCAAGAAAAACCATTTTTATTTCATGGGTTATGATATGATGAATGATTTATGTTTTTGTGGAACATTTAAAAATGATTTTCTTATGAGATGGGTGAGACCACTATCTCCCTCAAATGCATTGGGTAATGGTTTATATATCATGAGATAGAAATTACTGGAATGAAAAGTAAATATTCTTCAGTAATACATGGCTGGAATTGAATGTAATCCTAGTTTAGTAATGTAATTTGTCCCTTATGATGGTCTTGGCGTTAATGAATTGTCTACTATAGTAATCATATCACATTATTATGATTTTTCAAAAATTACATGTTTTATTCCAATGCTATTATATAATTTTTAATGTTTATTTATGACTTATGCCTTACGTACTAGAAGGATTTATTTCACGACTCATGATTTTAATGTTTAAACATTATATTCAGGTTTTGACATTTAAATTTTTATTGTTTGTTTAATGTTATCCATGTTTACCATTATTGAGCATTTGAGCACACCCTATTTTGTTTTCTTTTACCTAGTATATAAATAAAGGGTTTGGGTTGGAAAATAGGGGAATATCTTTATGTTAGATGTTGAAGATCAATCACTATGATAGAAGATTATGATCAATGTTTCCAAAGACACAAAACTAATACTGTCTTTGTGCATTGTTTTGTGTCTTTTATTAAGTATTCTGTAAATGAAATTCAATTTCCATGTACATTAATCTTGGGAAGTTATAATTCTATAAAAAAGTCCCTCCATATAGTGATTCTTTACTCAATAGATATTTCAAATCATCATTACTCAAAAACCTAGTACACACATATATATATTATACATGATAACAAAATTCAGGATAATAACCTTAATTATAAACTAATGTTAATGTAGATGAAATCTAATTACTTTGTTTCCGTACGAAGTATATAATTTATTAAATGAAATTTTATAAGAATAAATTTATCATATTAATTAAATCATATATAATATTCACATTTGTTAAATAGTTTATAAACATGAATATTTCAATGGAATAAATAAATATATAAACATATTATTTGTTGTCCAGAAATGAGATACTATTATTAACATTTCATATTGTATATAAAAATAATAATAATTAATTTATAATCCCTCACGTTTATATTTAATAAAAAAACTATAAACTATAATAAATTCTTGAAAAAAATTAAATTTTATTGATCATGGATTGTATCAAATATTATTATTGAAATAAGGCATTACTAACCATAATATATGAGATCAGTCAGTCAGAACCCTTTCACAATTACTATTCATGACATAAAATGACCTTTACTTAGAGAGTAACCCATCTGTATAAGTTAATCACACAAAATAAAAACTCATATGTATTAGATAACTAATATGTAATAGCACTACAAAAACCCTTACATATGGTTTAGTTATATCATATAATGTATTCTATATTATAATTACGACTTAATACATTATTTTGATAATACCCTAGTTTCAATATTATCAAATTATATCACATATCATATGTAATTACATTGAAAAAAACCATGTGTATTCAATGTATTATACTATATGATACACATCAGTTTTACACTATGACTAAAAAATAGAATTATAATATCTTATATCCTGAAGCCATGTGATCCAACAACTGACATTAAAACACATAATATCATTATCTATTATAAGGATCTAAGAATATTATTATAAATTTGTTCTTCATTAAATAATAAAAGATAATGCGGATTCATTTAAAAACATGGATCTAGTACCAATGATGGGTTCTATAATATCTTCAAAAGAACATAGTAGGGAAATAACCCCATATATATATATTGTCACGACCCGACCCAACGGGGCTCGAGCCGCAACTCCCCAGGCCTACCTCCAATAGGCCAGGGGCTGGCGTCCAGCGCCGAGTAGGATATCACACACATGGGAGGCATTAGCCTATGGTACCTATACACATGCATCCACAAAAACCTCCATGCAACAGTGAAAAAATATATAAAATAGTAATGAAAATGCATGCATACACTTATCCCAAACCATAGTGAAAGAGAAAAAGTAAAAAAGGGAAAAATAGGTCCCACCATAAGAAAACTACAAAGCGTGTCCCACCATCTCTAAAGAAGGGGAACGCTGCCTCCAACACCTACTGGAAAGTTCCCTTTGCACCGCACCGGCAAACACCCCAGTCAGTCTCGTTCACTCAGTTCCAACTACTCCAGATCCTCTTGGGACTCCGTCGAAAGGCATGTGGACTTCACAAGATACAAACATGTGTTGGAAAATCCAGTGCAGGGGTGAGTATAAACATACTCAGTAGGCACCCCAAAAACCCAAAATGAAAGGGAGCAATTGAAATGCAACAGTCCACTCATCCCATCCAGAGGGAACCTAGACGAGAGGGAAACTCCATATTGTGACCATCCTCTGCTAAACAGAACTCGTCCGCTCAACTCATGCGTTTTCCCATACATACACCTAGAACAATCCAGATATACTCAGATCACGCCGCAAAGCCACAATAGGTACTGACCTCATCACCAGCAACTGTCCACAACCAGGAGAGTACACCACACGATCATTGTTATCCCAGATGACACTCATCCGAGAGATACACTCCATCGGGTTTCTCTCAAATCTCTCAGATTCTCACCCGAGAGATCACGCTCATCGGTTAGCATCACTGAGGATAACTCACCAAAACAACATAACCACCAAACTCCTCGGATAGGGGATCACTCCTAGGGTCCACTAGGGGATACCAGAACCCACTCCGGTATACGAATCCCACGGATAGGGGATCACTCCCAGGGTCCGTTGGGGGATACCACAACCCGATATGGCATTCGTAGATCTCAATGAAATGGGATCACTCCCAGGATCCGCTAGGGGATACAACAACCCGATCTGGCGCTCGACAGAAGCACGTCACTCAGATAGAGGATCATTTCCCATGTAAAGGTGGTCATGACCATACCAGAACCCTATCTGGTATGACTTGCGATGTTGGGGATCGAACCGACGATGCCGCTACCCTATAAAAACCACGCATAGAGTAGGGGATCTCATAACAAACAATACCGCAACACTACTATACATCTAATGCTGAGTAGGGGATCGTATACCCGACGATTCCACAACCCTACTGAGTATGGCCCACCACGTAGGGGATCATAATCTCGATGATGCCCCAACCCTACGGAGTTAACCAGCTAGATAGGGGATCACTTCCCATGAATAAGCGGTCACAGCGATACCAAGAACCCGATCTAGGGAAAAAATGCTAGGGGATCCCGCTCCGGGCCCATCGGAGGGATGCCACAACTCTAATAGTTTAACAATCTCATCAAGAGGATCACAAGACTATATGAAGGTTGTGATGCCACATGAACCCTCGTAGGAACGAACCAAGGGATTTCCCTCGACCACTACTAGTCCAAAATGTCGCTAACCTGAGAGACCCACAACAATGTCACACTTCTCACCTCCAGGGACAATACCGATGCCACAATCGCGTTCTACACGGAAAAACACGCAGTATAGGCTGTTTACTTGCCCGAAACGGAGCACCGGTGAAAAGGGCACTATTCACCGTAGCTAGCTCATGCGGGGCCCAGCCAACAATCCCAAAACCCATCAAACGGATCGCACCATTGAGATCTTCTCAAAAAAACACACAGGATCGATTATTCATCCGTTAAAATCGGACTCCTGGTGTGAAAGATGTGTTTCTCTCCAAACGCCAAAACCCAGCCTCATGGGGCCCGCACCTTGTTCTCAGTCCCAACACCTGAAAACCATCTCAAAAAGTCCATCGTACCATCAGGGTCACAACGCCACTGACGGCATGTCGAACGGACATTCTGGCAAAAGTTACGGCCGGTCAAAGTCAAATAATAATTAAAATATTATTAGTATTCGACGTTTCGTGACCCGGGTCATGGACCAAGCCCAAAAAAACCCGAACCAATCCCAATAGGTCCTTATCAATCCCATGGTCGCGTCTCCGCAGACGGCATGCGAATCAGACCTTTGGATTACACAAAACGGGGGTTTTTAGAACCCCCTGTCAAAATTGGACCAGACCGGCCCGAACCACCCCCCCCCCCACCCCCAGCCGGTCCGGCTCCCTCCGCCGCCGGCCCACACCTACCGGCGGCCCTCCGCCGCACCGCGGCCCGCACCGCTGCACACCGGGTAGCCGCCGCCGCCTGACCGGGACGACCTTCCCTAGCTGGCTCCGGCGCCGCTGCGCCCGAGCCGCGCCGACAGATCTTCCGCGGACCTCCAGGATCTCCCCGGCGGGCCGTTTTGTGATCTTCAGGCGTCTGCGCGACCCTCGAGACCCGATCTACACTGCTATGGCTTCAATTTGTATGAAAAAACATCAAAAACCAGATCGAGTATTAAAACTCAAATCCTCCTACCTCGCGGGCGAAACGCCGACGTTCTGCCTTAGATCCGCGCTCCAGAGATTCCGATGCACGCTCCTGGATCGTCCGTCGTCGAAATCCAAGCTCTTGGGATCTTCATTTGCTCTATTCGGTGGATTGGAAGTGAAGAACGTCGAAAAACGCCAAGAGGAATTAAAAGGAGGGGGTTCTGATATTTATATCAGCTGCCAGCCGACGCCAAACCCGCCTCGGACCCGACGCCCGATGCGAACAAAGGTAAGGTCACCCCTAAGGTAAATGCATCATCCTGAACACAACGGATGACTCAGATTTTCCATCCGAGACTCTATTCAAAAGTTATTCGAGCCGACGCTCACACACTAACTTCTCCATTTAATTATGAAAACACCCCCGGTGGTGTTTCTCACCGCAGGCCCGCACCAACAAAGTTTACAACTTGCCTAGGGTAAACGACACTTTTCGAATACAACCGTTCCCTCAGATTCACGCTCTGAGCTACCGTTTATGAGATATAACAACTCTTCCATGTGCATAGTATTAGAAATAATTAATATTTTTATAAAATTAATTTCGGGCACACCGGGCCTCGGAATCGCACGTCGTCTTCACGCCTAACTCTGGCATTATTCGTTGAAATATTTTAAAGTCTGACAGGGCCGAAAACCCGAGTCACTACATCATAAACCCCTTATAACTTTTCGTCCCTGAAAATCCCTAAGCACAAGGAATGGGATTGGACTCTCAACTGGGTCTCACACACTAGCGAGTTCAACCACAAACTCCCATGCCCGAACACATAAGTCAGAGGCACTCATCCACCACACCTCAATACTATCTGCTTTGGGCGGCACTGACTCGCCCGCATGGTTTTAATCACATAAAAAAACGTATCTTGGTGGGGGAAGTATATTTCTTTCTCACGCATTTTAAGCATGCTGAAAAACACCCACACATGGTGTTACCAACGCCCGGAAAAAAACACAATCAAGCAACGAAATGGAAAGTGTACCGCTAAATAGTGTCTAACAAACTACTGCAGAATGTAGATAGGACACAAGGCGTACCTCTATCCATCCATGGAGCCTCTAGGTAAACAGCATCCAGGGCATGCAACAATCCTCGCCCTAGACCACCAGCTCCCTGAGCTTGGCGTGGACCACCTGGGGGTGGGGGTGGTGGTAACTGGTAACACTAAACACCTCCTCCTACTGCACCCGCTCCGATGCCACGTCCGCCACCCTGCGGACATCTCTGCTTGAGACGTTTCCTCTGCCAAGGTGGTCCATCGACTAGCTCCATCTCAGTAGCACGACGGGTCAGACAATCTCTTGCAAGATGTCCCTGACTGTCGCAAGCGTAACACCGTCTCTCCTGCGGCTGACCAAAACTGTCCTGCGAGCCCTGTGAGCCTTGAGCCTCAGATCCTCCATCCTGGGGTCGCCTCCTGAAACGTCAGCCACGTCCAAACCCCTGAGTCTGACGTCGGCTACCGGATGCCGATGTCTCAGCCCTCACGTGCCCAGCACTAACAAGAGGAATTTGATTAGCCAGAAATCTCTCCACCACCAAAGCTCGCTCCCGCACTCCAGCATAGGTGGGTAGGCATAAAGAAACCACACCTACCCGGATGTCCCTGTGTAATCCCTGCTCGAAGGTCTGAGACCTAAAAAATGGGTCTCGAAACATATCCAGGGATTATCGTGACAGGTCTGTAAACCTTTTTGAGTACTCTGACATGGTCATGCCCTCCTGTCGAAGCTGTAGAAACTATTGAATCCGCACTGACCTCAGCGTCATGGGATAGAACTCCTCCCTGAAGAGCCGCTCAATCTATGCCCATGTGAGCATCTCCTAATCATGGGACTATGTCACCAGGCTCCACCATCACCCTGCTGAACCATGCAGAAGGCTTTCCGCTAGGACCACCATTTGATTTGGAGGAGTCCTCACCAGGCGGAAAACTTGGGTGACTGCCTCAAACAAGTCATCAGCTACCTAGGGGTCTGGATCACCCTGGAACCTCAGAGGTCACTGCCTCTGGAAATCGTGCAGCGCACTCCGCCTGCGCACAACCTCATCTTGCACTGCCGCCACAACCAGCTGCTCGACAAGTGGTGGATCAACCGGTGGACCACCTGGAAGTCCATCCTCAGTACCTGCGCCATGGTCCACAACCTCTGAATGGGGAGAATCGTCACCACAATCCTGTTGTGGAACCCTTGTTGGCTGTTGTCAGGGAAGCATCCTGAAATACATTAAAGATGCACCAAAGTCAAAGAGTATATCTAGAGAGATGACTCAATAAGGACAAGGAAAAACCAAAAACCCAGTACTATATGACGCATGTACCATTATGTCCTTACGATCAGTGTACGAATTTTCTGAGTCGATAAGAAGGTTATCAAAGTCCTGGTGTATGGATACATCGGCCGCCACACCAACACTGGAGTCCCTGGCCTGAAAGATGAACTCGAAACATCCAAACACTACCGCTATGCAACCCAAACCAAGCTCACAGCTAGACCAGCTACGCTCTGAAATCCCAAAGTTGGAACCTCCTCTGATACCACTCTGTCATGACCCGACCCAACGGGGCTCGAGCCGCGACTCCCCAAGCCTGCCTCTAATAGGCCAGGGGCTGGCGTCCAGTGCTGAGTAGGCTATCACACACATGGGTGTCATTAGCCTAAGGTACCTGTACACACGCACCCACAAACACCTCCATGAAACAGTGCAGAGATATATAAAACTGTAAAGAAAATTCATGCATACATCTATACCAAACCAGAGTGCAACAACAAAAGTAAAAAAGGGAAAAACAGGGCCCAACAAAAGAAAACTACAAAGCGCGTCCAACTTGCTCTGAAGAAGGGGAACACTGCCTCCAACACCCTCTGGAAAGATCCCTCGACACCACACCAGAAAACACCCCAGTCAGTCTCGTTCACTCAGCTCCGCCTACTCCGGGTCCTCCTAGGACTCCGTCGAAAGGCATGTGGTCTGCACAAGACACAAACATGTCCGGGAAAGCCCGTGAAGGGGTGAGTATAAACATACTCAGTAGGCACCCCAAAAACCCAAAACCAAAGGGAGAAACTAAAAGGCAACAGTCCGCTCATCTCAGCCAGAGGGATCCTAGATGAGAGAGAAAATCCATCTCGTGACCATACTTGGATAAACACAACTTGTCAGCTCAGCACAGGTGTATCCCCATACACACACCTTGAACAATCCAGATATACTCAGTTTACGCCACAAAGCCACAAGAGGTACCGACCTCATCACCAGCAACTGTCTACAACCAGGAGAGTACACCACACAATCACTGTCATCCCAGATGACACTCATCCGAGAGATACACTCCATCGGGTTTCTCTCAAACATCTCTGATGCTCACCCAAGGGATAGCGCTCGTCAGTTAGCATCACTGAGGATAACTCACCGAAACAACATAACCACAAAACTCCTCGAATAGGGTATCTCTCCTAGGGTCCGCTAGGGGATACCAGAACCCACTCCGGTATATGAAGCCCATAGATAGGGGATCACCTCCAGGGTCTGCTGGGGGATACCACAAACCGATATGGCATTCGTAGATCTCACAGATAGGGGATCACTCCCAGGATCTGCTGGGGGATACCACAACCTGATCTAGCGCTCGACAGTATCACGTCACTCAGATAGAGCATCTTCTCCCATGTAAAGGTGTTCATGATGATATCAGAACACAGTCTGGTATAACTCGGGATGTAGGGGATCGAACCGACGATGCTGTAACCCTATAGAAACCATGCGCTGAGTGGGGGATTGCATAACCAACGATACTGCAACCCTACTATACATCTCCTGCTGAGTAGGGGATCGTATACCCGATGATGCCACAACCCTACTGAGTACGGCCTACCATGTAGGGGATCATAATCCTGATGATGCAACAACCCTACGGGGTTAACCAGCTAGATAGGGGATCGCCGCCCGTGAATATGCAATCACAGCAATACCAAGAACACGATCTAGGGAAAAGATGCTAGAGGATCTTGCTCCGGGCCCACCGGAGGGATTCCACAACTCTAATAGTTTAAACATCACATCAAGAGGATCACAAGCCAATATGAAGGTTGTGATGCCACACGAACCCTTCTGGGAACGAACTAGGGGAATACCCTCAACCACTACTGGTCCAAAACATCACTAACCCGAGCGACCCACAAAAATGCCACACTACACACCTCCAAGGCTAATACTCAGGCCACCATCGTGTTTTACATGGAAAAACACGCAGGATAGGCTGTTTACTTGCCCGAAACAGAGCACTGGTAAAAAATGCACTATTCACCATAGCTAGCTCATGCGGGGCCCACACAACGATCCCGAAACCCATAGAAAAGATCACACCATTGCGATCTTCTCGAAAAAACACAAAGGATCGACTATTCATTCGTCAAAATCATACTCTTGGTGCGAAAGCAGCGTTTCTCCGCAAATGCAAAAACCGAGCCTCGCGGGGCCCGCACCCCATTCTCAGTCCCAACACACAAAAACCATATCAAAAATTCCTTCATACCATCATGGTCATAATGCCACTGAAGGCACGTCAAATGGACATTCCAGGCAAAACTTACGGCTGGTCAAAATCTTATAATAATTAGAATATTATTATTATTCGATGTTTCGTGACCTCAGGTCACGGGCCCAGCCCGAACAAAACCCGAACCAATCCCAATAGGTTTGGCTCAATCCTAGGGTTGCATCGCCACAAACTACACGTGAATCGGACATTTGGATTACACAAAACATGGGTTTTTAGAACCCCCGGTTAAAATTCGATAGGACCGGCCCGAACCGGCCACCCCGACCGGTCCGACCACCGCCGCCGCCCCGCGCCGCAGTGGTACCGCCGCACCACCACCCACTTAGCGGCCGCTGCCACCTCACTGGGCTAGCCCACCATGGCCGGCTGCGATACGTCGGCACCGGCGCCCCAGCGCCGGTGCCGCGCCAGCGGATCTTCCGCAGACCGACGGGAGCTCCCCGACGGTCCGTTTTGCAATCTGGAGGCATCTGCGCGACCCTCGGAACCCGATCATCACTACTACGGCTTAAATTTGTAAAAAACACAGAAAAATCAGGATTAGGGATTAAAACTCACATCCGCCTTCCTCGTGGGAGAAACGCAGACGTTCTGCCTTAAATCCGCACTCTAGAGCTTCCGCTGCATGCTCCTGGAACGTCCGCCGTCGAAATCCAAGCTCATGGGCACTTAATTTTTTCGATTCGGCAGATTTGCGGTGAATAATGATGAAAACTCCAAGAGGAATGAAAAGGAGGGGGGTGCTGATATTTATATCAGCCGCCCACCGGCGCCAAACCCGCCACGAACCCGACGCCCGATGGGAACAAAGGTAAGGTCACCCCTAGGGTAAACGCGTCGTTCTGAACTCAACAACGAACTCATATTTTCCATCTGAGACTCCGTTCAGAAGTTATTAGAGCTGACTCTCGTACACTAACTTCTCCATTTAATTACGAAAATGCCCCAGGTGGTGTTTCTCACTGCAGGCCCGCGCCAGCAAAGTTTACACCTCGCCTAGGGTAAACAGAACATTCCGGACACAACCGTGCCCTCATATTCCTGCTCTGAGCTACAGTTTAGGAGATATCACACCCCCACCATGTGCATATTATAAAAAAACATAATATTTTTATAAAATTAATTTCAGACACACCGGGCCTCGGAATCACATGCCGTCTTCGCGCCTAGATCTGGAATTATTCGTAGAAATATTCCATAGTCTGAGAGGGCCAAAAACCCAATTCGCTACATATATACCTGATATACCACCAATAATGTAACATAGAGTGATAAATAAAAAATAACCATAAATATCTAAAATTAATCAAACTTAATATACAATGCATAGTAATGATTTTTCTTGACTATAATCACATTATGATATCTAATAAACTCTCACATCTATAGGGATATCACCAGAAACTAGATTCCTCATTTTCAAATAAATAACTCTTTGATTTACTATGGTGTTTTAGAAACTTCTACACAAAAAAAATAAAAAATTAATAAGATAGATATCTTTATGGATTAAAATATTGTATATCTCAAAAATGGGGATTATATACCTTTATATTTGATCCCTTTCATCAATAAAGGGAGCCAAGTGTTGATTGACATTGAAAGGAAGAATACGTGCTTCAATAACACATGTCCTTATAGTGATTCATAATTATTAAAAAAAATTATAAAATCATTACATGATTGTGTAGATATAAATAAATCAACACATTAATTCATAACCAAAGGAAACATTGCAGTATATGTCGTATTTTCCATGCAATCAATATCGATATCATAATCATATCATAAGAGATGATAGCATCATATCATGCCTTATAAGATATAATGTTATCTTAATGTATGATATTTATCATATTCATATCACAAGCTATGAATCAAGGTATATCATACTATATGATATACAAATTTTAGTGAATTTAAAAAACATTGATCACTTAAAATCATCATTATTGAAAAAATATCAAGTGACTAGGACCGAAATTATTGTAGGATTGTATTACCTAAAACAATTTACATTTTCTCTAGAAAGTTACTATTCAAAACTAATGTTTCATATAATGTAATTTGGTATTTATGAGGTTTTGGTTCACACAAACATTATGAGACTTGAAATATTTTTATGTTTCATTTGGCACATAAACATTGTGAAGATATAATATAGTGATTATTATTTTTCATATACCCCTTATTTCCAAGAAGTTTTCACTTCAAACTGAGATAATAAAACATAATTATGTTTATTAAACTATTTTCTGCATCACTAGTTCTCAAAAAATGTGAAATACATAGTGGATTTGAGTTTTTAATTGTGAGATACTATATTCCCTATGAACTTGAGTATCTGTTCTGTTTTGATTATTTATGATCTTTCTAAATTATCTTTTTTCCAGAGTTTTTATTTAACTTGTTGTAATGTATCCCCATTATTTTTTTGGTGATTATAATACATGTTTTATACTGCCCCATAAATATTTTATCTATCCACACATGGTGTTTCAATACATGTGGGAAAAAATATTGAGATGGCCTTTGTGGAAAAGATGTTGTAAGAGCATATAGAGCTAGTGTTTGGTATCATGTAATGATTACAGTTAAATATTTTTTTATCAGGGATCAATACAAGAGTCCTTATAGTTGGGATTTATATTCCCTTATTTTATTTTCATTATACCTTGTGGTATTATAAAATGTTTTCCCCCTTTCTCATGGATTTCTATATAGAACTATTCTAGATAAATTATATCATAAATTTTTTTTATAAAATTCATCAATATATATTATTTATGATAGATTATTATATTCTGTATTAGAGTTACATATTTATTTGTGGATTTATATAGGCTGAGGTACCTAATGTATATTATGTCAATGGAATGATATTTTTCATCCGTTGAAATATTGAAGGTGGAAATCTAGTAGTATACTTAACATACCCCTTGCCCAATTGGGGTCCTTATGAGTCATGTCATGTACGAATGGTGTCAAATGTGTCAATTCCCTGGGATGGATTCTGGTTTTTTGTATTCATGTAAGGTTTGTTTTTTGGATTTTTAAAATTGGTGTAATAGAGTATGGAGTTTGGTTTTCAATCCATGAAATTCATCCATTGTGTTACAGTCAATGTGTTCTTTCATTAGGACCCTAATAATCATGTGGTTTACTTACATTTATATTGAAATAGATGTAGGGATAGTTATAATGGTATACATAAAATATAATGTACACTCGTGATCTTCTATATCCATTATTTTCCATCACATGAAAGTATTGTTGTTAGTTATTGGTACATCCAATATAATAGAGGATTTCACTCAATGACAGTAATATTATATATAGATGTTGGTTGATAAGTTTTTTTCCCATGCTTAAATTTTTTTCAACTGATTAGTTGAGTAATAAGGTGTGGATTAATGGATTTTATTGAGTGGTATCCTCAAAAAATGTATAGAGGGTATATTATTTTACATTTATTCATACATAATACATTCATGAAGAGTGTATGGTAGTTTTTGTTGATCCATGTGAGACTACCTACTGTTAGGTCGGAGAAAAACGGGAGTGATGGCAAGAGGGGGGGAGAATTGCCTTAAAAAAAAGGTTAACAAATTAAAATCAAAGTTGAAATGCTGCGGAAAGTAAAGAGGCAATCACACAAGAAATTGTTAACAGAGTTCGGCCAAAACCCGGCCTACGTCTCCGCTCCCAACTCAACCGTTGAGAGATTCTACCGCTTGCTTTTCAATGGTTGTAGCAAGAAACCCACTAGGCTTTGAGGTAGCACTAGGACCTATTACAGCTTGCTTTTGATGGTTGAGCAAGAACCCACTTGCTTTTAATGGTTTAGCAAGAACCCACTATCCTTCTTATAGGTGAAGGATAGCTCACCTATGTCTCAAGCTTTTTAAAGGAAAAGCTTGTGAACCTCTTCACACCTTAGTGGTGATGTGAAACCCAAAAGAAAGGGAGGATAGAGAAAAGGTTGGGGTTTGTAGGCACAAACCCAATTTTAATCTCAAAATATATAAAACAAGAAAAACCGTAATTGAGGAAGACTTGGGCGCCAAAGTATGATGGAGTTGATGTAGCGTGCTCTCCTAAGCTTCTTGAGGTGCTCCTTGGATTGGAAATTGGTTGGAGCACTTGAGGATCCTTGAAGGTGGAGCGCCGGAGGTTCGCCAAATGTTCAACAATATGTCCGAGCGCTTGGTATATGTTCCGGTAGGTGTCCGGGGCTTCCTTGGCCTTTATTTATAGGCATGGAACCCTTGGGGAGTCTTCGGAGCCGTTGGAGAGGTCTTCAGAGCCGTTGGAGGCCAAAAGAGGGTTGACTGGTCAAAGCCAACGGCTAGTTTGACTGGGCTACCGGCTGGCCGGTGCCTTGGAGATGGGTGGATGCTTCTGTCCAGACTCCACCGGCTGGCCGGTGGTGAGGCCACCGGTTGGCCGGTGGCAAGACAGTAGCAAACACTGTTCGACTGGATGCCACCGGCTGGGCGGTGGTCAAGCCACCGGCTGACCGGTGGAGCCTGGCAGTGGGCAATGCCTCTGCCAGGTCCACCGGCTGGCCGGTGCTATCACATCGGTTGGCCGGTGGACTGAGTTTCAGTCCACTTGATATTCTTTCTTGGGCCAATCATTTGGCAATCAATTTCCTATCAACAAAAACACTTAAAACACAATTAGATAAACACAATTATTGAAAAACCCGCATGAATACCTTTCTTAGAAGCATAGGATATCCTATTTACAAAATTGTCATGCAAGGTTATACTTTGTCTACCCCCGACGAATCCAAATGGACCCCCGCCGATATTAAGAATTTTGAGCTTGATGGCAAAGCCATGAATGCTCTTCATTGCGGGTTAGATAGAAATGAATTTAATCATGTTTCTACTTGCTCTTCTTCACATGAAATTTGGAAGCTTTTAGAAGTGACCCATGAAGGCACTAATAAAGTCAAAGATACTAGATTAGACATGTATAGACAAGATTTTGAAAGCTTTTCCATGCATCCAAATGAGTCAATTTCTGAAATGTTTACACGCTTCACTGACGTTTGCAATGGTAGAAAATCTCTTGGTGAGGATGTTTCAGCTGAAGCAATGGTCAAGAAGATTCTATGGGTCCTTCCGAGCTCATGGGCACCTAAGGTGACGGCTATCCAAGAAGCTAAGGATGTCAAAAACATGCCGGTCGAGGAGCTCATCGGATCCCTAATGACGTACGAGATCACGATGAGGAGGCAAGCTCAAAAGGAGGGCACACCAATCAAGACACCAAAGAACATTGCCCTCAAGGTTCAAAAAGAAGTAAGCTCCTCCTCATCATCCTCATCTTCCTCATCTACTTCATCTTCAAGCGGCGACTCGGAAATGGAGAATCTCGCCCGCCAAATGCACAAGTTTATGAAGAAGCACAAGAAGAAGAAATCCCGCAAGCACCGAAAGCAAGAACCCACCGAAAAATCCGAGCCCAAGGTAAAATGCTACGGGTGCGGCGAAAAGGGCCATTACAAGCCCGATTGCCCACTCAAAAAGAAACGGGCTGAGGAAAAAGGAAAGAAAAAGGTTCTTAAGGCAACATGGAGTGACACCTCATCATCCTCCTCCTCCTCCTCCTCAAGCAACCAAGGTACAAAATGCCTAATGGAAAAACATGAGGTATCATCATCCTCTTCCTCTTCTTCCTCCTCTAGTTCTTCTAATTCTTTTAATCATTTATCATATGAAGAACTCCAACATGCTAGAGACCAATTAGAAAATGGTTTTCATGAACTTTCTTCTAAATTTGTTTCTTTGAAAAAGAATTTCAATAAACTTTCCTCCGAAAAAGTACAACTTCTCAAAGAGAAGGAGGAACTCTCCCTAAAAATCCAAAATTTCCCAAATGTTGATTCTTTGGAATCAACCATCAAAGACCTAAGGGAATATTTAGCCAAGTTCACCCAAGGTGAACAAAATTTTTCCAAACTCTTTGGCTCTCAACGAGTATCTAGAACCACCAATGGACTTGGCTACACCAATATAGCTTCCTCCTCCCATGCACCCACTGTTTTTGTAAGGGGGAGATCGAGTTATAAATTTTGCAATTATTGTAAAAAACCCGGGCACCTCATTTATGAGTGTGATTGCAAAAACGCCCGGTATGGTCAACCCAAAAGTATTTTCTTTTCGGAAGAGTTTTATAGGAGAAGACCCGCCATGAGACAAGTATGGATTGAAAAATCCCTTCTAGCGAGTCTCTCTGGGCCTAAAATGGTCTCTTTTCAAAATCCCTCTCCCCGGTGACTTTTTGTTTTTATTTAGGGGGAGTTAGGTTTGTTTAAGCTTTTTGTTTCATTTCAAACTTTCAATTTCAAATTAAGCCCTTTTGATTTAAATTTCAATATTTTTGATTCCAACTTTCAATTTCAACACTTGGTATCAAAATTTTCATTTCAAAATATTCAATTCGAATTTTTCATTTCAAAAATTTCATTTGGTTTCAAATTTCAAATTTCAATTGGTCTTTTGATTCAAAACATTCAATTCGAACTGTTATTCAAATTTTCATTTCAATTTCAAAAAAAATCTCAATTGATTTTTCAAATCTCTATCTCGTTTTTCAACCTTTCCCTCAAACTAGTTTTATGCCCCATTCTATTTTGATAATCACAAAGGGGGAGAAATTTCTTGATTGATTGGGGGAGAATCCTTTTCATCATGCTTAGCATTTCCTTTCAATTTCAGTATTTTACATTAATTGTTTTGGTGATTGTGATCATCAAAAAAGGGGGAGATTGTTGTACCTCTCGTATCCCCTCGTGGTTTAATTTTCATGATCACAATCACTTTCATGTTTATCTAATTGTGTTTTAAGTGTTTTTGTTGATAGGAAATTGATTACCAAAGGATTGGCCCAAGAAAGAATATCAAGTGGACTGAAACTCAGTCCACCGGCCAACCGGTGTGATAGCACCGGCCAGCCGGTGGACCTGGCAGAGGCATTGCCCACTGCCAGGCTCCACCGGTCAGCCGGTGGCTTGACCACCGGCCAGCCGGTGGCATCCAGTCGAACAGTGTTTGCTACTGTCTTGCCACCGGCCAACCGGTGGCCTCACCACCGGCCAGCCGGTGGAGTCTGGACAGAAGCATCCACCCATCTCCAAGGCACCGGCCAGCCGGTGGAGCTGTACCGGCCAACCGGTAGCCCAGTCAAACTAGCCGTTGGCTTTGACCAGTCAACCCTCTTTTGGCCTCCAACGGCTCCGAAGACCTCTCCAACGGCTCCTAAGACTCCCCAAGGGTTCCATGCCTATAAATAAAGGCCATGGAAGCCCCAGACACCTACCGGAACATATACCAAGCGCTCGGACATATTTTTGAACATTTGGCGAACCTCCGGCGCTCCACCTTCAAGGATCCTCAAGTGCTCCAACCAATTTCCAATCCAAGGAGCACCTCAAGAAGCTTAGGAGAGCATGCTACATCAACTCCATCATACTTTGGCGCCCAAGTCTTCCTCAATTACGGTTTTTCTTGTTTTATATATTTTGAGCTTAAAATTGGGTTTGTGCCTACAAACCCCAACCTTTTCTCTATCCTCCCTTTCTTTTGGGTTTCACATCACCAATAAGGTGTGAAGAGGTTCACAAGCTTTTCCTTTAAAAAGCTTGAGACATAGGTGAGCTATCCTTCACCTGTAAGAAGGATATTGGGTTCTTGCTAAACCATTAAAAGCAAGTGGGTTCTTGCTCAACCATCAAAAGCAAGCTGTAATAGGTCCTAGTGCTACCTCAAAGCCTAGTGGGTTTCTTGCTACAACCATTGAAAAGCAAGCGGTAGAATCTCTCAACGGTTGAGTTGGGAGCGGAGACGTAGGCCGGGTTTTGGCCGAACTCCGTTAACAATTTCTTGTGTGATTGCCTCTTTACTTTCCGCTGCATTTCAACTTTGATTTTAATTTGTTATCCTTTTTTTTAAAGGCAATTCTCCCCCCTCTTGCCATCACTCCCGTTTTTCTCCGACCTAACACCTACTACATGAATATCGTATATTCATTCCAGTGAATGTGGCCTAATATGTTTTTAGTAGGGATTGAACATCATATAACAATGGATTAGTGTTAGTTATTATTGTTTCCATCAGTTTACTACATCTTTCTACCATATTTTTATTCATTAAAAAATTTCCTTTAATGGAACAACAACCTTTTAGTAAGAATTTATTTCTTAAAATCAAAATAGGATTACTCTACAAAGGATTCAGTTTAATAATTTTTATGGTTATATTATTGTTATCAAACAACAACTATGATAACTATTAATAATTTTTTGAATTTTTTACAACATTTAGGATATTTCTTTATTATATAATATGATATTCTATACATGTTAGATAATTTTTATTGAATTTTATGCATCATTATTGATGATGTTTTGGAGATCAAATTATATAGCATAAGGTGTTTAATATATGAAATTTCATTTTATAATTTTCTATTGTTCAAGAAATTTTTAATTATTCATAATAATATAATATTTTAATATTATGGATAAATATCTTCAGGAAATTTATGTTTGATCTTTTGATATTTATGATGGGTTTAGAAGGACATAAAAAGACTTTCTAGACACATAATAAGAAATATAGAACCCCAAAAACAATATCAACAATTATAGATAAATTGAATCATGTGTAAACTATACGTGAGGATAATGTGACGTGTACCTTGGGCCATTTATATAAAAAAATATTCATCCATTGTTGATGAAGATAACATTTACATTAGTACAATAAAATCCCTTTTCAAGGTGTATCCATGGTATATGGAAAATACTTCATCATTTGAGTGATATTATTATTCTCAGAATGGATTATCATATTCAAACTAGATAATGATGGATGAAGAAGAGATCGTTTGGATGAGATAGTTTTAGTTGATAGTATATGAGGGATCCATAATATAAATACTATATTTTTGCAATATCATTTATAATTCCTTAGTGTATTATCCATGATGAACATGAAATTACTAATGAATTAAACCATATGAGTAAATTATATTTTCTCACTCATGTATTCATCTACTTCCTCATTGATTCATCACATAAAATGATTATTAATGATAGCCAACATCTAATACCTTATTCAATAATAACAATTATCATTAAGTTTCCTATCAATCATAGCATGTTAGAGGGTATCATATAATACAGTTTAACATGTTACATTTTTATTTAATAAATCCAATTGAAAATTATTATTGGTCAAATTTAGTAGCATGATAACACTATTTTTCACATCCATTAATAATGTAATCCAATATAATCCAAATACGTGTATAAAATCATTTTTTCGAATTCCATTGTTATTGAATTAAAAGATATATCGTACCAAATGGTATTGCTTATATATCATATATATAAATGATGTTGGGTACATATCCTTCAATATTTCACTTTCATTAAAGACTAAAATACTAATTTGATATTTCACATTATATTTTATTATATATCACGCCATGAACCGACCAAATGGGGATCAAGATGCAACTTCCACGATCCCACCGCTAATAAACAAGGGGCTGGAAACTAGTGCGAAATAGCCATATCACTGCCATAAGAGTTATTTTCCCTATGTATATGTACGCACATAGACATCTCTATGACCATACAAAGCTAAAATGAAAAACAACTAAAAATAAATCTTGCATATATCTATAATCCCAAATCTATAGTATGATAGAAAGTATTGGAAATTATAAAAAGGGGTCCAAATATAATTCCCCCCAAAACTGGAGAGTGTAGTCTAACTCTCTCAAACGTAGAGGTCTATTGTCAAATGTAATGTTGATATACACCGTGATCTGTCCATCCCAAACTAGCACCACTTACTCCATGTACATTAAAGACTCCAAAAAAAGATGAGTTGTTTGCATAATACATAACACTTGTAGGAAATTACCATATAAAGAATATTATAAAAAACCTCATAGGACACTTCAAAATCAAAAATCACAAAGCCTCAAGAGTAATAGTCAGAACTATAAAGGCACATTTCTATAGTGAATATAATAAGAATGTCCATATATACTCAAAAAGGTCACCCAATCTCAAGGGAAAGATTAGAAATGAAAATCCTGCCTAGGATTCTGACTTGAATGTTCCATATAACAATCGTCTGAGAGAACACACTCAAGAATATATAATAAAACTAACATAACTCAACCTAGAGGTCATTCTTGTTAGGTCTAGTCACGAAATAAACTATGTGGGATCATCTGAGATACACACTTAATTGGACTACACATCATTGGAAAGATCAAAACTCAATACCAAGATAGGGTTTAATTCCCAAGGATGACTGGGGGACACCTTTCCATGCTTGAAATATCCTCCTAGACAGGGTTCCAATGCCTGAGTAGCATTGGTCACATCAATTAAAACTGACCCAAAATATGGCATCATGAAGGAAAAAGAGTATCAACAAAGGCCTCTCGAAGGTATACATGGACTAAAAAGATGAGTCAGAAGTTTAATTGCACTATTTCAACTCAATAAATATTAATGTAAGGTTCCCACACTTCAATAAACACAGAAAACTGTAGTGGGGTCACCCTCTATGACGAGAACATGATTCCAGACCCAACCCTCATATGAAAAGACCATGGTAACATACTCAACTAATACATGTCCAAGGAATCCCAAAACATCTTTTAATGGGGCTAAGATACGGAGAAAGTGGATTACAACATTTCCTTAATGGAGTACATGACATGTCCATGTGTGTACATGTCATGTTTCACTAAATCTGGTACTGCATGTGTCTAGGTCTGGAAAATCATTACAAAAGCATGGGGATTGTTGTAGTTATGAAGATCTAAAAAATTAATTCCATTGATATAACTCTATAAATTGCATCATATATCTGAATGTATTAAATTCTTATGATCCTTGAATAAAAGTTCTCAGGATAGGCTCTTCACTTTTCCCAAACTGACACCCGATGAAAATGTCACATTTCACCATATAATGCATGAATGGTGCTTTGTTGGCCCCACCCATGTGCCCAAATTAAATACCTGATATGAGTATCAAAATGACTGCTTCACTATTATGGTAATGGTGGGGATGACTATTTGTTAATACGATATTGTATGAATAAGATATGTTAGATACAATATTTGTCACGAACCGAATCTGGTCACCGCCAAAACAGGCACAAAACCCAGCCTGTGACATGACCCAAAGGGTGTTCCCTATCTCCACGGGCCGTCAAAAGTTCCTGGGTATCATTTATTTTTGTTTGGGAATGATTTACCCGAATATGAAGGCATAAAACATAAAAAACAATCAATAAACTGAATCTGAAAATTTTATACCAAATGATGTTTACTCAAAAACCAGAACTGAATACATTGGTTTAGAGTCAGTACAATATGAATATAAATAAATTAAAAAAGTATAAAAACAACCACCAAAACTCCACATGAAAAGGGTTCATCACCCCTGAGCCGTCTCCATAACACCGCACAGTAGGAGCGGCAACCAACTCGAACCGCCTTCACCTGAGGCCTTACCTTTACCTGAGTCAAACATAACAAAGTATACATACACCCAATGGATGTAAGTAGGGTGTGAACCTAACCCCAATATTATACCACCAAATTATTCCAAAGTGCATGAAATATAAGGTGAATAAGAAAACAGTTTTAATTCGTAATGAAAAACGATGATGAAATTCCAAGAAATGCTACTTTCATTTGAGAAAAAAAATTTCAAACTAGATTTTCTAGAATGTTAAAATATTTAAATGGAAATGATATATACTGTAATGTACTGAAAAAACCCAAATACAAGGGTAAATACTAAAAATCTAGTGATCAACAAACCCGGAACACCCCTAGGGACTAGGTTGTCTCGGACCCAATGTACCTCATACCTCTGTGTAAAGAAACCATAGTCAAATCCACTCTCATGAACGAGCCACTAGTAGGGAACATACCCACAAAATAGTGGTTTCCAATCATCATCCACATAGTTTGGTTGGAGTTTTAGTTATCCAAATGCTAGGTGTAACAGGGACAACACCCATCAGGTCCACTTGTCGTACTAGTACAAATCTACCCACCTAAGTACCCGAGATTTTCCTTTTGTGATCAAACAATTTCAGCATGCAACAGAAATCAATTTTCAAATAAAACACCACTACTGGACACAAACAATAAATACAGTAGCTCTCACAGTATTATACCAACTTGAAACACGCAATAAAACACTTTGATTTTTAATAAAACAATTCCCCAAAATCGCGTAGTGTTTTGCACAAAAACACCTTAATAACCCCAATTGCACACTATGTGCACATTTTTGAGTTAAAAAACATAAAGGGCATCCCAATACATTTAAATTAAAACAAAAAATCATTTTTATGGAAGCCTCATATGGTTCAAGAAGTGACATCATTGTAAAACATCCATTTTAACACAACACGACTCTTAGAAATTCATGTGTTTCACAAACACCATTAAATCCAACTTTCCCAGCAACAAACACGTGGGACAATCATCAAAACAGTATTTTCAATCATATTACAGTTCATTAAAGTCAACTAATTATTTATAGGGAACCCCCAAATAAACTAATAAATCATTTCTATAAAAAAACCCAATTTCACATGAAATTGGCATTTAAGATGCATTTCAAATACAAACACCACTAAAACTATTGTTTCGGAAATAATAAAATTCAATAAGAATGAAAATACCATAAAAAATAGTATCAAATTCACAAAAACTACATAAAAAATGGAATCACCTACCAAAACCAAGGAAACCCTTGAGTCTTTTTGTGTGAAAACTCAAACGCACCACTGTCGCACCTCAAGGAAGGTAAAACAGACCTAAAACCATAATTTCAGACCATGAAACACAAGATAAAACCCTAATTTTTAAACCCTAATTTTTGGACATTAGGAACCTCAATGATAAGGGAAGAAACCCTAAGTAAATTGAATGTAACCCTAAATAAATTAAATGAAGAAAGAAGGTGAACAACTTACAAAAAATATATTGTAGATATCGCCCCCAAAAATACCAGTATCTGATTTTAAAAACAGTCAAACCATCAAGGGAGGGACTAACAAGGATAAGGAGATAATGTAGGAATTTTAATGGGGGAAAAGAGTAATAATTGAGAGAGTTATGAAGCAATTAACATACCTCTTCAAATCTGTATGTTTTGAGAACCCTATGAATATCTGCCCAAATTCGTGATTTCCAAGAGGTCCAAAGAGGGGGGTAAGGGAATGGTCACGCGGTGGGTTCAGTGGGATTGGACTCCACTTCGAATCACCGAAATACCATTACTATTTAATGAGATATGAAATAATAAAATTTTTGTTTTAAAACTGGAAATGGGCCATCGGGATGGCCCAATTTCTTAAATAAAAACCCACATCCACCATTATTATGGATTGATAAAGGGTCCAAATTTCAATGGTGGTGTTAATAGGCTAGGGGAGGTAATTTAGGAAGTTTAATGGGTGAAAAATATAAAAAACTAAAATGTTATAAATTAATCAAAATTGGTTTTTAAAATCTGGAATTGGGCTCACGGTTTGGCCCAATTCATGAAAACTCTCCCATTCCTCCATAAAAGATTGGGAACCCCCCCCCCCCAAAAAGAATGAGTGGAAATTAAATGAAATTTACCTTTATAATAAGTCATGGATGTTAAAATTATCCCCACCATAAAGCATTCCTCCCACGGAATTCCACAACAACACCAGATGCAAAAGCAAAGCCCAAACGATAGACCAAGACAGACTTCCTTGCCATGTTTTCACCCGCATCAAAAAGAAAGAACATCTCCAGTTGATCAAACAAAGGAAGAGAATAATCTCACCAACCAAAAAGTACCCCACTTACTTAAAATTATGAAACACATTCAAAACACATCCCAAAACAAAACACCTCAAACACTACAAGATGATGCTCAAGCAATCCACTTGTAACGAACAACAAAATCGAATAACGCTACCACAACATTACGTCAACAAAACCATTGGGTGTTATCCAACCCCAATTTTACCCAAGTATCAAATTTGTGGATAGATATACTTGAATGATACTACCTCCTACCTAGAATACACCATGGAGAAAACGGAGTCACTAGTATGGGGTGACCTAATCTGAACATCCCACCACCAGGGACAACTCAATTTCTAAGACAGAATAAGGACAACAAATGGGGAAGGAATGAATGGTCTCCCCATCATAAGGGTTAGACTAAAATTATTCCTTTTCCAAGAGAAAATACATGATACCCATGATCGGTCTCCCCACCATAATAACAAACACAACTTTCCTTAAGACAAAATCGAGACCCTAACAGGGGGCCTCGAACGAACTTCCCAGCATGAGGGGTAGATTAATATTAGAATTCATCCAATGAAACCTACATGAGACCCATTTTGGGTACACCCAAAACAAAAACCAACCATATTAACTAACTATTATAGGATAATAACAAAAAAGAAACAGAAATTTAAGGAGGTGGTATGGTCGCACGGTTGGTTCACACGATTTGGGAAATCGTGAGTTAACTGTGCGGATCATTATGTCCAAAGAGGAAACATCACACAGTTTCCTTGGAAAAGGATCATGGTTGTGCGAAGACCACACGGTAACTACTATCTCTTATCACACGGCCCCTTGGGTTGGCACACGGTTACTACTAACCGCACATAAACTATGCACTTCAACCTGCATAACCCAAATTTTAAACATTTCTCCAAAAACACAAAGACCCCAAAGGGGAAAAAATAAACTCAGGGTATGACATGGGAACAAGGTACTCATACCACTTTCCACCAAATGTGATAAATTGGAACAAGACGATGACACCATAGGTTTAATCTATTCATATCTTTCATATTGAGGATATGACCTTGACCAAAAGTTTAAACCACTCTAGGATTTCCCCTAACCACACGCTAGCTTCTCTCTAGGGCCTATGGATGGAGCTCAATGGATTGAAGCATCTTCGGCCACACTATTAGGATTTAGAAACCCCTACAAAACATCTTCTTCCAGTTCCAAAAAAAATTATAATGTAATCTCAGGTGGTCTCATTGAGACATGTCACACTTCAAAACCGTTTTCCCTAACCCATCATTTTACCAAAACAAGAACATAGAGGATGCACACACATGACCCCTTTTTTCTTTGGGTTCTTAATAGTGGAATGAAAGGAAATATAGAAACACATTCCTCTAGAATATAGGATTTAGAATTTTCTATAGGGAGACACACATCCAACAAAATAGTGACTCTCATAAGATTGCACAATCTTCAACCTTATAGTCAAATGAACACATGACATCGCAAGGCATCACCGAACATGACCATTGTGTATAAAAGAAGACACAAGAAGAGGGACCTTGTACTAAGTCCCAAACAGCACATGATTCCATCAAGTGTCCATAATATCCCCTCTTGGCCAGATCTTGCACACTGGTGGCCTAACATGAACTCTTGCTTCAATGAGACTGACGAAAGACCCAGAGGCCGTTTAAGTCATAATTCTACACTGACAAACCTGAACTTCATTGATCTTCGACAACTAGAGAAACATAAGAAACTAAAGTCTATTTCAACCTCCCACAAAAACTCTCACACTAAAGGGGGATCCACAAAATTGAAAAAGAAGAGGGGTAAACACAATCTCCAAACCTCAAGAATAATTTCCTTATGTTGATCAACTGGAGGATCATCCAACGATGAATCACTATAGGCCAAACATGAATCATACATTTACACTTTATGGGGGCGTAACCTATCCTACAAGAAAACCCAAGGACCCAATAGATCTGGTCATTTGGTCACAACAGACCACAAACCTGAACCGAACACATGAGGGGAGCCACCACATTGGCCTCCCAAATATTTCCTCAAAAGTGACCACTAACCAACACTTCATTCCAACTTATCAATGAAACACCAACCCAAAACATTGTTCAAACAAGATGGGTTATTGATCTTGAAACATCCAATAATAATAATCCTGAAAACACATAATCCATACCTCCCAAACATACCTTATCAAAACACAACACTTTCCTTCAAAAACATTATTTAAAAAAACAGTGTTGGTGGGTTGTGTATATACTGATGGTATCTCATGAGCCTCACACATGCATGTTTACATGCCACACTGAGAACCCACCTCATAGCCATCTATATTACCAAATAAACCTATGCATGTGGTCACCCTTGAGAACACCAAATACCAAAAATCAAACCTTCCCACTTCTTAAAATCAAACTTTTAACCACACTTTTCCTTTCTCAAAAACACTAACCATAATATCAAAACACAATTTTTCATCTCACAATGAAATTTTGAAAAGAATTCATAATTCAATTAAAGCACATATTCATGCCTTTCACAATTGTTTCAAAACATTTCAACACATTTTAAAACACTTCTAATTTCATGAAAACACCATTTTATAAATTTCCATGTAATTAAGAACTCAACTCTTCTCATTTCAGGACAATGTTCTAAAAGTTCATAATTTTTTTTCAAATTTTTAGTAGTCACCAAATGAAAAATCCATCTTCAACCCCCACAAAAAAATTTTAGAACACTTAATCCAATCCAAAACACTTTTCCACGGTTTGAAAAAATCCACTAGAAACATATTTTAAAAACCCTATTAACATAGTTCATACCTTCAAAAGAGGTGTAAACACCTAATTTACCCTTTTGAAATAATTCTGAAATTTCATTTATAGACATAACAAAAGTAAAACCATTTTCACTTTACTAGAAAGTAACTTCACCAATAATTCACACTCCTTAAAGTGAAGTCATTTTTTTCATTAAAAAAACCAAGTTTCCAAGATTTCAAAACAAACAGACACAAGACAATGTGAGAGGAAACTAGTTTCGGTGGGTGACTTGGACATATGGTTGGCAGCCATATTCCAATCACATTACCATCACGAAGAGTATTCTAGGGAAATATCCACGGCTCCACATGGCTTGCCCGGCCCTACGAGATCACTAAGTTTATTCACCCAACTATCTTTTCATTTCCCATAGTCATCATTAAACCAAGAAAACCAAAGGGCTCAAATAAATCCATACTTCCCTTAGTGACTTGAATCCCATCATGAGGTTTTCTTGCCAGGAACACTACCCATGACTAAAATGTCAAGTCCTGAAAATCCGAGCTCTAGACTATCCTGACTCTTCCCCAAATAACATTACCCAAGGAGCGAACCTACTCTGATACCATTTTGTCACGAACCGAATCTCGTCGACGCCAATACCGGCACCAAACCCAGCCCGTGACATGACCCGAAGGGAGTTCCCTATCCCTACGGGCTGGAACAAGTTCCTGGTTATAATTTATTTCTATTTGGGAATGATTTAACCGAATATTAAGGCATAAAACATTAAAAACAATCAATTAACTGAATCTGAAAAATTTATACCAAATGATGTTTACAAAAAAACCATAACTGAATAAATTGGTTTAGAGTCAATAAAATATGTCTATAAATAAATTAAAACATTAGAAAAACAACCACCAAGACTCAACACAACAAGGGGTCATCACCCCCGAGTCGTCTCCACAACATCGCACAGTAGGAGGGGGCTAACAGCCCGAACCGCCTTCACCTAAGGCCTTACCATTACCTGAGTCAAACATAACCATGTATACATAAACCCAAGGGGTGTATGTAGGGTTTTAGTCTAATATAATAGGATACCACCCAATTATTCCAAAGTGAACACAATATAAAGAGAAGAAGAAAACAGTTTTAATTCGTAATGAAAAACGATGATGAAATTCCATGAAATGAAACATTCATTTGCAAAAAATGGTTTCAAACTAGAATTTCCAAAATGTTAACATATCTAAATGGAAATGATATATACTGTAATGTACTGAAAAACACACCCATATACAAGGGTAAATACTAAAAATCTAGTGAGCAACAAACGAAGAACACCCCTATGAAATAGGTAGTCTTGGGCCCTATGTACCTCGTACATAGGTGTAAAGAACTCATAGAAAACTCAACTCTCATGCATGATACACTTGTAGGGAACATAACCACAACATATTGGTTTCCAACCATCATCCACATAGTTTAGTTAGAGTTGTCGTTATCCAAATTCTAGGTGAAATAGGGACAACACCCATCCGGTCCACTAGCCGTACTAGTACAAATCTGCCCACCTAAGTACCCGGACTTCCCCTTTTGTGCTCAAACAATTTCAGCATGCAACATAAATTCATTTTCAAATAAAACACCACTACTGGTCACAGAAAATCAATACAATAGCTATCACACTTTTATACCAACTTAAAACACACAATAGAACACTTTGATTTTTAATAAAACAATTCTTCAAAATCCCGTAGGGTTTTGCACAAAAAACACCTTAAGAACCCCAATTGCACAATATGTGCACATTTATGAGTTACCAAAACATAAAGGGCATCCCAATAAATTTAAATTAAAACAAAAAATCATTTTTAGGGCCGCATCATATGGTTCAAGAAGTGAAATCACTGTAAAACCTCCATTTTTACACAACACGACTCTTAGAAATTCATGTGTTTCACAAACACCATTAAAACCAACTTTTATAGCAACAAACACATGTTACAATAATCAAAACAGTATTTTCAGTCACATTACAGTTCATTAAAATCAACTAATTATTTATAGGGAACCCCCAAATAAACTAATAAAACATTTCTATAAAAAACCCCAATTTCACATGAAATTGCATTTAAGATTCATTTCAAATACAAACACCACTAAAAATATTTTTCATCGATAATAAAATTAAATAAGGATGAAAATACCATAAAAATAGTATCCAATTTACAAAAACTTCATACACAATGGAATTACCTACAAAACCCAAGGAAACCCTTGAATCCTTTGTGCGAAAACTCAAATGCACCACCGCCGCACCTCCCGGAAGGTAAAAACAGACCTAAAACCAGAATTTGAAACCATGAAAAACAAGATAAAACCCTAATTTTTAAACCCTACTTTATGGAAATTTGTAACCTCAATGATAAGGTAGGAAACCCTAAGTACATTTAATGTAACCCTAAACAAATTGAAAGAAGAAAGAAGGAGAACAACTTACTAAAAATATCTTGTAGAAATCGCCCCCAAAAATACTAGTAGCTGATTTTAAAAATAGTCAAACCTTCAAGGGAGGTTCTAACAAAGATAAGAAGATCATTTATGAATTTTAATGGGGGGGGGGAAATGTTTAATAATTGAGAGAGTTATTAAGGAATGAACTTACCTATTCAAATATGGACGTTTTGAGAACCCTATGAATATCTGCCCAAATTCTCAATATCCAAGCGCTCCAAAGAGGGGGGTAAGGGAATGGTCGCGTTGTTGGGTTCGGTGGACTTGGGATCCACTTTGAATCACCGAAATAACATTACTATTGATTGAGATATGAAATAAACAAATTTTTGTTTTAAAATTGGAAATGTGCCTTTGGGATAGCCCAATTCCTTAAGTAAAAACCCAATTTCACCATTATTATGGATTCCTAAAGGGTCCCAATTACAATGGTGGTGTTAATAGGTCAGGGGAGGTCATTTAGGAAGGTTAATGGGTGAAAAATATTAAAAAATGAAAATGTTATAAAAGAATAAATATTGGTTTTTAAATCTGGAATTAGGCTCACGGTTTGGTCTAATTCATGAAAACTCTCTCATTCCTCCATAAAAGATTGGGAACCCCCCACCCCAAAACATGAATGGAAATTAAATGATATTTACCTTTAAAATAAGTCATGGATGTGACAATATTCTATAAGAACATTATTATTATTATAATCATTATCATTATCATTATTATTATTATTGGGCACTTCGTTGACCCAAGACACAATCTCAAATAAAATATGCAACATTGTTCTTGAGTTGAATGTATTAATTTTAGGTTCAAAATGCCACTGGCCGCCCATCAATCTGACATATTGGTTAAAAGATATAACCCGAAAATAATTAAAAAATGTAATAAAAATATTATTATTATTAATATTAATAATATTAAAATTAATATTATTTTATATTAATAGATATGGATAGAAAATTTCATGTTAAATCTTGAAAGAATTTTCGATGGATCTCCCCTACAACCAAGTTCACTTGGGATAAAAACATAAATTGGGTTTTTAAATAAAATTAAAATGGGATTGAGTAGGTGGCCTTTTAAAAGAGGGCCTTGATAAGTGTGAACCCCATTTATGATCCTCCATTACGATCGAGAATGTTTCAATAGGGATCACGCTTCCTTTTTTGAATTTAGTAGGAAGGTTTAAATGTGGTTCATGCCTCCTGATGGCCAAATTTTTTAAATTGGGTCCCTCCCCCACCAACTCTAGTTATTCTCTTCTAGGTTTTTTACGAATCCATGTATGAATTCATTCTCAACATATATATGAAACTTTTAATAAGATTAATTTCCAATTTAAATTTGTAATTTTATAATTGTTATTTTATTGTATGATTCATTTATTTAATATGTATGGATGCATAAATGGTTGGATGTATAATGTGGATTCTTATGTGTGATTTAATTTATGAATGCATTATTTTATTATGATATAATTTATATTGGATGTTTATAAAAATTAAATATGGTGTTTATATAATTGGCATGTTATGTATAAATGTAATTTATATATTAGAAAATAATACTTTTTGAAAATGGTTATATTTCTAAATTAAATGGGGATTAATTAGATTTCAAAATATTTTTTTGTATATAAAAGATGTTATATTTAATGTATCAAAAAATTTAATCATAATATTCTTTACATTTAATTAATTATATATATATTATTAAAAATATATTAGTTATATTATGTATCTTATTAAAATTTATTAAAATATATATGATATTTTTTTGTTAATCGTATAAAAGGATTACTAAAAGTAAAAATTTTAAATTATAATAAGTATAAATTATTATTATTTCATGTAATGATGTTGAGATATAATTACATAACTTTCATAATGTACAAATACTACAAAGAAATTATATATACATATGCAATTTTATAAAATTTAAAAAAAAATATTTTTACATTATTTCAATGGTTTGTAAGTATGTCTAAAGTATATTACATTTATTTACTATAAATAAAAATTTTAATTGAAAAATTTAAATTATATTAAGTATAAATATTTATTAGTCCTATTAATAAATTATAAAATATAATTAAATATATTTTGGAAATTATAATATTGAAAAACGTTTATATATACAAATGCAATTTCATAAAAATGAATATAACATAAGTGTTAAATTATTTAATGATAATTATGTAAGTGTAAATTAGATAACTTTTAATTAATTTTAATAAATGTTTTTATTAAATATATATATATATATATATAAACATACACACATTGAAATTTCAAATTTTTTGAAATAATATCTAGATATTTTTTTTATATTACATCATGTTATAGGTAAAGTTAAATAAAATGTAGAAAAAAATTAAGTATACCCAAAACCATTTTACGTGTATTGTGTAATTACTGATCTTGATATAACTAAATAATTCTTAATTGAAATTGAATGACTTTATTGTGTATGTGGTTATATAATTTATAATAATTTCATCTTTTTTTCTTAGTGATGACCTACGAGACATCCCGTTTTAATTATGTAGGGACCTACGTGTCCGACTAAAAATGTTATGTATTTCATACCCTCTAGACCCCAAAACTTTAATATGAATAAATTTTAAACGAAAAGGTGTTAAACAAGAGGTGCTTGATATGATGTGTTTTGGTTTTAAAGAGGATTGTTTGTTGCTGGAATATGTGATAATATAGACTGTAGGAGTTCACCAATAAGTTTTTGTTAGTTTATCATATAATTATTAACTAATCCATAGAAGTCTCAAGATCAAGTCATAATTATTTATTCACAGTTAATTAAAATTTATGAAACATTTGACTATGTGGCATAAAAATATCTAATGTTTTATTAAATTTTATTTACTAATAATATCACCATAAATATTCTTCAATAGTGTGTTTTTGTATATCTATCAAGGTTTTAGCTATATATTTTCAAATGTAATAGAAACAAATAATCATGAAATTCAGAATATAAATAGATGTATATATATTATTTCTTAAAGATTATATATGAAGTTACTAGATTTATAACATAATAAGCATTTCAAACAAAAAGGATAGAAATGTAGATTATTTACTGATCATGATATGACTATTTAATGTAATATTGAAATTTCATGTTGTTCATTTTTTATCTGATCATATAATTAATAATAATTGAATGATCATGAGATGAACGAACAAAGCATAACTGAAATTGTGTGTCATGATTTTCTTAGTAATATGATTTGTAATAATTTTATTTATTTATCCTGATTGATAACCTATGTTTCAGCCCATTATCTAGGTATGTGAGAACATTCATGTCTTCCTAAAAAATGTTATGTATCTAAAATCCCTAGAAGCCCTCACATTATGTGAGTATCATTGTAATAAAAATGTATTTGACAAGAACTGTTGCTATTGGAAGTTGTATTTTTAGACCATGCCTAAGAAGAGACTGATAGTAGATTTTATATTATCTAATTGACTTGAATGGATGCCACTTAGATTTTTTTGGTTTATCAAATAATGATAAACCAATCCATAGAGAAATTTTCAAGATCAAGTCATTTATTAATCCATAACCATCATAAATAATTTAAAATTATCATAATTTGTTATATAATATTTTATCAATTACATTTTTCTATAAAATTACATATGCACAAATATATTTGAATGATGATTTAATTTAAACCAATAAGTGTTTTAGCTATAGTTTTCCACTTGAAGGAGTGGTAAATCTTACAAATTGTGTGAAATTAGTTGAGATTCACAAGAATAATCCTATTCTGTTAAAACTAAGGGATGATCAATCAATTATCTCAAAAACATATCGACATCTTCAATATCACGAGAATTTATAGTACATACAGTATCCTTTGGTCAATGATACGGATTTTATGGATGCATTATTTTTATTCAAGAAAAAGTTTATTAATTTTCTAATGGAATTATATGATGGTTTTCGGATATTGATTTTGTTCAACCTAAAACTTTATAACCATGTTTTGTGATATTTATAGAATTCATTCCTTCACACGAATCTAAATCATTTATTCATTATATGATAATTTAGATAGAACAAACTTATAAATAATATGATCATAATTTTGGAAGATATATAGGGGACATCCCTCTATTGACACATGATATACTACATTAATTTTTATTTAGATATCTCTTATTTACTGAGACATTAGAAGATTATGTGGGTGAGAGTGATGAAGGGAATGAATCTTATAAGGTTCTAATGATTGATAGGTTTCCACCAGTTAGTTGTAGTTATCCTTCAGAATTGAATCACTTATTCCATGAAATTTTACCATGAAAAGATTATGATTGGGATTCCATTACAGTGGCTATGGATTTCTTTTAAATTATAGGAAATAGTTTTATCTAAACTAATAACACCATTTATTTCAAGTAGAAGTAGAAAGTAATGTTTCTTTGTAAAATGTTATAGAATAATAACACAAACAACAACATTTCACATTTGTGGTTGATAATTTGGAGAAGGAAAAATACCTAATTCTTGGTAAAAAAATATGGGATAGATGGTAAATTTTTATTTAGGATGATAATTTTTTTCATATTGGAAGGAAACCAAATTATAAAGACCACACACTTGTGTAGATCCATAATTTTTGCATGATCACTCTTCAACTCATACAACATTTATAGAAATTGTTAATGTATAGATCATCTTAACGTGTCAGGATATTCTTTTGGGCCTTGTTCAGGAAAGAATTCAAGAGTTATTTAACTATAATATATCCTATGGAAATTCATGGAATGAAAAACCAAAGAAACTTGTGAATGTATATAATGATTATGATGGATCGTATGCAATGTTTCCATAGATTATGTAAATGTTTTCCCTCAACAATCATATTGTTTATCATTTTGAAACTATTGAGTATGTCTCCCCAAATCAATGGGTTGATCAATCAGAGGTAAATTATAGTAGTATGTTTTAGTAATTTAAGAAATGTATCAATGTGTTTTTTTATTATAAAAAATTTATTCAGTTTGATGGAAACTTCCTTCATGAATGTATTTAGTTGTTCTACATATTTCATTCACACAATATATAATTCTTTCCCCAAAACCACTTGAATTTTCTATTGTTGTAAGGGATAATTTAGAATATTGGAGTTAGTTTTTGGCATGAATACGCATTCGTGTCACACAAATCTGGGGAGTTTCTATGATATCTGATCAACATAATGTGATTGTTGAGGATGATAAAAGTGATGGAGTTTTTATGGATAGAACTGAATTATTATCATCGATATTTCATTGGACATATTCTAAGTAATGTGCATTAGAACTTCAGATACGAGGAAATAAATATTGTGATCATTATGTTACTAATGATTATATAAATACAATTGTTTTGAATTAAAATGTAATCTCCTTTTAAATACATTATTAGATTTTGGTTTCATCATACGATCCCCAGCAATATAGGTTTGATATACATCTTGAAAAAATTATAATGGATAATGAAGATCGGTATGATTATATGATGAATATTTCAAAATATAAATGGTCACTAGCATATAATATTGAGAGAAGATTTCTCCATATTACCAATAATATAGTGTAGTGTATAAATGGGGTCCTCAAGGGTGTTTGAAATCTCCAGATCATAAGGTTCGTGCAGAAGAAATTTTATAAATATGTGAAGTACATTGTTGAATGGTCCAAACATGCATGTCATAGGATGGAAAATATAATTTATTGTACTCATCATTTCCAATTAAACATTGATCAGATAGTACATAACATATTAGGAATTCATGTTCTAACATTTTAATGGGTACATATACACTTTTAAGTAAGAGTGTGTTTTGATTAAGTTACATGAAATAGTGGTCGAGTTCTAGTGGCCATTTTGGATAACATGTTTTATGATTTCGGATTTTTTTTTTCATTGAGATATCCTGGTGCACATCTTGTTGCATCTTTTGAATCGGTAAACATATCCTAGGATCCCATTTTTGACCTTTTGTACAACATGAGCTCTCTGGTTAACTATTATAGTGTATCTTGGATTCTTTTTTGTGACATTTATTTCATCACATTTCATTTAAATGATCAGAATATCTTCCTTCATATTATTTAGTTTTGCAGTTTGGTTATCTTTTTCTTTTATGATTTATTCAATTTATGTAACTTTTCGAATAATTAGAATGATATTACCAAGTTTCACCCCCTATGAAGACCATAACCTACTAAAATTAGAAAAGATTTGGATTGGCATCAGCAATGGGTGGGGGATACAAGCTTTTGTCACACTGATGGGCATACTCATATGAGATATCCCCAAGTGGAAGGGCAGAGCTCCACATCCCATCATCCATGATCGAGTCTATGTATATTATAATGAATGTGTATAATTTTTTTCACATGCAGATGTTTCATTAAATAATCCCTGTATTTTTTAATTCCCCCATTTCTAACTTGTTTTAACTCTAGTTTTCTTCATTTCTACATTCTATTGGTAAACAATTTCTGATATGATAACTACTAAAATAATAAAACACAACAAAAATGAATATATCGTGAAATCACATGTTCATGTTGGGTTTTTCATAATGAATGGTTTATATAAAAGTATTTACAATAAATAAATCATAATTGGATATTAGTAAAATATTAAATTCATAAACTACACCCACAACATCAGCCACATATATTTTTTCCTTCTTTTTCATCATAATACCAAATTATACATGATAATTTTCTACCCCAATTTACATGTTGTAGTTTTTATAAAAAAATATAAATTTTATTTAATTAATTATAAAAAAGTAATGATGATATTATTTTTGAAAACGTTAGGTCCTCTATTTCTCATATTCTTAGATATGCATATTTCACGGCTGGTTTTAGAGGGACTTCCAGAGCTTCCATTGAGTGTATGATGATCTCATTGTTATTTTCAATTCAATAAGTATAATTAATATTAATAATAATTATTAACTTATATTTTATAAAACTAATTACTTTATAATGGAACATAATATATTTAGAATAATATAAATAATAATAATTTAATATTTTTAAAATACAATTTATTTTAAATTATTATAAATATTTATTCTATTTAATGCTATTAATTATATTATAATAATTAACAACAAATAAAAAAATTTATATTTTAAGAAACTACGTAATAGAAAATTAATAATTATTATATCAATATGACATTAAAAAAATGATTATAAATACAACTGTAAAAATATTAGTTTTTTATTGTTAATTAATTAATATAAATATACCATAAAATTAACTAATAATAAATACTACAATTTATTATTTATAAATATATAATTTATCAAAAAACTGTTAATGTTTTATAGCATTAAAAATTTTAACCAATATTTAAAGGTAATATTGAGAGAAATTAATATTTATAATAAATAATATATCATATTAATGATAATATATATATATATATAAACAAAGATGTGTGAACGGGGTTCAATCTTATTTGATAGATGGGAGAAGCATTAACCACATTCAAAAATCTCTCTCCGAATGGAGAATTGTGAATGGGGTTCACCAATCTACATACCCCTTTTTTAAAATACCTCCAACCATTTCCCGATTAAAAAAATTAAAAACCCATTTAAAAATTTTAGCCCATTAATGCACCATGCCTCATCTCACCTTGGACAAGTAGTATGACCCCATCTATAGGATTCATTTATTTTAATTTTAATATTTTATTATTATGTATAAACGATTATCAAGATTGAGAATTGAATCCTTCTCACTTGGTATCCTTTCATGTTCTGCCGGCACAACAAGGAAGGTTGTTGCCTGTCTAGTACCACCAAAATCAAGATGCCATATTCCCTTACATTATTTACCTATTTATGCACTCTAATATGTTGTGATCAGGTATCTTCAAAACTAAATTTGATCCACCATCTTCACTTCATATAACACCCATGTCATAGATATGAATCTTGAACACACCACAATGATTTGTTGCATCAAATACTAATTACGGAATTATTTTTAATCTATTATTTTTTAAATGAATATCCAAATAGAATACTAGAGATTATTAGATAAAGAACAAGGAAAAAAATACACAAACACAAATTATAGCAATGTATGTTGACCAATTTTCATGTTGGTATCCATTGGTTTTCTTAAGGTGAAGGATGAAGGCAGATAAATAAAAAAACGGAAACAATATCAATTCATATACCATGGGAATATAATGATATTACTAGAATTAAACAATCACCCAAAAAAATAATTTTTTAAATTATTAATTCACGTTTTCTGGGGTAAATCATAATGGGGAAACTCCACACAAATAAAAAAACCATACAAATATTTTGACTTATCACTAATGAAGTAAAAATATATGTCATTGTTGTTGGAAAGATCCATAATTTATATTTGCACACCAATCACCAATACTCGATCCGTTGGTATACATCCATGGAAGAACCTCCACTAGTTCCTCTCTGAAATTCCAAGGGTAGGAGGGAAACCCAAAAATTTTGTAATAAAAAGTTTTTAATATGAGTTTATTTGGTCCATGTGTCGTTAAAAAAATTAATTTATTTAATTAATTTATTATTCACACCTATTATGACTTTGTTCACAAATGGTTCACGCTGAAAAATATTATGTCATGCCTAGGAAAAAACATGCATATTGAACTCAATGATTCCCTCATATTTCTAATCTAACCCTCTATTGAATTTTTATTCATATTTTTCCAAAAACCTACACACACGTGAAATTTAATAAATTTAATTTATTTGATAAATTTATTTTAGACACATCTATCCTTAGAATATAATTCCATCTCAGGGATTGAGTCTATAAATGTTCATAGAAATATTAAAATTTATTACACATAAAAGACTGGTGTATTACATTATTCCCTCATTTAATTCATTTTCCCCCTGAAAAGTAGAACTCATAAAAAGATTAAGATACCAAGATTCCAAATTGGTCTCCCACTCCAACAAGATATCCCTAAAATTTCCTATGTTTTAAACTAATATAAAGCCAATGAAAACACATTCCCACCAAGGGTCTTTCTCATATTAGTCCTCAACACAACCAGATATTTTATAAATTATTCTCCACCCTCACCAACCAAATCATCTAGGTCAATATCAAAAAATGAATCAATAATATACCACATCAACTACGACCTACATGAAAACACCAAAAAACAAAATATTACTATAGCCTAGGGGTTAAGTGGCACACCACCTTGCTAACTCTACACAACAATAGGAAAAATGGTCCAAATATTCCCATAGTTTGCATTCAATATGAGAAAAAATTCTATAACCCTCTGACTCCAAAGGCATCCAACTATATACCCCTAGGAACTCATGATGTTTACGGAAACATCATCATCCTCCCCGAGATGAACTGGAGTGTTTTCAACCATCACTAACACCAAACTAGAACCCAAACATAATTACCCACTATCTTATAATAGTATAAAAGTGTCATATAATGTCCCTCATACATGGATTCAACAAGGTGTTACCCACTATCTTCAACTATTTCATCACCTCGCTCGATAATAGCGTACGAAAAACCTCAATGTGATAATATTCTATAAAGGGAACACCATGCATGTCCCTAAAGCTGATTCCACCTCAAACACTAAAGGGTATACTATCACTCTCATAAATGAGAAGAAATATCCATTGAAGTGGATATTTGAATCTAGAACTAGATCTATGAGATCTTTCATGTGACAAGAACTACTACAACATGTCTATTATCATCCTCTTGTGCCTTGTGTGCTCCAACTCTAATAGTGAGGACTCATGGATATAAATGATAAAGAATACCATATAATAATCCAATAAGTTTTTAGTATCCAATAATTAGTTATCTCATTATGTCTTGTGTGATACTCACAAAATAGTAACCCCACTAATTCTAAACAATTGTAGTTATTTAGGAAGATACCCCTAGTATATCCTACTCCCCAACCTAAGCTGGTGATAACCCATATCGAGGAAAACTATGATATCTTCCTTTCCATAAAAAAATGGTTATGCAAACACAGATCTACTAGTATCTCTTTGTCCTAAACATGAGATGCATTGAGGTAAAAGTGGCTCATCACTCCATGCGAAAACAACTATGTTGTAATTGAAGAAACTAGTAGTACCTGAATCTTCACTAATGAATCTGCAAGTTCCCACCACTCAGAACACATTCGTTCCCTATCTCAACTATTTACCACCACGAGGGATTACTCCAACATCATATCACAACTAAAAACTTCAAATGATTAAGTCAAATAAACTAATCCACCACACCTTGATCGTATCTACATTGGGTGGCACAGACTGTCTCACACAATTTTAAATCATTTATCAAGAACATGTCTCCATGGGTGAATTGTCCCTCTATCATGTATGGGTAATATCACATCAATCAGGGCCCACAAAAGGATATAACAAATCCCCATGTCACCATAGACAATTCATGCTACATGGACCACCATCAGGGTTGGGTCTCTTTCAAGTAAGACATTCATACCACATTCTCACACCAATCCTACACTAGCCAAGAAGGGGACTATGACTTACCATGACACCTGGGTGATCACTAAATAAATACCTCATGATTCTCACTAATCATATGTATGTCATCTACCGGTACAACCGATTCCAAATACTGCTCTACTGTGAAAACAGGTCGTGAGGGATACCATCTGATATGTCAGGATCTACACATGCTGGAAACCTAAACCACTACATCAATTCAATCCACTACAACCTGAAAGTATATATCTTCATGGAACCTCAGAGATCTCCATCATTGGGACACTCATAAAACTCCATGCATGGGAATAATATCATCTTTTCTTATGGGAGCTATCAACTACTCAACACATGAACAAACATCATCCCAATCCAAAAGAAGCATACATTGGCTTATCAACAAGGGGTAGCCCGACATGGTGCCCACCTGAAGAATGGAACCTCATGAGTGGGTCTCCAAACTGAAACCTCACCACTCATCTAATCATCATCATGAAACTATCATGGAATCCTAACTACTTTTCATCATAAATACATCCTTAAATTTATGAAGATATACCATGGTCCATGAGTATATCTTGAGAGTTGACAGAGTAAGGACATAAAACCCCATCTTATTCCAATATGATGCATGTACCAATGTTTTCATTGAAAGTAGATTATAAATATGAAGTTGAAAAAAATAATTTATCATGGTCTTGGGGAATGGATATGTCGATCGCAACACCAACACTAGACTCCCTAGCAAGAGAATCATACTCAAAACACTTTATCATTGTTTCCATAGTTCCAAAAAAACTCACATCTAGAATAATGAAACTCCAAAATTTAATCATAAAGACATGAAATTTCATAACACATCAGGTTTTGTATTTGATGTACATGTATTTCAGTAATATTTTTTTAAATATTTTTAACCTGGTTTTAATTATTTATCTAACGTCTTCTTGTGTTTTTAGGTTATTTCTATAGTTTTTTAATATATTAGAAATTTTTAATAGTTTTTAGTTATTTTTATATCAATATTAGATATTTATTTTATTTTTATTTTTTATTAATTTTTTAATTTATTAATTTTAGTGGTTTAATTAATATTATGTTTTAATAATTATATTTTATTAATTAATTATATTAATTTAACATGTAAATATAATATGCATTTATATAATTATACTCTATTATTATTTTATGATTAATTTTGTTATTATTATTATTATTATTAAACATTTATATAATTAGATTATTTTAAATTTGTATTTTATATTTATTTTTATCTTTTGATTTTTAAATATTTTTGTTTTGTTTTTTACTTTTTTTGTTATCCCACTCCTGCCTTTTCCTTACCTGCTCACCCTGCTCCCCTTTCCTCATGTGCTCGCCCTCTCTCTCTCCCCCTCCCCCTCCCCACTCTTTCACCAGATCATCCCCCCTCCCCACTCTCTCACCCACATCCCCCCATCACCATTTCCCTATGACCCGACTCTCTCCCCACTCTCCCTGGTCTCTCACCTGTTGTCCGACCTGCATTCCCTAACCTAGTAACCCATCCCTCTCCAAAAACCTTCCCCTACCTAGAAACCCCACATAACACTAGTTTTCCATAGGAGACCTATTCCCTTGTTTATACAACAGGTAGAACCATGAACCCGCTTCTATGTATACTATAGATGCTTCTCCTCTATTCAGATTGCCTGTGCAACAGCAGTTTTTGAGTGATGACATTGGCATTCATGTATGGAGGGATAATTTTCATTTGGATATTGATACTTTTATACATTTCTTTGAAAAAGAAGAGTGAAAAATAAGCAGATTATTTCTTTTGGAAACTCAATTTTATTTTAAGTGACTTATAATATCATTTCCACGTTCATTTGATTAGTCATGATGTTGGGGTAACATTCTTTCATCCATGATGTTGATTGAGTAATTAAAGTTGTTTCTCATGTCATGTGATTTTTCATTTTCTGATTCATTATAAAAAATAATTGAATTTTTATCTTTTTTTGTTATTTTTTCATTGAACTAATTTTTAAAATTGATAAAATCTCTTTTAATAATAAGTCACTTTAGTCGTCTGAGAAGGTAAACCATGTTGGCCGATCATAGTTCATATTCATGGAACTATTTTGTGAGAAATGGGAGGTGTAATTTCTTCATTTAGTTTTTTTATTTCAATGAGTCTACTAATTTAATTATAAAACCAGATAATGGGACCTCACTTAAATTATGAGATATAAAATGAGCATCTAAAAATGATTATATTTTCAAAACTGGAGATGATAAGGAAGAATAAATATTTAATCACAATTAAATAATATTTTTAATGGTTGTGTAGTATTTTTTTATAATGTCAATAACCAAGAACAATTTCATTGATTCTGAGTTCATCATCATTTTTAATTATAGTTTATATTAATTTTCTTGATTTCTCAACTTTTTGTTTTATTAAAATAATAAAAATAAGTAGAATTTCCTCAATTGATTATAAATATGAACATCTTCCAATGAAATATATTATGTGAACTATATTTTGTGCTCTCTGTGGTTCGACCTTCTTGCCACTTTTATAGTATCCAATTGTTATACATATTTTCAAATTTGATGTGCTTTGAAAGATTATCAAATTTCTAGCACTCTTTCTATGGAGTACTCAAATTTCTATCATTAAAAAAATATCAAGTAGGCATGATTTATGCACCATTCTCCTATATGGGGAATATTCATAATTTGGACCCATTGAAAATCAACCCACCACTTTATTCACAACATGAACATCAATGAAAAGAAAATGACCAAATTGGTACCTCATCCAAAAATCAAATGCATCCACCATAGGAAAGTGTTGAGAATCTATTAAAATGATTCCCATTGGTCAATTCCCACCCATATTTAAAAAATGAACTGATAATTAAAGGAATAATATGACTATGAGAAAGGATTTACGACACAATGTAGTCAGAGTCAGATAATGCATAACAAGACCCACAATTAAGTGACACACTTTGAATTAATGTTGTCCACGATCAACCTGGTCCAACAACATGAAAAATTTCATTGATAGAAAATAAACGACCCTTATATTCATGTAAATAGGTTTATTAATGTCTGTGACACATTTAAATATAATGGGGTGACTGATGATGCGTTGATCATGCAACTATTTCTGTTATCATTGTAAGGGAAATCAATGGACGGATTGGAAGGCCTTGATCTAGAAACCATTTTCACTGAGGAAGTATTGAGAATAAAATATCTTGATCGATATGAGAGTATAAATCAATCTTTGAAAAACAAAAAATACCATTACTTATTTGTTCAATGTGAATACGAATCATCGTGAGAAGCTTGGGGATGATTCATTTGCATGTTAAGATGTCCTCATAAAAGGATGAATTTGGAAAACTAATTGTTGGTTTTCTACTATATACTTCAACCCAAGAGTATGTTTTCAAGAAAAATACCTTTTGGGAATGAGTTCCTGGAAATGGATCCTGAAGATCTGTACACATTAATTAAAAACATGACTGAACACAATTTCCACTGGCCAGAGGATTTTTCAAGACGAAAATAAGATGTTCATCATGTTGATTCTCAGACATTCTTGTCTGCACAATTTTATGCTCTCAACAAGAGGATTGAAAGCTTGATAGTAAGGCCACCTAAGCTAATACATGTTGTTCAAGATGAACAATTCACACACTATGGCGGTCCTCATTATTATCCCATGTGACCATATAACACATGTGAGAACAATATGTCTGAAGCTAACATTGTCAGCTATAATAAATGAAATTATGAAAACAATTACAACACAAACAGAAAAATAAATAACCAAAATCATGGTTTGAAGGAACCAATGGCTACCATAGCCAATGAACCAGAACATAAGTCCAACTAGTTTCACTGCTCAATCTTTCATCACACCCGTCATGAAATCGTATGATCAAACATCTCAACAAAAATATCGATCACTATTTCATCAAAAACAATAATATAAAGATAAAAATAAAACAACAGACTTGGTCCCTCTTACAATGTATGTTCAACAAGATTGGGGTGAAACAATTTCTAAATTAATAATGTCAAATCAATCTATAATTGACTTACAATATAGGGAAAACAAAAAAATTGTATTCAACCACACAAAACATACAAGAAACAACACAAAAAAATTTAGGTAAACACCCAATACATGCAAATAACAACCCAAAACATGTGCGTATATGTGCGCAACATTGAAAATCATGTCGGTTAGATAGTTAGAAAATTGAAAAACCAACCATAGGGAACTCTACCGAGTAGCACAAGAGTTAACCCATGATAAGAGGAAAAATATATCACATTATGAAGTGGAACATAGTTACCAGAGAACCAATTCCTTGATGCTTGGCCAACAGATAAGACACCTAATCCCTCCATTAATAATATTGGATTAATAAACAAATCAATCCAACATGAAGCTAACGAAGAGGAAGCTAAAAAAAACATGAAAAAATTTAAAAGGTGAGAAATGAAATATAATATGAGGCACTCAATTATAGATTGAAAGATCACATACAACATCGTCTATTTCCTAAAAGATCAAGGCAATGGATGTTGTATTCTCAAATTTCAAAATTCATGGATATGTTCAAAAATATTCAAATAAATATTCCTTTTACAGAAGCCATTAAAAACATTCCTTACTATGCTAAATTTATCAACGAGATTTTTGTCAGAAAGATGTAAACTAGATGATGTAGGAATAGTAATAAATCATGAGGAATGTTCAACATTCATACATTGATCCATTTCTCCTAAACAAATAAACCCAAGAAGATTCATTATTCCTTTCAATATTGGAGGATGTCAATCTGGTAGAGTTTTGAGGAACCTTAGAGCTAGTGTAAACCTCATTCCATCTGGATTCCTTGAAGAAATAGGAAACATGGAATTAAAGCCAATGAGGGTTTCCAGGAAAATTTTGGACTGATTAGTGAAGCATCGTCGAGGAATTCTAGAATATGTAGTCCTTAATTTTGATAAATATTACTTCCCTACTAATTTCATTTTCCTTGATATAGAAGAAGATAAGGACGTCCCACTCATTCTTGGGAGAACTTTTTTTGAAACATGTAGATCAGTAGATGATGCCTAAGTGGGAAAATTAATTATTAGAATTAGGGATGAAAAAATTACATTTGATGTCTTAAAGGATATAGAAAAACCTCATGTAGTAGACTATCATTTCTTGAATATGATTTGAGAATGGGGATAGTTAGAAAGTGATGCATTGAGTCTTATGGATTTATAAAATGAAAATGAAGTGTTTACTAAGTCATCTAAGGAAGTGGAATTCAATAGAAACAGAGTCAAACCATTAGATAGGTAGGAATTCACCTCATTGACTCCATCACTTGTAAAGCCTCTAATAATTGAGCTTAAACCACTTCCACCAAACATGAGATAATGTTACTTGGTATATTTAAATACCTTTCCTGCCATAATAAATCCCAATATTTCTAGTGAACAAGAAAACAAATTTCTCAATGTCCTTTCATAAAGGAATCAAATAATAGGTTGGATGATTTCCAATCTAAAAGGTATAATTCCTAGGATTTTCACTCACAAAATACATATGAAAGATAATTCCAAATTTTTTATAAAATCTCAACGATAATTAAGACCTCTAATAAAATAAGTTTTCATTAATGGAGTCATTAAACATCTTGAAGATTTTTTAATATTTCTGATCTTTGATAGTCAGTGGGTCATCTCATTTCATGTTGTTGTAAAAAGGTTGGTACCACAGTAGTTGAGAACGATTATAGAGAATTTATAACCACAAGAACAATGTCTGGATAAAGAGTTTGAGTGGATCATAAAAAATTGAACGATGCAACTAGAAAGGATCACATTACATTACACTTTCATGATAGAATACTTGAACTATTGATAGTTAGAGAGTACTATTGTTTTCTATATGGATACTCAGGTAATAATCAAATAGTGGTTACAACATGAGATCATGAGAATGTGATTTCAAGTACTTTTTCTATGATTTCACAAACTGCACAATCCAAAGTGAAAAAGGACACATTCAATGCCTATAAATTTTAACCTTTTAAGGATGTAGATGACACTGAACTGAGTACCTTACTTTCCATGATGGAAATAGAATTGATCCCATACACAATTAATTTCAACATGCAAGAGTACATCACTTCAAATGATATTGGATTTCCTATTTCAGAAAATCTTTGTAATTCTGAAACGTTTTTTAAATAGAGACATCTAAAAAAATTCCCGAGTCATAGAATCAGTCATCATTGGTGTTGGAAAACACACATAATTTTTAGAAATAATGGAAGAATGGGATTTCGTAGTGGATCCTGAATTTGTGGTGACACATGTGCCAATAGAAAAATATAAAGAGTTTGGTATAGAAGAAAATTTTGAAAAAGAAGTCAATCATGACACTGTAGAGTCATCTTCTCCAATTCATCACACCACAAATTCTCTATGAATGAAGGTTCAAAACACTTCACTTGAAATGCCCACTTATCCTAATAATATTTTTGAACACATAAAAATCAATGAAAACATTGAGAATAAAATGATTTTGAAACTTGTGGATTTATTTGTGCTAGTGGTTTCTATTAAAAACTAATTCAGATATATCATCAACCCCAATAATGAATTATAGGATGTAATAGATATAATCTGAGCATTGAAGGAGTCTCATAAAGGACATTTTCACATATGTATGTTCAAATAAGTAATCTTCTTTATCATTCCACTGATTCCCTTTTCAAAAAAATATATTATTTGGAGAGACTTTCTCTAGGTTTGGTACATCTATTCCCTTATGAGCAATATGATTTTCATTTCATTCCACCAATAAATTTTTTTGATAAGTTTTTTTTATATATGATATAGATTCTAGGATTATTTAATTTTCAATGTATGAATTCCAAAATCACACTAATGATGAAGCATGTTCATGGTATGCATTTATATTCTATACTAGAGGAATTTTATCAACATCAGGATGAAGACTATGTAAATTTGTTGTCCAATGGGAGGAATCACATTGTTTGTTTTTTTCCATTAACTGCATTTAATTTCATTTCATTTTTTTATTAAAATGATTAGCATTTACCACAATCAATTCTCTCTTGGAACTGTAGAAAATATTAATTCATTATATACATTTTTATCATTTGCATGTTTTTTATTATGGTGTGACTTTTTTGATATGATATGGGTTTTTTATTTCAATGTGCAGGTTTTACAATTATATAACTTGTGGAGATTCTTCATATAAAAACATCCTTTACACATATATTAACACTTACATGGGGAAGTGTTTTATTTACTATTATATTTGATTCTTCCAATAACACCATGTAAACCAAATATTTTCCTCCATTTTTTTAAAACACTAAAATTCCCATAATTGATTATCAAACATGAAAGTCACTAAATTTTTGTTGTATCATATTCGGGAACATATCACAAGAATCCTTAGGATATTTGTGCACATGATTCTTGTTTGAAATTCTGTGATCCTTGATTTATTGATTTATATTATTTTTTTTATTATTCTATGATTCAAAAAAAACTCAATAAATTGGTTATTTTTTGAGAAACTTATTTTCACTCATGCTTATTTGTGTTGTCCAACAATTATATATACCTATGGTGATTCTGGACCATTTTTGCATCAACCCGTGTTTCTCTTTTTTTATAGAGGGAATCTTGACCATGTTATGTATTCTATAACTTTCCATGTTTTCACATCAAATTGATATGAATTCTAAAAGATTCACTAAAATGATTGAGGATTCTGTTTAATTCTTTAGACCCATTTACCCATTGAGCCACCCATTATTTTTTTCCATCATGTATCCCTTAGAATCCATGAAGAATCCATTTTGGATGAGCCCATTACTGATACCCTTCCATAGCAATTTATTGAATACTTTCATCATAATTTTAATTCTATGTGTGGGGGAGAGATTTAATATTGAAGATGTTTGTTTGATGGGAAGTGAGTCATTTGATGCATATGTATCGAAAATATCCTGAAATGGTTATCTATGTCATATTTCATAGTATCCACATTCATTATATGTATTTTTATGGGAATGTGGATTCTTTTTGGTTCCAAAAACGAGTACTTATTTGGCCTCCACACGATAAACCTCATCATTTGGGTTACCTATTGATGTGATGATCCATTACTCTAAAATCTAGAGAGTTTTCTATATGATCTACTTTCACTGAGATGGTATAACATACGTTCTACTTGGGTACCACATTTGGTATTTTATTTGAAAATTTATCAAGGGATTTTGGAATTGATACTCACTGGTTTTTCCTTCCCATTCAGTGTTAGTGACTTGTGTAAAAAAGTAAAACACTAGATTATCATATTCCTAGGGACAAGAAATGATTTAAGTGTGGGGGAGTGAGAGCTTGAGGCAATGTTTTGGATTGAAACTTATCATGAATATATTTCAAGATTCAAACCTCCTTTTTGCTAAAAACTGTCACAATTTTTTATGATCCACCATCTTATAGCCTTATAGACTATTGAACCCAATGTGAATTCATGGAGATTGGTGTTGTCATTTGATATCCATTTTTTGGGATGAAAAATTCATGGAAACCCTATGGTATGAAAGCATGTTTATAATAATTGAGCATGAAATTTATCAAAGATTTTGAGATATGAGAGTGATAGAGAGGTATGTCGCATGATACATGAGTGCACATACTTGTTGTTGAAATTATGAAAGTGGAAGAAAAATGGTTTTTGAAAATTAATGTTTTAAATGAAGAATTATATTTTATGTGTAAAATTGATTGAAAAATTTTAAATTAATAATTTTGATGTTTTGATTTGTATATGAGTCCACTTGTGTGTTATCATTGACTGTGTTTTTCATTATTGTAAAAGTTTGAGTGTGGGGGATATTATGTACATAGATTTCACAAACATTTTTTATAATATTTTAAATTGTTTTAATTAATTATCTAATAGATTCTTGTGTTTTATGATTATTTTTTTAGTGTTTTAATATTTTATTAATTTTTATAGTTTTTGGTTAATTTTATATTAATATTATTTATTTATTTATTTCTATATATTATTAATTTCTTAATTTATAATTTTTATTTATTTAATAAATATTAGTTTTTTATTACTTTCTTTTATTAATTAATTATATTAATTTAACTTATAAATATAATCTGTATTTGTATAATTCCACTTAATTAATTTTTTATGAGTAATTTTATTATTATTACTATTATTATTAAACATTTAGATTATTAGATAATTTTAATTTTGAATTTAATATTTATTTTTAATTCTTGATTTATGATTTTTTTGTTACATTTTTTACTTTTTCTTAAATCCCACACCCTCCTTTTCCTCACCCACTCACCCTACTCCCCATCCCTCACCCACTCGCCCTCACCTGATTTACTTCCACCTATCCACTCTCTCACCCTCTTGCCCTCACCCACTTTACCTCCCCCTCCCCACTCTCTCACATGCATCCATGCACCCCCTAGCCCTATGACCTAGCACTCCCCCACACTCTCCCTGCTCTCTCACCCATCGCCCCTCCCTCTCCCCCAATCTGCACCTTCCTAGCTGCCCTAAACCTCACCAGTTTTCCCTACGCGACCTCTTCTCTATTGTAGGAAACACAGAGAACCATGAACTAGCTTGACCATATACAACAGATGCTTCTCCTCTATCTGGACAGCTTTCCCAAAGGTAGGTCGAGAGTGAGGAAATCAATGTGTGTTTGCGGAGGGATTATTTTCATTTGGAGATCTATGCATTTCACATTTCATCATTCAAGAAGAGTGAAACTATGATGATTATTTCATTCAGTAATGTGGTTTTATTTTATATTTCTTTTCATCTAATTACCATGTTCATTTTTTCAGTCGTGATGGTGGGGATACCTTCTTTGTGTCGAGATGTTGGTAGAGTAATTAAAGATGTTGTGTATGTTATGTGATGTTTTTATTTTGTTATTATATATGAATTAAATTTATTTTAATATAATTATTATCTATTTTAATTATACTCAGGATGAATTAATTTCTAAAATTGCAACTATCATTTTTAATAATAATATGATTCGGCGTTCCAAGAAGGTAAACCATGTTGACCCATTATAGTGCAAATTGGTGGCCTAACATTTTGAGAAGATAGAAGTGTCATTTTTTCTATTAGGATTGGTTATTCCACAAGTATATAGATTTTTTATAACACTAGAAACTAGGATCTTAAATAAATTAGGAGATATAAAATGAGCATCTAAAAAATTCTTACATTTTCGAAACAGTCAATAAATTGGTAAAATAAATACTAAATCACATAAAGTAATATTTTTCATGGTTGTGTAGAAGTTTTTTTACGATGTAATCATCCTCAACACATATTTTTTATTCATAGTTCGTCGTCATTTTTTATTTCAATTTACATTATTTTGATTTAATTCTCAATTTTTTTTATTAAAATAATAAAAAGAAGAAGAATTCCCCTTGTTGATTCTTCATTTGATCATCGTCTAAAAGTATATTTTTAGTGAACTAAATTCTGTGATCTCTAGAGTTCGAACCAAGTCTCCACTTTTATAGTAACAAGTTTTTTACACATGTTTGATAATTGGATGAACTGTGATGCATGTAGTAGTAGTATTCTAATACCATTTTTTCCAAGACCAACTAGATGGGGCTCAAGATGCAACAAACCAGGCCCACCTCCAATAGACCAAGGGCTAGAGAATAGTGCTACGAAGGCATGTCACACACATGGAAGGAAATTTCATTAAGAAAATTCACACACACACACACAAACATCTTCAAACCCATAAAATTATTAAATGGGAAAACACTAAAATAATTGATGCATACATCTATAATCCCAAAACCAGAGTAAGAAAAAAGAACTGGAAGGCATAAAAATGGGGCCAAATACAAGCCCCACTAGAACTATAAGGTAATGTCTAACCCTCTCACATCTAGGGGACTACTATATAATTCAAAACTGATATACAACTTGATCATTTTATCCCAAACAAGGTCCACCAGCTTCTTGTCTACCGTGTACTCCACAAAATGATTTTTTTTCTCCATAGGACAAGGCATGTGTGGGATGAATCCATGTAGGGGTGAGTATAACAATAAACAGTACGATACTCAAAAATCATAAATCAAAAATCATTATGATTAATATTAATCTCTATACATGTATATGGATAAAGTACATAAAATAATAATATCATGATATACTCAATAAGGACACACTATATCAAGGTAAAGGTCCCAACTTTAAATTCATCCTAGATTCCATAAAATCATTTTCAAGGAGAACACAATACATAAGTTATAATTCTACTAAAGTTTGGCATCCTAGAGAAAACACTCATCAGGTATATACATGAAGGAAACTGAGAGGGTTCATCTAATATGCACACTCGATAATTCTACATGTAATTGGAAAAAATCATATATTGATACACAGATTGGTTGTCAACTCCCAGTGAAAACAGGGGGGACACCAGACCTTACTAGAAACATCATTATAGATAGGTGACTAATTCTTGTTTAGTGTTATTCACATTAATTCCATCAAACCCCATCTAAGGTATCATGAAGGGAAATGAAGTTATATATGGGCCTATAGGAGGGATACATGCTCCAAGCCATTGAGTCAGTAGTAGAAGCGGTCTGAGTTTACCCACATCAGAATAAGGGGTGTCTCCACACTACACTAAACATAAGAAGCAACAATGGGATCCCTCTCTATGATGTGAGAGTGATTCCACACTTAACACTACAAGTATTATACTAATTGAACAAAATCACCCAATAATGGTCCTAGAAAACTCATAGAAGATGTCCACAAAGTTGAGATAAGGGGAAAGAGAAATATAATCTATCCTCAAAGTAGAAGATGGTGTGTCTATATGGGTTCTAGGGGTCTCTTAATAATTATATTACTTCTTGTTTATAGTTTTGGTAAAATCATAATGAACATGAAATGATCTTTGTTAGTCAGAAGAGATAAATTTTAATCGCACTGATATAACTCTATAAATAACCTCATATTTCAAAATGTATCACACAGTTGCAATACTCATGAAAAAATGCTTAGGATCGGCTATTCAATTTTCCCAAATGGATACCCATTATAAAGTCATAATTCACCATATAATGCACGGACGATGATTCATGGGCCCCAACCATGGGTCCAAATTAAATACTCGATATTGGTCTCAAAATTTTTACCTTAATATCAGGGTCATAATAGCTCATACGGTTTGTTAATAACACATTGAATGAAGAAAATATGTCACATACTTAATTTTACAACATTATTATTATTATTATTATTATTGTGTGCTCCATGGACCTGATCCATGATCATGAATAAATATCCAACATTGGTCTTGAACTGACTGTATTAATGACTGGGTCATAATGTGGTTAATCGCATGTCAATCTGACTTCTCAATTAAAAGATATAACTAAAATAATGAATTAATAACCAAGTAATAATAATAATAATAATAATAATAATTTAATTTTTATTATATTATATTTTAAATTGGTGATATCGAAATTAAAGTTGAATCTTGAAGCTGTTTATACTAGAGCTCCCCTACATCCATGTTCACATGTCTTTCGTCCTCTCACCACGCACAAGCAGTGTAGCCCCATCTATTTGATAAATTTAATATTAATTTAAAATTATAGTATTATTTTAATAAATATTCACTATTGATAACTAAATCCTTCTGACATAGTTTCCTTTCATGTTCGTATAGAGATGTAACGAAGGCTGTATCCAGTACAGCACCACTACTACCACCATGCCACATCTACTTAGATTTTATGCCTATTCCTTGAAAACACTATACCTTTATCTAGGATCATCAAATAAAAATTTTATCTTATGTCTTTACTACACATCACACCTAGTTCATAGATGTTTATCCCAAACCCACAACAATGATTTGTTTTGCCAAAGGCTGATTGTGCAATGATTGTTCATCAGGTCCTTTACCAACCACCAGCCAAATCCAATACCGACAATGATCGCATGAAGAACATGAAAATAAATATGGAAAAACATAAATATTAGAAAAAAAACATCAAACGGGGTTCTTGTTGATCTCAATTAATTATCCTAAGGATGTGGATGAACATATATATATATATAAATAAATTGAAATAATATATATTTTTATATAATGGGAGGATTAATAAATTAGCCAAATTTAACAATCTTTCCACAAATTAATTTTTTAAATGATTAATTTGTGTTTTTCATGGGTAAATAAAAATGGGATAAATCCACACACAAAAACACATTATATTTATTTAGATCAATCATGGATGAAGATCAAATTTAGTTCATTGTGGTTGGTGAGATCATCGATTTCCATTGGCACACTAATCACCGACGCTCGATCAGTTGGTGTTCATCCATAGAAGTTCATCCACAAGTTCCTCACACAAATTAAAACAGTATGAGGACAACCATGATATTTGGCTCTGACCATGATTAATTTTTTTTAGTTCATTGCGTAATCAAATAAAAATAAATATATTTTATTAATTTTTTATTATTTTTTCATGTGATGACATTTTCACAAACCCCTCGCTTCGACCAAGGTCATGTCACTAGTTGGGTAAACACTATATACAAAACTCTATGGAACCAATAGATTTATAATCTAAGAATCTCGTTACGAGTTATTTTACTTTTTTAAAAAATATTTGTGTGCAAAATATTTAATATATTTAATATATTTAATATATTTGAAAAATTAATTCGGAACACACTAGGTTTTAGAATCTCACATTGTCTCAACACCTATCTCCATAAATATTCATAAAAATATTCCAAATTCATACATGAAAAATTATAATACATTAATATCACATCATGTATAATACCCTATGAGTACTCATCTATAACTATTTAGGTTCAAAACTTAAAAACATTTTAAACCACTCTCTTAGCCAAACTGAAACCTTATTTACTCAACCACAAATTATGACCTTATATGACTTCAAATAATGGAAAATAAATAAATATTATGATCTGTAAATGTAATTAAAAAGTAAAATCTAACAAATAATTGGTGATAATCAATCTATTAAGGGATTGTGTGTGATATCCATCACATACAAGTATCATCGTATGTGTCCACAAGTGGAATCTCATAATGGTATACATACTCATACGTTCCCTTTTTCTAAAACATCAAACATCCATGAGACAAAAAGTAAGTCATCCCCATACTTCTAACTAATATTATATCATCTATAGGAGTATATATAAAACAATTTGATGAATACATCACATTTTATTCACCCTTATGGATGATAACATGACATGTCCCATATCTAAACATAAAAGAACATCATATGTATTATCTAGGATTATACATAAACTCCTTAGTCTATATAAATCAAGGTACTATATGGCATATATTTTATATGAAAAGAATAATATCATCCTAGTTTAGCTTCAATTGACAACATGATCAACATCATACCCAATAACCCCCTGATTAGCTAAAATTAATGGATTTTATAGGTAACAAATCACTTTATAAAAGATATCATACTAGGTATCTTGAAAACCTCAACTGAGGGGTAACCATATCTATTCCATGTACCCATTGAATATCAATTTCATAATGTATGAAACTCTATGCGGTATACTTTTTGTGTCATCTAGTACACAAAAACCATTTCTATTCGACATGGAAATATTCAGTATCTCTATATAAGAATCCTACTCATGCTAACCTTAATATTTCACCATAACCAATAATACTCTAAAAAGAACATCAGTTTGGGACAACTAAAAGTCATTATTTTAGAGTTTAACTATCATTAACATTCTTGAAAATCTAATCCATATATACATATATGTGACCAATGTGTGGGAATGATAATTTAGATATAGAATTTCATAAGATACATTTTAAATTCATAATATATTAATAAATACATAGAAAAAACTCATATAACTTCCTATCTAACACATCATGTATGATTCACATCCAAATCAGTGTTATTTTTATTACACATTTTTTGGTATTATTAAATTATTATTTTGATATATAATTATCAATATATAAATAAGTAACCACATGATAAAACCCTCCCAAAAAATTTATTAGTAAGTAATATATATAACAAAAGAATATTTTAATAATTAGGGAGACTTCGGAATCATATTCATAATAGAAAACTCCATGAACATATTCAAACTCCTTAAATCTATAACATCTAATTACATTATGTCAATAGTTTATATTGTCTACTTAGAAATATTTTAAACTACATCATCATCATTCATGGAATCCATTCCATCAATCCTTTTCCTACAATGTTTCTATAAATAATGTAACTACTTACATTATAACATATTGAAATTTTTTGAACTCATTATCAGTAATGTTCAATCAACTTTGTTAAAGTTAAAATTCTAACTCTGCGAATTTGTTTTATCATGATGCCTTAATGTTTATTTGGATATAAAGTAAAATTCACCTTTAATTTCTATACTAGACTAATCCTTTATTTGTAATCATTGAACTTACCTAAGTTCAAACATAGTATAAAAATCATATTAGACACTGTATTCTTTTATAACATCATTCTAATGCAAAAAAAATATTTTTGATCGGAAATGAAACTTATGTCCTCTTAGAAGGGATATATAAAAAATAAAATATTTTTTCAATATTATATATGGTATTTTATGTGTTTAGATTTTTTTTCATAAAATACACCTTTATTCACAAGAAATATAATAAATGGGTTGAAGGATCATATCCATTATATTTTAAAAACATTCAAAATAAACACCATCTATCCTAGATAAAACTGTTTTATACTATTCCTCTTCTTATTTTTTATCGAACCTGATTGGTCACAAACTATGTGTATTTAATTAATTTTATCATATTGTTTATAACAATTCTATGTTAAAAAATAACACCTCATATAAAATGAGAGAAATGAGATAATTATACATGTCATCTATTTGGATACCTATGATCTTAATAAACTCATTTACATTAAAATATATGACATAACAGATCTTTTCATCATCAATTGAATGAAAACATTAAGATCAATAATTTTCCCCCTAATTTTAAACAATTATATTTTTTATAAACTTGTATAACATTAAATTGGTATCATATATCCTTCCAAATTAAGGCATAAATTTTGATAACACTGATACATGGACTAAATATGTCATGTAATTTCTCAAACCCTTTCAGGTATCCTAACAATTCTATCATATTGAATCATTGCATATTCTTAATTATAAAACAATGTTTGAAGGACCATAATTAGTTACTCGAAGAATCATTTTTGGACTATTCAACTAAATTTTATTCTTACAGTTTGATAACTTTTCATTTACCACTATCTATACAAAACCACAACCTAGACATCATGTACATCATTAATTTATTCATATCTACTTAAGAATATTGAGTAAAAGTATCTTGAATCCATTCATATTTTTTAAAAAATTCTATAGATAACCACAAAATTAATTAATTGAATAGAATAATATTTAAAGGAACCTATAGTTTCACTATGTCATTGATATATCTAACTATATTAAATATATATACAAAGAATGAAATTAGATAGTCTATTTTTCATCTAATAATGTTTAAAACATAAATGAATATTTATATGCTTCTTATATTCATATAGATAAACTTATTAGACAACTTCAATTCATGGTTACATGGGACGATATTTATCTAACATGATAGACTTTTCATTACATAAGACCTTTTCTTATGTTAACGGCTTTAAGATTTTCATAAATTAAGATTATTAATTTTGGGGACTCATATCAAAGTTATGTTTGACAATGATAATTGTATTATATAGAGAAAATATATTTTGTCTTCTAATTATAATGTTTTACAAAAATTTAAAAATAAACTTTAATAAATGGGATACCCATAAATGACGACACTTTTATAATTTCATCATATCTATTAGTGGGAAACGATAGAGATATAACTGAGAAAATGTCCCTTCTTATTTTAAACCTCACCACTATGTTATTTTGGTAGGGTATCATCACAACCATACAATATATTACTCATTGATAGTTAAAAGGACAACACATTTACAATTTATCATATAGATAAATCTAGCTCAATTCATCTATTATACTAACTCTTAATGGTTTCCCAAGTAGGTGTAACCTGAATAAAATTTCAAGAATGATGAGACTACTCTTATGGTCACATTATTATATGTTTTCTTTGCAGATGATAATCTTGGGGAACTTAACAATGGTGGGAACCTTCAAAATATTATAATAAATGATTAGATAAGTTACACTATGGAAGGAATCTAACATTCAGTATTTTTAAATGGATTTAGTTCTCAATATGTTATATCTTGTTAATCCCATTATGAAATCATGATTCTAGTTATTTAGTTTGGTATATTATTCCTTATAATAAATTAATATGGTCGAAATATATTGATGTGTAACACGTTAAAAAAACTCAAATTTTTTGTTACATTACCATAAATTGAATACAAACATATTTAAACACATCCAAAATGAATCTCTATCATAAGGAACATGATCCATTCATGTAAAGGTTTAGAATTATAAGAAATTATCATTTGCCTCATGATAAACTGAATTCTAAAATTAGCCAACACCCACATTTCGAGATCAAGGAATGATCCTATAACTAATGTGATGTCCAACCCAATGTCGCTCCACCTATGGATACTTTACACAATATATATTCCAATTATGGATAACACTAATACCTGATATGTAAAAATTATATACAATAAAATAATTTTAAAAATAATTTTTCTTACAAACCAAACTCAACATCGATGGAAACTAAATCCATTTTAATTCATAACAAGTAACTCCATATATGAATGTATGATAATATATAGAAGAAGTTTGAAATCTTTAAAAAAATACACATATTCACAATCTAAATAATTTTTATACCTGAATAAAAAATAATGTTACAACGATTAAATAAATTAACAATCTATATACCTAAACATGTGGTCAACATTTATGAACAATTTATAAATAAAACCAAATCATAAATGATATAAAACATTAGTTTTTAGTTAAAAACATTCTATAATGTTTATTTTTTTACAAGTCATGTTCATTTACAATTAGAAACTCTTTCATGTTATTCCTTATATGAAATTTTACTTAAAATATATGATATTAAATGAAATATTAAAAATTTTATTTTTATTTATATTCAATAATATATTAACATAATAAAATTATTAGATATTTAATATTATTTAATCATTACTCAAATAATTCATCAAAACTATTTCTGATGTGGTTATACAATATCTGAATTAACATCCATAATTTAAGCAATTCAAATTAATTATTATGAGAAATAAATAATCTTAATATATAACTACATAATATTTACCTATATTTTTTAATTTATTAAAACTTTAAAAATTACACTTTAGATCTCTAAAAAACACATTATTTATAAGTCATAATGCAGACTACATAATTTGGTAAAAGATTTTTTAGTCTTAGGACGTGATATTATCGAATATTTATTAATAAATGTATCAAAATAATTTAATTCTTTATTAATAAACAATTTATAATTAATCAATTTATATACACTGTATGAATTATTAAATATATGAAAATACCATTTATTATAATTTTTATAAATTTCATAAATTATATAATTCAATTCATGAATATATTATCAAAAAATTAATTTTTATTTACTAATAATATTTACCAAAATAGCCTGAATTGTAGGTTATTATTGATAGGATTACAGTTCATAAATGATTTAAGTGTTTTCAATAAATTTTCATCACTGATAGCCCTATCATATTATACTATATGATATTTAGTGGTAGGATCTTATGTATCATATCATATTTTACAAAATAATTTAATATCTTAACAGTGATACATACCTCTAATTTTTTAAATCATGATTAAATTGTAATTGTATATGATATATAGGATCCATATTCTATAACAAATAAAAATTTCAGGGATCCATAATCATTCAATAATAACTATATCCCATATCAAAATCCCAGACCCAATCAGAAAGAAAAAAATTATCTATTTGTTTTTTTGATAGTGAATATGATAAGGGTGAGATGTTAAAAGCCTTCTTCTACAACATGATTTCATTAATATGAGATAATAGTGAGGACCTCATAGAACTTTTGGATTTTTAAGGACCTAAAAACACTGATTATACACTTTTAATGTAATATGGAAACCTAAAACCAAGACCAACCATTCTAGATAAATTAAATTACATGTATTATATAATAGAATGATAGTTTATGTGTACCTTACAACATTTATCACATAAATAATAATATTTTTTATTTTTAAATATCATATTATCATTATTCATCTGATATCTGCCCTTTGAAAGAATACTTGTGTAGTGCTAAATAACTCATCATATGTGTGGGTTTTTTCTTCTCACTACTACAGTCCAGCACTATCCTATTTAAAGTTAGTGGAGGAATATAAATTTTAAATTAATTAGTCTCATCAAAGAATTTACGAGTTATCTATCATACCACCATCAAATGGAAGTAGGACCATTTAAAAATACATGGAGGATACTCCCCAATTGATCTTTAATTTATTAATCAAATACAATTCATGATTAAATTCCAAAAATATTTTCATGAATATATATCACAAATATATCTACATCCAAAATATTTCATCTCATGAAATGGTTATTAATGATTTCACACATGAAATGACTTCTAGAAAAATCATCATTTTAATACATATCAATAATTTTTTAGTGTATCATTAAATATGATTCTATATATAACTATTCTTATGATATATCCAATAATACCATATGGTTGGCCAAAGGAAGTAGCTTGATAACATGTTTTATGATATACCTTATTCATATAACATGATATATACCAAATTTACGGATAAATGTTTTTTTCAAATCACATTCAATGAATAATCATGTCATACCATAAGATGTATCTTATATATATCACACACATATATGTATATATAAAGGATTTAGAGAATATATATTTTATGTTTGTCCTGTCAAATATCTTGGAATTATTCATCAATAGTCATTGAGTGTATTTTATTTAAACAATTTTTGTATTTTCTATTCTTTAGCATACACATTATTGAATTTTAATTAAAGAAATATTCTCACCAACCAACCACCATCCTTTATCTTAACCTCTCCCTTCACCTTTTCCCAATATAGTTTGAAAAGGGAATATAAAAATGGTAACTGGTTGATAATTAGGGAAGCAAGGATGATAAAAGTTTCATAAGGGGAATGAGAAGGAATAATAGTGATCAACAGCTAGTTAATGTGAGATTTTCGAGAATAGTGGTGGCTCTCACTTAGACCGATGAGACATCTAGTTTGGGTTTTTTGGGTATCTTGTGTCACGATGATTAGATAATGGAAATTGAACTATGGTAAGCTGAGTCGGAAATTTTCAAGGTGTGGGTCACAGTCAATAGTAAAGGAGAGTCTAGTGGTGGTAGGGGAAGAGATGGTGTTTGTTTGGATCATGACCGATTGAGGATCAAGATTTTGATTTTTTTATCACAATACATATAATACAAGACAAAAAATCATGTATAATTACTATATGGCCAACTGGGTCATCTATATTATCCAATATTGTAATGGCCTAGACCATCATGATCCATCCCTTTGTCAAATTCTAGGATCCTAAGGGGTTGCACATCGTTCGGTATGACCGATCGGCGCGACCTATCAGTGCGTCCGATCAGTGTTATCTCGCCTTGTAGGGTTTTCCTTCTACAGTTATTCTCGTAATGCCTCTTTTTGGCCTTTTTGACCTATTAAGGCGTTTCAAGGCCATTTTTTACCCATAATTCATATATAAAAAACCCGATAAACCTCCCTATTAAATAACAATTAATTCAATCGTGTGTAACCACCCAACTGCATGGTAGAACCACGATTCGACTTCCATGGCGGTCAAATTTCTTATCTCATCTATTTATCTGGTAGAAATTATTCTTCTCCCTATGGGATTGTCTCCTCCTTTTCCTTGTGCGTTCGATGTCCTTTCATTCCTGAGGCGTGTGGTGAACCTGCACAGGAGCCCTGCGAGTCGCGCTTCCCCAGTTTTGGCACGTGGAGAAAAACTTTGATCTTTGATCAACCAGGTAGGGATTTTCTCCTTCGTCTCTCCTTTCAGTGTATCATGTGCGGTGGGCACGCTTTTGCCTCTGTGGAAACTGATGAAACCGAACATAATGAAGATAATTAATGGACCTTTAATGAATGAAATGGGGGGTGTGATCGATGTTCTATTGTAATCGTTATGTTGTTATGTGTTGTGAACTTTACGGGCCTATGCTCATTGAAAATCATGGTCATTGGTGGTCTTTCTCTGTGTACTAATGAACCTCTGTGATCTTGGATGTTTAAATAACCATAACATGGAATTGGTTAATTATGTATATTCGGTTAAATAAATTGAAAGCACCAGGATCAACACTTTTATGTGATAACCCCGGTTAAAGCACAATGGAATTGAAACCATGGAGTGTGTTAAATCTAAAAATACCAGCTTGAGCCTTCCTTGTGTCGGTGGTAGAGGTTTGGTTGTTTCTTTCCTGGGCCGATTTCTAGGGTGATACAGGTGGGGATGGGATCCCCTGTTGTTGTACATTCGCTGGTTGTGAATTTGAGGATATGTGGTTACTTTTCTTATATCACGAATTGGGGTGGAATCCTATGTTATTGAGGGACCATTGGCTCCTGTATTTTGGGGACATGGGTCTATGTCTCAGGGTTTTCTTTGGTTCCATTACTTCGAGGGATCTCACTTATCTATTTGTTGTTTTGACTTGAAAGAGAACCGAGGGTGAATGATTAAATTGATGTTTGGCTGTTTTTTTCCTTTTTTGCTTGTGGTTATTCCTATTAGTTGCCCGGTATTGTAGAATTCACCTAAACGGGGTTACTTGAACATGAAAACAGGAATATTTGAAATGGTAATTTGTTTTGGGAATGAGTTGTGGCTTGGACGTGAGTTCCATACTGTTCTTTCGTAAATAATTAGTAACAATGGTGTTTGTACTTAGGTTTTGGAACCTCTAGGTTGGGATGTGTATTTGTTACGTATACATATATCTGTAGTTTTTATGTTTCTTATTTTCAGTTTACCCAAGTTGAGCACTAAAGTTTCGAACACTCCCATTTCATGGGGGATGTTGTTTTTCCCAACACTCCTATGTGTTGTTTGTTATTATCCCATTTTATCCTCCCTTTCCTGAATAGTCCAAGACTCTTCGGGCAAGCTGTGATGGCCTGATGTCCATTATTAGCCCAAGAATCTTCAGGCAGGGTAGTTGTGGTGGTTGACCCAGGTGTTTGCGGGCAGGTTGATTCCCAAGTGTCTTCGGGATGAAGCCCAGGTGTCTTCGGGCATTGTACTAGTTGTTCTGACCCAGTTGTTTGTGGGTGTGGTTACGCGTGGTTGTTTTGGCCCAGGTGTTTGCTGGAGGGATAATAGTTATGCCCCAGGTGTGTGCGGGTGGGGTTTGGCAGTGGTACTTTAGTGAGGTTATGGCCCAGGTGTGTGCTGGAAGGGTGTGGTTGTGAGACTGTGGTAAGAATGGAGGGATTGGTTTGATGTGTAGGATGTCTTCAATAACCAGTGGGAATGTGGTGTGGTGTACCCAAATATCGATGTGCTATTACTATATGTTACTTTACTTGTGTTATTTGGGGAGCGTGGCTTGGTGAGATTTTGGTGGAAATCCATTCCTTATTTAGTGTATGGTTATCTCTTTTTCCATGGGGCATTAGAATGTCTCCTCACTTGTGCATGAGAGTCTTTGGTTACCCTACAAAATATACTTGTATGCTCACCCAACGTATATAAAACTACATTCAGGATTCCAGGAGGACTTCAGGGGTCGAGCAGAACCGTACTAGCTCAGACCTCGGGGCAGTTGCTGTTGTAATTTCCCATTTCTTGGTACTTTATCTTTTGAGTTTTTGAGGCTTGTATTATTTACTGTTGAACATGTATATGGGAATGAGTTAATTTTGTCTTTGCCTTTACTTTCATCCTTGGTATTTTTGGGGTTGATATCATATCTCTTATTCCTATGAAAATAAAAAAAGAGTAATGACTTCCACTTTGTGTGAGATTATATACCCTTGTTTCTAGTCGCCACTCTGGGACCTACTGAAGGTGGGTCTTGGGGGTCATTATCTCTCCTTCAACGTAAAGAAGGAAGGGACTAGAAATCTATTGTCCCTCCCCTATTTTTTGTGAAGGCGGGTCGTGATAGAATGGTATCAGAGGGACGTTGTTCGTTCCAGAGGCGATGCGCGAGAGATTCCATGGTGAGTTCCACAGCTCACCCCTGGTGGTGCACCTAGGAGTTTCAATGATGTACTGGGGTGTAAGGAGATTGTTTGGGTGGCCCGGGGAAATTCAGGTGGTGGCAGAGTTTGTGGCCATGTGCCTAGTGTGTCAGCAGGTGAAGGTTGAACACCGTGTTCCAGGTGGTTTGTTGCAACCATTATATGTCCCCCGAGTGGAAGTGGGACGACATCTCGATGGATTTCGTCACGGGGCTACCAATGGTTCAAGGAGGGTGCGACGCCATCTGGGTAGTAGTGGACTGGTTGATGATATTAGCGAACTTTCTGGAAATCAAGTAGTTGAGTGTAGTAGACACTCTAGTACGGAGGTATGTGGATGAGGTGGTGCGGTTTCATGGGGTACCAAGGTCCATAGTTTTAGATAGGGATGCACAATATACCTCACGAGTCTGGAGGGGTTTGCAGCATGATTTTGGCACCCAGCTGCACCTTAGCACTACCATCCACCCCTAGACAGATGGGAAGATAGAGCACACCATCCAAACCTTGTATGATGCTACGAGCATGCATCCTGGACTTCAGGGGATCATGGGTGCGACACTTGCCTCTGATATATTTCACCTATACAATAGCTACCACTCTACCATTGGTAGGGCTCCGTTCGAAACCTAGTACGGAAGGCCATGTGGCTCTCCCGAGTGCTGGATAGAAGTCGGAGAGGTAGGTGTTCATGGACTGGAGGTTGTACAGAGCACAACAGAGATGGTGCAGCTTATACGAGATAGGATGAAGGCAGATCAAGACAGGAAGAATTCATATGCAGATGATAGTAGATGGCCCTTTGAGTTTGAGGTCGGGGACCACGTGTCTTGAAGGTCTCCCCTCAGCGTGGGCAGCAGAGGTTTGGTAGGGGAAGTAAGCTATCTCATAGGTTCATCGGACCCTTTGAGGTGTTTCACTGGGTCGGAGAGGTGGCTTACCACCTGGCGTTGCCACCACAACTACAAAGGGTGCACAATGTATCCCATGTGTCCCAGCTTCATCGGTATCTGCATGAAAATTCACACTTCCTCGACAGGGGAGAGCTTGATATCGAAGAAGATGCAACCATCATTGATGATTGAGGGACGTGAGGAGAACGTGCTTCGTGGATGAACCATCCCATTGGTTCACGTGTTATAGAGTCATGGTGGGCTTGACGAGAGTACATGGGAGAGGGAAGTGCAGATACGTGCCCAGTACGCAGAGTTGTTTTCAGTTTATCCTGTTTTTCCATTACATGTTTGCTATATAATGCTTTACCTTGTTCACTATTGGATGTGAAGATTCCTTTTTCTATGTATGAGTGTGATTTGTCCTAAAGGATGGGGAGAGGAGGACCTGATTCCTAGTTAGGACGCATTAAATTGGATGCTCCTAAACCCATGCGGGTGAGTCAGTGCCACCCAAAGCGGATAATATCATAACACGGAGGAAAGGAAACCCCTCTCACACATGGGTGGATGGTTTAGTCTTTTGTTTTGCGTGGTTTCATAGGGGAAGGAGTGATAGGAAATCCTTGTTTTTTCAGGAGATAAGGTGTTCATGTATCAGAGAGGTTCACTCCCCAGAGGTATCTTCCAGGGTGGTTGTTCGGACCCCCCTATTTCCTTCGGGTCTAGTTCTGGATTCTCAAGGGAGAGAATATTTTGAGAGGTATATGATGTAATGGACAAGACCCTCATGATCCATCCCTTGGCCAAATTCTAGGATCCTATGGGGTTTCACCTAGTTTGGTACGACCGATCGGTGCGGCCGATCGGTGCTATCCATCCTTGTCGGGTTTTCCTTCTACATTTTTTCCCGTAACGCCTCTTTTAGGCCTTTTTGACCTTTTCAGGCGTTTCAAGGCCATTTTTAACAAATAATTAATATCTTAAAATCCCGATAAACCTATATATTAAATAATAATTAATTTAGTCATTTGAACCCACCCAACCGCGTGGTTAAACCACGATATGACTTCCAAGGCATTCAAATTCCTTATCTCGTCTATTTATATGATAGAAATTCCTCTTATCCCTCTTGGCTAGTCTCCTTTTTTTCCTTGTGTGTTTGATGTCCTTTCTTTCTTGAGGAATGTGGTCCACCTCTGCGGGAGCCCTGCGAGTTGTGCTTCCCCTATTTTGGCAAGCGGAGAAAAACATAGGTCTTTGATCAACCATGTAGGTATTTTCTCCTTCGTCTCTCATTTCGGTGTATCATACGGGGTGGGCATGCTTTTGCCTCTGTGGAAACTGATGAAACAGAACTTAACAAAGATAATGAATGGATCTTTAAAGAATGAAAGGGGGTGATTGATGTTCTGTGTTACTCTTTATGTTGTTATGTGTTCTGAACTGTACGAGCCTATGCTAACTGAAAATCATGGTCGTTGGTGGTCTTTCTCTGTGCACTAATGAACCTCGGTGCTCCTGGATCTTTAAATAACCTTAAAATGGAATTGTTTAATTACGTATATTGGGTTAAATAAATTGAATGCACTAGGATCAACCCTTTTCTGTGATGACACTGGTTAAAGCACTGTAGAATTGAAACCATGAAGTGTGTTAAATCTTTTAAATCTTAAAATACATGCCTGTGCCTTCCTTGTGTTGGTGGTAGCGGTTTGGTTATTTCTTTCATGGGACGATTGGTGGGGTGATACAGGTGGGGTCGGGATCCCTTGTTCTTGAACTTTTGCTGGTTGTGAATTTGAGGCTCTGTGGTTACATTACTTATTTCATGAATTGGGGTGGAATCCACTACTATTGAGAGACCATTGGCTCATGGATTTTGGGGACATGGGGGTATGTCTCTGGGTTTTTTTTGGTTCTAGTACTTCGAGGGAACTCACTTATCCGTTTGTTGTTGTGACTTGCAATAGAATCGGGTGTGAATGCTTAAATTTTTGTTTGGATGTTTCTTTCCTTTTTGGCTTGTGGTTATTCCTGTTAGTTGACCGATAGTGTAGAATTCACCTAAACGAGGTTACTTGAACTTGAAAATAGGAAGTGTTAAAATGGGAATTTGTTTTGGGAATGGTTTTTGGCTTGGTCGTGAGAGGCGTACTGTTTTTTGATGAATAATTAGTAATGAGGGTGCATGTGCTAAGTTTTTTGAACCCCTAGGTTGGTATGAGTGTTTATTACCGATACATATATCTTTAGTTTTTATGTTTCTTATTTGCGCCCCACCCAAGTTGAGCGCTTAAGTGCCGAACACTCCCATTTCATGGGGGAGGGTGTTTTTCCCAACACTCTTATGATTGGAAGGTTATTAGCTCCTTTTCTGCTCCCTTTCCCAAATATCCCAATACTCTTCGGGCAGGTTGTGATGGCCTGAAGTCCATTATTGGCCCAAGAATCTTCGGGCAGGGTAGTTGTGGAGGTTTCCCCAAGTGTTTGCGGACACGTTTTTCCCATGATTCTTCGGGATGAGGCCCATGTTTCATCGGGTGTGGCATTATATGTTCTGACCCTGATGTTTGAGGGTGTGGTTACATGTGGTGGTTGTGGACCGGGTGTCTATGGGTGGGATAGCTGTTATGGCCTAGGTGTGTGCGGGCGTGGTTTGGTAGTTGGACTGTGGTAAGGTTATGGATCAGGTGTGTGCAGGTGGGGTGTGGCAGTGGGACTGTGGTAAGAATGGCAGGATTGGTTCGTTGCATAGAATGTCTTTAATAACCAGTTGGAAATTGGTGCATGGTACCCAAATATCGATGTTCTATTACTATATGTTACTTGAATTGCGTTATTTAGGGAGCGTGCCTTAGTGAGGTCTGGGTGGATAGTTTTTCCTTGTTGGTTGTTTGGTTATCTCTTTTTCCATGGGACACTAGAATGTCTCCACACCTGTGCACGAGAGTCTTTGGTTACCCTTCTATGTATACTTGTATGCTCACCCTACATATATAAAACTTCTTTCAGGTTTCTAGGAGGACATCAGGGATCAGGCAGGACCGTACTAGCTTAGACCTCGGGGTAGTTTCTATTGTCGTTTCCTTTTTCTTGGTACTTTATCTTTGTAGATTTTGAGGCTTGTATTATTTACTGTTGAACATGCATGTGGTAATGGGTTACTTTTGGATTTTCCTTTACTTTCATCCTTTGTATTGTTGGGTTTTCTATTTTATCTCTCATTCATATGAAAATAAAAAATATTGTAATTCCTTCCACTTTGTATGAGATTTTATACCCTTGGTTCTAGTTGCCACTTCGAGACCTATTGAAGGTGGGTTTGAGGGGTCATTATCTCTCCTTCAACTTAAAGAAGGAAGGGTCTGGAAATCTACTGTCCCTTCCCTCATTTTGGTGAAGTCGGATCGTGACATAGATATAGAAACATCATGGGGCTGAATTGATTCCTAAACTAACATAATTAATTTCTCACTCTAGATAGTAACAAGTTGAGGTGTCATAAATTTTTAAATATTTAATGTAACCAAAAACAAACATAATATATTTTGAACAACATGTATTTTATGAAATATCTACGATAAATAATCCAATCAAAATAAATTATATAATAAAAAAAATAAAATAATACCAGATGATAATTCATAAAATTCATTAATAAATTATTAAAAGATTGAAGTTATCCCAATCAGAGGAACTCATTGATTTATACACCATTCCATTCAAAAATATTTGTCATTAATTTTTAATTAAATTGTGTTTCCCATATTATCTCATTTGAGAGTAGTATTTAAACTAATGAATAGTCTATTTTGATAAAATTCCCTCTTATAAAATTATATAGAATGTTTTCCAACAATAGGTTTTGTTTGTAAGGAGTCCACAGTAGGTGGGGTTCTTTAGCTTCATAGATACGTGGATAAGGAATGGAGATATTTTGGGACAATACATGACATAAATAAAACCATTGGTGAAATATCAATAGTGAGTAATCGTCCCTCCATACACTTTGTTGAGTCTATAGTCACTTTTAAAATGGTTTGTGGGTCCCACACTTATGGGGTAGGTACCCCCCCCCCCAGTGGACGCAAATTGCACATGATGAGGTGTGATTCTTCCATAGGGGTTGAGAACCATTTGATGAATAAGAACTCCATAGAATGTAATGGGTCCCCCACTATAGATAGAGAGATATAATATAGATGTTTAAATGCTTAATATATAGTGTTCAATTACTACCAAGTGTATCGGGTAATTTTCCTCCATCCATTGAGTTAGTATGTTCTAATGTGTCCAGAAACACTCCACTGTTAGGGACAATGTAATGTTAGTTGATACACATTTTCTTGAATGAGGTGAGATTGCACACTATAGTTTCAGAGATTTGATATGGGTGTTAAGAGTTCTTGGGTAGTCTAGTCATCACAAGTTCTATGATTTTATTAGGTTCCCTTTAACTTGTGAACATTAGGTAAATTGACTATCATGTTTTTATATTTTTATTATACCATTGATTTTTGTGGAGATTTATTTTTTAGCTATACAATAAACTATGAGATTTGTGGTCATTATGCTATTATATGTTTGATAGGTTGTATACATGGAGGGATCCATAGTGGAGCTGAGTTATGAATTTATAGATAATCTATGATGGAATTATTTTACTATAACCATATGTTTCCATTATATTAAGCGCATCTATGAACATTTTACAATATTCATTATTTAAAGGTACTAAGAAAGCTTATTATTCTATATTTCATCCTACTGAATATTTTATACTCAACTATGCATGAGATTTATACCAATATTTAATTCCTCTATGAATATGGTTAATAGTATAGAGGTGACCTTGGTGGATGAGAAGATGGTTGAGATGGAAGAATAGGTGTAGTTGGTTCTTTTTAGCATATGGTTATTATCGATGGATATGCTTACTATTAGAGGTCAATCCAAAATTCATTTTAGTAAGGAGATGAATTCCATTATCATATACATGTTATACCTAGTTCTAATGTCATGTTTATTTTTTCTCACTTTCAGTTGTGTTCATATATGGTTCCATTCAAGGTAATTTATGTCATATTAATTCATTATAAAGATTAATTATTTACATATAAATTATAGTAGTTGATGGTTATATATTTTCTTGGTGTTTCATATCAATTTTCTGTTATTATTTATTAATCCCCATGTATAATATGTCTTCTTAGTTCTAGTCTTTATCCCTTTTCCTATTGAAGGTGGGATTATGGTGGCACACTTGGCCTACCACCAACCCAGGTGGGGTCCGTGTTAGTCATATCATGTCTTCTCATTATTAAAGGTGTTTTACAAACACTCTGTGACAACAAACCCATTAAATTCTGAAAATATTATCTATAATCTACCATAATTCCCCAAATAATATATTTAAAATAATTCTCTGATACTATTTAACAAGATACCAATTTTTTAATTTTAACTCAACACTTTAGCTAGAAGGAAACAATACCTAAATCTTGTTTTCAGTTTTTATATGATTTAATAACTAATGAGGGTATCACTGAAACACCTTGGGAATCATTTTAGCCACAAAACATTATACAACTGATCTTGGGATTCAACCAAAAAAATTATTATGAATTTTGAAACCCCGTGCTTTTATGAGAATTCAAATTTTAGGGAAAAAAATAATTTTCAGACAAGTTTCCATGCTAAATTGAAAACCATAACTAAATCTCAGATTATATGTATTATAACTCTTCAATAATGGTGTTTTTGGTTTGAACAATGGTTGAAGGGTGTCCCTTGGGGCTTAAAAGATCCCTTAAAGAGGTAAAATAGCTACTACAGCATTTTCTAGTGTATTTCTAGTAGTCAGATGGTGTCTTACACATGATATATAGTGGGGGTATTTAAAGATGGTAAGATGACCAAATTTCTACATCATATTTTTATAAGGGGAGACCCTCCCCCGATTGTTTTTTACTGCATTTCCATCCTTACCCCTTCTCTATTTGACCCCTCTCCACCATTTATTGGGTGTTTTGGGGGGATATTTTTTACTATTTTATGTTGAAACTTCATCTCTAGTAATATCCTTTGATATACCCCTACATTATTATAAAATGTTGGTATCTTTTAGTCAAGTTTTTTATTTTATTTCACTAGATCGTGGTGGAATCAATGAATCGTGAAAGGGATTTTTCTCTCCCTTGGTTGAGGGTGGCCCGGGATGATATATACACATGTTTTTTTTCTAATTCGACTGAATTATGTTGCACAATTAATTAATTTATGTTGTTGATTAAAATATTTTTTAAAAAAATATTGATTTGAACTTGTTTTTAGAATATTTATTGGTGTAGGGACGAGTTTGTAAGATAGACCCATGGGGTTTTGTTGGGGGTAGTTTCGATGCGAAGAAGATACCTAGTGAGGTACCCATCTTTATGAAAAATTGAAATTGAATAAATTAATTGATTATAAATATTATAGTTATTTAGTTTTTATTTTATGGAATAATTTAGGAGCACGAGTTGTGGAGATGTGTTGAATTTATCATGTAAAAATCTAGATGAGCCTATATGGGACTCCATAGCCGTTTTCAGCCCTTGGTAATGTTTCTAAAGTGTCAAATAAAGGTACGAGGTATCATGTAGTTTTCATATGGAATTTATGATTTTTTATATTGAATATGGATTCATAGTCTTTTCATGGAGGGTAAAACCTCATGATAGCTTAATTAAATGGAAAATAATTAACCAAATAAAATTGAATTCATAAAATGATTGAGATTATAGGGTTAGAAACAGCCATTGTGTACTAGCTTCACACCTTGGACATGTGTAGGTTCTTGAGATGCCTCCAAACTGTAGGTGAGGGTGGACTAGGTATCATAGTTCATGTAACTCGTAGAGGGAATCCTTTGCGTTTTGTACTATTCTGTATCATGCGGATTAGAATGCATTGATAGACTCTCTTCTTTTTGACTTTTCCAGGAATATGTGGATTAATCTTATGCAGACTAAGAATTATTTGGGTGACTGGACCGACCCTGAGTGATCTTAATGACGGTGATGTGTCATGGTCCATCTCATGATTATTTCCTATAAGATAAGACCATATGAAATTGAAAATGTCATGCTACTATAATAAACAAAATATGGTATGTGAAATCCTAGGAGTTACATTTGTTGATCTAAGACTATGTTTTAGATTGGGGACTATGAGTGGAGTCTCTCCATTTGGTTTGACCAAAGGGAGCCTAGTTGGTTCTTGTTTATAGAAAAACACAGTGCGAGTTAATATGGTCATTTGTAGTGATGGTTATAGTTATAACCTGAAAACTGAACTGATTTTTATGCCTTATGGGGGTTGAGATTTTGGTGATTGGTGTGGTCATTAAACCATCCTATATATTTTCTTGTTTAATGGGTTATGGTATGTATTCTTTTGGAAGATATGGTAAATATGGGATTCCATTATTGTAGTCGAGGGTATATGGATGAGATTACATGTTATAGAGACGTATATAGTTGTAACTAACATGGTGTTGGAGCTCATGGTTGAAGTTTCCAAGGGATTTTGGATCCTTTATGATAGTAGGGGCCACATATTAGGATCCTAGATGATATCAATATTTTGTTCCCTATCCCCATAAGTAAGAGATTATGATATATTCTTCATTAGATTAAGTGGCTAGATGATATGACTATGATGGGTTTTATCCCTAGATGTGAAATGATGTGATATAGGATACCATGGATTCAAAGCTTTGATGATAGGTCTACTGCGAGCCTCATCACCAGCATTAGGAGGGTAATTAGGGATACCATGGATTATGAGCCAAGATGATAGGTCTATCATGGTATGCTTCCTCATAGTCATAATGAATAGTTGTGGATACAATGGATGTGGAGACCCCATGTTACCGGGTATAAATGATCTTTAGTACATGCTCAAAAATACCATAGTACTGTTCAAAGTTGGTAGATATATTGGGGTCACTAGTGTACTGAACGATTTTAATTTATTATTGTTTCCAGTTTTTTTATTTAATATTTTCACCTAACATGCACATATAATGACATATTATTTTTATTATAGGACTGCATTAGTGCTTATCATCTTTTTTTTTAAACTCACACCTTTCTCAGACCTCATCTACTTTTTGGTACTCGAGAAGACATTCACTTGGTTTCATGAAAAGTTTGGGCTGAGGCCTGGGATTGATCAAGAAATCATTCTTGGTTGTTTACCATGTGATTGTGATGAGTTATTTCATGTGGATATTACGAATCTAGGGTGTTTTATTTATTTTTCTTTTTAACAAAAATATATATGTGGTCAGACTAGTGGTAGTTAGTTTTTTTATTTATGATATGGCTATTGAGGCTTTCAATTCCATTAATTTGATATATCCTTATTTTGAATTATTTCTTATGATTTTATTCTATTTTTTATATATTATTTTTGGTCTTTTAATTTGTTATTTTGATATCTAATAACAATTGTATAGTCTTACCATTGTAACACCTTAGACAACCACTACATTTCAAAATAATCATGTGTATGGGGAGGTATGTCTGCGGTCTACAATAATTGTGGTATGGTAACTATTCATTGAGTAAGATGGTCAGGGACATGAAAATGTTTTATTATAGATGTTTTTTTATATTAGGGTGTTGGGATTTGGTTGACTGGTGATTTAGTAATGTGTTAGATCCTAAGACCAATAGTAGGCTGGTGTGTTTGGAACACTTGATTCAGAAGTAATTCTTGGTTTGCAGGGATATGGGATTATTGTTCTACTTTTTATTGTTTCAGTTTCAATTTATTTTCCCTATGAGTGATGCATATGTGGTTTGGATTTTATGATTTTTAGTTTCTAGAAAATTTTTCTTGGATCCTTATAAATAGGATAGTTTTTGTGTTTGGCCCAAGAAACATGTACGAAACATGAATTTCATACATCATTTCATGAATGTAGGATTCACATGTTATAGGCCTTCTAGAGTGTGGTTTTACTTATCACTGAGGTTTAGTGGTTTAAAATCTATGAAAATACTCATATTACATTTTCACTTATATGTATTTGGTTGTATTATACTCTATTGGGAATACATGTATATGTGTCTCCATCTACTAGTATGTCATGTGGATATATATATATATAGATGTTTTATAATGTGTAAAATAACAAATTTCTCATAAAATGGATATGCTGTTAATTTAGTGGGTCTAAATGGAATTGGAATCCTATTTAAAAAAACAATTTGGGGTGGTTTTTTGTTATGTAATGTGAGAGTAACAACCAATATAGAATTTTCGAACTTAACATGGAATGGAAGTCTTCTAAAAGTAACCATATGATATTGGTTTTCAAGAAACATATCATATAAGATGATTTCATGCTTGTATGGAGTTGATAAGTGAGATGTGTACCTCTAGAGAATAGTTTGGTGTGTAGATTCTTAAAGAATATGGGATCCCTACTTCAGGGTGGTGTTCATCATGTGATGTAATCATATGAGAGACCCTATGAGTAGATAATTGGAAGGATTATGTCATGAAATGATATAGATGTGTGTATGGGATCATGAGATACATTTTCATGGTAGTGGATTGAAATTAGGCTACGTGTTCAGGATTATAGATACTCTGTATGACCTGAATGGTAAGGCTAGGAAGGACACAGATAGACCCTTGCTTTTGACTCAAACATTAGATATTTGATGATTGGTTTTATTGTTTAAAATTTTCATATGTGTTATCTAGGTTTGGAATTTTCCTTGTGAATGGAAACGTAAGGGTTATTTTTGGGCATGATACATATGCATGAGATGTGACCAAGGTTTTGGTGATGATCCCCTTGGGTATTGGTGAATTCTATATCATAGTGTGGTTTCAAGGATGGAAACAAGGTGACATATTTCCATCTTTTTTTAGATAGTTTTTGTTGTATGTTCAAATCATGGGTGAATGATCATGACTGGAATGACATCATATGGTGGCTAGATGGGTTGTTTTGGTAAATATTCATTGAGTAAAAAATGGGCTCTATTGACTTGAAAATATGCTATGAGGTGGTGTTCATGGGATGAATCATTGTACATGAAAAGTATCTGTTTTTAAAGATGTGTTCAAAGGTAACTCCCTACATTCCAGGATTGATAATTCCTGGTGTGTGATCATCTTGGATTTGAAAATGGTGGTAGCTATAAGTAGTCAAAGGGCTGATTAAATTGGATGACCTGCTTGCGAGAATTATGACCTAGAGAATCAGATCGAACAAATTATGTACACACATGATGAGATCTATTTTTGAAATAATTTAGGTTTAGTAGAATGGTTAACATGACGGTAGACCTTGACATACACTATCGGGGATATGTGGTGTCAGGGGATAGTCGTATGTTTAGAATGGATTTGGAGGGGTGACACACGTGGATGGTAGTGAACCCAAAAAAATCACTTGAGGAATAGTAGTAAGGAATATATATAGTAGGAATCCCACTATAGTACATTGAGTTTATGACCATTATTTTAGATAAATTGAAGTGGGTTTTTTTGATGATGTTCCTATGGGTTTTGAGGGGGGTGGTGAGTTACATTTTAGGTGGTTCTTGGGAATTAGTGCGTTCGTCCACACGAGTCATTATTTATGGTGATGTATGGGGTGTGGTTCATGTTTGTTGACATTTGATCTATTAAATTGATGAAAAGCAATATCCTATAGTCGGATGAGATATTTAGAATGATATCCTGTAAATTTCATGCGGGGAGGATCAGGAGGGTCATAAGACTAAAAAATCTATGGTCATTCTTGTATATGTATGCTGGTGGATAAATTGAATCTGGTAATAATCTATTCATTAGTTAATTTCATGTCTGTGATCTAATATGGGTTTGTTAGGAGTTTGAGTGTGAGTGTCAGTTTTGGGATGTTCATGAAGATCTGGTTGGGTGTCAGATCGAGGGTACATTGGAACATGTGGTAGAGCATGATGAAAGTTTAGATAATTCCGGATCCAAATATGGCACTACATTGAATGACTGGTGTTGATAATTATGAGAATTTCTATATGACACCATGATTCATATTGGGATAAAGTCACCCTTATTAGGTTCTTGTGATGTTTAGACTAGTGTAGAAAATAATTTTTAAGGAAATTTGGATATATGTTCTTCATCATTCATTTTATCAAGGAATTGAAAGCAATTCACTAGAAAATTTAGTGAGTTGTGAGAATAATCCATTGATATTTGATCAATTTAGAACAAAATCAAGAAACAAGGCTAGAATTTTAATATTTGATTTGGGCAGAGAATGGAAACATTATCGAGAGTATTTATATGATTTAAGATGTTTATTACGATAATATATTCTAATAGAGGATAAACCATGATATATAATTGAACATAGAGTGATAATTTATAAAATGGGGTAGTACAATAGGCTTTATAATCAACTATACTATAATTTGATCTTGTCATGGGATAAACAGGATCATGAAAGTGATTTCGTAGTGATTTGATGTTTGTTATGATCGTTGTGTCTTGTTTTAATGGATTAATTTACCTAGTTGGGAAATTAATATTTAAAATCATGATCGGTTCTTGGAAGAAGTATGAGACAATTTGAGTAGGAATTTGTGACCTCAGTAAGTCAGGAGTTTTGATTGAATGTCCACTAAGACTTCTCTGGATGATAAGTAATAAGTTGGCGAGGTTGTAAAACCTTATGTCTATACGAGAATTTGAATTTGAGTGGAAACATGATTTATAAAAAAAGTGGTTTGGTCATATTGAGAACTAGGATTCAGAATCAGGCAATGAGGTTCAGAAAAATTGAATAGGGGTGTTTTCGACAATAAATGAAGTTTGGGAATCATCTAGGTGGAATAAAGAAACCATAGGAGAGGTCAGGTGTATGCAGCTAAAAACGATACTGCAGAGCCACCCACTAGCCGGTGGTGTCAGGTAGTAAAATTAGATACAACCTATAGCTACTGTCACACTGATTGGTGTTTTAAAGTGGGTTAAATTACTCTCTTCCCCCATCCTCATGTTTTATAATTGTGGGTCCCCTTCCACTCGTGTTTTCTTTTATGTGGTTGGCCTCCTCCCCTCCCATCTGTACCCCTATCCTTCCTTGATTATGAATTTTGTTTTGGGGCACTACATCAATGATTTGAGGTGTGATTCAACTATAGTAAGATCCCTACTGTAACGACCCGACCCCAATTACCCAGAGTCGGTGCATTATTGAGAAACAATAGCATGATTAAAAAAGATCATGTCTCAAAAGACAGATTATTTTAGTAGCTTTGGAATCACTAGATGCATTCATAAATGATACATTTAATCATAAATTAAAACAAAACTGCAATAACATCTTGTCTTCATATCCCCTCATATTATCCCTGCAGTTCATTCATAAAATACTTCTTCACATCCTGGAAAAATAAAAACATTGAAAGAGGTGAGCTCAGATGCATAGTAAGGATCACAGTATAGCGGAAGATTTCATAAATAAACATAAACATTTAAGGCAATGTATGACTAAAAAAAGCCTTTTAAACATGAACTTCAACATAATATGGCAAAAGTAAAATGAGATAATTCCATTTAATTATTCACATGGATATTTTTCTGGTAGAATAATCACATGCAATATTAATAACCACTTTCAAAATGATGGAATCCATAATGCCAGACTATCATAACCACGTAGCCAAGGCCTCGTTCCAAGACTACAAATAAGATTTTGTCAAGGCCTCATGCCAAGACACTAGTTTGTCTCATGAGACCTTCCGATGAAATATTTTTAGAAAATACTTACGTTTAAAAGTGCTCAAATATACTCCAGTGTTTTTTTGAAATCATTATGCAAGCTTCTGAAAACAAAATAACTAATTCTGAGACTGCTCGATTAATTACAGGCCATGATGGGTCTACACCCAATCCCTTCCTGTCCACCACACTCGAGAGTCAGGTTTTCTGAATTTTTTTTTATGATTTTGTTAAATACGTATACATTTGCACTGGATTTTCATAAATTAGAGAGAAATATCTCTTTTTTGAAATCATTTAAATATCACATAATTATAAAAGAAAACCTTTTGAATAAATGTAAAATTCAAAGGGGTTTATACACCTTATAAAAGAAAGTTGTGTATAAAACAAAATATGTCTCAATGAAAGGAGATTGAGACGAAGTCCCTTACAAAGATAATTTTGTAAATAAAATAGATCTGTTATGTTTATTAATTTTAAGTACAAATAAAGAATGTATAAATACAATATAGGACATAATAATATCATGACATAATTTGAAAGTAGGAGATTAAACCAAAGAATAGAAATTGGGTTAAGAAGTTCCCTTACAAAGATCATTTTGTAAATAAAATAGATCGCTCATGTGTATTCACTATTAGATCACATAAAGAAAGTGAAAATACATGATAAGATATAAAAAATCATTTCTCACATAATCAAAGAACAACATAAACAAGAAAGATAAGTTCAACCCAAAGAATGGGAATTGGGTTAAGAAGTTTCCTTATCACTCATCTATTCTGATTTGTTTTGAAAATGACTGAAAGATTCCTTTCAAAAAAATATAAGGTAAAATAAGGGTATAAATTTCATTAAATAATTTTCTAATATATAGTAAAAAAAATTTGAATGAAATATTTAAGAAACATGGATGTAGATGATAAAGAGGTCCCTGTAGATAACTACATATAAACAACCATGGATAATGAAGAAGCTGTATAATTAACCTTTACCTCATGTCTGACTTCACTCGACCATTCTTTAATCTCCTGAATAATAAACTAGAGTTAATCTATACTTGCTTAAGAACCTTTTTAAAGTTCATTATCCCTTTTATATCACTTTTTACAATGTTACGAAAATTATGTAGTCATTTAAGTTAATAACGGTCGTTTTGTCGATCTTTGGTACTTGAGTCAACAATAAACATCTTATAATTACAAGTTTTTTATGTGGTATAATATCCATTTTCTCCAGAATTATATTCATGTTGTAGATATCATATATATCATATATATCCAGTATATACATTCATTCATAATATTACGTAACAATTAGATGTAATAAATGAAATGCACCGTTCATGGAGACGGTATGCCGTACGTTCGCATGAACGCTACTTTCATTTCTATTTCATATTTAAGGGAATGAAATTTAAATTAAATAAAGGTATAATATAATTCCAGTATTATATAATGTGTAATACCATTTACTCCATCCTTTATATATCCCGTATATGGCATTAATGATTCAATTCACTTTGAGGGGCGGTAGTCCGCACTTCCTAAAATGAAATTATCGCGTTTACCCATAATGGAAAACATAAAGGTATGCCATAAATGAAAAATACAGAATCATAAGGAAAACAAAAACATAATATATATCATATATATAAATAGTGTCATTATAATGGCCACAATTAGAGTTGTTAAAAGAAGATTGAATAATCATCGTTTTGTGAGTCAAAAATTCACCAACCACAGAAATAGTATGTTCTTTAACCATTAGACGAAGGTGTGCATAAGTTTAAATCAAATACTTCTCATAAAAACAACCTAGTATAATTAAGATACTGGATTTGTTACAAAATAATGAAATAAAAAGAGTTTAATGGGTTGGATAAGCAAAATAAAACAAAATATCATAAGAGAAGACATTACCTTAAAATCGGGTAACTCTTTTTGATTTGAGCCAAAGGCTTCCTTGGGAAGACTTCTGCCCGAAGTGAGGATTCTAGGATTAAGAGAGGGAAGTTGGGAGATTATTTTGGCAGAGTTTGGCCGAGCCAAATGGCTTGAAGGTGTGAATAATGTGGTAGTGGTGGGGGCCTTTTATAAAAGGAGAGGAGGGACACTCTTGGAAAGTCATGAAATTTTACATTATAATGAAATTATTTTCTGATTTGAAAGGTCCCAAAATTATATATTTCAAGGATAATGTGATAAGGGTTCGAAATATACTCATCCAATAGGGTTTTTACAAGTCTAAGTCTTAGATTTTACATTATATTTTCATTTTATTTAAATCGTTAATTAATGAGGTAATCGCTGCATCATCATTGTGTCATAAAAATTTTAATTTATTTAATGTCAAAAAATTATAAAAATATTACCATGATGTACGAAATATTTTTATCTTTCCAGTGAACATTTATAGTAAGAAATTTAACTTATATAAGCCCATATAATAATTGTTTTAGTAAAACAACACATGTTTGTGACAATTTTATTTTTACTTTAAATAAAAAGTTATTAATGTCATTTTCATACCCAAGTGGCTCCATGGGGTCCCCAAATTGAACCATGGATTTTATTGGTCGTCCATGACTCATCCAATAAGGGTAGGACAAGTGTCAAGATATTTTCATATTTTTATAATATCATTTTACCATAAATTTCACCAATTACCTTTAATCGCGATTAATTAATCTTAAAAGTTACTATTCACCAAAAAAATTATTTTAATCCCATTGAACCAAATTTTACTTCATAATGATAACCATGTATTTAAGATTTTTGAAAATCAAATCACATAATTGGTAATGTTTCATTTAAACTAAAAATCAGTTTTTTAACTACCACTTAGTGGTTTCACTATTCATCAAAAATTGAAGTTTTTCAGAACAACGCCAAAATTTTACCCTAAGCTATAATTAATATTCTGAATTAAAAAATGATTTATATTTTAAAAAATTACAAACATATAAGTTTCATTAATTAATTTTATAATTTATTCCCGTTGTCGCAACAAATAGCGTGTTTTTAAGAAATAATATATATCAAAAGATTGACAATTGTTTATGTCCAATTTCAAAGTGAAATTAATTCTAATGACCACCATTGGATATAATAGTAACAATATATTCTAATTATACTTTAAACCCACTAAATAGTATAATTTATCACTACAAATTATTTTTATTAAAAAAAAATTTTATGTATTTTTCACTATTCATATACAATTTGAAGTTCTCAGAAAAAACCAAAAATTCAACATATGCTAATTTCGATATTCCAAATCCAAAAATGGAGTCCATTTTGAAATATAAAATATATATAATTTCAAAAAGTGGATATTACTATTCATAATGGCTATTTGGATTGGTCGCGGTGTGTTAGAATCTCAAAATTGTGTACAATGCAAGCTATTGCATTATTGAAAGAGAAGCGTATCGTGAAAGCTTGGGGTGTTACATTCTCCTCTCCTTCAATAAATTGCATCCTCACAATTTGAAAATGTTCTTGAAAATAAAATTTTGAAAATAATAAATACCTTTGTTGAAAACCCACATTAGAAATAGGGTTAATAAATAGATAACATTAAAAGATAGAAAGAGAACTACAAAGGTCACCTGAGATAGCCCATACTAGGATTCTATGAAAATATGAATATGGAGGAAAAAAACCATCATGGTATGATGGAGAGTTGTAGAAAATATAATTAAGAGAAAGTTAACCACAAGAAAATCACAATCTCGTGATTGGTTAAACGGTCATTGAATACCCAGTTGGAAAAGTTAACCGACAAAGTTTTTATTTTAAGTTACCTTTAATAACGTTGAGGAATTTATTTAAGAGATTTACTAAGAATGTAAGGAAATATACTTAATTTTCAGGTAGACATTCATTCTATAATAAATATTTACCACATACCCATCTTTCACTCCAGATGGTAACATAACTCAAAAATATTGTATTTATACTAATTGTATAAGGTTCCAAATATTAATACATACCATTTAGATTAGGAAAACTATTTTGTAATAACCAGGGACTTCTTGTAGGCTAGTGGTAGGTAATAAAGGGTTGTCGCACTATGGTTGTCTGTTCGATTCCTACAGCTTTATCCGGCACGATGGGTTATCCCCCGACCTACAAGTTGTCCTTTTCCTAAAAATATAGTATTATAATATTCCAGAAATAATAATCAGAAATGTTTTAACCTTATGAAATACTGTCCAAGGTTCAACCTAATCCATTCCAACCTTTATAGTTATCCAAAATACTTCTGTCCGACTCACAGTCCAAATTTTATAAAGAAGGTAAACATAATGAAGATCCTTTTTTCTGCGTAACAACATGTGAAAACCTTCATCATATATTCTTTTAAAACACTACAACATCCTGAATTACCATAAATCTTTATTGATTATATTCATGATCCCTTATTCCTTATATAATACTAGATATTCTCTTTCTATCCAAAAATGTATACAAATCATTAATCTGTTTCAAGGAAGTTAAGAATATCCAATATAATTTATCCAAATCAATCATGTATTATTCCAAAATCACTATCTCAGTATCAGAACCATATTATGGTTTATCCTTCTCTCACCCATATATTTTCCAAAAAAAATTAACCTGCTGTGGAGTCACTTATCTTGGTTCCACACAATCTAAAGTCCTTGATGATATAGTACTGCAGTACAATCCTTATATACTCCATAATTATTATAACCAGTACATAATTGATACAACACTCAAATGAAAAAAAATTTTAATATCAACATAAGAACTCTAATCATTCCTCCTCATCTGTGGTAGTATCATAACCTGATTATTATCCAATAACATCATTTGGGGCATACTCTGATGATTTTGACATTGGTTTTCATAGTGCCCCCACTCCTTGCAGATGAAGCATTGTACATTTGAAAAATTTTTATTACCCTTGCAGTCACGCACTTGGTGTCCTTTTTCTCCATAATTATAACAAACTCCCATTCCCTTCAGGCATGTTCCAAGTTGTTTCTTCCCACATTCATCACATATTGGAAAATTCTTCTTTTCCCACATCCCTTTATCCATCATTCTCTCTTCCATCCTTTTCTTCTCTTTCTTCCCTTTAATTCCATAAGACTCAAAGAATTATTTACTTATCTTATTAACTCGTGATAATATTTCTTCATATGTTGAGAACACATGGGAGACTATTCACCTTCTAAATGATGGATTAATACTGTGAAAGATATGATCCTTCTTACTATTTGGATCATACGTATTGATGGATTTCACATTCCTTCTACTGGGTGCCATTTCTATACAATGGAATAAACTAGGTTAGATTATGAATTGCAATGAATAATTCCAAACTTGTAAAATACTTAATGTAAATTGAACGTTTTATGGATATAATCCATAATCATAAAAAATTATTTCTTTGAGGAAATTTATACTCATAAACCCTTCATAATGGTTTGTAAAAAATGAGAATAATCCTAATAATATCCCCCAAAAGTGTCGTAACCAAGAGTGCAGCAAGACCTGTTGTCATGCACCAGTTCCCGTTTGATTCTAGCTCAAATTGGTGTTTTCAGGTTTTACCCTTACGTACATCTTTTCCAGTGTCGCCTCTACCTGCTCGTATCCAAACAGGGATGTATTTCTTGGAAAACTCACAAAATCTCTATAATACAAAAATTCTAGGAAGTTATTATACACTAATCCTCAAAGTCTATCTTAGGGCTATGTGCACTGATAAGATTTTATCTAAATCTAGCTTCTATGGTTAGTACTAAACTGCCTCTGATACCAACTGTAACGCCCCGACCCTAGTTACCCAGAGTCGGTGCATTATTGCGTAACATTAGCATGATCACAAAATATCATGTCTCAAAAAACTGATTAGTTTAGTAGCATTGGAAACACTAGATACATTCATAAATGTTACATTACATCATAAATTAAAACAAAACTACAACAACATCTGGTCTTCATATCCCCTCATACTATCCCTGCAGTTCATTCATAAAATACATCTTCACATCCTGGACAAATTAAAACATTGAAAGGGGTGAGCTCAGATTCTAAGTAAGGATAACAATATAGCGGAAGATTTCATAAATAAACATAAACATTTAAGGCAATGTATGACTAAAAGAAAAGGCTTTTAAACTTGAACTTCAACATAATATAGCAAAAGTAAAATGATATAATTCTATTTACTTATTCACATGGATATTCTACTGGTCGAATAATAACATGCAATATCAATAACCACTTTCATAATGATGGAATGCATAATGCCAGACTATTATAACCACGTATCCAAGGCCCCATTCCATGAATACAAATAAGATTTTGTCAAGGCCTCGTTCCAAGACACTAGTTTGTCACATGAGACCTACCGATGCAATTTTTTTAGAAGATACTTACGATTAAAATTGCTCAAATATAATCCTGTGTTTTTCTGAAAACATTATGCAAGCTTCTGAAGACAAAATAACTAATTATGAGACTGCTCGTCTAATTACAGCCCATGATGGGTCCATGCCCAATCCCTTCCTGTCTACCACACTCGAGAGTCGGGTTTTCTGAAAACATTTTTACTCTTGCGTTAAATACGTATACATTTGAACTAAATTTTCATATATTTTAGAGAGATAGATCCTTTTTGAAGTCATTTAGAAATCACATAATTATAAAATAAAACTTTTTGAATAAATGTAAATGTAAAATGGGATTATACACCGTATAAAAGAAAGTTGTGTATAAAATAAAATATTCCTCAATGAAAGGAGAGTGAGACGAAGTCCCTTACAAAGATCATTTTGTAAATAAAATAGATCTATTATGTGTATTAAATACATGTAGACATAAAGAAATTAAAAATACAAGATAGGACATAATAATATCATGACATAATTTTAAATTAGGTGATTAACCTAAAGAACAGAAATTGGGTTAAGAAGTTCCCTTACGAAGATCATTTTGTAAATAAAATAGATCGCTTATGTGTATTAACTATAAGCTCACATAAAGAAAGTACAAATAAATGATAAGATATAAAAATTAATTTCTCACATAGTCAAAGAACAACATAAATAAGAAAGATAAATTCAACCCAAAGAATGGGAATTGGGTTAAGAAGTTCCCTTACCACTCATCAATTATGATTTGTTTTGAAAATGATGAAAAGATTGCTTTCAAAAACGTATAAGGTAAAATAAGAGTACAAATTTATTTAAAACATTGTCTAATATATAGTTAAAGTGTTTTGAAAGGCATTATTAAGAAACATGTATGTGGATGATAAAGAGGTCTTAGTAGATAACTACATATAAACAACCGTGGATAATAAAGAGGTTTTAGAATTAACCCTTACCTCGTGTGCGACTTCACTCGACCGTTGTTTAATCTACTGAATAATTAATTAGAGTTAATCTATACCTGCTTAAGAACCTTTTATAATTTTATTATCTCTTTTATATCACTTATTACAATGTTACAAAAATTATGTAGTCATTTTAGTTAATAACGGTCGTTTTGTCGATCTTTGGTACATGAGTCAACAATAAACATCTTATAATTACAAGTTGTTTATGTGGTAGAATATCCATTATCTCCCGAATTATATTCATGATGTAGATATCATATATATCATATATATCTATTATATACATTCATTCATAATATTACGTAACATTTAGAGGTAAGAAATGAAATCCACCGTTCATGTAGACGGTAAGCCATACGTTCTCATGAACGCTACTTTCATTTCTATTTAATATTTAATGAAATTAAATTATAATTTTCTAAAGGTATACTATAATTCTAGTATAATATAATGTATAATACCATTTACTCCATCCTTTATACATCCCACGTATGGTATTAACGATTCAAATCACTTTGAGGGGGCAGTAATACCCACTTTGTAAAATGAAATTATCGCGTTTACCCATAATGGAAATCATAAAGGTATGCCATAAATTAAAAATACAGAATCATAAAGAAATCAAAAACATAATTTATATCATATAAAAAAATAGTGTCATCATAATGGCCAACACGAGAGGTGTTAAAAGAAGATTGAACAATCATCGTTTCGTGAGACAAAAATTCAACAACCACAGAAACAGTATGTTCTTTAACGATTAGACGAAGGTGTGTGTAAGGTTAAATCAAATCCTTCTCATAAAAACATCCTAGTATATTGAAGATACTGTTATTATTACAAAATAAAGGAATAAAAAGAGCTCAAGGGGTTGGAGAACCAAAATAAAACAAAATAGCATAAGAGAAGACATTAACTTAAAATCGAGTAACTATTTTTGATTTGAGCCAAAGGCTACCTTGGGAAGACTTCTGCACAAATTGAGGCATCTAGGAGTAATAGAGGGAAGTTGGGAGAGTATTTTTACAGATTTTGGCCGATCCAAATGGCTTTATGGTGTGAATAAGGGGGTAGTGGTGGGGACCTTTTATAAGAGGAGAGGATTGGCACTCTTGGAAAGTCATGAAATGTTACATTATTATGAAATTATTTTCGAATTTTAAAGGTCCCATAATGATATATTTCAAGGATAAGGTGATAAGGGTTCGAAAGATACTCATCCAATTGGTTTTTGACATGATTAAGTCTTATATTTTACATTATCATTTCAATTTATTTAAATCGGTAATTTATGAGGTAATCGCTAAATCATCATTGTGTCATAAATATTTAATTTATTTAATGTCCAAAAATTATAAACAAATTACCATGATGTAGGAAAAAATTTTAGCTTTCAAATTAATATTTACAGTAAAAAAGTGAACTTATATAACCCCATGTGATAATTTTTATATTAAAACAGCACCAGTTTGTGACAATTTTTATTTTTACTTTAAATAAAAAGTTATTAATGTCATTTTCTTACCCAAGTGGATCCATGGGGACCCATGTTGACCCATGGATTCTCTTGGTCTTCCATGACTCATCAAATAAGGGTAGGACAAGTGTCAAGATATTTTCATATTTTTATAATATCATTTTATCTTAAATTTCACTAATTACCTTTAATCGCGATAAATTAAACATAAAAGTTACTATTCACCAAAAAATTATTTTAATCCAATTGAACCACATTTTATTTCTTAATGACAACAATATATGTAGGATATTTGAAAATCCAATCACAGAAGTGGTAATGTTTCATTTAAACTAAAACTGTATTTTTAACTACCATTTAGTGGTTTCATTATTCATCAAAAATTGATGTTTTTCAGAACAATGCCAAAATTTTACCTTATGCTATAATTGATATTACGAATTCAAAAATGACGTCTATTTTACAAAATTACAAACATATAAGTGGCATTAATTAATTTTCTAATTAATTCCCGCTGTCACAACAAATAGCGTGTTTTTAAGAAACAATAAATATCAAAAGATTGACAGTTGTTTATGTCGAATTTCAATGTGAAATTAATTCTAATGACCACCATTGGATAAAATGGTAAAAATATATTCTAATTATACTTTAAAACCACTGAATAGTATAATTTATCTCTAAAAATTATTTTGATTAAAAAAGTTGTTTTTAAGTATTTTTCACTATTCATAAAAAATTGCAAGTTCTCAGAAAAATACCAAAAATTCAATATAGGCTAATTTCGTTATTCCAAATCCAAAAATGAAGTCCATTTTGAAATATAAAATATATATAATTTCAAAAAGTGGGTATTACTATTCATAATGGCTATTTTGATTGGTCGTAGTGTGTTAGAATCTCAAACTTGCGTACAATGCAAGCTATTGCAGTATTGAAAGAGAAGCGTATCATGAAAGCTTGGGGTGTTACACTTACATCTCATAATCAATTAATTTCTAATTCTCTTTTCTTATTTTTTGGGTTTTGGTTCTGATTTAGATATAATATAGTGGAATAAACCAAGCATGTTGGTCCTTTCAATATTCCTAGGAAGAGGGTGAACTTGGATGTCATATTCATGTAGTGGCTCATCAATTCAACCAAGTTATGTTGTGATATAAATTTATTTAATTTTTTCTCTTAAAATTAAATTGAAATGACTACATATTTAGATTATTTTTTTGTGGGATTCACTCCATGATGATCCATTGTGTTGGCTTTGGTGGTGGTTCTGATGTAGTGTAGATACCTAGTGAGCTATACAGCTGTATGAAGAGTTTAAAGGTAATTAATTAATTCATTAAAAATATTTTAATTAATTAGTTATTAGTGTTTATCATGATTTATGATATCGGATAGTGGATACATGTTCATTTGATCATGGATTTACCTGAATGTACATGGTTGGTGTTTTCTATCTTCAAAAAGCCCTCAAAAAATGTTTTGAAACCATCCAATAAAGGTATCTAGTCTAGTGTATGTACCCTATAAAATTTATTATTTGTTACATTTCATGTGGACGTGTGTTATTTCCATTGAGGATGACACCCATGGGTTTTTTTCATAAAATGAAACATATTCTGTAAAATTAAATTGAATTCATAAAATGATCGAGTTGTAGGTGGATGAACAACCCATGTGTACTGGACTGATTTTTTGGACACCAATTGATGAAGACAAGACCCTTATTATATTGAGGGTCCTCGAGAGCGTGTGAGAGGTGAGGTCAGACTAGATGAGACTGTTAGACCACATATAGGGTCTTGACACACCTCCAAGAATGCAGAAGGGGGGAGGGGGACTAGAGAATTTAGGATTTTTCATCCATAGAGGACCTCCCCATGTTATTAACTAATGAGGACTCATAGGATAATTACATGAGAATAAAATCTATTTTATCTAATGTGACTCGGCGATATTAGATATAACTTATGAATTCCAAGACATGGATGGATGAGTAGACAATGCCTAAGTGAATCAGAAGTCTGATATAGGTTTTGGACAATCTCTTGAATGTTATCTATGATATGAGACCCGACGTATTTTGTATGGTTATTAAACAATGAATATTATGTTGTGGGATGTGACATCCTAGGAGTGTTGGGCATCATACCAATACCATGTTTGAGATAGATTACTCCATGTGGAGTATCTACGTTTGGTGTGAGCGGATGGAACCAAGTGGGTTCCATAGAAAGACTGAACTTGAGTTGGTACATATAGAAATGGGTAGGGATGGTTTTATGTGACACCTTGAACTAAAACCAATATGTATGCTCGATAGATGATGATGATGGGGTGATCATAATGGGTGTTTTTCCATACCATGATTTTTCCTGATATTAGGACTTTTGGGATGATTCCTCGCGGTATACATGATATAGATGGACTTCCATAATTATATTTGGGTATATGGACGGGATTCTAGATTTTAGATCTAGATATGGTTGGAAATTTCCTATAGTTAGAGATTAATATTGGGGCCTCCAGGGATTTTTTGATCGATTATGATAGGGGTATCCATGGATTAATTTATAAAATGATATGATTTTCATGGGACTCATCCTTATAGTCAAGTGGTTATGCAAGTGATATACATGTATTATGATCTAATATGATGGTGTTACCATGGGTGTCATCCCCAGAGTCTATATTATATGATAGGTGCTCTCATGGATTTTCATCCTAGATGATAGGGTTGTCATGGGCCTCGTCCATAGAGTCTTTAGGGTGACTAGGTGTGACTTGAATTATGAGCCCAGATGGTAATGATTTCAATGTATGGGCCCCCGATGTCGTGATGATTGGTTGGGGTTTCCATGGATATGGATCCCACATGTTAATTTTGATTCGTGTTCTTTGATATTTTCATAGAAACAATCTAAAAATAGTAGAAGAGGGTAATTTATTATTTTCAACAATGGATTATTTATTTCTTATGATCACTTCATAGTCACATATCACTATACATACAGGTTAATATGGGACCGCATTGGTGGTTTCATACGTAGTTTTATACACACATCATACACGATAACCCACTAAACTTGGGTAGCCAAGCATATATTCACATGGTTGTAGGAACATGATGAGTTGTTTGCTTAGATTCAATGAGTGGGATGGCTTAGATGTGTACCCGGATCTTGGGATGAGTTTTTGATTTGGATATTTTGTAACCAACATATTTTATTTTATTTTTATTTTGTAATGATATGTATTTGTTGTTGGACGAGTGGGCGGATAGCTATGGTATATATCATAGGGTTGTTGGGCATATACTACATTTCATTTGTTGAAGTCTTTTTTATAATTTTTTTTTCAGCTTATTTTTTATGGATTATGTTTAGTTATTTATTTTGTTATTTCACACGTTGATATTGGAGTTTTAGTATCCCCTATATACTACCATAGACCCTCATTTCTAGTCTATAACCTTTGGAATACAGGGATGCATTCTAGAGGTCTTGTATAATTTTAGTCTAGTTATTGTTCATACAGTTTTTTAGGATAATATTTTCCATATTTCCCATATATGGAGACATTTCATTACAATTAAATGCTATTTATTAAAAAAATAAACTCAAACTAAAAATGAATAAAACTAAAATAAAACCAAAAGATAAAATAAAATAAATATAACACAACGAATCAAAACATCACAAAAGGCATTAAAACAAATCAATTTTTATATACAATATCACCAAAATACATGTGAAAAACAAAATGGTAAATACTTAACATTATATAATCATAATATCAACTAGGATATACCTAAAAATTAAAAATTCAACTATATATAATGTGAAATGTGGTTACATCCAATATATCACCACCTCCATAACTCTATCATAGTAAAAATGGTATATCTTTTTGAGATAGGTATGCCTTCCATTTTAATGGATTAATAGTAACCAAGTCTATTTAAACACATTCATATGTATATAGGGTGTGATTTAAAAACCAGTAAGATACCTCCAAATATTATATACAATTACCTTTATAAAACTAGTAAATCTTCTGAGTTTGAAACCAATTTATTAAGGGATTTACCATTTTATAAAGGAGGTTTTTTAAATATATCTGGAATTCTCATCAAATTAAAATTTCAATAAAAGTGTTTTAAATAATTGAAAATTCATAAGATGATTTTAAAATCCACACAAACCCTCAATCACATATCAAATAATATCATTACACTATGGAGTGAGAGCCTAGGATCTATGCCCAACTCATAAATAATCATTAAATAATGGATCCATATTTTAATTAGTGGTGAATATTGGAAAACAAACATGATTAATAAATCCTAATTGGATGCCCCTTGTTGTTACAGAGAAATCATTACATGGTGTACTCATTTGTCATATAGAAGTAAAAATTAATTATACTAATCAAAATGAAACCATAAATAGTATGCAATATCACAATAATCCACCATCTTAACCCTTATAACATTTACAGGGTATCAATAAATCTTCAATAAAATCATTAAAATAATAATAAAAGCACTCCTATCACCCCTATACTACCACTTATAAAAAACCATTTTCCCTACCATATAAAAAAGTCATTTCCTGAAAAATATATAATCATCGTATCAACAATAAACACATGACCAGACCAACATGGATCCCTATTAGGGTGGTTATGAGCCACCAAAATATCACCTTTAATAAGACATGGTTTGGAGACCATAACTAAAAAATGATAATCATACATGTGTGGGTTTTTATATAGTAGGTTATAACTCTTCAATGTTTCACAACAAGGTCTTGACTACCCTGATGTAAACATCCACGCACAACATAGTGGTCCTATAATAGGATATTGCATGATGATTCACTCTATTTACCATTGAGAGAAGGGGAGTTTTCATACATTCCAATCATAGAGCATGGAAAACGAAATTAATTTCCTAAATTAAATTGAGATATAGTGGTCAATCTAGGGTTTTATACTAAATAAAAGTGCACAAAAACATGTTTCATTTTTTCATTATAGAAGGAATATTTTTGGTTATGATATTTTTGAATGAAATATATAAAATTTAAATATGATTTTGAAAGTAGTTGATGATAATTGTGACAGGGTCACGATTGATCATTCTCTTATAATTTCTTAATAGTCCTTAAAATTATTTTTCAATTCTCCTTTTTTAATTGACAAATGAAAGAGTCCATGATATATTTTTCATAACACATAGATGAAAGTTATGATATAGATTTTCCTCATATTATTATTTAATGGTTAGTCTAAATTATTGTGTGAGTGGAGATTCAACAAGTATGTTCAACACTACCTAGGAAACACATAATAATGTATTGATGTTCATTGGTAATTTAGAAGAGATTATTTACTACCATAAATGTGTCAGTTATTTCATGACCTTCGCCACCTAACTGAACATGTTCCTTCTAAAAATCTGCATTTGTATGAGGGAGATCAAATACTTCTAACCATGGTTATAAATTGTTAATTAATTCAAAACATATTTTACAATGGAATTTAATGTGCTAAGTACCCATTGAAATAGGCATCAATTAATTATAAAAGGGTTCTATTCATTAATATATAAGGAATCATGTATTAAAAGGGAAAAATAACATTCCTTAATCACAGAGAATGTTACCCATTTATTTGTAGAAACTCTAAATTTTATTTAATATTTTTTTTCATATAAATTTAATTTCTTCAATAGCTTCCATAACAAGATACACTAATTTCAAATGAAACATTATATACTATTTCAATATTTTTACTTATTATTATAGTTATCAAATAGATACTATATTGGTGGGTATGAATATGATTAACTAAAATATGAAAATTATATGGTGTGAACTTGTATAAAAAAATTAATATGTAATCAAGTTATTCTAAAAGAAAATAAAAATCATTAGAAAGTAAAATAAATTTTTTTTTTGGAAAAACTGTCTTTATTTGAACAATGTGTATTTATATTAATTAGTTAATTTAAACAATATTGGTGAATTATTTTAATGAAATTTATATATTATATATCCAATAATTTTTTTTATCATTCATTTAATATTTCTTAATACATTTGACAAGAATAAATCTAGTTTTATTATTAAAAATTGTATATTTCTACAAAGTTTTTTCCTCAGACTCCCCCCCTTATTTCAAAATATTTTTTATCCAATTTTAGATATTTTATTTAAAAAAAACATAACTTAGTTTTCTACATTTACTTGTTAAAATTATGTTATAGTGTTTTTTTGAATTTTTGAAAAATGATTAAATTTTTTATTAATAGTGAAAAATATTAATGTTTTTTAAAAATTGACCTACCATTTAAATAATATAAATAGTTAAATTATATTATGAAATGTTATAAAACATAAAACTAGTAAAATTATGTTTTTATTATTTTTATTAGGCTCATTTTTTCCTATATTATGTTCAAATTTTTTAATTCTTTTTATACTTACAAAACATATTTCATTGAACAACCATTTTAATTGTGCCTGTGGGTTTAATATTATATTATATTCTTCGAATTTGATGAATTAAATTTGATAAAATTGATTAGATATTTAAAATAATCATAATTAATATTATATAATAAGGACTAGTTAATGTTTTTCATAATAAATGGTAAAAGTAGAAAAAAATTATTTATCCTATTTAAGGATAAAACATGTTTAACGAGTGTTAAACCAAAAGTAAAGGATATAAATTATTTATCCTATTTAAGGATAAAATATATTTTATTTTGGAATAATTTTTCTTATGAATGACTTTACCATTTTGGATTATTTTAGGATATATAAGTGCTTTCCAAGTGGGTCCTTTCCCCATTTATAAAATGGAATATCCTATCGTATCATTTTCACACAACCAAAGTATTTTTTTCATTCAATTCCTGGCCATATATATTCTTTAATTCTTTTCCCATTTCCTAGAGTCTGTAATTTGATTAGTAAATCCTATTTATATGACTTATGGTTTAGACCTCAATATCTTCTACGAAGAAGGTGTGGTTATTACAATACATTTTCATCTTTTTTATTGTTATATATCCATAAAATCATAAGAAATTAATATGATATAATAACATAAATTTCAATAATATACATGCATTTTATAATTGTAGTGTAAAATCTATATATTTATCCTCTTCCATCAAATGTAAAATGAATCCTATGATCATGTGTACGACAAACTACTGCCTCTTGAATCGATGTCATTATTTTTCTATCACCACCTCTAACAGATAAATATAATTTTTTTTTATTAATATATTTATATTATATTAAATACAAATTTATACTTATCAATTTATAATATCATTCTAAACTTTGAACCTTCCAATCTTTTGGAAAAATTCAACATCAATCGTGTGTACGTATGTTGTATTATCTCAATGAATACAGTAATTAATTTTCCTATATTTATGTATTATTTAAGAAAATATTATAAATTAATGAATATATTTTATATCTGTATCATTATTAAATTATATTAGATGATGCAACCATAATCAATGTACAAGGACCAAAAGTACAAAACTAAAAAACCGATGAAAAATGTGGCAGTTATCATTATGAAGAGATATTTTAATTAAGAATTAGTAATAAAAGGGAGAAAAAAGTTTTAATTAAATAATATATTATATGATAAGTATGATTATTTTGCAGAAATAGATGTATACTAAAACTATATTTTTTATAGATGAGCTTTAAATGCGAACGATGGATGTTGTGACTTGAGGAAACTGATTATATTCTCACTTTAATTTATATGAGACCAATTTCATATTCACCAAAATATTCTTTTATATGGTGTATAAATATCGAATAAATATATTTTATAATTCTTATTATTTAAATTATGGATACTTATATTTATTTATTTATTTATTTATACATATTTTTTTAATTTCATGGCCTTTATTATTCAAAAATTATTAATGTGGTAAAGGTTTTATGTCACAATCACATTATTTACCAAGATTGTTAAAGTTACAGTTTATGAGGATGAAATATTATGATCTATCACTCATGAAACTCATAAATTTCATTCTCCTCTAGTAATTTATAGAAATTTCATTTTTTTCCTTTCATTTTTCACACCTGATATAATCTAGATCCCAAAATAATGTTTAGAAAAAAGCAGTGACTTTATTATCTATTCAATGGAAAAACCATTCTAATCCATGTCCATTTGTAAAAAAAATAGTAATTTTAGAAATTAATTTATTGTTTTTAACATATTTCTTACCCATGTTTTAACTTTTAAATAAAATTAAAAGTATCATTATCATATTTCTCAAAAAATAATTAACTCTTTACATATTATAGAAAATGAGAAAAAGAATATTTATTTTAATTTATATGACATTAATGGTATTTTCCACTATCATGATCACTCAATAATTTAAATCTAAAATTTCATGATTCCAAGAATATTTTCAAATAACATTTTTTCATTAATTTTTGGGAATTTATTTGATTTTAATGATGTGATTTTAAATTAGAAAGTATATTTTATTCCAGACTATATTGATGAAATTTTTATGGAAATTATATTCATCATCAACAAAAAACATTGGGCTTTATTATGTTTTACTAGGAATTTGATCCAATGGTACCATTCATATTCTTTGTATATATTTTTTTATGATTATTATGATGAGATGTTTAGAAAAAATTTATTTTTCCATAGGATATTCTATGACATAATGATGACATGTTTATAAAACTTAATTTCATTATAGTTATTTTGATATGATGATATAATGAATGTTGAATGACTTTTTTCCAAACAGATATATGATTTTTTATTCTATATAGTGTGGGATAAGAATTATAAAGCACTATACGAAATTTTTTAATTTTTTAAATTTCTAATGAGATAAATATTGGAAATAAGTAAATGTGCTTGATTTTTATGGAAACAATTTGATGTTCTTGATCCATTATGGGAAAAAGTTATTGTTCTTGATATATTACATGAAAAAGATGAAATATTGTAGAGATGCCAAACCTGAGGTACTTGGACATTACATTATATATGTGGATTATATAATACATAACAAAAAGAGACACCAACGGACCGTAATAGTTTTGTGTCTTGGGAAACTTGGAACATAATCTTCTAATCTTGGTGAAAGATCTTCAATATCTCCCATAAAGATCTTCCCTTTTTTACCTACAAACTTATTTTATGTCCTGGGGAAAAGAAAACATATAAAGGGTGGGCTCAAATGATCAGAAATGGTAAGCATGGAGAAAATAAAGAAAACCAAATACATTTGAACTTAAAAACATGAAAATAATGTTTAAACATCAAAATATTGAGCAATGACATAAAAAATTGGAGTACGTAAGGCATAGATCATAATGGAACATCAATCATGATAAAATATCTTGGAAATAAAACTTGTAATTGTGAAAAAACATTAATCAAATGATATGATTTCCATAGTAGCCAAGGCATTGCTTCCAAGACCATCGTAGTGGACATAGTCCCTTTCTAAATCGAGTTCACTCCACGTTCATGTCCTGTAACACTGAACTGGATTAACATACCATTCTATCCATGTCTATCTCTCGAGATATAAATCATTACCCAATGCATTATAGGGAGATATAGGTCCCACCCATCTCATTATGAAACCATTCTTATGTGTGCCACAAAATCCTAAATCACAGCATAACCCATGTAATAAAAATGGGATTCTTAAACATCATGCCATTATAAAATAATCCATATAATGTATAATTACATCCTAAATATAATTCTAGCATAACATAATCAAATAAATGTAATAATAGGGATATAATCAGAGCCCTATATTATCTTAGATGGAGGATAATTTTGATAAAACACTTGAACTTCATTCTTTAGGAAAATATCCTTTCTACTTCAAAAACATTTTTTCCTATCTTAACATGTCATACAATTTTAAACTAAAAGAAGTTGATTAAAAATAAACTTGAAAAATTGTAAAGGAAGATTCATGGGAATAATGTTCTAAAAATCCATTCATGCCGTATAAGTTAAAGAAAATCATTCTTCTCGTACTTTGGCCGGAAAAGTCAAAAAAGTACCCCATACTAAAAACGAAAAAAGATTTCTTTCATATTTTTTACTAAAAACTCACCGAAGGGTAAAATTGGATTTAAACAATTTTAGGAGGATATAACTAATATTACATATTTAGGAAACATGGATGTGGATGATAAATATTCCCCAGTAAATTCTGAAGTATAAACAATCTCAGATAAAAATGAGATTGTGAGATTTTCCCTTACCTTAGGTCTGATATGCTTCGTACCTATCTGATCCTCATGTATAATTATTTAAATAATGGCATTGAATTATTAAAGGATCATATTTATTGTTATGATATCAAATATGGTTCAATTATGACTTTATATTACCCGCTCTTTTGTAAATTCCTTGTTAAAGCAGTGTTTTGGGTAAAGTCGTTTTATTTATCATACATGTTTGGACTTATTGTTCTTGATATTATTATTAATTATATAATTATTTACATACTTCCAGAATGTAAAAAATGTTTTATATATCATATATATTCAGTATATATATATAATAGATAGATAAATGAAATGAAATACACCGGTCATGGAGACGGTACGCCATACGTACGCTTGAACGTTGTTTTCCTTTCCTTATTGACCTGGATTAAAGTAAGTAGATGATAGATATATCTATATCCATTATCTTTATGACGTCATTTATTTCATTATTATTCATGATATATACTTTATATTTTTTCTTGAGTGGTTAACAAGGAAAATGAATCTCATCGCGTCGTGGAGACGGTAATCTGTTCGTACGCACGAGCGATGATATCATTCCCATAATTATTGAATTGAATTGGAGTGGATGCTATAATATCTAAAAATTATTATGATGTTATAATAACTATATATATTTATTATTTACACCATTATAACCATCCAAGTAAGGTGGTGGTGGAAAAACAGATTACACCACGACGTGGAGATGGTATTCCGTACGTACACATGCGCAATGATTTCATTTTTTGTAGGATGGATATAAGGTGAAATGGGGTATTTTAATATTTATAATTACATATAAGTATATTAGTGATAATTATGTTATTACTTTATAATGAAACAACTAAATAATAAGAATTTTAAGAAGAAAGAAACTTGAATGAATCGGTAGAAGAGATTGCCTCTTCTTCAAAGCACCTCTTTTAAGCTTCTTTTTAAGGCACTAGATTTGGTCTTCTGAGGTGACCAGAACCTCTATAATGTTTATATGGAAATTGAGATTGGAAATGGGTAGGGGATGTCCGAGCTTGAAAGCTCAAAATTGTGTAAAGAGAAGAGGGAGGAGGAGCCCTTTTATAAAGGAAGAGAGGGGCACCTTAGGATAAATGTATAATATTATTTTATAATATAGTCATATTCATTTTATAATAGACTTGAATTGATTTATTTATAATCTAAAGTGGGAATTGGTCTAAATCCATTCGTCCAATAGGTTTTAGTAATGTTTAGGTTAATATTTTTACCTTATCATTTAGATTTAACGCTAAGTTAAATAATTTAACACTTACAGTGTCTTCTTGTTTTCTTACACTACATGGATAATACACATACTATAACAAGAAAAAAGAACCCCAAGTGGTTCATTATTAATTTATATAACATTATATAAGTCATTTGGACGAAACTTGGGTTTTTAGGAATAGAATAACAATTAATAATATAATATTTGTTTGAAAAACTATTTTATGTCAATTTTGACACTATTTGGTAATTGATATTTGTAAAAATCATAACGACATGATTAGTTAGAAAAACGTTAATTAAATAAATACTAACATGTCATATTAACCTAAAAAATTATTTTAATTTATAAAAAGTCTGAAATATCATTTATTTGGGTATTTATATCATCAATTATGTTAATATTTCATTAATAAGGTAATTATTGCATCATCATTGTGTCATAAGTAAATTAAATTATTTAATGTCTAAATATTTTAAATAAAATACCATTATTTAGGAAATATTTTCATCTTTATAATTATTATTTAGAGTATAATTTATCTTATTTATAACCCTATATTAAAAATGTTTTAGTTATTAATCTTGTATTTTCACGATTTTAACTCTTCTTTAAGTAAAATAATAATAAGTGTCCTAATCTAATCCAAGTGGCCCTAAAGGGTAATATTTTATTGCTAATGTTTTTTTTGGTAGAATTAAACTTATTTAATATAATTATGAAATATTTTAGGGTAATAATAATACCATTTTTACCCTTAATTACCCTATTTACTTTTAACTGAGGTAAATAAAAGTAAAAAGTTACTATTCACCAAAAATTAGTTTTATCTTATTGAACCACATTTTACTCCTTGATATTATCTGGGTCTCTCAAATTTTTGAAATACCACTCACAGAATCGGTAAAATTAGTTTTTATGTAAATTTTCAAATTCTCCTAGGAGGTGGGTAAAAGACGGTGAAAAGTTCAATAAAATTTTTATATATCTAAAATTATTATAAAATGAATCAAATGAATTAAATTGAAAATATATAAATATTATGTATCGATTTTTACCATAAATAAATTTAAATAAAATAAATAATTATTTAAATTAAAATTCGGTATTTAAATAGTAACCGAGTGTTTTCACTATTCATAAAAAATTGAATATTTTTAGAAAAATACCAAAAAATCACCATAGGATAATTTAGATATTCTGAATCCAACAATGATGTCCATTTTGAAAGATAAAATTAATTAAAATTTCAAAAAGTGGATATTACTATTTATAATGGCTAGTTTATATAATATTTTAATAACATATCGTTGTTTAGTGAAACTATGTATTGCATACATCACACGCTATCATGGAAGGTTGTGATTGCCTGTAAAGAAAGCCATGTCAGGATTGCATATTGTGAAAGATTCTTTGTTGTTGTGTATAATATAATCCAACCATATTTCATTTATACATTGAATATATATATATATATACACTCAATGTTGCGTAGAATAACCTCTATCAAACGAACTAGAAATTGTGTGTAACACGATCCAAGAATAGTTTTCTGTATACTGAAAGCTAATACGGAGTTGCATATAGTGCAAGATAATCTTGGTGTAGCATACAACACAATACATCAAATAAATTAAAAAGAATTCTTCTCATAAAATCTTGGGTTGTTACATTCTACCCCCATAAAACGAATTTCGCCCTCAAAATTCGTCGGGGTTATAAATAGTTTACTAATTGAAAGTTTCATTCATAGGAACCCACATCATAAAAAAGGAATACTAAAACTTAATTTTAAAAAGTGGATAATGAAACATAACTGTTACCCAAATTAACTCATCACTTGGTTTCCACATAGTAGAACATAGGTGAAAATATGGATATAGAAGAGAAATCTATCCATCAGGGTCTGATAGAGAGTGATAGAGAGCATGGCTATGAAAAATCCAAAAATCACCAAGCCAGAAACTTTTGATGATCTAAGGTACCATATGATTCATCATATATGAGGACACTAGGACAACATTTGTTGTTTTCAAGATCATTTCCCTAAAGTTGATGAATTTGAATTAGAATAAATACTTACTTTATTTCAGTATAATCTCACCGTTGTTCATGCCATGAAAAATTTCCACTTCATCCCTTAAAGAAATGAAGTTGAATTTCTTATTCTTGAAGTGTTGGCAGATCATGTGATAGAATGATGGGTCATTTCATCTATCTCAAAAAAAGGGTAGAAAAAGTTATCAAATATACATATGTCCAACTATGGTGAGGTTAATCATATATGATTCCAAAAATGGACTTATACTTCATCAATCATACCGCTTAATAAAATAAAACTAGTTTCTACTAAGTAGGGACTTCCTGCAGGCCAGTGGTAGGTGAAAAAATCATGTCGCACTTCATTTGTGGGTTTGATTCCCACAGCTTTTTCTGACACATTGGGTTGTCGGCCATCCTGAAGGTTGTCCCTTTTTCTAAAACTACATTATTATAACATTCATGCAATAATATAGAAAAAAGTTTTAGCCTTAAACAATACAATCTTATGTCTAACGTATTTCATTCCAATCTTTAGACTTATTCAAAATACTTTGGTCCAAGCTCATAGTATAAAGAAAATGATTACTTGAAAGGTCACATAAAAAGAACATGAATACGATCATTTATCTCCCATATATCATATGATATATCTTGTTGGTCACATTCCAAACATGTGAATACCTTAATCATGTATTCTTTTGAAAAATGAATACCCATTGAACTTTATTAAAAACATGAATGCTGATAAAAGTTAACTATTTGCACATATCAAAATCCAAAAACTCTATATACTCAAACCATGATATAACTTTGTCCTTATATTAGTCCTGAGCTCATGAATAATATCATACATATAATTTTCTCCTTATACCTTAATTATGTGCATTTCAACTACTATCCAAAAATATTTCAATCACCTTTCATGGTTACTGATACCATAAAATTATTAAAAACCACAATGATCCAATAAATTGATATTCTACGATTCCATGATACCATAAATGAGATTCCATGATAGTAATTTGAAATACGATTACATAAACACATAATAATTACACAACATCATTGTCATACTCAACATCACAAATAGTGATCGTATGTGACTTCCCTTTATCCTTTTCCTTAAGAGGTTTCTCATATTGATCATCATTAACACTTGGATTAAGGCATTGATTATTATAATGCCCCCTTTCCTTTCACATGAAGCATTGAAGTGTTGGTGGTGCGTTCTCTACATTATTTAATTTATTCACACCATTAGCAACCCTTTTTCCATTACTTCGACACACAGCTACTCGATGACCTTCTTTTCCACACAGAAAACATTTTCTAGTCCCTTTAAGACAATCTCCACCATGCTTCTTTCCACACTTTGAGCATAAAGAAACATTCATCTTCTTTTCACCATTATTCTGAGATTTCTCCTTGAACTCCATATTTTGTTTCTTGTCAAAACTTTGAGATGGATATGTAACACAAACATCCATTTCTACCTTGATAGCACAACGGACAGTTTCTTCTTAGCTACAGAAGTCTTTTATCGCTAATTCCCTTCGAAGACTTGGTTTTAAGCCACTGAAGAATCAATCTACTTTTCTTTCAGGTTGGATGATAAATCCAGATGCATACCTTGAACGCTGTGTAAAATTCACCTCATAAATGCCAATAGTTTCATCATCCTTTTTCTTAAGCTCAAGGAACTCATTTTCCATCTTTATTCGAAGAATACGAGTGATGTACTTATCGAAAAAAAAGGTCTTAAACTCATCCCATTCCATTGATTCAATTTCATCTTGGGGCCTTGTATTCTTAATTAGAGTCCACCACTGGTCAGCTTCACCTTCTTAATGGTAAAAATATAAATTGAATTTTTCATGATTTGAACATCGAAGTATGGAAAATAACTTTTCAATGGTACCGATCCATTGTTCAGCAACAAGTGGATCAGAAGACCCACTGAAAGAAGGTGGACATTGCATCATGAAGGAATTAGTAGAATATTGTTCTCTTCTCTGCTCATTTGGAAGTCCAGAATGATTCATAGCTTCTATAAGTATAGAAATAATATTTTGTACTCCATCTCTCATAACATTGGTTTTTTCAGGAGGACAATCATTTCATTTCCCATCACATTGTTCAACACGGTTCCTTCGGGTTCCCTCCATTGTCTAAAACCCAAAAAGATTAGTGTAAGAGGAAAAAATCATGCTAGGAAAACAAATAATAAAGGAGGAGTACTTAAAATATCCTACATCTTATGTTTAATTCTATGATCATTACTGTAATCCTAGGATTATAACCTATTCTTATACTTAGCCTTAGAGACATCCCTAGACATACATTGGAAATATCTCTAGGGATCTCTCTAAAGTTCTCACATCCTAGTTTCCAATGGGTGACTAAACCTTTCCTCTGATACCAACTGTAGAGACCCCAAACCTAACTTTCTTGGAAATAACATATCTTTTTCATAATATATAATAAATAACAAAAACAGATACCAAAGGACTGTAATAGTTTAGTGTCTTTGGAAACTTGGAACAAAATCTTCTAATCTTGGTGAAATATCTTCAACATCTCCCTTACAGAACTTCCCTTTTTTTCCAAAAAACATTATTTATGTCCTGGGGAAATGAAAACATATAAAGGGTGAGCTCAAATGGTCAATATGGGTAAGAATGGATAAAATGAAACAAACCATATATATTTGAACTTAATAACATGAACAGAATGTTTAAACATAAAAATCTTGAGCAATGACTTAAAACATGCCAGTACGTAAGGCATAGATCATAATGGAACATCAATAATGGTAAAATAGAGTGGAAATAAGACTTGTAATTATGGAAAAACATTATGCACATAATATGATTTCCATAGTAGCCAAGGCATTGCTTCCAAGACCATCTTAGTGGACAAATTCCCTTTCTGAATTGAGTTTACTCCTTGTTCCAATCCTGTAACACTAAACCGAATTAACATACCATTCTAGCAATGTTTATCTCATGAGATATAAATCTCTACACAATTAATTAGAGAGATATATAGGTCCCACCGATCTCATAATGAAACCATTCTTATGTGTTCCACAAAATCATAAATCATAGCATAACCCATGTAATAAAAATGGGATTTTTAAACATCATACTATCATAACATAATCCATATAAGATAAAAGGACATCATAAAAATAATTCCATCATAACATAATCTAATAAATGTAAAAATAGGGATAGAAACAGAACCCTATATTATCTTAAATGGAAGATAATTTTGATAAAACACTTGAACATCATTCTTGAGGAAAATATCTTTTCTACATGAAAAACATTTTTTCCTTTCTTAACACGTCATACAATTTTAAACTAAAATAAGTTGGTTAAAAATAAATTTAAAAACTTGTTAATGATGCTACATGGAAATAATGTTCTAAAAATCCATTCATTCCAAATAAGTTAATGAAAAACATTCTTCTCCTACTTTGGCCGGAAAAGTCAAAAAAGTACCTCGTACTAAAAATGACAAAATATTCCTTTCATAACATTTACTAAAAACTCACCGAAGAGTAAAATTGGATTTAAAAAATTGTAGGAGGATATAAATAATATTACATATTGAGGAAACATGGATGTGGATGATAATTATTCCCTAATAAATTTTGAAGTATAAACAATCTCGGATAAAAATTAGATTACGAGATTTTCCCTTACCTTACGTCTGATATGATTTATACGTATCTGAAACTCATGTATAATGATTTAAATATTGTCATTGACTTATTAAAAAATCATATTTATTGTTATGATATCAGATATGGTTCACTTATGACTTTATATTTCCCGCTCTTTTGTAAATTCCATGTTAATGTACCGTTTTGGGTAAAATCATTTTATTTATCATCCGTGTTTGGAGTTGTTGTTCTTGATATTATTATTACTAATATCATTATTTACTTACTTACAGAATGTAAATAATGATTTAAATATCATATATATTCAGTATATATATATATATATATATATATATATTAGATAGATAAATCATATGAAATACACCATTCATGGAGATGGTAAGCCGTACGTACACATGAACAATATTTTCCTTTACTTATTGACTTGAATGAATGTAATTAGATGACATATATATATATATATAAATCCAGTATCTTTTTTATGTCATATATTTCATTATTATTCCTTACATATACTTTATAATCATTCTTGAGTGGTTAAAATGGAGAATGAATATCATCACATTGTGGAGACGGTAATCTGTTTGTACGCACGAGCGATGATATCATTCCCATAATTATTGAATTGAATTGGAGTAGATGATATAATATCTCAGAATCCGTGTGATTTTATAATAACTATATATAGTTATTATTTACACCATTATACCAATCCAAGTAAGGTGGTGGTGGAAAAACATATTACGCCACGGCATGGAGAAGATATTCCGTACGTACGCACGCGCTGTGATTTCATTTTCCGTAGGACGGATAGAAGGTGAAATGGGGTTGTTTCATATTTAAAATAACATATCAGTATATTATTGATACTGATTTTATTTCTTTATAATGAAACAACTAAATATGAATAATTTTAAGAAGAAAGAAACATGAAAGAATCGGTAGAAGAGATTACCTCTTCTTCGGCGCACCTCTTTTAAGCTTCCTCTTAAGGAACTAGAGTTGGACTTTTGAGGATACAAGAACCTCTATAATGTTTATAGGGATGTTTATAAGGGAAATGGGAAGGGTTTGGCCGAACTTTAATGCTAAAAATTGTGTAAAGAGAAGAGGGAGGAGGTGCACTTTTATAAAGGAGGACATGGGCACCTTATGAAAAACTTAAAATATTATTTTATAATAAAGTCATATTCGGTTTATAATAGCTCCAAATTGATTTATTTCGAAGATAAAGTGGTAATGGGTCAAAATAATCTCAACCAATAGGTATTATAGAATTCTATGTTAATATTTTAACCTTATCATTTAGATTTAACTCTATGTTAAATAATTTAACTTTTACCATGTCTTCTAGTTTCCTTACACTATATGGTAAATAAACTTACTATAACAAGCCAAACGAACCCCAAGTGGTTAATTATTAATATATATAACCTTATCTAAGTCATTTGGCCAATCCTTAGATTTTTAGGAATATAATAACAATTAATAATATAATATTTGTTTTTGAAACTATTTTATGTCAATTTTGACACTATTTGGTAATTGATTTTTGTGAAACTCATAACAACATGATTAGTTAGAAAAACCCTAATTAAATATATAATAACATGTCTTATTAACCTATAAAATTATTTTAATCTTTAAAAAGTTAAAAATTACATTTATTTGGATATTTATAACATCAATTATGTAAATCTTTTATTAATAAGGTAATTAATGTATCATCATTGTGTCATAAGTAAATTAAATTATTTAACGTCTAAAAATAATAAATAAAATTCCTTTATGTAGGAAATCGTTTTTTATTACCAATGAATATTTATAGTCTAATTTATCTTATTTATAACCCTATATTAAAAATGTTTCAGTTATTCAACATTGATTTTAACTCTTTTAACTCTTCTTTAAATAAAATAATAATAAGTGTCCAAATCTAATCCATGTGGACCTAAAGGGTAATATTTTATTTATAAGGTAATTTTTGGTCGAATTACACTTATAAAATAGAATTAGGACATGTTTTAGGGTAATAATAATATCTTTTTTACCCTCAATTACCCTATTTACTTTTAATCGTGGAAAATAAAAGTAAAAATTTACTATTCACCAAAAATTATTTTTATCTTACTGAACCACATTTTACTCCTTGATATTAACTGTGTCTCTCAGATTTTTGAAATTCCACTCACAGAAGCGGTAAAATTATGTGTTATGTAAATTTTCAAAATCTCCTTGGAGGTGGGTAAAAGACGGTGATAAGTTCAATAAAATTTTTATATATCTAAAATTATTATAAAATGACTCCAATGAATTACATTGAACTTATATAGGTATTATGTAGAAATTTTTACCTAAAATAAATTTAACTAAAATAAATAATTATTTAAATTAAAAGTCGTTTTTTAAATAGTATCCCAGTGTTTTCACAATTCATCAAAAATTGAATGTTTTCAGAAAAATAAAAAAATTAACCATAGGCTAATTTTGATATTCTGAATCCAAAAATGATGTCCATTTTAAAAGATAAAATTTATTAAATTTGAAAAATTGGGTATTACAATTCATAATTTCTTTTTTATATAATATTTTAATAACATATTGTTGTTTAGTGAAGCTCGATATTGCGTACAACACACGTAATCGTAGAAGGTCGCGATTGTGTGTAAAGCAAGCCAAGTCAGGGTTGCGTGTAGTGCAAGATTCCTTTTTTTGTTGTGTATAATAGAATCCAACCATATTTTATTTATACATTTACTATATATATATATACACTCAATTTTTCGTATAATAACATCTATCAAACGAACTTGAAATTTTGTGTAACAGAATCCAGGAATAGTATTGCTTATACTGCAAGCTAATACGGTGTTGCATATAGCGCAAAATAATCTTGGTGTAGCATACAACACAAGACATCAAATAAATTAAAAAGAATACTTCTCACAAAATCTCGGGGTGTTATAGTGATTGATCCACAATGAGAAACAGGTGATGATTCATCATCTGTTATAATGCAAGAAACATGTTTTGATGCCCAACCCGTTATGATTATGTGGTCTAGGTATTAAAAAATGAAATATGAAAGGATTTCTATAGTTATATTGGTGCCAAACATATATGAAAAGAACATATGGTCAATTATTGATTAATGATTTTCTCCATATTATGATTTATTTCATTTTAAATGATAATATTTTATACCATTAGTCATGATTTTTGTCTATAGTGGATTGTGTATAAAAATTTTAATTTATGTTCATGATCTAAAACCAATATGGTAACATTATTCTTTCATATGATCATATTTTTATATCTCTCATGATTACCCTTACTAAGAATATGAGCTCACCCTTTCATATGATTCCTTTCCCCAAATTATGAAAAACGGTATTAGATTTGATAAGTATAATAAGGATTCTAGTTATTAAGAACATAGTAGGAGATGACGAATGTCTCTATTGAACCATTTATTTGTGTATCCATATTCCTAATGGAACTAGACCCATTCAATTCTATTAAATATTGTTATATTATTTAATAAAAAACCATAAATTATTATATGATACCATGGTATAATTTTTTTTGGTTGTTACAATAGTAGAGAAAAAACATGAAATAAATGGTAAGGATAAGGCATAACAAAACAAGAGAAGATAGAAAATAAAACTACAAATGGAAACAATAGAAGATTTGATTTCATAAACCTGTGATTTATATCTATATCCCCAAAAAGTCCCCTTCGATTTCATCATCATCTTACTAGTGTAGATGTATAAGTTTATTCCATATTTTCTTTTTCAAAACATAATATGATCATCCCAATTTGAAATTTATATGGTTCTCTTAATTCACATGACATAAAATTCATATCACAATTTAATATTCTAGGTAATTCATGTCCTTCCATATTGGATGTTGATAGAACTATTTTTAATTTTAATATCAAAGTGGAAACCCTTAATTTATCACCATTATGATGACGTGGAATCCACATATTGAAAATATTCATGATAAAATTATATCATGAAGCAATGGTTTCATGTTGTCATGTGTTCCTAAAAGTATTCACATGAAATTTAATTTCATATCTAGTATATTATATGATAAAAAGAACGGTCATGGATAAATCTTGATGTTAATAATAAATAGATTAACCATGAGGGATGAGTATCCAAAAGATAGATATGTGCTTCTAAATATGGTTATGTACATTTCAATATTTTATCATCAATATGATATCATAACATGGTTATTTTTTTCCTTTTTGTGGTCACCAATTTTACTTGTATGGATGATAAGAGTGTAGTGGGATTTGATGCATGGTAAAATTCCTAGTACTTATTATAGTGGTTTAGTATATTCTTACATTTTATAGATCAACCATAATATTTACAAGAGAATATATGGTTGTTCGACATGTAGTCTCTTAGATTCATTAGGAAAATTATATACATGATTGATTTAAAAAGGAACAATAAATAATTTATAGAAACCTCAGTATTCCAAAAAAACATCGAACCACTTTATTTCATTTAAATAGACTCCAAATAAGGCCCAAAATGTTCATATTCAATAAATAAATGAAAAAATTCTAGTAATTGATAAAATGGTAGGTTTAAAACTATAAATATTCTCAATAATATAAATAAAAGTAGGGAATTTTTAAATTCCTCCACACTAAATCCATGGACTATAAATAATTTAATTTCAAATATATTTCAAAAAAATAAAATTCCTAAGCAATGTGACCACCTCTTTTAATATTATATCCGTCAAGTTTTTATGCCTAATATATGTTGTTATTTATATTTTCCCCATTAACTAAATTCAATGAATTCCCTATTCTTTAATCTCTTTATACAATCATATATCTACATCCCTAAAATATTCCACTAAACACTCAAGTATAAATTTCAAGTGATTTTATATTCATTCCAAAACCAATAAAAAATTTATATGGTTGGTGAATTATTTCACATACACCAAATGATGCAAGCAGTTATGCATTTCATGAGGTTTTATTTAGAGTTTTTTGTGGATTATGAGTTGGTAGGATTTTAATGTCAAACTATTAAGGCTGAAAAAGGATGATTAGATCTAATATGAGCTTATTCCATGATTTTCAATTTCAAATAAGAATTTATTTACCCTCAACATCCTCATTCCAAAATTTATCATCACATATATGAATTTCTTATATACGACCCAAACCTTTTATTAATTAAAAAGTGTCAAAAAATAAACTACTTATTTTCTCTAGGGGCTCTCACATTCATTTTTTCATTTTATTTACTTTGGATCTCATCTTGAAGGAAGAGAGGTAATTATAATTTATATGGTATTTGTGGGACCAATATTGTCCAAAAATAGATGTAATTTTTCTCACATAATATGTCTATAATTGTTTCTTAAATATTATTCACTATCAGATCCTCCAATTAACATGTGAAATCAGGTTTCAACTCTAGCTAACTTCAAAACTCTTCCCAATCTTTTTGTGGAAGTTAAAACCTTTATAATATTATCTAAATAACCAATTTGTTTTATCTTATAACTATTTATAGTAAAGAAGTTTTAGATATTCAAATATTTACTTTTTCTTTAGGTCATATTATTTGGAAAATATAGGGATTATTTAAATTTAAAAAAGTGGGGAGAATTTTATGTGCATCGTTAGATAATATTATAAATTGTTTTATATTTCTACCTTCATGATTTCCCACCCAAAAATGCAGCACAAAAGTTATATAAATTTATTATTTAATTTCAAATATATTCTAAAAATATATTATTTTTACCTCTTTTACTCCCTCCTCCACATATGAATTCGAGTCAGATTCTTGAAAATCCTTTAGTTAATAGTATATAGTGGTATTTACTTCAAATTTTCCCACCTTCAATACTAAAAAAGAGGCGTTAATTTTGAGATAACATGTATTTATCATAACTATAAAAGTGATGAATACCACACCATGGTGAAAAGGCCTTGTATTCTATTAGTGATATAAATGAACAGATAACGGGGTGTTTTATCAATGGTAAAAACAATAATATATCATTCTTTTTTCAAGGATTAAAAAAGTTCTAATAAAATACATCATTCATCGGAACATTTATTTATAAATGATAATGGGGACCTTTATCAGAGTTTATAAATTTGTTTATAAAAGATACTTTTATCAACTCTACTAAATGAGTTGATAAAGGAAATATTTATCAGTGAATTTAGTAGGGTTAATAAATGGGAATATTGAAGTATTATGTTATAACACATTGATGATCCAGATATATGGAATGTAGTGTGTTGTAAAAACACACTGAAACACCATAAAAATAATCATAAATTATCAAAATTAGATACAAATACATAATATAAATGAAATAAAAATATCAACACAAATACAAAAAAACACTATTATAGGGTAAAAGAGTGCGCCTATATAATTGAAAATTCCACCCCTACTCGAGTAAAAGAATGCACTTATATAAGAAACCCATTCATATATTAGTAATAATATAATGTAATAAATTTCATAGAAAATTTTAATTTCAAACTAAACATTGAGTAATATAAGGATCATTCTGTATCAGATTGTATTCAGTTTAATTTCAATTTTTAATTAAAAGATGCACATGGAGCCATACCTACCAAATCTTGAATCATATTGAGGTTCAGATAATTCATATATGTCCAAAATTACTTATTTATAATTTTCCTAAACTATCGAAGAAAACATAACGTGTTACCTCATTTATGAGTATGATAATTGTGCTTTTTAAAAAAGTGTCAATTCAAAATAAAAAAACTCACTTGGAGTCATAAGGGCCGCATTGTGTGTGGATTGATATGAGACTCATTAATACATGTCAAAAATTAATAATGAATATTTTTCATAAATTATCCAGATATCCCAGGAATGGTTTCTCAGATTTCAGTTAGTGATACTTTTTGTATTGAAATATCAATTTTGAATAGGTAACTGACACTTTGAGTCGTATCGGTCACATTGTGCATCTGATTGAGGTGTGGATGATTCTTATTCATAAAAAATAACTTTCTAATTGATTTACTAATGTACTAAAACAATCCAAATTAATTTTCTAAATTTTGAGTATGTTAGTTTTTTTACAAAAATTAATGACATTTTTTAAGAAAAAGACACACTTCGAGTCATAGAAGTCACACCATGCATAAGATCTAAGTTTATCTGATTCTAACACATCCCAAATGACATATTCCTCATTTTCATAAAGTATCAAAATAATCTGAATGTGTTTACTCAGTTTTGAGTATGCCACATGGGTTTTTTTATTAAAATGTCATTTTAAACAGAAAACATGCACTTTGAGTCATACAGGTCGCATCGTGTGTATCTATGTTTGACATGAGACTAATTTATATATATTAAAATTAGTTATGAATCATATTCAAAAAATTTCAAGACAATATAAGTGTGTTCTCTTGGTTTAGAGTGACTGCTACTTTTTTCCCTAAAATGTAAATTTTTAACTCATAACAGACACTTTGATTCTTATCAGGCACGTCGTGGATCAGATTATGATGCAGCTAATTCCAATGTTTCAATCATGGGTTTTTGATAATTTTATTAAAATAAAAAATCAATCCAAAAAAATATCTTGGTTTTGAGTACGTTAGTAATTTTTTTACTAAAATTAGTGTAAATTTTGAATAAAAACATGCACTTGGAGTCATATCTGTCACACTGTGCATTAAATTGAAATGTGTCCAATTCCAACATATTCTAAATTAATTGCGTATTATTCTAATAATTTATTTAATTAATAAAAAAGTATTTCCTTGGTTTTCAGTATTTCAATTGTGTTTTTTCAAAAACATCGTTTTAAATTGGAAACACACAGATTGAGTAATTCAGGTCACTTCGTGGGTGGGTTTGACATTAGACTAATTCATACACATATAAAATGATGTAACAACCCATGAATTTAATATTTTTTTATTTATTTTAATATATATCTTGTAAATCATGTATCCCCAAGTTACCTTGTGTTACACACAAGAGTGACTTTCTTTGATAGTTTGTGTTACATGCAAGACAGAGTTTAAAAAAACAAATGTATATCATTAAATTATTATTATTTAATATGATAAAATTTAACCAAGACATTAAATTAAATTTATGAATAGTATTAAATAACTTATGAAAATATATTCTTTATAAAAATATAAGATTAATTCAAGGGTTACTAATTCATTTGAAATAAAAATATATACCAATTAAATATAAAGAATTTAATTTAATTTTTTTTTCTGTCAAAGAAATTTTTATTAATAAATTAAATTAATTAAAATTATTAAATTATATTAATGGAATATATATATTCTAAATTCAATAAGATATTTTTTATATTTATGAAAAATAATTTATAGTTCTAAAGAAATCACACCAAATATTATACATAAATGCCTATATTTTTATAAAAGAAGTTTTACCACCTTTTAATGGAGATAATATTTTAAATAAATATTTTGAAATGTTTATATATAATATTTGACATAATAAATGTATTTTTTTTAAATGACATAGATACATACTTTGGTTTAATTTTATGGGGGTTTTAAATGAGTTTTATCTTTTGATAAATAGTAAAAAATACTAAATTTTAAATAAAAAAATTCAACAAATTATTTTTTTGTGTTAAATTATATTATTGATTGGTTTGAAATTATAACTATATTATTTTTTCATCTAATACAATTTAAGTCATTAGATTCATTTTTACAATTAATTTAGATATAAAAATGTTTTAATCTTTTTTATATTTTAATCTTTAATAGGGCATTATCTCACCCTTTCAATGAGAATAATTTTAAATTAATTTCTAAAACTTATGGGTTTTTATATTTAAAAATTAATACCGTATTTTAAATCAGTGTGTCAGAATTATTTAAATATATTTATCTTATTTTTTATCATTATGAATAGTACATTCAATAAAATTTTATTAAAACAATAAAAGGTAAATCATGTAATTAAGGGTAAAAAATAATATTATAATATATAAAATTTCCCTAAAACATGTTATAATTTATTTGATTGAGTGGGTTTTCAAAAAAATCATCATTTGTAAAATATTTTAAAATGTTTAATCCACTTTTTTGATAGTATGTTGTTTATTATATTTTATTTAAAGAAGAGATAATGATTTCATACTCATATTTTAACAAATACATAGAAATTAATATTGAATAACACATAAGATAAAATCAACTATAATTATTAATTTAAAATATTATATGTTTTTTTTTATTATAGTAATTTATCTATAATTTTCTGAAAATAAACAATTACCTTTAAATCTTCTATAATGATTATGTAGTAACAATGTTTTTATAGGAAATTTCAAATAAATGATATTTCATATATTAAAATAAATATAATATAATAAAATTAATGCCATTTTTTACAGATGACATTGACATATTATGGTTGGATTAATAGATTTTATTTTGAGGATATCATGATGTTAATTTATTTTTAAAAAGATATATAATAAATTGTGTCAAAATTGACATTAATGATATTTTATCAAATTAATATTTAATTATATTATATAAAATCAATAAAACTTATTTAAAAATAAAATATAAATATTATATATTATAAAATGATATAAATTTTATATTTAGAATCTGATTTACATCAAATAAGTAAAAATTTTATCCTTTTAGTATTGAATTACTTTTACCTTCGTTAAAATTAAAATAGTTTAACATAGAATCAATTAAAGTGATAAAGATTAAAATATAACAAATATGACTAAAAAATAATGGTTTATGATAATAAAAAATTACATCATCATATATTTTAATAAATTAAATTTTTTGGTGTTTGGATGGATATTTAATTTATTATAAATTAATTATTTATGAAATTACAGAAGATCCCCTCGTATCAATTATAAAAAAGAACCTATGACTTTATCTCATTTCATCGCATTGAGAATAATATATCGACCAAATCCTACCATTTATCTTTTACACATTCTTAGAAACATCCTAGAGGTTTTGGTATTCTCAAAAGACCAACCCAATTGTACCTAATAGGATTTGTAAAAAAAATTTGTTAATGAAGAGGTAATCGTCTTTACCGACTCCTTCAAGATTATTTATTCCTATATTTACTCTTCATGCATTTTTTTATCATAGATTAATAAATGTAGTATAAAAAATATTATGAGTTGTTATTATGGTGATTTAATAATCATATTTTACCTTTTATCCATCTTAGGAAAAATGAAATCAACACACGTGCGTACGTTCGAACTACCATCTCCACATTGTGGTGTAATCCTTATTTCCTCACTACATTATTTAGATTTGTGTAATTATGGATATAATTTATATAAATAATTAATATGAAATTATATTTATTATTTATAAATAATATTCCACTAAATTTCTTACCCTTTTACTATTAAGTAAATGATATTGTCGCTCATGCGTATGTAAGGTCTACTGTTTCCATGACGCGATGTGATTCATTTTCCATGTTAACCATTCATGAATGATTATAAATATTTACCTAATGAGTAAATATAATATCTATGGACTTAATAGAATTTTGAATATGAAATAAATATATCTTCTGCATAGGATGTAGGACTAAAATGATAAAACATGTATAAGAAAATGAATCATTTAACTCTCGAAACAATGGTATTAACGAAATACTATAAAAAAATAATTTTAAGAAAATATAAGTGGATGATATATGATATAATAAATATAGATATGGTTCTCTTAAATATTAATAACCTATTTTAAACCATTAAAAATGATCTTAATGAACATCTAACTAATAGAATGTAAAATTATAAGGGTTATTCCACAATCTTGTTTTTCAGAGATTGTTTATACTAAAGTATCTACTAGGGAACGTTTATCATCCATTTCCATGATTCTTAAAAATGTTTCCAAAATAATTTTACTATTATACTATGAATCATTAATTTTATTTTTACCCATGTTCTATTTTTTATAAAATGGTTATAAGGGAATCAGTTATTCATTTTCTAAATGACTTACTTTGTGACTTTATCACCATAAGGAATATTTTTTTTAAAATTCGAGTGGATTATTCTAATACAATAATTCCTTAAATGCTTGAATATTCCATTAAAAGGTAACATAATTATTTTTAGTGATAATGTTTTCTTTTATAACGAAAATTCATTTAAAATAAGTGATTTCAATGTAAAAATGGTGAATTTATCTCATGAATGTTTTGTGCTTTTATTAGACCATTGTAATCTACACCAAAATCCTTTGATGGATCTTATTATTAATTGAGTTTGATCTATTATGATACGATATTTAATATTTTATTGAAGATTCGGTGATCATTTTTACTAGGGATGTTCTATTTTGATACCATTCACTGTTTATGATTAAAGTAATAACATTTTTAATTCATGATTTTCAATATGAATATTTATGTTGTTTATGATTTAATATGAGTTGGACTTAGTAAGTGATGAGAGGGGACCACTATAGATCATTGATGCATCGTTATGCCTCACGGGACAAACTAGTTTTGTTATTGGCTGATGTCATACATATTTATCTATGTTGTCTTTGTCAAAGTTTTAAAATTATGTTTATAATTTACTAAATTTTTCATTCCCTCATTATGAGATTAGTTATTGATATTCCATGTGATTAATCGTCTAGTTGAATATACATGTTAGGATTTCTATCTCATGTGATTATTTTATATGGTATTATTTATTCTTGACATATTCTTTTCAAGACTATGTTTAAAAGTCTTCTGTTTCATCTATTCACCTTGCCTTAATGATTATGATTATTTATGACCCCTTATTTGTACACTTATCGATGTTAAGAATCTGATCTCACCCCTTTGTTATGTTTTATTTTTTTAAGGATGCCAATATGTGTAGTATGACTGATATTTGGGGATAATATAAAAGAATAATGACGTTCTTAATGGATCTATTATCTAGTATTTTATATCTAAAATTGTAATGTAAGGTTCACTTATGTAATCTTGTTTTCAAAATAGCTAAACTAATCATTCCATTGGGATTCAAATCATGTATCTATGAATATTTAATAAAGTGACGCACCATCTCCATGCTACTAGGTCAGTGTCTTTATAGTTGGTATTATATGATGTATAGTTGAAACCTTGGAAACTTGATTTAGAAAACAATGTCTTGGGAACATTACCCCAAGATACACCTTGATGATAAGCATAGAATAGAATCATAGAGTTTGGGTAAGATAAATATTATTTCGGTCTTTCTAAAATACATCCATGTCTGGATAGTACAAGTGTATGTGGTTATTGAACAAATGTACATTGGGGTAACATCTTTGATAAGGTACATTGGTTCAGACTCATGGTAACCTATTACATGACAATGTAATTTATCGTGCACCCAGATTAGCAGTCCTGTTTTATATGATTAAGATAATCTACATCTTCTTCATAACCAATATAAAGTATTTAAAATTAAATATTTCTCCAAAGAAACCATGTTTATGATTACGATTCTAGATACACGTAAATATTTTAATTTATATAATTTATTTTTCTAGTTTTAGGATTATACATTATGATATGATCTAACCTAGTTTAAGATTTGATTTATAAATGGAGCCAAGTAGATGGAATATGAAACCCCCTTATGTACGTGATCCAATGAATAATAATGTTTATATCGTTCATGGTCTTATACTAATATTTTCAAGGGATGTAATCTCCTAAATATTCTCGTCATATGAGGACATAATATCATGTGATAACAGAACTGGTAAACAATGCTCAATGTTTTATCGATTTGGAGAGAAATAGAAGAATGAAAGGAATGCTGGGAAAAATATAGATAATGGTAAGAAGGGAATGATGTATTTTCATACATTTAATAATTCTGTTAATAATTCCCATTGTAATTGATTGAAATGATTGAGAGTTCTCTACAAGTATAGAGAGAAAGGTAACTTGGTTTGTGATTTGAAGAATAAGAAAAAGGTTTCTAATATATAATTCTTCAATATCATGTATATGGTACACTATGAAAATTTTCCACTCATGCGTCAAATGAGTTTTCCTAAGAATTGGCTAACGGATCATGGTCATGATTATGTTACTACCACGGATGAAGAGGAATTATTAATGTGAATATTATTGGATCGAACAATTATTTCATTTGAGTATTTATCGATGATGTACTAGTTATAAGAAATATGAAAAATATAAGGATTGTATTTCATTATGATTTCATTAAGGATTTGAGATCGAATGTTGAGTGGTACTGATTACCAAAAAACGAGACTAAGTATATAGTTATTTTTTTGGAAAACATAAGGTTGAGGGAAACATAACCATTATCATGTTCTTAATACAGAGATAATGATGTCCAAATAATGAGATTATTGATTTGGAAAATGTAAATTGGATAGTACTAACTCCCTTTGTATTGATTTATAGTTTGTCGAAAAGATAGTTTATGCCATCATTGATATATTTTACAACATTTTTGAATTTAATCTATTTTATATTGCATAAATAAGAAATAATTCATGTTTTTAACAAATTTTAATTTTAATTACCATGTTTCAATAGAATACATGATGATGGTATTAATGTTTATGGAATGTGAAAAATAAGATATCCTTATTGTTGTTGACTGTTTTATAATATTTTCATTTTAAAAAAGATAACCATTTATGAAATGGTTTATTTATATCTTTGGAATTGTTTTTAGTGTTTCATGTATTGCTTCACCCTATGATTCAACTTTGTCTATGAAATGACATATAATTTTTTTAAGCACAACCAAAGGATAAGATTGTGTTTATAGAAACGTATTATGTAATTATATTTCCTTACAATATTACAGAGTGAAATAATTACTCAACTATAGATAAATGATATAAAAAAGAAGTTAATTTTTTTGAATCATATTTATTTTCACACATAATATATTTAAGGTTTTAAGGCCCTCAATTTTCCTTTGATCATTTGATTGTTTGTGATTGATGACCACAATCACTCCCTACAAATATATATGATTTCCTTTTATGTACATATATCTACATTACGCTACTGGTCTCATATTAGAAAGCATATTTTTTGTGGCATTCGCATTTCCATTTCCTATTTATGAATAATATGTGTTATTAACCCATTTTATTATGGGGATTCTTCAACAATAGTATTTTAAATTATCAAACAATTGATTACTGTGATTATGTTTATCATGTGAGGACACATTTTAATTAGGGTTGGGAGAATGTAACACCCAGATAATTTAGCATATTTTTCTTTTTTTTAATATATATCTTTTACTGAATACAATATTGAGATATCTTTTGTTACAAGCATGAGCGAAATTCGATGATAGCATGTGTCATATGAAAGACCATGTTTTACCAAAAGATAGTTTATTATTAAAATATTATTATTTAATATAATAATATATTAAAATGATGTTAAGAAATATTTATAAAAATTATTAAATAACATATGAAAATATATTGTTTATAAAAAAATAATATGTATTTATTAGTTAATAATTAATTTAAAACAAAAATTTAAACCAATTAAATATAAAGAATATGAGTTTTTTATTATCCCAAAGGCATTTTGTTTTAATAAATTTAATTAATTAATATTAGTAAATTATATTAATGGAATATATATGTTAAATATACAATAAATATTTGTATATTCATAAAATTCATTCTATTATCATATGATAACAACAAACCCTATATTACACATAAAAATTTATATTTTTAGAAAGAATATTTTAATCACATTTTAATAAAGATTCTATATAAAATCGAATTATTTTCACTTTTATATATTATTTTTCATAAAAATAAAATTCTTTATTATAAATCCGAACATAAAACAATATATTCATTTGATTTTTTGTTATTTTTTGATAAGTTTCATGTTTTAAAAAATAATAAAAAATACTAAATTATAATTAAAAAAATTTCATCCAAATAATTTTGTGTGTAAAATTATATTATTGAATTTTTTTTATGGTTTAAATAATTTAATTTTTTATATTTATTAATCCAATTTATATTATTTATATCAATTTTATAATTAATTTAGATATAAAAAAGTTTCAATCTTTTGCATGTCTTAAACTTTAATAACATGTTTTCTAACCCCGTAAATTCGATTCATTTTAATTTAAATACTGAAACTCATGTGTTTTGAATTTTTAAAAATGGATTCAATATTTGTAAAATGTTGGTTCAAATTATGTAAATAGATTTATTTTATTTTCATTCATTATGGTTTGTATTTTAGCTCAATTTTATTAACACGATAAAAGTTAAATCATGTAATTATGTTTAAAAATAATGTTATAATTATTATAAAATTATCCGAAAACAAGTCATAAATATATTTGATGAGTTTGGTTTGACCAGAATCATAATTCGATTGAAATTATAACACTATTTAATTCACTTGTGTGAGATAATGACATTATATATTTTTTAAGAAGAGTTAAAGATGTCATAATCATACTCTAAAAACTGTACCATTGGTAATATAGTTTTAAGCAAGAGATAAATTCAACTGTAAATAGTCATTTTGAATAAGAAATGTTTTTATTTTTCATGGTTATTTATCTATAATTTTATGGAATTAAATTATTACCTTAAATGATTACACTGTGATGATTTCGTAATTGCATGATTAATGGAAATATATAATAAATGATATTCTAAATATTATAATAATTATATTTTGATATAATTAATTTCATCCATGACATTTCTCAAATACTTTGACATATTAGGGATTATTTAAAAGAGTTTTATCTATCTTATAATGTATTTATGATTTTTTCAAAGATAAATAATAAATATTTTTAAAATTGATAGTAATGATATTTTGTCAAATTAATATTTTATTAAATTATATAACACTATTAAAAAATATTTAAAAAAAAATATGTTATAAAATTTCATAAATTATTCATTTATGGTCTAATTTATATCAAATAAGTAAAATTTACAACCTTCTATATTGAAAAATATGTTACCATAGTAAAAACTAAAATAAGGTAACTAAGGTATAATTAAATTGGTAATGTTTATAAAATTCCAAAATATGTATAAATTTTTTTTAAATATTAGAACCTTTTATATTAATATATTGAAATAAATGTCATTTTGGTGATATTTTTATTGATATATAATTTATTAGAAATTAATATTTTTTGAATTTCCTAAGACCCCGTCACCTAAATTATAAAAATTCACCTCCTCCATAATTTAATTTCACAACATAGAGACTTCTAGATCAACCAAAAATATAAATTTTATTTTGATAACATACTGAGGAAAATTCATAGGTTTTTATCATCTCAAAAGCCTAACCCTAGTGTTTCTAAGTTGATATCCAAAGGTGGTTCTCTAAAAAAGAGGGAATCATCTTTATCGACTCCTTCAAGATTATTTCTTCTTCTACGTCCTCCTCACACATTATTTCCATCCTAAAGTAACAAATATATTGTAAAATAAATTAGAAGTTATTACTATGATAACGTAACAACCATACTTCACCTTTTATTCATCCTACAAAAAATGAAATCACCACGCATGGGTACATACGACCTACCATCTTCACACCATCGTGTAATCTATTTTTCATCTCTCCATTATTTGTATGTGTATAATGATAGATATAAGTTATATTAATAATAAATAAGAAATGTAATATATTCTTTATAATTAATATTTCATTCAATTTTTAACCTTTAACCATTATGGGAATGATACCATTGATTGTGCATACGCCCGGTTCGCCGTTTCCATAATGCGATGCAATTCATTTTCCACATTAACCATTTGAAAATGATTATAAAGACATTTATATTAAGTAAGTATAATATATATGAACATAATATCATTAAATATATAATAAATATATCATACTCATACAAATAGAACTTAGATACCAAAACATTCATAATAAAATGAAATACATGACACGCAAAACAAGGGTAATAATGAAATGTTATTAACAATTGTGTGTACGCACGACTCCCCATTTCCATGATGTGATGTGATGAATTTTCCATAATAACCATTAAAAATGATTATAAATATGTATATAATAATTAAATATAATATCTTGGAACTTAATATGATTTTACATATGAAATAAATATATCCTACTCATAAAAAATTCGACTTAGATTCCAAAACATGCATCGGAAAATGAAATTGTCAACACCCTATACAAGGGTAAAAATGAAATATTACCAACAAATGGGTGACAAGATAATATAAGAGGATCATATACGATATAATAAATATTAAGTTGGTTCTATAGTAAAATAATAACATTTTTTACACCATTATACTTGAGGTTAAATAATATCTCACTAAAGTAAAAGATAAGGGTTATTTCACAATCTCATTTTCATTAGGGATTGTTTATACATAAGTATACACTTTGGAATATTTGTAATCCTTCTATTTGTTTCTTATAAAATTTTCCCAATTTATTTTCACTATTATACTATAAATGTTTATAGTTCTTTCTACTCAGGTTTTAATTTTTATTGAATGGTTAGAAAGGAATATTTTTTCATTTTTCAAAAAGAGGTACATTGGGACTTTTTCAATGGAAAAATGTTTTTTTTAATCTATGCAGTGTGATTGGATTTTCCACTATCCTGATTTCATAACATTTTTAAAATTCCTTTATAATTTTACAAGGGTCTTTTCAATGAGATTTTTTCTTTTATAACTTCCTAAATTTAAAAAAATGATTTCTAATTTAAAAAGGTGTATTTTTTTCAAGATATTTTAATGAATTTATTAAGCTATTTTCAACTATGTAAACATAATTTGTTTTATTTTAGTCATAATTTATTTAGATATCTTATGATACTAAATAATTTTTTTTGATTTTTTTGGAACATTTTGAATGTTGACATTCTATTCATATAATATTCATTTTTTATGGTTAATGTATTGACATTTAATATGATGGATTTTAAATACAAATGTTTATGCTATTAATGTTTTCATATGAGGAATGTAATAGACATAATAAGAAATGGGAAAACAATGTTATAGCCCATTGATGTGTCAGTAGGTCTCATGTGACAAGATAGTTTGTGTATTTAATGATATTTAACTTGTTTATGTATGTTGTCTTGGTTGAAACCTTGACTATATGATTATAATGTCTGGAATTATTCATTCCCTCATTATGAGATTAGTTATTGATATTCTATGTGATTATTCAACAAGTAGAATATCCTTGGTTATGTATTCTCACATGTTTGATTATTTTATATGGTATTATTTATTATTTTCACATTATGATCAATATTATGTTTAAATGTATTCTATTTCAGTTCTTTACCTTGCCTTACTGTTTATGTTTATTTATGATAAATTCTCATATAGGCTTACCCTTACAGATCATTTGATCTCACCCCTTTATTATGTTTTATATTTTCTAGTATTCTATGAGGTATATTATAAATGATATGAAAGGAAAAGTTAAGAGAATAATGGTGCTCATAAATGAGTTATTTGTCTATGTTTTATATTTTAAATTTTAATGTAAGGATCATTTATGTAATCTGGTTTCCAAAACTGCTAAACTAATGTGCCTTTTGGGACTCAATTATTTTATCTATGATAATGTAATAAATTGAGGTACTAGATCTAGATTACTGGGATTATGGTCATTATAAATGGTTTTTAAATCATTGTCATAAAATATGAAGACAATCCAAGCACGTTTTATCATTATATGGTGAGTAAAACGTTTTGTGTTAAAATTTCAATTTTAAACTGATAATGAACACTTTGAGTAATACCAGTCACACCATGAATCATATTAAGGCTTGAATAATTCATATATGTGAAAAATGACATATGTATCAGTCTCTTAATGCACCAAAACTATATAAATGGGTGACCTAGTATTTGAGTATTTTAGTTGTTTTTTTACTAAGATTAATGTGAATTTTGAATGAAAAGGTGTAATTTGAGTTACATTGATCACAAAATTCATCATATTTAGGCGAGGATAATTCCTACATATCCCAAATGAAATATAGATTATTTTAAATAAAATTATTAAAATATTTTGAATTTGTTTCCTTAGTTTTGAGTATGTCAATTGTGTTTTTTACTAAAATGTTATTTTAAATTGGGACCACGTACATTGAGTCATATAGGGAGAATTGTGTATGGGTTAAATATTATAATGATTCTTACATATCAAAAATAAATTGTGAAAATATTTAGAAATTATCAAGACAATATGGTCATGTTTTCTCAGTTTTCAGTGAGTGACACGTTTTGTATTAAAATTTAAATTTTAAACTGATAACAGACACCTCGGGTCATACCGAGAACCAAATGGATTATATTGATGTGTGTTAGATTAATACATGTCACAAATTACTTATGGATATTTTTTGTAACATACCAAAATAATCCGAATGTTTTTTTTGTTTTGAGCATTTTAGTTGTTTTTTATACTAAAATCAATATAATTTTGAATAAAAATATGCAATTGGAGTCATACCAGTCACATCATATGTCTAATTGAGAATATAATGATAATTATATATCCCAAATGACACATGGATAGTTTTAATAAAGTATTCAAATAATCCTTATGTTTTTCCTGGGTTTTTAATTTGGCAATTATTTTTTTACTAAAATCAATGTCAATATAGAATTAAACTATGCTCTTAGGGTCATACTGGTCCCACCATTCATCGAATTATGGTGTGGTAGATTACTGTATGTCCCAAATAAAATTTGGATCATTTTAATAATGTATCAAATCAATAATAACGTTTTTCCTTAGTTTTGAGTATTCCAGTTATTTTTACTAAAATATCATTTTAAACAAGAAACACACACATTGAGTCATATAGGGCATATCGTGTGTGGGTTTGACATTATCCTCTTACATACTTGTCAAAAGTGAATTCTTAATTGTTTTCTTAAATTATCAAGTCAAACGATCATCTTTTCTTATTTTTTATTAAGGGAATAATTTTTTATTAAAATGTAATTTTTAAACTGATAACAGACTCCTTGAGTCGTACCAGGAATATTGAGGATCATATTCAAGTGATGTTAATTCGTTCACATCATAATTTACTTATTGATCATTTGAAAAAATAAATATGAATTATTTTTATCATTTTTTGAGTATAAAAGCAGTTGTTTTACTAAAATTAATGTCATATTTGAATAAAAAGATGCAATTGGAGTAATATTGGTCACATTATGCATCATATTTTTGGGTTGATGATTCTTAAATGTTTCAAATTACATATATATTTTATTCCTAAAGAATAATAACATTACATATTATTTTCCTTGATATTGGGAATGCCATTTTTGTATTTTCTAAAATGTAATTTCAAAATCAAAATAAGAACTTTGAGTCAATGGGTCCCGTCGTGTTTTGGTTTGACATGGGACTAATTTATACACATAAAAAATAATGTATGAATCGTTTTTGTCTAAATTAGCAAGTCAATCTGAGTGTGTAGTGACACATTTTTTTTAAATATCGATTGCAAGTAAAACTTTTGTTTCATTGATTAAGGATTATCATGATGTTTTTCCTAGTGATCATAGAGGTGGATTACCAATCTCTATAAAATAACTTAAATAAGTGGTGGAAAATATTTTTTCAATAAGAAACCTAAAACACTATCACAATGGCCCTTTTAATAAGGGATAATTGTTGTTCATAAATTTCAACAATTGTTATAAAAAACAATCATGGTATCATCCTAATTCACCATTATTTCCAAAAAAAATATTATTCTTTTCAAGCCTGAACACACACTCCTCCTTTGAATTGGTCTCCAACTCTACCTCCTCATTCAACTCGATCTCTGATTCTTAATCAACCTCGGACTTAGACTCTTCCTCTGACTCTCTCTCCACCTCCTTTTCCACCTCTGCCTCCACTTCCTCTATTTCCCAAAAAAATTGTTTTTTGTTGGTTATTTCTTCTAAAAAATTGATATCATCCATTATACATCTCCTTGAGAATGTGATAAAAAATTATATATATGAATTATGAATCTAATTATTTTCACCACAAATATATTTCTTTTTTCATAACACATAATATATCGGAAAACACATAAGGTAATAACCTAAACATAATATCGGCATACATTATGAAAAATTCTACAATACCAGCTCATATCCAAAAAAATGTTTCTTTTAATTTTTTGTACAATGATTTTCTACAATGTTGATAGTACTGAATAAATATAAAAAAAAATTATTATAAAATATATTTAATGAAATTTTAATTACCATTGAAATCACCTATTGGGGGATTATGGTATCTTCAGTATTTCTAGTATATCTCATAAATTTGAAAATATAATATCCACAATTGATGCCATTATCTTGCTTCAGACACTGCAAAAAAATTTACCAATGTAAGCAGTTTTTTTTTAAAATGTTTCTATTATTAAATATTTTTATATATACCTTAGTTGTTTTCATTTATACTTGTATGTGTTCTTTGTCTTTTCATACACTAGCTACGTGCCAGGATTTATATTATATTTAATGGCCTCTATATCATAACAAAATTTCTGTAAAATATAGAATGAAACATATTATTTTAATTATATATATATTGTTGATTATAGTGTATTTCATATTCATAGTACACATCATGTGTGGTTGTCTAGTTGGAAATCTGTGCATTGTATCCAAAAAAAATATTTGAGGTGTCCTGATTGACTGCGGTCATTATACAGTTCTCCTTAAAAAACCAAAACCAAATAAGTAATGTATAAACTAAAAAATATATTTTGTGTGATTATATTATAGAGTTTTACATATTCAGTATAGGCATCAAAAAGATTCCACCATCTGATACTTCTTTATCAAACTAATTAAGTAACTCATCTTTTTTTATTTTCAATTTTTTCATTATCCAAAGAAGATATTTCTATATAAATGATATAGGTTTTAATTAACCCAATTCAAACATATCACAATATTTCTTTTATATAGTTATAATATAAAAACCTATATGAAAATATGAGAATTTACTAACACTAATTAACATATTATCTCACTATTTGGATTGATTTGTTATGAAATTGTACCTTATGTATGTAATCACACATGATATTCCTAGCCATTAATGCTTGAGAATATTTATTATAAGATTTATACTAATAACCTCTATCATGGAATTCAATAAATTTCTTCTTCGTATTGAATTTTATATATATTTTTATCTCTGAATAACATCTCTGCATAAAGCTATAATGGTCCTAAATGTTGATATTGAACTGAAGGGAAAAATATACTCTTATCATTCCCTTTTGATTTATTGGTTGGTTTACCCTATGTTTTGATCTAACCTTCTATTTCCCCACTACTTTATCCTTTCGTAATATCATACCTCACTTCTGACATTTTGTCACCAACTATTGAAGGTTTTTCATATGATAATTATGTTTAATATATACCTCATTTATCTTTATAATTTTATACAACCATGCTATAAAAGATCCAATACCATCATTTACCTTTATAATATCATGACCATCTAGTAGAACATGGAACTTAATATTAGGCTCATGAGCTACCTAAATCGTAAGACTAATTTTATATCATTTTGATTTTATTATTTTGTAGCTTGTCTCATAGAATATTATACATTGTACCCATCACAACATGATGGTGTATGGTTGGTGATTGATACAAATCATATAAAACTAAAACCTATAGAATTCTAGTAACATAAAGTTATCAAAAGTTGTTTGACCCACATTTAAAAGAATGTGTAATTTAAAAATTGATGACCTTGTGTAATGTTTGCACGTAGGGGGAATGACTAGCTTCAAAGCTAGTAGTATAATTTTGTTCATGGGTATATCTTTTCTCCACCAGCAATTCTGTATAATCCTTTCTTATACAATGGTCTGCTAAATCAGACCAAATAGTAATATCATGTAGTGAGTCTAGTTGTGTATATATTCTTCAAAAACTGTTATATGTATCATCATGTGGTTTTACCTTCTTGAAATATGTTTGATGATAGACTCTATAACATAATCGTCTAACACATCCATATTATACCTGCCTATTCAAATTGTTGAAAGTATGTTTTGTTCTAGTATATTCATTACTGATTCTTATGTCTAAACCAAATAAAAGATATGAATATAAATAGATCCTTTTATATAATACTATGATAAATTATAATTAATTACAATTATGTCTTACTTATACATGTTTCCCAAAAAAATCACCAACTAGATTACCCTTTTTTACATAAACCTCTTTCCCGACTACATGGAATTGGATGAAATTGCCTTCATATTTTGATTCATCAATCAACATATAAAAAAGTAACATATTTTTGGTTTCCTACCTCATAATTGAATATTTATTATTGATTTAAAATTCGTAAGAATTTATTCTATAACAAAGTGTACCCATATCATTTCTTTGTGATAATGTTACATTGGTTTTGATGAACGTTATTTATTTTTATAACACTTTTTTTATTTAATACTTTTACAATTATGACATACCTTAGATAAAATAAATAAGGTTAAAAAAATATTACCGACTACAATGCACCTAATATTATTTCTAATTAACACGATTGATGAAAGGATTCCTTGTTTCCTTATTTATAATGTGTGAATAACTACCTGGTGGGTGGGGCTTTACGTTCCCATTAGTATCTCTAAGATGTAACTTTATAAAAAATGTCTAGAATCCTCTATGGGATTTTCCTGTAGCCATTAAGGAAAATTTCTTATAGAAATATTCTAAAATAAATTAACACTAAAATGAATAACATAAATTAAATCAATGTTTCATTATATAATATTTTGGTAAAATAGAAAAATTATATTGTAACATTATCATTATATATTTTAAAAGGATTTCCTTATTTAAATGATTTATGTGGGGTCATGAATCTATATTAATTGGAACATTCAACCACATTATAACCCCATGATAATTAATTAACATTGAATTATTGTGGTAAATAGGTTCATCATGTTGAATCAAACCAACCTCAAATTTTATACCTTTACTTATTTCCTTGATAGTATTATTCAACATTGTGATGCTACAAAATTGTTGTTTTTTTAAAAAATATGTTAATGATCCCCAAATAATTCTATAGTTTGTCATCGCAAGTCTATTCTTCCTTTGGATTGGTAACATCATAATGTGTAGAAGACATTATCTACATGAGTAGTCTAACAATTGCTTTTGAATAACAACAATGTAAACATGGATAAAGGATCTGAGAAGGGTCACATTGATTATCTATTTCAAAAGTAATGAACTATTTATCTCTATATTCATAATATTATTTCAAATGATTAGTATGTATTCATTATAAAGTAAATTGATAATTAAATTAAAGAAAAGTAATACCCCACTATGATATGTATTGTCTTTTCAATTTATCCAACGGTTAAAGTTATAGACAATTTTCATCCTCCTTATCTTTTTATCCTGAATAGTTGTTATTACATTTTTTTATACTCATCCCCCATATCTTATTCACATCCACCTATGTTTCATGAACTAATCTAACAAAATGTCATCCCATACTAGGTACTGGTGATCATTTCGGATGAATACTATTCAGTGTAGTTAAATTGTTTTTGAAGAAATATGGGTTGAGTCTCATGAAACAAAATGAAATAATAATATTTTTGGAGATAAAGATGGTGGGGTGTATATTTGTCCCCTTAAAAAAATTTAAACTAACACAAATTATTTTAAAATTTCATATATCATATCAAAATTCTCAAAGGTCTCTCACACTACCATGAGAATATCAAATCATCCTCACTGAGTTTCACTAACAGTAATATATGTTACTAGTCCTTTTCCCTCACATTTAACTCGAATGTAAGATCTCTATATCTATTGATGTTCTTGTATAGGGTTTAAGTATAAAAATAAAACAATAATACTAACTGGGCCCTAAAATATTCAATATATGTATTTGATTATATATTTCAAGTATTAGCTCTCAAAATACATATGTAATTGTAGTCACTGTTTACTATCCAAAATACCATGGTAACAAAATTAATTGAATTCATATCATACCCACGAATTATTCTTTTCATACCATAAGTTTGTACCAGGGTTTTGACCTAATATTCAAACAATTTCATTAATTATTTCTCTTTGTAAAGAACCACACAATTGGTTCCCCAATACATTAGTTAATACTATCATCTAAAAAAGCATAAAAAACTACAATATAAATGTCACATCACCCTAACCATAGCCCTTGATGAATCTCTAACATTTCGTTAGTAACACACAATTTAACATTACCTACCTAGTCTTCACATAAAACCTATACCTTGTTATTTTTTTACGGAAATGTTCTTTTTCCAATGTATACTCAAAACCCACTCATTTTAAAAAATAATAGAACTAAAATTTTATTTATGGATTATAACATATGAAATTTTAAAAATAAAAGAATTAATATTAAAATCCAAGATGATATGTATTATAATTACCTTTAATCAATAAAATTATCTATTCCCAAATATATTTATGTTTATAAATAACATTATTTTCTTTCCAATCCTAGCCTAAAATATTTCTTCAATTAGTCTTTATAGAAACCTTGTTCACTAAAATTAATATCTTTGGGGAAAAATAAAGCTAGTGAAAATGTACCAAGCTTTCATTTGATGAAAATATTCCAATTGTGGAGAGGATTAGGCTGAAAGGAGGGATGGATATCTCTTCTCATTGTGGAAGAAATACCATCGAGAGTCATGTTCGAACCCTTCTAAATATGTCAAGGATGAAGTGGGAGAGAATGAAAAGGTGTGTTGGGAATTTTTTTTCCACAAAAATGTTCAACAAAAGTATTTTTACGAGATAACCCATCACAGTATTATTCTCTTCCAAAAATGAATAACTAGAGCATTCTAATAGGATCCAATGTAACTATACACAAATTAAATGTCATTTTTGACGGAGTGGTTTCAATAGTAACCAAGTGAGTTTTATAAGAAAAGGAATTTCATGAAACCAAAAAAAATCATTCATTATATTTTGATTAATCTTTAGGGTTCATTTTTTTGTTCCCATGAAGTATTAAATTAGAAGGATGAAAGGATAAAAGAGTTAACATATGGATTGGGAGATGTAGTATTCCAATCCATGGTAGCGGATTTGACGGACATTAATGAATACAATATGAGAGGGAGGTATATCATCAAGTAAGCTTGGACCCACAAATATTCAATGAAGTCTAGTTAGAAATATGTAGTCTAATCCATCCACAAGATATGGAAGTAAATCAAGCATCTATGGATGGATTAAATAATGGTAGTTAGGGTTAGTTATACTCGAGTATTGATGTAATATACATGTGTTCATGATTGTAACAATTTTCATGCAAGATGCATTCAAATGTGGACATTTATGAAAAATGTGAATTGTTTTTTAGATCTATATTACCAAAATTAATACTTATATATACAACCATATTTATATAACCCATTTTTATTTTTAGAATTAACAATGATTAATAATTTTAATCCATAATAATAATCAATGAAAAATTTCAAATAACACCTCATTTTCACTCATTTTACAAAGGTTGTATGACAACCATCAAAAATATAATTCACAATACACCATAATATACCACCAACCAAAATTTATTCCTAGAAAACACATTTTAATTTAACTAGATTTAATTTATCAATTCATTTATGGTAAAAATTACAACAATCATAAATATAATGCAATAATGCTATGTATAATTTAGTTTTTTAATATTTCACACAAGATTAACATAACAGTTTTAATAATTCTAGAATATGTTATATCATCATCTCGTTATTCAATAATATATCCCACATGTGAAATTATATACAGATTTGTATTCTAATTGTCTATGCACAAAAAATTATAATCAACTAAAAGAAAATATACATGAATAACCACAAATTATATCATTTTATGGGAGATGAACAAACTTCCTTTATTCATTCTACTATAAAACCTATACAACAGTAATTATCAAATATTAATTAAGAGAAAATATTCACCTCTAATTAAATGAAATTTTATAAAGTTGATTTTCTCAATGAATACACATATATTCATGATTATTCTTATTATCTTAATCTTTATTTCATCAACATGGGTATGAAATACTATGGAAAAAAGAATCAATTAATGAAAAACCAGATTATCTAAAAGGTAACAATAAATAATATAATGGAAACATCAATACAATCACCATAAGTTACAGTAGAGGATGGAGTTGCAGTTGATACTGGTCTCATATGAAGCTAAATTGAGTTTAAAGAGTAGTAATGGAATTATGTAGGTATAGGTAACTGATAGAGAGAGAGAGATAGAGAAATGAGGTGTAAGGTTTTTCATGGTTAAGAACTTCTCAAAAAATGAAAACTATGGAAACCAAACAATAAAACAATGAGATGTAAAAATTAGAAAATCACATGTCGTACATTCTAGCATTCATTTATCTGAGGGAACATATAGAGATAACACTAGAAGTTGGGAGTTCCGTGAATGTTTGTGAATCATGAATGAACTAGTCATGGTTAAGGTTTTCTAAATAGATTGGGGACACTTTTATTAGTGATTTAAAAAAAACAATGCTAAAGACATTTTTCATCTGTGCTAAATTGATAAGCACTGATAAATCATGTTCTTTATTAGAGCCAAAATATCGCTAATAATAGATTTATAATTCTACTTAATAAATCAATTTTTTAAAACAATTTGTAAAGTATATATCTATTTATTAAAATTTTATAATTATTCACATATAGTTTATTTATTTATTTTTAAAATACATATTTTTTAAAAAAAATATATAATTTATTAATAAAAATAAATATTTAATATTATAAATATAGTAAATATAAATTTATAGTTATTTTTATAATTATTTATTCATAGTTATTTATTTATAATTATTTACATATAATTATAGATTTAAAATTATTTATTCATATTTATTTATAATTATTTTTATATTTATATAATTATATTTATATATATAATTATATATATTAAATAAATATATATAAATATAAATATGATAAAAATATTCATTATTTAAATATATTATTAGATTTTTATAATTATTTATTTACAAATAAATGAATAATGGTATTAAAATATAATATTTATATATTTATATATATATAGCCCATACATTGTGGCTCAGTGGTAGTTTACCATAGGGGTCATAGTAAGGTATGAAGTTTGATTTTTGCCGATTTCATCCCTACATTGTATATTTCCTGCTTTTATTTATAATGTATTCCCTTTCCCCAAATAAACCAAGGCTTCGACCACATATCATATATATATATATATTAAAAATATAAATATAGTCTATAGTATATACATTATTTAAATAAATGTATTATAATTTTATAATTATTTAAATATATATAATTAATTATTTATTATTATATAAATACTTTATTAAAAAATAAAATTTATTTATTTATAATAGTTATAAATATATAATTTTATAAATATAGTAAGTATGCATTTAAAATTAGATTTATTCATAAATATCTTTTTAAGAATATATTTTTGACATTATTAATGAATATATAATCTTATATATATGCATTTGAAAAATGATTGAAATAGAATAACTAAAAAGGACTACACTTTAAAAATATTGAAAAATGTATACGTTTTATTAAATAAAAATAAATTATTAAAACCCTTGGATATATATATATATAACAGTAAAGGCGAATAGATATTTGGAATTCCAAAATATAGTAAATATATTTGTATAAATAAATTATAGAGAATGATAAAATTAAAAAACAAAATATTAAATAATGAAAATGAATAAATAATACCGAATGGTAACAGAATGAAAATTAAATATAAATTTTATTGATTAAAAACATAATCTATTAAATATAACATGTTATAATTAAATTCTAAAATATACTAAAATTTAAATAAATTACATTAATATTAGGTGTTTGTGTTTTTATATAAGATTTCAGTTGTTGCATAAATATTTGTTTGTTTATGTTGTATTTAAAAATGCCTTAATTAAATATATATATATATATATATATATGACAAAGCAATGTAACACATGTTTGATATATGTTAAATTGAAAAATCAAACATCATTGAAAATAAATAAGACAACAATATGTTTTTAATTATTAAATTTTATTCATTTTCTATATATTTATATTTAATATATATTATTAATTACTTTATATAAATAATATATACATATATATAATATAATTATTCATGTATATTAATAATTGTTTTATTAATATTATTTTATATAATTTTGTAAATTATTCATTTTAAAATTTTTGATTATTTATTACAATTTATTCATTTCATATTTATATATTTAATATATACTATTAATTAATATATATTTATATATATATTTATATTGAATTTGTTCCATTTTTATCAATGTTTATTTTATGAATAGAATGTTCATTATTATTCTTAATTTACACTTTCATAATGTTAATTGTTTTTGTCATTGTAATCATGTTACATGTCTACATATTTATTATATACTATTTATTAATATTTATAACTTATATATATTTTTGTAAAATTTATTAATTTTTAGAAATAATTATATAATTAATAAAATTGATAACATTTTTTAAAAAATAATTAATTTATTTTATTTATTTTATTTAATTATGAACAACTATCAGCACAGAAAATAACGCTCTGATAAAGGGTACCCTTTATCCATGGTTAAAATAAAGCATTGACAACGAGTAACTTTTATCATTTCTAAAAAGAGCACTCAAAAAGGGAACCTTTTAAAAGCACTATATAAAACTTCTAATAAAGGCTACCTTTTATCAATGAAAAAAATAGCACCGCTAAAGGGAACTTTTATCATTACTTAATTAGAGCTATAAAAGGTACCCTTTATTAGTTCTCTTTTTATCACTGATAAAAGTGGCCATTATCAGTGCTTTTTTTCTAGCATTGTTAAAGGTCAACACTGTTAAAGTTATTTTTTGAAGTTTTTATAACAAATTTAATCATGGATTCTAAGGGATAAAATGATTAATGTAAAAGATGGATTAAAAATAAATTATTACTATAAAGGGATCTTTAATCAAAAGAATGACTAGATCATTTATATCACATGGTCCATCAATTCTCTATGGTTTTAACAATAATATTGAAAAAATTGAGTTATTCAAGCATGTCTAGATTCTCTCAAGAAATAAGAGTTGTAAATAAAATTTGAAAACTAGTTCAAGAGACAATTATGTTTGTTAATAAAAAAATATGATAGTATTTAATGGCTTGAGTTTTGAAAATAATTGGTGTTTTTTTAAATTAATTCACTTAGAATTTTAAAACTGTTTCATATAATCATTTATAAAAGGTGAGTTAATATCCCAAATTAGTTTCTCAACTTATCCTGGAATAATATTTTTTAATTTAATTCCAGTTAAGATCACATGTTTAAAAAAAATAATAAACATGAAATATAAAATACAATTTTTTTGAAAATCAAAAATATTAGAAATAATATATTTTAAAAATCTTTAACTATAAATGTTACGTAACACCCCATGATATTGGATTATATTTTCAATATAAAAAAATGATATGTATGATTTCTTATGATAATTAATTCAAGGTAATATGTGGATAAGTATTTTAAATTATAAAATGAAGCACATTATATAGTATTTAATCTAAATAAAATCTCCAAAAATAATTTTAAATTCACTTCATAAATACTTTGGATCATAAAGAACTATTTTTAATATTCCATTTATGAGCATGGGTTTTGTCCAATTTTTTGTATTTAAAAATTAATTCTGAGAATTAAACATATGAAAATTTATTTTTCACACATGTATAAACTAAATTCTTTTCTTATCTATTTGTTAGAAATAAAAATTGAATCATTAGAAGGAATAAATATATACTGAAGAATTATTTTAATGCATTAAATCTGTTTTTAACTATATTAATTAAACTAAGAACTATTTTTCAATGAGGTTAAAAATTTGTTGATAATATATTAAATAAAATAATTTAAAAATAATTTAGTAGTTTTTAATAGGTTAGGAGTGATAATAACTCATGTTTTCTGTATTTTTCTTAAAATAATTTTTTTCCAAATTTTGTGCCCTTATTTTAAAATAAATTTTAAAAAAATGTAAAAATATAATATGATAATTTTTTTATATATTTTTATTAATAGTGTCTACATTTAGTAATAATATCAATTTTGGGTTTGTTATTTTTGAATATTTATCATCATAAAACATTCTCAACATGGTAAGGGTTACAAAATTAAGAGGGGTTAAACATAGAAATAAAGCATAAAATATCTATACTTCTTAGATATTTGTGATTGATTAAGTGTATTTCGTCCCAAACATGTCTTTTATTTGAATTATTGTTTCAATGTATTTCACTTTTACAAGATCATGAATTTATATATATTGTAATGTTTTATGTATTTACATGAGTGACACTCCCTCACATATAATAGGAGGTGATCTTCTCATCACTCCTTCACACAATTTAAACTGTATATATTAACCAATATCTAAACAAATTAATGCATAACATCCTTCATAATTTCATAGATATTCTTTCCAAAAGTCTAGTGCTTGAAAGATTGTGGTTTATTCCAAAGGAGGTTACCAAAGAAGAGGTATTTATTATTACTGGTTTATTTTCGAGTACCTTCTTCATTAACCTCCTCCAAATAAATTATAACTATTATAACATGATTAAATAAATACTATTACCATAATTTAATAATTTTATGTCAATTTGTTATTAATTTTATACATATTTCCTATTTTACCAGAAATGATAATGTCAGACTAGAAAACATGTGGACTTCTAGCTCGATAAAGATAAACGATTTGTTTTTCTTATCTAATGTACATGGATGGTAATATAGATGGATTTAATTAAAACATAAAATATTTATGATATTATTACGAATGTAAATAGATATATTATTATTTATATTTATTTATTTCCATTAATTATTCATTGAAAGCATTCCTCTTGTGTATATATAGATTATGGTTTCTGCAAAGGGATGTAATTTATTTCTTCTGAAAACTATATGTAAATGGTTATAAAAATTTATATAATGATTAAATATGAAAATTTTAATTATATTTTGATTCTATGGATAATGAGACCATTAACATTATGGAAGGACTGGAACTGTCAAACTGAAACAAGCATGAAAAATGGAATAGTTAACTCGTTGAATGTTTATTTTAATAAAGGTTTTTTAATAAACAAGTAATTAATAATTATAATGGATTTTTATCTCATAATATAGGTTTGAATTTGGTTCCAGTATATTTTTATAATAATATATTTTTATATATAATCTTATGAGTGAGTATGAAAAATTTCAAGACACAAGGTAAGGGGTTATGTTATAATATAAATTTTCTATCTAGGGTTGTCTATGTAAGATTTATATTTTGGGAAATTTTATGATACTTATCTCTTAATCCTGACATGTTTCCTCAATTTTAGTTGTTTCTATGGGTTTCATGTTTTATTTCCCTTATATTCTATTTTCCACATAAAATTATTGAGAGAATACATATAATAAAATTCATCCTTATTTCTTCTTTGGTTGGAGGACATTTTCTTCCATGTTTCTATTCTTGAAAAAATTTCAATACTTATTTTTTATAATAAAATTAATATTAAGTATTATTTTAACCCATGTTTTACATTATTTTAATGGTTTTTAAAAGGAATTTTTATATTGTTTTATCAATAAGTTATTTATGAGTTTTTACAAAACAGATTGTAAGGAAGAATTATGTTAACATTTAATAAATTATGTTATTTGCCCACTTTCAAAATTGTTTGTTGAAATAAAGATCCATTTCAATGTTTACATAGCCATTTGAAAACAAGCTAATTTTATCAATATTCTAAGAAATATTATTTAAAATTTTAAAAAAAGAAAATGATATTTTCCCCTTGTTTTCCAAGAAAGGATCAAATATTATATTATTTTTATTTATCATTTATATCTATATCATTTGATGTCAAATTAATTATAAATTTACTATAATGATACCTTCTAATATATTTATATGTATGGTTTATGATGATGTGTATTTTTAGGATGATTTCATGAAATTGTTTTCTTTTACATTATTTAATTAAAAAATGTTGAAATGTTGAATTTTTTTATGATATTACAGCAGACGTGTATGAATTACATTATTTTATGAGTGGGTATAGAACTATACATACCTCTTATTAACTAGGTAATGATTTATATATCATTATGCAATATCAAGAGGATGAGGAGTAAGCCCATTCTAGGAATGAGAGGATTGGTTGGGGTGTGAACCCAATCCATTATAAGGCCTTGCCTACTATATGATAATGGTCTCAATAGAGATCCTTGACTACAAATCATATTTCCTATTATTATAATTGTTCCAAATATCCTATAACATGTTATTTTTCTTTAGATATGCTTGCATTTCCCATGATTTATTAGTGATGATTACTCTCTCTTATAACTATTATCTTTTCAAATTTTAACAATTTATTCCATGACTCATGATTTATAATATATAACTAATTGGGATTGAGGTTCATAAGTTATGATCATGTTTTAATAGACTTGTTATTATATTAGGATTCCATATTTTCATCATATTATATCTACCATATTTACACATATTGATCATTTGAGCTCATTTGTTCATATGTTTCTATTTTTCTTACGTTATGATGATAGGGTTTTATTAAAATACATATAAGAAGTCTATGAGAGAAGTAGTTTTCTAGTTATATTAGAGATATTTTAGGTAATAGTTTTATTCTGTATCTATTCTCCAAATAAACTAAACCTTTTTTAGTTCTTGAGTTTGAATTTATTTGTAATATAAAAAATCTTAATCTAAATGATGAAATACAAGTATACGTTTTACCTGATTCACATCAGTTGGTATCAGAGTAGGGTTAATTTATTTTTGAAGATTATGTTATATATAATAGAATACTATAATTTAAGAAAAACTTTGATGAAATTATTGTGATATATGGTGAAACTAAATGTTTAAAAGGATGATAAGATGGATTTATAATTTTAGACATCTTGGTAATGATTTTCATGATTATATGATTTCCCTATCTAATTATTGTGGATTTAATATTAAACTAAGAAACTTAATGAAATTAATTTGATATAAGTCGATGTAATATTGTTAAAAATTTATGTGGTGAATAATTCAATGATTTTCATATCGATATACCAAAGAACATGGGATTTGGAATGAAATATCTTGTTGTTATGCTCATGAAACTCTCTCTATTCATAAATCATTATGACCTAAAAAATGTGAAAGGGATGTACCAAAAAACTATTGAGTATTTCAGGATATTGTATCTACCTTCTTTTAGATTTTTCTTTGATCCTCAGGTGCCATTTCAATTTATCAGTGAAACTAAAAATATATTTTCCATTCTCTATTTGTCGAAGCATGAATTTTTCTTCAAAGATGTGTATCATTTAGATGGAAAGTTAGATCAATGATGAAATATTATTAAGCATATAAGGAAAGTGTATGAAATTTATTTCAAGGAATGGTATGAGATTATGGAGTTATTTTTTAAAACATTTCTTCTATGAAAAAAATTCATGAATATAGACAAGGAATTCATTAAGTGTGACTAGAATGATCATTAATCAGTTGGTAGCTATGTGGAAAATTTTACAATCCTTTTTTGGTATGCTTATAGATTTATAATCTCCCATGAAATAAAAAATGATTGGGTCTTTAGTATCTAAAAACATGGTATATGAATTTAATTATCCAAAAGGGTATTTAATCACTTAAAAAAATATTTCAATGTTCTCAAAAGGTATAAATAGAGAGTGTATATTCTCATCATTCTCACTATACTTATATGAATAGAAACATTGGTTTTTGAAGAAATTCTAGTTTTTAATCACGTAAAGGAATGGAAATTAATATTTCATTATGTTAGAAGTGTGGAAAGAAGAATAGGGGAAATTATATATATGGGATGATTAAAATTTTAAATTTTATAAATCAGTTCCATCATGTAGGATAATGATAAAGAGATAAAAAGTGGATGGGTCATGAAAATAATGTTGAGAAAGCTCACATAAATGAAACACCCACACTCCAATTAAAAAACAATATAGATTATGTGAATTATGATAACTGGGGCACAAATAAAAATGTTAATGATGATAATTGTTCATGTAAAACTTCTAATCCAAAAGATAAAGAGAATTTTCATGAGATCACAATCACTGATGATGGTCATAAGAATGAAGTGGTGAAAGTTACACTTATCATACACTCTAAAACTAAAAATGTATTATTTGATTTCAGTTCTACCCAATCATTAATATATAAATATTTTTTATGGGAATCACATTTCCATCACAATTATTAGATGTTGAATTATTAATGAAAACTCATAATGGTATGTAGATCTCATATAATATCCATAGAACCTCTTTGATATATGGTTTTGTTAATTTGGTTCCCATAAAACTTATAATCCTCTATCTAATTGAATTTAATGTGATTTTTTCTCTCAAATTGATTTCATTATATGGATCCCACATTAATTTATGACTAAGGGAAGTGAAATTTCATGTTATGAATGAACAACTGATTTTTTATCATTATGAGGATGAATTTGAACTTCTGGAGGAAATTACTTCCATTGTATGGGTCTTGTTAGCTATAAATTATTGTTATTTATCCCAAATGGTTTTAGAGAAACAAATAATTTATGGTATTCCTATTGTGTGGGAATTTACCTATTTATTACATGATGATTTTTCAAGTCTTCCCCAAATCATGAAGATTAGTTTTAAATAGAAATCATTCCATCGTAAAATTACTATTTCAAAGACTAATAATAGAAATTACATATTTGAGTTGAAATAATTAAATAATAATATCCTATATAATATTGATAAGGGATTCATTAGACCAAGTTAATAACTATGGATTGCACCTTTCCATTTTATTATGAATAAATATCGGTCAATACATCATCCAGTTGATTATCATAAATGTAAAAATATTTCTATCTGGGAAAATACCATATACAATGTATTGATGATTTTTCTCAATCTTTATTAGAAGGTAAATAGTTTTCAATGATTTTGTAAGGATATAGATATCATCAGTTTGAGGTAAAAAAGGATGACATATCCAACACAACCATCCATATGAGGTATGGACACTACAAATTTATTTTAATTTTATTTGGACTTTCGAATTCCACTTTTTTCATTATGGATATAATGAATATAGTCTTCAGATATTACGTTGATTAATTGTTGGTAGTCAATATACATGATATTATTATATATTTTAAGAGTAAGTAAGAGCATTGATATCATTTTAGGATTGAGATGAAGACCTTGAGGAAGGAGTAGTTGTGTGATAGATTTAATAAAAAATAATTTTGGATATATAAATTATCATTCTAGTGTAGCTTAACCACATGAGAGGGGATATATATGGATCCTTCATAGATAAATGTTATTGAACATTAGACCAAACAAAAAATTATGGGAATTTACAGTTTTTTTGGGTTTTAAATATACTCTCAATGATTTGTTAAAAATTTCTCAGGAATTTAAAATCCTATAACCATGTTGATAGGTAAGGGAGCCATGTTTCTTAGGAATGATTAATGTGAATAAAATTACAAGGAAACAAAAAATTATATTGGTTTGTTAACCTATGTTCACACTAACCAATAGTTTGGAATGGTTTTTGGATTTATATACTTGCAAAAAATAAGGGACCATGATTTTTTATCATTGAATGGCATTGTATTAGCTTATTCGTCGTGCTAAAAAATAACCAAAATAATGATTTTGAATTGGAAATGGTATTTTGTAATTTGAATTTATGGAGTAAATATATATATGTTTAATGGTGTGACATATATATAGATCATAAAATATTTATGTATATATTAATATTATATGACATGAATATTAATTAATGAAGAAGGTTTGAAATGATTAAATTTTATGACTTCTAAATAATTACCACCCTTGGAATTTGAAAAAGGTGACAGATGATCAGAGTCAAAAGGAACATGATAGTTTGTTTAGGACGAGGATTGAAAATGATCTATTAATTATTTAATTATATAGTATGGTCCTTGAAATAATAAATAAAAGAAAAGTACATATATTTATTTGGTGAATGTTCAACCATCTATTCATGTAAATATTAAAGAGGAATAGAAGAAAGATGTTCAAATTAAAAGAAGTTAAGAATTGATCTAGTGTCCAACCTTGGATTTGATATAATGATAATATTCATGAACAGATCATATGACCCATCAATACTAGAAATAATGATGTATATATTGAATTAATCTAATTATTAATCATTATTAATAAATCCTAGAAGTAAAAAATGTTTATATATTAAAGATTATTTCTAGTAAAATTACATGAAGAGGGGTATTGTGAAGTATATTTCTCAATTCTAGGTATAGTATCAAATTAATGTTAACAAAAATAAGTCTAGGGTAATTTTAAAACCATTAAACAGACCCAAGTGAAAATGAAAAAATCCCCATAGATGTTATCATAGGACTCCCATAGACATATAAATGGGAAAATGGAATTTAGATTGTAAAAAACATCCTTATAAAATTAGAATATATAATTTTTATCATAGGGGATATTTGAATCTTGATCATATCATTGGGATGTACATTGAGGAAGTGGTATGGTTGAATAGATTACCATTATCAATCATATCTAATCAAGACCTGAGGATCACCTTGATTTTTTGAGAAATATTCAGTAATATTGGAATATAGAGTTTAGAGTTAGGACTAAATATCATCTTCATATAGATGGTCAGCATGAGAGGAATCTTCAAACCCTATAAGATATTTTAATATCTTCCTCTATGGATTTCAAATTACCTCTGGATTAACATCCTCCTCTAGATGAATTGTCATAGAAAAATAGACTTCACTCAAGCATTCTGATGTCTCCTCATGGAACCCTCTATGGAAATAAATGCATAAGTTCAAAATGTTTGGATGCAGTTAGGGAGGGAAATCAATTGGAACACGAGATATATAAGGAAAATTGTAGAGAACACTAGATCCATTCACTAACACATTTGGGATGATAAAATTCAATTGAATAGTTTTTTTGATAACTTATATTAGGAAATAGAGTTTTATGTTTATAGAGAAGTCATTCCTAAAGATAATCCTTAGAAAAATTTTATGATATTTGGAATGAATTGATATATATGAGACAAAAATATTGGTCAAAATGTGATTTGTAATCATATCGAGATGAAATATTATTTCTTGTAACATACTTAATAAATATCCATTGTTAATGATTTGTTCCATGTATCTCTTTTAATAATGTCCATACCTAATCATTCACATTAATTAAACGTAGACATAATACCATTGGATAATGATATTCGTATAGTAAATAAATTGGTAAAAATTATAGATCATAGAGATAACAAGGAACAGAATAGATTAGGTTTCTATGGAGGAATTTAAATTTTTGGGAAGCAATGTGGGAACCCAAATATGTGCTAAAGTAGAGGTATCCTCATTTTTTTAACCATAGTGGTATAATTTCAATTGAATAAAAATCTTCTAAGGGGTATAAAATGTAACACCACAATATTCTAGATTTTTTTTACTTTTAATAAAATCGATAACTTGTGAATCGTCAAAGCATGAAAATATGTGAATAATTAATATAAATTAAAAAATATATTACAATATATGGTATTTAAATAAAATAAAATCATTAAATTGAAATTATAATTCACATAAAAATTATTATTGATCCCAAAAAAACTATTTTGAAATATTTCATTTATGGGAGTTAGTTTTAAGAATTTATCTTTCATTTAAAAATTCATTATTACTATTAAAAATATGAATTTATTTATAAGTATATAACATGATTTAATTAGTCATCAATTAATTAGAAATGAAAAACTAATCATTTACAAGTAAAAAAGTTATATTAAAAAAATGATTTTATTCATGCAATGTGTTTTTATCATACTAAAATAAATTAATAAGTTTTATGAATTATTATAATGAAATTTTTAGATACTAAATTAAATAAATAACATTAATATTCATTTATTTGTTTTTATTTGTCGTGAAAATAAAATAAGTTCATTTTTATGTATTTTTTTAAAAGATATTCTTTTTTGTGCAATTATTTTAAGATAAAGTTATATCAATTACAGAAATTCAATATTTTAAAATAGTTTCTATATTTGGAATAATAATTTCCAAATTTATTAATAATTCAATTTTATTTCTAAATAATAGTTTCAATTGTAAAATTTTGTTACCACAATCTGGGAAAAAAGATTACATGGGTAAAACTTATGGATAAAGTATAAAATACCTTTAAAATATGGATAAATATTATTGGTTAACTGGATATCAATATAACTGTGTCCTATCATTGAATTTTTATCCCTTGTTTATACCTTCACATGAATGTGAATTTATTACATATTTTTTAGAATTGATAATAGTTCCACTCCACTCACTTATGAAATAAGGTCCCCTTCATTTCATTACTTCACACATATTATGCCTCTATTTGAGCTAGAACAAGCCCAAATACCTTCCTAACATATCTATAAATATTATGGAGTTTTTTACTCCTTAATTTCCATTCTTTTAAGGGATAAGGTATAATTTATAAGAGGTTTCCAAAAAAAAGGTAATTTCATTGACCAATCTATTTTGAGTTCTATTCATCCTTAACCACCTAAAAAATATTTATAATTATATTTATGTAATTAATTTAGTGTCATTAACATAATTAATTTTTTTAAAGCTATAGGCATTTCCTACATCATTGAAATTCTAGGAGAAACAATAATCTCTATCGTGTGTATGTGTGACTAACACCTTTACATAGTGGTGTGGTTTATTTTTCATGTTTGTTATACTGGGAAAGATATATGGATGGATTTATATAATATAAATGATATTTTGTATATTATTATGACTCTATAATTATAGATTATTATTAAGGTTTCTTTCATTTAATTTATTAGAAAATGAAAATAGTATAATATGAACGTATATTCTTTGAAATGATTTTAAAAAGGAATATTTTTATTATTTTATGAGTGGATTGTTTTATTATATTCTCTAAGAATGTTTGGAAAGAATGTTACTTTCAACATATAAATCATGAATTAATTTTCCTACCACCATGAATATTCATTTTCTTGATGCTTACTTTCGAAATTTTCATGGTAATTTTTAATGATAATCATTTTCTTAATATTATTTTAAATTTTATTGAAAATGGTATCAAAATAAAATGATATAATAATAATATTTTTTGTGTAATTATTGAATAAATTTTCAAATAAATTTTTCATTAATTCTAACATCCTTTGATGAATTCTTAAATAGAGACATTCTATTACGATACAATCAAAATTCTTTCTGAAGATGTCATTGGATTAATTATTTATTAAAGATGATTCCATGAAACCCATTTCTTTATTTGGGTTCATTAAAATATGATGAATTGATTAATGATATTATAATGTTTGGGAAAAAAATGTATGGTTTTGATTATGTTATGAGTGGTCCTATCATTTTATATCCCCCCAATTCAATGGTTGTTGATTTATATCATATGGTATTATATGAAGAGGATATAGAGTGAACCTATTCCATGGATTAAAAGTGGATGGGGAGTGAACTCAAACTATTATGGTACTTATACACTATATTATTGGGATAATTGTACCGATAATTGACTAACGAATTGATTTTATATAACTATGATCATTCCAAAATTACAATGACATGATATGGTGCTTAAGATATGTCGTCAAAGAACATTATTGATAATTGATGATTCCTCGCTCTTATAACTCGTGTCTTTTGTAATGCTAAATATATATGTCATGATTCATTATTTATGTTCTTTTATTGATTAAAAGTATACTTTTTATATATTTATCTTCATACAATTCACTTATAATTATATTATTTATGTATAAGATCATCGATTGGTATATTCCATGATTCTATACCTTAGAATTTAATCCCACCCTTTATTATGATTCAATTTTCATGGGTTATGCTGAATGTGTTAAATTAGATATATCTAAGTAAGGTACTATAAGATAAGACATTTATGGGAGGTAATGATGATATTTGATTAAATAAGTTGATTATTTATATAGTCCGAAAATACCCAAAACATATATGGTTATGTTTTGTGAATTATTGTGAAATATATTAAACTCTCATCTAATATAATGAAATATATATATATATATTATTTTTATTTTTCTTCTAGTTATTTCCCCCCACACATAAATCTTGTAGTGTCCTCAATAAATTCAATCGTATTTTTCATGTAAGAAGATTTTCAATTGAATAATAGAATGCAATCAAATGTTTAACGATTGGTACAACCTAATGTTCTTCATCAAATAGTAGGTTAGAGGAGTGAGATCACATCCATTAGATCATGGGGAATCTTCACATTGATATTCTTTATCCGATATCATTTTACATTAAATGGGTTTTGGATTCCTTCTCAGATATTATAAAAACCCCGAAATGGTTACATTTGTAACTATTAAAGAATTTTACTATTTGGAAATAATTTTACATATATTTAACTTAATCCTTGAGTTAAATAACGCCCCATTGTCTCTATGATAGAATTCCTTTTGTTGAATAAACTTTTAATGAGCTAGTATTTTCTGTTGTTTATAAATTTCTAAATTCCCAATGTATTATCATTTAATTTCTTTTAACTATTCCAGTTGAAATCTATTCTCCTTTCCATATTTATCCTGGTCAATATTCACTCTTCTATAAGTCTAATAGTCTCGGGGTTTACATTTTATAGGTATATTATAGATCTTATTATGAACTAATCAGTAGGGGTTCAATATTATGGGTGCCTTTAATGACATCTTATCAACCCAAAATTTTTATTCAAAACCTTATAAATAGAAATTGTTATTTGACTTTATAATCATATAAAAATTTCCATTGACTTGCATATTTTAAATTTCATCATTCCTATTTTTATTTGGATTTTTCTGTATATGTTTTGTAATGTAGTCTATATTTTTTCTATTATTTTCGCAACATCTGTCTATATAGGTTTTCCCTTCCTCAATAAGTATTGGCCTTGGGACTCCAAATGTACAAAATATTTTTTACCTGAAAAAGGTACACAGAACTTAGGCATCATCAGTTATTGTAGATTTTCCGTCGACATATTTTGAGGTATAATCTACAATATGAAAGATACATGAGATACCACAAGAAATGTTTAAGGGTCTCATAATTTATATTCCCAATAATAATACATTTATTGAAAATAATATTGGTTTTGGGGAAAATACTATCTGTTTGAAAAAATTCTAGTAAATTAGAATTTTTCAAATTTTGATATAACAATTATGCATATATAATAAATGTGGGACAATAAATTATATCTTCCAATGATTTAATATATTTTATTGTAGGTATAATCTATTATCCATGATTTAGAATATTTAAAAAATAAACAAATAAATAATATCAATTTTATGAAAACAAATTCTTATTATATGATCATTTCATATTTCTCATATGTATGTGTCATCAAAAATGAACATTTAGGATTATGATTTAGGTTTTAGAATTATATAAAAACATAAATGAGTTGGTACCTAGAACGATACCAAATAATTTACCACATCACCATACAAGGTTACTACTTTTTCATCTAAGTATAGATATTCTCATGTTATGAGACCATTTAGTGGAATCAAATATAGAGTTTCAACATTAATTGTATGGTTAATTTTATTAGGTGACTGACCACCTGAATTTGTACCTCCTTTCTTATCCATAATCTCTTGGCCTAATTTTAAAATTTGTAACATCCACCTTACCATCACGAGATTAGTATTTTTTATCTACCAAATGTATCTTTTTTTTATTTTACCATAATTTATAGCAACTTTATGTCCAATAAAATAAGATCGTAATTTATTTTAATTAATACAAAATATAAGAAAATCATTTTCATTAGTTGTATAGTATGGTAGTATTAAATAAAGTTTCAAGAAGGTGTAATAAATAAATTATGGTATTCCTTCAAATATTTGGGAAAAACTAATATCATATCAAGGTCATATTTATTTCAATGTAACCCAAATGGGTTATATCACAAACTAGCCTGGTTCGATGTTAAATCAGACACCTGAACTGGTCTGTAAAAACAACCAAAGGGAATCCATAAACCCTGGGGATAAAAAAATGGGATCACAAATAAATTTTTATGTATTGTTTACCACATAATATAAGGAAAAATAAATATGAATCGTAAGAATATAAAAACATTAGTTGGGGAAAGAAATAAATGTTAATATAACTCAATATGACCCATTTTTCACCATCTTCCACAAAACCAACTCGCTTCATGAGAGAACCTAAACAATAACATTAACCTGCAAAATACCTCGGGACTAGTGATGCTGAGTGGAACAAGTAGGGTGTGTAGATAAAAAACTCATTATGTAAGACACAAAGAATCTATAAAAGTCATTTCTTAAAATAGAGAATTAACCGATGTTTTAAAATATAGTTATAAATCTTGATTTTATCTTTTAAAAAATTAAACACAATGTTATATAAATATAATTCCAAAAAATAGAGCATGAATTATACATTAAAACATATTTATATTCTAAAACCATGTTTCTAAATCCAATTTCCTCGTAAAAAATCACAACCCATGTAAGTGAAAGTGTAAGCGAATTAAAATTGAACATATAAGCAGGTTATATCATAAAACCATACTAAGTAAAGGGAAGTATAATTCGTAAAATTAAGCCAAATCATAAAAAACATGAATCCAAATTACCGTGAGGTAGAAATATAATATACAAGGTAAAAGGTCATGGTAATATCCTAAACATCTCATAAGGTGACCCTAGAAAAAATCATTTAGGAACCATTTGTTGTCTTTTCGATACATTCCATGGTCCATAACTATAAACTTTTCTATACTATTATGACTGGTGTCACACCCTCCATGTATATGTTCAAACCATGGGGGATGAAAATTGTCACATCAGGACCCAAAGAAAGATTTTATCAGGACATTATATGATTCTTAATATCACATGATAATAGTATAGGGGAATGGGGAGGACATAAAAATCAAGCCATAGTCTATAACCCTCTGATTCAAACATTAATTCATTTTCTATTCCCTAACATCAACCATATGGAGTCCCACTCTATTAATATAATAACCATAGGGGTTCCCATCATATAGAAAACATTTTTTAAGTGCCAACCAGGACGTGAAATCATGTGTTTTAATCCATTTTCCTTGAAAATAAAAATGGTGAAAATTTTCCTTATGAATTGAAACCCATAACTATTCCCATGGAAACACATTTCTTTCCAACCCATTTCAAAAAATAGTGGAATTTTTTTTATCATAAGATGCTAAACGACCCTTATTTATCAAGTGGCTACCCAATCCTACTTCCAACATACCAAAATAAGTGAAGCTTTAGAAACATACCTAAAATCAATATTTGAATTAATTTCGTAATCTAATTATCCATTTAGAAAAAATGATGAATTTCATAAAAATTTGTATGGAAGGAAGTGTGACAAAATGAAGGATACGAGAGGTTGGTGTTTTGAAAACTGGATTTATCAAGATGGATATTTTTTATTGAATTACCATTTATATACATGTTCGAATCTATATATACACCTCACACACAAGTAGATATTCTGATATTCACTAATATATATATATAGAAAATAATAAAAATTTACAAAGGTCTATCCCAAAGAGCAGAAGGAGTAATAAAGAATAAGTACTAGGTTTTACACAAAGGTATCGAACCATGAAGATGCACTAAAACCCATCCAAACCATAATTTCACATGCATCACAACTTTACAAAATCAAAAATAAGAACAAAAAACACATATAAAAATGGATATTTATTTAAGAGTCCAATTTACATTTTATCAAAAAACTTACAAAAATACACATACAAATATAACCATGGAAAATAATTGAAACCCCATTTTAATATAACTAAAATCAAGGAAAGTCATAAAAAATTATTCTAACAACCTACACGAATGAATAACATATTTAAAATTAATTTAAGAATATGAAAGAATCATATTAAATTTTCTGTAATGTATAATTATTGAAACACCTATCTTAATTATGTACCAACAAAACACAACTCCTCACATGACACTAGGATAACCCAAGAACCAAACTGTAAGCCCTAAACATAGAAAATATTTGATGTATATATATACACACACCTTGTCCAGATTTATATGTTCTTACAAACATGTGGGGATATATATAACTTGAGTGTATACATATAACTATATGTGTATATATTTTTACATTCTATCCGAGGAGCCACAAGTCATCTCCATTAGATAATTCCATAATAATTAGCCTCAATTGAGGTATAAAAACCCTTTATGTGCCAATAAAAAACAAAAATTAAGACCGAAATGTTGTTAGGGTTTACCCTAGGTCATAAATCACCCCATGGGGGAGGAAGAAAACAACACAAAAGGTGGAAAAGAAGATGGTGAGATGAGGGAAAGGTAACCAATAAAGATTGCACAATGAATATAGAGGAAAGTGCTAATGATAGAGGGTTAAAGGGGGATTAATTCACATGATGGTATCCCTATATGTTCATTGTGGAGCGTGACATAAGGGGGAGAGTGGGATACTCTTTTTGAAGTTTTAAAATTCTTATGATTAATTTTTTTATTTTTATCTATTTTTTCTTCTGGTAAAGCTGCATAGTTTAGCCGCACTGTCTTCCAGGCCTTATGCCAACTATATGGTGGACTCCATCCAATAGCATAACAGGATATACAATTACTAGGGGTCCAAACACATGTTTTCCTAACCACATGGTCACACGAGTTCTTCTATCTAGTGGCTGGTAGTGAGGCGGATGTTGGAGACGGATAATAAGGAGGTTAGTTACTGATCGACTCTGGGAGGGTCGGATCCTATGTGGGTCGGTGTAGGGGTTATTACCTATCAATAATTAGTGGGTCAGTGCTCAGCGGTCCTGTGTGGGTCAGCGCATACTGATCCTATGAGGGTCAGATCCTGTCTGGGTCAGTACTCAATGATCTTGTGTGGGTCAGCACGTACCTATCTTATGTGGGTCAGACACTGTGTGGGTCATTGCTCAGAGATCCAATGTGGGTCAACTCATACAGATCTTGTGTGGGTTAGATACTGTGTGGGTTATTGCGGGGTTAGTACCTATCGATCATGTTTGGGTCAGACTTCGTATAATCATCATATGTGCCTCTTGATAGAATAAGAATATCTAGATTCGTGACTGATCATCTGAACTTCTATACATCACTTATACCTGTGTGAGATGAGTCTTTTCCCTTGTGGTGTACATGTGCAGTACTTATATATTCATGGTGTTATATGTGAGGTACTTCTACCTTTGTGATATTCTTTCTTCTTGTGTGAGGTCTATTTTTAAGGATAACTTAGGTATATTTATATGAATATACCAAAGTAGTGTGATGACTATTGTTTCTTGATCTATGATTGAGGTATTGCATTTTGGTTTATCTTTTGTGTATTTTGAGACACCTTCAAGCGTCTTGGGGTCCTTACTAAGTATCATTATACTCACCCCTGCACGGGCTTCGCCCGCACCTTGCTGTGTCATGTGCAGATGATGGATAACGCTAACCGAGGACGACGGTACCAGGGATAGTGGTTTCATTGGGGGTGAAACTTAAATGAGACAATCTGTATAGAGAACCATTTTTTGAGCTATACCTACCCTTCAGTTATGATCCTTGGATTCTGTTCAGAGAAGCAGTTTCCAGTTTTACTTGTACTTTCCAGTTTTACTTTTACTTTATAGTTGGGCTTTTTTCCTGACCCCTTTACATACTATACACACCATGTTTACTATATAAGTTTACCTTGTGCTTATATCTTTATGTGTGCATGGTTTGCGTGAGTTTACTGGTTTAGAGGTAATGCCTTCCCGGTTTTAGGTATATGCCTTTCTAGTGATAGTCACCAGCCCCTGGCTTTTGGAAGGCGGGCATGGGGCATTCACAGCATGGGCACCCGAGGACGGGTTGTGAAAAATTGGTATCATAGTAGTCTTTTCAACCAATGAACTTGGACTCTAATCTTCTAATCGTCAATAGTTTTATGTGATATGATTATGTTTATCAGTTTGGGGAATCTAGTGTTGGTGCGGAGGACAATGTATCCATACACCAGGACCCTGGCATCTGACTTCCAACTCATTTCATGGAAACAATGATTGCATGGTGTCTTCTGAAAAGTTTTATTTGTGATATCTTTGAGTCTGCTCACCAGGTATAACTTATTGACTGTGGTGCAAATGTTCTTTTAGCATGCCTCCACACAGACAGCTAGTCAGGGTTCTAGTTAAGGTATGTGATGAGAACCCACCAAGTGACGAGTCTTCTGTGTAGGTCCCCATTACTACTATTGTACCATCGGGTGGTGTACCAACATCATCACTACTCGTTGGGAAGACGATACCACTAGCCCCAGCAAGAAAGGGTTCACGCTGCTTGAGCGTGTTGCACAAGTTCCAATGCCAGAGGCCACCGTGGTTCTGGGTAGAGACAGATACACAAGTGGCTGAGGACTGGCTGGAGGCCATGGTAAGAGTTTTTCAACTGGTTGGGACACTACCTAATCTCATGGTGATCTTTGCTACCAGTCATCTTCAGGCAGTAGTGGGAAGATGGTGGTGCTCATTGCTCCAGGTTAACAATGAGGTGAATCTCATCTAGAGGACTTCGAAAGCCTTTTTAAAGAATATTTCATTGCAACAACCATACGATAAGTGTGTATTGACGCACGCCTGTCGTAGGGCGTGGAAACACAATTATATCCTAAGTTAAAATGTAGTTAATTGGTTGACCTAGTATGTCTCCTAAAGAGGAGTGCACACAAAACAATTTCTCACTTTAAAAGGAGGGTAAAAATGTTGTGAATGGAAATTTGAAATTCAAATGATTGAAAAACTATGAACTCAAAACGGTGATTAGGTCGGGGTCAGTTTCCTAATTATAATGCTATCCTTGTTCAATTTAATTCAAACCTCTTATTCTATGTTGGTTAAAGTGAGTTTCCACAATCATTTCCTCTCACTTCCTTGGTGAAATTATTATTATGAGAGAAAACCTTACCAAGATCTTGGTTTGGTCATCTCTCCTTCCATGTGTAAAATAGTTATATTTAATATCCTTAATTTAAATGTGCAATACCCGATCGTATTTTGTTTATCCTAAACAATCAAGAACATTCACTACACCTTTTACACGTACTGACGATCGTCGAGTACTTCACCACTAGTTCCTGGTTTATTCCATCGTATATAAACAAGAAATTATTGGAGGGAGATATAGAATATTTTACCAAGGAAAAAATAAATAACAGAATTAATATTCCATAACGATCGAACTTGATAATAAAATACGCTATAATAAATTGAAAACAACTTTGAAGAAGAATGAAATTTATTCAATTGTGTCCAGGAACTCAAGCATTACAATGTAGAAAACCAACCCTTCTCTAATCACTCCAAAATTTTACCCCACCATGGTAAGGGTAATCGAGTTTAATGGGGAAGAAGAAGGCATTATAAAACTATGAAAAAGAAAAATAAATAAAAGATAAATCTGAAAATTTCCCCTTCTTGGTGTCCCAGAAGGAATGGGGTGGAGAATGGGATGCTTTCAGATGGTGGAGCTCTCCTCCTTTTATAGCTAAAATGTTACCCCGAATGTCGACGTGTTTTAGCCCCATTAAAATAACATCTTCACCCGTTGATCCCTTCTTCAATATTTTTCATAATTCCCTTGTCTGTGTCCCCTAAAAATCAGTGGATTTGGACATTTATGCTGAGAGTTATGGTCGTTTTACTATGAGCATTTATTCTGTCTAGTCAGACTCTCCAAAACGAAATCCTCCGGATTAGGATGACTTAATGGCACGATAAACGGAAAATTCACTCGGTGAGTCCTTCAAAAAAGATTCTAAAAATGCCTTTCGCGTCCACCCACCGAATTTCACAAGCTTTGGGCCCACAGTGGTTGAGTTATGGATCCTACACCAAAACAAGGTAGAACTGAAAACAGTTTTCTTGAGCCCACTTGTGAGCATTTTTGAGCTTCCATATGGCCGATTAAGCTTTTAGTCCAAAAAGAGTAAATGAATATCTGGATGTTTAGAATCTGGAAAAGAAAGAATTTTTCAATTTGGATCAATGTAGATAATGTTATGGCCAACTACAGAAATAATATAAAACTGTTAAAAATCCAAAATGGCCAATTTTTACTATTCAGCTCAAAATAACACCATTATCATAAAAATGAAACAATTCATCTTAGAGGAACAATTTTGTGGGTTTAAAACATTGATATTAAATATAAATTAATTGAAAATATTTTTTCTGTCAATTCCCCCATGCATATCACTTGGACTCCTGGACAAGTAAAAATCAAATCAAATCAAATCCAAAACACATATCAATGAGATCTATCAAATCAATTACAAGAAACAAAAACATATCATGCCTAATCAAAAGAAATTATTTCAAGTTCTACATTATAGATTTTAATATATTTCCACTTCATTTCTTATCCCATGCACACAAAACACCTACCTCACTTGAATTTTCTCTCATCTCACAAATGTAAAGGCTGAACAAGGCATTTCTCATCCAAACTCACACAAGAGTCATTATAGGTTTGACAAATTCCTAATTCTCCACCCGATGTGAGTCAAGGACACGTGTTTCTCATGAGGACTTTTTAGGGTTATTTTGTGGCTTCTGGTAGGTAGGATTTAGAGGTTAAATGTTCTGAGGCCGAAAAAGGAAGGCTTGGCTCTTATTGAAGCAAAATTGCAAGATTCTAATTTTCACTCAAATATGGTTTCCTTCACTTCCCCTTTGTTGAAAATAGGCTCCATAATCATTCAATTAGCTTAGAATAAAACATTTCAATCTTTTCAAACATGTTTTTTTAATGCTCCAGATAGGCACAACATTCTTTTTACATTGGAAGCTCCAGAAAGGCACAAATTCTCTTGTCATAAAAGCTCCAGAAAAGGAACAGATTTCAACAGAATAATTTTTTAGCATCACACACATCTCTTCCACAATTTATTTTCCACCAAAATTATAACCAAATGAGGTAGTACACCACAAGAAATCTTCTCCCACACTTAAGTTCAACTAGATCATTCCATTTTACTTCAAGAGCAGGTAGGATAGGGAAAATTGGCTTGTAATGTGTCTAAACTAACAGGCAATTCATGGCTACTAGGGGATACAATGAAGGATAAATGTAAATGTGGGCCATAATGAAAAGGATTATTTTGAAAAGGGGTCTTCAAAAAAAATTCCTCAATCATTTAAAACACACGTACCCCAACCATCAAGTTTTGAAAGGAATAAATCAAATTCTAGTTAACGCAAGCATGGTATGGTTCTCTCAAGAAATAAGGTGAATGAAAAGAATATGAAAAAAATGGTTCAGAAGCCTCACAGGAAAGTTATTTCAAAGATATAGACTCTGAAATATGGATTGAGATTCAAAAAGTAGTGTACTTTTCATGAAATGCCAAAAAAATTGAACTTGAAACAAATTCATTTCAGCATTCATTTAAGCTCAGTTTCTTGAAATAGATTGGTTCACTCATTGACATGGGTTTCAAAAAATGGAATTGATAATTTTTTCAGATCAAAAGGTTCAAAAAGATGCCGAAAATTGAAAAATAAACACACAAAAATTTTAAAACACACAATTTTTTTTGTGAAAACAAACATCAACTAAAAATCCTATACTACAAAGGATCCCTCCCCCACACTTAAGTGATGCAGTGTCCTCGATGCATTCAAGTGGATTTAACATATATGTGGATTCCTGATTGAATCACAACAGCTAAGAAAGTATAAAGGAGAGGTACAACCTGACTTATTGGCAATGCAACATTGAGTGTGGATCCTAAGTGTTTCTCTTTGAAAACCTAAAAAAATAAAAAACATAACCTAAGAAATATATTAAAAGAAATGAAAACAGAAATAGGATGAGAAAAGAAGGAAAGATCTTGGTTTAACACCCCAAGTGGGCCCCGGGTTTTGACTGCCTCCAGAGGGGCAGTTCTAATCGGTTATCCCCAATCTAATGGTGGATGAGGTTTTTTTGATTTGAACCACCACATGTGGCTCTTCCCAGCTTGAAGTTCATTTTTTTGTTGATGAGGACTCCATGAATAGAGTACACCAGATCCACCCCCTTCACAATTTGGTACAACATGCATGGTGGGGGTAGGATGAAGTAGGGAACCTCTTCTTCTTTTGTTGCTACATGTGTAACCATCTTGTCTTCTAGTGCCGGATTCAAGGAGGCTTCATCCTCTTGTCTGTTTTCCTCAGGCTCAGCAACATGGATCTCTTCATGATCGGGCTCTTCTAGTAGATATTCAATGACTTCAGGGAGCTCCAGAAGTTCCTCAACAGGTGCTGTGTTTTTCATATCATCCTCCAAGGTGTAGTATGAGTTTGATGATATGGAAATTCAATAGATTTAGGAGAGATAGTCAAATTCTATTCAGAAAATTTTAAATAATTTGAGTTTAAGAATGTATCATCTCCCTGATTTGGTTCGGCATTAATATCCTCTTCAATTGAAAGTTCCTCTTAGAGTAGATCATCAATGGATGGAGGTAGGTAGTCAGGCTCCTCCACATCAAGTTTGGCATAAACTTAATGGATGTTTTTAGTGAAATTAGAGAAGACCAGTGGCACTTCCTTCTTGGCCTTGAATATTTTTAAGTCTACTTGTAGTTCATTGACCATGGCCATCAAATCTTCTGGTGAGATCCATGTTGTTATGCCTCTTTCCAACTGCTTGAACATTATCATCAGTGCATCAGCTCTTCGTTGGAGGGCCTCATTAGTGTAGTCTTTTTCTTGCACCTGTGAGTAATTTTCATTCCATGTAGAATAATAATCATTTGAATTCATTATAGAAAGAATTTATTTGTGTTTTTTTAAGAAAAAAATGTTAAAATTTTACAAAAATATTGCGGCACTACCTCCCTAGAAACGGCGCCAAGTTTGACGCATGCCTTTCGTATGGTGTGGAAAAACAATTATTTCCTATGTTAAAATGTAGTTAAGTGGTTGACCTAGGATTTCTCTTGAAGAGGAGTGCACACAAAACAATTTGAACTTTAAAACGAGGGTAAAAATGTTGTGAAAGGAAATTTGAAATTCAAATGATTGAAATAATATGAAATCAAAAAGGTGATTAGTTTAGGGTCAGTTTCCTAATTATAATGCAATCCTTGTTCAATATAATTCAAACCTCTTCTTCTAAGTTGATTAAAGTGAGTTTCCACAATCGTTTCCTCTCACTTCCTTGGTGAAATTATTATTGTGAGAGAAAACCTTACCAAGATCTTAGTTTGGACAACTCTCCTTCCATGTGTAAAATAGTTATATTGAATATCCTTAATTTAAATTGGCAATACCCGATCGGGTTTCATTTATCCTAAACAATCAAGAACATTCACTACACCTTTTTCACGTACTGACGATCATCGAGTACTTCACCACTAATTCTTGGTTTATTCCATCGTATATAAACAAGAAATTAGTGGAGGGAGATATTGATTATTTTACCAAGGCAAAAATAAATAATGGAATTAATATTCAAGAATGATCGAACTTGATAATAATATTTGCTATAAGAAATTGAAAACAACTTTTATGAAGAAATAAATTTATTCAATTGTGTCCAAGAACTCAAGCATTACAATGTAGAAAACCAACCCTTCTCCAATCACTCCAAATGATTACCCCACCATGGTAAGGGTAATCGAGATGAATGGGGAAGAAGAAGGAATTACAAAACTATGAAAAAGAAAAATAAATAATAGATAAATCGGAAAAGTTCTCTTTCTTGGTGTCCCAGAAGGAATGGGGTGGAGAATGGGATGCTTTCAGAGGGTGGATCTCTCCTCCTTTTATAGCCAGGATGTTCAAACGAATGTCGACGCGTTTTAGTCCTAGTAAATGACATCTTCACACGTTGAGCCCTTTTTGAATGTTGTTTATAATTCCCTTGGCCGTTTCCCCTAAAATTATCAGCGGAGTTGGACATGTATTCCGAGAGTTATGACCGTTTTACTATGAGCATTTATTCTGTCCATTCAGACTCTCCAAAACGAAATCTTCCGGATTAGGGTGATTTAATGACCCCATAAACGAACAATTCACTCAGTGCATCCTTCATAAAAGATGCTCCAAAACGCCATTCGAGTCCACCGGCCTAATTTCACAAACTTTGGGACCAAAGTGGATGAGTTATGGATCATACACCAAAACTAGGTAGAACTGAAAACAGTTTTCTTGAGCCAACTTGTGAGCTTTTTTTGAGCTTCCATATGGCAGATTCAGCTTTTAGTCCAAAAAGAGTAAATGAAGCCCTGGATGTGTAGAATCTGAAAACGAAATAAATTTTCTATTTGGATCAATGTAGATAATGTTATGGCCAACTACAGTTATAATTTAAAACTGTTAAAAATCCAAAATGGCCAATTTTTAGTATTCAGCTCAAAATAACACCATTATCATAAAAATGAAACAATTCATCTTAGAGGAAAAATTTTGTGGGTTAAAAAAAATGATATTAAATATAAATTAATTGAAAATATTTTCTCTGTCACATATATTGCTGCTTCTCCACTTGAAGAATGGTAGAATAACTGTGGCTCAGTATTCAATGAGGTTCACCGACCGTTCGCGCTACTCCATTGACATGGTTCATGACTCTTTCTTTAGGGATCAGACCTTCGATGAGGGGCTCTGATGGGATATTAGTGCTTCGAGGGTTTCTCTTAGTATCCTAATGTAGGAGGGGGTGTTAGAGAGAGAACTCTTAGTGGAGAGCTTTTTTGTTGACTACTCACAGGTAGCGAGACCCACCACCAGACGACTTGTAACAGAGTCATCGACAACTGGCAATAGAAAGATGATACAGAGTTCCAAGAGAACAAGACCTACAGGTGGACAACCGTAGGATACATGGTCAGTGGTCTGGGGGTCTCAGGATATAGTATGATAGGTGGGGAACAATAAGTGTTATTCATGCAGCAGGTAGGGTCACATGGCTCGCGACTGCCCGACCCGCTATACAGACGACCAGCAGACGGTCGAAGGACCACCTTGGAAGATGTGAAGATTCGATCAATGATGTTCGTAGGTAGGAGGTGGATGTATAAGATGATCAGGTCGTGTAGTAGGTGGTGGGTGGTGATTTGAGGTTCTACCGCCACCTCCTCCAGGTGGTCCACCTTGACCACATGGAGCAGGTGGATAGGGATGACCTCAGATCCAGGAATGTGAGGCCTATGACCATGGGGATCCATAGATTATATGAGGTATGACCTTTGTCTACTCCACCTTAGTTGTAGTACTTATAGACACAGGTGTCAGTCACTCATTTATTTCCATGACCCTCGTTTGGATCTCGAAGGTTCTGGTGGAGCCTTTGGATCGACCTTTATGAATAGAGACTCATACAAGAGAAGATTAAATGATTACATATTGGTGCTTATTTTGTAAGATTACTCTAGGAGATGAGAGCTTCAGCTTGGATAATCTCGTAGCGATGTTGAGGCCTTACGACATCATCTTGGGTATAGACTGGTTATCTGCAGTCCCAGCTCTGATTGACTATATTAGGTGCAAAGAGCGGTGTGTTTCCATGGATGGGACTAGTTTTTACTTCACTGTAGAGAAGGGGACTTGTGTAGCGTAGGATGGATTTACCCGGAGGAGGGTGAAACCGATCACACATCAGATGGATATCCTTACCCTCTATGTGGTTGATGTTGAGTGTCTGAGCTATCCTATAGTGGTGGACCAGTACGCTGATGTTTTCCCTGATGATGTTTCGGGTATACCTCCTCATAGAGAGGTGGACATTTACATTGACTTGTACACCGGGATGACACCGATATCTACACAAGCATATCAGATGGATCCTACAGAGCATTGAGAGCTGCGAGTACAACTGGAGGACTTATAGAGTAACAGATTCATTTGGCCGAGTGTTTCTCCTTGGGGAACCCCGATTTTGTTCATCAAGAAGGAAGATGGGATTTTGAGACTTTGTGAGGACTATCTACGACTGAACCAGGTGACCGTGAAGAAAAATTACCCACTCCCAATGATTGACGATATTAGTGATCAGATGAAGGGAGCATGGTGGTTTTTGAAGATACACCTCAGACCAGGCTATCACCAGCTCAGAGGACGAGATGAGGATGTGTAGAAGACGACATTCAGATGTCGGTAGGGCCATTATGAGATCATGGTAATGCATTTCGGTGCGACCAAAGCCCCAACAGTGTTCATCAGAATCATGAATAGGATCTTCTAGCCATACCTCAATCGCTTTGTGGTAGTCTTCATCAACAACATCTTGATTTAATCAGATATGGAGGAGGATCATGCCTATCATCTTCTGATAGTTATAGACACACTCCAAGAGAAAAGGCTTTATGGTAAGCTCTTGAAGTGGTAGTTCTGGATTCGGGATGTTCACTCCTTGGGACACATCATCTCAAGTCTAGTGTTGCGGTGGATTAAGGGAAGATTGAGGTTGTAATAGCTTGGGAGCCACCCAAGAGTGTGACAGATGTGAGGGGTTTCCTGTGTTTGTCCGGTTACTACATGAGGTTTGTGTTAGGATTTTCTAGAGTTTAGTCGCCCTTATCAGTGTTTAATAAGAAGTGGAAGACCTTCATGTTGTTAGAGAGATGCTAGCGGGGTTTCCAAGAGATGAGACAGAGACTAAAGAGTCCCCCAATATTGAGGCTACCAGAGGAAGGCATTGGGTGCACAGTCTGCTGCGACACATCAAAGACTGGGATTGGATGTGTCCTAATGCAGTAGCGAGCAGTGATTGTGTATGGTTCTCTACATCTAAGACATCATGAGAAGAACTACGCTAACCATGACTTGGGATTATCAGTAGTGGTATTCCCCTTGAAGATGTTGCGACATCGCTTGATGGTCAAACGTTTTACAGTCTACTATGATCTCAAGAGTCTCATGTATATATTCTCTCAGAAGGAACTGAAACCGAGAAAAAAAATGTTGGATTGAGTTCCGACAATACTATAACATCGAGATAGTCTATACTCCTAGGAAGGGGAACGTAGTATCAGATGCACTCAGCATGAAATCTGGTATACAGTTGTTGAGTAAGGAGACGATGCAACTAACCTCTTTGCGGATATCCTATGTGGATCGAGAAGGATATTCTTATCTTTATTCTCTGATAGTCACTCACCCACACCTTCAGCAAGTCAAGGAGGAACAACTTGGGGACACTAATTATGAAGATCAAAGTGCTTAAATATCCATAGGACATGCACTGGATGGATTTTCTGAAGGTGGGGAGCACATCATTCCCTTTAGAGGGTGTCCGATGGTACCAGTGTCACTTAGTGAAAAAGTGTTTAGGGAGTTCCATACATCCCCTATAGTGGTATATATAGGAGTGAAAAATATGTACTAGGACCTCTGGCGTCAACAATGGCAGTCGATATTGAATAATGTAGTAGAAAAATTGGACTCTCGATGCCTCACTTGTCAGCAAGTGAAGGCAGAGCATCATGTTCCAGCAAGAATAGTTCAAGCACTAGAGGTTCTAGAGTATAAGTGGGATGAAATTTACATGGACATTGTGACTGGGATTCCACGCGCATCCTGTGGTCATGATTCTACTTGGGTGACCATTGAACAACTCAACAAGTTGGCCCACTTCTTACCAATCAAAGAGAAAGGTTAAGTAGAGAGCATGAGATGCCTCTACGTACAAGAGATTTTATGGATTCATCAAGTTCCATATATGATTGTCTTTGGTCAATATGCATGTTTTACTTCCGGACTAACAGAAATTTTGCAGGAGGAATTCGGGACACATCTTCAACTGAGCACCACCTTCTATCCTCAGATGGATGGTCAGATAGAGCAGACCATTTAGATCTTCGAGGACATACTACGTGATTGCGCCATCGATTTCAGCCGCAGCTAGGAGGATCACTTGCCCTTGGTGGATTTTTCATACAACAACAACTACCACTCCACCCTTGGTATGGCACCATTTGAGGTGTTATACAGGTGACCCTATAGATCACCCCTCTTCTGGACTTACCTAGGGGAGTTAGCAATCATGGGACTAATGATGGTACACGCTACCACAGAGAAATAGCAAATCATCCTAGAGTGGATGAAGACTGCACATAGCAGGAAGGAGTCCTATGCTGATAGGAGCCGAAGACCACTTGATTTCAAGGATAGTGACCATGTCTTTCTACAAGTCTCATCTCGATGAGGTTTGTGGAGATTTTTCCGGGGTGGAATGTTATCTCTGAGGTTCATCAAACCCTTTCCGGTCCTCAGCAGAGTTGGCGATGGGGATTACCGCTTAGGACTTCCACCTTAGTTGCACTGGGTGTACTACGTTCTTCATGTATCCCAGCTGAGAAGATATGTACATGATCTTTCACACATCAATGACAGGGGTGTGATGGACATCGACGATGGGGTGACGTTTTTGGAGGTTCCAGTGGATATTGAGGATTGACCTGAGCTGGTCCTTCATGGGCGGTCGATACCTCCTGTGTGTGTACTCTGGTAGCATGGGAACCTCTAGGATAACACATGGGAGAGTGTGTCTTAGAATAATGCTCAGTACCTCCACTTGTTTTACATGTTTGTGTTGTGGCTTACAGGGACACAAATCTCTAAGGTGGGGAGAATGTAAATACCCATATTTTTCTATGTAAATTCTTGTTAATTATATTTAATTATTACTAGTCCATGAAAATTGATGTCATGTGATTATGAGGCCCGATGTGCCCAGAATGAATGTTTGAAATTTTTTTCGCATACGTTCAGTAAATGCATGACCGGTGTATTGTAACTTTTGAAACGGTTCTTGGAATTGAAATCTGAGGACCTCGTTGAACTCGCAACACCGATATTCGCTTAAGGACACCTTCACCTTGACTGGAGTAGGTTGAGGGTAGAAATTATTTTATAGAATTTTCATTGGAGAAAATAAAACAATCATTCTTTATTTTAATTTTCAAATTAAAACTACCTATTTTGAATTTAGTGGTCGGGACCACTCATTCTTGAAACCTCCCATTTGAATTTTGTGGTGGGGACAACCTGACACTTGAACTCCCTCTTAAATGTTAGTTAACCCTTTGAATTCATCCAATTAGATTTTCCAATATTAATTGGTTTAATTAACATAACTAATTAATTTGGCACCTTACCTCTCATGGGAAAAAGGGATTTGAAAAAGTGGAGAGCCTTGGAGAGAGATTTTGGATGATCATCATCCAATGAATAACATCCCTTGATCAAGAACGAGGATGACATGTGAACTCATATCGGGAGCATGGTGTGGGAGCAGTGAACACCGATGTCACCAACACTATCTCCTTCCACACAAAATATTCAACGAATGTCAAGTTAGGGGTTTTAATTTAATGTATGATATAATTTATTTGTTCAATCTTCTCATTATTTATTCACAATGACGATTTCCAGACAAACATGGTCATCATCCCATACATTTACCTTCAACCTATTTCTTTTGTTCTTCAGGCATTCTTCATGAATTCATCGATTCCGAATAATTAGTGTCGCTGGAAACACAATGTCTTGTTGAGAACGACATATGGACGCGGAGTTATCAACCCAAGGATCGTGAATACGCAAACGTCATAATTTTTCATCTTAGAGTGAATCCGCTATGGAACACAGAAGAAGGTGGTGTCTGGTACCGAGATGACAATGAGGAAGGAGGGTGGTGCGCGTCTGCGCTGCTGGTTGAGCAAGAGGTCGTGGCCAGTCGGCTGTGGTGGAGAAGGGCGGCGACCAACATCTAGTTAGCCACATGGCAGTGCGGGGGCGCGTGTCCGCACCCTGAGAGTAGGAGGTCACGGTCTGCTTGGCTATGGTGGGGGCCATAGGGCAGCCGACACCCGGTCGGTCGTAGGTGGAGTAGCGGCGTGCAACCGTGCCACTAGGAGGGGGACTGGCCGGAGCACTGGCCAACTGTAGTTGATCGACGGGACCCACTCCAGACCCACATATGACATAGAATCACCTAATGGTGATGCCCTTTGTTATTATGAATGGATGGGGGGCTGCTCCCCCTTCTATACCAGCTCGGGTGGACCGCACTGGCTAGTGGGCCGTGCCCGCGGGACGCACCCAGCAGGCTGCGCTGTGCCTAGTGGGCCGGTTCGGGCTGTCCCCTTTACGGGACGAGACATCTCCTTCGAGAGACATGTCGTCTCTATCGTGGGCCAGACCGGACCACAACACAATAGGCCAAGCCCACTATTGGCCAGGACAAACGTGTTGGACCCAATCCACATTGGTTCGGCCTCGGCCAGGTCGGGCTGGGTCATTCTGATTGGGTCGGACCGGACTCGGGCCCATCTGGACCCATTTTCATCTTTTGGGTCATAACATGAGAACCAGGAATTCATTTGATGAACATTCTATGGCACCAGAATTCTGGGATGGAGATAGTCCTTTTTGTATACCCCACTTGAGTTTTGGATAATGTTGGAGAACAGCTGGGTTGGATCGAACCAGAATCCAACTGGGCCCCCAAAGTTAAAATTCTACTAACTAATAGATTGAGCATCCGTTTGATCCACCGTCTGTTGCATTGGGTCCCTTATGTCATGATAGACCTTTGGGATACTACTTTTTTGGAGCATAGTGGTGGTCTATGTATGACCGATATCTCGAGGGTTAGATTCTATGGAACTCGGGCGCACTGGGTGCGAGGAATCTAGTGGTTGGAAGTGAGTCGGAGGTTGGAGACAGATAATACCGAGGTTAGTTACCAATCGACTCTGGGTGGGTCAGAACCTTTGTGGTTAATTCTGTTGGTAAGGGCATAACGATATTTTGTGGGTTAGATCCTTTGTGGTTCAGTGCTCTGCAATCCTGTTTGGGTCAGCGCTCAAAGATCTTGTGTGGGTCTGCGCATACCGATCCGGTGTTGGTCAGATCATGTGTGGGTCATTGTGTGGGTTAGTACCAATCAATCCTAAGTTTCTTAGACTCTGAATAATCAGAATTAGTTCCTCTTGATAGAATCAGATGGTCTAGCTTTGTGACTAATCATCTGTACTTCTATACATCACTTATACCTGTGTGAGATGAGTCTTAACCCTTGTGGTGTACCTGTGCAATACTTATATCTTGATGTTGTTACATTTTTGGTACTTCTACCATTGTGGTATTCTTTACTCTTGTGTGATGTGTGTTTTTATTGATAAGATAGGTATTTTTATGGGAATATATCCAAGTAGTGTGATGACTATTTCATCATGATTTGATATTGAGGTCATGCTTTGTGGTTTTTCATTTGTGTAATTTGAGAGACCTTCAGGGGTGTCGGGGTCCCTACTGAGTATGGTTATACTCACCCATGTATTGGCTTCTCCTGAACCTTATTGTGTCATGTGCAGATGACGAACAATACTAACTGAGGACAAGGGTACCATGGCTAGAGGTTTCTCAAGGGTGGACCTTAGACAAGACAATCTGCGGAGATGATCGTTGGTGAGTTGTACCTACCCTTCAGGTAGGATCTTTGGCGGGTGCTTAGAGGAGTGATTCCAATTTTATGTTTACCTTCCAGTTTCACTTATAAATTCAATTTGGGCTTGTATCCTGGACCCTTTACAAAATTTACACACCATGTATACTATATAAGTTTACCTTGGTCTTTTATCTTTCTATGTGATTGGTTTGTATGAGTTCACAGGTTTAGAGGCAATGCCTTCTCGATTTTAGGAATAAGTCATTATTGTGCTAGTTTCGTGCCGCTGGCCTATGGAAGATGGGCTTGGGGTAGTCACGGCACAGGCCCCAAGGGACGAGTCATGAATGAAAATGATAAAATACCTATTATAAGATAGTATATAGATATATTTACAAATAAATTTCTTGTTCTACCCCCAGATCATGTGGTTATGTTTTCAACTAAACTCATATATGGATTCATGACCATATAAAAAATAATATATACAATAGAACCCATTTAATTATAAGAATTAAATAAAAAACATCATGATAATATGGGTAACGTAATCATACACATGAGTTTTTAATTCTATTTTGTGCCCATCCCCTTTTTTAAAAATATGTATGGATCAATGCTACATTTCATTGATTGTTGTGAGATTAATAAAACCACGATAAAAATAATAATCATCGATATGATATCAACAAATTTTTCAATCAACTCTTAGGAGATTTAAAATTCCTAATGATTTTCCTTCAATATAGAAATCATCAAATAAAATTTAAAAAGGAGGATATTTAAAAAATAGCTTTCTATACATGGTATAATCAAATAGCCCGAAGGCCATCTTTTTTCATGGATTGTTGAAAACCCTCATTTCAAGGGATGAGGGGGAACTTTACAATTCCCAAAGACTTAGATATTACATGACCCGTTGGTATTAAGAAATATACAGACTATACATGGAACTAATCCTCCTTAACTTCTTCATCGTTATATGAGGTCTCCACCTTCTCATGGCTTGTTCGGCTAAGCTTCCCAGGAAAGCACAGGATAGTACCTATTGAAATTTCATACACACCATTTTTGACTGATCCACTTAGCTTATGCTCTGGTGAATGTGCCTACTCTAAATCCTCATTTGGAGTCTTCTCCCTCTAGAGTCTATTTGATCTAAACACAAATTCTAGTGGCCCAAAGGCCAGGAGGTGTCCTGAAGGCCTTGAGGTGGTCCGAAGTCCTTAAAGGACCTCAGGCCCAAATTGGTGTAATGAAAACCCAAATGGATGAATAGTTCTAGTTTTCACTATACCGAATACTGTTTTCTATAGTACCTACATCAGTATTTCTACATTTATACTATAGTACCCTATAAATAATGTATCCACCCAATATTAAACTCGAGTCTCTTGGAATCACTTGTTGGGTCCTCACCAACTGGCCTGAGGCTGTTTTGCCTATATATAGTATGTAAACTATGATTTTAAAGTAATTAAATTTAGTATTATGAATTATCATTCCCTGTTTATGTATTATATTACCACTATATTTAGGGGATACCATGGATAAATTTTGTTTTTATTTATAGAAAATATTTTCATATATTATCAGTGTATGGTAGAGAATAAATATCATTTTTGACATGTGTTGAAAAAATTATAGAGTGAAACTATATTCCAAGAATAGTATGTGGAAATTATATCTAAATAAAGTAGAATTTTTGGGTTTTGTATTCACAATAAAGTGTATATTGGTAGATCCATTGAATATAGAAGTTATCGAGTAATGGTATAGACCGTCCACTCATACCATGATCTATAATTTTCTCTGTTAAATAAGATGAAAAAAATATTTTTGATAAATTTTCATGGGTATTAAATATATTATCCATTTTTACCAGGAAGGTAGTAATATAATTTTTATAGAATAATATAAATAATGTCTATGGAAATTTAATATGATTTTGGTCAAAATACCTATATGTACATTATCCTAAGGTGGGAAATTTATATAATATATAGTGATTTTTTGAAAAATGGACAAGGATGAATCCATGTGTAGAATGATAAGTTAATATATGATGCCTCACATCAATTAAATACTCATTAGAAAAATTGCCCATTTCATGATTTGAAACTAGCCACAATGATCTTTTCATTAAATATTTAGAGAAACTCTCTCTATAGAGAACTATTTGATATTTATATATATATATATGTATGTATGTATATATATATAATAATCACAGGAACATTAAATATATATTCACATGAAAAATATTAAATATATAATAAATTATATTATTGGAATTTATGGATTATTTCGGATTCCCATTACATTACTTTCTAAGGAAAGAAAAAATGGTGATCGATACTCTGGGTAAAAAATATCACACTACCCTATCCACGATATGGGCTTAATAGGACCAAATACGCATGGATTTTAAAAGGATGAATTATAAATTAATATGGGATCATTAAGGATCCTATATTTCCAAAAATACTACCTAACCAATCATTCATATGATTATCAAGGAATACATTAAAGATAATGTAGGGCTATAGAAAATGGTAGTGATAATTTTAGAGTTTGATTTCGATAAAGATGATGTTATAATGGTTTGAAATCTGATATATGTTCCATAAAAAATAGAACTAATGATGGAATAGTAGGACGATTTTAACATATAATCATTCTCTATTCATCGAGGAATAATGAATATGAATATGATCTAAAGGAAAAATTTTGGTGTGAAAAAATGAATAGAGTCATCATATAATACATATCTCGATGCTTTGTATTATAAGAAGTTAAAGTTGAATGATATATGTCAAAGAGTGTATTTCATCCATTACCAAAACTAGAATGGAAATGGGGAAATATTACCATGTATTTAATCATATAAATCCCCAAAACGTTTTAAGGGACATAATGTTATTTGGGTGGATGTCGACCACCTTACTATGTCAATGAATTTTTATTCCATAAATTAATATTTCACCCTCTAACAAATCCCTATCATACACATAAGGGAAGTGGTAATGTTTTATGGAGTAACTCTCTCTATTTTATTTGATAATGATATGATGTTTAAATTTAGTTTTGGGGGAAATATTCATAAATAATTGGAAATAGATTTGAGTTTTGACAATTATTATCACCCTTTAAGTGATATTAAATATAAAAGGACATTGAGAACATAATTAATGATAATATATGATATAAATAATAAAATAAATACATTGTTTTGATTCTATGTGATACCATTAACATTAAACTCATAAATTTATATACCTTTTCTCATTCATTAAAATTAATTGAAATATGATCAAAATTTATTCCATAATTAATGAACAAAATCATGAAATCCAAAACAAAGAAATTATAACATTTTAAATAATATATAATCCTTAATTATGGTTTATTTTTTATCTATGAATGATGATCTTTTAGATAATGACCAATAATAACATTGATATTACAAAACTATTGTAAAATGATCGAAATTACTCATATATAAAAATAAAAATTGATAAGAACTAAATGATATACATATAAAGAATAATTATAAATTTAGTTTATAAAAATGTTTGGATAATAATAAAGTTATATAAATAGTTATTAAGAGTGTTTTTTTTGTATACAAATGGTTAAATAACATTTTCAGATATCAAGAGTAAAGGTAAGAGATTTGGAAGCTCCAAATCATTCTTTTGGGTTACACAAATTACTATTTAATTTATTTACTGTATGTTTAAAAAATTAATTAATTTTTCATTTTAAATGATATTATATATTATAATTGTCATGAGAAAACTACTTTTAATTCAAATTCACATCCATGAAGTGATTGAATTTTCATTTTTTAATAAAATAATGGAGACATTTAGAAAAGTGTGTTTTTAATATAACATTCACATCAATGATTAAAATGTTTAAAAAAATTATGATTTGGGTTCAATTTTACTATATCTTAAAAAATATTAATCTCTATTGGAGTTTTTTTTCGTGTTTTACTGTCAATTTTTCATCTAGTATGTGATCATTTTTAATTGATCACATTTTTTATTTATACATATTTAATTCATGTGTTTATACTATTTTGAAATATCATGAAACCGAATTTTATATATTTGGGTTATATATGAAAAGTAAATTATTTTCATCTAAAATTTTTATCAAACATATTATATTTCTAATGTTTAATTATGATGTTATAATTGAATTATTTTATTGTGAAACTCATATGTATGAATGATGACTGATGGTATCTTATACATCCCTCAAATGCATTGATTAAAAGTTTAAATCTCAATAATTATGTATAAAGAGGAAAACATTAGTTCTTCTCAATTGTGGGTGTATGTTTGTGACTCACATATGTGATTTATATTCTTATACAACTATGTTATATCATAAACATGGGTTAAATTATGTGACCCATGACATTAATTTTTCTCTGTGCTAATTTAAGTAACGTAATTGAATGTTGTTACACCTTCTGTGTAACAACCCGAGATTTTATAAGATACATTCTTTTTAATTTAATCCATATCTTCTATTATAACACACACCAAGATTATCTTGCGCTATACGCAACATTGTATTAACTTGCAGTATACGCAACACTTTTCTTAGCTCTTGTAACACACAATTTCAAGTTCGTTTGATAGAAGTTATTCTACGCAACATTGAGTGTATATATATATATATTTAATATATAAATAAAGTATGGTTTTATTCTGTTATACACAACAACAAAGGAGTTGTGCACTACACGCAACCCTGACTTGGCTTTCATTACACGCAATCACGACCTTCCTCGATAGCGTGTCTTGTATGCAATACCGGGTTTTACTAAACAACGATATATTATAATAATATTGTTATGAACTAGCCGTTATGAATTGTTTTAACTAAATATTGAATTTTATAAAATTATTATTCATCTTACACATTTCTAGAACATGGTATAAGAACAAAATAAATTTTTTCAGGTAAAATAATTATTTTTCAAAAAAATGCAGTTTTGTCGCCTTTTGATGGCACACCCACATTAAATCTAGATTTTGACATGTTTATATGTTCAATTTGACAAAATATAATTCTTCTTTTGAATCAGGATATAAAAATTTACATTAGATAATGTTTTGATATTTTCCCGATAACTTTCATATTTTAATGAATAGTAAAAACACGCTATATTTTAATTAAAAACAACTTTTTTCATCGTAATATCTTATGTGGTTAAATTATAGTATTGAATGGTTTTAAAGTATAAATAGAATATATTTTTACCATTTAATATAATGTATGTCATTATCATTGATTTTACCTTGAATTCGTAGGTTAAATCAATTCAATCTTTTGCAATGTTATAAAGAAAAACCCGTTTTATTTCGACAACGGGAATAATTTTAATTTAATTTCTACATATTTTGTGTATTGAATTTCGAAAAATGGATTCCATATTTGGAATCAGTGGATCCAAATTATGTTAATAAGTAACTTTTTATTTTTGGGCATTGTAAATAGTAACTACGGTAAATTTTATTTACTATAGTTAAAGATAAATCGGGTAATTAAGGGTAAATATAAGATTATAATATTACCATAACACATGTAAAAATACTATTTGATGGCTAAAAGTAGACCCATATAACCTAAGGGTCGGATTAGATTCATTTTATGAACTTTGTTCCATGAAAATAATTTAATTATTATTAAAATCAAAGAATGTGACAACATGTCACTTTCTTAAATCTTATAAGTATAATAATTTTACTTTAGTGATAAAATTCATGAAACATCGAACAAGAATAGTCTCCAGAAATCTAATACAATTATCTACATCATAGGAATTTATTTTGAATTTTTAGGAATTATATAATTATCATTTATAATGACACAAACATGATGCAATAATTGTCTTATTAATGAAATATTGACATAATTGATGTTATAAATGCCCAAATTAATGTAATTTGAGACGTTTTATGACTTACACTAATTTTCTAGGTTAATATGACATGTTATTGTTGATATAGGTAACTTTGTTCGAACTTATAATTCTGTTATGAATTTCATAAAAATCATTTACCAAATAGTGTCAAAATTGACATAAATTAGTTTTTAAAACAAATATTATATTATTAATTGTTATTTTACTCCTAAAAATCTAAGTTTCGCCCAAATGACTTATATAAGGTTATATATATTAATAATAAACAACTTGGGGTTCGTTTGGCTTGATATAGTAAGTTTATTAACCATATAGTGTAAGAAAACAAAAAGACACTGTAAAAGTTAAATTATTTAACTTAGAGTTAAATCTAATTGATAAGGTTAAAATAATAACCTAAACTTGTCTAAATCCTATTGGATGAGAGGCTTTCGACCCATACCCACTTTAGCTTCTAAATAAGATCCTTTATAACCATTATAAACCGAATTTGACCTTAATATAAAATAATATTTTGAGATTTTCCTAAGGTTCCCCTCTTATCCTTTATAAAAGGGCACCTCCTCCCTCTCCTACTCACACCAATTTGAGCATTAAATATCGGCCAAACCCTGCCAAAATCTCTTCTCCACTTCCCTAGTATCATCCTAGATGTCCTGGTCTTCTTCAAAGGCCATCCTTAGTTCTTTAAGTGGAGGTTAAGTGAAGGCGCGTCAAAAAGAGGTAATATCCATTACCGATCTTTTTCAATTTATTTCTTCTTAAACTTCTTCTTCATTAGTTGTTTCATGATAAAGTAATAACATAAGTATTTCTTATATACTGATATGTTATTATAAATATGAAACAACTCTAATTAACCTTCTATCCATCCTACAGAAAAAGGAAATCACTGCGCGTGCGTACGTACGGAATACCGTCTCCACGCCGTGGTGTAATCTATTTTCCGCCACCACCTTAATTGGATGGGTATAATGGTGTAATGAGTAACTATATATGATTATTATAAATTTATATTGATACTTAAATTGTATACATACACTTCAACACAATTCCACGACCATGGGAACGATATCATCGCTCGTGCGTACGTACGGACTACCGTCTCCACGACGTGATGAGATTCATTCTCCACATTAACCATTCATTAATGATTATAAAGTATATATAATGAATAATAATGAAATATATGACATTTTAAATCTACTGGATTTATATATATATATATGTATGTCATCTACTTACTTACATTCAAGACAGTAAGGAAAGGAAAACAGCGTTCATGCGTACATACGGACTACCGTCTCCATGAACGGTGTGTTTCATTTCATTTATCTATCTATTATATATATATATATATATATATATATATACTGAATATATATGATATATAAATCATGTTTTATATTCTGGAAGTAAGTAAATCATGATATAAGTAATAATAATGTCAAGAACAACAAGTCCAAACACCTACGATAAATGAAACGATTTTACCCAAAACTCTTCTTCAACATGGAATTTACAAAAGAACGGGTAATATAAAGTCATAAGTGAACCATATATGATATCATAACAATGAATATGATTCTATAATAAGTTAATGACATTATTTTAATCATTATACAGGAGGTTCGGATACGTACAAAGCATATCAGACATAAGGTAAGGGAAATATCACAATCTCATTTTTATCCGGGATTGTTTTTACTTTGAAAATTACTGGGGTGTATTTTATCATCCACATCCATGTTTCCTCAATATATAATATTTATATCCTTCTAAAATATTTTATATCCAATTTTACCCTTCGGATAATTTTTAGTAAAAGATATGAAATGAATCTTTTGTCGTTTTTCGTACGAGGTACTTTTTGACTTTTCCAACAAAAGTACGAGAAGAATGTTTTTTTAAACTTATACTGCATGAATGGATTTTTAAAACATTATTTCCAAGATTCTATACTTTAAAAGTTTTCAAGCTTATTTTTAATCATCTTCTTTTAGTTTAAAATTGTATGACATGTTAAGAAAGGAAAAGTGTTTTTGAAGTAGAAAGGATATTTCCCTCAAGAATGAAGTCCATGTGTTTTATCAAAATTATTTTCCATCTAAGATAATATAGGGTTCTGTTTCTATCCCTATTATTAAATTGAATTGTTTATGTTTTGATGGAATTATTTTTATTAATTCCTTTATCTTATATGAATTGTTTTATGATGTCATGTTGTTTAAGAAATCCATTTTTTTACATGGGTTATGCATTGATGTATGGTTTATTATTTTGTGGCACGCATAAGAATGGTATAATTATGAGATGCGTGGGACCTATATCTCCCTCCAATGCATTGGGTAATGATTTTATATCTCATGAGATAGACATGGCTGGAACGGTAGGTTATACCGGTTCAGTGATACAGGACTGAAACGAGGGTGACTCAGTTCAGAAATGGAAATTGTCCACTAAGATAGTTTTGCAAATGAGTCTTGACTAATAATATATGATTGTCTATGATTATGTGTGTATGCCACAAAGTTTCATGTTTTGAGTTATGATTATTGGTATTTCATTTCACTATAATGATTTATCCCATGTTATGATATTATGATCTCTTTTTCAGGTTAATATTTCCAAAATGTTATGTTCTTATGAATATGATGTGATTGATTTTTTTCTTTTGTTTACCCTTACTGAGCATTTGAGCTCACCCTTTTATGTTTTCATTTCCCCAGGATATAAAGAAAGGTTTTAGGTAAGAAAAAAAAGGGAAGATCTTTATGGGAGATGTTGAAGATCTTTCACCATGATTAGAAGATTACGTTCTGAGTTTCCAAAGACACTAAACTATTACAGTCCTTGTGTGTGTGTTTTTGTTATGTAATAAGTATTCCGAAAAAGTAATGTAATGTCCTTGTACATTAAGCTTTGGGTCCCTACAGTTGGTATCAGAGGAAAGGTTTAGTCAACCTTTGGAAACAAGGAGGCGAAAACGTTAATGAGATCCCTAGAGATATTACTAAGGTATGTCTAGGGATGTCTCTAAGGATAAGTATACGTATAGGATATAATCCTAGAACTACGGTAACGATCTTAGAATTTAACCTAAGATGTTAGATATAAGGGTACTCCCCCTTTACTATGTTGTTTTCCCTAGAATTATTTTTGCCTCTCACACTATTCTTTTTGGGTTTTAGACGATGGATGGAACCCGAAGGAACCGTGTTGATCACTATAATGGACAATACAATGATTGTCCTCCTGAACAAACAAGTGTTATGGGAGATGGAGTGAAAAATCTTATTTCTATACTTACACAAGCTATGAATCATTCTGGACATCCAAATGAGCAGAGAAGGGAACAATATTCTTTTGAGTACTTCATGAGGCAACGTCCACCTTCTTTCAGTGGGTCTTCCAATCCACTTTTTGCTGAACAATGGATCAGTACCACTGAAAAGATATTTTCAGTTCTTCAATGTTCTGAACATGATAAAGTCATCTTAACAGTATATCATTTTGAAGGTGAAGCTGATCAATGGTGGAATATTATCAAGAATACGAGGCCAATAGATGAAATTGAGTCCATGGAATGGGACGAGTTCAAGAACATGCTTTTTAGTAAGTACTTCCCTCGTATTCTTCGAACAAAGATGGAAAAGGAGTTTCTTGAGCTGAAGCAGAAGGATGATGAATCTGTTGGTATATACGAAGCGAATTTTACAAGACTTGCAAGTTATGCATCTGGCATTATCATCCAACCTGAAAGTAAAGTTGATTGATTTTTCAGTGGCTTAAAACCAAGTCTTTGAAGGGAATTAGCTATAAGAGACTTCAGTAGCTATGAAGAAATTGTGTGTTGTGCTGTCAAGGTAGAAATGGAAGTTGGTGTTACATATCCATCTCATGGTTTTGACAAGAAACGAAAGATGGAGTTCAAGGAGAAAGCTCAGAATAATGGTGAAAAGAAGATGAATGTTTCCTTATGCACAAAGTGTGGAAAGAAGCATGGTGGAGATTGTCTTAAAGGGACTAGAAAATGTTTTAAGTGTGGAAATGAAGGTCATCGAGCAGCTGAGTGTCGAAGTAATGGAAAAAGGGTTTCTAGTGATGTGAATAAAGCAAACACTGCAGAGAACGCACCACCAACACTTCAATGCTTCAGGTGAAAGGAAATGGGGAATTATGCAAATAAATGCCCTAATCCAAGGGTTAGTGATGATCGACATGAGCAACCGCTTAAGGAAAAGGACAAAGTGAAGTCACATGCGATCACTATTGGTTATGTTGAATATGACAACGATGTGGTGGAATGATTAAGTGTTTATGTAATGGGATTCCAAAATAATGTTGTATCATGGAGTATTGGAATATTTATGTATTGGTCTAATGTGGTATTCAAAGTGATTGAGATATTTTTGGAAATAAGATGATATGTGCATAATGAAGGGAAAACGAGAAAATGAAATGTTTAACAGTATTCATGAGCTCATGATTGATATAAGGACTAAGTGATATCATTGTTTGAGTATATTGAATTTTGAGGATTTTGGTATATGGAAAGTGTTAACTTTTAACTGCATTCACGTTTTCACTATGGTTCAATGGGTATTAATTTTTTTCAAGAGAATACATGATTAAGATGTGACCAATAATATATATATATGGGGGATAAATGATGGTATTCACATGCTTGGTTGATGATATTTCAAGTAATCGTTTTATTTATACTATGAGCTTGGATCGAATTATTGGAATGGATTATGTTGGACATATGCTAAGTATTGTTTAAGGATAGAACTTTTTTCGATATTACTGATGGGATTTTATAGTAATGTAGTTTTAGAAAAAGGACAACATGCAGGATGGGCGGTAGCCCATCGCGTCGGACAAGGCTGTGGGGATCGAACCCACAACTGAAGTGGGACTTGCCTTTTTCACCTACCACTGGCCTCTAGGAAGTCCCTGTTTAGTAGAAACTAGTTTTATTATATTAAGCAGTATAAGTCCATTTTAGGAACAATATAAGATTAATCTCACTATAGATGGACTTATGTAATTTTTTTTGATAACTTTTCTATCCTTTTGTTTCAGACAGATGGAATGGCCCATCATTCTATCACATGATCTGCTAACACATCACGAATGACAAATTCAACTTCATTTCTTTAAGAGATGAAGTGGAAATTGTCCAAATAATGACAAACGATGAGACTATACCAAAATCACGAAAGTATTTCTTCTAATTCCAATTTCATCAACTTTTGGGAAATGATCTTGAAAAAAACAAAAAATGTTGTCCTAACGGCCCTTATATCTGATGAATCAGATGGTACCTTAGATCACCACAAATCAATAGCTTTGTGATTGTTGTCTTTTTCATAGCCATGTTCTCTACCACTCTCCATCAGAACATGACAGTTAGATTTCTTTTCCATGTCCATATTTTCTCTTATAAGGAAACCCAGTGATGAGTTCATTTGGGTAACCGTTATATTTCATACATTAGTTTTTAATGTTCTGTTTTGGTATTTCTTTTTACGATGTGGGTTTTTATGAATAATAAACGATTTATAACCCCGACGAATTTCGAGGGCGAAATTCATTTTAAGGGGGGTAGAATGTAACAACACGAGATTTTATAAGATAATTTATTTTTAATTTCATTCATATCTTCTATTTTACGACACACCAATATTATCTTGTGCTATACGCAACATTGTATTAGCTTGCAGTATACGCAACACTTTTCTTGGCTTTTGTAACACACAATTTCATGTTCGTTTGATAGAAGTTATTCTACGAAACATTGAGTGTATATATATATATATATTCAGTGCATAAATAAAATATAGTTGGATTCTGTTATACGCAACAACAAAGGAGTTGTGCACTACACACAACCCTGACTTGGCTTGCATTACAAGCAATCACGACCTTCCTCGATAGCGTGTCTTGTACGCAATACCAGGTTTTACTAAACAACGATATGTTATTATAATATTATTATGAACTACCTATTATGAATAGTTTTAACTAAATTTTGAATTTTATAACATTATTATTCATCTTACACATTTCTAGAACATGGTATACGAACAAAATAAATTTTTCAGGTAAAATTAGTATTTTTCAAAAAATGCAGTTTTGCCACCTTTTGATGGCACACCCACTTTAAATCTAGTTTTTGACATGTGTATATGTTCAATTTGAAAAAATAAAATTCTTATTTTGAATCAGGATATAAAAATTTACATTAGAATAAGTTTTGATATTTTTCCGATAACTTTCATATTTTAATGAATAGTAAAAACACGCTATATTTTAATTAAAAACAACTATTTTAATCGTAATATCTTATGTGGTTAAATTATAATATTTAATGGTTTTAAATTAGAAATAGAATATATTTTTACCATTTAATATAATGTATGTCATTAGCATTGATTTTACCTTGAATTCGTAGGTTAAATCAATTCAATCTTTTGCAATGTTTTAAAGAAAAACCCGTTTTCTTTCGACAACGAGATTAATTTTAATTTAATTTCTGAATCTTTTGTGTGTTGAATTTGGAAAAATTGATTCCATATTTGGAATCAGTGGGTCAAAATTATGTTAATAAGCTACTTTTTATTTTTGGTCATTGTGAATAGTATCTACGGTAAATTTCATTTACTATAGGTAAAGGTAAATCGGGTAATTATGGGTAAATATAAGATTATAAAATTACCCTAACACTTGGTCAAATCCCATTGGATGGCTAAAAGTAGACCCATATAACCTAAGGGTTGGATTAGATTCATTTTATGGACTTTTTTCCATGAAAATAATTTAATTATTATTAAAACCAAAGAATGTGACAACATGTCACTTTCTTAAATCTTATAAGTATAATAATTTTAATTTAGTGATAAACCTCATTAAACATCAAACATGAATAGTCTACAGAAAGATAATAAAATTATCTACATCATAGGAATTTATTTAGAATTTTTAGGGATTATATAATTATCATTTATTATGACACAAAGATGATGCAGTAATTGTCTTATTAATGAAATATTTACATAATTGATGTTATAAATGCCAAAATAAATGTAATTTGAGGCTTTTTATGACATTAAATAATTTTATAGGTTAATATGACATGTTATTGTTTCTTTAAGTAACTTGGTTAGAACTTATCATTCTGTTATGAATTTCATAAAAATCATGTATCAAATAGTGTCAAAATTGACATAAATTAGTTTTTAAAACAAATATTATATTATTAATTGTTATTTCATTCCTAAAAATATATTGTTTGGACAAATTACTTAGATAAGGATATATATATTAATAATAAACAACTTGGTGTTTGTTTTTCTTGATATAGTAAGTTTATTAACCATATATTGTAAGAAAACAAAAAGACTTGGTAAAAGTTAAATTATTTAACTTAGAGTTAAATCTAATTGATAAGGTTAAAATAACAACCTAAAATTGTCTAAATCCTATTGGATTAGATTATTAAGACCCATCCCCACCTTAGATTCGAAATAAGACCCTTTGTAACCATTATAAACCGAATTTGACCTTAATATAAAATAATATTTTGAGATTTTCCTAAGGTGCCCCTCTCCTCCCTTATAAAAGGGCACCTCCTCCCTCTCCTCCTCACACCAATTTGAGCATTCAAGCTCGGCCAACACCTGAAAAAATCTATTATACACTTCCCTAGTATCATACTAGAGGTTCTGGTATTCTTCCGAGACCATCCATAGTTCTTTAAGCGGAGGTTAAGTGAAGGCACGTCAAAAAGAGGTAATATCCATTGCCGATCTTTTTCAATTTCTTTCTTCTTCAACTTCTTCTTATTTAGTTGTTTCATGATAAAGTAATGACATAAGTTTTTCTTATATACTTATATGTTATTATAAATATGAAACAACTCTAATTAACCTTCTATCTATCCTACGGAAAAAAGAAATCATCGGGCGTGCGTACGTACGGAATACCATCTCCACGCCGTGGTGTAATCTATTTTCCGCCACCACATTAATTGGATGGGTATAATGGTGTAATGAGTAACTATATATGATTATTATAAAGTGATATTGATAATTAAATAGTATACATACACTTCAACACAATTCCACGACCATGGGAACAATATCATCGCTCGTGCGTACGTACGGACTACCGTCTCCATGACGCGATGAGATTCATTCTCCACATTAACCATTCATGAATGATTATAAAGTATATATAATGAATAATAATGAAATATATGAAATTTTAAATCTACTGTATTTATTTATATATATATATATATGAATGTCATCTACTTACTTCAATTCAAGACAATAAGGAACGGAAAACAGTGTTCATGCGTACGTACGGACTACCGTCTCCATGAACGGTGTGATTCATTTTATTTATCTATCTATTATATATATATATATATATACTGAATATATATGATATACAAATCATGTTTTATATTCTGGATGTAAGTAAATCATGATATAAGTAATAATAATTTCAAGAACAACAAGTCCAAACACCTACGATAAATGAAACGATTTTACCCAAAACGCTTCTTTAACATGGAATTTACAAAAGAACCGGTAATATAAAGTCATAAGTGACCCATATATGATATCATAACAATGAATATGATTCTGTAATAAGTTAATGACATTATATAAATCATTATACAGGAGGTTCGGATACGTATAAAGCATATCAGACATAAGGTAAGGGAAATATCACAATCTCATTTTTATCCGGGATTTTTTATACTTTGAAATTTACTGGGGTGTATTTTATCATCCACATCCATGTTTCCTCAATATGTAATATTTATAACCTTATAAATTAGTTTATATCCAATTTTACACTTTGGTGAGTTATTAGTAAAAGATATGAAAGGAATCTTTTGTCGTTTTTCGTACGAGGTACTTTTTGACTTTTCCGACAAAAGTATGAGAAGAATGTTTTTTTTAAAACTTATACGGAATGAATGGATTTTTAAATCATTATTTCCAAGATTCTTCCTTTAAAAGTTTTCATGTTTATTTTTAATCAACTTCTTTTAGTTTAAAATTGTATGACATGTTAAGAAAGGAAAAGTGTTTTTTAAGTAGAAAGGATATTATCCTCAAGAATGAAGTTCAAGTGTTTTATCAAAATTATTTTCCATCTAAGATAATATAGGGTTATGTTTCTATCCCTATTATTACATTGATTTGGTTATGTTTTGGTAGAATTATTTTTATGAATTCATTTATCTTATATGAATTGTTTTATGATGTCATGTTGTTTAAGAAATCTATTTTTTACATGGGTTATGCAATGATGTATGGTTTATGATTTTGTGGCATGCATAAGAATGGTATCATTATGAGATGGGTGGGACCTATATCTCCCTCCAATGCATTGGTTAAAGATTTTATTTCTCATGAGATAGACATGGCTAGAATGGTAGGTTATACCGGTTCAATGAAATAGGACTGAAACGAGGGTAACTCGGTTCAGAAATGGACTTTGTCCACTAAGATAGTCTTGGCAATGAGTCTTGACTAATAAGATACGATTCTCTTTGATTATGTGTGTATGACACAATGTTTCATGTTTTAAGTTATGATTATTGGGATTTCATTTCACTTCTATGATTTATCCCATGTTATTATATTATGATCTCTTTTGCAGGTTAAGATTTCCAAAATGTTATGTTCTTATAAATATGATGTGATTGATTTTTTTCTTTTGTCTACCCTTACTGAGCTTTTGAGCTCACCCTTTTTTGTTTTCTTTTCCCTAGGATATAAATAAAGGTTTTAGGTAAGAAAAAAAGGGAAGATCTTTATGGGAGATATTAAAGATCTTTCACCATGATTAGAAGATTACGTTCCAACTTTTCAAATACACTAAACTATTACGGTCCTTGTTTGTGTGTTTTTGTTATGTAATAAGTATTATGAAAAAGTAATGTAATGTCCTTGTACGTTAAGCTTCAGGTCCCTAAATTCTGGTCCTATTCTACAATGATTCATGGTTTATATTAAATGGTTTTAAACCATGTTATGACAACAATGTTTCCTTGTTGCTATTTTAGGTATTTAAGTTCTTATTCCAAGTACATTGAATATAAATTATGATTTATGATTATGAATAATGATAATATGATATTTTTATTATGTTCTTTATTTTTTTCCATAAGAACTCATCCTTGATGAAATGTTTATTTATCCCTTACTGAGCATTTTAGATCACCCCTTTTACAATTTTTTCATTATCTAGGTTATGAGGATGATGTTTTCTAATAAAATTCTTAGATAATGATATGGAATGGTTCAATTATGAAAATATTATCATAATAAATATAATTTAACTAGGTTATGCAGTTAGTCTTTTAAATTATTTATCACATTGATCTCCAAGGTATTATTACTGTTATTTAAGAAATTTAAATATTATATGTTATAAAAAATGTAAAATAAAGAAATGATTTCATTAAGTCAATATAATAGATATATGGATACTATCTCTTGTGCTAATAATTAATTAAATAATACTGTAGAAGATCATGTATTTAAGAAGATAAGACGATGTAATAAATTTAGAGATATGTGGTTAAAGTTGGGGTATCTGTATTGTAAAGATTATATTTTAAAAGAAGATAACTAGATTTCTTATATCAGTATAGAACATGGATCATTTGTAGATCTTGATATAAATTTTCATGATGATAAATTTCATTAATCCAATAGAAAGAAGAAGAGTAATAAGAAGAAGGAAATCATGAAGTTAATAATTCCCAATGAGGTGAATCAAACTGATTGATTATATATATAAATATATTTCACTAAAATATATGTTTCATGTAAATATAAATATGTATGTCATTTTCCATTGATATTCTCTGAGTATGAATGTATATAGAAATATTACACATCATGTGGTAAATCTGAAGACTTTTTGTGTAAAAATTAAGATAATATTCAAGTATTTATATTTCTTATGAAATTATTAAACGATAAATGTGAAATGAACTCTTCTTATATAATAAATTTGGTAGAAGTTAATATAATTTTGACAGAGGAGGAGAGGTAATTAAATGAGTTAATTAATAAAATTTACAAGAAAATTAAAGAATAAAGTGGTATAAAAAAGAACTAGCTCATGAGTTTCTTTCAATTTTGGAAAATGATAAATTGCATAAATAACTAGTGTTCACACTTAGATATTTGTGTGAAGGGTAGATGAAAATTGAATATTATGAAAGGAAAGTACACATGTTTAATTTATATGTTCAAATAAATAAGAAGAATGATATATTTTTTGATAATATTAAAGTAGAGCTTCATAAAATATGGAATAAATCAATCACTAAATATTCTCATTTAGAGACATTAATTAAAAGAGAGTGGAATAATAATATGGAATTAAAAGAGAGGTGGAATATGAATCTAATATTTTTCAATGAAAAATTAATAAGGAAAATATTGAATAATTTATACTTTTGGGGGTTATTAAACATAAAAATGATGTGTGTATGAGGAAATTTAATATGTAAAATTAGTAGATACCATTTAAGGCCCCGCATCCATGGATTTCAATTGAATTACATGAATATTTCATCTAGATATGTTATCTTTTTCCCATAATTGATAATATGTAGATTTAGTATAACATTAAAGGAAATGGATTTTCTTGGATGATATAACGCATGGATAAAATAATAATAATTCATGAACAAAAGAATAAAAAAATATGACCAAAAAAATATTTATCCTTGTGGATGATTATGATGTGAGATAGAAAAGTGAGAAGACCTATGTATTATTGATAGATTATCCCTATATATCATTATGTGAAGAAACAAGTAATATTTTTTTAAAATAAATAATAACTTATAATTTAATACCAATTGTCTCATTAAAGAACATATTCATGTATTTTGAAGACAATAATAATGGAATCCAAAAGAGACCGTATCAGAAATAAATGATACTATAATCACATCAATATTCCTAGAAATAAGATAAATTATCATGGAGATTAAATAATAAATAAAGGGTTTCACTCATGTTCATGGAAAACAATACAGAGGCATGGAAAAAAGTATTTATCCATACCATAGGAAAGGAGAAAAATATATTGATGGAGTAGAACTTTTTTTGAAAAAAAAAGTGTTATGAAGAATGAACTAAAATTGAAATGAAGAAGGAAACATGAACTAGAAGAATCATTGGTAATAATACCACATTGAGATTATTAACAATGTAAAAGGATAACTTGATATCCCCCTTAATATTTCTCATGAATATTTTCATTCTCCCAATTATTAACAATTTAATGTAATATTTTTCATCCAATTAATAATAAATAAATTAAAGTTTCTTTATGGAAAATATAAATTAAAAGTGGTATCAATTTTCTTCTAAAGTAGTTAGCATGAATAACCAACAATAAATCCGATTATACAAGCTATGATGTGGAAGTAAATATACTATTGAACCTAATATAAAGTAAAAAATGGTTCTAAAACCAATATCTACCATTTCTAAATCATTATCATTATATTTTTTTAAATTTTATTTACAGAGTCATATATTTATCATGTGGTGTATTTCATTGAAGAATTAGGTAAAAAACATGATGGGGGAGTAGTGATATTTATGGAGGAATATTTATTCTTTTTTTAAACCATTAATAATATAGTGTCATCTATGTGTATATTGACATACTAAAAGCTATATATAATAATTTATTATCATCTACATGTGTTTTATAATATATTTATTTTACACTCTATATCTAGTTTTCATAAATATATAAAAAATTATAGTTTTTTCTATAATTATAAGCTAATTATCCCATATGATAAGGGAGAAGACCATGGATGAAAAATGAAGATATGGAACACAAATCCGTACAAAAATGTTATTGTAATGATATGGTACTTATTGATTCATTAAATGGTATATCTCACACTCTTGTGCTTTATAGATTATTCACTAAAAAATTAATGTGAATTTTATTGAGATTATGGTAATTTTATTACTGATGGAAAATAATTATTCAAGATACATATGTTCAATAAAAATTAGTTAGGTATATATATAACTTTGATGTTTTAAAAAAATAATCTAGTTTCACACATAGAGTTTTTTCTTTATAATAATATATTATTTATTGATGATTCATTAATAAGTGGTAAAACTCTTGTTAGAATTCTATTTAAAATTAGGTAGCATTAAAGAATTTGACATTTCAATGAGGGATAGATGGGAATGGTTCAAAATTTCATTTGATATATTATAGGTGGTATAAAAATTAATAAGGAATTATAACTCTCTTAATATAGAATTATTTTAGATATGAGAAGATGTTGACTTCTAATCAATATTTTTTATGATAAGTTTATTGAAAAAATGGGAGTCTATACAGTGTTAATAAATCATTATCTTTCCAAAGTAGGAGGGAAAATGATTTAATTTTTTATTAACGAGGAGAGACGAATATGATTATAAAATATATTTTTAGGGGATATTATGTTAAGATTGAAAATGGGGATAGATTATATCTATCTCTTATGGATAGTATATTTTATAGAATTGTTGTCACCATAATCCAATGGTGGAATTCTATAAACATGGCATTGTATATTCTATAATTTGCCAATCATTGAATTAATTCAATGTGATTAAGGAAAATTAGTGTCACTAGAGTTTTATGATTATTAATTTTATTAGTCAGTAATATTAAATTTTTTGAAATAATTAGAGCATTCAACTAGTTTTATAGAGTTTCATATATGCAGTTTGGTTATGAAAGTATTTATCATGGAATGAACCATTCCATGGTAAATCTGGATTATCTATAGTGGACATAAAAATATCTTGGGTAATGGTATTATTGAAATTTTTATTCCATTTAAATCTGAATGGTTTTTGAATGAAATGAGAACATTAGACATGTTGTGGTGGATAGATTATTGGTTGATAAATATCTCTGTTGGGAACAGGAGGATAAGAATGGGCATTGTAGAATTTATAGTATTTTTATTGGATATATGAAATTTTTAAAGACCATGAGATGTAAAAACCACATTCAATCGATTTCAAAGTTTGTTTGGAATATTGTGGTGGTAATCGGTTATTAATAACATAAATATATTTTATAAAACACTGATGAAAATTGAATTTTTTGGTTATATATTTCATTTACAACATGGAGAGTCCAACATTTTTCAGGGGGAGGAATTTTTTATTTTATTGAGAACCTGGTCGAATGGATACATAATGAGGACCATGTTGTGGTGTTGGGATCATTATCCAAAAATATTTCTTGAGTTTTTGAAACATGATAATGTTAGAATTGTATGTGTTGTGGTGAGGGGTATTTTGAATTAATGTATACTTATACCATGGTATTTGGTAAAACATTACATGAAAAACCAATTGTATAGATCAATTTGAGCATTTTAAGTGTAGACACAAGGTGGTGTTTGAAAAAATAACGTTTGTTCCCAATTTTTTGATCTGGATCTTCTATAACATATTATTAGTTATGGAAGGAACTTCCACTCAATGTATAGAGTTCAATAGTGTAGATTGAATAGAATGAAATCTCATAGTGGATTTGATATAATGGAAGTTGGAAGTTGATTTATGGTTTTTATTTTCAATTTTAACATCAAAATTCTCATGTTACACTATAATTTATTCAATATAAAATAAAATAAAAACATGGGGAATAAATGAGAAAATCAAAGGATGGGAACTATGTGTTCATAATTGGAATGTGATATAGATATTCACTATATGAAAATTAGCCTATGTTGATGGATTATTTTCCATGAACTAAGAGTCCATTGAGAATAGTAGTTTAGAGGGACTTCTTCTAATGGAATTAACATTCCACCAGAGATAATATTTTTTTTCGAGGAAAAATTAAAATAGAAAATAAATCGACCATTAATAATTTTTGTGGAAAGTCATGTTCTGTGGTGGGTGGCACATTTGTTTGATACACACACTATTATGTTATAAAATATAGTTTCCCACTAATTTTAGTTATGATACACTCTCCATTTTTTTTCAAATAATCATTTTTTAATAAGTTTATTTATAATGGAATGTTGAGTCTTTTACAAGAGATCTTGACAATAAGGACATTTTGGATGGAATGTTGAGTCCGTAATAAGAAATATTTTATATTAAAGTTATTTGTGATAGAATTTACATTCCATCTTAAATAATATTTTTATGTAATATAATTTACCTTAGTTTTTGTATTATATTTCAAATAATATTGTCATAAAAAATTATTTATGATATAATAGAATGATCTTTTCCTTTAATATTTATTAAAAAATCTTATTTTCAAAGGGGAGAATAGATTTTCATAAATAATGTTATAATATATGTTTATTAAAAACAAAAATTACATGTTTTTTACTAATTAAATAGTATAGGATTATTTGTGATGGAATATATCCATCATAGATACCTTTCAAATATGCAAGAAAATAATTTAGAGGAGTTACATTTTTTAATAATTATAAATTCCAATATAAATACCCATTGTAAAATATTTATTTTCTTTTAAATATTCATCAAAAATAGTTCAAATTATATAATGAATTATGTTTAATAATCCATCTCAAAAATATTCATTACAATAATCTAAATTATAAATACATTCATGCCCATCCTCCCCATCCCCCACTCCATCTCCCATTTCCTTTATACTAAACTCTCTCAAAACTCTTTGAAATATTTATTTTAACTCATTTTTTAATATTTATATATTTATATATATATATTTAATTAAATTTAAATTATATATTAATTATTTATTATTAATTATTTTTCATGTTATGTTATTAGTTTCTTTTCTTTTATTAAAAATTATTAATCATTTTAAGGAAAAAAATTAAAAAATTGGTATATTTTAAAATTGTTCATAATATTAGTTATTCAAGGAATGTTTTATTTTATTTATTTATATATATTTTTTTACAATAAAATTATAAATCTATTTCTGATGGAAAAAAATCTCTCAAAAATAACTATTTTCAACCAAATTGGGAATCTATAACAAATATTATTACTATAATATAATTTGTGATAGTTCATTGGAAATAAAAAAATTAAATTGTAATTTTATACATTAGAAATACTGCTATGGATTACTGAAATGAATAAATTTTAGTGAATGGTTTCCTTAAAAAATACCCCATTATAAATAAAATATTTTTGGCTGTGGTGGGATTTGTTGATGATTTTTTATAAAAGAAAATTATTTTCCTACTTGTTTAAATTAAATTGAAGATCAGATACCACAAACAAGAAGCGTTGTGTATATTATTGAATAGTAGTTTTGGAAGAGTAGTTTTTCTATGAAATTCACTAAATTCAAATGAGTTAATATTTCTCATTCATGAAATATTGTATCTACAGTTGTGATATCATAAAATTTTTACAATTGAATCAACATCAAAACTCATAATAAAAAAAGTGATTATATATGGACATGGAATTGGTTGTTGTGTAAGAAATTTATTTCATTATCAATATCTATATCTTATAATGAAACCTAATTTTGAAATACAAACTTAAAATGGAGGGAATATAATTTCAATTAACTAATAAGAGCATCGTAATTCAATAATAAAATAGTATTTCCAAATCATTAGGAAAAAGAGAAGAATAGGTAGTCATCATTAGGAGGTAGTGATCCATTTCTAAGACAATCTATAGGTAGTGAGTGATGGGTGGTGTTTAGGTTTTCCAAAAACATGTATTTCAAGTTATCCAAATTGAGTAATGACCCAACTTAAATACATTATCCATTAAAATAGTGAGATATATTCAATGATGGAATTACAACATAATTATGAGTTTATTCAGCTCAGATATAACCCAATATGGGTGAGTGATGCAATATTTGTTTCTCCTATATTTTTTATATCATTTTAATGTTTATTTATTATAATATAAATAAATTATTAGAATAGTTTGGAGAAATAAGTGTTCCTTTTAATAAGAGAACACGATACAAGGAAAATAACATATCATAAATTTTTAATTATATTGACATTGTAATTCACCCTTCACCCTATGAAGGTGTATCGGGTTACTAAAATTTGTATCATATAAAATATAAAATGTCTTAAATTTGAATTAAAATTTTTTGTTTTTGAAGATATGAAGACTATTTATGATATTAATCCAAAGGTCAAAGTTTCCCAATTGATCAAAATCATTTTTATAATTAAAAGAATAACTTTTTCTTCAATTTTCATCTACATATTTAAAAGACACATAATATTTTGGTGATATGATTTATTTTCAAACATCAACATGGAATAGTATATGATATAGATCATGATAGTATATGGATTAATGGTTGTTGTAAAAAATAATTATAGTATTCTTTAAAATATGATTTATTAAAGAATATATCCCACTACAATACATTTAAGGATATAAGGATGAAGTTATACGATTTTTATATAAAATATTCAATATTGATGGAAGAAAACCATGTTTTTTATACAAGTGTATAACATGGATCTATTTGAGTTTGGGTTATGAATTATTTTAAAAAATAATTTTATATTTTATTAAGAAATAAGATAAAATACAAAAAGAAAAAGGAAATGGAGATGTTATGTATTATCAAGACTGTTAAAAAAATATATTCATAATATCTATCAGAAAATATATTTTAAAATTTATACATCATGTAAATAATAATATGTAGGTTGGTTATCTCCAGTATTCTTAGAGGATAACTATAGAGAATAATACAACCCCATAATGTAGTAAATATGGATATTATATATTTAAAAAACAATAAAATATGCATACCTTGAGATATAAATAGAAATTAATAAAGGTAGAAAGGTGAAATGAATATTTATTATATATCAGAGTTGTTGTTTGATAATAGATGATTAATAGTGGAAGATATGGTTATGGGAGAGTCAATTTAAAAAATGAACATTAAAATGATGGAAACATGTGATATAATTGAAGATCTGGTTTATGAGTAGAAGTTACATATGGGAAAAGAGAAATTCCATGAACCCTAAATGTTAACACTTAGATAGAAGTTTAAATAGAAGATAAGTATTATATATATTGATAAATAATTATTATATACATATTTTAAAAGGTAAACTGATGAAAAAGGATATGAGGATTTAGAATCTTGAGTGATATCTTCATAAAATATGGTAGATGGTAAACAAAAAAGATTCTAAAATGGGGAATTTAGTTAATATAATGAAGATCACTGATCTAGACATAATAGAGAATAAATTTTTTTATGATATATTTTATAATTAAAACTTTATAAAGAAAATATTAAAGGTTGGTTGTTTATGTTGAATCACAAGACACACAGTATATGTGTGTAGGAAGTGATTAGTGATATAAAATCACATGATATATATTGATATATCAAATCCATGGAAGTAAATTTAAAGGTATGAATTTTAATTAGTATATATTTTGTTATTTAAATCCTCCGACATATTGAAAGGTATTATAACATTAAAAGTAATGGAGGTGTCAGGATGATTTCCCATTCTCCTATGATTATAAGGAGTCTTAAAAGGAAGAATGAAAAATTTTTCAAATCAAAAAATAGATTTATGTGTTGGATAACTATGATGTGAGAAGGAAATGGAGGAATCCCAAGTATAATTCATGGATTATTCATTACCTTCATCATGTAATGAAAATAAAAAAAATTGTTAAATAAAAAATGATCTCTAAAATTTGAATAATCCCTCTAACTATAAGATGGATAATTGGATTTTTAAAAATATATCTAATGAAGAAAATAGAGAGTGTATTAGGAACCAATGGTTAGTTACTCACATAAACTTTTATGTAATGATTAGAACCAATAATGTAGGGATTAGATAAAAGAAAATATTTCTCTAATGTTCATGGAGAATAATAAATAGTCTTTCCTATGTTGATACATTAAAATTAATTGAATGTAAGATTAGAATATTGGTGGAGTAAACCTTCTGTGGAAAAAAACTCTAAAGGATTCATAGATGATTGATAAAATAAGTAAACTAGCACATGTGGAATCAATGATAAAATTAAAATAAGGGAAATTTTTTAAAATTAAATGTAAAATAAGTTAAATAAATAAAAGTTTCATGAGAATTAATTCCTTAGTGAAATTATTAAAATAAATACCCCTAATATATATTTCATTAATAATACATGAAAAGGTTTGGTTTAAAATTATGAACCCCACTCCTCAGCAAGTGGAATCCAGAATAATGTCTCTTCTAAAGGTATCTATATTATTTATTGACATTTCATTAGGGGGGGATATGGTCTGTGGTGAATACTAATTATTTGTGCATTAGTAAGAAACAGAAGGTAAAATTTATATTCATTGAAAAAATATTAATGCATTTAATGATGGAAATTTCATGGAGTGGAACTAATGGAATTAGAAATGTATAAATATGCCACAATATGTATGGGATGACATAGTATAATATTTTTAATTTAGTAGTTTCACTAATGTTAAAATAATGAAATGACCATATTTTATGTTTTTTAAGAGATTAAGAGAAAATAATATTTATTAAATCTAGAGACTTGTATAGTGATGATGAAATTCAATTATTTTCAAGGCAAAAACATGTTCAAAATGAGGTATAAGAAGTGATATCAAGAAGATAACATGACAAATCTACATTGAATATCGGTATACAAGCTAAGATGTTCATGTACAAATTGTATTAAGTATGTGTTGATGTAAAATGTAAACATAAATAGTAAAATACATTAATCATGTTTAAAGCATGTATAAAAGTTCATTTGGATTCTAAGTAGTCCTTATATCAGCCAAAAATCCACTATATATCACTTTTTGAACCATCGACCATTGAATAGTGTCATGCTATTATTGAAAAATAATGGGTGTTCAAAAAAGTGATGTATTCCTCACTTATAAAGGGGAAAATTTCTACCCCTTCATGCAACACATTTTACACACTAATTTTTTAAAATATAAACCAAATTCAATAGCATATGTGATACAGAACAGTTAACCCAAACAAAAAATTATTATTAAAATTTGATTGTTTTAACCTTTCTATAAAATTTTAGGATATGAGTAGGATTAACTACATTAATAAAAATTATATATATATATATATTCTAACTAAGTATATAGAAAAGTTATTAGTAAATAATCAATCAATTTTTGAAATTGAAATTATTGTTTTCACAAAAACATTCATAAAAAATAATTTTTATTTGTTTTTATGAAATAATTATAATTATTTTATTGAAAATTTAGAAAATATATTTGATAAAATTAACTCTACTTTTTATACTACCATATAAAAATTAACTTATGGTTAATGTTATGGATATTTTGAAAAAAAAATTAGTGAACAACGAAAAATACCATTTTTAATATATAAGTATCATTTATTTTGATAAAATAATTAATTTAAAAGTAAAATTAATATTTTAATTTTATTTTAATGTAACGTAATTATTAATTTATTTATATTTATTTCAATAAAAAATGTTTAAATCATCTTTGTAAAATGTTTTTTATAAGTTTATTTTTAGGCATCAAAATACATTTTTCTGATAAATGTTTTAAATTGCATAGTGTTTTTCCACCTAAGTTTATTTAAATAACTAATAATGAGAAATTATTTAAATATATATATATATATATATATTTATTTATGTATTTAATTTCATTAAATTTATATTACAAATAATATAGTGAAACTAAAATCATACATTATTTTAAAAAATACATTTTTTTAAAAAAACTGATTCTCATCATGCGTACGAGTTTTATAATAAATTAAATTGTTCCATGTATATGAAATGATTTGATTAAATTTTTTTAATATTTGGATTCAACTAAATTAACAATAGTTAATAATGCTGACTTAATTTTTTTTAAATATGAATAGTAACTGTAGTTTATATTAATTACCATGGTAAAGGGAAAATATTTTAATTTAGTGTAAATAAATTAAAAAAGACAATAAAAATGTAACCCTATTAATAATAATAATTATATTCACTTTTCAAAAAACTTATTCTTAAATTTAATTCATATTTTTTTAATTTAGTAACAATTTCTTAATCTATTTGATACAAAATTATACAATAAAACAGAAATTGAATTCTTATGTATAAACAATTTTAAATGAGACATTTTTTAGATGAAATAATATATTTTTTAAATAAATAATATTTTTTAAAAAAAAATTAGTATTAAATAATTTTTAATAATTCTAAGTGATTTTAAATTTTTTTTAATGTCAAAAGTAATTTTTTTAAGGTTTCGAAAACAACTATTATAATAAATCCCAGAATCTCTCAATAAATGTCATTTACTTATTAAAAGTGAAAATTAATATATTTTTAAATATATTTTTATAAAATAAATATTATTTTTGTAATCAGAACATCTAAATCTTCCATCATCTAATTTTTTTTATTTTTTGAGACAGTACAAGTTTCTAGTAAAAGATAAATACTATATAAATATACAATGTGTATTAGGACCTAAATAACCAAAAGTGATATAATAAATATTATAATGGGTATCCAAAACCAAATATATATTTTATCTTTAATGTAATTTTATTTTAAGTTTATTCTATTAATTTTATAAAGCCATTATGATTCCTCTTAAGAGCATAAATATATTTTAAGGTTTAAATATCATTTCATTATGAGTATGAATAACTTCCACATTTGAAATTGTTATATTATATTATATTTGGAACATGTACTTGGAAAATAATTAAATCCACTCCCCTTTTTAATAAACCATGGTGAAAACCATGGTAACAATTGTGGTTTTGGTTATTTTATTATATAGAGTCCATAACATAGATTTTAGAAATATTAAAGAATTCCTCACTCATTTCCTATATAAACCCACCCATTTCCCATTTATCATTTCTAAAAACAATATATGGAGTAATTAACCATTCCTAAAATATCTAGATTCCTCCCAAGGTTCTTCAGATATCTCAAGAATCTCCTATCATGCATTTGGAATCACACTCTAAGGGTAAGGGACCTTTCTCTACTCCTTTCAATTCATGAACCTTCATTGAATTTAGTTTTTTTTTAATATAAATTTTTTATATTTACATTTATTTATAAAAATTAAATTACTCTACACTTTATGATATTTTAATTAGATACCATTTATCCTCTCTCATTTAGACCCTTACCTAAATCATTACTATCCAGAAATTTTTTATGGGATTTCAACCTCTTCATTTTAATTCCATAACCTCTTTTATCTTATGCCACCTAATGTCATTTTTTGATGTTTGGATATGTTCTCACATGTTCCCATTATATTAAATTTGATATATAAATTATGATAAATACCTTTAAATCTCTTTAATCACACACATGAACCATTTTGTACATATGTTACCATGACGAAATTTAGTAAGGGATCTTCCACTCTCCTTTTTATTCAAACACCACTTTCTTTTTATGCGTCATAATTTACTTTTGTTCATATTTGGATATTTTCTTACATGTACCTCTTAATTTACATTTTATGTATAAATTATGATATCCCCCTTTCACTCTCATTAAGACCACCCAAAAACCTCAATTTACTCATATTACCTTACAATTTTTTTTGTAAGAGATCCTTTCCTTTCATGTTTATTTATATTCCTGTATTATCTTATGTCTTCTATTTAAAATTCCTAATTTTGGTATATGTTTTTCCATGTTCTTATTACTGTCCATTTTATGTCTAAATCATGTTAGACACATTTCAATGTCATTGAACAATTTTATGAAATCTTAAGTAATGTTGTTATGCTATCAAAATTTCACAATGAATTTACAGGCCAACAAAATGTGTATAGAATATCCATACCATTTTCCTATCACGGATGGTCACATTTATGCAGTTATAATTATTTTAATATGGAATTACGTGTATTTATTCCAATATCCTTGATTGGGGAATAAAATATAAATATGAATGTACTCAGGTTGTATGATCTATGTGGGACAAAAATTCCTGAGAATGAAAGGAATGTGGACGGTGTGTCTGAAATTATATAGTGTTCTAATTAATTGGATAATTTTTAGTATTATGATACATCATTCTGTGATAAAGAGTGAACCTCGTTCCTTTATGGGATTTTTTTATCATGATTTCTAGGTAGTTAGCCATGACGTATGTTTATGATGTAGTGTTTTTTGTTATTGTGACATTTCTTATCTTTCCATTATATTATCATGTTATATCATTACTCATTGTTCATGTTTATGATTCTCATGAATTCAATTCCCAATTTTAATACCAATTGTCTAACATGTATTAATTTCTTTAGGATATTACATGTTTAAACCGTTATTGGGATTTATATATCACCCATTTTATATGTATGTTCACAGGTTATGCCATCTAGTTTTAAGTACGATGGAATATTAGGAATATGTTAATGATGTTTTGAATAATGATGACACATTCCTTGTTATAATTTGTTATTAAATTTACCAAATTCCAAAATATAATATACAATTGGATTTTTAGGGTTTCATTATTTCTAATCTTATGTAATAAATTAAGAAATAAAGGGTACTAAATATTAGGGTTTTCATAGTTCGAATCAAAGAAAATATTTACATAATTTTGGGATTAGGATTATAACAATATAGTGAATGCCTGCAAAATATGACAAAACAAGAATATTTTCCTAAATTTTTGTAAATTATAGAGTAAGTGGTATTTAATGAAATAAATAAATGTATGAAAACTATAAGTTGAGGTTTCTATAGCAAAAATGTACCTTGGGGTAAATCCTAAAATAACTACATTGAGCTAGAATTTATCATTAACTAGTGCACGACAATAGGTCGTGTTGTAAACGTGGTTTGACACTCACAATGGATATGAATTGGTAAATTCATAGGCTCGTTAAAAACAATTATTAAAGGGGAAAATTTCTATAATTGTCAATGTTAAAAATATATCATCGATAACACTGATTGAATCCATTATATTTATAAGATATGTAACTAAATTTTATTTATAAGTTATTAATTTAATTTCATTGGATTCTCCATTACACATTTATAAATACTAATCCTCAGTTGGATGCACATTAATATATCCAATGGTTGGAAATGGTAGTAACCGATTAAAAAACTAGTGTGAAAGAAATTGTGGTGATTGGCCAAACTAGTTGCTCAATCAGATAAGATCTCAAGTTAGACAAATTGTGATTATGCTAGAACAGCTATCAAAAATCATAATTAAAACTATCACTCTGTTGAATACCTAAATAAGTCAATGAATAGGAAGAAAACATCTCAAAGAAGTTCATACGATAAAGTCGATAAGGGAAAGAAGACCCAATTTCCTTTTTGCATCAACTGTGGAATGAGGCACCATGGGAAATTCCACAAAGAGACTATGAGATGTTTTAATTGTGGGAATATGGGGTATATTGAATCCAATTTCCTAAAAAACAGACAATGTGACAGAAAGAAATAAAGATCAATCCGAACTGCCTTATAAAATTCTATATTGTAAATTTGGAGAGGTAGGTCATTATATATTCCAATTATCTATTCCAAGGGCTAAAAAACATGATGAGAATAAATTATATCCAAGAAATATGAACAAGGAAAGTCCAATGGTGAGATCGATCATGATAAATGAGGTACATGTAACCTCTTCTTTATAGTAGTGTATGTCAAGTTGTATTTTAATTTATTCCCCATTAGCATTCATGTGAGTTGTATAAGAACATCAATAAACCACTATAAATGATTTCAAATCATCAAAAAAATCTATGACAATGTATGACATGTTGATGTTTGTGGGAATGTTCTTCTTGGAAAAATAATCATCATTCCTTTACTATAATTTTATGTTATCCTAATTACGGAATAGTTTTCCTTTTATAATTCCAACTTAAATTTTTGATGGAAGGAATTCACCATCCTTAAAATGAATCACACATTGATCACACATATATATATACAAGGATGAGGATTCATATTTTTTAGTTGAATTTTATTACTATAAAAGAATGAATATCTATCTCAAATGATTGGGGCTAAGGAATGAATTATGCTATGAAATTTTTTGATGTGTAAATATTAAATTGTTTATGTATAAGTATTCTAGATTTATATTATAAAAGTAGTATATCAATGTCATTCTAAATATATAAATCTTGAATCATATTAGGATTCTCTCGTGTTGGATTTTATTTATAGAGATAAAATTTATTTTTAATGGTAATGATGACTTATAAAATTGATTTGGTGATAAATTTATATTTAGAAAACATGTGATTGGGGGATTCATAACCCTTAATAGATGATTGATTTTGGAAAAAACCTAACGGTTCTTGTCTTGATATTTCTAACATTAAATTGATGTTTAATATCATCGACACAAATTTTGAATGTTTATATGGTGGATGTTTAGTATTATATTTTTAAAAGTATATACAGGATAAAATATTTTTTAATTTAAGTTGTTTAATTATCTTTGAGGATGAATTTTTATTTGGTTAAGATATTTATACCAATTATAATCATTTTAGATGAATTCTATTAGAGTTGTGTATTTTTATGATGATGGATATAAGAAAACATTTTAGGTAAAAATATTTAATTTAAAGATAATTATTGACATATATGGGTACCTATTTAGGGAATTTTATATGTAAAAACATTGGGTTTATTTGGGAATTTTTAGATATTAATTCATTATCGTTTATTCATTTTCAATATCATCATACTTTATACTAACCATTTTAAATTTAGTAAAGAGAGTAGGTACAACTTGTTATTCATTGTTAGATTATTTGATCCATTATATGTTTATTTTATTACTTGAGGAATAATTTATTATTGAGATCTCATCATTTAGAGAAAACATTTGATTGTTGAAGAAATTGAATAAAGGATGAAATTATAATTTTTATAAGAGTATATTTATTTATTTCCTTAGTAAATATGGTAATGTGAATCATTATCAATAAAAAATAATCATAAAACCAATAAGTTTACATATTATAATAATATCTGTTGAATTAATGGTCATTTTATCCGTAACAGATTTATGGTTTTTGAGTCATTGAATTAATCCTGAAAATGTTCACTATCACTCTTTTTCAGTTATTTGATGTTACATTTCTATTAAATGTCTATGTTTTTACATCCCAAAAACGATCTCCTTCTTGGAATCATGGTAATGTGATGACCATCATACATACTATTATTTCTTTTTAATTAGTTTTTTTATTAACCCATTTTATTTTGTTTGATTATAATAAATGTGTTTTAATGTTTCAAAATAATTTCTTACCGAGTTCAAATTTAAATTGAGAGGATGCATTTTATTGAATGGGGGAGAATGTAACTCACTGATTTTTTAAAAGCAAAACCTATGTTCAATAATGATTGTGTCACTCAACACCGAACCTAAATAGAAATTGATTATTTAAATAAAATTGTTTTCAGGATACCATTAAATTTTCGGATATGGCGAGGATTAACTACCATATCAAATATATATATATATATGACTTTAATATATTTATAAATTATATTTAAATAATAAATATATTTTTAGTAGTGTAATTATTTTCCTAAAAAAATGCTTTCTTTAAAATTGATTTTTATTTCATTTCATGGAAAAATTTATAAAAATTTAATATAACATATAGAGATTTATAGGAAAAACCTAATCTGGTTTTGATATCAACATATAAAAATTAATATAGGTTGAAAATTTGGGATGTATAAGTAAATAAATATTTTTTGTAAATAGTTAAAGGTTCTATTTATATATAAAATCATCATTTCTTTTTTAAAATTAATTAATATAATGTTATAGTTATTATTTAAATTTTATTTGAATTTAACATAAGTATTATTTAGTTAAATTAAATTTAATTAATTAAATATAAGTAATCTTTTAATGGTATTTTATTTTAGGCTTATTTTTTGTATTCAAGACAAAATTGTTTTTGAATTTTTTTTTCAAATATCATAATGTTTCTGCATTGGAATTAATTTAGGTAACCCCTAATGGGAAATAATTTAAAGGAAATGTTCACATAATATAACAACCTTTATGTATTTAAATTTTTATAATGCATAATAATAGTTATTTAGAAAAATTAAAGTCATCCTGTAAATAAACAGATTCATTTTTTCAAAAAAAAACTACTTTCTATCATGCTTTCAGGTTTTATTTTAAATTACATTATTCCACCTATATGAATTTATTTTATTAAAAATTTTCCAAATTTTTAATCATCTTTATAAATATTAGTTAATATGTTTAACTTAATTTGTGAACAATATGAATATTAATTGTTGTAAAAAATTAATTTCCATGGTAAAATGAAAATATGTTAATTGAGGGTAAAAATAATTTATCAATGTATTGAAAGCATGTAATACTTATAGTATAAATATTTATATGCCATTTTCATTAAAATTATGGTTATATTTTTTTCTTATTGTTTTAAATTTATAAATGATTAGGTAATCTATTTGATAAATATTATTCGATAAAAAAAATATTATATTATCAGGTAATGCGAAATTTCAATTAAGACATCCCTTTTTATTAATTAATAATTTTTTGAAATAAATTATATCTTAATAAAATATTATTATTTCATAAATTTTATTAAATAAAAATAATTATATAATATTTATGAAGCCTAAAGTAATTTTTATTAGCGTTCAAAAACACTTATTATAAAAAACATAGAATTTTCAAGAAATAATGATTCTATTTTAAAAGTTAAAATTCATTTATTTATAAAATTATTTTTATAATATTAATATTATTTATGGAATCATATCCTCAAAATTACTCAAAGCCGAATTTCTCATAATTTTCTGAGACAGTCAAATTTTTGGGTAAATATTAAATACCTTATAAATATATGGTATGTATAATGACATCATAATAACCCAATAGAGATGTAATAAATACTATAAATGTTATACATGGGAGAATAAATGTTTTAAATATTAAATAATGTGTTTTTGTGTTTATTTGATTAATTTTATAAACGTTTACTAATCCTATAACAACCATTAATATATTGTAAGGCATTAAAATAATTTCTTTAAGAAACTGACCCACTTTCCCATAATAAAGGGTATTATTGTTAGTCCCACTATGTCGAATACTTTGAGAGTGTGCTGAATCTCGGGAGGACAGAATAAAAAAACTCTCCCTTTTGATATTTTTCCCTGTTAAAAAATCTCTCTTCTCTATCCTTCTCATTGGAAAGTATAAACCAAAATATAATCATACATGGGAAACTTAAATTTAAAATGGTTCACCATCAATGGGCTAAGTCCAAGGAGCATACACTAACAATGAGCTGATTTATCGAATCCACTATAAGCGCACTATTTTATAAAAATTTCAGAGTGGACTCATTGTCCCTCCCGGTTTACAATAAATCATAGAATGAAAGCTCACTAATCTCTCAACTAATGTGTTCTCTCTTATTATTTATAATGTCCACTCACAATTTCCAATCCTATAGGTCCCTTACTTATCTCTAATTTATGCATTCTCTACTTTATGTAGATGCTCTATTGATGTCACACTTTCATCCACTGATGAAAACAGATTTACACCAGATGTACATGGAAACTCAAAATCATTCTTGTAATACTTACTACATATTGCACAACAGTTTTATGCTATTCATGAAAGATTCTAATTTTTTTCACAAAACACCTCTTGTATGTAACTTCAATCTTACATGTAACTCAAATATTATTCACAACTTCTTTATCTTGCTTGCAATTGAAAATCTTTCAGACAACATACTTTTTTATATTTTTCTTACAGGATTCAGAGCTCATATTCTCTCTATGTCATTATCTACTTAGAGTGAGGGGGTCAACCCTTATTTATTGGCTTATCCCAACCTTATGTGAATGATTTCACATGTCACACAAGAACTCCTTAGTTCATACAAAACCCAATTTTATGTCTCATTGGGCACACAATATTCTTTTGTGTAACCTCATCTTTTGGATACATTTAGAAATATTTCTTGCACTTAATTCCTTTTCCATATTTTTATCTTTCTCATTCTGGAACATGCCCGACAAGAATTTTTCCAAAAATCTTTTTATCTTACACACAACTTTTCCGAAAGCACATTTATCCTTTTTACAAATCTTTTACTCCAAAAATTTGGTAAACACTATAAAATGGTGCCACCGTGTACATGTTAATTTTACAGTACCTCTAGATTATCTATTCATTATTCATGGTTAATTTTCAACATATACTATCAAAATTACCTCTATAACTCCTCAACATAAAAAGGAAACCCCCTTGGTTAATGAACACAATCAAACCGAAAATGATTCGACATTACCTTGATGGATTTTATCGCAATGATTATTTTATTAGATTATTACCTTTAACATATAAAATAATTAAAAACAAACCCCTATGGTAGAAACCTTGGTAAGGGTATTGGTTTTTTTAATTATAATACAGTTTCCAAAACCTAGGTTTGAGAAATTTTTATGATTTTCCAACTTATTTCCTATATAAACCAACCCATTCTCCCGTTTCTCATCATTAAAAAACCTTTAATCACGTTATAACTCTACCATATTGACTATACATCCCTTTCCAGGTCTCATAAGATCATAATAAGAACATATCAAGAATTTTGAATCACACTCTCAATGTTAGGGATCATTCCATATTCCTTACAATTCAAGAACCTTCTTTGAAATTCGTATTTTTAATTTAAATCGATTATAGTGTAATTAATTTATAAACATTACCTTACTATAAAATAGTTTTTATTTTAATGATATACCATTCATCCTATCTCATTTTGACCCTTACATAACCTGTTTCTATTCCAAAATTTAGTAAGTGATTTCTCTCCTCTCATTTCAATTTGAGCACCCCTTCTATGTTATGCTTATTAATTTAATTTTGATAATATTGGGATATGTTATTATATGTACCCCTTAATTTATATTTTTATATGAGTTATTATATTCTTATTTAACTCTCATTAATCTCACCCATGAACCATTATGTACAACTATTACCATGCCTAAATTTAATAAGGGATATCCCTCTCTCATTTTTTTTAAAGAACCTATTTCTAATAATGACTATAAATTTTATTTTGTTCAAATTGGGATATGTAATTAAATTCTCCCCTTACTATCCATTTAATTTATAAATTTTGATACACCAATTTCACTTTCAATAATCCCACACATGATCCTTTATGTACACCTATTACAATGTCGATATTAAGTATTGAATCCTTTCTTTCCCTTATTTTATTTGGTTTCTTCATTATCTTTTGCATTAAATATCCAATTAATAATGTCAAGATATGTTTTTAAATTTAATTTTGATATTTTATATTTTATGTATAAATATTTATAGAAACATTCCACTCTCATCATACCATTTTATCAATTTTTATGTAATTTTGTCATGCTACTTAAATTTCCCCATGATTTTCCTTGGAAACAAATGTGTAGGGAATACCCATACACAATTCTTATAAATGGTATCACCTTTATGCACTAATAATTATATTATTGGGGAATTACATGTATTTATTACACACTCATCGATCTGGGAATAAAATATATTGATTAATGAATCCAAATTGTATGATCTATGTGGCACACTTAAGCATGATAATGAAATTAATGTGATAGGTCCACATAAAAATATATAGCTCTCTAATGCATTGGGTAAATTTTTGGTATCATGATATGTCATGTTGGGAAAAGGAGTGAACTCGATTCCTTTATGGTATGTTTTTATGGGTGATTTCATGGAAGTTAGCAATGAACTATTTTTAGATGAAGTGTTTTAAGTTGTTCTCTCATTTCCCATATTTGGTTTATGTTATCAAGTTATATAATGCTTCATTGTTCATGTTTCTGATTCTCACCCATTTTATACAAAATTTTATTCATATTATATAACATTTATTACATTCTTTGTGTTATTCCTTGTTTATTCCCTTACTTGGCTTTATATCACACCCATTTCTACAGTATGTCTTACGGTTGTCCCCTCATGTTTTCAGTATGAAGGAATATTATCAACAAGTTAAGGAGGTTTTAAATAAATATGTTGTAGTCCTTGTTTTATTTTGTTATGTAATGTACCTAATTCTAAAATACACTAGTTATATCAATCATATGGTTTGTATTATGTTTAATCTTATGTAAAAAATCATGAAATAATGTGTAATAAATTTCCAGGTTGACAAAAACCATTTTCCTTATTTTTAATGTAATAAACTCTATAATATTATCCAATTATTAATTTATCTCACTTTTATGTGTCTCTATTATCAAATTTTTAGCCTAATACCTTTATTTAAATGTATACTTCCAAGAGAAAACTCACGATCTGAATGGTATTATTAGTTAAAACATAGATTTTTATTCTTCATTTTTCACTACCCAACCTATCATAATCATATGAACATAATGAACTCATATATCACTAGTATAATAAATTGACATTATAATAATGTAACAAATATTATTCATTCATATTCATCTACATCCGAAAATAAAATGTTATTAATCTTGCATATAGAGGAATATAACATCCGTGAAAAGATATCATACATTTTTCATCATCACAATTAATTATAGGTAAAAATGATGTATTTTAAGAAGAAATATTCTAAATATTTCACAATTATAATTATGAAATGATAATTTATCTTATACCTCAATTGTATCACATTCAATGATATATGTAATCTTTAATTATGTCTATAGTGTACTACATCCACCACAAATGATGAATTCTGTGTCACGACACATCCCTATGAGGCCCGTTCCGTGACTCCCCAATCCCTCCTCCATTATAAAAGCTGGTGACTAGCACCGAGTAGGTATATCACTGACATGGGATATATTTCCTATGTACATATACACATTATCAAGATACATGTCGAGTTACCTAGGACATTCCACAGACTATTTGATAGGGCCACACACCTTGTGATCCCTAGATTTCTCCCATAACCCCTTGTAGTTGCAAGGGTCCCCGCAAGGTGTGTAGATCTAGTTTACAGGTTGTGTTCTACTAGATTTACCCAAATACCTAGTTCTTACTATGCATAATTTTTCTAATGCTACAGCCACTGATCCGACCATGGCCTTTCCACAAAACTATAGATCGATCTTTGATGGGTTATGGAAACACCGAATAATTTTTTTTTGATCCTTAGATCTTGATGAAAAATATTCATTGTTTGTTTTTCCTTGTTGTGAAGTGAAGAACATCGATTAATGTGAAATACAGAATCCACTATCATCCAAATAGATCGGTCTCTTTTGTCACACCTCCTTCATGTTGTGTTGATCATAGATCAGTGATATCAGTTTATTCTGCCAAGAATCAGCTTTCCATTGTTCGATTGATCAGGATGTGTTGAATCATGGGCCAAAATAAGAATTTTGGTGAAAAATAATAACTCAAGGGAGAAAATCAAAAGAAAAAAATAGGGTAATAAACTATTATCAATTTTCATGTCAATCACAATCTTTTTCTATTTAAAAACAATTCTTACAAATGAATAATCTTAGCAATTAATCTCATGTAAAAACCTCCCAAATAGAATCCCATACAACAAAATTCAAGATATCTAAATCAATTATTTCATCAGTGGAATCACATTGGACATATAAATAAAGAATGAGGAACTAAATTGATTCAAATAAATTCCTAACCATTTTTTGGATCACTTGCTGACAAATAACGATTGGTGTGTCATTATCGTAGTAAGATCAATCGAATCCAATCTATGTCAATCTTGGTTCTATAATTTCATCATCATTAATTTTATGTGAATTCTCCAGAGCACTTTCCATTTATCACCTAGTATCTCTATGGTTATGTGTCTAACCCAGGGATTTCCCCGTAATCGCCCATTTAAACACGGCTAAACTTCTTCATTGGAAAAATGAAATGAAATAATTATTTTAAATTATGTTAGTCATTTCAAATCCCTTGATGATGTTTCCCAAAATCTCCCACACCAACTAATTTTAAGTCACACATAGGGTAAACCTATCATTCATTAGCTCAACGATGCCCTCAAATTTCTGATTCGAGAACCCATTTAGAAATTCTTCCACCTTTTCATTATAACTACTTTCAAGAGATATTGAATTTATTTAATATATTTCTATGATTTATTTGGGGAACATTGGTCCTTATAATCCCAAACCTTCTCATTTTTTGACTCGGAAATAATCTATATAAAATTCCAAAATAATACATTTTAAATATAATTCATTACATTCTCACCACCTTAGGGTTTTATGTCCTAGAAAGACAATTCAAATGATACCAAATAAGATGGTTGTATTGGGCAAAAATTTGAGCCTCCCTCTACTATGTTATTTCTTGAAGATTCATGTGTTTCCACTGAACATGCATCAATAAAATAGATTACCCATAAACGATCCCCTCCTACCGATCCTCAATCACCACAGGGTATTCATCAATGGTCTCTCCATCCATGAGGTCCATATCATCCTAATTGATAATGTTTGATGGGTCATCCATATACCTATTTAGTTGTGATATGTTGAACACATCATGTAAACTGTATAACTGGAGAGATATAGCTAATTGATACACCACCTTACCAGCTCTATGTAGTATCTAGAAATGGAAAATGAATATCTGATATAGATTTCCACCCCATCCAAATCTCAATAATCTGCGTAGAGTTGAAACTCATTGGAACACATGGTTATCATCCTAAAAATCTAAGGGACTTCATCACCTATCATCATAATAAATATGATGGCTTTGTTCCATCCTCATTTTCCCCTTGTTCATACTCACCTTTTCTTTTGTAGCTCACACCAACTCTGGACCCATGAGTGCTGACTCTCTTGGGACAGTCCAAAAAGTGATAACCAACACTGAGGCCTATAAAAACCCTTGAATAGTACCATAGTAATGGTTGAATGGTAATTTTTGTTGTACACAAACTCCATCAGTGTTGTGTGATCCTCACAACTATGGACAAAGTCCAACATGCAATCTCGTTGCATGTCCTCCATAACCTAAATGGTTCGCTCAAACTGGCCATCATTTTGTGGATGAAATATTAATATAAAGCATTAATGGGGCCCAAATTATTCTTTTCACCAACTCCATTATAATTATGTAAAGTGATCTTCACTATTATAAAAAATAGTTTTCAGAACTCCATAGGGCCCGACTATCTTCTGAACGTAGAGACATCCCATGCTCTTTACTGAAATCTACTCTCGTATAGCAAGGAATTGGAAAGACTTGGTGAGTCAGTCTACAATCACTGAGAGGGAATTTTATCCCCTAGATATACATTGTAATCACTTCATAAATTCCATTGATAACTCATCCCACTTCCATTCTGGAGCTTAAAAGGATTGTGTAAAATGTGCTATAACATGGTGCTCTTTCTTTACTTACATCCATGTAAGGCATCAAGAGACAAACTATGCAACTCCTTTCATCATCCATGAACATTATAACTGACATTGGGGGTCCTATTACATCATTTCCACACTAATATGTACCACCATAGGAGATGTGTGAAACTATCTTAGAACCGCCTCCAATAACATCATTAATATTGTTGTGCATCCTCTAAATAGAACGATGTGCTTCCCACCTTTAGAATATCTACCAAGAGTATTCTCTATTGATATTAAAGCATGTAGTGTCTCACAATTGGTATCCCAAAATTGTTCTTTCATGATTCGTTGTTACAGTAGAGGGGTGACAACCATCGAATAGAGGTAAGCTGGTCCATTTATATCCTCAATGGATAACTACAACGATTCCAACCACTCTAATTTCTCATTCAAGAACATCAAACTAAATATTCTTCTGAGATTATATTCTACCATGATCCCCTTCCATGATGTTTAGAGAATTTTGAATAAAAAATATAGAATGATCTCAATCCATTTTCTCTTCCTCAAGTTATGATATTTATATGAGAATACATACTTTATAATATTGTGATTAGAGTACATGATAAACTGCTCACCCATCAGGTTGTGTCACCACATCATCAAAGAGAATACTACCACTACTAACTCAAGATCCTGGGTCATGCAGTTCTTCTCCTATGGTATCAACTTGAATGAATCATATGTAATCACTACTTTCCTCTTCATTGGGACACAACCATGTTCGGCTCCTAACACATCTTATAACGCTACGTACTTGACTCCCTCATCTAGCTATCTCATGATTTGAGGGCTCTTAAAACTCTACATCAACTACTAAAATGATTTCTAGAACATCTCTATCCACATGAAAGGCTTCCCATTTCGAGTCCAAGCTCTCATGGATGCGGATAATCTGAAAAAAAATGGTATAAATATGTGGTAATAGCCTACCAAGCCAAGGAAGCTTTGAACCTCTATTATACTCTTTGGTGGATCTCAAGCTAACAATATATTGATATTTTTATGATCCATAACAAATCTATCCACTATGATAACATTCCCCATAAAGTGGAATGCCTAAATGCAGAACTGAAACCTCAAGATTATTCTGTAAGGTGGGTGATCTCAAAGTACATCTAGAACTATCCTTAAGTGTCTTGTTTTATCCTCTCTAGATTCGACGTACACAACAATGTTATCAATGAATACTACCATGAAATATTATAAGAATGGTTGAAAGATTCATTTCATGAGTCTCATTAACATTGTTGGGTCATTTGATACACTAAATGGAATCACCAAGAACATAATGTGACCATAAAAATATTTCAATGCCATCTTCAATATATCAACATCCCATACTCATATCTAGTTATATCCTGATCTAAATTTAACCTTCTAGAACCATCATGTCCCTATCAACTGATCAAATGTGTCATTGATCCTCTGTAGTGGATACCTGTTCTTCATGGTCACCTGATTTAGGTATCATTATCCCACATATAACCTTAATATATTGTATAACTTCTTAGAAAACCAAACAGGGTCTACCCAAGGTAAAGCATTGGGTCTCATTAAACCCTTCTTTTTCAAGACCTCCTACTATACCCTTAGTTTATGAAGCATGACAAGAACCATCTGATATGTTGGTGAGGATATTAGTGGTATCCCAAGGTGTACATCAATGTAGAAGTCTATCTCTCATTTGGGAGGTAAACCTGGAACATCTTCAATGAAGACGCCCTCATACTCCTCTACCAATATAATAAACTAGAAACTCATAACATCCACCACACTAAGGGTCAGGATAGCTAACTGATGAGTGATCTTATGCCCCCTCCTATGATTGAATCCATCCAACACTACCTCTGTTTTCTTTTCTACAAAAAATGAGAACCTTCTTCCATCATTAGGGAGACACTACAATCTTCTCCTAAAATTGAAAATATGTGCATGAACAGTGAATAACCATTCTATACAAAGAATGAAATCGTAAGGCCTTGATGTTTATACCATGTTAGACCAACCGAAACTCTCTCATCCAAGAGTCATGTCACACTATCGACATATGTTCATGATTATCTAGTTTTCTCTAGTGGATGTATCCAAGCATAAGGGTTGAGTCAATGGTTCAACAAGAATCTATAATTCTCAAAAAAATATGGAAATAAAGGAATTACTAGCACATTCTTCTATAAATACTAAATATAAGGTAGAAAACAAACAAATATTTCCAAATATCAATCATTAATCCCATGGGTCGTAAGCTTCGAACGCCAGCAGCTTTTCCCCACCCATGTCCTGTAGCACCCATAGCTCGGTTTAGACCACCTGGGGGTGGTGGTTGTGACATGTTGAAATATTGACCTCCTTCTAGAGCACTCTTAGATCCTCTTCCACATCCATCGTCATAGAGACCTTCATGCTCTAACCATTATCTCCCCCTCGACGGCCAATCTATAGATTATTTGTTTTCTATATGGTGTGTCATACAATCATACGTGAGATATCCCCTATCATCAAATGAGTATCATGACCACTCTCAAGGATGATAGGACCGAACCTATGATCCCTAAACTGCAGATCCTCTATCTGGAGACCTCCTCAGGAAACATCTCCCTTGTCCATGTGTCTAATACTGACATCATCTTGCTACCATCTAGGTCTCTGCTCTTTCCTTCCCACACCTGATAACCACATATTATATCTACTCATCAATGAAAATATCTACCACTAAAGCTCAATAGAACCCTAGAATATGTAATAATTCCTAGATTTATAATGATGTATCATGTGTAAATACACATACCTTATTCAAAATTTAGATCCCTAAATAAATTCTCTCGAACCATATCCATTGAGTATATAGAAAGGTTTGTTAACCGTAATGAATTATCATTTACTATCATTTTTCCCTCCTTGATCTTTAGAATCTTCTGGATACATACAACTCTTTGTGTAGCTGGTGAGGACTCCTACCTAAATAGATGACGAAACATGGTCTATAAAAGAGTTCCCTCATCGTACGATTGGGTAACTAAACCCTACCATCTCTCTAATAAGCCTTGAGGATGTATTTCCACCAAGAGCACCATATGATCTTCTAGTGTCATGACCAGATGGAAAATCCAAGTCAATGACTCATACTCATCCTCATCCACCTTTGGGTTGGGATCACCTCTAAACGTAATGGGTCTCTATCGTTAATACTTTTGATGGTAACCCTTCCAACACACCTCATCTGCAGGTATTATAGGTACCACGTGATTCTCTAAAGGTGGTGGTAAGAAGGGGAAAACCCTATAAGTAAAATCTCAAGAACTATTCCTTGTGTCGAAGCCTCATTAAAAGGGGATCATCCTATTGATCATCACGCGGAACCCTACTTGATATACTTCGTGAAGGAATACGGAAAATAAACAAGATGAACCACAGTCTACGACTATATATGGAGTGTTGACTCTAGAATGACATTTAAATCACAAAACATTATTATATAATGCATGTACCATTTCTTTTACCTAAACACTACTGGAAATCAGATCTTTCCCAACACTTATATACACCTTTTCCCAACGGTTCTCCCAACCCGTTGGGAAAGGGGGGTCTTTCCAAACGGTTTGGGAGAACCGTTGGGAAAGACCCCCTCAAAACACCCCTTTCCCAACGGTTTGGGAGAACCGTTGGGAAAGACCCCACCTTTCCCAACGGTTTGGGAGAACCATTGGGAAAGACCCCCTCAAAACACCCCTTTCCCAACGGTTTGGGAGAACCGTTGGGAAAGACCCCCTCAAAACACCCCTTTCCCAAGGGTTCTCCCAAACCGTTGGGAAAGACCCCCCCCCCCCCCTTTCCCAACGGTTTGGGAGAACCATTGGGAAAACTCAGCCCAAAATCCAGCATTCACCCCCGGAAATTATCACTTATCCCAACGGTTTTGAGAACCGTTGGGATAGATACTTTGATTTCTTCCAGGTCTACTACCCGAGAACATTATATAAATATAAATTTTAAATAATTATGATAATACATATATATATTTATGATGTTATGTTTATAAAAGTTATGTTAGGTTAGTGTTTAAGGCGTTTAATTATAAATGGGGGGTTGTGGGATCAAATCCCACCACATGTATTTTTTTCAAATACATATACCAACGGTTTTATAACCGTTGGAATAGATTTTCATATTACTTATACCAACAGTTTTCCCAAAACCTTTGGGATAGACCTATCCCAACGGCTTACTTCGCAACGGTTCTCCAAACCGTTGGTATAGGCTATACCAACGGTTTAGAGGCCTATACCAACGGTTTGGAACTGTTGGTATAGGTTAGTATTCTACTAGTGAAAACCAACATTATCATGTTTCTAGTAGAAAACTAAGTGATCAAACTCTTATTGTATGGATACATCAGCCACCGTACAAACACTATAGTCACTAGCCTAGAAGCCGAAGATGAAACACTTAACACTATTTTACCAAACTAATCTCACATAATCATGTTCCTAATGTTTTACTGACTATCCTTTAATACCACTATGTCATGAATCATCCCCATGGGAGCTATGTCGAAACTTCATAAGCCTGCCACCAATTTGCAAGGGGATGTTGACAAGCATAGAGTAGGAATATCACTAACATGGGTGGTATTTTCTGTGTACCTGTACACACACACACACAAATATCCAAACCCAAAAAATGATGGAATTTAAAAACAACTAAACATCCAATTCATGCATCCATATATATCCCATAACAATATTATGAAAGGAAGTAAATGAATGTTAATAGGGAAAAATAAAACCCCTCCACAATGATGTCTTTAACACGATTCCACTTTGAAAGTAAATGCATATAGACTATATTCTAAAAGCCACAGGAACACACCCCTCACTATCTAGTCTATTTATTCACCATCTGGGCCCAGTACTCCTAGGACATTGTCAAAAGGTTTATCATCTTTACAAGACATGGCATGAGCAGTTAAAGATCGGGCATAGGAAAGTATAATAAGCCTCATTTGGACACCCTAAAACCACAAATCTTATGAAATATGAAAATACAGTAATCTCTATATAAGTATTTGTCTAAAACCCATATAAAAAAATATATAGAAATAATAAATAATGAAACACAACTTAATAGTATACCAAAACCATTGTATACCGAGAATAGGATTCTAGATCAAATAATACATGAATCACTCATCAATGATAGAACACATTTGAACCCAATAGAAATGATGACGTCCATCTGGGAGGTACTTCTCACCAGGACATGCCATGAGATATAATACAATGATAGTTTGAAATGATATGATACACATATGAGTATCACTACCAAGACCATGGACTGATAACAACAAACTCAATCTTGATTAACCCTACTGAGTAGATGATTGGGTCTCAAGTAGTGTTGGTAATGTCCATTCAAAGAACTCCACCTAGGGCATGAGTATGAATAGTGGATCTCACTCTTGAGCTCTTGGAGGGATCCCAATAAATCTATCCTAGAAGTCCCACTAAAGGGATTATAGTCCTAGGAGTATAACATGATTCATAACAACCATTAGGGAAAGGATAAGGGGAAACAATCCTAAAAAACTTTTCAAAGATGTGTATTACAAGATATTTAAGCCATGTATGAAAGAGTACACGACATGTAGAAGGGTTACACTAGATGTCCCTCGACCCTGATTTCTACCATTGAAAATAGATCGTGTCAATAAAACAATGTATGTGTAGTACTACACGGGGTGTAGACCACCTGTGTAACATTTTCATGTATTAGTAAAGAGCTCCAGCCCGTGTATGTATGCCCATGTACCAGTACATGGCTTTTCCAGTGTACCTGGCCTAGGTCGTCTCATGTGGGGGAGTACACGCCGTGTACACACCCCATGTTCTCCACACCAATGTCCATGCACATCCCAAGATACATGTTGATTTACCTGGGATATGCCACACCCCATATGATAGGGTCACACAATGTGTGATCCCTAAAATTCTCCCTAAAACCATAGTTGCTTCAAGGGGGCCCACATAGAGCATAGATATGCTTTACATGTCATATTCTATGAGATTTTTTAGAATCCCTAGTTATTCATCTATAAAATTATGGACAATCCTTCAGCCTCAAATAATACTTTTTTCGTTCCAAAAAATTATAGATCGATCCTTGATGGGTCATTCCAACAACAAATAATCATTTTTTTGTTCTTCAATCTACTCCAAAAACATGATCATTCAACGTTCTTTATTATATGTTGAGGAACATCAAAGAACGTAAAATTGGCAATCCAACCTTTTATGAATCACCCCATTTCCATCATTACATATTTTTCGTCTCATTACATTATTAGATCTATGATATCGGATTGTTGTAACAAGAATTGGGTTTGAGATGATTGATTTATCAGGATGATTCAAGCGGTAGACCAAATGAAGAACGTCTGTGATGAATGAGGAATTGTGGGAGAAAAGTACAAGAAACAAAGAGAGAAATGAACCTCGATAGATGTTCATGTCGAAATTGATCCATCAGAGTTGAAATGATAAAAAAATATTCACAATGATTAATCTCCCGTCAAATCCTGGAAAATATAATCCCATCCAACTAAACGTATGATACTTTAATCAATTAATTCGTCATTCGATTCATGTTCATCATAGATATAAGGAATGGTGAATTAAACAAATTTTAACACATGTTATAACTAAATTTGGATCACATGATGATGAATAATGATTTTTATTTTATTGGGGTAGGAAATATATGTCAAATTTTATTTACGCCAATCTTTTATCCATAATTTTTTCATCATTCAACTAAGACAATTCTCCATATCTCCCTCAAAAAGTCCTCCTACATCTGCAGGGATATGTAGTTAACCCTAGTTGTTCCCATAATTTTCTATTTTAAGACTTGTAAACCAATGTATCAAGAAAAAAAATTCATTCAAATTATTTTATTCATTTATGTACCCACAGTGACTACTCCACAAACAACCTGCATCGCTAATTTTTTTGTCGGATGAAGGGTAAAACTCACGTTTTGAGCTCAACGGTTCCCTCAATTTTTTTTGATCTTGTCACCCTTTTTTAATTTATAAAAAAATTTATAAAAACCTATAACACATTATATTTAAAATATTTAATATATCTAGAACATTTATTCGAGGAACATTGGGCCTTGGAATCGTATGTTGTCTTAGTTCATGTCCTAAAAAATAATCCAAATTATATTCAAAAATAATACATGGAATATCTGAGTCATTACATTTTTTTTCATCACCACCCATTATGGAATGTTCTACGAATTATTTTAATGAATATATATGATATTTATGAAATTTTCAATCTGCTATAAACGTTATATTACAATTAAATGAAAACATTTCCATACTCGTTAAATCATTATAACACACCCCGATTTGGGTCGGTTTTACCACATATGAGAATGATGTTATAATATTTTTTTCATGACTATTTAAGTAATATTATATATTTATTTTATCATGTAATACAAATTAATATTATATTTTTTAATGATTCTATAAATTATTTACTGATATTTAATTCATTTATTAATATAACACCCTTTGATTACTAAACACACTAAAAATAGATCTTCATAGATTCATTTTTCTGGACCCATACCATTATCATGCACCAAATGAAAATGAGATGTGATAAATCATTTAAACGCCCTGATTATAGTATATTTTATTATCTATGAATGATGAAATTTTGAACACGTATGTATGAATCGACTTTGTCACTTTAGTATTTTTACAAAATAAATAGTTAAAATTTATTATGACCTAATGATATATTTAAACTATAAATGATTAATATATAGGTAAAATATGGTTATAAAAAAAATTATAAAAGAATATAGATATGTAAAATAATTAATTAGGTTATTAGGATAGTTTCTTTCTTTATACCCCATGTTAGAGCACGTTTGATTAAGGGGGTATACAAGGTAATGGTGTTCCATCTCAATTTTATTTCTTTGAGAAATGTTTTATTTGTGAGCTTAATTTCATTTATATTTTGTATATATTTACTATTTATTATATCATATCAGGAATTATCATTTATTAAGGTCATTTAGGTACAATTTGAATATCCCTCTTTCAAAATATTTTTATTAAAACGTTATATAATCTGTAAAAGATATTGATTACTCAAAAAATATAAAAATTGAGTTATAGTGTTTCATTTTGATCTTCATCATTCTATCTTTTGATTATTCTACTCAAATATTTTATATTATAATTTCCCTTTATATTTTTGTAAAATTATTCATTTGAATTGATTATTCCACTGGGATTAATTTATTCCCCATAAAAGTATCGCATTATTAAGAATAATTATCATTATTTTTAATGATATTTTTTATTCCATGTATAATTTTTTCCTTCCCTGTAATGATCACCATTAAATTTGGAAAAACAATTATTTATCTCAGGAGAAATTATTATTTTACTTATTATATTTACAATTGTATGTTTTATTAATCCTTTTTATGATGTCATTTTTCTATAAAGGAATTATAAAATATTCAAATAGGTATCAATCTTTTAAAAATAAAATGAATTTTCTTCCACTAAACATTAACTTTAGAAATACATTATGTATTTTAAAATATATATTATTCAAGATTCTTTCTAGAATAATTTTTTCCACGTATTTTATTTAAATTTTCATATATTTAGTTTCAATGATACTATATCTTATTATTTTGTGATAATTTTAAAATCATTTTTATAAAACTCTTTTATGGTTTCTCTCATCATATGATAATTTTTATTTATAATTATTCCATTAAATTTTATAAATTTCGTTCAAAATTATTTCATTTATCGGTGATATTTTAAAATTAAAGTACTTTTTTTATTTTTCAAAATAAAATATATTTATTTTTTAATGAATTCATTATATTAAAATGTGGTTTTAATTGATTATGTTTTAAAAAAGTATTATTCATGTATTTATATATTCTAAAATAAATAATTTGAAGGCATATTTATCTTGTAAATTTTTCTTCCAAAAACCCACTTTTTGTTTTAAATAATGACTTTTAAATTTGTTATCAAGAACAAGTATTTCATTTTAATGAATCCATTTTAAGGGATTTTCCAGACATTCAATATTGTGCATTCCCTCTTAATTTTAAATAGTTTTTATCTAATGATCGTAAAATTTACATTTTAATCTATGAAACCAGCGTTAATGATTTTATGTTATAATGGGGTTATTTTTATCCGACCATCCATATTATTTCTATAGAAGTACCATGGAATGTTCTAAGAAAGTATGTTCATGAAACCCAACTCTTTTCCCAATATTTATTAAGTGATGTTTGTTGTATAAAAGTTTTCATGTTCTAATAGAATATATAATCTTGATTATTATTATGATGTTTTGGGAATTAAATCTCCCTTCATTTTATTGCTAAGGTTTATATATCATGAAATAATGTAGACAGACATGGGAATTTAACCCAAGCCAAATCGTACATTGAAGGATTTATCCTACGCCAAAGGGTATACATGAGAATTTATCCAAAGAAAAAGGGAACACATGAGGATTTATCCCATGTAAAATGGTACATTATAGGATTTATCATAGTATAAAGTGTTCATGAGAGGACTTATCCCATGAAAAATGGTACATGTGATGATTTATCCAAATACAAAGGGTAATTAGATCATTATACAAAGCCTAATGGTACATAGGGGGTTTATATTTAGCCCATTTGGAATATGGGTGACTTTTAAAAGCATAATATGTGGTGAATCTTTTTGTGGGTATAATTGACCTACAGTTTATATTTTTATGTTTTTTCCACACTCTTATATAATAATATAAGGCCTATGATTATTCTCTTTGATTAATATTTAATATCTCGGGATTCCAAACAATTTTTCCAAGACATATGACTATTCATTTGAGGTTACATGTCATTCTACCGGGACTTATAACAACTTTATTTTTTCCAAGATCTTTTTAATAATATATTTCTTATTTGGTCATGTTTTATCATATTCTATTAGACTAAAACTAAATAAAATATTGATGTTTTTTTATCTTACTGAGTGTTTAAGATCATCTATTTCTTATGGTTTTTCATGTGTTTGTAATGATGAGTATAACCTATGCGGTGTATAAAATATGATCTAGTGTATTTTGAATATAGATAAATTTTAAAAGGTATCATAATATAATTTTATTATATATTTGACCCTCAAATACACTAAACAATCTATTCCTGGGATTGTGAGATTATGTTTCATTTATAATGTTTATCTTGTCGTAATGTCATAAAATAAATATATGTTCATCTCACAATGTATAAAATCATTTGATTAAAGAAAGTGTTTTGGCACCAAAACTAGTAGTGTAGTTTTTGGGTGCTTCATTGAAAAACATGTGTTGGATGGAGTTATGGTTAAAAAATATCATTAAAGGAAATATAAAGGACAATAATATTTACTATCGAATCCATAGTAGTTGTAGTGGAAATAATAACTTGTTGAAAACCTAGATATGTTGGAATATAATTCCATACATTTCTCTAGGAATTATGATAATAATTGTGATTAAGGAAAAAATAAAAGGGGATAGGTTTGGTAAAATGATTAATAATATGGTTTATGGGGTTGAAATATTTCATTTACAACATGGAGAGGCCTAAAAACCATATAATAAGTATTTATATGTTTATTAAATACTTGTACACAACATGATATTAAAGAAAACCATGATTTTTAGGTGAGAATATATTCAATTAGGATTTCTGAAGATTTTGTAGCGCAGTCATGACAGTATGGAGGAAACCATGAGGAAGGGAATTCTGACTGAACACAACATTATGTTATGATATTTTTTCCAATATTCCACGACAAATTTTTTGGATATGAATACCTATATTTTGAGAATAGATCACATTGTAGATACTAGATGTGGAATTCAATTATCATTAATGTTCACTTCTATAACTTCATCGAAGAAATAATACAAACAACAAAATCCTTTAGGAATTAATATAGTGATTATTTTTTTGAAATGTCTCCTATTGTAAAATTCAATTGAGTAAAATTTCGAATTGGAAATGATATTTAATTGTTGAATTTGAAATTGAAAATTTCAAAGTTATGTTATAGTCAGTTATATAAAATATAAAAAAAAGTATAATGATATGAGTAGTGAAATCATAAGATAGTAACTATTTGTTCCTCTGAATAAGATGATAGAAATATGGTATTTTATGAAGATATGTATTAAAACAGAGTAAATTTTTTGTTGGTGTAATTTATATTAATGATAATGAACCACATAAAATAACTTTTTTATATATCATTAAAGATGAGTTATAGAGGAGTATTATTTATAGGAAAATCACTAAAAATTAGTCTGTGAATAAATCTCATTTGAGAATTAATATATTAGGAGTAGGGCTATAATATAATTTTTTTTTGAAATATACTAGATAAAATATTCTAAAAAGGAGGTTATTACATCTCATCATGGAATTCGGTGTAGTATAAGATATTTATTAGAGATATATAATTCAATTTACCCTAAAACTGTGTACTGAATATGGAGTGAATTTTATGTTATTAAACTTAGAATAGAACTAAAGTCGCATATACTCATACTTTCACCAAAGCAGTTTGAAAATGAGAATAAGAGGAATTGTTCCTTGGGAAGTAGTGATTTATCCCTAAATCATTATATATGTAGTGATCCATAAGAGGTAGTTCTTAATTTTGTAAACATGTATTGGATGTGATCCTTAGATATGAGTAAATATACCTAAATATTTTAATCACACAAAAAAAGATTTATAGCTTATTTTAGTACACCAACATAATACTAAATGTATAGTTATTGGATATAGGCTAGTTCAAGTGAACTAAGTAAAATATATGGTATTTTATATCTTTTGTATCTTATACACGTGAATTTCATCAAATGTGAATTCTTTCATAGAAGGGATAAGTCGAAAAAATTTATTATTTAATTAAGAATAAGATCCCAATGAAAGATCAATGAAGAAACGTTTAAATATTATAGAAACTAAATTCACCCCCTCATGGTGTCTAGGTTTTCTAAAAGTGGTATTATAGATAATATGTTCTAATATAAATCTAACCTAACATTTCTCATTTATAAATATCTGAATATTGTGCAATATGTGGCTCCAAAAATTACATTTACATTATTTTTTGGAAATCATTTTTATAATTAAAGTATTTTTATATTATCTAGAAGTACATATTGAAGTCACTCATAGTGTTTTGGTGATTTTATTTGCTTCAAGAAGCCATTGAGGAATAATATATGATATGGTTCATCAAAATATGGATATTTATTATTATTTTATGATTTATCTAAATAATGCTATGTAAAAAAATTAATGAAGAAGATATCACTTTATAAGAATTTTAATTATATGATGATGAAGTTGGATGATTTTTATGGTAGATATAATTTTTTAAAAAAAGGTTTCATCTACTAGTGTATAACATGGATCAATTTGAGGCTTGGTTTTGAATTATGATGAATAACAATGTCATCTTATGAAATGAGATAAGAATAGGAAAAATTATAATCAAGAAGATTATTTTTCCTAAAAAGGTGTAAAAATATATTCTTTATATATACCTAAATGTAACTCTAAAATAAATGTTTCCTATAGATATTAATATGTATGTTTTTTATAATCAAGATTCTTAAATGAACACTATAGAAAAGACAACTGAATTTCATGTGGTTAATATATGAATTAATTTTTTATCAAATATTAGAAGATTAAATCCTAGATTTTTTATATGCAATTAATGAAGGTTGAAGGTGAAAAGAACAACATATATATTACAGATTTTCTGGAAGCTAACAAAGATTTTATATTGGAACAGTTCAATTCAAGGTAGTTAATTATAAAAATGATCATTAAAATAATTGAATAATGTGATATTAACGGAGAACATGTTAATTTGTTGATGTTGGGCATAGAAATGGAGAAATTCCATGATTATCAATTCATTTCTATTGACACTATTGTGTATATAATATTAATATTTTATATATTGTAAATAATTATCACACATCATGGAAGAACTATATACATTGGAAATTTTGGTTTATCATTCAAAATAGTCACTAAATATCTATGGACAATATCAATAGATTGAAAAACAACAAACTAGATGCTGAATTCTGTATATAATCACTTAAAGAAGAAATTATCTATCCTGATAGTCATCTATAAGAAGAATGCGAAGAAGAAACATTTTTTATTCTTTCTCAAAAAATACACCATATTATAGGAAAGCGTATTGGAATAAAAAAGTGTATAAAGATAATTCTAAATATCTAAATGGTTGATAGAGGGTGATATAAACAAGAAATACTTCCTTGAATGTGTAAGCAAGAAGAATTTTTCTAGGAAATTTACTATGATTCTTAAATATTGATCTCACTATAGTGGGACCGTGGCCACTAATTCCCTTTTTATTTCCCACTTCTCAAACCTGCATGTATTTCCGAACCAGGTTACATGAGAGTATTCATATTCTTTAGATCCTGTTTAATTTTATATAGAAACATCATGAAGTCCATTGAAATCCTAGATTAATACTCAATATAAATGTCAATGTATGAGGATGATATTATGTATAAAGTTAAAAGACTCAATCTTGATAGTTCCCTAGACCCAAATGGGGTTTCGGGTTAATTTTACTTAGAAACATAGGATCTAGTTAAATATAAATTCATTAATTTTGTTCAATAATTCTTTAAATTATGGCCTCTCCCAATAGTTATTTATTCCAAAATCCTTGTCTTAATTCCGAAGGTGATAGACCCAAATGGTTTTTGGGAAATCCAAACAACCAACTTATGAAACATATCTTATAAAATTCTTAACTCCATTATTAAATAAATGATTTCTATACACATGGGATCTCATATTTATGATGTGAGATATGGATTTATCCAAGGTTGAAATATTCCAGTGGAAATTGGCATGGATTAGTAAATGATATCTTATATTGAAATATGGGTTATTGTTTACATTATAAATGAATGAAATTTTTATAGATAAGGCCTACGAAAATATTGATTATTGATTCATTATCAAGTCCTTGACATATAGTGGATTTAATGAGTGGATCTATGACCTTTTCTTTCATTTCATTTCTTCTCCATGATTTATATTCTACTTTAATGGAAGGAGATTTGATTTCATCAAATCTATTAGGGTCCTTTATCAGGGATATCCAATTTCACTAGGCCTCTTCATATTTTCTAAATATATTTTCATTGGAAATAATAATTTTGGAATTTCTATTGGCATTATTCATCATTTTATAGTAAGGTATGAGTTCAAAAGCATATCAAATATAATATTATAAAATTACATTCCCTTATTCATTAATAGTAAATTAAACTCCTTCGAAAATATCAAGATGAAAATAAAAAACTATAGTAGAAAGATTGGAAAACATATCCATAGAAAAATAATAATTCTAAAAATTTCTAAAAACGGAACAAGTAGATTCTCTATTCTCATTGAAGAGATGGTTTTAATCCATAAAAATAAATTTCATATGGAATATATTGGTGCCTCAATTTATAATGAATGTATTTTAATACAATTATTTTAAAAAAAATTATTTCAAAACCATAATAATGATTACAAACCTGAAGAGTGTATTTATTTCATTTAAAGAGAATATTAATTTTGGTAATACTGTGTTGTATTATATCCCAATAAATTTTATTTAATTTGGATGGTTTCAAAATTCTATCACCAATAATATTGAATCTATTCAAAACTCCTTAATTTGAGATTCTCATCAAGAGGGGTGACACCAAAGGACCAGCTGGTCTAGGCTATAAAAAAAACAGTATTGAGGGGGAGTTAGTATTAACAGAATCCCTAAATCATTTCATGATTGAAATACAGACAAGAATGTGATGAAATTTCACTCCACTCTCTTTTGGAAATAGTTGTTATGTATAATATGAGAGATTCCCAGTTTATTAAATTTATGTGTCTATATGATCCCACATATGGTATGGACATCAAGATAACATTACAATAATCTTTAACAGCTCCTTAAACATTATTTGTAGAGGTGATATTGGTGTATGGTTAGATAATTGGGTCAATATTTCCTCTTACTCCCTTGATACACTTCTTTGGACCTCATCATTAGGTAGGTTGTTTCTTTCCCTTCTCTCATCTAAATTTTTCTCAATAATGAAAACATTATCTATTTAGTTGGATCACACTGGTTGATGATCTAAAGTACTATATTTTTATTCCATATTTTTTTTCCTTCACCTATGCATCATTTAATTAGAAAACTCATTTTTTTAAACACAATATTGTATTGCTAATGGATATTGTGTAATCACATTATAATGCCTCAAAATTCTAAATCAAGAAGATTGTATTTAAAAACATGTATGAAACGCAACACCAAGAACAAAATAGAATATAATTTCCTTATACATTACAAAATATTTTATTCCTTAAATAAATTAAATACGTTTCATAGCTTTCAATGCATGCAACACTAAATCATCTTGCATCGTAAGAAACAATGAGTTTTTCGATGAATTTTGTTACATGTAATGTCATGTTTTATAGAACAATGATATATTAATAAAACATTATTAATTAGTATAATAAGATATAACCTAGATATTAAATTAGTGGTTATGAATACAATTAACTAACTTAGTAAAATATATAGTGTACAAAAATATAATATTAATTCATTTCTTTCTAATTAATTAGAAATAAAAATATAAACTAATTGAATATAAATGAAATATTTTTGTACTCATAAATGTTTGTTATTTTACTAAATTAAATTAAATTAAATTAAAAAATGGTATTACAAAAATATATTCTAGAAATTATTATAAATATTTTTGACATTCACACAATATATTTGATAGGAATAAGATAAGAACAACCATAATTTTTGGCATAGAAACGTGTATTTGTTTATTGATAATTTTACCGCCTTTTTATGATGAACCAATTTTAAATTCAATTTTTAAAATTTTTATAAATTTAATATTAAAAAATAAACTTTGTTTATGAACGATAAAAAAAATATTTTATGGATAATTTTTACAATTTTCTGTGAAAATTCATATTTGGATAAATAGTGAAAAAAATAAAGAATTTGATTTTAAAACCATTTTTCATCTAATTTATTTATAATGAAAAATTGTATTTTATTATTGGTCTCAAGAATAATTATAAAAGTTTCAGATAAACTAATCTAATTTATGTCATTAGATTCAAATTTTCTTTGAAATTGGATATTTAACATCTCAACCATTTAATCATTTTTACATTAAAACCATGATTGTCGTCCCATTTGTGGGATTAAATTTAAATAAATTTCTACCAATGTTGCGATTAGAATTGTGAAAATGGATTCTATATTTAAAATAATAATATTTTCTAATTTCTAATATCGTTTAATAATTTTTTTATCAGAACAATTAGTGAATGTGATTAAATTTAATTATAATAGTTAAGAGAAATATTAGCTTAATAATGGACTAAACATTAAAAATAAGTCTCAAAATGACCTTAAAATGTGTCTAAAATCAATTTTCTATACTCCCTTGGTTGTAATTTGGTTTATTATTAGATACACTATACATTATAAAAACATGGGTGGAATTCCATTTTCTAAAATTGACAAGAATGCCACTCCTCATCCACTATAAAAATACACTCACCCATTACACTTACTCACACCAATCAAGCCTTTTTTGTCACCCAAACTCTTACCAAATAATCTCTCTATATCCTTAACCTCATTCTAGAATCTAAAACATGGGGGATAATGTCATCCAAGGAGTCCCTTTGGTGTATACAAAAAAGATTTTCCCCAATATGAGGTAATATCCTTCTTCAAGCTAATATTTATATTTTTTCTTCCATCATATAAATTCTTCATATTCAATTATTATATAATAAACACAGTCTCCTAAACATACTAAGATTTTTTTATTTTAATTATTCTACCTAAAATTACAAATATTCCATCTAATGGGTAATGAACTTACTATTTATGTTTACGGTGAACTACCACCTCGCAAAATAATGTCGATCATTTTTCATTTACCACCTATCATGGTTTAGAATTATGGAAAAAAATATTTATATATTATATATATGATATTTATTATGTATTTATTCTTATTTAATTTTTATATAAATAATTACTTAGTACTTACCATTTTCTGGGAATATGAAAACATCATCTGCGGATGTGTGGAATAATGTCATCCACAAAGCGATGCAATTCATTCACACTATACATATAACCTAAAAATGATTGTTTTATTAAAAAAATTGTGCCAAATATGAAATATATATGTTTATAAATTTATTATATACATATATATATACATCATTTTATTTCCATTTTGTTAAATATTACAAATAAATGAAATTAGCGTGTCTGTCTATATACGACCTACCATCTCCATGAACGATGCATTTCATTTCCTGTCATCAAATTTTGAGATTTATTATATGTAAATATATAATTTATATATATGATATTTTAATCTTGGTTTAAATTATTGAGATGATGAAATCATCATTTTAACAATAAGTAACATGTCAACACATACTCAAAAAACAATACCATTAACACCAAAAATAGTGAAAATAATATAGGATTATTAGAAAACGGGTAATAAGATATTATAAGAGGAGAATAAATGATATTATAAATATTTTTATGGTTCTGTAATATATTATTAACATGTTTGAAACCCTTTTATTTGATTTTAAATCATATTCACCATAAAGTAAAGGCAATGTAATATATTCTTGTCTCACTTTTCTTTTCATGAGGCATACACCATTTTCATAACATAATTTTATTGTGTGGTGTAAATACATCAAAAATTATGTTTTCTATCATTAATAAATTAGTATTAATTATATTTAGGGTTTCATTTCAAATTATTTCTTTCAAGGGGATTATAGTTCCAAATTTATCAAATAAGGGACTTTGTCTCAATTTCGAATCCTTAAAGAATGATTTATTATTGTGAACCTAATTTTTTATTTATAGTGTATGTACTACCAAATTGAAATATTTTATTTTCATTCATTGTTTATATATGATATTTTGAGTTTTACTTGTAATTATTTCATATAAGGGGATCTGCACTTAAAGTTATTATAGTGGTAATTAAATTTAATATCCCAGTTCTATTTCATTGGGTTATATAAATTCCACATCATCGTTAATACTATATAATTATGTGTATAATGAATTTGAATTTATATTGATTTATTGAATCATATTTTATTTTAATTTATAATTGAAACACATAATCAATTCATTGATTAATTCTCACTTCAATTTCATGACCAATTTAAGGGTTTATTTCAAAAGCTCATTCTAATCAAGGTTTTTTGTTATTTAAATTACATTAAAGGAAACTATATGACCATTTTTTAATGAAACACTTCATTTTACCCTAATATTTTGATTAATTAACATTTTTATCCAAAAATACCATTTTTAAACTCATTGGTATAAAAAATGTTTTAGAAATTGATTTTAAGAAAACCTAACTTCATTTCTCTCTTTAGCAAGAGATCCTATTTTCTTCTAAGAACCATGTTTTATTAAAAAATTTCCAAATTATTTTTAACCATTAAAGAATGATTTATTGTACAAAATTTCACAATTATTTTGCTTTTATATTTTTTTTTTGCAATCTACATGGCTCTTTTAGAATAAGGCATTTTTCTAACATTTTACCATGCAAATGGAATGTCCTTTTTTACCTTGTATGGCATGAATGGAATTACCCACCATAATTTATTTGATGATTCATTTTAATATTTAAATTTTTAATTTAGGATGAGTTTATTTTGAAATGTTATTTTCAATGAAAACGATTTAAAAAAAATAAAAAAATGATATTTTTTCCCATGAATGATATTAAAGGATATTTTTATACAATTTCCTTTCATAATTGAGAAAACTATTTTTTATTACACCAAATGGGATATGTTGTGTTGGTATGATCCTTATTCTTTCTCTGTATGGTTTTTGATTGATATTTTCAAACAAACTACTAATATTTACTTCCTTGATTCCTTATTGACCCCAAGAATTATTCAATTTACTATGATTTTTGAAAATTAAATTTCCCATAATTATCCACCCCATTTATCATGGATATATTTGATTCCTAAACCATATATCATTTTTAAATACTCTGTTTATTTCGACGGTTATTTTACTGGATGGAGAAATATTTGTAAACTTATATCCTTTACTCAATATAGATGTTTTATAAAGAAAATTTTATTATTTAAATCAATTTTTCAATATATAATGAATACTTTAGACATGTAATATATAGGATGGGGAATATTTAATACAATCCCTACATTTTTGGGACCAGTTAATATAGTCCCTATGGAAGTCTCATGAGGCGAAATTAGTTGGAATAACCCTTTGATTTTGTTTCCAAGTAGAATAGGCAAGTTTCTACCCATAACATTAAACCATCTTGTGAAATTACATGATAGTAGTTGATCATTTTCTAGATACATGACATCTAATAATTAATCATTTCATTTATTGAGATGCACTTTATTTTTATTATCAGTGGAATTATTTCTTTTTCATTATGTATGGATGCACACTCAGTATTAGATTATTGATTTAATGGAATTTGGTTTCAATTTATTACCATTCAATATTTATTATACCACATCATGTTATTTCAATGTCATTTGTTATTAGTTACTTATCATTCCATTTTGATTTACTCTCATTAATAAATTATTTATTCTACTTTACTTTCCCTTATTATGAATTTGAGCTCATCATTATTTTGATTCTTTTCCCCAATAATCCTTTATGTTTTCTAATAAATATATTCAAGGATATAAAATATATAATATAGTAATTATTATCAAAAATAATATGTCTTAATTTTTGATTCGGGTATATATCTAGTTTACCAAGACAACTATAATATTCAGTCCTTTAAGACAGGATTTACTTGTATCTTATGCCAATGTAACGGTATCATGACACTGGATTTGAGATTTCTTGTGTCAGGTCGCTACAGTTGGTATCATAGAATTCTTATTAGCATCCTTAGGAACTAGATTTATGAAAACATAGATTATAAAAAATAACCCTAAGTTATAATTTGAGGATAATTTTCTAACAACATCCTATAATTTTTTTAAGGTAGAGATTATGTGATTATTCCTAGAAATAAATAAATGTCTGAACATAATATGCGGATATGGTTCTAGAATATATGTCCCTAGGATTAAGAACTCCAACAAGGTGTCTTTTTCCAGACTCGAGCGTATCCTAGTACACAAAAATTTCTCTTACTACGCACCTGGTCTGACAATCCTATGGGATATTCTTAAGATATTTCACATTTTCATTACAAACAATTATGAAGGATTTGAATATATAATGAAAATGAATTACCTAGGTTAGTACTTAGAACAAGGAGGGATAAATTTTGATATAAAAGAAATGAAGTATTTATGTACATTGTTTGTATTGAAAACCTTTTTGAAAAGGATAGTAAATTACTAATTTTCGATGATGTACAAAATATTTATTTCAGAAATTATAATAATATGTCTTTAGAAACCGAAAAAATGTATTTTGGGTGACAACACATCAAATCATTAAAGGGTGTGGGACATGAACCCATGTCAAGATAAGTGTTTAATTATAACCACTATATTAAACAATGTCATGGATAAAAAGTCATCGTTTTTAGTAAAACAATTTGACGAATAAATATTAATGATAAACCATTACTGTTACTTTTTATGTTTATAAATTAATGTCTTAACTATATAATTTTTTTAAAATTTTAAGAGATAAATATAATGACTTGATTTATGGGTATTAAAATAATATTTTGGAGATTTATATACAAAAAATGGATCATTATAGGATATCAATTTCATGGAGTAAGAGATGAGTTAGATTTTGATCAATAAAAACCCAAAATAAAATATTTTATTTATGAAATGTAAATATATCAAATATGATTATTTTTTTTAAAATTTTAGGCAGTAAAATAAGTACTCAACATTTGGAAAATGATAAAAAAATAGTCATTAAAATACCTTAATTTTTGTTGAACTACTAGTATTTTAAATCATCACATATTTATGAATTTGATTCCCAAAAATTACCATTTATCATTCACTTATTTTTTATTGATTTCCTCAATCACTCCCAATATATATTTACTCTTTTCCTCCATGTGTGTTTCTCCAAATTCCACTAATTTTATCATACTTAGAGTTCTAGTTACAAGAAAACCCATGTGACCTTTGTAATTCCCATTAAATATTTTCTTGGGAATGTTTTTTATCCCATCTCAAGATTTGGTATTTAAACATATAAAATATAAAACAATATATTTCCATCATGGAGCATAAATTGCAAGGATTTACTTTATTTATGGTGACTAGAATGTAACGCCGAAAAATTCTAAAGTATGTGCATTGTACATGATAGAGTGTATAACAAGAAACACCAAGTGTGTAAGGGAATATAATATTACGATACATTAAAATATAATTACTATTTTTAATATAATTTATTTATTTTATATCATTCAATGTGAGAAACACTGAGTTAACTTGCATCCTATAAAACAATGATTTTCTGTGATGGCTTGCGTTACATGCAAGACAAAGTTTCACCGAAAAAAAATATATTAATAAAATAGTATTATTTTGTATAATAAGATATAACCTAGCCACAAAAGTAGGTTTTATGAATAGTATTAACAACAATATAAAGATTTAGGTCTGATAAAAATATAAGATGAATTTATTGCTAAACAATTAATTAGAATTTAAAATGATAATTGATTGAATATAAAGGTAATATTTTTATACTCCCAAAGGAGTTTTGTCTTAATAAAATAAATTAATTTCAATTAGATAATGATATTAATGTACCTTCATCCAAAAGTATATAAAAGGTAAGGAATTATTGTTTCACTTTTCATTCTATGAGTCATACACCATTTTCTTCAAAAAATTCATTTGGTTGGTGTATATACTTACCCTATTGTATTTTATTCCATGAATAAATTTATATCAATTATATTTAGATTTTAATTTTAAATTATTTCTTTATTGGTGATTATAATTAAAAAGTTACCAAGTAGTATGGGGCTTCATCTCAATTTTCTTTCCTTAAGGAATGGTTTTTTATTGTTCACCAAATTTCTTATATATGGTGTACAAACTTTCACATTGACTAGTGATATCATTACTAATTTATTATTTATGATATTTTGAGGTTTAATTTGAATTTTTTCATATATGGGGATCGACATTAAAATTTAAATAAGTGGAAAAGAAAATTTCGAACCTAGTTTCTATTTATTTGGTTATATTACTACCTCATTATTTTCAACATTATATAATAATTGGTATAATTAATTTTACTATCTATTGGCGTATTTTCACTTATTTTATTTGGATATATAGTTAAAACAAATAATAAATTCATTTATTAATTCTCACTATAATGTTATGACTATTATAATGGTTTATTTCATAATACCATTCTAATAAATATTAATTATTCATGAAAATACATTAAATGAATTTAAATGACCATATTTCAATAATACCTTTAATTTTCTCCTCCGATGATTATTAATGTCATTTTTTATAAAATAGTACATTTTTCCACTATTTGGTAATCCAAATGATATCTAAAATGTTATTAATAAAACCCAACATAATTTATCTTTTTAGTATGATAAACTATTATCTTCTAAAAACCATTTTTTATAAAAATAAGTCCACAAATTTTATTAACCTTTCCAAAATGATTAATTAAATAATTTTTGTATCACATTTTATTTTAAAAATATTTTCAAATGAATCTTCTAATCACTTTTAGAACAAGTTATTATTCTAACCATTTAATGTACCAAAGGTATGTTCTTTTTACCTTATACAACATGTATATATTTATCTACCATTATTTACTCAATGTTTCCATTAATATTTTAAAATGTTATATTTTAATGAAAATGTTTTAAAATGTTATTTTCAATGAAAATTATTTTCAATATGTTTTTAAAATATAATGATTGTTTTTTCCTCGATAATTTATTAAAATATCTTTTTATAGTATTTTTGTCATGAACCAACCAGAGTCTACCCTGATCTGATCACCCGAGCTGGTCTGCGACATGGCCCGAAAGGCATTCTCAATTACTACTGGCTGGAAACTCGTGATGGGAATCAAAATAAACTAGTTGGGAATTATTTTTCTCATAACGAAGATAAATAAACAAAAACCGAACAATTTGATAAATAAAAGAAAATAAACTGAACAACTTAGCAGTGGAAAAAGTAATAAACAATGCAATGCGGCATGCCTCAGGTGACCCCGTGGATCACCATGGTACGTAACGTACACTCAGTCCCAAAAGTGATCCAAGACTGAAACCTACAACTAAAAATTAAAGTAGGGGTTACCACAGATATTCTCAGCAGGAATGCCTAAATGTAACCACATCATATGCCCCTGCCTTTATTATGAAATCCAATCATGTCAGTTTGAAAATACATTATAATAAAATATTGAATCCTTTCTTTTCAAATTCATGTACCAAGATTGCAATTTTAAGTAAAGCATTTAACTCCCACTACATTATGAAAATTGTTTCAAGCATGCATTAATGTTTTAAAACGAAAATAAACCAGTTTGCATTAAAATATGGTTTTCACAAAAATACATCAAGTATGAAACAACTTAAATGGAAGTTACATCACAATAAGCATGTCGCAATCATGCAATATAGGTAATCCCTATAGGTAGATATCATATGGGAACCCTAGAGACCTTATACCTCAATGAAACGTGGATTAGAAACCACGAACCTCAAAAAACATGGCTTAGAATACCACGACCCTCAGAAAACATGGATTAGAAAACCAAAAACCTCATAAATTCATATGTTTAGTAAGTGTTGTTACGTCAATCCTTCAAGACATACAATGACAAACCCCTACCATGTCATCTAGTGTACTAGTCCTGGTCGCTCACCTAGATACCCAGGTTTCTCATTTTCACTATTTCAAGTGGTGGTGAGTTTTCTTTATCAAGAAAACATATAAGTAAATTATACTTTCATTATCTGAAACCCATTCAACCTCTCACCACCACTCTCCCTCCTTTAGCGTATTACCCCTCTTTCACGTCACACAATGCATAAGCATCAAAATATTCACTTAATAACACATTCAACATAAAAATAATTTTTCTAAAACTAAAGGGGGCATGCATCAAGAAAGGTTTTCCTCTTTCATAAAGCATTATTAAAATGCCAAATGGGATTAATTACATAAAGGTAATACTTTTTATAAATAACCTGCTGAAAGGTCAAAAACCTTTGGAACTACTCATTACCAATTCAAAACCAATTATGAAATCAACTTTCAAGAAAATTCACTTAAGACTGATAGCATTAAAAATACATTTCAATTTTCAAAGCAATGGTATAATAATTTCTAGCAACCGCAACTAGTTTAAATAGAATGTGCATGTCGCGTAAATGTAAAGCATATTTTTAAACAAGCAAGAAATTATAAAATTCAAACTAAAGGCGTAGTCACAGGGGACCTACCTCAAACATGTCCCTATTTGACGACGACCACTCAAACCTACACTTGGCGCATACATGCACATGCATTTATACATATATATATACACCCCAAGATGTATTTCACATATTCGCCACACCATGATGGAATATGTAAAATGAGGACCTATATATATATATATATTCCTTACCATATGCATGTACATGTATGATACCTCGACACACGGTGCCTAAAACCACCGTAGTGAGGTTCAACGCACTACATAAATAATTTAATGAAACAATTAAACACTTAAAAAATCTATAAAACGTTTCAAAATAACACATCAAGGGTTTTCACCAATGAAACACCACTTACATTAATCATGAAAACCACTAAAAAATATTAAAATAAAATCACATAATCAATTTAACCATTTACAAAGGCCATTTCAAATCTTCACATTAACCGTGACCAATTCTACATTAAGCATTACATTGTTTAAACCATTTAAAAATTACATTTAGAAATACATGACAACTCAAAAATTCCAAATTATGCATCTCTCTTTAAAAAAACAACACCCAAACCCATTTTCACCATAAGTGCCATTAAAAATGCGATTCGCACCACTTGAAAAACTAGATAAACTAGTTTTACAACTTATAAAACACCTAAAATGGAACAACAAGGTTTTAAAAAAATGTACATGCAAATTCACACTAATAAACCAATTCCAATACAAATGTATATCAAATTCATTAAAAAACTAGTTTTGCATCACATGCACTATGAAATAAGTCATTCTCATAATTTATAAAACATTACCATGGTGTACAACAACATCATAAAAAACATAATATATAGATATTTCATGATCTAATAAAGAAAAAACACACTAAAACCCCTCTCAAACATCATTCACATCACTTACATAATTCTAATAACCAATTTTATAATTTATATATTGACATCAAACAACACGACAAGAGTTAAACATGAAAAGTAACCAATTTCATTTCAAAATGCTACTTAAAATTCAAATGCATATGAAATATTTTTAAAAACAAAATTCTCACCCCACTTGTTAACCATGTAACACATTAAATTAACCAAGTAAGATAAATAATAAGCCAAATATTGATTATACTCCGAAACACCAACCTTTAATGCTGAAACCCCCAATTTTCGGTGAGAAACTTCAATTGCACCATATTCACACCAAAAGGGACCAAAGAAGAACCCTAAATACAAAGTATCAAAGAAATTGAATCAAAAAAAATAAATAAAACACAAAACTCTCACCCAACAACCTATCAAAAGGAAGAATGAACAAGTGAGGTAATTCACACCTATGAAGAGGGGTCTGAGAGGCTGGTCGTGTGAGGTGGAAGCTGCTGGAAGATGTTTTGTCGGCTGGAGGGTTGTCGACAAGGGAAAGGCAGTGCCAACAGAAGGGGGTGCACGAGGGTGCATCGTTGTTCTTTTCATCTGGAGAGAAAATGGTCGTGGGTAGCTGGTGTTGGTCGGTCGGAGGGGGTGCCGCGAAATGCCAGAGCTTGCCGGTAGGAGGAGGCGCCGCAGACGGAGTCAGCTGGGTGGATGGGGGTTGTGCAGGTTGTGGGTGCGTGCAGGGTAGAGGTCGTGTGGGGGGAATTCGAGAAAGGGAAGGGGCTATTGCACACAAAAAATTAATTAGGGTTTTAAAATAACACTGGTAGAAATAAAAACTTAAAACATAATAATAATATTAATAATCAATATAATGATATTAATTAAAACAAAATTTATAATAATAATAAACTAAATAATAATATTATCATTATTATTATTGGATCATTATTTTTATAATTATTTTAATTTTATTTCATTTGGATTTTAATGTAGTAATTGTTTTAATCTTTAAGAGACAAATAAAAATAGATAGATAAATAAAAACAGCAGCGGCCGCAAGATCCCAGGTCGGAGTGTGACAGTTCCCCCTACCCAAAAAAACTTTTAGTCCCCAAAACGTCACCCATCCCAAGGAATGCATCAAACTTGAGTTCGAAACTGAACAAGGCCGACAAAAGCACGAACGCAGTGTGGGTTTTAACTACATTTCTCACACCTGACCATCTATAAGGGAAACTGCAAAGAGAAGAGAACTCGGGAAACAAGTAGGGTTCTCCCCACCACAAGAACCCAACTATCTCTCAATGTGAACAAAGCACAATAAGATCTTTGGCGGGTCTCCACACAATCTAAGAACCGACTAGATTAATCTAATTAGAATTGATTGATACATCCTCAACACAAACCGACCCACGAACTCTTCACACAAACCAAGCCACCACCACATGGGGTCCTCAAAGAAAGACCCCAAATTGAAAGACGGACCAAAACCATATTCATTATTTTCCAAGACACACGTGTCTCCAAAACGAGCACATCCCAGAACAAGAATATGTCACCAATGGAGCTAGTCACACAAGAGAGACAATCGTCTTGAGAATCACAACCATAAAGAGAAAAAATTCAAAGCTCATATTTGAGGAGGCACAAGTACTGGAATTAAAAGAAAAAAATATCACCATGCCTTTGAACAACCAAGTTGGGGTATTCAAAGAACAAAGACCACAATGAGAAAAAGAGACATATGTGGCTCTTACAACAAAATAGAACCTTCAACGACAAGGAAGAAAAAGCAGATGAATTCAAGCCATCCCTATTTTAGCACAAAAGACAAAAGTTAGGCCAAGGTTCCCAAACCAAATGATTCCTGACTGCATGAAAAGATTCACTCTGAGACCTGTGGTTGCAGTTTTTATGTCTTGAAGCATCTGCTTCCCTGCATTCAAGAGCTAGCATCCTCTAATCGAGACTGCTTCTGACGATGTCTCTAGAAGAACCACTCTAATTTTCAACAAATGGCCATACAAATGACAACCCTTCGGGGGATGATGACAAGGAGACTAAATGTACCCTAACTAGCTACACTCGAACCAGACAAGAGGGTAGCCCAACTAATAAAAGACAGAATTGATAGGAAGGCTTGTATGAGATATGTTCCTCCAGTTTTCTCTCCTCACCGGATGGGGAAGCTTCCTGACCACCCAAAATAATTGGCCCTAGAACCCTGGACGAAGACCCCACACAAGAGAAACTTCAACGGATTCCATGATGCCACCTCCAGAGAAAAGGGAATCAACCCCTTGAAATTATCTTCATAAGCCTTCACTATCCATTGGCCATGCTGGAGACTCACAATCCCTTCCATATTCCTCGCTCTCACGTACTTAGGTATAAAACATCAGTCAAAAGTGGTCCTAAACACCTTCCAAGACATCCCATAATGAAACGATGTTGGGATTTACTCCCACACCAATCGAAAGTCGAACCCTCTAATGAATTCGAACATGCACAGACTCACATAGCTTTAGGAGTTTCCAATAACCTCAAAACACCAACAATTACACCAAGCCATCCCACTATACTCAATATATCACGATCACCACAAAAGATGGAAAACAACCGAAAAGAATTCAATTCCACCACTCTTTTAAGAGTTTGGGTAGAACCAAAAACTAGAAGGGACTAACAAGAAACCTTTGGGACTTTTTTGGGCAGCCTACGCAAAACAAGAGTCACAAATCTGAATTAAAATTCAACTTAAATAAGTATTTTACAACTCAATCACAAACTAAATCTCAAACTCAAAGCACCATCCCAATAACAATTTAGTATGTTAAACCAAGAACCCACAAAAAGGATACCAAACATGAAAATATAACACTAAACAATTTCTCACTCACTTTTCCAAAAATTTGAAATATCCTTTTTGAAAACCATTTTCAATCCAATAAAACAACTTTCATACCCACCATTAGTATTCCATGAAGTCTCACACACATACATATCCATGTGCTAGCTCAATCACCCATCCACTCATGTCACCAATTTATCCACTTTTCACATTCTCACCTAAATATATGTGATCACTCATAGTAATACCAAGGGTCAATTCAAGACACTTATCATTTCCAAAATAGTTCTTTCCCCATAAAGAAAAATTTCTCAACCCATTTAAAAACGAAACTTATCATTAAAGTAATACATTTCCAAATCCTCAAACATTTTCCATTTCACATTCCAAAAAGTGTTAACAATTTCCAAAACACCTCTTATTTCCCCCTTTGAAAAACCCCCTTTCATTAAGTGCCATATTCAATTTTTTTAGATCCAATCAAGTCTGTAAAAACTAATTCGAAACATAACCCACATCAAATCATCCAATAATAAGGGACTAGTGCTTATACTAACGTAGTAACATGACTTAGCAGGCCATGCTCCAAGAGAGTATCAACCACATGAAGAATCTTGAACCGTACTCTTGGGATGTACTTGGGTCGCTACTCCAAATAAGTATGCAACATAACATTGGCTCACTTCCTCGGTCATCCCTCTTCCATGAAGACAAAGACAAAGAAGAAAATTCAAATCCCGGACTACCATGGGAAACTCGAGTCTCGAGATGGGGAAGGGTTCATGATGTCCTTCCCGCTCCTACCTCTCGTGTCCCAACACACATAATCACTAAGCTACATGACACCCCAAATAACAAGTTCCCCTATGATACCATTTTGTCACGAACCAAACTAGGACAAACCTGAACCGATCTCACGAGCTGGTCGGTGACATGGCATGAAGGGCGTTCCCAATCCCCACGGGCTCAAAACTCATGTTGGGCTTTAAAAAATTCTAGTTGAGAACAATTTGGCCTATAAAAAAGATAACTAAAAATAAGACTAAGAAAAACATAAATACAGGAAAACAAACTGAACAACATGGCAGGGGGAAAATGAATAAAAAAATACGCGTGACATACCTCCAGTGACCACGTGGATCACAACGGTACGTAACCTACACTCGCTCCCAAAAGCAATCCAAGACTGAAACCTACAACAAAAAAGTAATGTTGGCGTTATCACCGAGATGCTCAGTAGGATTGCCAAAATGTAACCACGTCCTATGCCCATGACTTTAGTAAGAAATTATATCATGCATGTTTTATAATAAGATATAATAAAATAATGTTTTCCTTCTTTTCAAATTTAGGTAACGATTTCGCATTTTTAAGTAAAGCATTTCACTCCCACTACATTTTAAAAATTGGTTCCAAAAATGCATTAATGTTTCAAAATGAAAATTAACTAGTTATGATTAAAATGTGGTTTTCACAAAAAGACAACAAGTATGAAACAACTGAAATAAATGTTACATCACAAGAAGCATGTCACAAATGAGCCCCATGGGTAATACCTGTAGGTATCTAGCATAAGTGGGACCCAAGAGACCTCGTACCTCGGTGAAATGTGGCTTAGAAACAACGACCCTCAGAAAACGTGGCTTAGAAGACCATGACCCTCCGAAATTCATATGTTTAGATGGTGTTGTTGCATCAGTCCTACTAGAAAAACTATGACGAACCCCTACTGTGTCATCTAGTGTACTAGTCCTGGTCACCCACCTAGATACCCAGGCTCCACATTGTGCTCTATTTCAAGTGGTGGTGAGTTTTCTTTACCAAGAAAACAAATAAGTACATAACACTTTATTTATCTAAAACTCATTCAACCTCTAACCACCTATCTCTCTCCTCAAGCTCATTCATCCTTTTTACATTACAGAATACATAAGCATCAAATTAGGCACTTAATAACACATTCAACTTAAAAATAATTTTTCAAAAACCAAAGGGGGCATGCCTCTAGAGAGGGTTTTCTCTTTTATAAAGAATTATTAAAATGCCAAACGAGGTTAATTACATAAAGGGGAAACTTTTTATAACTAACCTACATAAAGGCCAAAAACCTTTGGAAGTACTCATTACCAATTCAAAACCACTTAAGAAATTGATTTTCAAGAAAAGCCACCTAAGACCGATAACATTAAAAATATATTTTAATTTTCATAGCAAAGGCATAATCATTTCTAGTAACCACAACCAGTTTTCATAGAATGTACATGTAGAATAAATGTAAAACATATTTTTTAACAAGTAAGAAATTATGAAATTCAAACTAAAGGTATATGCACAGTGGACCAACCTCAAACATGCTGCTATTTGTTGATGAACACTCTAACTAACACTTGGCGCATACACGCACATGCATTTATACATATATATATATACACCCCTAGCTGCATTACACATATTCCCTACACCATGAGGGAATATGTACTCAGAGATTCTATATATATATACCTTACCCTATGCATTTACATGTTGGATCCCTCGACACCCACGACCGAAAACCACCATAGCGAGGTTCAACACAGTAAAAAAAAATTTAATGAAACAATTAAAAACATAATAAAATCTATAAAACGTTTTAAAATAACACATCAATGGTTTTCACCAATGACACACAACATACACAACTCATAAAACCCATTAAAAATATTCAAAGAGAACCATATAATCAATTTAACCACTTCTAAAGGCCATTTTAAATCATCACATAAACTATAACCAATTCCAAAACAAGCATTCTATTGTTTAAACCATTTAAAATTTTCATTTAGAAATACATGACAACTCAAACATGGCAAATTATGCATTTCTCTTTAAAAAAACTATACCCAACCCCATTTTCACCATAAGTGACATTCAAAATGAGATTCACACCACTTGAAAAACTAGATAAACAATTTGTAAAACTTATTAGACACCTAAAAGAGGCACAATAAGTTTCTATGCAAAAACTACATCCAAATTCACACTAAGAACCCAATTCCAAAAAAATGCATATCAGGTTCATTGAAAAACTAGTTTCTCATCACTTTCACCATGATATAAGTCATTTTCATTATTTAAAAAAAATTCTGAGGTAAAAAAACGCCATACTGAAACATAATCTATAGATATTTCATCATCTAATAATGAAAACTCACACTAAAAACCTTTTTAAACATCATTCACATCACTTACATAATTTGAATAACCAATTTCATGATTTATAAATTGACGTCAAACAACAAAACAAGAGTTAAACATGAAAAGTACTCAATTTTATTTCAAAATGATACATTAAATTCAAACGCATAAGAAATATTTTTAAAAACAAACTTCTCTCCCCACCTATTAACCATGTAACACATTAAATTAACCAAGTTAGAAAAGTAATAAGTCAAATATCGATTATACTCAAAAACACCAACCTTTCATGCGGAAACCCCCAAATTTCGGTGCGAAACTTCAATTGCACCATATTCACACCATAAGGGACCAAGGATGAACTCTAATGACAAAGTATCAATGCAATTGTATAAAAAAACAAATAAAACACAAAATTCTAACCCAAGAACCTATCAAATGTACGAATGAACATTTTAGGTAATTCACACCTATGGTGAGGGGTTTGAGAGGTAGGTCATGCGAGGTGGAAGGTGCAGGAGGATGTTTCATCGGCTGGAGAGTTTTCGATAAGGGAAAGCCAGTGCCGATAGCAGGGGTTCACAATGGTGCATCGCGGGTCTGGTCGCCCAGAGAGAAAAGGGTCATGGGTCACCGGTGTTGGATAGTTGGAGGAGGCTCCATGAAATGTCGGAGATTTCCGGTAGGAGGAGGTGCCATAGAGGGGGTCGGCTGGGTGGGTGGGTCCCGTTGGCCGTGGGTACGTGCAGGGTAGAGGCCGCGTGGGGGGGATTAGAGAAAGTGGTGGTGGTGTTATGCACAAAAAAAACAGTCAGGATTTCAAAAAAAAAGAAAAGAATAATAATAATATTAGTAATAAAAACCTAATAATAATAATAATAATAATAACAATCAATAAAATGATATTATTAATAACTAAATTTATAATAATAATAAAATAATGATTAATATTATCATTATTATTATTGGATCATTTTTTCAGTTATTTTGTTTTTATTTCATTTGGATTTTAATTTAGTAATCTTTTTAAACCATAATAAAACAAGAGGCAAATAAAAAGAGATAGCTAAATAAAAACAACTACAACAGCAAGATACTGGGTCAGGGTGTGACAATTTTCTTTAATCAATGATAAAACCTATTATTTTTTTAAACATCCTGGGATATGATGTATTGATAAAACCCTTATTTTTTCAATATATGGTTTTTATTGATTTGGTAAAGGATATTATTAATATTAACATCTTTTATTCCTTTTACTCCCTATGAAATTTTCAATTTCCAATGATCACTTAACATTGAATATCCTTTAATTGTCCATATCATTTATCATGGATATGTTTATTGACTAAAACGAATACCATTTTTCCATATGGTGATTAATTATATCTTTATTTTATTGACTAGATAAATATTGATCAAATTGTATCTTCTAATAAATATGGATATTTGATAATATACAATGTTTATTTAAATCAATTATTCTGTATATGAGGAATGCTTAAGACATGCACTAAATAGGTTAGGGACTGGTTAAGGCAAGACCTATGTGTTCAGAAAAGGTTAGTTCAAACCCTAAATATTGGAAACTATTTAATGTAATACCCTTGAGGCATTGTTAGTCTCATGAGATATAATTAGTTAGAAAAAACCCTTTGAGTTGGTTTCCAAGTAGAATAGATGGGTTTATACCCATAGAATTAAACCATCCTGTGAATGGTCTTGATATTAGTGGTACATTTTTTAGATACATGATGTCTAAAAATTAATCATTTTTTATATTTATAATTCATATATTATTATTATATATGGGGTTATTTCTTTGAAATTATTTAAAGATGCTCTTTCATTATTAGTATATCAATTTAATGGCATATTTTTTTCATTGTCACACCATTTCGTACAAATTATTCCACATCTTGTTATTTCAATGGAATATTATATTAGTTATTTTTATTTCCATGCTGATTTAATCTCATAAATTCATCATTTATTTATCTTTAATTTTCATTATTGAGTATTTGATATCACCATTATTTTTTTCTTTCCCCAGGATTCCTTTAAGTGTAATTAGTAAGATATGAAAGGATTCTATAGATGGAATAAATATATAATTATAAAAAAAATATGTTGTAATTTTTTACTCATGAATGTATCTAGTTTAGTAAAACTAAAAAACAATTCAGTAATTTTGGAGACGATTTAATTGTATGTTATGATAATGTAATTGTAGCATGACACTAGATCTAGGCTTTATGGGGTCTGGTCACTACACACATCCCTACCAAGCTCAACTTCCTCATTTGGAATCTTATAAATCATTATATCCCCATAGATATAGATTTTAAAATGGAAAAAAAATTCCTACAAATATCCCAATTATCATAATGTAAGTATCCAATCTGTGATTAATTTATTAATGGAAGGATACTAGGCATGTTTCATTTTAATTTATCTAAGTGGAAATTACAGCAACATTAAATTTGTGATTAGTTTTTTCTTTCTAGTTTTATAATTAACATTGATACTTACTAGAATGTGAAATGTTGATGTATTATTATTATAGTAGGTTGTTTATAATTTTTTGTCCACTTAGAATATAGTTCAATATCAATGCCTCACTCTCGGAAATTTGAATCTCAAAACAATAATAATTAAACTTGTATATTATCTCAATAAACTCTATAACAAGTCTAAACATCCTTGTTCTAAAGAAATCAAGATTATGTATACTTTTTTTAACAGATTACTCAGATGATACATGCTTCATTGGTACTAGGGTTTTCTAAAAGGATCTATGAAATGTATTTAAACCAATACTGATAGATTATGCAACAATAGAATAATGGGCTGAGGTGGATTTGTTGTAACGGGGAGAAGATTAGTCTTAAAGAAAATCTCATCCTACTATAGAGAGGGAATATAAATTGAATAGGAATAATATTATAAATTTAGTAGAATCAATCTTTTGATGTCTAAAAACATAACTTCTTCATTGTTAAATTTGATCCACCTATGCTTTTCAGACCTCATTTATACCCCTATCTGATTTAATTATGCATCACCTAAATCTTCAGGAAAATTTGATCATGGTTATTTAAGATGTTGAGATACTAAATACTAGGAGAGAGGTGAGCAAGGATGTGGATCTCATAGATTCTAATGGTGATCAAAAAGTTGTTCTAAAACCATACATGATATTAGGCTCCTTCCCTATATATAATGTGAACATCTTCCAAACTGATTCCATTGATCTTCACTATTTTTGGTATCCCAAAGACATTTCATCCCCTAACCCTCTCTCTCTCTCATTTTTTATAATAATAAAAATATAATATTTAGTCAGTCAAAAAATGAATACTTTAAGGATTTAATATTTAAACATAAAAAAGATGTTATGTTAAAGACTCACATCATTTGATTTGGAAATCACTATACATTTTATATAATATTTATTTATCTTAATATTAATTTTAGATATTATATATGTGTAGAATAAATTTCTACAGACTGAAATACTACGGATCCTCCTAAGGACTAAAAATTATGATACTATGACCATTTCTAATAAATTTATTTCACTATACTTAAGATCATTGTATAGGTACAAACTAACATCATCAGTATATAAAGAAATTTTTTGATAATATTCGTAATTGAAAGGGATATTGACGATGTTTTCATAATTGGCTTTTAGATTTGAAAAATATCATCATTAAAGTTAGTTTAATCGTTTTATATAAGTAGAATCTCAATGTTATGTGTCATAATATAAAATAATAATAAAAATCCTAGAGTATTCAGAAAGTTGTTGATCATTTTGATGATATGATATTTCATGTTTCTATGAATTTATTAAATCATTATAATTTTCCACTTTTTGGGTATTTCTAAAAAGTGAAAAATCGTGGTTGGTCTTTCATAAATCTCTAGGTATTTACATTTAAATTGTTCTAGTTTTGATTCTACATGGTCAAGGGATTACAAGTATAGTAAGATATAGCTCAAATACTTATGTCGTGATTAAGTGATCATATTCTGATATAGTATGTCGAGGGATTTTGGTAATATGAATATAGACCTTCTGATAACTATATAATGGTGGATACCTTATGAGAGGATGAATGTGTCAACCCAAACTGTAATAAATAGAATTCCCCTTGTTATTTAATTAAATATATTATTATGTAATATAGGTATATAAAACACATGTACTCTCTTAGATTTATTATATATTATTGTATTTTTTTAACCATTAAGTATCAATACCGTTGGTAATATATCCGTTTAGTAGTGATCACATGAGTTGTATAAATATAGGGTTTTAATAAATTCAATTTACATAAGAAAAGGTAGTGATGACCTCAATAAATAGGATAGTACCCTATGAAGCTCATTTTTTGGAGTTTCAAAGGGATATATCACCACTAGGATTTTCCATTGACGAAGCCTAATCTAATTTCCAACAACTTAAGCATCAGAAAAACCATTTACTGGAGTAGTTCATGATCATTAGTATCATGAACCAAAACATGTATATCGAACTATGCCATGAAAGTCTCAACATCATGCACCATGCTCTTAGGGTGTTTTATGATATATTAAATGGATATGTATCAAAACCATAATAATATGAATGTGTACATTCTTTTTTCAATAGATTAATTTTCTTATTTTTTCTCATCGTTAATTTATAAATGAATTTGTTTTTTATAAAATAGAACAAAACGTATTTTTAATGAATATTAAATTTCAATTATGAAGTTTATTTAAGATTAATTAATGTCTTTTTTATAAAATATTTTTTACTAATCTATTATTATTAAATAATATTTATTAAATATAAATGATCATATAATTTTTATTAGTCAATTGAAATTTTTAAAAGGGTTCGAAAACTATTTTTGTTAAAAAAACATAAAATATCCCAATAAAATGTCCATTGTTGTTTTAAAAGTGAAAATAAAAATATAATGAAAATTATATTGAAAAAATGAATATTATTTTTGTAAATTTAATTTATAAATTATCCAACTTTGAATAATTCATAATTTTAGGAGATAGTCATATTTTTTTGGTAAAAATTAAATACTATATAAATATATGGTATATAATATGAAATCATAATTCCACAAAAGTGATATAATACACAATATAAAAGGTATAAATGAAAAAATATATGTTTTATATTTAATGTAATATGATTTTATGCTTATTTGATTAATTTTATAAATCCATTATGAATCCTCCAAAACCTATCATATATTTTAAGGTTTAAAAATAATTTCTTAAAGTGTGTGACTCACTTACACATACGAAATGGTATTATTTTATTTTTATATACCCTTATATAAATAAAATAAATAATGAAACTTTTTTTTGGCAGAAACCATACAAAAAGAACCATTGAGATTTTTTTGATTTTTGGTTATTTTATTATATAGAGTCCAAAACCTATGTCTGAGAAATGATAAATAATTACCCCCTCATTTCTAATATAAACCCACCTAATAACCCATTTCTATTCACTAGAAATATATAGATCACATCCTTACATTGAACTCCCCTATCTAGAGTCTTCCTAAGGCTCTTAAAGCTCATAATAATTTCCTCCCAAACATTGGAGTCACACACTCAAGTAAGGGATCCACAAATTATGATTTATATTTAGGATTCCTATTATAGTATGCCTTCTATTTTCATTTAATAATTCATAGATATTTCATTACATGTCCATATTACTTGATATTTAATTTCAAAATGATGATAGAAACATTTCCCTCTAATCAAACTATTTTATGAATTTTTATATGACATTGTTATGCTATTTAAATTTCACTATTATTTTCCATGCCAACACAATTGTTTCATGAATTACATACATATTTATTATCAATGGTGTTAAAAATTATACACTTATAATTAATTAACATGTGACTTAAATGTATTTTTACAATGCTGCTTGATCTTGGAATAAATTATGATGATGAATTAATCAATGTTGTAAATTTTATGTGGCACACTTAAAAATGAGAATAAAATTAATGTGACCAGTGTGACTGAAATTATATAGTGCTCCAATGAATTGGGTATTGTTTATTCTCATAAGAGATCTTATTGGGATCAGTAATGATATTGATTCCTTTATTGGTATTTTTCCATCATCGTTTCTTGGATTTTATCCTTTACATATGTTTATGATTTAGTATTTTTATTGGTTTCCACATTTCCCTTGTTGTCATTATATTATCATTCTATATCATGTCATATTTTTAATGTTAATGAGTCTCACCACATTTTTTCCAATTAACATGCCTATTTTCTGACATGCACTACCTTATTCAGTTTATGTCATGTTTATTCACTTAGTGGGCTTTATATCTCATCCATTTAATATGCATGCCCCCATGTTATCCCTTATAGTTTTGACTGAGAGAATGGAAATGATGTTTTCAATAGATGATGTTTTTACTATTCTGTATTGTAAAAAATTCCAAAGGTCACAATACCTATCGATCTTCCATTTTTTATTATGTTAAATATTATATAATAAAATATGGAATAATTTAATATAAAGAGCATGGTTTTTATAGTTTGTATCAAAGGAAATGATTATTTATTTTGAGATTAAGATTAGAAAACTCCTGCGAAATACATAGGGATAAGACTGTGTATAATAATACAACCCAATTTTTGGTAAGTATAGAATAAGTGGTTTATCAAGAAAATATATCCCTATCTGGATATTAAATTTTGATGTGGATTTGGCATAGATGTGCATAGTGGTACAACCTGAAAACATCATGTTGAGCTAGACATGACTGGGAATTGGTGTATGACAATAGGCCTTACTGGACACCTGTTTTGAAATAATCTAGGGATATTCTTTGGGAATTTCATAATCTCAATATGAACCATTATTAAGGAAATTAAAAATTCCCATAAAAGTATACGTTGGGAAATATATCATGGATATCATAGATTGATGTCAATAAATTCCTAATTTAATGTCTTACATGTAATTTATATGTTATCTATTTTGATACATTATAATCCAATTTATGATTTTAATAACATAAAAATACTAATCAATAAATTTACTTTTATTCTAGAAAATGTCCGTAAATACAAATAATGAGATAAAAAATCAATTTGATGGTAAATAAGATGACATTCCCAATGATATTACCAACCTGATTAGAGTAGGAATTGGAAAATTTGTGATGATACTATCTCAAATAACGCAGGTTTTGATTATAAACCTAGATATGGATGAGTACCTAAATCCTCCTAAGAAATAACAAGCTGCAATTGAGTCCTTTATGCGACAATGGTCTCATAATTTCAATGGAACAAATTATCCCATAATTATGAAACAATGGTTTAACACTATTGATAATTTTTTATAAATATTTTAATGGTATACTCAAAAGAGAGGTATACTAGTTATTTATTGTATAGAAGGAGAATCTGATTAGTTGTTTACATTGATCAATAATAGGAAGATTGAAGAACAAATCTATGATATGAGGTGGAAGGAATTCTAGAAAATGTTTTTAATATTTATTTCCCTCACACTCACTGACATAAAATATTTCTTTACCATCAAGAAAAATGTTTTTGAATATATTGGTGTGTATGAGGAAAACATCCCAAGATGTGCTTGACACAACACTGCCATTATGGTTACCCTCGAGTTCATGTATAACCACTTCTTTGGTTTCTTAAAACATTGTCTAGAAAAATCATTGGTGATCCAAGACATTGAGTTCTATGATGAAATTGTTTTATCTGCCATCAAATTTGAAATAGAGATCGATGAATATCACAGGTCTCAAAGGTTTATGAAGTAGAAATAAAATTTTAATTTTGGCGATATGATGGAGAAATATATTGAGGAAATGAATTTTAAACATCCTACTTGTCAAAAGCTTTTGAAATAAGTACCCTAGAAATTACCTACGGTGGTGAGAAAATTTTTTTGGTGTAGGAAGGAAGGGAACCTAGAAAGAGATTTCAAACATTAGAGACCCACCAATGCAATGGTGGAAAGGAACTCTCTAGTCAAGCCTCATTACAATTTTTATTACTTCAACTTCAAGAAACAAGGTCACATTTCAAACCAATCAACATGTCCAAGGGTTTTTAGATAAAATTAACATCTTCCAAGGCAACAAGGGTGATCATTTTCCATCAAAACCGCTGAGGTATATACCGACAATGAAATACTAATAGGTATTCTAGTTATTCATTCAATAATAGTAAATGTTATTTTGGATTCATGTTTCACACAATTCTTAATATCATAAAAGTTTAGTATAACTATTCAGATAGCACCACAAATCATGTAAGTAGATCTGTTAGTGAGAATAGAAAATGGGGAAATCATTAACTACGAATTATATAACCCCCCCCCCCCCCCCATCAAAATTTGCGGGCTAAACAACCTTATGAACCGTATCATATCCCCTTTTTTGGAATTTGATGCAATTCGTGTGCATGAATTGTATTTCCCTATATTGATCCAACATAAATTCCTATGAGAAGGAAATCACCCTCTCTATTACAAATCATCTTTGGATTCTATACAAGTGAAAGGAAGAGGATAAATATTATGTATCAAAAACATCTCAATCATGGATAATTCTTCACTGCGAGAATATGTATCGAGATATAATGATTAAGTCTATGGAAAATATCATCCTTGAAGGAAAGCCCATTATGATGGAATAAAATGATTTGTTTCTCAAGGAATTTCACAGTCTTCCTCCTATATAAGAGGGTGAATTTTCAATCAACCATATACCTAGGGAATTTACATTATCTGTGAAACCTTATAGAATGGATGTTGTGGAACCTAAGGAGCATAAAAAATACTTGAGAATCTAGATAAAGGCTTCAGATGATATTGTGCTTCACCATCGGTTGCACTGATCCCCTTAATCAAGAAGAAGGATGGGTCAATGCACCTTTTCATTAATTATTGTGATCTTAACAAGATCACTATAAATAAAATGTGTCATGAGGATTATCTGAGTACTATTCTAAAGGCCATGAAAAGGGGAATATTTAGGCAACATACATCAAATGTTAGTTTTGGTTGAAGTAAGTCTCATTCATGGGGCATCTCATCGTAAGAAATATGATATTTTTGAATAGTTTAAAGATATAATCAATTGATGTATGATCAATGCTAACATATATGATAGATATCTGTTGCTTCCTTTGATAATCTGGGTATTATCACCGATTTTTGACATATTACTCTAGATTCTCAAACCCATTCATGAAACTCTCTCAAAAGGGAGTCATGTTTTCTTGGAATATGAATTTGAAGAGAGATTCACGGTGCTGAAAAGGAGGATTATTGCTAAATATGTACTCACACTACCCATTATTGGTGGAATTTTTGAAGTACTCAGTGAATCGTTAAATAAGGTATTGATTTGTGTGTTAATGAAAAATGAAAAATTAATAGCATGTGATGTATGCCAGTTGAATGATCATGAACAGATTATCTCAACGCATGTTTTGGAGTTAGCTACAATGATATTTGATTCGAAAATTTGGTGAGATTATATCCTTAGGGAGAAGTGTGAAATATATATTGTTTAGAAAAGCCTCAAGTATATATTAACACATAAAGAGATTAATATGTTCCAAAGAATACGGTTATAGATGATCAAGGGCAATGAATGTGCAATTCACTACCATCTTCAGAAGGACATTAAAGTGGAAGATGCTATATGTATAAAGGTTTTAACAATTAATTCATTAATAAAAATTGAGAGGGATATAATTTTCATAGCTTTTAAAAAGATTTACATGAGAATCATAATGGAAGTAACATAATCAAAACATTCACAAAAAATTTACCAACCATCCATTCTGGACAGTATAAATGATGCTCAAAAAATTATTTGGGAATTCAGTAGAATGTAAAAGCTATAAGAAATGGGAAATAATAAAAGTTCAATGAGAATGAAGAAGGTGTTGTGATTTTTTGTTTTTGATTATCTTTATCATCATGTCTTGAGTTGTTGATGGATTTTTTGGATGATGCACAAAGTTCACCTTTCTCCATCTATCCAGGACGCGCAAATATGTATTGAGATTTTCGAGAGAACTATCAGTGGGATAATATAATGAATTAAATTGAAGAATATACATCAATATGTCTTTTATGATATCAATTTAATGCATAAAGGCTTAAATCCAAGGTGATGATGCGTCCATTACCCATACCTATTGGAAATGGGAAAACATCAATGTCTAATTTCTCACTGGTCTTCCAGAGGCATCAAGAGGAAATAATGATTTTTGGATTATAGTGGATTGTCTTATAAATACTGATAACTTCATTATGACTCAAGTGGACTTATCACTCTATTAACAAGAATGGCTATACATTAGAGTAGTGGAGAGGTTGCATGGAACACCACTATTTATTATGTTCGATCAAGATCCTTGATTTAACTGTATGTTATAGAATACTCTCCAACATTATCTAATTAGAAATTTTAACTTCAACATGACTTCTCTCCCAAAAAAATATGGCTAATATGTGAGGAATATCCAGACACTTGAGTACATGTCAAGATGATTTTCAATTGACCTAAATGGAAGATGGTATCAAAATATTCCTCTGGTAATGTTCTCATACAATAAAAGTTTTTTCGCAAACATCCACATGGATCCCTATAAATACATTTATGGAAAGAGGTGCAGAACACATGAATGATGGGATGAAGTTGGAGAATGAAAGCTTCTATGACCTGAAATGGTCGGGAAAAGGTGGAAAAGGTTAAAACCATTTAACAGTATTTGGAGGCTTCTTAGAATCAATAATACATCTATACTGACAATGTATAATGGGTCCTAGTGTTTGATGTTGGGTATATGGTATTCCTTCAAATATCTACACAGAATAATGTCATGAGATTTGGGATTAAGGGAAATCTTATTCTACGATACATCATCCCCACTGAGATCCTTGACTGCATCAGTTCTGTGGTATATTAACTACCAATCACATCTTACCTATCTCAAGTACATGATGTCTTACATGTGTCTTTTTGGATAAATTATTTTCCATACCCCTCACACGTAATCAATCAAGTGGTGGTAACATTACATAATGATCTCTCATATGAGGGGAATCTGTTGAATATATAAGATTATAGGGAATATTTTCTATGAAATAAGACAATGCCCATTGTCAAACTATTGTGGAGAAACCACATAGTTGATTAAAAAACATAGTAACTAGGGGAGGAGATTAAATAGAGTTACCCTTATCTATTTTTTATGGGGAAAGAAAATTTCAAGGGTTATATTTCTGTAAGGGGAAGATTGTAATGACCTGAACTGTTAAAAATTAAATTCCCCTTTTAATTTAATTAAATTTATTATTATTAAAAATGGTAAAAGGAAACACATGAACTAGTTTGGGTTTATTATATATTATCATATTTAAATGAACATTAATCACAAAAACTATAGGTAATATAGTCGTGGGATAGTGATCTCAAGATTAAAATGATTATCAGATTTTAAAAAATACAATTAACACATACAAGGGAAGTGATGGCCTCAACAAGTAAGACCATACCCTATAAATTCCAATTATCAAATATTCTGAGGGAGATATTATCATTGGGTTTTATGCTTGACCTAGACCATGATGAGATCCTACAACATAAGCATGGAAAAAACCATTTATGGTATAAGTTCAATATCATCAAGATCACGACCCAACCATGTACGCTGAACCACCCCATGAAAGTTCAATCATTGCATAACTTACTCTTATGGAATTTTTGGTGTATTAATTGTATATGTATCATGACCATCATAATATAATTATATATATCTATCTATCTTGTTTTTAATAATTTAATGTTCATTTTTTCTTATCATTGTTACATTATAAATGACTTGGATTTTTATATAATAAAACCAAAAAATTTATTTTTAATTAATATGAAATTTCATTTAAAATGATTATTTTGGTGAATTAATTTATTTTTGAAATATAAAATATTCTAATAAAATATTTTTATTAAATAATCATTATTAAATATGAATGATCATATAATTTTTATGAAGTCAAAAATAAAATTTATAAGTGTTAAAAAAATCATTTTTTCAATAAAACCCAGCATTTATCAATAAATATAGATTATTATTTTAAAATAAAAAATAAACCTATTTAGATATTATTTTGATAAAATGAATTGTATTTTTTGAATTATAATTTATAATGTAACCAATGAATAATTTATCATTAATTTCAGAGGTAATAATCTTTTTAGGTAAAAATTAAATACCATATAAATATACAGTGTGTATTATGACAACATAATGACCCAAAAGTCATGTAATAAAGACAATATAGTGTTTCCATGACCTAATATATGGTTTAATTTTAAAATGATTTTATTTTATGTTTATTTGATTAATTTTATAAAGTAGGTATGATTCCTCCAAAACTTATAGTATATTTTAAGGTTTTAAAATCATTTCTTTTAGAGTATAACATAGTTTCACATAAGAAAGTGTATTTTATTTTATGTTTTTCCATTTACCTTGTAAAAAAATGAAAACCACTCTCATATGGTAAAAACTAATGGAAAGTACAACTGGGAGGTTTTTAGTTTTGGTTATTTTATTATATTGAGTCCAAAAACTCTGTTTTGAAATTGATAACCAATTCCCCATCAATATCCTATATAAACCCACCATGCTTCATATATTCTCTAAAATTCATTGTATCATGTCCTTACACTTCAATACCCTCCCTAGATCCCTCATAAGTACCCCACATGCTCTCAAAAATATCATCTGGGTCATTTGGGGTCACACAACATATTAAGTGAACCTGACTTTCTCATCTTTATTAATGTTCTCTTATTATCATATATATTCTATTTACATTTCATAATTTTGGGATGTGTCTTTACATGTAAATATTACTGAATATTTTATTTTAAAATGATGATGGGCCTATTTATCTCTCATGGAGTCATTTTATTAAATTTTATGTCATGTCATTATGCTGTTGAAATTTCCCCGTGATTTTCCATGAAAAAAACAATTTGAAGTGAATACCATTCCTATTTCTAATCCGGGGTATTCACATTTATGGACATATAATTATTTAACAGGGGAATTGAATTTAGGTATTTTTGAATCCTTTATCAAGGAATAAAATATGATGAATATTTTTTCCATGTTGTATGATCTATGTCACAAACATAAGCATGATAATGAAATAAAAGTAACGAGTGTTTCCATATCTATAGAGAGAACCATTAAATTGGGTAATTTTTAGTCTCATGAGATGTCATGTATGGACAAAAAGTCAACAAGAATCCTTTATGGGAATTTTTGCATCTTTAATTCTTTGCAGTTATCATTGATGTTTGTTTGTTATGTTGTGTTTTAATTTATTTCTACATTTCCTGTGTCTATTTTATATTATATTTGTATATCATGTCATATTGTTCTAGTTTATGATTATTAACACCTTAATGACCCATTGATATTCCTATTTTCTAACATGAACTACCTTATCCATGTTATCCCATGTTTATTCCCTTATTGAGATTTATAGCTCACCATTTTCTTATGTATATCCTTGGGTTATCCCATTTAGTTTTTGGGTGAGTATGTTAAGGAAGACTTCAGTAAAGATGATGTTATTCCTATTATTTAGTGTACCTAATTCCCATATAGGCTAGGCTTCTCGATCATCCAGGTCAGATTAAATGTCATCTTATTCAATAAATTATTTATTAATGGGAAGTAAAGAGCCTGGATGGTATATTTAAATTCATGGAAATCTTAGATCTGGTTTAAAAATCTATCTTACACTTTCGTTTAGAAGTGCAGTTTTATTATTATCATTTTATAGAGTATTAAGTTTTCTAACCAATACTCTTTATATTTTTTTTTTGACATAAGTTATTCCATTTTTTTAATTTCCCCTTATTTAAATTTTCTATTTACACATATTATATTTTTTATTTCAAAATTTTCTAATTATTCATCAGACATATATTTATTTAATTACTATATTTAATAATTTTCACATTTTCGTATGATACATAATTTTATATTGCTCTTTAAAACTGATCCTTATTTCATTAATTAGGTCATCAGAGAAATTTAGGGTTTAATGAAACGTATAATGTTTTAAAAAATATCACATTCCATCTGGTAGTATGACAATCATTTATCCCTGTTACAATTGAAGAATGAGTTAATGATTTAAAATCTTGATGTAGTTTCACATGCAAAGTGGAAGATTTAAAACATTGAAGTTTTTTATTTAGAGACTTTATTCATTATCAAGAATTAAATTGATATGAAATTAGTAGAGAATATAAATTTGAATAATAGATTTGAAAAGGAAACACTAGTAATGTAAAATTTGAAGATGTGTTTTTTATATGGGATCAATGGACGCTAGATGTATGTTTGTCGAAAAATTTTAAGATTTGAAATCAAATGATATATGTCAATTCATTCTTTCCATTAATGTCAATTAATGGATATGAATATTGGATCAACATATGTTATATTTTTAAAAACATGGACATATAGAAATGATCTATCATATTAAATGTAATAGAGACTCTAGTATAAGTTCCCCAACTCCTACGATAAAGAGTCCTGAAAGGAGGAATGAAAAATATTTTCAACTCAAAAATAGATTTGTCATGTTAGATTATTATGAAGTGAGAAGGAAAAGGAAAATTCATCAAGTATCGTTGATTTATTATTTAGAGGATTTATCTTGGAAATGATGAGAATATATTTAAATAAAGAATAACTAAAATGTTTGAAAAATTTTACTCATGGAATAATAGACTCATGGGTTTTCAACAAACAATTATAGAGGGAAAAGTGTATTAGGCAAAAAAGTTTGGTTAATCACATAAACCATCAAATAAAGATAAGAAGTGAGCATCGTGAGTAGAGAAAAAGTAATAAGTTTCATTTATGGTAATGGAAGAAAATAAATATTCTTTCTTAAGTGGTTTCATCTATAATAATATAAAAAAATAGAATAATATTATTGGAATTTTCCTTGTATGAAAAATTGTACTGTAATGAATGAAAAAAATAGGATTTAATAAGGAAACGTGAACAAGTAGAATCATTGATGGGATAAATTCATAAGAAATATATATGAAGTCAAAGGAGAAAAATAATATTAATGAAAATATTTATGAGAAACAATTCATTGTTGATATTCTTTATATAAATAATACTAATATATCTTTCTAGAATAATGGATGAAAGGATTTGGTTTCAGTAATCTGTACCAATCTTAAACATGAAGATGTTAAGAGAATATATATCCTCTATTTATATATTTTTTATTAATGTTGAAATAATGGAGAGATATAATCCATGGTTTATAGTAACGTAATGGGTTTTTAAAAAAAATTACAACATTTTAGATGTATATTAAATATGTCAAATCAAACTACACACCTAGGAAATGTAAAATATTTAGTGTAAATTGAGACTATATACATAAAAAATTATTTCATGAATGATCTTAAAAACATTTAATAAATATATTCTCACAATATTCCCTTCTAAGAAATACCCATCATATAATGCTTCTTCATAACATGGGGAGATGAACTATAAGTACGGGTGAGCATAGATACTTAATAAGGGTAAACATATGAGATATCAATCAATGATTATATTGAAGCGTATGATCATGATAGTAACCTATGAATATTATAGCCAGTATATCATAGATCTTAATCATAAGTCCTGGAATAAAACTATATCACTTCAAAATAAATTAATCATAATAGGGATGAAAGATCATAAATAACTCACAAACCATGTGTTCAAATCAAAAGTATATAATCCTGTAAAAAGATTGTACTTATATTATAGGAATATAAACCATACCATGTGTATAGGTTATATACCAATAAAATAATATCATAGTAGATCATGGATCAAAAAATTATTTTTATATCAAATTATATCTACACTGACCACATGTTTCTTATATCATAATGGAATAAGAATCACCAACTATTTCCCATAGTTTTTCGAGAACATTAACTAATTTACTATAATTACATCATGAGATATAAGTCTTTACCAAATGCATTGGAGGTCTATAATGGACCAACCCATCAAATAATTTAAACCATACAAATTTTTACCACAATATCATAAACCATTTGTCATTTAAATATATTATAACCCATGGATAACAACTTTGTTTAATAAATATATCATTATAACAAAATTTACATGTGGGAATGGAATGGGTTTAATATTATCATAAATATCATGTTAATTCATCCATAAAAGTGGAAGTAATCATAAAATAATATATTTAGAGAATCATTATTTTCCATAAAAGAAATTGACATAGAAAAAATACCTAAAAAGAACATTCGAACAATTCATTGAAACAAGGGAAAATACCCACTTTTTTCAGGAAATATTTAAACAAAAAATTCCCAGATTATTTATAATTTTTTCACTATATTATAATAACCATAGAAAGTAATAAATTAATCATTATAAAATTAACTTTTATGTGGGAGATAAAATCAATTCATTCCATATACATTAAAATTAAAAACTCCATTCACACTTTTGTAAAAAGGTAAAACTGACTTGTTCAATAAACATTTAGAGTGGTTAAATTTTAATAAATTGTAAATAATTTAAAAGACAGTTAAAAATTAATTTTTAAGAAACATAATGTATATTTAATGAATTTAATAGAATAATTATAAAGAGTATTGGCATGATATAAAAAGATCATCCATAAAAGCGGAAAAAAGTGCAGCATTCCTATAAAAACATTTTTTCGGTCATTTTATGTAATAAAGAGAGAAAAATAGAACTAATAATTTAAAATTTCTAGAATAAATAGATTATAAGAAAATATATGGGTTTTAAGGATAATATATATAAACAACCTTCAATGTAAATTTATCATAAGCAATCCTGAAAGGAAATGACATTGTAACAAAAACACTTACTATATTAATAACTTTTGAATCATAATCACAATAAAATAAATAACATCAAATGAGACATTAAATACCATGAAAATACATTTATTCATGATAAAATATCAAAATTATTTTGTAGATACACCACATAAAATAATATTGCTGTATAATATAACATATGTCACAAATAAGTCAATTTGAGACAATAAACCCTTAAAGCTTTGGAAATCCTAGAATCATGGCGTCATGAAAGAGAAAACCTTTAATGTTTTTTTAGATAAACTTTATATTCATTATAATAATCATAAAAAAAATCATGGTAATTAAATACACACCAAAGAATAAACAAGTGGTCAATATGGATAATCAATCATAGAAGTACTGGTGATGTGAAAAACCATTATCTCATGCTCATATTTCATTTTTTATGATCTAACCTCCTCCCATTTGAAGAAAAAAATTTAGATATCTCTTTAAATATCCGTGGATGGTATTTTAAGAACATAATGACATGTAGAAAATGGATAAGGATGTATAGAATATTTTTTTTTGGATTTTTCACGATATGTTGATCCAGGAGTGTGAAAAAGAGTGTAGAGGTGGTTCCCTAATATAAGAGATGAGAGGGGAACCATAGGAACTACTTAATGTATTAAATTAATTTAAATTATTTTTCAGGATAATTTTGATAAATATTCGTATATTTAAAATCTTAGAATAACATATTCAATCTATACTCATAAAATAAAATTTATTAAAGGATAGGTGATGTTTTAACCTTTATTGATTAGTTTTAACCCCATGTTATACCTTTTGATGACTACTATGTTACAAAAGATTTTTAAACATTTTGGGTCATGAATGGTACCATAAAAGGAAAAATTACATATAAGTTTAAAATTATTGATAATATAGACCATATAAAACTAAATTTTCGGAAGATAATATTTTTAATAGTATTGAGTCATTTAATAAATTTTTATTTAATATAAGGTACCATTAATGTCAACTTTCGGACTATTTAGATGGTTGACATTAAAAATCTGTGACAATTATGTGACTATAATATAACATTCTAAAACATCACTAATATATTATATTTATAAAAAAATTTAACACCAAAACACACTGAAAAAAAAGTATGTTGTGTGTTTTAAAAATCATTTACATTTTTTTATACTACATTTGTAAACACTCTATCAGTATTATATTAGAATTTAAGGTAATTATTTCAACATAAAAAAATTAAAAATAAATTAAAATAATATAAATAATATATTAATATTCAAATTAAACCTTTATAACCATTTATAATTTGTTTTTTCCCAATAAAAAATTTTAGATATTAAAATTAAGAAAGAGATATTTTTTTGGAATTTTCCATGACATGAAATTATATAATCATATTCATCAATGAATAATAGAAAAATTATTAATTAATTAAAATATTTAAAGGTATCAGTATAATTAAACTCATATAATTAAATATAGGAAGGTTAATGGATGATTTTGAATCCTTATCTCATTCTTTTAACTTTGTGCTATATATTATTCACTTACAGTGTTGATAACATTTTTACTAAGGCTAAAATTCATTTTGATAAGAAAATTTAACGTATTTAAAAAATTATAAAATTTTAAAATTATGAAATAAAATTGCATCAAATTTAATACCTATAATTCTTTGAAATTACTCTTCAAATATATAGACAAAATGCGATGAAAAACTATTTTCCAGAAACAATACATTTTTTGTATAAAAATGTGTTTATTATGAAATTAATCATAATTTAAATTAAAATGAAATTTATTTGAATATGATTAATAAAAATTATCTAATCAAACATTAAAATAAATTCAATACAACATCATACTTTCATAATTCATGAATGGAAAATAATTTTTTTATAAAATATGTATTATTTTACTATTCACAAAAAATTAATCTTTTCTGAAAAACAAACAACATTAAACCTAAGATAATTTTGATAGTATTATCTTAGAATGATTTAATTTTAATAAAATATAATTTTTTAAAGTGATATAAATTAATTATTATATTTTTTACAAATATTAATGTAAACCATTTTTTAAGTAAAATCATTTTTTATTTAAATAATGATTTCACTAAAAATGAGTAATTATTTTATAAGAATTAATAAATAAATATGTGTTAATTAGGACCATTATACAAATATATCACAATGAATTTACTTCTAATAATACTTTTCAATTCAATGGATATGTTCTAATGGTCAAATTTAAATAATAATATTTTTATAGTATATCTTAAATCGCTTAAATCTCAGTTAGGCGTCTTAAGAAAGTTATTAAGATAATTGGTATCCTAAACTAAAATCTCAAGGTGTTATATTATCCCCTCTATTTAATAAATTAATTACTTTCCATTTTTATCATGGAAATAAATTTTTCTATATTATAAAATAGTTTTATTTAATACTCACATTATACAAAGGGATAAAAACCATTCCTTGAAAAGGGAAAGTAGGAGAAATAAATGTTACCTAAATTAATCCATAATCAGGTTCGCAAATAAGTATAAAATTAGTGGGAAATAATAATATGTAAATTTTGGATAAAAAAACCAAATAAAAATATAGTGTGATAGAGAAAGTTAATGACCACAAAACCATAAATTAGTAAGCGATAAGGAAGACCATCTCTTCATGAGAAATTAACCTAAATAGGAATTTTTTTTATATCAAGATCAATTTCCAATAAGTGTGTTATTATTTTATTATCAAGATAGAGTACATTTTAAAATAAACCAAATTTATTTAATTTGATTTCATAAGAACAATTTTATCCTTTAGTATTGATTTGATTAATTTATACCTCTATCTCATCTCTTATTCTAATAAATGAAGATTAAAGATGAATTTTTTACTTACCATATTTATTAAAGTTAACTATTATTGAATAATTAGATCCAAAAAATAATTTTATTCTTCATATATTTAACAAAAATAAATTGGTTAATACATGTTATCCAATATGAATAAAATTTAATACTCAAATATCTAAAATATCTTTAATAACACCAAAAGATCAATTAACCTTAAAAATATTCAAAATATGTTAGAACATGATTTAAACCCAAATTTTATGATATTTTGACATATTATTCTTTGATAAACATAAATATTATCAGTAAATAATTTCAATCACTCATAATTTCATGTACAGAAATTTTATATAACCTAAATATGATAATTCTTTCCACAAATATCATAAATAGCCATAAATTTATAATAAAATCATATATGTTTTCAAAATTTAACTATTCATAAACTATAAAATTTACATTATAAATACCAATAATCTATTTTCCCCAAATAAAATTTATTATCTCAACACCAGGAACATATTAAGCGTTATTTTTCCCTCAATCATGTGTTTTCCAAAAATATCACTATACAAATAAATCAAATATCTAGGTTATCATTACAATTATTCTTATTCATGGAAATCATTGATAAAAAACTACTTTAAAAAATCCATAGATGTTTCATGATTATTATAATAATAATATCATTAATTAATCAATTCTACAACATTATTCTTCAATCCAAACATGTAAACACTTAAATCATTCCACTTCAACGATTATCATATTATAATACCTTATTTTGTCTATGAGTTATCCCCTGGATTAAATAATAGACTTGAATAATTCCGAAATTCCCTACACATATTACATTGAACTATACAAGGACTCTTAAGATGAAATTCATTTCCGTCCATTGAACTCTTTATTTTTCTAATTGATATTTACCCTTATTTTCCACACATAAAATATCTTTTTATACCCTTCGAAAATTTTATTGGGTGCTTATTCCTAGATAGATGAAATGTTGAAAGTTTAATCTTCTTCCCTCCATAGTCTTTATCAAATGAACTCCCATGAAACTTAATTTTTTTAATAATGTGTGATTGGAAACTTTCCTAAGTTTAGGTTTTTAATCATATAATGAGTTAGAAAATTACGAATAATTCCCATGTTTCATATTATAGATCATTTCTCATATATGTTCTAATGAGGACCTTCCTTCCATTATCTGTTGCATAAAAATTTAAAACAAATCCTCCTACATCAATCCATTTAATAAAACCTAAAGGCATAGTCTGACCAACAATAATCATAGTGAGAAATCATATAATCATGAAATTAATTCATATGATATACTATAAAATAACACCATATTATCAATATACGCACATAAGGTTCATCCTATATAAAATTAAGTTCAAAATATGTTATATTATTTTATATCCCTATATTCCACATATTAAAATCCAAAAAAAATAAATAAAACCTTCACTAATAACAAATTTAGAAACCCAATCATTTCATACATAAATATTACATTCTTTTTAAATGAATTTTCAATACATATAATATCATTACATTCACATGAACTGAAATAGGTTTAGTGTACATTGAGACTACACAAAAATACAACTTATTTCATGAAATATAATGAACATATGTTAATGTTTTCCTACATTATACCCTTTTTTGGAATATCCTACTTAAAAACATTCTTCATTTCCTAAGGAAAGTGAATCTATTAAAGGGTGTAAATAGATTATTAGTAAAGATAACCCTAATAAATACCAACTTATGATCATATACAAGCATTATATAAGCATACATGTATGATAATAAGATCATAACAATGAATGTTCATACCAAATATTCTCTGGATCATAAAAACGACTCAAGAAATATAACATTATAATTTAAAAAGTCATTAACCGTATGAGTGAGGAATAATCATAAATTATTCATGAACCATGCACTCAAATAATAAACATAAAAACAAGTCAAAAGAATTTGAAACCCATATAAGCATAGAAACCATATCATATTTCAAGTTATACTATCAAGACCAACAAATCATAGTCGGATAAGAACAAACAAATCTTTCCCATATCATAAGAGATTATGAATCAACACATATTTCCCATGTTATAGTGGATCGATCATCCCAACATATTTCTAATATAGTATTGAGCATATCAACTCATTTCACATAATTATATCATTAGATATGAGTCTTTACCCAATGCATGAAATGGATATAAAGGACCCACAAATCACATAATCAAAACCATATATATTTTTTCCCCAAAACAATAAACCATTTATCATTTCAATATATCATATCCCATGGAAATAAATGGGTTTTATAAAGATCTCATCATAACTGATTTACGCTTGGTAATTTAATGGGTTTTATATAATCATCATAATCATAAGACATCTACAAAATTAGATCAAATCATAATATCATACCCCTAGTGGAACATAAAAATACATAAAGTATGTTTATATAGATAAATAATCCCTTTAAAATGAAATTCGATCCATTTGCAGAAAACATGATAAAAATATCGTTTTCCTTTGAAAATATTTAAAGTAAAAATTCCTAGAATATTGATGAAATAATTTTATTTTAAAATAAAAATTAAACAATTTAATGTAACCATACCAAAAATAATTATCAAAATAATGGAAAAATCCACTCTTTTCTTATAAAGTAAAATAAAACATTCCTTTCACACTTCTATAAAAATAAAAAATTACTTTTTCAGAAAACTTTTAGAAACATTCATTTAAAAACCATTATAAATAAAGTTAATGGTAGTGAAAATGAACTTTTAAAAAAATTAATATATGGTAAATAAATTTCATGAAATAATTTTAATGATTATAGACATCGAAGAAAAAGTTCATCAACCAAATAGTTAATAAGGTTTCCTTTTCTATAAAAATGTGTTCTTTATATTTTTATGTAAAAACGATAGGGAAATGAAAATAATAATTTAAAATTAAAAAAATAAATTTAGGAGAATAAAATATATGGGTTTTAGAGAATAATATCCTTAAATTTTTCCTCAATATAAATTTATTATAGATAATTTTAGAAAAAATCAAATTGTAATGTAAACCCTTACTACATTAGTAACATCTGAATCATAACCCCTATGAAATAAATAACTTTAAATGAAACATTAAATACCATGAACATAAGGTTATTCATGATAAAACATATAAACGAGTTATTGGATACACCTCATTAAATAATTTAGGTGTATAACATAACATATATCCCAAACAAGATAATTTGATATGATAAACACTTACTACCTTGGTAATCTCCAAATCAAAACCTCATGAAAGAGAGAATCTTGGATGGATCTTTAAAACCCCATAATTTTCCTGATAATAAGTATAAAATAAATTAATAGGATTTATACATACCAAAACAAATATACATTTGTTGAAAATGAAATATTTCCCACATAGATAAAGGTGACATGACAAACCCTTACCTCAAGTCTGTCTTGCTTCATATGTGATATAACCTCCTCCCCTTAGAAGAACCTTCATTGGATATCACCTCAGTGACCATAAGGATGGTATTTTAAAACTATAAACACTTCTAGAACCAGGTTAATGTTATTTAGAAGAGTTCTTTTGGGTTTGGGTCTATATAAGTTGAACATAAATTGTGGGGAAGAGATGAGAGGTGGTTCCATTATATAAGATAAGATAGGGGTACCCTTTGAGTTACATAATGTATTAAATTAAAATAAAATAGTTTCATTTTCTTATATCAAAAACGATGTATTTTATTTCTATGATGAATATATGTCTTAGTACACTCATATAATAACATTTAGACAACTATTATTGATGTTTTAACCCTTATAACTTAGTTTTAATCCCTCGTAAACCCTATTGATGATTACTTTAATACCAAAGTGTTTTACTCATTATGGGTTAAACAATTTACTATAAATGTTCAAGTGTCCAGTAAGTGGGACGTAGTTGATATAATAGATCATATCTCATTCAATTGGGAAAAGCTAAAAAACATTACATTTAAAATCATTTTATTAACTATTATTTATCATAAGATTCCATTAAATTCATTTTCATAATTATTCACACACCTAAAATTGAATAATAAATAAATTAGATTAATTCAAATATAAAATTTTAATACATAAATAATAAATTATATTTTTTATAAAATTAAGAAAATCATAACTCACCCAATGAAATATAAATTTTTATGTTTTTAAAATCATTTACTTGATTTTTGTATTTCATGAACATGAAATTTGTCAACAACAATTTAAACATAAACTTCCATAACAAAAATAAATTTTTAATATTCCAAATAACTTTTAATAACTATTACTAACTTTTTGTATAACTATCATAAAATAGTATAGATATTACAAGTAAGAAAGATATATTTTTTAAATTCTCATTTCATTAAAATAATATAAAGATTTTTATTTAATAATAAAGTAAAATATGGAATCTATTAGAATATATGAATTATTTGGTATAAATAAATACATATAAAAAAATATAGATAGGTTTATAAATTATTATTAAGCCTTTTTTAAAAGTTTTAACCATGTACTTATTGTTTTACCCCTACCACGGTGACAACACATTCACTATGGTTGTAATTCATTATAAAAAATAAAATAAAATTTCCCCATATTAAAAGTTTGTAAATACTGATTAAATGTATTCAATACATTTTATAAAATTAAATCCTTTTATTTAGAAAAAATTATATGTAAAATAAAATCTCAATGTGTGAAAAAAACTTTTCTAGAAAAATATATTTTTAAGTATAAAATTGTTTTCACACCTAAATTAATCATAATTTGTATTAAATTGACATTAATTTTATTTGGTATAATAGAAATTAACAAATAAAACTTTTTAAATAATTGATTAAAATATGGGGCTATATAAATACTTAAATGGAATAGAATGTTTTCTATAAAATCATTATTTTTAAATATTCACTAAAACATTAATATTAATAATGAAATCCCAAAATTCAAACATAATAATAATTGGATGTAGTTATTTAAAAAAACAAAAAATTATTCAATTTAAAAAAATTATAAAAGGATTATAATATTTTCTGACAAAAATAAATAAAAATTTATTTCTAAATAAAATTTATTTCTGAAGCATAAAATGTTATTAATAAAAATTTCTTTCTTATTTTATGAGAATTAATAAATATATTTTCATTGAGTAGGATCATTATATATATATATATATCATAATAAATTACTTTTTTTAGAACCACCCATTCAACAGAAAAATATAAAAAACATTGTAAAACAAGAATATGTTTCTAGTATATAACAAATTTATTTAAGGTTGGTGTTGATTCATAAGAACATTATTGAGTTTATCATTTTGTTGAAATAAATTTTCATGGTGTTACATTCTAACCACACCCCCCAATTAAATTATTTCCTTATAAATTTTTATGATTGTATTCAATGTTTTAGTATTAGAAAATACATTTTTTAAATACCCACATTGTACAAATTGATAATAAAATTTCATTGGAAAGGGAAAGAGGGAGCCATAAAGGCTACCTAAAATAACTCATAATTTGGTTCCTATATAAATTTTATATTCATGAGAATTAATAATATGGACAAAAAGTAAAATAGAACTTCTTGGAAATAATATCTAGTGGTATAGAATGTTAATGAAGACAAAACCATAAATTTGTAAGTGATAAAGAGGACCATCAATTGATAAAAAATAATGGTAAAAGGATTATATTTTTATTTAATGATCCTCTTCATATAGTTTATGGATTCTTTTACAATTAATATATATTATATTATTAAGTTTATTTACTTTATTACATTTTATTTCATAAGTATAATTTTTTCCATTGTTTGTGCTTCGATAAATTTACACATTTATCTCTTATATTACTCCAAAAAATGAGCATTAAAGATTAATTTTTTTCACACCTAAAGATATAAAATTTAATATTAATGAATCCTAATATCTACAAAATAATTTAATTTCACTTATATTTATATATTTACCAAAGAAAAAATTCTTAGCACAAGTTATCAAATATGAATAAATATTTATACACCAATCTGTATAATAACACCCAAGTTTCAATAAACCATAAAACCCCTGAAAATATGTCATACCAAAATTGATACCACAATATTATAATGATTGGGTAACATATTCTACCATGATCTCCATGAAAATTTTCTCCAATTAATATTAATCACTCATAAGGTCATATACCAAAAATTATATACCCTAATAATATACTCCCCAAAATATGCTAATTATTCCTATAAATAAATTAAATCACTATAATGCTGTAAAAAAATCATATATTATTTAAAAAATTAGATCAACACACACTATAAAATTTAATTTATCAATTAAAATCATCTTGTTATGTAAACTAAACATTATTATTTCCTCATAAATCACATATTTAAGGTTTTCTACCCCTTAATAATGTATTTTCCAAAAATATCACCTTACCAATTAATCATATTTATAGTTTATTAGTACCATTAAGAATATTCTTGAAAAAAATTATTAAAAAACCATTACATATAAATCCTTAGATGTTTCGTGATTATTATAACCAAAATATCATTTTTTTAAACTTACAACATGATTCTTGAATCCTAATTTATAAACACTTCAAGTATTCCACTTAGTTATTGTCATAACATAATCCCTTCCTTAGTCTAAGAGTTATCCCTTGGATTATGAAATTGACTCAAATAATTCCCATGTTCCCCACACACAATAAATTGAAATATAAATGGTAATATTAAATTAAATTCATTTCCCAACATAGACCAATATATTTTTCCAATTAAATTACTTGATCATTTCCTTATGTAAAAAAATAAAACATTTTCATATTCCATTTAATTATTTCTTTAGGTTATTCTTACCATGTACATGACATATATGAAGATGAATAATTTTCCCTCTATGGAATTCATGAACATAAATACTATGAAACAATACTTTTATCTTATTAGGTGTAGTTGTAAGCTTACCCATTTTTAGGTTTTTGATTATCTAATGATATAAATGACAATGAATAATCACCATGATTCACATTAAATCTATTGTTTCATTTGTTTAATCATGAGAAAAATACTTACATTGAATGTCATTTTCAGAATTAACACAAATCATTTGGGAATAACAAATTAGATAAAACCAAAAATCAATGTGTGACATAAAATAATCATAGTGATAAATCATATAATCATAAAAAACATCTATAATATGTATTAAATAATGAAACCTTTGTATAAACCTATTAAATTTAAGGTTTATCTGATGAAAATTTAATTTAATCATCTGTTGTATTTAGTTACATCCCAATATTACTAGTAATATAAAATCCAAATTTAACTAAATCATGCTATGATACCAACTATATCGACCATATCATTTCATACATAAATATTAAATCCATTTAAATGAATATGAAATACATCCAATAATATTACACTCTCAGGAACCATAAAAGGATTACTGTACTTGTAGATGAGATACATAAACAATTTATTTTATAAAATATCATCAAAATATCCCATAAAGTACTACTAACATTATACCCTTCGTTGATATACCCTAAATAACACATTTCTTTATAACCTGGGGAAAGAAGCATAAGTAATTGTGATCTTAGATACTCGATGAGGGTGAAAATTGGAGATACCAATTGATGATAATATAAAATCATGTGATAATAATAATGCCATGGCATCTTGAAAATAAAATACAATTTTCATAAAAAATCTTTTATAGATCATCAAATCGAGTCATGGAATAAAACTGTATCATTTCAAAAGACATGAATCAAAAGATTGAGTAATCATCCTAAATTAATCTTGAAATATGACATGGGATCCTAATAATAAAAGCATGTAAAATGATTGTGGAGCTATCATAGACATAAATACCATATAATATGTCATGGTGAAGTACTGATTCCATCATATCATTGTTGATCAGGCATCAATAAATGTCTCTTATTTTATAGTAGATCATGAATCACCACATGTTTCTTATATCATTGTTGATTAAGAATTTCCACGTGATTCCTATAGTGGATTGATAACTTCAACTCATTTCCCACAATTATCTAATGAGATATAATACATAACCAAACTTATTGGAGGGTTATGATGGAACCACCCATCACATAATAAAAATTTTACATATGATTTATAATTGATCATAAATAATTCATCATTTTAAAATATCATAACCCATTGAAAAAAAGACCTTTCATAAATATCTCACTATAAGTTATTTTACCCATGGAAGTGAAATGGGTTTTATAGAATCATCATCATCATAAATCATTCAAAAAACTGAATTTTAGGATAATATCATCTCCCTAGTGTAAAATTAAAATCCATAAAATATATTGATATATATGAAAAAATATTTAAAAGAAAATTTGGGCAATTATTTTAATACTTGAAAAAAATTTACATTTTCCTTCAAAACATTTAATCTAAAAATTAAAAGTCTGTTAATTTTTTTTTTGAAAATTACCATGAAAACATGTAAATTATGATAAAAATAAAAAATAGTCATAATATAGAAACTTTTATTCATTCCATATAAATTAAAGAAAATATTCACTTCACACTTTTGTAAAAAAGTGAAAAAAATGAATTGTTGATTAAACATTTAAAACGATTAATTTCTACATCTTTGTAAATAATGAAAAATGCTGGGAAAATGAAAATTTTAAAACATTCTATCTATAGGTAAGATGTCACACCCCGACCGCGGATGTCGGTAATTGTTCTCCTTTCTTGGTCCCGATTTAAATTTTTCGGAGTTTAATTGCGATTGGTGGTTTCGCGCTGGTGCGCGGTCACCGCATCGTTAGCGGTGACCGTGCGTTCAGCCCGGGTGACAGTGTGTTCACCTGGTGTTTTAAATATAATAATTTTTATATTGGTATTTATTTATTGATACCTTTTTATTTGTGTTATTATTATTGTATATATGTTTATATATGTTTATATATATATATATATGTGTACAATAATGTATGTATTTATATAGATCTATATATGTATAAATATATATATATGTGAGTGTAACATCTTTAAATTATTTTATAATTATTATTTTAAATATTTGATCAAAATAACTATTATTTGAATTAACTAATTTATTATTTATTATTATTATAAGTTTTATTATTGTTATATAAGTTTTATTATTATTAATATTATGAGTTTTATTATTATTATTATTATAGTGTTATTATTATTATGATTATAATTATTATGATTATTATTATTATTTCATATATATATATATATATTTAACCCTAAAACCTACCCTAATCCCTTTACCCAGCCGCCACCCCCTCTTTCCTCTCTCTCTCCCTCCCTCCTTCTCCCCTGCGCGCTGCGCCGTCTCGGCTTCCCCGGCCTTCTTCGCCAGTTCCCGTCACCGACCCCCGCTGTCCTCCCGCGCGCTCCCCGCTCCCGGCGAACCGAATCCCCCTGCGCACACCCTGCCCGGTGCTCCCTCCGTCCGATGGTTCCCATTTCAGCGCACCTCTCCCCTACTTCCTGGTGTGCGCCCCCTCCCTCACCAGACTTATCCACCGACGCACACTCTTACTTCTTCTCCCTCTCACATGGAGGCTCCCCCCCTTCACCTGGGTGCGCGCGCGAACCGGTCTGGCCGGCGCTCCCCCTTCTCGGCCGAGCCGGCTTCCCCTCATCGCTCTTGTTTTCAGCACACAACCTGTATCGGCCTTCTCCCTCTCACTGGTGTAGGCCGACCCCCCTTCGCCGCTACACCTTGCTCCGACCACCTCTCCCTGGCGCGCTCCCTCTCTGCGGCCGCCCCTGCTCTCCCCCTGCACCCCCGCCTTCGCCGCGCCCAGCGGCTGCCTCCGCCCCCTGCTAGCCGTCCCGGCCTCCCTGCTCCGCCGCCTCCCGCGCGAACCCCCCCAGGCTGTGAGTTTTTTTTCTATTCTTATTTTCCTTTTTGTTTGTTTGTTAATCTAAATTTTATAACGTTAATTATTTTTATCATATTAATAACATTATAATTATTTGATTACTATTGTATTATTATTATTATTGTTTTATTATTATTATTATGTTAATATTATTTTATTATTATTATTATTATGTTAATATTACTTTATTATTATTATTATTATATTATTATTATTATTTTTATGGATATTATTATTGATATTAACATTTCATATTATTATTATTATTATTATTATGATTACTAACATATTATTATTATTATTATTATTATTATTATTACTAATATATTTTTTATTATTTTAATTATTATCATATTATTTTTATTATTATTATTATGTTATGATATTCTTGTTATTATTATTAAATTATTATTATTATTATGCTATTGTCATTATATTATTATTATTAATATTATTATGTTAACATTATTTTATATTATTATCATTATTATATTATTAATATATTATGATTATGTTAAATTGGCATTGTTCCTATTATTATTATTGTATTAATATTATGATATTATTATTATTATTATTATTATTAATATTATGAATATATTTATTATTGTTTTAATTATTATTATATTATGTTGTTATTTTTATTATTACATTATGTTATTATTACTATTTTTATTATTATCATTATTATATCATTATTATGCTCATATTATTCTTATTATTATTAAGTTAATATCATTATATTATTATTATATTACTATTGTTACTATTATTATTAAATTATTACTTTATTCTTATTATCACATTGTTATCATGTTATTATTATTATTATTATTATCGTTGAACCCATTTAACGGTATTTTGTTTTAGGACCGATTTGACGGCGCAATACGGTGTGACCGTTATGCAACGGGGATCTTGAGCCATGTCTTTTTTTTCGTTCCGAGCTGCATCTTGAGGTAGGTCTCCCTATGCACTTGCCTCTAAATTAAGAATTTATTTATTCCTTGTCCTTTTATTAAATTTCAGTAAATTTAAGAAAATAATATTAAGTAGTTTTTATAGTGTGGTGATTTGCTGATAATGCAAACTGTTTAATTCTAGCATTTCATTAAAAGTGTTTTCTTGGTTTCAATTGTGGGATTTCATAGTAATGTCGCTAAATGGTTCTTCCTGAGTAACGAAAGACATGTTGAATTGGGTTTTGAAATGTTTTTGGCATGTGTAAATTAGTAAATGTACTGTTTATGGAAAATGGTGTTTTCTTATAACCTTGATTAGAGAAAACGTCGTGTGACCTTTTGAAATTGTTCTTTTGGAAACATTACGTGTGGTTCTTGGTTGACGAAAGATGTTTTCCCTTGTTGTGTTATTAAAAATAATGCTTTCTGGGTTGTGAAAGTTGTTTATGTTGTTGTTTGAGTGTTTCCAAAAAGGGGTTTTTGCGAAATGATTAGGTAATGACATTTATATTTTCAGAAAGGGATTTATGACGTGCGTGAGTTTTGAAATATTGTTTGGGTGTGGAAATGGTGACTTTTGCGTGCGATATCTTGTTTGGCATGCGATATGAGGAAGAAATATACTATGTGAATGTGAAGCTTGTTTGAGCACACGGGGAAACCCTGGGTATCTAGGTGGGCGGACTAGAACTAGTGTGCTAGTGAGCCGGATGGGTGTCGTCCCTGTTTCACTTAGCTGGATTGACGTTTGCAACACTAACTAAACATGTGATATCTTAGGGTCGTGGCCTTCTAAGCCACGTGTTCTGAGGGTCGTGGCCTTCTAAGCCACGTTTTCTGAGGGTCGTGGCCTTCTAAGCCACGTTTCACCGAGACACGAGGTTCTAGGGTCCCACGCGAGCTAGAAGAACCTTAGGGGATTTACCCATAGTGCTCTACCATCTCTGGTGTGGTGCCTTCCGTCGGCATACGGGGGACCACTTGGGTGTGAGTGTGTGCGTGTGTGAGTATGTGTGTGTGTGTGAGTGTGTGAGTGTGTGTGTGTGTGCCCATGGTTGTTGCTGATAACTTCTGGTTTATTTTTACTTGCACTTGGTTTTTTTCCTTGCCTGTTTACTTCTACTTGCACTTGTTTTCATTCCTTCTTGTTTACTTTCAGTTCTTCTTTACCGCTTGTACTGGTTGCTTTGCGAAATGGTTCTCAGATGAAAATGTGTTTTTCTCTTGTGTAGTAATACTGAAAATGTAACAATTCTTTATCGTTCAGAACGAATTTGGAATCAATGAAAATAAATTCAACTTTTAAAAAGGAATAAGGGTAATGGCTCATGTTTAGTTTTTCAAATGAAACATTGTAAAAGCATACTTTTATACATTGTAGTTCAAACCTGGAATAGGTAGATTCTTTATTTACTGGCAGTGCTTTGGGATTTGTTGTCGGGCTCACCTACTGAGTACTTTTGTGCTAACGCCATCTTTTACCTCTTCAGTTGCAGGTTCCTTGTGTTCAGGTTTTCCTGGCTTGAGTCGCTCAGTGATGGGGTGACGTTGGTTTGTAGTTGGGTGGTGACCCGCGAGGTCACGTGGAGGTATGTCGTGGTTTAGATTTGTTTATGTCTTTAATGTTTTCCCGTTTGTTTAGTTTACTTTCGTTCTTTTGATCCTGTTTTTAGTTTGGGCTAAAATCGTTCCCAACGATTAAAGTTTCAATGCCCGGCACTTGTTGCCAGCCCGTGGGGATCGGGAACGCCCCTCGGGCCATGCCGCGGACCGGCTCGGGTGACCGGTTCAGGGTCGACCCGGGCTGGTTCGTGACAAAATGGTATCAGAGGGAGGTTCTTGTTATTTGGGTTGTCCGGTAGAAGGAGATTAGGATTGTCGGAACTCGAGGGGTAGGTACGGGAAGAGCGTCGCGAACTCTTGCCCGCACTGATCCTCGAGTTACCAGGGGTAGTTCGGGAATTGTGTCCTTGTCTTTTCTGGTTTGTCTTGGATTGAGAGATGACAATGGAGGCAAGCCGACGTTACATCGTGATTTCACATGGAGTAGTGACCCATGTGGAGTCCGAGTACGTGGTTTGAATTCCTCTTAGTGGTCGACGCTGACTTGGGACATGGCCCACTACCATGTCGCTAGGTTGAGCGTGACTACTGGTCCCTCATTTCATCGATTGATGCAAATTTGGATGTTGTTTTCGTTTTGGTCTGTGTGAGTGCGTAGTTGGAAATGAAAAAGGGTTTTGAAAATTAGACTGGTTTCTTTTAAAGGACTTTAAATGTATAAAATGGGTTTTGAAACTGAAATCTCTTGATTTGAAAATCTGTTGTTTGCTTGGAATTGGATAAGAATGATTTGGGTTGAAACCTCGGTTCCTCTTTATGAACGTTTGCACATGTGTGAGAATGCATGGAAAGTGTGTGTTGATGCATGTATGAATGGAATGTGAATAAAGACATGTGCAATGGGTCATGGGAGTACCTGGGTGTGTATTTGAAGTTAAAGGCTTGACTTTGTTTTCTAAATTTGGTTTTAAATGAAAATGGTTTTGGAAATTTTTTGGTTTGAAAGTGGATTGGTTTTTAGAAAGTGATCTTGAGAAAGGGTGGTTTTGAAATCTAAAATGGAAAGGGAATTTTAAAGAGGAGATTTTGTTTTTGGTTGTGTTGTATTTGTTTGATCCTTGTGCTACTTGTTTTGATGAAGACACTTTTATTGATGTCGCTTCGGTTTGATGTTGGTTTTGGCCTTGTGTTTTATATGTCGCTCAGGAAATGCCGCCCAGAAAGGTCTCTAAGGATTTGGATATGTCATGCCCAGTTTTTGGTCCTCCTCAGACTTTGTCTATTCTCCATGGTGATCAGGGTCTGTTAGAAGCATTGAAATGGCTCGAGGAAGTGGAACGTGTCTTTAGAATACTGGGAACTCCCGATAATGTTTAGGTTCGTGCAATTATGGAATTGTTCGAGGGTCCAGCTCTGGATCAGTGGAAGATGGTTACCCCACCGTCAACGCAAGGTGAAATGACGTGGGATGTCTTTAGAGTCGTTTTCATCCAGTGGTTTGTACCTGAGGAAGTGAAGCTGGAGAAAAAGGGAGAGCTTGTGCATATTCAACAAGGTCAACGGACGGTGAAGGCATATGTTGACCATTTCAAGGAACTAATTCCCTTTTTCTCCAGATGTAGCGTCGCATGAACTCATGAAGGTCTCTCTTTTCACTGGGGGTCTTCGTCCAAAGATCAAGGAGCGAGTCCTCCCTTATAAAGACCTTTGTTTCGAGAAGCTGGTAGAGGAAGATTTCTTGGCTGAGTTGGTTTCCGGTGTGCGGGTGGTTAGTTCTTCAGCATCCCCAGTTGTTCGTAAGAGTTCCTCCTCTGGTGTGGAAAATATGACAGAGATACATGTCCCCAATGAGTTATCCCCTTTGGTCCCAGCTTCCAGTTCATTAGATCATTCGATGGTATGCTTTCAGTGTGGTCGTTTTGGGCATTTAAAGCCGTCTTGTTGCAACCCTCCGAAGACGTGTCATCGATGCGGTTTTCTGGGTCATCTGGAGAAGTTTTGCAGGAAGCGTCACATGAAGAGGACGCTGTGATGGGAGAATGTCAGTACCTGACTGTGAGGCAGAAGATGCTTCAGCCATCAGAGCCCCAGCCACAAGTCTCGGGGTGAAGCTCGCGCACAGTCAGGAGTTCCCAGGGTTGTGAAGCCTTGGTCCATGTTCTGTCTTCCGGGTTGACGGTGAAGCAATTAGAAACCTCTTCCATACTTGTTTTCCTGCTACTGAAGTTTCAACAGCGTTGTAAATGCGTAGTTTTTCTATAAAGTGATGATGGACTGGTTCTATGATAATCTAAGCAGACTTTTCGTGTGGAGGTGATATTCTAAATCGTGTGTCCTTCTTAAAAGTGTGTTTGACTCTCGTGTGGGTTGACCTCGTTTTAGTTATGTTTAAAATGTGGTTATGTTTCGTTGACTTCGGTGGATCATGTCTCCAATTTGATGTTGGTTAAGTGTTTTTCAATGGGTTTTCCCTGGTGTTGAAGTTGTTGACTCTAGTCGAGGGTTCAAGGTTTCGACGAAGGTGTTGTTTTTCACTCGTGCTATAAGAGTTGGTTTAAACCGGTTGGGAGTTCCCGCGTCGACCCCCCTTCCGTAGGGTTTTCTATTTAGATGTTCAACTTTCCTGCACTAGTTAAGTTCTTGTGGTGGGGAGAACCCCTTCGTGTTCTCCCCTCAATCTCGGACCCCAGTTTTCTCTTGAATCGGTCGGGTGTGACCTGTGCTGAGTACGGTCATCCCCGAGTTTCTCAGTTCTCTCTGGTTCCTTTAGTTTCGTTGGGGCATGGACTTAAATCTTGATCGACTTTTGGCCTGGTGACTTTCTGGGGGCAGAAAGTGTCTGTGGTGGGGAGAATTGTCACACCCCGACCGCGGATGTCCGTAATTGTTCTCCTTTCTTGGTCCCGATTTATATTTTTCGGAGTTTAATTGCGATTGGTGGTTTCGCGCCGGTGCGCGGTCACCGCATCGTTAGCGGTGACCATGCGTTCAGCCCGGGTGACAGTGTGTCCACCTGGTGTTTTAAATATTATAATTTTTATGTTGGTATTTATTTATTGATACCTTTTTATTTGTGTTATTATTATGGTATATATGTTTATATATGTTTATATATATATATATATATGTACAATAATGTATGTATTTATATAGATCTATATATGTATAAATATATATATATGTGAGTGTAACATCTTTAAATTATTTTATAATTATTATTTTAAATATTTGATCAAAATAATTATTATTTGAATTAACTAATTTATTATTTATTATTATTATAAGTTTTATTATTGTTATATAAGTTTTATTATTATTAATATTATGAGTTTTATTATTATTATTATAGTGTTATTATTATTATGATTATAATTATTATGATTATTATTATTATTTCATATATATATATATATATATTTAACCCTAAAACCTACCCTAATCCCTTTACCCAGCCGCCACCCCCCTCTTTCCTCTCTCTCTCTCCTTCCCTCCTTCTCCCCTGCGCGCTGCGCCGTCTTGGCTTCCCCGGCCTTCTTCGCCAGTTCCCGTCACCGACCCCCGCGGTCCTCCCGCGCGCTCCCCGCTCCCGGCGAACCGACTCCCCCTGCGCACACCCTGCCCGACGCTCCCTCCGTCCGATGGTTCCCATTTCAGCGCACCTCTCCCCTGCTTCCTGGTGTGCGCCCCCTCCCTCACCAGACTTATCCACCAACGCACACTCGTACTTCCTCTCCCTCTCACATGGAGGCTCCCCCCCTTCACCTGGGTGCGCGCGCGAACCGGCCTGGCCGGCGCTCCCCCTTCTCGGCCGAGCCGACTTCCCCTCGTCGCTCTTGTTTTCAGCACACAACCTGTATCGACCTTCTCCCTCTCACTGGTGTAGGCCGACCCCCCTTCGCCGCTACACCTTGCTCCGACCACCTCTCCCCGGCACGCTCCCTCTCCGCGGCCGCCCCTGCTCTCCCCCTGCACCCCCGCCTTCACCGCGCCCAGCGGCTGCCTCCGCCCCCTGCTGGCCGTCCCGGCCTCCCTGCTTCGCCGCCTCCCGCGCGAACCCCCCCCCAGGCTGTGAGTTTTTTTTTCTATTCTTATTTTCCTTTTTGTTTTTTTGTTAATCTAAATTTTATAACGTTAATTATTTTTATCATATTAATAACATTATAATTATATGATTACTATTGTATTATTATTATTATTATTTTATTATTATTATTATGTTAATATTATTTTATTATTATTATTATCATGTTAATATTACTTTATTATTATTATTATTATATTATTATTATTATTATTTTTATGGATATTATTATTGATATTAACATTTCATATTATTATTATTATTATTATTATTATTACTAACATATTATTAATATTATTATTATTATTATTATTACTAATATATTTATTATTATTTTAATTATTATCATATTATTTTTATTATTATTATTATGTTATGATATTCTTGTTATTATTACTAAATTATTATTATTATTATGCTATTGTCATTATATTATTATTATTAATATTATTATGTTAACATTATTTTATATTATTATCATTATTATATTATTAATATATTATGATTATGTTAAATTGGCATTGTTCCTATTATTATTATTGTATTAATATTATGATATTATTATTATTATTATTATTATTAATATTATGAATATATTTATTATTGTTTTAATTATTATTATATTATGTTGTTATTTTTATTATTATATTATGTTATTATTACTATTTTTATTATTATCATTATTATATCATTATTATGCTCATATTATTCTTATTATTATTAAGTTAATATCATTATATTATTATTATATTACTATTGTTACTATTATTATTAAATTATTACTTTATTATTATTATCATATTGTTATCATGTTATTATTATTATTATTATTATCGTTGAACCCGTTTAACGGTCTTTTGTTTTAGGACCGATTAGACGGCGCAATACGGTGTGACTGTTACGCAACGGGGATCTTGCGCCGTGTCTTTTTTTTCGTTCCGAGCTGCATCTTGAGGTAGGTATCCCTATGCACTTGCCTCTAAATTAAGAATTTATTTATTCCTTGTACTTTTATTAAATTTCAGTAAATTTAAGAAAATAATATTAAGTAGTTTTTATAGTGTGGTGATTTTCTGATAATGCAAACTCTTTAATTCTAGCAATTCATTAAAAGTGTTTTCTTGGTTTCAATTGTGGGATTTCATAGTAATGTCGCTAAATGGTTCTTCCTGAGTAACGAAAGACATGTTGAATTGGGTTTTGAAATGTTTTTGGCATGTGTAATTTAGTAAATGTACTCTTTATGGAAAATGGTGTTTTCTTATAACCTTGATTAGAGAAAACGTCGTGTGACCTTTTGAAATTGTTCTTTTGGAAACATTACATGTGGTTCTTGGTTGACGAAAGATGTTTTCCCTTGTTGTGTTATTAAAAATAATGCTTTCTGGGTTGTGAAAGTTGTTTATGTTCTTGTTTGAGTGTTTCCAAAAAGGGGTTTTTGCGAAATGATTAGGTAATGACATTTATATTTTTAGAAAGGGATTTATGACGTGCGTGAGTTTTGAAATATTGTTTGGGTGTGGAAATGGTGACTTTTGCGTGCGATATCTAGTTTGGCCTGCGATATGAGGAAGAAATATACTATGTGAATGTGAAGCTTGTTTGAGCACACGGGGAAACCCTGGGTATCTAGGTGGGCGGACTAGAACTAGTGTGCTAGTGAGCCGGATGGGTGTCGTCCCTGTTTCACTTAGCTGGATTGACGTTTGCAACACTAACTAAACATATGATATCTGAGGGTCGTGGCCTTCTAAGCCACGTGTTCTGAGGGTCGTGGCCTTCTAAGCCACGTTTTCTGAGGGTCGTGGCCTTTTAATCCACGTTTCACCGAGACACGAGGTTCTAGGGTCCCACTCGAGCTAGAAGAACCTTAGGGGATTTACCCATAGTGCTCTACCATCTCTGGCGTGGTTCCTTCCGTCGGCATACGGGGGACCACTTGGGTGTGAGTGTGTGCGTGTGTGAGTATGTGTGTGTGTGTGAGTGTGGAGTGTGTGTGTGTGCCCATGGTTGTTGCTGATAACTTCTGGTTTATTTTTACTTGCACTTGGTTTTTTTTCCTTCCATGTTTACTTCTACTTGCACTTGTTTTCTTTCCTGCTTGTTTACTTTCAGTTCTTCTTTACCGCTTGTACTAGTTGCTTTGCGAAATGGTTCTCAGATGAAAATGCGTTTTTCTCTTGTGTAGTAAAACTGAAAATGTAACACTTCTTTATCGTTCAGAACGAATTTGGAATCAATGAAAAGAAATTCAACTTTTAAAAAGGAATAAGGGTAATGGCTCGTGTTTAGTTTTTCAAATGAAACATTGTAAAAGCATACTTTTATACATTGTAGTTCAAACCTGGAATAGGTAGATTCTTTATTTACTGGCAGTGCTTTGGGATTTGTTGTTGGGCTCACCTACTGAGTACTTTTGTGCTCACGCCTATCTTTTACCTCTTCAGTTGCAGGTTCCTTGTGTTCAGGTTTTCTTGGCTTGAGTCGCTCAGTGATGGGGCGACGTTGGTTTGTAGTTGGGTGGTGACCCGCGAGGTCACGTGGAGGTATGTCGTGGTTTAGTTTTGTTTATGTCTTTAGTGTTTTCCCGTTTGTTTAGTTTACTTTCGTTCTTTTGATTCTGTTTTTAGTTTGGGCTAAAATCGTTCCCAACGATTAAAGTTTCAATGCCCGGCACTTGTTGCCAGCCCGTGGGGATCGGGAACGCCCCTCGGGCCATGCCGCGGACCGGCTCGGGTGACCGGTTCAGGGTCGACCCGGGCTGGTTCGTGACATAAGATATTTCATATTATAATTTTCAATATAATTTACATAAAAGAAAAGTATCATCCACCAAATAGGAAACAAGGTCCTCATTTCATTAAAATCATTTTCTCAATCATTTTGAGTAAAAAAAGAGAAAAATATAAACAATAAATGAAAATCCCATAAATACCCATATAATTAGAAAATATATGTGTTTTAGAGGTTAAGATAAATAATATTTAACTAAATTTATATTTAAAATGGAAAACCATGAAAATATATTAGATTATAATATAAACCCATACTGTATTCGTAACTATTGATTCATAAGAATCATTAAATAAATAACTATAAATTACATAATAAATACCATGAACATAATATTATTAATGATAAAAATTATCAAATTGTATGTAGATATATCTCATAAAATAAGATTGGTTTAGAAAATAACATTTGTTCTAAATAATATATTTTGAGATGATAAAACCTTACAAATTTGGTAATCTTCGAATCAAAACCTCATGAAAGAGAAAAACATGAATTTATTTGTAAATCCCCATAATTTTAATGTTTATAATCATAAAATACAGTAATGGGAATTATATACACAAAAAAAAGAAAAAATTGGTGAATGTGGAAAATTAATCATATAAATAATGGTGAGATGATAAATCATAACCACAAGTCTCTTCTACTTCGTAAGCATTATATCCTTCTACACTTTGAAGAACCTACACAATATCTACATTTAAGGTCCCTAGGTATTGTATTTTAATATTAATAGTACATATATAATTTTTGTGTCAATTTAGAAGCGGATTTGGTAGGTGTTGGTTGAGCTAAGTGGCTCAAGAATTGTTCGGAAGATATGAGAGGCGCTCCCGTTATATAAGAGAGGAGAGGGGTACCCTTGGAATTACATATATTATTTAATTAATTTAAATTAATTTTCATTTTATAATGGATATAAATTGATATATTTATAATCTATGATAAAGATAAATTTTAATACTCTCATAAAATAAAATTTAGATAAGATTAAGAGGTTTTTTAACACATATACCATAGTATTAACACCATGTTAATGCTTTTGATGATTACTATGATGATTATGTTTTGTAATAATTAGTGGTAAGAAAGTTACTATAAAATTAAAAGTGACTCTTAAGTGGATAATGGTTGATAATATAGAAAATAGGTTAATTACCTATGTGAATAAAATATATTCATGAAATTTTAAACATTTTAAAATTACTATTTAACATAATATATCATTACAGAAATCTGCAGTACTATTCCAATAATTGATTTAAAAAACATTCAAGATAGTAATTTAATTAAAATATTAATTTATAAAACATAAATAATACATTATATATATATAAACAATTTAATAATTTTAATCACCCAAAAATTATCACATTTCTTGGTTTTAAATATTTTTCTTTAATTTTCTACTGCATTCACAAGAACTATATTGGCATTGTAAAAGTATTTTATGTGATTATTTCATTACTAAATATTAAAAATAAATTACTATAATAAAACATATTCTTAATAATAAAAATAAATTTTTCATAAATTATAATAACACGTTTTTATTCCAATAATAAAATACTATATATGTTAAAATGAAGAAAGTAACATTTTGGAATTTTCTGTTACATAATAAATGTCTTTATCAAAGGCTAATGTCATAAAAATTCCATGTTTTTGGAATATCTAATGAGGTGGTGTAATTAAACTCATAAAATTAAATACAATTAAATTTATGGATGGTATTTGATCCATATATCATAGTTTAAACCATATTGTTACCCATTTTATCCATATCATTGTGAAAACATTTTTCCCATTGTTATTATTCATTTTGAAAAAAATAAAAGTTAAAAAATATAAAAAAATTTGGAATGATTATTAAAAATAATTAACCAATTTTATTAAATTAATTCCCTATAAGTGTCATAAATTACTTTAAAAATTCACCCATAAAATACAATGAAATGCCGTTTTACATAAAATTCATTTTTAAGTATTAAAATGTTTTTATAAAAAAATAGCATAATATATATTATAATGATATTAATTAAAAAATTTAAATAATAAAGGAATAATTAAACTATAAAATCAAATAAAAAATTTTAATTTTTAAATACTTTAATAGAAAATATTGGTTTTTATAAAATCGGTATTTTTTCACTATTCGCTGAAAAATTAATCTTTTCAGAAAAATCTCAAAATTTTACAATTAAATATATTTGATATTGTAATTTTAAATGAAAATAAATTATCATAAAATATAATTTCTAGAATTAGTTCAAATTAATTTTAATATTTTTAAATGAAAATAAAAAAAATCTATTTTTTGAAGAAAAAGTATTTTTAAAGCATTAAATGAATTCACTAGAAATTTAGAGTTTATTTCCAAATAATAAATAAATAAATTTGTTTGGAATATGTAAATTTTACATATATTTTATAATTAAATTATTTATATTCATACCATCCCATTCAATAAAAAATTTATACTTTTCAAATTTAAAAAAAAAATATTTATAATATATCGAAGTTCACTTAAGGATTGGTGTTGTGTGTTAAGCAAGCTACAGTTCTTAGTTTTTTATTAAACCAAATTTTTGGGATGTTAGATGGGGAATATTCACTATGTGTGCATTAATATAAGATGATTATGATATTTTTCTACATTTAAATAATGTGAGTGTATATAATGTGGGTGGATGTATGGAGATGACCTGATTGCATTAAAAATAGGTTAAAGTTGCACCAAGAAGTGTTGGATGAAAATATTTTGTTTCTATTAGTGGGATAACCAATGATAAATGAATAAAAATTTTATAATACAAGTTGGTTGAGATATTGTTAGAAAAAAACCAATTTCGTTCTTGAGATTCATTTAGATTTTAAAAAATTCGAGTTGTTTTATATCCAAACATGATCTTAATGTGGTTTACGTAAGGATATCAATCTGTGACGATAAGTATTAAAGGATTAATATGGTTATACATATTCAGATATAAAACTATATATGGATCTTACCCATGTTTTAATTAAAACAACTGTTAAAACTGATAAATTTTTTCAAATGGGTTCAAGTTATGTTTTGGGATTCTACTAATAGTTTTATAACTTTTTCCAGACATGTAGTCTCTAAAGAATACAATGAAAAAAGTGATAGTGTATCATGTATATTATGGATAAAAACATGTTTTATTTTTATATGAACTAAAAATATATCATCATTTGAGTGAATTTCATGTTACTAAATACTATAAAGAAGTAGGTATTATCATCTATAATTGGTTTCTATACGATTGAAGTTTCACATTATATATATTGTTTAGAACTAAATAAACAAAGGGGAATTGATATCAAACATAATAAGGTTATTTATACTTTCTACGAATTGAGAAGACTTAAACATAAAAATGAAGAAAATAAAACTCAACTGATATCGCTAGTTTATCATAAACATATGGAATTAATTAATTCAATTGTCACACAATATTTTTATTCAGTGGTTATATGCTATGATTTTTGAATGAATATGACTGAGAGAATAGTCTATATAATTCTAATGAAATGTAATTTCTTAATACTAATGTGTTTGATGCGAATTAGTAATTGATATAGACATCAATGAAGTTGTTAACAAAGTATCATGATTCTTGTTGAATCGAATTTTTACTCTCTACACTTTCTATACATAGTTTGGAAAATCACAACACACTCTTAAAAATATATTTAATAAAATTATATGTCCCAAGGCTTTATAATTTTTGTAGAAAAGAGTTCAATCTAAAAAAACATGTAATACTTCTGAACTAACAAATATAAACATTAAATATAAGTATGATCCATCAGAATGAATAAAGACTGATCCATCAGACTAAACAATGTATTGTCCATCAGATTTACTAAACATTTTTCAATAGGATTGAAAAATGAATTTTTCCATTAGAATGATTAAATAACAATCCATCAGAGTGATGAAATCTAGTATATCAGTGTGAAAGATTCTATTATATCAGTAAAACTAAATATAGTCTATGAGTATGACTGGATGTAGTCTATCACTATGAAAAAATATCATCTATATAAATGAATGGGATTAGTCAATTTGTGTGAATGAGTTTATTCCATCAAAATAACATTTTTTATTCCATTCGAATAAGAATTTTGATAAACTTAGTCAGAAATATATCTATCAAATGAAATAAATATAATAGTATTGTAATGCTGCTATCGAAAGGACATCAGATTGAAATATATGGTACATGAGGAGTTGTTAATGTTGAGATCATTTAAGGACACTTCAATAATCTCTAAGAATTAGGTAAATATAACTATTAAAATAAATACTATAAATATAGATGAATTTTATGATCTTAGAGATGATGCTTTTATGATCTCAGTCGATATGAAGATTTCTCTAGTGTAAATTATCATTAAGATTATCTTTTTAATATTTTATAGTGTTATATATTACATGGATACAATATTTGGACTATAAAAACCATACAAAAAAATTTCCATTTTCATTCTGTGTCTTATCAAGGTTATGATTGATGTCTTTTAAGGATATTAAGATGGCTGGATCTGATCCGGAAAATCGAGGTCTTCCATGGATAGGAAGACAAAGCTATTTTCAATCCTATTGATCAATGGATTTTTACTGAATAAAGACATAACTAATAGTTTTTTATAATCATTGGACACCTTAAGTTATGTTTATTGACTTTATTTACATAATGGTAAATGTTTATTCATTTCATTGACAATGATTCTATTAGTTTACTAAAAAACATTATAATTTTTTTAAACATGATTCTACAAGTTGTTTAAATTTCTATATTTGTGAATAAAATAACTTTTTTAACTAAATGTTTCTATAATTTTACAAAAAATACTATCTCTGTGTCCATTATAATTGACATTAGTCATTATATTCCATATCATTTTGAAGTAAGATATAGGTTAGTTTTTTAATTATTTTAATGTTTTCAAACTAAAATTCACCCACTATTATAGCCATTGAAACATCTATGATCCAAAAATTTGTATTTGTGTAGGTTCAACTACATGACATTATTATATCTAATTTTGATATTTTAATAAATATTCTATTATTTTGAAACTATTATTATGAAATGTTTGTTATAAATTAGTACTTCTCTAACATGTTGATTTTAGGAAGATTTTTTTATTCCTATGTTATGGTAGTTTTAAACAATCGTTCACATGAAAACCCAAATCCATTTAAATGATCAGTTTTTTATGGTGTTGATTATCAGTATTTTAGATAATGAATTAAGATAATCATTATTAATAGTTGTTTTGATAATTTTTTTATGGTGACTGGTAATTATAGTACTTTAGAGTATGATGTTTTGGATTTTAATAACCATGAAAAACTAGGATATCAGTTGAATAATAGAAAAAATAATACTATGTTATGTTCTATGATTGAAATATATATAGTTATATTTCTTCTTTTAAAGCTTTTAACAAAATAAAGATGAAATTATAAGTTACACACTTTGGAACATAAAAATTTATTTGGACTACAATAGGATTGCATAGGTTTCACTATGAAGTATTTGATTTTCTATATGGTGGATCCATTTAGAATATGATTTAGAGATTCATGAAAATTTTAAACAGTTAAAAAACCCTTGGTGAGAAGAATATTAATAAATAAATTCTATATGAAAATATTATTGTGGTAATTATAGGGAATGGGAATCCAAAATTATATCTAAGGTTGATATGAGAATTATTACACATCTCACATTGGTTTATTTGATAGGGGTTGTTGAGAAGTATGAGGGTAGACTTAATAATGATTCAAAAAAATGAAAAAAATGGGGGTCTCATTTTTCTCCAACATATAATGTTTCATGTAATTATCATTCAGATGATATAGTTTCAAATTATTATACAAAAATGAATGTTATTGTTGAAATAGATATAATTTCATATTATTAAATTTTGAATAAACATTATCAATTACCCTAGAGGATCTATGAAATAGTTGGAAAAAATAAATTTAAGTATAATTATAAGAAAAGTCACATGGTTGGGCGTGATAAGAAGGATTCCTTAGAAGTTATCTTAAATGAATGAAATAAAGATGGTTATATCAGACCTGAATATCCAAAGATGAATATAAAATATAAAAAGGATAATAATTTATAAAGGAAATCTATAAAACACTACAAGCACAAGAATAATAAAACTATAAAATATTCAGACACATGGAGTGAAAGGTGTGGAGATAGTTCATTTAACAGTGGTAATGAATAGAATAATATTGGTTTCTATTCTGAGTTTTTAATGATTAATAATTTCTTCAAAGAGAAGGTAATAGTTGTACCTCTAAATAATATTACATAAAATAAAAATTATTGAAATAGTTGTAATGAAAAAATTCTATATCTTCTGATGAGGAACCTTATTTACTATAAGAAAATAATTATTTAACTTGTTCTGAATGGGTATCAAGAATTACTAAATTATTAGAAATTAATATTTAAAAAATTACAAACAAAACATGATGATTCTCAAGATGAAATTTTTAAAAATTACTGAACAATTTATACTCTTACAATTTAGATATCAAATATTTTAAATGAATATTTAAATACTAATTTTGATAAATATAGTCATTATAGTGATTCAGAATTTTCTTTGGAAATAATTAGTTCATCAATATAATTATAAAACCTTAATTTGAATATATATTCTATTGAGGATAAAAATTTATTTTTAAAACAAAATTCTGAGATATAAATGTTGAAAAATATTCTATCAAAGATTAGTAATGGTAATGAATTTTTTTAATAATTGTATAAAAAAATTAGATTGCATAGTGAAATATCTAGAATAGGTAATGTAGATAAAAACCCTCTTTTCAAAATAACTACTTAATTCTGTAAAGTGATCCATTTTTAACATAATTTCATAGTGGTGGAAATTGGAAAAATATATATTCTTTAAATAAAGTTCAATCATTCGGTTTTCTAATATAATGTTTTTTAAAATAATAAACATTTTCATAGTATAGAAAAGTTATAAAATATTGATTCAAAATATTTTACATTCTAATAATACCATAACCATATAATATTGGCTTTTGAAAAGAAAATATTTTTTAATGATAATAATAAATGTACCAAAAATAAAAAAATCGGGTACGTTGATTGTGGTAATTTCAGTCATTTGACAAGTAACAATTATTTTTTTAAAGTGATTTTTAGAAATAAAGGTGGAAAAGTTTCCTTTCGTGAAAATCCTCAGAGAGAAATCATCAAAATATGTAATATCATCATTTCTGGTGAAACTATAATTTTGGAAATTTTATTTGATTTAGGACGTAAGAAAAATCATATATGATAAGAAAATTATCTGATGAGGGATATTATGTAAACTTCACAGATGAAAATTTTATTTTTTCTTGAACAAATGATTATTTTTTTTTCTACTAATCAATATGAGAATTTCTACACACCCAAATTAGACGACCATTGGAACCAAGATCTAACTTGTGTTCATGTAAATTATGATCAATCATGGTTATGAAATATAATATTAAGAAACTATAATGTTGTAAATTTATCTAAAATATATATTAATGGAATAGTTAAAGATATTCGAGAACATAAGTCCTCTTAAGAAATCAATTTAGAAATCAACATAAGTCCTGTTTTAAATCAATTAGTTTAATATCATATTTTATAGATTTATAATTAGTTCACATGGACATATTTGTTTCAACACAAACAACTTTTATCTGTGGAAAATATAATCTATATTTTTTTATTTGATGATTTCACTATATATACATGGCCTTTTTTCTAGAAAAGTTGTTTGAAGAATATTTTTTTGTTTGAAAAGTTTTCTTTATGATTTGAAAATAAGAAAAATATTTCCTTGTTATGTATTTTTGAGATATCATGGAAGATATTTTTTGAATTCTGATTTTGAAAATTTTTATAGTAAAAGGGGTATAGTACATAACTTTTTTGAACCTGCAACTACACAAAAAAGTTGTAGATTAAAGGAGGAATATTGTTTTTTAAGAGATTACTATAACCATGCATAGTAAATACTCGATTAGTTAAAATTTTTGGGTTGATGAAGTTAGTAATACCCAGTATACTATATATAGAGTGTTAATAAGAGCATTTATAGATAAAAAAACTTATGAGTTTTGGATTTGAAGAAATCCAAAAAATTAAAAATTCTATGTTTTTTATATGTAAAGTATTCATTTTGAATAATAAATATAATTTACAAAAGTATTTTATACCATGAAATTTGGGAATATTTTTCAGTTATTCAACATATTGCACGACTTATACATTTTTTAGTAAAAACACAAATAAAATTGAGGAAATAGTAGATGATAAAATTTTTTAAACAGATTCTTTTGTTTTTAAATAACCTCAACTAACATCTTCATATATTATTTTAGAAAATGATTTTCAACCTACGTTGGAATGTTCTTCTCAATAGATAAAAACTAAAAAATATATTTATGAAGTTATACATTAAGAATAATTAAAACAAGTAACTAAATAATAGATTATTTTATTCCCAAAGAATAAATATTTTCATAGGAACCATCATAATGATAATATCATTGGTGATGCAGATCAACCTGATACAACTAGATAATCATTAACAAATAAAGTTGAAAATTATGAATTTTTATCACAGTTTGATCATAAAAAGTTATATAAATATTTAAGTGATGAATATTAAATAATATATATACAATATTAACTCAATAAATTTGAGAAGAAACATGTTTTGACTTTGTTTAAATGACAAAAATAGACTTCTATAATTTGTTTAAAAGGAGTTCTCTATAATAAGTGTGATGATAATGGAATTTTTTTATAAATTAATCTTGAATTATTTCTAAACGATAAAATCAAAAAGAGGAAATATAATTTTAATAATAGTATTTTCTATTAGAAAGATTCAAATATATTCATAATCTTTAATCATATGTAGGATTTTAGGATTTCAAAAAATTCTAAAAGTTGTGAAGTGATCAATTTTAGACCGATATGTATATGAGGATATTTTTGTGGAACAAATCCCTAGTTTTGAAGGTAATAAATTTAATGAATATTTTTTATAAACATAATAAGTCACTTTACATACATTAAAAAGACCCTAAATCCTTGAATAATAGATTAACTAATTTTTTATTACAAAAAATCATTGCTAAGGGAGTTACAGATCCGAATATTTTTATAAAACAAGTTTTAAAAAACATAATTATTATTCAAATTTATGTTGATGAAATTAATTTTCATTAAACTAAAAATTATTTAAGATATTCCTTCATGGATATTATGAAATTTTAGTTTTAAATGTGCATGATGGGAGAACATACTTAATTTCTAGGATATAAAATTTTATCAAAACTAAAAGGAAATTTTATATCTCAAGATAAGTATATAAAATATATTATTAATATATTTATATATGAAAATACTTAAAGTAATAGTACTTCTATCAGAACCTCAAATAATTTAGATATTACTGAATCTAGGAAACAAATATATAAAATGATTTATAGGGGATGATTGGAATTTTACTATAATTAATATTTATTTATCCAATGATGATGTATTTTTGTACACTTTTGTGACAAATATCAATATAATCCGGTAGTTTCCAATCAAAAATTTGTAAAAATAAAATAGTTATCTTAAGAGAATAGTGGATTTAAGATTATTTTACAATTACAAAGATGATTCTGAGATTTTTTCATATATTGACATTTTTCAGTGTAAAATTGATAGAAAATGTATTTTCAGAACTTTTCATTACTAATGATAATATTTAGTTTCTTTTTTTATAAGAAAAAATAATTGGTATCACATTCCACTACTAAAGTATAATATGTGACAGTTGAAAGTTGTCATGGTCAAGTGTTGTAGATGCAACACACACTTACTGACTATGGCTTGAGTTTTCATTAAACACCATTTTTTGTGATAAAACAAGTTCCATAACCTTATATAAAAATACAACACATTACTCATGATAAGAACACACACACACACACACACACACATATATATATATATATATATGAAACCACTTACTTTGTGATCACACGCACAAATGAGAGATTATTTTACAATTCATCAGATTTCAAAAAAAAAACTTTATGATATTTTTACAATGCCACTTAGTTCAATAGATTTCAATATATTCAACAGAAGAAAACAATGGTTAATATAAAGTGATCATTAACATCTACTTCTTGGTTACTAATCTATGTACAGTAATGAACTCCTTTAAAAGGGCTGGGTATGTATGTGTTTTTATAAAAAATTTGATTTTTAAATTTTATATTTTATCATGAATTCTATATTTATTAAAATTTAGTTTTCAGGAATTTTTTAAATTCAAAAAAAAATTATTTTTCCTAAATAACATTTTTTTTCTAAATTTTTATTATTTATAGAAATTTTTTCTTATTAATTTATTTTTCCAAAAAATTATAAGATCAAATTATCAAACTATCTTTCATGGAGAAATCTATATCTTCACTCTGAAAGGTAGTTTATAATATTATTTATAAACATTATTTTGATGTTTTTTTTGTTTTTATTTATTTATTTTATGAATTTTATTGGTTTAAAAAACAAAAAATTTATTTTTGGACAAAACTTATGTTAAATAAAGTCACTTTTCGTAAATCAATAAGAGTTCGAGAATTATATAAATATTATATGGGTAGTTTTTTTCGTCGGATCAAGTTTCTTGATTGAGTATGAATTTTAAAATATATAAAATTTAAATTATCACCCAAATACTATAAATAGAACAGTGGTTTACAACATCCCATATCATTTTCTTGGAGAAGTTGATGACTCTCGGTGTTCAAATTCTCCACAAGTCTAAGTTTTTCTCATTCATATGATCAATATTTTCTTATTCTCATCATATCTCGAAAGTAGTTCAATATCTAAGAGATTTAAACTCTGTACGATATTTAAATAAGTTAATATTTGAAATAAATATTGATATAAAAGAACTAGATTGATAAAACTGATTCATTTTTGTATAATGTTATAAAATTTTTGGGTTGGGAGAAAGTATTTATTGAGAAGGAAAACATTGATCTTAATTACCTAGGAATTGTAAATGAACATTATTTTTTAGTGAAGCTCAATATGGAAGATGATATAGTGGTCATAACATTTAATATTTTCTATGGGTTATATAGGATTAATTTCCATCAAGATTCAAAACATGTGGTTGTATCACTAATTGGTGAAGATTATATTTGGTTCACAAGATTCCTTAAAAGTTAAGATATTTTGTGAAAACGAAGGCCTATACATATTTATTTCATTCTTACAGGAATGTGTGGAAATCCTATCATTTGAAAATGGATGTAAGAGTTTTTTATTGTGGATGTAGGGATACATAATTCATAAAAATTGTGACAAGGACACCATGAATTTACATGACATATTTTTGTTAAAATTTCTAATCAACATTAGAAAAATAAAAATAGTAAAATATTTTTTCTTGTTAGTTAATCAATCCTAAAAAGTAAGTTGAAGTTGGTAATTCCTTAGTTTTCTTATTTGATAATGTTTTTATAAATTTTATGATTACAATGAGGAGTAAAAATAAATTTATATACATGAGGAAAAAAATTTCATAGATATGTGAAGAAAAAATTTCAAGGATGAAATTAGTTGTCTTTATAGAGCTATTGGTATTTTTTTGATAAATCAGAAAAGATAATGTCCATTACTAAAGCTTAAAAATTAAAAGAAAAAGTTTAGGAGAAGAGAAAAGTTGTTTCTTTTCCTCCAAGACAAATAAAAAATCAAATTATTATTCGGAATGAATTTCATCATGATATGATAAAAAATAATGTAGAGATGAAGTTAAGAGATGTGAAATATGGTTTAGAAAAGGATAATGGATTATTATTAAAACAAAAAAATATAATTTTTGAATGTAGAGGATAATAAAAGAAAAATAAATTGATTTGATGAAGCAAAAATATTTGAATGTATGATAAAGGGGTTTAAAGGGCACACTGTGATAATCTTAAAACAACTAAAGTTGTAGGTCAAAGGGATATTTCCATTTCTCATATATCATTTGTTCAAAATATCGTTCCATTATTTATTTTCACTCATTCTGTTCCAAGACAAAAATTAGTTATAACATATAATTTACTTATTTCTATATATAAATGAAAAGGAAATGTCATTGAATGTGAATAATTTGTTTCTAAAAAGGTTCCTAATGTTAAAACATCTATAGAGAATCATGGAAAATATAACTTTAGAGGTGATGAGTTATTTATTATACAATTTTATGATGAAATTGACGAAGTGTACAAGGATACTACGTTAGAAGAATAATATGAATAATAATAACAATAAAAATAAACGTTTCAATAAAACATCGTCTTTTACTACTCAGTAAATAAATGATACAATGTTGGTTGTCTTTGAAAAGGAAGATAGTTCAGAGAAATGAGATTAAAATACATAATATCATAGAAACGTTTCAGACAAATATGAGTTCGAAAGAAATGGTAATGTAGATGGAGTTTCAAATTTTGAGGATGAAAAATAAAATGAAGTAGTTATTGGACCCTCGATGACACAATTTTATGAGGTTTCATAATATTCAACAGATTCATGAACTCCTCGTTTTTTATCATTATATAGATTCCATATTAACTTATTTCAATCAGTATTTGAATAAGTTAGTGGTTTAAATTTAATTTCTATATAATATTGAATCACACTATCGATATATTCAAATGTTTTCGAATGAATTAGGAAAATAAAATTCTAGGAATCTGTTAGAAGAATATGTGGTCCAAAATGATTTAGTATTTAAAGTAATAAATTTTTAATCGAAATTGAAAAAAAGAAGTGTTAATCAGATTGTGAGATAGTTAAAGGTCACCGAGAGGAATATGAGTAAACCTATTGAACAGATTAATGGTTTAAGGATAACCTCATTGAAAATTGAAGAACCATATAAATAGTTGTATTTTGAATGTAATAAGTTTTTTTATTTAGTTTATCAATTAAAATGCTTATTGGAACATCAAGATGAATAAATTTACAAACTAAATAGATAAACATAAAGCATAGGGAAGAATTTTATAAGATTAAATAAGATAATTATGAGAAACAATACCCAAAATAATTATTTGAAAGGGTAAAAAAATAATTATGAAGATTTCATTTATTTATTTAAATCATTCAAATTTATAGGCATTGGAAAAATAATTTGTAAAGAATCAAGAATAGTTCAAAAAGATGATTTTCTTTATGAAGAATCTATATAAGTTATAATGATTTTTAATGAACTCATATTTATTTTGTTATATTAAAAAAAATTCTAATTTAAAAAATTTCAAATTTTCATCAATATACAAATTTTTTTGAATGTATTATGACTTTGGTAAGATGAATTTTTTTCTATACATTATTTTTGATGAATGCTTATGTTTCAGAAATTTTTCGTTGTATTATTAACACTAAAATTTTATGTAATTTATACCACCATATTCCTTTTTAAAAATCTCAAAGGAGATGAATTATTTGGATATGTATTGGGAGATGATATTTTGGAAGAATTAATTGGATATATTATTGTTGGAGGAAAACATTTTTCTTAAGATGTTATTTCAAGGAGAGGAGATGTTTTCAATAGAGATGTAATTAAGATGTCTTCTTATCTTATTTCTTTTGAAAAGGGTCTATTAAATAAATGGAATCATAAATAAATGAGGATAAAATTAATAAAAATGGATAATAATTATTAAATGAATAATGGTTTATAATTGTTTCATAGGTATTAGTTTTATCATTAAGTGGTGTGTTATAAGCTTTTTAAAAAGGGGGAGATTGTTCAGTCGAACGTCTAGATTCCACAAATTCTATCATTTTTCAAAATCAAAATAAATTGTTAAAAACTATGTTTTAATTATTTAATATTTAAAAAATTTGAAGAATTTTTTTGTAGAAAAAATCTAATTATACCAGTCATAGATATATTTCATTACTAATAAATATAATGTTATAATATTTTACTAATCCATCATACCGACTGAAGTATGGTCCATTGGACTGGCCAAATTCAAATACATAAGAATGACTAATGTCATGCATATAGGATTGACCAATGTATATTCCAGTAGACTGACTATAGACCAGTATATTGGTGTGATGAAATCATGTCTATCGGTATAAAAAATATAGTCTATTGATATGATGTAATCTGGTCCATCAGTATGATTGAATGTAGACTATAAGTGTGAAAAATATTGTCTATCATAATGAATATGATTATTATATCAGTGTGAAAAATTTTACATTGTGAGACTAACATGTTTTCTTCCATTGGAATAATAGTTTTTATAATTTAAGTAAAAAATATATCTATCAGATAGATTAAATTTATCAATATTGTATTAGTGTTATATAAATGACATCGAATGGAACATATAGATCATTTTGATATGTCAAAGTAATTGTTATCCGAGTCCATTAAAACCAAATATGAGAATCATGGAAATTTATCCATTGGAGGAATTCTTATAAATAGTGGTTCATTTGAGGATATGTGAGATGAATTTTTGTGACCATACTCAATTTGATGATTTATCATCTATAACTTCTGGTTATGATTTTATATGTAATATTTTAAAATGTTTTATATTCAACGAATATCATACGAGGATTGTAAAATCCATGTAATAGTTTTTTTACTTTTATTCTACATCTGATCGAGGTTACAAATGAGTATTTTCATGCGTTTGAAGACTAATGGATCCGATCAAGATGAACAATGACTTTCGAGGACTATAATACTATGTTTATTTAGAACCAAGTGAATGAGGGATTCATCTAAAAAAATACATGATAGTTTTGTTCAAACAATGGATACATTAATTTTAAGTTATTGAATTTCATTACAATGAGGATAAAGTGTATTCATTTCTATTATATGTTTTCATTTAGTTTTCTACATAACTTTGTAATTTTTATTTCTACTTGATTATACAAAATTTCATAATTCATCTATTAATGTATAATAGAAATTGTTTTAACTAAAATCTATTATAATTTGATATAAAAGACTAACTCTAATTCTATTATAAGTTCCTCTAATCATTGGATGCAATCTTAGTATGATTAACTATAATAAAAAAGTTTTAATTTTAATTAGTTCATCATTTTTAAACTTAAATTTAATCCCTTCTTCTATCCATTATAAATATTATGATCCAACATTTCCTACATTATGTTTTCACTCATGGGTTTAGATAGTATTTTGATAGTTCATTTCTAAGTGGTAAAACTCAAAATAGAATTATTTTTAGAATTATAATTATTTGATGATGTTGAATTTTAATGAATATTAGATTAGATGTGTTCAAAACTTCAATTTATATTATAGAAGTGTAGTAAAAATTAAAGAAGTAATTATAACTCTCTAAATCTAGAATTCCGGGAGTTATGAAAAGAACTGGATTTCCTAGGAATAACTAGTATAAGAATCTTATAGAAATGTAGAGTTCAGGTAGTGATGATACCTTGGTAAATTTTTTAAAGGATCAAAGAACACATTATATTTTATTGATTAATGGGTAGATAAAAAAACTATAAAATCCCTTTTTAAAGGATAATGGATTAAGAATGAAAAGGGGAGATATATTATCTCTATATTTCTTGGATGTTTTATTTTATATATGTATTGTTAATGAAATCAAAATTGATGAATGTTGTATCCATGAGGTTTTTATGTTGGATTTTTATAATGATTAAAGAATGTTAATGTGGAGAATGTAAAAAACTAAATCGCTATATTTTGATGATAATTAATATGCTTAAAAAATAATTACAAATATTGGGAAAAAATTATATATTTTATGAGTTATCTAGAGTTTCATATAGGTGTTTAGGTAAAGTAAATACTCACCATTACATGGACCATGTTTCTGTGAATCTAGATAATCCATAATTACCATGGAAATATATAAAGTAAAGATAATAATGGTATTTATTTCTAATTAAATCTAGAAGGTATTTAGTATGAAATGTTCACCCTATACACACCATGGTTGATGGATTTTTTTATAAATATATCTATTGGGAATGATAAATCCAATAATCGGTGTTGTGGATGTTATAGAAGTTATAGTGGATATATGAAATTATAAATGACATAGAGATGTCGAAAAGTATGGTAATCCATTTCCTTTGGTTTCTTGAAGATCATAAGAATTAAGGAAAAATTAAAATGAGAATAAATTTTGGGGAATTATTAATTATAAATATATATATATATTTATGTTAAAATATTTACTTTATAACATGGGGAGGCGTACAATAGTCATGTAGAAAATATATTTTAGTTTACAAAATACCTATTTAAAACAATTAATTAAAGAGGATTTTACTGTAGATATAGGCATGTTTTCCATCAATATTTCTAATGCTTATGAAACAAAATAATTTTAGTGTGGTGGTATCTATATTGAATTATTTTTTTACTAAAAGTAATGTTATTTCATTATATTTGGTACAAATGACAGGGGAATTTTATTAAGACATAAATATTGATAATTTCAGAATATACCATGTTTTAGTGTTTGAAAAATAATAGATGATATTCATAGTTTTAGTGATTTGGGTATTTTATTATTTAATGGAAGTTATAACAAAAAATTAAACTGAATCGGAGGATTAGTATATTTATGATTTGATTAATGGAAATACGATAATAATATTTGATGCAATGGAAGATGGAAGTAGATTTGATATTAATTTGTTTTATAGAATATAGAAGAAATAATAGATAAAATATGAGGATATAAACTATGTATTTTGAGGATGAAGTTGATAGAAACATAGTATTCATTGATGATCTATTTTTAAAGTGAATATATTTATCTATAGTTCAAATTATATTGAAGATAACGTTATATATAGAATAAATGTTATTTATATCATTGATGATTATTTTTATAAGAGTAGTATTTCTATTTAAATAATTAATGATTATGAACTAAATAATTACCATTCTGAAAATATTATATCAATAGTTTTGTTATTTATATTTTTCACTGAAAGATAAAACATTAGAACTTCTAACATAAATATGGTCATATATAGGCATCTAATTAAGATAAACATAAGAAATTTATTATAATATAAATATATGGGACTCATGATAATTTTTACATTAGAACTAAATGTTGAAAATTGAGTGATATTCATGTTAATACACAAAGAATATACCTAAAATTTTATCAACTGATCATGTTACTGAAGACTTTTATGGATGTGAATAAAAGGTAGTGGAGATGGGGAAGTAGTGATCTATGCCTAAACCATTCTATAAGTAGTGTGCCTTATGGGATAATTAGTTTTCCATAAAATTGTATAGGTAGTGATCCTTGGTGGAGATTGATCTTAACTAAATATTTTATCCATATAAACAGAGAGTTATACTGGATTTTGGAACACAAACACAATATTGAGTGTATAATACATAGATGCAGCCCAGTGTAGATAAACCAAGTAAAATCTATGTTCACTTATGTTTTCCATATCCTATACATGTTCTTATTGTTTTATGTGAATAAATTCATGGGAGACACAAATCGAATATGTGTTATTTCTAATAAGTAAAAAATATCATATAGAGGGATCATGGTAAAGAATATTAAAATAATTAATACATTGAATCTACCCCTTCTCTGAGTGTCTTAGGATACTACTAGAGGCCATATCAATTGAAAACATTAAATATATATAAAGTAATATAAGGAAAAATTTACAAAATAACAAATATAAATGTAAATAAACAAACAAAGTGTATAATAATTGATGCTTGTGGATTAAATATACAGTGTTATTCCCCATGGGTAACCCTAAATAATGATCTAAAACATTATAACACCACACTGTGTAGCATTTTTTTTAAAATGTGAAGCCATCTCTATATAGGAAACTTATGAAGAACCATCATTTTCCATAGTATTTGAATAACTCTTGGGATTTTTCCACAAACTCCAACTACCATTGTCAAGTACCACTATGTTTCATTATAAATAGTATCATTATAATTTGATGAAGATCCATTAACACTAATTCAATCTTAAAATTTTGCATTATTTTCATAGACAAAAAACATTTAAAACAAGTTTAATTCATGATTGATTAAAATTATTACTATTATTATTCTTTGAAACAAAAAGTAAATAATAAAACATTAAGTCAACTCATCTCCCTGGAAATTGAATTTAATTGAGAAAAAGATAAGAAACCCCTTGATATTATTTATGGATATAGAACAATGTAACAAAGGGTAGTATCTTATTACATAATATAATGACTATGTAGATTAAATTCATAAAATTATTTAGGAACACTCAGGTCAGTATAAGATATGGGGTGTCTAAAGTCCACTACTCTGTTTTGAGAATATCGCAATGGAAACCATGCATGACTGAAGAAGTTACAAGATATGATATATTTATCACTCACCTCATCAAACTAACTATACCTAAAAATCTTCATGTTACCTCATTTTAGCCTTATTAGGGGATCCAAGCCTCATCAATCTTGTAGACTAACTATGGGAGTTGAAAAACCTTTTAGAAATAGAAACATTCTTATTTCATTAATTGGTTAAACACAATTCTCTATAAGAAGAGGACCCAAACCGAATCACATAAGTGTATACCAAACCCAACTATAGTATACATGACTCAAAACTTTTCATTATTGAGGGTGTTCCCAACCCCATTCTCGAATAGTGTTCTTTAACTCTATTAATGGCAGACCTAGCACATGTTCCCCTTAAAGTGTATCTAGAACATCCTTAAGAATTTTTTCAACCCCGTGTTTACTCAAATATCACACTATATCTAAGAAAAATAACATTATATTCCCATATATATTAGAACCCAATAGAAGAGTCAAAAGAAAAGAATACAATGGAATTACATTGAAACATTTCTTGGGAAGTCATTTTTGAACATTCCAAGTAGATATGAACTCATCAAATAGATATACAAGGTTATCTACCACCGCATATATACCACTATAGAATATATTTATTTAATAAATATCTAATTAGTATCATCATATCTATAATCTGAATATAGTATGTCTTGAACTACAACATAATAATTTGTCCATAGAAGATCAAAAAAATCATATTTTGACTGTGTATATTCCCAAAAAAATTATATATAATTACAATTTAAACATCAATATTTCTAAATATTATATTTTTAAATATCATATTAATAATTATGATGACTATCCAGCTTCAAACACAACATTTCAAATGTCTTACCTTATATTTTCTACCAACATATATAACTTAAACCATTTTATTAGATATAAAAATAGGGATTGATCTAACCTATTAAACAAAATTTTATGTTTTCTCAATATAAGGAAATTTCATAATAAAATAGTGTAAATAAATACCTTTATATTTTCTTCCTGAATCTTGTTTATTTATTCTATATTTATTTTCATTTTACTTTTGTATATTTGGATCTATATTTCTTTAATGATGTTATTCGCCCACAATCAATCATATGATTCCATTTTTGAAATTATTAATGATTTTAATCAGTTCTCAAATAGTTTGAAAAAATATTATATGCACCATCATCTTCACATTATTATACATCATGAAAATAATACCTTCATCAATTTCATTGATTTAATATAATTCTTACCTAAAATATTTTAGTTTTATTTTTGTGTCATATATTGTTTTAGTTATAGTTATTTTCCCCCACTTAGAGACATTTATAAAATATATAAATTAATGTACTGTTATGTTATTTCAAGAGAAAATATAAGCTAATAAAGGGATATGATTACTCATAAATATAATTAAACTTATGTATCTAAGTTTTATGTGATTGGTTATTATTAAAATAGTCTTTATAATTGAATTTTTTTTGTTTTTGATAAGAATAATCCATCAAATGAAAATATGAAACAACACCACTAGAAGTTTCCAAATGATTAACGTCATATACCTATTGTATAATGATGTGTCGGATTAAACATCCCAAATCATCTCAAGGAACATAAAATTTTATATCTCATATTTCATTGAACACTCTATAGGTGTTAAAATAGATCATGATGTATAAATGTTAATGACAGAAATGATACGTATTTTTTTATTTTTGATAAATATGTTAATGTTTTATTTCTTTTTTCATTGATTTTATTTCTTATAAAATATGTGATTATAGTTAATATTTCATAAATAAAATCATAAATATATATTATTGGTACTCATCCCCTAATGTGGATAAAAATGACAAATTTAATATATATATTTTTAGGAATAACTCCTAAAACCCAATCAAATAATTTTATTATTCTCCCAAAAGTGAATGATAATATTTCATAAAAAAAATTAATTTATTTCACGAAGTGAATTAAAATATTCATGATTTTATTTTTAATCTTGGTCAGAGTGGATGATATTTTAAAATGATCATTTTTATTATTTTTATATAAAAATAATAATAATATAAATTCCAGAATCGGAATTATGACAATATATATTTAAAGATAATAATTAATTTTATTATTAACTATAATGTAATTAATACTTAAAATATGTTATTAAAAGTTTTTCTTTTGATAGTTTGTTAAAGAACACTTTTGTTTATTGTATTTTTCTCCTCTAGAAATAATATTGAGAAAAAAATATTATTTTTCATGAATTTATATATTATCAATATCATATCATGTAATTAATTTGATATCATCCTCTAAAGAGTATGTTATTCCAGATTTAAATCATATATGCGGAGATAGAATTATATAAATGTTTTTAATAAATTTATTTTATATAAATAATTTAACCACATAAAGTGGTTAAAAAAGTTATTAGGTTAAAAACAATATGTATTTTGATAAAATATTATTATTTTAATAAATAATTAACAATCATTCATGATTTACTAAATTATATAAATGAATTCATTCCATAATGTGAATTGTAACACCCTGAAATTCTAAAATAAAAACATTGTAGTCGATTGGTATTGCGAAACATATAACCCAGATTAAAAGAAAATATAAAACCATTGTACATTATGATATATTTATTTTTAAATACATTCAATCTCTTAAATATCTTTTATTACACACAACATTGAGTTTATCTTGTATTTCATGCAATGCAAAATATTAAAAAATGTGAAATATTATTAAATTATTATTATTTAATGTGATATTTATCACCTAGCTATTAGAATGGAGAGTATGAATCAGATTAATGAAATTATGAAAATATATATTTTAAGAAAAATTAATTTTTTAATTATTAATTATAAATAAAATAATAATTATTAAAAAGAAAAAAGAATCATTTTCTAGAAAAAATGTATTTTTCTATTAGACGTGTTACTCCCAATTTATGTACAAAACTTAAATTTAAATTTCAAAAAAATTAAAAAATTTACTTTATTTAATTAACTATATTATTCAAATTAAATTATAAAATTTATATTATGGTTAAATTTGTGTTTTTTTTTTGGAAAAATTACATTTTCCGATAAAGAATGAAAAATACTGAATTTCCAATAAAAACTGCCTTATCCTTCAAATTTTTTCTAATCATAGATTATATATTAATATTATGTTAAATTAAAATTATAATATTTTTATATCAATTGTCCAATATTTTTCATTGTATCATCTTAAAATTAAATTTTAATATAAAATTGTGGTAAACATTGGGAAATTTTATATTATAAATTTTTTTTCTCATCGTGTCTGTGGGATTGATATAAAATTAAATTTTTCCATTTATGTGATTTGAATTTTGAAAAAATTATTCTCTACTTGGAACTAGATTAAATTATATTTTCTAAAACTTTCGACATAAATTTGACCAAAATGAGTAGTGAACCCTATAAAAATTAATTATCGTGGTCTATGTAAAAATGGATTTAATGGGGGTTAATCTAAAATGATAAGGGTTAAAAATGAACTATTTTTTTCCAAAACCTATTTTATCAAAATATTTTGACATTATATCTTTTGTTTTTATAAATTTTTATATTTTATTAGATTTTGGTGTGATAAAATCTTGGGTGTAATTGAATCTTTTAAAAAAAAATTACAACTATGCTACTCACCTTACTAATAAATGTTCACCCCATATCCTCTCTTCTTGACACATTAAATGCATTTTTATCATCCAAAAACTACACAAATCACTTCCCAAATTCACACCCCATATTATAAAATCATTATTTTTTAAATAAATTCAAACCAAAAAGGATTTAATGGAAACATAATGAGGATACGAGAAGAACGGGTAACATTCCTCAACGAGAATTTTTATTTTATTTATACATCCACCCCCTTAAATTATTATTAAACCATAATGAAATAATAACATAAGTATCCTAAATATATTTATATTGTCTTATTTTAAATTACTAAAATTTTATAATCTCCACTATCATCAAATGGGTTATGAAATCATCATTTGTGTGTATGTTGGACAACCACCTCATGGGATGGTATCATTTTTTTTCCATTACAACCTTTAATGTTTGGGTATGAAAATGGATATAAAGTATATATATTATATTTATAATAAAATTATACCTATTTATTCATTATATTAAATAGAAATTTTTTATTTCCAAATATTATGAGATACAACAACATCTCTCATGTGTAAGGTGGACTACCAACTCATGAATCTTTATGATTCATCTTACAGTAACGCTCTACATGGATGCTAATAAGGATATATTAAATAATTGTATGTGATTTTAATGACATAAATATTCTATTAAATACATATTTATCATTCATGAAATATATTATATCATTTTCATTCCTTCATTGAACTTGTTAAAAGATGATAACATCATTCGTGTAAGTATGGATATCTACCTTCACGAAGTGATGTGACCCTCTTGTCATCACCAAACAAAATGGATTATATATATAAGTACAAAATATGGTATGTATTATATTATTCTTATTATTTAATAATAAAATATTACTTTCTTTCTTATTATAATGATCATTGGAAAATGGGAAAGTTGTTCATGTCTACGTACAACCTACCATCTTCAGGATCGTAACATACATCATTTTTCATTACAATATATAATGATTGTTTTTAAAATTAAATTTGATGTAAAAAATTATAATTATTTCATTATTCTTATTATAGATCTTGAAAAACAGGGTAATATTAAAAATAACAACAACTTTCATGGAAAAATAATGAATGAGAAAACAAGGCTATCAACACGCAAAACAATGAAAATAATGAATTATAATTAATGAAGTGGTGATAAAATAGTTTTAAAGGATCATAAATTATAATATAAATATTACCATGGTTATATTATAAGTTAATAATTTTTTTAAAACCATTATTATGGGTGTTAAGTAACATCCAACCAAAATTAACTGTGGTGTAAGGCATTTCATCTCAATTTACATTCCGTTGAGAATTATTTTATATTATAAACCATATAACTTTTATGTGGTTTATATACTGAAACATTGAAATATAGTTTCATTATTAACTAATAATTCATTGTATTTTAAGTTTTAATTTAAATTATTTCATTTAAGGGGATTTCAATTAAGAATTATGAAGTGGTAAATAATTCCATAACTCCGTTTATTGTCATTGGGTTATATTACTTCCTCTTCATCATTGATATTATATGATTATAAGTGAAATTAATTATAAATTTATTACATTTCATTTCCTATATTTTATGTTTATTTTAATTTAATAAACATAATTTATTCATTTAATAATTTCCAAATTAGCATTATGATCATTGTAATGGTTTATTTCAAAATCTTATTCTCCTGGATATTTTTTATTCTTTAATTTTAGATTAAATATGTAATTTGATTATTTTATAATAAACCCATATCATTTTATCGACCTATAGTTATTCATTATATTATATATTCATAGTACTATTTTTAAACTTTTTGATACTAAAAATAGTTGATATTTTTTTAAGAAAATAAAATTTCATTTAACTCTTTGGTCAAAAATACATTTTCTTCCATAACCATGTTTTCTGAAAATGTACACAATTTTTTTACCATTTTAAATATGATATATTCAAAAAATTAACCATTTTCTTAAAAAAAATCAATGAAATTTTATAACATTGTCAAAGCAATGCTCGTTTTAATATTATCCAAATTTTGAAAGGAATCTTCTTTTCATTTTCTATACAAATAACTTTTCTAACATTTCTACGTTGGATAAGGAATTTTATTTTTATGTTTTTAAAAATTTCAAAAAATACCCCCAATCATGGCCATATATTCATTAAATCAGTATTTTCATGTTTATAAGGATATTTTTTAAAAAATGGTTTTCATAATATTCTATTAATTCATGGTCTTTAAGAGTAATTTTCAATGAAAATGATTTTCAAAATTTTTTATGTTTTTTTTAAAAAATTCTCAAATAACAATTATATTTTTTAAAAAAAAATTAAATACCTTTTTATGGTATTTTTATTCATCATTGATAAAAACTATTTATTCTTAATCGAATAGGTTTATATTTTATTGATACCATCCTTAGTCTTCATATACATAGTTTATGATCATTTTGGTCAGTGAATGTATTTGAATTCACTTTCTTTGTTAATTTCTCTATTAATTAAATTTCTCATTAATTATTCATGTTACTATGGAAATTAAAATTCCATTAAATATCAATTTTATTTTACATGTAAATTTTTATTTCATAAATAATATATCATATCAACATAAGGTTTTTTAAATTGTGTATTATTATTTTGAGTTGAGAAATATAGATAAATCAATGTATTTTAATCAATATAGATATTTGTTTTGATAAGACATGTTTTTTCAATTAAATACATTATTTGATATATGGGAAATTTTTTCAAAATTTAGTTTTTCGTTGGGACCATTTATAGAAAACCCCTTTATCTAGAAACATGTATCATGAGATTAATTTTTTGACCAAACCTTAAGTGTTTATACCATATTTTTCTTTATGTTGTATTCTAAAAGGTGTTGAATGTAGAGGTATAGTTGGAAAAATTGAACTGGTTTGTAACCAGTAGTTCTAAATCTTATTGTAAAAGTTCGTGAAGGTTGAGGTATCAAGTTCCTAATTCATGGAATCCAATGATTAATCCTTTACACCATTAAAATGTAGTAATTATTATCCCTCATATTTTTACAAATGATATTTTATCTAGATGCATTTTATTTTAAATATTTTTATTAAATTGACTGGGATTTCAATTATTTAGCATTTCTTATTGATTACACCTTATAAGTTTAGGATAATCATGATATTGGTTAAATGGGTTTTGTATTCAGTTATTTACTTTTCCATATTTATTATTCTTATTGATACATGATAGGTTCCATTGTACTTAACCCTTACTAAAAATTTGATCTCACCTTTATTTTATTTCATTTCATAGGAATCTATGATGTTTACTATGAAATATATACAAGAATATAAAACAAGGAATAATAATATTATCAAAAAAATAATGTTCTAATTTGTTTATTCAAATGTAATTTTCGTATCATGCAAGTTTCTAGTTTACAAAGACTACTAATATATTTTGTTCATTATGATATGATTCCTTGTATCCTATACCAATGTATTCAAGCAGGAACTAACATTAGGAAATTGGGTTCAATTATTCTATAGTTAATATAAAAGGAATATTAGCGGAATCCTTGGAACCTATATTTAATAAAATATAGTTTTTGGAATATAACACTATTATAATCTTTAATGATAATATTATAATTTTATACAAATGTTTCAGTATGGTATATATTATATTTTATTTCCTTGACATATATCCCATTCTGGATACTATTGGTGGATTTTCTTCTAGTACAAATGTACCTAGGGGTAATAACTCAGAAAATGTTGCATTGGGCTTAACACAATCGTTACATGGTTCTTGAAAACGGGCCTTACTAGAGTCCAATTTTTACACTCTCAATGTATATTCTTAGGATAATTCACATTTTCATCACAAACCACTATAAAAATTACCAAACATATATATCCCCAAATAATATTTGTTTATGATTAGAAGATTATATATGCATAAGGATTTCAATTTATGTTAAATATTTCAATAGTTTTTGGATTGTAAATTATTTTTCATAATTATATGATCTATTATTTTATATTATATCATTTAGAAATGGTTCCTTGAATTAAAATTTTAACCACAAAAATTCACATGATCCAAAGAGTAATAATGATCATTTCTTTTATTGATTTAATGTAATATTTTTTAAGGAACTAGTCTCCCAAACATTATCATCATATGAGAAAATAGTATCATGTGGTGACATGGAAGAGAAATAATTATCTAATTATTATGGATTCAGATGGAATCTTGATAAGAATATTAAAGATTATGAAAATATGGTTAATGGGAAGAGAAGAAAGAAGTATTTTATCTTCTGTAATAATTATGTAAAGAAAAACTCGGGTGCCTGCTTAAAATGAATTTTATTTTTCTACAAGTTTGGAGACAAAGGTAACAATGTATGTGATTTCAAGTGTAAGAATAAAATTACTAACATAAAATTATTCAACTATAAGTATACGGGGCACTATGTAAATCATTTTCACAAGCATCAATGGAATAAACTTCAAAAGAAGCTAATAAATCGTGTTCAATGTTATACTAATACCATAGACAAATATGGATGATTAATGTTATTGTGTTTGGATTCAAGAGTTATATAATTTTAGTAGTTTGTAAAAAATATCCCATTTATAAGAATTATGAAATATATAAGTATTGAATTGAAGTAAAATTCATTTTGGAAGTGAAAGAGTGTGTTGAACAATACCAGTGACTAAGAAAAATGATTTTGTGGAACATTGAACTTGTTGAAAATGTATGAATAATGGCTAGATAACCTTTTATATGTCTCTAATGTTCGGATAATTATATTGGTATTAATATTTGACTCATATAGATAAACAAAATTGGATATCATGGACTAACTTGGAACTAATTAATGAATGATGACAATGCGGTTTATTCTTGATGGATTTTAGAAGATTTGTTTTAATTAAGGAATATATCCAATAATATATTTCATACATAAGTAATAATGAAGAATGTATGTTTTAAATAAAGTTTTATAGTAATTTATCTTATTAACATGTTTTAAGATAATTCATGATAAAGGTATTCACATGTATGGTATGTGAATATTAATATATATATATATCATATTGTTTTGGAACTTAATGATATGTTTATTTTTTTAAATTCAGTGACCTTCTTGATAAAGTAAGGTGTCTTAATAGATCGAAAGGTCTATAAGGATAAGAAATTATGATATTATTTAAGATGAAATATGGATGAGGTTTTATAGATTAATGTATTACTTCTATAAATAGATATTTATGTCTATTGTATAACATGTTATAACTATATTGATTTTTTAAAATATTTGGAGAAAGATGAAAATAATTTTCACACTTTTATGGATATTACTCTCCATTAAAAGTTAATTTTAGTGATTAACCTATAAAAATAATTTATGGACATTCATTTCATTGAGTAAGAAATGAATTAGATATTTCTCAAAACAAAAAAAGATGAAATCTTTCTTATGAAATAAAATAATATCATGTATGTATATTTCCATATATTATTAAATAGAAAAATAATTCATTAACATTAGGACAAGGATCATGATACCAAAATGTTACCCTATTATATTCATATCCAACAAACTAGATTTTTTTAAGGTTTGGGCCAATGCCTCATTTATTATTTAAGGAAAGAAATGACCTCTTTAACAAGGTCGTGAGGGACCCATTTCAACGCCCGAAGACCTGTTGGGCATTTATCCCATTACATGTCCCGTAGGCCCAATTGTTTTGGCCCAAACCCTATTCTGTGAATAGTTCTTCTATAGTACTCATGCTGCTACAGTCCCGCTAAGTACCCGCTGCTGCTATAGTACCCCACTACTGCTATAGTGACATGTTTCCGCAATACTGCCTGCCATTTCTACAGTGCCTCCACTGCTACAGTATGCTATATTACTGCTACAGTGCCTATTCCCCATGGGATTTGAACCCCCATTTTTCATATAGTATAAAGGGGTTATTACTACTAATCCAAACCCCAACTAGATTTTATTGTAAATAATAATAGATTTATGGTTGTTATGCCCTTAAATTTTCATTTATAACTCACTTCCTTATGATCAATTAACTATATCAACATCTATAATTATTTATTATTCCCTTCCATGTCCTCATCTTTACTAACCATTAATTTTCTCATATGTATAAACCAAGTTATTTTTTATTCTATATGATATTTGTAAACATATTTCTATGTTATTAAGAGTATATTTTATTAAGTCTTTTCCTTTTTTTTTTCAAAAAAATAATTTCTATATATCAAACCATTTTTTATTGAGATAATGTGTAAATTGCGAGGATAGAATTTATTTAATATAGGGAGAATATAATACCCCCAAAATTTTAAAATAAGACCATTCGATTTGAAAGAGAATGTGACAAAAAAACAAGATTTGAAGAAAATTTAATACCCCATGATTTAATGATATATTTATTTTCAAATAAATTCAATTTCATCAAGATCATGCATTATATAAATTACAGAGTTTAGCTTGTGTTACATGCAACATAAAATTTCAATAAAATGTGGAATATTATGAAAATATTATTATTTAATGTGAACGTTATCACCAAGATATTATAACATTAGGTATGAAAGGTATTAAATAAATAAGTAAAATATATAATTTGACTATATTCATTTGTTATTTATTTATAATAATTACAATAATCATCACATAAAAAAATTGAAAAAATAGTTTTTTTCTAAGTGGAAGAATATTCATGTCTTTTGAAAATAATATAAAATTAATTTTTATCACATTCAAAAAAATTATTTATCTAAATTAACTTCATTTTCTTAATCACAATTCCAATACAATCTTAGATTCATTTTTTTGGATGTTTAGGAAATGTTTCAATTTTGATAAATAGTGAACAATACTTAATTCTAATTGAAAACATTCTTTTAGTTTAAATTATTTACAATGTTAAATATTTTCATAATTATTTTCAATGTCAAATTAGGCTAATTTTATTTCAGTTAATCAAATTTAGTTTTTTAGAATCATTTTCATGTTGAATTTTTATATAAAAACAAAGTAATGCTTTGAACTTTTTCTCCTTAAAAAATAGCTTTCTCGACACATCTACAAGATTACATATAAATTACATTCTTCCAATTTTGTGAATTGAATATTTATAAATGGATTAAATATTTTTAACACAAATAATTTATAATATATAATACGGTCAACATTATTTTTCACGAAAATGAATAATGAAAATGATTAAAATTAATTACCATGGTTAAGGTAAATATGAATCTACCTTGGTCTAAATAAGTAGATATGGGTTAAAAATGCTCTAATGACTTATAAAACACCCAATGGATGGCTATATTGAGAATTCATCTCTTTTTTTCAACAATAGCCCATTTTATAGGCTTTTTTAATGATAAAAATGTCAGTATGCTTGATTATTTTAAAAAAATTACAAGTGTGTCCCTCACCACACATATAAAAGGCCACTCCCTCTCTACTCTTCATCACAAATTCATGAAATTTTCATTTTTCCAATACCTGACCAAATCACTTAACTACATACCTCCCCTAATAATAAAATCATCATTTTTTGCATAAATCCATCTTAGTAATGCTTTATCGAAAACCTAAGGAGGATACCTGAAGAAGGGGTAATGTTATTTAATGTGTACTTTTACTTTATTTATTCATCCAACATGATTAATTATTATTCAAACATTATGAAATAATAAAAATAGTATTTACCATACACTAATATTATGTTTTTTATGTTAATTCCACAAAACCATCCCCAATTATATCAAATATGTTACAATGTCATCATTCCTGTGTATATCAGACTATCACCTCATGCAAGGATGTCATTTTTTTTCCATTAGCTCCTCTCATGAGTTTTTATAATAATGGATCTAAAGTAAATTAAATATATTTATAAAATAATTATGCATGTGGAGTTATTAATGATTTGATTCTCATTTGTATGGTGGAGTACCGCTTGCGAAGAGATGTTATTAATTTTCGAAAAACTCTTCACATGGAAGGAAATAAGAAAATATTTGTTGATTATATGTGACATACCAGACATAATTATTTTATTAATTAAATAATTGTAAGTATATAAAGATAACATATCATTGTTTTCATAACTTTTCACACACTTAATGATGATAACATCATTCGTGTATGTGTTGATTATCGCCTTCATTAGGCAATGTCACTCTCTTTTCATTATAAAACCACATGGATGAAATATATAAGGATATATTATGGTATATAGGTTATTATTACAATTATGTTAAGATATTATATTACATACCTTTTTTCTATAATTATCATTAGAAAATTGAAATGTTACTCATGTATACGTATGACCTACTGTCTCCATAATCATAAGATAATTCATTTTTCAAAATCATCAGTCATGATTGGTTGTAAATGTAAATTTGAAATAAATAAATGATTATTATTCTATATTTTTGGTAAAAAAAATATAATATTCACAAGAACTAGTTATTTCATGAAAAAGAATGAATGAGAAAACAAGGAAATTAACACTCAAAACAATGAAATTAATGAAATAATATTAAGGAATGGGAGATAAGATGTTGTTAAAGGATTAAATATTTTTTATAAATATTATTATAGTTATATTAAAGATTAATAAAATGTTTGAAACCACCATAAAGGATGATAAAGATCATTTAATCGAAATTATTCTTGAGGTAAGGTATATCATCTCAATTTATATTCCACTGGGAATTATTTATTATTATACACCAACTCACTTTTATGTGGTTTCTATACTACCTCTAAAACATTTAATTTCATTATTCATTTACAATTCATTGTAATTTTATGTTTTATGTTGAATTATTTTGTCTATGTGTATTGTTTTAAAGTGTTTCTAAGTGATAAATAATTTAATCACTTAATTTAGATTTAGTGGGTTATATTACTTCTTCATATTCATTGATATTATAATATTATTTTTTAAGGATCTTTAATTATATTATGTTGTATTTCGATGTGTTTTTTTCGAACTAATGTTGTTATTTACATAAAATAGAGTTTGCTTTGGCTATTTTTTTCAATCCACATGTGGTTGATCAATGAGATTTCAAGACTAGTGATTGTACAGTACCAGATAAAAAAAAATTATGTGGTGTCATTTCCCAATGTCTTCCAAATTTTTCACCTCAAAATCCAATGGAATGGATAGCATCATGAAGGGTTGTTATCAAAAATCAACTATGTGTAAATGTGGTAAATTCATGGGTTTCATGAATACTGGGTTGAGGTTTATGATAGTATGGAGCATCATGAATTGAGATAGTTGCAACCATGATTACTATAAGTAGTTCATCCAGAGTACGTAATGGTTTGACAGAGATCATTATGACAATGACAAATATGAAGAGGGATTTGCGATGGGAGGATAGATGCAATGATGTTTTTTGAAATATCCTAAAAATTATATGGAGGTAGTGGAGCATCGAAAATAAATAAGATTACAAACATATTGCTACCCCCTCTTCATTTGACTTGAAATTATTCAAGTAAAATCAGTAATTTATATAATTTCATGAAGCTAGGGGATCTCTATGAATCTATATTTCAATGCGAGCTTGAGCATCGTGAAAAGACTAGTTATGTATTGAATGATGGCTATAATTTTATGTAATGGGTGATTCACAATTAATGGGTATTCCATTATAACATAGTGAGGTATGTAAAGTCATTTTTTATCATTATGGAGAGAGATTTCTGAGGGAACTTTGTGAAAGGCTTCATTGAACATAATTTTTTTAAAGAATAATGATATCAAATTGCATCAACTCCTATATTCAATGTAAGAAGAACCTTGTGATTTTTAGGGATAACGAATTTAATTTCAAACTACTAAAGATACCTTCATGTAAATAAACTGTGTAATACTTTAGCTATGGAAATGAGCAAGGTGGAGTCGCTAGAAGTGTTCCAAGGGACATAGTGTGACATCCCTAAAAAGATGGAAAATCAATTTTCCGATCATAGAGTAACTATGATTAAACTTCTATATTTTTTGTTATGAATAACACAGTTTTGTAATATACTCCTAGGACTATCCCATAATAGAGAAACATGTTAAATTGTTCTTTTTTATCTTTGCAAGTGATTGTTTAATTTTTACACATTTCCATCAGATAGGTTTTACTAGTTCCTACCAATATGGAAATAAGATTTATAACTTAAAATGAAAAGTTTGAAGCCATAATTCACCCCTCTTATATTAGGGTGCTTCAAGGTCCTTCAGTTTTATGTTTATTTAATGTTGGTACTCATAATTGATTAACTAAAAAATTCACACTTTAACATTATGATAAATCTAAGGGTTTATTTCAAAATCTCATTCTCGTCGATATATTTTATTCTTGAATTTCAATTCATGTAAATTGTTTGATCATTTTTTACTAAAATCATATAATATATTCATCCTCTGGTTATTCTTGATATTATAAAGAAATACTACAAATTTATCAATCTTTGGTACTTAAAATAATTAATAATTGTTTTTAAAAAACATAACTTCATTTCTCTCTTCAGTTGGAAATACATTTTCTTCCCAAACCACTTTTTCTAAAAATGTTATCAAGATTTCAATAATGGTTTAATAAAAAAATTACTCATTTTATATTTGAAAAAAATTATATCGAAAGTAATGTTGTGACGTTTTAAAAAAAATTATTAATTTGAATTTTATAAAAATGTGAAAGGATTATTCTTATCCATTTTTGAACAGTATATTTTTCTAACCTATTTATAGTGAAAAATTAATGCTCTTATTAACTTCTATAGAATATTGAAAATTACCCACCATCATCACCATCATTTCAATGAAGCTTCATTTTAATGTTTATAAAGATATTTTTAATGAATATTTTGTTCCTATTATTATGGAAATTTTTAATTATTAAATTTAATTTATAAAGAAAATGATTTTAAAAAGATTTTATATAAAAATTTATGTTCAAATAAAAAAAAATTCATCCAAAAAAATTTAAATATTTTTTATTTTATTTTTATTCATTAATGAAAAAACATTTATTCTTAATCCAATGTGTACGTAATTCATTTAATCCATCCTTATGGTTTCTCTAGATTGTTTATAATCATTTTGAAAATGGAGAGTATTGACATTCACTTCTCCGATTCATTTTTATATTTAATAACATTTCTTTGAATTATTCGCATTCTTTTAAACATTAAATTTCTCTTAAATATAAATATTATTTAACAAGGATTTTTTAATATTTTTAACCATGTATCCTTTCTACATATAGTGTTTTACATTGAAGGTTATTTTATTAACTATGAAAATATTGATAAATCTATATCCTATACTAAATATGGATATTCTTTTATAAAACTCATTGTTCATGAATTAAATAAGTCATTTGATATATGAGGAATGGTTTTGATATAAATTTTTTTATTTCGGACCATTAATATAAATCACCTAAATTCATTTACAAGTATCAAGATAAAAATCAGTTTTCTAAACCTTATAGTCATGTACCCAGTTGTTTTTCAATTGTCCTGTAAAATGTCTAAACAGTAGAGGTATCATTGGCCAAACCAAATCAGTTTTTACACATTAGTTTTAAACTATATTTTGAACGGTATTGATGGTAGAGGTATCATATGCCTGGGAAATGATCTCCAATAATTAATCATATCCTTCATTAAGAATTCATTTATTATTATCAATTGTTTTTTTCATAATGATATTATCTCTATATGAATTTTATTTTCAGTTTATTGATTAAATGGAATGTTCTTTCAATTATTTTTATTTCCATATTTATTATTCTTAATACAGTTATACTAGTTATGATATTTATTAAATGGAATCTGTGTTTAGTTATACACTTTTCTATATTAATTATTCTTATTAATCCATGATATATTTTTTTCACTTAATACTTATGGATCATTTGTTCTCACACAGAGTTTTTTTACTTTCTTCGAAATCTATTATGTGTACTAAGAAAAATATAAAAAAATTCAATAAGTAATAATTATATTAATGAAAAACAAATTGTGATAATATTTTCTTCAAATTTATTATGGGAATCATATATGTATCTAGTTTAACAATAATACTATAATATTTGCTCCTTCATGATGCAATTCTATATATATTCACTAAATATACTAAAGCGGGAACTAGCTCTAGGCTACTATGGTTGGGGTTGATACATGAATAAAATATTTATTTATTCATTTCATTCCTTAATTATAATTATATAATTAATTAAAATTTTGAAATAATTTTTTACACATACATGAATTTCTATCATGAATATTTCAGAGTTGATTAAATTTGATCAAATGATTTCTCTTTCATTTACTAATATAAATTCCATTATAAAAGTAATCCAATTATTTTTATTACCGGTTGTGATGTGGTTTCTATTGTAAATCTATAATATTATTCCACATTGCCTCTCACAACAAATTCATGTACAATAAAAATTAGGGGGAGCCTCTCCCTAGTAGACATATATTAAAACATTTATTCTAGTTGTTTCAAAATAAAAAATATGAACTCGGCAGTGGACCAAGGACATTTTTTATAATAGGAATTCATTCATTAATATTCAAACATTGGAGGATTAAATTATTATAGTAATGAAAAATATGAGTATTTCAGTTTTCTATTACACACCATGAACATTTTAAATATGACCAATTGAAAGATAATGAAAATATTTTATATATCTATATGGTTCAAAAATTAAAAATTATATTTTAATTCTTATAAATATTCATATATATTAATTTTTAATAAATTATCTTGAAGAGTTTGTATATTATCATTTAAGTACATTGATCGGTAGTGAAAATTAATCAATGGCGCTAGAATAGGGAGTTTTTTCTTACCCAGTGATATAAAACATTTATTAATTATTTTTTATATCTAATTTCTCGATGTAATTTATTTAGTAATAATAATATTCTTGTAAATGAATGTCATATAGAGACATTGGATAAAGTAGGTTTCCAATAACTCTATATATAACAAGTATTCATTATAGAAAAATTCTACTTCTAAATAATATTTTGTGAACAATTGAATCAATTATAGTAATCCAGAAGTTTGTTGATCCTAACACATTGAATATATGGAATGGTCATTCAAGTCATAAGATATCAATTATAATGAAAAATTATTATACAAATATACATGTGCATTATGTTTCTGTTAAAATAATTGATAACCATTATGGGGAGAATGATGAATTTACATAATGGATAAATGTTTGTCTACTAAATTAGAACTAATAAGTGAATTATTGATAATTATTATGATATTATAAATTCGCCGTATATGATGATTTACCATGGGTTTCTAATTATTTATTTAAATAATTTATATCGTCACCAACTATATTTAAACAAGATTTTAAATATTTATATGAAGTATTAATTATGGAATATTAATGGGCTCACCCACATACGATGTGAACCATAATCATATATTTTTAATGTTTGTATTTTAAATGGTCATGTGTAATATTATTTACTATTAATTATGCATATTATGTTATGAATTATGAATAACATATATATTTAGCATCTAATTCCATATATAAAATGGTTTAGCATTGTCATTGATAAGATGTTCACAGTAGTTTTATAAAAATTTTAGTTGTACTGTGTTAAAAATCAATTGTATAGTTATGAAATTTAAGAGTTTGGTTAAACTAGATATATCAATTCATTTTTATCATGATTTTAATTGAATAAATATATATTCCATAGAATATGAAAATTAATATATCAACAAAAACATGTTTTTTAAATATCTTCCCTAAAGTGAAACTGTAATTATAAAAAATATGAGATTATAATAAATGTTTTTATAATATTTTTGAATTTTTGAATGATTTAAAAAATCATTAATGACCATTTATTTTGATATATTTCGACATTAAAATATTTATTGAAAATAATTGTTTAATTCATATATTTTATGGTAAGGTTATGAATATTTGTTTGTGTTTTACAAATTTCTAAAACTATAAAATATTTATGAGATTTTTGTATGAAATGTTCTTCATAATAAATTTAAATCTTTATATACATTTTGATTATATCCAATTAATTCTATAATTTTTTATCAATATAATTAAATTTATTAAAACATATATGAATCTTTAGAGGGTTTAAAATGCATAATGTATATTCAAAATTTTGAATGTTTCGCCCAATTTGATAAATTGATGTATGAGGTGAACTAAATAAGATAAATTTTATATATCCGTATTAAGATATTTTCATAATAGAAATATTATTACTTTTTAACATCACATAGTTTTCATAAATCAATTTATTTATTCTTTGTGATATAATGATGTTCTAAAAACATCAACTCTCGATTTTTTTTGAAATCAATAAATTATTTGATTATAAACTTACATTTAATGTCATCGTATTTTTTATTAATCATACATATGATAAAATATTAAATTTTATAATTATTATATATATTCATGAAAATAGCCTTAAAAACAATAAAATCTATTGCTTCTAAAAGTGATATATTTCATACATGAGGGGATATTAAAGAACATATTTTTCCCAGATGGATTAAATATGAACGAGCCTTTTATTTTCCCCTAAATGATATAATTGTGAATAATTGAAGATATAATTGTTATAAAGTTAATGCGGGATACTTTTATTAAATACTCATCAAGATATAAATGAAATAAATTATTACTAATTAAAAGATTTAAAATCAAAATTGGATGGTTTTGTCGATGATGGATATTTATCAATTTCAGTAAATGCCAAATCTCCACATGGATATTTGTTCCCCAATGGAGGAACTTATATTTCTAAGCATTATATAAAATAAACCATTTCTACAATTTTCATTAATAATTCGGATTTGATTATGATTCATGAAGCATGTTGAGAATATGTTTATTTGAGATCGGTCATTCCTCATATAATAAATAATTTTCAATTAGATTTGATGAATGATATGATCAGTATATTATATAAAGATAATATTGATTTTGTAGTAAAATTGAAGGTTTGTTATATCAAAGGTGATACATTAAAATTTCTTTCCCAAATTTGTTTTCCAGAAATTAAAATCAAAATAATTGTGAGAATTATTTCCAAAAAATAATTTCTTGTGGTAATTTTGAAAATTTATTCACAAATTCATTACAAAATGTAAATTTTATTTATAAAATTGTAATGTGAGGTATGAAAACTCTATCATTGTTTTATAATGTTGATTTAGGAGTAATTCACTAATTTTCATATTATCATGATTTTATTTCTAGGTTTTCTTGATAAGGTTTAATGAGATAAAAGAAAATAGGATCCAATTAATTTGGATTCACTTGTTTTTCCTACATATTATTATTAAAATTAATAATTACATAAAATTACATAAATCTATGATATCAAATGGAGAGTGTTATGAGATATTATATATGTGGATGTAATAATAATAAGATTATGATGAAACATAATTTATGGACACCACACTATACATGGGAAACCATCAATATTCTCTAAACTTTTAGAATTATAGATATTGGATTAGATAAAAGAGATATAAATTGATCATAGATATTAAATGTAATCTCTTGGTCTCTCTACAAAGGGAAATTTTAAAATGAAATGGGATAATTCTTGGTCTAAATACATTCTTCTTCATAATTTTTTATTTCTTCTTTATTATCACTTGGTATCTTCATTACTAACATTTAACACCATGTTTCATCAATGGAGCTCTTTATTCACAATTTACCATTGATATATTAATTAAAATTGTTCAATATTTTAATTGGTGTTCAAAATATTTCACAAAAATTATCGTTTTTTCATTTAAACTTTTCTTTGAAATATTTTTTTTCATTTTATTACTAATAATTCTGTTGATAACTATTAAATCCTATAATAATTTATTTCATCAATATTATTAATGTTACCTTTGTATGAATCTCCCGTTTTCACACTATTTACATGTATAACTATTAATATATATTTATTTATTTTCTATTTTTGTAAATAAATTATTAGAATTTTGAATCTAATTGATCCTTTAAGATAAAAGATATTAAATATAGTGTCACATCCTACATTTGGTCCATGACCACTATGCGATGGCCAATCCTAGGGCAGTCTCCAATGGAACCTCAGGTGCACCTCCCCATATTCCAGTAGATTATTAGTAGAATTGGGGGTCAGATATTATACCATGGGATGATTTTACCACCATATCATAGTGCACAATACTATATATAAATAAAACAGAGACCATCCATAATAATAATCATCAATGTACATAAATGTTAATAATAAAAAAATCTAGGTCAAATAAAATGGTGTAGGAAGTCATACTTACAAACGGTCATGGTAGAATACAATAATAAAATCCCATAGGGATGATCACATATAAAAATAAATAAAATAAATAAAATACTCAAAGGATCTACTATAACCTTGATCCTCACATTATCCCAATTAATAATCATTTTTATCTATCCCAATAGTTCAAGATATGTTGAGTCTCTTCTCTATCTTGATCCTATGATTAGTGAAGTCTTCTCGGGTACCCAAGTCTCATGGATGCTTGAGTAGGGTGTGAGAATAAATCAGTAGGGAAACACAAACTTTGAACCATTCATAACTTGTAAAAGAATTTTATACAGGATATATCCTCAAATAAATAAATAAATATACTGTAGAATAATAAATAACAACTATTTTTAATCATTAGGTTCTTCTCATGAACCTGAGATTGGGTTAAACATGCACTAGAATGTGCCATTGTACCTTTGAGTATGCCCTTTAACTATGCCACCCAGAACTAGGCCAAGTTATAATATTATAATAGGAATAAAAGGCATTTTCAATGAATTAACCCATGAAATCAACATACTGTTGGGAAGAACTAATGAATCAACGAATCATGTCTAAGGAATCTCGTAGTAATTGGCCGCAAGTGAATCCCTATTATTATATCCTTGGTGATCAATTTTTATCATGTGTGATCACTGGCCCCTATGAGATAATCTTTGGGGATCCCATAGTCATTAGGAATCATATTTGAACACTATGTGGTAATCATGACCATTCCATAATCATCATGATTCATCACTTCTCCTATAGAGGTAATACTAAGTGACTAATAGTCATCGGCCACTAAGAATATCCATATGAGGTAATATTAGGTGATCAATTTTTATTACACTTAGAGAAGATCAATAGAAAAAAAATCCATGGAGATCAATAGACATCAGATTTCTTATCCAAACCAATAGAGTAAATCCTAAGGATTTAATTGTCATGGGGCTCTAAGATGATTCCTAAGAGGAAATACTAGGTGACCAATAACAATCATAGTCTCACTAGACATACATAATTAACCAAGCTCTAAGGGGACACCTATAATCATCCCCACCCATTTTTTATACACACCCTCTTAAGGGTCAATATCTAAAAGTTAAACATACTAGGTTCTCCTTAGTTTCATCCAAACATGAATTCACTTATCTAGATACCTCTATCACATACTAATCACTTATGTATAACTTTATCACTCAAGGGTAAAACTTCACTTATTCTCATCATTTTTATTATGCTGCATCAGTGTCCTTATGATGCAAGACTCATTAGTGTTGGTCCCAAAGAGATGAAATAAGTCCTTCCACATATTTAAAGTTATCTCAAGTTAGTACTCTCAATTAAAAATTAGTAATCTACCTAGGGAATACCCAGTAGGTGATCATATAATATTAGAGGAGTAACTCTTTACCCATAGTCATCAAATCTATTATGAAGTATTTTATCCAACTTGTGATTAATATTTGAATATTCCCTATGTCATCAATCATAATTCGCCACTCACCTATACCAAGTGAACACTATGGGATCCTATCACAAGGGCTGCTACATCTCATTCCATTAATTCTCACCCCTTACGATACAAGTGTAATAAGAAACACATAATCATAATCAATCCCTATTTCATTGTGTGCTAAGAAAATAAATATATTGAATAAGGTTATGTTATGGCCCTTGGATTTTTTACAGTTAATAGAAATATCATTTAAATAAAATATTTAATTTAATTTAAACAAGGTGAATATAAATCTATGTATATACCACACATCACATGTAACAAAAAATGAATAATATTTAATAGGTATGTACATGGTGTCACCTACTTTAATTCTGACTTATTCCATATTGATCAAATCCAAGAAAATCTCACCAAATCTCATCCATGTATATCTGGACTCCTCCTATAATTTCAAGGTCATAAATCACATCATAAAATCAAATAAGTATTTATACAAAATTATAATTAATTATTCAACATACATTTGACAATTTATAAATAATTGACCATTTAATTTAATAAGTAATAAACACCAAAAAACTCATCGATCATTTCTATGTTACTGAAACCATAAGAAACATGGTGTGGATTACTCCTAACACACCCCCATTCCTAAGAATCACAATGACCCTAATTAGCAATGCTAATATTATAGAAAATTTAACCCAAATTTTTCAAAAAATTAATGAAACCCCATATGGATTTATACTATTTCTAAAATTTTGTGTGAGACCAGAATATTATATCTCAGTTCCTCCTCTATAAAATCTGAGAAAAATCATCATTGATCGGTATCATTTCCACCATGATTTGTAAAAAAAATTCCAAAACAAACCTAACTAAAACCAAAGAGAATCACTATAAAATTAAGGGAAGGAATATTGTAGGACATTAAAGGATAGACATACCCAAATATGCTATAAAATCAGCATACCAACATCATATCTCAAGGGAAATCAAATGAATGCGAAGGACACCCATTTGGCCCCTCCCATACATGATTCATAAGTTAAAAGGAATGGGGTTTGAGCCCATTTTTAATTAAAAAACTAGAAAAAATACTTTTATTTCATGAGACTATATTTCATAATGTGTCCCACCTAAGTAGTGTAACCCCAGCCTTCCCCCAAAACATCACACAATGATATCCCACTTCACAACATGAATATGCTGAAGCAGCTCCCCCCTACAACCAGATTACTCTAACTCCCCTCTAATTCTCCCACAGACAACATAAGAAACCACAAAACCATAAACCACATACAATAACACATTTTATATATTTTGAAACTCTCAAAATCTAATTTCGAGTCACCATTCTGAAAACAAACCATCCACTAAATTAATAATTCAAATTCACCATGAATTTCATAACATGTTTGGGCATAGGGTATTGCAATCTCCCCACCATAGCACTTGTCATCCCCACTGAGTATTTTCAACCACAAGCCAATAATTCTGACCCACATGGGTTTTCAATCCATGATAAATTAACTATAATCTACACTATAATTTAGAATAAAATTTCTTTGTGAAACAATAAACATAAAGCACACTATCTATAAAAAGAAAACCCACCACTCGTTGCCATTACAAAAACAACGGGATGGAACTCACTCATTCTATTCTATCCTAAGATACCATGGTGTCATCAATAAATTCATATTAGATATAATGGTGGTCCCCACCATAAGACTCAACTCATAAAGGTCGATTCTCAAGCCAGGGTTAGCCCCAACATTGCAATTGCCTACCAAAATGTATCATCAACTCTTTAAAGATCCACTCATTGTGGCTTACATATTAGAATCCCAATGTACACATGATAAAAACCTATAAAACATCCCTATACAAACTCTCTAATAAGTTATCATCTTGAACTGTAGATGTAATATTAAAAATAAAAACTTTTACTCTAACTCATCATTTTTAGTAATGGCCCTCACATCTAGGGTCCCACTCATATCATCCATCACAGTACCAACTTTTCTTATTTTAACGAAAATTTTGGTACCAATGGACATCATCACTACAGTTATCAACAAAATTAACCCTTGCAATCATGTTAGTAATTACAGTTCATCCTATGAACTATGTCACTAATCATATTTCACCCGCCCCAAAAAATACCATGAACTGTGGGTCGCCTAATGAAACATGTCATTAATCAATTTTCACCCCTTGAATTGTCCATAGATAACTTCCACATCATACCAATATGGATGTCAATAGACTAACTTCATCCAATATCATATCGGAATCTCAAATTTGGTATTTATATGAGATCAATAATATGGATTTATCATCTCGCCGACATCCCAATGACATATCGATCATCCTACGACCAGTCTAACCATATTCACAACCCTGATGATAAGGGGTATTTCCTACACATCATATACATTTTACATTTCATATACATTGACTAGATGTATAAATTACACTATTAATTGAGTTCCAATATGGATCATTGACTAGTAACTATTTTAAACACATGAGAAAATCATCCTTAGTACCCAATAAATTTAAAATTGCAGTAAGTGTAACATTCTATTATGTAAAATGGTGACCTCCCTACCATATGTATTCCACTATAAAGCTCCTCTTGAACTACCTCAAAATGTTCTATCATGACACTTTTATCCTTCCTCCTAAAAAACATATCCCCTTTTAATATCTAACACTAAACCTCCATGATTCCAACAACAACAAAGTGGAGACACTCCTTGTTCTCGTCAAAACATAAAGCTACCAACCCAATGTCTCACCTTAGAAACATCAATCATAAGTCTACACATGGAATATCATTGATCCAAACCTCAACAACACCACATGAATCCATCATACTCTACTTCAATCTCCTCCAAATCTAATGGTTTATTCTCATGTACCACCCTATCACCTCAACCGACTCATGCTCATATGAGTAACAAAAAATTGAACTAAGTCTTTCATAACTTAATTGATCACTATATTACCTAGAATTCCAAATAAATCCATCTATAGCACCCACAACACTCCTCTTCAAAATCAGACACTTACCCTGTTCAATGGAATATCATGTGATTTTTCACAAACATAATTCATTCTAAAATTTCTGGTGTCTACCTATGATCTCTTGTTCTCCTAAAAGACCATCAAAAATTCATAGGGTCCTGCATTTCAGTAATTCTACCCTATTATTTTTGTATTGATCCCAAAATCCCATCGAGTAATTTACCTCAAGAAGAAAAATGTATATATTCACCAATATGATACATCTTGTATCACTTCACGTGCACCAATCTCATAACTCGAATCATTTATATCTGATTAACTCATGATGGATATTACTATCCTAGGTTAACCCATCTCTCAGTATATCCTTATATATATATTTCACCTTATCTTAACTATAGTACCTGAATCACCACAATCCGGATTTTCATCTCATGACACTAGGATATCCTGCATAAACCATATATATTATCTCACATAGATCATAGACGATGGGGTAACATCTTTTTATTACCATACCTATACCATCTAGAAGCTAACATGCCAAAACACCCAATTTAGTTCTCTCATGTATATAAATCTCATGCATCGCATGCCTATTCATCAACATACTCATGAAATTGATTCTCATTAGGCATCTACACACGAGTATACCCCTTCAAGAATCACCATCTCGATATGATCCTCCATGGGCCTCCACCTATGGGAGCCACCTTCACAAATATCACATTCTAATACATCAATATAGATATGTATAATATCACTTTCCTATCATGATATGTGTTGTGTATCTCATAGTTGTATGGCTAGGTTAAATATAATTATACCATTAAAATATATGGTAAAAACTATATAGAGTTTTATTAACACAAAAGTAAAAAAATCATATCTAGAATAAACAACAAAAATTACCAAAAAAAGATTTTATCAATATGGAATCTTGAGCTTGTACAGTTCTGATATGGTCACCATAAATCCCTTACTCTGGGTGGGGGGGACATAGTCATCATCCTCAATCATCTTATAGTAGATCTATGTAACATGTAATTATAATAAAAAATAAATCATGGTTTATTTGAGTAAAATTTAATTACATGTTAAATAGGAAAACAACATATATTTTTTGTAATATCATCCTAAATAACAAAACCTTATCATTAGAGATGTCAATCTCAAGAAAGCATAGGTATGTCGTTTGAATCCTATGTGATGAATATGATACATGATCCCCTGAATATTTATATTATGTCAAATCCAAAAATTAAATAACTCAATACATTAAAATGGTCTTGGATCAAGAAAACCAATTAATTATAAATCATAAGTCTCAAAACACATGTTCATCATGCTAGGTGAAAATCAAAAAACTATAACACTAACAACCAAGGGAATCAATCTGATATCCTTAGTAACCTATGATTCATAACTAAAAATTATTTTTTATGAACTATTCTGATATCCATCACAGGCATCAACACATCCCTATGTCGAGGTATACTGTCTCCTCAAATGGTAATACTATAAAAAACTCTTATACACCTTATGTTGTCAATCACATAAATCAATAATACCATTTTGTAACATCCTTCATATGTTTTGAAGACACTGAGTGGTTACTGAACAAATGAGGGTATCCATATGGACCTCATGAATGCCTCCCCATATTTCATATTGTTACACTCTAATATTTTTATAAAATATTCCTCTTAAAATAATTTAACTTCCTGGATATCTAGTGTTGCATACAATATTGGGCCTAAATGAACTATGTAATTTTTTTAAAATACTATATTTCCATTATCACCAAGAAATTTCAATAGATGGTATAAAAGGATTATCTTATTTATGAAATTAATATACAGGTATAACATAAAAAATGTATTGAAACAGTCTTATAAAATAATCACACAATTTTTAGTAAATTTGTTTTATTCTTCAAAAAAAGTACGTCTTCTCTAAAAAATTTTTCTACTATCATTAATTTATAAATGTTTTAGAAAATATATTTAAAAAATTGATATCAATTTTTATCTCATAATGTCTAAATTATCATAAGATTAGTTTTTTATAATTTAAAAAAATATTTTTTCAACAAAAAGTGAAAAAATGATAATTTTAATGGAAAATTGTATTTTTATTTTAAGGTATTTACAAATTTAAATTATATTATGTATAGTTTTAAAATATTATTAAATATTTTTTAATTAAAATAATTCAATTATATTTATTTAAAATAAATTCTATATAGGAATTTATTATAAAACATTATATATTTTACAATGGCATTTTTTCAAAAAAACATTTATTTTCCTTTGATTTTTTTTCAGTTTAATTTCGAATTAGATTCTAAAAATTATGCGATTTAAATTTTGAAAAATAGATTCCATAAATTTAATTAGTAGGTTCAAATATTATAAATGATTTCCTTTTCCTTTTTTATAATATGAATAGTAAACTTTGTAAATTTTGTTACCATGTTAATGGGTAAATAGAGCAATTAAAGATTAAAAATAAAATGATATAAACTATTAAATTACCAAAAATATAACAAAATATAATTGGATGATTATATATAGATTATAATCATCAAAGGGTATAATTTATTATACATTCTTACCAAATAGATAAGATTATTACTTTTATAATATTTTATTCAATAAAAAGTCAAACATGCAATACTCGTATTTTTAATAAGGATGATATTTTTAATGTGTGGTAATAGAAATGATATGTTTGAATATAAATATTATATTAAAATATAAATTATTTATCTTCATCATGTTGATTTTTTTAAAATTTTAGTGAATAAATAATTACCTAAAATTCTTGTACATTGCTGATGTGGTTATTATTTAATTAATATTTCAAGAAATCCCTAATGTTCCCCACAAATCAATTATATAAGGGAAAATCCTCATTCACTTAATTAAACATCATTAAGAATATAGTTTTACCATAATCTTCCAAACTATTTTCTACAATTATTCATCCATATTCTAGAGGTTCTTTTACTACTACAATACAAACACTAGACCCCTTTAGAGGATATCTATATGCGTCTTTTCAAAGAAGTGGTAATCGCTCTAACAGTTCACTTTCATTTTCTATAGTTATTTACCACATTTTAAACTCTGATATTTACCAGAAAATAATAATTTAATTAATTAAGGTTCTATTACATTTTATTATCATTATTAAAATACTATTATAAATTCTATTTCCAAAGTATATGAATTGAATGAATTGCCCGTGCATATGTACGGCTTACCATCTCCACATAGAGATATAAATAATTTTTCATCACCATATTTTAAGGATTGGAAATATAATTTGTTAAATTTATGTATATGATATTTATTTAATAGTTATAATTCTAGAATTATAATATCATGTATACCTTCTTAACATCAAATCTTTTGGGAAACGATAATTTCCTTCATGTATAAGTATAGTCCACCATCTCCTTAATGCATTGTGATTATTTTTTTATTTATATTTCACATGAATATAAATAAGTGTGAATTTTATTATTCTGTATGATTTATATAAAATAATAATTTTTTTATAATGGTTTATTCTAATTGACCTTTTTTCCATCCCATTAGATGAAAAATAAAAATAGAGTTCTTGTGTTTGTACAACCTACCATCCCCATGAATAGTGTAATCCATTTTTCTATCTATTCTTTTTATGAATGATTATAAATATTTATATAAAAAATATATATTATTTTTATACCAAGATTAATATTATGGAAATTATTCAAATTATGGTACCATGATCAATGTATAAGGAATGGGACTACTGAACCAAAACATGCTCAGAAAAGAAACATGTTATCACCCAAAATAGTGATTTTAATAAGAAATTATTAATAAACAAGTGATAATATGTTATAAATAAATTATATATGGTATTATATATATTTTTATGTAATTATTTTATAATTTCATCATATTTATTATAAAATATGTTTGGACATCGAAAAGGAAAAGATATATTTGTTGTAATAGATTTCCATCTTACTTTTATTTATAATAGACACATGCCTTATACACTACATGTTTATATTCTGTGGTGTAAATACTAAAATTTAATGTATTTTATGATTCTTATCAAGAAAATTATGGTTTATACAAATCAATATTTTGTTATTTAGTTTATGTCCAAAGAATTAAGGGTTTATTTCACAATATCATCTTTATTTGAGAGGCTTTATGTTTATGTCTCCATTAAAGAATATAAATCTTTTATATCAATTTTTTATAAAATATTTTCAAAACTATATTTATTATTTTTTAAAATCATTTTAACCATGCTTTTATTTTTATAAATTTGTTTTAAAATAATATTTTTATAATTGTCAAAACGAGGAACGTTATGATTTTTTAGAAAAAAAATACTGAATGAATGTTGTTTTTTACTTATATGACATTAGCAGATTTTCCAGCCTTAATGATCCCTTAAATCATTAAAGATTAATTTACAATATTACAAGGTTATTTTAAATGAATATTAGTTCACTTAAAATAGAGCGGCATGAATCAATTGAAAATGAAAAAGATATTTTCCCTAATAATTATTTCAAGTGATATATCAAAATCATTTTCCATCTAAGATAAAATTATTTAATATTACATAAGAATTATTTAGGATATTATCCAAATAAATATTCACTATTCTTCCCTTTTATTGTTTATAGGTATTTTTTAATTGTGTTTATGCAACATTTTTCTTTTCCAGAGGTTATGTTATGATCAAATTTTTATTGAACCTAATTCTTTTCAATGGTTCTGTTATGATTTGTGTTCTTATAGAACATATATGTTTCGTTTCTATTATGTGATTAATGGGACCTATATCTCTCTCTAACACGTTATTTAAATGTTAATATATAATGATTTAATAATGGTAAAAAAGTTGATAGACCTAATCCTATACAGGAAACTGATGTGTCCTAATCTGCTATGGTAAATAGGTGCTTCATGATCTACTATAAGAATTATGTGTATCCAAATCCACAATGGAAAAAAAGATGATAATTCATGATCTAATATCTTTATGTTATTGGTATTTATTCTTTAAATATAAATTCTTTTCTATATTTATGACAGTTCCACCCTTTTAGTACATGAGTTTATGGGTTATCATTGATATATAATGATTTCCCTCACTTATGTTTTATGAAATAATCATGTTTTATTTCATGAATCATGTTTATGGTCTATAATAGGATGGGTATGAACTTTTTATTTTATTCCCTGATTACACAAACTTATTTTTATATTATGATTTCATATGATCATATAATTATATCTCTATTATTTACCATTATTAAGAATCTAAGTTCACCCATTTTAATGTTTCCTTCCCCTAGATATGAATAATAGTTTAGGTATGGTATTCTTAATAGGTTTATTATGTGAGAATATATTTTTGTGATATTTGGAAGATCATTCTAAAAATATGAATAGTGTGTTTCTAGTCTATAAAGACACTAAACTATTACATTATTTGGTTTCGTGTTCATGAAATGTATTGAATATTCATCTAAAAAGATGTTATATTAATGTATGAAAAAATTTCATTGTTACACAAAGGCTGCTAACTAGAAGTGGGGATCCGGTGTAATACCATGGGGAGACTATACACATTTATTATAATACATGATAAAATATAAAAATAATATAAACAACATCAATAATAATAAACATTAGTGTACGTGGAAGGAAATAATACAACAATGTAATGTCAAATGAAATGCATCGGGAAATCATATAGGCTCACAGTCTTGTTTGTAGACTATAGAAACTACAAACTAGGTCTATCACATCTATAAATAAATAAAATAAAGAAATGAAAATAAGAATCTACTTCTATCCCAAGAGTAACTTCATTCCAATCTCAAATAACATTTGAACTATCATGCTCAATCAAGCTACTCATGGCGTCTTCCCCAAACAAAAACCTGTAATTAGTGAAGTATGATCAAGTACCCAAGTTCCATGGATGATTATGAAGGGTGTGAGTACAAATCAATAGGTAATGATCAATACGGTGTTATACATTACCCTTAGATGAATTATATACATTTTATATGATCATTAATGAAAACTAATAAATTATTTAAGGATAAATATAACCACATTCAATTCTCTAGTTTTATCATTAAATGTAGGATTTAGTTAAACTTTTATCGGCAAGTGTTGGTGTGTTTATGAGCATTTTATGTAACTATTAAAGTCAAAACCAATCCAAAATGACATAATATTAGATATAATCCCATAATCTTAATAATTATCCCATGGAATTTACATAGTATCATGCAAAACTTTTGAATCCAATAAGTATTTCTATGGAATCCCAAATTAGAATGATTCAAGAGAATCCATATGATGTTATATTAGGTAATAAATTTTAATCATATATCATCATTTATCCATATGAGGTAATCCAATTCAATCTAATTTGCATGTGGAATCTTCGTTGAACAATAAGAGGTAATATTGATTGTTCCATAGTCATCATTTGAAATCATCAAACTCCATGATGTAATCATGAATGTCCCATAAAAATTAAGTTTAATATCTAATACCTTATTGTAAATTCTTGTGAGTTAGTAGTCAGTTATCTTTAAGAAAAAACCCTTTGAGTTAATCCTAGGTGATCAATAGTCATCCGGCTCCATGATGAATCGTAAGATCTACTCCTAGGTGATCAGTAGTCATCGGGAATAATCATTGAACTTATTCATGTAACTCTAGGTGTTTCAGATTCTTTATAATCTGATTCAATCCCTAGGATATACTATTTCCTGATCAATTATAATTACAACCTCATAAACATCACACCATCAATATGAGTTTTCAGGCTTCACCCATGATCCTCGCTACCCATTTTCTATATGTAACCTTTCAAGGTTCGTCATCTCGTAGTTGTTCCAATTAGGTTCCCCAATGTCACATCATAAAATGATCACCCTTATATGAGTTCTTATATCTTGAATTCATCCATCATGTCAAAATCTATCACTCATTGTAAATACTTCACTTAATATTATCATGATTCACATGCTACCTCTTTGGACACATGAGGTAGGAGTCACTAGAATTAGTCTCAAATTATTACACAAGGCCCACTTCACTTTCCAGATCATTTATGGTTAGTCCTCTCACCCAACCCACCAACAATCTATCCAATGCATACCAACCACATGCTAATATACTAATTGGGGTGGGACAATCACCCCTTGGAAATCAAATATATTTGGAAGTATTTATGGAATCTCAAGATTGACACATAAAAAATTCCAAGGATATCAATCTCAATCCATCAATCGCTTCATACCCCTCATGTTCCATCTATCGTATGTTACAAAAAATCATAATCAGGGCTTCATCCATTAGTGGGTGAGGCAATCAAGCTAATGAAAAGGGGTCCATCATGGCCCTTGTCACTTTATCGAGTCCATAAGAAATTAATTTAAATAAAATATTTTCATTAATCTAAAAATGGTTTGTCACCCTTGGTGGTGAGATGAAACATCACTGGAAATAAATATATTCATAATATTACAGGGGTATGTACAATGGGACACCTACATCAATTCAATTTTATTTAATTTTGATCACAGACTGATAATTCTTGCTAGAGCTTATCAATGTCTTACTAACCACCAACCATTATTTCAAGGCCTTAACTCATATCATAACATATGATAATTAATTATAGATAATTATAATTAATTATTCAACATATATTGAAAATTTTATAAATAATGTGTCATTGAAATTAAAAGTAAATTTTTTTTTAACAAATAAACAAAAGTCATATGTTCTCAAAATCAAAAAAGGTGGGGATTTTTCCCCTCACAAAGCAAACACTAAGCCTTAAGAATCACGAAATCCCCAATTCAAAACACCCATTAAATATCTGATTTAACTAAAATTCTAAAAAAACATTGTATTACTAAATATTTTTGAACATTTTCCAAAATAACATGTGATGAAATGAAAATATGATCTCAATTTTTCCCCTTTTCAAGAGGACTAAATCCAAATAAGTTAAGATGATATCCACTATGATCAAATATAAATTACCCAAACAAACTAACAAAAACATAGAAAATCGGTGAAAAAATATGGGTGTAATAACATTATAATAATAGAGAGAAACATTACTTAATTTTCTATTAAATATCTAAAAAACAATACCTTTTTAAGGGTATCATTGAAAGGGGAAGGACACTAAAAAATACCATCCCATGAACACTCAAATGACTAAAAAGAAAGGCAGTCATGTCAAATTTTTGATTAAAATAAACTACTTGGTCTATGTTCACTAGTTTATCGTAATATTTACACCATGAATGACCAATTTAGTGGACCCCCAACCCTCTGCCCCTGAAACATCACACCTTGAAGTCCTTCTTCGTGACATGAATGTCTTGCAGTAGCTCCATCCTAAAACACAGAAAATTATTATTCCCTATGATGCTCTATAAAACACCTTGGGTGTCTACCAATCCTTAATGCACAACACATATTACCTTTTATTGATGTTCAAAATCTCAACTACAGTCCTGGTTCTCCAAACGAACAACCCAAAATACTGAAAATTCAAATTCCCCTTTAATTTCAAATCCCATCTGGACATGAGAAATTACATATAGGTTTGGCATGAATTGATCTAAAACATCATACATTTGCATGATTCCGAAATATAAATAGATTAAAATATTTTTTATTGTAACACTACTTCATTTTTGAAATTTAAACAAAATTTTACATTGTGTCCTTGGTCCGATCAATGCACAATATATGTCATTGAATTCATCGTATCGAGACAATCATCTTATGATATGTGTATATGTGTGTGTCATAGGTAAATATTACTTGAACTAAGAATAATTGTTAAACCATAATAATATTTGGAGAGAATGTTTTTCAGGATATTTTAATGGAAATAACAAAATACATTGATGTATAGTTATTCATAGAAGAAAAAAAATGATTTTTTAGTATAAATATTTTTTTACAATAATAAATGACATATGCCAGTCAATTATGAAATGTTGTAAATAATTTCAAAATAAATTTTTTTGAGAACAAAATTTACCTTTTTTATCCCAAGATAAATAAAAACCATTTAAATCAGAAATAAAAATTTCATAAATATTAGGTTCATTTTAGTTTAATCCCTTTACTATTTTGATAAAAAAATTATTTTTCAAATAATCGATAATACAAAACAATAGATATTTAAGGGGGGAAATTAAATTGTTCTATGATGTGAGGGATACTCCATTTTTTATTATAACAAAATAGATATTCCTCTATTTTATTTGTTTCATTAATATTTTATTTTTAACATTTATCTCCCAAAAAATATTTAAAAAGAATTCAACATAAAGAATAATTTGACATTGAGAGGTGATCATATGTACCAATAATTTTAGGTGAAACAACTGACTAAATGTACTACCTTATTAAAAAATTATTTAATGGTTCATCGCATAATAATCATTGAAATGCATGGTTTAATAACCATTTTTTAGGGTTTGTCATCACCACCCAAAGAAAGGTCTTCAATTTTCATCACCATGTGTCCATAAAAATTTGAAATCATAAATCTCCAACTAAAAATAGTATTTTATTTTTACTTGAATAATTATGTAATTTTACGTAATGGTATGAAAAAATGTCCAATCATTGGCTTGAAACATGGGAGAATAACATATAACAGGACTAGAAAAAACACTCTCTTTTGGACTCAACAATGGTGTATAAATTTTCATATAAGATCAAATTTACGATATAGTAATATTCATAATCATGGAATAAATATATTATCATTAATTAATATTAATTATTCTAGAAAATTTCAATAGCTCAAAAATTTATCAAAATTTATTACAAATGTAAATGTCATGTCCGGAGACCAGTCTAATAATTATAAAAAATTTATTTTTCTATTTATTGTATTGGAATTATTGTTTTATTCTTTTTGGAGACATAAGTTTTTGAAACCCCTAATTGATATAAGTATCATTTAAGAGAAAACCAGATCCTTATATACAAGAACCTTTAATCCTATATATCATCAAAAATAAAACTATTCCAATGCTAACTATGAATATCATAAAGCTAACAAGTTCATAAAAATGACCCATCTTCACATGTAAATAATACATCAATAGTTTTTTGGAATGCATGAAAACTAATGACAAACCCATGTTGGAAAATAACATCTCCTTTAACACACACACCTAAATTTTGTTTGCTAAACTTTTACAAATTAACAAGTGTTATTAGAAACTTCTTATTTCAAAACATTACATTAGTATAAGCATAGTATTAGTTCATTTGTATCTGATTAATCATAAATATCCATAAACGTTTCCTCACCGAACATTCATCCAAATACATGGAATAGAAAAAACCTTGAACCACCATTATCCACTATAAAATTCTTCATCACTAGTTATTCCACTTGTGGGAACATTATTCTACACACTTTTATGAGTATCATATATTTATGTCAAATGGGAATAAATAATCTATATTATATTAATGTACTATTTTAAATGGATATCCTAAACTGATCCAAAATGTTCTACAATGGATTATTCATTTTAGGTTTCCTTTTAGTTATCAACCATTACCTATAAAAATGAGCTATGCGCATAAGTAATAATGACAATACAACATTATTACCTATGAAAATACTCCAGATTCACATTTCCAAACCCATATAATACCATGTTCACTTACAATTAAATCAATGTTGTTATATTGCCACACTTTTAGGGAAGCAACATACGAGCCATACAAGAAACAACACTATACTTTAGAAGATACCCAACAACATACCACCACTCATTGATGACATATTCTACTAAAATATCAAATATATGATCATGACCATTCAAATAACATTATTATGTTAGATCTAGGTCACATCAAAACTCCTACAAAACATGAGGTACTAAAACCACAACCATTGGGAAACATCCTTTATCATATGACTATAATTTATTCACATTGAGAATAACCATAGACACTGTTGAACATTATTCATCAAGGACCTTATATATCATTGATCCTTGCTCCAAATTCATTATCATTTCACCTAATATGAATATAATTTCAAAACTATAATCCTCTTAGGGTAATTGGATGTCATGTTGGCTATATTTATGATGAATTTTCAGGACCATCTCTTGGGAATATTTGTTCACATAGGATGACTCATTTGATACCACCACTATAGTTTACCATCATATAAATAATGGGTAACTGGAAATCACTTGAATATAAAAATCATGAATAAATAATGTTTCAAGGAAAAGTCAGGTATTAAGGTTTACAAGATCCCATGATAAAGGTTCAATGATCATTCCTCATACTACATTGGGTGTCACATAACCACCGACAGCCATGAAACCAACCTAGATTATTTTAGGGAAAATGTCATACCATTTACGATACTACGGTATTTCTCTTCCAATAATTTCTTTACATCCAACACTAACTTGGTGAATCTTGAGCAATTAGGGATTCATTAGATTAAAATCATACATCCTCCCTCCAAACCCTATAAATGAATTATTGATCTTGAAAAAATCCACTACGAATCGCATACAAGGAGCACCTTGTGGATTTTTTAATCCTCCAAACATACTTAGACATGGTTCAGGTACATTATAAAGTATTTTACATATCTTATTATTGAATAATCATTAATATTAATTAATGGATACACTATTGGATAAGGGTTTAACTCCAACCATGGTAGAGAGGTTTTTTTGTGAGGTTGAGTAAAAACCATCCACTAATAGCGTATTGTTATATATTAGGGAATCATCTAATGATATCCATTTGGTTTGTGGGTGGATAAAAAAAAATTAGAAGATAGAGACTCTAAAAACCCTCAATCAGAGGAGTATTATCATCATCTTTTAGTTTATAAAACCTATACTAAAGCAACACTCATAGAGTACACAACATATGGATTGAGTAATGACCTGGACCTAGTTCTCCTCCACTATGACTAAAATACCTTACTACACACATTAATCATTCCTACATATAAGAAAAAGTACAAAAAAAACTGGCACATATCAACATGTACCAAGTCTGAATACTATTCCCTCATGTACAGATAACCATTCACAGAAAAAAAAAATATCAACAATCATTCATCATAATAGAATAATAGTAATAAAAATATATTATAACAAAATTTAGTATAAAGTAAATATCAACATAGTTTATATCAAAAGGAATAATTTTAAAATTTATATATGTTCTATAACCATTAATAAGATCCAACGTGGGTATATTATATACAACTAGATCCCAATATAATAAGAAACAAATGATAAATCCACAAATGGTCTTGAGTATTTTCTCAGACCTAACCCAAGAACCCACCATGATCTACTATCATAGTTATCTACAGACTGATTTCATTTTCCCAGTCCTAGTTCATCCAAAATAAATTCTACTTAGGTACAATGAAACCTATGAAGTCGGTGAGTATGACTATATAAGAATCCACCAATCTGGACTCTAACAATTCAATTAAATATAGATGTATTCTAAATATATATGGTAAGTAATTTAAACAAAATAAATAAATAACCTGAAACCCTATAGAGAACTCTTGTTAAAACACAGGTGACTATAACTACTTTGACCAGTGATAGAATGAGATGATATACCCATAATTTATGCAATCAGATTGAGGTTTACTGTTATATTACTACTCATATAATATTAACGGTGAATGAGATATCACCATCACAATAAATACATTTCACTTATCCATTATGAAACTAATTCCAGTATTTAATGAGTCATTTCTCGATGATTTGAGAGATCACCATTTTATTGAGGAAGATACACCATATCTATCTGACCATCTGTCGATAAAACAAAATTATTTCATAAATCATGTGGAATATATACCACCTAAACATATCATAAAATATTATCTTATACCACCAATATCACTCTTAAGGTTGATGGAAAAAAACTATCTTCAGTTTCCATATAAACAATGCACCACTAATATGACATCCAAGGGTAGAAAATGAACGACTGTTTCCATCCTATAGGCGAATGGTATACTACTGGTATCATATTTAAAGTAGTCAATAAAATAGAAAAAACGAATCATATTTTTATGGTATACCACCAAATCTTTTTTACATTTGGATGATACACCACTAGGACAACTCACATAAGTGGAGAGTGCTCCACAAACACTAAATTCAAGTGGGTGATATACCACTACGATTAAATACCAATGTGGATGAGGTAATTCATTTCATTTACCTCTACATAAATAATAACTATACCAATAAAGGTATGATAAAATATTTCTAAAATACTTAGAGTGGTTATTATAACACCAATGCATCAAGGGTGGATGTGATACAACCGTCAATTAGATTTCAGTGGAAAATGCACCAACACATAAAAATAAATAATCAATAATGATCAATATATGATTAAAAAATATAAATAATTTCCAATTATCATGTAAATAATGGTTTGGGATCTTTTTCCTCTTACACATCCCAATGGATAATATCTATGTCATCCTACCATAAGCCTAGGCCACACTCTGCTAAATGTCACCAAGGAGTAAACTAGGGAAATAACAAATATCTTAATGTAAATTACCATTATAATTAAACCATTTAATTTTTAGAGTCTCAATTTCAATAGAAATCCCACCTAATAAATGGTCATTATAGACCAACGGTTTCAACTCACACCTCCCCTGATAAATTAATGGCCTATTGGTTCTCAAAATCACAATAAAATTTAGATAAACCTATTTAATTTAGTTAGAGGATATAAAAAAGAAGTTAGTGTTTCACATATTTCATATAATGTGATAAAAATAAATAAAAAACATTGGGAATGCAAGGAAATGCCTACCTAAGATTAATGAGAACATGATCCTCAAAGAGTACTCACTAATTCGGCTTCAAGCAGGTGCAATCTCGAAATCTAAAACATGTAATTTGGCATAAACATAGATTCCTTCTGTAACAGTAATCCAAATAAAAAATAGAAATAATATTTTTCCATAGTCATTATAGTGATTACCATATGTGATGGAAAGAATCTAGATGTGAAAAAGAATAGATATGATCTAGCTTTTGTGAAAAGAATAAACCTTGGGATAAAAGAGGTTTTGTGTGGTCATTAGTTAAAAAACAATATACCTTAACTAGGGTCTAATAAAAATTATTAAATGTGGAATATGTGACTAAATACCTTACATGAAAATATCCTATAAAAAATATGAAAAAACATATAAACAAGAATAAATACATATTTTAAATGTTTACCATTAACCAAAGAGGATGTTCATAATCTTCCTCCCCTGAAAATAGCTTCAAACATGCTTGATAAAGATCATAGAGTGGTAGCCAAATATTTTTCCACCCCTACAGGTATACATGGTTTGAGGTGAATCCCACAACATATGTGTGGGACTCTCTATATTATTTAATTCATTTTAATCTCATGATGTGAAGGAAGTATAAGAATGATAGATTCTATTTTTATTGAAATTCATACAATCATCGTCACACACAACCACACACCATTTACGTCAAATGTTTGTGATATACATAATCTCCCAATGATGATATATGGGTGTTGTTTCATTTACTCTTTCATTATAACACATGACTAAATTATATATACAATACATGCATTTATCAAATAAATACATATCCTCCAAAAAATACAATTTTATAAAATAGTTTTTTGAATAATAACCATCATGATTGAATGGTTTCAGTAAATGTTTCATGGATGAAATATTATTTCATAAATTCCTTATAAAAATTATATTCTTATACAACCATTCATAATTCCAAGCTACTAAATAATATACAAAAATGGATTTAGGGCATACCAAATCCTTCAATATCCCACTTGAACTAAAGCTATAAGGACCTTTTCTTATTCAACCATATATGAAATCATATACAATTATTTGTGAAATCAAATAAGAAACACCTTTTGGGTATATTATAAATCAATTATAGAAATATATCATAAAATTTAACTCATATCCCATCGTATTTATTACATTGTGAATACCCATCCAAATCTACTTTTTGATTAACTCTAAAATTCATTCAAAGAAGATATATAGGTAAATATCATTACATATTCAGTCAAAAAATAGAGTGCACCCCCATGAGCTTTTATATCATTAAAAACAAATAATAATCAATGGATTCGTATATATATATATATATATAAATATATATAAGAAATGATAAGCCTCCAAGAAAATCAGCAATCCAACTAAATTTATAAATGGATTTGGCCAGATATATATCAAAAACATTTGTTTCTACAACCATCTCCACTGTTATACATCAAATAAAAATTGTAATTTTCAATGTATAGACTGACTTTGTTGATGAATACATAACATGTCATTTATCTATATGGATAATCACATTCTATGTCACTCCTATGAATAGATAACCACATCATATGTACTTTTTAGGTGTATCCAGACACAGAAAATTCTATCTAAATCAATGGACCATATTTTATACACATTCTATGATAGGGATAATCCCATATTTGTTAAGATCCAATTGAGGAAATGATTAGAAATAAACCCATCCAAACCCTGATTAGCTAAGTCAACATGTAAACTTTTTTAATTAGGGTATTGAAAGCATGTCTAATTTTCACCTATCGACCATTCAAGGATCTGGTGCTCTGCTAATGTGTATAGTAGCACCAGTTTCGAATCCCCATCGATGATACTTTTCAATAGTCTATTTTTTTGGTTGATCATATTTTTATATGGGGGTTTGTTTATTGATCCTAATTTTAATGATTTGTTGATTTAACAATTTAATAAATAATTGTATCATTTCATTATTAGGGAGTTAATATTTTCATATCATTGAACTTTCCTTTATATTTCATTAAATTAACTACGTCTTCAAAAGATGATGTTCATGGAAATTTCCAAGTGTTATAAATTTAATCCATGACTTAACATAACTAGGGTTCTATTATCAATCAGTACTTGATTGTGGTAGTTTATTTAGGGTTCCAATAACCCATGGAATCCATACATTAAACAAAACATGTCATTAATCCATGACATGTCATGTCTAACATACACAATGTAAAATTAAAGAACACTCATCGAGAAAAATCTCTCAATCTCTTAACATCTCTAAATTTTTACTCATCCCAATGAAATATTTACTAATCCATTTAAATTAATAGTAATATATTTTATTATTTTTATGGTGATAAATTAAGAAGAAAATAAAAATAAAGTGATAAGAAAAAAGTTGTGTGCTGAACACACACACACACAAATAGTGAAGAGAATTAAATATAGACTCTAGATTAAATGAGAAAGTAAAATAATGGAAGGTTAATTAACTATATTTAAACTATTTTGTGACCAATAATATTATTTAACAGAATGTGGATGAGAATAATATATGGATAATAAAAATATGCATTAAAATTATATTCAAATGTAAACAGAATTACACGATTACAAATAAAAAGAACACAAAAGAACATGAAAACAAAGAGAGGAGGAAGGGAATATCGAGAGAAAAAATGAGTATGTAAGTTCCTCCCAAAACGTTTGAAATTATTTTTTTGTGCCAATTTATGCTCCTCTCTTCTTAAATTCCAACCACATGCAAGGAGAAGAGGGGGATGTATTTCTTTCCCATGGAGGTGGACTGTTTGGACTCCAACTAATCCCCTCCATTTTCATTGCCAATTTGGTAATCCAGATAGATGAATCTAGAGATATTATCTGCTTCCATGTAGTATATATTGAGGTTTACTATCATCCCTAAAAATTTGGCAGCCATTGGACTTTTGGAACCAAATATAGTGCTATTTTACTAAACACATTTTACCAGTCCATTTTTATCAAAACTTTTTAGAAAGGAAAAATGTTTATGGGTTTTTGAATAGAAATATGACCTCAAATGAAAATAATTTATTCTAACATGTTTTCCTACCATATCATATATTTTACACTAAAAACTTCTTGCCTAATGTGATGTTTAAATAATGATAAACCTCAAAAATCGGTTCCCCATTTTAATTCTTGGCCAGAATGATGGGCTAGACTTCAAAGCTTCATTTGGGCCCTTTTTTTGGATTTGGCCATTTATATTTTTATTATTGAATCCAATGGTAACTCAAACGTTAAAGGTGACTAAAATATTTTTGACTACCTGATTGAGTCCAGAAATTCAATCTTCATGGTTGCTTCAATTTTATAACAGATTTTGTGGCCCTTCTTGTATGGTTCATATGGCCCTTCAAATGGAAGTATTATAAAATGATTCCTTCTGATGATATGTGGTAAAGTAAATAAGGGATACCAAATAACTAGAACAACTCAATTTAGATTTTTATAGCGATATTTATTATTAAAAAGAAATCTTATTTGAATTTGGATGAATTGAAATAATGTTCAAAAATTATATTTATATGTAGACATTAATATTTCACACAAATTATGCACATTTCATATAAAATCAATCATTAGAGTATATAAAAATTTATGAAAATATTAATTACATCAACTCCCAGACACATTTGGTTTGTGCGTGTCCTCATATCAAACAAACATAAAAAACATTACAAAATCATTCTCACTCACCAACAAATATTAAAATTTTGATTTCCCTAATCTAGGGAGGATTAGATTATTTCACACATCCATATTTAATTCCACCATAAAATTTTATATAAAAAATGTTCAAAAAACATTACATTTTTCATGCTCAATTTTAGAAATGGAAAATTTGGACACTCAAAACTCACACCTCTCAAGATGATGTAATTCAATAATGGAGGATCACTCTATCACCAAATAAAAGTAAAAATCAGAGAGTTATAAATAGCTATCAGCTTCAATTCCTTATCATATAGTGCACATGAATCCAGATGTATTTTTATGGGGTTCATCTGCGGTTATGGGACTTTAGGAATCCATTATTCCAAACAGTAGAAAAATGGGGAAAACAGCAAGAAGGAAAAATAAATGAAAAATAATTTTGAAATAAAACATGGAATAAAATGGATACACTTATTTAAAATAGAACAATCGTGTGAATAAAGACACACAATTGAAAAAGAATTTGAAGGTAATAAGATAATGGATTATTTAAACAAAAAAACTTCTCCCAATGACATAAGAATATATAATGCATGTATTCTTCTTTTTGTTTTCATTTTTTTCATTTTGTTTGAAAGATAAACTTTAATAAGATCTCAAACTCATATCCTAACACATTATTGAACTCCCTGAGACACTAATTGTAATAGTTATAACAAGATCAATGTTTTAGGATGAGTGAATTTTGACCCACCCAAGACACAACCCCTTATTTTTTTCATATTTTTTTATTTTATTTTTCATCATCATTTTTAACACTTTTCAATAATATTTGAAAAAGATAAAAATATATACATTCCTAAACCACACTAAATGAAAACCTCTCCCCCATACGGAAATGGATGTTTTCCCTCAAGAATATAATAACATTGTGAAATAAAAAAAAGGTTACCCAAAATGAAATCCATTCCTACCACAATTAAATTTCAATAATTTATGCAATTAAAATTCATGTAGATACTGGGTAGGATAAGGTATTGGGAATGTTTTTTTTAAGGTTGGGGCCGAAGCCACATTTTTATTATTAAATCAATGAGAAGACCTCTTTTAACTGGGTAGAGGTAAACCCATTACATAGCCCAAAGTCCCAGTGGGCTTGTAGCCCATTACATAGCCCGTAGGCCCAAATTCTGATGCCAATTCACATTCTGTGAATTGTAACATGCTTCTACAGTGCCGCACAGTATCGCCGCCGCTACAGTGTCCTGCCGCCGCTACAGTACCCACTGATGAACAGTTCCGCCACTACTACAGTACCGCTAAAGTACTGTTATAGTACATGCGCCCCATGGGTTTTGATCCCCCATTTTCTATGTAGTATTACGTTGTGCTTACCACTAATCCAAACCACAACTACAAGGTATTGAGCATGTATTTTGGCTATCCGTGAAAATGTTTTCAAAGGCTATAATGTGTTTCAAAGGAAGGATTACAATAATTTGAATGGGAGGAAATTTTTCTATTCTGATTCTCAAATGGTCCAGAAAATGCCTCTATCATATTAATTCACACCAAATTATAAAATTTAGCTTGATTGTCCAAAAACTCAAGACTCACAAATGGGGGTAAAAACACATATTTTGAAAAGATAGGAATAGGTAGCCTGAGCATGAAATCTAATTTTGTTCCTCTTGATTGGGAAAACATATTTTTAAAATCAAAAAATGAGCATTCTAAATTTAAAAGTCATGACACAAAATTCTTTATCCAAAGTCATGATAAATACACAAAATATTTGAGATGATAACATGTCTTTTTTACTCTCCAAAATGGCTATAAATATTTTCAGTAGTTAAAGTTGAGTAATTAAAACTATAGATTTTCCATATTTTTTTGTGATTTTTATTATTGTTTTTCAGTTTTTCTTATATTTTTTTATATTTTTTTATAAAGACACACCCACACAAAATAGAAAGAGTAAATAAAAAGTGTTATTTGGAATGTGGTAAAAAGGTCAAAAAGTGGAGAGGAAGAATAAAAATGGATATAGGGAGAGAAGGATGAAGGAGAGAGAATGTGGTAGTTATAGGGAAATAGGTTCCCCTGGTTTGGATTTGGTGGGTCTTCGTCTCCATTTAGGGGTGGGTCTGTTGAAGTTGTGTATTTGACAGATGTCGAGGTGGTTCCAAGGATGTGTGTCCTATCATGGTGATCCTTTAACCAATTTTTCATTAATGGTGAATTTCCTTTCATAAGATGGGTCTTGGACTTGCACTGCACCAAATGGGTAAACCTCAAAAACAATAAAAGGGCCTTCCCAATGATAAATATGTGTACCTAGGTGAAGAAGAAATCGAGAGTTGAAAATAAATACCATTTCACATTCATGAAACACATTTCTCAGGATGTTTTTTTTCATGTATTACCTTATACTTTACTTTGTATATATTATAATTCTCATATAAATCAAGGCGAATCTCATCCATTTCATCCAATTGCAACAATCTCACTTCACTAGATTTTTTCACAATCAAAATTAAAGGTTTTCATAGCCCAAAAATAATTTTTTTGGATTTCAAATTGTAAATGAAATTCATTACCAAAAACTAGCCTAAAAGGACACATCCCAATGGGTGTTTTATAGGCAGTTTTATTTTTCCAAAGTGCTTCACCAAGTCTTTCAGGCCAGTCTTTTCATGTGTGTTTTACAATTCATTCAAGCACTCTTTTAACTTCCCTTTAGTAAGTTAAGCCATTCCATTTTTGGGGTTATATGAATTTTTTAATTTATATACATAAAATTATATTTAAATATATATTCCATGGTTCAATTACAAAAATGGGTTCCTATGTCACTTATCAAGGCCCTGTGTGTTCCATGTCTATGGAAAATATGTGCCTTTAAGAACTCCCTAACAGTATCTGAATCATTCTTTCTAATGGGATTGTCCCCAACCCAACTAAAAACACAATCAATTATATGAAGAATGTTTGATAATCCATTATAAGGGGGAATGGTCCCATGAAATTGATGCCCCAAACATAGAAGATATCAAAGAAAATTAAAGGCTTTGGGGAATTTCACTTCTCTTTAAAATTGTGCCAAACATTTCGCAAGTGGGACAAGATTGAAAGAACTCGTGTGAGTCCTCTAAGAGTGAAGGCAATAAGAATAAGGAGTCTAGGACCTTTCTAGAGGTCCTTTGTTATCCAAAGTGTCCACCTCTAGGAAGTGAGTGACAAAATTTTATGATGGATGAATTTTCATATTCATCAACAAATCTCGGAATTACCTTGTCTTCCCTGGTTTTTCAATCTTTATTTTCTTCCCAAAATTATATTTAATATAATATTTCAACTTTATTTTTTGTTCTATTAAAAAATATTTCTGGAAAAACACCAAAAACCAAGTATTTTACAGTTGGGGAATACCATGGTATTTTTGGATTGAGATATGAAAGGTGATCAGTGGGTAATTGAGGATCAATGATTTTTGAATGAGAATAATTAGAAATTTTATTCAAGTGATCATCCATTGGGTTTTTATTTTCTAGTCTATCATTAATTTCAATGTCAAGATCTTTTATAATTAGGATCTATTTTACTAGCCTAGGTCTGGAATAACTTTCCTTGAGTAAGAGCATTATAGCCAAATGTTTTATGAAGATAATGATTTTGGCACCGAAGAGATAGGGCCAAAATTTATCTAAGGCTAAAACAACTTCTAAATGTTCTATTTCGGCAGTAGTGTATTGATATTGGGTTTTATCCAATGTTTCTGAGGTATAATAGATGATGTGAGTAATCTTTTATCTTCTTTGACCAAGAACATCCCCAACAGCTCTATCCGAAGCATCACACCTCAAGTCAATGGGTAAGGACCAATCTTGGGGTTGAATTATCATGGTAGATGTAAGAGAAGTTTTGAGTTCAATGAAGGATCTCTTACAATCCTCACTAAAATGGACAGTGAAATCATTTTGGAGCAACCGAGTGAGTGGGAGGGAAATCATATTGATTTTATAGATGAATCAATAGTAGAAACTGTGTGACCTAGGAAGAAACAGATATCTCGAATAGATGTGGGTTCAAGAAGTGATTGGATCACTTTGATTTTGGTTGGATCAACTTCAGTACCATCTATTGAACCTAAGTTCCCAAGATCAATACCATTTTCAACCATGAAGTGACATTTTTTCAAAATTTAACAAAAGGTTAAACTTGACACCCTTTTGACGGACTATTGAGTGTGAATTCAAGAAACATTCAAATGACTGACCAAAAATGGTAAAGTAAACCATGAAGACTTCCCTGTAGTGTTCAATTAATACATAAAAGATACTCTTTATATACCTTTGGCATGTTTCAAGAGTATTAAAAAGTACAAATTTTAATATTCTATAAGCATATGCTCTAAAGGGGCAAGTGAAAGTATTCTTTTATTGGTCCTATGGTGCGATTGGGATTTGGAAGTATCCATTGTATCCATAAATAAATCAATTATTTGACTTTCCTACTAATCGTTCTAGCATTTTATCATGGAATAGAATATGGTAGTGACCTTTTCTTGTTTCAACATTCTATTTTCTTTAATCAATGTACACACACCTTTTGTTCTTTACTCGTGTTGTGACTACTTTCCCATGTTCATTTTGACAACAATTATCCAATATTTTTTAGGTACAACTTGAATTGGACTTACCCATTCACTATCAGAAATTGGGTAGACAATACCAGAATGAATAATCTTGGTGATATATTCCCTAACTGCCTCAAGGATGAGTGGATTGTGTCTTCTTTTTGGTTGTCTAATATGTTTGGATGATTCCCCAAGATGGATTTGATGCATGAAAAGACCATGGTTGATTCCGGGTGTGACATCAAGGGTCCAACCTAAGGCATTTTTTCTTTCCTCTAACACTTGAACAACTTGGGACTCCTCGATTTTGGTAACAAAAGTGGAGATAATGATAGGATATTAGTGATCCTGGAAAAGGAATGCATATTTCAGGTGTTCAGGAAGTGGTTTTAGATCAGTATCATCTCTCATTTGTGGTTTAGACAACTCAGGAATTGAGGAAGGTAGATCAGTTTCGTTAGATTCATTTTCCTTATTACTGTCCAAGGTGGAGCAGTAGAGATAATAGTTGATGTAGGATTCAAGAGAATTTTCAAGTTCTTCTAGATTGATGGAGTCTATGAATGAAAGATCCACATCAACATCAATGTATATGACTTGGTTAATCATGGTGTAGATTTCACAATATCCTTTATCATTAGAACATGAAAAACATGATGGATTGGGGTTCAATTGACTCTTAGATGTTTCCTCAAAAGCATGGATTGATAATGCAGAGTGATCCTTAGATGGGTGTCACCTGGCTTGGAAAATGTAGAACTCGACCAGTTGGTCACAAAATTCAATGGATAAGATGCCTGAATGGACCTCAATCATGGTTCTCGCTATCATTAAGAATGGTTTTCCTAGAATTTGGGGATATCTAGAATATTTCGTCTCACCTTTCATGTCATGGACATATAAATTAGTTGGGAAGATAACATCATTCACAAGAATATTTGAATCCTCAATTATACCCTCATGACTAGTTGTGCTTAAATTTTACAATTGAATGAAAACACCTGTTGGATTTAAGGGACCCAAACCATGTTTGGAGAAGATAGAATTAGAACTGAAATTAGTTGAGGATCCTAGGTCTATGAGGTAATCATCGTAGTTGGAACTTCCAATTTTTCATGAAACGGGAATGGTCCTTAGATCATTTCATTTTCTGGGAATAGACTACTGGGTTGAAACATTTTCAAATGTCCTAATTTTCTTCTTATGTCAGGCTTAACGATTTTTTATATGGCATCTAAGAAGGTTGTGTTGACCTCAAAACATCTAAAAATGTCTAAAATTTCAGTTTCCGAATCAAATGACTTATTTGGATTAGAAATGGATTGAGTAAAAGGAATTGGGTTACTATTTAAAATGGAAGGAGGTGAGGGAATGGATTCAAGTTCCTTTTCAAGATTATTTTTGTTTTAATTTTCTAGTTTAAAATTTAAAGGGGAGTTGGAGGACATAACTTGAGGCACATAAATTTGATTCCTCAATATAAGTGCAATTTCAGTGACATTACCCTTGGGGTTGGGTAATGGTTGATCTGGGATTTTGGAAGAATTTGGTTGTTGTTGCTGGCACAGGTGGGATAGATGTTGTCCAATTTGGGTTTCAATGTTTTTTAGGCTAGAACATGTGAAGTTGGAAGATCATCCCTCGTATTTTCTCATGGTATCTTGGATGAAGTGGCTTATCTGAAATGGGGATTTTTATGATTTTGGTTCTTGGGAAAGAAATTTCACTGGTTTGGGTATTAAGAACGCTCATTAGGTTAGTGGAATATAGAAGGGGGATAGTTATTTTGAGGTTGAGGAACAAAAGGATAATGTTATTAGAAGTCACCAACACCTTCACCATATTGGAAATGGTTTGGGTTTTGAGGAGGTAATTGAGGGGGATGAGAAATGGGATTATCATACCTCAATCCTTGTTTGAAGGTAGAAGAGATGGTATTAGGGTGGGTTTGGGTGAAGTTTCTAATGAACTGACCTGATTGTTGAGGGTTGGAGTTCCTCTAAGCATATACTACATTGAGCTCTATTGGTCCAGTTTAATCAGATGGGTCCTCTTGAAGTTGTGGACATGTGTTAGTTGGATGAGATATAGATTTTCATATTCCATAGTTTTTGATAGGTCTAGGGAACAAATATTGTGAATAAGTTGATGTTGGGGATTTGGATGTCGTAGCTAGTTGGCGTACAAGACCAATAAGTTCACTCTACCATTCGGACATCTATTTGGGCTCAATATATTGACTATCTTGATCTTTTTTGACTTGAGCATGTTCTTGATTATGTAATTTTTCTATCTTTGTTGCCATGCTGATTATGACATCTCTTATAGCTGCAAGAGTTTTATCAACAAGAGCACTACCACTTGTGGCATAAATAAGGGTTCTCTCCATATCCATTAACCCCTCATATATGTGTTGGATAAAGATTTAGTTAGGGATTTGGTGGTATGGATAGGTTTCCACAAGATTTTTGAACATCTCCCAATACTCATGTAGTGATTTGTGGGGGAATTAATGAATACCACTAATTTCCTTTCAGATGGATGTAGTATGATAATTTGGGAAGGATTTCTCTAAGAAGAGTCACTTCATGTCATTCCATGAGTTTATGGAACCGAGAGGGTGGAAGTAAATTCATGAACGAGTAGAGTAAACTAAGTAAAAATGGTAATTCTAAATGTTTTATTTGTTCCTCAGAAACCCCTTGAAGATCATTGTAGAGAACATCATTTGTAACTCTTTAAGATGAAGATGTGGATCATCACTGACTACCCCATGTAAATGAGGAAGAAGTTGAATCAATCCTGATTCGGGTTAAATTTCAACCTGTATATTTGGATATTGAATACCAAGAGGTTGGTAATAAATATTAGGGGAATGAAGTTCTTTATGAGTTTGTTCCCTAATATTGGCCAGATCTAATTCAATTGGTTGGCCATAGACTGGTTCATGAATGATTTTATTATCCATAATGATCCTCCTAATTTGGGTATGATTTCTATCAATTTCATGGTCAAACAAATCTGAGGGATTGTTTCAATGGCTATGTGTCTTTCAAAGATATTTCGGTAGAAAGATAAATATGGGTTTTTCTTTTCTTCCTTTTTCCATTTATTATTTTTAAGAGAAGGCTAGTTTTTCTATGTTTTTTTTCACTTTTTTTTTAATTTTATTATTTTTATTTTCTTACAATATCCTGAAACTAATGACTACCTAGTTGCACCATCCCCAGAAACAACGCCATTAGAAATCATGAGTGATTCTCTCCTATCAACCATTTAATGTTCCAGTGCTCTGCTAATGTGTATAGCATCACATGAGTCGAATCCTCAATGATGATACTTTTTAATAGTTGGTGGTTTTTTTATGTTTGTATTATGATTTTTAGGGATTGTTTATAGTGATTATTTGTAATGATTTATTGATTTAACAATTTAATAAATATTGGGATGGGTCCATTGTTATAAATATAAGATTTTGATATCCTTGAAATTTGCTTCATATTGTAAAAAAATAACACTTTACAAGATGACGTCGATCGAAATTTCTGTGTATTATGGTTTTAATTCAATCCTTAACATAACTAGGGATATAATCTCAATAAGTATTTTATTGTGGTAGTGTATTTATGGTTCCAGTAATCCTTGGAATCTATATTTTAAACAAAATATCTCATTAATAAATGACATATTACGTCCAACATAAACAATGTTAAATTAAAGAATACTCATCGAGAAAATGATCTCAATCGATTTACATCTTAAAATTTTGACTCAACGAAATGAAATATTTACTCAGCCATTATAATTATTAGTAATATAATTTATTATTTTATGATGATGAATTAAGAATAAAATAAAAATAAAGTTATAATAAAATAATTTTGTGCCAAACACACACACAGAAACAGTGAAGGGAATTAAATTCCGACATTTTATTTAATGAGAATGATAAAATAAGGGAAGTGGATTAAACATTATTTGAAATATTTTATGGACTTATAAATTATTTAACATACGTTGGAAGAAAATAATAGATGAATAAGAAGAAACATGCATTATAATTCTATTGAAATGAAAACAGACAAAGACAATAACAAATAAGAAGAACAGAAAAGAACATGAAATCCAAGATAGGATGAAGGGTATATCAAGTGAAAAAATGAGTATGGAAGGTCCTATGAAGCTTTCTTCAAGGATTTTTTAGTTCCAATGTATTATCCTCCCTTCTAAAATTTCATCCACATTCAATGAGAAGAGGGGGTTGTATTTATAGCCCATGCAGGTGGAATTTTTTCTTTCCAAATCTACCCCTACAGTTGCATTGACAATTTGGCCATGTAGATATATGATTATTGAGATATTATCTTCTTCCATGTTTTTTATATTTATTTTTACTATCATCCCTCAAAATTTTGTGGCCATTTTATTTTTGGATCCAAAGATATGGTTATATTAATATACAGTCTCCACTTATATATTTTTATCCACATCTTTTAGAAGTCTAAAAAGTATGGGTTTATAACAAGAAAATTCTCTCAAATAAAAATAATTTTTTTAAACAAGTTTTCCTCCTATATATTATATTTCACAGTAAAAATTCCAAGCCTGATTTAATAAGTAAATCAGGAAAAATTCAGGAATAGTGTCGAGATTTTAATTCCCAACAAGAATGGTGGGATAGACTTTAAAGCTTTATTTGGGCCAGTTGTTTTTGTATTCGTGCGTTTAAATTTTTATTCCTGACTATTTGAATTTCCCCCCAAAATTTTTAGGACAATAAAGATATTTGATCTTCCAGATTGATCCTAGAAATTCAACCTTCATGGATGGTCCAATTTCTTCATAGATTTTGTGGGCCTTCTTGTGTGGTCTATGTGGACCTTCAAATAGCATAATTGGAAATTATTACCTCTATTGATATATTGGAACTTAAATAAGGAATCCTACCAAATAGGGACGGCACACTTTGGATTAGTAGAGTGATAGTTATTGTTAAAATAGTAAAATGACTTGAAACTGGATGAATTCAAATAATGCTCAAAAAATATATTTAATATTTTAACATTATTATTTTACACAAATTATGCACATTTCATATAAAATCAGTAAATGGAGTATATAAAAAGTTATTAAAATATTAATAACAATAGGTATAAATGAATGAAGGTTCTTATTCTAGTTATATCTCCAACCTAATGTTGTGGGGACTCAAATTTAAACCACTCGACCTTAATATACCAAAGTCATATATATGATGCTCTATGTGGAATACCCTGAGGGTCATACATTGCAAAAAAAACCATTTTTGTACCTCATAAAGATATTCAATATTTAGATAAAAGTTTCTTACTCACGCTTACCATAAAATTTCATCATAACCTATAAAACTCATTGAGAAATATCATCTAGGGATAAAAAATTGTCTTAAATTTAGAAGAAAATTCTCATTAGACATCATGAAATGTATATATATATAAATATATATACATTTATACATCTCAAAAATGATAAAAGATATTTATCCTCCCATTTTATAATATGACACATTTTATACACTTAATCCTTATTTATAATATTTAACAAACCCGACATCAAACAGTGACACTGTAGCAACGGTGGGCACTGTAGCGACGGTAGGTCACTATTGCTGTGGTAAGGTACTGTAGCAGTAGTGGGTACTGTGCGGTATTGTATCAGCACGGTACTGTAGCAGTGCTATTCACAGAATTGCCCCTGGGGCAAAAAATTGAGACTACGGGTCATGTAATGGGCTAAATGGCCACTGGGCCTTCGGGCTATGTAATGGGTCTCCCTATACCCAGTTAAAGAGGTCTTTGCATTGATTTAATAATAAATCAGGCTTGGGAACCAACCTTTTAAAAAAACAAACTCGTTATCAAAACTAGTTTATCAAATCACATATAATAAACTACAAGATTAGAATTATGTTCACTGAATTTATAGTTTTATCTCACTCATTACATTCATATGTAGTTCTTTCCCAATACCTCTATGTCCATCTAACAAAACCATTCCACTAACACTTTAGTTATAAATTTTTATTATATAAGATAGTTTGATTAATGGTGAGATTGATAGTCATAACTATTTTACTCTTTGAACAAATTCAATCTTCTTGACTTTATCCCTTTACATGTTAGGATGTCTACTTTTATTGTATACATAGAACTCTTTCAAGATTTATATTCACCATCCCTGTAGATCTTCCATTAAAATTTATCCTATAATTTTGTTCAATTAATATATCCTTTATATTATTCCTTTTTGAGGAAATCCTAAATCATTTAGGACAAAGTAACATTTTCATTATCATTATAAAAAATGAAAAAATTTACATTTTTCTTAATAATTATACCGTAAATGTTTTTTAATAAAATTTGATTAAAATTAAAAATTTCACTACCTTAAACCTTATAGAAATAGTGATATTTACATATTCATGATAACTAAATGAAACTCTTTACATTTTTATATCTTTCTACACATCCTAAAGTCTTGCAATATAGAAAGTGAAATACCTATTAATCATATGAATTTTTATTTTTTTTATTTGTTAACACTCCACATATCTATGCCCAAACATATTACCACTATCTTCATAGAAATTATATTCCTTTATAATATCTTTTTCAGATACAAAACTCATTTTGTGTCAGAAAATAACAAAACATACAAAAAACAATTTTTGTTAGGGATCAAAACCCAATTCCTCCTAATAGGAATATATTTCATATAAACTACAGTATCTAGGCCATATTTTGTATTCTATGTGGTTGAACCATTTTTTGATAAAAAGATTATTTTATACATTAAAAACACCACTAATGGGTGGGAATCAAAATTAATAATATTTTAAGAAATTGTTGGATAAAAATATTGTCCTATATAAAAACTTTTCTCCTTATCCACTTTCCCAAAACTTGTTTTGGAAACTAATAAATGACAAACCATGTGTATACTGGCACTCATCTAAATTTTGTTCTCAATGAATCTTTATTATTGATTGAATTCACTTCTTATACAAGGGATATTATATGAACATGCATATCAATTACAACGATTCATCTGATATTGATACATTATTTTATTACTTAACATTTATCATAGAAACAATTAATTTCTTTATTTGAATACAAATTATAAGCTATTTCAATTCTTAACTTTATCCTGAATTCCTGTATATTTAAAAAACAAATAAATTATACAATCAGCATCACCTACCTTCTAAAATTAAATAATTGATTTCTAAAAAACAAATACGTGAAATAGATATTCCATGTAGTTTCTTAAAAGTTATTCAGGTATTTGGATAACATATTATATGAAATTATTTCTCCTTTACAATAAAAACTTGATGTTTTAATGGTCTTGATTGCAATATTAAAGACTAATTATTAACCTTCTTAAACTGACTATTATTTATAAAAATAGATATTTTACCAACATTCACTATCAATAAATAATTAGTGATATGAAATCATATTCCTAGTTAACTTATTCCCATCACTTTAAGAATATCAAGTAAAAATTTCTTAAATTAAATCACCTTTTACTAAAAATTCTTTAATTAAAAATAGGATGAATGAACTAAATATAATAACGAAATTTATTTCTCCAGTAAATCATGTTATTGAATTAATAAAATCATAAATTAGGTGTATTAACAACAAAAATCAAATTTTATAAGACAATAATATCTTACAAGATCTTATCAGTAGAAATAATGAGATAAAATACACATATCATGAAAATTAATTTTAAGCTTTAATTATCCAAGTTATTGATGCGTAAAATTATATTATATATTACATGAATGGTAACTTCAAACTCTAAACTTCAATTATTTAACATCGTTTGATCTCATATATACATACAAATTTTGTAAAACATATAGTTGATATTATATATTTTTAATAATAAGACTTGTGAAAATCATTAGTCTCACAATATATTTATCATATTCAATCATATTGAATATTATTTTTCATATCCAATCACATTGATTTTATTGGATATAAATTCCTTAAACTATTTATGTGACTAATAATATTGAGTATCTTCATTGAGATTAATATTCATTTCTATATTTTTCATCTAATTATTTTTAAACCTTAAGTGAATCATTATATGCTTGTATTAGTATCCATATTCACAAATTAATAACCTTAACACTTGATTAATGATGAATCGAAATTACACTAACACAATGGTTTTTTTTTAAATTAAAAACTTTTAATGTTATGAGTCTATCATATGATTTTTTTTTTTCTTAAAAGTATTAGAATTATCTTATACTATGATTCTACTTACAAGGATTAATATCAAATTTAAGTTTCATTATTTTTTTCGTTTATAATGTAATTATTTATTATATTAATATCATTTTTTTGACTATATAATAATGAAATTTATGTAATGGGATCACACTGTAGTCCCCTATAAAACCCTGAGAGGGGATGAGTGAACAAGGGTTTCAAATTTTTATTTAATTGAGATGGATATTATCCCCTTGTTGGTCGGTTCTAGTTAAACCTGTCTGATGAAATCATGAAATTATCGAACACCAAGATGCAGAAATAAAAACACATCTCATTAATTTTTCTAGGATCACCACAAAGTGCTAGTACAAGGAGAATACCTTAAATTTGTTTTGGTTATACCTAAATCCAATAAAAATCACTAATTACTGTGGATTGCATTTTTCAAGAATTTTCACTCAATGATAGTCCCGCTATCTTTATAACACGTTTTTTGATAACACACTATCGCTATGGGATCACTTATATTGAATCCCCCTTGATAACTATCTTGGGGGAAGTCTTTCTCAGTTTATCAACTTGAATGTTTCTCCAAAAGTATGTTAATAAATGTCCTTTTTCCTAAATTATCACGTGACTCAACAGGAATCATAGAAAAAATTGTTTCACACGAATTAACTTTTTACCAAAAAGTGATGTGAAATAATTATGTTCATGAAGATTTCATTCATGAAGCTTCTACTTCAGGAAATACCCCTATCAATCAGGTTTTTTTCAGCCTTTATAAACGTACATACTTTTTCTAACCACCCATCTTTCTCAAAGAACATTTCCTTCATAAAACAAAAATCTTTCACGATAATACATACATTCATAGAACACCAAACTATCACATTAGTCTCATAATTCATGAATCCTAATGTTCAAAAAAAAATTCAAGTCAATTAAATAATAACCATTCACTTATTCAAGCATTGAATCCTGAAGGGTTCCCGGTTCATGAATGGTAGTGTACGAAATTTTTTATGTCAATGTGATTATTCCTTTTTTCAAATCTTCTTCCTAATGTTATTGTGATGAGTGTCCCCATAATTATAATACATTCTTTTAAAAAATATTTAAATCTCACCATAGCCGTTTCAAAAAAAATATCTATTAATGTTCAAGAATATTATTTTCTTTGTGAAGAGTTGGTGAAATTATTCGATTCCCCAAGAATCTTATAGTCACATAGATTACTATTATCCCATCATGACTCACCAATTTTTTTTATTCCTATTTCATGAACCATGAAACCTTAGAAACACCAGATTCCCTTTTAAAGCTCCAAATCTTCATGAAACTATATTATTTGGGAAACCCATGCCTTTTTTATATATTTGAAGAGATGGTCCCGAAAAACCCACCATTCATAAAGCTTTCTTATTAATCCTAATTTTTAATCCAAAAATTTTGAAACATAGAGTATTGATTCCATCTTAAATAATTATGCCTCTTATTCCATAAGATCACTTTCCTTGAAGACTCCCTCATCAACCCTAGTGTGGATTGAAAAAAAGTAGTCATCATTTCCTAATATGAAAAATGTTACTTCCAAAAATATTCAACATTGTGTTTGTTATAAATCTATAGAAAAATTAATGAAATCAATAGCCTCAATAAAAATCCTTATAGAACTAAAACAATCCAACCATCACTATAAGTATATGTGGTTAAATCTCAATATTGAATAAACGAGTGGAAAAGGATAATTACATGCCTCGATAGTACACCAACCAATACTTATAACCTACAAATCATTGAATTGCACATATCTTACCCATTGAAAATAATCCGAATGAATCTATATTTATAATTATAACACCAAAAAAACTCTCCTAGGATCATATCTCACACATATTTCTACATCAAATTCACAAAATGATTAAAATAGTTAACACAAATGAGAATATGGGAAAACTGTATCTTATTCATCTAATGGGAGGTGGTTAAACATCAAGGATCAGTTGATTTTTTCCAAATATTGGTGTTTCCAAAGTATTAAATGGAATTTAGGCCACTTTATCATTAGTTCAAACAAGATCCATTTTAATCATGCCTTGTTCAAATTTCTCTTCCATGAAGTGATACCTAATCTCAGTATTTTTGGTACGAGAGTGTCAAATTGGTTTTTTTGTGAGATTGATTATGCCTTTATTGTCATAGTGTATCCCCCATCATCATTTTCACATAATCACTATTATAATTAAGTTGTTTATTTATGCCCAGTAGCTGATTGAATACCTTTTTCCGAAATATATACTCTACTTTATTCATAATATGGGATGTGATTTCTTATTTCTTTGTCAACGATCACACGCATATTGTTCTAATTAATAATGCTCCATCACACATTGACTTTAAATCCACCACATATCCAAACCAATCAGCATAAAAAGATATCTAGTAATTCATTATCTCTCACTTTAGTAATTTATAAGTGAAAATATAGAGTACCTAAAATATATAACATGATTCTTTTAACTAATTCTATTTGTTATTCTTTCACACCACTTTGGAATAGAGCCACAGAAAATGCTAAAAATATGATATGTAGTCATATTGTAGTCATAAATAATAATCTTATAATAATCATACTATATAAGTTAGGATTAATTGATTCCCATCCTCATTATTTCAAAGTTTCATCTCTGCCATAATCAGAGTCGACATTGGTTTAGATACGTCCTTGTTGATTTTATTAATAATATCTCTTGTTTAATTTTCCTAAGAAATGAAATTGTGATCCCTCATTTGGATCAAATATAGTCTCAAAAAGTACTTTACTTTACAAATTATTATGGTTTATAATTATCATTTCTTGTGATTATAAAATTCTTCCATTGATCTATGCATGCTTACAGAAAATATAAAACCATATACATACATGAGTACTATAAATTTATCTCCTTGATAATTATTCAAATTTAGATTATGATCTACAACTCCTCTTTTGAATTTTAATTTATTCAGATAAAACCCATCTAAGAATACGATGCTCATGATGCCTTCTTTAGACTATAAAGATCCTTCTTAATATAAATACATTTTCTTCATTGTTTTTTATTAGAAATCCAATAGGTTTTAAAAATGTATAATTCTTCTTCAAGAAAACCATTTAAGAAATATTTTTTGACATCCATCTGATAAAAATTTTACCCTATTTCTATTTTCATATAAATAAAGAACATAATTTACTCCAGTCAAGCTAGTAGAAAAAATGTTAACTTTACATCAATTCCTTCAATATGAGAATAGTCGTTACATATTGTACGATCCTTTTTTCTAATAACATTTCCAAGCTCATCAATTTTTTTTTTCAGATCTACTTTATTCCAATCAAATTTTGATTTTATGATCTTTTAACAAGATCTATGTTTTTGTTTCTGTCAGTCAGATCCAGCTCTTCATGCATAGCATTAACCCATGATTTATCATTCATTACATCTACAAACATGGTTGGTTTCAAAATTTAAAGGAGAACAGAATGTTTTTTGTTCCACATTATCATTTACTATGTACGTTTCATCCAATACCCAATAATTTTGGATTGATAAACTTTTCTCTTTTATTTCTCATGTGAGGTTATGGTAGAGTTTCTTTAGTAATGGATTCCTCTTATGATTGTACTTCTAAATCATTATCATTTTTAGAGCCCTATATATTGGTTAGGCCCTCCACAATTACAATATTTGAATTCTTCTCTTTTTCACTTTCTTAATCACCATCAATCATATAAATATATGAGCTCCTCGAGTTATAAATAGTATTATCCTTAATTATATTTATATCATTTCTCACCAAAATCATTATAATATGAATGTTATAGAAATTTTATGCATTACTCGTCTTAAATATCCAAGGGAAATTCCCACATCTACAGTACCACCAAACTTTCATTGATTTCATTATTGATTTTGGATGAAGAATTTACTTCCAAAAACATAAAAATAAATTATTGAGGTATTCCATCCATGACATATCTCATATGGTATCTTTTCCCTTGTTATAAATATTCCTATTAGATTGTAAGTGTACACTATAACATTATTGGCATATTCCCAATAATAATGTTAAATAAAACACTCAATCAGTATAGTTATGGTCATATTAATCACCTATCAATTTATATGTTCAACTAAACATTTTGTTGAGGTGTTCTCACTGAATGCAATTCATTATTCATCTTATATATTTTAGGGTAATTTTCAAATTAAATAGTTGTGTACCATTCTCTACTATTATATCATAAAATCTTCATTGTGAGTCTAGTCTCATTCTCAAGTATTCAGATATATTTCCTAATGTAGTCAAGAAATTGTTTTTTACAGTGCGTAAACATAAAACATTCCATTATACTCTAATAATCAAAAAATGTAATATTTTACCTCAATCTATAGTCCCCTGATACATTTATTTTACCACAAAAATTTGTGTGGACAAGATCAAGCATATTTTTTGCCCTTTATTCCCACAATATATGAGAATTTTGGACCATATTTCCTTGTATGAAAGTATCAGACATTCATGATAACTTTCAAATTTTTATCCAACAAAATAATTTAAGGAAACGAATTTAGGGCATACACAATTATACAAAAGTGGGGAACCCTCATTTAATATGTTTTATAACATTAAATAATTAAACTAATTTTTTTTAAACTATATAGTACATGTATAATTTCATGACCAATGTTGTCATGATTGAATCACAATCATATTTTATGAAGATAAATTTATAATTCATTTAAACTTTTTGATATTTTTTATATCACACAACACTGAATATAGATTCTATTATTTGCAAGCATGAAGTTAGTAATTCATTGTTTGATACACCATGTTATTCTTTCATTATACTCTACAAAAAATTTATCCTTCACTACACACAACACTAACATTCCATGTGTTACAGGAAACATAGATTTTCTATGAAATAATATTTAGTTATTATAATTATTTAAACTTTGTAGTTGTAACTTATCCATCAAAAAAGTAATATGAATATAAATAACTAATTTTTAAGTAATATTTAAAATATTTTTATACTAATAAACATATTAATGATATAATATATAACTTTTGGTATGTCTTTATATGTTTGGTGATATTATTTTCTCAAATGAACTGCTTTTTATGTCCTTCTGTTAAAAATAATATAATTAATTTTATAACATATTAGAAATTTAATTAGAAAAAATAAATTTACTATTTTAATTTAAAATATTTAACTTATTTTAGGAATAGTTTTTTGTATTTTTCTGAAAGATTTCATTTTTCAATGAATTCTGTAAAATAATAAATTTTAATTAAAAACAACTTTTTAGTATAATGTATTTATATAGTTAAACAAATTAACATTAATATAAATTTTAATAATATAAATTATACATAAATTAATCCAATTTAGTTCATTAGATCCAATTTCACATTTATATTAAATATAATAAAAAATCGACTTTTGATCTTTTCTCCTTAAAATCCCACTGTCTCATAACATTTAAGAGATTATTTTAAAATTAATTTTTTCCAGCTATGTTAATTGAATTTTAAATAATTTTAAATAAAAAGTTTAAATAAGTATAATATTTATATTATAATAATATAAATGATGTTTTAAGAAAAAATATTAGTGAAATTAATAAAAATTAATTACAGTAGTTAAGGTAAAATTATGCATAACAGGGTACTAAACCATAAACAGAAGGTCCAAGAATGACTAAACACATGTCAAAATAAATTAGATGAAAATATTTAGACCATATCCCCTCTTGTTTTAATTTTTATGAGATAGTGGGATACTATTCCAAAAAAGTGACCTATATAATTAGTTAAGTAAAAAATGTAAAAAATGAACTTTCGTTACATTTAACATTTATAATGCTTTATAGTATAGAATAAGATACATTGTTTCGGTTATAAACATTATTTTGAAATTTAAATTATTTTTTTATCATTATATTTTTACTATTATTTTTAGATATGTATTAGCGAAATTAAAATCTTAAAAAACGCTAATGCATTGATTATTTAATTAGTAATTAAATAAAATAAATGATGTTAAAAAAAATTAAAATGGAAGTAAATTTAATGAATTATTTTTCCTAATTATATTTTGATATAAATATATAAATTTAAGCAGTTTTTAACTTAATATATTTTAATTCAAATATTTTTTTGATAACTTTAAATTCAAATTAGTGAAATACTGTCAATATTGACATTAATGTTATTTTACAAAAAATGGTATTTTATTAAATGATTTGAAAGTAATATAAATCCTATATTCTAAAAAATTATTTTTAAGTGTTATTTAGAAAAATATGATACATTCAAATACTAATTCACGTTTTATAATTAACATATTGACCCATAGATAATAACAATATGTTTAGCATGGTTCGAGCTAACGTTGTGTTTCTCTATGTTACATGTTCTTGCATTAATATTAATTTCCAACACATATTGGATTTCTATTTTTACATAACTTATAATATATAGAATATAGTTTTCTATATTTTATTATAAATCTCACTTTAATATATTCTTAATGTGTAAATTCCTTAGGATAGACAACAAGTTACTTTAATAAAAAACTAAAATGAAACGAATAGTGATACCTAAGGACTAAGGAAAAATATCAATAAAAAGTTATTTTTTGTGTTGTTAGAGTTTATATACCATAATTACCATTTAATCCATTATTTTTCTTTTTTTTAATCATAATATTTAAGGGAGGCCTCCCAATAGTGTTTTCATTTTGTTATTTACATGAATTCCACCCCTCCTCCTTTATAAAAAGGAAGTCACCATTCCACTTACTTAAACCTCTCAAGACGATTTGGATAATAAAAAACCTACAGAAATAAGAACTAAATTACATCCCCTCAAAATAGAAGACTATATTTTGGTAGAACGGAAACCATGTTACTCCATTAGTGAAAACCAAAAGTAATTACCCAAAAAATATGTATCATCCTTCGATAACTTATTTTATTTTATTTTCATTTTCTACCCCAAAAATTATTATTATCACATGATTATATAATGACATAACTATCATAAATATAATTTAATGTTTTTATTCAGTGTTTTATACCAACACATACACACACTTACCTAAAATGGGTGATGAACTTACTGTTTGTGTGTATGGTGAACTACTACCTCACAAAATGATGTTGTTCGCTTTTCCTTTACCTCCCCTCATGGTAAATAATTATGATGGATATTTAATTTTTATTTGATATATATATATATATTACGTTTATAAAGTATATTTTTTTATAATTAATATATAAAAGAAACATTTATGATTCATATTTTGGATAAATACGATAACATCTTTGGTGGATGTGTTGACTATCGCCTACTCAAAGAAAAGTGATTTTTCACACCGTCCATGGAATATATTAAGGATGGGTTTAGTGAACATATATGATATTTATGAAATAAAAATTATACTATTATTTTATAATATATGTATCAATATTTCATTTACTTTCTTTCATTCAATTCTGTAAGAAAATGGAAACAACATTCATGCATACCTACGACCTACCATCTCCATGAAAGGTGTATTCCGTTTAATATTTCCATATTTAAAATATAATTATAAATTTTTATATAATGAATATATAGGATATATAATTCATGTTTTACAATCTATAAATACCTTAATCTTGATCTAAGTAAGAGGATATATAATAAAAAGTCAGAACATATACGATAAAAAAATCAGTTATTAACTGGAATGTATCTTTTTCATGGAATTGTTAATAAAATTGTAATATAATATCATAAGTGAATAATATATGATTTGATATATATAAATATGGTTCATTAATATATATATAATAAAATTTTATTTATCATGTAGTATTTTTTTATGTGTGTGAAGAAAGTCAATACTTCAGGTAATGGTTGTCTCATCTCACTTTTAATTTTGTGAGACTTATGCTTTATTCACAACTCATTTATTTCATGTGGTGTATATTATTTATGTGAATTTATTATATAATTCTAATAATTAAATTTATTTGTATTTATATATTCATTTTATGACATTTCTTTTATGGTTTTGATTGTTCCAATGTTACCAAATCACTAATATAATTTTTTCCCAATTCTATTTCAATTATACAAATGTGATGTTATTTACTTATTTTCTTCTAAGATGTGTATATACTACCTTTTTATATTTTATATCATGAATATACTTCTTTTAATGATATTATATGCTCAATGTAACATAACTATTTCATGGGTATTATGATTCAAATGATTCAAAGTGGTATGGGACACTATGAAATGTTTCAAGATTATTTTCCTCACGAATGGTTGTAAATAATAATTTTATAATTATTTACCATATAAGGTGAAATAAAAGGATTTATTTTTTTAGAGTTTGTATCTCAATATTGATTAATTGATTACTCAATAAAAAATTATATTAAAATGTATTTGAATAAAATCAGGAAACTAATTTAAATATGGCATAGTTTTCTAAAATAGTAGTTTGATATTATAATTAATCATTTAAAATATTTCATAAAAGATTTATTAGGTCTTGGTTAAAAAAATATATATTATTTTATCCAATGAAATCAATTTTCTTATTTAAAAACATATATATCACTAATTAATATAATCTGTCAAACTGATGCTTTTTACTTTAAAGTAACAACATATTCTGTTTTTCAGTATAAAAATAAATAAAAAATAGAAAAAACACACCATGGAATTTGAATACAAAATGTTCAATTTCAATATGAGAATTATTACTCTCCACATGGAAATCATATACTTCTATGAAGATTTTATAAAATATATTTTGGATCGACAACCTCGATTGAGTGTTATAGTAGTATACAAACTATCTAGAACTCATAGGACATCTTCCACGTTAATTGTGGGAGTACAGATAAAAAATTTCACAACCGGACCTCTATAACAACATATGGTAAACATGAGTAAAAGGAGGTGAGAAAATATCTGTTTTTATTATAGTTTAATACATTAGACAGTGTGGTATATATTAAAACATATTAAACCTCACTATGCGAAATGTAAATATATATATAAAAAATAATGTAAGAAGAGTATAGAGATCGTGTTACTTTGTTTAATATTATATATACCTCAGTAATATCAAATATAAATTTAAATGGAGATCGAGTCAAGTTCTAAATTTTTTATAATGATCTGTGTAACAAACTCCATCTTGTGAGTCTATAGTAACTATTCAAAATGTTCAATGGGATTAGTGTTATCTACAATTAATCATAGGTACGAATGTGTTGTGTGTGGAAGACTTCACAGCTGCTCATATCTCTTCATGCGTACAAGTATAACATTTCATTCATCAGTTCTCATATTATCATAAGGGATTCTACTTCATGTTTTAATAGAAACATAATCAAAGAGAATCTACAATATCTTCTTTTCCATTTACTGCACATTCTAACACTAAAAATATATTACCTCTGAACTCATCCTAGTCACTATTGGTCACCATATCAATAGAAATTGGTAAAATAGTAGCAGTATGTTATCTTAATGAAGAATATATCTGTAACAAATGAGATACTTAAATCAGATCAATCAATGATCCCTAATGATATATTTATTCTAGAATGTAGTGTACCCCATTATTTGGTGAATACCGTAGTATATATCCCATTATTCATAAATAAGGTCCATCCTACTTTCTAAACACTTAGTAGGATGCTCAACCGCTGAAGGATTTTTAATTATGTACTCAACTAAACCTAGAACAATTACAAGAGGAGTCTCAGTATCATGGGTCTCAATAGATATCTAGTCCTAAAAAATTGACTCTAAATACTCATCATAAATATGTTCATCCACATGTTTCTCAAAGAAGTAATAATTCTCATCTTATGAACAAAAACATTATCTAACTCTATCTGATGATCATAAATAAACACGTTGTTTCCGTCAATAGTCACATCAACAAATTGATAACTTCTTAATCTTGGGTATTTCTCCCCTGTAAGACATGTATCACCCTTTTCTATATCAGAAATATATACTGCACCCAAAAACTAAGACTCTCCTCTAATTTGGAAATAAAACCATTAGGAGAAAAAATTGATATGGAGGAATCTCAACATCATCTCTTCAAATTTTACTCTTTAACCTTATACATATAGTCCTTAATCGTCATCATCTCCATTTTCCTAAAAATATTTGGAATTACTATTGAATTTATCTTTATTAGGCACATTAATCTCTTCCTCATCACTTTTTAACAATTTCTCTTTTTTAGGTAGAGTCCACGGTGGACTGTGAGCTCTATGTGAGAATGTATGATATCTAAGAGATAGGTACCAGCCACTCACCTCATCAATAGAAAATTACTTATCCTATTTTATAGTAGAGGTATAATTCTCCTCTTCCTTTTCATCATTGGAGTATTAAATACTTTCATGAAGCTCTAGAAAAAGGTCGACAAGGTCACTTGGTTCAGACGGATGATCTACATGATTAAATTGATAATAAATATTGTCATTATCAGATACCCATTTACTTTTTCAAGGGTTCCAACTGATATCCATCCATATAAAAATAATTTTAGTGATACAAAATACACCACAACAGACAAAAGAATATTAATATTTAATAATAAGTCCTTTGGCATTAATCCTAGTAGAAATCAACTTTGGGTTAATCATAGAAATCAATCCAGAGGTTGGATTGGTCATTTCTATAATATGAAGCATGAGGTATCTAAAATGGTTTATCATCTATCATGTTTTCATAAGACATAAAAAATACACATCATTATACCTTAATTTGGAAAATTAACCCTTCCTTGGACACAACAAGAGCACGATTAATTTGAATAAAAACCTTCATTAAACATCAAATTTTGAGGAAATTAGCCTTATAATTGTTCTATATACAGTTGACATAGTAAGGGATTATTCGTAGATGAAATAATAACTGTCATTTGGAATCATTTATTATTAGTAATTGAGCACACTTGCATGTTGTATATCTAAACAACTAGCTGACAACCATGAAGAAAAGGAAATTATATGGCCATTAATCGTTGTTCACACCAAGTATTCTTCATCTTATTAAAAAATATACACAAAATGATATAATTGATATACCAACCTAGGATAAAATGGTATCTAATTTAAATAGATCTAATACATCCATCCTTGGTTTTTTTTATAACATTCAGCACTAGAAGCTTACTAGAAAACCACTATTTGTCTTGAAAATCAGTCTCTTGAATGATTATACACTTTTCTAGAACATGACTCATTGGTCTTATAAGTGCATGTTTATGTAGTTTCCCTTTCATATTATCTTCCAAATAAAAAATTACTTGACAATACATGGAATGATTCTTTATGCTAGCAATGGAGGTAATATTGGTTGGCTCAATCAAAGGTAATTGGAAGGTTGAAATTTCAAGAGAAAAATATCACACATGGATCAAGAGAAAAGGTAATGAGGATACAATTTATGTTTAAACTAAAAAAAGTGACACATTTATCAATTTGAATTTTTATAGAACTAATAAAATAAAAATTTGGAATTATGATAAATTTGAACAATAACTAAAATAAAAACCATTAGATTAAAATTTACTACTTGAAATAGAAAATTTTACAAAGGCATGAGAAAATTTTCAATGGTGAGACAGACCAATAGTGAGAAGATAAATGGTTGAATTTATATAATGATGGGAACTATATTGTGGTGATAAGTCTAAAATGGTGAGAAGTATGAATGGTGATACATAACCAATGGAGATAAATACCCAACTATGAGACATACCCAATGAGGGGTCATTCGCTATAGTGAGACATTCACAATTGTGAGTCCCATAAAATTAAACATAACCAAATTGATCCAACCTAATTCACGTATAATGTAATTAATTATCTCAAAATTTAAATTCTTAGTGATTATATTATAAATATGATGTTATGTACCAATTTATTCAAGACTGATATCAACCGTTTGAAAATTATCACTCAAAAAGTAATGTCTTACATCAATATGATTTGTTCTATAATATTATATACAATTGAAAGTAATTTTTATATATCTTTTATTATCATAGATTATAGGGTCATATTGTAATTCATATCCATTGTTAAGTAATGTGTGTTTCATCCATAGATTGTGTGCATGGTTGCAACCTCCAGCTAGGTGCTCAGCTTCAGCAGTAGACAGTGAAAAAGAATTTTGATTCTTACTACACCATGAAAATAGAGACTTTACTAAAAAGGGGAATGTTCAAAATATGTCTTTTCTATCAAACATTAATCCACCAAAATAATCATCTGAACAACCAACTATGTCAAATGATTTTTCTTTTTGGGTAAAAATATCCAAAATTTGTAGTATAATTGATGTATTTAAATATTATTTTTAAAAATATAAGATGTGACAATTTCAAATTACCTTGAAAATGATCACACAAACATACACTAAACATTATTTTAGTTTTCTTTCTAGTACGGTAGATAAGACTTCCAATCATTCCTCTATAACTGTTTTAAACCACAAGTTTACCAGCTTCATCAAGATCCAACTTATAGGTAGTACTCAAATGAGTTTCCCTAATATTAGATTTATCCAAAATAAAAAAATTGAATGATCCTTAGTATATTTACTTTCATATAAAATAATTCCTTTTTATATTGAAAAATACAAAACCAATAAAAAATATTATTTCACCCATTAAAATCATTTCAATTTTTTTTGCATTATTTTTGAAAAAACAGTACATAATGCATTTTTTTAAGATCCAAGAAAGTAGCATCTACATAGATTTCTATAACTAAAAAATCTCTTGAAATTCATTCTAGAAAAAGCATAGGATCAACAATTACTTTTTTAAAACATTTTTAAATAATAAAAGTGTTGATATTATCAAACTAAGCCTTAAGAGATTGTATTAAACCATAGAAAACCTTTTTTTAAAAAAGAAAACATTATTTTGAATATGAGCATTCTAAGAAACAATGGTTGTTCAAAAAACATCATCAAATATATACCCATTTAATAAATCACTCTTGGAATTTATTTGATATAGTTTGAATTATAAATTAGCTTCACAATTTGGTAGTATTATAATGTATTCATGTTTGGATACTAGTGAAAATGTCTCTTTATGGTCTATTCCATTTTCTTGACCATAAGTGTCTGCAACTATTCTAGTATTGTTTCTTAATACTGTTCTTGATTCACTTACCTTGTTTACAAAAACCCAGTTAGTGAATATAATCTATGTGTATATGTGTCTATCAACATGTTCTCAGAATTTATTTCTTTTAAAATAATATTGTTCTTTTTACATATCCATTACCTATAATTTATCATTGATTACATCATTGATATTCATTGGTTCTAGTGGGGACAAGAATTTTTTATGTTCAACCTGGTTTCTTGGAGAATATCTGGTATGTGGATCTCTTTCTAGGTATCCAACTAAAACATTTAAGGTATAGTACTTAAGGGTCCTAAAATCTCTATAAAAATCATGGCTAGTCACTATAGGTTCATCTACAGGTTCATGATTAGGAAGATCTGGAAATCCCTCAAAATTGGATGAATTTTATGATTGTTTAACAGAAGAATCATTAGGTTTGGGATTTAGGTTTAAATTTGATAAATCATCCTCGTTGTTTTGAAAATATTTATTAGGTTCATGTGGATTGGTCTAATCAAATTTGATATAGACTTATTTTTTCAAAAGCTTGTCTTTTTTTTAAAAAGGTTATAGGCCTTACTGGATGTTGATTAACCCATGAAAATTTCTTCATCAATCTTAGAGGACATTTTTTCCTAATTATCCACAGTGTTATGAATAAATACTTTTCAATCATGAAATACTACTGACGGTCAAGGAAGCCCTTTTTTATTATTTTGTTAATCCACCTTTCAAGGGTTGATGTGGAACCCTTACAAGTCCTTAAGGATTAAGGGCAACTACATGACCCTCCGGTATTAGAGGAAATAACACAAACAAGATAACATGGAACTACTCCTCCCTAGAACATTTCAAGATATCATCACCCCCCTTCGCAAGGCTGGTTGGATAGTTATCCTGTGTAGAGATGCACAGGCATGATACCTATGACAATGTCATACCCTATCGTTCTTCCAATTCCTATTAGCTCTGCTCTGGTTAATGTGACTACTCTAATCTTTATCTGGAGCCTTGTCCCTTGTAGTCTGACTGGTACATCAACATATTAATGTGGCCCAAAAAACATGGGGTGATTCGAAGTCCTTTAGGTGGCCCAAAGGCCTTGAGAGAAAATTTCCCCAAAGTCCTTGGGTGGATCAAAATCCTTAATAGACTCGAGGACCAAACTGGTGGCCCGAAAGACCAGATGGATGAATAGTTATGGCTGCTACAGAACCAATCATTACCTTCTACAATGATGCTACAATACTGATACAGTACACGGAAATATGTCTCCACTCATGTTTGATCTTGAGTCTCTTTAATGCACTTGTTGAGTCCTCACCAATCGGGCTAATGCTCATATACCAAGAACTGTAAAGCAATTAACATTAGTTTGTCTATTATTTCAATGCTTATAAGGGGTATTTTTCAAGATAGGTCTAATTAAAACACAATTTATTTTGTAACATGATATATTTACAGCCTCTTCCCAAAAGTAGACTGGTAATTCATTTTTACTCAACATGGTTTAACCGACCTCTTGAAGTGTTATATTCATTATTTCTATAAATATATTATTCTGAGGGGTCCCCGGAGAAGATAAGTTATGACCATATCAATTTTTTGATAAAATGGATTCAATGTCATCATTTCCAAAATCATGGTCATGGTCACTTCTTAAGGCCATAATTATAAGTAAACATATGTTCTCTATAGATCTGGAATACTTCGTGAAGTAAAATTAATATTTAATTTTGTGATCTAGAAAAAACACTCAAGTTTGCCTAGAAAAGTTATATACTAGTACATAAACATAGTTCTTCCAATTAAAACTATAAATTCTGTATGGTTCAAATACATTTATATGAACCAACACAATAGGTTGAGAAGTTGAATATTATTTTATTAATTAAAAATAAATCTTTCGTTGTTTCTCTTTTTGAACGGGGTTATAGACATTGTCATTTGGGAGCTCTAGTTTTTGTAGATCCTTGAATTCCCCATTATTAGTAATCTTCTAAATTTATTGAATATAACAATTTCATAGTTTCTTAAGAAATAAACAATATTATTTAGTAATGGGACTCAAGAATGATACATTTTGATAAATAAAAGAATTAATATCAAAATTATAAACATTTTCATTACATAATACTTAAAAAAGTAATGCATTTTTTGAATAATAAACACTGCATAATTTGTTCTCAAATTTTACATGAAAACCATCAACACATAATTGTGGGATGCTAAAAAATTTATTCTTAAAAACATTAATAAAAAGTAAATTATAAATTTTTTAGAGTTGATGTTACCAATTTATCCAAGGATAATGATTTTCTATTTAGAATTATCACCAACTGTGACATGATAACCATCAATCATTATTAGGTTCTTTAATATATAATATTCTACAATCATATAACTTTAACATCAATGTTCTATGTACCATATACTTTTATAAGAGGCCATCAAGAAAATTTCCTATAAAAAAGGTATATGAGAAATCATTTTGGTACCCATATTTTCTTGGATCTAGAAGTGTCAGTAATTAGGGATTTAGAAATAAAAATTTTTCTTGATAGGTCTCTTATATATAGATTGAAATATTTTGGAAATAATTATTTTTTTTGTCACATTGAAAAGTAATTTGTTGTAGTACTTTCATATTTCATCGTAGATACAAATGTGCTCTACACTATTATTATTTTTCCTGGTTGGTTTCCTAAACCTAAAACATACTTAAGAGTGTCTGTATTCCCTTGAAACTATGTATGTTATTCTATTACATTTGTAAATATTTCTAAATATGTCTTATGTTTCTCATCGTAAAATTTATGCTCTGTATTCTCTTTTAATAACATATAAATTTTCTTATTTTCAATATATAAAGCAGAATTAATATTGAATGATAAATCATGTTATCATTTAAGAAAATTATATTTTCATCTTAGTTCATTAAAAGTGGAATCAATAATACTACAAATTCATACATTTCTTCTTGAAGAATTTCATCATGATTATGTTCATTCTCAGAATTATAAGATTTAATCACTAGTAAAACATTAGAAACAACAGGTACCTAGGATACATTATCCATGAAGCACATGTTGTCTCTACCAGACATTTATTCATTATTAGAGTAAAAATCATTAGATTTTTTCTCAAGGGAACTCTAAGATTCTATCATTTCTTTATTATACCTTCGGTCCATTTCATCATATTTCATCTTATTTTACAGTATTGGAAATTCTACCTTCACATGTCTTTATTATTGTATTTATAATAGGTAATTTCATTTTCATCCTTCTTCTAATCATTTTTTTGTATCCTTTTGTATCATACATTCCATTATTGTCGAAATTTATGAAAAATTTCTTCTTCTTATAAAACTTCTTAAATCTTCTAGCATGATCAGTCATCTCCTCATCATTGTTTAGAGGTGACTATATATCGCTTTAATATTTAGTTTGGATCTTTTACTTTTCTTTTTATCTCTATTTGGATGTATTAGACTTGAAGGATACTGAATTTACTTTCATCTCATCAACTAATTCAATGTTTACATTAGTTTATTCATCATACATTATCAGTTTCCCAATCATCTCATTGACTGGATGTTTTCTGATGTCTCATGAAGCCCTAATTGAAACAAATGTGCCTATTTATCTTTCTAGATAGAATATTAGCAATATAATATTCTGATCTTTGTCAGATTCTGGTGATGTGGGTTTAAAATATACTAATTTTCCACATATTTGTTTTTCAGATTTTTAATAACTTATTTAATTAATTTGTCCCTTTTTAATAATTAATTTCACATTAACAAATTTATATTATAATTTTTCAATTAATCAACTTTTAGAATGAATTTTTTTTTTACATTATAACTATTAATTATGATTTTATGGGTTACTCTTAATATGATAAAATAAAAATTAATTTTTTTAATTATGCATAATGATATTTATTTTAATTTTGGGTTAATTAAAACATAATTTAGTTAATATTAAAATAATTTAATTTTCAATCTTTTAATTTAATATTAATAATTAGTTTAACATTATTTAATAAATTTTATTTAATTAGATTACTACTAATAATTTAATTCTTTAATTTGAATGTTTAATTAATTTAAAAATATAGTGTCAAATTAGTCAATTACTCTGATTTTTAATTTAAGATATTTTAAAATTTATGTTTAATTTTCATTCTATGTTTTGATTTTTTTTATTTTTTACTTTTTTATAGTTTTATTGATTCACTTATTATGTTTAGGTATTAATTATTAATTAATCAAAAAAATGTTTTTAATTTGAAATTTCTTATTTCATAACTATTTAAATTTTATAAATTTTCAATTGATTCCTTTTTAGTTTGCATTTTAAAGATTGAGACACTACCAACAAAGTCACCATAGGAAAATTTCTAATGGTGGCTCGCCCTTTGTCATTTTTTTTAAAATAACAATCCAATGGTAACTAATTTGATATTATCAGGGCCTCCTCCTCTACAAACCATCAAAAAAAAGAGACATCGTTCCTTTTCACCTTATCATCAGAAACAAGCCAACATTACAACCAGTGTTATTTCTCCTGGAGTCACTACCACAATCACTACCTTCTATTAGTGACACACAGCCAAGCCATTTTTTTCAGGGGACACACAGTCTTTGTTCCTCTACACAAGCCACTGTCACCAATCCCCCCTCGCAAGTCACCATCACTGCTTCCCTTTGACCCACCTCCAGCTTTCACTCATCCAACTCATTATCATATAAGTCTATAAATCTAACCCGATGAATACTAGATCTGAAACAATCTCCTCCTAGATTTGATGAATCTACTTCTGATTGTCGCTGTAGAATGAAAGGATGACACCACCATGAGGGTCACTATCCTATATGAAGAATGAGTCTGCCACTCAAATCACCGAATTATTATGACGGAAGAAAGCTGATGTCGTTGGGGATGGTCACCTCCATAGGTGGAGTCATCATCTCTAAAACCTAAAGCCACCCATCTTTGAGTTTTCCGCAAGGAAGAGGGGCCCTAGAGCATATGCAGACAAAGTCTAATAGGAATTGTTGACAAATCCATGGACCCCCCCCCCCCAACGGGCATGCTCTTCAATAGGGAGTAAAAGAAATATTAAAATAAAATAATAATAAAAAATTTAAGAATAATAATAAATTAAAATAAATTAATTTTACCAATTAAATAAATAACAAATTATTAAAATAAAAAAATAAAAAAATTATATAATAATAATTACAGTATTAATAATAATTGATAATAGTTAAAAATTCATAAAATTAATTATTACAATAAAATAATTAAATAAAACAATTAAGATAGTAATTTTTTAATTAATATTAATTATAATAAATAATAGTTAAATTTAAATTAATAAACCTAATAATTTAATTATTTTTAAAATTTTAATAATAACTATTTATAAAAATATTTATTTATTTATTAAAGTTCAATTCTTTTAAACGGTGGGACATATAATTATTTTAATTTTTGAAGAACCTATTGTTATTAATATATTCATAACTTATTATATACTCTCTTTAATAATTGTATATGAAATGTGCATAATTTGTGTGAAATGCTATTGTTTTAATATTAACTGTAATTTTTGGAAAATATAAGAATTAATCAAATCAAGTCATTTTACTATGTTACTTATAACTCTCACCCTACTTATTCAAATTGTATGATTATTTTTTTTAGTGTTCCTTACATAAATTATAACATTTCATTAGAATGGACCATTATCCAAATCCTCTATTTGGAGGGTCATATGAATCACACAAGAAGGTCAATAGAATCTATGAAGAAACTAGATCATCCCAAAAGATTGAATTACTGGGCTCCATCTATATATTCAAATAAATTTATTTTGATCAAACATTCTGGGGATAGTTCAATTTCTCATTTATTAAAAATTTTAGTCCTGAATCCAGAATAAACGGTCCCATATAACGCTTTGAAGTCCAGCATATAATTCTGTATGGGAAATCAGATCAGAACAATAAATTTGATTTTTCCCATGATAGAGACATATATTATCTCTGATATTTTGTGGTGTGAAAGATGAGATATAGCTGGCAGGCTTTTTTGAAGAAGTCATTCGGATTTGAAGGCTTCTTCATATTCAAAAATCCATTCACATTTTATCCACTGAAAATGTATGGTTAGAATTGGACAGTTTAATATTATTTATGAAAACAAACACAACTTTGGCTACATTAGTCCAAATGCCTCCAAATTTTGAGATCCGACTGAAAATGTTAATATATAAATATTTGAAAAAAAAATCTCTTGATTTGGTTGTCTGAAATATTAAATTGGTGAGGAATCATGAGTGGTAGTTTTGGAATACAAACGGCCTAAAACATTGGGCTATAAATACATCCCCCTCATATCCTTGCAAGAGGTTGGAATTTCAAAAAATAAGATCACACATTGGAAAGACAAAAAAAATTCCAAAGGCTTGGGAGGACCTTATATACTAATGTTTTTACTTGAGATACCCTTCCTCTCTTTCTTTTCATTTACTTTTGTGTTCCTTTCATTTGTAATTGCGTAAGTTTTTTTCAATTTTTTTTAGAATTTTAATGCATGTTTCTTATTCATATTTTATTTTAATCATCCAAACTATGTTCTTAAATATTAATTCTCTTAAAATTCATGAAATTAATTTTAAATCTCTTTTCATCTTTTTCTTCCTCATTCAATCGAAAGTCCATTTTTAATTCTCATCGTTGTTCTTATGTGTTTGTTCGATGCACAACTCTTTTCTTGTCCTATTATTTTCATTCTATATATAGATAACCACCATAAACACTTATTAACGTATTAATAACTATCTTAATGGATGATTAAATCAACCATTGGGGTGATTCAAAATTTAGGTATGTTTAGTGATTGAGAGTATTTTCTCGATGAATATTCTTGAAATTAACATTATGTATATTGGACATAAAATGTCATTGATTAATGAATTGTTTTGTTTAACATGTGGTTTACATGGATTATTAGAGCCATAAATACACTACCATAAACATGTACTGACTTAGATTATAACCCAATGTTAGGTTAAGGCTTGGATTAAAGCTTTAACCCTAAGGAATTCCAATCAACGTCTTCTTATGAAGTGGGTGTTAATTTAATGAAATATACAGCAAAGCTCAAGGATATCAAAAGATTAACTCCCTAAGGATGAACTCACACTAATCTATATCAAATTGTTAAGTCAAACAGAAACAATTAATTAGTTCATTTAATCTCTACATACAACCCCCCCCCCCAATCAAAACACAATAAACTAAAAACAATCGACTATTAAAAAGTATCATCACTGAGGATTCGACCCGAGTGATGCTATACACATTAGCAGAGAATCAGAACCTTGAAATGTTGATAGGTTATAATCGTCTATGCATTAAAATGGAACCATTTCCAGGGATGGTGCAATTAAGTTGTCATTAGATTCTGGTATGTGTAAATAAAAAATAAAAAATAAAATTATGAAAACACACACAATGAAAAATCAGCCTTCTTATAAAAATGATAAAGGGATAAAACACAATGAAAACTAGCCTTCCTATTTCATCTAAAATCTCTATAAATACCCTGTAGCCTCCCAAACAATCCCTCATATTTTTTTGATCCTAAAATTGAGCAAACTCTTTGCCAACATAGGAGGAACATTTGGGATAATCAAGTCATTCACGAACCAGTCGGTGTCCAACCATTGAATTACATATGGACAATCCATGGGAATAAACACTTAAAGAACTTAATTCCCATGATATGAATTACCAACCCCTTGTTATTAAATATAAAAATATAGTGGCTGACATAGAACTCAAATAAGGGTTGATTTATCTTTTTCCTCATTTCCATGGTCAAAGACGGTGGGGATCCACATCTTCATATTAAACAGCTCCAAGTGGTGTTATCTACCACGAAGCCTCAAGGGTTTTTCTAAGAACAAATCAAACATCAAGAATTCCATTTCTCCCTAGATTAAATTGCAATTTCATGTCTCTAATACCTTCCTCCTAGTTTCATAAACTCTTGGATTGACATGAAATTAATTTTCATGGAGAATCATTTTTACTTCAAATAGAGCTTCTATAAAAACGAAATTTGTGGTATTCATAAATTCCCCAATAAATAAATCCATGATTATTGGAAGAGATTCAAAAATATTATGGCAACCTGCCCTCACCACTATACACCTGACCAACTCTTAGTAAAATATTTCTACGAGGGGTTATTATCTATAGAGATAACTCTTATTTATACTGCAAGTGGTGGTGCTCTTATTGCTAAAACTCCAACAGCTACAGGAGATCCCATAATAAGCATGGATACAAACAAATAACAATTCCATACTCAAGAACATTCTCAAGTACAAACAAGCTCATGATAATAAATTGATAGAGTCAAAAAAGATGATAGAGTGGATGATTGAACATAGAGGTCTTGTGCGACAACTAGTTGTGGCTTCCAATGCCCGAACCTCATCTTCTCCACAATCTATATTCCCTAGACCTATCATGAACTGTGGAATATGTAGCTCTCCATCTCATCCAATTAACACATGTCCACAACATCAAGAGGATCCCACTGATTTATATAGACCAATAGAGCTCAATGCAGCATATGATTAGTGGAACACCAACCCTCAACAATCATGTCAGTTCTTTAGAAACTCCTACCAACCCCACTCCAAGCCCTTCTCTTCTACCTTTAACCAAGGCTTGAAGTATGGTTATCCCATTTCTCGTCCCCCTCTATTCCCTCCTATAAAACCAAACCAATTCTAATTTGTTCTAGGTGTTGGTAACTTTCAACAACCTTACCCTTTTGTTTCTCAACCTCAAAGGATCAATCCTCCAATTCATCTTCCTAGATTCCACTATCATAGTTAGCCTTCCACATTCCCAAACCAATAAAATCTCTTTCCCAAGAACCAAAATCAATTTAATCCCAATGTAGGACATGTATATTCTTCCATGAAACTATGGGAAAGTGTAGTGGATGATCTTTCCTCCTTCACCCATTCCAGCCTTAAAAACATTAAAAAAAAATTGGTCAACTTGCATCCCACCTAAGCTAGTAACAACAATCAAATTCTTCCCCACACCCATATTAACCATTACCCAAACCCAATGGTAATTTAAGTGAAATTGAAATTAGTTCGGGGAAGAAAATATTTTTTCCTTAATATAAGTCCTCAAACCCCCCTTTGAATATTGAACTAGAAAATGAAAAGAAAAAGATACATGAAAATTAATCTGAATCCATTCCCTCACCTCCTTCCATTCCACATAAGAATCCAATACCTTTTCCTTAAGCTGTTTTTAAGAAAATATGTCCTTTGAACCAGGTCCAAAAATTCTCGACATGTTTAGACGTGTTGAAGTGAACATTCCCCTCTTATATTCTATCAAAATAATATGAAAGTATACAATTTTTCTCACGTAATTGGGAACCCATAAAAAGACATCTTCTGACCATTGAGGAATTATTGTCCCAAGATTCCCTACACATTAAGTGAAATGATCCTATGACCTTTAGAGTTCCATGCTAAATAAGAAGTTCATGCATCAATGATGCACTCATATACTTAGGGGCCTCAATATATTTCATGCCCAAATCCATCTTCTCTAACCATGGTCTAGGTCCCTTACATCCAATGGGTGTTGTCATTCAATTGGCCAATCGAATCACTTCTAGTCTTGAGGGTATAATCAAGGATGACCTTGTTCGTGTGAATAATCTTTTCTTCCCTACTGATTTATATGACCTTGAGATGGAAGGCGACACAAACTCTTCTCAATCTACATTAATTCTAGGAAGACCATTCCAAATGACATCCATAACCTAAATTTTTGTCCATTCAGGAATCTTATCCACGTAATTTTGTGACCAACTAGTCAAGTTCAAAATTTTCCAAGCCATGCAAAACCCATCTGAGGATCACTCTAAATTCTCAATCCATGCTATTAAGGACACCTATGAGATTCAACTGAACTCCTTTCCTTCATTTTCATCATGTTATAATAAGATAATATATTTTGAAATCTTCCCCATGATTAAAAAAGTTATAAATGGTGAAGATGATTTGGACCTCTCATTTATAGACTCCATAAATCTAGGGGAATTTGAAAAACCTCTTGAATCCCACATCAACTTTGATTTATACTGCTCTTCCATGGACAATAATAATGAAAATGAAACTAAAGAAACTGAAATACCTTCCTCCATTCCTTAGTTTTCTAACCCAAAAATGAATAATGGGATTGATCTGAAACCTATTACTAAATATTTGAAAAATAAATTCCAATTCCAAGATCACTATTATCCAATCATTATCTCTACCACACTTACATAAACTGAGGAGTCCAAATATTTTTTGGTGTTCTATGAAAAGAAAAAGGCCTTAGGTTTGACCTTAGATGACATACCAAGAATCAAACCTGCTCTTTTCATGCATCACATCAATCTTGAGGATTCATCCAACCCCATTAGACAACCATAAAGAAGACAAAATCCACTCATACTTGAAGTATTTAGGGAAGAGATCACCAAGTTTCTTCGAATTGGTATTATCTACCAAATTTTTGACAGTGAATGGGTTAATCAAATTCATTTTGTACCTACGAAGGGTGGGATAACTATTGTCACAAATGAATATGAGGAGTTAGTCATAACTCTATTAAAGAACAAATGGTGTGTTTCAATCACCTATATGAAATTGAATTTTGAATCAAGAAAAGATCACAACCCTCTTTCATTCATTGATAAGATGCTTGAATGGTTAGCTAGAAAGATACACTATTATTTTTTTAATGGATACACCAGCTACTTCTAAATCCCAATCGAACCTCAGTACCTGGAAAAGACTAATTTCAATTGCACCTTTGGAAGACATGCATATAAAATAATGCCTTCTGGCCTTTTCAATGTTCCAACAAAATTCCATAGGTTTATAATCAGTATCTTTTCTAAATTCATTGATCATTGCATGGATGTATTCATGGATGACTTTACCATTCATGGTGAGTCATTTGAATAATTCTTGAATTCACTCTCTATGGTCCATCAAAAGTGTGTCAAGTGTAACCTTGTTTTAAATTTTAAAAAAATTCACTTCATGGTATCATATAGGATTATTCTAGGGAACCTAGTTTCAAAAGAGGGTATGGAAGTTGATACTGCCAAAATTTAAGTGATCCAATCACTTCCTAAACACACTTCTATTTGAGATATCCTTTCATTCCTCAATCATTCAAGTTTATATCAGTTATTCATCCACAATTTCAGTAGGGTTTCCCTCCCTCTCACTCAGTTGATCCAAAATGATGTTATTTTCCATTTTAATGTGGATTTCTATAGAGACTTCATTGGAATAAAAAATTATCTTACATGTGCCCCGATAATCCACCCCCATATTGGTCTTTACCCTTTGAGTTGATATTTGATGCATTTGAGAGAGTCGTTGGGGTTGTTATTGGTCAAAGGAGAAAACATATTCCGCATGTCATCTGTATGCCTCAAAAACATTGGATGAAACTCAATACCACTACACTGTGACTAAAAAGGAACTTTTCACAGTGGTTTTTTCCTTAGATAATTCTAGCCCTATAAAATAGGTTCCAAAGTCATCAACTTCATAGATCATTCGGCTATGAAATTCTTAATAAAGAATAGTGATTCCAAACCGAGGCTAATATGATGGATCTTAATGATCCAAGATTTTGAACTATAAATAAAAGATAGACCATGAAAAAAACCAGGTGGTTGATCACTTGAGTATAATTTATAATTCTTCTCATTCTAAAATAACTGATCTATAATTTCCAAAGAATCACCTTTCATCTCTCACTCCAAAAAAATACCATGGTATGACCCAATTGTAAATTACATGGTTTCAAGTGGTTTTTCTAATAATTTTTCAAAAGAACAAAAAATAAAGCAGAAAAGTGATTCAAAATTATATTTTTTGGAATATAATAATCTTTGGAAAACTAGGGAAGACATAGTAATTAGGATATGTGTTAATGAAGATGAACATTCCTTCGTCTTTGAATTCTATCACTCACTTCTTAGAGGTGAAATAATTGGACCACAAAGGACCTCTCGAAGTGTCCAAGCCTCTAGATTCTTCAAGCCATTAATCTTGAAGGACTCATATGAGTTCTGTCAATCATGACCCACTTGCCAAAAGTTTGTCACAATTTCAAAGAGAAATGAAATTCCCCAAAAGCCGTTAATTTTCTATGAGATCTTCGATTTTTTGGGCATCGTTTTCATGGGACCATTCTCTCTATCCATTGGATTCTCATACATTATTCTTACAGTTAATTAGGATTCTAGGTGGGTCGAGGCTAAACCCACAGGAAAGGGTGTTTCACATACTATTAGTGAGTTCTTATAGACACACATCTTCCACCGATTTAGCACACCACATTCCATGATATGTGACTTAATAACCAATTTTTTCTAATAGAACCATGGAATCTATTTTGAAAAATAATGGGGTTTCACATAAAAATTCAACTGCATATCACCCCAAAACAAATCTCATGGTGGATCTTTATAATAGATAAGTGACCATAGTGCACGAGAGAAATGTAAAACCCACCAGAAAAGACTGTCCTGAAATTCTTGGTGAAACAGTTAGGGATTATCTAACTTCCTGTAAAACACCAATTGGGATGTCTCGTTTTAGGATAGTTTTTGGTAAAGCATGTCATTTTCTATTTGATATCCAAAATAAGTCATTTTGGGATGTGAATATTTATAATTTTGATTTTAAAAAATCTGGTGAAGAAGGATTTGTTTCAATTGGATGAATTAAAGGAGCTTTGAATCTATTCATGTGAGAATTCCAATATATACAAAGAAAACTCTATGGTTCCCCCTAGAAAACAAATCCTACGAAAGGTATTTCATGATGGTGAAATGGTAAGGCTCTTCAATTCAGGATTTAGGCTTCTCATAGGTAAGATTAATTCTTTTTGGGAAGGCCTTTTCATTATGTTCATGTTAAACCATATAGTGCAGTGCAAGTCCATGAACCATCTTCAAAAAGGACATCAATAGAAAATGGACATCGGTTAAAGAATCACCAAGAGAAAACACAAAATCCTAGAACCCCCTTGACTTCCATCAGATCCAAAACTTCCACTGACCCACCACTTGATGGGGATGATGACCGACAAAATTCAAAGCTGGGGGAACCTGTTTCCCTTAAAATCGCTCTATCTCTTCCTCTCTCTACATCTTTATTCTTCTTATTCCATCTTTTATATTTTTACCAGTTTCTTCATTCAACCCTATATTTCTCTATTTATCTTTTGTGAGGGTGTGTTTTTTAAATACACTAAAAAATGAAAAAAATGACAAAATGAAAAGAATAAAAAATAGTTCTACTTACTCACCATCCACTTTTTAAATTTTTTCCAACCATTTTGGGGAGTCAAAAGACATGGTTTAATCTCAAAAATTTTGTTCTTTTATAATATATTGGGATAAATAATATTGTTTAAAACCCCCCAAAAAAAGTGAATACTCAATTTAATATTGCGAAAATGATTTTCCTCAATTGCAAGGAATAAAATTAGCTATCATGACAAGGTCACCTATGACTATATTTTCATTTTTTGTATTTTAACCCCTAATTGCGAGTCTTGAGTTTATGGACCTCTTATATGAATTTCCTACTTCGGTGTTCTTGAATATTATTGTGGCATTTTCTAAACCTCATAAGAATTAAAATTCCCAAATTTCCTCCCATAAACTTACATTAATCCTCTTTTTGAAATCCCCTTAGATCCTATAAAAAAAGTTTTCTTTTATAGCTACATTAAAATATCAATAACTTATTCCACCCAATATCTAGATGGATTTTCATTGCTTAATTTATTGAAATTTAAGTGTGGGGGAATGGATTACATTAGGGGTGTCGTTAGTTGATTTCACTATGTAGTCATATGCATGAGGGAAATCCTCCATTACTGTGTGGGGGATAGGTTATAATTCATTAAGGTTGGGGAATGTATATATTTTGTTTTCTTGTTCAACTGTTTTTGAAAAGTGTTCAAAAAATGAAAAAAACCAAAAAAATGAACAAATTGGTTATTTTTAGGGCAAGTAAAAAATCACACATCTTCAACATTTTATCATATTGTAAATATTAAAATTAGTTTCATGAGGAGATAAATCTTGGGTTGGGATGTGAGTATGCGATCTATTACATGTTCAACTTTCAAAAACATAAAAAAATGAAAAGAAAAACACTAATCATATAGAGAAGTTTTTTGTTTTGTAAATATTGTATCTTCTCATTCCCTTCAAATTTTCTCCCACTTTTGTGTCTTGATTCGCACAATTGTTCCCTTTTAAAAAAAATCATTTCTTTCCATGTTTCATTTCCAAAAAAAAATTCATTGTTTTACCCATGCTGATAGTTTACCCATCTGATCCTCTCTATTGGATATCATTTTCCTACCATCCCATAGCCACAAAGAACCCATAAAAAGGGTCTGTTGATTAATGTGCATTTTAGGATATGTAATGGAAGCTGATATCTATTTTAAAATCTAAGGTTTTAACTTTTGGTTGGTGAAATATTGAACCTACTTAAATGAATTTTATCATCTTGAGAGGTGTGAGTTTTGAGTGCCAACATTTTCCATTTATAAATTTAAGCATGAAAAATAAAATGTTTCAGGAACGTGATTTGTGTAACAATTTGTGGGGGGATTCAATATGGATGAGTGAAATGGTATAAACCTCCCCTGAGTGGGGAAAAAATTTAAGATTATTTAGTGAGTAAAAATGATTTTGTTATGTTTTTATATTTATTGCACATAAGGACACACACCAGACTAAGTGTGGGGGATTTTATGTTATTAATATTTCATAACTTATTATATAATACATTTACTGATTTTATATGAAATTTTCATAATTTGTGTAAATTAATCATGATTTAATATTAAATGTAATTTTTTAGTATTATTTGAATTAATCAAATCGAATAAGTTTACAATTTTACTTATAAATGCCTCCGTACATAACCAAATTGAATAAATATTTCTTTTTTGGGTTACCTACTCAAATTTTAACATTTTATTAGAAGGGACCATTCGACAAATTTTCCATTTGGATGGTCATATAGACCACACATGAAGGCCTACATAATCTGTGAATAACCCGATCCATCCATGAAGATTGAATAACTTGGCACAATATATAAAAGAATTTTTTTTATTCTCCTCAAACATTTAGATAACTATCAAAAGAGTCATGTATAAAAATTTCAAGAACCAAATCTAAAAAAAGGGATCCCAAAAGATTCTTTTAAATCAAAACCATAATTGTATGCAATAATTGAGATGAGTACACAAAATTTTATATTTCCCCTCATAGAGACTTCTATTTGAGCTGGTATTTTTAATTGTGATTGAAAATATATAGGCAGTCGACTGTGTTGAAGAATTAATTCAGATTTCAAGGAATCTTATGTACAATCCCTGGTAAATGAAGAATAATACATATTTCATATTTATTATTATTTATAAATAAAATATTAATTTTACTTTAAAGGGGTTGCTATGTTCGATAGCGTACCCGATACGCAACAGCGGGTTTCATTGGAATCTTACGCTGCACACTAATAATATAATATTATTATTTTAAATATTAGTTAACTCTTAGTCGTTGTATTGGCGGTAATGAATGAAACTAACTACAATATGATTATACATGATTTTTAAATGTATTTACATTTATTCAATAAAAAGTTAGAGGCTTAAAATATGAATGAATCTAATTTTAAGCATAATTTACATTAAAAGATTGATTTACTTCTTTTTAATAGAGAACCCTCATTAAATATAGTTTTGGTCACTTTAAAACATTCTAATTGACCAAATATAGTCCTTCTTTATAAAGGGGACATCAAATTTTACATTGGGTAATTTTTTGGTATTTTTCTGATAAAGTTCATTTTTTATGAATAGTGAAAAATTCTTTTTTTTATTCTAAAGTGACATTTAATATAATTTATTTATATGGTTACATTATATTTTTATTTGGTTTTAAAGTGAAATTGAAATATATTTTTACCATTTAATCTAATTTTGGTCATTTTAATTAATTTCACTTTGAAATAGGACATAAACAAGTATCAATCTTTTGATAGTTATTGTTTCATAAAAACACGCTATATGTTTTCATAATGGGACTTAATTTTAAAATTATGTAATTCCAATTCTATGTTTTGAATTTGGAAAAATAGGCATCATTTTTGAATTCGGAATATCAAATATATCTTAGGCTGAATTTTAGGTATTTTTCTGAAAAACATCAATTTTTGATGAATAGTGACACCACTTATTAGTAGTTAAAAAACCGACTTTTTCATTTAAATGAAATTTTACAACTTCTATGAATTGAATTTCAAAAATCCGACATACATCGTTGTTATCAAAATTTAAATCATGGTTCATTATGATGAAAATAATTTTTGGTGAATAGTAACCTTTGACTTTTGTTTACCGCGGTTAAAGGTATATAGGGTAATTCAAGGATAAAAGAATATTATAATAATTCAAAATTACCTTAACACTTGTCCTACCATTATTTTATGAGTAGTGGCCGACCATGGGATTCCTTGGGTTGATTTTGGGACCCCATGGAGCCACTTATGAAAGATAATGACACTTTAGATTAAATAATTTAATGTAAAACAAAATTGACTATAACAAAAATCATTTAGTACATTAATTTTTATATGGTGTTATATAAGTCATATTTTCGACTAAAAATATTAATCGTAAATCTAATAATATTTCATACATGATAGTACTTTTTTTAATTTTTATACATCGAATAAAATAAATTATGTATGTCAAAATAATGATGCAGTATTTACCTCATTAGTAAATAATTTAAATAAATAATATTATAATGATTACAATATTATCAAAAACATGTCCAATTCTGATTGGATGATTTTATTTCAAAATATATTCATCTTAGCTTCGATTATAATGATTTTTGTTCCTTTAGAAACCGAATATGATTATATAATAAAATAATGTTTTCACACTTTCCTAAAGAGCACCTCCTCTCCCTTATAAAAGGAGACCACTTCTATCCAATTCCTCACACCTCTGAAACCATTTGGATCATCCAAACTCTTCTCAATTAATCTCCATACATCCTTATCCTCCTCTTAGAAGCCTTACCTTAGCCATAAGGAACTTCAAGAAGCCCTTTGGTTCAATCCAAAGAGAGTTACCCAAATTAAAGGTAACAGTTTCTCTTAAATTGTTTTCTTTTATTTTACTTGTCCAACCCCTAAACTATTTTTATTTATTTATTTTGTAACAAAACCTTTATCCTATATATACTATGATGTTTTAATGAGAATAATTTTATCTACACTTACAAACACCTCTATCTAATGGATGAAGAACATAACATTTCCGTGGATGGAAAACTAAGGCCTCACAAAACGTTGATTGTTCAATTACATCTTACCGCCTCTCATGGTGGCCATTATGATGGAACTATATTTATATATCATATATATTATGTTTATGATTTCATTATGCTTATGTACTTCCCATTTATAGCACGCCTTTATGGTTTCCATTGTGGGTAAATATGATAATCTCATTTGAGGAAGTGCGGACAACCGCCCCCTCAAAGTGATGTGACTCGTTAATGCCTTAGGTGGGATGTATAAAGGATATAGATAATGATATTATATATGGTATTATACTAGAATTATAATATACCTATGTATCATTATGTTTTATTTCCTTTAAAATAAGAAAAAGAAATGAAAGTTGCGTTCATGCATACGTACAGCTTACCATCTCCATGAACGATGCATTTCATTTCTTACCTCTGAATCTTATGTAATATTATATAAACATGTATATGATTGATATATATGATATATATGATATCTAAATCATAAATATCATTCTTGATATAATGAACATTTGACCACATGAACAACATGTAATTATATGAAGTCCATTTTTGACTCAAGTACTAAATATCGACAAAACGAACATTATTAACTTAAATGTTTTCATACTGTTTATAACATGGTAATAAGTGATATAAAAGTAATAATTAACTTGAAAAGTTCTTAATCAAGTATAAATTAACTTAAGTTTATTATTTAGGAGACTAATGAACGATCGAGTCCAGTCGGACACGAGGTAAGGGACTTCGTCTCAATCTCTTTTCATTGAGGAATTTTTAGTTTTATACACGACTTTATTTTATATGGTGTATAAACCCCTTTGACTTTTCATTTTATTCAAAGGGAATATTTTTATACGAATATTTTTACTAAACGACAAAAAATAATGATTTTTTCAACGTAAGCGGTGACAACGACCTTTCCGCTGCCGCGAGTATTATTTGATATTTGGATTCCTTAACAAGTCGGAATGTTTTTAAAAGGAAAAATAATAACCATATACTGTTTTTATGTATTTTTGTATTGAAAATTATTTTGGAAATGGATTTATTAATTCAATATCTTTAAATGATATTTTATTATTGCAATGTGGAAATGTTATCTTTCCTTTATGCTTATGTTATGTGTCATGATCATGTTATGGTTCTTGGGAATTATTTACATATACAGGTGGTTACGTGATAAACATATGGTGCGTGAGCCCAAGATAGATCTCCAATGCATTGGGTAACGTGACGAAGTTAAACATGAATGTTTCTCCTAAGATATTTAGGGAATATACTGTAATGGGTCTTCCAATGTAACACCCTATGTAGCTGTGATAGCTACAATGTAAGTATGATGTGGATTCCACATGTTAACTTTATGACTAATGATTAATATGTGTCATTAATAAATCTTATGATTTCATGAGTTAAGTAAAAGAGTTCATGTTTTCTATGTATTTATGAAAAAATGTTTTCATTCTTTTTTTTATAACCCTTAATGGGATTTTTATTTTCATCCCAAGTTCTGAAAATTTTTCATAGGATATAAAGATGAATAATGTCAAATATGGGATCAAGGAAAAGTCATATTGTCTAAAACATGGAACTAGACATGAAACATTTTTTTAGAGTTTTTAGTTTATGAAAAAAATGGAAAATGTGTATATATGTCTACCGTGTAACCTTTTGAGATGTAATTATTATGTCCCTATTCTCTAAAACTCTAAACCTGAAAAGATCCTCAATGTGAATTATTTATTTAATTAAATATTATGTAATGTTTAAGGTTGGGTCCTTATAGTTGGTATTAGAGGTCAGTTTAGATAACTTTAGGAGTTATGGTATTGTTAAATTAATATCTATAAAGTTATTTATGTTAATATTTCTATCATATAGAATTTACGGATTACCATATTGATTCGTCTAAGATATTTCTATGAACAGAATGGTTTTCTGTAGAGGAAACAGGGAAGCTATGTTGGGAAGACATTAGGAGGAAGACAACCTTCCAAATCAGCAACCTGGGATGGTCGGAATTGGAATTGAATAGTTTGTTGCAGTGATGGCACAGTTGACTCAGGCTATAAATGGTGGTGGTATCCATGTACAAGACCAACCAGATCAACTACAGAGGAACATGTCAGTAGAGGAGCATCTCATGAGGCAACATCCCCCGTCATTCATAGGGTCATCTAACCCAGTGCTAGATGAAGTGTCGATTAAAGCATTGGAGAAGATTTTTGATGTCGTGGGTTGTTCAGAACATCAAAAAGGTTAGTCTTTTTGTTTACCGTTTTGAAGGAGAAGTTGTTCAGTGGTGGTCGATGGTGAAAAAATATCAGGGATAATGAAGAAATTGATGCTCTCGTTTGGGATGGATTCAATGTTATTTTTCCTGAGAAATATTTTCCTAAGGTGGTTCATCTTAGGATGGAATAAAAATTCCTGGAATTGAGGCAGGGGGATGACTTAGTGGCTTTTTATGTGGAAAAATTCACTCGACTGGCAAGGTATGCCTCAAATTTCATACAAGATCTTGATAGTAAAATCAACCATTTTTACTTAGGATTAAAGCCAAAGTATCGAAGATATTTATCTTTCCGTGAGTTCAAAAGTTATGAAAAACTTGTTCATTGTGTGGAGAAGGTGGAAATGGAGTTTATTGATGATCAGGTATTCTATGAAAAACAACAGAATAAGAGGTCGAGGTGGAAGGTGAAAGGGAATAACTCTTCAAAAAAGTCTGATGTTAAAAAAATTATGTTTTCAGTTTGTGAAAATTGTGTTAAAAAGATTGCTAGGGAATGTTTTTTGAATTTTGGTAAGTGATGCTGATGTGGTAAAATGGGAAATAAGGCTCATAATTGCACTTAAATAGATTAGAACAATGATATGAAAAATATGATTTACAATCATTAAAATGTTTTAAGTGCAATGAAATGGGTCATTATGCAAATTAGTTTCCAAAAAAGAACTCAACTGAAGGAAAAAATACAGACTTCAAGCAGAAAGGGGTGGAGAAATCCTATGCATCTACTTCAGAAGATGTTGGGCCATCAAATGAAGTTGTATCAGGTAGACTGTATGTTTTTTCAGATTATTCCACAATGTTGTTTGATTCAGGGTCTACACACTCTTTCATTTCTGAGAATTTTTCTAGTAAATTGGGAATTCCTTCTCATGATATGAATACATAACTTATGGTAAAATCCCCTGGAAAAAATGTTGAGACAAAAAGAAAACATAAGAATATTCATTTCCTTGTGTGCGGAAAGAATCTACCTACAAACCTTATTGTTTAGCCTCTAGTAGTGTTTGATGTTATTTTGAACATGAATTGTCTTTATGTTTATCATGCTAAGATTGATTGCAGATCTGATGTGGTTTCTTTTCAGAATGATTCTTAGTTTTTATACAAAAATGAACCCATGTGGTTGATAACATATCAGGAAGCTGAGAAAGTAGTAAATGATGGAAATGAATGTTACCTTGCACATATTGTTGAAAGAAAATAAATTGTTCAGATTAATGATGTGCTAGTGGAAAACGAGTACCATGATGTTTTTCTAATGAGTTGTCTAGTATTATACCTGATCATGAAGTTTAATTTACTGTTGACTTCGTTCATGATGCTAAGCCAATTTCAAAACCCCCTTATTGAATGGCTCAAATTGAACTTTTAGAGGTAAAGAAGCAATTGTAGGAGTTATTATATTAAGGTTTCATTCAACCTAGCACATCAGCAAGGGTTGCTCCTGTCTTGTTTGTTAAAAAGAAAGATGGTTCAATGATATTTTTCATTGATTATAGAGCATTTAATAACATCATAGTTAAGAACAAGTATCATTTTCCTCATATCGTTGATTTGTTTTATCAGCTCCAGGGAGCTCATCATTTTTCGAAGATTGAATTGAGGTCGGGGTACCATCAGTTGAAAGTAAAGGAAGAAGATGTTCCAAAGACCACGTTTCGTACTAGATATGGCCATTAATAATTTGTAGTTATGCCTTTTGGGTTAACCAATGAACCTGATGTATTCATGGGTCTTATGAATATAATTTTCGGTGAGTTCGTGGATAAGTTTTTAGTTGTGTTCAATTATGATATTTTGGTTTATTCCAAAATTAAATAGGAACATGAAAGTCATTTAAGGGTTGTCTTGTAAACCATAAAAGAAAAGAAACAATTTGGGAAATTAAGAAAGTGTGAGTTTTGGTTACAAAAAAAAATTCCTTCCATGGTCACATTGTTTCAAAAAATGGAATAACCATTGATCCTGCTAAAACGTATGTTGTTGAAGAATGCCCAAGAGCACAAATATAACCGAGATTCGTAGTTTTCATGGTTTGGATGGTTATTACTGGAGGTTTTTTGAAAAAATTTCACAGTTATCTAGTCCAAGGACTATGTTAACTCGAAAAGGTGTTATGTTAATCTGGAAAAAAGAATGTGATGATTGTTTTCAAGAACTGAAAAGAAGATTGGTGAATGCTCTAGTTTTGGCACTTCCTTCCAGAAATGGGGAGTTTGTTATCTACAGTGATGCTTCTTTGAAAGAACTGGGTTGTGTCCTAATGAAAAATGATTAGTTAATTTCTTAAGCTTCAAGTCAGTTGAAACCACAAGAGTTAAATTACCCTACACATGATTTGGAATTAGTTGTTGTTGTTTTTTGCTTTAAAAATTTGGAGGCATCATTTTTATGGAGTAAAGTGTGAAATATATACTAATCACAAATGTTTGAGGTATATATTCACTCAGAAGGAATTGAACATGAGACATAGGATATGGTTGGAATTAATTAAGGATTATGATTTCACGATCCTTTACCATCCGTGGAAAGAAAATAAAGTGGCTGATGCTTTGAGTCAAAAAATTAATACTTCATTAACCATGTTACATTTGGATCGAGATCATTTGGTTTTTGACTTGATGAACGTTGGCATAGAAGTTTTTGTTACAGGAAATTCTTCTGTTTTGTTTCAGGTGTCAGCGAAATCATCTCTATCAGACAGAATTAAGCAAGCGCAGAAGGAAGACAGTGAATTATAGAAAAAGGTGTGTTAGTTAAGAAGGGCAAGTTTCCTGATTTTAACGTTGATAATGATTGTGTTTTGAAGAGATAGTTGTTATATGAAGCTCATTGTTCTCTATTTTCTGTTCATCCTGGTAGTACTAAGATGTATAGTGATATTCGGAAGTATTACTGGTGGGATGTAATGAAAAGAGATCTTTCTGATTTTACTGTGAAGTGTTTGACTTGTCAGCAGGTTAAAGCAGAGTGAAGGTTTTCGAAAGGAATTCTTCACCCTTTACCGGTGCCAAAGTTGAAATGGGAAAATATATCCATGGTATTTTTTGTCGGATTACCAAATACATCTTGAGGTAATAATTAAATCTGGGTTATAGTTGACCGATTGATTAAATCTGCTCATTTCCTTCCTATTAGAGACACTTTGTCTCTAGATCAACTTACTCGGTTGTATGTTAAATAGAAAGTCAGGTTTCATGGAGTTGCCCTCTCCATTGGGTTTGATCATGATCTCAGGTTCACTTGTGACTTTGGGAAAGGCCTTCTTAAGTCATTGGGTACTGAATTAAATTTTAGTACAACTTTTCATCCTCAATTAGATGGGTATTCAGAACAAACAATTCAGACCTTGGAAGATATGTTACTTTCTTGCTCGATGGATTACAAGGGAATTTGGGACCAACAACTTTCTTTGGTTGAATTTTCTTATAATAACAACATTCATTCCAGTATACAGATGGCTCCATTTGAGGCATTATATGGAAATCATTGTCGAACTCCAACATTCTGGGAAAAAGTAGGTGAAAGAAAGCTAATGGGACTAGAATTGGTAGAAGAGATGGTAGAGAAATTTCAGTTGATTCAGAAGCACATGTGAACAGCTCAGAGCAGACAAAAAAGTTATGCAGACAACCGAAGGATGTATCTTTCATTTGAGATAGGTGATCATGTCTTTCTCAAAGTTTCTTCATGGAAATGTGTGATGCATTTTGGTACGAAGGGAATGTTGAGTCCAAGGTTCATTGGACCTTATGAAATTCTGTAGAAAGATGGATCAGTTCCATATAGAGTGGATTTACCTCCACGTTTATCCCAGGTACAGAATGTTTTTCATGTTTCATTGTGGAGAAAGTATATGCCCGATCCATCTCATGTTTTTATCCCAGAGGTAGTTCAGTTGGAAGAGAATCTCTCTTATGAAGAACAAGCATTCCAGATTCTTGACCTTAGAGAGCAGTTGTTGCGGAATATGGTAATTTACCAAGTAATGTTATGCAGGAAAAACCTTATGGTTGAAGAGGCAACGTGGGAATATGAAAATGCTACGAGGGAAAAATACCCCCACTTATTTTGATAAGTGAATAAAAATTGTGAGGACGCAATTCCCAAAAGGGGGGAATAATGTAACATCCCTGGTAAATGAAGAATAATACATATTTCATATTTATTAATATTTGTGAATTAAATCTTAATTTTACTTTAAAGGGGTTTCTATGATCAATAGCGTACCTGATACACAACAACGTGTTTCTCTAGAATCTTATGTTGCACACTAATAATATAATATTATTATTTTAAATTGTAGTTAACTCCTAGACATTGTATTGGTGGGAATGAATGAAACTAACTACAATATGATTATACATGATTGTTAAATGTATTTACATTTATCCAATAAAAAGTTTGAGGCTTAAAATATGAATGAATCTAATTTTAAGCATAATTTACATTAAAAGGCCGATTTACCCCTTTTTCATAGCGAGCCCTCTTTAAATATAGTTTTGGTGAGTTTAATAAATCCTAATTGACCAAATATTATCCTTATTTATAATGGGGACATCAAATTTTTCTTTGGGTAATTTTTTGGTATTTTTCTGATAAAGTACATTTTTTAATGAATAGTGAAAATACTTTATTTTAAATCAAAAGTGACTTTTAATCAAATTTATTTTTATGGTAATATTATCTTTTTAGTTGGTTTTAAAGTGAAATTGAAATATATTTTTACCATTTAATAAAATTTTGGTCGTTGTAATTAATTTCACTTTGAAATTGGACATAAAAAAGTATCAACCTTTTGATAGTTATTGTTTCTTAAAAACACACTATTTGTTTTGATAAGGGGAAATAATTTTAAAATTAATTAATTCCACTTCTATGTTTTGAATTTGGAAAAATAGACATCATTTTTGTATTTGGAATATCAAATATAGCTTAAGCTTCTTTTTTGGTATTTTTTTGAAAAACATTAATTTTTTATGAATAGTGACACCACTTAGTGGTAGTTAAAAAACTGACTTTTTTCATTTAAATAAAATTTTACCTCTTCTATGAATTTAATTTCAAAAATCCTACATACATTTTTTTTATCATGAAGTAAAATTTGGTTCATTAAAATGAAAATAATTTTTTGTGAATAGTAACTTTTGACTTTTGTTTACCACGGTTAAAGGTAAATAGGGTAATTCAAGGTTAAAAGAATATTATAATAATTCAAAATTTCATTAACACTTTTCCTAACCTTATTAGTTGAGTAGTGGCCGACCATGGGAATCCTTGTGTCAATTTTGGGACCCCATGGAGCCACTTATGAAAGATAATGACACTTTAGATTAATTAATTTAATGTAAAGTCAAAATTGACAATAACCAAAATATTTTACTAAATTAATTTTTATATGGTGTTATATAAGTGATATTATTTACTATAAATATTCATTGGAAAGATAAAATTATTTCCTACATGATAGTATTTGTTTTATAATTTTTAGACATCGAATAAATTAAATTATTTATGACACAATAATGATGTAGTATTTACCTCATTAATAAATGATTTCAATAAATAAGATTATAATGATTAAAATATAATCTAAAATATGTCAAATTATGATTGGATGATTTTTTTTCGGCCATGAGTCATCTTATCTTCGATTATAATGATTTTTGGACCTTTACAAACCTAATATCATTATATAATAAAATAATGTTTTCAGACTTTCCTAAAGAGCCCCTCGTCTCCCTTATAAAAAGAGACAACTTATAACCAATTCCTCACACCTCTAAATCCAATGTGGATCGTCCAAACTCTGACCAATTAAGCTCGCTACCTCCCTATCCACCTCTTATAATCCTTACCTTAGGTAGAAGGCACTTTAATAAGTCTTTTGGTTCAAACCAAAGGGAGTTACCCAAATTAAAGGTAATTGTTTCTCTTAAATTGTTTTCTTTTATTTTACTTCTCCAACCCATAAACTCTTTTTATTACTTTATTTTTTAACAACACCGGTATAATCAATATACTATGATGTTGTTATAATAAAAATTTGAACTACACTTACAAACACCTCCATCTAATGGATGAAGAATATAATGTTTCTGTGGATGGAAAACTAAGGCCTCACGAAACGATGATTGTTCCATTACATCTTACCACCTCTCACAGTGTCTATTATGAAGAAACTGTATTTATATATGATATATATTATTTTTATGATTTCCTTATACTTTTTTACATCCCATTTATATTACTCCTTTATGTTTCCATAGTGGGTAAATATGATAATCTCATTTGAGGAAGTGCGGACTACCGCCCCCTAAAAGTGATGTGACTCATTAATGCCTTATGTGGGATGTATAAAGGATGGAGTTAATGATATTATATATGATATTATAATGTAATTATAATATACCTATGTATCATTATGTTTTATTTCCATTAAAATAAGAAAAATAATTTAATGTAGCATTCATGGGTACGTACGGCTTACAGTCTCCATGAACGGTGCATTTCATTTATTACTTGTAAATATTATGTACAATTATAAAAACATTTATATGATGGATATATATGATATATATGATATCTAAATCATGAATATCATTCTGTATATAATAAACCTTTGACCACATGAACAACATGTAATTATAAGAAGTACATTTTTGACTCAAGTACCAAATATCGACAAAACGAACGTTATTAACATAAATGATTACATAATGTTTATAACATGGTAATAAGTGATATAAAAGGAATAATTAACTTGAAAAGGGTTACTATGAAAGTATAAATTAAATTTATTTTATTATTCAAGAGATTAAATAACGATCGAGTCATGTCGGACACGAGGTAAGGGACTTCGTCTCAATCTCCTTTCATTGAAGAATTTTTTGTTTTATACACGACATTATTTTATATGGTGTATAAACCCCTTTGAAATTTCATTTTATTAAAATGGAATCATTTTATACGAAGCATTTTACCAAACAAAAAAAAGGAATGTTTTTTTAACATAAGTGGTGACAACAACCTTTCCGCCTCCATGAGTATTATTTGATCTTTGGCTTCCTTAACTTGCCGGAATGTTTTTAAAAGGAAAAATAAATACCATATACACTTTTTATGTATTTTGGTATTGAAAATGATTTTGAAAATGGATTTATTATTTCAATATCTTGAAATGATATTTTATTATTGCAATGTGGAAATGTTATCTTTCCTTTATGCTTATGTTATGTGTTATGATCATGTTACGGTTCTTGGGAATTATTTATGTATACAGGTGCTTCCGTGATAAACCTAGGGATTGTGAGCCCATGATAGCTCCTCAATGCAATGGGTAACGTGATGGAGGTAAATGTGAATGTTTCTCCTATGAGATTTAGGGAATATATTGTGAGGGGTATTCCAATGAAACTCCCTATGTAGTTGTGATAGCTACAAAGTAAGTATGATATGGATGCCACAAGTTAACTTTTTGATTAATGATTTCCATGTGTCATTCATAAATCTTATGATTTCATGAGGTAAGTAAAAGAGTTCATGTTTTGTGTGTATTTATGAGAAAATGTTTTCATTCTTTGTTTTATAACCCTAACTGTGATTTTTACGCTCATCCCACGTTTTGAAATGTTTTCACAGGACTTAAAGATGAATAAGGTCGAGGATGGGATCAAGGAAAAGTCATGTTGTCTAAAACATGGAACTAGACATGAATCTTTTTTTAAGAGTTTTTATTTTATGAAAAAAATGGAAACTATGTAAATATTTCTACCTTGTAATATTTTGAGATGTAATAGTTATGTCTTAATTATCTAAAACTCTAAACGTGATAAGATCCTAAATGTGAATATTTCATTTAATTCAATATTATGTAATGTTAAAGGTTGGGTCCTTATATCTTACTATTCAAATATCCATTCACATTTCGGACATCTAAAACACATGGATAGAAATGGATATTTTAACATTGTTTGTGAAAACTGTCATAACTTTGGCTCCATATGTACATATGACCCGAAAATTAGAGATCCGACTGAAAAAGTAAATATACACATCTTTAAAGAAGAAGATTTCTCCAGATTTTTCTATCTGAACCATCAAATTGTTGATACAATGGAGGGGTAGTTTTGGAATTCCAACAGTCCACAACATTGGTATATAAATACATCCCCCTTCTATCCTTGCAAGAGGATGGAATTTCATAAGAGATTAGCATACATTGGCATGAAAAAAGCTTATCCAAAAGCTTGGTAGGACCATCAATACTCTTGTTTTCACTTGAGAGACACTTTCTCCTCTGTTTTTTCATTTAATTTTGTGTTCCTTTAATTTGTAATTGCGTAAGTGGTTTTAAAATTCATTTGAATTTTAATGAATGTTTTTTCTTCATATTCATTTTTAATCATCAAACCTATGTTCTCAAATATTAATTCTATTAAAATGTATGAAATCAAGTTGAAATACCTTCCCTTATTTTGCTTCATCATTCAATCAAAAGTTCATTTGTAATTCCCATAATTGTTCATGTGTGTGTGTTTGATGGAAAAATATTTTCTTATCAAATTCTTTTATTTATATTTATAATTAATCACCACAAAAAGGTATTCAAATATTAATAATGACATTAATTACTGAGTAAATATACCATTGGGGTGAGTCAAAATTTAGTGATGTTAAGGGATTGAGAGTATTTTCTCGATGAATATTCTTCAAATTATCATTGTGTAAATTGGACTTAAAATGTCATGGATTAATGAAATGTTTTGTTTAACGTATGGTTTCCATGGATTATTAGAACCGTAAATACACTACCATCAACAATTATTGATTGATATTAGAACACTGAGTTATTTTAAGGCTTGGATTAATTCCTTAACAATTTGGAATTTTAATCATCATCATCTTGTAAAGTGGATGTAAATATAATTCAATATTATGAACACCTCAAGGATATAACAAGATTAACTCCCTAATAATGAACTTACCCAAATCCTTATCAAATTGCTAAATTGAACACCAACTATTAATACAATCATTTAATCTCTATAAACAACCCTCCCCCCAATCAAAATACAATCAATTAAAAACAATCAACTATTAAAAACTATCATTGCCGAGGATTTGACCAGAGTGGTGCTATACACATTATCAGAGCATTAGAACCTTGAACGGTCGATAGGCGATAATCAACTGCACTTTCAATGGTCTATGTTGATGGGTTGGTTTAACTAAGTAGTCGTTAGTTTCTAGTTGTTGTAAAAACTAAAAAATAACTAAAAAATAGTTGGAAAAAACAATTACAAATCTGTATTCTTATAAAAATCATAAACTGAAAAAACCCAAAGAAAAACCATCTTCCTGTTTTTTTTAAAATATCTTAGAATTCCCTGTAGACTCCCAAAAAATCCCACGAATTTTTTTTATCCTAAAATTGAGAAAACTCTTCACTAATATAGGAGGAACATTAGGGATAATCAAATCATTCAGGAACTAGTCCATTTCCAATAGATTGAATTAGATATGGTCAACCTTATGGAACAAACACTTAAAGAACATGCTTCCCCTGATATGAATTAACAACCCTTTGGTATTTAATATCCAAACGTAGAGGATAACATTGATCTCAAATCAGGTTTGATTCATCTTCTTCTTCATTTATACGGGTTAGCTGGTGAGGATACACATGTTTCTCTTATGAAGTACAGAGTGATGTGCTCCACCATGAATCCTCAGGGGGTTTTTGAGAAACAATTATAAATTAGGGAATTACCTTTCTCCCTATCTGAAACTGCAATGTCATGGATATACTACTTTCCTTCTGGTTATATAAACTCATGGATTGACATAAAATGACTTTTCATGGAGAAATTTGTTCCCGCTTCTCATACTGCTTCCATTTGAAAATAAAATTATTGGTATCTATCAATTCTATAATTAATCACTCCATGAGTATAAGGAGAGTTTCAGAAATCATGTGGCAACCATCCCACACCACCAAATCCATGACCGACTCTTGATCTAAAGCTTCTATTAGGGGTTATTAGCTATAGTGAGAACTCTCATTAATGCCAAAAGTGGTGGTGCTCTTACTGATAAATCACTTACAACTATAAAAGATCTCATAAGAAACATTGCTGCCAACACACAACAATTCCATACATGAGCACATCATCAAATCAAAAAGGATCAAGAAAATAAATCGATAGAGCCAAACAAGAAGAGATAGTGGATGAGTTGACTTATAGATCTTGTGCGAAAAATAGACGTGGCTTCCAAAGCTCAAACCTCATTCTCCACAATCAATATTCCCTGGACTTATCAAGAACTATCGAATCTATAGCTTCTGATATCATCCAATTGACACATGTCTACAACTTCAAGAGGATCCCTCTGACTCATCTGGACCAATGGAGCTCAATGGAGAATATGCTCATTGGAATACTAACACTAAACAATTAGGTCAGTTCATTAGAAACATCAACCAACCCAATTCTGAGCCCTTCTCTTCTATATTCAACCAAGGCTTGAATTATGGTAATCCCATTTCTCATCCCCCTCAATTCCCTCCTCAAAACCCAAACCAATTCCAATACGCTCAAGGTGTTGGTAACATTAAACAACCTTACCCTTTTCTTCCTAAACCTCAAAAGTTCAATCCTCTTGTTCCTCCTCCTGGATTCCACTATCCTAGTGAGCCTTCCCAATTCCAAAACCAATACAATCGCTTTCCAAAGAACCAAAATCTAGGTAATCTAAATTTAAGAAAATCCTCTTCTACCATGAAACCATGGGAAAGTGCGGTGGAAGATCTTTCCTCCTTCACCCATTCTAGCCCTAAAAATATTGAAGCACAAATTGGTCATCTTACATCCCACCTGAGCTAGAAACAAGAATCAAATTCTTCCCAACTCCCAAATCAACCATTACCCAACCCTAAGGGAAATTCTTGTGAACTTTCACTTAGATCGGGGATGAAAATTTTTATTCCTCAAGATAAGTTCTCCAAACCCCTTTTGAATGTTGACCTATAAAATGAAAACAAAAATAAACATGGAAAGAAATTTTAATAAATTAACTCACCTCCTTCCATTCCAATTAAGAATCCGATCCATTTTCCTCATGTTTTTTCTATTCAAAAAAATTCTTTTGAACCAGATCCTGAAATGGTCGACATGGTTAGATGTGTTGAAGTGAACATTCCCCTATTTGATGTCATCAAACAAATACCAAATTATTCAATGTTTCTTAAGAAATTATGCACCCATAAGAGACAACCTAAGACCATCGAGAATTTTTTGACCCAAGAGTCCATAACCATTAAGTGCAAAGATCCTGGGACTTTTACAATTCCATGCAAAATAGAATGTTCATGCTTAAATGATTCACTCATAGAATTAAGGGCCTCAATATATGTCATTCCCAAATCTACCTTCCCAAACCTTGGTCTAGGTCCCTTATATTCAATAGTTTTTTTCATTCAATTGTACAATTGAAGCACTGTTATTCCTAAGGGTATAATCATGGATGTCCTTGTTCATGTGAATGATATTATCTTCCCTGAAAATTTTTATGTCCTTGACATAGAAGGTGAGATGAACTCTTCTCAATCTACCTTAATTAAAGGAAGTCAAATCTAAATGACAGTGAGAACCAAAATTGGTGTCCATTCATGCATCTTATTCATGTCATTTGGTGACCAACTAGTGAAGTTCAACATTTTTTATGCCACACAATACCCATATAGGGATCATTCAACATTATCAATCTATGCTTTTGAGGACACTTCTCAGAGTCAATTGAACCACATTCCAAAATGTTCATCGTCTTCTAATGAGATCGGATCTCATGAAATATGAGTCATGATAAACCAAGTTATAAATGGTGAATTAGATATGGACCTCTCATTCATAGACTCTGTTAATCTATAGAAACTTGAAAACTCTCTTGAATCCCACATCGAATCTGATTTCTACTACTCTACCATCGAAAGTATTAAGAAAAATTAATCTGATGCAACTAAAATCCATTCCTACATTACTGAGTTTTTTATCCCACAAATGGAAGGTAAGATTGATCTCAAACCACTTACTAAACCCCTGAAATATACATAAATGTTTCTTGATCACTCATATCCATTCATTATCCCTTCTTCATTTACTAAAACTAAGGAGTCCAAACATGTTATTGTGTTAGAGGAAAACAAAAGTACCTTACGTTAGACCTTAGATGGCATACCTGGAATCAACCCTTATCCTGGCATGCATCACATCAATATTTAGAAATCATAAAAACCAATTAGACAACCAAAAATAAGACTCAATACACTCATACATGATGTATTCAGGGAATAGATCACCAAAATTCTTCAAGCTGATATTATATACCCAATTTCTGATATTGAATGGGTTTGTACAATTCATGTTATACCTAAGAAGGGTGGGGTAAATGTTGTCACAACTGAACATGGGGAGGTACACACAACTTGATTATAGAACAAATGGCGCATGTGCATCAACTATAAGAAATTTAATGTTGAAACAATAAAAGAACACTACCCTCTTCCATTTTTTGATTAGATGTTTGAACGATTTTCTAGAAAGTCACTATATTTCTTTCTTGATGAATACATCGGCGACATCCAAATCCCAATCGCACATCAGGACCAAGAAAAAACTACTTTTTCTTTCCCCTTTGGAACATATACTTATAATATAATTCTTTTGGGCTTTGAAAAGCTCTTGTAACATTCTAGAGGTGTATGATGAGTGTCTTTTTTGAATTCATTGAATACTACATGGATTTCTTTAGGGATGACTTTACCAATTACAGTGAGTCATTTTAATCTTTCTTCAATTCACTCTCTCTAGTCATTAAAAAGTGTTTCATGTGTAAAATTTTGTTAAAATTAGAAAAATTTCAATTCGTGGTTTCAAATTGGATTGTTCTAGGGAACATAGTTTCAAAAGAGGGTATTAAATTTGATCCTGCCAAAATTGAAGTGATCCATCCACTTATTGAACCCACAATTGTTCAATAAATTTGTTCATTCCTGGGTCATGTATATTTCTATTGGTGATTAATCTATAATGTCAATAGTATTTCCCTCCCACACACTTGATTGATCCAAAATGATTTAACTTTCCATTTCGATGAGGCTTGCAAGAGACCCTTCATTGAACTCAAATCTACTCTTACATCTGCCCTGAAAATCAAGCCCTCATAATGATATTTACCCTTTTAGTTGATGTGTGATGCTTATGATTGAGACGTTGGGGATATTCTTGGTCAATGAATAGAAAATATTCCCCATTTCATCTACTATGCCTCAAAAAAATGGATGAAACAGAAACTCACTACACTGTGATTGAAAAGTAACTTTTATCAATGGGTTTTTCCTTAGATAAATTTCAGCCTTATCTCTTAGGATCCAAAATCATCATCTTTATAGACCATTATAATATAATGTTATTACTCAAGAAAAGTGATCCAAACTGAGGATAATAATATGAATCCTCATGCTCCTAGAGTTTGACCTTGAAATCATTCATTGACTAGGAAAATAGAACCATGTGGCTGATCACTTGATGTGAATGTCTAATTCTTCTCATTATGAAATAATTGATCTAGAATTTCCAACTAAGAACCTTTATTTTCTCACTCCAAAAATACCATGGTATTCCATAATTATAAATTACATGGTTTCTATTGTTTTCCTAAAATATTTTCAAAAGAACTAAAAATGAAGCTGAAAAGTGATTCAAAATTCTATTTTTGGCAAAGATAATAAACATTGGAAAACTAGGGTAGACATGGTAATTATGAGATGTGTGTATGAAGTTAAACATTCCCCCATTTTAGAATTTTGTCACACACTTCATGGAGGTGGCATTTTGGATGAAAAAGGACCTCTTGAAAGGTCATAGACTCTATATTTTTCTATCCTTCACTATTCAAGGGCACACATGAGTTCTTTCAGCCATGTCCCACATTCCAATAGTTTGGAAAAATTTCAAATAGAAATGAAATGCCCCCAAATCTTTTAATTACCTTTGAGATATTTGATGTTTGGGGAATCGATTTCATGGAAACATTATTATATTCTAATATATTCCCATACATTCTTCTTTTGGTTGATTATATTTCTAGGTGTGTCGAGGCCAAACACACTAGGAATGATGATTCACATACTATTAGTGGGTTTCTAAATACACCCATCTTCCACTAATTTGGAACACCATATTCCTTGATAAGTGACTTAAAACCCATTTTTTAATAGAATCATTGAATCTTTTTTGAAAAAGTGTTGGTTTCTATAAAAAACATCAATTTCATATCACCCCCCAACAAATGGCGTGGCTGAAGATTCTAATAGGGAAGTGAAAAGAGTTTTTGAGATAATTGAAAAACCCACTATAAAAGACTAGCCTGAATGGCATAGTGAAATACATTTGGATTGTCAAACTGCCTATTAAAAACCCATTGGGATGTCTCTTTTTAGGTTCTTTTGGTAAATCATGTCATCTTCTAGTTGAAATCCAACATAAGTCATTTGGGATTGTGAAAATTTGTAATTTTCATTTTGAAAAATCTGTTAAAGAAATTTTGTTGCAATTGGATAAACTTGAGGAGCTTCAACTAGATTCTTATGATAATTCGAATATGTACAAAAAAGGCTATGGTGATCCATGAAAAACACATCCTACGAAAGAAATTTCATGATGTTGAAAATGTAATGATCTTCAATTCACAATTTCAACATCACCCAGGTAAGCTTAATTATCATTGGGAATTTCCTTTTAGTTTTTCTCATGTTTATCCATTTGGTGAAGTGCAAGTACAAGACCCCTCAACAAAAAGTGCATTCACAGTTATTAGACATCAGTTAAATCAATACCATTAGTGGAAGCACAATCTTGTAACCACCTTGACTTTTATCTAATCAATAACTTCCACTGACCCACTACTGGATGGGGACGATAACCCACAAAATCCAAAATAGGGGGAACCTCTTTCCATTTAACTATCTTTATCTCTTCATCTCTCTCTCTATATATTTCTTCTCCTTCCTCTCTCTTTTTTTTACCACTTTCTTCATCAATCCCTTTCTTATTCTATTTCTATTTTGTGTGCGATTGTATGTTAAAAAAACTAAAAAACAAAAATAATGAAAAAAATGAAAATAATAAAAAACAATTGAGTTCTACTTACACTATCCACTTTTGAAATATTTCCCAACCATTTTGTGGATTCAAAAGACATGGTTTCATCTCAAAATTTTGTGTTTTCATCATATATTTGGATAAAGAATATTGTGTCAAAACCAAAAAAAATTGAATAAACAATTTTTTATTTGGAAAATTATTTCCCCACCTATGGGGAAAAAATTTGATTCATTCCATAGTCAACTACAAACATCTTTTAATTTTGTGCATCTTCACCCCCAATAGTGAGTCTTGGGTTTGTGGACCTTTGAGCTGAATTTCATAGTTTGGTGTTTTTGAATATGATAGAGGAATTTTCTAATCCTCATGAGAATAAAAATATCCAAATAGACTCCCATTAACTGTACAGTAATCCTTGTTTTGAAAACCCCTTCGAGTTTATGAAAAAATTGTCTTTTATAGCCACATTAAAATCCCAAAACCTTATTCCACCTAATATCTACCGGTGTTTTCCTTGGATAATTTTTTTAAATTTTATTGTTCAGGAATAGATTTCACTTTTGATAACCTTTTTTTATTTCACCATGTTATCATATGCTTGAGGTCAAGCATCCATTTCATTGTGGGGAGAGGTTATCATTCAGTGAGGTTGGGGAATGTATATATTTTTTTCTGGTAAATATTTTATTGAAAATTGTTCAAAAGGAAGAAAAAAATTGAAAAAATAATGGGTTGATTCTTGGGCAGGTCACAATCACACTTCAATAACCTTTTATCTTGTTATAACTATTACAATTAGTTTCGTGAGGATATCAATCATGGGTTGGGATATGAGTGTGATATATGTTTCATGTTCAACTTTCATGAAATGGAAAAAAACACTTATGTCATTTGGAGAAGTTTTGTGTTTTTGAAATATTCTATCTTCTCATTCCCTTAAAATGTTCATCCACTTTTGTATCTTTATTCACAAAATTGTTCCTTGTAAATATGTATTTCCATTTCTTTCCATGTTTGATTTCAAAAAATATGTGCATTATTTTACCAATGCTGATATTTTACCCCTCTCCTCCTTTCTTTTGGATATCATTTTCTTACCGTACCATAGCCATAAAAACCCATAAAAAGACCTATTAATTATTGTTATATTTATGATAGGTAATGTAATATGATATCTTTTTGCATCTGTAAAATTTTCATTTTCATTTGGTGAAAACTTGACCTCATTAAATAAATTTTACCATCCTCATAGGTGTGAGTTTTGAGTTACCAAATTTTCCATTTTTGAATTTGAGAATGAAAAATAAATTGTTTATTAAACATGATATATGTAACAAGTTGTGGTCGAATTCAATATGGATGATTGATATGGTCTAAACATCTCCTGATTGGGGAAAACAAAATTTTTATATTTCTTTGTGAGTAAAAATTATTTGTTGTGTTTTTATTTTTATTTCACTCGAGGAAATGAACAAGAATAAGTGTGGGGTAGTTTATTTTATTAATATATAAATAAATTATTATATAATCCCTCTACTTATTTTATATGAAATGTGCATAATTACTGAAATACTCATGTTTTAATATTAAATATGATTTTTGAGCTTTATTTGAATTAATTAAATAGATTCAATTTACTATTTTACTCATAAATCTAACCATACTTATCAAAATTTCATGAGTATTGCGTTTTTGGGTTCCTAACTCAAATTATAAAATATTATTATAAGGGACCTTTGGCCAAATCATCCATTTGGAGGGTCATATAGATCACACAAGAAAGCCCATGGAATCTATGAAGAAATTGGTCCATCCATGAATATCGAATTACTGGGCTCAATCTAGAAGTAAAAATAATTTACTATATTGTAACATTTTAAAAAAAATTCAAGATGTCATGTGTAAAAATTTCATGCCCCATATCTAAAACCAAGGGGCCCAAATAAATCATTGAAATCCAACCCATAATTTTAAATTAGAATTGAGATCATCCCACAAAATTTAATATTTTTCCTGATAGGAAAATATATTTTTTCTAGGATTATTTATTGTGAAATAAGAGATATAATTGGATGACATTGTTGAATGAATAATTCAGATTTCAAGGCATCGTCCTGTTAAAAAATATGTTGACATTTGGGCCATCCAAAAGCATGGATAGAAATGGATAGTTTAACATTGTTTATGAATCCCAAGATAACATTGGATGCATAAGTCCAAATTCCAGTCGACTCAAAATGTTAATATATAAAAAATTTTAAGAATAATATATCTTTATATTCGGCTTTCTGAAATATCAAATTGGCGATATTAGTGGAGGGGTAGTTTTTGAATGCAAACGGCCCACAACATTTGGCTATAAATACATTCCCCTTATCTCATTGATAGAGTTTGGGATTTCAGAAGAGAGGAACATACATTGGCATGACCAAATATTTTCCAATGTCTTGAGAGGACCTTTCATACTCATGTTTTCACTTGAGAGGTCCTTCCTTCTCTCTTTGTTTTTATTTACTTTTTTGTTCCTTTCCTTGGTAATTGCGTACGTTGTTTTCAATTTTGATTGAATTTTAATGAAAGTTACTTATTCATATTCTATTTTAATCATCCAAAATCTGTTCTTAAATAAATTTATCATTAGTTGTCTGAAATCATGTTGAAATCCCTTCCCTTAATTTTCTTCCTCATTCAATCGAAATTCCACATTAAATTCTTATCATTGTTCGTGTGTGTGTGTGTGTGTGTGAAGAACAATTCTTTTCTTATCCCATTCTTTTTGTCCTATTTATAATTAATCACTATATATTCATATTAACTGATTAATAACTATCATAACTACTGTGAAAATTTAATATTAAGGTAAATCAAAATTTAGGGATGTTAAGGAATTTAGAGTATTTGCTCGATGAATATTCTTTAAATTAACATTGTGTATGTTGGATTTCAAATGTCAAGGATTAGTGACCTTTTTTGTTCAATTCATTGTTTAAATGGATTATTGGAACCATAAATACACTACCATTAACATGTACTCATTGATATTAAAACCCTAAGTTATGTTAAGTCATGGATTAAATCCTTAACACTTAAGAATTCCAATCAAATTCATCTTGTGAAGTGGATGTTAATTTAATGAGATATAAAGAAAATATAAGGGATATAACAAGATTAACTTTTTAATAATTAAATCACCCTAATCTTTATCAAATTTTTATATAAAAAACAACCATTAATAACTTCATTTAATCCTTTCAAAAAAACTCCCCAATCAAAATACAATCAACTGAAAACAATCAACTATCAAAAAGTTCCATCACCGAGGATTCGACCCAATTAATGCTATACACATTAGAAAAGGATTAGAACCTTCAACGGTCAATAAGAGACAATAATTTGTGCTTTCAAACCCCCACCTATAATCACATCTAGGTTATTCTCAAAAAGACCACTCATGGGCATGTCATGTTTGTTTCAAGATAGGTTCTTTAGTTACCAAGGTTGCATGATGGTGTAGTATGTGTATGATATAAACAAATACTGACTTAAGTCGGTGTTAGATGTTGGTGACAAATATTGATTCAATGATGAAATTTTAAAATTAAAAGTCAAGAAAGTAGTAAGGATATGAATCATTCATTCCATCTATCGCAATTCTTTGATCACATTCATGGTAACTTGAAGGGCATAAATAGAAAACATATCTGAGAGACTAGAGAGGAGAAACACACTCGTGAGTATAAAGGGAGATCATTTTCACTTAGTTTTCATCATTTCATTCAATTTTAATTTCAATTTTTTTCATGAACTGAATAATATTTAGGTGAAAATATTAACTCTTGGGTAATATTTAATTCTGTAGGTTATATTTTCTCTACTTTTTAATAATTTTTCTAAAAAATCGGAATCTATTGGTGAGATGGGTTATGATCTTTTCAAAATTAGTTTTCACAACTATTTTATTTATTTTCAATTCTTCAAGATCAATTGGTGAGAATGATCTTGAAATATTTTCTTCAGATTTAATTTCAAAAAAAATTAGATGACAATCGGTGAGATTGTTTCTAATTACATTTTTTCAAAAATGCTTTTCTTACTAATGTATCCTAAAGTAAAGAATTTTAATATTTTTTATTCTTTTTGATTAATCTCCTAGATAAGGATACTAATATATCATTTTTTAGGATTTTTTTCAATATGTTTTCAATAAAAAAGATATAAATTCCACATGTAGCTTTATTTTTTCCCTGGGTATATTACTTTATCTATTTATTCTCAATTTTAGTTCATTGTTTTCTCTAATAGTTCATATTTTATCCATTATCGCATAGTTTATTAGAAAAATATATATCTTAGAATTAATGTATTTCATCAAAACACTAAAAGGGAAAAAATAAAAGAAACACTCTACCCACAGTTTTCAAGAGCATGCTTGTTTTGAAATCTTGGTCACAAAATTGTTTTTCTTTCCTTTCCATGGGGTTGACACTAAAAACCACTATACTGTACATTGTAAGAAAATATAAATTTTTAATATTAATCATATATTCAATAGTTTTTCTATCATTTTTTTGGCGTTGTTACTATGGAAGGATTCATGAGAACAACCATTTTTTTCATAACATTAAAATACAAAATAAGAAATTATTAATTTCCAAAAAAATCTAAAGAACCTTATTTTGTAGTTGAATGTAAAAAAATTTGTTCTATATATTTTAATTTGTTTTTTTAACCTATTTCTCTTAATATAGATTAAACATGAGTTCTTGAATAATGCTAGTGAACATTACTGTACAAGTTATAGCTATTATGGAGACACTACATGGTAGTATTCCTATAATCAACCACAAAAAATTGATTTCTTTTCAAGAGAATGAACATCAATTTTATCTTGATTCGTACTTCCAAGTAAAATTTGTACAATTTTTAACTACGATAAATCATAATATGGATGCTAGGATACAATTATGGTTAAACCAAAATCATAAAATTCAAATTATAATTTCTGAACAATAAGTTCAGTGGCTACAAAAGTTAGAAACCATGTTATTGGAATTATAATAATGTTTTAAGAAACAAAGAAAAATTGAATTAAATGAATAATAAACTATTATATGATTAATTTAGATCCAAATTGAATAGGATTGCGAGGTTAAATATATGGAAGGAAAATACACTATTTTGGAAGAATCTGAATCTGAAGAAGAAGGAAATGGGAAAATAACTAACTTGCTGGTTAAATAAATCAATTATAATGATCCCATTAAGATCTTAAATAGTGTTTAGTTTGAAAAGATTTATAAATAAATAAAGTATATTTAATATGAGTACACATTTTTTACATGCTCCATAGTTTTGAACATGTTAACTACTTTAAGAATGTTGAAAATTTAGTCACTCGGGTTGAAAAAAAAATTGGAAATGAGAACACGAATGTTTGTGGATGAAATGAATTTTACTCTTCCCTAATTATTTAAGACTGAATCAATAGATTTGGGTTTTGAATCACTTTATGAGAATGAGATTATATTGGATGAGGAACCCTTTTGCAGTATTAATTTATAATTTGCACATTATTATTTTGTTAAGCCTTTTCAAGAACTTGATTGCCAGAACATAGCCACTTTCACCCCTAATATTGATTTTTTTTAATATGAATGAGTTTGATAAAATTCAATATAATGTAATTCCTTTATTAGTACTTAGATCTTATTTTTTCCTTCAAAAAAATGTTTCAAATATTAACATAATATAAAAGTGTAAAACACTACTTACAAGAGTGACATTGATTTTTATAAGCATAAAAGATTATTGGTAATGTTAAAGGGAATTCCTAATTTGTCACCCAAAATTAATCACCTTGTAAATATCAAGAATTTGAATTTATATGATTAATATATTCTACAACTTGAAGACTTATTTGACCAGATCTATAAAGTTAAAGGGTGTTTCTTCCGGAATTTTTTAGTTAGTAAGGGAGTTACATTATCCCTCAATAATGTAAGTGGCCAAAAATTTCAATACTTTATTAAAAATAAATTGTCTAACCACATTTGATTGTTCTTAGTTAATAAACCACTTCCACCTAATTAAATTGGTCAGTTTCTATGGGAGTCTAGCTAGGGACTTTAAAACTAGAAATGTGTTGGAGGCAAACCCATATTTTAATTTCATTCAATAATTTGTTTTTATTTTTATTTTTTTTTTAAAATTTTAAATATAATCTACATGAAGTCATTAAATTTAGTGATTCGTGAGAGTAAACCCATGGAGTTCCTTTATGCCTTATTTTTTTATGTTCTTGTTTTGATCTGAATAATGTCTTTGCTCTATCTGTCATTATTTTTCTTTAAGATATGTGTTCCTGGTCTTGCTAGATCTTGTTCTCAGATTAAGAAGGATTCTTCTAATAGTGTCAATAGAGGGTAAAAATTATATTTTCTATTCAAAACAAAGGGAACTGTTGCTAAATAATCAATTGATAATGTTTAATCAGGTAAGTTCCTTATTTTTATCTCTGCATTAATTTTTTATACTCCTCTTTTTAATGCGTAAAAATTAATATAAGAAATAACTTTTTATCCATTATTCCATTTCACAATCACTGTTACACTTAAGTCTCCATTCCACTGCCGGTGGGGAGTCACAACATTGGAGACTGACTAGTGTGAATGTAGTGGCGAGTTGTTGATGATTTTTTGTTACTATAAAAATATTGAAACATGTATTTGTTTTTTGGAAATTGAGGTTAATTGATTTTAAATTTAATCACTATTTGAAATTAAGTGTGGGGGAGTAATACCATCAATGTTGTGTTTCCATTTCCAATTGTGCTTGAATTTATATGGTTTTTATCATACAATTCACTAAGATGTTGAAAATTAGTTTGAATCAAATTTTTGAACGTTTTTATACCCTTTTCACTATGTATTAATTTTTTTTAATGTAACTGTTTGGAACATAATTGAAAATTTATTTTCACTAACATTAATGGAAATTTATTTGAACCTGTTAATAGATTTATTGTGGAAAACAATATATTGTTTGAAATATAATGTGGCCCATTTACATATATCTAAACTACTCAATTGAAAATCAATTTTTCACTTTAAATGTCAAATTGAGGTCTTCTTCAGCTATGAAAAAAATTTGAGGAAAAATTTGGGTTTTATGTGTGTGGTTGTGGTAAAATTATGTTTATTAGTTATGTCCTTTAATTTAAGGCCATAAAATACCTCTGCCTCTTATCATTTTTTAAAAAAATGTCCAGATTTTTCAAAATTCGTACACAATTTGAGATTATTTAAGCTTCACATTGTACCTCAACACTCTCATTCCTAATAATAATATTTAACAAGTTTTTATGAGTTTCTTAAAACCTAAAATTTTAGATGATGAATGATTTTTGACTGAATTTTCATATTGACATTAGGAATATTATGTTTAGGAACTACGTTTGAGAGTGATATAGGATATAATTTTGTGGACTTATGATTATAAACTTAAAGAAATTGTACGTTTGAACGTCATCCTAGGTGACTCACTTTTTAATTATTCTAATATAATCACTTTAGTGAGCCAATTTAAATTGTATTTAAATAGATCATTTGAAAACCAGAGTAAAATGGGAATTTGGGAACCCATAGTGAATCTCTGACACACTAGGCACAGTGTGTGTGAGTAATCCATCTGTAAAATTCTAATAAGTAAATATGCATAGTTGTAAGAAAAATTTACATGTCTTAAAAAAATTAAAAATAGTAAAGTGACTATTTTTTCTGACAATCATTTCATTAAGGATAGGGGAATTGTGAACTATATATGAAGAAATGGAAAATAAATTTATATGAAATCATTTAATTTTTATCAATAAAGTGATTCAAAAAGTAATATTTTAACATCGACTCTTTGTTTTTGAACCTAGGAGAAAGTCAAAGTATAAGGTTCCTTTTGATATATTCTTAATTCCACTGATTTCTAACCTATTATAACTATTATATTTAGAACATGGATTTAGAATAAAGTAATTCTTTATATATCCTTATATATGAGGCATGAAATCCTTAGAAGTAAATGATTCATTTCTTGCTTTATCACTGAGTGAGTATTTTATTTAGGTTAGATTTATTTTAGAATAATCCATTTAAAAGTATGGTACTTATTTTTTTCCTCTTTTATTAAATGGATTAATTTTCTTCTTTGTGATCATAATGGTTCAAAAAAATTCTATTTTAAAAAGGACATTAAATTATAAGATTTATTGAGGGCAATCAATGCCTATGTGTGGGATAATTTAGTGTGGCCTCAAAATCTACTGATTTTCCACAAATTATTATTAAATTTTTAATATTTTATTTAATTAATTTGTCTCATTTTACTGATTAATGTCACTATTATAATTTTATAGTGTAATTCGAATATTAATTAATTTTAATAATCAAATTTTTATTTTGATATTATAATTAATAAATTATGAATTTATGGGATCCTTTTAATATGATAAAATAACTTTTTTTCTATTTAAATTATTGTAAAAATATTAATTTTAATAATTTATTAATTAAAAAATTAATTTTACTTAATATTAAGGTAATTTAATTTTAAATATTTTAATTTTGAACTAATTTTTATTTTATCTTTATTTAATCATTTTTATTTAATGATATGAAAACTAATAATTTAATTATTTAATTTTAAATTTTAAATATTTTTGTAATCTAGATTCAAATTATTCAAATTTTCCCTTATAAATTTTAGACTATTATTAATTTAAGTTTATTTTTTTCTCTATTTTTTATTTATTAATTATTTAAAATTTAAAATTTTTATTGATTCAATTGTTATGGATAAGTATTATTTATTAAATTAATCAAATTAAGTTTTTAATTTTCAATTTATTATTTCTTAATTGTTTTATTTTAATGTAATTGTTAATTGAATCATTTTTTGTTTCCAATTCAATGATTGAGACACTGCCAACTGAGTCATCATTGGAAAAGTTCCAATGGTGGATTTTCATTTTTCATTTTTTAAATAATCATCCAAGAGTGACTCAGTTTCCATATATAGGGCCTCTTACTCTACGAGCCTTCCAAAAAGGCGACATTCTTCCTTTTCACACCGCCATCATACATAAGCCACATTTACAACCAGTGTAATTCTTCGTGGAATCCTGCAACCATTGCTGCCTTCTCCCAGTGACATAGCTCTAGTAAATTTTCTTTCATTAGACCCTCACTCACCATTCCTCTACCCAAGACACTATCATTGTTCCTCTCTCATGAGTCACCACCACTACTTCCCATCGACCCACCTCCAGCTTCAGCTAATACGACTCACAGTCACACAGATATGGAAATCTAACCGTACTGACACCAAATATACAATAATCTCTTCCCAGGTCTGATGAATCTTCTTCTGATTTGCTACACCAGATGAAAATATGACGCCGCCATATGGGTCTTCATTACCGATGGAGAATGACTCCACCACTCGAATAACTGAATCACCATGAATGAAGGAAGCTAATTTCGCATGCCACTACTACCGGGGATGGTTGCCTCTGCGGGTGGAGCCGCTATCACCGCCTCCTGAAGCCACCACCTAGGGATCCATTTGTGGGGAGGAGAAGCTCTAGAGGAGCTCTGGACGGAGGCTGATCCAACATCTTGATGAAGCCGCCCCCACCCCCCCCCCCCCCCCCCACAAGCATTATCTTGAAAAGGGAGTCATTGAAATAAATAAATAAAATTAAAATAAAACAATAATAAAAAATTAACAAATAAAAATAAATTCATCAAAATTAATTTTACTAATTAAATACTAAAACAAAATATTACGTAATAAAAATAAATAATCAATAAAATAATTATTATATTATTAATAATAACTGATAATAGGTAAAAACTAATGAAAAAATTTATTTCTAAAATTTATTAAAATAAAGAATTAATATTTATTATAATAAAAAATATTTAATTTTAAATTATTTAACATAATGTGTTAATAAATTAAATAATTGAGATATTAAATAAATATATATTTATTTTTTTATTGGTAAAATTACTATTATTTTAAACAATGAGATATCTAATTAGTATTATTTTTCACTATTCATAACCATCCCCAAGAACACGTACAGGTTCTTCTCAAACAGACCACTCGTTGGTCTGTTGTGTTTATTTCTATAGAGATTCATTAGTTAGAAGGTTTCATGATGGTGTAGTAAGTGTACGATGAAAAATAAAAGACCAACTTAATTCAGCGATGGATGTTGGTGACAAACAATGAGTCGACTATGGAGTTTTAAAATTCGAACCCAAGTGAGAGGGAAGGATTTGAATCATTCATTCCATCTTTCACTATTTTTTATCACTTTATTAGATACCAAAAGGTAAGAGGAAGATAATAGATTCGGGATACTAGGGAGGAGTAGCATCATGAGATCATGAGGGGTGATCTATTTTCCCCTATTTTTCAATATTACATTCAATTGTAATTGTAATTTCTGTTTCTTAAATATAAAATGATTTGAGTGTAAATTATTCTTCTTGGGAAATCCTTAATTATGATGGATAAATTTTCTCTTCATTATATTAATTTTTCTATGAAATTAAATACTATTAGAGACGTGGGTATTAACCTTTTCCAAAAAACACACCTTTTCTTCACAAATTCATTTCTTCAATTTGAATCACTGATATTGAACTTGGAAGATTTTCTTCAGTTTTAATTTAAAAAATTTCATATAACAATCAGCAAGATAGTCTCTGATTAATTTGTTTTTGAAAACTCTTTTCTTACTAATGTATCCTGAAGTATAGAATTTTAATATTTGTTGTTATCATTGATTAATCTTTTAATGAGGGTGACTAATCCATAATTTTATAATGACATATTTTCAATATATTATATATCATTAAGATATTCATTCAACATGTACGTTTAGTTTTTTCAGGGGTATCTTCCTTGATCAGTTTCATCTCAATTCTATAACTCTATTCTCTCTTCTGGTTCAAATTTTCTCTTTTGTCACATAGTTTATTAGACAAATATATGTCTCAAAATTACATTATTTCATCCAAACCTCAAAAAAAAAAAAAACTACTTATAGTATTCAATAGTGGTTTTTTTTAAATCTTGGTCACTCAATACAATTTCATTACCTTCTCTTGGGGTTGACCATACAAACCATTATACATTAGTTAGTAGGAAAATATAATTTTTCAAAATTCGGCATGTATTCAATGACGTGTGTGTCAATTAGATTTTCCATGTTGCTCATGGTGTTTACAATTTCATTGAACCTGGGATACATGTCGAAAATTAATTAATTAGTATTTATTTCAAATTTATAGTAACTAATAGTATATGTATTTAATCTCATCTCTTGAACATTGATTTTCCAATCATATGAAAGAGATAGTGTATCCCAAATCTCATATGTAGTTTTAAAAGTATAAATTTAATTGAACTCCTCATCTCCTAGAGTATATTAAAGGGCGTTTATAGGTTAACAATTATTGTTATAAGTGGTTTTTATAAATTCATCCCATGAAACTATTTGAGTTAAAAAAAATTCATATCTATATTCTATGGAAATGAAAATTTCAAAACACCCTCTCTATATGAATTTTTAGCTTATCTTCCACTAAGAATAATTATTTCAATTGAAAAAGATGGTCTGTTAGAAGTAGAACCTTCTTTTTCTATTATCAATTTAATGAATTCTATTCAGAACTAACAAAAAATAAATATAGTTAATGCACACCTACAATCATAGTTGAAATATTTTTAAAAACGTTGATACCAAATAATATTCCACTGATACGAAATGTTAGTCAGACTGAGTATCTTAAGTGGGGGAGGGTAATTAGGTACCCAAAAAATTATGTTAAAATTGATTTAAATACGGTACCCCAAATAATTTAAACACAGCCTAGTTTACCAAAATAGTATTTCCATATAAGATATAATCTTTTAGAATATTTATCAAAGGATTTATTTTGTATCAGGTATTATAATATACTATATATTTTTTTCCTTTGAAATAAATTTAATTAATTCAAAACATATATATAACACAAATTAAGATAAACTATCAATGTAATAGTTCCTCATGATAGTAAAGATAGATTCATTTTCTTAGTCTAGAAAATAAGGTTAGAAATCAAAATATACACACAGAATAATTAAAATAAAATATGTTTAGTATTAAGCTGACATCTTGTCCTCTCCAATTAGAAATCACATTCTGGAAATTAGTTTGTATAAAATAAAATTTTTATCCACAACCTCGATCGGGTGTTACAATAGTGTAGAAACTATCCAAGCCACATAAGACCACTTCCAAATTAATCTTGGTACTATAATAAAACATTCCATAACTAGACCTTTAACACAACACATAGGAAACATTATTAAAAGGTTTTGAGAACATATCTGTAACACCTCAAGCTTCCACAATATGCTTCTCTTTCAATAATGCAATAGCTTGCATTGAACGCAAGTTCGAGATTCTAACACACCGCCACCAATCAAAGTTGTCGTTATGAATAGTAATACCCACATTTTAAAATTATATAAATTTTATATTTCAAAATGGACTTCATTTTTGGATTTGGAATATCAAAATTAGACTATGTTGATTTTTTGGTATTTTTCAGAGAAAATCTAATTTTCGATGAATAGTGAAAAATACTTAAAAACAAATTTTTTAATAAAAATAATTTATAGTGATAATTTATACTATTGAGTGGTTTTAAAGTATAATTAGAGTATTATTTTACCATTTTATCCAAAGGATGTCATTTTAATTAATTTCACATTGAAATTGGATATAAACAATTGCCAGTCTTTTGATTGATATTGTTTCTTAAAAACACACTATTTGTTTTGACAACAGAAAATAATTATTAAATTAATTAATTCAAATTATATTTTTTGAATTTTTTAAAATAGACATCATTTTTCAATTTGGAATATCAAGTATAGCTTAGGGTGAATTTTTGGTATTTTTCTGGAAAACTTCAATTTTTTATGAATACTGAAACCACTAAGTGGTAGTTAAAAAACTGATTTTTCGTTTAAATGAAACTTTACCTATTCTGTGATTTGATTTTCAAAAATCTGACATACATGGTTGTCATTAATAAGTAAAATTTGGTTCAATTGGATTAAAATAATTTTTGGTGAATGGTAACTTTTATGTTTTATTAATCGCGATTAAAGGTAATTAGTGTAATTTAAGGTAAAAAATAGTGTTATAATAATATTAAATTACCTTGAAACATGTCATACCCTTATTGGATGAGTTAGACCGACCACGAAAATCCATGGGTCAACTTGGGGACTCCATGGAGCCACATGGGTAAGACAATGACATTAATAACTTTTTATTTAAATTAAAAATAAAATGGTCACAAACATGTGTTGTTTTAATAAAACAGTTACTACATGGGGATATAAAAGTTAACTTTTCGACTATAAATATTAATTGGAAAGATAAATCTATTTCCTACGTCATAGTATGTTTTTTATAATTTTTATACATTAAATAAATTAAATTTTTTATGACACCATGATGATGCAGCGATTACCTCATTAATTAAATATTTAAATAAAATGAAAGGATAATGTAAAATCTAAGACATAAACTTGTCAAAAACCTATTTTATGATTATATTTCGAACCCTTATCTTAGTATCCTAGAAATATATAATTTTTGGACCTTTGAAATCCAAAAATCACTTCATAATAATGTAACATTTCATGACTTTCTAAGAGTACCCCTCCTCTCCTCTTATAATAGGCACCCACTTCTACCACCTTATTCACACCATAAAATCCATTTGGCTCAGCCAAAATCTTCCCAAATACTCTCTCAACTTCCCTCTCTTACTCCTAGAAGCCTCACTTTGGGCAGAAGTCTTCCCAAGGAATCCTTTGGCTCAAATCAAAAAGTGTTACCCGATTTTAAGGTAATGTCTTCTCTTATGTTCTTTTGTATTATTTTGCTTCTCCAACCACTTAAACTCTTTTTATTAATTTCTTTTGTAAAAACACCAGTATCTTCAATATAATAGGATTTTTTTACGATACGGATTTGATTTATACTTTCACACACCTTCGTCAAATGGTTGAAGAACATACTGTTTCTATAGGTGGTGAATTACTGCCTCAAGAAACGATGATTGTTCAATCTTCTTTTAACACCTCTCATGGTGGCCATTATCATGAAAATATTTCTATATATGATATATATATTATGATTATGATTTTTTTATGCTTCTATATTTTTCATTTATGGTATTCCTTTATGATTTCTGTTATGGGTAAACGTGATAATTTTATTTTAGGGAGTGCGGACTACCACCCCCTCACAGTGATTTGAATCGTTAATGTCGTATGAGGGACATATAAAGGATGGAGTAAATGATATTATATATGATATTATACTGGAATTATAATATACATTTATATCATTATGATTTCATTCCATTAAATACGAAATAGAAATGAAAGTAGCATTCATGTGTATGTAAGGCTTAACGTCTCCATGAATGGTGCATTTCATTTCTTACCTCTAAATGTTATGTAATATTATAAATGCATGTATATACTGGATATATATTATATATATTATATCTACACCATTAATATAATTCTGGAGATAATGGATATTCTACCAAAAAAACTAGTAATTATATGAAGTTTATTGTTGACTCAAGTACCAAAGATCGACAAAATGACCGTTATTAACTTAAATGACTACATAATTTTCATAACATGGTAATAAGTGATATAAAAGGAATAATGAACTTGAAATTTTTTGTTAAGTAAGTAAAAATTAACTCTATTTTATTATTCAGGAGGTTAAAGAACGATCGAGTCAAGTTGGACACAAGGTAAGGAAACTTCTTAACCCAATTTCCGTTCTTTGGGTTAATCTCCTACATTCAAATTATGTCATGATATTATTATGTCCTATCTTGTATTTTTACTTTCTTTATGAATACTTATACTGAATACACATAATAGATCTATTTTATTTAAAAAATGATCTTTGTAAGGAACTTAATCTCAATCTTCTTTCATTGAGGCATTTTTTATACACAACTTTCCTTTATATGGTGTATAAACCCATTTGACTTTTACTTTTATTCAAAAGGAATATTTTTATACAAAGTGTTTTTACTAAACGACAAAAGGAATTTTTTTCTTACGTATGCGGCGACAATGACTTCTCCACCGCCGTGACAATTATTTGAGTTTCGTCTTCCTCTACAAGCCAAAACTTTTTTTAAATGAAAAATAAATACCATGTTTTACTTTTCAATTATTTTGGTATTAAAAATGGTTTTGAGAATGTTTTTATTATATCAATTTGTTGTATTGATATCTTGTGATTGAAATGTGGAAATGTTATGTTTCCTTTATGAATGTTTTATGTGATATGATTATTTTATGGTTTATGATATGTTTAAACATTTTCATATAAGGAATGCATTGGACTTAATAAGTGACAGGTGGATCCTGCTATAGCTCCTTGATGCATTGGTAGGTCTCATGAGACAAACTAGTGTCTCGGCACGAGACCTTGACAAAATCTTATTTTTAGTCTTAGCACAAGGCCTTGTCTACATGGTTATGATAGTCTAGCTTTATGCATTACATCATTATTAAAGTGGTTATTGATATTGAATGTGATTATTATACTAGTAGAATATCCATGTGAATAAGTAAATGGCATTATTTCATTTTACTTTTGCCATATTATGCTGAAGTTCATGTTTTAAAGGATTTTGTTTTAGTTATACATTGCCTTAAATTTTTATGTTTATATATAAAATTTTCCACTATATTGTTATCCTTACTGAGCATCTGAGCTCACCCCTTTCTATGTTTTATTTTTCCCATGATGCGAAGAAATATTTTTTGACTAACCTACAGGGATAGTCTGAAGGGGATATTATTCTGGACTATAGAGACTATGTTATTGTGATTTTTCACATTATGATGTGATGTAACATTTATGAATGTATCTAGTGTTTCCAAGGCTTCTAAACTAATCGGTCTTTCGAGACTTGATCTCTTGTGATCATGCCAATGTTACGTAATAATGCACCGACTCTGGGTAACTGGGGTCGGGGTGTTACAATTGGTATCCGATGTAGTTTAGTACTAACCTTCTAAGGTAGATTTATATGAACTCTTATTAGAGCACATAGCCCAAAGATAGACTTTGAGGATTATTATAGATGAACTTACTAGAATTTTGGTATTATGGAGATTTTGTGAGTTTTCCGAAAATACATCTATGTCTGGATATGAGCAGTAGTGGCGGCTCTGGCACAGATGTACATAGGGGTAAAACCCAAAAACACCTCTTTGAGCTAGAATTGAATAGGAACTACTGCATGATAACAGGCCTTGTTGAACTCTTGGTTATAATACTCTCGGGGGATATGCTTAGGATAATTCTTATTTTCATTAAAAACCATTGTGATGTGTTTATGAGTATATACTTCCTCAAGGAAAACATTTTTATGATTATGGATTATATCTATAAACTGTTCAATTTCTACTAAGTGTTTTACAAGTATGGAATTATGTATTTTGATTCATAAACTGACCTAGTTTATTGCATTTTATAGAAATGGTGCTCAGTAGAAGGAATGTGAACTCCAGCAATACGTACTATCCAAAGAGTCATAAGGATCATATCTTTCATGGTATTAAGCTGAAATTTAGAAGGGAAATAGTCTCTCATGTGTTATCAACATATGAAGATATAGTATCATGTGTTAATAAGATAAGTAAATAATTTTTGAGTCTTATGGATTTGAAGGTATGCAAGAGAAGAAATGGATGGAAGAGAGAAAGATGGATAAAGGGAAAAGGGAAAAGAAGAATTTTCCAATATGTGATGAATGTGGGAAGAAACACCTTGGAACTTGCCTGAAAGGAATGAGAGTTTGTTATAAGTGTGGAGAAGAAGGAAACCATGTGCGTGACTGCAAGGGTAAGAAAAAGGTTTCAAATGTAAAATGCTTCATCTGCAAGGTGTGGGGACACTATGCAAACTAATGTCCAAATCATCGGAGTATGCCCCAAATGTTGCTATTGGATAATAATCAAATAATGATACTACCAGAAATGAAGGGGAATGATTAGTTTTCTTATGTTGTTATTAAATAATTATGTCATTTTAGTGTTGTATCAATGATGTAATGGATATAATAATTATGGAGTATATAAGGATTGTACTGCAGTACAATTTCATCAAGGACATGAGCTTGTGTGGAACCAAGAAAAGCGACTCAATAGCAGGTTATTTTTTTTTTGAAAAATATATGGTTAAGAGAAAGATAAACCATAAAATGGTTCTGATACCGAACTAGTGATTTTGTAATAATACATTATTGAATTGGATAAATTATATTAGATATTATTGACTTCCTTGAAGCTGATTAATGATTGGTATACATTTTTGGATAGAAGGAGTATTTCTAGTATTATATAAAGAATAAGGGATCATGAATGTAATCAATAAGGATTTATGGTAATTCAGGATGTTGCAGTTTTTTAAAAGAATACATGATGAAGGTGTTCAGATGTCATTACGCGGAAAAAGGATCTTCATTGTGTTTACCTTCCTTATAAAATTTGGACTGTGAGTTTGGACAGAGGTATTTTGGATAACTATAAAGGTTTGAATGGATTGATTTGAACTTTGGATAATATTTTTTAAGGTTAAAACATTTCTGAAGATTATTTTTGGAATACTATAATACTATAGTTTTAGGAAAAGGACAACCTGCAGGTTGGGGGATAACCCATCGCGTCGGACAAAGCTATAGGAATCAAACCCACAACCATAGTGTGACATGCCTTTATTACCTACCACTAGCCTACATGAAGTCCCTAGTCATTACAAAATAGATTTCCTAATCTAAATTTTATGTTTTAATATTTTTAACCTTGTACAATTAGGATAAATATAATATTTTTGAGTTCTATTATCTTTTTGAGTGAAATATGATTTTGTGGTAGAAATTAGTTGAAGGTTGAAACTCTACTTGTCAAGTATATATATATATATACCCATCTCTTATTCTATGAATAAATTAATTCTTAAACTTTAGGAAAGGGATATTAAAAAAATGTATTATCCTAATAACTTATGTTAAGTTGAATTGATGATATTTTAAATCAACATAAATTGTAGTCTTTGAGGCCCTCAATTTTACACTTGTTTGTGATTGATGACCTCAATCACTCCCAAAAAATATTTACGTTTTTCCTACAATTATATGTCTCTAATTTCCACCAATGTTCTCTAAATCGATATCATAATTTGGTGGTGACTTTTTTCATTTCCCTTTCCCTCTTATTGAGGATAAATTTTATTAATCTTATTTCCGATGTGGGTTTTTCACAAAGGTATTTTCTATTTTAAACCTTTTATTTTTGAAGAACATTTTCAAATTTCAAGGACACAATTTATTGAAGGAGGGGAGAATGTAAAACCCCAATCATCTATGATACACTTCTCTTTCAATAATGAAATAGCTAGCATTGTACGCAAGTTTGAGATTCTAACACACCGCGATCAATCAAAGTAGCCGTTATGAATAGTAATACCCACTTTTTGAAATTACATAAATTTTATATTTCAAAATGTAATTCATTTTGTATTTGGAATATAAAAATTATCCTATGTTGAATTTTTGGTATTTTTCTGAGAACATCCAATTTTCGATGAATAGTGAAAAATAATTAAAAACAACCTTTTTAATCAAAATAATTTATAGTGATAAATTATACTATTGAGTGGTTTTAAAGCATAATTAGAGTATAATTTTACAATTTTATCCAATGGTGGTTATTAGAATTAATTTCACTTTGAAATTGGACATAAACAATTGTCAATCTTTTGATTGATATTGTTTCTTAAAAACACGCTATTTGCTTTGACAACTGGAATTAATTATTTAATTAATTAATGCAACTTATATGTTTTTAATTCTTTAAAATAGAAATCATTTTTCAATTCAGAATATCAAATATAGCTTGGGGTGAATTTTTGGTATTTTTCTGAAAAACATCAATTTTTTATGAATAGTGAAACAACTAAGTGGTAGTTAAAAAACTTATTTTTCATTTAAATGAAACTTTACCATTTCTGTGATTTGATTTTAAAAAATCTGACATACATGTTTTTCATTAAGAAGAAAAAATTTGGTTCAATGGGATTAAAATAATTTTTGGTGAATAGTAACTTTTAAGTTTTATTAATCGCGATTAAAGGTAATTAGTGTAATTTAAGGTAAAAATAATGTTATAATAATATGAAATTACCTTGACACATATCCTACCCGTATTGGATGAGTCATGTCCAATCATTAAAATCCTTGGGTCAACTTGGGCACCCCATGGAGAAACTTGGGTAAGAAAATGACATTAATAACTTTTTATTTAAGGTAAAAATAAAATTGTCACAAACATGGGTTGTTTTACTAAAACAATTATTACATAGGGTTATATAAGTTAACTTTTTGACTATAAATATTAATTGTAAAGATAAAAATATTTACTACATCATAGTATTTTTTTTATAATTTTTATACATTAAATAAATTAAATTTTGTATGACACCATGATGATGCGACGATTACCTCATTAATTAACGATTTAAATAAAATGAAAAGATAATGTAAAATATAAGACATACACTTGTCAAAAACCTATTTGATGAGTATATTCCGAACCCTTATCACCATATAATCTAAATATATAATTTTGGGACCTTTGAAATCCGAAAATCACTTCATAATAATGTAACATTTCATGACTTTCCAAGAGTGCCCCTCCTCTACTCTTATAAAAGGCCCCCACTTCTACAACCTTATTCACACCTTCAAATCCATTTTTCATGGCCAACCTCTGATAAAATACTCTCGCAACATCCCCTTATTACTCCTAGAACCCTCATATTGGGCATAAGTCTTTTCTAGGAATCCTTTGGCTCAAATCAAAAAGAGTTACCTGATTTTAAGGTAATGTCTTCTCTTATGTTCTCTTGTGTTAGTTTGCTTCTCCAATCCCTTAAACTCTTTTTATTCCTTTATTTTGTAACAATACCAGTATCTTAAATATAATTTAATGTTTTTATGAGATGTATTTTATTTAAACATACACACACCTTCATCGAATGGTTAAAGAACATACTGTTTCTGTGGGTGGCGAATTACTGCCTCATGAAACGATGATTGTTCAATCTTCTTTTAACACCTCTCATGGTGGCCATTATGATGAAACTATTTATATATATGATATATATATTATTTTTATTTTTTCTTTATGCTTCCGTATTTTTCATTTATGGCATACCTTTATGATTTCCATTATGGGTAAACGCGATAACTTCGTTTTAGGAAGTGCGGACTACCACCCCATCAAAGTGATTTGAATGGTTAATGCCGTATGTGGGACGAATGAAGGATGGAGTAAAATATATTATATATGATATTATAATAGAATTATAATATAACTTTATATCATTATGATTTCATTCCATTAAATATGAAATAGAAATGAAAGTAGTGTTCATGCGTATGTACGGCTTACCGTCTCCATGTACAATGCATTTCATTTCTTACCACAAATGTTATGTAATATTATAAATGCATGTATATACTAGATATATATATGATATATATGATATCTACATCATTAATATAATTTTGGAGATAATGGATATTCTACCACATAAAAAACTTGTAATTATAAGAAGTTTATTACTGACTCAAGTACCAAAGATCGACAGAACGACCGTTATTAACATAAATGACTACATAATTTTCATAACATGGTAATAAGTTGTGTAAAAGGAATAATGAACTTGAAAATGGTTCTTAATAAAGTAAAAATTAACTCTATTTTATTATTCAGGATGTTAGAGAATGATCGAGTCAAGTCAGAAACGAGGTAAGGGAACTTCTTAACCCAATTTCTGTTCTTTGGGTTAATCTTATACATTTAAATTATGTCATGATATTATTATGTCCTATATTGTATTTATACTTTCTTTATGTGTACTTATAGTGAATACACATAATATATCTATTTTATTTTCAAAATTATCCTTGTAAGGGACTTCATCTCAATCTTCTTTCATTGAGACATATTTTGTTTTTCACACAACTTTCCTTTATACAGTGTATAAACCCCTTTGACTTTTACTTTAACTCAAAAGGAATCTTTTTATACGAAAAATTTTTACTAAACGACAAAAGGAATGTTTTTTCTTACGTAATCAGCGACAAAAACATCTCCGCCGCTGTGACCATTATTTGAGTTTCGGCTTCCTCTACAAGCCAAAACTTTTTTTAATTGAAAAATAAATACCATGTTTTACTTTTATGTTATTTTGATATTGAAAATAGTTTTGATAATGTTTTTTTATATCAGTGTGTTGTTTTGATATCATGTGATTTAAGTGTGGAAATTTTATGTTTCCTTTATCCATGTTTTATGTGATACGATTATTTTATGGTTTATGATATGTTTAAACCTTTTCATATTAGGAATGCATTGGACTTAATAAGTGACGGGTAGAGCCCACTATAGCTCCTCGATGCATCGGTAGGTCTCATGAGACAAGCTAGTGTCTTGGCACGAGGCCTTGTCAAAATCTTATTTATAGTCTTTCCACGAGGCCTTGGCTACATGGTTATGATAGTCTGGCATTATGAATTCCATCATTATGAAAGTGGTTACTAATTTTTCATGTGATTATTCGACTAGTAAAATATCCATGTGAATAAGTAAATGGAGTTATTTCATTTTACTTTTGCCATATTATGCTGAATTTCAAGTTTAAAAGTATTTTATTTTAGTTATACATTGCCTTCAATGTTTATGTTTATTTATGAAAGTTTCCTCTATATTGTTATCCTTACTGAGCATCTAAGATCACCCCTTTCTATGTTTTATTTTTCCTAGGATGTGAAGAAATATTTTATGAATAACCTATAGGGATAGTCTGAAGGGGATATGAGTGTGGACTATGGAGAGTATGTTATTGTGATTTTTCACTTTATGATGTAATTTAACATTTATGAATTTATCTAGTGTTTGCAAGGCTACTAAACTAATAGGTCTTTCAAGACTTGGTCTCTTGTGATCATGCCAAGGTTACGTAATAATGCACTGACTCTGGATAACTGGGGTCAATGTGTTACAATATCTATGTATCTTATTTTTTAAATCAAAAGGTACTGTGGGTTATAATATAACAGAGTAAGTCACAATTCCTAAAATTTAAAAATAAATAAAAAACAAAAGGTAATGAGAGTTGAGAGATCATGTTTCTTAGTTTAATATCATTTGTATGTCATGACTCAAAAATATATTTTTAAATCCATATTGAGTATATTTTTTTCATTTTGCGTAAGAATAAAGTTCCCCAAACTCCATTGGAGTCTATAGGATGTTTTCGAGAGGTTGAATGGGATTTTATTTATCAACAGTTAATCATAAGTAAGAATTTTTCCTATATAGCACACTTCACAGCTAATAATTTCTCTTCATGTGTACATGTATATATTTTTGTTAAGGACATAACATTTAAGAATGAGAAATTCTACTTCATCTTTTAACAACAGCAGTATAAATAATAATCCACTAGATCTTATTCTCCTCATTCGATAGGTTCTGACACTAACATTCATGAATCTCTATCAAGAAATAAAGGACCAATAATTAAAATATGTTTCAGAATTAAATTCAATAAATTTTCCATTATAGAATTTTATTTCAAAATGGACTTAAACACTAGACGTGTGTCTTATGAGCGGTGACACATATGGAAGTGACTAATAAGAATTGTGAAACTTCTAGCATGGTTTACATCTAGCGGTGTTACATTGGAATGTTTTCTTGATCTGGTAGAATGTTTGGGTCTAGTGGTGTCCAAATCTAGTAGTGTATAAGGGTGGTGATTACACATGTTTATGGAGAGTCATCCAAATACTTCACTGACTTTAGATTCCAATGGTAATAATTTATAGATAGTGTCTCAAGGAAATGGTGAGACTGTGTTTGTAGAGATACATTCTTCATGGACTAATTTCTCTATACTTTTTTAAAATTTCTATCTCACTAGTGAATCATTATTCACAGTGACTCATCCTTTGTTGTGAGAATTCCTTGGCAGTGAGTATTTTTTGGCGGTGTCTCATACATAGAAATTTCTTCTAATGTATCATATTATAAATATCTAACATAAAAAGTGAAACTCATTAAATATCATAATAATTATGATATTCTGATCATTAAAATAAAAAGTTCAACATATTTTATTTTTTATTGGGGACAGGATCAAAGGAAACCATTCTTACACTTTCATTAAATGGTTCATGTTTAAGATGAAAAGTTTATTATGAAAATTATTTCTATTCCATGGGTTATACCATTATAAAATCATTATAAAACCCACTTATTTTTATTGGTTAATCTATGATGAAATATTTGTGAAGACTTTCACTCTTTTATATGTTATAATAAAATGAATTGTTTATAATATCCATTTTATTTCATGGGTTATGTTATCATATCTCTTTTTATTGGTCAAGATGTGATGAATGTTTTATTATTTTTAGTATAGGGATTTATGATTTTATTCTGTGGTAGATGAGACCTAAATCTCCCTCCAATGAATTCTATACATATTTATGTCTCATGAGTATGATAAAGATGGAATGAGAAGTGGAATCATTTCAGTATAATAGGGTTGGAAAGAGAAGTGATCCTTGTTAAGTAATATATTTTTGAAATGAGAAGTGAACCTGTTTCACTAATACAGTCCTAGAATGTGATGTGAACGTAGTTCAATAATACAAGGTTGTAATAAGAAATAATCATTGTTCAGTTATATAAGTATGAAATGGAATGTCAACCTGGTTCAGTAATATAGGTCTCGAATGGGAAGTGAACCCTATTTAGTAATTAAGCACTGGAATGAGGAGTGCACCAAGTTTAGTAAAAGACATGGTCCACTAAGATAGTATTGGGAGTGAACCTTGTCTACAAATATGATTTTTGGAGTGAGCCAATGCCACTAAAATATACATGAAAATGATTCCATAACTATAGTGTAAATAGTTTTATATTTTTATATGTATGCCACAATACCATGGGGTATGCTTATATTATGATTTCTGGATTATTCTCTTGATTCCCTTATGATTCAAGTATTATTAACTACCAGTATTTGTTCAATGATTAATTTATATGTTCTTTGATATACATAGTATGATTTACCATGTCTTTCCCATGTTCTCATACACTTATGATTATGTTATGCTTATGTATCTCCATTATTACTACCCTTACTAAGAATTTTATATCACCCTTTATTTTATTTCCTTTCTCCATGTTATGAAGAAATGTTTTATGTAGGAGAAAAAAGGGGGAGATAATTAAGTGTGATTTTTAAGATCTTTCACCTTATAAGAATATTTTTTTCTATGTTTTCAGAGACACTAAACTATTAAATTCATCGGGCATGTATTTTTTTAATGTGTAGAATGTTCATATAAAATGTTATAATATCCATGTATGTTAATATCAGGTCTCTATAGTTGGTATAACGAAAATGCTTAGTTATCCTTTTAAAACTAGGATGAGAAAACATTTGTTAAATTCCTATGGATATTTATAAGTATATATCTAGGGATTTCTCTATGAAATGTATAAGGAAGAGATAATGTATAGGATAATATCCTAGAAATTTGGTAAAGGATAGAGGAAGTGGTTTCTCATTAATATATTCTTTTCAGGATACTAAAAGTGTTTGTGGCTCTGGGACAAACATACATAGGTGTAACAATCGGAAAACCCCGTATTGATATAGACTTGATCAGGAACTGGTGCACGAAAAAGGGAATTTTTTCACACTTGGATTGACACTCCTGGGGGATATTCTTTGAGAACTCACAAATTATTTATTAAAAATCATGAAGGATTTATAAAAATAATGAATATAAATATTCAAGGATAAACCCATGGTTTCAATTATTAATAAATAGGTTTCCTGATTTTGACATCCTATAAGTGAATTATCATGATTATATTGTTTTACTCTTTGATAAGTGTTACACATTCGAGGATTTCTACTTTTAGTATATTTCTAGAAAGTAAAAAAAACAATATAAATGAGTAATGCAATAGAAAATGAAATTATGTTCCTCTAGATCAATAGAATGTTATTCATGATGGTGTAAAAAACATTATTACTATGAGTACAGATTCATATCAAGCCATGAATCATGATGAGTTTCAAAATGAACAAAGTAGGGAACAATGTTTTCTTAAATTGTTGTTTAGGAAAATCTTTCCTTATTTTAGTGGAACAACTGATCCATTAGTTGATGAGAAATGGATATATACCATTGAAATGATATTTTTCATTCTTTTTTGTTCAAATGAGAAAATATTGTGTTAGGAAATTATCACTTGGAAGTTGAAGAACATTAGTGGAAGAAATGTTTCAAGAATATGAGTCAACAAGATAAAATTGTCTCCATGGATTTGTAAGAGTTCATCAATATATTTTTCAGTAAGTACCTCCCTTGTATTATTCATAAAAAAGGAGATTGAAGTTAAAAATCTATCCCATGGTTGTGATAATAAAAAAAGTATACAATTCAAAAGAAACTCTAAAAAATATGAGACAAGAAATTTAGATTTACTTTATGCTCATTTTTTGGAAGGGAACACGTTGAAAATTGTTTTATTTTTACTGATAAATGGTTTATTTGTTGAAATAAAGAACATCTAGCTGTTGAATGTCAATATTATATTAATAAAGATAAAGCTTCAGATAATGTACCTCATGTATTTCAGTATTTCAAATTTAATGAGTATGGGTATTTTGCACGTATGTGGTTAGAACCAAACGATAATGATATTGATCGACATCAAAAAAATCTTATTCTGGTGGATAAAGGTAATGATTATGAAATCATAATGGATGATGTGGACTCTAATAATTAGAGATCACTTATCATCCCTTTCTATGTTGGGAATTTCCTATTGTAATTTTTTATGAATAATCCTTATGAAAAATAGTATTGTTTTTTCTCCCGAGAAATTTCATGTGATTAACTCCCTCTACTTGTATTCTAGATCAATTAAATCATTGTAGATATTCTATCGATATAATGATGAATCTAAAATTAAAAGGAAATTTTTTTTAGTATAATAAAATATCTTATCTATGGAATAAAGGGTAAATGATATTAGGGAATGGTTATAATGATAAGCATTTATAAAATAGATTAAGAATAACTTTGGATAATGTTGTAGGTATTAAAGTGTTACGTCACAATATGAATATTTATGTATATTGGATAACTTGTGCAAACTATTTTTATTATGAGAAAGACACATAAAATGACCCATCATACTCTTTAGGAACCTTAGGACCTATTAATGAAAACATTACCTTCATTTATAGGAATAATAGATGAAATTGAAATTGATAATGGCACAAAAAACAGTGATATTATTCTGAAATCAAGTAAGATTATATTCCCCTAAAAATTCATTAACTTTTGGAAAATGTTTCATGTAATCATCATTTTTTATGATATGGATGACCTGTTTAATTTTTCATTAGATTAAGGTTTTTTATTGTTAACTTTATATATACCACCCAATTTATTGTGATCATTGATATTTATAAATCTCTATGATTATTAACTCTTTTATTCCAAATCCCTATTTTCACTATCCTCCAATGTTATTTTATGTGGAAATATTGTTATGAATTATTTTTTATAACCATTATGTTTACATCTTTACCTTATTAAAATGAATTTTTTACATTCATTTTTACGATGTTGTTTTATAATAATACACTTTCATGTATTTAATAACTGATGACCAAGATTAATTTTCAATGGATAAAATCATTTTAAGGGGGTTAGAATGTAACACCTCTAGATTTTGTGATTTTTTCCCAATTAATTCAAATATATTGATATTTTCATTTCAAGAAACATATAATATATATTGTGTTATTTGAAAGTACTAAGTTATTCTTACTTTTTATAGTACACCAAGTTAAAATTTCATTATAAACTACCCTAATATAATCTTATGCTACATACAACACTAAATTGTATTGTGTTACACACAACATTGAGTTTCTACAAAAAAACATTTTATTATTATAATTATTTAAATGAGATGTTTATAAAATATCAGTAAAACATAGTAATATGAAAATAAATTACAAATTTTTATTTTTTAGTTATTATTTTTTATATAAATAAACATATTAATGATAAAACAAATTATTTTTGGTAATGTCTTTATATGTTTCGAAATACTATTTTCTCAAATGAACTACAGTTTATATCCTACTATGAAAAACAGTAAAATTAATTTTAGAATCTTTTATGAAAATTAATTAGATAAAATAGAATACCATATTTGAATTCAGAATTTTAAATTTTTATTAAGATGAATTTTTTGGCTTTTTTTGAAATATATCTTTTGTTGATGAATAATAAAAAATACACAATTTTAATTGAAAACTAATTTTACATATAATTTATTTATATAAATAATAATATATTAATTTTTATCTAATTTTTATCAATTGTACATCAATTGATCTCATTTAGGATACAAGAAAAAATTTTAAATTGAAATTTGATATAAAAACAACTCAAAATTTCGAATTGTTCTCCTTAAAAACCCACAATCTCACAGCGTCTGTGAGATTAATTTTCAATTAATTTCATAAAATTATGTGAATTGAATTTTAAAAATAAAGATACATGATTTTATTCAGTATAATACATATTTTCTAAAAATTTCATGTTTTTTTACCAAACATATTAGTGGAAATAATTAAAATTATTTACAGCAATTAGGGTAAAATTAAGCATAACAAGGAACTAAACCTTAAAATTAAGTCCAAAGTGACTTATAAACTTTTCCAAAATCCATCGGCTTAAACTTTTTCAACCATATACCATATTGGATTAATTTTTATTAGTTATTGGGATAATATTCCATAAACGTGGACTATATAATATTTTAATTAAGAAAATGAAAAAAAGACCTTTCCTTATCTTTAACATCTATAAATATTTATATTATGGAAGAAGGTAAATAGATTCAGTTATAAATATTATTTTTAATGGTAAATAAATTTTTTTCATGGTAATTTAACTATATATCTTAGAGACGAATTAGTTACATTAAATTCATAACAAATGCCAATGCATGGATTATTAACGTTACATTATAATAAATTATATATTATTAAATGATTTAAAATTAAAAAAAATTACTATGCAAATTTATTTCTAAGTGTTATGAAATTTTAAATATTTTCTATTAATGGATCAAATAATCTTTTATAATTAACATGTAGTAAAATAGATAGTAAAAACATTGTTAGCACAGTTCCTGTTAAAGCACTATTTTGTGTGTTAGACGGGCTTGTTTTAAAATTAATTTCAAACACATATTGTATATCTAGTTTTTAGATTACATATAATATTTATTATTACTTGGGTATTTATTTTATAATAAATCGATTCATTATTTATTCTTAATGGTTAAATTACTTAGGATAAAAAACTAGTTAGCTTATTAAAATAACTAAACAGACAAAAAAATGAAACATATTGGACTATGGGAAAACATGCTAAATTTTATTTTCTATTACTTTTGAGTGTTTACCAAAAATAATTACCTTTTTATCCAAGAATTTTTTATTTTTTAAGCACATGTGTTAAGGGATGCCTCTCAGTAGTGTTTTCCTTTTGGTATTTACAAGAATTACATCCCTCCTCCTCTATAAAAAAGAAATCACTCTTCCATTTTATCACACTTCCCAATTATCTTTTGATCTTAAAAACATACCCAAATAATATATAACCTTTCCTTCTATCATTATATAATCCTCACACAGGGAATAATGAAAACCATGCATTTCCTCTGGTGCAAACCATATGGTATGACCCAAAGTAGAGGTACCATCCTTCCACAAGATCGTTTGTATTATTTTCATTCTCCACCCACTCAATTATATTTATTACAAGATTATATAATAACCTCAGTATCCTAAATATAATTATATTATGTTATTATAATGTTTTTACCTAGACCTACACACACTTCCATCAAATGGGTAACAAACTTACTATTCATGTGTACGAGAAACTACCGCCTCACAAAATGATATTTTTCATTTTTCATTTACCACCACTCATGGTTGGTAATTATGATGGATTTTTTTTATATAATATGTAGAATATTTATGATTTATTTAAACTTATTTAGTTAATATATAAGTTATTACTCATTCTTTCCATTTTTGTAAAATATGATAACATCGTTTATGGACATGTGGACTACCGCATCCTCAAAGCGATGTAATTTATTCACACATTCCATGGAATGTATTATGGATGGGTTCAGTGGACATATATGATATAAATTACATAATAATTCATCTATATTGAATATATATTTTTATATATATTTCATTTACTCTCTTTCTTTGAATATGATAAGAAAATAGAAACAACATTCATGCATACGTAAAACCTACCATCTCCATAAATGGTGAGTTCCATTTAATATTTATATATTTTATAGATTGTTATAAATATTTAAATAATCAATATATATGATATATATATCATGTTTTAAATTATTAAAATAATTAAATAATGATCTAAGTAAGATGATCAAAAATAACAATTCAAAACATGTACGATAAACAAAGCGATTATTACCTAAAACATTACTTTAACATTGAATTGCTAATAAATAGGTAATATAAAGTCATAATTGAATCATATATGCAATCATATATAGGAATATAATTTTTTGTTAGATATAGAATATACCATTTTTAATTATACTGGAGTTTTTAACATGTACAAATAAAGTCACCACTTTAGGTAAGGGTTTTATAATATCCCTTTATATTCTATGAGACATTTTACATATTCGTCACTTTTTTATTTTTTGTGGTATATATAATACCCATTAATATATTAAATACTTATTATAATAGAATTTATTGGTATTTACATATCCATTTTATGATCCTTCTTTCATGGGGTTTACGGTTCAAACGTAACAAAATCGGTAAAGTAATTTTGTCTGAATTTTATGTCATTAAGACTCATTCCATATTAAGTAGATATATTATCCCACTATGTGTATATAATTTACTTTTACATGTTATATCTTAAATATTATTATTTTCATTTTATGATAAGACTCATTTAATGTTATTATTTCCTGGGGATTATGATTCAAATGTTTTAAAGTGGTATTGGAAACATTGAAATGTTTAAATATTATTTTCCCCATGAATTGTTTTAAATAATTTTCCAAAATTATTTTCCATCTAAGATGAAAACCATGTATATAGTATTTTAATTATTGAGGATGGAATCCAAGGACACCATTTTTATTCTTTCATTGAACGGTTCATTTTTATGATGACTATTTTCTTATGAAACCTGTTTTTCTTCCCCTTGTTATACCATAATCAAATGATTATGAAACCCAATTTTTTTCATGGGTTATTCTATGATGAAATTATTTTGAAGTGTCAAATTTTTCCCATTGTTATGATGGGATTATTTTTTTATAATATCCATTTCATGTCATGGGTTATTATATAATATCCCTTTTTCTGGGTCATGATTTGATTAATGTTTTATTATTTTGTTTAACATGGATATATGATTTTATTATGTGATGGGTGGTACCTATATCACCCGAAAATGAATTAGGTAATGATTTATTTGACATGAATATGAAAGCGATTGAATAGGAACTGAACAAGGTTTACTAATAGAGGGCTGTAAGGGGATGTAAACACAGTTCATTAATACATGGATGGAATGGGAAGTGAATCTGGTTTATTAATATACGAATGGAATAATAAGTGATCTATATTTAATAATATATGTCTGGAATATGATGTTAAACTGGTTGAATAGTATAGGGTTGGAATAAGGAGTTCAGCCATTTCAGTAAAGTAATTGGTCAACAAAGATCGTATTGGGATTGAACCTTGACTACAAAGACAGTTCAAGGAGTGAACCCATGCCGCTATGAAATCCTTAGTAGGGATTATATGACTACTATGTAAATCATTTTATATATTTATTTGTCTCCCATAATCCCATGTCTTATTCATATGTAAGTATTTCATGGATTATGCTCTTTATTTTATTTTCACGTATATTTGTGATGCATCCATAATAAAATGAGCTCATAAGGGGCACTCGTCTACTAGGGTTTCCTAGTCTCTACCACCTCCTTCCACCTCTGTTCAGTCTGGGTCCCCTCTCCAGAGCTTGCTCGGTGAGACTATGGTGGCATTTCTTCCATCGGTGGCAGCGTCGTGACCTCGTGGACTCGCCTGTCTTGATATCTCATTATTGTTGGCCTACTCCCACCTCACTTCACCTTCACTGGAGAGGGATTTAATTGGAGGCATAGTAATGGTAAAATGTCTGAGATCTTGCTTCCTCATTTGAGGTTCTCTTCCTCATCTCCTGGGTTTCTGTGGGGTGATCAATTTCGGTCTCCGCGAGCAGGGATGGCGGCAAAGGGTTTTAGGTTCAGATTTTTGTAGGGGAGTCCGGCGAGCATGGAGTTATGGTGGCCGACTACTTGGTGATGATTTCATGAACTCAATTTATTTACTTTTTTAATGTTTTAGATGTTTCATGTGTGTTTTTCAATTCGGTGGTTGTGATCTATTATGGTTTATTTTTTTTATAGTGAATATGCTTTTTTTTTATTTGGATATGACTCTGGATTTTTGAGAAGATTGGTGAATGGGGCCTCGGTATGGCTTGGTTTGTGGTTTTATTGTACATTTCTAGTGTAAAGGGTTCATGTTGGAGGAATAATCAGATTGTGTTCTGTAGCATGTTGGTGATGATTTTTTTATCCATGGACTGGTTTTTGTGTTGGGTAGTTTGAATTGTCGCTCTTTGGTTTTCAGTTTATGGGACACACATTTAGTTCATCTACAAGGGGTAATCCCATAAGAGGTTCAGAGCAGGGAGCCTTCATCTGATTATTTCTATACAGAATTCAAATTTTGAGGGGGTATGGCTTTTCCCATTGATACCAAGATAGTGCATCCTTGCATAGGACAACTAGTTGAGTAGTGATGATTTGGTGGAATTGGGTCTTAATAGTTTAATGGAGGGGAGGGGACTTTCTTTGCAGCCTAAATTGTATATTTCTCTATCTTTGAGACTATAGTCTGTGGATCATGGTTGTCTTTTATGCCGTTGAAGTTGTGTTGAATTCCCCTTCACCCCTTAAAAGGGGGGTATCTTAATAATAAAATTAATTTTCAATCAGGATTATGCTCTTCATTCCCTTACGATTAATGTCCTATGAAATGCTAATATTTTTTCCATGATTCATGTTTATGATATTTGATATTCAAGTAATGATTTTAATTGTATTTATCACGTTCTCATACCATTATTCTTAGGTTATGATTATGGAACTAATTTATTTTTCCCCTTACTAAGAATTTGAGATCATCCATTCCTTATGTTTCCCTTCCATAGGTTATGAAGAATGGTACTATATAAGTGTAATAATGGTGAATATATTTAAGGGATATGTTGAAGATCTTTCACCCAATTAGAATATTTTGTTCCATTTTTCTAAATACACTAAACAATTATGGTATATGGGCATGTATTTTTGTAATTTTTATAATATTCATCTAAAATGACTTAATATCAATGTATGTTAATTATAGGTCTCTATAACATTTCAATACATTTGTCATGGTCACCCTTGTATTATTACCCATCCAGTCATGGGGCATCACCCTTCCACATGGAATACTCTAGAACCAAATCCCCATGACTTCATATAAAATTCACCCCCTTTCATAGTGAAATGATAAATGATGTGGTACCCTGGTACAACCATCCCTTATTTTGGTGCGACACATCAACCCAATATAATCCTTCACATCATAGATTATAATTACTTCATGAGAAGTTACCTACTAATTTAATTTAATCTAACATATCCAAAAGGTAACTCCTATAAAACCATCATCATGATGTTTCTTCCATCCACTATGGAATGACCATCGACCACTGCATAAAGTGTTATATTACATAGACTAATATTATTTGAACACACCCCCTCATCATGCCACAAAACCCTGTGTTGTGTGTTCATAGTCCAATACTTTTCTACATTAATTTTATATACCTTATGTGTTGTATTGTGATGAGGTAACTATTGAATAATTTCAAATATAATATGTTTTAACCCTCAAATAGCCTCCAATTTCCTCACAAACACCAAAAATAACTTAAAAACTCTGGAAAACAAAAAGATAGGATATGTGAAGATTAAATTAAATTTATACATTTATTGATTTATGGTGTTACAAAATCCTAATCAAATTGTTGATCATCCACGTGTTGCACCGTCAAGTGTCATTGGTCTTCATAGTGAAAAGATTCAGCCACCACACCCACATAAAAAACACCCACACCCACACATCCTAATAGACACATTCATTATTACTCAAAAAAACTGTAGCCTAGGGATTTTATTCCCATGTAGAGTATTCTCACTCTAATATACTACATGAAAATTTCATTCCTCAAATGGTCATTTTCCCCTAGACCAACCACTTCAATACTAGACATGTGAGAAGTGTCGGGATGATATATACTAATCTAAGAAACATGGACCACAAAGTGAATATAATTGTATCTCTAATAAATTTATTATCTATGTTCCATGATAGAAATCCTCTTGAAAACATATATAGCCCCACAAACATATGTTCCAACTTCTCGTACCATTAAATATGAAGGTTCCCAAAACATGGAGGAACTCGTAAAAATACCTAGCCACAGACCTCAAACTCTATATGATGGTTTCACCAGTCTTCATAAAGTGTCATTCATATTTGAGAGTTATTTGATCACTTTTAGACAAGTCAAATATACTCAATTGTCTCTTTAAAAACACTTAACCCAATTACTAATGACTACATTTCCTCTAGAAAATATAGAGGTGATGATAATGGTATATCATTTAAAACATCTAAAAGATCCATATGAATCAATGCCTAATAAAATTTTAAAAAAACTCTAAAGGTGATAGTTTTTTCTCCGATGAACAACCAAAATCAATTACGCATGTCTGAAACATTTCTTCCAATACTTGGACTGTCCCCTTAAATTTCCAATTATTTTAATGATTGTTGTAAGCGCTCTGTTTCATGTATATATCAGGGTTTTTAGACAACCCTCACTATAATAATGATGTAAAACAATTATCCATACAAGAAATTATTCTCATTTTCATCCTATGAAAATGAAATATAACACTTACATATATCTAACCCACCACATCACTAGAATCGGTCTCTTGTATTAGTTGGATTTGAAAGAAAATAATGAATCAGTTCATGGTAACCCATAACACATCACTAATGTGATATGAACTATAAAATATCATCATGAAGAAAATGTTAAAAATATCCAACATACACTTGGGAATGGAAAATGATAGAAGAATACATGTGTAGCACTGATCCTCTTGCTTCACCTAATGATAGGTAGAGCATCATGAAATAAACCCTATAATGTTCTTCCTCCCATGCCACCGGTTGTACCTCCAACTATCATGATGCATCTTGGTAATCACAAATTCATAAATTCATATAAATCCATGTGAATAATGAGTTATATTCTCACACATGATTGTAGGGACTACCACATGACCTCAAATGCGATGAACAACATCAGTTTTCCAAAACTATTATGGTGGTATCTACCATTCAAATATATTTTACCACATCACTAGGATATTATAGTCAAATAACTAAGTCCCCTTCACTCTCTCAAGTAGTAAGGATATAATAATTAAATAATTTAGGCTCACTCTACCATGATACATCTAAACAAAAAGAGGTATATTGATAAATATGTTCATCACCTTCCACTTTATAAACTACAACTCCTACAAGTGAGTATTCCTACATAGTGAATAATCCATTATATTTCCCTTCCATGCGTATATTCCAACTCATAGTTAATAGATTTCAGATTCGCAAGTCACCGAATCTCAACGATATTTAGTACCTTCTAGGAAATGATTCACAGAAGGATATTATGGTTGGTAGACACCATGAATCTCTCATAAATATTTTTTGAAATCAGATCTCAATATGTTCAAAAAAATTCTATATTTAAATCATGTGTTGGGAAGTTGTTCTCATGCAGACTCAGCTACCAAGACCCCTTAACGACCACTCACTTTTCCAACACCATAACCACCCAATAATCAGCTTTGGAAGCATCACAGTATCAAGTATATTTCTTAACAAGATTAAGTAAGGTTATGATTGGAATAGATGCCTACCTTCCTTTTATATCTTGAAAGGATCTATCTCATAGAATTATAACCACATGAACTACACCCCCTTCTTTATTGGTTAGGTTCCTTAGCACTATTAAGTAGTAAAATTCCATAATGAACCATTTGTAATGACTAGAAAATGTAGAGACCCGAAGCTTGACGTACATGGACATTACATTACTTTTTCAGAATACTTAATACATCACAAAAACAGACACACAAGGACCGTAATAGTTTAGTGTCTTTGGAAACTCGGAAAAATAATCTTCTAATCGTGGTGAAAGATCTTCAACATCTCCCATAAAGATCTTCCCCTTTTCTTTTCATACCTATAACCATTCTTTATATCCTAGGGAAAAGAAAAAATATAAAGGGTGAGATCAAATTCTCACTAATGGTAAGCATGGATAAAATAAAATAAATCATATACATTTGAACTTAAAAACATGAACATAATGTTTGAACATCAAAATCTTGAGCAATGACCTAAAACATGGAAGTATATAAGGAATAGATCATAAAGAAACATTAAGAATTATAAAATAGCATGGAAATAAGACAATTAATTGTGAAAACCATTAAGCACATGTTATTATTTCCATAGTATCCAAGGCACTACTTCCAAGACCATCTTAGTGGACGAAGTCCCTTTCTGAATCGAGTTCACTCCTCGTTCAAGTCCTATATTACTAAACTGGTTTAACTTGTCGTTCCATCAATGTCTATCTCATGAGATATAAATCATTACACAATTCATTGGAGGGATATATAGGTCCCACCCATCTCATAATTAAATCATTCTTACTTATGCCACAAAATAAACATAATTCATTTATCATAACCCAATGAATAAAATGGGTTTCATAAACATCATCCCATCATAACATAATATATATAAAACAAATGGATATCATTTCATAATAAGAAAATTGAAACCAGGTAAATCATAGAGATATTATACTTGAAACATACACATATGAGATAATGTCATCTTAGATGGAAAATGGTTTTGATAAAGCACTTGAAATGAATTCTTGAGGAAAATATCCTTTCTTCTTGAAAATCATTTTCTTTTCACAAAATGCCAAGAAATTTTAAAAGAAATAATTTTTTTTGAAAATAGTCATGAAATATCTTGGAGGAAGCTTCATGAAAATAATGCTTTATAAAACCGTAAAAATCCTTTCATGCCGTATAATATTAAAAAAACATTCTTCTCGTTCTTTTGCCGGAAAGGTCAAAAAGTACCTCGTAAAAGAAAGATTCCATACATACCATGTAGTAAAAGTAAAAAATGGTTAAAAATGACTTCAAACATACATGAAACCATTTTTATCAAAGATGGACGTGGATGATAACAATAACCCCAGTAAATACTTACGAATAAACAATCTCGGATAAGAATGAGTTTGGAAAAGTTATCCCTTACCTTAGGTCCGATATGCTTCGTATGGATCCGAACCTCCTGTATAATGATTTAAAAAATTTCATTTACTTAATACATAATATTATTCATTGTTATGATATCATATATGTTTCAATTATGACTTTATATTACCTGTTCTTTTGTAAATTCCATGTTAAAGTAGCGTTTTGGGTGAAATCATTTCATTTATCGTATGTGTTTCGACTTGTCGTTCTTGATATTATTACTTATATCCTGATTTAAGTAATTTCACAATGTAAATCATTACTTATAGATAATATTTATTCATCATATACATATATATTATATATAGATAAAAGTAATGAAATATATCGTTCATGGAGACGGAAGGTCGTACATACGCATGAACGTTGTTTTCGTTTCCTTATTGAATTGAATGAAACTAAATAGATGACATACATATACATATAGATAAATCCATTAGAATTATTATGTCATATATTTCATTATTATTCATTATATAAACTTTTTAATCATTCATGTATGGTTAACATGGAGAATGAATCTCATCGCATCGTGGAGACGATAATCCGTACGTATGCACGAGCGATGATATCAATCCCATAATTATTGATATTTCTCTTAATAAAATATTTAATAGATTCCTAACATGTCAAATTTGTCATGAAAATTAGTGTAGAAAATAAAATAGTTCATATAATATTTATTTTAATATATTTAAAACCATTTATTTGATATTTCTCTTAATAAAATAATTTCAACATCACTATTATGTCACCTATAATGATAATTATTTAATCCATAAAAATTATAAATAAATGCATATGATGTAGATAATTTTATTAGAATTCTCGATACTATTCATTTTCGATGTTTCATGAATTTTATCACTAAATTAAAATTAATATACTTATAATATTTAAGAGAGTGATATGTTGTCACTTTCATTGGTTTTAATAATAATTAAATTATTGTCAAGGATGAAAGTCCATAAAATGAATCTATTCAAACCCTTAGGTGATATGGGTCAACTTTTAGTCATCCAATAGAATTTTGGCAGGTGTTACGGTAATTTTATAATCTTATATTTACCCTTAATTACTTGATTCACCATTAACTATGGTAAATAAAATTTACCGTAGTTACTATTCATAATGCCCAAAAATATAAAGTAGATTATTGTCATAATTTGGACCCACTGATTCCAAATATGGAATCAATTTTTTCAAATTCAATACAAGAATGTTTCTTAAATCAAATTAAAATTAATCCTGTTGTCGAAAGAAAACGGGTTTTTGTTTAAAACACTACAAAAGATTGAATTGATTTAACCTATGAATTCAAGGTAAAATCAATGATAATGGCATAAATTATATTAAATGGTAAAAATATATTCTATTTATACATTACAACCATTAAATATTATAATTTAACAACATAAGTTATTATGATGAAAAAAGTTGTTTCTAATTAAAATATAGCATGTTTGTACTATTCATTAAAATATGAAAGTTATCAGAATAATATGAAAACATTATCCAAGGTATAATTTTATATCCTGATTCCAAAGAATAATTTTATTTTGTAAAATTGAACTTATAAACATGTCAAAACTAGATTTAATGTGGGTGCGCCATCAAAAGGCGGCAAAACTGCATTTTTTAAAAAATACTTATTTTACGTGAAAAAATTATTTTATTCTCATACCATGTTCTAGAAAATGAGTAAGATGAATAATAATGTTATAAAATTCAAAATTTAGTTAATAATATTCATAACGGCTAGATCATAAAAATATTATAATAATATATCATTTTTTAGTAAAACCCGGTATTGCGTACAACACACGCTATCGAGGAAGGTTGTGATTGCGTGTAATGCAAGCCAAGTCAGGGTTGCGTGTAGTGCACGACTCATTTGTTGTTGCGTATAATAAAATCCAACCTTATTTCATTTATACATTGAATATATATAGATAAACACTCAATGTTGTGTAGAATAACTACTATCAAACAAACATGAAATTGTGTGTAACACGATCCAAGATTACTGTTCTGTATACATCAAACATATACGGTGTTGTGTATAGCGCAAGATAATCTTGGTGTAGTGTATAGTAGAAGATATTAATGAGATTAAAAAGAATATATCTTATATAACTAGGGTTGTTACATTCTACCCTACTTAAATTGAATTTCTCCCTCGAAATTTATCAGAGTTATAAATGCTTTACTACTCGAAGGTTTTAATAGAAACCCACATCGTAAAAAGGAATACTAAAACTTCATTTTAAAAACTAAAGTATGAAACGTAATGGTTACCCAAATTAACTAATCACTGGGTTTCCACATAAGAGAACATAGGTGATAATATGGATATGGAAAAAAATCTAACCATCATGTTCTGATGGATAGTTGTAGAGAACATGGCTATGAAAAATCCAACAATCACAAAGCAATAGATTTGTGATGATCTAAGGTACCATCTGATTCATCGGATATAAGGTCACTAGGACAACCTTTTTGTTTATCAAGATCATTTCCCTAAAGTTGATGAATTAAAAGAAATACTTACATGATTTTGGTACAATCTAACTATTGTTCATGAATTGAAAAATTTACACTTCATCTTTTAAAGAAATGAAGTTGAATTTGTTATTCGTGAAGCATTATCAGATCATTTGATAGAATGATGGTTCCTTGCATCTGTTTCAAACAGAAGGTTAACAAAAGTTATAAGTCCATCTTATGGTGAGATTAATAGTATATGGTTCCAAAAATGGACTTATAATTTATTTATCAGACCTCTTAATAAAATAAAACTAGTTTCCACTAACTAGGGACTTCCTATAGGCCAGTGGTAGGCGATAAAGTCCTGTCACACTTTACTTGTGGGTTCTATTCCCACCGCCTTGTCCGACGCAATGGGTTGTCGCCCATCCTGCAGGTTTTCCTTCTTCTAAAACTACACTATTATAAAATTCTAGAAATAATATTGAAAAAAATTCTACCCTTAAACAATACTAACTTAATTCCAATATTTAGGCTAATCTAAAATATTTATGTCCAAGATCATAGTATAATGAAAACAATTACTAGAAATTTCATCTTCTGAGCATGTGAATACCATCATTTATCCCCCATATATCATACAATATATCTTGTTGTTCAAATTACAAACATGTGAATAACTTAATCATTTATTCTCTTGAAAATTGAATACCCATTGAACCTTAGTGAAAAAATGAGTGCTATCAATAGGTACCTCTTTCTACATACCAAAACCCCAAAATTTAATATACTCAAACCATGATATAACTATTTCCTTATATCAGTCACGAGCTCATGAATACTGTCAAACATTTCATTTTCTCCTTATCCCTTCATTATGTGCATATCATCTTCTTTCCAAAAATATCTCAATCAGTTTCCATGGTTATCGGTACAATAAAATTATTGAAAACCACAATAGTCCAATACATAAATATTCCAATATTCCATGATACTATATACAACATTATTTTGGAATCCCATTACATAAACACTTAATCATTCCACCACATTGTTGTCAAATTCAATATTTCCAATAGTGATTGCATGTGACTTCCCTTTGTCCTTTTCCTTAAGTGGTTACTCATGTCGATCATCATTAACCATTGGATTAGGGAATTGATTAGCATAATGCCCCATTTCATTTCACTTGAAGAATTGAAGTGTTGGTGGTACCATCTCTACAGTCTTTTCTTTATCATTAGTAACCTTTTTTCCATTACTTCGACACTCAGCTGCTCGATGACCTTCTTTTCCACACATAAAACCTTTTCTAGTCCCTTTAAGACAATCTCCACCATGCTTCTTTCCACACTCTGAGCATAAGGAAACATTTGTCTTCTTTTCACCATTATTTTGAGATTTCTCCTTGAACTCCATCTTTTGTTTCTTGTCAAAACCATGAGATGGATATGTAACACCAACTTCCATTTCTACCTTGATAGAACAATGCATAACTTCTTCATAGCTACTGAAGTCTCTTAGAGTTAATTCCCTTCGAAGACTTGGTTTTAAGACACTGAAGAATCGATAAACTTTACTTTCAGGTTGGATGATAAATCCAGATGCATACATTGCAAGCCTTGTAAAATTCTCTTTGTATATACCAACAGATTCATCATCCTTTTGCTTTAGTTTAAGAGACTCTTTCTCCATATTTTTTCGAAGAATACGAGGGAAGTACTTATTGAAAAATAATTTCTTGAACTCATCCCATTCTATGGAATCAATTTCATCTCTTGGCCTCGTATTCATGATACGAGTCCACCATTGATCAGTTTCACCTTCCAAACGATGTACTTATAAGATGACTTTATCATGTTCAGAACATTGAAGAACTGAAAATATCTTTTCAGTGGTATTGATCCATTGTTTAGGAACAAGTGGATCAGAATTCCCACTGAAAGAAGTTAGATGTTTCCTCATGAAGGACTCAATAGAATATTTTTCCCTTCTCTGCTCATTTTGAAGTCCAGAATGATTCATAGCTTGTGTAAGTATAGAAATAAGATTTTGAACTCCATCTCCCATAAAATTGGTTTGTTCAGGAGGAAAATCATTGCATTGTCCATTACATTGATCAACACGGTTCGTTCGGGTTCCAGCCGTTGTCTAATACCCAACAAGAATAGTGTGAGAGGAAAAAACCATTCTCGGGAAAACAACATAATAATGGGGGAGTACCTTAAATATCTAACATCTTAGGTTCAATTCTAAGATCGTTATCATAATTCTAGGATTATGAACTATACATATACTTAAAATTTGGGACATCCCTAGACATACCTTAGATCTCTCTAGGGATCTCACTAATGATGTCGCATCTTAGTTTCCAAAGGTAGACTAAACCTTTCCTCTGATACCAACTGTAGAGACTCGAAGCTTGACGTACATGGACATTACATTACTTTTGCGGAATACTTAATACATAAAGAAAATAGGCACACAAGGACCGTAATAGTTTAGTGTCTTTGGAAACTCAGAAAAATAATCTTCTAATCATGGTGAAAGATCTTCAACATGTCCCATAAAGATCTTCCCCTTTTGTTTTCTTACCTAAAACCATTCATTATATCATGGGGAAAATAAAACATATAAAGGGTGAGCTCAAATGCTCAGTAAGGATAAGCATGGATAAAATAAAACAAATCATATACATTTGAACTTAAAAACATGAACATAATGTTTAAACATAAAAAGCTTGAGCAATGACATAAAACATGGAAGTACATAACGAATAGATCATAAATAAAGATTAAGAATGATAAAATATCATGGGAATAAAACATGTAACTGTGGAAACCATTAGGAACATGTTATGATTTCCAAAGTAGCCAAGGTACTGCTGCCAAGACCATCTTAGTGGACAAAGTCCCTTTCTGAATCGAGTTCACTCCTCGTTCCAGTCCAGTATTACTGAACCGGTTTAACATTCTATTCCAGCCATGTCTATCTCATGAGATATAAATCTTTACCCAATGCATTAGAGGAAGATATAGGTCCCACCCATCTCAAAATTAAATCATTCTTACTTGTGCCACAAAATAAACATAATTCATACATCATAACCCAAAGAATAAAATGGGTTTCATAAACATCATACCATCATAAAATAATCCATATGAAACAGATTGATATCATTACATAATAAGAAAAGTGAAACCATGTAAATCATAGATACATTATACTTGAAAGATACACATATGAGATAATGTCATCTTAGTTGGAAAATGGTTTTGATAATGCACCTGAAAGGAATTCTTGAGGAAAATATCCTTTCTTCTTGAAAATCATTTTCTTTTCACAAAATTACATGCAATTTTAAAATAAAGAGATTTTTTTGAAAATATTCATGAAATATTTTGGAGGAAGCTTCATGAATATAAGGCTTTATAAAACCGTAAAAATCATTTCATTCCGTATAAGTTAAAAAACATTCTTCTTGAACTTTTTCCAGAAAAGTCAAAAAGTACCTCATAAAAAATGATTCAACACATACCATGTTGTAAAAGTAATAAATGGGAAAAAATGACTTTAAACATATATGAAACCATTTTTAGGAAACATGGACATGTATGATAACAATAACCCTAGTAAATACTTACGAATAAACAATCTGGGATAAGAACGAGATTGGAAAAGTTATCCCTTACCTTAGGTCTGATATGCTTCGTATAGATCTGAACCTCATGTATAATGATTTAAATAATTTCATTGACTTATTACATAATAATATTTATTGTTATGATATCATATATGTTTCACTTATGACTTTATATGACCTTTTATTTTGTAAATTCCGTGTTAAAGCAGCGTTTTGGGTAAAATCATTTCATTTATCGTATGGGTTTCGACTTGTAGTTCTTGATATTATTACTTATATCCTGATTTAAATAATTCCATATTGTAAAAAATGACTTATATATAATATATATTCATGATATAAATATATATTATTGATCGATAAAAGGAATGAAATACATCGTTCATGGAGACGGTAAGCCGTACGTACGCATGAATGATGTTTTCGTTTTCTTATTGAATTGAATGAAACTAAATAGATGACATACATACATATATATATATATATATACCTAAATCCAGTCGAATTATTATGTCATATATTTATTTATTATTCATTATATAAACTTTATAATCATTCATGTATGGTTAACATGGTGAATGAATCTCATCGCGTCGTGGAGACGGTAATCCGTACGTACGTACGAGCGATGATATCGTTCCCATAATTATTGAATAGAATTGGAGTGGATGGTATAACATATAAGAATCATTATTATGTTATAATAACCATATATAGTTATTCTTTACACCATTATACCCATCCATGTAAGGTGTTGGTGGAAAAACAGATTACACCACGGTGTGGAGACGGTATTCTGTATGTACGCACACGCGGTGATTTCATTTCCCATCGGATGGATAGAAGGTGAAATAGGGTTGTTTCATATTTATAATAAAATATCAATATATTAGTGATACTGATGTTATTACAATATATTGAAACAACTAAATAGGAGGAGGTATAAGAAGAAATAAATTTGAAAAAAACGGTAACGGATATTACCTCTTTTTCGATATGCCTCTTTGAAACCTCCACTTAGGGAACTATGATTGTTGTTTGAAGTAGACCAGGACATCTAGGATGTTTCTAGGGAAGTTTAGAAGATAAATTGGCTGGGTTTGGACGAGATTTAAGGCTCAATGTTGTGTGAGGAGGAGAGGGAGGAGGTGCCCTTTTATAAGGGAGGAGAGGGGCACCTTTGGAATCCTCAAGAATATTAGTTTAATATAAATTCAAACCCCACATAAAAACCTCCAAAAATGACTCAATTAAAATATTAGATGAGATAGGGTTGTAATCTAATCCACCAATCAAATTTAGACATGTTTCAATCTTATTTAAACCTTATCATTTTGATTTATCCTTATTTAATCTATTTATGTTTATTTGTGGTAAGAAAATTCTAAATTCTAAATGGTTATAAATAATAGCTTATGTGATGTTAATTTTCCATAATTGGGTACTTTATGAAATTTTAGACTATATTAATTTTAATTTAAAATTTTTAAATATTTATGTGATTTTTAAACAATTTAATAATATGTTATTTTTATAAAATAACAGTAGTGTCAATTTTACACTATTCATTTATTTTAATTTAAATAAAATCTAAACATAGGATATATTCGAACTAAAATATTTAATAGATTCCTAACATGTCATATTTATCTAAAAAATTAGTGGATCACAATAAATAGTTCATATAATATTTATTTTAATATTTTCAAAACCATTTATTTGATATTTCTCCTAACAAAATAATTTCAACATCACTATTATGTCACCTTTAATGATAATTATTTAATCCCTAGAAATTTAAAATAAATTCATATGATTTATATAATATTATTATATTTCTGTATACTATTCATGTTTGAATATTCATGAACATTATCATTAAATTAAAATTAATATACTTATAAGATTTAAGAGAGTGACAAGTTGTCACTTTCTTTGGTTTTAATAATAATTAAATTATTTTCAAGGAAACAAGTCCATAAATGAATCTATTCTGACCCTTAGGTGATATGGGTCAACTTTGAGTCATGAAATATAATTTTGGAAGGTGTTAGGGTAGTTTTATAATCTTATATTTACCCTTAATTACCCGATTCACCTTTAACTAAGGTAAATAAAATTTACCGTAGTTACTATTCATAATGCCCATAAATAAAAAGTATTTTATTAACATAATTTGGACCCACTTACTCCAAATAAGGAATCCATTTTTCCAAATTCAAAATAAAAAAGTTGCAAAAATTAAATTAAAATTTATCCTATTGTCGAAAGAAAACGGGTTTTTGTTTAAAACATTGCAAAAGATTGAATTGATTTAACCTACGAATTCAAGGTAAAATCAATACTAATGACATACATTATATTAAATGGTAAAATATATATTCTATTTATACTTTAAAACCATTAAATATTATAATTTAATAAAATAAATTATTACGATGAAAAAAGTTGTTTTTAATTAAAATATAGTGTGTTTTTAGTATTCATTAAAATATGAAAGTTATCAGAATAATATGAAAACTTTATCCAAGGTTAAATTTTATATCCTGATTCCAAAGAATAATTTTATTTTGTAAAATTTAACATATAAACATGTCAAAAACTATATTTAATGTGGGTGCGCCATCAAAAGGCGGCAAAACTACATTTTTTGAAAAATACTTATTTTACCTGAAAAATTTATTTTATTCTCATACCATGTTCAAGAAAAGGAGTAAGATGAATTATAATGATATAAAATTAAAAATTTAGTTAATAATATTCATAAAGGCTAGTTCATAATAATATTATAATAATATATCATTGTTTAGTAAAACCCAGAATTGCGTACAACATACGCCATCGAGGAAGGTCGTGATTGCGTGTAATGCAAGCCAAGTCAGGGTTGCGTGTAGTGCATGACTCCTTTGTTGATGCGTATAAAAAAATACAACCATATTTCGTTTATACATTGAATATATATATATATACACTCAATGTTGCGTAGAACAACTATTATCAAACAAACATGAAATTGTGTGTAACACGTTCCAAGATTAGTGTTCTGTATACTACAAACAAATACGGTGATGCATATAGCGCAATATAATCTTGGTGTTGCGTATAGTAGAAGATATGAAAGAGATTAAAAATATATATCCTATAAAATCTCAGGGTGTTACAGAAAATCCTAAAAAACTATGAATCTTGAATATTTTTTTGGATGATCTTAAGAAAGCCAAACCTCAACCTTCTCTTGGTTTATTAATATACCCACCTCATATATCACATTACCTAATAATTACACCTCATTTATCCATAATTAACACATAAATATCATCTTACACAACTGATGTGCCCATAAAGAACTCAAAAAATCTCCAAATTGTGAGTATTCTCCTCTATAAACTGAGAATACACCAAAATGCGTCAATGAAGAAAACTGTGAATGTTTCTAGACAATTATTTAAGAACCTCTCCATATATGACATAAAAACAAAAGGTATAATTGCTAACCTAAACTATATTATAAGATGCACATTAAGTCATACATGATTTTAAAACTCATGAATCGAATATTGGAATACCTCACCCTCAACAGGTGTTATCCTAACCATAGGTCAATATTAGAGACTCACATACATCCTCTAAGAAAATCGAGTAATCCCTCAATATAGAAAACTAGATACCAGTTCTTAACTATCACCTAGTTTAGCCTCTACTAATCTGCACACAAACAAAGAAATAAATCTTCCATCTTGATGAATATAATAGGGGCACAGCAGGAAGATGTTCTCAGTGGAATAAAAACCTTCACCTCAAAGTCCTCAAGATGAGCCTTCAGATCTAAAATATTTAGAGGATTCATAATGAAATTCATAATGGATATGGGATTTATACAAGGAAAAAACTCAATCATAAGCTTTATCTCACGCATGGGTAGAAACTGTGAGAAATTATTAGTGAAAACATCATTTGACTAAATGATGATATAAGGAAAGACTACATAGATCATCCCCTGAACTATCAATGAAATATTGGACTAGTAGGTCATGGTAACCCCTAACTAAGCATAGAAACGTCTCAAATTTCTTACCTATAAATTCATTCCCCAAATTAGGTATAATAGTCTCCTTCAATAGATATCACAAATACTTACGAGGGATAGTTTTCACTATTTAGTGGTAATCCCATAATTTTTAGAAAATATGTTTCAGGATTTCATGTTCTTTTTACCTACAATTACTTTTAAATCTAACAAAGATATTCTCACTGTGACTTTCAATAAATTTTTTATTTATTTAATAAAATATTACTAACCATGATTCCTTATTTTATTATATATATTTTTAGTTAATAAGTTCAATCCTTTATTAAATATTTTTTTCGAACATTTTCGGTACATTTATGGAAATAATGAAGAATATAAATGGTGAATTTCCAAATGATAATTGAATCATGAGTTAAACTATATAAATTGAACGGTCATAAAATTGTAAAGTATCCAGAACATGGGATGAATAGTATTCATATTTACCCATATTTTAATGTACCTATCTTAACCACAAGATGGATCCATAATGATACATAAGAGTAGTTGAGAAGAGATGGATAAAATTTAAAAAATGACTCTAAAAAATAAATGTCATCATTTCAACAAATATTAGTTAATTAGATAAAGTTGGTTCATCAAAATGATAACATACTCTAATATGTGATAGTTATTTAGTCTCTTGTAAGAGTTATTTGGAAATATCGTATCCAAAAAATAGTTATGAACTCAAATGGATTAGAGACTTTATATGTCCAACCTGAATATCTAGAAATATACCTATGAGATCCCCCACATTTGAAAATGTATAGACACTCAAATCCACAAGATTCATTTACTAATATAATATACACTCTAATCAGATATTCAAAAAAATAGAAAAGTTTTAAGGAGTGTTGGGATGTGTATAAGTATCCCATCCCATATGTAAGAGTGCTTTTTGACTTTATTTTGATGATTTTAACAAAATGTGATAATGAGGAAGTGTCATTTTTTGTAATATAAGATTTATCCTCATGGAACCTAATATATGTAACAATCATAACCTATACCAAATGGATGAAATCATCAATACATAAACGTAACAATCAATAATCTTTGGGTACATGACTATCCTCCATTTTCTAAAGAAATCTCACAATACAGCTGATTCATAAAGATCAGACACATTGAGGATTTTCTATATAGTTTCAATTGGAGGAATCTAAGAATAACATGGCAATGAGATCATATAATATAAAAATTGAACTAATCATAGTCATAATGTGATCAAAAAAATATTTCATTCTCGTTGTTTGGCTAAATCTGTGAAAAAATGATGTGGGATTATGGGAGGAAGTTGGTCCAAGAGAAGAAGACTGATTTTTATGGACTCGAGGGGATGCAATATTTTGTTGAGAATTTGGAGGAATTTAATTACATGAATGTTGGAAATATATTGATTTATTGACTCACAAGATAACTAACACATCTCCTTGGATTCTTGAAAATTGTTATTTCCCTTAAAGGGTATGAAACTTACTATAAAATGTGACTGAGATTTTATTATTAACAATCATTCTTATTCTTATTTACTATTTTTCTATAGCACAAGTGATGCGACAATATATTGATTATGGCCGATCCAAGGGGATTTCTACCACAATTTATTATGTTAATTATTTAATTTAATGATAAATTATTGTCTTATTTATCTTTCTATAGTTATTATATCTTTATAAATAATATATCATTTCCATTATTTATTGTGGTCGAATTATTATTCATTACCATTTTCATTGGTTGCTCAAACAGGACCCTTGAATCATCTTCATCTCTCATATGATGAAGAAAACTAGGTATCTACATTGTAGGAATAAAAATTTATGATTACTTGTCTTAGTAAGAGAAATGAGTATAGTGAACACTATATATGTAGATACTCTACTTTTTTTTGTGTAAGACATTGGAATATTACTAGTAATATTTTTAGAGCTAGGTGCTAAGACGGAATGTGTTTTTGAGCCACTATGAGCTCAATATTAATATTTATAAGAATATGAAATATATTTTTGTTACTAGCGAACCATTTTCCCAAAAAAAGAGGAATATATCATAAATAGAATCTCTTGTCGAAAATCTAGAAACATTTTTGAGTCCAAAATGTTGATTTTACCCTAGTCATGACCTAATGTTGGTTAGAGTGGGACCTTCGGATGAAGAATTTGTTTGTGGTTGCATTGGATAAATTAATCGTGTTAATTTATTTATTTAATAACCCAAACCCCAAATATATCAAATATGGGGACTCTTATAAACAATCTAAGACTACAATTATGTTTTTAATGACATTTTTACCCTAGGAACAATATAAAATGAGTCAGCATGGGGTGTTAAGAATATTTTCTCATTGGTAGTATGTTAAAGGAATTAATTAATCACTTAAATTTTTAATTAATTTATTTCAGTGAAACTGCTAAAATCTATATCAATATCACCAGGATGAATTATATAGGGTTAGTCGGACAAACCATGAGATAATTCTAGATATCATTCTTCCCCATTCATTGGAATGTCACATTGGATGACAATGAATCTTTATATCATAGAAGATTGGGATGCAACAAACATAACAAAACTTCCTTCTTCTTTGGAAAGTGTGTTCTTCATCAGAAATGATCCAATCTTCTGGTATAATTTTTTTTTGATTTAACCCTATTTTTCTTTACCCGTGAAGAATGTGATTTAATATCCAAACAAAATATTTTATGGATTGCTAGTTTTATCTGGTTAACTAACCTATCTCATTATGTTATATGAATTGATATTGCTTTGGTTTATTTATTTATATTCATTCATTATTTTGATGATATGTTTATCAATTTTTATTTTCATGTTTTTATCCTATTGTTCTTCATTATTCATCACCAGCATTTATTTTTAATGTTTTTTTATGAATAATTGATAATAAATTATTCTACGACTAATATTTTCTGTAATGTTTATTTCTGCAAATCTTATCTCAAGATCCTCTATGGGATCTTTTCATTTAAACAACCACTGATAGATAATAGAACAATTATTTTTTGGGTTAGTCTAGGTGATGGTCTTGGATGTGATGTTGAGGTACGTGATGAAGTCACATGTGCGGTGTCATGGGCAGCATATACAGGTGAGGACGATTGGTCGGTGTTGGAGTGTGAAAACCTGGTGGGATCCAAAGCATATGATGAGGTGAAAAATGGTTTAAACACCCTCATCTAGGGAATCAAAGAAATTTTTGGAATAATACTATGTGTATATAAAATTTGTGATAATATTTAATTAATATTAATGATTATGATATTTAATGGAATTAAGAGAAAAGAAAAGAGGTTAAACCATCTATTCTATTCAAGGGGGAGTGTAGGTGGGAGGGGAAGTGTGCCTCTTTTAACATTTAACAATATTTTAATAATAATAATAATAATAATAATAATAATAAAATAATGATAATAATATTATTATTATTATCAAAATGTTTCTTCTTTTGTAACTCCTCTATACGGTATCAGTTTGACAAACTGTCAGCTATAGTTTGTCCCTGGATTTGGGACGGTTATTTTACGACAAATGTTGGATACCTTTTTTGGGATTTTTCCTTATTTCAATGAAACCCATAATAATAATATTATTACTACTACTACTACTGGTATTATGGAATCTTGTATCTGATATAACTTATTCATATGGTGTCAGATTGATGAACAATCTATGAAATTGTGACCCAGAAATTGAGGTCGAAATTTAAAGACCAATTTCATGTTTTTAATGTTCTCATGGCTTGGGACCATGAATAATCATTGATGAGTGATGCGGTGAAATGTAACATTTTTACTGGGTGTGTGATTGAGAAAATTTAATAGCTTATTTCAAGTATTTTTCTATTAAAATTGCGATGATGTTGTCCATTTTTCAATCTGAGGCCATGTGAAGAGGAATATTAATGAAATTGAATTTTCACCATCAGATCAACTATGTTACTTATTTTTTCAACATTATTTTTGGTTGAGACATGTCATGTAGTACCCTTCTACTATGTGTGGTACAAAATTTCCTTCAATATGTCTTCTCTCAAGGAAATATATAGGAAACAATGTGGGGACACACATAATGTGGGTCCCTTATATGTCATGTACCACTACACAAATGGTATATGTATTCTAAATAGGGACACGACCATGATATGTGTTGGAAGAACATGTTGTGTGGGTCCCCTAACACACCTTGAACACCATGAGTTCCTTTTAAGACACATCCATGTCGCATATCTCCTTTATTTGAACTTAGATTTTTTCCCATTAGTAAATTTTTTTAATTGTTTTTTCATAGAGAATGTGATGATTCTCATTGTTGTGGAATTCGTGATACCACGCGTAAACTATTTGGGACGTGTCGTTCCCTGAAGACTCTTCCAAGTGTTACCCTCTAGCAAGACTAGGTGGTGAAGTTCCCTAATGAATCTTCTACGAATTTCCCACCATCAAGGATGGGTAGTGGAGTTTTTTAATGACCTCTTATGGGTGTTATAATATAGAATGACTTGGGAGTGGAGTTACTCAGTGACTCTTCTAGTTGTTTCCCTCCAGCATGGATAGAAATTAGAGTTCACTGATGACATATTTCGAGTGTTACCCTCTCATAGGGATAAGTAGTGGAGTTCCCTAGTGACCTCTTTCAGGTGTTATCCTCCATTATATTTGGGTTGTGGAGTTCCCGAATAACCCTTTCAGGCATTACCCTCTAGAAGGTTCTGGCGGTGGAGTTCCCCGATGACCTTTTCTAGGTGTTACCCTCTTGCAGGGTTGGACAATGGAGTTCCCTGATAACCTTTCCCAAGAGTTTTTCTATAACAGGGTTGGGTAGTGGAGTTCCTTGGTGACTAATATAGTAAGAACCTCCTATAATTACTGTTCATGGGACCATAACCTAGAGTTTGTGGCCCTTCTAGTATTTAGTGTCGTGATGGTATGAGGTTTGACCTAGCTTTGGATGCATGAGTATGAGGGACTCTTTCCACACTAAGAAGTTTTTTGTGTCACAACTAGGAACTGTGTGGGTGATTCAGTTCCACCCAGAGAGAATTGTATCAATGTGTGGTGAATGATTCCCTTCTACTTGTTTGTTCAGGGTAGACGCGTAGGATACCATTCATAATTATTGGACTTTTGGAACTGTTGGATACCCTTCTTCCTAGATTGAGATGTGAGAGGTAGATCACATTAATATGTCATTTGTGATTATTTCGAATGGGAAAATATATATCCTTCTTAGGTAACCACTTATTGGATTCCGAAAAGATCCTTCTAGGAGAGGAGAATACACATAGGGTATGCTACATTCATTCTATGTTTAGCTTCTTGTGGTTGGACTATTCTATTATTCTATTATAGATGGAGAAGACTTGATGATAAGTTCGTATACTCACAATTTCCATTCCTCTGTGTTTTCACAAGCTTACATTCACTCATTTTTTGGTTGAGTTTCTACTCTTTCATCGTACCTTCTTTATATACTATCATTCTCATCTATTGTATGTATTACTCCTCTGCCCTCATCATTCAGGGCATCCAACTGGGTACGTTTATACTCACCCATGCAATAATTTTTCCGCACGTATCATGCCTTAAGTAGACTATGGATATGTCGACCATGAATATAGAGGATCTTTGGGATACTATGTTGTTGGACCATTTATGGTTGTCATAGCTTGAGATTTAGGAGATATGCTCTCTTTCAGCTATTTCCAGTTCCATTTTTCTACCATGTTGTGACACATTTATAGTTGGGAATGATTTTTTCTTATCCATTTTAGTTTACACTATCATACTTTTGAATTGACTAGAGGTTTATGCATTCTTATTTATCTTTATTGTACTGTTCCATATTTTTATTCATTCCCTCTAAAATTATTCATCAATATGGTTGTGGTTTTGTGTATAGGTACTTATAAAGAGGCATCCCTGAGTTATTTATTCCTTTAGTACATGTCACCGCCCCATGGACAATAAAGGTGGGCCTGGGGTAGTTTTGGCTCATGCCCTAACATGGTTATGGTCATGAAAGATTGGTATCAAAGGTGGCTTTATCCATGGAATTTTGTTCATATGTTCCTAAAATGGATTTTGATGGGTTTTGAGGCAACGGTTTCACTATGTATCAAGTGTGGCTCTCTGTCTAGGAAATATAGTGATGGTACGATAGTCGATGTATCCATTCACCAGGACGTCAATTCTTGCATGTCGACTCGGAATCCTGAGACATTTGTTGCAAGGTTAATGGTATATGCATCATATGGGATTGATTATTTGATTGTCCTGCTTGATTAAGCTCCCCATTTTTCTTTATATAAATATGTATATTCTCATTTAAATGTGTTAATCCTTGATAACTTTTGAGATGGCCCCACGATGGAAACTAGTCATGATACCAGCTCTAGTACTTGATGAAGACCATTTGAGTGATGAGGCCTCAATTTGGGGTCCATCACATGTCCCCCTTCCTCCAGGTGGATAGGAAGAAGAATCACCACATGTTCAGTAGAAGATGATCCCACTAGAGTAGGCTGAGGAAATGTGAATACATGGTGTACTATGTGAGTCCCAATGTCATAGACTACTGAGGTTATATGGCGTGCCAAATCCTCGGGAAATAAAGGATTCACTAGATTTGTGTTGTCTGTTTCATCAGCCTTGTTCATACTCTAATGGATCAAGTGGTGGCACTGGTAGCCAACCTTTTCCATGGAGCAGCTGGGCATTGGTGGAGCCTTGTTACACTAATACATGATGAGTCAAAACTCTCATGGGAGGAATTCTAGTAATTTTTTGTGAGCAGTACTACCCCTCTTAATTATACTCATTCTGAATATAAGAGTTTATAATGCTTCAAAAGGGAGGGATAATTGTGGATGAGTACGTGGAAAGGTTCACAAACCTTGCGTGCTACTACCTTGACCTGATATGAGAGAGATACTTCCAAGAACTCATGTTTGAGAAGGGTCTAAACAAAGAGATTTAAGATATCTGTTGTGCCCTCTTGCATCACCACATATTATGTGGTGATATAGAAGGCACTAGTGATTGAGAAAAGTTCTTAGAGGGACACCAGAAAGTTGGAGCTACTAGTGGGAACCATAGACATGAGTCATCAGTAGTAACTATAAGGAACCAATCAATGGGATATCGAAGTAGGATAACCTTTCATGAGTAGCCTCAGACACGAAGTCATATAGGGATGAGGATGAACTTAGCTGTAAGTCATCCTGAATAAGGTTGATGATAAAATTATGATTTGTGTGTTCACATGGAATGTGACTGAATGACCCAGAGTGCAGAGAGGCCAAAAAGATAGTTAACAGTCTACCACAGTAGAGGCAGCACCGTGATTGGAGATCTCCTAGATGAAGAAAAGTATGTCCCAATGGAAGATGATCTAGAAGGAGAAAAATAAAAGCTATGGGTTGTAGACTTCAAAATGAGTTCCTTCTACTACCACCACCAGGTTCCCCATATTAGGCTTAGGTAGCTGGATTCTAAAGCTGTGGAAAGCTGTAAGCCTTGGATTTCTATGATCCCGTAATTGACGAGAAGATTAGTGGTATGATATGTGTTTATTCCTCTCTTTCCTCAGTATTTGTACAAAAATTTGAAATTCATTCCTCTATCTCTCGACTTATAATTCCATATTTATTTCACCAAGTTGAGATTCAATCACAATATATTCACCTTTAGGTTCCCACAGCGAACACTTATTTTGTATCTTTTATCTACTCGTAGTTTGAGTTATTGCTTGGGGGATATAGGTTCATATGGTACCTTTTGGTTATCACGATGGAACTATATGAAATAATATTAGGTATGTATTTGATTTACATGGTATGATCCAAGATTTTTTGTCACTGCACACAATTCATATGCATATGCATTAATGTGATGAGATTCTACTTTTATGGTGAGAGAGATCTCATGTAAGGGAAGGATGATTCTATATGTTGGAGGTTGTAGCCTATAACCCATAAGTTTTATATTATATAACTTTTTGTTTTAGGCTCTTAATGCATCTAGGTTCCATAAATTTTTTATTATTATATGACCGTATTTTCTGAAGACGTTCTGGGACTACCTCTGAAAAAGGAGATAGAGTTTTTCATTGAATTTCAACTTGGGAAAACCTTGATATCTTATGTGTCATGTCAGATGTCACCTACCAATATCTAGTTGATATGGTTATAGCGGGAGGACCTTCATGGGAATGTTTATATTATAGCCAATGTGCCTCCCTAGGTAGCCTAGGTCATGTTCATGAAAAAGGCAGCTACGAGCTTACATCTTTGGGTGGATTGTCATTGACTGAACCATGCCATGATAATGACCTTGTACCACTTCTCAAGGATTGAAGAGATCGTTGATCAGTTTCATGGCTCAATATGGTTCTCCAAGATAGATCTCAGGTCTGGATACCACAAGTTATTGGTTCGGAAGGCTGATATTCCCAAGTTTCCATTTTGATATCACTAGGGACACTATCAGTTCCTAGTGATTCTTTTTGGTGTGATGAATTCCCCTACCATGTTTGTGGATTTAATGAAAAAATTATTCTAGATGTAATTGAAATATATTGTTTTTGTCTTCATAATTGACATACTCATCTACTCTGTAACAGAAGAGGAGCATACAAAGCACTTGGAGAAGGTTCTTTATTTTTTAGAGGGCCATCTTTATGAAAAGCTCTCGAAGGGAAAGTACTAGATAAATGAAGTCCTATTTATGTGGTAGGTCATTTATGAACAACTTTTATCTGTGGATCTAGAAAATATTAAGGCAGTTCTTTTTATGGAACAACTCAAGAATGTGTTAGAGGTGAGAATCTTCCTTTTCTTGGAAGGGTACTACATGATGTTGTGAAAGACATATTCAATATCACAGAAACATTTAATACTTGTATGTAGAATAGGAATCCATTTACCAGGTCTAAGCTATACCATAATTATATTGGGGATTTAAGACAAAGTATGATGAGTGCTCCATTATTGATACTATCAGAGGAGGATGTGGAGTTTTTAGTGTATTATGATGCCTCCTAAGGAGGGTTCAGTTGATTTTTGATGCAACAACATGTATTATTCGCATATGGGTCAATATAGTTGAGTCCCTATTATAAGAACTTTGTAATTCGCTACCTAGATCTTGAAGTGGAAGTCTTCTCATTGAGGAAGTGGACACACATCCTTTTGGGGGACATTGACTACAAGGTCTTGCGTGACCAGATATCCTTGGAAGTTTCACAAGTTGGATTTTTTGAATAAGGGAATCACATCATCATTTTTTTGGGATGAACGGTGATTCCATTAAAATTATGAGAGGAGGTGATGAGAGAGTTTCACACTTCGCATTTGGATATACATCCCAATGTAGAAAAGATGTATGGGAGAGTCGGATGAGAACTAAATATCCCAACCTTTTTTGTTATATTTTTTTTAGAGAAAAAATATATGGAAAAGGAAATAATGTAGAGACTCTAATATTTCCATGTAAGACTTTTTAATGTTATTTTTAATATTTTTAGAGAATCAAATGATACAACATGCATTTTCAAGCCCTGGTGGTCTGAGAATTATTTTTTATAAATATACTAAATATAATTTTATTAAGCATGCATAGTTTACCTAAAAATGGATACTATGTCATAAAAAGAGTTTCAAATTACAAATTTGAGACCATAGTTTAATCTAAAATGTGGATTTTATCCTAGGTGCAATGTAAAGCTAGTCGTCGTTGGATGTTTGGATAGGGCAGCCATTGGTGGGTTCATTGGATAATTTAATTAGTTTATTTAATTTATTTAATAAACCTAATGCCAAATAACTCATAAAAAAGAATCAAATAAAAAATATTAGACCATCATTGAGTTAAAAATGAGGTTTTTACCATAGTTATGATATGAAGTTTGTGGGTGCGGGGTATTCCGACTCCTCATTCTTGAGAAGTTAGTTAAGTAAATTAATTATTTATTAAATTAGTCAATTAATTCATTTCAGCGAAACGAATAAAATATATAAGAATATCGCTAGGATAAAGTATCCGGGGTTAGTTTCACAAAACCTAGGATAATTAAATTGTCCTCCCTCACTCCAATTCTATAAAATCACCACGGACAATGATGAATCTTTGGATTAGAGCATATCAGGAAGTAGTGAACATAAATGATCTTCCTCCATCATTAGAGACTTTATAATTTATAAGTAAAAGATCTAATATTGATGTAGGAAATTTTTTTGTAGATTTATCCCAATATTTCTTTACCAATGATGAACACGAATTAATATTCTAAAAAATTAATTTCTGTTTTGATCAGTTGATTCAGGTAATTGATTTCTCTCCTTGTGGTATTGGAATTGATATTTATTTGGAATATTTATTTATGTCCTTTCTTCATTTTAAAAAAATGTTCCTTTATTTTTTTTTCATGATATTATCATGTTGTTCTTTGACATTCATATGTGGTATTTTTTTTACTTTTGGTTAAATGAATACTTGATAATGAATCATTCTGTAACAAATCATTGGGGAAATGGATTGTTTTCAATAATCCAGGTTCAAAATCTGATATGAGATTTTTCTATTTAAGTGAACAATTATTGATACTAGAATGTTGTTCCTATTGCATTAGTTTGTGTGGTATTTTGTGATGCGATGTTGATGGACGTGATGCGGGACACATATGGTGTGTTGAGGGTGTCTGGTCGGTGTCATTTTGGGCAAGCCAGAATGGTTCCGGAGTATACGATGAGGTGTGGAATGATGTTGATTACCTCATATAGCATTGTAGAATAATTTCTGCAAGAATATTTTGTCTATATGTAATTGGTGATAATATCTAATTAATATTAATGATTATGATATTTCATGTAATTAAGATAAAATAAAAGAGGTCAAACCATCCATGTAGTTGAAGGGGGCATGGAAGTGGTAGGGGCAGTGTGCCTCTCCTACCTTCTAACAGCATTATTACAATAACTATAAAAATTATTTTTAAAATAATATAATAATGGTATTGTTATAATTATTTTCAAAATGTAGTTTCTATTTTAACTCCTCTATATGGCATAATTTAGAAAATCTTTTTGTGGTAGTGTGACCATAGAATTGAGATGGAGAATTTAAGACCCATGTTGGATACCTTTTCCAAAATCGTACCTCATGAAAAAAAAATTCCCAATAATAAAAAAAAAATTTATTATTATGAACTCTTGAATCTAACATATCTTCTTCATACATTGTTGGATTGAAGAATAGTATATGCCATCCTGACTGAGAAATTGGGACGGACTTTTCAATACCAATTTGGGGTATTTAATTCGGTCTCATGGATAGGGCTCATGAAACTGTTCATGCATGATGTGGTGAAATGTGACCTTTTCATTGGGTGTACAATTCACACAAGTGAATAGCTTATCTTGGGTGTTTTTCTATGAAGATCACAACTATGTGATCATTTTATCCATCTATAGCCATTTGAAGAGTAATATTAGTGAAATTACTATATTTCACTTTAAATTGAAAATGAGCAATGTCTATTCATCGAAATTTTGGAAGAGACTTTTTATGTAGTACCCTTACATTACATGTAGTACTACATGTCAAGAAATATATATGTTGTAAAGGACACAGTTAGAAAGTAGAGTGGGACTACACACGGTGTTAGACACTAACAAGTCATGTACCTCAACATGAATGTGAGTCATGTGTCATCCATAAAAATGGCTGAATATAAAGAGAGAACACACATCATGTGGGTCCCATCACACATTGTGTAACCCTTGATTACCTTTAAAGAGGCATCCATGTTCTGTATCAACTTCATTTGAACTCAGGTTTTTGACCAAAAGTAGACTATCCAGAGTGTTTTTTCACATTGAACATGATTGTTCTGTCAATTTTGGATTACATTATAATATGTGAAATCTTTCAGTTGTTACCCTCTAGTAGGGCTAGGCAGTGGAGTTCCCCAATGACACTTCTAGGCGTTACCCTCTAGCATAGCTGGGCAGTGGAGTGCTCGGATGACCTATCATGGGAATTACCCTAAAGTAGGACTAGACATTAGAGTTTCTTGCTGAATCATCTTGGAATTACACACCCACAAGGATGAGCAGTGGATTTCAATGATGAACCCTTCTAGGTTTCACCATCCAGTAGGGCTTAGGAGTGGAGTTCCCTCATGACATTTCCCGAGCGTTACCCTTTAGTGGGGCTGGGATGTGGAGTCCCTTAGAGACTAGAAGAGTAAAACCATCCTATCATTATAAATCATGGGATCCTAACCATGATTGTTTTTCACCTAGATTGTGTATAATAATGAAGATATAGATTTTAATATATGTTTGGACTCATGATAAAGAGGGATGATTTTCCCACTGAGATGCATTTTTGTGTCGTGACCATAAACTATGTGGGAATGTGAGTATAACCCTAAGAAGATGGTATCAAAGTGTGGTTAATGATTTCTTTATACCTTTCTATTTAGGATAGATGTATGGGATTTCGAGCATCGTTGTTGGAATTTTGTAACTGTTGGATACTTTTCTTCTTGGAAGATATTGTGAGATGGAGATCTCTTTACTCTCTCATTTGGTCTAGTTTCAACTGACCATATATATATCCGTCTTAATTAACAACATATTTAATTTGTATACTCTCCATACATGAGAGGAAAATATTTTTGGAGTATTCCATGTGCTTTCCTTTTTTAGATTATAATAGTTGGATGAGTCTACACTCCTGCTATATGTGGGGAAGACTTGTTAAGTTTTTTATCTACTCATTGTGTCCAACCCCTTTTGTTTGGAGAAGATTAATCTCACTCTTTTTTGGGTTGATATGTACTCTTTCAATGAACCTTTTTCATTTTCTATCATTCTATTTTATTGTATCTCTTACTAAAAATCACTCAACTTATGTGGCCTCCTACTATGTATATTTATACTATTCTATTCATGGGCTATCCCGGCACATATGTGGTCTTATGTAGATAACAGATAGGTTAAACATGACCATATAGGATCTTATGTATATTGGGTTCTTGTACTATGTACGGTGGTCATATATTGAGATTCAATAACTGGGCTCTCATTCAGCTATTTACTTTTTTAAATTTTTATCGGGTTGGGAAACATTTCTGGTTGGGCGTGTTTTTTCCATTAATTTTCAGTTTACACTTCCATAATTTTTTATTGTCTATAGGTTCATACATTCATAGTTTACATTATAGTAGTATTGAATCATTTATTATTTACCTCTTCACATTTTCATTGATATGGTTGTGTGTGTGTGTGCAGGTATGTAGGAAGTGGCCTTCCCAAGTGAGTTATGACATCGATGTTTGTCGCCACCCCTGGACTATAGAGGCTGGATTGAGGGGGATATGGGTCAATAACTAGGTTGGTTTGGGTCATGACAGTATAAATATTTTTAAGATGAACATTCTGTGTGAGGAAACTCAGTTGTGGTTTCATATTATTAGCGAGAGAGTATGAGAGTTTCATTTATGTGAGTTATGATTTAGTAGGTTGGGTGAGGCAATAACCTAGGTGATACCACTATTTAAAAATTGATTCAAAATAATATTGAATTAAAATACACAAAAAATTATTCTCTATTTTCCATTAAATATTGAACCCATACACTCAAACTAACAATTCAATAGTAATAATACTTCTCCAGATAAAATATGAGTCGCACCATACTATATATATATTGGGTTAATGTTTTTTTTATGAGGCCCATGAATGCCACTTCATCAACCTATCACCATTACTGGGGAGGAATATAATTATTTAGTATTTTATTTTATTTTTATTTCAATTATAATGTTTTTATACTTGAACAGATCTATTTTAGATAATTTGATTAAAATTTATTAAAAGGTTGATAGATCCTTAGTGGATAAAGCCTAATGTCTATGATATATTGATAAATTGGTTAGTGAGGTTATCATTATTTTTTTGATAGATTACCTACTGTTTTCTACTTTATCAGGTTATTCATTAAGCACTAATAACATCTAATAAAATTTGGACCTACTAAACAAACGCAATAGAGAACTATGTTTTCCCAATTTAAATTATATACATAATAAATTATCACAACAAAATAAAACAATTTTATTTTGAACATAATCATATAATTATTCAACAACTACCTGAGCTAAATGGAATGGAAGAAAATTAATTAATATATTTTGGAGTTGGTTGAAACACTTTCAAGCTAAGATTATTTTCATAAGCCGATATTAGTTCAAATTAATTGTCATTGTCCCAAGAATAGTAAAAATATTAATGGATGTATATCATAAAAATATAGTGTGAACAAGATAGGATGAGATCTAGTGTCTCGTCCTCTAGATGCTTTTCAATACATCAATAAGTACACAAATGATAAAGGTGATATATGGAATTAGAAAAACTAGTGAAGATACTTTGTATGAGTTTTGGGAGATGTTTAAGAAGCATATTACAAGTTTCCACATCAACCCACAGAGGATCTCCACATCTCAATGTTCTTATTATAAGGAATTTTAGAAAAAGACCATGACATGCTAGATTATTATTTTGGTGGAACAGTAATAGAAAAATCTCTAGCTGAGGAAAAGGTATTGATAAGTAATATCTCCTAGACCTCTAAATAATTTTCTACCAAACAACTAATAGAGGTGTACGTATGGTGAATAATTCAAAAATTCATTTCCATGAAAATGTCATTGAAGTGATAAGTTCTCTTGTTATACAGTTATCATTGAAAAAAGATAGTGGATTTCTATTTTCCCACCCTGTAATCTATGAATTTATCCATTCATTTGATCACTTCATAGACTACTACCCTCAAGTCTATGAAACTAATATATATGAATCAATGTACCAATGATATTTTTAAACACTATATAATAGAAAAGTATTCAAATAATAGAAAATATAATAATGTGAATCTAGATGTCATTAGTCTTATAGGACACCAATATAAAAAAATTAATAAACATACCATGCACCAGAATTCCAAATAAATAGCTCTCAAATTCTATAAAATGAAATACACAATTATATATTCAAGATCATCCGATGAGGGAAATTCTGGGAATGTTTATAGAGTACCCTGACAACTGAATCTCTATATAAAATTAATAGATCAAAACATTATAATTTGAAATGCTATTACAGGCAGGTTCGACTACTTTGAAAACATTGGTAAACCAAGGTTCAGGTAAATTGTCTTCCCAATCAACTCCTAACCTAAAGAGTGTGGTAAGATATATTTCATTGATAATTTTTAGGGATATAGAGACTAGTGATGAAATGAAACTGGAATCCTAATCTACAGCTTAAGGTACATAGGATGATTAATCAAAACTTGTGAATAAATAAATAGAGCCATCTTTTGAGATACACACAGTGAATGTAGATACAATAAATGGAAAGATGAAGGATCTAACTCAACCCCAACCACCATTCCCTGTAAAGATCACTCCACCAAAGAAAAATACTAAATATTCTCTTTAACAATATTTTTTAACACATTAAATATTTAAAATATAAATATCCCTTAATTATATTTAATAAATCAAATTCATTTGTTTGTAAAATTACTCAAGGAAATTTATATCAAGAATAAAAAACTATATTGTAATTGAAGGGTGAGTTTGGATTGGAATTTATCTAAGTTAATTACTAAAAAATTTCGTTGAAATGGTCAACATATATGTTATTTTACCATATTTGTCACTATAGTAATGCTTACATTCACTAATGACTTTTCTGATTTGGAACCAACTATAAATTTCATGACTCACTTAATTTATTCTTCACTATAGGTAGGAGAGCTCAAGATAACTATATTTGTGGTATACTTAGATAAATAAGCTCCAACTCATCATGTTATAGTTTTGGAGGATGAGATGGAAATGGTAAAAGTTTATTATTCCCCAAATAATTTTGTATCCTGAATATAGAAGAAGAAACATGTAAAATTAATTCCCCAATAATTATATGGATACCATTCCTAAAAATGGTAATGAATATAATCAATAACCATGATGGAACCATTTATATGGATATTGGTAATGAAACTGTAAATTTTAATATTCTAAGCTCGATAAAATTTCCCCAGGAGGATCATTATATTTTTTTAATCATTCTCATTTTGAGGTATATTTCTTCTCATATTAACATGTTAAAATTTTAGAAGAAATGATAAATTATAGGGAAATTTAAAATTCATAAAAACCATTGGGTGACACTATTTTTATGAATGTATTAAATCTTGAAAATAATTATAGTGAGTATTTATAAGAATAAATTTATTTATACTATTTTTTATTGTCTTTTAAAATATATCATTGAATTTTATACTTTTCACATATAGGTTGCAATTTTTTTAAAATTTTGTAAAACCATCACTAGATAAAACAACCATGTTGGGGTTGAAACTACTATCATAAAATATAAAACATTCTTTCCATACAAAAGATGAAATTCTTCCTAAAATAATTTCAAATAACAGGGAACATAATAAAAAAATAGTTTACTAGTTTCAATTAATATATTGTGTTTATGGGTTGAAAACTATTATATATTCTAGAAATTAGTCACAATATTTTCCAACACTGAAAATTTCTTAAACGTTTTTGTAACTCTCTGAGGAAACACCAAAGAACGATAAACCATAAAAAAATGGAAGTAATAAAAGAATATTTAATTAATTTTAGATGCTAAAATCATATACTTAATATCATATTCTTAGTGGGAAGCCCCATCTAGTTTGTACCAAAAAATAGACAAGGATAATCATTTTAAAGAATAGAAATAAAGAATTTTTTCACAATAGGATTCAAAATAATTGGTTGATATATAATTATTATATAAAACTGAACTATGTGACCTAGAAACACTAATTTTATATTCCTTTTATAATCCAAACATACGAGATATTATCTATGAAGGGTCATTCTAGTTTTTTTAATGGATATTTTGTTTGTTTTCAGGTTTCTATAGCTATAGAATATCAATATAAAACCACATTAACATGTTCCAAGGGTATGTTTTCTTATAGTATGGTGAATTTTGGTTTATGAATTTCCTTGGGTACATTAAACCACTCTATGGTAAGTATCATTTCAAACTGTATTGAGAGATTTCTGGATGTATTTCTCAATAAATTTAAATTTTTGGGAATTTATAAGTGAGATTTTTTTTGAATAAGTACATTGATAAAATTTAGAATAAAATTTTGAAAATTTCACTTTACAGTATAGAATATTAATATTTTTTGGAATATAATTTCTCAAGACGGGATTAATGTGGACAAATCCATAGTGGGTTTTATCTCAACAATTCCATACCTCGCTACTATAAAACATGTTAGGCAATTTCTAGGACATTCTGTGTTTTATGAAATGTTTATTAAATGTGTTATCAAAATTACATAACATCAAACTAATATGCATGAAAATGGTAATAAATCTTTGTTTGATGAATAATACATGAATTATTTTTATTAGCTCAAGGAGAGATTAACCACATCCTATATCATGAGATCACCAGCCTATGATTAACCCTTTAAAGTATTGTTTGATTCATCTAACCAAGAATTAGGAGAATTTTTTTCTAAATAGATCAATAGATACTCCCATGCGATATTATATGCATTATAACCCATGGATTTAACTCAAATTAAATACAACACTATCAAAATAAATTATATTTTTTCACTAAATTTTTTTTTTTATATTTTTAGGATGTAAACTAATAGTTTACTCTAACTATACAAATATTAGGTACATTATAAAGGAAACTAATTAAAATCCAAGGCTGGGGTAGTGGATTTTTCTTCTATAATAATTCAACATGTAAATAAAAGACAAAATGTCTATGAAAAACTAGTTGTATATCACATGATAATACCTTCCCCCACAACTATGGTTTACGTACCTATAGAAATAGCACTTAATGATTCAATCCTATATGATAAGATCTATGGGATCACTAGTAAGGTTCTAAGGTATCTATACATGGTCAATTATTTGGCCACATTAAATATAACTTCCTTAGTTTCTAAGAAAAACTTCATTAAGAGTATGTTTGAGTTAAAATACTATATATAGTTGGATACATAATTATGTTAGATTTATATTGATAAAATGATCCGGACATGTATACTATAAAATGACGTTACTTTTATGCATAAATTTTATCACACACTTGCACGTGGAGGCTACGTTGGACCATAACTAACAGTTAGAGAAGTGTTAATGGCCAAAATTTATAAGAAAAAAATTACAAAACATTTTCATAAGTTTTATAAATCATAAAATATATGATAGTTCACTAGAAATATCTCCCAAATATAATAAATTTCCCCCAAAACCCTTTTATTTTTTATGAAATATTTGATGTATGGGGTATAGAATTCCTTATGAAATTTTTTATTTCATTTTGTTTTACCTATATTCTCGTGAAAAAATATATTGTTTCAAAATGGATAAAATATCATTTTACTTGTCCATTTATTATTTATTTTGGATTTAATATGACATTTTATATTTATTTTATATTTTCCTTTTATTTTTACCAATATTCACGAATGAATCTTGAAGCATTCAAATATAGAATTAATTAGTAATTAATTCACATAGTAAAGGGGAATGAATTTTGACCAAAAAGTAGTTTCATGTGGAATATGGTTATAGAAATCATGGAGGAAGTTTGTTGGAATTTATTGAAGATTTGAATTACCCATAATAATACTTATAGTTTTCCAATTTTTGGGAACATGACCCCCCAATTTCAATAAGAAAGATATACTTGAGGTAGTAGTGATAAAGAGAGAGGCCTGCATGAATTAAATATCTAAGATCAAATAGAATAAGATGAGTTCCATGTGAGGGTATATATAATATGAGAAGTTATTGGAACCTATTGATGAGTCTTCCATAGAAGAGGAAGGTTTTTTTGTGGAATAGAAAATAAAATAAGGTTTATACATTCACTCAAGAAGAAGAGGTGTTACAACCTGGTGGTATTCGAAAAATGTAATGTTGAATCATTGTGGGACTTTAATATATTATCCATTCATTATTATGGTTTCATTATAAGAATTTGAAGATGGTGTATAGGCATGTATATCTATAAACTACGTGGAGATCTTCCTAGAGTAGTGACCAGAGGAGAAAAAGGGTAGTCATCCTTGGGTGATAGTGAATCACCACTTAACTTTTTATGGTAGTGATACTAGGAAATAAGTGAGCTTTCCCAAACACCTAGTGATGAAAATTATTCTTTATAGTGATTTGGTGCATAATAAATTACAAATGTATACTCCAGAGATGTATCCTAGTGAGGGAGAAGTAGATAAATTCTCTTATCATAATTAACATTTTTTGTAAAAACCAAAAGAGGGTAAATGTCATCTTAAATAATATATGGTAGAAAAGGGTTGGTTAATAGAATTAAATCGGATCAACATCCTTAAAAAAGATCATAATATGTGAACCACAAGTTTGAGAGTTTAAGATCCATTTAGAGAATTGATAGATAAATGAAAAATTGATAAATCCCATTCTAAGATCCTATTGAGGGAATAAAAATTGGTATTAAAAGGAATGTTCATAATTATTGGGTTTTTTATTAATCAAAATTTATTTTATTTTTTGTGAATATAAATGGAATCCACAGTTAATGATCCAAAGTTTTATGGAAATTACTTCAAAGAATGTAAAATTGAACTTAATACCTATATAGAAGCTTATCCATGAATTCCTTTAGAAGTTATAGAGGAAGGAATTATTTTGATGATTCATCATATATTTATCTTTAAAATAGATCAATGAAAAATTATGATTGATCCATCAATTAAAAGTCATTAAAGGGTGATGGAATATAATACATCTAAAATAATATTTCACATGGAATGTTCTGTATAAAAATATATATGAAATTAAATAATTACATGTAAAATATGATGAAGAGTGATTTATTTTTGAACGAAATAAGTATAAGAATGATTCTATAAGAAAGAGTTATCCTACCAAGGTAATAAATTATAAATATTATGTAATATCTATTTTTAAAACAGGTTCAAAGAAATTATATGAAATTTTAATATCTATTTCCTAAAATAAAATATGGTTTCATTAATAAGGGTAAATAACCTCATGTTTCTAATCAATATGTTATTAATGTGATAGCTAGTAGGTAATCCTAACTCTAAAATAGAATGTAGATAAACAGTATGTCATTATCACTGTTTATTTTTTAATGATTTATGAATTTTCCTTAGAGAAAAGTATGAGAAGAGAGAAAAAGTGAACATGAATTTTATCATAATTAAAATTGGAATAAAAATAAAATAATTAATTGATGTAATTGAATACATTTACCATAATATTTTAAATAAAATTTAAATGGAGAAATAATGGAAGGAAATCATCATTACTCTGAAGAACCAACTTAGAGAAGGAAGAAAAATGTGGATGGTTGGTACTTCATGTTTAAAGGTGATGAATTCATATATTTAATATAATTATGAGAATATTGGAGATCTCAAGGAGAGGATAAAAATCTCAAATGAGAAAATGGAAAGCCCTCCGATGGTAGACCCAATTGTAAGAAGAACATTAGATATGTAATCATTAAGAAAGGATAATTTCCATGATAAATATTGAATATGTAATCAAGAAAATAAGAATCATAAAATCAAAAGGAGTAGAGAATAAATCTAGCTATGCATATCATGAGTAAAAGTTTCAATGCCTGAAATCTTGTGTTTGAGATAAAAACTATAGCAGTGTTAATATCTCAATCCCGGAGAGACCCCATGAGGTATGATTATTATAGAAATTTGTTCTTTTTTTATCCTTGGTCACATGGTAGGGTATTTTAATTGGTGGAATTCATGGATGGGTAATGATTCTATAAAGATAAACTTAACTCTGATGACATAAGAAATAATTGTAGATTCAAAAAATTGGTTATTATAAAAGAAAAAATGTTAAATGTTTTAGATATAAAAGGTTAGACATAACAAAGTATGTTTCAAATAATAATATTAGGATACTCATGTCGAATATCCTGGAAGGAAGAAATAAAAATTTGGAAGAAAAAACAAGGTTTTTTCTGACTTTGAAAGAGGTGTATTTAAGGAAAAAACCACGTAGTAAGAAGGAATCCACGATGACACACATGGCCATGAGTGAATATATATTCCAATGATAAATTACACAAATCACTAAAAGAAAAAAGATGAAAATGAAATTGAGAATAAATCCATGGGTGAGATATACTATTGAAGTAACTCATGGATATATTTTTTCAAGGATAATTTATTCCAGAATTGTGGAAAATTTCAATCCAATGATAGAAGATGATTCTCACATTCATGAAGAGAAGAGTGTTATTGGATTCACACAAGGGATATCCTTTGAAAATAATATGACAAGACAAGATATAATCTATGTTAAAGATGAATTGGTTAAATATGATCTATCATTCCTTTCCCAATTTATAAAAATGAAAAAAAAGAGATAAGATAAAGGGGTAGTCTGATATGACCAGCCTCATTCATCATCTTAAGAAACATTTAGGCACCCATCTCACCATATTACTTATTGAATCCAAATATTTGTGATTAGGTATTTTATTATGGGAGAGACACAATCCAAGGGGTGAGTGTTCTAGAAAATAAAATGTTATGAGCTAAAATAAAATGGTATTAAACTATAGTAAGTGGTGTCCTAACATTTGACATCAAAAATTGGTGTGTATAAAAAAAGTCAGAGGAAGTATATAATGAAAAATACAAAAAAGTTTTTTATCCTAATATTTAATTTATATATACCTATTAGAAATTAAAATACAGTATGTTTCAATTGGAATTAATGGATATTTCATAGTTAGTGTTAGTTTTAACATGTTGTATAGTCCTCACACAAAGTAATTTAATGTTATTACAATAACTATTTGGTTAAAAATTATGATTAAGATCACATGTTTTGTTGTTATGTGAAGGGGGAAATATTAAATGAGTATATCCATTGGTATTTTTGAATTATATGGACCACCTTGTTGTTTCCTACAAAATATATGTATACCTAAACCAAGATCAGGCTATGTAGTATTATTGGATTTGTATAAATTCCAAGTAAAAAGTTGTAAATTCACCCAGTGTGCCTCTTAATAAATCACATCTATATTCAAATGAATGTTTCCATATTTTTTCATTCCAAACATAAATTGTTTCGAATTGGTTTCATATGATTTGGTTGATCAATAGGTGGTTGATGCTAGATAATGAAGATTAAAGGGGATATGTCATAATATGTTTATTTCTTCCATATCTTTTAGGAGAAGGTGAATTCCATGAGGAAGGCCTCTATGAAATTGAAGAAAAATTGATAGTTTAACTTTATTATTATTTTTTCCCATACATCTTGGAGAGAAAGATCGGATGATAAAAGGATATGATTTAATGAATCGCGGGTGTTGAGATTAAAAGAAAGATACCCACAATTGATGTAAGAGAAATCTCCCTTTATATTTCATTTCCAATAAGGGTTAGAGATATTTATTGGGATTATAAGTATTATATATTTTAAGAAAAATCCAAATAGTAAAATTGTTATGAATCCTAAAATATTTTTTTTTGTTTTTTCAAAATAAGTAATAAGGAATATGACTATGATCATAAGGTATAAGTAGGTTATGGTGATACCTGAAGGATTATTAATAACAATCTGGATTACTTGATGTTGTATTTGATGATCGGAAATCTTGTTGGTTTTTTTGGATTCATTATACATACCAGGAGAATAGATTCTCTAGGTAATTTAGTCATGCGAAGTAATTCTACAAGGAGACTATATGAACATGAGATGGGCCAAAAATGTTTTGGATAAATAATTGATAAATAAAAAGGATGACCATTTCATAGAACATGATAGGTTTTCATGTTGAGTTAATGTTATCCTATATTGGAAAGACAATGTCTTTGTTAGTGGGCACAGTGAAGGGGAAGAAGAAGGCATATGTGACCACACCATTCCTAATGGGCATGGTAGATGTAGATATTTATATCATATGGAAGCTAGAATGGGAAACATCCTAGTGGTCCCAATGGTGGAATTATAGATCACATGTGAAACACAGAGAGTGGTGTTTAGCTAAATTGTGGTACATGACATATTGAGTACATCACGATAAACATTTTGGTACAAAATTATATTGAGTCCCTTTGGTAATTAGTTTTTAATATATTAAATACATAAATCTAAAAGTTTTTACAATGGAAAATGAAGGTAGTCCACATCATGGTTATGGTAATTTTTTTTGAGAGTATCTCTATGATTGAAAAGAAGAACCATTATGGTCGTGGTGGTGTCTATGTTTAATTGTTTTTTCTTGGATGAAGAAAGTGGTGGTTCTTATTTATTGGATAAGGAATCACTGTCTAGAATTCAGGTAATTGGGATTCATGAAGGTTTTTTATCCTAAAAAACAAATATCCTTCTGTGGTGTTTAGAAGTGAGTTATGTTGGTGGGTGTTTTAGGATGATACAAACCAAATTCTGAGGAATTGTTTTTAACAATGATTAAATGGTAAATATATGCTTCATACATCATGTGTCTTAATTTTACACCATAATTCAATCCAAAATGAAATGGATTTTTTATCATTAATGACATGCATTAATTAATAATTAATTTAGGCTATAAAAGATAGAGAATATTTACCACGATGTAGTTATGTGTTGACTATAGTTGTGGAAATAAATGAGGAGGTTCATAGTAATTTATATAAAATTTTAATGACCAACAATGATACTAACTTAGGACCAATTATTAAACACACTACCTCTATATTTCATATGGGGAGACTAAAATGTTGATGTTGAGAGAGAGAAAGAGAGGCCTATACATATTTCATAAATGAGAACAAACAGAACCAGAGAAGTTATAGGTATGGAAATGGAAGATAGAAGAAATTGTTGAAACCTATTGAGGACTCTTCCAAATAATAGGAAAGAATTTCAATCTAATAGAAAATCAAATATGAATTTTAGATCCACTCTATAAGAAAAGGTGTTGAATTAAGGACGTATTCACTGATTGTAAAGTATCATCTAGGTGGAACTAAAATAGAGAGACAATTTATTCATGAGGATGCATTCCATGTATGTGAAGGAATTATTAGGTCCTGAATGTTCCTATATTATTTGAACATTGTACCAATGAAATTTCACAAGAGAATAAGGGTAGTGATCTTTATAAGATATTTCGACCATAATATGTATAAGTTAGTAATCCTAGGTAAGTAGTTTCATATCTAGATACCCTTGTGAAAATTAGTTCAATTTAAAGTGATTTGGTGAATGGCACATCACTAATGAAGCTCCTTAGATGTGTCTCAGCAAGGATCATCCAAGTACCTTCATGTTTCCATTATTTTTGAATTCACACCAAAGTGGGTAAAAATAGTCTTAATGAACATCTAAAAAAGGGTCTGATAAATTGAATTGAGTTAGATAAAAATATAATAAAAATATCATAGTAACTGGCCCTCAATGTTTAAAGGTCAATATCTATTTAGAGAAGTGACAATTATAGAGGAAACTGAAAATTTTCATAAGAACTGTATACCCTAATTCATCATTCCACCCTACCTAGATTTATAAGACTCTAAGAACCCATCTGCAGACCAAAATCAACATATGTTATAAATTAAATTTTATTTAATTAGTGTTATTTTTTATAAAAATTGATTTGAAGGTTATGATTTAATTCGACCTTGTTTTTACTCACACTCACCGTATTTGTTTTATTAAAATCCCAAAGAATATATGAATAAGTTTCAATATTTTTATAGATAAAATTATCTATTAAGAGTTTATTTTTTCGATTAGGAATGAGAATACATCTTGTTTCTTCATCATTTAGAATATAAGATGATAAAAATATGGAAAACTCATTGAAACGCAATCAAAAAATGAAACTACATGGAGTATAGTTTCTCATATTCCTTATATATATTGTAATGGAATTACTAAAACTACAATAATAATAAGATAAATTTATAATGTCTTATGTTTGGAAATATCTCTTAGTTATCAAGGTTCGACTCTAGAAACTCATTCACAGTTATGAGTCATATAATATTACAAACATGGTTTTATAAATACTTAATTAATAGAAAATAAGATTACTAGTTGTAACATAGTAATTACTTATAATGATACAAAAATATTTTTTAGATAATAATTATGTCTAGATACAGTTATTAGGGTTTGAGAAAAATTGTGAGGAAGAGACTTATTTTAAGGGGTGAGAATATAACACCCCAAGGGTTTGATATACACCTTACATTAAATAAGTACTATATTTTACAGTGTATAATATACGCAACACCAATATCAAATGAATAAAATTAATTAAAATGAATGGTAAACCTGAATACATTATTATTATAATATATAAAAACAATTAAATTAACACCCTTTGGAAATTGATTTGTAATAAATATAAGAGGGTATTTTTATTTATAAAAGTGGTCTTATTTATATTTTGTATTTTTATTTATAAGAAAATTTTATATTATTTGAAGTATTAAATATATTGAATTTTTTTTATACATCTTTAAAAATTAATAATTATTCATTCATTGATTATTAATTTTTTTCGAAATGAATATAAAATCATTATATGGTGAAAATATAATTTCTGAAAATTAATTCAAACTGAATAATGTATTTTCTTATTATTAAATTAAATTAATAAATATTTATTAATTATTTTTATGAAATTTTTTTGGTAATATATTCATTGTAATATATTCATAATCTTCTAATTTTTTTTACTAATAAATTAATGAGAATACATTTACTTTATACATTAAAAGTAAATTTTTTCAAAAAGATGATTTTTCATATTTTGTGTGTGGATATTAGAATTTTTTTAGACTTTACAAATTTTATTTGATAAAATTAACTTCGTTTTCATATTTTTTATATCAAATTTTTCTTAGTGTTAATTTTTGGGGTTTTTCTGAATAAGTTTTTTGATGAATAGAGGAAAATACAAATTTTACAAATGCCATATCTTTTAAGAAATTATTATGATGTGACCTTAACCTAAAATTTAATATAAAAAATTGGATAAAATAATTATTTTTAATGAGTAAAATATATAATTAAAATAATAATTTAAAAATTGGAAACCTATTCTTGAATTTTTGTAACTTAAGTCATATTTTTTTTAATAAAAATTGATTTTTGGATCTTTGGATTAATTGTGTGGTTGGATGGATACATTCTTTGTTTTCATGGATCAAATTTCATTAAAAATTCCTTTTTATAGTTATAATCTAATTAAATTAATGACAATAATTAATATGCATAATTTTAGTGTAATATCATTTCTACACATAAAATGGGTATTTTTCAAAAAATGTGTTTTCATTGAATTTTAAGAAATTGTATTAAAAATATATTATACCACTTTTATAAATAAATTATCAGAATATGGATTACATATTTGGAATTAACATGTTCATATTTTTAAATAAATTTAATTTTCTTTAGTCATAATGAATAGTTAACTTGGTAAAAGTTTTCACCACAGTAAGGGAACAACTGTTTAATTAAGGGGTTAAACTAAGATATAATGAAAAAATATATATCTAAAACTTGTCGAAATATGATTGTTTGAGTGTATTTCTACCATATACTATATTATCTTTAAAATTGAGATTCCTTTATTTCAAATTCCCATGTAAATGACTATATTATTATAAAGTTCATAATATTTACATGAGGGTAACATTTCTATAATTGTAGTGGAAGTATACATAAGTTACCCTTTGATTATATTAATTATATTAACTGATAATGATCATAGATTTTACATAGTGGTTGGATTTTAGAAAATACCAAATTTATGTCATGTTTGTTTTAATATTTTTTTCATATTGATCACCATAGTAGAAGATTAATTTGTTGTAAATGATGTATAATAGGTCACAACCGTTATAATTGTTAGTGGATGTTCAAGGATAAGATGAATAATGATGCTCATTCCCCTAGAAAATACTTTTATATGTGTCTGGATAATAAAATTTCTAGATGAGGTGGGTTGTGTTCTTATAAAAATTTCAATGAAGAAAATCTTCATAATGTGAATCATGGGGCTCATAAAATGAATCTAGATAAAGTGTATAGAGGAAAAATATATCTTATAGCATTAAATGAAGTATTTGTGGATAACTTTTCTACTAATATTAATATAAATAGGGATGTCATGATATAGGATTCCTTACAAGAATATGTTATAATAACTTGGTAGTATGACATACTAGTTGAATGTATGGAGCAAGATGATGTATTAGTGCACGAGTAAACATCAATAGAGCAATATGATATACCTACTATAATTTTTGGGTGAGGTGACTTTTTATATTGATGTGTCCCTAAAAAGTTCTTCTAAAAAAGGTTTTATGGTCTTTGATCAAGCCCCTCGGTTACTAAGTCCTGTAAAGGGTTGACTAAGGACATATAAAACCACAGCAAGGAATAAGGTAGGCCCTTATAAGCATGTGGCTTTTACATTGATAAATGAGTAGAAAAATGTGGCTAATAAATAAACTATTAGAAAAAGTCACAACAAACTTTTATACCTACTAATAAAATTAGTATATTTCATGGGAAAATAGATAAATATATACATCTATCTATAATATATAAAAGGAATAATTTATCAATTTATAGTAATAGTGGAGATATCTCATATCTCAGTGAAGATGATAAATGTCAAATAAAAAATGAAATTTACAAAGAAATTTTTACCAAAAGGGGAAAATAAATTACCTCATATGTATCTATGAAAATGATATGGCCAACAAATGACTATATAAATATTAATCCCACTATAAAAACAAGATCAACTCCCATATTTCAGAGCGTGATGGACTAATGAAACAAGTTCAGTTTTATGAGTTCTAACTGTAATTGGAGTATTGACTACAAAGCTAGTTATGGGATTGTTTATAATGATTGAAATTTTCTTTATTCTTGTTGGTTAATTTTAAAAATCCTATATTTTAGATCAATAATATCATGTTCAATAACATATATGACATAAAACAACAAGTTCAAATAAACAAAAAAATATTAGTATTTAATTATGGGATTTAAAAACCCACCTGTTGAATTGAAAGGAATGAATTGGAGTAGCCAAATTATTAAATGTATATCCTACTCAATTATAATTTTTTGAACAATTCTTAATAAATACACATTCAATTTATAAATTTCATCTTATTCTTTAAAATATGTTTATATCTAAATGTTCTGTTACATATTTTTATCATCAAATAGTATATTTAATTTATAAAAATTTTATAAAAATTATTTAATAAAATAAAATTCATTTTTTAAATCATCATATTAAAATTTACTTAGTGTGAATTTTTTATAAATTTCTAAAAAGATTGATTTTTTTTATAAATATTTACAATAAGTAGTTTTTATTGAAAACTTTTTTTTCCAAGATTTTATAAAGTTTCATTTTATTTTAAAATAATTTTAAAATATAATTAATTCTATTATATTTATTTAATCCAATTATATTCATTATAACCATCTTTATGGTTGAATTTGGTATTAAATAATATTTTATCTTTAAAAGGTAATTTTTTTGGAAAACCATTTTTTTTGTTTCATTTTTCCTTATTATAAAAAATTAATTTACGGTAATTATAGGAATAAAATATTTATTAATGGATTAAATATTTTTGAATTAGTATAGTAAAAATTTTCACAAAGCACCCTTTAATTTTTTGTCAATATGAATAGTAATTATTGCATAATTTATCACCTTTGTAAAGGATAAATGAGGTAAATCTATGGTAAAACTAAGTGATAATAGCAGTATTTTTTATCAAAATTATTATTTAATGAATTTAATTCGACCCTTATTTTCTTATTATTAAAATATAGTTGTTTAATAGTCATATTTCTATGAAAATGTCAATCATAATATTTATTTCAAAGAAATTTACAAAGTTTCACTCTCAATGTAAAGATAACTATTTTTTATCCACATAGTAAAAAGAAGTTATAAATGAATTTATATCTATATTTTTATAATAGTGATATTATTTTAATTTGGTAAATTTATTTATAGTTTTTATTAATAATATAATTACCTTAAATTCTTATTAAATAGAGACATAATATTTCTTCAATTATAAGAAAAATAAAATAATGACTTTAAAAATATTCGAAGTAATATTATTTGATTGGGAAATGGTATTATGTGAATTTTATATATTAATTTAAAATATAATGATTGTTTAATAATTAATATATTCAAACTAAAACTTTTTGTTCGTGTCTTTTAAATCAAATTAAATGAATAGTGTCAAAATTGACATTATTGACATTATATCAAAATATTATTTTAATAAATTATTTTAAAATCATAAAAATATTTAAATAGGAAAATTTGGATATGAAATTGAAAAAATATTGATCCCTTGTCCATTTATGATCCAATTTCATTCTTTTAATTAATATTATTAAATATTAATTGTGAAAAAGGCATTATTGTGGTTAAGGTTAACATAGGTTAACAAAGTGGTTAAACCAAATGATAAGTTTTAAAATAATACATAAAATTGTTTAAATTTTATAGGTTGATGGTATTTCAGATCCATGATTCCTTCTAATCAAATTTCTATCCATTTTAATTTATTTTTATTTAAAAAGTCTTTATTATAATATAATCTTTTATAAAATACCAAAGGGGCCCCTCATCTCAACTATAAAAGGGAACCACCTACCCTCACTTAATCAAACTTTTTTAGCATTATATATGAATCATAACCTATACAAATCACTTATAATATTCTTTAGAAACAATATATAGGTTCTGGTATCCCATAATGCAAAACCAAGGATCCTTAAGCAAATATATAAAGAGGTCATTTCAAGGAAGTGGTAATCACCTTTAACAATCACATTCTTTTTATTTATTATTTAAAATCATCTAATTCTTTTATTTTTCTAATAAAATAATAACTAAAGTGTCCAAAAAATATTTAAATGCTATTATGATTAAGAAACCACTTCTATTCACCTTCTTCCCTTCAAATGTGAAGTGGAATTATCCCTCAATCTTAAGTACGACTTATCTTCTCCACATAGCGATAAAATTTATTTTACAACACCACTTTTCATAGAAGGTTATTATGATTTTTTAAAAAATTTAATATGATATTAATGAAATAATTATTTTTATAAAATTATAATATCACATCTAACTTTATACTTTCCAATCCAAATGAAAAAAATAACATTGCATGTGCATACATGTGGACTACCTCCTCTTCAAAGTGATGTGATTAATTTTTCATTAAAAATTTACATGGATTGTAATAAAGATTTATATAATGATAATATATGATATATATGATTTAATAATGATTTTGGAAAGGTCAATTATAATTTAAATTTATTTCCTTTTATCATTCAAACATTGAAAACAACATTCATGTGAATGTATGGCCTATAGTCTCAATGAATAGTGTGGTACTTTTTTCAATATACAATATTATTGATGACTATAAATATGTATATAATGAATATATATTATATTTATATCATTGATATAATTATTAATATTATGTAATAATGGTTAAAGTATATGTATCAAAACTAGATAACCAAGTCATACATGAAAAACGAAGCAAATATCACATGAAATAGTGATTTCAGTAAAATAATGTCAATCAAATATGGTATGATATACATGATTATATTCATGGAATATATGTATAATAATATTTATTTATAATAAGTAGTTTTTTACACATATTTTGGAATTCAAAACTAATGTAATGAATTTTAATCTCTCTTTTATTTTTTGTGGGACATATACCATATTAATAACATATTTATTTTATGTGGTGTATGTAATAATCTTGAATATATTTTATGATGATTATTATGAAATTTATGCGGATTTACTTTTCCATATAAGGTTATTTATTTCATAGGGATTATTATTAAACTATTACGAAATCAATAAGGGTTTTATGTTACAATCACATTATTCATCGAGAATATTTATGATTATGTTCTGATGACAAACTCTAATAATATACCTCCCTAGATAAATATGAAATTTCATTCCTTTATTATTTCATAATAATACCTGTTCTCCTTTCATTTTCCTCTCCTTAAGTACTCAAGATATGATAAATCTGTTTTTAAGAAAAATCAACTTTATTTCTCTCTTAAATTAAAAATTCATTTTATTCCTTGTCCATGTTTTGTAAAAATGATCTTAAGATGATTTTTACTATTTTCATGTGATATTTTAAATTAATTTTTACCCATGTTAAATATTTTAGAAAATATTTTAAAAGGAAACTTCTAGTCATCGTCTCAATGATTTAATTTTGAAATTTTCATAAAAGTGTGAAAGGAATGTTTTATTTTATCATATATGACATGAATGCAATTTTACACAATCTTGAATGATCAATTATTTGAATCTGTCATTACATGATTCAAATTATATTTTCAAATAAAATTTTTTCCTTAATATTTTCAAATTATTAATGTTTTATAATTTTTATTTAAAAGTGAAAAGTATATTTCTAGAATAAATTTCAAAGTGATCCTATGAAATTTTTCATCAATGATGAAATCCTTTTATGTTACATATACATTACTAAACATATGATCCAATTATACCATTCTAATTCCATATCCTTGTTGTTTAAGATTATGATGATGATATTTTTCTGAAACCTGTTTATTTTACATGGGTTTTGTTATTATTTTATGATTTATGATCTAGTGAAATTTATATAAATGAATTATGATTATGTGAAAGTATGGTCTATCAAAGACATATAAGACTTTGGGTAATGATGGATAACTCGTGAGGTAAATATAGTATGCCTGAAAATGATTTTATATTTGTAATTTTATTAATGGACCTGGATTTCATGTCCATTACATTATGTGTTGATAATTTTTTCATGTATATACATTTAACTGTAGATTTATATTTCATTTCCATATGTTTATGCCTGGATATAGTTTTTGTAGTGAAATGTTTGTGTGTATAACTAAAGTTCATGTACATAATATTATTCATGGACCTAGTTTTCATGTTTATAATTTTATGTCTGAATATGGCTTGTATGTCCATAATATTATGCATGGACCTAGTTTTATGTCCATAATTTTTTGTATGGGCCTGATTTCATTTCCTTAACAAAATTATTGAACATGTTTCTGTTTATACATGTTTAAAATTTAATAATATTATCTGTATAAAAACAAATCATGTCTTATGGAAATTTTATACTCTCATGTCTTATGTTATTTGATTCCTTAATGATTAATTTCTTATAAAATTCCATGTTTTGTTTCATGACTCAATATTCAGATAATTGAAATGTAAGGTATAGATTTCAAATTTTAGGATCATCTTTTCAAACCCTTATGATCATGTTATTTCTGAGTGATCATTTATATCACCATTGATTTACCTTAATGATCATCTATGCTTACCATTTTTTATATATCCTTTTCTTACATTGTGAATAAAGATTTTAAGTATGTTTTTTCAATGAAGAATACTAAATGGGAAGATATATTTGGATTATTTTTAAGATATTTCATTAGTTTAGAAGATTGTATACTTTGTTAACAAAGTCACTAAAACTTTATAGTCCTGGGTAATGTATTCGTAAATTCGATTTAATATTCATCTAAAAATATTTAATATTTATGTATGAAAATTTGGATCCACTATTGTTTTTATAGATTAGGGTCTAATCAATATTTTAATATTTGTATTAGATAACATTATCGAAATTTTATTGATAAGATTATGTATATGATAACATCTTAATGTTTTCTATGTAGGAGAATATGTGATTTTTTTAAAATTAAATCCCAATAGTTTCAATCTTTTCACATAATATTCTAGGGATGATAACCCCAAAAATTGTTGTTCGATTATATCAGGTACATCTTTATGATGCACATTGAGTGTTCCCTTACTATTCATCTAGTTTGACACTCCCATGGGATATGATTTTGTTAATTCACATTTCCTTTATGAACTATTATGATGGTTTTGAATATATTATTATTTTGGATAAACTATAGTAAACTGAATGATTCATATATTGAAAATGAATTTCATGAAATATACATCCTATTAACTATTTTTCATTATTGTATAATTTATTACTATGATTATTTTTTTTTCATAATATGTTGTTTGGTTTTAGTAAATGGTGGGAACTAGATGTAATTGGGTTAATTTTTGAATGTGATTTACATTTAGTTGATGAGAAGCCAAATGGGATGATAACAAGAGTGAAGGATATTTTTATTATTATTAATTTTTTATCCCAATATATGATTAATAACTTGCACCTAAACCAACACTCATACCCACCAAAGAAAGATAAAGTTCACCAATTTTTACTAATAAATGGTCAAGATATATGATTAAAAATATTCACCTTAACCAACTATTTGAATAATTATTCGAAATGATTTATCATGATATATTATTAAAAACTATCGCCTTAACTAACACTCAGATACACCAATGAAGGATAGAGTTCGCTAAGAGCTCGGGTGGTATCGACCATGGAGAAAATAAGATTCAATTTCTTATATGTGAAGAATGTGGGAAGAATTAATCAATGTAATGTATCAAAAAAACTATAAGATGTTTGATTTGTGTATAATAATGGAATATGGAAGTTATTTTCCAAGAAAAAATAATTATTTCTATGGGGGAATGAATTTAATCTGAAGGTACCATTTATATTTAAATTTCTAATGTGTGGGAACATTTAAATTATCTCAGTTAATTCCATAATCTAAGTGAAAATCCATGTTAATGTATTATGAGTGGGTTACATGGTAATTATTCATAATCAGTTTTCAATATATATGATTAATAATGGTCACATTAACCAAAAATTATTCTCACCAAAGAAGGATAGATTCACTGATTATGCCTAATCAGTTATCATGATATATGATTAACAACTTGAAACATAAGCAACACATAGACTGATTATGAATAATAAATTATCATGGTATCTTATTAAAAACATTCTATATAACCAAAACTCAGATTCACCAAAGAAGGATATGGTTTATTGAAATATTGGGTGGTGGAGACAATAGAGGAAATAAGATTCAGTTTCTTAAATATTTAGAATGTTAGAAGAATCATTCAATATAATGTCTCAATGAAAAAAGAATACATTTTATTTGTATAGAAAAGAGTATATAGAAAGTAATTTACATGCAAGAATAAAAAGTTTATTGTGGGGATATTAATTTCATTCTAAAAACCCATTAATAGTTCAATATCTTATTTGTGGGTAATACAGATATTATCTAAGTCCATACCCTAATCCAACAGATAATTGGATTCAATTTCTCATGTGTGAGTAACCTGGAAATTATGCCAATTAATTTATTATGATATATGATTATGAAAACTAACCTTTACCAATACATGATTTCACAAAGAATGATGGAGTTGGCTGATTATGCCTAATCTATTATCACAGTATGTGATTAACAACTTTCACCATAACCAATAGTATGACTAGTTATGCCTAATCAATTGTCATTATATATAATTAAATACATTCTCCTTAACCAACACTTGGCACACCAAATAAATATAGATTTCACTAAAATCTTAGGTGGTAAAGAGCATATTGGAAAGAATATTGGTTTTTTATATGTCAATAATGTGGGAAGAAACACTCGAAGGAATGTCTCTACGTAATGATTGGATGTTTTATTTTTATAGAAAAATGAAACAGAGAAAGTAAGTTCAAATTAAAAGTGAAGAATTCGATATGGGATATGAATTTCATTCTAAAGTTCCATCTATATTTCAATGTCTTATGTATAAAGAATATGGGAATTATCTGAGTCAATCCCCTAATCTAAGAGACAAATCAAATACCAAGGAAGCGTCAATGTTATGTTGATCATTCTTGTTTAATGATTGAATTATTTTTGTATTTTAAATTTATAATTTTGTTAAATAAGTATTTTTATATTGATATTATGGTTATAAATTCTATGAAACATCTGGGGATTGTTCTGCAATGGACTTTCTTAAATGATTTTCAAGAATGTGTTTAATAGTAATGATGAACAAGAGAAGTGATTTAGTGGTAAGGAAATATTTTTTTTAAAAAAAATTATTAAGGGAATTATAACAATTAATAAGTTCATGATTTTGTGATAATAATGATATAAATATATTTTCTATTTGATAATTTAAATTGGATAATATTAATTAATTTGGAATTTATTATTGAAATGATGAAAAATTGGTTTATATTATCTTCGATGGATTATACAGTATTTGTGGTTTTATAGAATATATTCAATAATCAATAATATTGTTTGAGAAATAAGAAGAGAGATAATTTTTCAAATCATGAATGCTTTTACTAAGGTTTTATGGTAATTTATTTTATTACCATGTGTTATGAGAATATATGATCAAGGTATTCAAATATTTTGTGTCTGAAGATAAGAGGTGATATATATTGTTTGGATGAATATGTTTTAGAAGATTTAAGAAATTTAGTAACCATATTCTTAAATTTTTGGATTTTGATTTTGGTAGATATGTTTTGGAAGGTTTTAAAGGAAGACTATTTAGGGAATGGTTTAGGTTGAACTTTAGATGTGGTTTAATATGTTAAAGTATTATTTTTCTATATTGGATAACATGTATTAATAAAATTAGTTTTGGTAAAAATATAGATGTGGTAATAATGACTTCTCATTATTTTATAGATATTGTGATTTATTAAAAGTTAATTTTAGTGATTTAGGTATACAAAAAATTCGTCTTGATAATTCACTGCATAGGGTAAGAGATGAAGTAAAAATTTATTGAAGCGGAACCAAATGATGAAATTGTGATTTAAAATAAAATTAAATCAAATAATCATTTTTCCCTATCTTCTCAATCATGAGGGTAAAATAATTCCCCAAACTTGGGAAAACAATGTAGAAATAAAAATTTTATACTTCTACGTTCATTTCTATCGAATAAATAGTATTTTAACTAATCATTGATTGTGGGTTTTTTAGTCATTAACATTCTATTGAAAATGTTATCTACTACTCTCAATGACTAAATTGGTATTAGTTTCCCATTATATATCATTATTTTCACTCCCCAATAATGTTTTAATATTTGGAATCCAGGTTATATTTAATTTTATATGACCTTCATATTTCCCTTTCCCACTTTTCATGATATGTTTTTATAACCCCTTTTTACAATGTGGGTTTTCAACAAAAGAATTTACCCATATAAAACCCATGATTTTTTAGCCCAAGTTAAAATTTTGAATATGAAATTTATTGAATGAGGATAACGTAACACCCCAATATTTTAAAATATCTTAAAGTTTGATAGTGTATACGACATGCAACACAGAGCATAAACAAACCATGAAATATTATTATTTAATTATGATTACTAAAAACATTGTAATTGAATTGGTTGGTATGAATTATATTTACTAAATTATGAAATATATTTTCTACTCAAATACAAATTATTGATTAATTATTAATAAATAAACATTGAATTTTAAAAAAAATCATATTATAGTTCCAAAATATGTTTCTATAAAAAATGAATTTTGTTTAATTTTTGTGAGAAAATATTTTTTTTAATTTTTTCTAAATTTATAAAACTATTTAGTGGGATAAACATAATTTTTTAAACTATTATATCAAAATTAATATTGGGTTATTTTTTTTAGAATTTTCTGAAATCCATTATTTTTTGAAGATTAGTTTAAAAATAATATTTTTTAATTAAAACAAAATATTTTCAAAAATTGATAAAAAACATTAAAATAATATAAAACAAATAATTATTTCTATAATATTATTAAAAATCCAATTAAATACATTGTAATAAAATTTATGGTTAAATTTTTTAAAAACCATTTATTATACTTAAAAGGGAATTTTTAAAAAACTATTTTCAATATGATTGTGTTTTTAAATTAAATTAATCTCTACCACTTCTAGGAATTGAATATATAAAAAATTACTCCTTTTTTGGAATCAGGGGGTTTAAATTTTGTAAATATGTCTCTTAATTTCGGTCAATATGAATAGTAACATTGAAAAAATTATCACCTTAGTAAAAGGTAAATTAGGTAAATCTTGATGAAAATTAAGTGATAATGTCATAATTTTGAATGATAATTAATATTTGATGAATTGTATTCTACAATTATAACCTTAGATTTGAAATTTAATTGCCTAAGAGAAACGTTTATTTGAAAATGAAATATATAATATTTAAAGTAAAGAATGTTTCAAAGTTTCACTCTTTTAGTTTTAAATATATATTATGTGTCCAAATATCAAAAAAAGAATGTTATGAGTGAATATAAATGTATATTTTGAGAAAAATTAAATTATTTTCATTGAGGAAATTTATTTCAAATTTTTATTAATTATATAATTACCTAAATTTCTAATGCAACGTCAATGTAGTATTTCTTCAATCGAAAAGTAAAATAAATGATTTAAAAAATATTAAAAGTAATATGATATGAGTGAATTATGGTGTTGCATGAATTTTATAGATGAATATAAAATATTCGAGTTATATTAAATTATTATCTTCAAATTCGATATTTGTATGCAATTATTTAAGGTCAAATAAAATGAATACTTTTAAAATTTACAATAATTATATTTTATAAAAATAGTATATTATTAAATTATTTGGAAATAATAATGTATTTTGAAAAATGACAATTCAGATAATATAGTCTCTAAAATATCATTACTTATCCATTTTTAATAAAATTTTATACTTATAAGTAAAATTATATCCCTTTTAGAGAAAAATAGACATTTTCACGGTTATGGATAACATAGGTTAACTATGGGTTAAACCAACTGATAGGGTTTAAAAAAATACCTAAACATGTCTAAATTTTATTATTTAATGGTTTTTAAACCCCATAAAACCTTATATTAGAATAAATATCCAATTGGAATAATTTTTTTTGAGAATAATTTATTATAATTTAATATTTTTTGAAATTAAAAAAGTACCCCTCACATTAATTATAAAAGAGAAACATCCTCCTCTAACTTATTAAAACCATTTAAGCCTTATTTAATGACCATAAAATTAAAAAATAACTTCATATATTCCTGATACACATTACATACTTATTTTTCTATCCCAAATACTGACTGTGGTATCCTTAAATGAATATCTAATCGCATTGTTTCAAAGAATATGTAATCCCCTTAATCGATCTCTTACTTATTAATTTTTCTTAAACCAAATATAAATATGATATATTATTCATAAAATAATATCTTTAGTAACCTAAATATAATAAAATGTTATTATGATTATGAAACAACCTTTATTCACCTTTTTCTCTAAAAATAAGATGTAAAAATATCACTTATGCACACGTACGACTTACTCTCTCCACATAGAAATACAATTCAGTTTCAATCACATTTTTTCATAGATGGTAATTATTATAGTTATAAAGTTTAGATATGATATTTATGAAATAATTATAATTTTATAATGATAATATCATATCTATCTTCTTACCTTCCATACTTTTTTGGAAAATGATATTTTCGCTTGTGTGTATGTGTGGACTACCACCTCCATGAAGCGATACGATTAATTTTTCATTTCACATTACATGGTTGGAAATATAGATATATATAATCCCTATATATGTTATGTATTATATAATGATAATTTCTTAAATGTTAATTATTATTTACCTATCTTCTGTTCCATCAGTCAAAAAGTAAAAATAGTTTTTTGTGTACGTACGACCTATCGTCTCCAAAAATGTTGTGATTAATTATTCTATCTATAACTTTATTGAAGACTATATATATATATAATAAAAATATATGATATATATATCATTAATAAAAATCTGGAGATAATGTAACCACGATCAATGTACAAGGACAAAAACTACCAAACCCAGATATACATGAAAAATGAAGCCGATATCACCCAGAGCGGTGATTTTCATACCTAATTTTTAATCATATATGTTACCATAGATATTATTATGGGTTTTAACAGATTTTTAATAAATATATTTTTTTTATACATTATTTTATATCTTGTCTGATAGAACACGGACCTGAATTAAGGGTTTTTATCTCACTTTTATTTTAGTGGGACACATGCCATATTCACCACATGTTTCTTTTATGATGCATACATAATAAACATGAGTGTATTTTTTTTATTATGAAATTTATTAGGATATACATATCCATATAATTTTATTTCATTCATGGGTAATTTTTTCGAAATTTTACTAAATTGATAAAGGTTTTATATTATAATCACATAATTTATCAGGATTGTTTTTGATTAAGTTTCTACTAAGGAATTATTTTGAACTACCTATCAAGAAACATATGAAATTTCATCTAATATAGTTTTTTATCCACAATATATTTTTTACTCTCATTTTACTCAAAATAAGTACTCTAGATAGTGATAATTCGTTTTTATGGAAAATTGACACTATTTTGATCTTCAAAAGAAAATCCTTTTTTCCATATCTATATTTTCTAAAAAAATTAATAAGTTTTTCACTATTCTCCAATAATATTTTAAAGTCATTTTTAACCATTTTTGAATTTATTGATAAAAAAATTAAAATGGGTCGTATCTTCATCTTTTGAAAAAGGTAGTTTATGATATTTTTAGAAATTTGTGAGAATAATTTTTTATTTTGATATATAAAAAATTAATGAAATAACTCTATTTCATCGTCGTTTAATGATTTAAGTCTTGCAATAAAATATCCCATTGTTATTTTCAAAGTATGGTTTTTCCTGAATATTTTTTATATTTTTTCTTTTACATTTTTTTTCAAATTGAAAAGGATATTTCCAAAAAAAATTAAATGATCCTTTAATGAGTTTTTTTAATCAATGATGGTATACTTTGATGTTACATACACCTCACTAGGGGTATATTTAAATGGTATCATCTTTATCTATTATCTAGGTGGTTTATAATTGTGATGATGATATGTTTATGAAACTTATTTATCTTCCCTGGGAATTGCAATAATATTATGATTTATGATCTTATTAAATTTATATAAATGAATTATGATTATGTTATAGATGGTTACATTAAATTAGTCTAATGTATTAGGTAATGATGGGTAACTCATGAGTTAAATATATTGTGCACGAACTTGATTTCATATTTAAAATTTTATACATGGAATTGGATTTCATTTCAATAATATTATGTGTGGATCTATATTTCATGACTATAAATTTACGCATCAACTTAGCTTTCATGTCCATAATATTATTTGTGGAACTTTTTTTATGCCGATAAGTTTATGCATATACCTAGATTTAATGTCCACAAGATCAAATGTGGAACTAGTTTTCATGTACATAATTTGATGCTCAATGTGGATTTCTTGTCCATAAGATTATTTGTGTTCCTTGTTTTATGTCCATTTTTTGATAGGAGGGCCTTATTTCATGTACTTAAAGTATTGAGTGAACCTGTTTCTATTTATTCATTTTCATAAAGTTATAAGATTATGTGTATGACAAAATCTAATGTATTATAACATTTTAATACTCTCATAACTCTAGATTATGATCTTTGATATGAAGGTTATAATTTTCAAATGTTAGCCTCATGTTCTCATACCATATTTTTCATGTTATTTTTAAGTGATAATTTATATCTCCCCTTTTCCCTTACAAATCATCTAAGCTCACCCCTTATTATGATTCCATTCCCAATTTAATAAATAATGGTTTTAACTGGGGTTTTTCTAGGAAGAGTACTAAATTGGATGATATTTATGGGATATCTTGAAGTTATTTCACAAGATAATATGATTATATATCTAGTCTTCAAATAAAAAACAATAGCATCCTTGGTCATGTTTCTATGAAATGTATTGAATATTTATATAAAAAGATATAATATTAATATATGAGTAGTCTGGGACTTTACGAGATAGAAACCATGTCCTTTATTTCTTTTTTAATGTTTGTAGGCCTTTTTTATGAACCCAACCTCATCTGAATTTTTTTCCTTTTTCTTTTAATAAAGGTATATAGACCCATTCCTATTTTTCCAAGAGTGTCACTATCCTCACATACAATAGGGGAATTATCTTCCCAATTATTCATGAACATTGAGCACTCTATATAGAACAAGATCTACCCAAATCACTTATTAAATATCCTCCACATATCCTAGTGGTTGTGTTATCACCAAAATACCAATCCTACATGTCTTAATGTATAAGTTGAAGGATGATATCCAAGGATGATGTATAATCCCAAGACAGACTCTTTCATGTTTATTTACTCTTATACCTTCTTTTAAACCTTTTAAAAAATTATAACCTAATGAGATCTGTTTATTATCTATAATAAAAAAAAATTAAAGAAATATTTTCTACCTCATTTCTATATTATGGAAAATGAAAACACTACTCGTGTTTATGTTTAGACTTCCACCACCACAAATTTGTATGTTTAATTTTTCATAACCACTATATATGGATGGTTAAAATAATAGATAATATATATATGTGATATTTTTTACATAATTATTATTCTATAAATATATTATTTTACATAACTTCTTACCCTCCCACTCGTTGTAAAATGGTAGTGTTTCTCATGTGTACATATGGACTACCACCTCTATAAAGTGATGTGATTTATTTTTTATTAATACCTCACATGGTTTTTAATAAAATGGATTTAATGAATAAATAAGATATTTTTAATATGATTAATAATTTTGATGGAATATTTTTTTACTCATATTTCTTTTCATTTATTATATAATGAAAATTCCATTTATCCATACATGTGGGCTATCACCATTATGGGAAGATGTATTTAAATTTTCTTACCACCTTAAATGGATGGTTATAAAATAAAATTTAATGTATGAATGTTATCATTACAACATTTTTATAATTATGGAGAGGGTGGAACCATGAACACTTTTGAAATCAGTTCACATAAGGAATTTACTTCAAAAGTTAATGACCTAACAACATCAAAACGTTTGATGTAATCATAAATGATTTATTAATTCTATAGGTAATGTTAATATATGAAATCAACTGAATAATAAAAATTTAAGGAACATAAAAATGTTTCTAAATAATGTATATAATTAATCTAATTTTAACATTCTGGAAAGAAAATGATGTATGTGGAAATTCAGGACATGAGATAAGGGATTTCTTGTCTCTATTTCCATTATTTGAAACATATTCCATTTTGACCCCATGTTTTATTTTATTTGGTTTATAAAATTTTAAATGGATTTATTTAATCATTTATTTATATAATTTAAATTTGTTTACACGTCTATTTTAAGATTTATACTTCAATTTTTTTCAGGAGTTATTAATGTCGAAAGAGACTTTTATTTAAAACAATATTTTAAATGTTTTAAACTCTTTTTAGTCTATTTCCATGTTCTTTTAAATGTTTCAAGAATTTTATTATTTATAATTGATATATATTAAACGTTTAATTTCAACTAATCTTTTCTTTTTTATAATTTTTTTAAAAGGATTATTTCCAACATTTTCTATACATGTCATTTTTTAATTTATTTATAAAAGTGAGAAAAGAATGTTTTTTTATGATTACTACATGTGTGAATTATTTTTGGAATTATACTAGTTATTCATTATGAATAATACATGATAAGATTAAAAACATATTAAATCATACCCTTTTCTAATTTTTTTAAGGATTTTTTAAATTTAAAATTTTGCCGAAAGAAAATGTTATTTCATCTTGTTTTCAATGAAACATTCTAATTTATTTATATAGATTATTCTCATATATGTTAATATAAATGAAATTATCTTATGTTATTGTATAATAAAACTATCCACCATATTTTCCTAGATGGCTTATGATCATGATATTCTATTGACTGGAGAAATATTTTCATTCCGTGATAATTAAATCCATGAGGATATTTATTATTTTTTAAGGAATATTTATTGTTATTTTTATTGGTCATTCAATATTAGAGTAATTAATTGTAAAAGTGTAAGTAGTGTGTAGGGCCTTTTATATCACATAAATGCATATATAGGTCTAATGAGATAAAATATATGCCTTACTGATTTATGTATGATCTCTTGGTTGATAGGCATTAATTGTATGTAAGATGACTTGGTTGAGAGGCCATAATAGTATCTAATATGTCATTTTTGATATCCCTTGATGGTATGTAATATGTCAGGGTTGAGTTAAGTAAGGTTAAGATGTGTGATATTTTGAATTCAATCATCATGAAATAAGTTATTATTTTCCATATGATTACTATGTTTTTATATGTGGATATATTTCATGATTAAGTTATCAATTATATGGAATATATAGTGATTATTTACACTCCCATATTATTTATTACATATTTATTAATGATATATTTTGTTGTACACTATCCCTTAATGAGCATTTGATCTCTCCAATTTTATGTTTTCTTCTACCTAGGGTATCTTGAAGATATATTTTAATGATTTCATGGATGAACTACAAGTAATAAGAAATACAATAAATTATATACTAGCTTTGGGTTACTAGAGTCGGGGTTGTTGCACCATAACCAAGTGATTAGAATCAAGAATGAAAATTAAAAGAGGGAGGACTTAGCCTTTGAAAACATGTTACAAATATATAGTACAATTTGAAAAAATATATCAGGAAACTGATTTCAATAATAATAAAAAAAGACCATATAATACTTTGTCATTGTACAATAACTATACAAAGTTATGCTCCATGGAAAACCTTGGAAGATGATCCAAGATAATTATAACCCCACACTATGAAAATGACATGTAAAAAATGAACAACATCATGTTTCAGGACACCTAATAAGAACCATAATTTCCCACTGTATGAAAAGAACTCTTTGGATTGGTCTACCAACAAAATATTTCACCATCAAAGACCACAATGCCTCACCAAAATCTAATCCATGTAAAAACATCCCTCCCATTAATCTCCAAGTCCATATCCATGTTTTCAATCTTCTACATATACATGAAATTCATGGACACAAGGTCCATATAGGGGTGATTATAAATATACCCAATTGGGTTCCGTGAAAAAACAATGAAAAACTAAAAAAATTGGCCAGATCATCTCTATGGAACTTGAGTGTAACATGGAAGAATATAAGAAAACCCAAGATATGATTTACCATAAAGGAACACATGAACATAAAAAATTACATAGTTACCACATCTTAGATCTATAAAGATTCATATCAAACAAGTATGCACTGGAACTTAGTTTAACATAATACCTAGTGTGTCCAAATTTTATCACCCAAATGCATGACATATCATGATGTTAACCACACATTTCTGAAAAAGTCACATGATCCATAACATTAGTGACTTTCATCATCAATCTAATAAAACATCGTGATCTTCATCCTAACTCATTGTATTTTTCACAGGGGTTCGCAAATTTTTAATATATATAGTTTAACCAAGGGAGTACTAAACCATATCCAAAAAAGAAACTGCATAATTTTTTTGGGGGGTTAAATATTATCCTCTATATATGGAGCAATCACACCACATCTCATAAGGGAGTACCAACCCAAACTATATTACTATGGACCCATACCTCCCATGATCAAGGGAGTAAGAAACTCCATTCTAGAATGGAATACTTTCACTTAGTTAATGGTATACTTATCCTTTATATCTATGAGGGAGTACCCAACTCCACATTACTGATGGGGGGCTTGTACACTATCTTTTGAATTTATATAGAGGAGCCATTGATCCTATTCTTATTAAAATGAATTTCCCTCAATAAGTCACCAATACTATGAAGATAAAGAATATAATTTGCACATATAGAACAAAAACCAAATTTGGATGCTGAAAAGATACACCCCATCAAGCACGTTCCAAAAAAATCATAATGGATTACAATTATTCCTAACTATAACTCTCAAGAGATAACATACGAATGTGTTATATAGTGCCCAATACATAGAAATAACTTTAATGTACATGTCATATAGGTGTCTAGTTAAATAAGAGAATGTACTACCACTTTATAGTTTAAGTGATTTCAACCTATATAGTGTGAACCATTATGGTACACAAAATATGGAACCATAAAATTATCTAGGAATGAGTTCTAAATACACATATTCATGTCAAACTAGCATGAAAAATGTACTATCTGACAGCCTATAACATATGTAATGCTTCCGTGGTTATTTTACATGTACGGGAAGAACTCGGGTCATTAATTTGAAATCATATTACTATTCTAAATTCCAATCTCTATTAAATTATATCTTAAATTAGAGTACCCATAGATAATAATAATTAAATATTTTTTTATTTACTACATATCATTAATAAGTATCCTTATTTTTTAAATAATTGATGTTTTCTGTTCCACTCGAATGTACACCTGCTTTCAGCATTTTTGTTTAATTATAATTATCTGATTAATTATAATAATTTCAATATAATTATATAATATTATCCTTCATAAACAATATATTAACAGTTATAAATAATTAATATCACAAAGCTTAAGGGGACATAATTTTTTCCTACAACATTATATCAACAAGTAATTATTATTGATTTAACAATAATAATTTTTATTATCATCATCCATCTTAAAAAATAAATTTAATTATTGTAAATGTTTTATATCCTCAATTATTCTTACAGTCATAAATATATTTATCATCTCCGATATTTTAATTTCTAAAAATATTATTATTATTATTAATATTATTATTATTGTTATTATTATATGTTTACCTTTCATATTAATAGTAAAAAAAATTATTATTTAAAAACATTTTTATATATTTAAAAATGATTAAAATTTAAACTTCTTCTTTTTTTCCTGAACCTATTTATTTCAAATATTTTAACTTTTTTTATTTTACATCACACGATGATATTGAAAAATTTTAATTCACCGATTTTTTTATTCTTTCAAAATTGAAAACCTCCATAATAATATCCATTTTCCAACCATTTAGTTATATAGAAAAACTTATGTATTTATTTTATTATTATTTATAAATAAATAAAACATGTTTTAAATTTTACTGATTTAGAATCTTATTGGATTTTAGGTATAAATTTCGCTCGACTATGTCTAAAACATACTATTATTTCATGAAACCTTAATATAAACATATATAATGATATTTAAGGTTAAAACATGTATGTTCATGACCATAAGTTAGATCAACACCAACAATACGTTGTTGTATTCAATACTTCAAGGTGATCATTTAATGATGTATAAACCAATGGTAAATCATTCCTTAACTACTAATAGTTTTTCAACATGAATAATCTTTCTCAAGGATTTGACGTGTCATAAAATTTCCAAGAAAATACCAAAAAAAATTATAGTATATTTATTCAAAAACATAAAAATGATATGTAAATATAATGTATTAATGAATCTATTTCTATTACGAATTGTTGTAATGAAGTTAATTATTGAAAACATAGGTTTGTCTATTTTTAAAGATAAAAAATCATTATTTTAGGATAAATAAAAAAGGTTTAAAATCATAAAAAAACATGTTCATTAAAATTAATTACTTCACCATAACGATACTAAAATTATTTCTCTAATAATCAAGAACACACTAAAATAGATATTTAACATCAAAAATTATATTTGTTTGAAAGAAGAGGGAAAATTTAATTTTAATTATAATCAAATTAATATTCAAATCAATTTATTAATATTTCCATGTTTTTAAATTTTATCTACTAAAATATATTCATAAATAATTCGGTTTAAAGAATAATTAACTCGTATATGGGTGATCTAATGCATCAATAATTGAGGAAAAACTATTGCTAAAATATACTACTTTGTGGGTGAATTATCTAATACTTCAACACACAATCATCATTTGAATGAATGTTCTATCAACATTATTTCTGGTTTCATCATCACCACCCATATAAAGGTCCTCCATTTTTAAGAATATGATAAATTTTTTCACCAAGTATTTTTCTCCCACCTATGGAAAATATAGTGGGACTCGAGAAATTATTCTTTGTTCACGAATGATAGAAAAAATTCAAATGGTGGATTAATTATTCCCTCCATTATTTATCTTATGACTTTTTTTATAAATAAAATTCATAACCATAAATTAAATTTTTTGTTAATTTCAATTTTAAACATTTATATATTTTATATATTCATGGGATGTAAACCATCATAAATTATCTACTTCATCCATCCTCTTATATGCCACATCATTTCCATGTGGTCATATAAATTACACAGAAAAAATTTTCAAATAAATATATTACATTATATATATATATATATTATTGGAACTCTATATAATGACCTTAAAAAATTTACTCTCTAAATGAATACCTAATCACTTAACTTATATCATTCCTAAGAGAAAAACTATATTCTGGACACAAATTTGGTGTTTAAATTTTCATTTCATATCTCATTTAGGATACATCAATATCTTCATTGATGACATATATTTTTTTTCATAATTATGAATTAACTATTATACAAAATTCAAGTATCATAGAAATTTACCAAAATTTAATCAAAGGGTACACACTATATATTTTAACAAATAGAATAATAAAAAAAATCGTCTATTTACTATAATTAAATTACTATTTTATTCATTTTAGGGACTCGGGACTTTTAGTCATAAAAATTATCTATGTCACTCATGATAAAATTATGGGTCACCAAAAATATGGGTAAGAAATCATAGGATAATAAAACCTCCCACATCATTAATTAGAAAATTTAAAACTTATAATGAGATTACATTATATATAATATACCATGGAGTTTTATCAAGACCACATGTAAACATGTAATCAAATGTAAATACTTGCACATTAAAACATTTTTGTAATAAAATAACACTTTAACATCACAAAAGAACTGATTTAAACCCCCTACTGCACCCCCCCTAAAGTCTGGTAGGATTTGTAAATGAATAATAAATCATTGAATCAAATATCATAGATGAGTAAAATAAACATTATTACTTCAATTATAATTAGTTATATGTTAGATGAATTATTCATTAATTTGCCACATATGATTTTTTGGTGGATTTAAAGAAATATAGAGTTCCAATGATGTTAGAATCGACTATGATTTAAATTTTTTTATTTGGACTAATAATTGTCATATTAAGATGAGTTTTGAATTACTTATAAGGTATTTTAAAGGTATTATATCAGGTGTAAGAGGAGGAACTACGTTTTGGAGGTTATTTTATGGAGTGTGCATAAGATCATGCTAGAATTTTGTAACAAGTCAAATCATACACCATAAAATGAGGCATTATGGTAAGACGAGGGGATGTGTATTGTAATGAACTTTATATTATGAGGTATTTAATACCATTATTGGATATGTTGTGATGTGATGGTTTATGGTGACTTATGTTAAACATGTCTTTAATTTACATCTTTCATATCTAAACATTAAATTTTATAATAATAGTACATTTTAGAACAAATAGGTTCAATGTATATAGATACTAGCTACATAATCATCTTATTTTAAAACACATGAGATCCTTTATCCTTAAAGTCACCATACTGGACCATCTTCTAGACATATCATTAGTATGACTCATCCAAATAACCATGGGAATTAAAAAAATAAGAAAGGGGTTATCTCAAATACTCAGTAATCTGTGAATAATCATTTCATCAAGGATTGGATCATAAAAATAAGTAAAAACATGATACTAAAAGAAATATCATATTATCCTTAGTGAGAACCAAAAAACATAATTTATATTCAAAATTAATGGAATAAGAACATAATACCACAATAGGGAAACATGGAATCAAAATAGCTAAAACATGGATTAGAATAATCTAACATTAATATTAGATCATGATATGATAATAACATAATGAATAAAATTTTTTAAATATGGAAAAAATTATAATAGGGAAACATTACTTCCATGATCCACACCATGAGTGACCATGTTTATGTGAAAAAAAATTTACATTTGGTTACCTATATTATGAGATAAAAACTCTGAAACAATAAATTATTGTTTGATATTGTAACATACCCATAATTCATCTATAATTATGTGTTCCATATAAATATCATTAAATTTTCACATCATAAAGAAGCCACAGAAATAAAATGGGTTTTGTAAAACATCCACATCGTATAAAATCACATCATGAATTAAACCATTTCATTAAAAAAGTAGAACATCTTAAATAGTCACTTAATTAATGATAATATAGGTTAAATCATGAAACATAAATCTATTAGAGATAAATTAATTAAATATAATTAAAACCAAATCATGAGATGATATTTTTAAAAAGTATCATCTGTTAGTTTTACTAAAAATAAGTGGAAATAAAACCATTCATGGGATTAGAATTGAGTCAAAAAATATTTTTCCACATAAATATAAAATCATTCATCATTTTAAATGGAAAATTACGTGAACATGATGGAAATACAATTAAGAATGATGTTCATAACTAAAAGGAATAAATTTGAGTTACCAAGTCTCTGAAACTTATACTTTATTTTCAAAAAAAGTCATTTAACCTCAAATATAAAAATATTAAAATTTTAATTAACTATTTTAAAAACTTAATTAAATAAATTTATGTTTATAAAAATTATGAATAAAATTTATATTTTTGTATTTTATTTTTATAATATTTTTTTAAATATTAGGTGTTAATTATCTTTAATGTTTTGAACAACGTTCACAAAAGCGGTGATGAACATCATTTTCATCAAAAATATAATCATTTAAAACCCATTAAAGGTACAATTTTTTTTGTTTTATAAAAACATATAACGTTATATTTCCATCACATGGTAGTTTTAGTCAAAATTCATGAAGATGAAAATGGTGACGAACTAGTTTTCAGATATTTACTAATATAGATGGATTACCTTATAACGACAATTACATTTCTTGTTATCCAAAATGGCCATATTAATGATATATATAACTTATATATATATATATATTATCATAAAATATAAACTAAAATCATCCATTTTTAAGTGATTAAAAACAACCCATTTATAAATGGTGTTGGTAGTCCACTCAATGCATGATTAACATTTTGATTTTTCTTTACATGAAAAAGAGGGTAGTAAATTATTGTTCCATTATTATAATAACATGAAATTGTAATTATTAAAATTATTTTATAGTTTTAATATTATGAAATTAAATTTTTGGAATAATGAAATCATATAAGGAAATAGAAAATGGATAAATATGATATGAACTTATACCTCACTTCTTTTATTATCTCCTTTGCGAAGGGGATTAAACCTTTGGGGTGTGTACTTTTGAGAAGAAAATAAAATCATTAAGATTTATATAAGTCTTTAAGAGATGTTTTTTTAATGTTATTCCTTCATAATTATGGGTTTATGGTGTGAGGGGATGTAAGGATATGAGTTCCCATTTTATAGGTGAAATTGAGTGGTATTTTTGTAAATACAAAAAAAAAATAAATGAAAGTCACTCTAAAAGTGAATGGAAAAAAATATAGATATAATATATAGTATAATATATAAGGTTTATCCAAACCACAATCATTCAATTAAAATATTTTTTTTCATATTTGGGCCTTTACCTATTATGTTACTCATTTTTACCATTTTGGTTTTAACAGTGGTGACAAGTTTCTCCAAAGGTAATTTATCCTTTATGCCCGAAATAAACTTTACCTTATTTTATTACCTTCAGACAATTATTATAAAATATAAGTAAATATTTTCAATTTTCAAATGGATAAAAATTTATTTTAAAATACAATATTTATATTGTAATATGAGAATTATTTTAAAAAAATAACTTAAATCCTAAAATTGTAAACGTGGGTTTATAAATAAATAAAAACATTTATAAAATTATAAATAAAAAAAGTAAGTACATATTTTTCCTTTTAAAAAGGTTTCATATATTTCCAATTAATGCTTAAATACTAATAATGTGTTCAAAGTCGTGTTTTTTGTAAAAATAATATTTTACACTATTCACCAAGAAATAGATATTTTATCAAAAATATAAAATTCATCTTCAACTAATTTTTAATTGAAAAATAAAATAAATAAATTTACTCTTTCAAAATATTTATCTAAAAACTAAAAATAATATTCTTAAATTAAAATATAAAATATAAAAAATCATTTTTTAGAGGAAGAGAAATATTTTTATACTAAATATTTTCTTTCATATAAATTAATAATTAGTCTACTATTAATCCTCTATTCCTATAAAAATATAATATACTTTAAAGGGGGTAAATTTTATATAAAAAAAATTAGTGTAACAGTTCCACTAGTTGAGTTGATATTTAATGTAGTCATTATTATATATATATATATATATATTTCTATTACCACTACTTATACCTTTCAATTATACAGCCACCATACATTAATATATATTTGTTTAATTTTTTATGTTTTTTGTGGAGAAATATATTGGACATAGATTTTTATTTAAGTTGTAAAAACATGTGACATTATATTCCCCCCTTAAAAATAACTTCATCATCAAAATTTCATTACATGGAAGAAAACGAGTGAGAGTACTTTTTTACTCATTACAACATTAGGTTCCCACAAATCTTATAAAAACATATGATTTCCCTATGGAACTTTGATCATATGACTAGTTTTATTCTAATACACCTTATCTCTTCAATCCAAAATTTCTACTGCTTGTTCCTCATGTAATAGATCATGTTCCAGTTGCACATATTCAGAGTTTAGTACATGTTAAGGGACTTTTATGATCTCCCTAAAAATAATTACATTTAAAACATAATATAAATAGAATATGTTAGGTGGGATTTATAAGTGATAATCTAAAACCTCTACAAGATCAATGATCTTGAAGAGACTAATATACCTAATGCTTATATTACCCTGCTTCCCAAATATCATGATGTGCTACCATAGAGATATATAGTGTAAAGACTCTTCACCAACTCCAAATTCTCGATATTGTCAATGATTATATATATAATTATTAAATCATATTTTTTGACTTTAATTTGTCTCAAAATGTTTTGATCTTTCTTTATCATTTAGAAGAAATGATCAAGATCGAGGAACTTCTTCTCTCCAACTCTATCCCATCATGTGAGTTTATAACAAATTTTCCCATAAAAATCTACATATAATGCCATCTGAATTCATGAATAAAAAATTTTATCATATAAGAACTCTAATATGGTAGTTTTTTATCCCAACATGCTTGAAAATCCATTTATCATTATCTCTACAAGTCCTCTAGTGTTTTAATTCTTCACTTAGACTAATCATCTATCTGAGGATGATAATTAGTGATAAAACTCAGATCTGTCCCTAATTCTTTATGATGACTTCCCTATAACCTAGTTGTAAACCTCTTACCATTCTCAAATATAATTGATTTTTATACTACATGAATACATACTAATCCCCTTATATATATTATGTCTAGTGGGTTAAGAGGGATATTTTCATTGACAAAAATAATACCCACTGAATTTATAGGGCGGTTGTCTACAACCCAAATAGCATTATGGCCTTTAGATGTTTTGGGTAGTTTGATGATTGATACTATGGTGATTTTTTATCATTTATATACTAGTATGGGGAATGTTTTCAACATACCCTTATAATTTTTTCATTCAACCTTAACATTCCAGCATTCTAAGTATCATGATATATATTTTATAATCACTATTATCATTTTATCCCACCAAAATTTTCACATCATATCTATATACATATTTGTGATTATTATATGTGTAAAGAAGAATGAACTATGAGAATAATCCAAAAGTTTTATCATTAGTTATGGTTTTGATGAGAAAACTATCCAAGTTCCAAACCTTATAACTCTATCCTTAACAAAGTAGAAATCTAAAATATTCACTACCTTTTATAGCTCTATATCCTCTTTATAAGAACATTTGTTCTTTAAATAAATGGATGGTTGATAAGTTAATTAAGAAATATTTTATTTATCACCATTTTTTAATACTTCAAGATTAATACTTTTCTAATAAATTAATATTTAGTCTTTTTCAACCCTCATCATAGATAATGAAGGATGATATTTATTATTTATGATCATCAATATTGTTTTCCTTCATATGGTGGGAGTGTATTAAGTAGTTGTGGTTTTTTTCAATTCCAACCATCTCTTTTGGAGAATATTTAAATACTTATATCTGAATATATATTCAAAAAACACTTTTTGTTGGTGTAATTATAACACTTATAAACATATTCATAATACCACCAAATTTATAATGAAAATATCACTACTTCTAGTTCTGAACCTTTTAATGATTAATTTTTCTCAAGAGTTTTTTTCATGTGGAAAAAGAAATTTAGTTTTCATTTTACATGAGGATATATCCTAATAACTTATTTGAGGAATAGATATATATATATATATTATAAAACCTTCCTCACTATAGGATAATGTATGTATATTATTATTGATAAACAAATTCTTAGGTTCCATGAAAATTTCATCGCATTCATATATCCAATGGAACATTAATCTCTTCTATGTTAATTGGGTTAGTGGACTTAATAGCCAAGTTACATATCTCAGAAGGTTTCAGTAATATATTACTAACACAAGATACCTTTGGATATCAATTATAGTTGTTTCTCTGGTCTATTTATTGATAACATTAATCTTTTATGGATATAAAAATTTGTACATTCATGAAATTACATAACCAAATAATGATCATTTCTATAGAAAGACTAAAAACATTATAAATTTTACATACATTTTATCATTAATCAATTTAATTAACAAAATGTTTAAAGGATTTTCATATTCGTCCTTTCTCATTGAATATATAACAATATATTATATAAATAAGACAAAAAAATTATCAAGTTAGTCCAAAAAGACTCTATTCATTAGATCCATGAAAATAGTGAGAGAATTTGTACATCTAGAGGGAATCAAAATAAATTCATAGTGTGCTACCACAGACAAAAAAAATTCCTTGGTAATATTCCCCATTTTAACCCTAGCCTGATGATATCCAAATCAAATATATTTTTTCAGGAATTATTTCGATCCTCTAGTTTGATCAACTATATCATCGATATAATGTAGAGGATAATTTTTCTTTTATCATGATTTTATTAAGATCGTAGTAATAAATGAAAAGACGAATTGATTGATTATTTTTAAAAAAAATAAGAATGGTGCACCACATGTTGAATCACTAGGGTGTGTAAAACCCTTGTCTACATTTTCTTGTATTTTATTATATAACTCTTCTAATTAAATGGGATCCATTCAATTCAGAATCATTAAGATGGGAATGGATCTAGGTATGATCTTGAGTGAAAACTCAACCTCATTCTCTGGGTGAAGACCACAAATTTTTTTGGAAATCTATTATTATATTACAATAAAATAGGCATTTAATCAATGGTGACTCCCTCCCTAATATTTTGAGTCAAGAGTCCCACGTTATTAGGTATCATAACCCATATTTTACAATTTCATCCTATAGAGAGTTCATTATATTCATTACATTGATACATGATAAAAATATGATTTGGGATATCATATGGGACTCCCTTATTCAGGAATTTGATGTGTGATTTATGTTGAGAAAAACAATCCATACCTAAAATCAAGTTAAATTCAAAAAAGGGTAGAATAATTAATACTACAAAAAGTATCCTCCCACAAATATCAATCAGATAACATTTTAATATCTTAGTTGTAATCATTGTGCCACAGGGTGTATTCATTGATATATTAGTATTGATCACATGATGTGGTGATTCCATATTATTAGAAAACTTGTGTGATTTTAAAGAATGTGGTGAACTAGAATCAAATAAGGTACTTATAGATATAGAATAATGATTAAATGTACATTTATGTACTTTTTTATCATTATGTAACTCATTAGTAGTGATCGTGAATGACCATCATTTTTACCTTTATTTGGGAGGATTCTAGGCCCTAGTTTCTTCATTATCCTAAAGGTGTGGGTATAGATTTTAATAGTTTCAAAACACCATTAAATTGAATCATTATAGTACGAGTATATCATTATATGAGACCTTATTCTACCATATTTTTTTAATCATCTACTTTACCTTAATTTAGTAGTTCTGGATTTGTTGGCCAACTTTACCACACATAAATCAATTCGTTGATCCATTAATTTGATTACTCAGGTGCTTCCTCCGACACTTTTGGAATGTAAGGGGTTGAAATTTTTTTCACCCATGTCACTTACAGACCAGGTTACTCTTGTATTCTGCCTTTCTTTCTCCATATCTAGAGTACTGAGATACCACAGGTTCTATCTCCAACTTTAACACAGATTGAAAGATTTATATATAGATTCCAAAATATGTTATAGCTAATGGTTTTTTAATACTATGTTTTAATTCAATAAGGAAACTGTTTAATTTAATTTATAGATGAAATTTAAAACCAGAGGCATATCTTTCATGCCTCATGTTTTTTTCTTAATATTTCTCAATGGATTTAGCCTCCTATTTTTTTAAATAAAATAATTTCATCTCTATATTCATGTGAAGAGACTATGTAAAATACATTATAAGGAACACTTTTTTAATATCTTTATATTCCATCAAGTCTACTTATTCTTCCTTTATTGGGTTCTTAATTAGATTCCACCATTAGCTAGCCTCACCTGCTAAATGAAAAATTTCTTTAATAGACTTCTCATGATTTGAACACTATAGAATAAAAAATATATTCTCAATCATATTTATCCATTACTAGGTGAAAATTGGATTTTAAGAGCCACTGAAAGATAGTGGTTGTTATACCATGAAATACTCAATTGCGTGATAGATGTATTCAAATTGTAAATGTGGTTCACATTATTATTCGAAGAATGATATGGTAAAGTGGGTATTTCTATTAGTTCTGGTACTTCATATCCAATTCAATTGGGTTTTTTTTTAGGTAAACTATATCATTATCTGTCACACCCACTATTGACCTGTTTTTTTAGTTCCATCCATTACTAAAACCAAAACCGAGATAACATGAGTGAATAATAATTAACATCATTATGGGAAAAATAAGGACTGTAATTTAACATTAAATTTTGTGTTCATGACATTACATTGTTAGTATATAATTCCTTTTTTTAAACTTTTATCAGTATTTGTTAAACTTTAGGTTCTATTTTCTCATACTTATTAACCTAATCCCTCAATGTATGAAAGAAATCAATACATAGAATAGTTCATAAATAATATGACATCAACCAAATAATAAACCTTAAAATTATTTTGTAACATTTATAGTTTCTCCTTGTCTTCATGTAATAAATCACAATTGAGTTATTACCCATCATTACTTATTAGATGTTATCACATGTGAAAAAAATTTAGATCCAAAATACACATACATGAATCCAAATGGGAATTTAGTTGCTAGGAAAACAACCTAATCAAGTCTTTGAAAATACTTCCAGATATCATCCTATACATAGAATCACATCTAGGATTTTCTTTTAAGAATCACTAACCATAATTGTTTAAACATCTTCGATAATATCCAAAAATAACTAAACATTTTCTCTGATTCCAACTATAGTAAAGCAAGCTAAAATTCATTTATTTTGAATTTTTTACATGATATAAACATTATATGTCATAAATAATAATATCACAAGGATCGATAGGTCTACATTATTTTTTGAATGGTAATATAAGAATCTTATTTTATAATAATTGAGATCAATTGTCCCTAAAGGTCACGTACTACACCAAGCTTTTGAGATCCCACTAGTAAGACTCATCATCATAATATTTGGAATGAAAACATAAGAAATAGGCCAGCTAAAATACTCAGTATGGGGTGAATAAGCAATTCATCAGGAATGATTTTATTAAAATAAGTAAAAACATTTGAATAATATAAATATCTAATCACCATGTGTGATAACTATAAAATATAATTGAGCTTCATTGTATATGGAATAAGAACCTAAATCCACAAAATATCAACATGGAAACATATTATCTAAAACATTGAATAAAAGTATTTAAATTTAACAATGAATGATGTGAGTATAATATCATAATTAATTACATAATTTACCTATGGTAAAAAAATTGTCATAGGAACAAACTATATTCAAGATCCACCCCATTAGTATTCCTACATATGAGTAAATAAAATAAACATGTGAATACTTATCTCATGAGATATATGCTAGTAACCAATGGATTGGAGGGTGATATAGGACCCCATGCATTATTCATAGATACATATATGTCCCACCAAAAAATAATTCAATTTTTACAACATAAATAACCCATATAAAAAATGGGTTTAATAAAACAACCAATTAGATATCATTTAATATTCAATAAAAACACATAAAAATTAAATGGTTTTCATAAAACATATAAATATTATAAAAGAAAATCATAAATTAAAATTTTGATACTAAAAAAATAATCACAAAAAATAATATCAAAATACACAAATACTAAGTCAAACATGGAACATAACTCCATTATATATTGTTCCTTTGAAGATAATGAAAACCGAATCATGAATGTAGATTTTTTTTTAAAAAGCCTCATTTTTTTAATGAAAATTAAGTAAAACTAAAATATTTCACAAATAATTGATTAGATAAAATAATATTTTTCACCCTAAATAAAAATATATCTTAATTCAAAATGGAAAATTTAGTGAACATGTGTGAACTAAAATGAAGAATAAAGTGTATATCTCAAAGGAATAAATTTGAGTTACTAAGTATCTAACCATTACTCTTGAAATCCTTTAAAGTGATTTAACCCCTCTATAATAAAAAAATAAAATTAAAAATTACCTATTTTAAAACTATATTAATATACATTTACATTTATACTCTCTAATAATATCAATTATTTTCCTATAATATATTTCTATAATAAGTTATATTCATTGTAACTAATATCGAATGTTTGGAACTAACTTTATGAAAATGGTGTCAGTTTTATTTTTATACAAAAGTTTATAACTTTAAGCCCCTTAAAGGTATTAGAGTTAATTTTTATAAATAACTATAATTTTACAAATCAATTACATGTTAGTTTTAGTCTCATTTATTCAAAACATAAACAATGATGAACTAGTTTTTCATTATTTAGTTATATCGATGGATTAACTTATAATGATCATTTCATTTTTTGTATAAAAAAATAACCATATTAAGTAGATATATTATTTATATATATCATATATACTCATAAAATATAAACTAAAATTGTACAAGTTTGTAAATTAAGGAAAAAATACATTTATTTATGGAGGCGGTAGACTGCATAATACAAGATTCATGTTTCTTCCTTAATAGAAAATGGTAGGGTGGATAATTATTCTACCATAATTAAAATAACATAAAATTATAATAATGATAATTCTTTTATCTTTTTAATAATAAATTATGAAATTTTAGAAAGAATAAAAACACATGAATAAATAGAAAAGAGAAAGAGTGGTTTGGAATATATACCTCACTTCTTTGATTATCTCTTTAATGATGGGGATTAAACATTTATGGGATGTTATTTTAAGAAGACTAAACCTTAATAATGTTTATATGAGTGTTAAGAGATTTTTTGATATAGTTTGTTCCAAATATAGGGGGTTGGTGTGTGGGGAAGTTAACTTCATAGTTCCCCTTTTATAAGTGAAAATGAGTGATAATTTTTAAATACCCAAAATGTTTCGGTAATAGAAAATCACCCTCATGGAAAATCCATCAAAAATAAAGAAATAATATATATTTTAGGATATAAATTACATCTACACATCAAAAATTAAATTAAAAATTGTTTTAAACATGTTTATCCCTTTACCTCTTAGGTTATCATTTTTACCATTTTTTCATCATAGTGACTATTTTTTACCAAGGTGATTTATCATTTATTCAAAAAAATGTTCCTTGTTATATAATTTAGACAAAATGATTCTCATTTTTAAATCTATTTTTTTGGATTAAAATTTTAAATGTGATAAAAATTCATTTTAAAATACTAAACGTATAGTTTATTAAAATAATTATATTCCAAAATATAACTTAAATACTAAAATGTAAAATTTACATTTATAAAATTAAAATTAAAATTCTAAAATTCTAAATTCACTTAAAAAATACATATTTGGTTTAGAAAAAGGTTTCATAAATTTATAATTCATAATTGATACTAATAATTTCATAAATTTCATGTTATTTGTAAAACCAATATTTTTTAATATACACTTAAATATAAATATTTTAAAAAAACCAAAAAATCATCATAACCAAATATATCCATGATAAATTAAAAAATGAAAAAAAATATCAAAATCATATTCTGAAAATTTTAAATATTGTTTTTAATTGGAAATATAAAATATTTAAAAATGATTTTTATTGAAAAAATAATTTTGCAATAATAACTTTTAATTTTCCTATAAATTACTAAATAATATAGTGTTAATAATTCATCCATATCAAAATTTATTATACATGAAAAGATGTAAATTTAAGAAATATGATTATATTAGTTATTTAGCTACACGAGTTGAGTCTATATTTAAATTTAACTTTATTTTGTTTTCATATATATATATATTCATTATTTTATTACCAATTTTTGTACCTATCAATTATACAGATACCATATATAGGTCTATATTTTTTGGGTTTGGTTTTGCATGTGCAGCAAGCTATTAAATATATTTTTTTATTTAAGGAGGGAAAGTTTAGTTATTATAGGCTCCACTATAGAACTAAATTTTATATTAGATGGTTTTCACTGTATAATCTAAGAATTTCATTGTGAAATCCTACTTGAGGGGATGTGGGTTTGTGGTTAAGAACCTAGTCATTCCATGGAGGTTGGAAACTGTTTCTTGGTGTTTCTCTAGAATTGGGGGAATTACCTTATGATAAGGGGGTTAGACCACAATATTATCTTGGGATAATGTTTTGATAGATTTATGGATCTACCAAATAATAGAAAATTGTTTCATGATTACCCTAGCCACACAGTAAAAAATTAACATGGTTTTCATTCAATTTCCAAGTGATTGGGTATTGCATCATGAATCAGAATTTCACCCCACAACATGAGCTAGTGTAGTTATCATGATACCCTTGTAAGGGGTGTTATATCATGTCATGAGGGTGGGTTTTTCAAAAAAATTTACCTACTTTATTTTATATTAATAGGTTGAAATGGAAATTCAACCTTTTCATTGTAAACACCCCACTCAGGGCTGTTATTCTTATGATTTCTGAGAGAAGGCAGAGTCACACAACCTCTCCTTTCATCTCCCTCCTTTCTTTTCCCTCGTGTTTTATTTGTTTAAAATTTATATAGATTTTTAATTTCAGTATCAGGGAGAGGGATACTCTATGAATTGGGATTCAGATTAGTATTATTAGTTTTCAATATCTTTAGAAATGGTTTGAGTATTAGGAGGTTCTTTGTTTGCTCGGGTGAGTGTTGGAGTAGTCTCAGGGTAAATATAGAGAAGATTTCTACTTCATACAGTTTATCACAGTATAACTCATGAGAATAGATGTGTGATTAGTGTCTGAATATATAGGTTCATGACATAATATGTTAGTGACATTGTGTGGTGGTATGTCACACTATAAAGATGGGAAAATATTTTATTTTATTTTGAAAAAAATATACTATGTATTACTTATAGTTTAATGAAAAATTTATTTGGTTACATTTAGAACCATAGGAAATATTGTGATGGTTTCTCCATGGGAAGTTTATTTAGCATAGAGAATAGATCATCACACTATAGATATATTATTTCTCATGCCTCAGGGGTTTGGTCCTTTCTAGGGAGATGGGTGTCACACCACAACCTATGGGGGTAGCATCAATATGATGATTAGTTAGAGCATGAGCCCTCTTCCACATAAATTTATGTCATAATCCATGGCTGTATTTCTATAATTTAAATAGGATATGGTGGTGAGACCACTTCATGGTGCATTCACGCCATATAACATAGTGGATGAACGATGATAGAAATAGGAAAAAAATAGACCGGCTACCTTTTGTGATCACACCCTGGCCTAGAGGGGTGACTCTATAACTAGAAATCTTCCATATTGTTTGAATTGGTATAGAAAAATATTTGTATGGTCATAACTGTTCCTTTTCGGTCAATCAGACACATTGGGAGGTTCGTTTAGAGTGGTTTCTCCAAGACTTTTTCTCTTTTGATTCCCATTGATGATGATTTATTCATGAATGTTTTTTATAGATATTCAAGGTGAGTTCCTATCCCTAATTTCTTTTTTTCCTTCCCTTTAACTAGATATAATTTTGGATGATTTAGGGATATGTGTTTATAATTATTCCATTGAATCATTGTGGAATCTAGAAAAACAATGGGGATTTCCCATGTCTTAGATTGGAAAGATACTAGGATGATGATCGCACATCGTTATTCACCATTTCGTTGGTGGTATGTAATAATATGAATATTTCAAGGTTTTTTTATTAAATTTAATGAAATTATATAGTGGTCAGGTACAATCTATTCATGGAAATAATGGGGGAATCCCATGTGATGTTGAAATTTTATTACCTGAGGTTTTATAAAGTGGATTATGCTCGATGTTTTTTGAGATGATTATGAATCTTTAGACTAAACTAACTAATTTCTTATAAATTATTATAAATAATTATTTAGATTTTATATATTGGGATTGATGTTTATAAGATTTTCTACAATTGATGAGTCATGGATGATATTGTCGGGGATGTTAACTTCATATGATTTACTAGTCCCTAGACATCTCCCAAGGTTTTATGCTTTGTGTTATGTATCATGTGATATGCAGTCTCATCATATATGTTCAATCATCCTTCAATTGAATGAATTGATTACTAATTATTATGCATATAAAAAACTATTACGGGACACAATGCTTTCTAAGCCAATTATGGTCAGGGGATTGATCATAAATGTGTGTCGATAGATATAGAAACCCTAATGGGTTATTTAGGAAAACGATAAATATAGTAGACCTTCATATAGGTTTCCTTAGATCCCTAAACATTGAAAATTTTAATGGATTGGGATTTATTACCCTAGGGGAAGGCCATAAGAATTATTGGGATTCTTTGTATGCTTTAGGCTAGGTGAATATAGAGTTGGGTGAGTGTTCCTCCCCCATTGGTAAGTAAGTACACATGTGGGTATTCCCTTGGTATGATTGTGGAAAGGATGGTTTTGGGATAAAAATCCTAGCTAACATGGAATGCAGATGGTGTTTGTATCATCTATATAGTGTGATTCTAGTATAGTGATTTTTATGATTTTGACTAATCCATTATGAGATCATGCCTAGTATCTATGGATGATATTCTCTCCAAATGATAGGATTTGACCCTTGAGTGATGATGAGATTGAGGATCCCATGTAGGGTGTTCAGACTATTATATTGGTCATGGAACCATGTTGGGTGACCTAATAACGTGTTTTCCCAAAATATGGTTAGTTCTAGGAGGCCAATTCAAAGATATAATAGTGTAGATGTAGTGATGAGGATGGGTAGTTCTTTTGAGAGTCCATCCTTGGAAATTTATGGCACGTTTGGGTTAGTGGAAAACCTATGTGAGGATTATTCATGATGGGTATTACGGGGTGGATGTCCTTTCCACCCGGTGCAATGTATGATGTATGAGGTTTTAGGGAGATATGATGCCCCTAAGTGTATGGTTTATTAGGTTTCTGGGTAGGATATGCCCCATAAGTAATGAAAACATGGTAACTATTACTTAATGGGATGCATCGCCTTTGGTGTATTTTAATTACACGATTTATAAATTTACGGAGGGGAACTATTCCCCCTAGTGACATATGATTACTAGGTGGGTTCTTAACCCATATATAAATATATGTTTATTCCTTAGTAATGTATTTTACCCCAAATCATATTATGGCTATTCATTTTCAGGTAATATAGTGTTCCCCAGATGATATTGTGACAGCTAATGTTGAGGAGGGGTTTCATCCTCCCTGATGAGATAATATTTCAAAGTAGGGTGTTTTACACTTTTGACTATAAATATGATTCTAGAGTGGGTATTCCTTCCCCCTAATGAAATTTTTGTTATATATACTAAATCCTATGTAGAAATTCATCCCACCAGAGGATATGGTGAAAACGTATTCAAGATTTTGTGATCATTTCCCCTATATAACCATGTTACATTTAATTCTAGAGTGGAGACATCCCCTCTGTGGGTAAGCATTATACTCAAAGACATTCAACACCGGCCAAAGTAAGTGTAGAGAATCTCATGTGTCACCTTAGACCCCAATGATCAATAGTGATTAGTTTATTACTCTTAAATAGTTTATTTTTTCATTCATTTCATATCATATTTTATATACACATTATATTTTGGTCATTTTAGGGATATTGGTGGTAGTTACCTAAAAACTTTTACATACACCTTGATATGGTGTCCCTAATAATTTGATGCTTGATTGGACATCATGATCACATGATTAGGTATATCAAAGTCATGGTGTTTCATAGATGATCAACATATATTGTATGGGCCAGAAGATGAGGATCCAGGATGGTATCATAACCTCCTTGTATTTTACACTGTTATTTATTTTATATTTTTCATCAACCCAATGGTTGATTATATAGAATATATGACTCCATACATGAATATTCCATTTTTTATATATTGGATAAATATCTTCAACTTTTTTACACTAATTATTATTTTGGCTGTTTGTTATTATTATTTTTAGTTTTTTCATCTTTTATATGAGGTCATAGTCTCATCATAGCGTAACATTAAACCATCACATCTATTAGGCAACCTCTGGAATATAAAAATTCATGCTTAAGGTCACATAAAACATTGGTCAAGACACTGGGAAGAGGCCTCAGGATAGGGGATTCGATTGTGTCATTTTTAATTCTATTTCTATTTAGTATATGGTAGATAGGGAATATAAATGTGTCCAATATTTTAATAGACCTCAAACTGATAATTTATTAACATCATTTTGGTGGGAATCCCATCTTACCAAGGGTATAGGATTTTTTCCTTGGTTTTTGTTTTTATGATTGAGATATTTATACAAGTATGATATATATATTTCAGGTTATTGATTATAGTTTTTTTACCTTCGTTTATTTTAGTGGTATGCCTATTCACATATATCATATTTGCAACATATTATTCACATGAAAATAATATTCTTGTATATCAATGATTTAATTATTGATAGGGGGTCCAAATGTTTAATTTTTAAACAAATACAAGTGTGTCATTTTACTATGTAACTTATTGGTGGGATTCTACTTATATAAACCATACTATTTTCACCAATTATAAATCATGTGGAAGCTAACATGGGATGTAATTTTAAGATAAATATAGATACCATTTATACAATTGATGTATAGTGATCCTTAGTGAGTCGGTACAAGCATTGGATTCCTTTGTGATAGACCCTTGGTTGGTTCATAAATGCATTGGATGCCATAATATTTGTTTTATACAAACTAAAATAGGATTTTTTTTAAAAAAACAATAGAAAACTATATAGTGTTTTTATATATAGATTTTTAATTAAATTCTACATAACTGAACCAGAATACTATTATTTACTTGGTATGAATCATCCTAGTATAATGTATTTAAATACTCATGAATATAATATAAGGATTGTATCTTTATTCCCTAAGAATTTCGATACCCCAACATCAAAAAAGTGAGTTTTGTTGGGGTTAGAGGGAATGATCATTTGGATAATTATATGTATTGATTTAGGGTGATTCATGATGAGATAGTGTATCATGATTCAATATTATCATATCTCGGATAGATAGAGTGTGTTTAGATAAAACTAGTTTTCGGATGGATTCCGGGGTTGAGGGTGACTATGTGGGGGGCCTCATAATGGGTGAGATTCCTTAGACTTATTGGAAGGAATGTTTCATGGATGATTATGGTTAGATAAAATTTACATACATGATGAGTTTGGTCAATGGTTTAGGCTTGTGATCAAGAATTTAATGGTGTTCAACTCATGGGAGCATGATTAAGTTAGTGATTTCAAGTAGTACTAGATCTTAAACCAGTTTTTTTTCGATGACATTTACTAAATAATGTGTTTGAACCCATGATATGTCTCTTTAAAGTATCACTCTACCGTGGTATATTATAGTGATGGTTTCAATGATTTTTTGGAGAAAATTTGTATTCGTTGGTAAAGGTATGAGATTGTTATGCACGGTGTCTATTTGGGTTTAGAAATCTAAGAGTGATCGTGTGTGGTTCGAGGACTGATGGATTAGATGAGATATTTGTGGTCAAGATGGACCATGATTTTAATGTGAATTCTAGTTTTCTTCCAATGATGGGTGGTGGAATTTTTGACGATCAAGGTTACATTGATGCAGTTTGTTTGATTCAAGTTCTATCATAGGGGTAGTCCAGATAGGAAAGTGTGGATCAGGAGGAATGACTTATGTTTTTTGTGCAAACCCATAAGTCATTGTGTTGAAGGAGTCATGTAGAGGAATTATCATGGTTGGTATCATATCATTGTTTATTTGAGTATGTGACACTCATTACATATTAAATTTTAGTAGGTGTTGAAAATGATGTTCCCAATGATCCAATAATGAGTAGAGATCAGTGTTTTGTGTTGGCTCTTGGTTATGAGCAAGAAGATCATGTACAGTTATTCTGTTTGGTAATTGATGGAGTGTGGTCTATAATGTCTTGGAATTATACTTCAATATATAATTGATATGGATAATCTTATAGTAGAAGAATCATATTGGTCATAGAGGTATGACGCTCACATTGAAAAGGTCACAAATGTGGTGAGACTAGTTAGAAGATGGATGAGATTACCTTGGGATAACAGTGTATAGGTAGATCAAATTTTATCTTCTTCCTTAGTTAATATCAAAATTTGGATTTATATTCAATGAGGAATAGATTCCGAGTGTTGGTAACAAAATCTGTATGGATTTTAGTTTATTTCAGTGTGGACCGGAATAGAGATGGATTGGTGATCATGGTGAGTGTATGACATTTGTTTTAGATGGTTGAGAACCCAGCTGTTAAGTTATATTTATTGTTGAATTGTTAAATTGATGTGGGCATTTGGATGATTTCATGATGGATTCAAGAAATTAAGGCATCATATCAGGGATAGGACAATGTATTAATGGGAATGGTAAATCGTTTTTTGTAAAGGTTAGTCAAATAAGAGAAGATTATAATTTTTTTGATATTGGGTGTGGTGAGGTGGAAAACACATTGATCATGAAAATGTACCGTTAGAATACCATTTTATATGTGATAATCAAATGTTGGGGAGTATAATACCACAAGATCAACATGTGTGAACAGAGTCAAACTATGTGGAGTATCATAAATCAATAAATTAATCTATATATTACACCATAGTATTTGTAGATATATGGGTTTAGTTTAGAATAATCCCAGTATTAGAGTTGGTGATGAGCAATTAACTCAACTTTTGGTGAATAGTGTGGTATTGTGTTTGGAGTTTCATATAAAAATCTCGTTTTGTGTTTGGGGATGTCATTTAGAGATTTTATAGGGAACTGATGATTGAGGGGGGTCAGGATTGTTGGATTGAGGTACCAACAACAACTTTCAAAGATGATAAATTTTATGGTGATGAGTATGTAACAACATGTATCATTATGAGTTATGAAACTATGAGGGAATTTAAATTTAGTCTCGTAGAATAGAGTGTTTTTTGAATCCATAATTTGATAGGTATTCCGAATATTGTAACATATTTACGAGGTGTTTGAGATGTGTTTTGACCTATGAGATGTTTCTTGAGTTCTCGGTTGAACATTGGACTGTGGTTGAGGTAGACTTGTAAATATTTTTTTGTATGTAGTTAATCATAGTGTGATATAGGGAAATCATAGAGTCACAAGTTGTTGACTATATGAGGTCATGTTGTGACCAATTAGTGTCACGGTGTGGTGGGATTTCTTGTCGGTTCATGGATTAGTAAAATTACTTATACATGGATGTCATACCATGGCATGACCAATATCATCGTAAAGGTGGAAAAATTTATGTATTATTTAGAATAAAAATACATATTACATACTGCCATTGATTGTTCCTTGAAATAAACTAATCACGCTGAGATCCTTTAGATAGGGAAGTGTTGTGGATTGGATCACATAATATCATGCCACGATGACAGGGAAGTCCTTACTATGAGTGTTGGGGTCCCATCAGGGGAGTTTCATCACACCATGACCCATGGTGGTCATTCCATGATGGAGATATGTAGGGGTGTCGAGGAATGTTTAGGTAATTTGTGTCAAAACTCATAAGTGTCACACCATGATGATGATTGGTAGGTGTGTCGGCCCCTCTACCTAGGGGCAGTCATACAGTGACCCATAGGGGTCACACCGTGACTGTCCCTCTTTCTTATTTTTTTGACAAGGTTATAAATTTAATTTTAGGATGAGCCCATTTGGTTTTAGGTTGTGTAGCTATACAAGGATGCCCATTTTTACTGGATCCTCTTCTTTTATCTCATGTTTGGTCCCTTTAGGGAAGGGGTTATTCATGGATGTTTTCTATAAAAATTATAGGTTAGTTCTTCTCCCCATTTCCTTATGATTTCTATCTCTTTAATTGCCTCGAATTTTTGATGATTTTGGGATATGATTTTTACATTGATTCCACTGAGTCAGCATTGAATTAAAAATAAATGATGGATATTTTTTATGGAATGAATTGGTGATATCTCAAAAAGATGATCACATATTGTTTCTCATCATTTAGTAGGAGGTATATCTCTCTATGAGTTTTCTAGGTATTTTTAGTAAATTCAAAAAAATGTGTATTGATTCGGTGTGGTATGGATTTTGTTCGTAGGGGAAATGGGGGCATTCTATTGGATGTTAGTATGTAATTTCTCATGGTTTCATCAAGTGTAAACCTCTCAATGTTCTTTTTGGAATGTATGCCTCTTTAGATTAAATTAAATAATTGTGTATAGTTTTTTAAAATTAATTACATGGCAGTCATGGCTTGAGATATGATCTCAATATTTATTCAATTGTGTAGGAGGGATGGATGGGATTAGTCAAGAATATAAATCTATATGAGGTGGATACTCCTTGAACACCACTCTATGGTTTAATATTTGATTGATGTTTCATGTTATATATGGTATCTTCATTTCTGTGTGATCCACTTTTAATTAAATGAATTATTTATTAATGCATGTTGGTTAAACAAAATTTTTAAGGAAACATTGGACCCTTGATCTCTCTCTTGATTCATTGTCCACTGATGGTCAATTCCTTGATCATAAATATGATTCAAGAGATATAAAATTTGTGAAAGGTATAAATGATAATTATGAACAAAGTGGTCCTTAAGATAGGTTCCCCTAAAACTATATGGGTAGGTAAGAGTGATGTGTTGTGAATTATTAGACTAGATGTAGTCCATGTTCAGTATTAGGATACCATGTAGCCTTTTAGTGAGTTCACAAGATATTAGGGTGTGTGTTCCTCTTCTACTGGTATGTGAGCACTCGAGAAGTTATGTCCTGGGTAGGATTATGGGATGTTTGGGTGTGAGAAGACTGTATTAGTTGAATTGGAAGTGATATGGTTTTCATGTCATCTCTATAGTGTAATCCTAGTATGGTATTTCCTATTAGTCCAATTAATATCTAATGAGATCCTGGTTAGCATTGGGGGATTGTATTCCCTCTTAATGATGGATCATGATGCTACAATGGAGATGATATAGAGGAGGACATATAGGCTGTATAGACTATGATGTGAACTAGGGGACCTTGGTGGGTGCACCAATCTTAAGTTTTAATCGGAGAGGGTTAGCTAAGGTAAGCTAGTGTAGTGATATCCTAATGTGGACACAGTGATGAGGATGAGTGTTCTTTTGAGAGTCAAACCAGGGAAATGTGTGATGGGTACAGGTGATTTTGATTCCCATTTGATGAAAATTCATAATGGGTATTATGAGGTGGAAATCCTTTCCCCCAACATGATATATTATATATGAGGTTCCCGGAAAAAATGATTCCCCTAATTTTATGATTTATCTGGCATTGAGATAGGATGTGAACCATATGTAATAATGTTCTGGTAACCCTTCCATGGTGGAAGGGTCCTATTGGGTGTATTTTAATTATATAATGTATGATTCTAAGGGGGCGTCTTTCCACCATGTTGGGAAATGATTCTGGGTTGAGATATTATCCCCCTGATCACTATATATTAATTCCTATTAAGTAATCCCCACCTTATATTTTGTGAATACCGAATCCTGGGTAGGGGATCATCTCCCCATATGATATTTTGATAAATGATTTTAGGGAGGGGTTATAACCCTGATGAGACATGATTTTGGGTGGGTGTTTAAATACCTAATGACTATATATGTAATTACATGGAAGGGAACCATTCTACCTGATGAAATTGTGACTATATATATAATAATTTATAGTTTGGTCATATTCCCTCTAGATGATAGGGTGACTAGTTATTTAAAGGTAAGAAATCATTCCCACAAGATGATCTTATTTCTTCTCATTCCAGGGTGGTATGTGATCCTTCTGATGGGTATTCCATATTCTCATAGACATCCACAACTAACCAAAGTAGTTATAGTCAACCTTAGGTGTCACCTTATAAACGAGTGATATAAAGTTATAATTTTATTATGCATTCTCAGTATATTGTTTATTCTAAGCATGTCTATTTTCCTTACATAGTATTTACTGGTTATTTTAAGAGCACTTTTGGTGTTTTCCATATAAATTTTATTCACAAAATAATCAAATGAACATGGAACAATGTTACGTGAGTAGACCTCATGATCAAAATTATATGAATGGAAGAGGCCTTGGGTTTCATGGTTGAGATGGATAACATGGATTGGGTTTAGAGATGGTTCTAAAGTATAGTACTTTCTCCTCCTTTATTTTAATCTTTTATTTATTTTTTATATTTTTTCATCTTGTGGGTGATCAGTTTGGATGTATATATTGTGAACCAAGCCCTTTACACACATTATTGTTTGATTTTTAACATAACCATCCATTAATTACATCCCAAATATCAAGAGGTATGTTGTCATTAGAGGACTAAGTACATAAAACATAAAAAATAACTAAAACATAAAATTATTATTATTTTTATCCTTAGTGAGATGTTAAAATAAATAGGATAATTTTGGTACCATATAAAATAAAGGGTAATATAAAAATCAAAATTAGGGAATAAACATTATAAGGAAAAATATTTTTTTAGTCAAAGGTATAACATGATATAATAAAAGACAAGGCTCAATGAGTAATCACATAGAAGTTTATAATAAAGAACAAGGTATCCTACATTCATAGGAACATTGGAAAGATGTAGAAACACAAAACATGACCAAAGCATAAGTCAATGATAATTTCCAAGACAAAAACACATGGTGTAAAAAGTCCCATAATGGATTAAGTTCAGACCCTAATCCCATACATAACATATCAGGATTCCCAAATCATTACCCAATGCATTAGAGAAATATATAGGAGAACCCATCATAACATGTGCATGATTATATGTTCCATAATTAGGAAATCAATCATAAGTTATAAACATAAGAATTACTGATAGAAATAAATGGGTTTGATAATCCTACCTCATTTGTGTCAAAGTAAATTTCATAAATTAGGCTTTTGATAAATAAATAAAAGGTAACTATTACCCAATAAAATGAATGGATAATGAGTTATTTATATATGAAAAAGATAAATATATATATATAGAATTTATGATCAATATGCAGGATCCATGGTTTTTATATTTAAAGAAAATATCTTTAAAAAATAACATGGAATATTTTTGGGGGAAAATACAATTTTCACTTTGACATCACTTCTTTAGAATCTAAAAAATTTCCAAATATTATAGAAAAAACTTTATATTAAAATAATGATGTAAAATTATAACAAAAACATAAATTCATTAAATTTTCAGGATTAAATTAAATTCCATTAATTCCATATAAGTTTAGAAAAAATATTCTCACATTATTATTAAAAAAAGTCAAAATGTACCATATTTGGAAAATGACAGAAGGATTCATTTTGAACCTTTTTGTTAAAAAAATTAAAAAATTGGAAAAAATTTCATTAATAACTAATTTTAGAATATTAAAAACATTAATAAAAATATTTTAAGAAAAATATATTCATGGAAGTGAAAGATTCAAGATCTTAAAGAAGATACAAATATGGTATTACATACAAACAACTTTCTTAATGTTCCTTGGTTAAAAAAATGATGAAATAAAAATAAAATATGTAGGAATAATTTATAAATATAAGTTAATAAATGATATTTGGATTAATGAAATAATTTCATTAAACTTCCCCCAAAGTAACTTTGAACATAAATAATCTATAAAAAAGCAGATTTTAATATACAGCTTTTTTATCATTGGAAAAATTTGAATAAAATCTCCTTGGAGGAATTAAAATTAATTGAAACATATAATACCCTAAATTATAAAGGATTAATAATATAATATGTAAATTTATTATCTTATGCACTATAAAAATAAATTAGAAACCTGACATTAAAATATACCTCAATGAAGGGAAATTGAGATGAAATATCTAACCTCACGTTTGACTCATCATGTACATATTTTATCCCACTAAATAATAAACCTAATTTATCTATTTACAATCATAAGAAACTTTTGAAAGTTTATTATTCGTTTTATTATATTTATTACCATTTTATATTTATTTAAATAATAAATTAAATTAACATCTAATATTCTGACTATATTTTGTTCATATATCCAAAATGAACTTAGTTGGATTACTATGGTAAAAGAATTAATTTATAAATTATATTCAAAACCCTAATAATGAAAGAATTATAATTTTTATACACAAATTATAGTTTTAAAACCAACCATTAAATATGGTTATGAAAAATGAACTACGTTACAATCATGGAGACGGTAGGTCATACGTAATCAAGACTAACGTTTTAATTTTTCAATGATCATGATGAAAATAAGGTAAGTATTATTTTATATTTCCATAATAATAATTATATAATAAATACCATATTATATCTTTAAACACACTTATATATAAAATCAATGTGATGAGATGAAAAAAAATTACATCGCTTAAGGGAGCTGGTAGTCCGCACGAATGCACAAACGACATTAACAATTTTAAGTGATTGAAAAGGTAAGAAACTATATGATATATTAATTTAAAATTATGACAAATATTTCATTAATATCATATATATATATATATTAAATCTATAATAAAAAAACATCAGTGAGAGGCAATTATGGAAAACAAATTACGTAGATTCACGAGAGTTAGTCTACCATAGACACGAATGATGGTTTCATTTCCAATTTAATGGAAGAAGAGATGAATTTAGATTATTAAATTAACATAAAAAGGTCTTATAATATGGAATATATTAATGTTATTATATTATCTCTTTTTAATAAGATAATAAGTATGTGGAATAGTAAATAAAGAAAACACTTAGTTAAGAATGATACCACTTCTTCGGACATCCTCCTTACGTTTGACCAAAATACTTCCAAGGTGGGATTTTAATCAAAAAAACAGATATAAAACAAGGTATGGGTAGTAGTTAATGATTTTTTCTAATAATTTTATGAATAGAAGTTCTTTTTAAGTTTAAATAAAATGGGAGAGGAGGGTCCCTTATTTAAGTCAGGGGACAAACACTTTTGGATTTACCTAAAGTATTAAATTAATATAAATTAATTTGTAGGAAAAAATATATATATAAAGATATAATTATATTAAAATTTTATTATTTGTTGAAATCATCTCATAAAACAATGTTTTTACATGTTTAGGTGATGTTTGAACCAGTAACGTTTAGTTTTAACCAATGTTAAACCTTTTTGACAATTACTATTGTAATAATGTTATTAATTTTTAGGGGACAATATATTTAATAAAAAATGTAAATTGTTCCATTAATGGAACATAGTTTATATTTTTAGAAATATAAAAATATATTGTCAAAATATTATTTTTTAGGGATTTTAAATAATCTAACAAAATATTATTGATTATAAGAAAACATTAATGCCGATTTTGGAACTATTCATTTAATTTGAATTTTAAAAAAATGATATTAATTAAATTAGAGTATATTACATTAAAATATTTATAATTTTTTATATTTAAATAAACAAATCATGTAAAAAACTAATTCATTCAATTTATATTGTTTTAATATTTTTTAAATAATTTATTTTATTTTTATATTGTTGAATAAATATTGTGTTAATGTTTTATAATCATTTAAGGTAATTATATACTAACATAATGTTATTAATATATCACCAAGATGAAACTAATTTCATTATTTCCAAATAAACCATTAATATTCTTTTAAAACATATATTTTTCTTTATGATAACATATAATAGAAATATAAAAGCTAGATAGTGACATTTTTCTTTTTCTGTTACTTAAAATATTATATATCTCACGTCCATGGATAAGTGTACCATAAAAAATTGAATATTTATTATAAGGTTAATTTTCTTGAAATAAATTAATCCAATAATATTTAATATGAAAACTAGTGGCCTCATCACTTATTTTAAACCTAGGTTAACCCAATTTACACTTTTACTATAGTGCCAAATTTTACTATTTTTACTACTCATTATGACCAAGAATTAAGTTGAACTTATTAAATAATATTAATTATGATGGTTTAAAATATGTAATACCATTTACCAAATTTAATCTATATATGTTTGAGAAAGTTATTTTATAATAATCCCATAAAGTGTAACGTAAAGTGGTTTTTCAGGAAAATTTGTTTTCAAATAAAAAGATGATATTAAATTAACTCCATGACTAAAAAAATAATTCAAGGAATTTTAATTCATATCTAATGATATATAATATATAAATTTAATTTAAAATTTTCTTTATTATGGATTATTTTAGTAAATTTAAATAGATAAACTTTATACTCTTAAAAAGGTTTAAAACCCCACCTTTTATGTATAAAAATAAACAAATACCAAAATCATGAAAATTAATATTTAAATTGGAATTATTTATATTATTATAAATTAAATGGTTAATATTTTAATGTAATACCAACATTAAAATATAATAGGACTCTTAAATTACATCATTTAATTTAAATAAATGATAGCTTTTTAAAAATCGGTAATTTTCACTATTCATAAAAAAAATAAATCATTTCATAATAATGTAAATATTTCACCAAAAGTTAATTTTGATATAATGATTCAAAAAAATAATTTTATATTATTTAATACATTTTCAGAAATTTCGATAAATTAATTACAATATTTTCACACAAAAAGTAATAAAATCATTTTTGAAGAAAATATATTTTTATAAAAATAATATGTCATTAATAAAAATATACAACTTATTTCCAAGGAATTTATCAATAAATTTATATTGAGTTGTATATCTATATATATCTCATAATTTATTTGATTTTATTCTAATATACCAATTCAACGTCTAGGTTATAATGGTCATATATAAATGAAAATATTTTATGGTTTGGTTATACTTGATTTTGTGAGTCGTATATGCTATAGAACATAGTATTCTTTATAAAATATCAGGGTTCTATAGTTTGGATATTTTATTTTATATTTCATTTTTTTATGTTAGGGATTTAAATATTTGTTCATTTTTACTTTGATTGTTACTATTGGGGATTTTTTTTGTTATTTTTATTGTTTATTCTACTTTAATATGAGGTTATAGACTACACATGATATCAATTTAATCTCTTTCTTTTAGTTTCTAACTTCTATAATTTATGGAGGCAAACATGAGGTCATGTAACACTATATAAAATATATTGGTGAGTGGTATCAGGTCAAGGTAATTACATTTCATTCACTTGGTTTGGGATCAATTTAAAGGCCTTTCATTGGATGTTTAAGGTAGATTCCTCCACTTCACCCCAATATTGTGTTCTTGCATATTTATTTCTAATTTTAATGGATGATAATTATTTATTTGATTATGTTTCCACTAGATCATGGTGTAATCATTTTTTTATAATTTATATTTTGTTCGACATAGATAAATAGGTCTTACAAGGATGATCCCTTAAGGTTTAGTGTAGTTTTCTCTTTAGATAATTAAATTCCCTATATTGTTTTTTTATATTAAATTGAAATTGAATCGATTATTGAATCAATTTATCATGTCAGGTACTTGGTTTGTGTTTATATCAATGGGGTGTTTGGAGTGAGTTTATTCTTATTGCTCATGGTTTTGGCATTATTGTTCTATCACGTCGGTTATTTATCATTTATGCCTAATTGAATTAATTATTAAATTAATTATGGGTATGGAATTTGATGCACTTGGGAGATAGTGGTTAATCATCACTTAAGGGGATAAATCTAATTTTATGTTTGTGGCACTTTCACTATTCTCGAATGGTATATGAATTATCTCATGTGATGTTTGATATGTGGCCTCACCTCTTGTGTGTGATTGACATAATATTAATTGAAATTTGTTTTCCATTGATCTGTAAGTGTTAGGTAAGGATTCATCGGGTTATTAGGTCCCTCCAATTGATAGGACATGATGCATTGACCACTGATAGTCATATAGTCTTGAACCAAAGTATGTGGAATTTATACTTATAAACCAATGTGAGTTTCTTTGAGTTGTTCTATGATTCCAAATACATTAGTGAAATGCTTTTTTTCACATTATGAGATGTGTATAATGGATAGAGATATAGATAATATATTAAAGGGATTATTTCCATTGATAACTTGAGATCATGTATATGGAATGATTCGGCTACTATTAGACTTATATTCGATATAAATTGATTCCATACACACCAAAGGATATGATATAGAATTTAAATTAGATTATATAGTATCTTTTGGAACAAATATAAATGTATCCTTAGAATTAAATGATGTAGTGAGTCAAGAATAAGTTCCATAGACTCCATTGAGTGGGAGAGGACTGAGTTATGTGAGGCCAGCATAAGGCTCTTCCCAAATGGGGCCATAATGTCTCATAATGGCCTTTTTTAATTATTTTACCAATGTATGGGGTGATTTTTCGTCCCCCTTATAGCTTGTAGTAATTGATTAGGTTACACCTTAGTTTTAGAAATGGATATGGTTTTAGCATGTGAGGATCAAAAAGTTTAGACATGAAGTGAGATATATATTATATCAACCTGGTATTTATTTTCCTATATATATTCTATATGTTATTAAATATTTCTTTATGTATTGTGATTATATTTTTGGATGATATTCCAGTTGTAATGTCTTTTTATTTGGTGGATGTTATTCCCCTTTCATGACAAATTTTAGCTAGTGTGTGAAGATTTTCCCATTCACTCTGATATGGTATATGTCTTAGGATGGAATACTGATTTTAATTTATTATTCTTATAGTGTAAATCATTATCTCATTGTGAGGATATAAGAGATTTTTTGGGGAAGACAACGCATTCACATCACACCACATGGTATGGGATGCATTTACCAGATAATTTTTACATCCCATGTAAGTGGGGTATACATCCCATGTTGTGATGCTTCAATAAAATGGGGCATGATTCATGTATGGGTATAGAGGTTTATGGGAAGTGATGCACATAAAATCATGTTATGGTCTAGGGATAAGTTTATTATTCTTTTTATATATTATGTCATAGGAAAATGATTCTCGGTCTTTTGTGTTTTACTTATGATTTTTTTCCAAGATATTGTATAATTCCCTTCAAAGAAGGTCATACAACACATGATGCGAAGCTTCTAAAGACGTTTTTGAGATGCATTCATGGGATTGATTATTGTGGGAAGTTATTACATATCTTATTATGTGACCCAAGAGTATGGATTATTTTTAGACTTATTATTATGTATTTGGATGGGGAAGTGGTTCCATATTTTTATTCCTCATTTCATATTGTGATACATAAGAAGATGTTATTCTTATGGGAAACTCTATCAATGTGTTCAGTATTTCTATTCTGGGTTGTTCTGACCAGAAATTAAATACCATTGGGATAATTGTTTTCCCCATTATTATGGATTTATTGACTAAATAAACTTCCCACAATATTATATGACATTATGATCACTATTACTGCTTTATTATCAAGTTGAGCTTTCCTTCAATGTGATTTAATTATTTCAGTGTACTAACCAAGTTTTTATTATCATATAATTATGGCATGTAATTACCATGACTAAAATTTAGATGTGATTCCAAGATAATATTATTATTATTCGTTCAAAGAAACACTAGAACTTCCCAATGATGGTATGTAACTCTAAGGTGGTTGTATAATGCCCAATGGAGACACACATTTATGATTAAATCCTCTCCCTATATATTTTTATTATGATCATGTCACATTATAAATGCACTTTATAATTACTCAAGGGAAAGTTCATCTCAATTAAATAGCATAAAATATATTACAATAAATAAATTCTTAAGACCCCAGTTTGGAGTTTTAGAGCGTTAGGATAAAACATTGACTTATGAAACTCTTGTCTTTTTCAACTAATAGATATTCTCTCCATCATATAAGAATATGTTTAATCCATAAAACTTATTCAATATCTTCCAAAAATTATATACACAAGACACTCTTCTAAGCACATCACACGTATAACTTTTCTTTATATCATGGGAAGTGGAATCATAATAAAGTAGTGATCTCAGATGCTCAGTAAAGGATAAAAAAAGAAATAGAAACATTTCATGGTTATGTCTTGGGACATAACATAAGAATATTAACCTAAAAAAATTAATATTCGAATATGAGGGATAACATGATCATAAGTACATGAAACATAACATGGAATGTGGATATAATAAAAACATGTGACATTTATAAGCATATCAAAAAAATCATTACTAACATTTTGAAAAATCATATTACCAAGGTTATTCAACAATATATCACAGAATATTAACATGGAATGCTATAAATATATCATGAACATGTCACCACTATAGACTAATTCTTTACACAATGCATTGGAGTACTACCAGGGTGCACCCACCATTTACAAGGTTGTTCTCCAAGCTATCATAAAATATTTCCAAGGAATTCTACTAATGTATCACACAAATATCATCTATAGAGATTAATTATTTTCCTAATTCATTGGATAACTATTATGGGAACCCTTTATGTTTATAAAATTATGTATTCCATTCATGTAAATAATTCATAATTTCTTTAGAGAATAGTTAACTTAAGATGGAAATTGGTAACATAGTAATGTAAAACATAAGAATAGTATATCCATTTAATTAATATAGATGGAATCATAACATAATATCTTAGGAATGAAATGAAGGTCTCATAAGAGATGGAAAATTCACTTTTAGGAGAATTATGAAAAAAAAAATTAGAAATAAGAAATATCCTTGACCATTTGAAAAAATTTATTTGTAAAACTAATGTGAGTAATAATTTCATCGTGAAACCATTAATTAGTAGAGAGAAATTTTTTTAAAAAACAAAAATGGTGAAAATATTTTTTTACATGGAAGAAAAATTTAAAATTGTATTTTAGAAAACATTTTTAACATTATCATGAATAAAAAATGGTATTGGTAACTTTAAAAATTTGTTGTCAAAAAAGTGAGGGGATAATTTTGAAAAACAAAATCTATTTAAAATTAAACATCAAAAATAGAAACATGAAAATATATATCAGTTACTAAAAGAAATATTTTGTGGAATATAATACATTTCATTTTGAAAGGATAGAAATTAATTTTGATATTTTGAATTATCTTTTTTGAAACCATGAATCAAAAAATCAGTAAAAATTTACTTTTTCAAATAGAATAAGTGAAATATGGAGGTCACGTGGGATAACAAAAATTATAATTCCAATTAATTTTTTTGTGAATTTTTGGGAAATAAAAGTATGGGAAAAATTGGTAAACTGTTGATAAATAATATGGGAATTATTTTCAAGAATGACATTATATTTTTTGGAATAAATTAATCATTGTGGATGATTTGAATAAATAGTGTTATTTTACATAGATAGTATGAAAAAATACCATTAAATAAAATCATAGGGTAGGATAAATCAATATAAGACTAAATAAGTTTAATAATAATAATTATAGCCCAATAAAAAGAGTTGAGTTAATCAAAACCCTTATATCATTGGTTTTCATTAAATTGAGAACCAATTTAATAAAAAACATGATATGGATCATATAACCCCATGAATTACATGAATATAGTAAAATACAATTTTTAGGTATTAATTTTTCATATTAAAAAACATGTTCTACTATAATTGATATGTCTTAAGAAATTAAATTTGAGACCAAGAACCCCTTGCCATATTTCCTACTTCCACAAAAGCACTTTAATCTCTTAAATAATAAAAAACTATCTTAATAAACTATTTTGGGAAAAATAACATATATATAATTTTATAAACATAATTTATATTATTCTCAACATTTATATTAGTTAGTTATTATCTATTTTCAATACTATATGTGAGTAATGTTGATCATTGTTTCTTTATTTCAAAATAGCATTTTTTTTATTAATTATTCTCCCAATTGATAGATCATAAAAGGTACTAAAATTTATTTTTAATAATTATTTGTGATTTTATAATTTCCTTTCATAAATATTTTAGTTATTATTCATTATAACGAAGTTTGTCAGCAATATGTTTTAATAATTTATTATAAACAAATGATGTTGAAATAATTAATGAGCTAAATGGTTATATTACAATTATAAAACTAAAAAACCTTATATAATTATTAATATCCAATATTATCTTTAAAAACCCATCCCTGACATAAATTTATACCATTTTAATGTTGGTGGTCAAATCAACCCAACAAGAACATGCTACAATTTATGTCTGAGTATGGCTATGGATGATATTATTTTGTTATAATATCATTATCAAAAAAAATTTGAAATAATTTAAAGGTTAATAAAGTGAAAAATAATATTTTTTAACACTTATATGAATATGGTAAATGAAAAGAAAAATCACTTATAAAAAAAATTTACTCTTTGTATGTTCATTTTAAGTGGTAACATTTACAATGATCACATTTTGAAAATATTACTTATAGAAATAATTATATTTACCAAATATAAATTATGAAATAAATAAAATATCTATTCACTAAATTAATTTATATAACCATACATAAAATTCAGTGATGAAAAATGAAACTTATTTTTTATAGAGGTGGTAGTCTGCAGACACCCTTGAGTAATGTGTTTATTTTTTTGATTTAATGGGTGGGAATATAGAATGGTGATACCATGAATATAATCAATAAAATTTTTATTATTTATAATAAATTAATTATATAAATATGGTTTTAATGGGCATGGATTGTATTGGATGATAATGATAAATAACCGGAGTTTAAGGGTATGTAATACTTACGTTGAAAATTTTGATATTATATTGAAGTATCCTTTTGAAATAAAAGTCTTGAGGAAACTTTTTGGGGATATATTTTTAAAAAATTGTGTATATAGGAATATAAGAATTATATTGGGTATATTTTGAAGGGAATTTATAGCTATATGTTTGAATTGAAGTGAGTGTTAGTGGGATACTATTATAGGTGAAAAGAAGGGAGAATATTTGGAAAAGAATATTATGTAAAGGGTGAAAATGGAATAGTATAAGAGTTAGGTGAGTCGGGAAGAAAAAACCTGGTAAGATGTGTAGGTATGACTATACAACCTAAAAAAGATATTATAAAAGGTCTAAGATTTAAATTTATTTTCAAAAAATTTATCCACTTTATATTTCCAATTTCATCACTTGTTAATCTTGATTAAAATTTAACCATGGTAATTATTTTATTACTAAAAATATATTCTGACCCTTGTTACTAAAATGTTATGTGATTAATATAATTGTTTACTCTGTTTAATCTAATTAAATTTATAAATATATAAAAATTAACTTTTAAATTAACACCTATAATGTGTTGAAAAATTGTTCGTGATGAAAAATATCATTTTAATCATTAATTATTATTAATATTATTTAAAATTTATTACCATGTAAATTATTTTTAATTTATTTTAATATATGATTTAAAAAATAATAAAGAATTTATTTTAAAATATATAAATTTAATTTTAAAATCATAATATTTAGAAAAGAATTATTTCTTAGAAAATAACTGTTTTACCATGGTAACTAATATTTACCTCGGTAGCTTATTTATTTCCAAAAAATGAAATTAACCCCTTTATCTAATTTCAAAATTATGATTAAAAATATGCAGTTAATTTTATAGGATTTAATTTTTAATAGTGATAAAAATTAATTTTAATATAAGTGTGTATAATACGAAAAACAATTTTAAGAAACATTTATATTTTAAGAATAAAATAAATTCATTACGTGTCAAGTAATAACTATTGGACAGATATTAGATTATATTATTTTATATATTTTCAATAATTTCTATTTAAACTATTATTTTACTATAATATAATAAACTTCAAATTTTAGGAAATGGAAATTTTAAATAAAATATAATTTTATGCATAGAATAATTTTATTTGTTATTTATCTATACTAATTGAATTTTATCGATGAATTAGTATTAAAAAAGACATTCATTTTTATTTTTACATATATTTCATACCTTTTTACTTTTATATTTATCTTTTTATTAAACAGCTATATTTTAATGGTCACATAACATTCCATGATTCTTTTTGGTTCGGTGTTATCCGTGAAACAATATATTGAACACATTCAGTTCTAAAATAAAAAATACAATTTAAATTATCAGTGTCACATTCTACCCCCATTAAGTCAATTGAATCCTTGTAATTTTTAATATTACTAACTGATAAAATTATTTAAGATATTCCAAAATATAGACATGACTCTATATATATTTTCAAATAATGTGTCTATATTAATATCGTAGATATGACTAGGAAACACTTATTTTACCTTTAACATATTAACAGATTGCTCAATTGTTCCTCTACAAATTGTTTCTTTATTCCCTCCTTTTCATCATACAAAGAATATTATAGTTCTTTTGAGACATTTTCCATGGTGCTTCATCCAATATTTTCGACATGTAAAAAATTTAACTTTCATTCTTTCATCATATATAACAACTAAACTTCCATGAGAAACCATCCTCCTATTCTTTGGTTTTTTTGGAAATTAAACTATGATCACATTACTATTCATAATTATTAATAGATAGTTTTGGGATAATCCAAATAATTCTCACTTAAGTTCCAGTCACATTAGGTTTCTCATTGGGAGAATCTATATATTTTATTTGGTAGAAATAATTAACAAGATTCTTTCATGATTCATCCATTAATAAATTAAAAAGTATTTAACATGAGTTATGAACAATTGAAACCATAAGAGAAAAATTATAAGTTGAATAATTCAACATCAAAATGTTCTACTCAGAAAAATCATTAAATTATATTTTGGTTCAGCCTAAATCACTCTTGCTTCAATCTTGGTTTCTTTAGATTGGTTTTTATTATATTATATTATATAATTTATAAAAATTATAAATCATTAATAGTGGATTGTAAATAGAATGTGATTAACAGAAGTATATCCCCTATGAGTTTCTATTTTGGGGTGTAATATTGGTCCCATTAATATTGAAGTAGAATAAATATTGAGTTCATACTCAACCACCCTTTTTTGGGTGATTACCCCTAGTTGCACAGGTTCTACAACCATATCTTATTTCTATTATCTAGATAGAGATTTAATTTCTAGGAGAGCTTTAAAATTTCTATTTTACCAAAATATCATGATGTTATATTGTACATATACATATCCCTTAGACATATCCATAGGTTTTTCAATTACATTCTATTATCTTAATCCTGTAAATATTCATACCTCCGGTAACATAATGTGTTATCTATACCATTGAAATTATGATCATCCTTAACTTATCAACCCTTAAAATGTCCTCAAATGAAATCTTAACTACTAAATTGGTCTAAACTTTTCACTGGTTGGAACTATGATTCCCCATAGATATGGCCATCACAACTACATGACTTAAATAAAATATTACATTCCATACATTCCCAATACATTTTTATTTTATAATTTTAGATAGTTGCAAAAATAAATTAATGAAAAAAACTGATTCATAATTCATATAACAAAAAAAGCTTCCACTATATAATAAATATCTTAATCCATAATAAAATTTTTTATTATCTCTTACAAATCTTCCAATTAAAGTCCCTAACCATATTATCCTAGAGTTGATGGATAATTTTTTATATTCTCACTATATACAAGGTATTGTATCCCAAAAGACCAAATAGTTTAGAAGTCTTAGTAAACTATATACAAACATAAAATTCAAATTAACTTTCAAAAATATAAAGTAAAAAAAATGTTTTCTTCAGAACTCCATTATTTCTATCATCATGTCCCTCCATATAAATCAAAAAAATTCATAGTATCCTGGGGAAAATAAAACATAAGAAATGGGTGATCTCAAATTATCATTAAGGGTATGAATACATTGTAAGATACAAAGAATAAATAGTCATAATTAATATGGAAAGGAAAATAAGTAAAAAAAATTCCATTTCAAAACTAACATGACAACAATATTGATAAAATAAATGATGATCAATTAAATCCTTATAAATAATCGCATAGACTTGAAACATATGCATGTATATTATAAATAAAACAATAATTTCATAGACAACAATAATTTTTTTTATAATGATGGAATTTATAAAACTCGACATCATAAGTATACCATCAAGTCTCCATACCAATATATATTATATAAATGGAAAAATCCTCAGATAAAAACACAATCTAATTTATCTCATGAAACCTACAAAGGAATCGAGGGTCTAAAGTATGCCTCACCCATCACATACTAATTCCAATTAATTCTTCATAAGAAAGTGGTGAAACATAGTCAACAGAAGTATTACTATTGAAAAACTAATATAAAAATATTAATAATTACACCAATCAAAAAACATAATCACAAAACATCCTGAGTAATATGGATAATGGTAATAAAATTGTACATCCACAGAAAAAATGATCATAAGACATACAATTAAATAAATAGGATGATATAAATACAACATATCCCTATTTTATCACTTATAAAATAATGTTTTTATGTCATTTATAAATAGAAATACGATAAAAATGTAATTACAAACATTCTTTATGAATGTAACCATGTAATTTTCAAATAAACATTTAAAATAAAAATTAAAAAATGAAAATAATTTTCATTCAAAATAAACATTAAAACATCTACAATAATTTTTAAAACATTCAATGGTCATGAATTTAAAAAAAAATCTTTAAACATTAAAACAAGTATTCCTTTCACATTTTCAGTAAAATACAAATGGGAATTGTTTAGAAAATGACATGATGATTTCTTTCAAATGTTTATTAAAAATTATAAAATACATAAAAATTTATTTAATAAATCATTTTATAACACTAAAAATATTTTTTTTATTTTTTCAGAAAGAATGTATTTGGATGAAAAAGGATTTTTTACCAAAGAGGGAAATACAATCAGATTTTATTAAAAATATTTTCTCAATAATTTTAAGTAACCGAAAGTGGTAAATGACACAATTACACAAAAATATCTTGAATAAAAATAGGATAATAAAATATGTTTTTTAATAAAAAAACAATTAATTCACCCAATGGGAACTTAAACATAAACAATCTTGAATTATGATGTGATTATAAAAAACACCATTACCATATCGGTAATGTTCGAATCCTAAGACCAATGATAGAAATAAATTTCAAATGAAATATTAAATTCCTTGATTAAAAATATATTCATGATATAAAATATAAAAAATACCATTATATACACCACATAATGTAATAAATGGTAAATATGGCATATGCTTCATAAACGTAAAAGTGAGACGAGAAACCCTTACCTCAGGCCCAATTTCCATCGTATTTGTACGTACCCCCTTAATAATAAATATATATTTATTATAAATATGTTAAATAATAATAATAAAATATTTCATACCAAATATGATTTACTTATAGTCTTACATCACCCTTTTATTAACATTTCATTGTTAAAATTACTATTTTGGGTAATAAATGCTTTATTTTTCATGAATGTTTCAGTTCACTAATTTAGTCCCATTTACATTGATAATGGTTACATAATATATAGAATTTCAACCAGGATTTTAATATCACATACATCATTATATATTAAATTATTTAAATCTATAAAATTTAGAGATTTAAAATGGACTACACCATTCATGGGGACAGTAAGTCGTACGTACACATGATAGTTGATTCAATTTTTCTTGAATGATGGAATTAAATGAAAATAGATGTTAATTAACCTCTAAAAACATTATTATGTTATATATATAATGTATATTAATCAACCCCATCTTTATTAACATCCTTGTAAACAAAAAATGAAAAACAAATCCCACATCGCTGTGTGGAGGTGGTTGTCCACATATAAGCACAAGCACCATTATTGTTTTCCAAAAGATTGGAAGGTAAGAAGTTAGGTGTGATATTATACTTCCAAAAGTATAGTTATGTGATAAATAAAATATATATTCATTTAATTTATACATAATACCATCTATGTGTTATTCCCACCTTGTGTATGGATTGAAATTGTTGTCAACTAATTTTCATTAATTTTCAGTGGTGCTCAATGAGATATGAAGATCTCATTGCTATCAACATTTTGATGTTGTTCCAAAGTAAATGGATATTGAACGAGGTACTCTAGTCATAATATTCCATGAAAACATGTTAATTATGTGAAGACATTGATCTTCATGGTGAAGTATGGATAATTATAATGTATTCCTTTAATTAAATTTGATGTCTTGGTAGAATAATTCTATAAGATAATTTGACCATTATTTATCATTCTATATTTCAAAAATATCATAATTTATTTGTAGAACATGTGATTCAATAATTATGATGGAAAAGGGTAGAAAAGGTACTACTGCTCATTTTCTTATTTTATAGTAGTGAAGTATGTTTCTAAATGATCGTGAATAAGTATGGTTGGTTATTTTGAAATAGATTTTTAAGGTGGTGTAGCTTCCTAGAGCATGCCAAATTTTTGGGGTCCAAAATTTGGAATTTTTTTATCATCTCAAAAAATTAATTTTCTTTAAGGCCTTATGAAAATAAGTAAAATGCATTATTTTTTAGAATATGGGCTTCACAAAGTGTTTTTGGTAAAGGATGAATGAATATTGATGTTGATCTCTACGGTTACGACTATCATCGCAAAAGATAGATTTCTTAGAATGAAACTTCCAAAAATTTAGAAAGGTATGATTTTAATGAAGTATGAGATGAGATTCTCAAAGATGTTCTTCATATTGAATGGTGATGGTAATCTTCAGAATTATGGGAGGAGAAGCATCATGAGAACATGATGTTTTAACGGAGAGCTTCACGACAATGAGAAATCTCAATGGAGATTCACGAATAGACGAGAGAGGCAATGAAATTTTCATGTGATCCAAAAAATGAATAAGAGGTGATTGATCCTCATGAATGGGAGAGTGTATAAATATGAGATGACCCCCACTGCATTTTGACAGAAATTATAGACAATGTATGAAATCTATCTAATTTCACGAAGGCTGACTAGCTTTGGGAAGTGGTATTTCTATGCTAGATTTTGTATTGTGAAAAGAATTACAATGTTTTGATTGACGTCAATGATTTTATGTAATGTTTTCCTCATGATGATTGGATTTTATGCATTTTCTCAGTTATCTGTGTGAAGGCAGTGAGCTCTACAAAGGTAGAGATCCTTGTGAAGGTAGTTAGCTTCGTGAAGGAAGTTTGTTCAATAATGTTAGTTTACTTCATGAAGGATATGAGATTTACAAGTTTCCTCCATGAAAAATATTTTTTAATACAGGTTTTAGGTGAACTAGGACTTTGTAAGACACCACTACACTATTAAATATTATTATGTGTCCAAGAAGAAGAGAGAGTCCAGTAAATATTCAGTTATTCAGGATATATCCATTCAAATGATGCTATATTGAGCTAATCTTCATTGATTTGATAATAAAATAAGAATTTTGTGACTATATCAAGAAAAGAAGAGTAACAGATCTCAGTGCAGTTGATTTTCAACAGAAAAAGAAGATATAAGAAGATAAGAGGAAGTGAATGGAAAGTTTCATATCATTTGATAATAATTTTTTAGGGAAAATTCTTTTAATTATTCTATAACACTCATATTATTATGACTTTCATAAAAAGAATATTTTTTAGGTATCAAGTTTAATATTGGTAAGAGATAATATGAGTTTCTTGTATGATGTTGTGTATGTAACAAAGTGAATAATAAAGTTGTGGGAAATCACCTAAGAAATGTAACATCATATAGGAATCAATAAGTGGGGGACAATTTTGTTTTTTTTTTTGAACAGTTATCAATAAAAATAAGACTATCTTGGGAGTGAGTATAAATATCCTTCCAAGTGTTGTAAAACACACACTACTGGATTGTTTATATAGTGTTTTGGGAGTGTAAGGTCCTATCCTACTCATTGTAACTGCACAAAATGATTATTTTCTACATGTTCAATGTGCATGATTATTTTTAACTATTCCAAGGATGTAGATTCTCTTTTTGAGTAGTGAACCTTGTAAAAATATCATGTGTTATCTTTAAAACTTTCATATACAGGACAACTATAAGGAAATTATAATAAGAGAATCTAGAACCTAATTGATCTAAGAGGTACAGAGATAAAAAGATGTAATTGGATTACAAATTCCCCAACACCGATTCAACTCCTTCCCCCTATTATTGTTACGTGTATCTAAAATAGTTCCTCTCACAATGTAATGTGTAAGAGAAAAAATAATAATCACATTGCTTTGAGAGGTGGTAGTTCATCAAACACACAAGCGATGTTATCATATCCCCCCACGGATTGGAAAATAAGAATTAATATTTTATATCCTAATTATGGAAGTATAATTATGTCATAAATATTATATAAATATGTTAAATAAATAATTATATCCATCCTAGAAGAGTGGGGATAGAAAATGAATTACATGAGTTTGTGAGTTGGTAGTCCCTCGTACACATGATCGACAATTTCATTTTACAATTGATGGAAGTTAATAAGGATATAATTTATGTCATTACCATATAAAATATCGATTTAATTCAGATATATGTGTAATTGTATTATAATTATTGAATAATATTTAAATTAGGAATAATAAGAAATAAAATAAAAATATTTGTTTAAGAACGTTACCTCTTCTTTCGGTAACTTCTTTAGGTTTGTTCAAAAAGGATTACTAGGATCATTTTCTGATTAGAAATCCCGATAATATTTTCTTAAAGGATAATGTGAGGTATTTTATTAGGAATTGGCCGAACCAACAGGTTTTTTATGTTTTAAGAAGAGAGGATAGGGGTGGCATTTTATAAGTGAGAGAGAGGACACACATGTAATTTTTGTAAAGATAAACTGATACCATCATTTTTGACATACAAAAAGAAAAAGTGGCCATTATCTATCTGCATATGTGATATTGACTAAATATTTCAATAAAATTGGTTTGGGGAAAATTATATGTTACTTTTTTCACATTTCTTCTTGGTTTAATCCCTTGGTAACCTGTTTTCACCTAAACTGCGGCAATTAATTTTTAAAATATTTACTGTTCATTATGGTCAACAATAATGTTGGTAGAATTATATAATATTAATAATAATTATTAAAAATATATAATACATTTTTTAAATTCAACTAATGGAATTAAATGAATTAAATTTGTAATTATACTCATAAGGCGGGTCAAAAAATGGGTTTTCCAAAGAAAAGATTTCAAAATTTTATAAATTTTGTATATCATAATTCATTAGGAAAGTGATTCAAATGAACTAAATTATTTAAATTTTAATATAATAGAAATTATTTTACATTAAAATAAATTTTAATTTTAATTTATCTTTGTAAATATTTTAATCTTAAAGAAATTTTCCAATTAAAAATCAGTGTTTTTCACTATTCATCAAAAACATAATATTTAAAAAAAATTCTTAAAAAATATCCATAATATAATTTTAACATTAATATTTCAAAAAATATATTTTTTCAAAAAGAACATATGAAATATGTAACAATAAATTTTAAATTATTTGTGCAAAGCATGACGAAACTGCCTTCAATAAAATTATAGTTTTTAAAAAAAATCCATTCAAATTATTATTATTTTATTTATAATAAATATGTAACCATTTATTTTATTTTATAAATTTTAAAACAATATAATTTTAATAATTTATTTATACTTATTCATACCCACTAACATAACAGCTATGTTATAATGGTCATGTTTAAATTGTAATAATTTAATATAGTATCATGTTTTCTTCAAACCTGACGTTATGTGCATCGCAAGATATCAATGGGATTGAATTTATTTAAACTGAAATATATTATAATGTCATGTTTTATTAAATTCCCGTATTAAATTTCTTGTTAATCCGTATATGCTTTCTAACATAATTTTATTCTTTTAAAATCTCAAGGTTGTGTGTACCTCAAGCTATCAAAGTGAATAAATTTATTTAAATATATATATATATACCTTAAAATCACAGTTTTTTACAATCCATAGAAGATACTCTTCTATACACATAAAATGTATTACCTTTATTCATAACCTAGGGAAATAGAAGCATAAGAAATTCGTGACCTCATTTTCTCAATAAGGCATAAACAATGAAATTAGAAAATAACATTGGTAAGACATTCATCAAAACATGTGAAAATAAACATAAGAACAACAATAAAATAACACGAGGCATAACATGATCATAATTACAATAATAATAACTTGTAATGTGGATATAAAATAACCATGATACATCTATAATCATATCACAAAATTTCATTACTAATTTTTCATAAAATCACGTTACCATGGTTCTTCATCAAGGTCTCATAAAATATTATCCAAACGTGATTCTAAGGTATCATAATTATTTCATCTATGAATATTAATTCTTTACCCAAGGAATTAGAGTTCTATCAGGGAACACCCTTCATTACCAAGTTTTACCCCCCAGGTATCAAAAAACATTACCAAGTAATGTAACCAAGATATCATAAACATATCATCTTAATAAATTTATTATTTATCCAATAAATTTGATCACTATTTCGGATAACCCTTCATATGTCTAGAATTGTGTGTTCCATAAAAGGAAATCATACATAATTCCATCAAAGATTAATTAACAGAAGATGTAAATAGTATATATGATAATATACACCATATTCTTAGTCCACTAATAGAAAAAAGGTGTATGGAGTCATAAGATAATATAATTGGAATGAATAGAGGGTGTTGAAATAGATGGAAATTTACCTTTTAAGAGAAGTAAGAAAATTTCATTACAAATAAGTAATATCTTTGACAATTTGAAAACATTTACTTGTAAACCTGGAAGATTGAGACTTTATTTTGAGAAACCATGAGGGTGTAGAGAGTAATTTTTATATAAAAATATAAAATGAAGGAAATATTTGTTCACGTGAAATAATAACTTAATAGGAAGTTTCATAAAATATTTTTAAAATTATTTTAAAAAGATAATGTTATGGGTCACATTCTAAAGTTATTTTCCGAAACATTTAAGTGAAAATTATGAAAGTATTTAATTTTTTAAAATAAAAATTTATTATAAATCCTTTAAAAGACATATATTTTCTTGAATGAAATGTGGGTTGGAAAATAAAACATTTGTTTTTGAAAGTATAGAAGGCATTATTAATTTTAAAAAAATATCATTTTTGAAAACCCTCATCATAAAAAGAATAACCAAAAATAATTTTAAATTAAAAATTTGAAATAAAGAGTTCATATGGGGTGAAAAATAATAATTCTACCAATTATAAATTATAATATATTCACTAAAATGAAATATATACATGGTTGAGTTACCATCTTTAAAGGGAATGTAAAGTATTCTCAATAGTGATATAATTTTTATGGGAAGGTATTTTATTGGGGAGAAATATTTGAATCAAAAGTGTCATTTTACCCATATATATTGATAAATTTCCATGAAATATAATCTTAGGGTGGAATAAACTAATCTTGGAATAAATAAGTTCAAGAATAATCATTATAACTCAATGAAGGGGGTTGAGTTGAAAAACCCCCTTACAAATTTGGTTTTATTTTAATTGATAAATTTTTTAAAAATGAATATTATATGGATCTTCAAGCCCCATTAATTATGAGAATATTGTAAAATAAATTCATTAGGTATTAATCACATCATATTAAAATATCTGGGTTCGTATTAAGATATATGTCTCAATAAATTAAATTTTAGACAAAGAACCCTTTACCTTATTCCCTAATTTCCACTAGAGAATATGAATATCTTGTATAATGAAAATAACTATCTTAATAACATATTTCCTAACCATTTTCATATTTTTATCATTTTATAAACATAATTTATAATTATTCTCTATAATTATATTATAAATTAATTGTCTATTTTAACTATCGGGTGTTGGTTATCTTAATCATTTTGTCTTAGTTTCATGGTAGTAGAATTTCTCTTCATTATTATCCCAAATTTAATAATTACTAAACAAAAAAGGTATTATAATTATTTTTTAAAATCATTTATAGTGTTATAATTTCATTTCATAAGTATTTTAGTTATTATTCATGAACACAATGCTGGTGATGAACTTTTTTTGGTAATTTTAAACAAATGAATTGTGTTGCCTTAATTAGTGATTTAAATTTTTATATTTCTATTAAAACAAAAAAATATAGTTATTTAATTATTAATATCTAATAATAAGTTTAAAAATAATTTCTTATTCAAAATTTATAGCATTTTTCATGTAGGTGGTTAAACTAGCCCAACAAGAACATGGTACAATCAATGTGTGAGTATGTCTATGAAAGAGATTATTTTGTTAAAATATAATTTCCACAATGGTATGATAAAATTATTTAGAATTTATTAACATGATTAATCGTAATTGTTATTATTTATAATTACACGTTAAATGAAAAGTATTTTTTCACCTATAAATAAATAATTTTTCCTCTTTGTATGTTCATTTTAGGCAGTTAGTTTTACAGTGATCGTTTGTTTCTCATATTACTTATAGTATTATAGCTTTATATTTACCTGATAAAAATCATCAAATATAAAAATACCTATCAACTAAACCTATTTATATAATCCTCCATAATATTCAATAATTAATAATGAAAAACGAAACATGTTGTTTATAGAGGTGGTAGTCCGCACACACACATAAGCAACATTTTCATTTTTTTAACTCAATGGAAGGGGAATAGATAATTTTGATACAAAAAATATAACAATGTTTCAGTATATTATTTATATAAATTTAATTATATTTGTATTATTATAATGATTTTCTAGTAGTATGGATGATAAGTATAAAGAAAGGTAGTTAATGGGTAAGTAACACTTAAAATGAGAATTTTTATCGTATCTTAACGTGTCCTTTTTAAATGAAGGTATTTATTAAATTTATTGAGGATAGAGGCTTAAAACATGTATAGGTGATATATAATAATTTAATTAATAATATTTTCTTTGGAATTTTTAACTATACATGGGTCTGAAAGTGAGTGGAAGTGAGCTCCATTTATAGGGGAAAAACAGAGACATACTTTTGGAAATGAATGTTACGTGAGGGGTTAGAATGGAATTTCAGGGGTGTTATATGATTTATGTGGATAAATTTAGGTGATAGATGTAGGTAATAAATTAAATCCTAAAAATGGTATTATATAAGGTCTAATTATCAAATTGATTTTGTAATATTGGAGTCACATTAGATTTCCCATTTTAATGCTTTTTTATCATGATTAAAATTTAACCGTTGTAATTATTTTATATCTAAAAAATTAAGATGACAATATTACCATATTTAAATATTATTTATCCTAATTTTGAATTCATTTATTCTAATTCCATATTTTAATACAGTAAAATAAACTTTTAAATTCATAAATTTAATGTGATGAAAAAATATTGTTTTTAGAAAAATGAAATTTTAATCATTAAGTGTCCTTAATATTATTTTTCATTGACTACAAAATAAATGAGTATTGATTTATTTTAATATATTTTTAAACATCATATATGTTTATTTATTTTAAAATATATCATTTTAATTTTAAATTATAATATTTCAGAAAATATCATGCTGTTGAAAATAATTATATTACTGTGGTAACTAATATTTGTCTTGGTAAATAAATTTTATTCCTAAAAATGTAATTAAACCTAATTCATAATTTTAATATTATGATTACAAATATTCAAATCATTTTATATGATACAATTTCTAAAGTTGACAATAATCACTTTTAATATAGTCATGAATAATACCTAAAACAAATTTAAGAAACTTGTGTTTTCAAAGCATAAAATAAATTTATTACGTGACTTATAATAACTATTGGATGGGTGTTTACTTATTTTACTATATATATTCTCAATAATTCCCATCAAGAACATTATTTATCTAAAATATAATTAACTTCATCGCTCATGGGAAGGAAATATTAATGAAATTATATATTTACAAAAAAATGATTTTATTTTCCATTTAGCTATATTAAATGAATTCTATCAATGATTTTTTTATTAAAAATGAATTTAATTTAATTTATAAATATATTTTTTAATTTGGTTTCCTATATATTTAACTTGAAATTAAACAACTAAATTTTACAGTTTACAAAATGTACTATTATTTATTTTGGTTTGATGATGTGTGTGAAGTAAGATATTGAACACATTTGGTTTTAATGGAAATATATAATTTAAAATATCAAGGTGTTACACACATACATATGATAGAATTGTTTTGAGACACTATTTGTGGTGTCATACTGAGTTTTACTCATACCCCACTCAGTCGCCCTGGTACCCAAAAAGACTTCTTGGTTATATATATAGGTAGGTGAAAGGGACCAGCATTGGATGGTTAATTTGTGGGGCTCGATTTGAGTTAGGATACAAGGTTGGTCATGTAATCGGAATCAGGCTATGACCTAGGACCAATATTATAGGGGATCTTTGAATTTTTTTATATTTAGATATATTTATCTATGAACATATCATTGGCAGTAATATTTTTGATTTATGCCTATATGAAATTATTACTATTCGTTTTTCTATATCATGGGACTTGTTATTTGATTATGAGTAAAATATAGTTGTGATGTACACTTTTATCTGATTTTATATTGTGAATATATTTTATCTTATTTCTTATGTACTGTTCATGGATATTTGCACCATAGAGGTTTTAGTCTCCCAACATAATGACTAGACACTCTCTTATGGTAGTATCCTCTATCATACAAGGAGGATCTTTTAAGGTATGTGTCACTGGATTCGGTAAATGAAAAGGTGATCCAGGTTTGGGATTATGAAAAGTGATATCTAGGACAAGTTTTTATTTGTATTACTATTTAGTATATAGTGGATGAGTGTAGGACTCTTCATAACATTGTATGGATGCTTTTTTTATGTCTGGAAATAACTTTCATGAGGGGAAATCTAAGTTACTAGATATTTGGGAATAATTTTTTCGTTTTTTTTCTATTATAGTAGAGTTGTTTAATTTATTACACATTTTATTTGTTGATTTTGTTGATTTTAGGATTTTTATCTTGTCCTATAGTGGCAGGATGGATGTGTTCATCCATCATATCATCATCTATAAATCACATAGCATTTTTGTACTTTCATGAGGTTGATCACCTTGATTATGATATGGTTTTATTTAAATGGTTAAAAATGACATATATAGTGTTTTCATATATAAATGTTTAGTTTAATTTCACCTAACTAGACATCTAGTTTAAAATGTTATTACCCTTAGGTAATTAAGGAGGTGAATCATGTCAATATTTAATATGTTACCTGAGAACAAGAAAGTCAATTAAGGTTATGCAAGGGTGGTGTGAACCCCTTATATTGTGGGGATAATATGGTTTTATGGGATAAATTTCCTATAATATTTTTTCTATTCTATGAGGGTATGATAGGATGCATTATTTAGGGTGAGCATCATCGATAAGTCTATAGATGTGATAAAAATAATTAAGTGGCAGTCTGGTTGTGGGTGACCTATGAGGATTATAACCATAGAGTGAGTGGACTAGATCGGGCATAGGGATTCCACTACTAATGAGATCCTAGAATGGGGAAATGTTATACAATTTTCCATAGTCATTTAAGACTAAATCCTATAAGTATTTTTTTCTGATTTTGACCTTAATGGGATAATGTTTGTTGAATGGGTTAGAGGGTTTGGTTACAATGTATTCTGCTCAGGATCCATGTTATTCATTTTTAGTCATGTGGTGTGTTTTTTTTCTTATTTACACCCATGATATATTGGGATGTTGTGAGAGTATCCTAAGAGATTTGTGATACCCATAAATATAGGTTCCTTTAAAATATCATGGATATTAAATGCTTTTTATTATGTTAATGACACATGAAGGACATGTGATTTCTTTTTGGCTAGGTATGAGGGATGCCATGATTTGTATTGGTATAGAAGAACGTTTGATCCTCTATATGGGGACATGAAAACATTAGAGAGGGTCATTTTCAAATCTAGATTAAGATATTAGAACATGAATCACTGATATGTGACCCTAGATGATGTGATTCGGTTTATTGAAAAATTACACTAGTTTGTGTTCTTTCATGCCTTTGCATTTTGATTAATTGTGACGGAAATTTTAACCACTATAGGTATTAGATTATTTATCCTCCTATGATTTTAGTTAGAAGGATGATCTTTCATGCTACGTGTGTGTTGAAACCCTAACCCCGGTTTCAGTGTTTTACATTATTACATTGGAATAAATACAAGGAATTTCATCCTAAAAGTCAGAATTGTTTAGTAATTTTTTAAAATGATAAAAATACATTATAACCACTTTACATTTGGAAAATAAAATAAATCATAACAATATTAGAAAGACAGAAACCTTGAAACTCATTCTATGAATTCATCTGCATATCATGGGAAAAGAAAAAAATTAAGTGTTAGATCAAATTATTAGTAAGGTTTAAGTATAATAAAAGACATCATGAATCAACAATAATAATAATAATATAAAGGTGAATAACTAAGAAAACATTACATTTAAATAAATAGATAAGGAATAATCAATTTGGAAAGGTAAATAATTGTGAACACATGACATTTAATCAATAAGATAAAAATGAAATGAATACATAGATAATATCATAGAGAAAATCTGTTGGTTAATAATAATTAAAATCCTAATGAATGATATTCTTAATTATTTGGTTCTAGGATCTTAGTAATCATAATACCTCCAGTCTCAAGAACTTTGAAAAGATAGACTACATACTATAAGCAGAAACCTTCCTAATTTGGCCAACATAGTTTGTCTCATGAGACCTATCGATGCATCGAGGGAATATATTATATAGGTCCTCACAAGTTACTAAAAGTCCAAATAATTACTAATATATTTATTTATATATTTAATTCATGAATAAATATTTATTGACATCAAATTACTATATTGAGTATAGGATACAGATTTATCACCATTTCCCCAGTTAATCAAATATACTTCAAAGTAAACATCAAATGTAAAAATGGTATAAGAATTACGAAATAATAATATCCATCTTTCAATAATATAGATATTTATGATTAATTTATTTAACAATGAAATTTTATCACCAGAAATTGATTACCTCAACATAAAGTTAACAATCCCAAAATAATGTGAGATTGTCAAATAACATTTGCCAATTGTTAATATTCAAATAAAATTGTCGTGGATGAAATAATTAAAATTGATCTTAATATAACATGAATTAGGGATTAATAGTGATATTAAATTTCAAATGGGTATTATAATCGTCACATAAGACTGATTTGGTGCATAATAACAAATAACACTCAATGGAATGTAAATTCAGATCAAATATCTTACCTCATGCTTTCTTTTGGTTGAACATTATGTTACCTCGTGTATAGTGGAATTAAATATTTAATTAACTTAAAAATAAAATATTAATGTCTATAATTTCATATAGGATTCTTTTATAATATTCTACCTCCTTTTTGTTAATAATTCAACATTACTTTCATTTTTTCCAGTGTTAACTACCTTGTTTTCTCATCTGTTCTTTACCATGAATTTTTTGTTTCATGCACATGTTATATTATTATATCATCTACATAATAATAATAATGAAATATTTATCATATATTTAAATAAATTATTCTTTTAAAATAAATCATTAATGATGTTTATGAAAAATGTAGTACATTATGATCATTGAGATGGTAGGTCGTATGTACACACGAGTAACATTTTAATTTTCCAATGATCATTATAGAAAGGAGGTAAGTAATATATAATATTTCCATAATTATAATTATATCACATATTTTATATTATATAATTATATATATATCATCCATGTGGTGTGGTGATGAACAGAGAGTCACATCGCTTCATAATGGTAGTAGTCCACACGTACACAAATGACGTTATCATCATTACATATGAGAAAAGAAAAGGAATAAAATAATATATATTATCTTTAAATAATTTTAAATATTTTATTAATATAATAATTATTTCATTTATATCAGATATAATCATTAACTATATTCTAATTAGCTTCCAAGTGAGGAATTAAGGAAATGTAAACCACATCACCTCGCGACACGATTGTTTGTCGTACACACAAGCGATGTTATCATCTCTCCTATAGAATGGAAAATAATAAGGTATATATGATATAATAAATTCATTGGTATAATTATTTTTTAAATATCAGTTATATATATTACATCCATAATCATATCAAACAGTGAAATGTGGTAATGGAGGAACGAATGATATCAGTTCGCGAGGCGGTAGTCTGCCGTACACCCGAAAAATTATTTCATAACCCATTCTTTTTAATGTATATGGTTTTAGATAATTATATTTTTATAGAAACATTAAAATATATTTAATAAATTTTGGTTATTATATACCCATTTTTAATAACTATTGAAGAAGGTGGAGATAGAAATAAAATAACGATGTTCATTGAAGAACGTTTCCTCTTCTTCAGATATCCTTTTCATGTTTGCACTAATTACAGCATAGGTTGAATTTAAACCAAAAATAAATATTATTGGATGAGTATGGGTATTATTTAATGTGATTTTTTAAAGTTTTTTTCAATATAAATGGCCTTATGGGTGCGAATTAGGGGGAGAGTGAGTGCCCTTTTTTAATTGTGATGTGGAATTCTTGTAAATACCTAAAAGTATTAACTATTGGGATATATCTCTTACCTCTTGTGCCACCAAAATAAGTCCATAATGAAGGGTAGGGATTATTTTTTATTGAAACACCATTAATAAAAAAATACATTTTTATTATTTTATTCCTTCATCAATAAGTTTACTCAATATTACCATTTTAGTTTTTCCATTGTAACTTCTATATTTTTATTTATGTTAGTAATTTAACCTTTATGAAAAAAATTAATAATATTTTTAATAAATAATTTAGAGTTAATTATTACTAATATGATAACAAATTCATTAGATAAAAATCATGTGTGAGTGTGTGAAATTAATTATAATAAAAACACATGTAATACAAAAAACAATGTTTTAATCTTAATCACGATAATTAATTTTATTTGTTTTCACTAATCATTATGGTAAAAAATTATGTTAAAATTATTATATAATATAAATTATTATGAATAAAAATATTTAACATATTTTTTTCAAATTAAAATAATAGAATTTGTAGAGTTTCAATTATAATTAATCCCACAAATTTGTCGAGAATGTGGGGTTTTAAATTGAAAATGTTCCAAAGTTTACAATGTTTTTTTATCAAAATTCAATAATAAAATTATTCAAATGACCTAAATGTTACTTATTTTATAAAATTAAAATAATTTTACCTTAAAATCACATTAATATATAATTTTACATTAAAAACTATTTAAATAAAAATGAGTTTTTAATTAAATTTTAGTATTTTGACTATTCATCAAAAAATGAAACTTCTTAAAAATATACGAAAAAAACAATCCAGAATAATTTTTATATTATGATTTCAAAATATAATATTATTTTATGAAATTATTTTTCTAAAATTTGTAAGAATTAATTTTATATTATGTATTCTAAGCGCGAATAAATCCTCTTTTAGAACATTGTATTTTTCAAAAAAAAAAAAATTTTCTTTTAAATAATTGTTATTTTATTATTAATAAATATAACTAATAATTACTTATAAACAATATTTTTTCATAATTTATTTAATCCTATTCACAATTTCCATTTCAATGGCTTGGAGAAAACTGTTAGATTAATTAATAATATTAGAAATATATTTTCATTCTGTGATACTCGGTCTCACGTGTAATACAAGCTATCGAAGAAACTCATTGTTGTGTGTAACACAAGATAAAATCTATTTTTTGTGCAATGAAATATATTTAGGTGATTGAATCTATATAAAAATAAATATATCATAAATAATCAGAATTTTTTATTACATTCTGCACTTGGTGTTGCGTGCCACATATACTATTGAATAAAATGGATTTCTATTAAAAATTTTGTGTGATAAAGTAAGTGTATTTTTTAATAGATGTTGTCTAAGATCTGCCATTTAATGGTGAACTTAGTGTTAGTGTAGGTTTAATTTAAATTTAATTGAATATGACATATGAATATGGTGAGATTTTGGAAACACTTCTATATTTTGAGAGTGTGTGTGAAAGTCACAATATTCTTCAAGTTGTATCTATATGGAAATATTTATGCATTGTGAATGTATGAAATGACATCCAATTTTATAGTTTAGTCAATCATGGAAGTTTTCTTGATCCATTGATACCCTTTTTAGATTTAGGACCTCTTAATGTTTCGATTTATTATTATGGGGTCTAGATCTCATTATCCTTCCAAACTCCTTGGAGTTATGTAAACGAATATCAATGAAATTTTTAGAATATAAATCATAGGTCGTTATTATGTATGATATAAAGGTGTAATTTTGTGAGAAACCTTCTCTCATCTAGGTTTTCCAATACATGATATTTTATTATTAATTGGATAACATAGAGGAATTAGATATATCCTCTTATTTGATATGGTAACTAGTGAGGTGACTAATGGATATGACATGGCATTGTGGATTTGAGTGGATTAGTTTGATTAGTTATGACATTGGTGGTTCTAGAAATGTACATGGAATTTGGGCACCCATGAATTTGTTAAACAACTAATAAAGTTTGATGGAGTTCATTTCTAGTCAGAACATGAATGTTTTATAGCAGTGTATGTGGTTACTGGATTTGGGGTTTTTTTAGTGATATTTAATATGATGTGGTGAATTTTTTATGATTTTTACTATTAGTTTAATGGATCAAAATGTTTTCATCGACCCTTGAGCAGGGCTCATTCGGTAGGTATTTCTACATTTGGTGAGACGGGTCTCGTTTTTATCAATTTTTATATGATTATAATAAATTAAGTTGTTAGTATATTGGATTGAAGAGGTGGAAAATTATATAGTGGGGATCCCCAATTGATGTTACTTCTATTATGACCCTTTTCAAGTGTAACGTGGTGATTTTTAGTATTAAGACAAATACATAACCAAGACTGATAGTGATTGGGGTTATTAATTAGTGATTGGATATAAGAGGTCAATATGTATATAGATATATGGTTGGTGGAAATGAACTAGTTTCTAGTAGTTGATCGTGATTTCTGAATAAGTCATTATATTAGGAGATAGAATGGTGGAAATTCATGAGTTGATCAGTAGGAGGAACTGGTTTTTGGGTTTCATTTCTAGTAAAAAATTTATAATAATCTTTATAATAGGTTAATGTTTCATGTTCTGATTGAGTATTGAGTGTGAGACTATTGTTTGGAGGCCCATATGTTTTATAGAAACTCAGATGTAGTTTTTGGGAACTGGTTGTTGAGTTTTCAACCAAATACATCGACCATACATGTGTGACATTCTAAAATTAGTCATCCATGGGTATAGTTGTGGGTGGGGAGCCACTGTGTAGTGGTTGGATTAAATGGTACCTTGGTTGTTGAGTTGTTGGGTGTTTTAGGGTTGGTCAATATGGTGTGATGTTATCTAAAAAATTCTATGGGTAATCATGTTTTATGACCTGGATAAGGTTCTAGGGACACCATTCATCAAATGAAAATAAAACATGATTGATTAGTGTATGGGGAGTTTAGGGTTCAGAACTATTTTTTTTATTTCACGTCTGGTATCCGTATAATCACTTCTATAAAAATATATATAACTATATTTTACCTAATATTTTAGAAAAAAATGTGGTTCATGAAATATTAATGTGGAGAATTCTGGGTGATGAGAATTGGTTCAATGGGGCGGTTGTAAAGCCCTATACCAAAGTGTGTCAGTGGAGTCAGAGAAATATTGGGTTCAAATGAGATTGGAACATTGGATGATTTGTATTTTTTGATTCATACTTAACATTTTAATATGTAAAACTTTTTTTAATAACTATATGTATGATCATAAATTTCTATATTAGGTATAAGAGTCTCAGATAATGTTTAAGGGGTTGGTTCTAGGATTTTTCTCAGGATTGGACAAGAATTTTACTACAGGTTGAAGCTCACACCACAATAATAGATATAGCAACATGGTGAGAGGTGGTGTAAATTTAACCATCATAGATAATAAGTCTATTTACAATTCAATTTGAGGAATTTATATATGAATATCTGATGAAAAATTAAATTTTAGAGTAGGTTTTTTTTGTGCCAAATCCCAAGAATTGTGTTGTGAAGTCTTGCTTTAGGATATTCAGTTGTGTTGTGTTTCACCTAGTAACACTCTGGATAGTTTTCATAACGTCTTGATGCTACCCTAGAAGAGAGATTGTACCTTGATAATGAGGGTCATGATATAATGTGTTTCTAGTCTAATTTTATTTTTTTGGTTTTATGGTTCTTCCTTGGTATATGTTTTTTCACCAAGAGAAACATTATAACATAATCATTTTTCATTATATATCTCTTCTTTAAATAAGAACTATTTTGATAGCGTGTACCACACACAACACCAAGATGAAGCGAACAATGATATACTATATAAATATTATTATTTTAATATAACTATTATAACATGGCCATTGTATTGGTGGGAATGAACAAGAGAGGCTGAAATATGAAATATATGTAACAAATTTATTAATATAAATATACCATCACTAGTGAAAAATAGGGTTTTCTACTTTGGTTTTTTTAGTTTTTTGACATTGGCTACTTATTGATATTATTGAAAGTGACAATATAAATATGTTTTTATATTGATTATTGTTAACGAAGATGAAAATTTTTATTTCAATTTGTTTTGAAAAAGTCCACCATATAAATAATTGAAGAATTCTATAATGGTAAGAGATTTTCACATGAAGTATTTTATAGTTAACCTAGAAATATATTTATCGCATCACTTATTAAAAATAAATAATGAGATAAAATATGTTTCACACTATCTTTTGTATAAATAAATTGAAATATATATTTTTTAAAATATTTTATGTGGGTTAAAAAATAACTGAAATGAAAAATTATTTGCAAAAAAAAAAATTAAACATAGTAGCTTAGTGGTAGAAAAATACAATAAAAACCAAAAAACATCGGTAAAAATAGAACCATAAAATAGCAACATAGTTTAAAATAATATCAACTTTACAATTTGAAATTTAAATATTAAAATATATATTACAAATAAACTAAAACACAATATAACAAGTGAAAAAAACCCTCTATGATCTTTATAATTGATTTATCTCATTTTCATAATATGGAATAGATACAACAAAATGAAAAAATTAAATGAAAATAATTTAAAGTGTTTTCTAAATATAATTATAATATATATTAAAGAAGATTTTGATATAAAATGTACTCTATTGTAATTTTTTAAACGTCTTGGTTGATGTTATTTTGAACATAAATATTTGAACATAATATCATAATTCTATTACTCATTTTTAAGGAATAAATTTCTATTTCAAAATAATTTTTCAACTCACAATAAAATTTTATGTAATTACATCCAAAATTTACTTATTATAAATGATAATCCACTTTTACGCACAAATATTTGATATTTTATATCCTCTTTCTTATTGTATCTATAAAGTAATTACATTCCCTATTTGAAAATGATATATATGATATAAAATTAATATTAATTATAATGTACAAGTATTCAAATAATCATTTATACAATCCTAATAAGTTGTAGAAATTGTATCACACTTCACCATGTATAGATCACATCCAGTAATTTCTATTCTCTTTTGGGAAAAAAACACACAACATCCAATATCCACTAATATAAAAAAAATAAAGTGATTGGTAATTAATTTTAGTTATTTAATATATTAATAAATATATCTTCCATGACCATTATGATAAGAATGAATCCAACATTGAATTTCATAATTTTGGAATCCTATTTCAATATATACTATTCTTTCTATATCATTCATTATCATTTTTGTCAGTGAAATAAATTAAGGATAAAAAATCCATATATTAACATCGTATCGAACTAAATTAAAAGGGTATGAAGATGCCTAATTAAAAATAAACATAACAATTAAGTATCATTAAATTAAAATAACTAAAATAAAATTTGATAATCGACTTTTAGGGAAAATAATTACATTGTTTTAATGCCCAAAAAATATCTAATGACAAGATCCGTGATATCTTTCTTTAAAATCACCACTTTCATTTCACACCCACAAATGTTAGAATTAATTATAAGAAAATCTGTTTCTAACTAAAGATGAATATATTGATAATCTACCAAGGATAGAAGAATTATTATCTAAATTGATATCAGACTTTACTTATTATTATACATAAAGTATTTTTTTTCTTTAATGAATTCAAATAAAAATATTTAGATAAATATATATATTTTAAAATATTAATAAAAATTTAAAAACAACGTTAAATAAAGGATATCATATTTACATACCATGGTGGTAATTTTTTGTATAATTATATATAGATAATATAAAAATGATTAATACTTTTTCCAACAGTAGAATCCTCATTTATAGGAAATGGTATACTTGATTATTTATATGTATTATCTTGTACTGTAACCCTAATATAATTCATCTCTACTTATTAATGATTAATGGTGTCCCTAATATAATATATAATCCCATATGATATATTATTATGTTTGGAATAATCACCATATAACTCAAAATTGATGAATAGTTATAGTGGAGGAGGTATTGGAGTTGGATATGTAGGAGAGAGTGGAGGAGTGAGATATGCAGATGAAGGTGGAAGAGTTGTATTATCATCCTAAATATATCATTGTATTTATTTAATCATCGACTTTATTAAATTCCCAATACTCTCTTCTATAATCTCATGAATCTTTAAAACTATATCTTCATAATATTCTATTTTCATTTATATATATCCTCATTTTAAGAAGATCTATAATGTCGAAACACTTTTTTGACATATTCACCTACCTCATACACTCGTACATGCCTTGGATGTTATGGATTTCCAATTATAGTAGATAAAATATTCTTCTTACCCTCATGTATAAAGGTTAGTTGTGTTCTCTTCTTCTCAAGGGATTACTATATAGAATATTTAAAAAATTAATTATTTAATCACAATGTATAAAGAGTTGAAATAATTTAAATGAAATAAATAAATAAGTATAATCCTCTCATATGTAGTCCTCAAGTATCCTATAATGTACCTTTACTTTTCTTATCATTCGGGACCTCTTCCAATTTCATATCAAGCTAGGAAGGATAAGGGACAACCTTTGTAGAGCATGAAGACTCGGGTCTCAATTATGGAAATTTTTTATCCATTATTTTTCGAATAACATATAATATCTAAAAGATAAATTATGAGGGTATAAATTTTTTTATTGGATCTCCTGATGTTATCTCCTCATTTTCTATACATTAAGTATAACAAATCATTAGTATGATTATTATTATTAATAAAAATTTCAAAAATCATACATTTTATTTAACGAAAATATTCATCTACATTCAACAAATTTCTTTTGTGTATCTTCATCGATAAAATGATATATATCAAATGGATATTTATTTTCCCTCACCCCAAAAATGAAATCTTATGTGAGGGTTGATTTAAAATCCCTCTGCCTTCTAGAATCTAAATAAAATACCTCTTCCATTATTATCTTATGTTAGGTGTATTTTATATTATCTGATAAAAAAGGAAAAATATATATTAATAATAACATTTCATGATTCGTGAAATAATAAAAAAAATATTACTAAAATTGTCTCTTGTAATTGAGATATTGTGACATTTTCAATATTTTTCGAATCATAAATCAAAATTCCATTTTTGGAATGAGCTTTCATTACAACAAAAATATTATTTTTATTGAATTTGGACCCCTAAGATTGTCATTATAATTAAACTAGACATATATCCTCTGGTCCAAAATATAAAAAACTATGAGATTTGGGAAAAAAATTCTACTTCATTTACCAACCCTTAAAGTATTATTTTCCCCCATGAAAGTAAATTAATCTTATATATAAGGATGAAAAGGAACAATTATAGAAGCAAGTGTACATTCCTCCCTATAATATTGATGTGAATCTTATTTTTGATATGACATTATCCTAAAAATAATATTAACCAATAATTATTATATACATATAAAAAATCAATTATTACATATAAAATTAAATAAAAAAACAAATGAAGCAAAAAAATTAACTAAAATAAACACATTATTATGAAAATTTCCTATATTATATAACTAAAATTCCATAAAAATTTAATGAGATAAGAAATGACATAAAAAACGAAAAAAAATAAGTAAAATATTACACAATTCCAAATGATACAAAAAACAAAACAATAAAAAACCCATTCTTTGTCATATTCATTAGTGTAGTTGACAACAAAATTAAAATTAATACTGAAAATATTCTTTATCTTATTAATTAGTAGTGGAAAATATTAAAAGGATACTAAAGAAATTATAATATATAATATGATATAGATAAAATAAAACAAATATTAGGTAAACAATTATACAAATTCTAATGTTACATAAAATGTTGAATAATTGAAGAATAATACAAACTAAACTAAACTAATTGAATCCAACAATTTATCATACTTTTTAAAAAAAGAGTTTTTTGTAAAAATGATAAAACTAATATATCTATAATTTTATGAAATTTAAATATATAAATAAGAAATAAATATATATTATTTATAATATTAGTAAATTAAAAAAGGTTTTTTTTTCTCACATTTCTTCCTCATGATTATTATGCATGGAAGAAAGCATGTGTATATTGTGGACATCAATATTCGCTGATAATCATTCCTTGGATGTAGAGATACCACATAATTCAGAATCATTTTTAATATTCTCATCCCCAAAATACTGTTTTTAATGATATTTCAATACACATTTGATGGATCAAAAACATAGAAAACTTGTTTTATATGTGTTTCCATGATAAAATAACTAGTTGTGTCTTCCACTCTATTCAGATTAACTAGTGTCATACCAAAATCATCATTTCTGACACTATTATTACAAATAACTCTTTTATAGTTAGGAATTATAAGTTGAAATTTAACGTAATCAATATCCCATAATTATTTAATAAGTATGTAATATACACTTGATTCAGTGATGGGGTTTTTATCTTTGGAACTTGAAAAATTAATTTCTTGTATGAACACCAATACACTATTATTCATTAATACACATTTTATGTCCTAATATTTGGTAGCAAATATGTATCCATTAATTTCATACATGGACCGTATTATCAAATTTAAACTTCGGTTTCCTACTAACCATATCAATGTTTCTAATGCATCTACTCTATAGTGAATAGTCTCTTCAAACAATGGGAAAATTATTTTTTTACAGCTATAAAAATATCCACATATCATTATTCATTGGATAAAATTATTTTAACACATTAATATATAATTTTATATATAGATACACATCATCTATGTTATTTAAGATATATAAATTTACCTAGATTATCTATTCCCTTATAAATGAGTTTACTTTCAAGCCACAAATCCCATTTTCCACAAAACTGACTTGTTGATAACGAGACATATGCAAACTCGTGTGCTCAACTATAGACGAGTAGTTTGTAAAAAACTCTTCAAATTCCATAGAAATATACTTCTCAAGAAATGTGTTTTTGAAGTTAATATGTATTTTTAACCTATCGCTTCAATATCATCAGATACCTTTCAAAAGGATTCATTTGAAAGAGATGTTGAGGTTTGTAAATCATTATTTCTCACAACAAATTACTTTTTAAATAAACCATGATATCGATAAAAGATGGGGGGGAAAGTATATTTCTAGTTGAAAAATTATATAAACTGCATCATTCTATAAATTTTTCAATGAATTTAGATCAATTAGTTTTTATAGATTATATTTGAAAAATAAAAAACCTTTATGATATTCATACTGACACAGATAGAAAATAATCTATGTAATGAAACTGGTAGAGGTTGTTACACAATGACATGAAAATCATGATATTTTGTTTCTATCAACTTTAAATATTTTAGTATAATAAAAAAATGCATTTAAAGAATAACCATTTTCACTTCTGTACCATAGAGGAACTAACAAAAATAAACTGTCTCCCTCTTGGATAATTTATAACAATCCAAAGTCAGGTATGTCCATCTTCAATTTAGAGTAATAACTAACTAAAAATTTATTCCCATTATGGTTATCTCTAATATTGTATTCAACTTATATATATTCATTACTTTAATTTCTTACAATGTTCTGATCAAACTATCACATATATTCTACTCCACATGCATAAAATTAATGTTATATTTTACCTCATGATATATCCAATATATAATCTCAAAAAAATATTGGACATTTCTCCAAAATATTTCAATCATTAAAAAAAAGTTGTATTTTTTAATGTGACATAATTGTTTCTCACCATCTCACAATACTGATCGTTAGACAAAGGTTTTGGAAAAATAATAATTTCCCATGACTCATTAAATAAATTTTTTAAATATTTAATAAAAGCGATCCATTGATAAAAACCTTTACTGAACCACGTATACAGCTTTTCTCCCATATTGGGTTCTTATTTAGAAATTGGACAAGATTTATTCACCATATAACTATATCTAAATAAGTTTCCATATGTTGTAAAGTCATTTATAGTGAACGTAATCATTGCATGCAGTAGAAAATATCTCATTTTATTTAAATAATACACTCGGATACCTTCCTCCCATAATATTATTAAATTTTCCATTAATGGGGACAAGATAACATCAATATCATTTTAATGGTATTTTTTTTCTAAAAAACTAAAAATTTAAAAATATATATATCAACTTAATACAAAATTTTAGAGATAATTTTTAAATTACCAATAAAATAGGCCATAAACTATGTTTGTTACTACTAATTCAATATGGACTCATTCACTTTATGCTAAATCCATGTTTGAAATTTTTATCTTTATTTATGAATGTATAGAATTATTGACCATTGTAATTCCACAATGGAAAGACAAATTGATGGAATAATTTTACAATATATATTCGCTCATTTTAATTCCATCTTATCCTTTTTACATCATTTGAATTTATAAATTAAAATTTTAAATTAGGAGTTGTTGGATGATATGAAATTTACTTGGAAGGAGTCTTCATAACTGTAAAAACAACCTATGATTTTACTTTCAACTTATACTATGATGTCCAATATTTTGGACACTTTTATAGATCTTCATATTCATTCCGATATAGGAAAAAAATCCTTTTATTAGGCATGTATCCTAAAATACCCCAAACCCCTTAGGTATAATATTTTATTCATACTATAATGTGAATCTAAAATACCATTGTATTTAGGAAGTATGTTTTTCAACAGTTGTAGGAACACTGTAAAACTGTAGTCGCTACATCCATTTTTTTACTTCATGTTAATAATTATAACATAATATATAAAACCATAAATTTTATATAATCTGTATACAATGGTTTTTCCGAATCACAATAGTTACACTCAATTATTGGTTCTTTCCCAATTGTCATTACTAAAATATCATGAATAATTTCAAAATGTAAATTTAATTATCATCTTAAAATCATCATCATTAATAGATCTTGAATTATGTCTAATATCCCCAATCCAAATATAAGGACTAAAACTTTAATTAAATCCATGAAAAATTAAATGATAATTGATTTCAATGCTTTTATACTTATTAATTGTTAAACATTTCTAACATGGAGTGAAAAAAGGTCATTTTTTGTAACATCTAATTTAAAAAAAACATCAAACTACCCAATTTTATTCACTTATTCATATTTTAATAATCCAATATCAAATCAATATTATCTATAAAAAATATCAAGAATTAAAAATAAGCTATTATATTTCAAAATTTAATATCAAATTTACCTTTAGAAGTAAAATAATAAATATATAAATTTTTGTAAAAGTAAATGAAATAGTGTCTTTATAAAAAAATATCACTTTGAACATTTTTATTTATCATCCTCTATGAAAAAATTAAAAAAATAATTGTATAAAAACATTAACATTTATTTTTCAAGGTAGGACACACAAAAACATTATCATTCCCTATTTTTGTTATGTAATTTAGTAATTATATAATAAATATCATAATATAAAGGGAAAAATATTATATCGTGAAAAAAAATGAGATTAAAAATATAATAAATAATTTAATGAAATTCCTCCACTTATAAAAATATTTACCTGAAAGGGTTACTATAAAAACATAATCATTAGGCTCACCAAAAAAAATTCAATACAAGTAAAATTTAAATGAAAATTTAATCATTGATGTTTCATATTATTAGAATAATTCAAATATTGAAAAAAATTTCATTTAATATAAAAATTAAAATACTTGAAATGATTCAATTTAAAAATTCGGAGGTATTCATGAAATTTTAAATAGGTACAAATAACATATTAAAACAAATACAATGTTCATGTAGACTTAGGACTGATTCAGTCTAAGGGGGTTTAATAAATAATGTATTAAAATAAAATTATCTCCCCATTAGAAAAACTATTGTAAAAAATTTCTTTAATTAGTGACATGATTAAGTATGATTTACAATTTTTCTGATCACAATTTGATCATGAAATCCGAATGATCATTAATATATATATTATCAATACTTTATATTCAAACTCCATAATCCAATATTATTTTAAAACACTAATTCACAATGGAGGAAATAAATATACCTTAAACTCCCATTAAAAAGTAAATTAACATTATTTATAATAAAAATTCATCAAAAAATAATTTAATCAAACATTAATTTCAAAACAAGAATTTATCAATTCAAAAATACCTTGTGTGCATGAAGAATCAAAACAAAAAATAAAAATATATATATATTTCAATTATAAGTTGTGGTAGATATAAATCAAGAAATAAATAATCCTAGAATGATATTAATCAAATTGAACATTCCTTGGATGCATGGAAAATAAGAATAATAAATATAAACTAAAAATAAATATGGAAGAGAAGTCATGGAAAATTATGTTGATGAATGAGAAGGAAATAAAAATGGAAATGGTAATGGAAATGGTGATGATAGTAGTATTGGACAAATAAGGGCTGGGATGATGAGTAAGAATTAGAGAAAATATCATGACCTGGATTTCATGATACGTAATTAAGGGTCTAATGAGTTAAAAATGAATAAACGGTGCATAATATGATTGTTTATTTATAGTATGTTGGTTTATAAAAACTATTTTTAATAGTTAGTTTTTTATTTTAGTTAAAAAATTATGTTATGTGGAAAATACATCTATCAGATCATTTTTATAATAACCATCCTAAAAGATAAAAGAAAAAATATATTTTACATGAGTTAAAAATTATATGATGTAAAAAATTAAAACGTCTATTTTTAAACACCAATTTTATCATACCATTGTAAAAAAATAGATTTTTCACAAGTGATGTGGAATCCAATGAAATAATAACTATATTTTATTTAAACTAATAAAATATTAGATGTTTTTTTACAAAACTCTTTTTTATGCACAAAATATTTTGATTAAAATATATTAAGTTAATAACTATAGATTAATGTATTAAAAGAAAATTATAGATCATATATTTAATAAATTTAATTAACATTCATCAAATGGTGTTTACTAGATAATGAATGATTATAAATTCATTTAATAATTCAAAAATACATTTTTTTCAAAAATTAATTTTATTGATTTTTGTGTGGGGGTATCATGATTAATTTATGAAACTTTTATAAATTATTTTTTATAAAATATATACCATTTTTTAATTCATGGTGTCAAAAAAATATTTAGATGATTTTTTTGGGTTTTTCTGAAAAGGTCGGTTTTTAGGTGAATGGTAAAAACACCGATTTTACGAAACATTGTCTTTCCATTAATTTTAATCCAATTAATTACTATATTATATTTGGATTTGTATTTTTTTAACAAAAATAAGTTTTATTTTATAAAAAAAATAAAATAATTATATGGAAATCAATATTGAAAATTATTATGGTATAAAATGAATTTTATGCTTAAAACTGGTATTGTTCTATTAACAGTTTTTCATTGTGTTTTATAAACTTATAATAAAGGTAATTTTTACAGATTTCTGAAATATAATCATATAAAATAGATTCCAAAAATATTATTATCATGTTTTTATTTAGTAATGATTTCAATTTTATTTTTGTACATCATGAATATTAATCATGGTATAAATTTATCACCACAGTAAAGGATAAAATTGTGTAAAAGTGTAAAATTAATGGTTAAAATATTAACATATCACAAGTAATCATATTAAAATGGGTTTATTGTGTTCTTATCTACCTCCATTGATATTATAATCATTAATGGTCGAATTTGGAGTCACTTTCCATGAATATAAATTTCCTTTTTATATAAATAAATATATGTTTCTATAATCATCTCTCTCTCTTACTTATTATATTTTTTTAATAAGGATATAAATAGAAATTATATATTAATGAATCTAGATGATATAATTGAATATAAATAAACTATATTTATTTTAGTAATTTATTATTAATTTTTAAAGATATTATAATTTCTTAGAACTCTTAAATAGCTCTGATCCACCACTTATGCAATTAATAAAAAAATCATGAAAATTAATTTAAAAATATTTAATGTGATATGTTTTCGATGAAATTTTATGTTATATGATTTTTGGATAATTATTTTTTAAAAGTTATGGTGAATTATTTTATATTTTAATTCTATTTTTGTCATTATATGTTTTGTAACATCACAACCTGACCATTGGGTCCGATCCGAGTTCTATGTGACCTCATGTGTGCCTCCCCATATACAAAAGGATGTAAATATATAAGTATACTAGAATATATCTCAGCCATTTTCCAAATCCATCCTCCTCAACTTAGATATCCACCACATGGCCATTTACCTTCACTGGATCCCATATGAAATCTAAAAGTTCATCAAAAATGTCTGAGTAGTGTGTGAGTAGAAGAATCGGTAGTGATCCACCAATGTGTCCTCATCCTAATGTGATCATATATAAAAATTGAATTCAATAATGACAATAAATGTGTAAATAGAATAAACATATAATCTAAAACTAATAGGTCAGGTTCTATCTTAGTCGTTATGAACCCCAAGTTGTACCAACATTGACTGCATGTCAAAAAATAATAAGCTGGTAGTTACCAAACCATCCCTTATACAACATTCGCACAATTTCGTGTGAATATGTAACCTAGTTTAATTTGTCCAATAAGAGGACAATGTGACACGAGGTCCTTTAGTCAACAATATAATGTACTCACATCGACTTTCTACCTCAAAGTGAGTGGAACATGGAAAATCAAGACTACCTAGAGTGAATCCTCAACATGACACCATCGACACCTCATACCTCCACCATGTGATCAAGTCTCTCATATCCATAAATAAAAATTAGCACAATCCTCCCATAAAAAAAATATTTCTCATTGGTTCAATTGTCCTCATTTCCACTCACAACCTCTAAGGTATGGTAACATACATATTGGGTGAGCGTACAAGCAGGTATAATATAACATCGTGAATATACAGCATGACACATAACATCACGCAATAAAAATAAAACTACATATTATTTTACACTAGTATCAATTATGTAATTAGATATCACGGGCTACACATGATCCCACATGAAATCACAATCAAGCATGAAATCAAATTCCAACACATAAATCATAGTATAGTAACATATGTAAATAATCTCCCAATTGGTAAGGAACTTCCAACCATTATTTTTTTACAATGTTTTCACCATTGTCCATCGAAGGTGTTTTCACCCAAATCATTCTTACACACCAAACTAAATATGCTTTCACTCTAAGATCTCCTAAAACCAATCTAATCAAACATGTCATGGGTTATAGTGTTATTAAAGGATGAATTAAGACCAAAGGGGTCAAAAAACTTACCCTTGGTCGATCTTCAGCAAAAAAAAATCCACACTGATGGAGGAAGAAGGAAATATGAGAGTTATTTAGAAATACAAGGGTCTCAACGACACAATGAAGTGCTTGTGTCCTGGAGGGTGTCCCATAAAAAACTACCATGGTGTGGGACAGACACCACTATCAAGTGGATGGCACCCCAATACCAGAATACACTAGAAGATCACACCACAGCTGCAATATGAGGGGTTGAGGTATAGGGGAGTTCCATAGGTCAACATCTATTATCTGAAAGGAGGTTATAAAATGTAGAAGAATGCTAGGGTGTTCACAACTATGGATTAATGGGGAGGACCATGGTCACATAGGTAGATAATCTATGAAATCCTTTCATTCTCTTGGATCATTGTCGATAAGGGGGGGGGAGACAGTATTTACTGCCTTTAGGAATAACATTCCATGTGAGTAAATTCATCACATAAATGTCCCATAACAAATTCTTTGAAGAATAATGTAACAGTACTTTTAATTTTGTAACTCCCCCGAAGATCGAAGACAAGGCTGGCCATTTCTAAATGATGTGGAGTCTGCTCTAACACATGATCTATGGTGCTACGGTATAACCTATAGAATTCCATCCCTCCACAACCTAGGATCTGATGAAATCTTTTTTGGAGGGCCATCATATAATTGAATTCATTCTAGTTTCAATGTGGTCTCAAAACAACAGTACCCTTGAGATCCAGTGAGCTCCTCTACAGTGTGGGATTCCTCACAATGGTAGAGCCAGTTAGAATATAGCATCTAACCTCTTGTTTTGGTAGTCAACATTCCAAAATTCCACTTAAAACCTTATTTTTCATTCCAAATATAATAAGGATTCATCTTAACATGGTCAAACCAAAAATAAAGGAAAAACCATATTTCGAATGAAGATCAAGAATTTCCTGGCTTCACAATTCTACCCCTTTAAAGACTTCCTTTCCTCAATAAGCATATCTATGGGTCCTGCTAAAACAAACTAACCCACTTGGATTAAACATAAACCTCTTGCTCCCATGTCTCCCCCTAGATTCACCCATGCTACCACTGAATCCATACAAGTTGTACTATCTTCCCTCAATGTACATTCCCACTCTAGTATACTATCTGTACCAGACACTCCTCATATGATATGTCAGGATCTATCTCAACGTTCTCACAATAGATAACATGAACATGTTTGGTAATGTACCTCTAAAAATGTACTACATGAATCATGTCTTACATACCTTGGTAATGAGAAGGAATCTCTAGACAGTGCACCATTTCCCTTATTCCCTCATTGATCTCAAGGGAACAAAAAAATGACGTGCTAGCTTGCCTTGATTCCTCAGAAGTATGTACCCTAACTGAGGAATCACTCTCAAGAAAACATGATTGACTATAGAGAACTCAAAAGTTATCCTCCTCTAGTCATCAGAATGTTTCTTTCTTCTCTAAGCGGTGATAAATCTCTTCTGAATCAACTTCATTCTCATAGACGTCTCTCCAACCGTGCTAGGGATAACAACTGCAACCTCACCCGCCTCATGCCAATATTGCGGTAAATGAAATAGCCTCCCATAAATAGCCTTGTAAGGTTCCATATGAATAAAATCCTACAAAAAATTGTTTTACATAAAATCAGCCAATCCTAAGTGATCACCCCATGCTCCATCGAAGTACAGGGTGTATGCTTAAATCATATCTTCCAAAATGTGTATAGTCACCTCAGACTACCAATCTGTCTAAGGATGTTACATTATTCTCAACCACAACTGACACTACGGGAAACGACATTATTTTTACTGGGGATGGGACCTGTCACAAATAGTCCATCGGGAGGTACTATTTGCGATAGGAATAGTTATCACGTTGCAAATACCCATTGATGGTTTTTAGTATTTGTGATGGGATTTATCCCCTATCGCAAATAGTATGTCAGCATGTAGGTATTTGTGATGGGTCCTGTTGCAAATACATTTTTAACGATCGCCATTAATTAAAAGGGGGTTAGCATTTGCGATGGGACCCATCGTAAATATTATGTCGGCGGGTAGGTATTTAGGATAGGTCCCATCAAGAATAATATAACCTATATGTACGCCAACATTTGTTTTTTCCCATTTAACAACTCTCCCAACTCCTCTCTCCCTCTCTCCTCATATATTTTTCCCTTTAATTTTTTTAGAATTTTAAAATTTTACATTGGAGCGCTTTTCAATCCTTACACCGTACGACAGATTCTCTTTTAAGTTACTTATATAATACTTTTTTTGGTTAATTCGTTTTATTTTTGTGTATGTTATACGTATTTTTAATTTACGACAATTAAATTAAATTTTAATTAGATAGTTTTATTTTGCATTATTAATTTTTACAAATATGTTGTTTCATTGAGATTTAATATTTGTATTTAAAAGTAAATTGTATTAATTTGTAATAATTTGGTCCAACTATCATTAATTATTATAAATTACATGTAATAAGTATTAATATAGGATTAATTTCTAGTAATTATAATTATTTATTTCTAATTAGTAGTAATTACTATTAATTAGAGATAATTAGTAATCAATAGTAATGGAATTCTAATAATGAGCGGTAATTACTAATAATTAGCAGTAATTATGAATAATTATCAGTAATTAGTATTAATTAGTGTCAATTAGTATTAATTAGTATTAATTAATAATTATTAGTAATAATTAACCTTAATTAGTAAATATCATTAGTAAATAGTAATAAATATTTTAAAAAGTATTAAATATTAATAATTAATAATAATTAGTAATAAGTACAAATAATTACTAATAATTCGTAATAATTAATAATAATTGGTAATAATTGGTAATTACTAGTAATAATTAATAATAATTAATTATTATTATTAATAGTTTGCAGTAATTAGTAATAATTTATTGTAATCAGCGGTAATTTGTAATAATTATTTGTAATTTTTAATAATTAGCTGTAATTTGTATTAATTACTTGTAATTTGCAGTAATTAGCGGTACTTTTTAATAATTGGTAGTACTTAGCAATAATTAGCAGTAATTAGTAACTAGAAATAATTAGTGGTTATTAGTAATTAGTAGCAGGAATTAGAGGTAATTTGTAACAATTAGATTTAATTGGTAATAATTAACAGAAATTAGTAATAATTAGCATCAATTAGTATTAATTACCGGTATTTAGTAATAATTTTCATTAATTAGAAATAAATAGGAATAAAAATTAATAAATGGTAATAAATAGTAATAATTTGTAATAATTAGTAATAATAAGAAATAAATAGTAATTATTAGTAATTATTAGTAATAAATAGTAATAAATAATAATAAACAGTAATATAAAGTAATAAATAGTAATAAATAGAAGTAATTAGTAATAATTAATAATAATTAGTGGTAAATAGTTATAATTTGCAGTAAATTGTACTAATTAGTGGTAAATAGTAATACTTATTAATAAATAATAATAATTAATAATAAATAGTAATAAATAGGAATAATTTGTAATAATTATTGGTAATTAGTAATAATTTGAAGTAATTAGTAATAATTAGTTGTAATCAGTAATAATTAGTAGTAATTAGCAGTGATTAGTAATAATTAGTGGTTATTAGTAATTAGTAATAATTAGTAATAATTAGTAATAATTAGTAATAATTAGTAATAATTAGTAATAATTAGTGGTAATTAGATATAATTAGCAATAATAAGTGCTAATTTTTAATAATTAGCGATTATTGATAATAATTAGCTGTAATTTGTTATAATTAACAATAATTGGTAATAATTAGTAGAAATTAGTAATAATTTGAAGTAATTAGTAATAAATAGGAATGAATAATACTAAACAGTAATAAATTATAATAAATACTAATAATTAATAATAATTACTAATAAACACTAATAATTAGTAATAATTAGTAATAATTAGTAATATATTGAATAATAAATAATAATTAGTAATAATATGTAATAATTCGTAATAATTCGTAATAATTAATAATTTATTTGGATAATTCGTAATAATTTGTAATAATTTTTAATAATTAGTAATAAATAGTAATAAATATTAATAAATAGTAATATGTAGTAATTAATAATAGTAATTAGTAACTATTAGTAATATTTAACAGTAAATACTGATTATTAGTGATAAATACTAATAATTAGTGGTAAATTGTAATAATTACCAGTAAATAGTATTACTTTGTGGTAAATAGAAGTAATTTGAAATAAATTGTAATAATTAGTAATAATTAGAAGAAATTGGAAAGAAATAGTGGTAATTAGTAATAATTAGCGGTAATTAGTAATAATTTGTGGTAATTAGTAATAATTTGTAATAAGTAGCATTAATTAGTAATAATTAACTGTAATTTGAGGTAATTGGTGGTAATTTGCAGTAAATGGTAATAAATAGTAATAATTAGTAATAATTAGTTATAGATATTAATAAATAGTAATAAATAGCAATTGATAGAGGTAATTAGTATTAATTTGGAATCAATAGTGGTAATTAGTAATAAATAGTAGTAATTAGTAATAATTAGGAATAAATAATGATAATTAGTAATAAATAGTGGTAATTAGTAATAATTAGTGATAAGATAATATAATTAGTTATAAATTCTAAAAATTGTTAATAAATTGTAGTAAATAGTAATAATTATTAATAAATTGTAAAAATTAGTAATAATTTGTAATAATTAGTGGCAATTAAGAATAATTAGTGGTAATTAGTAATAAGTAGTTGTAATTAGTGATAATTTGTAATAAATAGTAGTAAGTTATAATAATTAGGAATATATAGCAGTAATTCATAATAAATAGTGAAAATTATTAATAATTTCGAATAAATATAAAAAATTAGTAACAAATAGCCATAATTAGTAATAAATAGTTGTAATTAGTAATAATTAAGAATAAATAGTGGTAATTAGTCATAATTAGAAATAAATTGTAATAATTAGAAAAAAAATTGTAATAATTAGTAATAAATATAAATAAATTGTTATGATTGGTAATAAATTGTAATAATTAGTAATAATTAGTAATAATTAATAATAATTAGTAACAATTAGTTGTAATTAGTGGTCATTAGCGGTAATTAAGAATAATTAGTGGTAATTAGAAATAATTACTAACAATAAGAAATAATAATCAATAAGTACTGATAATTACCAATAGTTACAGATAATTACCAATAATTAGTAATAATTATAAATATTTAGAAATAATTACTAATAATTAGGAATATGTAGGAATAACTAAAAATTATTTTTCTTTTTTTTGGATCACATTTTTTCTTATACCAAATTAATCATAAAAACTAAATATTTTAGATTTTTTAAAGAAATTTAGAACAAGTTAACAATAGTTATTATTAGATGATCACGCTTAGATAAATCAGTACAGGAATCCAAACAGTTTTGGAATAAATATACTATATATTGAGGGCGTTGAAACTTTATTATCATTTTTATCATAAAAACCGACATTTGTTTCAGAAGGAAAATTTAAGTGTCCATTTAAAAATGTGGTTTGAGGATGTTTAACACATTTGACATCATTGGGGGTTATCTATTGTGTATTGGTCTTCAAAACAATTATGTATTTTGTTATCATAAAGTTGAATGCATGTATATAGAAGATACTATTAATTTGGTTCTAGATCCATCGTGGTTTTAAAAATTAGAACATGATGTCGCAGGTTAGTCTTTTCAACATACTAAAACTTAAGATGATATTGATTTAACAACTGATTTGGAACCATATGATTTTTATGAGTTGTTGAGTCCCATTAAGGATGCCTTATATCCTAGTTGAAATATGATAAAATTTAAAGAAATTTTTAAAATATATGGCCATTAAATTTAGAAATGTAATGTAAAATAGTTTTTTTGATCAAATAGTCCCTTTGGTTAAAACACTATTACCAGATGAAAATGTGTTGCCCAAAAAATTTTGTGATAGCAAGAGACGAGTTCGTAATCCAGGTCTTGGTTATCAGAATATTCATGCATGATAAAATGGTTTTCTATTATATTATGGTGAAAATGAGACATTGGATAGTTTTCCTACTTTTGCACAATAGATTCATAAAGTGGCTCAACTAAAGATGTCTGGATTGATTCTTGCAAAAATACTGTACAAATTTCTTGTTTACACCCAGATTGCAGCATTTATGTATGTCTTAGAACACAAATTAATTGATGTCATGGAACAAAAATAAAATATTTCAACTGTTAAAAAATTAAATGATCCATATGGTGGTGATTCATGGTGAATAGATTTGGATTTCATACATGTGTATATGGGGATTTAAAAAAATAAATAGTGGTGTTTTCTTGAGAGGATCTCATCATAGTTAAATTGATGTTGACTTTTACAAAAATTTTGAAGAAATAATTGAACTGTCTTATCTTGGGCAAAATTACAAAATGATGCTTAAATTTAAGTGGTTGGATACTGAAAGAGGTTTTTGTATTTATCTGAGCCATATAATCTTTAATATTAAATATTAAATCCTTATTTCAGTAAATGAACCATTTCTATTAGTTCTTTATAAACCTAAAATTGATTTTGAAAAATATTTTGATACTTGAAGAGAGTTGAGTGATTAGTGGAGTAAAATAAAATTAATATCATGGAAAAATAAATTTATTCAAGGTTAATGTGGTTCTAATAATGAGAAAGGAATTAAAACTTTTCAAGAGACCACTCCAAATCCATTGTTTCCACAAAGACACACAAATATCGATAATGACACTCCATATTTACGGTTATATATTGAAAATGATGTTATTGATGTAACAAATGAATTTGAAATGACAAGAGATAATTAAAATTTAAATTTTATAGAAATTGATGATACTAAATAGAAATATGAAGATATAGACATTGTTAGATATTATGATTAGGATGAACATGATGATTAAGACTAACATAGTTAACTGATGGTTATAATCATAATATATATTTATATAATATTTGATTTCATCTATTTGTTTAGAATGGTTATTTTGTGTTTCAGATGGACTCAGATATGTTTCATGAGTTCCAGGAGGCTGATCTACTTGATGACGAGCACGATTTTGGATCATATGACCCTCAGACTACTAGAGGTTCAAAAAAACATAGAGGGGTCATGATCCTACGAGATTGAAAATTCTTAACTCTATCCCAAAGTGACACCCATGTCTTGGCTTCAATCCACGCATGCAGAGGTATGATTACTTGTGTGTTTTAGAAAGTTTTCATTAATTACCTTCGATTTTTTTATGTAATAATTGTATGAATATTTTTTATTTTTTCAAATATTTTCACATATAGCTATTGAATAAGGGAGTGATATATTTTGAAATTATTTTATTTGAGCATTGTTTCATGGTATGATATTCCCATTAATTTTCAACACCACATATTCGATCAATGGTTGGTACTAAAATTATTAATTTTTATTTTTAAATTTATTTAATTAATAACTTCTTATTATTAATTGTTTGTATGTGTTATGGTATCCCATCGATTAGAGAATGTGTGACACTATCTGGAAGGTATGATAGGGTTGTATGTATGATCATTGTCGTTAGTTTTTGCGCAATTTCAAGACTATAATATGGAAAGCATGAGTCCTAGGGTTTGATCATTGTTGTTGCACTCATTGACCCGATTACATTTCATCTCAGGTTTGGAATTGATTATGATCACATGCAATGGGTTTTTATTTTCATAGGAGATCCTTAGTAGGTTGAAAAAACTGGGGGAGACAGGAGGTGACACATCGATCGGGTAGTCGTACATTCAGTATGCATAGGGAACATATGGTAAGTATCATTTTTAATTAATTTATATAACGTTAAATGTAAACTATTTTTTAAAATTCATCTAGGCATTTGAATAGCCTGATATTACAGAATTCATTGTTTATAAGAGGATGTATATAGATCTTGTCACATGAGAGATTAAAGGTGATCGCCAGTATCAGATAATGGTCTGTATAATTTCTTATTGAATTCTTAAATAACTACATGAAATATTTTAACTATTTATATTTTAAATTGTAATTGAAGGATCCATATAAGGAAGTGATGTCATAGACACAAAATGAGAGTCAGGATGATACCAAGGATCAAACATGTAGAGCAAGATTTTATGAGGTAGTATGGATACAAAAACATAGAATGTCTTCGATAAAGGTTTAGTAATTGTTATCAACTCTCAATTGAATCCTAAATGTTATTATAGTATCATTACGATGTTGGAGTGCATATCGAGAGCAACTGGTGGAGAGTTATCATAATTTGTTGCACAATATCAAGGGCATTTTCAAGCTCATGTTGATATTATAGAGAGTATGTATAGGAAGCAAGAAGAGCTCTGCCGACAGTAGAAGCAGCAGGAGATGCATCAATCGAAGGAGTAGCAGAAACACGAGCAAGTGATGGAGTGCATTCAATGTATAACTAAAGGTTTAGGAATTGAGTTCCCTCCATCATCTCATCCAACTCCTCTAGAAGACCCTCCCCCTAAGTGATATATTTTCTTTTTATTATCAAACATTTGAATTTAATTTATTTATAATTTTATATATCTACATTTCTATATAGTTTTTTTTATATTGATGTAAATATTGATTTTTTTATTATTTTATTCTATATTTATAATTTTACTAAAATTAATATTTTTCATTATTTTATTATTATTATGCTTTTGTTAATTTTTATTTATTTTTTATTTTTGCGAATATTGAGGTTTTTATTAATTTATTATTATTATTATTTTATTATTTTTTATTATAATTATTATTTATTTTATTATTTTATTAATATTAATATTACTAATATTAGAATAATAAATATATTATTATTATTATTTATTATTTATCATTATTATTATTATTTTATTTATATTATTATCGTTATCCTTATTATTATTTTATTAATTTTATTTTGTTATTATTATTATTACTATTTTAATAATATTTTGTTCATGTTATTTTATTATTATTATAATTATTTTATAAAATTTTAGTAATATTAATTTTTTTTCTTTTTATATTTTTTATGTTTTTTACAAATGGTACATTTTCCCATCGTAACAGGTTTTTTAAAAAACTCAGAGAAACAATTGTTGACGGAAAATCGTAAAAAAAACTATTTTTGATTCCATTTTCCACAATGGGGAATTTTCGATAGGTCCCGTTGAAAATGACTCATCTCAAATAACTCAATTTCTAGTAGTGTGGGTCTCTATGGTCTTCTGTATGACTTTCCAAAACTATGACTTAAAACATGTATCTCTTTCTTATACAATTCTAAAGGGAACTCTATTTAATTGTATGATTTCACAGATGTAAAGCTTTCACAGATCCTCCACTAAGTGGGTCAGTCTAATAAAAAAAGTGGGAATATTTTTTTTAACCAATCAACTACCACCCAAAGAACATCATGACTCCTTGGGGTCCTAGGTAACACTATCACCAAGCCCATCATTATTTCCTCCCACTTTTATAGGGAGACTAGTTGTGTCTAGATAAAACACACAGGATGATGGTTCTCGGCCTTCACCCTATGATAGGCAAGGCATTGAGGGATGAATCCTATAATGTCTCTATTCATCCTGAGCCACCTAAACTATCACATAAAGTCATGTTACATCTTCATTACTCCATAATGCACTTCCATATAGAGGTTTGAAAATCCATCATTGTCTCCAATCTGATATAAATAGGTACTACTACTCTCTCATGTACAATGATCATATCATCATCATCCACCAACCACTTAGGTATTAGATCACCTCCAACTATAAATTCCCTCATCACAACACACTCTAGTTATGAATCATGCATATATTTTACCCATTTTACAATAGGAGATGTGAATACCATGGGAGATAAAGTTATAGAGCCCTGGTCTTCTGAGGCGTCAATCCTCTAATTATATAATATTCTCATAAAGTAAAATTGCTCCTCAAATGGCTACTCAACAAGATCTTTCTCGGAATATGTATTCTGGTTAATAAAATCCCTAATGATAATACACTTTCTAAGTGTGTACACCTTCTCAATGTTGAATGTCTACAGATACTCAACCCAACAACAATTTATCTAGTTTAATTCCCACTATGTGAAGATATACAAAACTCTATGGTGGTCCATGTAAATGAAATATATCTCTCTAATGAGATAGTGTCACCAACACTTTAGGGCATAGACAACAACTTTAATATCTAAATCAGGTGTAGTGTGGATCCTTTCATGGGGTCATAGATTAAGATACCCAGAAGATAAAACCTTCTCTCCTTACATTAGTACCTCTCCCAAAGAAATACATGATGCATCACAATAAATTTCATTACAAATAATTGACTCAAGGAGTTTCATTACTAGAGATATCATCAATCTTCACGTTACCTCATGTAAAGGATATTTACATTTGTTCGACCACTGTAACATCACCCTGTTATTAATAATAATTATCATGGGTGTTCACTATGAAGAGAATTCATGAATAAAAATCAGTAATATCCTAAAAATACCATTAATATCCCACTGTAGGGCATATTATAGGGGCATATCCAAAACATGAGTTCCAAAATATTCTCTTGGTCCATGGATATACCCATCTCAAGCACCAATTGACATAGTAATATCACCAAATGAATTCAGATGTTTCACTTTGGTAACATGGAATAGAGACAAGGTGATCAAATAATACTCCAGACTATATCTAGTTTATTATCATGTTCTTTTAGTATATGTGAGTATATGAGGATATCGTTGATGAAATCCAAGATGAATGAGTCTATTTATGGCCAGATGATCTTTTTCATAGGGATACGAACACTACCAGCACGTTTTTCATTATGAGTAACATCGCTAGGTACACATAGAACCTATAATTTCTCTGAAACATCATATTCATAATGTCCTCCTCTATTTATCACAACTATTGAGAGCCTAAATCAATGTTAATCTTGGATTTCCACTACACTCCGTATAATTGATCCAAAAGATAATTGATCCTAGGAAATGGATATCAATTCTTTATTGTCAATTGGTTTATCTTCTATAAATCAATAAAAAGTTAAAGACTACTATCCACATTCTTGGTGAATAACATAGTTGTGTCCAGTGGTTTTGTACTTGTTCTTATAAAGCCTTATCGCTCTATGTCATCCCAATGCACCTTGAGATATTTCATCTTGGTCGTATTTATGTGATACTGGGGTATCAAAAGGATTTGTGCACCTCGTATGAGCTCTAACTCAAATTCAAATCTTCACTCTAGAGGGAGTCTTGATAATTAATCTTGAATGACGCCCCTATATATGTCCATGAATGGAGGGAGAGATGAGTGGGATTCCCCTAATCTGACTAAGTGATCCAAGATATCCATTTTTTGTGATCATCCCATGCTAAATCAAGTTTGGTTGAACTCTTCCTTTCTCCTAATTCCCATTCAATATTCATCAAGAAACTCTCTTCCTTTGGTGAAGTGACCATAACACATATCCAATAATAGTATATGTGACCATGGAATATATTAAACCAATAAATTCTAAGAAAAAATTTTATGTTCTCCATATTGAATATCATAAACTCTTATCGATTCTCATAATTGGAACCAAATATTGGACACTATAGAAATTATTGGAGATGGCCTAATTCCATTCCCAATGGTGTATGAAGGGATACTAACTCAAAATATAACTCTACAATTAGTTCAATTCCATAAAAAAATCTTATCAAAAAAATAATGGGGATCACCTATATTGAACAATATAGAAAACTGAGTGGAAGTGATCAAGATCATACCTTAAGCTACATATATCCCCTATCCACTTTCTATTAGAGTCTGATAAATAGTGTGAATATTAAATTGAAAAGACCTAAAACCATGTAATGAATGTGAATGACCATTCTCGGTCTACTGAGAACCTTGTCCTTACCTATGGTTCCCTAATCATGGATCTTCTTTCAAAAATTATAGTGAAAACTATTAGAGATGTCCTGTTCAGGCACGTTGTTTATAACACCCAAAATTTTTAAAAGAACAAAAATATTTTTAATATCATGTATGGTGTAAAACATAATGATTATAATGTATTAAATATCTTGAAACATTATGATATATTTATTTTTAAGTAAATTTAATCTCTTTTATATCTTGCAGAACACAAAACCAAGAGTCTTAGTGAATTGTAACATAGTATATTGTTATAACCTATCCATTACATTCTTGGGAAAGAGTAGTATGAACTAAACTATGATAATTATATAGTTTATATTTTTTAAAAAAAATTTATTTTTTATCTATTTATTAGGAATCAAAAAATAATCATTTGAAATTACAAATAAATGTTTTCAAAATAATATTATTTTTTTAAAAGACGATATAGTTGTGCTTTTCATAAACATTTTAAAATTAATTTTTATCACTTTTAGAAAATTTATATGAAAAAATAAACTTCACTTCTAAAATTTTAATATCAAAATTATCTTAGGGTAAATTTTTGTTATTTTTCTAAAAAGTGACATTTTTTATGAATAATGAAAAATACAGAATTTTAACTGAAAATTTCCTTTTATTTTAAAAAACTTAAATTGTTAAATTATATTTTTAATTTTTTGAAATTATTCAAATATATATATAAATTTAATTATTTTCGTTGAATTATTTTTCATATTGAATTTTTACATAAAAACATTGTAAGCTTTTGAACATTTTCTCTTTAAAACCCTACTTTCTTATCACGTCTAAAAGATTAATTTTAAGATAAGTATTTATACTTATGTGAATGGAGTTTTATTAATGGATACCATATTTAGAATAAGAATAATTTATATTATCAAATATAGTCAATTTAATTTTTTCCATAATCAATAGTGAATATAGTAAAATTATTTACCACGGTTATGGTAAATTTGAGTTTACAGTGGCGTTAAACAAATATTACAGGGTTTAAAAATTACCACAAATCTTGTAAAAATCTTATTTTATGTATATTTTTTCACCTTATCTTTCCCAAGTTATATTTTAGGATCATTTAGAATCATTTTTCACATAAATAAATTTATCATTTATTATTATTTTGGGAAATTTTGAAGTAATATCCATGAGGGTTCCATTTCCCCTTATTTAAAAGAGAACTCCCTTACCTAAGTTATTCAAATATAAAAATCCTTTTAGTCCAACAAAAACCTAAAATATTCTTCCAAAATAATCTTTATAAACATTCTAGAGCATATGTTTCTTCTAAAATACCATCCCTAGGGTCCATAATTGGAGATCCAATGAAGGTTTCTCATGGATTCAGCACTTTTCAAGCACTGATACAGGCAATTTCTAGCACTGTTAAAGGCCATTTATGTAGTGTTGTAATATCTTCTAATTATAGATTACATTTATCTTAAATATCCATATTATTTAATGATTTATATGGATATTTCCTAAACCATATTCAATTTTCTCACTTGTTTTCTAATTTAAAATTTAATTTATTAACTATGGAAATAATGATAAATTTTATCATTTACTCAATATGAATATTTGATGATAAGGAACATTGATTCATGAATTAAATTTATTATTCACTAAAAGACGAATTATATGGTCATATATATACAGGTGGGGACTAGTATTGATAGACCCTTGATGCATCAATGGGTCTTATGAGATAAACTAATTGGCCAAACCAGATGAGTTTTTACCCAGTAGTTTTAAATCAGTTGGTGAAACCAAATGAGTTTTTACCTAATAGTTTTACACCATATTTTTAATGCATTTGATGGTAGAGGCATCATGTTCATGAAACATGACATCAAAAAATTAAGCATTTAATTTATTGATATTTCATTTATTATTAATTTTTATATTGTTTTAACTATGATATTATCTATGGAACCACTTTATTCTCAGTTATTGATTAAATAGAATATGTTTTCATTTATTTACCTTTACATAAAAATTATTCTTAATATCATAATGATAATCACTTTATTTAAATTGAATATGTGTTCATTTATTTACATTTACATGTTTATTACTCTTATTGATTTAGGATGGCTTCCACTATAGTTATCCCTTACAGAGAATTTGAACTAACCCTTATTTTGTTTCCTTTCCCTATGTTTTTAAGAAGTCATATTTGAATGATTTTTCAAGGATTTATTTCATTTTATTTTTGTTATATATTATGTTTTATTCCCTATTCTGAATATAAAATAACTATCAGATATATATCTAGTTCGCTATAACTACTAAATTAGTCAGTCCTTCTATATTTTACCCTTCGTATCTATGGAAATGTAATAAAGCAGACACCGGCTCCGGGCTACTTGGGTCTGGGTTATTATAGTTGTTATAAGAGAAAGTTTAGTAGAATCATTGGGAGCTATATTAATGAAAAAATATATTATGAAGCATAACTCTATGATAAAATTTGAGGATAAGTATAAATGTACATCCCAATGTTTTGGTAAGTAATATATTATGTGGTTTTTCCTAGAAATAAATCACTATCTAGATACTCAAAGTGGATGTGGTTCTAAAATAAAGGTACATAGTGGCAATAACTCTAGAAAGGTTGTGTTGGGATTGACTTGATTATCTATATGGTGCATGTTAAGGATCCCTAATATACATCTAGTTTGACACTACTGGGTGATATTCTTAGTATAATTAATATTTTATTTACAAACCATTATGAATGATTAAAAATTAAATTTATCCCCAAGAAAACCATGTTTATGATAAATAAATTTTATATTTATGTTAAGTGTTACAATATATTTAAAATTATATATGATGATTGAAAATTCATTATTTTATTATCCAATATTGTATGTGATATTATTTATAAATGGAACCTAGAAGGATGAAGGGCATCAATACTCGCAGCCAATGTATATATTTTTCTATTGAGAAAACCAATATAATGGGTATTGCAACTGAGAAAATTATGGCCGTATTTGGGTATAATAATCATGTTAGGAAAAATAACCTTTCCCAGATAAAGAAAGCTATTCTAAAGAGAGATTATCTTATGTTGGATTTATTTTTATAATAGAATACCCCATCATTCGGTTGGACTACTAATCTAATGATATCTAAACAATGAATTATATCTTTGGAAAAAAATATTTATGACCTTGGGATTTTGTGAAAAGGAAAATTTTACAATTTCAGGTTATTATATTAAAGGATATGTGGATCATTGGAGGTTGGTGATCCAAAATACTAAGGAAGATGGAATATAACTCATTTGATGGAAATATTTTTAGGAGACATTATTTGACATATATTTCCCTCATGATAAACAAATTTATATGATTAGAAATTTATTTCTCTTAACTAAAAAGTAATAATAATGTTTTACTAAGTATGAGGCTACCGTTATAATGTAATCTAGGTATGGTACATATTACATACACAACAAAGAGTGAAATATGGATCATTTCATTAATTGTTTTAAGCCAAGTCACTGAAGGATGTTGGTCTCTCAAAATGTTTCTTCATATAATGTTACGGTTTTTTTCTATCATGAGATATAAATAATTCTACAAGTCTTATATATTTGAAGGGAATAAATGTAAGAATAGGATATTATAGAAAAAAAATTCTAAAGGGAATAAGGGAAAGAAACATTTTCCAAAATGTGGTAATTATGGGAAGAAACACCCTCGTACATACTTAAAGGGAATGAGTGTTTTTTAGAAGTGTGAAGAGAAATGGAACCATTGTAATCATTAAAATAGAAAGAATGAAATTTCAAATATATAATGATTTTATTAAATAGATTTGAGGCACTATACAAATGAATTTTCCAAGTGTCAAGGGAATATACCTTATATGAATTTAAGGGATAAATTTCATGCTTATGTTATTGACACATCCAAAGTTGAATTATTAGTGTGCTTGTGTATTTTGATCCAATAAATATGATTTAAAAGTATTTTATTGATGATATTATTATTATAAGAATCATGAAGTGTTTAAGGATTGTAATTTGGTAATATTTCATTATATATTTGAGAACATATGTTGAATGGTGCCCATAACCAAGAAAATCGATTCTATATAAAGTTGAACTTATTTTAAAACACATGATTGAGGAAAAAATAAGCCTTAAAATGTTCTTGATGTTGGGATAATGATTCCTGGATAAAGAAATGAATCATATGGATATAGTTAAATTGATAGTGCTGACTACCTTGGGGCTGATTAATTATTTGTTAACAAAGTGGTTTATTATATCTTTGAATGAGTTTACAATGTCTTTGGAATTAATAAATATATCAAATAATCTATGTTTTACTTAAGGAATAAATATTAATGCATGTTTTCAATAAGTATTTATTGTACTTTAGGTTGTTACCATATTTTATGAAAATAAATGAAGAAGGTATTCACAAGATTGAAATTCCACGATTAGGGTCTATTTCATGTTGTGGGGGGGTTAATGATAATTTAATTTTGGAGAGTCATTAACGTTCATTATAAGGTTATATATATTAATATTTTAGATGGTTCATAAGGTTAACCATTTATAAAATGGTTTAAGTTGAACTTTGGATGTTTTTTTAAGATATTAATGTATTAGTTCACCCTATATAGATTCATGCATATTGGATAAAACTGTTCTGACCATTTTTCCATAATAATAACTAGATATTGAAGGAATGAAATATCATTCTATTATAAATATTATGATCTATTTTAATTATGTTTTAGTGATTCAATATTAAAAAAATTCATTTTTATATTCATTTCATAGAGTAAGTGATGTATTTAAATTTGATCTAAGCTCAACCAAAGGATTAAATTGTGATTATTAAATAGTATCATATCAATTGATTATATTTCCATATATTCTAGGATAGTAAAATAATTTCTCAAATCTATAACAAGAATATTAAAAAAATGTTTTTCTATTACATTCACATATAATAAATGTAATAGAATTTTACATTATCATATATTTATGGGTTTTCAGGTCCTTAACATTCCTTTGATCAATAAATTTTTTTATAAATAACCATTATGACTCTATTTAATTATTTATGATTTTATTCCATGTCCATGTTTTTCTTTCCCACTAATGTTCTTATACATGGAAACCTTGTTATTAATTGTTCTAGATGACCTTCATACTTACTTTTCTCTCATATTAATAGGATGTTTTATTAACCATTATAGGATTAGTGGTTTTCAACAATGTTATTTCTAAATTTCAAATCCTTGATCACAAGGATCATGTTCAAATTCTGGGGATGCAATTTATTTAATTTTGGGGAGAATATAACACCTCAAGATTTTAAAAGAGGATAATTGTTTTTATATAATTTATGACATGAAACACTCAGTGTATAAGGGAATATAACATCCTAATACTTAATGATATATTAATTTTTAAGTAAATTAAATCTCTTTGACAGCTTTTGGAACATAGAACCCTGAGTCTTAAGGAATTATAACATAGTGTAATATTTTAAGATAGTCATTATTTTAATAGGTATGAATTATTAAAATTAAATTATAAAAATTATCTATAAAACCCCAATACATATGGAACATATCTTCTTAAATAAATTTAATTTATTGGATAGCTTATGTTTCAAGAAACACCGATCTTAAACAAACTATGACATTCTATTAAATAGTAACATGAATGTTGGAATAGTAATGTGGCCATTTGGAATAGTACTATGTCCAATAGAATAATTAAATCCTATTTGAAATTATAAATCAAATTTATATATCTTATAAATTAAAATATGAAATATTAATATCCTGGTGAAAATAAATAATTTTTTTAGAAATGATAAATTAAGTGTTTTTATTTTTTGTGAAATGTAAATTTTTATTTAATATTTTATAATTAATATAATAATTTAAAATATTTTTTTCATTAAATATATTCATAAATTAATATTTTTTTATCTATTTATTATAATATAATTTTATTCAACCTTAATCAATTTTTCAAAGGGTCATATAAATAGCTATAATTTTGAAATCAGTATTTTTTGAATAAATGATGATTTTAATTAAAACAAAAAATTATCATATTTGGAAAATTATTATTATAAAATTTTGTATATTTTTATATATAAATGTTGAAATATGGTTAGGGTTAATTTTTGTTATTTTTTTAAAATAGTTGAAATTATGGTGGATAGTGAAATACTGTAATTTAAGATATTCGTTAAATACATGAATTACTGATTCATGGATGATGTATGGATGATGTAAGAACCACTACTACAAACTCACATGCACAAGTTACTATACTTGTTCATAATAATAATCAATATTGATATTCGTGATCAAAAATAAAAATAAAATTTATAAAATAATAAAAAAAAACTCCCCTCTCCTCCACTATAAATATCTTCCCTCACCACCACTTTTCCTCACAGCTTTCAAGCCTTAGAAAATTCACATATTCTATCCAATTACTCTCCAAAACCTCTTCCTCATGTGCTGGTCTTTTTGGTATCATAAAAATAACAATCCCCAGAACCTTAAATAGGTTCTCAAGGAGATGTTATATAAGAGGTAAAATCCTCTTTCACTCTATTTTAATTTCTTTTATTTTATTTTATTTTCTTGTTCTCTCTTTAACTCATATATCCAAACATTAGTGATAAATATATTGTCTTATGCATACTATAATTTTATTATTTTAATTTAATATCCATCATGAAACCATTTCTTCTCTCTTTTATTCTACAAATGAAAACATTTTCTATGATGCCTAAATTTACCACCATCGTGGAATATGAATTTTCTTTTTCCATTACCACCATCATGGCTGACCATAAAATAATTATTATAATTAAATAATATTTTATTACACATATCATATGTGATATAATGTTCTATAACCAATATATAAAATGTATATTAAATAAAATGATATAAGTTTATGGTGGTCCTAAAAACCACCAAAATAAATTAAATCATATTAATTAATGATTTATCTAATGAATAATTATCATACCATATAAAAATGATAAATAAGATCATTTAAACCTCTATAGGTTAATTAATAACATATAATTTAAATTTTTTGAGAACTATTCTCATTTTACATGAACTTCCTTACTTGTATACAAGTGAATCGATCATGAACACCATGAAAATGAACAATCACAGAACGATGAAATTGAATATTTTAACTCATAAAAAACACAGTACATGAATTTAATAAAATTATAATAAATAAAATAAAAATAAAAAAAGGTTTTGAATTAATGAATTAATTAATGTAATTTGATTCTGTAGAGAATTAAGTAGAGGTGCAGAATGCTTTTGGACATAACGTAAGGGGTTTCTTATCTCACTTTTATTTCTATCAGATATGCCTTGTTCTCCACTTAATTATTATTTTTGTTTTCTTTATTATGGAAGTTTTTATTTATGATCATCATTAATTTAATATTTCATTAAATATCTATATTTCACATATCATGGATATGATTACTGTTTAGGTCAATTACCATTTTTACATATGATGTTTATTCTGAATGTTGTTTTAACTGGGGAAATATTGATGAATCTATGTGCTATACTCAATACCAATATTTTTATAAGGAATATTATTATTCAATTAAAAAAATATATGAATATTTCTTTGTACATGTAGTGATTTGTGGGGGCCAGAATTATATAACCCCTCGATGCATCGATAGATCTCATAAGACAAAACAGTTAGTCATAAACACATTTGTTTCCAAGAAGAATAATATGGATTTATACCAACTAACTGGAACCATATTTTGAAATTAATTTATAGTAATTGTTCATGTTCTATATACATGATGTCCAATAATTAATCATTTTCATCATTTGGTATTCAGTGATTACTTTCCATGAAGTTTTCACTATGAAAAAATCTATGGATTCATTTTCATTCTTAGTTTATTAATGGGATGTGTTTTTTAGTTTTTTAACTTTACATAATGATCATGGATTAGTGATTTTTCTTCATTTATTATAAATTCATGTATCTCTTACTGAGTATTTGAGTGTACCCTTTTATTTTTTCCATCCCCAGGTCATGCTGATGAAATCATTAAATAAGTTTCAAGGAAGATATTTTTTTTTATTTAGTATATTTTATGTTCAATAACGAATTTAATATGGGAACCGTGTGGGTATCTTGTTCTTCAAGACTACTAAACTGATCAATCCATGGTGATGTGATCTCTTGTATCTATGCCATTGTAATAAAATAACCACCTAATCCAGGCTACTAGGTTCGAGGTTGTTACATTCTATGTATGGAATTTTGAAAACCAAATTACATATTTTAAATCATCATAATATATATTATTTAATATTTTAAAATAAATTTTTGACAAAAATTAAGAGTGAAAAGTTAAAAAATTATTTACTACCGTTATGGTAAGTTTGTGGTTACAATGGGGTTAAACTAAGAATATAAGGATTAAAAATGACCTAAAATGTTTTCAAAATATTATTTTGTGGCCATATTTCAACAATATTCATTCTCAATTATAATTTAGGGAAATGTGGAAGATTTTTTCATGTGAATAAATTTATAATTTTGGATTCTTTTGGGAAATTTCCAATAAATTTCTAAGAGGGTTCCCTTTCCCTTGTTATAAAAGGGACCCCCCCCCCCCCCCACCCTCATATATTCACACCTCCCTGGTGTAACACCCTGACCCCAATTTCCCAGAGTCGGTGCATTGTTACATAATATTGGCATGATCACAAAAGATCAAGTCTCGAAAGACCGATTAGTTTAGTAGCCTTGGAATAACTAGATACATTCATAAAGTTTACATTATATCATAAATTGAAAACTACTACAAAAACATCTTGTCTTCATATCCCCTCATACTATCCCTGCAGGTCATTCAAAAATTACTTCTTCACATCCTGGAAAAAATAAAACATTTAAAGGGGTGAGCTCAGATGCTCAGTAAGGATAACAATATAGTGGAAACTTTCATAAATAAGCATAAACATTTAAGTCAATGTATAACTAAAACAAAAGCCTTTTAAATTTGAACTTCAGCATAGTATGGAAAAGATAAAATGAAATAATTCCACTTACTTATTCACAAGGATATTCTACTATTCGAATAATCACATGCAATATCAATAACCACTTTCATAATGATGGAATGCATAATGTCAGACTATAATAACCAAATATTCAAGGCCTCGTGCCAAGACTACAAATAAGATTTTTTCAAGGCCTTGTTCCAAGACACTATTTTGTCTCATGAGACCTACCTATGTATCGATAAGCCTTATCGGGCTCCACTCGTCACTTATTAAGTCCAATGAATTCCTCATATGAACAGGTTTAAACATAACATAAACATTCATATTAAAACTAGGATACGAAATGTCAATAATTTCTCCATAAACCACGAATGGTATAAAAATAACACATCCATATTCAAACATATCACAAAACCATCAATACAATATGGATGTTTTGTATCATAATAAATAATATTCAAATAAGATTAAAATCCATCAAAGGATGGTGACATAGATGAAATCATAACTATTTGAGAGAAATATCACTGTTTTTTAAATCATTTAAAAGTCCCATAATTATTAAATAAAACATCTACATTTATAATATTCTTATAAACTTGTAAGGGAAGCTTTGATGACTTTATAATGGTGGAAAATAGTCGCATCCACTGTATAAGTTAAAAATACATTCTTACCTTAATTCAGTCGAAAAAGATAAAAAGGTCATTGTTTGGAAAATGACAGAAAGATTCCTTTATAAAAAGTCAAACAAGGGTATAAATGACTTTAACCCATATTCTGTAAAATATTAAGAGTGTTTTGAAATACATTTTTAAGAGACATGGATGTGGATGATAAAGAGGTCCTAGTAGATAATTACGTATAAACAACCCCGGATAATGAAGAGATTGTGAAACAACCCTTACCTTGTACTTTTCCTTAGTCGATGGTATGTTAACCTCATTTATAATAGTTACAAAATTGTTATCAAATTATACAAGAACCATATACATAATTATGATATCATATATGATCTTCTAATAATGCTTTGTTAATAATATTTTAGTATTATCATCATTTCGGGTATTAACTTACTCATTTTCTTTTATATGTTTTGTTACATAAGTCGTGTTTGTTATGGATAGGTTATATATTATTCATATCTATAATTATATGATGTCCTTAAAAATTATTTTTAATCATCAAATGATAATTATACTTGAATGGATACGATGGGGAATGAAACTCATCGCGTTCCTGGAGACGGTAGTCCGTACGTAGGCACAAGCGACAATATCATTATTTTGATATTAAAATAATAAATAATTGGATAGTATATCATATATATAGAATCATTATAATGTTATATTTATTATTTACATCAATTACAAATCATTATTATATCCATCTAAATAATAATGGTTTGAATAATAATTATACCATGACGTGGAGACGGTAACTCGTACGTACGCATGTATGGTAACATGTCATTCAAAGGATGCATAGAATATTGAATATGGTTGTACCATATTTATAATAACATCACAGTTTTTAGGAGATACTGGAGGTATTATTTTAGAATTGAAATTATAAATAAATAAGAAGTAAAAGAAGAAAGGAACATGAAAGAGGGTTGTGAAAACATTACCTCTTCTTCGGGTTCTTCCTTTTGATTTGATCAAAATGGCTCATTAGGATGGATTTCTTGATCAAAATAAGGACTCTATGTTGAATATAGGGAAGTTGAGAGAGTATTTGGGCAGGTTTTGGCCGATCCAAAAGGCTTTGAATGTGTGAATTTTTTAGAAGGGGGAGTGCCCTTTTATAAGAGGGGTGAGGGGCACCTTTGGAAAAGCTAGAAATATTATTTTATAATAAATTCATATTCAGTTTATAATGGCTCCAAAGTAGAGTATTTAAATTTTGAGATGGTTATAGGTAGAAAACCACTCAAACAATAGGTTTTAGACAGGGTTGGGTCTCTTTATTAACCTTATCATTTATTTTTAACTCTTAGTTAATTTGTTTGACACTTACCATGTCTCTTTGTATTTTTATATTATATAGTAAATAAACTTATTATAAACATCCAAGAGACCCCCAAGTGGCCCATTGATGATACACCTGTCATTATATAAGTCTCTTGGCTGAACCTTAGATATTTAGGAATAGAATATAAATTAATAATATAATTTTTTTTTTAAAAACTCATTTATGTCAATTTTGACACTATTGGATAATTTTTTTTTGATAATTTCATAACAGCATTATTACTTCGAACATAATTTATATAATAAGTTATAATATGTAATATTAACCTATAAAATTAGTGGAATTTATAAAAAGTCTCAAATTACATATATTTTGATATTTATAATATCAATTATTTTAATATTTCATTAATTAGGTAATTACTGCATCACCATTGTGTCATAAATAAATTAAATTATTTAGTGTCTCAAAATTATAAATAAAATACCATTATGTAGGAAATATTTCTATCTTTCTAATTAATATTTATAATAGAGTTTATCTTTTTGTATATACCTATATTAAAAATGTTTTAGTTATTAAACTTAGATTTTAACTCTTTTAACTCTTCTTGGAATTAAATAATAATAAATCTCCTAATCTAATCCAAGTGGACCTAAATGATAATCTTTTATTCCTAAGGTTGTTTTTGGTCGAGATACACTTGTTAAATAGAATTAGGTCATGTTTTAGGGGAATATTAATATCATTTTTACCCTTAATTACCATATTTATATTTAACTATGGTAAATAAAAGTAAAAAGTTACTATTCACCAAAAATTATTTTCATCTCATTGAACCACATTTTACTCCTTGATATTAACCATGTCTCTCGGATTTTCAAAATTCCACTCACAGAAGTGGTAAAATTACGTTTTATGTAAATTTCCAAATTCTCGTAGGAGGTGGGTAAAAGACGGTGGAATGTTCAATAAAATTTTTATATATATCAAATTATTCTAAACTAACTCCAATGAATTAAATTGAACTTATATAAGTATTATGTATATATTTTGTCCTTAATTAAAGATATATAAAATAAATAATTATTTAAATAAAAAGTCGGTTTTAACCAATAACTCGGTGTTTTTCACTAATCATCAAAAATTGAATGTTTTCAGAAAAATACCAAAAATTCACCCTAGGCTAATTTCGATATTCCAAATCCAAACATGAAGTCCATCTTGAATGATAAAATTTATAAAATTTCAAAAAGTGGGTATTACTATTCATAACGGCTAGTTTGATTGGTTGTGGTACGTTTTATTACTCGAGCTTCCGTACAACACACGCTACTGTATTATTCGAAGAGAAGCGTACCGTGGAAGCTTGGGGTGTTACATTATCCCCTCCTTCCAATAATTTCATCCTTGAATTTTCTAGAATACTACCGCATGAAAAGACTTGGGTGGTTCTTCATCATGAGTTCCTCAGGTTCCCACATTGCCTCTTCCATCTTATGGTTTCTCCATAGAACTTTTACCAGACAAGTCATCCGGTTTCTAAGCACTTGTTCTCTGGTATCATGAATCCTGTTGGGATCCTCTCAATAAGATCGATCAGGTTTTAGTTCTAATTCCTCATAGTTGAGTACATGCATTGGGTCAGGCATGTATTTTCTTAGTAGTGATAGGTGGAACACATCGTGAACTTTGGAGAGATTTGGCGGCATTGCCAAACGGTAAGTTATATCCCCCATCCGTTCTAGAATTTCGAATGGGCCGATGTACCTGGGACTCAATTTACCTTTCTTACCAAAAAGTATAACTCCCTTCCATTGAGATACCTTCAAAAAATCATGATTTCTTACATGAAATTCCAAATCCTTCCTTCACTTATCGGCATAGCTCTTCTTCCTACTTTGAGCTGCTTTGATGTGGTTTTGGATTACATTTACCTTTTCCACTGTTTCCTCCACCAATTATGGGCCTACAAGTTTTATTTCACCAACATCATCCCAACATGTTGGTGTGAGACATATCTTTCCATATAACGCTTCATATGGTGCCATATGAATACTTTAATGGAAGCTGTTGTTATAGGAAAATTCCACCATAGGTAAATATTGATCCCACATACCCTGAAAGTCAAGTGAGAATGATCTCAACATGTCTTATAAGGTTTGAATAGTCTGTTCTGATTGTCCATCTGTTTGAGGGTGGTAGGAAGTGCTCAAACAAAGTTCAGTATCCAAGGCCTTCTGAAGACTCTTCCAGAATCATGAAGTAAAATGGGGATCATGATTAGAAACAATCTATAGGGGTACTCCATGAAGTCTCAATACTTCATTAATATATAGTCTTTCCAGACGTTCCAGTGGTAGACCTTCTCTTATAGGAAGAAATTGTGCGGACTTGGTAAGACGATCAACAATAACCCATTCTACGAGTCTTTGGTATCCCCATGACAAAGTCCCTCGTGATATTATCCCATTTCCACTCAGGTATGGGATGAGGTTACATGACTCCTCCAAGCTCTTTCCTTCCAGCTTTCATTTGTTGAAAAACCATACATCTTGACACAAAATCAGAAATCTCCCTCTTTATGTTGTCCCACCAAAAATGTTCCTTCAAATCTCTATACATTTTGGTGCTCCAAGGGTGTATAAAGAAATTTTAGCTATGAGCATCATCTAAAAATTCCCTTTTCAGATCAGGTATATCGGAAACAAAAAGTCTCTTCCCGAATTTCAAAATTCCATATTCATACAAAAATTCACTCAATCTCCCATCATTCACTATTTTAATATTCTTTTGGAATTCTTCATCATTTTTCTGAGAAGTCTTAATCCTTTCTAGTAAATATGGTTTGGTAACCATTTGAAAAATCATTGATGTTTCACCTTCCATGGTGATTCCCATATCCAAATTTACTATATCCATGAAAATAGGATTCCTTTCAATGCTCATCATGTTCAAAACTCCATGTTCTTTTCTTCTCAAAGAATATGTCACCTTATTATCCTTCCCTGGGTGGTAGTGTATCATGAAACTATAATCCTTGAGTAGTTTGAACCATCGCCTTTGCCTCATGTTGGGTTCATTCTGTAAGAAAATGTACTTTAAACTCTTGTTATCAGTATATATCTCACATTTTTCACCATAGAGATAATGCCTCCATATCTTCAAAGCAAAGATTATAGTAGGTAACTCAAGATCATGAGTAGGATATTTTTTCTCAGGAATTTTTAGATGTCGTGATTCATAGACAATAACCCTATCATTCTACATAAGGACACAACCAAGTCATTTCTTTGATGAATCTCTATAAATAATGAACCCATCATTCTTTGATGGTAGAGTCAATATAGGATCATTGACTAATATTATCTTCAGTTCTTCAAAACATTCTTCACACTCTTTTGTCCAAACAAATTTAACCCCTTTACATACGATCTTCGTTAATGGGTTATCCGATCAGGCAAAATTCTAGACCAAACGCCGATAATAACCTACTAAACCAATAAAACTTCATACCTCAGTTATACTCATCGGGGCTGGCCATTCTTGGATTTCCTTGGTCATATAAGGATCAACATAGATTCCATCTTTAGAGAAAATACGACAAAGAAAAGAAATCTCCTAAAGCCAGAATTCACACTTGCTAAACTTCCCATATAATTCATGTCTTCTAAGATTCTTCAGGATAATGCGCAAGTGATTTTCATGATCTTCGTAGCTTTTGGAGTATAGCAAGATATCATCAATAAATACCACCAAAAATTCATCAAGTTATTCCTTGAAAACTCTATTCAATATATCCATGAATATAGAGAGTGCATTAGTCAGCCCAAAAGGCATTACTGTAAACTCGTAATGCCCATACCTGATTCGAAATGCTGTCTTCGGAATGTCTTCCTTCTTCACACACAACTGAGGGTATCCGGATTGAAGGTCAATCTTTGAATGGTATTGAGCTCTATGCAACTGATTAAATAAATCATCAATGCGAGGTAGGGAATACATTTTCTTTATTGTTATAGCGTTGATTTCCTTGTATTCGATACATAACCTCATTGATCCATCTTTCTTCTTAAAAAAAAGGACAGGGGCTCCCTATGGAGAAACACTAGGGAGAATAAATCCCTTATTACTCAATTCCTCTAGTTTTTTCTTTAGTTCCACTAATTATATATTGGCCATTCTATAAGGGGTCTTCGATATAGGCCTTGATCCAGGAATTAAATCAATGGAAAACACAACTTCTTGTTCTGGAGGATGTCCAAGTAAATCTTCCGGAAACACATCTATATATTCCTTCACAATAGGTACATCATCTTTTTGAACATTCCTTTCCTTACCCACAGTAATTTCCTTCTCTTCCTCCTAAATAATTGAATTTAGTTGAGATACTGGGGGTGGATCTAGATAAGAATTAGATGGTGATGATTCTTCTCTAAAGATAAGGTGCTCCTTATCATCATCATCAAAAATTGTAACATCCTTGTTCTTACAATAAATATTCACATCATGGTCTGAAATCCAATCCATACCGAGGATTATATCAAACTCAATCATAGGTATGATGATGAGATCAGCTGATAAATAACATTTATGTTCTCTAATGGGGACTGATTCACAAAACTTTGTTGCAATGATTCTTCCCTTAGGAGTATTAACTGACAACTCCCTTGTGAAATCAAATTGGAAATAAATAATTTTCTTAGAAAACTGGGAAGATATGAAACAATGCGATGATCCATAATCAAATAAAGCATTTTCTAAACTTGAGGAAACCATTAAATTACCTGCCACCACGTCTTTCTGAGCTTCTACCTCAGTAGTAGTGATAGCATAATCTTGGCCTTGATTCCTTGGCCTTTTTTGAGGTAAGTTTCCCTGATGCTTAGGACATTCATTTCCATAATGTCCCATATCCTGGAAATTGTACCATTGAACATCGGTAGCTTCTTTCTTCCCCTTGCAATCACGAGCTTGGTGGCCTTTTTTACCACACTTGTAATAGACTCACATTCCCTTCAAGCAAGTTCCAGGGTGTTTCTTCCCACATTTACTGTAGGATGGATATTCAAATTTTCCCTTCTTCCCCTTATTTCCATTCCCAGATTGATCTGCAGATCTTTTCTTATCTTTCTTTGCTTTAAATTCATAAGACATGGAGAATTCTTTTTCTGTCTTAATAGTACATGAGACAATGTATTCATACGACAAGAAGGATTGTGAGACTAATGCTCGATGGAGAAATGGTTTTAACCCATCAAAGAAATGATCAATATTACTTCTGGGGTTACGTATATAATCTCCAGCATACCTTGCTAACCTTGTAAACTTAGCCTCATACTTTTTGACATTCTCATCCTCCTTTTTTCTTATACTCAAAAATTTCCTTTCCATATATGCTTGATGGTCACGAGGAAAGTATTTTTCTAAAAACAGATCTTTGAACTCCTTCTATTCCATATTTGATACTTCATCATCTACCTTAGTGTTTTGAATCAATGACCACCATTGATTAACATCTCCAATGAGGAGGTAAACTGCCATGATAACTATTTCCATTTCACTAATCCCCAAAGCCTGAAATATTTTCTCTAGGGAACTTATCCATTGATCAGCTACCAATGGATTTGTACTCCCATTGAATGTTGGTGGTTGTTTCCTCATGAAGCAATCTAACATTTATCTTCCATGTTGCGGATCAGGGTGCTCCATATGGGTATGGTTATTATTCATAACCTAAGTGAGTTGTCCCAGTATGGTGATTAGCTGATCAGCACTAGTTGTATCATGAGCTCCACTATATTTATCTTGAGCAGGAGAGCAATCCCTACATGGAGTGAATGCATTGATATAGTTTCCATTTCATCCACTAGGCTCCATTTCTAAACAATGGTATAAACTAGATCAGTTTATGAATCAAAATACACAATTCCATACTTATAAAACACTTAACATAAATTGAACTATTTATGGATATAATCCATAATCATAAAAATGTTTTCTTTGAGGAAGTATATACTCATAAACCCTTCATAACAGTTTTTAAAGAAAATGAGATTTATCCTAAGCATATCCCCTGGGAGTGTCGTAACCAAGAGTGTAGCAAGGCCTGTTGTTGTGCACCAGTTCCCATTCAAGTCTAGCTCAAAGCGGTGTTTTCAGGTTTAACCACTAGGTACATCTGTGCCAGATCCACCTTTACCTGCTCGTTTCTAGACAGGGATGTATTTCTCAAAAAACTCACAAAATCTCTATAATACCAAAATTTTAGGAATTTCTTCTATACTAATCCTCAATGTTTATCTTAGGTCAATGTGCTCTAATCAGAGTTTATATAAATCTAGCTTCCAAGGTTTGTACTAAACTTCCCCTTATACCAACTGTAACGCCCCGACCCCGGTTTCCCAGAGTCAGTGCATTATTACATAATATTGGCATGATCACAAAAGATCAAATCTTGAAAGGCCAATTAGTTTAGTAGCCTTGGAATAACTAGATACATTCTTAAAGTTTATATTACATAATAAAGTGAAAACTACTACTACAACATCTTTTCTTCATATCCCCTCATACTATCCCTATAGGTCATTCATAAATTACTTCTTCACATCCTAGGAAAAATAAAACATTGAAAGGGGTTGGCTAAGATTCTCAGTAAGGATAACAATATAGCATAAACTTTCATAAATAAGTATAAACATTTAAGGTAATGTATAACTAAAACAAAATCCTTTTAAACTTCAGCTGCAGAATAATATGGCCAAGATAAAATGAAATAATTCCATTTACTTATTTACATGGATATTCTACTATTCAAATAATCACATGCAATATCAATAACCACTTTCACAATGATGGAATGCATAATGCAATACTATCATAACCACATAGTCAAGGCCTCGTGCCAAGAATACAAATAAGATTTTTTCAAGGCCTTGTGCCAAGACACTATTATGTCTTATGAGACCCACTAATGCATCGAAGAGCTATAGCGGGCTCCACCTGTCACTTATTAAGTCCAATGCATTCCTTATATGAATAGGTTTAAACATAACATAAAAATTCGTATTAAAACTAGTATATGAATTTTAAATACATTCTCTATAAACCATGAATGGTATAAAAATAACACATCCATAGTCAAACATATCACAAAACCATTAATTCAATATGGATGTTTTGTTTCATAATAAATAATCTCCAAATAGGCTTAAAATCCATCAAAGGATGTTGACATAGATGAAATCAAAACTATTTGAGAGAAATATCTCTGTTTTTTAAATCTTTTAAAAGTACCATAATTATTAAATAAAACATTTAACTTAAAAATATTATTATAATCTTGTAAGGGAAGCTTCAACGACTTTATAACGGCAGAAAATAGCTGCATCCGTCGTATAAGTTAAAAAGACATTCTTACCTGAATTCTGTCGAAAAGGTTAAAAAGGACCTTGTTTGGAAAACGATGGAAAGATTTGTAGGATCGAAATAGTGATGTAGATGCTCAATATACAAGAGGGGGGTGAATTGTATACTTTAAAAATTCATTTGGAACCTTTAAAGTTAGTTACGATTAACTATGTTTTCCTTAAGAAAAGGAAAGGGCTAAGTTTAACAAAGTTAAACTAAGCAAATTCACAACACCTCTAACACCGAATACAAACTTGGAAAGAGATTCCGAAAGTAGGTTCCGGAAATATGGTTCCAGAAATTGAAACGTAACAAAAGATTACAATATGAGATTCTACCTTAATGCATATAGAATCTAAATGAAATAGAGTACAAGTAAGGAAGTATAAGAAAGTTATACTTTCCTTATAATACAAAATTCAGTGGAATATAAACACGTAGTAGAACTACAAGAAACAAGATATAAGTTTTTTAACCAAAAGAGAAGGGTATTCAACAACCTTGGATAAAGGTATCTTGATTTATACTTTCAAGCAAGTCTTACTTACCCACACCAGGGTAAGCCCTCGATACGAAGATCAGAGTCTCTGTCTTGCTATCCCTGCAAGCCCTCAACTTCAAGGTAGTTGGAAACCTCTGTCTTCCTCAGCAAGGAAGCCCTCGAACTTCAAGGTAGTCGGCACCTCTTTCTTCATATCCCTGGAATCCCTCGAATGTAATCACCAACATTCGGATTCGCACGAAGATTTGAGAGTTAATAAGAGCCTCTCTCTCTAGAAATCACTTCAAGAAGATTAGTCAGCCTTTCATCCCCGAGCTCTTTCAAATGAGCTCCAATTTATAGGTATGGTTGGCTCCTTCCCCAATGGTCATATTTTCCTTAACGATCGGAGGGACCTGTACACGTGTCACTTAGACAACGGTTAGTTTATAACAAAATAGACGACATCGTTTTATAACAAAACAAGTGTAACAGAATGTACGACATCGTTTTAAAATCTAACTCAAAAGTTCAGAATGAAAGCTTCGGAGTGAAGATTCGGAGTGTAATGGAAATAATAAAGATTAGAAAAATTATTGAAGTGTAAGAAGAATGAATGTTTGGAGTCTATCCAAAATATTTTTTGGAGTCGGAATAAATTCAGAGTGTATAAAACAAAGATGATCAGATTCTGTTTAATAGGTGAATTTGGAATGAGAATTCGGAATGATAAATCGTCATCAGAATTCGTAATGAGATTTCATCATCATAGTTATTAATGAAAATTCATTATCAGAATTCGTAATGAGAATTCATCATTAGAATTTGTAATGAGAATTCAATGTCGAACTTCATAAGAATTCGTATCCTGAATCTGGAATAGAACTTAGTCAGAGTTCATATCCGGAATTCGGAATGATACATTATTACAGTTCTCATCTGGAATTCAGAGTGAAACTTCCTTACAGTTCTTATCCAGAATATGGATCCTCAAAAAGAATACATTATATCAATGTTTCAAACAAATCCTAGAAAACCGAAATGAATCCGAATTTTATACTTAGGAAAAATATGGATGAAAATATGATAAGGATAATTTTTCTTATAAAAACGATTTTCCTTATAAAAGAAATTTTCATTATAAAATCAATTTTCCTTAAGAAAGAAATTTTCCTTAAGAATAAGGTGTTTGTGATTTTCAAAACAAGAAGGAATGAAAAAGTCATAAGGAAAACCTTATTGACTCAACAATCTCCGCCTTTTTGGAAAGCACAAACATCCTTTCGAAAAAGAAATTCTAAGAAGAAGGAAAAACATTAAGTCTTATCTCCCTTTTATTTAAGGATATTGATGAATACGACTAACTCCCCCTTAGGCTTTTAAACTCTAAGGATCGTATTCTATATTTCCGGAGTGACATTTCATTACGAATGAGAAAGTATTCTTTAATGAAAAACTCCCCCTTAGATAAACTCTTAGTAGAGTTCTTTTTCCTTAAGGATATTTTCCTTCTCCCCCTTTGTGATTTTCAAAAATAATTCGACGGAATGGAAAAAAACAAAGTACATGAAAAATCAGTAATAACAACAAAAGAAACGACAAGCACAATTTTCATTAAGTTTGAAATCTCAGCAACAAAGAAAAATAGATACAACAAAAAGATCGGATTTAGCTATTTCGGATCTTTTTCCTTCGAAATGAGCCCCTTAAGAATAGTCTTGATCTTCTTCAGGTCTTTATGATCTTCTTCCTCTTGCATCTCTAAGACCACTATTCTTGCAGATTGAGCTTCAATATTTTCTTCCTGGGCTTTCAGCTTTTCTTCTTGAGCCTTGAACTTTCCTTCCTGAGCCTTTATCTTTTGTTCAAACTCGATCCAATGATCCCTTTCAAACTTCCAGTTTTGAGAAACGGAATTCAGTTTCCCATTCAGATATCTGACTTCTTGGATCCGGAAGTTCTTTTCATCTGTCAGCTTTTCATCAAATGAGGATGTCAGATCATTTATCTTTCTTTCCTTAGTCTCAAAGGCATCTTTAACATTGTCTTGAAACTCATCAAATAACCTCATCTCTTCAACAGTCTTCTTCGACCAGTTTTTCATCCACTTTCAAGATCTTCTATGAGCTTCGTAGCCAACAAAAAACGTTTTGAACTGAGCCTCTATTTCAACACACTTGTCCATAACCATAGATACGGAGTCCGTTTTCTGATTTAAAGCATGTTGGAGCATCTGGAATCTTGAGTCAATTCTTGAGAAGGTCGGAATGGTTCCCACCAACTTCTTTAAAGACTGAACAACAAAGTCATGCCCCAACGAGGATGACTCTGAATCTGAAACATTGCTTGGATAATTTTCTTCCTCAATAATCTCCTACTTCCTTTTAGATTAATCAACATATTCTCTTTTCTTGCTAGCCACTGATTTCGGAGTCTCAACAAGGAGTTGCTTTCCCTTGTCTTTTTCAGAAATCGATTCTTGATCAGGAGTTTTCTGCTCGCCAGTAGACACTTGAATAATAACATCAACAAATTTTTGAACAACATCTTCCTCATTCTTATCCTTCTCAGGAGTTACTAACTTATAGGATTCAGCCTATGAAGTTCGGAGTGATAGTTGTTCCAAAGGCGACCCCTTATAATCATCTACTTCTTTCAATAAGTCTCTTGTTTCATCACTTCCTTCAGCAACTACTTCTTCCTCTTCCACTTGTTGAATCTGCTCTATTTGCTCAACATGTTCATTTGTAATATCCTCCGGAAAATCAAGGTTTCTTCAAGGAGTCTTAGGTAGATATTCCAAGGAGAAAGATCTCAATACTGTAATGCTTCCGGATACTATTTCATTAAATTTTAACAAAGCTTGGACTGCCTGAGCTTCTGACATCTTCTTCTTGAGCTTCATTTCCTTTACTTATTTTTCAAGCTCATAATAAGTTCTCTCCTTCAAGGCCTTAGCCTCCACAGGGTCCAATCCAAACTGCGGATCCCCTTCATTCCTTTTCACTTTGTCTTCTCTCCACTTCGCAACAACCTCATCAGGATAGGCCTTCTTCTTCTTTGGTCTGGGAGGTGCGGTTTGAACTTCCTTAGATTTAGGATCCTGTACCTCAGCTGCAACTTCTTTCAACATTCTTTTCATTACTGGCTTAGATGATTCCAGTTCAGTAGCCTTCAGAGCCGCTTCTTCTGGATTAGGTAAATCGAAGAACTCACCAGTCTCCTTGTTGAAAGCCACATCCATCCTCTTAAGGGTATCATCACTGACCAACAAAATTTTACAAACCCTTGGATTAGATCTGCAAGTTTCCTTGAAAGACTCAAGGAACCGAACTATCAACCTCGATCAAATTGCTGGGTACATTACGATCTGGGCTCTGAGATTTCCTTTCTTAATATTATCAATGGTTATAAGAATGTTCCTCATGAATTTAAACATCCTTAGATTTATCAGGAAATCTAAGATATAGATCTCACTCTTCTTCAAGATGTCTTTATCACCTTTCCTCGGTATGATAAGACCTTGTACCCACAACTCTAGAATTCAGAAATTTGTAGGCAAACTAGCAATATTCGGAGCTTTTTCATCTGAGAGTCCAAGAGTTTTCAAGGCTTTTTCCTTGTCGAAGCTACCCTTAGAATCTGGAAACGCATGAGATATGAACTCTGCTTCTCCTTCATAGGTCAGCCCTACCAAGCTTACTGCCTTGGTATAAGAATGCTTATAAGTCTTTCCATAAGACTTAAAAGAAAATTTCTCCCTATTATCTTCCTAAAAGAAGGAAACTGTTTCACAGAACTTAACAAGTAACTCTGAAAAAACATCGTCTTGATTCCCCAGTTTGGACACAGAAATATCTTCCCACCCATTCAACTTAATGTTCTTCGAAATAAGAGAATCATAGTTGTTGAAGAAATCCGGATGGACTAACCTTTCTCTGTAAACTAACCATTGTGAAATAGGCTTAGAGGATGAAATTTCTTGAGAAGCTAACTCCACAGACATTCGGATCTAATGACCTCTAAGAAGTTCGGAATGGAGAAATCTGAAGTTTGGAACGGCCTTAAATCAAGGAGGCAGAGCTTCGAGACGCTGGAGCTTGAAATCGATGTGGGACAAGTATTTGGGTCCCCTTTATATAGGCGATGAAACGATATTTCAACTTCCTCGGTTGATCGAACGATTGTGATAGGCTGAGATCAGATCTGACGGTTGAAAACGAATTCTCAAGAAAACTTGAATCCGATCTTTTTGAGGTTTTTATTAAAACAAATAATTAAGAAAACTATAATTCGAAAACAAAATACAAGAAAATTCCAGCAAGTAAAATATGACTATGAAAACTTGAGTAAGGTAATCATACCTTTTGGATTGGCTTAGGAGGATTATTCGTAATGGGTAATATAAAAATGACTACAAAAGAAAACTTTATTATGAAAAGACAAAGTTCGAAAAAAAACTTTACTACGGAAAAAAAACTCAGTACGTAAAACTCATTACGGAAAGCTCAGTACGAAAAACAAATTTAGTACAAAAAACAAACTCAGTACAAAAAACAAATTCCAAGAATTTGGAAAAAAAATTATTAAGAGAGATTCAGTACAAAAGTTACGTTATGAAAATACCAGTACGAAATTTTTCATTCCGGATGTTTTCAATATGAACGCATCCATTCTAGAAGAATTCTGTACGATAATGTCCATTCTGGAAAATTGTAGTTCCAGAAATTCCATTCCGAAAATCTTCGTTCCGAAAAGTTTTAAAACAAACTTTGAAAAAACTTTGTTATTATATCAAAAAAAATGTACTCCCCCTATGAAAAGGAGTTTATTGCTGTAAGGAGACTTTTTCAATAGAAAGTTAATTAAGAAAGATTACCTTACGGTTATCATTCCTAACTTCTGTTTAATATATTCAAATCTATCAGAAGGAAAAGATTTTGTGAAAATATCATCAAGTTGATCTTGCGTTCCGATAAACTGAAGAATAATATCTCCTTTGACTGTGTGATCCCTAAGAAAGTGATGACTAATATCTATGTGTTTTGCACGGGAGTGATGTGCAGGGTTCCTACTGAGGTAAATGGCACTTGTGTTATCACACAAAATTTGAGTTTTAGTAAAACTCAAGCCATAGTCTGTGAGTGTGTGTTGCATCCACAACACTTGAGCACAACAACTTCCAGCTGCTACATATTTAGCTTCAGCAGTGGAGAGTGCTACAGAATGTTGTTTCTTGCAGGACCAAGAAATTAGTGAATCTCCTAAGAAATTACATGTTCCAGATGTACTTTTTCTATCCATTATACATCCACCAAAGTCAGCATCAGAAAAGATTTTTAGAATAAAATCATTTATAGATGTATAAAATAATCCTAGATCCATGGTTCCTTTAAGGTAGCAAAAAATTCTTTTTACTGACTTTAAGTGAGATTCCTTAGGATTGGATTGATATCTTGCACATAAGCATACTGAGAACATTAAGTCTGGTCGACTAGCTGTTAAGTAATGTAAACTTCCTATCATACCTCTAAAACATGTTTGATCTACTGGTTTCCGAGCTTCATCAAGATATAAAGAATTTGAGGTACCAATAGGTGTACTTATACTCTTAGTACTGTCATAACCATACTTTTTAAGAAGATATTTAATATACTTATGTTGAGATATGTAAGTCCCTTCTGGTTTTTGAGAAATTTGAAAACCAAGAAAAAAAGTTAACTCACCCATCATACTCATTTCATACTCAGATTTCATTAGACTTGAAAAACAGTCGGTCAAAGATTGCTGAGTTGAACCAAATATGATATCATCAACATAAATTTGAACAATCAAAACATGTTTCTTATCTTTCTTTATAAAAAGAGTTGGATCTGCATTTCCCTTAACATAGTTATTTTGAAGAAAAAATCCAGTGAGTCTATCATACCATGCTCGTGGGGCTTGTTTAAGACCATACAAAGCTTTGGTAAGTCTAAAAACATGATCAGGATGTTTTGTATCTTCAAAACCAGGAGGTTGTTCAACAAAAACTTCCTCTTGAACATAACTGTTAAGAAGAGAACATTTCACATCCATTTGGAAAAGTTTGAAATTAAAGAATGTTGCGAAGGCAAGTAGAATACGGATAGATTCAAGTCTAGCTACTGGAGCATAGGTTTCTTCATAGTCTATTCCCTCTTGCTGATTATATCCTTTAGCAATAAGTCTAGCTTTATTCCTTACTATGACTCCATTTTCATCATATTTATTTCTGAAAACCCATTTTACTCCAATAACAGAAGTTTCCTTAGTTATTTCAACCAAGGTCCAGACTTTATTCCTTTCGAATTCATTTAGTTCATCTTGCATTACTTTGATCCAATCATCATCATCTAGAGCTTCATCCGTGCTTTTTGGTTCTAATTGGGAAAGAAATGCTAGATGTTCTACTTCATTTCTTAAGGAACTTCTAGTCCTTACAGGTTGATTTACATCACCAATGATACTATCACTGGGATGATTCTTAAGAAACACCTAATTTGGGTTTTGTAAAACCTGTTCATCAACATAGGGTAGAAAGTATTCTGGAGTAAATGTTCCAGAAGTATCTTCTTGAACATTATCCTTATCAGAAGGTTCTTTTATCAAAGGTTGATAATCAATTTTTGAAAACACTTCCGAGGAAGTAGGTAGGTATGGTTTAAAAACAAAAAGATCTGACTCATCAAATTTTACATGTACTGTTTCTTCAACAGTGAAAGTATTTTTATAAAAAACTCTATAAGCCTTAGAGGTTGTGGAATATCCAAAGAAAATCCCTTCATTAGATTTTGGTGCGAATTTATGTATGTTATCTTTAGTATTCAAAATAAATACTTTGCAACCAAAAACCTTGAAGTAAGATAGTCTTGGTTTTCTACCATTCCATAACTCATAAAGAGTTTTATTAAGAAAAGGTCTAATCAAAACTCGATTTATTGTATAGCAAGCAGTACTTACAGCTTCATCCCAGAAATGTCTATCTATAGAATATTCACTCAACATGGTTCTATTTATTTCTTGAAGAATTCTATTTCTTCTTTCAACTACACCATTCTGTTGAGGAGTTCTAGGTGCTGAAAAATTGTGAGTAATACCTTTCTTACTACAAAAAGTTTCAAAATCAGAATTTTGAAATTCTCCTCCATGATCACTATGAATAGTTTTCAATGGAAGGTTTTTCTCATTTTTAACTTGAGCTCTAAAACTATTAAAATATGAAAAAGCTTCAGATTTCTTTGCTAGAAAATAGACCCAAGTAAATCTACGGTAATCATCAACTAGAACAAACACATAGTATTTGCCTCCAATACTTCCAGTTTGTGTTGGACCAAAAAGATCCATGTGCACTAACTATAATGCATCGGTTGTTGAGACTTCACCAATTGATTTAAAACTAGATTTATGTTGCTTTCAATATTGACAAGGATTACAAACTTTAGAAGAATCAAATCTAATCTCTGGTATATCCTTAACTAGTTTCTTCTTAGAGAGTTTACATAGGTTTCTAAGATTACAGTGTCCTAGTCTTCTATTCCATAACCATGAATGATATTCCATTTCACTTAGTCAAGGTAAATCTTGACTCCTGAGGTCTTCTAGGTTGAATGTGTAGACATTCTCTTGCCTATTGTCTAAGAGAATAAAATCTTCCTTGGAATTGTGAACTAAACACTTATCATTCCTAAAATTCACAAGGTAACCTTCATCACATAACTGAACTATGCTAATGAGGTTGTGGTTAATACCCTTAAAAAAGAACATTTGAAATTAATGTTTTACCAAGAAAAACAATATTACCAATACCAATAATCTCACCCTTAGCATTATCTCCAAAAGTTACCTTTCCTCCTTTCGTTTTGATAATCTTTTCAAAAAAAGATTTTGTTACCAGTCATGTGCCGAGAACATCCACTATCCATGTACAATGTATTGTTGCTGGTACTCTCTTTATTTTCCTGAAATCAAGAAGAAAATTAGACTTTCGGAATCCAAACTTGTTTGGATCCGAGATTTCCAGACAATAAAATTTTAGGTACCCACATCTTCTTAGAGAAATAAGCTTTGTGAAATCCTAAAGATTGGGTTTTGTTTAATGAACAATCTTTTGCCCAGTGGCCACCACATTGACACTTAATACAAAATGGGGCACTTTGAGGAACAAAATAATTGTTACTGAAAATTGGTTTTGCATGGGTATAACCAAATCCAGATTTATTTCATAAAGGTCGTATTTGGGAATACATTTTATCAAAATTTTCCTTACCATGGGTAAAGTTTGATAAACACTTCTTTAAGGAAAAAATTTCGTACTTGAGTTTTACAACCATGCTTTTATCCTCAAAATCATTAGTTTTAAAACTAGAGTTAGGCTCAAAAATATTTTTATTAGAAATTACGTTTTCTAATTCTTTAGAAAGTTTGTTCTTCTCAGAACATACTTCCTCAAGATTTTTTCAAATAATTTCAAAATCAGCATTTTTCCTATCAAGATCTTTAGAAAGATCTGATATCTCTTTCGTAAGAATAGAATTCCTAGAGTTTTCTTTATCAAGTTTCTTATTGAGTTTGGAATTTTCAATCTTAAGAAGTTCAGCAAACCTAGAGACTTCTTCATAAGTAGGTAAAGTATTTTCATCATCAGAAGAAGATTCTTCATCAGAAGAGTTATAATACTTACTATCATTAGAATTTAAAGAAAAATTGGTCAATTATTCAGAATTTCGTACCTTAGCCATAAAACAATGATTATCAATAGGTAATCTGGCTATAAGACCAAGATTCTTCTGTCCTGAAGATTCTTAATCAGAAGATTCATCTGAATAGTCACCACCATTGGCACTCCAGGTGTCATTATCTTTCAAAACATTCTTAGCTTTGGCTTTATAATATTTATTTTTGTTCCTGTCGGAATGCCTTTCTTTCCTTTCTTTCTTTTTGAGCAAAGGGAAATCTGGTCTAATATGTCCAGCTCTCTTACATTCATAACAAGTAACTTCTCCATATTTCTTATCTTTCCTATCCATTTTCTTATATTGTATTGGAAATTTCTCTGGCCAGCTGTCTTGTTCATCCTTCGAGCAAGATTTGATAGTTCATTTTCTGAGACTTCACTCTCAATAGATTCGGATTGGAAAATAACTTTCTTAGACTTGGATCTGGTTACTCTCTCAGGAGTCTTAGCTTTCATCTAATTTGAAGTTGTTGTAAAATCAACAGTACCATTTCCATTTTTCTTTTTGATATTGTCAGCATCTCTCTTCATTCTGGTCTCATGTTGTAGAAGAGTTTCAAATAATTCATCAAGAGTAATTTGAGTGACCTTCATGTTCTCATCTATAGTTGTTCTCTTGGATTCCCACTCCTTGGGCATAATATCAATTATCTTATCCACAAGAGCTTCTTCATCTAAACCTTTCTCTCCCATAGACTGTAGGCTGTTGAAGATATTCATAAATCTCTGTTGTACTTTACAGATTCGTTCACCATAAGGAAAATTGAAGCCATGATATTCAGCTCTAAGCATAGCTCTCCTAGTCTCAATCACTTTAGAAGATCCAAAGTGTGTAACATCTAACTTCTTCCAGATACAGTTAGCTGCTTCGCAAGATGAAATTTGGCTATATATATTTCTAGTCATTGAACACAGTAAAGTATTGTGTACCTTATAGTTGAGTTGATATTCTTTCTTTTCCTGATTAGTAAAAGCTCTAACTTCCTTGTCAGGAATTTTATAATATTCAGTAAGCATAACAATGTTTTCTACACAAGTATTGATAACAAAAGTCTTCATGCGATCTCTCCAGTACTCATAATCATTACCATCAAATATTGGTGGTCTTCTAGGATTCATATTATCAATTGAACCAACATTAATTCCTTCCATACTTATAATAACCTTCGGCACGAACTTTTTAGTAGATAAGTTTCGTAATAACAATGTTCGGAATGAGAAAGTTCATAATGGAACAGTTCAGAATGTAAAAGTGAGCAAGAAAAACTTATTCGTAAGTATAAGTATTTCAGATACCTCCTTTGATACCAATTGTAGGATCAAAATAGTGATGTAGATGCTCAATATACAAGAGGGGGGTGAATTGTATTCTTTAAAAATTCATTTGGAACCATTAAAGTTAGTTACGATTAACTATGTTTTCCTTAAGCAAAGGAAAGGGCTAAGTTTAACAAAGTTAAACTAAACAAATTCACAACACCTCTAACACCGAATTCAAACTTGGAAAGAGATTCCGAAAGTAGGTTCCGGAAATTAAAACTTAACAAAAGATTACAATATGATATTCTACCTTAAAGCGTATAAAATCTAAATGAAATAGAGTACAAGTAAGGAAGTATAAGAAAGTTATACTTTCCTTATAATACAAAATGCAGCGGAATATAAACACGTAGTAGAACTACAAGTAAAAAGATATAAGTCTTTTAACCTAAAGAGAAGGGTATCCAAAAACCTTGGATAAAGGTCCCTTGATTTATACTTTCAAGAAAGTCTGTCTTACCCACACCAGGGTAAGCCCTTGATACGAAGATCGGAGTCTCTGTCTTACTATCCCTACAAGCCCTCAACTTCAAGGTAGTTGGCAACCTCTATCTTCCTCTGCCAGGAAGCCCTCGAACTTCAAGGTAGTCGGCACCTCTGTCTTCCTATCCTTGGAAGCCCTCGAATGTAATCACCAACATTCGGAGTCGCACGAAGCTTTGAGTCTTAATAAGAGCCTCTCTCTCTAGAAATCACTTTAAGAAGATTAGTCAGCCTTTCAGCCCCGAGCTCTTTCAAATGAGCTCCTATTTATAGTTAAGGTCGGCTCCTTCTCCAACGGTAATATTTTCCTTAAAGATTGGAGGGACCTGTACACGTGTCACATAGACAACGGTTAGTTTATAACAAAATAGACGACATCATTTTATAACAAAACAAGTGTAACAGAATGTACGACATCGTTTTAAAATCTAACTCAAAAGTTCGGAATGAAAGCTTCGGAGTGAAGATTCGGAGTGTAATGGAAATAATAAATATTAGAAAAATTATAGAAGTGTAAGAAGAATGAATGTTTGGAGTCTAACAAAAATATTTTTCGAAGTCGGAATAAATTCAGAGTGTATAAAACAAAGATGATCAGATTCTGTTTAATAAATGAATTCGGAATGAGAATTCGGAATGATAATTCGTCATCAGAATTCGTAATGAGATTTCATCATCATAGTTCTTAATGAAAATTCATTATCAAAATTCGTAATGAGAATTTGTCATTAGAATTTGTAATGAGAATTCAATGTCGAACTTCATAAGAATACGTATCCTGAATCTGGAATAGAACTTAGTCAGAGTTCATATCCGGAATTCGGAATGATACTTTATTACAGTTCTCATCTGGAATTCGGAGTGAAACTTCCTTACAGTTCTTATCCAGAATTCGGATCCTCAAACAGAATACTTTATATCAATGTTTCAAACAAATCCGATAAAACAGAAATGAATCCGAATTTTATACTTAAGAAAAATATGGATGAAAATTTGATAAGGATAATTTTTCTTATAAAAGCGATTTTCCTTTTGAAGCAATTTTCCTTATAAAAGCAATTTTCCTTAAGAAAGCAATTTTCTTTAAGAATAATGTGTTTGTGATTTTCAAAACAAGAAGGAATGAAAAAGTCATAAGGAAAACCTTATTGACTCAACAAGATTCCATTATAAAAAGTCAAACAAGGGTATAAATGAAATTAACCCAGATTCTGTAAAATAGTAAGAGTGTGTTGAAATACATTTTTAAGAAACATGGATGTGGATGATAAAGAGGTCTAAGTAGATAATTACATATAAACAACCTCATATAATGAATAGATTGTGAAATAACCCTTACCTTGTACATTTCCTTAGTTGATGGTATGTTAACCTAATTTATAATAGTTAGAACATTGTTATTAAATTATACAAGAACCATATACATAATTATGATATCATATATGATCTTCTAATAATTCTTTGTTAATAATATTTTAGTATTATCATCGTTTCGGGTGTTAACTTACTTGTTTTCTTTTATATGTTTTGTTACATAAGTTGTGTTTTTTATAGATAGGTTATATATTATTCATATCCATAATGATATCAAGTCCTTAAACATTAATTTTAATCATAAAATGAGAATTATACTTGAATGGATACGATGGGGAATGAATCTCATCGTGTTCGTGGAGACGGTAGTCCGTACGTACGCATGAGCGACAATATCATTATTTGGATATTAAAATAATAAACAATTGGATGGTATATCATATATATATAATAATTATCATGATATATTTATTATTTAAATTAATTACACATCATTATTATACCCATACAAATAATAATGTCTTGAATAACAACAACACCACGACGTGGAGACGGTAAGTCGTACGTACGCACGTATGGTGACATGTCATTCAAAGGATGGATAGAATACTGAATATGGTTGTACCATATTTATAATAACATCATAGTATATAGGAGATACTGGAGTTATAATTTTATAATAGAAATAATAAATAAAGAATAAGTTGAAGAAGAAAGGAACTTGAAAGAGGGTTGTGAGAACATTACCTCTTTTTCGGGTTCTTCCTTTTGATTTGATCCAAAGGGCTATATAGGATGGATTTCTGGTCAAACTAAGGCCTCTAGGTTGAATAGAGAGAAGTTTAGAGAGTATTTGGGCAGGGGTTGGCCGAGCCAAAAGGCTTTGAATGTGTGAATTAGTGAGAAGGGGGAGTGCCCTTTTATAAGAGGGGTGAGGACCACCTTTGGAAAAGCTAAAAATATTATTTTATAATAATATCATATTCAGTTTCTAATGGCTCTAAAGAGGATTATTTAAATTTTAAGGTGGGTATAGGTCGAAAACAACTCAACAAATAGGTTTTATACTGGATTGGGTCGCTTTATTAACCTTATCTTTTAGTTTTAACTCTAAGTTAAATAGTTTGACACTTACCATGTATCTTTGTATTTTTATATTATATTGTCAATAAACTTACTATAAACTTACAAGATACCCCCATGTGATCCATTAATGATACACCTATCATTATATAGGTATCTTGACTGATCCATAGATTTTTAGGAATAGAATATAAATTAATAATATAATATTTGTTTTAAAAACCCTTTTATTTCAATTATGAAACTATTGGATATTTTGTTTTTGATAATTTTATAACATCATTATTAATTCGAAAAAAAATTATATAATCAGTCCTAATATGTAATAGTATCCTAGAAAATTAGTTTAATTCATAAAAAGTCTCAAATTACATTTATTTTGATATTTATAATATCAATTATTTTAAAATTTCATTAATTAGATAATTACTGCATCACCATTGTGTCATAAATAAATTAAATTATTTAGTGTCTAAAAATTATAAAGAAAATACCATTATGTAGGAAATATTTTTATATTTCTAATTAATATTTATAATCGAATTTATCTTATGTATAACCCTAAATTAAAAATGTTTTAGTTATTAAACATTGATTTTAACTTTTTTTAACTCTTCTTTGAATTAAATAATAATAAATGTCCTAATCTAATCCAAGTGGACCTAAATGATAATATTTTTTTTTCTAAGGTTGTTTTTGGTCGTGATACACTTGTCCAATAGAATTCGGACATATGTTAGAGTAATATTAATATCATTTTTACCCTTAATTGCCCTATTTACATTTAATCGTGGTAAATAAAAGTAAAACGTTACTATTCACCAAAAACTATTATCATCTCATTGAACCACATTTACACCTTGATATTAACAGTGTCTCTCGGATTTTTTAATTTCCACCCACAGAAGGGGTAAAATTATGTTTTATGTGAATTTCCAAATTCTCCTAGGAGGTGGGTAAAAGACGGTGGAAAGTTCATTAAAATTTTTCTATATCTAAAATTATTCTAAACTAACTACAATGAATTACATTGAACTTATATAAGTATTATGTATCTATTTTTACCTTAATTAAATTTAAATTAAAAAAATTATTTAAATAAAAAGTCGGTTTTAACCAATAACTCAGTGTTTTTCACTATTCATCAAAAATTGAATGTTTCCAGAAAAATACCAAAAATTCACCCTAGGCTAATTTCGATATTCCGAATCCAAAAATGAAGTCCATTTTGAAAGATAAAATTTTTAAAATTTCAAAAAGTGTGTATTACTATTCATAATGGCTAGTTTGATTGGTTGTGGTGTGTGTTAGAACTCGAGGTTGCGTACAACTCATGCTACTGTATTATTCAAAGAGAATCATACCGTGGAAGCTTGGGGTGTTACACTAGGACTATTGTCTTGACAAAAACTACAAAAATTCCCTAACCAGAATCCTTATTAACATTCTAGAGTTATGGTATTCAAAAAAGATCATCCCTGAGGTCTATAAAAGGATATCTAGAGAAGGTTTCTCTCAAAGATGGTAATTATCTAAACAAAGATCTTTCATTTTATTTTTCCTTTTTCCACATTCAATGATATCTTAACACTTAAAATATAATAATGATATTATATCCCATATGATTATATGTTATTATATTTATGGAATATTATTTATCCATCTCCACTTACATCAAATGTGAAAGGAAATCATTAGTCATGTGTATGGTAGACTACTACCTCGTGAACCGATATAGTTTGTTTTCTATCACCGTCTTTCAAGGATGGTAATAATGATGTATTTGAAACATATATACGATATTTATGATATTATTATACTTATTTAATTTTAATATCACATATACATTTTTAAATTATATTCCATTTACAATATGATATCGCCACTCGTGTGTAAAACGGATTACCGCCTCGTGAAACGATGTGAGTCATTCTCACATATTATTTACATGTAATTTAATAATGTAAACATTAATAATTATATGTGGTATAAATAATGTGATATTTATTTTCTAAATTTAATATATCACCCACTTTCTTACCCTTTCACCTGTTAAGGTAATGATATTGTTGCTTGTTTATACGTATAACCTACCATCTCTAGGAAGCGATGAGATTCATTTTACAAGCCCCACTTTTATTGGTGGTTATAATACTATATATAATGAGTAAATTTAATATTTGTTCCATTACTATGATTCTGGATATGAATTAATTATATCCTATAATAATTAATTGTAACTTCTATTACAAAACATGCATGAGAAAACAATGCAATTAATACCCAAAGAAAAGATATATTATTAACAAATGACTGGTAAAATGTTATAAGAGGATCATATAGGATATTAAAAAATGAATATGGTTTTGTAATAAATTATTTATATGATTAAAACATTTATACTTGATGTTAAATCATGCTCAACCATAACTAAGCATGATGTAAATTATTTCATCTCAATTTACATTTCATTGAAGAATTATTTATTATTATACACCAATTCAATTTTATGTGGTGTATATACAACCCATTTGACCAGTGATATCATGATTCATACATATATTATGTTATTGTGTGTTCCAATTTGAATCATTTTATCTAAGGGGATTTGATGTGAAATTACCCAGTGGTAAAAGTTATTATACAATTTCATTGTAACACCCCCAATTCGGAAGCCACTAAATCGGTGCTCTGGGTTGGGTAATAACATGAATTCAATAATACCTCCTTATATAAAGAAGGTTTCTTAATAGTAGATAGGGTCCAATAATTAATGTGGGGAGACTATATACCCTTATATGAGAGTAGTCCACAATAGTTAATAATGTAAATTTCAGAAGCTATTTCTAATATGAAATAAACACAGATAGCCAAACATCTCCCAAAACATGGTGAAAACCACTATACAGTAATAACCATGTCATGTCATTATAATAGTGATAATAGTGAAGGAAAACCAAAATCAATAAAAATATAAGAATACATAAAATGGTCCAGACTCCATGTCCGGATCCTCATTCATGTATATCCCAAGAAAGACTTAACTCCCTAGCACCAAGCCTTTTCCCTTATCTGAACCTAAAACAATGAAGTCTCCTCGGGTACCCAAGGTCTATCTGAGCAGGGTGTGAGTACAACTCAGAAGGCCACCCTTAATGGTGTCAATAAAATATTTAGTCTAAATTGGTAGTGCATGAAAGTATTAAATTAAATACAAGGTAGTCCAATACACAACTTGAGTTCCATTAGTTAATAATGTATACTTAAATCATTTCTAATATTATTACAATTTTCATCACTTATCACATTATAATTGTTTAAACCCTTTTATTCATTTGTTTCATAAGTTATGAATTTATATAATTTAGCAAAAAGAAGTCTAGGGAAATAAATCACAAATCATAATGAAAAATGTAATCTCCCTATCTCCCTTGGGTTAAACATGTCACAAAAAAATAAATTTCACTCACCTAGAAAACTTGGTCCTAGTGCGCTAATCAAATGTAACCATTAGTGGAATTGATTATCCATCCCCTTCCCTTAACCATGCATTTGGGGGTTACATTTAGAGCCTCATTGAAACTCAACTCGTGGGTGTAGAGCCTCTAGTCAATACCCCACACTGCCAAGCCATGTTCACATGTTTATTTATCCAATCACCACACACATACCATAACACAAACCATACTAAAAAAATAACATAACAAGCATAATTCATAAACAAAAACATGGAATCAATTTAATTTCATAACCCATTAACAAAATTTCCATTTATATTACATACCCATTTATCCCATTTCTATTTCTTATTCCTAACTTGCTAAGTATATTAAATAATTCCCATACATTAACCAATTTACCACATTCATAAATTCCCAAGCCATTTCCCATTTAACAAGTTCTTTGTTTCATATGAAATAACCTTATTAGTAAAATATAACATAATTCATATTCCATTTAACACAATCTCAATTAACCCAATTGACACAGTTATCATTTATAGCCCTCAGACCGTCCTCCAATTAAATTTTTTACATTTCTTAGCTAAATAATCAATTAAAAATTAACCAAATGACCTCTTATTCCATTATAAAATTCTATAAACATTTATCATTATCTACCATCTAATTAAAATTAACATAACAACATGTTCTTCATAGGATCTACGTTATCACACATAGCTCTACCTTTAGCCATACCAATTTCTAGGATCGGGAATGTCGGTGCATCCCATGGGTGGCCCTAAATTAGTCAAACCCTCCTTCATTCATCCCATGGGGATCATGTTGGATTTAACATTTTATTTATACACCCATTATACCAAACTTCACAAAAGGAATCATGAACACCACTAGAGAAAAACCAAGAATGCAATCAAACATGCACAAATCAAATCAACAACTATGTGATATAACTTCTCGAACATATACATTAAATCAATTGATGAATGCACTCTTAAACATGTCCTTAGATCTATATTCAATAAACACTCCATGTTTCAACATAACATCCACTTGAAAACGAGGGTTTTAGGTATTTAGAAGAAGATAACCCAAGATACAAGCCTTAATCAGGATAAGATAGAAAAGAGAAGGATTAGACTGACCTGGAATTTTGATATGCAACCAATGGTTCCCCAAACATCCTAGAAACTAGGATGGTAAATAATTGGGAGATCTTGAGGTTATTATTTCATTATTAAGAATAGAGGTAGGAGAAAGGGGAGGAAAATTTGGTGGAGGCTTAAAAATCTCAAGATGGAATATTTTTTAGTATTTTATCTTTTAATGGGCCACACGGTTTACCCGCACGATTTTTCAAATCATGCATAAATAGTGTGCATGCCACAATCTATGGGAATTGAGGCCACACAATCACCTGAGGAGCTCCACATGGTTTTTCTAACTTTGTTCCAACCATGTGAAATAACATTATCCAAGTTTATATGGTTTACCAGGGAATGACGCAAAAAAAATTAACCATTTATAAACTGTGCGTCTTTCTTAGATTGGCACGTTTATCCTTCATTACATGTCCCAAACCCCTAGAACACCTCCAAGTCCCCTCATGCACCCAGTGAGCATTTAATTAACAAAAACATAGGATTTCAAACCAAAATTTAGACAATGAAATACCTCCACAGAGCTGGGGGTTTACAACCTCCCCACCTAATAATGGCTCATCCTTAAGCCACTCTACACAAGCATTACTGAGCTACCAAAGTAAATATATCAGGCCAATGAGCCGGAAAATTCCACTACCTTTCCCAATGTTCCACCTAAACATTACCATGTGGTTATAAAACCTGAACGAAGGACATAGTCATTCCCTGCAATACTTCCTCACTATGATCCACAATAAAGAACTGGATTTTCATTAAGGGACACATCATACTCATCCTCTAAATCATAAACCTCAAACAAGTGAGAGGGTTTAGGGTGATACTATATAAGATATGCACTATAAAATAATCATGTATACCACTATACTGTTGTGGAAGAGCCAATATGTAAGATACCTATCTGATTTTCTACACAATCTCAAACGGCCCTATCTACATGGGAGCTAACATAACCTGTATCTAAATCAGACGGTGATAAAACCTTGATAACACCTTATGAAACACATGATCACCCATTAGAAACTAAAGATGTCTGTGATCGATATTAGTATAAAAATTCTTCCTACTTTGATCCATTTCCATGTGTTTCTAAATCTACTGAACATTTTTCAATGTATCCTGCCTGAGACTTAGTCCTAATAACTTAGATTCTTCATCTACCATCCAACACAATAGAGATATGCATAGTCTATAATTATGTGACTCAAATGTTTCCATATAAATTGTAGCATGGTAACTATTATTGTATGTAAACATGACAAGGGCCAAATTATTTTCCCATGATCCACCAAAATATAGAACATAGGCCCTCAACATGTCCTCAAGTACCTAAATGGTATGCTTGGACATTCCATCCATCTGTGTGTGGAAATTTGTACTCATGAATACATAGGTACCAATATCCTTTTTTCAATCCCATATAGAAATATGATTTGGAACGTGATTCATGATTAGAAACTATTTTCTATGATACCCTGTGCAACTCCACCACTTCATGAACATAACACTCACCCAACTGAACCACGATGATTGTCTCTTGAATTAGTAAGAAATGAGCCACCTTAGTCAACCAATCAATAAATACACTAATTTAATCATTCTTATAAGGCATCCTCATAATTCCAATCGTGAATTACATTGTTATATCATCCCATTTCCACTCAATAATAGGAAATCGATGCGACAAAACACATGGGCACTTGTACTTGGCCTTCACCTGTTGAAATATAAGGCATCGCACCACAAAACCTAGTACCTCCTTCTCCCTTCTATTCCACCAATACATCCTCTAACAGATAACAATACATATTATTTAACAATGCATATTAGTTGATCTAGAATTCACTACCCACTTTGATACATGAAACTCACACATAAAATCTTCTCGCATACATTTTGGCACAACAAAATGACTATGAATACAAAAGATCCCATCTTCTAAAATGGATAAACCAAAAGGTGACTCCCCAAATTTGAGTATTTCCCTCATAGTCACACATTCTGGGTTGTCATGTTATCAATCTTTAGTCTGGATCATAAGAAAAAACTCAACTTCGAGATATTCAAGGTTTATTTACCTTTTTCCACCCTTCACCTCAAGATGTATTTCAGTAAAAAATTCAATCATATTTCACTCAGATGATGACTTCTAAACCGCCTGACTTTGATTTTTCCAACTTAAGGAATCTCAAACACTATTTCCCTATTCATTGTGTAATCCTGCTTAAAGTCAAAGGATTTTTTGTACTCAAAAAATATTTATTGTTGATGATTCAATTCATGCTGATAGAAAATGTACTTAAGCCTTTTATGGTCGGTGTACATCATAAACCACTCTCTCAATAAGTACTAATACCATGATTTTAACGCATGAACCACTGAATCGATTTCAAGATCATGTGTGGTATAATTATTTTCCTGATACCTCAATTTTCATGAACCATACATAACAACCTAATCATCTTGGATAAAACATTTTGCGAAGATAGCACCAGACACATCACTAAACATCGAATACTTCTTACCCAACTCAGGTAAGATCATTATCAGAGCAGTAGTAAAATGCTTCTTTAAATCGTGGAAATAATTCTCACATGATTTCTACCTCTCAAACCTAATTCCATTCTTAGTTAAACCTAAAAGTGGTTATACCAAAATGAAAAAATTATTTAATAAACCTTTGATAGAAACCCTCTAAACCCAAAAATCATAGGACATCATAAACCTTAGTGGGATACTCCCAAGACACAACTGACTTCTCTTTCTCTGGATCCACTAAAACACCTTCCCTATAAATGATGTGAGCCAATAAATTCACCCTATCAATCTAGAGGGGAAACTTTGAAAGATTAGAATAAATCATATTCACTCTTAGTGTACTCAAGATGATGATAAGATTTTTGGCATGATCATCCTGAGTATTTTATTACACCAGGATTTCATCAAGAAAAAAACCACAAATGGATCCAAATAAGCATGAAAAGATTGATTCATTGGATCTATTAACACTTATGATGCATTGTTCAACCCAAACGGCATCACCAAAAACTCATACAACCCATACCTAATCCTGATGTTAGTCTGTAGCATGTTAGAAGGTCTCACCATAAATTGGTGATACCCATACCACAGATAAATTTTTAAAATCACTGAAGAACCTATCAACTGATTGAAGAGATCATCAATTCTTAGAATATAGTATCATTCATCCAATTCAATTTCTTATTATTGACACCAATCCTCAACGATCCATTGGGCTTCTTAGAAAACAATACTTGAGATCCCCACGACGATGTACTTGTATGGACGATCCCTTTTCTTTATAACCTCTATAATTTAGCCATAAATACCTAGAGTTATACTAACACCATTATATATGATGGTATTGAAACAGGTTCTTCCCTGGAAGTAACATGATCATAAACTCAACATCTCTCTCAGGTGGCAGCCCAGATAATTCCTCTAGAAACACATCCTAGAATTGATCCTCAGTGGGAGGAAATAATTTTTACTCTACTTTTTCATCATCAATAACAAGCTAAAACACTTGGTCTATGAGATATTTCAAACACTAGAATACTATCCCTGCACAGCCTATGTGAACATCTGACTAACCAAGATGGGCATAGGTGTCTCCCTCAAGAGACATAAACATTAACCAATGATGATAAGAGTTGATATGGGCCTGGTACAACACTATCCAATCCATTCTCAGAATTAGGACAAAATCTATCATCTCAAGGATGATTAACTCACATATGAAACAATAACCACCAACCTCTCGAATACAAACCCTACATTTTCTGATATCCTCAGATCACACCCCCTAATAGAGTATCAGTAGATATAACCCCATAGAGAGGCCCTATTACATGGTCCAACACAACTAAAAATTTTGTAAAGTAAAAATAACATGAGACACATGTGTCAATCAAAGAACTAGAAAGAGAGTAATCTATAAGGATCATACCTCGAATTGTCGATGGTCTAGTCTCGCCACCTCTAGGTGTATACTGGTCTATGTGATGATGACCTCCCCTCTTCCCTAGGATCTAACCTGGGTCCTGGGTGTTTCACTACTCTACTGATATGGACTCTCTCACACAGGAGTACCATGTCCACCACCCCGACCGGTATGACCTGTCGATCTCTAAAAAACCTTCTGATATGGGGTAAATGACCCCCGTCTAACACTCCTCATCAACCTAGATCTCTCATCTCCACCCAGCTGTCAAGTATTCTTTCAGAACTTATGCACATTCCTCGTCCTAAAACATGATCGACATGCAATATGTGGTCAAGGACACTAACCCTACATGTTGTCTGACCTTCCTCACTAATTAAAAAACAACTGGTCAACTCACTGAGAGGTCGATTAGCTCTTCTGACTACTCTACGCAATTCCACCCTAATGGAAACTCCCAAAATGACACTTCCATCCCTCAATAATCCCCAAAACTCGTTCATCCAACTAGAACCCTAAGTCCACTACTTGATTCCCCCTTCAGGTTCCCTTTTGAGATAATGGTATGATCCACCACCTCTACAATCCTCTTAAAATGGATGATATTCACCTGGGATATGATCTCATGCCTAAGCACATCTTGTAAATGTTTCACCTTCACTGCTTTGTCCCCTAACAATGCTATAAAAATGAATCATAAGATGGTGAAATGACTATCCTAATCCATTACCAAAATAACCTATTGGTTCTAACTCATAAACTTTGTAGCTTTCTCCTACCACATGGTTTTTTGATAGAAGTGTTATAGAATATTTTCTTGGAAATATTATCATATCATTCCATAATCATACTCAGTCTGAACCATGAGTTCCCCCCAACAATTTTCATAACCTTTCAACATATAATACACCAACTTGAATCACTTCTTGGAAAGAGTCTCCAAATGGTCAAGAATCATCTGGATGGATTCTATCCAGAACTTTTCGAACTCTAGTCCACCCACTCTAGTGAATATCGTAGGGTGTTGACACCGAAACTCTCTAATCTTCTGGAACATACTCGGTATAACCCACCCTGGGACATATTCCATCATCTACATAAATCATGAAAAGTTATGAGGAAACTACACTTTTATATTACCCTAAATCACTATGTCTTCTCTCTCTACTACAAGGGGGGAATTATCTAAAACATCATATTATCTCTCTAGTAACACGTTTATTTGCAGTGGAATTTCTCTACAATGTCAAGAATAAGTCATAGAATTAATAACATAAAGCATACATAATTTATACATAATAAGGAACTTCAATATCCATAAACAAACCATTCAGACACACTATTCCAATGCATATCATCACATTTATATCACTACCCTATACAACACCTACAATGAGTTATAATCAACATAGGGTAAACAAATTCCCAGAGCCATGGTATTTCACTAGAAACCCTTTTAAAACCATTTCCATAATTTCAACGTAAATCCTTCCCCTTAAGCACATTTTTATATTTCAGGTCTTATTACAACCCACAATTAAATAATTTACACCTTTTATTAAGAACAATTATTTAACATTTCTTAATTATTTCTCCCATTTTACCCTTTTTTATCACACTTATTAGACAAAATTTATTTAAATTTCTCAACTACATAAAATACATTCCATCATTAATATCCACCAGATCCATATCATGTGTGACTGCCATGATGTCTTCCACCTATGTTCCTAGGTTCATAAAATAATGCATGAATGCTCATTCTAGTTCCTTTTTTACAATTAGTAAAATACCACCTAACCATTGCATCACACAACAAGTGCATCACCTAAGGTTGAAATATCATTCAACTGTAATAACACTCAATGGGAACCCCAATCCCCACCTTGGATACTACTTTATACATAGGTTATATACTCCCAAGAATGACTTTATTTCCAAGACCAAAGACATACTATTCTCCCTTATATCATCCCAAATAATAAAACCATAGAAATGAACCCCTTTAATACAACTTTGAAAAATCCCTGACTCAGAAGAAACTAAACTGGTGCTCCGAGTCAGGTTGTCACATGACCTCAAGCACTCCTCCCCATATGCCAGATGTTTCTAACTAATAGTGAGGGTCCAATAAGAACCATTGGGAGAAAATACCCCATTTTTCTAGGGTAGGCCACAACAATTATAACTGTAAATTTTAGAAATAAATAATTAATAAGTAATAAACATGAATATAAAAAAATCTCTCAAAACATGGTAGAACCCACAATCCTACAATAACCATGTCATGTCATGCTGATAGTTCTAAAAGTGAAGGAGACCCAAAATAACAACAAATATTAGAATCCCCAAAATGGTTCTGACTCCATGTCTGGATCATCATCCATTCATATCCCAAGCATGACTCAACTCACTAGCACCATCCCATTTCCCTTATCTGAACCTACAACAATGAATTCTAGTCAGGTACCCAACAAGGGCATGTTCAGGGATTAAGTACAACTTAGTAGTTAACTGCCAATAGTGTCTGCAAAATATATATTCTAAACAAATTGTGCATGAATGTGTGAATGAAATCCAAGGTATACTATAAGATAACTCAGTTTTAATTAGTGAACAATTTATATATAAACCATTTCGAAAATTATTACCAATTTCATCACTTATCCCATATGTATTATTTAATCAATTTTCATCATGTATTTCAAAGGATAGGAATTTACATCATTTAAAAAAATTCTTCTAAGGAACTAAATCACTAAGAATAAGGGAATAAATCATCTCTCTATCTCACTAGGGGTAATCATGTCACAAAAAATTAATTTCACTCACAATGATTCCTTGCTACAAGTTGACTCATTGAATAGAACTGTTATAGAAATATATCCTCTATCCCCTTCCCTAAACTGTGCACTTTTTGGTGGATTTTGGAGCCTAAGTCTAACTCGGCCCGTGGGCATATAGCCTCAAGTTAATACCCCACACAACCAAGCCTTGTGCACATGATTATTTATCCAATCACCACACACAAACCATATCATAAACCATACTAAAAAAAATTACATAAAAAACACCATTCAAAACCATAAACATGGGAATCAATGTTATTAAATAACCTATTGACACATTTTTCATTTAAATTATATAACCCATTTATCCCATTTCATTTTTTAGGCCCAACTCAATAAGAATATTAAATAATTCCAATACAATAACCCATTTATAACATTCATCAATTTCCATTCCATTTCCCATTTAACAAGTTCTACATTTCATATGAAATAACCCTATTTGGAATTTCTAACATAATTCATGGGCCATTTAACATAATCTCGATTAACCTAATTAATACATTTATCATTCATATTCCTTAGACTGTCCACCAATTACCATTTTACATTTATTATCTCAATAACCCATTAACAATTGACCAAACGATTCTTTATGCCATAATCCATGTCTATAAACATATTTCAATATCTATTTTCCAACTCAAATTAACATAACAACATTTTCTTCATGGTTTCTAAGTTATCACACATCCCTCTACCCATTATATTGCCAATTTCTAGGTTTTGGAATTTTGATGCACCCAATGGGTGGCCCTAAATTGGTCGAATCATCCTCCCTGAATCCCAAGGGGTCATTAGGGGTTGAAATTATCATTTATAAAACCATTATATGAAATATCAATAATGTAATCAGGAACATAATAAAAGAATGACCAAGAACACAGTCACATAGGCACAAATCAACTCAACAACTATGTGATATAACTTGTAGACCACCTAACATGAATATATTGATGAAAGAACTCTTACAAATGGAATTATATTTTGATTAATGAAACCCTTAAAGATTCAACCTATGATCCACAATAAAAAGAGGGGTTTAAGGATTTAGAAGAAGATCACCCAATATAAATGCCCTAATACAGAGAAGAGAGAGACATGAGTGGGATTAGACTAACCCACAGCTTTGATCTACAACCAACAACTATCCAAATAGACTAGAAGCAAGGGATATAGTTTATTGGAAGCTCTTTTAGTTCCAAGTTTAAAACTGGGGATTAAGGTAGGAGAAATGGGATGGAAATTGGGTAGAGACTTAAAAATACCAAGATAAAAAAAATTGTAATTATTCCATCTTTTAATGGGTCTCTCAATTTAACCCCGTTGGTTTCCAAACCATGTAAAATCCACTATCTATAAGAAGTGAGTTTTAATAATTACTTGGGGAACTTCTGATGGTTTGACTAACTATGTACCAATGGTATATAATTCCACTATCAAAGGTTTCACGTTTTTTCTCAGAATGCCAGACAGTTTTCTTAACCATGAAAAAACTATGTGCCTTGTACATATTGGTGTGGTTTAAATTATTTTTATGTATTGAACCATCATAACACCCCCAAGTCCCCTCATACACCTGATGAATATTTAATTAATAAAAAATAAGTTATTGAAACCAAAATTTAATCAAGGAAATATCTCTCTAAATCCATGATATTAAACACACTTTCTTTTGTGATTGTAAAATTTCCTTGGAAACAATCACTTTATTAGATTCATTTTTCTTTGAAAATTAAATTTTTATTAAATATCTATATTAATGATGGATTAATATGATTATTTTCCAAAAAATGTTCAATTTTTACAAAAAAAATTACATAAAAATTTATTTGATTAACTACAGAAATATTGTTAAATTTGTATCCATTACTAAATATAGATATTTGATGATAAGGAATATTTATTTATGAATTTAATAAATTATTTGATATATGAATAATTATTAGGATAAAAAAATATGGGTGGAGAGTAGTATTGAAATCCTCTATATTAATGGATAGGTCTCATAAAAAAATTACTTGGCTAAACCAGATGAGTTTGTACCTATTAGTTTTAAACCAGTTCGGAAGACTGGATGAGTTTGTACCTAGTAGTTTTAAACTATATTTTTAAATGTATTGAAGGTATAGGTATCATGTTCCTAATATATGAAATCAAATAATTAATCATTTAATTAATTTAGATTTCCATTATTATTATTATCCATGATATTGTTTCAGTGATATTATCATTGGGTACATTTCATTATTGTTTATTTATTATATGGCTTGTGTTTTAATTTATTTACCTTTCCATAATAATTATTCCTTATCTCAAAATGATAATCAAGTTATTTAAATAGATTATGTGTTCAGTTATATTCCTTTATATTTTTATTATTCTTATTGATTCATGATATCTTCAGTTGTACTTAACCCTTACTGAGAATTTGAATTCACCCTTATTTTTTTCCCATCCAAAATATATAAAGAAAATATAATCAAATGTTTTTTCAAGGAGGCAGTTAAATTTATTTTGTTATAAATTATGTTTTACATTCTACTCCCAATATAAAATGGGTATCAAGTATGTATATGGTTCTATAAAACTGCTAAACTAATAGGTCCTTAATGATTTGAACCTCTGTATCTATTCCAATGTAATAAAGTAAAAAAATAGATCTATTATATTGAGGTCGGGGTCGTTACAATGTTTTAAATGACATAACGATGCTAGGAATACCATATTTTAGTTTCCAAAAATTTCATAGTTGAAACACTATGGTTTTTTTTCAAGAGTGAATAGATTAGATTGAACTCTTCTATGTTATGAAGGAACTATCCCACTACATGTCCCTAACCTTCCTCCTCTTTTCATTAAAATAGGCACCTATAGTATTCATTAGAGGTCCACCCATCTGTGTACTGAAGTGTAGGAAAATACCAGATGGACTTCCATTCCCCAAAATACTCTCAATGGTCAGGGCCTTCCTTAGAACCTCTAGGTATGAAGCTAGATCAAAACAATATACCTAATTTCTATGGTCGAGTTTCTGTTCGATTTCAAAATTACTAGGCTTATGAGCCTCAATATCAGCCAGAATTAGTGTGGAATAGAGGAGCTTAGTAAAATGTGTGGAGTATGATCACACTATTATGGGGCCCTAACAAAGCTCCATGAACTCCTAATTTTAGTAAATATTCAGTGTGTAATGGATTAACTCCAACAAAAAAATCATTAAAGGATTCCAATGAGATTCCATCAAATCAATTGGCCAGACCCATAACTCCCCACCAATAATTAAAAGGTCCATAAAAATAAATTATGTCATATTACCCATTCTATCTAATATGGTCCCAATGAGTTTGAGGATACTCTTTATGGTTTCCATATAATCCTCAGTATCATGTGGTCCACCCATAACTTGGTAGGATAGGGGTGTTGGATTTATAAATCCTTAACATAGCCCACTATAGATTTTAGTGGGGGTTAGTAAGGAACTAACTCCTACAACATTAGGTCATGTGCAAGAATGGGATCTATAGTATACTTCCTAATGGGTGGTCACATTAAATGTATTTTGTGTGGAATCATCTATAATAGAAGAAATATAGGGAATATAAATAGAACAAAGTAAGTCTATGGGATCACATAAGGTTTTTACCTTGGATTTTATATGAAACCCAAGTTCAACCCCTCCTAGCACTAACCCCAATCTTAATTCATTTATGATAGTCACAATAATCATATATATACACTAACACAACAACATTATCAATTATTATAATCAATTATAATACAGATACAACACAATAGCATGGAAATATTGATATATCACACTATCAAATAAAATATTCTAAATAGAAAACATAATCAAGAAATTTAATTTAAGAAGTGTTATGCATCAAAACAATAGGCGTGTATATATATATGACATGTGAACCTACATGCCTAGTAATGAAGCATGAATGAATGAAAAATCATGAAAATACTATATCAACATCATGTGAATCACCCTAAGTGAATTTAAAGAACTATAATATAAAAACAGATTTCCCACATTATAATAACTCAGAGGTCCACTATAAAATATTGTTCATGCATTTGTGTAGTTCTCATGCCCAATTCCCAACCATCCTATCCCATATCTACCCGATACAAAATAATGGAAAAAAGAAAAACAATATTGTGAATCTTGATGCTCTAATACCATTTTATTACATCCTAACCTGACAACTAGGTCGGATCTGGGTGTTACATGACCTCATGTGAACCTCCGCATATATAAGAGTTTGTCAACTTGCAGGGAAGATTTGGTTTCATCAATGGGGAGACTATACCCTATGTATCATTTCATATGATTGATTATAAAAATAAATAATTTAATAAAACATCATATTAAACATTGAGAAGAGAAATAAATTTAATATATTCCATGAACATAAAAGGTATCTCAATGTGGAATGACTTTTCAAAGAATTTAACGTAGATAAATAAAAAGCAAAAACAAAGAGTCCACTAGAATTAATCCATGTCCTTTTACAAATCCAACATCTTCTACTCAATTTTCCACCATAGGGCCCTTTCCCTTATCAATATCCCTCATGAAATCTATAAGTGCACCAAAATTATTGAGTAGGGTGTGAGTACATGACTTAATATTACACCACCAATATATCCTTGGCCTGATCTGCTCATGTATAGAAATTTAATTCCCTAATGATTATAAATGTGTATATGGGATAAAAATACAATACAAGACATAGAGTTTGTGTGCTATCTTAGCTACCAGGAACCCCCATGTGTATATGCTTTGACTCCATGCCAGAAGATAACAATACTCTAGTAAAAAACCATCGCTTGTAAAGGTTCCTCACAATTACATGTGAACATGAAACTCAATGTTATTTATCCATAAAGAGGGAAATGTCACCCAGAATCCTCGAGTTGATAATATCATATACTTACCTTGTTAGGCTACCTCATAGTGAGAAGAACTTGGAAAATCATGGCTAACTTAATTTCATCCTTAATATGACACCATGACAATCTCATACCTCTACCATGTTCTCAAGTCTCTCTCCACCCCAAATGAAGGTCAGCACACTCCCCCCACAAAGGGATAAATATTTCATGGTGGTCCACATATCTCAAGTACCGCTCATAACCACCTAGTCATCATAATATACATAAAATGTGAGAACACTATAATTCGTAACATAACAACATGAATATAAAGAAAGATATATAAAATATTGTGATAAAAATTAAACCTCAAATTGAATTACGCTAGTATAACTCATGGAATTATATATAATGGGGTTTACACATACCCATGTGATTATAGTCAAAAAAAGAAATTAAAATTCAATACATAAATTATAGTATGTCAAAAAGTGTAAAAAAATATACCATGAGGTAATGAACATCCTACAGCAAGTCATTAACAATGATACCACCAAGGTCCACTGAAGGTGTCATCACCCAAATCCTCATTTCACACTAATTAGAGTATTCTTTCACTCTGAGATCTCATATAATTGGTTTAATAAAACATTTCATGGATTATAGAGAATTTAAAATTGGATTCAAAATTAAAGGGGGTTAACCAATCTTACCCCAGGTTGATTGTTGTCTAATGGAATCGACAAGGATAAAAGAATAAATAAATAGGATATCTCTCTGCAAATCTCGGGGTCTCCATGGTGCAAAGTAGAGGCTGAAGTGTAGAGGTAGTGTTGGAAAAAACACAACCATGGTGAAATTTGGACACTATAGTTTAAAGGTTCGAACCACAGTGCAATACTTCACCGGAGGAGCACACCATGGTCACAGTACAAGGTTCCATAGCAGTATGGAGTACTGGAGGTCAAAATACATGGTTCATAAATAAGTAATATGGTGTAGAATTAATCCAATGCATGAACCGCTATATTTTAAAGGGGAGGACCATGGTCACCGAGTACATATTTGTACCCCATCAGTTCTACTATATCTTTTTCGGTTAAGGGGGAGTATAAGGTTTGTAAAGCCTTCAGGATTAACATTCCATGTGAGTAAATTCACCACATAAATCCTCCATAAAATAATCTTGAATTATTACCATCACATCACTTTTAATTTTGTAACTCCCATGAATATCGAAAACCTAGATGACCATTTGTAATTGACAATGAGTTTTCTCTAAACCATGGTCTGAGGTACTATAGTGTAGCCTCCAGTGAGCCAGCACTTAGTGGCCTAACATTTGTTCCAATATCACATTGATGGTCCACATTATGGTTAGTTTATTATATAAGTTTCATGGTCTCAAAAAAATGGCACCATTATAGTGCATAAATCACCTCTATAGTGTGGTATTCCTCACTATGGCGTAACCACTTAGGCTATGGCGTGGTACCTCCTGTTTAGGTAGTGAACTTGCCAAAACACCCCCTTAAACCAACTTTTTATTTTTATATAACATAGGATTAAATTATAATTTGTTCCAACAAAATACAAGGATAAAACAATATTTTCATTTAACATCATGAGTTTTTAATTTTTATATGTTTAATGATTAACTTTGTGAATGCCCACTAAAATAACTTTAAATGTCATTTAATGTTTAGAAATTATTTTTATTTCTTTATAAAATCATATAAATACGTTAATAAAGCAATTTGATGTTATATATTAGACTATATCTTGAATATTACATTTATTTTTCCATTTATTTTTTGAAATTGCCTTCATGGGCCTTAGATATTAGAAAATGTGTTATCATGATTAAGTCTAAAAGGGTTGATGAGGGGTTAAATAAGAGATATGGTTAAAAATATCACATAAACCTGTCTAAATTTTATTTTTTGAATTTATTTCAACCTTATTCTCTTTATATTTTAATATATTGAACATTGGATCCAATTAGAATGAGTGAGATAGGTCACTACAAGAAAACTGCCGTTTGGTGGCGGTTTTTAAAACCGCCGCGAAACGCATTTTTGGGCCGTCATTTCGCGGCGGTTTTAAGAACGGCCGCGAAAAAACCGCCGCTAAACGGCAAAAAAAATTATTTTTTTTTTAATTTTTTTTTATTTTTTTTAATTTTATTTTAGGATTAGCAGCGGTTTTTTAATAAACCGCCGTGAAATAGCGGCGGTTTCGGTAAAACCGCCGCTAAATTAAATGAAAAAAAAACGTGAGAAACCCCGAAATCACTAAAACGACCATAACTTTTGATACGGGCGTCCGTTGAAGTGCCACGACCAGTCAAATCGAAGCTCATGAAGAGATCTAGAGGCACATATAATAAAAACCATGAGACGATCTAAGGTGTGGAATATATTAGAGTTATAAGAAAGTTGAAAAAAGTTCTCCCACTTCAAACGGCCATAACTTTCGCTCCGGGTGTCCGTTTGGGCTCTACCACATATCAAATCAAAGCCAGCGAAGAGAGATACGCATCGGTTCGACACAAGAATGCTTCTGTTGGGTTTTTCGACCCCAAAAATCTCTCCAATGGCCTTCAAAACCCCATTTCCTTCACCGGTGTCCCGTCGAACTTATCTTCAAACAGACCTAACTTTCGATCCGCATGTCGGTTTGGCCTCCTCCACCTTTCAGATCATAGCTCGTTCCATGAGCTTCAGTTTGTCTAGTCTCGGCACCCACATGCACTCCTAAATCATATGTTATGGCCTTTTTAGTGGGTATTGGGTTTGTTATGTTTTTCAGTGTCTCGTTTCTACCACCCGTTCTCCGTCAGCTTTTTTTAAATGGTCATAACTTCCGATCCGTCTGTCCATTCAAAATCTTTCACCTTTCAGGTTGAAGAGCGTTTCAGGATCTTTGATTTGACAGGTCGCGGATCTAAAATGGACTCTCGGATCATAAGTTATCTCTGTTAATGTGAGTCCAATGTTTTTCTCTCTTTATGACCGTTTTGACGGGTTTCAACGGTAGCTCCATTTATTACTATTTATTTGGGTTTCCATGACTTTTTATCTTTATCAATGGTTTTTTATGGGTTATTATGATGGTTATGTTGAATTATTAAGGAGTTTTCAAGAGTTGTCACGTGTTTTCATGCGTTCTCGTTTTTTCTAATGTCTCATTCTTCAAATGCCTCTCCATCCTTTATCATGCCTTTTCATGATTTTTCATCCCTTATCACGTCTTTTCATACTTTTTCATGTGTTTCCTTTATTATTTATTATTTATTATTTATTATTTATATTTATTAATTATTTATTTTTGTTTATTATTTATATTTATTTATTATTTATTATTTATTATTTATATTTATTTATTATTTATATTTATTTTTTATTAATATTTATTTATTATTTATTATTTATATTTATTTATTATTTATATTTATTTATAATTTATATTTATTTATTATTTATATTTATTTATTATTTATTATTTATATTTATTTATTATTTATTATTTATTATTTTTATTTATTTATTATTTATTATGTATATTTATTTATTATTTATTATTTATATTTATTTATTATTTATTTTTATTTATTATTTATATTTATTTATTATTTATAATTTATTATTTATTATTTATTATTTATTTATTATTTATTATTTATTATTTATATTTATTTATATTTATATTTATATTTATTTTTTATTTATTTTTTATTATTTATTATTTATTATTTATTGATATTTATTTTTATTTATTATTTATATTTATTTATTATTTATTATTTAGTATTTATATTTATTTATTTTTTATTATTTTCTACTTCTTATTTATTATTTATATTTATTTATTATTTATTATTTATATTTATTTATTATTCATTATTTTCTATTTATTTTTTATTTTTTATATTTATTTTTTATTTTTTATTTTTTATTTTTTATTTTTTATTTATATTTATATTTATTTATTATTTATTATTTATTATTTATTATTTATTATTTATTATTTATATTTATTTATTATTTATATTTATTTATTGTTTATTATTTATTTATTATTTATGATTTATATTTATATTTTATTTATTATTTACTATTTATTATTTATTATTTATTTATTATTTATTATTTATTATTTATTATTTATTATTTATTATTTATATGTATTTATTATTTATTATTTATATTTATTTATTATTTATTATTTATTATTTATTATATTTATTTATAATTTATATTTATTTATTATTTATATTTATATTTATTTATTATTTATTATTTAATATTTATATTTATTTATTATTTATTATTTATTATTTATTATTTATTATTTATTATTTATATTTAATTATTATTTACTTTTTTTTATTATTTATATTTATTATTTATTTATTATTTATTATTTATTATTTATTTATTATTTATTATTTATTATTTATTATTTATTATTTATTATTTATTATATATTATATATTATTTATTATTTATTATTTATTATTTATTATTTATTATTTATTATTTATATTTATTTATTATTTATATTTATTTATTATTTATTATTTATTATTTATTATTTATTATTTATTATTTCTTATTTCTTATTTCTTATTTCTTATTTCTTATTTATTTTTTATATTTATTTATTAGTTCTTATTTATTAGTTATTATTTATTAGTTATTATTTATTATTTATTATTTATTATTTATATTTATTTATTATTTATATTTATTTATTATTTATTATTTATTATTTATTATTTATTATTTATTATTTATTATTTAGTAGTTATATTTATTTATTATTTATTATTAATATTTATTTATTATTTATATTTATTTATTATTTATTATTTATATTTATTATTCCTTATTTATTATTTATTATTTATTATTATTGAGTTTATATTTATTATTTATGTATTATTTGTTTTTTCAATTAATATATATAAGTATATTAAATTCTGTTTATTAAACACATGGCGAGCTTGCTGGAGTGGAAAAGTCCTTGGAAAATATGCAAGAGGTTAGGGGTTCAAATCTCACCAAACGCAGAATTTATTTATATTGCATGGGTATGCATGTGCATGTGCATGGGCATGGGCATGGGCATGGGCATGGGCATGGGCATGGGCATGGGCATGGGCATGGGCATTGGCATGGGCATGGGCATGTGCATGGGCATGTGCATGGGCATGTGCATGTGCATGTGCATGGGCATGCATGGATAAAAAAATAAATAAAAAAAATACAAAATAAAAAAAATACGCAATAAAATAAATAATAAATAAAATAAATACGAAATATAAAATATTATAAATAAAATAAATACGAAATAAAAAAACAATAAATACGGAAATAAATAAATAAATAAATAAATAAATAAATAAATAAGAAAAATAAAATAGAATAAAATAAATAAAATAAAATAAATAAATAAAATAAATAAATAAAATAAATAAATAAAATAAATACGAAATAAAATAAATAAATAAATAAATAAATACGAAAAATTATTAAATAAAATAAATACGAAAAATAAATATATAAATAAATATATAAATAAATATATAAATAAATATATAAATAAATATATAAATAAATATATAAATAAATATATAAATATATATATATTATTAGAAAAATAAAAATAAATTACAAAAATAAAAAAACAGCCACTAAAAAACTGCCGTGAAACGTTCTTGCGACGGTTTTGAAAATCGCCGTGAAATAGTTTCCCGACGCACGATTTGGCGGCGTTTTTTCAAAACCGCGGCTAAATGCCTTTTTTCCGTAGTGGGTATTATATAATAATATTTTAGGTATTTACAGTATTTCCACCTACCCCACTTATTAAAAGGAAGCACCTCTCCTCGCATCCTCACACCTCATGATCAATTAAGTTCAAATGATATAAAAAAAATATCTTCCATGATTACTTATCTATATTCTATATATATTTTTTATTCTCCAAATATCATCTTAATAATGTTTAATGTGTAATCTAAAGGTGTATTTCTAAAGAAGAGGTATAAATCTTATCCAATATCTTTTAATTTATTTATTCTTATACCTCTTTATATTATATAATAACCATGATGATATAATAACATTGGAATCATACATATAATTAAAATTTATTATTATGATGGAACAAGTCTTATTCTTCTCCACTTCATTCTCATGGGAAATGAAAACATCACCTGCGTATATGTGTGCACTACTACCTCCACAAAGAAATGTGTTTCATTTTTCATAACCAACTCACAATGATAGTTATTATGATGGATTTAATGAATATATATGATATTAAAAACAAAATTATAATTTTTTAAAGATAATATTTTACCTATCTACAAACCCTTTTTCCTGTTCAAAAATTATATTGTCTTTCGTGTGTGTGTGTGCACTACCACCTCCATAATGTGATGTGAATCATATCTCATGTACACATTTCATGGATGATTATCAAATTTTATTTAAAATATAATAATATTATGTGTATAATGATTAATATTTTTTATATGATCGGACCATAACTCATTTTTCCATGGTTAAACTATGAATGTTTTATTGGGATTATGAACGTATCATCTTCAAAACATCTGACGAAAAATTAATTGATTCTATAAAAAAATTAGTAATGAAAATAAATGAAAAAATCCATAATTATAATAGAATAAAAGGAAAAAATATTATTTAAAATAATAAATCTAATATGATTTTATTATTCAAGTATTAGATAATTTATAAAATGATTCAGGACATGTGGTGGGGGATTTTCCATTAAAGCATTGTTTTAATGTTTTCCTTTCAAAATATCTTCCCTCCAAGTCGATGTTCATAAAATGTTTCAAGAATTTTATTATTTATGTTAAAATATTTCTAAATTTCATTTGAAACTACTATTAAATTTCTTTAAAAATTATTGAAATGAATATTTTTTTAAAAAAATTTAACAAATCACTTTTTATTTTTTACAAAAGTGTAAATAAATGTTATATTTTAACATATAGGCATGAATGGATTTTCCCTACCTCCTGAAAATTATTTTCATGGAATGTAACTTTATATTTTTTAATGTTTATTTTCATGGAAATTTATGTTCTCAATATCTTGGAAGTTTTTATATAAAATGTTATCAAAATAAAATGATATTTTCCTCATGTTTTCAAAGAAAGGTTTGAATGTTATTTTAAAGATATTTTTCATCTATTTAAAGTTAATTTTATGATTATTATATTGTATTAGATATATAATATAATGATATTGTTCATATTATTTATTTGGATGACTTATTATCATGTTATTCTATTTTTTTAATTTCCCAGAATACCCTGAGAGTGGGGGGGGTTAATTATGGTGTATCCCAAATTGAAATTTTTTTAGGATCTGGTTCTCATGTTAATATGAATAATGTTCAACCAGTATAAATTATAATTGAAATATAAAAACAGTAATAAATATATAAAAATGTAAAAAATCATAGAAAAAAAGGATATTACTTGGTTCACCACAAACGGATAAATCCAAGGAGCATACACCAACAAAGTGTTGATGTCCAAAAATCATCTATACCTCACTAGTTATAGAGACACAATGTTTTGTTAATGGTAACTTCATACCAGGTGCATTGTATTTAAAATTATTATCATAGTTCACTCCAGACCAATATTTAACTATTACTTATTAACCTCTATGCACTATCTTGCTGAAGTATTACATCAGTTTAATGGCTTATGGATCTCTTCATGATTTTCAAGATAAGAATCAATGAGTTGAATATTTATCTCTTGATATATGCACAATGAAATTAAATATACTTCTCTTATTATTTCATCAAACTATATTATATCAACTTATCTGCATGGGATTTGGGTGAAAACCATCGACAATATAACTACAATAACACTTTCTTCTTGACAAAAATTAAAATATTGGAATTATCTTGTTAAGAATATATTCTTCTCAATCCTGATATAGAAAGGATAAATTTCCAAATTAATATATACAAATTTATAATAAGAATCTATCTTCACTTTTTTCAATCAAATTTACATTTCACTAAATCCATAATTAATAAATATAAAATATTGTGTCTTTATTATTATACTTTGAAAAATTACTTTCTAACTATTGTACTGATGATTTAGCAACAACTACTCCATATAACTAATTGATCACTATACAACATATTATTAGATAACTAAAAATATAACCCAATTCACATAACATCAGGCATATAGGTTTCATGAATATTTACTCTTCAAGTGATCCACCAGTTTCACAATACGGTTCTACATCACACCACTCTAGCAGTCTAGGTTCCCTATCTTCACAATTAATCATTCCATTTGATAGCTTCATGCATGATTTAATGCATGTATCCTTCTCTATATCATGTAATACATCATACATAATATCATACCTCTTAGTTTTTATATGAAAATAGAGGCACCTTTATTAACTAGTTCTCTAAATCTCTCAGATTATGCTCATTTGAGTCTCTATTTCAAATCTATCTACAAATGAGGACATATAATTGAATTTATAGGAAAACTTAGACCACCTCAGAGCCCTATTTAAAATAACCTACCGATTTACACACATTATCCTTATTAAATATTCATATTGAATCAATTATCATGTGAAAAGAATAAAACCTCCATCATGGATCGTGAACATATCATTCATCATGTATCAAACATGTGGGGTCAATGTCCATAGCATATCTATCATTATATTTTATTTTATAATCATTCCAAAACTATATCTATGAGTTTTTGACACTAATAAATAAAGAGTAATAATATGATCATTTATCATGCAAGTAGAACTGCATGCTCTAGTTTCTCTCACATAAGAAACATCTACCTCAACATATTCATAATTGATCAATATTCACATCATTGGCTTCTTATCTTGATGTTATTATCCCGTGAAGGAATATATAAATGATATTGATCGATCCAAATTTCTATTTTTCATAATATTTCATGAAGAATCATGAAACTGATGAAATATTTTCATTAACTTGGTTTCCATTTTACCTGAAGATCCTACGCATAGAAACCCATGAGTTCCACAGAGTATGTTTAATATATCAATTTTAACATGTTTCATTTACATTCTTCACAAGTGTCATCTAAAATATGAATAATACATGAGATGAGTGAATCCAGAATTCATTGATCCTTTGATATAATTTTATCTAATAATTAAATCTTCCCTAATAACTACTCGTTCATGAAATGGGGGTAATATCTACAACACCACACACCCAAACTATCTCATGGGTTGCACTACCCTGTGAAGACCATCCATCACCCATCAAGAACACCATGTATATGGTGTAATTTATTTATGTGTGTCTATACTAGTACTATGGTTCCAATAAACACCTTTTCCTCTATATTGGTTAGCCATGGTTGACCTCAATTCCCACCTATGTAGTGGGTGAATGAGTCCCATATCTCATTGGATAGGTTGGACTATATTTTTAGAAAATAATTATAAAAAGTGTTAAGATATATTTTCCATAAAAATTCATCAAGCCATCATTTTTTATAAATCATCAACAAATTTCTTTTTTTATCTTCAAATTTACTCATAAATTATGATATCCATACAAACACTCTATGCATCACCATTTTAAATGTTATCTTATGAATCTTGTTAATTCACTAAGTCAATATTACAGAACCATATAATGTTAACAAATAAAATATTAACATCATGGTCGCAACATTATTTTTTTAAAATATAATCCTTCCATATTATAGTTTTCTAAATAAGAATATGATGGTTGGTCATGTGTGGAATTTTTATTAATTTATTTAATATGATGAATTAATTGGACTTAGTAAGTGATGGTTTGGATAATTATATCCCCTTGATGCAGCAGTAATTACTGTGAGACAAAATAGCTAGTGTATTTGTTGTATTTATACCCAATTATTTATCATTAATTATCATGAGGCATTTATTGTGTGTTTATGATGTCTTGGAACAAGTACATGAAGGTATGATTATGATTTATGACATTTTGAATTACATCATTATGAAACTAGTTATTTTTATCCATGTGATTATTTATATTTTTATCCTAGGACATATTTAATGTTCCATTTCTTGATGGATTTTATGGAAATATTTTTATTTCATCCTATAAGAAAATGAAATTTGATTTAAAATATTTTTATGCCCTCTTTTGGGTAAAACAATTTATTTCAAGTTAAATCAGTCATGTTTTTTAATAACATTCTTGAATAATGATTTTTTCCTTATGCTTTCTTATGAATTCATTTATGAAAAAATTTGAGAAAAAATTTGATTTCAAAAGAATGTAAGTGATATTTTAAACTAAAAGTTTATTACAGGATAAGGAAGATATCCTTATGGGTTTTCATGAATTTTAAATTGATTAATAGGTTTCATTTCTTTTTATATCCATCAATAATAATGGTTTTTTTAACCCAATTTCTTAAAATGTGTTTCATATGTATTAAGTATTAGTAGAAACAATTTAAAGGACTATCATTCTGATATGCGGAAGAATTTTTATAGAAGAAAAAGTGTTTTGAATTAAACATGAGTTCCAATTTATGAATCATTATTTTATAGAATAAAATAGAAACTGAGTGAAAGTGATTAATTTTTATTATTATGGTTTCATATATAATATTTTTATCTAATTATATATAATTATAAACTAAAAATATTTTCGAAATGTAAGAATGGGAAACCCCTATTATAAATCATGTAATTAAGGTTTATTTAAGTTTTAGGGTGTTTTAGTTTGTATCAAAAGAAGTGATTAGATTATTTTTTATGTTAGGTATTTATAATGTAAGGATTAATTAAGAGTTTTAGATACGATATTGGGATAATAAGACCATGTATAATCATACTTTTAATGGAATTAATAATATTTTGGAGTTTAATGTGATGAGAGTAATTCAGATATATTTATTGATCATTAATAGATGATTACTGAAAGTTTACCCTTTCTGTTTAACATTATTAATGTGAAAAAAAATATTTTAGGAATAAGGACATTATATTTTGTGGGAATAATCTTAAAGGTATTGATAACCTTTAGGATTAATATGATATTTGATGATGAGGTAATTATGAATAATTAGGGTAAAAGGGTTATTACATTTTGGAAACATATGTTTTGTCAAATAGATAACCGTGAGATTGAAAAGTGATTTGGTTACCAAGTTATTAATAATTTTTTGAATAAGTTTACGATATTGGAAACATTAAATGATTAAGTTAAATGGAAATGTTTTTGGATTCAATGGGATTTTATTTGAATAATAAATATTGAGTTATTTTTTAGAAGCATATATGATTTCATTATAGATTTATCATGATTTAGGTTAGTTATGGGAAATATTGCCATATTTTAGAGATTATATGATTAATTCATATACATTTTTGGTATGTGAAATTTTGATTGATTGATGTTGTTTGTATATAAATTTTAGATTGATCAAGGAAGAATGTGTGGTCAAATAATTCTAATTTTTTGGTTTATAACTTGGTCAATAATATTTTGAATACTTTTAATGTTAGTTTATTGATGAATGTTTTATGTTTAACATTGGGTGTTATTATTGAGTATTTTCATATTAATTTAGTATTTATTATATGATAGTTTATTTATATTAGATATTATCTGATCGACTAAGAACTATTTTTTTGATTCATGGATAGAAATATGATAAATAATGTTTCATCCTTTTATGGATCTTTTAATTCATTTAAAGATTAATTTAGTTCTTTAAGAATGGAACATTCATCTTGAAAATTCATTTGTTGGAGTAAGATATGAAATTGAAGTGGAAACTTATTTACTCACAAATAATGGATTAAATTATTCTTATATTATTTAGTAAATCAAGTATGTATATTTCTATAAAATATATATCTCAATAGTAAAAAAATATTCTCAATCTAAGGAGTTTTATATTAAAGGTAAAACTATAAAATCATGGCCTGATTTTTCGATACTCATTTTTAGATATGGGAATTATAGAGGTATATTCATTTATAGTTTCTTGGTCTTGACCATGAAATTAAGGTTCACAATAAAATCTACAACTGATTTTATTACAATAATATGATAAATTCATTTTAAGGGAATCAAATTCAAATTGTGAGGAACCAATTTTTATAAGTTGAGGTGAATGTAAGAATATAATATTTTAACATATATTTATCCTTTCAATTAATATTAAATTCAATATATTGTACCATAATAAACACTAATATGAAATTTACTAAGATATACATTAGAAATATTATTATTAAAATATGACTATTATATTATAGTTGTTGAATTGGTTGGTATTAATAAGAGTAATATAATTATTTAACATAATTAGTAAATTTTTTTTTAATTCAAATGTATCTATTAAAGTCTTTAAAATAAGATATAAATTTTTTAAGAAATTATATAAGATTGAAAGAGTATTTTTTTTATAGAAACATGTTTCATATGTGAAAAGTATTTTTATCAAAATAAATTAAGTTAATCACTATATATGAATGTTATTAATGAAATTTATATATCATATATTTAGTAAAATAAATTAACATTCTTCTAATGGTGGTTACAATATAGGTAAGGAGTACAAATGCATTTCATCCTTGAAGAATACATTTTTTTGAATGGTTTTTACTATTTTTTGTGTGCAGATGTAATGATTAATTTTTAAAAAAATTATAAATTTTATCAGATAAAATGGAAATAATTTATGAAATCATCATTTAAAAATAATTTTTTGAATTTTTTTTTCAAAAAGCTTTTATTTTTTGGGTCAATAGTGAAAAAACCAATTTTGGAAAATCTGTCATCTCTTTAATTTTAATCAAAATACTTTCAATGTTCCATTTGGTTTTAGTTTTTTTAAAAAAAAATTAAGTTTATTTCATTTAAAACAATTAAATTAATTCTATAGGAATCAATATTATACATAAATTTTTTATTAAATAATTTTTATCCTTAAAACAAATATTTTTACAAAAATAGTTTTTCATTAAATTTTACAAAAATATAATAAAATTAACTTTAATAATTTTTGTAAATTCATTCATAGAAAATGGATTCTATATTTTTTATAATTATTTTTTATGTAAAAATCATTTCACGTTTATTTTCATCATAATGAATAGTAATCATGGTATAAATTTTTCACAGTAGTAAAGGATAATATAGGGTAAAAGCGTTAAATCAATGTTCAAAGTATTGAAATATCACAAAACCAAAACATAAAATGGGTAGATGAATTTATTCTAAAAATTGTTTTATATTATCAACATTAATGGTTGAATTTTGATTCACTTTCAATGAATATTACTTTCCATTTTATATAAATGAAAATATATTTCTAAAATTGTCACTCTCCCAAACATATTATATTATCATAATAAAGATATAGATACAAATAATATATAATTGAATATAGATGATCAAATTTTATATATATATATATATTATATTTATTATAATAATTTATTTTTAATTTTTATAGATTGTATAATATCCTTTCTTTTTTATGAAACACTGACACAACACATGTTCATGGAATAGAAAAAATAAAGTAAAATATTTTAAAAACATAAGCAGAAATATTTTTTGGATGGATTTTGGTGTTAAAAGAAATAATTGGATAATTATAATTTATTATTTCTGGTTAAAGATATTATATTTTAATTCCATTTTTATATTTGTATGTTTATAGAAAATTTTGTGAATATTACCAAAAATGACATTAAATGGTATTTAATGTTTAAAAATTATTTTAAAACATCATAAAATAATAAAAATGTTATAATAAATAAATTTTATGTAAAGGTTTATATTATATCATTAATTTTCTATTTATTCTCTACTTTTAAATTTTAAAATTACTTTCAGGACATATAGAGATTGAAAATTTTGTTACTACCATTAAGGTTAAAATAATCAATGAGGGGGTTAAACTAAGATATAAGGTTAAAAATTCCACTAAAACATATATAAATTTTATTTTTAAAATTTATTTAATATTTATACCATCTTATATAAGGTATTTGGAAAGATATTATATATAAATATTTTAGGTATTTATAATATTTCCCCACACCCCACTTATAAAAAGGCACCTTATATCCACTCTCCCTAACACCAAATGAGTCATTTATTTTGGAAATGATTTACCAAATACCTTCTTATATAAATTAAAAAAATGTTTAATCTAATTTTATTCCCATAAAAGAATCCTAAGAAGTCATAAGGTGTAAGATAAAGGAGGATTTATAAAGAAGAGCTATAACTCTTAACCGAGTTCTTTCATCTTATTTCTTCTTATACATCCTTAAATTATGCACTAACCTTGATAATATAAAAATATAATTATCATAAAGATATTTAAATGTTACTATTTTTATTATTTTTCAACCCTTATTAATCTTTTTTTCCTTCCTATTTTAAATGAAAACATCGCGCGTGTGTATGTGTGGACTACCACCTCTACAATGAGACATGTTTCATTTTTCATCACCACATTACAAGGATGTTTATTATGATTAATTTAATTAATAGATAAATTATTAATGAAATATTTATCATTATTAATATATAATATATTACTTTCCTTCTTACCCTTCTACCCATTTAAAATGACAATGTCGATCATGTGTACATGTGGACTACAAACTCCATGAAGCGATGTGATTTATTTTTCATGTTCATATTTGACAGATAAATATGAAATTATATTTGATATATAAAAATAGTAAATGTTTAATGATTAATGTTATATATATTATGGAACCTTAACCCCTTTGACCATGTCTAACCTACTATATTTGTTTTGGGATTATGAAACAAACATCCTCAAAATGGCTGACATAATCTTACCTGATTTAGTAAATAAATAAGTCATGGAAATAAATGAAATTAAAGTAATATTGATAATTTAATAAACATGAAAAAGATTATTAATAAATAATAAAAATAATATAATTCTATTATTTGATAGTTATATAATATTTGAAATGATTCAAGACACGAGTTAAGGGATTTATCCCTGAAACCTAGTTTTGATGTTTTACTTTAAAAATATTTCTCCTTCATCAACTTGTCCATAAAATTATTCATGAATGTTATTATTTTTGTTTAAAATATTTTTAATGTAAATTTTTAACAAATTTTTAATTTCTTTACTAATGATTAAAAGCAGTATTTTCAATTTGTTTCCATACAACTGAATTTTGAATTTTTAAAAAAGTTTGAAAAGAATGTCCTCTTTTAATGTGTACTAATGAATAAATTTTTCCACCATCAAGAACATTTTTTAATTCAGATATTAATTTAAATTTTTCCTTATTTATTTTAAAAAAACATTATTTTCTCAATATTCTAGAATTTTGTTTTAAAATGGTATCAAAAGTAAAGGATATTTTTATCATGTTTTAAATAAAGGTTTGAATATTCCTTTAAAAGTATTTTCATCGATGTTAACACACTTTGATTATTATTATACTTTACATGAGATATAATATAATGATATTATCCACCTTATTTCTCTATATGGATTATGATCATGTTGTTCTATTTGTTAACTGGGAAAAATATTAACATTTTGTATGCTAGTTTTTAATGTGAATGATTATGTTGATTATGTATTGAATTATTATTCATTTATTTCATATAATGAATGAATTGGATTTTTTAAGTTATGGTTTGATACCACTATAGCCCATTTATGAATTAGTAGGTCTCATAAGATAAAAAAAGCTAGATATTTGGTGTATACATGCCCAATTAATTATGATGTCTTTTCATAAAGCCTTGAAAGCATGTTTATGATATCATGAAACAAGGCCTTGATGGTATGGTTATAATGTAAATATTATAAATTTCATCATTATTAAATCAATTATTCTTATCCTTGTGATTATAAATCTTTTTATCCTTGTATATATTTCATCTTCTAGGAAGGGTTGTTTCACTTTGACAAAGGGGGTCACAAAAAAATGGTTCTTTGTTATATTTTTTAAGAGGAAAAAATAATCATCATGTTATTCATTTTAAACACCCAACTCATGAGTCTTCTTATTTGAACTAGGCAAGACAAAATGTGACCCATGTCGATTCTTCTATCATATCCCTCATTTCTTCTCCTTGGTTATGAATCAATTTTGAGTCATTCCTCAATTATTTTGAGAATGATTACTCCATTTTTACATCCCCTATTGTATTCTCCAAATTTTTTATAAAGTTTTTGTATATAAGATTTTGGTATTTTATTCCACTAGATTATAGTGGAATCAGATCTGGATAATGGATCTTTGGTTTTGTTTACCTTTAGGAGGTCTGAGGAGTATGAATGCTTCCGGTGCCTTGTGATCTTCACATAATCTAATAAACTACATTAATTTGTATTTTTTTTCAATTAAAGTAAAATGAAATCAGTTAATGAACTGATTTTAGGTCTGACGTATATAGTATATTTGGATCTAGGGGTTTTAATGGATCAATATGCACCATGTTGCTCAAGGTTTTCTCATTGTTGCATCATCTGTTTGGTTATTCACTATTTTTTAATAAATTAATTAATTATGGAATGATTTATTTTAATTAATTATAATGATTTATAATTAATTAGAATTATTTATTTTTTGGTCGTAACCTTATGGATTTTTTCGATTCCCAGCATAGGCTTGGAAAATATTAGGTGATGGTGGTCAAGCATCACTTAAGTGGATAAATAATATTTAAAGATGGTAGTCCTTAACCATTACCAATTTTTTATGAATCATTTAATGTATCATGTGTTATGTGGTCTCAAAAAGTATTTTTTATTAGCCTATCATTAATATGAATTTATATTCCTTTGACACATATGAGTAGTTTTAGGATTCTTAGGGTCGTAAGGAATCATCTTATTGATATTCCTTGATGATTTGACTTTCAATTCACATAAGATTAAACCAAAGTTAGTATAAATTATAAAAATAATCCAATGGTTATTTCATTAATTATTCTATGATGCCTAAGACCTTAATTTGGATCATTTTGTCTTCTGATTATAGGTTTTTACTTGAGAGGTATAGGAGTAATCCTCCAAAAGGATTATTTCCTCTCACCACTTGAGATAGATTAGGTAAAATTAAGGATATGATTATCCTTCATTTTTTATATAGATTGATTTTTTGGACATAGAAGGCCATGAAATTGGAATTAAAGTATTTTGAATTTTAGAATTTGGAACTAAGAGAAATTTCTCCTCGGTAAACTGTGATACAATGGGTCAAGAATAATCACCTTATCTCTTTTGAGTTGGAGAGGTGTAAATTATGTGAGGTAGCCCTGAGGTTTGACCCTAGTGATAGCTTAGTGTCTGATTATGGACTCTTGAGATTATATTACCAATGTATGGGGTGGGTGTTCTTCCCCTTTTATCTTGTATTAACTGATTATGTTACATCTCATTTTTTGATATGGGAATGGGTTGGGCATGTGAGGAATGGCCTAGTTAAAATGTAAAGGAAGTTGGAAAGTATGAAAACCTCGTACTAATTTTTCTATATACTTAAATTAAACTATTAAACATTTTTTATGTGTATTGATTATGTTCTAGGATGATAGTACAATTTTTAATTCCTTTTTATGTGGTTGATGAGTTTCACCATTATTGATATGGTTCAATGAGTTTGGTGCAACCTTCCTATTCAATATGATATAGTTTATATCCTAGAAATATATATATTTTTTCATTGATCACACCTATGGTGTTCGGTGGAATTCATTTTGAATGATGTCATAGAAGGTGTGCGAGTGATAATCCTAAATGGAATATACATTTTTAACCCAAATTTCAATACTTTTTTTTATCATGAGATGCATTGATTTTCTATGTGAGATATTTTCAATTGTCAAAGATGACGAGGTTGGTGGAGACTCCCATAAAAATGAAACTATAAATAATTCATGACATAAATTATAGAAAATTCATTTTTTTCCTTGTAAAATTTTGAAAATTTCCCTTATATATTTCCTAAGCTATGTACTGAGTTGGCATGCGATTATGTGGCTTGTTGTTCCTGAAGTTATTTTTTAAAAAAATAAATTAAAAAATATTTAATAATATTCATTCATTGTTTTTAATTAGTACAATATAAATATTAAATAGTATCTCGAATCATAAATTTGAGATCATTGTTGAGTTTGGGATGAGTTATTTACCCTAGGTAAGACATAAAACTGGTCATCATGGGGGAGTTTAGACTACTCAATCATTAGCAAAACATTAAGTGAGTTATTTAATTATTAAGTTAATTAATAAATTTGTTTCAATGCAAAAAATTACTATAGCTATACTGATAGTATGTATTATCTAGGTTCAGCTGCATAAACCCTAGGAGAATACCAGAGATGTTCCTCCCTCCACTATTGGTGAATCTCCTCAGATGATGACGAATTTCTAGATCAAATTAGATCAAGAAACAGTGAATGTAATGACTCATCTCAATCATTGAAGGATGAATCCTTCAATTAAAATAGATAAAAAATAAAGTATTACTCATCAATTGGTTTTTATTCACTTTTTATAAAATGAATTGACCAGATCCATCCTTGCTCTGGGATCTACACCAATTTTAGATATTTCATGCACTCAGGTATAGAAATTAAATTTTTTTCAATTTTTTTCTGACCCGAGATGAGAATTCTTGATCATTGGACAATAAATCGTGGAGAACATTGTTTAAAACATTGGTTTTGATCTTTTTCCCCTAGTTTGATTTGCATTATTCATGGGTGGGACATTGTGGTCCATGTTCGGCATTTCTTGGTAGTACTGAGCTCGATCAAACTCCTCATACCATAATAGAGGCATATGTGAGGCATGAATTGATGGGATGAGCATAGATATGGGATATTTTAAAGGGATAAATGTTTGTTCCAGATTATTATGATCATTAAATCATTGTTAGAAGGATCTGTTGTGTGCAAAACAAACGATGAAACCCTACAAGCCACCATAGGCCAGTTTCTAGAGAATGGTGGATAGAGACCATGATTTTCATCCATATCCTTAATTTTTGGGCTGATTCAAGGAGAAATAAATCATGGATTTAATATATTTGATCATGAGGATTTGGTTTATGATTTTTTTAGAAACCCCGCCTACACACCATGTTCAAAGATAAACACACAGTGGGTAGCCCCATTAACATTGGTAGATAGGGTCTCAAAAAACATCCTGATGACATGGAATATAGTTCTTATACATTCCATAAACCCCTTACCTGTATGAGAACCCATGTGATGGATCACATGGGTGGGAAACCATGTTGATGTACATGGTCAGGTACCTGGTTGTGTACTCAAGTACACAGACACGGGGTTCGGCACATGTACACATCCATTAGGACACTTCCCGATATCAGTTAGCATGGAAATGATATGTAGTCCACCTACATTGAATTTAATACTGCATGGGATAGATATTTTAGTAGGTCAAGAAAATGTTTAGGCATTGGAATAGGACCGCGTGTCTTGTGGGTTCCCTCACACACTATGTGTCCCTTTACATCCTTTTTAAGAAACTTCAATTGTCATTATATCATTCATTTGAACTCAGATTTTGTAATATGAGTAGCCTATCCTAATTGCTTGTACATTTAGAATGTGATGGTTCCCCCAGTTCTAGATTTCGCGATGCGATGGGAAATATTATGGTAACGATGCTTGTTTAGGAGATGCTCGATGATGGTAGTGATTAGACACGATCCCCAGAGTCTTCATCTGAGTGGAACCCCTATAAAATAGGGAGTGAGTCCTCGATAGTAAGATAGGAAACCCCTATCACACCGGTGTGTGGGTCATTGGCCACTATAGTGGAACCCCACATCATCATGGACATGCGTCCTCTACAATTAACTTCCGAGTGAAACCCCATACCGAGTATATTGTGGGTCCTCGATGATCATAGTGGAGCCCTCTGTCACACCAAGGTCCGAGTCCTTAGACACATGAGGGAAACCCCCCATCAGTATGGTCATGGGTCCACCATAGACACCTTCTATGTGGAACCCCCTACTAGGTAGGGAATAGGTCCTTGATGACTATATTGGAACCCCCTTATAACACTAAGGTGTGGGTCCTTATGACAGTAGATTAGACCCCCCCCCCTATCGGCATGGGCTTGGGTCCTATACCTTTTTGAGTGGAACCCCTATCAGTACAAGGTGTGGGTACACTAATTCGAGTTTATGGCCCCTCAAATGTGTAGCACACTAATGAGGCATGTCTTGATTTTCACGATTTCTTCTGGGCACATGCGTGAGATAGTGGGCATCATTGATGGACTTTTATAACTGTTGTCTACTCTTATTCTTGAGATGAACTATGATATATAGATTACATTACTCTCTCATTTGGGATTCTATGACTAAGCATATATACATTATTTTGTATACAAAACTTGTATTTGGTTACTCTCTTTACAGGAGAGGTGAATACGCATGAGGTATTCCAGGTACTTTACGTGTTTAGATTCTTGAGGGATGGATGAGTCTACTCTCCTACTATATGTGGTGAAGACTCTATGGATAGGTCATCTAATCATAGTGCTTATCCCCTTGTGTTTGGATAAGATTACATTCAATCTTGGTTTGGGTTGAACTATAATATTTCATTGTATGTTTCATTTACTATCATTCTGTTTATATTGTATCTCTTACTACCCCCCCCCCCACCTTCAACATCTAGGGTGTTCTACTGGGTATGTACAGACTCACCCATGGATGGGTTTTCCCCACACGTGTTTTGTCTTATATAGATTATGGATAGCTTCACTGTAATATTAGAGGGGATTGGGGATAAATGGGTGCTTGGACTACATACAGTGGCCGTAGCTTGGGATTTCGGTGCTATCTTATCATAGCTATTGACATTTCAAGCTTTGTTAGGTTGGGAAATATTTCCGGTTGGACATGTACTTTTCCCATTTACATTTTAGTAAACACTATCAAAAATTTATATTTTCTAGGGGTTTATTCATGTTTGGTTTACATTATATAATTTTTGCATCTTGTACACTTTACTTATGCACTTTCTTATTGAGATTGTTGTGTGTGTTCCTACAGATACTTAGGTAAAGTCATCATTGTGTTAGTTATGCCATTAGTGCTTGTTTCCACCCCTTTCCTATGGAGGTGAGCTTGGGGTATTTATGGATCAAGCCCCATATTAGCTCAGTTCATGACATAAATTTTTATATCATGATGTGTACTTCTAAAATAAAAGCTAACATAAATTGCTAATGATCGTTCAAGTCAAGAGATTCATTTCGTACCATGAATGGACAATTTCAAAAATGATTCCTGATGTGAACTAAATTTCACATTATGGAAGTGTTGATCAATGTCAACATGAGAAGCCCCGGATATTTCACTACCATGTATTAGTCTATGAATAATGAAAGATATAGACTCCTGAAGAATAGATTATTGGATTCACATCAAGAAACACTATTCACTATGTAAAAGTTTATGACAGACACTCAATTGGAAGGACCTTAATCACATTCAAAATATGAAATCCATTCACATCATGAAACCCTTTACCTATTTATATTAAGGCATTCAAAACTTTTGATGAAATATTATAACTCTTTTCTATTATGTTTTTTTCCTATCTTCTATATATTAAATTAAAGCTTATGGATTTCCTAAATTTCTATGTTATTCCAAAATTTTTTGACTTCAATTACATTCATCATTAATATGTGTCTATTCTAATATCATGTAAGTTTTATCCATTTCTTTTACATTAAACTTTTTTTATACTTTTGATGTGATCTTCAATTGATATATTTTATTAAAAAATTTTGAATCCATCTTTTCCTTGTATGGCTCAAATTATTGGGGTAAGGAATCAAGAGTAAGGGGATAGATAAATAAATTTCATTAATCTAAAAATGGTAAATCTAAATGTTTAGGAATTAGTTTGGTAATCAATCAAAACATATCCTTTTTCATGAACATGATCTATAGAATAACATAGGAGGTTCCCAATATATGTTAGATAGTTTATCTATGAAACATGGATTTAATTTTCCTTCCAATTTATGAGTTGTACTCAATGTGCCTAAATTGGTAACAACTTCAAAAACAAGGTACATTTATTGAAATATATAGTATCAGTTAAACTGACCTATAGAAATTGATTCTTTTCGAACATATTTTTTGCCAAAATATTTGGATTACCCCATGGTTAAATTACTGATATATTTTTAATATATACCATAAAAATGATTCTAAATCTTTGATTAGTCTATATCATTAGGTCAGAACACTTAGTTTACATCATCTTTCCAAAATCATGGTGAAGATTAAACTCTAAGTGACTTTTTTGAAGTCTTGTTGATCATTTTTCCTCTATGTGGGATCAACCATGAACCTCAAATATTCTATTAATCTTTATAGTATTGTCATATTAGTAAAAATAATAAATTTATAAATTTGGTCACCTCAAAACGATGTAATAATACCACTCGTGAATGTAAATTTTTTCGAATAATTATTGGGGCCAGGCGTGGTGACCATTATAATCAAACTTATGAATGGTTCAACATTTTCCCTCCTCGTTTTTTTTTCTTTGCTTGTGTGGTCTTTCTCTTTTATCTATTCAGAACCACTAGTTCATGAGCCTTGATCCCATGAATCATTATAGGAGCCTAGAATCTCAATAACTGCTCAAATTAAATCTTAAAAGAAAATGGTACGTGTCTATATATCTATATTTTTCCATGAAAAAATTCAATGACCCCACTGATCATAATTCCTATAATTCTCTGTTCTCAGAATAAAAACAATATAGGGGGTTACTAAAATTACCTGATCACGCCATTATAGATTATGTATTTCAAACTATCAATGGGATTCCACTAAGCATTGTTCTTCCTCATATACAAGAAAAAACATTTGGGATCGAGATAGGTCTCCTTCAAATGATCTGGGACATGGGATAATTTAGTGGGCTTCAACGTGAGGATTCATAGAGGTATATCTCTATCTTTTTATACGTCTTTAATACTTTTAAATGGTAGGGGTATTTATAAATGAAATAAGACTATGTGTATTCCAATTCTCTTTGTGGAACTGATCTAAGGAATGGTTAATGTATCAACCCACATAATTAATTATGACTTCAAATAATCTTGCTATGATATTTTTAGACAATTACTTTCTACCAGTGTAAACATGAATTTTAGGAAATGATATCCAAAACTTTTCACAAGTAGAAATTGAATCTACCTGTAACAAATCATATTGATTAGAGGAATTGTTATAGTAGTAAATAAATTATTGAAATGAATTTTTTATTTAAATTAAAATGTATTACAATAATCCACAACCCATCACTTGAGTCATGGTTCTCAGCTGATGGGGGGATCATGTTTAAAACACCAGATGTAGTTAGGGGTCTTCTTCGGAAGTATTACATCATAAAAGAATTTTTATAAGTGTTAATAGAACTATTTGGTTTGTAATTCATCATTTAAAACAAATTACATTCATTACTACCTAGGTTAAGGCTCTCACCAAGAAATTAGAGAGATTGTAGTTACCAAAACCTCAAGAACCTTCACAAGCACCTGTTGTGGAAGAATAATCATGTTTGATTTGTATATTCCTACATTAAAATCATATATTCCATTCAGGGTTACAATAAAATAAACCTTTAGAATCTATATTAGGTATAATCAACCACCATTGTAGTATCAATCGATATACCCCAATAAATACTATTCCAGTCGCAAAAAGTATCAAACCTAGGATGAAACTAGAAAATTAGTTTATAGACATATTCATGAACCCATGGAAAACATGGGTATCCCCCTCATCCACAAAAACCTTGACTATTACAAAACATTACATCACTAAGGTCTCAATAATACCCACCCCAGGTAATAACCTCCATTAAGATAATCGCAATCATTATAACCTCATAAATCTAACCATGTGGATTTTATCTATGAATTCATTCATAAGGTGGGTCAATAGATGAACCTAGAAGATTCAATGGTAAAAAATATACCCTCTATAATCTTCAACATCATGTCAAAAAAAATTCTCACTCTTTCAGACTAACTATCAGGTAATTTTCCATGTAATAGGAATACTCATGCATTAGATCATACAAAGTTCATGGTATTGGGAAGTGGATGAGAGATTGATGTAAAAGTCTATATAGAGGTGTAAAAAAGATGTAATATTATCCAAATAAATATTACAAGAATGATTAAATTATAGTTGAAAATAAGGATAGTGATAACATATAAAAATCTTGAAAAAAACAAAACAAGTCCTAGATAAAATCTAAAAAAGAGAAAAAATGCATGGCATCGGCACCATATTGACCCCCACATCCCTTTTTAGAGAGGATGAGTAAAATATAAATGATGGTCCAACATAAAAAATTATTATTCATGTTCAAATAGCTTCATTTCAATATTTCATTTATATAAGTAATTTTCTAGATGTTGGTATATGCTAAATTATTAAAAGAGTAGCTCAGTAATAAAAAAATTTGAAGGCTTTAAAGTAATATCATTTAATGAATAATTCTCGATGGTTATCTAACAAAAATACCATTAAAGATGAGATATCCTAGTAATTTCACTATTTTATTCAATATAGGAACATAAAACTTTGGGGAATCATTATGTGATCTTAGTGAAAGTGAAAATATTATTCCCATGAGAATATTTTGAATATTTGGTCTTGATGGGACAAATTTTACAAGGGTAGTATTTAAATTCTCTTGTATATATATAAAATATCTTTAGGGAGATCTTAAAAAAATTATATTAAAGGTCGGGGTGTTTATTTTCCCTCTAATTTTATAATTATTGACATATAGGAAAAATTTTATGTGCCCATTACTCTAGGAAGACTATTTATTTAGACTAGGAAAGTATTGATTGATATGAATCATAGAAGATTTAAATTTATAGACCATGAAGAACAATTTATTTTTCTACGTAGTGAATGAAACTAAAAAAGAGTATACTCTATGTAATGTAAATCTATTTGTGTGGTCGATAATGAAGTTAAAAATGAGATAATAATGTAGCAATTATAATAAGAATAAGATTAATCCATGATGGATCTTGTTGATGGAATGGTGACTAAATAAGGAAAACATTTCCAAAAAATAAAAAGAGTGAAAAAATGAAATTGAGGACGTGCAGTACATCAAACCATTGATAAAGATATCTTATCTAAATTTTATGCCCATGATTATGAAACCAATAACCTTTGATTTAAAACATCTTCTGAGTATACTCAAGTATTCATTCTTGTAATATAAATAAATGCTTCTAGTCATTATAAATTATGAGCTCACTGGGGAAAAAATGAAAAATTGATGATTGTTTTGAGAAATAGGAAACACTCAATAGCATAGGGTGTAGAAAAGAGAAAGGGAGTTAATACAATGATATTTACATATAAAATATTACCTAAAGAAGGAATAAATTCATTCCATAACCTCAATTATTTATCACTCCACCTATGAATGGTGTTGTTAAAAAATGGGTGTCGAAGTTACATTTTGTTGTGAGGATCTTCACCATTTTTTATAGTAAATGGGTGATCCAACTTGGAGTATTTCTAAAAAAAGTGGGTTTAAAGTGGTATATAACAATATATATGAGATAATACAAAAAATGATCATTGGTTGGTGACTCTGTGTCGACTATGGGTGGCTTAACACAACCACTCATAAAGATCACTCCATGTTACCATTTATAGATCAAATAGTGGAAAAAATATTTAAGCATTAAATTTATTATTTTCCTGATGGTTAATCTATATATAGAAAATACCATTTATCTTAGTAGTTCAATAAAGAACAATGTTCATATATTAATATGGGACCATATTCTATAATAGGATGTCTTTTAGTATATCTGATGCATTGAAAACATTCCATCAGTGCCTAACACACATATTTCTAGATATGACAGTGGAATTTTTAGAAAAATTAATTAATTAATTCTCTATGTATGATATATATTTCGAATTGTTCTTATAAAATTTATACCTCATTCCCAAATTCAATGAAAAAATTGTCTCATGGTAAATTATGAAAAATTTAATTTCATTGTGATTTTGTATCATTTGAGGGTGATAAAATTTGAGGTACATAAAAAAAGATGATCTAAAAGGATCGAGATAATTAAATATGTTCTATAACCCACCATTGTAAAAGGAAACAAAAGTTTTCTGGGCCATGAAGGATTTCATCACTGTTTTATTGAAGTTGTTTCCAAGATATCTCGATCATTGATGAAAATTTTGGAAAATTAAACTCTCATAGAGTTTGGTGATGATTATATTCAGAAATTTGTTGCTTTAAGGAACCACATGGTGAAAGATCCTACTATTGCACCCCCTTATTGGTAAAGTGACTTTGAATTAATGTGTGGTGTAATTGATTTCACTATTGGAGTTTTTTTAGAAAAACCATTCGGTCACATATTCCAGCCAAACTATTATTCGAGTCTCACACTCAATGTTGAACAATTCAACTACAAAAATACAAATAAGTAATTACTTTTCATGGTGTTTTCATTCAAAAATTTATGCTCATAACTCAATATTTCTAAAATTTTTGTGTTTATTGATTATACAACATTAAGATACCTATTTAAAAAAGGATTAAAAATCAATATTGATTCATTGGATCTTATTACTAAAAATTGATATCATAGTTTAAGACATCAAGGAATCATAAAATGTTATTTCTAAACCTTTTTTAAGACTTTAGATTCCATATTTTTAAGAATGTTAAGAGATTTCATTCATGGATGAATTCCCATGTGAAACACTATTCTATGTAGATTTAGTGTATTGGTCATGTTTTTATTTTCATGACCCATCTCATGGGGACCATTCCGTGACTCCCCAATCCTTTATTCAATAGGATAGGGGCTGAAGACTTGCACTGAGTAGGAATATCACTAAACTTGGGAGGCCTCAACATAATAACTTGCATGAAATCATAAATCATCAAGCCTATACAATGAGGAAATGTAAAAAAATTGAAAAAGAATGCTTGAATGCAGTTAAATATAACAACCATAGGAAAGTAAACATGTCCAAATACAATCCCACCAAAAAGAGTTTGAAAATAATTTCAACATGAATTTAATACTGGGGACTTCTGCCAAAATATCATTGGAACACACCTTGGTCTATCTTGTTTCACTATGAATCTTTTATTCCTGGTCCATATAGGACTCTATAAAAAAGATCGATCTTATGTAAAAGACATGAAACATTCTTGAAAATTCCATTTAGGGGTGAGTGCAATAATACCCAGTAGGACACCCCAAAACCACAATGGATACAACAAAAAAATATTGTCATCTCTACAAATGCATATTTCTACAAAACATAGAAATAGACAAGGTCTAATGGTAAAGTCACAAATATAATGCTAACCGAGAATTAAATATACAAGTTTCCAAAAAGTCATCATACAGGTTAACATACTACATGAGTATGATAATACTAATGAAATCCATTCGAGTGGAAATTCTCATCAGGTTTCTCCAATGAAATTACACACTAAAAGTCCAAAGAGAAATGATACATAGATAAGGATCACTCCCAAGGACATGGGTTATACAACACCTCAATCCGGAATAACCTAATATGTAAAGGATCAGCATCTTATGTAGATTTGGTCATGAAGATACCAAAAACTCCCCCTAAATAAAAAAGATGAATATATGATATCTCTTTAGGAATCACTGAAGTATTTCAACAACTCTATCAAATAATTCCTACCAATGAGAACATTGTCCTATGTGTAGGAGGTGATGCAATAATAACCTTCAGGGAAAGGATATATGGAACGAATCCTAATGAGACTTGTCTATGTTACAAAGAATAAGGGCTCCAAGCCAACATTTAAAGAGTACACAATATGTTGTGGGGTTACATTCCATGTCCCTTCGACCCTGGGTCCTACTCATGTAATATAGAATGTTTATGTGTTTGTGTACAAGTGCATCGACTTATTAATTCAATGTATTTCTTCTTGTGTACAATTACATGGATTATCTTGTGTAAATTGATTCCAGTCCATATATGTGTGGGAGAAAAAATGTGTTCCCATACCCATGTACTCCATCTTGTGTCTATGTACCCTATGAGGTACACACTGAGCCACAAAGGAGAGGTCAAATTTCATGTGACATGGCCACACTCCATGTGATCCATAACATTCCCCCAAAACCCTATCCGCTTCTAGGAGGTACCCACATTCTTTGTAATCTTGGATTACATGCCAGGTGGATCAGGTTTTTTCAGAAACCCTCATTCTTCCTTCTATAAATTATCATGTCTCCACTACCTAGAAATGCATCTCCATTCTTTCCATAAGTCATAGATCTACCCTATAAAAACCTTTTCATGGTCTTTCACCAGATTTGACCCCCTTAATTCATTTGGAAAATGACCTTGTTCACCGTTCTTCATTATGCACTGAAGAACACAAAATTGGGTATCCTAGATAATCCAATCTGTTGTCGCTTCCTTCATTTCACCATAGATATGTCATGTTGATCCCAGATCTACAAGATTAAATCATTTCCCCAAGAATTGTGTGTTCAATGATCAATATCTCGGTGGATATCGATCCAGGGGTCAACAAAGAACACCTGTGATGAACAAATAAATATGGTAGAAATTCACAATAACAAATGTGAGGAATGGACCTTTTCCATTATTCATGTAGGCCTTAATCTATCAGTATTATAAGGAAAATAGATGAATCTGTAATGATCAATTGAAACTCCCAAAATATATCCCTAAAATAAACTCATCCTTCAAAATGACCAATCTACGAATCAATTTGTTGATCGATTGGTTCATGTTCATCACAGAAACCAAAAATGGGGAAAGAATACAAACACAAAAAATGTACTACCAAGATATGGATCGATCATTGATTAAGAATGATCTTGTGTCATTATCATTGGTTATATACTTTAATTTCATCTTGCATAAGTTGTAGATCTTTGATCCATTCATCATCTACCAATGGAACCTCATTAAGAGGCTCTCCAATGGTCCAATGGATCTCTAGGTTTAAGAAACTAATACTAGTAATTCCCAATAACTAGTTATTTGTAGAAGAGGTTTGTTTGTTTCATCAAAGAAATAAAATAATATAATTTAATTGATTATTTTATTCATTTTATGACATCTATGAAATTGGTACAAAATCCCCATGCCAACCAATTTTATGTCACTCTTAGGGTAAAAATCTTGTTCTGAACTCAATGGTGCCCTCATATTTCATTTATGGTCCCCCATTTATAAATTATTTAAATTTTTAGGAGAACTGTGCATGCATGTTATTTAACATTTTTAATATATTTCAAATAATTATTCTAGGAGCACCTGGCCTTGAAATCGCACACCGTCCCAGAGCCTAGTCACTAAAATAATTTTTAAAATATCCAAAAATAATACATAGAAAATATGAGTCATTATATTCACCCCATCTTAGAGATTTATGTTCCAGAAATGACCAAATAAAGGCCATACAAGGAGATGTCGATATTGAGCTTGAATCTTTGCCTCCCGCTCCTATGTGCCCCCCTGAAGATTCTCATGTTACCACCAGAAACACACTAAAGGAATAATTTTCCCATAATGTATCTTATATTTTGGATCCTCGATCTCTACCAAGTACATAGAAAATCTATCTCCCTCTTAAATGTACATATTTCCCCATTTGGTAATGTGTGATGGGTCTTTCATGTACCTCCTCAGTTGTGACATGTGGAAGATGTAGTGTACTTGGTATAACTATGATGGTAGAGCTAAGAGATGCACCACCTTGTCAACTCTACACAGTATCTAGAAAGGTCTAATGAATCTCAGAGATAGATTGATGCCCTGACCAAATCTTTTTAATCCATGTCGAGGTGAAACCCATAAGAATACATTGTATACCTCCTTGAACTCCAGCGACCATATTTATCTATATTTGTAAGACTTATGTTGGATCTGTGTAGTCTTCATCCACTCCTGGTTGATATGATCATTTTTTAGTATCTCCCACCATCTTTGTGCCCATGCATGCATAATCTCCTGGGCCAATCCAGTAAATTGGAATCCTACAAGGTCACCCAGACAAAGTTTCGAATGGTTCCATTCCAATGTTACAATGGTAACTGTTATTGTATGAAATATCCAACAATGGTAAGTCATCCTCCCAACTTTATAAAAATTCCAATATGAAATCCCATATCATGATCTCAAAGTACTGGATTGTCTTCTCCTTTTAGAAATCAGTTTGGGGTTGAAATAATGTTCCCAAGCATATCTGAGTCCAGAAATCCTCTTATAATCCTTCCAAAACCCATATGTGAAGTGATCGTCATAGTCAAAAATTATTTTCAAGGGATATAAAGGGAGTCGAACTATGTCTTACACATAGAGTCATCCCAAGATCACTATTGAACGCTGCTCCTAAATAGCTTAGAATTGGTACAACTGTGTGAGTTGTTCTATGATCACATAAATGGTACAGTGTCCCTCGTACTTATGTTGTACAATTGTCACTAAATCCATGAATTCCCCTTTCCACTTCCACTATGTAACCTCAAGGGGTTGAGCTAAATACACTTGAACTCGGTGCTTATCCTTTACTTACTGAAATTTATGGCATCAAGAGACCAATGATGAAACTCCATTCTTCATCCATGGCCACTGAAACAGACATCCGAGGTCTTGATACATCTTATCCACCCCTAGATATACTACAAAATAAGTATGAAACTCTCTAAAAACCATCTTTTACAATGTTACTGGTTCCATCATGTGTCCTATGAAAATAACAAAACGCTCCCACCATCATAAAATCTATTAGGAGCATGTACAATGGATATCTAAGTACGTAGGGTCTCATTGTTTCAATCTCCATGTTTTGTCCCCCCTAACATGTTTCAAGAGTGGAGGGGTGAAAACCATCGACTAGAGTCCATATTCATATAAAAAAGATAACTACAATTACACTAACTAATCTGATGAATCCTTCAGTAATTACGAAAAAGATCTTCTACTGAGAGGATCTTCTACTTTTTTCACCTTCCCTAGAGTAAAAAAATCTCAAATTCATAATACCAGAGGAAATATATCCATCACCTTTATCACAATTTATGTTCCTTTTGAGATAAAATATACATCACAATATTGTGATAATAATTGAAGACAAACCACTCGCTCATCATGTAGTTTCGCTACATATTTTTTGGAAGGACTACTGCTACCAACTCTAGATCATGGTTCATGCAGTTCTGGTCATGTGGTCTCAAATAACATGAACCATATGTAGTCACCCCTACCTCTACATCAGAACCCAACCAAAACTGGTTCTTGATACATCTCAAAACACTACTTACTTACCACTCTCCTCAAGATAACTCAAGATGGGAGAGATCATCAAATTCTAACTCAACTATTGAAATTTCTACTGGAATCTCACATTCCACATGAAAGGTTTCCACTTTGAAGTCAAATCTATCATGGGTGTTGATATCCTGGAAAAATCAGGTATGATTCTCATATAATATCTTACCAACCCAAGGAAGATACACAGCTCTATCATGCTCTTGGGTGGATCCCAATATAACATTATCTCAACCATGGATAGGTCCACTACCACTCCATATATTGAGATAATGTGTATCAGAAAGTGTAACTCCATTATCAAGGACTGACACTTCAAGTGATTTATGTATCTTTGGTGCTTTTAAAATATTTCTAGAACCATTCCCAACTGGCTTGGGTGCTCTTCCTCGGACATCGAGTACACTAGGATATCATCAATGAAGACGACCATGAACCAGTCTATGAAAGGGTGGAATATCTAGTCTATGATTCCCAGGAACACTTTTTGGGTGTTTGTCACACCAAAGGGAATCACTAAGTACTCATAGTGAAATTTGAATTCTATTTTTGTTATATCCTCTTCTCGTAATCGTAACTGGTGATGAGATAATCTAAGGTCAACCTTAGAGAACTATTTTTCCCCTCTCAACTGAAATAAGAGGTCATCAAATCTTAGATGTGGATATTTATTCTTCAATCTCAGATGGTTCATGCACTGGTAGTCCACACATAACATAAATCTCATATTCTCATTCTTGGAAAACAAAACTAGACCTTCCGACGGTGAAACATTGGGTCTAAAAAATCCCTTCCTCTTTAATTCCTCCAAATAAACCCTTAGCTCATGATGATCTTTGGGAGTCGTATGATATACTAGAAAAGATATTAATATTGTACTGAGGATTATATCAATGAAAACTTCTATCGCTTAGTGGGGAGGATAGATTGGAAAATCCCTAGGGAAGATATCCTCACCCTTCACCACAATTATAGTAAACTAAAAACTCATAAAAACCACTTCTCTAAGGGTTAGTTTATCCAAATAGTGAGTAATCAGATATGCCTTCCTATACATGATTATATCCTGCACTTCCTAGGTTTCCATTTCACTAGAAAAATAGATCCTAGTTTTTCACTAAAAACACACTGTATCCATCGGATGAAATAGTAAATTTTGGCATGAAATGTCAATAACAATGTCATACCTGAAAAGACATAATAAGGCCTCATCACTACTATAATGAGATGTCATTATAAAATACAACCTCCAATAGATAGGTCACATCATCAGTCCAAGTGTGTGATCCCTGATTCTTCTCTATTAGGAGTTTCAATGATTAAGTTTCGTGCTAAGGGATCAACTAGAATTTCTATGTCTCAAACAAGATATGTGGGAAGAAATTAATTACTAGAACCTATGTCTATCAGTACAATATCTATTTTATAAAGACAGAGATCATACCATGTATGAATATTAGAGCCTTTGGTTCATAAACCTCGACTATCTATAGTATCCCCTCCCTTGTTCTCTAACTCCCATAGCCTAGCATGGACCTCCTATGGTTGGTGGTAGTAAAAATTCAATGCCTAAACCACCTCTGGCTACTCTCCCAGATCCTCTTCACGTCCGCCTCCCTACATACATGTCTGCTCCTTCCACTCCATCTTCCACATCGGCCCATCCATGGTTTCTCTCTTAGTTGTTCGTTGATCCATAAAATATCATTCCAAATGTCCCCTACCACCACATGAGTAGCTCTGACTCTCCCTAATCTGACTAGAACCACCCTGTGGGTCTTGGACCAATGAACCTCTATCCAAGGACCTACTTTTGAAGTGTCCCACATGTCCAGGTCCCTAGGACTGATGTCATCTCTTTACTACCAAGGTCTCTTCTCATGTGGACCCACTACCAACCACTACTATCTCTGTTTCCTTATCCAAGCAACTCCCAACCACAAAAGCTCACTCTAGAACCCCAAAATAGGTAGTATTGAATATAAGGATAATGTTGGATTAGATTTACCAATGAGGTCCCCTCCCTATGGTCTGAGCCATAAGGAACTAGACACAAACCATATCTATCGAGTACCTACTTGGTTGGGTAAATCATAATGATTACTCAACAACTATCATGATTCCCTCTGAGAGTTGCAGATGCTCTTGACTACATACATCCCTCAGCATAGCTGGAGGGAACTCCTTTCTAAAATTTCATTCAAACTCATACCATGCTATCATCTCGTCATCGTAAAATTGATTCACCAAACCCCATAATCGTCATACCGATCAATAAAGAAGGTTCTCTGCCAATAAAACCATATTTTTATGTTCTAACCATACAAAAATATCATGTCACCACCTCAAGATGTTTCTTATATGCATGTTGGTTGGGAACACCTCGAATCATGAGGGGTCTATATCACTAAAAATAATGAAATGCGCTCAGCATGTGCACCTCATCTGCTGGTATTATAGATACTATCAGCTTCCCTATATGTAGTGGTATATCTGGTGCACCACCCGGTGGTAGAATCTCTAGAACTAATCCATGTATCAATGCCTCATTGTTGAAGGGATCTTCCCCAGTAACCTGACACTAAATACTATTTGGCATACTGTAAAAGTCGAAAAGTGATTAAGTGTTAAAGAAAGTTTTGAAATGACAATGAGAAGTCATATTTGCGCCCGGAGGTGTTGTGTGGAATAAAGGGTGAAGAACACGAAAAAAGATGTCCCACGAGGAAAGCACCGAGATTCACAAAGATTCCCAGCGCTGACACAAAATAATTTCATACCCGTGCCTCGTGCAGTTGACCTTTTGTGCATGTACCTCCGTCTTGCAAATATTTCGTGCAGCCCTGAATTATGCACCACCTGATGCCTATAAATAGAAGGAGACCCCTCTTTTTCAAGGGATTAAGAATTCGTACCGCATCTCATGCATGAAATTAGCCTTAGACATTCTCCACACCCACTCGTCTCCATGGGGATGGGATCATTCCTCACATGGGATGATATCATTCCTGTTGGAGTGGCGTTTGTCCGCGGGGAAGGGCATCCACCTTGATGTAAGCCCCTTTCTATCCTTGCAAGAGGCAGCGCCATTTCTCTTCCTCACTTCCTCGGTGCCCAATGCAGTGAAGGGTGTGGGGGGAAGGATGCTTCTACTTTCTTCCATCCCAAATCCCTATCCCGCTATGCTTTTTCACCATGAGCCTCCATCCTGGAGTAAGTCCCGGCACCATGGGTTAATCAACGCGTAAGCCCCTTTTCATCTCCCACGGACGCACCCTTCACGAAGTGATTGTTAGGTCTCTTCTACCTCTTGTTTCTCACACCGAGCATGACTCCCATGAGCTTAGAGTGAGCACCGACCAGGACACACCTTGTCCGCCTCAGAGCGTAATCCCCAAATGTCCTCATCCGAGCTGCAGGACGTTAAACTGCCAAGCACCCTCGTCCCGCATGACGTTAAACTGCTGTACCAAACTATGGGGACTTTGATCAGTGCTAAGACACGGTACGTTAGAAGCCTCCACAAGGTTCAAGCCCCACTACCTTGGTCCACCTTAGAGCATAATCCCCAAATGTCCTCATCCAAGCTGTAGGACGTTAAACTACCAAGCACCCTTGTCCCACATGACGTTAAACTGCACTCCCGATCTATGGGGACATTGATCTGTGCTAAGGCATGGTACGTAGGAATCCTTCACGAGGTTCAAGCCCCACCACCTTGGGCCTCCTCAAATTTTAATCCCCAACCATATGGAACTACAGGAACTATGATCCGTGCTAAGGAATGGTACATTGGAAGCCTCCACGAGGTTCAATCCCAACACCCATCGGACCCTCGGTCCATCTTCACGTTAGTTCACCCCCATCCCACATGTTGTTAAACTGCATTCACCTAAGATAAGGGGACATTGATTCCCTGCCATAGGGATATGTAGGAATCTTCCACGAGGTTCAATCCCAACACCCATTACTCATCCGGATCTCTCCCTCGAGCCTATGTGTCGTGGGAAGCTCATGCCCTAACCCAGAGGTTCCACTTCCTAGGGGTCCCATCAATGCGTCCATTCACGTGGGTCGCCTCCCCAGGTGTCCCATCATTCTTTTAATCTACACAGACTTTGATTCCCTGCGATGGGGATATGTAGGAAGTCTCATCGAGGCTCAAGACCAAAACTATCAACCATCCTAATTCTTACCCGGGCCGCCACATCCTGGTGGGGTCATTCCACTTCATTCCTCATTCCCTCCATATCATTCAGGAAGTTGCCCACGTGTTGGCCCCAACATCAGTGTTCCCTCCAGGGGGTTCCTCAATCTGATGCACTCTAGCTAGTGTTCTGATCAGTCTGATCTATCTTCATGGGACGTTAAACTTGCGACATACCCTGTTTCAAACATGGGAAGCTGAGGAAAACCTGAGATACATGCACACAACATACAATTCCCCACTTTTGATGTGGCATGCCTCAGGCTCTTGCACCCTCAAGAAGCCCTATAATAAGGTACAAGAGACAAAAATGCCAATCCCCGGCATCAAGACGCACCCGTGATGTCAAAGCGTGACTACACTCCTAACCAAAGGTTGCTGCCCTGACCAGACTCCTTAGAAGGTCTAGGAGGAAGTGGCATAATTAACTGGTGTCCATAAAGATATGGCACCGGGAAGAGATTCACGAACCATTATTTAATCTATAAGGGAGACCCAAACTAGTTGGCGAGCTCTGAGGAGGAATCCGTGGAATGAAGAACTGACATCCCATCATCCTATTTTGATCAAGGAGCTGACGTCTCTAAATAAGGAGCAGATGTCGCCCGCCTTTGGAATGTGGGAATGCGGGGAAACATCAGAACATCCACCGCATGACAGATGTGTGTGCCCTAGCAAAAGCGTCAAAAACAAAAATTGTGAACCCGATGTGAATCACTTTTACTTAGCATGGAGTCTAGCAGTGTTCAGGACATTAGTGGTTTAGCATGTCACCTGACCCCGTCATCCATTACCAAGTCCCATCAAGCAGGCCTGATGTGAAACTCACCAGATGTTGGGACAGTCAAGACGTTGAGCATTCTATTTTGTGACGTTGTCAGCATGGATCCCTCTTACTGGCCAAAAAATATGGAATGCAGATGAGGCACCGGTTGTCAATTCCTTTTCCTAGTAGTATTAATGAGTTTGTCTCACTGCTTTCAGGAACCAAGTTGTTGCATCAGGAGCCCGATCACCTTCCCACCAGCACAGGAGTAGGGGCAATACTGAGGCGGCTACCCTGCGCGGTCTCTCCTCTCCCATGACGGTTCCGACCGCCATGACTACTGGGATCCCACGCCCCCTCTCCCCATCAGAAATTATCTAGTGAAGGATAATCAATGACCTTGTACGCAGGTACAAGGAGGAGGGGAGCATCCCCACCATGGACCTGCCCTGCCTAGATCTTGAGACAGTTGTGATTCACCGTTAACGCCGCCACCAAGGGCTGCGCAGGGAGCTTCTTCTCCCCACCCCAACATTGAATCGTTTTGGGATCCTATCCATGAAACTCCTTGACAGCTCCTTCCCATATGCCGATGAGATAGGGGACATACGGGCCAGCCCGATCAGAGTCCCGCTTCAAGGACTCCCTATGAGGGACCCACTAGGTCACGTCAGTGATATCTCCTGATTCCCCAAGCCAAGGAGTAGTTAATATACGCGCCTGCACTGCTGGTTCCAGTCCATCTGACCCGACGCTAGCGTCGGACACGAGTAGAAGAAGATTCCCACCACGGGGCGTCTATGTTAGCGACTACTATGGCCCAATCCACTGCTGACTCATCTCCCCAACTCCTTGCATACGTTGAGAAGGGAAAGTTTCATTCCCGACCTGGATCGAGGCCCCAACAGCCCCACGGGCAGGCTGGGTTGACTCTCTCGGCCGCTGAAGCAGGTGATGGCCACCACGGAGCAATCCGCAGCTATACCACCCCGCACGGAGGCTCATTTTGTGCCACTATTACAGAAGGTGCGGGCCCTCCCTGCTTCCAACCTCGGCTTTGAGGTCGGCATGGTGCCACCTTAATCCCAAGTAAGGGAATTCCCCGTGACAGTAACACTCCATGTGGGGGGTCTCCCCTGTGCTCACTACACTAGGTACGGGGACACTCCCCCTACTACAGACCACTAGTATGGAGACATTGCATGTTCGATCACTCACCAACATGAAGGTCCTCCCCGTGTCCTTCTGCCAATCGGCAGAGGTACTCCATTCCCCAGAATTCAGAGAGGTGGAGGCCAACCCCACTTCACCAGAGCCCAACACGAAGTTCCTCCTCGTGTCCCTATTGACATTTGTCCCGGAGCTCCCTGCACCCTAGATTTGTCGGGTGGAAACCCTCTCTACCCCAGCACTAGTGCATCTAGAGGACCCCATGTCAGAAATCAGTCATGTCCTAAGGATCCCCCCAGGGGCAGGAAGGTGGGTCATCACCACTATAATAGGAATTCTGGGGAAGGCCAGACAACAATCAGATCAGTCCGCTTCTCAGACTCCGAAGAGGAGTGCGACTCGTTGCGGGAACCATCTCTTTAGTCCTATGAGTCATGGGCTCGGGAAGGAACGAGGAGCATCAGCCTCGTACTCTCTGAATGTGAGATCCATATGATCCATTTTTTCCTCCGAAAATATATCCAGGAGGACGAGGCCTTGGAATGTTCCCCAGGGCCGACCGTGCAGTCACTATCGGCGTCTCCGGAAGCGCCCTCTGTCTTGGCTGGAGGCTACGGAGAGCTATTTTGGGGGTCAATGGCAGGAGAGCTGCGGCATGGCCCACACTCAGCAAACGCTGATGCTATGTTGGGAGCCTTGGTTTCTGGTCCATCCTATGATGACATGGTGGCCAGATTTCTACAACCCTTAGAGGACATCCCAAGATTCGGTTGTCAATCAGCCCGCTCGCCGTATTCTCTGTCGGTCATACCAATGTCCCAGTGGCCAGCCTCAGTACCGCTTCCAGTTCCTCAGCCACCATAAGTTGATGAGTGGGGAAATAAAGGGCCAAATCCTAAGATTGAGCTGAGGAGTTTTTGGACCATCCTCATAGTGGGCCACTTCCTTGAGAAGTTTGGGCTGGTTGTAGGACCGGGTATTCGTACGCCAGAATCCCTCACCTCGGAGGAGTTTGAATGTTTCCGCTAGACCCTCTGGGTGACTCACCTCCATATTCTCCACTGACGGGTGACATATCTAGTGATCCAAGATCACCTTTATGATATCGGCGAACAATGATGCCTGGTTGACCTGGCCACGCTCCCCATGGTCCGACACCCGGAGTCACCTGGCCACCACAGGGCCCTCCAAAGGAAATGCATTTAGAGTTTCCAAGTACTATGCAAAGTTATTGGGGAGGCTACCCCCCATGCGCAACTCCGTGGAAGGGGGATGTATGATACCCTCCTCTTCCGTGAGATTCACTGGTAGCCTGACTCACTTGGCGATAGTGAGGACGTGCCCCCGAGAAGAGTGGCAGCCAACGTGACCGATCTGTCGGGAGGGGAGAATGAGGTGGGAATTCTTAATGGGGGGATCCCCCATGAGGATGTTCTAGCAATGGACCCATCAGGGAGGATTAATCACCAGCAAAGGAACCTCCTAGGTCTCCCTCCACCCACCGAGGCATTGGTACTCAGCTGGAATGTCAGTAAGGGCAAAGAGCACGTCACAGTCGTCAAGCACTCCGACCCATATGCCTTAGGGAAAAAGACGGAAGAGGACCCTGAGAAGGCCACACTACACCAACAACTTGCTGAGCAGAAGAAGTTTGTCGATGAACTTCTGGATGAACTCCTTGCGGAGCGACGACCCAACTACGATATTCCTAGGTCGAGGCAGCAGGGGAAGGAACAAATACCCCTCTGCGAGATTCTCCCAGGAAACCCTGATCATTCCATATTTTCTGACAGGGTAGAATTCACATCTCATGGAAAAAGGGCGTGATACATCTCGCCGAACCCTCCCGAAAGGCATGACAATCCAAGGAACACTGATCGGGCTCCCCCAGCTTCCCCAAAGGTCGCTCCACTAGACGCTCTGTGATCCACTGACCTTGGATACTACTTTGAAGAGCCCGACAACGCACTTGTGGTTCGGGATCCCTGTCAGGAAAAGGACATGTGTCCAGGTGATCCAATGGTGCCACTCATTGCCTTCCTGGAAGCTTTGGAAACACAGCAGGTGGATATCACACCTAATGGCAATCCATACCTGACATGGGTGGATGACATGTCGGCACCCACTAGATTTGGGAATCCCACTTTCTCCCCCTTCAACGGGACGGGGGACCCACTGCAGCACCTGACCCACTTCAACACTAGGTGTGGGCCTATGTTAGAGACCCCAGTGCAGCAGGAAACCCCCATTCTCTGCTGTTTTGTTCAGACGTTGGAAGGTCTGACATTCGTCTGGTACAACCAGCTCCCCGTTGGATCCATGACGAGCTGGGAGGAACTTCACAGGCAGTTCCTTTACTAGTTCAGCTATACCACCCAAAAGGAAAACATCGCAGAACTCTTCAGGTGTATGGAGAAGACCGATGAGTGATTCACGGACTTCATCGCCCGGTGGAAGGGGCTCACATACTCCATTGACATGCCACTGACTCAGGACAAATTACTGATGATGTGCGTGGAAAATGTCAAGAAATAACTGGCTCCCTCCTTGATCACTCAGAACTATACTGGGGGTTATGAGACTTCTCAGATAAGGCCCAGTGCCTAGAGGAAGCCCTGTAACAGGCTGTCGAGGCACGCCTGCTTCCTCCTTTAAGCTCGGTAAGAAGGGCTGCCAGAGCCGAGCCTACGGCGGTGGCCCAGGTAGAGGACCCCAGGTAGCTAGAATTGCTACTAGTGGAGCTGGCTCCATAGCCCCCACAGAGTTCCACCACCATAGGTACAGATTCCAACCCAACAACGTCCTCCGAATCGGTAGGCTCCCCCACACAACACGCCGCCACCGCCTAGGAAAGATAATCAAGTTCCTCCTCCTCGGCAGGCTCCTCCGACCCCCCGTCAGGGTCAGGCTTCTAGACCCCCCCCCCCCCCCTTTCCAAATAGAAGGAATTAGGCCTACTCGTTCGACAAGTCTCAAGCCCCTAGTTACTTCCACAACACCTTAGATTAGAGAATCGTAAGACTGCCTAAGTGCCAGAAGCCAGAAGAGGCGCATCTCACTAATCACCCCAACTACTGCCCTTATCACCAGATCCTGGGGCACACCATCAAGAGATGCTATGTGTTCAATAACTAGCTCCAAGACCAAATTAACAACAACATAGTCATGTTGGGACCAGCCCACGACACATGTGGCGGGTGTCTTTGTGAGGTCAGATAGCAGTAGCGACAGCAAAAGTGGGTGGCAGCAGGTTTCTGACTGCGAGTCCCTGAAATATAAGGACTGGATGACTCTAGGACGATCGCTCATGCTAATGGAATTATCCGTGCATGCCTTAATCAAGATGGAATTTTATTTTAGGTCAAATATCAAAACTGAATAGGAGTAATTGAGAAATAGTGATAGGTTGTGTAAGATAAATCATTTTTTATTATGAGGCTATTTATTCCACAATATGAGTTATTTAACCATGATCCTCTACATAATATTAAATTTTGAAGTATGTGGTTGGTTATGTCATAGTCTATGCATTATTCCACAATGTCTTACTTGGGAAGATGGGGTTCTATTGGGAATAAATCATCCATGTATTGTGGGTGGATTCATTATGTAGCCCTAGAAGGGGGAATTTCACTATGATGGGGAGGGTCACATTGTAACATGACCTTAAGATATGGTGTTTGTGGTTTTCAACTTCTACCTTGTAATAGTTTATTGTGTTTTGAGTCACATGACCACCCAATAATATTGGTTTCTGTTTTTTAGATTTCTCAATGATGAGGTGTTTTACTATGATTCATAAGGTCAAACCATAGTGTTCCATAGTGGATTTATCTATATTCCCATGGAATGGGTATTGTGTTGTGACCGAAGGAGGACACACCACAATGGTTCCCTATTTTATTATATTAACATTGGAAGAATGAACATTATGCCAAATTATTTTAAACACCTTACTCAAGGGTGTAATTTTTATGTTAGTAAAAAGAAGGGTGGATCCATATCCTTTCTTATATCTTCTCTCTACTTTCTTCCACTTGGATTGACTTTGATTTTCTGTAATTTATTTGGTGGTTTTAGGTAAATTACTCTAATTTATCTCACCTCTTGTGTTCTCCCCTATTTTTACCTAATTTTAGTGGATGGAAATTAGGTCTTCAATGATGATTAAACCATATCATTGTATAATTGAGTCTACATAATGGATATTTTGTTATTTTTAGCTACAGGAAGTCATGGTAGGATGGATATTTAAGGGTTCATATGGTTTTCCCTTCAGATAGGTCATTACACTAATTTATTTTGGGTTTTCCATTAAATTTTAATATAATCAATCGATAAATATTTGTCAATTGTTCGGTCGTTTCTCAATGTTTATCGTTTAGGTGTGTTTGGAGTGATCTTCACCGTATTGCTCAAGGTTTTGGCATTTTTATGCTATTTGGTGGGTTATTCCTCCTCTATTATAAATTGAATTAATTACAGAATTAATTGTGTTAGTTAATTATAATTATTTATAATTAAATGTAATGAGATTTTTTTGGGTTTAGGGTTTTTTGGATGAAGTTTATGGTCGTTATGGGATCAGACAAGCTTAAGCGATGGTGGGAAAGCATCACTTAAGGGGATAACACTGATTTGTGGTAGGTGATCCCTAGCCCCTTCTTGTGGATTATTCATTGTTTCAAGTGACATATGACATGTGGTTTCACTACCTATGTGTGATTTAACTACAATTAAATTTAGTTTTTTCCCATCACTTTTATGATTTAGGTAAGGATGTCTACGGTTTTGAGGTACCCCATAATTGATATGCATTGATACCTTAACCATTGAAGGTTATAGGCTCAAACAAAAGTGATTGTATTTTATACTTAGGTCCCAAAAGGGGATTTCCTTTTGTTATAAATGTATGTCTAGGTAATAAATTATTTCCTTTTTCTATCCTTATGAGAGGATCGTAATTGATAGAGGATGGTGTGATCCATTAAATAGATTTTTTTTTTCTTTCAACACATGAGATACACTATATGCAAGTGGGGATATGATTAGACTTTCTTTCAATGTATCTTAATTCCATGGTCACTAAATTCCCTGTGATGAAAATTAAATTATTGTTAATCATGGATTTTATAACAATGCTGAATTACACCTTGGAAGATTATGATATAGTGGGTCTAGAATAAGATGTTCATCCAACTTTGAATAGAAGAGGTGTGAGTTATGAGAGGTAATATTGACGCTTTACCAAAGCGGTACATTAGTGTCACCTTATGGTCATTTTAGATTTTATCTCTAATATATGGGGTGAGTGTTCCTCCTCCATTTTCATTTTATTAACCGAGTAGGTTACACCTCTATTTTGGATACTTGTACGGGTTGTTCATGTGAGGTTTGACCATGTTTAGACCAAAAGTGAGTTGGCTGTTATGAAAACCCAGTAGTTCATTGCCTATATATCATTATTATACTACTAAATACATCATTATTGTGTGATTATATTGTGGAATATTATGCCAGTTTTTATTCATTTCTATGAGGGGGACATGATTCCCCTTACTTGATATGGTTAAGAAAGTGTGGGATGATATACAAGATTACTCCAATATTTCTTATAAATTGGGATGAAATTTCCATTTTCATTGATCACACTAATTTCATGGGATAAATTTACAATTATGATAACGTTATTTAGGGTGTTTTACAGACTTCCCATTCACCTTGTGCCACATGGGATTGGTTTTTTCCATATAATTGTTATAACCCATGGAATTGGGACATGAAATCTATGTTAAAATACTTGCATGGAAGGGGATGTGATTCCCGTATGAGTGTATAAATTTATGGATGTGATTATCTTCCAATCATGTTACAGACTTGGGATAATTATATTATTATTATTCATGGATTTTGTTGTAGGGATGTGATGTCCTCTCTTTTATGATGAATTTTGGTTGCGCATATGGTATGAGAATGGTTATTGGGGGATGTGATTCCCAAACTTATTATGTGTCTCAGAACTATGGACAATTTTCACTTATGATTATTATTATGTATAGGGATGTGTTTCCCATTTTCTATTTCTCATTTCAGGTCATGATTACTACTAGGATGTTATTCTTACAGGATGCTTTTCCCATGTGTTTACTACTATTATTATGAGGGGCACTTCCCAGGTATTGACTACCACTGTGATGGGATGTTATGTACATTTTAATGTATTTATTAATGAGATTTACTAACCTTGTTAATATGGGATGTTAGTCCCACTATTATGTATTAACTATTGGGATACACCACCCATTGATATGATTTGGTCATTGGGACATACTAACCATGTGTTGACTATTGTATTATAAAGGGATCTTATTCCAGGTAGTATGACATAGGACATGATGCCCAAATAGTATTCTTTGGATATGTTAAGAGACATTTTGAAACTAGAAATCGTAGGTATGATCGCACCTGTGTGGCTCTATAACACCTAAGGGTTTGACACATTTATGATTATCGCCTTTTCCATTTTTACTTTTATAATGAGCATATCACACAGATCATGTACCTACTAATACTAAACTTTTTTATGGAAAAAAATAGTGTTTTCCTATTGAGTTTTACTCACACTATTCCTGGACTCCTTGGTACCCATGAAATTTGTTTTATATACAAAATAAAGGGAAAGGTCCATGCATTTTATGGTTGATCTATAGAGGTAGATTGGGTTAGGATATGGGATCGGGGTATGACTCGAGACTGGTCTAGTGTGTGATCATAGATTTGTTTATTTTTCAGATCTTATTATTTATGATTGGCCCATGGAAATTTATATTCTTGATGTATGGTTATATAAAATTATTATTACTTATTTTTTATAGCATGGGGCATATTATTTGTTTAGGTATGGAATGTAATTTTTAATTCAACTTTTATCTATTTTTTATTCTGACGATTTTTTATTTTCTTGATTCCACTGTGTTTATGGATAGTATCCATTTTTTATACATAGACCCTCATTTTTTTATCCATACTATGGAATATGGGGATGAACACTAGAGGTATTTGGAACCTATTTTGGTCACATTAATGGAAAACTGGGTTGCGTAAATTACATCTTGACACATTTAAAATATAAAACTCATGATTCACATAAATCCCTAGTCATAAAATAGTACAATCTATAATATTATCAAAAAATAATACAATAAAAATAGGAGAGATAGGGTATAGGATCCCTAAGCATGACATTTTTAGAATAAATCACAAATTATTATGTAAAGACCACCATGTAGGGGAGGATGAAGGAAAGTTTCAACAGAAGAATCCCATGAGTCAATGCTCAAAACCATTATGAAAATAATGGGTTATTTTTTAAAAAAACATATAAATTAAAAATTATACACATTTATTTAAAATAATAGATCGATAGTATGGTCCCTCAAACTATACACAATACTTTTAATTAGACAATATATATATTTTTTAGCCTCATACTTGTTATACCTATCTATCTCTCATTGTGTTTTCATGGCCAAAAATTCTCACCTATGTTTCTAACATTTTTATTTAAGTAAATATTAGGGTAATATTTGAATATCATTTAGTGGAATTAAAGGGAATATTAATTTATATTTAATTTCTTGATAAAGTCTAGGAAATTCCCTTACTCAAGCTTTAAGTCATTCTAATCATCTTAGAAGATTCTTAAAAGGTATTAGAAGGGAGTATAGGTGTACTTTATTGAAGAAACACTTTATAAGGTTGCATCGGCTTGTCGATTCCACGTATCTAGAAGAAGGATATCTTCAACAGAACCACAAAATACCTAGTGGACTCCCACATTTTTAACAGTGGTGAAGGATAAAGTACCCACAACCAGTAGGTATCCACCATCTACCTGATGTAGGGTCATTGACTCGCCATTAGAGGTTCTCCAATAGTAGGCAGATCCAAACATCCCACTAACAACCTGATGAAGGATACTGGGTAACCAGTGGCGTTATGTAGGCTCTGGTGAGGAAGCATAAAATTTAGTTAAAAATACTATTATTTTGGTCTTTGGGGGATTCATGACACCCTATAAATTTTACATCCTTACTAGTCATTTGGAAGACTATAAAATGACCTATTTATCACCTTAAAAATTCACCTTGTGCACCTTATGATCTTTTCTCTAAATTATGTTCTATTAAGTATGAATTAATTAGTGAATCACTAGAATTATAAATTCTTCTCAAGATACTTCTGAAATTATAAATATCTGAATTCTCTTAACCAACCACTCAAATATCTCAATCTCTTTTATAATTCAAACATCTAAGATATTTATTTTGTTTTTCCTAAAGAAACCCTTTCTCTTCCCAACCACCATTATCCTATCATTTATACTCCAAAAAAGTGTGTGATGAGTTACTTGGTTACAAATAAATCTCAAGAGAGTTATCACAAAAAATATCAGAAATGGTTTTCTTGATCACCATTTAGATCAAGGGATTTATATTATATACCTCTCTATTATACATTTGTAGTAATAGGGGATCACATAGAGCTTTAATTTAACTCTTATAATTTTTTTTACTATATTTACTTTTCCTCATAGAATCATTTGAAATCAACTTCCATACATTCACTAATTTTGTTTGTTCACCTCCACACTTAAATTATTTTGGTTTTCTCTTTATAAAATTTTATCCAATTTATCAGCTATCACTTATTCAGTTTATTGATTTATTATATCAATGTATAATAATTTTGGAATTAACCTTTTATAATAGTTTAATTTTTAAAAGTTAAATTCCATGCCTCCCTTTCCATAACCTTTGACCAAAAATTGGTATCAAAGGGGTGATTTTATTTTTAATAAAAAATCTCAGGTTTTCTAAATTTTCTTTAAATTTCATTTTTCAAATCCTAACTGATTACAAAGACATATTTTCTTATGTAAAATAATTAAAATTCACATGCACTTATTTTTTATGGAAATTATTACTTCTATTAGAAGAATCCTATCAAAACCTTTCATTGTAATATTTCATTTCCAATATAAAAATGGTAATTCATGAGTATGTTCCCACCAATGAATATGAATAAATATAGACTCCTAAATATATTAATAATTTTTAGTAGAGAAAAAATGTTTTGAATGTATTACATTGTGGTATTAATAGCAATGAATTAAATCATGTTTATTCTTGAAAAAAATAATTATGATATCTAGAAATTATTATATGTTACACATGAAGGCGAAAATAAAGTAAATAAAACTAGATTACATATGTACCATCTTGATTTTTAATGTTTCACTATATATTCTATGAAATATATTATTAGTATATTTAGGAAAATATTATGGTTTTACCAGTCCCCTAGGCCCCTAATTTCATGGAAATGCAAGAATCCAAAGACATGAATATGATGTTGATCAACGAATTCATAAACATCCAAATAGAATAACAAATAAATATGAAATGAAAATTTGATATATAAACAATTGAAAGAAAATAAGTCATGAAAACAATCTCCATAAAAGATGTTAATGATGAACCATTTGTAGATGAGTTAATTGAACATTTTCTTCTTACCAGAAATATGAAAAGTTACCTCGAAAATAAAAAACTCCAAAGGGGATCCAAAAATTTATAAAAAATGGTAGAACTAGAAGTGAAGATCAAATAATATAAAAAAGAAGTGTCACCTCAAACCGGAGTTCCGTGTTTATAATAAGAATCCCATAAAATATAAGTAAGTTAGAAAAACCATAAAATTCATAATGTGGAGTAAAGGGGATGACTCCATGGATTCAATATCACCATCCAATTCAATTGAATCAACACCCATGTGCCTTATTGCACTTTTTGAAGAAGAGTTGAGGTTAGTACCCCTCTTCATATTTCTTCATTCTATTATTATTCTCCTACCACTTCTCATATATCTTCTTCTTCTTCTTACTCTAGTTACATAAATTATAAAGATCTATCATATGTCTGATAAAAACTTAAAAATGGAATAATCAACTCGATTATTTATATTTCGAACTCAAAATAAAATATAATCTAGTGGTACAAGAAAAATATAACATTAAAAAATAAAAGGATCTTACCTTAAATTAAAACAAATATATATCTATGAAAGTCAAAGAATATTTATATATCTATATGTTCTAATTCCCGATAAAATACTTAGAAAATTATCTTTTAAAATTTAACCAAGGTAAAGAAATTTTAAATAAAATTTTAGTTTCATAAAAACCTATAAAATATTGGGTCATATTTTTTTCTCTAATCATATAAGAACCTCTAAAAATAAATGGAAAACTACTTTTTAAAAGGATTTTCACAACATAAATTTTTTAATTACTATAAAAAAATATGTCATTTCATTTATGAATATGATTTCAAAAACATATGATATGGAAGGCCAAAGTCAACCCACCTTTCTTCTTCTTTTTCCAAAATAAAATGTACTACCAAAATGTGGATTCTAAAATATATATTGGATAATGTAAGAAAGCCCATGTTTGTGTGTATAAAAACCCCATAAATTTTTTAATTATATAATAAAAGTGTCTTTTGAGAAAAAATATATAAACAATATGGTACCTACATTCTAGATGATTGAGAAACATGTGCGAAAACCTTTCTTAATTTAATAAAATTGATAAACGTAAAGGAGGTCACATCACATTTAGTGACAATTCAAGGGGAAACATAATTTTTAAAGGTACCATAGGTTTTTATAAAAAAACCCTTTTAAAAAATATTTCATTTATAAAAGGCATGAAAAGATATTTTTTAAGTACTTTTAAAATATTTGAAAATATTTATAAAATCTCTTTTAAATTTTCCAAGAAAAAGTGTTAATTCAAAAGGAAAACATATATTTACAGATTCAAGATTTCAAAATGTTTACATAATTAATTAAAAATATATGGCTATAAATAATGTCAAATGACTTTGTCCACAAGTTAGGGATTTGTGGCTTTGGAATAGATTTCTTATTCGTTAAAGCACTCAATTACTCATAAAACTCAAATGTAATAAAACAGAATAAGATAATCCCAAATTTCATTTCAATGATGACATATCCTATGAAGCATGACCTTATGATACGTAAAAAATCATCTTTTAAATATAAAAAATAAATTTCATCTTCAAAATATGTCAAATTAATTCATCTTGACCTTCTCAGCCCATAGAAATTGAAATTCTAAGAGATAAAATATATAATCGTATTATTTTTTATGAGTTTACAAGATTCAAATTGACTAATTTCTTACCCCGTAAAAATAAAGATTAAATATCCTTCATCAATATTTCAAAAAAAAATGGAATTTAAAAAGGTTTAAAAATTATTTCAATTTATAGTGATAAAGGTATAGAATTAAATATCAAATAATTTAATGGATTATGTTCTTTCATGTGATATAATAATTATTTTCTGGTCCACAAACCTCTCCATAAAATGGGGTAGTATATAAGAAAATTTAATAATCCAATAAATCACTTAAAATATTTTATAGGAATTTTATCATTCAAAATATTTTTGGGATGAGACCATGATTTTCTCTTGTTATATCATTAATTGAGTTAACATTAGGCCTTTTTTAAAGAAACCCCCTTATGAATTTTTTTATAAGAAACTCAATTTTATCTCTTTTAATGTTTTCGGTTGAAATTTTTTTATTTTAAGCACTAAAAGATAATCTTAGAAAATTTTATTATAAATATTATGAAGTTATCTTTATTAGAATCTCCAAGTCAAAAAATTTTATCTTATCTTTAATAAAATAACTAAAATTGTGGAAGAATCAATAAATATTGTTTTTTATGAATTTATATTAAATTATCCTTCTCATTTTTTTCTTCGAACATGATATTTTAAATAAACCATTTCAAACTAAAGGATGTTTAATAATATTAATAATATAATTTAAATTCTCATCAAAAAGTTTACAAAATATCTAAATACTTCCCCCTTCAAAATTACATTTTTGATTTACAAGTAGGAACTCGTACTCATAGATCGGTATTAAATAAGGTTGAACAACCATCATGTATCTCTCAGCTTGAACCACAAAACATTAATTATGACCTTAACAAAGAAATTTTGGTAATTGACATATAATAAGAACTAATTAAATTTTCTCAAAATAATGCTTGGACTGTCATTTTTTAATGACCCATGTTTTTAGCCAAGGTAAAATTCCACAGAAAATTAAATTTTTGAATTTACTGGACAAATCCATTCTTTGAAATGAGATTCTGAATATAATTCCAATAGTTGGAACACATATATTGTTTTTTTACTTGGGTAAAAAATTAAGAGGATTATCAGGTGTCTTGTTGAGTTTCACGACTACTGTACCATGAAAATCAATGGTTTGGAGGGTCATCACCGGGCATATCATTTTTCAAAAACTATGTGGACCTTAGTAGAAAACTGTGTAGATTCTCCAAACGAGATGAAATTACCCCAAAAAGATATGCAAGATTTATCCAAAAAGTGTTCGTAAAACACACGGTTAGTGACAAATGGATAGTATTCTCACACATTTCACCAAATGGTTGGCGTAGGGTTTGGTGAGCCATGTGATCCAAATAGTGCATGGTGTTTTTAAAAAAATACATCAAATTAATTAAATTTAAATTAAAATAAGACAAATTAAAAACTAATATAACCCCCCCCCCCCCATTATTACTTGACACACCCCTCCCTTAGCTCAGTGCATGTGTGATACCCCTCTCTGCTACCTACTTCTGCAGCTATTTCCCCTAGATTTTAATCTAGTTTCTTGGTCAATGTCTCAAGGTAAGACCCATGGATCACACCTCTTCCCTTAGTTAGGAATTTTTCTTTTCCCCACCTCCCTATCTATCACGGATGAAACCTAAGGATGGGGTTAATTTAGAGTTTTGGGTTTTCATCCAATTTTAGGGTGTGTGGTGTGTGTGTCAGGGCTTCTCCTTGTGTGTTTTGGAATCCACCACTGAAGGCAAAGCACTTTGGGTCATTTGGGTTTTCCCTTAATCAATTTTAGTTTGGTTTTCATCTTCCTTTAATTTTGTACCTATTTGTAATTATGGATTCTGAAATTTTAGGGTTCTTGATAAATATTTAGTGCTTCTTGGTCATCATTGAGGTGGGTTCGAGTTGCTAGTGTCAAAGGCAACATACATACATATTCATAGGTAGGAATATATATACATAAATTCCCCTGTTAAATATATTCACCCATGGGAGAATGAATATATATTGGGGATAGGTATTCTTATGTATATATATGACAAATAGATACATGTTTTAAGTGTAAATGGTTATATTCTTATATAAGCATATATGGAAGGATCCCCTTGTACATAGTCATGGACATTAGAACATGTACATAGGGGCTCAGTGTCCTTATGTATATGAAAAGGTGAATATGGTTAGGTTAGGAAAAGGGAAGATTCGAGGGATCTCTGGTGAAAACATTTTGTGTTGAAGTGTTCAACTTCATCCTCTTCTCTTGAGGTAAGATCCCTTTTCATTTCCCTTTAAATTTAAGAACACATTATTTTATCATTTTTCAAACACTCCTTGGACATTAATTACTGCTGCATGATTTTTAGAATAAAGACTTCATTAGCATGAATTGAGTATGTCTCTTGAAATCAAATTTAATTGTGAAAAATGAATTTTTATGAAACAATGTCATGGTTTTATAATAAAACCCCCCGAATTATTTGAATTATCTTCTAAACTAAACAGTGAGGAATTTTTTATATATTCTTTGGCTTTATGGATATGGTATTTCCTTATCCTTTTGTCATTCATTAGTGGTATGGGATGTTATGGTTCATGGCCTTCATTAATGCTATTATATAAATTTTCCCTCCTTTTATATAAATATATAAACAAACCAAGTCACCATCTATTTACCTAGATATTTTATAAATGGAATATCTTGTTTATTAAATAGGATTTCTGAAGTAGGTGAATTTCCATTTGTCAAAGAAAACTTCTACGTTTATCTTGAACCTTGATAAATAAATTTACATTATTTTTTAATTTAATTGATTGAATAATGTGGAATGGTCTATGCATGATGGATTTCTTTTCCATGAATGAATTAAATTAAAAAATATAAATGGTGGAAAGGCCATTCCATTTTTTTTGCATTGTTAAATTCATTAATTTAATTTTGATGCCCATGATTATAATGGGTTATCTAAATTCAAATCATGAGAGGTGTTTCCTCAAGGATATTATTATAAATATAATTATTCCTTCATATAATGGTAATATTAAATGCATAGCATGAGAGGTATTGTTTCATGGAAGTTTATTATAAATATGATAAAACTCTACACATAGGATGTCGAAAGATGATAATGGTTTTTTTGATCATGGTGAATCATGCTCCCTTACATCAGGTATTGAGCATTACATATCACACTAATGATACTATATGGGTGTTAGGATGAGGCACCACATACCATAATTAGAGTGTTTCCATAGAGGCTTGATCCCCATCACAAGTTCTGTATAGTGATTTATATCACTCTATTGGGATGTAGGACATATACACTATTGCAGGAGATTATAGGCTCATTTAGACAAGTTATGGATGTCTAAGTTACATCCTGGTCTACCCAACAACTAGTATTCTAGCTATATGTAAATTAGGAATCAACATGCACTTGGTCCATATAGGTGGATGTAGTATATAACTAAACTATATATATATATATTACTATATATATAGTTAATGGTTTGGCATCTTATTCTAGCAAAGAGAAGAAGTAGGTAAAGCTACCAGGTGTCCTTTAAGAACTTGAACGGTCTATTGTTATTCATTTTTGTACTATTTATTATTCACTATACCTATGAACTATTTTCATATATTCATGAATAGTACTAGGGTATAAATTTTGGGTTCCATCCTACTATGATTTATATCTCAAACCACACTCAGGCCTCCATTACACTTGGGTACCTAGGAAGACCTTTTGTTTGAAGGACTGTGAAATATTTATTGATCTGTCTTGCTTGTACTTGGGAGTTATAAGTAGAGGATCGAGCTGGTGCTCGAGATTCTCATTGAGTTAGTCATTGGGTGGTTATTCATTTGTTACATTGTATTGCTATTTGTAATTTTCACAATGTGTACTTATAAAATCATATATCATACAAGAATTGTTCTAAATTTCCATTGGGAAAATTTAATACAATATTATATTATTCTTACACTACTTTTATTTCTTTTTTTACCACTTTTTCAATTTTATTTTTTTAGTATCTGATAAACCATTGTGATAGTCTTATATGAGGGTGTAGTCTCCCCACAAAAAACTTCGAATACCCTCGCTGTTATTTGATAGCCTCTGGTATATGAGGAGGCATGACTGAGGCCATGTGACTCAATGTTATGACTTTTATTATAGTGGTAAGTTGGTTTGGGATGTTACAAATTGGTACCATGGTTTATTTTTTCTTTGTCTTAATATTTTGGTCTGGTAGACATGAGACTATGAATGTATCGATGATTAGTAAATATTTTTGTTTGGGACTGATCACCCCACCAATGGTTAAATTACCAGGTGTCCAAGATTGGAATTGATGTTTTTGTTATTCTCTATTACGATTGATTATTATTTTACCTTGAGTGATTGGTTTACTTTTCACTTCATATTGATTTGTGAATTTAGGTCATTTTTTCCCTGGACTTGTACAAAAAGGATGAATAATTACTTACATAATATATATATATATATATCCACATAGTAAATTCACATTTCACGCATATTCAATTCCTTGTAGTTTCATATGTAGGCTATTTTCTGGATTTGATTGTGTTCCTTTAGTGTTATTCCATACTTATTTTTGTGCCTAGTTTGGTTTTCCTTTAGATTCCCTTCCCTATTTATACTCCATTACTCTATGTTTACAACATGTTTATCTGTGTGATCTTCTTGAAATGATATGATAGATTTATTTTTGGTATTTTTAATTGGTTGAATGGGCGAAATATAGTGTTTGTGATCAAACAGGAACTACTTTTCAATTATAAGGTTTATGGGTTCCTTATAATTAGGAAATGGAAACCCATATACTTGAACCATCATTGAGCTTTATATATGTTTATAAAGTTCTATTAAAATGTTAAGGCTACTAATGATTGAATTATAAAGTGAATTTCTTTTGATTAGTGGTATCCAAATTCCAAACTATAAAGTTTATGGGTGCTTTATTGATTGGTAGATGGCCACCCATATGACTGAAGAATTAAATATAAGAATGTTATTTTCTAAACTAAAATTTGATACGATTAAATGGGATATGTAATTTGGTCAATAATGTTTCTGGGTTCTTTTTAGATTGGGTTAGTGGATACCCATTTAATTGAACCATTGTTTATATGACCAATGTATATTATTTAATGGTCATAAAGTTAGAAGCATCAAAATTTTCACAAGAAATGAATTGGTTAATTTCTAAAATTCATATCAAGACCTATGTTGGTTACCTAGGGCATGTTTCTTATGAGATGACCCATTTTGGTATTTATAACTTAAATAATTATGTAAATCTTACTAGTTTTCTTTAAGAAGAATTGATTTTATATTAACGGGTTCTATACAGGTCACCTTATTTTTAATAAGTTAAAATAGAATTTATATGAAAATTTTTACAATAAATGATGGGATATCATTAAATTTTTAATGTTTAAAAAGGAATATTGATAAGACTTTCGTATTTTTCCTTGATGTCCTACATTAAATCATTTAAAATGGTTTAAATATTTAATTTGAATTAAGTTAATGACTTCAAAATGGAACCTTAAGTGGTTTCCTTTGTTTAAACACTTGTGTAAGGGTAATCTTAATATCCCATTGAGTTTCCTTGGAATGAAAACATTAGAGTTTTCCATCATATTTCCTTTTTTTAGAAATGGATTGAATGATAGGAATTGAACCCAGTGAAATATGTTTAATATGACCTAGTGATAGGTTTGATATTTTTACTTCTATGTGGTGATGTCTTTAGGTAGGTAACACCATTAGAACATAAATGCCTTTCTAATTCTATGTGTTTTTAATGTTTGGTTCTATTTGGGTGTCATTATCCCTAGTATGACTCTTGGTTTCTAAATGACACCTATGTTTGGATGGGTATTAATTGTATATTTTACCTTTATTATGGGATTTAGAGTTAAATAATTCTTTATTTTATTAGGTTAGACATTCCTAGGTCATGTTCAGCCTTTTGGTAAGTCTTTAGACACTTTATTCTTCCTTGGTGATAGACAACTAGGTATGTCATCATCGAGGTCAATGGTCGTATAGGGCAGTAAAAATATGGACTAAATCTCTTGTATGTACCACTTGATACTTGGGTGAATAGGGTGGAAAACCTATTTACATTATCGAGGATGTGTTGTTTTTCTTCTGAATCCTCAAGGTATTATACCTATATGTATGTGGTCCCCATCGAGTGCTAAATTGAATGAAAACCAGTTGAGTGTAGTGGAATCATTGAGCCTTGTGTTACTGAGTACATTCTCATGTCATATTCATAGTAGTGTTACCTGCAAGTTAATGAAATCATATTGATCCTAATTCTCTGGATTACTTCCTTGTGACTCGGGTGTTTTTGACACACCAGTCAGTTTGATTTGGTTTTCATGCCAAATTCTTTATGTTTGATTTTGAGGTGAATACAACCTACTATTCTTGTGAGAGGCTGGTCTATCCCTCTTTTAGAATACTAAGACACTCTTAATGTGTGGAGCATAATGTTATTTCTTGTGAATGTGTCCTTCAATTTAAGAGCACAAGAAAGGGGGGCCATTGAGAAATGGTCGATCTTTCTTAAATTCCCTTGAGACTTGTGAGTTTAAATCAAGACATTACATGATCAGTATCATGAATCTATTTATAGTTGACTGAGTATGGAAATTATGAGAAGAAACCATTGGTCTAGGATATACCATTGTTGTTGTGGTTGGGTGACAATGGGACGCCTCGGGTGGTGAAGTCTTAGGTTGTTGATACATCAGTAGGTGAAGCCTAGATCTCTCTAAAGAATGTATGCTGATGGGGGATCAACTGTACCTCTCCTTGAATTGTTAGTTATGAAAGGTTCAGATCCTTACTGAGAACCTAGTATATTTTTTAGTAAAAGTGTCTCGGTTCATTCATGGAAAACTTTTAAATCATCTTAGAGTAATTTCAACATTAAGGGGACCATGTCCCTTTTCATAGTATAGTCTAAGTAAAATGAGAGAGAGTTGTTTTTATGCCATGATAGTGTATTAAAATATATTGGGTTTTTTTTTGGAGGTTTTTATTGGTTTTTTTCTCTATAATTATCGGTTTTCTTAAGGTGTGGTTAGTCCCAAGTGATAACAGGGTTCCCAAGTATAAATTACTTGGATGGACTCATGGAAAACAACAATTTTCATCTTGACTTGAATTCCATAAGATTGTTTCTTTGGTTTCTTGAAATGTTATTGATGTAGGATGTTCATCTTGTAATTATATCTCACTTGTACTTTTTGAATTTGGTTCTACTTAGATGAGAACCTTGGATTCATGTTTTTGACTCTGAGGTTACCCCTATTTTCAGTCAGGTTGAGATGGGGTGGTTTTACTATGATGACCCAAATGTGTCGGATCAAGGAATATATCTATGATCATGGTGCATAATGGCATATTATGCATCCTTCTATAAAGATACACATTGTAATTCAGTTAAGATATTATGTGAGTTTTCTCTGAGAAAATCATGAGCTACCATTGTTTAAAATGCTTCAGGTTTAACTTTTGAAATACACCGGCCATCTGAACTGAGTGTCTTGAGAGTGGTCAACCGGTAATGTCTTGACCTATCTTTAACTTTTTTATGAGGTAATTTTGGATTTATCCTTTGATCGTTTTGTGTTTTGTGTTTCATGTCGAGAGCATTTTTGGAATACTACAGGCCCGTGTTGAAAGACAATTTTAATGGTGGGGATTTTGTGGTTCAGGGTTAGCCTTTAATTCCAGAACATGTGGTGAAGCACCATAGGATATGTGGATAAATTGAAAACATGTAGATCATGTATCATGTTTTACGGTATTAGGTATGATCTTTCTCAATGTTTCTGTCGGAGTTCGGGTGTTGGTTTGAGTTTCAATAACTTATGTGCCATGTGTTTGGGTGATGCTTGAAGATGAATTGGGAATCTAGAAACAAAACACAGGCATTTGGGAAAGAAATCATGACCCTTTTAGGTTGAGTGATTTTATCTTCACTCCCCACAACTTCTTGGGGACAAGTTTATCTAATGTGGGGAGGTTGTAACGACCTGTTTTTTAAGACAAGGTAAAAGTCCAGGGAAATTTTAATATTAGAATTTACTAGATGGGTTGTTCTTTGAACCATACTCAAGAACATAATTACAAGATTTGAAACACTTAAAATTGTTTTTTGATACTATTTTAATGTCTTTAGGGGTTTCATTGGTGTCCCGTTGAGTTTTGGGAGTGTCGAACCATGAAAATCATTGGTTTGGAGGGACTTCCCAGGGCGCACGGTTTGTATGAAACTGTGTGGTCCTAAAAAACCCATGTGGCTGAAAAAAAGGATAAAAAACACCTAGCATGGATTTTAAACTTTTAACCAAAACCTTTAACTTACCTCGCTTGGTTAGTGCCAAATGTACAATATGATCTCAATGTTCATCACACGGATGGCACACGATTTGGCTAACCATGTGACCCAAAATGTGTTATGTGTTATATTTTTTCAAAATAAATAATATAATTAAATTAAAATAGATATTAAACAAATTAAAACATAATTTACCCCATAAACTCTCTATTCTCACTCTACACACCCACCTCCCCTCTACCATGGTGCATGTAACACCCCTCTCGACTCCCTCCTTTTTCGGCTATTTCCATTGAAGTTTCCTCTGGTTTCTTTGCTGATGTATTGAGGAAACAGACCTATATCCCTCCACTTCCCATAATTTGTTTTCTCTCTTCCCTTATTCCCTAAGTAGATTATCTAAACCATAAGGTTGGGGTTAATACATGGTTTTTATTTTTATTCCAATGTTATGGCATGCAATGTATCTCTCGAGGCTTCTCCTTGTGTGTTACGAAAACCGCCACCATAGGTGAAGCAATTTGTGTCATTTTGGTATGCCCAACATTTATTTGAGGTAGGTTTTAATTTAAATTTTATTTTGTCTTAATTTTTTGTTATGGATTCTATAATGTTAGGGTTTCTAATAATTTTTTTGTGTTTCTCAATCATCCTTGAGGTGAGTTTGAGTAACCATATCTAAAAGAAACTTACCTATATATGCATAGGTGGGAATATATATATATGTGTGTGTGTGTGTGTGTGTTTGTGTCTGTGTGTGTGTGTGTGTGTAAGTTTCCCTATTACATATATAGTCACCCATAGAGACATGAATATATATATTGCGGTAAGGTTTTATTATTTATATATATATATAATGCAAACGTGTGTAATTGTAAATGGTAATATTCTTATATAAGCATATATATACGGATCCCCTTATACATATTCATTATAACATCCCGGCTTCAGGTGCTTCCCAAAGGTTCCCCATACCTAGTTGGTCACATGGCCTCTAGCACATTTCCTTGAATGCCAAAGGCTGCTGACTAGCAGTGAGGGTCTTGGGTGTGATAGTGGTCAAACTATTCCCTCATTGGAAAAGTAACATAGTGGAAACAAATGTGTAAAAGTATTGGAAACTCAAATTCCATACAAGAAGTAAACAGTGGGAGACTGAAAGTAAATAAACAACTGTAACTTATATATGTAAATAATTATGCATATCACAAGTATCTAGGAAAGAATCCAAATAATTTGCAATGCTGGAATACAGTACTATTCCAATGTATGAAGAAAAAGAAGTAAACTCAAATTGAATCACAAGCCTCAGCTTGTTCCCATGCTCCACATCTCTATAGTAATCAAGTACCTGATGTAGAAGGATTCTTTCCCTAATCTATACCTGCAAAAATTTAATCTGTTTAGGTGCAAAAGCATGACCCAAATATGGTGTGAGAGGAATCCCAGTTGGAAACAACCCAATGATTTGTGCCTAACTGTTAGTTAATATATATAACAGTAAAATATGAAAAATGAAGTAATAAACAAGGATTTACTCAAAAGTAAACAGTCCTAGAGTTTCATCTAAATTTATTAATTATTCAACCAATCATTCACAAGTAACCCTCGGGGAAAGTTCTCATAGCCTAACCCCTCTGGTTCAACATATCATTTAACTGAAAAGATATAATGACCCCCTGTGAAATATTATACTATCTAACCCCTTTAATCCCATGCAAACAAAGACTCTTTGAGGAAGAACTCATCGTCAATTCCCCCTATATTCATTTAAAGATAAACTACAGACTCTCTGATAAAGCACTCAATGTCAACTCCCCCTGTGGTCTCATAACAATAACTATAGACACTCTGAGGTGGCACTCAACGTCTATCCCCCTATGGTCTCTTAGTGTGAAAAGTACAAAAAACACTCTAGGGAAGCCCTCAATGTCAATTCCCCCTATAGTCTCACTATACCATGTTCCCAAATACCTATGTAAAGAAATCATGCACAAACGATGTTCAACAGCCAAGGTAAATCAAAAATAATACTTGGACAAACAGATCCAAAGCATAACAAAAGAATGTCAGATAATATCACTCCATCATAACAACACTAGGCATGGAAAACAGAGTATCCTAACAATAAATTCTAGACCCAATGGACAATATTATATCAAACATAGGAAAACACATCCATTGAAAGGTAATTAAACCTATTGACAATCAAAACCCCATACTCAAGAAAACTAGGCATGGAAAATATTAATAAGGATAAATTCCCAAAACATGAATCACCTTAAACAAGGTTATTGATAACTTTTTGCACATATAATTAAAATACAAACTACATGAAAGCACAAAACACTTTCCTCGATGTTGTACGATTAATATAGTTAAACCTCAGCCTTTGAATTGACCTAGAACATGGTAGATATAAAAAACCACAAAATCCTTCATCCAAGGATATCTCACAAAAGAGGAGAAATCAAGTGAAGAAGCTATAGAAGAAGGAATAACTCACCATGTTGATCCAACACAATCAACAGTTCTTGATTCAGATAATAGACATTTCATCAGGGGCACAGATAATACTCGGCAATATTCGTTGCTCCTGGACTAGACGACGCTAAAAGAAGGATGTTCTGTCAATTAGATGTGTCCCCTGTCCGATTTATCAATTAAAAATAAAGATAGAAGGAAAGTTCATTAAAGATACACGAAGATTATAAGACTTTACCAGCCTCACTTTAGGAAGTCTCTAGGTCACCTCACATAGCCATTCACATAGACTCTACACAACCAATACATGGCTACCGGCAGCAATTGGGTACACAGCGTGTACCTCTAAGTACAAGTCTTGTACTTCTTAAATTTCAAGAAACTCGCATTTTTCTCAAAAACACAAGAAATCAGGATCTGTACCTACAATGAATATTTGGGTTCTTACAGACTTCCCCCCTTAAATAAATTCATCCATGAATTTTTCTGTGTAGGTGGTGAAGAAGAATCATTGAACAACATCGGCCACTGTGATCGCATATCGGCCACCCTCTCCCAATTCTCATCCTATACTCACCTGTGATGCCACAACAACCGTACCAGAGGAACAGAATGACCATAGAGAACCTACACACTACGATCAAAAATCCAGATATGATGCTCCTCAAATGATATTTCCACCTCTAACTCAACCTCATCATGTTGGAAAACATGAGATGGGTCTAAGAAGTAACGACGTAGCTAAGAAATGTAGAAGACTTTGTGCATGGCCAGGTACCACTAAGGTAACTACAAACTAAATGAAGCTGGCCTGACTCTCTTCAAAAACACAAACGGACAGCTATATATTGGTAAACAAATTCCCTGTCTCCTAATCCTCCTATGTTGGAACCTTGGTGTGACACATAGGAAAACCAAATCTCTGATCTCGAACTCTGGAGATCATATCCATCGATCATCATAAGACTCCTGTTTTGACTATGCAGTATCCATCCTCTTACGAATCAAATCTATTTTCTCTATAGTATCCTAGATAAGATGAAGTCCCAACATAGCTGTATCTAATGCCTCTATCCAACATAGGGTTGATTGGCATGACCTACCGTACAATGCCTCATAAGGTGCCATCTGAATAGTTTCTTGAAAACTATTATTGTAGGAAAACTCCACCAGAGGTATTTTCTTCTCCAAAGAACCTTAAAAATATAGGACACATTCCTGAAGCATGTCCCCCAGCACCTGTATCATACACTTGGATTTTACATCTATCTAGGGATGGTAAGTTGTACTCATTAGTACCTGAGTACCCAAATCCCTATGTTATTCCTGTCAGACCCGAGAAGTAAAACAGGTGTCCTTGTCTGAAAAGATAGAGTGTAAAACCCCATAAAAATGCACAATATTACATATGTAGAACCTTACCAACTCATCAACACTTAAGGTATCCTTGATTGGTATGAAATACGAAACCTTTGTGAGTCTGTCAATGAAAACCCAAACAGCATCATTCCCTCGAGGGGACCTTGGAAACCCCGTCACAAATTCCATTGCGACATCATTCCACTTACACTTAGGAATGGGAAACTGTTGGAAAAGCCCTACTGGTCACTAATGTTCCACCTTCAACTATTGACATGTCGAAGACATCATGACAAAACCAACGACATTTATCTTCATTCCTAGCCACCAATACTGACGATGTAGATCTCTATACGTCTTGGTGACACCAGGATGAACTTCCAAAACTAAATAATGGAAATCCTGCATAATATCATCGTGTATGTCTGTTGACACCCATATGCACCCTGGAAAGTTCAATATATCATCCTCTCATATGGTCTATCCAAGAATAGGGTCCTTTTCTAACACAGTCTCCCAATGGACTAGTCCTTCAACATCTGATAGCTCTCTCATTCTCACTCACTCAAGAAGAGTAGAGATAACGGCTATAGAAGAAAGAAACTTCTCTCCATGTCTGTCATGAACCTCCAAATGCATCTCAAGGAATAGAGTCATAAGATTCCTCTAACTACTGGCCTCTTGAACTGCATGTATCTGAGTCCTCCTAATCAACACATCACCTACTACATTTCCTTTCTCTGGCATGTAGGAAAGATCAAAATCAAAGTAATGAAGGTATTCAACCCACCTTCATTGTCTCAAATTTAGATCATGTAGAGTGAATATATTCTTGAGATTTTTTGGTCATTTAAAACCACAAAAAGCTCCCCCAATAGATAATGTCTCCAACTGTGTAAAGCATGAACAACTGTAGCCAACTCAAGATCATGCGTTGGGTAATTCTTCTCTTGTGGCCTCAACTGCCGAGACCCATACGCAATGACTCATTCCCCCTACATAAGATTTCTCCCATCCCAATACCTAATGCATCATATAAAACTATATTAATATTTCCCAACTCTTGAAAAACTAGTATCAGTACTGAATTCAATCTCCCTTTTAGCTCCTGAAAGGCTGAATCACAAGAATTTGTCAACAAGTACTTCACACCCCTCATAGTCAAGAATGTCAGTGGCGCTGCTAAGTGTGAAATATATTATATAAAATGTCTGTAGTAACTAGACATCCCTAGAAAACTCTTTACCTCAATGAAATTCTTCAGCTACTCCCAAGAAACTACTACTCTCACATTATCTGGGTATACTGATACTCTTTTCTTTGAGATAACATGATCCAAGAAGTGTATCTAGTCCATCCAAAGTTGAATTTGTGCTCTTAGCATATAACTGATGCCCTATCAGTGTACTCAGTATGATATAATGATGGGTAGAATGGTCATGTCAAGTGTGAGAGTACACCAAGATATCATCCCTGAAAACCACCATGAAGGAATCCAAGTATGGATGGAACACTCGGTTCATCAGTGCCATAAAAACTTCAGGTGCATTCGTGAGACTGAATGTCATAACCACATACTTGTATAGACTATACGTGCTCCAAAAGATTTTAAGTGGTATATCAGATGGTGTAACACACAAATGGTGATAACTGGATCTCAATTCAATCTTCAAAAACACATGGTCTCCTCAAATCTGATCAAAGAGATCATCAGTTCATAGAAAGGGGTATCGGTTCTTGACTGTCAATTGGTTCGAATTATGATAATTCACACAATGTTGGAGGGTACCATCCACTTTATTCGAAAAAAATACAAGAGAACCCATGGAGAAGTGCTGGGTTGGATGAGACCCTTTTCCTATAACTCTTTTAAATGCTTCTTGAGATCCTTTAACTTCGCTACAACCATCCTATAAAGAGGAATGGACACCAGTGCCACTCTTGGAACAAGATCAATAGAAAAGTATACCTATCAATCTAGAGAAAGGCCTGGAAAGTCTTATGGAGATACATCCTTAATATTTTACAACACTAGAGGAAATTCCATCTACGAAGTCCCCTGGTAATCTAGAAATACACTAGAAATCTGGGCTATAACTCCTCCCAACCCATGATGCTCGGGTCCTATTCTAATCATCTATACATCCCATTCACCATTATCAAGAAGCGATTCACCCTATGGTGATGTGAAACTCACCCTACGATGATTGTAATCAACAACAGCCAGTAAGGGAACTAACCAGCCCATTCCGATAATGACGTCGTAGCCTATCATTTCTAAATCATAGAGGTCTAATAAGAAGTGACACTCATCGACCACAAGATTTCACTCCTTGCACTGACATACACTAGCCATTATAGTCCACAAAATAGTCTAGAATCAAGAAATCAACAGAAGTTAAGATACTTAGCCCAAGGATAACCACAACAGCAACAGATGTTAAACTATGGGAAGCCCCTGTATCGAAAAGAGAAGAAGCCAAAATTGAGGCAACCAAAATCACAACTCTAACTATAGAGAGTCTAGGATCCTTGTCCTTATAGGTCTACTCCACTACAGAATATGACCTGTACTGCAGCCCTGTGACCTTTCCTGACCACTGTGAGATGATCTACCCTATTGTCGCTAAAATCCTGGCGACTGGTTACCACGGCCACAACCTCTACCTTGTCCTGAACGGCCGGACGAACTCCAGTTCCTAGATTGATGAGAAACCGGTGGTCCTACTCCTGAACAATGAGTCATAGATGAACCCTTTTCACCAGTTTCTTGTGAGAAAAACTAATATAAATTCTGAATATGACCCATCATTCCACAATATTAGAACCCAACTGGGTCTCTCGAGCAATGTGGCCTCATATTTCCACCCTTCCAACATTGTTATCATACCACCTGCCTACCTGAAGGTGCATCCCACCTACTCGGATATCTATGTGTAGACTCCCTATGTCCCTTCATACAATCATCCAGAGAAATACCAACTCCAAATATCGATCCACCCAAGCTCACATCTTTAGAATCCCTTAGGTTGTGCTTAGTGATCTGTGCCTGGCTGACTATGGTAGATATGGTCATCAACCTGAAGAGTTTCACCTGAGATTAGATGTCTTGCATGGGACCATACACAAACATCTTCATGAGAAATAACTCATCACCCCCTATAATGGGTGTGAAACACTACAGCTCTGTAAAGTAATAAAAACACTCCAATACCGAGAGAGTACCATACTCCAAACTCATGAACTATTAGGCTAGATCGGTCCTTAAACACTCTGGGTTGAAGTAGTCTGATAAGGTACAATTAAACTCATCCCAATCCATAACCTGATGGAATCCCACCGGTGATATTATATCCAGCTATCAATTGGAATAATCCTATAGCATGTAAGTAGGAAGTTTCACCCTCCTTTGGGGAGGCGTCTCCAGATGTTTGAACATAGATTTCATGGATTCAAACCATGAATCTATAGGCTGAGGTACTCCATCCCTTGAGAATGTTCGAGGATGCTACTGCTGAAAAAACCACATCAACATTACCATAGATAGGGAAGGATGCGGTGCTACCTGGAAGGTCTACATAAACCTCATGAATCCTTCTTGGAAATTTGTATCAGCACATGTGTCTGAAATGTCAGTTGGTGCCAAAATAGAACAGATGGAAGGATCTTATAGTAATCCCTGATCTACCATGTACGGTGTTTATTTGTTTCCATGTATTTGGCGAACAACTAGAGGATGTCTCGATGGCTTGACTTTGCAAGGTCAAGCACACACCTCAGTTTAAGACTATCACAGACTGAAACATTGAAGTGCAAGAAGGTTTCAGAAGAAAGAAATCATTTAGGTTTTTCAAAACATGGATACAAGGCGTGTATGACCCTTACATGGTGTGTTCCATTAATCTTTCACATAGGCGTGTACTTGTTCAAAACCCGGTAGTCTAAAAACCTTACACACATTGTCTTCTCCATGAGACATGGTGTGTACTTGAATCATTTTTCCCTTTCCAAGTTCCTCTACACGGCTAAACCACACGGTTCTCATAGAACAGGACTACATGGCATGTTTGTGCCAAACACAGCATGTACCACTTATGTTTCAACCTCCAGTGTTGTTAGTCACGCGGTTGAAGACACAGATTACTCTACATGGTGAGTTTATTCTAGACATAGTGTGTACTAGATGGAATTCACTGACTTGTGTCGTTAGTAACATGGCAGGATACATGATCAACTCTATATGGCATGTAAGAAGAGAACATGATGTGTACAACCTAAGATTCATCCACCAGTGTTATTGGTCACACGGCTAGGTACATAGCTCTTAGAACACTGTGTGTACTCCAAGTACACAACATGTGTCACAAAAAATTTTCCAACCCCGTGTCTCTACCCACACAGCCAGTCATATGGTTTGGGGTTACACGATGTTTACATACAGTACATGAAGTGAACTTAAGAAAAGTTGTTCCCTACCGAACAAAAGGATGCATGGAGTGTATTCATTAATACAAACCTTGTATTCTGGGTTGTTCCTAATATTAAGCCTCGGAAATTACTTCATATCCCTATAAAAAACTGAGATGAACATTAAAGTGCCAAATTCTGATCTGTGGGAGCCATTACTCCCCAAAGATCAATGTTTGGCATCATCTTTATGTATATCACAAGGTATATTAGTGAAATAAATACATGATCCACCAAATTGCAATCCATGAAGGCTCATAAAACCTTATGGACCAAGGTTTGGTTCTTATTCAAATGAATACATACACAATAAGAAATTCCCTATCAAATAGTTGGTATTCTATCAAGGAATCTATCACAACTCCAGGCATATCTAGCACAACATCTATCACAAAAACATGCAATCAAAAATTCACTCTAAATGACATGATAAGAATTCCTGACATGTGATCTCTAGATAGTGCCTATATGTTTCTTGAGATGGAATACCCGAATCTAATCAGGTTACAACAGAAATAGAACCTCTATAATATCAACAATAACAAAACATGTGAACCACCCAATGGTGAAATCAAATCAACTTTAATAATTGAAAAACCTGAAAAATGTCAATAATCTAGGTAGACTAGAATTTCCCTGTAGACGGGTTAGCTACTCTCAAGCACAAATTATTACCAACTACCTATTTCTTTCTATCCCTAGATATAGTCTCCAAATAGTAAGTTAAGAAGAAAAGAATTCCTCTGATACCACTTTGTAATATCCTGGTTCAGGGTGCTGCCCAAGGGTTCCCCATACCCAATTCGTCACATGGCCTCAAGCGCATTTCTTGGAATGCCAAAGGTTTCTAACTAGCAGTGAGGGCATTAGGTGTAATAGTAGGGAAAGTATGACCTCATTGGTAGTGTAACACAGCAAAAACAAGTGTATAAAAGTAGCGTAAATAGTAATTCCATACAATAAGTAAATAACAGAAGACTGAAAGTAAATAAACAACTGCAGCTTATATATGTAAATAATGATGCATGTCACAAGTATCTAGGAAAGCATCCAAACAAGTAACAATTTTGGAATATAGTACTAAAAAAAAGTACGAATAAAACAAGTAAAATACAACAGTATTGCAAGCCTCATCTTGGCCCCGTGTTCCCCACCTCCATAGCAATCATGTACCTGAACTAGAAGGGTGCTTTCCCTTATCTATACTTGTAACAATATAATGTGTTTGGGCCTAAAAGCAGGACCAAATAGAGTGTGAGATTAATTCTAGTAGGAAACCACTCAATTATCTATGCCTAACTATCAGTGAATATATATAATAGGAAAATATTCCAAATGAAGTACTAAACACGATAATACTCAAAATTAAACAATCCAACATTTTCACCTTTACTCATTGAATTTTATTAATTATTCAACCAATCATTCACAATTAACACCCTAGGAATGTTATCATATCCTCACCCATCTTGTATAACTTATCAGTTTAAAGCAAAGATATAATGACCCCCTAGGAGAGCTCACACAGTCTAACCCATTTGTTCTCATGGAAAAAACTCTCTGAGGAAGCACTCACCATCAATTCCCCCTATAGTGATTCAAAGATAAAGTAAATACTCTCTGAGGAACCACATAACATCAATTTCCCATGTGGTCTTGTAATGATAACAATATAATCCCTAAGGGAGAACTCAATTTCTATACCCCCTATGGTCTCACAACGTGAAAAGTACAACAAACACTCTAGGGAATCCCTCAACGTCAATTCACCCTATGGTCTCACTACACCAGGTTCACATAGCCCTGTGTAAAAAATTGTGCACAAATGATATTCAACAACCAAATTAAATCACTAATACTACATAGCCAAACAACTCCAAAGCATAACACAAGAATTTCAGATAATACCACACCATCATAATAGGACTAGGCATGGAAAACAGAGCATCCTAACAGGAAATTCTAGACCCAATGGCCCATATCAGATCAAACATGGGAAAACACATCCATTACTAGGTAATTAACTATATTTACAATCAAAAACCCATACTCAATAAAAAAAGTCATTTCAGGCATTAACAGGGTTAAATTACCTAAACATGCAATATCCAAAACTAGTGTATTGGGCTCCTTTTTCACAGATAATTCAAAGAACAACTATGGAAAGGCACAAACCACGTACCTCGATGTTTTATGATAGATATTGTTAAAAATCATCCTTTGAATTAACCTAGAATTCGGTAGATCTACAAAAGCATAAAAAACGTTCAACCAAGGATATCTCCTGAAAGAGAAGAAGTTAAGAGAAGAGGCTCTAGAAGAAGAAAGAACTCACCAAGGTGATTCCCACAAAATCAACAGTGTTTGATTTGGAGCACAGACGGCCGATCAGGGGCTTGGAGAATAATTGGTGATATTCGTCACTCCTGGATCAGAGAACTCTAGAGGAATGAGGTTCTATCAATTATACACGACCCATGTCCAATTTATCAATTAAAAATACAAATACACAATGTGTTCTTTAAAGATACATGGCATGTATATGCCTTTACCAAGCCCTGCATCATGTGGTCTCCAGGTCACCTCACATGACAATGTACTCGGCCACTACAATACTATTACACAGCTACCCATGAAAACCGGGTACACAATGTGTACCCCTAAGTACCTAGCATGTACTCCTTAAATTTCCAAGAACTTCTATTTTTAAAAAAACACCATAAATTAAGTTCCATACCTAAAATTAAGATCCAGGTTCTTACATTCATGGTCATGAGAATATGTACATATGGGCTAGGTATCCTTATGTACATGAGAAGGTGTATATTATTGGGACTAAGAAATAGCATCATTAAGTGTTCGTTGATGAAAATGTCAAGTGTGGATGTGTTCTTTTTCATCATCTTCTCTTGAGGTATGATCTATAACTATTTCTACTTAAATTTAAGAATACATTAATTTTTCTTTTTTTTACACCTTCTATTGACAGTAATTAGTGAATCATTATTCTTCAAATAAATTATTCTTTAATGTGGATTGATTATGAATCTGGAAATTATGTTTAATTATTCTAAATTAGTTTTTAGGAAACAATTTCATGGTTTTATACTAAAACCACTCAAATGTGGTAAACTATCTTCTTAACTAAAAAAATGGTGATTAGTTGTCTAAATCATTCTCGGCCATATGGTTTTGGTGTTTCCTTATGCATTATTTCTTTGTTACATATATGGAATGTTTTGGTACATGGCCATCATTCATGTTAGTAAATGGAGTTTCCCTCATTTAAATATAAATGTCTACTTGAAACAAGGAACCTTATAAGTAATTGGATTATTTTATAAATGGAAAAAATTGTTTAAAAAATTTGATTTACCAAGTTTATCAATGACACCTTCTAAGTGTCTCTTGAACCATGATAAATAAATTTCCTTGTTTGTTTAATCAAATGGATTGAAATGTGTGGAATGGATTATGCATGATGGTTTAATTTAACATGAATGAATTGAATTAATAATGTAAAGGGGGCAACAAATATTCTATTTTTTAGGTAGTGTCAAATTATTTGATTGAAATGTGATGCACTTTATAATAATGTGTTATGTAAATGAAAAGCATGAAAGGTGTTTCCTCGTGGATTATATTAAAATATAATGATGGCTTCATATAATGGGATTATTAAATAAAATGCATGAGAGGTATTTACTCTGGTGAATTTATTATAAATAAACGTAGGTTGGGGAATGATAGTAAGGGTTCTGTTGATTATCACATATCACACACTCTTACATTGGGTATTGAGCATGACATCTCGCACTAGTGATGATATATGGGTGTCTGAATTAGGTGACATGTACGATGATTAGAGTGATTTTATGGTGCATTACTTTCCATCATGGTTGTTTTATCCAGATGTATCTTACTCTATTAGAGTATAGTCTATTTACCCTGTCGCATGAGAGTACAGGCTTGTTTATACTGGTTATGGATATCTATGTGACACCTCGGTCCAGCCAGGAACAATTATTCTAGGTATAAGGGCATTAGGTTTCATCCCACACTTTTTCCACATAGGAAGATTCAAAATATAACTAAGCTATATATATTACTAGATATATAGTTACTGGGAAACTATCTTATTCTAGAAATGAGCCAAAGTAGTTAAATCCACAATGTTCCCTTTATGAACCTGAGTAGGAAGTTTTTATTCATTTTAGTACTATTTATTATTAATCATTCATGTACACTATTTTATTATATTCAAGAATTGGATTGGTCTTGACACTGAGGGTTCCAACCTACTAATATTTATATCTCACACCCAGATCGGGACACCATTGAACTTGGGTATTAGAGTAGACCTTATGTTTATATGTCCATGGACTATTTCTTGAGTTGTCTTACTTTTACATGGGTGTTAAGAGTAGAGGATCGAGTTGGTGATAGATATTCTTGTGGATATAGTCATTTGGATGCTATTCTTTTATAAAATTTTATTTCTATTTGTAATATTCACATATAGTACTTGTAGCATCATCTTTCATACAGTCACAACTATAAATTGTCCTTGGACACTTTTAATAAGATATCATATTATTCTGTTGCTCCTTGTCTTTATTTTATTATCGCTTCCACACATGTCTTTTATTTATTATCTAAAAAACCATTTTGATACTCTGATATAAGGGTATAGTCTCCCTCTATCACCTTCTGAGACCCTCGATGTTAGTCAGCAGCCTCTAGCGTATGGGGAGGCATACATGGGAACATGTCACCCAATGCACCAAATAGCATTTTAGTGGTATTTCAGGTCGGTATATTACACATGGAAAGACCTATTAGTCAAACCATTATAGGATCTAAATAATTTTTCAAAATAAACTATATGTATCTGGTAATATCACTATAAGAAAATACATTTTAGTTTCCAAATGATATAAACAAGAAGTATGAATTTACTATAGCAAAAACTTTTCAATCATCGCTTGTTATAATCGATTAAAATCTTGTTATAATTCACTTATCATATAAATTTAAATCTCTTTAAAATCTATTTAAAATCATAGTTTTTAAACGGTTTTATTTCAGAAAATTATTTGGTGGAACAACCACCTAGTTTTGAAAATCCTCTTTTCCAAAATCCTATTTTCAAATTATCAAAATCTATTTATGGTTTTAAAAAATCCCATTAGGATTGGTATGACCACATTTCAAATTATCTTATTTTAAATTGTTTTATAATGGGAAAATATGATTCAACTATATTTTTAAAAAATGTCTCAAATGATTTATTACACAGTAAATGTTTTTTGATGGTGTAATTTTTTGTCTCTACCAAGGAAAAAAATTGTTTATAATTTTATAATTTAATTGAAAATAAATTTTAGATGTGATTTATCAGATAACTCAAGTTTTTTCTAGCATCTAAAATTTCGCAAATGAATGATGGTAACTTTTTAAACCAATGAAATCATAAAATGATTCAAAATGGATCTTTAAAATAAAATTAGTAATCCCATGAGTACAACTTGAAAGATTAAATTGGATGAAAATGGTAAAGTAATTGACAAAAATATTAATAGAAGCATTATTAGTATTCTAATTTACCTTACATTGACTTAGCCTGATATCATGTTTATTGTTTTTCTCTATGATCTCTTTCAATCGAATCCAAATTAATTTTACTTCAAATCTATCAAATGGTTTTTTCATTATTTAAAAGGATCTAAAAATATCATTTTATTTTATATGAAAGAAACCGCTTTTGAATTAACTTGTTTATGACACTAATTTTATTGGATGCAAACTATATTGGAAAATTCATTGAAAACAAAAATACCTCATCTCCTAGAGTATTAAGAAGTAGAACTCAAAAATATATTTCTACAGTTTAAGAAGAATATATTATCATCGGGAGTTATTATGCCCAAATATTATGGATCCAACACATTATTTGGATTTTAGGATTATATTTTTCCATATTCATGTCATGTTTGATAAAAATAGTGCTATCAATATCTCTAGAAATCTTATCTAGTACTCTCTCACCAAAAACTTTGACCTTCGGCACCATTTCATAAGAGATCACTTCCAAAAAGGTGATATCTTATTGGATTTTTTCCCAATAGAATATCAATTCACTAATATTTTCACTAAATATTCATCCCCTGGTCATTTTGAATTCATTAAATATGAAATAAAAATTATTTTCATGTGATAGTATTTATCATATTAATGTCTATCTTGAGTTATATTTTTGAAATTTTTTATGTACTTATTTCAAATCATTTTAAAACATGAATTTATTATTTTATTATTTTATTTTATATTATCTATGGTCCTTTTATCTCAAATAATCTATATTGACCATATTTTTTACTTATAATACTTTGAAATATATTGATAAATATTTTCAATTCATGTGATAATTCAACGTAAGACTACGGGGCCCGAAGAGACTTGAAATTGATATATTAAAAATATTAATTATATTATATCATGAATATACATCACTTTATTTTTCCTATTTATTTACCTTAGATTAAAAATATGATACCATGATTGAATAAGAATTTGGGGTTTCACCCTAGGTGCGCCATAAGGTTTGTTGGCATTGGACATCTGATTGAGGTAGTCATTTGGAGGTGTGTTTAAATAAAACAAATAATTTTATTTTTTTATTTTAATTAAATGTCCTAATATTTTACCCAATATACAAAAAGTTTCTATATATATTATATAGGTATTTATGCATAACCTTGTGAGACTAGAGGTGAGGAGTGATACCGTTCTTCATTGGTGGATCATGTCAGAGGACAATGAGTGTTTGGATCGAAGTGAACCGAGAGGTAACAAACACATCGAGATTTATTCTTCACTATAAAATGTGTTCTTCTCCTAAAATAAATATAAATCATGTTATGAATCATAAATTTTATTTTTTTACCACTTAAATAAAATTTTGATAATGTATTTAATTATATGCATGTTGATTTGTGAATTACCTATTCGTCACATGATCGTGTCGGAATATATTAAATTTTAAAATCTATTTAATTATTTTTTATACTATGATATCACCCTGGAAATATCATTTTTGTGATAATTGGATGATATCACCTGGATAATGATGGTTTCACCTTTATTCTTGTGTTTTTCCCCACCCATTATTCACATTCTTCATCAATGGACCATGTTGTCAAAATTTAACATTTTTGGGGTGGTTTCGAGTGTAATAAAACCCATAGATTCATGGTGGATGAGTTTGTGATGGATGGATTGGTGCTTTTTATATATATGGGGATTATTTGAAGGTGATTATTCATGGATCATATATCTAAAACAGCGACAATGATGGGAGGTTCTATGAGACACACAATGAGCTTTGTGTGGATACCTGGATTCCAATTTCCTGCCACGAAAGAGCCAAAATCAAGGGATGGAGGTGACCCCATCGATTTTGGGTTGTATTTCAATGAGTAAAGAAGCGGGGAAGGAGGATTTATAGATATTCATAAAGGATACAATCTTTTTGAAAAAAATTAACTACACCCCGTGTAGTTTGGAAGAACAAGTATTGTGTACTTACTTTTCTATAATAGAAAGGGTTTCCAGCTAAGTTAAGGATCATATGAAATGTGGTCAGGTACACACACCATTTGACCTCACTAGGAAGTATGGTTATGTGAAATCTATACAAGTCCTTGACGCTCGGTGGTCAGACTCATCATGTCATGTGACAAACAAGTCGGGCGGTCATGCATGGACAACTAATCCATGTTTCATGTGTACACACCCAGGAACCTAGGTGTTCATACAAGTTGTGTACCATCCATACACGTTGTGTGGTTGTACTTGGCCAGTTGATCCATGTTCCTAGAGTATATTCCCAAGTCCCTGACTGGATATACACACCTTGTAATTTGGCATGGCCTCCCAAGACATTTCTAGAAGAGAAAACATCCAGGATAAAAGGTGGTGTTACACAACGTGTGGACCCCATACATGTTTTAAATTCTATCCAAAAAATATTTGTTTCATATTTCCTTCCTTAGGACTCATATTTTTCATGCTTGATTATGCCATCCTAAGTGTTTTTTCATGTATAATTAAATGTTGGCCCTCATTATATCATGAGATATATGAAGTGAGGTTTTAGAATGAATGATGATTCTTTAGTAGATGGTTAATGAAGAAAAATATCAAGTAAGATCATTATAGAGATATTGGGGTTGGAACTCCCCCTTCTGACCAGGTAACAGGTCCCTATATTTTTTATATTGTAAGAGTAAGTACTCCCCAATACTAGGTGTGGGTCTGATATCTATGACTAGTATTCCACGACCTTGTGCTCATTTAGAATGAAATTACTCTATATGGGATGTAGCTCCCTTAAAAGTGGAGCACAATAGCAAGAAGAGATCCCCTCCACATGTATTCTGGGGTTCATACATATGATTCTAGGAATTTTTTATGTACTTTTTTAGTTATAGGTAGACTCATCAACCTTGGATGGGATGTGATATGGAGATCCCCTTTCTATCTCTACTGAGTTTCTTTATGATAATATATATACATATATTTGTTGGGAATTTGTTTCGTCTATTTTTATTGGTTGAGTTGATCTTTCTTGCATCTTAGCATTTCTACATATGTGGTTTTTGGGGCATCTTACTAGGTATTTATATACATACCCCTATATGAACATTGATCTCAGGTGTCATGTCTTATGAAGATGATAAAAAGGTTAGTGGTGACATCGGTAGATCTTAGTGATACTTGGGTTCATCGACCCCTTATGGTGGTCAAGACATATAGAAAAGGAGTATGACTCTCTCAGTTTTCCTTCATTTATGTTGTAGTTAGTTTGGGAATTCATTCATGGTTGGGTGTGTATTTATTCCCTTTCCATTACGCATTGGTTTATAATGTTGTACTATTTTTTATTCCATAGAGTTTATTGCATGCATGGTTTTCTCTAGATGTTAATATCATTAATTATTCATTAGAACTATATCATGGATATGGTTTGGTGTGTACATTCATATAAATTAAGCTACGTTTTCCCATTATATATTATTCCTTCCTGATGATTATTGCTGGACACATTCCAATTAGAGGTGGGTTTGGGGTTGTGATAGATCATCCTTACACCGTCCAGGCAGGGCCAGGTGGGTAGGGTCGTTATAGAGTGGTATCACAGAATTTCATCCAACAAGATGGTATTTGGAGTTTTTCCATTATAAATAACTTTTTTGAGACTTAAGGAAGTGGTTTCAATGTATATATAGTGTGACTGTTAGGATAAGGAACCCATTTTTGGTACAGCGGCTGATGTATCCATTCACCAAGACTCTGATTAGCTACGTTTCAACTCGTAATATTGATACATTAGTTATAGGGAATGGTGGTACATGAATCATATAGGATTGAGTACATTGAATTTCCTTCTTAAGTGAGCTCCCCATATATCTGTGTTCATCTGGACACAGAATGTATTGATCACTTTCAGAATGCCTCTGTGAAGACAACCAGCCAAGTTTTCAAGTCATGATCATAATGATGATCCTATGAATGATGAGGCCTTCTTTTTGGGGCCATCACATGTGGTATTTCCTCCTAATGGATAGGGAGAAACATCCTCACTTATTGTGAAGTAGATAGTACCATTAGATCAAGCTGATGATGCACAAAAATTTAGCACACTCTTGGATTTCAAGTATTAGAGACTGATGAGGTTCCATAGTGATCTAGATCTGTAGAAAATGGAGGATTGGATTGAGTCAGTGGTTTGAGATTTCAGGCTAGTTTGGACCCCAACTGATTAGATTTTTTCATTAGAATCTAGTCATTTCTAGGGAGAAAGAGGGTGCTAGTGGATTCTAGGGATTCATACCCATAATGAGATGACACTCTCATGGCCTGAGTTCTTACAACTATTTCATGAGGATTGATTCCCATCATGATTCTTCTCAGTACGGATCTAGGTTTTTTTGAATCTATAACAGGGTAGTATGTTATTTTTTGAGTATGCCATGAGGTTCAATAGCCTCATCTGATACTCCCTTAAAATGGTGTGAGATGGAGTTTTCTTGGTGATGAAGTTCAAGTATGTTATCCACAATGACATTTGAGCCAGTGTGGTATCCATATGTCTTCCCACTTATGAGGGAGTTCTATAGTGGTATTTTGTGACTAAGATCTTCCTATCATAGAGATTTCGAGTAGTGGGAGCTAGCAGCGGGAATCTTCTAGCAGAGTTTTTTGTATTAGGTAGAAATCATCATATGTTGATGTCTTAGTAGAAGAGGCATACTCATTATCAGACTCAAACATGAGGATTTATGACTTATGGATTTCATAAATGATCCATTAATCTTGATGATGGGTGATTCTATGCCTGAGATAGGTTAGGTCACATGGATCATGATTTTATGACCCATCATGCTAAATAGGATAAGAAGATAGTGGATAGACCACCATGGTAGAGGCAGCGCTATGATCAGAAATCCCTTATGTGGGGCTTGGGCAGCCCATAAGTAGATGGTGATAGTAGAACAGTAGTATTATCTTTAGATTTAGGAATATATAGTGGAGGAAAATGTTGCGATCTACGTCCACCACCACCACCAGGTAGACCACGTCAGTCTCAGGGAGATAGTAGTCAAAGTTTTAGGCAATTTTAGTCTATATAGGTCTAGGAATTGGCTACACATGAGATAATATGAGGTATGATCTTTGTTTTTTCATATATTTCCATAGTAATAGTTCATATAGGTGTGATTCATTCCTTTGTCTTTTAATTCCTAGTGCGAGATCTATAGCTCCCAATTGAGACATTATCACAATGTATATGCCTCTTGGTTATAATAGGGAGCGATTCTTTAACATCACTTATCTATCATCAGTTCAAGTTGGTGCTTAGTATTGATAGTTTATCATGTGACCTCTTATTCATCATGATGAAACCTTCAGATTTCATCTTGGTTATGGATTGATTTTTAGTGGTTTGGTCCAAGATTGAATGTCAACACAAGTTTATTAACTCCTTGAGATATATGGGATGATATTCTTTTTTGTGGGGGAGAGAGATCTCATGGTGTAGCTGGTGGGTATTGGGAGCATGAAGTTACAAATTACAACCAATAAGTTGGTTAGTTTATCCCTTGGTACATATGGAACATAAGGAATCTAGATTCCTTTATAAATGGCGTAATTTATGTATATCTTCCCTTATGACATTTTGGGACTATGTCTGAGGGGAGAGATGGGATTCTACATTTAGTTAAACCTCGATACTAATTTGATATCATTTATTTCATATCGGATATCCCATGTCATGCAACATGAGTTGAGGGTGTAGTTGGAGGGCCTTTGAGAGAAGTGTTTCATTTTACCCAGTATGTTCCCTATGGAAGCTCTAATTTTGTTCATGAAAATGGTGGATAGGATCTTGAGGATTTGCATTGATTACCATCACCTAGACCATGTAATTATAATTAACAAGTACCCTTAACAACAATTTATGACCTCTTTTATCAGTTGTAAGGTGTGAGTTAGTTATTAAAGATCAATATCAGGTCCAACAACAACTCGTTGAGGGTTCATGAGGGTAATATTCTAAAGGTGAAATTCTTATGTCTCTACGAACACTGTGAGTTCTTGTTGATGGATTTTAGTGTGATGAATTCCACCACTATATTTCTGACTCTTATGAATTGGATATTCCAACCATACTTGGACCGATTTTTGAGTGTCTTCATAGTTGAAATACTCATTTACCTAGATTCAGAGGTGCAGGAAGAGAATCTAAGTATAGTCCTGTACAAACTCTAGGAGCACTAGTTTTTTGGTAATCTCGTCAAGTTCCACTTTTTGATCCATGAGTTTTTCTTTTTAGGACAGTTATATATGACCATGGATTACTATTGGTCCCATAAAATATTTATGTGATGATTTCTAGAGAATCATGCAAGAGTTTGTTAGAGGTGTAGGGTTTTATTGACTTTGTAGGGTGTTATATGATTTTTGTGGTATATTTATCTAGTATTTTATCCCGTTTGACCACTTTGTTGTAGAAAGTGCAATTGTTTACCTAGATTAAGTAGTAATAGATATATATCAAGGAGTTGAGTCTAAGGATGACTAGTTATCTTGTGTTGAGACTACTGAAGGATGGAATGGAGTATATATTGTTTTGTAAAGCCTCTAGAAATGGGATTGGGTGTATATTGATTCAAAGGTATAAAGTGATGATATATGGGTCGAGGTAGTTGAGACCACACAATTTTAACTACAAAACATATGACCTGGACTTTGCAGTGGTATTCTTCTCCCTGAATATATAGAGGAAGTATCTTTTGGGTTAGTATTTTTTTGTATACTTAGACCACTAGAGTCTCAGGTTCATCTTCACTTAGATAGATATTAACCTCATATAAAGGCATTGGTTGGAGTTCCTATAGGAAAACCACATTGAGGTAGTTTGTACTCTTAGTAAAGGAAACATGGTGGTATATAACCTTTTAAGGAAGTGTCATTCCCAATTGGGGGAGGATGTGTCTATGTATTTTTATTCCTCATAGATGACCCTAATAGAGGAGAAGGGTTCTTTTTTCTTCAGTCGTTGTTGGTGAGTCCTTTACTTCTTCAACATGTGAGATAAGATCATTTGGGAGGTAGTGAATATGATATTCTTTAGGAACTAATATCCTCATGATATTCACTATATCTATTTGTTGAATGATTATATCATGCCATCCTTTTATAGGGATGGAAAGTGGTTTCAGTAGTGATGCAAGGGAAGGTGATGAGGGAGTTTCATACTACTCCTTTATCTATACATCCCAGAGTATAGAATATGTACAAGAGACATTAGTGGAAGTTTTGGTGGAATGATATGAGGTAGAGGGTAACTGAGTTCATCTATAAGTATCTCACATGTCAACAATTAAAGGTTGAACACAAAGTTATGATAGATTTGATGCAGCCCCTTGAGATACCATTGTGTAGATGTGATTTCATATCTATAGACTTTGTGACAAAGTTCTACAGATATAGAGAGGCCATGATTCTATCTAGTTGATATTTGACTACCTTTCTAAGTCAGATCACACCCTTCATGTAGAAGAGTATCATTTTTTGGAGATTTTGGGGTAGTTGTACATGTGGGAGATAGTTCGACACCATGGGGTACCCTTGATGATTGCCTTCGGCCGCAATGTTCAGTTTGCGTCATGATTGTGGAGAGACTTACAGAAGGTATTTTGGTCCCATTTGAGGAAGAGTACATTATTTCAACCCCCAAAGGAATGTGCAGATTAATCAGACTATCTAGGTGTTGGAGGATATGTTGACATAATGCGTGTTGGACTTCAGACAAATCTGGGAGGAACACTTTCCATTTCTAGAGTTTTATTATAATAATAGCTATAATTATAATACTGTCTTGGAACCTTTTAGATAACTATATGGGAGACCCTTTAGGTTTCCCTTATGTTATATAGAGATTATAGAAACCTCTCTTCCAAGGACAGGGATGGTTCATGTGAGATAGAGAAGTTAAAGGTGATCCATCAGAAGATGAGGAAAGATGAGAGTAGATAAAAATATTATATAGATTGACATCATATGACGTTAGAGTTCGATTAGGGATAACATATTCTCCTAATATTATACCCACAATAAGTATTATTGAGGTTTAAGTGAGGAGGAAAGCTATCTATGAGGTTTATTTGGTCATTCAAGATCATATATAGAGTTGGCAAGGACACTTATTATTTATCCTTTCCCCCACAATAAGACCGGGTGCATGACGTATTCCATGTATCATAGTTAAAAAATTACCTGTGTGATCCTACGTATGCTATTAACTATAAATATATATACATTGAGGTTTGATCCACCTTTGTGGGGTACTTAGTGGTAATCTAGGATCAACATAAGAGGAACCTATAGAGATGGACAATTTCATTAGTTTGTGTGTTATGGTAGCATGAGATCATGCAAGGGAGATCCTAAGAGTGATAGAGATACATGTGGGATAAATAATCCAACATTTTTGTTTTAATTGGCCATTTCAGGGTGAATGTACATGAATAATAGTATAATGTAGTGAATATGTTTTTCCGTCGAAGAATTTTTAAAATATTAAGGATAGTTTTGGGATCTCGGAACTGAGTAAACTTGAGATTATGGGGCCTGAAAAGATTATGAATTGAAATATTAAAAATATTAATTATATTATATCACACACATGAATAGTTTTATTTTTCTCATTTTTCAAGACCTTATCTAGAAAATATGAGGCAACTGTTGAATTCGGAACATAGGGTTTACCCTTTCCGTGAGCTATGGTTTTTCAGCATCAGACATCCATTTGAGGCAGTCATGGATGGGTGCATTTAAATTAAAATATTTTTTTTATTTTTGTTAAATGAATTAATATTTTACACTTTATATAAATATTATTCTATAGAAATTATCTACGGTTAACTGTATAACACTAGGAGATTATAAAATAGAAGTGAGATAGCTCTTCATTAGTGGATTTCATCGAAGGATAATGGGTGTTCCGATCGAGGTAAATCAAGAGGCAAAAAAATAAACAGGTTTTAGTTTTCACTTTTGAACATATTCTTTGTGAGAAATCAATCCCAATCATGGTATGACTCATTAATTATGGTCATATACCCTTTTATTAAATTTTTTTGGAATAGATTTAATTATCTTAATCTTGATCTACAATTTATCTATTCTTCACATAAGGTCGTCTAATTAGATTAAATTGTTAAATAAATATAATTATTTTTCATGCCATGTTATCACTCTGTATATCCCATTTCCATGATCTTTGGCTGAGATTTGTTCTCCAATGATGGTTTCACCTTCATTATTGTTCTTTTCCCCCATTCATTCTTCACATTCATCATTTTTGGGCCATAATGTCACGATTCAAAATTGTCGAGGCATGTTCAAGTAAAATCAAACCCCCATATTTGAAGTGATTGAGTACATGATGAACATATTGGTGATTTATTGAGTGGTTGGGATGATTTGTAGGAATATAAGATCTAAATGAGCAATAGAGATGGAAGGCACTGAGAAATGTGTAGAGGGCTTCATATGGATAGCTAGATTTAGATTTCCACCATCATAGGGTTGAAATAGATGTCCAATGGTCTCCACCATCAGTTTCTTGTGCTATATTGTCTAGGAAAGTTGTGGTAAATGTAAATTCATAATCTACATGAAGAATCTTGTATTTTTATTAAAAACTACAATACATTCCATGTAGTTTGGAAGAACACATGTCATGTACTTATTTTTATAAGGCTGATAGGGTTTCTAGCCTTGTTAAAGATAACATGTTATATGGTTGGGCCCATACATTATGTGAACCCACCTAGGTTGCTAGGACTTGTGCCATATATAAATGCCCAGGACTCTGAGTGGTCAGACACATCGTGTCACATGATAGAAACAACATGTGATAATGAATGGACAACTGATTCGTGTTCCAAGTGTACACACCCAGGACCCCATGTGGTCATACACATTGTGTACCCCCTGTACAAATCATGTGGCTATACTTGACCATATGAGTTATGTCCCTATAGTACATGCCCAGGTCCCTAGGTGAAAAAACACTTCATGTACCTCTTATACATGTTGTGGAGTATGACATGGCCACGCAGTACATTTCTATATAAAAACATGGATAGGAAAAAAAGTGTCGTCATAGGTCATGTGAACCCCTATACACACCATGTATTTATTTTATAACTTCTTCCTCTTGTATATCCTTCCTAGAGACTCATATTTTGGCCCATTAGTACCATATTCTAAGTGATTTCCCATAAAAATATATCATAGTGGACTTTTTCATAGCATGAAAGATACAATGTGAGGTTTTTCAAGCATGAAACATCATTAAGAGATTCTTGATGATGCTATTGATCCGAGAAAGATCATTGGATAGTTCATGGGGTTGGAACTCCCATGTCACACCGGGGTGCGGGTCCCTCGTAATCATTATATAGGTAGATTCAGTAATCCCTTATACTAATAGGGGGTACTCTATATATGGAGTGATACTCCATTGCATTGAGATATGGTGATGTGTGGGTCCTCCATGAGATATGTGACTCCCTCTAATGTGGATCATAGTAGTGATGAGTGGGACACACCATATGAATTTAGGTGAAGTTGAGATTCATGTTGGGCATCAATGATGGACTTTTGGAGATGTAATAAGTCTCATATACTTTGAATGGTATGTGATAGGGATATCCTATTTCTCTCTCTACTGGGTTTCTTTATGATCATATATGTATCTATTAGGTTTTGGTTTCCTATATTGATATGGATTGATATGAACTTTGTTGTATCTTTCAATTTCTCCCTTTGTGGTTTTTAGGGCATACTAATTGGTATGTATATACTCATCACTGCATGGAATTTTTCCACACATGTTTTGTCTTATTCATATGAAGTTATGTTTTATGGGGACATTGATGTAGCTTAGTGATACTCGGGTGCATCGACCATGTATGGTGGTTGGGACTTATAGGTTAGGATTTGAGCTCTCTCGATTTTCTTGTATTCCAATTGTAGTAAATTTGGGACCCCGTTTATAATTGGGTATTTATTTTTCACCTTTACATTCCACTTTGGTTTATACTGTGGTACACTATTTTATTCCCTAGAGTTTAAAAAATCCATGGTTTTCTGAAGTTGTTACTATAATATATTATTTCTCTACACTATTTCATGAAGATGGTTGTGTGTGTGTGTACTGGTGCATTATAATGAATCCTCCCATTATATATTATTCTTTCATGATGCTTTTTTCTAGCCCCTAGAATATTAGAGGCATGCTCAAGGTTGTGGTCGCATGGCCTTCCACTTTCCAGGTAGGATCCGGTGGTTCGGTCCATTACATGTTCTATCATTTGAGGGAGAACATTACCTCTTTTAATTCTGAAATTTTTCTTATAATAGATATTTTTTTCAAAATTAATAAATTATTAATTTTGAATTTTTTTTTCATATCTTAAAATATTCAAATTCACATTTCTAAAAAATTTAATACTTTTTATAATATTAATATCGATTTTAAAATAACCTTTGAAGAAATTGTTTTCCGAATCTATTGAAAAATTATTTCTCAAAAACTCATAAAATTTGTTATGTAATTACATATTTAAAAAAATTATCTATTAATGATGGTTAATACGAAAAAATATTTCATATATAATTTTCTCGATAACCCACTTCTTAATTTGACCTTTATAGAAACTAAAGGATGTTTCTCAAGTATTCTTTCACTTTCCAAAGGTCCTTCCTTCCCCAAGATCTTTCAATACAGAAATAAAGTAAATGATATAATGTAAATACTTTAGTAAAAGTGATGTTTTGGAAAATATATGTAATTTTTTATTTTCATTTTATTGTTTTATATTATTTTTATATTATTATTTATCTTTATTTATTCTTCTTTTCTTCATATATTATTATTTTTTCCTTTGATACCATAATTATCTATTCTTATCTTCTATTTAACATTACAATCTCATTCACTGATAGTTATAATATTTGAGGAGTTTTGAAGTTAAGAGGTGTTTTTAAAAATCTATTCTTTTCTCTTTTACTATCCTCCATATATATTTAATGATAATATTATTTTGGGATTTTAGAAACTAAAAGGTTTTTTAAAATACTTTTCCAATTTTTAAATTCATTTTCTCTCTAATTTTTTTTTCAAAATATATTTTTTTCCAAATCTACATTGATTTTTTATTTTAAATCTTTTTTATGTTTATCCATTTTCTTTTTTCTATTTTTAATCTATATATACTTTTGATAATCACAAAGGTGGAAAAATTTCATAAAAAGGGGATAAATGTTTTAAACATTTTATTTTAAAGAGGGGGATAAATTTTATAAATTAATTTTCACAAAGGGGGTAGTTATTAAAATTATATAAATTCATTTTACACTTCTATAGTTCTTAATTGTTTCAAAAAGTGAGATATTTAAAATAAATATTATTAATATCCTGATTGATTTTTTAACTTATTAATATTATTTAATATCCTTTAAATAACATTCAGTCTATATAATAAACATGTTTATTATCATGGTCTATAAAATCTTTATTTTCCCTTGATATCATGAAACTATTTTGCACTTGATTTGTGATTAATTTATCTTTTTTAATTTAAGTGGTTATGATCATCAAAAAGGGGGAGATTATTGTTCTTATCTCTATCATGGTTCTTTAATGATCACAAACATTAACCTATATGTCCAAAATTTTCATCAATGTGAATTTTATTGATTTCCTTTAATATTATTTTGTTAAATTCAATGGAATCTAAAAGTAACATTTAATACTTGATAAAGGGATCCAATTCTTCTTCTCATGATTCAAGTTCTTGTAATCATCTTAAAAGAGCCTTATATTGAATTATAAGTGATTAGAGGATGACTTTCTTGAATATGGATATCATTACGCTGCACCAGCTACCTAATGCCATGTATCCCGAAGTAGGATATCTTTAGCAGACCCAAGGACTACTCGATGGTGTCCCAATGGCCAAATATCTATGGGGGAAGAATCAACCCCATCCATAAGGTGTCCACCAGCTACTAGATGCATGAGAAGTAGCTTACTGGTGTAGGTTCCCCAATAGAAGGCATATCAACGTTTCTTATAGGCTACCTGATAGAGGATCACCAACTCACTGGTGGAGGTTCTTCACTAGTATGTAGCTCTAAGAAACCCACTGGCTACCCAGTGGAGGCTTATATTTAACTGATGGCATTGAGAAGGCTCCAATGAAGAAGTATTAAATGTGCTTAAAAGGCTATTGTTATAGTATTTTATGGCTTCATGACACCCCATGAATTTTGGATACTTTTCAGTACTTTCTAAGGCAATAAAAGGACCTCTTTGGAACATTGATGACTCACCTTATGCACCGCCTAATCCTTTCTCCCGATGAAGTGATATTAGAGATAAGTTCAACAGTTAAGCTCTAGAATTATCAATTCCTCTAAAAATCCTTCCAAAGTTTAAAATACCTCATGTCTCTCAAACATCCTCTCAAATATCTCATTATTATTTATACAACATCCATCTGAGAGATTTCTGAGTGAATTGTAATGGGTTGGACTAAATCAAACCTTTCTCTTCTCAAACACCATTATCTAGTGTTTCACACTCCAAAAAGGTTTGGGGTGGGTTACTTGTATACTTTTACATATCAAGAGGTTGATCACAAATCACAATTTTGAGGGGTGGGTTTCTTGATCACCATTGAGATCAAGGGATTTATAAAATATACCTCTCAAGTCAAGGGGTGATGATGTAAGGGGTCGCATAAAGCTCTATCCAAACTCATTATCATAAGTTTTTCTACTATATTTACTTTTCTATATATCATTTTACCTCGACTTTTATACTTTAATCAATTTTCTTTCTTGGTTTTCATGATTAAATTACTTTGATTTTACCTTTATAAACTCAAATTGAATTTATCAACTATCACATATTCGATTTATCACTTTATTATTTCAAAATCATTTAGTTTTGAAATTAATATTTTTATTAATGTTAAAATTTTAAAAGATAAATTAACCCCCCCCCCACTCTTTCCATAATCTAAAACTAATAATATGGTTATTATACATGTTCTTTCTGGCCATTCCTCTAGACCGTGCATTCTGAAAAAAAAATTGGAATTAAAAAAATTATAACCCAAACTCTTAAAAAATGAATAAAAATATATAGTGGGAAAAATAAATATTATCCCGTGAAATTTTAGGCATCATAATTTTCCTTATAATTCTAATGTATACCCATAAATATTATCTATGATAAACCATAATTACAAAATAGTTTGGGATATTGGAGGTTCTAGGGTACAATGGGTGTGATTATTGTAGGATAGAAATATGAATGTAGATGCTCAATTACAATATGGGGGTGAATTGTATGTTTAAAAACATTTGTTTTTATCATTAAGTAAAACTATGTTTAACAAAGTTAAAAAGGTAAATTCACAATACCTTTATATGTTCTACAAACTTTCTAGGTTTCGGAAGTATGGTTCCAGAAATGAATCTTAAGAAAATCTTACAAGGAAAATATTCTACATTAAAGCATATAGAACCCTATTATCAGTGTATAAAAATTGAAGGAAAGTAAAATAAGGTTATAATTTCTTCCTTTATTAAAAAATAGCAGAAATAAACTTGAAAAAATTAACAATTATGAAATCTTTTAACCTAAAGAGAAGGGTGTCCAACAACCTTGATTAAAGGTCCCTTTATTTATACTTTCAAGAAAGTCTATCTTACCCACACTCAGGTAAGCCCTTGATAGGAATATTAGAATCTATCTTTATATCTCTGCAAGACCTCGAACATTAAGGTTGTTAGCACCTCTATCCTCATATCCCTATAGGTCCTCGAACATTAAGGTGTTCGATACCTCTGTCTTCCTATTCCCAGAATCCCTCGATTGTACACAGCAACAATCGGAGTCTCGTGAAGCAATCTAAACATGATTTTTAGTATGCATAAGGCATGAAAATCTCCCTCTCTAGAAACCAGTTCAGCAGTATGAATTTTATAGAGTGATCAATAGGTAATTTTTATATATTGAGATCATTCAAATGAGATACTATTTATTGAAACTTCTCCAATGGTCGACTCCCTCCTTCTACAGTTATATATTTCCTCAAATCTCAGAGGGACATGTACATGTTTCTATCAAAAAATGGTCAGTTAGAACCCGATTATTGTACATCGTTTCATAACTATAATAAGTGTAAGAAAAAATAAGGTTTCTGAACAAAATCTAATTTTTGGAGTGTAAGGAGAAATAATGTTCAGAGTCTACCAAATAAACATTCAGAGACTATAACTCAAAGATATTTGGATTCTATTTTTTAAGGAATTCATAACCTGAATACTATAGATTTTGGAGACTCAATTCTGAGTAATTCGGAGTCTTAATTCTGAAGAATTCGGAGTCAGAATTCTGGGGAATTTGGAGTCTGAATTCTGAGTAATTTAGAGTCTAAATTCTAAGGAATTTGGAGTCATAATTTTATAGAATTTGGTCTCTAAATTATGAGGAATTTGGAGTCTGAATTTGGAGTAATTCAGAGTCTTAATTATAAGGAATTATCCGTCTGAATTATGAGGAATTCAGAGTCCAAATTATAAGGAATTCAGAGTCTGAATTTCTTAGAATTTGGAGTCTGAATTTCAGAGAATTTGGAATCTGAATTTCAGAGAATTTATAGTCTAAATTTCAGAGAATTTAGAGTCTGTATTCTGATGAATTCGCATCCTAAAAATAGAATACATTATAACCAATGATTTATAAGATTCTAAGGTTTTATATGTGACCAAATTTTTTACATAGGAATAAAATTAGTTATATTTAAAGAAACTATAAAATGAAAAATAAAAACATAGGTAAGGATAACATTTCCTTAGAGAAGAAAAATTTTCCTTATTAATGTAATTCTTATGGAAAATATAATTTTCATTAAGATAGAGTGTTTGTGATTTTCAAAACATAGAGGAATGGAAAATTCATAAAAAAACTTATTGACTCAATAATCCCACCCCCCTTTTGTAAAGTACATACATCCTTATGAAAAAAATATAAGGATATAAATTTTTTTGTGGACTTGAAAATAAAAACATATCTCCCTTTACTTACGAATCCAAGTGAACACGACTAACTCCCCCCTTGAGTTTCGAAATCCCTAAGGATCTTATTCTTGAGATATTTAAATAGATTTTTCTTTTTCCTATATAAGGAAATATTCATTGATGAAACTATCTCTTAGAAAGACTCCCTCTTACATAGTTAATTCACTTATTTACTTAGTATTCTTTTTATCATTATTTCACCACCATTGTGATTTTCATAATGCAATAATGGGAATGAAAAAATGGTACCTAAAATATTAGTACTAAACAACAAAATATATGAAGAGAAACCAAGTAATTCATCATGATTTAAAGGATTTTTACAAAGAAGGAAATACAACAAAAGATTAGAAAAAAATTATCCTTTTTTCATTCAGCATTAACTTCTTCACAGTGGTTTTCAACTTCTTAAGATCCTTGTGATATTCTTCAACACGCTTCAACAGCTGATCCTGATCTTCATTTTTCTTCTCTAAGGCTTTGATCTTTTCTTCTTGTGCATTAATAATTTCTTCTTGAGCTTTAAAAATGTCTTCTTTTTTAACAAGTTTTTTTCATACTACATTTTAAGATCTCATTCATTTTCCAATTCAATGTAACTGAATTAAGATTCCCATTCAGATCTTGGACTTCCTTCTTCTAGGTTTTTTTTGAGACATAGAATTTTCAAAAAACTTTTAGTAAGATATTTGAATATTCAATCTGCAGTTTCAAAAAAAATACTTCAAACTTTCTTGAAAATCATCAAGGATTCTCATCTCATCGATTCTTCTTTAGGACCACTTTGTGATTTCCATGCATGATCTTTTGTGAGCTTCATATCCAATGAAGAAGGATTTGAATTCATCCTCAAGCCTGAAAAACATATCCATAAGCATGCTAAATGACTATGATTTCTAAATAAATGAGTGCTGAAGAATCATGAACCTCGAGTCTACACTAGGAAACAAGGTAATGGTATCAACCAACTTCTTCAAAGATTGTACAACAAAGTCATGTATAAGAGAAGACGATTCCAAATCATATTTTTTGGTTGGTGAGGATTATTTTCCTGTCTCTTCAGCTTTTCTTTTCAATGAACCACCACCATAATTATTTTTCAATATAGATTTCCTAGGTGTATCAACCTTCACATGTTTTCACTTATCATCTTTATAAATGATTTCTACTGCTTTTGGATATTCATGATCACTATATGATAGTTGTACTATTTTATCTTCCTCAATCTTTTCATTCTCAGTATATGCCACTAACACTTCTTGCTAAAAAATTTCATGGTTGCTAATTACACCATTAGTTGTTTTATTCACTTATTACTGACCTTTTTCTTCTTTTACTGGGGTATCAATTTTTTAAGATTCGTCTTTAGAAGTTCGTATTGAAAACTTTTTAGAGGGACTCTCCTTCTCATGATATTCTTCCACTTGTTTTATCATGTCATCAGTATCACCACATCCTTCTTATTCTTCATCAACTTCTTCTTCCTGAACTATTTCTTCTTCTTCTTTGGGTTCTTGAATCACCATCTTCTTTCTTGGGGTTACTAGAAGTGATTCTTTCAAAAACTATTATGGAACATGAATTCGTTCAGAGGCTTTCTCAACAGCCTTAAGAATTGGTTGAAAAATCTCATCCTCTGACATCTTCTTCCTCTACTTCATTTCTTTCTATTTCTTCTCAAGATCTTTATCAACCTTAAATATTAATGATTTTTCCTCAATAGGTTCCAAGAAAAAACTAGGCTCCCCTTCCTTTATATTATTCTGGTCTTCTCTCCACTTTTAAATGACTTCATCCAGATAAGTCTTTTGCTTCTCCAATTTAGGTGGTGCTAATTGAGTTTCCTTAGCAGAAGGAGATTTTTCTTTCTTTTCTTGATCATTCAACTTCATTTTCTTTCGACCCTTCTTTGATGTCTCAGACACATCCTGTTTCATTGATAAGGATACTATTTTAACTTAAGATAAATCATAAAAATCTATGGATTCACTATTGAAGCCAACCTTCATCCTTCTAAGGGTGTCATCACTAAGCACCATGACCTTGAAATTCCTTGGCTTATAACTACAAGGGATTTTAAATGATTCTAGGAAAAGGACTATAATATTGGATAGAATAATCGGATACATGATGATTTGAGATTTCAGAGTTCCATTCTTGATATCCATGATTGTAAGTAAAACATACTTCACCAAATTAATCTTTCTAATATTCACCAGAATGTCTAAAGCATAAAAATCCCTATTCCGCAGGGTATCCTTGTCACCTTTTCTTATAATAAGAAATCCATAATCCCATAATTCAATAATCCGTAGATTTTTATAGAGATGGGTAATCTTAGGGGTCTTCTCTTCTTTCAAACCAATGAATACCATAGCCTTCTCTTTATCAAACGATCCTGATACATCTGGTAACTTATAGGTACAAAATTCATTTTCACCTTCAAAATCAATTCCAATTAGATTGGCAGCCTTATTGTAGGAAAGAGAATAAGTATTTCCATAGTTATTAAATTAAAACATGTCTCTCCCTCCTTCATTAAAGAAACTTATAGATTCATATAGTTCTACCAACAACCCTGGATAAACTGTATCTTGTTCCTTCGGTTTGGATACACATAATCTCTCCCAGCCATTCAACTTTATATTTTTCGAGTTAATATAATCATTCTTATCAAAGAATTTCATATCTAATAACCTTTCTCTATATATATTTCATTCAGAGATTTCTTTTATTAATGAAATTTGATTCGGAGGAGAATCTTCCATAGATATTCGTCATTTAGGAAAACCTGAAGAATCTGAATACTCCTTAAGAAGAGTAGCAAGGATTCAGCATGCCAAACCTTTGAAAACCGATGTGGGATAACCATTGGGGGGATTTATATAGGCATTTGAGGTGATGTTTCATCTTCCCAAAGAGATCCAATGGTGGAAATACTTTTGATCAGATCTGATGGTTGAGATGATAGCTAAAGAAGGAATTTGGTAGGTTCCGATCTTTTGAGGGTTTTAAGATAAATATTCAGATATAAAGAGAAGTGGATCCAAAAAAAATATTAAAAAAGATTAAAATACCAACATGTAAAAATATTATTAAGAAAATCTAAGAAAGGAAACATACCTTTCATAATTCTAGAGAAAAAAAGATTAATAAGGAAAATTCATCTGGGAGAACATTAGATTACAGAAAATTTTCTTCAGCAAGGAAAATTTTGAAATTGAGAGTTTTTTAAGTATGAAATATTTTGAACTATTAGAAAATTTGATTACAAAAATTTTTCATTCAAAAAATATTTTATTACAAAAAAATGACTACGAAAGAAAAAAAATTGACTAACAAGCAAATGTACTCCCCCTGTGAGAAGAAGTATCCTACTGTTAGGAGATAGGTTTCAAAAAAAAGTTAATATGGAGAATTACCTTACGGTTATCATTCCTAAATTTTTTTAATGTATCCAAATATATCAGATGGTAAATATGTTTTTAAAATATCATCAAGTTGATCTTGAATTTCGATAAATTGATGAATAATATCTCTTTTTTTGTGTTATCCATAAGAAAGTGATGCCTTATATCTATGTGTTTTTTACAAGAGTGATGTGTAGGGTTTTTTTTATGGTAATGGGATTAGTGTTATCACACAATATTTGTGTTTTGGTCAAACTCATACCTGAGCATGTGAGTGTGTGTTGTATCCACAAACCTTGGGCACAATAACTTCCAACTACTACATATTCACCTTCAGCAGTGGAATGTGTTAAAACAAGATTTATGTTTATTTCCACATTAAAAAGGATCAAAATCTTTTAAAGAACCAAATTTAAGATCTGGGAGATCCTTAACAAGCCTTTTCTTATATAGTTTACATAGGTTACTAAGGTTAAATTTTCCTAACCTTCTATGTCATAACCAAGATTGATATTCAATTATAGTAAGGAAATGTAGATCTTGGATCCTATGGTCTTCTATGTTTAGTGTGTACACATTCTCTTGCCTATGGGCAGAATAAATAAACTCTTCCTTGGAATTATTTACTCAGCACTTTTCATTCCTAAAGTTCACAAGGTAACCTTAATCACATAGTTATCTTAGGTTAATGAGGTTGTGCTTAAGACCCTTAACAAGTAAAACATTTTAATTCAATGTTTTTCAAATAACAATAATGTTACCTATAGCAATAATTTCTCCCTAAGCATTATCTCCGAAAGTTATTTTTCATCCTTTCTTTTTGATAATATTTTCAAAGACGTTTTTAATACCAGAAATATTATGGGAACATCCACTATCCATGTACCATGTGTTTCTAATGGTACTTTCCTTATTTTTCTAAAAATAATAGTGTTATACATTCTAAACCCAAACATTCTTGGATCGAGAAAGTTAAGAAAGAATGATTTTAGGTATCCACATTATAATAGAAAAATAAACTTTATGAAAACCTAAAGACTAGGTTTTATTTAAAGAACATTTTTCCCAATATCCACCTCATTGACATTTAGTGTAGAATGGAGCACTTTGAGGAACAAACTAGTTATTACTAAAAACTAGTTTTGAATGAGTACAACAAAATCCAGAACTATTTCTTAATGGTTGAATCTGGGAATACATCTTGTCAAAATATTCCTTACCAGAGGTAATGTTTAACAATCACTTCCTCAAGTAATATATTTTTACTTTATTTTTATAACCATGTTTTTATCCTAAAAAACGTTTGTTTTAGAACTAGGTTTGGTCTCTAAAATATTTTTCATTGAAATTACATTTTTAAGTTCCTTAGAATGTTTATCCTTCTTCGAAAAAAACTTTCTCAAGGTTTTTGGAAATATTTTTAAAATCATAAATTTTCTTATCAAGATATTTAAATAGTTTTGATAATTCTTTAGTAATAATTGAAATTCTAGAATTTTCATTATAAATATTTTTCTTGAGATTGTAATTTTAATTCTCAGAAATATAAGTAAACCTAGACACTTTTTCATGAGAGGGTAATGTATTATCTTCATCAGAAGAGGGTTCTTCATTTGACGATTCGTAATATTTATCCTTAGTATAATTTGAATGTAAATATACATTAGTGATAGATTCATCATTGTGGACCTTTTCCATTAGACAACAATTTTCAATAGGTAGCTTGGCTAGTAGACCAAGATTCTTCTGACTAGAAGATTCGTACTCTAAGGATTCATCAGAAGAATCTTTACCACTAGCACTCCATGTGTCATTGGATTTCAAAACTTTCCTAGATTTAGCCCTGTAATACTTATTTATATTCCTCTCAGAATGATTTTCCTTTCTATACTTTTTCTTGAGCATTGTACAATCCAACCTGATATGCCCTTCTCTTTTTCATTTATAACAAGTAACTTATGAATATTTATTTTCATTTCTTTCTTTCATATTATATCAATATTGAATGTTTTTATTTCCAACTATCTTGTTCATCCTTCTAGTCATATTAGCTTGTTTATTCTTATTATGTTCACTTTCACTAGATTCAGATAAAATAGTTACTTTATTTTACTTGGATCTTGTAACCCATTCAAGAGTCTTGACATTAGTAGTAGTAAAGGATACACTTCTATTTCCAATTTTCTTTTTATTCAAATCGTCATTACTTCTCATTCTATTCTCATATTGAAAAAGAGTTCCAAAAAGCTCATCAAGAGTAATTTGAGATACTTTCTAATTCCTATAAATAGTTGTGCTCTTATATTCCCACTCATTAGGAATGATATCTATAATCTTTTCCACAAGTGCTTCATCATCTAGACCTATCTCACCCATATATTGTAAACTATTATCAATAGTCATGAACCTTTACTGAAATTTTCATATTGGCTCTCTATAATAAAATAGAAATCCATGATATTCTGCTCTAAGCAAAGATTTTCTAGATTATATAACTTTGGATGTACCAAAATGAGTAACCTATAATTTATTTCAAATATAATTAGAAGCTTCAAAGGAATAAATCTGACTATATATATTATGGGTCATGGACCACAACAATGTATTATGTACCTTGAAGTTTAGTTGATATTCTGACATTTATTGATTAGTGAAGTTTTTTAATTCCTTGTCAGGAATTTTGTAATCTTCAATATGAATAACAAAATTGTCTACACTAGTATAAATAACCAATGTATGTATATGATATCTACAGTATTAGTAATCATTTCCATCAAATATAGGTGGTCTAGAAGGATTTATATGGTCAATTTATCTAATATTCATTCCATCCATTCTAAGAAAATATATTTCAATAGAAACTTGTTAATAGTAAATGTTTGTTAACAAGGATAAAAAATTCCTATGCAAGAAAAATAATTAAAACAGAGAAAAACATGAGCAAGAAATCTTATATGTGAATATAAGTATTTCAAATACCTCATTTGATACCAAATGTAGGATCGAAATATAATTGTTGATGCTCAATTACAAGAAGAGCTGAATTGTATGTTTAAATCTTAAATTTTTAACCAAAAAGAAAAACTATGTTCAATAAAGATAATAAAGGTAAATTCACCAGACCACTTTTAGTTCTACAATATTTATAGGATATGGAAATATGGTTCTACAAATAAAACATAAAAAAATTACAAGGAAGAGATTCTACCTTAAAGTTTATATAATCTTACTTATCAGACTATAAAAAAGTACTAGAAAGTAAAAGAAGGTTATTGTTTCACCCTTTATCAAAATACAATGGAAATAAACGTGAAAACAAGTAATAAGTGTGAAATCTTTTATCCCAAAGAGAATGGCATCCAACAACCTTGGGTAATGGTCACTTGATTAATAATTTCAAAAGATTCTATCTTACCAACACTCGAGTAATCCCTTAATAGGAATATTGGAATCTGTATTACTATCCCCACAAGTCCCTGAACTTCAAGGTAGTCGGCTCCTATGTCTTCCTATCCCCAGAAGTCCTTGAACATTAAGGTAGTTGGTACCTCTATCTTCCTATCCCCGGAATCCCTCGATTGTACACAGCAAAAATCGGAGTCGCACGAAGCAAGATAAACAAGATGTTCACTATGCACAAGGCATGAGAGTATCTCTGACTAAAAATTGCTTCAGGTGTATGAAATATCTAGAGTGATAAGAAGATAATTTTCATTCTATCGAGATCATCCAAATGAGTTCCTATTTATATGCACTTCTCCAATAGTCGTCTCCCTAATCCAACGGTCATATTTTTCATTGAATCTCGAAGTGACCTATACACATGTCACTCAAACAATAGTTAGTTAGAAAAAGATTGTATGAAATCATTTCATAACTATAACAAGTGAGTGAAAAATAAATTTTCTTAACCAAAACTAATTTTCAGAGTGTAGGGAAAAATAATTTTTGGCCTCTAACCAAATAAACATTCAGAAACTATAACTCATGGATATTTCGATTCCATTTTTCAAGGAATTCAGAACCTGAATTCTATTTATTTCAGAGTATGAATTCTAAATAATTGGTAATATGAATTATAATGAATTTGAAGTATGAATTATGCGGAATTTTGTGTTTGAATTATGAGCAATTCGGCGTCTGAATTCTGAGGAATTTTGAGTCCGAATTTTGGGGAATTCAGAGTCTGAATTATGAGTTAGTCAGAGTCTGAATTTTAAGGAATCCGGAGTCTGAATTCTAAGGAATTTGGGGTTTTAATTCTGAGGAATTCAGAGTCTGAATTTCATAGAATTAAGATTTTAAATTTCAGAGGATTCGGATTCTTAATTTCAATGAATTCAGAGTATGAATTTCATAGAATTCAGAATCTATATTTCTAAGAATTTGGATTTTGAATTTCAGAGAATTTGGAGTCTGAATTATGATGAATTTTAATCATGAAAAGAGAATACATTATGACCAAGGATTTATAGGATTCTAAGTTCGTAGATGTGAAACAAGATTTTATACTTAGGAATAAAATGAGTTTGATTTATAGAAACTATAAAATAAAAAATGAAAACATAGGTAAGGATAAATTTTCCTTGCAGAAAGGAAAAATTTTCTTATTAAGATAATTCCTAGGGAAAATATAATTTTCCTTAAGATAGAGTGTATGTGATTTTCAAAACATAGAGGAATGGAAATTTCATAACGAAACCTTATTGACTCAACAATTATCTCTACTCATAATAATGGAAATTGGTCAAGTTATTTCAATTTCTCATTATAAATAGATTTATTTAAACACTAGAATCCATACGATTGGATCATAATTTGTAATTTCTAATTAATTTATCTAGATTAATAATTAATTCATGTTTTAATTCATTCTGTTTTGAAAAATTAGATGACAAATTCAGGTCATACCATCATTGTGAAAGAGGATGTAACGGTAGAATCCCTATTAAAGTGATCAACTTGTGCACCATGAACCTCCGAACATTATCGTAGAAATTACTAGGTGTTATCATGGATGAAATAAATTCTTGTATCATTCATAATTTATAGACATAAAAACCCCTTCGAGGTGGAACAATTCTTTTTATTATCTCTAGAGTCAAAAGGGTGGAGGAGGAGAATCTATCTTAGTTATTATAATCATCCTAAAGGAAGACGCCTTTAAGGATTTATAGGTTTCTATTTAGAATTAATGATATAAAATGATGATTAGGGTGGATAAGGATATAATTTGGTTTATATAGGACTAGGGTTGGAGAATAATAATTCTACATCAGCCATTATTGGACTCTTATTCCACAATTAAGCCCATTTTTATTAATAATAATGTTATTATTTACTTCAAATTCACTAAACTCATAGGCAAATAAATTTCATTTATTGAACAAATAAATTTATATTTATTCAAATGATATTTAATATATCATTTCCACCATATCAGAAACTCAACTAGTATTTCCTCATTAGTATTTATCAAACGTTGAATAATGAATATTTATTTAAATAAATAATTATCACTACATTATTCAATGATAAATAAATAAATATTATATTCAATGAAATAGTAAACATATATTTATTAAATATTAAAATTTTACCTATTATATATAATAACTAGTGAATTAACATTTTCAATCTAAAAAACATGAATAATTATTAAACTGTATACAAGATTAATATTTATTCAACATGTTAAATTCATATATAATTTAATTTAGGTTCTGGATGCACTCAGTGTGTGACACTCTATGTTTCTTTCTCAGTGGAATTATGAAAAACCACTTAAATTCAAAGGTTAGTTCCTTGTAACACATCAATGTGCCCATAGAGAAATGATGTATTACAATAATGATAAAAAAACATATGAATGATCACTATATAATATAAACCCTTTATATCTATATCTCATTCAATAAGGTTGCATAATTTCTAGCATCACCCAATATTCTAAAATTCTCTTTCATTGAATTTCAAGAAATGAATTCATTAAGGTCACAACGTAGACCTATATTTCTTAGACAGTTTTATTTAAATCAAAGGTATAGTGATATATAATTCCATTATCCGGAAGTAACAACCCATTTTTTTACTTACTAATTAATTTTTATATCACTCATGACACACCAAAAATATCATATTTCATAGTGATCATATTTCATCATATTTTTAATTTACACATCAAAGTACATGAATTTTGGTATGCATTATTAATAATAGGAAGTCAAATAACCATTAAACATGTATATCGATTGAAATATCCAATGACACATAAAAAAAGTGGAATTTCTATTTACAATACACATTCTCAAAATTCTATTTCTTGAGATTAATAAAGGTGAACTACATAAGAATTAGTCTCAATGTATTATGATCCCTTGGCCCCTCATGAACTATATTATTTGTGTCCCATTAAATGATATATTTTAGACAGAAAACATATATTTAATAATACATTAATAGAACATCAAGGTTCTCATCATATTAGGTAACTTCAATGACCTTTTCATAAGGAATGTACCCATATAAAATTATCACATAAATTTACCACAAAAGAATGATCCCTAAATGATAAGATAATAATTAATATTCAAGACTAATATTTGGGTAACATAATGTTAAATATAGTTAGTTCTAGGGGATCAACTCCAACAGAATTCCACTTGTACTAGATCCAACTACAAACTATCCAACTGGTTTTCCTCACATGATAAATGTTCTTCTACTGAGATATGGTTATAGATCATTATGCCACCATGATTCCAGTGGTTTTTTCACTTACTATGACCTCATCTATCTAATAAAATTTTACAAGAGATGATATCAACATGTATATAACTTTTATCTTTTATCATTTCTGACATATTGTATAATACAATAGTCAAAATTCAATATAATATGATTGAATTTTACTATTTGGGTTAGAATCAAAAATCTAGAACATTTCATTGTTAAAATTACTTCTTAATCTACATTAGAAGCCACAACGTACTCATTTGATTATATATATTCAAACTACTAGCTTTAATAATCTTTAAAATTGTATATTACCTCAGTATTACTATGATTATAGAACAAATTGATCTAAATAAGACTAATTTTGTATCCCTTTAAAACAAGTATTCTAATTTCTCTAATTACCAGGAACTCGTCCAATGTTGCTTTCTTGAGCATTGTCAAGTATTTCCAACTTCTAGCCTATGAATTTCTCTTGGTATAGTTTGATGTTTTCCTTTTAAGATTTATGTATATGAAAAATTAAACATAAGTACATATCACGACATGTGAGCAATATTTCCAAAGAACGCTTAGGAATATGTAGTCTTATCATCACAAAAAATAGCATTTGAAACTGAAAATAATTTGGGTAAATTATTACATGTTATATTTTTCAATACCATGTCAACTGTGTTCTATGACTTGGATTAAGAAACCCATTAAGTTAGGCTAGTGGATAATATTTCCTATAAATTTGGTTTCTACTTAAGTCATTATGTGGATAAATTAATGTTAGTATTAGTTAACATAAGATTATTTATCTATTTTATGTATATTGTCAAACATATTTATCTTATAAAACTATATTTCTTTTACTAACAACATGTAGACACCGTGAATCATCTTCCTTCAAAAAAAACTTTGATCATTATAATTGTTTTGAACTATAAATGGATGCTTTGAAACTTTCATTCCATATTGTAATTATTTGATGTATCTAACCTTTTTGGTCATGTGGTATGAACTTATTCTATAAAGTTACCTCTATGAGAGGTGACCTTGATATCTAGTTCCAAATAAAATGATCATAATATATTTGAAAAGTAGAAATCATATGGATTTAATCATGATTACTTGGTATAACAAGTCAACCCATATCAGTACCTTTCTTGTACCATCCATGTATAGTTTTTTTGTAATACCCACCAATAGATTTACATAAACCACAAAAATATAGAATGAATTTTATTATATTTAATTGATATTTTAATTCATAAGAACTTTTAAATTATAGTTATATTCAACTTATTACTCCCTGTAGGATTTATTATTCTTTCCTAATAATATATCACCCACCATAATGAATAAAAACTGCCACTATAGCTTTAACCTTCTTATATAGTATGTATCTCAAGAATAATTCATCCCACTAAAACTTGTATATTTTATCACTCCTATACCAACATGTGCATAAAGAGACAAGATTAAAGAAAACTCTTGATTTCTCCCACTAACTAAACAGAGATACACTTCCCTCATAGAAATATAGTTGGTATGATTAATACATTTTCTATATTGAGGTTTTAAATATAATTAATAATAGTATGATAATTAATTAAGATTCACCTATTATTTTTGATGATGTACATTTTTATCATTGAACATATTTACCAATGGATCACATCAAACTCTCAAGGTTATGACATGATAGAATTTCTTCATATTTTATGATGTCCATTTGTAAAAATATTTATCATATGGCTAGTTGTTACACTCTTATTTTCAAAAAATATCTTGGAAGGAATCTTGAAATACTAAAATTGATATATAAAACTCTTTATTGATATTGACTTATTCTATCACCATCTCTAATATATGAATAAGGTTATGTGAGTTTTTTAAAACCTTCACTCTACATTAAAAGATCTATGAGTACTTGGTTAATATGTTATTTGAAAAAAAATCCACCCAACGGATCCTATATATATTTCCAAGTTAATTAATTACATCACTATTCAGTCCTAAGATTTAATATCCTTGATAACATGAATTTACATCTACATTCACCTAGGAGTAGTTAGTACTATCTAGCTAGTAACGTGTAGTGATAATATTACTTATCTAAAGCATTTATTTCTCTTTTTTAAGAGATAAGATATGAGATGTCATAGTATAAGAATCCATTTCCATATGTTGAATTATCAGTTCTCTTAACATAATTGATATCCTAATGCACTAGATAGTTAGATCATCCCCATGTACCTCATGCAAGCACCCTTATCTCCTTCACTTTCTTGGTGAGGTTTATGAATAAGTATATGGTACTCCAACACATTATATAAATTATCCTATAGTACATCAGTGTATAAAAGAACTATATTTACCTTGGAAATATTTTATACTAAGGACATGATATGTGTCCTAAATGACTGAAAAGTTATGATTTTTTTACCATACCATAAAGTAATTCAAATCATATGTTATTTTTATAATGATTACCATAATATGTGACATAATAAATTTTATTTTTTTCGTATCCCAATATTTTATTGATAATCAATATCCCTCACCATTGATTCTAGAATATCTTATCTTGTGGATATTATATTCGAATGAATTCATATTCCCATTCCCATAAACTATATAGGGGTCTAATAAGATATTCAAATGTTTTTAGTTAGGAATAACTTTTCAACCGCATTAACTCATATCTCTTTGACACATTGAGTGGACTCCCCAATCTTTAAATATTGTACTTGGATTTACTCTACAGTTTTGTAAATGTTTCACTAAGTTTCTTAGGGTTGATCAACCCTTAATTTCAACTAGGTTAATTAATCCCAAAACTCAATATAGAACTAATTGATAATTAAAATAATCCCAACGACGGTTTTTCAAAAACATTGAACTATGGTTTTATCATAACTCGATAAATTGAATGATTTTGATTAAATATGTTATTTAAAGGATTTTTAACCTTACTATTAAATTTCTCATTTCATCTCATTGCATTATTATTAGTATTAATTAAATTTTACATAGGTGGATAACCATTTCAAGTTACTATTTATCTTCAGTCTTATTTTATGTTAATTCCACCTTTCATTATTATTAATTACTTAATTTAATGATAAAAATTACATAAATAATTAATCGGGAAAATGATTTAAATAAAATAAAGTGGAATAATAATGATATTTTCTAATGTTTTGTATTTTTAAAAAGTGATAAAATAACACTTGTCCCTAGTAAAATAAATATTAGAACCATTTATGGTTTTGGTTGAAGCATTCTGCTTAAGAACCAATGTACTTTTAGGGTTGGTTTCACATTAGTTACAAACATGAATCGCTTCCACTCACGTAATATATTCATCCCATGCATATTATTTTAATCATATTTGGTTGATTAAAATGATGGTAATGGATAAGGGGGTTTAAATAAAAGAAACCATAGACACACATGTCCTACATAGTATAGCAGAGGTTATGACATACAGATTTTAATTTTAATTTAATAAAAATAAATTAAATGAAACCAATAAAATTTAAAATTCATTTTAAGATCATGAATGAAAATAATATATAAATTCAAACTAGAGAGAATTCACTTTAATCCATTTATTATTATTTTGATAAATGTGCTTTTATAAATTCAATTAATTAATTCTTTTATTTTAATGTCTATATGAATATTTTTATAGATACCCATCATTTTTGGAAACATGGAAGGTAAACGGATTCACCAATTATTTTGATAATAACAATGAATTAATTTAGAATGTATTAGTTTTAAAAACTATATTACATAGTAAGAATACTATTTATTATACATGTAATTTTTTTTAATGTTGTTATTAATTTTTTTGTATAATTTATTTCAATTAATTACAGGGTAACTAAATGGTATGTATTTTCAAGATACACTCCATGTATGTCACTTACCATTTTTTTGTATATATACCTTGGGACTCAATGTATATCTCGATCAGGATACCCGAAATTTACTATTGAGCTTCACGTTATGTATACCACTTTTCATCTATTTTATTCATACTCATGGGGACCCAATGTGTATTTAAAACTAGGATTATTATGATGTACACATCATGTATGCAAACTAAAAAGTGTGTAGTCATTTCATTATCTATTCATTAATCACATGTTGCATGTATTAATCAATGATTCACATGTAACTAGGCATATTCTATGAAAATAACTATGAAAATAAATAGACTACATGATGTGTAAGGAAAATACACACCATGTAGTCCGAAAACCCCATTTTAGTCAGTGTTAGTCCAAAAATAGTTCATTTAATTGTCACCATGTATTATTTTCTAATTGGATCTATTTTTATCCTACTATATATCCAAGTGTAAAAAAAATTATATACAACCTATATTTTCAGTTACACTCCGTATAGTTGTGTCTACCCGATAGAATCTTCGACACCCCATGATAGAGTCTCTTATAATTCTTCACCAATTATTAACATGTTTAAGATCATAGGAATCTTTAAAATGTCGTGTTTAATTATTGAAACATGTTAATTGATATTTGAATTTAAGAATGAAAAAACCTAAAATAAAATACTAACAGCAAATGTATATATTCGATCAATGATTTAAAAATTATTATAAATTATTATGTTACTATTTTTGTAAGACTTTAAGGTTCTATAGTGCATTATAAGCAGTAAGATATATGAACAATAATGGAAATTCTTTAACATATTCAGATTTCCCCTCAAAACTAAATAAATAGAAACCCTAGAAACTACAAGATAGCATCATCACATATAATTTATAATTTAATTGTGTTAATAAATAATTAAATTTCATTGAAATTCATTATTTTCTAACAAATTAGATGATATCTTCAATTAATATCATTATTTCATCATAGGATTCAAGTGTATAATCACTCTAGAGGTGATCCATATGTGCAATGTGAACCACCAAACAACCCCATTCAAATCCTAGGTTGGTAGCTTGAAATATTCTATCGTGTGTTTTATTCTTGTTTGATCACCATATGAATCAATTCGATGTGACATGATTATTCTTATTCTTTATAGATTCAATATTGTGGATGAGGATAATCACCCACTATTATTGAGAGCATTTTAGAGGAAGTGGTATTTATTTCTTGAGAGGATTTTCTATAGAATTCCTCGTGTACAAAAACGATTAGGGTTAAGTGTGATATAATGAAGTTTATATAAAACTAGGGTTAGTGAAAAATAATTTCGCATGGAACTTATTATACACTAAATTTATAGAAAATACCATGTCTAAATAATAATATTTATTTTATTATATACTTGACATGTTCTAAACTCACAAATAAACAAATATAATTTATTGAATAAATTAATTATTGTTTATTCAAAGGATGTTTGATCTATCATTTTTACCAGACCATCAACTCAGAATGTCTTTCATTAGTATTTATCAAACATTGAATAATTATTGTTTATTTAAATGAATAAACATAACTACATTATTATCCAAAAAAATAAATATATATTTAATTTACTAAAATATAAAATAAATATATATTAAATATTTAACTCACATACATTCTATAGAAACCTATATTTTCATATATAGATATTACCTCTTATTAGATTAATATTCACAACTTATCATAATGATCCACACAAAAAAATGTATAGGTATAGTATCTTTGGAAACTTGGACACATAAACAACTTGTTCAGAAGAGTATCATATTACGTTCTTCATAATTAGAACCCTTGTTAGACATATCATTCCTAAAACCGTTATTCATACCCAGGAGGGAAAAATCAAAATAAAGGGTGAGCTCATATTCTTATTAAGGGTAAAGATTGGAGATATCAATGATCACTTGAGCCTAACAAGAGTATAACAGTATGATAACAATTGACTAAGATTTAAAATTAATACCTTGTATATAATATATAATTATCTTATGTCATGTAATAATGTTTTTAAGTTCATAAGACCTGAATCATAAAATAATAAAAGGGCATGATTTGTGAGAGCATAACATTAACATAGTAAGTTTGTGGCATACACATTATCAAAGAAAATCATTTTCTTAATAGCCAAGTCTCACTTATAAGACTATCATAGTGGATTTGGTTTACTAACCAAACCATCTTACTAGTCAAGGATCAATCCCAATACTATCAAACTGAATTCAGTTCACTCCCCCAAACTATTTTGGTGTTCAAGGTTCACTCCTAAGACTATAATAGTGGACAGAGTCCCTTACTGAACTGGGTTAACTCCCCATTATAGTCATGTTTATCTCATGAGAAACCAATCTTTACCAAATGCATTGGATAGAAATGTAATTATTAACCCACAAATCACATAATTAAAATCATATGTATGGGTGCCACATAATCATAAAACATTTATCATATCATAACCATTGAAAAGAAATTGGTTTTATAAACATTTCACCATTGCATAACCTATCGAAAAGAAATGAGTTTTATAAAAATTTTAACATCAAAATCATAAACCATCCATAGAGAGCATAAGTATGGTATAAGTGGATCATATCCCAAGAAAAACTTATGTAACACCAATTGATGTCATCTCATATGAAAAAATTATTTAAAAAATATATTTGAACATTTCCTGATAAAAATAACCTTTTATCATTGAAATCACTTATTTAAAATCAAAAAATTGACAAAATATTAAGGAAAACTTTTTATTTGGAAAAAACCATTAAAACTATCAAATTAATCATAAAAACATTGTGTATTATTAATTTTGGGGAATTCAGCTCAAGTCGTAAAATTTAAAAGAAAACATTCATTTCATATTTTTTTAAAAAGTCAAAAAGCACATTGTTCAGAAAATGAAAAAAATATTCCTCTAAAACATTTTGTAAAAATTAAACCGTGGGTAAAAATTACTATAGAAATAATTAGAAAATATTGAACACATTCTTTAAAACATTTTTATTAAACATGAACATTGAAGAGAAAGGATTTTCGACTAAAGAGTGACATGAAGTCAGTTCTCCTTAAAAACATATTTTCAGTCTCTTTAGTTATTTAGGTGAGTAAAATGAAAGGAAAACATGTATTTTCAGTAAATATATATAAAAATATAAATAATTAGTTTTTAGTGGTAGATTATAATATCTACTCATTTTAAACATAGTCCTAATCAATCATGATAAACAATGAGATTGTGACATCAAACCCTTACTGATTTGGTAACATTTGAATTGTTATCCCCAAGAAAGAAATAACCATATATGGATTTGTAAATCATCATATATTATATAAAAATAATCATAAAATACATTATTGGTAATTATATGCACTATATAAATGAAACAATTATTTAATATAGTATGTGTCTTGTAGTAATAAAAGTTACATGAGAATCCCTAATCTCATGTCTGAATTCTATCATATATGTTCAAACATCCTATATAATAAATATAGTTCTATTATATATATATATATATTAAATAATAGTAATCGTATATATCATATTGTATATTATTTAATTATTACTTTTTTAAATCATTTATTAACAATTCTTTATTAAAATCAATTATCTATGTGATATATGATCCATATTTAATGTAGGTTTTGGATCATTTGTTTGGGTAAATGTAAAATGATCATGTTTAAATCATCTCAAAAATATTAAAAAATATATTAATATCATATATATTCATCATATATTTGTTTAGATTCGCCCATAAATATAGATGTAGAAAAATGAATTACATCATTCATTAGGACGATAGGTCGTACGTACGCATGGACGTTGTCTTCAATTATCGATGGATAAACGAAATAATTTAAAATAATAATTCACATTTATAGAATCATTATTATAACATATATATCATATATATTCATTATATTTATCCTTATTTTCATTCAAGTAAAAAAAATTAAAAATAAATCACATCGCATTGTGGAGGTTGTAGTATGTACGTGCCCATAAGTGACGTTATTGTTTTCCAACTAATTAGAAGGTATGAAGGTATATGTTATAATAAAATTATATAAGTATAATTATTTTATAATTATCATATATAAACATTAAATTCATTACAAAAGGAATTCATGAAATAGGTTATGGAAAATGAATTGTATCACTACGTGGAGACGGTAAGTTTTACGTACGCATGAGGGATATTTTCACTTCTGGTTTGATGGAAAGAAGGTCAATAAAAGTTGTTTCATAATTATAATAACATTTAATTTTATTTATTATACTAAATATATTATTTAGTAAAAAATATAGTAGATTTATATAAGGAAAAATAAGAATTACAATGAAAGTGATCGGTCAAGGTGATTACCTATTATTTGAAATAACTCATTTAGATCTCCTATTAAGGATCCTAGGGTTGTTCTTTTCGAAATACCAGAACTTATATAATGTAAGTAATAAACATGAGAAGGTATTTTGGATGTTTTTTGTTGAGGTACAAGATTCAATGTGGTATTAATAATAGAAAGGATAGGTGCCCTTTTATAATTGAGGGGAGGTCAATATTACGATTCCCTAAAGTATTAAAATAAAATAAATTCATTCACTATCCCAAATGACTTAAAAAGGAAAAGAAATAAAATATAAGAAATTGTTGGATTCAAATCCACCAATAAAAAAAATATTTTATCGGTTTATGTGTTCTTTTAAACAATATATTTTAGTGTAACCCCTTAGTTATCTAATTTTAACATTAACATTTGTAATAACTTATTCACATTCAAAGGGTTATAATTATAATTATATGGTAACAATTGAATCAGAAATGGAAAAAGGATGAATATTTTTACTATATATTATAATGATTATTATCTTTTAGTATTTTTATAATTTTTAAATAATTTAATAAAATATTATTTTGATATAATATCATTAATTTAAATTTTGACACTATTCATTTAATTTGACTTAGAATACATAAAGGAAATATTGAAATTTGAATCTTATCCTTTAAGATAAAAAATGTATCTAAGATTCATATATAAAATTTTTTTAACACTACAAATCACTCAAATTATATTAAATTTAATATTTTTAAAATCATTTATTTTATTTTTCTAATAATTGAATAAATATTGTGTCGGTGTTTCACAATCTTTTAAGGTAATTATATAATTTATAAAAATTAAAAATAAATTTTCATCAAAAAAAAGAATTTCATTAACCTCAAAATATGTATTTATATTCATTAATAACCTTTTTTTCTTATGCAGACATATAAGAGATTTAAAACTAGGAGAGTGACACTTTGTAACTTTCTTTGCTTTAAATATTATATAGGTCATTTTCATTGAAAATTTTCAATTAAAAAATTATTTAGAGACTAATGTAATAAGGGTATAATTACCTTCATCCAATAATAATTAAGATTACACATTATGGCCTTATTACTTAATTTTAACCTATATTAACTCAATTTACCCTTTACCGCGGTGATAAATCTTATCATGATTACTATTCATATTGACAAAAATTAAAAGGGGTTTATTTACCAAATTTGAACCTCCTAATTCCAAATATAGAATCTATTTTATCAAATTAAATACCTTTAATATTTAATTTAGATTACATAAAAATGGAAGAGAACAGATAATAACATAACATAACACAATGTATGTTACAATAAACAAATAACCTGATTATTGTACTCTCTTTTTTTTCTTTAAAGGATGAAGTGATTTGACTCCTCTATCGACTATGTAAATTCATTCATTGTGGTCTCCTCTGACATACAAAACACCATCTACATTTGGACCGCTGTGAAATGATTGTGAAGTCCCTATAAAAGGGTCAACCTCCGTTGAACTTTCATCTGACCCTTCAGTTGTTTTGGTCGATAACAGAACAATTGACCAAATTCGGTTTGCGGGGTCTGGAACATAAAATATTTGTACTGCCTGTGATGACATTATAAATGGTTCGTCTTTCTCCCCTTCCTTACTGAAATCAACTTTCATGAATCCTAATTCATCTATTTTAACAGCAGTCCTGTTATCAACCCACTTGCATTGAAAAATCGGAACTTTGAATTTCGTATAATCCAACTCCCATATTCGTTTGATGATGCCAAAGTATGTCATATTCGAATAAATTGGATTTTTGTCCTTAGCACCGGAAACATGCATCACCTCAGCCACAAGTGTAACCCCACTATTCTGCATGGTATTGTCTTCATCATGTTCATTAGTATATAATGTATAACTGTTAACTGCATAAGCATTGTAAGATAATACGTACACACTTGCTCCTCCATCCATCCATCGAAGTCGTTCTGAAATTGACTCTAGATTTTCATCTAACTGCTTAAAAATATGGTCTCGAAACCATCCTATAAACTGTCGATTATGTGTATCTGATATCCATTTTTCATCCCTAGAAGGATTCAAATGCCTAAGAATTTCATAGTGGGTTTGAACATATGGGTCAACGTCGAAACTGTTATAAAAAAACGTAAAGGTGGGTCTGCTCCCGATCTGTAATATTGATTGTGACAACCTCTCTTCCCTAAATTCATTCACCCTCAGGCCACTCAGTGTGATGAGATTTCAGTAGGCCAACGATTTCCACACCAGACAGGTATTCGGTACAAAATTCAACAGCTTCCTCAACAATATATTGCTCCGCAATATAACCCTCTGCCCGACTTCGGTTTTTGACATACCCTTTCAAAATCTTTATATACCATTAAATGGGGTACATCCATCTATAATGTACAGGACCACATAGTCTAATCTATCTCACCAAATGAACCATCAAATGAACCATCATATCGAAAAATGTTGGTGGGAAGAACACTTCCAATTCACAAAATATGACGGCAATTTCTCTTTCCATAGTTAGAAATTTCGCCGGGTCTATAACGTTGCTACATATAGCTTTGAAGAAGAAACAGAGCTTCGTTAATGTATGGCGGACATTCTTGGGCAAAATTCAACGTAAATCTATACGAATTAGATCTTGCATCAAAACATGGCAGTTATGTGACTTCAGAGCCTTTAATTTTAAATCTCCCATTGACATGATGTTCTTGATATCTGATGAATGCCTTTCTGGAACCTTTGCGTCATTCAAGATGTTGCAAAACTGATATGTCTCCTACCTGGAAAGAGTGTAATCAGTAGGAGGAAGAAATGTTTGTTTTTCACCCTTCACTGGTGCCAACTCTTCTCGTATTCCCATCTCAACCACGTCCAATCTAGCTTTAATTCCATCCTTTGTTTTGCCGGGTACATTTAGCAACATGCCGATGACACTATCACATACATTTTTTTTCAACATGCATAACATCAAGAAAATTTCTGACATAAAGAAAATTCCAGTATGGTAATTCAAAAAAACCTGATCTCTTTTTCCAACCAGTTTTTGTATGGTTTTTTGAAAATGGTTTACCAAAAGTAGTGTCCAAATATTTTACTTTCTCAAACAATTGATCACCTGTTAGTGGAGACGGTGTTGTACGTTCCTCTAAACATCCATCAAATGATGTTGTCAAAGATCGGTACTTATGTCGTTGGGGTAGAAATCTGCGATGTCCTAGAAACACGGTTTTCGATGACTGTTTCAACCTAATTGACTGTGTACCCTGTTCGCAAATGGGACACCCTTGAGTTCCTTTAATGCTATATCCTGAAAAATTTCCATAAGTAGGAAAGTCATTTATCATCCCGTACAACATGGATTTCAATGTGAACTATTAATTTTTGTAAGCATCATACATCGTAACACCTGAATCCCACAATATTTTCATATCCTCGATCAATGGGGCCAAATAAACATCAATATCATTACCCGGTTGTTTTGGTCCTGATATAAGAATAGATAACATGATGTATTTTCGTTTCATGCATAACCACGGTGGTAAATTATAATTTACCAACATAACCGGCCATGTACTGTGACTACTGCTTTGAAAAACAAAAAGATTCACCCCATCTGTAGATAACGCCAGACGAAGGTTTCTCAGCTCGTTCCCAAATTAAGGATACTCGTGATCAATTCTCTTCCACTGAGGAGAGTCTGTAGGGTGACGTAGTTTCCCATCTTTAATTCTTGTATCTGCATTCCATGTCAATTTTCGTGCAGTGTCCTCACTTCCATATAGGCGTCTAAACCTAGGAATGATTGTAAAGTACCATACAAGTTTCGTAGGACTAGAATCATCTTTCATGTATCGGGAAGCACCACACATTGGGCATTCTTTAAGTGATTTGTGGTCCTTACGAAACAATACACAGTCATTCGGGCAAGCATGCATTCTGTCAGAGATCATACCCATCGATCGTAGCATTCGTTAGGAATCATATGTTCAGCATGGGAGTTTATTTTCTTCTGGGAGCATGTCATTCAAGAGAGCAAGTAGTTCCGTAAAACTGGCATCACTCCACCCGTTTCCTACTTTCAAATTATACAGCTTCAATACGGGTGACAATGCTGTATATTTTGTGCAACTAGCATATAATGACGTTTTTGCCCAACTCTTTGACTTATCAAACAATTTTTGGAAATCACGAAGTTCATCTTCAACTGTCCTTGTCATTTCCTCAATAAAATCTTCATCATCGTTCACATCTGTAATCACACCCTCCATACGATCGTCTTCACTGTTCACGCTTCTAATCATATCAGATGATCTATAAAATGTCATGTTCTCTGATTCACTGCCTACATTGGTTTTTTCCCCGTGTTTATTCCAACATGTATAACTTAGATCTATTCCATGACAGATCAGGTGTTCTTCCAACTCCTCTAGACTAATTTGTCTTGAATAACAACAGTGTAAACACAGACAAAGGATTTGAGTAGGGTCACATGCATGATCTTCTGCTAACTTGATAAACTCTTTCATGCCATCTTCATACTCATTTGTCAACCGATTGGAATTCATCCAATCTTTATTCATATTCATCGTCTTTATGGGCTTGATCTCGAGAACTTGCCTAATATTATGTTTTAATTAATCAGGTAGCATTGTTTGGGTTTTATAAAAACAAATCATGGTACAAATGCCTTTAAACACATGGGAAATCCATATACATGGTGTGTCCAGTAGGGTGAACATCGTGTATGTATAAGATACCTGATTTAATCTGACATATATCAAATTTATTCCAAGTTAGTCTTACAAAGACTGAATGATGCCTTAGAAAATACATGACATGCGAATAAGAGGAAACCAATGAGTAACAGGAGAAAACAGTAATAAATATGATTCTATCTCAATGTACACAAGGTGATGATAAGATGTTGGTCAAGAACAACTATGGGTTGGGAGTACACTAATATTTAATTGAAAAAAACTACTAAAAATTGATCCAGAAAACGATGAAATATCCTATTCATCAAGTCCCTTAATACAACCAATGCATTAGTTAAACTAAAAATCATCACTAAAAAATCATACATGCCATAACTACTCCTAAAAGCTATCCAGGGTAGGTCCATCGATGTCCAACTCATCTAATGGTATCCTAATGTCAAATCTATCTTGGAGAAGATCATATAACCTCATAGATGATCAATGTGACTATCAATGCATGGATGAGGATATATATTCATGACCCTCATTAGGTTCAATCTCCAATAGTACAAAAAAATAATTAATACCAATCAACCATCTATTTCAGAGAACTATATAACCCCATGATAAAGTACTATGCCATATGAAACCATTATATTCTATATCATCAAATTTTAATTCAAACAACTAATGTTCTTTTGGTGTTATTTTAGAAATTGTGATAGATTCTGAATTTTCTCCCAAAACTAACTAGATTATAACGTTTATCTCTTTATTAAGAAGTAAATTTTATACCTCATCAGTGAAAACATCCTAAAAATGTACTACCATTGGGGAAAAAGAATCCTACAGCATTCTAGAAACATCTACAATATGCCTGACTATTTGAGCCATTAGGGTACAGTAAATATATAATTATAACAAGATATTTAAAATGAAATGTGGAAACAGGAAATCATACAGACTCCTGATAAACCCATAATAAAAAACCTATAACCTAGTATGTCTGTCACATATACAAATAAATAAATTAGAAAAAAACATGCTAAAAAGCATAAAGGTACCATTAAATACTTACATAGGTCAACATGTTTTAAAAAAATTGTTTATCTTCATCCATGCCTTGTACTTGCACCCATGAATTTGAAGGTGAGTATGCATACACGATAGTTGACCTTCTTAGAGAAGAGTTTCTGGAAGAGTATAAGATACATGAAGCAATGAAGATCTTGCTATTCATTTTGGTAATCGGCTTGTACAACATGGACTAAGTTACAATACCTGGAAGTTGTAACTTCGGCCGCGTTGCACAAGCTGATTGCCACATTGTTTGTAGCAACCACATTTTCTCCAACACTCTATTTATCTTCATGGAATCATGTCTCTTATACTCTTCCAGAAACTCTACTCTAAGAAGGTCAACTATCGTGTACGCATATTCACCATAAAATTCATGGGTGCAAGTACAAGGCACGAATGAAGATAAACAATTTCTAAAACAACTTAACCAATGTAAGTATTTAATGGTACCTTTATGCTTTGTAGCATGTTTTTTCTAATTTATTTATTTTTATATGTGACAGACATACTAGGTGATATGTTTTGTATTATGGGTTCATCTTTGTCTAATCATATAACTATGAGATTATGCTATGTGATGAAAATTAATATGGATCCATCATCATTTCCATTGGGATAATCTTTGGGAATCCATATAACCATAAGATTAAAAACTATTTCCTTTGTATCTCATACATAAATATTCAACTCGAAGGGGTAGAACTTACCGCCCATGGTAAATCAAAATAAAAAAAATGAATACAAGGGTTGGTTATCCACAGAATTCATCACACATAACCTTGGTAGACCTCTCACACATGTGAACCATCATAACTAAAAAATTACTATATACTTCATCTTAGAGTCAAGATATCCCTATGGAACCTATAGGGTATCCAATTCCACATCATTCACAAACAACCCAATTGTGTTGCTAAATATCAATAAAATCTCTTATTTCAACACTCATCACTAATTATGAATCACATCCCTAGACATAATCATAATCACATTAAGACCACACTATCTATTATGGAAATACTTACTAGAATTAGGCTCAAGATATGGTATTATTCCTATCTCACATCTATATTCTGTATTTGGTCCTCACACACACAATATATAAATAATAAACCAAGGGAATACCATCCATGGAACTCACCTCCCACATTGAGAGCACGAGGAGGGGGATGAGGCAGTGGCAGTCTTGGCAGCGAGGGTAGAGGCGGCGGCGGCGGCAGAGGCGGAGGCGGTGGCGGCGGAAGAGGCGGTGGTGGTCGCGGCAGCAAGGGTGGAGGCAGAACAGGCAGAGGCGGTCGCGGTAGCGGGAGCGAGGGTGGAGGCGGTGGCTGTGGTGGAGAAGGAGGAGGACGAGGAGGATGAGAAGGAGGAAGGAGGAGGAAGGAGGAGGAAGGAGGAGGAAGAGGAGGACGAGGTCGCGCGGCGAGGGGCCTAGTTCAGCTTCTGCGAGAGCTTCACCGTGTGCAAGTGAGGATGTCCTGTTAGGGTTATTAAATAAAAACTGACAGAACCATTATCAGCTCTCATTAAAAGTGCTGATAAAGGTATGTTTTATCAGTGCTAAAATAAAAGCGCTGATAAAACATTCATTTTCAGCACTTTTTTAGCGCTGATAAAGATATACCTTTATCAGCGCTAAAAAACGCGCTGATAAATGTTACCTTTTATCTGCGCTAAAAAAAAGCGCTGATAAAGGGGTACCCTGTATTAGCCCTTATTTTAGTGCTGATAAATGTAATATTTATCAGCACTTTTATATAGCGCTGATAAAGGCATACCCTGTTATCATCGCTTTCTGTTTAGCACTGATAAAGGGTAGCGCTACCCTTGCCCTGTTTTGTGGTAGTGTATGTTTTTATTTTATTATTTTATTTCTAGTTGTTCCTTGGATAGACTAAACATATTGTGTGGGAATACACTTTTGATTGCAGGCATCAATACAAATTTTAATATTTAGTTTATCTTAAGTAGTTAGTTATTAGTTTTATTTTTACCTTGGTGAGTAGCTCACATCTTCATACACTGCATTTACTATCTTTGTATGGGACCATTCTAGTGGTAACCTACTGAGTTTTCTATTCATGCCCTTCACATTCTTTCATTGCATTGGGGTTCCTGACCAGACTGTTGACGCTCCTTTCCATCACAAAGTCTAACGACTGAAAAAGGGAAATACATTAGTCCAAAGTGATTCATCCTTTGAAGAAACATAAAATATCTACAAAGTAATGAAGAATGATTTATTCCCACTTAGGTCGCACAAGTTTCATCATGGTCACGCAAGTATACGTGCACACCACATAGTGGTCATGCAGGTTACTTGTGCGCTCTCTTTTATTTTTTTCCCAAGGTCTTCCCTGGCCTATAAATACCCCTTTTGGATCCCCCATTTCAGGACGAAAAAATTCCAAAACTCCGATTCGAGCTCCCGGTGGCCTAGTCTTTTCTGGAAGTATTCCGAACACTTATAAGGTAATTTCTTACCTATAATGGAAGGTCTAAAGAGAGGGAACAAGGGCTAAGTGTTGAAACTCATCAACACTTGCGCACCTAAGTTTCCATCCCTTAAAGGGAAATGGCCACACTTGTGTGCCACATTATCCCTTAAACAGAACTTGTGCGCCACTCTTTTGGAAGCCTGCAGGGATAATATTAAGGGCTTGATCCAATTATCTCCCAAGTATTACCCAAAGGTTTGACCATCACGCAAGTACCCATGTGTCACGCAAGTATACTTGCGCGGCCAGGACTTCCGCGCCCACACAGGACTTTTGTGCCTCTCTCTTTTTGGGTGCCCCTCTGGCCTATTCCCTTGTTTTCTTCAAATTCACCTCTCCTCTTCAAGTTTTAGCCTTCATAATCTAATTAAAATCCATTTTTGGCATGATTACTTGGTTGGATTCCTTGTTTGAATGGAATTTTATGCAACATCTCTCAAAACCATGTGATTTACATATCTTTATGTCACTATGTTTAGAGATTCCATTCATTTAACCTCATACATTAAAATGAGAAGACTAATTCTCGGCATCCTTTTCAGGAGTAAGCCCCAAGTCCCCTTAAATTTTGGTCATCCTTTTCAAGAGTAAGCCTCAAGTCCCCTTAATTCTGGTCCACCTTTTTAGGACTAATCCCCAGTCATAATTTCTCTAAATCGGGCATCTTCCTTAGGACTAAGACCCACTCATAAATTCCATTAACTTGGGCCTCCTTCTCAGGAGTAAGCACCAATCTCAAAAATCCTAAATTTGGGCATCCTCTTTAGGAGTAAGTCTCAAGTCCCCTTACCTAGGCCTCCTTTTCAAGAGTAATCCCCAGTATTCAAATTCCCATGATTTTGGGCATCCCCATTATGAGTAAACCCCAACCATAATTCTTTTAATATGGGAATCCTCCTTAGGAGTAAGCCCCAAGTTCCCAAAATTCTAAATTCCCTTAACCTGGGATTCCTTTTCAGGAGTAGACCCCAGTCATAATTAGCCTTTAACCTGGGCCTCTTCTTCAAGAGTAAGCCCCAGTCATAATTTCTCTTAACCAGCCTTAATTTACTTTATATTTTGGCTTCCTTCTCAGGAGTAAAAACCAATCATAAGTCCTCTCTAATTTGAGTATACTTCTCAGGATTAAGTCCTAAATTAAGTATCCAAATTTATATAAAGCACATATACCATTATGGACCTTTCTTCAGAGTTTCTTCCCTGATGTAAATCATGATCTTCATCTATCTGGGCAGTCATACATACATAATCCCCACATCATTTCTTATCATTGCATCTTTCATGGCCCAAATTTTCTGGTTTTAACAATACCTCTTGTTTCTCACACCTATCATGACTCACGTGTGCTTAGAGTGTAAAAGTAATTACGAAATCATTCTTTGAGCCATCAATCATGCATAAATCTCATTCATCTTTACTTGAACTATATGGGTTCTGATTGCTTTTCCAAAACAAAGGATATGTAGGTATCCCATCTGCGGGTACGATCCCAACTTGGAATAATTCATGTCCTTCTAAATGAAAATAAACTTCAAGTGCCCCACTGAGTGGCTTTAAACCATTATGGGTATCATAATGACCAAAATATTTCTATATAATATGTCGAAGGATACCATTGACTAAGAATCTCTAACAAATACAGATGATTCTCTATTGATAAAGAACCTCAAATACATATAAAAGATTCTCTAAATCTCATACATATTAATCATTGATTGTCAGATTTAAAGGAAAGCTCATTTTCATACTTTGTAATGTAATAAGGATTCACGAACATATCATAAATCTATAAAGTGAGTCCCAAACTAGACAATAATTCCCCCCAAAATGGTGTGATGAGTCTGACCTCCCATCCTCTCGACCAATGCCAATTATTAAGCCTCATCTATTCATAACTAGTGAGCACCTACCTTTCGAAAGTAAGTCCTAATGGATATAGAATCATTGGATGTTTTCGGTTCTACGAACAAACCCGATAGAAACCGCTTGGAATGTTTGAACCTTAAATCAATGAGGTAACCCCCATTTCTAGAGGAAACATAGAAATTCACTTGGTTATAGGCACATGATGGGATCAAGCCTAGGTTTGATAGAGTATGATGGCTCGGATATGTATGTAGATATTAGGTATGTGTCTCGACTCAGAGTTACTATTGTTTACTTATTATTTTTTTCTCCAATATATGTGGTCAGTCGAGTGGGTGATTATTGTTGTATGTATGACATGTATGTTCATCCCTATACTGCATTTCATTTTTTATTATAGACTTATTATATTCATTGCTTCTACACTATTATTATTTACTTATATGTATGATTCTTGGTTATTTATATTGTTTTATTACTCTAATATGAGGGAATAGTCTCCCCATAGACTCACCTTAGGCCCTCACTACTAGTCAGCAGCCTCTAGTGTAAGAGGAGGCATTCTTGAGGCCTTTTTACTAAACATTTAAGTAATTTTTATAGAGTGAACCATGTCAAGACATGACAATGTTGTATCAGAGGTGTTCTTTTCCAAATTTATTACTGTTTTGGATATTAAAGGTTTGAGTTTCAATAATGTGTCAGATCTTATGATGGATATCGGTCAGGTGCATCAAGACCACTCCTTCCAGTGAGAAGTTCGGGTTTCCGAGGATATGGGATTTCTATTTTTGATATGATTTGGTAGGGTTTTATATGATTTTTTCCTTGAGTAGTTCACCAGTTGTGTGGATTTTATGATTTATTATGGATTTGTGGGTCTAAACCTGTTAGAAAGAGGTTATTGGTTGATTTTTACAATTTTATAGAAGAGGAAAAATATATTTTTTCATGTGTCATATTTGGAACATAGGGTCCATATGTTATAGGCCTACTAGTGTGAAGGATTTCTGATGACTGAGGCTAATTGTGTAAGTGTCAACAAAAATATAAATGGTTTTTCCCATATAGTTTATTGGTTGGATTAAACTATGTTAGTTTGATATATCTGTATTTAATTTGGATTTCTAGTCATTTGGAGATATAATGGGATGTTTGACCATGAGGATGAAGAATCATCCCTTGTAAATGGGAGGTGTAGTGGCCCAATTAGTTTGATAGGGAATATGGTGACTAAGTGTTGGATCCCTTTTGGGGTGTTATTACTTTTGTTTGATTATTTAAATTTCCAGTGAAATCCTATCTAATTTTTTTTGTATAGCATGGAATGAAATTATACTTAACTGGGCCATGTGATTGTTGAACGATATAGATCATTGAGAGGATGTTGTTTGTATAATTTTGACCCTCATAGTTCAAAATCGATAGTTAAGGCCTTACCATTAGACCCTCTTGGGTGTATCCTTTTTAGGCATGGTTAACTAAGGATTCATAACAACCTAAATGTGGTTTACTATCTATATTGATATTATATTTAACTTAAACAACCTTTGTTTATGGTTATCTCGTAAGATCATCTAGTGCAATGTTGATAGGTACCTAAATGTTTATAGTGAACTAAAACAGTGAGGGGGTATTACTATATATGGATGACCAGTGAGAATCAGTTCATTGTATTTTTTTCATGTTCATATTGTGACCTTCTAGGGAGCAGTCCCTTATAAGGATGCTTATAGAGGACTATGGTCTGGTAGACTGATGCTTTGAGGGTGACTCCTTAAATTTTTATAAAGCTATGATGTCTCCCTAAGTATGAGTTACTAATGGGTTTCACATAAATGGGTTCCAATTAAAACTTGAAGGGTTTTTTTCCACTATAAAATGGAAGTTTCACCTGTATAATTGAAACCATGTTGACAAGTTTTTACCCTTATACGTCAATGATAACTTTACTTGCCTTTAGTTTTACTTCTTTTAAAAAAATTTGATAGAAATGTTACATGATGTAGAATAGATTAGATAAGAGAATGGGTGAAGCCCCATGAGATGTGATATTAGTGAGTGTTTTTACCTATAGAATAAGTGGTCAGACCTAATGACACTATTATGAGACCTGATTTAATGGTCTAGGTGGGAGACCTCTAGGACCTCAGTTTTCTCATGAACCATAGTAAGTCAGTAGTAGGTTTTATTAAGGGAAACCCATGAGTGTTTTGGGACTCGGTTTAAGGATTCCATTAAAGGTAGTGAGCTTGGTAGTATTATTCTGCTAAAATCGATTCATAGAAGGAGCTCAAGATTTTTTATATAAGTAGGTTGATCCATTTGGTTTCTAAGGAAGCATCAATGGTACTTGGGTTTTGAGACTATATTAAATAGTAAATTTTTTTCATTTTCTTGGTTATACTAACTAGGGGTTGTGTGATAGACACTTTAAATCTAAAAAATAATGTTGTGGGATGGGTGTTCATGGAATAAATCATGGAACAGGTAGAGTGTGTTATTTTGAAATGGGTTTCAATAGAGATTTTGTATTGGTGAGACTTATGTATCGTATAACATGGTTAGTGTACCTATGTAACATTCCACTAACACAATCATGAGTCAAGTTGTATGATTTTGTTCCCCAACTGTGTAGGGGGAGTTTTGTCTACACTGGCTATGCATGGTAACTATTTGAAATGCAATGTCGGTGAGTGGATGAGTATAGGTTAACAATCGATGGGTTGGAATATAATTCTTATGGTTGTGGTGACCTGGTGATTTGGGTGAATTAAAGGAAGTTCCATGTTTTAAGGGATATATTGGAAATAATTTGGGTGTTGTGAGATGGTTTACTTAAGGTTACACCTTCACAGATGCAATTTGGAGATGTGGTTTTATAGGTTAGTTAAAGGAAAGTAAAACATATATTAGCATGAGTGTTTCTTGGTATAAGCGACATACATTTTACAGTGGTGACTTCTAAGTAACTACTCATGAGGGTTCATTTGAGGATGATACAGGTCATTGTATGGTCATTTTTGGATTTCAGATAACATTGTATAAATTTGACCATGTACTACTGGATTTCGCAATAAATGACAGGTGTACTTTTGAATATATAATTTGGTGGAGTCCGAGTATGGGATTCAAGTTTGGGATAATTTGTGATGATCCAAGAGTGCTAGATTAGTAATGAAATGATTTTACTTCTATGGAACAACAATGGAAATTGATACAGTATGGTTCATCCAAAACATACCACCAAAATTTAGTTATATCCTTCGATGAGTGTACTCAAAGTGATCTTGATTTTCCTCGAGGTAAATCCATCATGGTAGGGTTTGGGTGATGTGTCTACTGCTGAAGCTGATAATTTTTTATAATATTCATTCAGAGGTTCTTCACCTTGATTTATCTTAAACAATTGTATTTGGTCAGTGATGAACTTCTTTAGGAATACTGATGGAATGAGACTTGTTCACTCTAAAGGGTAGTTGGTCCTTTTCAAGGAAAAGATGGTGTGATCAGGATAAGCTGCGTCAATTGGAATTTGAAAGTTTTCATCAAATCAAGAACAAAATGCAGTATCCTCATGTGTTATCAAGTTTATCAAGATATGAAATGTTCTAAGAGAATAATTATGATTTTAATGACGTGATTCTGTAGGAAATTACTATGGTTCAAGCACAGTGGTCAGAAATTGTTTGTTGAAAGCTAGAACCAATTTTGGGATGCACCATAGGCCAGTGGATGAAAGTGATAGTGGTGTCATCATGTCTCGGGTTACATAGAATATAGTAATCATTTTCCTGATGTTCGTTTGGCTCATGTTTTTTTGGATTAGGTATTGTAGGATTAATGTATCACTTAGAGTCTTGTTGGGTTCCCAAAACACCATGTAGCTATTTGATATAAAATTCATGTCCCAAGTTTGTTGGATGATTTTTTTTATTCCCACCTAGACATCTCAAGGATAATAAGCATTTGGGTGGGGAGATTTTAAGATCCCAAGTTTCTTAAGTAGGAAATTTTTTCAAGGAATTTTAATGTTCAAATTTTTGGATAAGATAAATTTATAACATAGATTTAAAACAAAATTTTAAAGTTTTTAATACCTAAGGGTGATTTTTTTAGGATTTTAATTAAGATCAAAAGTTATATTTGATGATTTAGGATCGTCCAAGGGGTTTGGGAAGGAAAATAAGAGTTTTTTAAATGTGCATCCTAGAGTGTATGGTTGGAACATGGTTACTATTAAATCTACATACTAACTTTGTGGCCTAGTTTATAAAGGCACATGGTTTTCTTTTCCATGAGATTTTAACTAGAAAACAATGTGGTTTGGTGAAGAGGTACAGAGGGAATCACAATGTTGTTTCATGGTTTTCCTAGCCATGCATTTCAACCATTCAAGGGGGTGGTATTCGGGTATTGAATCATATGACGTTGGTGCATGGTTTTCCTAACAATTTGGCCTAATCATGCAACTCATTAAAAGGGAAAAAATTACCATTTTTCTCCTAGAACCCTAAATTATTTTAACCCCTTTTTAATGCATTATTTCACCAATTATATATCCTACATATTTTATCCTTTTTTAAATTCCTCCAAGGGATATCTCCCTCATCCATGGACCAAATCGAATATCGTCAGATGTGTTGGAAGCCTAAGGTAATTCTTCAACTCAGTTATACCATATAATGTTCACCTCATTATTCCTCAATGTTTTTATTCTCTGGTTTGGTACTTTCTTTCAAATTTCACTGTATCATGGTGGAATTAGATATCGGTGATAGGAATTTTTCTTTTCTTAGAAAGAGGATGACATAATATGTCATCTAATCTTCAAAATGTTTTATTTATTTGAGGTATGTCACCATGGTAAATATCAAAATCTTTACATCCTAAATTAAATTTTTGGGGTGTTATTTTTTATTCCATTTTTTAGGTATTATTCTTGGTTCAAGGTTTATAGTGTGTTCTGTGTGATTGGTGAGTGTTTGGTTTCAATTATAGTGAAAAAAAATTATACAGTGAGGTTTTGAGATTTACAACTTTTTAATTAAAGTTGTTTATTGTTTATATATTCTTTATTTTTATTAATTATTTATAAGTTAATTATAATTAATTAATTTTCTAGTGTTCAATTGTGAGATAGACCCTAGTGCATCTCATATGAGCTTAGACAGGCCTTTCTAATTGTTTTTAGCCCTTAGAAAGTATTTGGTATTCTTCTTATAAAGTAGGTGGTATGTCTCACTTTACCAATGGTATCTACACATATTTATAGTATTATGTGTATGCTTGGGAATACCATTGATGTAAAAAATCCTATTTAAATATTTTCCAATAACGTGGTAAATTAATAAATTGATAAATTATATTGGATGAATGCTTGGGGTAAATAACAACCACTATGCACTAGATTTATACCTTGGCCCTGGTAGATGAGACTTAGACCCTTAAGACACCAATTAGTCTCTAAATGTCATTAGAGGTGATATTACACCTAGTGAGACATGTAAACCCTTGTATAGTAATGTGTGTACTACCCTTAGAATGATCAAGACTGGGTTGGGTGAGTATACTGACCTTGATCACAGAGATGGTCCATAACCCATCTCCTGGCTGTTTCTATTATGGAAAGACCAAGTGTAATAAAAAAGGTCATGAAACCATATTCACAATACCATGGAATTAAATTCCCTAGTGTATTATATGATGACTTGAGACCATGACCATGACCTATGTAATTCCAAAGGGTTCCCTAATGGATGACTTACCCTGAGTGATTTCATCACGATTTGGGTTTATATGGTAGTGGTTGTCACCTATAACTTGTGTTGAATATGTAATCCCAAGGGGTTGTGGAATAAGTGATTCATTTTGGCATTCATACAAACTCACCCTTTAAATATTCTTTTACATGGTTAATCTTTATGAAACTATATATTCCATATGAACTTCCTGGAACTTCTGCTATGAGCCTAATGTGATGTTATGATGTGGATTCCCAAATGTATTTCCTAGGGTCTAACTTCTAACCACTATTGATTGAATGTTACTTTATAAGGTTTAATAGTGTCACAAGGATTCATACCTATATTTTAACACCCCAATCTTCTATGGTACGCTTCTCTTTGAATAATGTGATTGCGTGTGTTGTACGCAACATCGAGTTCTAACATTCACCACAACCGATCAAACTAGTCGTTGTGAATAGTAATACCTACTTTTTAAAATTTTAGAGATTTTATCTCTCAATATGGACTTCATTTTTGGATTCGGATTATTGAATTTAGCCTAAGGTGAAATTTTGGTACTTTTCAGATAACTTTAATATTTTGACGAATAGTGAAAATTACTAAATTTTAATTAAAAACAACTTTTTTAATCAAAATAAATAATAGTGATAAATTATGAATTTGAGTGGTTATAAATTATATTTAGAATATATTTTTACCATTTAATACAATTTTTTTCATTGGACATAATTTCACAATTAAACCAAACATAAACAAGAATCAATCTTTTGATAGTTATTATATCTTAAAAACATGTTTTTTGTTTTGACAGCGGGAATTAATTTTAAATTAATTTATGCTACTTCTGTGTTTTGAATTTGGAAAAATAGATTGTATATTTGGAATCAGGATGTTAAAATTGTGTAAATAGGTAACTTTTATTTTGAGACATTTTGAATAATTATTTCGGTAAATATTTTATTTACCATGGTTAAAGGGTAAATCAGGTAAATAAGGTTTAAAAACTAATATTATAATAATACAAAATTACCCTAAAACATGTCTTAACTTTATTGGTTGATACATGTCTGACCATGGGCATCGTTGGGTCGATTTTGGGACCCCATGGTGCCACATGTAAGTGATAGGGACACTTTATTTTAATTAAGTTAAAATGAATACAAAAATGACACAAGCATATATCTTTTAGAAAAACAATTTTTACATAGGGTTATATATGTTTTATTTTATACTATAAATATTCATTAGAAAGATAAAACGATTTCCTATATAATGGTAGTTTATTTATAATTTTTAGACATTAAATAAATTAATTTATTTATGACACAATGGTGATGCATTAATTACCATAATAGTGAAAAATTAAAATGATTGATATTATAGATACCCAAATAAATATAATTTGAGACTTTTTATGAATTAAAATAATTTTATAGGTCAATATGACAAGTTAGGAATGAGGTAATTAACGTTTTTCGAAATTATAATTCTTTTATGATTTTTTAAAAAAATCATGTATTGAATAGTGTCAAAATTGACATAAAAGAGTTTTTTAAAAAAATATTATATTATTAATTGATATTAATTTCATAAAAATATATTGTTTGGCCAAGAGACTTATATAATGATAGGTGTATCATTAGTGGACCACTTGGGAGTCTCTTGGATGTATATAGTAAGTTTATTAACTATATAATATAAAAATAAAAAGAGACATTCTAAAAGTGAAACTAATTAACTAAGAGTTAATACTTAATGATAAGGTTAATATAGTAACTCAAACCTGTCTAAATTCTATTGGTTGAGTGGTTTTAGACCCATAACTACCTTAACCTTTAAATAATCCACTTTTGAGCCATTATAAACCGAATATGAATTTATTATAAAATAATATTTCTAGCTTTTCCAAAGGTTCCCCTCACCCCTCTTATAAAAGGGCACTCCTCCTTCTCATTAATTCACACCTTCAAAGCCTTTTAGTTCGCCCAAACCCTGCCCAAATACTCTGTCAAATTCCATCACTTTATCCTAGAGGCTTTCCTTTAGTCATAAATCCACCCTAAGAGCCCTTTTGATCAAATCAAAAGGAAGAACCCAAAGAAGAGGTAATGATTTCACCACCCTTTTCCGAGTTCTTTTCTTCTTCCACTTCTTCTTCCTTTGTTATTACCATTCTAAAATAATAACTCCAGTATCTTATATATACTGTGATGTTATTATAAATATGGTACAACCATATTCAGTATTCTATCTATCCTTTGAAAAACATGTCCCCATACGTGCGTACGTACGGCTTACCGTCTTCACGTCGGCCTGTAATTGTTATTCAGTAAATTATTATTTGGATGGGTATAATAATGATTTATAATTCATGTAAATAATAAATATAACATGATAATATTTCTTTATATATGATATACCATCCAATTATATGTTATTTTAATATCAAAATAATGATACTGTCGCTCGTGCGTACGTACGAACTACCATCTCCACGAACACGATGAGATTCATTCTCCATCGTATCCATTCAAGTATAATTATAATTTAAAGATTTAAAAATAATGATTAAAGACTTCATATCATTATTGATATGATTAAGATACAACCTCTTCATGACAAACACAGCTTATGTAACAAAACATTGAAAATAAAATGAGTAAGTTAACACCCGAAACAAAGATAATACTAAGATATTATTAACAAATCAATGTTAAAAGATCATATATGATATCATATTAATGTATATGATTCTTGTATAATTTAATAACAATTATTTAACCATTATAAAGGATGTTAATCTACCCTAACCAATGAAAAGTACAAGGTAAGGTTTTATTTTGCAATCTCTTCATTATCCGAGGTTGTTTATACGTAATAATCTACTAGGATCTCTTTATCATCCACATTCATGTTTCTTAAAAATGTATTTCAAAACATTTTTACTATTTACAAGAATATGGATTAAAGTCATTTATACCTTTGTTTTACTTTTTATTAGATTTTTATAAAGGAATCTTTCTGTCGTTTTCCAAACAAGGTGATTTTTAAACATTTCGACAGAATTAAGGTAAGAATGTTTTTCTAACTTATACGGCGGGTGCGGAAATTTTCCGCCGCTATAAAGTCGTCAAAGCTTCCCTTACAATCTTATAATAGTATTTTCAAAGAAAACGTTTTATTTTATAAATATATGACTCTTAAATGATTTCAAAATAGAAAGAGATATTTCTCTAAAAAGTGTTTTGATTTCATCTATGTCAACATCCTTTGTTAGATTTTACAGTTATTTGAAGTTGATTTATTATGATACAAAACTACTGTATTGTATTGAAGGTTTTGTGATATGTTTGACTTTGGATGTGTTATTTTTATACCATTCATAGTTTATGAATGAAGTATTTACATTTCATATGCTAGTTTTAATACGAATGTTTATGTAATGTTTAAACCTTTTCATATGGGAATGAATTGGACATAATATGTGATGGGTGGAGCCCGCTATAGCTCCTCGATGCATTGGTAGGTCTCATGAGACAAACTGGTGTCTTGTAACAAGCCCTTGACAAAATGTTATTTGTAGTCTTGGCACGAGGCCTTGGCTATGTGGTTATGATAGTCTGGCATTATGCATTCCATCATTATGAAAGTGGTTATTGATATTGCAAGTGATTATTCGATTAGTAGAATATCCATGTGAATAAGTAAATGGCATTATTTCATTTTTGCCATACTATGTTGAAGTTCAAGTTTAAAAGGCTTTTGTTTTAGTTATACATTGCCTTAAATGTTTATTCTTATTTATGAAAGTTTCTTCTATATTGTTATCCTTACTGGGCATTTGAGCTCACCCCTTTTCTATGTTTTCTTTTTCCCATGATGTGAAGAATTAAATAATGAATGACCTGCTGGGATAGTATGAGGGGATAAGAGTGTAGACTATGAAGAAAATATGTTGTTGTAGTTTTCATTTTTATGATGTAATTTAATACTTATGAATATATCTAGTGTTCCCAAGGATACTAAACCAATCGGTTTTTCGAGAATTTATCGTTCTTGTGATCATGCCAATGTTATGTAATAATTCACCAACTCTAGGTAACTGGGGTTGGGGCGTTACAGTTGGTATCAGAGTAAGTCTAGTACAAACCATGTAAGCTAGATTTAGATAAACTCTGATTAGAGCACATAGACCTAAGATGGACTTTGAGGATCAGTATAGAAGAACTTCCTAGAATTTTGGTATTGTAAGGATTTTGTTAGTTTTCTGAGAAATACATCCCTGTCTGGATATGAGTAGGTAGAGGAGGCTCTTCCACAAATGTACCTAGGGGTGAAACCCGAAAACACCGCTTTGAGATAGACTCGAACAGGAACTGGTGCATGAAAACGGGCCTTGCTACACTCTTGGTTACGACACTCCCGGGGATATGCTTAGGATAACTCTAATTTTTTTTACAATTCATTATGAAGGGTTTATGTGTATATAATTCCTCAAAGAAAACATTTTTATGATTATGGATTATATCCATAAATAGTTCAATTTATGTTAAGTGTTTTATAAGTATGGAATTATGTATTTTGATTCATAAACTGATCTAGTTTATGCCATTTTTTAGAAATGGCGCCAAGTGGAAGAAATTGAAACTGTATCAATGCACGCACTCCATCTAGGGATTTCCCTCCTGCTCAAGATAATTATAGTGGAGTTGGTGATGCAACTGGTGCCGATCAGCTAATCACCATACTGGGACAGCTCACTCAGGTTATGAATAATAACCTTACCCGTATGGAGAACCCTGATCTGCAGCATGGAGGATCAATGTTAGATCGATTCATGAGGAAACAACCACCAACATTCAGTGGGAGTACAAATCCCTTAGTATCTAAGTAATGAATAAATTCCCTAGAGAAAATATTTCAGGCTTTGGGTAGTAGTGAAAGGGAAAAAGTTATCATGGAAGTTTACCGCCTCACTTAAGATGTTGATCAATGGTGGTCATTGATTCAAAACATGAAGGAAAATGATGAAGTATCAAATATGGAATGGAGGGAGTTCAAATATCTGTTTTTAGAAAAATACTTTCCTTGTGACCATCAAGCAGATATGGAAAGGAAATTTCAGTGTCTGAGAGAAAAGGAGGATGAGAATGTCACAAAGTATGAGGATAACTTTACAAGGTTAGCAAGGTATGCTGGAGATTATATACTTAACCCAAGAAGTAAGATTGATCATTTCTTTTATGGGTTAAAACCATTTCTATGTCGAGCATTAGTCTCACAATCCTTCTCGTCGTACGAAGACATTGTCTCATGTGCTATCAAGACAGAAAATGAATTCTCTAAGTCTTATGACTTTAAATAAAAGCAAGAGAAGAAGAGATCTTCTGATCAATCTGGGAATGGAAATAAGGGGAAGAAGGGAATGGTTGAATATCCATCCTCTGGTAAATGTGGGAAGAAACACCCCAGAACTTTCTTGAAGGGAATGGGTGTCTGTTACAAGTGTGGTGAAAAAGGCTACCAAGCTCTTGATTGCAAATGGAAGAAGGAAGATACCAATATTCAATGCCACAATTGCAGGGATATGGGACATTATACAAATGAATGACCTAAGCGTCAAGGGAAATTACCTCAGAAAAGGCCAAGATTATGCTATCACTACTGCTGAGGTAGAAGCTCCTAAAGACGTGGTGGAAGGTAATTTAATGGTTTCCTCAAGTTTATCAAATGCATTATTTGATTCTGGATCATCACATTATTTCATATATTCCCAGTTTGCTAATAAAATTAAATATTTTCAATTTGATTAAACAATGGAGTTTTCAGTTAAAACTCCTAAGGGAAGTATCATTGCAACAAAGTTTTGTGGATCAGTCCCCGTTAGAGCAAATAAATGTTCTTTATCTGCTGATCTCATCGTCATAACTATGATTGAGTTTGATATAATCCTCGGTATGGATTGATTTTCGGATTATGATGTGAAGATTTATTGTAAGAAGAATGAGGTTATGATTTTTGATCATGATGATAAGCAACACATTATCTTTAGAGCAGAATCGTCACCACCTAATTCTTATCTATATCCACCCCCAGTAGCTCAACTAAATTCAATTATTGGGGAGGAAGAGGATGAAATTACAGTGGGTGAGGAACGGAATGTTCAAATAGAGGATGTACCTGTTGTGAAAGAATATGTAGATGTGTTTCCGGATGATTTACCTGGACATCCTCTAGAACGACAAGTTGAGTTTTCCATTGACTTAATTCCTGGATCAAGGCCTATATCGAAGACCCCTTATAGAATGGACACTATATAATTAGTTGAACTAAAGAAACAACTAGAGGAATTGAGTAATAAGGGATTTATTCTCCCTAGTGTTTCTCAATGGGGATCCCCAGTTCTTTTTGTTAAAAAGAAATATGTATCTATGAGGTTATGTATCGACTATAGGGAGATCAATGCTATAACAATAAAGAAAAAGTATCCCCTACCTCGCATTGATGATTAATTTGACCAACTGCATGGAGCTCAATACTTTTCAAAGATTGACCTTCGATCTGGATACCATCAGTTGTGTGTAAAGAAGGAAGACATTCTGAAGATAGCATTTTGAACCAGGTACGGGCATTACGAGTTTACTATAATGCCTTTTGGATTGACAAATTCACCCTCTATATTCATGGATCTAATGAATAGAGTTTTCAAGGAATATATCGATGAATTTGTGGTGGTATTTATTGATGATATCTTGGAATACTCCAAAATCTACGAAGATCATGAAAATCACTAGCGCATTATCCTGAAGTCTCTGAGAAGACATGAATTATATGGGAAGTTTAGGAAGTGTGAATTTTGGCTTCATGAGATTTCTTTTTTGGGCCATATTGTCTCTAAAGATGGAATCTCTGTTGATCCTTCTAAGACCAAGGCAATCCAAGAATGGACAGCACCTACGAGTATAACTGAGGTACGTAGTTTTATTGGTTTGGCAGGTTATTATCGACGTTTCATCCAGAATTTTTCCTGATTGGCTAACCCATTAACGAAGCTCACATGTGAAGGGGTTAAATTTGTTTGGAAAAAAGCGTCTGAAGAATATTTTGAAGAACTGAAGATAATATTCGTCAATACTCCTATATTGACTCTACCATCGGGGAATGATGGGTTCGTCATTTATAGTGATGCATCGAAGAAAGGACTTGGTTTTGTCCTTATGCAGAATGATAGGGTTATTTCCTATGCATCACGATAGTTGAAACTTCATGAGTAAAACTATCCTACTCATGATCTCGAGTTAGAAGCTGTGATCTTTTCTTTGAAGATATGGAGTCACTACCACTATGGTGAAAAATGTGAGATTTATACTGATCACAAGAGTTTGAAGTATAATTTCTCACAAAAAGAACTCAACATGGGCAAAGGAGATGGATTGAATTACTCAAGGATTATGATTGCATGATACACTACCACCCGGGGAAGGCAAACAAGGTGGAAGATGATTTGAGTAGAAAAGACCATGGAGTTTTGAACAATATGAGAATTGAAAGGGATCCAATTTTCATGGATCTAGTGAATATGGACATGGGAATAACCAGGGAAGGTGAAACATCAATGCTTTTTCAAATGGTTTCCAAACCATCTTTACTATAAAGGATTAAGACTTCTCAGACTAATGATGAATAATTTCAAAACAAGATTAAAGCAGTGAATGATGGGAGATTGAGAGACTTTGTGTATGAAGATGGAATTTTGAAATTCAAGAAGAGACTTTGTGTTCCCGATATACATAATCTAAGAAGGGAATTATTGGATGATGCTCCTAGTTCCAATTTCTCTATACACCCTGGGAGCACCAAAATGTATAGAGATTTGAAGGAACATTTTTGGTGGGACAACATGAAGAGGGAGATTTCTGATTTTGTGTCAATATGTATGGTTTTTCAACAAGTGAAAGCTGGAAGGCAATAGCCTGGAAGATTCATGCAACCTCTTCCCATACCGGAGTGGAAATGGGACAATATTACGATGGACTTTTTCATGGGGCTACCAAAGACTCCTAGAAGGAATGATGCAATATGGGTTATTGTTGATCGTCTTACCAAGTCAGCAAATTTTCATGCTATAAGAGAAGATCTACCACTGGAACGTCTATCAAGACTATATATTAATGAAGTTGTGAGACTTCATGGAGTACCCCTATCGATTGTTTCTGATTGTGATCCCCGTTTTACTTCAAGATTCTGGAAAAGTCTTCAGAAATCCTTGGATACAGAACTTCATTTGATCACTGCCTACCACCCTCAAACAGATGGACAATCAGAATGAACTATTCAAACCTTAGAAGACATGTTGAGATCCTTCTCACTTACCTTTCAGGGTATGTGGGATCAATATTTACCTCTTGTAGAATTTTCTTATAACAATAGCTTCCATTCGAGTATTCAGATGGCACCATATGAAGCGTTATACGGAAAGAGATATCATACACCAACCTGTTGGGATGACGTTGGTGAAAGAAAACATGTAGGCCCAGAACTAGTGGATGAAATGATGGAAAAGGTGAAGGTAATCCAAAATCACATCAATGCATCTCAGAGTAGGAAGAAGAGCTATGCTGATAATCGAAGGAAGGATTTGGAATTTCAAGTCGGTGACCATGTTTTCCTGAAGGTATCTCCATGGAAGGGAGTCATACATTTTGGTAAGAAAGGTAAATTGAGTCCCAGGTACATTGGACCTTTCAAAATTCTAGAACGAATTGGGGCTGTAGATTACCGATTGGAAATGCTTCCAAGTCTCTCCAAAGTTCACGATGTGTTCCACATATCTATGTTGAGGAAATACATTCCTGACCCAACGCATGTACTCACCTATGAGGAATTAGAACTGGAACCCAATCTGTCTTATTGTGAAGATCCCATCAAGATTATTGATACGAGAGAAAAAGTACTGAGAAACCGGATGACATGTCTGGTAAACGTTTTGTGGAGAAACCATAAGATGGAAGAGGCACTACTACAAATTGAAGCTATAGCCATGGACCTATAGCCACGGTTTTATAACTCCGTGGCTATGTGCGATTTGGCCAACATTCTCTTGGGCTCCTCCTACGGAACCCTCGCCGACTCACTCCCCTCCCCCGACGCACTCCCCTCCCCGGACGATCGCGCCTCCCCCCTCCCTGGACGACAGTGCCTCCCCCGACGCCGACGAACTCCCATCCTCCCCCCACTCACTCCCCTCCTCCCGACGACCTCTCCTCCCCGGACGACTGCGCCTCCCCCGACGGACTCCCCTCCTCCGGACGACCCCGACAAACTCCCCTCCTCCACCGACGGACTCCCCTCCTCCCTCGACGGACTCCCCTCCTCCCGACGGACTCCCCTCCTCCGGACGACCACAACTCCCCTGCTCCCGACAGAATCTCCTCCTCCGACGAACTCTCCTCCTCTCGATGGCCTCCTCCGGATGACCTCATTTCCGGTATCTTTATCATTCCATTTTTTATCATTTCCAGTATCTTTATCTTTAACAATAGTTTTTTCAAAATCCATATCATTAGTAATTAGATCCTTCTCAAGAATATTTCCACTCTTTTATGTAAGATATTTCTTCTTCTCGGGTCGATCCTCATGAATAAGGATACTAAATCATACCATTTTCGAATCTGAGGCATCCAGAAATTATATAGGGTATGTCAACATTTTAGAATTGAGTTCCATGGATTTTGGTTTGATTTCCATCCCTTAAATATCGTATGAGGCATCGTGGTTTTGTATAGGGTAATACTATAGATTAACATCAAGAACTAGGAACATTAGTGTAGTATATTCCTTCATCTTCCAATTATTTTATACCATATATATCTATTTTTTAGGGAATACTAGATTTCTAGTTGTTCAAGCGAAATTAATGGGGCTTATTCCCAAAAAGGAGGAAAATATGGGAATATCATGGTGATATAACCATATGTAACATTTGATTTTACAATTAATCTATGGTTTTTCCTAGATATAGATGGTATATCCATCATTTCACATCTGATAAGGATAGGAATAAATCCTTATATAGTTCTGTATGGTAGAGTTGTTGGATTTATGCAACACCAGAGATTGTGAAAACCATGTGAATAATGGGTGCATGCATATAGTTTTTGTACACAATGCCTTGGCCTAGTCTTCTTGTTTGATTTCATGGAGCTTAGTGAAAATAAAAATAGTTTATATTCTTGATGATTTGAGTATACAGAGGATCTTTAAGGATGATAATGCAGTGAAAAATTCTTAAAACCCATGTGAACGGATAACAGAATGTCCTATAACAAATGAAGTGATCCTGAAGACGGTTGATCAATGTTTAATGTCATACCTCTTGGATGACAGAAAACAATTTACATTCATGATTCATGGGATACTGAAACAGGTATATTTAGAAAAAAAAATTCAATTCATGAATGAGGTTGAATTTGATTTGAATTGAGGGCAGGACATCCTACGCACCACACAAATACCTCAGAAAACAATTCCATATCATATAATGTTATAATGATCAGACCGAGATGAATGTAGATGATATTTTAAATTCATGATGCTTGGAATATGTGTAATTTTGTTTCACAGTAATATATGTGTCACAAATGTGGTAAAACCTGCTGTAAATGGACCCAACTAGTCTTATATACCATGTTCACACCTTGAGATGGACTACACACAAGTTAAAGTCGTAATGTTGTGTGTGTAAATGGGACTAAGGGGATGTAGGGTTGAAATATATTTATCTAGACCTATAAATGAGAGGTATAAGAATTACAACGTATCCCATGAAAATGGTAGTCAATCCACACATGGTTCAAAATTATGTAATAGTAGGATTTCAATTCCAAAATAGGGGGAAATCCTCTCTCGTGAGGGAATCCCAAATTTATGACATGGGTAATGCTAGAGTTTAGCATCGTGTTATATGGATGATGGTTTAGTTCGTCTCATATCATATGATTCATATTGATTCCAAGTGGGGTGATTTTTTAGACAATGTCATACATATATTATGAGGCACCGTGGTTATAAAAATTGTAAGACCTTTCATATCATCCCATAGTTATCATATGAGTCATCTTAATTTTATATCGAGTAAGATCATTATTTAATTTTGTGTGCCAAGGATGTTAATATCTATAGTTTAAAGTCCTTAAAATCAAACAATATTGGTAGAAAATAGTTATTTTCATAATTCATGGAATACGACTCCTTGTTTATGTTCAAAGATTTTAGATTAAGGATATTTTTAAGGTCTTGTTTCTTTGACCAGTTATGAATATTTTAAGGTCATACTAGCTCGACCATGGGGTTTTTGGTAGTTTAGGGTCATAAATTTTGGACCATTTGTGAATATATTATATTCATAATTCTTGGAACCATGAAAATATTTTTAGGTTTTCTTTCATGGACCATGGGTATCCTCATGTGAAGTACTACTTCAGAAACATCACATTGGTGGGAGGTGTGATACGATCTCTATATATGGTGATCAAAGAGTATACCCCGTTGGAATAGACCTTATGAATGAGGTAAGGTCATTCCCACTTGGGCACCAACTTCGGTTTATTTATTTGGGTATCATCCTTGTTCTGAGATCCAGTACCATGTCACCGTATTGTATGGAGCAGAGGAAACCATATTTTTTAATTATATTTTCATCTAGTTTTGGTTTCTCTCTAGATTGGAAAATGCTTGGAAGTTGTTCTCTATAAGGGATTCCAAATCATCCAAGTGATATTCTTTCATTCTTTCTAGAATATTGTTGTTTTATAAATCTATTTAAGTCTATGGTATCTAATCCTCGATGGGAATGACTTACTTGGTTTCACATAGTAGGGATATGAGGTCACTGGGGTGGAATTAAGAGTCATCATCCAATAGGTATAGAGGAAATTCAATAGATTATCAGGCCAACTCGTATTTTTTATAACCAAGTGTTTCTATAAGATAATAGATTGTTTCTTATTTCATTCTTCAATCTACACATTTTCCTATGAATTCTAGTAAGTAGTAACAATGGACCAGATTTTGTACTTCGTGTAAAATTTCATTAAATCCTAATCCTAAAAGTTAGTGCCTTATTATTTGATAATGGAATGAAGAAATCCAAATTGATATATGGTGTGGTAGATCAAAAACATGATCACAAACATAGATTTAACATCATTGACGATAACTACTTCTTCCCACTTGGAGAAGAATACCATTTCGGTTAGAATAAACTATAACAGGATATATTTTTCTAGTGGTTATGGCCCTATGATATGAGACCCCATAGTGCAAAAGGAAAATATTACATGGTGGTGTGGAGGATCTATAATGGTTGAAGGAAAATAATTTAATGTCTCTAACACCCATGAAAACTCTGAGAAAAAATGATGTAGTTATAGAGCATGGAGGGCTAAATGTATCCCAATAATAGTATCTGTTGAGAGTGTTTCAGTCCCACATGATGGGTCAATTTGGACCCAACATTGACCTCCAAAATAACCTGAGGTATCCCATATATTTGGTTGTAATATAAGATAATTTCATTAAACCTAGATCTTTTGAGGGTGGCATTAATTTATTCATACTCTCGAGTGTAAACGGCAAGGCTTACCAGTGGATTCACTTATGCTCAGCTCAGTCGCGATGGAGAGTACCATGCTAGGGATACTCGATATAGGGAGGGATCTAATAGTTTATTTCCTCTACTATGGGGTGACTTTAGGGTCATAGAATATAATCACTAAAGGAAAGTTGGTTTAGGTTCTTGTTATCATCATCTCAAATGGAATGGGGACAATAACCCTTGGATAGGCCACACAGATGATCAAATCATCATTTTCAGGATCATATAAGAATGTGGCTAAACTTTTCAAGTGTTCAGCTCAACCATTCTATAACATGGGAATTTTATTCACCTCCATCATAGAAGGGAATTGTACCATTACTTGGTGGGTATGATCCACTAGGGACATGAGCTCTTTCATCATAACAATGCGGTCACCATTAATATATTTGAGGGCTAACTTGGATTCTCCCTTCATATCCATTTGGGGGAAATAAATATCATCTGATAACTGATGAACAGTAATGAGAGACTAATAATTTGCCTCATCATCAGTGAAACCTTATAAAAATAGGAAAAAGTATGATTGGACATCTTGTGTTGGTGTGATAAAGACAACCACCTGGCCTACTCAATTAAGATTGGAATTATTAAGCATTATTTCAGTCAATTTTTGAAAATAACCATCAAAATATGTTTTCTAATACTCTTTGACATGATCCACTAAGAGGGTAGACTCATTTGGGAAATCAACATTCAGGGGTAGTTAATCAGGGGTGGATGTGTGTCCATGAAGTCTTCTATTTCCTAGAATTTGACAACCATATATGGGATGAACCTAATGTTGAAATACTAGAGGATCACCTCCCAAAACAACATTCATCTAATAAACATAGGGTAATTGAAGATATACTTTAGGATTTTTACCTGTGTCACCAATTGTGTCTCATGATTCTATATATAATATCACAACTTCTACACTGTAAAAACTATTGCGAGGAAACTCTTATCTATAGGGGTATCTATTCTATATATCGAGGAGCATCCGACTATGATATTATAAAAAAATTTCTATTACCTCTTTGTTTTTTTGGGTTAGATGGGTTACAAGGGATCATTCCAAGGAAGTCCCATAAATGAACAATGTCTTTCCTAAAATGGAAGAAATCAAAACTGAAAGTTGTAAAAGATAATTCTTAATGTTATCAATAATCGATATGGGACTCCTCATCCAATTTTTTAATAGGTACTTTATTCATTGGACACTAGAGGATCTTACACTATCCAACTAGATTCACATTAAATCAGTTTATATAGGTGAATAGACCTTGGAGGCCCCACAACTCTTAGAGATTCCATGGGGGAGGAATCTGATTGATGGACTTGATCATCTTTGGGTCAATCTCGATGACCATATATCTTGTAGTAAAGTGGAGAAACCTAATAGAGGTAACCCTGAATGTGAACTTCAGGGAGTTTATCTTAAAGTGTATGAAATATAGGAAGATAAACAATTTCTCAACATCCTTGAGATGGTCCAAATATGGTAGTATTTTTCCACCAAATAATCCTAGTATCATTCCACAAATTTCATGATAATTGGCTTGAAGATGTGGTGCATGGACAGTTGATAAGTGGATTATGCCTTATTCTATCCCATGAGAATCAATTAAAAGTAGAAATTACCCTATGGAACCATAATTATGGGAGACTCTACATCCTTGGGGGCCATCCATGTCTGATTATACCTGGAGTATCCATCCATAAAAGATAGGGCCTAGAACCCTGTTATAGCATTGATTAATAGCTTTTTCATTGGAAGGGAAAAACAATACTTTAGATAATGGTGGTTGAGTTATAAAAAGCCAATATTGATGATTACTTAATATCTTTTGAAACAATACATATAATGTTATGTCATTTTCTAGATTATTTATCTAATGTATGGTTATTTGCCTCAGGATGGATAGATATTGAATGTACAACATTGATCGGATCACAGATGAATTTCAGAAGGAGTTACAATATTTATTGGACTTTGCATTCACTAATGATTCAGATGGCGGGTTGATTCGATGCCCGTGTTTTGATTGTGTTGGAAGACCTTGGTTAACTCATGAGGAAGTGAGTTACCATATCACTAAAAGTGGTTTCCAAAAAAATTATCATGTGTGGTATCACAATGGAGAAAAAGATCAAGTGTTGAATGCCATCGATTCAGCGGAAAAGATTGGTATGAAAAATTTGATTTCTGATCGGTTTCCTTTTGTTTCTGAAGCTAGCTCCTCATGTAGACCAGTGCAAGAGGAAATGAATACTGGAACACAGTTCTCATCTGTTAATCAGGATGATGACGTTGAGAGTGTTAGAAAGTTGATGGCTAATCATCATTTTTTTTCATTTCAAATGGCCGGTTTAAGGGGTTTCCGGTACCCAAACACTATTGCACCACATCCAGTAACTTCACCACATCCAAAACAGAACCGCATTTCAAATTTCAAAACCAAATTCAAATCCCCGCCATCTTCCTCGAGCCACGACCCAAGCATCAATGAACACAGACCTAGAGCTGTGCACCTGCCACAACAGTCCTTGTCAGCTCAGTCCACACGCCATGCGAAGACCACGCGACAGCCTGTCCTCGATCCGCGGGGCTGAACTGCCTCAAGCCACGCGCCTACACTAGGTCTGAAACAACAACCGGATCACTGGCGAGCTTCTCTGGCCTCCATCGACACCGCATCGCCATCTTCCCTCCGGCATCACCACTTAATCACCACTGGTGGAATCACAGTGGGAACTTCCACTCACAAACAATCAACAACATCACCGGCAAGAACAGTCCCCGCCGTCGCGATCGCCATTTCCAAATACATCGCCTCACCGAAGGCACCAAATGACACATAAACGATTGAAAAACAAATAGAAAATACTTAAACATCCATACATCACCTCACCAAGAAACGAGATGAAAGGAAGAATCAAAAACCATTTCCGAAGGCGGACCTAGTGCTGGACCCAGTGCTGGTGCCGGTTCGAATGTAGATGCTGATGCCGATGATGATGTTGGTGGTGTGAGAGGTGGTGATGGTGTTTCTGTAGGAGGTGTGGATGAGGGTTATCATGATTCTGATGATACTGATATTGAGACTCACTTTTGATGTAAATTGTATTTTTGGATTGGTAATGTATGACGAGTTCCATGCACCCGATTACATTGATTTTTTAATCAATATCATTAATATTTACCATATCTTATTGGGAATGAGAATGACTACTAACCTGTATAGTTAGCATCGACCAAACCATAAATAATTTAAGTAGTATCCACATTTGTACCACAAAATAATGATTTGGAATGCATCATATTCTTTTACAGTGTGAATTTACATTGAATTTGTTAGGTTTAAATGGTTTGGAATGCATCATATTCTTTTCATTATCTAAATCCAAACATTCTTAGAGATTTTAGTTATGAAGATGATGATATTGGATCCTCCAACACAAGAACTAGTCCTGGCTATCCCCCAAAAATCTGAGTGTATGTATTCAAGTGGGCTGGCAGCATTGAAATAAGACCTATTTAATGATGATCTAAGTATCTCGTTTGGGAGGGAAACATATATAATAGTATCTAAAATAGATTAAATCTTAATGGTTATCACAATTATTATCTTAGTACCATTGAATTAGTTGGCATCGTAGTAGTGGAGGATATAATGGTGGAAGGGGCTTCAATTGGAGTAGAGGTAAACTCTACATTATCATGTGTTAATGCCTCCTAAATCAAGAGGTAATCTATGTGCCTTATAGTGGGATCAATGAATGGAAAATACATGTGTACATTAGAAATCTACCACTTACCCTTAATTTGGGAATCTAACTCTATTAGGGGGTCTAGGTGGTGTCTAGGGGTAGGGGGACTAGAAGGGGACTGGCAGGGTGCCTGGTAGGGTATAGGGGGGGACTGGCAGGGGGGACTGGTAGGGGGCAGGGGGCACGTTGTGTGATTTACAAATCCACATTCACTTTGGTATTTAATTTACAAGTACTTTCTTGTTTTTTCAAATCCATGAATATGTGTTGAAGTTGTTAATATAGTAACTTGTGGGTATCATTCATGCATTTTGTGTGATTGTTTGAACTCTATGTTCTTAATTTCTTTTTTTTAATATATTAGTTATATGATTTGTTTGTAATTAGATAAAAAAATTCTTTATTGTTACAAATTGATGCATATATCTAATTAATCATTTCTACCATAGGACGAGGTGGTTGGTGTTGGTTCAAATGCAGCCACGTTGGCATGCAACCGATAAGCAAGGGGGAACATCCATTCTTGGTAATGGGCATCTATGTGAACTTCACTTCTCAGTTATTGGTTTTGATTAGAGTGATATTAACATATTATTTTGTTCCCATGTAGTTTTACAAACATAAAATAAAAATATAATCATAGTTTTATGGTTCCAATTCTAAAATTTTTTTATGAGCTGAATTCTACGGTACTCAATTTTTGTGCTCGATATGATTGTATCACCTTCTTTATTCCATAATCCCTTTAGAGTTTGATAAATATAGGGTGCAACTGGTGATGAAATTTTTGAAGCTCTAATTTCTAATAGTTGAACTTTTCAAAACAAGACATTTTCCTCTCAAGTATGCTTTGATTTGTGGTTCTTGCATCTACTATTTTTACAGGATACATGTTTGTATTCAGGCACATAAACACAAATATATTTCTTATCAATTATTTATTCTCTACATAATTACTTCTGATTTATTTTGATCTTTTTTTCTTTATTTCTTGTAGGTAAAATATAGAATTAGGCTGAAAAAGAAATATGCACCCAAAGTACTCTTAAGGAACCATTTTGTATGATGGTATCATTTTAGTAAGTTCATTTATTTCTTTTTACCATACTACATCATGTATGTTGAGATGGGTCTTTGATTTGTGGTTCTTGCATCATATATTTTGGTCTTCTGTTATATTTGTTAAAAATAGTCATTTTATGTCTTGAAGTGTTTTTGATAATATCTTCAGGATGTATTGAAGTATGATAGGGGTTGGGTGGAGGGGGGCAGGGGGCAGGGTGGAGGGGTGTAGTGGGGGCAGGGTAGAGGGGGGTAGGGGGCAGGGGGCAGGGGGTAGGGGCAGGGGCAGGGGGGAGGGTGGAGGGGGGCAGGGGGCAGGGGGTAGGGTGCAGGATGGAGGGGGGAAGGGGGGCAGGGGGAGGGGGGCATGGGGCAGGGGCAGTTTCTCCATACCATTACTCCAATTATTTTTTTTGTTCTTTAATTTTGGGTCACTACCCATGCCTTTATCATACATGTATTTAGCTTTTGGATATTCATCTTCATTTACCATATTGGAGGTGATGATAACCTTCTAACTGATTGAAATTTCCTCATCATCATCATACCATAATACACGACATAAGTGTGTAAATTTATCCATATACTATCTAGGATAAGATTGTGACTCTATGGAGGCCTTATTCTTAGTAATCATTGCAGCAGGTACTTTCGTGAAACCCCATATTGATCATTATTTTTAGTAGGTAAGGGATTCTACTGCAACTTATTTTAATTATCCTTGGGTGTACTCATATTCAGCGAACCTGGTGATGTTTCCTTCCTGGATTGTTCCTAGATAGCTATGTATGAAACATTCATGAGGGGTCCCTCAGAATGTGTCATCATCAATTAATGATAGGTAGGAACTTGCATGAATTTTTTCCCATTTTTCACCACTTGAGAACCATGAGATGCAATCAGGTTAGGTAAAGCATCCTAAAAGAAACACCTCTATGTTCTATCCAATGTTTATCTCTCTATCAGGAAGGGGTACATTGTCCTCATTCAAGGATTTTCCCGGGGTGGGCCCTCTAGAGTAAATACAACACACTTAGAATAATCCATGTTTTTTCATTAGAAGGACCATCCTAAGGTGATGTTGAAGTGATTAAGTCTATAGTTTTCCCAGTATCCTTCTACACTGATATAACCACTATCTTATCCACATTATAAGGGACAGTAGTGTATTTTCTATCCAAGTCATAGATTGGAATATTCATCTTACCATTCCAACTTTCATAGTTACAGACATCATTCCCCTTTATATTGTAAAAAGAACACTCCTTGTCCCTATTACATTCTGGAGAATGATGGAAAAAACATATATTTCATGTAGAACTGTGGTTTCCTTTCGTATTGGATCAGAAGGTCTATACATTCATCTAGTTAGTTAAGACTACTTCTTCTAGAATCATTATATACATGTCCACATTCACATGGGATATCACATAGTGTCCAAACCTTGGGTTATCGGTATGTATATCCAACCAAATTGAGTTCCCCACGACTGAGAAAATTTCCCAAAAATTGTGTGAGTACCAATAGAGCTATCCAGGCAGGGGGAGGGGTGTCTAGAAGGGGGAGGGGTGTCCGGAAGGGGGGAGGGGTGTCCGGCAGGGGGGATGGGATGTCCAGGTAGGGGGAGGGGTGTCCAGTAGGGGGAGGGGTGTCCAGCAGGGGGAGGGGTGTCCGGGCAGGGGGAGGGGCTGTCCAGCAGGGGGGAGGGCTGTCCAATAGGGGGGGGGGGTTGTTCAGCAGGGGGAGGGGTGTCCGGAAGGGAGGAGGGGTGTCCGGTAGGGGGAATGGGCTGTCCAGGCAGGGGGAGGGTTGTCCAGCATGGGGAGGGGTGTCCAGCAGGGGGAGGGCTGTCCAGCTGGGGGGAGGGATGTCTAGGCAGGGGGAGGGCTGTCCAGCAGGGGGAGGGGTGTCCAGGCACGGGGAGGGGCTGTCCAGCAGGGGTAGGGCTGTCCAATAGGGGGAGGGGTGTCCAGCAGGTGGGGAGGGGTGTCCGGTAGGGGGGAGGGGTGTCCGGTAGGGGGGCGGTCTGTCCAACAGGGGGCGGGGCTGTCCAGCAGGGGGGAGGGTTGTCCAGCAGGGGGAGGGTTGTCCAGCAGGGGGGAGGGATGTCCAGCAGGGGTGAGGGCTGTCTAGCAGGGGGTAGGGGTGTCCAGCAGGGGGGAGGGGTGTCCAGGCAAGGGGAGGGGCTGTCCAGCAGGGGGCGGGCTGTCCGGCAGGGGGGCGGGCTGTCCGGCAGGGGGCGGGCTATCAGGTAGGGGGCGGGCTCTCCGGCAGGGGGCGGGCTATCAGGTAGGGGGCAGGCTCTCCGGCAGGGGGGAGGGGTGTCTGGCAGGTGGGAGGGGTGTCCAGCAGGGGGGAGGGGTGTCCAGCAGGGGGAGGGGCTGTCCGACAGGGGGAGGGCTGTCCAGCAGGGGGAGGGCTGTCCAGCAGGGGGGGGGGGGATGTCCAGCAGGGGGGAGGGCTGTCCAGCAGGGTGGGAGGGCTGTCCAGCAGGGGAGGGCTGTCCAGTAGGGGGAGGGGTGTCCAGCAGGGGGAGGGGTGTCCAGCAGGGGGGAGGGTTGTCCAGCATGGGGTGGGGTTGTCCAGGTAGGGGGAGGGGCTGTCCAGGCAGGGGGCGGGGCTATCCAGCAGGGGGGCTGTCCAGGCAGGGGGAGGGGCTGTCCAGGTAGGGGGCGGGCTGTCCGGTAGGGGGGCGGGCTGTCAGGAAGGGGGTGGGCTATCCGGAAGGGGGAGGGGTGTCCGGCAGGGGGGAGGGGTGTCCAGCAGGGGGGAGGGGGTGTCCAGCAGGGGGATGGACTGTCCGGCTGTGGGGAGGGCTGTCCAGCAGGGGGGAGGGCTGTCCAGCAGGGGGGAGGTCTGTCCAGCAAGGGGGGAGGGCCGTCCAGCAGGGGAGGACTATCCAGCAGGGGGGAGGGGTGTCCAGCAGGGGGGAGGGGTGTCCAGTAGGGGGGGGCTCTCCATTAGGGGGGAGGGCTGTCGAGAATGTTTTAAATTTCATTTAGTTTCCTTCTTAATTTTTCATGTTTATATTAAATTGCAATTCTTGAATAAGTGTTAGTTCAGATATTTGTTTCGTTTGATAAATAAGTCCTGGTTTTGTAATAAAACCCCTCCAACGGAGGTGCGCTGTCTGCGAAAACTCACAGTGGTATACCTTGCTTAACATTATTGCATTGATGTTTTCCTTATACTTGATGCCATTGTTAGTCATAAAGCACACATCGTACTTGACCCCTTTTATATCCATGTAGGGGGTTTCCCTCTTTTTATTAAAATAGTTGTTTGAACCAAGACAATATTTAAGTGTTGATAGACTTTTAAAATGGGTCCCATGTTGTGTGACCATGTCACATGGCATGTGATATTTAAATCCAACCAAAAGCCCAGTTCCACAGCCCAGGGGTCCCACAGTACCAGTAATGTCAGATTACATGTTATGTAACCTGTGATTTTCCTGATCCCATGGGGTATTCCTCTAGGTATTCCTACACATTTCTAGATCTCCAAACCTCACCGAATTAGGTATATCAGGGGTCATCCAATCCTCTAGTCATCACAGATTAGCATTCATTTCTTTAAATCTTCTGAGAAAACATCTTCTCATTCCATCAATATCATCCTATTTGAAACTAAGTGGAAGATGTTGCCCCACGGATGTCGCTGGTCCGGGCCAACACGTTGTGGTCACACTGCGGTCAGGCCGCGGTCACGCCGCGGTCACACCACCGTCACGCCGCGGTCACACCGTGATTTGGCCCTGCTCCAGGACGACACCCTGCGGCGGTCACGCCGCAGTCACGCCACGGTCACGCCGTGATTTGGCCCTACTCCAGGACGACACCCTGCGACGGTTAATCCTCTAGGACGACACCCTACGGAGGTCACGCCGCGGTCACACCGCGGTCACGCCGCGGTCACGCCGTGATTTGGCCCTGCTCCAGTACAACACCCCGCGGTGGTTACTCCTCCTTAGAGAAACATTGAATGGTTAGCTCAATTCAACTGAAAACATTGGTTTGGAATTGTCCGGAATATTTTATTGTACATGTATCACATAATATTTGTTCGGTAATTCTTATTTTTCCTCATCCTCTTCACATGTTGTCCGAACTATATTATCCGTATCCGCTGCGCATGTCGTCTGAACCACATCAGCCTGTTGTGATGGAAATTCAATGTCTGCATTTTGCTGTTTTAGATGAAATTCCTTCCATAATTCCCTCATCTCGTGTAGCACTCATTGGAGGAGGAGGATCACTGCCAAGTTGAGTTTTAAAGACTACACACAATCTGTTTGATGCAATTCCAAAGAGGCTGTTCTATTCTGAGGGCCTATTTCATGCTGGAGTTCCCACATTTCCCCCACAAGCGGGCAAGGGGAGGTTTGTTTGGGCCTATGCAAACAGGGCTTGTTTGTTATGGAAAATGATGCAACTGGAGACCTGGTTTTCTTGAAGAGTTTCCATGAAGGGTCTTCACTGTAGAGGAGACTAGCTCTGGTCTGTATTTGGTAGTTGCTTCTATGATGGTTCCCACAACCATTTGACTGAATTTCACACCAAACCAAGCCCTGCTAGTGACTATTTTTCGATGCACTATAAAAATCCCATGGCCAACCCACCAAAATCAAACCAACTATTCCAGGGCCATTTCCACTCTCACTAAAAAATCCAAACTCAAGCCCTACTACAATTCCAAGATCCCACTTCAATTTAGCCAATATGAACTCCTTCCCAGTCCCCCACCATTTTTCAATCCTCCTAGGCAACCCATCCACAACTTGACCACCAATCAGGCCTACCCACCTCTCAACTTCTAGGCCACCAACCCCACATTTTCCACCAGGCATCCCACTTTAAAATCATTCCAAACCTCACCCAATTCTATCCAATTAAACCAGACCCCTTAAAATTTGAATCCCTCATCTAAATACCTGTTCCAACTCACTTATTTTAGACCCAATCAGCCCTGCGACTTCAGAAAAACAAGAGCAGCCTACTTAAAATCCAGTCCAACTTAGTTTCCTTCATGCTTGCCCCCATGAGTCCACAGCCTCACCTCAACCAAATTATTAACCACCTGGACACCTAGAAGCCACAATAGGATAGATAAGGTTTATAGATTTTTTTTGTAATATTTTATTCCATTGGAAGAGAATTTTTTGGATGCTGCCACTTGTAATGAGGTACTTAATTTCATCTCCCTCTTTCTTCCATTAAATATTAGACAGTACCTATCCACCTCCAGGGAAGGAACTCTAAGCTACCGTTCTTCTGTTCTTCTTCCTGCTGATGAATAAAATTCCCCAAGTATATTGGTAAAATTTTATTCATTTTTCTTCATTTACCTCTTCTTACTTAATTCTGATTTCAGCAGCCGGATTCGGTCTTTTAGCAATAGCCCATGACATCCATTCGTTGTCTAGGGGGTCCAGTGGGGGGGTCCAGTGGGGGGGGGGGGTCTGTCCTGGGTTGTCCAGGGTCTGGGGGGGGCTATCCTGGGGGGTCTTTCCATGGGGTGTCTAGGGGGTCCAGTGGGGGGGGTCTATCCTGGGGTGTCCAAGGTCTGGGGGGGGGGTCTGTCCTGGGGAGTCTGGGTTTGGGGGGGTAGGTTCTGGGGGGTGTCCATGGTCTGGGGGGATGTCCAGGTTCTGGGGGTGGTCTGTCCTGGGGTGTCCAAGGTCTGGGGGGGGCAGGACTGGCAGGGGTGTCTAGGGTCTGGGGGGGTCTGTCCTGGGGTGGGGTCTGTCCTGGGGTGTCCAGGGTCAGGGGGCAGGGGGCAGGGGGTAGGGGGCAGGGTTTTCCAGCAGGGGGAGGGGTGTCCAGCAGGGGGAGGGGCTGTCCAGGCAGGGGGAGGGGTGTCCAGCATGGGGGAGGGGTTTCCAGGGGGTGGTCCAGGGGTGTCCAGGGGGGTGTCCAGCAGTGGTGTCTATTGTTGGTATTCTTTTTTGGACTTGAACAGATTATGAAAGGACTCGGCGAATGGTCCTTCAACATATTATGCAAGGACTCAGTGAATGGTTCTTCCACTTCTTCCTCTTCTCCCCGAAACTGTAACTCTCTCTCTCTCTCTGTACTGCTTGCTCTCAATACAGAAATTTTCCATTGTACCTTCTTTTTTTTCTCCTCTCTCAATTTTATTCCTAACAAAATGTGTGTCCTCTGTTTCTATCATTCTTCATCACACATTCTATACATCTTCAACTTGTATTCCTTCCACCTATTTCGCAAATAATATGTGCCAAGAAATGTATGTTCTGGGTTGTTCTCAGTGGTCTGCAAACTTAGGTTCTATGAACTGAAATGTATGACATAACATATGTTTGTGATTATGATTTGTATAAAAAATGATATTTTGTGCTTCTCAATGCACCTCCATGTCTCCCATTATTCTTCAAATATCTTCCACAAACTTCATTGATCAATCAACATTCAAATATAAAGTGGCAGGGGTGTCTAGGGGGTCCAATGGGGGGGGGTCTGTCCATGGGGTGTCTAGGGGGTCCAGTTGGGGGGTCCAGTGGGGGGGGGGGGGGTCTGTCTTGGGGTGTCCAGGGTCTGGGGGGTGTCCAGGAAGGGTGGTGTCCAGGCAGGGGGGAGGGTGTCCGGGCAGGGGGGTGTGCAGATGGGGGGGCAGGGAGGGGTGTGCATGTGGGGGGGCATGGGGGTAGGGGGTGTACTCGAGCAGGGGGAGGGGTGTGTGCAGGTGGGGGTGGCAGGTGGGGGCAGGTGGGGGGAGGTGGGGGCAGGGGGCAGGGGGCAGGGGGGCAGGGAGGGGGTGTGGTGGGGGGGGGGGGTAGGGGTGATGGGGCAGGGGGGACTGGTGCAGGGGGGTGTTGGGGGCCTGGGTGCAGGGGGGAGTGGGGGTGCCGGTGGGGGTGGATAGTGGGGGTGCAGTGGGGGGGAGGGGGACCTGGGTGCAAGGGGTAGTGAGGGGGCTGGGTGTAGGGGGTGGGGGTGGATATAGGGCTGGGTGCAGGGGGGATGGGGGTGGGGCTGGGGGCCTGGGTGCAGGGGGCAGTGGGGGTGCGGGTGGGGGTGGATAGTGGGGGTGCAGTGGGGGAGAGGGGGACCTGGGTTCAAGGGGTAGTGAGGGGGATGGGTGTAGGGGGTGGGGCTGGATATAGGGCTGGGTGCAGGGGGATGGGGGCCTGGGTGCAGGGGGCTGTGGGGGTGCAGTGGGGGGGAGAGGGACCTAGGTGAAAGGGGTAGTGAGGGGGCTGTGTGTAGGGGGTGGGGGCTGGATATAGTGCTGGGTACAGGGGGGATGGGGGAGGATGGGGGGGGGGGGCTGGGGGGGGGGGGGGCTGGGTGCAGGGGGCATTGGGGGTGAGGGTGGGGGTGGATAGTGGGGTTGCAATGGGGGGGGGGAGGGGGACCTGGGTGCAAGGGGTAGTGAGGGGGATGGGTGTAAGGGGTGGGGGATGGATATAGGGCTGGGTGCAGGGGGTGGGGGAGGGGGGGCTGGGTGCAGGTGGTACTGGGGGTGCAGGGGGGTGTCAAGGGGGGTGTCCAGGGGTGTCAAGGGGGGGTTCTAAGGGGTTATATCCAGAGGGGAGAGTGGTGGTGTGTAAAGTGGTGGGGGATGTGATAGGGGGGTCTATCCAAGGGGGAAGGGAGGAGCTATAAGGGGTCTGTCCAGTGAGGGGGTGTGCAGGTGGGGGGGCAGGTTCTGGGGGGGTCTGTGTTTGGGGGGGCAGGTTCTGGGGGGGCAGGGTCTGGGGGGGGCAGACTGGCAGGGGTGTCTAGGGTCTGGGGGGGGTCTATCCTGGGGTGGGTTCCAGGGGGTTTCCAGGGGGTGTCCCGGGGTTTAGGGGGTTTCCAAGGGGTGTGTACAGGTTGGGGGTGTCCCGGGGTTTAGAATAGCTTACTTACATAACGTTCTTAAATTTTAGTTCTATATCATGTAGTATAATTATGAGTTCATATTTCCTCATGAACTGAATATTTAGAAGTTAAAAACAATCTGTATATTTTAGTTGGATTACTATAAAAATAATGATTTATTGTAATCATGAATTGAGCATAAGAAAAATTTATCAATTAAACTACTTTTACAGTTAATTTAGTAGGTTTCATTTGTATTGAAAGAATGCTAACTGAATTAAATTTTTGGGGGGTAGGGAGGGGGAGTGCAGGTGGGGGGGTAGGGGGTGTGCTGGGGCAGGGGGGGCTGCTGCGGGGGGGGGGGGGTCTGCAAGGCAGTTGGGAGGAGGGCAGGGGGGGTCTGCAGGAGGTGTCTAGGGGGGTGTCTGGGGGGTGTCTAGGGTGTGTCCAGAAGGTGTCCAAGGGGTGTCCAGGGGGTGTCCAGGGGGGTATTTTTTTATGGATTTGGACACCCTATAGCCACGGTTCTAAACCGTGGCTATTGGTTTATTGCCACAGTTTTTAACCGTGGCTATAGACATAATTCCACAGTTTTATGTCATGGCAATATATTCTGTCCGTCCATTAGTACAGCCATGATTGGAACCGTGGCTCTAGATTTAAAGCCACGGTTTGGAACCGTGGCTATAGGTCTAGGCCTATAGCCACGCCAAACATATAAATGGTTTGGGGAACCGTGGCTATTACCTATAGCCACGATTTGAGGGCCTATAGCCACGGTTTAGAACCGTTCCACTAGCCCGAATTTCCAGTAGTGAGGAAACGTGGGAACCTGAGGAACTTATGATGAAGAACCACCCGAGTCTTTTCATGCGGTAGTATTCTATAAATTTCGAGGATGATATTATTTGAAGGAGGGGAGAATGTAACACCCCAAGCTTCTACGGTATCCTTCTCTTTGAATAATATGATAGTGTGTGTTGTACACAACATCGAGTTCTAACACTCACCACAACCGATCAAACTAGCCGCTATGAATAGTTATACCTACTTTTTAAAATTTTAGAGATTTTATCTCTCAAAATGGACTTCATTTTTGGATTCAGAGTTTTGAATTTAGCCTAAGGTGAAATTTTGGCACTTTTGGGATAACATTAATAATTTGATGAATAGTGAAAATTACTAAATTTTAATTAAAAACAACTTTTTTAATCAAAATAATTAATAGTGATAAATTATGAATTTGAGTGGTTTTAATGTATATTTAGAATATATTTTTACCATTTAATACAATTTTGGTCATTGAACATAATTTCACAATTAAACCGAACATAAACAAGTATCAATCTTTCGATAGTTATTATATCTTAAAAACACGCTTTTTGTTTTGACAGCGGGAATTAATTTTAAATTAATTTCTGCCACTTATGTGTTTTGAATTTGGAAAAATGGATTTCATATTTGGAATCAGGATGTTCAAATTGTGTAAATAGGTAAATTTTAGTTTTAGACATTTTGAATAATTACTTCAGTAAATATTTTGTTTACCATGGTTAAAGGGTAAATCCGGTAAATAAGGGTTAAAAAATAATTTTATAATAATAAAAAATTACCCTAAAACGTGTCCTAAACTTATTGGTTGATTCATGTCTGACCATGGTCATCTTTGGGTAATTTTTGGGACCCCATGGTTCCACTTTCAAGTGATAGGGACACTTTATTTTAATTAAGTTAAAAATAATACAAAAATGACACAAGCATTTATCTTTTAGAAAACATTTTTTGACATAGGGTTATATATGTTTTATTCTCAACTATAAATATTCATTAGAAAGATAAAACGATTTCCTACATAATGGTATTTTATTTATAATTTTTAAACATTAAATAATTTAATTTATTTATGACACAATGGTGATGCAGTAATTACCATAATAGTTAAAAATTAAAATGATTGATATTGTAGATACCCAAATAAATATAATTTGAAAATTTTTATGAATTAAACTAATTTTATAGGTTAATATGACATGTTGGGAATGATTTAATTAACTTTGTTCGAAATAATCATTCTATTATGATTTTTTACAAAAATCAATTATTGAATAGTGTCAAAATTGACATAAAAGAGTTTTTAAAACAAATATTATATTATTAATTGATATTAAATTCCTAAAAATCTAAGGTTTGGCCAAGAGACTTGTATCATGATATTTGTATCATTAATGGACCACTTTGGGGTCTCTTAGATGTATATAGTAATTTTATTAACAATTTAATATAAAAATACAAAGAGACATTGTAAAAGTGAAACTAATTAACTAAGAGTTAATACTTAATGATAAGGTTAATATAGTAACACAAACCTGTCTAAATTGTATTGGTTGAGTGGTTTTAGACCCATACCGACCTTAACGTTAAAATAATCTTCTTTTGAGCAATTATAAACCGATTATAAATTTATTATAAAATAATATTTCTAACTTTTCCAAAGGTTCCCCTCACCCCTCTTATAAAAGGGCACTCCTCCTTCTCATTAATTCACACCTTATAAGCCTTTTGGTTCGGCCAAACCCTGACCAAATACTCTCTCAACTTACCTCACTTTATCCTAGAGGAATTCCTTTAGTCATAAAGCCAACGTTAGAGCCCTTTTGATCAAATCAAAAGGAAGAACCCGAAGAAGAGGTAATGATTTCACCACCCTTTTCCAAGTTCCTTTCTTCTTACACTTCTTCTTTATTTGTTATTACCATTATAAAATAATAACTCCAGTATCTTATATATACTGTGATGTTATTATAAATATGGTACAACCATATTCAGTATTCTATCCATCCTTTTAATAACATGTCACCATACGTGCGTACGTACGGCTTACCGTCTCCACGTCGTGGTCTAATTGTTATTCAATAAATTATTGTTTGGATGGGTATAATAATGACTTATAATTCATGTAAATAATAAATATAACATGATAATAATTATGTATATATGATATACCATCCATGTATATATTATTTTAATATCAAAAGAATGATATTGTCGCTCATGCGTACGTACGGACTACCGTCTCGACGAACGCGATGAGATTCATTCTCCATCGTATCCATTCAAGTATACTTATCATTTTATGATTTAAAAATAATTTTTAAGGACTTGATATCATTCTGGATGTGATTAAGATACAACCTATCCATGAAAAACACAGCATACGTAACAAAACATATAAAATAAAATGAGTAAGTTAACACCCGAAACAACGATAATACTAAGATATTATTAACAAATCAATATTAAAAGATCATATATGATATCATATTAATGTATATGATTCATGTATAATTTAATAACAATTATTTCACCATTATACAGGAGTTTAACCTACCCCAACCAAGGAAAAGTACAAGGTAAGGGTTTATTTCGCAATCTCATCATTATCTGAGGTTGTTTATACGTAATAATCTACTGGGATCTCTTTATCATCCACATTCATGTTTCTTAAAAATGTATTTCAAAAAAATTAATATTTACAAGAATATGGGTTAAAGTCATTTATACCCTTGTTTGACTTTTTATTAGAGTTTTATAAAGGAATCATTTCGTCGTTTTCCAAACAAGGTGCTTTTTAACCTTTTCGACAGAATTAAGGTAAGAATGTTTTTTTAACTTATACAGCGGGTGCGGATATTTTCCTTCGTTATAAAATCATAGAACCTTCCCTTACAAGCTTATTAGAATATTTTCAAAGAAAATGTTTTATTTTATAAAAATATGACTCTTAAATTATTTCAAAATAGAAAGAGATATTTCTCTAAAAAGAGTTTTGATTTCATCTATGTCAAGATCCTTTGATGGATTTTACGCTTATTTGAAGTTGATTTATTGTAATACAAAACTTCTATATTGTATTGAAGGTTTTTTGATATTTTTAACTGTGGATATGTTATTTTTATACCATTCATACTTTATGGATGAAAAATTTACATTTTTTATGCTAGTTTTAATATGAAGGTTTATGTTATGTTTTAAAATTTTCATATGGGAATTCATTAGATTTAATATGTGATGGGTGGAGCCCGCTATAGCTCCTCGATGCATCAGTAGGTCTCATGAGACAAACTAGTGTCTTGGCACAATGATTTGACAAAATCTTATTTTTAGTCTTGGCACGAGGGCTTGGCTATGTGGTTATGATAGTCTGGCATTATGCATTCCATCATTATGAAAGTGGTTATTGATATTTCATGTGAATATTCGATTAGTAGAATATCCATGTGAATAAGTAAATGGAATTATTTAATTTTTGCCATACTATGTTGAAGTTCAAGTTTAAAAGGCTTTTGTTTTAGTTATACATTGCCTTAAATGATTATTCTTATTTATGAAAGTTTCCACTATATTGTTATCCTTACTGGGCATTTGAGCTCACCCCTTTTCTATGTTTTATTTTTCCCAGGATGTGAATAAGTAAATTATGAATGACTTGAAGGGATAATATGAGGGGATAAGAGTGTGGAATATGAAGAAAATATGTTGTTGTAGTTTTCATTTTTATGATGTAATGTAAGACTTATGAATATATCTAGTGTTTCCAAGGCTACTAAACCAATCAGTCTTTCGAGATTTGATCTTTCTTGTGATCATATCAATGTTATGTAATAATGCACCGACTCTAGGTAACTGGGGTCGGGGCGTTACATATATAGAGTTAACATATGATGTTTTTGGGTGGGTACACTTCACTCGAGCACTGAATTTGAGATATTATTAGGGATCAATGATAATACCCCTGAGTGATGCCTTTGATAAATTTCAGGATCAGGGTGGATGCACAATTGCTCTATTTTCTCATATTTCATGACAATCAGGTTTTTGATCCATTTATCAGAATTGATCATGTGTTATTATCTTGTTTTCGTAGAGTAACCCTTATAGATATCTTGAGGGTTATTCCCCTTAGGTCCCATCTGAATTCCAATGTTGTGATTTCCTGTGGACCGAGAAATAGGACTCAATCATCATACTAGATTTACACGGATTGAGTAGTATCACAACCATATATATTCCATATTTACAGGATATATTGTTGAAACTTGGAATCCTTAATTTATAAAATTGTGGAGAGTATGGGTGATCCTAGGGATGGGACATGTATCCCCTTATGGTGAGAGATCTTGATAAGAGAAATTTTTTACACTCATTGAAGTATGAATGATCAATAGGGATTACCGACATGAGGATCAAATTTGATTATATCAGGCTTGAGTGGCATGAAATCCATCTCAGTGCCTTACTCATAGGATTTCAATTTTATAGGGATCATAGACCAAAGGGTTTACTGTGTATTTATTTTATGATTTCACTTCCAATTTTGGCTTATCTAGACTAAACATATTGCATGACCATGAACTTGTGATAGCATGCCTAAATAACAATTTCCATATTTTTTCATCTTCATTATTTAGTTCTTATTATTGTAATTCTAATTATTATCTCACAAAAACATACACTACATTTAATGGATATATATGGGAATGTGTTTGTGGTTCCCTAATGATTTATGTACTCACTCCCTTCATGGGCTTCCATTGTACCAAGGTACCTGAGAAAATGTTCACTTGGTTATAAGAACAACAAGGGTCGTGACTTGGGAGTGATTGAGTAGGATGGATTGGATATGTATGTGGAGATCGATTATGTAGTTCAATTTAAGGTTATTAGTGGAGCCTTGTAATTTTATTTTATTTTCCTATTATTTTCTCATGTATATTTGGTCAACCAGATGATCGATCAATGTAGTATGTATGATATGGAAATTCAGGCATCTACTACATTTCATTATTTATTAAACCCTTATTATCTGTATTTCTTCATTGCTCTGATTATTTACTAATATGAATTATGATTGTTTATTTTAGTTGTTTTATTACTCTTACATTAGCGAATAGTCTTCCCACTGACACATCGTAGACCCTCGCTGGTAGTCGGTTGCCTCTGGTGTATGGGGAGCCACACTAAAGGCCTTATCATCAATCAATCTACTTATTTTTATAGAGTGATTTGGATCGGTACATGAAAATTTTATTCCCATTAAGAGGCCCTTCCTATATAGAATTATGATTTCTCTCTTGCTCATATGACTAAGACTCATGTTCTAAAATTTTGTAGGAACATATTTTTTGGCTGCATTTACTTCACCTCTATATGGTCTCGAATCTCTGAGATAAATATAACTTTCCTTCTTTCTTTTAGAAATTACCATTTTAATTTTTGTAATATTCCATTTTCCATCACCAATGGAACTGATGTATCCATCATCATCAATAATTCCATCAGATATCATATTTAGGTGAATATAAGGAACATATCTCACATCCTTCAATAATAACTTGCATATAATATTAACCATCATAAAACTATTTCCAATATCTATGATTTCTGTTGCACTATCATTTCTCATATTCATGTGACCAACACTCCATGAAGTATAAGATGAGAAATACTATATTTTAGTGGGGACATAGTAGGAGCCACTTGAATCAATCATTCATGTCAAGTCTTGGATTTCAATATTGACTTGATCGACTTTATTAATAATAAAAATATCTGTATTGAAAATTGCAAGATCATTTTTTTACATTTCACGTTCCTATTACTAGTGTTAATCTTCTGATACTCCGAGATGAAGTAAATGGGATTACCACAATGGTTGAACTTCATGTTATATATCGATCGAGATTCCGATCACATCCTACTTTATAGAATTTGATCATGGGGATCTCGTCCTCTACATATTTTCAACTATTTATGCTTCCCTTTTATTTTAGCTATAGGTGCTTATGATTCAAGTGTACATGTATCATTCTTACTTTCAGACTCTTCATTCAACATCATGTATTCAACCATTTCGATGGCGATCTTTCCATCTAGAGTTTAATTACTCTCCAAAACAACTAGTTTTTACCACATATTTGGTAAATAACTCATCATTAGTAGTTCTTGAAAATCATCACCAACAACAATTTTCATGGAATTCATTTGATTATAAATAACGTGGAACTTTTTCATTTGTTTTAATATATTTTTCCCATCCTAGTACATTAAGTTGAGATTTCATCATATCAGGGTTCCTTTTCTATGTTGTTTTCCTTGAATAGATCGTATATAATTTCCACCATAAAATAGAATCATGGTGTTCATTGGTAAAATTTTGGATGATATTCTTCTTGATCCACTCCTTGATTTGGCTGGTGCACTTCCAATTGATCATGAACTATAATCTCGTCTGATTTACCACGTAATGTTCATTTCACTGATGAATTTACAATATTCTTAGTATCCTCCACTAAGAGATTCCACAAATCATTAATTTACAAGAGATATTATATTTTTGGTTTCTATATGGAATAATTAAAATAAGTGAGTTTAATCATGTTACCAAAATTTTTATTACATTAATACAGTAAGGATATTGGATGGATAACCATGTGGATGTGTCCAGCATGGTATGAATTTCTATAAACAAATACTGGATCATTGAAAATGGTCTCTAACTTGGAAATATATTTCTAAAATAGATTCAATAGTCTAGATTGACGGATGAGGTGGTGCTTATGTGACTCATTAGAATAGTTACTAGAAAAATCACTAGAATGTCGTTGCCAACATGAATAGTTCTATCTTCTTTGAAAAGAGTTACGTGTAGCACCAAGGGTTTAACTCAAAGATTGATTGACTCTATGGTCTTCATTTGATCTTAATTTTCTACATTGTTTGTTCTATTAGAATCATATTGCTGAGAAATTCATGAATATGGATTCAAAATATGATTATGACCAACATTAATTTTATAGTAACTAGAAAACCTCTTTTCACCATTATTATTTCAACCTTGATGGACCTGATACCACTTTTTGGGACCATATAAGTTTTGGGAGATGAATCACATACAAAAGAGAAGAGAAAATTTGAATAATCCACAAAATGTAATATGTTTTAGAATTGAGCCAACATCTATGGGAGAAAGGGGGAATGTCCATTATTTCCCCTCAGAATGAAACAGAAGATGATGTACAAGTGTTATAGTGAGTTTCTTGTAATTAAAATTCATTAGATTTATTACCATTTTAAAGATGAATGAAAAAATACTTCATCAATGTTTTTTTTGGGTAGATTGTCCAGCCTTGAAAACTCATAGATTCCAGCTATGAGCATGATCCATGGTTGGTTTTTGTTGGTTTCCACCAAAATAAAAACAAGTGTGGAAATAATTTTCCTCTCAACTAACTCACCAATTGGAAGTGGCCACCAAAATCCCTAACTTATTCATGGGGGATTATTTGGAGGGTTCCACATAGGATGTGGTGCCTGAGGAAGGAGGGAGCGGTGGTGGGATGGGGTTTGTGGAGGGGTAGTAGATGAGCTTGGTGGCTCCTTAATCACCATCTTTAATGGATTTTGGTTGGATGGGAACTTTCAAAGGGTTGTTGAGTTCACTGTATAATGGTGTTATGATTGTGTAAATAGCATGATCGATGCACCACTATTATTGTTGATTTTTGGGCTTTTTTCTTCCCCTTATGATTTAAATGTATTTATTAGGGTTTTGATAAAATGTTGTTTAGAGAAATATGAATTTTGTTCACACTTCCAGGGGGCCTAGAAAGATGCATGAATCGTGTTCACGCCTCCTATATGAAATCTATATAGGAAGAACGAATGTGGTTCATTCCACCTATTGTTTCATTTTGTATATATTATTATATTATTAAATTTTTTTTGATATTTTAAATTTATTTAATAAGTAATAAATAATATATTAATAATTTATATTAATAATTTATTATTATTTTAATTACAAATTTAAAATGTCATAATTTATTTAGAATGTAATATATTTCCACTTATTAATTTTTTTAGAGAAGTTAATATGTTTAGAAATTTGTGTGAATATATTTATTTATCATTTATTAATTGGTAATATATTTATTAATTATTAATTTTATGATAAACTATTAATCAATAATATATTATTATATTATTAATATAATTAATATAAGTTATAATTAATAATATTAATAATATTAAATAATAGATTTAGTATGATTATTAATTAAACATAATATAGATAATTATAATATGAATTTTTAATATAATTAATAATTTTTAATTCTTATTAGTATTAATTTAGTTATTAATATTAATGTTTATTGACCATTTATTAATAATATTTCCAATTATTAATAGTTAATATTACCAATATAAAAATTTTATAAACTTTTTATTGATATAATTATTTTTAATTTAATAATTGGTAATATATTTTTAATTATCAATTTTATTATTTAGTATTAATTAATAATATATTATTACCAGAAAATCTCAGCCAGAGGTAAATCCTCTGACCATTTATTAAGAAAAAGGAAAATGTACACCAAACAAGAACAAAAAGCAAACAAAACCAGTTACATGTCATAAAAGTCATACCCCTCGCCACACCCATGACATAACACTTCCTCCACAGTAGCTGATTCCCATTCAGAGCTATCATAATGCATCAGGACCTTCACATATTTCCTTTTGAGATTCAGTTTCTCTAAGGATAACAACTCCTTAGAGGATTTCCTGATAGAGGACCTAGTAAACACTGGCTTTGGAAAGTCATAAACCTTCTTCATTCTTATTTTAACTAAGGGAGGCTCATCATTTCTATTATTTTTCTTCCCATCCTTGAAAACATCACTAAAAGAAGGCCTGGCCAAATCCCAAATATTTTCTTTGTCGCCATCTGATACATCCCCCCATCTTCCGGCAATAACCATCTCTCTGGCAAGAATCATTCAGGATCCGGTTCTTCTCATATTGCCCATTGATGTCAATCATAGCCAAACACTGTGGAGACTCCAGAAACTCATTACCAACATCCATCTCCTTCCATAAGCCATCCTCTTTTATGAATGTCATATTTTGACCTTCCTTCAATTGAGGGCACCCATTCAACTCCTCATCACCCAGATCCTGAAAATGGTTGCAAGTATCAACTGTAAATTGCAAACCACAATCAGAATTCTGCTGCACCTGAGAGTAAATAGCATATTGACAAACATGGGTTGTATCGTGTGCATTCCCATCAACTGAACTTATGACCAGCTCACCCTCCTTCAGTTCAGAATCAACAGCTTTGAGCATGTCACTGTCAACTAGAATATGCAAACCACAAGCAGAGTTCAACTGGGCCTGAGAGTCCTTCACAGCTGGAACTAAGTTCAAAGCTAGATCCCCCTCCTTCTATGCAGCATCACCAGCCTTAACCACTTCATTGTCTACCCGTCTTGCAACAGATTGCCCAGCATGATTATTACCATGCTGCAACATCTCCCCTAAAGGTATTGGTACCCCCACCTTGTCTCCAGGTCCAGAGCAACAGCCAACCTCATCCACACCACTTTGATACATACCATTATGCAGTGGCAGATCAGGCTTCAGTCTGTCAAATACCATAGAAACAGACGGATTGGGAGGAGTCTATGCCTGCCTTCCCAGATATTAATGTATAATTATATCATTTTTTTGTTTTATATCACAAAATTTAATATATTATACGATTTTTAAATAATTCACTACTAATGAAGTAAAAAAGATATAACATGTAACAGTCCAATTCGGGTCATTATCCTGGGTGCTTCTCTATGCTACAACTATGTGTATAGATAATGCATCCACACTGGGTCTGTTGATGTATATGCTCTAGTATATGCACCTCTTATATAGAATATTTTCTACTTACCTCCACATCATCTTGTGTGATAGGTAGTGGATCTATATTTTCCTCACCCATACCCTATCACAGCCATGAGAAAATTGATTTCTAACTGGATCTCTCTCTGACATGTGAAGAATTTGGATTCTATGTAGTGGATATTTATATATCAGAGAAAAATAAATACTACAAAAAAGACCAATAAGCCTCTATTTTTATAGAAAAATATAATATTCTAACAGACTATGTATCATAATTAGTAATAGATGTGTTGGGTCCCTCTAGATGAAAAACCCATGGTTGTGGTTGTGGATTTTTTCTACCTATTTTTGGGTTTTTTGAAGTTTATTTAAGTTCATCTAATGGTGTTTTTTAGATGAAGGTCAATAGACAAACTAGATGGATATTTCTTACAATGATTTTTTTGAATTCTTGAGAAAAAATTTTGACACTAAACAAAACATTCATCATAGAAGTTTGAGTGTACATGGAGTCATCATATTAAATAATTCTATGGTCTGGATTTGATTATCAATTAGATATCATCATATAAAAATTTAATAGTTGATATTCACCAAGAGTGTGAAGTCCTTACATGGGTTGTTTCTTTATGACCAGCCATTGGTGGTTGCAATAAAATATACAATAGTTTATGGTTGGTTTCTCAAGTTAATGTAATGTTGACCACAATACTTAGAGGTCGATATAACTTTTTGATCAGATAGATACCTCTATACTATGGTGTGGTGACCCAAATTAGAAGTTAGAACTAAGTGTATGAACAATGGGTGTTTCTAACATAATTTTATAATACCCAATAGAGGAGGAGAAGTGAGTGAGAGTTTTGTAATCGTTTTTATCTCCCCTAATAAAATAGGTTTGCAGTGTTCTCTCATGGATGTAGGATGTTTTCCAAACCAAATAAATATTTTTTTCATTTGTTATTGTTAATTTTTGTGTGAAGTGGGATTTTGAAGTTCTATGTGGTGATTAGGTTACATCTCACCCCAGTTCTGGTTCACATTAATCGATGGAGGTGATTATCAAACAATCCCTTTTCCGATAACATTTTGGATCATTTCCACTATATAGGCTGTATTGATCGGATAGATGTATCCTTCCAGTGAAAATTTTATTTCTAGTTCTATCTATTTAATCGAATAAATGGATATTGTTTTCTTCAATGGGGTGGTTTCTTTCCCCTTTTCTCAAAAAGCGGTATCAAAGGTTTATCAATTGGTTCTAGTTCACTAAAAAAATTAAGTTGAATTTTCCCCTTGGCATGAATGTTGTTTGATTATAGTTGGTTTACTATTATCAGAATAATGACTTCATAGTTGGGAAAATTATATATTGATAAGTATATGGAATGGAGTTTTCATTTTGGAGAATGTATCTAGAATATATTTTGATACAAAAAATATCATGAAGCCTCTTTTCCAAGTAATCATTCTGATATAATAAAAAACATAATAGGAGTGGTAAGGCAAGAAGGTTTTTTCTTTGGTTCAGATGTTTCTTGTGAAAATGTTGTGTTAAATATTTGAGATAATAAAACTACTATAGAAGATGTGAAATAATTGGATGAAATTTATGGGAATCCAACAACTCATAATGTTTTTTTCATGATGTTTAGATTTTACAACTTAATTTTGTTAAATGGAAGGCCTCTATCCAATCATGTGAATGAATTCAATATGACCTAGGGGAATACTTAATTTGTGAAGGTTGTTGTAAAAGTGGGTGCCCTATACCCAACATGAACATTACTTTTTGATTACCATATCATGGATATAATGAGTTATGCATGAAGTATTCTTACGATAACAGTGTTGATATTTCTACATATTCTATTTAAATGGTAATTTCCTTAGATCACTTTTCATGTCAAAAGGTTATAGCAATTCCTAGGTTATAATGAGATCCTACATATACCATTAAAATAATCTTAAACTTTTGTCTTATGGTCCATATACATCATTTTGACTTGAAACGTATGATGTGTGACTATTAAGTGTTATGGGATCAGAAGAATTTATTCATCTTTTCATTATATTCACACTTGCTGATCTTAAGTAGATGAGATCATGAGGACTTTCTCTATAATAAGAACACCACATTCTTCCTGTTTCATTGGAAGTTCATATCTGTGAACAAATGTAATGGATTGTTGAATTGGGATTTCAACAATTTAAACTCTTTTATTATGTACTTTGATGAAAGAAAAAAACTATGGCATTTTTGTCGAATTGAGGAATCTTTATCTTGTTGCATAATTGGTGGTATGAAATTGATTAAATAATAAATATTGGACTTATCCCTTATTAAAGGAAGTGACATATCAACCGTATCTGATCAGGATGGTAATACATTCATTAAATCTTTGGCCATAGTTGAATTAGGTAACTCTGTCCAGTTATGTCAATGAATAATAATCCGAGAATGGATGTTGGAATAAAGTGTGTGTCCTATTTTTTGAGATATTGGGAGACAAATAGAATATATTACATGGAGTGTGTTTATATAAAAGGTTATCATTATTTTGACTTTTCATAATGTCGTTAAGGGCATTGATGGGTTACTAGGTTCTACTCCTTTTTTATGTATAGTTTTCAATACATTCAAGATAATGGCCTAGATGGTCACACACTTATCATATTCAATAGTCTAGGCCTATTCTAATGAATATGAGTATAGGAAACAGTGGAACCATCCATGGGGTCCAAGAGATTTCCAAGAATGTATGATCTCCATGAAATAAATAAATTCATATTATTCATGTTTATAATAATTGGTATTGAATTTATTTATTAAAAGTATTCATAAGATATTATGTGAATACATGGAAAAATACTTAAAGAACAAATATTATTTTAATATTTAAGGTTCATTTAATGTTTGTGTGAATGAAAAGTCGATATAATGGCTCTCTTTTATCATGTAATATATTATATTATATTATAATTAACTAATAAAAATATAAATGATGTTTGTGACGTGGTTAGTTGTCTGTAACATGTCATTTATAGCTTATTTAGTGTGAAATGAATATATGGGGGTTAGGGAGCCATTTTTTTGGTGTTTTTCACCTCACTGTATAAGTGAGAGGGGTATCTCATATAGGGTACTATTCACTGCGTGATTTTGAGAGAATCTATATCCTCTCTCCTACTTTATAAATATAGATGTTTTTTATCTGAGTTCTACTTCACAGATCGAAGGATCGACGTAGCGGTGATCATCAAGACATGGAATCATCGAATCTCAATGATAGAACCTGGATTTTGACGATCGATGCTCCAAAATACTTTTAAAGCATGTGTGGATGATCTATATGGATATATATTTGGTTTCTTCTAGCAATGGTATGCAATATTGAATGGTTTTCATCACATGTTCAAATTAAAAAAGGTAATTTTGTATTTTATTTTCATTCATAATTCCTTCAAGTTATATGTTAGGATTTAATATTGGGATATGTAACATTGAAGATGGCATAATTACATTGATCAAAGATGAAAATTTTTAAATCTCTGGATTATCTTATTCTAATCTGCATTTGGTTACCTTCAATTTGTATAAGAGTGACCACGTGATTGTTTAAGCCGATTGAAATTAAATTTTCTTTAGATTATAAGAGGTAATTATTATAGTTCCATCACCGTAGAAGATGATTCAATCTAAAATTTGATGATCATGTTGTGACCATCCAAATATTTGAATCGGATTGAAATCGATGTTTTCAGGTCTAAAAATTGAATATGATGTATATATATATCTGTGTGTGTGTGTGTGGATAAATTTTACTAGCAATAGGTCACAAGTGGTGTTTTTTTATAAACTAGAACTCCGTCCAGAATTACAGTGGTGTGAACAATGATTTTTCGCCGAATTAAATTCCACAATATTATGGAAATTAATATATTTATTTAATTTTTCCAAGAGCCTATGATGTAGGTTGTTGAAAAAAAAATGAAAAAAACAAATTAAGCAGTGGAGGGAAGGATTTTACAAGTAACTAACAAAAAAAATTTAAAGGGGGTCATGCAATGGGTCTCAAATATTAAAAATTATAAAAATGTAAACAAGTGGGGAGGTTTTACGGTGCGCTATCCCATGAAGATAATATAAAAAATGATTTCTTAAAAAAATTACACAGGGTGGTGGCGGTGCTGTCCCCATCATCATATTATTCTCACTGGAGTTTCCTCACATCAGCACCACATACTTTTCCCCTATAATGGCCTCCCATCATGTGGCCTCACTATACTCTTTGCATTCATGAAGCTCCCGTCATGTGGCCCTACCAACATATTTCCATGCTCGTCCTTCCACCTCATCATTGGTTTGTCACTGTTGGCCTCCCCTCCACCACGGTCCGCCACCACTGGACACACTCTGTCCCTCTCCCAGACACGGTTACATGGGGGAACTACTGTTGGTTGAACTGGGATGGTTCGTGTCAAACCCTGACTGATCTTTTCAGCCCATTTTGAGCCAATAGTAGGACCAGAACCCCTTTTAGGTTTTTTTTGGGCTACTTGGAACTTGGATTTTTTAAAAAATATTAAAAATTAAAAATAAAATTTTTTTAATGGCTTAAAAATTATTGGGAATGTGTGATTATTATTTTATGAATTAAAATTTGGGAAAATTGTTTTAATTCATTTAAGTTTCCCTCAAGTTGAATTTACTTCAAAATTAACTTTTATATTACATGTTTAATAATTGTTGTCTGATCTTGATCATTGACCGACTGATGTATGTCATAATTTTTTTTATATAATTATTGCAATTTAATTCAATATATATAATAATTTATTTATTTTTTGATAGTATAATCATCTTATTTTCTTGTTTAATATAAATAAGGGTATGTGTGTCTACAAGAAATTTATTAAATATGTATTACACATTCTTGAGACTCGTTCACCTACAATTGAGTATTTATATATTATGATGAATATATTGTGTAACGTAGACCACACTGAGATGAGGTAGTATTCCATATGATATATGGATAAATTGGACCATGGTGCTAGTTGCAATATGATTTAGTCACAACCCAAGTATTTTACCCCTTGGGTTATGATTGATCCATTGATCATAAATGAATCAACCAATACCAAATGACAAAGATTAGTTACATTTTTTATTTAATTTAATCATCCTTTAATATTATTATTATTATTGAATAGTATTGTTTCCCCAATCACATTAAATAATCAAACTAAAATTCATAGATTAAATATAATTAAAATTAGACGAATTTTTTCTATTCCCTACATAGTAAAGTTTTCAGTACGACCACAGTGTATGTCCATATTAGATAGAAAATGATTTAATTTATCGAGAAATGATATATAAAAATCCAAAAATTAATATTAAGCCATAAAACCTTCCATAGTCTATATTTTGAAGAAACAAAGTGTATAAAGTTCTTGTCATCCATAGTTGAGGGTGCATCCTACTACTGGGGAGTTATTATAAAATCGATGCATTAACTTAACTAAATATGGTCGAAAAGAAGTACGATAGTAAGATATTTTCTACTTTAAAGGTAAAGAGTTTAGTAAATTAATGTTTTCATTCTGAAATGGTAGGAAATCACTCAAAGGTTCAAGGAACCACAAATTAATATGGTTGATTATACAAAAACTACCTTGAGACTCTCAAATTCATATCGAATCCATAGCTTGGGCTATGGGTAAGTGCTTTAGGGATCCTTGCCACTATAATACTCAAGCAACTGGATATTCCAAATCTAATAGTGAGGGATAAAATGGATCAATAAAATAGAGGGATACATCTAATGATTGAATTGATTAGTAATTTATAATGGGTAATCAGCATAAAAGGTAACAATCTACTTATATTTACTTTTTTAGAAAAATGGAATGTATTACAACCAATACATTGTAATCCATTTTGGATGAAGAACATGTAATAACTGGAAAAAATTTCTAAGATTGGTATATGGGCTTTTCACATTGTACTACATCATGATTGGAAATTATATGTGCTAGAGTTCCCACTATCTAATCAGCCTCTACATGAATCTTGTGAGTTTGAGAAATATGATTCCAATATACTCATAAATAACTCATTTTATGTTTATATCATAATGCTAAAATCAATTTATAAAGAGTTTGTAATGAAACATGGGGACGTGGATAGTTATATAGTAATATATCATCTATAAGAAGTTTGTGAGTAGAAAGTGAAGCTAAGAATCAATTATATAATGGTCAAATAGATAAATTATAGATTGAAATATGGAACTCAAGATACTCCTCATGTACTCAATAAAATAAAGTTCATTGAATAACTTGAAGAATTATGATTCAAGTAAAATAAAGAACTTTTAGTTTATCTCACCCTCTTATCCTTACAACCCATTTTCTCTAGTTTCATTAAGTGTTATCAAATAAATAGTTTAGCGAAATAACTTTAATGTCTTTATGAATAGTTTCACCAAGAATATAAGAATTTAAATAAATATAAATCTTTAATTATTAATGTGAGTAATAAGAAATACAAGGGAAAACGTAAAATTGAAAGTACACTGCCAAAGGATCCTTCATAATATATTTCTAATAAACCAAAGATAAAGAGTGTGAACATTGAATAAGAGGCTATTTGCTTCATATGTGCTAAGATAGTTCGATAGAAGTGAAACTACAATGATCTAAACAATAATAAATCATGATATTACACTTTAGGTATATTCATCATTAAATGTAATATTTAATTTATACTCCTTCAGCATTTGATAAAATATGTCCTTAACTATTTGTTTCTAAATACAAGAACCATGTAATTCATGAAACATTATTAGAATTCAATGTGTGTTCTCCAAGAGTCTAAAAAAATATTATACCTATATCAATAGAGAGAAGCACATGATATTATTTCTCAGTGAATTGTTCATGTAAAACTATAATTTTTGTGAGAATGTTACTAAATTTGTTTTGAATGAATGTGGTTTATGTTATTTCATACATAAACAATAGTTAAATAATACATAAATCATCGAAAATGCATGATTAATATAAAATGTAATACTATAATACCTAGTTGTGTAATGATTAGTTTTTTCTAATATAACTAAATGTTTTTGTAAAGGATATACCCATAATAGTATTTCAAATCTTTGGATATAATTACCTTAGGTATTATTGACACATTTACTTATTTAGTTTTGTAGAAAGAAACCATATAAATAATGGTCATCCACAAAGCATTCAGAATTTGTTCAGCTAGAGATCATCAACTAATCCAAGGTTAAGCTAGAGGTAAATTAATATTCTTCATAAGATTCCATTCATTGTTTTATGGAATATAAAAGTTAAGTTTGAAATATGTATGGTTATAAGATATGGATTTCTTCATAACCGCATTATGAAGAATATCTTGAACACAAATTTATTGATCGTAATAATATAGAGTGTATTAATTCCAAAACTAACATTTACTTATAAAAATTAGACTTATGATATTAGTAAAGATGATCAATGAAGAGTATTACATTAAATCATTGATAAATAAAATATAGTGTAGAATAATTCCTAAATTCACATATCCTATACACATCATATTCATGATGACTGTAAAAGTAGAATAAATGTTAAGATTCATGTTTTCTAGATAATTTCATTATTTTTCAATACATGCATCACAAATAGAAGTGTTATCCTAGAACCATATTATAAATATAATAAAAATGGATATAATATGTGTCATAGTATGATATAAATCAATCATGTCATAATAACATGTGATTAGTTGCAAAGAGTTTTTTAAGGACATAAAAAACATGATGAAAAAAAAATATAGTCATGTAATTGACAATATTACTATGAAAGGGTGAAAAACTCGGTTTTATATAGTGGTATAAAGATTGAATTGTGTTTAGTTAATGAAAAATATGAAAAATTGGTTGGAAAATGAAAAACAAAATTACAGGATCTTGTGGAAAAGGAATGTTCCCGAGACATATATTTTATAGGAAGGATGATATCATAGTAGTGGTTATATATTCACCATGACGGATGATACATTATTCATTTAGAATAAGGAATCCTACTAGTGATCATAAAATTACAACAAGATAAGATTTAATATTCACTTAAAATTAAATAATGGATTCCATGTATCAAAGTGCAGGTGATGAATATTTCAAAAGTTTCAAATCATGATACTTGGTGGTATTCAACATAAACATTACATGGGTGGTACATTCATGGAAATAATAAGGCATTATTGTTTATAAAAATTCATAACACCTAAATCCATTAGAATATTACTTATCTAGATACTTTATATTATCATTTTATTTAGAATTGGATGTCAAGACCACCCTTCTTGGAAAGAGTCTATATGATACAAATATGAATATGTTTTAACACCATAGATTTCCAATAAGGGGTACAAGTTACTAAAATATAATTTTGGATTGATATAAGCAATAGGTTTATAGAATATTCCTTTGAAATAATTTTTTTCCACAGTTCTTGAAAAGGTTAGTGGGAGAATCACTATTTTATAAGTAAAATGTGTTAACAACGTATGGAAAATAATTTTTTAGTCTAACTATTAGTTAATGCTATAATGAATGTAACTCTCCTAGTATTGAATGAAAATATAAACCTATGTTCTAGAGAATGTGATCTAACGAGGTATATCTAATGGGTTTCTTAGATCAAGTCAAATTAACTATGTGGATAAGGTATTGAAAAATATAAGGTGGAACAATTTGAGAGAGAATAATTGCTAATTTCACAAGGAATAAATATCTCCAAGAAGACATGTATGGGATATAGGATGAGATTAATTTGGTGAGTATAGTTTCAAATGATTTTTAAATGGATAAATAACAAATTAGAAGCTATATACTAGATGTGATATTTCCAACATATAATTTACGTTAGGAAAATATCACTATAATCTAGAAGAACTGTATGAGAATCAGTCAGTACTATATAATTGTACATGAGATAGTACAAGAGATATCTTCTCGATACTTATAGAGTAAGGGAAAATGTTTAATAGGATAAAAACTATTCCTCCTTTTGACCAATATGATCTAATATCATAGTTAATATGTTGTAATGAGATATATAATCTCATCCAAGATAGTGGTATACATATCTATAAATACCGTGTGTGTTGTGTCTTCTAATGAAGTTGAATAATTAGTGTAAAATACATAATGATTTGTTTCATTTTTTGGAGTCACATGTAGTTATTAAATCATTATTATAATATAAATTGCAATAATACTAATATTAGTACTAGACAATATGTAATGCTTTAATAGTGGACAAATGAAATAAACATGGGAATATCATCTCTTAAGGGGTGTAACACCCCAAGACATTATAATATTTTCATTTCCAAATATTTTTTTTCTTGATAGTTTTTTTAGGCAACACCATGTTAACCTTATGCTACACACAACAATGAGTTGGTTTTCATTACACGCAAGTCCCAGCCTTACCAAACAAAAATATATTAATAAAATATTTTTATTTAATATAATTTAGCCACTAAATTAGAGGTTATTAATATTATTGAACATATTTTAAATTTTATATAAAATTTTAACATTAATCTTATATGACATGATATAATAACAAATTCAAATTTTTGGGATAAAAGATGTATTTTAAAAATTGCAGTTTTGTCGCAATTCAATGGAGAACCCATTTTAAATTCAATATTTGATACTTTTATATATTAAATTTGACAAAATAAACTTCTTCTTTTTAATCGGGACATCAAAATTTAGTTTGGATAAATTTTGGTGTTTTTTCTAATAACTTTCATATTTAAATGAATAGCGAAAAATGATGCATTTTACTTAGAAATAGCTTTTTCCTCTAATTTATTTATATTGATAGATGATCCTTTTAATTGGTTTTAAGGTATCATTAGATTAATTTATTATATTTTAATATAATTTAGGTCATTGGAATTATTTTCACATTAAAATTAGATATAAACACATGCTAATATTTTGATGATTTTTACTTTAGAAAAACATGTTTTCTCATTTTGTCAAAGGGGATTAATTTTAAATTTATTACTGAAATTTATTTATTTTTAATTTTAAAAATGGGATTCCATATTTGGTATTATTGGTTCCAAACTATGTAAATAGGTTCATTTTATTATGAGGCATTGTGAATATTAACTTTAGTAATAATTTTAATTACCAGAGTTAAGGGTAAATCGGGTAATTAAAGGTAAAAATAATATTATAATAATATACAAATACCCTAACACTTTTTCTAATTTAATTTTATGAGTTTATTCCAAAAATTAGTATACTTGGGTCAATTGTAGGATCAATTGGAGCCACTTGGATGTGATTATGACACATATAAAAATTTTATTTAAAATAAAGGCCATGATGTCATAATCATGTCTCTCATAACTAAAAAAAATTAATATGGGGTAATAAAATTGATCTCTAAGATTATAAAAAATAATTAGAAATCTAAAAATATTTCTTATATCATGGTAATTTATTTAAAAAATTTAGGAAATAAATAACTAAATTAAATAGTGTCACAAAGATGATGTATTAATTTCTTAATTAATGAAAATATCAAATAAATGATATTATAAATATTAAAATAAATATTATCTGACATAATTTATGTTATCCAAAATATTTAGGGATAATTTTCACATGTTTTTTATACTTTAATGTGATTTTTTGGACTTATCTTCCTTTTATGATATTTTTAAAAGTCAACTAATGAATATTGTCAAAATTGAAATTGTTGGTATTTTAAAATATAAAATATTTTATTTAATTATATTAAATTTATAAGAATATATTATTTTTTTAAAATTGTTATGATAAGTCCAAATATATCATAAATGTCACTTTTGGGAAATTTTACATGTTATTGAAATTACATTAACTCACAAGGTGTAAATAACATAATATCACGGTAAGATTAAAAAGGGTAAAATTAGTGTTAAACCGACAAGATGAGGATTAAAAAATATTCAAAACTAGTATAATTTTTTATGGATTATGTTTATTCAACCCAAAATAATCTTATCTTGTAAATAAATAACTTTTGGATCATTAGGAACTGAAATTGAATTTATACTAATTTAATATTTTAAGATCTTCCAAAAGTGCCCCTTACCCCTCTTATAAAAGGGGAATTCTCCTTCACTTTAACTATTACTCACCCATGCATACACATATAATATTGTATTACTAGTTTTTATTTAATAAGATAATGTTATTTTTAGAAGTTACTTAGAAATAGTAATGTTGAATATTTTTTAATCACAAAGTATTGGTGCATAAAAATGAAATTTAAGTAGATAAAATATTTCCACACCATTATAATACTTGAAAAAAGACTAATACTGACACATATGGAACATATTGGAATGGGAGAGTTGAATACAAGATAAGTATTTGAAATAAAAGATAGCGGTGGAGGCAGAGATGGAGTCAAGATGTGAGATTTAGATAAACGATGGAATAAAATCTAGAGAGATTTATATGGTTTTTGGATTTTGATTGGAGTCTATGGGCTTGAAATGATGAATGGGTGAGGATTAGTAGAAAACCTGATCTCATTTAATGTGGTGTCATTGAAATATAATAGGTATAATTAGATAAAAATTGACTGTTGGATTCATCAATTTGGAAATTATTTTTCTTCCCTTCATAACAATTTTGGTATTGATCCCAAAATCCTGTTGATGGGAATAGAAGAGTCTAAAATACTTTAATACACATGTTAAAAACCTTCAATCTATGTAAATGAAGCCTCCTAGGAACTACATTGTTATCTATTCATTGAAATTATATATATATATATATATATATATATATATTTCATTTTCATTCCAATACCTCCACATGAACTCATGAATATAGTTACATAAGATATTAAAAGTTTACATATCATGAAATAATGTCAAAAAAATTAAAATGGAAATAGGAATTGCATCAATGAAGGAGTGGAACTTCCTTAAAAATCTAAAATGGCTTGAGACTTCTCTATAATATTGGATAGGTGTGACATTTCCCCATCATCTGAATTTCTACCTTCTTAAGTGAATGTCAAGAGAGTTGGGTTGTGGGTTTTAAAGCTCGCATGAACAAAGACCAATCAAGGGTAAGCAGAGCCTTCAACCCCTTCAGAAGACCTGACAACATGAAATTGAATAAAAAAATAGATGAAGATAGATTAAATAGTTATATATCATGAGAATCAATATCAAAATTTAATATAGCATCAGAATCAATATCACCATTCTATAAAAATACAATATTGTATAAAACAATAAGTGCATATAGAATATGCAAACACATAGGTGAATATAGATTCTAGAAACAAAAAGTTTCCTTCCTATACTGGTGCTATTAACATTTCCATAATTAATTATATTGTCCAATGGGTGATCTACAGTGTTGAGTCCAAGCATGTGAAGAACGAAATGACAAGGCAAGTTGAGCACGGTTATGCAATTAGAGGAAACATTTCTTTGGCGTTCAACAAAAAAGAATTAATGAATTTAAGTGGAATATAATAGTTTTTATAAACGATAGCATAAACACAATACCTGATTTCCATTGTCAATGATGCCATCCGACTCACTGTGAAAAACAAAAATATCAATAAAATGAATATCAAGAAATAAGGGCTTAAAATGTTAATGTTTTCCTGACTATCATGTGCTTAGAGTATGATACCACATTATACTCTTATAGATATAATATTTTCATCATTTTTTATATTTAATTCAATGATTTAATCTATAAAAATTGAACAAGTTGAGTTAATTACATCAATTTTGGGTTTATGATATGTTTTGGGCTAAAACTGGAAAACTTCTTAATTTGGAAATATTGACATATTTTAATCCCTTTTGCAATTCATGCATATATTTTAAAATATAAATAAAATTAATGTGATTCTTTTTTTATTCGGTTCATATATTTATTTTCTTCCTTTTTTATTTTTGGACCTGGATTTAATGCAGCCATTAATGGGTCTGAAAAATTCAATCAATGTGGAAAAATATTTTGGACGACCATGTGGACACCACCTCAATAAATTGATATTAAATCAGTCTACATACATCAAATTTGTGTGATTCCAATTGTATTGGAACTAGAATTAAATGTGGCATTCAGATATTGAAGATCATGAATATTTTACTCCATTAAGGCGGTCCAAGAATGCTGAACTTGTCAGGAAGGAAAAAGGAAACATTCGGCCAGAATTAAATCTAGAATTGAATTAGAAATATCTATTAAAAAAAGTTCTGATAAAGCTGAAATTCTGTTATTAGACGTAAAACATATTTTGACAGATATTTCAAGAACTAAACATCTCAAAATTCAGCCATTAAATTGGATGAACAGGGACAAACTTTCGGTGGACCGAATCTGCAGCAAATCTTAAAGAGATATTTTGAAGATCTTAAATTTGAAAACCGAAGGATGGAATGCCTTGGCCTATATAAGGATGAGTTCATCCATGATGAACAAGGGAGTTCGACACCAACATTGGAGTGGAGGCTCCGAGACTTTCTACTAACATAGGAATTTTATTTTCTTCTCTTTTTATTTTTAGTTTTATTTTCCCATGTAATGCATTCATATTTTAATTAAAGTGTTTACACCTTCTTTCCCACCATCTTTCTTTTCCAAATTTAATTTAATTTCTTTCTCTCTACCTTATTTCTATCATGATCTCTATGCACTTCTCCATAGAAAGTGACTAACTCGAGGCTTGGCCCTGGGGGAGGATTCACGGTGTTCTTTAGTATTGTGCTACACTTCAAAATGTTTTTATTCTATTTGTGGGGGAGGCGGGAATAATGCATGGGTGCGACGGTCGTCCACCATGACACTATTCCGAAATAAATTTCCTTTCTTTGATTAATTAATATTCTCTCCCTTCTCTTATTCAATCCCTTCATTCGGTGGAGTTGGGGTTTTTATAAGGGATTAAACGGCATACGGTGGAGTCAGGTCTTGTAGGAATAACATTCTCGGTTGAGGTGTTACCCTATTTGACTATTGTAGGAGGTGTGGTTTGGTGTGCCGGACGCATACTAAAATCAAAAAATAATTAATTCAAGGGAAATTAATTCATTAATGAGGTTTCAATAAATGAATTATAAAATGGAATTTAAATAACAAATAAATAATGAATGAACCCGTTTTATCCAACCCTCGGACTATGTTTTTTCTTGAATAATTTCATTATGTAATTGCATGTTAGTTTTAACATTTAATAGGACTTTTAAATTATTTTTCATGCTTATATTAATTAAAAACATTTAAAAATTATTAGTTTAGTTGATATAGATTAAGTAGTTGAACAGCTGATAAGGCTCCTCAAGTTAGACGACCCTAGTCAGCCACTGAGTTGCATTAGGAAAACATATAAATTGATTTTACCACGCCCTATGACAGGCATGCGTCAAAACTGGCACCGTTTCTGGGGAGCTAATCGGTTGTTTACTTTACTTTTTCTATTTTCCAATTTTAGGTATTTTTTATTTTTTTTAAAAAATAATATAAAAAAAATACTTTTCCCTGATGTATTCAAATTCAGATTTTTATGCATGGAATGATTAATCGCAGGTGAAATATCTATAACCCCAAGTGGATTATAGAGATCTAAATGCCCCGGTGGATAGGATTATCAATGCCCTAAATGACTTTTGGAGAAAAATGCAAATCGTGTTTGACTATGTTCGATCACAAAGTGAGCAACCCGAGCCTGAACAAGAGCAAGATCCTAAGCAAGCTGTGGAAGAAATTGCCCCCCTAGTTTTTGATGTTGAAGAACCTGAGGGGGGTAGAAGAGGATGTTCCTTAAGATTAATTCCACCTATATCAGCCATTTCTAGAGGAGATAGATGAAAGATCATTTTCTACTAATTTATAAGAGGGTGATCATGTGAATTTGGAGAAATTTTTGAGTGCATGGGCATAAATTGAAATGCAACATGATCTCCTAATTCCATACAAAGTAGAAAAAAACCACCTTTATACCTCTCTCTATCCTTGTAATATGAAGAAGCCACCCAAAATGGAGAATTTGAAGAAAGAATGGAGGATCCTGACTACCTACCTCTAACAAGTAAAGATCGACTCCAAGAGGCACTTATCATAGAAAAAGTGATTGAACTAGAAGCAGCTTAGGGAGTTGATACTTCCTTGAACTCTAACTTTTCTGATTTCATTCAATCTGATTTGATTATCACTCCTTATGACTTTGAATTTTCAGATTCATTCAATCCTTGTATCACCTTAGAGGATGATGAAGAAGGATAAATTTCCCCTGTTCAGGAACACCTGGAGATCCCTGAGGATATTGGTCATATACTTGAGGAAGCCCATGAAGAGATATAAGTGGATCTTCTTGAAGAACCAAATCTACAAGCTGTCTACCTTAAAAGGGATTATTTTGAAATTAATGCTTTAAATTTAAATTTTGAATCTCCCTTTGATTATTCTTTTCATGCAACACATCTCAAGAAACCACTGGATTTTGAAGAAGACATTTCATAAGTAGCAGTTGAAGAGGAGGAGGTTCCATACTTCATCCTACCCCCACCATGAAAGAAGTACCTAATAGTGAAGGTGGTAGATCTGGTGTACTCTATCAAAGGAATTCTCCTCAACAAGAACAAAAAACTACAATCTGGGAAGAGGAACATGTGGTGGTTCATGTCCAAGAAGATCCAACCACCATAAGATTATGGATAACAGCTGGTACTACCCTCTGGAGGCAGTAAAAGAATCCAGAGCCCACTTAGGGATCATACCAAGACTTATCTTTTCTTTCTTTCTAGGAATTTAGATTCCAATTTCTTTTCATAGATGTAGGTTAGCATGCATCCCAATATATCTTATATTTTTGAGCATTAATGACATCATCCTTTCACTTAATTGAGTAATTCTCTTTTTTAGGTTCATGATGGAAGAAAGGAACCCTCAAACGGAAAGATTCCAAGATTCATTTCAAATGGAAGTACACTTTTAATGTTTAATTTTGAAACTCCTTACATTTTTGTTTTGTGATTTAAAATGGAATTGAATTCCCACACATGAATTATGTTTTTCTTGACTTATCTAGGAGTCATGAGTTTCATAGGATTCATTAATTCTATGTTTTGGATTTAAATGTTAATGAGATTGAATGATTAAAATGGATAATTTTATGATTAATGTGAAGCAAGAATATTCAAATAAGGACACATGATTTGAAGGAATTAATTGATTCATGTAAATGAAATTTCTCTAAAATTTATCATTATTTGAATTTTTGAAATTCATGTGAATTAATTTATTATTATTAATCATGCCATGAGTGATTGTCCAATGTCATATTCCCATTACTGAGAGGATTTCTAGAACAAATATTTCCAATTTTATGTGGAGCATATTTCTTAAGTGATCTTGGGACATGCCACCTACCAGAACTTGTATTGAAACCTGTCAAATCTATGTCTTTACAAAAACACATTTAAAATCATTGAGGCACTAAATTGGATAGCAACTTATTTACCTGAGACCCAACCTTACATTTATCCTTTGTTATCCCATAGAATCCACAAATTTCCTTATAGGTTTAAGCCAAATTACAAGCTTATATTTCCTTACCTACCTCCACTTTTAGTATTTTTGCATAAATATTTCAAGTTTGAGTGTGGGGGAAGGGCCTTTCATGTGCGTTTATTGGGATATGTATCATTTTTGGGTGGTGTAAGGTGTGTGTCATCATTTTGGACAATGTATTATTAGAAAATTCGGTATGAATCATCATTTCATTATGCTTCTTTCATTTCATCTGGTTCCCCTTAAAAAATGAGAAAATAAATATGTGCCTTTATGGAGCTTTAAAATAAAGGGGAAAATAAATATGTGCCTTTGTGGAGATTTACAAAAAAATAAAAAAAGAGAGGAGGAGAATTTGGGTGATATCATTCTTTGTAATCATTTATTCACTCATGACCCATGTCATTAAAAGGGTGTGGTGTTGTGTTTCACATTATCAAGGGGATTTGAGTGAGGTTCATCCTGTGTTTTCGATTGATTAATCATGCATTGTACATAATAGTCAAACCTCCTACTTCTGGCCATAAATTATTCCAATAATTTACCCACCAACCCTAAGTCACAGAGTCATTTGAACCTTTATTGCAAGCCCTCTTGATTTTATGTGCATTTTCTCTTTACAAAGTGGAGAAAATAGTTCATTTACAAGCCTGTGGATAAGGAGCATGTTCTCATGATATGATCATAAATCCATTATTAATTGTATCATGAGTGATGAGATAAAATATTCAAAACAGTGGTTGATCATGATTTGGCATGTTTAATAATAATAAATTGAGAAGCTTGAATGAATTAAAGGATAAGCTCCATCATTTTTCAAAGGGGAAAAGTAAAATGCATGAATTGATTGTTTCTTTGAAAAATGGGAAATTAAATTGATATTTTTTGTGGAACTTAAAATTTTGATTGTGCATTGATAATAATTTGATTTTATTTCATCGAAATTTAAATATTGGTGACATTGGTGCCCTTTGAATTCCATGTTGAGATTTTATTCTTGAGGACAAACATAGTTTAATTGTGGGGGAATTGATAGATAAAATATTTTCATCATTTTTTATATTTAATTAAATTATTTAATCCCTAAAAATTGAACTAGTTGATTTAATTACATCAATTTTGGATTTATGATATGTTTCGGGCTAAAACTGAAAAACTGCTTAATTTGGAAATATTGACAGATTTTAATCACTTTTCTAATTCATGCATATCTTTTAAAGTATAAATCCAATTAATGTGATTATTTTTTTATTCGGTTCATATATTTATTTTATTAATAGTTTATATTTGGACCAGGATTTAATGCAACCATTAATGGGTCCAAAAAATTCAATCAATGTGTAAACATATTTTGAACGACCGTGTGGACCCCACCTCAATAAATTGATAATAAATCAGTCTAAATATATCCAATTTTTGTGATTACAATTGTATTGGAACGATAATTAAATGGGTCGTTCGGATGTTGACGATCTTGAAGATTTTTCTCCATTAAGGTGGTCCATGAATGCTTAACTTGTGGGGAAAGAAAAAAGGAAACATTCGGCCAGAATTAAATCTAGAATTTAATAAGCAATATCTCTTACTAAAAAGTGAAGATAAAGCTTAAATTTTGTGATCAAACGTAAAACATATTTTGGAAGATCTCTCAAAAAGTATCCATCTCAAAATTAGGCCATTAAATTGGCCGAACATGGTCAAGCGTTCGGTGGAGTGAATCTGCAAAAATCTTAAAGAGAGATTTTGAAGATCTTTAATATGAAGACCGAAGGATGGAATGCCTTGTCCTATATAAGGAGGAGTTCATCCATGCAGAAGAGGGGAGTTTGACACCAACTTTGGAGAGGTGTCTCTGGGACTTGCTGCTAACATCGTAATTTTCCTTTCTTCTCATTTTATTTTTAGTTTTATTTTCCCATGTAATGCATTCATATTTTAATTAAAGTGTTTCCACCTTCTTTCCCACCGTCTTTTTTTTCCAAATTTAATCTAATTTCTTTCTCTCTCTCCCTTATTTCCATCATGATCACTATGCACTTCATCATGTAAAGTGACTAACTTGAGCCTTGTCCCTGGGGGATGATTCATGGTCTTCTTTATTATTGTGCTACAATTCAAAATGTTTTTATTCTATTTGTAGTGGAGGCGGGAATAATGCACGGGTGTGACGGTCTTCCACCATGACACTATTCCCAAATCCATTTATTTTCCTTTATTAATTCATATTTCTTGCCTTCTCTTAGGAAATCCCTTCATACGGTGGAGTTGGGGTTTTCCTAAGGGATGAAACGACATACGGTGGAGTCGGGTCTTGTAGGAATAACATTCTCGGTTGAGGTGTTACCCTATTGGACTATTCGAGGAGGTGTGGATTGGTGTGCCGAACGCATACTAAAATCACACACTAAATAAATCAAGGAAAAGTAATTCATTAATGAGGTTTTAATAAATGAATTATCAAAATTGAATTTAAATGACAAATAAATAATGAATGAACCCATGTTATCCAACCCTAGGACTAAGTTCTTTCTTCAATAATTTATTTCTGTAATTGCATGTTATTTTTAACATTTAAGCTGACTTTTAAATTTTATTTAATTATTATATTAATTAAAAACATAAAAAAATAATTATTTTAGTTGATATAGATTAGGTAGGTGAACAACTGATAAAAATCCTCAAGTGAGACGACCCTAGTCCGCCACTGTGCTTCATTAGGAAAACATAGAAATTGCTTTTGCCACGCCATACGACAGGCGTGCATCAAAACTTGCATCATTGTCGGGGAGCTAATCGGTTGCTTTATTTTTTCTATTTTCAAATTTTAGATATTTTTCATTTTAAGAAAAATAATAATATCAAAAGAAATACTTTTCCATGATATATTCAAATTCAAATTTTTATGCATGGAATGATTACTCGCAGGTGCAATATCAAGAACCTGAAGTGGATTATAGAGATCTAAATGCCCGGGTGGATAGGATTATCAATGCTCTGGATGACTTGGGGAGAAAAATGAAAATCGCATTTGACTATGTCCGAGCACAAAGTTATCAACCCGAGCCTGAATACGAGCAAGAGCCTGAGCAAGCTGTGGAAGAAATTGCACCCCTAGTTTTTGATGTTGAAGAACCTTAGGGGGTAAAAGAGGATGTTCATGAAGATCAATTCCACCTCTCTCAACCATTTCTAGAGGAGATAGATGAAAGATCAATTTCTACTAATTTTACAAGAGGGAGATCATGTGAATTTTGAGAAATTTTGGAATCCATGGGCAGAAATTGAAATGTAACATGATCTCTTAATTTCATAAAAAGTAGAATAAAACCCACCTTTATACCACTCTCTAGCCTTGGAAGATGAAGAAGCCACCCAAATGGGAGAACTTGAAGAAATACTGGAGGATCCTGACTACCTACCTCCATCATGTGAAGATTGACTCCAAGAGGCACTTATCATAGAAAAAGTGATTGTACCAAAAGCAGCTTAGGGAGACGATACATTCTTGCACTTTAACTTTCTTGATTTCATTCAATCTGATTTGATTATCACTCCTTATGACTTTGAATTTTCAGATTCATTCAATCCTTGTATCACCTTGGAGGATGATGAAGATGGAGAAATTGCACCTGTTGAGGAACATTGGGAGATACCTAAGGATATTGATCGTCTACTTGAGGAAGCCCATGAAGATATATAAGTGGATCTGCCTGAAGAACCAAATATACAAGATGCCTACCTTAAAAGGGAAGATTTTGAAATTAATGCTTTAAATTTAAATTTTGAATCTTCCTTTGATTATTCTCTTCTTGCAGCACATCTCGAGCAACCACTGGATTTTGGAGAAGACATTTCACAAGTAGCAAATGAAGAGGAGGATGTTCCATACTTCATCCTACCCCCGCCATGCAAGAAGTACCTAATTGTTAAGGGGGTGTATCTGGTGTACTCTATCAAAGTAATTCTCCTCAACAAGAACAAAGAACTACAATCTGGGAAGAGGAACATGTGGTGGTTCATGTCCAAGATGATCCACCCACCATCAGATTATGGATAATATCTAGTACCGCCCTCTGGATGCAGTAAAATAATCCAGTTCCCACTTGGGGGATCATACCAAGACTTATATTTACTTTCTTTCTAGGAATTTATATTCCAATTTCTTTTCATAGAAGTAGGATATCATGCAGCCCAATCCCTCCTATAGTTTTGAGCATTAATGACATGATCCTTTCACTTAATTGAGTAATTCTTTTTTGTAGGTTCATGATGGAAAAAGGGAACCCTCAAACAGAAAGATACCAAGCTTCATTTTAAATGGGAGTAAAATTTTAATATTTAATTTTGAAACTCCTTACATTTTTGTTTTGTGATTTAAAATGGAATTGAATTCCCACACTTGAATCTTGTTTTTCATGACTTCTCTAGGACACATGAGTTTCATAGGATTCAGTAATGCCATGTTTTAGATTTAAATGTTAATGAGATTTAATGATTGAAATGGATAATTGGATGATTAATGTGAAGCAAGGATATTGAAATAAGGACTCGTGATTTGATGGAATTAATTGATTCATGTAAATGAAATTTCTCCACCATTTTTCACGCTTTGAATTTTTGAAATTCATGTGAATTAATTTATTATTATTAATCATGCCATGAGTGATTTTCCAGTGTCATATTCCTATTCCTGAGAGGATTTCTAGACCAAATATTTCCTATTTTATCTTGAGCATATTTCTTGAGTGATCATGGGATGTGCCACCTAACAGAACTTATATTGAAACATGTCAAAGATATGACTGTATAAAAATAAATTTAAAATGATTCGGGCACTACATTTTCTAGCCACATATTTACCTGAGACCCACCCTTACATTTATTCTTCATTATCCATAGAATCCAGGAATTTCCTTATAGGTTTAAGCCACATTACAAGCTGATATTTCCTTACCTACCTCCACTTTTAGTATTTTCTCATGAATATTTCATGTTTTAGTGTGGGGGAAGGGCCTTTTGTGTGCGTTTATTGGGATATGTATCATTTTTGGGTGGTGTAAGCGGTGTGTCATCATTTTGGGAAATTTATTTTTAGAAAACTAGGTATGAGTCATCATTTCATTATGCATCTTTCATTTCATATGATTCTCCTTAAAAAATGAGAAAATAAAGTTGTGCCTTTCTAGATCTTTAAAAAAAAGTGGAAAATAAAGTTGTGCCTTTCTTGAGATTTACAAAAAAATAAAAAAAATAGAGGAGGATAACTTGGATGATATCATTCTTTGTAATCATTTATTGAGTCATGACCCATGTCATTAAGAGGGGGTGGTGCTGTGTTTCACATTATCAAGGGGATTTGAGTGAGGTTTATCCTGTGTTTTAACTTGATTAATCATGAATTGTACATAATAGTCAAACCTCCTACTTCTGGCCTTAAATTATTTCAATCATTTACCCACCAACCCTAAGCCACATAGTCATTTGAACTTTTATTTCAAGCCCTCTTGATTTTCTTGTGTGTTTGGTCTTTACAAAGTGGAGAAAGTAGTTCCTTTAGAAGCCTATGGATAATGAGCATGTCCTCATGATATGAGAATAACTCCATTCTTAATTGTATCATGAGTGATGAGATAAAAGATTCAAAAGAGAGGTAGATAATTATTTGTCATGTCTAATAATAATAAATTGAGAAGCTTGAATGAATGAAAGGAGAAGCTCCATCATTTTTCAAAGGGGGAAAGTAAAATGCATGAATTGATTGTTTCTTTGAAAAATGGGAAATTAAATTGATATTTTTTGTGGAACTTGAATATTTGATTTTTCATTGATAATAATTTGATTTTATTTCATGGAAAATTAAATATTGGTCGCATTGGTGCCATTTGAATTCCATGTTGAGATTCTATGCTTGAGGACAAGCATAGTTTAAGTGTGGGGGAATTGATAGAGATAATATTATCATCATTTATTTATTTAATTCAATGATTTAATCCCTAAAAATCGAACAAGTTGAGTTAATTACATCAATTTTGGATTTATGATATGTTTTGGGATAAAACTGGAAAACTGCTTAATTTGGAAATATTGACAGATTATAATCACTTTTGTAATTCACGCATATCGTTTATAGAATATAAATCCAATTAATGTGATTATTTTTTATTCGTTTAATTTATTTATTTTCTACATCTTTTATTTTTGGACCATGATTTAATTCATCCATTAATGGGTCCGAAAAATTCAATCAATGTGGAAAACTATTTTGGACGACCATGTGGACCCCACCACAATAAATTGATAATAAATCGGTCTACATACATCAAATTTGTGTGATTCCAATTGTATTGGAACGATAATCAAATGGGGCGTTCGTATGTTGATGATGTTGAATATTTTCCTCAATTACGGCGGTCCATGAATGTTGAACTTGTGAGGAAGGAAAAAAGGAAACATTCAGCCAGAATTAAATTTAAAATTGAATTAGAAATATCTCTTACTAAAAATTGCAAATAAAGATGAAATTTTTTGATCAAACGTAAAACATATTTTGGAAGATCTTTCTAGAAGTAACCATCTCAAAATTCGGCCATTAAATTGTCCGAACATGGTCAGGAATTCGGTACATAGAATCTATAGCAAATCTTAAAGAGAGATTTTGCAGATCATAAATTTGAAGACGGAAGGATGGAATGCCTTGGCCTATATAAGGAGGAGTTCATCCATGCAGAAGAGGGGAGTTCGACACCAACATTGGAGTGGAGGCTCCGAGACTTGCTGCTAACATAGGAATTTTCTTTTCTTCTCTTTTTATTTTTAGTTTTATTTTCCCATGTAAAGCATTCATATTTTAATTAAAGTGTTTCCACCTTCTTTCCCACTGTCTTCCTTTTCCAAATTTAATCTAATTTCATTATCTATCCCTTCTTTCCATCATGATATCTATTCACTTCACCATGGAAAGTGACTAACTCGAGGCTTGGACCTGGGGGAGGATTCACGGTGTTCTTTATTATTGTTCTACAATTCAAAATGTTTATATTCTATTTCTGGTGGAGGGAAAAATGTACGGGTGCGGCAGTCGTCCACCACGACACTATTCCCAAATCCATTTCTTTTCCTTGATTAATTAATATTTCCTCCATTCTCTTAGGAAATCCCTTCATATGGTGGAGTTGTGGATTTAATAAGGTATGAAATGGCATATGGTGAAGTCGGGTCTTGTAGGAATAATATTCTCAGTTGAGGTGTTACCCTATTTGACTATTGGAGGAGGTGTGGTTTGGTGTGCCAGACACATAATAAAATCACACACTAAATAAATCAAGGCAATGTAATTCACTAATAAGATTTCAATAAATGAATTATCAAATTTAATTTAAATAACAAATAAATAATGAATGAACCAGTGTTATCCAGCCCTAGGACCAAGTTCTTTCTTCAATAATTTCTTTATGTAATTGCATGTTAGTTTTAACATTTAATTTGGCTTTTAAATTTTATTTCATGCTTAGATTAATTAAAAACATTTAAAAATAATTATTTTAGTTGATATAGATTAATTAGGTGAACAACTGATAAAGCTTCTCAAGTGAGACGACCCTAGTCAGCCACTGTGCTGCATTAGGAAAACATATAAATTGGTTTTCCCACACCCTACGACAGGCGTATGTTAGACTCCATCCCTAAGACCTATGAAAATGCATCCATTATAATTAAAAATATGTAGAAAATGATATTTATGTACATTATACTAATATTATCATGTTATATCGAAATAGATGTAGGAATTTATAATAGAATAATTATAAAATCATTATCTTCTACAGTAGTTATAGTTTTTATATATGCAATGGAATATAAATTCTGTAGAAAAAATGGTAACAATTTGCGATGTTTTCCAAAGGGAACATCAATTTTGAACACTCTTATTGAACATCAAAGAAAAAGTATATCTAATTACTAAATAAATTAAGATAATAGTAAAATAATGTGTAGTTTTTTAGTCTGTAATTGATACTGAAATAATAATAATGAAGAATTGTTTTAGTTTAGCATTAAAATATAGTAGAGTAATAAAACAGCCATGGTAAAGGATAGGGGTCTGATATTTCTTCATTTTTGTAAGTATAGGGACGTCTTGTCCCATATTTTGAGTGGAATATTGTTTTTTAGAATAAGAAGGTAAAGTAGATAAGGTAATACATAAACCTGAAATGTGGGTGATTGATTAAACAGAAAATATATCATGTAGACAAGAATATGAAATAAAATAAAAAATATATAATAATATACATACCCATGGATAAGAATAATTCTCTCTATAGAATATAGTTCATGAAACTTTATTTATTGTTGCAATGTGTCTGTGTCATCTCTATAATCATATGATAATATAATTAATAATAATAATTTCCACTGTTAAGAATCAAATATTAAAAAATAAAAATTATTATATAATAATATTTTAGAGTACTAATTATTATTATAGGGATAGTGTAATTAAATAAAGATAATATTAGTGATATAAAACTAAAAACATTTACCAATATAAGTGTTTTTATTTAAAAATTGATATTTAGAAACAATTTGGATGAAACTGCATCTTTGTAAAATAGAAATCAATTGAAAACTATTCACTACTAAACTATTATAGTAGAAACATATTTTCTTCCATATTTTATTTCTCTTCTCATGTAACATGTTTGTATGAATCAACATACAATGAAAATGCATCAAATTCCACAATTCTAATTGACTACACAATTCATTGTGAATGATCATATCTAGAGGCCTTGAGTAATATTTTCCAGATCATGAGACTTTCATGACATATTCACAATTTTAGTACCTAATAAAAATTCCCTATTAAGAAACTAATGTAGAAAATTTAGTTGTTTAGTTAATGGGGAAAACTCACAATGTAAAGAACACACCAATTCTATGCTACATCATCCATGAAAAATCAAAACCATACCAATAAATTCAGAAGAATATCCCTCAACTGCATAACATCCCTGAAAAAGTGAAAAGGAGTAGGATATATGCACTCATAATGTAGTTAATTGTACCATAAAATATATTCTTTTAATACCATGTATAATATCAATTGATATACCTACACTTAAGGAATATCATTGGGGATTCCCTTTTAGCTTTCCAAATCCTAACCTAGTTGCTGCCTTTTACTGATGTTAGTCTAGTAAAATGAATTACCCACAGTTTTGTACCTATAAGTAATCATAGAAGAAAACATCTAAGAATTGATAAATTATTTTATGGATAAAAATATAAATTTGGAGGCACAATACCTTAAGGTGGGAAGTTCATGAAAAAGCTACAGATTAAACATCACCTGAAATTATTCATGGGTCACTGGTGAAGGGAAACTGGAAGTCGTAATACCCTTATGTTGGGAGAGCAGGGCATCTGATGCGATAAGCATGTAAAATATTTAAGGGATTTGCATATCAAAACTCTCAAACAATAGGATCAAACATTTTACTAATACATTTTTTGTACCTATAACTGTATTTATCCAGTAATAGATATACAATAAAATACAATACAAAAATTTTTATATCATCTTATGTTTCTGCTTTCCTCTATTTTTTGAAAATGAAAAGTGACAAATTTTCCAAAACCAAACACAACCCAATATACGATAAAAAATATTTATAACATCCTATAACATAATGATTCCTCATACAAGAAGTCAAAGAGGATTATCAATTATTACCTAGATTAATAAAGTTAAAAATAACAAAATCTATGATCTTCATAAAAGATTAATCATTTACAGATGTGAAAAGGAAGTTTTGTTAAAAAAAGACAATAGTAACACTAATAAAAATAAAAACTAAATAAATAAGACGAGTTCGAATTAAATAATAAAAGCCTTCGGTTTTATGTCATGGTGCATGACACCTTGAATATGAAAAATGGAAACCACACTTAAAATCTGCACAATAATGGCTTTGGATCTTTCTCTGTATATTTTACACCTCTACAACAGAAATGAGAATGATTTTGAAATAGAAAATATTGTTTTTGATTTTTTATAAATAAACTATATTAACTATTTAAAATTAATTCAAGCAACTCTCCGCCTTAACATAAACTAATAAGAAAGAAAAAATTGAAACATATTATATCACTAAATCCAACTTCAAATGAATATTTTCATTTCTTTTATACATATAAACCTAAATACATGTTTTGTACATAAATACACATTTTGTAAATATAACAGGTTTGACCCAACAATAGAAACTGAAAATATGTTTTGTACCTATAACTGTTTTGATCCTGTAATATAAAATGATCTTCTTTCAATCTGTATGGAAATGCATCTATTATAATATTAAAATGGAAATTTTGAAAGTGAATATACAATTAAAAATATGAATTTCAATATGTAAATTTTTAAAATGTATATGGTTTAATATATATGTTTCGATAAAAAAAATTTCATAAATTATGGTTTTACAAGAAATATGCAACTCATTTAACTCATTGAATCATTTCATGCATATATAGTTTAAAATATAATATTATCAGGGAATATAATAAAGGATCCATCTTTGTTAAAATAAAAAAAAGAAATTTAAGAAGAAGGGAAGTGAGTGAAAGGGTTTTGATCAGTGGATTCAACCATTTCATGTTTGGATCTAAATGTTTTCAAGATATACATAAAATTAAAAAAAAATAGTTGAACATAGTAAATTTATACAAAATATGAAAAAAAATCACCTCTCTACCCATTTTCATCAATAGGTTGAACATATGTCACATTAATTATAAAAATACAACATAACACATGTGACAGTTCATCAAAGGTGCAAATATTATTCCGTATACTTACATTGGGAGATTCAATAATTTATATCTTTATTCCTAATAAAATACAATTAGAATATTAATTATCCATCACAACCCAAATGGCATTTTTCATCTTGGATTATATATCCACTGTACCACAAGTTGATGAATAGATAGTCAATATATTGACATCTATCATAAATCGAATGGTCAGATAATCTTAATAATAATGAATGTTCAATTCAAACTACATAATTTGTTCCACTGGAATTGTTTGGATAAAAAATCATAAATCTCTGGGATCATCTGTGAGAAGGATTTTGTGATATCAGATTTTTTGTCTGAAGTTGAGCCTGAATGGGACCTCTAGTGGCCACTGGCCCAGTCACTAGAAAATGTGGGGGGCATCAAAGAAATTTTCCAAATAATGACAAGTGAATTAACTAGTTGCTATAAATTTCTTACTGGAAATTCCAAATAATGAGAAATATTGTTGTGTGCACAGACAAAAAATGTAGTTGAGGGTGATAAAGGTAATAATAATGTATCAAAAACATTCCAAGGCAACACTAGAATAATTAATTTCAATCATACCAAAACATTGAAAAATAAAATAGTTAGATATTTGACCAGTAAAAAAAATCACACCACAAATCTAAATTAATGATGTTGTAATGGACATAGTTACATATATAAAAGATGACCAACAACCAATCTTATGTGCCTGACATCGCCACAATTCCCACAAGTTGAATCATTAATAAAACATAAATTCTTCCATGAACATATTACAAACTAATAAATATATGATTCACAACGGCAACGGAAAATTAGAAAAATAATTAATCTCATACCTGAAGTGAAAAGATATTGCAGAATGGAATGGAAGATACATGAAGTGAGATGAGAAGATATAATGATAGGCATAATAATAACTATTGTATATGTTTTTTATTTTCAACCATCATATGAAAAATTAGACAACTAAATTTGAACCCGTTCAGTATACAAGTGAAACGATATGTGAAATAAAGAATCAAGGATTCAGGTTTTAGAATAGGTAATTAATATCATACCTAAACTATGAAGCTGATGAGGGAGGGAATAGAAGATGCAATACATAGGCGGAGGAAGTGTCCCGAGAAGAAATAATCACAAACCACAACTGCAAAGTGGATGTGGGGTGGAATAGGGATTTTCATCCATAGTCGTAGGTAGTGAGTCAAGAATAAATAACTACATACCTAAAGTTAAAAAGTGGTGCAGAATAGAAGAGGGTTTGTGATGAATAGAGACATATATGGTGTGTGATGAATGGAGATCTACAAGGATCTAGGAGTATGAAGGATGGGTAGATGAAGGTTGGTGTTTAGAGATGGAGTGTTGTAGGTAGTACTAGATGTGCGAGATTGGGATCTTCGAATAGTAGGAAAATGGAAACCCTTAGTTGAGGGTATGAATTTTCTATGGAGGGAGCCTCAAATAATGGTGGTGATTGGCGGTAGATGCAGGAAAATTTAACACGGAGAGTCGCGTTTTAGATACGTGGAACGGTGTGGAGGTGACACGTCAGCTGGAGAAAACCCATGATTAGTAAATATAGTAGATTCACACCTCTAAATACATTTGGTTTAGACTACCCCAAACCATTTACTCTCCCAACATCCCTCAATACATCCTATAGTCCATTAATTTGGTATAAATCTATTCTATTTTTTGTGAAAATCAAAATGAGACACCCAAAAAATATTTAATTATCTTGTCACCTCTTTCAAAGTTCTTTTCATATTCTACTTCGAATTTCTATGTTGTTTCCATACCAAAGTAATATATTCAATATCATAAATATACTGAGATTATATTATAATAATGGGACAACCATATTCCTCAATTTTTCTATTCTATTAATAATAATATCCCCATGCGTGCGTACATACGGCTTACCATCTCCACATCATGGTGTAATTTGTTATTCAACGCTAATTGGTATGAATCAGTATAATAATGAGTATAATAAAGAAAATTAATTATTATGACATAATAATGTTTCTTTATAATAATGTAAAATTCAATTTCATACCATTTAACCATTTAGGTAATGATATTGTTGCTTGTGTGTACGTACGACCTACCATCTCCATGACGTAATGAGATTCGTTCTTCATGTTAACCATTCAAGAATGATTATAAAATACATATGATAAGTAAATATAATATTTATGAACTTAATATCATTTTGGATATGAATACAATATGTCATATGCATAAGAAACATTACTTACATGAAAAAAACATGCATAGGAAAATTAAGTAGTTAACAACCTATACAATGGTAATACTAATATATTATTAACAAAATTATATAAGAGGAACATATATAATACATAAATATGGATATGGTTAGTTTATAATTTAATAACATTATTTAACCATTATAAAATAGGTTAACTCACCCTAGACTAAAGGAAAATACAAGGTAAGGGTTAATTTAACAATCTCATTATTATTACAGATTGTTCATGTGTCAGTATTTACTATGACATATTTATCATCCATATCCATGTTCATAAAAAAAATTCAGAATGAATCTTTTTAAGGTTTTATTTAAGGGAATATTTAACTAAAACATACTTTTAAATGTCTTAATGATTTATTCTTCTAAATCTTTCTCATTATTGTCTATGTTTTCCAAATGGTTTTGAGGATCTATTTATATGGAACTTGATGTTTTAAAATTTTAATTCCTTTTAGTACTTTTAAACTATTATGGGACACATTGATTTAAAAATATATTTTAAATTTATTCTTTTATAAAGTGTGATACTTTTTAATGTTTTCAAATTCAAAAATTGATATTTCTCTCAACGATTGTTAATGAATTTATTAAATTATTTTCATTTATGTCAACATCCTATGTTGGATTTTTTACTTATTTGAGGTCGGCTTATTGTGATACCATCTTCCATATTGTATTGAAGGGTCTATGAAATATTTTACTGTGGATGTGATATATTTACACCATTCATGTTTTATAGTTAAATTATTAACATTTCATATGATAGTTTTAATATGAATGATTATGTCATGTTTCACCCTTTTCATATATGGAATTCATTGTACATAGTACGTGGTGGTCAGGGCCCGCTATAGCCCCTCAATGCATCGATAGGTCTCATGAGACCAACAAGATATGGTTCTGGTCTAGGCCTTTCCCATTTATTTCTAGATATGTATTTGGTTGAGTCCTTAATCATTTATCTTTATATGTCTTGGTTGAGGCCTCGACAGTATGTTTCAGATGTCTGGAATTATGCATTCTTTCATTATGAGATTAGTTATTGATATTATATGTGATTATTTTAATATTATAATATCCATGAAAATGTTTTCATGGAATTATTTGATTTATTATTTCTATATTATGATAAAAATTATGTGTAAAAGTATTTTTTTTAGTTTTATACCTTTCCTTAATGGTTTATGCTTGTTTATGAAAGATTTTTCTATATTCTTTAACCTTACAGAGCATCTGAGGTCACTCATTTTGTATGTTTTATTTTCTAAAGATTCTAATAAGTATTTTATTATTGATATGTAGGGTTAATCTTGGAGAATATTGGCATTCTAAAATAATAGACTTTGTGAATATTATTTTTTGAATTGTAATGACAGGTTCATATATGTAATGTTTTTTCCAAGACTACTAAATTGATTGGTCCATCAGGACTTGATTCCTCATAATCATTTTAATTTATTAAAATAATGCACTGGATATGGGCTTCTGTAGTCATGGAATTACAATTGGTATGAGAGTAAGTTCATTAAAATTCTTAGAAATTAGATTTAGAAGGCTTATATGAGGGATCATAACCCTAAGATAGACTTTTAAAATATTTATATAATAACATCCTAGTTTTTTTTTTAAATATAAATTATGTGGATTTTACAATAAATAAATCCCTCTATGGATACTATATGTAGAAATGGTTCTGGAATAGATGTACCTAGTAGTAACAACTCTGACAAGGTGTTCAAAGCCTAAATCATAGTAACCTGGTTTAAGAAAATGGGATATATTGTGCACTTAGTTTGACACTCTTGGGGGATATGTTTAGGGTAATTCACATTTTCATTACAAACCATTATGATGGATTTAAGAGTAAATATTTCCCCAATGAAACGATTTTTATGATAATTTATTTTAAATACATAAATTTTTTAATTTAAGATTAGTATTTTACTAGTTTGGAATTATGCATTATGATTCATATCCTAATCTAGTGTCTACCATTATTTAGAAATGATTCCTAGTGGAGGGAAGGGAAACTGTATCAATGAATGTAATCCATGTATGTATTTCCCTTCTATGTAAGATAATTATAGAGGAGTTGGATATTCAACTAATGTTAAACATATTATAACTATAGAGGGATAGCTGACTCAGGTTATGAATAATAACCTTACATGTATGGAGTACCCTGATCCACAACACGAAGGATCAATGTTAGATCGCATCATGAGACAAAAACCACCAACATTCAATGGGACTATAAATCCTTTTGTAGCTGAGAAAATGGAAAAGTTCCTGAGAGAAAATATTTCTTACTTAAGTAATGAGAGCGAAAAAAAAATCATAGATTTTTATCATCCCTTAAGAGATGTGGATAAATGGTGGTCAGTAATTCAGAACAAAAAGGAGGGTAAAGAAGTATAAAATATATAGTGGAGTAAGTTTAATAAAATTTTATTAGAAAAATAATTTCCTCATGAACAGAGATCTGATATATAGAGATAGTTTCTGAGTCTAATGTAGAAGGAGAATGAGAATTTTGCAAAGTATGAATATAACTTCACTTGGTTAGAAGGAAGTGATGTAGACTACATATGTAATGCAAGGAGTATGATTGATCATTACATTGATGGGATAAATCCATTTCTTGAAAATTCATAGGTATCCCAAAATTTCTTATCAAACAAAGATATAGTATAATGTTCTATCAAGATTGAGAAACTGTAACACCTGAGACTTTTATGAGAAATATTTTTTTTATGTTATATAAATCATCAAAGGAACCTTTAACTACACACAACACTATCTTGGATTTCTTTACACGTAATCATGACCTTCCTCGATAGCTTGCGTCGTACGCAATACCAAGTTTCACTAAGCAACGATATGCTATTAAAATATTACTAAAACTAACCGTTATGAATAGTAATACCCACTTTTTGAAATTTTGTAAATTTTATTTTTCAAAATGGACTTCATTTTTGGATTGGGAATATCGAAATTGGCCTAGGGTGAAATTTTGGTATTTTTCTGAAAAATTTCAATTTTTGATGAATAGTGAAAACACTAGGTTACTATTTAAAAACCAACTTTTTATTAAAATAATTTTTTATTTTATTTAAATTTATTTTAGGTAAAAATTGATACATAATACCTATATAAGTTCAATTCAATTCATTGGAGTCATTTTATAATAATTTTAGATATATAAAAATTTTATTGAACTTTTCACCGTCTTTTACCCACCTCCTATAAGAATTTACAAATTTACATAAAACATAATTTTACCACTTCTGTGAGTGAAATTTCGAAAATTCGAGAGGCACGGTTAATATCAGGGACTAAAATGTGGTTCAATGAGATGAAAATAATTTTTAATGAATAGTAACTTTTTAATTTTTTTACCACGGTTAAAAGTAAATAGGGAAATTAAGGGTAAAAATGTTATTATTATTACCCTAACACATGTCCTAATTCTAATGGATAAGTGTAATTCGACCAAAAACAACCTTAGGAATAACATATGACCATTTAGGCCCACTTGGATTAGATTAGGACATTTATTATTAATTTATTTAAAGAAGGGTTAAAATAGTTAAAATCAAAGTTTAATAACTAAATAATTTTTAATATAGGGTTATAAATAATCTAATTTCCACTATAAATTTTCATTAGAAATATAAAAATATTTCCTAAATAATGGTATTTTATTTTTAATTTTTAGACAATAAATAATTTAATTTATTTATGACACAATGATGATGTAGTAATTATATTATTAATGAAATATTGACATAATTGATGTTATAAATACCCTAATAAATGTAATTTGAGACTTTTTATGAATTAAAATAATTTTATAGGTCAATATGACATGTTAGTATTTATTAAATTAACTTTTTTCGAACTAATCTTTCTGTTATGATTTTCACAAATATCAATTACCAAATAGTGTCAAAATTGACATAAAATAGTTTTTAAAACAAATATTATATTATTAACTGTTATTTTATTCCTAAAAATCTATGGTTCGGCCAAATGAATTATATAAGGTTATATATATTAATAAAAAACAACTTGGGGTTCTTTTTTCTTGTTATAGTATGTTTATTAACCTGATAGTGTAAGAAAACAAGAAGACACGGTAAAAGTTAAATTATCTAACTTAAAGTTAAATATAAATGATAAGGTTAAAATAGAAACCTAAACTTGCCTAAATTCTATTGGATAAGAGGATTTATACCCACCCCCACCTTATATTTTAAATAAATCAATTTGGAGTGATTAAAAACCGAATATGACTTTATAATAAAATAATAGTTTTAGTTTTTCCTAAGGTGCCCCTCTCCTCCCTTATAAAAGGGAACCTCCTCCCTCTCTTCCTCACACCACTTTGAGCCTTAAAGATCAGAAAACCCCTGAAAAATTCTCTTCTCCACTTCCCTAGAAACATTCTAGAGGTCCTGGTCTTCTTAAAAGACCAATTTTAGTGCCCTAAGAGGAGGTCTCAAAGAGGCGCTTCAAAGAAGAGGTAATGTCTGTTACCGATTCTTTCAACTTTATTTCTTCTTCCACTTCTTCTTATTTAGTTGTTTCATTATGAAGTAATAACATCAGTATCACTAATATACTGATATGTTATTATAATTATGAAACAACCCTATTTCACCATCTATCCATCCTACAGAAAACAAAATCATCGCGCGTGCGTACGTACGGAATACCGTCTCCACGCCGTGGTGTAATCTATTTTCCACCACCACCTTACTTGGATGGGTATAATGGTGTAAATAATAAATATATATTATTATTTTAAAGTGATATTTATTCTGAAATAGTATACATACACTCTAATACAATTCCACGATCATGGGATCGATATAATCGATCGTGCGTACGTACGGAATACCGTCTCCACGATGTGATGTGACTCGTTCTACATGATCTTCATTGCATAATGATTATATAAATGAATTTAATGAATGAATATGATATATATTACACTAATAAAATTCTTGAAATTAGGTATCTATAACCTAATGAGAAGAATAAGAATTTATTCGACAAAACACGCATAAGAACAAAAAGTAATAAACACCCGAATAACAAGTAGCAATGAAATATTACTAATAAGAAGCTAAGAATATGGCCATATATGATATCATAACAATTATTATGATTTTGTAATAAGTCAATTACATTATTTAAATCATTATACAGGAGGTTCGGACACTTACGAAGCAAATCGGACCTAAGGTAAGGGAAAATCTTGCAATCTCATTTTTATACGAGATTGTTTATACTTCAGAATTTACTGGGGAATATTTATCATCCACATTCATGTTTCCTCAATATGTAATATTTATATCCTTCTACAATTGTTTATATCCAATTTTACCCTTCAGTGAGTTTTTAGTAATAGATATGAAAGGAATCTTTTGTGGTTTTTCGTACGAGGTACTTTTTAACTTTTCCGACAAAAGTACGAGAAGAATGTTTTTTTAACTTATACGGCATGAATGGATTTTTAGAACATTATTTCCATGAAGCTTCCATTAAAAGTTTTCAAGGATATTTTTAATCAAGTTCATTTAGTTCAAAATTATATGACATGTTAGGAAAGGAAATGGTTTTTGAAGTATAAAGGATATTTTCCTCAAGAATGGAATTCAAGTGTTTTATGAAAATTATTTTCCATCGAAGATAATATAGGGTTATGTTTATATCCCTATTATTACATTGATTTGATTCTGTTGTGAGGGAATTATTTTTATGAATTCTTTTATCTTATATGTATTGTTTTATGATGTCACGATGTTTAAGAATCCTATTTTTATTACATGGGTTATGCAATGATGTATGATTTTCTTGATCTTGTGGCACAAATAAGAATGGTATCATTATGAGATGGGTGGGACATATATCTCCCTATAATTAATTGGTTAAAGATTCATATCTCATGAGATAGACATGTATGGAATACCAGGTTAAACCGGTTCAGTGAAATAGGACTGAAACGAGGAGTGAACTCAGTTCAGAAATGGACTTTGTCTGCTAAGATAGTCTTGGATATGAGTCTTGACTATAAAGAAATGATTATCTATGAGTATGTGTGTATGCCAAAAAGTTTCATGTTTTATGTTATGATTATTGGGATTACATTTCACTACTATGATTTATCCCATGTTATGAAATTATGATCTCTTTTTCATGTTAATATTTCCAAAATGTTATGTTCTTATGAATATGATGTGATTGATATTTCTTTTCTATACCCTTACTGAGAATTTGAGATCACCATTTTTTATGTTTTCTTTCCCCATGTCCAGACGAAGGTTATTAAGTAGCTTATTGCAAAAGGGACTCTAGATATGATGAAATAAATGGGAGATAATGTAGATGCTTTATGAACCAGTTGTTTATTTTTCTCAGTTTCTAAAGACACTATACCTATACGATCCTTTCCTGGTTTTGTTATATGTTGTAATAAGTGTGCTTCAATTTTGAAGTATTAACAATGTATGTAAAGTTTGGGTCGTTATAGAAACAATTTTATAAGACGTGTGAATTTAAGGGAATGTAAGAGAATAATATAATGATGTAGCAAGAGGCGGATAATCAGAAGAAGGGAATGAAGGATTTTCCCACATTTGAAAATAGTTGAATGAAACACCCTGGTTCCTACATGAAAGGAAAAGGAGTTTGTTTCATGTGTGGTGATAAAGGCCATCATGATCATGATTTTTAGGTAAATTAAGAATCTACAATTGTGAAATGCTATAATGTTAAATACATGGGATGTTATCCAAATTATTTTCCAAGATTCAAGTAAATATGGCTTAGAAGAAGTAAATGAATCAAGGTTATTCGCGTGTTGTTACTACTATTTAAGTGGAATAATTAATGTAGTTATGTTTTGGGATTCAAGATTTATGTTATTATATTTTGGTTATAAAAATAATGTGATATATAAGGATTTTACTACAATACTTCTTCTTTAAGGATTTGGAATCATGAATTATTTCATAAAATCATTTGAGGTTAAAAATTTATTTATTAATAACTGATATATTATGTTATTTGGGAAATTTTACGTTACGATTGATTTTTGGAAATTTAGATACCTTTTTAGATTATGAATTTGGACAAGAGTATTTTGGAAAAGTCTTAAGGTTGGAATGGATTAAGTTGAACATTGGATATTATTTTTGGAGGTTAAAGTATAATTTAATGGGCTAACCTCATTGGTTTTAGTAAAAATTTAGAGGATTAAAGAAATACTTACGGGCCTTATGATTTATCAAAAGTGATTCAGGTGTAAAAATTTTATTTTGGACATTCATTTCCAGGTGTAAGGGATGAAGTGAAAATATAGTGATGCACAACCAAAGGATGAGATTATTCTTATGACATAGAAAGAAATAAAATAAATAGTTTCTTAATTTTTCTTCCTACGGAAAGGATCTTGAAACCAAAAATTCTATCCTAGTAGTTTTTATGATAATTCAAGTGATCCCTTAGATAAATTAATATTTCTATCTTTTTTATTATTAACATTCTCCTCATCGTGTTCCATATCACTCTCCATCAGAACTTGATGGTTATATTTTCCTTTCATTACATATTTTCCTACATGAAACCCTATTATGCATTATCTCTAGTGACATTCATACTTCCTTTTATTTATTTTAAAATCGAGGTCTCATTAATCCATTTTCTAATGTGGTATTTCCATAATGATATTTTGAAATGAAAAACCCCTAATTTTCAATCCCATGTTTAAATTATGAGGACACAATTTGTTGAAGGAGGTGAGAATGTAACACCCCAAGTAATTATAATATTTTTATTTCTAAATAAATTTAATTTTTTTTCTTTTTTTATGTTGCACCATGTTAAGCTTAGACTACACACAACAATGAGTCGGCTTGCATTACACGTAAGGACCAATATTACCGAATAACAATATATAGATAAAATATTATTATTTAATATATTATAGCTATTAAATTATAAGTTATTAATATTATTAACCACATTTAAAATTTTATATATAATTTTAAAATTCATCTTATATGACCTGATATATTAATAAATTCAATTTTTCGAATAAAAGATGTATTTTCAAAAAATGTAGTTTTGTCACCATTCAATGGAGAAACCATTTTAAATTCAATATTTGAAACTTTTATATATTCAATTTCAAAAAATAATCTTATTCATTTGAATAGGTACATAACAATTTAGTTTGGAAAAATTTTGGTGTTTTTTCTGATAACTTTCATATTTTAATGAATAGCGAAAAATACTGCATTTTAATTAAAAACTGCTTTTCCATCTAATTTATTTATATTAATAGAATATCATTTTAATTGGTTTTAAGGTATAATTAGATTAATTTTTATTATTTAATATTATTTAGTTCATTAGAGTAATTTTCACATTAAAATTAGATATAAACACATGTCAATCTTATGATAGTTTTTACTTTTCAAAAACTCGTTTTCTCAAAAAAAAATTTCAAAGGGTATTAATTTTAAAATAATTACTAAAATATCAATGTTTTGAATTTTTAAAAATGGATTATATATTTGGAATCTATGTATCCTAATTATGTAAATTTATTCATTTTATTTTTTATCATTATAAATACTAACTTTAGTAATTATTTTCATTACCACGGTTAAAGGTAAATCAGGTAATTAAAGGTAAAAATAATATTATAATAATATAAATCTACCCTAACACTTGTATTAATTTAATTTTATGAGTCTATACCAAATATGAGTATACCTGGGTTGATTTTTGGACCACTTTGATCCACTTGGATGTTATTAGGACACTTATAAACATTTTATTTAAAATAAAGACCATGATGTCATAATCATGTCTCTCATATGTAAAACAATTGTAATTTGGGGTTATAAAAGTAATCTATATGAATATAAAATGTAATCAGAAATATAAAAATATTAACTATATCTAGGTAATTTATTTATAATTTTTAGGAAATAAAAAATTAAATCAAATGGTGTCACGAAACTGACGTAGTAATTTCTTAATTAATTAAAGAATGAAATAAATGATATTAAAAATTTTAAAATAAATATTATCTAACATAATTTATTTCATCCAATAACTTTATAGAATAAATTTACATGTTTTTTACTCTTTAAATTAGTTGGTTCTACGTTATTTTCCTTTTATGATATTTTTAAAAGTAAACTAATGAATAGTGTCAAATTAACACTATTGGTATTTTAAAACATAAAATATTTTATTAAATGACATTAAATTCATAAAAAACTAAGATTCATCCAAATTGTTAGTATAAGTCAAAATATATCATAAATGGTACTTATTGGATCTTTTTACATGTTATGAAAATTTCCTTAACTCACAAAGTGTAAATAACATAATATCATAGTAAGATTAAAAATGTTAAAATAAGGGATAAACTAAAAAGATAAGGATTGAAAATTTAACAAAACATGTCTAATTTTAATTGTATGATAGGTATTCTATGAAAAATTGTATTATATTATAAATAAATTATTTTGGAACCATTTGGAATTAACACTAAATTTATATTAATTTAATATTTTATGATTTTCTAATAGTTCCCATTACCCCTCTTGTAAAAGGGAACTACTCCTTATATTTAATTAACACATCCAAAGCCATTTGTATTGAAAAAATCCTAACCATTCACTCTACCAACATTCCTCACTACATACTACTGGTCATACATTGCATAGAAATCCATCCTAAAGATTCTTTTTGTGAAAATTAAAAGGAGACGCCTTAAAAAATAGGTAATTGTCTTATCCCCTCTTTCAATGTTATTTTATTCTTATAATTACTCTTTATATGTTTTTTCCATACCAAATTAATAAATAAATTATCATCCATATATTAAGATTCTATTATAATTATGGTACGATCATATTCCTCAATTTATCCGTCCTACAAATAATAATATCAACATGTGTGCGTACGTACGACTTACCGTCTCCACATCGTGGTGTAATTTGTTATTCAACGCTATTTTATTTGGGTGGGAATAATAATTAATATAATTGAGATAAATAATGATTATGAAGTATTAAGTGTTCTTTATAATTAATATACAATTCAATTTTATACCGTTTGACCATTAAATGAAAGATATTGTTGCTCGTGCATACGTATGGTCTACCGTCTCAACGATGTGATGAGATTAATTATCCAAATTAACCCTTCAATAATGATTATAAAAACCATATGATGAGTAAATATAATATTTATGAACATAACATCATTCTGGATATGAATACAATATTTCTTATGCATAAGAAATATGACTTACATGACAAAACATGCATAGGAAAATGAATTAGTAAACTCCTGAAACAATGGTAATACTAAAATATTATTAAAAAAATTGTATAAGACGATCATATATGATATTATAAATATGGATATGGTTCTGTTATAATTTAATAACATGATTTAACTGTTATAAAATAGGTTAAAACACCCTCAACTAAAATAAAATACAAATTAAGGTTTAATTATGAAATCTCATTATTATTCGATATTGTTTATGAGTAAGTATTTATTAGGACATATTTATTATCCATGTACATGTTTCTGAAAAAATTATTCTTTTTTAAGTTTATTTTAAGGAACTATTTAACTAAAACATCATTTTATTTTTCTTAATGATTTATTCTTCTAAATCTTTCTCATTAATGTCCATGTTTTCAAAATGGTTTTAATGATTTATTTATATGGTCATGAATGTTTTAAAATATTAATTCATATAAATAGTTTCAAAGTTTTATAAAGAACTTGTATTAGAAAATATCATTTTAAATGTCTTATTTTATAAATTTTGTGACTCATTAATATATTCAAATTCAAAAAGGGATATTTCTCTCAAAGAGATTTAATTAATTTATTAATTTATTTTCATCAATGTAAACATAATTTTTTTGTATTTTATGCTTATTTGAGGTAAACTTATTATGATATAATATTGCATATTTTATTAAAGGTTTTGTGATATATTTGACTGTGGATGTGTTATTTAATGCCATTCATGGTTTAAAGTTAAAGTATTAACATTTTTAATGCTAGTTTTAATATTAATGTTTATGCCACATTTCACCTTTTCATAAGAGGAATGCATTGTACATAGTACGTAACGGTTGGGGCCCACTATAACCCCTCGATTCATCAGTATGTATCATGAGACAAAATAGATATGGACTTCACCAAGGCCTTACCCATTTATTTTTAGATATGGATTTGGCTGAGGCGATAACCATTTATTTTCAGATGTCGTGGCTGAGGCCAAGATGGTATGTTTCAAATGTCCAGCATTATTCATGACTTCATTATGAGATTAGATATTGATATTTCATATGATTATTCAAAAAGTATAATAACCATGCTAATGTTTAAATGGAATTATATTATTTATTACATCAATATTATGCTAAGGATTATGTGTAAAAGTCTTCTGTTTCAGTTTTATACCTTTCCTTAATAGTTTATGCTTGTTTTTGAAAGATTCTTCTATATTATTTAACCTTACTGAGCATTTGAGCTCACCATTTTCAAATGTTTTATTTTCCCAGGATGCCAAGAAGTATTTTATGATTGATATTCAGGGTTAAGATAGGGTAATTATGGTGTTCTCAAAAAATGAACTATATGGATATTATGTTTTGAATTGTAATTAAATTTTCATGCATGTAATATATATATTACAAGACTACTAAACCAATCGTTCATTTGAGATTGAATTCCTTTTTATCATGTCAATGCATTAAAATAATGCACCAACTCCGGGCATCGAGGGTTAGGGAATTACAAGAAGTCTAACAAGAGAAGGTGAAATCACAAATAACAGAGTATCCAAACAATGGATATGTGGTAGGCCCAATGAATAAATCTAAAACTCAATTTAAGTATGATTATATCATGTGATAGCTAACATGGATAGTTATAAAGTTTTCTCTAGTGCAATTGGGACTGTCGTAAATGTGGGTTTCCTAGACTCAACAGGAAAAATTCTAACTGATTTACATATAATGTATACAATGAGTTATTTATGATTTATTCTTACAATAATATTATTGTTAATTTCTTCATCCATTATTTATATGGAAATGTCCTTAGATTACATGTTTTATCAAAATCTTATAATAGTTCCCAGGCTATAATGAGAACCTATATATACCATGAAAGTAATCTTTAACTTATGTCCTATGGTCTATATACATCATGATTAATGGACATAGATGATGTTTGGCTGTCATGTATTGGGGGATAACAAGCATTGATACTTCTTCTCATAAAGTTCACACATATTGAACATGAGTGTATGAGATCACGAGGACCGATTCGCCAATAAGAACACAACATTTTCTAGGTGTCATTGGTGGTTCTTATCTGTGAACATGTGTAATGGTCTCATAAATTGATATTATTATTAGTGTGTACCACTTTATTTTTTACATTAATTTATAAAAAACAATTGAATTGATGTCATAGTGTGGTAGATTGCATTGGGTGTGTCCTTGGTGATATGACATTGATTGAATGATCAAGACATAATTTTTCACTTCTTAGAAGAAGTGATATCTAATGACTAGCTATTTAGGATGGAAGTACCTTTACTAAGTCCATATCCTTTGTAGAAGAATTTAAGTCCATACAGTTAGTTCAATGAATAATAAATCAATAAATGATGATGAAAATATGTGAGCATCCTACTTTATGAGATATCAAAATGCAAAGAGATTATATTATACACCTTATGTTTGAAGGAATTGTTATTTTCTATATGAATTTTATTTATATTTTTAGGATCCTTAATGAGTTTATAGACTCAACTCCTAGTCTATGATTAATATTCACTACTATCAAGATAAGGTCTCAGAGGGTCACATGCTTAGTTCATTCAAAATACTATGCATATTATAATGAATAGTAGTATACGACGTTGTGGGTATCACCAAGGGGTATAAGAGATATTTGATATTAAATGGTCTTTATGAAATTAATAAATTCATAATATTAAAGTTTAGAATAATTGGTATTTACTAATAGTATTCACAATATATTAAGTGAATACATGGAAAAATATTTAATGAGAGGATATTGTTTTAATATTAATGGTTAGTTTAAATTTTTTTATATGATGTGTCATGTTAATGGATCAATTTTATCACATAATATATTTTATTATATTAATAGAAAGTAATAAAATATAAAAGATATTTATGACATTGTTATTTGGTTATATCATGTCGTTTATATCTTATTTAATGGGTAATGGAAATTTGGGTTTTGGGGATCCATTTATTCGTTGTTTTTACCTCACTATATAAGTGAGAGGTGGATCTCATATAGTGTACTATTCACCACACATTTTTAAGTGTCTATCTCTCCTCTCCCCCACTTACTAGAGAGAGAATCATTCAATCTGACAAACGGGTCCATGTTCTGATTCATGGATCAAAGTATAGAAATAACGGTGATCATCTGGATAATGAAAGAATCATCATATCCCCATAGTAGAACCTATATTTTGAAAATCAATTCCATAATAGACTTTTTAAGTGTGTAAGGATAATCTAGAGGGTCTATCTTTGGTTCCTTTAACCAATTTTCACTGATGGTTAGTGATTTTTTAATGAACATTCAAATAGAATGAGGTAATTTTTCAATTTAATATTTATGTTTAATTCCTTCCTATGAGATCCTCAGCTTTCATACTAGAATATTCATTATCAGAGATGACATAGTTACATCAATCAATGAGGAAACTTTTTAAATCTATGAATCATATTTTTTTTCGTGCCCCAGTACCATCAAAGGTAACATTAATAGATGATGTTTGGAAATTTCTTATTGTTTCACCACTTCTAGAGAGATGAGATTCCATGTTGACAATAGGTAGAAACTCTTATGGGAAATAAAGTCTTATGTTTTATTAAATTAAAAATTTTTATTGAATGACAATTTGAGGAAGAAAGATTTCCAGAATCAGATCATAAGTGCTCTCAATACTATTGAATGGGGCTGGTCAATTCATAAGATGGACCATCTAAGTAATAATTCATCAGATGATATGTCCCAGAGAATAATTTGATGTAAATCGATTAGTATAGGTCATAATTGTTGGATTTATGGTAAAAAGGGAGATATTGAGAAATATTATAGAAATCATATTGAGGCTTCCACTTCCAGACATACATGCTTGGTCAGTACAACCAATAAATTACCTATCTTGATACTGATCATTGTATTTCTAGAAGACTCATGGGTTATTAAATTAGAGGAATCATTTAATTAAATTGGGGAGAAAAAATTTATAGTTGATTATATATTAGTAATATTGGGCTAAGTACAACTATTGAATGATTAAGCTATGGATATATATGGTAAATTTGATGTAAAAATTTTAATGAAATGTTTATGTTTATTGAAATTGAAAAATGTTACACATATTACAGGTCTCTAGAAGATACTCTTATCATTGGGATATCTTGATGATGCAAGTTTTGGAATTTAATTTTCGAATGGATTTTGAAATATCATTAGAGGTTCCATGGTGATTGATCACAGAGTAAAGAATTTTACCATGTACCTTATCTAAAAGAGTGACAAAGTTATAGATATCATAATGGCTCCATTGGATAGTACAATAATGTGACATGGTAGGTATGGTCACCTTAGTGAGTGGAATATTAAAGTTCTAGCGATTAAGGGAATACATGCACTCAATAATAGGGACCTTGGATGGTGTGAGAGTTTTATGTTAGGAAACCAAAATAGAGTTTATTTTAACTTGGATAGAATAAATAAAAAGAATCAAGTGTTATAACATGATCATTTTGATGTCTCAATACTATCATCAATTTTATCGTATAGGGGATCAATGTAATTTTTGAACTTCATTAGTGATGTTACCCAGAAGGTCTAAGTTTACTTCTTAAAGAATAAATATGATGTGTTTCATGCATTAATTCAGTGGAAATTTTGATCGAGAAAGGGTATGAAAAAATTTTAAATGTCTCCAGACATATAATGGTGGGAAATACAATAGAAAAAAATTTCATAACGTTTGTATGAATAAGGGAATTAAAAATGATAATAATGTACCAGATACTCAATAATAAATTTAATACATAATATAATTAATTATAATTTTACTGATAAAGCATGGATTATGAGGCTTCACTTGGGAATTGCTAAGGGAATTTGGGTAGAGGACATGAATACAATAGCTTACTTGGTGAATCGAAGTATGAATTTAGCTCTTGGACAAGAAATTAATGAGGAAAATTGGTCTGGTAAGATATATAAATAATTAATGTCAAGATATTTTGAAGCTCCATATATGTCCATATTTATTCGAAAGATAGATACAAGTTGGAGGTAAAATCCAAAGTGTGCTTTATTATTAAATATGGTGATGAGAACATTGGTTATCACATGTGGGATGATAAAAAAAATAAGTCATCCACAGTGAATCATGATAATCCATAGTATACATGGAAATTTCTAAAATAAATACACTATGGTGTTTTTTATTTCAATATAGATGTTTTTTTATAACAAATATGCACCTTGGGTGTAAATCACGAAGATTTTTGAATATATTTTTTCAAAATTAATATTTTGTTTGATAGCTTTCTCCACACACAACACAAAAAATAAAAGGACCCATGAAATATTTATTATCAATAAAATATAATAATAGAAAAACCAATAATGAATAAATATATTTTTAACAATTATAAATGTATACAAAATATTATTATGAACACATAATGTTTTACAAAGGGAATTTTTTAATAAAAGTAGTTTTCCTCTATATAATGTTTTTTAATTTTAATGGTATATTTATAAATTTAATATTTTTATTTTTAATGTTTTAATTCATTTTTTAATTCCACATATGTAAAACATCCTATGTTTAATTTTTTAGATTTTCCTAAATTAATTTCGTTTTAGTTGAATGGAAAAAAAATACTGATTTTTCTAATACCGTCACTTTTATTAAATTATAATAATTAAATAATGGATTAAAATGAATTAATACCTTTAATATATATATATATATATATTAATAATTAATGGTTTTGATACACTATTTTTAATTTATAAAACCCACGTTTAACGTTTTGGAAACTGAAGTAATATTTTATGTTAGAAATTATGTTTATTCACTTATATTAGAAAGTAGTTTTCATCACTTGTTAAAACTAAATCTCACAAAATGTATTTCATATTTCAGAAAAATATGTTTATATTATTTAATAATTGAAATTTTATTTTTGGAATAAAATTATGAATACTAAGATTAAAGTTGATGACCATGCTAACTAGGAAAGAATTATTTTCAATGAATTCTTTAGTTAAAGTTGATTACTTTTTCTCTAATAAATTAAAATGATACATTTCATATAAATTCTATGATATGATGTTTTCACATATATACAAATATTTTGTCACTCATTTAGTTGGTAATTAATTTTATATAAAATTAAGAACACTTAATACTGAAAATAACATATTTAAACAAAAAAATATACCTATATATTAAATATTTTAATTTTAAATTTTATTTTATTTTATTTGTAAAGTGATTTATATTATAAGTGGATTAGATTTAAGTTTAAATAACCCAGAAATGTTAATATTTTCTTCTTTAATTTTTTAAAATATATATATAAACAACTAGGGTAAAAAATATTTAGCAAGATTAAAAGGAAAATAATAAAATGTAAAAAAAATAGTAAAAGGCTTTAAAAATATCTGAAACATGTGGTAAAATGAGTTTTATATTCTTTAATGACCTTATATCACCCAAAAATACATTATTTATTACTTTTTAACAATCTCTCCATGAATAGTTATATTTAATCTTTGAAAAATAATGGGTGTTCATAAAAGTGCCATTTTCTTCACTTATAAAAGGGGGACATTTACTCCCCTTCATTCCACACATATTACTTTGAATATTATCATGAAACTCTACATGATTTTTATCCTATAAATATAACTTAATTTCTTAAGCCTCTAGTATCAATTATTCATCCTAATCCCTTCATTTCATAGGATACTTTCAATTGAAAATTTAAGGTACCAACACAAGTATTACATAATCTTTAACTTTTTCTTCTTAATATTTCACTTCAAAAGATATCATAAAGAAATCAATATAATTAAATATGTATCATTATTATTCTTAAGTGTTATTATATTAATGTAAAAACCATTATGTATTCATTCCAATGCACTTAGAAAAATAAAATAAAATTAAGCATGCATAAGATGGACTATAACCTCTACAAAATGAAATATTCAATTTTCCAATAATATCCTTAATAGTTGGTGAAAAAGATAGATCTTATGAGTGAATATATTTAATATTAAAAAATTATAATTCTGAAATTATAATTTATCATATACTTCCATTCTATCCAATTCATTGAGAAATTGAATCATTAATCATGCATACGACGAAATATTAACACCATGAATGAAAAATTATGTTTATCACCACCACCCTTCATGGATAGATATAAGAATAAATTGAATGAATATATATGAAATTTTTGATATTTTTAATATTCTATAAAATTTATATTAAAATTAAAAAACATGTTCTTACTCTTTAAATCATTATAACATGCCCCTGCTTGGGTCAGTTTTAACACATGAAAGAACAATGTTTTACTATTTATTTCAAGAATGATTAAGGAATATTATATAATGGTAATATTATGTGACAATTATTTATTTAATTTTTTTAATGATTCTAAAAATTTGATATTAGTATTTAATATATTAATTAATATTTCTCCTTTCGATCTTTAAACACGCCAAAACTAGTTCCTCAAAATTTCATTTTTCACAAACCATACCTTTATCATTCACCTAATGAAAATGATAAATAATGAATAATTTAATAAAAATTATTATAGTATATTTTATTATATTCTAATGATTATCTTTGAAAAAATAAGTAATAATAGACCCTATCACAATGGTATTTGTATGAAACCAACAGTCGAAATTTCCTAAGACACGGTTATAGAAATAAACTGTAACTGAGAAATAAATATGTAAAACATGATAATAAAATAATTTTATATAATGTAATATATAATAAAAATAATTAATTAGTTTATTAATATTATTAGTTTTATTATACAATACGTTAGAGCATGTTCGAGTAAGCGATAATACATGGTAAGGGTGTTTCGTCTCAATTTTCTTTCTTTGAGACATGTTTTGTTTATGCACCTAATTTCATTTAAATGGTGTGTATATTTTTCTATTTTTCATATAAAATATTGAATTATCATTTATTATAGGTATTTAAAGTTCCATTTTAATCTCTCTCTTTCAAGGTGTTTTTTCTCAAAATGTTTCTTAAGCTGTAAAGGATATCGATAACTCAAAACTTTTATCTTTGAGTTACAATGTTTTATCATAAAATTCTTCCTTATATGCCTAGTTTATCCCAAAAAAAATTATATTGAAATTTCAAGTTATATTTGGTAGAAAAGAAAATTTTTATTCAAATATTTCACCTTAATGAATTTATTCACCAAAAAAGTATAACAATGTTAATATTAACTCTCATCCTCTTTAATAGTAATTTTTCTCCCATGTCCATATTTTCCCTTCCCAATAATGATATAATTTATATTTGGGCTCATAATTAAGTGTTATATAATTTGAATTTAATCTTCTCCTTATCCAATTTTTTAAATTATGTTTTATTAACAATTTTTAAGGTGTTTCTTTTCAACAAAGGTAATTTAAAATATACAAACGGTTTTTCACCCTTTCAAAATAAAAAGATTTATCTTCCATAACACATTATATTTAGAAATATTTTATGTCTTTTAAAATATATATTATTGAAGATTTATTTTAATTTAAATTATTTCTAATATTTTAAATTTACATTTTTTAAAATTAATTTTCATATTGATCATAACTTCTTATTTTACACCAAATATAAAAGCCTTTTAAAAAACACTTTTATCGTTTCTCTCACGTTCTAGGCATTCGTATTTAAGAATATTTATATATATGTTTTTAAATGTTTTTCAAAATTATTTTACCTCTATGATTTTTGAAAAGTTTAGGAAATGTTATTATTTTTTAAGTAAAATATTTATTTTAAAAGTAATTATTTATTTTAAAAGTGGTTTTAAAGGACTATATTTTAAGAAATGGGTTTTAAAGTGTTTTTATATCTTATAAAAGAAAGTTTTCAAAATCATAACTCTCTTATAAATTTTTTTTTCTTAAAACACACTTTTTTGTTTTAAATGATAATTTAAAAAAATGCCTCAATTATTTCATTTTAAATAAACCATTTTTTTGATGAGTTTTCAAGACTTTGAAAATGGGGTATTCCCTCTTATTTTTCAAATTATTTATCCAAAGATCTTAACATTTTTGTTTCATCTATGAAAACATACTAAATGATCCTTATGTTACAATAAGTATATTTTTAATCCTCAATCCATATTTTATCTCTGGATGTCATGTAGAATGTTCTAGAGAAGTAGTTTCGTGAAAAATATGTCTTTTACATAGGATAATTAAGTTATGTTTGAAGTATAATGTTTTCATGTTCTAATATCACACAAATGTATGTTTATTTTTATGAAAGTTGGGGTTATATATCTCCCTTCAATGCATTGTTAAAGTTTATATCTGATAAGTTCAAAAGGTTACATGGGAATATTTATCCCAATCCAAAGTGTACACGGGAGGATTTATCCCATGCTAATGGGTACATGGGGGGATGTATCCCAATACAATGAGTATACAACAATTTATCCTAGACTGAAGGGTATACATGTGGATTTATCCCTAGCTAAAGGGTACATGGGAGGATTTATCCAAAGACAAAGGGTACACGAGAGTATTATCCCAAGCCCAAGGGTATGGTATAAGATTATATCATACCTAATATAGTACATTAGTAATGGGCCCAAGCCTTTTATGTGATGAATTTATGTGTGGGTATCCTTGACATATGATTTTTATGATTATGTTTATTCCACACTCTTATGTCATAATCTTTTTCCTATTATTATTCTACTTGACTAATGTTTGATGTCTTAGGATCCCATAAAATTTCTCCATGGTATATATCTGTTCATTTGAGATTATATATCCTTTTATAATGTCTTTTGGGTAACTATTACTGTTCCATTTATTTTTAATATGATATTTATCCTTACCTCATATTTTCTCATATTCTTATTCTTCATCCTTTTATGAAATGTCGATGAGTTTTTCTATTAATAAGAATTTAAGCTCACCCGTTTCTTATGTTTTCTATCCTCGGGTTATAAAGATCAGTATAATCGAGGATACATCTAGAAGTGGATCTAATTCGTTTTGAATATAGATAAATGTTTACAAATATCATAAAATAAGTAAATTATATAGCTGATTCTCAATGAAATTATACATTATATTCTAGGGATTTCAAGATAATTTATGAGTTTTAATTTTTATCTTATGGTAATTCTGTAAAATAAAGATAGGTTCACCTTACTTTTAGAAAATATAGAGTTTAAATAAATTTTTTTATCAATGGAAACTAGAGTGTGGGTCTGGGAAAATTCAATTACTATCAGTTCAGGAATATTTCATTATTTAGGATTATTTTGGTTCTTTATGTGATTAGGATAATATAAATATAGTGAAAATCATAAGGATAAGTCTAAGGTATAATTATAATTATTGAATAACATCTTGATGTTTTGGAAAAGTGGATATTTTATAGATATCCTTGAAATAACATCAATTTATAGATCCTATAAAGTAGATGTGCCTATGGAAGGTATTCTCTTTGGGGTAATCACCCTAAAAAATTTCAATTGAGTATCATCTCAATCTTCACTCTATTGAATGATGGGTTGGCTAAAGACTATACACATGGTGAGACACTCTTGAAGAATACACTTTGGTTAATCACATTATTTTTACAAAATAATATAAAGGATGTAAATATATTGTAATTAGATTATGAGTTAGTCTAGAGAACCAAATAAGAAAATAACCATAGAAATCCTAGGTTAAATTGAAGGAGAAATAGGTGGATGAAATTATATCATAGTTTAACTATATGTATCATAGGTTTAAATTAAAGTGTAATTGAAGAAAAAATATTTATATTGAGTTATCATATTCATATAGTCATTTAATATAATTTTATTGGACATTATTAAATCAATTTTATTTTCATTATTGGGTTGGAAATCATATCATGAAAATAAAGCTATAAATGTTGGTCTCTTAGAACTCCTAGAGAAGCATATTTGGGTTAATAATATCCTAGTCTTACATAGGTAAATGCGTCAGATATATCAATCAAAGATATATATTGATTTTCTTATAGATACCTTAGCATATTACATTAGTTAAAATTAACTAGAATTGTGAGGGTCTAATTTATTTAAGTGGAGGGTTATGTAACGCTCCAATATTTTGGAATATATTTTTTCCAAATTAATACTATGTTTTATGGATTTATCTACATGAAATACCAAACTAAAACATCCAAATATGCATTTATTATTAAGAAAATTTTGGAATAATAAATTCTTTGGTAAATATAGTTATTTTAATCAATTAGAAATGTGTAAAAAAATTTATTAAGAACACTTAATGTTTTTAAAAAGTGTATTTTTCAATAAAAGAGGTTTTCCTTTATATAATGTATTTTCATTTAAAAGATAAATTTATAAATTTTTTAATTTGTGTTTTTAAAAATGAACTTAATTTTTAAATTTTAAATATAAAAATTATTCATAGGTTTTTTTTGAGATTTTTCTAAAATAATTTATTTTTAGGTGAATAGAAAAAATATTGATTTTACTAATATGGTCACTTTTATGAAATTTTCATCATAAAAGAAAAAATTAAAAATCATTGAAAATTTATATCTATATATATATATATTAAAATAAATCATTTGATTAAAATATATTTAATTTATAAAACTCATGTTTAACATTTTGGAATCTTAAGTAGTGTTTTACTTTAAAAACTATTTTTAATTACTTATATTAAAAAGTAATTTTCATCACTTGTATAAACTAAATATAGAAATTTTATTTCATATTGTATGTAATAATTTTAATTTCATTCTAGGTATAAAATTATGATTATTAAGATTAAAGTTAATGACTATGGAAATGGTGAAAGGGTTATTTTCGAAGAATTATTTTATTAATATTGATTAATTTTTATCTGATAAATTAAAATGAAAATTTTTATTTAAATTTGATGATATGAATTTTTCACATATATAAAAATATTTTTTCACTCAATTAATTGATAATTAATTTAATATAAAATGAAGATCACTTATTGGTGAAGACGTTATTTTTCTACAAAATTGTTTTCTATATGTTAAATATTTTAATTTAAAAGTGAATTTTGTCTTAAAATAGGTTGAATTAAATTATTTGGGGATTAAATTTAGGTTTATAAAAAGAAATTTTTTTGATGATTTTTTTCTTTATAATTTTTAATAAAATATCATCTTCTTGGATAAAAACTAGTTACCAATATAAAAAAATGGTAAAATATAAAAATAAATAATCAAAGGATTTAAAAATGTTTAAAATATATATTAAAATGAGTGTTAAAGGATTTATATAACTTATCTCACCCAAAAATCCATTATTTATCACTTTTTTTATCATTTAACCATGAATGTATTCATCCTATTATTGAAAAAGAATGGGTGTTCATAATGGTGCCCTTTTTTATCTTATAAAAGGAGAAAACTTCCACCCCTTCATGACACACCTGTTACTTTGAATTTCATCCTAAAACTCTTCCATTTTTATCCTCTTAGAAACCTATATCATGTTCATAAGCGTCTAGTCTCAATTATTTAGCATAATCCCTTTATTTCCAAATATTCTTTCATGATTAAAATCAAGGTCCTGACTTGAGTATTACTTAATCATTAACTTTTTATTCATAAATGTTCACAACCCAACATATCCTAAACATAGTAATATAATTAAATCAGAATAATAATATTTATGTTTTTTTATATTAATTTAAAACCCATTATTTATTCATTCCCATATCCTTATAAAATAAAGGAATGTCAATCGTGCATATGAAGAACTATTGCTTCCATGAAATGAAATTTTCTACTTTACGTCACTGCCTTTCATGGGAAAAACAATGATTAATTTAATGAATTAATATTATGAAAATTTCAAAATTATAATTCTGAAATTTTAATATATCATATACATCCATTTTATCCAATTTATCCAATTCGTTGAGAAATAGAATAGTTAATCGTGCATACAGAAGACAACTGTCTTCACAAACAATGAATTTAATTTCTTATCACCATCTATCATGGATGGTAATAAGAATTGATTTAATGAAGATATATCATATTTATTAAATTTCTATGCTTATTTATAAATTTGTATTATCATTAAATAAAACATAACCTTACTCATTAAATCAATATAACAAGCACCCATTTGGGTTAGTTTTACCACCTACGATAACAATGTTGTAATATTTATTTTATGAATCATTAAGGAATATAATATAATGATAACATAATGTTATAATAATAATTTATAAAATATGTTTTAATGATTTTGGAATGGTGTTATTTATATTTAATATATTTATTAATGTATTACTTTTTGATCATTAATCATGCCAAAACTAGTTCTTCAAAATTTCCTTTTTTTAAAACCATAAACATATCATACACTAAATGAAAATTTGATATGATAAATCATTGAAACACCATGGTTATATTATAAGTTCATAGCCTTAAACATATCTTATTATAGTGTTTTTTAAATAGATTTTAAATTAGAGGATATTTTTAGTTTATAGTTTTAGAGAATTAGGGAAAAAATGTACATAGTAAAACTGTATATTACAAGTGAACACTTATACCTAGTATCTATTTTTTCACCAAAGTAAACCCTTTTAAAACAAAGCATCATTTCTTTTCACATCACATCTTCAATACTTTCATCAAGGAATTTTTTCGACCTTACTATATTAGTACCTATGAATAACATTTTAAAACATGGGATGAGCATGAAATCTTAGTATGGGACATAAAGAAATTAAGTCATTAGTCCGGTGAAAATAACAAAAAATGTTAAAAAATCTTAAAAACTCATTAGAAAGCATAAACAAATTCACATAGGATTCTTTGGATATCATTACTATATCACTCTTACATTAACCCTTACAAATGGAATAACCATACGGTCAAATTTCATCTTTGGAATACCCAATTCATTGAAGATCTATAATGGGGATCATCCTTCGTATAATCTATATCGGTCTCACCCATCTTTTATGTTCCTTAAGGGGGATCATCCCTTTGTATAAGCTATATTGGGATCACCCGTGAGCTATAACGTCGATCCACCCTTCGTATGAGCTATATCGTGCTCACCCATTAAATTTCCAATTACCAACACATATAATCTTTCAATTTTCAACATTTCACTCATAAAATTTCATTTTCATTCATAAGATAACCAAACCATTTTCAAACAAAACAATTTAAATCATTTATAAAATCCATTTTTGAATCAAAGTGTCAAATACCAAGTTAAAATGTCTTAAAGAATATTATTGAATTAACATTTTAAAAACAATTTTCTTTCTAAAGAAATACATCAAATCATTTAGAAAATATGTACATTAATGATAAATATTTATAATAATAAATCATTAAAACACTTAAAACAAAATTTTAGTTTAAGTGTCACATGCCTCTTTGAACATATGAACTATAAGACACATGAAAGTATAAAATTTAACAAAAAATTAAATAACATGATTATATATAAAATATAGATATAGAAATTAAAATGGGTTGTATATACACTTTATAAAAGAATAAAGGTGTATATCATCCAAAAATGTCTTAATGAAAGGAGATTGAGAGGAAATCCCTTACCTTAACTCTGACTCATCAAGTAAAATATTTAACTTCATTAATAATAGACTTAGGATTATTATCTAATTTGTGAAGAACCTTAATAAAGTTTATTATTCCATTTATATGAATATTATTATGTCATAACAGTTACTTAATTATTTATATACACATCAGGCATTTTGTCGATATTTGTTACTCGAGTCAAAAATGAACATGGTAGTATGTCAATAGTCTATGATGTTATAAGTCCCTAATCTCAAGAATAATATTCAATAAATAATAATAAATTTTTTATATCAATTATACCTTTAAATACATTCATTAAATATGGATATGAAAAATGAACAACATTACAATCCTGGAGATCGTAATCCGTATGTATGCATGAGTAACGTCTTCATTTTTAATTGATCATTATGTAAAAAAGGTAAGTGATATTTTAACTTTAAATAATTTTTATAACATAATTAATATCATATTAATCATTTAAATATACTTATATATATCATACAAGTAGCGCAGTGAATAAAAACAAATCACATCGTTTCATGGAGGTAATAGTTCACATGTATGCACTAACGATGTTATCATTTTTATGTGCACAAAAAGTAAGAACGTAATTGATATATTATTATATTGTAATTATTAATATTTCATGATTATAACATATAAAAATTAATTACATTTTTATAAACAATCTTTAAATACAGTGATGTAAAATGAACTATATCGATCCATGAGGATGTCGTTCGCCAGACACACGAATGAAAAATTCATTTCCAATATGATGGAATTGGAGATGGATTAAGGTTATAATATTTATATAATAACATATATGTATATTTATGATACTTTATATATCATTTAATCATGCTTGGAGGAGATTTTAAGGGAGTGGAAGAAGAAATAAAATAAAAATATGTAAAGAAAATGATACCTCTTCTTTAGTTGATCACCTTTTAAGAACACCCTAACACCTCTAAGGAGGGTGTTCTACCTAAAATATGTCCTCAATAAATTGGGTAGGGATTATATTAATTGTGTTTTTAGGTCTTGGATGACTAAAAGGTTTGTTAGGTGTGATTAATATATAGTAATGTGTTTCTTTTTTAATAGAGGGGAGGGGTACCCTTGTAATTATCAAAAGTAATAAATTAATATAAATTCAATTTCGACTTTACGTGGTCAGAAAAAAATTTATTTAAAAGATCAGATTATTTTGGGTCGAATATAAATCATCCAATTAAAATTATACAAGTGTGGAATAATTTTTAATCCTTATATTTTTTTAACCCTTATTTTACCATTTTTAATCTTACCATGATATCAGGTTGTTTACACATTGTGGGTCAATATAATTACTAAAATATGTAAAATGGAAAAAAAAAGTGTCATTTATGAAATATTAAGATTTATCCTAACCATTTTCCCAAATATTATATTTTTAGGAATTTTATATCATTTAATAAACTATTTTATATTTTTAAAATACCAATAGTGTTAATTTTGACAGTATTCATTAATTGAATTTTAAAAAATATTATAATAGAAAGATAAGTTGGAACCAATAACATTAAATCATCCCTAAAATGTAAAATATATCTATAAAATACATGTATGCCATAAATTATTTCAAATAATATTTATTTTATTATTTATAATGTCATTTTCGTGATTCTTTCGTTATTTAATAAATTACTACATCATATTTGTGTCACAATTAAATTTATTTATTTTATTCAATAAAATTAAAAATAAATTACCATGTTGTGGTTAATATTTTTATAATTATAAATAATATTTATAGTCTAATAGATACCCTATAGAACTCCATAGTAAAATACATTAATTTTCAAAAAACAAATGTTTAACCAAATAACAATTCGTTGAATATAATATTATAAATGAATTAAAATCATCCAAGTAGATCCTAGTAGTCCTAAAATCAACCAAAGGATTATCATGATCATAATTCACTCATACAATTAAATTGGGACAATTTTTAGGGTTGTTTTATATTATTATAATATTATTTTTACCTTGAATTACCTGATTTACCCTTAACCATGGTAATTAAAATAATTATTAAAGTTTCTATTCATAATGTCCAAAAATAAAATGAACCTATTTAAATAATTAGAACCATGTAATTACAAAAATGGAATCTGTTTTCCCAAATTTAAAACTCATAATTGGTAGATATTAATTAAAAAATCTCATTGATGGAATAAGAAAATGGGTTTTTAACTAAAACGTTCAAAATTTCACATAGTTTTTATATCAAATTTTACGGTTAAATTGAGTCCAATGACCAAAATTGGAGTAAATGGTAAAAACATTATGTAAATATACTTTAAAATCATTTTAAAGGATAATATAAGCATATTAATAAATTAGATGAAAAGGCAGTATTGAAATAAAATGTAGTATTTTTCAATATTCATTAAAATGAGAATTTAATCAGAAAAAACCAAATATTCAACCAAAGTAAATTTTTTTGTCCCAATTATAAATAATAAATTTATTTTATCAAATAGAACTTATAATAGTGTCAAAATGAGAATTTAAAATTGGTTCTCCGTCAAAAAAGTGGTAAAACTGCTTTTTTGAAAAAATACATATTTTATTCTTAAAATCAGATTCATCTTTAATTTGGGATAGAAAGTACCTGAGATGAATTTTAAATATTAAATCAAATATATTTCATCTAAACTTCCTTAATTTAATAAAAAATGATTTTATTATTTTAAAAACACAATTATTCGTACATAAATAGTTTTTTAAAAAAACATATTTTCTTTTAAATTGGTTTTTATTTTCATTTATAATTAATTTGTTAACCAATGAATCATTATATAAACATTTTTTAACCCAATTTTCATAATTCAATTAATACTATTCATTCCTGTTATTCTAAAAAGATGGTTTTAATAGTAACATTTAAATAATAATATTTATTATTTCATTAAAAGTTGATGTAGTGTATCATGTATGCTATTAAACATAGTATTTCTTCTTAAAAAGTCATGATGTTATATCCCCCCTTGGAAATTCCATCCTTGAAATTTTTAATTAGGGGTCAATAACTAAGTTATGGCTTTTCAAAATAACTCTATTGCAATACCACATTGGAAAAACGATTAATAAATCTTCTACTTTAAAATAATGAAAGGAAAGCATGAAGGTCACTTGAGATAACACATTCTAGGATAACATTTAGGAGAAAATTGATGTGGAAGAATAACTAACCATCAATTTATAGTTTATAATGATAGAAAAAATTGTGAGGAAAAAGTTAGTAATCCAAAAAAAATAAATTTGTGATGGGATAAATAGTCTTTGACTATATAGTAGGAAAATTAAATAGAAACCATTTTGGTTTTAAGATCTTTTTCATAATGTTGAGTAATTATTTTACATCCATGACTAATAACGTAAGGAAACATACTTACATGACAAGTATAGTTTCATCCTTTATTCAATTTATTCTATAAACTCATCTTTTACTCTAAACAGTGAGTATTTAAGAGGAATTAACTTCTATAGAATCACATAATCCAAAAAAGGTTAAATATCTATTTCTCATATCTTGAAACAGTAACCAAAACCAAAATGTTAGGATAAAATATTTTAATTCCGTAAATATAATAAACTTTAAAAGAATAATGACTACTTTTAATCTCCAAAATTCAAAAATTAATACCCAATGTCCAACATAGACCATTTGATAAATAATTTTCCTTAAAATTCCTCAAAAACAATCAAAACCAAGTTTGAAACCCAAAACTCAAATGAATTTGATTTCATATTTTTCCAAGATAAATTTTAACATATATCTCTAAATAACATTGATCACTTTTAATCTTTCCTACCAAACAGTAATTAACCTATTCGCATATTCTACAATTTAGGTTAATCATTTTCATAAATAAACTAATTCTCATATGTCCAAAATTAAAATCATAGATTCTTCTAAAATATAACTCAACCATTAATCCTCAATTAAATTTCATAGTATTATATTTACCTTAATCATATAAAGTTCCCAAAATAGTGAACTTCTTCCAAAATAAAATATATCACTTAATCCTAAAATCATTTTCCAGTAATAAAGTTATCCATTTGATAAAATATAATTTCCAAAATAAAGTTATTAATATTATATACAACTATTTATCTAGAAATAAAAAGTCATACTAACCAGGGACTTCACATATCATAGTTTTAGGCAATAAATCATTTTCTCACTTCGGTTGGTGGTTCGATTCTTGCAGCCTTTTATGACACGACAAGTTGTAACCCTTCTGGTGGGTTTTCCTTTTCTTAAAATTATATAATTTTATGGAATTCATAAAAATGATATAAAATCCTAAAAAATAACCATAACATATTTAAACCTCAAATATTATCTCATTCCTTTCAATTTTTATCCCAAAGTAATAACATATAATTACCTAAAAATTGAACGTCTCTAAAAATATCGTTAATCACCTTAAAATTTTATAACATAAACCCTCAAAAGTGGTTTCTAATAAATTGAACATATGATAAAACATAAAATTATAAAACCATTTTTATATCCCTAACTCTTATGAAAACAACCTAATCTTGAAAGATGTATAAACAAGCCTTTGATACCAACTATTAGGACCCAGCCTTAAACATATCTTATTTTACTATTTTTGAGCAAGAATTCACATTAGAGGATATTTTTATTTTATAGATTTATAAAAAAAGGAAAAATAATCATAGATAGTAAACTCATACATTACTAGTGAACACTAATACTTATTATCAATTTTATCACCAAAGGAAACCCTTTTAAAATAAAACATTATTTCTTTTCATGATACATCTTAAATAATTTCAACAAGGAATATTCTTTTCCCTTACAAATATTAAGACCTATGAAAAATATTTTAAATCCTATGATGGGAACAAAATATTTATAAGGGACATAAAGAAAGTAAATTAGTATAACAGTGAAAACATGAAAACCCATTAAAATAATTTTCTTAAAAACAAAATAACAAACACAGAAAAATCGTATAGGTGCATTGGGAAATCAATACCATATCACTATTACATTCACCCTAACAAATGGAATAACCATATTATCGAATTCTATATCTAAAATACCCAATTATTAGATAGATGTAATGGGGCCCACTCTTATTTTAATCTATATCGGGCTCACCAATCTTTCATGAGCTATAATGGGGTTCAACCCTTTGTAGAAGATTAATTTGGTTTAACAATTAAATTTCCATGTACTAACACATATAATTCGGTAATTTTCAACATGTCACCCATAAAATTTTATATTAATTCATAATATAACGATTTCATTTTCAGAAATAACAATTTAAAACATTTATAAAAGAGATTTTGGAATCAAAGGGTCCCAAACCACATTGAAACTTTAAAAACAATATTATAGAATATAACTTTTAAATCAATAATGTCAATATAAATAAATCCATAAAATAATTTTGAAAACATGGACATGAATGAGAATTATTTAGAAGAATAAATCTTTAAATCACTTCAAACAATGTTTTAGTTTAAGATTTACATACCTCTTTGAAAATATAAATTATAAGAAGCATGAACTTAGAAAATTTTAAAAATCATTAAATAAAATTATTATAGATAAAATATAAACTCTAAAATTTAAAGGGGTTGTATATTCACTTTATAAAAGTTTAAAGGTGCATATTATCAAGAAATGTCTCAGTGAAAGGATATTGAGAAGAAATCCCTTACCTTAAGTCTAACTCATCACATATAATATTTATCTTCTTGAATAACAAACATAGGTTAATTGATTACTTTCTTAAGAACCTTTAAAATTTTCATTATTACTTTAATATGAATATTTCCATGTCGTAAAAATTACTTCATTATTTATGTTCATATCGAGCGTTTTGTCCTTATTCAGAACTGAAGTCGAAAATGAACTTAGTAATATGTCAATATTCTATTAGGTAATAATTCCATCATATATATAATATTATTCCTTTATATCCATTCATTAAATATGGATATGAAAAATGAACAACGTTAAAATCCTATAGAAGGTAAGTCGAGCGTACGCATGAGTAACGTTTTCATTTTTCATTGATCATTATGGAAAGAACGAAAGAAATAATTTATATTTAAAGAATTATAATAACATAATTATTATCTTATTAATAATTTAAATATACTTATATATATCATACAAGTCATGTAATGAATAAAAATTAATTGCATCTCTTTGTGGAGGTAATAGTTCACATGTACGCACAAATGACGTTATTATTTTTATGTGCATGGAAAGTATGAAAATAATTGATATATTATTATCTAATAATGATTAATATTTCATTAATATCACATATGAACTTTAGTTCATAATTATCACTAGTCTTTAATGACAGTGATGAAAAACAAGCTATATCAGTTCGCGAGGTGGTAGTATTCTGTACACACGAACGTAAAGTTAATTTCCCATTTGATGAAATTAGAGATGAATTTTGGTTATGTTATTAACATAATAAAATATATGTTTATTAAATATACTAGATTTATTATTTCATAATTTTTGGAGGATATCTAAAATAAGTGGAAGTATAAATAAAATATAAATTCTTAAAGAAAACATTATCTCTTCTTCAGTTGATCACCTTTGAAGAACACCTTAACACCTTTAAGGAGGGTGGTATACCTAAAATAAGGCCTCAAGAATATGTTTAGGGATTCTAGGAAGGGGTATGAGTATGTATTTTCTAAAACAAAAGGTTTTGGATGTGTGAGTAATAGAGAGGAATGGACGAATTTTTATCAGAGTGGAGAGGGACACTATTGCAATTATTAAAATTATTAAATTAATATGAATTAAATTTTGATTGACAATGGTCCCCAAATAATTTATTTTTAAAATAATATGATTTTGTATAGATACCCATAATCCAATTAAAATTATACATGTTTTAAATATTTTTTAATCCTTATCATTTTTTTTGAACCCCTATTTCGCCCTTTTTAATCTTACCATGATATCATGTAATTTATACTTTTTGGGTTAGTGTAATTACCACAACATGAAAAAAGTCAAAAAAAATGTGTCATTTATGACATATTAGGACTTATCATAACCATTTTACCATATCCATTATTTTTATGAATTTTATAACATTTAATAAACTATTTTATATTTTAAAATACCAATCTTGTCAATTCTGACACTATTACAAAGTTGAATTTGAAAAAAATATCCTAAAAGAAAGATAATTGTTAAAAAATACCATTAAATCATCACCAAAATGTACGATATATCCATAAAATTAGAGTATGATATAAATTATTTCAAATAATTTTTATTTTAATATTTATAATATTATTTATTTGATTCTTTTATTAATTAACAAATTACTACATCATCTGTGTGTCAAAATTAAATTAAATTATTTAATTCCGAATAATTATAAATAAATTATCAGGTTGTAGGTACTAATTTTATCTTTATAAATACTATTTATAGTCAAATAGATCTCATGTATAACTCCATATTAAACCACATTACTTTTTAAAAACAAAAGTTTAAGAAAAATGAATATTCATTGAATATAATATCATAAAATCATTAAAGCCATCAGAGTGGTTCTAAGTGATTCTAAAATCGATACAAGGATTCTAATGTTTGTAAAATACTCATTAAATTAAATTATAATAAGCTTTAGGGTACTTTCATATTATTATAATATTATTTTTTTCATTAATTACATAATTTACCCTTAACTATGGTGATTAAAATAATTAATAAAGTTACTATTCTTAATGTCCAAAAATAAAATGGACCTATTTAAATAATTTGGACCCTATGATTACATATATGGAATCTATTTTTCCACATTCACAATGTATAATTGGTAGAAATTATTTAGAAATTGATATTCTTGACTGAATAAGAAATCTAATTTTTAAGTAAAATGTCCAAATGTTCACATGGTTTTTATATCCAATTTCAATCTGAAATTGATTAAAATGACCAAAAATTGATTAAATTATAAAACCATAATTTAAATATACATAAAAAATTAAAATTATAATCTAAAAATATAAATAAATTATATGAAAAGGCAGTTCAGAATTAAAATGCAGTATTTTTCACTATTCATTAAAATATGAATTTAATCCGAAGAATACCAAAAATTAAACCAATGTAAATTTTGATGTCCCTATTTTAAAGAATAAGTTTCTTTGTTAAAATAAAACTTATAAAAGTTTCTAAAACTAAATTTAAAATCAGTTCTCTATAAAAAGGCGGTAAAACTGCCTTTTTGACAAATTCTTATTTTATTCTTAAAATCAGATTTGTTCTTATATTTGGATAATAAAATAAATAATTAAAATTTTAAAAATTAAATTAAATATATTTCATATATATTTCATTAATATAATAAAGAAAGAGATTTGATTATTTTGACAACACAATTGTTCGTACTTAAAACGTTTTTGACAAAAACACATTCTTTATATTCAATTGATTTTTCTTTTCTTTTATAATTAATTTTTTAACAAATTAATAATTATATAAACATTTTTAAACTTTATGTTTATAATTAAATTAATAATATTCATTCATATTATTCTAATGATTATGTTTTAACATTAACATTTAGATAATAATATTTTATTGTTTATTTAAACATGATGTGGCATATCATGCACATTATCGAACATAACACATCTTTTTAAAAACTCAGGATGTTACATATAGTATCTTGTATTTTCTATTAATGATAAACTTTAAACCAATAATTAATAATCATCTATGTAATCATGGTACTTATATGAAATAAATAGTCAAAATTTCCCAAGACTCAATTATGGAAATAAACTATATCTAAGTAATATATTTATAATATATGGTTATAAAATAAATTTATAAATGGTTATATATCTGAAAAAAATATGAACTATCTAATTATGATAGTTATTTTTATTATACATGATGTTAGATCGGGTTCGAGTAAGAGAGAGTGTAAGGGTGTTTCATCTCAATTTCATTTCTTTAAGACATGTTATTTTATGTACCTAATTTCATTTAAATGGTGTGTATAATACCTATTGTATATATAATATCATTAATTGAAAATTATTAATGTAATTTTAAGTTCAATTTCAATTTCTCACTATTAAGAGTTTTTTAATAAAATGTTTTATAAGACCTAAAGGATATTGATAACTCAAAAATTCTTTCTTGGATTTATAATGATTAATCTTGAAATTACTTATTTTATTATTGGTTTATTACACCCTAAGATTTTATATTGATATTACTCCTTATATTTGGTGAAAATTAATCTTTTAATTCAAATATTCCACCCCAATGAATTTCTACCCAATAAAAGTATTACATTGTTAAGAATAATTCTCATTTTCTTTATTTAATTTTTTTCATTCAAGTCTATATTTTATTTTCCTATTAATGGTCTCCTTCATATTTGGAAACCTAATTATGTGTTATCCCAGGTGACCTTCATCTTTCCCTTATCCTTTTTTTAAAAGTAATTTTTATAAACCCTTTTAATGATGTGGGCTTTCAAAAAAAGTATTTTAAAATATTCAAAATTGTTTTTATCCTTTCCCTATCAAATGTTTTATCCTTACACCACATTCTCTTTATAAATATTTAATTTCATTTCAATGATATGTTATTTAATATTCTCTTTAAATCAAATGTTTTCAAAAATTTCAAATTACATTTTTTTAGTATGATTTTGTCAATGTAACTGTAACTTTATATTTTATGCCAAAGGTAAAAGTGTTTTTATCTCTTTTATAGTTTCTCTCATCATATTAGTGTTATTATTTATAAATATTATGTTCCATGTTTTTAAATGGTTTTCTAAATAATTTTAAATCTTGTTGAATATTTAAAATTAAATTTTATATTCTTATATTTTTATAAATTAAAATATTGATTTTTTAAAATAATTCTTGATTTTAAAACGGGTTTTTAAAGGCCTGTGTTTTAAAAAAATATTTTCATGTTTTTTATATATTCTCAATGATTTTTTTTAAATCAACTTTATCTTATAATTTTTTTTCATAAAACCATATTTTTATTTTAAATAAGAATTTTAAAATGTTTTATCATGATCAGGTATTTCTTTTTAAAGAAACCATTTTTAATATGTTTAAAAGCCTTACAAAGAGTGGTATTGCCTCTTATTTTTCAATTGATTTATCCAAATATCTTAATATTTTATCATTCATCTATGAAAACATTCTCAATGATCCTTGTCTTACATTGAGAATATTTTTAGGCCATAATCCATCTTGTTTATCTAGATGTATTGTGGAATGTTGTTTGAAATTATTTTCATGAAATACATCTATTTTCCAGAGGTTAATTAAATCATGTTTGAAGTATTTATGTTTTAATTTTATAATAGAACACACACATAGAGAGATAAATATATATATATATATGTGGGATTATTATTATGATGGTTGGGGTCTTATATCACCCTTTAATGCATTGGTAAAATTTATATCTTATGAGATCAAAAGGACACACATGAGGATCTGTCTTAATCCAAATGGTACATGGGAGGGTTTATACCAAGGAAAAGGGTACACATGAGCTCTATCACAAACCAAACGGTACATTGGATGTTTTATTCCATGTTAAAGGGTATACAAGATTATTTATCTGAGGAAAAAGAGTACATATGAGGATTTATCACAAGACAAATAGTACATGAGATTATTAACCCAATCCAAATAGAACAAAAGAGGATTATCCCAAACCAAATAGTGTGCGAGAGGATTATCCCAATACCATGATGGTATATGGGTTATCAAACAAATCCAACTATGTGATTAATGTCTTGGTTGGAAACCTTGGCTTATAATTTATATGCTTACTCTTATTCCATATGCTTATATCATAATCTTATGCCTATTAATATTCTCCTTGACTCATGTCTAATGTATCAGGATTCTAAAACATTTCCCATTGTATATATTTTTTCATTTGATATTACATGTCCTTTTAAATTTACTTATAGGAAACTCTTATTTCTACATGTTCTTTTTAAGAATATATATCTACCATTATCTTGTTTTATCATTTGCTAATTATCAAACCCTTGATGCCATGTTGAGGAGTTTTTATCTTACTGAGTATTCGGGATCACCCCTTTGTTATGTTTTTTATCCCTAGATTATAAAGATTAGTATTATCTAGGATATGTATAGAAGTGTATTTAGTGCATTTAGAATATGGATAAATGTTCAAAAGTATCATAAAATAACATTCTTATGTATCTAATCCTCAAATACACTAAATCATCCATTCTTGGGACGATTAGATAAATTATGAGTTAAAAGGTTCATCTTATAGTAATGTTGTAAAATATTGATATGTTCATCTCACTTTTTATAAAATATAGTTTTAAAAGAATGTTTTTTAACACTGTACTTGGGAGTGTGGGTCTAGGGAACTTCATTGGGAATGTCATGGTGGATGGATTTTTGGTTGATAAATATATTCGTTGGAAATGGAGAGGCCAATAATGTGTGCTTTGCAAGTATTGGTAGTCATAGTGGACATGAAAAATTAGTGAAGACCTACAGATATGGAAATGGAATGAAATCCATTTCACTAGTCATTTAAAAAATTGAGGTGATTAATAATAAATTAAAATGGGGAGAAGATATATGAAATTATGAATAGTAATGTGTTTTATGTTGAAATATTTCTATTACAACATAGTGAGGCCTAAAACAACCATGGAAGATGTATTTTTGTGTTCATATAAAACCTAAAAAATAAGAACTTAAAGAGGACCATGTTTTGGAGGTAGGCATGATGTTCATCAATATTGTTAGAGCTTTCACAATGTTGTAATGTGAGCATGGAAGAAACCATAAATAAATTAATTATGACTAAAAGTAATGGTATGTTCTATTATTTGGCCCAATATTTCATGGATAGTCTGTTTTGGATATTAATATTAGTATTTTGAGAATAGATCATGTTGTAGAAACTGCTGGTTGTGACCAATTTTGTAGATTTTCTGCTTCTATAACTACTTTACAATTATATATTGAACATCAACTAAGTTTATCAAGTTATATAGTGATGATTTTCTTGAAGGAAATCCAATAGTTAGATTTAAAGGAGTGGAAGTTTAAAGTTGATTTGATATTTGAATGTTGTATTTAAAATTAGAAATTTCAAGGTTATATTATAACCGGTTGTATATAATGTAGAATACAGAAAAAAGATAAGAATGATGAAAATCATAGGATAGGAACATTGTATTCCTCGGAGGAAAGTAATAGAAACATGTTATTTTTTGGAAGATCTATATTAGAAGAGAAAATAATTGTTTTTTTTTAAATTACATTGATGATAAAGTTGACAAAGATTAATTTTTGTACATATCATTTAAGGTGAGTTTAAGAAGAGTAGTATTTCTATGTAAATCATTGAATGTTTCGGACTAAAAAATTATCATTATAGAATTATTATATCGTGATTTTTTCTACTATATGAATTTTATTAAATCAAACTAAAAAAATCTTCTAACAAGTAGGTAATAATATCTAGACTTGGAATTTGAAGTAGTGTAAGGATTTTTTTGGGGCATCAATATCTAGAATATATAATGTAATTTTTTTATAACTTCATTATGAAGATGGAGTAACCTTTATGTAATTAAATTGACAAGAGGACCACAAGTATATAAATTTATACTTTCACCAAAGTAGTGAGAAGATTAAAAGAAAAGGTAGTGAGCCTTGGGATGTAGTGAGTTATCATTAAACCATTATATAAGCTGTGATCCTTGTAAGGTAATGTTTATTTCCTTAAACATGTATAAGAAGGTACCCCTAGTGAGTAGTGACCTTACCTAAATATATTATCCACACAAAAAAAGAGTTATAGAGGCTTTTAGTACACCAGAAAAATATTGAGTGTAGTAACATGGATATAGAACAGTGTAACCAAGAAAAATCGATGTGCTCCTATATTATTTATATACTATAAATGTTCATGTAATCTGATGAGAATTTATTCAAGGAGGATACGAGTTGAATAATTTCTTATTCTAACATGGGAACAAGGTTCTAAGGAAATATCTAGGGTGAAAAGTTTTAATATTCTAACATTTTGATTTATCCTCCCTCTCATGGTGTCTCAGGTTAAAATAGTCAAAGTTACTCTATTTGATGGAAATAATTTTTATAATTTTAAATATTTTATATATTATTTTAAGTACATGTTGAAATCACACAAATTTTTTTTGTGATAAGATATTTTTTAAAAATTTGGAAAGGAATAGTATTTGATATGTGTCATATAAATATGGTGATATATTCATGTGATAAGAATTAATTAATTGTACTCTACTTTCTAATGGAAGGATTTGAATACATCATTTTGATGTTATTAGGAAAAAAACCACAGGATAGATTAAAAATTGGAAAAGAATATTAATTTAAGTTATAGGGTATATTAATTTGGTTAATAGTGTGTTTTACTCTATCCTAATGAATGTTAATTCATTTTTTAGGTTTTTAAACTCTAGCATCAATAGTATTTTATATATTCATAGCTCTTTCATTTTATATTATCATCAAGAGGGGTAACACCACTAGACAAAATTGTCTTGGATATATAACCCTATTAATGTGGGGGAATTAGTCTTATACACATATCTAAAATCATTTCGTGTTTATATTCTAACCAATACTGGGAGGAAATTTTAGGCGAAATTCATTCATCTAGGTTTGTTAAGATAAAATATTGGACCTTCCTAGTTTGCTTTCTTAAGGGGTCTATAGGATCTCACATCTAGCAATTCCTTCATTATAGCATTATAATCATTTAGGAAAACTCCAATTGGATTATTAGTAGAGGCTAAATTACATTGTGGTCAGATAATTGGGTTGGTTCCCCCATATACTTCTATGGATTCCCTACTTTATACATCAACTTTAGTTAGGTTTTTTCTTTCCCTCATCACATAAAAATGGTTATCAAAATACTATAAAGACCTATATAATAGGATCCAACTGGATGATGATCCTAACTGGTGTATTTTTAAGATCTTTTCATTAGTATCCTTCACCTACACATCCTTTCATGAGCTTACTCATGTTCTGTATACACATGACTCCCTAGATAGTAGTATTTGGTGTAGACACATGATACATAAATCAACATCCAAGTTTGTAATCTTATAAATTGTCCTCTACCCATGGATACTAAAATATAATATAAGAGGATACAACTCACCTCTAAATGTTTTTTCTATAATAATCAAACTATTGAGTCAATATTTCATCTCTTCATGGAAGGATATTGGGATCATTTCATTTAACTTTCTCTCAATGGGAATTATGACAACTTCAATTCTATGGATAAATTTTTTCTTTCTTATTTCATTATTAATGAAAGTACTAAATTGAACATGAAAGGATAATGAATTCGTATCATAGTAGTATGTTAGATGATTTGGGACACTCAAAATATAGTTTGATATCAATTTATCATCCCTAGTAATGCATATCGAAAAACCAGAATACTTTCCCAAACCCACTCTCTTTGTACACTATTCAAAAAGGTTAACCTTACTTGTGCTATGAAATTCAATATTCCACTTTCTTCTTCTATTGGTTACATTAATAATATAGGGTCCAATGGTTCCTGGGTTTGCTGGAATGCTCTAAGGTAGGGTTTAAAAATCAACACTAAAGGATCATGTAACCAAATAATTATACATGGGGGTTTATTGGTTAGGGATGGTAAAGGTTTAGTATTCATGTAATTATTAACATACTATATACAGAGAACTTCTATTCAAGTATAATTTCATTCTATGTTTACTGGTATCAATATTTGATGGTCTAATAACATCACTTTTCATATATTAAATCTAATTCATCTATGATTTTCAAATCTATTTTGGGCCTCTATCTGATTCACTGGATAATCACCTACATCATCAGGAAATATTGGATCATACATATTTTTTATGATAAGATATTGTATACTAGAATAGATGGGAACAAGGTTATGGATTTTTTATCTTTTAAACATGTTCAGGTAGTAGTGTTGAACTCTTACATCATTTTAGGATCCTTACCTACTTAAATTGTTAATATCACCCAAATGGATTCCCTTGATCTTCACCATTTATGCCTCCTTAAACCTTTAATTCTCCTCCCCTCCCCCTTATCTCCCTTTTTCATAATAATAAAAATTCAATTATCTATCAACAAAATTAATTATTACATTGAGATTTTAAGAAGTCCAATTGAAGAATATTTTGATTCAAAGTCTCACTTCTATTGAATTTGAAATCACAATACACTTTATATAAACTTGATTTAGCATAAAATTCATTTTAGTTGTTTTTTATGTGTAGAATGAATTTTTGGTAACTAAAATTCTGAATAACCTTTTAATGATTGAAAAACATTGATACTCTAAACAATATAGATATATTGCATTCACCATATTTAAGAGCACTATTTTGGTTTCTAATAACTCCATTGGTAGATAAATCAAAGTGCTAAGACCATCAATATATGAAAATAATACTTATGTTGATGTTATAACTGACTCAAATATTCAAGGAATAAAACTATTTAAGGTAGTTATAATGTTGTCTATAAATATATTCTTAACCTTGACTTTCATAGGAAAAAATAGAATAGAAAAAACATGGATCAATATAAAAGTTTTTTATTGTTTTGAATCTTTTTAATTTCATGGTAATTCAAGTGCTTCCAATCAATGTAATTATTCACATTCTAATTGTCTCAACTTAGAGTTATATCTTGTGAGTATTTTTGTAAATATCTTACTATTTCCATTTTCATTATTTTATTTCTTATCTTATGTCACTAAGGGATTATAGGTATAGGAATATAGAGATTATAAACTTCCTGTGTTTTGAAATGATCTTCTTCAAATAGTAGAATTCAAAGGCTTCTAGTGATAAGAAGATAGACCTTATGATAAGTATAAAATCAAGGATACCTTATGATTAGTAGAAAATATTAGATACATTGTATCTGGTTTAAAAATATATCTTACACTTTGGTTTAAAATTTTGTTTTTAATAATATCCTTCTAGGGAGTATTTGTTTTTCTAACAAATACTCTCTATATTGTTTATTAACTTCTACTATTTTAATTTTTTAATTACCAATTATTTACAAATTCCCTTTATAATGCATAGATTTATTCTTTAAAACATCCATAAGTGTTTGGAAAACATATTTCTATTGTACTTACTATATTTCATACAGTTCATATTTCAACTACATGCATCATTTTACTCTGATATTGAAAATTAATTTGTATTTCATAAATTTAATCAAATTAAAACATGAGGGTGGGATGAAATATATAAGTTTGTTTTAAAAAAATAATTACCCTACCCTCCTATAGTATTAATTCCATTTATCCTTAAGATAATAGAAGCAGAATATGAGTATTGAGAAGAAGATGGGAGAGAGTCATAAAATGTGGTAGAACTAAAACATTGGAGATTTTAATTTAGTGTCAGTAGTTAGTATCAAGAAGAACAATAATCTAGAATAAGTAGAGAAAAATAATTTGAATGATATATCTGGAAAATAAAAATTCATAAAGAAAATATTGAATATATGTAATTTATGTGGGATCATTGGAAACTAAATGAAAATTTACAGGAAGAAATTGACGATGTGAAATTAGAGGATATATGAAAATACATCACATCCATGGAATTCAATTAAAAGGTATGAATATTTTATCAGAATATGTTATATTTGCAAAACCTTATATATAAGGAATAATAATGTAACATTAAATGTAATGGTTGTTCTAGTATGAGATCTCCCACTCCTATAAAATTGAATAATGGAAAATATTTTCAACTCAAAAATAGATTTATTGTGTTAGATGATTGTGAAGTGATGAAGAAAAAAAATCTCCATGTATCATTGATGTATTATTCATAGTAGCCATCATGGAAAGAAAAGAATAATATGGTTAAAGGAAGAACTCAAAATTTAGAATAATCTATATCACATATGAATAGATTCATGGATTTAAAAGAGAATAATGATGGAATAAAACAAACTGTTTATCAGGAACCAAAGTTAGGTTACTTGAATAAACTTTCCTAGAAATTTAATAAGAATGCATGAAGATAAGAGAAAAACAAAATCTTTCTATTGTGGTCATAGAAGAAAGTAATGAGGAATAATTAAGTGGTTTCATTCATAGGACTATAAAAAATAGTAGAATATTGGTGGAGTTTAACTTGTATATATAAAGATGTACTATAAAGAATAAACAAATAGATAATTAAAAAGGGATACTTACACAAATAAAATCATTGATAAGATTACCACACAGAGAATATGTATAAACTCAAAGGAGAAAAATTTTAAGAAAGAAATGATTAATGAGAAATAATGTGTTAGTGGTATCATTGAAATAAATATCAGTAATATAGTTTTCAAGAATAAATGAATAAAGCTGTTGGTTACAATAATCAGTCATAATCCTCAACTTAAGGAATTTGGAGGAACCCCTCTCATCAAGGTGTGTATATTCTGTATTAATGTAGCATTAACATGTATATGTAATAAATGGGGAATATTCACTATGTGTGTATTTAAATAATGTGAATGTATTGAAAGTGGTTGAATTCATGTATTTGAATTGATTACATTAAAAAGTTTAAATATGAAATAATAAGTATTATATTACCAAGAATAAATTAGTTTCTATAAGTGGGATCACCAATTATAAAAGAGTAAAATGTTTATACTACAATTTTTTTGATACATTAAAAGAAAAAACTTTATTAAACCTTGAGATACATGTAGTGATTAATAAATTGAAGCGGTGTTAAGGCCAAACATGATCTAAAAGTGGTAAAAACATTGATATCAATCGATTTCCATGAAGAATCAATGATAAATATAGTTATACAAGACGAGATATTGAAGTATAGATGGTACTCATCCCATGTTTAAGTAAAATAGGTGTCAAAAACCATATTTGACATTTTCCAAATTATACCCAAACAATTTATGGGATTCTATTAATATAATATTTCCTTTATCATGAGGTAAAATTCCTAAAAAAGAAAATTCAAAACATGATGGGGTAGTAACTATATTAATTAAAAAAATATTTTTTCTATTTGTTAATCAACTAACAATATATCACCATCAGAGTGTAGTTAAGGATACTAAAATCAGATGAGAATAATGTATTATCATCAAAAATTGGTTACAATATGAATTAACTTTAACCCTATATATAATATTTAGAATGTAAAAAAGCGGGATTGATGTCAAACATTCTAAGGATATTTATCCCATCCGAGAATGAATAAAACCTCTAAAGAAAAAGGAAGATAATAAAACTCATGACTTATCACTAGTTTATCATAATCATGTCTTATTAATTGATTCAATATGGGATATGTCTCTAACTCTTGTGATTTACTACTTATACACTACCAGTTTTTTCTGAATTAGTTTGAGTTAATTAGTAGATTAAGGCTGAAGAAACATAATTTTTCAAGATGAAATTTTTTAATGGGAATTAGTGTGGCACATAGACATTATTTATATTTTTAACAAAGAATATTTATTCCTTCACCAAGTTCTAATGTAGTAGGATTGGATAATTTTTTTATGGATCATTTAAAATTCAGAAAACACTCACTAGAATTATTTTAATATGTATGAATATTTAAGGAAGTTTATGTTTTAATGAGTGATATATGAGATTAGTTCAAAATCTCTTCTGATATTATATAAGTTCTATAAAAATGAAGGAGGAATTATATATCTCTAAATATAGAATTATTTGAGGTATTAATAGATGTTTATTTCTATTTAATATATAGTATAATAATCTAATTGAAAAAATGGGAGTACATATAGTGTTTATACCTTGATACCTTTTCAGGGGGAGAACCCGTTGTATTTAATTAATAAAGGGGAAAAGAATATGAATTCTATAAAATCATTTTGTTTGGATTATCTATGAGTAATAATGAAGGGGGAAATTGTCTCTATATTTTATGGATGTTGTATTTTATAGAAGTATTATTAATAAAATTTAAATGGGGAAATGTTTCATCCATGAGGGTGTGTATTGGATTTTTTGAAAATCATTAAAGATAGTAAATTTGAATATTATAAAATATGAATCAATAGAGTTTGATTATGATTAATATTCCAACTCAGTAATTTTTAATTCTTTGAATGAATTTAACTAATTAATGAGTATCTATAATTTCATAAATCAATTTTGGTAATGAAAATATTCACAATGATATTCACCATGATATAATGAATCTAAATAATCCATAATGGACATGGAAATGTCTAGAGTAAATATACTATGGTCATTTTGTTTTCCATTTCGTTTTGGATAGTTTTTAGTATTAAATTACCACCTTGGATACACCATGGTTGATGGAGTTTGGGTTTAGAAATATATCTATTGAAATTTAGGAGGCTAATAATGGTTATTATAGATGATTTGGTAGCCATAGTGGACATTTAAAATCAGTGAAGACCAAGAGATGTATAAATAACATAAAATCTATTTCACTAGTTGTGTGTAAGATCATAGGGAGGAATGTTATAGTAAAAGAAGGATATTTTTGTGACACGCTAAAGAAGATTGAATTTTATGTTGAAATATTTCCTTTACAACATTTGGAGGCCTAAATTTACATGGAGTAAGTAGTTTTGGGTATACATAATATTTAGTCCAAACGGGCACTTAAAGAGGATCATACTATGAAGGTAGGCATGTTTTACATTTTAATTTCGGAATTTTGTGAAGTAAGATAAAGTGAGTGTGATGGAATCTATGTTGAAGGATTTTTTTAGTAAAAGTAATGATATGTCATGGTATTTAGTGAAAAATGACATGGGAAGTTGTTTTAAGAGATCAATGTGATCATTTCAGAATAGACTATGTTGTGCTGATTAAAACGTTATAGGTTACATCAATTTTTGTTGATTTCATTATTTTTTTAACTTATTAGTATTTATAGCTCAAAATTTAAATAACATTAAGGAGAACTATCGTAAGTATTTTATTTAAGGAAATCTTGTGGTAAAATTTGGTGGAGTAGAAGTTGGAATTTAATTTGAAATTTAAATTTTTAATTTGAAATTTAAAATTACTAGGTTATATTATAATTAGATATTCATAAAATAGAATAATAATAAAAGGAATAATAGGGAAAATCATAGTATAGGAACTATGTATTCCTAGGAGGATAGTGAAAATAACATGTGATTTATTGAAGATCTATATTAGAATAAAATATAGTTATTTTTAGTTTAAATTAAATTGAAAATCAAGTTCCACATAGAAGAAATATTGTGAATATAATTAATGTTAATTTTTTTAAGAGAGGTGTTACCATGAAAATCACCAAATATTATGAACTAAATAATTTCTATTATGGAACTATTATATCAAGATTAGTATTTTTGTATAGATTTTGTTTGAAAGACACTACATAAAATCTTCTAATAAGGATGTTTTCATATCTAGATTAGTAATTGGGATCAGTATAAGGAATTTATTGGAGAAATCATATCAAGAATTTAGAATAAATTTTAATTTAGAACTAAATATTGAGTATAGAGTGATCTTCATGTAATTAAATAGATAATATACCTATAACTTTTTAGACTGATACCATAACTAAAGAAATTCATAGACGATAAGAAAAAAATGTTTTTAGGGAAGTAGTTAGTTATCCCAAAACCATTGTATAGTTAGTGAGCGTTGTGAGGTAATTAGTTTTTTCTTAAAAATGTTTAGGTAGTGAGCCTTGGTAAGGAGTAACATTAACTAAATATTTTATACACATAAATAGTGAGTTATAGTGGATTTTGGAAAACCAATACAATGTTGAGTGTATGCTCCTTGGATATAGCCTAGTGTGAGAGAACCAGGTAAAATAAGTGTGAACCTATATTTTATTATATCATGTACATGATAATTTTATTTTAAGTGAATGTATTCATGAACGATATAGATTAAATAACTGTTCCTTCTAATTAGGGAAGAAGATCCTAATGAAAGAGTAGTGTAGAACACATTAAATCTGTAAACACCCTGATTCGCCCCCTCTTAGTGTGTCTGAAGTTACTACCATAGGACTTAACCTATGAAAACCTAAAATAGATATATATCGACTCATACATTCATACCAATATATCACATCTTAATATATGAATATTTATTACATAACATTTTGATCTACACTAAAATCATTTAGGTCTATTATCGTTGGAAACTTGGAAACATAAATAACTGGTTTCTTAAATATCAACATCATATCCCACTTATTTCTTAATAACATTAATCTTTCTTAGATATAACATTATTAATACCATTGTTCATAGCCTCAGGAAAGGAACATAAGAAAATGGTGAGCTCAAATGTTTAGAATGAGTAAACAAGGGAGATACTAATGATCACATACGAATAAAATGAGCATAAAGTTATAAGAACATGATTTTAATATTATAAAATCATACCCTGCATATCAAATATCATAATCATAAGTCATGACATAAATTTTGGAATTTCATACGACATGAATCATAAGGGAATAAAAGAACATAAACCATAAAATCTTAACATAGGAATAGAAACATTTATTTTTTAAATACATATAATCATATAAAATCATTTCCTTAGTAGAAAATTATTATTTATAAGCATATCATAGTGTAATGGGTTCACTCCCCAAACCATCATTGTAGACAAGGTTCACTCACATTAATATCATAGTGGACAGATTCCATTACTAAACTGGTTTCACTCCCAATTTCAGTCCTATATTTTCATGAGATATCAATCTTTACCCAATTAATTGGAGATAAAAATATACGCGACATATATATCATAATTAAAATAATACATATTTTTGACAAAATATCATAAATCATTCATCATATCATAACCCATTAAAAGAAATGGGTTTCAAAAAAATCATCATAGAATAACCTGAAAAGAAATAGGTTTTATAAATATCATTCAATCATAAACATAAACCATACATAGAACACATAAGTATGGTATCAGTTGATCATATATTCAGTAAATCATAAGTAAAATCATGGTTTTTTTCCTTTGATGAATTAAAATATCATTAAATTATCATTAAACCATTCATGAGGAAAATAAAATTTCTATTTTGAATTAACTTATCAAAAAACTGGACAAATATAAAGAAAAAAAATTTCTTTGAATATAAAATTTTAAAATTGAAAATGAATATTCAACTAAAACTTATTCATATTGGTGGTAAAATCTTTTCATGTTGTATAAGTTCAAAAATCATTCCATATTTTCTGTTGAAAAAATTCATGAAGTACCATGTTTTGAAAATGAAAAGAATATTACTTTGAAACCATTTTGTAAAAAGTAAAGAATTGGTAAAAATTAAATTAATAAATAATTGGATAATGGAAAGAAATTTCTCTGAACATTTTTAGAAAACATTGATATGGAAGAAAAAAATTCAACTGAAGATAGCAATGAAGTAAATTTTACTTAGAAGCATACTTTTAGACTCTTGAGTGTGTAAAATGGAGAAAGTGAATGGAAAATTTTTATTTTAAAGAAATTAACGCATGAGAAGAAAATTATTGAGTATGTTGAGAGGTAGATTATAATATATAATCATCAGAACTTAATCATAAAAAAATCCCAATATGTAGTGAGTTTGTAACACAAAATCCCTTGCATTGAGTTCGCAATGCTTCAGAATCACTATAACCTAATACATGATAGATTTAAATTTAATATAATTATATAATAGATTCATTTTATAATAATAATATCATATCCATTTATAATATTTTAACACCCCATTTTATCTATAATTTATTATAAAATCGTCATTTCCAGGTGTTAACTATTTCATTTATCATGAGTATTTTAGTTTAGTAGTTATGGTAATTATATACTAATATTGATTACATAATCTAACTGATATTAATAATGATATAAATATCATATATATTCATTATATACATATTTATATCCATCTATAAAAGTTATAGAAGAATTCATTATATCATTCATGAAGACAGTAGGCAGTACGTACACAGGAACATTGTTTTCATTTTTCGAATAATAGAAAGAAAGAAAGTGAAAAATTAACTCAAATTTATAGGATTATTATACAATAATATATATATTATATATTCAAAAAAATTATTCCTCATTATCATCCATGTAAATTATAAATTAAAACAAATTGCATCTCTTCGTAGAGGTGGTTGTCTACACATACACATGAATGACCTTAACGTTTACCAAAGGAATGGATGTTAAGTAAGTATATGTGATATTATATTTAAAAAAATATATAATTATATCATAAATATAAAATATAAATATTAAACCAGTCATAATACCCATCTATAAAATATGCTGATAAAAAATGAATTGTCTCGGTACGTGAAGACGGTATGTCGTACATACGCACGAGCAATACTTTCACTTATCATTTGATAGGAAAGATAATTTTTAATTATTTTTTAATAATACTAATTATAAAATTTAAGAATATTTCGGATAATTATTTTATTATTTGATTATAAATATCATAGATTTATAAGAGGTGAAGAAGAGTACAAAATAAATTTGTCGGGTAAGGCGATTACCTCTTCTTTGAAATGAATCCTTTTGATCTCCTCTTAATGGATTTAGGGTTCATCTTTTGGGAATATAAAAACCTCTATAATGTGTCTATGTAAGTTTATAAGGGAAATATATATAGTTTTATTGATATACAAGGCCCAATATGGTGAAACAAATTGTGGGAGGAGGTGCCCATTTATAATTGTGGTGAGGGTCACTTATGGAATTTCTCAAAACATTATATTATAATAAATTAATTCTAAATAAAAATACCTTAAAATAGTAGGGATTAAAATATAAGATAGTATCTTATTTTAATACTATAAACCAATATAATTTATATAATATTTGGTGTCATTTTAAACCTTATCATTTTGGTTAATCCTTAGTTAACCAATTTTTGTTTTAACTACGATGCCAATTTTTCTTAATATTAAAGGGTTAAAATTTTTATTTATTAGGTGGAATTTGTCCCATAAATGGCCAATTTATGATACAATTGGCCAAATCATAGAAACATTGTCTTATTTCAAGGTTTTATGGTTTTTAATTAATTAAATAAAATATTATTTTGATAAAATATCATTTTTTTAACTATTAATTTAATTTTACTTAACATATGTAGTGATAAAGTAAGAATTAAAATATTATATTTTTAAAAAACAATAATATGTCATATTAATCTATAATATTTATTTAATGCTATAAATTAATAAAATTATATTACTTTTAAAATTTTTAAAATTGATTATTTTATTTTTCTTTTAATAATATATATATATTATTAGTGTTGTATAAGCATTTAAGATAATCGTATAAGTTCTAAAAATTAGAAATAATCTATATCATGAAAATAATTTCAATAATCTCAATATATATATATATATATATTAATAACTTTCTTTTCTACCAATTTGTGCATATAAAATACACTTAAAAGCATGAGAGTGAAATTTTGCAACATTATTTCTTTTAAATGTTAAATATGTCTTTATCATGGAAAAATGTCCATTAAACACATATATTTTAAGCCTAAGATGATAAAATATGAATTAAATTCATCCATTAATAATTAAGATGATAAATTATGGCCTTATCGCTTATTTGTAATCTTGATTAACTCGATTCAATCTTTACAGAGCTGATAAATCTTACCACAATTACTATTTATATTACCCAAAAATAAGAGATGGATATTTAAAAAATTCAAACCTCCTGATTATAAATAAATAATTAAATTTTATCTAATTAAATGCCTATAAATTGTAGAAATTAATTTTAATGTAAGTGAGTAAAATGTGACAAAAGTTTTTTTAATAAAAAATACATTTTTAAGCAAAAAAATAGATTTATTCTTATCCTATGTCTAGAAAGATATTTTTTGAATATTTAAAATATTTTATCAAGTAAATAGTAAATATATTTATTTAAATTAATTCACCAATAGAGATTGATTAAATTTTTTAATAGAATTATTTTTGTACATAAAAATATTTTTTCATTAAAAACATCTCTTTTATTTTAAAATATAATTTTTAAATTATAATAATTTAATAACCAATTAATTCATTATATAAATGTGTACACCATATCTTTTTTATAATTTTTATATTATTATTAATACCCACTAATCTAATAAATGGGTGATAATGGCCACATAATATTTTAATAATGTTATGTGGTTTATTTAAACACAATGTTACGTATAACAGAGGATGTCAAATAAATAAAATTATTTAAAGAGAAATATTACATAAAAATATTAGAGTGTTAAATTATACCCCAACATAAAATGAATTATCCCATCAAAATTCATCACTCTAATAGAAAAAAATGTGGATTCTTCTACCTCATCACATCCTCAGTTTCCCATATAGCTTCCTCAAATTGGTGGTTTTCCACAAAACCTTGATTAGGTGAGTGATCCTGGTCTGTTCCACTTTATATTTATGATCCAAAATATATATTGGTTATTCTACATAAAAATTATATTTCTCCATCAGTATGACCTCTCAGTTTAGTACATGTGAATGTTAAGGTGATTACTTACTCTAGAAGGATACATGGAACACAATATGACCTTGATAGAGATTATATGGAAGTGCCAATTGCTAAGATACCATCTTGATATGATCAAGAATTTAAAAATGACCAATATACATAAGGATTAGCTTTCCCTTCATTCCAAATTTTATCACCCTATTTTAATGAGATATTTTTAAGAAAACCATTTCACCAACTTCAAACTCTTGATCTTTCCAATGATTTTCAACCTGACCTTTTTGTCAAATCCTGACCTCTCTTATATGATATTGAATAACTTGAACTTTCTCTATAGTTTTAATAGATAAATCACTCCCCAAGAGGATTTTTTATCCAATTTTATACCATCAAGTTGGGAATTTTCACATCCAACCATAGAAATATTTATAAGGATCCATATGAATTCTTGAGTGAAAGCTGTTATTGTATGAAAATTACACCAAAATAAGGGGTTAATCACAGCACCCTTTGAAATCCCAATAGTAGGATATCAACATGTATTCTGGAGTTTCAATGGTCCACTAAAACTGAACATCTATCTAAGGATGATACATAATTTTGGAACTTAACTCTGTATCAAAATCCTACTGAATACTTATACAAAACTTTAGTGTAAACCGTAGATCCCAATAAAATACAATTGATAGTGTAACACCATAAAATCGTACCACTTACTTAATTTATAACTAAGTAATCTGATCAAGAGAAAAATATCATCTTATGGTAATTACGTGTGATAATTTTTTAAGGTGATCCAATACAACCAAAATATCATATTTTTTCTTTAGATGTTTCAGGTGTATAACAAAACAATACAAGGTTATGTTTTCTAATTTCTATTATAGTATGGGTGATGGTTGTAACAACCTCTTAGACGTCTATCACTCAACCTTAACCTACTAATAGCACAACTAAAAAAATACCCTAATTACAAACTTATATTTCCAATGTTTATTTAAATAGTGGAAATACCTTCACTCATGTGTGATCCCCTCCCCACTATAGCCATCTTCCCTCTTTGATAGTGATCACATCTTCGAGCCCCTACCCACCACAACCCTCTCCCTTCTTTGTTAGTGATCCCATCACCTCTATGATCCCTCCCTTAGAAAACCTCTTCCCAATTCGACAATGAGAACCCCACACACAATCCACTCCCCTCCTCAACACTCTTCCCTCTTCAACATTGATCTCATAATACTATAGTGAGCCCCTCCGCTCTATGATCCCCTCCCCTCCATGATCCCCTCCCCTCTGCAGCCCTCTTCCCTCTTCAACATTGATCTCGAGAGACCAAAATGAGCCCCTCACCTCTACATACCTCTTCCCACTTCTATATATATTTATCTACACTCTAAATCCCACAACGATCCCCTTTGCAACGCCTCCCACTTCATGATCTATCTCCTATGTAGCACCTCCCTCATAGCCATCAATCCCCTCCATAGTGCATCCTTGTTCCTAATCAATAAAATATAGTTCGATGCAATTCAATTCTATCAAAATTTGTTTTATTTTTATTGATTAAATCTAAATATATATTTTTATGGTATGACCTTGTATTAGTGTATATAAGGGTTATTTCAATTAGGCTACATTGTTTTTAATATATTGATTTTTAGTCAATTTAGTTATGGTAAATTATTTCCAACGTGATTGTATTCAATTCAATTTAGTTTGTTTAATTTTAGATGATTTAATTTTAGTTTCATTTATTTTTGATCGGTTTTTTAGGTCAATTTTAGATTTATTCTAGTTTGTTAGAGAATAAATGGTAAGTTTCGATTAGGTTAGTTTAGTTTATTTTTTATTCAGATATGTTCTGAATGAGTTAGGTTTTTTTATCTTCCATTATTTTCATTTCTTCAAAAATATCCAATTTGATTTAATTTTGTTTGGTTTCATTTAGTTTATTTTGGATCTATTTGGGTTATACTATGTGAGTTTAGTTTAATTTTTTATTATTTTAATATGTTCATTTTGGTGAGTTTTATTAGGTTGGTTCCATTGCATTTCAGTTCATTTGGGCCTGATCGGTTTGAGATTGTTTTATTTAGTTTAGCTTAGTTTAGGTTGGGTAAGTTAGGTCATTTTTATTTGTTATGTTCTTTTTTTATTATATAATTTTGTATTTCATTCTATCCAAATTGATTCAAGTTATTGTTTTATCTCAGTTCATTTTTATTTTTCTAGGATGGTCCAATTCATTCTTATTCTTTTTTTGGTGATGGTTAACTTTATTAGGGATAGTTTCATTTAGTATTATTTATTTTATTTCAATTTTAATTGGTTTATTCAATTTGGTAGACTTTAGTTAATATAAATTTTTTTATTTTTGGTTCAATTTGATTAATCTTTATTTTGGTATGGTTGGGTTTTGTTAGTTTAGTTTAATTTAACTTCTTTGGTTTGTTTCAGTTCAGATCATGTTGGTACAATAATTTTTTATTCAATTATGGTCATTTCCAACTAGAGGAAATCATGGTCCTCATAAACCAATGGCCAAGATAATTTAATTTTTTTCATTGTTTATAAATATTCAGGATAATATCAAAAATTCAAAAAAAAATCCATTTAAATTACTATATATTTGATAATTGATAGAAAAATACTTGTGGAAAGCTTAATATTTGTTGAAACAAACATCCACAAAATGTTATTGTACTATAAAATATTGAAATAAAGGTTATATATACTTATTTTATTTGATTTAAAATTATAGATAGTGGTTTTATGTTGAAATAACTACAGAACTTCTCTAAAATAACTATACAACATATAGAGCACATTCATCATGGTCATATAGACTCTCAGTTATTCTGAACTAAACATTTAAGCCTCTATTTTATCTATATATTATCATCTCCCAATATATAAACCTTTCCTTATTGTTAAGTTCTAGGATATCAAATAGAGTATCAAAAAGAATTCCATGTTCTATTTTTCATCATAACAAATAAACTCATATTCAATCTTTAATGGCTTGAATGATTTAAAATATATTTCTTTATCATGATTGAAATTTAATTTTAGGGAATATTCACTTATTATTTAAAAATTAATAAGACTAATGGAATGTTCATCAAAATATTTGTCGTCAAGACATTTTTCATCAAGTGATGAGATCTTTACATCAACCTTTTCTGGATGAATCTTCATTTTTTTTCTTTACCATATTAATAAGACTAAATTTACATCCATATTTTAAATTTATTATTTTCTTCCTTTAATCCAAATTCTAAATAAATATAGAGTTTATATATTTTCAGGACATGAATTTAATGTTTTTTTGTATTTTTACGTTTAATGTGTAAGTGTATTATGAAATAGAATAGGAAAGAAGAAACAATAAAAATTAGAGTTGGATTAAATGAATTTTGAGTGGGTAATTTAAGGTTGTGATAAAAATTATGATGTGTGACAAATGAATTTATAGAAAAAAATATTTAAAAACATATCCAATTCATTAAACATCTCTATATACAACTTTTACGAAAAATTTAAATTTTTTATTTATTTGAGAAAACATATTTTGAATAACACTATGTTTTAAACAAGTCATGTAAACATCATTAAACATCATTTCACACATTACTACACATGATTAGAAAAGTAAAATCTATACTACATAGCATGATTTATCTAAATAAAATATTAAACAAGGCATACTTATGATGTGTGAATATCAAAAATTACATACTCATGAAAAATAGGTAATTAAGAAAACCAAAACAAATAAAATCTATATTTAACTTAATTGAAACATCTCAAATATACCTAGATAGTGTTCAGTTGTTTTATTTTCTATTTAAGATATATTTCTTATATTTATAAATCTGTTTTTAATAATTGTATAAAAATAGATTTTTATTCTCCCTTTTCCATTGGTTGATGTTGAATTTTATGGTTTATTATAATCTAATAAGTTAATTTCATAGTAGATAATAATTAATCATTTGGTTTGTTAATTGAATTTAAATTTTGTTCTTATGAGTGTGTTTCATTTTATGAAGCTTGAAAAACATATTTATTTGAGTTATGTCTCAAACTAATTGAATTATTAAGTTTAAATTGTGTTTTTTAATCCATTTTGACTTAATAAAATGCTATATTATTTTTTACTAATTGTAATCATTTGAAATGGAAATAATAAATAAGTGTACCATAAAATATATTCATACTTTGGGGTGTACTTCAATGCCATATCATAAACTATAATAGGTAATATATCATTTAAAATTGAATATAAATTTATTTTTTCATTGATTTATGTTTAATTTTCATTAAAAATAGAAATTAAATATTTATACAGTTGTTACGTAATCATCATTGTTTTTTATTATAAAAAATAAATATGGAACTGCTCTGAATTGAGAAACACAAGAAAAAATTATAAGAAAGTTTTTAAATATTTAGTTTAAATTTCATAAGGTCTAGATATTGAGAATTATTATACAAAATATTTAGTATTTTTTAGGGGATGATAAATAGAATAAATCAATGGAGGTGAATCAGTCCTTGAGGATTCAAATGTAAAATTCACCATCATTTTGGTTTGATGCTAGTTTGAAGATAGTTGAATAGTGGCTGGATAAGATAAAAAATATCTACCCATTTTATGGAAACCTAAGACCTAAAAGGTTGAGTTTGGATCTTATTTATTGGAGGGGTTAACTAGAAGTGGTTGGATTTGATTAATTAATTGGTGGATACATAATTATATTGAATGAAAGGGATTATAAAATACCATTAATTATATATATTTTCTTAATGAGTTGAAGATTAAAAATGATTGAGAATTGTAAGAATTTGGGTAGGATAATATATTCATGATGGTGTATACATATATGTTTTATAATTTTGTGCTTTATATACTAGGGTTGGTGAAAAATTAGTATATTAAGGCATGTAGGTTTAATATACAAGTACAATCGTATATAATGTTGAGGATTATATTTTTAAATAATATTACTTATGCTAGGGTTATTAGTAGGAAAGAATTAGTATAGGAAAACATTATAGACATATAGAAGTTATGAAATATTCATCCTCAACTAAATAAATGAATTAATTATTTTATTATCCAAAATGGGAACTAAAATGGTCTATGAGGGAAATATGTCGAGATTTATTTTAATTTTTCATAAGTAAATAGTTCTCAAGTTTTTTTTCTATTTAGTACAGTGAGACACCCTAAATCCATTTTTTTTCTAACTTATATATGTTTCTTTTTTATAAAATTGGGATATCTAAAAAATAATTACAATGAATTATCCTGGTAAAATAATCATGGAGCATTCAACTTAGTTCATGTATTGAGAATATAGATTGATATATTACATTTGTTTCCTATATATTTAATTTCACTTATTTTTTCATAAAATTTAATATATCTATCTCATTATTATTCTTCATTTTGGGTTAATTACCTCATCAAATATAGATAAATTTATTCTCATTCAAATCAACTTCATGCATGGAGTGATCTATATAAGAGGTAAAATTCATTTTAACTTTTACACCATGTTGACATGGATATGTATTTATCCTTATTAAATCATGTATGTTTTAAAAACCCTCTATATTATATATGAGGAAATATTGATCCCCTATTATATTTTATTATTATTATATTTTAATTTCACTAATTATCACATTATTAAAAATATGTTAGATTATTCTTTTAGTTTCAAATAAAATTGTATGAAAGCTAGATTACTGGATAGATTATCAATACAGTTCAATATTTACTACTAATGATAGTTTATAAATTTATGAATTGTTTTTATTATTTATTTATATATACATGAACTCTTATACTTTATATTTAAATAAAAATTATTTTTTCGTTAATTTCATTAATTAAATTTCATGGGATTGTATTGACTCCAGTTCATTGCATTAAAACAACCATATTTACTTTAAATGGACATAATGACATATACTGACATGACTATACAGATTTCAAATCACTTTTTGTTATCAAATTTAACCTTAAATGGTTCATTAAATTACATATTGGTTCCTATAACATTTTTTATCACAACTTATTTTTATGATATATGACTATTCATTATTTCTAAACAAAAAAAATTCTCTCCAGTTTATTTAAATTGAAAATAAATTTGTGATGAATCAAGATTACATAGGTGATTGTCATTTTGGTAGAAAGAATAAATTACCTATATAGGTTTTTAAATATTTTATCTATTGAAATTTAAATTTATATACATAAAAAACTTTATACTATACATTTATAAAATTATTTGTTTTAAATTTCCTTAATTAAATTCCAAGTATTTTTATTAGGTCCACTTCTTCAATTTCATTATATAACAACATACTTAATGTATTTATTATAATTACATCATTGAAGTATAGGTTTTTATAGAATAACATGTCCTTTTACTCTTTTTGTGATTTTTTTATCACAAAATATGTTAGTATTCTTTTTATAGTTCATATTTAATTTTTTAACTGCAATTGATAAATAATTTCAATATAACCTTGATAAATCACATATTATTTTACATTTATACTTGAAGGAAATAAATTAAGGCTACTACCACCAGATTGAATCTGATATAAAATTTTAAACCAATTGTCTATGACGGTTTCTGCTACATAATACAAAATTTCCAAATCACTATAAAAAAATGAAAAATTCTTACCATCCCAACAAAATGTGAAAATTATTTTCAATTGGATCATGCATGTTCATCCCTATGAAGCTAAATTAGTTAATTTTTCTTTTTAATTAATTTATTTTTAAGACGTCACAACAAATTAAGTTCTTAAAGAATGCCTTTTAAGTAATTCTACTATTTACATCAATGCAATGGTGTTTTTTTATTCATTTTTTTAATAACCTCTTTTTTATAACCTGTTAACCTAAAACCCGGAATAATAATGACATTATTTGGGAATTATAATTTTCATATTATAATTTATCATCATCTAGAATCTCTATATGTGTTATATTCTATAATTTATGTATTATTTATTTCCATTTCTATAATCAGTTATCTATATGTGTGTGTGTGTGTTGATCTATATAAAAAAAATTATAACATCAAATTTTTTTGGGAATTACGAGGTTTTCATCAAGAATTTATGACTTCTATATTGTAATATTGAGTAACACTACTTAATATTTTTATTATAATTTTTTTTATCCAATAAAACATGATACACATTTTTTTTATATTCTTGAATTTATTTACTATAATATAGAATAACACTACTAATCCATAAATTTTGATTTCTGTTTCCAATATATATATTTATATTCTAAAATATGTGTTTGAATTTATTTTGTTTTTTGATTTAATGAATCTTAAAAAAAATCAATAGTGTTTATCTCAATTATATTATTTAATATATTTAGATTTTATAATATAGAAATTGTATTACTTGTGTTACTATTCTATGGGACTATTTATTATGTAATGGAAATATTATCAGTAACATGTCTATGAACAATGTATAAAATGTGTATAATGTGTCTATAATCTTGAATAATATGTCTCCTAACTTGTGCATGATATAGAATCTCTATTTTTTTTAAAACCTATTTTTTATTTAGTGTAAAAAGATTATAATATGTGCATAATTAATGTTTTATAATTTTTAATATTTTTATGAAATACAATTTATGTATACCTAATGTTTCATAATCAGCAATATAATTTTCATAAACAATTATTTTAATTTGCAATCAGTGTATAAACAGTGTTTAATTTTATGTTTTTAATCTGAATTTTTTGTATAAAATTATTTGAATATTTAGAAATCTTTCATAAAACATGATTGAATGTATCATATTACTACTTTTTTAATATATTTATAATAAAATCAATTAAAGTAAATGGAAAAGTACAACATTTTGGGTTTTTCATCTCTGTTTATAATTTGTGTCAATATAGGTCATAATATCTATCAAATAATATCAAGATATTATAATATACAATCTAAGTTTATTAATCTATTTATTATAATTTTCAATTTTTACCAAATTTCAATTGAAATGAAATAATTTATGTGTGATAAGAAACATCAATGACATTTTTATTATGTATTTTAGTCTGTTTCAATCAGTGTATCGCTAAATTTTATTGTAATAAAAAATTTATAATATGAAATATATTTTTAAAAATATATAATTTCTATAATATAATCTTGAATCTTAAATATCGATGACATAATAAAATTTTTATTATAAATTATAGTGATAAATATATAATGTATGTGTGTTCATTATATAAAACTATTGTTTAATATTAGAGTTTTATAATATTTATTCTATGTTTAACAAGTGTTTTTATAACGTCCAATCCATCATAAAATATGTTTTCTTATCTCATTTTACTATTCATTAATTTGTGTATCATGGAATATGTTTAGTTGTATCATTTGTATATCATTTTCAACTATAATATCTATTGAAAATTATATCACATTATACCATTATTATGAATGATATGAATTAGTAAAACAATATTAACCCACGTATAATAATTCCATATTACAATTGATATATAACACAGATTGTTATTGAGAATAATATCACATAAAAATTGAATTAAAATTTTATATCATCTTGATATCATTTGACATCTGTTTTAATAACATATGTGTTACCAAAATATAATGTGACAATTAATATTGTATATGTAATTATACATACCATATTCAATTTAAGATTTTGTATTACTAAATAATAATGTAAAACTCTGTCTATAATTTTTTATAATAATCAATATGAATCTATCATCTCTGTGTAATAAGTATATACATTTTCATGTGTATTTTCTATGTGTAATGTGTCTCAAAACTAGATTTTTTGGATTGTAATATACACACATATTATATATTATGAAATATAGAATTTGTGTATAATTATCTATTATCTAGTTTTGAATTTATGTTTATAATGTGTCTGTAATCTTAAATCTTTGTAAATTCTAGGATATTTTTATGTTTTCTATGTGACATATATATTTTGGAATATTTTTATAATCTATGTAATATATGTAACAAAATGTGTATTGTATGTGTCATCTGGAATCTATGTAAAATCTTAAATATGTGTAATCTATAATTTTTATGTGTTATTGGAGTAATACCGGTCACATATTATTGTCTATTATGTTATATGTGTGTGTATTTCATAAATTCTTGTATTATTTATTACAATTCATTTATTTTTTTTGATATTAATCATTAAAAATATGAAAAACTTCCCAAATATTTTATTTCACTTTCTCGTATATTCTATTGTTGTTTAACTAAATTTTAGTCTACTACACTATCTTCTTAGTTTATAGTAGATTCCAATTAACCAAAATAATTTTTTTTTATATATTTATATATTACTATATGAAATATACATACTGGAAATATTTAATTTACATAGAACTATCATTAAATTAGAAATACATTACACCAAATATGTTATAACTATTTCATTAACTATTTCCAAACATCCTTTAATATTCTCTTCACTTCTGAAAGAGGTTAAAGCAACATTTGATTCATTTTTATCGATTTTATACTAAATTTATGAGGATAATGATGATTCTAGTAGTGGTGGTGATGATGATTATGTAGAGGTCGATGATGATACTTGAGAGGTAAATGATAATGGATAGGGTGGTGGTAGTGGTCGCACACATGTTGATGGGGTTGATAGTAATATTGATGATGATGATGATTCATATTACACCGTTAAGAAACATTATTTACAATTTCTATATATACATATTTAACATTTTTTTTAAAATGAGACTTTTATATGTATTAGTTTTTTTTGTAATTGTATTTGAATTTTTATAGAAATTGTATATTGAATGTGGTGGAAGATTTTGTATTTGGTATGATGTAGGGGGTGTGTTTCTTATAATTTGGGTGTATTCCCATAGTTTAAACTGTGTTAATAAACAGCCTACAACCAAGGTTTAAACCATGGAACTATACATCATATTTCCATGGTTTAAACCATGACTGTAGGCTTTAATATACATGGTTAAATTGTGTTTATATCTAGATATTACCATGGTTTGACTCATGGTAATAGATGGCCTACCACCATAATATAAACCATGGTTGTGGGCTTTAATAGTCATGGTTAAACCATGGATATATCATACTATTTCCATGGTTTATATAGTGGAAATTTATAGAAAACTTCCATAGTTTAAACCATTGCCATAAGATTTAATAGCCATAGTTAAACTGTTGCAATAGATTTCTATTTACATGGTTTAATCCCTAGTTGTAGCTGGACCCTATTGCAATGGAAACAGGGCTAATAGTTTACCCAAATCTTGTCTATAAGATATAGTAATGGGTTTTGGGCCTATTTCCACAGTTTCAAGCCATGGAATTAGCTTAATTTTTTAGTTTTTTAGACTAAGTGTTGAGAAAAATACTCTATAATATATCTCTTTAGTTTATCTAACCAGAAATACTATTTCAAATCTTTATACATCTTTATACTTACAAGATGACTATATAATGAAGAACTATGAGCTTCATCCATCATCTCCTTCTTCAAATATGTTACTGAAGGAACACATACACACTTCCTAAACCTTATTTTTCCATCACAATAAAGGATGATATAAGGAACATTTCTCACCTTATTTTTCCTCTATACATATTCCTTATATGCCTTTTTAATCTTCACATAGATTGATGGTTGAACACTCATTTGAGAAATATAATATTTCTCCCCTTACTTCGATATTTCAAGATCTATCCTTCATAAGTCCTAAAAAAATTATCTTCTATGATCCTAATCATAGATAAGATATCGTGATCCTTTTGACTCATAGTATCTTCCACCATGTTCATATTCCCTAGGTGGTAATATATTGAGTAGTCATAGTCATTAATCAACTCTAATAATCTTCTTTGGTGAATTTTCTTCTCTTTTTGGGTGAAAATATAATTTAAACTTTTATGATCAGTACATATTTCACACCTTTCTCCGTAGATTTTATACATGTATATATTTTAAAAAAATTACCACAGCTGACTCTAAGCCATGAGTTGAGTAATTTTGATCTTAGACCCTTAATTTTTATGATTTATTGGATATAACCATACCATTCAATATGAGGATGCATTCAATTCCCTTATTTGATGTATCATTATATATTACAAACCCTTATCCACTACGTGGTAGTGTAGGCATATGTGTGATAAATAGCCTTCTCCCTAGTTTCATAAAACATTACTCACATCTATCCATACAATGTAACTTAGATCCATTCTGAGTTAACTTGGTGAGTGGATTCATTATCCATGAAAAGGTCACCACAAAGAACCAATAATATCCATTCAAACCAAGAAAAATATGGATCACAATTACAGTGGTTGTTTTAGTCCAATGATAATTTTATTATATCTTTGAAGGGTATATTGATACACCCTTACTTGAGATTATATGACTCAGTAATGAAAAATTCTATATCCAAAAGCAACACTTGGTAAATTTTTCATAAATCTTCCCCTTCCTTAGGGTCTTCAGCACAATCCTCTAGTGACCTTAATGATCTTCCTTTATCTTTGAATAAATAAGAGTATCATCTATAAATATTACCACAACCTAATAAAGTGAATATCTAAAGAATAAATTCATTAAATCCATAAACATAGTGGTATAATTAGTAAAACCAAATGGAATCACTATAAATACATAGTATCCATAACTTTTATGGAATTTTGTCTTGTGTATATTCTCCTTATTGACCCTCAGTTGATAATATCCAAAATTAATATCAATTATGGAAATGTAATGAGTCTATATAGTTTATCAAACAATCCATAAAAAAGGGTATATGATACTTATTTTTTATAGTGATCTTATTAAGTTCTTGATAATAAATAAAGAGTCCCATTGATCCATATTTCATATTTACAAATAGAGAAAGTGAACCCCAAGGTGACACACTTGTATAAATTACTCCCTTATTAATATTTTCCTAGAGTCATTTCTTTAATTCTTAAAACTAAATCAGGGCCATTCTATATAGAGTCTTGTAAATAGGTGTATCATTGGGTATGAGTTCTACTGAAAAATAAAATTTATGATTTGGTAGATGATCGGTAAACCCTTATAGAAATAAATCCACAAACGCCCATACAATTGGATTATATTTGATTTTGAGTTTCTCCCCTACCATCTACGATAAATTCCCCTTTTCCATAGGAATCATATCCCATAAAATGGTTTTAATTCCCATTAACAGATCATTTTTTTCATCGCACTAATAGAAATTCATAGGTTGTTTGGAATATCAAATGTAACTTACCTTCCTCAACGATTTATGTGGGATTTATGTAAATAAAGTTAATCTATCACCAAAATACCATAGAATTTAAATAGAGGAAGAATTATGAGATTTTCTAGAAACACATTTTCAAAAACTTCTACCGGAGAAGAATCATAGAGTTGGGATGCGATCATAATTTCCTTAGGGTTTTTTACTTCTAACTTAACAATTAATTTTTATGGTTGTACTATGATAACATTATAAAGGTATTTAGATATAAAAGAGTGGGTAGATTCAAAATAAAATATGGCATTATCAGTTGTATAGTGGATGGTAAGTGTACCTTTATCCATGTTATTATCATACCCCACATTAGAAATAGTGAGCGCATGATATTTCCCTTCATATACGGGATTAAAAGGTTATTGACATCAATCATCATCACTAAGCTTTATATTTGTGAACTAGTTACTATAATGTCCACACTCCTTTAATTTAAAACACTAGAGGGTGGGTGGTGTATTCTATATTTATTTCCCTTTATTTGAATCATTATATAACTTATTCACATCACTTCAATATTCATTTTCTGGATAAAATTCCATTCTAGACTTGAAACATTTTCCAATCCCTTAATATAATTTCTACAAGATTCCTTCTACACATCAAGCCTAAAAGAAGGCTCATATTATTTTATCTATGGTTTTTACAATTTTATTTGAATTCTATTTTTCATTTATTTTCAAAACCATGATATTTATATGTAACTCCAATTTCTATCCCCACATTGAGAGTACATGAAATAGTTTATTTATATCTAATGAATCCTCGTATGGATAATACCCTTTAGAAACATGTCTTTAATCCACTAAAGAATATTTCAACCTTAATTTTAGGTTGTAATATAATATAAGAAGAATACCTAAAAATTATTTTGAAAATATCCTAACAAGCACCAATAGATTCATCATCCATATGCTTCAACTAAAGGAATTAGTTCTCCATTTTGATTTGAATAAAATAAGGAAATTAATTTTTTAAAAGTAGTCTTTTAAATTATACCCTATCAATAGATTAAATTTCATCTTATTCTCTTGTTTCCCTGAAAATATTTCACAACCAATATTCTTCTACTTTAAAATGATAAACATCCCAAATAACTCTTTCATTCTTCCAACACTAAATAATAGAAAATATATTTTCAATGGTAGTCATTCATTTTTTAGAAACTATTGGATTACTAAACCCACTAAAATATGGTGGATGTTTCATCATGAAATACATAAAGGAAAATTATTCATACCTTTGATTTTATAGAAGCTTAGAGTGATTCATGGCTTGATAAAGTTTTGAGGTCATAGTGACAAGATTTTTTATTCAGATCCCATAATAATTAGTTTCTCAATAGGACAATCATTTCATTTACCATTCCATTTAGAATTAACATGATTCTGTTGGGCTCCATCCATTGACTAAAACCAAAAATAATATTGTAATAAATAATAACCATACTAGGAAACCACATAATTGTGATAAATCATTTATAGTATGTCTAAATCATGAAAATTTATTCTATAAAAAATTAGGTTTAACTTAGGTCATTCATGATCATTACTAAAACATTAATATTTTTCCCTATACATATACCTATCCCAGGGGTTCTTACTATAGTTTTCTTATCCTAGTTTTCAAAGGTTCGCTAAACCTTTCTCTGATTCCAACTATAGTTACCCATAATTATTATTAATAGATTTTACATCTTAATAGGTGAATATTCATTACATAAAAATTCAATTTTCTCTTTTGGTCTGGTATCTTTAGAAACATGAAAACATAAACAACTACATCACAAAATATCTACATCATATCTAACTTATTTCCTTTTAATTGAAAACTTTCTTAGACATATCATATTAAACTCCTTTATTCATAACCTGGGGAAATCAAATATAATAAAAGGTTGAGCTTAGATGCTCAGTAGGGATAAACAAGGGAGATATCAATGATCGAATACGAATAACATGAGCATAAGGGTATAAGAACATGAACCTAACATTTGAAAACCATACCCTATATATCAAATATCAAAATCATATATCATGGATAAATTTTTTTAGTTTGTAAGACATAAATTATTTTGGAATCAAAGAACATGAACTATGAAAGCTTAACGTAGGTACATGAAATTGATTTATGGAATACACATAAGAATATAAAATAATTTCTTTAATAGTCGCGTCTCATTTACAGGGTTATAATTGTGGAATGAGTTCACTCCCCAAACCACTATAGTAGTCAAGGTTCACTCCCGAGACTATCGTTATGGATAAATTCCCTTACTGAACTGGGTTTACTCCCCATTTTTGTTATGATTATCTCATGATATATCAAAATTTAACCAATTAATTGGAGGGGGATATAGGTCTCATATATCTTATAATAAAAATAATACATATCTATTCCACAAGATCATAATCTATTAATCATATCAAAACCCATGAAAATAAATGGGTTTCGTAAACATTTCATCATAGAAAAACCCATGTAAAAGAAATGGGTTTTATAAACATCAAGTCATAATAAACATAAAACATATAAAGAATGAACATGGATGGTATCATTGGATATTATCCTCAATAAATCATAAGTCAAATCATGTTTTTTTCTCTTTTATAAATGCAAATACCATTAAAATATCATTAAAACATTATTGAGAAAAATAAACATTCCATTTTCGAAACACATATTAAAAAAACAATGCAAATATAAAGGAAAATTTTTCATAGAAAATAAAATTTCAAACTTGTAAGTTAATATTCAAAAAAATTAGTTGTGATGGTGGGAAAATACATTAATGTCATATACGTTAATAAAACATTCCTTCTATACTTTTTGTTAGAAAAGTCACAAAGTACCTCATTTTGAAAATGAAAAGAAGATTCCTTTAAAACCATTTTTTAAAATATAAAACATTCTTAAAATTAAATTTAAAATAATAGGATAATAATAAAAACCTTCTTCAAAACATTTTTAGAAAATATTTATATCGAATAAAAAAATTCGACCAAAGAGAGAAATAATGTTAATTTTCCGTAAAAACGTATTTTTCAGTCTCTTGAGTATATAATATTAGGAAAGTGAAATGAAAATATGTCTATTAAGAAAAATAGAGGATAATAAAATTAAATAGTATATTTATTGGAAAATAATAATATTTTGTCATTAGAACTTAATCATGAACAATCATGATAAATAATGAGATTGTAACACAAAACCCCTTTCCCCGAGTTCTCCATGCTTCAGAAGCACTTTAGACTCTTGTATAATAAATTTAAATTTATTATAATTGAATAACATAGTCATTTTAGTAATTATAATATCATATACTATCCCTTGATGACATTTTAACAACCCCTTTATCAATAATCCCTTATTAAAATCAACATTTTCAAGTGTTAACTGTTTCATTTATCCAGAATATTTCAATTTAGTAGTTCCAGTACTTGTAAATTTATCTTGGTATCATCATATAAAAAATATTAATCATGATATGAAAATAATATATATTCTTTATATAAGTATTTAGAGTCATCCATAAAATTTTTAGATAGAAAAATGAATTACACCATCCATAGAGACAGTATGTCATATGTTTGCATGAACATTGTTTTCATTTTTCAAAGGATTGAAAAAAAGAAAGGTAAAATATAATTCAGTTTTATGGGATAATTATAATATCATATATATTCATAAATTTCTTTCTCATAACCATACATTTAAAATAAAAATGAAAAACAAATCGCATCGCTTTGTGGAAGTGGTAGTGCACACGTATGCATAAACGCCATTATCGTTTCCCTAAGGATTGGATTGTAAGTAGGTAGATGTGATATTATAACTTGATAATTATAATTATTTTATAAATATAATATATAAATTTTAAACCCATCATAATACCCATCCATAAAATATAGTGTTGAAAAATGAATTGAATCGTTATGTGGAGATGGTAAGATATACGTACACACGAGCGATACTTTCACTTCTCGTTTGATAGAAAAGAGGGTGTATAATGGTATTTTAATAATCATAATAACATTTAGTAATTTTTAGAATACTTAATTTATTATTTTATTATAAATTCCATAAGTTTATATGAGTTAATGAATACTATAAAAGAAATTTTTCGGGTTAGGCGATTACCCCTTCTTTGAAATGACTTCATTAGATCTCATCGAAATGATTCTAGGGTTGGTATTTTGAGAAGAAGAAAACCTCTAAGATGTGAATATAAAAATTTAAAATGGAAATTTTCTGATTTTTGTTGATATAGAAGGCCCAATGTGGTGTAAATAATTGATTGAGGATATTCCCTTTCATAATTGAGGTGAGGGTCACTTTTGGAATTTATCAAAAGATTAAATTATATTAAATTCATTATGCATACAAATGCCTCCAAATGGATAGGAATTCAAGTATTAGGTATTATAGGGCTGTAATAATATCAATAAAAAATAATTTAAATACGTTTTTTGACATTTTGTACTATATAATTTTAATTAACCATTAGTTAACTAATTTTAATTTTAACTACGGTAAAAACATTCTTTAATATGAAAGGGTTGTAATTTTACTGATAAGGTGAAAATTGGCCAATAAATGACCAAGTTATGATATTTTAGTCTATATCATATCCAAATTTTATTATTTCAATATTTTTATTCTTTTTAAGCAATTTAATAAAATGTTATGTTAGTTAAATATCATTATCGTTAATTTTGACAATATTCATTTAATTTGACTTAAAATACATTAATTAAATTTTTAAATTCAAATATATTATTTTAAAACAAAACTAATATTTCATATTCACCTATAAAAATAATTTAAAATTAAAAATTACTAAAATTATATAACTTTTAATATTTTTAAAATCATTTATTTTATTTTTATGTTAATTAAATAAATATTGTATTAATGTTGTATAAGAATTTAAGGTAATTTTATAATTTATAAAAATTATAAATAAATTTATATCTTGAAAATAATTTCAATAAGATAAAATAGATATTTATATTTGTTCATAAATTTATATTGTCCCTATGTGGACATATAAAAGATATTTAAAATCAAGAAAATGACATTTTGTAATTTTCTTTACTTTATATATTAAATATGTCATTTGCCTAGAAAAATGTCCATGAAAAACATATATTTCAAGAATAATATCATACATATCTAATTAAATTCATCTAATAAGAATTAATATGTACATATTTCAATATAACTTATTATTAATCAATATCAACCAGATTTACCCTTTACCAGTGTGATAAATTTTACCACAATTACTATTCATATTAACATAAAATAATAGAGGCTTGTTTAAAAAATTTGAAACTTCTGACTATAAATATTTAATTAATTATATCTAATTAAATACCTATAAATTACATAAGTTAATTTTAATTTAAGTGCACAAAATGCAACAGAAACTGCTTTTTAGAAGAAGAAAAATATTTTTAAACCTAAAACTAGATTTATTCTTATAGTATTCATAGAAGGGTATTTTATGAATGATTAAATCATTTTATCAAGTAAATAATATATGAAACTCATCAAAATCATTCACCAATATATATTAATTTAATTTATTAATAAAAATACACTGTGTGCATAAAATCATTTTTCATAAAAAAACATCACGTTTATTTCAAATAATTTTTGTTTTAAATTATAGTCATTTTATAACTAATAAATTAATTTTATAAATGATTAGACTGTATATTTATAATAATTTATTTATTACTGTTCATATTTTCCAATCCAATATCTGGGAAATAACAGAAACAGAATATTTTAATAATTTTACACAGTTTGTTTAAACTCGGTGTTGTGTATAATGCAAGATATGAAATAAATCAAATTATTTAAAGAGAAATATTTCATAAAAATATCAAGGTGTTACAAGATTTATATTATAATATTAAAAATATAAAAACAATCAATATCAATATATATAAGCAACTGAAGTGTATAATCATGTGTGCATGTGTTGTCATGACCCCCTCCTACCAAACACACGACAATGAGGGTAGTGATATGATAAACCCCAGGTACCACCTTCAACAGGCCCTAGGTTGGTGACTATCATCAAAGGAACAAAAATATCCTAAAATGGTAGGCATTACCCAATCTTATAATGTATTATTGGTATATAAGATGAGTCATCCATAGAAAACTTCATGAAATGATATAAAAAGAACTAAAATCATCCCATAATGCATGTATAAATAGAACTAATACAGATAAAAGTATCCAAAGTAAATACCCCAAAATAAAGATAATGTAGTGAAATAGTATCTATCCAGTTGTTTGAGCTAGTAATTCATTACATGGTTCATGTAATCCTCCTGAAAACCTAAAAAATAGTTTATATGCATAGGGTGAGCATACAAGTTTACTCAGCTGAAAAACCAAAGTCTCTCATGCACATGTGAAAAAAGCATAGTAATGCACCCTTGAGAAAATAGTACAACCAAACAGCACCTATATAGTTATAATAACTATCCCCAAGCTCACCAAGGCACACTCACTAAATAACTCTAGGAAAATGTAGTAACAAAATAAGAAGCATATTGATAAAGGTTACCTCACACACCTTTCCTTGAAATTTGCCTCTATCACAGCACAACATATGCCCTGGTGCTCCCATATCTTATGAAAAACATATACCACTACCCCACAACATGGTCATAGAACATCACACCCATAGAAACCTGGTCCACCACCCCACAGTATGGTCACATTACATCTCACCTAAAAACACTTGGGCTATCACATCACAACCATAACTAGAGTGGTAGGGTATCATGAACATAAAGGACATAAACCTTATTCCCTCCTCCTACCATACATGATCCCCACCATAACCCACCCCATAGTATGGTCACAACACATCCCACCCAAAAACACCGGGGCTACCCCTCTACAACACAGTCACATCATATGTTTCCCAAAGATGCACGGGTCACCACCCCATAACACAATCACATAAAATCTCAACCGGTAACACTAAGTCCATCAACTATTTAACTAGTATACCTTTGAACATCATATCCTATTCATATCAACTCACCTAGAATAAATTTTAGGAAAATAGGTTAGCAATCCATCCATCCTCATCACTGGGATGATGGTAAAAACACCCCCTGTGTTAATATATGTGTTTCATCACATAGTACTTGATGCATGTGGGGTGATTAAATAAATCATGTGGACTATAAAACTATATACATATATCTACATATAATCTTGATCATTGGGTTCACAACAAAATTCTAATCAACTCACAATATCGTCACTTTTTTCTCTACCTCTAAATTCAAAACACTACACAATCAACATGCCAGATTTAACATTTCTAACTAAACCTAGTATCCATCGCTTTCATTTCACTATTAAGAATCAACCACATTAAAACACAAATACCAATATTTATTTATCCATTTTCCATTTCCACCCCATTAGTCAAACCAAACCCCAATCATTCAATCATAATTAAATAATCATCCCATCATTACCTAGGCTTCTACCATAATAAAACCACACATCATAAGAATCTCATCCTCTCAATCACATCATCACCTCACCACCCAAATGACCGCTCAAAAACCACCTCCTTGCTACCCTAAAAGCATATCCAAACAATAACCACCTCACTACCCCAAAAGCACAGCCAAAAAATCATTGCCTCACCACCCTAATTGAAAGACAAAAAACCACCACCTGGACACCCCAAAATAATAGCCAAAACCACCAAATCATCTCCCCAAAAACACACCCAAATAACCACCACCATTATTCCAAAAATAATGGTCAAACAACCACCACCTCACCACCCCAAAAGTGTGGACACATCTCATCCACTAGCCCCACATCACATCAGAAAAACACATCTCCACCACACAACATGACTACACATCACAAAACGCAACATATCATTTAAAATATTTAACAAATCGGATATTATCACATTCCACTTTATTTTAGGGGTGTTATAACACAAACCATAATCATGGGGAAACAATTTCATTAGTAAAATATAAGTGGTTATTAAATTTATATTATAGGGTGATATCACAAAAATCATAAAAAAACATCAGTTACAAGACATATTATCCAGCGCAAACAAATCCTTAAACAAACACAAATTTCAGTGGGGTATTAAGCTTGTACAACCCATCATATCACAATAATATCAAAGATGAAAAAACATTAAAATCATTCCCCATTTTCCCCTTTAATTTCAATTAGACAATTATTTTTAATTGATTAATCCATAGAAACTATCTTCCAATGATAAAAAATATTAATCCCCTCCCATATGATACAAAATAAAGAGAAATGAGGGATTCTCTACCTCAAAGAAGCTTCTCCAACTTTTTTTACACTTCATAGTGAAGAAAAAATGCCTGAAAACCACAATTGCACAAGGGAAACCTTATATTGACATAAACCACACCCAAATATCATAAAAAAATATCCTAACTCACACCTCAAACCAAAAAAATAACCATATAGAATTATCAAGATAGAAATGAAATATAATCATGGGAAAAGTTTAAATCTATCCCCATGGATCTCCAAAAAATAGCCACAAAAACCAGTAGATCGAATTGGAAAGATAAGTTTAAAATATACTTCCAATAAACCTAGGGCTCATTTGGAATGATAGAGGAATATATTTCATTAATTAAAGGAAAATTGGTAGATAAAAAAACTTAAAACCTATAATCTGGTAGGTTTCATGCCGTGTAAAATTTACAAGATGTGTAATTGATGGGTTTTTTGAAAATTCCCACTTTTTCTAAAAAACGTGTCGAATAAACATTATTTAATTACAAGTCATGAAATTAATTTTCATCAAATTAATTTGTTTCATGTTTTCCAGTTTTCCTTTTTACAATCCATGAATCATCCTGCTAAAAATGCTTTAAACCACCGTTTCACATCGTGTAAATAGTACACGATATGTATTTCCTACTATATCACTCCTGCAGACCCATCCTCTATTGGAAACTCTTGGAAACTCCCTCAAACACCTCCAACCACCATGGAACCTCTTCAAGCCTCCTTATAAATTCATCCAACACCCAAAACTGAAAAATTAACAAGCCGAGAATGAATGGGTCGTTACACTAGATACCTCCTAAATGATTCTCACCCTTCATAATAAAAAAAAGGCATAGAAGGAAAGGTGTCCAAATAGCCACTTCTTGAGATACCTATCAAGGATATCATCATACCTAAAACTCATCCAATTGCCAAACACACCAAAAAAATTACCACAAAACATCTCTCACAGCCTCATCACTATAAAATTATATCACCAAAACCATCCAACCACACCTCCCTGAACATATGAATTAGAAAATTATATCCTCCATGTCAATATACTATCTGATCTAGGTGGAAAAAATTCACCCAAATGGGTTCAATAACATCATAGTATAGTGCATCTATTTGAGGAATAAGTTCCTCCCTATTTCATATTTTAAAACTTTATCACACATCATACATCACAAAATAGAGGAAAAGAGTCTATTAAATAAAATAACAAGGTCCCAAACATCACATCAAAATAAAAATATAAAAGGAAAAACTCAAAAAAAAACTCTGGGTACTAGAAGCGCATGTATGTCTATCTCTCCCAAGTACTCTCTTCTATGACAACATTCCTCTACAACACATGAACCAATTGAACGGTCTGTCCATGAAACACCTTCTCTTGGTGATCCTGGATCTCTACTGGAAGCACCATGAACATCCATTTAATCTCGATATCCAACTCTCCCTAATCAATTCCATGGGAGTTATAAGAATGATCCCAAAAAAGTTCATATGTGTATAAGATTACATGGATCATCTACCTCTGATTCACCCCACTAAGACTCCTCCACTAGTCACATAACAAAATGTTGAACCATCATTTGAAACAAAATTCTTATACCAACATCCACCCTTGAATCTAAGTGAAAGGTTGTCAAATATTCCATTTCTATCTAAGTATCCCCAAACTCCCTAACAACATCCTTCCCTAACTTCCTAATCAAATATTTGGGCAAAAAAATCTATTTTCCCAATGGGTAAGAGATCTAAAAATCACAATCCTAAAGAAACTCTATTCACCTCCATTGCTATAAATTTAAATCAAGTTTATAAAACATATACCAAAAACTCTTATGATCCATGAACACCATAAAGTGATTCCTTGTGAGGTAATTATTCCACAAATTCAAAACAATCATAAATTATTCTATCTTTAGATCATGGGTGGCATAGTTACACTCATGGGTTAGTAATTTCTTAGGACCATAAGATATCACTATTTTCTACTGCATCAACATGCATCCCAATCCCATATTGAAATAATCAGAAAACACCTAAAAAAATACACCATCCTCAAGAAACTAAATCACAGTAGAACAGCCAAATTCCCCAACAATTAATTGAAAATTTCCTGGCACTAATTAGTCCACACAAAATCTTGGTACTTCCTAGTCACTATAATCAATTATGTTAAAAATTAAGATAAATTAAGAACAACCCTCTGATAATAGCCTCAAAGACCAAGAAAACTATAAACCTCTTCCACATTCTTGGGTGATTCCTAATAAAAACTACCTCCAATTTCAATGGGTCAACTGCCACACCATGATGAGACACCACATGCCCAAGTAAACTCACCTCTCATGTCTAAAACTTACACTTGGGAAACATTGCATAAATCTGGTGGTATTAAAGGACCTATAAGATAACATTGATATGATCAACATTATTATCCTATAACTTCAAGTAGATTGAGATATAATCAATTAATATGACAAAAACTGGTCTAGAAACTTATTGAATATATATTTCCTAATCCCCATTAACAAGACTTGTGTGTTCGTAACACCGAAAGGCATTAATAAAAAATTTAAGTGACCATACCTGCATCTGAAGTTAGTGTTTGAGATATCACCCTCAACTAGTGATATCCAGTCCAAAAATCAATCTTAGAAAAAAATTATCCCCTCTCAACTGGTGTAAAATATCATATATCCTCAAAAGAGGGTAATGGTTCTTGATCATCACATAATTCGACCTATGTTAGTATATACACAACCTCATTTGAATATTTTCCTTCTTGGAGAACAACACTAGAGAACCCCATGGTGACACAATGGGATATATAAAACCATTCTTCATTATATCACCAACCTGTAGCCTCAACTCCCAAAACTCATAAGGTGACATCGGATAAGGATCCATTGAAATCATAGAATCACTAGGCTCGAAGTCTATCCTAGGTTCAACATCATGTAGCGGGGGTATCATCGCAACCTCTTAAAGGAGATTGTATAGAAACTCCCCAATGACCCAGGGGCCTCCACTGTTCCAACATCCTATGATTCCACTGAAAATTCATACATAAAATAAATAAGGGGCTCAACACACTAATTTTCCACCTAAAAACCCTATTCTCCAACGAAAACCATATGTTATACATCCACATTCGAGTGAAAGAATCTATTATGGAAGCAGTCGACAAAATAATACATGTAATACAAAAAATTGATGCCTATGATGACGTCGTTTGGCTTTATCTGTAGCCAGAAATAATACCCACAAGAATAATGTGACCTCATCATCATTCTACATCCTCAACATATATCAAATAAGTTGTTCTGGCCTCCAACTAGCCTAGTCACCACTATTGGTATGATAATAATTTATACATCTAATCCAAGAGAACATACTAGAGTGGGTTCAACAATGGATTAAGAATATTCTAAATCAAATAGGGAACAAACAAGGGTACTAAAAAATTGATCATATCTATGATGATCTTTGGCCCCTCTGGAACAGATACCTCTAATGAATGAAACTAACCATGTCCAACTCCTCTACCTCACTACTGACAACCACCTCCATGACCACACTCAAGTCGATCTCCCTAAACAAGAGGAGCATCTTGAGGTCGACCTATACTCACTCAATTTCCTCTTGGCGAATCATAGCCCTACTACCCATACTACTGAATTTTTCTCATGGAAAACTACTACTAAGACTAGTAGTGAACCTATACATTTCTGCCAATCTATAATTGAAAATCCACTAGAAATGGGTTCTAACGATGTACATGAACCCCAAAACCAAAACACACAATCCTGATATCCCCAAGAAAATAATGGAAACCACTAGAGCATAAGGTTCCATCATAGCCCTTGGAAATTTGTCTAGTACATAAAAAATTCATTTAAATAAAATATTTATTTAATTTAAAAAGGGTTGATCATCCTTATGGGAAATACTAAACATCACATGACATAAATAAAATTTCAATACTATAGGGTTATATACAAGAGATCACCTACCTCAATTTGGAGTTATTCCCTTTTAATCATAACCCATCAACTCATTCTCGTGGTCGTCCAAGTCCAACTAGTCACTGCCCATCATTTTAGGGATCTAACTCACATCATAACATACCATAATTAATTATAGAAAATTATAATTAATTATTAAACTCATTTTTAAAAATTTATAAATAATTAACCATTTAATTTTAAAATGAATAAAAACCAAACAACTCATAAAGTAGTCCTACAGTACTAAAACTGGAAGAGATGGGGTTCAGTTAACTCCTCACACACCCCCAGGCTTAAGTAACACACAGGCCCCAATTTAAAGTATAGAATAAATTTAAAAATTAACCAAAATTTTCCAAAAAACCAAGTAAAATTCATAATATTTTGTACCTTTTCAAAAATGGTGTGTGACAGTGCCTAGATACCATCTGAGGTCCTTCTCTATGTAAGCTAAGAAAAATCCCAATCGATCAGGATGATTTCCATTATGTTCCATTATAAATTACTAAAAACCTAACCAAATTTTAAGGAAATCAATGAACAATGGATGTATGGAAGAACATAGGATGCATATGGAGAAACTTACCTAGATTCTCTACAAAATCAGCACCAAAAGTATCCCTTCTAAAGGAAAATAAAAGGTAGTGGAGGGATTCACATTTGGCCCCTCCCATGTTCACTTCATCAACTAAAAATAAAGGGGGTTGAGCCCCATTTTTAATTAAAAAAATAGCTAGACCACTTTCATGCTATGAACATAGGGTTCATGTCAGGAAGCACCAATATAGGGACCACCACTACTCTTCCCCCAAAACATCACACTATAAAGTCCTACTTCTTGGAGTGAATGGCCTATAAAAACTCCCTCTTTCAAAAACAATACTCTATATTCCCTATGATGCTCCCCTAAACTCCCTAATCATCCACCAAACCTTAACCCACATCAAATAACACCTTTAATATACATTCAAACTCTCATAATATCATTCTGAGTCCTGGTTCTCAAAATGAACCATCCACCAAATCAAAATTTCAAATTCACCATGATTTTTATTACCCATTAATACATGAGATATTAAAATCTCCCAAACAAAGAACTTATCATCGAAGAGAGTAATTTTTTATTACCAAACAACAATTCTAACCCACTCAAGTTTTCAATTTATTCTAAATTCTCTGGGTTCTACACTAGAATTTTGAATCTGATTCTGCTGTCAAAATACAAATATGAATCATATTATCCATCAAAAACTTATCCAGTACTCACTGTATCACTGAAACATAGATTTGACACTCACTCATGATAGTATATCCCGATACACCACTATTTCATCAATGAATTCATCTCCAAATTATAGTGGTCCCCAATATAATATTCAACTCATAAAGGTAAATTCTCAATCCACGGTGCTCTCTACCTTAGGAATCAGCTATCAAAAAACATCCTTAATGGTCTAAAATACTTCTAAGTGCAATTTATATATAACTACACCCATATACACAAGAAAACATTAGTCTAACCTTCTCTAGACATATTTTCTTAAAAAAATTCTTAGTCTTAACTGCTAGTGTACAAACTTAATGGAAATGTCTTCCTATAACTAGGAATATTCACTAACGACCATCACATTAAGGTTCCCTATCATACCTCAAATCATGATACAAACTTTCAATATTTTCCCAAGAATATTCATAACAAATAAATATAATCACTATGATCCTTTACATAATTCATCCCTAAATCATATCTTGAATCATGGTCCTCCTCCTGAACCATGTTATGAATCACAATTCACCCCTGAACCATATCACTAATTGTGGTTCACCTCAAAAAACACATCACAAATCATGGTTAAGCCCATGAATCTCCCCTATATCACATCAAGATCGTCCTGATCCTGATTTCAATACATAAAATCTATCCAACATCACATCTGAATCTTAAATGTGGTATTTATATGGGACTCTATAATTTGAATTCATCTATGCACCAGAATCCCAGTTCCATATAGACCATCTTACGACCATTCCCACCACATCCAATACATTAATAACATGGGTTCATTTCTCCATAGACCATGCTCTACCAATTACTGCACATAATGACTAGACATGACCATCACACTCATACTCGAGTTCCAACATGAAACATCAACCAAAAACCATTACACACTCATAAAAATGTCATCATAAACACCCACTAAATTTCAATATGTAGTAAGGGTAACATATTACAACATCCAATGTTGTGATCCCTTCTATATGGATTCCCTTATACTACTCGTCAACCACTACCTCAACAGGTTCCATTTTCACACATGTATCCCTCCTCTCGATCCACGCTCAACCATTGTCAATATATGACATTACACATCAACGGTTCCATCGACAATATATAGGATACCCTCCTCATTATCATCCAAACATTGACCAACGAACATGCATGTTTCACATCAAAATCATCAACAGTTATAATACACACGACCTCTCCCTGATCTGAAACTCAATAACACCATATATATCCAACATACCCTACCTTGATCACATTCAAATCCAATGGTGCATGCTCTTGTACCACCCTATTGCATCAACTAAATCATGCTCCCATGAGTCACATGTCATTTAACATAGGATCACATGATTAAATAGTCAACTATAAAACCTATAATTTCTCACACATCCATCCATAGAACCCATATAAAATTTCACATATGCCATGGTATATCGTATAATCACTCACCAATTAACATCATTCTAAAACCCCAAGAATATATCCATGATCTCCCGAACTCTTGAAAGTGAATCCAAAATTCATAGTGTCTAGCATATAAGTGATCCTAACTATAAAATACATCCTTAATACCAAAATCACATCAATCACTTTACCTCATAAACCTCTAGGCATATCCTACCTATAAAGCACATATGGTATCTCTTCACAAGAAATGATCTCATAATCTAAATAATTTATCCATGCTTCCATCTCAAAGTATATTACTAGACCAGGTTAACCCCCCACTTAGGTTAGCATCTTTATTCAACACACCTCAGTTCAACCATAATATGTGGCTCACCACAATCCTAATTCACATCTCAAGACACTAATCTCTCTCTCTTAACCCATTAGTCTTATCTCATATAGATCATAACTCATGGATAAATATATCTAAATTCCCATATCTATACAACCTAGAAACTCACATGCCCAAATACCCACTCTAGGTTTCTCATGTATATAAATATCATGCATCGCATTCCAATTCATAAAATTACTCATTACATTGATTCTCATCAGGCATCTGTATGTAATTTTACCCCCTTAAGAATCACAATCTTATTATGATCCTTATCGTGAATTTTTATATGATAACCACCTCCTCAATGATCATATTCTCATATGTTATTATATGCATGTATAATGGCATCACCATAGCATGATTTGGGTTGAGTATCATGTGGGCATATGGTTCAGTTTAATATAATCCCACAAATAATTTATATGGGAACACACTATAAAGATTTTTATTGACACTTTAAATAACTGAACATAATTATTATCCAGAACCAATATCATAATTTTCCAAAATGGGTCAATTAATAAGGAATCTCATGCCTCCATTGACCTTATAGGGTCACTATAAATCCCTTTACTCTAAGGAACTGTATGGTCGTCATCATCAAGAATCTACTAGTATATCCAAATGACTTGTCATTAGAATAAAAAAACATTTCATAGTTCAGTTGAGTAAAATTTCATTCATATTTATACAGGAAAACACTATATAATTTTTTACTAACATCTGAAATAACAGCGGCTTTTCATCATTGATATCTATCACAAGTACTAAAATGTATGTCATGTGAATCCTATGCACTTAATATTATGCATGAAAACTAAACACCTTCCCACAGGTCAAGATCCAAAAATCCAATAAATATCATTTTACCAATAGTCCAAGATCCAAAAATCCAATAAATAAAAAATTATAAATTTAAAATACCATGTACATCATGCCATTTGAAAATAATACAATAGTAACACCAAAAACCAAGAATATCAGTATCATATCCTTTTTAACCTAGATGTTATATTGGAAAAAGTATTCATGAAACAATGGTTTGACATCCATGACAAGTTTTGACACATCCATATCTCCACGTATGCCATATCCCCAAATAGTAATACAACTCTGATACACATTATGAAATCATTCACATAAATCTCTAATACCATTTTCTAACATTCTTCCAATGGTCTGTGGCTACCAATCCATTCCTAAACATGAGGGAGTATCCATTAAGACATCATAAATACCTCCACATACACCAGAGGCTTTTGACTTGAATTGGGGGTATGGGGTAGTACCATTTGGTGACTATACCCCTATATTGAAGTGCACAAAAAATATAAAAAAATAATCATAATGAACATCAATGTATGTGGAAGAAAATAATACAACAATGCTATGATAAATGAAATGTAGTAGGTATTCATACAGACTCAGGGTCATGCTAGTGTATAATAACAATTGTCCACTAAGACAATAAAATATAAAAATAAATAAAATAAATAAATGAAACCAAGTATATACTACCATTCCAAGCCCCACATCATCCCAATATATAATATCTTCCAATACTTTCCACTAGATCAATATACTCAGGGACTTTTCCCCAACCCAAAAATATGATTAGTGAAGTTTTATTCGGTACCTAAGTGTCATGGATTCTCGAGAAGTGGGTGAGTACACCTTAATAGGGAACCATCAACACAGTTTCTTATATGACCAGTAATAGCAGTGTGTACATGTGATATTCCCATATGAATAAATAAATAAGTTATCAAAGTATGAATAATAACCACAATTAATCATCAGGTTCTACTATTGAACACATGATCCACCTAAACATTCTTAGTCAAGTGTTGGTGTGTCTCTGATCACATCACATAACTATTCCAACCAAAACCAAACCTAACCACCATATACCAACATTCCTAAATGTGAGACACAGGGAAGTATCCTCAAGAATACACATAGTATCAAGCATAAATGTTGAATACAAGGATTGGTTCTAAGTAATAACAATGTAAAATGCTACAAGAGGATCTATGGGAGGTGATATTAGGAAATCAATTGTCATCAGGCATCATCACTAATCATTATAAAGTAATACTAGGTGATCCAATAATCATGATTCATTATTTTCAAAACCCAGGAGGTAATATTAATCATTTCATAGTTATCAGGCATAAATTCGGAACCTCGATAGGTAATTTTGAGTGTTCCGTAGTAAAAAAGTGCCATCACCAATCCCTATAAGGAAATACTAGATGATAAATATTTAGTGGTCTCCAATCCAATACCAAGGAGTGAATCCAAGGTTATTAATAGCAATTAGGCTCTAAGATGATACTTAATGGTTAATATGGGGTTATACATAGTCATCAAGATTCATCGATGTACCTTAGTAGGTAATTTTGAACATTCCATAGTCATCAGGCTCCAAGACAATCCCTATGAGGTGATCATTGGTCATCAATAATAATAATATCTTCACCATGATTACATCATCGATTTGGATTCTAAGGTGAAACTCTCAATCATCACTATCCATTTCCTATATAAACCCTATCTAAGGAAAATATCTCATAGGTTTTACTACTAGGGTCCCCTAGATTACATCATAACATGAAATACCTTACATGGGATCCTCTATCTAAATCACATCTCCAAGGTCAACACTAGTCACTCAAGGGTAATACATCCCCTAATATCATCACGATTGTCATGAAACCTCATTGGACTCATGAGGAAGACTTTATAGCATCAGTCCTTAGAGATATTGCAAAACCCTCCTCCATTTCCAAGCCATCACAGGTTTTCCCTCTCACCCAACATGCAAGAAATATTCCAAAGGCATTCCCACCCAGTGCTCATATAAAAGTGTGGGAAGAACACGCACCCCAAAGTCAGCAAATATATCATCAAGGATTTATGGAATCTCAGGTTTCCCACTTGGAAAATTCCTAGGCCATCTATCTCAATTCATCACTCACTTCTTACCCCTTAGATTGCAAGTGTCCCAAGGCATACATAATCATAATCAAAGCCTCGTGTATTGGAAAGAGAGTAAATAATTCCAGTGAATAAGGGTCTATCATAGACCTTGGCACTTTTTCCAGTCCATTCTTAGTTAGATTTAATAGAATATATTATTCAAAATTAAAAGGTCCAACCACCATTAGTGGTGAGACCACACATCACATGACATAAATAAATTAATAATAATATAGGGGTGTGTACAAGGTACCACCTACCAGAATTTAAAATTATTCCCTTTTGATCATAGCTTGAAAACTTTAACCCATTCTTATCTATGTCTAACAACCACCACCCATCATTGTGAGGCCCTAACTCACATCATAACATCCTATAATTAATTATAATCAATTATTAAACTCACTTTGAACAATTTTTGAATATTTAATAGTTTAATTTAAAATTTTAAAATGATGAACTACTCACTGTGTCGTCCTATGATTCCAAAATCAGAAGCGATGAGAAATGTTCTACTCTTGACACACCCCTGGGCCTAAGAAAAACAAAATACCCAATTAGAAACACCAATTTAATGAAAAATTTAACCCAAATTCTCCAAAAACACTAAAAAAATCATACAATGATATACCTTCACCAAAATGATGCACGAAAATGTGCAGATACAATATTGATTCTTCCTCTATGAAATCCAATAAAAATCCCCATAGATTGGGATGGTTTCCACTATGATCTAGTGGAAATATTAAAAAATCATAACCAGAACCAAAGGAAATTAGTTTCCAATAGATATAATGAATAATATAGTCAAAATAAGGATACAATTACACATATGTATTTTTAAATTAAAATAAAAACATCCTTTCTTTAAGGGAATCAATTGAAGGAAGGGTTTCCCATTCAGCCCCTCCCATGCGTGCTCTATTGTTTAAAGAGAAAGGGGGAAGATCTCCTTCCTCATTAAAAAATGGCTAGTCCAATTTCACAGTGTAAACCTATGATTAACACTATGAACTATCATTTCAAGTTGGCCTTAACCCTCTAACCCAAAACATCCACACTAACTTCTTACTTCATGATGGTAATAGACGGAAACAACACACTTCTACAACATGGCCACTCCGGATCCCATCAGATGCTCCCCAAAACACCCTAGGTGTCCACCAAACCTTAAACAATATATAATAATACCTTTCATCAATGTTAAATCTATTTAAATACCATTTCGAGTCCCATTTCTCAAAATAAAATTTCCAACAAATCAAGAATTCAAATTCCTAATAAATTTCATAACCCTTCCAGACACAAGGTAGTACATTTATATTTTTATCAAATCAGTATAAAACATTATATTTTTTAATGAAACCAAAACAAAAATAGATTAAATTGTTTTTTATGTTCAAACTAGTATTTTCTTAAACTTGAAACAAAATGTTTTGGTGTCTTGTTGGTCCGATCAATGAAAATAATATTTCATTGAATTCATCTTGTTGATATGATCATTTTAAGTTATATATTTCATAGGTAAATCTTAGTTGAACTAAGAATAATTTTTCAATTGGAATAATATTTTATAGGGATTTTACATTTTATGTAATTTCAAAGAAAAAATATAAAACAATATTCTATAGTTATTCTGAAATCATAAAAATGATTTTTTTTATTATAAAAAATGAATGAACCCCTTTCAATTATGAAATGTTGTAAATAATTTCAATGTTAATTTTATAGGTTAAATTTTTTATTTTATTGTTTCTAGATAATTAAATCCCATTTCAATCATAAATTAATATGTTGTAAATACTAGTTTAATTCTAATTTAATTTCTTCACCATTTTGATAGAAAAATAATTCTTCATATAACCAGCAATGCACAATAAGAGATATTTCAAGTAGGAAATAAAATTATTGTGTGATATAATGGAAAATAATTTTTTTATTATTATTGAATAGATATTTTATTATTTGATTTATTTCAGTAATATTTCCTTTTTAAAAAATTTTCTACCAAAATATATTTAAGAAGAATTCATTATAAAGAAGAATTTGGTCATAGAGGGGTGATCAAGTCCACTAAAAATTAAGGCAAAACAATTGATCAAATGTCCAACCTTGTTGGAAAATTCATTGATACTTCAACACAAAATCATCATTGGCATGTGTGGTTTGATCACTATTGTTTTAATTTTCCTCATCACCATCCAAAGAAAGGTATTCCATTTTTAAGAAAATCTCAAATTTTTTCACATTAGATTTTTCTTCTACCAATCGAAAATATAAAGGGTCTTGAAAAAATATATTTTGATTATGTATGACAGAAAAAAGGTAATCGGTGGAGGAATCATTCCATACATTATTCCTTTCCATGAATTATATCATTAATCCTACGCATACCTATAATTTAATGTTTCTGTTACTTTATGTTTTAAATATCCATTTAATTCCTATATTTTTGGGAAGTTAACTGTCATAAACCATCTACTCCATCTATCATCTGATATACCACGTCATATCTATGTGTCCACCTCAGTGACACATCATCAGCCCTCAACTAAAAAAATTATATTTACCTGAATAATTTATTTTGATAAACACCTATTAAGATGTTGATTGTTTTTCTGGACACCTGAGCACATAACTTATATCACACATAAAAAACACCCCATTATAGGCTTAACTTTGGTGACTAAATTTTCATATAAGCTCTCATTTAGGAAATATTAACTTATATTCTCATGGAATAAATATTTATTCATTATTAAATATAAATTATTCTACGTAATATAAATATCTCATAAAATTACGAAATCTAATGTAAGTGTAAACATCCTATTCTAATACTAATAGAATAATTAGAGAAAAATTATTTGTTAATCTAATATTGTAAAATTATTATTTTATACATATTAGGGATCAGAGTTTTCAAATCCCAAAATGATCTATGTATCAATTAAGAAAATTTTGGGTCTGTGTATTCTAATAGCTTAAACCCTTCCATCCTCAAAATGAAAATAATTCAACTACTAAGCAAAAATATCATAAAACTACCTCATCCAAAAAAATGACCCATATTCACACAAACTTAATTCAGCTCTAGTGTTTGAGGTTTTTAAGTGAACTCAGGACACAACCATATTGAAAAATAATATCCTCTTTTAACACTCACAACTGAATTTTTATTCTCTAAACTTACACTAAATCATAAGATTTCTTAGCATATGATTCTTTCAAAGAATCACCTTAACAAAATCATAGGATTTCTTCCTGAAAATCACATCAATCCTTAACACCAATTATATTTTCCACTTCCAATGTTCATCCAACTGCATGGAATATAAAAAAACTATGAACCACAAATATTCACTATAAAATGTTTGATCACCAATGATACCTATTTTGGGAGCATTATGCTCCCAGATTTTAAGAGAGACCCATATTTATATCACATGGGAACAGATGACCTAAGTTAGATCTGTCTGTTATTTATTATAAAGATCCCACAATAAACCCGAAAGTTCTACAATTGATTATTCCTTTCAGGGTTTCCTTTAGTTTCCTTCCATATCCTACTAAAAATTTATATTCACCAATGCTCCATGCATAAGGTACAAGTAAAACACATCCTTTTTACCTAATCAGGAACTCCACATGCACATTTCCTAACCCAAATAATATCATAGACACTACCAATAATATCATTGTTATATTTTTTCACTATTTTTAAGAAGATACTAATGAGAACATAAATTAATAGAACTATTATTATTAAGCTACCAATACACTGTAGCTCATTAGTGACTCATTCTGCTATAATATAAAGTGTATGATCTTAACCATTTTGATAACCCTACTATGTCATCTCCAAGCCCCAAGATAATGTCTTCTAAACCTGATATAATAAAACCAAAACCATTCAGAAACATCCTTCATCGTATATACGTAATTACTACACATTGGGAACAACCATAGATTTTGTTAGACGTTCTCCATCAAGGACCATATTCCAAAGGGAATGATCCTTAATACAAACTTCCTATATCTACACATAATATGAATACCAAGGAAAAACTATTAACCTCTTAGGTAAAGTTTATTTTATTCTCCCCACCTTCCTGAATAATTTTAATGTCCTTCTCCTGGGAATATCTGGTCATGTAGGACCGCTCATTAGATACTACCAATCTCGTTCACTCTCACATAAAGAAATGGTACCACTATAATCTTTAACTCATAAATATATGATGTAATAAGTAAAGGTCATCATTAACTAGTGTCAATGAGTATAAGGGCCCATGATAAATTTTCACCAATCAAACGTCAAACTATATTGGGTGTCACCTGACCATAGATGTCCATGACACCACTTAGGATAATTTTAGGGAAAACATCGGACCATTTCTAAGAACATATTATAACTCTTACAAGGGGTTCTTAATTTCTATATTATTTCAGGGACTCATGCATAGGTGTAGATTCATAATATTACAACCCCATAAAAAATCCTATCTCCAAAATCTCTTATTATACTACCAATATTGAACAAATACACTGTGAATCATGTCCAAGGAGTACATCATGGAGTTTTTTTATCCTCCACACATACTTGGAAATTGTCATGTTATAATGTATAGTGTCCAACATCTCCTATTCTTGAATCATCATCAATATTACTAGATAGAACCACATAATGAATTCGGGATCAAACTAGAACCATAGTAGAGCAATATTTTTCTGAGTTTGAGAAAAAAACATCAACTAATTGCTTTTTGTGCTATATAATGGACTCAAACAATGATTTCATTTAGTTGGTGAGTTCTTGAACAAGAAATAATGTTCTAGTTAATGAATCTAACTAAACCTCTATAAAAGGAGGATTAGGGTCATCTTATAGTAAAGAAACCCTTTTTTAAACTAACTCTCATAATTTACACTATATATGGGTAATGTAATGTCCTCGGCCCAGTTCACCTCCATTATGACTGGATTAAATCACTACACACCTCAAGCATGCCACCTCATAAGAAAAAGTTCACTTACAAGCAGTGATGGTAGACATGTAACAACTAGGGAGACTATACCCTTAGGTAAAAACAACCATAAACATAATGAAAGTAATATCAAAAATCTTTTATCATAATACAATAATAGTAATAAAAATATATCACAAACAAAATATAGTATAAAGTAAACATCAACACATGTTATATTAAAATAAATAATTATACATTTCATATAAGTCATAAAATCGTAAATAAGATCCCCCATGGGTGGATCTTATACAACTAGGTCTAAAAAATAAAAAATAAAGGATAGATCCCCAACTGGTTGTGAGTCCAAGCTCAAATCTAACCTCAACTCCCACCAAACTCCACCAGCTCATCAATCCAGAGCTATAGAGCCATTTCTGTTTCCTGGGACATGAAATATAAGGTCTATTTGGGTTCCATGGTGCTTGAGAATGTTATGATTAAAACTCAGTAGGACACCACCAATGGGGTCCCTAATAATTCTACTAAATACATATGTACTCTCAATATGTAGTTACAGTAATATAAACAATAATAAATAAATAACTCTCCACCCCATGTAGCACTCTCGTTAAACCATGGGTGACTATACCTACTTAATCTAGTGCTGTAATGGGATGATATACCCAAGGTCGATGAAATCACCTTGAAAATGAATGATATTTAACTACTTGCATAATAGTCTAGTTGAACAAGATATCTCCATCAAAATTCAACTAGGTGAATGATCCATGACAAAACCAATAAAAATGGTCAATGATTCATTTATTGGTGAATGAGGGATCAAAATATTTATTGGAAGATGAACCACATCTATCCAAATATAGGTGGATTAAAAACCACTATTTAATCTTTTAGGAGGACTATATAATAGAAAAACATCTCATATTACTATATAGTATACCATCAATATCACTCTCTAGGTGGACGATATACCACTATCCTAAGTCTCCATATAGATGATGCCCTAATAAGATGAAATCCAAGGGAAGAAAATGAAAAACTATAATAACCCTATCATTTTTCATGTATTGTTACATGGTTTTAAGCATAATTAGCCATCAATTACATTCCAATGATTGTAAAGTCTTATGTCTTTGGAATATTCGATACAAAAATCTGTAAACATGGAACCAAGATGAAAACAACTTTTATTAAATCTTTATAAAGATCTCCTAACATATTTTTAGACCTTACATGTGCATAATATAACCTTTTAAATACATGAAAAAAGGGATTAGATAAAAATCATAGTAAAGGAATAAACATAAAAATAAAGCATAGAACATGGGTTAAAAGGAATTACATGATGGCATAAAAATGCATAAAAAATGGAATAATAACGTACAGAACATGGGATAATCTAATCGTGGAATTTTAGTAATTTATTAGAAACATAAAACATGACATAATTAATATTCATGACTCATTTCACATGGATTAGAATGAGTCAAATCTTACCACCAAGACAGTTTCACAAGGAGCACGAGTCAAGTTTAACCCCGAAGACAATTTCACATGGCGTCTCATAAGACTAAACAATACCCAATGAATTATAGTTCTATCCGAGAAAACCCATAATAAATTTTTCATGAATATTTTTTACATATAAATAATCATACATAATAAATCAAGGATAAACATATGGGTTACCCATGGAAAGAATTGGGTATCATAATCATGTTAGAAGGAATATCAAAAGAGAATAACATAATGGTGTTCATGAAATAATGGATTTAAATCATAAATTCACTTTCATAAGGTAAAATAGGCCAATATAAAGATAATTTATGTCAAAATGAAGTGAAATCATATAAAAATAGTGTTTAATAAACTTTATAAATAAAACATTTTAATGTAGTTTAACGAAAATATTAAATGTTCTTTAAAACGAAAAAAACATAATTGCTGGTATAAAACCATAAATTATCCAAGATATATTTTCATGATAAAATGATTGGTTTAATAAAAATAATTATGTTTCAAAATATATTATGTAGTGCATTATAAAATGCGAATGAAATTGGGATGTTCCCTTTAATCGGGCTTTCTTATCGGGAAGAATTGAGAAGGGAACCTTTTTAAAACATGTATTTCCCCATAAACGAAGGATGTAATGATCTAGATACATGAGTCTAGAACATATAAAGAGAAATAATAAGAATTTTCTAAAAATAAATAAGAGTTAAATTTGTTTAATGAGAGAGATAGCATAATTTGGAGGAAAATGGTGGTTCGTAAAGAATCTTGTATCTTATGTTTGAAAGTGTTCTGCACTTGAACATAATATCCTAGATAAAAAAATAAATACATTAATTAATTAATTAAGAAACTTTTTTACATTTTTTTATTTATTATAATTTTATTAAGTTCATTATGGACTTTATGATGAGTTATAAGATACAATTTCATCATTCGAGAGTGTTCATTTCCTTGGTTTTCAAAAACGGTTTACTTGTATACATGTATAAAAAATCATGTAAAATGAGAATAGTTATATAAAATTGAAATTATGTGGTATTAATTATATTACATAATATTTAATGGTTATATATTTCATTTTTCTATACGGTATGAGGATTAATCATTAGACAAAACTTAGAGATAATCGTTTAGATTATTTAGTGTTTTTTATTATCATGAATTAGTTTTGTTTTATTAATTAATTTCAAGTATATATTACAGTTATAGAAAATTAAATAGGATTTAATTCATATATTATAATATATTTTAAACAATAAAATGGTTTTATGACCCTCTATGAAGGAAAAAATTGAAAATTGAAAACACGTCGTCCTTGAAGGCGGTAAATCAGCACCTCACTAACGATGTTTTCATTTTCAAAATAAATGGATATGGGGAAATAAATGATGATGGTTTGTTACATTAACATAAAAAAATATAATATATAAAATATAATATAGTTATAATATCACTTGTATAAGTGTAGGTAGGGATGAAATAATAAAATAAAATATATTGAAAAGAAATTAAAGGAAAATTAAAGAGGATTTTGCCTCTTGAATTCCTCCTCCATGAGAACCTCCTTAGAAAAAAGATTTAGGTACTTTGATGAGACCAAAGGATCATGGAAGTGGGTTAGGGTCTTGGTAAGAGTATTTTTCAGAAATTTTACAAGCAACAAGGATTTAGATGTGTGAAGATAAGAGGTGGTGAGGGTGGTATTTATAGTGGAGGAGATAGGTGCTTTCGCATTATTTTATTCACTAGTTTATTATTTTGGATAAATACTATGAATTATTTAAAAATTATCACTAAATATAATAAAATAATTAATTATAGGTTAATATTATGGTCTTACATCAGCCATACATCATCCATGACTCAATAATTCAAGTATTTAGCTTATATCATAAATTATCATATTGCACTATTCACTAAAAATTCAAAATTTTTATAAAAATCCCAAAAATTCACCCTAACCATTTTTAGATGTTTAGAATTAAAAATTGGACTTAATTTTTTAAAAATAATTTTCAAAATATTATATATTTAATTTTTAACTAAAATCATCAATTATTCAAAAAATACTGATTTTTTGTATTATAACAGATTTTGTGAAAGTTTCGGTCTAATAAAATTATCTTATAATCAAAAGAAAAAAATATTAATTTATTAATCTATTTTATGAAAATACATTTTCTTATAAATCATTATATTACTTTTAAAATTTTTAGTAAATATTAACATTTTACAAAAATAAACAATTAATTTATCATTTTTAATCTATTTAATTAATCTATGATATAAATATATCATATATTCATTTATAAGATGAAAAAAAATACTAACATGGGTGAGGTTACTATTCTATTGTTGATTTTACTATTCATAAGGGTCGTATTATTATTCCAAAGGTTAAGTTACTATTCTACTAGTATAGGTTTCTTAATTTCTATAAATACCTATTATTTCATTAATTAATTATTTATAAAGTTTTTATAATGTTCTCTATGTGATTTTATGAGGTTTATTCTATATAATATTATTATAATAATGAAATTTTTGTTGATAAAATATTATGTCGTTACATTCTTCCCCCCTTATGAAATTTCGCTCTTGAAATTTCATTTTACAAACTAAACATGTGAGGGTACTTCTCCTTCATCGCTTCCTCTAGTTCCCATGTTGCATCTTTTTAATTATGGTTCTACCATAGTACTTTGACCAGGTGAGTAGTCTTGTTGTGTATAATTTTATCTCAATGGTCCATGATTTTCATTGTCTACTCATCATAAGGGAGATCATTCTCTAACTATACCACCTATGAATTCAGTACATGTGAGGGATCTGGTATTGTAAAAACTTAGATTTCCCAAATCACTTACTTTGTAAAAATCTGGTGTTTAGTGTGTTCTTGGGAGGTAAGGGTGGATCATTTCAAGAGTTTCTCAATTTTTTAGTTTTTGTATTGTCATGTCATTGGGTCATCATGACATTGTGTCGGCATGGTAGTGTTTCAGCATGTTAGTGCATCAGCATCAGTGAGTATGGGTTGTTAACATTGGTGAGTCAAGGTTGTCAATTTTGGTAGGTCAAGGTGTCATTAGGTTAGGGCGTCGGTAGGTCGAGGCATCGATAGGTTGAGGCGTCGGTAGGTCGTTATAACGACCCATACTTTACATACATTGTTAATACTTCAAAATTGAAGCACACTTATTACAACATATGACAAAACCACAAAGGACCGTATAGGTATAGTGTCTTTAGAAACTGGGAAACATAAACAACTGGTTCATAAATCTTCTACAATGTCTCCCATTTATTTCATCATATCTAGGGTCCCTTTTAGCATATTCTACTTAATATCCGTCTTCCTGGCCTGGGGAAAAGAAAACATAAAAGGGTGAGCTCAAATGCTCAGCAAGGGCAAATAAAGGAAATAAAAATCATATCATATCTTTTTGAAAATCATAACCTGCAAAAGTGATTATAATATCTTAACATGGAATAAATCATAGAAGTGAAAATGAGATCCCCATAATCATAACATGAGACTTTAAACTTTGTGGCATGCACACATAATCAGGGACAATCATTTCTTGTTAGTCATGACTCATTGCCAAGACTATCTTAGTGGACAAAGTCCCTTTCTGAATCGAGTAACCCTCGTTTCAGTCCTGTTTCACTGAACCGGTATAACCTACCGTTCCAGCCCTGTCTATCTCATGAGATATAAAATCTTTACCCAATGCATTGGAGGGAGATATAGGTCCCACCCATCTTATAATGAATCATTTCTTATGTGTGCCACATAATCATAAATCATACATCATTGCATAACCCATGTAATACAAATTGGAATCTTAAACATCATGACATCATAAAACAATTCATACAAGATGAAGGAATTCATAAAAATAATTCAATCACAACATGATCAAATAAATGTAATAATAGGGATAAAACAGAACCCTTTATTATCTTAGATGGAAAATAATTTTGATAAAACACTTGAACTCCATTCTTGAGGAAAATATCCTTTCTTCTTCAAAAAAACATTTTTCCTTTCATAACATGTCATACAACTTTAAAATAAAAGGAGTTGATTAAAAATAAACTTGAAAACTTGTAAAGGAATCTTCTTGGAAATAATGTTTTAAAAATCCATACATGCTGTATAAGTTAAAAAAACATTCTTCGTACCTTTGTCGGAAAAGTCAAAAAGTACCTCGTACGAAAAAAAACGACAAAAGATTCCTTTCATATTCTTTACTAAAAACTCACCGAAGGGTAAAATTGGATTTAAGCTATTGTAAGTGGATGGAAACAATATTACATATTGAGGTAACATGGATGTGGATGATAAAATACACCCCAGTAAATACTTACGAATAAACAATCTCGGATAAAAATGAGATTGTGGTATTTTCCCTTACCATAGGTCTGATTTTCTTTGTACGTGTCCGAAGCTCTTGTATAATGGTTTAAATAATGTTATTGACTTATTCCAGAATCATACATATTGATATGATATCATATATGGTCATATTCTTAGCTTCTTGTTAGTAATATTTCATTGTTACTTGTTACTCGGGTCTTTATTGCCTTTTGTTCTTATGCGTGTTTTGCCGAATACATTCTTATTCTTCTTTTAATGTTATAGATACCTTATTTCCAGAATGGTATTAGTGTAACATATATCATATTTATTCATTCAATTCATTTTTATAATTACTATGTAATGATGATCATGTAGAACGAGTCGCATCACATCGTGGAGACGGTATTCCGTACGTACGCACGAGTGATGATATCATTCCTATGATCGTGGAACTGTATTGGAGTATATATATATTATTTCAGTATCAATATTACTTTATAATAATCATAAATAGTTACTCATTACACCATTATACCCATCCTTGTAAAGTGATGGTGGAAAAATAGATTACACCACGGCGTGGAGACGGTATTCCGTACGTACGCACGCGCGGTGATTTCATTTTTCCATGGGATGGATAGAAGGTGAATTAGGGTTGTTTCATATTTATAATAACATATCAGTATGTATGTAATACTGATGTTATTACTTTATCATGAAACAACTAAAGAAGAAGAAGTTGAAGAAGAAAGAAATTGAAAAGATCGGTGATGGATATTACCTCTTCTTTGGAACGCCTCTTTGAATCATCCACTTAGGGAACTAAGATTGGTCTTTGAAGAAGACCAGGACCTCTAGGATTATTCTAGGGAAGTGGAGAGAAGAAAATGGAAGGGGTTGGCCGAGCTTGAGTGCTCAATTTGGTGTGAGGAGGAGGGGGAGGAGGTGCCCTTTTATAAGGGAGGAGAGGGGCACCTTAGGAATATCTCAAAATATTATTTTATATTAAAGTCAAAATCGGTTTATAATGGTTCCAAAGGGTACTATTTCAAAGATAAAGTGGGGATGGGTTGAAATCCTATCAACCAATAGTATTTAGACAAGTTTAGGGTATTATTTTAACCTTATCAATTATATTTAACTCTAAGTTAAATAATTTAACTTTTATCGTGTCTTTTTGTTTTCTTTCACTATATGGTTAATACACTTACTATAACATGCCAAACGAACCCCAAATTGTTTATTATTAATATATATATCCTTATCTAAGTCATTTGGCCGAACCTTAGATTTTTAGGAATACAATAACAATTAATAATATAATATTTTATTTAAAAACTATTTTGTGTCAATTTTGACACTATTTGATATATGATTTTTGTGAAAGTCATAACATAATTATATGTTCGAACCAAGTTGATTAAATCAACATTAATATATCATAGTAACCTAGAAAATTAGTGGAATTCATAAAAAGTCTCAAATTACATTTATTTTGGTGTTTATAACATCAATTATGTCAATATTTCATTAATAAGATAATTACTACATCATCATTGTGTCATAAATAAATTAAATTATTTAATGTCTAAAAATTAAAAATAAAATACCATTATGTAGGAAATATTTTTAGCTTTCTAATGAATATTTATAGTCGAATTTACCTTATTTATAACACCATATTAAAAATTATTTACTTATTAAACATTGATTTTAACTATTTTAACCCTTCTTTAAATAAATTAATAATAAATGTCCTAATCTAATCCAAGTGGGCCTAAATGGTCATATTTTATTCCTAAGTTTGTTTTTGGTCGAATTACACTTATCCAATAGAATTAGGACATGTGTTAGGGTAATAGTAATATCATATTTACCCTTAGTTACCTTAATTACTATTAACCGCGGTAAAAAAAGTAAAAAGTTACTATTCACCAAAAAATTATTTTTATCTCATTGAACCACATTTTACTTACTGATATCAACTGTGTCTGTCGAATTTTTGAAATTCCATTCACAGAAGCGGTAAAATTAAGTTTTATGCAAAATTCAGTTTTTAACCTACCACTTAGTGGTTTCACTATTCATCAAAAATTGAAAGTTTTCAGAAAAATATCAAAATTTCACCCTAGGATAATTTCGATATTCTGAGTCCAAAAATGAAGTCCATTTTGAAAAATAAAATTTATAAAATTTTAAAAAGTGGTTATTACTATTCATAACGGCTAGTTTTAATAGCATATTGTTGTTTAGTGAAACTCGGTATTGCGTACGACGCAAGCTATCGAGGAAGGTCGTGATTGCGTGTAAAGCAAGCCAAGCAAGTGTTGTGTAGAAAAAGATTCCTTTGATGATTTATATAACATAAAAGCCTCGGGTGTTACATTCTACACCCCTTAAAAAGAATTTCTCCCTCGAAATTCATCACTTTGTAACAAACAGATGAGGATACTTCTCCCTCATCATATCCTCAAGCTCCCATGTAGCTTCTTCAAGTTGGTGGTTCCTCCATAAAACTTTCACCAAGAGAGTGGTCTTGTTTCGTAGGACTTTTTCGCTACGATCCATAATCTCTATCGGCTGTTCTTCATAAGAAAGATCTTGCTCCAGCGGTACAACTTCTGAGCTGAGTACATGTGAAGGATCTGGTATGTACTTTCTCAGGAGAGATACATGGAACACATCGTGAAATTGAGAGAGATTCGGTGGAAGCGCGAATTGGTAAGCTACCTTCCCAACACGATCCAGTATTTTGAAAGGACCGATATATCTAGGGCTCAACTTTCCCTTCATTCCAAATCTCATAACCCTCTTCTAGGGAGATATTCGTAAGAACACTTTATCACCCACTTCAAACTCTAGGACTTTTCTTCGGTTGTCGGCATAACTTTTCTGTCGACTCTGAGCTGCGCTTATGTGTTATTGAATATATCTGACCTTTTCTGCCATTTCATCAACGAGATCAGGTCCTAATAGCTTTCTTTCCCCAACTTCATCCCAGCAAGTTGGATTCCTGCATTTCTTTCCATAGAGAGCTTCATAAGGAGCCATCTGAATACTGGAGTGAAAGCTATTATTATAAGAAAATTCCACCAAAGGTAGGTGTTGATCCCAACCTCCTTTGAAATCCATAGAGCAAGCTCTCAACATATCTTCTAGGGTTTGAATTATTCTCTCAGACTGACCGTCTGTCTGGGGATGATAAGCAGTACTGAAACTCAACTCTGTATTCAGAGTATGCTGAAGACTTCACCAGAACTTCGAGGTAAATCTCGGATCCCGATCAGATATAATAGAAAGTGGTACTCCATGCAATCTTACCACTTCCTTTACATATATCCTGGCAAGATGATCTAGAGAGAAATCCTCTCTAATAGCAATGAAGTGTACAGACTTTGTAAGACGATCAACTATGACCCAGATAGCATTATTGCCTTTGGAAGTTTTAGGAAGTCCTGTGACAAAGTCCATAGTGATGTTTTCCCATTTCCATTCGGGTATGGGTAATGGTTGTAACATCCCCTTAGACTTTTGTCTCTCAGCTTTAACTTGTTGACAAACCAAGCATCGAGAGACATATTCAGCAACATCTCTTTTCATGCCATCCCACCAGAAGTACTCTTTCAGGTCCCTATACATCTTCGTGCTTCCAGGATGAATAGAGAATGAAGAACTATGAGCCTTATCCAGCAGCTCCTTCTTTAATTCGGGGATGGAAGGAACACAAACCTGATTCCTGAACTTTATTATCCCATCACAATCAAGGTTGAATTCAGGAACATTTCTCACCTTCTTTTGTAACTCGACATCTTCTTTCTGTGCCTCTTTAATCTTCACATGTATAGATGGTTGAACATTCATTTGAGAAAGATAAGATTTTTCCCCTTCCATTATAATTCCAAGATCCATCCTTTGTAAATCCATAAATATTGGATATTTTGTGATCCTCATCATGGATAAACTAGCATGGTCTTGTCGACTTAATGCATCTTCCACCTTGTTTGCTTTCCCAGGGTGGTAATGGATTGAGCAGTCATAATCCTTAATCAGCTCCAACCATCTTCTTTGACGCATATTCAGCTCCTTTTGTGTGAAAATATACTTTAAACTTTTATGATCAGTATAAATATCACACCTTTCACCATAAAGGTAATGCCTCCAAATCTTTAATGCAAAGATTACTGCAGCCAACTCCAAATCATGTGTTGGGTAATTTTGCTCATGGATTTTCAACTGTCGTGAGGCATAAGCTATCACCATATAATTTTGCATAAGAACACACCCCAATCCCTTCTTGGATGCATCACTGTAGATCACAAACCTTTCTCCACTACAAGGCAGTGTGAGCACAGGTTCACTGGATAACCTTCTTTTCAACTCCTTGAAATTCTCTTCACATTCCTCTGTCCAGACAAACTTAACTCCTTTCCGAGTCAACTTGGTGAGTGGATTAGATAATCGTGAAAAATCCTTTACAAAACGTCGATAATATGTAGCCAAACCAAGAAAACTTCGGATCTCAGTTACTGTTGTTGGTCTCGACCATCTTTCGATAACCTCTGTTTTTGCTAGATCCACATATATCCCCTCTTTTGAGATTATGTGACCCAAAAATGCAACTTTTTGAAGCCAAAATTCACACTTGGTAAATTTGGCATAAAGCTTCTCCTTTCTTAGGGTCTTCAATATAATTCTCAAGTGATCTTCATGCTCTTCCTTGCTCTTTGAATAGAAAAGAATATCGTCTATAAAGACTACCACAAATTGATCAAGATAGTCTCTAAAGACACTATTCATTAGATCCATGAAGATAGCAGGGGAATTAGTAAGACCAAATGGCATCACTATAAATTCATAGTGTCCATACCTTGTACGAAAAGCCGTCTTTGGTATATCCCCCCTTTTGACCCTTAATTGATGATACCCTGAACGAAGATCAATCTTGGAAAAGTATTGAGCTCCGCGTAGTTGGTCAAATAAGTCATCAATGCGTGGGAGAGGATATTTGTTCTTGATAGTGATCTTGTTAAGTTCTCGATAATCAATGCAGAGTCTCATTGATCTATCTTTCTTCTTAACAAATAGAACAGGTGCTCCCCACGGTGATGCACTAGGGCGTATGAATCCCTTATCAATATTTTCTTGGATTTTCTTCTTCAATTCCTGCAACTCAATTGGGGCCATTCTATAAGGTGTCTTTGAAATAGGCAAAGCACCCGGTACGAGTACTATTGAAAACTCAACTTCACGATTTGGTGGAAGACCCGGTAATTCCTCCAGAAATACATCATCAAACTCTCGTACAATGGGAATATTCTTAATCGTGAGTTTCTCACCAACCATTTGAGATAAATAACCTTCATTTAGTGGAATCAATACCCATAAGATGGAAGAAATTTCCACTGGAAGGTTATGTTCATCCTTGCATTGGTAGACGATCGTAGATTGATCTGGAATATGAAATGTGACTTCCCTTCTTTGGCAACTGATATGAGCTCCATGTAGAGAAAGCCAATCCATGCCAAGAATCACATCAAATTCCACTAAATGAAGGATCACAAGATTTTCAGGAAGCACTTTCCCACAAACTTCGATCAGAGAAGAATTATAAACTTTTGATGCGACTGTTGTGCCATTAGGTGTTGTCACAGCTAACTCAACATCTAATTATTGAGGTAATACGGTGATACCCTTAGAAAATTCTTTAGAAATAAAAGAGTGGGTAGATCCAGAATCAAATAAAACATTTTCTACTTTAGAGTGGATGGTAAGTGTACCTTTCACCACTTCATTATCGTACTCCACATCGCTGATAGAAATTTCATGTGAATTTCCTTTGTCTTTAGCCTTAAGATTTTGTTGATGTCGACCATCATCATCAACCCTTGGATTTGGCCATTGATTGGCATAATGCCCCATCTCCTTGCACTTGAAACATTGAAGTGTAGTAGGTTCATTCTGTGTATCCCTTCCTTTGTTTGCGTCATTAGACATCTTCTTCCCATTATCACGACATTCAAATTCCCGATGACCTTCCTTTCCACATTTAAAACATTTACTTGTCTCTTTAAGACAACTCCCTCCATGTTTCTTTCCACACTTTGAGCATAAGGAAAAGCTCATCTTCTTTTCCGTGTGCTCTTTAGATTTTTCTTTGAATTCCATCTTCCTCTTCTTATCAAACCCATGTGACTGATGGGTTATTCCAATCTCCATCTCGACTTTGAGAGCACATCAAACGATTTCCTCGTAGCTATTGAAGTCCCTTATGGCTAACGCCCTTCAAAGACTTGGTTTTAAGCCACTAAAGAATCGATCAATCTTACTCTCAGGTTGGATAATAATACCAGAAGCTTACCTTGAAAGTCTTGTAAAATTTGCTTCATAGGTACCAACAGATTCATCATCCCTTTGCTTCAGTTCAAGAAACTCTTTCTCCATCTTTGTTCGGAGAATACGAGGGAAGTACTTATTGAAAAATAAGTTCTTGAACTCGTCCCATTCCATAGACTCAATTTCATCCCTTTGCCTCGTATTCTTAATAAGATTCCACCATTGATCAGCATCTCCTTCCAAACGATACACTGCTAGGATTACTTTATCATGTTCAGAACATTGAAGAACTGAAAATATCTTTTCAGTCATACTAATCCATTGTTCAGCAACTAATGGATCAGTAGACCCACTGAAAGAAGGTGGACGCTGCCTCATGAAGGATTCAACAGAATGTTGCTCCTTCCTTTGCTCGTTTGGATGTCCTGCATGATTCATAGCTTGAGAATGTTGTGTGAGCATGGCTACAAGATTTTGCATTCCAGCTCCCATATCGTTTGGTTGCTCAGGGGGGCAATCATTGCATTTCCCATCACATTCCGCATTAACACGGTTCCTTCGGGTTCCAGCCATTGACTAAAACTAAGAAGAATAGTGTGAGCAACACTAATTATAATAGGAAAACCACATAATTCAAGAATAAAATTTTCTTGCTTAAGGTCTTATCCTAGGTTATTCAAGGCCATTTCTAAAACACTAAGATTGTGTTCTATGCTTATACTTATCCTTAGGGTTCTTACTAAGGCTTTCACATCCGAGTTTCCAAAGGTTGACTATACCTTTCCTCTGATACCAACTATAACGACCCATACTTTACATACATTGTTAATACTTCAAAATTGAAGCACACTTATTACAACATATGACAAAACCACAAAGGACCGTATAGGTATAGTGTCTTTAGAAACTGGGAAACATAAACAACTCGTTCATAAATCTTCTACAGTGTCTCCCATTTATTTCATCATATCTAGGGTCCCTTTTAGCATATTCTACTTAATATCCATCTTCCTGACCTGGGGAAAAGAAAACATAAAAGGGTGATCTCAAATTCTCAGCAAGGGCAACTAAAGGAAATAAAAATCATATCATATCTTTTTGAAAATCATAACCTGCAAAAGTGATCATAATATCTTAACATGGAATAAATCATAGAAGTGAAAATGAGATCCCCATAATCATAACATGAGACTTTAAACTTTGTGGCATGCACACATAATCATGGAAAATCATTTCTTGTTAGTCATGACTCATTGCCAAGACTATATTAGTGGACAAAGTCCCTTTCTGAATCGAGTAACCCTCGTTTCAGTCCTGTTCCACTGAACCGGTATAACCTACCGTTCCAGTCCTGTCTATCTCATGAGATATAAAATCTTTACCCAATGCATTGGAGGGAGATATAGGTCCCACCCATATTATAATGAATCCTTTCTTATGTGTGCCACATAATCATAAATCATACATCATTTCATAACCCATGTAATACAAATTGGAATCTTAAACATCATGACATCATAAAACAATTCATACAAGATAAAGGAATTCATAAAAATAATTCAATCACAACATGATCAAATAAATGTAATAATAGGGATAAAACAGAACCCTTTATTATCTTAGATGGAAAATAATTTTGATAAAACACTTGAACTCCATTCTTGAGGAAAATATCATTTCTTCTTCAAAAAAAGATTTTTCCTTTAATAACATGTCATACAACTTTAAAATAAAAGAAGTTGATTAAAAATAAACTTGAAAACTTGTAAAGGAATCTTCTTGGAAAGAATGTTTTAAAAATCCATACATGCCGTATAAGTTAAAAAAAACATTCTTCGTACCTTTGTCGGAAAAGTCAAAATGTACCTCGTACGAAAAAAAACAACAAAAGATTCCTTTCATATTCTTTACTAAAAACTCACCGAAGGGTAAAATTGGATTTAAACTATTGTAAGTGGATGGAAACAATATTACATATTGAGGTAACATGGATGTGGATGATAAAATACACCCCAGTAAATACTTACGAATAAACAATCTCGGATAAAAATGAGATTGTGGTATTTTCCCTTACCTTAGGTCTGATTTGCTTTGTACGTGTCCGAAGCTCCTGTATAATGGTTTAAATAATGTTATTGACTTATTCCAGAATCATACATATTGATATGATATCATATATGGTCATATTCTTAGCTTCTTGTTAGTAATATTTCATTGTTACTTGTTACTCGGGTCTTTATTGCCTTTTGTTCTTATGCGTGTTTTGCCGAATACATTCTTATTCTTCTTTTAAGGTTATAGATACCTTATATCCAGAATGGTATTAGTGTAAAATATATCATATTTATTCATTCAATTCATTTATATAATTACTATGTAATGATGATCATGTAGAACGAGTCGCATCACATCGTGGAGACGGTATTCCGTACGTACGCACGAGTGATGATATCGTTCCTATGATCGTGGAACTTTATTTGAGTATATATATTATTTCAGTATCAATATTAATTTATAATAATCATAAATAGTTACTCATTACACCATTATACCCATCCTTGTAAAGTGATGGTGGAAAAATAGATTACACCACGGCGTGGAGACGGTATTCCGTACGTACGCACGCGCGGTGATTTCATTTTTCCGTGGGATGGATAGAAGGTGAATTAGGGTTGTTTCATATTTATAATAACATATCAGTATGTAAGTAATACTGATGTTATTACTTTATCATGAAACAACTAAAGAATAAGAAGTTGAAGAAGAAATAAATTGAAAAGATCGGTAATGGATATTACCTCTTCTTTGGAACGCCTCTTTGAATCCTCCACTTAGGGAACTAATATTGGTCTTTGAAGAAGACCAGGACCTCTAGGATTATTCTAGGGAAGTGGAGAGGAGAAAATGGCAGGGTTTGGCCGAGCTTGAGTGCTCAATTTGGTGTGAGGAGGAGGGGGAGGAGGTGCCCTTTTATAAGGGAGGAGAGGGGCACCTTAGGAATATCTCAAAATATTATTTTATATTAAAGTCAAAATCGGTTTATAATGGTTCCAAAGGGTCTTATTTCGAAGATAAAGTGGGGATGGGTCGAAAGCCTATCAACCAATAGGATTTAGACAAGTTTAGTGTATTACTTTAACCTTATCAATTAGATTTAACTCTAAGTTAAATAATTTAACTTTTACCGTGTCTTTTTGTTTTCTTTCACTATATGGTTAATACACTTACTATAACATGCCAAAAGAACCCCAAATTGTTTATTATTAATATATATATCCTTATCTAAGTCATTTGGACGAACCTTAGATTTTTAGGAATACAATAACAATTAATAATATAATATTTTATTTAAAAACTATTTTGTGTCAATTTTGACACTATTTGATATATGATTTTTGTGAATGTCATAACATAATTATATGTTCGAACCAAGTTGATTAAATAAACATTAATATATCATAGTAACCTAGAAAATTAGTGGAATTCATAAAAAGTCTCAAATTACATTTATTTTGGTGTTTATAACATCAATTATGTCAATATTTCATTAATAAGATAATTACTGCATCATCATTGTGTCATAAATAAATTAAATTATTTAATGTCTAAAAATTACAAATAAAATACCATTATGTAGGAAATATTTTTAGCTTTCTAATTAATATTTATAGTCTAATTTATCTTATGTATAACCCCATATTAAAAATTATTTACTTATTAAACATTGATTTTAACTATTTTAACCCTTCTTTAAATAAATTAATAATAAATGTCCTAATCTAATCCAAGTGGGCCTAAATGGTCATATTTTATTCCTAAGTTTGTTTTTGGTCGAATTTCACTTATCCAATAGAATTAGGACATGTGTTAGGGTAATAGTAATATCATATTTACCCTTAGTTACCTTATTTACTATTAACCGCGGTAAAAAAAGTAAAAAGTTACTATTCACCAAAAAATTATTTTTATCTCATTGAACCACATTTTACTTACTGATATCAACCGTGTCTGTCGGATTTTTGAAATTCCATTCACAGAAGCGGTAAAATTAAGTTTTATGCAAAATTCAGTTTTTAACCTACCACTTAGTGGTTTCACTATTCATCAAAAATTGAAAGTTTTCAGAAAAATATCAAAATTTCACCCTAGGATAATTTCGATATTCTGAGTCCAAAAATGAAGTCCATTTTGAAAAATAAAATTTATAAAATTTTAAAAAGTGGTTATTACTATTCATAACGGCTAGTTTTAATAGCATATTGTTGTTTAGTGAAACTCGGTATTGCGTACGACGCAAGCTATCGAGGAAGGTCGCGATTGCGTGTAAAGAAAGCCAAGAAAGTGTTGTGTAGAAAAATATTCCTTTGATGATTTATATAACATAAAAGCCTCGGGTGTTACAGTCGTTACGTTGGTTCGTCGAGGCATCGGTAGGTCAAGGTGTTGGTAGGCCTTTGTGCCATTAGATCATCTTTGGTGGCTCATCATTGGTATGTCACGTTGGTATCTCACCCATCGGTGGCTTGGTGTCGGTGACTCACCCATCGGTGACTCATTTCCAGTTTTTCAATTTTTCCCTATTTTTCCTATTTCTTCTCTACTATGGGTTTCTCTCTAGAAAATGGTAACCTATCAACTCATAGTGGTGTACTGGTCTGTCTCCACTATTTCTGAGGTTAATTATTAAATTTCATGTATCCCATAACATTCATTCATCCTCGTAACTTCCAAGTCACGTGGTCAAACCATGATCCGATTTTCAAGTACATTGAAATTGTCTCCTTGATTTTTAGGATCTCTCTCTTTCATAAACTGAGATCCATTTTTTCTTCTTCCATTTAATTTCTCATGGTTCACCTAGATCCTTCCTCCCTATAAGATTAGTCCACCTATGCTAGATCTCTCTTACTCAGCATTCATAGAGTTCTTACCTACTGCTCGTGCGACCCCTGTTCTTGGCGCAAGGAGGAACTCGGTCCTTTTATCATCTAGGTAGGGATTTCTTTTTCTTCCCTTTAACTGTGCATCATGAGGGGTGGGTATGAACCCTTGTGAATAATGGCTGATAACTTTCTTAAAAACAATAAATAGATAAGAACTAGATTTGATCGATATATTACATGGGTAAATAATATAACTAGAAGAGAGTGGTTTAATTTTTATCTCCTATTTCAATCATTATCTCTAATTATATTATGGTTTTCATGGCTCAATGGATTCTTAAAGTCATAAAAAATTTTGGACTTTATTTGCACACTAGTGATGTTCCATTTTGTTGAGATGCTTGAACAGTGATTGTAACATTAAATCTTCTGAATCGTGTATACTTTGTTAAATAAATGAATTCCCTTGGATCAATCATGTTCTGTAACCACCCTGGATTATAATATACAAGAATTAAAGAACCTATGCCAATTAAATATGAATTTATACACATTTTATTAATAGTTTTATAGGGGTACCGTGTTCTCGTTGAGTTTTGGTAACCATGTGTGAGTTGTGTGGTGCTGCTGTTGGGAGCATGGTTATAGGTACAATATGACACATAGGAGTTGGTCCCATGATGATAATGTGGTATGAGTGTGCAATGAGGTTGGGGTTAATGGTATATATAGTGTCATTTTTCCATGGGTTGGTACAGGGGGTGTGTTGGTATCTCAATATGATAGATTGATTGTCGAATGGATGAACTTGATGGCAGCCGAACTGCCTTTTTTATGTTGTGGTCATGGAGCAACGTCGGCCAATGCGAAGGCAGTTTGGTTACAAATTTCTATGTAGTGGGACTGTATCTGGGAATTGTTGGGTAGCAAGGCTACGGAACTGGGTTGTGAGAGAAGGTTTTCTTTTTTAATTTTTAAAAATGATTGTCTTGTAGTGGACTATAAATTTTCTTTTTTGTTATGGTGTAGTGGGACTGCAGTTTGGTTTTTCTTATTATTTCGGTATAGTTGTGGTTAGTAGTTTCTCGGTAGTGTTAGATAACATAAATCTAACCCCTCAATTAATAAATTTCAAGTGGTTAAATGAAAAATGTGTTGGGATATGCTTGTCAGTAGTTGTTGTGTGATTATGTATATAAGGGTGGCAGCAAAAGTTGTTCTGAGTGTGTTGGTTGTTTGTTCGGAAACCTATAGGTTGGGCTAATTCCCTACTTACCTATACATATATATATATATATTATTTCCTTGTGATTTCTATATGAACCCCACCCTTTTTGAGAACTATGTGTCGAACACCTCCTTTTCATGGGAAAAGTTGTCTTTCCCAACATCTTGGTGGGAGGATGGATGGCTGGTTACTAACACCCTTCCTTGCACCCTCTTTTGTATTCTTATCACTTGAGTGTATCCAAGCGGGCTGTAATGGATTGAGGAATACCATTGTCCAAGTTTCTTCGGGTGAGGGTTTTTTGTAGATGAGGGGCCAAGGTGTTTTTGGCCCAAATAATTATTTCCCAAGTGTCTTTGGGATGAGGCCCATGTGTCTTCAGGCAAGATTTGTGATTGTTGTGTCCTAGGTGTCTGTAGGCGGGATTGTGTGTGGTTGAGTCCCAGGTGTGTGTGGTTGGGTTGTTGTAGTGGAACTGAATATGGGAAGAGTGGTACCATCAATACGTTAGTTGTTAGGGATGAGCAGTCAATCAGTGGAAAGTGGTGTGGGGTACCCAAATATCGATGTTCTTATACTATTATTTTACTTTACATGTTTTATTTAGAGAGTGTGCCTTGGTGTCATTGGTCTAGTTAGTATTCCTTGGTAGGTGCTGTGAGGTTCCACTATTTTCTCACAGGGACATTTGTTTGTTCCCTCACTTGTGCATGGGTGGATTTAGATTTTTCTACTGGTTATACTTTTATACTCACCCAACGCATATAAAACTTTTTTCAGGTTTCCAAGACGCCTTTGAGGGTCGTGCTCAACTTTACTATCTCAGTAGTTAGGATTAGTTAATGTTTCTACTTAGTCTCCTTTCATTCTGTACTAGTTTTGGTACTTTACTTTGGAGTTTTTTTTCACATTTTATCAGCCTTACTTTTGAACGTGCATATGAGAATGGATTTTGGCTTTACATATTGCTTTTCAAATTTGGATTTGTCGAGATTTACCATCTTATCTCTTGATCATGTTCTATATAGAGGATAAGTCCTTGCATATTATGTGAGATTATATACCCTTGGTGCTAGTCTCTACTCTAGGGCCTATTGAAGGTGGGACTTGGTGGTCATTATCTCTCCTTCAACTTGAAGAAGGAAGGGTCTGGCAGTTTGTTGTCCCTTCCCTCATCTTGGAGAAGGCGGGCTGTGACAAAATGGTATCAGAGTTGTTTGTTGGAGTTTGAGATATAGGGTGGATTTCGGAGTTAGTTATAGTGATTATTTTATCGGATGGTAGGGAAATGGTGTTAGGAAATCTTGGTGCATGAGATAGGCCAGGGAAGACTAGCTAGGACACGAGATTTTAAGGTCCCCTATGATTCGATGTAAGGACTATGGATCTAAAAAACAACCAACTTAGGATACACCAATTACAGGTTAGAGAAGCTTGGAAAGGTACATGCATCATATGACTTGTTTTCTTATGTGTCTTGGTTGTTTTGGGAATTTAAAATAAATGAAGAGTTAAAATGAAATTTAAAAAACCCACACTACTCGGGCTTAGGAGTTCCTTGTTTCCTTTTTCTCAGTTATGGAACCTGAACATTGTCCTTGTGTGGTATGACAAGTGGAGGCACGATAGGTTTACCCAGTTGATCAGAGAATCTCCGATTGAGTGGATTAGGATGACCAGTGGAAGAAGACACTTTGTGCCTTCTAGTGGAAGACTCTAGGGAAGTGTGAGGGCAGCATCTCATACATGGAGATGGAGATTTGGATAGATGAGCTAGTGATTGTTGTCAACTTGATCTAATCTATGAAAGAATATTGGGTTCCTATGGAATTGGTCCAGAAACAAGGAGTATCATGACAGTGGTGGACACTTTACCTCGAGGATATGAAGGAATCTTAGGTTTCATGGGATGACTTTGAGAAGGAGTTTCGAGCTGAATTCCTTTCGTCCATGATGAATACTGAGAAGTGGAAAGTGATACTCTCTCTCCAGTAGGGGAGTATGTTGGTGAGGGAACTGGAGATCCTGTTCAATGATCTCTTATGCTTTGTAATGAATCTCCTTCCAGATGAGGAGTCCCAAGCGAGCCACTTAGAGGAGGCACTCTGACCTTCTCTTCAGTATGTGTTTACTCCCTTCACTCTACTGACATACTTAGAGGTTCAAAAGAAGGCCTAAGTAGTGGAAAGGATAAAATCACTGGGAGGTGTTCCACAAGATGGGAGCCAACTGAGTCCAAAAAAATGGAATATCATCAGCAGTAGGTCTTCAGTGTTAGGGCCTTCCATGTTTTGGCCAGTAGGGAGTAGACATCAACAGTTCATGTTTCAATCTTCCAGTCCTCACCCTTTCCCCATGGTCCCAAGACCGAAGTGCTTTATCTGTGGAGGCCATGTAAATCTTCAAAACCAGTATCAAATATGAGATTCATACAGTGTGGGTGAGTAGGCTCAGCATCCACCTTAGCATCAGCAGTTTTCGGTCATTCCCCTCCAGCAGTAGGGGCAGAGAGCTCCCACTCTCCCGAGGGTGGACGGTGATGGGGGAGGATGACCCTAGGGTGCTTCGCAAGGTCCTCGACCAGGGAATGGTTAGGGAGGTGGTCAACAATAGGGAGTTAGGGAATCTAGGCATGGCCAGATTCACACTGTAGTGGTATCAGTTCTAGCAGTCCCAGAGGTTGCTTGAGGTATGATCTATTTTTATAGTACTCTTGTGTGTTCTTTTTTTGATTCATGCACCTCACACTCCCTTATTGAACCCAATATATCCCATCCACAATGACTATATGTAGAGATACTTCCCATTCCTTTGGTGTTGAGTACACCATTTGGAGGTTAGACCAATCTGTTTCATGTTTGTCAGGGATATAGACTAATGTTGATCCACACCAGTCTAGTGGGGATCTTCTTCTACTACAGATGCAGACATATGATGTCATACTAGGCAACGAATGATTGTTTTATATGCATGATGTTATCGAATGCTTCCAAATAAGAGTTGAGTTCTCATATGTGGGTGTCAGCACGTAGTTTTCATTGGTGAGCGGAGTTGTCAGGAGGGCAGCCGGGATGTGGAGCCTCTTCTTTCCTTGTTAGCAGAGATGTCAGTGGGATTAGCAGATACAGAGATAGTGGATGTTCCAAGGGTTTTCAGTGAGTTTCTAGATTTCTTCGCTAAGGAGTTTGTGAATATACCCCCTCAACGTGATGTAGAGTTTGGGATAGAATTTAAACCCGGTTCATATCCGATTTTGATGGCTCCCTATTAGATGGAACCTTCTAAGCTACGGGAGTTGCAGATTCTGGTTGACGACCTTATGAAGAAGGGTTTTATCTATCCATGTGTATCGTCTTGGGGTGCTCAAGTCTTATTCACGAAGAAGGAGGATGGTGGCCTACGATTGTTCATAGACTACCGGAGGATGAATCAGGTGACGGTCATGAACCATTACCCCCTTCCAAGGATTGATGGCCTTTTTTATCAGATTAAGGGAGTTGGTTGGTTCTCTGAGATTTATTTGCAACCTGGATATCACCAGTTGAGGGTAAAGAAGGGTGATATCCCAAAGACATATTTCAAGTGCAGGTATGGGAACTTTTAGTTCATGATCATGCCCTTCGGTGTCACGAATGCACTAACCATGTTCATAGGGCTCATGAACTCCGTTTTCCATGGGTACCTAGACTAATTTGTCAACATGTTCATCGATGACATCTTGATCTACTCACGATTATAGGAGGACCATGTTGAGCATCTGAGGACTATCATGGAGGTCCTCCGACACCAACATCTCTATAGAAAGTTTTCCAAGTGCATGTTCTAGATGTAAGAGGTGCACTTTTTCAGACATGTGGTGTCTTAGCAAGGGATAGCAGTGGACCCATAAAAGTTTGAAGTAGTTTTTTCTTGGGAAACACCCAAGAATGCGATAGAGGTTTGTTTTTTTTTTGGGTCTAGCAGGCTATTATCAGAGGTTTGTACCCAACTTCTATCAAGTTACAGCTCCATTTCCATCTTTGACCAGAAAAGACTAGGCCTTTTTGTGGAGTGAGAAGTGCCAGGAAGAATTTAGCTATCTAAAGGGGAAATTTGTCACTGCCTCACAGCTTAGGTTATTACAGAAAGTGGTGATGTTCGCGGTTTTATGTGATGCTTCTGAGCTAGGATTTGGATGTGTACTAGTGCAGTAGTGAGGAGTAATATCTTACGCGTGTAGGCAATTACATCCACACAAATGTAATTATGCCACCCATGATCTAGAGATTATAGTATTCATTTCCATGCTAATGTTTTTGTGGAATTACCTCATCGGGGAGTGCTTTATGGTCTTCACTGATCACAATAGCTTGTGGTGTATCTTCACCCAACGAGAACTGAACTTTTGGCAGCGAAGGTGAATGAATTTTCACTAATATTATGACATTGAGGTCCCTTACACCCCAGGAAAGTGGAACGTGGGGTATGATTAATTGATAAATAAGTATTAGAAGGATGTAGTTAGGGAATCCCCTAATACTTAGAGGTAAATGGAGGAGTTAGCCTCTTTGCGCCTGGATACAAGGAAGAACAGTGGTAGAGGATATCTATTTCAGATGATAGTGTAGTCTTCCTTGGTACAGAAGGTAGAGGATTTTTAGTGGGGAGACTTATATTCTGAAATGATGTGTCATCGCATTTTCCCAGATGATGCAGTAGAAAGATAGTCATGGGATATCCAGAATCAGATATTGTTCTGTGTAAGGATGTTTTTTCCAGTGGAAATGAACGATGGAGTTCTCTTTGATTTCCATAGAACACCCCTAGTAGTGCATCCAGGAGTATCTAAGATGTACCAAGTCCTAAGGGGATAGTTCTGGTGGCTTGGGGTGAATAGGTAATTGGCAGAGTTTATGGAAAGATGTCGAGTGTTCCAGAAAGTGAAGGTTGAGCATCGTGTTCTCGATAGTCTGCTACAGCACTTGGATATTCCCAAGTGGAAGTGGGATTACATCTCAATGGATTTCGTCACAGGGTTACCTAGATCTCAGGGAGTATGTGTTGTTATTTAGGTTATAGTGTACCAGTTGATGAATTTATCTCACTTCTTGATGATTAAGGAGTAGAGTGCAATGGATCCCTTGGAAAAGAGGTATATAGATGAGATGGTATAGCTCTATGGGGTTCCAAGATCCATTTTCTTGGATCGAGACGTAAATTTTACCACATGAGTCTTTAGGGGATTTCAACATGATTTTGGCACCTAGTTATGCCTTAGAACTGCATTCCACCCTCATACGGATGGGAAGACAGAGAGGACCATCCATACATTGGAGGACATGTTTTGGGCATGTGTCTCGGACTTCGGATGATCGTGGGTACAAAACTTTCCCCTAGTAGATTTTTCCTATAGTAATATCTACCACTCTTCCATTAGAATGGTACCATTCAAAACCCTATATGGAAGACCATTCCCCTCACCCGTGTGATGGACAGAGGTAGGGGAATCATCCCTTATTGAACCAGAGGTAATTCAAAGAACAACAAAGAAGGTTCATCTTATTCGTGATAGGATGAAGGAAGCTCAGGACTGGAAGAATCCATATGCCTATCATAGGATGAGTCCTTTGTTGTTCGATGTTACATGCCACGTTTTTTTAAGGGTCTCCCCTTGGCGTGGACAGAAAATATTTGGTAGAGTAAGTAATCTTTCTCCCAGGTTCATCGGATCTTTCAAGTTGTTGGGATGAGTTGGTGAGGTGGAATATTAGTTGGAATTGCCACTGCAACTAGAGAATATCCCTTATTCCTTTATGTCTCTCAACTTCACCTGTATTTACATGATGAATCCCACATCTTTGACTAAGGAGAGTTGGGTATCGAGGACAACACGACGTTTATGGAGTGACTAATAGGAATCGAGAATCTTGAGGACAAGGTGATGTGTGTATAGACCATTCCTTTGGTTCATGTGTTGTATAGGAATGGTGGCGTTAAGGACCGAACTTTGGAAAGGGAGGCACATATGATTCCCCAATACACAAAGTTGTTTAGAGTTTTTTTTCTATGTTTTTCTTTTATACTTCATCTCATGATGAAATTTTTGACCTCATTTGTTGTATGATAAGTTTTTTCCCTCTTCTATGGTTTTTTGTGAAGATTACTTACTATTTAGAGGGGAGAACCTGATCTCTAATCAAGATGAATTAATGTAGATGTGATTATACCCGAGTGTTCAAGTCATTTCCACCCAAAGTAGATAGTATCTTGACGTGGAGAATGTATCTCCCTAATCCATGTGTCTGGATAGCATAACCTTTAGCGTATGTGTGATTTTTTGTGGTGGTGTGGTGCCTTAGTGTTTCATGGTTGTTCAGGAGATGGATGTAAAGGGATTGTTCTGGGATGTTGAGGTTTTCACTCTAGCCTTAGAACAACACAAGGTGGTTTACTCCTGAGATGTTTCTTAAGGGATGGTTATTCGGACCTCCTTTTCTTCTAACTTAGTTTTGAAATTCTCAAAGATGAGTATAGTTTGATAGGTATATCATGTAATAACTAGGATTTCCCATGGCCCTTCCTTTGTGAAAATCCAGTGTTTAGTGTGTTCTGAGAGGTAATGGTTCCTCATTTCAAGAGTTTTCCAAATTCCAAGTTTTTGTGTCGGCATGTCAGTGCGTCAGCATGATAGTGCGTCGGCATAAAAATGTTTCGGCATGTTAGTTCATTAGAATTAGTGAGTTAGGGGCGTCAGAATTGGTGAGTCAAGGGCATCAGTGTTGATAGGTCATGGTGTTAGTAGGTGGTGGTGTTGATATGTCGAGGCATCGGTAGGTCATTGTGTCGGTAGGTCGAGGCATCAGTTGGTTGATGTTTCGGTAAACCATGGTGTCAGTAGCTTAGCATTAGTGGATTTGCGTCAGTAGGTCACATCGATAGCTCACTCTTTAGGGGATCACCATTGGTGACTCACCTATTAGTGACTCGTTTCCATTTTTTCCAGTTTTCCTAGTTTTTTCAGTTTTTCCCCTATTACATATTTCCCTCTGTGAAATGGTAACCTATCAACTCACAGCGGTGTTTTGGTCTGTCTCCATCGTTTCTGAGAAAAATTATTAAATTACTCATTTCCCATGAAGTCCCACCGGCCTCGTAACCTCCAAGTCAAGTGGTCAAACCATGATCTGATTTTCAAGTACTTTGAAATCATCCCCTTGATTTTTAGGATCTTTCTATTTCATAAATAGATATCCCTTTTTTTCTTCTTCTATTTTGTTTCATGTGGTGAACCTAGAGCCTTCCTCCCTAGACAAGTCATGAGCCTGTGATAGATCTCTCCTACTCATATTTCATGTAGTTCTTCCCTACTACTCGTGTGACCATTGTTCTTGGCGCAAGGAGGAACTTCGATCTTTTGATCATCCAGGTAGGGATTTATTTTTCTTCCCATAATTTTTGAATCAGACAGGGTGGGTATTCTAATGTCCCCTTGTGAGAAAAGGATTATAACTTTCTTAAAAACAATAAATATATAAGAACTGGATTTGATCAAAAGATAACATGGGTAAATAATATAATGGGAAAAGAGTGGTTTGATCTTGATCGCCTATTTTAATTGTTATCTTTGATTCTGTTATGGTTTTCATGGCTATATTCCTTTTGAAAATTATGGTCGTTGGTGGTCATTGTTTGTGAACTAGTGATGTTCTATTTTTTTGAGATCCTTGACCAATGACTATAACATTAAATATTATTAATCACATATACCTGGTTAAATAAATGAATTCCCCAGGATCAGTCCTATTCTGCGACCACACCAGATTATAATCAAGTGTAATTAAAGAACCTATGATAATTAAATATGAATGTATATAGATCCTATTAATAGGTGTGGCTTAGTGATATGTTCTCATTGATTTTGGTAACCTTATGTGAGTTGTGTGGTGTTATTATTGGGAGCATGGTTGTATGTACAAGGCAGGATAGAGGAGTTGGTTCTGTGAGAAGAGTGTGGTATGAGTGTGCAGTGGGGCAGGTTTTAATGTTAGTTATTGTGGGCTTCATGCATGGGGTGGTATAGGGGGTGTGTTGGTATCTCAGTCTGAGATATTGATTGATTATGGAATGGCTGAACTTGTAGGAAGCTGAACTACCTTTGTTTTTTTTGTGGTTGCGGAGCGATGTTGGGCAGTGGGGTTTCGGTGTGGTTACGAACTTGTAAGCAGTGGGACTATATCTGGGAATTTTTGGGAAGTGGGGTTGTGGAGAATGGTTCTGAGAGAAGGTTTTAATGGTGTAATTTTAATGAATTATTATCGTGTAGTGGACTGAAAATATGGTATTTTATGGCGTAGTGGGACTGCATTTTGGTTTTTCTTATTGTTTCAGTATAGTTGTGGTTGGTAGTTTCTCAGTAGTGCTGGATAACTTAAATTGAACCCCTAAATTTATAAATTACAAGTTGTTAAATGAAAAAGGGCTTGGGATGTGCTTGGTAGTGGTTGTTGTGTGATTATAAATATAGGGGTGGTAGCGAAAGTGGTTCTGAGTGGGCTGGTTTTTTGTTCAAAAACTTGTAGGTTGGGTTGAGTGTCTTATTACCAGTATATATATATATATATATATATATATATATATATATTAGTTTCTTGTGATTTTTATATTCACCCCATCCTTATTGAGCACTATGCACAAAACACCTCCTTTTCATGGGGGAGGTTGTCTTTCCCAACATCCTCATGGGAGGATGGATGGATGGTTACTGAATTTCTTCCTCGCTCCCTCTTCTGGATTCTTACTGCTCGAGCATATCTGGTTAGGATGTAATGGATTTAATATTACCATAGTAGAGGATTATTAGGGTGGGGATTTTTTTAGATGAGAGGCCTAGGTGTTTGTGGTCCAAATAATTGTTTCCCAAGTGTCTTCAGGAGGAGGCACAGGTGTCTTTGGGTGAGAGGTGTGATTGTTGTGGACCAGGTGTCTACGGGTGAGATTGTGTGTGGTTGAGGCCCAAGTGTGTGTGAATGGGTTGAGGTAGTGGGACTATGTATGGGACGAGTGGTAGCTTAAAGATGTTAGTTGTTAGGGATGAGCAGTCAACCAGTGGGAAAGTGGTGTGGGGTACCCATATATCGATGTGCTTATACTATAACTTTACATGACTTTCATTATTTGGGGAGTGTGCCTTTGTGAGGTTGGGAAAGTCATTATTCCTTGGTAGGTGCTTTGAGGTACTAAATATTTCTCATAGGGACATTAGTATGTTCCCTCACTTGTACATGGGTGGCTTTATATTTTAATATAGGGTATACTTGTATACTCACCCAACTCACATAAAAATATTTTTAGGTTTCTAGGAGGACATTGAAGACTGTTCTGGACTTTACTAACTCGGGCATCAAGATTAGTTTCTATTACGACATAGTCTATTTTATTTTGATACTTCTTTTTTTACTTTACTTTGTAGTTTTTTCCACTTTGTATCAACCTTACTTTTTAACATGAATGTGGGAATGGAGTTTTGTCTTTAATTCTTACTTTTGGCATTTGGATTTGTTGGGATTTAACATCTTATCTCATGATATTATTCTATATAGAGGGTAATTACTTCCATATTATGTGATATTCCATACCCTTGGTGCTAGTCTCCACTTAGAAGCCTATTGAAGGTGGGACTTAGGGGTCTTTTTCTCTCCTTCAACTTGAAGAAGGAAGGGTCTGGCAGTTTTTCATCCCTTCCATCATCTTGGAAAGGGTAGGTCGTGATAGGTGTATACTTCCTCAAAAAGGTTACATGGAATACAGTGTGTTCTTGAGACAATGTTGGTGTAAGTGATAGTCTATAGGCCACATCTTTAACACAATCAAGAATCTCAATGCAGTCGATGTACCTTGGACTTAGCTTTTCCTTCTTCCCATATGTCAGGATCCTCTTCAATGGAGATATGAAGAGGAATACTATGTCTCCAATATTAAACTTCAAGTCTCGTCAATGGTTGTCTGCATAACTCATATATCGACTTTGGGCTTCCCAGATATGTTGTTGAATGTTTTTCAACATTTCTACCATTTTGTTGACCATTTTAGGTCCTAGCTACTTACGTTCATCAACTTCATCCCAACATACCAGTGTTATGCATCGTTTCCCATAATGGGCTTCATATGGATTCATTTGGATGCTTGATTGGAAACTTTTGTTATAGGAGAACATGACCAGAGGTAGATGTTGGTCTCATCCACCCTTGGAGTCTATAGAACAAGATCTCAAAATTTCATCCAATGTCCTAATAGTCTATTCATATTTTCTATTAGTTTGAGTATGATAGGTCGTACTAAAGTTCAACTAAGTGTTTAAATCTTGTTGGTGACTTCTCTAGAACTTGGAGGTGAATCTCAGATCTTGATTAGATATAATCAATAATGGTATTCCATGTATCTTTACTACTTCTTTGATTTATATATGTGAATTTTGATATAGTGATAAGTCCTATTGAATTGTAATAGAGTGAGATATATTTATGATACAATCCACAACAACCCATATATCATTGTAACCTTTGGATGTCTTTGTAATTCTAGTGAAAAAGTACATTGTAGTGTTTTCCCACTTCTATGTTGGTATGGGTAATAGTTTAATCATCATTTTAGACTTTTTCATTTATCCATCACTTTCTGAAATACCAATTACTATGATGTATACTCGGTGATCTCTTTTTTTATATTTTCCCACCAATAGTTCTCCCAGAGATCTTAATACCTATTTGTGGTCCTTGGGTGAATACAAAATTTTGACCTATGTGTGTCATGCAGAAGATCCTTATTTACCTATTTATTAGATGGAACACATATTCATAACCAAAATTTCATTACTCCTTCATCATCCATTTATTACTCTGAGGATTTTCCATTTCAGATAGCTTCCACCTTTTTTTGAATTACCACATCATTTTTTTAGCAAATTTTTTTTATTCATAAGGGGTGGTTATAAATAATTTGATAAATGATTGATGTAGTTCATTACTTAATGATTTACATTTCCTTAATTTTCATGACTAAGAATATTGGATCCTTATAAATTCACATCATTGATAAAGACACAGGATGCTTTTGAATTAGATCATTTGTCTCCATATTTTCCTTACCAATTTGGTAGTGGATCGAGCAGTCATGGTCATTGGTGAGATCTAACCATCTCTCCTATAACATATTAATCTCATTATGTGTGAAAATATTTTTTATACTCTTTTGATTATTATATATCTCAAACTTCTCCCCCATAGATATAATGCTATAAGATTTTCAATGCAACGATCATAACTGCCAACTCTAAATCATGTGTGGGATAGTTTTTCTCATGAATTGTCAACTTTATTGAGGTATAGGATATCAATTTATCATTTTGAATAAGTAAAAAACCTAATACCTTATTTTAAGCATCATTGAACATCACAATGATTTCCATACATGTTGGTAGTGTGAGCATTGGTGTAGTGATAAGCCTCTTTTTAAACTCTTTATAGTAGTCTTTACATTAAACGGTCTAGGAAAACTTCACTCCCTTCTGATTCATCTAAGTTATTGGGTTTTAAAATAATTATAAGTTCCTCAAAAATTCCCTTTAGTACCCATCTAGACCAAGGAATCTATAGATCTCTATTACAGATGTTGGCCCGGGCCACTCTTCTATGGACTTTATCTTGGAATGATCTACAGATATCCCTTTTCTAGTGATTACATTCCCCATGAATTATACATCCTTCATTAAAAACATTCATTTACTATACTTTTCATATAGTTTCTCCATTCAAAAATTCTTTAGAATAGTATTGAAATGATCCTCATGTTCCTCCTTGCTCTTGGAGTATATCAGGATATCGTTAATAAAGACTACCACAAATTTTTCGAGGTAATATCTAAAGATTCTATTAACAAAATCCATGAAAATTCCTAAAGAATTAGTGATTCAGAAGAGAATCACTATGAACTCATAGTTTCTGTACCTCATTCAAAAGGTATTCTTGGGAATATCTTCCCTCTTCACCTTTAGTTGGGGATATCCCGACAAAAGGTCCTCCTTAGAGAAATACTTGGCTCCACATAGTTGATCGAACAAGTCATTTATATGTGGAATAAGATACTTGTTCTTTATCATGATCTTATTGAGATCACATTAACCAATGTTGAGTAAAATTTATTCATCCTTATTTTTGACAAATAGGACTGGTTCACCCCATGGTGAAGCAATCGGGTGTATAAAACCCTTGTGAATATTATCTTGTAGCTTCTTCTTTAGTTCTTCTAACTCAACAGTGGAAATTTTATAAGGTTTATTTGATATAGGAATAGATCTAGAAATAAATTAAATTGATAAATCAACCTCTCGGTCAGAGGGAAGACTAGAAAACACTTGGAGGAACACATCAGTATAGTCACTCACAATGGGCATGTCTTCGAGCATGATTATCTCATTTGCCTCAATCATTTGAGCTAGATATTCTTGATCAAAAGGTAGTAATATCCATACTTTATATGATGATTCTGATAAAGATTTATACTCCTACTAACACATGTATAGAATTAGAGGATTTTTTGGGATACCCTATGAATTTTTGAGCACTTGTTCCCATCATATTTGGCATTTCATTAGGGTAATCATCACATTTCCTACCACATTAATTTTTTTCATGAGTTCTTATATTTCCAAACATTAACTAAGAACAATAAAGTACAATTATGGGTCTCGAAAACATAGTTAATGAACAAAATAAAAGGATACATTGAACATAGAGAGATACACTTGTAAATTATATCCTAACATGTGATACCCTATGTTTCAATCTAGGATACCCATAGTGATATAATTATCCATAGGGTTTTTACTTAGGTTCTCTAGTACAATTCTCCAAAACAAAACCTTTCTCTTATACCAAATATAATGACCCTAACATTTTTCATGTATTATTAAATGTATTGAAGCATAATTAACCATCAATTACATGATAAGTATCGTAAATTCTAGTGTATTTGTAAGATTAGATACATACAACTAATTACATGGAACCAAGATAAAAACATATTTTATTTAATCTTCATAAAGAGATCCTAACTTCCTTTTAGATCTTACATATTAATAGGATAACTTAGGGAATACATGAACAAAGGGATGAGATAAAAGTTCCAATAAGGGAGTAAACAAAATAATAAAGCATATCACATTTGTTAGAAGTCAAAAAATTGTGACATAAAAAAGGCATAAACATATTGAGAAATAATATATAGAAAATGGGAGTGTGTAATAATGGAATCATAGTAATTTGAAAGTAATATAAAACATGAAATAATCATGATTCAAGGCTCATTGGATGTGGAGTATCATGAGTAAAGGCTAACCACCTGTAATGGCTCAGGGTTTTGGGGTACATTACATGGTAAAAATATGATGTTTCAGGTGTTCTGGATGGTCAGGAAGGCCATCCCAGCTTCTCGGTGAAGCTTAAGACTCCTAACGGTAGCCTTGTCCTACCGGTGGCCTCGACCTACTGGTAGCTCAGCCTACTGGTGGCCTCGGCCTACCGGTAGCCTCAGCCTACCTATAGTTCGGCCTACCGGTAGCTCGGCCTACCGGTAGCTCAGCCTTCCGGTAGCTCAGCCTACAGGTAGCTCGACCTATCGGTAGCATGGCCTACCGTTAGCTCATCCTACTGGTAGGTCGGCCTACTGGTAGCCTCGGCCTGCCGGTATCCCCGGCCTACCGGTGACCTCTCCACAGGTTTTCGAGTAGCGCCTCCTTTTTGTGCGAATGGGTTTTTAAACCTTGTTTTGACCCCTTTAAGCCGGTTTTAAAGCCCATTAATGGAGTTTAATTAAATTATTGATGAGGTACCCTCTATAAATGAAAGACCATGTGTTTTGGTCATTCCTTTAACAGTGTTTTCAGAAATGCCTCTACCGTATCCTTTGAGGATTCCTTCCTTGGTTAAGGAGGTGTGAATCGGTTTTAACCACCATGAAGGGTGGGGACCTTTTAAGTTGGATGTGTGGGGTGGCCCAGCCACGTGGTCAACCCACTATCCCACTTCTTCCGTGGTTTCGAGTTGTTTTCCATATCTTAACTGTCCTGGGGATGCTTTATCTCAGCCTTTATAACCTAAAGGCTTCTCTTCTCCCTAGGTTTCTTTTTCTCTATCACCCTGCACTCGGAATACCCATCCTCAGGATGAGTTATACCCCCGCAAAGTTTTCCTTGACCGCATTTCGTAAAGTTCCTACTAATCCTAATTTATAGTTTCCACGCAAGGACATAACGTCGATCCTTGATCAATCAGGTAGGGATCTTACCTTTGTCTCTCCTCCTTGTGTATAATGTGGGGTGGGTGTTCTATGGATCCCATGAGGCAGTTAATCAATTCTGTAATGAATATAATAACCAGTTAAATAACGGGGATGTGGAAGTTTGTTAATGTTGTTACATGTTTTTACCCATCCTTTCCCTATGATGTTGTTATGAATTGAATGGGATTAGGCCTACTAAAAATCATGGTCATTGGGGGCATTGTTTTGTGCATCTACGCTATGCTCTCTTTTACACATCCTCTGGTGAATGGGAATCATGTATGAATCAGTTAAACACTTTAACTTGGTTGTTGAATATGAATGCCCATAACCTTGTGTGATCACCCCAGTTGAACTAAATAATATGAAATAATGAATTATGAACGCTGGGATGGTTCAGTTATGAAATGGGTGAAGGTGAATGTGTTTTGTTATGAATAGGTGAACAGCGGGACTGTGAATGGTGTGGTTGAAATGGCATGAGTTGGTTGTGTGGTTGTGGTGGTGTTTGGCAACAGGGCTATAGGTTGGGTTTTGAACATGAATAAAAGTGGAAAGTAAATAATGAGATAGGTGGAATGGTAATGAAATAATGTGGGGATAACGAATGGTTTGTTGGGTTCTTCTTTGGTTCCAGTTTTTCGAGGGTTTCCACTGATCCCACTTTGATGCTATTATTTACAAGAGAAGCGGGTGTGAATGCATAAATTACCCGATGGTTTTCCTTCCTGCTTTATTTTTGTTTCATCTGTGATTGTGAATTTTAGTTGCCCAGTAGTGAAGGGATTAACTCATACTGAACTGTTACGAAATGATAACTTGAATAGGAAAACTAGGAACTATTTGTTGTGTGCTTGTTCTTTTCTGAGGCAGCAGTTCTTGGGAACCTGCCTGTATCTGTTTGAGGAGCCATAGGTTGGGCTGTGTGTTGGATATATATGTGTAACTGTATGTTTTGTATTTATTCTCACCCCACCTGTGTTGGGACCTTATTGTTGGACACCCCATCCCATAGGTAAGGGTGTTTCCCCCTAGTTACTCTCCTTACAACTCCCTCTTCCCTAGGCTGTGATGGCTGGAGGCGACCTTACACCCAATTCTATTCGGGTAGGTTTCTTTTGGTGTGTTGTTAGCTCAGGACTCTTTGGGTAGGTTGTTTTCCCAAGAATCTTTGGGATGAGGCTTAGGTGTTTTCATGAAGGGGTTCTGGTTACAGTTTGTTTTCCCAGGTGTCTTTGGGATGAGGCCCAGGTGTACGCGAGAAGGTATGTGTGGTTGTGAGGCCCAGGTGTGTGCGGGTAGGGATGTGGGGTTGTGAGGCCCAGGTGTGTGCGAGTAGGGATGTTCGGTTATGAGGCCTAGGTGTGTGCGGGCAGAAAGAGCGTGGTAGCATCTGGACGTTTGCTGTTAGAAATTAGCATCTATCTAGTGGGGGAAATAGTGGTGCAGGGTACCCAAATTTTTTGTTCTTTACTATTTATCTTACTGCTTGTGTTATTTGGTGAGTGTGGCTGGTGAGGCAGGATGGATAGATTCCTTAACAGATGATGTTTCTTCTGCTTTTTATGGGACTTTAGGATATCTACCCACTTGTGCATGAGTGCTTTAGGTTTTCCTACTGAGTATACTTTGTATGCTCACCCTACGTTTACTTTCAGGTTTACAGGAGAGCTTTGGAGGCCATGCGAGACCTTACTGGTCTGGACGTTGGAGTTGACGTTGGTCGCTGTTGGATTCTTCTTAGCCTTTTTCCTTTCCTGTTGGGTATTTTACATTGGAGTCCTTGTACTTTTTTCAGTTTAATTATTAAAAAATGCATGTAGTTTGGTTTTTACTTTGAGTTCTCAATACTTGGTGGTGTTTGGTGTTGACTCATTCTATCTCCCAATCTTGGTTAACTAAAAAGGGAAATTCCTCCCATATTGTGGAAATGTTATACCCTTTGTGATAGTCTCCACTCTGGGGCCTACTAGAGGCGGGACTCAGGGGGTCATTATCTCGTCTTCGACTAGAGGAAGGAAGGGAGGGGACCCTTGCCACCCCTTCCATCGTCTTGCCAAAGGCAGGTCATGACAGAATGGTATTAGAGGTGGGGTTAAGGGATAGAATGGATTCTATAGTTAGGAACAGTTAGGATTGCCTGGGATGGTAGGGCAACAATGTTAGGTGATCTGGGTTCATGAAATAGACCAGGGAGGACTGGCTAGGACATGGGATTTTAGGGCGCCCTGTGATCCGATGCAAGGACTCTGAGCCTATCAAACGACCAAGTGAGACTACATTTATTGTAGGTTTGAGACCCTTGGGAAGGTACATGCATCATAATGATTGTGTTTTTAATTGATTTGGGTCACCTTGGGGAGGAAAATTTAATAATAATAAAAATAATTGCATTGCTACTTGGGCTTAGGCATTCTTTGTTTACCTTGCACCTATGGCACCCGGACGTTATCCACGAGCGACTCGGACGGTTGAGGCCCAGCTGATCGAGGTAGTTGACCAGCATAGGGTTGACCGAGATGAGGAGGACAACTTCTGGTAGAGGACTATGCGCTCCTTCCAGCGAAAAACCCTCAAAAAGTATGAGGGCAGTGTTTCTGACTCAGTAACGGAGGGATGGATTGAAGAGATAGCCATCACCTTCTCTTTGATCCTTTCTCTGAGGGAGTACTTGGTTCCATTGGCCGTCAGTCAGCTGAGAGGAGCAACGCGTCAGTGGTGAATGCTTTTCCTAGGAGAGTAGATAGAGGCAGAGGTTTCATGGGCTGATTTCGAGAAGGAATTTTGTGAGGAGTTCCTCTCCTCTACAGCGAAGGCTAATAAGAGACAGGAGTTGCTCTCCCTTTTGTAGGGAAGCATTTCAGTGAGAGAGCTGGGGATCAAGTTCAAAGATCTCTTGCTTTTTTCCCCGGATCTCTTTCTAGATTAAGAGTCTCAGGCAAGATGGTTAGAGGACGCACGATGTCCTTATCTTCAGTATGTTGCCACTCCCTTCACTCTTCTGACATACCTAGCAGTACAGAAGAAGGTCGAGATAGTAGAGAGGATGCACTCAAAGGGAGGCACACCACGAGAGGGGAACCAGCTGAGTTCATCAAAGGGGAAGGTGATCAGCAACAGGTCTCCAGTGACAGGGCCTTCTAGGTTTTGACAAGCAGGTATTATGCCTTATCAGTTCCAATACCGATCTTCTGGCCCTTGCCCCTTTCCCATAGGGCCAGGACCGAATTGTTTCTCTTGCGGAGTTTTTGGGCCCATCCAGAGCAGGTGTCTGACTCGAGCTCCACATGGTAGAGGTGCGCAGTTTCAGCACCCACCTCAGCATCATTTGTTACTGGTGAAGCATTTCCAGCAGTAGCAGCACACCCCTGGCCCTCCGAGGGACAACCATGCGGGAGGAGACCAACACCAGGGTGCTTCTTAGGGACCTCGACCAGGGCGTGGTCAGGGAGTTGGTCGACAGCAGCGAGGCAGAGGGGCTGGGCATGGACAGTTGCATGCTATAGAGTTAGTGTCTTTGGTGGGACCAGTGGTCGTTTGAGGTACGATCAGTTTATTCAGCACTCTTGTTTCTTCCTTGTTTGATTTGGGATCTTTTCACTCTTTTGTTACACCTGAATTAGCCCATGCTATGGGTCTGGAAGCCGAGAGGCTTTTTGTTCCCCTAGTGTTGAGAACACAAGTTTGGGGTCAGACCAGCATATCTTACTTTTTCTAGGGATGTAGACTGATGTTGGGACCACATCAGTCCAGTGGAGACCTTCTTTCATTGCAGATGTAGTAATACGATGTCATTCTAGGCATCGACTGGTTATTCTCCATGAATTCCATCATCAACTGCTATCGGAGAAGGATTGAATTCTCTAACGAGGATGGATGGCTTGTGGATTTTGTTAGGGAGTGGAGTTATCAGGTGAAGAGTCGACATGTGGAGCCACTCCTTTCTATGCTGGACGGGGTGTCAGTGGAGTCGGCGGATGCAGGAATGATGGATGTCCCATAGGTTGTAAGAGAATTCCCTGATGTCTTTCCCAATGAGGTTGTGACTCTACCCCTTGACATGACGTTGATTTTTGGATATACTTACCGCTAGGTGCCTGCACGATCTCGATGGCTCCTTATCTGATGGCATCTTTTGAGTTGCGGGAGTTGCGAATTCAGATTGATGATTTGATGGAGAAGGGCTTTGTTCAACCCAGCGTGTCGCTGTGGGGTGCTCCAGTTTTGTTCATAAAGAAGGAAGATAGTAGTCTACGACTATGTATAGACTACCAGAGGTTGAATTAGGTGATGTTCAAGAATCATTACCCCCTCCCGAGGATAGACGATCTTTTCGACTAGCTGATGGGAGTAGGTTGGTTCTCTAAGATCGATCTTCGGTCTGGATACCACCAGTTGAGAGTGAAGGAAGGTGATATCTCGAATATGGCTTTCAGGTGCAGATATGGCCACTTTGAGTTTGTAGTCATTCCGTTTGTCGTTTTGAACGCACCATCTATGTTCATGAACCTCGTGAACTCTGTTTTCCGAGAGTTTCTAGACCATTTCATTGTGGTGTTCATCGATGACATCCTTATCTACTCAAGATCATAGGAAGTTCACGTTGAGCATCTTAGGGCAGTTTTTGGAGTCCATCGACACCACCATATTTATGGGAAACTTTCTAAGTGAAAGTTACTAATGTGAGAATTAAATTTACTTGGACACATAGTGTCTTAGAAGGGAATAGCAGTAGACCCGTCGAAGGTCAAGGCAGTCGTTTCATGGGCAGCAGCCAAGAATGTGGTGGAAGTTCATAGTTTTATGGGTTTGGTAGGCTATTACTAGAGGTTTGTGCTTGACTTCTCTCAAGTTGAATTTCCATTTACAGCTTTGACATGGAAGGACCAGGCCTTCGTGTGGAGTGACCAATGCCAGACAGCTTTTGGCAACCTAAAGGAGAAGCTAGTTAGTGCTCCATTACTCAAGTTAACAGAGGAAGGGGTGTTGTTTGAAGTGTTCTGCGATGCTTATGGCCTTGGGTTGGGATGTGTGTTGATGCAACAGCGAGGAGTGATCTCTTATGGGTCTAGGCGGTTACGTCCTCATGAACGTAACTATGCCACCCACGATCTAGAGCTTGTGGTCGTGGTGTTTGCATTGAAGTTGTGGTGGAATTATCTCATCGGAGAGCGCTTTGTGGTGTTCTCAGATCACAATATCTTGTGTTATGTCTTTTCCCAGCAGGATCTGAACTTGCGGCAGTGGAGATGGGTTTAGTTCCTCCAAGACTACGACTTTGAGATCTATTATAGTGAGGGAAAGGGTAATGTTGTGGCTGATGCCCTGAGCAGTAAATCAAAGAAGGAAGTAGTTCGGGAATCTGCATATGCTTGGAGAGCGATGGAAGAGTTAGCGGCCTTGCATTTGGATGTAAGGGTGGAAGGTGGAAAAGGATGTCTGTTTCAGATGACTGTAGTTTACTCTTTAGTGGTGCAGGTGGAAGAGCCTCAGTGGGGGGACATAGAGGTAGAAGTGATGTGAGATCATGTTTATCAGGGAAATGCTCTTGAGGGATGGTTGGAGGATGGTCAGCATCATATATTTTTCGGTGGAAGGCTTTTTCTTTCGGAGATGATGTGTAAAGGAGTTCTCCGTGAGTTCCATGGATCGTCTTTAGCGGTACATCCTGGGGTCTCAAAGATGTACCAAATCCCGAGGGGACAGTTTTTGTGGCCCGGGGTAAAGCGGGTGGTGGCAGAGTTTGTGGCTAAGTGCCTAGTGTGTCAGCAAGTGAAGGTTGAACACCATTTTCTGGGAGGGTTGTTACAGCCTTTAGATGTTCCCGAGTGGAAGTGGGATGAAATCTTGATGGACTTCATCACAGGGATACCCAGGGCCCAGGGAGGCTATGATGCCATCTGGGTAGTGGTGGATCGTTTAACAAAATCATCTCACTTCTTGGAGATTAAGGAGTCGGGCCCGGTGAGCACCTTATCCTAGAGGTACGTCGATGAGGTGGTGCGGTTGCATGGGGTTCCAAGATATATTGTCTCTGATCTAGACACACGGTTTACCTCACAGGTCTGGAGGGGATTACAGCATGCCTTTGGCACCCAACTATGCCATAGAACTGCTTTCCACCCTCACACAGATGGGAAAATAGAACGAATGATCCAGACATTGGAAGACATGTTGTGGGCATGTGTTCTAGATTTTGGGGGATCGTGGGTACGAAACTTTCCTCGGGTGGAGTTTTCTTATAAAAATAGATTCCACTTCACTATCGGAATGACACCGTTTTAGGCCTCGTATGGAAGGCCATGTCGTTCACCCGTTTGTTGGACAGAGATTGGGAAAGCAGCTGTTCTTGGGATGGAAGTGGTTCAGGGCACCACTGAGAAGGTTCAGCTCATGCATGAGAGGATGAAAGAAGCCCTGGATCGGCAGAAGTCTTATGCCTATCGTAGGAGGAGGCCCTTGGAGTTTGAGGTTGGAAATCATGTGTTCTTGAAGGTTTCCCCTCGACGTGGGCAACGAAGGTTTGGGAAGGGGAGTAAGCTCTTCCCTAGGTTCATCGAACCTTTCTAGGTGCTGGGATGAGTTGTTGAGGTAGATTATTAGCTGGTGTTTCCACCTCAGTTGGAGAAAGTTCACAACGTCTTTCATGTCTCCCAGCTTCATCGATATCTACATGACAAATCCCACGTCATCGATTGGGGAGAGTTAGATGTCGAAAATGATGGGACCTTCATAGAACGTCTGATCAAGATCGAGGATCGTAAAGGGAAAGTGCTTCATGGATGAACCATCAACTTGGTTTGTGTGTTGTGGAGGCATGGTGGCCTAGAGGAGAGCACTTGGGAGCGGGACGCCCAGTTATGCATTTAGTACCCATAGCTATTTTGACTTCCTTGTTGTTTTGTTCTGAGTTTTGTTGAGATGCTTCACCTTGTTATTTAATATATGAAATGATTTTTCTGCTTGTTTTTTGTCCGAATGTGTGATGATGGGAAAACATGACTGCTAATCAAGGCACATTAATGTGGATGCACTTAAACCCGTGTGGGCGAGTCAGTGCCGCCCAAAGCGGATAATATCCTAACATGTAGGAAGGGACTCCCCGACTCAAGTGTTGGACAGTGTGAACCTTGAACTTGTTGTGGATGTTTGTGGTTGATAACTCTAGGGGGAGTATTCCTGAATGTAGGGGGGTCTGTTCAAGCTTTCGAACAACTCAGGGGTTTCCCATGAGAAGTATCTTTAGAGGGTGGTTTTTGGACCCCACTTTTTTCCTTTCTGGTTTGTTCTTATATTCTCGGGGACGAGAATAGTTTGAGAATTATCGGATGTAATGGCCCGGGGTTTTGGGGTCCTTTACATGGTAAAAATCTGATGTTTGGGGTGTTCTGGGTGCTCTGGAAGGCCATCCCAGCTTTTCAGTGAAGCTTAAGACTCCTAACGGTAGCCTTGGCCTACCGGTGGCCTCATCATATAGGTAGTGTCGGCCTACCGGTGGCCTTGGCCTACCGATAGCTCATCCTACCAGTAGTTCAGCCTACCGATAGCCTCGGCCTACTGGTAGCTTGGCCTACTGGTGGCCTCGGCCAACCGATAGCCCCGGCCTACCGGTAGACCTAGCCTACTAGTGACCTCTCCATGGGTTTTTGAGTAGCGCATCCTTTTTGCGCGAATTGGTTTTTAAATCATGTTTTGACCCCTTTAAGCCTGTTTTAAAGCCCAGTAATAGTGTTTTATTAAATGATTGATGAGGTACCCTCCTTAAATGAAAGACCATGCATTTTGGTCATGCCTTTAATCGCGTTTTTAGAAACGCCTCTACCGCATCCTATGAGGAGTCCTTCCTTGGTTAACGAGGTTTGCTTCAATTTTAACCTCCCCAAAGGGCGGGGACCTTTTAAGTTAGATGTGTGGGGTGGCCCAGCCGCGTGGTCAATCCAAAATCCCTCTTCTTCCACGGTTTCGAGTTTTTCTCCATATCTTAACTGTCCCGGAGATATTGTATCTCAGCCTTTATAACCTAAAGGCTTCTCTTCTACCTAGGTTTATTTTTCTCTATCACCCTGTACTCGGAATACCCATCCTCCGGACGAGTTGTACCCCAATGAAGTTTTCCTTGATCATGTTCCATGGAGTTCCTGCTACTCCTGATTTCCAGTTTCCACGCAAGGACTTAACGTCGATCCCTGATCAATCAGGAGGGGATCTTACCTTTGTCTCTCCTCCTTTTGTATCATGTGGGGTGGGTGTTATATGGTTCCCACAAGGCAGTTAATCAATTCTGTAATGAAGATAATAACCGGTTAAATAACGGGGACGTGGAAGTTTGTTAATGTTGTTATATGTTTTTACCCATGCTTTCCCTATGATGTTGTTATTAATTTAATGGGATTAGGCCTACTAAAAATCACGGCCGTTGGGGGCCTTTGTTTGTGCATTTATGCTATGCTCTGTTTTACGCATCCTCTGGTGAATGGAAATCATGTATGAATCGGATAAACACTTCGACTCGACTGTTAAATATGAATGCATATAACCTTGTGTGATCACCCCAGTTGAACTAAATAATATAAAAGAATAAATTATGAATGCTAGGATGGTTCGGTTATGAAATGGGTGAAGGGGTAAATGTGTTTTTTTATTGATGGGTGAACATCGGGGCTGTGAATGGTGTGGTTGGAATGGCATGAGTTGGTTGTGTGGATGTGGTGGTGTTTGGAAGCAGGGATGCAGGTTGGGTTGTGAACATGAATAAAAGTGGAAAGAAAATTATGAGCTGGGCTGAATGGTAATGAAATAATGTGGGGATAACCAATGGTTTGTTGGGTTTTTCTTTGGTTCCAATTTTTTGAGGCTTTCCACTTATCCCACTTTGATGCCATTATTTATAAGAGAACCGGGTGTGAATGATTAAATTACCTGATGGTTTTCCTTTCTTCTTTATTGTTGTTTCATCCGTGATTGTGCCTGTTAGTTTCCCAACAGTGAAGGGATTAACTCATACAGAATTTTTATGAAATGATAACTTGAATAGGGAAACTATGAATTGTTTGTTGCGTGCCTGTTCTTTTCTGAGGCAGTAATGCTTGGGAACCTGCTTGTATCTTTTTGAGGAGCCATAGGTTGGGATGTGTGTTGGTATATATATGTGTAACTATATGTTTTGTGTTTACTCGCACCCCACCCGCATTGGGAACTTAGTGTCGGACACCCCATCCCATGGGGAAGGGAGTTTCCCCCTAGTTACTCTCTTTCCTACTCCCTCTTCCCTACGCTATGGTGGCTCGAGGTGACCTTACACCCAAGGCTCTTCGGGTAGGTTTTGTTTGGTGTGTTGTTATCCCAGGACTCTTCGGGCAGGTTGTTTTCCCAAGAATCTTCGGGATAAGGCCCAGGTGTTTTTAGGGAGGGGTTCTAGTTATGGTTCGTTTTCCCAGGTGTCTTCGGGATGAGTCCCTAGTGTATTCGGGCAGGGATGTGTGTTTGTGAGGCCCAGGTGTGTGCGGGCAGGGATGTGTGGTTGTGAGGCCCAGGTGTGTGCGGGCAGGAAGAGCGTGGTAATGTCAGGATGTTTTCTGTTAGGAATGAGAAGCTATCTAGTGAGGGAAATAGTGGTGTGGGGTACCCAAATGTTTTGTTCTTTACTATTTATCTTACTGCTTGTGTTATTTGGTGAGTGTGGCCAGTGAGGCGGGATGGATAGATTCCTTGATAGATGGTGTTTTTTCTGCTTCTCACGGGACTTTAGGACATATCCCCACTTGTGCACAAGAGCATTAGGTATTCCTACTGAGTATACTTTGTATGCTCACCCTACGGTTACATTATGGTTTCTAGGAGAGCTTTAGAGGACGTGAGGGACCTTACTAGTCTGGACGTTGGAGTTACTGTTGGTCACTGTTGGATTCTGCTTAGCCTTTTTCATTTACTATTGGGTATTTTACATTAGAGTCCTTGTACTTTTTTAAGTTTTATTATTAAAACATGAAGGTAGTTTGGTTTTTTACTTTGATTTCTCTATACTTGGTGGTGTTTGGTGTTGACTCATTCTTTCTCCCAATCTTGGTTAACTAAAAAGGGTAATGCCTCCCATATTGTAAAAATTTTATACCCTTTGTGCTAGTCGCCACTTCGGGGCCTACTGGAGGCGGGACTCTGGGGTCATTATCTCATCTTCGACTAGAGGAAGGAAGGGTGGGGACCCTTTTCTCCCCTTCCATCATCTTGCCGAAGGCGGGTCGTGACACCACCCAGACTATTTCACAAGGAGAACGAGTCAAAGATAACCACCAAGATCGTTGTATATGATGTCTCATGAGACTAAACATTACCCAATTCATTAGAGATCTATTTTTTCACACCAATAATAAAATTTTGATGAATATTTTTTCCACATAAAGAATCATACATTAGACATCAAACAAAAACATAAGGGTTACCCATGGAAATAATTGGGTACCATAATCATGTCAGAAGGCATATCAAAAGGGAATATCGTAATGGTGTCCATGAGAGAATGTATTTAAATCATACATGGACATTAAAAAGGGAAAATAGTAATATATCTTAATAATTTATTTCAAATTGAAGTAAAAACATATAAAAACATTGTTCAAGAAACTTTATAAATAAAACATTTTAGTACAGTTTATAGAAAATATAAAAGATTATTTAAAACAGAAAAGGAATAATAGTTTATATAATACCAGAAATTAACAAATATAGTTTTTTATGTTAAAATGAGAGATTTTAGACAAATAATTGTGGATTAAAATAGATTATGGAGTGCATTTTAAAATGGGTAAGAAATTAAGAATTTTTCTTTAATCGGGCTTGCTTATTGTCAATAATTGAGAAGGGAACCCTTTTAAAACATGTATTTCTCTATCAAAGAAGGATATGATGATCTTGATACATGATTTTGGAAAATATAAAAATAATTTATAATAAGTATATAAATTTAGATAAAAGTTACATTGGGGTAAAGAGAGGGATAGCGTAATTCGAAAGAAAAAATAGAGGTTTGGAAAGAATCCCTTACCTTATGTCTGAGAGTGTTCTACACTTGAACTTAATGGCCATTATAATAAAAATAAATCATTAATTAATTAATTCAGAAATATTTATACATGTATTTTGTTTATTATAATTTTATTAAGTTTATTTTTGGCCTTTTTCATGAATTATAAGATACAATTTCATCATTCAGGAGTGTTTATTTCCTTGGTTTTCATGATCAGCTTACTTGTATACATGTATGGAAAATCAAGTAAAATGAGAATAGTTTTCCAAAATTAAAATTATATGTTATTTATTAAATTAATAAATATTAAATGGTTATATATTTCATTCTATTATATGTTATAAGGATGAATCATTAGATAAAACGTTAGTGTTAACCGTTTCTATTATTTTATGTTTTTACCATCACGAACTAATTTTGTTTTGTTAATTAATATCACATATATATAATGGTTAAAAAACATTAAATATATTTTAATAAATATATTATAATATTTTTTAAACATAAAAATGGTTTTATTACCTCCCTTTAAATAAAAATTGAAAAATGAAAACACATCATCTACAAAGGTGATAAATCAGCACCTCACAGACGATTTTTTCATTTTTAGAATAAAAAGATAGGGGAAAAGAAATGATAATGGGTTGTTAATTTAAAAAAACATTCAAGAATATAAAATATACTGGAGTTTTCATGTCACTTGGATTAGGGGATTTAATGAGATAATAAGAAAAGAAAAGATCTTGAAAAGAAATTAAAAGTAAAGGAAAGTTGATTTTACCTCTTGAATTTCTTCAACATGAGAACCTCATTCGGGAAAAGGTTTTGATATTTTTATGAGACTAAGGGATAATAGAAATGGGTGAGGGTATTGAGAAGATTATTGAGAGAAAATTTAATAATATTCAAGGCTTTATAGGTTTGAAGAGAAGAGGTGGTGAGGGTGGTATTTATAGTGGAGGAGAGGGGCGTTTTCTCATTATTTTATACATTAGTTTATTATTTTGGATCAAGACTATGAATAGTTTTATCATTATGAATAAATATAATTAAAAAATTAAGGAAAGTTTGAGATTATGGGATTACATCATCCATACATCATCCATGACTTAATTATTCAAGTATTTAGCTTATACTGTAAATTTTTGTGTTTCACTTTCCATCAAAAATTCAACATTTTTAGAAAAAACCAAAAAATACACCGTAATAATTTTTTGAAATGTTTAATTAAAAATTAGGCATAATTTTCTAAAAAAAATTCTAAATATTATATATTTAATTGGTAAATAAAATCACCATTTAATCGAAAAATACAAATTTTAAAATTATAATAGATTGTGTGACACTTTCAAAAATTAACTAAGGTGTTATAAAATTATGTTATAATCATAATACAACAAAAAATTAATTTATAAATCTATTTTATGAAAATAAATTTGCTTTTAAATCTTTATATAAATTTTAAAATTGTAAATAAACATTTACATTGTAAAAAAATACAAACAATTAATTTATCATTTTTAGGACATTTATTTAATTAAACTATGATATAAATATATCATATTTTCTTTTATAAGATACCAATATTTTATTTATACTTTCATGGTGAGGTTACTATTATATTGGTTTTTTACTATTCATAATGGTCATATTACTATTCCAAAGGTCAAGTTACTATTTCATTGGTATAGGTTATTTAATTTTTATAAATACCTGTTATTTCATTCATTATTAATTTATAAAGTTTTTATTATGTTCTCTATGTGATTTTATGAGGTATTTACTATATAAAATAATTATAAGAATTTAATTTTTATTGATAAAATTTGGAGTCGTTACAATAACCATTACCATCATCTTAGTGGATGGTATATCATTGTTAACATATATAAAGTGGTTAATACACCACTAATATCAAATCTTAGGTGGATAGTATATCTCCAAATCAGGTCCCCAGTTGGATGATACACCACAAGGATAACTCACATAAGTGGACAGTGCTCCACTAACACCAAATTCAAGTGGAAGATATAGTGCTATTATTAAATCAAAAATTGGATAAGGTTATAGTATTTCATTGGAATCCAGATGAAAAATGGATCAACAAACACATAAAGTTAGGACTAGATACCACCAATAATCTTGGAGTGGTATTTATACCACTAATACACTGAGGGTGGATGAGATACCACCATCACTCAAATTTAAGTGGATGAAGCACCACTAAATATCAAGAAATCGTTAATATTGATCAATATATAATTTAAACAAAATATAAATCATTTTAAATTATCATATATATCTAGGTTTGTGCACTTATCCACCTACCCATCCCAAAGGATCATGCGTAATTCATCCTATCACTATCCTAGCAAACACCCTTGCCAAAACCTAACCGAGACATACACTAGGGAACTATAGTGTATCATAAATTCAATTCCAATCCTAAGGGACATATTTCAAGTCCAAATTATCAATTTAAATACATTTCCCATGTAGGAATTGTTCATCGATGACCAATCATGTCAAATCACGCCGCACCTAGGCCACTCATAGCCTATTGGGTCTCAAACTCACTATAGAAAATTAATGAAATAAATTTAATTTAGTCTTAGGGGATATGTAAGAAATTGGTGTTGCCCGTATTTCATAAAATGCATGAAAAATTATTAAAAACCATTGGGAAAGTAAGGGCCACCTATCTATAGACTTGTAGGATCCTTCTCCTTAAAGACCACTTAGTAATTCGGCTTCAAACAAGAAGAATCTAGGAGTCAACAAAATAGATTCTATAATAACCATTAATTCATATTGAAACAATAGTAAAAATAATAAATAGATATAATATATCCCATATTCATACCAGTGAAAACCTCTTATAATAGATGAGATCTATATCTGATAATGAATGTAGATTATATGACTTTTGAAAGATATGTAGCCCAAGGAGAAGTGATGATATGGGTGTACACTAGGGAAAAGGTTATACGACTTCATCAGGGTATAATAAAAATTATTAGATCAATAAGAAGTGATTAAGTCCCTTAATTGAGGGTCTATAATCTAGGAAATATAAATAAATGAATAAATTGAAATGAATAAATACTATATTCATGTACCATTCAATAAATATAATCTCTATCATCTTTTAATAACTTCGAACGTTCTTGATAAAAATCACTGGGTGGTAGAAAAATGTTTTCCCACCTTTAGAGGTATTCAAGGTTTGAGCTGAATTCTACATCATATGTTCAAGATTCTCTATCCTCCAAAATTAACAAGAATATCATGTTGTGAATGAGATATGATAAAGCTAGCTTTTTATTTCAGTGAGGTTTGGTCAAGAATCGTCACGCACAACCACACGCCACTTTCATCACATGGTAGTGATATATATAATCACCCAAGTATAATCCTTGGGTTTTATCTCATTTATTCATATTTCGTAATACATGAATAAATTCTATAGATATTACATTTATTTATCATATGAATGCAAATCCTCTTAAATGTTTTATCTTATGAAATCGTTTTTTAATAATATTCATCGTGATAGAATGGTTCAAGTAAAGGTTTCATGCATTTAATATTCTTTCTTTCATGCCTTTAAAATTTTCATTTTTAAAATGCATTTAAAAATTTCAACCTAGTGTATAATATACAAAAAAAATATTTAGGGCTTACCAAGACCTTTAATTTCCCACTTACAATAAATACTAAAATTTCTTGTGTCGTTCCACTTTATATTTTATCATATAAAATAAATTATGAAAGTTCACCATAAACACCTTTTGTATATCTTTTAAAAAACATTTAGAAATATATCATCTAATTAAACTCATATCACACCATATAAAATACCTTGTGAATACAGATCCAAAACTCTTTTGGGATTAACTCTAAAACACATTAAGAGTACCTCTCAGAGTTAAAATCAATCCCTATTCAGCCAACCAAAAAGTGTTCCCTCACAGGCCTTTATATAATTTAAAACAAATAATAATCTATATATTTATATACATAAGCAAAGAGAGCCCTCTAGAAAAACATAAATCTTGATCAAGATATAAATAGATCTCACATGATCTCTATCAAACACATGTATCTATATACCTGTGTCCATCAGTTTATATCATATGAAAACATGCATTCTCATATTTTTCATTTATCCAATACATTAAGTGAACATGGGACATGGAGTATGTAAATCCCACATAAGTTACTCATCTATTCTCAATTATTAGAGTATATACTACCTTGGTCTATGAATACATCACATGTCATTCATTTTCATGGATGATAACATCATATGTCACTCATCTGAATAGATAATAACATCATATATACTTTCTATGTTAATCCTCACACTTTGTAGTCTATCTAAAACAAGTTCCCATATGTTATATTCATAATACCAGAGGGAAAATACCATTAGTTAACTTCTAACTGATGACATGATCAAAAATATACCCAAAAATCCTCTAATTAGATAAGTTAACATGCAAACTTATGTAAGTAGGGTATAAAATTATGAAATATCTCATGCTAGGTATCTCTTTAATTTTATGTACAGGGGACTCAAATATGATCCATTAACCTCTATTATTCCAAAGACATATGTATGTCACTCCATGTGGTATACCTTGTGGGTTATCTAGTGCACAAAAACCCAGTTTTGTGCCTCATGATCATAATTTGTATCTCTATACTAGAATCATACTCACTCTAACCATAACATTTCATCATAACCTATAATACATCATGATGAAAATCAGTTAGGGACAACTTAAAATCATACATTGAAAGGTTAATTGTCATTAGATTTGATGAAACATATATCTATATATACATTTATATTGCCAATGTGAAATAATGATAAAATAGAGACTTCTTCCCCTTTTTTATAATATGAAAAATTTCATACTCTTAAACCATTGTAAGGATATTTAATAAACCCAGTGTAAGAACCATTTTATCGTATCATATATTGTAAAATTCTATATTAGCCTTATTTTCACTCCACATTATGGGTTTTGTTATCTCAATACATCCATATATAATAATTTCCATATCTGTCTATAGCCATCTGATAAAACCCCCCCACTAAATCATTAGTGATAAACATCTAATAAGTAAGATATTTTGAATATGAGTGAGATTTTGGAATCATATTCCTAAATTTTCAAATATTTTAAAAAATTCAAACTTTTTAACTTCATCACATCAAATGTTAAAATGCATGGTTCTATTGTCTACTTAGAACTCTTTCTAAGTGCAACATCACCATCCTGATAACTCTTTCTATAAAATGTTTCTATTAATTTTTTCAAATAATGTAGGTTTTACATTATTTTTTTACCAATATATCCTAAATAATTTAGGATAAATTGTAATTTACATTGTTATGTTAAATAATGTATCTTTTTATATTTTTTTATCACCATACCCTATAATATTTTTATATAGAGTGTAACTTAATTTATATTTTTTCATTGAATGAACCTTATGGAAGTACTGATATTCACTTATTCCTCAAAAATAAATGTAAATATTTACATTTTATTTATCGTCACATATCCTAAAATATTTTAAGATTATAAGTGAAATATAATTTAATATTAGACTAGTTTAATCTTTCATTTGTTAACATTAAACTTCCATAATTCCAAACATACTCTCATTAACTTATTAGAAAATATATTATTTGAAAATATCTTTTTAATATATGTAAATAATTTTATGTTACAAAAAACATACAGTACTCAAACCCTATTGTTTTATAAAATAACACTAAATTCTCTTTAGTGGAAATATTTAACAAACAAACTATTATATCTATATCATATGTGGTATTCTATTTGTTTGAAGAGTTTTTTTGTAAAATTAGATTTTATACATTAAAATACACCACTAATGAGAAGGAATCAAATTCCATCATATTTTAACAAATAAATGGGTAATCAATTTATCATAGATAAACAATTTTATCCATATATTATTCCCAAAACATGTTATATAATCCAATTTATCCCAAAAAAATTGTATATTATCATTCATCTCAATTTTATTCTAAAAATCTATTTGATATCGAACCAATTATATTATCATATAAGAGAGATGAGATAAAGATACACATCCTTGACACAGATTCATATAATATTGATAAATACTTTTTTGATAAAATATTTATTTTAAAACTCTTTTCTTAATTATTTGAATATAAATTACATGGTATATCAATTATTCTCTTGATATTGAACTCTTTTATATTTAAAACACTTTTAAAATATGCATTTTTATCACATACCTTTAAAAATAAAAAAAAATCTATAATACTTATACCTTATATATACATTCCATGGGGTATCCTAGATCTTCTTTAGGTATCTTTATAATCTATCATATGGAATTATTAATCATTTTCCCAAATAACCTTAGGTTTCAATGATTTTTTCTAGGTTCTTATATGAACATTATTAAATTTCATCAACTAACTTCTCTACTTTTGAATTGAACTCTTACCCACTTCACTATCTATACAGTATTAGTGACTAGACATCATATACCCAGTTCACTTATTCTAAACACTTTAATAATATCTAATAAATGTTTCATAAATTCAATAATATTTTATGGAAATTTCCATAAAATAAGATAGGATGAATTATCTAACCAGAATAATCCATTTTAAGTGTCCTTTAAAACATGTTGTTGAATTAAATAAATCATAAACTATGACTATTAAAAATAATAATCTAATTTTATCATTAAATATTTTTTACATGCTCTTTTAAAGATAATAATGATACAAAATATAAATCTTATGTAAATTTAGTACAAGATTTAAGTATGAAAGTTATCAATGCAAAAAAAACATCATTTACTCCATTACTTGAAATACAACTTTAAAATACAAACTTTAATTCTTTACCATCTTCTAACCACTTGTATAATTACAAATTTCATAAAATATACAGTTGATATTATATATATTTTAAAATAATCCTTAAGGATTCCTTTAGTCTCACCAAATCATTATCATATTCAACCATATTGAATATCATTTGGCATATCCAGTCATATTGCGTGTATGAGACTATAATTCCACAAATTGTTGACATAATAATCATATTGAGTACATGTAACACCTGATATTTTTATGAGAAATATTTCGTTTTTAGGTTATATACATCATCAAACGAATATTTCACCACACATAACAATATCTTGGCTTTCTTTAAACGCAATCACAACCTTCATCGATAGCTTGTGTTGTACGCAATACCTAGTTTCACTAAACAACGATATTCTATTCAAATATTATTAAAAATAGCCGTTATGAATATTAATACCCACTTTTTGAAATTTTATAAATTTTATCTTTCAAAATGGAATTCATTTTTGGATTCTGAATATCAAAATTATCCTAGGGTGAATTTTTGGTATTTTTCTGAAAACTTTCAATTTTTTGATGAATAGTGAAAACACTGGGTTACTATTTAAAAACCGACTTTTTATTTAAATAATTATTTATTTTATTTAAATTTATTTTAGGTCAAAATTGATACATAATACCTATATAAGTTCAAATTAATTCAATGGAGTCATTTTATAATAATTTTAGATATATAAAAATTTCATTAAACATTTCACCGTCTTTTACCCACCTCCTAGGAGAGTTTGAAAATTTACATAAAACATAATTTTACCGCTTCTATGAGTGGAATTTAAAAAATCTGAGATAAATGGTTAATATAAAGGAGTAAAATGTGGTTCAATAAGATAAAAATATTTTTTGTTGAATCGTAAATTTTTACTTCTATTTACCACGGTTAAAAGTAAATAGGGTAATTAAGGGTAAAAATGCTATTATTATTACCCTAACACATGTAATAATTCTATTGGATAAGTTTAATTCGACCAAAAAAACCTTAGGAATAATATATGACCATTTAGGTCCACCTGGATTAGATTAGGACATTTAATATTATTTTATTTAAAGAAGAGTTCAAATAGTTGAAATCAATGTTGAATAACTAAAATATTTTTAATATAGGGTTATAAATAAGATAAATTCAACTATAAATATTCATTAGAAATATTAAAATATTTCCTACATATCGGTATTTTATTTATAAATTTTAGACTTTAAATAATTTAATTTATTTATGACACAATGATGTTGCAGTAATTACCTTATTAAGGAAATATTAACATAATTGATATTATAAATACCCAAATAAATGTAATTTGAGAGTTTTTATGTATTATAATAATTTTATAGGTTAATATGACATAATAGTATTAATTTAATTAACCTTTTTCGAACTAATCATGATGTTATGATTTTCACAAAAATCAATTACCAAATAGAGTCAAAATTGACATAAAATAGTTTTTAGAACAAATATTATATTATTAATTGTTTTTTTATTAACAAAAATCTAATATTCAGAAACATGACTTAGATAAAGTTATATATATTAATAATTAACCACTTGAGGTTCTTTTGGCTTTTTATAGTAATTTTATTAACCATATAGTGTAAGAAAACAAGAAGACACGGTAAAAGTTAAATTATTTAACTTAGAGTTAAATCTAAATGATAAGGTTAAAATAGTAACTTAAACTTGTCTAAAATCTATTGGATGAGAGTATTTCGACCCATACCCACCTTATCTTATAAATAAATTAATTTGGATCTATTAAAAACCGAATATGAATTTATTATAAAATAATATTTTTTGTTTTTTTTAAAATGCCCCTCTCCTCCCTTATAAAAGGGAATCTCCACCCTCTCCTCTTTACACAACTTTGAGCCTTCAAGCTCGGCCAAACCCTGACCATTTTCTTTATCAACTTCCCTAGGAACATCTTATCGGTCCTGGTATTCTTTAAAGACCATCTTTAGTTCCCTAAGAGGAGGTTAAGAAGAGGCGCTTTAAAGAAGAGGTAATGTCTGTTACCGATTCTTTCAACTTTATTTCTTCTTCTACTTCTTCTTCTTTAGTTTATTCATTATTAATTAATAATATCAGTATCACTCATATACTTATATTTTATTATAAATATGAAAAAAAAATTATTTCACCTTCAATCCATCCTATGGAAAATGAAATCACCACACGTGCATACATACGAAATACCGTCTCCACACCGTAGTGTAATCTGTTTTCCACCACCACCTTTCTTGGATGAGTATAATCGTGTAAAGAATACATGTATATGATTATTTTAAATTGATATTGATTCTAAAATATTATACATACACATCAATACAATTCCACGATCATGGGAACGATATCATCGCTCGTGCGTATGTACGACCTACCGTCTCCACGATGTGATGCGACTCGTTCTACATGATTTTCAATGAATAATGATTATATAAATGAATAGAATGAATAAATATGATATATATTACACTAATACCATTATGTAAATGAGTTATATATATCCTAAAAAGAATAATAAGAATTTATTCGACAAAACACGCATAAGAACAAAAAGCAATAAACACCCGAATAACAAGTAGTAATGAAATATTACTAATACGAAGCTAAGAATATGACCATATATGATATCATAACAATGAGTAAGATTCTGTAATAATTCAATAACATTATTTAAATCATTATACAGGAGGTTCAGGAATGTATGAAGCAAATCAGACCTAAGGTAAGGGAAAATCTTGCAATCTCATTTTTATACGAGATTTTTTATACTTCAGAATTTACTGGGGAATATTTATCATCCACATCCATGTTTCCTCAATATGTAATATTATTTCTATCCACCTAAAATTTTTTAAATCCAAATTTACCTTTTGGTGGGTTTTTAGTAAAAGATATGAAAGGAATATTCTGTCGTTTTTAGTACGAGGTACTTTTTTTACTTTTCCTGCCAAAGTACGAGAAAAATGTTTTTCTTTAACTTATACGACATGAATAGATTTTTAGAAAATTATTTCCATGAAGCTTCCTTTACAAGTTTTCAAGTTTATTTTTAATCAACTTCTTTTAGTTTAAAACTGTATGACATGTTAATAAAGGAAAAAATGTTTTTGAAGTAGATAGGATATTTTCCTTAAGAATGAAGTTCAAGAGCTTTATCAAAATTATCTTCCATATAAGATAATATAGGGTTCTGTTTCTATCCCTATTTTTACATTGATTTGATTATTTTATGATGGAATTATTTTTTTGATGTCCTTTTATCTTATATGGATTATGTTATGATGGAATGATGTTTAAGAATAGCATTTTTATTACATGGTTTATGCTATGATTTATGATTTTGTGGCACACAGAAGAATGGTTTCATTATGAGGTGGGTGGGACTTATATCTCCCTCCAATTCATTGGGTAAAGATTTATATCTCATGAGATAGACATGGCTGGAATGACAGGTTAATCTGGTTGAGTGATACAGGACTGAAACGAGGGGTGAACTCAGTTCAGAAATGGACTTTGTCCGCTAGGATAGTCTTGGAAATGAGTCTTGACTACTAAGAAATGATTGTCTATGATTATGTGTGTATGAAAAAAAGTTTCATGTGTTATGTTATGATTATTGGGATTACATTTCACTACTATGATTTATCCCATGTTATGAAATTTTGATCTCTTTTGCAGGTTAAGATTTCCAAAATGTTATGCTCTTATGAATATGATGTGATTGATATTTATTTTGTTTACCCTTACTGATCATTTGAGATCACCATTTTGAATGTTTTATTTTCCCCAGGTCAGGAAGAAGGGTATTAAGTATGATATGTCAAAAAGGGATTCTAGATATGATGAAATAAATGGGAGACAATATAGATGCTTTATGAACTAGTTGTTTATGTTTCCCATTTTCTAAAGACACTATACCTATATGGTCCTATTGTGGGTTTGTTATATGTTGTAATAAGTATGATTCAATTATGAAGTAATAACAATGTATGTAAATTATGGGTTATTATAGTTGGTATCAGAGGAAAGGTATAATCAACCTTTGGAAACTAGGATGTGAAAGTCTTAGTAAGAACCCTAAGGATAAGTCTACGCATAGAACACAATCTTAGTGTTTTAGAAATGGCCATGAACAACCTATGATAAGACCTTAAGTGTGAATTTTTATTCTTGATTATGTGGTTTTCCTATTATAATTAGTGTTTCTCACACTATTCTTCTTGGTTTTAGTCAATGGATGGAACCCAAAGGAACTGTGTTAATGCTGAATGCGATGGCAAATGAAATGATTATCTCCCTGAGGAACCAAACGTTATGGGAGATGGAATGAAAAATCTTGTAGCCATGCCCACAAAACTTTCTCAAGATATTAATCATGCAGGACATCCAAACGAGAAAAGGAAGGAGAAAAATTCTATTGAATCCTTCATGAGGCAACATCCACCCTCATTCAGTGGGTCTATTGATCCATTAGTGGCTGAATAGTGGATCAGTACCACTGAAAAGATATTTTCAGTTATTCAATGTTCCGAACATGATAAATTCATCTTAGCATTATATCTTTTTTAAGGTGCAGCTGATCAATGGTGGAATCTTATCAAGAATATGAGGCAAATGGATGAAATTTAATCCATGGAATGGGACAAGTTCAAGAAGTTATTTTTCAATAAGTACTTTCGTCGTATTCTTCGAACAAATATGGAGAAAGAGTTTCTTGAACTTAATCAAAAGGATGATGAGTCTGTTGGTACCTACGAAGCAAATTTTACAAGACTTGCAAGGTACGCTTCTGGGATTATTATCCAACCTGAGAGTAAGATCGATCGATTCTTTAGTGGCTTAAAACCAAGTCTTTGAAGGGAGTTAGCCATAAGGGACTTCAATAGATATGAGGAAATCATTAGATGTGCTCTCAAGGTTGAGATGGAGATTGGAGAAACTCATTAGTCATATGTGTTTGATAAGAAGAGGAAAATGGAATTCAAAGGGAAATCTAAAGACCACACTGAAAAGAAGATGAGTTTTCCTTTATGCTCAAAGTGTGGAAAGAAACATGGAGGGATTTGTCTTAAAGGGACAAGTAAATGGTTCAAATGTGGAAAGGAAGGTCATCGGGAATTTGAATGTCGTAATGATGGGAAGAATATGTCTAGTGATGAGAACAAATAAAAGGCTACACAGAGTGAACCTCCTACACTTTAATGTTACAAGTGTAAGGAAATGGGCCATTATGACAATCAATGCCCTAATCCAGGGGGTTTTTATGATGATCAACGTCAACAAACTCTTATGGATAAATACAAAGGAAAGTCACATGCAATTTCTATCAGTGATGTGGAGTATGATAACGAAGTGGTGAAAGGTACACTTACCATCCACTCTAAAGTAGAAAATTTTTTATTTGATTCTAGATCCACCCACTATTTTATTTCAAAATAATTTTCTAAGGGTATCACCATATTACCTCAGTAGTAAGATATTGAGTTACCTATGACAACCGCTAATGGCACAATAGTTGCACCAAAAGTTTACAATTCTTCTTCGATTGAAGTTTTTGGGAAATAGCTTCTTAAAAATCTTGTGATCCTTCCTATAATGGAATTTGATGTGATTCTAGGCATGGATTGGATTTCTTTATATAGAGCTCATATCCATTTCCAAAGAAGGGAAGTCACACTTCATATTCCAGATCAATCTATGATCGTCTATCGATGCAAGGATGAACATAACATTCCAGTGAAAATTTCTTCCATCTTATGGGTATTTATTCCACTAAATGAAGGTTATTTATCAAAATTGTTGGAGGGAAACTCACAATTAAGAATATGCCCATTTTATGGGAGTTTGATGATGTCTTTCTAGAGGAATTTCCAGGTCTTACACCGAATCGTGAAGTTGAGTTTTCAATAGAACTCATACCGGGTGCTCTGCCAATTTCAAAGACACCTTATAGAATGGCCCCAATTGAGTTGCAAAAATTGAATAATCAACTCCAAGAGAATTTTGATAAGGTATTTATATGCCCTAGTGCATCACCTTGGGGATCACCTGTTCTGTTTGTTAAGAAGAAAGATGGATCAATAAGACTCTGCATTGATTATCGAGAACTTAACAAGATCACTATCAAGAACAAATATCCTCTCCCATGCATTGATGACTTATTTGGCCAATTATGCGGAGCTCAATAATTTTCCAAGATTGATCTTTGTTCAGGGTATCATCAATTAAGGGTCAAAAGGGAGGATATCCCAAAGATGAATTTTCGTACAAGGTATGGACACTATGAATTTATAGTGATGCCATTTGGTCTTACTAATTCCCCTTCTATCTTCATGGATCTAATGAATGGAGTTTTTAGAGACTATCATGATCAGTTTGTGGTAGTATTTATAGACAATATTCTTGTCTATTCAAAGAGAAAGGAAGAACATTAAGATCACTTGAGAATTGTTTTGAAGACCCTGATAAAGGAGATGATTTATGACAAATTTACCATGTGTGAATTTTGGCTTCCAAAAGTTTCATTTTTGGGTCACATAATCTCAAAAGAGGGGATATCTGTGGATCCAGCAAAAACAGTGGTTATCGAAAGATGGTCGAGACCAACAATAGTAACTGAGATCCAAAGTTTTCTTGGTTTGGCTGGATATTATCGACATTTTGTGAAATATTTTTCAATATTATCTAATCCATTCACCAGGTTGACTCAAAAAGGATTTAAGTTCACTTGGACATAGGAGTGTGAAGAGAATTTCAAGGAGTTAAAAATAAGGTTATCCAGTGCACCTGTGCTCACACTTCTTTGTAGTGGAGAAAGGTTTGTGATCTGAAGTGATGCATCCAAGAAGGGATTGGGGTGTGTTCTCATGCAAAATGGTATGGTGATAGCTTATGCCTCATGAGAGTTGAAAATCCATGATCAAAATTACCCAACTCGTGATTTGGAGTTAACTATGGTAATCTTTGCATTAACGATTTGGAGGCATTATCTTTATGAAGAAAGGTGTGATATTTATACTGATCATAAAAGTTTAAAGTATATTTTCACACAAAAGGAGGTGAATATGCACCAAAGAAGATGGTTTGAGTTGATTAAGGACTACGACTACTCAATTCATTATCACCCTGGGAAAGCAAACAAGGTGGAAGATGCATTAAGTCGACAAGACCATGCTAGCTTTTCCATGATGAGGATCACAAAAGATCCAATATTTATGGATTTACAAAGAATGGATCTTGGAATTATAATGGAAGGGGAAAAATCTTAGCTTTCTCAAATGAATGTTCAACCATCTATACATGTAAAGATTAATGAGGCACAAAAAGAAGATGTAGAGTTACAAAAGTAGGTGAGAAATGTTCCTGAATTCAACCTTGATTGTGAAGGGATAATAAGGTTCAGGAATTGGGTTTGTGTTCCTCCCATACCAGAATTAAAGAAGGATATATTGGATGAATTTTATAGTTATTCATTCTCTATTAATCCTTGAAGCATGAAGACATATAGGGACCTAAAAGAGTACTTCTAGTGGGATGGCATGAAAAGAGATGTTGATGAATATGTCTCTCGATGCTTGGTTTGTCAGCAAGTTAAAGCTGAGAGACAGAAGCCTAAGGGGATGTTACAACCATTACCCATACCCGAATGGAAATGGGAAAACATCACTATGTACTTTTTTACTAGACTTCCTAAAACATCTGAAGGCAATAATGTTATCTGGGTCATAGTTGATTGTCTTACAAAGTCGGTACACTTCATTGCTATTAGAGAGTATTTATATCTTTATTAGCTTGCTAGGATATATATAAAGGAAGTGGTAAGATTGCATGGAGTACCACTTTCCATTATATATGATCGGGATCTGAGGTTTACCTCAATGTTTTAGAGAATTCTTCAACATAATCTGGATACAAAGTTGAGTTTCAACACTTCTTATTATCCTTAGATGGACAGTCAGTCTGAGAGAACAATTCAAACTCTAGAAGATATGTTAAGAGCTTGCTCTATGGATTTCAAAGGTGGTTGGGATCAACACCTACCTTTGGTGGAATTTTCTTATAATAATTGCTTTCACTCCAGTATTCAGATGGCTCCTTATGCAGCTCTCTATGGAAAGAAATATTGAACTCCAACTTGTTGGGATGAAGTTGGGGAAAGAAAGCTATTAGAACCTGATCTTGTTGATGAGATGGCAGAAAAAGTCCGATCTATTAAACAACACATAAGAGCAGCTCAGAGTCGACAAAAAAGTTATTCCGATAACCTAAGAAAAGACATATAGTTTTAAGTGTGTGATAAAGTGTTCTTAGGAATATCTCATTGGAATAGAGTAATGAGATTTGTAAATAAGGGAAAGCTAAGCCCTAGGTATATCGGTCCTTTCAAAATAATGGATCGTGTTGGGAAGGTAGCTTACCGGTTGGCGCTTCCACCTAATCTCTCTCAAGTTCATGATGTGTTCTATGTATCTTTCCCGAGAAAGTACATACCTGATCCTTCACATGTACTCAGCTCAGAAGTTGTACCGCTGGATCCTGCAAGACCTTTCTTATGAAGAATAGCTGATAGAGATTTGGGATTGTAGCGAAAAAGTCCTACGGAACAAGACCACTTGCTTGGTGAATGTTTTATGGAAGAACCAATAATTATAAGAAGCTACATGGGATCTTGAGGATTTGATAAGGGAGGGGTATCCTCATCTGTTTGTTACAAAGTGACGAATTTCGAGGGCGAAATTCATTTTAAAGGGGGGGGGGGTATAATGTAACACCCGAGATTTTTATGAAAAATATTTTGTTTTTATGTTATATACATCATCAAAGTAAACTTTAACTACACACAACACTAGCTTGGCTTGCTTTACACGCAATCGCGAGCATCCTCGATAGCTTGTGTTGTACGCAATACCGAGTTTCACTAAACAATGATATGCTATTAAAATATTATTAAAACTAGCCGTTATGAATATTAATACCCACTTTTTGAAATTTTGTAAATTTTCTCTTTCAAAATGGACTTCATTTTTGGATTCAGAATATCGAAATTATCCTAGGGTGAAAGTTTGTTATTTTTCTGAAAACATTCAATTTTTGATGAATAGTGAAAACACTGGGTTACTATTTAAAAACCGACTTTTTATTTAAATAATTATTTATTTTATTAAAATTTATTTTAGGTAAAAATTGATACATAATACCTATATAAGTTCAAAGTAATTCATTGGAGTCATTTTATAATAATTTTAGATATATAAAAATTTTATTGAACTTTTCACCGTCTTTTACCCACCTATTATGAGAGTTTGAAAATTTACCTAAAACATAATTTTACTGCTTCTGTGAGTGGAATTTCGAAAATCCAAGAGACACAGTTAATATCAAGGAGTAAAATTTGGTTCAATATGATAAAAATAGATTTTGGTGAATATTAACTGATTACTTTTATTTACCACGGTTAAAAGTAAATAGGGTAATTAAGGGTAAAAATGGTATTATTATTACCCTAACACATGTCCTAATTCTATTGGATAAGTTTAATTCGACCAAAAACAACCTTAGGAATAAAATATGACCATTTAGGTCCACATGTATTAGATTAGGAAATTTAGTATTATTTTGTATAAAGAAGAGTTAAAATAGTTTAAATCAAAGTTTAATAACTAAAACATTTTTAATATAGGGTTATAAATAAGATAAATTCGACTATAAATATTCATTAGAAATATAAATATATTTACAACATAATGGTATTTTATCTATAATTTTTAGACATTAAATAATTTAATTTATTTACGACACAATGATGATGTAGTAATTACCTTATTAAGGAAATATTAATATAATTGATATTATACATACCCAAATAAATGTAATTTGAGACTTTTTATGAATTAAACTAATTTTATAGGTTAATAAGACATATTATTATTGATTTAATTAACTCTTTTCGAACTAATAATCCTGTTATGATTTTCACAAAAATCAATTACCAAATAATGTCAAAATTGACATAAAATAGTTTTTGAAAGAAATATTATATTATTAATTGTTTTTTTATTCCTAAAAATCTAAGGTTTGGCCAAATGACTTAGATAAAGTTATCTATATTAATAATTAACCACTTGGGGTTATTTTGGCTTGTTATAGTAAGTTTATTAACCATATAGTGTAAGAAAACAAGAAGAAACGGTAAAAGTTAAATTATTTAACTTAGAGTTAAATTGAAATGATAAGGTTAAAATAGTAATCTAAACTTGTCTAAAATCTATTGGTTGAGAGGATTTAAACCCATCACCAACTTAGATTCAAAATAAATCAATTTGGAGCTATTAAAAATTGAATATTACTTTATTATAAAATAATATTTTATGTTTTTTCTAAAGTTCCCCTCTCCTCCCTTATAAAAGGGCACCACCTCCCTCTCATCTTTACACAACTTTGAGCCTTCAAGCTCGGCCAGACCCTGACCATTTTCCTTATCAACTTTCCTAGAAGAATCCTAGAGGTTTTGGTCTTCTTAAAAGACCATATTTGGTGCCCTAATAGGAGGTTAATAAGAGGCGCTTCAAAGAAGAGGTAATGTTTGTAACCGATTCTTTTAACTTTATTTCTTCTTCTACTTATTCTTATTTAGTTGTTTCATTATGAAGTAATAACATCAGTATCACTAATATACTGATATTTTATTATAAATATGAAACAACCCTATTTCACCTTCTATCCATGCTACGGAAAATGAAATCACCGCGCGTGCGTACATACAGAATACCGTCTCCATGTCGTGGTGTAATATGTTTTCCACCACCACCTTACTTGTATGGGTATAATGGTGTAAAGAATAACTATATATGATTATTGTAAAGTGATATTGATTCTGAAATAGTATACATACACTTCAATACAATTCCACGATCATGGGAAAGATATCATCGCTTGTGCGTACGTACGGCACTACTACAAATACTCCCTTTATCAGCGCTAAACAAATGGCCTTTAACAGCGCTGTTAAAGCCAGAGAAGATAAAGGGGGTCCCCATTATCAGTGCTGAAACAAGCGCTGATATAAATACCCCTTTATCAGTGCTTTCTTTATCAGCACTTTTATTTTAGCACTGATAAAGGACCAATTTATCAGCGCTTTTAAAAAATCACTGATAAAAGTTAAAAAAAATTAAAAAAAATTAAAAAAAAATTAAAAAAAATTAAAAAAATTAAAAAAATCCTTCCAATCTGGGGGGGCTTTTATAGCACTTGAGCCCCCATTCTAATAGCTCTTTCCACCCCCTCCAGTGCCCCGGATGTAGCTCCTCCACCCTTTATTAGCGCTAGCCCCCCACATCCACCCCCATGCGCGCGCCTCTGCCTCCACCAAGTTTTGAACTCGAGACCTCCCCCCTACGCGTCTAAGCCCTTACACTACTCTATTTTGATTTGTTTACAATTTCATGGTATCTATATATATATTTAGTTATATTTATTCGTATAGTAATATATATTTATATTAATATATATATATAGTTATATTAATATATATATAGTTATATTAATATATATATAGTTATATTAATATATATAGTTATATTAATATATATATAGTTATATTAATATATATATAATTATATTAATATATATAGTTATATTAATATATATATATATATAGTTATATTAATATATATATCTATTTTTATATATATAGTTATATTTATTCGTATAGTAATATATATTTATATTAATATATATTTAGTTATATTAATATATGTATCTATTTATATATATATATATATATTTAGTTATATTTATTTGTATAGTAATATAGATTTATATTAATATATATATATATATGAATATATATATTTATAGTGATATTAATATATATATTTATAGTGATATTAATATATATATTTATAGTGATATTAATATATATATTTATAGAAATATTAATATATATGTAGTTATATTAATATATATATAGGTAGATTTATATATATATATATAGTTAGATTAATATATAGTTATATAAATTTTCATATATAGGCATTTTAAATAAAATGGATATTAGTTATTACTTATATAAAGATAATATATTTTTTATGTAAATATGTTTAATTATTTATTTAAAAAAATTTAATTGTTAGGTGTGAATATATAAATAATATGTATATATAGTTATATATTTGATTATAAATAACAGTGCATTATAAAAAATGATAAAATTTCAAAGTCATAATATCAATATGAATGTAATACCTTGTAATAAATTCATTCACCACCAAAAAAATCCAATAATACCCCCTGAAACAAGGATAAAAATCCACAAAATGTTAAAAAATCGGGGTACCTCGACTAAAAACTCAGTTTTGGAGGCCTTCTATGCCTCTTTTGGCCTCTAAAAACCCTTGGCCGAGGACCTCCCTGGTCACAACCACATAGAGCTCATCGCAGGATTCGATTTGATATGTGGTAGAGGTAAAATGGACACCTGGATCAAAAGTTATGGCCGTTTGAAGTTTGAGTTTCATTTTCAACATATTTTGGATCTTTTTATTTTTTTATTTTTTTAGTCTTCAATTTATTATTAAATGATTTTTAATCCATAATAATTCGAAAATTATTAATTAAAAATATTCTTTTAATTTTTCAAGAATCCATTTTCACTAAATATCTTATATATTAAGTATATTAATTGTAAATGTACATTTATACTTATCTAAATTTATTTAAAAATTATATATTACATTTATATCAATATAACTATATTTATATATTTATATATTAATATTTTAATTTTTTTTTTGAAGTTGACCCTTTATCAGCGCTTTTAAAAAAAAGCACTGATAAAGGCCGCCCCTTTATCAGCGCTATTAAACAAGCGTTGATAAAGGGGGTCCCTTTATCAGCGCTAAAAAAGTGGTGATAAAGGGGGTACCTTTATCAGCGCTAAAAAAAGCGCCGATAAAGGGGTACATTTATCATCTCTTTTTTAGCACTGATAAAGGTACCTTTTATCGGTGCTTTTTTGAGCGCTTATAAAGGTCCCCCCCCCCCTTATCAGTGCTTTTTCATTAGCGCTGATTATAACAACCCATACTTTACATACAATGTTAGTACTTCAAAATTGAAGTACACTTATTAGAACATATAACAAAACTGCGAAAGGACCGTATAGGTATAGTGTCTTTAGAAACTGGGAAACATAAACAACTGGTTCATAAAGTGTCTACACTGTCTCCCATTTATTTCATCATATCTATAGTCCCTTATGGCATATCTTACTTAATAACCTTCTTCCTGACCTGGGGAAAGAAAACATACAAAAGTTGAGCTCAAATGCTCAGTAAGGGTAAACAAAAGAAATATCAATCACATCATATTCATAAGAACATAACATTTTGGAAATCTTACCCTGCAAAAGAGATCATAATTTATAACATGAGATAAATCATGGTAGTGAAATGTAATCACAATAATTATAACATAAAACATGAAGCTTTGTGTCATACACACATAATCATAGAGAATCGTTTCTTATTAGTCAAGACTCATTACCAAGACTATCTTAGTGGACAAAGTCCATTTCTGAACCGAGTTCATTCCTCGTTTCAGACCTGTTTCACTGAACCAGTTTAACCTGCTGTTTCATCCATGTCTATCTCATGAGATATAAAATCTTTACCCAATGCATTGGAGGGAGATATAGGTCCCACCCATCTCATAATTATACCATTCTTATGTGTGGCACAAAATCATAAACCATACATCATAGCATAACCCATGTAATAAAAACGGGATTCTTAAACATCGTGACATCATAAAACAATTCATATAAGATAAAGGAATTAATAAAAATAATTCCATCACAGCATAATGAAATCAATGTAATAATAGGGATAGAAACAGAACCCTTTATTATCTTAGATGGAAAATAATTTTGATAAAACACTTGAACTCCATTCTTAAGAAAAATATCCTTTCTACATCAAAAACACTTTTCCTTTCTTAACATGTCATACAATTATAATCTAAAAGAAGTTGATTATAAATAAACATGAAAACTTGTAAAGGAAGCTTCTTGGAAATAATGTTTTAAAAATCCATTCATGCAGTATAATTTAAAAAAACATTCTTCTCGTACTTTTGTCGGAAAATTCAAAAAGTACCTTGTCTGAAAAACGATAAAAAATTCCTTTCATATATTTTACTAAAAACTCACCGAAGGGTAAAATTGGATTTAAACAATTTTATGTGGATGTAAATAATGATACATATTGAGGAAACATGGATGTGGATGATAAAATACACCCCAGTAAATTCCAAAGTATAAACAATCTCGAATAAAAATGAGATTGTGATATTTCCCTTACCTTAGGTCCGATTTTCTTCGTAAGTGTCTAAACCTCCTGTATAATGATTTAAATAATGTCATTGACTTATTACAGAATCATAATCATTGTTATGATATCATATATGGTCATATTCTTATCTTATTATTAGTAATATTTCATTGCTACTTGTTATTCGGGTGTTTATTAATTTTTGTTCTTATGTGTGTTTTGTCGAATAAATTCGTATTCTTCATTTTTGGTTATAGATTCCTCATTTCAAGAATGGTATTAGTGTAATATATATCATATTTATTCACTCAATTCATTTATGTAATCATTATGCAATGAAAATCATGTAGAACGAGTCGCATCACATCGTGGAGACGGTATTCTGTACGTACGCACGAGCGATGATATCATTCCCATGATCGTGGAATTGTATTGGAGTGTATGTATACTATTTCAGAATCAATATAACTTTACAATAATCATATATATTCATTCTTTACACCATTATACCCATCCAATTAAGGTGGTGGTGGAAAATAGATTACACCACGGCGTGTAGACAGTATTCCGTACGTACGCACGTGCGGTGATTTCGTTTTCCGTAGGATGGATAGATGGTGAAATAGGGTTGTTTAATACTTATAATAACATATAAGTATATGAGTGATACTGATTTTATTAATTCATAATGAAACAACTAAATAGGAAGAAGTGGAAGAAGAAATAAAGTTGAAAGAATCGGTAATGGACGTTACCTCTTCTTTGAAGTGCTTCTTTGACCTCCTTTTAGGGCACTATAAGTGGTCTTTGAAGAAGACTAGGACCTCTAGGATGTTTATTGGGAATTGGAAAGGAGAAATTGGCAGGGTTTGGCCGAGCTTGAAGGCTCAAAGTGGTGTGAGGAAGAGAGGGATGAGGTGCCCTTTTATAAGGGAGGAGAGGGGCACCTTTGGAAAAACAAAAAATATTATTTTATTATAAAGCCATATTCGGTTTTAAATAGCTCCAAATTGATTTATTTTGAAGCTAAGGTGGGTATGGGTCGAAATCCTCTCATCCAATAGAATTTGGACAATTTTAAATTACTATTTTAACCTTATCATTTAGATTTAACTTTAAGTTAGATAATTTTACTTTTACTGTGTCTTTTTGTGTTCTTACACTACAAGGTTAATAAACTTACTATAACAAGCCAAACTAACCAAAAGTTTTTTATTATTAATATATATAATCTTATCTAAGTAATTTTTCCTAACCTTAGATTTTTAGGAATAAAATAACAATTAATAATATAATATTTGTTTTAAAAACTATTTTATGTCAATTTTGACACTATTTAGTAATTCATTTTTTTGAAAATCATAACGGGATTATTAGTTAGAAAAAAGTTAATTAAATCAATAATAACATGTTATATTAACCTATAAAATTAGTTGAATTCATTAAAAGTCTCAAATTACCTTTATTTGTGTATTTATAAGATCAATTATGTCAATATTTCAATAATAGGATAATTACTGCAGCATCTTTGTGTCATAAATAAATTAAATTATTTAATGTCTAAAAATTACGGATAAACTACCATTATATAGGAAATCTTTTTAGATTTTTAATGAATATTTATAGTCGAATTTATCTTATGTATAACCCCATATTAAAAATTATTTACTTATTAAACTTTTATTTTAACTATTTTAACCCTTCTTTAAATAAATTAATAATAAATGTCCTAATCTAATCCAAGTGGGACTAAATGGTCATAGTTTATTCCTAAGGTTGTTTTTCGTCGAATTACACTTATCCAATAGAATTAGGAAATGTGTTAGGGTAATAATAATATCATTTTTACCCGTAATTACCCTATTTACTTTTAACCGTGGTAAAAAAAGTAAAAAGTTACTATTCACCAAAAATTATTTTCATCTCATTGAACCACATTTTACTTACTGACATCAACCGTGACTCTCATATTTTTGAAATTCCACTCACAGAAGTGGTAAAATTAAGTTTTATGTAAATTTAAAAATTCTCCTAGGAGGTGGGTAAAAGACGGTCAAAAGTTCAATAAAATTTTTGTATGTCTAAAATTATTATAAAATGACTCCAATGAATTTCATTGAACTTATATAGGTATTATGTATCAATTTTGACCTAAAATAAATTTAATTAAAATAAATAATTATTTAAAAAAAATTTGGTTTTTAAATAGTATCCTAGTGTTTTCACTATTCATCAAAAATTGAAAGTTTTCAGAAAAATACCAAAATTTCACCCTAGGATAATTTATATATTCCGAATACAAAAATAAAGTCCATTTTGAAAGATGAAATTTAAAAAATTTATAAAATTGGTTATTACTATTCATAACGACTAGTTTTAAAAATATTTTAATAGTGTATCATTGTTTAGTGAAACTCGGTATTGCGTACGATGCAAGCTATCGAGGAAGGCCATAGTTGCGTGTAAAGAAAGCCAAGCTAGTGTTGTGTGTAGAGAAAGATTCTTTTGATGGTTTATATAACATAAAAACAAAATATTTCTCATAAAAGTATCGGGTGTTACATTCTACCCCCCTTAAAATGAGTTTCACCCTTGAAATTCGTCACTTGTAAAAAACAGATGAGGATACATCTCCCTCATCATATCCTCAAGCTACCATGTAGCCTATTCTAATTGGTGGTTCCTCCATCAAACTTTCACCAAGAATGTTGTCTTGTTCCGTAGGACTTTTTCACTATGATCGAGAATCTCTATCGGTTGTTCCTCATAAGAAAGATCTTGTTCCAGCGGTACAACTTGTGAGCTGAGTACATGTGAAGGATCAGGTATGTACTTTCTCAGGAGAGATACATGGAACACATCGTGAACTTGAGAGAGATTCGGTGGAAGCGCCAATCGGTAAGCTGCCTTCCCAACACGATCCAGTATTTCGAAAGGACCGATATACCTAGGGCTCAACTTTCCCTTCTTTCCAAATCTCATTACTCTCTTCCAATGAGATATTCGTAAGAACACTTTATCACCCACTTAAAACTCTAAGTCTTTTCTTCAGTTTTCGTCATAACTTTTTTGTCGACTCTGAGCTGCTCTTATGTGTTGTTGAAAAGATCAGACATTTTCTACCATCTCATCAACAAGATCAGGTCCTAATAGCTTTCTTTCCCCAACTTCATCCCAGCAAGTTAGAGTCCTGCATTTCATTCCATATAGAGATTCATAAGGAGACATCTGAATACTGGAGTGAAAGCTATTATTATAAGAAAATTCCACCAAAGGTAGGTGTTGATCCCAACCACCTTTGAAATCCATATAGAAAGCTCTCAATATATCTTCTAGAGTTTGAATTGTCCTCTCAGACTAACCGTCTGTCTGAGGATGATAAGCAGTGCTGAAACTCAACTATGTATCCAGAGTATGCTGAAGAATTCACCAGAACTTTAAGGTAATCCTCGGATCCCAATCAGATATAATAGAAAGTGGTACTCCATGAAATCTTACCACTTCCTTTACATATATCCTGGCAAGTTGATCCAGAGAGAAATCCTCTCTAATAGCAATGAAGTGTGCAGACTTTGTAAGATGATCAACTATGACCCAGATAGCATTATTGCCTTTGGATGTTTTAGGAAGTCCTGTGACAAAGTCCATAGTGATCTTTTCCCATTTCCATTTAGGTATGGGTAATGGTTGTAACATACCCTTAGACTTCTGTCTCTCAAATTTAACTTGCTGACAAACCAAGCATCGAGAGACATATTCAGCAACATCTCTTTTCATGCCATCCCACCAGAAGTACTCTTTAAAGTCCCTATACATCTTCGTGCTTCTAGGATGAATAGAGAATGAAGAACTATGAGCCTCATCCATCAGCTCATTATTTAATTCGGGGATGGGAGGAACACAAACTCGATTCCAGAACTTTATTATCCCATCACAATCAAGGTTGAATTCAGGAACATTTCTCACATTCATTTGTAACTCTACATCTTCTTTCTGTGCCTCTTTAATCTTAACATGTATAAATAGTTGAACATTAATTTGAGAAAGATACGATTTTCCCCTTCTATTATAATTCCAAGATCCATCCTTTGTAAATCAATAAATATTGTATCATTTGTGATCCTCATCATGGATAAACTGGAATGGTCTTGTCGACTTAATGCATCTTCCACCTTGTTTTCTTTCCCAGGGTAGTAATGGATTGAGCAGTAAAAATCCTTAATCATCTCCAACCATCTTCTTTGGCGCATATTCAGCTCCTTTTGTGTGAAAATATACTTTAGTCTTTTATGATCAGTATAAATATCACACCTTTCTCCATAAAGATAACGCCTCCAAATCTTTAATGAAAAGATTACCGCAGCTAACTCCAAATCATGAGTTGGGTAATTTTGCTCATGGATTTTCAACTGTCGTGAGGCATAAGCTATCACCATATAATTTTGCATAAGAACACACCCCAATCCCTTCTTGGATGCATCACTGTAGATCACAAACCTTTCTCCACTACCAGGAAGTGTGGGTATAGGTGCACTAGATAACCTTCTTTTCAACTCCTTGAAATTCTCTTCACATTTTTCCATCCAAACAAACTTAAATCCTTTCCGAGTCAACTTGGTGAGTGGATTAGATAATCGTGATAAATATTTCACAAAACATCGATAATATCTAGCCAAACTAAGAAAACATTGGATCTCAGTTACTGTTGTTGGTCTCGGCCATCTTTCGATAACCACTGTTTTTGCTGGATCCACAAATATCCCCTCTTTTGAGATTATGTGACCCAAAAATGAAACTTTTTTAAGCCAAAATTCACACTTGGTAAATTTGGCATAAAGATTCTCCTTTCTCAGGGTCTTCAATATAATTCTCAAGTGATCTTCATGTTCTTCCTTTCTCTTTTAATATACAATAATATCGTCTATAAAGACTACCACAAACTGATCAAGATAGTCTCTAAAGACTCTATTCATCAGATCCATGAAGATAACAGGGGCATTGGTAAGACCAATTAGCATCACTATAAATTCATAGTGGCCATACCTTGTACGGAAAGCCATATTTGGTATATCCTCCCTTTTGACCCTTAATTGATGATACCCTAAACGAAGATCAATCTTGGAAAAGTATTGATCTCCGCGTAGTGGGTCAAATAAGTCATCAATGCACGGGAGAGGATATTTGTTCTTGATAGTGATCTTGTTAAGTTCTCGATAGTCAATCCAGAGTCTCATTGATCCATATTTTTTCTTAACAAATAGAATAGGTGCTCCCCAAGGTGACACACTAGGGCGTATGAATACCTTATCAATATTATCTTGGATTTGCTTCTTCAATTCATACAACTCAATTGGGGCCATTCTATAAGGTGTCTTTGAAATAGGCAAAGCACGCGGTACGAGTTCTATTGAAAACACAACTTCATGATTTGGTGGAAGACCAGGGAAATTCCTCCGGAAAGACATCATCAAACTCCCATAAAATGGGCATATTCTTAATCTTGAGTTTCTCACCAACCATTTGAGATAAATAACCTTCATTTAGTGGAATCAAGACCCATAAGATGGATGAAATTTCCACTGGAAGGTTATGTTCATCCTTGCATTAGTAGACGATCAAAGATTGATCTGGAATATGAAATGTGACTTCCCTTCTTTGGTAATTTATATGAGCTCCATATAGAGAAAGCCAATCCATGCCAAGAATCACATCAAATTCCACTATACGGAGGATCACAAGATTTGCAGGAAGCACTTTCCCACAAACTTCAATCAGAGAATAATTATATACTTTTGATGCGACTGTTGTTCCATTAGGGGTTGTCACAGCTAACTCAACATCTAATTGTTGAAGTAATACGGTGATACCCTTAGAAAATTCTTCAGAAATAAAATAGTGGGTGGATCCAGAATCAAATAAAACATTTTCTACTTTAGAGTGGATGGTAATTGTACCTTTCACCAATTCGTTATCGTACTCCACGTCGCTGATAGAAATTGCATGTGACTTTCCTTTATCTTTAGCCCTAGGATTTTTACGTCGACCATCATCATCAACCCTTGGATTTGGTTATTTATTGGCATAATGCCCCATTTCCTTGCACTTGTAACATTGAAGTGTAGTAGGTTCATTCTATGTATCCCTTCCTTTGTTTGCATCATTAGACATCGTCTTCCCATCATTGCGGCATTTAAATGACCGATGAACTTCCTTTCCACATTTGAAACATTTACTTGTCCCTTTAAGACAAATCCCTCCATGTTTCTTTCCACACTTTGAGCATAAGGGAAAACTCATCTTCTTTATAGTGTGCTCTTTAGATTTTCCTTTGAATTCCATTTTCCTCTTCTTATCAAACCTATATGACTGATGGGGTACTCCAATCTCCATATCAACTTTGAGATCACATCGAACGATTTCCTCGTATCTATTGAAGTCTCTTATGGCTAATGCCCTTCGAAGACTTGGTTTTAGGCCACTAAAGAATCGATCGATCTTACTCTCAGGTTGGATAATAATACCAGAAGCATACCTTGCAAGTCTTGTAAAATTTTCTTCGTAGGTACCAACAGATTCATCATCCATTTTCTTTAGTTCAAGAAACTCATTCTCCATCTTTGTTCGAAGAATACGAGGGAAGTACTTATTGAAAAATAAGTTCTTGAACTCTTCCCATTCCATGGACTCAATTTCATCTCTATGCCTCGTATTCTTGATAAGATTCCACCATTGATCAGCATCACCTTCCAAACGATACACTGCTAAGATGACTTTATCATATTCAGAACATTGAAGAACTAAAAATATCTTTTCTGTAGTACTAATCCATTATTTAGAAACTAACAGATCACTATACCCACTGAATGAAGGTGGACGCTATCTCATAAAGGATTCAACAGAATGTTGCTCCTTCATTTGCTCGTTTCGAAGTCCATAATGATTCATAGCTTGAGAAAGTTGTGTGAGCATGGCTACAAGATTTTTCATTCTAGCTCCCATAACGTTTGGTTTCTCAGGGGGACAATCACTGCATTGCCCATCGCATTCTTCATTAACATGGTTCCTTCAGGTCCCATCCATTGACTAAAACCAAGAAGAATAGTGTGAGCAACACTAATTATAATAGTAAAACCACAAAATCAAGAATAAAATTTCACACTTAAGGTCTTATCATAGGTTATTCATGGAGATTTCTAAAACATTAAGATTGTGTTCTATGCTTAGACTTATCCTTAGTATTCTTACTAATGATTTTACATCATAGTTTCCAAAGGTTGACTATACCTTTCCTCTGATACCAACTATAATGACCCATACTTTACATACAATGTTAGTACTTCAAAATTTAAGTACACTTATTACAACATATAACAAAACCACGAAAGGACCGTATAGGTATAGTGTCTTTAGAAACTGGGAAACATAAACAACTAGTTCATAAAGCGTCTACGCTGTCTCCCATTTATTTCATCATATCTATAGTCCCTTATGGCATATAGTACTTAATAACCTTCTTCCTGACCTGGGGAAAGAAAAAATACAAAAGGGTGAGCTCAAATGCTCAGTAAGGGTAATCAAAAGAAATATCAATCACATCATATTCATAAGAACATAACATTTTGTAAATCTTACCCTGCAAAAGAGTTCATAATTTCATAACATGGGATAAATCATGGTAGTGAAATGTAATCACAATAATCATAACTTAAAACATGAAGCTTTGTGGAATACACACATAATCATAGAGAATCATTTCTTATTAGTCAAGACTCATTGCCAAGACTATCTTAGTGGACAAAGTCCATTTCTGAACTGAGTTCATTCCTCGTTTTAGTCCTGTTTCACTGAACCAGTTTAACCTGCCATTCCAGCCACGTCTATCTCATGAGATATAAAATCATTACCCAATGCATTGGAGGGAGATATAGGTACCACCCATATCATAATGATACCATTCTTATGTGTTCAACAAAATCATAAACCATACATCATAGCATAACCCATGTAATAAAAATGGGATTCTTAAACATCGTGACATCACAAAACAATTCATATAAGATAATGGAATTCATAAAAATAATTCCATCACAACATAATAAAATCAATGTAATAATAGGGATAGAAATATAACCCTTTATTATCTTATATGGAAAAAATAATTTTGAAAAAACACTTGAACTCCATTCTTGAGGAAAATATCCTTTCAGCTTCAAAAACACTTTTCCTTTCTTAACATTCATACAATTATAAACTAAAAGAAGTTGATTAAAAATAAACATGAAAACTTGTAAAGGAATCTTCTTGGAAATAATGTTTTAAAAATCTATTCATGTCGTATAAGTTAAAAAAACATTCTTCTCGTACTTTTGTCGGAGAAGTCAAAAATTACCTCGTACGAAAAACGACAAAACATTCCTTTCATATCTTTTACTAAAAACTCACCGAAAGATAAAATTGGATTCAAACAATTGTAGGTGGATGGAAATAATATTACATATTGAGTAAACATGGATGTGGATGATAAAATACACCCCATTAAATTCCAAAGTATAAACAATCTCGGATAAAAATTAGATTGTGATATTTCCCTTACCTTAGGTCCAATTTGCTTTGTAAGTGTCTGAACCTCCGGTATAATGATTTAGATAATTTCATTGACTTATTACAGAATCATAATCATTGTTATGATATCATATATATATTCATATTCTTAGCATATTATTAATAATATTTCATTGCTACTTGTTATTCGGGTGTTTATTACTTTTTGTTCTTATTGTGTTTTGTCGAATAAATTATTATTATTCTTTTTAGGTTATAGATACCTCATTTCAAGAATTTTATTAGTGTAATATATATCATATTTATTCACTCAATTCATTTATTTAATCATTATTCAATGAAAATCATGTAGAACGAGTCGCATCACATCGTGGAGATGGTATTCCGTACGTACACACGAGCGATGATATCATTCTGATGATCGTGGAATTGTATTGGAGTGTATGTATACTATTTCATAATCAATATCACTTTACAATAATAATATATAATAATTCTTTACACCATTATACCCATCCAAGTAAGGTGGTGGTGGAAAATAGATTACACCATGGTGTGGAGACGGTATTCCGTACGTACTCACGCACGGTGATTTCGTTTTTCGTATGATGGATAGATGGTAAAATAGGGTTGTTTCATACTTATAATAACATTTCAGTATATGAGTGATAATTATGTTATTAATTAATAATGAAACAAATAAAGAAGAAGAAGTGGAAGAAGAAATAAAGTTGAAAGAATCAGTAACGGACGTTACCTCTTCTTTGAAGCCCTTCTTTGAGGCCTCCTTTTAGGGCACTAAAATTAGTCTTTGAAGAATACCAGGACCTATAGGATGTTTATAGGGAAGTGGAGAGGAGAAATTGGAAGGGGTTTTCCGATCTTGAAGGCTCAAAGTGGTGTGAGGAAGAGAGGGAGGAGGTTCCCTTTTATAAGGGAGGAGAGGGGCACCTTTGGAAAAACTAAAAATATTATTTTATTATAAAGACATATTCGATTTTAAATAGCTCCAAATTGATTTATTTAGAAGCTAAGGTGGGGCTGGGTCGAAATCCTCTCATACAATATAATTTGGACAGGTTTAGTTTACTATTTTAACCTTATCATTTAGATTTAACTTTAAGTTAGATAATTTTATTTTTACCGTGTCTTTTTGTGTTCTTACACTATAAGGTTAATGAACTTACTATAACAAGCAAAAATAACCCCAAGTTGTTTATTATTAATATATATAATCATATCTAAGTTATTTGGCCAAACCTTATATTTTTAGGAATAAAATAACAATTAATAATATAATATGTTTTTAAAAACTATTTTATGTCAATTTTGACACTATTTAGTAATGGATTTTTGTGAAAATCACAACAGAATGATTAGTTAGAAAAAAGTAAATTAAATCAATACTAACATGTCATAGTAACCTAGAAAATTAGTTTAATTCATAAAAAGTCTCAAATTACATTTATTTAGATATTTATAACATCAATTATGTCAATATTTCATTAATAAGATAATTACTCCATCATCATTCTGTCATAAATAAATTAAATTATTTAATGTCTAAAAATTACAAATAAAATACCATTATGTAGGAAATTTGTTTATCTTTCTAATGAATATTTATAGTCTAATTTATCATATGTATAACCCTATATTAAAAATTATTTACTTATTAAACATTGATTTTAACTATTTTAACCCTTCTTTAAATAAATTAATAATAAATGTCCTAATCTAATCCAAGTGGGCCTATATGGTCATAGTTTATTCCTAAGTTTATTTTTGGTCGAATTACACTTATCCAATAGAATTAGGACATGTGTTAGGGTAATAATAATATCATTTTTACCCGTAATTACCCAATTTACTTTTAACCGTGGTAAAAAAAAGTAAAAAGTTACTATTCACAAAAAATTATTGTCATCTCATTGAACCAAATTTTACATACTGACATCAACCGTGTCTCTAGGATTTTTGAAATTTCACTCATAGAAGAGGTAAAATTAAGTTTTATTTAAATTTTCAAATTCTCCTAGGAGGTGGGTAAAAGACGGCCAAAAGTTCAATAAAATTTTTGTATATCTAAAAATATTATAAAATGACTTCAATGAATTTCATTGAAATTATATAGGTATTATGTATCTATTTTGACCTAAAATAAATTTAATTAAAATAAATAATTATTTAAATAAAAAGTCATTTTTTAAATAGTATCCTAGTGTTTTCACTATTCGTCAAAAATTGAAAGTTTTCGGAAAAATACCAAAATTTCACCCTAGGCTAATTTCGATATTTTGAATCCAAAAATGAAGTCCATTTTGAAACATGAAATTTAAAAAATTTAAAAAAGTAGTTATTACTATTCATAATGGCTAGTTTTAATAATATTTTAATAGCGTATCGTTGTTTAGTGAAACTCGGTATTGCGTACGACGCAAGCTATCGAGGAAGGCCGTTGTTGCGTGTAAAGAAAGTCAAGCTAGTGTTGTGTGTAGTGAAATATTCCTTTGATGATTTATATATCATAAAAACAAAATATTTCTCATAAATGTCTCGGGTGTTACACTGATAAAGGGGTGGCACTGGGAAAACTGTTTTTGTGGTAGTGGACCTACCATCTCCACGATGTGATGCGACTCGTTCTACATGATCTTCAATGCATAATGATTATATAAATGAATTGAATGAATAAATATGATATATATTACACTAATACCATTCTGTAAATGAGGTATCTATAACCTAAAAACAATAATAAGAATTTATTCGACAAAACACGCATAAGAACAAAAAGAAATAAACACTCGAATAACAAGTATCAATGAAATATTACTAATACGAAGATAAGAATATGACCATATATGATATCATAACAATGATTACGATTCTGGAATAAGTCAATAACATTATTTAAATCATTATACAGGAGGTTCGGACACGTACGAAGCAAATCAGACCTAAGGTAAGGGAAAATCTCATAATCTCATTTTTATCCGAGATTGTTTATACTTCAGAATTTACTAGGGAATATTTATCATCCACATACATGTTTCCTAAATATGTAATATTATTTATATCCTCTTACAATTGTTTAAATCCAATTTTACCCTTCGGTGAGTTTTTAGTAAAAGATATGAAAGGAATCTTTTGACGTTTTTAGTACGAGGTACTTTTTTGTCTTTTCCGGCCAAAGTACAAGAAGAATGTTTTTCTTTAAAATATACATCATGAATGGATTTTTAGAAAATTATTTACATGAAGATTCCTTGACAAGTTTTAAAGTTTATTTTTAATCAACTTCTTTTAGTTTAAAATTGTATGAAATGTTAAGAAAGGAAAAAATATTTTTGAAGTAGAAATGATATTTTCCTCAAGAATGAATTTCAAGTGTTTTACCAAAATTATCATCCATATAAGATAATATAGGGTTCTGTTTTTATCCCTATTTTTACATTTATTTGATTATTTTATGATGGAATTAGTTTTATGATGTCCTTTTATCTTATATGGATTATGTTATGATGGCATCATGTTTAAGAATCCCATTTTTATTACATAGGTTATTCTCTGATTTATGATTTTGTGGCACACATAATAATGGTTTTATTATGAGATGGGTGGGACCTATATCTCCCTCCAGTTCATTGGGTAAATATTTATATCTCATGAGATAGACATGGATGGAACGACAGGTTAATCCAGTTCAGTGATACAGGACTGAAACGGGGAATGAACTCGGTTCAGAAATGGACTTTGTCTGCTAGGATAGTCTTGGAAATGAGTCTTGACTACTAAGAAATGATTCTCTATGATTATGTGTGTATTCCCCAAAGTTTCATGTTTTAAGTTATGATTATTGGGATTACATTTCACTACTATGATTTATCCCAAGTTATGAAATTTTGATCTCTTTTACAGGTTAAGATTTCCAAAATGTTATGTTCTTATGAATATGATGTGATTTATATTTCTTTTTTTTAACCTTACTAAGCATTTTATCTCACCCTTTTGTATGTTTTATTTTCCCCAGGTCACGAAGAAGGGTATTAAGTAATATATGCCAAAAAGGGATTCTAGATATGATGAAATAAATTGGAGACAATGTAGATGCTTTATGAACCAGTTTTTTATGTTTCCCAGTTTCTAAAGATACTATACCTATACAGTCCTATTGTGGTTTTGTTATATGTTGTAATAAGTATGCTTCAATTATGAAGTAATAACAATGTATGTAAAGTATGGGTCATTATAGTACATGTGTAGAGACTGAGATTCCTTTGGTTACTTTTCATCTAAGGATTTTGAAACCATAATTAAATAATCCTATAATTAAATAAGAATATATATTCATATGTGGATAAACATTGACACTTGATTACTCAATAATGCCTATAACATTAACACACATAATGTTTCTTAAAATTTAAGAAATTATAATTTTACCAGTCTTTCTTTAGAAATTTTCTTAAGTTATTTGTCATACGAGTATAATAAATTAATATTTTACTACAAATTATAAATATCAAAGTTTATTTTGATGATAATGAAACTACTCATCTACAAAATAAGCTTTTATCAAATGATTATCATGTTTTATTAACCTTTTATTAAGAACTTTTATGAAATGGGGTCCCACTAAAATAATAACCCCTTTTTTATACATCATATCTATTAATAAGAAAATATCTATATTTTGTCTTGACTTACACCAGTTATTTCATGTAAATAAGCTAGGATTATTTAGATAGGGAATCATCCCAATAAAAATAGTTATTATTCTTGGATAGTTGAGTGGATAACTCTTTGTCTAATATTCCATATGGATAAAATTAACTATATTCCCCCAGTATCCTAACATTTAGGGTTTCCTAGATAGAGTAACCCAAATAAAATTCCCAAAATAAGTTAACAAAATAAAATCAAGGTATACTTGTGTTGAGATCAACCTACCAAAAAAGATAATACAGTGTTACTTATAACTTGTTTTCCTTATGTAAGATAGTCTATGGGTACTCATGCTAATCTTGACAGTACCTAGTTGAATGATTATGTTCCAAACAAGTTATACTTTTGATGTAATCGAACACTTAGTATTAGAAGGTAATTTAATCTCACTATCTTATCTCATGGTATTCCCTTTTATGTATGCATGCTTTTAATACTTTATCTTTTATAACCCATATTACTCCACCAAATTAATATATTCAAACCATATTGATATGTAACTCTTTGTACAAACCACAATTTTATTTGACTCACCCAAAATTAGAATTCAAGAATATTCATACATATTTTGATTCATCGTATGCATAAGGTACATGAACTCTTCATGTAAAATCATATAGATATATAAGACTGAAAATCCCCACATGAGTAAGCCTGAAATGAATGATAGCCAACCCCATTCACTTTCTTGATAATCCATAATCCTCTAGGATATTTGGTTGTCTAACCCCAAGTCTCTCTCCCCGGGGAAACTTTACTGAATATATATTTCAATTCAAAATAGATCCAACACCTAATATGAAAAAACTATACCCAAAAACTAAATTCAAGCTAATAAATTCCATTGTAAACTGAGGTCAAGGTAGAAGAAAACTAAATTCATTATTAAACATAGAATGTAATTCAAGGATTTATCTCTTAGAATAAATTTAACATTTCAACTAAATAAGAAACAATTCATCATATAAATAATTAATAACTATGAATAAAATTCTGAATAACATTTAAATAAATGAACAATTAAAGTATTTATAAATGAGATAACTATTTCTGAAAAAATTATAAATAAAATCATATTATAAAAATATTTTAATTATACTAATCATTATGGACATTCCATAATTTTGAATATAAACATTTTATATTCATTATAATGTGAGCTTTCATATTATTCATTATATGGAATTTTATTTTAGATATATGATATTTTATTAATTATAAACAATTTATAATCCAATTTATATTATGTAAAAATTATACATAATCTAAATATAAAATAATATTAATTTTATAAAATTTGATCAAGTCAATTACCAAAAACATTTTGATGTTTCTTAAATGATATTAAAAATATGGATCCTTAATTTGATCATTTTAAAATAAGAAATTATGGAAAATTAATAATTTTAAACCCCCTTTTTATTTTGGCATTATTTATATAATTTATAAACTTTTTATAAATTACTCTTATGATTTATAAATAGACACTTTTTTCTAGATCATAAGACATGTAATATAATCTTCTAAAGGGTATTTTAAATATTAACATTTAATATTTAATTAATATTTAATAATAAATGGTTCATAAACATTTACTAATTAATTATAAACCCTTTAAAATTAATTAATTAATAAACTCTCTGTTAACTAATAAATATCTAAAAAAATTCTTTTATCATTATTTATAAACAATTTATAAATAATTAAATTTAATTATTAACTCAAAAATGGGAAAATAAATTCATTTCACTTACCCATACATAATAAACTCTTAATATGTAAAACTGGCCTAGTTTACCTTTAAACAGATCTCATTTTTTATTTTTTATAAAAAAAACTTGGGGGACCTTTACGCAAACTCTTCTATGTAAAGGTAACTCTATATGTCCTTTATGTAAATCCTATTTGTGTAAATGTAATGATTTTTTTCATTTATATGGAATAATTCTACAAAAGGTATACTAGATTGCATTTATACAGGACCTTTCTATATAAAAGTAACTCAGATTACCTTTATGAACATCCTTTGTACATAAATGTTACCAGAATTTTTCCCTTACCTGTATACAGATTACATGGATTTCCTTTATACAAAATTCAAACTTCCTTTATGAATCCCTATTTAAAAGTAATTTGATTTATATATAATTTCCATAATACACAAATATCATGTTATTTTTCCATGATTTCTTTATTTAATGTATGATTTAAAAAATATATAACATGGGAGTACTCTGATATCACTAAATGTATTTTTTAGGGTCAAATGACAATTATTTGATCAAGAAGATTCCATTAAATCCCTTGCTCAAGGATCTCCCATCCAACAAATAAGAAATCATGCATAAACTAAAATGAAGAAATATTTTACATGTGCACTTTTCACTAAATATAATATTCCTTATCTTCATATACGTTAAATATCTTTGAATGTAATTGATAAATATCACTGAGTAGTGTCCAAATAATTTCCCACCTTAGGAGGTATCCACGGGTCGAGTTGAATCACATATTGTATGTGTGGGACTCTTCATTCTCCATAAGGTGATAGAATCTCATGATGTGAATGAGGTGGGAGAAAGATAGATTCTTGTTTGGGGGATGTTTGACCAAGTATAATCACGCACAACCACACACCACTTCCATCACATGGTAATGATATATATATATATATATAATAATAATAATAAACTAAGGATTCTCCTTGGATGATCTCTCATTTATTCATGCAATTTAATTCTTGAATAAATGTTATTTCATGTACATGAATTTATCACATGAATACATGTCCTCATAAATACCTCATCTTATGAAATAGTTATTTTAATAATATCTGTTGTGAGATAATGGTTCTTGTAAAGGATGGGTTCATGAAATCCTATTTCATGCATACCTTATGAAAAAAAATTTCATGATGTATTTCAAATTTCCTTCCAACTGTATAATATTGAAAAGTATTTAGGGTATACTGAATTATTAAGAAGTGAGGATCCCTCATGTATTAGGTTTCATCATTTTAATTAGTTAAAATAAAACATTTAATATACTATATAAAATGAGTGTCATGGATTGAACACAATGGTAATGAGGTAACACCTTTGTCAATGATACCCTTGTAGTGTGGCCCCTCTGGTCAAGGGGTGGAAACTTTCCCAAAGGAAGACTCCATACACCTATCCCCAATGCTTTCACAATATATTCATACCATTCTATGTTGAAACACTCATTGATATGGCTCCATTGTTCATTCATCACATGATGTGGTGCGACACTTCCACCCCAAACAGGCCTTCATAAGATAGAACATAGCTGTTGTATGTCCAATTTCCTAATGAAATAATTTAATCTTACGCAACCAAAATATTTTCCTATATAACTCATAAAATTATTAATCCCCCCTCCATTACAGAATGACTATTGACCACTATAAAAATATTGTAATCATATACAGTCAAAAATTATTCATACACATCCCCGCATCCCTCCACAATACCCTATGTTATGGAAGGAAAATCCTCTACCCAGCCCTCATCACTACTTAAACTTCGTATGTTGTGGTGTGAAAAGACACCTGCAATATACCTTTAACCATAACCTAGGTAAAACCATTGAAAACTAACTCTATATACCAAAACAACACTTCACCCCCCCCCCCAACTCCAAAAAACACAAGGTTATGTGAAAATTAAATTTAATTCTTATATTATACAAATCAAAGGTATTATTGAAGGTTCTGGACATAGTGGAAGCATCATATAGAGCATGCCCAACTCATATTTTTGTTAAGATTGATTATTAATCGATGATTTACATGATGATAAATAGAGTTATCAACTAAATTTAATCAATGAATATAGAACATTGATAAATTCCAAAACAAAAGTACAGTATCATCACATATTATTTACAATTAATTTCATCAATTAAAGAATTACCATGTGATTAATAATTTCTTAATTTATGGATTTGAAAATTTATCTATGTTGTACCATCATTTCATTGTAGGAATAAATAATAGATTCCTATTAGTGGTGATCCACACATCCTCCATAAACCTATAAACATCACTATTGGAATCTCCAAGTTCTATCATGAAAGTACCTAACACTAGCATCATTCTTCTATGATCACCTGGAGAACTACTACATAGAATGGTTATCTTTGATCTCTCTAGACTTGAGAGTGGTGGTAGAAGGATCACTCTCCATTCATGAGAGTGTTCTTAGAGATAGAGATCTCTAGAGCATTGAGAGGATTCTCTCTAGATCTCATTGTCTTTAAAAAATGAATTGGATCTTTAGAAAAATAATATAAATGGGGTTATATAATGCTAGGGTTAGAAAATAATAATTTCACATCTTCCACTTTTTATTTTCATAATCCATATGGAACCCGATGTCTATATTATTATTAATATTATTATTTATTGACATGAACTGAACTCACAAATTAAATTAAATTTTATTTATTCAAATAATATTCAATATATATTATTTCTTACCAGACCATTAAAGTTGGTCTATCATTCAACCAAAATATTTATAAAGCCTTGAATAATGAATATTTATTTAATAAATAAATATCATCACATTATTCACCAAAAAATAAATAAATATTAAATTCAATAAATAGAAAACAAATATTTATTAAATATTCTACTCAGGTAATATTCTATCAAATAGGTGGTGATGGAATATATACGATCTAGAAAACATGGATAATTATTAAACCACTTAAGGGAATAATATTTATTAAACTTGGTAAATAATAAATAATAATGTATTATTTAATTGAGATACTAGATACACATAGTGTGTGACCCTTGAAGACTCTTTCTTAGTGGCATTAGGCAAAGTAGCCTAAAGTCCAATGTTAGCATCTAGTAAAACACCAAAGAACCCATAGATAAAGAAGTTAATTTTTCAATTAAATAATACCTCATATAGATGCTTATAGTGTAATATAACCCCTTTATCATGATATATATTATCAAGAAGGTTTCATGATGGTTCCATCAACCTATGTGCTCTGTCATGACCCGACCCAATATAGAGCTCGAGCTGCAACTACCCCAAGCTCGCCTATATAGGCCAGGGGTTAGATACAGGCAATGAAGGCACAAAAAACATAGGGAGTCATTCTCCTAACAACCTGTACACTTGCATGCAGACAAGTCAATGAAAAAGTGAAGAGAAAGGTATAAAAATATGTAATTTCTATAAAGTAACATAAACATTCTTGTACCTCTAGATAGTACAAGGGTACGTTAGTGAATACTAAAATGTAAAGGGGAAAAATAAATGACCAAACCAAAATCTAGTCCCAAACTGATGAAAATTGGAAAAGAGTATTTGTTGATAGATCCCAGCTCTTGTATCCCAACTATGACCACTGTATGTGGTCCGCACAGCCTGTATCCATACTCTTCTCTATAGTCATGGTCGACATTCCTTCCATCTATAAGAGACAAGACACGTGTTGGGTGAAGCCCATGTAGGGGTGAGTATATGCATACCTAGTAGAAATCCCCAAAAAGGATAAGGGGGAGCAGTAAGAGATACAACCAAAGGGAAGAAGAAAATGGAACAAGGTACACTAAAAGAGAGTAGAATTAGTGCAGATCAACATAACAAGAGTGTGAAAGTAGACTCATCCAAACACAAGGTGCTTGAGATGGTAAGTGTATAAACTCATCATCGAGTCTTCTCTACCTATAGCTATGTATTAGAACCATCCAACCATGAGAATCTAGAAACAGAAAGTACGTGGCATACCCCACACATCTTCACCTCCCCTGGAAGGTGAGTAACCAAGACCCAAGGAGTGGGTACTCTAAAAAGATGGATATATATATATATGCTATGTCAATGAATCCAAAATGAGAGAGTAAGGGTGTGACAACCAGGTCCCATTGATAGCACAGACACACCGCCTTAACAAGGTCGTCAGGTCCTGCCCTACCAGGTACCACCAGTTCCCCCCGCAGACACGTGGGGCCCACCCCAGGGTCCACCCATGTGCCCGAACGGGTAATCTGGCTAATCATAGTCCCCACAAGCCAACACATGTCCTTTCCAGTGTGCTTTTTCCTCACTCACATACACCCTGGGAAACTTCCTAGAAGGTCACCCATCCTGATCACTACTCCATGCCAACCACGCTTAACTGTGGAGTTCTAATCAGTTAGGCTCCCGAAAAGGAAGGTGCACCTTATTGACATGAGTCATATCATTTAGTCATTTAACCCTTTATCATTTAGGGGTGTTACAATCACCCCCCCCCCTTAGAGCACAACATCCTCGTTGTGGGCCCTACATCTCAACCCAGGCAGTGCACCGCACTTAAGGCTGGGTATCCCCTCTGATACCAAATGTGACAACTAGGTCCCACTGACAGCACAGACACCCCGCCTTAACAAGGCCGTCAGGTCCTGCCCTACTAGGTACCACCAGTTCCCCTCGCAGACACATGGGGCCCACCCCAGGGTCCACCCACATGCCCAAACGGGTCATCTGACTAATGATAGTCCCCACAGGCCAAAACATGTCCCTTCCAGTGTGCTTTGTCCTCACTCACACACACCCTGGGAAACATCCCAGAAGGTCACCCATCCTGATCACTACTCTAGGCCAAGCACGCTTAACTGTGGAGTTCTAATCAGGTAGGCTCCCGAAAAGGAAGGTGCACCTTGTTGACATGAGTCATATCATTTAGTCATTTAACACTTTATCATTCGGGGGTGTTACAAAGGGGATCTCCATCTCACAACTCAACCCAAGAAGAGGAGTAACCAATAGTCCCAAGGTAAAACCATCTACAATGCCTAGTATCTCATATGTCTACCCAGGAGACACAAGTCAAAGGGGTTCAAATAACCACACTTTGATACTATCCTCTTTGGGGGGCACTGACTCCCTTGTGTGGTTTTATGTCATGCCACAAGGATGTGTCATGGTGGGGAAAGTGCCACTCTTTCTTGTGACTCCTTAGGTATGTTGAACCATGCCTCGTCATTGTGCCGTATAGTCGAAGGTCTTCTCTGAATCCTCAGGGACTACACTTTCCATCCTAGCTGGAGAGTCAGCCTGGTATCATTTGGGACTATGCTACCAAGCCCAACTATAAGGTTAGCCGGTTATCTCTTGTCAGGGACTACACTACCCTGCCCCGCTAGAGGTTCATCCTAGTATCATCAGGGACTACGCTACCCAGCCCAGCTGGAGGGTCAACCTAGTATCTCTCTTAGGGTACTACACTATCAAACCCAGCAGGAGGGTCTGCTCGATATCTCTCATCATAGACTACACTACCCATCCCAACTAGAGGTTCATCTGGGTATCTCCTGTTGGGCACTATAATACCCAGTCCAGTTGGGGGTCATCCTGGTATCTCTCATCAAGGATAAGACTACCCATTCCAGCTAGAGGTTCATCCTAGTATCTCTTTCCAGGGAACACTACCCATTATAGTTAGAGGGTTAGGATGGTATCTCTCTTCGAGAACTACACTACCTAGCCTAGCTGGAGGGTCAGCCCAGAAAGTTTTCTTGGTAATCATGTCTGATCTCTTCCATCATCGGGTGTCATCTCTATGTGTGCCAACTTTTAAAATTTATATCGTATCTCAAAATCCACTTCTGATGGAACCATCACATTATATGGGGAAAAAAACTTAGGATCAATATATCACGGGATGAAATACATGTTAAAACAAAGGGGATATAGAGGATTAATGTTTGATCATGGGAGATAAAATAGTAGACAACGTGTGAGGGGTCCCACATGGTGTTTGTTCCCTCTACATTTTATGGTTATGTCACTGGCCAGGCATTGGTCCCTTCCCATTTAGTAGTGAACACTATGTAGGTGGACTACATGGAATTTTTTGTTACTCGAACTCCGTATCTATGTACTTCAGTACACGGCATGTTGGTCCACATGGGATGTTTCCCATGTGACCAAGTCATGTTTGCGTGCATGACATAGAGCATGTTCCTGGTCATATCTCCTTCACACGGCTCATATCACATGGAGAGGTGGTACACAGTGTGTCCAAGGGAGTACACGCCTTGTCATCCTTATATTTTCCCAAACCCTAGTGCCGCCCTGGAGGGAGGCTAGACACCTTATCCAAATTTTTTCCAGAATCCCCAAATTTCCCAAAACATCATTCAAGCTCTAATTATGATTAAACCAGTTTCATATTTTCCTGATTTCACTCCAAAATATTCAGATCTGGCTGAATAATGATGAATCTCTCTGTCATCCTTTGTGAATTGGCCTCGTTCGAAAACAAGGGTTTGGTTGGATCTTATGCATGTCATCACAACTTTATTTCTCATCAGATCATTATGAAACCATTTTATTTTTCATCCTTACTTCATTCAATTTCAAGATTCATTCCTTTCTCACAAGTCCATCATCATTCTATAATTTTAATCTGAATCTGAGCACCTAATCAAGCTTGGGTTGCCTGAAAATCATCAAACCGGGATCCATGGGGATTCCACCATGATAAAAGTGAAGAAAATGGGGAGGGAGGCACTAAAAACCAAGGTTTTAATCATTATCTTCCAATAATTCTTGGCCAGTGATTGATTATGGGGCACTGGGGTTAGAACATGTGATAAAAAATAAGAAACTTGGTACTTGGGATCATGATAAGTTTAAAATCAAAGAAACAGGTTGATGAATTTAGTTTCCACATGCTCAAACATTTAATACAAGGTGTAAAGACACTAAAAATGAGTCATACCTATATTTTATCAATCATTGTTGATGAAGAAAGTGTTTTTGATGAATGGGGAGGATTTGTTGCATTTGTCACATCTTGATTCATCTAAAACCAAGGTTTCTTTATCATTTGTTCTTTGTTCATCATTCATAAATGGAAGGGAGAGGAGGAGAGTAGAGAAGAGGCCATTGAAAAAATTGGAGAATGAGGCCAACTCTTCAAAATCAAGAATTTATAACAATTCTATGAGGTTAAAGTATTTTAATGAATTAATAAAATTAATTAATTAAGTCACTTAAAACACACCACCAACGAGTGAGGGATTAGAACATCCTATGAAGTCTCATTTTATGTATTTTATAAGAAATAACAGTGCTTAGGACCCAACCATGGTCTCAAATTTTTAATCTGATCAACCGTTCATGATTTATCCCTCTTTTTATAATTAACCACTTGTGATTAATATAAAATATCTTTAATATTTTTATAAAATTAATTTCTGGCACACTAGGCCATGGAATCACATGTTTTCTTAGTGGGTAGCTCTAGAATTATATTTAGAAATGTTTCAAAGTCTTAATAGGAAAAAAATGGGTCTCTAAATCATTACCTCCATGAATATTATTTTTTCAGGAAAAGAAAAACTAAACAAAAAACATAAGATAATGAGCCCGCATCTAGATCTCTCATTCCCAGTAACTCTCTTGAATGATTTCATGATGCCATAAAATTCAGACTAGAGGGATGGCTCATCCTCATAGGGTATTCTCTTATCGATCCTTTATCACCATTGGGTGCTCCGAAAATGTGGTTCCATCCATTATGTCCATCTTGCCCCAGTAAATAATGTGTGTGGGTTCATGCACATTTCTCCTCAGTTGAGACATGTGAAAGACATCATGCACCCTCTCTAGGTGTGGGGGTAAGGCGAGGTGGTAGGAAACATCGGCAATCCTTTGTAAGATCTCGAATGGTTTGATGAACCTTGGGGGTAGCTTCCTTTCCCAGTCGAACCTCCTCATTCCAAGTCATGGGGAGACTCTCAATAAGACTTGGTCTCCCTTCTCGAACTCCAATGTCCTACGACGGTCATATGCATAAGACTTTTGTCTGCTTTTGGCCATCTGCATTCATTCACGGATGACCTATACCTTCTCTTTCTTCTTCTACACCAACTTTGGGACCATAAGAGATGACTCTCCAATCTACATCTAGTATAATGGTGACCAGTAGGGTCTTCTGTATGAGGGGATCAAAAGTTTCCAAGATAATAGTTTAGTGGTAGCTGTTGTTGTACAGAAACTCCACCAAGGGTAGGTGATCCTCCCAACTCTAGATGAAATCCAAGATGCAAGATATCAACATATCCTCTAGCACCTGGATAGTTCGCTTAGTCCTCTCATATGTCTGGGGTGAAAGGTTGTACTCATCCATGGTTGGGTATCAAATACCTCCTTTAGGCATCTCCAAAATTGTGAATTAAACCAAGAGTTGTGATCATAGACAATCGTCAATGGTACCCTGTGAAGGTGGATGATCTCTCATATATATAGCTACCTCAAACTGTCCACCGAACCCTACTTCCCAATAGCAAGGAAGTATTCTGACACAGGGAGTCAGTCCACTATCACCCAAATGGATTCTTGGCTATTCGTTGTGTGTGGAAACCCTATAATGAAGTCCATGGATATTTCATCCCATTTCCACTCTGGGATATCAAGTGGCTGCAACAAACTTGTCAGAACCTGGTTCTTAACCTTCACCTACCAACAGATAAGGCATTGTGAGATAAACTCAGCTACACTTCATCTCATTTCCGACCACCAAAATTTCCATTTAAGATCCATGTACATATTCCCCACACAGAGATAAACAACTATGGGAGAAGTGTGGAACTCCTGCATCACTTCCTCCTACATCACCACTGGAACCACTATTCACCCTTAGAATAATATCTCATGATTCCCTCCTTCATAATATCCATCTGGTGTGTTGCCTATGGATATATTATCATGCGGAACCTCATAGTCAATGTCACCCAACTAGGGATCTTTCACATGCTCAAGGAGCATAGAAGTCAGCACCATCAATTGTAGCAAAATTTTACCCTCCTACTCCATCAGGGTGAACTACAGGGAAGATAATTACTCTAAATCTTCCCACACTAGGTGAGCCTAGGACTTCTTAATAATTTAATCTACTACAACATTTCCATTCCCTAGAGTATAGACTATCTCGAAGTTATAGTCAAATAGGAACTTCAACCGGCATTTCTGCCTTAGGTTCAAGTCTCTTTGAGTGAAGACATACCTGAGACTTGGGTGGTCTGATTAAACCACAAAGCACTCTCCCAGAAGGTAGTGCCTCCATATCCTCAAGTTGAATAATTTCACTGCTAGATCCAGATCATGAGTCACATAGTTTTTCTCATGGGGTCTCAACTTCCTAGACCTATACGTGACAGTTGTGTGTCATTGTAATAGCATGCAACAAAGTCCAAGGCTTCATAGTATATCAAAAACTCAACTCCTTCCTCTGGTAGCCTCAAAACCGGAGTTCTCTTCATCCTCTTCTTCAACTTATCAAAAGACTTCTGTCACTACTCAGACTAGGTAAACAATTGTTTGTTCTGCATCAATGTGGTCAACGGGGATGTGATTCTAGAGATGGCTACCAAAAATCTTCGGTAGTACCCCCACCAAACCAAGAAACATATTCACCTCATATAAATTATTTGGTGGATCCCAATCAATCACTTATTTGAACTTTTCTAGATCCAATGCAAACCTTGATCGAAAATTAAATTCCCTAGAAAGTAAACCTATTGTATCAATAACTATAATTTCTAGATATTTCCATAACGCTGGTTCTCTCGAAGTAAATCAAGTACCCTCCTCAAGTTTAATGCATTTTCTTCCTCTACCGTAGATTAAATGAATATGTCATCAATGATGAGAATGAATAAATGGACCAAGTATGGCTGGAAGATCCGGTTCATCAAAGACATAAAAAAAGTGGGGCCATTTTTCACACCAAAGGGAATCACTAGGAACTCATTGTGTCCATAACGACATCGAAAGGACAACATCCGAATGTCAACCTTACAAACCCATAGCTGGTGGTAGTCATACCTGATATCGATCTTGGAGAACCATATCTCACTTCACAACTAATTAAATAAGTTGTCTATCCTTATCACTGGGTACATGTTCTTTATCATATTCTGATTCAAGAGATGATAATCCATACAAGGCCATAAGTTCCCATCTGCCTTTTCTATAAACAAAACTAGAGCCACCTAGGGGATACACTGGGTCTGATGAAAGATTTCTTACAAAGGTCCTATAACTACAACCTCAAATCTTAAAGCTCAATGGGTTACATCTGATATGTTGTAGAATATATCGAGGTAGTCCTTGGCTACAAGTCAATGTAAAACTCAAACTCTTGTCTCCAACGTAGTCCCAAAACGTCTCCAGTAAAGACCTTCATATAATCCTACACAACTAAAAGGATATACATTCCTAAATAGTCTTCTTCACCAAGTTTAATACTCACTAGATGATGGGTAATGGTTTATAACCTCTTGCTCATAAAACCCACTAGTCCTTCTTTGAGGTCTCTCACACTGATAAAAGAGAACCTCGTCCCATCAGCACATAGGAATCTGACTAGATTTTTGTGATAGTAAATATTTTCTTGAACCATAGAAAGTCAATCCAAGCTCAGTATTATGTCATAGGGTTCTATCGTGATGACCAGTAGATCCCATGTGAACCTCTCTCCTCTAAGTGATAACTTTCACTACCGGTAGATAAATGATACCGATGAAGTGTTCCCTATATAAACCTCAAGTCATAGATGTTGTGATATCATCTCCTCTAGGATCTCTAACTCCCAAAAAAATAGTCGAGAGATAAAATAATTTCTTGCCCCTGTGTCTACTAATATTGAGGAAAGAGTATAGTAAACACATATCGTATCTTGAATCATCTCATGTGATGCTGGTTCATAGATGTCCATAGCATGCAGTTGTCTGCAGCCCCATCCACCAACTCCCTAAGCCTAACATTGGACTCCTGGTGGCAGTGGTGGGAGAACCTCATACTTGCATCCCCCAACTAAAACTCCTTCTTCTCTTATACTACATCCACCTCCCTGAGCACCACCATGTCCCCACCAAGGAGATCCCTTATCAAAGCACTGCCTCTGTCATGGCGGTCCATCTGCTGCAAGCCTGGGATGCTCAGTACACCAGGTCGGGCAGTCCCAGTCTATGTGACCTCACCCACCACAAGTGTATCATTGTCCCTCTCCAGGTTTCCTTTGTTCTCTATGCTAACCCTAAACTGGGCGACCACTCCCTTGAGTCTGCTCACAGAAGGGTCACCTATTTCAAGACCACTGACACCTGCCTGCTGCTAAAGATGATTCAACCTTGTCAGTATACCGCTAGATCCAGCTATCTAGTGTCCATATTCCAGGAATCTATCTATCACAAGTGCCCGCTCCATCACCTTATCATAGGTGGGGATGCACAAGGGCACTACACTAGCTCAGATCTCTCTACGAAGTCCCTTCTCAAAATTCTGTGCTCAGAAGTAACCATATCTGATCATGTCAAGAGAGTAGTGAGTAAGGTTGGATAACCTCTCTAAATACTCTAACATTGTCATCCCTACCTTCTGATGCTTTAGAATCCCCTGAATTCAGACAGAGCACAAGCAGGATGGGTAGTACTCCTCACAAAACAGCTACTGAAAGTCGCCCCATTAGAGTATTGACTCATCGCGCGTTTGGGTAACTAAACTCCACTAATTCCTAGATTCTCTATGAGAGATACTAGCTACTAAATCCACCATCTAATTCATTAGGTTACCAACTAGTCCAAACACATGGACCACTCCTCTAATACCTGAGGATCTGGCTCACCGTGGAACGTCAGTGGTCACTAACTCTGGAAGTCACGGAGTGCACTCAGCCTGCGCACATCCTCATTCTACCCTACTAGGAAAATCTAATATTCAATGGGTGGAGGTGTTTTTACTGGTCTACCTAGAGGAAGGGTATCACATTATGGACCCTGAACCGAGTCCTCATCAATTGTAGAATTTTTTTCACAAACCATAGTTGGTATCCTGGTAGGTTTTCGTCATGAAGGGATCTTAAAAATTTGCAAGGAGTACTGTAGTCAGATGAGAATATATATATATATATATCAACAAAGTAATGGGGAGTTGACTCAATAAGGGAATTCAAAGGCTCAATCCTATATGATGCATGTGCAATTGTTCCCTACAAAAAATGTCTTAGGGTGTCGAGTCAACAATCAGGTAATCAGGTTCCTAGTTAATGCCTACCTTGTCTACCCATACAATAATTAGACTCCCTAGACTGAGATATTCTCTTGAGACACATTGAAATTGTTTCCCTAAGCCCAACTGATCCTTTTTAATGGGTAACATCTGAACAACATCCCATAGAATTAACCACCTTATATACCACTCTGTCACGACCTGACCAAATTCAGGGCTCGAGTCGCAACTACCCCAAACCCGCCTCCATATACCAGGGGTTAGAGACAAGCACTGAATGGAAAAGAAACTCAAGGAGGCCTTTTCTTAAGAACTATTACACACATAAACATCCAAATCAATGAAAAAGTGGTGAGAAAAGTAGAAAAACATGACACTACTATAAAGTATCATAAACATGCATGAACCTCTAGACAGTACAAGGGTATGGTAGAAAATACTAAAATGTATAGGGGAAAACACATGCCCATACCATAATATGATCCCAAACTAAAGACAACTATGAAAGAGTATCCGCTGAGAGAGCCCATCTTCTGTATCCCGACTATGACCATCATACGCGGTCCATATAGCCCATATCCCTACACTCTTCTGTAGTCATAGTCGACATGTCCTCCGTCTACAAGAGACATTACATGTATTGGGAGAATCCCATGAAAGAGTGAGTATATGAATTCCTAGTAGAATTACCCAAAAGGATAAGGGGGTTTGTAATAGATACAACCAAAGAGAATCTATAAAATAGAAGAAGGTACAGTAAAATAGATTGGAAAGAGTTTAGCTCAATCGACAAGAGTGTGAAAGTATACTCTTCCAATCACAAGGAGATTGAGATAGTGAGGAGATGAACTCCTCTTCAAGTATTTGATACCTAAATCCAGAGAGTAGACATGTCCAACCATGAGAATCTGGACACGGAAAGCATGTGGCATACCTCACACATCTTTTCCTCCCCTGGAAGGAGAGTAACCAAGACTCAAGGAGTGGGTAGTGTAACAAGATTGATATATATATATATATATATGTGTGTGCTCAGTTAAAGAATCCCAAACGAGATAGTAAGGGTATCTCTACCTCATATATCATCCTAAGAAGATTATTATCCAATAGTTCCTAGGTAAAGTCATCTACAATAACCAGTATCTTGTGTGTCTTCAGAGGAGACACACGTTAAATGGGATAAAATCACCACACCTCAATACTATCTAGTTTGGGTGGCACTGACTCACTCACATAGTTTTAGGTCACATCACAAGGTTGCTTCTTGGTGGGGAAATCACCCCTCTTTATCATGAGTCCTTATGTATTTTGAAACACATCATTCCACAGTGTCGCATAATTGAGTGTCTTATCTAAATTTTTAGGGACTACACTACCTAGCCCAACTGGAAGGTTATCCTGGTATCATCGAGGACTATGCTACCCAGCCCAGCAAGAGGGTCAGCTTGGTATCTCCCGTTGGGGACTACACTACCCAACCCACCTAGAGGGTCATCCCATTATCTCTCATCGGGACTACACTACCCTTTCCAACTGGAGGGTCAGCCTGGTATCTCTCTTCGGCGACTACACTACCCAGTCTAGCTGGAGGGTCAGCTCAGTATTACTCATCAGGGACTACACTACCCAACCTAGCTGGAGGGTCAGCCAGAAAGGTCATACTGGTAATCGTTTTTGATCATTGTTGTCATCGGGTGTCGTCTCTACATGTTCCAACCTATAAAATTTATATCATATCTTGAAATATACTTATAAGGGAACCATCGTGTTTTATGTGGAAAAACACTCAGGATAGGCATCTCACAGGATGAAATCTTAGTTCAAAAGAAGGATATACAGAGGATTTAAGTTTGAAAGTGGGAGCTCAAATAGTACATGGCGTGTAAGGGGCCCACACGGCGTGTGGCCCCTCTACACTATTTTATCATGTTTGTGGATGGACACAGGTCCCATCCCATGTAGTATTTCATGAAATGTAGGCGGACTAAACGGAGTGTTTCATTTATCCAGGGGCTATGCGGTGTCGGTTGGCCATGTTCATGTACTCGGAATATGTGTCTGTGTAATTCAGTACACATGGTTTTGGTACACATAGGATGTTTTCTGTGTGACCAAGTTGTGTCTATTGTCTAAACACAGAACATATCTCTGGTTGTGTCTCCTTCACATGGATCATCTCACATGTAGAGGTGGTAAACAAAGTGTTAAGGGGAGTACATGTCATGACATTATTATCTTTTCCCAAACCCTTGCATCACCACTAAGGGGGGATACTTGTCGTGTGTTCTTCACTGAACATGGTGTGTAGTCTTGATTTTTTCCAGAATCTCCATATTTTTCGAAACTGTTTCCCCACTCCAAATATGCTACAACCAAGGTCAGTTTCACCTGATTTAGCTCTAAAATCATCATATTTGGTAAAAGTACACGGAATCTATTCTTCGTTCATCACATATCATCCTCGTTCAAAAACAAGGGTTTCATAGGATTTTCTACATGCCACCATGGCTTTGTTTCTTTTTGTATTGGTATAAAACCCTTTGATTTTTCATCCTTGCTTCATGTCCTTTTTATATCTATTCCTCTCTCATTATTCCATCATTGTTCCACAAATTTTCTCTGAATCCGAGCAGTTGATCGAGCTCAGGTCACCTAGCAATCATCGAACCAGGATCGATGGTGATTCCATGGTGATAAATTTGAAGAAAGATTTGAGGGACTCACTGAATAAAAAACAAGGTTTTAATCATCACTGTCCAAGAATTATTGGCCAGAAATTGAGAATGGCGCACCGAGATTAGAACATGTGATAAATAATATGAAATATGGTGCTTGGGTTCATGTAGATTTTGAAATCAAAGGCCCAGGTTGAATAATTTATTTTCAACATTCTCAAAATTTTAATCCAAGGTGTAAAGACACTGAAGACGAGTCCAACCTATATTGGATCAATCATTGTTGATGAAGAACATGTTCTTCAATGAAAGAGGAGGATATGTTTCATTCTTCATGTCTTGATTCATCAAAAAACCAAGGTTTCCCTATCATTTGTTCTTCATTCTTCATTCCTAAATAGAATGGAGATGAGGAGAGGAGAGGAGATTTCATTTGAAAAATAGTATTTTGAGGCCAACTCCTCGAAATCAATAATTTATAACAATTATATTAGGTTAAAAGATTTTAATTAATCAATAAAATTAATTAATTAAATCACTAAAAACTTGCCACCAATGAGTGAGGTGTTTGAACATACCATGCCGACTCGTTTTATATTCTTCCTAGGGGAAACAACACATTTCAGACCAAACTGTGGTCTTGTATTTTCAATCCGATAAACTGTTTAAGAGTTATCTCATTTTCATTAATTAATCACGCGTGAATAATATAAAGTATCTTTAATGTTTTTATAAAATTAATTTAGGAACACCGGGACTTGGAATATCATGTTGTCTTAGTTCCTTGCTTTAGAATAGTATTTATAAATATTTCAAAGTATTATTAGGAAAACACTAGGTCTCTACCTAATCAATGTCTCTTTCTTTGAATTTTTGGAAATTGAACTTGCCTAATGAACATCATGTCCATGGATTTATTTAGGCTATATCATTTCCATTAAAGGGACTAAGATATAAACATTATTTAAAGAACAAAAGAAAAAAATATTTTCTTACATTATTCACTAATGAAATATTACTTGTGACACACCCAGCATATCCTACCTCACCACAATCATATACGATCACAGTTTTCACTAATACATCAAAGTATGATACTTATAATATTTATTAATAATAATATAAAACTCCAAGGATCAATATACATTTCTGAAGTTAGTAACATCAAATGACACATATAAATGTGGATTTCTTACTGGCAGGTCTCATTCTCATAATATCCTACACTAGATATTACCAAGGTAGTACACTATGAGAATGTGCCTCAAAGTCCTATGAGTCTCCACCCCTGATAGCTTGTTTCATTTGGGTCCCTTAATTTATTTTATTCAACTATAGAATATATATTTAAGAATACTATTGTGGAAGATATGGGTTCTCATTATAGATGGGAAATATTACTCATAGAACATCACCACATACTATGTTACACATAAGAACAATCGTTATGTTATAAGGATTTTATTATTATTCAAACAAATTAATACAAGTTATCATAATGTATACAAAATTTGGATCTAGGTTACCAACTCCAATAGACCCCCTTGTACGAGAGCCAGCTGCTAACAACTTTCAGTCTTCTAGCTCTCACATGATACTCATGTATCATTTGAGACAAACCTTTATCCAATGGGTCCACCACATTTTATTATTTCAGAACTCTTCTTACTACAAACCACCCTCTAAGAAAAATGCATCAAGAGGTGATACTTATAGAGTATGTTCTTTATCCATTGTTATGACTTTTTCTCCTTTTCAAGAGCCATCTATATAGTATTATCACAATAAAATGTGATGTGGTCTTTACTGATAGGTGCCAAAACAAGATCCTAGACAATGTTTTGTATCCAATTGGATTATTTGGCTGTATTAGAAGCCATTATATACTCATAATCTACTATAGAATCAATGATAACTGGATACGTTGAACTCTTATAGCTCACAGAACCTCCATTGAGACAAAAAGCATATCCAAATTGTGACTTTAGATTATTATGATCTATTTAAAAACTATCATTAGTATAACCCCTTATGACTAGCTCCTACTCTCCTCCATACACTAATAACATATCCTTAGTTCTTCTCAGATTCTTAAAGATGGACTTAATATTAGACCACTGTTTTTATCCTATATCATCTTGATATATTCCTACCATTTTCAATTAATAAGAAACATCAATATTAATACATAACATGACATATATGATTGAACTTATCACTAAATTATATTGGATCTTACTCAATGTATTTTCAGATTGTTGTTTCTGAGAACACATTTTCATTGAAATATGTATACCATGTAATGATGGAACCAATTTCCTCTTAGGTAGTTTTATAAAAAAAATTATTTAGTATTTATTCAGTGTATGTACTTTTACTTATTCTAATTATAAACTTGGATATATCATGAATTATCTTGATCCATAAAATATAGGCTTCTTCACCTAATTACTTCATAGATAAACACTTTTTTAAGAAGTCCTTAATCAATTGAATGAATGGTATGTGGTTTCCAATAAGTAATATTTCATCAAAATATACAACTAGGATAACAACTGCATTCCCACGAAAACTCTTGTAAATATATGAATCACATTCATTATTAATGATACTAAATTATATTTTAACTTCATAAAATTGAATTTCCATAACATATATGCTTACTTAAATCCATAAATTGATATATATAACTTGAATATCCTTTTGGAATCACCTGGAGTTACAAACACTTATAGTTGTGTCATATAGACATCTTCATTAAGGTTCCCATAAAGGAAAGTTATTTTGGCATCCATATTCTAAATTTTATAGTCATGGTAACTAGTTATTGCATGTAGAATTATTATGTATTTAATCATGGAAACTGGTGAGAAGGTTTCATCACAATTAATTCCTTGATGTCATTAATACACTTTATATACTAGACTTACTTTATAGGTATTTACTTTACCTTCCATGTCAAGTTTTCTCTTCAATCATCATTTGAACACTACAATCTTTACATCAACTATAGAATCAACCAAAACCCAAAATTATATCTGATTCATGGAATCTATTTCTGAATCCATGGTTTCTTTCCATCTTGAAGATTCCAAAATCTCTTCTACATTTTTGTAAGAGAGAGGCTCATCATTTTCAACCCATAATGAGTAGAGCTATCATCGGTGAATAGTAAATCATATCTCTCTAGTTCTATTGCCACTCTATCTCTCTTACATAGTAATTTTGTTTCAGGAATAACTTCTTCCATGGGGACCTGTGGAGTTTGTTCCTATATTAACTATTGTGTATCTTAATCATCAACTTCATCAAAGTCAATCTTTCTCCCACTATCCTTTTTTAGGGTGAACTCCCTCTCAAGAAAGATGTATTATATGGAGATAATCACTTTCTTTTATGAGGTTTTTTATAGGTAGTATCCCTTTATTTTCATAGTATACCCAATAAAGACACACATTGTGTCCCAGGGTTCTAGTTTATTTCCTAGGAAGGCCTTAAAAATTCATTGTATCCTTTTACATATGTATTCAACAAAACAGATTTCTTTCCACTCTATAACTCAAAGGTAAAAATATTTTCTACTTTATTTGGTACTGGGTTTAGTGTGTATTCAAATTTTTTTAATGTATATCCCCAAAAGGATAGTGGAAGATATATATAACTCATCATCAACCTTACCATGTCTAACAAGGTATGGTTCCTCCTTTCACTAATATTATTCCATTATGGTGTCTAAAGTGGAGTGAGTTGATATATAATCCCAAACTCTCATAAAAATTCAATAAACTATTAGATAATATATTTACCACATCTATTGAATTGAATATTCTTTATCTCATTTCTAATTTGATTCTATACTTTATGCTATAATTCTTTGAATTTTTCAAAGGAATTAAACTTATACCTCATTAAGTATACATATCCATATCTACTCAAGTCATTAGTAAAATTTATGAAGTAAGAATACCCACATATAGATGCTACTTTAAATGGTCCAAACACATTATTGTGTTCCAATCCTAAAATATTTTTTCCCTTTTACCTTGTCCATTGAATGGTGGTTTGGTCATTTTTTATTGTAAACAATCATAGCATATTTCAAGTTGTTTTAGCTCAAAAGATTCAAAATAAACAACATGAAAAATATTTATCAAACAATTCTCATTTACATGACCAATGTTAGACTCATCATGTTTTTCTGGAAAAGGACCCAGACACCGTAACCTATACAATGTGACCAAGACATCGTGACCTAGATACCGTGACCCAGAAACCGTGACCCAGAAACCGTGACCCAGACACTGTGACCTAGACACTGTGACCTAGACACCTTGACTTGTTTCAGATCTCATGAAGTCTGTGACACTGGTCCAATGATACCATCACTAAGACTTTGTTCGAAGTTTGTAAAATCACCAGACACCATGATTCTAACACCACATTTGTGCTATTAGTTTCTAATAATAATACATCTATTACATCATGACTGCCTCAATGCTCAAAGGAAAATAAGAAGACACTATTTTGTGATGACACCATTTCCATGAAGACACTATTTCAAGAAAGACTGTGACACCATTCTTTAATTCCTTTTTTTGTTTTCAATTTAATTTCTAACAGTCATATTTGAGTCATTTAAAGGAACTGACATAATTAATGTTTCTTTGTAGACATGTCACCTGATAATATGTGGTATGAGGTGCAGAATACATGCATCATATCGGATCTAACATGTGCACTTGTAATAAAAAAGCAAGATAAGATGGGGTTTAAAAAAACACATACAAGGAATAAGAGCAGACGTGTGAGCATTTTTGAAGAGAGAACTGACACATGAAACAAGATACGACTAAAGAACACATGAAGCACTCTAGATCCAAAGTCTAGACTACCATAGATCAGAATCAAAATCATCTTCAAAGAACCAACTCCATGAAGAACATGATCTAGATCTAACTGGAAACCAAATCACCAGACTTGTGATACTCTGTTTTTTCACATGAGTACTTGATACTTGCATTTTCTACATCCTACAAGTCTAGAGCTATATATAATAACACACAGAGCACTTATAACCTTATCTCATCATCTTTTTTTTCGTTGTGTAATGTTTTTATCTTTTGAGCATTGTGTGTGTGTTTTCATTAAAACACACATTGTCTCCTACACTAAACTGAAGGACACAAGATACCATTACTCTCATATAATTATACAGTTGTTTACTTTCATGGATAAGTGTATAAGGGGTCCTTGTGTGACCTATTAGTTTATACCCACGAAGAACTATGGAAGAGATCGTGTGACCTAGACATTCCTATTCACATTTGTTTACCCTAATCCAGGGTGTGAATCAAGTTTATTAATATAAATTGCTTGGTAAAATTTGATCACCAAGTAGAGTGGATTATGTCTCGAATTGATACTAAACCAATTTTTTATCCACTGCGTCTTTTAATTTAGTTTTTCTATGCTTTACTGTATATGTCAGAAAACACTGGATTTTTCTTTGACAGTTAATCTTGGATTGATGTTATAATTGTTTTGTCTTATTAGAATAGCTTAAAATTTAGTATCAATAACTCATATTGATATTACATATAATTAATCAATCTTCTAAGAGGTTATTTGAATATTCAAACCTTTATAACTATATTACCTTGATTAATTGGGTTGTATTCCATTTTTATTGGGGAAAATTTTTAAGAAAACATTTTAACATAAATTTTAATAGAAACTCAATTCACCCCCCCCCCCTCTTGAGCACTATAATCCAACCAACATTTGGTATCAAATGATTTTATTCATATTAAGACTCTATTTTTAAATCTATTCAACTTTGATTTTAATTGTAATTTAAAGATCTGTTAATTTCTGTTAATTATAAATTTCTATCTCTTTAAAATCATTTCTTTATTATGGACAATAGACTGGAAGGTGATGAAATAAACAGACCACCATTCTTCAATGGAACTAATTATTCTCAATTAAAAAATTAAAATAAAAATTATTTTAGAAAGTATGGGATTTGAAATTTGGTCTTCAATTATTAATGAGTATAAAATTCCTACTATTGATATAATTACTTGGGATGACCCAAATAATACTTCCTATAATAATAATTTCAAAGCCATGAATGGTTTATATTGGTCTTTAGGAGATGAGGAATTTAACAGAATTTCTGCATGTAAAACTACCATGAAATTTAAGATACTTTGTCTGTTTCCCATGAAGGATCATTTAGAGTGAAATAGATGAGACTCAATAATTTTACCATTAAATAAGATAACTTTAAAATTAAGCACGATGATCCTATTTATGACATGTATCTCATGTTCAACTAAATTTTCAACACAATGGTCTCTCTTATAAGGGAAGTCACTAATAAAGAACAAATCATGAGGATTCTTAGATGCCTACCTGATAGATAGAGAGGAACCTCTGTCTCTATTAGAGAGTCATGTGGAATTAGAAAATTACCTATCAAAGACCTAATTGGGAAACTAATGATGTATGAATAGGAGATGAAAGTCATCAAGGAATAGGAGGATGAACCTAAAAGAAAATCTTTGGCATTCAAGACCACCACCTCTAAACACAAAGAAAATGAGAGACTACAAGTCTCTGTAGAAAGTTCAAGAAGTGAACAATCATCACCGGAAGGTGATGAGGAGATGGATCAATTAGCTAAAAGGTTTAAGAAATTTTACAAGAGGAATAATTTTTTTAGAAATCCTAACTTCAAAGGAAGATATGATCAAAAGGGAAGCTGGAAGAAAGATTGGAAAATAAGTGACAAGTCTAATGAGATAGTATGCTATGAATGTAAGTGAAAGGGACATGTAAAGGCTAATTGTCCCCAACTCATGTTTAAAAATAAATATGAGGAAAAAGATAGAAATTATAAAAATTCAATGAAAACAACTTGGAGTGATTCTAAGAATAGTTCAAGTGACTCAAAATCATCAAATGATGAACAGGATAACAAAGTTGATATGTGTTTCATGACAAACACATCTGAGGTAACACTAAGATCTACTATACAAAATTCGTATTATTTTGGAGATGAAAGTGATTCTAAAAATATGTTTAATGAAGAGATGTTTGAGTATTTCAATATTCTTAAAGATACATGTAATGAACTAAAAGATAAATACAAGTCCTTAAAGAAATAGTATGCTCTTACCTCAACTATTAAATCTGAACTCATTGTAGAAAGAGAGAAAAAATTTCATTTACTGAAAGTAAACAATGAAATAAATCTCTCTAATAAGAAATTGAAAAAGTACCTTGAATGTTTTACTAATGGTAAATAAACCTTGGTAGAAATTCTGGGTAAACATATTTCCTCAAAATACACTACTGGTATTGGCTATCAACCTGGTAAATGAAATTTTGCAAGAACCAATTTTGTTTCTAAATCTAGAACATACATCCTTACTCCTAGTTCTAGAAAAAAATCGGTTACTTCAAATTATGATACACTCTCTATTGTTTCAATATTTTCTTGACCAAATAGAGTTTATTTTTCAAGTACTTTTTATAATTATTATCGGAAGAATATGAGGCATATGTGGGTTCCTAATGCACTAGTCACTAATAGTACTGTACCCAAACAAATATGGGTACCAAAGCCTATTTTTATTTGAATATTTTGTAGGAAAATTGTTTAAAGATATCCTTTAAAAGATTATGGTACTTGGACAGTGGATGTTTAAGATACATGATATGAGAATATTCATTCTTCAAGAACATAATAAAAATTAATGGTGGACATGTCACCTTCCGTGAAAATGCCAAAGGAAAAATCATTGTCCTTGGACAAATCAGTAACTCTAACTCAGATTTAATTTACAAGGTACTTTTTTATGGAATGAAATATAATATTCTCAGTATTTCATAACTATGTGATGATGTATTTCATTTTAAATTAGAAAATTATTCTTTCAATGTTTTTAATTCTAAAAATGAATTAGTATTTTCTGCATTGAGGAATGAAAATGTATACTCTGTTAACATAGATTCTTTAGTTTCCCAAAATGCTTCATGCTTAAGTGTATTTCACAAAGATTCTTGGATCTGGCATAGAAGACTAGGACACTATAATATTCACTCCCTTATAAATCTAACTACAAAAATTTTAGTCAAAGACCTAACCAAACTTGAGTTTCCAAATGAAAAAGTGTGTAATTCTTGTCAAAAGGGAAAGCCACACAAAATTTCTTTTAAACCAAAGAAAGAAGTGTTAACTTCTCAACCTCTTGAGTTGGTTCACATGGATTTTTTTGGAACATCAAGAGTTTCTAGTTTAAATGGAAATAACTAAGTTTATGTTCTTGTAGATGAATTCTCTAGATATACTAATACTTTCTTCTTGGATCAAAAAATTGAAGCTTGCTCTTAGTATACCAAATATGCTTAAACTATAGAAAATCATAGTGGACTTATAATTAAATCCTTAAGAAGTGATCATGGATGTGAGTTTTAAAATCAAGAGTTTCAATCCTTTTGATCAAAAAATGGCTATATTACTAATTTCTCTTCCCCAAGAATACCTCAACAAAATGGAGTTGTATGAAGAATAAATAGTACCATGAAATAAATTTCTAGAACCATGCTTAGTGAATATGACTTACCAATTTATTTCTAGGATGAAGGTGTAAATACAGCATGCTAAATTATTGATAGAGTGTTGATTATACCTATTCTTAAAAGAACTCCATATGAGTTATGGAACAATATAAAACGCAAAGTTATCTACTTCAATGTTTTTGGTTGAAAAGTCTATATACTTAATATGAAGGACAATCTTGACAAGTTTTCATCCAAGAGTGGTGAAGGAATTTTTCTAGGATATTCAATCTCTAGTAAATCCAATAGTTTGTTTAACAAAAGAACTAAATGTGTGGAATAATATGTCCACATCAAGTTTGATGAAATAGATACACATAAACCAAATATCTCTCCGGAGAATTTTGAGTATGATATGTCAAATCTGGACATCAATACTAAATCTTCTAACTATCCTATAAAGGAATCTGTGAAAACTTCCAGTTTTGGAAATTCTCTAGATTCAAGTCATAATGAACCTGAACCTATTGAAGAACCTGAATTATCTAGCCCCTCTTTTTTTTAGAGCTGTTAGAACCCTTACGAATTGTCCTTTAGATTTCATTCAAGGATATTTATATAAAAGAACTCAAACTAGATCTTCTCTAAGAAATCAAGTTGAACATCAAGTTTTCTTGTCACAAATTGAACCTAAAAACATTAATGATCCCATTAATGGTGAATTTAGGGAAATGTATATGAAAAAAGAACTAAATCAGTTTAAATGGAACACAGTTTGGAAACTTGTTGAAAGACCCAAAGACATATTTACCATAGGCACAAAGTGGGTGTTTAGAAATAAGGTAGATGAAGCTGGTAATATAGATAGAAACAAGGCTATATTGGTTTCATAAGGATATATTCAAGAGGAAGGAACTGACTATGAGGAGATCTTTTCATCTATTTCTAGACTTGAATCCATAAGAATACTTCTTTCTTATAAAGCACATAAAAATTTCAAACTATATAAAATTGATGTCAAGAGTGCATTCCTAAATGGGTATATAGCTGAGGATTTTTTTGTTTAACAGCCTCCGGGTTTCAAAAATCCTCACATTCCAAATAATGTTTTTAAATTATAAAAATATTTGAGTGGTTTAAAACAATATCTAAGAGATTGGTATGATATATTATGTACTTTTCTTATTTACAAATGTTTTACAAAAGGTATAGCTGATCCTACCCTTTTTATAAAGATAATTTCCAATGATGTTTTAGTAGTTCAAATTTATGTATATGATATTATTGTTGGATCTTAAAAAAAATATATATGTATTGAATTTTCTAAAATTATGTAAAAAAAATTTGAAATGAGTTTAGTGGGTGTACTAAAATTCTTTCTTAGATTTCAAATATTTCAAAATAAATATGGTATTATTTTAAATCAATGAAAATATACTAACGATCTTCTAAAACAATTTGGCTTGGATAGTACTAAAATTAGTGATACTCCAATGAGTACTACTTGTAAATTAGATCTTTATGAAGATGAAAAATATGTTGATCAACCCACTTACAGAGGAATTATTAGAAACTTACTCTACTTAAATACTAGTTGTCTTGACATTATTTTTAGTGTATGTATGTGTGCTCGTTTTCAAGAAAACCCTAAGGAATATCATTTAAATGTTGTTAAAATAATTTTAAAATACCTCAAACTTACACCCAATCTCGGATTGTTCTATCCTAGAGGACAATCATTTGAGTTAGTTAGTTATTATGATGCTGATTTCAGTGGTTGTAAGTTAGATAGAAAATAACCTCTAGAACATGTCACCTTTTAGGCAAGTATCTATTATTATGGTGTGCTAAGAAACAAAATTTTGTTGCATTATCTACTGCCTAAGCTGAATACATAGCTACTAGTAGTTTTTTGTGCTCCAATTTTTTGGATGAAACAGACATTACTAGATTATGGATATCAATTAATGCATGTACCTATAAATTTTGACAATACAAGTGCTATTAGCATCTCAAAAAAATCACGTTTCACACTCCAGGACAAAACATATTGATGTAAGAGATCACTTTTTTAGAGACCATTATCAAAAAGGTGATATCAATTTGGAAGTCATTGGAACTGAATATCATCTTGATGATATATTCACTAAAACATTAAATTTTTAAAGGATAGATTACATGATACATGAATTAGGAATTATAAATCTTAAGTAGAAAGTGTATTGTTTCACAACTTACTATTTCAAAGTTTACAGTTTCAAAATTCATTGTCTTAATATTATTATCTCACTCTCACAGTTAAATAGTTTACTATCTTGAAGTTGTTGTTTCATATTTACGAACTCATAGTTACTATCTCTCGGTTAAATTATTGAACTTACTATCTTGAATATTATGGTCGTACCATGTGGAGACATGCCATAAAGATGACACCGTGAGAACCTGTTTTGGTCTCACCGTGACAACCTATTCTGGTCTCACCAAAATGACACTTTTTCATTTTATTTTTATTTCATTACCTTTATCACTGTGTTAATTATTTTACTATATTCATCTCGTGCTTTTGAAATTACAATTCTTGATATCCCTAAATGATAAAAAAGAAATATTTTTCACTCCTTTCTTCACTCGAGATCTCTTTTCTCAAAACTAAAACCCTTCTCTCTCAAATCGTAAGACCTCCTTCATATCTCTCTCTCTATCTTGAACCCCTCATTGAATTCTCAGAATTAATTTCCCATCTTATTCAACTCCTAAGAAGCATAGATTTAAGAAGAAAGTGAAAAGAGCACTGAAGGTAGAGCCGGAAGGACTATTGAACCCAAACATTGTTGATAGAATAGCAGTACCAGAAAAGGAAATATTCCCTAAGTGGTTTCTATCAAGTATTTCTTTAGTGTTGAAAGTACTGAAAGAACAGGGATGGTTGAACAGTTTCACGAAGGAGACAAGGACAATTTATCCAAAACATGTTTTTCATTTCTATCATCTTGTCTAGTTTTCATTTGATGTAGAAGATGGTTTTATTGTGAGGAGATAGATCAATGGAAAAATATGCACCTTTTCCTTGAGGTTATGGGATGCCTGCCTAGGAATACCTCATGAAGGGATTTTTGAGGACTACTAGAGAGTTCCTCCTCCTTCAAGGGATATTATTATTTTGGAATAGGCCTTGGAAAGCTGGAATGGTGGTAAAAATAAGAGAAGATCTATTTTTTCTGAATTGGATGGGGAAACTAGATTGTTGTTTAATTTAGAATCTGATAAGTCCAAGAAAATGAAATCTTTTTACCCTTAAATATCAGGATGTATTTTTTATACATCTTATGAAAAATAGACACAAGATTATCCTGTGAAATTATGTTATACTTTATATGTGTGAATTGATTAAGACACCTCAAAGTCTACTTCCTTATTCTACTCAGGGTTAATCTCTGATATGATATATTCTAAAGTAATGGTTAGACCAAATAAATAAGTCATCAAGGACTCTAAATTATATATCTCAAAGGTTATAGTTATTAGAATGAAAATTAGTTAGAATATGTGGAAAAGGATTGGGTTTAGGATAATTAAATGTTATATGAGAATTTTAATTCGACTCAGCATCCTTCAAAACCTAAGAACATATCTGATCTTGGTTTGGAACCAGATGAAATTGTTTATTATCATGTTGAAGAGGAATAAGTGGCAGGTATTACACCTCTAGAAGAACCAGTATTTGATAAAGAGGAAAGTAATCCACATGTTTTACAAGTCTTAGTTAAGAAGGAAGCACTTGTTACTGAAAAAAGTATTGATTTGGAAGAAGAACCTGATTATGGAAAAGAATCCATTGTTAATGAAAGGGAAAACGTTGTGCTTGAGGAGCATCTAGAAGAAGAATATTCTCTTGATAAAGAAGCTGTGGTTGAAGAACATTTGTAAGAATAAGCTAATCTTGATGTTATCCTTTCTGCTGAGGAAAGAATGGAACAAGACTTCCATCTGGCTATAAAATAAACGGGTTAGAGTATTAGAGATACTATTTTAGAACCGGTTTAAAGAAATGAATCTCTTAGTCCTTTTAGATATGTACTTGTTAAGGGGTAGCTACACCCTAGTCTACAGAGTGTTGAAATTACTAATCCATTTGATAAAATCATTGTGGATACCTGGTATAAGTTCGCTAGCTGCTTTGATGTGAAGGATACCTAGGAAGCCTCGGTTAAAGGCATAGACCTATCTACAGTGTTTCAATTGAAACCAATTTCTTCTTTAGAAGTAATCTCTACAAAGGAACATGAACCTATCTCAGCTCTTGTTCCTAAACATTCACAAGAATTTCTTTCTTTCATGAGTCAGGGTGATTTGAAAGCCTTTGGAGCTACTTTATTGGCTGGATTTAAAAATCTCATGAACACCTAACCATCTAAAGTAACAAACCTAAGTGAAAGATATTCTTCCTTTATGTTAGAGATCATCATATGGAAGATTCAGCCAAAAATGTTTCATGAAATTCAAGAGGTCATAATTGAGAACAAACAGTTAAGTGATGAAGTGAAGTCTCTCAGAGCTATGGTTGAAGATATTCAAAATTTCTTGAAATTAGGACAAGCTCCTGTTTCTAATCTTGTTGAGGATGTTAGTGGTTATATTCCATAACAAGTTGCCTCTATGATTCAACCGAACTTTAATTCATTAGTTTACAAGGTGGATGAGAGAAACAAGTAGATAGACTAAGAGATGTGTGAGCATGTTATTGGTCTCAAAAAACTAACTGATGAGTATAAGGGATGCCTACAGAATGTTCTGAATCAACTCAAGTCCCTCACTTTAGCTGTTACAACCTCTAGAGCCTATGGATAGTCATCTAAATCCGTTAATTGTGATTTTATCAGAACTATGGTAAAGGAGAAGCTTCATTCAGTTTTCAGTGGTTTTGACATGGAGAATCTATCTACTATTGTCAATAATAGTGACATAGTACTTTATTTGGTGATGATTCATTCAAAGATTTCAAATGATGCTCAAGTAAATTACTAATAAAGTGAATTTCTACTTTAATATAATTTTCTCTAATCATGATATGACCAATAATTTCAAGTATCTTATAGAGAATTTGAAGATCCCTCCTGTCACCCAAGTATTCAAGACGCAAGTTCAAAAGCCGAAATATTTCACTTCTTTATTGGAAATATTCATGGAGAATAAAGATGATTTTTAGAAAACAATGTAGTATGATGGTGATATTATTACTGACTTCATTCAGTTGTTTAAAACTTATCTTCATGTGCACAACCCTACTATAGTGGCTCCTACAGCTGCACCATTATGGCCTGGTTTACCTCCTTCCTCATCCATGTCCTTTACTTCTACCTCAATGTATGAATCTCAATATTTGAGTCAAATTAGGCCTATTATCCTTGACCAACACATGCCTTGGTCTTCCCCCAAACCTAATTTGGCCCCTTCTGTTTTTGAAGGACTCCCTCTTCCTTCTCTGACTGTTGGATCACTCTCTTCTTTAACTTCTACTTCTTCTCCTATAATCCTTCTGATGTTGCTGCCAAGGGAAAAGAGAATACCGCAAGTATTGAAGAAAAGTGAAAATTTTAATAGGGATATTTTGTATTTTTCCCTACTTCTTGTACCGCCACATATTTTTCATCTAATTAAAAGTGAACTAATTTTGTCTATTCTCTTCATTACTTTCATTTTGTTTCTCTTCCTTGTACTCTTTTTTATAATCCCAAAAGGGAGATAACAACACTCACTAAGGCATTAAGAGTGAAATCACACTAAGAACAGATATCTAATTCATATTATTTGTGATCATAAAAAAGGGGGATATTTTTGGACTCCATGTTTTAATCATGTTTTAATGATCACTAATCCTAAAAATCATGTTAATACTATTTAATATGTCTCAAATTATGTGTAAAGGTTGTTGGTTTCTTTATGATTTAAATAATATTCCACTAGATCCTGTTAATCCTAAATCTTGTTTGATTATTATAACCTATGTTTAATTTTGTTCTATAATGATTTATTATATTAATGATTAAGTCTAATTCATTCTGTGAATATTACTGCTTAAGTATGTATACAGATATTTAGCTAAGTCTGAGAAACCATGATTTTTACACCGGTTCTAGTTTTTTGGTAAAGGACCCAGACACTGTAACCCATACATTGTAACCCAGACACCATGACCCAGACACTATGACCCAGACACCATGATCCAGACACCGTGACCAAGACACCATGACCCAGACACCGTGGCCTAGACACCGTGACCCAGACACCATGACCCAGACACTGTGACCCAAACACCGTGACCCAGACACGGTGACCAGTTTCAGATCTCATGAATTATGTGACACTGGTTTCATTCTAACATCACTAAGACATCGTTTTAAGTTTGGAAAAGCACCAGACATCGTGATTCAAACACCATATATATGCTACCAGATCCTGATCTCAGTAAAACTATGACATCATGACTATCACACTGCTCAAAGGCAAAGAAGAAGACACCATTTTGTGATGATATCATTTCCAAGAATACACCGTTTCTATACAGACTGTGACACTGTTCTTTAATATGTTTTGTAGTTTTCAATTTAATTCCTAATGATCATATTTGAGTCATTTAAAGGAACTAAAAAAATTAATGTTTCTTTGTAGACAATTCGCCTGATAGTACGAGGTATGAGGTGCTGAATACATGCATCATGTCATCTCCAATGTGTGCACTCGCAATTAAAAAGGAATATAAAATGGGGTTTAAAATAAAAAAACACATACATAGAAGAAGAGAATATGTGCAAGCATTTTTTAAGAGTGAACTAATACATGAAACAAGATACAAATAAAGAACACACGAAGCACTCTCGATCCAAAGGCTGAACTACTGTAGATCAGATTCAAAGTCATCTTCACAGTACCAACTCCATGAAGAACACGAGCTAGATCTAACTAGAAACCATAGCACTATATTTACGATACTGTATTTTTCACAAGAGGATTCAATACTTGCATATGCTTCATCCTACAAGTCTAGAGCTACATAGAATAACACTCAAATCACTTATAACCATATCTCATAATCTTTTCTTTGTTGTGTACTATTTTTAGCTTTCAATTAGTGTGTGTGTGTGTATTTATTAATACACACACTATCTCCTACAATAAACTGAATGATAAAAGATACACTTCCTCTGAAATATTTTTACATTTTTTACTCCCACGGATAAGTGTGGAATATTTCCTCATGTGACCTGGTATTTTATTCCCATGAAGAACTATGAAAAATGTCATATGACCTGGAAAGTCATGTGCATTGTTGTTCACCCAGATCCAGGGTGTGCATCAAGTTTATTTATATAAACGTTTTTGTGGAAGTTGATCACCAAGTGGGGTGGATTAGGTTTTGGCTTGAGACTGGACCACTTGTTTTATCTCCTGTGTCTTTTAATTTAGTTTTTTATGATTTACTATATATTTTAGAAAACATTGTATTTTACTTTGATAACTAATCTTAGATAGAAGTTATAATTGTTTTGTCTTATTATAATAACTTCAAAATTAGTATTAATAACTCATAATGATATTACTATGAATTAATCAATCTTTCGAGAGGTTATTTGAACATTCAAACCTTTATAACCGTATTAGCTTGATTAACTAGGTTGTATTCATTTTTTATTTGGGAACCTTTTTAAGAAAAATTTTTAACATAAATTTTAATAGATACTCAATTCACCCCTATTGAGTACTCTACTCTGACCAACAACCAAGATGGTGATACTATATCTAGCTACTATATGATTTGTGAGAACGTGACTTTTTTTATCCATTTTCAATACTTATTTTCCATAATTTAATACATAGATACCATTATTTAAATGTTCCATACCATATCATATGTTGTATTTATAAAATTGAAAACTTTTATTTTAAAATTTGAAAATAAAACCATCTACATATATCCATGATGCCAAAATTATGTTTTTGATAATAGTTAGTACATAATAACAATCTCCTAAAACCAATATCATTTTTATTAGAAATGAAATGTGGTAGTCACCAATGGAGATAGAAGGCATCCTTCCACCATTGGAATCTATTAAATCTACCTCTTATCTAGTAATATTTCTGAATCTAATTGGATGTTATATTTGGACATAAATGTGATCACCAAAAGTTTCATCTAATAACCAATGAGTAGATATATAATTATTACACCTGATAATGAATTCACCTTTAGCTTCCCCTTTCTCCTGAGTGAAGTTCTTCTCTAGTGGCCTTTCTTTCCACATGAAAAACATACTAATTTTTTTTTCTTAACCTGCCTCTAGATCTTTCTCTTCTTAGAAGGATGGTTATCAAGAGCATTAGACCTTTTCTGAGTCTTTTACCCCTTCACCTTTTTCTTAATTTTATTATTCACCATAAGAACTATGGGTTTTTTATGCCCCATGTACTTATCCACTTGTTGAATCAGAGTAAGAAGTCTCAAAATACTCTTCTCATTATTTCTCATGTTATAATTAAAAATAAAACTATAGAAGAAATTGGTTAGTGGGGAAAGTATGAGATATGTACATAAATAATATAGTAATTTAGTCTTTAAGATGTCTAAGCATTCAATATAGGAAATAATCTTGACTACACATGGCATAATTGGCACCAACTCTCCATGATTAGTTGTAAACATAGTATTTGATATCTCGTATTCCTATTGCCTCGCCTTATCTTCATAGAGACCATGAAGTTGATACATCATGCTATAAAAACCCATGTCCTCATGTTTCTTTAAATGATCATTGGTCATAGATTATATCATGAACCACTAAACATCTGTAGCATCATTGAATTTTTTCTCAAGGATAGAAAACTCTTCCTCACTATCCTCGTTACTAGGTTCATCGTGAATGGGTTCTTCCATCACATACAATTTTATTACATGGATTAGGATAACACGTAAGCACCTTTACCACTATTGTAAATTTGTTTCGGCGATATGATTATTGTTATCAAGTATGGATTGCAGTGATATGTTTTAAGTCGTTTTATTACTATTTTTACAAATAATATGAGTAGAGTTTTTAACTTTATCTGATAAAATTTGGAAAAATACATAAATATTAAATTTATTAAACCCCCATTATTTGATCAAACCTCAATAACCCTCACTATTGGCTTCAGAATATCTTTTCTCTTGGACATTATAGTGTCAAGGATCCATATCACCCTTATCACCACCATGGATATGGACAATCAATAAACTTAGAGGATTTTATGAAGGCATTCCAAATGTCAACTGCATTAACTCATAGTTCCTTGATATATTGAGTGGACCCCCCCCCCAAATCATGAAATCCTTAAATTGGATTTCCTCAACATTTACGTCTTAGTTACACCAAGTACTACCTTAGCAGTCAACCCTTTATGTGAACTAAGTTAATTCAACCCAAAACATCAAGTTATAATTCCCCAATAATTGGAAGCACCCCAACAATGGTTGTTCAATTACTTTGAACAATGATTCGATTTTAACTAAATTAGTGGAAGGCTACACTCACTTAATATATATAATTTGGGTATTTTTTATGCGTAAATTTAAAGTTATTGTATTTACTACAATCTTGGTAATATTAAGTGTATTTACTTAAGTGATTAACCATGTATTAGATAATGTTTATGTATTAGTAAATTTATTTCAGTTTTACCTTGAATGTGTTTTATTTCATTAATTCATGTGATCACGACAAAGAATCCATAATTAAATAACTAGAAAACATGACAAAAATAAAATAATAAAGTGGTATGATAATGAGATTTTACTAATGGATAGTTTATCTAGTGAATGATAAACTAACCATCAACCTAGGAGAAAAAAACCCTTGATTCATTTATGGTTCTTGTTGCAACTTTCCACATGTATGCCTATGTATATCCATTTGATTGGTATCACCTCATATCCAAACTTGAACTATCTCCACTAGATTTGGAGCTTCATGAATTAAATATAATTTTACTCACATAAAGGTTAGGGTAACAAAAATATTTCTTAAGGGGTTTACATAAAAGAAACCATGGGAACGCATGCCCTTGCATAATGGGAGAGGGATGACATGCAGACTAATAATATAATTTATTAATAAATTAAAATAAACTAAACACATAAAAAAGATATGATATTATCTCATGTCCATCCACATGCATGCAATGAATTATAAATTTAATAAAATTATTATTCAATTCTAATCATTCTTATTTAAGATAAATCATGGTTTAATGAATTAATTGTATAATTTAATTAATCAATTATTTTATCTTAATTATCATCTGAATTTCCATGATATTCTCATGCATCATAATTTTAATCAAATTGAATAAATTTATTAAAATTTAACTATGTACAAAAAATGTACATTGGAGGCAACATGGTGAGTACTTTTCTGAACTACCCAATGTGTATTATACTCATCTATTGTTCAGTCTTGAGTTATGTGACATAGATGACTTATCACATAATTTCATGGAGTATTCTATCAAATTAATGACCATAGGAAACACATGGTATTTATGTAGAATGTTATGATTCAATGCGTGCAAAGTAAAAACTATAATACTACTTATAAACAATATGCATATCCAAACATTAAATAGAAACTAATTATAAATTTATATACATATAATCCATCACATGGAATGTACTCTCAAATTAATAACAAAATAGAAAACATATTGATAAGTTTTGTATAGTATAATAAGTTAATTTTAAATTCTATATAATTTGGTAAAAGTGAACGATGTGTACATTGGAGCTACATGGCGTGTATTATTCTCATAGTATATTCGTCGAACGCACTTAGGGACTCAACATGTAACCATGCCATGGAAAATATTGTAGTAAACTGTGTGAACATGGGATAAATAGTGTGTGGCCTTCAAGTTACATGGTCACTAGTCATGTAGGTAGTGTAAGAAGATACATGGATCATCTATGACTAAAGTACTATACTTCATGTATAATAGTTACATTATATGTACTCTAGATCACCTTGTTCCAAGTTGTCCCGGTCAACACAGGGTGTGTAATTAAATTCACTATATGTACTAAATACACATGGATTAAATTAATTCTAAATTAATTTATGGTTAATTTAACACTAATACACGATATGTACTCTTTTTTTGTCTGGATAGACTCCTTGGAAGCTTTGTATGGGATATTTAAATTTATTTCATTCATAAAATTAATTAATTAGATTAGATTTTCACGAAATTAAGAGGAATAGAGTAGACCGCATGATTCATATTAAATAATAATTAAAATGTAATTAAAAACTAATGAAACATTCATAAATCAATCAATGATATTTGAATAATTATAAATAATTGTGCAACCACACTGATACTACTTGAAGTTTTCGGGTACAGTGGAAGCATCAGATGGGGCATGCGAAAATCGTATTTTTATCATGATCAAAGATTAATCTAATATTTACATGGTGATAAAAATTGTGATCAATAGAATTTAATCAATGAATAAAGAAAATAGATAAACACAAAAACAAAAGTGCAGGATCATCACATATTATTTATAATTAATTTAAGCAGTTAAAGAATTACCATATAAGCAATTATTTCTTCATTTATGGATCTGAAAATGTTTATATATCATAGATTTATTGTATTTTTTGAATCAAGAATAGATTTCCTCTTGTAGAGATCTAAATGTGTTCTATGAACCTTTGAATGTCGTTTTAGGAATCTCTTGGTGATATCATGATAGATCCTAGTGCTTGCATCGTTTTCCTTTGATCTCCTCATGAACCGCTTCAATGAAGGGATCTCTTAAATCTATATAGACTTGATAGTGGTGTTGTAGAAGTGCTCACCATTCTTGAAAGAGTTCTTGGAGAGGAATCTCTCTAGGGTTTGAAATGATTCTCTCCAGATTTTTTTGTGCACAATACAAATGAATTGGATCTCTATCCATCCAATGGCCTGAAGGCCTTTAAATTTTAATTATTTAAAAAACCCCTTTTAAGGGTAGAAGGGGATAAACCCTAATAGACATGATCGACTTAAGACATATCATGATCCAAAGGTAAAGCGAGACAAACCAAAAAGACAATGTGGAGGTACCCCTCCCTAGCATAAAACCATGATAGGGCTCTCCACCATTGCATGGTTGAACAGAGAAAAATTTTCATGTGTCAAAGCATAAGCCAGATATGATGGCTGACACCATACCCTCTCAAACATCCAAATGTTAAAAGCATTGCACAGGTGAAAAACAATTTCTAGGACCTCCTCTAGTGCAAAATCCACAAGGTCAAGTCCGGGTGAATCACCATACCAACATACCTCTCAAGAAAAACCCTTCCATCATTCCAAAACCACAAGTCCAAAGCTCTACTACCATAATATACAAAACCCCACCGCCCTCTACTATACACACCCGCCACTATAGCATCAAAATCCTAAAATATAATCCAAAAGATGTAAGATTAAACCATCTTCACCTAGGACTGGATGGCCCAAACCCATGCTGAGGGAATGCCACTGATGAGGGAATTTGTGTCATCCTAAAACAGAAATTCCACTCTGGGAATGGATCTTCTCTGATCAGAACCATAGATTCAACCTCACTAGGTTCCAAAAAAAGCCTCACGGCGAGGAACCAGTGGAAAAGGGAAGAGAAAAACCACAGACTTCGATCCAAGCCAAATCCAGATCCATCCAATTGTAAAAACACAACATTACCAAAATGAAACCTGAAAAAAAAAACTAAAAATGAAACCCAAATCCATCCCCCTCCGAAACACGCATATATAGGGTGAGCCACACCAGAAACCGCTGAAGACCACCTGATCATGCCGACCAAGCCGAGAAACATTGAAAATGTCGAGCCTTATCAACGGAAGCGATGGAGAACCATTTTCTCCACTGATAACTAATTATTTTGATCATCATCTTCATAAGGGGCGGGCCGCACCGAGTCAAACATCGTAGCACCACCGAGAAGCGATGACGCTCAGCCCCACCAAGACTCTAAGCATTGTAACTGGAAGCGTGATGTCACCCACACCGAACCGAAGCCAGATACAGCCGCTGTGAATAGACCAGGCTAGAGGGGGAAGGGGAAACGACATTGGGAGAAACCCTAGGGGTCGTGAGTTTTGGAATATTTCTCTCCAAGGCTCCAAAAAAATTTCATTTCTTCTCTCTATAAAAATTGTATAATTGGGTTTATATACCAATAGGGTTAGAAAATAATAATTTTCCATTCACCCCTTATTATTTTCATAATCCATGAAAAATTCCATGTCTATAATAATAAAAATAATAATATGATTTCTTGAAATATGATAAACTCACAAATTAAATTAAATTTTATATATTAAAATAATATTTAATATATATTATTTCTCATTAGACCTTTAAATTTGGTCTATCATTCCTCCACAATATTTATCAATCCCTGAATAAGGACTATTTATTTAATAAATAAATACCACTACATTATTTACCAATAAATATATAAATATAATATTCATTAAATAGAAAATAAATATTTTTTAAATATTCTTGTCACATAATATTCTCTCAAATAACTCGTGGAATAATATATGAGATCAATAAAATATAAATAATTATTAAACCATGTAAATGAATGATATTTATTCAACTTGTTAAATAATAAATAATAATATATTATTTAATTGAGATTCTTGATACACTTGGTGTGTGACCCTCTAGGCATCTTCCTAAGTGGCATTAGATGAAGAAACCTAAAGTCCAATTTTATTATCTAACAACATGTCAAGTAACCTATAGAGAAAGAAGATAATATTAAAATGGTATAACACCGCATACAGATTCTTATTGTGTAATATGATCTCTTTTTCATGATATCTCTTGTCAAGGAGGTTGAATGATGGTTCCATTAACTTAGGTTCTCAATGTATCTTTCTTTGAAATTTTTGAAATTGAACTTACCTATAGAGCACCATGTCTTTGGATTTATTTAGAATATATGATTTTCATAAAAGATGATAAAATAAAAAATTATATTAAAAACATAAGGTACAAATCCTTTCTCGCATTATTCATTAATGAAATATTACTTTCAACACACCCAATGTATCCCACCTCACTGTGAACATATGTCTTCATAGTTTTCATAAATACATAAAAGTATGTAACTTATAATAATCATTAACAATAATCATAAATTATAAGGATCAATACAAACATCTGTAGATAGAAACATCCAATGACACATATAAATGTATATTTCCTACTGGTAGGTCTCATTCTCGTAATATCCTACAATAGATATTGCAAAGGGCATGCACTGTAAGAAGGTTCCTAAAATTCCTTTGAGTCTCCACCCCTGTTAAAATATATCATTTTTATCCCTAAAATGATTTTATCCAACTATAGAACATATATTTAAGAATACATTTATGGAATTTTTGGGTTCACATCATAGCGGGGAACTTCTATGACCATTCATTTCACATCTACTCTTAGGACATTATCACATACTATGTTACGCATAAGAACAATCATGATGTGATAAAGAGTTTATTGATATTCAAAAAAATGAATACATGTTATAAAAAATTACATAGAAATTGGTTCTAAAGAACCAACCCCAATAGTTACAATATACCTATCATATATCTTCTCATCCAAGAGTCACACTGTTTAGTATCACTGAGCCTTATCAGTGAAAACATTTGGCCACTACACTCACATATCAAAATCTCACCACCATATATTCTAAGATATACACTCATGCTTCAATCACAAATATACTAGAGAGAATTTATTCTCAGTTAGAGTCTTATTATTCTGATTCACTACTTGAACTGGTCGGTCCTCGAATGACGCATTTTTTCCAAGATCAATCTCATCAAAACTGGTCAAATGGGAAGGGTTGGGATGATATATATAAATATAATATACATGGAAAACATCATGAATAACATTATATCTCTAATAAATTTCTAACTGATGTTACATGATACCAATCCTCTCAACAACCTCAAATAGACCCACTTACATGGTTGAAAACTTCTCCCATCTTTGAATCGGATGGTTCCCTAAACATGGAGATACTCATAAGAATACTTGGTGAACAACATCAATCTCTAGAGGATGGTTTCACTAGTTAACATGTGATATCTTCCTACTCTAAGAGGTATATAACCCCTTCTTGATCAGTCAAATATACTCTGAATTCTCTTACAAAATATTCAATCTGGTAACCACGGACTCCTTGGACCCTAGATAATAAAGATTTTATCGACATGTTTTCCTATATAAATACATAAAAGTTTTCATATAAATCAATTCTTAATAACAATGTTTTGTAGGAAAAATCTGAAAGTTCAGGATTGTTCTCCCATGAACCACCAAAATCAAAGATGCATTCTAACAACATGTCCTCTAATACCTAAATGTTCCCTTCAAACTACCCATCAATCTAAGGATGGTGGGAAGTGATCAAGTTCACCTATGTATAAAGTGGTTTTAGCAACCCTCACTAGAATCACATTTTAAAACTATCATCCTTGTATGAAATGATTATCATATGTACCCCATGAAAACAAATTATATCCCAGATAGATTTCTAACCAATATAATCCAGGGAATATATCTTCTAGATTGATAAGAAATGAAAGAACTTCATCAATTGGTTCATGATAACCCATACCAAATCACTATTATGATATGACCACTATAATATCATCACAAATTTTATGGTCACATCATTCAACTTCCACTCAAGAATGGAAAATGAATGAAAAATACATGTTGATCATTGATTCTCAGCCTCCACTTGTGGACATATAGAGTATCATGAAATAAACCCTATAATGTCCTTCATCCCAGGCCACTAGTACTGACTCCAAATGTCATGATACATCATGGTAACCCCAAATTTAACAACACATATCAAGGCATGTGAATAATATATTATAACATCATTGTAGACGCTGAAAACAAAGTCTGAAACTCCTAGAGGATGTTTCGAAATGGAAAAGCGAAGTCATATTAGGAATCAGAGGCCCGGTCCGGAGGTCTGGGAAGTGGTGCGTGAAATAAAGGAGGGCTTTTGCGAAATAAAGATGTGCCCACGAAGCATTCCCAGGATTCGCGTAATCGAGCCGCTGGTTCGCACAATTTTGCGCGCCCTGGTTCCGCGCGGTGAAGCTTTGCACGCCGATGGTTCTTATCACCGAAACTTTTGCGCGCCGCCCGGATTCTACGCCGGCTGGTGCCTATAAATAGAAGGCGACCCCAGACGGTTTGGGGGTTGAGGAATTCGGATCGGCTCTCGGGCGTGCAATTCGACTCCCCCCTCGTGCAATATGACTTCTAGGTAATCCCCCTTTTCGTGCAACCTTTCCATGGGGTTCACCTTTGCGCACAACTCCAACGTCTTAAGTGAATTTGTCTCCTCCTCCGGGTACTTCCCTTTCACACGATCGTTGTCCCTTGCATGCAATACCCTTCTACGCGCGCAATACATTGCGCGCAATCACCTATCCGCATAATACTATGGCCCTATTGCATGCCATCCCGATGTTTTGCGTGCAAACCTTCCTTTTGCACGCAACACCCAGGACACCTTTACCTTGACGCCCCTTGGCTGCCTTTCCGCACCGGCACCTGATGTCTTCCCTGTCGGGCATGCGCGCCATGTGTTGTTTTCCCGTACGGCCTTCCAGGCTCATACGAAGTAACCTCAAGGTCCCTTGGGCGTTGTTTCCCATTGTGTTGCTTTTCCTTATGCTTCTCCGCATAGGCATGCTAACGGCTATAGCTTCTTCGCATAGCCATGCTAATGTGGACCCCCCAATGGTTCACCCTTCACCCCCCCCCCCCCTCACTACGGCCTTGTCGATGCCTTCCCTCCCACAAGGTTAGAGGGCATTGGGAATGTAAGCCCTAGGGGTGTGGAGCGAACCCACCTCATCCAAGCTACCGAACGTTAAACTGCTAAGCACCTTGTCCTTAACACATGACGTTAAACTGTGGTCCGACCCCATGCTTCACATGAAGGGTCCCCCCAACTTGGACATTTTTTACGCCTCTCGTCTCCACAGGAATGGACTCTTCCTCTTATGGAATGAGATCCTACTTGTCGGAGCGGTGTTTGTCCGCGGGCGAAGGGCTGCCTCAGAGCGTAAGCCCCTAGCCTCTCTTGTGGAAGGTTGAACCCGTGCATCTCCATACTTCCCCCCTGCCAAGGCCAGTGGAGTCCCTTTCCCACTATGCTTTGTCACACCACGGGCCTCCACTCTGGAGTAAGCCCTGGCACCCAGGGCTGCTAACCACGCGTAAGCCCCTATTTCCTCTTCGGGCCACTCAACGCGTAAGCCCCATTCCGCTTCTCATGAACGCACCCTTCGCGACGTGATTGTCTGGTCCATGTTGCCTCTTGTTTCTCCCACCAAGCATGACTCACGTGGGATTAGAGCGCACATCGACCATGAAATCCTCCTATGGGCCTCCTCAGAGCGTAAGCCCCATACCAGCGAACTATGTGGACTTTGATCCGTGCTAACGCATGGTACGTATGAAGCCTCCATGAGGTTCAAGCCCACCACCCAGTCATTCCGACCTCTCCACGTCGGTTCCCCGACCACGATGGGCCGTCTCATAGCATAAGCCCCATATCCACCATGGGCCACCTCAGAGCGTAATCCTCAGATCACTTGTCCTGCATGACGTTAAATTGTATGCCCTCATCCCGCATGACGTTAAACTGTATCTCATCTCGCATGACGTTAAACTGTATTCCCCTACTTGGGATGTCTCAGAGCATAAGCCCCATGCCTCACATCCACGTCTCATCTGGACTCCCCCCCCCCCTCAAGCACACGTGCCTTGGGAAGCTCATGCCCTAGCCCAGAGATCTTAATTCCTCCAGGCTCCAATCCATGCGTCCATTCTCACGGGTTTCCTTTTCAGGTGTCCCACCATGTCACCAAACTACGCGGACTTTGATTCCCTGCCATGGGGATATGTAGGAAGCCTCCACGAGGTTCAATCCCGCCACTCCATCATCCATCCTGATCCTTACCCGGGCCGCCACATCCCGGTGAGATCATGACACTCCACGCCACACCATAGTATCCAAGAATCCGCCCACGTCCTAGCCCCAACATCGGTGTTCCCCCTATGGGGTCCTTCAATATGATCCACTCTCAGTTTTTTGATCAGTCTGTTCCATCTTCGCAACACGTTAAACTCGTGACATATCCCGTGTTAAACATGGGAAGCTGAGGAAAACCTCATATGGTACATATTCTCTGCATTCTATGTGGGATGCCTCAGGCTTTCGCGCCTTCGAGAAACCCTGTGATAAGGGACAGAAGACAGACATGTTGATCCCCAACATCAATACATGCCAACGACACCCCAACGCGACCATTCTCCTCACCGAAGGTTGCTGCCTTGACAAGACAACTTAGAGCGTCTCGATGGAAGCAACGTAATTAACTGGAGTCCATGCAGATATGGAGCCGGGAATGAGCTTCACGAACCCATCTTAAATCTATGAGGGAGACCCGGATTAGGTGACGAGCTCCGAGGAGGAATCCATGGAAGGAAGAACCAACATACCATCATCCCAGTTTCGATCAATGAGAAAATGTCCCTAAATAAGGAACAGATGTCGCCCGCCTTTGGAAAGCTGGAATGCGGGGCGATGAGCCGCGCGTCCTCCCATGCGTGACAGACACGTGCGCGCGCCTCGACATAAAAGCGTCGAAAACAGAAAATGGTGAACCTGACGTGAATATCTTCTCCTCAATATGGGGACAGGTAGCGTTCAGGATGTTGGAAGATCATCATGTCACCAGGTCCGGGTACCTATCACCAGGACGTGAAACCCTCCAGGGGTTGAGGCAGTTAGGATGTTGTGCACTCCGTTCTGCGATGTCGTCATCATCGATCCATCTCGCAGACCACGGAAGACAGGACGACGCTGGGCTATTGGTTGTTGATTTCTTTTCCTGTTAGTACTAATCGGTTCATCTCCCTGCTTCCAGGATTCAGATCATTGCATCCGGAGCTCGATCTCCACCTGCCCACCGGCGCAGGGGCAGGGGCAGTACCGACGCGGCTACCCCGCGCGGTCCTACCTTTTCTACAGTCACTCCGGCTCTGATTTCCACGACTGTCACGCACTCACGCCCCCTCTCCCCTTCAAAAATCATCCAGCGAAGGGTGATCAATGACCTGGTTCGTAGGTACAATGAGGAAGGGATCATCCCCACCAGGGGCTGAGCCCATTTGGATCTAGAGGCGGTTGCTCCCCACTATCGTCGCCACCCCCGAGGGCCGCGCAGGGAGCTGCCGCTACCCACTCTGACGTTCAACCGCTTCGGGAGCCTATCCCCGGAGCACCTTGACACATCCATCCCCTATGCCAATGAGATGGGGGATGTCCGGGTCCGCCCAATCGGAGACCCGTCCCAGGGGTTAATGGCAAGAACCACTGCCAGGCTGCGTCGACATCATCGCCCGACTCCCCGGGCCGAGGACCAGGCAATCTTTGTGCCCACACCACCAGATCCAACCCATTTGACCCGATGCCAGCGTCGGGCGTGAGCAGAAGAGAGTCCCCGTCCTAGGGCACCAACCTCAGTAGCCACTGTGGCCCGAGCCACTGTTGACGCCTACTACCAGATCCCCACACACGTTGAGCAGGGGCAGTCACATGCCCGACTGGGATCGAGGCCCCGACCGCCCTACAGGTAGGTTGGGTCGACTCTCCCGGTCGCGGGCACTGGCAATGGCCACCATGGACCAATCCGCGATAGTGCCACCCATCCTGAAGGCTCATTCTGTGCCACTAATCTGGGATGTCGAAGGCTTCTTCACGACAGCTACGCTCCGGGTATGACTCCTTCCAGCGCCCACTGCACTGGTTATGAGGTCACTCCCCCTACCGCTGGCTGCGAGTATGGAGCCGTTGTGTATCCAGTCGCTCACTCACATGGAGGTCCTCCCCATGTCCCTTTCGACATCTGTCCTGGTGCTTCCCGCACCCCGGCCTTCAGTCCCCTTTGCCCCAACACTATTTCGGCCAGAGGACTACTTGACGGAAATCATCCTTACCCTGAGGAGCCACCCAGGGGCAGGATTGCGGGGCGTCGTCATAGTAGGAGGAATTTTAGGGGAGTCCAGACGAAAATTAGACCAGTCTGTTTCTCGGACTCTGAGGTGGAGTATGACTCGACGGTGGAACCTTTTCCCAGACCCTCTGAGTCAAGGACAGGGATGGGGATACAGCGCGTCAGTCTTGTAATCCCCAAATGCAAGATCCATATGATTCCCTCCTCCCTCCGAAGGTATATCCAGGAGGATGAGGACTTGTCATACCCCCAGGGGTCAAACCCGCAGTTACCACTGGCCTCCCCGGAAGCGCCTTCCACTTCAGTCAGGGAGGGTGGGGAACTTTTCTGGGGACCGATGGAAGAGTCGCAAGGCGACACACCCTTGGCAAGCACTGATTCTGTGACAGGAGGCCCATTCGCTGGCCTATCCTATCACGACGTGGCAGCCAAGGCACTGAAGCCCTTGGAGGATGACTCAGGGATCGGCGGCCAATCGGCATGTTCGCCATATTCCCCACCAGCTCAGCGACCTTCCTCGGTGTCGTTTCTAGCTCCCCGGTCCTTCTCGGTTGATGAGCTGGGGCAGCAAGGTCCGGACCCTGAACCAGAGTCATGGAGCTTCTGGACCGTCCTCACAGTGGGCCACTTCCCTGAGAAGTTTTGGCCGGTCGCAGGGTCAAATTTTGATATGCCAGAGGTGCTCACCCTGGGAGAGTTTGAATGTTTCCTCCAGACTCTTCGGTTGACTCACTCTCGTATTCTCCATCTGCTAGCGCCTTATCCCGGGAGTCAAGCACATCTTGAGGATATCGGTGAACAGTGTCGTCGGGTCGACCTGGCAGCGCTCCCTGCGGTTCGGCACCCTGAGTCACTTAGCCACCGTAGGGCCCTCCAGCAACAATGCGTTCAGATTTTTCAAGTACTCTGCAAGGTTATCGAGGAAGCCACCCCCCACGCGCACATCCGCGGATGGGGGCAGTACGCTGCCCTTCTTTTCTGTGCGATCTGCCGACAGCCCAATTCACTAGGCGACCCTGAAGGAATGTCGCCAAAGGTAGTGGAGGTCAACATGGATGACCTTTCAGATGAGGGAAACGGTGTGGAGCTCCTTGATGGGGACTCACCCCCTGAGGAAAATCCGCCACTGGACCCATCTGGGAGGATTACTCGCCACTAGAGGAGCCTCCTAGGTCTCCCCACACCCACTAAGGCACTGACATTGAGCCGAAACATCGGCAAGGGTAAAGAGTATGTCGGGGCTGTCAAGCTCGCCGACCCATCTGCCTTGGTCCAGAAGGTAGAGGAAGAATCCGAAAAGGCCACACTATGCCAGCAGCTTGCTGAGCAAAATAGGCTGGTTGATGAGCTCTTGGCCGAACGCATCGCAGAGCGGCGGCCTGACTACGGTAATCCTAGGCCAGGACAGCAGGGGCAGGAGCACCTACCCCTTGTGGAGATTCCCCCGGGAAACCGCAACCATGTCGCATTCACCGATAGGGGAGATGCCGGTGCCCATGGAAAGAGGGAGCGATACGTCTCTCCGAACCCTCCCAAGAGGCGGGATCACCTGGGGGACCATGCTCAGTTTCCTCTCGCTGCCCTGAGAGTTGCTCCGCCAGCCGCTCTGCGAGCTGCTAAGCTTGACTACTAGATTAGAGAGCCCGACAATGCGCTTGTGTTTAGAGATCCCCGTCCGGACAGGAATCTATGTCCGGACGATCTGATGGAAGTGCTCATCACCCGCTTGGAGGCCCTGGAAACTCGATAGGCGGCAATCCCACCGGATGGAAAGCCATACCCAGCATGGGTGGATGATATGCCGGCCCCGCCGGGGTTTGGGAACCCCACCTTCTCCCCCTTTAATGGAACCGGAGACCCACCACAACACCTGGCCCACTTCAACTCGAGGTGCGGGCCTATGTTAGGGACTCCGGCACAGTAGGAGGTTGCCAAGCTCTGTTGCTTCATTCAGACGCTGGAAGGACCAGCCTTCGTCTGGTACAGCCAGCTCCCTGTTGGATCTGTGAATAGCTGGGAGGACCTTCGCTGGCAATTCCTATACCAGTTCAGTTCCACAACCCAGAAGAAGAAAATTGCAGACCTCATCAGGTGCAAACAAAGGCCCGATGAGCGGGTCGCAGACTTCATCGCCCGGTAGAAGGGGCTCACTTACTCCCTTGAGATGCCACTAACGCAGGAAAAATTACTGATAATGTGTGTAGGTAACGTCAAGGAAAAGCTGTTTCCTTCTCTAATCACTCAGAATTACCCTGTAGGGTTCCGGTATTTCTCGGACAAGGCTCAACACCTCGAAGAAGCCCTGCAACAAGCCAGTTTGGCACGCTCGCTGCCTCCTGTAATCCCTGCAAGGAGAGCCGCCAAGGCCAAGCCCACTGTTGTAGCATAGTTAGAGGCCCTCAGACAGCTAGATTTGTTACCAGTAAGGCTAGATCTGCAGCCTCATAGGGGTCCACCACCATGAGCATAGCCTCCAGCCTAGCAGCGACCGCCTCAAAATCGACAGGTGTCTCCGCGTAACGCACCGCCACCACCTAGGTGAGATAATCAGGCTCCCCCTCCTCGACATTCTCCTCTGTCCCCTAGTCATGGTCAGCCTCCAAGAGCCCCCTTTCCAGATAGAAGGAATCGGACTTACTCGTTTGACGAGGCCCAGGTCACAGGCTATTTCCGCAGCGTCTTGGAGGAGAGGATCGTGTGGCTTCCTGAGTGCCGAAAGCCAGAAGAGGCGTGTCTCACTGATCATCCTAACTACTACCCTTATCACAGGATCCTGGGGCACACCATCCAGTGATGCTATGTGTTCAAGGACTGGCTCCAAGACCAGATTTACAATGACATAGTCGAGTTGGGCCCAGCCCCAGCACAGGTGGCAGGTGTCTTCGTGAGATCAGATGGCAGCAGCGGTAACGAGGATGAGTGGCAGCAGGTTTCCGACCGTGGGTCCCATAAGTATAGCGATTGGATGGCCCTCAGGATGGTTTCTCGTGCCAATGGAATCATCTGTGCCCGCCTAAGCCAGCCAGAGCCCTCAGAATCTGCGAGCGCCACTTTGGCATCGTCGTCCCAGCCTACCTCTTCCCAGAAGAGCAAGCGGCGATGCAAGAAGAAAGAACGTTCCCTTCCAGTGTCGTCATGTTCCCACACTCTTGGCGATTTTATTCCCCCAGAGATGGGGATCCCTCTGAGACTCCGTCCGGTAGCAGATGACTCCTCGAGTGAAATCCCGGGGTACTCTTCGGTTAACATCGTAGAGTTGGTAAATCCCTTTTTGGCTCCCGATGATGAGGAACACCAGGTGGACTTCCACAATGTCCCCAGAAGTCGCCAACGTCAGCGGAGCCGTGGCTACGCGAATCACTAGTGCACGACAGTCGTCACCTCCAGCCAGGCCATGCATGCTACTGAGACTAGGCAGCATGCCCGATACGGAGATCAACGCACGTTGTCCCCTCAACCGGTGTCGACAGGTTCACCTCCACCACCGTTTGAGTTGCTGGATTATGCGGGACCACCTCGTCCATGTCGCAATCAGCCCTTCCCTTCCATCGGCTGACTACAGCCTTCTGGTCCTAATGCGGCAGCCACCTCCCGGGCTTCGAATAGTGAACAGTGAGACATGCCTAGTACCAGTCAGTCACCGGTCCCACCGGCAGGGCCCGTCATGCCTCCAATCACAGAGCGGCCTCCTGTAAGCAGAAGCTCGCGTTTAGCTTGAAAGTATGATGTCCTGAAGCACCTGTTCGGAATTCCGGCAAGGCTTTCTATCCTTGAGGCCCTGCGCCTGTCATTTGAAATGCGTGAGGCACTCTCCGAGGATCTAAGGCGCCCCCTTTAATTAGAGATGGAGGTGGAGGCCGTAGAATCTATCCACACTGAGGTGATTGAGGACACCGAATGTCAGGCGGTTATCTCATTTTCCGGTGAAGATGAAGACCCTCCCATACAGGGGCACATTCTCCCACTGTATGTCACTGTCCAGTTCAATGGTGTGGAAGTTCACCGCTGTCTTGTTGACACAGGTTCCGGGATTAACCTCATCCCAACTCAGACACTGCAGAAACTGGGGTTGTCTGAGGATGATTTAACTCCCTCCGACCTTAGGATCCAGGGGTATGACAGGACCGAGAAAACTCCACTCGGAAAGATTTGTCTGAAGACCCAGTTCAGTGGCCTAATTGCCAATACTGAATTCATGGTTGTCTCTCAGGACACTGCCTACAACGCATTGATGGGCAGGCCATGGCTCCACCTTCACGTAGTGGTCCCCTCATCGTATCACCAGTTCCTCAAATACTCCCTCAAGGGTCGAGTGGGCATTCTCCAAGGAGATGCGTCTCCTTTTGCCTCTTGTGAAGCCCGTTATCTGGACGCTGATTATTACAAGAGCAAGGACAAGCAGATCCTGGTAGGTGAGGTCGAGCCCGCCACTGTCGCGAGTGGTCCCTGGGAAGGATTGGACGACGCATATGTCTTCCCAATCCATCAGTTGGAGGCCACAACCCCTGACATGGGGCAGTGCTTTGTTGTTTCAGGTACCAAAGGAAGGAATATTTTGGGGTCCAAGAGACGACGGTAAATCACCTCGTACTCTTACACCGACCAGGCTCAGGTGATCCCCGAGCCTCCTACCCCTATACGATATCGGGATGTTGGGCTCATGGCAACGATAGTAAATCATACGTGTCTGTTTCATCGGGCCGTAATCAATCGGCTCAAGCCAACACGCCACCACTGCTTTGATGTCATAAAGCATGGACCCTTGGGCCGAAGGCTAGATGGGATTGGATCAACCACCTTTGTAGCCATGGTCTCCGCAGTGCATGGGTCCCCTGACGTGGAGACCTCTGCCGCCCAAGTCGGCACCAGCTTCCCATCAGGGTATGGAAGCCCTAAGACGACTCCCCCCGTGAATGATCCTTCCACGATCGGAGAGGAGGACATGGAAGATTCTCCTCCTTCCTTTGAGGAGGGAGTCCCCACCATGGTCGATGAGTTAGTGTAGGTGAACCTCGGTAGCGAGGCGGACCCGAGACCCACATTGGTCAGCGCTGCTATACCCCCCCAGGGACGGCAACGGTATGTAAACTTCCTCAGACAGCACCGTGATGTGTTTTCCTGGAGTTATGATGAGATGCCAAGACTAGATCTCCAGGTAGCCGTCCACCGCCTTGGCCTTCCAGTAAACCATCGCGGGTTCAAGAAGCCTCCCAGAAAGATGCACCCCTCTCACGGTGCCATGGTTGAGGCTGAAGTTGATAATCTCATCAAAGCCAACTTCATCAAAGAAGTCCAGTACCCCCGGTGGCTACCCACCATTGTGCTAGTTAGGAAGAAGAATGGGTAGATCAGGGTCTGTATTGACTTCCGCGATCTCAATCGCCACTGTCCGAAGGATGATTTTCCCCTTCCCATGACAGAGTTGTTGATCGATGCCATGGCCTGGTTCCAAGCCCTTTCCTTCATGGATGGGTACTCCGGGTACAACCAGATCCGGATGGCCCCCGAGGATGAAGATTTCACTACCTTCAGGGCCCCCCAGGGTACTTTCTGCTACCAGGTTATGCCCTTCGGCCTGAAGAATGCAGGTGCCACCTATCAACGGGCCATGCACCACATATTCAAGCCGATTCTTGGGACACTGGTGGTGTTTTACGTGGATGACCTGGTGGTTAAGTCTCGTCAGCACCAGGACAATCTCAAAGACCTTGAGAAATTGTTCGTCTTCCTCTATTCTCACCACTTGAAGATGAACCCATTGAAGTGTTCCTTCGGGGTCACCTCCGGAATGTTTCTTGGCATCATTGTTAGGTATCGAGGCATCAAGATTGACCCAGACAAGGTCAAGGAGATCAGTCAGATGCCTCCTCTGAGTAATATTCGAGAGCTGAGAGGCCTTCAAGTCCACTTAGCCTATATACGCCGATTCATTGCGAATATGGCTGGAAAGTGTAAGCCCTTTTCCCGTCTCATGAAGAAGGGTGCCGCCTATGAATGGGACGAGGAGTTTCAGGTCACTTTTGAGGAAATCAAGCAGTATCTGCTTCAACCTCCGGTCTTGATGCCACCTGTTTCCGGAAAGCCGCTGGTCCTTTACGTGACCGCCCTGGAGCGATCCCTCGGCGCACTTCTCACCCAGAAGAACAACGAGGGAACAGAGAATAGCCTCCACTACCTCAGCTGCATGCTCCTAGACGCGGAAATTAAATATTCCCCCATCGAGAAGAGATTCCTGGCGCTTGTATTTTCCATGAAGAAATTGTGGCACTACTTGCATCACCATGAGGTACAGCTGGTCTCTTGGGTAGACCCGTTGAAATATATCCTAAACCGACCTATGTTGACTGGCCGATTGGCGCGCTGGGTGGTGATCCTCCATCAGTTCGACCTCAGGTTCGTACCTCAGAAGGCTGTCAAAGGACAGGCGTTGGCAGTCTTCTTAGCTGCCCACCCAACCTCCCCGGACCAGCCACTGGATCTAGGCTTTCCTGATGAGGCAATCCCCTCAGTTGATCACGCCATCCCATGCTGGCAGATTCACTTTGATGGTGCCTCCCGGATCCCCACCGGTAGAAGGCTCAACGATCCTAGGCTTAACAGAGTGGGCCTAGGTATCGTCTTCATCACCCCGGAGCAATCCGTTCTGTCGTATTCGTTTTTGTTGTCAGAAGGATGCACCAACAATGAGGCAGAGTATCATGCCCTCATTATTGGCCTCAAGTTGGCTCTCGAGATTGACGTACCCCATCTGTATGTAAAGGGGGACTTCGAGCTAGTCATCAAATAGGTCAATGGTGACTATGTTGTCAGAAAGCCGGAACATGTTCCATTGTTGGAGTGCACCCTCCATCTAATGGCTAAGTTCCACTCTCGGCCAGAGGTCGTTCACATTCCCCGGTCGCGAAATAGTCGAGCAGATGCTTTGGCCAACCTAGCCGCATCACTTGCGGAGCCCAAACAGGATGACCTAATCGTCCACGTGGCGCACCGTAGAATCATTGATCCCGTTATTCCGTAAGGCGATCGTGGCCCACGAGTGAACCATCTCACCGCTGGTGCCCCTACGTCAGGATCCCCTGTGGCTTCAGGCACGGTAATCGGGACAGTTCCTGACTGGAGGACGCCCTTGGTTGAATATCTCCGGCATGACAATCTTCCACCGGACCGAGCCGAGCGAGAACGGATCCGACGCCACACGCCGCAGTTAACCCTTCAGAATGGTCCCAGCCTTGAGAAGATCCTTTACAGGCGCGGATTTGATGGTATTCTCCTCCGTTGTCTTCAAGGAGTTGAGATCCCATAGTTCATGCAAGAAGTGCATGCTGGTTCCTGTGGCGCCCACCAGGCCGGGTCGATGTTGTCCCACCAGATTCGGAGGCTGGGATACATCTGGCCCTCCATGATCTACGACTACATTGAGTATGCCAAGAGGTTTCATGTGTGCCAAGTACATGCTAACATTGTGCATCGGCCACCAGATCCTCCCCATACTACCAAGTATTCTTGGCCCTTTGTAGTCTAGGGGTTGGATCTCATGGGGCCTTCCCCGCTGGCGACGGCCCACCAGTGCTGGTTCATCTTAACCTCTACGGATTTTTTCTCGAAGTGGGCAGAGGCAATCCCGCTCAGGGAAGTCAAGGCATGTTCTATCGCTGACTTTGTGAGATTCAATATCATCTATCGGTTTGGAGTACCTCACGCTATACTCACGGATAACGGAACCAACTTCCGAGCAGCAGGGCTGAAGAAATTGTACGCTAAGTACAACATTCTCTCTAACTACACCTCCCGCTACCACGCGCAGGTGAATAGACATATTAAGTCGTTTAACAAAACCCTATCTAACATTATACAAAATATGGTTGGTCAGAATAAGAAAAGTTTGCCGGAAAAGCTCCCCAATGCCCTCTGGGATTATAGGACGACAACTCGTAACTCCACCCAGGTGACTCCGTATTCCCTGGAATATGGATCTGAGTCCGTCCTGCCCATCGAGATCCAGTTTCCCTCATTACGCACAGCGGTCTACGACCAGAAGGTGCCAGATAGAGTTGTCGAAATCCTTCTAGCCGAATTAGAAGCACTGAACGAAAATAGGCTCCACGCTTTACATAAATTGGAAAGGCATTAGAGCAGGATAGATCGAGATTTCAATAAAAAGGTTTGCCTCCACTCCTTCATGTAAGGTGACCTGGTGATGACTCTCAGAGCGCCAATGAATCCCGGCAGGAAACCACCCAAGTTGGAGCCCAAGTGGGAGGGGACTTTTATTGTCCATAAGGTCTATCCCAATGGCGCGTATTCCCTAGTGACTATGGATGGTGAGCACATAACTCCTACCACCAACGCCAGGTTCCTCATGCAGTACTTTGCCTAAGCCTACCTCGGGTCCAGCATGACCTTAAACTGTATGGTCTAGCATGACCCTAAACTACACCTTGGTCTGAGTTCTAAGACCTAAAACTAAGATCCATATATCATCCAAAGTCATGTTAAACAGTGCTTCTATAACTACATATGGCTTGATTCTTATCCTAATGAGATACGTAGGAACGCCCAGACATTTCTTCTCGGGTCCAGCCCCAGGAGCGGCCAGATCTTCCGTCTTTGGGTCCAGTTTGAGGTCAGTTAATGCATCGTTCCTGGAACGCCTTTGGGACCTTGACCAAAGGATCACATGGCGTGGTATGGTATTATGTCCTCATTCGCGTTGGGTTTGCAATAGATGCACCACGCGCGCCATGTTCTCAGGATTATCCCTCCTATGTCGTGTTCCCCATGATATTAAAAGGCATCGTTTAGAACTATGTATGGCTTGATTCCCATATTTATGGGATATGTAGGACCGCCTGAACACTTAGATCTCAGGTCCAGCCCTGTCTCTTAGGAGATCCCACGATCTCCCGGTTGCCTCGGTCTTTTGGCCTACCCTTCCCTCGGGAATCCCCCATCTTTTGGCTGCTCTTATACGGATCCCTTAGACCCTTTCCAGTGGTCCGCTGATGTGTTCAGAGCACTCTGGTCTAGGACTTGGAGTGTCAGATTCAACTTAGACATGTTTTCGTCCACTTGTCAAGCTTTCTGTTCCCCTTCATTCAGGCCCCACCATCCTTCACACCTGGAGGGACCCCCAAGAACGACCTGGATACAACGCGTAAGGGCTCTCCTACCATCACGGGCCAATTCCCTCGAGGGTTTTGGGTGACTAATTGATACAAATATCGTGTTGCGAACATGGTCAGCGGTTGATACTCATTTTTTCCCCTACTTCTAGGCTAACGCGATAGGATGTTGTGTTGCGAACATGGTCAGCAGTAATCCTCAGTCGTCACGCCGGCTTCCTCGGACCTTGAATGTGGGTTTCATGATTCACATTGTGTTCTGCCCCCCACCATGTCAAGGTGGAATCTTGACACTCCTTGTACTAACCCTCAGTACACCCCCGCACATCAGACAGACCGAGTTGCGTGACAGTGTCTCTCAGGGCTCCCGCGATCTGAGCACTAGAGTATGTGCTTGGGTCTCTTCTCTATAGGTTTTGTGCAGCATGACCCTCATCCCCATGGGGAACGAGGAGTCGCCCAGACATTGCATTTCGGGCCCAGCATAGCTGGGAGCTAGCGTCTCCTCCCCCCCTGATTGTTGAACCCCCGTAGGCCCCTTTGGCCCGAGGCTCCTCTCTCGGAACCGCGCAAGGTGATGGTATGGGATTACGCCCTCACCCCCATTAAGTATGATTTATCGCATCGTGCGTGTTCCTGTTGGTCCAAACCTTACGACCTTAAACTCTGTTGTTGGTCCAAACCTCACGACCTTAAACTGTGTTGTTGATCCAAACCATACGACCTTAAACTGTGATGATGGTCCAAACCATACGACCTTAAACTGTGATGTTGGTCCAAACCATACGACCTTAAACTGTGTTTCTGGTCCAAACCATACAACCTTAAACTGTGTTGGTGGTCCAAACCATATGACCTTAAACTATATTGCTGTTCCAAACCATACGACCATAAACTGTGATGATATCATCCTGGCCGCACGACGAAAAATGGCACCGCATTGTGATGACCTCCCCATGGGGGACATCACGCCAGGTATTGGTCGATTACCATGCCGCTTGTCAATGCCTGTTATGGCTTGATTATTGTGGAGAGGCCATGAATTTCTACCCTAGGCTAGTCGCCCCACAAAAGAAAAACCATTTACCTTCAAGAACAAACAAGACATATCAAATGCTGCTTCTTTTGATGTGAGGGATAGACCAGCACGACTCCTTCATCCTTTGCTCATGCGCCATATCGCTCCATGCCGCATTTCAAGAACTATGTATGGCTTTATTATCATCCTTATGAGATACATAGGAGCTCCTGGGAACATCCCCACTGGCCCATCCTAACTTTTCATGTTCGTTCTATCGGCCTAAACGCGTCCCTAGGAGCGCATAGTAATCAAGGCTTTTTTCCCCACACTCACGTTAGGTCTTGAAGCCACCTTACCGTGTGTCTTCCATTCCCCTTCTCCTTTGGTTCATGTTCTAAGACCTAAAACTAAGATCCTTTGCTTGGATTTCCGCGACTCGGTCTCTCTTGTGGGATTGTACAGTGTGGTGTAGGATCATGTCCTCATTCACGACGGGTTACCCGCTGTGTCATGCCTATCCCCACATGAGATGTGTCCCCCGTCCCACACGACATTAAACTATATTTCTTCTAGCATGACGTTAAACTACCTCTCTAGAACTACGAGTGGCTTGATTCTCATCCTAATGAGATACGTAGGAATGCCCGGACATTTCGTCTTGGGTCCAGCCCCAGGGATTACCAAACCCCATCCCTCCTTATTGTCAGCCCCTCGGTATGACTTCGCGGGAAGTGGTGTAATCATGACATCCACCCCGAATAAGTTCGAGATGCCCCATAGTGGTAATGGGAAGCGGTAGTTATCTCGCCAGAGAGGTCCTTCTTGAAAATTGTGATGACCCATGACCAGGTTGGTATGTCCGCCTGATGCGCCTCTGCCACGGTGGTGCAATTTCGGGAGTGTTGGACTCTGTTCAAACAAACCACCAATCCACCTTCCACGCTTTGTGTACCCATTTATTCGGATCCTCATTCTCTTTCATGTCTGACGGGACCCCCTAATAGTATGGATGACAGACCTACGGTCCACCTACTGTCATGGGACAACGTTCCGGAGGACTGGTCATGTTTGACGGGACCCCCTAACCATATGGGTGATAGACTTTGGTCCGCTTGCTACCACAATATAGATGATAGACCTTTGGTCCGCCTATTGTAGCAACATGGATGATAGACCTATAGTCCGCCTGATGTCCTGGGCCAACGTTCCGGGAAACTGACCGACGATATTTGAGTTAGGCCCCGTGTTGCGAACATGGTTAGTGGTCAGTCCTAATTTATTGTCCCCACTCTAGGCCAACATGATATGGACGCTGTGAATCTGTCACTATTAACAGTTATCCTCCATCGTCGCGCCCCACAGTGTTGCGAATTCAGGTAGCGTGATTCACCTTTTCATTCCATATCCCTATGTTCGGATGGATTTCAATGCCCCCGGCATTTCCCCGCTCGTGTCTCAGAGCACATTGAGAAGGTGATATATCAATCGGTCTGAGGTCTCCTCCTCAGAAATCCAGGACCAATTTTGGATGCCTGAGGCTTGGTCAATGCCCCATAGTTGGACGAGATGATGACATGAGTATCCTTTGCTTCTCGTGTTGGGTGCGACCCACAAGAGCTTAGTGATGGGTTGTTATTCATTTCGGAATTATGGTTGAGAATATTAAACCAACGGTACAGATGAATGGATTTGGCCAGTTATTGGATTGAGATAGTGATCAGTACAATCAAGAGGTTCATGAGATGGCCAAAACAAAGACCTTAAGGATTGGCGCGCTGAATCGACCTTTCCAGCACTGCTACCCTTTGGCGGGTAGCCTCCAGGACCGTTTCTCTCTCCTCGAAGACTCTCTCCTCATCGGCCACTGCAGAGCGTAGCTCGCCAATCCTAGCTTGTGTCTGCGCCCGTTCGGTTCGAAGTACGGTCATCTGGTGACTTGCCTCCATCATTTGTTCCTGCACGTCAGCCAGCTGGGCCGTCAGTTGCTCCACAAGCTCAGAGCATGTTGCAATGAAGGCCTCCTTATCTGTCTCCTGCCCTTCGAGGTGCTGGACCTCCTGCTCCGCCCTCAGCAACGTTTGGGCGCTCGCCAATCTTTCCCGACTCTGGGAAACGTTGGCGCGCTGGCTGCTCTCACGAATCTTCTATGCCATGTAATCACGGACCGTCATATGAAGGCGATGAGCGTCAGCCCCTCCGGCGCACAGGAAGCGTAGCCAGGTCTAGAGTGATCCCATCCGCCTCAGCCAATCCGAATGGGGTTGTCTGAGGAAGTGTCGGATACACTTCCACCCTTTGCATCGTGTCATCCAGCTCTCCTCGGCTGCCTCTGAGTCCGAGTCATCTACATCCTCAGGGTCAATGGGTCGTTATGTAGGGAAGGTAGCCAGAAGATCGGCAGTAGGATCTTCCATAGGGATGTCTTCGTGAGGAATAGGATCCTCGATGCCCGGGCAACCTTCCTCTCTCGCCCCAGCAGCGATGATGCCTCCGTCAACCTCTGATCTCGCATCAAGAACAGCGTCGCTGATGCTCGCTGCCCACTGCTCACCAATTTCCAGGGTTGACTCAGTATAGGGAGCATGTTCTGAATGAGGTGGTATGTCCACCACTGGTCCGCTCACGGACGGCTCGGGCTCCGCAGCCTGACGAGCCTCCAATGTTGATATCACTACGCAAGGCGTACATGAATTAGTTGGGATCTTTTGATAACAAGCGCCAGTAGTGAAGCGTGAGACTTACAGGATTCCAGAGCGTCGGTCTCCAATGTTCCAGCCGCTGCAGGAGCCGCCATGATAGGATACCCCTCTACACTTGTTAATTCAATGATGGGTGTCAGATCCCCATCATGTCCCACCGGTTCCTCTCCTCCCTCCTCTGGTGGGGACTCCCGTCCAACACTTAGCCACACCTGAGTGAGGCAGAAAGATGGTTCAGAAATTGGAAAGGAGAATGGATGATGAAGGAAAATGAATGAAGATAGAGAAAAACCTCGAGTATCTCGGTTATGTTGAGATTAGAGCCGACAATATCGCCTCTCTCTCGGAGACTCCCTTGGTAGGTCACCTCTTGCGACCCCTCATCTTTGGGTTCTCCTTCTTCTTCATCTTCTCCTTCTCCTTCATCTTCTCCGGTCTCCTCCTCCCCCTCCGACTCCTCGTCGTTGTCGCCTTCTCCTGGTGGCATCACTTCCAAATCATGCTCCTGGCCAAGCATCACTTTTACTAGGAAAGGTGGCTCCACACGCCGACCTCTTTGGCATGCTTATGTGTCTATGGCCATCAGGTAAGCATGTCACCGATGGAAATTTATGCAGTCTGTAACTCGAACGAGCCCGACCTCTGGCAGCTGGATCCCGTTTTGCATGATCTTCTGCCAGACGACTTCAACGCTCAGTGATTGCCGCAGGGTTATCTAGGCCGACCACAGTGCCGGGAAAACTGCATCTTGGGAAGGTTCGAGCAGGTATCTTATCTGCTTCCCGGGCAGTTCCTTGTCCGCCTCATGTGACCCCCCCACAGGCAACGAGCTCACGGCGGCGCTGCTTGATGTTCTCGCTGTTGAAGTCTCGACCTGCGTAGGCCTCGCTGCCTGACGCACCCCCGGTTCCCCTCTTCCTAAATCCCCTTGCCTTCTCTCCCGTTGCCCGGTTTCCACGCGAGTAACCTCAAGTTTACGGACTCGCTTGTGTAAAAGCCCCTTAGGGTACGCGATGGTCCAGTGTTCAACATACTCGGTTGCTAGGCCAGCATCAACCCCGGTGGGAGGAAGATTAATGACATCGCCAGATCCGAAGGTGGTAAACATCAACCACATATGGCGTAGAACGTAGGAATTATTCTCCTGCCAGACAGCCGTGAATACCTTCTTTGTCATTCGTTGGAGGCACCTAAACTTCCTGGCGAATCAGGATGGCATGTAAGGCTCGCAGATCACCTTCCCGTCGATCCGAGCCATGAGCACCCCACCTCAAATGCTCTGGAAATATTCCTTTTGTTCCAGAGAGCCTCACACATTTTCCACCATCTGGCCGACCGGGGTGGGGCACAAGCTAAAGTGGAAGTTTTTGTGGTTGCCGATGCAGATTCTCACGGCCTCCTCATTGAGAGTCATCGGTGCCACCCCTGTGGTGTTCAGCAAGGATGGTCGTAGGCCATTTCCTGGAGGACGGATGGCATTTGGGAAAGTGTACCTGCCAAGGTAAGCCGCCACCCAGCCGTGGAAGATTTGGAAGGGGCCACATACTCTTCGAGGTGACCCTCCTCGTGAGATGCATACCAGGATAGCATACAGCTTAGCTATTACGGGGACACCCAAGTTGAACCATTTGTTGGAGGCCATGGTGCCCGCCATCACCAGTGTTGTTGGACGGATGCCCATCCTCGCGTCCCGCATCGGCAGGAGCCACCCGCTCCTGAAGGTGGAAAGGAACCCGGCATACCGTACATTCGGGTCCCGGGCCTCGATGACGTGATAGCCCCATGATTTGTATTGCCCCGCATCTAGGGTCCTCCAGTATGACCCATCCCTGCTCCTCTGAGCCACGGTTAGACACCGTTTACCCTGTCCCGTCATCTTGACGGTCAGATCCTTCTCAAGGAACAGGCTGAACCAACCCTTGTAGGCAATGTACTTTAGGAAGTCCTTGACCCCCAGCCTCTCTTTGTCCAGCTCCAGCAGGTGCCACGTCAGCATTGGCGTCCGTGACCTGTCTTCCCAGGTGTTCCTTGGTGGAATCAACTCGTCATATTGGTATCCCTCCAGTGGGATACCCCCAATGCATTGAAAGTCCTAGAGTCTGATGCCGACTTCCCCATGATGAAGGTGGAATGTATTGGTGTTAGGATACCACTGGGTGAAGAGCTCTGGCCCGAGCTCAGGTTGACGGTGGAAGTGGAGCTACGATGTCCATACCGCCTCGAACAGGCCAATATACCGCAGTTCATCCCCGAACTGGTCGCAGGTATGGTGAACCCAGAATGCCCAGGCCCACTCGCTGGTGAAGTTGCCCCTAGACCTTCGGTCCCAATCCTTCATCCAACCCTTCGTTCCATCTGTGACGCTCTGACGGAACGTGCTCATGTAGAGGGCTGGAGAATTCTCTGTGATGGGCTCGTCCCCTGTAATGGTCCTGGTCCTCGGGTTCAGGACATATACATCCATATGTCTATTTTCCCTGGAAGGACGGCCATTGTTGGTGATGTTGTAGTGAGGAATCTCGTCCTCCCGGGTCACCCATGACCGCGGTGTGTCCACCTCAAAGCCCAGCAGGGGCACCTCCTCCAGAATACCAAAATTCCAGAGCGGGAGGTTGTCAGACAACAGATACATCTTCTGGGATGGAGTCAGCAGATTGAACAAGGTCAGGTTGTTGGAAACAATCACCTTGCTGCCATAAACCTCCTCGTTCGCCGCCATTTCGGTCCTACGAGCGGTGGCTTCCCCCTCCTCAACTCGGTTTGTGGCCATCTCGAATATTTCGGGAGTTGCACGAAACTGGGATGTAGTGCGTGGAATCGGAGAGTGCTGCATGAAATCTGAAGTGGCGGTGCGAAATCTGGGAGTTGAGCGCGCAATCGGCAGGCTCAGCGCGGAATGCCCTGAGTAGGCGCGCAAGGATGGCCAAAATTCGGAAGGAATTCCGCGCTGCTAGAGCATTTTTTACGCGCAGCCGCTGGAGAAATTTTAAGCACAAGAGCTATAAGCCTATCGCGCGGAAAAGCTGTGGTACGGATTTGGGACCCAGCACCCCTTTTTATAGGCGAGTCCAGGTTTCTGTTCCATGCGGAAATTAAATTCCACGTCGATCCGTCGTTTTGCGTGCCGCGTGGGTTGTTTAAGTGCTAAGTGCCTCGGACTGGCTCTGCTTCGACATTTTGGCATTTCCCTCGGAATCCGATCGTTGTGACCTCTCACTGATCCAATCCCAAGGGGGGCATTTTTAAACGCCAAAAAAAAGTTCGCAACTCTTAGAGGAAGTTTTGAAATGGCAAAGAGAAGTCATATTCGGAATCAAAGGCCCGATCCGGAGGCCCAGAAAGTGGTGCGCGAAATAAAAAAGGGATTATGAGAAATAAATATGTGTGCGTGAAGCATTCCTGGGATTCGCGTAATCGAGCCGCTGGTGCGCGCAATTCTGCATGCCCCGGTTCCACGCGGGGGAGCTTTGTGCGCCGACGATTCCCGTCGTGGAAACTTTCGCACGCCGTCGGGGATTCCACATTTGCTGGTTCCTATAAATAGAAGGCGACCCCAGACGGTTTGGGGGTTGAGGAATTTGGATCAGCTCTCGGGCACACAATTCTACTCCCCCTGCACAAAATATGACCTTCAGGTAATCCCCCTTTTCGTGCAACCTTTCCCCAGGGTTTGCCTTTGTGCGCAACTCCAATGGATTAAGTGAATTTGCCTCCTCCTCCGGGTACTTCCCTTGCACGCGATCATTTTCCTTTGCGCGCAATCCCCTTCTACGCGTGCAATACCTTGCGTGCAATCACCAATCCGCGCAATACTCTGGCCCTATTGCATGTTATCACGGTGTTTTGCGCGCAAACCTTCCTTTTGCGTGCAACACCCACGACACCTTTACCTTGACGCCCCTTGGATGCATTTCCGCACCAGCACCTGATGTATTCCTTGCTGGGCATGCACGCCATGCGTTTTTTCCCGTACGACATTCCAGGCTCATACGAAGTAACCTCAAGGTCCCTTGGGCGGTGTTTCCCATTGCTTTGCCTTATGATTCTCCGCATAGGTATGCTAACGGCTACTGATTCTTCGCATAGACACGCTAACGTGGACCCCTCAATGGTTCGCCCTGCGGCCCCCCTTCACTATGGCATTGCCGATGCCTTCCCTCCCACAAGGGGTAGAGGTAATTGTGTATGTAATCCCTAGGGGTGTGGAGTGAACCCACCTCGTTCAAGCTGCAGGACGTTAAACTGCTAAGCACCTCGTCCTTAACACATGACGTTAAACTGTTGTCTGACCCCGTGCTTTGCACGCAGGGTCCCCCAGCTCGGACATTTTTTACGCCTCTCGTCTCCATGGGAATGTACTCTTCCTTGCATGGAATGAGATCCTCCTTGTCGGAGCGGCGTTTGTCCGCGGGGGAAGGGCTGCCTCAGAGCATAATCCCCTAGCCTCTCTTGCAGAAGGTTACACTCGTGCATCTCCGTACTTCCCCCCTGCCAAGGCCAGTGGAGTCCCTTTCCCACTGTGCTTTGTCACACCACAGGCCTCCACTCTGGAGTAAGCCCTGGCACCCAGGGTCGCTAACCACGCGTAATCCCCTGTTTCCTCTTCGGGCCGCTCAACGCGTAAGCCCCATTCCGCTTCTCATGGACACACCCTTCGCGACGTGATCGTCTGGTACCTGATGCCTCTTGTTTCTCACACCGAGCATGACTCTCGTGGTCTTAGAGCATGCATCGACAATGAAATACTCTTATGGGCTGCCTCAGAGCGTAATCCCCATACCAGTGAACTACGTGGACTTTGATCTGTGCTAACACATGGTACGTAGGAAGCCTCCACGAGGTTCAAGCCCACCACCCAGTCGTTCCGACCTCTCCACGTCGGTTCCCCGGCCATGATGGGCCGACTCAGAGCGTAAGTCCCATATACACCATGGGACGCCTCAGAGCGTAAGCCCCAGATCACTTGTCCCGCATGAAGTTAAATTGTATGCCCTTGTCCCACATGACGTTAAACTGTATCTCGTCCCACATGACGTTAAACTGTATTCCCCCGCTTGGGCCGTCTCAGAGCATAAGCCCCATGCCTCACATCCACGTCTCATCCTGAATTCCCCCCCTCAAGCCCACATGCCTTGGGAAGCTCATGCCCTAGCCTGGAGATCTTACTTCCTCCAGGCTCCAATCCATGCGTCCATCCTCACGGGTCGCCTTTTCAGGTGTCCCACCGTATCACCGAACTATAACGACATTGATTCCCTGCCATGGGGATATGTAGGAAGCCTCCATGAGGTTCAAGCCCATCACTCCATCATCTATCCTGATCCTTACCCGAGCTGCCACATCCCGATGAGATCATGCCACTCCACCCCACTCCATAGTATCCGGGAAGCCGCCCACGTGCTGACCCCAACATCGGTGTTCCCCCTAGGGGGTCCTCCAATATGATCCACTGTCAGTGTTTCGATCAGTCCGATCCATCTCCTCAAGACGTTAAACTCGCAGCATACTCCATGTTAGACATGGAAAGCTGAGGAAAACCTCAGATGGTACATATTCCCCGCGTTCGATGTGGGATGCCTCGGGCTTCCGCGCCCTCGAGAAGCCGTGTGATAAGGGACAGAAGACAAACATGTTGATCCCCAGTTTCAAGACATGCCAACGACACCCCAATGCGACCGTTCTCCTCACCGAAGGTTGCTACCCCGACAAGACCCCTTGGAGCATCTCGACGGAAGCATCGTAATTAACTGGCGTCCATGCAGATATGGCGCTGGGAACGAGCTTCACGAACCCATATTAAATCTATGAGGGAGACTCGGATTAGGTGACGAGATTCGAGGAAGAATCCACGGAAGGAAGAACCAACATCCCATCATCCTGATTTCAATCAAGGAGCAGACGTCCCTGAATAAGGAACGGATTCCGCCCGCCTTTGGAAAGTGGGAATATGGGGCTACGAGTCACGCATCCTCCCATGCGTGACAGACACGCACGCGCACCCCGGCGTAAAAGCGTTGGAAACAATCATGCATGATCTTAGGGACTACCACATGATAAGAACCCCGTTAGTATTCTAAGACTAATCAGGTGGTGTATACCAACCAAATATATTTTCCCTCTTCACCTAGAAATTTTAGTTAAATAGTTAACTCTTCTTCACCCTCTCAATGAGTGAATATGTAATAATTAAATACATCATAACCATTACTTCCTATAATTAATGTGTTTCGTAGATCCACTCATGCAACCTCAACTTCTTGGAACCCTAAGTGACCACTCATTTTCCCTATATTATAACTTCTGAAATCCCAACTCTTGAAGAATCACAATATAATTTTTACTCCTTACCTAGATCAATTAAATTCATTATTGGGAAAGATTTATACCTCCCTTTCATATATTTAAATTCTCTCTCATGAGATTCTGACTATATGATTTGTACCCTTTCTTGGTCAGGGTATTCATTAGCACTTCCAGGTAAGAAAATTCTGGAACAAACCATTGATGGAAACCAGAAAATCCCAAGAAACTATAAATATCCAAGATGTTATTTGGATGATATCATGACATGAAAACCTCCAGCATCAATTATTTTACTAACATACCTATCATAGTTATCATATTCTTTAATAATCACACCTTATTGATTTAGAATTGATGCTTTAAGACCTTGGAATACAACTGATGCTCCACTAATGTACTCAAAAAAATATCAAAATGGTGAGAATGCTCCTCCATTCAATTGATAGTATACTATAATATCATCAATAAATAAAACTATTAAGTTTTCTATATAAGGATTAAATTCCCTATTCATTAGGACTATAAACATTATTGGAATTTTTTTCAACCCGAACGGTGTCATGAGATACTCATTAGGTTGTACCTACTCTTAAAATTTGTACATGGAATATCAGAAGGCCACAACCTCAAATGGTGTTTTTCTAAACATAGAACGATTTTAGAAAACCACATTCATCCTATCAATTTATTAAATAGTCTATAAATATAATAAATTAGATATCATTTCTTAACATTCACCTGGTTCAGACTTTGGTAATCCATACAAAAACACAAAGATCAATCTTCCTTCTTGGAAAATAAAATAGTATGACCCCAAGGGGATGTTCTCAAGTGAATACATACCTCAATCTGCAAATACTAAAATTGATTCTTCATTTCTCAAATATTTATAGAATTTATCATGTAATAAATAATATATATGAAATTTATACTAGGCATAAACTCGATCATAATATTGATTTCATGCTCGAGAAACAACCATGAAAAATTATTGGGAAACACATACTCTAAATAATCGATTATAGGAGGAATGACCACCCAACACATATCCTCATCTTTCAAAAAAAAATGTTGGAAAAATGGGATATGATCGCCCCTAACTACAAATAATTGGGTCCTGAATGGACTTCTTATAAATCCCACTCACTGACATAGGTATAATAGTCACCCATTATAGGTGTAAAATATACTTTTTGGTGATAGAAGTCAATTTTCATTGATCAATCCATAATTTTTAAAATTTTTGTTTTTTGGATTTTATAGAATTTTTACCTTCATTAACTTTTTAATATAAAAAATAGATTCACTCATTGATTTTAAATAAATTCAGTATTTATTAAAAACATGATTAATAAACATTATTTTTAATTGATTAACAAATTTTTTAATTAATTAGATCAAACTTACACTACATGTTTATTTTCCAACAATTTCAGGTAATTTTTGAAATCAGAAAGAATGAAATGGTTAAATTTTTAAAATTTGATTGGATCAAAAGTTAAATTCTGAAATTGATGGCTGATAAGAATTAAAAAGAACAAGATCACATGGTATATATAAGATTCATCACTTACTATATGTGTAAGTACCTACTCTAACCACTAGAAATATCTCCATTAAAACATAAGAATAACTGAGAAGAGATGGATGAAATTTGAAAAAGGAATCTCATGAATAAAGGTCATCCTTACAATACATAGAAGTCAATAAACTAAATTTAGTTCATAGAAATGTTAAATTACTCTAATACATGAGATTCATTTTCTCTCATATAAGAGTTATTCAGAGGTATAATGTCAAAAAATCAGCTATGTCTTGAAATGAATAAGAGTATTTCAAAGTCCGCATTGAATATTTGTAATATTACCTAAGATATACCCTATATATATAAAAGCACACACTATGATTCTAGTGATTCATTTACTAATTCTAGATTCACTCTAAGCTGATAGAAAAAAATATAGAAAATTCATAAGGAGTACCGAGATGTGTATAAGTAACCCATCCCATATATAAGAGTCATCTTGAACCTGCACTAACGGATTTAAAAGGGTTTAGTAATATGGAAGAGTTATTTTTGGGAATGTAAGATTCATCTCCATGAACCCTTTGATATTAAAAGGTTATACCCTTTGTTGAAAGTATGAAAATGCATTACATAAAAGTAAATTTTGAGTATAATTTCATATAAAAGGATCCTCCCTTTATTAAACCAATCTCTCAATATGGATGATTCATAAGATCAATCACTAAGAAGAATTTCTACTCAGATTCACTTAGAGGAAACTAAAATAATCATGACTATGGGATCGACTCCAATACAATTGGAACCCATCTAAGGCACAATGTAATCAAAGTAAATATTTTATTCTCCCTATTTGGATAAATCTGGAAAAACGGATGTAGTATTGTCATGAACTAATCCAGGTCTACCCTGGAACACTCACCTGAGCTAGCCCGTGGTGTGGGCTGAAGGGTGTTCCCAATCCCCATAGACTATAGACTAGTGTCGAGAATCAAGATAAAACCATTGGGAATGATTTTTACCCTGAAAAAAATATAAAAAATTAAATGAAAATCAAACTGAACAATAAAAATGATAACTAGAAGAAAAAAATATAATAGAGTTTCACAGAAAAACAGACCTCCAAGTGACATCATGGGTCACCACCAAAAATAAAACCACACTCATTTCAAGATATATCTAACACTAGGGGAACCTGAAATAAAAAATATAAAGTAGGAATCTGCACCAAAATTCTCAGTAGGAATGCCAAAGATAAACCACAGAATCCATATGTTTTCCTTTCCCCAAATAATTCATTAACACTAGTTTGCAAATACAGATATAAAAATAGATTTTTCTCACATTGGTAAATAAAACTATCATTCCATTTTAAATAGACACACACAGACTAATTTTATATTCTCAAAATATGATTTTACTATTTTGAAATTTAAAACTCCAGACTAGGAACTATCGGCTAAGCATGAAATAAAAAAACCAGGAAAGCTGAAAATAACTAGAAGATGTTGAAAACAGACTAACCGTGATATCAGAAAACCAAGTTCATAGAGATAAAAACAAGTAGATATATTAAGTAGACATGGTTGATCCCAAAAACCCCTATAATACCCATGGACGTACTCAATTCAGAACCACCTATCTGTGTATGGTTAATCCCCTAATTCAATAAGAAACTGGCTTCCCTCAACTAGCCAGTCCTGTGGAACATCCCACCTGGCCTATCTGCAATCCTGGGGGTACCAACCTATCTAATTGAGGTTGATCAGAAACCATCACTCTATCCTCTAAAATATTCCCATTAACCCATGGTATATATAAATAAATTATGTAAGTAGGAATCTCTCTCACGTGTGACTCACCTTACCCACTGTCACCGCACTTTCCTACCCCAGACACAGACACCCTATACGATAACCCATAAAGGGGTATCCCTCCTATGGAGGTTACCTATATATATATATAATCATCAGAAGTGACAACCTAGATTTCATGTCACATTTCTCCAAGAACATAACTAAAAATATTCAAAGATGCCAACCATGTTTTTATACTTTTAAACCCAAATTCATTCATAATGTCTTAAAGTGAAAACCATTCCTACAATCCTTTTCATTCAAATAATTCATGAAATAGATCCAAAAAATTTCCAAAACAACCTAATATTTCTTCCATGTTTGAAAATCCAAACAGTCCCTTCAAATTTTTAAATCTAAACATTTTTCTAAAATCCTTTCTGAACTTTTAGAAAATGCACAATCTTATAAAACATGCCAAACATTCCCTTGAGCCAAGCATTTACCAAAACACACCCCAAGTTCCAAATGAGAATACTGTTTTAATATTTCATTCAATATTTTTTTTTGAAATATCCCAAGGGAACCAACACCATTTAGAAATAAAAAATCATTTATGGAACTATGGTACAATTTTGAAAACCAAAGATTCATTAAAGAAAACAATACAGAAGGGTAACGCCATTTTAAAGTATCATCTTAACCTTAATGCACATCCTTGTGTGGACTTCAAAAAACAATTGATGTTCCAATCATCCAATGACACCTCCCAAGAGTCCAAAAAACACCAAAAACCATTTCATTGAATCACCCCATGCTCTCCAAAAAAACTAAGAATTTCCCACAATCTCCAGAAGTGAAAATAAACATTTTAAAGGAAAAATTATATTTCCAAAAAAATTACAAACAATTTCACAAAATCAACATGTTATATATAAAACCCCAAACCCCAAATTGACCATTTTAGCATAATAATTATAAGTGGAAACACCACACAAATCAACTATTTTCACTTTTAAAACCCAATTTACATTTAACCAAACACATTTGACACATGCATACATATGCATAATTAAAGATTCACTTAGAAATATGTTTCTAAAAAATAATAAAATCAATAAAACTCCATAATAAATTCACTAAGTGTGTTACCAAGGTGTGAATCCTATTTGAAAAATTATCAAAACAAAATTTGGCATTTTATCAAACACTTAAAGTGAACATCCTCTTAATATAGTCCAAGAAACACTTAAATCCTATTTTTTTAAAAAAATATATCAATTAAAAACATCTTAATAAGCTTGGAAAGGGTCTCATAAACATGTGAATCATTTTCAAAATGTATTTATAAGAAATCAAGCACCAACAGAATTCATCTTAAAATAAAAACATGGATTCACCTACCTCAATGTCATGAGAACACAATGAAACCCTTGGAGGAGGAAGAGTACACCCTGAGGAACAATCCAAACCCCCTAGAATCCATGAAAATAAAACCGAACAAAAACCCTATCTATTAGGGTTCATCCAAATAGGAAAACCCCAAAGAGGTGCCCTAAAAACAAAGAAATACCTATCGGAAGAGAAGCTAGCCACGTGAGGGAGTATTAACTATTGGAGGAGGGTGGTATCGTGTAAGGGAGGTCCTCAAGAAGAGGGTTTAACTGGGTTGGTCATTCTTGAGAATGAGGTCATGCGAGGGAGGGGGCCCTGCACGAGAGAGGTCAAGAGGGAAGTGTAGACACCAGGGGGAGCGTTGGTCAGAGAGGATGGCGCTGGAGGGGGTGTCGATGGGTCACACAGGGAGGAGGAAGGGGGTACAGGTGGGTCACGCATGGGAGGATAGGGGGAGAGGGGGTCACATGGGAGAGAGGAAAGGGATATTAGGATTTAAATTAATTATAACAATAGTAATAATAATACTAAAAAAATAATAATCATATTCATAAATTTATAATAATTATAATTTTAATAATAAAAATAATAATATAAGCTTAAAAATTAAACAATAATTATTATTATTATGAATAACATTCATAATAAATAACACTATTCATAATAATAATAATAACAATAATAATTCTCATAAAAATTATATGATGATGATTATTATTATTAAACTTTATTTTAATATTCGTTTTCATTCATCTTGTCTTAATTTATTTTTCATTAAAATTTTATTTACTTAAAATACTGGGAAACTACATGGTTACCCCACACAGCTCAAGTGACCATGCATAAATCGTGAAGTAGCTTCTACCCATTCCACAATCGGTCACACGGGTACCTATGCTGACCGTATATTTTCCGCTAACCGTGTGGTGACCACACACTGTCCTAAAACCCAATGAAAACTTCCAATCCCAAAAAATTTTAACCAGGACCCAAACCTAAGCTTAGACTAAAAGATCCAACATTGAGAAATAATTATAAATAAAATAAACTCATGTTCGGGGTGTGACAATTAACCCCACAACAAAAAACGTTCTTCCCCTAGAAGTTCACCAAGGAAAAGGATAATCAAAACTCGAGTTTGTGCCCAAACAAAACCAAGAGAGAAAACAAGAACCTCTGGGTGAATATTCACTCCACAAGTCACACGTGACCGATCAAGATGTAACCACACCATAAGAAGTAGAGGAGGACACACAGGGGTTCTCCCTACCATAAGAACTCAACTAACAAAAGAACTTGAAACCCAAGCACTCTACCTTGGGGAAGGGCCAACGTGGGAATTCCCAACCTATCCAAACTAAATTACCTAGCACAAGAAAGAAACCACTACTAAAACTAGGATCTTTTCTCCCACGAATAGGACACCCAATATTAGGGGTAATTTCAAAAAAATCTGTATAAACAATAGAACAGAAGCACCATTCACCTATATCACAAAACTCAAACATCCCCAAATGATCACCACAAAACCGAAACCATCAAATATAGGGGCAAAACACACCTTAAGAAAAAAAACAATTCATAAAACTATATTATAATATATGAAACTACTTAGGTTGTGATAGAGAGAGTTAATCACACTATTATAACAAGATATGAACTTGAAAGAATAGGAGAACAAGGATAAGGAAACCTTAAATTTCGATGTTCCATAACAAAAGAAAAAGAAGCGGGCCAAGGTCTCACATACCCCTAAAAATCCTAACTATGCACGAGATTCACCCTGAGACTTATGGCGGGGGATCTAAAGGCTGAAGTATCTTTTTCCTCATATTCAGTTATGATCATCCCTTGGTCATAATCCCTTAATCCAACAACGCTTCATGCAGAACTTCTCATGGGGACCTAAACAACTATAACGACAACAAGTATTTGGAGGGATGTGACAATATGGCTTCAAATGCCCAAACTGGCCACACTGATGTCACACTAGAAAGAAGCCCGATGAACTATAAGCCATAAAAAACAAGGATAACTCTTTAGGAATAGGTTCCTATAGCATCTTCTCCTCTCCATGTGGGGAGCATTCATGAACAATGAGAGGCATTGAATTACCAACCATCTACACTCCAAGAACCAACTCTGCTAGGAACACTTCATCCACCATCTTCTTAAAACAAAGTACCTTAGAAGATAGATCCCTCTCCTTGATCTCTGGACGAAGACCCCCAATGATGACAGAAGTCTTAATCAAATCATGCAATGCTACAACTGATAAAAGGAATCCAGTTCCATAAAGTGGTCAGCATAAGCCTTTACCATTCGCCATCCTTTTTGAATACCCATGCGCTCTTCCCTTTTCTTCATCTTTACCTCCTTGGGTATGAACCATCAGATAAAGATAGACTTAAAAAATTCCCACATAATCCCAACATGCGGTGATGGAGGGGAAAACAACTCCCATTATTCCAAATCTAGACCATCAAATGGACTTAAAATAGTGTGAATCATAACATCCTTAGGAGTTCCCAACACCCCGAATACATGCTCTACCTCTTCAAGCCACATAACTTCCTCTAAAGGACCTTTATCGTTGTGAAGAACAAGAAATGTCTGAGACGGAAGAAAATATACCCATGAATCATTGGAAACTTTGGATACCTTTGTGGCATGCATTCTCTGAACAACATGAAATCACAAACCAAAACCAACATCAAATGGATCACTATCAAAGGCAACACCATGAGCCAAGAAAAACTGGATTAAAAGCCACACCAATAGAAACACAATCATAAAACCCCCTTTTTAAATACCCTATTTTAATTTAAATTTCAAAACCACCTTATTAAAATTGAAATCCAATACTCACAAATAAAACCCACACTATAAAACAAAACTTGATTTCCAAAACCTTTAGATTCTAAATCATCACCCATTTCATTATATGAACTGTCACATGTGTTTCCATCCATTCCACTCATGCAATCCATGAACAAGTTCCCCCACACACTTTCCTCGCATTCCCTATGCACATTTGAACTTCCATGGAGAGTAATAAGGGTCACATATCTCTTTTTCTTATATAATACAAACATGCACTGAATTTTCAAACCAAATGAATTTTCTCTAAAACCCATTTTACCAATTTCAATACCAATTGGAATAAACCAAATTTCTTTTCAAAATCCATTTTAATTTTAATATCCACCTTACCAATTTGAAACCACTCTAAAGAAATCATTTTCATTCCAAAACTGTTCCAATTTTAAAATTTCATTCACGCCAACCAGAACCAAATATAGCATAACTAACAATGAACCACTGGGAAGAGGAACTAGCAGTTATGCTTAACCTAGAGAAATGGCAGTGAGCCATGCCCCAATTAATTGTAAAAAACTATGAGTAACTTAAAATATGTACTTTATATCTACATGGGTCACTACTCCTTGTGAAATAACAACATAACACCGTCTTTCCTCCATTTTCATCCCTCAATCCAAAACAAACCAAGACATGACAATGAATCAATTATTGATCTACCCCTGGTAACTTAGGTTTTATTACAAGTGGTGGTGATCGGGAACCAGCCCATAACATACCTCCTGAGCCCCGATAATCTTAATCTCCAACTACCAAACACCCCAAATATCAAGGGCCTCATATGATACCATTTTTCATGAACCAGCCTGGGTCGACCCAGAACCAGTCACCCGAGTCGGCCCGAGACATGGCCCGAAGGGCGTTCCCGATCCCCACGGGTTGGTAACTAGTGTCGGGTATCAAGATAAAATGGTTAGGAATAATTTTTCTCATAACATAGATAAAAAATAAATGAAAATCAAACTGAATAAAAAAAATGAAAACTAGCAACGGAAAATAGAACAGAGTTTCATAGCAAAGCATACCTCAAAGTGACATTGTGGGTCACCACCAAACATAGAACCATGCTCATTCCAAGAGTAATCCAACACCATGGGAACCGGAAACTAACAATATATTGTAGGCATGAGCACAAGAATTATCAATAGGAATGTTAAATATAATCCACGGAATTCATGTATTTTTCTTTCCCGAAACAATCCGTTAACACTAGTTTGAAAATACAAGTATAAAAATTGGTTTTTCTCGAATTGGTAAATAAAATTAACATTCCTTTTTAAATCAACACAAACACACTGCTTGTTCATTCTCGAAAGACATGTTTACCATTTTAAAAACCAAAACCCCAAACAAGAAAATACTGACTAAGCGAGAAATAAATAAATAGGGAAAACAGAAAATAACTAAAAGATGCTGAAAACGGACAAACAGTGTGATTAGAAAACCAAGTGTAGAAAGATACAAACAAGAAGATATATAAAGTAACTATGGGTGATCCTAAAAATCACAATAATACCCCTAAACGTGGTTGGTTTGGAACCACATCCCAGCATATGGTTAATCACTTATGTCTATAACCAACTTGCTACCCTCAACTAGAAAATCTAGGGACACATCCCACCTATACTATCTGCAATTCATGGGGTATCAACTTGTCTAATCTGGGTTTATCAACTACTATAACACAATACTTTAAAACACACCTAGGAACCTAGGGTAGATATAAATAAATTGTGTTAGTAGGAGGCCCCCTCACACGTGACTCACCTTACCTGTCATCACCGCACTTGCCTACCCCAAACACGGACACCCTATTTCATAACTCATAAAGGGGTATCCCTTATATAGAGGTGACCAATATATACATACATATATATATATATATCAAATCATCAAAATTATCAAAAGGTCCATCATATCACATTTCTCATAAAACATACCTAAAAACATTCAACGATGCCAACTGGGTTTTTATGCTTTTAAACCCAAATTCATTTATAAAGTCATAAAGTGCCAACCAGGCCTACAATGCTTTTCATTCCAATATATCATAAAATAGAACCAAAAAATTTCCAAAAAAACTAATATAGCTTACATGTTTTCAAAGCCAAGTGGTCCCTTCAAATTTCTAAATCTAATATTTTTTACAAAAACCGTTCCAAACTTTGAGGAAATTCACTATCTTATAAAACATTCCAAACCAAACCTTGAGCCAAGAATTTACCAAAACACACCCCATGTTCTAAATGGTCATACCTTTTTAAGATTTCATTAAAAATCATTTTTTTTAATTTCCCAAGGGAACCAACACCATTTAGATACTAAAAGTCATTTAAGGAACTAAGGTACAATTTTGAAAACCAAATAATCATTAAAGAAACCAATAATGAAGGGTTAAACCATTTTAAATTGTCATCTTCACTTGAATGCACGTCCATGTGTGCACTTTGTACACCCATGGATGTGTCTATCATCCAATGAAACCTCCCAATATTCCACAAAACACACAAAACCATTTACTTAAATCACCCCATGCATTCCAAAACAAAACCAAGAATTTCAAACAATCTCCTAAAGTGTAAATAAAAATTTTAAAGACAATGAGAGCTTTCAAAAACTACATACAACCCACACAAAAAATCACCTTGTTCTACATAAAATCCCTAAAAAAACTGAAAATTTTAACACAATAATTCTATGTAGAAACACCACATAAATCATCTAATTTCACTATTAAAACCCAATGGACATTTAACCAAACACATTTGACACATGCATACATAGGCATAATTTAAGATTCACTTTGAAATGTATTTTTAACTAATTATACTATCAAAAAAACACTGTAATAAATTCAAAAAATGTGTTACCAAGGTGTGAATAATATTTGAAAAATTATCATAACAAAATTTTTCATTTTATCAAACACCTAAAGTGCACATCCTCTTAGTATACTTTAAGAAACACTTGACAGCCTATTTTTAACAAAATCTGTCAATTCCAAAACATCTTAATAAGCTATGAAAGGGTCTCATAAACACATGAATATTGTTCAACAATTATTTATAAGAACTCATTCACCAATAGAAATCATTGGCAATAAAAATCACGGATTCACCTACCTCAATGGTGTGCGAACGCGACAAAACCCTCGAAGGAGGAAGAGTACACCACAATGAACAATTATCACCCCCTAGAATCCAAGAAAATAAAACCCAAAAAAACCATATCTATTAGGGTTTGACCAAATAAGAAAACCCCAAAGAGAAACCCTAAAAATTAAGGAATACCTACTTCAGGGGAAGTCGGTAGAGTGAGGGAGGATCCACTGTCATAAGAGGATGGCTCCCCAGAAGGGAGGTCAGCCAAAGGAGGGTTTGACTAGGGTGGCCGCATGCGAGAATAAGGTTGTGCGGTAGAGGGATATTCATGCGAGGGAGGGTCGGAGGGAGGTATGGTCGTTGGAGGGATCATTATCCAGAGAGGAGGCTCCAAAGGGGGTGCTGACGGGTCACCGAAGGAGGAGGAAGGGGGTGTCGGTGGGTCGTGTAGGGTGGAGAGGGAGAGAGGGGGTTGCATGGGAGAGAAGAAAGGGAGATCAGGTTTTCAAAAAAAAAGAAATTAATAATAATAATAATAATAATTCGAAAAAAATAATAATCATCACCCTATTAATAAAATAATAATTATTATAATGTTAATAATAATAATAATAATAATAAACTTAATAAATTAATAATAATAATTAATAAAATTAATAATAATATTATTATTCGTAATAATAATAATACTCAAAAAAATAATATGAATATTATTATTATTAAACATTATTTTTATATTCTTTTTCATTCTTCTTATCTTTATTTATTTTTCATTAAATTTTTATTTATTTCAAATATTGGGCAACCACGTGGTTACCCCCGCACGACTCAAGCGGTCGTACGTGAACCGTGTGTTAGCTTCTCCCCATTCAAAATGTAGCCACACAAGTACTGGGGATGACTACATGGTTTATAATAACAGTGTGGTGGTCATGAATAGGCATAAAACCCACTGAAAATTCCCAAACCGTAAAAATTTAAACAGGGACTCAAACCGGAGCTTCGACCAAAAGATAAAACATTGAGAAATAATTAAAAATGAAAGAAAATTGTGGTTACGGTGTGAAAAGGATCATATAAGGTGCATGATCAATGAGAATAATAAGGAATCTAATAACATTGAGGGGACACTACATCCATTTGATCATTTAAAGGAACTCAAATCCATCCACATATGGAAGATAGAGATTTCCAACCTCCCCATAAAACCAAAAAAGCTTCAAGGATTTTTAAAAATTCAACCTTCCTTTGAAGGGTATTAAATATACTATATACAGTTATTGAGATTCAATTATTTACTATTTTTATTCTTTGTATTTACTACTCTTTGTTTCTCCAGTGATGGCACACTAGACCAATTATAGTCAAGCCAAGGAACTTACTCCACCATTATGTTATTTTAATTATTACACCTAAAAAAAGTTCTATTATGTTTGATCTTCCTAGAACTATATTATTATTATAGACAACATGAGATTTATATTATTTGTTGATATTTTATTATTATTCCTTCTCTTATTCTGGTTTTTTGAAAAACAGGCCCCTTGAATCATCATTATTTTTCATATAATGAAGAAAATCGGGGATTGATTTTGGAGTGATCAAAAATTATAATTACTTCTCTAGTTAATATTTGGGAGTACATTAATCATTTTATACCTTTGTTTAAGATAAACATACTGAGTGAGGTAAATTAGTTTAGGTTTTATATGGTTAGAGAGATATTCGAGGAGTACCATTGAAGTGAGTTATGATTTAATAGTTTAGGTGAGGTAATAGGTGAGACCACTATTTAAAAGTTAATTCCATATACTCTTTTAATTTCATTAAAATATATAAACAATTTTTCTCGATTTTACAATACAGATCAAGACCATACTCACACATTAAGAATACATTATCAATCCTAATTTTCTAGAGATAACCTAAGTCACACTATTCTTTATTCAGCTTGGGTACATATTTTGTTTTTTATAAGGACCACAACATCCATCGCATCAACTTAGCACCACTTATGAGGAGTAAAATAATTTTTGGTGTGTTCTTTTTGTGTTTTTCTTTCTATTATAATGTTTTTGATACATGAACATGTCTATTTAAGATCATCACATTGTATTTGATCCATATGTTGAAAGAAACTTACTGGATAGAGGCCAAAATCTGAGAAAGATTGAGAAACGTGTTAAGGACATTTTTATCTTCCCATTGATAGATTGCCCATCCTTTTTTTGTTCATCTAGAGCTTCTTTAGGCAGTGATAACATAGTATAAAATTTATCCCAATTAAACATAAACAAAAGAGAACTATATGCACCCAATTTCATTTATCAACATAATCAGTTGTTACAACCAAAAAACCATTTATATTTTGAAGTTAATAATTTAATTATTCAACTACTACCAAAATTACATGGATTTTTTGAAGAATACACAACAAAGAACTTGAAGGAGTTTAGATTTGTGTGCAATACCTTCAAACTAAGTGGAGTTTCAGAATCCCATATTAGTTCAAAGTAATATCATTATCTCTAGAATGTTTAATAATGGAATGGGTATATAAATTAAAACTTAAATATGTCACAAACTGGGATGAACACTAGAAATCCTTCTTATAAATTTGTTTCTATTCTTCAATAAGTATAAAACTATGGAAGGAGATATATGAGATTATAAAAACTTGTGGAATGACTTTGTATGAGTTTTGGGAGGGTTTCAAGATGTTGATTACTAGTTTCACACAACAACCCATTGAGGATCACTAATTATTAGTGTGCTTCTAACAAGGACTTCTTGATAATGATGAGAACATACTGGAATCTTCTTCAAGAGTAACCCTAAAATAAAAATATCTAGCCAAGGATAAGGAATTGAGAGTGAAAATCTACCAAAAATCTCAATAATTTAGTACCAGAATTACTACTACAGGTGTTCATAAAGTAAAGAATTATGAATATTCTTTTCTTAAAACTAAAATTGAAGAGCTAAACTCTCTTATGAGATTGTTATAATTGAAAATTTTTAGTGAATCGCCATATTCTCCCACTAAAATCTATAAATTATTCCATTCACTTGATCAATTCACTGACTAATACCCTCAAGTATAAGAAACCTAGAGTTATAAAACTATGTTCCAGAGACAGTTTTAACCACTAGTGAATCTACAAGTCTTGAAATAATAATCAACAGTCTAATGTGAATCTTGAATTCCACATCCTCAAAGGCCATCATTCTAGCATAATTTTTAAAAAATATACAAACCACAACCATTATAAAGAAAAATCTTTAAAAAATAAAAAATATACCAACTACCAGTATAGATTCAAGAGCATCTTATGAAGTATACGATGAAAAAATTTGTGTAGTACCAACATAACCAGAACTCTACCATGAAACTCAGTGATCTAAACTTAATGAGTTGAAAAGTTATTATGGACAAATTCCCACCACATCGAACAATTTAGTAAATCAAGTTTCAGGTAATTTATCATCCCTATCAGTCATTAAACCCAAAGAGTAATGTAATTTCTATTTAATTGAGAAGTGGTAGGGAAGTATAAAATAGTGAGAAATTGGATTGGAACCCTAATCTAGAGATGAAAAAACCAAGGGATAAGAACCAAAACCTGTGGAGAAACAATTAGAGGCATCTTCTGAGACACACATAGTGAATAAGTATAAGGTAAATGCCAAGATGTAGGATCTACCTCAACCCCAACCACCCTTCCTTATAATTATGGATCCATTAAATAAAAATAATAAAGTGGTTCTTCAAAAATAATTTTTTAACACATTTAATAAGGAAGATATCGACATCCCTCTGTTGGATGAAATCAATCATAGTCCTTGGTATATGAAATTCCTTACAGAATGGGTATTTAGAAGAGAAGAATACATGGGAATGGAATGGTATGTTTGGGTTGGAATATTTCTATATTAATTGCTCTAAAATTACCTATAAAATGTCAATATCTTGGTACTTTTACCATCCTATGAACTATATTAATGATTGAATTCACTAATACCTTGTGTAATTTATAAGTATTAATAAATTTCATGCTTTAATCAATTTATTATTCATTATAGGTGGGGGAGTTCAAAGAAAATAGAGTTTTAGTATAGTTATATTACTAAGCTATAAATTATCTTATAGGTGTTTTGGAGGATGTAATGGAAAAGGTAAAGATATTTCTATTCCATACTAACTTTTATATCTGGAATATGGAAGAAGAAAGAGGTAAAACTCATTCCCCTATAATCCTAGGGATACCATTCCTGAAAACTGAAAATAATATAATCAATGTTCATGACGAAACCCTTTCTATAGATTTTTGTGAAGATGCTGTAAATTTTAATATTTTGGACTTTATTAAATTTCACCAAGATGAGAAAACAATTTTTACTCTTTATCATTATAAGAAACATTTCAACTCATGTGAATATATTCATATTTTAGAAAAAATCATTAATTTATGATCAAATATAAATTTATCAAATCTTTTGGATAACACTATTTTCGAAATTGAATTTAATATTTAACCAAACATGTTTAGTGACTAGTTAGAAGAAGAATTAGATGAATATTTTTTTATTATCTTCTTAAATATTTCATTGACTTCCCTCCTTTTTATATACAAGTTACAAATTTTAGTAACACTGAATTGACACAATCACTAGAACAACCATCAAAGTTGGAGTTAAAATTGACATAATGAAATTTGAAATATTCATACCTTATAAAATAAAGAAACAAATCTATGATAATTTCAAATAACTTGGATCTTAGTCAAGAACACAAATATTTTTCCATTATGAAGAAAAATTTTGAGTCCATTTATTAGACACTATGTTATATTCCTTGAATTAATCCCATAATTTTTTGAGTAACTAATCTTGCTAAAAAGTGACTCAAAACCTATGAGAAACCTCAAAGTAGGATAAACCATAGACTAATAGAATTACAAAAAATAAATATATTCAAACAATTTTAAAATCTGGCATCATATATTTAATTTAAAATTCCTAGTGTGATAGCCCCATCTATATTATACTAAAAAACACTATGATCATTATTTCATATAATTAAGATAATGACTATATTCTCACTAAGATTCAAAATATATGAAATATCTGTATTAATTATAGTAAACTAAACTATGTGATCTAGAAAGACCACTTTACTATTCATTTTAAATATAAAATACTAGATATATTATCTATTAATGTTAATTAATGTTTTCTTGATGGATTTTCTAGACATTTTCAGGTTTCTATATCACTATAAGATCAAGAAAAAACAACATTCACTTATCTCTATGGTATGTTTTCGTACTTAAGGGTTCATTTTTGTTTATGGAATTACCTAGGTACATTCGAAAACTACATGGTAAGAATATTTTCAATCCTTATTTAAATCTACCTATAGGTTTCTAGATGACAATATATGTTATAGAATTAATAATTTATAAGAAGTTTTGAAAAAGTGAACTGAGGAGAATTTGGTTCTAAATTTTGAAATTTGTCACTTTATGGTGGAAAAAAAAGTAATGTTCTCAGGCATGTCACCTACAAGGAAGGGATTGAAGTGGATAGAGCTAAGGTGGACATCATATCTATAATTCCATACCCCACCACTGTAAAATATTTTATGTTATTTATATGAGATTATAGACTTTATGAAAGGTTTATAATATACTTTATAAAAAATTTATTACCTCTAACTAATCTATTTAAACTGATATTGATTTTGTGTTTAATGAGTCACACGGGAAATATTTTTACCAGATTAAAGAGATCCTAACCACAGCCTCTATCATAATATCAACAATATAGGGTTTACGCTTTAAAGTATTATGTGATGCATCCAACTAAGATGTAGGAGCAATGTTTTCCCAAAAGATATATGGAAACTCCCATGTGATATCACATGCCTCACAAACCCTTGATTATTCTGGAATTAACTACACCACTACTGGGAAAGAGTTTTCTTCATAGTATTTTCACAAATAAAATTTTGTTCATATTTTTTGGGAAGTAAAGTAATAGTTTACTATGGCCATTAAACTCTCAGGTACTTGATGAAGAAATTTGATTCAAAATAAAGTCCAGTATGATGTATTATTCTTCTATAAGAATTAAATATGGAAATCATGGATAGTAAGAGCTATGAGAACCTGGTTATAGATCACAGGAGTAGAAATTTCTACAATTATAATTTTAAATTACCTATATAAATAGCTCGTATTGATACACTCTATGGTGATGAGATATATGAGATCAATAGTAAGGTTCCATGGTATGAAAACATGGTAAATTTTTTGGTCACTTAAAATCTACCTTCCTTATTTTCTAATAATAAATTCCTCAAGATAAATTTTGAGTAGAAGTACTATATATGGTAGGATACATACTTATAAAATATTTCTAGTGATTAAGTTATTAATAAATGTATACATAATTAATAGGTAACCTTTATTATTAAATTTTGTCAAACATTGTGGTTATGTAAATATAGATAAATTTTGTGGGAAGTTATGGGAAATTTGAATTTCCAATATTGATGCTAATAGGTTTCCAATTATTCGGAACATTATCTCCCTATTTAAATAGGGGAGATCTAATAGAGGTTGTAGTGAGAGCGGGGGGGGGGGATGCACATATTGCATATCTATGCGCAAAGAGAATAAGAGGAGTTTTAGGTGAGGGGATAAAATATAGAATAAATTGATGGAACCTGTTTATGAATCTTACAAATAAGAGAAATAAATTTTTGTACAATAAAAAAGTGAATAATATTTCAATATTCACTCAGTAAAAAGGGGTTCTCAATTAGGAGGTATTCTCACATTGTGAAGAAGAATCCTTATAGGACTACACCAGAACATCCATTCATTCTTGAGGATGCATTCCAAGAAATTAAAGCATGTGTATAGACTTTAATTTCTATTCACTATGTATATATATTCTCAAAGTAGTGATTTATGTAGAAGAAGGGTAGTGAGCCTTATGCGATAGTGATTTGAACCTAAACTGTGTAATGAAGTGAGCCTGGAAAAAAGTGAAAAAGCTTGAACCCCTAGTGAATATAAGTGTTATTTATAGTTATTTGGTTCATGAAACATCACTTATGTATACTACTTGGATTTATCCCAATGATGGAAAACCTAATAAATTATCATGTCTCTATTTACTTTCTATATGCACACCAAAAGAGGCTAAAAGGAAACTTTAAGAACATATGTCAACAAAGGGCTGGTCAAGTGAATTAAATTATTTCAAAATCCAAGAAAAATATCATAGTAAGTGAACCTTATGTTTTATAGGTCAAGATTAATTTAGGGTATTGATAGTTAAAGTAAAAGATTGATAAACCACATTATATGGCTCTATTGAGGACCCAATAATTAGTATCAAAGGGAATGATCATTTCTATTGTATTTTATCTTACTCTGACTTGATCTATAGTTTTTTTAATAGAAATAGAATCCATATTGAAGGATGTAATTTTTTATTAAAATAAATTTAAATAATATAAAATTTATTTTATTAGGTACATGGAATATTCTTTTAAATTCCCTTAAGAAGTTATAGAGGAAGGAGTGTTTCTGTTGATCTGAGATGGAGTTATCTTTGAAATTGATAAAGGAAACATTATGATTGATCCTTTAGTCAAAAATAAATTAAAGGGTTATCTTAGAGAATACATGTACAATAATATTTCATCTAGATGGTTATCTAAAGAAATGTGGATAAAATTTGATTAATTTCATGGAAAATAAGATGATGAGTGTTTTATCTCCAAAGTAAAAGAGAAGAAAAAGGATTCTAGAAGAAATAATTCTCTTACCGAGGTAAATTTTTTGGAATCTAATGTCATATATAATTCTAAATCAATTTTGGAGAAAGTATGTTGAATTTTTTACTCTATTTTAGATCTGAAAAATGAGATGGTGAATAAGTGGAAACCACTTCAAATTTTCAATAAAGAAGTTGTCCATGCAATGGCGAAGATGATATATTTACTTTATAATAAATTTTAAAACATTGGTAAGTCAAGTATTAAGTTTATTTTTCCATGATTTAATATATTACCTTAGAGAACAAGAGTAAAAAGGGAGAAAAAATGACCTCGAATTTCATCACAAAGAAAATGGGAACAAAAATAAAATAATAAAGATACCTGATAGAATATTTGACACAATACATTTTTAATAGAATGTCCATGAAGAAGAAAATAAAGGTAAGAATCATTCTTCTAAAGATCCAACTCAAAGAAATAAGACATTTCCGGATGAGTGATAATTTATTTTTAAAGTTTATGGATATATATTTTAAAAATAAATATGATAATATCATAGATATCAAGAAGTGGATAAACATCTCAAATGAGATTATGAAAATTACCTCAAACAAAACCATAATAGGAGAATAAATCTAGATATAAAATCTAGAATAAAAGAGGGGTTCCATTCTAAATATCAAATAGGTGATCCATAAAAATGATTCTAAAATATTTGGTTTGATAGATTAACTCTATTAGTTCACATCAGGATTAGGTGTTTCAATGCCCAAAATCCCAAGGATGAGAGAAGTACTCCAACAGTGCTAATATCTCAATCAATGAGTGACCTCATGGGGTTTTATTCTTATTGAAGATGACTTATTTTTTATAATCTGAATCACATGTTGAGGTATTTAAATTTGATAAATTTTTGTAAGGGTAAGATACACTCTACTCTGATGACATATGAAGGAAGGTTTTATTGAAGAAAACGTATTTAAATCTATAAAAAAGGTTCTATGTTTTAGAGAATAAATATTAGCCTAAATAAATTGTGTTTCATGAACCAAGGTTTAGATACTCACTTTAACTCTCTTGTAAGTAATAAAAAAATTGGAAGAAAAAACAACGAATTGTTCCAAATCTAAAAGAGGTGGATGTAAAAAAGAACGTACCCTTTAAAAAGGAATCCAAGATAGAACTCATGGACATTAATTAAGAGAGATTACTAAGTGGTATTTCACATACCAATAAAATAGAAAAACATGAATATATAATAGAGAAGAAATATAGAGGTTAAATTCACTATTGATGCAAATTATGAAGATAATTTTTCAGTTATGATCGATTCCACAACTGTGGAAAAGCCTAATCCAATGAAGGACATGGACGCTCACATCCATGAATAGAAGAGTATGAGTGGATTAATACTAGGAATATACTTTATCAAGAGTTTTAGAAATCCCACAACAAGATATTTTAAAGATGGTTAGGTTAAAGAGATGATGTAATTACTTTACAAAAACTCGGAAAAGGAAAAATAAAATATGTAAGATGAAGGGTAGGTCCAATATGACCATAACCACTCCTAAATATAATAAACATTTAGGTACCCCTTTCCTAATATGATTTATTATTTCTAACTATTTGTGAAAATTCATGGTATTAAGGGGTATATATGATTCATTGGGTGAGATTTCTAGAAAAGAACATGTTATGGATCTAAAATAAGATCTAATAAAACTATAATAATAGGTCTCCCCAATTTGAACATAAAAAATTGTTGTCCAGAGATAAAGTCTTAGGGGGTTTTAAAAAAATTCAAAGGTTCTTATACTTATCTAGAGTTTGGATATTCCTATGATTAATTAAATGATAATATGTTTTGTTTAAGGTTGGGTTCGAAGCCTCAATTTATTATTTCATGGAATGTCCTATTTAGACTGGGTAGAGGGAGACCCATTACATAGCCCGAAGTCCCAAGGCCAAGTGGCCTGAATATAAGGCTTGAAAGCCCATTTTTTGGCCCGAAGGACCCCTCAGTGAAGAGTAATGCTACCGTACCCACGCTGCTACATTACCTGCTACAATACAGCCGCCGCTATAGTACCTGCTTCAGTCCCTCCACCGCTACAGTGCTGCCACTGCTATAGTTTCACTGCTGCTACAGTGCTTCTACAGTGCCCTGATACAGTACTGCTACAGTACCCGGAAAATCGCACCTGCCCGGATTTGATCCTAGGTCTTTTGGATGCCAAGCAGGAGCCTGTACCACTAGGGTACAGGCTCATTGGCCAATGATAATATGTTTAAATGCATATCAAAGTGCAATTCACATTTGGTATCAATTTTAACAAGTGGTGTGATCCTCACACAAAATACTTTAATGCTATTACACTAACTTCTTTGTGTAAAAGTGTGATGGATATTTTAGGTTTTGTTGATAAGTTAAAGGGAAAAATATTCTATGAGTTTTTCCTTTATCATCCATGAGTGAAATAAAAAGGCACATTAATGTCTACAAAAAGCCCTTATTTCTTACAATGAGATTAAGATCAGTTAACAGAGAGTATTTATTGACATCCCAAGTGATAAGTGGTCAATTCACTCAATGAATCTATTAAAAAGAACATTTATCATGGAAAAGGATATTCTATACTCATAATTTTTAACCCAAAATCATTTCCAATTTGTTTCATGATATTTTTATAATCAATTAGTGGCTGATATAGAATGATGAAGATAAATGGGGAGATGAAATAAGATGAAAAATTCCTCTCTGTCCTTATAGGGTTAGTTTAATCCCATGAGGAATCCATCTTGGAAGTTGAAGAAAAATGTGGAGATGATCCATATTTGAGTTTCTTCCCACACATCTAGGGGGGTGGTTTGAAGATGAAAGGAGATTATCCAATTTAAAGGGGGGTTTTGAGTTTCAAATGAAGATCTCCACATTTTATGGAAGAGTAAGTTACTTTTTTAATTCATTATTGATAAGTGGGGGTGAGATTTATTGGGATTACATGTGTTTGATATTGTCAAAAAAATCCAAATAGGGTGATTGTTAGGAATCTTAAAGGATTGCATTAGATATTTTAACAATAATTAATAAAAAATACAGACGTTATGATAAGAAAAAAGATATTTAAGGTGATAATTGAAGGATTTTTAACAATGAACTTTATTTATTGATGTTTGATTTTTTTACAAGTAATCTTGAAGTTTATTTCGTTGGATTCATTTTCAAAAAAAAATAGAATATATTCTAGAGGTAATTCAAAATCGTGAAGGATTTATAAAAGGAGTATATATGGTCAAGATAAGGGAAAAATAAGTTTTGGATGAATCTTAAAGAAAGAAAAAGGATGATAATGAAATAGCATATGGAATGTTGAAATCTTGAGTTGACAACATGAGAAAGACCATGGCATTGTCAGTGGGTGTGTTGAAGATCAAGAAGAAGGAAAGTGCGACCACACTATGCCTAATGGTCATGGTAGAGTAGGAGATTATAGACATGGGTAAGATAGAATGGTACACACTATGGTGGTCCCTATGGTATAATTATAGATCAACTTTATAACATGATGAATTAATGTTAGCTATATCATGGTACATGTTTTTTTGAGTGCAACATGGGAATAGTTTTGGTACCACACTGTAGTGATTCATTGTGGTTGAGAGTTTATACTACACTTAAGATCAATATCTAAAAGTGTTAAATATGGAAAAGGGAGATGGAAAACACCATGGTGATGGGAATGATGTACTAAGAGTATACTAGTGAGCCATAGGAAAGACCATTATGGTCATAGTGGTGGTCATGTTGAATGTTTTCATATTAGATGATGGAAGTGGTGGTTTACAATCTATAATATAAGACAACACAAAAACGTAATCCATGGCATTGGGAATGTTGAAGGGAATTTTATTCTGGAAATACAAATACAATGTTGTGGTATCTAGAAGAAAGTTATGTTGATGGGTGTGTCAGGAGGAGACACACTAAATATACAAGAATGGTATCTAGTAATGATTTAATGGTTCATCAATGCTTCATATATCATGTGTCTTGGTTTTAGATAATGATACAATCCTAAACCAAATGTAGTTTTCAGTATTCAGAATTTGAATTAATTAATAATAAATTTATGCTAAAATGTAGATATAATAATAAACATGAAGTAGTTACATGTGGATTATGGTTATGGAAATCAAGGAATAAGTTTAATGGAATTTATCAGTGATATTATTGGCCCATAATTATGCTGATAGGTGTCCAATTATTAGGCACAAGACCTCCCTATTTTAAGAGGGGAGATAAAATGTTGGTAGAAATGATAGAGAGAGGGGGGATGAACATATTTCATATTTGAACTCAAATATAAGAATAAAAGTTCTAGGTGAGGGGATGAAAGATAGATTAAAGTTTTGGTACTAGTTGAAGACTCTACCAAAGAAGAGGAAGGAATTTATATGCAACAATAAAGAGAAGAAGAGTTCCATATTCACTCTGGAAGAAGAGGTGCTGCAATGAAGAGGTATTCAAATATTTTGCATCATCAAAATGGTAATACTATAAAATATCATCCATTCATTCTAAAGGATTCATTCCAAATAAGTAAATCTAGTGTAGGTATTTTAATTTCCATAATTTTTGTGTAGATATTCCCAAATAAGTGATCGAGGGAGAATAAGGGTAGTGATCCTTGGTTGATATTTATTCAATCCTATAATTTATAAGGCAGTGAGCCTAAGAAAATAGTAACCTAGCCTGAAACCCTTGTGAATATTAGTGTGCTTTATAGTGATTTGATGATGAAACATCACTGATGAATTTTCCTTGGATGAATCTTAGTGAGGGTGAACCAAGTAAATTCTTGTTTCCCTGTTTAATTTATAAATGTACAAAAAAAGTGGGGAAAAGGAATATTTGAGAACATCTAGTAACAAATACCCAATCAAGGTAATTGATTCAAATCAATATCCAAGGAAAATAATGTATTAAGTTTCCTTCAAGGTTGAGAGATCAAGATCCATTTAGGGAAATGAGAGTTAAAGTAAAAAGTGATAAATTTAATAAGCATTGCATGACCTGATTCACTCCCCCTAGATTATTTACACTATGAGACCCTATTAATGGTCCAACAACAAGGTAAGGTATAAAATACTTCATATTTAATTCATTGTACTATTTATAATGAGGTATTAGAAGGTTAGAATTTATTTTTATGTTTTACTCAAACTCACCGTATTTGTTTTAGAAAATGGATAAATATAAGATTAATAACTTATCATTATTTTATAGATCTTATTATCCATTAAAATATGATTTTAATGCTTCAGGTATGAATATTCCTCATGATTATGTATCATTTATAATATGGGAAGATGAAAAGGTGGAAAACTGATTGAAACACAATCAAAAAATGAAATTACATCAAGTAAGTATATTTTTTCATATTCTTTGTCTTGATAGTAAAATAATTCCTCAAAATAAAATAATAATAAGATAAATTTATCAATTATTGTGTTGGAAAATATTTCATAGTTGTTAAGTTATACCTCTAGGAAATCATTCACAAGTATGGGTCTTATGATGGTGCATACATGATTTTATAAATATTTAATTAAAAGATTATAAGATTCCTATTAGTAACATAGGAATTACTTATAATAATGAAATATGTATCTAAGATTTCACTAATGTCAAGATATATCCATTGTGTTAAGAAAAAAAATCAGTGAGAAATTTGATTTAAGGGGTTGAAATATAACACCCTAATATTTTAATAGGTACATTCCTTTAAATAAATATTATGCTAAATAGTGTGTGATAAATGAAACACTAAACTAAATTAAATAAATATTTTTTTAAAATTAAAGATAAACATAATTACATTATGAATATATAATGTGAAAACAAATAAATTAACACCCATTGGTAATTAATATGAAATATGTTTAAGGGGGTAAATTTTTTATAAAAGTGGTTTTTTTATATTTTGTAAGTTCATTTAAAATATAAATTTATCTTATTTGGAGTATTGAATTTTTTGGAAAATTGTTTTTTATATATTAAAACGAATGAATAATCATTCATACATTGATTATAAATTTTTTAGAAATGAATATAAAATCATTAAATGGTTAAAATAGATATCTTTCAAAAAATATTTTTAAGTGAGTAATGAATTTTTATATTAATAAATTAAATTAATTTTCAATTAATTATTTTGATTAATTTTATTGATAATATATTCAATCGAATAAATTAATAATCAACTAATGGTTATTACTAGGAATGAATGAGAATAAATTCATTTTATACTTTGAAAATACATTTTCTCTAAAAATAGTTTTCATGTGATTTGTGCATGGATATTAGAATTATTTTCTACCATTTTTATAAATTATATTTTATAAAATGAACATAATTTTTTTATTCATCATATCAAATTTTTCTTAGTTTGTTTTTTATATTTTTCGGAAGAAGTTTATTTTATGGTGAATGGTAAAAAATAACGATTTTACAAATAACATAACTTTTTTGACATCATTATAATGTAATATTGACTTCAAATTTATAAAACCTTTAGGATAAAAAACACTTTTTGAGTTAAATAAATAATTTAAAAAAATTATTTTGAATTTGGAAACCCATGCTTGACTTTTTAGAACACAAGTAATATTTTATTCTCATAAAAATATTTTTTGATATTTGTATTTAATAGTGTAGTTGGACAGTTTCTTTCAGTTTCTGAATAATCCAAATTTCATAAAAAATTTAATTTGTTTAATTATAATCCAATTAAATTTATGATAATCAATAATACACATAATTTTAGTGTAAAATAATTTTTATGCTTAAAATGGGTATTTTTTTAAAATGGTTTTTTGTTGTGTTTTGATAACTTATATTAAAATTATATTATACCAATTAAATAAATTTAATATTAGAAAATTGTTTCCATATTTTGAATAATTATGTTCATTTTTTTAAGTACAATTTATTTTTTAGTCATAATAAATAGGTACTATGGTAAAATTTTGTCACCATAGTAAGGATAAAAAGAGATAATGTGGGGGTTAAACTAAGATATAAATATTAAAATATATCCAAAGCCTCTCTAAATATGATTGGTTGAGTGTATTTAAACCATATACAATATTATCTTTGAAATTGGGTTTCCTTGGTTCCAATTTCTAATGAAAATGACATTATATTATATTAATGTTCTTAATATTTACAAGAGTATCACTTTGTTAGAATTATAGTGGAAGTACACTTAAGTTCCCCTTTGATCAGATAAATCATATTAACTAATAATGATGATCTATTTGACTTAGTATTCTACTATGAGAAATTACATGATTTCTTTCATGTTTTTGTTTTTTAATATTGGTCATAATATTGACCACTAGCACATAAGTTTAATTTTTTGGAAAATGAGGAATGAGTGATCAAAACTTTGATAATTATAGGATGAAGTTGAGGGATAATATGAGTTTTTATTCTTATTATACTAGTAATAATTTGGGCAGAGATCTGGATACTGTAAGTACTAAAGAATGTGGTCTAGCTTCTCATAAAAAAATTCAGTGAATAAAATCTTTAGAATGAGATCATACACCAGTGTTATAGTAGGATAATAAGGAATATATAGATCTTATTTATTCACATGATGGATGTATGGAGTATTATTATATTAATAATAGTATGAATAGAGATATCTCACTACAAGATGTCTTACAATAACAAGTTGTAATAACTGGGTAGGAGGACATGCCTACTGTAATTATAGAGTAAAGTGATTGATTAGTGTAAGAGAAGACAATAATTGGGTAGTATGATACACCTATTGTAATTGTGGGGAAAGGTGATATTTTATATAGAACTGACCAAAATAAGTAGTGGTCATAATGAGTCAGTGGAATTGATCCAACCCTTCTAGTACTATAACCTAAAAATAGGAAACTCGTGGATTTAAAAAGCACACCGGGGAGAGAGGTAGTCCCTTATAATCTTATAGCATATACACTGGTGGATGGGTAAGAACTGTAGATAAGAAATAAAATGATTCTAGAGTCACAACATATATTTCTTGCCTAATGGGGGCATTAGTATTGTACAAGGGAAAATGGGTCCATACTTCTATAATGTTATCATAGATGAAATTAATAATTCAAGAATCACTAGAAAGTGGGAAGATATATTAGATATTAATTAATATGATAAATCTTAGAAAAAGAATAAAATTACAAGGTTGTTGCTGCCAAAGGATGGAAATCAGGCCCCTCAGATGTATCTATGAAATATAATTGGTCTATGATGGAATTCTCAAATATAAAGCCTAATATGAGCACTAGATCAACTCCCATTGTTGAGAGAAGGATTTCCCAATCCAAAATGTTTGTTTTTATGAGTTCTGACTCTGATTTGTGTGATGACTATGGATATGGTGATGATCTTGATTATAATGTTTGAATTTTTATTTGGTCATGTTGGTGAATGGTGACCTCCTCTTTCTCACTTTTGGGATGAGGGAAGAAACTTTTTTTGACCCAATCATCCCCCAATTTTTTTCATTTTCTTTATATTTTAATTAAGTGGCTAAGAACCTAGCCTATTTTCACAAGAGTGTCACTCCCCTCATTTATAAATGGGAAGCTCCTTTTATCACTTATCCATGAACTTTGAGCACTCTATATGGAAAACGATCTACCCAAATCACTCTAAAATCGTCCTCCTAAAGTCCCAAAGTTATTTTTCTCACCAAAACACAAATTCTATAAGGTTTGATTAGTAATAGATTGGATGATATCAAAGGATATAGTATAATACCTAAACAAACTCTTTCAAGTTTATTTATTCTTATACCTCCTAAATTTATTATAACCATTATAACGTAATAAAATTAGTATATTATCTATAATGAAATTTTATTATGTATATGGAATAAATATTTTCTACCTCCTTTACATCATGTGGGAAATGAAAATATTGATCATGCATATGTTTATACTACCACCTCTATAAAGAGATGTGTTTCATTTTTCATCACCGCCTCATATGGATGGTTAAAAAGTTGGATAAAATGAATATATGTGATATTTATGAAATTATTATGATTCCATACATATAATTTTTTACTTTCCTTATTATCCTCTCATCTATTGATAAATGATAATTTCTCTCATGCATATTTGTGTATGACCACCACTACGAAGTGATGCAATTCGTTTTTTATTGTTGCCTCACATGGTTGGTCATAATGATGAGTTTAATGAATAAATGTGACATTTATAATATGATTATTATTATTTAAAGGTAAATTTTATTTTTTATGAATGTAAATAAAATATATGATTAATATACTTTTATTATTCAGGAATGTAAATGATGCATGTGGAGGTTCAGGACACTCGGTAAGGGATTTCTTGTCTCTGTTTCCTTTATTTGAGACTTATGAAATTTTCAGAACATATTTTATTTTATGTGCTATATAAACTATCATATAGATGTATTTTATCATTATTTTATTTAAATTCAAGTGGTTTATAAATCCATTTTAAGTTATCTCCTTTGGTGTTCATTAGATTCAAGAGTTACTGAATTCATAAGATGTATTTGTTTAAAACATTGTTTTAAATATTTAAAATATGTTTTCTACATGATCATGTTACTTTAAATGTATAAATAATGTTATTATTTATACCTAAAAGATTTTAAAGATTATTTTCAACTATTTTTTATTTTTTTATAAAGGTTTTAAAAGGAATATTTTCAACATTTTCCATACAATTCTTTTCTAAATTTCTATAGAAAAGTGTGGAAATATTTTTTTTAGGATTACTCCATGACCAAATTATCCCACCATTATATAATTTATTCATTATCAAGATTCCTTTACATGTTTTAATATTTTTTTAGGAATATAATTTCCCATTGCTCTATGGATTTTTTATTTTTAAAATCTTTTCAATGGAATGGATATTTATTCTTATTTTCAAAGAAACTTTCTAATTTATTTATAAATATGATTTTCATCGATTTAAATATCTTTTAAAGTATCTTATGTTATTCTATAATGATACCATCCACCTTATATTAATGGATGGATTATGATTAAGATATTCTATTGACTAGGGAAATATTGGCATTCCATATTACTTGATTCAATATGGATATTTATTAATTACTATGGAATATTGATTATGTATTGTTTTGGTAATTAAATAATTAAGGAAGTAATTGGACATGTGAAAGTGTAGGGTGGGGCCCCTTATATCCCCTTGATGAATTATTTGGTCTCATGAGATAAACTAGCTTGGGTATTGGTTTACACCTTATATATTTATGTATGATGTCATGCTCGAGAGGCCTTCAAGGTATATAAGATGTCTTGGTTGAGAGGCCTTAATGGTATGTAATATGTCATTTCTGAGAGATCTTGATGATATATAACAAGTCTTGGTTGTGAGAAGTAAGATTTAGATGTCTGTCATTAGGAATTCCATCATTATGAAATCAGTTATTATTTTTCATTTGATTACTAAGTTTTTATCCCTAGATATATTTTGTGAATATGTTTTTAATTATATTCCAAATATATTTATTATTTACTCTTACATATTATTTATAACTTATGTATTAACAATATATTATGTTGTACACTTTCTCTTACTGAGCATCTGATCACACCCTTTTTTATGTTTTTATTTACCCAGAGTACTATGAATGTATCTTTGAATGATTTTTTGGATACACTAAAAGGAATAAAACTTATTTTATAAAATTTAAAATCTATGATTCATTTTTTTAGTATAATATAAAAATCATATGTTTATCTAGTATTAAAAGACTGTTAAAATCTTTATTCCTTTGGGATGAAATATTCTATATCTTGTACCAATGTAATAAAGTAAACAGCAGATCTGGGCTACAGGAATCGGGGTTGTTTCACCATAGGCTAGAGATTAGCATCGAGAGGTCATAATCAAATGAGGCCTTAGCTATGAAAACCTATAAAAACCTATAATAATATACATTACAATATAAAGAATGTAACCAGAAACTAGTATCAATAAAATAAAAAAATGAATTGTATAACAATGGGTGTATGTGAAAAAATTATACAAATATATACTTCATGGGAAACCCTGGAAGATTATCCACAAAAATTATAAGACCATACTATGAAATAGACACGTAAAAAGGGAACACCATATTTTTATAGAACACATGAGAAGAACTATCATGTGCCATCATATGAAATGAACTCTTGAAATTTGTCTTCCAACAAAAAAATTCACCGTCGAGTGTAACGCCCCGGTTCCGAAAGCCACCCAAAGGCGCCCCGTACCTAGTTGGTCAAATGGCCTCAAGTGAATTTCCCCAAATTCCAGAGGTTGCCGACTAGCAGCGAGGGCCTTGGGTGTGATAGTGGGGAAACTATGCCCTCATTGGCAGAGTACACAGCGGAAATAAATAAACATGCAATAGCAAAAGCAGTGAATAAACAACAATAATAAACAGCGGAAGACTAAATCAATAAATTAGAGCATAGATGTATATATGGAATGATTCAAGATACAACTCTAGGAAAGCAGACAAACAAGTCACAATGCTGAAAACACCACAGTACCAAAACAAGTACAAAAGAAAGGTAAACAGCTCCTCAGCATCGCAAGCCAAAGCTTGGTCCCATGCTCTCCTGCTCCAAGAAATCAAGTACCAGAAGTCCATGGGTTCTTTCCCTTGTATATACCTGCAACAACATAGTCTGCTTGGGCCCAAAAGCATGTCCCAAACAAGGTGTGAGATAAAATCCCAGTAGGAAACCACCCGAGGATCTGTGCCTAACAGTCAGTGAGTATATGGCAGGTAAAAGTACAATAAGTAGTAAACAGCAACAAAAAGAAGTAGTCAGTAAAAAGTAAGTAGTGAAGCAGGATGATACACAACTATAATCAATCCACAACCAATAACAGTAGTACAGAAAAACAGCTAACACAAATAGGAAACCCACTGGGAAGTACCCGCAGCCATCCCCTCTGGTCCTAACCAAGAAAAATACCACAACCCTCTGGGCAGTGCACTCAACCTAATCCCTCTGGCTTGGTCATAAGAATTTATGAGAATCTCTGAGGAAGCTCACTCAGTCAATTCTCCTTATAGTCTAGGGTAGTGAGGGACACTCTGAGAAAGATCACGTGGTCTAACCCTCTTAGCCCCAAGGTCTAAAGACTCTCTGAGGAAGCTATCTCAGTCAATTCCTCCTATAGCCTCAGGTATACCACATACTCTCTGAGGAAGCTCACTCAGTCAATTCCTCCTATAGCCTGGGAAGCTTCTTAAAAAGATTCAAACAAGGTAAGACTCTTTGAGTAAGCTCACTCGGTCTACCCTCCTATAGTCTATAATATCCAAGACTCTATGGGATCTCACTCAATCCATCCCCTATAGTCTATAATGTACAAGACTCTCTGAGTAAGCTCTCTCGTTCTACCCTCCTGTAGTCTATAATATCTAAGACTCTCTCGGAAGCTCACTCAATCTATCCCTTATAGTCTATAACACCAGGTTCCCTCAGTCTCGTTCCAGTCAGTGCATAATAATGCTATAAGACCAAAGTACACCTATAGATCTACTTGGCTAACCAAAGTACACCTATAGAGATACTTGGCTAAACAGTATACATGGCAACAAACATGTTATGAATTTCAATCCAACCTAAAATCACAAGGCATGGAAATAGGCGTAACAGCCAAAGGAAAACGAGACCCAAAGGTTGTAAACAGAGCAAATCATGGGTAAAACATCCAATCACAACAAATTTATCCTCTAACAAGATTAATTTACCTCTAAACAAACATACAAGCAAGGAAGGAAAACAACAAGGGAAAAAAGATAAACACGCAATACCTCGTTCACGGGTGTTGGTGGAATTTGCGCATAAAACTCAAAGACTTTGAATGGTAAGGCACAAACCACCTACCTAGATCCTAGGAGATCGATATAAATGTACCACGATGACTCATTCTCCCTTGAACGTCGTAGATCTGAAAAAACGTCCAAAACGCTCAAACCACGATAACTTTAAAAGGAAGAGGAATTGGAAAACAAGACTCGAGAAGAAGAAAGAACTCACCGATGTGATTCCAACGTAATTGACTCTGCTCTAATCAGATAACGTACGGAGAGGCGGGGGCTCATTGAATATACATGGATTCCCAGCACTCTCGGACGAAGAAGCTGGAGAAGAAGGCCTTTCTATGCGTCAAGCGCGACCCTAGTCCGATTAATGAAAAAAAAGAAAGTACATTGCGTGTACTAGGTCTTTCCGTACTCCGCCAAAATCGGCCTCCACCTCAACTCTACACACTGTGTGTGTGGCCCGGACATGGACAGCACACGGCTTCGAGTGGGAAAAGAGTACACAGCATGTACTCAGAAAGTACACGGCGTGTACTTCAAAAATTTCCAAAAACTTCATTTTTCTCGAAAACTCTCAAAAAAGGAAGACATACCTGAAAATGGAGATCTGAGTTCTTACAAACTTTACCCCTTAAAGAAATTTTCCCTGAATTTCCCTAGCGATGTGTAGAAGAAGAAACCCCAAACAGCTTCGGCCATTGCGATCGAACCTCGGCCTCCCTCTCCCAAGTCTCATCCTATACTCGCCCATGCTACCAAAGCACCCGTACTAAAAGAATAGACCTCCCATGGAGAACATTTGTACTACGATCAAAAATCTGGATGGGATGCTCCTCAAATGATGAATCCTCTTCGAGCTCAACCTCCTCAGGCTGAAAGACATGTGATGGGTCTGAAAATTAATGTCAGAGCTGAGAGATGTGGAAGACGTCATGCATGGCCTGGTACCTCTGAGGTAACTGCAACCGATAGGCAACCGGCCCAACTCTCTCCAACACCTCAAACAGCCCGACGTACCACGGTGAAAGCTTACCCTATCTCTGAATCCTCTTGTGTCCCAACCTCGGTACGACACGCAGGAAAACCTGATCTCCGACCTTGAACTCCAGAGGTCGTCTCCTCTGATCAACATAAGACTTCTTCTGAGACTGTTCTGTAGCCATCTGCTTCCGAATCAGCTCTATCTTCTCTGAGGTCTCCTGAACAAGACGAGGTCCCAGCAAAGATGCCTATCCTACCTCCAGCCAGCATAAGGGTGATCGGCATGGCCTACCGTACAGAGCCTCGTAAGGTTCCATCTGAATGGTCGCCTGAAAAATGTTGTTGTAAGAAAAATCCACCAGAGGGATATGCTTCTCCCAAGAACCTCCAAAGTCTAGAATGAAATCTCAGATAATATCCTCAAGCACCTGGATCGTGCGCTCAGACTGGCCATCAGTCTGGGGATGGTATGATGTACTCAAAAGTACCCGTGTACCCAAAGCCTTTTGAAGTCCTTTCCAAAACCGAGAAGTAAAACGCACATCCCTATCTGAAACAATGGAGTGTGGAACTCCATGTAGACGTACAATCTCTCGGATGTATATTCTCCCCAGATCATCAACACTGAAGTTCTCCTTGATCAGCAAGAAGTGTGAAACCTTCATAAGCCTGTCGACGACAACCCAAACAGCATCACTTCCCTGAGGTGACCTCGGTAACCCGGTCACTAAGTCTATCGCAACATCATTCCACTTTCACTCGGGAATGGGTAACTGTTGCAAAAGCCCCACTGGTCGCCGATGCTCCGCTTTCACTTGCTGACAAGTAGAACATCTCATGACAAAACTAGCAACATCTTTCTTCATACCTGGACACTAGTATTGGCAGTGTAGATCACGATACATATTGGGGACTCCAGGATGAACTGCCCAAACTAAGGAATGAAAATACCATATCATCTCCTCGCATATATCTGCTGGCACCCATACGCGTCCCTGGAAAAGAAAGATCTCTTCCTCGCTCACTGTCCATCCAGGAAGAGGGTCCTCTCCTAACACACTCTCATGTTGTACTAAGCCTTATGAGTCTGATAGCTGTCTCATCCGTACTCGATCAAGAAGAGTAGAGGTAATAGATACAGAAGAAAGGAAAGTCTGTCCCAGTCTATCATGCACGTCCAAGTGCATCTTAGAGAACAGATCCATAAGATTCCACTCACTGCTGGCCTCCTGATCTTCCTGAATCTGAGTTCTTCTACTCGACGCATCAGCCACTACGTTGCCCTTTCCCGGTGTATAGGTGAGCTCGATGTCGAAAGACTGAAGATACTCGACCCACCTGCGTTGTCTCAGATTCAGATCACACTGAGTGAAGATATTCTTGAGACTCTTATGGTCGGTGAAAACCAAAAAGTGCTCTCCCAGAAGGTAATGTCTCCAACAGCATAAGGCATGAACAATAGATGCCAACTCCAGATCGTGCGTAGGGTGATTCCTCTCATGTGGCCTCAACTACCAAGATCCGTACGCAACGACTCCATCTCCCTTCATAATCATAGATCCTAGCTCGATACCTGAAGAATCGCAATAAACAGTGTATCTCTTGCCAAACTCTGGCAAGACTAGTATCAGTGCTGACATCAACCTCCCCTTCAGCTCCTGAAAGTCTGACTCACAAGAATATGACCATAAAAACTTCTCCCCCTTCTTGATCAGACCTATCAAAGGTGCTGCTAGGTGTGAAAAGTCATGTATGAAGCATCTGTAGTATCCATCCAGCCCTAGGAAACTTCGTACCTCAAAAACATTCTTCGGATGCTCCAAGGAAACTACAGCTCTCGCTTTCACTAGGTCCATAGATACTCCTGCCTCTGAGATGACGTGACCCAAGAAGTGAATCTAGTCCATCCAAAAGTGTCATTTTGAGATTTTAGCATACAAATGATGCTCTCTTAGTTTACTCGGAATGATATCAAGATGTATGGCATGGTCGTGTCGAGTGTGAGAGTACACCAAGATATCATCCACAAAGACCACGATGAAGGAGTCCAAATAAGGATGGAACACTCGGTTCATCAGTGCCATGAAAACTACAGGCGCGTTCGTGAGACCGAATGACATGACTGTATACTCGTATAGATCATACCTACTCTTGAAGGCTGTCAGAGGTATGTCTGATGGTCTAATGCACAACTGATGATAACTGGACCTCAAGTCGATATTCGAGAATACTTGGGCTCCTCAAATCTGATCAAAGAGGTCATCTATCCTCGGCAAGGGATATCGGTTCTTGACCATCAACTGGTTCCGCTTCTGATAATCCACACAAATCCAAAGGGTGTCGTTTGCCTTTTTCGCAAACAGGACAGGCGAACCCCAAGGAGATGTACTGGGTCGGATGAAACCCTTTGCCTGTAACTCCTCCAACTGCTTCTTGAGCTCCTACAACTCAGGTGTAGTCATCCTATAAGGAGTAATGGGCACCGGTGCCACTCCTAGCATGAGCTCAATCGATAATTATACCACACGCTCCGGAGGAAAACCTGAAAATTCCTCTGGAAAGACATACCTGAAACAATCCACCATTGGGGGAAATTCTAACTGTGAAGTCCCCTGGTCATCCAGATAAAGACTGGAAATCTGGGCTGAAACTTCCCCTAGTCCATGATGCTCGGGTCCATCTCTACCCGCCTAGACACCCCACTCGCCTTTATGAAGAAAACATCTGCCCTCTGGTGATACGAAGCTCAACCTGTGGCGATAGAAATCGACGACAACCTAGAAGGGAACCAACCAGTCCATACTAAGAATGAATTCATATCCTGTCATTTATAGGACATAGAGGTCCTATAAGAAGTGACACCCCGCAACCTCAAGAGGGAACTCTCTGCACTGACGTACGCTAGATGTCCTTGTCCCCAACGGCGAGTCAAGAGTCAAAAAGTCGGCAGATGAAAAGATACAGAGCCCAAGGCTCTCCACAACCGTGACAGAGATAAAGCTATGCAAAGCACCGGTATTGAAAAGATATGAAGATAAAACTGAGGCTTCTAAGATCGTACCTCGAACTGTAGAAGGGTCGGGATCTTGCTCCTGGTTGGTCTACTCCGCGGCGAAAGGTTGGCCTGCACCGCAGCCCTGTGCCCCTAGCTAACCACTATGAGTTGGTCCAATCTGTTGTCGCTGATGACCTGGTGACTGACCACCATGGCCGCAACCTCCACCTCGGCCTGAACGGCCGGAAGAACTCTAGTTCCCAGACTGGTGAAAAAATAGAAAAGCATCTCCAGAATGCGGGGTCATAGAGGAACCCCTACCACCAACTGAAGGTGAGAAGATGTGACAGAATCATTGAAGATGGCCCATCTTGCCGCAAGATCGACACTCTATCGGATCTCTCTGGAACTAAGGCCTAGTATGCCCACTCCTACCACACTGGTAGCATACAATCTGGATGCCAGAAGATACATCCCATGAACCTCGATCTCCTCGAGAAGACTCTCTGTGACGCTTCCTGTTGTTCGTAGGAGGAACACTAGCTCTGGATGTCGAACCGACCTGGATCACTGCTCCAGAATCCCTTAGATTGCACTCAGTAATCAGCTTATGGTTGACGATGGAGGATATAGAAGTTAACTAAAAGATATTCACCTAGGAACGGATCTCCTACCTGAGACCATCCTCAAACTTCCTAGAAAGGAACAACTCATCACCTGCTAGGATCCGTGTGAAATGCTTCAGCTCAGTAAAATGAGACGAGTACTCCATGATAGAAAGAGTACCCCACTGTATACTCATAAACTCCTAGTCTCGATCGGACCTCAGTGTCTCCTGATAGAAGTAGTCATAGAAGGTGCGTCAAAAATCATCCCATGACATGCCCTGCTAGCATCCTGACTGCGAGATCACCTCCCGCCACCTCTTGGCGGTGTCCCGGAGCATATAGGTGGCCAGCGTTACCCTCTTCTCTAGGGATATCTCCAGATGCTCGGAGATAGTTAGGGTGGCCTCGAACCACGACTCTACTACCTGGGGTCCTCCATCCCCTGAGAAAGTAGGAGGATGCTGCTACTGAAAAATCTCTCGTCAACTCAGCCATCGACGGGGCAGGAGGCGGTGCTCCCTGAAAAGTCTGTAACATCCTCAAGAAGTCCTCCCTGAACTGCTTATCGGTGCCTATGACGGGTATAACTGCTGGTGCCAAGACTGGAACAGTAGGAGGATCAACAGGAGGTCCCTAATCATTCATATCTGGTGTTTGGTCATCGTCCGGAAACTGACGTACGACCGGAGGACATCTCGGAGGCATAGCTCTGAAAGATCAAAAGAACACCTTAGATTAGGATTAACAAGGACTAAAAACACATAAGTATAAAATGGGAAGAGGGGAAAGAAACTGTCAAGCTTTATAAAACACGACTACACGTCGTGTATAAAACCTACACGGTGTGTACTTTTATCCATTAATATGGGCGTGTACGTCCGCCACTACTAGTTGTGTAACACCTCAAACTACACGGTGTGTTGTTCTCACACACGGTCTGTACTTGAACTCTAAACCCCTGCCCGAGTCTCCTTACATGGCTATCCCACAGAGTCCAACTAACCCCATACTACACGGTGTATTCCCTAGGGACACAGTGTGTACTAGACAGGGCCTCAGTGGCCTGTATTGTTAGTTACACGGTCGTCTACAGGGCTTCCCTTACACGGAGTGTTCTGAACAAACACGGCGTGTATAAGAGAAGATAACACTGACCCGTGTTGTTGGTGACATGACCGGGTACCTGGGAAAAAACTACATGGTGTGTTCTTTACCGACATGGTGTGTTCTACTCAAGCTTCCTCGACCCGTGTTGTTAGTGACACGACCAGGAACCTAGGACAAAACTACATGGTGTGTTATTCACCAACACGGCGTGTTCTACTCGAGCTTCCTTGGCCCGTGTTGTTAGTGACACGGCTGGGTACACGGCTCTAAACTACACAGCGTGCACCTACCGTACATAGCGTGTTCCTAAAGTTATTTTCATAACACCGTGTTTCGGATCAAATGGTCAGTGACATGGCCTGAAAACTACACGGCGTGTATCCAAAAAGTACACGCCATGTATTCTAGGTTTTTCTGGGCAGTAGCGCAGAAACTACACAGAAGCCCAGAAATACGGAAAACAAGGCAAATAGGTGCCAAATTTCGATCCGAGAGGGCCCATACTCCCCGTGAATCAAAGAATGGCATCTCCTACAATCATGTACAAGAGAAAACAGGACAATGATCCACCAATTTCCGATTCAAGAGGGCCCACAACACCTCAAAATCAGAATTTGGCCTTCATTTAAGAAAAGTGCTACAAAATCAATTTCTCTATCACAACAGCAGGGATTCTATCAAACATCTATCACAACAGCATGAATAATCTACACAACATCTATCACAACAACATGCAATCGCTAATGCACCCTAGATGGCATGGAAAGAATTCATGGAATGTGATTTCTAACAAGTGACCATATGATGCATGAGATGGCATACCATCATCTCATCGGGTTGCGACAGAAATAGAATCGTAATATCAACACAATAATAGCATGAAGCATGTGAATCACTCTAGGTGAAATCATATCAACCGTAAAATCTCAAAACCAGAAAACAGCAATAAACAAGGTAGTATGGCTTTTCCCTATACACGGGTTAGCTACTCCCGGGCACAGCTTATTACCAAGTACTGGATCCATCCTATCCCTGACTAAAGTCTCCAAACAGTAATGCAATAGAAAAGAATTACTCTGATACCACTTTGTAACTTCCCGGTTCCGGAAGCCACCCAAAGGCACCCCATACCTGGTTGGTCACATGGCCTCAAGAGCATTTCCACAAACGCCATAGGCTGCCGACTAGTAGTGAGGGCCTTGGGTGTGATAGTGGGGATACTATGCCCTCATTGGCAGAGTACACAACGGAAATAAATGAACATTAAATAGTGAAAGGAGTGAATAACCAACAATAATAAATAGCGGAAGACTAAATAAATAAACTAGATCACAGATGTATATATGGAATGATGCAAGATACAACTCAAGGAAAGTAGCCAAACAATTCACAATGCTGAAAACACCACAGTACCAAAACAATTACAAAAGAAAGGTAAATAGTTCCTCAGCATCGCAAGCCAAATCTTGGTCCCATTCTCTCCTGCTCAAAGAAATCAAGTACCAAATGTCGAAGGGAGCTTTCCCTGGTCTATACCTGCAACAACATAGTCTGCTTGGGCCCAAAAGCATGGCCCAAACAGGGTGTGAGATAAAATCCCAGTAGGCAACCACCTGAATATTTATGCCTAAAATTTAGTGAGTATATGGAAGGTAAAAGTATAATAAGCATTAAACAGAAACAGCAAGAAGTAGGCAGTAAACAGTAAGTATTGAAGCAATATGATACACAACTGTAATCAATCCACAACCAACAACAGTAGTACAACAAAACAGCTAACACAAATAGGAAACCCACTGGGAAGTACCCATATCCATCCCCTCTAGTCCTAACCAAGAAAAATACCACAACCCTCTAGGCAGTTCACTAAGCCTTACCCCTCTGGCTTGGTCATACGAATTTATGAGACTCTCTGGGGAAGATCACTCGGTCAATTCCCCTTATAGTCTAGGGTAGTCAGGGACTCTCTGAGGAAGATCACGTGGTCTAACCCTCTTAGCCCCAAGGTCTAGAGACTCTCTGAGAAATCTATCTCGGTCAATTCCTCCTATAACCTCAGGTATACCACAGACTCTCTGAGGAAGCTCACTCGGTCAATTCCTCATCTAGCCTAAGAAGGTTCTTAAAAAGATTCAAACAATGTAAGACTCTCTGAGGAATCTCACTCGGTCTACCCTCCTATAGTCTATAATATCCAAGACTCTCTAGGATCTCACTCAGTCTATCCCCTATAGTCTATAATGTCCAAGACTCTCTGATAAATCTCTCTCAGTCTACCCTCCTATAGTCTATAATATCTAAGACTCTCTGGGAAGCTCACTCGGTCTATCCCTTACATTCTATAGCACCATGTCCTCTCTGTCCCCTACCAGTCAGTGCATAATAATTCTATAAGGCCAAAGTACACCTATAGAGCGACTTGGATAACCAAAGTACACCTATAAAGCTACTTGCCTAAATAGTCTACAGGGAAACAAACATGATATGAATTTCACTCCAACCTAAAATCACAAGGCATGGAAATAGATGTAATAGCCAAAGGAAAACGAGACCCAAAGGTCGTAAACAGAGAAAAGCATGGGAAAAACATCCAAGAACAACAAATTTATCCTCTAACAAGATTAATTTACCCCTACACAAGCATACAAGCAGGGCAGGAAAAAAACAAGGGTAAAAAGGTAAATACGCAATACCCCATTCACAGGTGTTGGTGGATTTTGCACATAAAACTCAAAGACTTTGAATGGTAAGGCCAAAAACACCTACGTCGATCCTAGGATATCGATATACGTGAACCACAACAACTTATTCTCTTTTGTATGTCATTGATCTGAGAAAATGTCCAAAATTCCCAAACCACAATAACTTGAAAAGGAGGAGGAATTGGAAAACAAGGCTCAAGAAGAAGGAAGAACTCACCACTGCGATTCCAATGCAATCAACCATGCTCGAATCCGAGAAAATATGGAGAGGCGGGGGCTCGTCAAAGATCTGTGGATTCCCGACACTCTCGAACGAAGAAGCTGGAGAAGAAGACCTTTCTGTGTCAGGCGGGACCTCGGTCCGATTAATAAAAAAAAGTACCCGACATGTACTTTTAAAGTACATGGCGTGTACTAGGTCTTTCCGTACTCCGCCAAAATTGGTCTCCACGTCACCCCTACACATCGTGTGTGTGTCCCAGACACGGCCAGCACACGGTTTCGAGTGGGAAAAGAGTATGCGGCGTGTACTCAGAATGTACACGGTGTGTACATCAAGAATTTCTAGAAACTTCATTTTTCTCGAAAACTCCCGAAAAAGGAAGACATACCTGAAAACGAAGATCTGGGTTCTTACATCGAGTACCAACATGTCTCACCAAGCATCTGATCTCTATAAACACATCCATCTGTATGAAAACCAAGTCAATATCAAAAGTTTGAATTTTCTACATAGACACAAAACATATGTAAATAAGGCCCATTAAGGGGTGGGTATAAATATACCCAAAAGGATAATCGCAAAAAATAGCCAAGAATGAAATAATATGGTAGATAAACTCATTATAACTAGAGTATAACTGGGAATAATACAATAAAACCCCAGATATGCTTTATCGGAATGTAGTACAAGAACATAGGGAAGTATCAAGTTACCAAAACTTATCTCTTTTCAGATTAATATTATAAAAATATCTTGGAATAATTAGGTTATCATAGTACATAGGGTGTTGAAATTATATCGCCCAGATGTATGGTGTCTCTCAAGGAAACCATGCATGCCTGAACAAGTTGTAAGATCTATAACATCAGAAACAAGCCCTATAAAACTACTCAAAACTCATGATCTTCACAATAACTCATTGTAGTTTTTATAGGGGTTCCACACATTGCTAAGATATGTAGTTAAAATGATGGATTAATAAATCTTATTAAAAATAGAAATATTCCCCTTAGCTTGAGTGGTTGAATATTAACCTCTACATGTGGAGGACTCATGCCCCATAACAAAGGGGATCACTGAACCAAACTATAATATTGGGGACCCACACTTCATTAGAATCAAGGAAGTATCAAGCCCCATTCCTTAATAGAGGAATTTAACCCTATGAATTTTAGACCTATCCACTATATCCATGTGGGAGTACCCAACTTCACAATATTTTATGGGGGACTAGTGTAACACCCGAGACTTTTATGAGAAATATTTTGTTTTTATGTTATATAAATCATCAAAGGAATCTTTCGCTGCACGCAATCGCGACCTTCCTCGATAGCGTGTGTAGTACGCAATACCGAGTTCCACTAAACAACGATATATTATTATAATATTATAAACTAGCTGTCATGAATAGTATTAACTGAATTTTAAATTTTATAACATTATTATTCATCTTACAAATTTTCTAGAACATGGTAAGAGAACAAAATAATTTTTTTTGGGTAAAATAAGTATTTATCAAAAAAATGCAGTTTTTCCGCCTTTTGATGGAGCACCCACATTAAATATAGTTTTTGACACATTTATAAGTTCAATTTGACAAAATAAAATTCTTCTTTTGAATCAGGATATAAAAATTTACTTTGGATAAATTTTTGGATATTAGTCTGATAACTTTCATATTTTGATGAATAGTAAAAATACGCTAATTTTTAATTAAAAACAACTTTTTTCATTGAGATAATTTATATGGTTAATTTATAATATTGAATGGTTTTAAAGTATAGATATAATATATTTTTACCATTTAATATAATTTCTATCATTAGCATTAATGTCACATTGAATTCATAGGTAAAAACATTTCAATCTTTGGCAATGTTTTAACTTCTAAAACCCGTTTTCTTAACAACGGGATTTATTTGAAATTAATTACTGCAGCTTATATGTTTTGAATTTTGAAAAATGGATTCCATATTCAGAATCAGTGGGTCCAAATTATGTTAATAGGCTACTTTTTATTTTTGGGCATTATGAATAGTAACTACGGTAAATTTTATTTACCATAGTTGAAGGTAAATCGGGTGATTAAGGGTAAATATAAGATTATAAAATTACCCTAACACCCACCAAAATCCTATTGGATGACTACAAGTCGACCCATATCAACTAAGGGTAGGATTAGATTCATTTAATAGACTTTTGTCCATGAAAATAATTTAATTATTATTAAAACCAAAGAATGTGACAACATGTCACTTTCTTAAATCTTATAAGTATAATAATTTTAATTTGGAGATAAACTTAATGAAACTTCGAACATGAATAGTCTCCAAAAATCTAATACAATTATCTACATCATAGGAATTTATTTATAATTTTTAGGGATTAAATAATTATTATTAATTATGACACAATAGTGATGATGAAATTATTTTATTAATTAAAATATCAAATAAATGGTTTTGAAATATTAAAATAATTATTATATGCACTATTGAATGTGATCCACTAATTTTCTAGATACATATGACATTTTATTAATCTATCAAAGCTTTTAGTCCGAACATATCCTCTGTATATATTTTATTTAAATTCAAATAAATTAATAGTGTCAAAATTGACACTATTGTTATTTTATAAAAATAACATATTATAAAATTGTTTAAAAATCACAAAAATCTTTAAAAATTATAAATTAAAATTTATATGATCGAAAATGTCATAAAGTTTCAAATTATGGAAAATTCACAACACATATGTAATTATTAATAATAATTTAAAATTTAGAATATTATTACCACAAATGAAATTAAATTGATAAATAAGGATAAATCAAGTTGATAATGTTTAAAATAAATTCCTAATATGTCTAAATTTTATTGGTTGATGATATTACAACCCTATCTCATATAATCTTTTGATATGAGTCATTTGGGAAGTTTTTAAGTGGGGTTGGGATTTAATATAAACTAATATTTCTTATATTTCCAAAGGTGCCCCTCTCCTCCCTTATAAAAGGGCACCTCCTCCCTCTCCTCCTCACACAAATTTGAGCCTTCAAGATCGGAAAAACCCTGCCCATTTCACCTCCCCACTTCCCTAGAATCATCCTAGAGGTTCTGGTCTTCTTCAAAGACCAACCCTAGTGCCCTAAGAGGAGGTTAAGAAGAGGCGCGTCAAAAAGAGGTAATATCCATTACCGATCCATTCCAATTTCTTTCTTCTTCAACATCTTCTTCTTTAGTTGTTTCATTATGAATTAATAATATCAATATCACTAATATATTGATATGTTATTATAAGTATGAAACAGCCCTATTTCAACATCTATCCGTCCTATGGAAAATGAAATCATCGCGCGTGCGTACGTACGGAATACCGTCTTCACGCCGTGGTGTAATCTATTTTCCCCCACCACCTTAATTGGATGGGTATAATGATGTAAATAATTACTATATATGATTATTTTAAAGTTATATTGATTCTGAAATAGTATACATACACTCCAATACAATTCCACGATCATGGGAATGATATCATCGCTCGTGCGTACGTACGGAATACCGTCTCCACGATGTGATGCGATTCGTTCTACATGATCTTCATTGTATAATGATTATATAAATGAATTGAATGAATGAATATGATATATAGTACATTAATACCATTCTGTAAATGATGAATCTATAACCTAAAGAGAAGAATACGAATTAATTCGACAAAACACGCATAAGAACAAAAAGTTATAAACACCTGAATAACAAGTAGCAATGAAATATTACTACTAAGAAGCTAATAATATGACCGTATATGATATCATAACAATAATTATGATTCTGTAATAAGTCAATAACTTTATTTAAATCATTATACACGTGGTTCGGACACTTACGAGGCAAATTGGACCTATGGTAAGGGAAATATCACAATCTCATTTTTATCCGAGATTGTTTACACTTTAGTATTTACTGGGGTGTATTTTATCATCCACATACATGTTTCCTCAATATGTATTATTATTTCCATCCACCTACAATTGTTTAAATCTAATTTTACCCTTCCATGAGTTTTTAGTAAATGATATGAAAGGAATCTTTTGTCGTTTTTCGTACGAGGTACTTTTTGACTTTTCCGACAAAAGTACGAAGAATGTTTTTTTAACTTATATGGCATGAATGGATTTTTAAAACATTATTTCCAGGAATCTTCCTTTGAAAGTTTTCAATTTTATTTTTAATCAACTTATTTTATTTTTGAATTGTACAATATGTTAAAAAGGAAAAGTGTTTTTGAAGCAGAAAGGATATTTTCCTCAAGAATGGAGTTCAAGTGTTTTATCAAAATTATTTTCCATATAAGATAATAAAGGGTTCTGTTTATATCCCTATTATTACATTGATTTTATTATTTTGTGATGGAATTATATTTTTATGAATTCCTTTATCTTATATGAATTGTTTTATGATGTCACGATGTTTAAGATTCCCATTTTTATTACATGGGTTATGCTATGATGTATGGTTTCTGATTTTGTGGCACACATAAGAATGGTATAATTATGAGATGGGTGGGACCTATATCTCCCTCCAATTCATTGGGTAAAGATTTTATATCTCATGAGATAGACATGGATGGAACGGCAGGTTAAACTGGTTCAGTGAAACAGGACTGAAACGGGGAGTGAACTCGGTTCAGAAATGGACTTTGTCCACTAAGATAGTCTTGGCAATGAGTCTTGACTAACAAGAAATGATTCTCTATGATTATGTGTGTATGCCAAAAAATTTCATGTTTTAAGTTATGATTATTGGGATTACATTTCACTACTATGATTTATCCCATGTTATGAAATTATGATTTCTTTTGTAGGTTAAGATTTCCAAAAGTTATGTTCTTATGTATATGATGTGATTGATATTTCTTTTGTTTACCCTTACTGAGCATTTGTGTAACACCCGAGACTTTTATGTTATATAAATCATCAAATGAATCTTTTTCTACACAACACTTGCTTGGCTTGCTTTACACGCAATCGCGACCTTCCTCGATAGCTTGCGTCGTACGCAATACCGAGTTTCACTAAACAACAATATGCTATTAAAACAAGCCGTTATGAATAGTAATAACCACTTTTTGAAATTTTATAAATTTTATTTTTTGGACTCAGAATATCGAAATTAGCCTAGGGTGAAATTTTGGTATTTTTCTGAAAACTTTCAATTTTTGATGAATAGTGAAACCACTAAGTGGTAGGTTAAAAACTGAATTTTGCATAAAACTTAATTTTACCGCTTCTGTGATTGGAATTTCAAAAATCCGAGAGACACGGTTAATATCAAGGACTAAAATGTGGTTCAATGATATGAAAATAATTTTTTGGTGAATAGTAACTTTTTACTATTTTTATCGTGGTTAATAGTAAATAGGGTAACTAAGGGTAAATATGATATCAATATTACCTTAAAACATGTCCTAATTCTATTGGACAAGTTTAATTCGACCAAAAACAAACTTAGGAATAAAATATGACCATTTAGGCCCACTTGGATTAGATTAGGACATTTATTATTAATTTATTTAAAGAAGGGTTAAAATAGTTAAAATCAAAGTTTAATAAGTAAATAATTTATAATATGGGGTTATACATAAGATAAATTCGATTGTAAATATTAATTATAAAGATAAAATGATTTACTACATGATGGTAGTTTATTTGTAATTTTTAGACATCAAATAATTTAATTTATTTATGACACAAAGATGATGCAGTAATTATCTTATTAATGAAATATTGACATAATTGATAATATAAATACCAAAATAAATGTAATTTAAGACTTTTTATGAATTCCACTAATTTTCTAGGTTACTATGATATATTAATGTTGATTTAATCAACTTGGTTCGAACATATAATTCTGTTATGACTTTCACAAAAATCATATATCAAATAGTGTCAAAATTGACACAAAATAGTTTTTAAATAAAATATTATATTATTAATTGTTATTTTATTCCTAAAAATCTAAGGTTCGGACAAATGACTTAGATAAGGATATATATATTAATAATAAACAATTTGGGGTTCGTTTGGCATGTTATAGTAAGTTTATTAACCATATAGTGAAAGAAAACAAAAAGACATGGTAAAAGTTAAATTATTTAACTTAGAGTTAAATCTAATTGATAAGTTTAAAATAATACCCTAAACTTGTCTAAATCTTATTGGTTGATAGGATTTCGACCCATCCCCACCTTATCTTCGAAATAAGACCCTTTGGAGCCTTTATAAACCGATTTTGACTTTAATATAAAATAATATTTTGAGATATTCCTAAGGTGCCCCTCTCCTCCCTTATAAAAGGGCACCTCCTCCCCCTCCTCCTCACACCAAATTGAGCACTCAAGCTCCGCAAACCCCTGCCATTTTCTCCTCTCCACTTCCCTAGAATAATCGTAGAGGTCCTGGTCTTCTCCAAAGACCAATCTTAGTTCCTTAAGTGGAGGATTCAAAGAGGCGTTCCAAAGAAGAGGTAATATCCATTACCGATCTTTTCAATTTCTTTCTTCTTCAACTTCTTCTTCTTTAGTTGTTTCATGATAAAGTAATAACATCAGTATTACTTACATACTTATATGTTATTATAAATATTAAACAACCCTAATTCACCTTCTATCCATCTTACGGAAAAATGAAATCACCGCGCGTGCGTACGTACGGAATACCGTCTCCACGCCGTGGTGTAATCTATTTTCCACCATCACCTTACAAGGATGGGTATAATGGTGTAATGAGTAACTATATATGATTATTATGAAGTAATATTGATACTGAAATAATATATATATACTCCAATACAATTCCACGATCATAGGAACGATATCATCACTCGTGCGTACGTACGGAATACCGTCTCCACGATGTGATGCGACTCGTTCTACATGATCTTCATTTCATAATGATTATATAAATGAATTGAATGAATGAATATGGTATATACTTCACTAATACCATTATGTAAATGAATTATCTATAACCTAAAGATAAGAATAAAAATTTATTCGACAAAACACGCATAAGAACAAAAAGTTATAAAGACCCGAGTAACAAGTAACAATGAAATATTACTAACAAGAAGCTAATAATATGACCATATATGATATCATATAAATATGTATTATTATGGAATAAGTCAATAACATTATTTAAACCATTATACAGGAGCTTCGGACACGAACAAAGAAAATCGGACCTAAGGTCAGGGAAATATCACAATCTAATTTTTATCCGAGATTGTTTATTCGTATGTATTTACAAGGATGTATTTTATCATCCACATCCATGTTTCATCAATATGTAATATTATTTCCATCCACCTATAATTGTTTAAATCCATTTTTACCCTTCGGTGAGTTTTTAGTAATATGTATGAAAGGAATCTTTTGTCGTTTTTCGTACGAGGTACTTTTTGACTTTTCCGACAAAAGTACGAAGAATGTTTTTTTTTAACTTATACGGAATGAATGGATTTTTAAAACATTAAATCCAAGAAGCTTCATTTACAAGTTTTCAAGTTTATTTTTAATCAACTTCTTTTATTTTAAAGTCGTATGACATGTTATGAAAGAAAAAATGTTTTTGAAGAAGAAAGGATATTTTCCTCAAGAATGGAGTTCAAGTGTTTTATCAAAATTATTTTCCATCTAAGATAATAAAAGGGTTCTGTTTTTATCCCTATTATTACATGGATTTGATTATGTTGTGATGGAAATATTTTTATGAATTCCTTTATCTTATATGAATTGTTTTATGATGTCATGTTGTTTAAGAATTCCATTTTTATTACATGGGTTACTCTATGATGTATGGTTTATGATTATGTGGCACACATAAGAAAGGATTCATTATAAGATCGGTGGAACCTATATCTCCCTCCAATGCATTGGGTAAAGATTTTATATCTCATGAGATAAACATGGCTGGAACGGAAGGTTATTTCGGTTCAGTGATACAGGACTGAAACGAGGAGTGAACTCGGTTCAGAAAGGGACTTTGTCCACTAAGATAGTCTTGGCAATGAGTCATGACTAACAAGAAATGATTTTCCATGATTATGTGTGCATGCCACAAAGTTTAAAGTTTCATGTTATGATTATGGGGATCTCATTTTCACTTCTATGATTTATTCCATGTTAAGATATTATGAATCTCTTTTGCAGGTTATGATTTTCAAAAATATATGATATGATTTTTATTTCCTTTATTTGCCCTTGCTGAGAATTTGAGCTCACCCTTTTATGTTTTCTTTTCCCCAGGTCAGGAAGATGGATATTAAGTAGAATATGCTAAAAGGGACCCTAGATATGATGAAATAAATGGGAGACATTGTAGAAGATTTATGAACCAGTTGTTTATGTTTCCCAGTTTCTAAAGACATTATACCTATACGATCCTTTGTGGTTTTGTTATATGTTGTAATAAGTGTGCTTCAATTTTGAAGTATTAACAATGTATGTAAAGTATGGGTCGTTATAGTTGGTATCAGAGGAAAGGTATAGTCAACCTTTGGAAACTAGGATGTGAAAGCCTTAGTAAGAACCCTAAGGATAAGTCTAAGAATAGAACACAATCTTAGAAATGGCCATGAATAACCTAGGATAAGACCTTAAGCATGAAAATTTTATTCTTGAATTATGTGGTTTCCTATTATAATTAGTGTTGCTCACACTATTCTTCTTGGTTTTAGTCAATGGATGGAACCCGAAGGAACCGTGTTAATGCGGAATGCGATGGGCAATGCAATGATTGTCCCCCTGAGCAAACAAACGATATGGGAGCTGGAATGCAAAATCTTGTAGCCATGCTCACACAACTTTCTCAAGCTATGAATCATGCAGGATTTCCAAACGAGCAAAGGAGGGAGCAACATTCTGTTGAATCCTTCATGAGGCAGCGTCCACCTTCTTTCAGCGGGTCTACTGATCCATTAGTTTCTGAACAATGGATTAGTACTACTGAAAAGATATTTTCAGTTCTTCAATGTTCTGAGCATGATAAAGTCATCCTAGCAGTGTATTGTTTGGAAGGAGATGCTGATCAATGGTGGAATCTTGTTAAGAATACGAGGCAAAGGGATGAAATTGAGTCTATGGAATGGGACGAGTTCAAGAACTTATTTTTCAATAAGTACTTCCCTCGTATTCTCCGAACAAAGATGGAGAAAGAGTTTCTTGAACTGAAGCAAAGGGATGATGAATCTGTTGGTACCTATGAAGCAAATTTTACAAGACTTGCAAGGTACGCTTCTGGTATTATTATCCAACCTGAGAGTAAGATCGATCGATTCTTTAGTGGCTTAAAACCAAGTCTTCGAAGGGCATTAGCCATAAGGGACTTCAATAGCTACGAGGAAATCGTTCGATGTGCTCTCAAAGTCGAGATGGAGATTGGAGTAACCCATCAGTCACATGGGTTTGATAAGAAGAGGAAGATGGAATTCAAAGAAAAATCTAAAGAGCACACGGAAAAGAAGATGAGCTTTTCCTTATGCTCAAAGTGTGGAAAGAAACATGGAGGGAGTTGTCTTAAAGGGACAAGTAAATGTTTTAAATGTGGAAAAGAAGGTCATCGGGCATTTGAATGCCGTGATAATGGGAAGAAGATGTCTAAGGACGCAAACAAAGGAAGGGATACACAGAATGAACCTACTACACTTAAATGTTTCAAGTGCAAGGAGATGGGGCATTATGCCAATCAATGCCCAAATCCAAGGGTTGATGATGATGGTCGACGTCAACAAAATATTAAGGCTAAAGACAAAGGAAAGTCACATGCAATTTCTATCAGCGATGTGGAGTACGATAACGATGTGGTGAAAGGTACACTTACCATCCACTCTAAAGTAGCAAATGTTTTATTTGATTCTGGATCCACCCACTCTTTTATTTCTGAAGACTTTTCTAAGGGTATCACCATATTACCTCAACAATTAGATGTTGAGTTAGCTGTGACAACACCTAATGGCACATCAATCGCATCAAAAGTCTATAATTCTTCTCCGATCGAAGTTTGTGGGAAAGTGCTTCCTGCAAATCTTCTGATCCTTCCTTTAGTGGAATTTGATGTGATTCTTGGCATGGATTGGCTTTCTCTACATGGAGCTCATATCGATTGCCAAAGAAGGGAAGTCACATTTCATATTCCAGATCAATCTATGATCGTCTATCAATGCAAGGATGAACATAACCTTCCAGTGGAAATTTCTTCCATCTTATGGGTATTGATTCCACTAAATGAAGGTTATTTATCTCAAATGGTTGGTGAGAAACTCACGATTAAGAATATGCCCATTGTACGAGAGTTTGATGATGTCTTTCCGGAGGAATTGTCGGGTCTTCCACCAAATCGTGAAGTTGAGTTTTCAATAGAACTCGTACCGGGTGCTTTGCCTATTTCAAAGACACCTTATAGAATGGCCCCAATTGAGTTGCAGGAATTGAAGAAGAAACTCCAAGAGAATCTTGATAAGGGATTCATACGCCCTAGTGCGTCACCTTGGGGAGCACCTGTTCTATTTGTTAAGAAGAAAGATGGATCAATGAGACTTTGCATTGATTATCGAGAACTTAACAAGATCACTATCAAGAACAAATATCCTCTCCCACGCATTGATGACTTATTTGACCAACTACGCGGAGCTCAATACTTTTCCATGATTGATCTTCGTTCAGGGTATCATCAATTAAGGGTCAAAAGGGAGGATATACCAAAGACGGCTTTCCGTACAAGGTATGGACACTATGAATTTATAGTGATGCCATTTGGTCTTACTAATGCCCCTGCTATCTTCATGGATCTAATGAATAGAGTCTTTAGAGACTATCTTGATCAATTTGTGGTAGTCTTTATAGACGATATTCTTGTCTATTCAAAGAGCAAGGAAGAGCATGAAGATCACTTGAGAATTATATTGAAGACCCTGAGAAAGGAGAAGCTTTATGCCAAATTTACCAAGTGTGAATTTTGGCTTCAAAAAGTTGCATTTTGGGTCATATAATCTCAAAAGAGGGGATATCTGTGGATCCAGCAAAAACAGAGGTTATCGAAAGATGGTCAAGACCAACAACAGTAACTGAGATCCGAAGTTTTCTTGGTTTGGCTGGATATTATCGACGTTTTGTAAAAGATTTTTCACGATTATCTAATCCACTCACCAAGTTGACTCGGAAAGGAGTTAAGTTTGTCTGGACAGAGGAATGTGAAGAGAATTTCAAGGAGTTGAAAAGAAGGTTATCCAGTGCACCTGTGCTCACACTGCCTTGTAGTGGAGAAAGGTTTGTGATCTACAGTGATGCATCCAAGAAGGGATTGGGGTGTGTTCTTATGCAAAATGATATGGTGATAGCTTATGCCTCACGACAGTTGAAAATCCATGAGCAAAATTACCCAACACATGATTTGGAGTTGGCTGCGGTAATCTTTGCATTAAAGATTTGGAGGCATTACCTTTATGGTGAAAGGTGTGATATTTATACTGATCATAAAAGTTTAAAGTATATTTTCACACAAAAGGAGTTGAATATGCGTCAAAGAAGATGGTTGGAGCTGATTAAGGATTATGACTGCTCAATCCATTACCACCCTGGGAAAGCAAACAAGGTGGCAGATGCATTAAGTCGACAAGACCATGCTAGTTTATCCATGATGAGGATCACAAAAGATCCAATATTTATGGATTTACAAAGGATGGATCTTGGAATTATAATGGAAGGGGAAAAATCTTATCTTTCTCAAATGAATGTTCAACCATCTATACATGTGAAGATTAAAGAGGCACAGAAAGAAGATGCCGAGTTACAAAAGAAGGTGAGAAATGTTCCTGAATTCAACCTTGATTGTGATGGGATAATAAAGTTCAGGAATCGGGTTTGTGTTCCTCCCATCCCCGAATTAAAGAATGAGCTGCTGGATGAGGCTCATAGTTCTTCATTCTCTATTCATCCTGGAAGCACGAAGATGTATAGGGACCTGAAAGAGTAATTCTAGTGGGATGGCATGAAAAGAGATGTTGTTGAATATGTCTCTCGATGCTTGGTTTGTCAACAAGTTAAAGCTGAGAGACAGAAGTCTAAGGGGATGTTACAACCATTACCCATACCCGAATGGAAATGGGAAAACATCACTATGGACTTTGTCACAGAACTTCCTAAAACATCCAAAAGCAATAATGCTATCTGGGTCATAGTTGATCGTCTTACAAAGTCTGCTCACTTCATTGCTATTAGAGAGGATTTCTCTCTAGATCAGCTTTCCAGGATATATGTAAAGGAAGTGGTAAGATTTCATGGAGTACCACTTTCTATTATATCTGATCGGGATCCGAGATTTACCTCGAAGTTCTGGCGAAGTCTTCAGCATACTCAGGATACAGAGTTGAGTTTCAGCACTGCTTATCATCCCCAGACAGATGGTCAGTCTGAGAGAACAATTCAAACCCTAGAAGATATGTTGAGAGCTTGCTCTATGGATTTCTAAGGAGGTTGGGATCAACACCTACCTTTGGTAGAATTTTTTTATAATAATAGCTTTCACTCCAGTATTCAGATGGCTCCTTATGAAGCTCTCTATGGAAAGAAATGCAGGACTCCAACTTGCTGGGATGAAGTTGGGGAAAGAAAGCTATTAGGACCTGATCTCGTTGATGAAATGGCAGAAAAGGTCAGATCTATTCAACAACACATAAGAGCAGCTCAGAGTCGACAGAAAAGTTATGCCGACAACCGAAGAAAAGACCTAGAGTTTGAAGTGGGTGATAAAGTGTTCTTACGAATATCTCCCTGGAAGAGGGTTATGAGATTTGGAATGAAGGGGAAGTTGAGCCCTAGATATATCGGTCCTTTCGAAATACTGGATCGTGTTGGGAAGGTAGATTACCGATTGGCGCTTCCACCGAATCTCTCTCAAGTTCACGATGTGTTCCATGTATCTCTCCTGAGAAAGTACATACCAGATCCTTCACATGTACTCAGCTCAGAAGTTGTACCGCTGGAGCAAGATCTTTCTTATGAAGAACAGCCGATAGAGATTCTGGATCGTAGCGAAAAAGTCCTACAAAACAAGACCACTCGCTTGGTGAAAGTTTTATGGAGAAACCACCAACTTGAAAAAGCTACATGGGAGCTTGAGGATATGATGAGGGAGAAGTATCCTCATCTGTTTGTTGCAAAGTGACGAATTTCGAGGGCGAAATTCTTTTTAAGGGGGGTAGAGTGTAACACCCGAGACTTTTATGTTATATAAATCATCAAAGGAATATTTTTCTACACAACACTTGCTTGGCTTGCTTTACACGCAATCACGACCTTCCTCGATAGCTTGCGTCGTACGCAATACCGAGTTTCACTAAACAACAATATGCTATTAAAACTAGCCGTTATGAATAGTAATAACCACTTTTTGAAATTTTATAAATTTTATTTTTTGGACTCAGAATATCGAAATTAGCCTAGGGTGAAATTTTGGTATTTTTCTGAAAACTTCAATTTTTGATGAATAGTAAAACCACTAAGTGGTAGGTTAAAAACTGAATTTTGCATAAAACTTAATTTTACCGCTTCTGTGATTGGAATTTCAAAAATCCGAGAGACACGGTTAATATCAAGGACTAAAATGTGGTTCAATGAGATGAAAATAATTTTTTGGTGAATAGTAACTTTTTACTATTTTTACCGCGGTTAATAGTAAATAGGGTAACTAAGGGTAAATATGATATCAATATTACCTTAACACATGTCCTAATTCTATTGGACAAGTTTAATTCGACCAAAAACAAACTTAGGAATAAAATATGACCATTTAGGCCCACTTGGATTAGATTAGGACATTTATTATTAATTTATTTAAAGAAGGGTTAAAATAGTTAAAATCAAAGTTTAATAAGTAAATAATTTATAATATGGGGTTATACATAAGATAAATTCGATTGTAAATATTCATTAGAAAGATAAAAAGATTTCCTACATGATGGTAGTTTATTTGTAATTTTTAGACATCAAATAATTTAATTTATTTATGACACAAAGATGATGCAGTAATTATCTTATTAATGAAATATTGGCATAATTGATAATATAAATACCAAAATAAATGTAATTTAAGACTTTTTATGAATTCCACTAATTTTCTAGGTTACTACGATATATTAATGTTGATTTAATCAACTTGGTTTGAACATATAATTTTGTTATGACTTTCACAAAAATCATATATCAAATAGTGTCAAAATTGACACAAAATAGTTTTTAAATCAAATATTATATTATTAATTGTTATTTTATTCCTAAAAATATAAGGTTCGGCCAAATGACTTAGATAAGGATATATATATTAATAATAAACAATTTGGGGTTCGTTTGGCATGTTATAGTAAGTTTATTAACCATATAGTGAAAGAAAACAAAAAGACATGGTAAAAGTTAAATTATTTAACTTAGAGTTAAATCTAATTGATAAGTTTAAAATAATACCCTAAACTTGTCTAAATCTTATAGGTTGATAGGATTTCGACCCATCCCCACCTTATCTAAGAAATTAGACCCTTTGGAGCCTTTATAAACCGATTTTGACTTTAATATAAAATAATATTTTGAGATATTCCTAAGGTGCCCCTCTCCTCCCTTATAAAAGGGCACCTCCTCCCCCCCCTCCTCACACCAAATTGAGCACTCAAGCTCGGCCAAACCCTGCCATTTTCTCCTCTCCACTTCCCTAGAATAATCCTAGAGGTCCTGGTCTTCTCCAAAGACCAATCTTAGTTCCTTAAGTGGAGGATTCAAAGAGGCGTTCCAAAGAAGAGGTAATATCCATTACCGATCTTTTCAATTTCTTTCTTCTTCAACTTCTTCTTCTTTAGTTGTTTCATGATAAAGTAATAACATCAGTATTAATTACATACTGATATGTTATTATAAATATGAAACAACCCTAATTCACCTTCTATCCATCTTACGGAAAAATGAAATCACCGCGCGTGCGTACGTACGGAATACCGTCTCCACGCCGTGGTGTAATCTATTTTCCACCATCACCTTACAAGGATGGGTATAATGGTGTAATGAGTAACTATATATGATTATTATGAAGTAATATTGATACTGAAATTATATATATATACTCCAATACAATTCCACGATCATAGGAACGATATCATCACTCGTGCGTACATACGGAATACCGTCTCCACGATGTGATGCGACTCGTTCTACATGATCTTCATTTCATAATGATTATATAAATGAATTGAATGAATGAATATGGTATATACTACACTAATACCATTATGTAAATGAATTATCTATAACCTAAAGATAAGAATAAGAATTTATTCGACAAAACACGCATAAGAACAAAAAGTTATAAAGACCCGAGTAACAAGTAACAATGAAATATTACTAAAAAGAAGCTAATAATATGACCATATATGATATCATATCAATATGTATTATTATGGAATAAGTCAATAACATTATTTAAACCATTATACAGGAGCTTCGGACACGAACAAAGCATATCGGACCTAAGGTAAGGGAAATATCACAATCTAATTTTTATCCGAGATTGTTTATTCGTATGTATTTACAAGGATGTATTTTATCATCCACATCCATGTTTCATCAATATGTAATATTATTTCAATCCACCTATAATTGTTTAAATCCATTTTTACCCTTCGGTGAGTTTTTAGTAATATGTATGAAAGGAATCTTTTGTCGTTTTTCGTACGAGGTACTTTTTGACTTTTCCGACAAAAGTACGAAGAATGTTTTTTAACTTATACGGCATGAATGGATTTTTAAAACATTAAATCCAAGAAGCTTCCTTTACAAGTTTTCAAGTTTATTTTTATTCAACTTCTTTTATTTTAAAGTCGTATGACATGTTATGAAAGAAAAAATGTTTTTGAAGAAGAAAGGATATTTTCCTCAAGAATGGAGTTCAAGTGTTTTATCAAAATTATTTTCCATCTAAGATAATAAAAGGGTTCTGTTTTTATCCCTATTATTACATGGATTTGATTATGTTGTGATGGGAATATTTTTATGAATTCCTTTATCTTATATGAATTGTTTTATGATGTCATGTTGTTTAAGAATTCCATTTTTATTACATGGGTTACGCTATGATGTATGGTTTATGATTATGTGGCACACATAAGAAAGGATTCATTATAAGATGGGTGGGACCTATATCTCCCTCCAATGCATTGGGTAAAGATTTTATATCTCGTGAGATAGACATGGCTGGAACGGAAGGTTATTTCGGTTCAGTGATACAGGACTGAAACGAGGAGTGAACTCGGTTCAGAAAGGGACTTTGTCCACTAAGATAGTCTTGGCAATGAGTCATGACTAACAAGAAATGATTTTCCATGATTATGTGTGCATGCCACAAAGTTTAAAGTTTCATGTTATGATTATGGGGATCTCATTTTCACTTCTATGATTTATTCCATGTTAAGATATTATGAATCTCTTTTGCAGGTTATGATTTTCAAAAAGATATGATATGATTTTTATTTCCTTTATTTGCCCTTGCTGAGCATTTGAGCTCACCCTTTTATGTTTTATTTTCCCCAGGTCAGGAAGATGGATATTAAGTAGAATATGCTAAAAGGGACCCTAGATATGATGAAATAAATGGGAGACACTGTAGAAGATTTATGAACCAGTTGTTTATGTTTCCCAGTTTCTAAAGACACTATACCTACACGGTCCTTTGTGGTTTTGTTATATGTTGTAATAAGTGTGCTTCAATTTTGAAGTATTAACAATGTATGTAAAGTATGGGTCGTTATAATTTGAGCTCACCCTTTTGTATGTTTTATTTCCCCAGGTCAGGAAGAAGTTTATTAAGTAAGATAAGCCCAAAAGGGACTCTAGATATGATGAAATAAATGGGAGGCAAAGTAGATGCTTTATGAATCAGTTGTTTATGTTTCCCAGTTTCTAAAGACTCTATACCTATACAGTCCTTTCCTTGTTTTGTTATATGTTGTAATAAGTGTGCTTAAATTCTGAAGTAATGACAATGTATGTAAAGTATGGGTCGTTATAGTTGGTATCATAGGAAAGGTATAGTCAACCTTTGGAAACTAGGATGTGAAAGCATTAGTAAGAATCCTAAGGATAAGTCTAAGCATAGAACACAATCTTAGTGTTTTAGAAATGGCCATGAACAACCTATGATAAGACCTTAAGTGTGAAATTTTATTCTTGATTATGTGGTTTTCCTATTATAATTAGTGTTTCTCACACTATTCTTCTTGGTTTTAGTCAATGGCTGGAACCCGAAGGAACCGTGTTAATGCAGAATGCGACGGGCAATGCAATGATTTTCCCCCTGAGCAACCAAACGTTATGGGAGCTGGAATGCAAAATATTGTAGCCATGATCACACAACTCTCTCAAGCTATGAATCATGTAGGACTTCTAAACGAGCAAAGGAAGGAGCAAAATTCAGTTGAATCCTTCATGAGGCAGCGTCCACCTTCTTTCAGCGGGTCTACTGATCCATTAGTTTCTTGAACAATGTATTAGTACTACTGAAAAGATATTTTCAGTTCTTCAATGTTTTGAACATGATAAAGTCATCCTAGCAGTGTATCGATTGGAAAGAGATGCTGATCAATGGTGGAATCTTATTATGAATACGAGGAAAAGGGATTAAATTGAGTCCATGGAATGGGATGAGTTCAAGAAATTATTTTTCAATAAGTACTTCCCTCATATTCTCCGAACAAAGATGGAGAAAGAGTTTCTTGAATTGAAGCAAAAGGATGATGAATCTGTTGGTACTTATGAAGAAAATTTTACAAGACTTGCAAGGTACGCTTCTGGTATTATTATCCAACCTGAGAGTAAGATCGATCGATTCTTTAGTGGCTTAAAACCAAGTCTTCTAAGGGCGTTAGCCATAAGGGACTTCAATAGCTATGAGGAAATCATTCGATGTGCTCTCAAAGTCGAGATGGAGATTAGAGTAACCCATCAGTCATATGGGTTTGATAAGAAGAGGAAAATGGAATTCAAAGGAAAATCTAAAGAGCACACTGAAAAGAAAATGAGATTTCCCTTATGCTCAAAGTCTGGAAAGAAACATGGGGGGAGTTGTCTTAAAGGGACAAGTAAAGGTTTAAAATGTGGAAAGGAAGGTCATCGGGCATTTGAATGCTGCAATAATGGTAAGAAGATATCTAATGATGCAAACAAAGTAAGGGACACACAGAATGAACCTACTACACATCAATGTTTCACGTGCAAGGATATGGGGAATTATTCCAATCAATGCCCAGATCCAAGGGTTGATGATAATGGTCGACGTCAACAAACTCTTAAGGCTAAAGACAAAGGAAAGTCACATGCAATTTCTATCAGCGATGTGGAGTGTGATAACGATGTGGTGAAAGGTACACTTACCATACACTCTAAAGTATAAAATGTTTTATTTGATTCTGGATCCACCCACTCCTTTATTTCTGAAGAATTTTCTAAGGATATCACCATATTACCTCAACAGTTAAATATTGAGTTAGCTGTGACAACCCCTAATGGCACAACAGTCACATCAAAAGTTTATAATTCTTCTCCGATTGAAGTTTGCGGAAAATGCTTCCAGAAAATCTTGTGATCCTTCCTATAGTGGAATTTGATGTGATTCTTGTCATGGATTGACTTTCTCTACATGGAGCTCATATCAATTGCCAGAGAAGGGAAGTCACATTTCATATTCCAGATCAATCTATGATCGTCTATCGATGCAAGGATGAACATAACCTTCTAGTGGAAATTTATTCCATTTAATGGGTATTGATTCCACTAAATGAAGGTTATTTATCTCAAATGGTTGGTGAGAAACTCCCGATTAAGAATATTCCAATTGTACGGGAGTTTGATGATGTCTTTCAGGAGGAATTACCAGGTCTCCCACCAAATCGTGAAGTTGAGTTTTAAATAGAACTCGTACCAGGTGCTTTGCATATTTCAAAGACACCTTATAGAATGACCCCAATTGAGTTGCAGGAATTGAAGAAGCAACTCCAAGAGGATCTTGATAAGGGGTTCATACGCCCTAGTGCGTCACCTTGGGGAGCACCTGTTATGTTTGTTAAGAAGAAAGATGGATCAATGAGACTCTGTATTGATTATCGAGAACATAACAAGATCACTATCAAGAACAAATATCATCTCCCACGCATTGATGACTTATTTGACCAACTACGAGGAGCTAAATACTTTTCCAAGATTGATCTTCATTCAGGTTATCACCAATTAAGGGTCAAAAGGGAGGATATACCAAAGGCGGCTTTCCGTACAAGGTATGGACACTATGAATTTATAGTGATTCCATTTGGTCTTACTAATTCCCCTGCTATCTTCACGGATCTGATGAATAGAGTCTTTAGAGACTATCTTGATCAGTTTGTGGTAGTCTTTATAGACGATATTCTTGTATATTCAAAGAGCAAGGAATAACATGAAGATCACTTGAGAATTATATTGAAGACCCTAAGAAAGGAGAATATTTATACCAAATTTACCAAGTGTGAATTTTGGATTCAAAGAGTTTCATTTTTGGGTCACATAATCTCAAAAGAGGGGATATCTGTGGATCCAGCAAAAATAGAGGTTATCAAAAGATGGTCGAGACCAACAACAGTGATTGAGATCTGAAGTTTTCTTGGTTTGGCTGGATATTATCGACGTTTTGTGAAAGATGTTTCACGATTATCTAATCCACTCACCAAGCTGACTCGGAAAGGAGTTAGGTTTGTTTGGACGGAGGAATGTGAAGAGAATTTCAAGGAGTTGAAAAGAAGGTTATCCAGTGCACTTGTGCTCACACTTCCTTGTAGTGGAGAGAGGTTTGTGATCTACAGTGATGCATCCAAGAAGGGTTTGGGGTGTGTTCTTATGCAAAATGATATGTTGATAGCTTATGCCTCACGACAGTTGAAAATACATGAGCAAAATTATACAACTCATGATTTGGAGTTAGCTGCGGTAATCTTTGCATTAAAGATTTGGAGGCATTACCTTTATGGTGAAAGGTGTGATATTTATACTGATCATAAATGTTTAAAGTATATTTTCACACAAAAAGAGCTGAATATGCACCAAAGAAGATGGTTGGAGCTGATTAAGGATTACGAATGCTCAATTCATTACCACCCTGGGAAAGCAAACAAGGTGGCAGGTGCATTAAGTCGACAAGACCATGCCAGTTTATCCATGATGAGGATCAAAAAAGATCCAATATTTATGGATTTACAAAGGATGGATCTTGGAATTATAATGAAATGGGAAAATCGTATCTTTCTCAAATGAATGTTCAACCATCTATACATGTAAATATTAAAGAGGCACAGAAAGAAGATGTCAAGTTACAAAAGAAGGTGAGAAATGTTCCTAAATTCAACCTTGATTGTGATGGGATAATAAAGTTCACGAATCAGATTTGTGTTCCTCCCATCCCCAAATTAAAGAAGGAGCTGCTGCATGAGGCTCATAGTTCTTCATTCTCTATTCATCCTGGAAGCACGAAGATGTATAGGTACATGAAAGAGTACTTCTGGTGGGATGGCATGAAAAGAGATGTTGCTGAATATGTCTCTCAATGCTTGGTTTGTCAGCAAGTTAAAGCTGAGAGACAGAATTCTAAGGGGATGTTACAACCATTACCCATACCAGAATGGAAATGGGAAAACATCACTATGGACTTTGTCATAGGACTTCCTAAAACATCCAAAGGCAATAATGTTATCTGGGTTATAGTTGATCGTCTTACAAATTCTGCACACTTCATTGCTATTAGAGAGGATTTCTCTCCAGATCAACTTGCCAGGATATATGTGAAGGAAGTGGTAAGATTGCATGGAGTACCACTTTATATTATATCTGATCAGGATCCGAGGTTTACCTCAAAGTTTTGGCGAAGTCTTTAGCATACTCTGGATACAGAGTTGAGTTTCATCACTGCTTATCATCCTCAGACAGACGGTCAGTCTGAGAGAACAATTAAAACTCTAGAAGATATGTTGAGAGCTTGCTCTATGGATTTCAAAGGTGGTTGGGATCAACACCTACCTTTGGTGTAATTTTCTTATAATAATAGCTTTCACTCTAGTATTCAGATGGCTCTTTATGAAGCTCTCTATGGAAAGAAATGTAGGACTCCAACTTGCTGGGATGAAGTTGGGGAAAGAAAGCTATTAGGATCTGATATTGTTGAAGATATGGTAGAAAAGGTCCGATCTATTCAACAACACATAAGAGAAGCTCAGAGTCGACAGAAAAGTTATGCCAAAAACCGAAGAAAAGACCTAGAGTTTGAAGTGGGTGATAAAGTGTTCTTACGAATATCTCCCTGGAAGAGGGTCATGAGATTTGGAAAGAAGGGGAAGTCGAGCCTTAGATATATCGGTCCTTTCGAAATACTGGATCGTGTTAGGAAGGTAGCTTACCGATTGGAACTTCCACCGAATCTCTCTCAAGTTCACGATGTGTTCCATGTATCTCTCCTGAGAAAGTACATACCTGATCCTTCATATGTACTCAGCTCAGAAGTTGTACCGCTGGAGCAAGATCTTTCTTATGAAGAACAACCGATAGAGATTCAGGATCGTAGTAAAAAATTCCTACGAAACAAGACCACTCGCTTGGTGAAAGTTTTATGGAGGAACCACCAATTAGAAGAAGCTACATGGGAGCTTGAGGATATGATGAGGGAGAGGTATCCTCATCTGTTTGTTACAAAGTGACGAATTTCGAGGGAGAAATTCATTTTAAGGGGGGTTTAATGTAACACCCGAGACTTTTATGAGAAATATTTTGTTTTTATGTTATATAAATCATCAAAGTAATCTTTCGTTGCACGCAATCGCGACCTTCCTTGATAGCGTGTGTAGTACGCAATACCGAGTTCCACTAAACAACGATATATTATTATAATATTATAAACTAGTCGTTATGAATAGTATTAACTGAATTTTAAATTTTATAACATTATTATTCATCTTACACATTTTCTAGAACATGGAAAGAGAACAAAATAATTTTTTTTGGGTAAAATAAGTATTTATCAAAAAATGCAGTTTTGCCGCCTTTTGATGGCGCACCCACATTAAATCTAGTTTTTGACACATTTATAAGTTTAATTTCACAAAATAAAATTCTTCTTTTGAATCAAGATATAAAAATTTACTTTGGATAAATTTTTTATATTAGTCTGATAACTTTCATATTTTGATGAATAGTAAAAATATGCTAATTTTTAATTAAAAACAACTTTTTTCATTGAGATAATTTATATGGTTAAATTATAATATTGAATGGTTTTAAAGTATAGATATAATATATTTTTACCATTTAATATAATGTATGTCATTATCATTAATGTCACATTGAATTCATAGGTAAAAACATTTCAATCTTTGGCAATGTTTTAACTTCTAAAACCTGTTTTCTTAACAATGGGATTTATTTTAAATTAATTATTGCAGCTTATATGTTTTGAATTTTGAAAAATGTATTCCTTATTCAGAATCAGTGGGTCCAAATTATATTAATAGACTACTTTTTATTTTTGGGCATTATGAATAGTAACTACGGTAAATTTTATTTACCATAGTTGAAGGTAAATCGGGTAATTAAGGGTAAATATAAGATTATAAAATTATCCTAACACCTGCCAAAATTCTATTGGATGACTAAAATTCGACCCATATCACCTAAGGGTCGGATTGGATTCATTTAATAGACTTTTTTCCATGAAAATAATTTAATTATTATTAAAACCAAAGAATGTGACAACGTGTCACTTTCTTAAATCTTATAAGTATAATAATTTTAATTTGGTGATAAACTTAATGAAACATCGAACATGAATAGTCTCTAGAAATCTAATACAATTATCTACATAACAGGAATTTATTTAGTATTTTTAGGGATTAAATAATTATCATTAATTATGACACAATAGTGATGTTGAAATTATTTTATTAATTAAAATATCAAATAAATGGTTTTAAAATATTAAAATAATTATTATATGCACTATTTAATGTGATCCACTAATTTTCTAGATACATATGACATTTTATTAATCTATTAAATCTTTTAGTTTGAACATATCCTCTGTATATATTTTATTTAAATTCAAATAAATGAATAGTGTCAAAATTGACACTATTGTTATTTTATAAAAATAACATATTATAAAATTGTTTAAAAATCACAAAAATATTTAAAAATTATAAATTAAAATTTATATGGTCGACAATGTCATAAAGTGTCAAATATAGAAAATTCACAACACATATGTAATTATTAATAATAATTTAAAATTTAGAATATTATTACCACAAATAAAATTAAATTGATAAATAAGGATAAATCAAGTTGATAATGTTTAAAATAAATTCCTAACATGTCTAAATTTTATTGGATGATGATATTACAACCCTATCTCATCTAATATTCGGATATGAGTCATTTTGGAAGTTTATATATTGGTTTGGGATTTAATATAAACTAATATTTCTTATATTTCCAAAGGTGTCCCTCTCCTCTCTTATAAAAGGGCACCTCCTCCCTATCCTCATCACACCAATTTGAGCCTTCACGATCGGCCAAAACCTGCCCATTTCACTTCCCCACTTCCCTAGAATCATCCTAGAGGTTTTGGTCTTCTTCAAATACCAACCCTAGTGCCCTAAGAGGAGGTTAAGAAGAGGCACGTCAAAAAGTGGTAATATCCATTACCGATCCTTTCCAAATTCTTTCTTCTTCAACATCTTCTTCTTTAGTTGTTTCATTATGAAGTAATAGCATCATTATCACTCATATAATTATATGTTATTATAATTATGAAAAAACCCTATTTCAATATCTATCCATCCTATGGAAAATGAAATCACCGCGCGTGCGTACGTACGAAATATCGTCTCCACGCCGTGGTGTAATCTATTTTCCCCCAACACCTTACTTGGATGGGTATAATGATGTAAATAATTACTATATATGATTATTGTAAAGTGATATTGATTCTTAAATAATATACATACACTCCAATACAATTTCACAATCATGGGAACGATATCATCGCTCGTGCGTACGTACGGAATACCGTCTCCACGATGTGATGCGATTCGTTCTACATGATCTTCATTGAATAATGATTATATAAATTAATTTAATGAATAAATATTATATATATTACATTAATACCATTCTAGAAATGATTAATCTATAACTTAAAAATAATAATAAGAATTTATTCGACAAAACACGCATAAGAACAAAAAGTTATAAACACCCGAATAACAAGTAGCAATGAAATATTACTACTAAAAAGCTAAGAATATGACCATATATGATATCATAACAAATATTATGATTCTGGAATAAGTCAATAACATTATTTAAATCATTATAGAGGAGGTTCGTACACTTACGAGCCAAATCGGACCAAAGGTAAGGGAAATATCACAATCTCATTTTTATCCGAGATTGTTTATACTTTAGTATTTACTGGGGTGTATTTTATCATCCACATCCATGTTTCCTCAATATGTAATATTATTTCCATACAACTAAAATTGTTTAAATCCAATTTTACCCTTCGTTGAGTTTTTAGTAAAGGATATGAAAGGAATCTTTTTTCGTTTTTTGTATGAGGTACTTTTTGAGTTTTCCGACAAAAGTACGAAGAATGTTTTTATTAACTTATACGGCATGAATGGATTTTTAAAACATTATTTCCAAGAATCTTCATTTACAAGTTTTAAAGTTTATTTTTAATCAACTTCTTTTAGTTTAGAATTGTATGACATGTTATGAAAGGAAAAGTGTTTTTGAAGCAGAAAGGATATTTTCCTCAAGAATGGAGTTCAAGTGTTTTATCAAAATTATTTTCCATCTAAGATAATAAAGAGTTTTGTTTATATCCCTATTATTACATTGATTTGATTATGTTGTGATGGAATTATATTTTTAGGAATTCCTTTACCTTATATGAATTGTTTTATGATGTCACGATGTTTAAGATTCCCATTTTTATTACATGGGTTATGCTATGATGTATGGTTTCTGATTTTGTGGAACACATAAGAATGGTATCATTATGAGATGGGTGGGACCTATATCTCCCTCCAATGCATTGGTTAAGATTTTATAACTCATGAGATAGACATGACTGGAACGGCAGGTTAAACCGGTTTAGTGAAATAGGACTGAAACGAAGAGTGAACTCGGTTCAGAAATGGACTTTGTCCACTAAGATAGTCTTGGAAATGAGTCTTGACTAACAAGAAATGATTTTCTATGATTATGTGTGTATGCCACAAAGTTTCATGTTTTATGTTATGATTATTGGGATTACATTTCACTACTATGATTTATCCCATGTTATGAAATTATGATTTCTTTTGCAGGTTAAGATTTCCAAAAGTTATGTTCTTATGTACATGATGTGATTGATATTTCTTTTATTTACCCTTACTGAGCATTTGAGCTCACCCTTTTGTATGTTTTATTTCCCCAGGTCAGGAAGAAGGTTATTAAGTAGGATATGCCAAAAAGGGACTCTAGATATGATGAAATAAATGGGAGGAAAAGTAGATACTTTATGAACCAGTTGTTTATGTTTCCCAATTTCTAAAGACTCTATACCTATACGGTCCTTTCTAGGTTTTGTTATATGTTTTAATAAGTGTGCTTAAATTATGAAGTAATGTCAATGTATGTAAAGTATGGGTCATTATAACTAGTGACATATCCTTATAATGTCTTCAAGGGAGTTATCAGACATATTTTTACTCATATTTATCCCCCTATATCTATTTCTAACTGATAAAACAAAATTTAATTAAATATTTTGTTGCTAATAAATGAAAAAATTCCTCTCATTATGTTAAATAAGTTTATTTACAAAAATATTTGGGATTATATCATTCATTTGAAAATTTGATGAAAATTCTAATTTTACCCTTTATAAATTCACTATAGTATTTCAAACACAAATAATTTTATTTAAATTATTTAAAATTAAAATTGTTTAAATTTTTTTCTACCTTAATGTGCTACAACTTTCATTCAAGACATATTAGATAAATTGTGCATTTGATTGGACTTAATTGGCCATGAAGTCATAGTTGGGTTGGACGTGTCAGATTGATAATCAATTCTATATTTAGGCCATAACTTTTCCATACATGATTGTATTATGTCCAAATTTGGATTAAATCTCTAGGAAATAGTTTATAACAAATAATCCTTCTAGAAAGACATCTGGTTCACACGTTTTTGTGGTCAAATAGGCAGTAAAAATTGGATTAATTTATTTGGCCTAATTTCCCCATTCACACTTGAAACCTCTTAAAATCTAGCCTCCCCTCCACTATATAAATTTGTTTTCCTCTCATTTGGAGGGGTTGGGACGTGAATTAGGATATTGGGATTAGATAAGAATTGGTTCCATACTATTTCAATTGAAAATTTGGTAAGGGAAGGTACAAATATTGGATCTCCTAATAAATGCTCTTCTTTTCCTCTCCTTTTTGGTAATGTTGATGTAATTTCAATAAAATCTTAGTTTCTCTTCCATTTATTATATTATTTTAAATTTTCTTCTTCTATTAATCTTCCTTTTTAGTATGGAAATCAAATAGTAGAAAAGATACTGGTTTATACCCTTTCTAAATCTTTGCAAATGCAATTCATTTCTACGATGACTACGCCCCCCATGGAAGAGTATTTTTCTTAGTAATCGATTGATATCTTACCTTATTCATTTAATTATTTTAAATAATTAAGATACTATAATTAGAAAAACATGAGTCATGAATTGAGTTTTAAAATTATAATAATCTAAGTACGAAATTGAATAATTGACACAAAAACACATGAGGTCGAGATTTGTGTAAATTGTGAGAGTGCAAACTTAATCGGTAATACCAAACCACACGAGATAAATTTTTAGAGTTAAAATATAATCCCCAAAATAAATTCATCCATTTTTTCATAATTTATTTATTCCATAATTTACCATTGACCATAATCTATCCTTATAACAACAATTAAAGTAGGGTGTTGCGATTTCATGTTCTGAAGCTGGACTAGGGTATAAATCCTTTCATCTTTGTGGTAATGTTAATTCTCATAGGTTATAAAGATTAAAAATTAGGGATTTGTAAATAATTTTATGTTAATTTAAATGATAATTATCAATAATTAAGTGAATAGGTAGAGTTATATCGATTACTCCTTTTAAAATATTTTCTAGAAAAAAGAACTTCTCGTTGTGTTTTATTAATCAAATTTCATTTCAAACAAAAAAAATACAATCTTCATCCATCATGCTTCTTATTTATATTTTATAAACATTGAACAACCCCCCCCCCCATCCTTCTCTTTTTTTTTATTTTTTATTTTACTTTTAAAATAACTTTTATATGTTGTTTTAAATTACTTCATCCATTGAGATATGACCCTGGTCAGCAACTCTACTGCACCTAAATAACCCAAAACCGAATATCATTTGAGAGTTCCCACAATAGAACCTTTCAAATTGGATCTATTTTCAGGTAGGAAATTAAAATATTCAACCAATTGGAGGTATTTATTTTATTTTTTATTTTATTCTTTTCTTCTCCTATTTCTTTCTTCTTTCCCCTTTCTAAAGTTTTTTTCTCTATTCTTTTATTTTTATTGAGCCAACTCAAACATCATTTATTTTTATTATGGTCCACTTTTCTTCATTTCATTTTTATTTGATTTATGACACGAAATAATCCCCAATATCTCTTAGATATTGACATTGAGATTGAGTATAGCCTTAGAGCTCGAATCTGACATTCTCAGTCTATGGGGAGTTTCAACATTCAACCAGTTGGAGAATTCCTCCATTCTAGTAAAATTGAAATGGAAATAAATTATAATTCAAACATAAAAGAACAACCAATTTCTGAAAACAATAACAATTAACATAATAGAACCATTATAGAATTTGTTGCACGTGACATTAACTATCAACCAAATTGTATTGAATACCCAAACATTGAATCAAACTTTGAATTGAAATCTGGGTTAATTCACCTTCTTCCAAAGTTACATGGATTATCTAGTGAGGATCTAAAAAAATATATAAAATAATTTAATGTGGTTTTCTCAACCTCAAAACTATGAAATGTATATAAATATTAAATTAAACTAAGAGTATTCCCATTATCACTTGATGAAGCTTCAAAATATTGGATTTATTATTAACAACCTAAAGACATAACATGTTGGAATGATTTGAAACATCTTTTCTTGTAGATATTTTTCCATAATTGAGGACCACTTCCATTCTCAAAGAGATCTTAGGAATCAATAAATCCCATGGGGAGTCAATGTATGGGTATTGGGAGTGATTCAAGAAGTTTTGTGCAAGTTTCCCACATCACCAAATCTATGAGAAACTACTCATCCAGTACTTCTATGAAGGAATCATGCCTACAGAGAGAAGTGTGGTGGATACCACAGCTGGAGGGGCACTGTATGACAAAACACTAGCATCTTCATGTGAACTGATCGACAAGATGGCACAAAATTCCTAACAATTTGCCGATTGAGGTACACCACATGTTAGAGGAGTACATCAGGTAAGTCCTTCCTCTCTTGAAAATAATTTTATTGATACTAAGTTGTAATAATTGAACACTATAGTGAAGCATATTTCTTTGTCTCAAAATATATCCCAAGCCACTTCTATGAGTCCATGTGGAATTTGAACTGAAACAGACCACCCAACTAACTATTTCCCCCAATTACAAGATTCATAGGATTGTGCAGCAATATTTCATGGGAGACCATATCAGCAACAAAAATATCCACATCCCCAAAATAAGTATGATTCCTTTTCACCAACATAAAACCAAGGGTAGAAGGATCAATCAGACATGAGGTATATCTCTAGACAATAACAAATTCTCCCTTTTCAACTAAACTTCAAACAGCTTCCGCCTTTCCAATAGGTTTTCTAATAACCCCAAAGGATATTTGAAGCTCAAGAATCAATAATCCAAAAACAAGGTAATCCCCCAACCAAGGTATATTCTAACACCGATGACCTTTTGAAACTAATTTTTTTCTTAACCAATAAAATAAACCAAATATTCAAGGTTTAGAGTTGAGAGATTTGAAGACTCAAATGAGCCCGATTGACACTTCCCTCCATGAACTGGTAAGAAATAATTATAGAAATCTACCTTTACAACCTACTCCAAATCCCAAGGGGAATGTTCGTTCCAACACATTTAAAAGTGGGTAGAAAAAACCTGATACATATACACTTAACATTCCATTAGGATTCACTTCAACTCTGGAGAGGCCCCATTCAAAAACCACTGATGAGCAGCCCAAGGAGAAATACAAATGTAAGAAAAAGATTAATGATGTTCCTCTTAAACCCCTTCCATTTCCAAACAGAGTTGTACAACCCAATAATATGTCTTAATAGGTGATGAAAAACGAATTTTTGGATATATTAAAGCATTTTGAGATCAACATCCCTCTACTTGAAGCAATAAATCAAATCCCATGGTATACCAAATTTTTTAAAAAAACTTTGTACCAATTGAAGAGGACTCAAGGGAAATGATAGGATCAATATTGGATGGAATTTTTCAACACTCAATACCACAACTCTATAAATTCCAAAAAAGTGCAAGGATCTGGGACATTCACCATTCCATGCACCATAGGGGAGTTACACTTTTCTGATACATTATGTGATTTAGGAGATTCCATAAATGTGTTGCCTCACTCTATTTTCTCTTCTTTATAAGTTGGTGAGTTGAAGCCAATGATAGTAGTGGTAAAGTTGGCAAACATAGCTATAATATCTCTTCAAGAGTCCTTGAGGATGTACTTGTTTAGGTAAAAGACATGATCTTTCTAACAGATTTCTATGTGCCTAACATGGAGGATGATTAGTTACATTCTCATGCTCTCGTTATCTTAGGGAGTCCCATCCTCAAAACTAAAAAAATGATCATAAATGTCCATGAGGTTATATTTTCAATGGATTTTAGAGATTATGTTGTGATATTTAATGTTATGGACTCCATTAAGTACCCCTTAGAGGCCCATTCTGCTTTTTTTATCTCCCATTTTGAACCACCAAATATAAACCCCATGGAATTTTATTATCCTATTCTTAGGAAGATTATGAGTATTGTTTCTAGTTTGATGTCTAATAGAACTTATGCAACGGTTTCTAATGCACAAACCTCTCTTAGATTTGATTTTGAAATGGATTCATATTCTGATTTTGATAATGTTAACTTCAATTATGAAATGGATATTGAGTATGTTGATGGATTTGAGGCTTTATTTTATTATTTTGATGATGTATATTCTGATAATAATGTTAATTTTAAACATATTTCAATTCTTCCAATTTCTCTATCCATACATCAACCCCTACATTGGAACTCAATAAATTACTACCAAATCTAAAATACTCATACATGTTAAGTGGTGAGAAATTAATTGTATTATTGCTAACAATATCCCTTTTAAACATGAAGAAAAACTTCTGAATCTTTTGAGGGAGAAAATCAAGGAAATTTTCTGGACCTTAGCTGAAATATCACATATTATCCCCTCCATTTTCATGAATAGGATTGTTTTGGAGTATGGGGCTAAACCAGTGAGGTATCCACAAATGATACTGAATCCAACTCTTCTGGAAGTTGTTAAAAATAAGTTGAAAATTTGCTTGAGGTAGGTATAATTAATCCCATTTCAGATTGTATGTGGGTGAGTCCTATTCAGGTTGTGCCTAAGAAAAGTGGTGTTACTATTGTTAAAAATTATAAAGAAGAGTTAGTTCCAATAATGATGAAAAAAATTAGTGTGTGTGTATTGATTATAAGAAACTAAATCAGTCCACTCGCAAGGACTATTTCCCCCTCCCATTTAATGATCAAATTCTTGAAAACTAGCTAGGAAAACACACTAGTGTCTCTTGGATGGAATTTTTGGATATTTTTAGGTTCTTATTGCTCTGGAGGACCAGGATAAGACAAAATTCACTTTTCATTTGGTATGTTCTCCTACCAAAGTATTCCATTTGGACTTTTCAATTCTACAGGTACCTTCTAGAGATGCATGGTGAGTATTTTTCTTGATTTTATTGAGACCATAATGGAGGTATTTATGGATGATTTTATAGTTTTTGGGCCTTCATTTGATGATTGTATATCTATTTTGGGAAATTGTTTAAATCATTTTATTGAAAATAATCTGGTCTTAAACTTTTAAAAGACTCATTTCATAGTAGATCATAGCATTGCCTTAGGGAATTTTGTGTCAAAACATGGGATAGAGGTTGATAGATCTAAGGTAGATATTATTTAATATATACCCTATCCGTCATGTGTGTGTGTTGTTATATCTTTCCTAGGGCATGTAGGATTTTACCAGTGCTTCATCAAATACTTTAGTAAGGTTTCCCTTCTTATGTTGTGATTACTTCAAAAGGATTATGATTTTGTATTTCATGATTCTTGCAAGACTTCCTTTGATGAGATAAATAATTTTATGACCACTCCACCAATCATGCATCCCCCAAGATGTGATATTACTTTTGAGATTATTTGTGACACCTCTAACTTATCAGTTGGAGTTGTCTTATCTCAGAGGGTGTAGGAACGTTCACATTTGATTTCCTATGCATCAGGGACATAGGATTCAGTCTGATAAAACAACACAACCATGAAAAAGGAGTTTCTTTATGTCATATTTTCTTTAGATAAATTTTTTTCATATTTATTGGGCTCTAAAGTAGTTGTTTTTCAAACCATGCAGCTCTGAGGTACCTCTTTAAAAAGCCAGATGCAGGGCCCAAACTTATTTGATGGATTCTCTTTCTTTAGGTATTTTATATTGAGATAATGGACAATAAGGGGTCAGAAAACCTCATGGATGACCACATGATTAGGATTTCATACACATTAGAGGATAACACCTTAGACCAGTTACTAATTCAACACACTTTCTCCGATGAGCATCTTTATTCCATCTCAAGTATGCATCCTTGATATGCTAATTTAGTTAACTACCTTGTTGCCTCTGAAATTCCTGCAAATTTAAAGAAAAATCATGTCCAAAAGTTAAATAGTGAGTCTATATTTTATTTGTGGAATTATCCCTACCTATAGAACATGGGTAGTGAACAAGTTATTAGGAGGTGTGATCCTGATCATGAGTTTGAGTTTGTTTTACATTTTTTTCATACACTTGCTTGTGGGGGACACTTTGGACCACAACGAAAAGATATGAAAGTCATAAACTCTAGATTATATTTTCCTAGCTTATTCCATGATTCTCGTCTATTTTGAAATTCGTGATCACATTTCCAACACACTGGAAAAATTTCTAGGATACACGAGACTCCCCAAAAACCTATATTATTCAGTGATATTTTTGATGTTTTGGGAATCAATTTTACGGGTCCTTTTCCTAGTTCATTTGGTTTTTTTGATATTTTGGTTTCTGTTGATTATGTGAGTAAATGGGTGGAGGACAAGGCCACCAGTACTGGCGACTCTCATGTTGTAGTTGAATTTGTCAAGGCACAAATGTTTTTTCAGGTTTGGATAACCAAAGGATATCATCAGTGACCAAGGGTCACACTTATGCAATCAAAATTTGGATTCCCTCCTTCGGAAGTATGGGGTGTCACAAAAAACATCAACACCATACCACTCCCAAAAAAATGGCCAGGATGAAATTTCAAATCGCAGGTTGAAATTTTTTTTGGAGCAAATTTTGCAGCCAAATAGGAAAATTTGGAGAAAGTGCTTGGATGATGCAGTATAGGATTATAGGACAGCATACAAGACCCCCATTGGTATGTCCTCATTTCATATATTTTTTTGGAAAGTGTTTCATCTCCCCATGGAAGTTAAGCATCGTGATTATTAGTCTATAAAGAAATACAACATGGATTTGGCCAAAGCTAAAATCCAAAGTAAGCTATAAATTCAAGTTCTTGAGGAGATTCAATTGTTATAATATAAAAACAAAAGGCTTACAAGGAAAGATCAAAATCATCTCATGAGATAATGATCCAACAAAGGGAGTTTCATGTTGGAGATAAAGTTCTTCTCAATAGTTCATGAATGAAGCTAATGTCTGGTAAGTTTCATTCCAGTTGGTTAGGTCTTTATATGGTATCTATTGTTTTTCCTTATGGTGAAGTGGAGATCACATAAGAGGACACTAGGATGATATTTATACTCAACAGGAAATGCTTAAAGAAATACATTGATGGACTTCTTATCGATGAAGTTGATTTCATCACACTACATGACCCCATCATCACTTGAGAATATCAGGCTGTTCCTAACCCTTTCACTTTTATATTCTTTTTCTAATATAAAATTCTACATTTCAAGTGCACATATCATTTCATAAGTTCACAGTGAGGACAATGCAATATTTTAAGTGTGGGGGAGGGGAAAACATTTTGGGATAGATATTTAGGATTATTATTTGTGTGTTTTGTGTGTATTTTCTATTATGTTTTTTTTAAAAAAAATTAAAAAACATAAAAAAAATCAAACAAAAAAAAACAAACAAAGATATCATGTCATATTATCATGTGGAACATATAAAAAATTCATTTTTTTCAAATTAATTGGTAGAATGATAAGCATGAGTAATGTTTCATCATCAATGGTTGATTTTTATAAACATTGAATTCATTGATGATTCGATCGGTTGTGTCATTATAAAACCTTTTATATTTTGACATCATTATTTGTGATATTTCTTTATGTTAAATTGTTTCATTGATTTCTCCACACAAATTTTCACTCAACCATGACTTGTGAAATTTTTCTTACTCAATTGAAGGTATAGTAAATTTTGGTAAAAAATTCATTGGTTGATCTAAATTTTCATTTATCTTCTGATCAGTTTCATTACTGTATCAAATTCACCTATTCATGTGTACCTATTATCCGACTGTTGTACGCCCTCAAAAAAATTAAAAATGTGGGTTGTGTCTTGGGCAGGTCAAAAACCACTCTTTTTTAACCTTTGATCTGGTTATAAATATTATAATTAATATCATGAAAAGATCAAACATGGTTTGATAGTTGAGTGTGATATATTTTCCAAGTGAAAAAAATAAAAATAATAATAAATGAGGGGAGTGATGAAATATACAACATATGGGGATATATATGTTGGGAGCTTAAGGTTTGACATTCGGGAATACTTAAGTGAATGGGTCTTGAAATCTGATTATAAAAGAATATAGAATAGGTTTGGTGAATTAAACCAGGTAATAAGAATTTTTTTACTTGATCTGAATATATTGAATAAAGGGTGAAGATATGAGCTTGAAATGGTTTTCACACATACATGTGGAGAATTAGTGGCATGGTAGACCCATGACTTGTTTCTCGATGATTAGTGTTATGAATCTAAATAGATTTTTTTACACAATTTATGATGAAATTAGTTTAAAATTTATTGATATTGACTCTTGATGGGATTCTTACTTTTCCTATATTTCCAATGTGGATTGGGAAATATGAACATGCATATTTTTTTTCAAATACCTAATATGAGGTTTTTCCCAAGAGTGCAAAAGGGTAAGTGTGGGGGAGTTAATAAAACACAATTTTATTTAATATTTTATTGATAAAAAATGATAAATTTCCTCACATTTTGTTAAATATGTATATTTATAAAATATTTAGGATTAAATCATTCATTTTAAAATATTGTGAAAATTATAGTTTTACGCTTTAGAAATTCACTATAGTGTTTCAAACATAAATAATTTTATTTTAATTATTTAAAATTAAAATTCTATAACTATGTTTCTGACTTAATGGGATAAAAATTTAATTCAGGACATATAAGAAATATTGTGCATTTGATTGGACTTAATGGGTCGTGAAGTCAAAGTTGGGCTGGACTCGTTAGACTGGGAATCAGTTCTGTATTTGAGACATAAATTTTTCATATGTTCTTTGATTAGGCCCAAACTTTGATGGAATATCAAGGACCGAATTCCACACCGATAATAATTCTTTAACGATATATGGTTAATTCGTTTTGGTGATCAAACAGACTGTGTAATATGGATTAATTTATTTGGCCAAATTTCTCCATTCACACTTAAAATCTCTTAAAACCTAGACTCCCATCTATTCTATAAATTGGTTTTTTCTTATTTTTAGGGTTTAGGACGTAAATTAAGAGACTAGGATCATAGGATAAGTGGTTATATTCCATTTAAATTCACAATTTGAGGAGGTAAACAACCAAACTTGGATCTCCTCCAAAATTCTCTTCTTTTCCTCTTCATTGTTGTAATGTTGTTGTAATTTCAATAAACTCTTATTTTATCTTCCATTTATTATATTATTTTTAACTTTATTATTATTTTAATATTTCTCTTCGGGTTGGAAATAAAAGAGTAGAAATGATATTGGGTTAGACCCTTTTAAAATCTTTTCAAATGTAATTATTTTCTTCGATGACTATGTTACCCATAGAAGACTAGTTGCCTTAGTAATCGATCAACCTCTTGCCTTATTCATTTATTTATATTGAATCCTTAAGATTTTGTAATACATAAAATATGATCCATTAATTGAGTTTTAAAATTAGAAGAAACTAAGTAATCAATTTATCAATTGACATAAAAACAGGAGAGGTTGAGATTTGTGTAAATTGTGAGAGTGCAAACTTAATTAGTAAAATAAAACCACATGGGATAAATTTGTAGATTTCCAATATAATACCTAAAATAAATTCATCGTTTTTTATAGAATGGATTTATTACCAAATTTACCACTAACTATAATCTAGTCTTATAATGAAAAACAAATCAGGGTGTTGCGATTTCATGTTCTAAAGTTGTCCAAGGGTTTAACCCTTTTCATCTTTGTGGTATTGTTAATTCTCATAGGGTAAGTAGATTAACAAATTAGGGTATAATAATTAAGTGGATCTCAATTTAAATGATAATTATAAATAATTAGGTGAATATGAAGAGTTAGATTGATTACTCCTTTTAAAATATATTCAAAAAAAATTATCTTCTTGTTGTGATTTATTAATCAAATTTCATCTCAAAAACAAAAATAAAAAAATAAAATTGTATTCCTGAATGCTTATTATTATTATTTTATAAAATTTTAACACCCCCACCCATCCTTATAAGTTGTTTGTTTTATTATATTTTACTTTGAAAATACATTTTATATGTTGTTTTAAATTACTTCCCCTTTTGAGAGATGACCTTGGTCAGTCACTCTACAGCACCTAAATAACCCGAAACTAAATATCATATGAGTGCGCCTAATAAAGAACCTTTCACTAACACTATGAATCTAAACAGTATTCCCACAGGTCCTAGCCTAGTGTAAATGGGCCATATGGTCCCAACTTCTTATTTTTGTGTGTTTCTATGTTTCTATATAGCTTTGTAGTTCCCCTTACCTGAAAATTTTTCATATGAAACTAAAGAGTATAATATACCAATATATATCATAAAATACTTCTAATGATGAAAAGATACACACCATAATGCTCTATGCAGGAAAAAAATTAAGAATGGATTACCCAAATGCCAAATACTAACAATCATGAGAGAAAATATTAAAAATATTGTATAATGACTAGTGCATGAAAATAACTTTAAGTTATACATAATATAGGTATTAGGTGAAAGAAAATAATGTACCCCCACTATCTAGTTCATGTGAATTCAACCTACATGGTGTGACCTAGTATGGTATACAACATGTGGAACCAATTATTTTTTCAGGAACATGTCCCAAAGATAGAGAGTCATGTCGACTTTGCATACACATTACATTATATAATAACACAAGACTTGTGTAATTATTTATGAGTTAGTCAACATGTACTTTCAGAACACATGTTATGTACATTAAATCATAACATTCTTCTTAGTATTAATTCTTATTAATTTATAGCTTAAAATAGAGTCCCCAATGATAATAATAATTAAATATTATTGTTATTTAATATATATAAACATGAAATATACTTATTTTTTTAATAATTTAAAAAATATAGGTTCAAGGATTTATTTTTATTAATAAAATAAAACCCTCTTTCTTAACTGGGTTGAAAGGTAACCTATTACATGGACCCAAATCCTAGAGGCACAAAGACCTTAGTACTTGGATGGTCAGAGACCAAGAGGTTAAAGGTCCAAATATGAAAGTCACATGACCTTGACATGTGTGTGTGTCTAATATATAATATTATATACATATATATACTTTAAATATATATATATATATATATATATTTCTTTTTTTTCATTAATAACTTCTTGGATGCTCACCTTTTGTGCCTCGCTCCATACTCTTGTCTATCATTACTAGTAATCTAAAGGTAAATTTTCTCCATTCACTTTTCCCCACAACCCCACATTGTCCCTCTTCCACCCACATAAATGTTTTTTTGTCTTTAGAACCCTGCATCAGCCAAGTCCCTTACCACCTAAAGAGCACACCATCCAACAGGTATACTACCCTTCAGATGGCGCCACTCATTATTTTCCCCCAATTTAATTAGGTAGCACATACATGAGGGTCAAACCACATACATCATATATAGTGGACGGTGTCCATTCAAGGAACAAGGACTCATTTTCACATTATTTGTTAAAAATAATGATCTAATTAATTATTATAATGTCCATATCATCATATAATATTATTATTCAGAAACAATGTTTTATACTATTATCAAAAACTTAGTTTCACAATATTTAAGTGGAAATAAATTTGAACCATGTCACTATATCAAGGAAAAATTATTATTAATTTAATAATAATAGTTTTTTTATTATCATCTATTATTAATATTAAATTTCATCACCATAAATTTTTTTCACCCAAAATTATTCTTATAGTCATGGAAATATTTCTCACATCACATATATTAATTTAGGAAAAATAATATTTTTGTTGTTGTTGTTATTCTCATTATTGTTTTTTTATATTTACCTTTGATATTAATAGAAAGAATTTATAATTTAAACACATTTTTAAAATTTTCAACTATTTACAAATTAAACTTATCCTTTTTTTCTAAAACATTTTTATTTAAAACATATTTATTTTTTTCATTTCATTTCAAACGTTTATATTGAAACATTTTTAATCCCCTCATTTTTTTTCTTCCATAATTTAAATCATCCCTAAGCATCTCCCTTTTACCACCATTTACACATCTAGGTACTATTATGTATTTAATTATAATTATTATTGATAAATAAATAATTATTTAATTATAATTTAATTAATTCCTAAACTTATCATATTTTAGGTATAAATTTGGCTCAAATGGATCTAAATTTTTTTATTCTGTGATGAAACCATAATATGAAAATATTAAATTATATTTCATGGTCAAACTTGTATGTTCATAAACTTTAATTGAAATTTTATGGTGGTTTGTCAATCAGATCAATGAAAACAACACGTTGTTGTATTCATCACCATGATATGATCGTTTTAATATATATATATATATATATTCCAAAGGTAAATATTTCTGCAACTAAGAATGATTTTTTAATAGGAATAATCTTTCACAGGGTTCGGACAAGTCTAACAATTTCAATGAAAAGAACATAAATCATCATAGTATAATTATTCACAAAGCATAAAAATGATATTTAGGAATAAAATATAAGCGAATCCATTTAAATTATGAAATTTTGTAAAAATTCTCAATATCAAGAACATATGTTTATGAATTTTCAAATAATAAAAATTTTCATTCATTTTTTCAAGAAAAATAAATCATTTTTAAATCATAAACAAAATATTATGTTCATTTTCATTTAATCACATCACTATGTTGATTCCAAAATTATTCCTAAAATAATCATAAATGTAGTACAAGAGATAGTTAAGGTATGAAATTAAATTTATGTGCTTCATGAGGGATAATACCATTTTATTATAATCAAATAGTTATTTAATTCACTTCATTACTCTTTCTTTTCTGTAACATTTATCCAATAAAATACATTTAGGAATAATTTAGTATAAAAAATAATTAAATCCTATAAGGGAGATTAAATGCATCAAGAATTGAGGTAAAACAAATAATCAAATATGATACCTTGTTATTGAATTATATATACTTCAATAGATGATCGTCATTGGAATTCATGCTTTTTTCATCATCATTATGGACTTCAACACCGCCACCCGAAGAAGGTCCTCCATTATCAAGTATGTGTTGAATTTTTTCACCTTAGATTTTTCTATAACCTATGGAAAATATATATGTCTCGAGAAATTATCTTTTGTTCATGTATGATGGAAAATAGAAAATATAATTTTTGGATTAATTATTCTCTCCATTATCCATTTCCATGACTTCTCTCATTAATCCCATGTGTAACCACTAATGAATGTTTATATTTCTTTCTGTTTTAAACATTTATTTAATTCGTATATTCATGGGAAGTAAACAATCATAAATTATCTACTCCATCCATCCTCTTATATGTCACATCATCACCAATTGTCCACCTTAATTTCACATCAGCAATTTTTAACTAGAAATAGTACATTATTTTTAGTTGATTAATTATGGTGTTTTAGATAATGACCCAAACAAATTTATGCTTCATAACTCATTACCTAAGAACTTAACTTATATAATTACAATTAAAAACACCCAGTTATATAATCAACTATAGTTCTGAAATTTTCATCTGAGATATTATTTAGTATATATTAATATCTTCTCTCACAGAATAAATATTTGTTTATTATTAAATATTAATTATTTTATAAAATTCAGGTAAATTGGAAATTTAGAAAAAATTAACCAAAGGGTAAACACTATGTTTTGAAACCAATGGAATAATAAAAAAATCAGTCTATATATTATAATGAAATTACTACTTTATTACTTTTAAGTACTTAGGAATTCAAACCAAAAAAAATTATATAAGTCACTCTTATAAAACATATGGTTAACTATTAATAGAGGCATGATATTATAGCATAATAAAACCACCCATTCCATAAATTTTAACATTTTCAAAATTTAAAACCTATAATTAGTATAAATATAACATAATACAATCAGGAATTTTTTTCAAGAACTCATGTATTTTTATAATAAAGAGTATATAACCACACAATCCAACATTTTGTAATAAAATGAAATTTTAGAATCATGAAAATACTAATTCCAAAACATCTAAGAATTAGAGAATTTGGAAAATAACAATAAGGTATATAATTACATACCTTAGATAAGTGAAAAAAATATGATTATTTCAAATATAACTAGATCAATATAAGGGGAAGTCTCTTATAACACCCCACATCAGATTGTTTCAGTGGAGGTAAAGAAAGATCGGGTTCCAATGATGTTATAATTGAGTTTAATTTAAATTTTTGGATTCAAACTAAGAATAAGAATATGTAGATGAGTTTTGTATGACTTATAGGATGTTTTCAAGGTGGTAACTCGGATTGATGAGGCTCAAAGAAATTTTTAGGCATCAGTTTTTGGAGAGAGTCTGATATTGGGATGAAATTTTTCTACAGGTCGAAGATTATATTGAAAAATGAGGTATTATAGCATGGTGAGAGGATTCATAAGATAAATTTTTTTTGGATTACGAGGTCGTTCATGTTTCAAAAGGGAGATTTTGTTTTGTGAGGCTCTATAGCTACCTAATCTAAACATGATTTATTTTACATTTTTTACATGATATAAACATTAAATTTCATAATAATAATATCTATTATGACTGATTAGTTCAATGTATTTAAATAATAGATACATAATCATCTTGTATTAAAATAATTGAGTTCATTTCTTCTTAAATTCACCATACTCAACCATCTTTGAGACATCTAATTAGTAAGACACGTCCTCGTAACCTAAGGAATGAAATCATTGGAAAGGGGTGAGCTCAAACTCTAGGTAAGGGGTGAATAAAAAATTCACCAAGGATGAGTTCATAAAAAATAATTAAAAATATGAGAATAAAAAAAATATCATATCATCATGAGTTGTAAACATAAAATATAAGTGAGATTCAAAGTACATGGAATACGAACTTAAATCCATAAGAGATCAACATGGAAATATAATAGCTAAAATATAGATTAGAATAATTTAACATAAACCTTGAATCGTGAGATAATAATTTCATAATGAACAAAAAAAAATTAACTATGTTACAAACATTAACATATGAAAACATTATTTCCATAATCCACAACATTATTTTCTATGTTTATAAGCTACTAAAATATACTTGTGAATACCTATCTCATGAGATATAAACTCTTGAAAAATGAATTGGAGGATGATATAGGAACCCACCCATAATTTATCCATACTTATACATGCCACTTAAAAATAATTCAATTTTCACATCATAAAAAACCCATAAAAATAAAATGGGTTTTATAAAACATCTAAATGGAAACCATTTAATTTTCATGAAGTGCCCATGGAAATAAAATTTGTTTTATAAAACAGAAAAAAGGTATAAAATAAAATAATGAATTAAATCACTTGATTATAAAACATTTATCACCCAAAATAATCACATGATTAAATAAAATATAGGTTGAAACATGAAACCTAACTCTATTGGATATAGATCATTTGAATATAATGAAAACCAAATCATTAAAATTGATTTTTTTCATGTCTCCTTTTTTAAGAAAAATAAGTTAAAAATAGCCTCTAATGGGAATATATTTGGATAAAAACTATTATTCCTAATAAATAAAAAAGTTATGATCATTTAAAATATAATATTTAGTGAAAATAGAGGAAATAGAGAAGAAAGTGAAAATTTTAATGGAAGAAATATGAGTTACCAAGTCCCTTACCCTTACTATTGATTTTCATGGAAGTGATTTAACATCTTGAATCCAAAATATAAACATATTAATTAAACATTTCATAACATTATTCAAATAAAATTCCATTTATAATATTCATTAATAATAATTCTCTTCATGTATAATATTGTTATGATTTTTTTCTCAACATTGGGTGTTAATAATCTTGATTGTTTTGGTCTAGGTTCATAAAAGTAGTGTCGGTTTTCATTTTTAGACCAAATATAATAATTTAAATAGCACTAAAGGTACTGTATTTAATGTTTTATAATGGCCTATAATGTTATAATTCCATTACATGTGATTTCTATCAATGTTTCTTGAAGATGAAAATAGTGATGGACTAGTTTTTGGTTATTTGCTAATATCGATGGATTACCTTATAACGATCGTTAATTTTTATGTTATCCAAAATAACTATATTAATGTTCTAAATTAATTATATATATCATATATAATTATAAAACATAAACCGAAATGATCCATGTTTGTAATTGAAGTAAAATGACATGTTTATTCATGGAGGTTATAGTTCGCACAACGCATGATTAAAGTTTCCATTTTTCTTAATAGGAAATGGGAGGAAGGTTAATGATTATACCATAATTATAATAAAATAATAGTATAATAATGATAATTATTTTATAATTTTTATATGGTGAAATTAAATTTTTGAATGAATAAAAGAACATAAAGAAATATAAAAGATAAAGAGAGGTTGGAAATTGATACCTTACTTCATGGATCATCTCCTTTGTAAAGGGGATTGAACCATTGAGGGGTGCTATTTTGAGGGGACATAAAACTAATTAATGGTTCTATGAGTGTGTAGTATGTGTTTTTGCATATTTTTTTTGAGCATAAAAGGATTTTTTGTAAGGGGAAGTGAGGAGAGGTGTACCCGTTTTATAAGTGAAAAAGAGGGACATTTTTGTAAATACACAAAAAAATCAATAATGGAAGGTCACACTCAAGAGAAATGTATAAAAAATTAATAAATAATATATAGGAGAATATATAATTCCTATACACACATAAAACATTCAATTAAAACATTTCTAATAATTTTTGTTTTTTTAGCTCTTAGGTTATTCATATTTACCATTTTGGTTTTCACTACAGAAACTAGTTTTTACCTAGGTAATTTATCCTTTATTTACAGAAAGAAAATGGTCCTTATTATATAATTTAGACCACATGATTTAAAATTTGAAATCCATTTTTTTATTCAAATTTTAAATTATATAAAAACTAATTTTAAAATAAAAAATTTATAATGCATTGAAATAATTTTTTTGAAAAATATAACCTAAATTCTAAAATGAAAAATATGGGTTTATAAATTAAAACCAATATTTTCAAAAATTACAAATTCAATTATTAAATATATATCGGTATTTTAAAAAGGTTTTATAAATTTCTAATTCATACTTATATACTATTAATTACATAAAATTATTTTTATTTATAAAAACGGTATTTTCACTAATCACCTAAAAATCAATCTTTTTAAAAAAATAAAAAAACATCTTTTGATAATATTTCATGATAAATCCAAAAAAAATAATTTTTTTCAAATTCACATTCTAAAAATTCCGAATATTATTCTTAATAAAAAAATATGAAATATAGCAAAGATTATTTTTATATGAAAATAATTTTGGTACACTAGAAATTTATTTTCCTATAAATTATTAATTAATATAGTGTAATTCGTATATTCATATAAAAATATATTATTTTTTAAAATAATTCGATTTTATAAAAAATATTTTATTAGTTTCATAGCTTCACTAGTTGAGTCGATATTTAAAGTGGGATTTATTTTGTTTATATATATATATATATAATTATAATTATGTTACCACTATTTATATCTACCAATTCTATGGATAGATTAAAATTGCCTATATTTTTTTGGTTTCAGTGTTATGTTTGGAGAAATATATTGAACATAGTTTTTTATTTGAGGAGGAAAAACTGAGGTCATTATATTCTACCCCCTTAAAAGGAATTCCACCCTCAAAATTTTAATAAAAGGAAGAAAATATTTTATGGTAATTTTTCCTTAGTATACCCTTAGTTTCCCACATAGATTCTTCGAACTTATGATTTCTCTATTAAACTTTGTCCAGATGGGTAGTATTCTTCAGCAACACCTAATCTATTTGACCCATAATTTATATTGGTTGTTCCTCATATGAGAAATAATTTTCTAGTTGTATAGATTCTAAGTTAAATTCATGTGTAGGGTTTAATAAGAATTTCCTCAAAAGTAATACATAAAAAACATCATGTAATTCGGATAGGTTAGGTGGGACTGTTAAGTCATAAGCTATGGCCCCATTATGATAAAGGATCTAAAAGGGACTAATATACATAGTTATCATCTACACTTTCATTCCAAATCTCATAACACACTTCCAAGGATATATTAAAAGGAACACCTTATCACCAACTTCAAATTCTTGATCTCATCGATGATTATCTACATAACTCTTCTATTGACCATGTGTTGCTTTCATATTCCACTGAATTGTTTGAAAATTATATATTATTTCTTAGAAAATTTTAATACCTATCAAATTACTCTATTTAACTACATCCCAATATGTTGGAGTCCTAAATTTCTTCCCATATAAAGCCTTAAATAATGCCATATTAATCCTAGAATAGGAACTATTGTTATATGAGAAAACTATCAAAGGGTGGTTTTGATCCCAATATCCTTGGAAATCCATTAAAAAGGTCTCAAAATATCTTCTATAGATTAAATTTTCTTATCAATCTAACCATCTTTCTAAAGATTATAAGTATTAAAACTCAACTCTATCTCAAATGATTTCTAAAGACTTTCTAAAACATCAGGGTAAAACTTAGTTTATAATTAGGTACAGTGGATAGTGGAAATACATTCAGTGTTAACACTTCCCTTATGTATATCATGGTTATTTTTTAAAGGTATAAATCATCACTAATGGAAATAAAATACATTAACTTTATAAGGAAATTGTCTACAACCAAAATAGAAGTATTTCCTTTAAAAGTTTTGGGTAGTCTCGTGACAAAGTCCATGGTGATTGTTTTTCCATTTCTCTACAGGTATTCATAATTATTTCAACATATCCTTAGAATATTTTCATTCATCCTTAACTTTCCAGTATACCAATCATCGAGATACATATTCTATAATCTTTCTCTTCTTGTTATCCCACCACAAGTTTTTCTTCATATCTTTATATATATTTATACTTCCTAGATAAATATATAAGGATGATATATAAGCATCATGAAAAATTTTCATCTTAATTTATAGTTTTTATAGGAAACATATCCATGTTTAAATACATATAAATCCATATTTTTTAAATTTTTACTCCGAAATATTCACTAAATATATTTATATCTCTACATCATCTTTCTTGGAATATTTTATCTTCATATAAATGGATAGGATTTATCACCTTCCCTTATTAATTCAAGATTCATACTTTAAAAATACATGAATATTAGGTATCTTTTAACACTCATCATAGATAAGGTATCATGTTATTTCCTTATAAAAGTACCATCCACCTTGTTTTCCTTTGTAGGGTGGTAATGTATTAAGAGGTCATAATATTTCATGAGTTCTAACCATCTCCATAAGTTCATATTTAAATAACTCTATGTGAATATATATTTCAAACTCTTATAGTCATTATAAATATCATACTTACACTATTGAGATAACACGAACAATTTTTTTTCTGAAAACATTACAACTCTTATCTCTAAATCATGTGTCAAGTAATTTTTCTCAAGAGTTTTTAATTTTAATGAGGCCTAAGTAATTAAATTTTAATTTGACATGAGGATTCATCCCAAACCTTAATTGATACATCATTGTATATTAAAAAACCTTCCCCACTTTAGGGTAATGTAATTATAAGGGAAGTGACCAGCCTATTACTTAGTTATTTTAAACATTCTTCACATTCCTCTATCCAAAGGAACTTTACTCCCTTTTGTGTTAACTTGGTTAGTTTATTTTATATCCATGAAAATTTTCTCCCAAAGAATAAGTAATATCTTTTTAACCTAAGAAAACTATAGATCTTGATTATAGTGGTTGGTCTGGGTCATTCTTATATAACATTAATCTTTCATGGATCTACTAATATTCCCTTTCTTGGGATTACTTGACCCAAGAATGATATTTTCTCCATCCATAATTCACACTTAATAAATTTGTCATAACATTTATCCATTATCAAGGTATTTAAAAAATCTACAAATGATATTCATGATCTTACTTACTCTTTTAATATATAAGAATATCATTTATAAATACAACCACAAACTGATCAATTTGGTCTATAAAGAATCAATTCATTAGATCCATGAATATGGAGAGAGAATTCATAAGTAAAATGGGAATCACTATAAATTCATAATCTTCATAACTTATATGAAAATATGTCTTGTAAATATCATCCCTTTTAACCCTAAACTAATTATATATGAATCAAATATCAATCTTTGAGAAGCATTGAGGTCCTCTGATTTGATCTAAAATATCATTGATATGGGATAAAGGATACTTTTTCTTGATCATGGTTTTATTAATATCATAATAATCAATAAAAATAAACATCAACTCACCCTTATTTTTGACAAAGAGGATTGGTTCACCCCATGGTGAAGCATTGGGGTATATAAAACCGTTTTAAAAATTGTCTTTCAATTGTTTCTTTAACTCATATGATTTAATGGGAGCCTTTCTATATAGACTCTTTGACATATGCATGGATCCAGGTATGAGTTAGATTAAAAAATAAACCTCACACTCTAGGGGAATACTAGGTATTTTATCAATAAATACATCAATATATTCCCATACAATAGGTATTTTATCAATATTGAATTCCCCCCTGATAATTTGAGTCAGGAGTCCCTAGTTTTTCGGAATTATAACCCATATTAAAGAATTTTCTTCCATAGGGAGTTCATAAACATCCTCGCATCGATACATGATAATAGGATGATTTGGGATATGAAATGATATTTAATTATTCTCATAGTTGATATGTGATTTATTTATGGAAAGATAATTCATACCCAAAATCACATAAAATTAAAATAAGGGTAGAAGAATTAGATATGCATAAAGTATCCTTCAATAAATATCAGTCAGAGAATATTTATATATCATTCACATGATTATTTTTCCATTAGGTTTGTTCATAGATAGATTGATATCCAATGCTTGATGTGGTGATTCCACATTCTTAGAAAACAAGAGTGGTGTAAAAGAATCTGATGAACCATAATAAAATAAGGTAATTTCAGATATAAAATAAAGGGTAAGTACACCCCTCTTGACTTTATTATCATGATATACCTTAGTGATAGTGATCATGAATTTCCTTCATTTTTCTCTCTATCTAGGAGGCTGTCAGGGCCTATTTTTTTCATTGGCCCAAGGGTTGGGGAATTTATTTTCATAGTGCCAAAAATCCTTAAAATTGAACCATTATGTTATAGTTAGAACATTAGTTGGGGCCTTCTTCTCTTATATTTCATTAATCAATCTCATTTACGTACTTGGGTAGTTTTTGGCTTGGTGGCCTACTTTTACACACATAAAACACTTCCCTTATACTTTAAGAAAAGTACCTTGGGGATTCCTATCACATTGTCGGCAAGTATGGGGTTGAAATTTTTTAATCACATGTGACTTACCATCAGGGTTACCCTAGTATTCCTCCTTCCTCTTTTACTTCTCCCTGGTACTAAAAACCCCCAAATTTTATCTCCACCTTTAGTGCACATCGAAAAAAAGCTATAGCTTCTAAACTCTCCTATGTCTAATGTAACATCCTAAGAAAATAAAAAATATGAATTTTTCATATTTATTAATTAAAATTAATTTTACATTAAAGGGTGTGATATGTCTAATGGCATACCTGACATGAAACAATGGGTTTCTTTAAAATATTATATTGCACACAAGGCTGAGTCATACTGAAATAATAATAGTAAAAATAATATATTATTATTTTTAAATGGTAGTTAATGCCTAGCTGTTGTATTAGAAGGAATGAACAGAACTAACCATATTATGATTAAACATGTCTGTTAAATGTTTTTAAATTTATTTAATAAAATTTAGAGGCTTAAAATGAAAATGAATCCAATTTTAACCATAAATACTCTAATATTTTTAAAATGTAGTTTTATTGCCTTTTGATGGAGAACCCTTTTTAAATCTAGTATTTGTCACTTTTATATATTACATTTGAAAAAATAAACTCTTTATTTAGAAGAAAGACATTAAAATTTAATTTCGATGAAATTTTGTTATTTTTCTGATAAAGTTTATTTTTTAATGAATAGTGAAAAATACTGCATTTTATGTCAAAATTGCCTTTTCATCTAATTTATTTATACAGTTATGTTATCCTTTTAATTGGTTTTAAAGTGTAATTAGATTATGTTTTAATCATTTAATCTAATTTTGGTCATTGGAAGCAATTTCAATTTTTAATTAAACATAAACACGTGTCAATATTTTGATAGTTATTACTTCTTAAAAACCTGTTTTTTAGTTTTGACAATGGGAATTATTTTTAAATTAATTTATTCCACTTCTATGTTAATTAATTTGGAAAAATGGATTCCATATTTGAAATTAGTGAGTCTAGATTATGTAAATAGGTACATTGTATTTTTACACAATATGAATAGTAACTTCAGTAATTATTTTATTTACCATGGTTAAAGGGTAAATTTGGTAAATAAGGGTAAACAATAATATTATAATAATATATAACTACCCTAAAACGTGTCCTAATCTTATTTTATGATATATTTCCTACCATGGGAATCCTTGGGTCAATTTTTTGACCCCGTGGTGCCACTTTGATGTGAAAACGACATTTTATAAGAATTAATTTAAAGTAAAGAAAAATGTAACATAAACATGTATCTTTTAGTAAAAAAATTATATAGGTATATATAAATGATATTTTTGACTATAAATAGTAATTATAAAGATAAAAATATTTCCTATATCATGATATTTTATTTATAAATTTTAGACATCAAATAAATAAATTTATTTATAACATAATGATGCTGTAGTGATTACCTTATTAATGGATTATTTAAATAAATGAGATTATAAATATTAAAATAAATTTATTTTGAAACTTTTTATGCTATACAAGAATTTTAGGGATGATTATGGATTTTTTATATTTTAATTAACAATATTTTTTCAAAATAATCAAGATATTGTGGATTTTTAAAAAAGTCATGATATGAACAGTATAAAAATTGACATAAATAGGTTTTTAAAATAAATATTATTTTATTAAATGATATAATATTCCTAAAAATCTAAGATTCTGAAAAATTAATTATATAATGTTTTAAATGTCATTAATTAACCGCTTTAAGTACTATTGTATTTTTACGGTAACTATATTAACCATATAGTATGAATATACAAGAGAACATAGTAAGAGTTAAATTAGTTAACTAATTGTTAAAGCTAAAAGACAAGGTTAAAAATGGGACCAAAACTTGTTTAAAACCTATTGGTTGATAAGATTTAGAACAATAATCATCTTATCTTTGAATTAAATGAGTTTTGTATCTTTTGAAAATTGAAATTCAGTTTATAATAAAATAATCATTCAATACATTCCTAAAGTACCCCTCATCCCTCTTATAAAAGGCCACCACATATAATCCCTTACTCACACCTCTCATTCCCCTTGGCTCATCCAACCTCTGTCCCAATAATCTCCCAAAATACTTATCTTCCTCCTAGAAGCCTAACCTTAGGCAGAAGACAATGTAAGAAATCCTTTTGGCTCAAATCAAAGGCAGTTACCTATTTTAAGAGGTAGCGTCTTCTCTAAAGTTACATTCCAATATTTTACTTCTTAACTAACTATTCTATTATTATTATTTTATTACATAAAAACACTATTATCCTCAATATAATAGGATATTTTTATGATAAGTATTCCAACTACACTTTTAGACACCTCCATTTAATGGATTTAGAACATATTGTTTCTGTGTATGGTGAACTACTTCATGACAAAATGATGATTGTTCAATTATATCCTACCACCTCTAATAGTGGCCATTATGATGGAAATGTATTTATATATGATATATATTATGTTTATATTGTCTCTAGGCTTCTGAAATTTTTATTTACAACATACCTTTATGCTTTTCAGGATGTGTAAACACGATAATTTCATTTGAGGAAATGTAGACTACCACCCTCTCAATGTGATAAGACTCATTCATGCCATACATGGAACATATAAATGATAGAGTTAATGAACTTATGTAACATATATAAAATATGATATTACATTGTGATTATAATATACCTATGTATCATTAATTTTTCATTCCTTTAAATATGAAATAGAAATGAAAGTAGCGTTCATGCGTATATACTGCTTACCGTATCCATGAACGGTGCATTTAATTTATTATATCCAAATGTTATGGAATATTATAAATACATATATACTAGATATATAAATGAATAATATTCTAGAGATAGTGAAGTTTTGACCACATGTAAAAATTGTAATTATAATAAGATCATTTTCAACTCAAGTACCCAATATTGACAAAATGATCGATATTAACATAAATAATTATATAATTTTTATAACATGGTAATAAGTGATATAAAATGAATAATAAACCTTAAAAAGGTTCTGAATCAATTAAAAATTAACTTAAATTTATTATTCAAGAAACTAAAAAATGAACGAGTCAAGTCGGACACGTGGTAAGGGACTTCATCTCAATCTCCTTTCATTGAGGTGTGTTTTGATATTATACACCTCCTTCTTTTACACGGTGTATAATAAACCCCTTTGAATTTTAATTTCATTCAAAGTGAAAATTTATCTACAGATCATTTAACTATGTGACAAAAGAAATGTTTTTAATGTTTGCGGAAACAATGACCTCTCTGTCGTCTTAATCCTTATTTGGCATCCTCTATAAGACTTAATGTTTTTAAAAGTAAAAGAAATCATTTATTCCCTTTTTGGGTGTTTTCATATTGAAAATATTTTTTTGAAATGGATTGAGTATTTTAATATCTTGAAATGATTTCTTGTCAATTAAAATGAAATTTTATTATTGAAATGTTGATATTTGCAATATTTTGTGTGTTATGATTATATAATGGTACTCGGACATTTGATGGGTGGTTATATGATAAACCAATGATGGGTGGTTATGTGATAAACCAAATGATGTGTAGTTCCATGATAAACCAAGCACAGTTGGTTATGTTATAGCCTCTAATGCATTGGGTATAGAAGTCGGCTATATGACTATTTCATTTAGTGATATGTGTGGAAGTTGACCATATGATTATCACATTTAAGTATGTTTTTGCTTAAAGTTACCTTATATCTTATATGTTGATTTCTATGGGATTTATGGTATACTTTTGGTTCTAAAAAGGGTAAGAAATGAACTTATATTCGATGAAGTTTTTTGGTTACTTATTTAGGGTGAAAAGTATTACTTTATAATAATTTATTCATGGTTTACATGTTGTTTTGACAAACTTACAGTTTTCTTTCTTTATGTATCCCTTACTGGGTTTTTTATGATCATCCCATGTTTTGAAATTTTTTTCATAGGACTTAAAGATGAATAGGGTCAAGGATGGGATCAAAGAAAAGTCATGTTGTCTAAAACATAGAACTAAACATGTTTATTTTTTTAAGATTTTTTGTTTTATGAAAAAAATAGATAGTGAGTATAAGTGTCTACTTGTAATATTCATGTTGTTATGTATAAGTTGTGACCTAATTCTCTAAATATCTAAACTATAAAAGATCCTCAATGTGAATTATTAACTTAATTCAAGATTATGTAATGTTTAAGACTGGGGCCTTATAGTCAGTATCAGAGGATAGTTTAGACAACTTTAGGAGTTAGAATTTTATTAATAGAATATCCAAAAAAATTCAAATTATGGTGAAATTTAAATGATATATAATTTAAATATGACCATTTTTCTACTTAAATGATATGTTTTTTCATAATGGTTTTCTACAGAGGAAACAGGGCAGCTATTTTGGGAAGGCATACAGAGAAGAATAACCTTCCAAATCAGCATCCAGATATGGTCAAAATTGGAACTGAATAGTTTGTTACAATGATGGCTCAGTTGAATCAGTAAATAAATGGTGGTGGTGTTCATGCATGAGATCAATAAGATCAACCACATAGAAATATGTTTGTTGTGGATCATTTCATGAAGCAACATCCCCCATTATTTAGAGGATCATCTAACCCTGTGCAAGCTGAAGAGTGGATCAAAGCATTGGAAAATATTTTCGATGTCATGGGGTGTACAGAATCAAAAGTTTAGTATTCTTATTTACCATTTTTTAGGAGACTCTAATCAGTGGTCATCGATGGTTAAAAATATTACGGATAGTGAGGATATTTATGATCTTGATTGGGATGAATTCAAAGGTAGGTTTCTTGAGAAATATTTTCCTAAGGAAGTTAAACTAAGGATGGAAAAAAAATTCTTGGAATTGAGGAAGGAGGATGACTCAGTGTATTATTATGAAGAAAAGTTCACTTGACTTGCAAGGTATGATCCAAATTTTATCTGAGATATTGATAGTAAGATAAATTAGTTTTACTCAAGATTGAAGTCGCGATATTAAAATTCATTAGCCTCTCATGATTTCAAAAGCTATGAGAAACTTTTCATATGCGATGAGAAAGTAGAAATGGATTTTTCTGATGATCATGTGTTATATGAGAGTAAACAAAAGAAGAGGTCCATTTGGAAGGTAAAAAAAGTATTCGTCAAAGAAGTCAAGAGTTAAGAAAATTAAATTTCCATCTTGTGACAAGTGTGGTAAAACGAATCCTAGATAATGTCTCTCAAAATATAGAAAGTGCTTCTAGTGTGGTAATACTAGTCATATTTCTCATAACTGTAAGGAAGATGATCAAGCAGGAAATGAAATGCCAGCGGTAATATGTTTTAGTTGCAATGAGTTTTATAATTATGCCAATGTGTGTCCAAAGTTTATTACCCAGGGTAGAAATCGGAAATATCAAAATTATAAGGGTGTGGAAAAATCTTTTTCTACTACTATGGTAGATGTGAGACTATAGAATAAAGTGGTATTTGGAACTTTGCATGCTTCTTAAGATTATTCCAATTTTTTGTTTGATTAGGAGCTACACATTCTTTCATTTCGGAGAAATTCTTGGGTAAATTTGGAATTCCACCTCATGAAATGAATCCAGAACTTATGGTAAAAACACCTAGGGGGAATTTAGAGGCAGAACGAAATTAAAATAATATTCATATCCTTATATGTGGAAATAACATACCTGGAAACCTTGGTGTTTTGACTATAGTAGAGTTTGATGTTATTTTTGGAATAGATTTGATTTCTGTTTACCATGCTAATATTGACTGTAGATCTAAAGATGTCTCTTTTTAGAAATACTTTCAATTTGTGTATAAGAATGAACCCTTAACTCTCATAACATATCAGGAAGCTAAGAAACTAGTGAACTATAGAAATTAATGTTATCTTTCACATATTTATGAAAACAAATGAACTATTAAAATTAATGATGTTCCAGTGTTAAATGAGTATCATGATGTTTTTTCTAATAAGTTTCCTGGTATTATACTTGATTGGGATGTTAAATTTATTGATAAATTAGTTTCTTATGCTAATCCAATTTTAAACCCCCCTTATCAAATGGCTCAAATTGAACTTTTATAGTTAAAGAAAAAATTTCAAGAGTTATTAGATAAAGGTTTCATTCGACCTATCATATCACCATGGGGTGCTTCAGGCTTGTTTGTTAAAAAGAAAGATGGTTTAATGATACCTTTAACTTGTTATAGATACTTGAATAATATCAATGTTAAGAACAAGTATCCTTTTCCTCATATCAATTATTTGTTTGATCATCTATAGAGAGCTTAGTATTTTTCAAATACTGACTTGAGGTTGGGGTACCATCAATTGAAAATAAAGGAATCAGACATTCTGAAGACCATTTTTCATACTAGATATGGCCATTATGAATTTGTAGTTATGCATTTTGGGTTAACCAATACACTTGTTGCATTCATGGATCTTATGAATAGAATTTTCCATGAGTTCTTGGATAATTTTTTGGTTGTGTTTATTGATGAAATTTTGGTATATTCTAAAAGTGAATAGGAGCATGAAATTTATTAAGGGTTGTCTTGAAAACCTTACAGTAAGAGAAATTGTATGGGAAATTTAAAAAGTGTGAGTTATGGTTACATAAAATTTCATTCCTTGGTCATATTGTTTCTAAAGATGGAATAACAATTGACCCTCATAAACAAAAGTTGTTGAAGAGTGGCCAAGACCTACCAATATAACAGAGATCTATAGTTTTCTTATTTTGGTAGGCCATTACCAAAGGTTTGTTGAAATTTTTTCATGATTATCTATCACACTAACTAAGTTAACTCAAAAAGGTGTCAAATAAGTCTGGGCAAAATAATGTGATGATTGTTTTTAGGAATTGAAAAGTAGATTGATGAATGATCCAGTTGTTTCCTTGCCTTCTAAAAATGGTGAATTTGTTATATATGGTGATACTTCATTGAAAGTACTTGTTTGTGTCATAATGCAGAATAAATAGGTAATTGCTTATGCTTCATGCCAGTTGAAAACTCATTAGTTAAATTACCCTACACATGATTTGGAATTAGCTGTTGTTGTGTTTTCTTTAAAAATTTAGAGGCATCATTTGTATGGCATAAAGTGTGAAATATATACTGATCACAAAATTTTGTAGTATATATTCACTCAGAAAGAATTGAACATGGGATAGAGGAGATGGATAGAATTAATCAAGGATTATTATTCCACAATTCATTACCATCCAGGAAAATAATATAAAGTAGTTAATGATTTTAGTAAAAAAGTAATTCTACATAAACCATGTTACATTTGGAACAAGATCCTTTGATTGAATATTTGATGAAATTTGGAATTGAATTTATTGGTGCAAGAGATCCCTCTGGTTTTTTTCTGGTGTGAATGAAATCATCTCTATCAGACAGAATTAGTAAAGTGTATAAGGAAGACTGTGAGTTGAAAAAAAAGGTAGAATTGGTTCAGAAGGGTAAGTTTCCTGAATTTAACATTGATAAAGACTGTTTTTTGAGATTTGGTAAGAGATTATGTGTGCCTTGCGATTCAAAATTGAAGAAATATTTGTTATGTGAAGATCATAGTTCTCCATTTTTAGTTCATCCTGGAAGCACTATGATTTACAGAGATCTTTGGGAGTATTATTTGTGGGGTGGAATGAAAAGAGATATTGCTAACTTTACTAGGAAGTGTTTGACTTGTCAATAGGTTAAAGCAGAGCGATAGTTACTGAAATGGATGCTCCAGCCTTTACCGGTGCTAAAGTGGAAAAGTTAAAATATATCCATGGACTTATTTGTGGGATTACCAAATACTTATCGAAGTAAAAAATGCAATTTGGGTTATTGTAGAACAATTGACTAAATTTCCTCATTTTATTTCTATCTAAGATACTTTTTCTCTGGATCAAATTTCTCGGTTGAATATTAAATATATTGTCAGTTTGCAAGGATTACTCCTCTCCATTGTATCTGATCATGATCCGAGGTTCACATATAACTTTTGGAAGATCCTTTAAAATTTATTGGGAAATGAATTAATTTTTAGTACAACTTTTCATGCTCAATCATATAGACAGACAGAACAAACAATTCAGACATTGGGAGATATGCTACTTGCTTCCTAAATGGATTACCAAGGAAGTTGGGACCAATATATTTCTTTATTTGAGTTATCTTATAATAACAGTTTTCATTTCAGTATATAGATGGATCCATTTGAGGTATTATATGGAAAGTGGTTTCTAACTCTATCTTTTTGGGATGAAGTAGGTTAAAGGGAGTTGATGGGATGAGAATTGGTAGAAGGGATGGCAGAAAAAGTTTAGTTGATTCAGAAGCACATGATAATAGCTCAAAGAAGGTAGAAAATTTATGTGGATAACCAAAGGAAGGGTATTTCTTTCGAGGTAGGTGATCATTTCTTTCTCAAAGCTTCTCCATGGAAAAGAGTGATGTGTTTTGGTAAGAAGGGAAATTTGAGTCCAAGGTTCATTGGACCCTATGAAATTCTTGAGAAAGTTGGATCATTTGCCTATATAGTGGATTTATCTCCAAGTGTATCCCAGGTACACAATGTTTTTCATGTTTCAATTTTAAGAAAGTATATTCCAGGTCTGTCTTATGTTTTGATTCTAGAGGTAGTTCAGTTAGAAGAGAAACTCTCTTATGAGGAACAACTAGTCTAGATTCATGACCAAAGAGAGAATGTCTTGAAGAATAAGGTAATTCATCAGGTAAAGGTTTTGTAGAAAAACTATATGGCTGAAGATGCTACATGGGAATCTGAAAATTCTATAAGGGATAAATACCCATACTAATTTGATAAGTAAATAAAATTATGAGTAATCAATTTCCAAAAGGGGGGAAGGATGTAACATCCTAGGTAAATAAAGAATATAAATTTTTCATATTTATTAATTAAATAATATTTTTAATTTAAAGGGGATTCTATGTCTAATGGTGTACCTGAAACACAATAACGGGTTTCTCTGAAATCTTATGTTGCAAACAAGGATGAGTCATATTGAAAAATAATAATAATAATATAATATTATTATTTATAAATGGTAGTTAACGTTGAGTCATTGTATGGAAGGGTATGAATAGAACTAACCATATTATGATTAAACATGTTTGTTAAATGATTTTACATTTATCCAAAAAAAATTAGTGGCTTAAAATGAGAATGAATCCAATTTTAAGCATAAATACTCTAATATTTTTAAAATGTAGTTTTACCATATTTTGATAGAGAACCCTTTTTAAATATATTTTTTCACTTTTATATGTTCCATTTGACAAAATAAATTTATTATTTATAATCAGGGCATCAAAATTTACTTTGGATAAGTTTTTGGTATTTTTTTGATAAAGTTCATTTTTTAATGAATCGTGAAAAATACTGCATTTTAAGTTAAAACTTCTTTTTCATATAATTTGTTTATATAGTTAGATTTTCCTTTTAATTAGTTTTGAAGTGTAATTAGATTATGTTTTTATCATTTAATATTATTTTGGTCATTGGAAAAAATTTCACTTTTTAATTATATATAAGCACATGTTAATCTTTTGATAGTTGTTACTTATTAAAAACTCGTTTTTTGGTTTTGACAACGTGAAATAATTTTAAATTAATTTCTACCACTTCTGAATTTTGAATTTAGAAAAAATGGTATCATATTTATAATTAGGAATTCCAAATTTTTTAAATAGGTACCTTTTATTTTTAGACATTATGAATAGTAACTTCAGTACTTATTTTATTTACCATGGTTAAATGGTAAATCTGGTAAATAAGGGTAAAAAATAATATTATAATAATACAAAACTACCCTAAAATGTTTTATACTCCTATTTGATGATATATTTCCAACCATGGAATCCTTGGGTCGATTTTGGGACTCCATGGAGCCAATTTGATGTGAAAATGGAATTTTATAAGAATTAATTTAATGTAAAGAAAAATGTAACATAAACATGTATATTTTAGTAAAAAAAATTATATGGGGATATATAAGTGGCCATTTCGACTATAAATAGTAATTATAGATATAATTATATTTCCTACATAATTATATTTTATTTATAATTTTTATACATCAAATAAATAAATTTATTTATGACACAATGATGATGTAGTGATTTTCTTTATTAATGAATGATTTTAAAAAATGAGATTATAAATACTAAAATAATTTTATATTGAAACTTTTTAGGCCATACACAAATTTTAGGGATGCTTATGAATTTTTATCTTTGAATTAATGATGTTTTCTCGAAATAGTCAAGTAGTTATGCATTTTTAAAAAAGTCATGATATGAATAGTATAAACATTGACATAAATGAGTTTTTAAAACAAATATTATTTTATTAAATGATATAATAGACTTAAAAATCTAGGATTTGGCCAAATTACTTAGATAATGTTTTAAATTTCATTAATTAACCACTTTTGGTTCTATTGGTAATTTATGCTAACTATACTAACCATATAGTATCAATATACAATAAGACATAGTAAGAGTTAAATTAGTTAACTAAGGGTTAAAGTTAAAAGATAAGGTTAAAATTTGGAACAAAACTTGTCTAAAACCAATTGGTTAAGAGGATTGCGGACAATACACATCTTATATTTGAATTAAATGAGTTTTGGACCTTTTAAAAATCTAAATTCAGTTTATAATAAAATAATCATTCAAGACATTCATAAAGTACCCATCCTCCCTCTTATTAAAGGCCACCAACTCTAATCCATTACTCACACCTCTCAAGACACTTGTATCATCCAAACTCTACTCTAATAATCTCCCAACATCCCTCTCTTCCTCTTATATTCCTTACCTTAGGTATAAGGAAATTCAAGAAAGCCTTTTGGATCAAAATCAAATGGAGTTACCTGTTTTAAGAGGTAGTGTCTTCTCTAAAGTTCATTTCCAATATTTTACTTTTTAACTCCCTATTATGTTATTATTTTTGGATTATATAACAACACCAGTATCATAAATATACTAGGATGTTTTTACGATAATTATTTAAACTAAAATTACACACACCTACATCTAATGGATTTAGAACATACTATTTCTGTGTATGGTGAACTACTGCCTCACGAAACTATGATTATTAAATTATCCCCTACTGTCTCTCGTAGTGTCCATTATTATGGAACTATATTTATATATGATATATATTATGTTTTCATTGTCTCTATTCATCTGTATTTTTTATTTACAACATACCTCTATGATTTTCATGATGTGTAAACACAGTAATTTCATTTGAAGGAGTGTGGACTACCACCCCCTCAAAGTGATATGACTCATTCATTCCATGCATGATATGCATAAAGGATGGAGTTAATGAAATTAAGTAATGTATATAAAATATGATATAATACTACAATTATAATATACCTATGTATCATTAAGTTTTCATTCCTTTAAATATGAAATAGAAATTAAATTAGCGTGCATGTGTACGTACGGGTTACCGTCTCCATGAACACCGTATTTAATTTCTTATCTCCAAATTTTATGGAATATTATAAATACATAGATACTAGATATATATATGAATAATATTCTGGATGTTATCGAATTTTGACCACATGGAAAAGTTGTAATTATAATGAGATCATTTTGGACTCAAGTACCCAATATCGACAAAACGATTGATATTAACTTAAATGATTATGTAATTTTTATAATGTGGTAATAAGTGATATAAAAGGAATAATAAAAATGAAAAAGGCTCTGAATCAAGTATAAATTAACTTAATTTTATTATTCATTATAATTAAAGAATGAATGAGTCAAGTTAGACATGAGGTAAGAGACTTTGTCTCAATATCCTTTCATTTAGGCATGTTTTTATAATATAAACCTCCTTTTACATGGTGTATAATAAAACCCTTTGACTTTTACTTTCATTCAAATGGAATATTTTATCTATGAATCATTTTACTAAACAAAAAAAGGAATCTTTTTAATGTTTGTGGCAACAATGACCTATCTACCGCCGTAATCGTTATTTGGATTCCTCTATAAGCCTTAATGTTTTTTAAAGGAAAATAAATTCATTATTCCCTTTTGGAGTGTTTTTGTATTGAAAATGGTTTTTTGAAATGGATTAAGTATTTAAATATCTTAAAAATATTTCGTGCCATTTAAAATGAAATGTTATTAGTGAAATGTTGATATTTGTAATATTTTATGTGTTGTGATTATATAATGGTACTTGGAAATTTGATGGGTGGTTACATGATAAACCAATGACGAGTGGTTACATTATAAACCAATTGACGGGTGGTTCCATGATAATCCAATAATGGGTGGTTACGTTATAACATCTAATGCATTGGGTATAGAAGTCATCCGTATGGCTATTCCATTTAGTGATATGTGTGGAAGTCGACCGTATGGTTATTCTATTTAAGTATGTTTATGTCCCAAGTTACTTTATATGTTATATGTTTCTTACTATTGTATTTATGGTAATATTTTGGTTACAAAAAGGTTAATCAATGATATTATATTCAGTGAAGTGTTTTGGCTACTTCTTTAGGGTGAAAAGTATTACTTTATTATAAAGTATTCATGGTTTACATATTTTTTTGAAAAAATAACATTTTTCCTTCTTTATGTATCCCTTATGGAGCTTTTTATGATCATCCCTCCAAATCTCTTTCTTAATTTTATAAAATCCACTTTAAGTTCAAGTGGTAACCTCACACTTCAACATTCAAAATATATAAAAATTTGAAGCTTCAAAAACATAAACTTCAGTAGACATAAAACACATTGACCAGATGCAAAGCCACACAAGAGTCATCCCAAAAACATCACCATCCCCATCAGCCCATCACCATATCATCACCTCATCATCTCATCCACAGCTCATCCACATCATAAGAGCAGCTTAAGAGAGTACAATATTCAAATTTCAAATTTCAAACAAACACCGTCATACCGCCACGAACGATGGACCACCTTGCATCGGGCACCATGACCATCTGTACATGTTGTCCTTCCTATCCCTGGCGAGAACCACCCAAATTTAGAAATGTTTTTCACAGGACTTAAAGATGAATAGGTTCAATGATGGGATCAAGGAAAATTTATTTTTTCTAAAACATGGAACTAAATTTTTTTCTTTTTTTAAAAGATTTTGTTTTATGAAAAAATGGATAATGAGTAGAAGTGTCTACTTGTAATATTCAAGTTGTTATGTATGAGTTATGACCTAATTATCTAAATCTATAAACCAGAAACGATATTAAATTTGAATTATTAACAAAATTCAAGATTATGTAATTTCTAAGGTTGGGGCCTTATATCTATAGACTTTTGAACAATATATTTTAGTCCACTAAATAAATGATCGATTTTAATTTCTATATTAAAGATTGACCAAAGGAATATCTTGTCTGCCTTGTGAAGTTTATTTCATATGTATTTATGTATTAATCCTTTTTTTGAACTATGATAATTTCCTCTCCATCTTAATTAAAATATTTTGAGTAAAATATTTGAAAAAACAAATTCTTAAAATCTTCTCATTCTATTGAGTTTACTTCTTCTTTATTTATTGTATTCTTTATAAGAATCAACCGTTTGTTAAACTCATATATAAAATGGTAAATAGATTGAAAAAACATATCATGTTTTGAGAACTGGATAATGGAAAATATTTTTTCCATCACATTTATTCATTAGTCTATAACAATTATATTTAAAGATCCATTAAAATAGGTCGGATGTTGCTGCATGAAAAATTCAATAGAATGTTTTCCCCTCCTTGGTGTGTTCAATAGCTCAATGTGGTTCACATTATTATTCATAGATTCAGATATTTGACTGAGTATTACTATGATTTATGGTACTATATCACCAATTATGTTGGGTTGTTTTTTGGGGAAACCATCGTATTGTACTATACACCCATTTTTGACATGATTCCTTCTGGTTCCCGCTATTACTAAAACCAAAAAAGGAGTTAACTCATGTAATGAATAATAAACCTAATAAGAGAGAAAATATGATGAAAGTAATTCAACTTAAAAATTCATTATTATTTGATATTATCATGTTATTCTATATTTATTTTAGTTCAAATTATATCATTCTTGGATAAAATTTATGTTGGGTTTTCTCAAACTTCTTAACTTAATCCCTCAAAGTAGCTAGAAAATAAATCCTCAAAATGATTCATAAAGACTATGAGATCAACCAAATAATATCCCCTAGGAGTGTCTATCTAGGAGTATAGTAAGTAATATTTATCATACATAAGGTTATAGTTGATTTAATACCCAACATTCCCTCTTTGGTGTTATTACCCCTAGTTGCAACTATGTTAGAGACTTAATTCACTTTAAAGTATCCAGATATAAATTTTTTTTCTATTAAAACCACCTAATCAAGAATTTACCAATATTTTAAGATAGAATCATATACTTAGACTCATCTCTAGGGTTTTACACTAAGGTTCTATAACCTTGATTTTTAAAATATCTTCTCTAAACTCCAAAAATAACTAAACCTTTTCTCTAATGACAAATATAGTGACCCAATATAAACATGGATTAATTTTACATCTTTTTCATGATATAAACATTCAATTTCATAAAAAATAAAATCCTAATGATTTATAGGATCATTTTATTTTGAGACTATCTATATAATCATATTATTTTATAATATATGAGATCATTTCTTTTCAAAGGGACCATACTAGACCATATTCTATACATCTCATTAGTAATAATTTTCCTCATAACTTGAGAAATAAAAAAATAAGAAAGGGGTGAGATCAAACATTATGTAAGGGTTGAATAAACACCTCATAAAGGATGAGTTCATAGGAATAAGTAAAGACATGAGCAATAGATAAATATCATATCATAATGTGTGATAACCATAAAACATAAGTGTTATTCAAAGTATATGGACTAAGAACTTAATGCCACAAAATATCCAATGGTATAAAGTAACAAAATGATTTAAATAATTTGATACCAAAAATATGATGACACCAAATTATTGTCATAATTGAAGAAAATATATTCTGAATTGTGAGACAAAAATCCATTGGATGAAGATCATTTTAATATAATGAAAACCAAATCATGAAAAGAGTTTTTTGGGGAAAAAAGTCTCCTTTGTTTTTTTAAATAAAAATAAGTAAAAAAAAGAAAACCTTTCATAGAAATGGATTTATATAAAAAACTATTTTTGTTAGAAATATAAAAAAATTGACCATAATTTAAAATATAAAATTTTGTGAAAATAAGGGAAATAAAATCAAGAATAATGTTCTTAATGCAGAGGAAGAAAATTGAGTTACCATGTTCCTTACCTTTACTCTTGATTGCCATGAAAGTGATTTAACCTCTTATATCATAAAGATAAACATATTAATTACCTATTGAATTACCTTATTCATATAAATTTCTATTTATACTCTTAATTAATAACTATTCTCCCTATATATCATATTTTTATAATATTGTTTTCAACATTTTTTGTTAATAATATTGACTATTTTGAACCCGGTTCAAAAAATCAGTGTTGATATCTCTTTTTCTCCTAGAGAATATAATTTAAAAACCATTAAAGGAACTAGATTTTATTTTTTTATAAATTTATATAATGTTAAAATTCTATTACATGGTAGTATTAGTTTCATTTTGTGATGATGAAAACGTAGATGAACTAGTTTTGGGTTATTTAGTGATATTAATGGATTACCTTAAAATGATCGTTAATTTTTGTTTTGTCAAAAAGAAACATATTAATGATATATATTATTTATATATATCTTATATACTCATAAAATATAAATAAAACCTTCCATTTTTTGAAGTGAATGAAAATGAAACGTTTATTCATGGAGGAAATAGTTTTCACAATGCACGATTTGCATTTTCGTTTTTATTAATGGAAATAGAGAGGGTGGTTAATGCTTTTTCCATCATTATAATAAAATATCATTATAATAAGGATACTTATTTTATCATTTTAATATGATGAAATTAAATTTTTGGAAGAATAAAATCACATAAAGAAATATAAAATATAAAAAGAGTTTATGAATTTATACCTCACTTCTTGGACAATCTCCTTTGAATAGGAGATTAAACAATTGAGGTATGGCCTTTTGAGAAGTAAAAAAATTCTTTACTATTTATAGAATGTTATAGGATTTGTTTGGGTAGATTTTGGACCAAACTTATGGAGTTTTTCCATGAGGGAAAGTGAGAGAGGAGTGCCCCTTTTATAAGTGAAAAGGAGTAAAATTTTTGTGAATAATGAAAACTTTTCTATAACGGTAATTCACTCCAAATAAAAATGGCACCAAAATTGAGAAATAATGTCAAGGAGAATATATAAGGTTGAGATACACATAAAGCATTCAATTAAAACATTTTTTAACTTATTTGTCCCTTTACATCTTAGATTATTCATTTTTACCATTTTAGTTTTCACTATAGTAACAAGTTTTTTCCTAAGTAATTCATCTTGTATTTGTGAAAACGGTATTTTTTACTATTTAACTAAAAATAAATCTTTTTATAAAAATCCAAAAATTAATCTTAAGATAATATTTCCATGATAAATTAAATCATACAATTATTTTTATCAAATTCACATTCTAAAAAATTTAAATATTATGTTCAATTAAAAAAATATAGTAAACAAAATTTATAGAAAAACAATTTCATTATACTAACTATTTATTTTTCTATATATTAATAATTAATCTTGTTTTAATAATTTATTCATATCAAAATATAATATACTTGAAAATAAGTAAATTTTAGAAAAAATATTTTCTTAGTTTCTTAGTTGCACCAGCTAAGTCAATATTATAAGTGTGAATTATTTTGTTTATATATATATATATATATATATATTCATAATTTAATTACCACTATTTATACCTTATAATTATAAATATACATTAAAATGATCTATATTTTTCTGGTTTTGGTTTTATGTGTTCAACAACCAATTGAACATAGTTTTTTTATTTGAGTAAAAACATAGGTTGTTACAGGCTCCAAAGTATAATTAAATTTTGGAGTATATGGGTTATCACTCCAAAACCTAGTAATTGAATATGAATACCTTATTTAGGATATATGCTTGTGCCATCAAGAACCCAGTTACACCTTTCAAAGTGGCCATAATTTCTTGATATTTTCTTGTTTGGGGGAGTTTCTAAATGATGAGGAGGGTGAGACTATAATTTGACCCTATGATAAAGTGGACATAGTTTTCAAGTTTTTACCTAGAATTGAGTATTGCATCTTTAGGCACATAACCACACCGAAAAAAATATCCTGAGTTTTTTTTAGTTAACCTGTGATGGGGTGTTGTATCATGAAGAATAAAGTCACACCACAACATTCCCTAGTGCAATTATCACGATGCCCTAGAAATGGGTGTTCTTTCATGACATGAGGTTGTCATCACATAAGGGTTCCCTATTATATTTTCTCTAAGAGGGTAAAATGGAAATTTATCCCTTTAATATTAAACACCCCACTCATGGGGTGTTATTGTTGTTCTTTCTGAGAGGAGGAGCTTCACTCCTTCTCCTCTCTTCACCCTCCATTCTTCCCCATGTCATGGGATTGGTTTGAAAATCATATATAATTCTAATTTTTGTCTTGGAGAGAGGTATTTTTTATTAATTGGGACACATATATGTATTATAAGGTTTGAAATGTCTCTATTAAGAATTTGGACATGGTTCAAGGCTTTTGAAGTGTTTTGTGTGCTCAGAAGAATGTTAAAGAATTGTTGGGGTAGATATACAGCTAATTTCTACTATAAATAGATCATTATGGTGCGACTTAGGGGAGTTTTATCTTGAAAAGTGGCTTGAATAATGATTTCATGGAATTATAAGTTATTGTCATAGTGTGGTGAAATTTCATGTAGGATTTTGGCTAAGGAAAAAACCTAATACATGGAGATCTGGCTGCATTGTGGGGTGTCATTCCATATTAGTGGAAAAACATTACATATTATTTTGAGAAAAGATATTACATATTTCCTTAGTTTTTTCTACAGAGTGATATGGTTGAACCTTGACCATTAGGTTGTGTCATGATGGCCTAGATTCGGGAAGGTGTTATAGTATGGAGCATTATGTCACAGAGATACGAGAGGCCACACAGTAGGGGCTAGGGCCTCACCAGGTAGAAGTGCATGCACCGAAACCTATAGGGGTTTCATTACAATTAATATTATTTGGGTCTTGATACATATTCCAGGGAAATTTTTTTTGTGACGCATAGGGTTCATTCAACAATGGAGATAGGAAAGGGTGTCGAGCCCTCTACCTAGGTCAGTCACATCGCAGCCCATAGAGGTTATGTTGTGATGGAGATATATAGGGGTTTCGGACCATCTAAATTGGGGTGGTCATGCCCTGACCCATAGGGGTCATGATTTGAACATCCATATTCTTTATTTTTATAATAGTGTTATATTGGTATTTTTAAAGTTGAACCCTATAGTTTTACGTTAAGTATCCACACTGGGAAGGCCATTTTTCCACCACCCCTCCAATTATCCCTCTTTTAATTCCCTTTGAGAAGGGTTTATTCTTGGAAAAAATTTATATATGTTCTATGTGAGTCCCTTCCCCTCATTTTTTTTATTTTCATCCCTTTCACTGGCCCTAATTTAGAATTATTTTGGGCTATGGTTTTGACACTGATTCTACTAAAGCATGGTGGAATCGGGAACAAACAATGGGGATTTATTATGGATTAGATTGAAAAGATCCTTAGAGGATGATTTCACATCTTTAATTGATATTTGATTGGTGGTATTTTTTCCTATGGGTTTTTTAATGATTTTATAGTAAATAGAATAAAATTGGAGAGTGAACATGTACAATTTGTTCATGGTGATATCAAGGGCATGCCATGGGATATTGGATTGTCATTGATTAGGTTTTTTTCAAGTGGACACTTCTTGATGAGCTTTTAGTTGATTATGAATATTTTCATTAAATTAAGTAGTTGATTATAAATTTTTATAACAATTATTTAGGAGTTATTGCTTGAGATAGGATCTCATAAGTTGGTCGATCATGGATGAGGCATGCATGGTCTTGTCAGGGATGATAAATCCATATAATTTGGTGGTCCCAGGACATCTCTTTAAAGTTTAATCTTTGTGTGATGTATCATGTGATATGATTTCTCTACATATATTTTAGATCAACCTTAAATTAAATTAATTCTTGAATAATGATTATGGATAAAATGGAAGTTTCAAGGGCCACAATGTTTCCTCAGTCACCAATGTTCATGGTATTGATCATAAATGTGTGTTGAGAGATATATAAACCCTAAATAGGTATAGATGTAAATGTTAATCATTGTATACATTGAGATATGTTTCTTTATCTCCCTCTATGTAGGTAAGAGTGATGTATTGGTAATTATTGTCCTAGGGGTAGTCCATGTGACGTATTGAGATTCTTTATTGCCTTCAGGCTAGTGGACTAGAGAGTAGGTCGAGTGTTCCTCACCCTTTAGTAAGTGATTACCCATGGGGGTATGCCCTAGGTAGGATTATGAAAAGGTTGGGATTGTGTGAACCATCCTAGTTGACATGGAATAGATATGGGATTTCAGCCATCTCTCTAGTGTGATGATATTATGGTATTTATTACAATCCTGATTAGGCCATGATGAGATCACAGTTGGGATCAAGGGATGTTATGACATAAAAATGATAAGCTTTTAACCTCTAGTGGGTAATAGATAGAGGATCCCATGTACTATTTCTATACTATTATGTGACCTAGGGGACCATTTTGGGTAACCTAATCTCATGTTGGGCCTAAAGAGGGCTAACACTGAGAGGCTAGTACGGTGATATAATAGTGTGGATACAATGATAATGATGGGTTTTTTACTTGATATACCAATCTATGAAATGTGTGGTGGGCTTGGGTGAGTCTTCATCCCATGTGAGGATGATTCATGATGGGTATTATGAGGTGGGTTTCCTTCCCCCCAGTGTGGTGTATGATATTTGAGGTTTCATTGAGATATTATACCCTTGAATGTATGGTTTATCATGTGTAAATGTTTGGTATGAACCCCTAGGTAATGATAGCATGGTAAAAATTATTCATTGGTATGAATCCCACTGGGTTTATTTTAATTATATAATATATGATTCCAAGGAGGGGAATTATTTCCCTTGGTGATATATGATTCCTAGGTGGGTATTTATACCCTATATGACTATATGTTGATTCCATGTTATGGAACCATCCCTCCAAATGATATTGTGTCTGTTGAATCTTGGATAGGGGTGTTCCCATAGATGATATTGTGGCTACTGATTCTTAATAGGGGTGTTATCCCCCATGATTAGGTAAGAATTCAAGGTGGGTGTTTACCTACGGTGACTATATATATGATTCCAGAGTGGGGTTTCATTCACCCTAATGACATTGTGACTATATATATTGATTCCCATGTATGGATTCGTACCCCTAGATGATATGGTGAATACTAATTCCAAAGTAGTGTATCCTTACCCCTAAATAACCTTATGACATTTAATTATAGATTGGGATTGCATCCCCTCTTATGGGTATGTTTTATGATCAAAGGCATATAAAACTATTCAAAGTAGGTATGGTTGACCTAGGGTGACACCTTAGAACCCATGGATTGATTAAAGTTAGTTTATTACTATTATATAGTTTAATTTATTATTTTAGTCATATTTTATTATTCATACATATTATTTACTAGTTATTTTAGGGACACCATTGGTGGTGTAATGCTTTTTTTACTCAAATCCTGCTTTGGGAGGCCCTAACACTTTGATAGCTGAGTAAACCACATGATCATATGTGCGAGTAGAGTAGAGTCCTAGTGTTACATGGTTTTTTTGGATAGCTGGGATGGATTTGGGATATTACCTTGAGGATGGTGGTAGAGTATCCTTGTATTTTACTCTTTTTTTTATTTTTTATATGTGATCAACCCAATGGGTGATCATATTTCATGTATGAATGTATGCTTGTATATTTAATTTGTTATGGAATGGATAATTCTATTTGAATTTTTTTCTATAATTTTTATTATGGATGTGTTTTTTTATTTTTATTTTTCTACTCTTATATGAGGGTATAATATACCTACAATATCACATTATACCATCACTAATATTTTGTAGCCTCTAGTGTATGGTGTGGAACGACTGAGGTCACATAACACCCTAGTTAGGACATTGGTGAGTGGTATCAGGATATGGGGATTACAAAGTGGTATTAAAGTGTCCTTTTTATTTATCTTAGTATTTGGGATACGATAGATAGGTAATAATAATATTTTAATGCTTGTGATAGACCTTGGACTAGTGAGTCATAAAAACCATTTTTGTGATAATTCCAGGTCACCAAGTTTACGAGATTATTGTTCTCGGGTTTTTTTGTTATAACTAATATATTTATTCAAGTATAATAAATATATTTTCAATTATATATTTATGCTTTTGTAACATGTCTCATAGTAGTGAGAGGACTGTGTACATGTATCATATTTGGAACATAGAATTAATATGACATTCATATTCTAGTATGAGATTGATTTCATTGATGATAGGGGTTGAATTGTCTAAAGATTCAAAGAAAACTTATAAGGTATTTTACTATATAACATATTGGTGGAATTATAAAAATTTGAACAATATTATTTTTTATAATGATTGGTCATTTGGATATTATCATGGGATGTTTTACTATAATGACTATAGAGTCCCTCAGTGTAAGGGATATATAGTGACTCTTAGTAGATCAGTACACACATTAGATTCCTTGTCTATGGACCATTGGTAGGTTAGTTTTGGAATTGGATTCCTTAATACTAGTTTTATGAAAAGTAAAATATGTTCAGTTTTTTTTAAATATGAACCAAAAACTATTTGGTGTTTTCTCATATAGCTTCTTGGTGGAATTATACTTACTAAACTAGATGATTATGATTTAATTGATACAATTCAACCTTGGATAATATTGTAACAAAAACATGAATTTGATCTAAGGATGGGCACAACATTCCCTAAGGATAAGTATACCCTAATCTTGATAATGTGAGTTGTGTTGGGGTTTGATGGTGGGAACAGTTGTATATATAAATCCATTGATTTTGGGTGATTCTTAATGAGATGTTGGCTTGTGATCCAATATGGTCATATCTATTATGGATATAGTGTGGGTAGATGCTTCTAGTTTTGGGAATGATTCCTGAGTTGAAGGTGATTATGTGATGGGCCTTGGCATGGGTGAGATTCCACAAGATTTTTGGAAAAAAAGCTTCAAGTATTATTTCAATTGGATGAAATTGGCATGCATGGGGAGTGTGTTCAATAGTTTTGTCATGTTATCATAGGTTTGATCGCATGCGACTCACAGGAGCATGATTTTAGTTGTGTAGTTAAGTAGTATGGGATCTTACACCCATTGGTTTTGAATGAGATCTATTCAATAGTAGGTAATAACCTGTGAGAGGGTTCTTTAGAGAATCACTATTCCTTGGGAGAGTAGTGTGAGAGTTTACATGGTTTTTTAGGGGAAAGTATTGATGTGTGAGGGAATGTATGTGTTGGTTATACATGATTCCTATTTGGATTCATGAATCGGTGAGTGACTGTGTGTGGCTCATCTACCGATAGATTAGATGGGATGATTATAGAATTAGTGGACCAATGTCTTGATGAGAATGGGTGGTGTTTCCTTATGATTGGTGGTGGAATCAGTGAGGAATAAGAGTACTATGATGTAGTTTATTTGATCATATTCATTGATAGGTGTTGTTAGGATGGGTGATTGTGGGTCAGGATGAACGATATGTGTGAGATGTAGAAACCTTTCAGATATTATTCACGATGAGTAGCGTAAGGGAATATACATTGTGGGGAGTTCACAATTGGGTTTTGGAGGTCTTGTCCCTCATTTTAGATAGAATTTCAATAGATGTTGAGAATGAAATTATTGGTGAACTAATAATGGGTCAGGATCAGTGTTTTATGTTGGCTCTCGAGTATGATTTTGATGATAATGTCTAGTTAATATGTTTGGTAATGGATAAAGAGTGGTATATGAATATTAAGAATTTGGGTTCACGAGAGATACAATTAGGATGATATAGTGGTGGGGAGTATCAGATCATTCATAGAGGTATGAATAATTTATTGTAAAGGAACGAATATTGTGAGATGGGTTATTGGATGGATGATATGACATTAGAACACTGGTGTGTGGGTAAATCCAATTCCATATGGTTCCTTATTTAATACCAAAACTAGGATTTATATGCAATGATGAATGGATTCCGAGTGTTGGTGAAAAACTTGAGATAGAGTTAATGTAATCTGAGAGTGAGACGGATTAGATATAGGTCGGTTCTTGTGGTTAGAGTATGAAATTTAGTGTGGTTATTTGGGGACCCAACCATTAAATTATACTAAGTATTGGGTTTGTAATTTGATGTGATAATTTGGAAGATTTTTTGTTTCCACCAAGAAATTAAGGCATTAGATCATGGATATGATAGTGCATCGACAGGTGTGGTCGATCATTTTTGGTAAAGTTCAGTCAGAGGAGGATGGATAAGTTTTTTTATATGAGATTGGATGCAGTGAGGTGGAAACCAAATCAAGCATGTCAATACCACTATACACACATTTTTATGGGTGATTCTTATGGTGGGGAGACACATCACCCAGTATCAGCATTTGTGAGTGGAGGATTATAGTGGGAAGGATCATAATCATGGGAATAAATTGGTAGATTACACTATAGTGTTGCTATATAGAAGAGATCAGTTTAGTATCATCTTGGTGTTGTTGATGGTAATGAGTGAGTAGATCATATTTTTAAGAATGGTGTATCTTGGTGTTTTAAGTTGTATATAATAAGCTCATTTAGTGCTCTAGGATAGATCATGGTGATTTATTAGTGAATTTATGATCATGGTTGGTAAAAATTGATGGTTAAAGGACCACTAAGACATATTATGGATGAGAAGTGTTATAGTGTGGATTCTGTAACAAATAACATTGTTATAGGTTGTGATATACAAAGGTAATTTTAATTTTAGTCATAGATATGGGATTGTTTTGTGAATCGGGACTCAGATAGGTATTCCAAGGATTTGAACATCTCTAAGAGGGGTTTTTTTATGTTATTCTAGGATTGATAAGTGTATTGAGTTCTCGATTAAATATTGGATCAGGGTTTAGGTATCCTTGTAGATTATTTATGTTGCAATTAGGTAATTATAGTGTGACTTATGGGAGTTTAAGTATGAAAATTGGCTGAATAAATGGGGTCATGTTGTGAACAATTGGTGTTACAGTGTGGCGGGATTTCATATGAGTTCTTAGATAAGGAAAAAACCTTTTTAATGGAGGTCACACTATGGTCTAGGGTGCTTCATAATAAAGGTGGAAAAACATTATGTATTATTTTGACAAAAAATTACATATTTTCTTTTGGTTTTTTCATGGAATAAACTAATCACATCATGAAACTTAGGTCACATTATGGTGTCCTGGCCATGGTTAGTGTCATGACATAGACCACAGATCATCATTCCATATATAGGGTGGGTTGTGTTTTGGGGGCTGGTGCCTCATCTGGGAGTGGTATTTCACAAAACTTCCATAGGGGAAATTCCATAATGGAGATAGGTAGGGGTATAAATCCATTTTCATAGTGAATTTGTGTCACATACCATAGTTTCCACACCACTGTGGAGATAGGTAGGGGTGTCAGGCCCTCTGCCCAGGGATGGTCAAGCCACAGCCTAGAGGGGTCATAATGTGATAGACCTTCTTCCTTGTTTCTTAATAAGGGTGGGCCTATATTTTGAAGATAATACCATTTTTTAGTTCGATTAACTATAAAGGGTGGTCCATTTTGATTAGATCCTCCCCCTTTTTGCTCTTTTTTTATTCACTTTGATTAGGGAAAATTCATGGATGTTTTCTATAAAAATTATATGAAAGTTCTCCCCCCCCCCATTTCCTTTTTTTCTTCCCTTTCATTTCCTTCAATTTAATATGATTTTGGACAAGGGTTTAGACATTGATTCCACTTTATCATGGTGGAATCAGGATGAAATTATGGGGATTTTTCATCACTTGGCTAGGTGATATCCCAAGAGTATGATTTTACATTTTTCTTAATTTTTTGGTAGGATGTATGTCACCTTATGAATTTCTCTAGGGTTTTTGTGTAAATTTAATGAAATTTGAGAGTCCATGGGTACATTATGGTAGGGATTTTGTTTATAGTGGTACTGAGTTCATGCCACAAGATATTGGAATTCTGTTTCTTGAGGTTTCAATAAGTGAGTACAATTAGATGAGTTTTTAGGAAATTATTCCTCTTTGTATTAAATTTAATATTTGAATCTAAAATTTTATAATTAATTATTTGGGAGTTATGACTTGAGATAGGATATTGAGGGTTGGTTGACCATGGATGAGGCATGGATGGTCTTGGTCAGTATGCGAACTCCGTATGAGGTAGGGCGGTCCTTGAACGTGTCCCCAGGGATTATACATTGTGTGATGTAGAATGTGATATATGATCTCACCACATATGTGTGATTGAACTTTAATTAAATGATTTTTTGTTAATTACTATGGATATATCAAAAGTGTTGAGGACCACAATGGACCCTTGAACACTCTTTTGATTCCTCGGTCATTTATGGCCAATACCTTGATCATAAATGTGTTCCAATAGATATGAAAACCCTAAAAAGGTATAAATGAAAATGATGAATGTATTGGACCTTAAGATAGGTTCCCTTATCTCTTTATGAGTAGGGAATAGTGATGTATTGGGGATTATTGTCCTAAAGGTAGGACATATGAAGTATTGGGATACCATATAGCCTTTGGGAGATTAGGCTAGAGAGTGGGGAGAGTGTTCCCATGCCACTAGTAAGTGATTAATTTTGTGGGTATGTCATGGGTAGGATTATGGAAAGGTTAGCTGTTAATAGACTGTCCTAGTTGAGTTTTAAGGGATATATGATTCATGTCATCTATATAGTGTGATACTATTATGGTATTGACTATGAGACCAATTAGGCTATGATGAGATAATGTTTAGGATTGAGTGACGTTATTCCCTTTGAATTATGGGATTTGAACCTAGAGTGGGGATAAGATAGAAGACCATGTATAGGGTGTCTAGAATATGATGTGAACTAGGGGAACTTGGTGGGTTCCCAAGTCTCATGTTGTCTTTGAAGATGGTTAGCATTGGGAAGCTATTACAATGTTGGCCTAGTGTGTACACAGTGACAAAGATGGGTTGTGCGCTTGAGTGGCCAACCTAGGATTTGTGTGATGGGTTCCTATGAGTGGGAAACCTATTTGAGGAAAAAGTTTTATGGGTATTATAGGGTGGGAATACTTTCCCTGCAACATGATGTATGATATATGAGGTTCCAGGAAGAGGTAATTCCCCCTAATTGTATGGGTTATCAGGTTTTGAGGTAGGATGTGACCCATGGGAAATGATTTCCTAGTAACATTTCAAGGATGGGATGTTCCCCTGGATTTATCTTAATTATATGATGTATGATTCTAGGGGTCTATTATTTATCCTGGTGAGATATACTTATGGGGAGAGTGCTTATCCCCATAATGACTATATACGAATTCATGGGTAGGGTTTCATCACCTTAAATATTATGACTAATGACTCCTAGGTAAGGTATCATTTCCACAAATGATATTGTGACTAATTATTTTGGGGAGGGGAACTACCCCAACCCCCTCCCTAATGATATATGATTTTGGGGTGGGATTTTATCCACCTAATGACTATCTATGTGATTACATGGTGGGGCACCATTCCCCCTGATGACATTATGAATATATGTGATACCTCTATTTTAAGATATCTATCATTTAAACTTTTTTATAGCTCTTGGATATGTTTTTAAGAATTTTGAGGTGATTTAGAGGTGTTCATGAGACCAAAACTGGGAAAAGGATAGGATTGTGGACATGTTATAGATTTTTAAGTTAGATAATCCCCACTATCCAACCTATTTAGTTTTTAGTTAGATTAAATTAATCCTAGAAACCACTAGACAGCTGGTGGGTAACCTAGTCAAAAGTGAATCTTACCAGAGGCCACTGAATCTCTAGTGTCATCTTCCAGATCCCAGTGAGGTCACTGATTTTATTGGTATTTTTACCCAAACTCTATCTTTTTTTATCATTAAATTGGTGATCTATAAACCCCCAATACCCTAGGAGATCTCATCTAATTATTTTGGGACCCTCTACTCACTTCCATCTCCTCTTTTTTATGAATGAATAGTGGTTTAATCCTATGATCCCAATCCAATGGGTTATTTTTTAATCTAGATCAATATCGTCCTCTTCTACTTGATCAAAACCAAATATATATTAGATGTCTTGATTAGATATAGGGATTTTGAAATGGTCTAATATGGGATTTTTTTTTCATTGCTTGAATTTGCGCCGGGATTCAATGAATTGGAATGTTATCATCAATATGACCTAGATCACTATCGATAGAGGATCTTATCAGGTATTCTTATACTCAAACTACATTTAGGGTGTATTGTATCCTCAATATTGATCCTATATTTTTAATCAAGTCAAATTAACAATGGTTCTATGATTTAGTTTTGTAGTTGGACTTAGAAGGTAACCCCAGTTGTTTATTATTATTACACTTAAGATAGGAAGCCCTTGATTTTAGCCCTTGTTTTATATATGTTCTTGGCATGATTATTAGAGAATTTTTGTGTGTGTGTCCCCATGAGGCCTATTTTTGGTTCTTTATCACATGATTTGTGCATGTGTTTCCCTATGAGACATCTTCTTCTTGTTTCTCACATGTTTTGTTGTGATGGTTATGAATCTACTTAATATGAAATTATGGTGATATTTCATTTGTATAATATATTATATGTGTTGTTCATCTATCATGTATTTGATAATACAAGTTGAGACATATAGAATATCCTATGAGGGGGATATGTCAAACATTTGGATTACATGCAGTAGGGTTATCCCTTAAAAGGGGGATGCGCCCGAAATTTTTTGGGAGATCCTATTGAGGGGGGTGTTTTAGGTTACTAGTTGGTGTTCCTTTAGACATGGAGCAGAAGCAAGTAGAGTCGATCTATTAAGAACCAACATATATATTTTTCTTATATGATATACTTTCTATTTATATCTTATCTTTTTTACTTTCATGTCATGTGCTAGTATATCTTATGCACTTATGTTATGGGTCATTGGTGTTGTCATAATAAGTCTTGCACTCACACCCTACTCGGTCATTTTGGTGAGCTTATATATTTTATGACTATGGATTAAATGAAGGGAAAGTGCTCTATGGTGGATAGTTGAGTAGGTCTATCTAGAGAATATGGGAATTACTAGATATACTTCTATATATATGTTTTCATTTCTTCTAATTTAGTGGATTTACATCATACCTTGATCCACCACCTATAGGGATTCCTTTTTCTTAGTTTGGTTTATATGTTGACATTCTATATGGATACTGCATGGGTTGGTACTTATTTAGTATGTTTTTTCTATTATAATTATTTATGTATTACTTATTATTTATTTACCTATTATCACTTCCATTATTGTACTTTCATGTTTACCTGGTAAGAATGGAATATTTTCCCTATGATTCTCCTCACCACCTATTGGAAAACTATTGTATACAAGGAGTCATGCATGGGTTCATGTGGAATTACAACTCAAAACTAGTTGTTTGGCTTGAGGTGTTATAAAATGGTGTCTGAACACTAGGTTTACTGACTTATTTATTATCTTTTATTTTATTTAGGACTATTTAGAGAGAATATAGGATTGTTGGGACTCATGTAGGGGAACTATAATAGTGCCCATCCAAGACTATATAGTAGACCTTAGAGTTTCCATAAATAATGATTTTTTTCTCTTATTGTACGATGTTACCATTGATTTAAATTCACCTTGGGTGAAGCACATGATTTTGGTATATTGGTCTATGGGATTTGGTGTGCATTCATGAATCATGTTTAGGAACGTAGGATCACATACTATATGCTATTTTCTTATATTAGATAGAGGTAAATTAATAAAAATACCTATTAAAATTGTGATATGTGATCTTGGTACATTTTTTCTTAATTTCTTTTATTTGATCGTGGGTATTTTATGATTTATTGTATATATATGGTTGTGACTAACATGTAGGTACTAGAGGCCTAACATGGGTTATAGGTAGTTCTTGGGGGATTATGACTTGTTCTTATGGGTATCCTCTTAGGTTGAATTTTTTTTTAAACCCTTTAATTTGTCTATGTTATATATATATTATTCTTATATAAATTGTTGGCCTTATATAAATTTTTATTGAATTTCATGAAATGGCACTTTGAAGATATCTTACAGGGCTATTTTCACCACCTACTATGAAATAGGATGCAACTGATCATGTTTCCTTGGTTTCTTTACTGTATTAAGTAATAGAACCGGTCAAGATGGGACTCTTCTAGCTAGTTCATGTTTAAGTAGGAGGATCCTAAATTGGTGGTTGAACGATTGTCAAATATTATTTTGACTTTAAACACTAGAATCCTTCATCCTTACAGTGCAGCGGAGGACCCTAAGATTCATAGGAATAGATATGGTTCATCAAGAGGATTTTAAACCTGATAGAGACACCAAAGTATTGGAATGTGAATCTTCATACCTTCATTCTTTGGGTCACAATCGAGTGATGGTGGGATATTATTCTTCAGGTGGGTAAGCATAGAGGGATGACATGGGTGACCTTTAAATTCCTCTTATTTGAGAATATCTTTCTTAATTCACTAAATCTAGACCATACTTAAGAGTTTATGGATATTCATCAAGGGATGATTAAAGTGTCTTCCTATCCAACATGATTTATAGAGTTGATTCATTTTCCTCTTCTTCTGGTGGGGAATGAGGCATAAAAGGCTATAAAGTTCAAGATTAGTCTTCATATAGATATGAAATGGTAGGCTAGGAACTTTGATCTAACAAATTATATTTTAGTGCTTTATAGGGAGTTGACTTTCAATAAAGGAAAAAATAAAGACATAGTTTTCGGTCTTCTTCCATCTGTTAGTTGATCAAGCAGTGCTTTCTCTAATGTAGTCTCGGATGATTATTCTAGGATCAAGGAAAGGAAGTCATGGTATGAATGATAGGGTGATATTTGATAGTTAGAAATGATTTTAGATTCCTCAAAAAAAAAATTAGATAATTAATCTACTTGGTTATATAGGTGTGGACATAAAGGGATTATCTCATGGACTATCCTATTTTTCTCAAGACTTCCCAATAGATTGTAAATACCAGTCATCTAAATCAATTTTATTCTAAGGCTTCATAGATATTCATAAAAAGGTTAGGGTATGATGTAGGTGCAAGACCCCAGTATCAGGTGCATGCCCCATGAGGGTTAGTGAATCAAGAGACTCATGATCGTCTAGGAAATCATGGAGCGGTGTATATCATGGTTTATGAAGTTGATCCAGATTTATCTAATGGTGGAGAGGGACCTTCCATAGGTTTAGGTATGGTAAAAATTTCTTTTACTGTATCTGTTTCTTTGTTTGATATAGGTATATCCTATTAATTCATATCTTATCAGGTGGTAGCTGGGTTAGACTTACCATTTAAGTACCCTTTTAAGTTTTTATCTATCAATAAAACCATGGTAGAAAACGTGGATCATATTTATATCTATATATAATGTTTAATGGTGATAACTAACTTAAATCATGTTTAGAGATTCACAATTATAGAGATGTTAGGATTTTACATGATCCTTAGCATTGATAAGTTGATGAGTTACCATGACCACATTTATTTTTATCAAATAAGTGTGACTTTTACATCTCTAAATGGGGAATGTTTCTTTTTGATCGAAAATTAGGACATCGAGGTAGGAAAAGTGGGACCTGATCCTTGTCAAAGAGAAGCCTTTTTAACAAAGGTGTCTAGTATGATCCTTACTTTAGACCAAATAGTGTATCTCTCCTCTTTTCCACCTATGGTGGACTTGTATTGAGATATCTTTCTAGATTATTTCTCAGGTTTACCTCTACATAGGGGAGTTGAATTTGAGATTGATCTCATGGTTTGTGCATGACCTATATCGATTCCATCATATCACATGGAACTAGCTGATTTGTAGCGACCTATATTTTCACAAAGGTATGGATCATTTTTTTGGTTTATATTCATTTAAATAGAACTTATGATGTTACACAATGGAGTTACATAGTTCATGAGGGTTTCATGGGAATGTCTGGAGCCTGGAACCCTGGGAATTTGGAAAAAATACTAGGATGCACGGTTAGTAGAGACTGTTACACCAAACCCACATTCACTACTGACCTTATGGGGTGACACTAAGAAGAACAAGAAGATGCACAATTTTATTACAACTATGTGACCAAAAACACACTCTCATGTGAAAAACTACAAAGGTTGGACATAGTATTTTTTTCATGGTTTTTGCAAGGTTAAGGAAACTGTGTGCCTTTACCATGCAGGGTCTCTCCCGGGACATTAGGCTTAGCATAGTTTTTGAATGGTTTGGAAAAACCTTGCACCCTTTTTATGGTGAATTTTCCATTTCTTCCCTAATAAAATAATAAACGTAATTTATTATTTCTCTCCTCTCATTCCAGAAGATGGATCTTCTTTTCTCCTCTTGTATGCACCCTTCAACCTCAATCTAAGTAATGCGGTAAATTTTTAATATGAAGCCTGAATCATGACCCATTAAAAAAGTTGGATAGCTAGAGGTATGATCTAAATTCATCTTACATACTATTTTAATTTATTTTCAGATCAATTTCACTATTTTGGTGTAATCTATTTTCCCCTATTCTTAGGGAGTTGGTCCATTTCTTTGATTTCTCCTAATATACTTTGAATATGAGGCATCCATCAGATTAGGAGTCATTGAAGGACATTAGGTAGGTGTTCTAGTTATTTTAATTGAAAATATAGTTATTTTTATAGCCACATAATTGATTCATGTACCGGCCTTTTCCACATTTCACCTTAAAATTCATTTCTTCATTCTAAATTGTTATATGCACCTTGTTATACTCCATAGGATTATTGTTAAGAAAATAGAGGATGTAAACCTTGATCTCAGACACCCCTTGGGTGTGAAAACTTAAAATAACCCATTGTAATTAATTTATTAATTTCCCAGAATGCCTACTAAGTGTTTTTTTGGGAGGTAATTGAAATTTTCCACTAATTTATAATTTTTTTATATACCCAAGCACCTACTAAGTTCTTGTCTTGTCCTATAAATGGAATTTCCCATGTAAGTAATTTCCCAACTAATAATAGAACATTATAAGTGCTTTGTTGAACCATATAAATTGGTTTTCTATGTCTTTATTAATTAAATGGATTGTATAATTTAAATGGCTTGTATCATGATGGTTTTCCTTAATAAAATGAATTAGATGGATAAATATAATGGGTGGAAAGGACACACCTCTTGTTTGTTTTAATTAAATATGAATTGAAATGCCCTTGGTTATATTTAAGCTTGGTTAATATAAAGTATCATAGGAAATGAATCATGTATATTATTATAAATATTATTAATCCATTGATATTGGGTATCGAATGGCGGTTAAGGTAATTTTTTAGCATTACGATTAACTCTACCTTACATCAAGTGTTGAGCATGACATCTCACAACATTGACACTATTTTTACATTCGACATGACACACCACATCCCTTGTCTTGGGTATGGACATGAAGAATCACCCACAATATTGAGTGAAAATAATGTTGTATCTCATTCATCATGGGATGTAAGGAATTTTCCCTTTTTATTGAGCATATACACTCATTTAGACTGGTTATAGATGTCTGGGTTACGCCCCAGTCCATCCTGCACCTAGAATTCCAGGAATATGACCACTTACGTCCGCATGTACTTGGTCTATATAGGTGGATAAAATATATAAATATAATCTATATATACTATTACTATATATATAGTTATTGGTCAGATACTCATTCTATCTATGAGATGAAGCAGGTAGAGTTGTCATGTGTCCTTGAGGAACCTGAGAAGAGTAGTTATTTATTCATAATTGTTTCTTATTATCTTTATACCTTCACACTTATGTTATTATATACACTTCTTGGATTAATTTTATAAATAATTTTTGGTGGCCTAATAAGATTTTATCTCACACCCTATTCAGGACACCTTTGGTACCCGAGTAGATTAATTTTATGTAGGTATGGATAAGGGAAAGTGCCCTACTACATATATTTGATATAATTTACTTGTAAATTATGAATATGAGAAGAGGAACCAGAATATTCTCAAGATACTAGTGGCTAATACTTTTTTTCATTTTTTATAGCATGTTTTATATTCTTTTCCCATGTTCCCCTTTTGTATATCAGCATGCCATGCATCCATGTATATGAAACTGCCTAGTGGATTTTGATATTATTATTCAGTTTCTCAATTATTTATTATTAAACTACTTAATTATTGTATTTTTTGTATGTTATTACACTATGGTGGGTTAGTAGTCTAGTATTTAGTATCTATGTAAATAATGCTTCCCCTATTGTATTATTATTTTTGTTATCTATTGTACCACTCTAATAAGAGGTTATAGTCTCCCCATTGTAATTCCTTCACACCCTCACTGATATTTAGAATCCTATGGTGTATGGGGAGGTACAATTGGGTCCATTTGACCCATATAATCAGGGTCCCAGTTAAGTAGATGATGGTTCAATACATTGCATGGGTTGAAAGCGATAAAGGTACAATTGGGTGATCTTGAAGCTAAAGGATTCATCAAACCAAGCACTTCCCCATGGGGTGCTCTAGTGTTGTTCACCAAGAAGGTGAACTGTTTCCTTCAGGTTTTTGTGGACTATAATAAGTGTAATATAATCACTATAAATAACATGTAACCATTTCCAATTATTTATGACTTTTTTTATTAATTGAGGGGAGCCTAATGGGTTTCAAAGACCATTTATTTTCTGACTACAATCATCTTTAGGTTAGAGAGGAAGGAATTCCTATGAAAATGTTTAAGAGTTGGTACATGATATATGAATATCTCATTATTATTTTTATAATGATGAATTATCTAGTAGTGTTCATGGCACACATGAACAAGATCTTTCACCCATACTTGTAATCCTTTGTACTTGTGTTCATTGATGACATCCTAATATATTCCAATATGGTGGAAGCACATGATAGACACCCAGAGATAATATTGAGTAAACTTAGAGCACATTAGGTTTACTCCATGTATTCAAGGTGTCACATTTAAATATAGTATGTGTACTTTCTTGGGTACATGATTTCTCAAGAAGGAATATTAATTCACTCAAATAAGGTAGATGAATGTATGTATTGGTCATAAATAAGGAATGTGTTGCAGATTTAGATTTTCCTTGGTTTTTTGGGTATTAAAGGATGTTCATTAAATAATTTTCTTCCCTATAAATGACCATGACTATACTGACCAATAAGGGAGTAATGTTTGAAATGATAGTATAGTGTGAATAATACTTTTTGTAGCTAAATAAGAGGTTGAATTCAGCTCTGATTCTGATTCTTCTTGAGCCATGAGTTGGGTATTTAGTGTATTTTTATGTGTTTGTAATTTTTCTATAATTTATTAATATATGGGATGATAAGGTATTTTTTTAAATGTCTCATCAACTATGACCCTATCAGATTAACTACCCAACCCACAACTTAGAGTTTGAATATGTGTTCAAGCATTGAAATGTTAGAGACACCCCCTCTTCTGTGATAGATTTTTATATATATGTAATACAAGAATATGTGGTATATTTTCTCCCAACATAGCCTAAATCTATATTAGGGTCATAAGGGTGAATATCTAAAACCTTTCAACTTCGATATATAGTATACTTCTAGGAAATGAAATTTATTTGTGGATTCACTCGGTAAAAAGACACAGGAATTTGGGGAGAGAATGTCAGATGTTGGGTGGAACATCATAGCTTGGTTAAAATATAGGTAGGTGTGTGTATTTGAGGATATAGGGGTAGTTTTTTGTGCACCCTTAGTGATATAATCCTCATTGTTATAATGAGTGACGTCTAATTAGTATCTTAACATAGAGTGTGTTATGAAGCATGAGATTTTAGTAGTGAATGGTTCAATTATAAGAGAGATCTTAGGAAAACATGGTATGATTTTGGTTCATGGTAGGGTGATGGTTCCATATTTCATGAGATAAGAGTTGATGAATGCCTCTTATACTTCACAGTGGGTAGTGCACTCAGGATCGACCAAGATTAATCATGTTTTTAGACTATATTTTTGGTGTCCTAGAATAAATAGAGACATTGCATAATTTTTATCCCATTGTATGACTTATCATTAGATCAAGTTTGAGCATCAAAGAACTAGATGGTTATTAAAAACACTTTCAATGATTTTGTAGAAGTAGGATGAGGTAAAGATATAATTCATTATAGGATTTACAAGGACTTTGAGGGGTCGATAGACCATGAGGGTAATGGTGTATCGGTTGACCAAGGTAGCTCACTTCATACTGATCCAAGAGACTAACTCAATTGACGAGAAATGAAATATATATGTTAAGAGATATTATGGATGAATAGAGTTCCTTAAAGTGTGGTAACTTATAGAGAATTTTAGTTTACATTGCGGTTTTATAAAGGATTGCAGAAGGTGATGGGGACTTAGTTGAAGATGGCTACAGCCTTTCATCATCAAACTGATTAGCAGTCAAAGATAATAATCTAGAATTTAGAGGATATTCTATGAGAATGTGTTCTGGATTTTAGAGGATCTTCGGATGATCACTTTGATCTAGTAGAGTTCTCCTACAATAATAGATACCTTTCCTTGACTTGGATGGATCTATTTGAGGCTCTGTATGGGAGGCCATATTGTTCACCTCTATTCAGGCATGAGGTAGGTGATTATTCATTTATTGGTATGATTATGGTACATGAGTCCTCATAGTGGGTGAAATTGATCCAAAAACTGTTGGTTATGGCTTAGAATAGGCAATAATCTTTTAAAAATTATATCAAATTACCCTTGGAGTTCATTGTGGTTGATAAGGTTTTCTTGTGGGTTCCCCCTCAATTGGGGCACATGAATTTTATGAGGAAAGAAAAATTTGAAATCGTGGTACATTGGGTCATTAGAGATCATATAGTCCATTGGGAAAATGACCTATTGGTTGAATCTTCCTCCATCGTATCAAGGTATGCATAATGTGTTCTATACATCCCAACTTCAGAGATACAAGCCCGATCATGTACATGTGCTAAACTGTGAAGTTATTAAGATGGATCGAGATGAATCTTTTATAAAGTGGCTCATTCAGATAGTGGACCAAAATTATAAGGTTATATGATGAAAACTAATCCTCATGTTCAATTGTAGTGGTAGTATAGTCGTATTTAGGAAGATACATGGGAGTGATAGAAAGACATTTAGGCATAGTAACCCAATTTGTCTGAAAAACCCTCTATTGATGATTTTTAAAGATGAGGAGTCATAAGAGGGAAAGAATTATTAAAACTCTATTTTAGGTTATTTCTTATTTAAACTTTTACATACCTCATGTATATGTTTTTAATTGTTGTTTGTGAGGCTAAAACTGGGTAGAGGCGAGGCTGGTGGACATGTTATAGCTTTTCAAGCTACATTATTCCCATCATCTAGTCGATGTGGTTCATTAATAGAGAAAACTATTCTCAAAAACCACCATCCAACTAGTTGATACTACTATATCGCAATTAGGGCTAAAAGAAATAAGTGAATCTACCTAGTGTCCATTGAACAGCTTATAGAGGCCACAATCTCCCTAGTGGTGTCTTCTGGAGACCATCATGGTGGTTGAGTATATCATATTTTTTAAAAAACACAAACATTCAACACTTTTATCATTATATTAGTATTATCTCAACCCCAATGACCTTATTAGATCTCATTAGGTGATTTTTGGACCCTCTCCTCCCTTCTCTCTTCTTATTTCGATGCCTAAACTACAATTCAATCATGGGATTCTAATCTAGTGAGCTCTTTTTCTTTCTAGATAATACCTATCCTATTATCCTTGATAAAAAATATATATCATAGATGTATTGATTATATATAGTGTTTTTAACATGTTCTAACAATATATTTTTTCTTCATTGATAGAATTGACACTTAGATTTAAGGAATTAGCATTTGTGCATCATTTGGGCCAAGATCATTATCAGCGATAGATCTTCTCAGGTATACTTTCACTTGAACTAGATTTAGGGTGTGATTTCTCCTCAATATTTATCCTAGATTTATAATTGTGTCAAATAAAGAATGTTTCTAGCATTTTATGGTGTGTTTAGACCCGTATAGTGACCCTATCTATTGATTTTTGTTTCACCTAAGGTATAAAGACCTTGAATTTTGTGCATGATTTACATGGGTTCTTTGAGTGATTATTGGCATGAATTTTTAGCCTCATGAGACCTATTTTTGATTCTTTATCACATCATATCTATGATTTTATCCCTTTTAAACATGTTCTTTTTGTTTCTTTCTTGTAAATTTTTGTGGTTATGAATCTGTTTGATGTTAAGTAATATTGATCTGTCATTTGTATCATGTATGGTATGTGATGTTACTCTTTATTTCAGTTGAGAATATAGGTTGATACATGTGTTTTATCCTCCTAGGGGGATGTATTATACATTTTTTTATATAAATTTGGGTTATCCCTTCAAGGGGTAAGTTTCATACATGTTTTTTTGGACTATCTCGTCGAGGAGGAATGTATCGGGAAGTTAGTTGATGTTCCTTATGGCATAGAGATGAAGAAGGTAGAGCCTATCCTTGAGGGATTTACATATATATTGTTCTTATGTTATATAATTTCTTATATCTACTTTATTTAGTTTCATGGAATGCACCAATATATCTTATTCACTTTTGTTAACGGTCTTTGGTGGTGTCCTATTGAGTCTTGTACATGAAAAATACTTGGTCATTTGGGTAAACTTGTAGATTTCATGAGTAGGGATACAGTAAAGGGAAAGATACTTATGGAGTATGGTTGAGTAAGTCAAGCTGTAGGATATGGTCATTTATGTATAGACTTCAGGATGGGTATTTTTTATTGTTTTTGTTTTTTTTTCTTTACCATGTTCCTTGATCCACCACCTATGAGGATCCCTTTTACTTAGTTTGGTTTATGTTTCAACATGCCATACTGATACTGCATGGGTTGGTACTTACTGGGTATTTTTTTCTCAAATAATTATTTATTTGTTAATTATTTTTCAATTTACTTTGTATCACTTCCATTTTGTACTCTGATGTTTACCAGGTATGGAGGGAATAATCTCCCCACGATGCTCATTTGGCCCTCCCCGCTAGCTAGAAACCTATTACATATAGGGAGGTGAAGATGAGGTCATATGGCATTTTGGATTGAACCCAGTGGTTCATGTTGGGGTATTAGACTATATATACTGATTTCTAGGTTGGTAATCATCCCCCCAGATGATATGGTAACTATTGATTCCTAAGTAGGGCAGAATTCCCCCCATATGATCTTCTGACTTCTCATTACATTGTAATACATAATGCTTTTGATGGGTATGACTTATTCTCAGAGACATCCACCACTGACCAGAGTAGTTATGGTTGATTTGTGTTTCAAATTATAATACTAGGATCACCAATGATTATTTTATTTTCCTTCCACAATTTATTATTTATTTTGAGGATATCATATTGTACATACCCAAAATTCATTGGTTATGTTAGAAACACCATTAGTAGTTTCCCACTAGATTATATTTAAACCCTTATCAAATGGACCTAGCACTTTGGTACTTGATAATACCTCATGATCATAGGTTTACATAGAACATAGTATCAGTGTTTCATGGTTGAGCAGGATATCTTGGATAAAGATTGGATTTGGCACTCGAGGATGGTACTAGAGGATCATTTTATTGTAATCTTTTTTTTATTTTTAATATATTATTAGACTATTGGGTAACCATTTTGGACATATGAATGTAGAATTGAATATTTCATTTTTTTCATAGAATAGATATGTTTATTTGACTATTTTTATTTTGATTATTATTGCGAATGTTTTTTGGTAATTTATGTTGTTTGTTCTACTCTAATATGTGAGTATAATCTCTCCATGGTATCACCTTAATCCCTCACTACTAGTTTCTAACCTCTATAATAAGTGGAAGTGTACTTGAGGTCATATAACCCTCTATCTATAAAATTGGGGAGTTTTATCAGGCTTAGAGCATTACATTTCTTTCCCATAGTGTGGGATTGATTTGAAGGAATTTCTTAGGTAGTTTGAGGTAAATTCCTCCTTTATCCTTCCATATTGTGTTATCACCTATTTTTTCTAATTTTAATGGATTATAAATAATTATTTTATTCTAATTACTCAAAATCATGGTGTAATTAGGTTTATATAGTCTATCTTTTATTTTTCTTACCTCTAAGAGGTCCCGGTGGGATGATTGCTTTAGATTTCGTGTAGTTTTTTCTTGAGGTAAGTCACTACTATAATTTTTATTGGTTTTTTATATTAAATTAAAATTTAATATATTAATTAATATATTTCAATGGTTAGGGTCTTGGTTGGTGTTTATATCAAGGTTGTTTTAGGAGTGATCTACACACTTTTTCTTAAGGTTTTGGCATTATTATTCCATTCTGTGGGTTATTCATCATTTATTCCTAATTTAATTAATAATGGAATTAATTATGTTAATAAATAATAAATATATATAATTAATTGGAATGAATTATTATGGGTTTATGGCCTCGTTGATGTGGATTATGGCTGGTATGGACTTGGTTGATCTTAAGTTATGGTGGTTAAGCATTGCTTTAGGCGCTAACTCTACTTTCATATAGGCGGTCTATAACCATTCCCAATGGTTTATGAATTATTTCATGCAGTTTCTAATATGAAGTCTCAACACTTGTGTGTGATAGACCTAAAATTAAATTAAATTTGTCTTCCATTGACCCGTATGAGTTGGTTAAGGATTTTTAGGGTTGTGAAGGGGCCTTAGATTAATATGCATTGATGCATTAACCACTAATGGTCATATACTTGAACCAAAGTGATTAGACCTTACACTTAAGAAACAATGGGTATTTCCTTGAGTTATGTTATAATGACTAAGACCTTAATGATGTTGCTTGTTTCTTCTTAGGAGAGGTGTTTAATTGAGAGAGTTATGCATGATCCATTCAATGGATTGTTTCTTTTCACAAATTGAGATCAAGTATCTGAAAGTTGATCTATCATTATCATTCCATTAGATATATCTTGATTTCATGTCCACCTAAGTACATGGTATATAAATTAAAGTATAGTGAATTTTATCTTTTTTAACCAATATAAATTTATCCTTGGTATACCATGATGTAGTGAGATGAGAATAAGTGCCTTAGCCTTTTTTAGTGGGAGAGGAGTGAGTTATGTTAGGTCAAAATGAGGCTTGACCTGAGTGGTATTATAGTTTATTCTTGTGTAATTATTTTATTACTTGACTAATATATGGGTTTTTTGTTCTTAACACTTCATTATTTTATTAAATCAGTAGGTTACACCTCAATTTTGGATATGGGTATGGTTTGAGCATGTGAAGATCATCCTCATTTAAACCTGAAGTGATATAGATATTATACCAAACTAGTAGTTATTTATCTATAAATATTCCTTATGATATTAAATATGTTGTTATGTTTTTTTGTTATGTTGTACGATGTTATTATAATTTTAATTAATTTTTATGTGGTGGGCGATAATCCCTATTCTTGATATGATTTAGATGTTGTGTGATGACCTGCCCATTCACTTTGATATTGTATGTGAATTAGTATGGAAAACTCATATTCATTAACGATTCCTATATTGTAGGATGACCTTCCCATTGTGAATATATCATAGATGGTATGGTGATGACTACCAATTAACTTCACACCAATTTTGATGGGTTTCATTTCTCATATGATTGTTCTAATTCATATAAGTGGGGCCTGCCTCCCATGTTGTGATGCTTCAACAGAAAAGGGCATTATTCCTATATGAGTGAAGAGATTTATGGGATGTGATTCCATTCTACTCATGTTATGGTATAGGGATAATGATTTTATTATCTTTTTGGATGATTTCATAAGGATGTGATGGAAGATATTTTATGATGTCTCTAGGATGTTTTTCCTATCTATTATCTAATTCCCGTTGAATCAAAACATATTACACTTGATGTAATGCTTTAAAGTAAGGAGATGATATGCCTCAATGAGAATAGTTATTGTGGGATTTGATTCCATCTCTTATTATGTTGCCTAAGACTAGGGATAATTTTACTACTTATGATTATGCATGTGGCTAGGGATGTGGTGCCTTATTTTTATTCCTCATGTCGGATTATTATACCTTATGAGATGTTATTGTTTTGGGAAAATCTACCCATGTGTTGGATATTATTATTATGGGATATTCTTACCAGGTATTGATTACCATTGGTACATGATATTATTCCCCTTATTAAAGATTTATTGACTGAATATACTACCCATGTTATCATATAATGTTATGTCCACTATTATAGATTGACTATCGAGATACTCTACTATTTGATGCAATTTGATTATTGGGGTGTACTTCCCATGAATTTTTTGTAAAATGATGGGATTTTATTACCACTATAATGAGTTGGGATGTGATTTATAGATGGTATTCTTCTGATATGTTCAAAGAGACATTGGAACTGGATAAAGAATGTATGATCACACCTAGGAAGTTGTGTAGCACCCAAGGGTGTGACACATTTATGATTACCACCTTAACTTGTATATTTTTATTATGATTATAATATATTATGCATTAACCTTATGAAACCCCATGGGAATGGCCTTCTCAATTACATGACTTAAAGAAAATATTCCATTACATAAATTCCCAAGACCTTTTAGGTTTAGAGTTCTAGAGAGTTATGAAAAAATATTAACTAATGAAACCCGTGTCTTTTTTCTACTAATGAATATTTCTTACAATATATAATAAATTGATTAATCCATAACAATATTTCAATATCTCCCATAATTACTCAACATAATATACTCTTATAGACACATTATACATATTAATTTTCTTCATAACCTAGGAAAATGGGAACATAATAAAGGGGTGAGATCAGATGCTCGGTAAAGGGTAAATAATGAAATAAAAACATGGCATGGTTAATAATTGGGGTATAACATAAAAATATTAACATAATAATATTAATTTAATAACTTGAGGAATAAAATGGTCATAATTACATGATTCATAACTTGGAATGTTATTATAACATAAACATGATACATTCATAAGCATATCACCAAATTTTATCACTAACATGTCTTATAATCACATTACCAAAGTTATTCACCAAGGTATCAATAAGAATTGCCAAGGAATGATTTCAAGGTATCATGAACATGTCATATCTAGATATTAATAATTTACCCAATGTATTGGAGTTATATTAGGGAACCCCCTTCATTACCAAGGTTGTTCACCAAGGTATCATAAAAATTTCCAAGGCATATTACCAAGGTATTATAAACATTTCATCTAAAGAGGTTAATAATTTACCCAATGAATTGGATCACAATTAGGGGAACCCTTAATATGTATAAAATTATTTGATACATATAATGAAATAATATATAATACCACTAATCTATAATTAATTCTAGAAGTAAAGGGATTACATTATAAAAAAACATAAGAATCATCCATCTAGAGAATTAAGGTGGATGGATTCATAACATAATATCATAGGAATTAATAAAGGGTGTTGAAATAGATGCAAAAAAATTCTTTTTTAAGGCCATTAAAAAAAATTCATTGTAAATAATAAATATCCTTGACCATTTGAAAAAAATTATTTATAAAACTAGGATAGTAAGAATTTATTAGAGAAACCATGAAGGTTTAGAGATTAGGTTTCATAGAAAAAGTAAAAATTCCATAATTTGCGTAAAAGTAAAAGAGAAGCTTAAAATGATATTTTATAAGAAAAAAATTAATATTATTGTAAAAAGGAGAAGTTATGGGTCACTTTAAAAAGTTGTTTTCAAAAAAGTGAAATGAAAACATTGAATTTTTTAATTTTTTAGAAAAAAAACATCAATAATCGATCCAATAAAATACATAAATTTTATTAAAATAAATTTAGGGTGGAATATAAATATTTTTATTTTAAAATTATGCTAAATATTTTTAATATTTGTTTAAATATCTTTATTGAAAACCCAGATTATAAAATGAGTAAAAATAATAATTTTTAAAAGATGATAAGGTAAATATAGATTTTACATAGGATAACTCATTATTATTCTTCCAATTATAAAGGATTATATTGGTGGGAAAGTAAAATATGGAAAAGGAGGAGAAACCATTGTTAAATAGGATTGGAATTATTCTTAATAAAGATATACTTTTTATACAGAATAAATTCATCATAGAGGAATATTTGAACCAAAAGTGTTATTTTCCTTAGATATAAAGAGAAAATACAATGAAATAAAATCATAGGGTGGAATAAACCAATAATAGAAAAAATAATTCAACAATAATCATTATAACTCAATGATGTGAGTTTAATTAAAAAAATCCCAGAAAACTTAGGTTTTCTTTGAATCGAGAGACATTTGAAGAACGGATATGATATAGATATTCAAAACCCATGAATTTAATTCATATTTTAAAATTTATTAATTTTTTATTTATCACACCAAATAAAATAATTCTATTTCACAATAAAAAATATGTCATAAGAAAATATATTTGTGATAAAGAACCCCTTACCTTATTTCATGATTTTTGCTAAATCCCTTGAATATAATGTATAAAAAATAACTATATTAATGATCCATTTATCATAATTTTTCATATATATAATGAATTATAAAATTAATTTATAATAATTCTCTACATTTATATTAGTTAATTGTTATCTATTTTCTATATCGAATGTGAGTAATATTGATTGTTTTGTCCTAGTTGCATAATAGTAGTGTTTTTATTCATTATTCTCCTATATTTCATCATTAATATATCATAAAATGTACCAAAATTTATTTTCTATAATTATATATAATTTTATAATTTCATTTCATATGTGTTTTAGTTATTATTTGTGACGATGAAGTGGGCGGCGAGCTTGTTTTGGTAATTTATAATGATTGAAGGGTGTTGTCTTAATTAATAAGTTAAATTTTTATATAACCATTAAAAATAAAATTATTATTTAATTATTAATATTTAATATTAAATTTATAAATCCATCCTTGATATAAATTTGTATCATTTTTTATTTAGGTGGTTAAACATACCCAATAAAAACATCTTCAATCTATGTGTGAGTATGGCTATGAAAGAGATTATTTTTTTATAATATCATTATCACAAAAATATAATGAAATTTTTTATATTTTATATAGGTTATTAATCATAATTGGGAATATTTATAAGAATAATTTAAATATAAAATAAGTTTTCACTTATAAATAAATCTATTTTTCTCTTGGTATGTTCATTTTTTGTGGTTAGTTTTACAGTGATCTCTTATTGATAATATTACTAATATAAAGACTAATTTATATTTAAATAATATAAATAATTAAATAAATAAAATATATATTCACTAAACCTATTTCTATAACCATCATTGAAAGGTGGTGACAAAAAATAAAATGTGTTCTTTATAGAGGGAGTAGTCTACACAAACACATAAGTAGTGTTTCATTTTTTCAAATGAATGGGAGAAGAATATATAAAGTTTATACCATAAATATAAAAAAAAATTAGGTATATTATTTATAGTTATTTAATTATCTATATATATAGTTATAATTATTTTTAATGATGGTGGATGAGAAAGATAAAGAAATGAAGTTAAAGGGTGGGTAATACTTTTGTTGATATATTTAATCTTCACTTTAGGTATCCTTTGGAAATGAAGGTCTTAAGAAAAAAATTTAGGATAGATGCTAAAAAATGATTATATTGTATCTAGAATAATATATTTGGGATATTTTAATGGAAATTTTGAACTATATGTGTGGATTAACGTGGTTGGAAGTGATCTCCTTTTATAGGTGAAAAATAAGGAAATCTTTAGAAAATAATGTTAGGTAATAGGTAAAAATATAATTACATGAGATTTAGGTGAGTTAGGTGGGTAAATATTATTGAGACGTGTAGGTATGAATTTAAATCCTAAAAAGGAATTATTGAAGTCAAAATTTTCAAATTGATTTAGTAAAATTTGAGCCACATTAGATTACCCATTCTAACACATATTAGTCATGATTAAAATTTAACCATGGTAATTATTTTATTAATAAAAATATAATATTACCCCTGTTAAGAAATTTATAGATGAGGAATGTGAATTTTTACTCCATTTAGTCTAATTAAGTTTCTATATATAAGATAATTAAATCTTAAATTAAAACATATAATGTGAACAAAAATTATAAAAAGTTTAATTTTAATCATTAAGTGTTATTAATATTATTTAACATTGATTACCAATTAAATTAGTGTTAATTTATTTTAATATATGTTTAAAATCATATTAGAGTCTTTATTTTAAAATAAATATATTTAATTTAAAATCACAATATTTATAAAAGCATCATTTTTTGAAAAATATTTGTTTTACAATGGTAACAAATATTTATCTTGGTAACTTAAATTTATATATAAAAATAAAATTGATCTCATTACCTAATTTGACTATTATTACTAAAAATATTCAAATCATTTTATATGATTCAATTTATAAAAGTTATATAAATAAATTTTAATATAAGCGTCCATAGCGCATAAATTGTTTTAAGAAACATGTATCTTATATGCATAAAATAAATTTATTACTTTCCTAGTAATAACTATTAGACAGATGTTAACTTATTTTATTGTATATATTATCCATAATTTACGATTAAACCATTATTTAACCATAATATAATCAACTTCATATTGCATGAAAATTATATTTGTATGAAAATATATTTTTACGCATGAAATTATTTTTTTTGTAATTTAGATATAATAATTTAATTTTATCATAGAATTAATTTTAAAAAATAGTTTTATTTATATATATATTTCATAATTTGGTTACCTCTATATTTATCTTCCAATTAAATGGATATATTTTAACATATATATAATTTTATGTGATTCATTTTGGTTCACTGTTGTGTGTGAAACAAGCTATTAAACACATTCAGTTTTAAAGGAAAATATTTAATTTAAAATATTTAGGTGTCACATTATCCCCCCATTAAATAATTATGTCCTCGTAATTTTAATTATAACTCACTAATAAAATTACTTATGGGTGTCTAAAATATAGTCATGACTCAGGATATATTTTGAAATGAGTTATCTACTTTAATATCTTATGTATGACTTGGAAACACATATTTTCTCTTCATCATGTTAACCGATTAATTCTTTTTTCTTTAAAAAATTGTTGTTATATACATTACTTTTCCACACATGAAGCATCTTCTAGTTCATCTGAGACATTTTCCTTCATTCTTCTTCCCACATATTAGACATGTATGAAATTGAACATTTTTCCTTCCTCATCTTCCTCGCCCTAACTTCCATGATGCTATATCTTTCTCTTATATGATTTTTTTGGGAATTAAAATACGTTCATGTTATTTTACATAGTTATTAATAGCCGATTTGGAATAATCACAAGATTTATCACTTAATTTATTATATCATTAGGTTTCTCATTGGGATAAACTTTGTATTATTTATGGTGCCCATCATTAATGTGATTTCTTTGGGTTTCATCCATTACTAAATAAAAAGGTATTAAACATGAGTGATGAATAATTAATACCATAAGATAATTCTTATAAAATGAAAAAATAGACCTCAAAATGTCATAATCTTTGAAATTATTAAATTATATTTTAATTCAACCTAAAACGCTTTCAGTTTTATCTATGTTTCTTTAGATTGGTTTTTATCATATTTCTTAAACTAATTCTTTAATATGGTAAATCCTTCGACATTACTTTTAAATATAAAGTCATTAATTTAATTATATCCCCTAGGAGTTTCTATTTAGGTGTACAATATTGGTTCCACTCATCGTACATCATAGTAAAGATTGAGTTAATACTTAACCATACTTTTTCAGGGTGATTACCCCTAGGTGAATATTTTATAAAACTACATCAACTTTCTAGTATCAAGATAGGGATGAAATATGTAGGATAACCACAAAATATCTAATTTATCAAAACATTGGGAAATTATCTTACGCATTTAATTATTATTTATAATTTTCCCTAGGGTTTTCATTTAATTTATCTTATCATGGTCCCAAAAATATTCAATATTAACTCCACTAACCTAAAGTGTTATCTATACCTTTGAAATTATGATTAAACGTAACTTATCAAACCTTAAATTATACTCAAATAACTCTTTACCACTAAAGTTATCCAAAATTTTCTCTAATACCAACTGTGATGGCCCATAGATGTCATCATCTCAATTACATGACTCAAAAAATATTACATTACATACACTCCCAAAACCTATTAGGTTTAGAGTTTTAGAGTTTTTTCACAAAACATTAACAAAAAAACCCATGTAATTTTCAAATAATAGACATTTTTCACTATATAAGTAATTTATTAATCCTTAATAATATTTTAACATCTCCTATAAATCATCCACACAATATACTCTTCTAGACACATCATATTTATTGATTTTATTCATAACCTATAGAAATGGAAACATAAGAAATGTGTGAGATCAAATTCTCAATAAGGGATAAATAATTAAATCATAATATTTCATGGGTAAAAATTGGGGCATAATATAAAAATATGAACATAAGAACATGAATATAAGCACATCTGGCATAACAAGATCATAAGTATATGAATTATAACTTGTAATGTGGATATAACATAAACATGAGACATTCACAAGAATATCACCAATGTTCTCTCTAAGTTTTCATAAAATAAAATTATCAAGGTTATTCAATAAGTTTCCATAAAACATTATTCAGGCATGCTTCCAAGTTATTATAAATATGTACCCTTTAGACTTTAATTCTTTTCCCAATGCATTGGAGCACTATCCGGGTGCCCACCCTCCCCCCCCCATTACAAAGGTTATTCACCAAGGTATAATAATACATTACCAATTAATTAAACCAAGGTGTTATAAACATTTTATCTCTAGAGAGTAATTCTTTAACCAATAAATTGGGGCACTATTAGGGCACACCCTTCATATATCTAACATTTTCTATGACACATAATAAAATAATACATAATTTTATCAAATCATAATTAGCCCAGGAAGTAAATTGGTTTCATGATAATACACAAAATAAGAATAAGAAATATAAATAAATAAGGTGAATTTAATTATAAGATAATATCATAGTGATGAATATAGGGTGTTGGTAGAGATGTAAAATACCCTTTTAGGAGAATTAATAAAATTTCTTTAGAAATAACTGATACCCTTGACCATTTGAAAACATATATTTATAAAACATGAATATTAAGAGTTAATTTGAGAAAAAATTAAGGATTATAGGTTAATTTTCATATAAAAAGATAAAAATATCATAAAAATCTAATCATATGAAATAAAAACATAAGAGAATATTTTAGAAAATATTTTTAACATAATCGTAAAAAAGATAAAGTTATGGGTCACTTTCAAATGTTATTTTCAAAAATTGAAGTGAAAACTTTGAAAATATTTACTTTTAAACAATAAAATTAAATAATATATTTTTTAAAAACATAAAGGTTATTAAAAAAATTGGGGTGGATGATAAAAAAATTATTTTGAATGGATGGAAAATATTTTTAATATTTTAAAATACCTCTATTGAAAACCTACATCATAAAACGAGTAACAAAATTTCATTTTCAAAAGATAATAAGGTAAATATAGAGGTCACATGGGATAAAAAATAATTATTCTTATTATTATAAATGAGAATATTTTTAGTAAAGGAAAATATGGTCAAATATGGAAAACCATCACTAAAGAGAATGAGAATAATTATCAACAGTGATATATTTTTTATGGGGAAGAAATTCGTCAAGGAGTAATATTTGAATAAAAAGTATAATTTAATAAATAAATAAATATAAATTGTCATGAAATAAAATCTTATTATAGAAGAAACCAAACTTGAAAGAGATTAGTTTAATAAAAAGTGTTATAACTCAACGAAGGGAGTTGAGTTAACAAAAAACCCTTAAAAATTTGATTTTCTTTTAATCGTGAACCATTTTACAAAAAAAAGATATAGATATTCGAAACCCATGAATTATATGAATATGTTAATAAAAATAATTATTTATTAATCAAACCATATTAAAATATCATGGTTTACAATAAAATATATGTCTCAAGAAATAAAATTTGAGGTAAAGAACCCCTTACCTTATTTCCTAATTTCTAATAATGTTATTGTATATCCTATATAATAAAAAAAATATATTAATAACCCATTTTATAACATTTTTAATATTTATATCCTTTTATAAACTTTATTTATAATTATTATATACATTTATATTAGTAAGTTATCATCTATTTTCAATACCGGGTGTGAGTTATCATGCTCGTTTTTTCCTAGTTTCGTAATAGTGGTGTTTTTCTTCATTATTATCAAAAATTTCATCATTAATAGATAATAAAAGGTACTTTAATTTATATTTTATAATTATTTATACTTTTATAATTTCATTTCATAAGTATTTTATTTTTTATTCATGACACCAAATTTTGTCATGAGCTTATTTTGGTAATTTGTAATGAACAAATGGGGTTGTATTAATTAAGAATTTTAATGTTTATATTACCATTAAATAAAAAAATATTTAATTATTAATATCCAATATTTTTTTTACAAATCCATTCATGATATAAATTTGTATCATTGTTCATGTGAGTGGTTAAATCGACCCAACAAGAACATACTACAATCAATGTGTGAGTATGACTGTAGAAGATATTATTTTGTTGAAATATCATTATCAAAAAATTATAATGACATTATTTATATGTTATTAAGGTTATTAATAATAAGTGGGAATATTTATAAGAATAAGGTAAATTAAAAATAATTTTTCACTTATAAATAAATTGATTTTACTCTTAGTATGTTTATTTTAAGCGGTTAGTTTTATAATGATGGATTATTGGTAATATTTCCCATAAAATGTATAATTTATATTTAAATTATATAAATAATGATATAAATAAAACATATATTCACTAAAACCATTTTTAGAACCATCCTTGAAAGTTTTTTATGAAAAATAAATGTGATGTTTATGGAGGCGGTAGTCCACACACATACATAAGAAACATTTTCATTTTTTTTTTGATTGAATGGGTGGAATAAATAATATTTATACCATAAATCTAAAAAATAAGTATTTTATTTATAACTATTTAATTATATACATATATTTATAATGTTTTTAGATTAAGTTGAATAATAAGGATAAATAATGTTAAAGGGTAAGTAATACTTATGTTGAGAATATTGATCTTCTCTTGAAGTATCCTTTGTAAATGAAGGTATTGAGGCACTTTGTTTAGGATATATGTTTCCAAAAATGTATAGGGGTTTATAAGAAGTAAATTGGGAATATTTTAATGGTAATATCAAGCCATATGTGTGGCTTTAAGGGGTAAGAATGAAATTACATGAGAGTTAGGTGACTTAGGTGGGGAAATTTTGTTGAGTCAGGTAAGTATGAATTTCCAACCTTAAAAAACATTCTATAATGTCTAATTGTCACATTTATTTATAAAATTCGATCCACGTTAGATTCTCTATTTTTACCCTTATTAATATTGATTAAAATTTAACCATGGTAATTATTTTATTACTAAAAATATGAGATGACCCATATTAACAAATTCAAATGTTATGAATCAAAATTTTAAATATATTTAATATTATTAAATATATTGATTTAATAAAATTAAATTTTAAATTAAAACATATAATGTGTTGAAAATATATCTTTATAGAAAATTTTCATTTTAATCATTAATTGGTGTTAATGTTATTTAAAATTGATTACCAATTAAATGAGTGTTAATTTATTTTTATATATGTTTAAACATAATATAGGAGTCTTTATTTTAAAATGGATAAATTTAATTTAGAATCACAATATTTAAAAAAGTATCATTCCTTGGACAATATTTGTTTTACCGTGGTAACTAATATTTATTCTGGTAACTAACTGTTATGCCAAAAAATTAAATTTACCCCATTACCTAATTTTAAAATTATAATTAAAATATTTAAATAATTTTACATGATTAAATTTCTATAAGTGATTAAAAAATCAATTTTAATATAATCAGACATAACACATAAAACAATTTCAGGAAATATGTATCTTATAAGCATAACATTAATTAATTTCTTACCTAGTAATAAATATTGGATGGATGTTAATTTATTTTATTTTATATATTTTTAATACTTTCCACTTAAACCATTATTTAACTATAATATAATAAAATTCATAGTATATGAAAATGAAATTTTTAGGAAAATATATTCTTATGCATAAAATGATTTTATTTGATATATATCCATACTAATTGAATTTTATATATGTATTAGTATTAAAAAAGAAATTTATTTTTATTTCTACATATATTTCATAATTTGGTTACCTCAATATTTACCCTCTAATTCAATTCTTACATTTTAATGGTTACATAACATTCTATACTTCGTTATGGTTCGATGTTGTGTGTGAAACAAGCAATTGAACACATTTGATTTTAAAAGTAAATATATAATTTAAAATCTCAGTGTGTTAAACACATACTTATATTTGAATTTTTTAGGGACACTGTTGGTGGTGGCATACTGAGTTGTACTCATCCTCTGCTCAAGTGCCACTGATACCTAGGTATACTTATTGGTTATGGTCATAGGTTAATGCAAGAGACCTATATTATATGGTTGAGTTATCAAGATCAATTAGAGTTAGAATATAGGGACATTCTAAGATATGGGACTAGGCATAGACCCTGAACCATTCTTATGAGAAATGTTGGTTTTTTAATAGCTTTATCTATGAACAGACCAAGCGAAGTCATATTATTGATGTATGCCTACATGAAGGTACTGCTACTCATTTTTATATAGCATGAGACTTATTATTTGTTTATGAGTGGAATATAGTCATTATGTACTCTTTTATCTAATTTTATATTTTTATGATTATTGATTATATTTATTATATTCTTTTTATGACCATCTATACCAAAGAGGTATTAGTCTACCCACTTTATACATAGACCTTCACCCCTGTTTAGCATCCTTTTTCATATGAGGAGTCATGCTTATGGTATATGGAACCCGATTCGATCATCATGGAGATGAATTGGGTCAGAGATTCTACAAAGTGATATTAGTGACTTGTTTTTATTTTTATTACTATTTAGGATATGGTATATAGAGATAGGATTGGCTGGAACTTGGGATAGATTATATTTTTGTGTATAGCCATCACATGCATGAGTATAAATAGAAGTTACTAGAGTATTGAGATTATTGTTTTGGTTTTTTTCTATTACAATTGAGCTATTTAATTTATTCAAAGTACGATGGGTAGATATTATGGAATTTATGATTTTTCTATTGGACCAAAGTGGAAAGAGTCATGTGTTCATGCATCATATTGGCATGTAATATTCACATAACATTCATGTGCTTTATTATGGTTGAACAGCTTCATTATGATATAGGGTTTATTTATTTAAAGTGTTAAAAAAATTAAATAGTGTTTTCTATATAACTTTATGGGTTAATTCTATATAAATGGACTTGTAATTTGATTATTTTATTAATATTAGGTAATTAATGAGGTGAATCTTATCTATATTTAATACATGACATGAGATTAGGTAATTTAATTATGTTTATTTCTTAGTGGTGTGACAACATTATATTGTAGGGTCAGTGTGGATTAGTGTGATTTATTTTATGTTACTTTCTTTTCTTCATTCTATGTGGGTAATATTGGATGTGTTTCTTGTGGGTATCATCACTGATGTGCCTATAAATTTGATAAAAATCCTTAAGGGGTAGTCTAGTATGTGGGTTCCCTATAAGGATTGTAACCCTACAGTGGTTGACCTAGTTGGGGGATAAGAATTTCAATACTGGTGATATCCTAGATTGGGAAAATGGAACATGAGTTGACATATACATTTAATACTAATATTGAAAGTTGTTTCATGTGTTTTTTCCTTAATGGGATAAGGTTTTTATACTAGGTTAGAGGGTATGGTGATGATGTATTCAACTCGATATCATAGTGGGTCATTTTTTAAAAATATGGTGGGTTACTTTTCCTGCTTACACCAAGGATGGGTTGTGATGATGTGAGGGCATCCCGATAGATGGGTGAGACCTAGTAATATAGATGATTTTAAAATGAAAATCATGATAAATGATTCATATTATGTGAATGATACATGAATTAAAATTGATTGGATTTTGGATAGGAATAAGGGATTACTTAAGGTGTGATAGTATAGAAGCATGGTTGATGGTCTGTGTAGTGATGTGACCAACATGCATGTGAGGCATGGTTAGTTTTTGATTGGGATGGTAGAACTTGAATCATAGATATGTGAACCTCAATGGTGTAAGTTAGTTTATCAATAAGGTAACACTATAGTGTGTGCCTTCTTGGATTTTAATCTTGATTAACTATGGTGGACATGTGCACCATTGTAGGTATGACCTTATGAATAAAACTATGATTTTGGTTAGAAGGTTTATCTTCCATGCTATATATGCAGTTTTTTTCCATGGATGTAGTCTAAGATCTTCCATTTAATGATAAAATTATTGTTGGTATATGTGTGATCAACCTTTTATGGAATATGAGATATGTCTATGGTTTAATTTTGGAAGTATATATTCAATTCACATTAATCTTGAAGTAATGTCAATATAAAATTATGTATGTATGGTGAATGTATTTTATTCCTTACCATTGTATGGTTTTGTTGATTAGGGATGCATGTTTGATCCCTTCAGACCCTTTTGGGGGTATAGGACCTTAAGAGGTTTCTGCTTATTATGATTGGGTCTAGATCTCCTTGGTCTTCCTGACTACTTGTAGTTAGGTCAAGGAATGTCAATGAACTTTTTTGGATGAACACTCCTAGGATGTGGTCGGGTATGATATTAAGGTGGAAAGGTTTGAGAAACCTTTTATCATCTAATTTTGTTGATCCTTAACATTGAATTATTATTTGGATAATTCTAGGGTGTTAGATATAGCCTCTTATGTGATATGGGAATTGGTGAGGTGACCAATGGATTTGACATGACATAGAGGATTTGAGCAGATCAGCTTGATTAGTGATTCCTTTGGAGGTTCTCCAACTATATGTGAAATTTGGGTAACCATTAATTTTTGAAAAAACTAATGGACTTGGATGGAGTTTTTAGCGGTTTAGAATGTTATATTCATATATAAGTGATAGTAATCACTATATTTGGGGTTATTTGTAGTGATATTGAATATGCGGCAGTGAATTTTGGGTGATTTTGAATATCAATTGTATGGATCACTATGTTTTCATAGATCCTTAAGAAAGTATCATGGGGTGGGTCTTTCTGTATGTTATGAGTTGGCTTTCATGAGTATCATAATTTAGATGATTACGTGATATAAATATGTTAGTATATAGGATTTATTATGTACAAAATTATATAGTGGGGATCCATTATTATGATTACTTCTATTCTGACCCTTGTTTGAATGGAACATCATGAGTGTTAGTTGTGACACATATAGAGAACCTAGACTTGTAGTGTTATGGGTTCTATATTATCACTTTAATATAAGTGGTCAATATATATATTCTCAATGGTAGAGAAACAATTTTCGTTATATGATCATGATGTCAGAATAATTCAGTATATTAGGTGATAGACTAGTGGTAATTTAGGAATTGATAAGCTAGAGGAATAGTTTTGTGGGTTTTAATACTCATAAAAAGTATAATGACCTCTGCAACAGATCAAGGATTCGTGTTTGGGTTGAGTCTTGAGTGTGAGACTATGGGTTGGAGTCCCATTTGTTTTTAAGGAACTTAGGTGTATTTTTAGCCATGTTTTGGTCTGTTTTAAACTAAATACAACGACCTTAGTTGTAAAACATTGGAAAATTAGAAATCCATGGGTATTTTTGGGGGTGTAGAACCATTATATAGTTGTTGGATTAAATGGTACCATGGTGCTCAGGTTGTTGAGTCTTTTAGGTTTAGTCATGTGGTGAGGTGTTATATAGTGTATTTCACTTGTGATCAAGTGTTATGACATGGATATGGTTCTAGGAAAGTAATTTTTGAAATTACTAGCACGTGTGATAGATCCAAGGATAGGGTGTTCAGGGTGTTGGGTTGTTTCACCAGTTTAGGTGTGGTATCAGCATGATCACTACTAGCTGAAGATATATATCCAATCCGTGACTCATACTTCAATGACTAGTGTGGTTCATAAGATATTCTTGTGGATACTAATTGGTGATGATAATTTTTATTATGGGTAGATCGTGATTTTCCACACTAGAGTGTGTTTGTAGAGTCAGATAAATTTTCAGTTCCAATGAGGTTGGATATATGGATAATTTAATTTTTAATAATTGGATTGAAAATTAGAATATGTATACATGTTTGAAATCACTAAAATGGTGATTCTAAGGTGGTATATTAGGTGTAGGAGGCCTGTAAAAAGTTGTAGGGGTAGATTTTGGAAGTTGTTCTAGGATCATACTAGAATTTTACTATAGTTCAAATCTCACGTCACTGTAGGAGGCACTGTAGCATAGTGAGAGGTGGTGTAAGTTAAACCATTTTATATCAAGAGTCTAGTCAAACAATAATATGAGAAACTTTTATTTGAGGTTCCTATGTAGTATAAAATTTGGGATTAGTTTTTTGGTCATCAAAAAGACCAGGAATTGTGTCATGAAGGCCTACTAAATGGGATGGGGTTGTGTTTTGAAGTACCCAATCTCACCATGGCTAGTGGCTAAATTTTATTTATTCCACCATAGAAGGGATAATTTCACTATGATAATGATGGAAATTTTATAACGTGACCATAGTCTAAGGTGGTTATGGTTTCTTGGTTATTCATTTAAAAGGGGCATTGCACCATGAGGGACATTGTAACACCCTCATATTTTAATATATAATTATCTTATAAATGAATACAATTTTTGATAGCATGTACCACATGGAAAACTGAGCTAAAATGAACCAATATATACTACATAAATATTATTATTTAAATATTATTTTTATAACTAAGTCATTAGATTTGTGTGTATGAATTGGAGTAATTGAAATATGAAATATATGTAAAAAAAATTCTTAATACAAATGTACCAACACTACTGAAAAAAGGGTTTTCCACATTGGTTTTTTTGGATTTTTAACATCATTTACCTAGTAATGTTATTGAAAGTGAAATTTTAAAAATGTTTTTCATGTTGGTTATTTTTAACAGATATGTAAATCTCTATTTTAATTTTGTTTTTAAAATATCATCATAAATATGAGTGAAAATATTCAGAATAGGAAGGGTTTTTCATATAGGTTATTTTGTAACCAACCTAAAAACCCATGATCACATTAGTTTTTAAAAATTACTGATGTAATAAACTATATTTCATTATAGTTATTTTATAAATGATATGAAATATGGATTTATTTAAATCATTCATTTTGGTTATACAATGACGGACATAAAAATAAATTTTATTAAAAAATAAATAAAACATAAAATAACCCAGTTGTATCATAGCAAAATCAAAACAAGAAAACAATATCACAAAAAGAACTAAAAAAAAGTAGCACTAATTTAATCCATTTCAAATTTACAATATAAAATTTAAAAATTAAAATATATATTGTAAATAAATTAAAACCCAATCAAACCTGTGAAATAATTTTTCCATGTTCTTTGTAAGTGATTTATATAATTTTCAGAATAAGGGAAAGGGACATAAAAAATCTAAAAATTATAATGAAATAATTTAGCATGTATTCTAAATATAATTATAAGATAAATTTAAGGAAATGTTATGATAAAAGTTAACCTTTTGTAATTTTATAATTATCCAAATTATAAATATTTTATACATAAATAATAGAATATAATATTCATCTTCCTTTACTCCTTATTGATAAATATAGTTTTTTTCAAAATAAATTTTTAAGTACTTGAATCCAAAATTTAGTGATTATAAATAAAAAATTCACCTTTATGTACACATATTTGATCTTTAATGTCCTCTTTACTATTGTGTTTTTAATGTAATTCCATTCCTAGTTTGAAAATGATATGTATGAAATAAAATTAAAATTCATTATAATATACAAGTATTCAAATAATCATACATATGTGTACAATACATTGTAAATATTATCTCACACTTTACCATGAATATATCATAAAGAGTAAGTTGTCTTCTATTTTGGGAAAAACACACAATACCCAATAGCCATTAATATAAAAAAAATATAAATTGAGTGGTTATTAATTTAAAATATATAATACTTTAAGAAATATATGTTCTATACCCTTAAAGATAAAGAATCATACAACAATGAATTACATTATTTTGAAATATTTTATCAATATTTATTTTTCTTTCTATATCATTCATTGTCATCATTATTGGTGAAATAAATTGTGGGTAAAAAAATCTATGTACTTATATTATATCATATTGAATAAAAATTTTATAAATACACCTAATTCAAACAAACATAAGTATTAAGTTTAATTATATTAAAATATTTGAAATAAATATGATAATAGACTTTTATAGAAAAGTCATGCATCGCATTAGTTACCAAAAAATCTCTAGTTACAAGCTCCATGATATCTCTATTTCAAATCATCAAGGTCATTCCATAACCACAAATTTTAACACTAATAAGAAGATTATAAACTTCCAACAATAAATATGAATATGTTTATAATTTATTAAGTCCTAAAGAATTTGTATCTGAAGTCATAGTAGACAATACTTATTACTGTCTATAGAATATTTCCTCAGCTTTAAAGTATTCATGTAAAATAATATAAATAAATATATAAATTTTAAAATGAAAAAAAATTAATACTAATATAAAATAAATGATTTAATCTATACATACCATGGTGGTAATTTTTTGGATACTTATAGATAGAAAATCTAAAAAAATAGCTGATAATTTTTCCAATTATAATGACCTAATCTATAGGAAATGGTACTCTTGTTAAACTATCTATAATATCCTACACCATGAAACGAAGTTGATCTATCTATATATATTGATGACGAACGGTATCCCCAATATAATATATAATCACATATGAAACAATATGACGTTGGTAATCATAAAAATATAACTCTCAATAGATGGGAAGTTGTGTAGGAGGAGGTGTAAGAGTTAGATATGTTGGTGGAGGGGGGAGTGGGATATGAAGACAAAGGCGGAGTAGTGGGATATGTTAACTAAAACTATATTTTCATGTATGAAAAAATCAACTATATCAAATATATAATTCTCTCCTCTATAATATCACCCATATTCTTAAATTTAGCTTCTAAAAATTCTATTTTTCCATTTATATACATCCTCCTTTGAAGAATCTCTAGAATGGCCAGACACTTTTTTGATTGATACACCCGTATCAATACCTCATGTGTCACCTAGGTGTTTTTGATTTTCCAATATAGTAGCTAAAATATCATTTCTAACCTCATGTATGAAGGTTTCTTGTGTGAACTACTCATCAAGGGATTTCTATATAGAATATTTGAAAAATTCATTATTAAATCACAATTTTTAAAAAAAGCTGAAATAACTTAAATAAATATTTATGATCTTCTTAGTTATAGACATCAAATATTTTATAATATATTTTACCTTTTTTCTCATTCGATCCCTCTTTTATTTTTCATGTTCAACTGGGGGGGAGGGTCAACCTCTATATCGCCTAAAGTCTTGGCTCTCAGTTTTTTAAATTTTTTTGCTATCATTTCTTCTTCCAAAAACATATACCCTCCACCAGATAAAATATGAGGGTATACATTTTTAGATTGGATATCTAAATGATATATCCTTTTTTCTAAAAATTAAGGATAAAAAATAATAAATATGGTCATTATTAATAACAAAACATCGAAAATATAACATTTCAGTTGCTAAAAATGATTCTTCTCATCTACTTTTAACAAAAAACTTCCATGTATCTTCATTAGTAAAAGTATATATATCTCATATATTTTTATTTTTTCTTACCCCAAAAATAAAATATGTTGTAAGGGTTGATTTAAAATCTATACATATCCTATAATCCAAAGATAATTTTTTTTCAGGACTTGGATAATGTTAGGTATATCATATGTCATCTGATAATAAAGTAAAAACAGATATTTGAAAAAACGTTTCATGATAAGTAAAATAACAATATATGAACTTACAAAAAAAATCTCCTGTAATTGCGATATTTTCACTTTGTTGACACTTTTCTAATCACAAATCAGAATTCTAATATTGGACCAAGCTTTAATTTCAATAAAAGATATAAATTATTTTCAATTTGGACCCTTGGGATTATCATTATCATCAAATTCAATATATACACTTCGGGCCTAGCTAAATAAAACAAATAATTTTGGTAAACGTGTGCTACCACATTTACCAACACTAGAAGTCATCTCTATCCCCATGAGAGTAGATGGCTCTTGTACTGAGGGATTATGAGGGTCCTTAGTAAAATTATGTGCATGTTCCTCTCCAAAATCTTATAGTGAATCAGATGCTTGATATGATATTATCCTATGAATAAAATTAACAAAACATTTGTACAAAAATATACAAATACATATATTATATATAAAATGAAATGAAAAATGAAAAATGATCCAAAAAAGTAGACTAAACTAAATAAATTTTTATCAATAATTTTTAAATTATTTTACTAAGATTATAATAACATTAATAAGATATTAAATTATATAAAAAATACAAACAAAAAGTAAGAAAAATATTATAAAAATCCAATTTTTATATAAACAATTGAATAAATAATTTAAAATGATATAAACAAAACCATAAAATAAAAAAACAACTATTTATCAGATTATTTAGAGTAGTTAACCAAAATATTAAAAATAATACTAATAACATTATTTGTCTTATTAATTATCAGTTAACAGTATTAATATAATACAAACAATATTTATGAAACATAAAATGATATAATAAAAAGAAAACAAATCTTAATTAAAAATTTAGACAAATTCACAAGATATATATAAATATGAATAATTGAAAATGATATAATAAATATTAAACTAATAGAAACAAAAAAATTATCAAATTTTTTAACATAAGTTTTTTATGTAAAAAAATTAAAACTAATATGTCTAACATTTTATTAAATTTAAAAAAGGTAAAAAATAAATATATATATCTTACCTATAATATTGGGAAAATACTAAAGTATTTGTTTCCCATATTCTTTTTTCATGATCATTTTATATGGATAAAACCATGTCAATGATTTGGTCATAAATATTCTTTGATAATATTTCCATGTAAGTAGATATCTCATATAAATCGGCATCATCATCATGTTTTTCATCACCAAAATACTATTTTTTTTCCTTGTAAAATGGTAGATCACTACACATTTGATGCATCAAGAACATTGGAAATTTATTTTTTAGGATTTTTCATTATTAAAAGATAGGTTGTGTATTCTAACATATTCAGATTAACTAGTTTCATACCAAATTCATCACATCTGAAATTTTTATTACTGAAAAACCATTTGTAGTTAAACACTATAACTTAAAATTTAATGTAATTAATATATCATACTTCTTTAATAACTTCATAATATACATTTTATTTGGATATGTTGTTTTCCCTTTGGAACTTGAAAAATGCATTACTTCAACAAATACCAACACACTAATATTCTAAACTGCAATTTTGGTGTCCGGGTCTTTACTATAAAATGTATAGCCATTAATGTTATACCTAGACTATGTTATCAAATTTAAACTTGGGCCCCCCATTAAACATCATAATGTTTTTAATTCATCTGATCTTCCATGAATAATCTCTTAAATCGTGGAAAAAAATATGATCATTTAATATTCACATATCTTTTTTCTTTGGATATCATTGTTTTAACACATAAATGTACAATATTATATATGTATTAGAATCATATATGTTATTCAAGATGTATAAATTCACCTTATTTATCCATTAACCTATCAATGATTTTACTTTCAAGACATGGATCCCCAATACCCCAAAATTTACTTGTTCATGGGGATATGTAGGAAACTTGATGTACTCCACTATAGACAAGTAGTTTTTATAAAATTATACAACCTAATCATAAATATACTTTTCAAAAATGGAGGCTTCAAGTAAATATAGATTCTAAACATATCCCTTCAATGTCTTCATATATATTTCAAAAGGATACAACCAATATAGATATATCAGTCCTTAAATCTATATTTCTCACACTAAATGGAGAATTTAATACACCATGGTATCAAAAAAAGATAGTGGAAATTATATTTTAAACTTTCAAAGTATAAAAACTATATCCTTCTCTAAATTGTTTAATGAATTTATATCAATAACTTTTTTACAAACTTAATTGAGAAAATAACAAACCATAATGATACTCATTCTGACATAGATGGGAAATATTCCATATAATGTAGCTAGTAGTAATAATTGTATCAGGACATGAAATTCATGATATTTTACCCTTATCAACTTTAAATCTTTTAGTGATGAAAATTTTATTTTATTTAAATAATAACCTTGTGGAAATTTAATACCATGCAGGCACTAATAAAAATTAATTTTCTCTCTCTTAGATAATGTATGAAATGCCATAGGTAGGTATATTCATCTTCTATTAGGAGTGGGAGTTAACTCCAAATGTATTCCCATCAATATTAGGTCCAATATTTTATTAATACCATCATTATTCTTTCCTTTAATATCTAACAATGTTCTTATCAAACTATTATAGATATTATTCTCTACATATATGAAATTAATGTTATGTTTGAACTCGTGATATCTCTAATATGGAATCCTAGAAAATATTGATTATTTCTTCAAAATATTTCTATCAATGCCATATTTTGTGTCATTACAAATGTGATATCAATGTTTTTTACCCTCTCAAAATACTGATTTGTGGAAAAATACATTGGAGAAATAACAAATTATGGTGAGCCATTGAATGCCATTTTAATCTTTAATAAGAGTGATCCATAGAAAAAAAATCCTATGATGGACCATGTATACTGATATTCCAATCATAGGGTGGTGAAAAACTACTACTTATTTTTTTATGAAGCATAGTGGATGACCAGGGTCATCTCACCTTAGGAGATTCATTGTTTATCACACACTATTCTAATTAATTTATTGTATTTTTAGTGTTTTAATATTTTATTAAAAACAAATAATGGTGGAAAATATAATTTGAATTAAATGCGAAAACTATTTCTAATAATGAATATATAATGTTAACAGAATGGATTCTTGTTAGAAATAAATTTCCCATTCCTAGAGTCTATTACTTGGGTTGCTTCATTATTCATTAATTTTTTTTGTTTGAATTCAATTTAATAACTCATTCATGAATTACTATCCTTTGATTTATTGAGTGTGAAATTTTGAATTCCTATTAAACTTCTTTGGAGAGAAAAAACTTCACCTCCTCCAATAGTCAAGGTTAATGACACACCTCAATAGAGAGTGCAGTGCCTTCCAAAACTTGGCTCCATCATATACTATTTCATCCATTTAATAAACTCAACTCCATTTGTAAAAAGTTTTTTACAAGATATGGGAGGGATATAATGTAAGTTAAATAATAGAATGAGTTTGAGAGTCTTGTGAAAGATTATTTTATGATCCCCAAACCCATATTAAGAACTGATCTTTTCCTCATCACAAAAAAAAATAAAACATAAATGGTTAAATTATAAGAATTCTTGAACACTGTGAAAGCCTCCCCCAAGGCTAAACCTTGGTTAAATCACTAGAAATTGAGTGTGTAATATATCATATTAGAAGAAAAATAGATATTAAAAGATAGATATAATGGAATAAACACTTATCAAAATAATTTGTGAGTTATATGGAAAAATAAAACTAAACAGTAAAAGAAAAGAACTAAAGTAGCAGCTTACTCCCTTCGTTTAAGCCCCCAATATCCTGAGTGTGATGGATCACCTCTTTATTAATATGTAAGGATCATTCCATATATCGTTAGTATTATCTCCATATATATATTTTTTGGTCAAATCTTCCTTTTTTTAGTCCTCCAATTTGGATATATACATGTATCCTTGTGGATATCACAAAAAAATCATTCTTTTTTATATTCCAACGGATTAAAACCTATATGGTGGAAGGAAACCCTATAGTACAGCTTTAATTCTTTAATATATTCCAATGAATATTTATCATATAGTCAAATTCCTCAAATAACAGCCTCCATCTTCTTGGAAAACCCTGTACTTCCAAATTTGGAATCTCCACATTGTCATGAAAACCTTACGACACAATCTCCTTTAGTTTGGCCTCCAATGGTTTCTATGATGCAGGGTTGGTCTGTGGTGTGGCTAGTGTGAACTCTCTAGTGGCTCCTATCTCTTAATTCATATTCTATAGTGATACCAACTGTGTATCAATGGTATAAAAGACGTATAAATGTTGATCTTATACCCTTACATAACCTTTGAAAAGTTGAAGTTACCCATATGTTCGGGTTAGGTGACCCTTATGTTTAGGTCAGGTGACCCTTATGTAGACATGATTAACTTTGAGTTTCCCTTACACAGCTTTGGTTTACCCATATATGCCATTTACTTAGATCTTAACTTACCTTTATATATTGAAACCTTACCTTTACATAGTGCTCCTCTACCCTTATATAGCCTTTGAGAATGAAAGGTTACTCATACATAGATTCCTTCTTACCTTTACATAGTTCATGAAAGTCAATGGTTACACTTATGTAGAAAATGGATACCTTTATGTAATAATTGGATTCCTTTTTGTAACCATTATGATTTTTCAGATACCCTTATACAACACCTTAATCCTCTCTTATATAAAGGAAAGATACTTTTTACCCTTACGTATCCCATGGGATATGTATAAGGGTAAACAAAAACATTAAAAAAATATTTCCAAAAATAAAACTTCAAAATAAAGAATTTCCACTTCTTTTACTCCAAATTACTCTTGAAATTAAAATCACCTACATTTTAATAAAATAATTAATTACAAGGGAAAGTAATAATTAAAAAACATTGAAATGCTTGATAAAAATGTTAAAAAATCATGAAAATTATTGGCATCATATACTATTTTTATCCCATGTTGTAGTTGATAATATAAAGTCTATTCTTCACAAATTGGATAAGCTTTATACCCCTTAGAACTATATCCAAAAAAAATTATCTATGATAGTAATTCATTTATAGTGAATATAATCATTCCATGTAGTTGAAAATGTTCTATTTTATAATAACCATACACTCTGATACCTTCCTCTCATAAAAGTTTCAAATTATAAATTAATGGTAATAAAAAACATCAATATAATTTCTAGGATATTTAGTCCATAACTCATTAAAAAAATACGATATATTTCCACTTAATACAAAATTCAAGATATAATTTGTATATTACTAGTAAAATAGGATATGAACTATGTTTTCTACCAATGATTTGATATAGATTCATTCTATCTATGAATAATCCAAGTTTGGGATTTTTAACTTCATTTCCAAATGTTGGAAATTATTGATCAATTTTCTTACATTGCGGAAAATTAGCTAAATGATGTAATTTTCTATTCGATATCCACTCATATGCATTCCATATTAAACTTTTTTATATCATTTGAATTTTTAAATAAACATTTTAGATGAGGAATAATTAGAAGATTCCAAATTTTCTTGATAGGAGTATTTATAACGATTAAATTAACCAATGATTTTTCTTTTAACTTATACTATAATGCCCCGCATTTATGACACTCTGACAGACGTTTGTATTTCCCATATAGCACACAACTATTTGAGTAAGAATTCATGTTCTTATACCCTAAACCCATCTGGTATAATATATTCTTTGCATTATAATGGGAATATGTAATATCATTGTATTTAGGAAGTATATTTCAAAAGTTGTAGAAACTATATAAAACTCTTGTCACTCCAAACATTTTTTCCTCAAAGTTAACCAATCTTAACACTACTGATAAAACCAAAAAATTTATACAACTGGGATATATTGGTTTTTTAGCATCACTGTATAGATACTTAATTATCGGTGCTTTCCCAATTGTCTCTACTTAAATATCATGAATCATTTATTTAATTTGATCAGACTTATCATCTTGAAAATCATACTCATTAATAGATCTTGAATTATTCTCAATTTAACAATGTCAAATAAAAGTATTATAACTTGGATTAAAACCATGACATATTAAATGATATTTTATATCTTTTCTTTTCATGTTTTTCATTTTAATCATCTCAAGTATGGTTAAAAAAATGTGTCATTGTTTGGAACATTTAATTTAGAAAATTCTAAAAAAACATATACACCTTCTTCATTCTAATCACTTATTCATAGTAAAGTAATCTAACTTAGACTCTTTATTATCTATAACTAATATCAATAATTGAAAATAAGTTATTATATTTTGAAATTTAATTTTGAAATTACCTTTCTAAATAATAATGAAATTCCAAATATAAAATATTTCACAAATAAAAGAAAGAAAGCATTTTTCATAAACAAAAGTATCACTTATAACATATTTATTTATTATTCTTTTGGAAAAATTTAAAAAAAATAATGGAATATAAACATTATCATTGACTTTATAGATTTATTGAAAATAAAACACAATTATTCTTTATTTTAATTATGTAATTTCATAATTATATAATAATTTTTTTGAAAGTAAAAAAAAATATTATAATATAATGTGCCAAATATTAATTTGTGTAAAAAATGGTATTTCAAAAAATGATAAATAATATAAAGACATGCCTGCACTTATATCAAAATTGACATTCAAGGGGGACTATAAAAACATTCTCATTAGGGTCACCAAAACAATTATATAGAAATAAAATTTAAAGTAAAAACTAATCAATATATATTGATATTATTAGAATAATTCAAATATTTACAAATGTGTCATATAATATAAAAAATAATATAATTAAAAGCATTCAATTTAGAAATTCAAAGGTATTCATGAAATTTTAAATAGAATCAAATAACATATTAAAATCAATAAAATGTTTAACCTTAGTAAATCCTTATTCATTCTAGGGGGTTTAATAAATAATTTAAAAATAAAATTATCTCCCTATCAGCAATACAATGTTCCAATCTGTCTCACACTAGTGACATGATTAATTTGAAGTTAGAAAGTTTGGTTAATCAGAATATGATCGTGTAATCAGCATAGTCATCTAAATATATATTATCAATACTCTATATTAAAAATTAATAATCCATTATACCTTCAAGTCACTCATCATAATTTAGGAAAAAAATATACCTTAGATACCCATTAATCAGTAAATTAACATCATTTAAAATTCCAATTCATCAAATAATAAATTAATCAAACTGTAATCTCAAAAAATGTATTAATCAATTTAAAAATAACTTAAATACAAAAAAATGAGTATTAAAAATAAAAACCACAATGAGATTTCAAAGTTATGTGATAGTATATATCATTCAGGCAAACAAAAATCCCAAAAAAACCTTCATCAAATTAAACATACCTTATATTCATAGAAAATCAAAACAATAAATACAAACCAAAAAGAGATATCAAAGATAATCCATAGAAAATACGGCAATGAATGATAAGATATCAACAATAGTGATAGTGATGGCGATGGTGGTGGTGATAGTAGTGGAATTGATGAGGTTTGTAATGATAAGGAACAATGAGAGAATAGATCATGACCTAGCAATTAAGAGAAGAAAATGAAGGTCTAAAATGGTTTAAATGAATAGGGGACACATAATATGGTGTTTTTTTAATTACAAAATTTTGAAAATTTGGCATTACAAGTTAGTTTTTAACATCATTTAAAGAATTATGCAATGTAAAAAATACATCTTTCACATCAATTTTATAATAACTGATATGAAAGAAAAATGAAAATTATTTTTTACATTGGTAAAAAATTAACTGATGTAAAAAAACAATTATAAAATCTATTTTTAAAAACCACCATTATAAATCCATCATAAAAATATATATTTTTCACTAGTTTTATTAATTATTAGGAACAAAAACTCAATTTTAAATAAAATCATAATAGATTAAATGATATTTATTTTAGAAAACCTTTTTATATGAGAAAATAATTTTTTGTCAAAATAAATTATTTTAATCATTATATATGAATATTTTTAATGAAATTTATAGATAATATATTTATTAAAATAAATTAACATTAATCTAAATGTGGTAACTATATAAATAAAGTGTATATATTCATTTTATACTTCAAAAATGGTTTTTATTTATTTATTTGCATGAATATCATGGTTCATTTATAAAACTTTTATAAATTTTATTTGATAAAATGGGGAAAATTTTTAAAATAATCATTTAACAAAATATTAATAAATATTTTTTGGTTTTTTCATAAAAGGTAACTTTTTTAGTGAATAGTAAAAAACTGAGTTTTCAAAAAACTGTCATTTATTTAATTTTAATAAAAATAATTTCAATATTACATTTGGTTTTATATTTTTAATAAGGTTTCATAAGTTTAATTTTATTAATAATAATTTAAATATTACTATGTAAATCAACATTATACTTGATTTTGGTATAAAATCGTTTTTATGCTTAAAACTGGTATTCTTGATTTTGGTATTAAATCATTTTTATGCATAAAATAGGTATTGTTCTAAACACAGTTTTTTGTTGAATTTTATAAAATTATAATAAAATTAATTTTTAATGATTTTGTAAATGGAATCATAGAAAATGGAGTCTATTTTTTTATCAACTTTTTTTTACTTATAAATTATGTCATTTTTATATTTGGACATAATCAATAGTAATCATGGTATAAATGAATCAACACAATAAAGGCTAAAATAAGGTAAAGGATTAAAATATCACAAAACCTCAAATTAAAATGGTTGTATGAGTTTATTCTCTGCCATCATTTATATTATCATTATTAATGGTATAATGTGGATCCACTTTCATGAATATGACTTCCCTTTTTATATTAATAAAATAATATTTCTAAAATTTTCACTCTCTCTCACTCATTATATTTTTATGATAAGGATATTGATATAAATACTATATGAAATAATATAGAAGATAAAATTGAATATAAATAAATTATATTTATAATATTCATTTATTATTAATTTTTAGAGATTGTATAATTACCTTGAACGCTTATTCAACACTGACACAATGCTTGTTCAAGTAATAGAAAAATCAAGAAAATTATTTTTAAAACATTAAAAGTAACATGTTTTTGATGAAATTTGTTTTTACATGAATTTTCAGATAATTATAATGTATAATTTATGTTGAAATATTTTAGACTTAAATCACATTATTTTCATTTTATGTTTGAAGTCAAATTTTGTGAATAGTTCTAAAAATGACCTTAAATAGTATTTAATGATTAATTTTTTTTAAATCATTATAAAGTCATAAAAATATTATATTAACTCCATTTTTTGGTAAATTATCTATTAAATATTTAATTTTCAATGTATGTTCTACTTGGGTTTAAAATTACATTCATGGATCATAGAGACTGAAAAATATGTTACCATGGTTAAGGTTAAAAGGTTTAACGAGGGGCTTAGACAAAGAAAAATTTGTCTAAATTTTATTTTTTTTAATTTATTTCAACTTTATCCTTCTTATATTTGAATATATGTAACTTTGGAGCCATTTTCAATGATTTCAACACATATTATATAATAATATTTCAGGTGTTTACAAGATTTTCACCCACCTCACTTATAAAAAGGCACCTTTTATCCTCTATTAATTTCACATCATGAGCCATTAAATTCATCCAATATCTACCCAATTAACTTCTTAGATTCCTTATACACTTTTTAGAGTATTTTTTTATTCCCCTAATACTATACTAGGAAGGCTTAAGTTGTAAGTCAAAGGAAGATTTATAAATAAGTGCTATAACTCTTAACCAAGATCTTTCATTTTATTTCTTCGTCTACCTACTATATCTATATCTTAACAATAATGATATAATAACATAAATATATTCTATATACGTAAATTTTATAATGATGATGTATCAACCCTTATTCATCAACATTTGTTACGAAATTATTTTTATTTTCAACTATTTATTATATGCTTAATCCATGTTTTAAGTTTCATTTATATTGTTCTTATAGTTTATATTTTATAGTCTTTTAAAGTCACATACTTGAAACATTTTTATGTTTCAAGTAGGTGTCTTTAAAAGATTATAAATTATATTTCATCAACATTTTTTATGAAATTATTTTTATTTTTAACTATTTATTATATTCTTAATCCATGTTTTAATTTTCATTTGTATATTTCTTGTAGTTTATATTTTATAAGATTTCAAAGTCACATAATTGAAACATTTTTAAGTTTCTAGTCAGTGGATTTAAAAGATTATAAATTATTTTTCATCAAAATATTTTAGGAAATTATTTTTATTTTAAACTATTTCTTATATGTTTAATCCATTTGTTATGTTTTGTTTATATTGGTCTTATAATTTATATTTTATAGGCTTTTAAAGTAACCTACTTAATATATTTTTTCGTTTCAAGTGGGTGACTTTGGAAGCCTATAAAATATAAACTATAAGACCGATATTAATGAAACATAAAACAAGGAATAAACATATAAGAAACAGTTTAAAATAAAATGTATTTTGTAACAAATGTTGATGAAACATTATTTATAGTCTTTGAAAGTCACTTACATGAAAATTTGTCCAGTATTGCATCATTACAAAATGGTGGAGAATTAGTATTTGAATCCCATGTCGAAAACGTTGAAAAGATGTCAATTATTTAACCCTTATAAAAGGGGAGTTTTTTTATATTTAACGTAATATATTTGGAATACTTCAATTTTTTTATTTTGGTTTTCTAAAAAAATTATTTAAATAGTTCTAGGTCAAAATAAATTTGAAAAATAGATCATAAATTAATATTGTTAAATAGTAAATAATATTATTTAATTAATATTATTTACCAATTAATATTTATTTCAAAAAAATATTTAATTAAATAATATTAATTTAATAATAATTAATTAATTGATACTCTTTTAACAATTTAATCATTATTAATAATATTTAGTGACTAAATAATATTTTTATATATTTATTAGTAATTTTACGATAGTAATTATTAATAATTATTAATTTATAATTAGTTAATTAGTTAATTTTTACTTAATATTATTATTAAGTAATTATATATTTTATAATTACTAATTAGTTATATTACTATTTTTAATAAGTAGTTACTAATTGATAATTTTAAATATTTATCAGTAAATAAAATTCGTTTTCAATTAATATTTATTAGAAATTAATGTTTATTAGTAATTAGTATTTATTAGAAACAATTATTTAATTAATTAATAATGATATAATAATCATTAATTCAAAATTATTAATTTAATAATTTAATCATTATTACTATAACTTAGAAACTAAATAATAACTTTAAATATTGTTTAGTAATTGGATAGTAATAATTATTAATATTTATTAAAAAATTAACAATTAATTAATAATTAATTAGTTGATTAGTAAGTACTGTTTTTAATAAATAATTAAATATTTCTTTATTACTAATTAATTAATAGCTAATAATTAGATTAATATTTATTAGTAATTATGTAATAAATATTTATTAATATTTATTTACTAATTAATAATTATTAAGTTAACTGGTAATTACTAATATTAATAAGTATTTAAATATTTCTTAATTGCTATGTAATTAATAACTATTAATAGTTAAAATTTTATTAATATTTATTAGTAATTAATTAGTTGTTAATTAATAATGTTTAAAATATAATTAATATAAATTAGTGAATTATTAATATTTAGTAGGAAACATTAATAGTTAATTATTATTTATTAGTAACTAATATTTATTATTAATTGATTTAAAATGATTAATAATAATATATTATATATTTTGTGCAGGAAAGGGAGGACCTGAATCCCATTTCGGAAATACAAAATGTTTTGTGCAGGAAAAGGAGAACATGAATCCCACATCAAAAATGCAGAATGATTTCTAAGACAAGCCCTCTTATAAAAGGGAGACCATGATGAGAGTTTATGTCAGAATTTCAGAATTCGTTAATAGTAGTAATGATGGAAATTAAATAGTAGATAAATTCTGCTGAAAATCAATTAAATAGTGTCAAATTTTTTATTTTGTTTTGTTATAAATATATATATATATATATTAAAAAAATTAAAAAAAAACAAGAGAGGATGTGCTATTTCATGTAGCGCCTTATATGCAAAATATATTTAAAAGGAATTGTCCAAGATAATGCCTTCTTCACAAATCTTTTAAAGAATTCATTTTTTCACATAGCTTCTTCTATAGAAAATATATTTAGAAGTTGTTGTCCAATACAGTGTCTTCTTAATTAATCTATTAAAGATGATGCTCTCTTCGAGAGTGCCCACGCTCCTACTAAATCCCTCCCAAACATTAACTTAGATAGGGAAATTATTTTTCCCAAACACTATTCTAGGAATTAGTTTTTTATTTTACTTTATATGTAGATTTTTACCTATTTATTCCTATCTATACTTTTCATACCTGCATCATCAACTTTAGTTTTCACACTTGCAGGATAAACCCATACAGAGTAATAAAATGGTCGATCTAGACATGCTACAGATGATTCAAATTAATGAGGAATTTATGGATGCCCTTTCCTGAATGCATATATCGCACCTCATCATGGTTAGGGAGAAGACCAATCGGGGTATCTTCCTTGAGTTCATGACCCTTTTTGACATAGTCATGGTACATGATTTATTATTATTGGGTGTAAAATAGTGGGGACTTTACCTAAATGAGTTAAGAATTAGACTCGTCCTTTAATCCTTTGATTTCATGGATGATACTTCATATGACACATTGATTTTGGACCCCAACAATGGTAACAACCTTGAAAATTGGCCATTAATTACTCATGAAAAGAAGAGATTTTATGATCCTGAAACATACAAGAGCACCTAGCTAAGTAGTTAATCTTTAAGGGTTGTTCATTATCCAATTTCCCACATCTGGTTGGCATATAAAGATTCCCACAGGGCTATTGTCCAGTTAGAGTTCCTTCTCCTTTCCACTTCCATGGGATTCCACATAGTCAATATAGCCTACAAGTTATCACTTTACTATGAGGGTAAGGTGTGGAAACCCCGTAGCATACTCATGGGTGGTAGTTTCATCACCATTCTGGTGAGGAATATAGGGGTATTTGACTCCTCATTTCCCTTTTAATCCTTAGGCCCACTACAGTTCATCAACTTGATTATATTTCATAAGATGGGGTTGGTTAGGAAAGTGTACCAGCATTAAGAGTGGACTTACAATTATTATGAGTTCACTAATGAGGAATATATTCCAAATTCCTCAATTTCCTATGAGTTTCTTGTGTCTACTTTTGTACCCTCTAATTTTATTTCATCCTAGGTGGTGCCACCTCATTTCACCCCTGGGAGTGGCTACAATATTGTGGGGTATCTCTAGAGAACTAGTGTGTTATCTTCCATCACTTTGACCTCCCATTCATCATGACTCTAGTGCTTCCATTTACTTCTCCACCCCCTACCCAGTCATCTATTCATGATGCCAATACATCTCCCTTCCCTTATCCTTTTTTCTACCAAGATAGATTCCAGCTCTATGCCCGCTCCTACCACACTCCAGCTACACACCCACCTAGTCGATCTCCCTCCAGAGAGAGAAAACCTTGATGCTTTATGGGATTTCAATTCCGATAACACTTATAGGGTAAAGGTTCCCATCATCAATACTCAACCATAGGTTTCATTCATTGACCTTGCTACCATATCTTCGACACTCGTCCATATCCATAGTTCTACTCCACCATCCTCTACTCCTATTATGGATTTTCCCACTACTTTTCCATATCCATCTTCTACCTTGTATATTACTCCTTTTAACCTAATAACCACTACTAACATTGACTCAGTAGGGAAGTTTCAGTAGAATATCCATGGAGAGGGTACAACCACCACCACCATCTAGAAGGATAATCTTTTATCTTAGTTTTTTCCCAATTATTCCCCCCATTACTATATTTTCTCTAGGTTATTTTTATTTATCACAATTGTAGGACCCCTTTTGTATAGATTCATCACTCTAATGGAAAATACATTGGTTTCTGTCCATTATTGAATGAATTTAATTTTACTCATTTTTTGTTAATGTAATTTCCCTCGATGCCTCAATCAGATGAATCAACATTGACAGATTTCTCCTCTATTAGGATAAGGATTGTGATTCCTCAAGATACTTCCCAATAGACTGCTCTAAAAAGGGGGATATCTTAGGATATATTCCATAGGATTGGTAGGATGTTGTGATTTCCTAATTAATGGTTCTTTTAATTAACTCTAATGACTCTAAACCCCTAAAAGAGATCCTTGGACCTGGAGGATACTACTGCCAATGCAGATAAGGGTCCAAAAACTTTAGATCCCATGGACCAATACAATTAATATTTGTTCTTTTATGTAGATGAAGATGTAAAACTTCATTATTTATCTACAGAAACCCATCATATGTCCTTTATTTTCACTCTTAGTTTTAGTTTACTTATATTACCCCCATATTTGTCTCTTATCTAGATCCATTGTGTTTTTTTCATGACCCGTCCCCCGGGGCCTGTGTCGTGACTACCTCAAGCCCGCCTTCTATAGGCCAGGGGCTGGCGACAAGCACTGAAATCTGTATTCCCTAAAATGGGAAGGTGTTTCCATTATAAACTATAAACTCGCACAAACCAAGCACACATCTAGATACAAGCACAAAGTAAAATTTTTAGTAAACAAGGTGTGTACAGAACGTAAAGGGGCCAGAATACAAGCCCAACTAGAATGTACAAGAAAAACTGGAAAGTCCAAGTAAAACTGAGTACAGCTCTTATAAACACCCTCTAAGGATCCTACCTGAAGAGTAGGTACAGCTCTCGAACAATCGTCTCTGTAGATCACCTCGTTAAAGGTCCACCTCTGAGCAGTCTCCAGTCCAGGTACCCTCGTCCTCAGTTAGCGTTGTCTGTCTTCAGCACCAGAAACAATAAGGTGCGGGCGTAGCTCATGCAAGGGTGAGTTTAACAATACTCAGTAGGGACCCCGAGACCCCCGAAGGTCTCTCAAATCCACAAAGGGTAAACCACAAAACATATAAAAAACCGTCAACCCTAATTAGGTATATTATCATACATATACCTAAGTTATCAGAAACTACCCACATCAAACAGGAGGTAAGAATACCACATAGGTAATACCATGAAGGTAGATGACCACATAGGTAAAGTACCACATTGCATAACCTCAATCACAAGCACAAGTTAAATACAACTCACACCAGGATTTATTCTAGGGGTAGTAACAAGTAACATCACCAGTCACAACATCGAACACCTAAGCTGCTAGAGAACTCCTCCTCTATCGAGTACAGTGGGTCTGTTGCGTCACATAAAGTCTCTTTCTACTAACCTTGGACTACCGAGGTACTCCTCCTATCGAGTACAGTGGGTCTGCCGTGTCGCACAGAGGCGCTCCCCACCATGGGTCTACCGCGTCACACAGAGAAACTCCCCCTCGTGGCTTACTAAGGTACTCCTCTTGTCGAGTACTGTGGGTATGCCATTTCACATAGAGGCGCTCCCCACCTTGGTTCTGCTGCGTCACACAAAGGTGCTCCTCACTGGGCCTGTCGAGTCACTTCGAGTCGAATGGTCAGCAGTCGTCAAGTCTCAGCCAGTTGCAGGGTTCCGTACGTAGTGCACTTGGGAGAACCGCTCCTCAAAACATTTTTCATACCTAAATCACCCCTAAGTCCCATGAGGAAGTATCCCATGGGTCTGTCATGTCATCAGGGTTACAACGCAACAGACGATGCGTCAATCGGACACCCTGTCTGTAAGTTATTTGTGTTTCCGCACCGAGGGCCCGGTTTGATTTGGGGTTTGATCCAACACGTCTGCACTGCAACTTTATCTAAAACTCAAATGGAGTATACCAAATGGAGTTTCTAGATCCAAGGATTATGGTACTGTAGACGATTCTTCAAATGGATGCCCAGTTCTCAAGTTACATCAAAAAAAAAAGCGAAATTGGTTTCAGCTGGGCCCGGGTTCGGCCCGACCCCGTCAGACCGACCCTGCCTGACCCGACACGGTTTCGGTCAAGACAGTCCAACCCAGGTCCGGCCTGGAAGTCCTGGTCCTTGTTGGGCCTGGCCTGACGGGTTGCGGTTCGGCCCGACCCGCATAGGGGGCGGCCCGGCCTGGGACGGCCCCTCGGCTGGTGGTCCCCCATGGCGGATCTGCTCAAACCCACACTTGGGAGGAGGCGCTGTCGGTCTTCCTGAATGGTCCATTGACCATTTGGCTACTGGCACATGGGACCCGCTGGAGGGTTCCCACCCAGTGTGGCGCATCCAGCCGGAATGTCGGCTGTACTTCTTCCCAGTGACGTGGTAACGCGCCGCTGCTCCACCGCGACTGAACAGATATTGGCCGCTCTTTGGTCTCCCCCACGGCCAAGCGGCAGCGGCCTCCTACTCTAATGGCGGCGCAGACACGCACCGCCACTTTTCTACGTGGCCGGCTGGCATACCGGCCACCACCCCTTGCTTTGTCGTGGTCGACAGGCCACGACCTCTTGCTCATTGAGCAGCGCGGATGCACACCGCCCTTCCTTCATGCGGTCCACCGGGTGTCAGCCAATGAATTCTTCCATGATCCATTGTGGTTTCATTCCAAACCCAAAAAATAAAACAATTGCATATTCGTGATCCTTGGTTCGAGGGCTCTGTGTCCATATGTCACGCTCAACAAAATATTGTGTTTTCAGTGTCAATAACTATTTAGTGTTGAAGAACTCATGAAGAACGTGTGAAGAACAAAAGATAATAGGCATGGTTTAAGTGCGGGAAGATGGCAATTTTTGTTTAGCCATCGTTTTTGTGAAACCAGAAAATAAAGAATCGATAAATAAATTCAATCATATAAAAATTCCCTACCTCAATTTTCCGATGGAGGTGGCACGAGGAAGAAGATGAAGTCGTTGAACGTCGGCGTTCATCACTCTCGCAACACATCTCTGATCCAGCTTGAGCTTCGTCCTCGTTCTTCATTGGAGAATCTCCTTTGTTGGAGAATGTGTCCTCCAAAGCTCTCCCTCCAAGATCTCTCCTTTCCAAAAGTTCTCCCAACCCAGAGAAAGTTGAGGAGCCAGCATATAAATTTAACTAATTGAGTTGGCACAATAATTAAGTTTAAGTTGGCACAATTAATTTAGGGAAGAAACCCAGAGTCACCTCCCAAATTAAAGAGGAAGTTCAAGGGTCGGGTGGTCCCCACCATTAATTTCAAAATGGGAGGTTTCAAGTTCAGGTGGTCCCCAACACTGAATTCAAATGGGAGGTTTCACAAAGTAAAATAAAATAAAAGATGTTTTGTTTTATTTTTTTATTCTTTTAATAGACCCACAAAAAGTCTGAAAACTAACTTTCACCCTCGACCTACTGCGGTTGAGGTGAAGGTATCCTTAAGAGAATATCAGCACTACGAGTTCAATGGTGTCCTTGTATTTCTATTCCGAGCATCGGTTCAAAAGTTACAAAATGCCGCTCGTGCATTTACTGAATGTACCCGAAAAAATGTTCGTAAAATTATTAACAATCACCCTCGACCCGCGCCGGTCGAGGATAGCCTATGACTAAGTGAAACATGCCCCAAAGAACCCAACATTACTCTCAGATTTCCAATCCAAGTTACAGTTTAAAAGTTATGTATTTTACAATAAAATAATTTTCACTGAATTATTTTATTTAGGGCCAAAAACTAACTTTCACTGGTTGTAAAACCCTCAAATTTTATGAGAAAGATTATTTTTAATTTTATTGATATCATGTGTTGTACGCTACACCAAGATTAGATTGTGCTATATGCAACACTTTATTATCTTGTAGTATATGCAACACTATTCTAGGCTTGTGTTGCACACAAAAGTGACCTTCCTCAATAGCGTGTGTTGTACGCAATACCGAGTTTCACTAAAAAATGATATATTGTTATAATGTTATTATGAACTGGATGTTATGAATAGTATTAACCAAATTTTGAATTTTATAACATTATCATTCATCTTAAACATATTCTATAACATGGTATGAGAACAAAATTAATTTTTCGGATAAAAGAAGTATTTTTCAAAAGATGCAGTTTTGTCGCCTTTTGATGGTGCACCCATTTTAAATATAATTTTTGACAAGTTTATAAGTTCAATTTGACAAATTAAACCAATTATTTTGAATCAGGACATAAAATTTTACATTGGATAAATATTTGACATTATTCTGATAACCTTCATATTTTGATGAATAGTAAAAATACGCTAAATTTTAATTCAAAACAACTTTTTTCATCAAGATAATTAATATGTTTAAATTATAACATTGAATGGTTTTAAAGTATAAATAGAATATATTTTTACCATTTGATATAATTTATGTCATTATCATTAATTTTATATTGAATTCATAGGTAAAAACATTTCAATCTTTTGAAATGTTTTAAACAAAAACTCGTTTTTTTCGACAATGAGATTAATTTTAAATTAATTATAGAAAATTCTATGTTTTGAATTTGGAAAAATGGATTCCATATTTGGAATCATTATTTACAAATTATTTTAATAGGCTACTTTTATTTTTGGGCATTATGAATAGTAACTATGGTAAATTTTATTTACCATAGTTAAAGGTAAATTAGGTAATTAAAGGTAAAAAAATATTATAAAATTACCCTAAAACATGTCTTAATATAATTGTATGATTATATTTCATCCTCAAATATACTTGGGTCTAAAGTTTATCTATCCGAACCCACTTGTATGCGATTAAGTCATTTATTTTATTTTATTTAAAGAAAAGTTAAATATGTCTCACTCAAACTTTAATAATTAAATTATTTTTAATATAATGTTATAATGAATATAAATTCGATTATGAATACTCATATGAATTATAATATGTTTTTCTTTATCGTGGTAATTTATTTGTAGTTTTTAAGAAATATATAATTACCATAATAGCTTATACATTAATGATGCAGAAATTATTTAGCTAATAAAAAATCAATAATATAGTTTTTATTAAAATAATAATACCCACAAAAATACCCAAACACTTGACCAAAACTTATTGGTCGATTATATCTACACCATAAGCATCCAAGTGTCTACTTGTGGACCATTTGGAGCCTTATAAAATAGATTATGACATTTATATAATTTTATTTTAAATGATGTCAAAGTTGTCACCTTCATAATTTAATAAAGATAACATTTTAAAAGTTGGGTGTTTTAAAAGATAAATTCAACTAAAATTATTCTTATGAAATATATTTGACTTATATTAATCATAGTATTTTATTTTTAATTTTTATGCAAAAAATAAGTATATTAAGTAATTATACAAAAATGTTGTAATAATTATTTTATTAAGAGAAATATCAAATAAATGATTTTAAAAGTATTAAAATAAATATTAGATGAACTAATTAATGTGATCCACGAATTTTATAGACTAATATGAATTGTTAGGAATCTATTAAATATTTTTTCTTTCAAAAATATTTTCTGTGTGAATTTTATTTAAATTCAAATAAATTAATTGTGTCAAAATTGACACTATTGATATTTTATAAAAATAAAATATTATTAAATTGTTTAAAAATCACAAAAATATTTAAAAATTACAAATTAAAATTTATATGGTCTAACATGTCATTAAATATCAAATTATGTACAATTAAAAACACATAAGTAAGTATTTATAACCATTTAAAATTTATAACATTATTACCACAAATAAAAGTAAATAGATTAAATAAGGATAAATCAAAATGATAAGGTTTAAAATAAACTCAAAACATGTCTAAATTTGATTGGTTGATGATATTACAAACATATCTTATCTAATATACTAATTTGAGTCACTTTTGAAGTTTTTATGTATGGTTTGAGTTTATTATAAATAAATATTTTTGAGGATTCCAAAAGTGCCCATATCCTCTCCTATATAAGGGCACCTCCTTCCCTCTCCTACTCTCTCAATTTTGAGCCTTCAAGCTCAGCCAACCCCAGAAAATTACTCTTCTAAACCTCTCTAGTAACATTATATAGGTTCTAGTCTTCTCAAAAGACCAACTCTAGTGCCCTAATAGGAAGTTTAAAGGAGGCACTTTCGAGGAAGAGGTAATATCTTCTACCGATACTTTCAAATTTATTTCTTCGTCTACTTCCTCTTCATTAGTTGTTTCATTATAAAGTAATAACATAATTATCACTAATATACTGATATGTTATTATAAATATAAAACAACCCTATTTCATCTTCTATCCATCCTACGAAAAACGGAATCACCACACGTGCGTACGTACGGAATACCATCTCCACGTTGTGGTATAATATATTTTTTCACCACCACCTTACTTGGATGGGTATAATGGTGGAAATAATAACTATATATATGATTATTATAATATGATACTAATTATGAGATATTATATCATCCACTCTAATTCCATTCAATAATTATGGGAATGATATCATTGCCCGTGCGTACGTACGGATTATCATCTCCACGACGCGATGAGATTCATTCTCCATGTTAACCATTCAAGAATGATTATAAAGTATATATAATGAATAATAATATGACATAATAATACTACTATATTTATTTATATATATTTATTTACATATATGTGATCTACTTACTTCCATTCAAGTCAATAAGGAAAGGAAAGCAGTGTTCATGCGTACATACGGCATACCGTCTCCATGAATGATGTATTTCATTTAATTTATCTATCTATTATATATATATACACTGAATATATATATATATATATGATATATAAATATTTTTTTACATTTGGGAAGTAAGTAAATCATGATATAAGTAATAATATCAAGAACAAGAAGTCCAAACACATACGATAAATGAAATGATTATTCTCCAAAACATTGCTTCAATGTGTAATTGACAAATGAACGGGTAATATAAAGTCATGAGTGAATCATATATTATATCATAAAAATAAATATGATTCTTTAATAATTCAATGACATTATTTAAATCATTATACAGATGGTTCGGACACGAATTAAAGAAATTGGACCTAAGGTAAGGGGTAACTTTGCCAATCTCGTTTCTAACCGAGATTGTTTATTCGTAAGTATTTACTGGGGTTATATTTATCATCCACATCCATGTATTCTAAAAATATTTTCATAAAATATTTACCATTCCCCCATGTATATTTAAATTCATTTTTACCCTTTGTTTACTTTTACCACATGGTATGGAAGGAATCTTTTTTTTGTTTACCATACAAGGTACTTTTTGACTTTTCCGATAAAAAGTACGAGGAGAACGTTTTTTTAACTTATACGGCGTGAACAGATTTTTACGGTTTCATAAAACCTTATTTACATGAATACTATTCTACAATATTTCATGATTATTTTCAACAAAATTATTTTATTTTAAAATTTCATGGCATTTGGAGAAAAGAAAAATGATTTTGAAGAAGAAAGGATATTTTCCTCACAAATTCATTTCAAGTGTTTATTCAAAAATATTTTCCATCTAAGATTACATTCTTTAACATGGTTATGTTTCAAGTATAATGTTTCTATTAGTTACATGGTTTTATTTTGTTTATGATGAATTTATATCCATTGTTTTCTATGGATTATGTTATCATGGTATGATGTATATGAAACCCATTTTATTCATTCGGTTATGATGAATGATTTATGTTTATTTTGCGGTACACGAAAGAATGATCTCATTATGAGATGGGTGGGACCTATATATCTCTACAATTAATTGGGTAAATATTCATATCTCATGAGATAAACATGGGTGTAACGGAAAGTAAATCTGGTTTGGTAATACAGGGCTGGAACAGCAGGTAAACCCGGTTCAGTAATGGAATTTGTCCACTATGATGGTCTTGGCAGCATTGCCTTGGCTACTATGGAAATCATATCATGTGCTTAATGGTTTTCCATAATTACATGTTTTATTCCCATTCTATTTTATCATGATTCATGTTCCTTTATGATCTATGCCTTACGTGCTGCCAAGATTTATTTCACAACTCAAGATTTTGATGTCTAAAATTTATGTTCATGTTTTTAAGTTCAAATGTATATGGTTTGTTTTAGTTTCTCCATGCTTACCCTTACTGAGAATTTGAGCTCACCCTTTATATTTTTTCTTTTCCCCAGGATATAAATAAAGGTTTTAGGTAAGAAAACAAAATGGTAATGTATTTATGGGAGATGTTGAAGATCTTTCACCATGATTAAAAGATTATGTTCCGAGTTTCCAAAGACACTAAACTATTACGTTTCTAGGGTGTCTGTTTTTGTTATGTATCAAGTATTCTTAAAAAGTAATTTAATTTCCATGTACTTCAAGCTTGGGTGTCTACAGTTGGTATTAGAGGAAAGGTTTACTTATCCTTGGGAAACTAGGATGCGAAAAATTTAGTGAGATCCCTAGATATATTTCTATGGTATGTCTAGGGATGTCCATAAGGATAAGTATAAGTATAGGTTATAGTCCAAGAATTATGATAACAATCATGAATAACCTAGGATTAAAACTAAGATGTTAGAGATTAAAAGTACTCCCCTTGATTATGTTGTTTTCCAAGTATGATTTTTTCCTCTCACACTATTCTTTTTGGGTTTTAGATAATGGCTGGAACCCGAAGGAACCGTGTTAATGATCAATGCACTAAGCAATGCAATGAATGTCCTCCTAAACAACTAAATTTTATGGGAAATGGAGTGCAAAATCTTATTTCCATACTTACACAAGCTATGAATCATTCTGGATTTCCAAATGAGCAGAGAAGGGAACAATATTTGATTGAGTACTTCATGAGGCAACATACACCTTCTTTCAGTGGTTCTTCTGATCCACTTGTTGATGGACAATGGATCAGTACCATTGAAAAGATATTTTCCATACTTCACTATTTAGAACATGAAAAAATCATTCTAGCTATTTATTGTTTTGAAGGTGAAGCAGACTAGTGGTGGACTCTAATTAATAATACAAGGCCCCAAGATGAAATTGAATCCATGGAATGGGATGATTTCAAGAACTTGTGTTTCAATAAGTACTGCCCTCGTATTCTTAGACCAAATATGGAAAAGGATTCCCTTGAGCTTATGAAAAAGGATGATGAATATGTTGGTATATACGAAGCGAATTTTACAAGGCCTACAAGGTATGAATCATGATTTATCGTCCAACCTGAAAGTAAAGTTTATCGATTCTTCAATGGATTAAAACCAAGTCTTCTAAAGGCATTATCTATAAGAGACTTTAGTATCTATGAAGATATTCTGCGTTTTGATATCATGGTAGAACTGGAAATTGGTGTTACATATCCATCTCATGGTTTTTACAAGAAACAAAAGATGGAGTTCAAGGAAAAATCTCAAAACTATGATGAAAAGAAGAAAAATGTTTCGTTATGCTCAAAGTGTGGAAAGAAGCATGGTGGAGATTGTCTTAAAGGGACTAGAAAATGTTTTAAGTGTGGAAAAGAAGGTCACCGAGCAGTTGAGTACCGAAGTAATGGGAAAAAGGTATCTAATGATGTGAATAGAGAAAAGACTACAGAGAACGCACCACCAACACTTCAATGCTACAAGTGCAGGGAAATGGGGTATTATGATAATCAATGCCCTAATCCAAGGGTTAGTGATGATCGACATCAAAAACCTCTTAAGACAAAGAAAAAAGGGAAGTCACATGTGATCATTATTGGCGATGCTGAATATGACATTGAATTTGTGGAATGATTAAGTGTTTATGTAACGGGATTCCAAAATAATGTTGTGGAACCTCATTTATAGTATCGTGGAATTTTGGAATATCTATGTATTGGTCCATTGTGGTTTTCTATAAGAATATGGTACCAGTAACCATGAAAAGTGATTGAAATATTTTTGGAAAGCAGATGATATGCACATAATGAAGGGATAAAGGGATAATGAGATGTTTCATAGTATTAATGAGCTTATTAGTAATAAAAGGACAAAGTGATATCATGGTTTGAGTTTATATATATTTTCGTATATTTGGTGTATGGAAAGGGTTAATTTTGATGGAATTAATGTTGTCACTAAGGTTATATAGTAATTTATGTTATTATCATATTTCAAGAGGATGCATGATGAAGTCCTTAAAATGTTTTGAATGTTACCAACAATATATATCATATGATATATGAGGTATAAATGATGGTATTCACATGCTTGGTAGATGACCTATCTAGTAATATTTTTCTTTATACTATGAGTTTGGACAGAAGTATTTTGGATAATCCTAAAGGTTGGAATGTATTAAGTTGGACATCAGATAGTATTGTTTAAGGATATAACATTTTTTTGATATTATTTCTAGAATGTTATAATGGTATCGTTTTAGAAAAAGGACAAGGGTAGCAACTCGTTGCGTCGGACAAGGCTGTGGGAATCAAACCCATAACTGAAGTGTGATAGGCCTTTATCGCCTACCACTGGCCTACATAAATTCCCTAGTTAGTATAAATTAGTTTTATTTTATTAATAGGGTAGATAGATGAAGTGTAAGTCCATTTTTGGAATCATATACGGTTAGTCTCACCGTAGATGGACTTATGTATATTTAACTTTTTCTAACTTTTTGTTTGAGATAGATGGAATAGCCTATCATTCTATCGCATGATCTACTAACATTTCAAGAAGGACAAATTCGACTTCATTTATTTAAATATGAGATGAAGTGGAAATTTTTCATGGAATGAACAACGATGATACTACACTTAAATCAAGTAAGTATTTATCCTTATGCAAAAATTCGTCAACTTTAGGGAAATGATCTTGGAAACCAAAAATGTTGTCCTAGTACCCTCATATCCAATAAATCAGATGGTACCTTAGATCATCACAAATTTTAGTCTTTGTATTGTTGGATTTTTTATATCCATGTTCTCTACCACTCTCCATCTGAACTTGATGGTTATATTTCTCTTCCATATCCATATATTCACCTATGTTCTCCTATATGGAAACCCAGTGATGAGTTAATTTGGGTAACTGTTACGTTTCATACTTTAGTTTTTAAAAATAAGTTTTATTATTCCTTTTTACGATGTGAGTTTCTATGAAATAAACTTTCAAGTAGTAAACCATTTATAACCCCGATGAATTTTGAGGGTGAAATTTATTTTAACGGGGGTAGAATGTAACACCCCAAAATTTTATGAGGAAGATTATTTTTAATTTTATTGATGTATTGTGTTGTACGCTACACCAAGATTATCTAGTGCTATACTCAACACTGTATTAGATTTTATTATACGTAACACTATTCTTGGTTTGGGTTGCATGCAAGAGCGACCTTCCTCAATAGCGTGTGTTGTACGCAATACCGAGTTTCACTAAACAATGATATATTGTTATAATATTATTATGAACTAGCCCTTATGAATATTATTAACCACATTTTGAATTTTATAACATTATCATTCATCTTACACATATTCTATAACATGGTATGTGAACAAAATTAATTTTTCGAATAAAAGAAGTATTTTTTTAAAAATGCAGTTTTGTCACCTTTTAATGGCACACCCATTTTAAATATAATTTTTGACAAGTTTATAAGTTCAATTTGACAAATTAAAATTCTTATTTTGAATCATAACATAAAAATTTATAGTGGATAAAATTTTGACATTATTCTGATAACCTTTATATTTTGATGAATAGTAAAAATACGCTAAATTTTAATTAAAAACAACTTTTTTCGTCAAGATAATTTATATGGTTAAATTATAACATTGAATGGTTTTAAAGTATAAATAGAATATATTTTTTCTATTTAATATAATTTATGTAATTATCATTGAATTTACATTGAATTCATAAGTAAAAACATTTCAATCTTTTGCAATGTTTTAAACAAAAACCCGTTTTTTTCGACAACAGGAATAATTTTAAATTAATCACTGAAAATTATGTGTTTTGAATTTGAAAAAATGGATTTCATATTTGGAATCAGTAATTCCAAATGATGTTAATAGGATACTTTTATTTTTGGGTATTATGAATAGTAACTACGGTAAATTTTATTTACCCTAGTTAAAGGTAAATTAAATAATTAAAGGTAAAAATAATATTATAAAATTACCATAACACTTGTATTAATATAATTGGATGATTATAGTTCGTCCAAAAATATACTTGGGTTGAAATGGTATCTATTGGAACCCAATTTTATGCTATTAAAACATTTATTTTATTTTATTTAAAGAAAAGTTAAATATGTCTCACTCAAACTTTAATAATTAAGTTATTTTTTATATAAGTTTATACTTAATATAAATTCTATTATAAATACTCATTTTAAATCTAATATGTTTTTCTTTATCATGGTAATTTATTAGTAATTTTTAAGAAATATATAATTACCATAATAGCTTATAAATTAATGATGTAGAAATTTTTTTTCTACTGAAAAATCAATAATATAGTTTTTATTAAAATAATAATACCCTTAAAGATACCCAAAAACTTGACCAAAACTTATTTTTCGACTATATATACACCATAATCATCCAAGTGTCTACTTTTTTACCATTTGGATCCTTATAAAATAGATTATGACATTTATATTATTTTATTTTAAATGATGTCAAGGTTGTCAACTTCATAATTTAATAAACATAACATTTTAAAAGTTGGGTGTTTTAAAAGATAAATTCAACTAAAAGTATTCTTATGAAATCTATTTAATTTATCTTCATCATAATATTTTATTTTTTATTTTTATGAAAAAAATAAGTATATTAAAAAATTATACAAAAAATGTTGTAGTAATTATTTTATTAAGAGAAATATAAAATAAATGATTTTAAAAGTATTAAAATAAATATTATATGAACTAATTAATGTGCTCCATGAATTCTCTAGATGAATATTAATTGTTAGTAATCTATTAAATAGTTTTTTTCTAAAATATATTCTATGTGGATTTTATTTAAATTCAAATAAATGAATTGTGTTAAAATTGATACTATTGATATTTTATGAAAATAAAATATTATTAAATTGTTTAAAAATAAAAAGAAATATTTAAAAATTACAAATTAAAATTTAAATGGTCTAACATGTCATAAAGTATCAAATTATGTACAATTAAAAACACATAAGTAAGTAATTATAACCATTTTAAATTTATAACATTATTACCGAAAATAAAATTAAATATATTATACAAGGATAAATCAAAATGATAAGGTTTAAAATGAAATCGAAACATGTATAAATTTGATTGTATGGTGATATTATAGCCCTATATTATCTCATATCCAAATTTTAGTCACTTTTAAAGTATTTATGTGGGGTTTGAGTTTATTATAAATTAATATTTTTGAGGATTCCAAAAGTGCTCATCTCCTCTCATATATATAGGCACCTCCTTCCCTCTCTTATTCTCTCAATTTTGAGCCTTCAAGATCAGAAAACCCCTACCAATCCCTCTTATAAACCTCTCTAGTTACATTATAGAGGTTCTGGTCTTCTCAAAAGACCAACTCTAGTGCCCTAAGAAGAAGTTTAAAGGAGGCACTTCGAGGAAGAGGTAATATCTTCTAACGATCCTTTAAAATTTATTTCTTCTTCTACTTCCTCTTCATTAGTTGTTTCATTATAAATTAATAACATAAGTATCACTCATATACTGATATTTTATTATAAATATGAAACAACCCTATTTCACCTTCTATCCATCCTACAAAAAACAAAATCACCGCGCGTGCGTACGTATGGAATACCGTCTCCACGCTGTGGTGTAATCTGTTTTTCCACCACCACATTACTTGGATGGGTATAATGGTGGAAATAATAACTATATATATGATTATTAAAATATGATACTAATTATGAGATATTATATCATCCACTCCAATTCCATTCAATAATTATGGGAATGATATCATCGCTCGTGCGTACGTACGGATTACCGTCTCCATGACGTGATGAGATTCATTCTCCATGTTAACCATTCAATAATGATTTTAAAGTATATATAATGAATAATAATATGACATAATAATGCTACTGGATTTGTAACACCCGAGGATTTTATGTTATATAAATCATCAAAGGAATCTTTTTCTACACAACACTTGCTTGGTTTGCTTTACACGCAATCGCGACCTTCCTCGATAGCTTGCGTCGTACGCAATACCGAGTTTCACTAAACAACAATATGTTATTAAAACTAGCCGTTATGAATAGTAATAACCACTTTTTAAAATTTTATAAATTTTATTTTTCAAAATGGACTTCATTTTTGGACTCAGAATATCGAAATTAACCTAGGGTGAAATTTTGATATTTTTCTGAAAACTTTCAACTTTTGATGAATAGTGAAACCACTAACTGGTTGGTTAAAAACTGAATTTTGCATAAAACTTAATTTTACCGCTTCTGTGAATGGAATTTCAAAAATCCGACACACACAGTTGATATCAGTAAGTAAAATGTGGTTCAATGAGATAAAAATAATTTTTTGGTGAATAGTAACTTTTTACTTTTTTTACCGCGGTTAATAGTAAATAAGGTAACTAAGGGTAAATATGATATTACTATTACCCTAACACATGTCCTAATTCTATTGGATAAGTGTAATTCGACCAAAAACAAACTTAGGAATAAAATATGACCATTTAGGCCCACTTGGATTAGATTAGGACATTTATTATTAATTTATTTAAAGAAGGGTTAAAATAGTTAAAATCAATGTTTAATAAGTAAATAATTTTTAATATGGGGTTATACATAAGATAAATTCGACTATAAATATTCATTAGAAAGATAAAAAGATTTCCTACATAATGGTATTTTATTTGTAATTTCTAGACATTAAATAATTTAATTTATTTATGACACAATGATGATGCAGTAATTATCTTATTAATGAAATATTGACATAATTGATGTTATAAACACCAAAATAAATGTAATTTGAGACTTTTTATGAATTACACTAATTTTATAGGTTACTATGATATATTAATGTTGATTTAATCAACTTGGTTCGAACATATAATTCTGTTATGACTTTCACAAAAATCATATATCAAATAGTTTCAAAATTGACACAAAATAGTTTTTAAATAAAATATTATATTATTAATTGTTATTGTATTCTTAAAAATCTAAGGTTCGGCCAAATGACTTAGATAAGGATATATATATTAATAATAAACAATTTGGGGTTCGTTTGGCATGTTATAGTAAGTGTATTAACCATATAGTGAAAGAAAACAAAAAGACACGGTAAAAGTTAAATTATTTAACTTAGAGTTAAATCTAATTGATAAGGTTAAAATAATACCCTAAACTTGTCTAAATCCTATTGGTTGATAGTATTTAGACCCATACTCACTTTATCTTCGAAATAAGACCCTTTGGAACCATTATAAACCGATTTTGACTTTAATATAAAATAATATTTTGAGATATTCCTAAGGTACCCCTCTCCTCCCTTATAAAAGGGCACCTCCTCCCCCTCCTCCTCACACCAAATTGAGCACTCAAGCTCGGCCAACCCCTGCCATTTTCTCCTCTCCACTTCCCTAGAATAATCCTAGAGGTCCTGGTCTTCTTCAAAGACCAATCTTAGTTCCCTAAGTGGAGGATTCAAAGAGGCGTTCCAAAGAAGAGGTAATATCCATTACCGATCTTTTCAATTTCTTTCTTCTTCAACTTCTTCTTCTTTAGTTGTTTCATGATAAAGTAATAACATCAGTATTACTTACATACTGATATGTTATTATAAATATGAAACAACCCTAATTCACCTTCTATCCATCCCACGGAAAAATGAAATCACCGCGCGTGCGTACGTACGGAATACCGTCTCCACGCCATGGTGTAATCTATTTTTCCACCATCACTTTACAAGGATGGGTATAATGGTGTAATGAGTAACTATTTATGATTATTATAAAGTAATATTGATACTGAAATAATATATATATACTCCAATACAGTTCCACGATCATAGGAACGATATCATCACTCGTGCGTACGTACGGAATACCGTCTCCACGATGTGATGCGACTCGTTCTACATGATCATCATTACATAGTAATGATATAAATGAATTGAATGAATAAATATGATATATGTTACACTAATACCATTCTGGATATAAGGTATCTATAACCTTAAAAGAAGAATAAGAATGTATTCGGCAAAACACGCATAAGAACAAAAGGCAATAAAGACCCGAGTAACAAGTAACAATGAAATATTACTAACAAGAAGCTAAGAATATAACCATATATGATATCATATCAATATGTACGATTCTGGAATAAGTCAATAACATTATTTAAACCATTATACAGGAGCTTCGGACACGTACAAAGCAAATCGGACCTAAGGTAAGGGAAAATACCACAATCTCATTTTTATCCGAGATTGTTTATTCGTAAGTATTTACTGGGGTGTATTTTATCATCCACATCCATGTTCCCTAAATATGTAATATTGTTTCCATCCACTTACAATAGTTTAAATCCAATTTTACCCTTCGGTGAGTTTTTAGTAAAGAATATGAAAGGAATCTTTTGTCGTTTTTTTTCGTACGAGGTACTTTTTGACTTTTCCGAAAAAGGTACGAAGAATGTTTTTTTAACTTATACGGCATGTATGGATTTTTAAAACATTATTTCCAAGAAGATTCATTTACAAGTTTTCAAGTTTATTTTTAATCAACTTCTTTTATTTTAAAGTTGTATGACATGTTATGATAGGAAAAATGTTTTTTTGAAGAAGAAAGGATATTTTCCTCAAGAATGGAGTTCAAGTGTTTTATCAAAATTATTTTCCATCTAAGATAATAAAGGGTTCTGTTTTATCCCTATTATTACATTTATTTGATCATGTTGTGATTGAATTATTTTTATGAATTCCTTTATCTTGTATGAATTGTTTTATGATGTCATGATGTTTAAGATTCCAATTTGTATTACATGGGTTATGCAATGATGTATGATTTATGATTATGTGGCACACATAAGAAAGGATTCATTATAAGATGGGTGGGACCTATATCTCCCTCCAATGCATTGGGTAAAGATTTTATATCTCATGAGATAGACAGGGCTGGAATGGTAGGTTATACCAGTTCAGTGAAACAGGACTGAAACGAGGGTTACTCGATTCAGAAAGGGACTTTGTCCACTAAGATAGTCTTGGCAATGAGTCATGACTAACAAGAAATGATTTTCCATGATTATGTGTGTATGCCACAAAGTTTAAAGTTTCATGTTATGATTATGGGGATCTCATTTTCACTTCAATGATTTATTCCATGTTAATATATTATGATCACTTTTGCAGGTTATGATTTTCAAAAAGATATGATATGATTTTTATTTCCTTTATTTGCCCTTGCTGAGCATTTGAGCTCACCCTTTTATGTTTTCTTTTCCCCAGGTCAGGAAGATGGATATTAAGTAGAATATGCTAAAAGGGACCCTAGATATGATAAAATAAATGGGAGACACTGTAGAAGATTTATGAACCAGTTGTTTATGTTTCCCAGTTTCTAAAGACACTATACCTATACGGTCCTTTGTGGTTTTGTCATATGTTGTAATAAGTGTGATTCAATTTTGAAGTATTAACAATGTATGTAAAGTATGGGTCGTTATAGTTGGTATCAGAGGAAAGGTATAGTCAACCTTTGGAAACTCGGATGTGAAAGCCTTAGTAAGAACCCTAAGGATAAGTCTAAGCATAGAACACAATCTTAGTGTTTTAGAAATGGACTTGAATAACCTAGGATAAGACCTTAAGCATGAAAATTTTATTCTTGAATTATGTGGTTTTCCTATTATAATTAGTGTTGCTCACACTATTCTTCTTGGTTTTAGTCAATGGCTGGAACCCGAAGGAACCGTGTTAATGCGGAATGCGATGGGCAATGAAATGATTGTCCCCCTGAGCAACCAAACGATATGGGAGCTGGAATGCAAAATCTTGTAGCCATGCTCACACAACTTTCTCAAGATATGAATCATGTAGGACTTCCAAACGAGCAAAGGAAGGAGCAACATTCTGTTGAATCCTTCATGAGGCAGCGTCCACCTTCTTTCAGTGGGTCTACTGATCCATTAGTTGCTGAACAATGGATTAGTACTACTGAAAAGATATTTTCAGTTCTTCAATGTTCTGAACATGATAAAGTCATCCTAGCAGTGTATCGTTTGTAAGGAGATGCTGATCAATGGTGGAATCTTATTAAGAATACGAGGCAAAGGGATGAAATTGAGTCTATAGAATGGGACGAGTTCAAGAACTTATTTTTCAATAAGTACTTCCCTCGTATTCTCCGAACAAAGATGGAGAAAGAGTTTCTTGAACTGAAGCAAAGGGATGATGAATCTGTTGGTACCTATGAAGCAAATTTTACAAGACTTGCAAGGTACGCTTCTGGTATTATTATCCAACCTGAGAGTAAGATCAATCGATTCTTTAGTGGCTTAAAACCAAGTCTTCGAAGGGCATTAGCCATAAGGGACTTCAATAGCTACGAGGAAATCGTTCGATGTGCTCTCAAAGTTGAGATGGAGATTGGAATAACCCATCAGTCACATGGGTTTGATAAGAAGAGGAAGATGGAATTCAAAGAAAAATCTAAAGAGCACACGGAAAAGAAGATGAGCTTTTCCTTATGCTCAAAGTGTGGAAAGAAACATGGAGGGAGTTGTCTTAAAGGGACAAGTAAATGTTTTAAATGTGGAAAGGAAGGTCATCGGGCATTTGAATGCCTTGATAATGGGAAGAAGATGTCTAATGACGCAAACAAAGGAAGGGATACACAGAATGAACCTAATACACTTCAATGTTTCAAGTGCAAGGAGATGGGGCATTATGCCAATCAATGCCCAAATCCAAGGGTTGATGATGATGGTCGACGTCAACAAAATGTTAAGGCTAAAGACAAAGGAAAGTCACATGCAATTTCTATCAGCGATGTGGAGTACGATAACGAAGAGGTGAAAGGTACACTTACCATCCACTCTAAAGTAGCAAATGTTTTATTTGATTCTGGATCCACCCACTCTTTTATTTCTAAAGAATTTTCTAAGGGTATCACCATATTACCTCAACAATTAGATGTTGAGTTAGCTGTGACAACACCTAATGGCACAACAGTCGCATCAAAAGTTTATAATTCTTCTCCGATCGAAGTTTTTGGGAAAGTGATTCCTTCAAATATTGTGATCCTTTAGTGGAATTTGATGTGATTCTTGGCATGGATTGGCTTTCTCTACATGGAGCTCATATCAATTGCCAAAAAAGGGAAGTCACATTTCATATTCCAGATCAATCTACGATCGTCTACCAATGCAAGGATGAACATAACCTTCCAGTGGAAATTTCATCCATCTTATGGGTATTGATTCCACTAAATTAAGGTTATTTATCTCAAATGGTTGGTGAGAAACTCACGATTAAGAATATACCCATTGTACGGGAGTTTGATGATGTATTTCCGGAGGAATTACCGGGTCTTCCACCAAATCGTGAAGTTGAGTTTTCAATAGAACTCGTACCGGGTGCTTTGCCTATTTCAAAGACACCTTATAGAATGGACCCAATTGAGTTGTAGGAATTGAAGAAGCAACTCCAAGAGAATCTTGATAAGGGATTCATACGCCCTAGTGCATCACCGTGGGGAGCACCTGTTCTATTTGTTAAGAAGAAAGATGGATCAATGAGACTCTGCATTGATTATCGAGAACTTAACAAGATCACTATCAAGAACAAATATCCTCTCCCACGCATTGATGACTTATTTGACCAACTACGCGGAGCTCAATACTTTTCCAAGATTGATCTTCATTCAGGGTATCATCAATTAAGGGTCAAAAGGGAGGATATACCAAAGACGGCTTTCCGTACAAGGTATGGACACTATGAATTTATAGTGATGCCATTTGGTCTTACTAATGCCCCTGCTATCTTCATGGATCTAATAAATAGAGTCTTTAGAGACTATCTTGATCAATTTGTGGTAGTCTTTATAGACGATATTCTTTTCTATTCAAAGATCAATGAAGAGCATGAAGATCACTTGAGAATTATATTGAAGACCCTGAGAAAGGAGAAGCTTTATGCCAAATTTACCAAGTGTGAATCTTGGCTTCAAAAAGTTGCATTTTTGGGTCACATAATCTCAAAAGAGGGGATATCTGTGGATCCAGCAAAAACAGAGGTTATCGAAAGATGGTCGAGACCAACAACAGTAACTGAGATCCGAAGTTTTCTTGGTTTGGCTGGATATTATCGACGTTTTGTAAAGGATTTTTCACGATTATCTAATCCACTCACCAAGTTGACTCGGAAAGGAGTTAAGTTTGTCTGGACAGAGGAATGTGAAGATAATTTCAAGGAGTTGAAAAGAAGGTTATCCAGTGCACCTGTGCTCACACTGCTTTATAGTGGAGAAAGGTTTGTGATCTACAGTGATGCATCCAAGAAGGGATTGGGGTGTGTTCTTATGCAAAATGATATGGTGATAGCTTATGCCTCACGACAGTTGAAAATCCATGAGCAAAATTACCCAACACATGATTTGGAGTTGGCTATGGTAATATTTGCATTAAAGATTTGGAGGCATTACCTTTATGGTGAAAGGTGTGATATTTATACTGATCATAAAAGTTTAAAGTATATTTTCACACAAAAGGAGATGAATATGCGTCAAAGAAGATGGTTGGAGCTGATTAAGGATTATGACTGCTCAATCCATTACCACCCTGGGAAAGCAAACAAGGTGGCAGATGCATTAAGTCGACAAGACCATGCTAGTTTATCCATGATGAGGATCACAAAAGATCCAATATTTATGGATTTACAAAGGATGGATCTTGGAATTATAATGGAAGGGGAAGAATCTTATCTTTCTCAAATGAATGTTCAACCATCTATACATGTGAAGATTAAAGAGGCACAGAAAGAAGATTTCGAGTTACAAAAGAAGGTGAGAAATGTTCCTGAATTCAACCTTGATTGTGATGGGATAATAAAGTTCAGGAATCGGGTTTGTGTTCCTTCCATCCCCGAATTAAAGAAGGAGATGCTGGATGAGGCTCATAGTTCTTCATTCTCTATTCATCCTGGAAGCACGAAGATGTATAGGGACCTGAAAGAGTACTTCTGGTGGGATGGCATGAAAAGAGATGTTGCTGAATATGTCTCTCGATGCTTGGTTTGTCAACAAGTTAAAGCTGAGAGACAAAAGTCTAAGGGGATGTTACAACCATTACCCATACCCGAATGGAAATGGGAAAACATCATTATGGACTTTGTCACAGGACTTCCTAAAACTTCCAAAGGCAATAATGCTATCTGGGTCATAGTTGATCGTCTTACAATGTCTGCACACTTCATTGCTATTAGAGAGGATTTCTCTCTAGATCAGCTTGCCAGGATATATGTAAAGGAAGTGGTAAGATTGCATGGAGTACCACTTTCTATTATATCTGATCGGGATCCGAGATTTACCTTGAAGTTCTGGCGAAGTCTTCAGCATACTCTGGATACAGAGTTGAGTTTCAGCACTGCTTATCATCCCCAGACAGACGGTCAGTTTGAGAGAACAATTCAAACCCTAGAAGATATGTTGAGAGCTTGCTCTATGGATTTCAAAGGAGGTTGGGATCAACACCTACCTTTGGTGGAATTTTCTTATAATAATAGCTTTCACTCCAGTATTCAGATGGCTCCTTATTAAGCTCTCTATGGAAAGAAATGCAGGACTCCAACTTGCTGGGATAAAGTTGGGTAAAGAAAGCTATTAGGACCTGATCTCGTTGATGAAATGGCAGAAAAGGTCAGATCTATTCAACAACACATAAGCGCAGCTCAGAGTCGACAGAAAAGTTATGCCTACAACCGATGAAAAGACCTAGAGTTTGAAGTGGGTGATAAAGTTTTCTTACGAATATCTCCCTGGAAGAGGGTTATGAGATTTTGAAAGAAGGGAAAGTTGAGCCCTAGATATATCGGTCCTTTCTAAATACTGGATCGTGTTGGGAAGGTAGCTTACCGATTGGCGCTTCCACTGAATCTCTCTCAAGTTCACGATGTGTTCCATGTATCTCTCCTGAGAAAGTACATACCAGATCCTTCACATATACTCAGCTCAGAAGTTGTACCGCTGGAGCAAGATCTTTCTTATGAAGAACAGCCGATAGAGATTCTGGATCATAGCGAAAAAGTCCTACGAAACAAGACCACTCGCTTGGTGAAAGTTTTATGGAGGAACCACCAACTTGAAGAAGCTACATGGGAGCTTGAGGATATGATGAGGGAGAAGTATCCTCATCTTTTTGTTACAAAGTGATGAATTTCGAGGGCGAAATTATTTTTAAGGGGGGTAGAATGTAACACCCGAGGCTTTTATGTTATATAAATCATCAAAGGAATCTTTTTCTACACAACACTTGCTTGGCTTTCTTTACACGCAATCGCGACCTTCCTCGACAGCTTGCGTCGTACGCAATACCGAGTTTCACTAAACAACAATATGCTATTAAAACTAGCCGTTATGAATAGTAACAACCACTTTTTAAAATTTTATAATTTTTATTTTTCAAAATGGAATTCATTTTTGGACTCAGAATATCGAAATTAGCCTAGGGTGAAATTTTGATATTTTTCTGAAAACTTTCAATTTTTGATGAATAGTGAAACCACTAAGTGGTAGGTTAAAAACTGAATTTTGCATAAAACTTAATTTTACCGCTTCTGTGAATGGAATTTCAAAAATATGACAGACACGGTTGATATCAGTAAGTAAAATGTGGTTCAATGAGATAAAAATAATTTTTTTGGTGAATAGTAACTTTTTACTTTTTTTACCGCGGTTAATAGTAAATAAGGTAACTAAGGGTAAATATGATATTACTATTACCCTAACACATGTCATAATTCTATTGGATAAGTGTAATTCGACCAAAAACAAACTTAGGAATAAAATATGACCATTTAGGCCCACTTGGATTAGATTAGGACATTTATTATTAATTTATTTAAAGAAGGGTTAAAATAGTTAAAATCAATGTTTAATAAGTAAATCATTTTTAATATGGGGTTATACATAAGATAAATTCGACTATAAATATTCATTAGAAATCTAAAAAGATTTCCTACATAATGGTATTTTATTTGTAATTTTTAGACATTAAATAATTTAATTTATTTATGACACAATGATGATGCAGTAATTATCTTATTAATGAAATATTGACATAATTGATGTTATAAACACCAAAATAAATGTAATTTGAGACTTTTTATGAATTCCACTAATTTTATAGGTTACTATGATATATTAATGTTGATTTAATAAACTTGGTTCGAACATATAATTCTGTTATGACTTTCACAAAAATCATATATCAAATAGTGTCAAAATTGACACAAAATAGTTTTTAAATAAAATATTATATTATTAATTGTTATTGTATTCCTAAAAATCTAAGGTTCGGAAAAATGACTTATATAAGGATATATATATTAATAATAAACAATTTGGGGTTCGTTTGGCATGTTATAGTAAGTTTATTAACCATATAGTGAAAGAAAACAAAAAGACACGGTAAAAGTTAAATTATTTAACTTAGAGTTAAATCTAATTGATAAGGTTAAAATAATACCCTAAACTTGTCTAAATCCTATTGGTTGATAGGATTTCGACCCATCCCCACTTTATCTTCGAAATAAGACCCTTGGGAACCATTATAAACCGATTTTGACTTTAATATAAAATAATATTTTGAGATATTCCTAAGGTGCCCCTCTCCTCCCTTATAAAAGGGCACCTCCTCCCCCTCCTCCTCACACCAAATTGAGCACTCAAGCTCGGCCAACCCCTGCCATTTTCTCCTCTCCACTTCCCTAGAATAATACTAGTGGTCCTGGTCTTCTTCAAAGACCAATCTTAGTTCCCTAAGTGGAGGATTCAAAGAGGCGTTCCAAAGAAGAGGTAATATCCATTACCGATCTTTTCAATTTCTTTCTTCTTCAACTTCTTCTTCTTTAGTTGTTTCATGATAAAGTAATAACATCAGTATTACTTACATACTGATATGTTATTATAAATATGAAACAAACCTAATTCACCTTCTATCCATCCCACAGAAAAATGAAATCACCGCGCGTGCGTACGTACGGAATACCGTCTGCACGCCGTGGTGTAATCTATTTTTCCACCATCACTTTACAAGGATGGGTATAATGGTGTAATGAGTAACTATTTATGATTATTATAAAGTAATATTGATACTGAAATAATATATATATACTCCAATACAGTTCCACGATCATAGGAACGATATCATCACTCGTGCGTACGTACGGAATACCGTCTCCACGATGTGATGCGACTCGTTCTACATGATCATCATTACATAGTAATTATATAAATGAATTGAATGAATAAATATGATATATGTTACACTAATACCATTCTGGATATAAGGTATCTATAACCTTAAAAGAAGAATAAGAATGTATTTGGCAAAACACGCATAAGAACAAAAGGCAATAAAGACCCGAGTAACAAGTAACAATGAAATATTACTAACAAGAAGCTAAGAATATGACCATATACGATATCATATCAATATGTATGATTCTGGAATAAGTCAATAACATTATTTAAACCATTATACAGGAGCTTCAGACACGTACAAAGCAAATCGGACCTAAGGTAAGGGAAAATACCACAATCTTATTTTTATCCGAGATTGTTTATTCGTAAGTATTTACTGGGGTGTATTTTATCATCCACATCCATGTTCCCTCAATATGTAATATTGTCTCCATCCACTTACAATAGTTTAAATCCAATTTTACCCTTCGGTGAGTTTTTAGTAAAGAATATGAAAGGAATCTTTTGTCGTTTTTTTTCGTACAAGGTACTTTTTGACTTTTCCGACAAAGGTACAAAGAATGTTTTTTTTAACTTATACGGCATGTATGGATTTTTAAAACATTATTTCCAAGAAGATTCCTTTACAAGTTTTCAAGTTTATTTTTAATCAACTTCTTTTATTTTAAAGTTGTATGACATGTTATGAAAGGAAAAATGTTTTTTTGAAGAAGAAATGATATTTTCCTCAAGAATGGAGTTCTAGTGTTTTATCAAAATTATTTTCCATCTAAGATAATAAAGGGTTCTGTTTTATCCCTATTATTACATTTATTTGATCATGTTGTGATTGAATTATTTTTATGAATTCCTTTATCTTATATGAATTGTTTTATGATGTCATGATGTTTAAGATTCCAATTTGTATTACATGGGTTATGCAATGATGTATGATTTATGATTATGTGGCACACATAAGAAAGGATTCATTATAAGATGGGCGGGACCTATATCTCCCTCCAATGCATTGGGTAAAGATTTTATATCTCATGAGATAGACAGGGCTGGAACGGTAGGTTATACCGGTTCAGTGAAACAGGACTGAAACGAGGGTTACTCGATTCAGAAAGGGACTTTGTCCACTAAGATAGTCTTGGCAATGAGTCATGACTAACAAGAAATGATTTTCCATGATTATGTGTGCATGCCACAAAGTTTAAAGTTTCATGTTATGATTATGGGGATCTCATTTTCACTTCTATGATTTATTCCATGTTAAGATATTATGATCACTTTTGCAGGTTATGATTTTCAAAAAGATATGATATGATTTTTATTTCCTTTATTTGCCCTTGCTGAGAATTTGAGCTCACCCTTTTATGTTTTCTTTTCCCCAGGTCAGGAAGATGGATATTAAGTAGAATATGCTAAAAGGGACCCTAGATATGATGAAATAACTGGGAGACACTGTAGAAGATTTATGAACCAGTTGTTTATGTTTCCCAGTTTCTAAAGACACTATACCTATACGGTCCTTTGTGGTTTTGTCATATGTTGTAATAAGTGTGCTTCAATTTTGAAGTATTAACAATGTATGTAAAGTATGGGTCGTTATAGGATTTATGTGTATATATATATATATATATATCATATACTTACTTCCATTCAAGTCAATAAGGAAAGGAAAACAACGTTCATGTGTACGTACGGCCTACCGTCTCTATAAATGATGTATTTCCACTTTGGAAAATTGCCCTATACCCATGGTTTCAAACTGTGGGTATATCCCATAAAACTGTGGGTATGGGCTATACCCACGGTTTTATGAACTATGGGCTCCCGAGGTGTCAGGATAACCCTATACCCACAGTTCGGTAGAAACAGTGGGTATTTCCCACTGAAATATCATATTACTAATGATTCTGGTAAACCGTAGGTATACATATTTACCCACTATTTATAGAACCGTAGGTATACATTTTTACAGCCGAAATTATATATCCACAGTTAATTAAACCGTGGGTATAGATAGTTTTATTCATAGAAAACATACCCATGGTTCAACAAACCGTGGGTATAGATAGTTTCAAAGCAGTATATATACCCACGGTTTGTTAAACCATGTGTATAGATGGTTTTCCCAGAAAAAAAAACCTTCCCACATTAACCACTGTGAAAAAATAAACTTTACCCCCCCCCCCCCCTCCCCACATCCCCCACTAGACTTGCAGCCCCTCCCCCCTAGACCTGCAGCCCCCCATCCCCCCTGGACATACCCACCCTGCAGCCCTCCCCCTGGACGTGCAGCACGCCCCTTGGACAGACCCCCTGCTGCAGCCCCCCACTGGACCTGCAGCCCCCCTGGATAGAACCCCCCCCCCACACACAAACACACACACACACATAGGACCCACATCCCCAACCCCTCCCTTCCCCCTGGATAGACCCCCCCCCTCCCCGAACCTACAGCCCCCTCCCCTTAGACCCCCCCCCCCACACACACACACACACTAGACCCCCAGGACCCTGGACCCCCCCCCCCCTCTTGGATAGCCACCCTCCCCCTGAAACCCATGAGACTTCTTGTGAAACTATGGGAAGATGACAGAGAGTGTTCTACCTCAACAATTGATCAGATATTAGTGTATGTTCTGGTCTGGTATATTCAAGATTTTTGATAAGGAGCAGGTTTAGGTCCTACTATGGTTAGGGAAGCAGAACCAGTTCCGGTAAAGGAAAATGCTTTGGAGTTTCTCCAGAAAATAACTCACACCTTCTGAGGTAATGTTGAACCCTATTAAGAGGAGGAGTGTCTTGAGAAGATAGTGATATTGTTTTATTTTTATGACAATCTGGAGGCTGTTAGAGTAAAATGTGTTTCATTCTTGTTAGAGGGCCCTAATCGAAGATGTTGGGACTTAGTTTTTCAAACTATGATGACTGTAGAGATATGTTGAAATATTTCAAAATCATTTTAAAAGAGCATAAGTGTCCTGAGGCCCTAGCTTATTCATGATCCTGGGAGTATATTTATCTTTACAAAGGTGGTTGATCAGTGATGGAGTATACCAATCATTTTGCTGAACTAGTGCAGTACACACCCTATATCATTTCAAATTAGTAGATGAAATCTTAGAAGTTTGAGATGGGACTACGAATAGGAATTTATTCTCAGGTATTTTTTTCAAGGTGAAAGCTTACAGTGAGGTAGTTTATCATTCTTTCAAGGTTTAGATTAGCTTGAAAGGAATTTCTAATTACATTGGACACCCCTTGTACACCCCCTAGACCACCCCTGGACACCCCTCCCCACTCCCCCTGCAACCCCTCTCTTCCCCGCTGGACAAACCCCCTGGACACCCCCTGGACACCCCTCCCCACTCCCCCTACAGCCCCTCCCTTCCCCCTAGACAAACCCCATCTCCCCTTGTCAAGAATAATGGCATGAAGATCTATTGCATGAAGATGTGTTGAAGATGTGTGGAATATATATACATATATATATATATATATATATAAAGAGTGTATTTGATGTGTTAACATAAATAATAAGTCTTGGAAGAGGAACGAGGGTGAATGTATAAATGGAATAATTTCATAATGAAATGACATTCATGATTTGGAGATATTGATATGTGTTTGGAACATGGATGAATGTTGATAAAGGATGGAAATTGGATGTGGATCATGTTCCCTGGTTGAATTAAAGAGATGGATGATATATTAAAGCTATAATTGATCTTAATATATGAAATATGGAACTGATTTAAAATACATGAATGATGGAGCAATTTTTAACTAGTTTAGTAGGCTGAGGTTAAACAACATTTCAATGGCCTGCATAAATATTGTTGCACAGGGAGTCCGAAGCTTCCTTGAAGCTATTATAGAATGGTAAATATGACTGTAGGTGTGGAAAATCAGGATAATAGGCATTTTTCATGAGGAAAAACATGCAGCATGTGAATGCAACTCTTGCATGGTTCAAATGGTTGCATGAATCAAGATTTCGGGTATCATGTCAGCGATGTTTTGAATGAAGATTTTTCTTAATATATATTCCATAGTATTAGGAGTCTTAAATGAAGAATAAATTGTTGCAATATTCATTATGTTCTAATGGGACATAGTTCGTGATGCGCTCCTTAATGCTATGAGGGAGTTCTTTAACTAGGCCTCAATGCCCTATGGAATCAACTCCAATTTTATTTCCCTGATCCCAAATAAGGAAAATGTTGTGGATGTAAAGGATTTCAAATCTATTTCTATTGGGAATACCTTTACAAAAAATATTAAAAAAATTATTTCTATGAGGTTAGGTCCCATTTCTCGTGGGTTTATCTCTTCAAATCAGTTTTTCTTTATCCCTGGTAGGAATATTCAGAACTGCCTCTGAATGTGTTAACATCATGAAATGAAAGATTATACATGGTAACTTTGCTTTAAAGCTTGATATCTCAATGGAATTTGATACAATAAAGTAGGGATTTATTTTTGAAATGCTCAGAAGGTATGGACACCCCCCCTACACCCATATGCCCCCCTAGACAGCCCCCTTCAACACCCACATGCCCCGCCTGGAAATCCCCCTAGACATCCCCCTTTCACACCCACTGGACACCCCCTCCCCCCTAGACACCCCCTTGGACAGCCCTCCTAGACAGCCCCTTGGACCCCCCCCCCCCCCCCGACAGACCCTGGACACCCCCTCCTACCCCTGACAGACCCTAAACACGCCCTCCTAGACACCCCACCTGCACCCTCCCCCCTGCCCTGCAGACCCCCCCCCCCCCCCCCGGACAACCCTTGGACACCCCCTGGACAGCCCCCCTAGACACCCCACCTGCACCATGCCCCATTCCCTACAGACCCCCCGACCCCCCCCCCCCCCCGAACAGCCCTTGGACACCCCCCTGAATATCCCCTCCTAAGCACCCCACCTGGACCCTCCCACCTGCTCCTGATAGTTTAATTCATATGAATACAATGGTTATCGATCCACCAAACCAACAAGTTACATTTAATCAAGATTTCTTTATGCCAGTACATATTTTTACCATCAGTGATACCATTTGGAATCTGATGTATAGACCTTTAAATCTTGGCCAGGAAAACCCCCATTGGAGACTTCGTGAAGACTAAATATTATATTTAAGAAGATATAATAATGTTATCAAAACATTCAATTTGATGATGGTTAAGAACAACCTGTTTAAAATAGAGGTTACAACATGCCTTGGTAAACAAAATGTTGGGAGTCGGATAGCCTGGAAAGACAATAGGGGAACCTTCCCAGTTGTCGAACCATATGTTTATGTTTCCTCATTCCACATCCACTGAGACTGCTTCTTGAGAACTATAATTTTTCCATGAAACTCCTTCCATATCCATGAGAATTTCCTCCCTATATGCTCAAGGTCGGATCAATACTTTGACAGATATGAAATTTCCCCATAGAGAACGACCTTCAAGAACCTCCCAAGAAAACTTAGCTCACAGAATGCGCATTTATCCCTCGACACTGCATAAGTTGATACCACCATCTACCACTGGTCTGGCCATCCTCATCCACACATCCCTAGGAAAATTTTTCCTCCCCATGAGAATACAATATGAAAGAAGTCATTATCTTTTCAATATTTCCCAACACCAATTTCGAATCCATTAGGACTGATAACACATGAATTGTAATGGAGATAAGGATGAAATTCAATAGCGTAATTCTTCCACTGAAGGATAAAAAGTGGTTATGGGGGCTGGTGCGGTGGCTGGTGTAGTGGCTGGTGCGGGTTGGAGTGGCCGGTACGGGCGGGAAGGCAAGTAGTAGGAGGATGGTAGGGGGCTGGTGTGGGCTGGAACTGGTGGTTGGGGCTGTTTTGCAGGTGGAAGAGGGCGGGCATGATTGTTTTGTAGGAGGATGGGGGTGGGAGCTATTGTGGTGGCTAGTGTGGGATGGATTGCAGGTGGTCACGGCGTGAGCGCGGCAAGACCGCGGCGTGACCGCGGCGTGAATGCAGCGTGACCACGGCGTGAGTGCGGAATGACCGCGGCGTGATCACGGCGTGACTGCGGAGTGACCACAGTGTGACTGTGGTGTGATCGCGGCCTGACCACGGCCTGACCACGGCCTGACCACAACATGTTAGCCTAGTCCAGCGACATCTGCGGGGTAGCATCTTCCTGCCAGGAGCGAAGGGAGCGGGAGGAGGTGAGGCAATATTCTAGTCGTCACTCCGCTGGAAAAAATTGTGATTTTTCAGTCTCAACATTGATCACAAGGCTCATGGAATACTATCAGAGAGCTGATCATCCATCAGATTCCTCATTGTTACAGAAAGATCCAAGTACACTATATGAGGTGTGTGTTGTTTACTATTCTCCCATAGAAAAAAAATAATGTAGAATCATTTTCTCTACAAGGGTCCAAAAACTCATCCGATAATCGGGATCTTAAAAATATCAAACTATGAAGGACAATTTTCTAAATACAAATATCATTATAAAAGTATTCTCAAGTCTTCGTATTATCCAACATTTACTATGATGTCCCTTCAGCACTTAGATGGTCCTTGTAGAAAACAAGTAGAAAGCTTCACCCACATCTCCAATGTTGTCTACGAGTGACTAAATATTTTCATGAGATACTCAATCAAGAGATTTGCAACCTGAGGGGCTCCCTCCCCCATTAACTATGGGTGGGTAATGTATCTAAAACTCTATTTAGGTATCATAAATCTAATTCTGACATGACTACGAACCGTCATGGGGTGTCGTCCTAGATCAGGGCCAAATCACTGCATTACCGCGGCCTGACCAAGGCGTGACCGTGGCGTGACCGCGGCGTGACCGCGGTCAGTTGGCCTGGTCCATCGACATCTGTGGGGAATCATCTTTTGTCCAGGAGCGAAGGGAGCAGGAGGAGGCAGGGCAACATTCCGATCGTCGGGCCACCGGTAGAAATTGTGATTAGTCAGTATCATTAGTGATCACAAGACTCATGGAATACTATCACAGAGCTGATCATCCATCAGATTCCCCATTTTTGTAGAAAGCTCCAAATACACTATATGAGGTGTGTGTTGTTTACTGTTCTCACACAGAAAAAAAAGATAATGTAGAAGCATTTTCTCTACAAGAGTCAAAACACTCATCCGATCATCAGGATCATAAAAATATCAAACTCTGAAGGACACTTTTCCAAATACAAATATCATTATAAAAGTATTCTCAAGTCTTTTTATTGTCCAACATTTACTATGATTCCCCTCAAGCACTTTTATGGTCCTTGTAGAACACAAGTATCAAGCTTCACCCTCATCTCCAATGTTGTCTACAGGTGACTAAATATTTTCATGAGAGACTCAATCAAGATATTTGATACCTGAGGGCCTCCCTCCCCATTAACTATGGGTGGGTAATGTATCTAAAACTCTATCTAGGTATCATACATCAAATTCTGGTAGGACTGCAAACAGCCGCGGGGTGTCGTCCTGGAGCAGATCCAAATCACGGCATTACGGCAGCGTGATCGCGGCATGACCACGGTGTGACCACGGCGTGTTGGCCCAGTCCAGTGAAATCCGCAGGTAGCATCTTCCGGCCAGGAGAGAATGGAGCGGGAGGAGGTGGGGAAACATTCCGGTCGTCACCCCGCTGGAAGATATTGTGATTAGTCAGTCTCAACATTGATCACAAGACTCATGGAATACTATCACAGAGTTGATCATCACTATTCTTTGGTTTAGAAGACATCACACCTCCGTTGTAGGGGTTTCATTATAAAATCAAGTATGTTTGATTAAAGATGCATGGGCTTTGTCATGAATATTGGAATAAAGATCTATTTCATGAAGATGTGTTGAAAATTTATATATGAAGAGTGCATTCGATGTGTTAACATAAAGAAGAAGTCTTGGAAGAGGACCGAGGGTGAAGGTATGGATGGAAGAATTTCATAATGGAATGATATTCATTATTTGGAGATATTGATATGTGTTTGGTGTCTCAAACAAGGGATTAATCACACCCACAAACAATTAATTAAAACAGCATCAGAAAAAAAAATCGGCATGACCCATCTGTATTTCGGACATCCATGCCAAAGGAAAAGAAAATAAACATAAGCAACACAGTAAAATCAGACAAAAATTAAACACACTATCAATACCTCAACTACCCCGATCTCCCTCCCCTGCAAAGAAAACCGCATAGCCGCCTCCAGTGCCCTTTTATCCCCCTTTGGAGAATATAAGTACCCTACGTTTTTAGAAAGCGGTAAAAGTACTAAGTGGATGATAAGATAAAGAAAATAAAATAAAAACTCAACTATAAAATACCTATTTCCTCTTCCCCAGCACAAATGAATGGGATACTCGTGTCATTGCAGACAGAGCTTCAGCAGGATTATTTCCATGTTTCCAAGATTTGTCACCCTTGTATTTCCCAGACATATGCATTATGAAAAGGTGTTTGTTCAGGTAATGTTGCTACGAACAGTTCCAGTGTAAGCATTGGTAGTCTATGAACTAATAATGTAATAACTACTACAATAATGATGTTAGTATAAACATTTCTAGTGTGAATAATACTTCTGTAAGAAATTCTAGTGTAATGTTACTACTAATGAAGCCAAATGTGTAAATATATAAACTTTTCTAGTGTAAACATTTTTGTTAGTATGGGATTCTAGTGTAAGTACTCCTAATATAAAGGTTACAGTAGAAGCCATGCTAATGTAAGAAATTATAATTAACCACTTCTAGTCTTATTCTAGTGATGCTAATGTAAATATGTATTTGAACCTGTTTTTGATGGTGTCAAATATTGGAATATTGGGATTGATCATCAATTTCCTTGTGTTTAATGCTGCTACTAAAAATAACAGAACCTTTATAATAGGATTGGGAAAATTATTATATGTTTCATGTTATATAAATTCAAATATTAAATAATATAGGGGTAATAACTGCCTAATGTTTATGCTCTCATAAAAAAGCACCTTAAACATCCATGTCATACAAGCACAATAATTATGAGAATGATTTCTTTAAATGAAATATTAGTAGAGATAGAGATAAAATCATCTATACTCACTAGATTATAAGCATCATCATACATGATCTATCTGTATATGCTTTATCACTGGACTCCTCTTTTATTTCTAGAAGACTTGATGGTTTACTTTTTATCACAGTTCCAAGTGATTTCTTAGGTAATTTTTCCTACACAAAAACTTCAAATGCACAATTAGTGACCAAAATTGAAAAGATTATATAAAATCTATCAAAATAAAAACCACGGGTACTATTTATATAATGCACAAGTATTAATAATAACCCTCAAATCTTCATCATAATCACTTTAGATAAACCGGAAGAATCCCTCTCAGAAACCTTGGGGGCAGAAAAAATGACTTTTTTAGAGAGTAGACTGCCCATTCAAAGTAGGAGAAGCTTTAGAAGGAGGCTCCTAAAATAGAAAATAGTTTAATAATCATTAAAAAATAATGAAACAAAAAAATTCATATTTTTATTGGTTTTTTAGAAGCATACCAAGAAATAAGAACCATAGAACACTCTTATTGATAGTTGATAAATGCTCACTCCTTTCGGAATCACTTTCAAAATATCTTAACGAATCAGAGCTACTGTTGGGATTCACTTTCTTATCAGAAGAAATAGCGATGTTTTTAGCACTAGTGTGGGATGGCTTAGTTGAAATTACAGGCTTGACAATAGTATCCTATAGAAATGAATTCAATTACAATTAATACACAAGAGCCTCATCCATCCTTCCTTCATTTTAGTAAGTAGCAATCAATGGAGTAAACAAAATAAAATTTAGTTTTTGGACCCATAGATAGAAGCATCAGAAGGAACTCTGACACCACTAAAATTTGATTCAGTTTTTTGAGAAATTTTATAATATTATTAAAATTAATACTACCTGGGGTAAAGACATTTTCATTCATCATTATGTGGAAATTAAATTCATGGTATTATTTTCCTTTTCAAAGAAAATCTTGCTTGACATAGTCATATATGTTGGTATCAGCACACACTTGTCTTCTTGTTGCCCTGCACATGTACAGAATATAATTAATATCATTCGAATACAAATTGAAAGGTGTTTAAACTACATGCATAATTCATTTTCATATTTTAAACTGGTTGTATATTTCATTATTCATGCACGTTCATTTAAATATAAATTGAAAGTTGTTTCTTTTATTGTGTTATAAGTAGTTTGAATGTAATAATCATTGTATTTTAAATAATATTCAAACATATCTTACTAAATACAATCATAGACAGAAAAAAACCACGATAATTATTTGAAAACACATATAAAAAACACACCTAAGTGAAACATACCTTTAGGCGAGACAAGATACATGGAATCCCATACCTGCAACCCAACTGAAAATAACATCATGAAACCAAACACATTCAAAGATCCAGTCATACATGAGATTATAAAATTTCCATGAACACTGAGTTATGTAGCCAAAAAACACCAAGTGCCCCCCTGCACCCCCCCCCCCTCACCCAACCCCACCCCCTGCACCAATCCCCCCTGCACCCAGCCCCACCCCCTGCACCTATCCCCACCCTCCCTGCACCTAGCCCAACCCCCTTGAACCCCCCCCCCACCTGCACCCAACCCCCCCCCCCCCTTCCTGCACCCATCCCCATCCCACCTGCATCCAGCCCCACCCCCCACCACCCAACCCCCCCCCCCCCTCCTTGCACCCAGCCCCACCCCTACACCCAACCCCACCCCCAGCACCCCCCCCCCCCCCCCGCACCCATCCCCACCCCCCATTCCCCCCCCAAGTATCCATCCCCACCCCCTACACCCACCCCCCATCCCCACCCTCCCCCCGCACCCACCCCCCTGTCACCCTTCTTACAAAGCTACGTATAAACCCAAAAAAATATCTATCATTTACCATATCATTCAGGGACTTGGGATCTCAAAAAAACTAAATATTTCAATCAATAGAAAAACTTCACATTTTACAAAATGAAAATTTTAGAAATAACAACTGTGGAATATATTCCTCTTTTACCTACATTAATTTAGACTTGTCAATTCAATAATTTATGAAAAATAAAGAGATAATAAATGGAATCTAATGTCACTATATGGGATATCATTTAGAGCAAAGTATTATATGGTATTAAGGTAATCGCTTACCCATATGCATGACTAAGGATTATAATGTTAGATTTATGTAAATGCATGCGAATATTTATGCAGAACTTTTCAGAAGAAAACAAATTAACCATTCTCATCCATACAAAAATTCAATTCAAGTTCTTAAAGTACATAAATAAGTATCCCTACTAAGTCAAAAATGGAGGGGATTAATATCCCCCCATCACCAATATCCCCATACCCATTTCCATGCCAATCATCATCAACATCATCAGCAACAGCAGCAACATTGTCATCAGCCTCATCACCAACAGTAGTATCAGCGACATCCTCACCACCAATAGCTCTATCTCCACCACCTTTGTTGCCACTACGACCCTCATTGGCATCACTCGATACATCATTTAAAGAGCGTATTGATGCCATATATGATTCAAAAGTATCAATATCCTATGATGGAAGTGACTGACTCAAAATTTCTATAGATTTTATGAAATATTCGGTCATCAGCTTAATTCTTTCACGCTCCTCTAAAACTAATTTATTTGCCTCAGCTGCTTCAGCACGAGCGATTTCTAGATCAAAGGTCTAGGAGGCTTGAGAGGATCCCGATGACGACCAATACTTATAGGGTACAATGTTTTTCCCTAGTTGACATTGTACTCTCCCCAGGTGCTCCTCACCTAATACCTGACTTAAATGATCATGTGGCCCTAAGTTGTCATCTTCCTTGGCATTGAAGGCCTCAAAGGCAGACTGTTGAAATTATAAACATATTAAATTATGAATTTCGTATAAATATTTACAATATAAATACAAAATCTTACAATTTTATCTTGTGTATGTGCATTTACTGCACTTCCATCCTTTTTCTTTCTACTAGAGAAAAATAATTTGGCACGAGGTACGGGACCTTTGATGCCCAATTTAGCATTCTACAAATGAGAAATGCACAAATCTAGATTAGTACCATATATTATAAGTGCACAAATCTGACCTATGTCTATTCAATAATATTTTCAATTGAACATCTTGTATAACATCATAATACCCGGTTAATGTACCTGGTGCTTTTCATGATCGGGCATTGTAGTGCGACCCAATGTGTGAAAATATGTCATTGAATACTTATTCTTTATGTTTTTCTCTGACACTTCCTAAAAAAATTCCAATACAAGTAATAAGAGTTAAATTTTATATGTCAACCATTAAATATTGAGATTACCTTAAACTTAGCAGTCTTCTAATGTACAATCATTTTTTTCATATTGAGTTTTTGGATAGTTGGGGAATATGGGTACCCCCTCTAAGTCAGTACCAACCTTTCTATTGCAAACAACATAAAACTCATGCTTGTATGAGTGCTAGAACTCTCCAACATCCGTCAACCTTGTTGTCTTAGCAGCTTCTCCATTGGGAAAGTTAAACCGAATCTGCAATGAACATGTTATTTCATTTAAATACACCAATAATATAGATATGAATTTATATAATTTTCTTACCCATATTTGATCCCATTATTTTTCTTTAATATCTTTATAGATATGTCTCCATGACACTAGTTCCACCGGAATGATATCGTGATACTTGTCCAAAGTGGCCATGAAACTTCTACACTATGTTGCAGTTGGACCTACCATCTGATTTTGTCGATTGTAATCCACCATTAGCTGTTTCTAGTGATTCCAAACTTCCTTCATCCGAGTGAACCCACATCGCCTAGTAGAATATAACATTTAATAAGAAAAAGAGGGGGAAAGAAGAATTAAGTCACGGTACAACATGACAAAAATAAAGTGATATAATTTGAAATAGTTATAATCAAAAAACCGTCTACAGATTACTCAATAGACTGTGATAGATCTGTGGGTTGTCCTGATTTAGAAACCTCTGTAGGAAGTGTCTGATCCAATGCATGATTTGGGTGACCTTCATGCACTGGAGTGGAAGCTAATGGAACAAACTCATCATATGTTGGCTGGATAGTAGGAATTTGAGGCGGTGTAGACACGGCAGCATATGGGTAGTAGGATGTGGGATACATCATCAGATATGGATATGGTAAAGGTGGAAACATCTGTGGAGGTAGTGTAGTCATGGAATTTGAATAAGAGGGTACCTGAGATGATGATGGAGGCATGGATAAAAACATCCCTGAAGACTCAAGAGGATGGAAAGGTGTGGTGGAAGGGGTTTCTGATGGTAGGTCAGTGTGGAAACAGGTATGACTAGTGCTCTGTCTAGGTCTAGGATCATCCCCACTCATACCCATGCTAACCAGATTATGAGTCAAATATGGTGGAACTAAATGTCCCTAAAAAATTGATAATTAATATTTACATGAAATTATATGTAATGTAGAAAAAAACATTACAAATATAATACTCACTGATGGAAGCGAAGGCAACGTACGCTCATGACCCAGTTGATCGGGATCAAATAGTCGCTTCCTTCAACCTTCTGTAGTATTTGGAATAATCTATATAAGAAAATATGATTTAATGAAATGACACCAGAAAATACAAAAAAAAATATTTCATTCCAAACTGAAACATAATTAAAGTAATTATAGTAATATGAACTTGAGAAACTCATGTTAATATGAACTGAATGAACAGTGAACATATATGGTTGATTCTATATATTACTGACCACTACTTCAGGTTCAATACCAACTCTCACAATGGGACAATTTTATTCATCAAATACAATATTTTGGCCAACACCAACGGGGACGTCAATAGTGGAAATTTCATCACCAGCATCATGAAAAATATGTCTGGGTATTACGTCATTAATGACACCATAATCAGGTCTCAGATGATCTTTCACATAAAACGCTTGTTTATCCATTGATGCCAAAATTTATGGTCCATCGGTACACAGGCATAGACTCATATCAATAACTCTGAATCCACAGTCATCAATAAATGTACCATGACGTCTCATTGAATCAAACCATTTATATTTCATCATAGTGAATCTACCTTGAGAGTAGTAATCCAATATAAATATTTTATCAACTGGACCATAATAATACACATCTTCATATTGAGGCCGACTATCTGATACACTGGCATAAAAATCTGTTGTAGCAGTTAACATAACGTCATCATGTTGTGTTCTCATTTTCACCACTTGATCCATTGTAACAAATTTATACCCATTTATTATTAAAGATTTAAATTCACGAACCAATGAATTAGGACCGAAAGACGAAGCTCTCAATTCTTGAGAAACAGAGTCAATAGGTACACTCAACACCTGAAATATATATGAATAATACAATTAAATGGATATCTATTTTTTAAACTAATTAAATTAATTGTAATACCTTTGATTTTAACCAAGCAGGAAACTCTTGGCTATGAAAAGCCTCTCTCCTTCTCAAAGACAAAGATCGATGAACTCTAATTATAATTTTTTTATGTTCCCTACATAAAATGATAATAAAAGTGTAAGGTATATGTGAAATTTCATAATATGAGATAACATAGAAATATCCAAATTACTTGCTTGATATAGTGATCGAACAAACCACAATTAAACAAGACTGTGCGATGTTCATCTCCCGCTCTTCAAGGCTCAATTTAGCCAATGTATAAGACCCAACAATTCCTCTTGTTTGGGGAAGAGATGGAAACGAGGTCTCAATTTCCCCATACTGGTCATATTCATTTCTCATTGGTCGATTATGTCTTGTGGTGACATCAGACAAATACATTGAACAAAAATCCATACATTCTTGAGCCAGATAACCCCTCACAATCAAACCTCCAGGATAATTCTTGTTTCGAACATATTATTTCATTGTGCGCATATTTCTTTCAGTAGGATACATCCACCAAAAAGAAACTAGTCCCCCAAAAAGTGTTTCAGTTGGAAGATAAACAATTAAATGCAACATGAAAGTGAAAAAGGATGGAGGAAAAATCTTTTCCATATCACATAAAATTAATGGTGCCTCCTGCTTCATTTTTATCAAGAATGACTTGGATAACCTTTTAGCACAAAGGTATCTAAAAAATGGCACAAGTGAATCACTGTCACCCTTGAATTATTGGATAGAAAATTCTGAATTTCTATTGGAATTAATTCATGAAGAATGATGTGATAATCATGAGTTTTCAGATATTTTAGTTTCACATCTCTTCTGTTGACTCGTTTAGATATGTTTCTGGAATACCCATCAGAAACCTTGATATTCTCCAATACTACCAGAAATTGATCTTTCTCTAATGGTTTCATCAAATAATAAGCACAAGGGACATTCTATTTGTTTTCATCGGTACACACAGGATGCATTTCTAGTCTAATACCCCAATCCAACAAGTCTCGACAAGATTCGAAGTCGTCTTTGGTATTTCCCTTGATATTAAGAAGAATTTAAAGCAACATTTCACATATATTTTTCTCAATATACATTATTTCTAAACAATGACGTAACAAATTGGTAGACAAATATGGTAATTCAAAAAAAAATACTTCTCTTTTTCCAATTGTAAGAGGTTTCAGTGTCAACATTCTTCCTCTTTTTAGATTTCAACTGAACTTTACCTAATGAAAAACTGAAATCTTTTAATTCATTAATCACATAACTTCCTGACATACGTTGACGTGATTGTTTAGTCTCAACGGTATTATCAAACCTCCAATGATTCATCCTGTATTGATGATCCATTAGCAAGAATCGTCGATGCCCATGAAACTGAAACTACGATGATATTTAAGCCTTTTCGATCGTGTATTCTTCATAAAAATAGTACATGATAGTTTTACATTCATTCTCTACCCCGAAATCATTGTATAAGTAGGGAAATCATTTATGGTCCATAGAAGGGAAGCACGCATCTGAAACATATTCTTTGAAGAATCATCGAATGTCCGCACATCGAAATACCAAATTTGTTTCAACTCTCTTATTAAAGGCTGGAAGTAGAAATCTATATCATTACTGGGATCAGAAGGTCCAGATTTCAGTATACTCATGAAATTAAAGGGTTTTTTCATACAAATCCACATAGGAAGATTATAAAAATGAATAAAAATTGGCCACGTGATGTGGGAAGTAAGCATCTGACCAAACGGATTAAAACCATCACAGGATAGACCCAACCTGACATTACGCACCTCAGCTGCAAAATCAGGATGTTTTGCATAAAATGTCCACCATGCTAATCCATCTTCAGGATGAACCAACTCATAATTACCTTTAATTCTCTTTGCATTATGCCATCTCATATTGGCTGATATTTCTGCAAACATGAATAGATTTTGAAGTCTGGGAATCAATGGAAAGTGCCATATGAATTTTTTCTCCACACGAGATGGTGTTCTATTTTCATTTGTCTTTCATCGAGATGCAACACATTCTTTATAGTCATTACGGTCGGTTGTTTCCTCCCAAAATAAACTACAATCTTTCGAACAATCATGAACTTTATTAGTATCAAATCCATGCTGATTAATTAACTTCCATGCCTTGTAATGATTTGAGGGAATATCTGCACCATCAGGAATCAATTCCTTCAAAAATGTAAGAATGTAATAAATAGCGGTATTATAAATTCTATACATGGTTTTCCCATGATATAACCACATTAAAAATTCCAACTTGGTCATTTTAGTACATTCCTGATATACTGGTGTTCTGGTATTATCCAATAAATTTTTCACTCTCTCATCATCATCTTTAGTATTTTCCTAATGTGTATTGATATCATTGTATTCTTTCACTAGCATATTATCTCTCTTAGGATGATGGACAAATGGAAACCAATCTAATATCAAATTCTCCATACCACTTCTTTCATTTTGTTCATGACCAGTAGAACATTGACTCGTCTCTACATGGTGATAACAAACATAATAGTTTGTTTGAAATCAAAATTTTGTTATATGGTAGCTAACTTATTCTCGGCTTAACTATGGTCTTCCAACACATTTATAGCATGGACACTATATACAACCTCCATATGAAGCATTTTCATATGCAAAATCTAAAAAATTCTCCAAATTATTTTGAAACGCGGTTGAAATCCTATCGGTACGATGCATCTAGCTTCTATCCATTCTATAAAAAGAAAAATAAAAGTTATCTTCCAATAAACAATGTAAACCATAATTAAAAATTGGATATATACTATATAAAATAAAACTATTAGAACATAAAAACATAATATTTAATTCACATTTTTATTGCAAGTGCCTTTATTTTTATAACCAATTTCAACCCTTTCAGTTTCAGAGATAAATTTCTTACCTTTGTCCTATAAAGGGATGATCAACAAGGTAAACCATAATGGTCCAATAAAGGTTTCATGTCTATTATAGAGTGGTATGTGTCATTATAGTTGAACTAAGGGAGAGATAAAAAAAATTCCTCTTTTAGGTGTAACATAAAAAAATCAACTTTTAACATTAAAACACACACTTAAACATGGGTTATTTAATTTAAAAAGAAAGGGAGAGATAAAAACATTCAGCAATTTCATAAATATTTTAAACGAGACCCTTATCCATGTAATTTAATATTTTCCATGGGTAAAATTATAATTCAAAGAGGGAAATAATTTAAATAAAACCACTTCATCTCCAAGAATTAATGAAAATCATTTAGATAATTTATATAAAACAATCATGGGTATAAAATATTGGTATAAATATACAAGAAGACGAATATAATAAACTAAATCACTTTATGAAGTTTTTTAATAAAATAATTACCTAGAAACACCTACTGCATACAAAGTGGAACAAGTCACAACAAGACTCTTAAAAAGGAAAAGGTCATTTTGGTAAACTAAATAAATTTAAAATAAATTGAAAAATAAAATACACGTTATTAGATTAATATCAAACACTAAATTTTTCACACACCATGATTAGAATTCTCATAATAAATTATACATTAATATATACATATATGAGACATCAAATAAAAAAGGTATATAATTAAGAGATCTGACATTTCCTGTATACTGCATAACCTATACAGCCAAATGGAGAAGATGTTTGATTAATACATGAAGTCTTCATCATTTTTTTAATAAATAAGAAAGAGAAGATAATAATATATCTCAAACTTTCATACTAATCATATCCAAAATGATGAATTGAGAGAGTTGTTCAAATGAGTTTAACTATTGTAAAATTCTTCTTTACCAGTACAAATAAATTTTCAAGTCTTTAATGTGATTGATTTATTCTAAAATCATATATAGTAGAATATCTATGAAGTTTGTGGCATCCCATTTGATTTATAAAACTATGAATGAAGATCAACCATATTGAATAGGTGGGACATCAGAATTTCATTATCGATATAGTTCACAAGTAGAATGAAAAAAGTTTATATTTTATTGGGATTACTTATCAAAAATCCATTTCATAATTTGTACTAGGACAGTCCTAGGACAATGAGTTTAAGGAGATAACATCTCTCAATATTATTTTTATAATAATAAGTAATCCTTTCATATGGGAAAATAACAACAATTCACATGGTAGATAATCTCCTTGAAATAGAGGTGAACATTAACAAAAAAATCCTAATGTTCTCTTGTATTGATTTCCTATTCCATATTTATATACTAACCAAAGGAGAGATAGAGAGAGAGTATGTGATCTTCTCACTGAGTAAGTAAATATGTGAAAAGGTATAAAATTCATATTTGAGTAATAATATACCAATAATGATTCACCCCCTCTAAGTGTTGAACACATCCAAATGTGATCCTAAAAATTATTATTATAGAAAGAGTAGACGTCAAATTCTATTCTCAATAATCTCATGTTGAATATTTGAATTTATTGTTGAAAATCCTAAAATAATTTAAAGGTATAATAATCCTATATACCCCCCTTTGAAAGAAATAATGAAACATATTTATTCTAAGGTGACTAAGAATAAGACAAAAGGAGATGTAAAGATGTTGAGAAAACCTTATTAATGAAAGGGGACTTTCCACTATTTGAAGGTAATTATAGTGGAAGTATTTATATTACATTTTTTATTTAGTATCCTCTTGATGATGTTTAAATGATATCCCACTTAATAAAATAGGAAAAAAAATAGTTATCTTATAGAAGAATCTGGATGAACAATGATTGGGCATGAAAAAAAGAAGATCTGGTAGTGGAATTGACATCAATAGAAATTGACAACAAGTCTACTTCATGTATTACACAATCTCTATGTGAAGAAGATGTAATAAAAGATCTTTCAATTTTTTTATATAAAATATCAAAGTTAAAGTAGACAATATCATATCTGTAAATAATTATGTGATGAGTTATATGATGAATCAAATGTTTATTAGGAAAATACCCAAAAAATATAGAGATATATTAACTATCATTTGCTGCTCTATGAAAATCATGCAAGTAAAGATCACCCAAATTGAAGATAAATCAGAAATTCTGGAGAAATATTTTTAGAAAATGGTGTTTATGTTCAAAAATATCTCCAAATAGGTTGGATATATAAATAACCTGAATGAGAATATTTTATAAAGATAATCAAATTTTTAGAATGAATGTATCATTATAATCCATGAGAGAGAATAAGACAATGTGGGGCATTAAGAAAATAACCAGTCACTAGAAGAAGTAACTATTATCAAGAATTATCTACAAGTAGTTAAGGAAAATATGATTAAAGAGATTGAACATCTTCTAGAATAATTGAAAAAAATGGGTGAAGATAAAACTATTGTGATGCTAATTGAATGTGATGATACAATGAAGAGAATAAAAATGAGAAATAAATTATCAATATATGATTCTTATAATATTAATTTGAATTTAAAAATATATAAACATGCTAATTTAGGTCTTTAAGATAATTTTAAAAAATATTCAACCATAAAAACTACTATAGAGTATTATCATGCTAAAAGTAAATGTATTATCTAACTCAAAGGCCAATTTTTAAGCTAAATATATTTTTAAAAAGTGTGAAAGTTTTAATTTTAAAAAATTTACAAATATTGTGAGAAAAAGTGATTATAAATATACCCTTTTCTAAAGTGTTGATAGATGAGTTTATATTAGAGATTGTTCCCCAAATAAAACCCAACCAATTGATGTAAATGCTATAAAAATCATGCTGTTAGTTTTTGAAAAATTAGACAAAATGAATATTAAATAAGGAAACAATAGATTGATGGTTATTTTTTTACTATAAATTATTTAGGAATAAGGTTGTAGACTACTATAATAATGTGTTATCATATGGAAGAAATATAGAGTCCACATCAATGGGGATGGAGCATAGAAATAAGTAACAACCATATGTGAAATATAATAATATGTATACTAAAAACAAATTTGAAAACCTAGATATCTATATAATATTTTTAGTAGATGTAGTCACAAGAATGATACATGAACATTTAACCCAACTAATAATGTTTCAAAAAATAATAGAGAAATGGGAACACAAAATTTGATATAGGAAGAACATTAATTATTGGGTAGTAGAAAAAAGAAGTTCCTTAAAATCAATACCATGATGTCAAAGATGTGTGGAAAATTAAAGGTGGTAAGTTTCTTCTTTTATATAAAAATAGAAAATTCCATGGAAAATGAAAATAAGTTATGTTTTGTAATGTTAAAGGAACCAAGAATAATAAAATGAAAAATTGATCCAAACTAAAATTAAATGGACTATCCTAGTGAATAACTCTCATGAGAATCCATGTGGAGGAACCAAATACGCTGAGCATATTTCTAAATAATACTTGGAAACCACTCCATTGATTTATATATAGAAAGATAAATACATGAATAATAAATGAAAAGATCCAAAGGGAAATGCAATACTTCCCATGAAGAATAATACTAATTTCAACCAAGGTTGACAAAAAAAATTGACTAAATAGATTCTGAAGTGATATGTGGTAGGTGTAAGAAGGTTGGAAGAAATTCAAATCATTATCCTACAAGTATACCAATCGAATAATAAATCATAAAAATATGAAATAAATAAAAGGTTATGCATGGTACATAATTAATCACGTTGAAAATAAGATCCCTCACAAGTAGATAATAAAATAACCCATGAATCTAAAATAAAATTCATATTCAAAAAAATAGTTGTGTAAGAATAAAGAGTCTAAATGGAATTGGGTGTAAATTGAAAATAATGAAATTATTAAGAATAAATTCTCAATAGGATTGAAGAAATTTATATACTAGGAGTGATAACTTATTCTCAATAATATGTATTTAATTTTTGTTTTAACTATATGGGTAATTAATGGTGATGTTGGTTTTCAATAAGAGAAAAAATAAAGGGAAATAAATTGTAAATACTATTCTAGTTCTGAATTATTCATCATCATATAGCTTAAATTGACCCTTACTAGTGCACTCTCAATAATAGACATCTTGAAATCCATTTATAAATTAGATAAACCTTTATGAATACCTTGTGAAGTGTCTCCATGAGGTGGAGACAAGTGAAGAAATATTTATAATATTCTAGAATGATTAATTGCATATTAATTTGGAATGTGATTGAAAAATTATTTGGAAATGTATGTTCATATATTATCTCATCCCTTTTTATAAATGAATTAGGTCTATTATTATGGTGGATAATTTAATTTAAAAATAAAATGAAGACTGAATAATATTAAAGAGTTTCATATAGTTAATATTTTTAGAATCTTGTGTTGAGAAATGTGGAAAAAATAGGTTATTATTCTAGATATATATAAATTTATTAATTTTTGTCCCTTGGTTTAATATTGAGAAGATTTTAGCATCCCATTAATGAGTTAAGGTAATTTTTATGAGTTGGTATCATATTCTGTTGAACAATGTAAAACCTTAATGTCTAAATCAAGCCCTCTAATTTTCTACACTGATTGTGACTCAAGTAGACTGATAATGAGGGAAATTGAAGTGAAATGACTAGGGGAATCTCCCTTGGGATTTAGGAAATGTCTTCTCTATCAAATATCATCGATTACTATTTTGGATTCTTATAGAGTACCATCATTTAATTTTGAATGATGATTTAACTGGATTAGAAGAGATCTATTTGGTTGGAATACCTCCATCATAACCTATGGGTTATAATAATACCATTTTTCTAAATGTTAAGGATGGTTTTTTGAGTTTAGACTAGAATAATGGATTAGGAAGAATGGAAAGGCTCACCTATGAGTTTTATTGAGATAGAATTATATTTTTAGCCTTCACATAAATTTTTTCAAGTAAATTGATTTTCTAAACTTCACACATGAAAATGTTTTCCCTTTAAATAATTTATTTTCTGGGAGCCAAGTAATTTGGTCATAGGATGTTCGTGTATGTTTGAGTTTCACAAAAGAGGGGAAGAAACCAATCTTAAATGAATGAATCATTTTATCCATGGTAAAACCTCAACCTATTTATAATTAATGTATGGACTATATTTTTCTGGGTCCAAGGAACCAAAGTATTCATTTTCATTATTTTATCCTTAGAATTCCATCATTGTTTTCCACATAGGATCCAATTCTAAGGGTTATTATATAACCAAAAATTCTAATCAGGGAAAGGAAACACATTTATTCCAAAGTAGTTTCTGGATATCTAAGATAAATTTAATATATAAATATGTTCTGAACACCAATAGTCCTTCAAATAATTCAATTATCATGATACATTTCCAAACTAGGAACTTATTTTAAATGAAAATTGACAATATGTGCCTCAATTATTGATTACATATCCAATATCACTTATTGATAACAATTCCAAGAAGACTATTATTCATTAAACTATATAGTTTGAAAGAAACATACCCATAGTCTCAAATTCTGGTAAATCATAATAATAAAACATGTATGATTTATAATCAGAATCTTAGTAATCATGAAAATTATAAATTTAATGTTTACAAAAGGAAACAATAATAGTTTTCAATGATATCTATCACAATTATAACTCATAGAAAAAATAAACTGAAAGAAAAAATATATTTAGATTCACTCTAGGGAACATGATGATGAAAATGTTAATGATATTCCAAACAATGGTTTAGTACTTTCAGGTTTTTTCTCTGTTTTCAATTCATTAAAGTCTCAACTGAATTTATATATAATAGAATGAAAAACAAGGAGAATAAATTTCATATCTAGATGCCAGAGCTAGGGGTAGGAAGTCGAATGCCAAGATGGGACGTTGCCGAAGCTGGATGAAGTAGAGGCAGAGGCCAAGGCCGGTAGGAGAGGGAGACAAGAGGGGGGATGTCGCTGGAGCTGGGGGTAGGGAGTCGGAGGGCAGGACGATGAGGTTGAGGAAAAGGCCTGGAGGGAGGTCAGGAGCGGAGGTGGAGGATGAGGAGGGGAGGATATGGGTGGGATGTGGTGGTCGGATGGCTGGGAGGCGAAGGTCTGTTAGGGGAGGAGAGGGTCAAGGGGTGGAGGTCGGATGGCTGGGAGGGAGTGGTTGGGGAGGGGAGGAGAGGGCCGGGAGTCGGGGAGGATGAGTGTGATGGAAGAGGGAAATAGAAGCGAGGGTAAGGAGGATCCCGATGGAAGATTAGAGAAGCGTGATTGAAGAGGGAGGAGGAGCATGATGGTATGGGGGGAATTGGGTATTGGTTTTCCATGATTTTATTAAAACTGTAGAAATAGATAGTAAAAAAGAGATATCCCCATGGATTTTCTAAACCATGGGGATAGATGCATGGGGAAAGATCCCCTTTCCAGTAGTGTTCATTTCATTTATCTATCTATTATATATATATATATACACACACTGAATATATATATTATATATAAATATAGTTTTATATTCTGGAAGTAAGTAAATCATGATATAAGTAATAATGTCAAGAACAACAAGTCCAAACAGATACGATAAATAAAATGATTATTACCCAAAATTTTGCTTCAACATATAATTGACAAATGAACGGGTAATATAAATTCATAAGTGAATCATATATGATATCATAAAAATGACTATGATTCTTGAATAATTCAATGACATTATTTAAATCATTATACAGGAGGTTCAGACATGAACGGAATAAATTGGACCTAAGGTAAGGGCTATCTTTTCCAATCTCATTTCTAACCAAGATTGTTTATTCATAAGTATTTACTGGGATTATATTTATCATCCATGTTCATTTCTTCTAAAACTATTTTCATAAAATATTTAATTTTCTTCCATGTATTTTTAAAGTCATTTTTACCCTTTGTTGACTTTTACTACATGGTATGAAAGGAATCTTTCATTTGTTTACCATATGAGGTAGTTTTTGAATTTTCTGATAAAAAGTACGAGGAGAACATATTTTTAACTTATACGGTGTGAATGGATTTTTACGATTTCATAACACCTTATTTCCATGAAGCTTATTCTACAGTATTTCATGATTATTTTAAAAAAAATTCTTTTCTTTTAAAATTGCACGGCATTTGGAGAAAAGAAAAATGATTTTCAAGAAGAAAGGATATTTTCCTCAATAATTCATTTCAAGTGTTTATTCAAAACTATTTTCCATCTAAGATTACATTCTTTAATATGGTTATGTTTCAAGTATAATGTTCTTATTATTTATATGGTTTGATTTTGTTTATGATGAAATTATATCCATTATTTTATATGGATTATGTTATGATGGGATGATGTATATGAAACCCATTTTATTCATTGGGTTATTATGAATGACTTATGTTTATTTCATGGAACATGAAAGAATGATTTCATTATGAGATGTGTGGGACCTATATCTCCCTCCAATGTATTGGGTAAAGATTTATATCTCATGAGATAAACATGGCTAGAATGGAAAGTAAATCAGGTTCAGTAATACGGGGTTGGAATGGCAAGTAAACCTGGTTCAGTAATGGAATTTGTCCACTATGATAGTCTTGGAAGCAATTCCATGGCTACTATGGAAATCATATCATGTGCTTAATGGTTTTCCATAATTACATGTATTATTCCAATGCTATTTTTTCATGATTGATGTTTCTTTATAATCTATGCCTTATGCACTACCAAGATTTATTTCACAACTCAATATTTTGATGTTTAAACATTATGTTCATGTTTTTAAGTTAAAATGTATATGGTTTGTTTTAGTTTATCCATGCTTAACCTTACTGAGCATTTTAGCTCACCATTTATATGTTTTATTTTCCCCAGGATATAAAGAAAGTTTTTAGGTAAGAAAACAAAAGGGGAATATCTTTATGGGAGATGTTGAAGATCTTTCAATATGATTAGAAGATTATGTTCTGAGTTCCCAAAGACACTAAACTATTACGGTCCTTGGGTTTTTGTTTTGTTATGTATTAATTATTCTGCAAAATTAATGTAATGCCCATGTATGTCAAGCTTGGGTATCTACACTGGTGGCCCATGCTGGCCAATGTTAGTATCTACCTAAAAAAAGCATACCCTCACGAGTTCAGCGGTGGTTTCAGATTTTTAATCTGAGTTTCTTTTTGTGAGTTATAAGGATTTGAAAAATAAAATAACTTTATTTAATTATTTTATTTACGGTTATGCCATTTTCGGGTTTTTTCACAGGAGGGCCGCGCTGACTAAACTTGAGTCACACCTAGGGTAAACGCGTCATCCTGAGTGCAACAGTTCCATTAGATTTATTATCTGAGTAACAGTTTAAGATTTATTCCATATTTTCAATAAAACTACGTATGCCCGCTAATTAAACCTTAACAAAACTTCGACAGATCATTTCAGGCACTTCAGGCCTCAGAATCGCGTGCCGTCATATTTTTCGGTCTCAAAATAATTCCATATAATTAAAAAAATTATAAAGAATTTCTGGGACATTAAATTCTCCCCACCTTAGGGATTTACATCCCTGAAATCCACAAAAAAAGGTAAAACAACCAAAAGAGGGTACTGAGCATGAATTTGAGCCTCCTGCTCCCATGTTCTCTCATAGAGGTTCTCGTGCTGCCAGCATATGTGCACCAAAGGTATCAACTGCCCATAAAGGACCCTCTCCTGTTGATCTTCAATCTCTACTGGAACCTCTGTATACATCACCCCATCATCGAAGTCCAGCTCATCATGGTTGATGATGTGAGATGGTTCGTGGATGTATCTCCTCAGCAGGAATGCGTGGAAGACATCGTTAAACCTCTCCAACTGCGGTGGAAGATCCAAGAGGTATGATACCTTGACTATCCTCTGAAGTATCAGAAAAGGACCGATAAACCTTGGTGATAACTTGCCACCTCATCCAAATCTCTATAGTCCCCATCGAGGAGAGACTCACAAGAATACGTGGTCCCCCTCCTGGAACACCAAAGTTCTTCGTCTCCTGTTGGCATAATACTTTTTCTGACTTTGTGCTATCTTTACTTGCTGACAAGTGAGGCATTGTGATACGACTCTACCACTGATTTCTTCATCCCTGGCCACCAGTAAGGACACAGAAGGTCATGGTACATCTTCACCACACCAGTATGTACCGCTAGAGGGGATGTATGGAACTCCCTAAACACTTCCTCCCGTAGAGCCACTGGTACCATAGTACATTCTCTGAATAGGATGACGTGCTCCCCACCTTCAAAAAATCCATCAGGTGCCTATCATGTGGATATCTGAGCACATCAATCCTTGCAGTCAGTGTCCCCAAGTTGTGCCTCCCTGACTCACTGAAGGAGTGGGGGAGTGACTGTCAGAGACTGAAGATAAGCTACTCCTTCTTGATCTACATAGGATATCCACAAATCGGATAGCTACTTTGTCGGCTCACTTAGCAATTGTATACCAGATCTTCTACGGAGTGCATCTGCTACTATGTTCCCCTTCCCAGGAGTATAGATTATCTCAAAGTCATAGTCCTAGAGGAACTCTAGAAATCACTACTATCTCAGGTTCAGGTTTTTCTGAGAGAAGATATACCTGAGACTCTTATGATCAGAGTAGAATGTAAAACATTCGCCCGTCATGTAGTGCCGCCATATCTTTAGTGAAAATACAACTGTTTCTAACTTCAGGTCATGGGTAGAATAGTTCTACTCATAAGTCTCTCTATCTTCTCCTGAAAGATCTGTTGACACTTTTCCATCCATAGGAAAGGCTCCCCATTTTTCATCAAAGCTGACAAGGGTGCCACTACCCTAGAGAAGTCGGGTACAAATCTATGGTAGTACCTAGCCAAAGCAAATGTCCCTCTCCCTTCGAGGAGGTAATCCTAGAAATATCTTTTGAAAATATTTCTCCATGCTCTGCCACTCCAGTTTGGAACTGAAATCTCAAAACTCATGCTACCTTGAGGGTAAGTCTAGCTGACTCAAGAGTGATCGACTGCACCCTCCTATGCATGAGTTTATCTTGTGCTTCTTGGGTTTCCTTTTTCACCGACCAAGGAATACCCCATTACCACATTGTAGATAAACCCCAAACTTTTTTCCTAATACAGTCAATCTAAGTGTGAATCGTGGATTCCCATTCCATACCCAAACTAACATCGTAAGTCCTCGACGTTTCCACAAAGAGGTTCCAACTGAAACTCTCACCTCAAGGGTCAGATCACATCGTCATCATAAGTATTATTATCGAGTCTCCTCCTAAATTTACCTCTAGAAGTGAGGGTCAAGTCAACGGTTTAACCAAAAACTCTAGGTCTTGGACAAGATTCTTGGAAGGAAGTAATGATCGGTACTTATATCTATTGATACAGAAACTAGTATTAGACACATAACGTATCTATAATCATTACTGGAGTCCTTGGGTCACACTCCTTGATCACATGCAGCTACTCCCTTCCCCTATCCTCCAGCTCCCTGAGCCTAGTAGGGACCACATTGAGGTGGTAGTTGTAACATGTCAAAAAGTATAGCACCTCATGTTGCTCTCCTAGATCTACTTCCACATCTATTGCCCTACAGATTCATCTATACCTATCACTTCCTCATCCCAAAACATTTTACACACCCAAGTCTCTGATACTGGCATCAGTTTTCCACTTTCATACTGCTAACATTCACTAGCTATATCTGCTCATACAAAGAACATTCAACCACAAAGGTTCTCTCCAACACCCTAACATAAGCATGAATGCATAGAGGAAAGGTTTTGGATCATATGTCCCTAAATACACCTTGATTAGAGGTCTAAGATCTGAAGCACTGACTGTACTATATTCATCGAGTACCTGAGATGGTCGGTACGGCTCGATGAATACTTAGCTACCGACATGTCGTCCTGTCGAAGTTGTAGAAGCTCTAGGGAACTCTCAGCCACCTCCTCAATCTAGTCCTCAACCGCCTATGATTCAGGATCTCCTTATAACCTAAGTGGTATCTGATCCTGAAACATGTGTAAGGCACTGAGCCCACATGTGTCCCCTACCGGTACTACCAGTTGTAACTGCTGACCAACGGGTAGTGATATAGAAGGCACACTACCTGAAGGTACCCTCTCGGGCAACAATACAGGTACCGAAGCCTCATTATCCTATAGACCATCCTCATGGTCATGTACTGGAAAAGACCAGTGTCTAGAATCACCATCTACTCTATCGGTGTCTCAACTAGGTGGAAAACTCTAGCCGCTGCTTCCAGCCAGCCCTCAGCTGCCTTCAAATCTGACTCGTCTCGAAACCTCAGAGGCTTCTATCACTGGAACTCGTGCAACACGCTCAGTCAGTGTGCATCCTCTACTAGTGTATTTGGTGCTAATGAATTCCCAATGGGTAGTGGTGCTACCGGTACACCACCCGAAGGTGATAACGTTGTAAGAGGGCCCTACACCGAGTCCTCATCACTTAGGGGGTCTCCATCTCATAATTTCTCAAGAATCTTGGCTATCTATCTATGTGGAAACATCCTAATAAGGAACAGGTGTTCCATAGTCATTAAGTTATACCTAGTGATTTGACTCCCAGAAATCACAAGAAAAACTTTTCAAAAACCATGCAATCAAAGCTTCTGTGTACTGAGTCGGAAATCAGAATTCAGGGTCCCGGTGTATGGATATGTCGGTTGTCGCACCAACATTGTACTCCCCGAACTAAAAACCATACTCATAACACTCAACACTATTGCTTCACATAAAATATTAGAATCTTAGTTATCCGGTATAACCAAACTCCTCTCATACCACTTTGTCGCGACCCGTCCCCCGGGGTCCGTGTCGTGACTACCCCAAGCCTGCTATCCTTAGGCCAGGGGCTGGTGATAGGCACTGAAAGGCGTATTCCCTAAAACAGGAATACATTGCCTTTATAAATTGTAAACTCACACAAACCACGCACATATCCAGATACAAGAACAAAGTAAACTACATAGTAAACAGGGTGCGTAGAGAAAGTAAATGGGCCAGAATACAAGACCAACTAGAAAGTACAAGAAAAACTGGAAAGTACAGGTAAAATTGAGTAAAGGTTCTGTAAACACATGCCAAGGATCCTACCTGAAGGGTAGGTACAGCTCTCGAACAATCGTCTCTGTGGATCACCTTTTCAAAGGTCCACCTCTGAGCAGTCTCCAGTCCAGGTACCCTTATCCTCAGTTAGTGTTGTTTGTCATCTGCACCAGACACAATAAGTTGCGGGTATAGACCATGCAGTTGTGAGTATAAAAATACTTAGTAGGGACCCCAAGACCCCTTAAGGTATTTTAAATCCACAAAGGATAAACCACAAAACATAGAAACGACATTCAACCCTACTTAGGTATCTGCCCATACATATACCTAAGTTATTAGAAAATACCCACCTCACACAGGAGGGAAGAATACCACATAGGTAATACCAAAAAGGTAGATTACCACACAGGTAAAGCACCACAGAGAATAACTTCAATCACAAGCACAAGGTAAAGACAGCTCACACCAGGATTTATTCTAGGGGTAGTAACAAGTAACATCTCCAGTCACAACGTTGAACACCTCGGATGCTGGAGAACTCCTCATTTATTGAGTACAGTGGGCTTGCTGCATCACACAGAGGCACTTACCACTAACCTTGGACTACCGAGGTACTCATCCTTTCGAGTACCGTGGGTCTGCCGCATCACACAGATGCGCTCCCCACCATGGGTTTGCCACATCACACAGAGGTGCTCCTCCTCGTGGTCTGATAAGGTAATCACCATGTCAAGTACCATGGGTTTTCCTTGTCACACAGAGGCACTCCCCACCATGGGTTTGTCGCGTCACACAGAGGCACTCCCCACTGGGCCTGTCGAGTCACTATGAGTCGAACGGTCAGTAGTCGTCGAGTCTCAGTCAGTCGCAGGGTTCCGTACATAGCACGCTTGGGATAACCACTCTACAAGACATATTTCATACCTAAATAGAACCTAATTCCCATTAAAAAGTATCCTAAATGTCTTTAATTTCATAAGGGTTCCAACTCAACAGACGGCGTGTCAATCGGACGCCCGGTCTGTAAGTTATTAGTGTTTCCGCGCCGAGGACCCAGTTGGATTCTAAGTTCGATCCAACCCAGAGATACTCCAAATTTATCCAAAACTCAAGTGGAGTATACAAAATGGGCTATCTTGATCCAAGGATTCTGTTTTCATAGACGGTTCATCAAACGGACGCCTTGTTCTCAAGTTATAGCCAAAAAAGTGAAAATGGGTTCGAATGGGCCTGAGACCGGTCTGACCCCATCGGACCAACCTGGCCCAACCCGGCCTGGGCTGACCCGACCCGGTTTGGGTCAACCCAGGTCTAGCCTGGATGGCTTGGGCCTTGGAGGGCCCGACCCACATAGGGGGCGGCCCGGCCCGACACGCTGGGCGCGGCCCGCTACAGCGCGGCCCGCTACGGTGCGGCCCACTCAGCTAGTGGTCTTCCGTGGCAGGTATGCCCTAACCGGCACCTGGGGGAAGGCACCCCCCGATCATCCCAAATAGCTTGTGGACCGTTTGGCTACTAGAACATGGGACCTACCAAAGGGGTCCCGCCTGGTGTGGCGAAGCCGGCCGGAAGACCGGCTGGACTTCTTCTCAGTGGTGCAGTTGTGCGCTGCTGCTCCACCGCGGTCGTCCAGATGTCATCTGTTGTTCGGCCTCCACCGCAGCCAAGTGTCCATGGCCTCCTACTCCACTGGAATCACGGGACGCGCACCGCCATTCTTCCACACAATCTTCCGGCGTTCCGGCCACCTCCCCTTGCTTTTTTGCGGCCGACGGGCCGCGGCCTCCTGCTCATCCGGCGGCACGGACGCGCGTCGCCCTTCCTTCATGCGGCTGGTTGGGTGTCTTCCACTTCCTTCTTTCATGAGCCATTTCAGTTTTGTTCCAAGACCTAAAAATAAAACGATTGCATATTCTTGATCCTTGGGTCAATGGATCCACGTCCATATGTCGCACTCAACAAAATATTGTGTTTTTAACGTCAATAAATATTTGGCGTTGAAGAACGTGCGAAGAACAAAAGATAAGAGGCAATGTTTAAGTGTGGGATGATGGCCATGTTAGTTTGTCCATCATCATTGTGAAACAAGAAAATGAAGAATCGATAAACAAATTCAATCATATAAAAATCCCATACCTCGATTTTTTGATGGAGGTGGTGTGAGGAAGAAGATGAAGTCATTGAACATCAGCGTTCGTCACTCTCGCAACATGTCTCTGATCCGGCTCGAGTGTCCTCCGCGTTCTTCGTTGGATAATATCCTTTGTTGAAGAATGTGTTCCACAAATATATCCCTCCATGTTCAGTCCTTTCCAACAATTCACCCAACCCATATAAAGGTGAGGAGACCACATATAAATTAATCTAATTGAGTTGGCACAACAATTAAGTTTAATTTGGAACAATTAATTCGGGGGAGAAACCAAGATTCACCTCCCACATTAAAGAAGGAGTTCAAGGGTTGGGTGGTCCCCACCATTAATTTCAAAATGGGAGGTTTCAAGCTCAGGTGATTCCCACCACCGAATTCAAATGGGAGGTTTCACAAAGTAAAATAAAATAAAAGATGTTTTATTTTATTCTTTTATTCTTTTAACACACCCACGAAAAGTCTTAAAACTAACTTTGACCCCTGACCTACTACAGTCAATGTGAAGGTATCCTTAAGCAAATATCAGCACTATGAGTTCAACGGTGTCCTCAGATTTTAATTCTGAGACCCGGTTCAAAAGTTACAAACTGTCGCTCGCGTGTTTACTGAACGTACCGGATAAAATATTCGGAAAAATATTAACAGTGACCCTCGAACCATGCCGGTCAAGGTTAGGCTCTGTCTAAGTGAAACACACCCCAAAAAACCCAACGGTAGTCTTGGATTCCTAATATGAGTTACCGTTAAATGTAATGGATTTTACAATAAAATAATTATCACTTAATTTTTTTTATTTATTGCCAAAAACTAACTTTCACTTGTGACCCGTGTCGGCCAATGTTAGTATCTATATAAAGAAAGCATACCCTCATGAGTTTAGCAGTAGTCTCGGATTTTTAATCCAAGTTACCATTTTTTGAGTTATAAGCATTTGAAAAATAAAATAACTTTATTTAATTATTTTATTTACAGTTATGCAATTTTCATGTTTTCTCACAGGAGCCCCATGCTGACTAAACATAAGTCACACCTAGAGTAAACCCGCCATCCTAAGTGCAACGGTGCCCTCAGATTTCTAATTTGAGTAACCATTTAATAGTTATTCCACTTTTTTAGGAAAACTGCTTGAATGTGCTAATTAAACCTTAAAAAAACTTCGACGGATCATTCCGGGCACTCCAGGCCTCAGAATCGTGCACTGTTAGATTCAACGGTCTCGAAATAATTCTATAAAATTAAAAAAAAAATCATACGGAATTTTCGAGAAATTACAGTTTTCACTTTATGGAACATCATTGTATATTTCATTTCTATTCATGGAATAAAATCAACTTAGTATTTCCTATAACACCTACCTCTTATTTTATTCTTTATTTCTTAAATATTATTGCACTCACCAATATAAAAGTGTTGGTTATTATATTTTCATATATTTCAAGCACTAAGAATCATAAATTATCTAGTCTGATTCATTTGGCACACTACTCTTATTGAGGAATAATTTATTTCCATATTTTTCATTTTTTCATACTTTATCAATATTCATTGCACCCTTCTCAAATAAATTTCAACCATTGGGGAAACCATTTTATTTTTAAGTGTTGTGGGTTATGTTGTATTTTTTATACTTGCATTTCCTCCCAATTTCATCTATCTAGGAGACATTTTTCACTGGACACATTTTTTGACATAAAAATTTCATTTCACCCAAACACAAAAAACATTACAGTTTTAGTTGTAAGTTGTTTTGGAAATTGAATTATTCTTATTTTTCAAGAAAATATAGTATGATTTCTGAGTTGAGTTTCTTTGATCCCAAATTTTTGACATTATTGTTGATTAGCTTTTTTACTTGGTGATCATGTCATGTGTGATTTCCCTTTTTATTCTTATTCCTGTGAGGACTCTTGATTTACTATTTCCCATTCTTTTTTAGAATATTTATTGAGAGAGACTTAAGACATGTAGACTTAACATAACTTTCATTGGTATATTTTCAAAGTTATGACTATAAAAATTAAATTTTAAAATGATTAAGTCATTTCTTTTGATGATATCTTCATCCTAAGACTCACTTGTACATTGATCCTACTTAGCCCATGGAATCCATGAATTACATTTTTAGGATTGAGCCAAATTTCAATACAATTTTATCCTTTCATACCCTACACTTTTTTATTTTGAATAATATTCAATTGACTAAGTGTGGGGGTGAAACAATTTATGGTATAAAGAAATTATTTCTTCTGAGGAGATGTATAGAGGTGATTTATAGGGTTTTGGGGATTTGGATCATGATTGTATTCATTGTATACCATTTTTTACCACTCTTGTTCTTGAAAAATTTGAGTTGTTATTAGGAAGGTTAAAAATCACCATTATCAGACTGGTGGTATTAAGACCATATTGGTTTATGGGATGGTTTTGAGACTTATTATGAGTGAAAATTGAAAAAAAATAAAAAAAAAATAGGGATAATCATTCATTATTCTTACTTAACATAATCATGATCCACTTTGCGTTTTGGGGGTGGAGAGTGATGTTCATTTTGGGAGGATATTTTCATTACACTTTTATTTTGATTATCAGGCATTATTATTAGAGATAAAACTTCTTTTTGTGCCTTGATTTAATTACATCATTACCTACCTACCCTTTATCCACATAATCATTTTATCCTTAGTGTAAATACATTATGATTATTTGTGTTAATTTTATCTATATAGTAGATATTTGAGATCCAGTGTAAGTTTTTGTATAGGATTATGTACTCAAGGTATGATTACAACTCCACATTGAAAAATTTACCTTTAGTGATGAGAAGAAAAATAAATTATGAGGTAGATCACAAAAATGGGCATGGTCACTCAAGATAATGTTGAGATATATTGATTGGAGAGATGAGGTGTTTTAATAGAAACCTAATAATGAAGTGGAACTAGTGACCTAAGGGGATTGAGTATTTGAGACCTAATTAATTCTATCTAATACTATGTTTCACTTTCATGATTGTATCTGATTTTATCTTATTGAGATTTAGGGGTCCTTCGGAATCATTGTTGGGATTATTTTTCTTGAGGAAAGCATTTATACAAGTGTGGGGGATTTGATAAGACTTAATAGATTATACATTTTCAACAAATATTTCAATGATTTTTATGTTTTTTGTCATTAGATTCCTTTATTTTGTTCTTTATTATTGTATAGTTTTCAAATATGAAAATTTTTTAGGGTCAGTTATTGAAAAATTGAAACTATATATAATTCATGATGTGGATTCCTATATCTTGAAATGAACCATTAAAACAGAAGCTTTCAAAAATGCTCAGATATCATTCAATTCATGATATACATTTAAAATCATGAATGATTAGTGTTAAAAATGATTCCCAAAATGAACTATAATTCATGAAATGAATTTTCTAGACAAGTTCAACCAATCTACCCCTAAAGATTTAAGCCCAAAATTTCAAGTTGTGAGTCAAGGAAGATTTAGACTCTTAAAGGCCAAATTTCTAGATTCATGTCATGAAACCATATTCATGATGTAAAATTTCAGGATAGACTCTCGGTTGGAATGATCTAAATCCCATTCATGATGTGAAATCCATTCATATCATGAAACACAATTTCCTATTTATATTCATGCATTACAAACCTTTTATGAGATCTGAGAACACATTTCTCATGTTTTGTTTTTTCATATTTTCTTGTTGTACCTTTAAAGGCTATAAATTTTCCACATTAATGTGTGCTTCCAAATTGTTTTGATTTTAATTATATTCATCTTTTATGTGTGTTTCTTCTCATTTCAAGTAAGTTGTCTCAATTTACATTTCTTTCAATTTGATTTACACTTGTCCTTCATTCTTTCTTTGATATCTATTATTCATGCATGATGGAATTCCTCTCAACCATACATGGATAAAATTGTAGGTTTAATGAATCAAGAGTAAGGGGATAGAGCACTAATGAATCATTAATCTAAATATGGGGAACATAAATGGTTAAAAATTAGGTTAGAAATCAATCAAATCATATTCTTTTTCATGAAATTGGTCTAGATAATTTCATAGGAGGAACCCCAATCTAGTTGATATAATTGTGTTATGAACAATGGATTTAATTTTTATTCTGATTTAATAATTTAACTCAAGGAAAATAAACTAAAAAATTATTCTAGACCAAGGGATTATTATTTATTTAGGTAGAATAAATTAATTTGACCTGAATAAATTGATTTTTTAGGTTATATTTATGACCAGCACATTTAGATTACCCCATGGTCAGATCGATGACATATTTTTAACAACTCCCCTAAAATTGATTCTAAATCCCAAATTATTATATTTTATTCAAATAAAAACACTTATTTTACTCTACCTTACCCAAATTGTGGTGAATAGTCAACTTTAGGGGAATTTCTAAAGTCTCGCAGATCCTTTTTCCACCCTATGGGATCGACCCCACAATTTTTTTATTTTATGAATCCTTATAGTGGTGATAGATTGGGAATGTAATAAATTTCTAAATTTGGTCACCACATGAGGAAGTAATGACATCACATGAATGTGTCAGGGAGGGAGTGACTATTCACCTTACAACACTTAGGATGGGTTTTTTCCTGGATAATTATTATAACCAATAGAATTAGGGCGTGATTCCTATGTTGAGATGCTTTCATGGGAGGGAATATGATTTTAGAATGAGTGTAGATGTTTATGGGATTCGATTCCCTTCCACTCATGTTATGAACTGGGGATAAGGATGTTATGAACTTTATATAGGATTTCATAGGGATATGATGCTTTCTCTCTTTTGATGGATATGGGATGTTTTTTCCATCTATTGGTTAATTCCCTTGGTAGTGAAACATACTACCCATAATGTGATGCTTCAAAATAATGGGATGAGATGCTCATATAAGAATATATATTGTAGGATTTGATTCCCTATATTATGATTTTTCATTGGAATAGGGATTATTTCCCCACTTAAGATAATGCTCATTATTAGGGACGTGGTTCCATTTTCCTATTTCTCATGTCAGGTCATGATTCTCACTAGAATGTTACTATTATAGGATGCTCTTCCCATGTGTTGACTAATATTGTTGCCAGACGCACTGCCCAATTATTGACTACCATTTTTATGGGATGATATGACCATTTTTATGTATTGATTTATGAGATTTACTACCCATGTTATTATTGTACATTATTTCCACTATTTTGGATTGACTATTGGGATTCACTTTCCATCAATATGATTTGATTGTCAACACATATTGTTCATGTGTTGACTATAGTATTATGAAATCACATGATTCCCATTATTACAACTTGGGACATGATTCCTAGTCCATTTTTATATATTCAAAGAAACATTGGCACTATATGAAGTGGGTGTAATCACACTTGGGAGGTTTCTTAACAACAAAGGGTGTGACACATTATGATAACTAATTTTTCCTATTCATTTTTATTATGATAATATCACATTGTACATGAACCATTTTATACTATACATTTTTAGGGACACTGTTGGTGGTGGAATACTGAGTTTTACTCACACCCTGCTTGAGTGCCCTACTACCCAAGAAGAATTCTTGGTTATAGGATTAGGTAAGGAAAAGGTCCCTACATTGGATGGTTGAGTTGTGGAGATAATATAGAGTTAATAAATGAGGATAAGATATAACTCAGGATTGGTCTCCTAGGTAATCTTGGTTTTGTTTATTTCTGGATATTGTTATCTACGATCGATCCATGGGCAGTCTTGTTCTAGATGTATGCCTACATTACATTACTGTTACTAATTTTTCTCTAGAATGGTAGTGCCTATATTTTTCAAACCAAATTTTTGACATTTTAATTTTTAATTTTAATTTTTTTAATGATTTTCCACATGTAATTAATTGATTTATTAAAATGTGGGTGACATTCATTAAAATAATTAATTAGGAGAAAAAAATTAAAAAAATTAATTTGGAAGTTTAATATTGATTATAAAAATTTGTAGTTTTCGTTTACCCTTAAACATATCCTAGGAAAAATGTAAGGGTAAAATTTTATCTGATGCTATATGGGAAAAATGGTTACGTTAATTAAATATGTGGGGAAAATGACTACATGAATTAGCTATGTGGTAAAAACAGCTATATGAAGTGGATATGTGGGAAAATGGCTACATGAATTGGATATGTGGGAAAAACAACTACATCAATCAGATGTATGGGAAAAATATCTACATTATTCATCTATGTGGAGAACATTAGCTATGTCACAATAACTAGCTATGTAGAAAATTTGAAACATGGTAAAAATGTCTATGTGATATTTCACTTGATAAATTCGACCACGTGATTATGGTAAATTTTAGGATTCACTCAAATTCAATTAGAACCACTTTGGATGACCTCCATCTATTCTCAAAAACACTTGTGATACACCCACTTTTATGCATGATTCCACATGGGTAATGAATTTATTTTTAAAATAGGGATGAAGGCAGTTTTGAATCCATATATGATTAAAGATTAAAGATACAAAATATGGGAAGTCAAAATCGCATATTCTATCTATTGGATAATTAGAAGATAATTTTAAAGAATTCATTCACATGGAATTAAAAATAGAATACCTTGGTCTATTAAAAGGGATAAATATTCAAATATTTTAAGAGAATATTTTCACAATTTAGATACTAGACCTTGGGTTACCAATTCCTATAAATTTAGTGGTCGTACTGCTGATTAGGGGGGAGATTCATAAATAGAAGGATCATAGAATAATTTTATTGCCTCTCTGGATTGATACTATTAATTTTACACTTTACATTGTTTTAATATTTCTTCTACCCCTCAAAAATATATTGTTTCTTCTATAATAGAAGGGTAAAAACTTTAATTGACTAGGGATGGGGAGGTCACTGATTTTTTATGCTTGGGTCTAGGAGAGTAATTTAAATACATTAATCTATTTATTTATTGATGATTATAAATTTTTTATTTTAGAATTTAATTTGAATGAGATTGTGTTTTCAATTATTTATAATTATTAATTATTTCCTTGATGAGGAATTTCTATCTCACTCCAATTCTTTTTGGATCATACTGATTGATTGGTCTAATACTGGGTAGATATTGTTTACTAATTACTAAACGTGTGAGTAAGAGGTAGTGATCAAACATGATTTCTTGGGAATAATAATACCTAATTAGATAATACCCAAATTAAATAAAGATTATTCATTATGACTTTCAAACATATGAAGGAGAGTTGTTTAAAGTAACAAAATTGTTAGGATTATTTTCACTATTATCAAACTTAATAAAGGGTGAAAAGGGGAATCAATTGTGAAACTTTTCATTAAATCAATCAACAAGGGAAAGAGATTTATTTTAAAATAATATTATAGAATTAAAAATGGGGATCCAAACCTAATTTGATCATGTTTCTTTCATATTTGGTTTATTAAGATTTTTTTCACTATTTTTTAGACTTAAAAATTTTAATATACTTAATTTCTTTTTCACCCATGAAAACTAGATTAGATAAATAATCCTTAGAGAAAAATTAGGTTACTACTAATACTATATATATTAGATAAATAAATTAGATTTTTTCACACCCAATGAAAGGTGTTTATAAATACCTAGATCCATTTCTAGGAGGCAGTACCAATCTAAATTAGAATTTTTTTAACTTGGAATTTTGATGAAGGATTATTTCATTTTAATCTTGAAATTGAAAGAAATTTTTTAATTATACTTAGTAATGATAATAAATTTTAATAAATAAAGCTTGAGTATTTGATTAAAACTTCAAGTGTTTAATCTGAGATAGTAATAATGGAAATAAATACAAACCAGACTCTAAGGAACCTTTGTGCCCTATAATTTTTCAATTAAAAAAATCAATTAGACATTTTCACTTTGTAAAATGAATTTGTAATAAATATTAATATGATTCTAGTTCTACCTAGATTCTATAGTATTGAAAATGAAGATCCAAAGCAGGATATTCAAGATTTTAACTTTGTTTGTTCAAGATTTAGGCTGAGAGGTTAATTTAAAGATCATTTCAAGTAGAGGGAATTACCCTTTTCACTTAAAGAAGCTTCCAAGGAGTGGTTTTATAACCAAAAACCTAGAGTGGTCCATTATTATAAATACCTCCAATGGTATTTTATACAAAAAATCTTCCTAGAATCATATAGAATAGTGATAAGTAAGGATCTCTACACCATCTGAAAATTATCTAAAGAGACTATTTATAAGTATCGATAAAGATTCAAAAATATTTATTAAATATACCCTCATCAATCTGTGTTAGAACATCGCTTTTAATTATTTTTATACTAAGGATTTTTGGAAAATGATAGGAACCACTTGGATTCATCCTCCAGGGGGTTTTATTAATAAACCACCAATAGAAGCTAGGAGTCTAATAGAAAAGATAACACAAAATCCCCATAAATTAAAAAAAAGAGGTACTGAAACAAAAGGAATTTATGAGGTAATAATTCTTGATTCATATATTTTCCTTATATCCACACTTGAATAACTAAAAGGTTAAATGAGACACATGGTTGTGAATCAAGTAAGTGAACAACAAGCCCCGCCTTAGATATGTGGATTGTGTTTATCAGCCAACCACTTTAGTGGCCAATATACTAAAATATAAGGGGTGGAGAGATATGAAACAACATTACAACCAAGGAAATTTAAATAGAATTGTCCATGGAGAGAAATTTTACAAGACCAAATTGGATTTGAAAACTAATAGAACTAGGCTAGGCCCCACTTTCAAAATCAATACCCATCTCATCCACCATACTAATAGAATGTATAAAACCCACCCCATTCCAGAAACCTTACAAATATCCATATCAAAAAAATTATTTTCAACTACTACCTTTTCAAAAAAAATCATTATGATTATCCCTCAATAAGTGAGCCATCATCTAATAATCAACACTTATAGTCAAAGGTTGGGGGGACTAAAAGATAAGATGGATAATCCATCTAATCAGGTCGAAAGTCTTATGTACATACCAATAAATAATCTAAGGAAACTTCTACACTAAATAGTCATGGATCCAAAGGAGAGTGTAATTATGATCACAATAAGGATTGAAAAAGATATTGAAACACCTAAACCTAATGAAGTTCAACCTAAACCTGAAGAAATAAAGGATGGGAATCTAGAGAATATTATTAAATATTGACCCAGCCAACCAATATAAGAAGTGAGGACAATTTATAAGAATAAAATAAAATAATCATGAATTAAAAGGAAATAAAGGAAAAATAATGGAAATTTTCCACTATTACCATATATTTTTTCTCATTCAAACAAGCTTTAAGAAGATGAACATCGTAGGGAAATTCAAGAAACATTTCAAAAATTTGAAATCAATATTCCTCTCTTGGAATCCATCAAAAAAATTGCCAAGTGTGCCAAATTTTTCAAGGCTATTAAAATCAAAATGAATATAATTTATGGGAATGATAGAATAATCTTATGGAGAAGTGCCTCAACTTTGATCACACCACCATTTCCTAAAAAAATTCAAGATCCATGGTCATTTTCTATTCCTTGAACTATTGGATATTTAGATTTTTCTTATGCTTTATGTGATCTTTGTGCTTATATAAATGTAATTCCCTACTCTATTTTTTCATATTTACAAATAAGAAAATTGAATTCCTCAAGATTGGTGATTTAATTAGAAAACATATCTACTATTTTTCTAGTAGGAGTTTTGGTAGATGTGCTCATGGGAGTGAAACGATTGATTTTTCTAGCCAACTTCTACATTCCTACCATGGAGTAAGATTAATCATTAGGTCATTCACCCATCATTTTAGGAAGACCATTCCAAAATATGTCCAAGATAATAATAATTGAACATGAATTAACCCATACCATTGATCTTGGGGGTAGCATGGAGTGCTTCAAAATTTTTGACTCCACAAAGCACCCTTTAAGTAATCATTCACTCTTTACAATTTATTGTGAATAAGATACTTAACCTATCAAATATTAATGTATTTTTTGTGAATTATTATCCTTATGAGATCATTTTTTCATTAAAAATACCACAGAACATGTGAGTACCCAAAAATATATAAATTCTAATTTCATGTTAGAATAAGAGATAGCGTATTATTTATTTGCTAAATTATTAAATAATAAAGAAGGTGATAAGATTTATTATACATAATATATTCAAGATTTCGAATTACAAAACTTAAATTCAATATTATTTCTTAAAAAAAACTTGAATATATAATTAAAACCTCTCTCACATGATTTAAAATATTCATAACTCATGGAAGGAGAAAAATTTCCAGTAATCATTTCCAATAACCTATCCAAAATACATGAATAGATATTGGTTGTCCATATGAAAAGAAACATCCAATCCATATGGGTGGAGCTTAGGAGACATCCCTAGAAGTCTCCCCAAAATTTTCTCATCCTGAATTTTGTTAGAGGGAGATTCTAGACCTATCAATCATCCCAAAAGGAGGTTTAAACCCACCATCAAGGAGGTATTAAAGAAAAATATAGGGAATTTTTTAGTACATAATATCATATATATAAATTAATATTCATAATGGGTCAGCCCTATCCATATTGTTCCCATGAAAACTAGTCTGACCATTGTGTAAAATGGGAATAATGAATTGATTCCCATGAGAGTTCATAATATTTGGAGAGTGTATATTGATTATAGGAAGCTGAACCAAGTCACTAGAAATGACCACTTTACCATTTCATTCATTGACCAAATGATATAAATGTTATTAGGAAGAACAATAATTATTTTTTATATGGATTCTTATGATACTTTTATATAATCATTACTCCAGAATGCCAAGAAAAGACAACTTTAACATGTTCTTATTGCACATTTTCCTATAAATGGATTATTTTTGTTTTGTACAATTACCTAGGTACATTTAAAATTTGTATGATAAGCATATTTTTAGATTATATTAAGGATTTATTAGAGGTATTCCTGGGTGACTTTAATGTTTTTGTTAATTATTTTGATCATTGTTTGGGAAATGTAGAAAAAATTGAAAACATAAATTTAAAGAATATTTTTTTCAATTTTGAAAACTGTCACTTAATGGTTTATAAAGGGATGGTATTATGATTAATAATTTCATAAAAATGAATTTTAGTAGTTAAATCCAATGTTGAAGTAATAAATTATTTTCCATATCCCACTTTTGTGAAACATATAATATTTTTTTGTGACATGCTAGATTATATAGAATATTTATAAAGTATTTTAGTAATATTGTTCTTCCTATTTCTGGATTAATTTTAAAAGAAACTAAATTTGATTTTAATGATGATTGTTGGGAATAATTTGATGAGATGAAGAAAAGGTTGGTTACCCCCATTATTTATGAAAACATTGAATTGGGACCACACATTTGAGAAACTTTGGGATGCATCGAACCAATCTATAGGATAATACATCTCTCAAATAATTGAAAGAAAACCACAAGTGATAGCTTATACCTCAAGAAAATTTAATACTACTCGTATTAACTAAACAAACATTGAAAAGGAGTTACTTATTGTTGTTATTACATTAGATAAATTTAGATCTTATTTGCTTGGAACTAAAGTATTTTTCTATTCAAATCATGCATCCCTTATGTACTTGATTAAGAATGAAGATGTGAAGAAGATTTTTTAATTGTGGATACTACTTTTACAAGAGTTCAACTAAGAGATCAAAAATAAAAAGAAACTAAAAATCAGGTGGAAAATCACCTCATAATACTTCCCAACCCTGTTGAAGCACAAATTCCATAATAGTACCCACTAAATGATCACATACCAAGAGAAAAACACTACATTATGGAAGTTTAAGTACCATTGTATACTAAAATAGTGAATTATTTGGTCACTAATCAGTACCATCCCATCTTAACTCCCATAAAAATCAAAAAAACCATGTCTCAATCTGGATTTTATGTTTGGGAAGATCCATGCCTTTAGAAAAATTTTAATTATTAAGTAATATGAATATGTTTTCCATCAAGTGAAATTGAGTCTGTTTTTAAATATTGTCGCATACTTTCTTGTGGAGTCCACTTTGAACAAAAAATAATGGAAAGAAAGGTTTTTTAATCTATTATTTATTGGATAACCTTTTTTAAATATTCTTGTGAATTTTTCAAGAATTGTGAAAAAATTTAATGTTCTAGAAATATATCAAAAAGACCATAAATGCCTCAAAACCTCATTATCTTTTGTGAAATATTTAAAGTTTGAGGAATAGATTTTATGGTACCCATTCACATATATATTTGGAATTATTATATTTTACCTGCTATTAATTATTTCTCAAAATGAGTTGAATCCAAGACCACTAAAACTGATGATTTAATGTTTTTCTATGATTTTGTTAGGTATAACATTTTCTATTGGTTCTGAGTGCCAAGAGATATCATCAGTGACCAATGGAACAACTTTTTTAATAAAATAGTGGAGCCTATGCTGAAGACGTATGGGATACATCACAAGACATTTAAACCCTACTATCCCTAAACAAATAGCCAAGATGAAGTGTCCAACTGGGAGACTAATGGTATTTTAGAGAAAATAGTTAAACCCAACTGGAAGGATTGGATCTAAAGGCTTAAATACACATTCTGGGAATATTATATAGTCAACAAGACAGCTATAGGTATAATTCACTATGATCCAATTTATATAAAAACCTATAATATGGTATTGGAGTTAAAGAACCAAGAATATTGAGCTATCAAGAATATAAATATTTATTTGGAGAGTGATAAAAAATAGATAAAGATTTAGTTATAAGATCTATAAAAAATCATAAGATAGTACTATAAAGATTTCATAATTTAAAATGAGATGACTCTAGTGTCTCATGAAAATATGATCCAACCAACACACTTCCAACATATATACCACATTTTTTTATAAAATTCTATACTAAAGCTCATGTAAGGTAACATACATTCCATGTGAGAATAAAATTTTATTATTACTCATGTCAATCATTTTTGTGCTATTCAGATCAATAAATAATAATAATGAAAGTCATTCACTATCAATGGAAAAAGTATGAAAATATTCCATGTAAGTATAACCCTAGAACCAATGGAGGATATCAAACTTCTCTAACCTATTTATTGATCACTTAACATGATATGAGGTCAATCCAACAATGTTAAAAAAAGTAATTTCATTATACAACCTAAGTTTTAATGTTTTCTTGGGATTTAGGATTTTAGATTATAGTAACTTCTCCTCTTTACCCCACATTGAACTTCAATGAAATGGTTCTTACACTTGAATGAGTTTTTTTATTTTTGTATGACCATATTGAAAGAAATTAATAGAGCATTATATAAACTTTTAAAGGAGGAGGATAAGATAGGATGAGCATTATTAGAAAGGTGAGTTCAATTTTAAGCTTATATTTTAACTCCCTAAAAATCATTTTTGAGTTTTAAACTAATATATGCAAGCCCAAACATATACTTTTTACTTTACTCAAACAAACTAGGTTGCATTAGTTTTATAGGAATCCTGTTATTTTATGTTTTAGTTTTCAATGATAATGAGATTGAATGAATAAGATTTAAAATTTAATTATTATAGTTATTTATAGGTTTTAATTTAATAAATCGTTGTTTTTTGTAATTATTTGATTCATGTAAATGAAATTTCTCTACCATTTTTCATGCTTTGAATTTTTTAAATTCATGTGGATTGGTTTTTTATTATTATTAATACCATGAGTGATTATCCAATTTCATATTTTTTATTCCTGGTATTACTTTTAGACCTAATACATTCTATTTATATCTTGACTATATTTCTTTATATAACTTGGGGAATTCCACCTACTAGAACATACATTGGAACTTGTTAATGTTATGATTTTACAAAGTTACATTTATTATGATTGAGACATTTTAATTGATTTAGAACTTATCCTTGAGACCTCCTTTTACATTAATCTTTTTTTATCCCATAGAATCCATAAATTAACTTATTAGTAATTATCCACATTACAAGACAATATTTCCAATTCCTATCCTACTATATGTATTGTGCCTGATATTTTAAAGTTAAAGTGTAGGGGATAGGTATGTCATGGTGGAATGGATGTACTACATTATAATTAATAAGTTTGGGGTGATATTTTTGCATTTTTTGGAAGGTTCTTGATATCATATATTATACTTTTTCTTGTTACACCTCTTAAAATAAAAAATAAAAATGAAAAATTATGAAAAAAAGATCAAAAATGGGTTGTGGCTTAGGAGGATCAAAAATAACCTTTAACCAACCAATGATTTATATAATATGGGGTTAAGTGGTGAATGTGAGATATATTCCAAGCATAAATTTTTAAAAAGTAAAAAAATATGAAAATTTAGTTTGAAAAAAAAATGAATGGGTATAGTAAAATATAAGAGGGTGTCAATATTTCATTGAGTTATCATCATTCAAGACCTTTACTTTGAGTTTTGGAAGTAGGAGTTGTCATTATTTAAGGTAAATGTTTATTGAGATTTTAATTTTGATATCACGCATTATGATTTAGATATAAACCTACTCTTGGATCCTTAATGTTTTGAACATCAATCCCTATCAACCTTAATTCTCATAGTCATCCAAACCTTAAGTAAAAATCCCTCATGATTTCATGATATTTTTATATTTACAAAGTGGATAAGGTAGATACAAAAAGAAGTATGCACTCATGGTATGAAGAAAACTCTACTTGAATCTGTATCTTTAGTGGTGATAGAAAATAATTAATTTATAGGTAAATCAAAACTCAGCATTTCTGATAATAATGTATTTAGAAACTTTAATTGATTAGAGGAGAAGACCCATCATTTTCCAAAGGTAAAAAGTAAAATACTTGGGTTGATTATTTCTTTAAAAAATGGGAAGTTGAATTGATATTTTATATGGAACATGAAATTTTAGTTTTATATTGATAATATTTTTATTTTATTACTTTTAAATTTTAATATTTATTGCATTGGTTCCCTATGATATTCATTGTTGAGATTCAATGCTTTAGGAAAAGTACAGTTCAAGTGTGGGGGTATTTTATTCCATTATTATTAATTCCAAATTAATGACATTTTAATAATGAATTTTAATGTTTTTAATAATTTTCCCCATATAATTAATTGGTTTATTAAAATTTTGTTGATCTTAATTTATATAATTAATTTAGAGAAAAAGTAATTGAAAATGATTAATTTGGAAGTTTAATTTTGATTATGAAAAAATCAAGTTTTTTTACCCTTATGCCTAGCCTAAGTCCTACGTAAGGGTAAAGTATTCTCTACCGCTATGTGGAGAAAATCTATGTAAATCAGCTATGAGGTAAAAATGTAAACATAAATTATCTACATAGTAAAAAATAATTACAAGGCACCCACTCCCAAAAACACTTTCAAGACACCCACTCCCATACATCATGCCGCGTGGGCAAAGAATTAATTTTTAAAAGAATTGTGAAGGTAGTTTTAAAACTATATATGGTCAAATATTAAGGATTTGAAAATATGTGAAGTCAAAATCACGCATTCTCTCTCTTGGATAATTATAGGTTAATTTTAAGTAAGATATTCATATATAATTATAAGGAGAATACCTTGACGGATTTAAAGGGAGAAAGATTTGAATATTTGAAGAGAATATTTTCAAGATTCAAAGACCAAACCATAGGCTATCAATGCCTATAAATGGAGAGACCATTTTTTTAGGAGAGGAGAGATTCACAAAATTCCTAAGTACTATGTAAGAGTAAAATGTTCTCTACCTATGTGTGGGAAAACAATATATGTGAATTGGATATGTAGAAAAATTGCTACATAAATCGACTACATGGGAAAAATATTTATAAGGAACCCAATCCCAAAAAAATTGTGAGACACCCACTCCCATAAATGATGCCATGTGGGGAAAGGATTTATTTTTAAAAGAATTATGTAGGTGGTTTTGAAACTATATTTGTTTGAATATTAAGGATATGAAAATATGGTAAGTCAAAATAAAATATTCTATCTCTTGGATAGTTCGAGGATAATTTTAAATAAGATATTCATATGGAATTATATAGAGAAGTTCTTGGATGATTTAAAGGGAGAAATATTTGAATATTTTAAGAGAATATTTTCAAGATTAAAAGAACAAACCTTGATCTATCAATGAATATAAATTGAGAGACCATGCTATTGGGGAGGGGAGAGATGCACAAAGAGAACGATTGTGGAAGACTTGACCTGATACCCTAGCTTTCTACTATTTTTTTCTTCTTTACTTTGTTTTAACATGTATTCTACCCCTCAAAACTCCATTATTTTTTCTCTAATAGAGGGGTAGAAACATTAAGTGATTAGGGAAGGGGAGGTGACTCATTTTTTAGGCTTGAGTCTAGGAGATTAATTTAAATACATTGATATATTTCATTGTTTATGAATTTCAATTTTTGATTTCATAATTTAATTTAAACGTGACTACATTTTTTATTAATTCTAGTTATTAATTATTTCCATTATTGAATAATTTTTATCTCCCTATAATTATTTTTGGATTATATAGATTGATTGGTATAAGACTAGGTAGAGCATATTTAGTGATTACTAAACATGTGAGGAAGAGGTTGTGATTAAAATTGGTTTCCTAGGAATAAAAAAACCTGATTGGGAATTGTCTAAGTTAAACATGGATGTTTTATTGTGACTTTTACACATATGACAGAGAGTAGTACAAATCAAGGAAATTGTTAGGACTATTTTCACTATTATCAAACTTAATCAAGGGTAAAAATGATAAACAGTTGTGAAAAATTTCATTAAATCAATTAATAAGGTAAAGAGATTTAATTTAATATACTATGATAACATTTCAAATGGGTAGCTAAGCCTAACCCGATCGCTTGTCACTCATCTTCAGTTTATTATTATTTTTTCACTATTCTCTATTCTTAGAAATTTTAATATACTTTATTTATTTTTCACCTGTGAAAACTATATTAGAGCACTAATCCTTGGATATGAGTTAGGTTACTATTACTACAAAATCCCTTGGAGAAATAAATTATCTTTTTCCGCACCCCATAATGGGTGTGCATCATACAGTCCTTGTAATTTGTTTATAGACGGAATGTAGCTATAATTTCCACATTTTTCTTCTTTTATATTATGATAATTGTTGATTATATTTATTCCTATATTTTTATGTCCATATGTACCAAATATGATGTAATACCCCACATTATACATCGACCCTAACTATTAGTCGACAACCTCTAATATATATGGAGGTGTCCTTGAGGTATGTGCCACCTAGTTCGGTCACTACATAGGTAAATTGGGAAAGCGATGCTATAATGTGGTATCAAAGCCCAATATTTCTTTTTATTACTATTTGAGATATAATATATAGGGATATTACTGCTCAAAAGTTAGTATGGGCACTAATTTTGTGCTTGTCTAGTACATGCATGAGTGAAAATCCAATTTATAAGAGAGTTGGGATTGTTTTTTTTTGGATTTTCTATTACGGTTTAGAAATTTTATTTTTTTACATGTATAAAATTTTAGTATTATTGATTTATTATTTTTATATTATCCTATAGTAGAAATAATCTTACTTTCATGCATAATATTAGCATATGGGGTTTTCATGGCATTCATGTTCTTACTTAAGGTCGAGCACCTTGATTATGATATGGGATCTGGTAATTTAAAGTTTCAATAAAGATTTATATAGTGTTTTCCTATATAATTTGATGGTGGAATACTACATAAATGTAATTGTAATTTTATTGTGTTATAACCATTAGGTAATTTATGAGTTGTATCTATATTTGATACTTGACCCAAGAGAGGGTAAGTATATTAAGGTTATGCCTTAGTTATGTGGGACCCTTATGTTGTTGGGTTAGTATGAATTAGTGAATCATATTTATTACTACAATATTTTAACATTATATTAGGGTATGATGGGACATGTTACTTGGGGGTATCTTCATGAATGTTTATATTGATGTGATATAAATCTTTAAGGGGATATTTCGATATATGATTTTCTGATGAGAACCGGTACCCTGGAGTGGGTGTCTTGGTTTGAGTATAGGGATTCCATTATTGATGAAATCAAGGAATGGGAATGTAGAACATGAGTTTCCTTATATATTTAATATCAAAACATGAAATTTAATTCATTGGTTTTTATCATCATGGAATAAGGTCTATATACTAGTTTGGAGGGCATAGTGATGGTGTCTTTAGCTCGGGATCATAGTGGGTTGGGTTTTAGCTATATGGTGGGGTATTTTTCTTATTAAAACCTAGGATGGGTTGTGATAATTCAAGGGTAGATTGAGATAGGGGTGAGACTCAGGTATGTGGATACCCTTTAGATGACAATCATTATTTATTCTTCATATGATATGAATGACAAATGAATGATGTGTGACTGGATTTTAGCTAGGCATGAGTCATGATTGAGGTGTACTGGTATGAAATTAGGAGTTATAAACCATATAGTGACATGACCAATATATATTTGAGGTTTGTTCATTTTTCTATTAGGATGGTGGTCCTAGGATCATTGATATGTGAACCTCAATGATGTGAGTCGATTTATTGACATGATAGAACTATGGTGTGTGCCTACTTGGATTTTCATTTTAATTAACTACGGTGGTCATGTGCACCATTGTAGGTATAACCTTAAGACACCTCCTTTTATTTCTGTTAATTGTATGGTCTTCAATGCTATGTATGTGTATTTTTTCATGAATGTTATTTGAGCTCAGACTTTGAATGGTGAGATTAGTGTTTTTATAGGTGTGATCACCCTTGTAGGGAATATGAGATATATCAATGGTTGAATTTTAGAAACTATCTGATTTAGTAAGAGTGTGTATGTGGGTTATGTGACTCCTAGAGTTATGACATAATGATGTTATTGAATCATTTTTAACACATGTGATGCATTTGAATTGTGTTTTTAGGCTAGTTAGGGATTCATGTTAGATCCCTTGAGACTTGTCTGGCATAAAGGACCTTGTGAGGTGTCTACTTGGTGTGATGGGGTCTAGGAATCCTTTTCCTTCATGACTATTTGGATCTAGTTCTATGAATGATGATGAAATTTTGTGATCATCACTACTGGGATGTTGTTGGGTATGATATAAAGGTGTAAAGGTGTGAGTCACCTTATTTTCTCTAGAGGTGTTAAGCCTTAAAATTATATTATTCTTTATATAATGTAGGGATAACAAGTATATAATCTTGTGTGATGTGGGAACCAATGATGTGACCAATGTATTTGACATAATTTCAAGGATTTGAGTGACTTATCATGACTAGTGGTACCTTAGGTTGTTCTTAAATCTATATAAATTAGGCACTGTGAATTTTTGAAACTACTAACAAAGATGGATATACTCTATAGTAGATTGGAACATATAATTAACATGGTAGTGAGAGTGATCACTGAATTTGAGGTTTTTTTCATTGATACTGAGTATGTGGTAGTGGATTTTTGGTGATTTTGAAGATAGACTATGTGTGTCATCATGTTTTCATAGACCCTAGTGAAAATATCATGGGGATGGTCTTTCTATATGCGATGAGTTGGACCTCATTCACATCAATGTTCATATAATTATATGATATAAGGAAATCAGTATACAGAACTAATGAGGTAAAAAATTATATGTTTAGGATCCACCATGGATATTTATTCAATTCCAACCCTTGTTTGAGTGGAATATAGAGAAAATAAATTGTGAAATGTATGGATAACTATGACTGGTGGTGGTAGGGTTTCTACGTTGTCACTTATATATAAGAATCCTTTATGTTTATACGTATCTGGCTAGTGGGAGAACTACGGTTTTGGGAACTGGATTATAATGTTTGAATAGTACAATACATTTCATGACTGACTAGTAAGAATTTGGGAGTTTACTAATTATAGAATTAGGTTTGTGGGTGTCAGTACTCATTGGAAGTATAATGACATATTAAAAAGATAAAGGCTTCCTGTTTGGGTTGAGTCTTGAGTGTGAGACTATGGTTTGAAGGCCCGGAAGTTTTAGAGTCACTCAGGTGCAGTGTCGGGAATCTATTTTTCTGGTTTAAACCAGTAATGTCAACCTTAGGTGTATGGAATTGAAAAATTGGGAATCCATATGTGTCTCTATATATGGGGAATACTTGTATATTTGGTAGATTGGATGGTACTATGGTGCTCAAAAAATCATGCCTTTCAGGGTTGGTCAGTGTATTGAAGTAACAGCTAGTGCATTTCACACATGATCAAGGGTTGTGACTCAAATGAGGATCCATGTACATCATTCATAAAATGACTAATGTTTATGATGGGATGAAGTGTGCAATGTTTAGGGTGTTGGGATGTTTCATTATTTAGGTTGTAGTATTGATGTGATCATTAAAAATGGGGGATATGGATCCATTTTGTGAATCAGATTTTAGTGACTGATGTGGTTCATAATAGATACATGTGGATACTTATTAGGGATAAGAGGTGTTATGGTGGGGAGGTTGTAACACCACACTAAAGTGTGTCGGTGGAGTTCGAGGAATACTAGGTTCCAATGTGGTTAGAACCAAATTTTATTTTAATTTTGGACTGATATTGATAACTTTTTTTATGTATACATGCTTGAAATGATTGAGAGTATATTTTTAAGGTGTTATCTTGAGTGGAGGATAGAAAGAATTTTGAGGTTCGATTATGGGAGTTGGTCTAGGATCGAGCTATAATTTTATTGAAGGTCAAATCTTACACCCCAACATGAGGTATTTTGGTATGGTGAGAGGATATATAAGATAAATAATTTTGGAGTAGGAGTCTCTTTATTCAACGATGATATTTATTTCACTATGAATCTCCTATGTAATATTTAATTTTGAAGTAGGTGGTTGGTAATGTCGTAGCCCAATAATTGCACTGTGAAGAAATACTTGAGGGTATAGGGATATATAGTGAGGTACACTTCCATGACATAGAGGTTAGATTATTTATTCTACCCTAGAAGGGGGAATTTCACTATGATAAGGAGGTTCATATCATAATGTGACCCTGATCTAAGTAATTTGTGGTTTTATGGTTATTCATTCGAATGAGGTGTTATGTCGCGAGTTACATGTCCACACCACAATGAGTGGAATGAGTTTTTTTGGATTTTTTGGGGATTGGGTGTTTCATTATGATTCATAAGGTCACACCACAACATTCCCCGGTGTAGTTATCTAGATTCCCTAGGAAGGGGTGATGTCTCGTGACATAAGAAGGTTACGCTGTAATGGTTCCCTATTCTATTTTTTAATAGGGGAAGAATGAAAATTATACCCATTAATTTTAAACACCTTACTTAGGGGTGTTATTATTATTCTAGTAAATATAAGGGGGTACCACACCCCTTCTTCTCTCTTCTCCCTCCTTTATTAACCTTGGTGTGGGATCGATTTAAGGCATTTCTTTGGCTTCTTGAGGTAAATTTCTTTTTTTTTCTATCCCCACTTGTGCTATCCCCTTTTGTATCTAATTTTAGTGGATGTAAATTAGGTATTTGATGGATATTAAACTATATAATTGTATAATTGGGTCCATATAATGGATATTTTGTTCTTTTTAAATAGAGGAGATCCCTGATAGGATGAATGATTAAGGTTTCATGTGGTTTTCCCTTGAGGTAATTCACTGACCTATTTTTTGGGTTTTCCCTTAAATTGTAATAGAATTAGTGTATGAATTGATGTTAGGTGTTAGGTATTTGGTCAGTATTGATCTTGTAGGTATTTTGGGAGTTATATACACCCTATTTTATAAGGATTTGGAATTTTTATGACATTTTGTGGGTTATTCCTCATTAATTCCTAATTTAATTAATTATGGAATTTATTTTTTAATTAATTATAATTATTTATAATTAATTTTAATGACTTATAATGATTTTAGGGTCTTTTGGATGTGGATTATGGCCAGTATAGGCTTGTAAAAGCTTAGGTGATGGTGGCCAAGCATCGCTTAAGGGGATAACTTCACTTTGAGGTAGGTGGTCCTTAACCACTTATTATGGATTATGTATTGTTCCATGTGATATGTAATATGAAATTTCACCACCTGTGTGTGATTGAAATAAAATAAAATTGAATTTTTTTCTATTGACCCATATGAGTTAGTTAAGGATTTATAGGGTTGTTAGGGACCCTCTAATTGATATGTAGTGATACCTTAACCACTGATGGTCATAGTCTCGAATCAAAGTGACTGTAATTTATACTCATAACCAAAATGAGTTTTCATTGATTTATGATTTAATTCCTAGGACCTTAATTAGGTTACATTTTTTCTCCTTGGGATAGGTTTGTAATTGATATAGGTGGACATTAGATATTAAAAGGATTGTTTCATTTCACCGCTTAAGAGAGAGTATGTGCAAGTAGGGATATGATTCAACTTCCTTTTGATGAAGATTAATTTCATGGAAATTGAAGGCCATGGTATACAAATTAAATTATTGAGAATATTGTCCCTTGGAACCAAGATAAATGTATCCTTGGTAGATCATGGTGTAGTGGGTTAGGAATAAGTGTCTCATCCTCCTTTGATTAAGAGAAGTGTGAATTATATGATTTCATCTTGAGGATTGACCAGAGTGGGACCATAGTGTTTCTTTATAGACTTATTGGATTATATGTCTGAAATATGGGGATATTTTTCCTCCCCATTTTGTCTTGTAGTAAATGAGTAGGTTACACCTTGATTTTGGATGCGGGTATGGGTTGGTCATGTGAGGATTGGTTTAGTTTAAACTTAAAGTGAGTTGGATGTTATGAAAACTTAGTGTTTCTTTTCCTATATATCTTGATTTAGTTCTAAAATATGTTTTTATGTATTGTAATTATTTTTTGGGATGTTATTCCAATTCTATGGCATTGCTATGAGGGGATAAATATGCCCCTTATTGATATGGTCAAGTAGGTATTGGATGACCTTCCCAATCACTATGTTATTTCCAATGGACTAGGATAACATAAACATCATAATTTATAATTCCTATGGTGTTGGATTACTTTTATACTGTGATGTTGTTATTGATGGTGTGAGAAAAACTTCACATTCACCTCATGCCACTTGGGATTGTCCATTTTCCTATATAATTGTTATAACCCATGGAATTGGGGCATGAAACCCATGTTAAGGTGATTCCATATAAGGGGATGTGATACCTATAAGAGTGTATAAATTTATGGGATATTATTATCTTCCAATCATGTTATGGTATGGATATAACTTCCCACCACCCTGAGCCACTGAATGGTGCCCAGACCAATAGTTTATACATACCTCAGGAACACCTCCCTATACACCAGAGGATAACGGATAATAGTGGGGGTCTAAGAGGTTACCATGGGGATGTTATGCTCTCATATCAAATTATAATAATAGTAGAAATAAAATAAAATAAATATATATCTATATAATCATCACAACATATAGGGAAACTACTGATAAAAAAAATACAACATCACATGGAATAATAAAATGAATATAGAATACATACATAGTGGGATCCCCCATGGGAGAATCATACTCAAGAAGTACATAAATAAAAATAAAACTGGGGAAAATCTTTTATCCCCAACTGGTCTTAATTCCGGCCCAGTCCTATTATCCAAATCCACCATAGCATGCCAAAAAACATCATGTTGTGGGATTTATCCTATAACATGTAACTTACAATCAAGTAGTGTCTTCTCAGATTCCCAAGTAACATGATGGTCTGACTAGGGTGTGATTATAACTCAATATACCACCACCAACGACATCCCTAAAATAACCAATCTGATAACAATGCATGTAGAAGTACAATAGTAAATAGTTTAATAATATTAAAATATTTATATAAAAAATAGTAAATAATAAATGAAGCCTCAGGTTCTCGGTGACACCTAAAATCAACTATAAAATTGATGATCCTTAGGTTTATGACCATGATTTACCATACATACTTCGTCTAGTTTTGGGGTTTCTCTAATCATATCATGAAATTGTACCAACCACAACCTATCGAACCACCCATAGGGTGATTTCTATGATAGTGTCACAAACCTTCCATATGTGAGTATTCTAGTCATTACAATCCTTCTTATGAAGTATTTCAGTTATCACATTCCTCCTTATGGAATATTTATGTTATCACATTCCTCCACCCATGGAGTATTCAATTTATCACATCCATCCTTAAGAATTATTCCAATTATCACATTCATCATTTAGGTAGTATTCAAGTTATCACATTTCTCCTTATGGAGTATTTTAATTATCACATTCCTCTACCCAAGGAGTATTCAAGTAATCACATGCCACCCTTTAAGGGTGTTTTACATTCCATTAGGACACAACCTCCCTTATGGGAATTTCTATATTAAAATACATCATAAACCTTATTGGAATTTACATAAATAAATACATAATATCCCATATGGTAATTCCTATAAAAATAAAGGTTAATGAATTTAAAAATACCCAAAACATGTTATTAAATCCATTTCACATTCCCATTTCAAAAACCAACTCAACTTCTATTTCAAACCATTTCAAAACTATTTCCAATTAAACTATAACCATCATGGTTCCCATTTTATAAGTGATTCATGAGGCCAAAAGACTAGCCAATACATTCCCATCAAAACCCTATTCCATTTAGAATATGTATGATTTTAAAATCCTCATTTCACAATCATTGATTAAAACCAAAATTTTCATTTCAAACAATTTAACCACAACTCATGTAAGATACGGGGTTTTTTTTCTCAATGTATTTTTTTGTTTATGTTTCAGATTAAGTCCCTTATTTTGGTTAAATGAGTGTTTTCTCAAGTTCATGAGAAGTCTCATGGGTGTTCTGCGGGTTTAGCGCACAAAAGAGGTGTAAATGGAGTTTTTTGGACAAGTTTCATGTAACGACCCGAAATTTCGAATAAATCTTGTTTCCTAATTTTGTGTGTTATTTTATTTTATTTTTTACTCAACAAAATTTTTTTCATTTGATAATATGATTATAATTAAAATGAGACCGTTGGGTTTTTTGACTGTTATATGACCATTGGTCAATATGACCGCTGGAAACTAAACGTTTTGATTATTGTCTCTAAATACAAGTAATCTTGGTTAATTAATATAGAAAGAAGATTTGATGGCCTCACCCAGTAGTCTTGGATCGATCGAAGCCCATCTAACAGAACTTGGGAAGGAGGTAGCACCACTGTGATTTGCTCTGGACCAAACCCAAGCTGAACTTCATCGTGTGAAGCTAGAACAGGATCGCCTTCGCAAGAAGTTCAAACTGATAGAAATTACTACTCGTGCGATGTTGGCCGAGCCTCCCTCAGATTCTCTCACCTTAGCACACCTTACACTTAGGTCCTATGCTGGTGTGATAAGGGGCTATGTAAGGAGACCGTAACTTCCTTGTGTAATCCTTTGTTTTAAATAAAAATTGGGATTTCTTCCTATGATGAAGTTTATGAATTTTCAAATGACCGGATAAATATAGTATGCATATTTTTGATGAATTTTAGAAAAAGTATATTTTAAAAATGTTTTTGTAAACCTTAAATAATTAAAAATGTTTAATGATTTGAAAAAAAATGGTCTTCTACAATTATGTTCAGTACGAAATTTAGAGTCTAATAAGATCAACTTGATTTTTGATGAATAGTAAATTATGAATAGTGATTTTACGCTTAAGATTAGTAATGTGACCAAATGGATTAATAATTTAACTCAAATAAAGTTTTAATATAATTTAGACACCTTGATTAAGTAATGAGATTCAATAAAATGGGTAAATAACAGTTTCATAAATTATTAGTCAAGTATTAGTTTTTTCGGGTGAATAGTGTTTTTTTAATTAAAAATTTAATTAAAAATAATTAGAAAATTATTTTTATAAAATGGACTTTATTTTTGAACTCAGAGCATCGATATTATGTTATGGTAATTTTTGGGGATTTTTCTGAAAAAAATGAATTTTCGGTGAATAGTGTATTTATTTAAAAATAAAATTTAAAATGTTTAGAAAATTATTTTTATAAAATGAAGTTCATTTTTGAAATCAGAGCATTGATATTTGATTAAGGTGAAATTTTGGGATCTTTCTGAGAAAGTTGAATTTTCAGTGAATAGTAAAAATACCGTTTTAGGGTTTCGGTATGTTTAATGACATCATAACTGTCTCATGATGATGTCATGAGATATTTTAAGGGTTGTCCTGCCAAGGGTGATGAATTATTATTATGGGGGCCCCATGTGGCCAAACTCCATGGAAAATGCCAAGGGAGAGCACATGGTTTTGAGAAAGGCACTTTTGAGGTGTCCCTTGGCCATTAATGCCTTGTCCCCTCACTTTCCCTATAAATACCAAGTCATCCTCTCATCCATTTCGACTCCCCACTCCCCCCCCCCAACGAATTTATGGTCTCATTACCTCCCAAGGAGTCCTCCCAAGGTTCCCCCAAGCCCTCAAGGCCCAAACCTTTGAGTTTTAAGAGTTACGTTTTAAGGTAAGGGATCCGACCTCTCTCTTTCATTTCAAGTAATCTCTTTTATGTCATTCCTTTTATGCTCCATGTTCTTATGTTGGAGGATGTTATTTTATACTCCTCTTACTTTCCTTTTCATGTTCATATAATGATAGATCCCCTCTTACTCTCATTATTTCGTTTTATGAAGTTTTAAGTGGCGTCGTTAGGCTGCCAAAATTTTTGTAACGGATTCTTTCTCCCTTCTCATTTGTCAAGATCTATTTTCATGTAAAGTATTTCAAGTTACTTTTTATTATGTTGGGGTATGATCTCTAAATTTATCATACTGATCTTTTATGATCATATGATGAGATACCCCATTTGATCTCTTCAATTCAGTATTTTGAAGTTTTAAGTGGCGCCGTTAGGCTGCCGAATTTTTAAGTGGTTCTTCACCCTTCTCGTTTTGAAGTTATACTTTCATGTTAATTCTTTCAAGTTCCTTTTTTTTATTTTGGGGTATTATCTCTATATCTATCATACTGTACTCTTATATTCATATGATGAGAGACCCCATTTGATCTCTTCAATTCAGTATTTTGAAGTTTTAAGTGGCGCCGTTAGGCTGCCGAATTTTTTAGGGGATTCTTTCACCCTTCTCATTCTTTTCAAAGATCTACTTTCATGTAAAGTCTTTCAAGTTCCTTTTTAATTATGTTGGGTTATGATCTCTATATCTATCATAATTAACTCTTATTTTAATATGATAAGGGACCCCATTTGAACTTTTCAATTCATTTTTGTTGAAGTTTAAGTGACGCCATTAGGCTGCCGAATTTTCATAAGAGAAATCTAATTTTTGTCTTCCTTCCATGTTTTTAATTTCAAATGATATGTCCTTAAAATTTCATTACCATGTTCATATATCCTTATTATTCTATCCCTCTACTGTTTTATGGTTCATTTATGAATGTTTTACCATGTCCCCTCTCTTTTCAATGTTTTCTAAAACCCCGAAACATAGCCGTTATGCTGCAGAATTTTCGTCTCAAAATGACTCTCTCTCTTTTATCGAAATTATTTTTGTTATAAAGTTAATACTCAAAGCTCTTATTTATACAGGGGTATTCACATATATATCAAAATGTTCTATTTTAAATTCTGGTATTTACATACATGAAACCCTCCTTCCCTTTCCATGGGTTAAAAGTGACATAAAGATCATGTCTTTAAAGCAGTTTTTAAAACGTTATGATTATGAAATGAAACCCATTTATTTTATGCTATATGGGTTGTTTATGAAATTATTGATGATGATATATGTGGATCACATGATAATAAAGACATGTCAAGGGTTCTCCCAGATAGCGCTCCAATGCATTGGGTAAAGACTTAATCTCTAGAGATGACCATTTTTAACGACGCCTTGGTGAATAACCTTGGTAATTTTTAACGACACCTTGGGGATGGACCTTGGTGGAACGAAACGATTGTCAATATTAAATGTTGTAGCCACATCTTCAAGTTATGAAAAATGTTATTTTTATTATGATGTATCTCATGATTTCTTTCTTATTCCTTAAAGTTCTTTTCATGTCCTTATTGAAGTATATCAAGTTCACATGTAAAATGTTTCTCTTGTTTCCCTTACTGGGCCTTCTGCTCACCCTTCCTTTTGATGTATGTCCCCAGGTTATGAGATGCAGTAATGAACCTAGGATGAACTTAAGGATAATACTTTCAAGTGTCTAAGAAGAATGTTTTATGTTGTTTTCATGTATTATGTTCCTTGTTTCCAAGACACTAGACCTTAAAGATCCTCAGTTCCGTGTAATGAAATGAAAGTTTATGTTATAAAAAGACGGGATGCTATAGTTGGTATCAAAGGATGGTTTAGTTATTTGTGGAAATTAGGATATGAAAACTTTAGGAATAAGCCTATAGAAAATTTTATATATAGGAAATCTTCCTGGTATTTTGGTGAGTATTGAGTAATGGGTTGCCAAGAAAATACATCCATGTCTGGATACGAGTAGGTAAAGGTGGCTCTGGCACAGATGTACATAGAGGTAAAACCCGAAAACACCACTTTGAGATAGACTCGAACGGGAACTGGTATACGACAATGGGCCTTGCTGCACTCTTGGTTACAACACTCCCGGGGGATATGCTTTGGTAAATTCATAAGCTTAGTATAAACCATTGTTAAAGGAACAAAGATAAAATAAAATAAAGGTTCACATAAGAATATATGATCATGGATAACCTAGATGGGAACCTAGGGGATCACATGTTAGGGTATACTTTTCTTCTACAAGTTATCCTTATATGCGTTAAGTTTCTTTTCATGATTATTGGCTAAGTATTAAAGCCCCTAATTGTACTTTGTTTTCGTAGTTAATGGCGGGAAATGGAAGAACATGTCCCAACAACCAATGTGATAAGAAATGTGACGATTTCCATATTAATATGAAAGAGGTGATTAGGGGATTAAAAGATTATTATTATTTTGGAAGATGTTCACTATTTTGAGGACCCTATATGATCAAGGTAAATAGATTACTGCGGTATTTTCATTGAGGAGTAAGGTTTACTTATATTTTGAAGAATCAATGAATCTAAGGTGGACTTATAGTAATTTAGGTTACTTATGGAAATGATTAACCTATCTTGGGTAAAATATGTTTAGGTTAGCTACTTTTGTTATAAGATGTTAGGTGTGGTTGATTTTGTTTGGAGATGAACAATGAAGTTTATTTTGGAAGACTATGTTATCAAATCCCTCTTGTATTTGGGTTTCAATCTTAGTTTGGTTTATTTTGAGGAATTTTAAGGACCGTTATTTATGGGATGGTCTATGATGAACTTTGGGTAGTACCATGGAACTTTGAAGATTTAAAAATTGTTTCCCTTCCTATGGGATTATTTCTTTTTGAAGAGTTGTTTTACCTTACCCTTTCTGTTTTTGTGATAATGTTTAATAATAGAAGAAATAGATAGTTAATCTTTTGTGGATTATGTGATTCTCTAGAAGATGATTCTTGTGTTTAGATGAGACTAAGTAGTTTTGAATGATCATCATTTGGAGAAAAGATTAGTTTTGGTAGAAACTTATTAAAGTATGAAACTCTACATGAAGGTAGGTATATTTTCTTATGTTTTTGTTCTATTTAGTAAATGAATTCCTCAAAATTATGAAAAGGAACGTAAAACAAAAACGTTGTTGGTTTACGTTTCCTACTAGGTAATCAAAGACCGTTTACACACATCATAAGTTTGGGATTTTCTTATGGTTAACTTTCTCCTAATCATGCTTTCTATCACTCTCCCTTAGAACATGACCCTTTGTTTTCTCCTCCATGTCCATGTTTTCCTATATGGAATCCTAGTGTGGCTTAACTCGGGTGACCATTGTACTTCCCTTTATTCCTTTTAAAGTAATAGTTTTACTGACTCCTTTTCTGATGTGGGACTTTCAATGAAATTTCAAAACCCAATTTTAAAAATTGCGAGGACGCAATTTCTTAAGGGGGGGAAGATTGTAACGACCCGAAATTTTGAATAAATCTTGTTTCCTAATTTTGTGTTTTATTTTTTTTACTGAACAAAAATTTCTTCATTTGATAATATGAGTATAATTAAAATGAGACCATTGGGTTTTTGACTATTATATGACCATTGGTCAATATGACTGCTGGAAACTAAACATTTTGATTATTGTCTCTAAATACAAGTAATCTTGGTTAATTAATATAGAAAGAAGATTCGATGGCCTCACCTAGTAGTCTTGGACCGATCGAAGCCCATCTAACAGAACTTGGGAATGAGGTAGCACCACAGGGCTTTTCTCTAGACCAAACCCAAGCTGAACTTCATCGTGTGAAGCTAGAACGGGATCTCCTTCGTGAGAAGTCCAAACTGATAGAAATTACTACTCGTGCGATGTTGGCCGAGCCTCCCTCAGATTCTCTCACCTTAGCACACCTTACACTTAGGTCCTATGCTGGTGTGATAAGAGGCTATGTAAGGAGACCGTAACAGCCTTGTGTAATCCTTTTTTTTAAATAAAAATTGGGATTTCTTCTTATGATGAAGTTTATAAATTTTCAAATGACCGGATAAATATAGTATGCATATTTTTGATGAATTTTAGAAAAAGTGTATTTTAAAAATGTTTTTGTAAACCTTAAATAATTAAAAATGTGTAATGATTTGAAAAAAATGGTCTTCTACAATTATGTTCAGTACAAAATTTAGAGTCTAATAAGATCAACTTGATTTTTGATGAATAGTAAATTATGAATAGTGATTTTACGCTTAAGATTAGTAATGTGACCAAATGGATTAGTAATTTAACTCAAAGAAAGTTTTAATATAATTTAGACACCTTGATTGAGTAATGAGATTCAATAAAATGGGTAAATAATGGTTTCATAAATTATTAGTCAAGTATTAGTTTTTTCGGGTGAATAGTGTTTTTTTAATTAAAAAATTAATTAAAAATAATTCGAAAATTATTTTTATAAAATGGAATTTATTTTTGAACTCAGAGCATCGATATTATGTTATGGTAATTTTTGGGGATTTTTCTGAAAAAAATGAATTTTCTGTGAATAGTGTATTTATTTAAAAATAAAATTTAAAATATTTAGAAAATTATTTTTATAAAATGGAGTTCATTTTTGAAATCAGAGCATTGATATTTTATTACGGTGAAATTTTGGGATCTTTCTGAGAAAGTTGAATTTTCAGTGAATAGTAAAAATACAGTTTTAGGGTTTTGGTATGTTTAATGACATCATAACTGTGTCATGATGATTTCATGAGATATTTTAAGGTTTGGCCGGCAAAGTGTGATTCATTATTGTTATGGGGGACCCATGTGGCCTAACTCCATGGTAAATGGCAAGGGAGAGCACATGGTTTTGAGAAAAGCACTTTTGAGGTGTCCCTTGGCCATTAATGCGTTGTCCCCTCACTTTCCCTATAAATACCAAGCCATCCTCTCATCCATTTCGACTCCCCACTCTCCCCCAACGAATTTCTGGTCTAATTACCTCCCAAGGAGTCCTTACAAGGTGCCCCCAAGCCCTCAAGGCCCAAACCTTTGATTTTTAAGAGTTACGTTTTAAGGTAAGGGATCCGACCTCTCTCTTTCATTTCAAGTAATCTCTTTTATGTCATTCCTTTTATGCTCCATGTTCTTATGTTGGAGGATGTTATTTTATACTCCTCTTACTTCCCTTTTCATGTTCATATAATTATAGATCCCCTCTTACTCTCATTATTTCGTTTTTTTAAGTTTTAAGTGGCGTCGTTAGGCTGCCGAAATTTTTGTAACGGATTCTTTCTCCCTTCTCATTTGTCAAGATCTATTTTCATGTAAAATTTTTCAAGTTCCTTTTTATTATGTTGGGGTATGATCTCTAAATTTATCATACTGATATTTTATGATCATATGATGAGAGACCCCATTTTATCTCTTCAATTCAGTATTTTTATGTTTTAAGTGGCGTCATTAGGCTGCCGAATTTTTAAGTGGTTCTTCACCCTTCTAGTTTTGAAGTTCTACTTTCACGTCAATTCTTTCAAGTTCCTTTTTGTTATGTTGGGGTATGATCTCTATATCTATCATACTGTACTCTTATGTTCATATGATTAGAGACCCCATTTGATCTCTTCAATTCAGTATTTTGAATTTTTAAGTTGCGTCGTTAGGCTGCCGAATTTTTTAGGGGATTCTTTCACCCTTCTCATTCTTTTCAAAGTTCTACTTTCATGTCAAGTCTTTCAAGTTCCTTTTTAATTATGTTGGGGTATGATCTCTATATCTATCATACTGAACTCTTATTTTCATATGATGAGGGACCCTATTTGAACTTTTCAATTCATTTTTGTTGAAGTTTAAGTGACATCGTTAGGCTGCCGAATTTTCATAAGAGAAATCTAATTTTTGTCTTCTTTCCATGTTTTTCATTTCAAATGGTATGTCCTTCAAATTTCATTACCATGTTAATATATCCTTATTATTCTGTCCCTCTAATGTTTTATGGGTCATTTATGAATGTTTTACCATGTCCCCTCTCTTTTCAATGTTTTCTAAAACCCCGAAACATAGTCGTTATGCTGCAGAATTTTCGTCTCAAAATGCCTCTCTATCTTTTATCGAAATTATTTTTGTTATAAAGTGAATACTAAAAGCTCTTATTTATATAGGGGTATTCATATATATATCAAAATGTTCTATTTTAAATTCTGGGATTTACATACATGAAACCCGCCTTCCCTTTCCGTGGGTTTAAAGTGACATAAAGATCATGTCTTTAAAGCCGTTTTTAAAACGTTATGATTATGAAATGAAACCCATTTCTTTTATGATATATGGGTTGTTTATGAAATGATTGATGATGATATATGTGGCTCACATGATAATAAAGACATGTCAAGGGTGCGCCCAGATAGCGATCCAATGCATTGGGTAGAGACTTAATCTCTAGAGATGACCATTTTTAACGACGTCTTGGTGAATAACCTTGGTAATTTTTAACGACACCTTGGGGATGGACCTTGGTGAAACGAAATGATTGTCAATATTAAATGTTGTATCCACATCTTCAAGTTATGAAAAATGTTATTTTTATTATGATGTATCTCGTGATTTCTTTCTCATGCCTTAAAGTTCTTTTCATGTCCTTATTGAAGTATCTCAAGTTCACATGTAAAATGTTTCTCTTGTTTACCTTACTGGGCCTTCTGCACACCCTTCCTTTTGATGTATGTCCCCAGGTTATGAGATGCAGTAATGAACCTAGGATGAACTTAAGGATAAGCCTTTCAAGTTTCTAAGAAGAATGTTTTATGTTTTTTTCATGTATTATGTTCATTGTTTCCAAGACACTAGACCTTAAAGATCCTCAGTTCCGTGTAATGAAATGAAAGTTTATGTTATAAAAAGACGGGATGCTATATTTCATGGTTTTCAAACAGTTAGTGAAAACCATATGGAGAATCCCAGGTAACTGTGTAGCCTTGTAAAGAGGCTTGCATATGTTTATCACATGATTAATCAAACCATGGATAATTCCTAGGAAACTATGTTAAGGGGTGATTTTGGGACAGTGGCTCATGCACGGTTTGGAAACACGTACGGGTAAACCATGCAGCCTAGTAAAGTTTATAAATTTACAAAAAAAATCCATTATGTTATTTTTAACCCCAACTTGGGATTTCCTTCTTTCTTCCCCCTTTCAACCCTAGTGATGAGAATGATCTCTCAAGAGCTTCCAATGGATATTCTCCTTCATCTCTAGGTCATTTTGAGTGTTGTTGGTTGCGAATCGAAGATTCGGGTAAGGCTAATCCTCCTCTTGCTTCACTTTTTGGTTTAGGGTTTACATCTCTTCTTTATCTCCTTCCAAAGATATAAAAACCTTATTTATGGGTGAGATATAGGTTAAAGCTTCTAAGGGGATTAGATCAGGATCTAAGTCATCGTTTGAGAGTGTGTTCAACAATGGAATCGAAGTAGGTGGTCTACAAGTAATATCTCTTTGTTTTGATGTATATTTTTTCATGTGGGGTCATGTTCCTTCTCTCACATTATTGTGTCCTTGGTTTATTTTTCAATACTTGATATTTTGGGTGTTTAAATAACCAATTGAACCCCTCATTATCCCTATGTGATGAATGGAGGATGACTTGACCAATTTAGGGCCACCCATGGGGTGCACCGACCCTCTAGAATGGGGATAATGGAAGGGTAGGGTGTGAAATTGACTTGTTTTGATGTAGAGAATTTTAAGAATGTGTTAAATGGTTAATATAATGAGTTAATAAGGATTATGGGTAGATGTTCCCATTATGGATAATGGATAATGGATTGTTTTTTGACATGTAAATGGGTTAAATGAGATTAACGGGAATTTGACAATGAATTATGTTTTGTACTTGAATATGATCAGTGAGTTAGACTTGGGAAATGGGAATCGGGTTAAATAGTTATGGGATATAAATGATAAATGTTTTCATATATTGTTTCATAATAATGATTCCTATTTTAATTGTCATTATTTGATGTTGCTAATGTTTTTTTCTATGTTTGGGTTGTATTGTGGTTATGTGTAGTAAAAAAATAAATAAGAATGTTCACATGGATTGGTAGATTGGGGTATGGACATGAGGTTATGTGCCCATAGGTTGAGTTGGACTGAGTCTCTAAACTCCACCCCTTAATGCATGGGTTAGGGAAGGGGATAGAGTTTTATTTTCTTAACAGTTTCATTCCACCCGTACTGAGGCTTCGAGGTGAGGATAATGTGATTGTTGTGATGTGTTGCCTTATGGAGGTAGAACAAGATTTATTCCCATATGTCTTGTGATTATTGAACATTCATAATCCATTGAACACTTGAAAATGGTTAACTAAGCACATAGGCATCACAAGTATTGAATATGAATTTGATAATAGATTAACTTAAGGGAACCACTATTACTAATGGATACTTAAATTGTCTTTTACTTAATTATTTTTCATTACTTAGTTCTTTCATGAACTATATATTGAACTAGATATTTTTATAAACCATTTGTGGTGGCCTACTGAGTCATAATCACACCCTACTCGGGCCGCCATTGGGTACCTGAGCAGACTTCCTGGTTGCAGGTCAAGAAAAAGGTAAAGCTCTCATGCTCGGGAAGTGAGTCGAGTTCAGTATGTGCATAGAGGAAGTCTGAGACATGGGATTAGGATAATTTTGGGTATTCTGCTATTTTTTATTATTTTTAGTTGTGTTTACTTTGGTATTATATCATGACGAGACATATTTACTATTTTTGTGGTTTGTACCCATTTTGGGAGTTGGTTATTTATGCATGTTCATTGGTTTGTCAATATTGTTTCCATTATTGTATATGTTTTCTGTTGTGTCTTATTCTAAAAAGAGGGTATAGTCTCCCCACTTAACTCTTATACCCTCGTTGATAGTTAGAAACCTTTGGCGTACAAGGATGTGGGTTTGAGGTCATGTGGAAATCTAGCTCGAGGCATCAGTTTAGTGGCTCCCAGGTTGGGGACATTACAAAGTGGTATCAAAGTAGGTTATTTTCTATGACTTACTATTTGGGAATGGTATATGGGAGGTTAGGAAGTTGTTGTGCCTTGGTAATTAGCTCATTCCTGTGAGTATCTAACCTAAGTATGAGGGAAAACCCAATTCACCCAGGGTAGGAATTTTTATTCTTATTGTGTGTTGTTACATTTGATGATATTTCATCATTGGGTGGTGCACATGTGGTGTGATGTGACTATTTTATGATATTTTCCCATGTCCAGAATGGAACGAGGTTGTACATTCATGCATCACTCTAGGAACCTATATATATAAGTGACATGCATCATAGTGGGCGCACACACATGGGACGGGTGTGTGGGACATAGAGGGTAGAATTCATTTAACTTTCTTAAAAGTGGTGAAATTTTTGTTTAATGAAACAATAAAAATTGATTTAAAATGGGGGAATTGTTAAACAATAATTAAGGAATTATTCTTGATAAAGGGTATTAAGATAATTAAAATTTAATTCAAATAAGTTGTGATGTGGGAAAAGTTTTGAAAGGGAGTATAAGATATGTCTTGTAACCATGTGGGTTAGTTACCCCATGTTATCCATAGCCTCGGGAAGGATGGTTGAGGGTAGTGTTACATATATAATAAATCCCAATGGGTAGTGTATGTGAAATGGTTTGTTTATGGCTATTGATGAGACTTCCCTTATAATTTGTGAAATATTTATGGATTGTGTTCTAAATCTTGTGTTTGGAATTGAAGAGAAATGTCACAATGAAGATGTGTGTCGGTCGGGCGACTAGAGGATTTTGCTAAGAACACTCCTCCCACGGTAGATCAAAAGAATGTGAGGATTGAAGAGAATAGATAAGAGAAGTTACATGAGAAATTTACATGTTTTATGTAGATGATGGAGCAAAACCCATGGTGGGTTGGGCCAATTATGTTTGAGTTAACCAGGGAATTCTAGCTATAGGACCCTCTGACCTTTACCAAATAGGGTGGTTTAGTGGAAGAAGAGTTATTCATAGAGTCTATTCATATTATTATTGATCATATGAATACCCCACTTGAAAAGAGAGTCAATTTGTAGGCCTATATGCTAAGAGTCTAGGCAAAGCGTTGGTGGGACATCAGGGTTCAAATAGAGCAGGCTGAAGGAATGATGTGGAAATATTTCCAGGATAAGTTCCATGAACACTTCTATTTGGAAACGTTGAGGCTGGAGAAGGCTGTGGATTTATGAGTTTGACCTAAGGGACATTGTCAGTGATGGATTATGCTAGTTCCTTCACCTATTTTCAATGTTTCAACCTAGTGTTGGTAGGAGATAATGTGTTTGTGGAAAAAAATTCAAGATGGGCTTAGACATGAGATGAGGTCTCAGGTAAACATCTTTCATCTGAAAAGGTTTGCAAAGGTAGTAGATCAAGCATATATCTCATAGGGGAAATTGAAGGGATATTCAGGTAGTGAACTTGTGGTTCCAACTAGTTGGGAAAGTGGCGCATATTTCGAAAGAAGGAAGCACCATTTTGGAAATTTCCATCAGGTAGGAAATGAACATAGTAGTTAGAAGAGAGGGTAAGCCTCTCAGGGTGGCAACCATGTATTTTGTTATCAATGTGGAAGGTCATGGAAGATGTGTGGCCAGTGTCCCCGACCACCAGTTGATTTCCAATCGTGTGGTAGGTTGGTCCATGTACAAAAGTTTTTCATAAACCCATAGAAGTCATGGAATGATGGAGGCGAGAGATAGATGATGAGTGTAGGCAGGGGGTTTGTGACTCTATATTAGGCTAGAATTTGGAGCTCCATGGGTCGTATCATTAGAGGTGGCGGATGTGGAACTCCAAGGTGAGATAATTCACACCAGCTGCAAAGTGTAGTGCAGGGTTCTCAGGTTGGGTCCCAGGGTAGAGGGATAGGAATATTCATGTAGTTCATAATACACCTGAAGGTGGTGAGGCAAGACCATCTACCATTCAAGGTATGATTCTTGTGGCTTCCACACTTTCTAGTGATTTATTTGATACGGGTGTTATGCATTCTTTCATTTCTACTAAGTTTGTGGTTGTGTTGGGCTTAACCATGGAAAATTATTTTGGTGTAATGTCACTTGATACTACATTAGGGGTACAAATGGAGGATGTAAAATAGTGTAAGTACTATTCTTTGGAGGTGGGAGGATATCGTTTTCTATGGAACTTGTTTATTCTTGGGATGTTAGGTTTCAACCTGATTCTGGGAATGGATTGGATGGTGTTGTATCAAGCCCATATCGACTATTACCAGCATAGGGTGACGTTCACATCTCCAGAGGGAAGCACTTATATCTTTCATGGTGAGTGGGATGTTCGAGCGGGCCATACAGGACCAATTTTTCAATGGCTAGGAGAACTCACATCCCTAGTAGAATGCCTTATGTTATATTATGGGAAAAAATAGTAGCTATTTTTCCCTCTCATTGTGTACCAATTTCAAGATGTGTTTCTTGAGGACTTCTCGGAGTTACCACTCGATAGTGATTTTGAGTTTATGATTGAAATAATTCCTGGGGCATAGCCAGTTTCCATTCTACTATACGGAATAGAACCAAAAAAACTCCAAGAACTTAAATTTCAGCTAGAGGATTTTGGAAATAAAGGGTTTATCCTTCCTAGTACATCACCTTGGTAATCTCCCATACTGTTTTCTAAGAAGGTAGATCGATTATTGAGGCTTTGTTTTTATTATAGAAATTTTAATCAAATTATGGTTAAGAACGGATACCATCTTCCTGGGATTTATGACTTATTTGACCAAAAAAGGAGTGTTTCAGTGTTCTCTAAGATTTATTTAAGATTATGATACCATCAGTTGAGGGTGACACCATATAATGTATCACGGAAAACTTTTAGAGAAGGTACGGGTTGTATAAGTTTTTGGTGATGCCATTTGGGTTGAACAATGCACTGGTTGTGTTCATGACTCCAATGAATCGGATATTTAATCCATATATCGATCATTTTGTAATTGTATTCATTAATGACACCTTAGTGTACTCCAGAACTCATGATGATCATGCCAAACATCTTGAAATCATCCTGAGTACACTAAGAGGGAATAGGATTTATTCCAAGATATCAAAATGTCAAATCTGAATTGATAAGGTGAATTTATTAGGTCACATCATTTCTGAATTGGGTGTGTTAGTGGATCTATAGAAAGTTAAGGTTGTGGTGTCTTGAGAGAATCCCAAGAATGTTTCTGATGTTCATATTTTTCTAGGTTTGGCCAGTTATTGCCAAATGTTCATTAGGGATTTCTCTCATTTGGTGGCACCACTCTCAAAATTAACCAAGAAGGATGTAAAGTATGATTGTTTGGAGGTGTATGAAACTAATTTTAAAGAAATGAATATGTGGTTGACTACCACACTGATTTTGATTTTACCTGAACCAGGTAAGAGGTACACCTTGTTCTGTGATGCATTTGTTCTTGTACTTGGGGTAGTATTGATGCAGGATGGCCAGGTTAAAGCTTATGGGTCAATACATTTAAGGCCTCATGAAAGAAATTACCCTACGCATGATCTTGAGTTTTCCATTGTGTTTTATTCATTAAAGTGCTAGAGGCATTACTTATTGGGATAATGGTTCATGGTGTTTACCGATCACAAAATCCTTAAATACATCTTTTCTCAGTGGGACTTAAATCTTCATTTTCGAAGGTGGGTTTAGTACTTTCAATCCTTCTATTTTGAGTTGGTTTACACACTAGGGGAAGGGAATAGTGTTTTGGATGCTCTGATTCAGAAGACTCATAATCATGACTTTTAAGAATCCAACTTAAAGTAGATATTGATTTCCTTGTTTGTTGAGATGAATCTGGAGGTACAAGATGGACACGGATAGATGACCCTTTCATCTATAATAGTGGAGTCCATGCTACTAATCCAGGTCAAGGAGAGTCATCTGGTGGACTCGAATTGTTTGGAAATAAAGGAAAGTCTTAAAAGTGGGGATTCATCTTCTAGTTGGGCTATTGGTGAAGATGGAACTATCAATTTTTTTAGTCGTGTGGTTATACCAGTGCATATGTGGGAAGAGTTGATGCATGAGTTCCATGCCTTAAAGTGGTAATTTATCCCTATTTTAACTAAGATGTACCTTGATCTTCATAAAAAATACTAGTGGTCATGAATGAAAAAATAGGTTGTGGGTTTTGTTGCCCAATTCCTTGCCTATAAATAGGTAAAGGGAAAGCATTAGTGTCCAGGTGGTTTGTTACAGTCATTGCCTACTCTAGAGTGGAAGTGTAATGACATAACGGTGAAATTTTTAGTGGGTCTTCTAAGGATGCCCTGGAAGAATAACACAATCTTGGTGGTTGTGGATTGGCTGACTAAAGTGGCTCATTTCATTCCAAACCAAGATACTTACATAGTTTATCATTTGGGTGAGTTGTATATTAAAGAGATAGTGTGGTTGCATGGCGTGCCAAGAACCATAGTTTAGGATCATGACTTGTGTTTCACATCATGTTTCTGGAAGGGATTAGAGAAGGATCTTAGTACCCAAGTGTTGTTGAGTATGACTTATCACCCATAGACAGATAGGTAGTCAGAACGTACAATTCAGGTATTAGAAGATATGTTGCGAGCTTGTGTTCTATATTTTAGTGGTTCATGGAAAAATCACTTATCTCTCATTGATTTTTCTTAAAATAATAGTTTCTAGGATATTAATCAGATGGATCCTTTTGAGGAACTCTATGGAAGATTGTGTATATCTCTTTTGTGTTGGTTAGAGGCCACTAATCTGAGTTGTTAGGATTGAGTCTCGTGCAGGAGACATCAAAAAAATCTGATTCAGGAGTGCATGATGACAGCTCAGAGTAGGTAGAAGTCATATGCAGATTGGTATCATAGAACTCTTGAGTTTATGGTGGGGAATAATGTGTTTCTTTGGGTGTCTCCATGGTTAAGTCACCATCAAATTTAGAAACATGTCAAGTTGGTGCCCAATTATGTGGGGTTGTTTGAAATCATGGAGAGGATCAAACTGGTGGCTTACTGATTGGGTCTTACATAGTGGTATAGTGGGATGCACGATGTTTTTCATGTTTCACAACTTCGGCAATATCACCTTGATCCATCCCATGTGATTGATGTTGAAAATTTTGATCTTGTTCTTGATGCATCCTTTAAGGAGCATCTATTTCGTATTGCAGATCATAGAGAAAGGGTCATGTGGGGCAAGGATGTACCTTTGGTTCATGTTATATGGTATAATGGAAATTTTAGGAAGAAAATTGGGAGTGATAATCATATATGTGGTCTCAATGGCCCAATATCTTTTCTTTGGCAGCTCAATGATGCTCGGGAAGAGTGGATCAAAGACAAGTTGTCCTAAGGTGGGGAGGTTGCCCGATCTGGGTTTTTTTCTCAAGGTATTTTTTTTTGTTTATGTTTTAGTTTAAGTTTCTTATTTTGGTTAAATAAGTATTTCCCCAAGTTCATGAGAAGACTCAGGGGTGTTCTGGGGGTTCCACGCACAAAAGAGGAGAAAAAAGAAGTTTTCTGGGCATGTTTCGCAATTTGTGTACGGTTAGTGAAAACCATGTAGAGAAACCCAGGTAACCATGTATCCTTGGATAGAGGCTTGCACATGGTTATTTCATGATTAATATAACCATGAAAAATTCCTAGGAAACCATGTGAAGGAGTGATTTTGTGACAGTGTCTCATACACGATTTTTGCACAATTTGGAAAACCGTGTGGGTAAAACATGTAGCCCAATAAAGTTGATAAATTTACAAAAAAATCCATTAAGGGATTTTTAATCCTAACTCAGGATTTCCTTTTTTTTCTTCCCCCTTTAAACCCTGGTGATTAGTAAGATCTTCCAAGATATTCCCAGGGAAATTATCCATCATCTCTAGGTCGTTTGGAGTGCTTTCGGTTGTGAATCGAAGATCTGGGTAAGGCTAATCCCCCTCTTGCTTCTCATTTTGGTTTAGGGTTCGTATCTCTCCTTTATATCCTTTCAAAGATCTAAAACCCTTATTTTTGGGTGAGATCATGGTTGAAGGTTTTAAGGGGGTTATATCGGGATATAAGTCATTATTTGAGAGTGTGTTCAACAACGAAATTGTGGTAGGTGGTCAACAAGTAATATCCCTAGGTTTTGATGTAGATTTTCTCATGTGGGGTCATGTTCTTTATCTCCCCTTATTGTGTCCTTGGTTTATTTTTCAATACTTGGTATATTGGTTGTTTAAATAACCAATTTAACCCCTCATTATCCTCATGGGATGCATGGAGGGTGACTTGAGTGATTTAAGGACACCCATGGGGTGCGTTGACCCTCTCGAATGGGGCTAATGGAATATTATAATGTGAAATTGACTTGTGTTGATTTAGAGAAATTTAAAAATGTGTTAAATGGTTAATATAATTAATTAGGAAAGATTATGGGTAGATTTTTTCATTGTGGATAATGGCTAAGGGATTGTTTGGTTAGCATGTAAATGGGTTAAATGAGATTAATGGGAATGTGACAATGAATTATGTTTTGTACATGAATAGGCTTAGTGAGTTCAACTTGGGAAATGGGAATTAGGTTAAATGGTTATAGGATATAAATTATAAATGTGTTAATGGATTGTGGAATAATAATGATTTCCATTTTAATTATCATTGTTTGGTGTTTCTAATGTTATTGGCTATGCTTGGGTTGTATTGTGGTTATGTGTGGTGAAAAAATAAATAAGTATGTGAACATTTCTTGGTAGAGTTGGGTATAGACTTGAGGTTCTATGCCCATGGTTCGAGTTAGACCGAGGCTCTAAAATCCACCCCTCAATGCATAGGTTAGGGAAAGGGATGGAGTTCTATTCCCCTAACGGTTTCATTCCACACGAACTGAGGATTCAAGGTGAGGATAATGTGATTGTTGTGATGTGATTCCTTATAGAGGTAGAACATGATTTATTCACATATTCCTTGTGATTATTGAACATGTCTAATCCATTAAACACATGAAAAATGTGAACTAAGCACATAGGCATCACAAGTATTGAATATGAATTTGATAATAGATTAACTTAACGGAACCACTATTACTAATGGATACTTGAATTGTATTTTACTTATTTTTCATTACTTATTTCTTTCATGAACTATCGATTGAACTAGGTATTTTTTTAGTAATTGTTGGTGGTATCCTACTGAGTTATACTCACACCCTTCTCATGCTGCAATTGGGTACCTGATAAGACTTCATGGTTGCAAGTCAAAAAAAGGGAAAGGTATCATGCTTGGGAAGTGAGTCAGGTTTGGTATAAGCACAAAGGAGGTCTGAGACATGGGGTCAGGACCAATTTGGGGATTCCACTATTTTTCCTTATTTGGGGTTGTGTTCACTTTGGAACTATAGCATGACATGACATATTTACTATTGTTGCGGTTTGTATCCATTTTTTGGAGTTGGTTATTTATGCATGTTCATTGGTTTGTATATATTTTTTCTATTGTTTTATATATATTTTTTGTGTCTTACTCTGAAAAGAGGGTATAGTCTCTCCACTTTACTCTTAGACCCTTGCTGCTAGTCGGCAACCTCTGGCATACGGGGATGGGTGATTGAGGTCATGTGGTGACCTAGCTCGGGGCACCGATTTAGTGGCTCCCAGGTCGGGGAAATTACAACTCATGATTTGTTCACATTAGGCCAAGCTCTAAGGTAATATCTAATACCAAGGTGCTACACTAGGACCACTCTTGTTCTAAATTTTAAGGTATGTATAAGGGAGTTTCATTAATGAATACCTTTTAAAAACATTCCATTTAAATTAGGTCAATGTACAGCAAGCCCATCATAACCACAAAACACACACACTTGAAAATATGGTGTGACTATGTGGAAAATTTATGGACCATCAACCTTAGACTCATAGGATCCTACTCATCCAATATTAGATCATAGTTCAAGATGAAATAGATGATATTGAAGAACTGGATAAATGCCATAAAAATAGGGCATAACTCACATAAATGGTGTGACAGAAAAATATGACAAGAGAAAGCAAGGAATCTAGAGGAATCTTATACTTACTGAGGGGTTTCTAATGCAATATATGATGGATGATTTGAACAACATATAGTGGAGTTTTACCATGGAAGAGAGGAGAAGGGAAGGGAGGAGATGTGTGCGGCTATTGGATGAAATGAAGAATAAAAAGGGATTAAAACCCTTTTAATAATGGAGGGTAAAAATAAAAATTTAATCACATTTTAATGGTCACATGGTTTGGCCATTTGGCTGTCCAAACCATGCACTAACGATGCATCCAACACTATTTCATGACCAGCCACCTCGCACGATTACGGCGCATAGTTTATCAAATTGTACACTAACCATTCACTTGGATCTGAAATTTACTATAGATATTTCATCATTATCCAACCCACTTATCATGGTTTAAACAAACCATGCCTCTTTAGAAACCAATTTTCATGGTTAGGGTTCATGGTTAGTATTAACCATGTGCTAACCATTCTCCCTAGTTTGTACCTCCGAAAACCTGAACTTTGAGCCCTGAACCCCTGGGACACTCCCAAAACCTAGTAAGACACCATAAAACTTCATTCCAACCCCAAATTGGGTTCTTTATGTGGTCTGAATCCTTGGAATTCCATTCTGATGCCTGGTTCAAAAACTGACCAATCCACTATTTTGAAAATTCAAACTTTTCTTCAATTCTAAAAACTCATAGGATAAAGGGTTTTAAAAACTCCCCATAATAACTCTTTTTTATCCTAATAAGACTAGGTGGTTATCCAATTGCATCTACAAACCTAAATAAGTCATGAGTTTAAATCCAATGGATTTATACCATTTCTATAATCCTGAAGCACATTAAAGGAATAACTTCCAAACTCAAGGTCTCAAACTTCTAGAAACTGAGCTAACACCCGTCATAAAAACTAAAACTCTATGATGGTGTTTACACATTCCCATCCTTACAGTACTGAGCTGTGTAGGGGAAGTTAGTGGGATTAAGATTTAAAAAAATTCATCATTAGAGTTATAAAACTTCATTGTATCCAATGATTCAATCCCCAATAGAGGTATAAGGATGTCACATGGATATTTCAAAGCAAAAAAATTAAACAAATGAGTACATCAGTTGAATCAAAGATGTTTTCATCTTTTTCATGTCACTGATAATCATTTTTTAAAGTATTTAAGATCAAACCCCTATATACCAACCATACAAACTTCAATATTTCACACAAATGTTGTTTGTTCAATTTCGGGTGCTAATGTAGAGTTCTGATGAATCCTTTGGCACTACGATGATCGCCTCAATCTCTTCTCTTCAATTCAAGAAGGAATTCTTAGATTGATCATTTGGATAGATAATTTATCACTTTATGATGTGGTAGGAGAGAAAATCTATCAAATCTGAATGAATGAATGAATAGTCATTGGAATGAGATTCACTTCTCTACATATATAGTGGGTGGTAAAATACCCAAAAAGGGTTCTCTGACCCCCAAAAATAAGACACCCACTAAATAAATAGTAAATGACATGTTATAAATAACTAACTAAATAATAATTTAATTTATATTTTTATCACATAATTTTAATATATAATAAATTTATTATATTATAAACCTAAGCCATTAACTCAACTTTTAATTCCCATAATATTAAATGGAACTTGAATATTAAAATATTATTCATTCATATGATATTTTTCCTATATTTACTTAAAAAATTGTGAATAATTTAACTAAATAAATTCAACTGAATTATTTTTCACTCAAATAATAATTTATTTATTTATTTATTTATTTGTGATCGATAATACTTGGACAACCCTCAGACCCTGTGGTGGGTCCCACCAAGTCATATATACCTATTCACTAGAATAGGGCATACTCTTGAATACGCTATTATGTGTGACCCTCTCGACCCTTATCTCAATAGTAGTGAATATTATTCATAGGCTAAGAGAGAATTCTACAAACCCATCAAGGCACATAAGAGAGAAGTAATATTCATATCAATCACAACCATCCTATGAAAACACTATGTGTAATATAATATCTTTGTATCATGATATCTCATAAAGCAGGATGCACATATTGTATCATTATACTTTCTTGCTTTATTATTTTTTGATATAATTAGATGGACTTACCATCTTCTACCATGAACATGGATATAGTGAAGGTACCACCATCATGATTAATTGGGCTTGAGATATATCTTTCTCAAATCAAAAGAAATAAATTCCATCTTGATCAATCAACTAATGTCATACCACCAATGATGCACCCAACACAATCTACCTCATTATGAATTCATGGTCGTGGTTTTTTCCTCACATCAAATCACAAGATAAAATGTTGCACATTGATAATTATTTCAAGTTAGGAGACCAATAAACATGTCCATAGATAAGAATAACCAATGAAACCTAAAAAATGTGGTGTTCTTATTGGTGGGTATGTTATCATGATCTCACCTCCTAGAGATCACCAAGTGAAAACTTTATGAGAAGAAGTCTCAATTCTAATGATACCCTATCACCTGATAATCAAAAACTATCTATGTCTAGTATGTATGATGTATCTAAACCATAGGATATTTTTTAAAGATTAATTTCATAGTATCTCGAGGTTCTCATTATAACTTGGGAGTTGTTATAACCTTTTGATACAATAAATAATCTATGGACATTCCATTTAAATAGTGTATTTAGAAATATTGACATTATTATGGTAGGTTAACATCATGCATAACTCACTATATACATGATATGGTAATCAAAAATTGATGTTCAGTTGGGTATAGGGAACCCACTATTATAACATTCCCACTTCCAATAGATTTAACTTACTAACTATCCTTTTTAGCTCTCACGTGATAAGATTGTCTTTCTGATGATTTTTGATTTAGTCATGGGCCGTCCACATCTATGTTTTATGGCTATTATTTTATTTGGGACCTCACCTTCTAGAGTAATAATCCTCAATAGATGTTAACCCTGAGTATATTTATCTATTTTTCCACTATATGAACTTAAAATCATGGCTGGTACCAGTAGAAGAATTATCATGATGATAAAACTACTTACTAGTATTCATTTTAAGAACTATAAAAAAAAGTTGTGTATCTTGAACTAATTATTTAACTACCTAATAAGACATAACACACTTGATATTTTCATATATTCCTACCACTTACTTGAATTATATTATCTTTCTCATTACCTTAGCCTGACTATGATATTAGATCATATTGGTTGAAAGTAATACTAGGTTGTGTCTCCTCAAAAGTAGTATTCCATCCTCTTCTAGTACCAAGAACATATCCTTTATACTTCCTTAAGTGCAATTGGATAGTTCTGACTGCATCCGGTGTAGTTCTCCAGGATATTACTGATATTTTTCTGCTATAAATTATATATGTTGGAAATATCATATTTTTTACATGGCATGGAAAATACCATTGATCCATCATAGAATTTTATGGAATTCAAATCACCAAATTAATCTCATTTTATTCCCCATGCATGTCTTCTTGTAAAGATTTATGCCATGTGACATTGGAAACAATTCTCTATAAAATTATTCAAACTTGTATTTATCAATTCCTTATCAATATATTTACCATTGACTACGTCTAAGAAATCGTTATATCTACCTTAGTAGGTTGTATTCCCGAGAAAATAGTTTTCTACTTTAAGTCGATCTCTAGAGAGCTACTTTCATCCTAGTCTTAACTAACTATAAGACCAATAGAAATTTTCCATATGTTACCAAAAATATTTTGCTTGGAAAACCACAACGCTCCCACTAGCCAATTTTAAAAATATGTAATAAATTAATTACAAATTAATATTATATGATCTTGTTGATTACTTCAATCCAAAACTGGATTTTAAAAAATTCCTCCCCTTATTGGAATTCTATGGTGTCACCAACCCTTTCTAGATGCATCATTAAAACACCTTCCAAGATTAGTGGTATTAACATCTAATTTCCAATTTAATGATCATATAAAGTATCTATGATAAGTAAATTTCTAAATTATTTAGGTATAATGACTTGGTATTACCAATCGAGCCTTATTGGTACCATACTTGTACCATCCATGTATATTCTCACTTGAATATCCACCACAATATTTAAAATAGTAAGCCCCTACATTTTGATATATAGAACCAATTATTCAGTTTTAATTGATCTTGTAAATCTTAGCTAATTTATATATAATTATTACTTATAGGATTGTATCATCGGTCATGGTGAATATAAAAATACCACTATAGTTTCATCCTTTATATGAAATATGTGTCTCTGAAACATTCCCTTTCCATAGGATCTTGTGTAACTTGTTCCTATGCCAAATACTTGTGTATTTCTGGAATTGACTAAACCCAAGTTAACCATACTAACTATTGGTCATAGTGACTATCTCAATAGGGAAGGTGAATTGAGTACCCAATAAAAATTTCTATTAAAAAAAATTTAAATAAAATCCCACATTTAATCAAAATAGAAAATCGATATAAGTTCAAATATTTTAAGAGATTTATCAAAGAGTGATTAGGTATCATATAAAACAAAATATGAATATTAATTTATCTTTTGAAATCAATTTACTTAATCAAAACCTTATATAAACACTAATTAAGACTAACTATCAAAGTAATGGTTTTTTTACAGTTTAAAACAAATTCGATTTAAATATTTGAAAAGAAACAAAACAAAATATAGAGTGAAATAAATACAAGAGGTTCAATCTCAATTTGAGACTTAATCCTCTCCACTTGGAAGTGACCTGATTCAAAAAAGATTATATTGATAATCTTGATCCACAACTTAGATTGGGTATTCACAATATATTAATTGCTTTTCAGGCCACACAGGGACCTCTTCCACTATAACCATGGGAATAAAACAAACCCAATCCATAGAGGTACCTCTTCCACAACATGTGGGTAAACAAATTTAAAATATTTAATAAGATATCAAGTATCTTCTAGTTAAAGTATGGGAGATAGTATATGTGTGTGTTTAATAAACTGAGAAAATCACACATTACTCAAAATATAAATGCAACAAGAAGAAAGAGAAAGTATAGATATAGATAAGGTGGTTTTGGTCAGTCTAATTTGCTCTAAATATTGATACTCCTTGGATGTTGTTTGAAATGGATCTCAAGATGTTTCTCAGAAATTTATATTAAAAGAGAGTGTTATAAGCTTACTTTCTTCATCTGTATGAAAGGGTCTAGATGTTTTGAAGGATCTAATCATTTATAGTGAGTTGAACTCAAGGATGCTTCATGTAAATATATTTTTCAAATTGAACACTTCACATCGCTCTCATTGTTCTTGTAATGTTACATCTCTCTTCTATGTTCTCCTCTATCACATGAGGGGGTATTCTTCCTAATATAACTATAGCATGTAGGAATAATCATTTGAATCCTCTAATCCTCATACTGATCGACTGACAAAAACTTTTATACATCTTTTTAATAGTTTAATAATAGTAATTAAAATAATTATCATCATTAAATTTGATAATACAGTCATCAGAGATAGTTAATTCAAAATAAATAGAAACAATGATAGTGACATAGGTTGGAAGTGAGTTAGAATAACTGTGAGTTAGGTTGATGGTAGGTCATGCTCAATGGTGACTCATCTCAATAGTGAGTCTCTTCATCACTTTTCCAAATTTCCTAGTGATAGGTAAAGAATGACGGTAATTCATTCTATGAAGTGGGTCCTTCAAATACTTATCCATATTTTCATACAGATAGTGAGTCATTGTTGATGGTAGGTCTTTCCCATACATAGAAAAATTTTCATCAGGATGGTGAGTCATTTCTAACTATAGGTCTTTTCCATACATAGCCATATTTTCATCCTGACATGAGTCATTTCTAGTGGTGAGTAGAATCTAACAGTGGATCATTCCAACACTTATCCAAAATTTATTCAAACTACCTTATAGGATAAAATCCTATCATAAAGAATAAAACTCATAAATAACATAATTAACGTGATTTGTGAGGATCAAAACAAGGAAGTTCCAATATCCCCCTTTATGATGATCAAATATCATGTAATTTTATAAACCATGTATATAATAAGTTGTGGTGTCAAAATAGATAGCTTATAACTTTAAAAATCTATAGTGAGAGTTTGATCATAATGGTAACAAAGATATTAAGTACCAAATAGTGTCAAAGATAGGTAATAAATAAGGAATTTGAGATAGGTAAATAGAAAAAAAATATCATAAGTAGTTAATAAAGATAATATTAAAGAGAATATGGTATTAAGAAAGAGTCACTATAAAAATAATAAATAATTTTCATAGAGTCATTCTCCTCCTTTGGAGATTATCAAAAAGTGAAAATAAAGTAGGAAATATAAATAAATAGAATATGAATAACAAAATAATTTATATTAATAAAATTAATTTAAGTACAGAAAAAAATATACAAAAACAATTCATATAAAAATCATTATAAATGACTGAAAGTCTAATGTCAATGCTTTTCAGGATGGGTAGTTGGAACACTTGGTGATTTTCCCTTCCCCTTGTCGGAAGCCAAAGGTTCAGTAGTAGAGGATGAGGTAACTATAGAGATGATATAGGGACAATGAGTAGAGAATAAGTTTCTCTAATAATGATAGGCCTTAGATGTTGGAAAACTTCTCGAGGAGTCAGACTAAAGGGCTGGAAACAAGTAGGTAAGTGTGCATTTGGATCTCTTATAACACCTAGTCTGAACAACTCTAGATCAGAAGCTAGAGGAGTGATATGTTAAGTGGCTATAATGGAATCCTCAGTCACTATTGTGGTTCCAAAAATATGAATAAAGGGTTTCATCATATTTATGAAGTCCATAATAATATTTCATCTCCATTACATAGCACTAAAAAAGCCCTTTTTATCTTCCATAAAAACTTGATCACCAGGGTCATCACCTTTAGCTAATTGACTTATTCTTTGAAATCCTGAGTGACTAGAGACATTCTAAGGTTCTCATCAAGGAACTTGAAATGAGATTTGATCTCATGTTTAGTATAAATCCTCTAATAGTAATACGTTATTTCCTTTTTAATTGTTTCTCTACCAGATTTTATATCCTTCATATATTCTCTAACCATCATATGCACATGATCACTATTATGTAGGATTTTCCTCAAACTCTCCTTAGGAATTTCAGGTACATCACCTGAAAAGCATGAATCGTTTCTCTAATAACTGGCCTAGTCAACTCTACATCAAGAGGATGAGGTGTATTAATTTATTTAGAATCCATAGAAGAAAGGTTCACCACCCTCTCTAACAAATAATCTATAGAATCTACAAAGGAAGGTCTCATATCATCTATTGTTGACCTCAAGGTCTCCATCTCATTTTCTAGCCTTCTGTTATCTATCTCCACTTCTTGAATTTGATGCATAATATTTAGCTAGAAGTGATGTATCACAAGCTCAAATATAGATATTCCATCTTTCTCACTCAACTTAGTGAATTGAGGTGCCTAATTTCTTAATAACAAACCAAAATCAGGGAGAATCATCTCTATAAAATATTTTAAGTCAGGTGTGGTAACAACATCAACTAGAACAAATGAGATGGCAGGTGAAAGAAAAGGTGCAGAGGTAATGGTATGTGTCATAACAGCTCGAGCTTGCTCAAAACTAGTAGGCACGTCTGAATCAAATCTATGTATTTCCCCTGCAACATCTATCTATACTACCAATGACACCTTATGATCCATCTCCTCTCTAATAGTAGGTCCACCATGCTTTGGTGGAATTTTATCATCATCCGAATCAGATTAGTCTAGGACAATATTCATATACCCTGGATACTTATCCCATTCCTCAAGATCTAGATCCCCCAATCTGATATAATACACACAATAGGACTTAAAAACTATAGGGTTAGAAACTACAATCTCAACAATAGTAGTATCAACAACTATCTTCTCATCAACTAACTGATCATCAATTGTATACTCAACAACCTTACTCAAAATAGTTTCAGGCACACCATGATCTTCATCAACATGATTAATAGGGTTATTTTCTAGGCTTTGGGATCCCTCCCTCTCAATAGAAGCTTCCTTCTTAGCTCTAGAATCTCTATCCACAACTTGAACTAAATTGGGTCTCTCTTAAGATCTAGAGACAACTGATAAACATGGATAAGAAATAAGTTCCTAAGGAATCTCAACATCCTCAGCATCAATGAGCCACTAGGATCATCATGATCATATCCACTATCACTGTAATATCCATCACCATCCTCACCATATTTTCCATCTCCATTTTCTTATTCATCTTCTCCTCCTTCTTCTTCTTTATCATTTTCACCATTTTTATCAATTATATTTTCTTTAGAATATTTTGAAGTGATTTAAAAATTTTCTTCACTAAAAACTTTTATTTCTTCTTCCTCACTTCCTTATTTTAAAAGATTATCTTGGATATTGGGAGATCTAGGAGAACTAGGATCACCATAATAAATAGTATCACACTTGGTAATATCTGGACCACTACCCTCATCCAAAGAAAATAATTTATCCTCATCTCAAAAAGTAGAAACTTCCTTTTCGTCCTCATGTGAATACTCAACCACCTCATCTGGATCTAATCCCATATCCACAATATTCTTCAGTCTGGAAGGGTGATCAACAGGATTGAAATCCTCATAGAGCATGTCACCAACATCAATCCACTATCCATTTTAGGGGTTCAAACTTATCTTAATACTTTTGAAAATGAATTTTATAATGAAAAACCTCCACATTTTACCATTGTTTATTCTTCCCTATCAACCAATCACTTGGCCTCTAGAATGGTCGAAATAAGCTTTGGGTAGATAAGGGAGTTCGGTCTGGAATAAGTCTTACACATTTCCATCATATGAGTCATTAGGTATCTACACATGTTGATATTTTCTCCTATCTTCATAGGGAATAAAATATATACATATTGATACCTCATTGTGGTGAAATCACTATTCCTTAGGCACAAAATATGTTAAATAAACTTAAAGAGCAAAGGAAATTCATCATCAAGCTTAGTAGCAGCTGGTCTTCTTACTATCCCATATCTAGTAAACACTACCAAGGAATCCTCATATAAAAAGGTATCATTGTCACTTGGAACAATTCCTTGATAGTCATTTGAAACACCTTTGTGAGGTAATCTCAAACATCTAGCCCATTGTCTTGAAGAGAAAACAACTTTATGCCTATTTATTCTGCTTCTTACCCAGTATTCATCATCCTCAAAATTAAACTCAATATACTAATAGAATTGGTACACCAAGATCATATAGAAGGGCCTCTCAATATTATAGAACCACCCAACTCATCCCTAGTCTTGAAAAACTTTAATAACCAATGATTTACTCGACATCAACCATTCGGTATTCACTTCCTTCTCAGATACTACTATGTGATTCACAGGTTTTGGATTCATAGGCTCAATAGAAGATTTTATTGATTCTCATTTATGCTTCTTTGAAAGATGTGGCCCATCTGGGGAATATTATATGGATCTCTTCACTCTAACCATGGAAAATGACACGGTAGGTTTAAATGAAGGCAAGGAAAGGCCAAAGGAAGAGAGATAAAGGTTCTTGACAAGGCTCGAGAGTAAACTGAGAGGGAATGTGCGTTAAAATTATACAAGTGTATAATTTATATAATTTAGGGATTTATGAATTTGTAAATGAAAAAACAAAATAATATTTGAATCATAATAAAAAAATATTAAATAAATAAAACATAATTAAAAATTAGAATGGCGGATTAAAAAAACTAACGATAATGTATTGACAATGATGGGTTGTTTCCAATGGTAGGTAAAACCAATGGTAGGTAATTCCAAAGGTGGGTAAACAAAAATGGTGGGTAAAACACCTATGATGGGTAAAACCAATAGTGGGTGAAACACCAATGGTGGGGGAAACACCAATAGTGGGTAAACACCAACGGTGGCTAACTCTAATGGTGGGTAAAACAACAATGGTGGGTAAACACCAATGGTGGGTCTTTGAAAATTAATTTTAACCAAAATTAATCATACCAAATTCATTTTTTATGTAGTTTATTTTCTCATAATTCAATGTTTTAGTGAAAATATCAACAATCTGATGTTTAGTCCCAATGTATTCAAGAGTTATATCACCCTTTTGAAAATGATTTCTCAAAATTTAATGTCTTACATCAATGTGTTTTGATATAGAGTGAGATACAAGGTTATTATAAATATTTATAGTACTTGTGTTGTCAAAATTTATAGGGACGTGTCAAAATTGGTATCCATGGTCTAGCAATGTGTGTTTTATCCATAAAATAAGAGCACAATAGCTACCTACGACTATGTATTCATCTTCATAAGTAGATAGTGCAATTGAATTTTGTTTATTACAACACCAAGATACTAGAGACTTTCCAAAAAGGTTACATGTTTCATAGGTTCTTTTTCTATTTAACTTGAAACCACCAAAATCATTATCTGAATAACTAAATAATTTAAATTATTTTCCTCTAGGGTAGAACAATCCTAAATTGGTTGTATACTTTATGTATTTAAAAATAATTTTTATATCAAGTAAGTGTGACTCTTTTGGGTTTTATAAAAATGAGCACACATACACACACTATACATAATGTTTATTCAACTATAAGTTAAGTAGATAAGACTTCCAATCATACCTCTATGACTAGTTTGATCCACTGATTCCCTAGATTCATCAAGATATAAACTATAGGTGGTACTCATAAAAGTGTCACTACTCTTAGTTCTACCCAAACTAAAATGTTTTTAAAGGTATTTATTATATTTACTTTGGTGTAAAATAATTCCTTCTTTATTTTGAAATATCTAAAAACCAAGAAGTAATTTCAGTTCACCCATTAAACCCAGTTCAAATTCATTTTTTTCATCATTTTTGAAAAGATAGTACAAATTTTTTTTAGAAGATCCAAAAAAATATAATCTTTATAGATTTTAATAACTAAAACATCTTTCAAAATTATTTTTATAAAAGGGTAGGATAAGATATACCTTCTAAAAATAATTTTTAAATAAGAAAGGAGTTGATCCTATCATACAAAGATCTAGGATATTGTTTTAATTCATATAAATATTTTTTAACTTGAAAAAATGATTTGGAAATTGAGAATTTTGAAATCCACGGGGTTGTTAAACAAAAACATCCTCAATTATATACCCATTTAGGAATTCAGTTTTGACATCCATTTGATATATCTTAAAATCTAGATGTGTTGTATAGGCTAGCATTATTCTAATGGATTCAAGTCTAGATATAGGTGAAAATTTAACTTCATAGTCTATACCCTCTTCTTGACTATAACCTTGTGCAACAAGTCTAACCTTCTTCCTCACTATTGTTCCAGATTCATAAAACATATTTCTAAACACCCATTTAGTGCCTATATTTTAGGTGTATTTTGGTCTATTAATATTTCCCCAAACATTATTTAATTAAAATTGATTAATTTCTTCTTATGTATCTATTACCAATAATTCAACAATAATTACATCATCGATACTCTTAGGTTCAAGTTGTGATAAGAATGATTGATGTTCAACCTGGTTTCTTAGATAATCTCTAGTTTGAGTACATCTTTCTAAATCTCCAAAAACAGCATCGAAAGGATTGTATTTAAGGATCCTAACAGTTCTAGAAAAATAAGGGTCTCTCACCTCAAGGTCCTCTATAGGTTCATGTTCTAGAAGTTCCTCAAAACTAGATGATTTTTCTGCTTTTTTTATACCAGAATCAGAAGTTTTAGAAGTTATTTTCAAAGTGGATAAATCATCCTAAAGGTTTTCTAAAGGAATTTTAGGTTTATGAGGATTTATCTCATCAACCTTTACATAGACATACTCTTCCATAGCCTTAGTTATTTTGTTAAAAACTATATAGGATTTACTAGAAGTTGAATAACCAAGGAAAATTCCTTCATTACTTTTAGAGGAAAACTTATCAATATTACCCTCAGTGTTGAGAATAAAGACTTTGCAACCAAAAAATATAAAGTAATTAACCTTAGTATTTCTATTATTCCAAAGTTCATAAGTCGTTTTCTTCACAATAGGTCTAATTAAAACTCTATTAATTATATAACAGGTTGTGTTCACAAATTCTTCCCAAAAGTAGACAGGTCATCCATATTCATTAAGCATTATTTGGGCTATCTCTTAAAGTGTTATATTTCTTATTTATAGAACTCCATTCTGCTGAGGTGTCCTAGGAATAGATAAGTTATGATTATAGCCATTTTTTTATCAAAATGATTCAAATTATTTATTTTCAAACTCACGACTATGGTCACTTATTAAGGTCTTAATTCTAAGTCCACTTTGTTTTTATATATATTTAGTATACTTGGTAAAATAAGAACAAGTTGAAATCTTGTGAGATAAAAATAATACCAAATTATACCTAGAAAAGTCATCTACAAGTACATATACATAGTTATTCCCATTTAAACTAGAAACTCTAGATGGTCCAAAAAAGTCCATGTGAACCAACTCAAGAGGTTGAGAAGTTGAAACTTCTTTCTTTAATTTAAAATATATCTTGTGATGTTTCCATTTTTGAAAAGGGTTGAAGAATTTTTCATTTGGGAATTCAAGTTTGGGTAGATCCTTGACTGACCCTTTACTAGTATCTTTCTAAGTGAGTGGATGTTATAGTGGCCTAGTCTCCTATGACAAAACCAATATTCTCTATGAAAGGAACTTAAGGAAGAAATTTTTTTGAAATTAAATAATCAATATTAACAGCATACACATTATCATCTATCAAAGAAATAAATACTAAATCATTTTTAGAATAAAAAACATTACAATAATTTTTTCAAACTTTACATGAAAACCATCATCACATACTTGTGAGGTGCTAAGAATATTATATTTTAAACAAAAAAAGTACATTATAAATTAGAATTGGGTCTGAGTTACTAATATGTACAAGGATAATGATTTTTACATTATCATTATCACCAAATGTGACATTTCCACCATCAAAATTTATCAAGTTCTTGAATCTTGAGTGATCTTATTTTATATGCCTTGAACAATCGTTGTCAAAGTACCAAAGATTTCTATAGAAGATCTTTAAGAAGTTTCCCTATAAAATAAATTTTATACAAAGAATGATTTTTCTACCCATATTTTATTAGGTCTAGATATGTTAGTGATTAGGGACTTATGAACCAATATTTTCTTGATGAGTTTTCTATAAAAAAATTAAAAACTCTTAGAAATAAAAACTTTATTAGGTCTACTTGAATAAAAACTTGCAGCAGAAACTATAGAAGTCGATTTAGAAACAAAAGTGATCTTAAAAATCCTTTTTTGTCTGAGCTGATAACCTAGACCGATAATATATTTAGGAGAACTGTTTTCATAGTATTTGAGTGAGAGTTTTTCTTCCATTATTAAATCTCTCTAAGAATTTCTTTAGAGTCTCATTTGAAAATTTTGGTTCAGTATTTTCTTTAAATAATTGATCATTCTTCTCTTTATCTAGAGAAAAATCAAACTTAATATTAGCAGATAAATCATGATGTTTCTTAAAAAAAATTATTTGTACTTAATATCATTAAATGTGTCTTCAATAATATTTAAATATTCAAACATTTTCTCTTTTGACATATCATCATCATTTTGTTCATTTCCATAATGATTATAATTATGTATAGAAGATATAGTAGGTACCTCATATATGTTTTTCATGAAGCACATATTTTCTCTATCAGGATTTTCTTTATGAGTTTATTCTAAGTCGATAGATATATCCTCAAAGTCACTCAATGTGGCTTTAATTGATTTCTTATACTTTTTATACTTATCCTCATACTTCTTTTGTACTTCAACTTGGGGCAGTCATCCTTAACATATCATTTTATCTTACACTCATAACAGGTAATATCATTTGAATTGGCATCTCTTTTCTAGTCCTTTTTCCAATTACCCCTATTATCATACTATAACGTCCCAGACCTGGGTGCCACGCAACGGGTGCCCCGAGCTCAATTCGCCATGTGACCTCAAGCGCATTTCCCCAAACGCCAAAGGCTGCTGACTAGAGCGAGGGCCCAGGTCTGATAGTGGGGAAACTATGTCCTCATTTGTCAAAGTGTAGCACAGCGGAATACAGAATAAACATACAATGACAGCAGAAGCAGTACACATACACAACTGAAATAAACTACAGTAGTGGATATAACCAACAGTATAGAAGTGATGATGCTACATGTTTCAAGTTCTAAGAAAACATCCAGAACATTTTATACATCAATACAGTACAACAAAATACAGAGTACAACAAAACAAGCAAAACAGCTGGCAGCGGCATCGCGAGCCTAAGCTCGGTCCCATGCCCTCCTGCTCCTCAGCAACAGTCAAGTACCTGTATAGGGACTCTTTCCCCTATCTACACCTACAGAAACGTAATCTGTTTGGGTCAAAAAGCATGTCCCAAACAGGGTGTGAGAAATATATCTCAGTAGGAACCCACCAAAGGCTCGTGCCCAACTGCGTGTAAGCATGCAACAATAGTGTGCAGTAGTAAAACGCAATAAAGTAAGAAGTACTCAAAAGTCACTAATTACCAGTTATATTTCCATCTTATTATTCATTTAATCCATTAAATATTAGAAATAACCACAGTTCATTTCTACGTAAACAGTCCACGTCCTCAGACAAGAAAAACCTTACCCTCAGGTAAGCAGAACCCAACCCGCAGGTAATTGCCCTCAGGCGTAACAGACTTTTTCCCTCAGGCGTAGGTAGTGTCGCCCTCAGGAACAGATTTTATGGACCTCATGCACAGAAGATGTTTCCCTCAGGCAGAAATAACTACAGCTCTCGGGCTAAATAGTGCAGTTCCCACAGGCTAATCACAACAACGCCCTCAGGCTAAACAGGTAACCGGGCCATGCCCAGCATATCAAAATGTAGTAAACAAGAAATTACTCTCAAGGCAATTCTACAATTACTACATTGAAGGCATACCCTCGGGTATCCTGGCCAAACGGCTAAACAGTGAAACACACCCCCCGGGGTGGTTCTGGATCCAAGCAACGATCCCAACCAGAATTTTAGCATCACAATTTAATCACCTATGCAATTCTAGGCATTAAATATAGAAACGGCCTCAGCCACACGACACCCCATCATGGGTTCGTGGCACAAAAATGCACAAAAACACATGACAGTTGGAAAATAAACAAAAAGCCACCTACCTTATGCGCCAACGAACGTTATACCCGAACGCTGACTCCAGAAACGCCCAAGAATGGCGTAGATCTGAAGAAGAAAAAAACCCATTCAAATGTAAAGAACTTCACCTTGGGAAAGAATTGGTAAGAATGGTACCGGGAGAGGAGAGGTCTTACTCGTGCGGTTCCAATGAGATCGTCCGAAGCCGAATCGGATTCCAGACGAACACTCGGCGGATCTTCAAAGGGTCGGTCATCCTCCTTGGCTCCAAAATGGATCAAACGCCTCCTCTGTCAAATGAGGAGGCTACTGCCTGTTTTAAGCCGGAAAAAAAAAAGTACACGATGTGTACTTCTGAGTACACGGTATGTACTTCTTCCATTTAACTGTTTATTTGGCGGCACCGCCATACTGTTCAACCGTCGACATGAGTACACGGCATGTACTCTAAAGTACACGGCGTGTACTGTCACCCAGCTGTCAGCTGCTCCACCGCCTTACTATTAAAGCCTACCGACTGACTACACGGCATGTAAGGTAACACTACACGGCGTGTAGTTGGTTCCTAAACCCCTCGTCACCGACATGGCTACACGCCCCGTGTACTCATCCCAAAACGGCCAAAAGTACACGGTGTGTGGAAAAAGTACACGGCGTGTAGTTCCAAAATTTAGGATTTTTCCCCATTTTCCATATTTTCTCAAAAACACTTAAGGAAAAGGAAAAAGAAGAAGCCCGTACCTCAAAAATAAGAACTGGTTTCTTAAAAACTTCCCCCTTATAGCAATTCATCCCTGAATTTCCCTTCCCAGGGTGGCGAAGAAAAAGCTAAGAACAGCTCTGGCCACTGAGCACGCATGTTGTCCTCCCACTCCCAGGTCTCGTCATGCATTCGGCCATGCTGCCATAGCACCCATATAAGAGGAACTGACCGGCCTCAGAGAACCTTCGTGCTCCTGTCAACGATACGGATCAGATGCTCCTCAAAGGACGCATCATGTTGAAGCTCAACCTCCTCAGGATGAAAGGTGTGAGATGGGTCTGAATGATAACGATGCAACTGAGACACGTGGAAGACGTCGTGCATGGCTCGGTATCACTGCGGTAACTGCAACCGATAAGAAACCAGCCCGTCTCTCTCCAGAATCTCAAATGGTCCCACATACCTCGGTGAAAGCTTACCATGTCTCCTGATCCGCTTGTGTCCCAGCCTCGGAGAAACACGCAAGAAAACCTTAACCCTGGCCGTGAACTCCAAAGGTCGTCTGCGGCGATCAGCATAAGACTTCTGACGAGACTGCGCGGCAGCCATCCGCCTCTGAATCAACTGGACCTGCTCAGATGTCTCCTGTACGAGTTGTGGCCCCAGTAAAGCTGCCTCACCTGCCTCTAACCAGCACAAAGGTGATCGGCATGGCCTACCATATAAAGCCTCGTATGGTGTCATCTCAATAGTTTCCTGAAAACTATTGTTATAGGAAAACTCGGCTAAGGGTATATGCTTCTCCCAAGAGCCCCCAAAGTCTAGGACGCATGCGTGCAGCATGTCCTCTAGCACTTGTATCGTACACTATGACTGGCCATCAGTCTGAGGGTGGTATATTGTGCTCAGAAGCACCTGTGTACCCAGCACCCTCTGAAAACTCTGCCATAAATGAGAGGTAAAGCGGGCGTCCCTATCTGAAACGATAGAACGAGGGACCCCATTAAGACGTACGGTATCTCGGATATACAGCCTTCCGAGCTCATCCACACTGAAGGTCTCCTTGATTGGTAAGTAGTGAGCTACCTTCATGAGTCTGTCCACAACAACCCACACGACATCATTGCCTCAAGGTGACCTCAGCAACCCAGTCATGAAATCCATCGCGACATCATACCATTTCCACTCTGGAATAAGTAACTGCTGTAATAGCCCAGTTGGCCTCTAGTTCTCTGACTTCACCTGTTGATAGGTGGAACACCTCGTAACAAAACCAGTTATCTCTCTCTTCATACCTGGCCACCAGTACTGACGTCTCAAGTCTCAGTACATCTTGGTAACCCTAGGATGAACTTCCCAAGCTGAAGCATGAAACTCCTGCATCATCTCCTCGCGTATATCCCCTGGAACCCATACACGTCCATGGAAACGCAAAACCTCATCATCGCCTATTGTCCAACCGGGAGGAGGGTCCTCACTTGCCACCGACTCCCGTAGAACTATGCCTTTTGAATCAGATAGCTGCCTCATCCTCACTCTATCTAGGAGGGTAGAAGTCATAGCTAAAGAGGAAAGATAAGTCTTCCCTTGACTATCGTGCACCTCCAGATGAATCTCAGAGAACAAGGCCATAAGCTTCCACCCACCACTGGCCTCCTGCACTGCCTGTATCTGAGTCTTCCTGCTCAGTGCATCAGCTACTGCATTACCTTTTCCAGGTGTGTAGGCAAGCTCAAAATCGAAGGATTGTAGGTACTCAACCCACCTTCTCTGCCTCAGATTCAGGTCATGCTGAGTAAAGATATACTTGAGGCTTTTTTGGTCGGTAAAAACCACAAAATTCTCTCCCAACAGGTAATGTCTCCAACAGCGCAACGCATGCACAACTACAGCCAACTCGATATCATGTGTCGGGTAATTCCTCTCATGTGGCCTCAACTGCCGAGACCCGTACGCAACAACTCGGTCGCCCTGCATCAAAACGGCTCCCATCCCAATCCCTGATGCATCACAGTAAACTGTGTAGATCTTCCCCTGCTCTAGGAGTATCAGGATCAGTGCTGATGTCAACCTTCCCTTCAGGTCCTGAAAAGATGTCTCGCAAGATTCTGACCAAACGAACTTCACACCCTTATTAGTCAGTCTCGTCAACGGTGCTTCTAAGCGGGAGAAGTTCTGTATGAAGCGTATGTTGTAACCAGCCATCCCTAAGAAACTCTGTATCTCAAACACGTTATTAGTATGCTTATATGAAACTATTGCTCTCACCTTCTCTGGGTCTACTGTAACTCCTGCCTCTGAGATAATGTGACCCAAGAATTGAATCTGTTCCATCCAAAAGTGGCACTTTGAGAGCTTAGAATATAGTCGATGCTCTCTCAGTGTACTCAATACGATCTCAAGATGGGTGGCATGGCCAGGTCGAGTGTAAGAGTACACCAGATGTCGTCCACGAATATTACCACAAATGAATCAAGATACAGATGAAACACACGATTCATCAGATCCATGAAAATTGTTGGCACGTTCGTCAGTCCGAATGGCATAACCGTATACTCATATAGACCATACCTACTCCTAAAAGCTGTGAGAGGTATATCAGATGGTCTAACGCGCACTTGATGATATCTGGATCTCAAGTAAATCTTCGAGAACACTCGTGCTCCATGAAGCTGATCAAACAGATCATTTATCCTTGGAAAGGGATATCGGTTCTTAACCGTCAACTGGTTCAGCTTCTGATAATCCACGCAAAGCCTAAGGGTACCATCCACCTTATTCGCAAAAAGGACCGGAGAACCCCAAGGAGAAGTACTAGTTCGGATAAAGCCCTTTGCCTGCAACTCCTCTAACTGCCTCTTGAGCTCCTGTAACTCAGGCGTGGACATCCTATAAGGAGGAATGGACATTGGTGCTGCTCCTAGCACGAGCTCGATAGATAAATCCACCTCACGCACCGGAGGTAAACCTGAAAAGTCATCCTGGAAGACATCCCTGAAATGATCAACAACTGGAGGGAAATATGTTTGACAAGTCCCCTGATCATCCAAATATAAACTCACAATCTGGGTTGTGACTCCACCTCGCCCATGATGCTCTAGTCCAGCTCGACTCGCCTGAACATTCCACTCACCCTTGTATAGAAACTCTCCGCCCTCTGGTGATGTGAAATGCACCCTGAGACGATAGCAGTCTACAAAGGCTCGATAGGGAACCAACCAGTCTATCCCGAGAATGACGTCATAACTCGTCATCTCCAAGACATAGAGGTCCCAATGGAAGTGACACCCTCCAACCTCAAGGGGGCACTCCTTACACTGACGCACACCAGTCTTCCTAGTCCCAAACGGAGTGTCTAGAATCAAGATATCAGAAGAAGTAGAAACACAGAGCCCAAGGCTCTCTACAACGGGTACATATATGAAACTATGTGTATCACCCGTATCGAAAAGTACTGAAGACAAGACAGAAGCTACTAGAATAGTACCTCTGACTGCAGAAGGTATGGGATCCTGCTTTTACTGGGTCTGTTGCACTGCATATGCCTGCCAAGTGCCGCGGACCTGCGACATAGCCTGGCTACCCTGAGCTGTCCCGCCCTACTGCCTATGCGATCCTGGTGTCTGGATACCACGGCCCTGACCACCATCTCAGCCTGCACGCCCTGACGTATTCTAGTTCCCTGACTGGTAAGAAGCCACTGGTCCTACTCCCGCATGCGGAGTCTGCACAGAACCCCTCTCACTGGCCACTGGTGGAAACTCCCTACAAAATCACTACAGATGACCCATATTGCTGCAAGCTCGGCACTCCACTAGGTCTCGTGGACACTGCGGTCTCCTGTGCCCCTCTCTGCCGCACTGGTAGCACCTGACCAGACCACCTGAAGAAGCTGCCTTGATGGTACTGCCACCCTGAGAGAAGTTCATCTATCTCTTCCTCTTGCCAGCAGAAATAATACCAGTAACTAGTGTTAAACCGCCCTATCCCACACCAACAGATTCCTGTAGGTTCCTCTCTGTAATCAGCGCCTGGTTCACAATCACGTGTACAGTAGGTAACCTGAAAACATTCACCAGCGCTCGGATTTCATACTGAATACCATACTCAAAATTTATGGCTCTCAACGTCTCATCACCCACCAGCACGGGTGAAAAACGCTGAAGCTCCGTAAAATGAGAAGAATAGTCCATCACCGACATAGCACCCTGCTGCAGATTCATGAACTGTCGAGCTCTATCTTCCCTCAGCGTCTCGAGAAAGAATAATTCAAAGAAGACTACCTAAAAATCTTCCCACACCATGTCTCTGTGATGCTCTGACTGGGTGGTAACATCCCACCACCTCTTGGTGGAATCACGCAACATGTATGTCGTGAGCTTGACCCTCCACCCTGGAGGCGTCGCCAAGTTCTCGAAAATAGTCCGCATCGATCCTAACCAAGACTCTGTAGCCTATGGTCCACCATCCCCTGAAAACGTAGGCAGATGCTGATGCTGAATGATACGTGTCAGCTCGGCCATAGATGTGGCAGCCTGCGGTGCTCCCTGAAAGTTCTGCATAAACTGCATAAAGCCTTCACGGAACTACGCCCTCGAGCCTGTGTCCGGTATAGCAGCTGGTGCCGCATCTGGCTCTGTTGGAGGATCAACTGGTAGCCAATGGACCACCATCTCCAGAGTATAATCGTCGTCGCTCTTCTGGCAAACAACTCACGGTCGTCTCGGCGGCATGACACTACAGGGTCATAATCACGCCTTAGATTCAAGATTATTAAGGCTGAAATGAAAGAACCACAAGGGAACAAGAGGAGGAAGGAATTTCAAAATTTGCAAAACAATACTACACGGCGTGTACTTGACTTCCATTCCCTTGCCTGGGTCCTTCTACACGGCTAAGCCACACGACTTCCGTCAAAGAAAACTACATGGCGTGTATAATATCTACACGGCGTGTACGGTGTTATTTTCCAATTTCCTGTTTCATCTGTGACACAGCCAACTACTCATCTTGACACTACACGGCGTCTTACACCCGCACACGGCATGTACACCACCCTGTTTCCCAGCCACATGGATAACTCCACACGGTCTGTCCCCGAACAAGCCTACACGGTGTGTCCTACAGGTACACAGCGTGTTCAGGGAGAGGTGACACCGGCCCATGTTGTTAGTTACACGGTCAAGTCCTCAGGTCACACTACACGGCGTGTCCAGCATTGACACGGCATGGTCTGTACAGGAGTTCACCGACCCGTGTTGTTAGTTACACGATCGAACTCCGGGTCACACTACACGGCGTGTACAAAAGCTACACGGCGTGTTCTACCCAAGCCTTTCCCTACCCAGTGTCGTCGCCCACATGGTTTGTGACACGGGAAGAAACTACACAGCATTTTCTCAGAGTACATGGTGTGTACTTAAAAAAAAGTTCATTTTTTATTCCCAAATAGAAGAATGTACACGGCGTGTATAAAAATACTACACGGCGTGTATACTGGGTTTCCAGATAGTATGCCTCAGAAACTCCTCCAGAACCCAGAAAATACCGTAAAATAACACTTAAGTGTCAAATTTCGACCCGTGGGGGGCCATACTCCCCACGAATCAAATTTTGACATCTCATATGTGTTATAACCAATAAACAGTCAATGATCCACCAAATTCCGGTCAATGGGGACCCATACTCCCCAAAAACCAAAGTTTGGCGTCCATTATATAAACAAGCCCAAACAAAAATACCATATCACAAGGAAGGTATTTATCAAGCAGCTATCACAACAGCATGCTTTAGTAGCACAACAACTATCACAACAACATGCAAATTCTAATACACCTACATGGCATGGAAACTATGCATGGCATGTGATATCTATCATGTGCCTATATGATGCATGAGACGGCATACCCTCATCTCATCGTGTTGTAACTAAATATAACCCATAGATAAAATATAACAGCACAATACAAGTGCGTCACCCAACGGTGAAACATATCAACCGTAAAATTGAAAAATCAAAATATTGCAAAATACGAGGTAGACTAGCTTTTCCCTGTACACGGGTTAGCTACACCCAGGAACAGCTTATTACCAACTACTGTTTCGTCCTATCCCTGACTATGTCTCCAAATAGTAAGTCAAAGAAAAGAAATCTCTTCTAATACCACTTTGTAACGTCCCGGGCCCGGGTGCCACGCAACAGGTGCCCCGAGCCCGGTTCGCCATGTGACCTCAAGCGCATTTCCCCAAATTCCGGAAGCTGCCGACTAGCAGTGAGGGCCTAGGTCTGATAGTGGGAAAACTATGCCCTCATTTTTCAAAGTGTAGCGCAGCCGAATACAGAATAAACATACAATGACAGCGGAAGCAGTAAACATACACAACTGAAATAAACTACAGTAGTAGATATAACCAACAGTATAGAATTGATGATTCTATATGTTTCAAGTTCTAAGAAAATAGCCAGAACATGTTATACATCAATACAGTACACCAAAATACAGAGTACAACAAAACAAACAAAACAGCTGGTAGCGGCATCGCAAGCCTAGCCTCGGTCCCATGCCCTCCTACTCCTCAGCAACAGTCAAGTGCCTGTATAGGGACTCTTGCCCCTATCTACACCTGTAGAAACGTAATATGTTTGGGCCGAAAAGCATGACCCAAACACGGTGTGACAAATATATCTCAGTAGGCACCCACCAAAGGCCTGTGCCCAACTGCGTGTAAGCATACAACAATAGTGTGCAGTAGTAAAATGTAATAAAGTAAGAAGTACTCAAAATTCACTAATTACCAGTTATATTTCCATCTTATTATTCATTTAATCCATTAAATATTAGAAATCACCATAGTGAATTTCTACGTAAACAGTCTACATCCTCAGACAAGCAAAACCTTACCCTCAGGTAAGCAGAACCCAACCTGCAGGTAATTGCCCTCAGGCGTAATGGAATTTTTCCCTCAGGCGTAGGTAGTTTCACCCTCAGGCATAGAGTCTATGTCCCTCAGGCATGGAATAAGTTTCCCTCAGGCCAAAATAACTACAGCCCTCGGGCTAAACAGTGTAGTGCCCACAGGTTAATCACAACAACTCCCTCAGGATAAAAAGGTAATTGGGTCATGCCCAACATATCAAAATGCAGTAAACAAGTAATTCCTCTCAAGGAAATTATACAATTACTACATTGAAGGCATACCCTAGGGTATCATGGACAAACGGATAAACAGTGAAACACACCCCCCTGGGTGGTTCCGGATCCAAGAAATGATCCCAAACAGAATTTTAACATCACAATTTAATCACATATGAAATTCTAGGCATTAAATATAGCAATGGCCTCAGCCACACGACACCCCATCATGGTTTCGTGGCACAAAAACGCACAAAAACGCACGAAAGTTGGAAAATAAACACAAAGACACCTACCTTATGCGCCAACGAATGTTCTACCCGAATGCCGACTCCAGAAACGCCCAAGAACGGCGTAGATCTGATGAAGAAAAAAACCCATTCAAATGTAAATAACTTCCCCTCGGGAAAGAATTGGTAAGAACAGTACCAGGAGAGGATATGGCTTACCCGTGCGGTTTCAACGAGATCATCCGAAGTCGAATCGGATTCCAGAAAAACACCAGGCAGATCTTCATAGGGTCGTCCATCCTCCTTGGCTCCAAAATGGCTCAAACGCCTCCTCTTCCAAATGAGGAGGGTACTGCCTGTTTTAAGCTGAAAAAACAAAGTACACGGTGTGTACTTCTTTCATTTAACTGTTTATTTGGCGGCACCTCCATACTGCTCAACCGTCGACATGAGTACACGGCATGTACTCTAAAGTACACGGTGTGTATTGCCGCCCAACTGTCGGCTGCTCCACCGTCTTACTGTTAAAGCCAGCCGACTGACTACACGACGTGTAAGGTACCACTACACGGCGTGTAGTCAGTTCCTAAACCCCTCTTCGCCGACATGGCTACACTCCCCGTGTACTCATCCCAACACGGCCAAAAGTACACGGTGTGTGGAAAAAGTACACGGCGTGTAGTTCCAAAATTTAGGATTTTTCCCCATTTTCCATATTTTCTCAAAAAAACTTAAGGAAAAGGAAAAAAGAAGAATCTCGTACCTCAAAAATAAGAACCGGGTTCTTACACATACTTTCCCTTATAGCTTAGTTTTCTAAATAATTTCTTATTTTTATAGAACATATTAAAACTTATGGCCATATGGGCCATTTCCTCATCACTTTTAGTTGGTGATTCCTCATGAATGGATCTTTCAACTTAAACTTTATACTTTTCTTTATATTTTGATTTTTTATTCATAAATGCTACAGATTTCCTCTTGGGTTCATCATTATCTTTACAAATAAATTTAATCTCTTCCTTATACATCATCAACTTCTCAATCGATTCCTTGATAGGTAGTTTACTAATGTCATACGATTCTCTTATTGAAACAGATGTCCCTCTCCATCTCTCTAGAATAAATCTCATTAGTCGCATGATTTTATCTTTTTCTAACACTAGATTCCCTAAAAAAACTCATTTTTTCATTATCTCATTGAACCGGATATACATATCAAAAATCATCTTATCAGGTTTCATCTTGAATGTATCATATTTAATTGTATAAGTGTTTAATGTAATTTCTTTAACATTCGTAGTTCATTCATGTGAAATAGCTAATGTATTCCATGTTTTAAAAGAAATTTTACTAGTATATATTATATTAAATTGTTTATCTCTTAAGGCACAATAAAGAGAATTCATGTCTTTCCAATTTTTGTTATAAGAAAGTTTAGTAGCATCAACCCATGTATTCCTATAAGACTTAGGTAATTCATATTTATCCTCTATAGCAGACCAAATTTTAAAATTCATGCTTTAAATATGCATTTTAATTTTTATTTTTCATTGAGAATAGTTATTTCTATTATCCATTTAAAGAACTAAATTTATAATTGACATAAATTTAAGATATTTAAAATACAACTAAAATCATAGTTGAAAATATTTTAAAAATCATTTGATTCCAAATGTTCGTTGGAGTGAGTATCTCAAGAGGGGGGTGAATTGAGTACCCAATAAAAATTTCTATTAAAATAAGTTTAAATAAAATCCCCTAGTTAAATTAAAAATAGCCTGGTTGATCAAAATAACAGATCGATATAAGTTTTAATCTTATAAGAGACTTATCAAAGAGTGATTGGGTATCATCTAAAATAATATATAAATATTACGTTAACTTTTGAAATAAATTTAATTAATCAAAACCTTATATAAACAATAATTAAGACTAACTATCAAATTAGTAGTTTTTCTTATAGTTTAAAAAAATTCAGTTTAAAGCTTTGAAAATAAACTAAACAAAACACATGGTGAAATAAATACAAGAGGTTTAGTCTCAAGCTAGGAATTAATCCTATCCACTTGGAAATCACCTAATTCCAAGAATATTATATTGATAATCTTGATCCATAACTTGGATTGGGTATACACAATAACTTAACAACTATCTAGGCAATGCAGGGGCCTATTCTACTATAACTGTGGGAATAAAACAAACACAGGACACATAAGGACCTCTTACACAACACATGGGTAAAAATATATAAAAATAGTTAACAAGATATCAATTATCTTCTAGTTAAATTATAGGAGACAGTGTGTGTGTGTTTAATAAACTAAGAAAATCACAAACTTCTCAAAATATAAATGAAAAAAGAAGAGATTTAGAGAAGGTAGTGTTTCTCCATCTAATGTTCTCTGAATTTTGAGACTCCTTGAATGTAGTTTGAAGAGGATCTCATGAAATTTCTCAAAACGTTTCAGTAAAATAGAGCATCATAAGATCTCTTGTTTTTTCTGTATGAAAGGTTATGGATTTTCTATAGGATTTGCTCTTTCATAGTCATTTGAAGTCAAGGATTCTTCATGTAAGACTCTTTTTCAAATTGCACACTTCACATAACTATCTTTGTTCTTGTAATGTTTCAACTCTCTTCTATGTTCTCCTCTATCGCATGAGGAATTCCTCTTTCTGATATAACAACAGCATGTAAGAAAATCATTTGGATCCATTTCTCCTCATATTGATTTATTAACACAAACTTTAATTCATCTATGTAATAGTTTAAGAATAATCATTAAAATGATTTTCATTATTAAATTTGATAATATAGCCATTAGAGATAGTTATTTAAAAATAAATAGAAAGAGTGATGGTGACTTTGGCTGGTGGTGAGTTAGGCCAATGGTGATTCAGGTTGATGGTAGTTGATTCTAAATGGTGACTCTTCTAAATAGTGATTCTTTTCAGCACATTACCAAATTTCGTAGAGGTAAGTACATTCTAATGGTAATTCATTCTCTAGTGGTGGGTATTTCCCATACTTAGACAAATTTTCATCCTAATAGTGAGTCATTTCTAATGGTAGGTCTTTAATGTACTTATCCAAACATTCATCCTAACGGTGATCCAATACTGATGGTAGGTCTTTCTCAAATTGAGCCAAATTTTCATCCTGATGGTAAGTCATTGCTAGCGGTGAGTAGAGTCTGACAATGGATCTTTCCAACACTTAGCCATAATTTCTTCAAAATTCCTTAGAGGGTAAAAATGTAACACCTCAATATTTCATGGTATGTTATCTTCAATAACTTGTGTTGCACCCAACACTGATTTGGCTTGTGTAACACAAAAGATTAAGTCTCTGCAAAATAACACTTTAGTGTTAAAATTATTTAAATGATATATTCATAACTTATCCATTAAATATGGTATTATAAATAGTAATAAATAAGTTTTAAATTTTATTTATAATGTTTTCATATAAATAAAACATATTGATAATGAAATTTATAAGTTTCGTTAAAATAGTTATACGTTTAGAAAATACTATTTTCTTAAAGGAACTACTTTTTATGTCCTTTTATGAACAATAATAAAATTAATTTTAAAAACTATTATAAATTTAATCTGGTAAAATATACATCATTTTAGAATTTGGAATATCAAAATTAGCTTAGGGTTAATTTTTGGTATTTTTCTGAAAACTTTCAATTTTTGATGAATAGTGAAAAACCCTACATTATGGTTGAAAACCGACTTTTTCATTTAAATAATTATTTTACTTTAAATTTATTTTAAAGTCACAATAGATAAATAATTCATATTTTAACTCAATTTAGGTTATTGAAATCATTTTTATAATATAATTAGATATAAAAATTCATTGAACTTTTTTAATGTCTTTTTACCTGCCTTCTAGCCACATTTGCAGATTAGCATTAAATGTAATTTAACCGCTTATGTGAATTGAATTTTGAAAATATGACATAAAAATATTTAATCATTATAAAAAATTTGGTCTATTAGGATTTATATAATTTTTTGTTATTAGTAACTTTTGAATTTTATTTACCACGGTTAAAGGTAAATAGAATAATTAAAGGTAAAAATAATATTGTAATAGTATAAAATTACCCTAACACTTATCCTAATTTCATTGGATAAGTATTAATCGACCAAAATAAACCTTATATATAAAATATTATCCTTTTTAAGCTACTTTTGTTTGATTAGAACATTTATTATATTTTATTTAATGAAGAGTTAAAAATGTCATATTCAAATTTTAACAACTATTTTATTTTTAATATGAGGTTATATAAGTGATTTGGTATACTATAAATAGTCTTTAGAAATATAATAAACTTATATAGATCATGATAATTTATTTATTATTTTTATACATTAAATAAATTAATTAAATGGTGACACAATGATGATGCATTAATTGTTTAATTAATTGAGATATCAAATAAATGATATTAAAAATATTAAAATAAATATAATTGGACTTAATTAATGACATAAACTAATTTTATAGATAACTTGGACATGTTAGTGACATATTTTAAGTATTTTATTTAAGTTATTATTATTTTTTTGATATTTTTTAAAATGAAAATATAGAATAGTATTAAAATTGACATAAATGATATTTTAAAATAAATACTATTTTATTAAATGATATAAAAGTTATAAAAATTTAAGGTTTAGAAAAATAACTTGGATAATGTCAAATATTTTATAAATGATCCAATTGGGGGTTAGTTTTTCATTTTATAGTAACTATATTAACCCTATAGTGTAAACATACAAGAAGACACTTTAAGAGTTAAACTATTTAACTAAGGGTTAAATCCAAATGATAAGGTTAATTTTATGACCTCAACATGTCTAAAATTCATTAGTTGAGGGTATTTAGACCTATACTCATCTTAGTTTTTAAATAAATCACTTTGGAGCTTTTTTAAACCGAAAATAAATTTATAATAAATTAATATTTTAAGACCTTCCAAAAGTGCTCATCACCTCTCTTATAAAAGGGAACTTCTCCTTCTCTTTAATTCACACCCCCAAAGCCCTTTTTCTCAGACAATACCTACCCATTTCCTCTCCCAACCTCCCTAAATTCATTCTAGAGTCTATACTTTTGGCATAAATCCAACTTAAGGAGTCTTTTTGTACAAATCAAAAGGAGACACTCGAAGAAGATGTAATTTTTTTACCAATTCAATTCAATTTGTTTTCTTCTTCTACTTGATATTCCTATTTTATTTCCATAATAAAGTAATAAATAAAGAATATACTATATTCTGAGATGTTTTTATTATTATGTAACAACCATATTCCTCATTTTACCCATCCTATGAGAAACAATATCTCCATGCATGCGTGTGTATGGCTTACCGTCTCCATGTCGCAGTGTAAATTATTTTTCATGTACACTTTATTTCTATGGGTATAACAATGAATATAAAGGATGAAAATAATAAATATAAAATTATATTGTTTCTGTAAAATTCATATTCTATCCAATTACATATCATTTAACCATTAAGGAAATGATATCGTCACTGATGTGTACGCACAGCTTATCGTCTCCACGACGTGATGAGATTCATCTTCCACATTCACCTTCCAAGAATGATTATAAAAATATATATATTATGAATAAGTATAAAATATATGAAATAATAATTCCAATGGAATAATATTTTTTTTTTGTGTACATATATTTCATTCACTTACTTCCATTAATATGATAAGAAAACAGAAATAGTGTTCATGCATACGTACGACATACTGTCTCCATGAACGATGTATTCCATTTCATATATATATATATATATATTATTTATATTTTGTATATATATATGATATATAAATCATTTTATACATTCTATAAGTAATTAAATCATGATCTAAGTAATATGATCAAGAATAGCAAGTCAAAACACGTGCGATAAAGCAAGTGATTATTACCTGAAATCTTGCTTTAACTTGGAAATTATTAATAAATGTGTAATATAAATTCATAAATGAATAATATATGATATCATAAATATTATTATGATTCTGGTAGAAGTTAATAATATGTTTAAAACCATTATATAGTAGTTTCAAACACATACGGAGAGTATCAGACCTAAGGTAAGGGAAATCTTAACTCAATTTACATTCATTGAGTTAAACATCTATGTCATTGGTTATATTATTCCAAGAAAATGTGTGAATTACCTATGATTGTTTTATAATAAATATCCACTTATATTGTGTGGATTTATATTTTTTACACATAATTATGTCATTTATTTATCCTTATTCTAATGATATGATCTTTGTTAGGGAATTCCATATCACTTTTAATTTTCATGAGATATAAGCCATGTTCACCACTTATTTCTTATGTGTAGTGTATATACATCCTATATTATATTTTATATCATGAATAAATTTATCATAATGGTATTTAATAATTCATTTTAAGATATTGGGCTTATTATTTAAAATTTCAAAGTGGTATGGGATGCTTTGAATGTTTAAATAATTAATCCTTTCTTCATTTTAGTATTATTTATATTATTTTGCATAACTATTTATATGGATATAATAGTATTATAAAGGAAATTTTATGTCTATATTTAATTTCATTAAAAAAAATTCAAAAAGTAATTTTTTTATGGTTTTATGTAAGGGTTAATTTCACAATCTCATTATTATCCAAGATTTTTTATACGTAAGTATCTATTAAGACATCGTTATCATCCATGTTCATGTCTTAAAAATGGTTTTAAAGATTTATTTATATGGACATGAATTTTTTAAAATGATAATTCCTTTAAAAAAGCTTTAAGTGTAATGGGACACTATGATTCAAAAATCTATTTTAAATGTCTTATTTTATAAATTGTGTGACTTTTAAATGTTTTCAAAGGTATATTTCTCTCAAAAAGTTTTAATGATTTTGTTATATTATTTTCATATATGTTAACATCCTTTGTTGATTTTATGTTTAACTAAGATTGATTTGTTATGATAGATTATATTTAAGGATTTATGATATGTTTGATTGTGGATGTGCTATTTTGATACCATTCATGGTTAATGGTTAAAGTATTAACATTTCATATGATATTTCTAATATGAATGTTTATGTTGGTTATGTTTCACCCATTCCATATGAGGAATGCATTAGACTTAAAAAAATGGGTCGGGGATCGGTTAATGAAAGGCCCACGGGTTGGGGACCGGTTAATGAATCCCTATGGGTTAGGTACTGGTTAATAAAATCCCCTAGATGCATTTATAGTTCTCATGAGAAAAACTAATTTGAGTTATGACTAACTTCTTACCTGTATGGTCTTGGCACAACGCCTTGATGGTATATCCAGCATTATGCATTCCCACATTATGAGATTATTAATTGATATTACATGTGATTATTCGATTAGTAAAATATCCATGTGAATGTTTAAATGGCATTATTTGATTTATTATTTCCATAATATACTAAATATTATGTTTAAAATGATTTTGTTTTAGTTTTTCTACCTTGCCTTAGAATTTTATGCTTATTCATGATAGATTCCTCTATATTTTTTATCCTTACTAGGAATATAAGATCATCCCTTTCTTATGTTTTATTTTCCCAAGATAACAAGAAGTGTTTTATGATTTATATGAAGGGTTAATCTAGGATAATAATGGAGTTCTCAAAGGATGGACTATGTTTCATATTATGTTTTAAATCGTAATTAAAGGTTCATGTATGTAATCTATTTTCAGAGACTATTAAAATGATCGGTCCTTTGAGATTTTATTCCTTGTAATCATTCTGATGTATTAAAATAATGCATCAACTCCGGGCTTCTAGGGTTGGGTCATTACAAAAAAGTAATCATAAAACTCATTAATAACATAATTAACATGATTTTTGGGCATTAAAACAAGGAGGTTTCAACACTCCCATTATCTAAAATAGATATATACACCCTTTTATAGAAATATAGTATATAAATTGACTATATATTTTTTATATTAGGGATTTAAGTAATATCCTTAGAAAACTTTAGGATAATAACATTATATGCACATTGTGTTTTTTAGGAATTTTTTTTTATATCCTAACACAATATTGGTATTTAAACACATGTTCTAATGATATAATGGATTTATATCATACTGTTATTCATATTATATCTATTTTTCATGATATTTGGAATGTGGTTATTAGATAAAACTATTATTTTCAAATCATGTCCTAAAATATAATAGAAGTTTCTGTAATGCATATAAGTCTCAACATTGATGCAATTTTACTTAAATCGTGACTCTGATGTGTATAAGAAAATGTGTGTTTAGGAATTACTCTATGATACATTTTATTGATCAATTTTTTCATATAACACTCATCATCGATCCTCATTATTGGAATCATATATTTGATATGGATAAGGTAATGTACATTTAGGAATTACTCCATGCTATATTATAATGATTGATGAAAACTTTGTCAATATATTAGTTGTCACACTAGCTCAAAGAAAATTATATATTTTTACCATGAATATATCTTACTTCACTTTCACAATACTTAATCAAACTTAAAGGAATCATATAAAGTATATTTACCATTATCTTAACCTTGGAATAGTTCATGCTCTTTGGTAGAACTAATTCTGAAAGCTTTGTGACTTACCTTTATTTATAAAGTTTTTTTTGTCCAAAACTAAGTACATGAGTGTGTCAGTTATAACAAAGGTATTTAAATCCAAATATTATAAAAACATAATAAGTATATCCTTGAAAACTAATTATTTTTGTTTTATAAAATATTATCTTTCCAAAACAGGGTATTTAAGTCTTACCTTTTATATTCTTCAGGTATTGACAATGATTCAAGAATTATAGAACTATTTTTTGAGTATTAAAAACCACAAACAACATTCATTCCAGTAATTAAATAATTTATCCTTGTGTCCAATGGACATGTGAGATAAATTTTCTAGTTATACTCCATAAAATTTCAACTATAATCATTAATCTTGTCAATTGGAAGTTGTGTACATCTCACCGCTAACATAAGAACCACCCTTTCTCAGCTGCTTGGAGAACACACCTTACATATTGTAATGTTTATATACTTACTTGGTTTCTATATTTCAATAAAAATATTTTATAGTAATATTTTATTTAATACTCAAGAAGTATAATAGAAACATTACTTATAATTGATTAATATATATGAAGAAGAAGAGACTACTTGATTCATCAATTCAATACATTTCATTTAAACTTTCATTGACTTATCTCATGTAATGAGAAGAAAATAACCTCTTGCATAATGATTTTACTATTTTATTTTCAATATGTTTTGAAGGTTAATTTTCTATTAGAATTTCCATTTTCCTTTTCTCTTTTTATTTCAACTTTTTCACTATAATAACTAAGACTTTCTTTAAGTTCTTATTTACTTGGTGAAACTTACCTAAAAGGTAATGAAGAGTTTTTATCTATACTATTTGTTTTGTAATATTAAATGATACTAGAGAAAGTTAGTGATAAATATATAAGAACAAAATGTATTAAAAAGATCATGATCCATCTTTCAAGTTACACATATCTGGTATAAACATCACCTTATTCATATCTTTCTTCACTTTCTCTTCACAAGCTTCTCAAAGATGAGATGTGTGAAATCATCTATATCCTGGTTTTTTATCCACAACTCACATCAGATGTTTATGATAGCATTATGAAATAACCATCCTATGCATCATACATTTGTATCCTATAATAAATTTTATCACTCTCGCTTCTTGAGGTGTATCAATAGGTATTGGGGACTCCAGCACCCTAAATTTATGATATTATAGTTCTTTACACAAGTGCTTGTACTAATCATGGAAATTCATGCCAGTTTGGATGTTTTCTTTGTCCAATATTATTCATAGTATACTTTTTGTGTTAATTTCCATTTTATACAAAAAATAAAATAGAATATTAGTAATTTTATCTTGATTACTCATTAGATATTACTAATTAATTTAATCATTAAATGTATCCCACTATTTTATCGAACTCTAGTATCCCTCACTACTAGACTCATAATAATCTATCGCTTGATTATTCTAGTGGTAAGGATCCTTGAAATCTTTTTGCATACTCTATAATATATGACTACACAACTACTCATAGAGTTTCATGGTAGGTTTTTTATTGGCCAACCGCATTAACTCATGACTACTTGATCTGTTGAGTTAAGTCTAAGCTTCAAAAATCATAAACATGATTTACTTAATGCTTGACTATAAAGTTTAAATAAGATATATTTTGATAATTATTTACTATAAACATCAGTTAATTCAACCCATAACTCACATAAGAACTCCTTGATAGTAGGATACATGCCAAACTTTGGATGAAAAGCACCCCATACACCTAGTTTTGTTCAAAGTTGAGAGATAGAAGGCGTTCGTGGCTTAATATTTCATTGAAGGGGTTTGTAATATTACACAATCAATGCAATCTATTTATATTAAATATGTTCGTGAAAAGTTGTCGTGCTTACAACTGAACATGTGTTAATATAAAAAACATTCATCATGTATTTATGCATTTTTTGGTTTATTATTTTAGGTGTTTTCCACAAACATGAAAATGCATAAAACAATAAACAATGAATAAAGGAAATAAATTACCTAACTAGTCTCAATCATCTAATATTGGTTATCCATTTAAACTTAATGGATCAATCATGACCTAGGGGTATCATACCTCAGTCGAGTCCTGGCTCATATCGTAGCTCACCCCTAATCTAGTGTTTCCAAATCTCATCTAGGATACTACCTCATTTTGGCATGATATGTGTCTTACATCTTCATCACCAATAGTAAAAATGTACTCACAAATGGGTGAGGGGGTCTCAAGAAACGTAATATACATACATAAATAAAATTTATGGATGTGTAAACCCTTATACATATTGAATAAAATGAAAATTCACATATCGAAAATAAATAAATAAATATTATATACATCGTATGCATTTGTAATAAATATTTAAATAAAAAAATCTCAAATAAACATGAGGTAGGTCACTGCCCAAGACCAGTCGACAAGAAAAATAAAACTGTGATAAAATTAAAATTTAATAAATTTAAGTTCGAGGGAATTTCAATAAATTAAATTAATTATTTAAATTAAAATAATTTAATTTTGTTTGGTCCCACAATTAAATTAATTTTTATTCCAAAAAATAAATTAATTTTTTAAAATAATAAAATTATTATTATTATTTAAACAATAAATTAATAAATTAAATTTTGATTATTTTAAATTTTTCTAGACCCTAGAATACTACCCAAACCCATTACGGATCAGGTAGAACCCATGCAGGCCCGTTTTGGGCTAGGAAAACCCTCTCAAGGCTGCTGCGAGTCGAGAAGGCCCATACAGGGCAGTTTCAGGTTAGGCAGACTCATCCAACCTCGTTTCAGCATGGTTCAGGCTAGACCAAACCCTCTAAACAGGGCTGGTTGGGTTGGACAGAACCCACATTAGACATAAGGCCCGCTGATGGGAAACAACATGTGGTGTTCGGGTTGAGTGTCTGATGGAGAAGATGGCGGCGACCTGCCAATGGTGGACCCAGGTGGGAGGGAGGCCAATGTGGTGGTGTGATGGAATTTTGGTCATTCGATGCATGGGTGGTCGATGTCAGGATACTAATCTAGGGTGGCTCAGTAAGGCTGAAGTTGCGGGCCGGTGAGGCAGAAGGTCAGGACGGATGCTGGAGAGTTCACCAGTATGATTCCAAGTATGGTAAGGGGTTTTGATGTGGGGTTGATCTGGTGGAACCAAATGGCTAAAGAGGAACCTGATGAGGGGAGGATATGGGGAATGGAACGATAGCATGACATCACTATACCACAGGAGGTGGCAAGGTAGTGGCTTGGCAGAGGGATCCAGCTGCGATGGGTGGTAGTGTGCAAGGAGTCAGCTGATGATAGTGAGGGTAGGGACGAGTTTTTTTATTACATTTTAAAAAAAAAATCCAGAAAATGGTTAGGGAAAATCATTTTTCAAAATTCACCGCAAAGGTGGCATTTGTAATGCCGCATTTTCATTTTGGGTGAAATGCAGCATCGCGGCTGCCGCTTTTGCACTACAGCTGAAAGGAGGCACCCGCGATTTCACCTTTCTCCTAACAAAAAAATTGATTTTTTTTATGTTTTGTTTTGTTTTGTTTATATATTTATTTATATATATAATTTATAAAAAATGTTCAGAAGGATCTCACCTTTCAGTTAACAAAAAAATTATTATTTTTAAAAATTTTGTTTTGATTTTTTGTTTTGTTTTGTTTATATTTTTATTCATATATATAATTCATAAAAATTGTAAAAATTATCATTTTTTAAAATTTTGTTTTTTTTTTGTTTTGTTTTGTTTATATATTTATTTATATATATAATTCAAAAAAATTGTTCAGGAAAAATAATTTATAATCTTTCAAAACTGTCTGCTTGAAAGTTGAAAATGTTTCAAGTATGTGACTTTGAAAGACTATAAAATATAAACTATAAAGCCAATATAAATGAAACTTTAAACATTCATTAAAAATATAAGAAATTGTTGAAAAAAAAACAATTCATAAAAAATGTTCATGAAAAATAATTTATAAGCTTTCAAAACCTCCTACCTGAAACTTAAAAATGTTTCAAGTATATGAATTTGAAGGACTATAAAATATAAACCATAAGACGAATATAAACGAAAATTTAAAAATTCATTAAACCTATAAGAAATTGTTAAAAAAAATCAATTCATAAAAAATGTTCATGAAAAATAATTTATAAGCTTTCAAAACCGCCTACTTGAAAGTTAAAAATGTTTCAGGTACATGACTTTGAAAGACTATAAAATGTAAACCATAAGACCAATATAAACGAAACATTAAACATTGATTAAAAATATAAGAAATTTTTGAAAACAAAAATCATTTCATAAAAAATGTTTATGAAAAAAAATTTATAAGCTTTCAAAACCGCCTACCTGAAACTTAAAAATGTTTCAAGTACGTGACTTTGAAAGACTATAAAATATAAACCATAAGACCAATATAAACAAAACTTTAAACATTGATTAAAAATATAAGAAATTGTTGAAAACAAAAATCATTTCATAAAAAAATTTCATGAAAAATAATTTATAAGCTTTCAAAACTAAGTACTTGAAACATAAAAATGTTTCAAGTATGTGACTTTGAAAGACTATAAAATATAAACCATAAGACCAATATAAATGAAACTTTAAACATTGATTAAACATATATAAGTCAACATTACATCAATGTGATGCACGGTGTCACTATTATCACATACATCTATAATATTTTATGCATGAAAACATATTATATCTCCTTTCATGGGACAACGAAATCCATTGTTCCACCCGCCATGTCCATATCCATATCAACATCTGGCCAGATAAGGGTATGGTGAAAGATATTCCACATGAAATGTTCATATGTTCCCATTCCTGCAAATACCAACCCCTTCGACACCACCATGTATCCAACCATTATAATTTCTTCCACAATTGTCACCCCATTTCCCCAGGCCCAATTGATCAGATGAAAACACCAATGATTCCATATAGCCCATCGAACTCTTCATCACCAAATCATTATCCTTTATGATTTTCAAAAGGCTACTGTAGGAACTCCTTCATCTATCCATTCCAAATACTCACATACAAGTATAATATAAACATAAAAAACAACAAATTTTTAGGCTTTTTTCCCTGAAAATTTGTTGGTTTTTATGTTTATATTATACTTGTATGTGAGTGTTTGGAATGGATAGATGAAGGTGGTCCTATAGTAGACTTTTGAAGATGATAAAGGATATATATTTGGTGATGAATATTTTGATTGCCTATGTGGAATCGTTGGTGTTTTCATCTGATCAATTGGGCCTGGGGAAATGGGGTGACAATTGTGGAAGAAATTATAATGATTGGATGCATGGTGGTGTTTAAGGGGTAAGTATTTGCAGGAATGGGAACAGATGATCATTTCATGTGGCATATCTTTCACCATACCCTTATGCGGCCAGATGTTGATATGAATATGGATATGTCGGGTGGAAGAATGGATTTCATTGTCCCATGAAAGGAGATATAACATGTTCTCATGCATCAAAGATTATAGATGTATGTGATACTAGAGACACCGTGCATGACATTGATGTGGGTTTGACTCCTATATGTTTAATCAATGTTTAAAGTTTCGTTTATATTGGTCTTATGGTTTATATTTTATAGTCTTTAAAAATCACATATTTCAAACATTTTTAACTTTAAAGTAGGCAGTTTTGAAAGCTTATAAATTATTTTTCATGAACATTTTTTATGAAATGATTTTTGTTTTCAACAATTGCTTATATGTTTAATGAATTTTTAAAGTTTTGTTTATATTGGTCTGATGGTTTATATTTTATAGTATTTCAAAGTCACATACTTGAAACATTTTTAAGTATCAGGTAGGCGGTTTTGAAAGCTTATAAATTATTTTTCATTTCTATAGAAATAAAACATATAAATGAACATAAACAATCAATTTATATTTCTACGGTGAGGAGATCCTATCCCACATGGTGGTCTAATAATAGGATGTCCACGACAAGATCTCTGGGGAGTCTAATGACCTAGAGAGGGCTGATACTCGGGCACTGGAACATCGATTGTCATATCCTCTACCTTTGTGCCAGTGGGAAAAAATGTTAACTCTGCCTCGTACTGCCCTCCCGATCCTTCTCCCACTTTGATGGTAGAAGGACCCGACATCATCGCAGTGGGGAACAAATCATGTGATGGAACTATACCCCAAATCTGCGATGGGTCTGGACCCCAAGGATGCGATGACTTCAGACCCAAAGGCTTCAATCCATATGGGCCCCACGATGGATAAAACTGAGGATATCCCGTCAAAAAAGATGGATCCCATGACAACTGAGGCACATCATGCATCAGCTCAGACTGGACTACTAGAGGGTCGGCCTATGCCTGTGGAACTGGAGAGGCCTGACGTGCAGGACAACGCTATCTATGTCGCTATGGTCGTGGCTCCTCAGAACCAGCAGCTTTTGTAGGATCTTCCTCTGCGGCAAGAACCTACTGTCTCTGTGTCAAACACTCGAAGAGGCTCTCAGAAAATGCATGGACAGGTGACCTCATCTCCAACGCCTGAGCATGAACGGCTTCCCAGCTGAAGTCTCTATCCTCAGCCTCATCACTCATATGAATAATATTGTATGTGTGACTCTCCTATAAACAGATAAAAAATGAATTATAAAATAACTCAATAAACATAGTAATATAATTTAATTAACTTATAATAATATGCATCTCTCTGCAAGCTCGGGTAAGAAATAGTAAGACTTCAGTCTATACCATGGATCATACTCGTGCTATTCTAAAAGAGAGAATTGTATTGTAGGAACTCCCTGGATATGAAACTATGCGCGTCTATGCCAATAGTCAAGAAATATAGCATGTACTCGATGCCAGTCATCATCCAGCCTCCCTGTCAGCTTCATCCCATGAAGCTGATCTATCTGCCTCGGCGGTAAAGGAATCCGCTGATTCAAGAGAAATCAGTGCATGACTCTGTCAGGCTGGTGCCACTCAACAATATGAAAGTGAATGAGTGGCACTACAGTCATAACATCTTCAATACCAACCGTGAAGTATTGAGGCAACTGGTCTATAACAGACCAGTATGGAACCCATGAAATCTGAAATAACATATTACCCTTGTTAGAAAAACTCTTAACTAACAAAATGATACTATTATTAAATTTGTTAGACAGTTATAGATTGTATATACATACCTGATGGGGTAAGATAAAGTCCAAATCAAGCCGATATACGGCCAAATCGTGTCTCAGAACCACGTTGAAATTTTTTCGCTGACACCACCTATAAAATACAACATCGATAGTGATAAATAATGAGAAATTAAAGTCAATAACTTGTAGTAGCATCAGAAACTGATAGAAATGAGTGATCATACCAGCGCCCATGCGGAGCGTCATGAAGCACCGCCATCTTGACCAGCGGACCAGCAAGATCAGGGCATAATGTGGGGATGTGCTCCCATGCCCACATCTGAATAAGGATGATAAATCCCCTGAGACCTATGCTCCACCTATTGGATATCCTGCATAATGCTCTGTATGTGTATTCCAAGTAGTCGGATCCCCAATTGTACGTCCCTTCCTGATCAAAGTCCTCTAGCAATGGTAGATACATCATGTGCACGTGCATCCATGAATGATCTGTACACATGGTCCCTCCAATAAGTCGTAATATATATGAACGTGTATAATGCATCATCGTCTCCTCATCAGCATCATCAGCTAAAAGTGAAATCTGTGACTCCAGCCAAGGCATGGATATCTATGCTCCATCGGTAGCACTACGATCGAACAAAATGTCAAAACCTAACAAGAACTGAGAAATGTCGGGCGAAGATGCTCGAGTGGATCCAATAACGGGTATCCTATGGATAGGAAGACCAAGAAGAACAGCCACATCCTGGAGGGTGATGGTCATCTCTTCCTTAGGCAGGTGGAATGTGTGTGTCTTTGGTCTCCACCTCTCCACAAGTGCAGCTAGTAGGTGATGGTATACAAATGTAAAATCTGATACTGTAATACCATAGAAGCCAGCATGATGCAAGTATGGTATAATGGCAGGAGGAGGCTCTGTGTAATGAAAATGGTGTGCTTGACGCACCCTGATCAATCGATCTGGACCACCCTCTATCATAACCTGTGAACAATGGGTAGCCTGCTAACTGAGTAGTATGGTGTCATTCATCTGCATATAAACAAATGATTATTCAAAATGTTTTATGAATTTTTTTTTACCAAAATAAAGGGGCATGTCTTCATGTTTTTCAAAGCGTATTACTAAAGTTTATTAAGATATTCTTTTACCAAGAATTGGGTGTTTTGTAAGATATGGTTTTATATATTTATATATATAAATCATTTTTCCGTGTTATATAGATGTTTATTAGAAAAGGATGTGATTTATAATTTATATATGATTTTCCACATGATTGTATGTTTCATGATTATCTTCTCAATCACATAATGTTCTGAAAACCAATGTAAAGGGAAAGATGTTTTTGGGTTTATGGTTCATCTTTTCGATTTTAGGATTTAGAGATTAGGGTTTCACATTTTTCCTTTTGGATCTAGGCTTTTATATTTTTTTTAACGTTTTACGGTTTAGGTTAATGATTTGAGAAAAGATTTTCAGTATTATGGTTTAGAATGTTAGGATTACGGTATAAAAAAGATGTTTTTGGGTTTACTGTTATGATTTTCAGTATTGGGGGTTAGAAAACTGAGATAAAAGGAAGAGATAACAATATAAAATTTACAATATGATAATCTCCTAATAATGACAATACATCATTGTGGATTAGAGTGTGAACTTGACCCAACAATGTTCGGGCATCGTTTTTTATTATGACCTTCTTGATGACATATGGTGCATCTCAAATTATGTCTTTGTTCTTGAGGCCATTCCATCTCATTTCGCATCCTGCTAGCCTTCGGTCTCCCACAGGGATGCAACTGATTCATATCAAGTACCACTATCGGCTAACCTTCGGGCATTGGGAAATAACGAAACTCGCCAATAGGTGTCCATGGTGTAGCATAACAGTTAGAAATAGTGTTCATCTGGTACACTAGATCAACATATGATTCCCATGATATGTTAACAGAGGCACATTCTATGATGGCGTGTGAGCATGGAAGCCATAAGGCCTGAAAGTTTCCACATTGACATTGCCTTGTTTCTAGTAATACCACCATTTTTTCACCAATGCTATTTGTGATGGGGTTTGACTTCTCTTGAACTTCAAATCGAGAGTCTTCTCATCAAAATAGGTATAATTGATAACCATAAGCTTCTTAAATATTCTTTTCAATCTCTCATTGAAAATGTCTTCCATACGTTAGCCTCTGATGTATTCCATCTGATGCTAGTTTTTTTCTATCAACAAAGTACTTCACGCAATGATATAATGTCTCTTGAACTAGGGCAGTTATAGGTAGATTACGAAGCCCTTTGAAGACACCATTGATGCACTCTATAATGTTGGTGGTCATGTGTCCGTACCTCTTCCCCCCATCATATGCCAATGTCCATTTTTCTTTTGGAATTTGCATCATATAATCGTAAACTTCTTCATTAACCTGATGGATTTGTTCGAAAATTTCTTCAAACCATTATTGATCTGACTCATATTCTACATAGAATAGATGATATTACACATATTTTGAATTTATCTTTACGTTGATATACAAAAAAAATAACAAATACAATGTGTACCAAGTCTGGTGATTTCCTTCTTCATCGGTTCGTTGTGGAATTTTTTATGCAAGTGGCTAGCAATATGTCTAATGAAGAACTGATGATGTGAATTTGGGTAACTCCATGTATCAGAATCCGCATTGATTGCCTCATTAATTTTCTGATGCCGATCATATATCAAACAAACACCCCGAATGTTGGGGAAATGGTTGTTGATACATGCCAAAAACCAACTCCATGATTCATAGTTTTCTTTCTCTATAATGGAAAAGGAAAGCAGAAGAGGTGAACGGTTTCCATATTGGGTTGCTGCAATCAACAATATAACCTTTTATTTTCTGTATAAAAACATACCATCAATCTGAATGAATTGTTTGCTAAAATGAAATGCAGAGATACATGAGAGGAATTCCCAAAACAATCGATGAAATTGAACACGATATGGATCAACTCTGTTATCATGAGAAACATATTAATTTATATCATGATGTAATAAAACTTGGTTATGATGACTCATTATAGCTAGAAATTGTGGCAATACTCAATATCAGTCATCCCAATCACCATAGACCTTCACAGTTTCCTTCTGTTTCGCCATCCATGCCTTATTATACGAAATCTTATAACCAAATTTTTGTTGTATCCTCTCCTGCACAAGGGCTATCAGAACATCTTGACATGTCCTAATCATCTCAACAACAATGGATGACACAAATTCTACATCCAATAAAGTATTATCTTGTGTCAGGCTTAGATGAACGCAAGTATGAGTTGCCTCAATCCTCGAGATTCTCCAACCTCCAAATGCAATGTCTGGAATTGCCCTCAATCAAAATCTACAATCATCCCCATAATTCTCACACCGTATGACATATTTTCTACGGTCTAATTTGTAAACTACATAGCTACAGTTCCTCTCAATGTGAAATCTCTTTAGCATACTTTTTAATGCATCTTTGCTTGGAAAATTCCTTCCAACATATAAATTTTTGTCCATATCACTAAACCTATCTCATATAACTCTGGGAAACTCAGTTGCTAGTGTGAGAACATTATCTTCAAATTCAGGCACACGTGTCATTACTTCTGACCAAGATTCAAAGAGTGGTGGATGATTTATTGTAGGTCGATCCTGCTGTACAACTAATGCATTTCTCAAAACTTTTGTTGTTCCTTCCTCATCATCACTATTATCACCGTCTATTTCATTATTAAAAAACTCCTCATCAGATGTTGGGTTAACATGTATATCCAGGAGATCAATTAGGTTGTCGTTTTCTGCATTATTTGTAATAGTCTCAACTTCATGGGGTGGAATATCTTCAAAGACTCTTGTAAGTCTACGTATTTGTACAATTGGTTGTTGTTGTTGTATAGTAGAAATATCAACATATAACTCCATCATGGTATTATCCGACCGTTGAGAAAACAAATTAATTGTTTGGATCCATTGCGCATCATCAACTAATGGACTAGCTAGATGCCATAATGTTGATGGGAACTGCAAATGTCTATAACTCATTGACTTGATCTTTTGATCGGGTCCTAGATTTAATGATCCATGAATTCTGTCTTGAAGGTCACTTAGGATTACACAATCAGTTGTATTAACCACTGTTATTGGTTGTGTACTGTAAGAACCTCCTTGCTCAGTATGAATAACCTCCACATAGCATTACACACAGGCAAACATTAATCTCTACGTAAATAAAGTTTTGTGATCAAGACTTTGATAATGTAAGTGACATTTAGAATGATGGTTAACAATATAATATTTATTAATCCAAATTATTTTTAATACATAGTTTAATTACATCTTTAAAGTATAAAAACTTAACTTTTTAATTTTGAATGGTATTTTATAGAGTTAAAAAATAAATAACACCATGTTTCGAGCTTCTCACCTTTATTGTAGTGAATTGGATATCAAAATTTTAGAAAACCCATTGTCACACGGGTTTTTTAAAATTTTGATATCCAATTCACTCCAATAAAGACCAGAAGCTCGAAACATTCTGTTATTTATTTTTTAACTATGTTATTTATATTTTAACTCCATGTTATTTATTTTTTCACTTCCACTTCATGTTGTTTTTTAACTCCATGTTTTTTTAACTCCATGTTGTTTTTTAAATCCATGTTGTTTTTTAACTCCATGTTATTTAATATCATTTGAACTATAGTTTTATTTTTAACTCTATTTTATTTATTAATTAATTTCTAATTAATCATTCCTAATAATAACTATCAACATCATTACTAAATTGTCAATTTATCATTTCTTTTCTTAGATATTTTAGTAGTTTATAAAGAAATATGCAAATCTTAAGCATATCCCCCGGGAGTGTCAAACCAGAATGCAGCAAGGCCCATTGTCATGCACCAGTTCCCATTCGATTCTAGCTCAAATCGGTGTTTTCTATTTTTACCCCTAGGTACATCTGTGCCAGAGCCACATTCACTTTTTTGTATCCAGGCACGGATTTTATTACTTAGATAACATAGTCTTTATGCTACCAAAATTTCATTAAAAGAATTATAAATTAATTTATACTAATGATAATTATAATTCCTAAATAAATATAACTAATTAAACAATCTAATAAACAAAAAAAAATTAAAACTAACTAAACTACTAAAAAATTTAAATATTTAAATATAAACAATTCAACTAAATAACAAAAATTAAATTTAAAAAACTATTTAACAAAAAACAATTCAACGAAATAAAAAACATTAAATTAAAAACCATACCTCTAAAAGATTTCCAAAAATTTCAAACTACAAACTTCACCGAAAATGAGAGAAAATGAGAGTTAAATGGGAGTTTGGAAGTGAGGAGAAAGGGAGGAGGCGCTACCCTTTTATAGGGTGAGGAGGCAAAGGTGGTACACGCTGTGCCGCCTTTCGCAATGACGCTAGGCGAAAGGTGGCACCTGTGTTGCTGCCTTTCGTATGACATCATCTAGAAAGGCGGCACTGCGGGTGTCGCCTTCACCACATTAGCAATCTGTGCAGGCAGTGCATAGGCAGCATCCGCGATACCGCCTTTCACCCAAAATTCAAAGGCGGCATCGCGAATGTCGCCTTTGCAGTGCATTTTGAAAAATATTTTTTCCCTAACCGTTTTCTGGAAAAAAAATTAAAACGTAATAAAAAAAAACTCGGTTAGAGACTGTTCGCTAAAAAGGGCTCAGTTGACGGGGTGTCCCGGAGAAGAAAGTTTCATGCAGAACCATTTTTATTTTTGATTAATAATGAAATATATTTTTTCTTTTATAGTGCATAAAAAATATCCCCTTTCCTATTTGCTAACTACTGCCACCCAATTACACTTTTTTATATATATTCTAACATGAAGCCCCTCCAAGAAATTCATCCCTCTATTTTTTTAATTTCACATTTTCAAAAGTCTATGTAATTAGTCTTTTGAATTTTTTGTTTTGTAAGATTCAACATTGGTCGGGAAAAAATATTCTGATCGAAATCTAGCCACAACTAGATCGTCAAAATCGTCTAAAAAACATTATATATATATATATCTGTGTGTGTGTGTGTTCTTCATATTTAAAACCCAAAATAGTTGCATCTTTGATCCTTATTAAAATTTTCATATGGCCATAACTTGGCTATCTGAAATGTGATTTTTGTATGTTCTATTCCACTGGAATCGAATTAATTTCCTTTACTTAATTTAAGGATAATTAATTTTTTCTTGAATCAAAAAATCCACATGATCACTCTAATACCAATTACTGGTATCAGGGCATAAAATGGAAGCCGAAGGTCTAGGAATTTAAAAAAAAATATCACCATAGTGATGAAACTTCATCATTTTTGGAGATCTGAGTCCTGGTATAGATTTGAGAATCTTATTTGAATATTTCAAAGCATAAAAATTAAACAAATGAGTACCTAATTTGGATTGAATATATTTTTTTCTGCTGGAATTATCCAAAAACCATTACTTGAAGTATCTGAGCTCAAACCCCTCTGGATCATCCAAACATGATTCAATAGTTTTCATGAATTTCATTCATCTAATTATGGGTTCTATCATAGAGCTCCAATGAATCCTTCATCATCGCAATGATCACCTCAATCCTGTCCCTTCATTCCGAGAAGGCATTCTTGAATAAGTTGTTTAGATAGGGCCTTTCACTGTCTAGGATGAGGGAGAATAGAGAAGATCTAAATTCTAAATGAATTATTATTCATTGGAAGGATAATCACTCTTATACTTATATAGTGGGTGGTAAAATACCCGGAAAGGGTTCCCTGGCCCTTGGAAATAAAATACCCACTAAATAAGTAGTAAATGACATGTTATGATGAACTAACTACATCATAACGTCATTTGTTTTTTTATCACCTACTTGTAATATACAATAAATATATTATATGATAAACTTGATCCTTAACTCGACTCATAATTCCCACAATGTTAAATGAACCTTCAATATTAAAAAAATATTCATTCATATAATATTTTTCTTATATCCACTTAATGCCTTGTGAATAATTTAACTAAATAAATTCAACCCTGTTATTTTTTACTCAAATAATAATGAATTTATTTATTCAATGGTGATCGATGATACTTGGAAAACTCTTAGACCCCATGGTGGGTCCTACCATGTCATATATACCTATTCACCAGAATATGGAATACTCTTGAATATGGTATTGTGTGTGACCCTCTAGGCCCTTATCTTGATAGTTGTAAAAACTATTCATGGACTAGGATTAGATTCTAGCAACTCATCAAGGCCCCTAAGAGGAAAATAATAATAATATAAATTATAATCATGTTATGAACAGACTCTTTGTAATATAATCTCTTTGTATCATGATATCTCATAAAGCAGGATGTGCACATTGTGTCATCATGCTTTCTTGATTTATTATTCATTGATCTAACTAGATGGAATACCTTGTTACGAACCAACCCGTGACTACCCTAAACCGGTCACCCGAGTCGGTCCGCGACATGTCCCGAAGGGCATTCCCAATCCCCACGGGCTGGAAACCAATGTCGGGCATCAAAATTTAACCATTGGGAACAATTCGGCACATGAAAAAAAGATAAATAGATAAATAGAACTGACGATAAAAATAAAAACTAGCAGCAGAAATAAAATAAAACTGAACATACCTCCTTGTGACCTTCTAGGTCACCACCCCACTCAGACTCAAACCTGCTCCAACACTGAGCAGTTGAACCAAGAGTCTGAACAAAAACTGAACCTGCAACTGAAAGAATATCATAGGCATGAGCACTGAGATTCTTAGTAGAGATGCCAAATATAACCACAGAATCCAAGCATTTCCTTTCCCAAAAAAATCCAATGACACAAGTTTTATATACAAATATAAAAGTAGGGTTTTCACATTTAAAAGTAAATAATGTGTTTTTCCCATTTAAAACCAAACGCACGCTACACACCATTTTCAAATTCATTTTTCATTCTATAAATAAAATCCAAAACAAAATGTACCAAAACTGGGTCAGAGTAAAACAGGATAAATGTGAAAACTAAAAATAAACTAGTGCAATGGAATGTAAGCAAGCAATGTGAATAATTCAGTAACCATGGGTGATCCTAAACATCCCTAGAAGACCCCTGGACGTACTCGGTTTCAGAACCACCTGTTGGCATATGGTGAAGCTTCTAAGTCTATAACCAAATAGCTACCCTATAACTGACCAATCTAGTGGAAAAACCCACCTAACCTAACAACCAATACATGGGGTACCAACTTGTATAATCGGGGTTGATCAGAAACCGTCACTCGATCATCTAAAAGACTCCCAGGAACCCATGGTGGCTATAATAATACTGTGTAAGTGGGAAGGCCCTCGCACGCATGACTCAACTCACCACACTTGCCTACCCCAAACACAGATGCATCCTATGCATTCACCCATAAAGGGTTACCCTAGATAGAATCACCCCATATACTTATATATATGCATACATGTCAAACACACAAAGTGACAACTGTGCTGTAAAATCATTCAGTTATCAAAACCACTTTATTAAACATGTGAAGTTATAAATCAATCCTCTAGTTTTACATAATCAAATTCCTTTATGAAAACATTGCACAAGCTCCTCTAAAACAACCCTAGACAACACTTTTTTATTTAAAAAGACAAACGGGCCCTTAGGTTCCAAAACTCACTCCAAATAATTTTACAGCCACCCAATGAGCCTTTACCATTTTCAAACTCACGTCAAAACACATTTCAAAACCACTCTAAATAACCCTTCAAGATTCAATGTTCACACACACCCAAAAAACCCTCTTGAAAAATCAAACAAATGCCGAAACACTTTTCACCCCTGATTTGAATTCCAAGCATCATTACATAAATCATTTATTCATTTGGTAAAACCTTTCAAAGGATAAAATAGAGGCTTGCATCTCAATTTCACCAACACACAAGAGAACGCCATTTTATATATCATTGCATAACCAACCCCTTTTAAAAACTACTCTCGCACCTTTTAAAACTTAACCCACACCATGCACACAACCAAAAGCACTTTTCAAGACCAAAGGACCAAGACCTCAAGGAAAATAGTTAAAATCACCCTTTGAAAATTTATAATGAACCAAATAATTAATTAAAAATATTCATGAATAGTAGAAACAATTCATAAACAATTTAATTAACAGATCAAATAATTTATAAACAATTATACAGACAACTCAACCAGTTTACAAACACTTTTATAAAAAAGTAACCAGTTTCTAACAATTTCTATAAATAGGCCAAAGAAAGTATAAATGATTTCATAAACAAATCAATTATTTTACAGAGGTGAAAATCAAGTAAAAGAACCAATTAAAACATGCAAGCATTAAATGGATTTATTCGGAAAGGGAAAAATGCGGATATGCCTACCTCAAGGTTGAGCGCAGACGCGACGACACTTCAGCAAGAGGGGCAAACAACGCTCTATGGATTAACCGCACACCTAAGAAACGTGAAAAACATATGTAGCACAACCGCGACATTAGGGTTTCAACAAAAACAAATAAAAACACCACTAATTAAATTACGGAAAGATAAATAAATAAATGAATGGATGGATGAATAAATATACCAGAGGAGGCCGCTACTGGAAAGGGGGGAGCGGCCACACCAGAGCAAGGTAGAGATGTCGTGTAGGGGTTCAGTTGCGCTTCTTGTCGGAATAAGGAGAGCAGTGGGGTTGGGTTGTAGGAACGTGCCGTGGGCCAGAGAAAACTGTTGGGTGGCCGGTGCGGTGAGTCGCGGGTGGCCGGAAGCTGAAGCGACGGTCCTCGGGAGCCGGGGCGTGAGCAGAAGGCTGACCGGGGTGTTGAGGGGGCATCGGTGAAGGGCGGAGCCAGATGGGTCATGGAAGACTGGAAGGCCAGAGGCTTGAGATGGTTGGATCGTAGGAGGTCAGGGAATAACCTCACTAGAGGTGCGGTGGTCGGGAAGCATGAGGTGTAGAGGGGAGAAGGCGGGAGGGGGTGGCTGGATCAAGCGAGGGCGAGGCTGGGGTGTTGCTACCGAGGCAAGGGCGAGCAGGGCTAGGGTCCGATGAGGTCGTCGTCGTCGGAGCAGGCCGGACGTGAGAGGAGGTTGGGGTGTCACTACAGAGGCGAGGGCGAGGCGGTGGGGTGCTTTGGGTGTGGGGAAAGGGGGCGTTGTAGGGGAACACTGTGAGGAGAAAGGGAAGGGACCTAGGGTATGTGGCTAGAATTAGGGTTTTTGTTTTTTTATAATAATAATAATAACAATAATAATAATAATAATAATAACAACAATAATAATAATTTTAAAAATAATAATAATAAAAACTAATAACAATAAAATAATAACACCTTAGTAATATTAATATCATTAATTAAATAATAACATTATTACTAATACACTTTAAACACTTAAACCATTTTATTTACCTTATTCTGAAAACCGGGCAACTGCGCGCTCGCCGCATGGCTTAATAACCCACACATAAGATGCACACCTCATTCCAGACCACTTAGGTACCTGTGCAAGTATTGGGGTGACCGCATGGTTACCGCTAACCATGAGGTACCCGTGCACCAGTCTGAAACCCACCAAAATCATCAAACATCAAAAAATTTAAATCGGGACTCAACCCAAACCTCGGCACGAGAACCCAAAACTAAGAAATAATAAAATAAAAAATAAACAAAAAAGTTGGGGTGTGACAATTCTCCCCACCACAAACACTTTCAACCCCCAGAAAGTCACCCAACTGAACAGACAAGACAAGAAACCATGCCCAAATGAAACCAAAAGAAACCACAACACAAGAGAAAGGGAGAACACCAGAGGGTTCTCCCCACCACAAGAACTCAACTAGTATGAAAATTCAACACTCAAACATATCACCCCGGGAAGGAGGGGCAACGCGGGAACTCCCAACCGATCCAAACTTACTTTTATAGAACGAGTGAAACAACACCTCCGCTGAAACTTGGAACTCTCATTCCCGACCAAAAACCTAGAACACTAGAGAAAACCCTTCAAAAAACCCTAATCCCAGTAGTAAACCCATGTATAACTAAAAGAATTGACTCCCCTGCATGCACTTACATCTCCAACGAACACTGCTAAACCAAGATCAACTCTTGCAGGGGAAAAACACACTTTTAAGAAAAGCGCATGATTAAAAAAACCATGATCAGAAAAACAAAACTGTTTGAATTAAAATAGAACATGTCAGTCATAACCCCATGATAAAACAATGAACTTACGATGATGTCAACACTTCAACAGAAAAAAAAATAGAATGAAAAGACTTTAAATGTTGCACTTCCAACACGAAACACAAGACCCGGACCAAGGCTTCACATCCCTGGAAACTCATGACTGTGTGTGAGCTTTACCCCAAGACCTGTGGTTGGGGATCTAATGGCCAAAGTATCTCCTGCCTCATGGTCAGGTACTGAAGTTCCTCCGGTCACAGCATCTTCTTCATGTGACGCTTCATGTATAACATCTCTAGATGACCCAGACACCCGCAACGATGAAACTTCTTCGGAGGGATGCGACATGATGACTTTACGTGCCCGAAACAGCCACACTGGTGGCACACCACTGAACGGTTAGACAAACTGGAATCCAGAACCACCGCAGAGGACTCTTTAGAAATAGGTCCCTCTAACACACCTTGATCACCGGAAGAAGAACCTTCATGAGTGACTGGATACGTTGGATTGCCAAGAATCTGCGCTCTATAGACCAATTCAGCTAATAACATATTATCCACCAACATCTCGAAACGTTGGTCCTTAGAAGAAAGGACCCACTCCTTGGTCTCTAGATGAAGACCCCTAATGAATAGATAAGTCTTCACTAAATCTTGTGATACTACCTCTAGAGAAAAGCACACAAGCTCCTTGAAATGGTCAACATAAGTCTTCTCCGTCCATTGTCCTTGTTGAATACACATGAGTTCTTCCCTTTTCTTCATCTTCACCTCTTTAGGTATAAACCATCGGAAGGAGACAGATTTAAATACATCCCATTCTTCCAGATCTTGACCTTCAAACAGACCCAAAACAGCATGCACTTTGATAGCTTCAGTAGTTCCCAAAACCCTGAAGACACGCTCAACCCCCTTCAAGTCATTCTGCTGCTTCTAATGGACCCTGATCACTGTGAAGGATAGGTAATGTCTTAAAAGGACCAAAAACTGGGCATGACTTATCAGAAACCTTGGGGACCTTTTTTGGGTGGCATTTTCTGAACAACATATAAAATACAGAACCAAAACCAATATCAAGTCAAAGAAACGTCATTAAAGGTGCCATCATCCGAAAACAACCAGCTCAAAAAAAACAAATACAAACACAACTAAAAAATCCCATTTTCATTATAGATTTCCAAAACCACCTTCCTTCAAGGCCACTTTCTAAACCAAACTCAATTTCCAAAATCATTTCCCTTTTTAAAATCACTTTAGAAAAACAAGTTCAAGCCTTTAATTCCAAGTACACACCCCAGTAATCCCATTAACTGTTGTACATGTCTTCATCCAATTTCATCCATGCATACCAACACACACTTCCCATGCATTCCCTCACATGTGTGAATGTTCATAAAGAGTACCTGAGGTTTTATCCAAACCATTCCTCTACCATTTCCAAGCAAACATAATATTTTTAGACCAAAATCATTCAATTTTGGAAACCATTTCACAAATTTAAATCCATTTAAAAGGAGTCATTCTCATTTCAAAAATCCTTTTTCTTTTTGAAAAGCACACTCACACTAATCATAACTAAGATGACACTTAACTTGCATCAAATCACCGATGAGTGGGACTAGTAGTCATGATTAACCTAGTGACATGGTAGTGGTTCATACCCCAAGTAAGCGTCAATGACTAGGAGAAACTTAAACCATGTATACAGACTCCACATGGATCACTACTCCATGTAACATCAGTTTTCCTATGTTGTCATCCCTCAATCCAAACAAAATCAGAACGAGACAATAACTCAATTCCCAGACTACCCCTGGCGACTCGAGGTTCGAAATAGGTGAGGGTTCATGAAGTCCTTCTTGTACCTACCTCTCGAGTCCTGACACTCCTAAACTCCATCTACTAGATACCCCAAATAACAAGGGTCACCTTTGATACCATTTTGTCACGAACCAACCCGGGCCGACCCTGAACAGGTCACCCGAGCTGGTCTACGACATTACCCAAAGGGCGTTCCCAATCCCCATGGGCTGGAAACCAGTGTTGGTCATCAAAACTTAACCATTGGGAATGATTTGGTCCATTAACAAAAGATAAATAGATAAATATAACTAACGATAAAAATGAAAACTAGCAGTGGAAATAAAATAAAACTGAACATACCTCCTTGTGACCATCTAGGTCACCACCAACTCAGAATCAAGCCTACTCCAACACTGAGCAGCTGAACCAGAAACCTGAACAAAAACTGAACCTGTAACTGAAATAATATGATAGGTGTGAGAACTGAGATGCTCAGTAGGGATGTCAAATATAACCACGGAATCCAAGAATTCCCTTTCCCAAAACAATCTAATGAAACATGTTTGAAAAATAAATATAAAAGTAGGGTTTTCACATTTTAAAGTAAATAACGTGTTTTCCCATTTAAAACCCAACACACGCTACACACCATTTCCAAATTCATTTGTCATTCTATAAATAAAATCCAAAACATAATGTACCAAAACTGGGTCAGAGTAAAACAGGTAAAATTTGAAAACTAAAAATAAACTAGTACAATGGAAGGTAAACAAGCAATGTGAATAATCCATTAACCATGGGTAATCCTAAACATCCCTAGAAGACCCCTGGATGTACTCGGTTTCAGAACCACCTGTTGGCATATAGTGAACCTCCTAAGTCTATAACCAACTGGCCACCCTATAACTGACCAATCTAGTGGCAAAGCCTGCCTATCCTAACAACCAATCTAGGGGGTACCAACCCATCTAATCAGGGTTGATCAGTAACCATCACTCGATCATCTAAAATATTCCCAGGAACCCATGGTGGTTATAATAATACCGTGCAATTAGAAAGTCCCTCTCACACATGACTCAACTAACCACACTTGCCTACCCCAAACACGGATGCTTCCTATGATTTCACCCATAAAGGGTTACCCTAGATAGGAGTGCTTCATATACTTATATATATGCATACATGTCAAACACACAAAGTACCAACTAGGTCATCAAATCATTCGATTATCAAAATCACTTTATTAAACACATGAAGTTATAAATCGATCCTCTAGTTTTACAGAATCAAATGCCTTTATGAAAACATTTCACAAGCTATTCTAAAACAACCATAGACACCACTTTTGTATTTAAAAATCCAAATGGGCCCTTAGGTTTCAAAACGCACACCAAATCATTTTGCCTCTACCCAACGAGCCTTTACCATTTTTAAACTCACATCAATACACATTTCAAAACCACTCTAAGTAACCCTTCAAGCTTCAATGTTGACACACACCCCAAAAACCCTCTTGAAAAACCAAACACATGCCGAAACACTTTTCAACCCTGATTTGAATTCTAAGAATCATTAAATTAATCAGTTATTCATTTGGTAAAACCTTTCAAAGGATAAAATAGAGGCTTTCATCTCAATTTCACCAACTCACAAGAGAACGCCATTTTATAAATCATTGCATAACCAAACCTTTTGAAAAAATACTCTCGCACCTTTTAAAACTTAACCCACACCACACACACAACCAAAAGCACTTTTCAAGACCGAAGGACCAAGACCTCAAGGAAAACAGTTAAACTCGCCCTTTAAAATTTTATAATGAACCAAACAATTAATTAAAAATATTCCGGAATAGTCAAAACAATTCATAAAAAATTTAATTAACAGACTGAATAATTTATAAATAATTATACAGACTACTCAACCAGTTTACAAACACTTTTATAAACAAGTAACCAATTTCTAACAATTTCCATAAACATGAAAAACAAAGTATAAATGATTTCATAAACAAATCAATTATTTTGCAGAGGTGGAAATCAAGTAAAAGAACCAATTAAAACACACAAGCATTAAATGGATTTATTCAGAAAGGAAAAAATGTAGATTCGCCTACCTCAAGGTTGAGCGCGGACGCGACGACACTTTAGCAGGAGGGGAAACAAAACCCCGCAAATTAACCACACACCTAAGAAAAGTGAAAAACATACGTGGAACAACCACGATGTCAGGTTTTCAACCAAAAAAATAAAAACAATACTGATAAAATGATGGAAATATAAATAAATAAGTGAATAAATAAATATACCAGAGGAGGCCGCTACCGGAAGGGGGGAATGGCCACACCGGAGCAAGGCAGAGGCATCGTGCAGGGGTTCAGTTGCGCTTCCTTTCAGAATAAGGAGAGCAGTGGGTTCGGGTCTTTGGAAAGCACCGCTAGTCGGAGCAAATGGGCTGGCGGCTAGAGCGGCGGGACGCGGGTGGCTGGAGGCTAGAGTGGCAGTCTGCGGGAGCCGGGGCACAAGCAGGAGGCCGTCCAGGATGCTAAGGGGGTGCTAGTGAAGGGCGGAGCCTGCTGGGTCATAGAAAGCAGGAAGGTCGGAGGCTCGGGCTGGTCGGATCACGGGAGGCCAGGGCATGACCTCACCGGATGTGCAGCGGTCAAGAAGCATGGGGTACGGAGGGAATAAGGTAGGAGGGGGCAGCCGAATATGGTGAGGGCGAGGTCGGTGCGCCACTCCCGAGGCGAGGGCGAGTAGGGATGGGGTCCGAAGAGGTCATCACCGCCGGATCAGGATGGACGTGGGAGGAGGTTGTGGCACCGCTGTAGAGGCGAGGGTGAGGTGGTGGGGTGCTTTAGGTGCGGGGAAAGGCGGCGTTGTAGGGGAACTCTGTGGGGAGAAAGTGGGGGAACCTAGGGTATGTGGGTAAAATTAGGGTTTTGGTTTTTTTTTCATTTTATAATAATAATAATTACAATAATAATAATAATAATAATAATAATAAAATATCAACAATAATAATAATTTTTATAATAATTAAAATTAATAACAATAAAATAATAACACCTTAGTAATATTACTATCATTAACTAAATAATAACATTATTATTAATACACTTTAAACACTTAAACCATTTTATTTACCTTATTCTGAAAACCGGGCAACTGCACGCTCATTACAAGGCTTAATAACCCGCACGCAAGTTGTACACCTCATTCCAGACCACTTATGTACCTGCGCAAGTACCGGGGAGACCTCACGGTTACCGCTAACCATGCGGTGCTCGTGCACCAGTCTGAAACCCACTAAAATCATCAAACGTCAAAAAATTTAAATCATGACTCAACCCAAATCTCGGCGTGAGAACCCAAAAAGAAGAAATAAAAAAAAGAAAAAAAAATCAGGGTGTGACATACCTTCTTATTACATGGCCATGGATTTAGTTAAGGTACTACCATCTTAATCAATTGGGCCCTAGATATCTCTTCATCAACTTAGAAGCAACAAATTATATCTTCATTATTCAACCAATTTCATACCACCAATGATGCACCCAACACAAGTTACCTCACTAAAACTTTAATATCATGGTTTTTGACTTGCATCATAGTATAGTATCAAATGGTACACATTGATAATGATCTTAAGTAAGGATACCAATACACATGTTTTTAGATAGGAACAACCAATTACACCCAAAACATGTAGTGTTCCTATTGGGGGATCTTTCCTCATGATCTCACCTTCTAGAGATCACCAAGTGATAACTTCATAAGAAGAAGTCTCAATGATTATGAGATCCCAGCACCTCATAGTCATACATCATCTATGTCCAGTTGGTATGATGTATCTAGACCATAGGAAATTTGTTTAAGATTAATGTCATAGTATCTCGAGGTTCACATTATTTACTAGTAACTTCTATAACATTTTGATATGAAAAATAATATATGGAAATTACCATTTAAATAGTGGATATAGAAATATTGACACTATTATGGTAAGTCAACATCATGCATAACTCACAGTATACATGATATGGTAATTGAAAAGTAATGTTCAGTTGGGTCTAGGTCACCTTCTATTACAATACATCCATCTCAAAACACTGATGGTTTTATCACCAAAATACCTAACAGGCTTATGGTTCTCCCCACCATAAGCTTCAACTTACATCCACCAACTTCAGATTCTTGGTATTTACACCATCGGAATAGATTTTTGAAACACCACTCTTATGTTCCTATGTCATGCCCATCTTGGTTTCCAACTCACCAAACCCAAACATACATAAGAAATATAGTTGAACATCAGTACCTATCCTTATCAGTGAAAACTAGCTGAATATGGATAAATAAGCACCGCTCATTCCTAATCTAGAGACATATTGTCTATTCCTTGAAATCTCAGTTTGATTCTCAAGATACATCCTCCATACCCCAAATGATGCATTAGAAGTGGTACACAACACACTGCATCTATTTTCACATCAAAACACTGATCATGACTCCTCTTTATAAACTTTTTCAAAAATTCTTGACACCACCTATTGATGTGTTTCTAACCTTCATGTTCATAATGCCTCCATTCCCTGTGGCATTCTACAACCACTCGAAAATCCTCATCAAAGTCCACACCTGACACCCAGTGAGATTCCACTGTCAGCTCCTCAATGATCTAAACTATCATTCTGGCCTACTACCCAAACTGATGCTCCACCAATCAAAGTACCCTTGGATCGCTTTAAAACCACCTCGAACCTGAATCTAATGCTCAACTCGATCCAATATTGCATCTGATTCCCATTTGGTATTACTCGAGGAATCGAAACATTCACCTCATTGATTCATCATTGGTATCCATATTACACTAAGACCATTCCATGGACAACTCCAAATTTTTCTTAACCATCTAGAATAAGGGTCATATTCCTAAAACTATCGATTTACTCTCCATTATAGGAATTTTTTTCATCACTAATTTTGAACAACAAAAAACCACCATGACCCCCACTTTATTTATCATTGAGCTTAAAATATAGACATGGTTGTCTCACTCCCACCTAAATGATATCAAACCCAACTAGTGCATGTTCTCAGATTCTAAGAAAATATCCCTAGTAATTCACCAACATTCAATCTATAACAAGGATATCACTTATCAACAGTCTATGGTGCACTCCCCACAATACAGATCCACTTACACCAATCTGTGATCATAACCTTCAAGGTTCCCACTGAAGCAATGTGTTTTATTCCTTCAATCCATGTTCAATGAATTCATGACCCCTAAAACCTATGTCTAGGTCAAAATCAAGCATCTATGTCATTGAACTCTAAATACTACATGATGCCACCTCTCAACGTAGGTATATTTCAAACCCAAACCAAAATTCTCAAGCCTCTCTGGATATAAGTATTTCATAAACTCCTGACCACCTTTCTCTAGGGGGTCTATCAAATGAGACTCACCACAACCCCACAAATCTCTACAAAGCATCCTTGAGTTAACTTTCATTGAGTCACTACCACCACCACATCGCTCAAACCCCAACAAGAACCAGATGTTTCTCCATGGAATGAAATAGTTCTTCATAATAACCCAAATCCAAACATCCTCATGCATAGATCGAACACAGAACCTTGTTCTCACTAGAAATAAATGGGTGCCTACTCTTGAGCCACCTGATTCCCTAACCCAAATAGCATCATGCACCTCTTGTACGTGCCAACCATCTCGATTACATCAAAACCTCAGGATTAAATCTCCCCAAAAGCCACTCACCAAGACCAAATCAAAACACCATGAGTTTTGCATTACTGGAACTATGATCATGAATCCAATAAATTATCCAACCATACCTCCTAGTTCGTTATTCTTACAAAAATTGAGGCATCCTTGTTGTTTCCTTGTAACAAGATAGAAAATCCTTGAAATCAAAGTCTAATTACATGACCACCCATGAACTTGGGTGTTATTCCAAGATCAAAAGCATCTACCCATGCTTCAACAGCCTTAAACCCATACATTTATGGTTGACACCAATTTTCACATCAAAATAGTGTCAAAAGAATAGGGTGAATCATCCAAATTATACATCCTTTGAATCCAACTTTAAATCCATATTCAAGCACTCAGGTTCTTCCCTTAGAAAAGATCCAAAGCATATCCATAACAAGTAGAAATTTTAGCAATATCCATAGTTCCAAACCATGGATATAAGATATATCCCTGATTTTACTAGTCATGGAACCTATTGGCGTGGCTATAAAAAAAATATATCCATGGTTTAAACCGTGTCTATAGGGTCTATTTCCACGGTTTTGGAAGTCGTGGAAATATCTCACATGGTTTTACACCATGATTATAGGTCTATAGACATAGTTTAAACCATGGATATATGGTCTATTTCTATGATGGAAAACTATGGAGATAGCTCATGTAAATTGTGGCTATAGATTTAAAATAAATAGCACCCAACTGGATTCGATCTCCTTACCACCATTATCTGAACATGTCACCTTACCACTATACTATGGATGCCTTTGTGTGTGTGTCTATATATATATATATATATTTTTGTATATTATTAATAACTATGGATATATCATGTAAACTATAGATATAGACCTTCCCGCCTTTTTTTCACAGGTCAATTTTTTCCCCATGCAAGGGCGGGAGACTAATATCCAAGGTTTTGATGAACAGTGGATATAGAAAATAAAAAAAACTCAATATCCACAGTTTAGGAAAACCGTGGCTATATCCCTTGAAAAATAAACCTATAGCCATGGTTTTAAGAGGTTATAGCCATGGTTTAAACCATGAAAATAGCTCACACGATTGTCTACTATGGCTATAGGTCTATTGCCACAGTGGAAAACCGTGTCTATAGCCCATGTAAACCATGGATATATCCTTGGTATAAATACTTATAGTTGTAATTTTGGAAAATCATGGCTATTGTTTTGTGGATATAGCCCAGTTTTCCAGTAGTGTATGCCTTATCGAAAACCTTGATAGAACCATCCATGCATCAATTACACACATCAAAGCATCCACTCATGCCTCAAATATATAAAACTTACAAAACACTAGGGAAACCACTCTCATGGTTACCCTCGATCACTAAATACACTGACTCCAACCCAAAACTTGATCTGTATTCCCATGAATCACTAGGATCCCACATAATCCACTTCTCACTGGTGACACTCCTACCCTCATTCCAAAACATATAGCATCCAATGAACCAATTAAAACCACTTATTATAGGGTCTCACACACCTATAGGTACCCACCCAAACGACATTAAAAATATTATACAAGACACACTCTCTAGGGTCCTACAATCCCCATGAGGTCACACCCCAAAAGGGCCATAAGAAAAATCAATATAATACAACATCCAACCATATCAAGGTTGCATCCCAACTATAGAAATAACATGCAACAACCTATTATCCAATACATTAAAACCAATAAAGTTCTCACAACACATAACCAAGGGTCTCAAAACTAGGGACTTCTCACATCCCAAACTAGTCATACATGGGGTTAGGCCACATCCACAATAGATACTCATCATTGAGATCCCAAAAATTCCTCAATAGTATCATTTGACCCTTTTTGGACTTTACCATTTTCAAAATCCAAGGATTTCATTTTAAAACATTTTCATTATCCATCTTTCAAAATCCACATACCTCATAAAATTCACATTCCATGGTTTTTGGATAAATATAATTCCATTCACAAGTTATGTAGGGAAAAACTTTATAATTTTCTTACTTTAACTTTATTTAATCAAAACCATTGCTTTATAATTTATTTATACCAACCTATTTACCAGAAGTCACCTAGAGAGTTGGTCAAGTAGAATACCACCATACACTTACATGAAATACATATAAATAGTTTTTGAAAATTTAATTACCAACCAATATCCATCGTATAAAACCATATGAATATTTAAATGAGTAGCAATCATAATCCATAAATAGTAAATAAAACACCAGAACACATGAATACCAGGTAACTATCAATCTTAAGAAACATATGAATGAAGTATCAATCCTATGTGCCTAACATGATGCATGAACACACCCATCCTCTCTTACTATACTGGACTAAGAGAAAAAAAATCCATAAATCAATAACATCACATCCATGTAAGTTTCCCAAGGTGGAAACTAGTCAATGGTAATGGAACAAAGCACAAACAAAAATTCCAACCCCTGAAAACTTAAATTTACCTTGCACCTAGGTATTAGAAAATTTCTAAGATATGACAACATCCAAGTCTCCTATCTACCATGTCCAAATAGTAAGATAAAAAAATCATTGATACCACTTTTTAATTCCCTTCTATCATGATCCACTGAACGGTGTCCATACTAGCAGTCACTACATATAATAGGTGTGTCTTCCCATATTCCATAGGCTTTCGACTAGAATTGAGGCCCTAAGAGGTTACCATAGGGATATTATTCCCTTATATCAGAGTATAATAATAGTATAAATAAAATTAAATGGATAAAAATACATATATGCATTATAGAAGATAGGGAATGTGTCGATAAAATAAATACAACATCACATGAAATAATAAAATGAATTTGGAATACATATATAACTAGATACCCCATGGGAAGATCATACACAAGTAGTACATAAATAAAAAAATGGGGCTAATAGACCGTCCCCAACTGGTCTCGAGTCCTGCCAAATTCCATCATGCAACTCCACCCTATCATTCCAAAAAACATCATTCGGTAGGCCTTTCCCTATAAATTGTAGCCTCAAATAAAGTAGAATCTAATCCAATGCCCATGTTTTATAGAGTCTCATCTAGGGTATGAGTATAACTCAGTAGGCCACCACCAATGGACCCTCTAACACAACTAGTCTGATAGTAGTTCATGATGAAGTGAAATAAGTAAATAGTTTAACAGTTTTAAAATGATTTATATAAAATCAGTAAATAACCATTTAATCCCCAGGTTCTCAATGACACCTGAATTTGGATATACCATTTTTGATCCTTAGGTCCATGAACATGATCGACCATACCTTCTTCATCCTATGTCGGTGTTTCTTTGATCACATCATGAAATCATTCCAACCACAACCTCTCAAATCACCCATAGGGTTCATTCCATAACAGTGTCACAAACTTCCCATATGGGAGTATTATAGTCATCAAAATACTCCTTATGGAGTATTCCAATTATCACATTCTTCTACCTAGGGAGTATTCAAGTTAGCACATTCCTCCTTATGGAGTATTCCAATTATCGAATTCCTCCACCCAAGGAGTATTCAATTTTTCACATTCCTCCTTACAGAGTATTCCAATTATCACATTCCTCCACCCACAGAGTATTAAAGTTATCACTTACTACCCCTTATGGTTATTTTCCATCCCATTGGGACATAACTTCTTGTATGGTCATTTTTTATTACAATACATCATAACCCATATAAGAATTTTCCATATATAAATACATCACCACACAAAAGGTGGTTTCCATAAAAATAAAAGGGGATCCATTTAAAAATACACAAAACTTTTTATTAAAACCATTCCACGTTCCCATTTCAAAAAACATTTAAACTTTCATTTCAAACTATTTCACAACTATTTCAAATTAAATTATAATCATCCTAGTTCCCATTTTATAAAAGATTAATAAGGCCACAAGACAAGCAAAGAAATTATCATAAAAACCCTCTTCTATTTATAATATTGATGATGGTGAAATTCCCATTTCACAATAATTTATTAAAAATATAATTTCCTTTTAAAACAGTTTAACCAAAACTCATGATTTATTGATATTAGGCCAAACTATAAGGTAAGATCTAATACTAAGGAACTAAACTAGGAAAAATATTATTCTAAAGTTCAAGGCACACCTAAGGGAATTTTATTAAGGAACACAACATTTTAAAAATATTCCATCTAAATTAGTTTGATTTACAAAAATCTTGTCATGACCACACAACACATGCACTTGAAAATATGGCAAAACTATGTGTAAAATTTAGGTACCATCTACCTAAGTCTTATAAGCTACTCATCAGATATCAACTCCTAGTTTGAGAAGAAATGGAAAATATCAAATAACCAAAAAAACCCTAAAAATAGGTAATAACCCACATAAAATCAATGAGTGAAAAAGATAATATTAAAAACTAAGTAAGGAAGATAGAGGACTATTAAATTTACCAAAGTCTTTCCAAAGAAATAGGTAGTGGTAGATTTGAACAATGTATGGTGGATTTTTTCCATGGAAGAGAGGAGAGGGGAAGGGAGGAGGTGTGTGTGTGTTCTAGGGGGAATAGGAAAGAAAGGGTGTTAAACCCCTTTTAAGAAGGGAGGGGGAAAATAAAAATTTCCCCAAAATTTTCAAGGGTTCTTGATTTGGATGTATGGTTGACCAAACCATGTGTCCATAACTGTCCCATGATCAACCACCTCACATGGTTACAGAACACTATTTATCAAACTGTGTGCATGGATCTTCAATTTACTGTAGACCTTTCATGTTTAGTCATCCCCCTTTTCACGATTTACACAAATCATTCCCCTTTAGAAACTGAGTTGTACTGTGAAGGTGAATAGTTAGTACTAATTGTCTGATAACTGTGTTCCCTAGGCTGCAACACCAAAAACCCAAACTCCAAGACCTGATCCCTTGAGACACTCACCAAACCTCCAAAAACCCTATAAAACTTCATTCCAAACCCCAAATTGGCCTCTTTAATGGGTTACAATCCTCAAAATTTCATATTAATTCCTAGTTCAAAAATTAACTCATCCACTCTTTTGAGAATTAAAACATTTCTCCAATTTTGGGCACCCATAAAGACAAGGGGTTTTACACTAGGGATGTTATTACCTTTCATGGATGATGTTTTAGGGATGTAATTCTCTCTCTTTTTTAAAGTACCTAGGTAGTGAATCCTATATGATAATGGTTGTTGTGGGATGTGATACCCTCTCTTATAATGTTTATTAGGACTGTGGATGATTTTCCTACTTATGATTATGCCTATGGCTAAGAACATGGTTTGATTTTTCTATTACTTATGTCAAGATGTGGTTTCCATTGGGATGTTATTATTATAGTATGATTTTCCCATGTGTTGATTATTATTATTGTGGGAGCGCTGTAACAACCTTGTTCTTTATTTCACATTAATACATGATTTAATAAATTAAAGTACACATAAAGAAACTTGGAAGATCTATAATTTTAGTTTATTTTGGAATTAGGTACATAGAAATAAAAATAACATGGGATACAACAACATTATTAAAAACTTCCTAAACATACTTCTAAAATTCCATGGATTTTAAAACTTCACGAGATAACTTAAGGACATACATAAGAAAACGGTGAGCTATAAATCCCAGTAAGGGAATAAAAATGGAATAACATGAATATAATAATACATGTTAGACAATAGGAATATTAATATATAATAAAAATACTATGAATCATAAACATGAATAATGATACATGATATAGCATGATAATCATAAAGGCAACATGGAAAATGTGGTAAAAACATAAAACATTGCATCATAAACATAGGTCAAGGATAAACAGTCAAGAAATCATGGTGTAAAATGTCCCATAAAGTAATCAAGATCACTAACAATCCCAAAATTACATATCATGAGACTAAACATTACCCAATGCATTGAAGTGCTATATAATTTCAGGTTCACCCATCACTTTCATTTCATTATTTTGCTTAAGTGTATCACATAGATCATACAACATGGATTCACTCATCATCATATTTTTATTCCATGATCAAAGAGTGTAGAATAAATAAATATAAGTCCTAATTAAAATAGGTATAATTGTATAAAGGTTAATACCCTTTATAGAAAATGGGTATGGTATTCACTACACAATTGTTTTGGCTTGGAAATATCATGGAAAAAATTTGGCAGCATAACGGCATCACATAAAAGTTCATAAAATGGGTTGATGAGAGTGAAATTGGCCTATAATAATTTAGAAATAAATTGTAAATTAAGGGGGATGTCTAATAACATATCCTGTCATAAGGAAATGAAGATAAAATATATAAGGTAAAGAAGATACTTGAATAAATAGGGAAAAGTAAAAGATCCCTTACATGAGTGTGTGACACCAAATGATTGGGAGTGGATTCTTGAGAGACTGGGGAACCTTGGGAGGACTATAGAGAGTGCATGGAAGAGTATGGACATGATACAATGAGTTTGAGTAAAGATAAATGGGATCTTGTGTGGGTTTACATAAAAGATGGGGGTTTCTTTATTATTTAGGTTTTGGACTCTACATAATAAAATATCTAAAAAAACACATCATGGTTTTTTCCCAAAGTTTCTACAAAATGGTAGTGATTATAATTATTTTATAAGTAAAAGGTCTAAAATTAATAAAATAATACCCTTTCTTATTTGGATTTGAGTCATACTCTTAAAGAAATGGTTTTAAAAACTTAAAATATATTAATGGTTTTGGAGGATTCATAAGAGAATTATTAAATTAATAAAATTAACATAAAATCACATTATTTTAAAGGTAAAAAATATATTTGGTCTTGGATACCCTTTTATAGTATTTATTGCATCATTTTTTGGGTTATTATGATTTCGTAATACACAAAGTATATTTATACGGTATTTAATTTTTACCTAAAAATTTTATCGTCTGAGAAAATTTTGAAAAACTTACCATTAGAAAATTTCAATATTCTGATTCCAAAAATAATATTAATTTTATCTAAATAATTTCCTAAATATGTTCAATTTCACTTTTAAAATAGTAATCGATATTTATTGAGAAATGTTGGGTTTTTTGACAATAACATTTTTGAACCCTCATAAAAATTACATTTGACTTCATAAAAATTATATAATCATTTATATTTAATAAAAATTATTTAATAATACTATTTTATTAAAATATTAATTATTTAAAAAAATATATCAATTTTTCAAAATAAATTCCTTAATTGAATTTGAGTATTACCCAAAAATACTATTTGTGTTTTATTGTATCAAAATAAAAATCATTTATAAAGTAACCATAATAGGATGAAATTATATTCATTACTCTGTAAAAAATAATGTACATACTCATAATTCTAGGGTCTTGATACATGTCATTTTAATACACGAGTAAACACACTAAAACTAAAGTGTATGATAGTGAGACTTTCATGGGGTGGTTCAGCATAAATGGTTTGGATCATGATCTCGATGAGCTTGAAATTATCTCATAAATAGTTTTGATCAAGCTTAAGTTATTAGATATCAACTTGGGATTATTCTATTGAAAAGACCAGTGATTCTATCTCCATTGGAATCTTTGATAAATGGGCTTCATAGGGTATAATCCTACTGGTTGAGGCCATTACTTTTTTTGTCTCTGTCAATTGGATTTGTTAAAACCCTATACTTATACTGATAATGTGATCATTATTCAAGAGCTATATTATCAATAGTAATGATAATTAACAATATTTTAAATAAAATTGGATATAATAAAATAAAATAAGTGGATGTGTTTTCTATAACCATATTACATAATAATACATTTATTTAAATCAAAAGGGGGTTTTATTTATAACAGTTTGAGTTATTACAATATTCCCCCTTATAACAGTTTGAGTTATTACAATATTCCCCCTTAATAAATTTCACTATTTAAGTTTAAATTTCCCATACTAAAACAGATGATGGTAACTCGGTTTCATCACTTCCTCTGGTTCCCACATTGCTTCATCAAACTTGTGATTTCTACACAGCACTTTGACCAAGTGCAATGTCTTTTTTTATAGAAATTTGTCTCTATAATATAATATCTTCATTGAATTCTCCTCATATGTGAGATCATTCTAAAATGGTACCATCTCTATATTGATTACATGTGAGGGGTCTGGCATGTACTTTCTCAATAGGGATATATGGAATACATCATGTACTTGAGATAGGTTAGGTGGGAGTGTAAGTCAGTAGGCCAGCTGTAAGAACTTGGATTTTTTTATGAGGTATAGATCCCTTATTTTTTTGTGTTGAATACTTAAATATGGCCTAATTTGAGTAACCTTTGAGGTCACATAGGTTTTGGAGGTTTCCAGGGCCTGTTCGAAGCCCGAAACTAGTTTTTGGGGCGTTTTTAGCCTGGTTCACGGTTATTATAAACTGTGTGGGGTAGGTTGAACAGTTTGTACAAAACATGTGAGGCTGGATAGAGGGGGAATATAGGCCACACGGTTTGAAGAAACTATGTAGGAAGATTCACACACCCATGTGATTAGAACTGCAATTTTTTGCAGAAATTGACAAAGGATTTTTGCATGGTTTATGCATGGTTTGTAAACCGTGTAGGTAAACTGTGAGGGTTCCCTTTGTCTTATAGGAAACCGTGCATAGTTTCTGAACATTTGGAAAAACCATGTGGGTAAACCATGCATCCCCTATACTTTTGGAATTTTATAATTTTTAATTAAATTATAAATTGTTTTTATAACCTAGTTTAGGTTCTCACCCCTCGTATAGCAACTCAACATTTTGAGAGATCCCTCCCTTGCCTAAGATTGTATTTAAGGATTCTTCACCATATGACCTCTGAGTCTAGTGCGGTTTGTCTCATCAGATCTGAAACTATAATATCTACATTCATTTTTATCCTTTCTCATTATTATGGCTATTGATTTCACTATTTTTATTTAGTATCATATTCCCTAATTTCTCATTCTTTGTATCTTCTTTACATTTCTCTTGAACCAAGTCAAATCATAACTTGATACTAGATGATAACTCCACTTCTGAGCTAAGGTAGATGGTCCATACTTTTCTTTCAACTTTGGTGATTTTTAGAGTTATTGGTAATTATTTCACCCGTCGTATTTTTCGATGTGGCCCCGATTTTGAATGGGTTACTTGAAATAGATGTAATTGGACTTATTAGGTATTCCCATAGGATATGTCGTGACAAGTTGGTACTTGTTGCCCAAATTGAGGTCACCCATGGGGTGCACCTTATGGAAATACCTTTATTATTCCTTTTTAAACAACTCAAGGGGTTTTTTTGGGTTTGACTTGGTATAGAAATCCAATTATAAATATAATGAGTTGAATGTATTGGTTAGGAGATGGTTTTCCTCCTTTACATTGATTTATTATATTGAACTTGAATTGGTCAATTATTAAATTGATCAAATGAGGTATGTTAAATGTGATGTGTTAAATGGATTAGATGTTTTTAATTGAAAGGGAGGGTATAACCATGGAATATATTAATCTATTAATGGTGATAAATGGTTGGGTATACGCATGTGATGTGTATAATTGAAGTTGATGATAAATTGGTGGGTATACCCATGTGACTTGATTGAATGGATGTAGAATATATGAGTGGGTATACTCATGTGATTCTTGGATACAAAATGTATTAAATGGGTGGGTATACTCATTATATGGAATGGAATGGAATGAATGTGATTATATGAGTGGGTATACTCATATGAAAATTTAATTGTTAAATGGTATGAGATGGATGAATGTTTATGTGGATGCCATAGATGGCTCTCGATAGATCATGAATACGGTGCGGGAAGCCTTGAGTTGACTATGCACCTTGGGTATTAACTCCATAGTATTCCTTGTGCCTTGATACCCCTCTGATATAGCTTTCTTGGACTCGTATAATACTTTTCTATTATGACATGCTCCTAGGACTCCAACCAGTTCTTATACTGAGTTTCCATCGAGATGCTATTGGGACTTGACAAGGATGCCTTGGTTCTTGAATCATTTGATTTAGACCTTGTGTGGTTTGATACTTGACATACGGCATGGCCTTGGAATTTATGACATGCTTGGTTTTACGGCAATACCATGAGTTATTTTATATGAATTCTTTATATATCAAGGCCATGTTGTTTATTTATAGTTCTTATAGCTACCTTGTTAGGAGATAACACTTGTTATTGGGATCCTTGAGAGGTTTTTTGATATTACTTGTTGTAGTATAAATATTCCATTAGAATTCACACTTTCATTACTTCTTACTTACACTTGTTTAGAATACTGATTTGTTTTGATTATAACTATATAGACTTCTGGGTGGTTACTTACTTGGATGTTCATCTCACACTCATTTTGGGCCTCCTTGGGGACCCAAATAGATTATATGGTTTCATGTGATAATAGGGGAAAGTTCCCTAACAGTGGTTTTTGATCATTGCTTTGGAGTAGGGGAGCATGGGACCAAGATGAGTCTTGATATTCTACAAGAAATATTGTTATTTTTGTTATTTTTTATACTTGTATTGTACTCTATGTTTATATACATATTTGTGTTGTTTTCGACATACATGTATCATCTGCATCATTGTATATGATCCATATTTTGATATTATTATCTATTCCTACTATTTATCTATTGTATTCTTATTTTAATGCATCCTCTAACTATATTTTATTTATTTATGTTATGATATACTCTAGTAATGAGGGAATAGTCTCCCCAATGAATCACCTAGACCTGCACTAGTAGTTAACAACCTCTAGCATTTGGGAGATGTGCTTGTGTCCATGTATCCAACTGGGATCGGGGCATTGTTGAGTGGAATTCAGGTTTGGGATGTTACAAAATAGTATCAAAGGGGTTCTTTTCTGGTTTGAATTATTGTTTGGTGACAATAGATAGGGATAAAAAGGAAATGGAATTTGGTAATAAGTTATTCCTGGGAGTAGTTACCCGACATACAGGGAAAATCCAAATTTCCTTGAATAGAATTGTTATTTTTAGGATTTTGACTATTACAGTTGATTTGATTTACCCATTTGGTGATACATATGTTTTATGTTAATACTATTGATGCAATTGTAGGTTTTTTGATAGTTGTTCCTATTGTTGTGATGGATCTTATTCAGTGGATAAAGAAGTGGCATCATCCTTCAATTCATAAGGTGTATGGGACCTTATGTATTATAAAATGATGCACCTTTTAGATTCAATTGTTAAAGTGAATTTGATATGTATGGTGATATGGGCATCAAATTTTGGTTCATGAGGTATTATGGGACCTCATGGATTGGACTTGGTGGACCATCAGTTGAGTCATTTTAACTAATGACTAATAAATGAAAATGAAATGGAAAATAGAGACTTGAACTAGACCCATCTTTTGAGTGGGCAAGGGGTAGTGTTTCTAGTTGTGTTCAGACTATTTCTTTTTATAGTGCTAGATTTAGGAGTAGGTTGTGGGGTATGACATGGTTTTAATAGGTTTTCACATGTCCTGTGCTTTTGAGTTGCGACTTTGATATCATTCCTTATGAGGCATGTGTTTGGAATTATAGGGAGATTCCACCACCACGACATAAATACATACATTGTGAGGGAGGTGACGACCACTCTATAAAGGTGGTGGGCCATGGGATACTATTTGATCCTCCTATAGTTTCATCCATGGAATATGAGGCTATTCCAGACACAGGTGTAGAGGAAAATTTCCACAAGGGGTTATTTTTCTATATGCGAACTTTTTAGGGAGCACAGTAGCATGTCTTGATTATGGATAAGCTGATGCGGGTGTTCCAACAGTAGCATCCTCCCACGTTTTCAGGGGATGGGGATCCATAGGCTGCTGATCTATGGATTGAGACTAAATTAGATATATTTCAAAATCTAGATATGCCTCTTGAGAGGAGGGTCAAGATCGCTACTTATATGCTACATGGAGCAACAAATCACTGGTGGTATGTTATGAACCAGGATGAAGAGCTATAAGATAGACCCACTTTTATGACTAATTTTACCCCAAGACTCTATGGGCAGAGTGGGATAGTGAGTTCATGTGTTTGGAGAAGAGCATGATGAAAGTTATAGAGTACTCAACACGCTTTACATAGATACAGTGTTTTTTGCAAATGTACCTTGATGATGAGCTATTGAGGGAGAGACGCTTCAAGGAAGGTCTCTGAAATCCTATTATATCTCGGGTAAATGTGTTCATATTGACTTATGTTACTGAGATTATGAATTATATGTTGATTAAATAGCAGAACCTGAGGGAATCTTGGGGCGTAGAGAAGGGTTGTGCTTTCTCTTGACCCAGTAGTTCAGCATGTTCAGGAAGGAAGCGCCATTTTGAGGCTTTATACAAGATGATTTCCATTTAGATTTTGAGTACCGGTATCTTGGTATTTTTTTTATCAGTGTGGTAGGTGAGGCCACCTAAGGAATCAATGTGACCATGACCCAGTCGAGTGTCGAGCATGCGGTAAGATGGGGAACATGCAACAGTTTTTCAAGACCTTTCCTCCAGTTGTGAGTGGTAGGGGGTTAGCTCTAACACTAGATTCAGGAGAAAGTTCTTTAGCTCCATGTCAAGCAGGGATCTGGAGTAGTGTTGGACAGTTAGGTCGAGGTATTGGTGGTTATGATAGAGGTATTCAGACACTAGTTACACTAAGACATCATAGTGGAACTACTCGAGACAGTAAGGTTGTATCACAGGGTTTTGGTGTAGGATAGTTCTATTTTGTACAACCTACCCCTGATGAGTATGGTTTCATACCACCTATGGTGAGAGGCATTATCCTAGTAGCCTTTGTTATTTCATATGTTTTTTTTTTGATATAGGTGAATCACATAGTTTTATATCCACACCAGTGTTGAAAAGCCTTGGTCTTGTTGTTTTTTCTCTGATAGCATTATGATGCTAGAAACATCATTGGTAATTATAATGGAGGGTGTATGCCAGTGTAGAGAGTTCCCCCTTGAGGTTGGTGGGTTTCACTTTATCTGGAATTTGTATGTCCTCAAGATGATAGGGTTTGATATCATACTCTGTATGGACTAGCTAGTAGCTTATCAAGATCACATTGACTTCTATCACCGTAGGGTGACTTTCACATCACTTGAGGGTGTGGTGTATAGGCACAACTTTTAATGGGATATCCAGGCGATATTAGTTAGGCCTGAGCATCATGGGATGGGTGGAATGATAGACTAGATTACTAGTTTTTATTTCGATGATCAGGGAATGAGTCAAGAGGACTTTCCTCTTGTGGTTGATCATTTCATAGATGTTTTTTCTGACGACTTTTTTGGATTACCTTTAGAGAGAGAGGTGAAATTATCCATCAAGAAAGTTCCTAGAGCTACACCGGTATTCATTCCTCCTTACAGGATGTCTATAATGGAATTGAAGGATCTCAAGTAGAAGATAGAGGATTTGGAGGTAAAGGGATTTATTTGACCCAGTACTTCAACATGGTGTTCGTCAGTCCTTTTTGTGAAAAAGGCAGACATAATTCTTAGGATATGTATAGATAATAAGAAGTTGAACTAGCTGATGGTTAAGAATCAATATCCCTTTTTGCAGATAGATGATCTATTTGATCAACTTCAAGGAATCTGAGTGTTCTTGAAAATTGATTTGAGGTATGGATATCACTAGGTGCATGTTCGACCTACAGACATACCTCGTATAGATTTTCATAGTAGGTATGGTCTATATGAGTATCTGGTTACATAGTTCGGTCTCACTAACATGCTAGCAGTTTTCAAGGCACTAATGAATCGAGTGTTCCATCCTTACTTGGATTATTTTGTGGTGGTTTCATGGAAGATATTTTGGTGTATTCTCACAATCATTCTAACCACCTTGATATTATTTTGAATACACTAATAGAGCATCAGTTATTTGTTAATCTCACAAAGTGACACTTTTGGATGGATAAGATTCACTTCCTGAATCACATTATCTCCACTACGATAAAATAGACCTTTAACAGCGCTGGTATTTATCAGTTCTAGAAAAAAACACTGCTAAATGGCATATTTATCGATGTTAAAGAAAGAACTAATAAATTTAACCTTTTATCAGTGCTTTTTTAGTGCAGATAAAGGGAACCTTTATTAATACTTTTTTTAGTTCTGATAAAGGATATCCTTTATGAGCACTTTATTTGTAGTTTTGATAAGGGGTATCCTTTATCAATGCTTTATGTTTAGAATTGATAAAGTTTACCCTTTATCAGAGCATTATTTTTAGCGCTAATAAATATTTATTTCATTGGTGCATTTTTAGAACTAATAAAGGTCCAAATAAATAAAATGGTATAATTAAATAAATTTAAAAAAATTATTAAAAAATTATTAAAAATTTTATTAATTAAATAATTATTAATAAAAATGAATAGATTGATTATACATTATTAAATATTAAACATTTTGTTAATTTGATAATTATGATAATTAATGTTATTAAATTGTATATATTAAATATATAGATATATATTAATGTATATAAATATTATTTATATATTACAAAATATTTATGCTCTTTAAATTAAATAGTCATATATTTATTGAATAATGGATCATAATTAAAAAATAATATGAATTAAAAATATTGACTAATTGCATAGTACTCGGCATATAATCGAATTTCATTTGTTTTTTCAATTTAATATAGATCAAATGTGTGTTATATTAATTTCACATATACGTAATTAATGCATTTTTATATATTAAAATGCACACACATAAAAATTATCCACTTTTTCAATAATTTTAAAGTGTACTTATTCTTAATTTATTCAATTTCACTCATTTTTAACATATATTCATGCACTTAAAATTAGATATTCATTAATAATGTTAAAAAAATATTTGTAAAAAAATATTTATAAATAAAAATATTTATAAATGTATATTTACTGTATTTATACATTTATTTATTTATATTTATAAATAAATAAATATTTTTTTTAAAATTATTTATATAATTATAAATAAATAATTATATATATTTATAAAATTATTACATTTATAATAAATTTACTTAAATAATGAATATATTTACTATATTTATATTTATATATATTTATTATATATATATATGTATAATTTTATAAATATATATAATGATATAAATATTATTTTTTTAAAATATTTCTATAATTATAAATAAATAATTATAAAATTATAATAAATATATTTAAAAAGGAAAATTTGTACTATATTTATATTTATATTTATTTATTAAGTATACATAAATATTAATAGTTTTTTATTTATAATTATAATTATAAATCTTTTATCAGCTTTTCAATAACAAGCGTTGATAAAATCATCTTTATCAATGCTTCTTTAACGCTGATAAAGATAGGATTTATCAGTGCTAAACAAAGTACTGATAAAATTATTATTTAGCAATGTTATAACTTTAGTGCTGATAAAGATTTATTTTATCAGTAATTTTTTAGTGCTAATAAAGACCTATCTTTATCAATGCTAAATAAGCACTGATAAAGAGAACTTTTTATCAGCGCTTAACTAATAAGTGTTGATAAAAGGAATATTTATCAGTGTTTATTTGTAAGAATTGATAAAAGTGTTCTGGTCTATTTTAAAAACCCTAACCATTTACGAACCTATCACGATATAGAAGCTTTTCATGGAAGCTACCCACTGTCAGCACTCCTCCTCAGTGAATCAAAGGTTTAATCACACCACTTGACTTCCTCTAGTTTCTCCAACATCTCATCCGACATCCGGTGTTCAATTGTAGTTAGGGTTTCCGAAGTGGGACTCAGGTTTTCTTCAACCTAAAGAGGCAGACCTTCCAATTTTCTTTTTGAACTTTTGGTTTCATTTTTTATTTCTTATTCTATTATTTTTTATGATATTTTTTTACGATTTGTTTGTGATTCATTATTTAGGGAAGGATTTATGATCCGTTGTTTTTACTGACTATCAATGTATGATCCATTGTTTATATCTGACACTGAACCTTGGATTTATTCATTGTTGTTTTACTATTATGTTTTATATCTTCTTACTAAATACTTTTTTCATATATGTATATAAATGTGTAGAAATTTTCATGTATATTCTTTTTAAAAAATTGGGTACAATCATAAAAGCGGCACACAATGCGATAAAGAAAATATAGGTAAATCACTGGCCTAGGGACTTGACCCCACGACCACGACCACGACCACGCCCCAAACCCCACCCACCCTTACCACCCCAGTCAAGCACGAGGGGGGGGTATTTCATGTATATTCTTGTTTATTGACTACTGATTTGAGGCACATTTGAGGTTCCCTGATTATTATATATATACTGACACCTTTCGTGGACACCTCAATGGACATGAAACTTCATATTCTATTTTTTAGAAACCAAGTTAGTGTAGTGATATATGTTCCTCTATTGGTTATATGTATTATAGGATCTAGTTCCTCTTAGAATTCACTATGGTCCTTAGTTTTCTTATGGTGCATATTCAAAGGGGTCGTCCCCAGTTAAGCACATTAGGTTTTATCACATCAATCCTTCACTTTTTGAATCATTATGGTTCCTTTATAGTTCATGTTATGTTTGAATATCATGTTTTTATCTATTTGATATTTCTTATAGACTATAAGTGAGTTTTTATAATAGCGTGACATGTATGTGTGTCTATATATCTATTGAATCATTTATTTCCACGGTTTTTTATCTAAAATGTATGCCTATATCGGGTAATGATGATTTTGGGTCTGCATGTACAATAACCCCAAGGGTCATGCTGGAATTTTGTTCGACCTATGGTACTAATTGTTTCTATTTTAGGGGTGGGGGACACCTACCATTTATGGGTTTTTTCAACCAAAGTTTAAACCATCCTTTAGTGACTTTGAGGTGTGTTAGAGGTCATAAGATGATCTGAACTGGTGTTTCTTGGGTAATTAGGCTAGGGTCATTACACTATCCATCTTCTGGTTTACACCTATAAAGCTTAGTGATAAAATCATTTATTATCTGCCTTTATCTCCCTCTATTTTTTTCAAATTCCAATAACCCTTATTGTTGAATTTGTAATATCTAGGTGCTCAGATATTATAGTAGAAATGATTCATATTTCCCTTATTATAATTGTCTATAACTTTCACTTTTGATAATGAATATATTATGTTTATTTATTTATACAGTGTATAAAATTAATATTTTATGAACCCAATAGGATGGATATGAACTGAAAATGGATACATGTTAATTTTTTGATAAAAAAATATGAATATGGAGTTAAAGAGTTCATTGAATTTTCAAGAGAGCATGTAGACAACCCTTCTAAAATCCTATTTCTGTGGTTACATTGTTGTTATTCAAGACAAATTAGTCAGGAAGTGTTGGAAGAAAATTTGATTTTTCATAGAATAGATCAAATTTATAAATGTTTTAATAAACACGGGAGAAAACCTAATGTCGACATTTATTGGGATGATACTACGATTTATGAATCATATGATATGAATACCTTTGTAAAAGATAATTTAGATCGCATAGAAGAAATTAAAATGGAATTTGTGATTTTCCAAAGTTTTTTGAGTAGTTAAATAAATATTCCAAGAAACCATTGTATACTAGTTGTAAAAAATACACAACATTGTTATCTTTATTGAAGTTATATAATTTGAAAGCTGGAAGTGGATGGAGTGACGTCAGCTTTACAGAACTACTTGGTCTTTTGAAAGATATGCTACCAGAATAAAATAAACTACCATGCTGAAAATATAATTCTAAATGAATGTCACATTCAATGGGAATGATCTCTAAAAAAAATACTTTCTTGTCCAAATGATTGCATATTGTTTCTCAAGGACCATGAATAAATCATAAAATTCCCTAAGTATGGAAAAGATTGATACAAGAAAAATGAATCAAGCCCTTTGAAATTGGTATAGTACTTTTCTATCATTCCATGGTTTAGAAGACTATATTGATGTCAGGAAATAAAAAGACAATTAACATGGAATGCAGATACAAAAAATTAAATATGGGAACCTAAGTTATCCAACAGATTCTCCATAGTAGAATAAAATTGATTACGAATTTATTGAATTTAGAGATGATTCAAGAAACTTTTATCTTGCGTTATCTATAGATGGAATAAATTCTTTTGTTGTGTAGAGTAGTACTCATAGTACATGGCCTATCATGTTGTTGAATTATAACTTTCCTCCATTGTTATGCATGAAGTGTACATACATTATGTTTTCTCTACTATTATCTGGACCAAAGAAACCCGGTAATGATATTGATGTTTTTTGGATCCATTGATCAAAGATCTGAAATTTATATGGGATAAAAGGTGTTACAATATATGATACTCATAGAAGTAAAGAATTCAAAATGAGGGCCATGTTGTATTGAATGATAAATGACTTCCCTTCTTATGGAAATTTATCAGGATATAGCATTAAAGGATTGTTGGGGTGTCCCATTTGTGAAAAACGCACATACTCAGTTTGGTAGAAACATTCCTCAAAGACATTGTTTTTAAGAAATCATAAATTTTTACCTCAAAAACATAAATATCAATCCTAGACAACAACATTTGTTGGGAATATTGAACAAGTTACAGCACCATATCCAACAACGGGTGATCATCTGTACAAAAAATTAAAAAATATTGACACTATTTTTGGTAAACCATTTTTGATAAACATTAAAAAAATCAGGTTGGAAGAAGAGATCAATTTTCTTTGAATTACCGTATTGGAATTATTTTTATGTCAGACATTTTCTTGATGTCATGCATGTAGAAAAAAATGTATTTGATAGTGTTATTGGAATGTTACTAAATGTTCTTATAAAAATGAAAGATGGCACCAAGGTTAGGTTTCACTTGATTGAAATGGGGATAAGTGAAGAGGTGGCACCAGTTTAGGGTAAAAGGCATACTTTTCTTCCTTTAGTAGCATAAAATCTATACAGATAGGAAAAATTTCAATTTTTCATTTTCCTTACTAGTGTAAAAGTTCCACATGGGTATTCATAAAATATCAAGAACGTCGTGCCAATGACTAATTTGAAGTTACAAGGACTAAAATCACATGACTGTCATTTTTTATGCAAGATTTAATGCATGTTTCTTTTCTTTTTATTCTGCCTCAAAATTTACGACATACATTAACCAGACTATGCTTTGTTTTCAAAGCTATATGTAGTAAATATTTAGACCCGGTTAAGTTTCCCATCATGAATAAGGAAATTACAGTCATATTATGTGAATTAGATATGTTCTTCCCACCATCATTCTTTAATATAATGTTCCACCTGATAGTTCACTTAGTTTGATAGGTTCAACTATGTGGTCCTGTCTATTATAGATGGATGTACCCCATTGAACAGTATATAAATATTTTCAAAGGGTATGTCAAGAATCAAAGTCAGTCAGAAGGTTGTATTGAAAAATAATATATTTTTGAAGAAACTATTGAATTATATACCGATTACCTATCAGATGTTGAAATCATCAGTCTCCCAAAGTCTCTTCATAATGAACAACTTATGGGAGAAATGATTTCTGAAATATATGTTGATACAATTACCTTGAAAGGTCAGGAGAAAGCACATCTTTAAATATTATATAATAGTGAAGATGTTGATCCATACATTGAATCCCACAAATAAATTCTTAGATATTTGAATCCATCAAGGGCTAAAGGATTGATATCAAATACACATAATCAATAGTTTATTGGATGGTTCATAGATAAAATTTATAAGGAGTTATCTGAATATATGAATTCAATTTTCGAACAACTTCAATGGCTATCTAGAGGAAAGAATGAAAATGTTATATCTTACACTGGTTTTGTAATAAATGGTTATATGTTCTATAAAAAATAGCATGATGAATTCAGTACGATGAAAAATAGTGGTGTTACACTTGTGGCTGAAGTGATGCATATATTTGGTTCCAAGGATAGAAATACAATTTATGAAAATATGTTATATTTTTTTATTATTGAACAGATATATGAGTTGTATTATACAACATTTCAAGTGTCTCTTTTCTATTACAAATGGTTTAACAATATAAATAGAGTGAAAGTTGATGAAATGGGATTTGTGAAGGTGAATTTCAATATAGAATGGGAAAAATATGAGTCGTTCATAATGGAATCACAAGAAGTGCAAGTATTTTATGTCTTTGATCCAATAAACAAGAATTGGTCAATTGTCTCATTGGTGACTAAAACAAATGTTGAGTCGGATGAAAATTCAATCGAGGATGACCCTTTTATTGGGACATCACAATCAGTTCATACCATTCCCAATGTTGAAAATGTCTTGTACATTAGAGGGGACCATAAAGAGGGGATTTGGATTCTCAAAAGAGGAACCAAATCCTTTAAACCTTTAAAAAAATAAATACAGTTCAATGATAAGGAAAAAAAAATTTAATATATTATGTTTTTTTCCATAATATTATATATTATCTACTGCATTAACATAATCTAGACTAAATTTTTGACTACTCTTGCAGGCAATGTCTTCTACACGTGATGATGTTACCAATCTCTCGAAAGAACAAACTATAATTAAGGAAACCCTTTGGATAGATGAAATGGTAATGTTACGATATACTTTCTCTATTTTACCGAAAAATTATATAATGGAATGTTGATTTAATTTTTATTATTCCTTACAAATTTCATTTATTTTAGAAGATTTATAACCATGTTTCACACCTTTACAAGAAGAGAAATGACATTGTATTTGCTCAATTACAGAGGTAATATTAATGATTTCATAGTAAAATCATTGTCTATAGAATTAATTTATTGTTTCATATTTATTTTTAATTTATTTCTTTTTAGTATTAATTACATAATAATTGTTTTTTTATATAGGTGAATTTTTTTGTTTGAGTTGAGGTGACTTTTTCAACTTTCATGCTTATTCTCCCTTAAAAAAATTTCACCCCTGTAGTGGTGCATTTATCACTTTCTTTCAAGTTACCACAATTCCCTTTGTAGGAAGAGAAACGATGCTACCCATGCTCAATTACAGAGGTAATATTGATGTTTTCACAATAAAATCATTTTTCATAGAATTAATTTATTATTTCATATGTATGTTTAATTTATTTATTTTTAGTATTACTCACATAATAATTGTTTTCTTATACAGGTGGATTCTTTTGTTCGATTTGGGGTGCTCTGTCCATATTTCTTTCCTTTCTACACCAAAATTTCATAGAATTCTTCTCCTATAAAACCTTTCATTCCTATAGTGCATCCAATAGACCCGAGTTAAATTTTTTCAGGTTACTATAGAAATACTGTAGTAGGCACTATAACAGGAATTGTAGCAGGCACTATAGTAGTATTGTAGTAGGTATTTTTCAGTACTGTAGTAGCCAAAACTATTCATTTTTATAACCTTCGGGCCACCAGTTTGGTAATTGGGTCCTGCAAGGCCTTCAGGCCACCCAAGGCCTTCTTTCCAAATAAGGATTTCGGGCCACCTCAAAGGACTTTGGGCCACCTCAAGACCTTCGTGCCACATATAATTAGATGCAACTAAATAGAATTCAAGGAATAAGGCTTGAGATGAGGATTCAAGAGCATGCACATTTACCATAGTAGAACTAACTAGATATGGAAGAATAAGAGGGTATAGGATTTCTATTGGTATTGGGCATGTACATCTCTGCACAGGACAGCTAGCCGACCATCCTTGCGAAGGTGGAGAGCTAACATCGCAATATTTGTTGGGGATGGGTAGTTTCAAGTAGTCTTCTGGGGATGAATTCCTCCAAGTCCTCCAATCCATGTAATTTGTCTCTAAGCCTACATGTCATGTAAGGGTTCCCCATCTACCCTTAAAGTATGGATTATCAAAAATCAATAAAAATTGAAGGTCTTTAGACCATTCAGTCCTGTAGTGTTGACATTTATCATTTTCGTTCAAGTTCTCTTCACTGCTCAATCACAGAGGTAATCTTGATATTCACACAGTAAAATAATTGTCTATATAATTAATGTATTATTTCGTATTTATGTTTAATTTATTTCTTTTTAGTATTACTCATAATAATTGTTTACTTATACAGTTGGATTCTTTTTTTCAATTTGAGGTAATTTTTTCAAAACTACTCATGTAGTGTTAGAAGTTCAACAAAAAAAGTCAATGGAAATCATGGTAACATTGATAGTTAGGATTGTTTTTGAATGTATGTAATAATTTTTATTCATGTAATTGTATAAACCAATGTTTTAAATTTATATAATATAGTGTTTTTATGGTATTTGTGTCGTAAATTTCATTTCATTTAAATTCTCTATTGGGACTTTTTTTTATTGATATTAGGTCTATTTTTTCGTGTTTCTAGTGTTATAGTGTGATGTAACAGCATACTGCATTATGGACCTTTATCAGTGCTTTTACAAGCGTTGATAAAGGGTTCCTTTAGCGGAGATAAATAAAAGCACTGATAAATGGATCATTTTTCAATGCTGATAAATGATGCCTTTATCAGCACTTTTTCAGCACTGATAAAAGTCCTAAGATTTTAACGTCACTCTCGTAGTCAGCGCTTTTCTAGAACTGATAAAGTACATTTATAACATTTTTAAAGACCTATTTTTTAGTATTTCTTAGAGATAGGAGTATCATACAACCTAGAGAAGGTGATACTTATAATTTCCTGGGAATATCCCAAGAATTTTTTTAACATACATAGTTTCTTTTAGATTTCTGGTTACTACATATGTTTCATACAGGACTTTTCATGCTTAGATGTTCCATTGATGGGCTTGACTAAGAAGGGTGTGAAATTGTTATGGTCAAATTCTTGAGATAAATCCTTTTAGAAGCTGAAGGTAAGGTTGAAACCAACATCAGTCCTAATATTTCCATAACAGGGAAAGAGCTACACTTTGTATTGTGACACATTATGTATTGGGCTAGGAGTAGTGCTGATGTAGGGGGATGGAGTAATGGTATACAGGTCTCGGTAGCTATGTCCACATGAGAGGAATTACCATACGCATGATCTTGATTTGGATACAGTTGTTCACGCATTGCGCTATTAGAGACATTATTTTTTGTAAGAGCATTTTGTGGTGTACATGGACCACAAAAGCCTCAAGTATATAGTTACACAACATGATCTAAATTTGAGGCAGAAAAGGTGGGTAGAGTACCTATAGTCTTTTGACTTTGAGTTTGGCTACATTCCTGGTAAAGGAAATGCAGTGGTCGATGCACTGAGTAGGAGGAATCAGATACAGGCATTACAATAGGCTAGTAGCGAGTGGTAGTATATGGAATTATTCTATGAGAAGCACTTGGAGGTGCACAATAGTTAGGGGAAAATGTATCTATCATATTTATTTGTGACCTATACCCTACTGTATGAAGTGAGAATGAGGTAGCTATTGGATTTAGAAGGCCTAGTTCAATGGGAGAGTGTGTCTGGTGAGGACCCTCCTCCTGGTTATACAGTAGGCGAGGATGAGATCCTGCGTTTCCATGGTGGTGTTTGGGTTCTAGTGGATATACATAAGGATCTGATGTAGGGGTTTCATGCTTCATCTTTGGAAGTACATATTAGAGTCACCAAGATTTATCGTTACCTGTGCTGTCAGTATTAGTGGTTAGGTATAAAAATAGAGGTAGCTTGTTTTGCTGCGATCTGTTCTACCTGTCAGCAGGTGAAGGTGAAACATCAGAAACCAGCTGGGCTTTTACAACAGTTACCTATTTTGGGGTGGAAATGGGATGATGTCATGATGGATTTCATGACTAGTTTACCAAGGTCACATTGATGTAACGATTTTGTGTGTGTTATTGTTGACAGAATCACAAAGGTTGCTCATTTATTGCCGATCAAGGAGAACTTTAGTGTTGATGAGCTTGAAAGGTTGTTCATCTGTGATATAGTATGACTTCACCGGGTCATATGCACTATCATTTCAGATAGGGACTTATACTTTATTTCTCATTTTAGGTAGAGTTTTCAGAGGTCACTGGGTATATAGGTGATTATAAGCATAGCATACCACCCTCATATTGATGTCTAGTTAGAGCATATGATATAGGTGCTAGAGGACATGCTGTGAGAATGAATTCTGGATTTTGGGGGATCTTGGGAGAGGCACATTCCCCTAGTTGAGTTCACCAACAATAATATTTATCAGGAAACGATACAGATGACACCTTATGAGGCCTGTTATGGTAGGCCATGTTGATCACCTTTGTGCTGGCTAGAGGCAGGTGAGGCAGCTTTATTGGGCCACTTCTCATGAAGAATACATCTGAGTAGGTCTAGTTGATTCAGAAATGGATGGCTACTACACAGTCTTGTCAGAAATCTTATGTTGACCACTGTAGAAACCATCTAGGGTTTGAGGTCAAGGATCAGGTCTTTTGCATGTTTCACTAAGATTAGGACATGGTTAGATTAGGAGATAGGGTAATCTTTCACCATAATATATCGGATCATTCAAGATTCTAGATAGAATTGGGTCGATAACCTATCAGTTGCAATTACCTAATAGGTACTAAGCCATTCATGATGGCATCCACATATCTTATCAGCACCCCAATTATTCAGACCCATCTCACGCTTTTCATCTCGAGGAGGTTGAGTTGCAATTTGATGCATCCTTTGAGGAGCATTTAATTCATATCGTTGATAGGAGCATGAAGGTTATCTGAGGCTGGTCAGTTTCTCTAGTGGAGGTGATATGGAAGCATGGCCATTTACAGGGTGATAATTGGGAGCGGGAGGCTGACGTACATGTTTAGTGGCTAGAGTTGTTCTCAAATGAATCTTGACAACCCTTCAAAGAGAAATTCGAGGAAACATTTCTATAAGGGGGGATATTTTAAGAAATTAGGTTTTCTTATGAGGTACATATCCCTTATTTTTTATTTTTAACACTTAAATATGGCCTAATGTGAGTAAACTTTGAGGTCGCATAGGTTTTAAAGGTGTCTATGGCTTGTTCATAGCTCAGAACTAGTTTTTTGGGTGTTTTTAGCTTGGTGCATGGTTAGTATAAACCATGTGGGGTAGGCCACACTATTTGTACATACCATGAGAGGCTATATAGAGGGGACATATAGGCCGTACGGTTTGAGGAAACCATGTGGGAAGAGACACATGCCCGTGAAAGTAAGTCTGTAGATTTTGTAGGACTTGACATAGGCTTTTCACATGGTTTACACGTAGCTTGAAAATTGTGTGGGTAAACTATGAATGTGCCCCTTATATTACAAGAAATTGTACACAGTTTCTGCACGGTTTTAAAAACTGTGCGGGTAAACCATGCAACACCTGTAATGTTGGAATTTTATAATTTTTAATTAAACTAAAAATTATTTTTATAACATAATTTCGGTTCTCACCCCTCATATAGAAACTCTAAATTTTGAGAGCTCCCTCCCTTTCCTAATTTTGTATTTGAGGGTTCTTCGTCATCCAACCTTCGATTCGAGCGTGGTTTCTCTTATCAGATCTGCAACTGTAAGATCTACATTAATTTTTAGTTGTTCTTGATTCTTCTGGATAATGATTTCACTATTCAGATTTAGGATCATATGACCTAATTTTCCACTCTTCATATATTCTTAGTATTTCTCCTAAAACAAGTCGAATCGGGATTTGATAATGGATGAGCACTCCACTACCGAGCTAAGGTAGGTGGTCTATACATTTATTTCATCTTTTGGTGCTTTTTAAAGCTATCGGCCTTTATACCACCCACTATAATTTTTGATGCTACCCTGATTTTGAATGGGTTACTTGAAATAGATGTAATCATACATATTAGGGATGCTCATATGATTTTTTGTGATGCATTGGTACATGTTTCCCAAATCATGGTCACCCATGGGGTGAACCTTATGGAAGTACCTTGATTATGCCTTTTTAGACATCCCAGGGGGTGTGTTTTGGGTTTTTCTTGGTATATAAATCTATTTATAAATGGAATGAGTTGAATGGATTGGTTAGAAGATGGTTTTCCTCCTTTACATTGATTTATTATATTGAAAATGAATTGGTTAATTGTTAAATTGATCAAATGAGGTATGTTAAATGTGATGTGTTAAATGGATTAGATGGTTTTAATTAAAATGGTGGGTATACCCATGTAATATATTAAACTATGAATGGTGATAAATAGGTGGGTATACCCATGTGATGTGTCTAATTAAAGTTGATGATAAATGGGTGGGTATACCCATGTGACTTCATTGAACGGATGTGGAATATATGAGTGGGTATACTCATGTGATTCTTGGTTATGAAATGTATTAAATGAGTGATTATACTCATTATATGGAATGTAATTAATGTGATTATATGAGTGGGTAGAGTCATATGGAAATTTAATTTTTAAATGGTATGATATGGATGAATGTTTGTATGGATGTCATGGATGGATCTCCATAGATCATGAATGTGGTTCTGGATTCCTTGGGATGACTATTCCCCTTGGTTATTGACTATGTAGGATGCCTTAGGCCTTGATACCCCTTGGATCCATCTTTCTTAGATTCACATAAAACTTTTCTGGTATGAAATTCTCCTTGGACTCCAACTGGTTCCTATATTGAGTTTCCATTGAGATGCTCTTGGGACTCGACAAGGATGCCTTGGTTCTTGAGACCTTGAATCCAGACCTTGTGTGGTTGATACTTGACATATAGTACGACCATGGAATTTATGACAGGCTTGGTTTTATGGTAAAGCCTTGATATCTTTGATATAACTTTTTTATACATCAAGGTCGTGTTTATTTATAGTTCTTATATCTTCCTTGTTATGAGCTAACACTTATTGTTGGGAGCCTTGAGAGGTTGTTTGATATTACTTGTTGTACTAGAAATATTCCATTAGAATTTACACTTTCATTACTACTTAATTACACTTGTTTAGCATACTACTTTGTGATGATTATAACTGTATATACTTATGGGTGGTTACCTACTTGGATGTTCATATCACACCCTATTTGGGCATCCTTGGGGACCCAAATAGATTATATGGTTCCAGGTAATAATAAGGAAATGTTCACTAACACTGTTTATTGATCATTACTTTGGAGTAGGGGAGCATTGGACCAAGCTGAGGCTTGCGATTCTATGGAAACTTTTGGTCTTTTTTCATTTTGGATATTTGTATTGTACTGTATTTCTATATACCTATTTTGTATTTTTTCTAAATACATGTATCATCTGCATCATTATATATTAGCCATCTTTTGAGACTGTTATCTATTCCTACTATGCATATGTTGTCAGCTTTTTTTACTACTTATGCTAACTATATGTTATCTATTTCCATTTTGATATACTCTGGTAATGATGGAATAGTCTCCCCAATGACTCGACTAGGCCCTCACTACTAGTTAGTAGCCTTTTTCATTTGGAGAGATGCACTTGAGTCCATGTTTCCAACCAGGCTCGGAGAACTGTTGAGTGGAATCTGGTTCTGGGATGTTACACCACTAATCCTATGAAATCAAGGATCTAAAAGGGGTTGATGTATCTTAGACTAAGATTTCCCTTATTCCCAAATCTCATCATTTTCTTCCATGGAGATATATGGAGGAATTTCATGTCTCTAACATCAAACTCTAGGTCTCATTGATGATTGTCAGCATAGATATTCTATCGAATCTAAGCAGCCTTGATGTGATTATGAATAGTCTTAACCTTTTACACCATTTCTTCAACCATTTCAGGACCTAATAGTTTTTGTTCCCCAACTTCATCACAACATGCAGGTATTCTACACCTCTTCCCATAAAGGTCTTCATAGGGAGCCATTTAGATGCTTGAGTGAAAACTGTTATTGTAAGAGAACTAGGCCAGAGGAAGATGTTGGTATTAAACTCATTTGAATTCAACTGATCATGCTCTCAACATGTTCCCAAGTTTCTAGATATTTTACTCATATTGGCCATCAATTTGAGGGAGATAAGTTGTGTTAAAGTTCAAATCATTATTCGGAGCATGTTGGAGACTTTTTTAGAACCTAGAGGTGAATCTTGGATCTTGATCGGACATAATCGATAGTGGTACTCCGTGAAGCCTTATCACTTCTTTGATGTATATTCTTGCAATTTTATCCAATGATAAATCCTCTCAAATCATAATAAAGTGAGTTGAATTTGTGAGACAATCCACAACAACCCATATAGAATTTTTTCCCCTGTATGTCTTCGGAAGTCTAGTGACAAAGTCCATGGTGATGTTTTTCCATTTTCATGTTGGTATGGGTAATAGTTGCATAATCCCACTATAATTATACCTATCAGACTTCACTTTTTGACATAATAGGCACTTTAATGTATATTCAACAATATCCTTCTTCATATTGTCCCACTAATAGTGCTCTTGGAGATCGCGATACATCTTTGTTCTTACTAGGTGAATGGAGAAAGTCGAACTATGTGCATCATCCAATAGTTTCTTCTTTAACTCAGGATTTTATGGTACACATAATTGTGACCCAAATCTCACAACTCCTTTTTCATTAATACTAAACTCTAAGGATTTCCCTTTTCTTATATTTTCCATTTTCTTCTAAATTCCTACATCATCCCTTTGAGCATCCTTTATATTTTACAAAATAAAAGATATATCAATCATTTGTGAAATGATTGATTATGTTCGTTTCTTTATGATTCCCATGTCCATCCTCTTCAATTATAAGAAGATCGTATCCTTCTCAATTCTCATCAATGATAAAATTTTTGGATCCTTTCTACTTAGAGTATCTTCCACTTTATTTGCTTTCCTAAGATGGTATTGAATTGAGCAATCATAGTCCTTGATCATCTCTAACCATCGACATCAGTGCATATTCAGCTCTTTCTATGTGAATATATACTTTAGGATTTTTTGATCTGTATATATTTCACACTTCTCTCCAAATATATAATGTCACCATATTTTCAAAGTGAAGATCATTGCAGCCAACTCCAATCATGTGTTGGGTAGTTCTATTCATGAAATTTCAAGCATAGGTTATGACTTTGTCATTTTTAATTAACACACAACCCAATACCTTTTTTGAAGCTTCTCTAAATATCACAAAAAATATCCCCACTTGTGGGTAGTGTGGGATTAGGTGTAGTGATAAGCCTCTTTTTCAACTCTTTGAAGCTATCTTCACATTCATAATTCCAAGAAAACTTGAATCCCTTCCAAGCTATCTTGGTTAGAGGTTTTGACAATCATGAGAAATTTCTCACAAATCAATGATAGTACCCAACTAATCTAAGGAAACTATAGATATCTATCATATATTTTTTCCTTGTCCATCCTTCAATTACTTATATTTTTAAAGGGTCTACAAATATCCCATTACTTGTGATGATATATCACAATAATGAGACTTTATTCAACTATAACTCACATTTTCTTTACTTTGAATAAATATTATCCTTTATCAAGGTCTTTATCACAGTACTCATATTCTCCTCACGATCCTTCTTTGCTTTGGAGTATATTAGAATATCATCTATAAAGACTACCAAAAATTTATCAAGGTAGTCCTTAATGACTTTATTCATCAATTCCATAAAGATTTTTGGAGTATTTGTGAGTCTGAATGGAAATAATATAAACTCATAGTGCCCAAACCTTTTACAAAAACTAGTATTGGTGATATCATCCTTCTTCACCGTAACATTGTAATATCCCAACCATAGATCCACCTTAGATAATTATTGTGCCCCATGTAGCTGTTCAAACAAGTCATCAATCTATGTTAGAGGATAATTGTTCTTTATCTTGATCTTTTTGAGCTCACAATAATCAATGCAAAGGCACATTGACCCATCCTTCTTATTGAAAGAGAGGATTGGTGCACCCCATGGTGATGCACTTGGTCATATGAACCCTTTATCCAAATTATATTATAGTTTTTTCTTCAACTCCTCAAGTTCCAAAATAGTCATTATATATGGAGTCTTGGATAATGTCAATGCCCTAGGTATAATCTCGATTAAAAATTCAGCCTCTCAGCTAGAAGGAAGACAAGGTAATTCCTTGGGAAACGCATTAGTGTATTACCTCACAATAGGAATGTCTTTAAGGATGGTTATTTCCTTAGAATAAATCATTTTAGATAGATACGCTTTCTCATAGGGTAATAATATACATGCTTTAGATGTTGGTTCTAAAGAAGATTCATCTACCTCCTTGCACTTATACCGAACCGGGGGGTCGATTTTCAATACATATATTGATTTCCTTTTCAAGGAAATTTCTGTTAGATCTATATAGGGAAAGCTAATCCATACCCAAAATTGAATTAAATTATAACAAAGGTAGTATGACAAGGTTTTCTAGGAAGTTCATCCCACAAATTTTGACAGTGGAGGAGTTATATACTTGGGATGCAATAATTTCACCATTTATTTTTTTTACCGACAACTCTACTTCCATGCTTTGTGGTAGTGTTTGAATAGTTCTACTAAAAGTTTTTGATATGAAGGAATGTGTAAAACTAGAATAAAAAAGTGCATTCACTGTTCTTGAATGAATAACTAGTGTACCTATCACAACTTCATTTTTGGGATCCATATCAGTAATTGTGAAGGAAAAAAGCTCTCCCTTACTACCTTGGAGGTTGTTGGTTTTCTTTGAAAACCCTTGGCTTAGTGCAGTGATTTATAAAGTGTCTTGGTTCCTATAGTTGAAGTAATGAACAATGCACTGAGGGTTGATTAGATAATTATTTTCCTCCACCACTTTAATGGGTTTCTCCTATCGATAATCACTAGCTAAGTTCCCTTTCTTCTTGTACCTAAATCATTTCCTTATCCCCCTTAGGAAATTTTTGGGGTTATTATTTTCACACCTTTCACAAGTGGAATGTTAAAATTTCTTGGCACCATTATATTTCTCCATCGGATCACCATAATTAAACTCCACTTTCCTCTTATTATCCCTGTGATATCGTTGAGATTCTTCGATCTCCATTTTGACTTTTAGGGAACATTAGAAAATTTACTCATAGCTATCAAAGTCATGAATCACTAGGTCTTTTTATAAACTATGTTTTAGACTAACAAAGAAGCAATCAACCTTGAATTCTGGGGTAATGATAAAACCATAGGCATATCATGAAGTATTGTGAAGTTTTCCTCATATTCCCTGATAGATTTATCATTTTTCTACTTAAGGTCAAGGAAATCCCTTTAAATTTTATGATGGAGAGTGAAAGGAAAATATTTATCAAAAAACATTTTCTAGAATTCATTCCACCCCATCGCTTTGATCTCTTCCTTAGGATTCATATTCTTGATCAATATCCACCACTGATCAGCTTCTCCCTTCATATGATAAACATCTATTAGAACCTTCTCTTTCTCAAAACATTGAAGGATATAGAAGATCTTCTCAATGTAGTTGATCCATTGTTTCTTGATTAAGGGATCAAATGATCTATTGAAATTCAGAGTCCATTTTCAAATAAAGGTCTCAATTACAGATTGTTCTCTCTTAAGGGGATTTGGACGATCCCCCTAATCTAGGTTTTTATTCAAAATCTAAGTCATATGAGAGAGTATCATCATTAAGTTTGTGATCCCTTCTCCCATTGGTTTGGTCATCTTGTTGGGTAAATCATCACATTTCCCTTCACATTTATTGTTTACCTGATTCCTCTTATTTTAATCCATTGTCTAGAATAAAATTAAAATTATGGATGATTATTTTTAAACTATTAGACACATGAGCAACAATTTAATGACATTAAAGGGGTAAATTATAACTTAGATTTATTTCCTTAACTTATGAATTTGTACGCTTAAATCTATGTTATCCATGATATATTTCCTAAAATATATTATTATGGGCATTTTTTGTTCCCTTAATAATGGTTTGTAATGAGATTATTAATTTACCAAAGAATATACCCCAAGAGTGAAATCTATGTGCGTAGTATGTCTCACTGTCATGTACCAGGTTACATCGATTCAAGCCTGGCACACATTGTCAGAGTTGTTACCCCTAGGTAAATTTATTCCTGAACCACATCCACTTATAGTATCTAGATAGGGATGTATTTTCTTGATAAACCAATTACTATATACTTACCAAAATTTAGGGATTTTTTCTTATACTTAGTCTTATCCCTAAGACTTTCCCTGGAGTTTTCTAATCATAATCCCAAAAATATTTAAACTTTCCCTTCGATACCAACTATAACAGCCATATTCTTTATTTCACATTAATACATGATTTATTACATTAAAGTAAAAATAATACAACCCAAAATATTGATAGGTATAGTGTATTTGGGAATTAGGTACATATAATAACATTTTGAACACGGTATACAACAACATTATTAAAAACTTCCTTAACATTCTTTTAAAATTACATGGATTTTAAAACTGCACGGGATAACCTGGAGACATACATAAGAAAGGGGTGATCTATAAAGCCTTGTAAGGGAATAAATATGGAATAACATGAAGAGAATAGTACATGTTAGACAATAGGAATATAAATGGTCATAAAAAAGAGTAGGAATAATAAACATAAACAATGAGACATGATATATCATGATAATCATAAAGGAAACATGGAAAATGTGGCAACAACTTAAAACACTTTATCATAAACATAGGTCAAAGATAAACTACCAAGAAATAATGTTGGAAAACATCACATAAAGGAATAATCTTCACTACCTATCCCAAAATGACATATCATGAGTCTAAAAATTACCCAATTCATTGGAGTGCTATATAATTTTAGACACACCAGTCACTTTCATTTTATTCTCATGCTTAAGTGTGCCACACAGATCATACAACATGGATTCATTCACCGTCAAATTTTATTCCACGATCAAGGAGTGTAGAATAAATACATGTAAGTCCTAATAAAAAATATTTATAATCATACAAAGTTTAATACCCTTGATAGGAAATGGGTATGGTATTCACTACACAATTGTTTAGGAATGGAAAATCATGGTGAAATTTCGGCAGCATAACGGCATCACATAAAAGTTCATAAAATGGGTTGATGAGAGATAAAAGGGTTTATCATCATTTTTAAATAAATTGGATAGTAATGGGTATATGTGATAACATATCCCATCATAATTAAATGAAGATGAAATATATAAGGTAAAGGAGATACTTTAATAAAGAGGATAAAGGAAAAGATCCCTTACTTGAGTGTGAGACTCCAAATGCTTGGGATGAGATTATTAGGAGATTGGTCGAACCTTGGGAGGAATATAGAGAGTGTACAGAAGAGTATGGATGTGATATAACTAGTTTTAGTGATGATAAATTGTATATTTTGTGGGTTTATATAGAAAAAGAGGGGGATTTATTTATTATTTAGGTTTTGGAATCTACATAATAAAATAACCAAAACCAAAAATCATCCCATGGTTTTTGCCCATGGTTTTTGAAAAATGGGATTGGTTCTCATTATTTTAAAATGAAAATAGACTAAATTAATAAAATAATACCTTTTATTATGTGTAGGTGAGTCATACTCTTATATAAATGGTTTTAAAACCTTAAAATATATTAATGGTTTTGGAGGATTCATAAGGGATTTATAAAATTAATCAAATAAATATAAAATCACATTATTTTAAATTTAAAACATATATTTAGTATTTTACCCTTTTATAGTATTATTACATCACTTTTGGGTCATTATTATGTCATAATATATAAAGTATATTTATATGGTATTTAATTTTTACCCAAAAATTTGACTGTCTCATAAAATTATGAAAAATTCACCGTTGGATAATTTCAAAATTTTGATTCCAAAACTAATATTCATTTAATATAAATAATTTCTTAAATATGTAAATTTTCACTTTTAAAATAGTAATCGACCTTTATTGAGAAATGTTGGGTTTCTTTATAATAATGGTTTTTGAACCCTTATATAAATTACATTTGAATTCATAAAAATTATATGATAATTTATATTTAATAAAAATTATTGATAATAATATTTTTTAAAAATATTGTTTATTTAAAAAAATCCATTAATTCATCAAAATAAATTCGAATTTGAATATTAATAAAAAATACTATTTGTTTTTTATTATATAAAAATAAAAATCATTTATAAAGTGACCATAATAGGATGAAAATATATTCATTATTCTATAAAAAATAATATACATACTCATAATTCAAGGGTCTTGATACATATCCCTTTAATACACCAAAAAAAATCCCTAAGAGTAAGGTGTGTGAAAGTGAGACTTTCATGGGGTGGTTTAGCGTACATGGTTTGGATCATGATCTTGATGATCTTGAACTTCTCCTGTAAATGGTTTTTCTCAAGCTTAATTTGTTAGATATTAGATTGGGATTGGTCAAGGACAAAGCCCAGTGATTTTATCTCCCTTTGAAGCTCTAATAAATGAGATTTATAGGCTATGATATTACTATTTGAGGTCATCACCTCCTTTGTCTGTGTCAATTGGATTTTTTAAAATCCTATATTTATACTAATCATGTGATCATTGTTCAATATATATATTATCAACTATAATAATACTTAATTGTATTTTAAATCTAATTGGATGTAATAAAGAAAAATAAGTGCATGCTTTTTTTTCTATAACCATATTACAAAATAATACATTTAATCAAATCAAAAGGGAAATTTTATTTATAATAGTTCGGATCATTACAGGCATTACCCAGGTGTTGGATGCCATTGTGATGAGATGTTATGCCCATTATTATGGTTTGATTAATGATATGTCCTACCCATGTTAGTATGGGATGTTAGGACCACTTTTATGGATTTAATATCAGGATGAACCACCCTTTTATATGATTTGATTTTTGGGACATACTTCCCATGTGTTAAATGTTGTATTATGATGGGATGTTACTCCCACTACTATAAACAAATAGTATTATTGTGATATGTTCAAATACATCACAACACTAGAAAAGGCATGTATGATCACACCTATGTTGTTGTGTATCACCCTATAGTGTGGCACATTTATGATTACCATATTTGACTATTTATTTTTATTATGATTATATCACATTATGAATGTACTTGATTATACTATACTTGTTTAGGGACACTGTTGGTGGTGTCCTATTGAGTTATAATCACACTCTACCTGGGAACCTTGGTACCCAATTAGAATTTTTGGTTGTAGGCATGGGTAGGGGAAAGGGCCCTACATTGTATTGTTGAGATATAGATTTTTACTAGATTTAGGAGATGGGATAGGGATAAGACTCAGAATTGGTCTAGTGGGTGATCTTATATTTGTTTATTTTTAGGACTTGTTATCTTTGATCAGCCTATAGGAAGTCCTATTCTTTATGTATTCATATATAAAATTATTGATACTTATTTTTATATACCATGGTAATAATTATTTTTTTACAGATGTAATGTAGTCTTGATTTCCACTTTTATATTTTTTTTATTATGATGATTGTTTATTGTATTGTTTCTTCTATGTTTATAGATATTCTCCCTACTTTATACATAGACTATTGCTACTATTTTTTTGCCTATGGAATACAAGGAGGAATGATTGAGGCATTTTGAGCCCATTTTTTCATCTTGAAGGTGAACCATGATGAGGAAATTACATCTTTACGCACCTTAAACATTAAAACCCCTAATTCTCATCAATTTATAGTAGGAAAATAGTCCACCCTAGAAGATTAGGGTGAAATAATAAAAGAAAAGGGGGAGATATATAGAAGGTGATCCCTAACCATGATATTTGGAGAATAAATCACCAATAAGCATGTAAAAATAACCATAGATGGTATAGTAAAGAAATATTCAACTAAAGAATCCCCTAAGTTAATGCTCAAAACATATATGAGAAGGGTGGATGAAATTTATAGAAAAATGAGCTTATAAATTAAAAATTGTACACTTTTTAAGTAAAATAATAGATCCACTATATTATCTTTAAAACTATGTACAAAACCATGTATTTCCCACTATATAAATTTTTCTTCCTCATACTGTAACCATGAAAAATCCTATCGTCCATGAATCTGGACTGTGCATTCTAAAAAAAATTCCAAAATTTAAAAATTTATAATACAAACACTTGAAAAAAGGAATAAAATAAATAATGAAAAAAAATAAATACCATATAGTGACATTATAGGAATCATAAATTTTTCTACCATGCCACTTTATACCCATAAAAATTTTCTAAGATAACCCTTGATCAGAAAATAGGTGAGGACATTAAAGGTTCTAGGGTACAACAGAAGTGGTTGTGCCCATGCATAATAATGGAAATTGGTCATCTTATTTATATTTATCCTCTGAACTAGAATAATTACAACCCTAGAATACATGAGATAGGATCATCACATATAATTTATGATTAATTTTTATATATTAATAATTACATCATATTAGAATTATTTTTTGTTTAAAAATTGGATGACATATCTAGGTCATACCAACATTTAATTAGAGGATTCAAGGGAAAATCCATCTATAAGTGATTCACATGTGCACCATGAACCACAAAACATCATCATAAAAATTCCTAGGTGCTAGAATGAAAGATTCTAATGCTTTTTTACATTCATCATTGATTTCTATAAGAATACCTTCAAGGTTTAAGGATTCTTTTTGTTCTCTCTATAGTTAAGTGGGTAGAGGGGGATATTATCCCTCTATTATTGAGGGAATTCTAGAGGAATATACCTCTAAGTCTTGAGAGATTATCTTTATAATTCATTATGAGCAATGATTATTAGGGTTGAGAAAGATACAATCAGGTTTATATAGAACTAGGTTTGGAGAATAATAATTAAACATGGGCCCATATTAGACTCTTAATCCTCAGGGAACCTCATGTATAAATAATATTATTATTATTATTATTTAATTGATATGTGATAAACTCATAGATAAATAAATATCGTTTCTTGAATAAATTAATTTATATTTATTCAAATTATATTTAATATATCATTTTCATTAGACTAGAAACTCAGTCCATCTTTTCTCCTCAGTATTTATCAAATATTAAATAATGATTATTTATTTAAAAAATAAATATCACTACATTATTAATCAAAAATAACTAAATATTATATTCACTAAAATAGTGAATAAACATTTATTAAATATTTAAATCTCATATAATCTCTTGAATAATTGGTGATTAAATATTTATGATTAACCAAACATGAATAATTATTAAACTAGATACAAGAATAACATTTATTCAACATATCAAATTCATATATAATTTAACCGAGGTTTTGGATACACTTAGTGTGTGACCTTGTAGGCCTCTTTCTTAGTGGAATTAGGCATAACCACTTAGAGTCAAAGGTTATCACCCTGAAATGCATCAATGAACTCATAGAGAAAGGATTTATTTATATAATGACAAAACGCCTCATATTAATGCTCACTATGTAATATAATCTATTTGTATCTATATATTATTCAAGAAATTTGTATAATTTGTGCCATCAACCTATATTCTTGATTTCTATTTCTTTGAATTTAAATAAATGGACACTTTAATGTCACACCAAGGATATGGATTTATCTGATAGTTTCACTTTAATCAAAGGTCCATAGATATATACTTCCATTATATGGAATTTATAAACCATTTCTTGACTATTCATTAATTTCATATCACCCATGACACACTAAATGTATCTCACCTCATTGTGAGCATATGTCGTCGTAGTTTTAATCAATACATCAAATTACATGACTTGTGATATACATTAATAATAATCTCATGTATAAGGAGAATTAAAAATTTTCATAAATAATAATGTCAAATAACATATAAAACATTCTGAATTCATATTGATAATTCATGTTCTCATAATCTCATTACTTGAAATTACTACAGAAGAACTACTTGATAGGTATTTTCAATGTCTTATAAACCCCCTACCCCTGAAAACCTATATCATTTGTGTCCCATTAAATGATATAATCTATCCATAAAACATATATTTAATAATATTTTCATATTATTTAAAATTTCTCATCATATTGGGGAACTTCCATGATATTTTGGTGTGACATTTACCTATAAGACATTATCACATAAATGTCACATAGAAGAATGATCACCATGTGATAAGATATTAATTAATATTCAATACTATGAATATTCCAGTAATATAATGTTAAAAGTAATTTTTTATGTGAAACCAAATCCAACATACTTCCACTTAAACTAGATCTAACTGCTAACAATCCAACTAGTTATCCTCACATGATAAACATGATTCAGTTGAGATATGGTTATAGATACTGATCCCACCACACTTTCAGTGGTCATTCCACTTACTATGACCTAATATCTATAAGAAAATCCCTTAATAGAAGATATCACTGATTATATAATAGTTATCCTCTATAATTCCTAACATCTTGGATAATACCATAGATCATAATATGATTGAATTTTACTATTTGGGTAAAACTTTAAAATCTATAAAGAATCATTGCTAAAATTAATTTATAAGATACATAAAAATCCACAACATACTCATTTGAATATAGATATGGGAATTTCAAGCTATAATAATATTTACCATTGTATATTACCTTATCCTTACTATGATTCTAGATCAAACTAATATTTTGAATACTAGTTTTATATCACCTAAAAACTAGTATTCCTATTTCTCTAATTACCACGAATTAATTTAGTGTTACTTTATCAAGAATATTTTTATAGTTCTAAATTATAGCCTATGAAATTCTCCCGGTCTTGTTTTATATTTTCATTTTATGAATTATGTATAATAAAGATCAAACTTGAGTACATATCATGGTATGTGAGATAGATTTTCAAATTAGTCTTATGCATATGTAGTATATTCATCATAAAAATACCATGTCACACTAGAAACAATTTGGGTTAATTATTACATCATGAATTTTTTAATACAATTTCAATTGTTTACTATGACTTGGATGAAGAAACCCCTTGAGCTATGCTAGTAGATCATGTTCCCTATAACGTGGCTTTCTACTTAAGTCATTTTTTGGAGAAATTAACCATAATATTAATTAAAATAAGTCTAATTGCCTATTTTTCATATATTTTCAAAAATATATGTCTTATAAAACTATATTTCTCCCACTAACCACTTATATACACCTAGAAACATCTTCTTTCAAACAAATATACCATGGTCATTATGTTTGTTTTGACCTATAAAGGGATCCTTTGAAATGTGCATCCCATATTGGCATTCTTTGATGTCTCCAACGTTTTTGGTCACTTCATATAGACTTTTACTATAAAGTTTACTCTATGGTATGTGGCCTTGAAATATGATTACTAATAAAATTATCATAGTATCTATAATAAGTATAATTAAAAATAATTTAATCATGATGACTTGGTATAATCAGTCAAGCCTCCTTGGAACCTCACTTGTTCCATCCATGTATAGTTTTCTAGGATACCCACCAAAAAATTTACATAAACCACTAAAATATTGAATGAATTTTGGTGCATTAAATATATCTTTGAATTCACAAGAAATTTTTAATCATAGTTAGTTTCAACTGATTTCTCCTTATAGGATTCATTATTCTTATCAAATAACATATCACCCATCACAGTGAATATAAAACCACCAATATAGTTTTAAAATTATTGTATAGTATGTATCTCTAGAAAAATTCCTCCCAATAACACTGAAATATTTTATCATTCTTATTCCAACATGTGAATACAAATCCAATATTCAACTAAAGTCATGATTTCTCCCACTAACTCAAAATAGATGTGCTTCCATCGTAAAAATATAGTTGGTATGATTAATATATTTTATATATTAAGGTTATTAATATCCTTACTAGTAATGTGGTCATTAAATAATATGAACCTTGTGTTTTTTATGATCTAAATTTTAATCTTTCACCAACTTTACAAATTAATCTCATAAAAAACTTGAGGTTGTGACATGGTGGACTTTCTTCATACTGTGAGATATCCATTAGTCAAAATAGTTAACACATGGATAGTTGTTACGCTTCTTGTAACACCCAACATTAAATTATAGTAATTGAACATTATATTTTATTAAAACTATAATACAATGAATATTTTAATATTTCATGGCAAAAAAATATAATTTTATAGGATGAATATTGATTTTGAACTTACTAGGACAAAATTAGCCTAGAATGAGTTTTTAAATTTTTCACTTAGAAATAAGGTTTTATAAATAATTGAAAATGTGGTATTTAAATATTAAACCTTTTATTTATAATAATAATAATATATATTATATATAATTAACTATGAATTTACTATAAATTTGATATAATTAAAGATAACATCATTTGGAGGTAAAAAGGAATATTTTTAATAAAAGTGTTTTTTTACAAAAAATCATAATATCTTTCCATTTTAATTAATTAAAATAATATTTAATGATTAATGATTATATATCTAACTATATGAATTTAAATACATATAATTATGATTAATATTAATATATTTAATGTAATATCATCTTATTCTTGAAAAATACATTTCTTGAAAAATTATTTTTCGATACGTTTTATGGGTTTATTTTTAAATTAAATACTTCTAATTATGTGAATTAAATTTGATAAAATGGATTCTATATTTATAATAATTATAATTAATATTATTTAATAAGTTATATTTAATTTTTTTTCATAATTAACAGTAAAAACAATAAAAATTAATTGCTTCGATTAAGATTAAAACAGATTTACTAGGCAGCTAACCTAAAAAGATAAGGATTAAAATAGCCTAAAAACTTACTAAAACTTAGTTGGTTGGTTGTATTTAAACCTTAAAATTATCATATTATAATATTATACATTTTTAATCCATTTTTTTAATAAATTTACTTGACATTATTTTTTTTGGGTAAAAATACCTCAAGGTATCATTGAAACATTTTTGAGGTGATTGTGTTTGTTGAAAAAGTGGGCATCCATGTTGTGTTTGTTGAAAAAGTAGACCACGATGATCAATTTATTGAAAATGGGGGTTTACATGGTGAGTTTTCAAATTTATGAGATTTTGTTGATAATCCATGATTAATAGAAGAACCTTGACAAAGGAATAGATGATCTGGAGGTGGTACAAAAAGAGCATATACAAGGTGGCGTCGTTTTCCAGTGCTTGCCAATTTTTTGGGCATCAAAATCGACAAATGGAGAAAAGCGTGTTTTTTTTTTGAAAAGGGAATTGCACGCCCATTTCTTAGAGGATTTGAAATTTTTACACCATATGTTTTTAAATATCAAAACATCAAAATATGTCAAAAGAAAGATGGGCACCCAAGTTTTGGTTTGGGCGCGCAAGGTGACTAGGTCGATAGAGGCTTTGGCGGCTGGACTTGTGCACCGAGAGGAAACTTGTGCATGGAGATCAGGGTGCTCAAAATGACTATAAATAGAGGGATACACCTCCTCATTTGACATGAATCACAATACTTAGATAAAATTTGAGCTCCAGTCGTGCAGGTGGTTTGGTCGCACAAGTGGTGGTTTGGATGCGCAAGTATATGGTTATTCATAAGTTGAGCACCAGTTGATAGTTACGCATCAAAATTGGTTTGGTAATAAAAGGGTGTGTGTCTCCCAAGGTTTGTGTTGAATAAGGGATTATCATGCAAGTGGTTTGGTTACACTTGTGTGCCAGTCTTGGAGAAGCATACCAGTCATTCTAGGGTTGCACAAAAGTTAGAAGATTTCCCAGTACACCCATGGTAAAGTTTTATACATTAGTGGATGAAAGTGGAACTTCAAAAGAGCATATACATGCAGAGTAATATGAATTCATATGTGATAATTAAGGTACCTAAAAGTCTTTAAACTGTGAGTGGATATTTTGAAGAAGTAGTGAGCACACTTTAGTTGAGAGATCAGTGAGCTTTCAAATTATGAGTGGTTGTAAATCAGGAGAGACAGTAAGTCTGCTCCAAAATTTTTAAACAACAATGTGATTTTAGTGAATTTGGTACATCGACACATTGTCAGTGTATGCTCCTTGGACATATCCTAGTGAGGGTGAACCAAGTAAAAAAATTTGTGTCATGTGTATAATTTAATTTATGTTTATACTTTTCTACAGGAAAGATAGAGAAGAGAGTTTTTATTAACAGCACAACAAGATCAATAAGAGAAGTTATTTTAATCTATCATACCCTAATTCACCCCCCCCCCCCCCTCTCAGGGTATCTAACCTAGTGAACCTAAAAATTGGTATCAGAGTGAAAGTTTGATATCAGGGTTTATCTCTTAATGGAGGTCACTAATCATAAAGGGATTCTGATCTTCTACGGGAACAACTTTAAATTATGGAATAATTGGATGCAACCCTACTTTTAATCTTTGAGAATGGATGTGTTTACAGTAGAAATTCATGGTATAACTGTCGATATTAATAGTGGTGCTTTATCGGTAGTCGAGAGAAGAGAATTGGATGTTGATACCAAGGGAATCAATGCTTTAGGGGGATCCATATCCAATGAAATCTATATGAAGGTTATGTCATTCAAAACATCACATTCCATGTGGGAAAATTTATTGAATATATATGAAGGAGAAACAATGGTCAGAGAAGAAAAGATGTAAGTTCTGTGGAACAAATATGAAGATCCAAGAATGAACCTAAATGAGTCTGTTGATGCATTCTTTGAAAGGGTAAATGTTGAAGTGGAAGACATGCGAGGTCTTGGTGAAGTCATTAAAGACATAAATATTGTGAAGAGCATCATGAGGAAACTACCACCTCACTTCAATCCAAAAGTTTTAGTACTGGAAGATAAAGATCAAAAAAAGCTACATTGGATAATTTTCATAGTACATTAGTTGTATATGAAATAAGGAACGATGATAATGAGGCTGTGGAAAAGGGGAAATCTAAGGAGGTGGAATTCAAGGCCATGAAGAAGATCACTAGTGAATATTATCAGTAAGATGAAGAGACGGATGAGGTGATGTCATTTCATTCTTCAAATCTGAAATGAGGAAAAGGAAAGTTTAAGGGGAAACTTCCACTGGCTTGTTTTAAATGTGGAAATTTTGGACATCTTGTGGTAAGGTTCCCAAAAAAGTTCCAAGAAGATGATGAGGATGAATCTAAAATTCTCAAGAAGAAGTATCCAGCCTATGTTAAAGGCAAGAAATAGTTCAAGAGAAATTTATTTAAGAAAAAGAATCTTCTTTCACAAGAATGTGACAGTTCATATGAGTATGAGGTTGAAGAGGTTGAAGAGATAGAGAACTGTAAAGATCATAGAGAGAATTTTATGGTGGAAGTTTTCAGTAGTTCTCAGAAAAAGGAGGAAATCGATGTTGATGAAGAAGAAGAATAAGTTGAAGGAAGAGTGGATATGGAAGATGAATTAAAAGAAGCTCTTGAAGAGATATATGTTTGGAGAGAAAAAACAAAGAAAGACAACAAGGTAGTACATGATGCCAAACTCTACATACAACATCCATAAGAAGAGAAGTTTTTGATGGTAAAAGAAATTAAAAAACTTAAGTCTTCTGGGCAAGAGAGCTCAGAAAAGTTTGAGGGGAATAATCTCAAGGTTGAAGAAAAAAAGGGATATTGATGACTTGAATAAGAAATTGAATGATCAAATCAAGCGTATCAAAGAACTTGAAGAAGAATTCATAGGAATGCAATGAAAAGTTAAGGATCAAGGAAAAATAATGACTCCTGATATGAAATTGGAAAAGAAGATCACTCAAAAGACATAAAAATTGGAAGTGAAGAATAGATATCCAACAGAAAAGGAGCAACAATCGTGTTTGGATGTTAAGACTGATGTGAGGCTTAACCAAAAATGGAAAGCTTTGAAAGTTGAAGTCAGATCGCAAGCACCTATTCTAATATTGAAAGATGATTTGGGCATAAAGAAGAATAAAAATATTCAGAGATCCCAAGGGGAAACTAGCAGTGTAGAAGTGACATGATTGATTCCACCCTATATCAGGTGTTATTTTTTTGGAAAGATGGTGCATTCACAATATATGTGTTCTATAGCCAAGAGATATTTAAGGGCACAAGAACAATAGTGGAATCCAAATAGAGCTAGATATTATAGAAAATACTTTGAGAGACATCGTTTTTGGTGTGAAGAATTTGGTCACATGGCCAGATATTGTATATTAACCATGAAGAAGAATGTTCCAAGGTATAACCAAAGTAATTTCAAGAATAAAATCAACAAACCAACAGGTGAGTTCAAAATGAAAAATCAATTTTCATCTCTACAGAATAAATCTGGGAAATATAACTCTAAGGAAGATAAAGATTTTAAAACTACATCGAGTTTAAGGTCAAAGACTTGGATCAAAAAGAAAAAGGATGAGAAGTAAGTGGTGGTAGAAATTTCCCTTAAAGCATCAGACTGTTCTAGTGTATGGATCTTTGACAGCAATTTCACATATCATATGACTGTAAATAAGGATATTTCCACTGGTATAAAGTGTGACAAAGAAGGAGTTATCAAGTTTGGAAATGATAAAGGCCTGAATATTATTGGATCTGGAAAGGTGAGGTTTGGGGGAAAAGAGATTAGACGTGCTAATGTCTTAGTAGTATAAGGTCTCAGTCAAGATTTTCTTATCATCAACCAACTATGTGAATCAGGGAATTCTATAAGGTTTACTAAGAATATGTGTATCGTCAAAGGAAAAGATGGTTCAGTGGTACTACAATAAAAAGGAAAAATGGAAATATCTACCTGGTAAGTGGAGAAGAAGATATGTGCTTTCTATCTGGGGAGAAAGTAAACAAGTTGTGGCATAAACAACTTGGTCATCTATTCCAACCATCCTTGGAAGATTTGGTGAAATTTGGTGCAGCTAGAGACCTACCTAAGCTAACATGTGATCATACACATACGTGAGATTCTTGTCAATAAGGGAATATAATCATTAAGATGTAAAAGTAAAGGAAAAGAAGTCAAAAAGAGTTCTTGAATCGGTGCATTCTAATGTATATAGACCTATCTCACCAAGAGCCATTGATGGGAAGAGGTATTATGTTCTTTTAATTGATTATTATAGCAGAATGGAATGGGTATTCATCATTTCCCATAATTTTGATGTGTTTAGTTGCCTAAAATAGTATCAAAGGAAATATGAAAGGATTCTTAGGAATAAAATTCTGAAGTTTTGTACTGAAAATGGTATGAGATTCACAAATATTCAGGTGGAATACTATCTTGAGAAACACGGGATAAGGCATCAAGTTTCTTTAGTGAAAACTCCCCAATATGATGGAGTGGTCAAAAGGAGAAATCGGATCATCAACAACATGGACAGAATGATTATCATTGAAAAATACCTACCAGATAAATTTTGGAAGGAATCAGTTTTGACATCGATCTACATTTATAATAGGGATCGATTGTGTCCAAAGGAAGGAAAGACTCTATATGAGATGTGGAATGGAAAGAAGCCAATAGTTAAGTACTTTCTAATCTTTGGAAGTAAGTGTTTTATTATCAACAAAGAAAAACGCAGTAAATTTGAGTCATGAGGATATGAGGGGATATTACTTGGATACTAGAGAAAAAGAAAAGCATAAAAATGTTTTAATAAGAGGTTGGAAAAATTAGTTGAGAGAAATAATGTCACTGTAGTGGAGAATTAAGAGAGTATTCAACAGCACAGTAAACAATTTCTTGATGAATGTGATGAGAAGGAAAGCAACGTAGGGGGAGTATAAGTGGCTGATGCTGATTTAGAAGAAGATACTGATAATGAGCATGATGAAGTAAAATATGTATTCGTATAGAATCCAAGGAGTCGAGCTGAAATTAATAGGTAGAATATAATTATTGATTAGTTAGATCCAGTTCAGACAAGAAGAATGAAATCACTAAAACAGACATCTTTCCTATCTCAGGTAGAGCCTAAATGATTTATTCATGTAGTTGAAGATGAAAATTGGGTTTAGGATATGAATGAAGAGCTAGATCAGATTGAGAAGAATTAGACTTGGGAGATTTTTTCAAGGCCAGCAGATAAGAATTTCATCAGGACTAAATGGGTTTATCACAAAAATATGAATCAAGATGGAATAGTGATTCAAAACAAATCATTACTAGTGTGAAAAGGATACTCCCAGATAGAGGGAATAGATTTTTATGAGACATTTTCACCGGTTTCAACACTAGAGACAATCAGATTATTTCTATCCATTATTGTGCAATGGAAGTTCAAAGTGTTTTATATGGACGTCAAATTTGCATTCTTAAATGGGTTTCTGGAGAAAGAAATTTATATCGAGTAGCCAGATGGTTTTCTCATTCATGAGGATGAGAACAAGGTTTTTCGTCTAAAGAAGGCATTATATGGGCTAAAACAAGCACCAGGAGCATGGTACTCAAGGCTTGATCTGTATTTGAGGAAGCTTGGTTTCTAGCATGGTGGAGTTGATTACAATCAATATTTCAACAATGATAGTAATCAAAGGATGTTGGTGCTGGTTTATGTCGATGACATAATATTTGTAAGATCATATTAAGCTCATTATTGACAGTTTTCTGAATTCATGAAAATTGAGTTTGAAATGTCAATGATTGGAGAGATAATGTTTTTCCTTAGTTTAGAGGTAACACGAGGAAGGAATGGCACATTTATCTCTCAATTCAAATATTCCAATTAGGTTTTGAGGATATTTAGGATGGAAAATTCTAGGTAAATGAAGACTCTGGTTGCTACCCAGATGAAACTGTCAAAAGATGATGAAGGCAATGCGGTTAATATCACAAAATACAGGAAAATTATTGGAAGTTTATTGTACTTGACCGCGACAAGTCCTGACATTGTATTCACCACATTCCAAGCAGCAAGATATCAAAGTAATCCTAAGTAAAGCCACATGCTTTCAGTAAAAATAATACTTCAGTATATCAAGGGAACGGTTTATTTCGTCTTAATGTATAGTGACAAATCTCAGCCATAGCTTATGGGATATATAGATGCATATTGGGACGGTTCAGTAGACGAAAGGAAGTCAAAGTCAAGAGGTTATTTTTACCTTGGTGGACTGTGTATTTATTTTTTGAGAAAGAAATTAGATTTCATTTTTTTAAGCACCGCAGAAGCTGAGTATATTGCAGCCACTCAAGAATGCACACAATTATTGTGGATGAAGCAGTAGCTTGATGATATGGGAGTTGAAGTGAAGTCTCTGATCAGAATCCAGTTCGATAACTCAAGTGCTATAAATCTCAGCAAAAATCTTGTCCATCACTCACTGACAAAGAACATTGAGATAAAGTATCATTTTATCAAGGATAAGGTTGAGTAGGGAATCGTGAAGTTGGTGTATGTACCTACAACATTATAGGTTTCCAACATTCTGACAAAGGCTTTACCCAAGGAACCTTTTGAGAGACATCAATTGGATCTGGGAGTCCAGTCAACTCCCCACACTTGAAAATATGTGTATATGGGCCCCCTCTTTCTGAGGTATGGTGTGTTTTCCTTACTATACTAATCTGTTCTCTCTACTCTGTTACAGACTACAAAGGAGTGGCCTTTGGGTTTATTGAAAAAGGGGTAGAAAGAGTGACTCCTAAAGGGGGATAAATTTTGGCTAAAGAAGGGATACAATGTATTTTTGAAAGACACAGGGAGAAGCTGACATGTGGTGTAGTGAGATAGGGGGAGTTTATCAAGACAGGGGAAGAAGTTGATAGGGGGAGTACCATTATGGGAGTATGTGGTGTTTGAAGTGATCAGCCAGAGCTTATCTTGGACAACACAAGAACCCAAGAAGTGAAGAAGGAGAGTATTAAATATGATGATGCTAGAATTGATCGATCAAAGAATAGATATCACGACATCTGTGGATCGTTATAAAAGAAAAAGAGTGGCATTGGAATCGTGTTAAAATATTTTTAGTGATCAGCAATTGGTATCAGTTTGGTATCAACAATTGGTGTTAGAAATGAAGTGATTAATTGATGAACTTTTCATTTACTCTTGTTTCTCACACTGATCATTGATCATGTGGGATTAGAGTATGTGTTGAGTGAATCTATGATCTATATAGAAATCTCAAGAGGTGAATGGTGGATGAATCATTAATGAGGTATCATTTTATGAGAATAGTTGTCAACAAACCCAAAGGGGGAGTTTTTTAGAAAAATCCTTTAAGGTATCATCGAAATATTTTTGAGGTGATTTTGTTTGTTGAAAAGGTGGGAATCCATGTTGTGTTTTTTGACAAAGTAGACCATGATGTTCAATTTGTTGAAAAAGGGGGTTTACATGGTGAGTTATCATGTTCATGATATGTTATTGAAAACCCATGATTGATAGAAGAACCTTGACAAAGTAATGGATGATCTGGAGGTGGTCCAAAAAGAGCAGATACAAGGGGGATTCATTTTACAGTGTTTGCCAATTTTTTGGGCCTCAAAATTGAAAAATGGAGAAAAGTGTTTTTGGAAAAGGGACTTGCGTGCTAGTTTCTTGGAGGATTTTAAAGTTTCACACCATATGTTTTCAAGATCAGAACATCAAAATATGGCAAAGGAAAGAGGGGTGCCCAAGTTTTGGTTTGGGCGTGCAAGGTGACTAAGGCAATAGAGGCTTAGGTAGCTGGACTTGCGCACCAAAAGGAAACTTGCGTTTAGAGATCAGGGTGCACAAAATTCCAATAAATAAAAAGATAACCCTCCTCATTTGACATTAATCTCAACACTTAGAGAAAATTCAAGCTCCAGTCGTGAAGGTGGTTTGGTCGAACAAGTGGTGGTTTAGGCACACAAGTATAAAGTTATTCATAAGTTGTGCACCAGTTGATAGTTGCACACCAATATTGGTTTGGGAGTAAAAGGGTGTGTGTCACCCAAGTTTTGGGTTGAAGAAGAGATTTTCACACAATTTCTTTGGTAACACTTGCGTGTCAGTCTTGGAGAAGCGCGCCAGTCATTCTAGGGTTGCGTGAAAGTTGGAAGATTTCCTAGTACACCTATGGTAAAGTTTTATTCATCATTGGATAAAATTGGAACATCAACATAGCATCTATATACAGAGGAAGATGCATTCATTTTTGATAATTAAGGGACCTACAAGTCTTTAAACTATGAGTGGATCTTCTGAAGAAGTAGTGAGCACACTTCAGTTGAGAGAGCAGTGAGCATTCAAATTGTGAGTGGTTGTAAATCAGGAGGGAGAGTGAGTGTGCTATGAACTTTGTAAACAACAGTGTGCTTTTAGTGAATTTGGTACATCGGCACATCATCGTTGTATTCTCCTTAGACATAGCCCAGTGATGATGAACCAAGTAAAAATTGATGTGTCTTGTGCATGATTTAATTTCTGTTTACACTTTTCTACAGGAAAGAGAGAGCATAGAATTTTTCTTAACAGTGAATCAAGATCAATAGGGGCGGTTGTTTTAATCTATCATACCTTGATTCATCCCCCCACCCCCATCAAGGTATCTAACCTAGTGAACCTAAAAATTTTAAAACTTTGAAAGATTGCAAGTGTGTCACTCACCTTAATTATAAAAGGGAACCTCCTCCCCTCACTTCTTAACACCTATTAATCCATTTAGATCGACCAAAACCTATAAAAATATCTCCCCATAATCATTATACATGTTCTATATCTTTTTCTATTCCAAAAATACTGATCCTAGGGTCCTTAATAAGAGATCCAAAGGAGGTTTTTCTAATAGAAGGTAATAATTTTCACCAAGATCTTTCTTTTTTACTTCTTATTTTACCAACTTCAATTATATATTAATAAATAAAATATAATAAAAACATTATATAAAATATATTGAGATGTTATTATTTTTATGGTATAATATTTATCTATTTCCATCTTCATAAAATGGGAAACAAAACTATCGCTCATGTGTATAGTGGACTACCGCCTCATGAACCGTTGTAATTTGTTCCCACCATTGAATCAAATGGATAGTAATAATGATTTAAATAATGAGAATATATGATAATTATGAAATAATATTGATTCTATAAAATTAATATATAATCCAATTCCTTACCCTTTTAACCATTAAGGAAATAATTACATCGCTCGTTCATACGTACGGCCTACTATAAGGCCCCAGCCTTAAACATTACTTAATCTTGAGTTATTTCAAGAATACACGTTGAGGATCTTTTCAGGTTTAGACTTTTAGAGAATTAGATCATAAATCATGCATTACATTCTACATTTAAACAAAGTGGTTACATAAAAGATAGTATTCATTTTTTCCCATCAACGGAAACATATTTAAAACAAAACATGGATTCTTTCATGGAACTTCCTTGACACTATCATCACATCATGTATCTTTCCCTTGACCTGTGAAAAAAATTTCAAAAACTTGGGATGAGCATAAAAAGCTCAATAAGGGATATAAAAATACGGAAAGGAAACATTAGTACAAGTATACATAAGAATCAATGAAATAATAATTTACTCATAAAACATAAGCACGTTAACATACCTCATGAAATCATAAGATTTATGAATAACTCATAGAAATCATAAGACATAAAGGTAACTTGAGGCATTCATAACATAATTACTTAGGGAGTAACCCTCATGGTTACATTTGGAATAACCATCACAGTATATTCCCTAAATCTCTTCGGATAAACCTTAAAGTTTAACCCCTTCGCGTTACCCAATTCATTGGAGAGCTATATCGGGCTCACCCGCCCTTAGTTTATCACGGAACCACCGGTCTTCATAACAATTCCCAAAACCATAACATAATCGTATCACATCAAACATGCATAAAGGAAACATAAAATTTCCACATTTCAATCACAAGATATCAATACAACACATTGATATAATAAAAAAATTATGAAAACCATTTCAACACAAAAATAAAAGAAAAGTAAAGCATGGTATTTATTTTTCATTTAAAAAAAAGTTATGGCTTGTAGAGGAAGCCGAAACTCAAATAATGGTCACGGCGGTGGAGAAGTCGTTGTCACTGCATACGTACGACAAAAAAACATTCCTTTTTTCATTTAGTAAAACGCTTCATATAAAAAATATTTCTTTTGAATAGACATAAAAGTCAACGGGGTTTATACACTATATAAAATAAAGTTGTGTATAATACAAAATATGCCTCAATGAAAGGAGATTGAGACGAAGTCCCTTACCTTGGGTCCGACTTGACTCGATCATTCTTTAACGTCCTGAATAATAAAATTGAGTTAATTTATACTTGATTAAGAACCTTTTTCAAGTTCATTATTTCTTTTATATCACTTATTACCATGTTATGAACACTATTTAATTATTTAAGTTAATAATGGTTTTTTTTTCAATCATTGGTACTTAAGTCAAAAATAAACTCTTTATAATTACAAGTTGTTCATGTGGTAAAATATCCATTATATCCAGAATTATATTCATGATGTAGATATCATATATATAAAGTATATACATGCATTTATAATATTACATAACATTTAGAGGTAAGAAATGAAATGCACCATTCATGGAGACGGTAAGCTGTACGTACGCATGAACGCTACTTTCATTTCTATGTCATATTTTATGGAATGAAATCATAATGATATAAAGGTATATTATAATTATAGTATAATATCATATATAATATCATTAACTCCATCCTTTATATTTCCCACATATGGCATTAACGAATCAAATCACTTTGAGGGGGCGGTAGTCCACACTTCCAAAAATGAAGATATCGTGTTTACCCATAATGGAAACCATAAAGGTATGCCATAAATGAAAAATACAGAAGATTAATGAAAAAATAAACATATTATATATCATATATAAATATAGTAACATCTTAATGTCCACCCTTTAAGGTGTTAGAAGAATATTGAACAATCATCGTTTCGTGAGGTAGAAATTCGCCATCCACGGAAACAGTATGCTCTTTAACCATTAGATGTAGGTGTGAGTATGTGTAGCTATAATAATTCTTATAACAACATCCTAGTATATTCAAGATACTGTTTTTGTTACAAAAGAAATGCATAAAAAGTGTTTAGGTTGTTGGAGAAGCAAAATAAAACAAAAGAACATTAGAGAAGTCTTTACCTTTAAATCGGGTAACTCCTCTTGTTTTGAACCAAAAGGGTTTATTGAAGAGCTTTCTGAATAAGTTAAGGATTCTAGGATGAAGAGACGGATGTCGAGAGATAAAATGAGCAGATATTGGCCGATCCAAAGGCTTAAGAAGTGTGGATAAGGAGGTATAGGTGGGGCCTTTTATAAGAGGAGAGGAGGGGCACTCTTGGAATGTTATAAAATGTTACTTTATATTGAAATGTGTTTCGAATTTAAAAGGTCCCACATTGATATATTTTGAGGATAATGTGATAATGGTTCGAAATATACCCATCAAATAGGTATTTGACAAGTGTAAGTCTTAGATTTTACATTATCTTTTCATTTTATTTAAATCGTTCATTAATGAGGTAATCGCTACATCACCATGATGTCATAAATAATTTAATTTATTTAATGTATAAAAATTATAAGAAAAATACTATGATGAAGGAAATATTTTTAGATTACCAATGACTATTTATTTTCTAAGAGATAATTTATGTATACAAAATTAAATTTTTTTTACTCGGGTGATACATTCTTTAGTGATATTCTCCTTTCTTTAAAAATAAAATGATAAAGTGTCACTTTCACCCAAAAGTGATTCCATGGGGTCCCTAAGTTTGGCAATAGGCATCCCATGGTCGGACATGACACAACCAGTAGCATTAGAACAAATGTTGGGGTAATTTTTTATTATTATGATATTATTTTATTATCCTTAACTACCCGATTACTAATTAATCAAGATAATTACCGTCGTTACTATTCATAATGTCCAAAAACAAAAGAGTCTTAATTAAATAATTTGGACCATCTGATTAAAAATATGGAATCCATTTTACCAAATTCTAAACATATAAATTGCAATAATGAATTAAAAAATAATTCCCGTTGTCAAAACAAATAGCGGGTTTTTTTTAAACAATATCTATGAAAAGTTTGGCACTTGTTTATGCCCAATTCCAAAGTGAAATTAATTCTAATGAACACCATTGGATTAAATGGTAAAAATATATTCTAATTACACTTTAAAACAAATTAAAAAGATAATCTAACCATATAATTAAATTAGATGAAAAATCAGTTTTGATGTAAAATGCAGTATTTTTCACTATTCATTAAAAAATGAACATTGTCAGAAAAATACCAAAAATTTATCCAAAGTAAATTTAAATGTCCCAATAATAAAGAATAAGTTTATTTTGAAAAATAGAGCTTATAAAATTTTCAAAATATATATTGAAAAATGGTTCTCCATCAAAAGGCGGTAAAATAATCTTTTAAAAATATTAGTGTATTCCATGCTTAAGATTGGATTTATTCTCATTTTAAGCCTCTAAAACACTATCTAATTCATAAATAGACATATATAAGAATATCTATTATTCATTACTTACTTGGGATGTTACATCCTTCCCCCCTTTAGAAAATTTCTTCAACGCAATTTATTTACTTATCGAATAAGTGGGGATATTTATCCCTCATTGCATTTTCAGATTCTCATGTTGCCTCTTCACTCATGTGGTTTTTCCACAAAACCTTTACTTGATTAATCACCTTATTCCGCAACAATTTCTCCCTGTGGTCAAGAATCTGGACTAGTTGTTCCTCATAAGATATATTCTCTTCCATCTGAACTACCTCTGGACTCAAAACATGAGATGGATCTGGCATGTACTTCATTAACATTGAAACGTGAAAAAAATTGTGTACCTAAGATAAACTCAGAGGTAAAGCCACTCGGTATGAAACTAATCCAACTCTCTAAAAAATTCCATATGGTCCAATGAACCTTGGACTCATCTTTCCTTTCTTACCAAATCACATCACACTTTTCCATGGTGAAACTTTGAGAAAAACATGATCACCTACCTCAAAAGAGAGATCCTTCCTCCTGTTGTCCGCATAACTTTTATGCCTCTGAGCTATTCTCATGTGTTTCTGTATCAGCTGAACTTTTTCTGCCAACTCTTCTACCAATTTCGTTCCCATCAACTTCCTTTCACCCACTTCATCCCAAAAAGAAGGAGTTCGACACCGCTTCTCATATAATGCATCAAATGGTGCCATCTGTATACTGGAATGAAAACTGTTATTATAAGAAAACTCAACCAAAGAAAGATATTGGTCCCAACTTCCCTGATAATCCATCAAACAAGCACGTAGCATATCCTCCAGAGTCTGAATTGTTCGTTCTAACTGCCCATGTGATGAAAATCTGTACTAAAATTTAATTCAGTACCCAACGACTTCTGAAGGCCTTTCTAAAAGTTAGAAGTAAACCTGGGATCACGATCAGATACAATAGAGAGGGGAACTCCATGTAACCTGACTATCTCTTTAAGATACAAACGAGAAATTTGATCTAGGGAAAAATTATCTCGTATAGCAAGGAAATGAGCAGATTTAGTCAAGCGATTAACAATAACCCAGATTGCATTATTACCTCGAGGTGTCTTCGGTAATCCCACAACGAATCCTATGGATATATTCTCACATTTCCACTCTTTCACTAGTAAAGGTTGAGGAATCCCCTTCGGTAAATTCCGCTCTGCTTTAACCTGATGACAAGTCAAACACTTCATAGTAAAATTAGCAATATCTCTTTTCATTCTATCCCACCAGTAATACTCTCGAAGATCTCTATACATCTTAGTACTGCCTGTATGAACTGAAAATGGAGAACTATGAGCTTCACATAACAACTCTCTATTCGACTGGGAATCACAAGGCACACACAATCTCTTCCCAAATCTCAAAACACAATCATTATCAATGTTGAATTCAGCCAACTTACCCTTCTGAACTAGATCTACCTTTTTCTACAACTCACTGTCTTGCTTCTGTGCTTGGTTAATTCTGTCTGATAGATAAGATTTCACTGATACCTAAAAAAAAAGGACATCCTGCACCAATAACTTCTATGAAAAAGTTCATCAAATCCTTAACCAAAGGATCATCTTCCAAACGCAACATTGTTAATGAAGCATTACTTTTTCGACTCAAAGCATCATCCACTTTATTTGCTTTTCCCGGATGGTAATGAATTGTACAATCATAATCATTGATTAATTCTAGTCATCTCCTCTGTCTCATGTTCAATTATTTCAGAGTGAATATATACTTTAAACTTTTGTGATCAGTATATTTTTCAAACTTATGCCATACAAATGATGCCTCTAAATTTTTAAAGCAAAAAATAACAGCAGCTAATTCCAAATCATGTGTAGGTTAATTTACCACATGAGTTTTCAACTGACATGAAGCATAAGAAATTACTTAATCATTCTACATTAGGACGCAACCAAGTCCTTTCAATGAAGCATCACTGTAGATAACAAACTCACCATTCCTGGAAGGTAGTGCCAAAACTGGAGCATTCACTAATCTTCTTTTCAATTCCTGAAAACAATCATCACATTCTTTTGTCCAGATAAACTTAACACCCTTCTGAGTTAGCTTAGTCATTGGACTAGATAACTGTGAAAAAAATTTAACAAACCTTCGGTAATAGCCTGCCAAACCAAAAAAACTATGAATCTCGGTTACATTTGTGGGTCTTGTCCATTCTTCTACAACCTTTGTTTTTGTAGGATCAACAGTTATCCCATCTTTAGAAACAATGTGACCAAGGAAAAAAAATTGGTGCAACCAAAACTCACACTTTATGAATTTCCCATACAATTTATTTTCTTTTAAGGTTTGAAAAATAACCCTTAAATGTCTTTGAGGCTCTTCTTTAATTTTAGAAAACACCAAAATATCATCAATGAAAACAACCAAAAACTCATCCAAGAACTCATGGAAAAATCTATTCATAAGGTCCATGAATATAGAAGGTGCATTGGTTAGCCCAAAAGGAATAACTAAAAATTCATAATGGCCATATCTTGTACGAAACGCGGTCTTCGGAATATCTGCTTCCTTTACCTTCAACTGATGGTACCCCAATCTCAGGTCAATCTTTGAAAAATAATGAGATCCCTTGAGTTGATCAAACAAATCATCGATATGTGAAAAAGCATATTTGTTCTTAATAATGATGTTATTAAAGGCTCTATAATCAATGCAAAGTCTCATAGAACCATCTTTCTTTTTAACAAATAAGACAGGAGCACCCCATGGTGATGTGCTAGGTCGAATGAAACCTTTCTCTAATAAATCTTGTAATTGCTCCTTCAACTCTAAAAGTTCAATTTGAGCCATTCGATAAGGGGGTTTTGAAATTGTCTTAGCATTAGGGACTAAGTCAACAGTAAATTCAACTTCCCGATCTGGTATTATTCCAGGCAACTCATCAGAAAAAATATCAGGATACTCATTTACCACTGGAACATCATTAATCTGAACAGTTCCTTTGTTTCCAACAATATGTGCAAGGTAACATTCATTTACATCTTTTACAAGTTTCTCAACCTCTTGATATGTTATCAACAGTAACGGTTCATTCTTGTACACAAACTGAAAGTCTTTCTGAAAAGAAACTTCTTTAGCTCTACAGTCAATCTTAGCATGGTAAATAGAGAGCCAATCCATACCCAGGATAACATCAAACTCTACTAGAGGTAAAACAATAAGGTTTTCAAGTAGGTTCTTTCCACAGATAAGGATAGGAAGATTCTTATAAATTCTTTTTGCCTCAACATTTCCCCCGGGTGTTTTTACCACAAGTTCTGGAGTCATTTCTTGAGATGGTATTCCCATTTTACTAGAAAAGTTTTCAGAGATGAAAGAATGTGTAGACCCTGAATCAAAAAACACACCAGAATAATCTGAAAAAACAAACAAATTACCTGATACCACTTCATTTGATGGCCCAACATCTGCTGAAGTAGTTGCAAAGGATTTCACCACCCCTTTCTGCTTGTAGTCTAACTGCTTCCCATCACTCGAGTTCTTTGTTGAACACTCGTTTGCATAGTGACCCATCTCATTACACTTAAAACATTTCAATAACTGTAAATCAAATTTGGTCGTACCATTACCTTGATCTTTTTCAGTGCAATAATGAGCCTTATGTCCCATCTTACCACATCGGTAGCACTTTCCAGAATTCAGAAGACATTCCCCAGCATGCCTTTTACTACATTTATGACAAGTTGGAAACTTAGTTTTCTTACCATCATAACTTTTTGAAGAGTGCTTCCCTTTCTCCTGCCACCTCGGTCTCTTCTTCTGTTGGTTGTTATAGGACACTTGATCATCGGAAAACTCTATTTCCACCTTCTCAGCACATCGACCAAGCTTTTCATAACTCTTGAACTCGCGAGAAGCTAAAGACCCTCGATATTTTGTATTTAATCCTGTGTAAAAATGATTTATTTTACTATCAAGGTCTTGGATAAAATTTGGAGCATACCTTGCCAATCGAGTGAACCTTTCTTCATAAGCATCCACTGAGTCGTCATATTGCCTCAATTCCAAGAATTGTTTTTCCATATTAAGTCAAACAGCCTTAGGAAAATACTTCTCAAGAAACATACATTTGAATTCATCCCCGTCGAGGGCATCAATCTCATCAGTGTCCTTGATATTTTTAACCATCGACCACCACTGATCTACTTCGCCCTCCAAACGGTAAATTGCAAGACTAACTTTTGATTGTCTGAACACCCCATGACATCGAAAATCTTCTTAAGTGATTTAATCCACCCTTCAGCTAGCACAGGGTCAGATGATCCTCTGAATGATGGGGGATGTTTCCTCATGAAATGTTCCACCACTGACATGTTCCTCTGTGGTTGATCTGGCTGATCTCTTTCATGGATACCACCACCATTTATCGCTTGAGTCAACTGCGCCATTACTATAAAAAACAGTTCATTTCCAATTCCGACCATCTCAGGATACTGATTCGGAAGGTCATTTCCTTCTGTATGCCTTTCTAGCACTGCTTCCCTATTTCCTATTCAGAAAATCATTCTAAACAAACATGTCTTAGATGAAGCAACATGGTAATCTTCAAATGTTATATCATTTCAATTTGACCATAAAAAAATATTTTTGGATAATCATTTAATAGAATTCTAACTCCTAAATTTATCTAAACAGGCCTTTGATACCAACTATAAGGCCCCATCCTTAAATATTACTTAATCTTGAGTTATTTCAAGAATACACGTTGAGGATCTTTTCAGGTTTAGAGTTTTAGAAAATTAGATCATAAATCATGCATTACATTCCACATTTAAACAAAGTGGTTACATAAAAGATAGTATTCATTTTTTCCCATCAATAGAAACATATTTAAAACAAAACATGGATTCTTTCATGACACATCCTTGACACTATCATCACATCATGTACCTTTCCCTTGACCTGTGAAAAACATTTCAAATACATGGGATGAGCATAAAAAGCTCAGTAAGGGATATAAAAATACAAAAAGGAAACATTAGTACATGTATACGTAAGAATCAATGAAATCATACTTTACTCATAAAACATAAGCATGTTAACATACCTCATGAAATCATAATATTTATGAATAACTCATAGAAATCATAAGACATAAAGGTAACTTGAGGCATTCATAACATTCTTACGTAGGGAGTGACCCTCATGGTTACGTTTGGAATACCCATCACAGTATATTCCCTAAATCTCTTCGGAGAAACCTTAATGTTTAACCCCTTCACGTTACCCAATGCATTGGAGAGCTATATCAGGCTCACCTGACCTTAGTTTATCATGGAACCACTCATCTTCATAACAATTCCCAATAACCATAACATAATCGTATCACATAAAACATGCATAAAGGAAACATAAAATTTCCACATTTCAATCACAAAATATCAACACAACACGTTGATATAATAAAAACATTATGAAAACCATTTCAATACCAAAATAAATGAAAATTAAAACATGGTATTTATTTTTCATTTAAAAAAAGTTATGGCTTGTAGAGGAAGCAGAAACTCAAATAATGGTCACGGTGGCGGAGAAGTCGTTGTCGCCGCATACGTACGACAAAAAAACATTCCTTTTGTCGTTTAGTAAAATGCTTCGTATAAAAAATATTCCTTTTGAATAGACATAAAATTAAATGGGGTTTATACACCGTATAAAAGAAAGTTGTGTATAAAACAAAATATGCCTCAATGAAAGGAGATTGAGATGAAGTCCCTTACCTCGGGTCCGACTTGACTCGATCATTCTTTAACGTCCTGAATAATAAACTTGAGTTAATTTATACTTGATTAAGAACCTTTTTCAAGTTCATTATTTCTTTTATATCACTTATTACCATGTTATGAACACTATGTAATTATTTAAGTTAATAATGGTCGTTTTGTCGATCATTGGTACTTGAGTCAAAAATAAACTCCTTATAATTACAAGTTGTTCATGTGGTAAAATATCCATTATATCCAGAATTATATTCATGATGTAGATATAATATATATCATATATATCCAATATATACATGCATTTATAATATTACATAACATTTAGAGGTAAGAAATGAAATGCACCGTTCATGTAGACGGTAAGCTGTACATACGCATGAACGCTACTTTCATTTCTATTTCATATTTTATGGAGTGGAATCATAATGATATAAAGTTATATTATAATTACAGTATAATATCATATATAATATCATTAACTCCATCCTTTATATGTCCCACATATGGCATTAACGAAGCAAATCACTTTGAGGGGGCGGTAGTCTGCACTTCCAAAAATGAAGATATCGCGTTTACTCATAATGGAAAACATAAAGGTATTCCATAAATGAAAAATACAGAATCTTAAGGAAAACATAAACATATTATATATCATATATAAATATAGTGACATATTAATGGCCACGTTTGAAGGTGTTAGAATAATATTGAACAATCATCGTTTTGTGAGGCAGAAATTCATCATCCACGGAAACAGTATGCTCTTTAACCATTAGATGTAGGTGTGAGTAAGTGTAGCTAGAATAATTCTTATAACAACATCCTAGTATATTTAAGATACTGGTTTTGTTACAAAAGAAATGAATAAAAATTGTTTAGGGGGTTGGAGAAGCAAAATAAAACAAAAGAACATTAGAGAAGTCTTTACCTTTAAATCGGGTAACTCTTCTTGGTTTGAACCAAAAGGATTTCTTGAAGAGCTTTCTTCCTAAGTTAAGTCTTTTAGGATGAATAGAGGTATTTGGAGAGAGAAAATTATTGGATATTGTCTGATCCAAATGATTGAGAAGTGTGGGTAAGGAGGTAGAGGTGGGGGGCTTTTATAAGAGGAGAGGAGGGGCACTCTTGGAATGTTATAAAATGTTACTTTATATTGAAATGTGTTTCGGATTTAAAAGGTCCCACATTGATATATTTTGAGGATAAGGTGATAAGGGTTTGAAATATACTCATCCAATAGGTCTTTGACAAGTGTAATTCTTATATTTTACATTATCTTTTCATTTTATTTAAATCATTCATTAATGAGGTAATCGCTGCATCATCATGATGTCATAAATAATTTAATTTATTTAATGTCTAAAAATTATAAAAAAAATACTATGATGTCAGAAATATTTTTATCTTTCCAATTACTATTTATATTTCAAGATATCATTTATGTAGACAAAATTAAAAAAAAATTACTCAGGTGATACATTCTTTAGTGATATTCTCCTTTCTTTAAAAATAAAATGATAAAGTGTCACTTTCACCCAAAAGTGATTCCATGGGGTCCCTAAGTTTGGCACAAAGAATCCCATGGTCATACATGACACAACCAGTAGAATTAGGACACATTTTGGGGTCATTTTTTATTATTATGATATTATTTTATTATCCTTAACTACGAGATTACTAATTAATCAAGATAATTAAAGATAATTACCGTCGTTACTATTCATAATGTCCAAAAACAAAAGAGTCTTAATTACATAATTTGGACCTTCTGATTCCAAATATGGAATCCATTTTACCAAATTCAAAACATAGAAATTGCAATAATGAATTTAAAAATAATTCCCATTGTCAAAACAAATAGCAGGTTTTTTTTAAACAATATCTATGAAAAGTTTGGCACTTGTTTATGCTCAATTCCAAAGTAAAATTAATTATAATGAACAACATTGGATTAAATGGTAAAAATATATTCTAATTACACTTTAAAACCAATTAAAAAAATAATCTAACCATATAATTAAATTAGATGAAAAAGCGGTTTTGATGTAAAATGCAGTATTTTTCACTATTCATTAAAAAATGAACATTGTCAGAAAAATACCAAAAAATTATCAAAAGTAAATTTCAATGTACCAATCATAAATAATAAGTTTATTTTGACAAATAGAGATTATAAAATTGTCAAAATATATTTTTCAAAATGGTTCGCCATCAAAAGGTGGTAAAACAATCTTTTAAAAATATTAGTGTATTTCAGGCTTAAGATTGGATTTATTCTCATTTTAAGCCTCTAAAACACTATCTAATTCATAAATAGAAATAGATAAGAATATCTATTATTCATTACTTACTTGGTATTTTACATCCATCCCCCCTTTAGAAAATTTCTTCCCCACAATTTATTTACTTATCGAATAAGTGGGGGTATTTATCCCTCATTGTATTTTCAGATTCCCATGTTGCCTCTTCACTCATGTGGTTTTTCCACAAAACCTTTACTTGATGAATCGCCTTATTTAAAAATACTTGCTCCCTGTGGTCAATAATCTGGACAGTTTGTTCCTCATAAGATAGATTCTCTTCCATCTAAACTACCTCTGGACTCAAAACATGAGATGGATCTGGCATGTACTTCCTTAACATTGAAACATGAAAAACATTATGTACCTAAGATAAACTCGGAGGTAAAGCCACTCGGTATGAAACTGATCCAACTCTCTCCAGGATTTCATATGGTCCAATGAACCTTGGACTCAGCTTTCCTTTCTTACCAAATCACATCACACTTTTTCATGGTGAAACTTTTAGAAAAACATGATCACCTACCTCAAAAGAGAGATCCTTCCTCCTGTTGTCCGCATAACTTTTCTACCTACTCTGAGCTGTTCTCATGTGTATCTGTATCAGCTAAACTTTTTCTTCCAACTCTTCTACCAATTCTGGTCCCATAAACTTCCTTTCACCCACTTCATCCCAGAAAGCTGGAGTTCGACACCGCTTCTCATATAATGCCTCAAATGGTTCCATCTGTATACTGGAATGAAAATTGTTATTATAATAAAAATCAACCAAAGAAAGATGTTGGTACCAACTTCCATGATAATCTATCGAAAAAGCACGTAGAATATCCTCTAGAGTCTGAATTGTTCGTTCTAACTGCCCATCTGATTGAGGATGAAAAGTTGTACTAAAATTTAATTCAGTACCCAACGACTTCTGAAGGCCTTTCCAAAAGTTAGAAGTAAACCTGGGATCACAATCAGATACAATGGAGAGTGGAACTCCATGTAACCTGACTATCTCTTTAAGATACAAATGAGAAAGTTGATCTAGGGAAAAATTATCTTGTATAGGAAGGAAATGAGCAGATTTAGTCAAGCGATCAACAATAACCCATATTGCATTATTACCTCGAGGTGTCTTCGAAAATCCCACAATGAAGTCCATAGATATATTCTCCCATTTCCACTCTGGCACTGGTAAAGGTTCAATCATCCCCTTCGGTAACTTCCGCTCTGCTTTAACTTGTTGACAAGTCAAACACTTCACATTAAAATCAGCAATATCTCTTTTCATTCCATCCCACCAATAATACTTCTGAAGATCTCTATATATATTAGTACTGCCTGGATGAACTGAAAACGAAGAACTATGAGCTTCACATAACAACTCTCTCTTCGACTGTGAATCACAAGGAACACACAATCTCTTCCCAAATCTCAAAACACAATCATTATCAATGTTGAATTTTGGCAACTTACCCTTCTGAACCAGCTCTACCTTTTTCTGCAACTCATTGTATTGCTTCTGTGCTTGCTTAATTCTGTCTGATAGAGAAGATTTCACTGATACCTGGAACAAAAAAGAAGGAAATCCTACACCAATAACTTCTATGCCAAATTTCATCAAATCCTTAACCAAAGGATCATGTTCCAAATTCAACATTGTTAATGAAGCATTACTTTTTCGACTCAAAGCATCAGCCACTTTATTTGCTTTTCCCGGATGGTAATGAATTGTACAATCATAATCCTTGATTAATTCTAGCCATCTCCTCTGTCTCATGTTCAATTCTTTCAGAGTGAATATATACTTTAAACTTTTGTGATTAGTATATATTTCACACTTTACACCATAAAAATGATGCCTCCAAATTTTTAAATCGAAAATAACAGCAGCTAATTCCAAATAATGTGTAGGGTAATTTACCTCATGAGTTTTCAACTAACATGAAGCATAATCAATTACCTGATCATTCTGCATTAGGACGCAACCAAGTCCTTTCAATGAAGCATCACTGTAGATAACAGACTCACCATTCCTAGAAGGTAGTGCCAAAACTGGAGCATTCACCAATCTTCTTTTCAATTCCTGAAAACAATCATCACATTCTTTTGTCCAGATAAACTTAACACCCTTCCGAGTTAGCTTAGTCATTGGACTAGATAACCGTGAAATTTTTTAAAAAAACCTTCGGTAATAGCCTTCCAAACCAAGAAAACTACGAATCTCGGTTACATTTGTGGGTCTTGGCCATTCTTTCACATCCTTTGTTTTTGCAAGATCAATAGTAATCCCGTCTTTAGAAACAATGTGACCAAGGAAAGAAATTTGTTGCAACCAAAACTCACACTTTCTGAATTTCCCATACAATTTATTTTCTTTTAAGGTTTTCAAAATAACCCTTAAATTTCTTTCATACTCCTCTTTACTTTATGAAAACACCAAAATATCATCAATGAAAACAACCACAAACTTATCAAAGAACTCATGGAAAATTCTATTCATAAGTTCCATGAATACATCAGCTGCATTGGTTAGCCCAAAAGGCATAACTACAAATTCATAATGGTCATATCTTGTACGAAACGCGTTCTTCGGAATATATGCTTCCTTTACCTTCAATTGATGGTACCCTGATCTCAGGTCAATCTCTGAAAAATACTGAGCTCCCTGGAGATGATCAAACAAATCATCGATATGAGGCAAAGGATATTTGTTCTTAACAGTGATGTTATTAAATGCTCTATAATCAATGAAAAGTCTCATAGAACCATCTTTCTTTTTAACAAATAAGACAGGAGCACCCCATGGTGATGTGCTAGGTCGAATGAAACCTTTATCTAATAAATCTTGAAATTGCTCCTTCAACTCTAAAAGTTCAATTTGAGCCATTTGATAAGGGGGTTTTGAAATTAGATTAGCATCAGGAACTAAGTCAACAGTAAATTCAACTTCCCGATCTGGTATTATTCTAGGAAACTCATCAGGAAAAACATCAGGATACTCATTTATCACTGGCACATCATTAATCTGAACAGTTCCATTGTTTTCAACAATATGTGCAAGGTAACATTCATTTCCATCTTTTACAAGTTTCTCATCCTCTTGATATGTTATCAATAGTAAGGGTTCATTCTTGTACACAAACTGAAAGTATTTCTGAAAAGAAACTTCTTTAGCTCTACAGTCAATCTTAGCATGGTAAATAGAGAGCCAATCCATACCCAAGACAACATCAAAATCTACTAGAGGTAAAACAATAAGGTTTGCAAGTATGTTCTTTCCACGGATAAGGATAGGAAGATTCTTATAAATTATTTTTGCCTCAACATTTCCCCCAGGTGTTTTTACCACAAGTTCAGGATTCATTTCTTGAGATGGTATTCCCATTTTACTAGAAAATTTTTTAGAGATGAAAGAATGTGTAGACCCTGAATCAAATAACACACCGGCATAATCTGAAAAAACAAACAAAGTACCTGATACCACTTCATTTGATGGCCCAACATCTGCTGAAGTAGTTTCAAAGGATTTCACCACCCATTTCTACTTGTATTCTAACTGCTTCCCATCACTCGAGCTCTTTTTCAGACACTTTTTTGCATAGTGACCCATCTCATTACACTTAAAACATTTCACTAACTGTAAATCAAATTTGGTCTTTCTATTACTTTGATCTTTTTTAGTGCAATCACGAGCCTTATGTCCCATCTTACCACATCGGTAGCACTTTCCAGAATTCATAATACATTCCCCAGCATTCCTTTTACCACATTTATCACAAATTGGAAACTTAGTTTTCTTACCATCATAACTTTTTAAAGAGTTCTTCCCTTTCTCCTACCACCTTGGTCTCTTCTTCTATTGGTTTTTATAGGACACTTGATCATCGGAAAACTCTATTTCCACCTTCTCAGCACATTGAACAAGCTCTTCATAACTCTTGAACTCACGAGAAGCTAAATCCCTTCGATATTTTGGCTTTAATCCTGAGTAAAAACGATTGATTTTACTATCAAGGTCTCGGATAAAATTTGGAGCATACCCTGCCAATCGAGTGAACCTTTCTTCATAAGCAGCCACTGAGTCATCCTCTTGCCTCAATTCCAAGAATTTTTTTTCCATCCTAAGTCGAACAGCCTTAGAAAAATACTTCTCAAGAAACATACCTTTGAATTCATCACAGTCGAGGGCATCAATATCATCAGCATCCTTGATATTTTTAACCATCGACCACCACTGATTTGCTTCACCCTCCAAACGGTAAATTGCAAGACTAACTTTTGATTGTCTGAACACCCCATGACATCGAAAATCTTCTTCAGTGCTTTAATCCACCCTTCAGCTAGCACAGGGTCAGATGATCCTCTGAATGATGGGGGATTGTTGCCTCATGAAATGTTCCACCACTGACATGTTCCTCTGCGGTTGATCTGGCTGATCTCGTGCATGGATACCACCACCATTTATCACTTGAGTAAACTGTGCCATTACTACAAAAAACAATTCAGTTCCAATTCTGACCATCTCAGGATGCTAATTTGGAAGGTCATTTCCTTCTGTATGCCTTCCTAGAACTTCTTCTCTATTTCCTCTATGGAAAACCATTCTGAACAAACATGTCTTAGATGAAGCAAACATGGTAATCTTAAAATGTTATATCATTTCAATTTGACCATAAAAAACTATTTTTGGATAATCATTTAATAGAATTCTAACTCTTAAAGTTATCTAAACTGACCTTTGATACCAACTATAAGGCCCCAGCCTTAAACATTACTTAATCATGGGTTATTTCAAGAATACACATTGAGGATCTTTTCAGGTTTAGAGTTTTAGAGAATTAGATCATAAATCATGCATTACATTCCACATTTAGACAAAGTGGTTACATAAAAGATAGTATTCATTTTTTCCCATCAACGGAAACATATTTAAAACAAAACATGGATTCTTTCATGACACTTCCTTGACACTATCATCACATCATGTACCTTTCCCTTGACCTATGAAAAACACTTCAAATACATGGATGAGCATAAAAACCTCATTAAGGGATATAAAAATACGAAAAGGAAACATTAGTACATGTATACGTAAGAATCAATGAAATCATACTTTACTCATAAAACATAAGCATGTTAACATAACTCATGAAATCATAAGATTTATGAATAAATCATAGAAATCATAAGACCTAAAGGTAACTTGAGGCATTCATAACATTCTTACGTAGGGAGTAACCCTAATGGTTACGTTTGGAATACCCATCATAGTATATTCCCTAAATCTCTTCGTAGAAACCATAATGTTTAACCCCTTCGCGTTACCCAATGCATTGGAGTGCTATATTGGGCTCACCCACCCTTAGTTTATCATGGAACCACCCGTCTTCATAACAATTCCCAAGAACCATAACATAATCGTATCACATAAAACATGCATAAAGGAAACATAACATTTCCACATTTCAATCACAAGATATCAATACAACACATTGATATAATAAAAACATTATGAAAACCATTTCAATACCAAAATAAATAAAAAGTAAAACATGGTATTTATTTTTCATTTAAAAAAAATTTATGGCTTGTAGAGGAAGTCGAAACTCAAATAATGGTCACGGCGGCGGAGAAGTCGTTGTCACCGCATACGTACGACAAAAAAACATTCCTTTTGTCGTTTAGTAAAATTCTTCGTATAAAAAATATTCCTTTTGAATAGAAGTAAAATTAAACGGGGTTTATACACCGTATAAAAGAAAGTTGTGTATAAAACAAAATATGCCTCAATGAAAGGATATTGTGACGAAGTCCCTTACCTCGGGTCCGACTTGACTCGATCATTCTTTAACGTCCTGAATAATAAACTTGAGTTAATTTATACTTGATTAAGAACCTTTTTCAAGTTCATTATTTATTTTATATCACTTATTACCATGTTATGAACACTATGTAATTATTTAAGTTAATAATGGTCGTTTTGTCGATCATTGGTACTTGAGTCAAAAATAAACTCTGTATAATTACAAGTTGTTCATGTGGTAAAATATCCATTATATCCAAAATTATATTAATGATGTAGATATAATATATATCATATATATCCAGTATATACATGCATTTATAATATTACATAACATTTAGAGGTAAGAAATGAAATGCATCGTTCATGGAGATGGTAAGTCGTACGTATGCATGAACGCTACTTTCATTTCTATTTCATATTTTATGGAATGGAATCATAATGATATAAAGGTATATTATAATTACAATATAATATCATATATAATATCATTAACTCCATCCTTTATATGTCCCACATGTGGCATTAACGAATCAAATCACTTTGAGGGGCGGTAGTCCGCACTTCCAAAAATGAAGATATCGCGTTTACCCATAATGGAAACCATAAAGGTATTCCATAAATGAAAAATTCATAAGCTTAAGGAAAAAATAAACATATTATATATCATATATAAGTATAGTGACATCTTTATGGCCACCTTTTAAGGTGTTAGAAGAATATTGAACAATCATCGTTTCGTGAGGCAGAAATTCTCCATCCACGGAAACAGTATGCTCTTTAACCATTAGATGTAGGTGTGTGTTAGTGTAGCTCTAATAATTCTTATAACAAAATCCTAGTATATTGAAGATACTGGTTTTTTTACAAAATAAATGAATAAAAATAGTTTATGGGGTTGGAGAAGCAAAATAAAACAAAAGAACATTAGAGAAGTCTTTACCTTTAAATCGGGTAACTCCTCTTTGTTTGAACCAAAAGGGTTTCTTGAAGAGATTTATGCCTAAGTTCTAGGATGAATAGAGGTATGTGGATAGATAAAATGAGCAAAGCTTGGCCGATCCAAAGGCTTGAGAAGTGTGGGTAAGGAGGTAGAGGTGGGGGGATTTTATAAGAGGAGAGGAGGGGCACTCTTGGAATGTTATAAAATGTTACTTCATATTGAAATGTGTTTAGGATTTAAAAGGTCCCAAATTGATATATTTTGAGGATAAGATGATACGGTTCTGAAATATACTCATCCAATATGTCTTTGAAAATTGTAAGTCTTAGATTTTACATTATATTTTCATTTTATTTAAATCGTTCATTAATGAGGTAATCGTTTCATAATCATGATGTCATCAAAATTTAATTTATTTAATGTCTAAAAATTATAAAAAAACTACTATGATGTAGGAAATATTTTTATCTTTCCAATGGATATTTATAGTCCAATAGATCATTTATGTAGACAAAATTAAAAATGTTTTACTCGGGTGATACATTCTTTAGTGATATTCTCCTTTCTTTAAAAATAAAATGATAAAGTGTCACTTTCACCCAAAAGTGATTCCATGGGGTCCCTAAGTTTTTCACAAGGCATCCCATGGCCGGACATGACACAAAAAGTAGCATTAGGACACATTTTGGGGTCATTTTTTATTATTATGATATTATTTTATTATCCTTAACTACCTGATTACTAATTAATCAAGATAATTAAAGATAATTACCGATGTTACTATTCATAATGTCAAAAAAAAGAGTCTTAATTACATAATTTGGACCTTATGATTATAAATATGGAATCCATTTTACCAAATTACAAACATAGAAATTTCAATAATGAATTTAAAAATAATTCCCGTTGTCAAAACAAATAGCGGGTTTTTTTGAAACAATATCTATGAAAAATTTGGCACTTGTTTATGTCCAATTCCAAAGTGAAATTAATTATAATGAACACCATTGGATTAAATGTTAAAAAATATATTATAATTACACTTTAAAACCAATTAAAAAGATAATCTAACCATATAATTAAATTAGATGAAAAAGCATTTTTGATGTAAAATGCAGTATTTTTCACTATTCATTAAAAAATGAACATTGTCAGAAAAATACCAAAAATTTATCCAAAGTAAATTTAAATGTCCCAATCATAAAAAATAATTTTATTTTGACAAATATATCTTATAAAATTGTCAAAATATATATTTAAAAATGGTTCTCCATCAAAAGGTGGTAAAACAATCTTTTAAAAATATTAGTGTGTTACATGATTAAGATTGGATTTATTCTCATTTTAAGCCTCTAAAACACTATCTAATTCATAAATAGACATAGATAAGAATATCTATTATTCATTACTTACTTGGTATGTTACCCCTATTATATCCATGAAGCAATTTAACTCATTTTCCATTTCAAAATTTAAAGAATGATTCTAAAAAGATATATAATGAAAAAATATTATATTTATAACATTAATATAATTATGGATATTGTGGAGCTATACCCTATTCACGAGAACCAGAACATCTGTGACAAAACATGCATGAGAAAATGTAGCAGTTAACACATGAAATAATGGTAATAATGAAATATTATTAACAAACATGTCATAAGATGTTTTAAGAGGATAATATATGATATTATAAATATGAATATGATTTTTTCATAAATTATTAACTTTTTTAAAACCATTATACATGATTTTAATGAACATTAAACTAAAGGGAATCGTATGGTGAGGGATTTCATCTCAATTTCCATTCCATTGAGACATATTTGATATTATGTACCTATTTACTATTATGTAGTGTATATACTTACAATGGATACCCATTAATTCATGATGATTAATGTTTAAATTCAAGTTTATTATTTCAATGGGTTATAAATAAAAATTTACTAAAGAGGTAAGTATTTATTTTACAATCTCATTTTTTGGTATTGCCTTAATTTTCATTGAAAGAATATTATAATACATCCTTTATAAAATAAATATATTTTATTATAATCTAGATATTTAAGTATTTTCCATAATTTTTTCCAAAATTTTTTCTCTTTTTCACTTGAATCAGTCAAAGAAATTTTTTAAATAAATACATATTTCATTTCTATTTTAATTGGATATATTTTTCTTCCATGCCCATATTTTTTCAAAATTATCTTACAAAAGTCCTTTTATTACTCAAATGGTTTGTTAAGAACAATTTAAGTTATCTTTTTATTTATAAAAGGTTTTAAAGTAATATTTCCAAAAAAAATTAATGTTCATTTTTTACTTTCTTTATAAAAATTCAAAAGGAATGTTTTTAACATATATGGCGTTAATGGACTTCCTGATCACCACAACCATTTTATGATATTTATGTTATTGTATATGTTTTAAATTTTTTTACAAATAAAAAATATTTAATGAAATATTATTTTAATATTTCACTACCATTTTATTTATTTTCCTAAGGGATGTGATTTTATTAAAAAACCTATATTTTTTATGAATTGATGATCATCTCTTATCTATTATTATTTTTTTGGTCATTAACATTCTCTTGAAACATTCAATTTATTATGATCATTGAAAATGTTGGTTGGAGTAGAGTACTCAAGAGGGGGGGTGAATTGAGTATCTATAATAATTTATGTTAAAAAGTTTACTTAAAAATATTCCCCAATAAGAAAGTACACGGGCCAGTTAATCAAGGTAATACAGTTATAAAGGTTTGACTATTCAAATAACTTCTCGGAAGACTGATTAATTCTCAATGATATCAATGTGAGTTATTAATACAACTTTTGAAGTTATTCTAATAAGGAAAAATAGTTATAACTTATATCCAAGACTAATTATCAAAGTAAAATCTAGTTTTTTCTGAAATATACAGTAAAGCTGAGAAAACCCAAATTAAAAGACACAATGGATAAATAAAGTGGTTCAGTCTCAAGATGAGACTTAATCCACTCCACTTGGTGATCACCTGCCACCAAGTAGTCTATATAGATAAGTGATTGATCCCCACCCTGGATCAGGGTAAAAAAAATACACAGGACTGTCCAGGTCACACGACCTCTTCATTGTTCTTTGTGGGAATAAGCTACCAGGTCACACAAGGACCACTTCCACACTTATCTGTGGGAGTAAACAGATGTAATAAGATATTAGAGAAATGATATCTTGTATCCTTCAGTTTAACAAAAAAGACAATGTGTGTTTTTAATACATACACACACACACTTATCAAAAGCTAAAAATAGTACACAATAGAGAAAAGATGAAGATAAAGGATTAGAAGTGCTCTGAGTGTTATTCTATATATATCTAGACTTCTATGATGAATCATATGCAAGTATCTATTCCTATTGTGAAAAATAGAGTATCACAAGTCTGGTGCTCTGGTTTCTAGTTCAAATATGTGAGCTATGTAGCTCATGTTCTTCTAGTTGGTACTACAAATATGTTTGAAGCTCTGATCTATGGTAGTTTAGCCTTCAGAAATCAATAGTGCTTTGTGTGTTCTTTAGTAGTATGTTTCATGCATGAGTTCTCTTTTTCAAAAAATTATGCGCATCTCTCTATATGTTTCAGCAGCAGCTTATCTTTCTTTTAATTGAGGGTTCACATGTTGGAGCCAAAAGGATGCATGTATTCTACACCTCGTACCTCATATTGTCAGGTGACATGTCTACAAAGAAACTTTAATTATGTCAGTTCCATTTAATAACTTGAATATGATCGTTAGAAATTAAATTGAAAACAGAAAAAAAAAATATTAAAGGATGGTGTCATAGTTTTTCTTGAGATGGTCTCACTTGAAAATGGTGTCACGGGGAAACTGTGTCATAGAGAAACAATGTCTTCTGCTTTTCCTTTGAGTGATGATATAGTCATGGTGCCATAGATTTGTTGACATCTAGAACTGGTAGCACAGATACAGTGTTAGGATCATGGTGTCTCTGGTATTAGTGTCTAATCCTTTGTTAAAACTTTGACCGGTGCTTGAGTCACGGTGTCATGAGCACGGTATCAGGTCACGGTATCAGTTCACAGTGTCTGGGTCACTATGTATGGTCATGGTATCAGAAATATGGTGTCGGCGTTATGGTATCAGGGTCACGATATTAGGGTTATAGTGTCTAAGTCACAGTATTAGGGTCATGGTATTAGGGTCACGGTATTAGGTTCATGGTATTAGGGTTACGGTGTTAGGGTCACTGTATCTAGGACTTTTCCAAAATCCAAGACCAGTGTAAGACTTACATTTTCTCATACTTATCCAAATATCTATAAATAGTCTTAAGCAGTAACCTTCACATAATGAATTAAACATAATTTTTGGTAAAACATAATAGAAAAATATTAATCATAACCTATGAGATTCTGAATTTAAACCAGTAAATGTGGAATCATAAGAAGACCAACATGATTTAAACATTATTTTCATGATTTTCATGATTTGTATGATTTGTGGGCATTTATACATGATCAAACAGGAAGATTCCAATAATCTACCACTTCTTTATGATCACAAATCATGGAATGTATGAACTATCTAAAAAATGAATAATTTCATTCTTATTTATCCCCCTTTTTGGATTATCAAAAAGAAAATAAGAAGCACAAAATAAGAAGAGAATAAATTTAAAGACTAAACTTGAATATCAATAAGGAAAATTTAATTGAAAAGAAAAATAAGATAGAATCCAATATAGACATAGGACAAAAGAAAAAAATATATAGAATATTCCCATAAAGTATACATTCTTCGCTTCTCTTTAGAGGTAGTAGACATCTCTTTTCCCTTGGCAGAATTAGTAGGAGGAGCCACAGAAGTATAAGAGGAGGTGATAGTTGAGAGTGATCCAATGGTGTGAGAAGGAAGATACACACCTTCAAAAACAGAAGGGGAAAGGGTGGGTTTGGTATAAGAATGAGGCACAAATTATTCAAGAATAATAGGTCAGGTCTGGATTAGAGCCTAAGAGACAGACATGGTAACAGGATCAAAGATAGACGATGGATAAGGGGTAGAACCAGGTCTCAAGGGAGCAGCTGCAGGAGCCACTATAATAGTGCTTTTCATGTGGAGATGGGGATTCATCAAATTGATTAAATCAGTGATGACCTCACCACCATACTACATTTCTTTTTCAAATTCATCTTTATTCTCAATAAACTTTACCAAGGTAGGTGTGAATTATTTTATTTTCTGCACTTGGTCCTTAAATGCTTGAGTCACAGGAGGCATTTTCAAATTTTCCACAAGGTACTTGAAATGACTTGTCAATTGATGATATGTATAAATCCTTTTGAAGTATAAATACACCTTTTTTTAATCTCATCATAGGCTTTAGAAGCTTCCTTAGAGTACAGTCGAACCATTTCATGGACAAGTTCACTGTTTTGAACAATTTTTTACAGGCTTTCTTGAATAGATGGACTTTTCAATGATTTAAACTCTTTTTGAATAACCTTTATTATAAATTAACTATCTAACTAAGATTATTGAGCAATATTGGCTAAGGAGGAAGGAGCTGAGATGTCTACAGATGGTTTAGGAAGGCTCTTGAAAAAAAATTCAACAGTTTCCTTGAAAATTTTGGGCAAGGCATCAATTGAGGATGATAATTTTTGAACTTATTTTTCCAGCTTATCATTGTTTTATACTGTTTTCTCAAAAAAATATTATATTTGGTCGAATCAGTGCAAAAACATTTGTATCTATCTTTTCAGTATCTTTGGTCTTGAATCGAGCAACAAGAGGTTCAACAGTTTCAAACTCTTTCTTCAGTTCCTCAACAAAAGACCTTAAAGATCTTACTTCTTCTTTTAGCTGATGATTTTCAATTATTACTTCTTGAATTTCATGAAACATCCAAGGTTGAGTTTTCTATATAAGTTTCTCTAAAATCATACTATCATCCTATTCACTTAAAGGAGTTACAGGAAGATTTTGAGATTTTAAAATATTCTCAAAGCCAGCCAACATATTTTCTCCAAACACCTTTAAATCCCCATGGATTATAGAGCTCGGGGATTCTTGATCCCTCTTGGGTTCAGAGACCTCAATAGATTTAGGCTCCTTAGCAGGTATTACTCCTGGTAGAGAAAAATATTTCAATTGAAAAGCTATTATAAGATCAATTATTCTCATTGAGGCCACTTGAGAGTCTGAGACATCAAAATAGCTAGGGAATTTATACAAATTGTTCATAGGTCTTGTCTCAATAGAGATTTGAACTTGATTAGTTTCTAAAATGTGGTTTTCCTCTTCATCAATTTTTGAATTAGATCTAATAGTGAGAGACCTAGTCTCTTGCTCTATTTCTAGATTTGAAACAATGTGAGGCTCACCCATCTATGTTCTAGCTTTCCAAAAAGCTTGGTCCATTATTTCTTCAGCTAATAGGATTAACTCTGACTTAGCTTATTCTTCAGACCTTTCCACATCAGTAGGACATTCCTCAATAAAAGGTTCTTCTATATGTTCCTCAAGAATATCTTGCTCTTCTAGACTAGTATCAGGTCCTTCTTTATCAACAAATCCTTCATCAACTATTTCTCCACAAATTTGTTGTTCATCAAATTGTTCTTTAAGTAAGCCATTGTCTTCTTCTAAGAAAGATATGTTCATAGATTCAACTTCAAAATCCTCTACTTCTTGACTTGAGTATTCCCATAAATAATTAGATTCTTGGCCTGGTTCATGCTTTTCCTTAGGCCTTGAGGTATTTTCAATGGTATTGAACTTTTCATATAGCATTTCATTGTCCTCTACCCAAGACTTTTTCAAAGAATTCCATCTCATCTTCATCCTTATGAGTGTATTTTTTGAGATATAAAACTCATAACCTTCAATGTATTCTTTATTTGGTCCAACTACTTCTTTAGCAGATAGCATTGCATATATTACACTTGAATAGAACAAAGAGTTAAACTTTGAAGTAGTCTTGATCAATTCACATATGTGAAGTACAATATACTTACACAGATTAATCTTGTGTCCATTCTTCATAAGATGTATCAAGAATACATCTTGATACTTAAGAGTAGAAAATCCCCTTTTCTTGGACTAATAATATTCTGGACAAACTTAAACAGCAGCCTTGTCTCACCACCCAACTCACCAGCAATTTCCCTTATTTTATTCTTATTTCTAGTTAGACTTTCCAAAGATTCTTCCAAGACAAAAATATCATTGGGAGGAGGAGGTTCTCACTGATGATCCTCACATATTCCTTCTTGAGGTATTCCTAGGAAGGCATCCCATAAACTCAAGGAAAAATACACTTTTTATCATTAATCCAGCTTCTTACAACAAATTCATCTTTAGTATTGAATTTTCTTTAGAAAAGAAAGTAGCACAGCTTCATGTAATGAAAAATTAACAAGGTTACAAGAGTTGAAAGAAATTAATTTTACACTTATCTCTTTGGAGGATAAGAATCATTTTAATGGGTGTGCTGGAATGATAAGTGCAAGTACCTCTATAGGCTCCCATATTTGCAAGGCAATTAGTAAGTTGGTTGGCTTTGCGATAGACATGTGTTATAATATAATGCATTGAAGCGAGAGTGTCCAGAAAATTTATCCATTTAGTAGTGAGTTTCCAACTGGACATACTGATAAAAAACTAAGAAAGAATTTTTGGATAAATGGGTCATTTTTTCTTAGTAAACTAGTCTAACCAGCCCTGTTCAGTCAGAACTTTCAAGAGCAGCGACTTACTTGACATTATCCACTTCGGACATACTTCTTTTTCAGGAACGACTAATCTATTTACAAGACTAGGACTCAGAGTTCCTTCTGTTTATATTCACGATACCTTACTTTCTTTCTTGCGAGACCTTCTCTTCTCAGGAGTCGACAAAGAGGGTCACTTCATTCTGGGCATAAAATGTCGGGTTCAAGAAGGATAAAGAGTTAAAGGAGAGCATGAGATTTGGAAGGCAAGGGATTCAGTTTTGAGAGAGGAAAGATTGAGCGAATAGACAAGTAAAAAATATCATGTTTTTATCATTTAAGAAGTCCAAATATCATAAATAAAAAGATATAGAAAAAGAATAATAAAATAATCAACAGAAATATGGGAAATACAATTAAAGAAAAATAGAAAACTGATACTTTACGGTGAGACCAGAATAGGTTTTCATGGTCTCATACTTACGGTGGGACTCCAAACAGTGTGTCCATATCATTTGAGACAGTAAGTGTAGGACAGTAACTGAGAGACAGTAACTGTGAGACTATAAATATGAAACAGTAACTTCAAGATAGTAATCTTGTAAAACTGTGAAGCATGAAACCGTAAACTATGAAATAGTAAGTTCAAGGTCGTAAGACTTTCACTTAAAACTCATCATCCCTAATTCATGTATGATTTATTTATCCTTTAAGAATTTAATGGTTTAGTGAATATATCAGCAAGCTGATAAAAGTTCCGATGAAATCCAAAGTGATATCACCTTTTTGATAATGGTCTCTCAAAAATTATTGTCTTAAATCAATATGTTTTGTCCTAGAGTGTGAAACAGGATTCTTTGAAATGTTAATAGAACTTGTATTGTCACAATTTATAGGTACATGTCTGAATTGATATCCATAAACTAATAATGTGTGTTTCATCTACAAAATTTGTGCACAACAACTACCAGCAGCTATGTATTCAGCTTCGGCAGTAGATAATGCAAAAGAGTTTTGAATATTACTACACCATGACACTAGATACATGCCTAAAATGTGACATGTTCTAGAGGTGCTTTTTCTATCTAACTTACAACCACAAAAATCAGCATCAGAAAATCTAACTAACTCAAATGATTATTCTCTAGGATAGAATAGTCCTAGATTGGGTGTATGTTTGAGGTATTTGAATATTCTTTTAACAGTATTTAAATGAGATTCCTTAGGGTTTTCCTAAAAGAAAGCACGCATATGTGCAATAAACATAATATCAGGTCGACTAGTAGTTAAGTAGAGTAAGTTTCTAATCATTCCTCTGTAAGTGGTTTGATCAACAGATTTTCTATCTTCATCAAGAGTCGACTTACAAGTATTACTCATTAGAGTATAGCTACTTTTAGTGCTATCCAATCCAAAAAAAAATTAGAATATATTTAGTATATTTTATTTGATTTAAAATAATACCATCTTTATTTTGAAATATTTGAAATCCAAGAAAGAATTTTAGTTCACCCATTAAACTCATTTCAAATTCATTTTGCATCATTTTAGAAAACTCAATACATAAAGAATTTTTTGAAGATCCAAAAATAATATCATCTACATAAATTTTAAATATTAGAACATAATTTGAGATTTGTTTTATAAAAAGATTAGGATCATCTATACATTTTGTAAAACCTTTGGAAATAAGAAAAGTGATCAATCTGTCATACCAATCTCTTGGAGCTTTCTTTAAACCATACAAAGCTTTTGATAATTTAAAAACATGATTTGTAAAGTGAGGATTTGTGAAACCAGGGGGTTTTCAACAAAAACATCCTTAGCTATATACCCATTTAGGAATGCACTCTTGACATCCATTTGATATAGTTTGAAATTCAGATGTGCTGCATATGCAAGGAAGATTCTAATGGCTTTAAGTCTAGCTACTAGTGTAAAGGTCTCCTCATAGTCAATTCCTTCTTCTTGACTATAGCCTTGTGCAACCAACCTATATTTGTTTCTAACTATGTTACCAACTTCATCTACTTTATTTTTAAACACCCACTTAGTGCCTATGGTAAAAATTTCTTTGGGTCTATCAACAAGTTTCCAAAATTTGTTCCTTTCAAACTGATTAAGTTCTTCTTGCATAGTCATCACCCAAAATTCATCATTGATAGCATCATTGATGTTTTTAGGTTCAAGTTGTGACAAGAAATATTGATGTTAAACCTGATTTATAAGAGAATATCTAGTTTGTGTTCCTCTATCTATATCTCTAACTACATCATCTAAGGGATGGTTTTTAAGGGTTCTAATTGGTCTAAAGAAGGTAGGGCTAGTTATTTCAGGTCCATCATTTGGTTTTGGTCAATTATGGATTGAATCTAGAGAGTTTTCAGAACTATAAGTTTTCATATATTCCTTTAAATTATGGTTAAAGGATTTAGCATTAATGTATAGATTTGACATATCATCCTCAAGATTCTATAGAGTGGTCTTAGGCACATGTGGAGTTGTCTTATCAAACTTGAAATGGACAGATTCCTATACACATTTAGTTCTTTTGTTAAAAACTCTATAGGCTTTACTAGAGATTGAATATCCTAGAAAATTTACTTTATCACTCTTGGATGAAAATTTTTCAAGATTGTCCTTGGTATTAAGGATATAAACTTTGAAATCAAAGACTTTGAAGTATTTCACTTTGGGTTTTCTATTATTCCAAAATTCATATGGATTTCTTTTAAGAATATGTCTAATCAACACTATATTAATAATATAGCATGTTGTATTTACAGCTTTAGCCCAAAAATAAATAGGTAAGTCATATTCACTAAGCATGGTTCTAGCAATTTCTTGCAAGGTCATATTTCTTCCTTATACAAATCCATTTTGTTGAGGTGTTCTAGGATTATAGAAATTATTATTATAGCCATTTTGTGAGCAAAAGGATTCAAACTCTTAATTTTAAAACTCACGGCCATGGTCACTTCTTAGAGATTTAATTTTAAGTCCACTAAGTTTTTCTACAGTTTTAGCATACTTGGTGAAGTGAGAGTAGGCTTCACTTTTGTGATCCAAGAAGATGGTCCAAGTATACCTATAAAATTCATCTACATGAACATAAACATAGTGCTTTACATTTAAACTAGAAACTCTATATGGTCCAAACAAATCCATGTGAACCAACCTGAGAGGTTGAGAAGTTGAAACTTCTTTCTTTGGTTTGAAGGAAATCTTGTGTTGCTTTCCCTTTTGACAAGTATTACACACTTTATCATTTGGAAACTCTAGTTTGGATAGATCTTTGACTAAAATTTTTCTAGTTATCTTTATAAAGAATTGAATATTGCAGTGTCCACGTATTCTATTCCAGAGACAAGACTCTTTGTGAAATACATTTAAACATGAAGCATTTTGAGAAACTAAAGAATCCAAATTAATAGAATGTACATTTTCATTTCTTAATATAGAAAATACTAATTTATTTTTAGAATTAAAAATATTACAGGCATAATTTTCAAATTTAACATGAAATCCATCATCACATAGTTGTGAAATACTAATAAGATTATATTTTAGTCCATAAAAAAGTACTTTGGAAATTAAAACTGGGTTAGAGTTACTAATTTGGACTAGACCAGTGATTTTTCCTCTAGCATTGTCACCAAAATTGACATGCCCACGATAAATCTTTATTAGGTTCTTGAAGCATGAATAGTCTCATGTCATTTGTTCTGAACACCCACTATCCAAGTACCATAATCTTTTACAGGAGCTCTTCAAACAATTTTCCTACAAAATAGTCAAATAAATATAGAATTTGGTACCCGTATTTTTTTGGGTCTAGTGATATTAGAAACTAGTGATTTAGGAGCCTACATCTTCCACATAGGTTTCCTAAAATCATTATATAAAGTATTTGAGAAATAAACTTTATTTGGTCTATAAAAACTCAAAACAGTAGAGGATGTATCATAGTTTGAACTAGTAAAATGTTTTCCTGAACTGGGAATAAAGTTGTATATTCTATATTTAGAAAACAAAATTGGGTTTTCCAAAATTTATTTCATCAGGTTGATAGAAAATACCATTAATGTATTTTGGGGTAATTTTTTTACCTAGAATTTGTACCAAAACATATTTACCATTAGTAAACCTTTCAAGGTCCTTTTTCAATTGCTCATTATATAGCTTTAATTCATTATTTTCTTTGATTAATTGAACATTTTTCTCTCTTTCTAGAGCAAGTTCAGATTTAACAGTTGAGGAAAGAGCATATTGTATCTTTAGAGACTTTTATTTATCTTTTAGTTCATTATATGTATCTTCAAGCATATTTTAATACTCAAAAATCTCTTATTTAGACATATTTTCAGAATCACTTTCATCTTCATAATAATAGGAATTCTGTATAGTAGATTTTAGGGTTACCTCAGATGTGTTTTTCAGGAAACACATATTAGTTTTGTTATCCTATTCATCATGTGAAGAATTTGAGTCACTTGAACTATCCTTAGAAGCACTCCAAGTTGCTTTCATTGCCTTTTTATACTTTTTATCTTTGTCTTGATATTTCCTTTTATACTTGAGCTTGGGACAGTCATCCTTTACATGTCCCCTTCACTTACATTCATAACATACTATCTCATTATACTTTTCATTTTTTTTTCAATCCTTCTTCCAACTTCCTTTTTTATCATATATTCCTTTGAATTTAGTATTTCTGGATAATTTATTCCTTTTGTAAAATTTCTTAAACCTTCTAGCTAATTGATCCATCTCCTCATCACTGTCAGGTGAAGAGTATTCACTACTGGAACTTTCTACAAAGACTTGTAGTTTCTCCTTTTCTTTTTGTTTAGAGATAGTGGTATTAAATGCCACAAATTTTCTTTTGGGTTCATCCTTCTCTTCCTTGTTAACTTTTAACTCTTCTTCGTACATCATTAGTTTTCCAATGACTTCTTTGACATGTAGTTTTTTGATGTCACGTGATTATCTAATAGAGACATAAGTTTCTCTCCATATATCAGGTGAGCATCTAAGAATCCTCATGATTTTTTCTTTGGTTGAAACTTCTCTTCCTAGAGAGATCATTGTGTTGAAAATTTTGTTGAACCTAAGATACATGTTATAAATAGTATCATCAAGCTTCATTTTAAAGTTACCATATTTAATATTATAAGTATTAAGTCTCATTTCCTTCACATTAGTGGTTCCCTCATGTGAAATAGACAAGGTATCCCAAATTTCATGGGTTGTTTTACATGCATATATTCTGTTAAATTCCTCATATCCTAAATAGGAGTATAATGCATTCATGGATTTATAGTTATTTTTATAAGCAGTCTTAGTTGGGTCATCCCAAGTAGTTCTATCATTAGTAGGAATCTTATACTCATCTACAATTGAAGACCAAATTTCAAAATCCATACTTTCTAAATGCATTTTAATTTTAATTTTCCATTGGGCATAATTAGTTTCATTAAATAATGGTGTTCTGTTTGTTACAGAACCTTCTTGTCTATTGTCCATAGTAAAGAAATACTTTTAAAGAGCTATAAATTTAGAACTAATAGAAATTTACAGATCTTTAAAGTACAACTAAAATTATAGTTGAAAATATTTTAAATAGAACCTTAATAAGAATAAAATCCTTTAATACCAAATGTTTATTGGAGTAGAGTACTCAAGAGGGGGGTTAATTGAGTATCTATAAAAATTTGTGTTAAAAATTTTACTTCAAAAGATTCCCCAATAAGAAAGTACACAGTCCAGTTAATCAAGGTAATATGGTTATAAAGGTTTTACTATTAAAATAACTTCTCAGAAGATTGATTAATTCTCAGTGATATCAATGTGAGTTATTGATACAACTTTTGAAGCTATTTTAATAATGAAAATAGTTATAAATTCTATCCAAGAATAACTATCAAAGTAAAATCTATTTTTTATGGAATATACAGTAAAGCAGAGAAAAATAAAATTAAAAGACACAAAGGATAAAACAAGTGGTTCAGTATTAATCCACAACTTAATCCACTCCACTTGGTGATCAACTTCCACCAAGCAGTCTATATAGATAATAAATTGATCCACACCCTAGATCGGGGTAAAACAACAGTACACAGGATTGTCCTGGTAACATGACCTCTTCCATTCTTCTTCATGGGAATAATCTACCAGGTCACACAAGGACATATTCCACACTTATCTATGGGAGTAAAAATATGTACGAAGATATTAGAGGAAGTATATCTTATATCCTTCAGTTTAATATAGGAGACAGTGTGTTTTTTTAATACAGACACACACACACTTCTCAAAAGCTAAAAACAGCACACAATAGAGCAAAGATGATGGGAAAGGATTACAAGTGCTCTGAGTGTTATTCTATGAATCTATAGACTTGTAAGATGAAGTAGATGCAGTAATTGAGTCCTCTTGTGAAAAACAGAGTATCGAAAGTCTGGTTCTCTAGTTTCTAGTTCGAATATGTGAGTTATGTAGCTCATGTTCGTCTAGTTGGTACTGTGAAGATGCTTGAAGCTCTGATCTATGGTAGTTCAACCTTTATGAATCGATAGTGCTTCATGTGTTCTTTATTATTATGTTGCATGAATGACTTTTCTTTTTCAAAAATTCTCACACATCTCTTTGTATGTTTCAGCAACGTCTTATCTTCCTTTTAATTGAGGGTGCACATGTTAGAGTAGACAGGATGCATGTATTCTGCACCTCATACCTCATACTGTCAGGTGACATGTATATAAATAAAATTAAATGATGTTAGAGTCATTTAATAACTTTAATATGACCATTAGAAATTAAATTTAAAGCGACAAAAAAATATTAAAGGATGGTGTCACGGTTTGTCTAGAAATGGTGTCACTTGAAAACAGTGTCACAAGGAAATGGTGTCACAGAGAAATGGTGTCATAAAGAAATGGTGGATTATCCTTTTCCTTTAAGTGATGATATAGGCACAATTCCACAGATATGTTGACATCTGAAACCAGTAGCACAGATAAGGTGTTAGGATCACGGTGTCTCTGGTAGCGGTTTCTAGTTCTTTATTAAAACTTTGACTAGTGCTTGATTCACGACATTAGGAGCACGATATCAGGTCATGGTATCAGGTCATGGTGTCTGGGTCACTGGTTCTGGTCACGGTATCAGGGCTATTATTATGGGTTATGGTATCAGGGTCACGGTGTAAGGGTTACAGTGTTTGGTTTAAGATATCAGGGTCACAGTGTTAGGGTTATGGTGTGTGGTTCACGGTATCTGGGACTTTTCCAAAATCCAGTACTAGTGTCAGACTTATGGTTTCTAAAAATTATTCAAATATATGTAAATAGTCTTAAGCTGTAACCTTCACAGAATAAATTAAACTTAATTTTTGGTAAAACATAATAGACAAATATTAAGCATAACTTGTGAGATTTTGAATTTAAACCAGTAAACATGGAATCATAATAATACCAACATGATTTGAACATGATTAGCATGATTTTCATGATTTTCATGATTTGTGAGCATTAAAACATGATCAAATAGGAGGATTCTAACAGAAAATTACATTAATTTTAAATATACATATACTTTGTGTCATGGATATGATTATTTCTTAAATCGTATACCATTTTTACATATAGTGTTTTACTATGAATTTTGTTTTATTAACTGAGGAAAATACTAATAAATTTATATTTTTTACTCAATACAGATATTTATTGATAAGGAATATTGTTTATAAATTTAATTGATCATTAAATATATTATTAATTCATTATACATTCACTGATGGGTTGGGGATGATTATAGATAGCCCCTCGATGTATTTATGGGTCTCATAAGACAAATCAGTTGGCCAGATTAAATGGGTTTTTGGTATATACCTACCCATAAATTCAATTATCTTAGCACTATGATTTTGTGGTAAATATATTAGGATGTATGAGATCAAGATGTATAATATTATACATTTCCTTCATTTAGAATTCAATTATTATTATCCATGAGATTATTGCAGTGATATTATCCATAGATACATTTTATGATCAATTTATTGATTAAATGGAATGTGTTTCCAGCTATTTACCTTTTCATATTGATTATTCCTTATTTATTCTTGATATATTCCATTGTATGCAACCCTTAATAATAATTTGAGCTCACCATTATTTTGTTTCCTTTCCCCAAGTTATGAAGAATAAATATTTGAATGGGTTTCAAGGATGCAAAATGTTTACTTTTATTGTGTTTTATATTTTATTCTTGATGTAAAATGGGTATCATATATGTATCTGGCTCTCTAAGACTACTAAACAGATTGGTTATTCATTATTATATCCCTTGTATCTATACCAATGTAATAAAGTATATATAGACTCTGAGTTACTAGATTTGGGGTTGTTACACTTCTATTTTCAAAACATATATGGAAATTAATCATTAAATATAGTAATACATAGATAAAACTCCTTAGAGATCTTGACTTATACTATCATCATCTCTAACATGTGAATAAGGTTATGTGAGTTTAGAAAAACCTTCTTTCTACATTAAAATATCAATGGGTACTTGATTAATATATTTTTTGACAACCCCACCTAGAGGATCCTATATATTTTACCAAGTTCAATCATTACTTTATTGAGAATTCCTAAAATTTACTAAAGGAACCTCATAAAGTATATGAATTTACCTCTAGCTTCACCTTGGAGTAGTTCATGATATCTAGTAAAGATAATTCTAAAATATTTGTGGGATACCTTTATTTATAAATGTTTATTTTTCCAAGAATTCAACAAGTGAGTGTGTTAACAACCCATAAGAGTTTTATCTCAAAAGAGTCTAAAATATTTTGGATAGATAACTACTTGAAAAATAATTATCTCCCTCATCTAGGTATGAGTTTTACAATTATATTCATAATTTATTTCTAATATTAGCCATCAAAATATAGTGTATGATAAAAACATTTATTTCAAATGAAATAATGTCTCATTGTGTTAAATATAACATTGAGATAAATGTTTTAGTAACACTTAATACGTATAATAGTTTAACTATAATCTATCAATTGGGAAATCTGAAGCCATGTGATTCCCATTTTTTATATAGGAATCATCCTTTCTCAACCACTTGTATAATTCACCTCACTTATGAAAGTATGTGCTTCTAATTTTTTATATATGAGTCACCCTTTCTCAACCACTGGGATAATGAACTTCCCTTATAAATCTATATTCTTCTCTCTACTGACATTAGAATCAACCACTGGGAGAACACACCTTACTTATTAAACTATTTACATATGCTTATCATTACAGATATAGGAATCACCCTTTCTCAACAACAGGGAGAACACATCTTACTTCTATGGTTCTTGTATTAAAATAAAAATGTATTAAATACCCAATAAGCGAGATAGAAACATAACATACTATGATAAATATATTCTTGAAGTATGCATAACTTTTCTTTCTCCTTAAATTCATTGTGGTTTTCCTTTCAAATGACATTTCTATCCACAAGGGAAAAAATAACCTCTCATTCACCACACTGCTTTTGAATATTTTGTCTCCTAAAAAGTCATTGTAAAGGAACCATTGACCTAGATTTTATCATAGGGTTTTCAACCTTGCATTTTTATATTATTCATCATAATGGTTGTGGAAATTAGTTACCCCGTAACTCTTTTTTACCTGGTTAAGCTTAGTCAAAATATTATTGAGTTGTTCATGTGTATTATTCATCTCATTATTCTAGATGCATAAGGATGACTTGGAATATAAGGATGACTGTATGATATTAATGGATAATTTATTATCCATATAGAAGACAAAATTTGATAATTGATCGATGTACTTTAGTATCCTAAAGACAATATTGATAGCTAAGAACGCCCTTCTAGTTTATACTAGTAATGTGTAGTGATAATCGCATTTATCTAAATCCTCTATTTCTATTTATCAAGATATGAGATATGAGATTTCATGGTATAGGAATCCATGTCCTTATGTGTAATTATTATTTCTCCCGAAATAATTGATATCCTAATGCAATAAATAGTTAGAGCATCTCGATGTACCTCTTATAGGAACCCTTCTCTCATTTGCTTGCTTAGTGAGTTGGTTGAACAAGTGTAGGGTACTCCAACACATTATATAATTTTTTCTATAGTAGTTAAGTGTATAAACAATTGTATTACCCTTGGAAATATGTTCTAGTGAGGTAATGATATGCATCATAAATGGACACAGTGTTATGATAATTTCAATTACCATACTCTTCATTAATTAAAAGCATATTTTAGTTTTATTGTTATTACCAAAACATTTGACATAATAAATTCTATTTATTAGTCTCCCACTATTTTATAAAAACCCAATATCCCTCACCATTGGTTTCGAAATATCTTGTTGCATGGATATTATAGTGGCATGGATCCATATTCCCCTTATCATAAACTATATGGGGGCATGATAAGTTATTCAAAGGTATTTAGGTAGGAATAACTTATCAACTGCATTAACTCGCTGCTCCTTGATCCATTGAGTATACTCCCTCATCCTGAAGTCATGGACTTGGATTTCCTTAACACTTGCCTACTAGTTTCACTAAGTCTTATAGAGGTTATCAAACCTTAATGTGAACTACATTAAGTCATCCCAAAACTCAAGTTAAGACTCCTCGATAATTAAAAGAACCCCAATATGGGTTGGTTAAGAACTTTGAACTGTGGTTGTATCTTAACCTGAGTAATGGAATGGTTTTGATTTAATATATTATTGAAGGGGTTTTTATCTTTATGTGTAAATTTTCTATTTTATCGTATTATATTCTTGTTAAAATTAAGCATATTTTACTTAAGTAATTATCCATGTCTAGATAAAAAAAAATTCATGATACTATTTTATTTTAATTCCATATTGTATGCTTGTTAATTAATTTATTTAATGATAAATTATCCATAAATAGTTAATAATGAAACTAACATAAATAAAATAAATTTGACTAATCATGAACTTTTCTAATGGTTGTTTTATCAATAAAATGGTAAACCAACCCTTAAACCTAGGGAAATAACTCTTAGAATCATGTTTATTTTGAGTTATATCATTCCACCTAAGCTCATGTGTACCTCCTAGGTTGGTTTCACCTTAGCTCTAAACTTTAATCACCTCCACTCACCTAAGAGATCCATCCCTTACATATGATTTTACTTATATGTGGGAAGGGAGAACTAATGGAATAGTTAAGGGGGTTTATATAAAATAAACCATGGAAACACATGTTTTACATAGTATAGAGAAGAGGATAACTTGTAGGACATCATTTTAATTGAATAATCATAAATTAAAAAAAAACAATCACATACATGAGTCGTTCTAAGCTCATTATCATACACACATGAAATTAATGAAAAAATTTAAACCAGATATTATTCACTTTAATTCATTATTTATTATTAAGATAAACATGTTTTAATTAATTCAATTAATTATTTATTTATTTATCTTAATGTCCATCCGAAAAATCTTCGGGATACCCATCATTTATGGAAATGTGGAAAGTAAATGGATTCACCAATATATTTGGATAATTACGTGGAATTAATTGAGCATTTATTAATTATGAAAACCTTATTACATAGTAATCACACCAGTTGTTATCTATGTAATTTGGTTTTAATGTTGTAATTAATTTTTCATGTAATTTAATTCTGTTTATTACTTGGTAACTACACAGCATGTGCTAACGAGATACATGTCATGTGTTTCACTTACCATGTGTCCAGGATATACGCCTAGGGAATTGGTGTATATCTCCACCAAGATACACAACATGTACTAATGAGATACACGTAGTGTATATCTCTTGTTTTCTATTTGTGAAATACACCTATGGGACCAACATGTTTTTCGAATGTGAAAAATTATAAGGTACATTTCATGTATGCCAGTTAAATAGAGTGCAACCTTCACGTTGTCTAGTTGATAGTCTCATGCATCATGTGATGCACATTTTACCACTTAGATTCTATAAAATTCACTACGAAAATGCATAGAATATGTGAATGTAAAATATACAATGTGCAGGTATAATAAATGTAAAGTAGTAAAGTAAATATAACCCATGTAAATCTAAAGCTCCGCATGGGAAATTGGTTGAAAAAACCTTATTCGGCCTAAGCTGGATTTCTCTAATCATAGGATCATTAGTTGAACAAGGACCCAATGAACATAGCCAAGGCATCCAAGTATGAGAATCATAAGGGATTCAGGGGAGACCCATGGAATCCATGACCTTATAAGTTCAATCTCACTCATAGTGATCAACCTAGATGTTATGATATGGGGTATGAGTGTAATATGAGGAATGAACCCTTGTAATTCCACCCCAAAAGTTTCTAACTGGTCCTAGAAAAAATTCCAAGGTAATCTCATGATAGAGTTTATTAGAGTCCAAGGAGATCATATATAGAAGTCTGTGTTTGAGGAAATCAAGACAAATATTAGGATCTCATCCTAGGAATTAATATTTTCTAGAGTGTGTAAGTAAATCATCATTGTTCATCCAATTCATTCAAATATCTAAGAAACTGGCTGAGACCATGTGTGTAGTCTCACTTTGTGTTCACATCAATGAATAATCTAGAATCTTATGAGTTCGCTTAAGGCATTATGGGTCAAGAATCCAAGTCTTACTCAAGGATTTTCATACCTTTATAGTGATCTAGTTCTATAACAGTAATCAAGAATTATATAATAAGTGATAAAAGGTCAAAATAAGTATCTATACCATTTTACAATACAATTAATATATTCAATTAATTCCTTTTATAAGTGTCAAACTAAACACACCTGAGGTGTGTTTAGGTTAAAATAATGAAGTATTATCAAGTCCATTAAATCAAATGCACCATAAAGGGTAGTTCAGGTCGAGTTCATCAACCTCCAATGGTGTCAAGGGTCTCATGGAACATCAATTTCACAATATAAGTTATTAATTAATGGAGTTACACATTTTAGGGGTAATGCATGGAAGTTTTATCATGTGGCATAGCAGCATGTGTCATGAACATCTATACTTTTAGGAAAAAGTAATATACCATATACCTTATCCCTATAGAATACTCATCATCTTGTATTGTCCTCGTATTTATGTTGGAGTAAAAGAAAATGAAAAACTAGAAAAAATCCTTGAAAATAGGGTATATTATCTTGTATGGAGATAACCTCGAAGATGGAAAATAAAACTGAAGAAGGAAAGTGATAGAGTGTTTGAATTATTGAGGGTGATCCAATGAAACTGATGGTGAAGGAATATGATGCAAGATGAGAAAGATCCCTCAAATCCTTGAAGAGGTAAGAGGGGAGACATTCAGAGGGTCTTTTATGAAAATTATGAGAAGAAGGATGGATTTATACTTAAATTAAATAGGGGAAAATATTATATTATATATTTTTAATAGGTTTCATGGTTTGGTCTCATGGTTTTCCAAACTGTTTACTAACCATGTGTACCTACTGTACAAGTGCACTAGACTTCACAAATTTTATGATCACAATTAGACAAACCATGTTTGGTGAACCTGTAGTAAATTATAGAGGTTTCATGGTTTACTAGGCCCACTCACATGGTTAAACTAACCATGATCCTCCCTTTTCAAGCCGCATGGTTGAGGTTCACGATTATCCAAACTGTTCTATAACTGTGCACCTCATTCTGTTTCCCCCAAAACCTTTACTTTAGGACCCCAAAACCTTATGAATTATTCTAGAACCATCACTAATCCATTTGGAGCTTCCATTTAAATAATAATTAGAGGTTTGAAATTTTTTAAAATGGATTTTTACCTCAATAGAAAACTAGGATCTTAAAACCTCTCATCCTTGCAACAACTCGTCCCTGAGTTACCCTTCTGAGGGTTGTTGAACTACATCCGATAACAAGTTCAGACACTACACATGTATATTAGACTCTTATTCACATTTCTTCTCTTGTATACAGTCATGATTCCATAGCACCCAAACCTAAGGAACCATCCTACCTTGGAGAGTCTTCATTATATGATCAATGATATTAACATGATACTCCTCAAAAGAAGCATCAGCCTCCAACTAAACTTCCTCATTATTAAATACATGATATGGGTTGGAAAAGTAATTTTGGATTTAATAAATGAGGAATACATCATGAATTTCCTTATACCATTGAGGAATATCTATTATATATGATATCATCCCAAATCTCTCCAAAATATCAAAAGGCCTAATGAATCTAGGTACCATATTACCTTGTCTCTGAATACATAGATGCCCCAATATAGAAGGGACTCGAAAGAATACATGATCCCCTACCTTAAACTTTATAGGTCAGAAATGGTGATCATAATATGTATTTTTTCTATACTAAGTTGTATCTATATGTTTTCTAATCAATTATACCTATTCCAATGTCTCATAAATGAGATGCAGCCCTAGTAAAACTGCCTCTCCCACCTCTAACCAGCATGTAGGTAATCAAAATAACCTACCACATAGTTCCTTATAAGTATCCATATCAATATTCACTTTAAAACTATTATCTTAAGAAAAATAAGCAAGAGGTAAGTGTTTTTTCCAATATCCTTCGAAATCAAGGACTTGTGAACAAATCATGTCCTCCAGTACCTATATAGTACGCTCAAACTGACCATCAGTCTGAGGATGGTATGTTGTACTCAAAAGTACTGATAAACGAAGAACCTTTTGTAACCCTTTCTATAATTTATAAGTGAACCGCACTTCCCTATCCGATATAATGGTATGTATAATCCCATGAAGGAATATAATCTCTTGGAAATAGAGTCTACCAATATCATCCACTAAGAAAGTCTCCTGAATAGAAAAGAAGTGGGTGATCTTCATCAGCTAATCCATGATTTCCCACATAACAACACTTCCATAAGGTGACTTTGGTAACCCCATCACAAAATCCATGGTGACATTATCCCATTTCCCTTTCAGAATGGTTAAAGGATGTAAAAGACCATCAGGACACTAGTGTTCTTCCTTCACTTGTTGATAAGTGGAACACCAAGTAACAAATCCTGTAATATCCTTTTTCATCCCAATCCACCAATACTGGTGGTGAATATCATGATACATATTTTTAATTCTGATATGTACTACCCATTTATAATAATGAGATTTTTCCATTAGTTCTTATCACATATCTATAGGAAAATAGACACGTCCATGGATATGCAAGATCTCATCCTCATTGAAAACCTAACCAGGTGGTGATTCTTCACCCAAAACACTTTCCCTCATAACCAATACTTCAGAATCAGAAAGTTATCTCAACTTCACTCGATCCAGAAGTGATGAAGACACTAATAAATTTGTGAGGATAGGTTGATCATGACATTCCTAAAATTCCAAATGCATTTCAAAAAAAATATCTATTAAATATTATTCACTATTAGCTTCCTGAATATCTTGAGTCTAAGTCTTTTAGCTCAAATCATCATAAACTACATTGTGTTTACTTGGAATGCAAGAAACCTAAAATTTAAAATACTTAATATATTCAACCCATCTCTATTGTTAGAGGTTCAATTCATGTTGATAGAATATATATATATATATATATATATATATGAGGATCTTATTTTCCATGTACACCATGAACCGCTCCCCCAATAATTAATGTCTCCAAAAATGTAAGGCCTGAAGAAAATATGCTAACTCGAGATTATGTGTTGGGTAATTATACTCATGAGGCATCAACTAATAAGATATGTATTCCATGACTAATTCCCCTTATATAAAAAAAATATCCCATCTAGATTCCTGACGTGTCACAATACACTATATAGGTTCTTCCAGGATTAGAAAGAATTAGGATCGGTGTTGAGTTCAGCCTTCCTTTCATCTCCTGAAAGGACTTCTCACAAGTTTCAGTTCACATGAACTTTACTCCCTTCTTTTTCAATCCTATATGAGGTGATGAAATGCATAAAAAGTTGTGGATGAATCATCGATAATAATTTTTTAGTCCTAATAATATTTTAATATTAAAAATATTCTTAGGTTTCTCCCAAAAAATAACATCTCTCACCTTATCTGGATCCACAGATACCCCATATTTTGAGATAATGTGACCCCGGAATTGAACTTTGTCAATCCAAAAGTGTCACTTTTGAGTTTGTCATATATTTGGTTCTCCCTTAGTGTGCTAAATATGATGTTAGGGTGTTTTTTATAATCATGTTGAGTCTAATATTACACTAATATATCATCCAAAAAATCTAACACAAAGGAATCCAAATATGGGTGGAAAACTTGATTCATCAAGTCTATAAAGATAGTCGGTGCATTCTTTAGACCGAACATAATAACTAGATACTCATACAATCCATGCATGATTTTAAAAGTTGTATGTGGTATATATGAGGGCCTGAATCTCACCTGATGATATATCGATCTCAAATTAATCTTTAAGAATACCCTAGATCCCTAGAGTTGGTCAAAGATATCATCTATACAAGAAAGTGAGTATCATTTCTTAACTATAAGCTGATTCAATTGGTGGTAATCCACACATGGCCTTAGGGTACCGTTAACCTTTTTGGTGAGAATCACTAGTGAACCCCAAGGTGAAGTACTAGATTATAGAAACCCTTTTGGTTTCAAATTCCTCTAACTACCTATTGAGTTATTGAATCACAGTAGGATCCATCTTTTATAGGATAATAGACATTCGTTCAACTCCTAGAACAAGCTTGATGTTGAACTCTACCTCTCTCTCGAGTGGTATACTAGAAATTTCATCAGGAAAGACATCTATAAAACATTCCACCGCTAGAGTAAAGACAAATTTTCTTACTCTTTGACCATCAAGATAAATTCTATAGATATAGGCTGACACTTCACCTAACCCATTATTCTCAGGTCTATCTCGAGTTTCCTAGACATCCCATTCTCGCTTGTAAACATAGCTACCTCCCTTGGGTTATGATAAAGAAATTATTTAGTGATAAAAATCATTATGGGCTTAAAAATATACCAAACAGACCATCCCAATAATTATATCAAATCCTATCATATTGATGATGAAAAGGTTCCAAAAGAAACATTAGTCTCCTATATCAAGAGGACACTCCTTACATTAGTAAAAATTATCTAACCATAATCCCAACGGAATGTCAAGATACATCACCCTACAAATGTATTCAATATTGATACTAAGGATACCCATTGAATTCATAGATATAAATGAGTGTGAAGCACCTGTGTCAAACAAAACAGATCCCATCTTCTCACCTGGATTGGTTCCAAAGATCCCACTCTATAACTTGGATTTGGTGTAGATCCTCTCTCACTATGATCCATTGTAAAGGTCCTACAAAATCTCTAGAGATGTGCCATCTTGTCGTAGGCTTGTAACTCTCCTCCAATGGCCCAAAGGCCTTCATTTTTTATTGATTTTTGATAATACACCTTTCAAGGGGTGAGGTGGAACCCTTACAAGGCCTGTAGGCGTAAGCATTATGTGGCCCGTAGGCCTTAGAGAAATTCATTGCCCGTAGGCTTCAAACATTACATACAACCCAGACTAACTACTTGGAACTGCTCCTCCCCAGTATCCTCATTGTGAAATCAGCTTTCCACCTTTGCATGGTTGTTCTTCTAGGATTTCTCGTGCATGCACAGGCTTGTCCCGATGGCAGGTTTCATACCCTCTCATTCTTGCAATCCGTTTAGCTTCTTCTATGGTGAAAGATCCTTGCTCCTCCTTCTGAAGCTTGTTCCTTGTAGGTTGTCTGGTTTTCATATGCACTTTAAGGTGGCCCGAAGGCCTTGAGGTGGCCTGAAGGCCTTACTGGCCTGAAGGCCTGGGTGGCCTGAAGTCCTTAAAGGACTCGGAGACTAAATCGGTGTCCCGAAGGCCCAAATGGGGGCATATTCATGGATTCTACAGTGCCAAACAGTGCCTACTATAGTTCCCACTATAGTACATAATGGGTCTGTGTTACACTAGGGATTCATTGGACCCAGCCTTCCACACTTATGGCATATCCTATAACTATTAGTGCATATACTTTGACTAATTCCCTTATGAGAAGTCTCAAAAAGATGATTCCTGCCAGTGGATGAACCACTTACCTATTTAGGTGCTAAACTACCATGTCTCATACCCATATATTACATTTGGAGATAAGGGTTTGGTTCACTATCTCAGATATGGTAGTCAGTCATAAGATGTTCGCTTGAGATCAAATGGAATACCTGATCCCATCCTCAAAATGTATCACCCTAGATAGCTCATAACCAACAAAATCAAGCACAAAGTGTTGTATCTCCATAAAATGAGCTGAATAATCCATGGTGGATATAATTTATTGATCTAGATTCATGAACCCCCTTATTCGATTGGATCTCAGTGTTTCTGAGAAAATTAATCATAGAAGGTAGCTAGGAATTCCCTCCATACCATGCCCCAATGTTGATCTACCTACATAAGAACATCCCACCATCGCTTAGATGATCCATGAACCACATACATTACAAGCCTAAACTTTCTTTTTAAAGGAATATCCAGATGTTCAAAGATCATTTGAATATCCTATAACCAAGATTCTATAGACTAAGGACCACTTTCCCCCAAAAAGGTAGAAGTGTTTTATTATTGTAATTCCATGGTCAATTCTAACATAGATAGTGCAGGTCGTGGATATCCCTTTATGGATTGTACTATATGTATAAAACCCTCTCTAAGATAGGCATAAATTCTTGGTCCAGGAACAAAAATTGGTAATATGGTAGGTGTCGCAGGTGGAAATACTGGTGGTTTAGGTCCCAACACTTTAGAAGCATGGTCGTTGCCACCTTCTTGGGACTCAACCCAAGGCCATCATGGAGGCTTATATCTACAATGGCAAGAAAATGCCTCAAAACAGGATAAAAGATAGAAGGGATTAATGATAAGAAAATAAGATAGGTACAAGGCCTTACTATAAGAGACTCACTAACCCACTACCTGGTTCTAAATTTAGGTCTAAAGGTAAGGTTTCAAGTCTTAGTCATAAGGGTTATATTATATAGAGTATCAGTTGCAAGTTATAGAGGAAAAAAAATTTAATTTTCAATTGGAATCCCCATTTAAGGGAAACCATTTTTTCAAAATTAGAAATTTATTTTATCAAGAGTTTATATAATGTTTTAGTTATACAGTTTTTCCATTCCCAAGTTATAAATACATAAAATTTATAAGTTACAATTATCATTAAATTTAACAACAACCATACTTTTACATTTGGTTTTAGAATGTAACAAGTTTGTATATGATGGTTTAGTTATATGGATTTCCATTCCCAATTTATATAGTTATAACCATATAAATTGAAATTGATAGTCCATTTAACTGTAGTCAACTAAATTTTTATGCTATATAACCAATTTTCTATAGCTCAAACCATGAAAAATTGGTTAGGTGAGGTTCCATCATCAATATATGTGGGAAAACACTATTTAGGTTGATGCAGACACTTTAAGTAACCAGTTTTTTCTCCTTTTTCCTATAAGAAACGTTAGAAGTCACATGTATAGAAACCAATGCACACATAGCTAGGAAACGTTCATTTAAGAAATGAAATATTCATGGCATGGAATAGGATGACACAAAAATTCTACATGCCTAAAAAGATGTATGAGTTAATTCCTCCTTTCCATTCCATACAAGGATATAAATCTATAAAACATAACATTCAAAATCATGTGCATTACCCAATGGTGAATATAGTATAAGAATAACATGTATAAACTAAAACAACAAGTATCATCCCTAGAAACTTGGATTTTTCCCCTGCGCGTGGGTTAGATACTCCCATGAATAGCTTATTACCAAGTTATGACACTTCCTAGTCTCCTATATACCAACCCTAAATAGTAAGAAAAATGAAAAAAGAGCATATGATACCACTTTGTGATGTTCCATGCCTGGTTCACTCATAAGTAATGAACCCAAGGACCACATGGCCTCAACCACACCTCCATGTATACCAGAGGATAATGACTATAAGTGAGAGTGTATGGTGGTATGGTGGGGAGACTATACTATATTTATAAAAGTGTAGCTTGGTGATAAATAAATAAAGTGAAAACATTATATTAATACAGTGTAAATAAACCATCCAAATAATAATAGACAGACATAAATAGTAACAGAATCACATATAGGTGATTATTTCATGATCTGATACAAAATATGAGTAGGTTGACATGGTATTAGGCATAAAACAGTACCATCATATACAAAAAGAGAACAAAAGACCAAAAACAATTGTCTCCATGATCATCTTGAGTACCCGCTCAGTCATATTCTCTCAAAATCTCATCCTAAAAATAAATCAAGCATCCATATCCAGGCACTTCCCTTTATCCCTACTTACATTCATGATATTTTTCTAAGTACCAAGCAGCATCCTGAACAGAGTGTGAGTAAAACTCAGTAGGCCACCACCAATGGTGTCTAATGAAAATTCAGCCTGTGAATATAAAATTTATAGTTTGAAATTATAATAAATGTAACACAATAAATTAAATATAACCCATATCGAGCTCAGACTTCTCATGGGATACCCGGATGACCCTACCTGGTTCGACCTTAGCTGGATATCTCTAATCATGAAACCAATAGTTTTCAAGGGACCCAAGGAATATAGCCAAGGAATCTAGTTATGATAATCATAAGGGATACATGGGAGACCCATGGAATCCATGACCTTAGAAGCTCGATCCAACTCACGGTGATCAATCAAGATTGTTAGGCTATGGGGTATGAGTGTAATCTGAGAGATGAATCCTTGGTATTCCACCCTAAAATTTTTGTTACTAATCCCAAGGAAAATCACAAGGAAATATCAATATAGACTTTAATGGAGTCCAAGAGCTCATCTAAGGTAGTTTTTATATGAGTAAATCAAGATGAATCCTAGAATCCCATCTCAGGAATTCATATTTTTAGGAGTATACAAGTGAATCATTAGTATTTAGTTGAGTTATTACTGTATCTAAGACATTGATTGAGTCCAAGTGTTTTGTCTCACTTGGTGGTCACATAAATGAATCCATTGGAATCATATGGGTTCACATAAGGCATTCAAGGTCAGGAATCCAAGTCTTACTCAAGGCATTCCACACATTTATAGTGATCCATATCCATAAAAATAACCAATCATTATATAATAAGTGATCAGAGTAAAAAAAGTATCCATAGAATTTTACAATCCAATTAATCCATTCAATTCATTCCTTTATAAGTTTCAAACCAAACACACTTGAGGGGTGCTTTTGTTAAAATCATGAAGGATTGTCAAGGCCATTAAATCAGATGCACGCTAAAGGGTGGTTCAGGTTGAGGTCATCAACCTTCAACAGTTTCAAGGGTATCATAGAACATCAAGGTCATAGTCTGGGTTATTAATTAAATTAGTTACACATTTTAGGGACAATTCATGAAATGACTATTTTGGGGCACAAAATCACATATCATTCACATCTATACTTATAGGGAAAATTAATATTTCATCTACCTTAGCCTTGTAGAAGACTCCTCATCCAGTATTGGACTTGGATTTGGGATGGAATGAGGGAAAATGGAAAACAAGAAAAAGGCCCTAAAAATATGGTATATTATCTCTCATGGAGATAACCCCAAATATGTAAAATAAAACTTAAGAAATAATTAAATGGAGTGTTAGACTTACTAAGGGTGATCCAACGTAACTGGTGTAGAGGAATCGAATGTATAATGAGTGAGATCTACCAAATCCTTAAAGAGGGAAGAGGGAAGATCTTTAAAGGGATATTGTGTGAAAATGAGAAGAATAAGGGGGATTTAAACTTAAATTAAATTGGGTTAAAATGTTAAATTCTATATTTTTAATTGGGTGTGCGTTTTGGCTGCATGGTTTTCCAAATTGTGCGCCAATCATGTGAACCTACTATCTAAGTGCACTGCACTTCACACGGTTTAAGCGAATGGTTAGAAAAACCATGTGAAAACTATTTTTGGTGAAACTAAAAAAACAATTATGGGTTTTATGGTTTACTAGTCCCATTTTCATTGTAAAACTAACTATGATAATCCCTTTCTAGGCCGCACGGTTGAGGTGCATGGTTATCTAAACTATACACTAACCATACACCTTATTCTGCTTCTCTAAAAACCATTAATTTGGGACCCCATACCCTTTTTAATGCTATAAGAACCTCCACTAATCTCTTTTTCACTTCCATTTAAAAAAATGAGAGGTTTGATATAATTAAAAAAAGGACCTATTCCTCAATGGAAAACTGGGATCTTATAGTGAACCTCTGAACATCACCGTAGAAATCCTCAAGTGCTAGAATGAAGGATTATAACACTTGTATTTTTCATCATTGATCACCATAATAATCCCTTAATGTTGAAATTATTATTCTTTTTCTCTCTAGATTCAATAAGGTTGATGAGAAGAATCACTCTCCATTCTTGAGAGCATTCTAGAGGAAGAAATATTTAGGGATTTAGAGGATTCTCCCTATAATTCATTATGCACAATGATGATTAGGGTTGAGAATGATATAATTGATTTTATATAAAACTAGGGGTAGAGAATAATAATTTCACATGGGCCCTTATTATAATCTAAATTTCTAGTGATCCCCATTTATAAATTGTAACAACTCCAGTTTTCAGAATTCAATTCTTTGAATATTTCTTTAAGTATCTCTATATTTTTTCCCAGATTTGACATTATGATTTGGGAATTTTAGGACCCTGAAATTAATATATTAAATATATTAAATCATGTGCATCAATATTTTTAGAATAAATATTTTTCCCATTGATTGAGACCTTGGATGTAAAATCTGATGTTGTGGTTGATTTTGGAATGCGGGGTTTACCCTAGGTGTGACATAAGTTCGGTTGGCATCAGATTTTCCTTTGATGGTAGTCATCGGTGAGTGCGTTAAATAAAATAAATGATAAATTTATTTTATTTTATTTAATTCTTAAAATATAATTCACTCTATATAAATAAATTGTTATGAAAAATATCTAGGTGAGTATAATAACCCTGGTATATTAGAGAGGAGGAGGAGGAGATCCACCATTGGTGTTGACAAACTCTGATTGTGGATCGATGGTGAATGAATCAATAAGATTCATAGGAATAATGAAGAACATAGATTATTCTAAAACATCATACCTATAGAATTTTCTCTTCACCAATGATCAATATATTCTTGATGTAGGGCTCATTATTTTTGTATTTATTCCCTTTCGATTCAAATTGTTGAGCATGGATCATATATCTACTTAATTCTTGATTTTATTACTCCATATGAACTAGAAATTTAATAACAATTCTTGATCCTGATTATTTGATTTCAATTCACCCATGTTTCATTATTTTTGGTTTTCTCATATATGGTTGTTGGATAGGATTGCATCATCTAATGATAATTATCACTTTTTTGTGCATCTCTCATCAATTTTCCTTACGTTCTTCATCATTGGCGCATGGGGTTATAGATTCGACTTTTTCAGACCAGTTAGAGTGAAATAAAATCTTAAAATTCATGATGGTTTGATGAATGACCATGGTATCAATGTATTATGAATGAATTTAGTTGGAGAAATGGTTTTTTAGTGATGCTTCTGGGTATCAGAACCCCATTTTGGAAACATGAGGTGTGGTGGATCATGCATGAGCAATGGGAATCCAAATTTCTAACCATCAGAGTCCAAGAATCAATGATCACGGGTATTTTTATTCAATTACATTTATTTGGCTGATTCAATGGTAGATCATAGAGGTTGTTCTGGGGATCTTGACCCCCTTTAGGGTTATAGTAGGCATGAAAAAACCCATATGTATAAGACCCAAACTTTAAAACCTTACATAATCTTGAGATTAGTTAATAATTTTACTTTAATTCACATTGAGGATCTTTTTAGGTTTATAGTTTTAAAGAATTAGGTCATTATTAATATATATCATCCCGTAATCATACAACTTCATAATATCAAAATAGTATCAATTTTTTTCACCAAAGGAACCCCTTTAAAAACATTATTTCTTTTATTGATAAAAATATTCTTGAATTATTCCTTTCTCTTAACCATCCTTATACCCTATGAAAAATATTTCAAAAATTTGGGATAAGAATAAAAATCTCATTAAGGAATATAAAACAAGGAAAGAAAATGTTAGTCCGTGAATACATACAAACCAATGAAATCATACTTTTCACTCATAAAACATAATATCTTTAACATACCCCATGAAATCAAAAGATCATAGAAATAATAAATCATAAAGTTAACTTGTGTCATTCATAACAAACTTACATTGTAGCTTTCATAGCTACATAGGGAGTAACCTTCATGGTTACGTTTGGAATACCCATCACAGTATATTCCCTAAATATCTTAGTATAAACCTTAATGTTTACCTCATTCATGTTACCCAATTCATTTGAGAGATGTAATGGGCTCAACCACCCTTGTTTTATCATGGAACCACCAGTATACATAAGCAATGCCCAAGAACCATAACATAATCATAACACATAAACAAGCATAAAGGAAAAATAGCATTTCCACATTGCAATCATAAGACATCATTTCAATATATTGATATAATAAATCACTTATAAAAACCATTTTCAATACCAAAATACCTAAAAAGAAATATTTTATTTACTTTTATTTTTAAAAACATTACGGCTTGTAGAGAAATCCAAATATCAAATAATGATCACGGCGGTGGAAAGGTCGTTGTCGCCGCGTACGTTAAAAAGAAACATTACTTTTTTTGTTTAGTAAAATGCTTCTAAAAAAATATTCCTTTTGAAAACTTTTGAATGAAAATAAAATTAAAATGGGTTTATTATAAAATATATAAAATAAGGTTGTATATAAATCAAAATATGCGTCAATGAAAGGAGATTGAGATGATGTCCCTTACCTTGAGTCTAACTTGTCTCCTTCATTCTTTAATTTCCTGAATAATAAAATTAGGATAATTTCTAATTTCTTTAGAACTTTTTTAAATTTTATTATTCATTTTATATCACTTATTACCATGTTATAAAAATTAGTTAATTATTTGAGTTCATATCGAATGTTTTGTCGATTTTCGGTACTTGAGTCAAAAATGAAATTGTTTTGATACAAATTATTCATGTGGTCATAATTCCATTATCTCTAAAATATTATTAATGATTTAAATATAATATATATACATTATATATGTATTTATAATAGTTCATAACATTTGTAGATAAAAAATGAAATGCACTATTCATGGAGACGATAGGTCATACGTACGTATGAACGCTACTTTCATTTCTTTATCATATTAAAGGAATGAAAACTAAATGATACATAGGTATATTATAATTAAATTATGTTATATATGTTACATAATTTCATTAAATCCATCCTTTATACGTTCTATTTATGACATGAATGAGTTATATCACTTTGAGGGGGCGGTAGTCCACACTTCCTCAAATGAAATTATCATATTTACACATTATGGAAAGCATAAAGGTATATTGTAAATAAAAATTAAATAAGTATAGAGACAATATAATTATAATATATATCATATATAAATATATTTCCATCATAATGGACACCATGATAGGTGGTAGGAGAAATTTGAACAATCATCATTTCGTGAGGCAGTAGTTTGTCATACACAAAAATAGTGTATTATATATCCATTATATGGAGGTGTGTTTAAGTTTATGTATAAAAATTAGTATAAAAACATCCTATTATATTTAGGATACTGGTTTTTTTATAAAATAAAGTAATAAATAGAGGTTAGGGGTTGGAGAAAGAAAATAAATGAAAGGATCTTGAGAGAAGATGTTCCCTCTAAATCGGGTAACTCCTTTTGATTTGAGACAAAAGGCTTTCTTGAACTAGATTATGCACAATGTAAGGCTTCTAGGAGTAATTTAAGGATTTTTTGAGATTATTTGAGTAGAATTTGTATGATCCAAGGGGCTTGAGAGGTGTGAGTAAGTGGGTAGAGGTGGTTCCCATTTATAAGCGGGAGGAGGGGAACTTTAGGAAAGTATTGAGATATTATTTTATTAAAAAATTATTTTCTAATTATAATAGTTAAAAAGTAATATATTAAAATTATAAGATAATTATGGGCCTAAATACTCTCAACCAATAGGTTTTAGACAAGTTTAGGTCAGAAAATTAACCTCATCTTATAGCTTTAACCCTTAGTTAAAAATATTAACTCTTACCATGTCTTCTTGTCTTTTCATAATACATGGTTACTATTGTTACTATAAAATTAAAAGAGAAAAAAAAAGTGGATAATTAATGAAAATTTTAATAATATATAAGTTGGTTGTCTGAATTTTGGATTTTTAGGACTATTACATCATTTAATAAAATATTATTTTTTTTAAAAACTCATTTATGTCAATTTTGACACTATTTAGTAATTGATTTTTGTTAATGTCATAAAAACTTGATTCAATAGAAAAAAATGAATTAAATCATCCCTCATATACTAATTTCATCCAAAAAAATATTTTATTTCATCAAAATATTAAAATTACATTTATTTTAATATTTATAATATCATTTATTTAAATATTTCACTAAGAAGGTAATCACTACATCATCATTGTGTCATAAATAAATTTATTTATTTAATATTTAAAATTTATAAATAAAATACCATGATGTATTAAATATTTTTTATCTTTCTGATGACTATTTATAGTCATAGAGATTAGTTATATAACCCTATATTAATATTGTTTTAGTAAAAAGATACATGTTTATGTTATATTTCTCTTTACTTTAATTTAATTATTATAACATGTCATTATCACACCCAAGTGGCTCCATTGGGTCCTAAAATAGACCCAAGGATTCTCATGGTAGGATATATATCATCCAATAGTATTAGTACATGTTTTAGGGTAATTTTATATTATTATAATATTATTTTTTACCCTTATTTACCTGATTTACCCTTTAACCATGGTAAATAAAAATTACTAAAGTTACTATTCATAATTTCCAAAAATAAAAGGTACTTATTTACACAATTTGGACCTTCTAATTCCAAATTTTCAATCCATTTTTCCAAATTCAAAACTCATAATTTTCATTAATTAATTTAAAATTAATTTCTGTTGTCAAAACCAAAAAGTGGGGTTTTAAGAAGTAAAAACTACCAAAAGATTGATATGTGTTTATGTACAATTTAAATTTGAAATTAATTAAAATGACTAAAATTGTATTAAATGATAAAAAATAATACAATTACACTTTAAAAACAATTAAAATAATAACATAACTATATAAATAAATTAGACAAAAAGGCAGTTTTGAATTAAAATATAGTATTTTTCACTCTTCATTAAAATATGGATTTTATCAAAAAAATTAAAAAAATAGACCAAAGTAAATTTTTATGTACTGATTCTAAAGAAGAAGTTTATTTTTCAAATAGAACATATAAAAGTTACAAAAACTAGATTTAAAAAGGGTTCTCCATCAAAAGGTGGGTAAAATGACCTTTTAAAAATATTAGAGTATCTTGTGCTTAAAATTGGATTCATTCTCATTTTAAGCCTCTAAAATTTATTGGATAAATGTAAAAACATTTTACAAACATGTGTAATAATATTTTAGTTATTTATGTTCATTCCAGTCAATAAAATGGCTAGGCGTTAACTGCCATTTAAAATAATAATATCATTCTTGTATTATTTTTCGGTATAACTCAGTGTTGTGTGCAACATAAGTTTTCAGAGAAACTCGTTGTCTCATGTCGGGTATGTTATCAGAAAAAGTGTCTTATTTAACATAAAATTAATATCTTATTCATAAATATTAATAGATATAAAAATGTATTATTCTATAAATACCTAGGATGTTACATCCTTCCCCCCTTTTGGAAATTGCGTCCTTGCAATTTTATTCACTTATCAAATAAGTGGGGGTATTTATCCCTCATAGTATTTTCAGATTCCCATGTTTAATCTTAAACCGTATGGTTTTTCTATAAAACCTTTACCTTATGAATCACCTTATTCCTCAAAACTTCCTCTCTACAGTCAATAATTTGTATTGGCTATTCCTCATAAGAAATATTCTCTTCCAACTGAACTACCTCTAGACTCACAACATGAGATGGATCCAGCATATAATTTCTCAACATTGAAACATGAAATTCATTGTGTACCTATGATAAAATTGGAGGTAAAGCCAATTTATATTAAAATAATCTAACTTTCTTCAAGATTTTATAGGGTCTAATTAACCATGGAATCAACTTTCCCTTCTTATGAAAACTCATCCCACTTTTCCATGGAGAAACTTTGAGAAAGACATAATCACCTACCTCAAAAGAAATATCCTTACTCTGGTTATCTGTATAACTTTTCTTCCTGCTCTGAGCTATCCTCATGTGCTTATAAATCAACTGAACTTTTTCTACCATCTATTCTACCAATTTTGGACTCATTAACTTCCTTTCACCCACTTCATCCCAAAAATATGGAGTTCAACACTACTTTCCATATAATGCTTCAAATGGTGCCATCTATATACTGGAATGAAAACTATTATTATAATAAAACCCAAACAAAGAAATATGTTGATCCCAACTTCCTTGTTAATCCATTGAACAAGCATGTAGCATATCCTCTAAGATCTGAATTTTTTATTTTGACTGCCCATATGATTGAGGATGAAAAGTTTTACTAAAATTTAATTCAGTACCCAATGACTTCTAAAGGCCTTTCTAAAAGTTATAAGTGAACCTAGGATCACGATCAGATACAATAGAGAGAGGAACTCCATGTAACCTAACTATTTCTTTAAGATACAACTGAGAAATTTGATCTAGAGTCTGTGTATCTTGAATAGGAATAAAATGAGCAGATTTAGTTGATCTATCAATAATAACCCATACTACATTATTACCTCAATATGTCTTCGGTAATCCCACAATGAAGTCCATGGATATATTTTCTCATTTACTCTCTAGTACTAGAAAAGTATGATGCATCCCTTTCAATAACTTTCACTCTACTTTAACCTATTTACAAATCAAACATCTAAGGGTAAGGTAAGAAATATCTCTTTTAATTTCATCCCACCAGTAATACTCCTGAAGATCTCTGTACATCTTATTACTACTAGGATGAACAGAAAACAAATAACTATGAGCTTCACATAACAACTCTTTCTTCAACTTTGAATCATAAGGCACACATAATCTCTTACCAAACCTCAAAAAACAATCTTTATCAATGTTAAATTCAGGTAACTTTCCCTTTTGAACCAATTCTACCTTTTTCTGCAACTCATTATCTTACTTCTATGCTTGCTTTATTTTGTTGACTAGAGATGATTGCACTGAAAACTGAAACAAAATAGAGTAATTTTCTGCACCAACAACTTCCATACCAAATTTCATCAAATCATTAATCAAAGGGTCACATTCCAAATGTAACATGGTTAATGTAGCATTAATTTTCTGACTCAAAGTTGCATCCACTTTGTTCACATTTCCAAGATGGTAATGAATCATGCAATAAAAATCCTAGATTAATTACAACCATCATATTTGGATCATGTTCAATTATTTCTGAGTAAATATATACTTCAAACTTTTATTGTCAGTATATATTTCTCATTTTACTCTATATAGATGATGCCTCCAAATTTTTAAAGAAAAAACAAAAGAAGCTAATTCTAAATCATGTGTAGGGTAATTTAACTCATTATTTTTCAACTATCATGAAGCATAAACAATTACCTGATTATTATGCATTAGGAAACAACCAAGTCCTTTCAAGTAAGAATCACTATAGATAAAAAATTCACCATTTTTGGAAGGAAGTTCCAAAACTGGCCAATATTCTTTTCAATTCCTGAAAACATTCATCACATTCTTTTATCCAAATGAACTTAACACCTTTTTAAGTTAAATTTGTCAGTGGGCTAGATAAATGTGCAAAATTTTCCAAAAACCTCCATTAATAACCTACTAAACCAATAAAACTACAAATCTTGGTTATATTTGTGGGTCTTGGCCATTCTTCAACAAATTTTTTTTAGCAGGATCAATAGTTATTCCATCTTTAGAAACAATGTGACCAAGGAAAGAAATTTTTTGTAACCAAAACTCACACTTTATGAATTTCCATACAGTTTATTTTCTTTTAATGTTTTCAAGAAAACCCTTAAATAACTTCCATTCTCCTCTTTACTGTTAGAATATAACAAAATATCATAAATAAACACAACCACAAACTTATCCAAGAACTCATAGAAAATTCTATTCATAAGATCGATGAATACAGTAGGTGTATTGGTTAACCCAAAAGTCATAACTAAAAATTCATAATGGCCATATCTAGTATGAAATGAAATCTTTGGAATGTCTATTTCCTTTAATTTCAACTAATGGTAAACCGACCTGTAATGACCCAAACTTTTATAAATTAAAATTCCACTTGATCTAATAAAATTTCTTATTATGCAAAATGGTTATATAAAAGATGCACTTACTTGGTTTTATGTTTTTGGATTTCAAAATACCATTAAAAATTGTTACTATTGCTAATATAGCTGTTGAACAGTGATCACATGATTAGTATAAATATAGGGATTTAACAAATCCAATTTACTCAGAAAAAGGAAGCGATGGCTTTATCTAGTAGACTTTCCCCGTACGAATCCCATTTGTTGGATCTCATAAAGTAGGTGGAGTCATTGGGCTTCTCTCTTGACCAAGACTAAGACAAGCTTCAATGCGTTAAGCTCGAGTAGAACCACATACGGGAGAAGTGGAAGTTGATAGAGATTACCACCCGAGCGATGTTATCTGAACCACCCCAAGAGTCTGTCACCATCGCACACCTTACCCTTAGTTCTTATGCGGTTTTTATAAGGGTTTATGTAAAAAGACCTTAGTACTATGATTATGTGCATTATCTTTGTATAGAATAAAGAGTATACATTTGTATTTTTAAAATCACAAATATCATATTTAGTTAATATTCAATTAAGAAATATATTTTGATGAATTAATGGATTTTTGAATTAAATAATATTTTAATAAAATATTATTACTAAATTACTTTTATTAAATATAAATGATCATATAATGAATACAATTGTAATTTTTATTAAGGTTTGAAATCTATTTTTGTCAAAACCCAGGAATTTTCAATAAATTTAAGTTTTTATTTTAAAATTAAAAAATCACATATTTAGAAAATTACTTAGATAAAATGAATATTATTTTTGAAATCAGTATGTTGAAATTGTCCAATGGTAAATTTTTCATAATTTTCTGAGATAATCATATTTTTGGGTAAAAATCAAATATCGTAAAAATATATAATGTGTTTTATGACATCATAATGACCCAATAGTGATGTAATAAAATACTATTAATGTTATGTTCAGAAAATATATGTTTTAACATTAAAATAATTTTATTTTGTTTTTGTTTGTTTTATTTTACAAATCCTTAGTGGACCCTTCGAGACTTATAAAACATTTTATCTTTTTAAAATGATTTCCTTGAGAGTGTGACTCACCACCACATAATCAAGACTAATATTTTAAGAATTTTTGACATTGGACTTATAAAATATTATTTTCCACTCCCCTTTATAAAATAACATGGTAAAAAACTATGGGCTGGTTTGTGGTTTGGATTAGTTTAATGTGTGGTGACCCAAACCTACACAATAAGAAATTCCCTCTCATTTCCTATATAAACCCACCCAAGATCCAACTTCCTCTTTACTCAAAGCCTTTTTAGTTCGTCCAACTTATTCCCTACTATCTCTAGGATCCTCCCAAGGTGCCCCAAGCTCCCAAGAAGCCTCTCTCAAGCCTCTCCCAAACCTTTGGGGTCACACTTCCAAGTAAGGGATTCCTTCCTTTCTTATTTTTATCCAAGTTTATTTATGTGGTAATACCCTTTTACTTTCAATTAAAAATTCTATAGTATGATTTCTAACCTCCCTTATTTTCCCCTCATTATTTCTGAAATGATGAGAGACCTCTTTTTCTATCATTAATGCCTCCCATGTATATCTGTTACCATACCGAAATTCCATAAGGAATTTCTCTCTTCTCATTCGCATTCAAGAAATTGTTTTGTATTAGGAGTATAAATTCCATTAAATTTGTTGGGAAATGTATCTATATTACCCCCTTACTTTTCATTTCATGTACATATGATGAGACACCCCTTTCTCTCTCTTCAACCATTTTTATGAATTCTTATGTCACATCGTTATGCTGCCGAAATTGCACCGCAATTTTCTAAGCCAAAGTCATTGTGTGGTAAATAACATACCCATTTTTCTATCAAGGTTATTCACATTTATGCACATTTACTTATTGATTATGTATTTTCATGTATTAATTCCACATTCCTTTATCATGTAATAAATGATAATTTTTGATGAATCTATGTTGTATGATCTATGTGGCACACTTACGAATGAAATGAAATGTTTAAGAAGGGTGCGCCCTGATAGAACTCCAATGCATTGGGTAAATATTAGTATCATGATATGTCAAGATAAATGAGGGTTTACTCTTGATAATTCAAGTGATATGAGTTTTTACTCATTCTCTATATTCAATGATCCTTGGCTCATGCTAAAACCATGTTAAGTGTTGTTGCTACATTTCTATGTTATGATAATCATGTTATATCATGCCTTTATGTTCATGTTTATTTTATGCTCCATAGATATGCCTATTTCCTAACATGTATTGTATTATTCATGTTATGCCTTATTTACTCCCTTACTGGTCTTCATAGCTCACCCTTTTCTTATTCATGTCCTTAGATTATCCTATGCAATGCTAAGTATAAGGGAATGTAGTGGTCATGTAAAGGAAGTTTTCAATAAAGATGTTGTGTTTCATGTTTTAAGTCTTTATGTAATGTCCCTAATCCCCAAAGACACTAGACCTCTCTATATTATATGTTTTATCAAGTGAATATTTATTTAATAAATCATGTTTAAGTGTGTAATAAAGAGTAGGGTTGTTATAGTTGGTATCAGAGGATAGGTTCAGTTATTTTTGAGATTAGGATTATAAAACCCTAGTGAAAGCCTTAAGGATAATAATAAGTATAATAAAAACATACCTAAGTTTTGGTGAGTATTTAGTAAGTGGTTTATCAAGAAAATACATCCCTGACTAGAAACAAGTAGGTAGAGGTGGCTCTAACACAGATGTAGCTAGGAGTGAAAACTCTAACAAGGAGTTTTGGGCTTGACCCAGGGTATCCTGGTACATGACAATGGGCCTTGTTGCACTCTTGGTTATGAAACTCCCAGGTGATATTCTTTGGTAAATTCACAAGGTTAGTATGAACCATTGTTAAGGGAATAAAAAAAATCCCCTAATAATAAATTTTGGGAAGTGGATCATTGATAACATAGATTGAAGCATATATATTCATAAGTTCAGGAAATAAAAGTTATTTATGAGTCATTAATTTTTGTCCTTGGATTACCATTTATGTTTTACCCATAAATTTCCTTTTATTCAAGACAATGTCCGGTAATAGGAGGACTCGGGATAACAACTAATGTGAAGATCAATGTGATGATTGTTCTAATGAGATACCCAATCCAATGGGAGTAGGAATCGCGAACATTGTCATGATACTCTCTTAGTTAACTCAAGAATTGAATAAAAACATGGTTCAAGAGGAACATTCAACCCCCCCCCCCCAAGAAAGAACAAGTCGCAATCTAGATCTTCATGAGACAAAGGCCTCCTACTTTTAATGAGTCATCTGATCCCTTAATCGCTGAGTAATGGATCAACTCCATTGAAAAGATCTTCTCCATCCTTAAATGTTCTTAACAAGAGAAGGTTCTTTTGGATGCTTATCGTATGGAGGGTGAAGCCGATCAATGGTGGACATTGATCAAAAATACAAAGCTTGAGGAGGAGATCGAGGTGTTGGAATGAAATTATTTCGGGAAAATGTTTTTCAATAAATATTTTTCGGGCACCCTCCGACTTAATATGGAAACGGACTTCCTTTCCCTCAAGAAAAAAAGACAACGAATCCATCTAAGCATACTAGGAAAACTTCACAAGGATTTCACGATATTCCTCTGGATTTTTCCTTACCCCGAATGCAAGGTTGACTGCTTATTTAGTGGGATGAAACCTAGCCTACAAAAATACTTGGAGATCCATGACTTCAATAGCTATGATGAAATTGTCTGATATGCCCTCAAAGTCAAAATGGATATTGGTGAATCTCAAGGGTATCATGTGGATAAGAATCATAAGGTGGACTTCAATTCTAGAGGTCTAATGGATAAATCCAACGGTGCTAACAAAATCCAGCACCCCACTTTCCAAAGGTGTAGAAATAAACACCCTAGAAATTGTATGAAGTGGATGAGGAAATGCTTTAGGTGTGGAAGAGAAGCGAACCTAGTCATTAACTGTTGACAAGAAAAACTTGTGGCTACAACAGAGGAAAGGAACACTCTGTTTGACTCTCAACGCGTTGTTCATTGCTTCAACTACAATAAACTAGGGAAAATTTCAAATTAGTTCCCTAAGCCAAGGGTTTTTTAGAAAACCAACAACTTCCAAGGAAACAAGGGTGAGCTTTTTTCATCACTACCGCCGAAGTGAACCCCGATAATGAAGTGGTGATAGGTATGCTAGTAATTCATTTGATAATAGTGAATGTACTTTTTTATTATCATTCTACGCATTCTTTTTATCTCAAAAGTTTAGTAGAACAATCCCAAAACCACCACAAATCATGGAGGTAAAGATTTTGGTGAGTATAGAAAATGGGGCAATCACTGTATCCCCTGAATATAACTCCTCCCCTGTCATAATTTGTGGATTGAACTTCCCAAGGAACCTCGTCACACTCCCTATGGTGTAATTTGATGCAATTCTCAGCATGGATTGGTTTTCCTTATATATATCTAACATAAATTTCTATGAGAAGAAAATCACTCCCCATATTGAGAATTGACCCCCGATTCTATACAAGTGCAAGGAGGAAGATGAATCTTCTTTAGCACCATCATCTTAACTATGGATATTACTGCCCTATGAACATGTGTATATGGCTCAGATGATTGAGTTCAAGGAAGCAACCATCCTTTAAGACATTCCTATTGTGAGGTAATTTGCTGAAGTATTTCCCAAGGAATTTCCTGGTCTACCTCTTAGAAGAGATGTTGAATTCTCAATTGACCTCATACCTGGGGTGTTTCCAATATTAAAGAATCTATATAGAATGGATGTTGTAGAGCTTGAGGAGTTAAAGAAACAACTAAAAGAGAATTTGGATAAAGGTTTTATACACCCAAGTGCTTCACCATGGGGTGCTTTAGTCCTCTTCTTCAAGAAGAAGGATGGATCAATGAGCCTTTTCATTGATTATCGTGAGCTCAACAAAATCACGATAAAGAACAAGTATCCTCTACCTCGAATTGATGACTTGTTTGATCAGATACATGGAGCACAATACTTCTACAAGATGGATCTATGGTTGGGATATTACCAATTAAGGGTGAAGAAGGAGGATATCCACAAGACTGCTTTTTGTACAAGGTACGGGCACTATGAATTCATAGTAATGCCTTTTGGACTCACCAATGCTCTAGAAAACTTCATGGACTTGATGAATAGAGTCTTTAGATATTACCTTGACAAATTTGTGGTAGTATTTATAGATGATATTCTTATATACTCCAAAAAACAAATAGAAGCATGAAGAGCATCTAAGAACTGTATTAGAGACCTTGAGAAAGGAGAAGCTCTATGAAAAGTACAGAAATTGTGAGTTCTGGTTGAAGGAGGTCTCATTATTGGGACATATCATCATAAGAAATGGGATATCTTTGGATCCCTCCAAGATAGCTACAATTGAGGGATGGTAGAGGCCAACATCGGTAATAGATATCTGTAGCTTCCTGGGGTTAGCTGGATATTATCGCTGATTTGTGAGGAATTTCTCATGATTGTCCAACCCTCTTACTAAGCTAACTCGGAAGGGGGTAAAGCTTTCTTAGAGTGATGAATGCGAAGAGAGATTCAAGGAGTTGAAAAAAAGGCTTGTTATTGTGCTCTTGATAACATTACCCACAAGTGGATAAATTTTTGTGGTATTTAGTGATGCTTCGAAGAAGGGCTTGGGTTGTGTGTTGATGCAGAATGACAAATTCATTGCCTATGCTTCAAGGAAATTGAAAGTTCATGAGAAAAACTATCCAAAACATGATATGGAGTTGAATTTAGTGATATTTGCTTTAAAAATTTGTTGGTATTACCTATTTGGGGAGAAGTGTGAAATATATACGGACCACAAAAGCCTCAAGTATATATTCAGATAGAAAGAGTTGAACATGCACCAATTAAGATGGTTAGAGCTGATCAAAGACTATGACTTCTCAATCCATTACCACCCTGGGAAAGCAAAAAAGGTGGAAGATGCTCTAAGTATAAAGGATCTTGTATCTTTATCAATGATGAGAATTGAAAATGATCCAATATTCTTATATTTGAAGAGGATGGACATGGGAATCATTAAGGGAGGAACATCATCAATCCTTTCTCAAATGATTTCTAAACCATCCCTCATGGAGAAAATAAAGGATTCTCAAAGAAAGGATGTGGAAATTCTAAAAAGGGTGGAAGCTATCAGAAATGGGAAATCCTCGGAGTTCTTGGTTGACAAGGATGGAATTGTGATATTTGGGTCACGATTATATGTATCATCCGATACAGAGATAAATAATGAGCTTATGAATTATGCACATAGCTCAACCTTCTCTATTCACCCAGGGAGTACAAAAATGTATCAGGATATTAGAGAAAAAATTTTGTAGGACAATATGAAAAGGGAGATTATTGAATATACATCAAAGTTCCTGGTATGTCAGCAAGTGAAGTTTGAGAGGAAAAAGTATAAGGGGTGATGCAACCACTACCCATTACAACATGGAAGTGGGAGAACATTACCATAGACTTTTCCACTGGACTTCCAAGGAAATCCAGAGAAAACAATGTTATATGGGTCATTGTGGATCATCTTATGAAGACATCTCACTTTATCACAATTTGATAGGACTTATCATTGGATCAACTTGCACAGATTTACTTCATAGAAGTGGTAAGGCTGCATGGAATACCACTATCTATTGTATCTGATTTTGATCTGAGATTCACCTTGAAGTTTTGGAAAAGTCTCCAACTTGATCTAATCAATGAACTGAACTTCAGTACGGCCTATCATCCTAAAAATGATGGCCAATCTGAGCGAACTATTCAGACACTGGAAAATATGTTAAGATCAATTTTTATGGACTTCAAAGGAGGATGGGACCAACATCTTCCAGTGGTTGAATTCTCCTACAATAACAGTTTCCACTCGAGCATCTGAATGGCACCATATGAAGCCCTTTATAGGAAAAGGTGCATAACATCGGTGTGTTGGGATGAATTCGGTGATCATAAGCTTCTAGGACCTGAAATGGTAGAAGAAATTGTGGAGAAGGTGAAAACCATTCAGCAGCATATCAAAGCAACCCAAAGTCGACAGAAGAGTTATGCAGATAACAGTTGATGAGACCTTGAGTTCAAAGTTGGATACATGGTATTTCTATGCCTATCTCTGTGGAAGAAGGTCATGAGATTTGGAAAGAAAGGGAAGTTAAGTCCTAGGTACATCATCCCCTTTGAGATTCTTGATCGTGTCGGGGATGTGGCCTATCGACTAGTACTTCCACCTACCATGTCCAAAGTACATGATGTATTTCATGTATCCCTCTTAAGGAAGTACATACCATACCCTTCACATGTACTCTCTTTAGAGGTAGTACAGTTATAAGATTATCTTTATTACAAGGAGTAGCCAGTAAAGATCTTAGATTGTAGGGAAAAAGGTCTACGAAATAAGACAATGTCCCTAATGAAATTGTTGTGGAGAAACCATAAGTTTGAAGAGGCAATGTGGGAATCAGAGGAAGTGATAAATCAAAGTTACCTGCATCTGTTTTAGTGTGGGAAAAGGAAATTTCAAGGGCGAAATTTCTTAAGGGGGGAAGATTGTAACAACCCAAACTTTTATCAATGAAAATTTATCTTGATCTAATTAAATGTATTATTATGCAAAATGGTCATATAAAATATGCACTTCATTGGTTTTATGTTTTTGGATTTCAAAATACCATTAATAATTTTTATCGTTTATAATATAGTCGTTGAATAGTGATCACATGATTAGTATAAATATAGGGCTTTAACAAATCCAATTTACTCAGAAAAAGGAAGTGATGGCCTCATCTAGTAAACTTTCCCCATAAAAATCCCATTTTTCGGAGCTTATAAAGGATGTGGTGTCATTGTTCTTTTCTCTTGACCAAACCCAAGCTGAGCTTCAATACGTTAAGCTCGAGCGGAACCACCTATGGAAGAAGTGGAAGTTGACAGAGATTACCACCTGAGCGATGTTATCTGAGCCACCCCAAGAGTCTTTCACCATCGCACACCTTAACCTTAGGTATTATGTGGGTGTTATAAGGGGTTATGTAAAAATACTTTATCACTATTATTATGTGCATTATTTTTGTATGGAATAAAGAGTATACATTCATAGTTTTTAAATCACAAATACCATTTTTAGTTAATATTCAATTAAGAAATATATTTTGATGAATTAATGTGTTTTTGAATTAGAAAATATTTTAATAAAATATTATTACTAAATTAATTTTATTAAATATAAATGATCATATAATTAATACAATTTTAATTTTTATTAAGGTTTGAAAGATATTTTTATCAAAACCCAGGAATTTTTGATAAATGTAGGATTTTATTTTAAAAGTAAAAATTAACATATTTAGAAAATTATTTAAATAAAATGAATACTATTTTTGGAATCAGGACTTCAAAAATTGTCCAATGGTGAATTTTTCATAATTTTCTAAGATAACTGAATTTTTGGGTAAAAATCAAATACCATTTAAATATATAAAGTGTTTTATGACATCATAATGACCCAATAGTGATGTAATAAAATACTATAAACATTATTTTCAGCCAATATATGTTTTAACATTAAAATAATGTGATTTTTGTTTTATTCTTTTTATTTTACAAAGCCTTAGTGGACCCTCCAAGACTTATAAAACATTTTATCTTTTTAAAATGATTTCCTTGAGAGTGTGAATCACCACCACAAAATCAAGAATAATATTTTAAGAAGTTTGGACATTGTCATTATAAAATATTTTTTTCCACTCACCTTTGGAAAAAACCATGGTCAAAAACCATGGGCTGGTTTGTGGTTTGGATTAGTTTAATGTGTGGTGACCCAAACCTAAATAATAAAGAATTCTCTCTCTTTTCCTATATAAACCCACCCAAGATCCCACTTCCTATTGACTAAAATCCTTTGGATTTCATCCAACCTATGCCATAATATCTCTAAGATCCTACCAAGGTTCCCAAAGCTCCCAAGAATCCTCTCTCAAGCCTCTCCCAAGCCTTTGGGATCACACTTCCAAGTAAGGGATTCCTTTATTATTTTTATCCAAGTTTCTTTATATTGTAATACCCTTTTACTTTTAATTAAAAATTTTGGGTATGATTTCTCACCTCCCTTATTTTTTTCTCTTTATGTTTTAAATGATGAGAGACCTCTTTCTCTCTCATTAATTCCCCCCATGTACACTCGTTACCATGCCGAAATTCCGTAAGGAATTTCTCTATTCACATTCACATTCAAGAAATAGTTTTGTATTATGAGTCTAAATTCCATTAAATTTGTTGGTAAATTTATATATATGACCCCCTTACTTTAAATTTCATGTAAATATTATGAGACACATATTTCTCTCTCATCAACCATTTTTATGAATTCTTATGTCATGCCGTTATGCTGCCAAAATTGCACCGCGATTTCCAAGACAAAGTCATTGTGTAGTGAATACCATGCCCATTTTTCTACCAAGGGTAATCATCTTTATGCACATTTACTTATTGATTATGGATTTTCATGTATGAATTCCACATTCTTTTATCTTGGAATAAATGATGATGTTTTATTAATCCATTTTTTATGATCTATGTGGCACACTTACGCATGAAATGAAATGTTTAAGAAGGGTGCACCCTGATTGTGCTCCAATGCATTGGGTAAAGATTAGTATCATGATACGTCAAGTGAAATGAGGATTTACTCATTCTAATTCAAGTGAAATGAGGGTTTACTCATGCTCCATGTTCAATGATCCTTGGATCATACTAAAACCTTGTTAAGTGTTGTTGCCACATTTCTATGTTATGATAATCATGCTATATCATGCCTTTATGTTCATGTTTATTTTATGATTTATTGATATGCCTATTGCCTAACATGTGTTTTATTATTTATGTTATTACTTATTTACTCCCTTACTGGGCTTTATAGCTCACCCTTTTCTTATGCATGTCCTCAGGTTATCCCATACAATGCTAAGTACGAGGGAATGCAGTGGTCATGTATAGGAAGTTTTCAATAAAGATGTTGTGTTTCAGGTTTTAAGTCGTTATGTAATGTTCCTAATCCCCAAATACACTATAACTCTTGATCTTATATTTTGTATCAAGTGAATATTTATGTAATAAATCATGTTTAAGTGTGTAATAAAGAGCAGGGTTGTTATACGACCTCAATTCAATCTTTGAAAAATATTGAGCTCCCTAGAGCTGATCAAATAAATCATCGATATAAGAAAAATGATACTTGTTCATAATAGTGATGTTATTAAAGGCTCTATAGTCAATGAAAAGTATCATTTAACCATATTTATTTTTAACAAACAATATAGGATCAACCCATGGTGATGTTCTAGGTCAAATGAAACCTTTATCTAATAACTCATACAATTGCTTCTTTAAGTCTAAAAGTTCAATTTTATCCATTAGATAAGGGGGTTTTGAAATTAGATTAGCATTAGGAACCAAGTCAATAGTAAATTCAACATTATGATTAGGTATTATACCAGGAAACTCATTAGGAAAAACATCAAGATACTCATTTACCACTGGCACATCATTAATCTGAACAGTTCTTTTGTTTTCAACAATATGTGCAAGGTGACATTCATTTCCATATTTTACTAGTTTCTCAGCTTCCTGATATGTTATCAATATTAAGGGTTCATTCTTGTACACAAAATGAAATTCTTTCTGAAAAGAAACCTCTTTAACTTTGTAGTCAATCTTAGTATGGTAAACAAAAAGCCAATCTATACCAAAAATAATATCAAACTCTACTAGAGTCAAAACAATAAGGTTTATAGGTAGATTATTTCTATAGACAAGTATAGGAAGGTTCTTATAATTTATTTTTGTCTCAGAATTTCCCCTAAGTGTTTTTACCATAAGTTATAGGCTCATTTATTGAGATGGAATTCCCAATTTACTAGAAAATTTCTCAAAAATGAAAGAATGTATAGACCCAAAATCAAACAACACATTGGAATAATCTGAATAAAAAAACAATGTACATGATACTACTTCATTTGATGTCCCAAAATCTGCTGAAGTAGTTTCAAAGTATTTCACCACCCCTTTCTGTTTATATTCCAGCTGCTTCCTATCATTTGAGTTCTTTTTTGGACACTCATTTGCATAATGACCCATCTCATTTCACTTAAAACATTTTACTGACTGTAAATGAGATTTTTTCTTACCACTACCCTGATATTTTTCAGTGAAATTATGAGAATTATGTCCCATGTTACCACATCGGAAGCACTTACCAGAATTAAAAAGGCATTCCCTAGTGTGCTTTTTACCACAATATTCACAAACTATAAACTTAAGTTTCTTACCATCAGACTTTTTTTAAGATTTCTTCCCTTTCATCTACCACCTTGACCTCTTATTTTGTTGTTTTTTAAAGAAAACCTAATCATTGAAAAACTCAATTTCCACCTTCTCTGCACATCAAACAAGTTTTTCATAACTTTTGAACTCACAAGAATCTAATTCCATTCAATACTTTGTATTTAATTCTGAGTAAAAAATATTGATTTTATTATCAAGATCCCATATGAAATTTGGAGCATACCTTACCAGTCGAGTGAATTTTTCTTCATTAGAAGTCATTGAATCATCCTTCTTCCTCAATTCCAAGAATTTTTTTTCCATCCTAATTCGAACCGCCTTAGGAAAATATTTCTCAAGAAACATATCTTTGAATTCATCCCAATCAGTAGCATCAATCTCCTCACTATCCCTGATATTTTTAACCATTGACCACCATTGATCGGCTTCACCTTCAAAATGGTAAATAGTAAGATGAACCTTTTGATGTTATGAACACCCCATGATATCAAAAATATTTTCTAGGGATTTAACCCACTCTTCAGATTCCATAGTGTCAGATGATCCTCTTAATGATGGAGGATGTTGCCTCATGAAATGCTCCACTACTGAAATGTTCTTTTGTGGTTGATCTGAATGATCTCACACATGGATACCACCTTTATTTTTAGCCTGAGTCAACTGTTCCATCACTACAACAAACTATTTAGTTCTGATTTTGACCATCTCAGGTTGCTGATTTGGAAGTTTATTTTCCTCTAGATGTCATCCCATTATACTTCCTTATTTCCTCCACAGAAAACCATTTTGAACAAACATATCTTAGATGAAGCAACATGGTAATCCTCAAATGCTATTTCAATTTTACCATAAAGTAAAAATAATTTATGGATATTATATTAACAATATCATAACCCTTAATGTTATCTAAAATGACCTTGATACAAACTATAAGGAAACAGCCTTAAAACCTTAAATAATCTTGATATTAGTCAATAATTTGACTTTAATTCACATTGAGGATCTTTTTTATGTTTAGAGTTTTAAAAAATTAGGCCAATATTAATACATATCATCCCATAATCATACAAGATGATACTATCAAAACAGTATCCATTTTTTCCACCAAAGGAAACCTTTAAAAAAACATGATTTTTTTTCTTGATAAAAAACTTATTGAATTTTTCTTTTCTCTTTCCCATCATTATAACCTATGAAAAATATTTCAAAAACTTCGGATGGGCATAAAAAGAACAGTAAGGGATATAAAACAAGGAAATAAAATGTTAGTCCATGAATACATACAAACCAATGAAATCATACTTTTCACTCATAAAACATAATATCTTTAATATACCCCATGAAATCATAAGATTATAGAAATCATAAATCATAAAGTTAACATGTGTCATTCATAACATACTTACATTGTAGCTTTCACAACTACATAGGGAGTAACCTTTATGGTTACGTTTGGAATACCCATCACAGTATATTCCCTAAATATCTTAGGAGAAACCTTAAATTTTACCTCAGTCATGTTACCCAATGCATTGGAGATATACCACGGGCTCACCCACCCTTGGTTTATCACGAAACTTCCCATATACATAAGTAATTCCCAAGAACCATAACATAATCATAATGCATGAACAAGCATAAAGGAAAAATTACATTTCCACATTGCAATAATAAGACATCATTTCAAGATATTGATATAATCAATCAATTATCAAAACCATTTTCAATACCAAAATACCTAAAAATTAATATGGTATTTAATTTTCTTTTTAAAAAAATTATGTCTTGTAGAGGAATCTAAATATCAAATAATACTCATGATAGCAGAAAGGTCATTGTCGTTGCATACATTAAAAAGAAACATTCCTTTTATCATTTAGTAAAACACTTCTTAAAAAAAGATTCCTTTTTAAAACCATTGAATGAAATTAAAATTCAAATGGGTTGATTATACACTGTAAAAAATAAGGTCATATATAAATCAAAATATACCACAATGAAAGGAGATTGAGACAAAGTCCCTTACCTTGAGTCTGACTTGTCTCGTTTGTTCTTTAATTTCCTAAATAATAAACTTAGGTTAATTTATACTTGATTTGGAACTTTTTAAAGTTTATTATTTGTTTTATATCACTTATTAAGATGTTATAAAAATTAGTCAATTATTTGAGTTCATATCAGACATTTTATCAATGTTCGGTACTTGATTAAAAAATGAACTTGTTTTGATGAAAATTATCCATGTGATCATAAGTACATTATCTCAGAAATATTATTCATTATTTTAATATCATATATATCCAATACATATGTATTTATAATATTCCATAACATTTGGAGATAATAAATGAAATTCATCGTTCATAGAAACGGTAGGTTGTACGTACACATGAACGCTACTTTCATTTCTTTGTTATATTAAAGGAATGGAAAATAAATGATAAACAGGTATATTATAATACCATTATGTTATATATGTTACATAATTTCATTAAATTCATCCTTTATACATTCCATGTACGGCATGAACGAGTCATATCACTTTGGGGGGCGGTAGTCCACACTTCCTCAAATGAAATTATCGTATTTACACATTATGGAAAGCATAAAGGTATGTTGTAAATAAAAATTAAAGAAGAATAGAGACAATATAAATATAATATATATCATATATAAATATATTTCCATCATAATGGCGACCATGATAGGTGATAGGAGATAATTGAACAATCATTATTTCCTGAGGTAGTAGTTCACCGTACACAGAAACAATGTGTTTTATATCCATTAGATGGAGTTGTTTATAAGTTTATGTCAAAAACTTAGCATAAAAACATCCTAGTATATTTATGATAATTTATTTTTATAAAATAAATAAATATAGAGAGGTTAGGGGTTTGGAGAAAGAAAATAAATAAAAAGGGGCTTGAGAGAAGACGTCTCTAAATCAGGTAACTCCTTTTGATTTGAGCCAAAAGGATTTATTAAATTACCTTATTCCTAAGTTAAGGATTATAGAAGAAATTTGGGGATTTTTGGAGCTTATTTTATCATAATTTGGATGGTATAAGGGGCTTTAGAGGTGTTAGTAAGTGGGTAGAGGTGGTGTCCTTTTATAAGAGGGAGGAGGGGCACTTTAGGAAAGTCTTGAAATATTATTTTATTAAAAAATTATTTTCAAATTATAATAGTTAAAAAGTGATATATTTCGAGTATAATATGATTATATGTCTAAATCCTCTCAACCAATAGGTTTTATATAAGTTTAGGTTAGAAAATTAACCGTATCTTTTAGCTATAACCCTTAGTTAAAAATATTAACTCTTACCATGTCTTGTTGTATTTTCATAATATATGGTTACTATAGTTACTATTAAATTCTAATATAACCACAAGAGGATCATTAATTAAATTTTTAACATTATATAAGTTAGTTGGATGAATATTTTATTTTTAGGACTATTATATCATTTAATAAAATAGTATTTATTTTAAAAACTCATTTATGTCAATTTTAACACTATTTAGTAATTGATTTTTTTAAAGTCATAAAAACTTTATTCCTTTGAAAAAAATGAATTAAATCATATCTAACATGTCAATGTCATCCAAAAAATTCGTGGATGGTATCAAAATGTTCAAATTGTATTTATTTTAATATTTATAATATCATTTATTTGAATATTTCATTCATAAGGTAATCATTGCATCATCATCGTGTCATAAATAAATTTATTTATTTAATGTATCAAATTTGTAAATAAAATACAATTATGTATGAAATATTTTTATGTTTTTAATGACTATTTATAGTCATAGATATCAGTTATATAACCCTATATTAAAATAGTTTTAGTAAAAAGATACATGTTTATGTTATATTTCTCTTTACTTTAAATTAATTATTATAACATGTCATTATCACAACCAAGTGGCTCCATAGGGTCCTAAAATCAAACCAAGGATGATAATGGTCGTACATATCTCATAAAATATAATTAGGACACGTTTTAGGTTAGTTTTATATTATTATAATATTATTTTTTAATGTTATTTATTTGATTTACCCTTTAACCATGGTAAATAAAAATAATTACTAAAGTTACTATTCATAATGTCCAAAAACAAAAGGTACCTATTTACACAATTTATACCTTATGATTCCAAATATGTAATCCATTTTTACAAATTCAAAACATAGAAGTTGCATTGATTAATTTAAAATTAATTCCTATTGTCAAAACTAGAAAGCGGGTTTTTAAGAAGTAAAGACTATCAAAAGATTAACATGTGTTTGTCACGAACCGTCCTCAGGGCCCGTGCCGTGACTACCCCAAGCCCGCCTTCCATAGGCCAGGGGCTGGCGACTAGCACCAAGGCATAATCCTGATAAAAAGGGAAATCATTTCCTTTAATAAGTAGACAAAAACAACAAAGTACACAACTGGAAGTAAACACTAAGTAAAACTGTATACAAAAGAAAGTGATGAAAGGAAAGGGGCTGGAAATACAAGCCCAACAGTAAAGTACAAATAACTGTAAAACCAGTACAACTGCAGAAAGAAAAAATAGAAACTACTGAGTCATCCTCTAGGAATCCCACCTAAAGGGTGGGTACAGATGGCCTCCTCAGTACCCCAGGTCCGTCTGTCCGCTCTGTGTACGTCTCGCTAAGTGGTCCACCTCCGGGTACCGTCCAGCTCTATAACTCTCTACCTCGATCAGTGTTGTCCATCGTCTACAACCAACACAATGAGGTGCAGGCATATCTCATGCAGGGGTGAGTATAACGATACTTATTAGGGACCCCGAGACCCCCGAATGTCTCCCAGAATCCATGAAGGATAACCACAGAAGAAAGATACAATCACGAAGTATCAACCAACCCTACTTAGGTATATGCTCATACATATACCTAAGTTATCAATCACAGTTCGTTTCCAACTCTCGATCTCAAGCACAACCCAGTCCACACAGGAAGTAAATTCAATCACCTCGAAGATAAATGATTGAGATTCAAGACTCAACTCACACAGGTACACATCTTTCATAGAGTGATAAAGATGATTAGATGTAGTCACTGATTCATCTAAGATGTCGGACCAACACAGGATACAAGACCAGCTAAGTTTTTGGACCCACACAGGATACAGGACTAGCTATTCTGTCAGACCCACACAAGATACAGGAACAGAAGTCAGAACTGTCAAACCCACGAAGGATTCCGGTATAGTAGTCGTAGTTGTCGAACCCACAGAGGATTCGGGTACAGTAGTCGTCGTTGTCGAACCCACGGAGGATTTCGGTATAGTAGTCGTCGCTCTCGAACCCATGGAGGATTCCGGTATAGTAGTCATCGCAGTCGCACCCATGGAGGATTCCGATATAGTAGTCATTTCTGTCGAACCCATGGAGGATTCCGGTACAGTAGTTTTCACTGTCGAACCCACGGAGGATTCCGGTATAGTAGTCATCACAGTCACAGCCAGCTCTAGGGTTCTTGCACATAGCACGCTCGATTCCAAGAGGGTCCTCTCCTCGAGTCAAGAGTCAATACATCAACTATCATGAAGTCCTGAGTTGATTTATCTCATAGTTCTGTCTCATCATAAGGAACCCAACGCGACAGACGGCGCATCAATCAGACGCCTGGTCTGAGAGTTATTGGCATTTCCGTTCCAGGGGCCCGGATGGATTTACGATCGATCCAATCCCGGCTGTTTTCCAAATTTGTCCAAAAATCACTTAGAGTATCGCAGAAGGGCCGCCTCGTTAAGAGGGTCTCAGTGTCGCAGATGACGCGTCGATCGGACGCGCGGTCTAGGAGATATTCGTATTTAAGCGAAGTCGAGCCTGGCCCGTCAAGCCCAGTGGGCTAGCGGTGCGGCCCAACCCGGCTCGGCGGGTCCGACCCAGCTGGGGGGTTGGCCCGGCTCGGTGGGTCCGACCCGATTGGGGGGTCGGCCCGGCCCGGTGGGGCGCGGCCCACCTGCGGACCCAGCCCGCATTGCGGGCCGGTCTGGTTTTCCCGGCAGAGCCAAACGGCGCCGCCTCTCCCCTGCCCGGTCAGATGTAGCCAGCCAATTCTACCCGGTGCACGCGGCCTGCATAGCGGGTCGCAGTTCTTCACAGGCGGAACCTACGGGCACCGCGATCCTCCAGCCCAAAAAGCCAGTTCGCCCAGCCGAGCAGCCCACGGATGCGGGCCGTGGTTTCCCTCCATGCGGCCGGCGTGACAGTGTCAGTCATCCACCGCCACCGCCCGGCTTGGTTGCGGCCTTCGGCTCCACAGCGTGGCACGATGGTGCCGCGCCTCTTCATTCGTCGTGGTCCTCCCGGCCGTGGTTCCTCTTTCGTCTGCCACGGCCCTCCTGGCCACGGTTATTCTCTAGCGTGGTGCGACGGCACCGCGCCCTTTCCGCTCCACCTCCGACGTCATCAAATGGAAAAAAAAGTGGAGGGTTGGGCTGTGTTCATGCGGTCTGAACCCTCCTCGTCATATGATATCATTTGGTTTTCCTAACTAGAATTTTGTACAACGAAGAACAAAGGTATAATTTTATTCATTTAGAAATAATAAAATCCCCCTACCTCGCTTTTCGTTCATCATTGACGAAGTCACGGAAAGAGGGCATCATTCCATTGATGTTGGAAAAGAAGAATCCGAGGATTACATCGGCATTCTTCGTGGATGATGCTTCTTTTTCCTTGTTCTGGTAGAAGAAGGAAGAAGACGTCCGAGGAAGAAGTCGAAGAAGAAATCTGGCATTCTTCGCGTTCTTCTTTGGGAGAATTTTAATCCTCTCAAGCTCTCAAGTTCCACTAAAGGAGAATGCCAACAAAATAATAATAGGAAGTCTTATTATTTTATTTTTGGCACACAAATTCAAAAAAAAGAGAAAGAAACTCTCCTTAATAAATTCACACACGTCGGTGAAATTAATTGGTACGCGCGTGGGCACAATTAATTGGCATGCGTGTTGGCACAATTAATTACCTCGCACGTTGTCATAATTAATTGGCACATGCATTGGCACAATTAATTATGTAGAGGAGGTCAAAGGCTCTCCCTCATTAATGAGGGAGAGTGGAGAGGTTTCATCCTCCACCATTAATAGAGGTCGGGTGGTCCCCACCCCTATCATTTAATTGAGAGGTTATGCTCGGGTGGTCCCCATGTCGTAACCTCTCGCGGAAGGTTAGGGTGTGGCGGTCCCACCCCCAACTTCCAATGGGAGGTTCCAACTAACCGCACACACAACACAAGGTAGCTTAAAAATTAAATAAAGTTTTTGTACTTTATTTTATTATTATTTTCTTTAAAAAAAATCCAAAAACTAAATTCCATACTCGCCAGAACGCAACTGCAGTAAAGGTCTCCTTAAGCGAATACCGGTTATGTGAGTTCATTAGTGTCCTCATATTTCAATTCCGAGCACCGGTTCAAAATATATAAAACCCGCATGTACGTTTACTGAACGTACCCGAGCAAAACTTCAGAAATTGATTCCGGGCACACTGGGAGGTCCCTCTATTGTCTGTTGCTCATCTGCATGGTAGATCGGGTAGTCACGAGCCATGTGGCCCTACCCGCCGCATGCATAGTACTGCCTGATCCTCATATAGCTGGCTCTGTCTCGTGTGCCCCACACAATCGAACCTATATCCTAGGATCACCCACCTGGTGGCCTAGTCCGCTTGGACCTCTGCGTCATCTGTCTACTACCGGATGTAGAAGACTCCTCTACGTGTCACCCTATGGTGGGTATCGCTGTTGGTGACTGCTCAGTAAGAAAACTCTCCACTAGAAGGGCTCTCTCCAGCACCCCCTCCTGCGTCGGAATGCTGAGGGGAATCGTCGAAGCCCTGATCTCATGCCTGAGTCCCTATTCGAAGGTCTGGGCCCTGAAGAATGGGTCTCGCACCATATCCGTGGAGTAGCGTGAGAGTTCGTTGAACCTCACTGAGTACTGAGCTACTGTCATGCTGCCCTACTGCAGATGAATTAACTCCTGAATCCGCACCGCACGAAGGTTGGATGGAACAAACTCTTAGAGAAAGAGACTCTTGAATTCTGTCCAGAGTAATGATGTCTTGTCATGCACTTGGAGTATCAGGCTCCACCATCTGCCTGCTGCTGCATGTAGGAGACTCGCGGCAAGGATCACCATGAGGTTGGATGGTGTCCCTACCAATCTGAAATCTCTCACAACAGCCTCCAGCCAATCCTTAGCTGCCTGTGGGTCCATCTCTCCCCAAAACTTGGGCGCCCTCTGGCACTGGAACTCATGCAACGCACTTAGGCAGTGTGAACTCTCTGCTGCTGAATCTGATGGTATTGGTGGCCCAACGGGTAGTGGTACCACTGGTACCTCTGCAGTGATGGGGCCATGTACCGAGGCCTCATCGCTCAGTGGGAAACCATCTCGTATGTAACTTGGAACCCTAGCTGGCTGCCTTTGTGGGGCCATCCTGAAAAGAAACGGGTGCGCCATGGTTAAAATAGTATAACTGGTGAGCTGACACAAAGTAATCATGAAGAAAGCTTTTAAAAGAAACACACATGCAATCAGTATTTTTGTGCACTGAGTCAAAGATCAGAAGTCAGAGTCCTGGTCTATGGATATGTCGGCCACCGCACCAACACTGGTTTCCCTAAACTGATAACCACATCCAAAACACTTAACACTATTGTCGTTAAAAGAATCAGAGTCCAAGTTCTGTGGTATATTCGACTCCTCTGATACCAATTTTTCACGACCCGTCCTCGAGAACCGTGTCATGACTACCCCAAGCCTGCCTTCCATAGACCAGGGGTTGGCGACTAGCACCAAGGTGTAATCTCGATAAAAAGGGAAGTCAGTGCCTTTAATAAGTAAACAAAAACAACAGAGTATGCATCTAGAAGTAAACACTAAGTAAAATTGTATACAAAAGAATGTGCTAAAAAAGGAAAGGGGTCGGAAATACAAGTCCAACAGTAAAGTACAAACAACTGTAAAACCAGTACAATTTCAGAAAGGAAAAATAGAAACTACTGAGTCATCCTCTGGGAATCCCACCTGAAGGTGGGTACAGATGGCCTCCTCAGCACCCCAGGTCCATCTTTCCACTCCGTGTATGTCTCACCAATTGGTCCACCTCTAGGTACCATCCATCTTTACAACTCTCTACCTCGATCAGTGTTGTCCTTCATCTGCAACTAACGCAACGAAGTGTGGGCATAGCCCATGCAGGGGTGAGTATAATGATACTCAATAGGGACCCTGATACCCCCGAAGGTCTCCCAGAATCTATGAAGGATAACCACATAATAAATATACAATCATGAAGTATCAACCAACCCTACTTAAGTATATTCCCATATATATACCTAAGTTATCAATCACAGTTCGGCTCCAACTCTTGAGCCCAAGCACAACCCAGTCCACATAGGAAGTAAAGTCAATCACCTCGAAGATAAATGATTGAAAGTCAAGACTCAGCTCACACAGGTATACATATTTTATAGAGTGATAGAGATGATCAGATGTATTCATTGATTCATCTAAGTTGTCGGACCCACACAGGATACAGGACCAGTTAAGCTGTCAGACCCACATAGGATACAGGACCAGCTATTCTGTCGGAACCACACAGGATACAAGAACAGAATTCAGAACTATTGAACCCACAGAGTATTCTGGTACATTAGTCATCGTTGTTGAACCCACGGAGGATTTCGGTACACTATTCGTCGCTTTCGAACCAACAGAGGATTCTGGTACACTAGTCATCGCTGTCGAACCCACGGAGGATTCCGGTACAGCAGTCATCGCAGTCGCACCCATGGAGTATTCTGTTATAGTAGTCATTGTTGTCAAACACACGGAGTATTTCAGTACATTAGGCATCATTGTCGAACCCACAGAGGATTCCGGTACAGTAGTCGTCACAGTCGCAGCTAGCTCTAGGGTTCCCGCACACAGCACACTTGATTCTGGGAGGGTCCACCCCTCAAGTCAAGAGTCGATACAACAAATATCATTAAGTCCTGATTTTATGTATTTCTTAGTTGCGTCTCATCATAAGGAACCCAACGCGACAGATGGCGTGTCAATCGGATGTCTGGTCTGAGAGTTATTGGAATTTCTGTTCTAGGGGTCTGGTTGGATTTACACTCAATCCAATCTCGGTCATTTTCCAAATTTTTCCAAAACTCACTTATAGTATTGAAAAAGGACCGCCTATTTGCGAGGGTCCCAGTTTCATAGACGGCACGTCGGTCGGATGGGTAGTCTAGGAGATATTCGTATTTAAGCGAAGTCAGGTCCGGCCCATCAAGCCTAGTGGACTGGCGAGTCGGCCTGCCCCGACTCGGCGGGTCCGACCCGGCTAGGGGTTGGCCCGGACCGATGGGGCGCGGCCCACCTACGGACCCAGCCCGTGTTGCGGGCCTGTCCGTTTCACCCGACAACACCAAGCGGTGGTTCCTCTCCCCTGCCCGGCGCATGCGGCCCGCACAGCGGGCCGAGGTTCTTCCCACGCGGTGCCTACGGGTGCCGCAATCCTCCATCCCAGCCGGTAGGTGGCCGACCGATTCACCCAACTGAGCGGCCCGTGGATGCGGGCTGTGGTTTTTCTCTACGTGGCCGGTGTGACGGCGTCGGTCCACCACCACCGCAGCCCGGCCTGGCCACAGCCTTCGGCTCCACAGCGCGGCGCGACGGCGCCGCGCCTCTTCATCTGTCGCGGCCCTTCCAGCCACAGTTCCTCTTTCGTCCGCCACGGTCCTCCTGGCCGCGGTTATTCTCTGGCACGGTGCGACGGCACTGCGCCCTTTCGGATCCGCCTTCAACGTCATAAAATAGAAACAACAAAGGGGAGGGTCGGGCCGTGTTCGTGCGGTCTGAACCCTCCTCATCATATGATATCATTTGGTTTTCCTAACTAGATTTTTGTACAATGAAGAACAAAGGTATAATTTTATTCATTTATAAATAATCAAATCCCCCTACCTCTCTTTTCATTCATCGTTGATGAAGTCGCAGAAAGCGGACTTCGTTCCGTTGACGTCGGAAAAGAATAAGCTGAGGCTGACGTCGGCGTTCTTCGTGGATGATATTTCCCTTTCCTTGTTTCGGTAGAAGAAGGAAGAAGACATCTTATGAAGAAGTCGAAGAAGAAATCTGGCATTCTTCACGTTCTTCGTTGGGAGAATTCTAATCCTACCAAGCTCTCAAGTTCCACTGAAGGAGAATTCCAACAAAATAATAATAGGAAGTCTTATTATTTTATTGTTGGTAGGCAAATTCAAAAAAAAAGAAAAATAAACTCTCCTTAATAAATTCACACGCGTCGGCGAAATTAATTGGTACGCGCATGGGCACAATTAATTGACAGGCGCGTTGGTACAATTAATTGGCCCGCGTGTTGGCACAATTAATTGGCATGCGCGTTGGCACAATTAATTGTGTGAAGGAGTTCAAAGGCTCTCCCTCATTAATGAGGGAGAGTGGAGAGGTTTCAACCTCTACCACTGATAGGGGTTAGGTGGTCCCCACCCCTATCATTTAATTGAGAGGTTATGCTCGGGTGGTTCCCATGTCATAACCTCGTGCAGGAGGTTAGGGTGTGGTGGTCCCACCCCCAACTTCCAATGGGAGGTTCCAACTAACCGAACACACAACACCAGGCAGCTTAAAAATAAAATAAATTTGTTGTACTTTATTTTATTATTATTTTCTTTAGTAAAAATCCAAAAACTAAATTCCATACTCGCCAGAACGCAACTGCGGTAAAGGTCTCCTTAAGAGAATACTGGCGCTGTGAGTTCATTGTTGTCCTCGGATTTCAATTCCGAGCATCGGTTCAAAATATATAAAACCCGCATGTATGTTTACTAAACGTACCTGAGAAAAACTTTAGAAATTGATTCCGAGCACACCGGGCCTCGTAATCAAGTACCGTCAGAAACTGTGGTCTCGTAAAATTTCCATGTATTTAAGAAATAAAAATTTTCCACAGGATTTTTGGGTCTTTATAGTGTTTATGTCCAATTTCAATTTGAAATTACTTCTAATGACCAAAATTGGGTTAAATAATAAAAACATAATCCAATTAAACTTTAAAACCAATTAAAAGGATAACATAACTATGTAAATAAATTGTAATATAAGACATTTTTGAATTAAAATGCAAAAAAAAATCACTATTCATTAAAATATAGATTTTATCAGAAAAATACCAAAATTTCAACCAAAGTAAATTTGTATGTCCCTATTCTAAATATGAAGTTTATTTTGAAAAATATAACATATAAAAGTGATAAAAACTAGATTTAAAAATGATTCTCCATCAAAAGGCGATAAAATGACCTTTTAAAAATATTAGAGTATTTTATGCTTAAAATTAGGTTCATTCTCATTTTAAGTCTCTAAAATTTATTGGATAAATTTAGAAACATTTTACAAAAATTTGTAATCATATTTTAGTTAGTTCTATTCATTCCCACTAATACAACGATTAGGCGTTAACTACCATTTAATATAATAATATTATTCTTGTATTATTTTTCAGTATAACTCAGTGTTGTGTGCAATGTAAGATTTTGAATAAAATCGTTGTTGCATATCGGGTACACTATTGTAAAAATTGTCATATTTAACGTAAAATTAATATCTTATTCATAAATATTAATAGATATGAAAATTTATTATTCTATAAATACCTGGGATGTTATAATATGGGTCACTGAAAGTTTTGTTTTCCAACTGGTGGTGACAAAAAAATGATGGAAGAAGAAGTTTCCTTACCAAATCAAGACTCGGGTGGAGTTTCATATAATATTGGTAGTGGATTTGGTGGATCTAGAAACCAATTAAAGGCCATACATTCTTTCTATGAAAAACCCGATTACACGTCATATAATCTGGAGAAACACATGACGTGTTACTTGGTTTCTCACAAAGGATAGGGTTTTAGGATGATATAAATATCACACTCTATGTGGAAGAACCACATGTCATGTGACCTTGGTAGGGTTTCCTAGCTATGTACTGGAAGTAAACACTCAAGCTATCTGTGTGGATTATACGTTGTGTTCCTTGAAGTACACCCTGTATACCCCTATTCTTCTAGAGAACCCATGTTCAGTGAGGAACACGAATTAGACCTAAAGTGGTCCCACACATCATATCAACCATGTCATGTATGTTTTATTTTACACAATGAATTCATTAGTGGGACATGGTCAGGCTTTGTCTTCAGAGTAAATCCTATGTACCCCATAAGAACACAATGTATACTTTTCCTAGTACCTTCTACCTTGCATATTTTATTCTCCAGGACTAAAATTTGGGATCATGAGTAGCCTATCCTATGTAGTTTTCCACATAGAAAATTATTATGGACTTTTTTTTGGAATCGGATATATTATGTGAGGTAATATGAGTGGACACTTCTTTAGTGACGCTCAACATGTGGCAGTGATCAGTTTTTATCATCAGAAAGTTTTTGTGGTCGGTACTCTCTTAACATGCTAGAGTACAGGTCCCCAATACTATTTATATAGATAGATTCAATACTAACCCATACTAAAGAGGGTGTAGGTCCTCTATCTATGGATTAGTACTCCCTCGTAATCAAGCTCTGGCAGGGAGTAGGTCCTCCACTGGAGATAGTTCTCCCTTGTTTGTGGAGTGTAGTAATGAGGAGGGGTCCCTCCACTTTGACTCTTGTGAGGTTATGCATGGTTCTTGACATTAGGCATGGTACCCTTGGAGTTTTAGGAAGACTCATCATCTTCCTTAACTGGATGTGTAGATTTATACTTCTATCCTTTATCAACTGGGATTTTAGTATGAGCATATCTAATATTGGGTTTCTTTACCCTATTTTTTTATAGGTTGAGCTAACTACTTTATTCTTTTGCTTCCCTCTTGGTTTTTTGGGTTCCCTACTATATATGTATATAATCACTCATTCATGGGATTTTCCTTCACATGTCGTGTCTTTTACAGACGATATATAGATTAGCGGTGACTTTGGAAATCTTGGTATTGGTGGAGCTTAGTAGTACATGGTGGCTCTAACCATGTTTTGTGGTTGTAATCTAATATCTTGATTTAGAAACTCCCATAAATTCCCCTTTAAATTTAATTTCAGTTGGTTATTCCCTTGTATCTCTTATTGGGTGCGTATTTTTTCCCTTATACTCTTGTTTTACCTTGCTACACTTTGATATGTATCCTAGATATTTTTGCATACATTTTTTACTCTCTAGAGGCTACTGATTAGTTATATCTCTAGATTGTTGCATGGAGTTGGGTTTGTGAATGTGTATAGGTACTTTAGGCTAAGGACCCCCATTTTAGTGGTATGTTTACTCAGTTCTTATCGTTAGCCCTTGACCTATTGGAGGCGGGCTTGGGGTTTCACTCTTGGATTACTTTTGGTCTAGATGACGTTTATGTGGGTAGGATCATGATAGATTAGTATCAGAGGTAGTTATATCCTATATTAAATGTTCAAAGTTATACATGTTGTGATTATTTGTTTGGGAACTTAGGGAAGAATTGTTGGAGTGTCTTGAGTTCTGATCTTAGGCCAGGGGACCTATAACGACCCATAATTTACATACATTGTCATTACTTCAGAATTTAAGCACACTTATTACAATATATAACAAAACCAGGAAAGGACCGTATAGGTATAGAGTATTTAGAAACTGGGAAACATAAACAACTGGTTCATAAAGCATCTACTTTTCCTCCCATTTATTTCATCATATCTAGAGTCCCTTTTTGGCATATCCTACTTAATAACCTTCTTCCTAACCTGGGGAAATAAAAAATACAAAAGGGTGAGCTCAAATGCTCAGTAAGGGTAAACAAAAGAAATATCAATCACATCATATACATAAGAACATAACTTTTGGAAATCTTAACCTGCAAAAGAAATCATAATTTCATAACATGGGATAAATCATAGTAGTGAAATGTAATCCCAATAATCATAACTTAAAACATGAAACTTTGTGGCATACACACATAATCATAGAGAATCATTTCTTGTTAGTCAAGACTCATTTCCAAGACTATCTTAGTGTACAAAGTCCATTTCTGAACCGAGTTCACTCCTCGTTTTAGTCCTGTTTCACTGAACCGGTTTAACCTTCCGTTCCAACCATGTCTATCTCATGAGATATAAAATCTTTACCCAATTCATTGGAGGGAGATATAGGTCCCACTCATCTCATAATGATACCATTCTTATGTATGCCACAAAATCATAAACCATACATCATAGCATAACCCATGTAATAAAAATGGGAATCTTAAACATCATGACATCATAAAACAATTCATATAAGATAAAGGAATTCATAAAAATATAATTCCATCACAACATAATCAAATCAATGTAATAATAGGGATATAAACAGAACCCTTTGTTATCTTAGATGGAAAATAATTTTGATAAAACACTTGAACTCCATTCTTGAGGAAAATATCCTTTCTGCTTCAAAAACACTTTTCCTTTCTTAACATGTCGTACAATTCTAAACTAAAAGAAGTTGATTAAAAATAAACATGAAAACTTGTAAAGTAAGATTCTTGGAAATAATGTTTTAAAAATCCATTCATTCCGTATAAGTTAAAAAAAATATTCTTCGTACTTTTGTCGGAAAAGTCAAAAAAGTACCTCGTACGAAAAACGACAAAAAATTCCTTTCATATCCTTTACTAAAAACTCACTGAAGGGTAAAATTGGATTTAAACAATTGTAGGTGGATGGAAATAATATTAAATATTGAGGAAACATGGATGTGGATGATAAAATACACCCTAGTAAATACGAAAGTATAAACAATCTCGGATAAAAATGAGATTGTGATATTTCCCTTACCTTAGGTCCGAATTGTCTCGTAAGTGTCTGAACCTCCTCTTTTTGATGCGCCTCTTCTTAACCTCCTCTTAGGGCACTAGGGTTGGTCTTTGAAGAAGACCAGAACCTATAGGATGATTCTAGGGAAGTGGGGAAGTGAAATGGGCAGGTTTTGGCCAAGCTTGAAGGCTCAAATTGGTGTGAGGAGGAGAGGGAGGAGGTGCCCTTTTATAAGGGAGGAGAGGGGCACCTTTGGAAATATAAGAAATATTAGTTTATATTAAATCCCAACCCCACTTAAAAACTTCCAAAATGACTCATATCTGAAGATTAGATGATATAAGGTTGTAATCTCATCAACCAATAAAATTTAGACATGTTGGGAATTTATTTTAAACATTATCAACTTGATTTATCCTTATTTATCAATTTAATTTTATTTGTGGTAATAATATTATAAATTTTAAATTATTATTAATAATTACATATGTGTTGTGAATTTTCCATAATTTGACACTTTATGACATTTTCAACCATATAAATTTTAATTTATAATTTTTAAATATTTTTGTGATTTTTAAACAATTTTATAATATGTTATTTTTATAAAATAACAATAGTGTCAATTTTGACACTATTCATTTATTTGAATTTAAATAAAATATATACAGAGGATATGTTCGAACTAAAATATTTAATAGATTAATAAAATTTCATATGTATCTAGAAAATTAGTGGAGCACATTAAATAGTGCATATCATAATTATTTTAATATTTTAAAACCATTTATTTGATATTTTAATTAATAAAATAATTTCAACATCACTATTGTGTCATAATTAATGATAATTATTTAATCTCTAAAAATTCTAAATAAATTCCTATGATGTAGATAATTGTATTATCTTTCTGGAGACTATTCATTTCCGAAGTTTCATTAAGTTTATCACCAAATTAAAATTATTATACTTATAAGATTTAAGAAAGTGACATGTTGTCACATTCTTTGGTTTTAATAATAATTAAATTATTTTCATGGAAAAAAGTCTATTAAATGAATCTAATCCAACCCTTAGGTGATATGGGTCGACTTTTAGTCATCCAATAGGATTTTGGAAGGTGTTAGGGTAATTTTATAATCTTATATTTACCCTTAATTACCCGATTTACCTTCAACTATGGTAAATAAAATTTACCGTAGTTACTATTCATAATGCCCAAAAATAAAAAGTAGCCTATTAACATAATTTGGACCCAATTATTCTGAATATGGAATCCATTTTTTAAAATTCAAAACATATAAGTTGCATTAATTAATTTAAAATAAATCTCGTTGTTAAGAAAACGGATTTTAGAAGTTAAAACATTGTCAAAGATTGAAATGTTTTTACCTATGAATTCAATGTGACATTAATGCTAATGACATACATTATATTAAATGGTAAAAATATATTCTATCTATACTTTAAAACCATTCAATATTATAATTTAACCATATAAATTATCTCAATGAAAAAAGATGTTTTTAATTAAAAATTAGCGTATTTTTACTATTCATCAAAATATGAAAGTTATCAGAAAAATATCAAAAATTTATCCAAAGTAAATTTTTATATCCTGATTCAAAAGAAGAATTTTATTTTTTCAAATTTAACTTATAAATTTGTCAAAAACTAGATTTAATGTGGGTGCGCCATCAAAAGGCGGCAAAACTGCATTTTTTGATAAATACTTATTTTACCCAAAAAAAATTATTTTGTTCTCTTACCATGTTCTAAAAATGTGTAAGATGAGTAATAATGTTATAAAATTTAAAATTCAGTAAATACTATTCATAACGGCTAGTTTATAATATTATAATAATATATCGTTGTTTAGTGGAACTCGGTATTGCGTACTACACACGCTATCGAGGAAAGTCGCGATTGCGTGCAGTGAAAGATTCCTTTGATGATTTATATAACATAAAAACAAAATATTTCTCATAAAAGTCTCGGGTGTTACATTATACCCCCCTTAAAATGAATGTTGCCCTCGAAATTCATCACTTTGTAACAAACAGATGAGGATACCTCTCCCTCATCATATCCTCAAGCTCCCATGTAGCTTCTTCTAATTGGTGGTTCCTCCATAAAACTTTCACCAAGCGAGTGGTCTTGTTTCGTAGGAATTTTTCACTACGATCCAGAATCTCTATCAGTTGTTCTTCATAAGAAAGATCTTGCTCCAACGGTACAACTTCTGAGCTGAGTACATGTGAAGGATCAGGTATGTACTTTCTCAGGAGAGATACATGGAACACATCGTGAACTTGAGAGAGATTCGGTGGAAGCATCAATCGGTAAGATACCATTCCAACACGATCTAGTATTTCAAAAGGACCGATATATCTAGGGCTCAACTTCCCCTTCTTTCCAAATCTCATGACCCTCTTCTTGGGAGATATTCGTAAGAACACTTTATCACCCACTTCAAACTCTAGGTCTTTTCTTCGGTTGTCGGCATAACTTTTCTATCGACTCTAAGATGATCTTATGTGTTGTTGAATAGATTGGACCTTTTCTACCATCTCTTCAACAATATCAGGTCCTAATAGCTTTCTTTCCCCAACTTCATCCCAGCAAGTTGGAGTCCTGTATTTCTTTCCATAGAGAGCTTCATAAGGATCCATCTGAATACTGGAGTGAAAGATATTATTATAAGAAAATTCCACCAAAGGTAGGTGTTGATCCCAACCACCTTTGAAATCCATAGAGAAAGCTCTCAACATATATTCTAGAGTTTGAATTTTTCTCTCAGACTGACCGTCTGTCTGAGGATGATAAGAAGTGCTGAAACTCAACTCTGTATCCAGAATATGCTGAAGACTTCGCCAAAACTTTGAGGTAAACCTCTGATCCTTATCAGATATAATAGAAAGTGTTGCTCCATAAAATCTTACCACTTCCTTCACATATATCCTGGCAAGCTGATCTAGGGAGAAATACTCTCTAATAGCGATGAAGTGTGCAGACTTTGTAAGACGATCAACTATGACCCAGATAGCATTATTGCCTTTGGATGTTTTAGGAAGTCGTGTGAAAAAGTCCATAGTGATGTTTTCCCATTTCCATTCGGGTATGGGTAATGGTTGTAACATCCCCTTAGACTTCTGTCTCTCAGCTTTAACTTGCTGACAAACCAAGCATCGAGAGACATATTCAGCAACATCTCTTTTCATGCCATCCCACCAGAAGTACTCTTTCATATCCCTATACATCTTCGTGCTTCCAGGATTAATAGAGAATGGAGAACTATGAGCCTCATCCAGCAGCTCCTTCTTTAATTCGGGGATGGGAGGAACACAAACCCGATTCCTGAACTTTATTATCCCATCACAATCAAGGTTGAATTCAGGAACATTTCTCACCTTCTTTTGTAACTCGACATCTTCTTTCTGTGCCTCTTTAATCTTCACATGTATAGATGGTTGAACATTCATTTGACAAAGATACAATTTTTCCCCTTTCATTATAATTACAAGATCCATCCTTTGTAAATCCATAAATATTGGATCTTTTGTGATCCTCATCATGGATAAACTAGCATGGTCTTGTCGACTTAATGCATCTTCCACCTTGTTTGCTTTCCCAGGGTGGTAATGAATTGAGCAATAGTAATACTTAATCAGCTTCAACCATATTCTTTGGCGCATATTCAGCTCCTTTTGGGTGAAAATATACTTTAAACTTTTATTATCAGTATAAATATCACACCTTTCACCATAAAGGTAATGCCTCCAAATCTTTAATGCAAAGATTACCGCAGCTAACTCCAAATCATGATTTGGGTAATTTTTATCATGTATTTTCAACTGTCGTGAGGCATAAGATATCACCATATCATTTTGCATAAGAACACACCCCAAACCCCTCTTGGATGCATCACTGTAGATCAAAAACCTTTCTCCACTACAAGGAAGTGTGAGCACAGGTGCACTGGATAACCTTCTTTTCTACTCCTTGAAATTCTCTTCACATTCCTCCATCCAAACAAACTTAACTCCTTTCTGAGTCAACTTGGTGAGTGGATTAGATAATCATGAAAAATCTTTCACAAAACGTCGATAATATCCAGCCAAACCAAGAAAACTTCGGATCTCAGTCACTGTTGTTGGTCTTGATCATCTTTCAATAACCTCTGTTTTTGCTGGATCCACAGATATCCCCTCTTTTGAGATTATGTGACCCAAAAATGAAACTCTATGAATCCAAAATTCACACTTGTTAAATTTGGCATAAATCTTCTCCTTTATCAGGGTCTTCAATATAATTCTCAAGTGATCTTCATGTCCTTCCTTGCTCTTTGAATATACAAGAATATCGTCTATAAAGACTACCACAAAATGATCAAGATAGTCTCTAAAGACTCTATTCATCAGATCCATGAAGATAGCAGGGGAATTAGAAAGACCAAATGGTATCACTATAAATTCATAGTGTACATACCTTGTACGGAAATCCATATTTGGTATATCCTCCCTTTTGACCCTTAATTGGTGATAACCTGAATGAAGATCAATCTTGGAAAAGTATTGAGCTCCTCGTAGTTGGTCAAATAAGTCATCAATGCGTGGGAGAGGATATTTTTTCTTGATAGCGATCTTGTTAAGTTCTTGATAATCAATGCAGAGTCTCATTGATCCATCTTTCTTCTTAACAAACAGAACAGGTGCTCCCCAAGGTGACACACTAGGTCGTATAAACTCCTTATCAAGATTCTCTTGGAGTTACTTCTTCAATTCCTGCAACTTAATTGGGGCCATTCTATAAGGTGTCTTTGAAATAGGAAAATCACCTAGTACGAGTTCTATTGAAAACTCAACTTCAAGATTTGGTGGGAGACCCGGTAATTCCTCTAGAAAGACATCATCAAACTCCCGTACAATGGTCATATTATTAATCATGAGTTTCTCACCAACCATTTGAGATAAATAATCTTCATTTAGTGGAATCAATACCCATAAAATGGAAGAAATTTCCAATGGAAGGTTATGTTCATCCTTGCATCGATAGACGATCATAGATTGATATGGAATATGAAATGTGACTTTCCTTCTTTGGCAATTGATATGAGATCCATGTAGAGAAAGCCAATCCATGCCAAGAATCACATCAAATTCCACTATAGGAAGGATCACAAGATTTGCAGGAAGCACTTTCCCACAAACTTCAATCGGAGAAGAATTATAAACTTTTGATGCGACTGTTGTGCCATTAGGGGTTGTCACAGCTAACTCAACATCTAACTGTTGAGGTAATATGGTGATATCCTTAGAAAATTCTTCAGAAATAAAGGAGTGGGAGGATCCAGAATCAAATAAAACATTTTCTACTTTATAGTGGATGGTAAGTGTACCTTTCACCACATCGTTATCGTACTCCACATCGTTGATAGAAATTGCATGTGACTTTCCTTTGTCTTTAGCCTTAAGAGTTTGTTGACGTCGACCATCATCATCAACCCTTGGATTTGGGCATTGATTGGCATAATTCCCCATCTCCTTGCACTTGAAACATTAAAGTGTAGTAGGTTCATTTTGTGTGTCCCTTCCTTTGTTTGTATCATTATACATCTTCTTCCCATCATTGCGGCATTCAAATGCCCGATGACCTTCCTTTACACATTTGAAACATTTACTTGTCCCTTTAAGACAACTCCCCCCATGTTTCTTTCCACACTTTGAGCCTAAGGGAAAGCTCATCTTCTTTTCAATGTGCTCTTTAGATTTTCCTTTGAATTCCATTTTCCTCTTCTTATCAAACCCATATGACTGATGGGTTACTCTAATCTATGTCTCGACTTTGAGATCACATCGAACGATTTACTAGTAGCTATTGAAGTCCCTTATGGCTAACGCCCTTTGAAGACTTGGTTTTAAGACACTAAATAATCGATCGATCTTACTCTCAGGTTGGATAATAATACCAGAATTGTACCTTGCAAGTCTTGTAAAATTTTCTTCATAAGTACCAACAGATTCATCATCCTTTTGCTTCAGTTCAAGAAACTCTTTCTCCATCTTTGTTCAGAGAATACGAGGGAAGTACTTATTGAAAAATAAGTTCTTGAACTCTTCCCATTCCATGGACTCAATTTCATCCCTCTACCTCGTATTCTTAATAAGATTCCACCATTGATCAGCATCTCCTTACAAACGATACACTTCTAGGATGACTTTATCATGTTCAGAACATTGAAGAACTGAAAATATCTTTTCAGTAGTACTAATCCATTGTTCAGCAACTAATGGATCAGTAGACCCACTGAAAGAAGGTGGACGCTGCCTCATGAAGGATTCAACAGAATGTTTCTCCTTTTTTTGCTCATTTGGAAGTCCTTCATGATTCATATCTTGAGAAAGTTGTGTGATCATGTCTACAAGATTTTTCATTCCATCTCCCATAATGTTTGGTTGCTCAGGGGGACAATCATTGCATTTCCAATCGCATTCCGCATTAACACGGTTCCTTCGGGTTCCAGCCATTGACTAAAACCAAGAAGAATAGTGTGAGAAACACTAATTATAATAGGAAAACCACATAATCAAGAATAAAATTTCACACTTAAGGTCTTATCATAGGTTGTTCATGGCCATTTATAAAACACTAAGATTGTGTTCTATGCTTAGACTTATCCTTAGGATTCTTACTAAGGCTTTCACATCCTAGTTTCCAAAGGTTGACTATATCTTTCCTCTGATACCAACTATAACGACCCATACTTTACATACATTGTCATTACTTAAGAATTTAAGCACACTTATTACAACATATAACAAAACCAGGAAAAGACCGTATAGGTATAGAGTCTTTAGAAACTGGGAAACATAAACAACTGATTCATAAATCATCTACTTTGCCTCCCATTTATTTCATCATATCTAGAGTCCCTTTTTGGAATATCCTACTTAATAACCTTCTTCCTGACCTGGGTAAATAAAACATACAAAAGGGTGAGCTCAAATTCTCAGTAAGGGTAAACAAAAGAAATATCAATCACATCATATACATAAGAACATAACTTTTGTAAATCTTAACCTGCAAAAGAAATCATAATTTCATAACATGGGATAAATCATAGTAGTGAAATGTAATCCCAATAATCATAACTTAAAACATGAAACTTTGTGGCATAAACACATAATCATAGAAAATAATTTCTTGTTAGTCAAGAATCATTTCCAAGACCATCTTAGTGGACAAAGTCCATTTCTGAACCGAGTTCACTCCTCGTTTCAGTCCTGTTTCACTGAACCGGTTTAACCTGCCGTTCCATCCATGTCTATCTCATGAGATATAAAATCTTTACCCAATGCATTGGAGGGAGATATAGGTCCCACCCATCTCATAATGATACCATTCTTATGTGTGCCACAAAATCAGAAACCATACATCATAGCATAACCCATGTAATAAAAATAGGAATCTTAAACATCGTGACATCATAAAACAATTCATATAAGATAAAGCAATTCATAAAAATATAATTCCATCACAACATAATCAAATCAATGTAATAATCGGGATAGAAACAGAACCCTTTATTATCTTAGATGGAAAATAATTTTGATAAAACACTTGAACTCCATTCTTGAGGAAAATATCCTTTCTGCTTCAAAAACACTTTTCCTTTCTTAACATGTCGTACAATTCTAAACTAAAAGAAGTTGATTAAAAATAAACTTGAAAACTTGTAAAGTAAGATTCTTGGAAATAATGTTTTAAAAATCCATTCATTCTGTATAAGTTAAAAAAACATTCTTCGTACTTTTGTCAAAAAAGTCAAAAAGTACCTCGTACGAAAAACGACAAAAGATTCCTTTCATATCCTTTACTAAAAACTCACCGAAGGGTAAAATTGGATTTAAACAATTGTAGGTGGATGGAAATAATATTACATATTGAGGAAACATGGATTTGGATGATAAAATACACCCCAGTAAATACTAAAGTATAAACAATCTCGGATAAAAATGAGATTGTGATATTTCCCTTACCTTAGGTCTGATTTGCCTCGTAAGTGTCTGAACCTCCTCTTTTTGATGCGCCTCTTCTTAACCTCCTCTTAGGGAACTAGGGTTGGTCTTTGAAGAAGACCAGAATCTCTAGGATGATTCTAGGGAATTGGGAAAGTGAAATGGGCAGTGTTTGGCCGATCTTGAAGGCTCAAATTGGTGTGAGGAGGAGAGGGAGGAGGTTCCCTTTTATAAGGGAGGAGAGGGGCACCTTTGGAAATATAAGAAATATTAGTTTATATTAAATCCCAACCCCACTTAAAAACTTCCAAAATGACTCATATCCAAAGATTAGATGAGATAGGGTTGTAATCTCATCAACCAATAAAATTAAGACATGTTAGGAATTTATTTTAAACATTATCAACTTGATATATCCTTATTTATCAATTTAATTTTATTTGTGGAAATAATATTCTAAATTTTAAATTATTATTAATAATTACATATGTATTGTGAATTTTCCATAATTTGACACTTTATGACATTTTAGACCATATAAATTTTAATTTATAATTTTTAAATATTTTTGTGATTTTTAAACAATTTTATAATATGTTATTTTTATAAAATAACAATAGTGTCAATTTTGACACTATTCATTTATTTGAATTTAAATAAAATATATACAGAGGATATGTTCGAACTAAAAGCTTTAATAGATTAATAAAATGTCATATGTATCCAGAAAATTAGTGGAGCACATTAAATAGTACATATAATAATTATTTTAATATTTTAAAACCATTTATTTGATATTTTAATTAATAAAATAATTTCAACATCACTATTGTGTCATAATTAATGATAATTATTTAATCCCTAAAAATTCTAAATAAATTCCTATGATGTAGATAATTGTATTAGATTTCTGGAGACTATTCATGTTCTAAGTTTCATTAAGTTTATCACTAAGTTAAAATTATTATACTTATAAGATTTAAGAAAGTGACGTGTTGTCACATTCTTTGGTTTTAAAAATAATTAAATTATTTTCATGGAAAAAAGTCTATTAAATGAATCTAATCTGACCCTTAGGTGATATGGGTCAACTTTTAGTCATCCAATAGGATTTTTGCATGTGTTAGGGTAATTTTATAATCTTATATTTACCCTTAATTACCCGATTTACCTTCAACTATGGTAAATAAAATTTACCGTAGTTACTATTCATAATGCCCAAAAATAAAAAGTAGCCTATTAACATAATTTGGACCCACTGATTCTGAATATGGAATCCATTTTTCAAAATTCAAAACATATAAGTTGCTGTAATTAATTTAAAATAAATCTCGTTGTTAAGAAAACGGGTTTTAGAAGTTAAAACATTGCCAAAGATCAAAATGTTTTTACCTATGAATTCAATGTGACATTAATGATAATGACATATATTATATTAAATGGTAAAAATATATTCTATCTATACTTTAAAACCATTCAATATTATAATTTAACCATATAAATTATCTCAATGAAAAAAGTTGTTTTTAATTAAAAATTAGCGTATTTTTACTATTCATCAAAATATGAAAGTTATCAGAAAAATATCAAAAATTTATCCAAAGTAAATTTCTATATACTGATTAAAAAGAAGAATTTTATTTTTTCAAATGGAACTTATAAATGAGTCAAAAACTAGATTTAATGTGGGTACGCCATCAAAAGGCGGCAAAACTGCATTTTTTGATAAATACTTATTTTACCCAAAAAAATTATTTTGTTCTCTTACCATGTTCTAGAAAATGTGTAAGATGAATAATAATATTATAAAATTTAAAATTCAGTTAATACTATTAATAACGGCTAGTTTATAATATTATAATAATATATCATTGTTTAGTGGAACTCGGTATTGCATACTACACACGCTATCGAGGAAGGTCACGATTGCATGCAGCGAAAGATTCCTTTGATGATTTATATAACATAAAAACAAAATATTTCTCATAAAATTCTCGAGTGTTACAGGACCCAGTGTTGGTGTGGTAGCTAATGTTTCCATACACTAGGACTGTGAATACCTACTTGTCAACTTGGCATGTTGACGCATCAGTTTCAGGGAAACCAATAGTACATGTATCACATAGGATTGGGTCTTTTGAATTCCAATTCTTTCTTGATTCAGGTCCCCGGATATGTTCTTTGATCATGGTACATCTTGGTAATTTTCAAGATGTTTCCATGATGACATCCAGCTAGGATTATGAGATATTAATAATGATGGATAATTGAGAGATGTGGCATTAGTATAGTGACCTATTCTTGAGTTGTTATCTCTGGGAGAGTATAGAGAAGTGCTTCCACCTGATGAGCAAGGCATAGACCCACCTCTAATGGTCTAGGTGGATGATAATCTGTATGTTGAGTAGTTGATGGCTCCAATAGGATATTAAAATGATGTGTGTGTGGTTAGTGAATTGATTCAGTTATAGAAACAGATATCACTTAGTTTTCATGATGAACTAGGCCCTCTGTTAGGAAAGGATTGGATTGAGGAAGTGGTCTGGGTTTTTTGGCTTGTGAATACCCCAAATGATCGGATGGTTGTGCTCGTAACCAGACTTCTTCTTAGAGTAGCAGGGCACCAGTAGGGTCTGGTCATCCAGATCCATGATTAGGTGGCCCTATATTTGGATAGAGATGAGAATATCATCAAATTTGAGTAATTTTCAATGACCCCATGGGTAAAAAAAGTTAATCTAGAGGCAATGTCTTGGGTTTTCCTCCTTATATGGGACCCCTCCTAGTTAGATTTTGGTTCTAATAGCTAGAATTATTCAAGTAAATGTAGTTTGTTGATAGATCCCTATATTTTTTATATGTGGTGTGCCTTTGATCATCAAAGTAAGATGATAACTCCCCCCACCAAGATGTGTTCTCTTTTGAATTGATTTGAATTCATGCAAGCAAAATAGTTTTGACCAAATAGAATAGTGTCAATGTGTGGTGGATGAATTACTTTGATTTGTATATTAATATAGTCTTGGATGTGTTTAGGTGTTGGTATAGACTCGAGTAATAGGGAACCAGTGGGAAATGGTAAGGATGGCTTCTAGAAGTGGAGGCTTATGACCCAAAGGCACTGAGGGTGATCTAAGGTACGACCCATGACTTTTCTACTTTAGTTGTAGTTTTAGTAGATGTGGGAGTAGGTTACTCCTTCCTTGTGTCATTACTTATTTTATACCTATAGGTTCCAGTGGAGATTTTATCTCAACCCTTTCATTTATAAACCCCTACTAAGGAAGTGTCGATGGTCACACTTCACTTCTGGTAGTATGAGTTGACTCTTAGAGTAGAGATATTCTTGTGGGATTTTTTATAGTGGAAATTATACCCTATGATGTTTTACGATGTTTCCAAGTGGTCCGGAAGATTTTTTTCTTTCATTGGAAAGAGGTAATCTCAGGAAGTGTAGGTTGGACTCATATGCAATAGGATACAACTCAGTTCTCATTATTTTGATAATATGACCCTTAGAGTAGTAGACACTATGAGAAGGGTTATGATAGACATAGTGTGTTCCCCTCAACGACTATTGTGTTTTTTATGAAAAAATAAAATGATATCTTGAGGGTTTTTTTGTTTATTGTCACCTAAAATAGGTGATTACCAAGGAAAATTACCCTTTTCCAAAGATTAAAGGCCTCTTCGACCTGTTGAAAGGAATGAGATGGTTCTCAAAGTTTGAACTCAGGTTAGGCTACATCATTTGAGGTTTCATGAGGATGATATTTTGAAATTCAACATTCAATGTTTCTCCAGGAAATATGAGTTTTTTGTGATTCCCTTTGGTGTGATGATTTCCCCCATATTATACATGGTGCTTATGAACGAGATCTTCTTTCCATTCTTGGATCGGTTCGTGGTTGCTTTAATCAATGACATTCTCATATACTCTATGTATGAGGTGGTTTACATGGAGCATTTGAGGATGGTACTAGACTTACTCCAAGAGCACCAATTATACTGTAAGCTCTCAAAGTGTCTATTTTATATTCAAGAGGTTTACTTTTTTGGGCATGTAATATATGATCATAGAGTAGTTGTGGACCCATAAAAGGTCAACATAATGCTTTCTTATGATCCATACAAGATATTTTAAAATTTGAAGAGTTTCCTTAGTTTTTTATGGTACTATTAGAGGTTTTTTATGGACTTTATCATGATTTTTTCTTCTTTTACTTCCCTGACACATAAATGGAATCCAATTACTTAGTCTGAGTAGTGTTGAATACTTTGAGGAGTTTAGGCAGATCTTGATCAGTGCTCTTGTGTTGAGACTTCCATAGGAGGGTGTCGTGTATATAGTGTTTTATGAATACTTTAAATCTAGGTTTGGATATGTTTTGATGCATAGTTAAGTAGTGATTTTTTATGGGTCTAGGATGTAACAACTTGAACTTTTTGAATGATAATTGTTTCCTGAAAATGTGTGTTGTATTATACTCAACAAAACTATATCTATTTAATAATGATGTGAGTATAAATTAAAAAGTGATTTTTGTTTTTTGATCATTATATTACCATTGGTAAATATAGATGTTGCAAACAATACTCTGAATAATAATTTTAACATTATAATTAGTGTTATTGATAGAAATGATAATGGTTAATTAATGTAGAAAGGGGAAACAATGGCCTCAACTAGTAGAGTTGTGTCGTACGAAGCCCATTTATCGGATCTTGGGAAGGAGGTAGCTTTATTGGGACTCTCTCTTTACCAATCTCAAGATGATATTCAACATGTTAATCTTGAATGAAATCACCTATAGGAGAAGTTAAAATTAGTGGAAATTGCCACTCGGGTGATGTTATCCAAGCCGCCCCAAGAATCTATCATCATCGTATACCATACAATTAAGTTGTATGAAGTTTTTATAAGGGGTTATGTTTCGAGTACCTAGTTACTTAAACTATAATGAAATTTTATAAATAAAATTTGTGTTCCATTAATTTTTTTTTTAAGAATTGTTTTTCTTAATAAAATTGAGTTGGAATTTGATAAATTGATTTTTTCAGACAGAAATTTTACTTTTCAGAAAAGATATAAATATTATAATAAAATAAAATATAATGAATAATACTTATTTTAATGAAATATTATGTTTAAAACACTCTTATTTAAATATAAATGATAAAATAATTTTATTTTTTCAACTGTCGTAAATTTCACTATGCATTTTCTATCCACTATTATTTTTAATAAATAAGGATTTTTATATTTAAAAATTAAAATTATAATAGTTAGATAATTATTATGATAAAATAAATATCATTTTTTTAAATCAACATGTTGAAATTAGGTTAGGGTGAATTTATGATAATTTTCTAAAATACATTATTTTTTCATGAATAGTAAAAATACAGTTTGAGTTTTTTAGTATGTTTAATGAAATCATAATTATGTAATAATGAAGTAATGACTAATTAAAAAAATAAATTAATTAATATATATTATTTTATTAATATAAATTATTTTAATATATTTTAATCAATTTACAAATATATAATTTACTTTCTAAATTTTAAAATAGAAACTTTAACTTTAAAAATATTATTTTGTGAAACCTTTAATTTTATTTTACAAAATAGGTAATATAAAATGATATTAGACTATTGTGGATTAAAATATATTAATAGGTGTCCCAAGTGTCCGATAACATGGGAAAGTACCATGTAAAAGCTCATGGTTTTTCATTTATCACTACCTAGGTGTCCAAGAAAAGTAATAAAAAATCCTCCTCTTTTGATATAAATACCCACCCATTTCTTTATTTACTTTAAATTAAAATTCATATTACATGAATATATGATATTTTTACCTCCCAAGGAGTCCTAAAAATGTTTCCTCAATCCCCCAAGGTCCCAATATTTGAGTTTTAGGAGTTACTCTTCAAGGTAAGGGAAATCTCAACTTCTCTTTTCCTTTCAAGCTTCCTTTTTATGTAGTATGTATTTCAAATTTCAAAACTATGTTCTTCTGTTTATTTTATTCTAACCATTTACTGTATTAATAGTATTTTATGAATGTTATAAACTTTTCCCCTCTCTTTTTACCATTTTCTAAATCCATGTTTCATACCTGTTATGCTGCCGAATTTTCTTCTTAAAAATTCTCTCTTTTTCTCAAAAAAATCTCTTATTTTCTTTTTTGAATACCCAAACATCTTTATTTTCTAGGGTTATTCACATATATTTCAAAATGATATATTTTATTATGGTATTAACATACATAAAATCCACTTTCCTTTTTCATGGGTTAATAATGACATAAAGATCTTGTCTTTAATCTTTTTTTTTAAACACCATGATTTTTATATCAAACCTATTTCTTTTATTCTCCACAGGTTATTTATGAAATGTTTTATTATTATATATGTGGATAAAATTAATTAATACATATTAATTTTTAACCCTTATAGTGATCCAATTCATTGGGTAAAGAATTTAATCTCTAGAGATGACATGTTTTACGATACCATGGTGAATAACCTTGGTAATTTTTATAACACCTCGGTGATAAACCTTGGTGATATGATTATGAATGACTCAATTAAATTTTATATCCACATTTAAATTTTATGATTCATATTTATTTTACTATGATATGTCTCTTTTTCCATTTCTCTTGCCTTTAATATACTCTTCGAGTTCTTATCGATAATTCTCATGATCACTTGTAAATTGTTTCCCTTGATTTCCCTTAATAGGCCTTATGGTCACCCTTTCCTTTGATGTATGTCCCAAAGTTAGGAGATACATTAAATATACTTAGGATGAACATAATAATAATCCATTCAAGTTGATTAAATGAATGTTTTATCTTTTCATGTATTATGTACATTTTTTCTAAGAAACTAAACTTTAAAAGATCCTCTATTTCTAAAATGTAATGTAAAGTTATATAATAAAAATGTAGGATTACATAGTTGGTATCAAAGGAAGGTTTGGTTATTTTTGGAAATTATGATTGGAAAATATTAGTAATAACCCTAAAAAAAATTTAAATATAAGAAAACATCCTGGTATTCTAGTGAATTATTAAGTAAGTGGTTTCTGAGCTAAGAAATCCTTATCTGGATACAAACAAGTGGATGTGGTTCTAGAACAGATGTACCTATGGGAAAAACTCCAAAAAGGTTGTCGATCCTAACTCAATGTAAATTTTTACACAATAATGAGCCTTACTATGCACCAGTTTGACACTCCCAAAGGATAAATTTGGTTAATCACAATCTTTTTATAAACCATTATGAAAGATTTATAGAAAATGTAATTATTGTTAAAGAATAACATATTTAAGCATGATGTTTTAAGACATGAAATTACTTCAGAATTATAAGATTATTAAATGAAATATGTTTCTCACTAAGGTTTTCTTCTTTTAGAAAATGGCATAAAATAGGATAAATTGTGTAAATGGTGAGCACAATGGACCTAGCATTGGCAGCCTTCTAATAGAATCCAAAATGGAAAACCTCATGAGAATGGTAAATAAACTGCATCAAGTTATGATCAATAACTTGAATCAAACTGAGAGAATGAATTCACCTAAAAGGGAACAACTTTATTTTGAGTCCTTTATGCATCAAAAACCACCTTCTTTTAGTGGATCTACCGACCCATTGATTGTTGAACAGTGGATAATCTCTATAGAAAAGATCTTTTCTATAATTCATTGTTTGGATCAAGAGAAAGTCACCCTAGATGTGTACCTCTTAGAGGGAGAAGATAATCAGTGGTGTACACTAGTTAAAAGCACGAATCCAAGAGGTGTAATTGATGTAATGGAGTGGGAATATTTTAGGGGAACCTTTTTCAAAAAAATATTTCCCTCGTTCTGTTGGAGTTGGTGGTCTAGAACCAACTACTTTGTACTTTATTCATTAAATAAAAGCCTTATCACATATTGATCGTTCTTCTGCGTGACATGTCATGTGATAATGTCCTAAGGACAGCTGTTGCATTAAAGGGTCGTAGAAAATCCCTGCTATGATGAGAACCCGAAAGTGCCATAACACTGTTCTTGATTGTAAGTTCTATGGCCGGATGATATTATTTAAGGGACACAAATAATACAGGTCATTAGGGGTGTGGACTCATAAAACTTTGAGGCACCTTCTCATGGTGTGTGCCCTTGGTAATATCCAGGATGATATTATGAGAACGAGACCCGCCAGTAGGAAATCCACATTTCATAGTGTCATTGGTTGTTCCTATCTACGAACGTGTGTATTGATCCTTAGACTTTAAGATTATTATTAATGGGTATTACAACTCGCGCACTTAGATGTATTGACGAAAACTGTGACGACACACTATTCACAGCGAGGTAGGATACGTTGGGTGCATCACGAGTAATACCGCATTAATAGATAATGCGAGAAAGGATTTTTCCCTTCCGTTCCATAATGGAAGTAGATATCTCAGACCCTTTGATGGAATTGATATAGCCTAAATAAATCCATGGCCATGGTAAGGTATGGGAAAGTTCAATTCCGGGAAGTCAAAGAAAGAATAATCAAGCACATGGGTTGATGGCACTAGCATGCAACCCGCTTGATTGGAGATATCGAGACAAAGGGATTATATTACACGGTAAGCGTTCGTAGGAGGTGACACGTCATTGCGGCGTTAACTTCTTTCTCTATGGGTGCCTTGGCGTGTTGCTAGACGCTAACCTTGTACTTTAGGCAGGCTCAGCCTAATGCCACTGAGAAAGAGGCCTAGAGGGTCACACACTAAGTGTGTCCATGTATCTCAGTTAAATATTAATTTAACAAGTTAAATAAATATTATTCCTGACTGTGGTTTAATAATTATTTAAGGATGTCTGATCGCATTTATTTTGACACTAGTTATTCGAGAGAATATACTGTGGATAAAATAATATATTTATTAGAAAGTAATGCAGTTACATTTATTTAAGAAATAAATAGTCATTACTCAAGGTCTAATAAATGTGGTGGAGAAAAATGGAAAATAAAAGTACATGCCGTGTATATTAAATATACACGTTGTGTAGTTTTATGGAAAACAAGTACACGCCGTGTATTAATTATTACACGCCGTGTAGTTTTTCCAATTGGGATTTTGAGGATTTAATATTATTTTATTAAATGATATTTATTATAATCAGCGTGGGATCATGTCAAGGAATTAATAATTCGACATGGGGGTTTCCAATAAGAGTTAATGAAATAAATAAAACATGTAACACATTTATTTATTGTCATAACTCTATTAACCTCAAACCTGATTATAAATATCCTCACAACCCCAAAATTTTTTGTGAGACATTGTTGTGCACAACGGATTTGGAAATACTCTCAAGCCAAGAGAGAATTCCCTTTCCACCAAGAATGCCCTAAAGTTACGAGAGCAAGATCCTCCACCAGATCAAGGTGGTCGAAGGCGGACATCGCAAGCGAAGGTTCTTCCGCGCTAGCACCCGGAGATCTCTTCAGCGACGTCCGGAGATACGTGACACACGTGTGGATCACCGCTAGAGGAATCCTACACTTGGATTCTACGACGCAATGACGGATCACCGAATCGTGACCGGACACATCAACGAAGAAAGAATTCCAACGAGGTAATTCTTATGCATTAATTAAATTAATTATAATCAACATATGATGATCCTCCTCAAGGGTTTAGGGACTCATCTTTTCTTTTCGTTCTTCGTTCTATTCTGAAGATTCAGCATTTTATATCGTGACGGATCTCGTATTGAACATTGTTTAACGAAAAAATAAGTTGGGCAAACCCACCAACGCGCTTCCGCTGCGCCCGGAACCTACAAGTGGTATCAGAGTGGGTCATATCGTTGGTTATAATTATTTAGTTTTTTGTTGGTGATTTACGCATTTAATAATTTAGTTATTTCAATTCATGTTTAATCATTCTGGAAATATGAATATCGAGATCTGTTCCTCCTCTCTCGTTTCTCGTTCACCTCACAGAAATGGATTTTTCTTTTAATTTTGATTAAAATAAAATAGAGGAACTCATCCGGAGGAGCCAAATGTTTATGGTCGTATAACACCAGAATACACAGTGTGTATTCGGAAGTACACACCGTGTAGTCTAGGTTCAATGCATTGACTGATCCGCCAAATCAGGTCGTGTATTGGATTCTTTATAAGAATTTAAGACACCGTGTGTTGACCAGAAACAGGTGGCACACGGTTTCTGGAATACATGTCGTGTGGTCCAATGAACACGGCGTGTAGTCCCTTCGGGTTAGGGTTGGGTCGTGTACTCCGTACATAGCCTGCCCGGCTGGAAACTGTGTAACGCGGAAACTACACGGCGTGTGTCCCACTGTACACGCCGTGTACTCCGAAAATTTCCGAAGTACATTAACACGCCCTATCCCCGGGCGTGTACTTTGGATGGATGGTGAAGAAAAAGTACACGTCGTGTAGTCGGAACTACACGCCGTGTACTCACCCAAATTACGTAGATTTATTAAAATTTATTATTATATTATACAAACCCTTGAGACGTGTACCATGGTGCAGGCGTAAATCTGAGGCACAACACGTGATAGGTGTTTTATATATATGTGTTTAATTTAACATATGCGTAATAAATGGGAATTCGCCGGGTTGCCTCCAAGGTACAAGTTGTGTACAAGGATAATTTTAAATGAATTTATTTGTTTAAAATTATGATGGATGAGAATCTCAAGGAAATTCAGAAAAGGGATTTAAGATAAAAGGATTGATTAATTAAAGATAATTAATTGATTCGAGCGTGATTTATCTTAAACAAGAACGATTAAAGAATTGAATTCTAGTTTTATTTATACGTAAATATCGTTGCATGTATGGATGATCATGAGCTAGACCGAGACCTTTGTATGTGAATGGTTTCTTTTAGTTTATTTATTTAAATTAAATTTGTTGTCCTGCGAGTCATCTCCTCATTAATATGTAGGGCCTGCGCGCCCAAGGATTATTTTATGTAAAAACCCATTTTCCCCCCACCTGCGTGTGAGATAAATGCATATGTAATTGATGGAGCTCCCAAGCTAGTGGAGGTGGCTCAAGTCAGGAGCCAAGATGAAACCAATCCAAGGAGATACAAAGGTGGACAGGTGGAAAGCTGTAAACACGAACCCGAAAGGTTCAAGGTGTTTCTCCCCTAGGTCTTGGGTTATTTTATCAACCGCTAGATAAACTAACCAATAGAAAAGCTCATGATCATACCATTTATTTTATTTCTGTCAGTTGCATGGTTTATTTATTGTGGGTGTGTTGTCACGATCACACAATTAATGAATTAAACGAGCATGCAAGATGGAACTAAAATAAAATTGGCTTATACATAAATATTATCTTAGACATGGTTAATAACTTAAGTATATCCCACTTAATATTAACAAGAATGTAATAAAAGATAATAAAATGGCAATTTACGTATAAGAATAAAATCCCTCAAAATAAATATTAAGTCGTCATAGCCTTCCATAATCTTGGTTAGAATTGAACCATAGTTCAAAGTGCTTGACCAGCCCTAGTTGGGGTGCTTTCAATTATCGGGGAATTCTAATTCAAGGTTTTGGGTTGACTTGACTTGGTTCTCATCAAGGGTTGACTGCCACAGCAGGACTTGGTGTGACCAAGAGGCAAAGGTTGAGGAAATCCAAAAAGTATTTCAGGATTGGGGAGTCCACTCAGCGGATCAAGGAACTACGAGTTAATGCAGTTGGCATTTGGAATGCCTACCTAAAACCCTTCAAGTTGCTTCACCAACCCTAGTTGGGGTAATGCGAAGGGCAATATGGATCCTTGCCACTAGAATATTCATGCAACAGAATATTCCGAAGTCAATGGTGAGGGCTATTGAATTTTGATAAAATAGTGGGAGACTAATAAGTATTAATTTATTTATTTGTCTCAATTTTTATAATAAAGTACTAAACCTTTGCTCATCTTAAATTGTAGAAACGGAAAGAAAATGACTTCAAACATATCATTGCGCACCATAATCGAAAAATAAAACCTTCTCACCGGCACCAATTTCCAAGAGTGGTAGAGGCGTTTACGCATCGTCCTTCGCCACGAAAGGAAATTATATGTGCTGGAAGAGCCTATTCCAGTTGCGCCTGGGAAAGAAGCTAGTGATGAGGAATTATCTCTCTACATGAAACACATGGATGATGCCACAGATGTCCAGTGTTTCATGTTATCGGCCATTTCTAATGAGCTCTTAAAGCAACATGAAAACATGGATGCGTATAGCATGATGTCTCACCTTAAAGATCTCTACCAAGAGAAGTCGAGACAGGAGAGGTATGAGATCTCCAATTCTTTGTTTACCACAAATCTTGGAGAGTTTGCGCCAGCTGGGCCTCATGTGGTCAAGATTATTGGCTACATTGAACGCTTGGACATCTTAGGGATTAAATTCCCAGATGAGTTGCGTACAGATCTCATCCTATCATCATTGCCCAAGACCTTCTCTAGCTTCATTGTCAACTATAACATGAGCGGCAATGAGAAGAGTCTATCGGAGCTTCTGAACTTGATTCACCAGGTAGATAAGGACATGGGGCGTGACAAACCCGCGGTCCTTATGGTGAACAAGAAAAGGAATGACAAGGCAAAGGGGCCAAAGACTTATAAACGGTCTGAAGCCCCCGAGCACCGTCCCTCCAAGAAGGGGAAGATCCAGAGGCAGGGCAAGGAATGGGAAGCAGTGTGTTTTGCATGTGGCAAGCAGGGCCATTGGAAGAGGAACTGCACCCAGAAGCGTGGGGACGCTAAAGGTGCATTCGTTATTGAGTGAAATCTTTCTATTTCTACACATTGGGTATTAGATATAGCTTGTGGGGCTCACATCTGTATTCAAATACAGGAACCAAGTAGATTTAGAAATATCGCCAGAGGAGAGGTGGATCTTCGAGCTGCCAATGGCGCAAGGCTGGCTATGTTGGCTATTGGCGGCTATCACCTCTCATTGCCAACTGGCATGATTTTGGTTTTACAAAACTGTTATTTTGTGCCTAGTGTTACCAAGAACATAATTTCTATATCTTGTTTGGATATGGATGGATTTATTTTCAAGTTTGGAAATAAGGGTTTTCACTTTTATAAGAACAACGTATTTTATGGTATGGCACATTTGAATAATGGTTTGTATGTATTAAATTACGAAAACCAAGTGTTGGCAATCGATAACGAAACAAACTCACATGACTCATACATCACCCAGTTATGGCATCACCGCCTTGGTCATGTGAACGAGAAGAGCTTGACAAAACTCTGCCAAGATGGCTATTTAGACTCTACTGATCTAAAACCACTTGATAGATGTCACGCTTGTTTACAAGGAAAAATGACCAAGCCGCCTTTTGGTGGACAAGGTGAAAGGGCCACAGAGCTTCTAGGATTGGTACACACAGATGTGTGTGGACCATTTCCAGTAGAAGCTAGAGGTGGATATTCTTACTTTATTACTTTTACTGATGATTTGAGTAGATATGGCTATGTCTACTTAATGAGGTATAAGTCAGAGTCCTTAGAGAAATTTAAGGAATTCAAGAATGAAGTAGAAAATCAACTTGGTAAGAAGATAAAGAAGCTTCGATCGGATCGAGGTGGAGAATATATGAACCAAGAGTTCATCGATCTTCTACGGGAGTCTGGGATTCTATCTCATCTCACTCCTCCTTATACACCACAGTGGAATGGTGTTAGTGAAAGGAGGAACCGCACCTTGTTGGACATGGTGAGGTCGATGATGAGTCATGCGGATCTTCCATTATCCTTTTGGGGATATGCATTAAAAACAGTAGCATACACATTAAACCGAGTACCAACTAAGGCGGCAAATGGAATTCCATCCGAGTTATGGAATGGAAGGAAACCCACTTTGTCACACACATGTGTATGGGGATGCGAGGCGTTTTTTAAGGCCTTCTCAGGCAACAAACTAGCACCCCGGGGCACGAAGTGTATCTTTATAGGATATCCCAAGGAAACAAAAGGATATTACCTATATAACCCCCAAGAAAAGAAAGTAACTGTCGCCAGACAAGCCGTCTTTCTTGAGAGGGAGCACATCCTCAAGAAGGATAGTGGGAGCAAGATTGACTTCGACGAAGTTGATGCTCAAGATACACAGGAGTTGGTACAGGAACAAGTTCCACAAGTCCCCGTGGAAGAGGTTCCAGAAACACAAGTACTGCATAGGAGATCAAGAGAGGTAAGGGAACCAGAGAGATTTGGTTTCCTAGTCATTGAGGATGGTGAATCATTATTGTTGGACAATGATGAACCTCTCTCCTACAAGGAAGCAGTAGAAAGATCAGAAGCTGCAAGATGGCTAGAAGCTATGAATTCTGAGATGGATTCCATGTATCAAAACCAAGTTTGGGTTCTGGTCGATGAGCCAGTTGATGTAAAGCATGTTGGATGCAAATGGGTATTCAAAAGAAATCTGGACATGGAAGGTCAAGTTAGCACCTATAAAGCAAGGCTAGTGGCCAAAGGATTCAGACAACGTCAAGGAATTGACTATGATGAAACCTTCTCGCCAGTTGCCATGTTTAAATCCATAAGAATCATACTTTCCATAGCAGCTTACCATGACTACGAGATTTGGCAGATGGATGTCAAAACAGCATTCCTTAATGGGAACCTTCAGGAAGATGTCTATATGACACAGCCAGAAGGGTTTGTGACACCAGGTGAAGCCAAACGGGTTTGCAAGTTGCAGAAATCCATTTATGGATTAAATCAAGCATCCAGGTCATGGAACATTTGATTTGATGAAGCCATAAAGGAATTTGGTTTCATTAAGAACGAATGTGAGCCATGTGTTTATAAGCGGTTTAATGGGAATGCGGTCGTCATCCTAGTGGTATATGTTGATGACATATTGCTTATTGGAAACGACATACCAGCCTTACAGTCAGTTAAGGACTGGTTGAACAAGTGTTTCTCCATGAAGGACTTAGGAGAAGCAGCCTACATTCTAGGGATCAAGATCATTCGTGATAGATCCAAGAGGCTGCTTGGACTAAGTCAGGGTACATACATTGACCAGATACTAAAGAGATTTAGTATGGAAAAATCCAAGAGGGGATTGGTTCCAGTGTCACATGGCTTACATATTTCTAAGAAAATGTGTCCCCAGACACAACAGGAGAAAGATAGGATGAGCAAGATCCCATACGCTTCGGCTATAGGATCCATCATGTATGCCATGTTATGTACCAGGCTTGATGTTGCCTATGCACTGAGCATGGTAGGCATATATCAAGCAGATCCAGGAGAACAGCATTGGACTGTTGTTAAGACTATCCTTAAGTATCTGAGAAGAACTAAGGATATGTTCCTGGTGTATGGAGGAGACGATGAGCTTGTCATCAGAGGGTATGCTGATGCTGGTTTTCAAACAGATCAGAATGATCTGAAGTCGCAATCTGGATATGTTTTCTGTCTCAATGGAGGAGCTGTGAGCTGGAAGAATTCAAAGCAGCCAGTTGTTGCTGATTCTACAGCGGAGTCCGAGTATATAGCGGCTTCTGATGCAGCCAAAGAATCCATTTGGATTCGGAACTTTGTCCAGGAGCTTGATGTGGTGCCTAGCAGTAAAGATCCCATTACATTATATTGTGATTATACTGCAGTGGTGGCTCTTGCAAAAGAACCAAGGTCACATCAACGGACAAAGCACATACTCCAGAAGTATCACCTCTTGAGGGATTTCTATCAAAGGGGTGAAGTTGCAGTGAGCAGAGTGTCCACGGAAGAGAACGTGGTGGACCCCATGACTAAAGGCCTATCTCAGCAGAAGCATGAATATCATGTGAGAGCTAGCGGGTTAAAGGTTGTTAGCAGTTGGCTATAGTCCAAGTGGGAGTCTGTTGGAGTTGGTGGTCTAGAAACAACTACTTTGTACTTTATTCATTAAATAAAAGCCTTATCACATCTTGATTGTTCTTCTGTGTGACATGTCATGTGATAATGTCCTAAGGACAGCTGTTGCATTAAACGGTCGTAGCGGATCCCTGCCATGATGAGAACCCGAAAGTGCCATAACACTGTTCTTGAATGTATGTTCTATGGCCGGATGATATTATTTGAGGGACACAAATAATACAGGTCATTAGGGGTGAGGACTCATAAAACTTTGAGGCACCTTCTCATGGTGTGCGCCCTTGGTAATATCCAGGAGGATATTATGAGAACGAGACCCGCCAGTAGGAAATCCACATTTCATAGTTTCATTGGATGTTCCTATCTACGAACGTGTGTATTGATCCTTAGACTTTAAGATTATTATTAATGGGTATTACAACTCGTGCACTTAGATGTATTGACGAAAACTGTGACGACACACTGTTCGCAGCGAGGTAGGATACGTTGGGTGCGTCATGAGTAATACCGCATTAATAGATAATGCGAGAAAGGATTTGTCCCTTCTGTTCCATAATGGAAGTAGATATCTCAGGCCCTTTGATGGAATTGATATAGCCTAAATAAATCCATGTCCATGGTAAGGTATGGGCAAGTTCAATTCCGGGAAGTCAAAGAATGAATAATCAAGCACATGGGTTGATGGCACTAGAATGCAACCCGCTTGATTGGAGATATCGAGACAAAGGGATTATATTACACGGTAAGCGTTCGTAGGAGGTGACACGTCATTGCGGTGTTAACTTATTTCTCTATGGGTGCCTTGGCGTGTTGCTAGACGCTAACCTTGGACTTTAGGCAGGCTCAGCCTAATGCCACTGAGAAAGAGGCCTAGAGGGTCACACACTAAGTGTGTCCATGTATCTCAGTTAAATATTAATTTAACAAGTTAAATAAATATTATTCCCGACTGTGGTTTAATAATTATTTAAGTATGTCTGATCGCATTTATTTTGACACTAGTTATTCGAGAGAATATACTGTGGATAAAATAATATATTTATTAGCGAGTAATGCAGTTACATTTATTTAAGAAATAAATAGTCATTACTCAAGGTCTAATAAATGTGGTGGAGAAAAATGGAAAATAAAAGTACACGCCGTGTATATTAAATATACACGCTGTGTACTTTTATGGAAAACAAGTACACGCCGTGTATTAATTATTACACGCCGTGTAGTTTTTCCAATTGGGATTTTGAGGATTTAATATTGTTTTATTAAATGATATTTATTATAATCAGCGTGGGCGCATGTCAAGGAATTAACAATTCAACATGGGGGTTTTCAATAAGAGTTAATGAAATAAATAAAACGCGTAACGCGTTTATTTATTGTCATAACTCTATTAACCTCAAACCTGATTATAAATATCCTCGCAACCCCAACATTTTTTGTGAGCCATTGTTGTGCACAACGGATTTGGAAACACTCTCAAGCCAAGAGAGAATTCCTTTTCCACCAAGAACTCCCTCAAGTTACGAGAGCAAGATCCTCCACCGGATCAAGGCGGTCGAAGGCGGACATCGCAAGCGAAGGTTCTTCCGCGCTAGCACCCGGAGATCTCTTCGGCGACGTCCGGAGATACGTGACACACGTGTGTATCACCGCTAGATGAATCCTACACTTGGATTCTACGACGCAATGACGGATCACCGAATCGTGACCGGACACATCAACAAATAAATAATTCCAACGAGTTAATTCTTATGCATTAATTAAATTAATTATAATCAACATATGATGATCCTCCTCAAGGGTTCTGGGACTCATCTTTTCTTTTCATTCTTTGTTCTATTCTGAAGATTCGGCATTTTATATCGTGATGGATCTTGGATTGAACATTGTTTAACGAAAAATTAAGTTGGGAAAACCCACCAGCGCGCTTCCGATGCGCCCGGAACCTACACGTTCAATGTGAATGAAAATGGAGAAGGAATTCCTAGTGCTGAAGTAGAAGGAAAATTAATATGTGAGAATATATGAGATTAACTTTACAATACTTTCTTATTACACCTCTATCTTTTTCATGGATCCTAATGGGAAGGTTGATATATTCATTAGTGAATTAATACCCCATCTATGGAAGAATATAGCCAACTGAGACTATGAAAACTATGAGGAGATCATGAGGAGTGATATGAAAGTTGAACTGGATTTAAAAGAGACGTTGTGGTCTCATAGATTGAATGAAAAGAAGAGATATTTGGAGCCAAACTTGGGGAGGATCTTTGATCAAGGAAGAGGAGGAAAGCAAGTGAAACTTCCCACATTAAACAAATGTGGGAAGAAGCATTTGGGGAACTACTTTCTTGGGAGTGGGAAATGTTACAAGTGTGTAAGATATGGCCATATTTCTTGGAACTATCATAGTGAGGTGAATCCTCAGCTTCTCAACACTAATGAAAAAGGAAATATAGTGCAAGCCTGACCTAAATTTCAATACTTTAAGTGTGGACAACTTGGGAACTTTTCCAATCACTGTCCAAATATGAAGATAGTGGAGGTAAATTACCATCAACCTCAGCATAGGCCAAGGGATCAAGGTTTTGCTTTTTCAATCAAGAAAGCTGAAGTTGAATCTCTAAATGATGTCGTGGTGGGTACTCTGGTTTTTCTCTCAAAGGTAGTAAGTACTTTTTTTTATTCTGGTTTTATTCATTCCTTTATTTACTCTAAGTTTTAAAAGAATATAGAATCAATCCCTGAACTTCTAGAAGTAGAAATATCAGTCAATACTTTTGGAGGGATTATCCAAGCATCAATAGTGTATAGAAACTCTAGTATTTACTTTGGTGAGCACAATATCATTACAAATATAGTAGTAATTATCATGCTGGAATTCAAAATTATACTAGGTTTGGACTATATCTCAAAATTATAATGCTAAGATCAACTGTAGAATTAAGGAAATAGAAGTAGTCTTGAATGGAAAACCTACAGTTGTTTTCAGAGAGATATCTCGACCTGGTATTTGTCTAGAAGCACCTCCTATATCCTTTATTATGGAAATGGTTAGTGAATATGAAGAATGAAATTAAAGTATATGAATAGAAAATGTCCCCATCATTCAAGAATACATTGACATATTTTCTAAGGAGTTACCTAGACCTCCCCTAGAAAGAGATGTAGAGTTCTTTATTGATATCGTGCTTGGTTCTAAGCCAATTTCAAATACCCCGTATAGAATGTAAAATGTAGAGATAGAGGAATTAAATAAACAAATCCAAGATCTTTTGGGGAAGGGGTTTATCCGACCAATTGTGAGTCTTTGGGGAGCACCTATTCTCTTTGTGAAGAATAAGTATGGATCAATGTGGCTATGCATTGATTATAGAGAACTTAACGGGATCATAGTGAAGAACAAATACCATCATCCAAGGATTGATGATTTATTTGACCAGGTTTGTGGGGATCAATTCTCCTCCAAGATTGATCTTTGGTCTGGTTATCATCAATTGAGGGTAAAGAAATTAGATATTCCAAAGACCTCCTTCTGATAAAGATATGGGAATTATGATTTTTTTTGTTATGATTTTCACCTTAACTAATTATCCTGCTATTTTTATGGATTTTGTGAATATAGTCATTAAAGACTACCTTGATAACATTGTGATAGTTTTTATTGATGATATTCTGATATATTTCAAAAGTTGTGAGGATCATGTGGATCATCTAAGGGTTATATTTCAAACTCTGAGGAAGGAAAGGATATTTTAAAAGTTCAAAAACTATGAATTTTGGTTACAATAATTTGGTTTCTTGGGTCACATTGTAACCAATTAAGGAATCTCAATTGATCATGTTAATACAAAGGTTTTGGAAGAGTGGTCTCATCCAACAATAGTAACTGAGATTGTTAGTTTCCTTGGATTAGTGGGATATTATAGGAGGTTTGTGAAAAACTTTTTATGACTTTATAATTCAATAAACAAGTTAACTCGAAAATGGGTTAATTTCATCTAGAAAAAGAAGTTTGAAGAAAGTTTCCAATAGATGGAGAATATATTGGTTATTATGCCCATGTTAACTCTACCCACTATCAGAGAAGGATTCATTATTTTTAGCGATGCATCTATGAAAGGACTTGGGTGTTTCCTCATGTAAAATGATAAGGTGATTGCTTATGAATCTCTACATTTGAAGCTTCATGAGAAAAACTACCATATTCATGACCTGGAGCTGGATATGGTTGTTTTTTCTCTGAAGATATAGAGGCACTATCTTTATGGGGATAAATGTGATATATACACTAACTATAAATGTTTGAAGTATGTTTTCACACAAAAGGAATTTAACATGAGATATAAGAGATGTTTGTAACTTTTTAAAAAAATTATGATTGTTCAATTCATTATCACCTTATAAGAGAAAACAAAGTTATTGATTCAGTAAGTAGAAAAGTCCTTATTGTTCTGAAAATGATGAGGATTCAAGGAGATCCTTTGATTAAAGACCTAGTAAAATTGAACATGGTAATTTTAAGGGAAGGGGCATCATCAACCCTATCCCAAATGATTTCTCAACTATCATTACTCGAGAAGAACAAGAAAGTGTAAAGAGAAAATCTTTTGTTACATAAGAAGTTAGAGGTTGTGAATAATGGAAAGTTTCCTAAGTTCAATATTGATCAATGAGGTGTACTAAAATTTCATACAAGGCTATGTGTTATATATTTTATAGAAATAAAGAAGGAGATAATAAATGAAGCTCATAGCTCTACTTACTCTATACATTCTGGAAGCACGAAAATGTATAGGGACCTTCTTGATCATTATTAGTGGGATAAAATGAAAAGGGATATTTTTTACTATACTACAAGGAGATTGGTGTGTCAACAAGTGAAAACAGAATGTAAAATTACTTAAGGGGTGTTAAAAACACTAACTATACCAACATGGAATGGGATAATATCACTATAGACTTTTTCAATAGTCTCAAAAAAACATCCAAATTAAATAATGCAATATGGGTTATATTGGACCATCTCACCAAGACTTCCTATTTTATCTCTATTCATGAATATTTATCTCTTGATCAACTTGACAAGATTTACATAAAGGAAGTGGTGAGGTTTCATGGAGTGACACTTTCTATCATTTCTGATCATGATCCAAGGTTTACATCAAAGTTCTAGAGAGTTCTTCAACATGCTCTGAGTACCGAATTGAATTTTAGTACATATTATCACCCTCAAACTAATAGAAAAACTAAAATTACTATTCAAACACTTGAGGACATGTTTATAACATAATAAATGGAATTTAGAGGTGGATGGGATCAAAATTTACCATTAGTTGAGTTCTCATACAATAACAGATTCCATTTGAGTATTCAAATGGCACCCTATGAAGTTCTATATGTGGAAGTGCTATAGAACTCATACTTGTTGGAATGAAGCTGGTGAGTGAAATCTTCTTGGACTCGATCTTGTGTAAGAGATGACAGAAAAGGTTCATTCCATACAACAACATATAAAGTATGCTCAGATTCGGTAGAAGATCTATGCTGACAACCATCAAAGGGACTTGGAGTTTGATGTTGGTGACAAAGTATTCCTTCAAATTTTACCTTGGAAGAGAGTCATGCGGTTTGGTAAGAAAGGTAAGCTTATCCCCAAGTACATTGGCCCCTATGAAATCCTTGATCGCATAAGACCAGTGGCCTATCATCTTACACTTACACCAAACCTAGCTCAAGTTTATGATGTTTTCCACATGTCTCTCTTGAGGAATTAAATACATAACCCTTCACATGTACTGAATCTAGAGGTGGTACAACTATAACATGACCTCTCTTATAAGGAGCAGTCAGTGGAGATCTTGGACCATTGAGACAAGTTTCTACGCAACAAGACTACCCACCTCGTTAAAGTGTTTTGGAGGAACCACAAATATAAAGGATCCATGTGGGAATTAGAGAAAGCAATGAGGAAGAAGTGCCCACACCTTTTCTCAATTGAGGGAATGAGATGAAATTTCAGTGATGAAATTTCAGCGATGAAATTTATTAAGGGGGGAATAATGTAATGACCCAAACTTTTTAAATGATAATTGTTTCCTAAAAATGTGTATTATATTATACTCAACAAAATTATATCTATTTAATAATGATGTGAGTATAAATTGAAATGTGACCATTGGGTTTCAACCATTATATGATCATTGGTCAATATGGTTGTTGGAGACAATATACTTAATAATAATTTTAACATTATAATTAGTGTCATAAATAGAAATGATAATGGTTAATTAATGCAGAAAGGAGAAACGATGGCCTCAACTAGTAGATTCATGTTATATGAATCCCATTTTTTGGAGCTTTGGAAGGAGGTAGCATCAATGGACTTCACTCTTGACCAATCCCAAGTCGATTTTTAACATTTTTATCTTGAAAGAAATCACCTACGGGAGAATCTCAAGTTAGTAGAAATTACCACTCAAGCAATGTTATCCGAGTCGCCCTAAGAATCTATCACCATCGCATACCTTACCCTTAAGTTATATGTGTTTGTTATAAGGAGTTATGTTTCAAGGCCCTGGTAACTTAAAGTGTAGTGACATTTTATAAATAAATTTTTTTCCATCAATTCTGTTTTAAGAATAGTTTTTCTTAATAAAATTGATTTGAAATTTGATAAATTGATTTTTTCGGACAGAAATTATAATTTTCAAAAAATATATAAATATTATAATAAACTAATATATTATGAATAATAATTATTTTAATGAAATATTACGGTTATAAAACTCCTACTTAAAAATAAATTATAAAATAATTTTATTTTTCCACGTGTTAGATATTTCACTATGCAATTTCACTATGTACTTTCTATCCACTATTATTTTTAATAAATAAGGATTTTTATATTTAAAAGTTAAAATTATCATATTTATATAACTATTATGATAAAATAAATATCATTTATGAAATAATCACATCAAAATTAGGTTAGGGTTAATTTATGATAATTTTCTAAAATACTTTATTTTTTTATGAATAGTAAAAATACAGATTGAGTTTTTCAGTATGTTTAATGACATCATAATTATGTCATAATTATGTAATAATGATGTAATAATTAATTAACCATAATACAAGACTTAATATATGTTATTTTATTAATATAAAGTATTTTAATATATTTCAATCAATTTCCAAATATATAATTTACTTTCCAAATTTTAAAATGGAAACTTTAACTTTAAAAATGTTATTTTGTGAAAACATTAATTTTATTTGCCAAAATAAGTAATATAAAATTTTTATAGACTCTTGTGGATTAAAATATCATAATAGGTGTCCCAAGTATCCAATACCATGGAAAAATACCATATAAAATTCCAAGGTTTTTCATTTACCACTACCTAGGTGTCAAAGGAAATTAATAAACAAATCCTCCTATTTTTCTATAAATACCCACCCATTTATTCATTTTATTTCACTACCAATTTATACTCCACAAATCTATGATATTTTTACCTCCCAAGGAATCTTCCCAAGGTGTCCTTAATCACCCAAGGTCCCAATCTTTGGGTTGTATGAGTTACTCTTCAAGGTAAGGGAAATCTCAACTTCTCTTTTCCTTTCAAGTTCCCTTTTTATGTAGTATGTATTTCAAATTTAAAAACTATTTTATTCTATCCCTTTTATTCTATCTATTTTCTATATTAATATTGTTTTATGAATGTGATACCCCTATCCCCTCTCTTTTTACCATTTTTTAAAACCATGTTTCATACTCGTTATGCTACCGAATTTTCTTCTCAAATTTTATCTCTTTTTCTCAAGAAATTATCTTATTTTCTTTTTTGAATACCCAAACCTCTTTATTTTCTTAGGGTATTCACCTAGATATAAAAATTATTTATTTTATTCTGTTATTAACATACATGAAACCTTCCTTCATTTTTCATGGGTTAATAATGACATAAAAATCTTGTCTATAATCATTTTTTTAAAAAATTTATTTTGATATAAAACCTATTTATTTTATTATCCATGGGTTATTTATGAAATGTTTTATTCTTATATATGTGGATAAAATTAATTAATACAAATTAATTGTGCACCCTGATAGTTCTCCAATGCATTTTGTAAAGAATTTAATCCTTATAGATGACATGTTTTATGATACCTTAGTGAATAACCTTGGTAATTTTTATGACACCTCAGTGATAAACCTTGGTGATATGCTTATGAATCACTACTGGAATTTTACACTTTACCAATGGTTCAAAACCGTTGGTATATAGTATACCAACGGTTCCCTCAACTATGTCCAAGTAAGTCGTGACAATAGGCCTATACCAATTGTTCTGTGAAAAACGTTGGTATAGGTGTAAAAATAGAAGGTATACCAACGGTTTGCTACAAACTATTGGCATATGTGAGTTAAATATAAAATATAACAACGGTTTGTGAAACCGTTGGTATATGTGTGTTACACTTATACCAATGGTTTTAAATCATTGGTATAGAGGGTATATGGCAAGCCATAAGGCTATACCAACGGTTTTTGTTATAACCGTTGGTATAAACCTATACCAACGGTTATAACAAAACCGTTGGTATAGTTATATTATAGAATCTATACCAACAGTTTTTCAAAACCGTTGGTATAGATTTGCTCAAATCCACAGCAGCAGGCCCCTCTCCCCTCTCCAGACCTGCAACAACATAGCAACACACCTCCCCCTCTCCAGACCTGCAACAACACCAATACAAAATCCCCATCCAAAGTATTCAAAATTTAGAATTCATTCCAGAATTTAGAAATTTAGAAATTTGAAAATTCAAATGCAATAACACCCATAAGAGAAAAGGCCTACATGTTATAGGAAATGCAATAACACCCATAAGAGTATTCCAAATTTAGAATTCATTCCTCACTCAAACCACAACACCAAAACACATAAGAGTATTCAAAATTTAGAATTCATTCCTCAATCAAACCACAACACCAATACACACAAGAGAAAAAACCTACATATTATAGGAAGCACATGGGATGTTTAGTCATGGTCTTGGGTTGAGTATCTTAAAACCAATAGAAAAACTTGGGTAGAGTGGACAAGGATCATGATACCCATAAGATAGAAAATGGTATTGTTCATGTTCTTAGACCTAGGATGAGTTATAGGAAGCACATGGGATATTTATATTCCTCTAATGATTATGTATCCATGTATAAATGGTTCCTGATGTGTTAGTGGGAAACATTGGCCAATCTTGACATATGAGATGGGTTACCGGAATAGCCTACATGTTTTTCATAGACTTTTCAATTAGAATAAGGGGTTATGTGGCAAATTGTAATTTTCTCTCCTGGGTGTGATGTGAGATGAATCCCCATCTTGGGTAGTGGGTATGAATATTCAATTAAGTCTTTGGTATTGGGTTCCCAAAGGGACTTTGGTTTGGTCCTAGAACCCACTGTTTGAGGATGGGATTGAGGTGATCCATGGGGCTATGGTGTCACCATATGTATTCCTCACCATTGGGGTATTTTTATGAGACTTTAAAACTTATATTTCAAGAATCTATGTGTAGCCTTGTTGACCAATTTGTTATATGGTATGCTTGAGTGTTCGTAGGTTTCATATGAAATCACTATATGATATTTATTTGTTGTATGTTATTGTATATAATGAATGACCCGTGATTGAGAATTAGAACATGAGTGTTGGTGCATGTTTATGATCGGATGTCGAGACTCATTCCTAATATAATTCATGTTTTTCTATATATACTATGACTCATTGTGTTTCAATCTATTCCTTGTAATATTTTATTCTAATAACGTATGGCCAATAGACCATATTTTTTTTTGTCCCTTAATTTCAAGAATCTATGTATATACTTGTGAAGATTTTACATATTCTAGTTGTTGTTTTCACTTAAAATGTTGTCCATTTCAAACAAAAGTGAGACACTTTGAGTGATGCCAGTCACATCGTGCCTCGGATTGAGGTGGGGTTGACTCATACCCATCAAAAATGATCCATGGATCAGTATGCTAAAGTATCAACACCTCTGATTGATGTGTCTTCTGGCTGACCATTTCACAATTAACCTACTCTTTGTTGTTGTCCGATTTCATGGTATTCTGAGGTCGTTCGTCTGGTTTTGAACACCCCATGCATGCTTTTCAAGTGCGCCAAACACCTAAAAAACACATATTCTACCATTCCATGCAAACCGCGCCTCCAAATAACGTGTCGTCTTTTCGTACACCTCATGAATAATAATTAGGGTGTTTTAGTGTGATTTCAAGTCATTATGATATTGTTTGGTATGTATTTGACCGTAAAACGCATGTTTTGGTCATTTACGACACACGGAGTGTGTTTTCAGCCACTGCAGTCACAAGACACCTTCGATTGATGTGTTGTATGGCCAATTGGTAGTGTAAACATCGGAGGCCTAAATATCCTATGTGTCCCTAAAGACACACAAGGATAAAAATGGGCGTATAAGATACGTCTGTGGTAGGGGCAAAGTCCAATCGGGTACGACCATTGGATCGTCTAACTCTCACACCACGAGCCCTCATACCACAAACCTCAGTATCGAGACCACCAGATGATCTTCTAACTCTGACACCACCCCCCCCCCTCCTACCACCAACCTCTGTACTGGGAGCAATATCAGGCTCCTCGTCAGATATCTCTCGTCTAGGGGGTGGATCCTATAAAAAAATTAACAAAAATGTAAACACATGATATTATAAGTTATTGAAATATATATATTTGAAATAAAATACTCACAATAGGGATGAGTGGAGGAATTCCCATCTGTGTCATGCGATGATTATTTTCTGTCATCTTTTTTCGTCACATCTCTTCAATGGGTGTCATTTCATGCAATGAAAACAAATATGGATGTAATTAGAAACTGATAACTAATGTGTAGCCCAAAAAACAAAATATAGAAAAACCATTTTGATAAAAAAAACATAAAGAAATAGAAGATTTATGGTGGTTTGAAGGTAAGTACTAGGATACACACTCTGAATGATGTAGGTGAAACATGTAGGTGAGAACATGACTGTATGATTCTATATATTTCCCACCACAACTTTGGGTTCATAATCAACTCTGACAATTGATCTATTGGAGTCATCATAAGTAATAAATGGATTGCTTCCAATTGCATCTCGAACAATGTGTGAGATACAATTCATGTAGGTGACCACCGAGAGGTCTATAACTATCCAGTCTATTTATATAACATTTTAATATAATGATATGATAAATTAAAGAGACAACTAAAAAATCTAAAAGGGTTTTCTATGGTTCTGGAGAAAAAAATCTAAAAGGGTTTTCTGTGAATTAGTTTCATGAAGAAGGAAAAAGTACTACATGGGAGAAGAAGAGGTCCCACCAAGAGTTCCCTTTGTAGATATTTTATTCATAAAGAACATTGGAATGTATGGTTAAGTATTTCTTATTTCTTCTGTGAAAAATAATTAGGGACCACATACTATTTTGTAAAGTTGAAGAAGATACTCTATATGTTCTATTGTGCAAAGGATAAGTGACCAATGTGTCATTTTATATATATAAATATTTTGATAGAAACATGATACATACTTGTTATGTAACACACATAGTGTACAAAAATGAATATGAATAATATCTTGATGTTTGAAATGATCTTAATGAAAGGAGTGATTTTCATGAAATACTATGAATAAATATTACAAATAATTTCTTATGAGTTCATATAAATGAATCTGTAATATTTGGAGCATTGAGATTAAAAAAAGAACTATGAATCTTTAAAATTAGAACACAAGAAAGAGACCATTCCCTTATAAATTTATATGTGTAATGAAAACATTAATTGGAAAATGTGTACATTGATGTAGTGATTTGAGTACACAATTTGTAAAGGGAGTATTGAATCATAAAATTTTCCAAAATCCCTAGAAATAGGGAAAAACGACGTGATCTTTCTAAATAGTGAAATAAATGGAGAAATGTTGAGAATAGAAGGATATTCTTAACTAATATGAGAAGAGGTTGAATGATTCTAACCTGAATGGGGGAGTTTCAGCTGATCAGATGGAAGAGGTTCACCTGGGCGGTCGCTTCTGGGAGTCTGGAATACTGTTCTGGAAATGGAGCGCTTCTGAGAGTCGGGGGGTTCTTTTTGAGTGAATTGGGGGGGGGTTCCAATGGTTATTAAAAACCATTGGGAAAGCATAGATTTCCCAACAGTTTCTTCAAACCATTGGTAAATCCTTCCCTAAACACACCTTTACCAATGGTTTATTAAAACCGTTGGTAAAGGACTTCTATACCAACACTTCTTTTGAACTGTTGGTATAAAGGTTTTGGGAAAGGTAGCCTTTCCAGTAGTGAATGAATCAATTAAATGTTGTAGACACATTTCTATGTCATGATTCATTTTATTTTTACTATTATATGCATCTTTTTTTCTCATGCCTTTATGATATTCTTCAAGTTCTTATCGATAATTCTCATGATCACTTGTAAATTGTTTCCCTTTCTTTCCATTATTGGGCCTTATACTAACCCTTTCCTTTGATGTATGTCCCTAGGTTATGAGATGAAGTAAATTTACTTAGTATAAACCTAATAATAATCCATTTAAGTAGATTAAATGAATGTTTTATGTTTTAATCTATTATGTACCTTTTTTCAAGAAACTAAAATTTAAAAGATCCTCTATTTATAAAATGTAATGTAATGTAATGTTATGTAATAAAAAGGTTGGATTTCATATAAGAAGTTGACACCCCATTAAAAAAACTACAGGACCCACATCTTGGTTTTTATAGTTGTAGTATTCGCCTTAAATATGTGTAAATGTTACCTTCTAGGAGATAATTTCATTGTTTTCTCAAACCAATAGAGTTTTAAGTACATATCTTCCTAGAGAGAACTCAACCCGAGATAGTGGTGTTGGTTGGAGTTTATATGAGACTATGAATTCAATATAGTCTATACTCTAGGGAATGGTAATGTGGTGGTAGATTCCCTGGTTAGGAAATATTTTTCTCATTTGGTAGAGGAGGCGACAGAGCAGTTAGCCTCATTACAGCTAACCCTAGTGGATGAGAGGGGTGTAGCTTATCTTCAGTCAATGGTGGTGACTCCACCACTCCTTCATCATGTGAGATAGAATCAATTGGGATATGTTGACTATGAAGTTATACATGCTCAGATATCCTCAAGATATACACTATATAGGTTTCCTGAATATGGGGAGCATGTCATCCTTTCCCAAGGACATATGGCGGTTTCGGTCACATTTCATGTGGAGGTGTTGATGAAGTTTCTTACCTCCCCCTTGGTAGTACACCCAGAAGTGGTAAATATTTACCAGGACCTTTGGTGGTAGTTTTTATAGGCTAGGATTAGGTGTAGTGTTGTTGATTTTGTTTCTTGATGCCTCGCATGTCAGTAGGTAAAGACTGTATCTCAGGTTTTAGTAGGTATAATGCAACGTCTTGAGTTTTTTGAATGGCAGTGGGATGGAATATAGATAAATTATGTGATAGTCATTCCACATACAATGAGAGGTCATGATTTTATATAGTTTTTTTTTACTGAATTTCCAAGTCACACACTTCCTTTCCATCTAAGGGAAGATATAGATTGAGAGTTTGGAGTGTTTTTACATACAGGATATCATTTGACTTCATGGGGTACCCATGATGAACATCTTCGACCATGATTATTGGTATACATTATGGTTGTGGAGATGTTTGAAATAGGATTTCGGGACCCAGTTATGGATGATCACAAGGTTTCACCCCCAGGAGGATGGCTAGTCTATGCGAACCATCTAGGTTTTGGAAGGAATAATAAGAGCTTGCATGTTAGTATTCATATAGAGCTGGGAGTATCAATTACCATTGGTGTAGATTTATTATAATAAAATTTATCACTTCATTATCTTCATTATACCATTCAAGGTATTGTACAGAAGACCCTACAGGTCACCCTTGTGTTGTACTGAGATTGTTGATACATCTCTTATTGATTCATAACTAGTATAGGCAATATCGTAAAAGGGTTCAAGTGATCTATGAGCATTTTAGGAAATCTTAGTGTTGAAAAAAAAATTATACAGACCAACATCATAGACTTTTGGAGTTCGAGCAGGGAGACCATATCTTCTTGAGAGTCTCCCCATGATGTGGATTATAGATTTTTAGTTAGGGAATCAAGCTATATTTGAGGTGCATCAGGCCATTTCAAATATTATGGGGGTTGGTGAGGTTTCTTACTGCTTGGCCTTACCCCCACATTTGGACCGAGTGCAAGACATCTTCCATGTGTCGCAGCTGGGTGGATACGTGCACGACCCGCTACACATTATCAACTGGGGAGAGCTAGACATTGAGGATAGACTCATTTTCTTAGAGTACTTGGTGTCAATTGAGGATTTAATGGAGAGTATCTTTCATGGATGAACCATTCCCCTAGTTCAAGTTCTTTGGAAACATAGGAACATTTAGGAGATCTCCTGGGATAATGAGAGCTAGATACTGGCTCAGTACTCTCACATTTAAGTGTAGCTTGTGATTTTCAGGGGGAAAATCCTAGAAGGTTGGGAGAATGTAAGAACTCTAGTTTTTATAATTTAATAATTTTAATATTTCTTAAGTATCTCTGGATTATTTTCTCAGACCCGGAATTGTGTTTTGGGTGTTGTAGGACCTTAGAATTAATATATTAAAAATATTGAATATATTAAATCACATGCATGAATATTTTTGGAATAAATTGTTTTCCCATTGATTGAGAACTCAGATTGAAAATATGAGATCATGGTTGGTTTTGGAACATGGGGTTTACCCTAGGTAAGACATAAGTTCAGTCGAAATAATATGTTTTGTTGAAGACAGTCATTGGAAGGTGCGTTAAATAAAATAAATAATAAATTAATTTTGTTTTATTTAATTATTGAAACCTAATTCACTCTCCATAAATATGTTGTTATGAAAAATATATGAGGTTAGCCACATAACCCTAGTATATTAGATAGGATGAGGAGATCCACTATTGGTATTGATGAACTCATATCATAGATCGATGATAAATGAACCAAGGAGATTCATAGGATGAATGATGAATGTAGAAAATTCTCCAACATCATCACTAGAAAACATGTTCTTCACAAATGATCGATCCATTCTTAAGGTAGTGCTCATTATTTTTGGATTTTATCCCTTTTTATTTGAATTATTGATTATGGATTATATATTTGGTTAATTCTTGATTTTCGTTCTTCACATGAATTGGAAATTTAATTAGTGTTATTGTTCCTGATTATTTGTTTTTGATGTATGCATGTTTCACCCTTTTGGTTTCCAAATTTATGATAATTTTATGGGATCACATCAGCCAATGATAATTATCACTTTGTTTTTATACCTCTCCCATCCTCGTTCTTTGTGTTCTTGACCATTGGACCTTGGGGTCAATGATTCAAAAAATTTGGATTGGTTTGAGCATGATCAAACCTCCAGATTTGTGATGGTTTGATGAATGATTATGGGATAAATAGATTATGGATGAATTGAGGTAGAGAAATGGTTTTTGGGTGATGGTTTATAGAATCGTAACCTGGTTTTGGCAACAGGAGGCAAGGCGAATCATGAACAGGTGATGGGAATCCTGATTTATGTCCACCTGAGGCTGAGAATCAATTATTAAAGGAATTTTACTGTGATTATGGTTGTTTGGGAAATTCAACAATGAGTCATGGAGGTTGTTCTAGGGATCAGGACCCCCTTGTAGGCAATTAGAGGCACAAAGAAACCTATATGGGTCCCCGACAGTTTCATTTTTTGATCAGTGGTGACCGAAAAAATATGGTGAAAGAAGTTTCCATACCAAATTGGGCCTCGGGTGGAGTTTTAAGTGATATTGGTGGTTGATTTGGAGGATCTTTTAATCAAATAAAGTCCATACTTACTTTCTATGAAAAACCTGATTACACATCATGTAATTCAGAGGAACACACACTATGTTTCTCATTTTATCATGGAATCTATGGTTTCATGTCCTTATAAATATCATGCGCCATTTGGAAGACCCACATGTTGTGTGAAATTGGATGGGTAGCCTAGCTGTATATTAGAAGTACACTCTCAGACCATTTGTGTGGCCTATACGATGTGTGCCTTAGAGTACAGCATGTGTACTCTTACTTATCTAGAGAACCTATATTCAGTGATGAATGAGCATTTGGCCCCAAGTGATCCCACATTCTGTGTCACCTAGAAAACATGTAGTGTACATTGGATTTTACTTGATGAGTACAATATTGGGATATGACTAGGATTCAGATTCAAAGTACACCCCATGTACCCCATAAGAACATGTCCTGTACTTTTCCTAGTAACTTCTACCTTGTATATATCCTACTCCAGAACTCAAATTTAGGTTTGTGAGTAGCCAATCCTGATTATTTTTCTATATAGTATGTGATGATGGAATTCATTTTGAAATCAAAGATATTTTGTGATGTGATATGAGTGGATACTTATTCAGTGACACTCAGTGGGTGGCAGTGATCAAGTTTGATCATTAAAGAGTTGTCGAGGTTGGTACTCCCATTACACACCAAGGCGTGGGTCCCACATTCTATTTATATAGGTAGATTTGATACTCTAATACACTACATAGGGTATATTTACTCTATATACATATTGGTACTCCATTTTCATCAAGCTCCAGTGGGAAGCGGGTCCTCCACTAGAGATAGTGATCCCTCAGCTGTGGAGCGTAGTGGCGAGGAGCAGGCCCTCCACTCTAATTATTTTGAGGTTGTGCATGGTGCTTGGCATTGAGGATGGGACCCTTGGAGATATAGGAAAACTCATCATAATCCTTAGTTGGCTATGGATATTAAGACTTATCTCTTTATTGACTGGGGTTTTAGTATGAGCATATCCAATGTTGGGTTTCTTTACCCTCTTGCCTTATGGGTTGATCTAACTATTTTATTATTTTGATTCCCTCTTGGTTTTTTATGAATACTATTAGGTATGTATATACTCACTCCTGTATGGTATTTTCCCACATGTTTCATGTCTTATGAAAATGAAAAACATATTAGTGGTAAATTTAAAAAACTTGGTATCAATGGATATCGGCAGTACGTGTTGGTGATAACTATGTTCGGTGATTTAACTCTAGTATCTTGAGCCTAGATCTCCCCTTTTTCCCCTTTATATTTGTTTTCTATTGGGTATTCCCTTGTATCTATATTTGGACATGTATTTTTTCCCTTATACTCTTGTTTTACCTTTTTGCACTTTGATATGTATCCTAGTGGTTGTTACATGCATTGTTTACTCTCTAGATGCTACTGCTTTGTTATATCTCTATACTATTACATATAGTTGGGTGTGTGTGTGTAGGTACTTTAGGATAAGTCCTTCCATTTCATTTTTATTCCTACTCAGTGCTTATTGTCATCATCTGGCCTATTAGAGGTAGGTTTGGGGTGTCACTCTCATATTATTGTTGACCCAAGTGGGGTCTCGATGGGTCATGTCATGACATAAATAATATTATTATTATTCACTTGATGTATTCTAAACTCATTGTTCAATAAATATAATTTCTTAAATAAATTAATTAATATTTATTTAAATGATTTTTAATATATAATTTTTATTGAACCATCAACTCAATTCATCTTTCCAATTCAAACTTTGAATAATGATTATTTATTTAAATAAATAAATATCACTACATTATTCACCAATAAATAAATAAATATTAAATTCACTAAAATATAGAGTAAATAGTTATTGAATATTCAACTCACATATATTATCTCTAATAATTATTGAATGAATATTTTCAATCAACCAAACATGAATAATTATTAAACCACATACGAGAATAATATTTATTCAACATGTTAAATTCATATAGAATTTAACTAAGGTTCTACATACACTTATTATGTGACCCTATAGGCCCCTTTATTGATGGATTTAGGCATAACCACCTTAAGTACAAGGTTAGCGTCTAACAACATTCCATGGTAGCTATAGAGAAAAGGAGTTATTTTTGTAATGAAATACAACCTCATAATAATGATCACTATGTAATATAATATTTTTGTCACTGTATCTCATTAAAAAAGGTTTAATCATTTGTGTCATCAACCTATATACTCGAATTATCTTTATTTTAATTTCAATAAATGAACACATCGATCATGGTCATAGATTTATCAAACAATTCCATTTTAATCAAAGTTCTAGAGATATATAATTCCATTATATGGAAGGTAAAAATCATTTCTTAACTTATTCATTAATTTCATATCACTTGTGATGCACCCAATGTATCTTACCTCTCTAGGAGCATATTTCATCATAATTTTCATCAATATAAAAAAGTGTGTGACTCGTGATATGAATTAATAATAATATCAAGTCTAATGACCATTGCACATGTTTGTGGATAGTAATATCCAATGACACATAAAACATATGGAATTCCTATTGATGGGTCATGTTCTCATAATCTCCTTTATTGAGATTACCAAGGATGAACTACATGATAAGTATTCTCAATATCTTATGAGCCCCCTACCCCTGATAGCATATATCTTTTGTGTCTCATAAAATGATAACATTTTTCCATAAAACATATATTTAAGAATGTTTTTATGGTTATTAAAGGTTCTTATCATGGTGAGGAACTAAAATGACCTTTTGATGTGAAAAGTATCCTTAATACATTATCACATAGATTTCACATAGAATAATGATCATCATGTGATAAGATATTAATTAATATTCAAGATTGACTATTTTGGTAATCTAATGCTCAAAGTATTTGGTTCTAGGCCACCAATTCCAACAAATATTACTACCTCCTCAATGACTCTCAATATTGTCCTTCAAGATTATCTTTATCATGTTTTCAAAGAACTCAAACAATAATAATGGATTTACACTACAACACTTTATTCTGATGATCAAAAATATGAATATGTTGCTCTATAAATATGGTATGACACTATAAATCTAGATCCTTCCAATAAATAATATTAGAGGAATCAAGATGATACTATTCTAATTGGGGTGCATGGAATTCATTATTAATATATTTCAACTGAGGAGGTAAAATTATCTAATATTCCACCTTTCTAAGTCATTCCATAATCTCAAAAGAACTAAAATATCTCAATATAAGCTTGCCTTTCTTTCCCAATCTCTTATGTCCTAGTCAAGGATAAACCTTGAAAAGCACCATATAACCAACCAAAAATTCTAAAGTTTGATGATGTCCATATAAATATGATTTATAGAGACTTTGAGACATCACCAATCTATTTCAAATCAACTAAAACTTCTTAATTGTCTCATGAACAATGTCTAGTTCCAATGATGAAGATTCACTGAATTTATCCCACACAAAAGAGATTGAAATTTTTGGTCATATAAAAAATCAAAAGGATTCATATTGATTGAATATTTATAAATATTATTTTAAGAGAACTCGATAAATAATAAATGGTTCCCTTATGAACCTCCAAAATCATGAACATGTGCACATAGCATATCTCCAAGAATCTATATAACTTGCTTAATTTGACCATCGGTTTAAGGATGGTATGTTGTGTTAAATTTAAACTAAGTGACTATAAATTCTAGAAGACTCTTTGATAACTAATACGTGAATCAATGATCTCAATTAGAAGAAATATAATAGGGAACTTGATTCATTTTCACAATCTCTTGTACATAAGTCTTTCCATGATCTTCATATTTAAAACTCTACTTGGTAGGAAGTAAATGAGTTTATTTATTCATCTAATCAATAATCACCCATATCACATTACTTTTATGTGTAGACCATGGTAATCTGATCAAAAATTCCATGGGAACCTCATATCACTCCAATATAGAAATAGGAAGGGGTTGAAATTAACTAACATGATTTTGATGCTCGACCTTCACTTGCTAACAAGTGAGCTGAGGAGATGCATAATCAGCAATTTCATTCCTCATCTCAGGACACCAATACTAACATTCTATATCATAATACATCTTGTTAGCACCTAGATGTATATCCCAGCTATAATTATAGAAATTTCTATTCACTTCTTGATATAAGAAAAGAGGAACACCATACCTCTTTATAAAATAAAGAGTTCCATCAGAAGAAAGAGATCATCCACTAGTAGTATCCCCAATATTTAGAATCCCTATTGTTTGTTAACATTTAGAATCTGACACTTGTTCCTATCGAATATGATCAATTAAAAAAATGTGAATTGAATACTATATAATAATACCTTACTTCTTTCTTACTTCATATCCAGGTTTAATTCCATGAAAAAGGGTCATCATTTTCCATTCATTTTGAGATTCCTCCATTACCTTCATAGGAATTTCCTATTGATATCATCAGCAAAAACATTACCATTATTAATGGTGTGATCCAATTTTAAATCAAAAGTCAATAAGTATTCTACTTTTCACCCCTATCTGATGTATTCATGAAATTTTCAAAAAAAAATCTATAATGAGCACAATAAGATAATAATTTGATCTAATGCTCCCACATTCATTATAATTCATTTTTGATCTTTGATAATTTTATTTGAATTATCTAAATGTTCACTTACTATTATATATATCATTTCAAATCTTCATGGTATATGATTATTTCTTTGATAAGTGTGTGTTTTTAAAAAACTTATAAATTTTTCATAGGGTTACTTTTGAACTCCTCTCGATGTTGTTCCATCAATGGTATCCCTTAAAAATTCATTTGATAGAATTGTATGTATGAATTCTTTCTATTTTTTTAAATAAAATTGTTTCATTTATTTCATAAACCTTCTATCATCTTTCAATGTCAATGTGTGCCAGTGTTGGGCCACAAGTAAATGTATCTTCACCTTTAACAGATTGTTCAAACAATTGAATCTTTCGATAAAAATTTTATGTTTCATCCTCATCTTAAAATAGAAAAAACAATGTAAAAAATATAAGATCAAGTATTCAAATTCCCAAGAATAAATCTCACTCATTTCTTAGATATCAATTGTTATAAAAATAATCGATGAACATTGTGTGTAACTATCGACATAAGTAGGTAACTTAACTCAAAATTAAATCAAACAAAAAAACAATGGTTGGTTAAAATTTACTCCATAAAAAGATACAAATTATTCATTTTCTTGAGATTAAAATTACATAAAATTTCCAAGTTTTCCTTTTAATTTTTCTATTGAGAATACCAAAAACTTTGTATATATCTTATAGCAATATTCAACAAATAATTTGGACATTTATTTAAAAAATATATAAAATCAAGTTCATTTCACCTAATTTATATAAGTTTCATGTTACTTTAATGTATTTAAATATTTAATTATATTATTTTTTAACGTCAAATAAATAATTTTAATAATTCATTTTCTTAATTGAATAACGTGATATCTTCTGAATTAAAAATTTATTTACTATTAGTATTAAATTATTAATTTTTAATTTTATGATAAATTTAACTAAAAAATGTATTACAATAGAATTCATTGTAACTTTGGTTCATTAGCACAAAGTTAATGATATAATTTTTGTATTTTTTCCCTATATAGTAATTAATTTTAAATAAATTTCCTATATGCTGATAACAAGAAAATAATTCCCAATGTACTGATTTTTTTTGTCATCACTGAATAGAAAGTGATTTATTTTAAAGTGAATTCTAGGAAAACCTTATTTGAGAATGAGCTATATTAAAAAGTTCCTTCTTAGAAAATATTTCAAAGAAGATTCTTTTTTAAAAAGAGTCTTCTTCTATTTTTTGGTAATGAAGATTCCTTCCAAGAGATCACCTTTCTAAGAAGTTAGACAAAGAATGTACTTTCCAAGAAAGCGCTTTCCACTCATTCTACTATAAAACCCCCAGCTTGATGAGTTGTGCCCCTCCTTTCCTATCTCGTCTCCCAGCTATGAAATCCTTCTTTATTCTCCCTTTATCCAGCCGTGAAATCAATTTTCCTTCTGCGAATGGAGACCAAACTTCCCTGAATCACCTTCCTCAAATCGAGATCTAACTTACTCGAACCTTTTCCCATGAATCATATATTTCTTTTTGTGAAAACATTTTATACATCCATTGAGTACATGGATGTTTTTGAAACTCTCGGTCTTCCACGGAACCCCTAGTACTAAGGTTATTGGTCGGTGAATTTTGAAACTCTCGGTCTTCCGCAAGATTACCGGTTGGTGATTCCCCTATTGAAAAACTCCTGGAAGCCCATTTGTGAAATTGTTGGGAAGCCCAATTCACTAAACTCTTTATCTGAACATCCCACAACATGTATTTTTTGAATTTAATTTAATGCTTGGTTTATTTTTTTGAATTAATATTTATTGTAATTTTGACATTGGTTTTTATAAAAAATGATGGGTTATATTACTTAGTTTAAAATTGTATGATATTTTATTGAATTTTGTTTTTTATTTTTATTTTTATGGTTTATATTTATGAAGTTAGGTTTTTTATAATTATTATGGTTCAATGATTTATATTGTTTTATGGTTTGGTTTGTAATTTTATTATAGTATTTTTATTGCATGAATATTTACGTATAAATTATTTCAAACTATTATCTATATATATATATATATATTATCTAATTGTATAAAATATATTATTAAATTAATTATTGATTTATTAATTAATATATCATTACAATGTATAATATATATATATATATATATTAATATATTATTATATTAATCTAATAATATATTATTTCATTGTAATTTGACTAGAAAAATAATCAAAAAAATAATTGAATAATATATTATTAATATATAATTGTATTATGATTAATATATATATATTATTGCATTGTATAAAATATATTATTTTTTAATTAATTAGTAATTTTTTAAATAATATATTATTGTATTGTAAAATATAAACATTAATTAGTAAGTTAATAGTAAGTTAATATTTTAAGTTGGTTAAATTAAATGTCTTGTAATTAATTTCAATTGATAAAAATATTTGATCAAATAATTAGATTTAATAGTTGATGATAAATTAAATATTTTTAAAAAGAAATTTGAATTTGAAATTTAATTTAAATATTAAATAGTATTTTTTTATTTTTAAGTAACTTGAATTTGTTCATTATTATATTATATAGTGTTTATATATATATATATATTATTTAATTGCATAAAATAAAGATGTGCATATATATTAAAATCTTATTACATTGTAAATAAAATATTATTACTTTGTAATTAATATATTAATATACTATTTTATGATCCATCTCGACTGTCCATTTCCACTGTCAGTTTCATATGTTCTCTACTGATTAGAGTAAATATAATCGAAATAATAATATTTAAAGTTTGGAGGTTTTAGATTTATTTAAATAAATGTTTGTGTATATATTTAATGTTTGGATTATTTTATTGAATTAATATTTATTATAATTTTGATATTAGTTTTTATAAATTTTATTTGATGGGTTATATTTTTTAGTTTAAAATTGTATTGTATTTTATGAAATTGTATTTTTTATTTTGTGTATTATGGTTTATATTTGTAAAATTTGGGTTTTTATAATTATTATCATTTGGTGATTTATATTGTTTTATGGTTTGGTTTTTAATTTTATTGTTGCATTTTTATTACATGAATATTTGTATAGAAATTATTTCATTCTATTGTATGCGTGTGTGTTTTATTTAATTATATAAAATATATTAGGAAATTAATTTGTGATTTTGTAATTAATATATTATTGTCATGTATAATATATATTAATAAAATATTTCATTGTAATTAATATAGTAATATATATTAATATATTATTATATTAATCTAATAATATTTTATTGCATTGTAATTTAATGAGTAAAAGAATCAAAAATAATAATCAGATAATATATTATTAATATATCATTGTATTATGATTAATATATTTATATAATTGCATTGTATAAAATATTTTTTTTAATTAATTAGTAATTTTTAAATTAATATATTATTTAATTGAAAAAATATATATTAATTAGTAATTTAATAGTAAGTTAATATTTTAAGTTGGATAAATTAACTGTTTTTTAATTAATTCCAATTGATAAAAACATTAGATTAAATAATTCAATTTTATAATTGATGATAAATTAAATATTTTTTAAAAAAATTGAAATTGAATTTTAATTTAAATATTAATTAAAAAATTTGTTATTTAATATACCGTTTTGTGCTCCATCTCGACTACCCATTGTAATTTTCAATTCCATCTGTTCTTTACTGATTAGAGGAATTATAATGGAAATAATAATATTTAAATTTTGATGGTTTTAGATTTATTTGAAGAAATTTATATGTATATATTTAACCTATAATTTAATTTCAATTAATAATTTCACAAATATGGTCAAACACTTGTGTGAATTTATATATCATGGAGGTGAAATAGTAGGCGATGAGCATGGGATATCATATATTGATGGTTCTGCAAGATTATTAAATCATAATGAGTGTGATACGATGAACGCGGTTAATAGTAAAATTCATGATTTATTGAAGCTTACTGAGAATTGGTGTATATCATATATCATTTATATATTTCCTCAAACTTGGGATAATCTATATTACATGCATCATCATTTAGCCAATGATAAAGATTTGAGACTTTCTTATGATACATATCAAGATCATGAAAGGCTTAGTGCAATGAAATTGTATATTAATGTTAGTATAATTGAAGATACCATGAAAATTGAAAAAAAAACATATCAGAGGATGGTGGATTTTCTTAGAGGTATATGTTTACATCTGAGCCAGTTGTTCAAGGTGGATAGGGTGAAGAAAATACATGTAGAGAATAGAAAAAAATTCAGATGACAGTATATGTAGATGTTCCTACAACATCTGTTGTTGTAGCTGATTCAACTATGGTTGTGATCAATGATGCCTATGATGATCATTTTGAGGACAAGGAAGAATCTGATAGAGAATATGAGAATATTTCAGCAAATAATCCATAAATACAACATACATGGTTGTTGAAAACTTTACATTATATTACACCAGTAGCTCCTGAGTTTGATTAGGATATAGTGACACCAATAACCAAGTTCCCATATATTTTCCAATAAATAAATATTGGAAGGATTGATGGTGAATTGTTTGTTGGAAGACAATTTTAGAGAAAAGATACATTTCAAATAGTTATAAATAACTACCATATGAAGAGACATTACATTTTTCTTATAAATGAGTCTACGAGTTCAATATTTTTTATAAAATGTGAATGATTTTGTGACATGTGCAAGATGTGATTGCAATCTACCCTTTTCATAAATTCAAAGTGTTGGAAAATTAAAAAAATTTGTAGGACCACACACTTATTTGAATCCAAATCTGACTCAATATCATATAAACCTTGACTCAACATTCATATGCTCCGTAATTATTGGTATGATCATAGTTAATTATGATTTTGTTTGTTGATTTAATACAAGAACACATGGAGAGTGAGTATGGATATAAAATCTCATACAATAATTCATGGGTTATAAAATAAAAATCTATTGATAAGGTTTATGGAAATTTAGAAACATCATTTCAAGCATTGTCTTATTGAATCTAGTGATTAGTTAAAACTATTCGAGTTGTTTATAAATTTTAAATAGTAGGTCATGTGGTAAATAATCATGTCTCTATAGAAAAATTCTAATTTGATCAGATTTTTTGGTCATTCCTTCCATGCATCACAGCATTCCCTCACTACAAACAATTTATACAAGTGGACGAAACTTTTCTATATAGAAAATATAATGCAGTTTTCTTGATTGCGGCCACTCAGGATAAAAATAGATGTCCTGTGTCACTAGAATTTTCAATAGTAGAGAAGGAGAATCTAGAATCATAGAGTTGGTTTCTATCTTTTCTACATGTTCATGTCACTGAGAGGAAAGAAATATGCATTATTTTATATTTCCATCACACTATCAAAGAAGCAGCGAATATTGAGGATGGTGGTTCGCTACCCCCTAATGCCTACCACCATTACTGTATGAGACATATTATCATCAATGAATAGACAAAATTTCACAATGAAAATGTGAAAAAATAAATCAACAAATTAGGTATTATGTCACATTTTTTTAACATTTGAAACTTATGCTTATTTTATATCAATGGGAACTCGTTTAAATTTTTCTTTCATGAATTTATAGCTTATGAACTAAGACAAAAAGTTTTCCCTCAAATACTGGATGAAATAATAGGAATAAATGAGTATGTTTATAATTACATGATATTCATACCAAAGCAAAAAATGGTCATTGGATTTTGATGAAGGGGAGAGATATGGGCACATGGATGCATACATTGTTGAATGAATTGATGGCGTCTTTAAGGGGGTTAAAAATTTACCAATCACAGGAATTGTTTCTCAAAAAATTTATAGATGTTTCAAATAATTTGTTGATAGATTAGAGGATGTGTAGAAAGAACTATTGCAAGGTCATTGATACTTAAAAAGTTTTAAAAAGGAGCTTGAAGTTAATCAAACTTATGCCACATAATACTAGGTGTATCATTTTCATAAGAAAATCATTCATATTGAATATGAAGATAGTCAGGATCCAATAACTGGTGTTAGTGGTCAGGTGATGACCATTCTGCTAGAGAACCACATCTGTAAATGCGGTTACTTACAAGCTTACAATATTCCTTTCTCATATGTACTTGTATCATGTGCTCATCTTCACCTCTCATGGTAGATTTATGTCGATCCAGTGTATAGTCTTAACATGTTGCAGAATTGTAATAGTGAAAAGTGGAACCCAATTAGAGATGTATCAATATTAAATGCCCTTATATATCTTCTAATTGAAGTGTTGAATCCATCATGGTTGTGAGGTAAAGTTTTTCTAAAATCTACAAGAATGAGATGCGAAATAGATTGGCCTCAGTAGAAAGGGATGAGATAATGATGTGGTGGGTGTAGGGAAGAGGGATATAATCACAGACAGTGTCCTCAAGATGATAGCATTGAGGGTTCATCATCATGCTCGGCATGATTTTTTTTTTACTATGGGTTTATTATTGTAATTGTTTTATTTTCCATGTATAAAGGTTTATCAGATGAAGAATTTCATTATCTTAATTTTTTTCCACTCAAATTATATATTTTTTAAAATATTTTTATGTTTTCCATTTTTTAACCATTTACATAGTTGGCATCGACACAGCTACATCCAAGCACTGAGGATCTGTTTTTTTTTTCACACTGAGTGTTCACATATCACGACATTTATGGGATAATGGTGATGAGAAGATATTGAAAGTATACAGGGCCCATCAATTTCACACCACTAGATCCCACTAGATCATATCATCCCTTATTTGTGTTAATTCATATTCTATGGGTTGATCATGTGTGGGTATATACCCATTGAAAATTTACTCATTTCTACTTCGGTTGAGAAATGGAGACTAGAGATGCAAAAATTTCATATTCCTCATGGGGAGATGATGATTACATTACATGATGTCTCTATATTTTGGGTCTTCCTATGGATGGGGATACCATTATCGGTCCAATGATATACAACTAGGATTATAATCCAAAAGGTCTAGGAGCCAGGTGAACCCACTCCTACCAAAATTTATTAAGAAAAATAAAAGTTATGACATCACAAAGGGGGTTTACAAAGTTTGTTATATAGGGTACCACGTGCATCTTCTTCAATACAATTTGAGCAGGACTCTAGTTCCAAAAAGGACCATCTCGAGCTTAACTCTGCAATGACCTTCTTTAACAAAACATCATCAACCTTATTAGACTCCTTGTATAAATGTGTTACATCAAGGGTGATATTTTTGGTAAGCTGAAGACATTCAATCTAGGGTGATAGAATTTTCCATGGGACATTCCTAGACCGACTCTTAAGAATTTCAATTGCCATAGTCGAGTTAGATTCCAACCAAAGAGATGTCCAACCATAATGGATAGAAAATCTAATGGCCTTAATCATGGCCCATATCTCAACTTCAATTGTATATCTTTGTTGGGTCATAAATGGTAAAGGAGGATGGTCTAGAGGGGGAAGAATATACTAGATTAAAAAATTAAACAAATAAATTCATTAATTAAATTAATTCTCAAAGTTAATTATTAAGGTTAAATAGAAACAGAAAAAGTAAATAACACAAGGATGCTTTTTATAGTAGTTTTATCCAAAATGGGCATACTCTACTCTTACACCTATCTATTCGGTGAGATATATGTGTGCACTAAAAATGATTTTTGAGGGGGGATCATAACCCAATTACAAACTCATTTTCTAGGGGAGGGATAACCACGACACTAACTTTTGTATGGGGAGTCACAACCCTTACAACTTGACCTTAGACAGAGGGAGCCACAACCTGAACAGTTCTGACTTTAGATATAGGGATTCACAACCCTTACAACCTAACTTTATAATCTGGGAGTCATATCCAAAGGAAAAAGAATAACAAAAAATGATATGTTTGTAAAAGCATAAAAAAATATAGTGCATATGAGAGATGGGTAATAGTGTTACAGACTCGGAAACTAGACAAGAGAAGATAAACAATAAAATAAATGATACTAGTTCTTGATATTTGAATTATCACATATCGTCAAGTCAATTGCAGTTGAAGTATAATTAATTCGGCACTTGAGAGAATGTCTAGGTGATGAAATAGAGTGTCTTATTATGTTGCAAATGCACAACAGGTTTAAAGTTCACAGCACTTTCTCTTTAAAAAATAGATTATCAAATATGTTAACCCGTGTGTATTTTTTCTTCAACCAAAGAGAGAGACATATGTATAGAGAATAAATATTCATCAGTTGTATTATCTCCTCTTCCTTCATATATTCAAAATAAATTAAGTCAAGAGATTTTATAAATATCTCCATAAAAATCACAACATCATTTCCTCTTTATTCCTATAGAATAATTCTTAAATAAAATAATTTAAAATAACTAGAATAAATCTTCCAATAATATCTCTAGAAAAAATAATAGAATTTAATGATTTAAAACTCTAGTTTAAATCCATTTAAACCTCTTTAAATCTAGTCAAAACAGTTCCTAAGAACTTGCATCACAATCCAAAATTAAATTCAAATATTTGAATTTAAATAATATTGAATCCTCCAACTTTATTCAAAAAAGATGTTGAAATAATTTAATAATTTTTCTCTTTAAAATATTTCACCAAAATCATCAAAAAATATTCAATCATAATCTTTATATTTAATGTGAATTTATCCTATAGAAAAACTTTTGAAAATAATCCATATATATATGCAACAAATCAATGTTCAGCAAAAAAGAAAAAAGTGGTAGTAGCAAAGTAGGGTACACAAAGTAGGGTATACAAAAGTAGGGTACACAAAGTAGGGTACAATGAAAGTAGGGTACATGAAAGCAAGGTACACGAAAGTAGGTTACATGAAAGTAGGGTACATGGAAGTAGGGTGCATGAAAGTATGGTACATGAAAGTAGGGTACATGAAAGTAGGGTACACCAAAAGTAGGGTTCACCTAAAGTAGGGTTCATCAAATTAACATAGGGTTTATCAAAGTAACGTTGGCGAACCATACTTTGAGAAAGTAGGGTTGTCAAAACACCCTTTTAGAAAGTAGGGTTTTCGAACCATACTTTGAAAAAGTAGGGTTTCTAAACCATACTTTGATAAAGTAGGTTTTTCGAACCATACTTTGTGAAAGTAGGGTTTCCGAACCATACTTTACAAAATTAGGGTCGTTGAACCACACTTTGTGAAAGTAGGGTTATCAAACCATACTTTGCAAAAGTAGGGTTGTGGAACCATACATTTTGAAAGTAGGGTTTCCCAACCATACTTTGCAAAAGTAGGGTTATCTGTGAAAGTAGGGTTGTTGAACTATACTTTGAAAAAGTAGGGTTGTCGAACCATACTTTTTGAAAGTAGGGTTGTCGAATCATACTTTGTGAAAAATTGGACAATATACTTTAACAAACTTCAAATAATTTTTAAAGACTCTTAACAGTATATTTATCCTTTAGTAAAAAAAACTTATTTGTAGAAAAACTTATTATCTTTCCAAAGAGTCAAGAATTTGTAGGTTCCGGGTACAGCGGAAGTGCAGTTGGGATGGAATCCAACTTTAATTTTTACCATGATCAATGATTATTCTAGATGTATGCGCCTATTTTCAGAGGAATTTTAAGGTCATTCTCCTAGAATTGGGGTTTCTTGTCTAAGATAATATAGCATGGACCTAGAGTTGCAAATACTTTAAGGTCATAATTCTTGTACAAGGGGTTTCAAATAGTTTAAGTTCATAATACTTAGAATATGAGTTGAAAATATTTTATGGTCATAATTCTTGGACCAACAGTTACAAATAGATTAATGTTATAATTCTTGGAATAGGGTTAGCAGATGTGGGTATTAGGAAATATCTTGTAGTGAAAAAGAGAAGAAACCCAACGTGAAGAGAGGGACAATATGGTGCTCAAGTCACACGATACATCTCCAAGAAAATTTATTTATAGTTTTAGGTCATGATTCTTTGACTCCAATGATGGGGCTTCCATTTTAGTATTGCTAAATACCTTAACCATGGTTGGGGAAAGGTTTTAAGTCTCCAACGACCACTTAAGCTATGATCGGTTTGAGAAACAAGTAGTGGATAAAATTTATCTATTCATCGAGGGAGGTGAAGGGGGGTGGAATCCATCTTGAGAATATCCCAATCATTATAACTTTTTGTTCATAATGCTCAAACAAATATGGGGAGAACACCAGATTTTTTACAAATCCTTATAGGATATTTCATTGGAGGACAATGTATAATTTGTGGATTCTGAGATTAGATCACAAAAGGGGTGATTTATGGGTAGGGAATAACCACTTACCATATTTAAAACATAGGTATCTCTATCATACTAGTCGTGGATGGGGTTAAAAGTTTCAAGATGAATCATTGATCTTATTAAAAACATGGGATCCAATAAATTTTTTGAAGATCATTTGAGGCATATACCTAGGATGTTATGTGAGGCAATGTGGATAAGCACCATTACCATTGGGTGGGGGAATTCTTGGATTGATAGGACTATGGGAATCCTAGTTGAAGGAAGAAAAAATTGAAGAGTAACTGTGGAATGTTCCATGGAAAGTTAAATTCTCTAGGAGTTATCCCACCACATGCTCAAACATGTTGGATGAGCGTAATGGAAGCTAGGTATTGAGTTAGACTTTGAGGGGAAAGACCACAAGTTGAGTTGGTGGTGTAGCAAGGCCCAATATATCAGATTTGGGAATATCAACATATCTAATCTAATTGAGAATTGATTCTTATGTATTTCTAAAACATATTATGGTAGGAGACCAATTATGGGTGGGTGGTACCGTATCAGGTGAGGGTGTAGGGTGTAACACCCTTTGATATTGTGAATTTATTTTTTGAGATTAATTTATTCTTTTGATATATTCGCATCACGCAACATTGAATATATATATATATATTATATAATAGCGCTATGATTTGTATTATGTTGTAAATAACACCAAGTGAATCATGCACTACATGAAACACAGACTTCGCTTATGTTACATGTAACACCGATTTTCTACGAAACAACACTTTTCTATTATAACTATTTTAATAACATTGTTATAAACTATATATTAAAAATTTAATATGAATTGTGATAAATACTTTTTAAATAATAGTTACAATGGTTTTGATAATGAAAAATATAATTTTTGGTAAAGTATTTATATGTTTAAAACTACTATTTTCTTAAATGAACTACTTTTCATTTCCTTCTATGAAAAATAATAAAATTAATTTTAGACACTCATAGAAATTCATTTTGATAAAATAAACATTATTTTTGAATTTATAATGATAAAATTAACTTAGTGTGATTTTTTTGTATTTTCCTAAAATGTTTCAATTTTTATGAATATTGAAAAATACTACATTGTAGTTAAAATCCTAAATTTTTATTTAAATAATTATTTTACATTAAATTGATTTTAAAGTAAAATTACATAAATAATACATATATAAGTCTAATTTATGTCATTGGATCATTTTTTATTATATAATTAGATATAAATAATTATTGAACTTTTGAACGTCTCTTTTACCCGCCTTCAAGCCACATTTACAGGATTAGCATTAAACATAATTTTACTGCTTTGATGAATTGAATTTATAAGAATATAAGTACTTAGTCATAATCAGTATAAAAAATTCTATCTACTATGACCAAAATAACATTTGATGAATTGTATCTTTTGAATTTTTGTTTAACACGATTAAAGGTAAAATGGTTAATTAAAGGTAAAAGTAATATTATAATAAAATAAAATTACTGTAATACTTGTTCTAATTTCATTGGATAAGTTTTTTTCAACCAAAATAAACCTTAGGTATAAATAATGATCTTTTTATGCCACTTTTTTTATATTTGGACATTTATTATATTTTATAAAAAGAAGAGTTAAAAGTTTCATATTCAAATTCTAATAACTAAATCATTTTTAATATAGGGTTATATATAAGATAAATTCAACTATAATTATTCATTATAATAATAATAAATTTATCTTCATCATGATAATTTATTTTTAATTTTTATAGAATAATTATCTTAATTAAAGGATTATAAAATAATGATGTGGTAATTGTTTAATTAATTTAGATATCAAATTAATAATATTAAAAATATTAAAATAAATATAATTTTACTAAATTATTCACATAATCTAATTTTATAGGTAAATTATACATGTTAGTGACATATTTAAAGTATTGTTTCAAAGTTATCATGTTGATTTTATATTTTTTAAAAAGATAATTTTGAATAGTAGAAAAATTGACATAAAGGATACTTTAAAATAAAAAATATTTTATTAAATGGTATAAAATTCATAAATATATATATATATACCAAATAACTTGTATATTATTAAATATTTCATTAATAAACTGATTGGGTTTATTTTGGCATTTGATAGTTAATATATCAACCCTATTGTGTAAAAATACAAATTGTCACGGTAAGAGTTAAATTGTTTAACTAAGGGTAAAAGACAAAATATAAGGATAATTTTCTAACCTAAACACATCAAAAAATCATTGTTTGAGAGGATTTAGACCCATCCTCATCTATAAATCTAAATAACTCATTTATAGCTATTTCAATTCAAAAATAAATTTTTAATAAATTAATAGTTTTGGAGTTTTCTAATGTACCCCTACCCCCTCTAATAAAAGGTTACATCTCCTTATCTTTTATTCACGCCACTAAAGCCTTTTGGTTTTGATAACCCCTAACCATTTCTCCTTCAAAATTACCTCACTTCATCCTAGAGGCCATACTTTGGGAAAAAATCCATCCTAGGGAATCCTTTTATGCAATTCCAAAGGAGACACTCGAAGAAGAGGTAATGTTTTTTATAAAAGTGATGGCATGAATTGGTCACCCGATTCATGCCTCAAATAAATTTATTAACAAAATAGAAAGTTACAATACAAGAATTATGTGTATATAGTTTACACAAATAATTGATTGAGGGGGGTAATAGATGAAATTTAAAAGAAATACATAACAAAAGTGTGAGTTGTAAAAAACATGTATGAAACATTCTATCATCAAAATGTTTTTTCCATAAAGGATAGTCATTATCCACTGAGGGAACCACAAGAAAATAAATCACTAACAGCTAGACATTACATAAATACTAATTCCTAACATAGTATGTCTTGAGCCTTTTCTACAGGCTGAAGAACTGTATAGTTACTGAGAGATGAAACCACAAGCAAAGGCTTCACTTTCTATAATGATAAATACTAAAACATCAATTAAACATTTTGAAAAACAATTATTGTCTCATCCAATAAATCCTGAGAACTAAATTGGCCAGAATCGAGCTTAAGAAAATGTTTGAATAATAAGAAAAAAATTGTGTTAAAATCCAACTCCCAAATTCTAGAAATCCATAAAAAGATTCCTTAGCATGGTTGGATTAAGAAATCAACTTTTAAGTGAACCATGAAGTAGTATCAAGTTGCAGCAAGTGCAGAAAAATTAGGATTCACTAAACCATCACTGCACTTTTGAAAATTTATTATGTCTCTTTCATCCATCTAGGAAACCACTGCTTCCCCTAACTCCTCCTTTCTTTTGTGAAAGATCAAGAAACTATAATTAAAACCTCATGGAGAAGGTATCCACACTCAAGTGAAACAGATCCTAATGATAGTAAAATCCAAAAATAAAGACTCAAAGACCGAGAAAAACAACATGTACCTTTATAATTGATCAAACCGGATTGTTATCTAATTTTAATACATGTGTCAAGGAATAATATAAATCCATAGAGATTCAGAAAAAAATGTGGCCAAGAAAATTAAAATATGTTCCATTTTAAAAAATATTTCATAAATCATCATAAAAAGGAATTGAAAGAACAAATATGAAACTAAAGTAAAAAAGGAACCAACATCACCACAATGTGATGTCACTTCCAAGGAATATATCTGAATTAGATGTTTTGATATTTCTTAAACTAATTCATAATTTGATAAACATCCTATTTATGATTTCATGGTATGTATTAGTGAAAATTTCACCATTTTTTAAATGATGTAATGAATATGTATCATTCTCTTCTATCCAAGAATCACAATCCTTTGAAAAATCCATTTTCTCTTCAATTTGGTATGCATTTATAAAAGTAGAGTTTTTTTCATTTTCGTCAACACTGGTAGAGTCTTATGAAAAAGTTTATTTAGAGGATGTAGTCGAATGTTCGGTGGTCATGGGCTATGGGGGAATAAATTATTTTTTCATTCTTATCAAATGTTATGGATCATGTGACAATAGTTCTCTCAATGTTAGAGTGATCCATACATTTTTAGGTTTTCCTAGAACTTGGGGTGATAAAACCATCCCACTAAATAATGGATTTTTTCCATTTTATAGAACTTGATTTCAAAAAGTCATCCTCATGTTGGAATGAATTATCAAAATCAGACTCATTAAAATCATATTGTTACTTATTATTCTCTCGATGATCAATTTGTATGACCTTTATAGCTGAAGGGTCAGGTTTAAGTGGAAATTCATTATCCTCATTAGTATTGACATTTTTCACTATCTCTACAAATCCCAAGAGGCTAGTAGAGGGATGTTAATTATTAGAAGAACCCGAAGAATTAGGATCTCCTTGATGAGCAATAAAAACCCTTTTGTGCTACCTTTTCATCCCAAATTGATTTTAAATGAGAGGGGCATGAATCATGTTGTTTATTATCACATTCTTTTTCTGATTTTCTAATACTAGAACATCTATGGAAATAGGATGTAATTTTAAAAAAAAACTTTTGAAAAGGCCATTATATCCATTTTTAATCCAAAATCATTTTGGAAGATCTTTTTATATATCAATTTCATTATATATTCGAGTGACTGACAAGTGAGAAAGATTCAACATAGTAGAGTCTAATTTAATGGGATGACTAAATAAACTAGCAATTGAAAAGAGCGAGTTCTAACAACACATGTTTGGCATACATGGACATTACATTCATTTTGTTTAATACACAATACATTACACAAATAGACTCCCAATGACCATAATTGTTTATTGTCTTTAGAAACTCAAAAGACATTCTTCTAGCTTGGAGAAATATCTTCAACATCTCCCATAAAGATCATCTACATTAATTTTCCTACCAAAAACCTTTCTTTATATCATGGGGGAATGAAAACATAAAAATTTTGAGATCAAATGATTAGTAAGGGTAAACATGGATTACATCAAACAAAAAATAAACATAAGAATGTAAAAACATGAACATATATTTTGAATATAAAAATATTGAGTCATAAAAAAAATCTTGGCAGCACATAAGAAATAAATAATAAATAATCATTAAACATGATAATGTAGCATTTTCATGAAACATGAACTTTTGGGAAACACATAATCATAGATAATAATTTCCATATTATCCAAGTCTCATAGCTAAGACCATCATAGTAGACAAAGTCCACTAATAAATCGATTTTAGTTCCCATTCCTGCCCTGTATTACTAAACCAGATACACATGTTGTTTCACCCCTGTATTACTTAACTAGGCATAATTTTTGTTACATTAATTTCTATATCATGGTATATAAATCTTTACCCAATTCATTGTAGGTATATATAGTTCCCACCCATCTCATAATAAAATTATTCTCATGTACGCCAGAAAAACATAAATCCTTCATCATGGAATAACCCAATAAATAAAATGGATTTCTTAAACATCATTCCATCATAACATAATCCCTTTTAAATATAATTTCATCACTAACACAATCAAATAATATTAGTAATTGGGATCAAAACATAACCCAATTTAAATAGTGTCATCTTAGATGGAAAATAAATTTTTCAAAACACTTGAACTTAAATCTTGATAAAATATACTTTCTTCTGTAAAAATGTTTTCATTTACAAAAATGTTGTTCTATTTTAAAAGAAAATAATTTATTTGAAAATTAACATGAAATAGTGTAGAGTAATCTTCATGAAAATAAGTTATAAAAATATGTCCATGCTATATAAGTTAAAAAAATCATTCTCCACATACTTTTTCTAGAAATTTCAAAAAGTACCTCGTATTGAATAATGACAAAATATTCCTTTCATAGTGATTAATAAAAATTTACCAAAGGGTAAAATTAAAATTAATTTTTTTTTTAAGAATAGAAATAATATTACATACGTGGGAAACATGGACATGGATGATAAATATAACCCAGTAAATACTTATGTATAAACAATCTCAGGTAATAATGATATTGGAAAATTATCATTTACCTTAGGTATGTTATCCCTTATACGCATATGAACCTCATGTATAATGATTTAAATGATTTAATTGACTTATTAAAGAATCATATTAATTTTTATGATATCATATATGATCATATTATCATACATTTGGTAATAATATTTCATTATTACTCGTTATTGGGGTATTAACTACATTATTTTATCATGCATGTTTTGTTGAATAAGTTCAGGTTCTCCATCTTAGGTAATATTTATATCATTCCAAAATGATATTAATATATATCATATTTATTTATTCTTTACATTTATATAATCATGATTTAATGGATATCATGTAGAATGAATTACATCACATCATGGATAGGGTTAGTCATATGTACACACGAGTGATGATATCATTCCTTTAATTATAAAATGGTATCAAATTGGATGGTATATAATGTGTTACATAATAAATACATTGTTATAATAATAATAATATATAGTTATTATTTCCATCATTATACCCATCCATGTCAAGTGGTGGTGAAAAATAGAATACACCATGGTGTGGAGATGGTAAGTCGTACGTACACATGCATGGGGATTTCATTTTTTCATAGGATGGATAGAAGGTGTAATATGGTTGTTTCATAATTATAATGACATATTAGTATTTAAGTGATACTGGAGTTATTACATTATATGGAAACAACTATTGAAGAGGATGTATAAGAAGAAATACATTTGAATGAATCGGTAGAGAAGATTACCCCTTCTTCGACGTGATTCCTCTAAATATTCTCTTAGAGCACCAGAGTTGGACTTTGAAGAATAAAAGAAACTATATAATGTAACTAGGGAAGTTGATAAGGGAAAAGGGGATTGGTATGGCCTAAAATGAAGTAATTATGAATAAAATTATGCATCACAAAATAATATCAGCATCATTATTATTTTAACTCGTGTCAATTAATAATTATTTACCATCTTGCAAATAATTATTTTACTACCGGATCAGCCTTGGCCCGCTCAAACTCCACTTCCATTTATTGAAAACCCAAATAAATAAATAAATATTTTATTTACAAACTATTAAATAAATATTTATTAAATGTTCAATAAAATAAATAAATATATTTAATTTAATTTATGCGATCATCTTAACTTGGATAAAATTATTCCATGGTCTTGAGAATAATATTTATTTCATTAATTAAATTCAAATAGAATTTAACTAAGACCAAAAAAAACACTTAGTGTGTGACCCTCTAGGATTATTTCTCATTGGCATTAGGCGGTCTTTCCTAAAGTCCAAGAGTATTGTCTAGCAATGGGTCAAGGCACCCAAGAGAAAGAAAGTAAAGTCACAACAACAACATCCACATATGAACGCTCACTGTGTAATATAATCCCTTTGTCTCAATATCTCATCAAGAAGGTTTCATGATAGTGTCATCAACCTTTATACTTGATATGTCATTCTTTGACTACCTAAAATAAACTCTTAGTTACACCATGGCCATGGAATTTTGCGTGACATTTCTACTTCAATCAAAGGGTTGAGATATCAACTTCCATAAATAGAAGAGAAAATACTTCCTCAACTTATCCATTACTATCATGTCACTCTTGATGCACCCAATGTACCCTACTTCCCACCAATTGTATGTGTAACAGTTTTCTTCAGTAAATCAAAGTGCACGAGTTGTGATACGTATTAATAATAACATTAAATTCTAAGGATCATTACACACACTCACAGATATAAGTATCTGATGACATCAAAACATGTAGAATTCCTACTGACAGTTATTTTCTCATAATCTCCTATCATGGAGATTACCAAGTGAGAACTTCATGATATGAAGTCTCATATGCTTACGAGTACTCACACCTAACGATCTTCATGCTATGTGTCCCTTAATAGTATGTCATCCAACTGTAGAACTATATTTAAGAATATTTTTATAGCATTTCAAGGTTCTCATCATAGCATGGAACTGCCATGACCTTATCAATGCAACAAATACTCTAGGACATTATTACATCATAGTCATACAGAACAATGAAAAATATGTAATAATATTTTTAATATTTAAATACATTAAATATTGATGTAATCAAAGTACAACCAATTGGTTCTAGGACACTAACTCTTATAAACTCCCACTTGGACTAGAGCCAACTGCCTACGACTTTCAGTCTGCTAGACCTCAAATGTTGATCATGTTTCTGCTAATTCAAGGCTTTAGTTAAGGGGTATTCCATGTTGTATTCTATGGAAATAATTCTCTCTAAAACTTCACCTCTCTGAGAAAAATCCCTCAAGAGATGATACTTCCAAAGTATGTGCTTCATCCACTGATGTGACCTTGGCTCTTTTGCGAGAGCCACCGCTATTGTATTATCATAGTACAGTGTGATGGGATATTTACTACTAGGTATAACATCCATCTCTTAGATTAAGCTTCACATACAAACTACTTCTTTAGCTGCCTCAGAAGCTACGATATACTCAGACTCTACTGTAGAATTTTTGACCACACTCTGCTTTGAGATCTTCCAGCTCACTGCACCTCCACTCAAAGTGAAGATGTATCACGTTTGCGATTTCATGTCATCTTGATCAGTCTAGAAACTAGCATCTACATATCCTTTGGTAACTAGTTCCCCATATCCTCCATAAACTAGGAACATATCCTTAGTACACCTCAAATACTTTAGGATAGTCTTGACTACCATCCAAAGGTGGTCACCTGGGTCAGCTTGATATTTGCCTACCACACTTAATGCATAGGCGACATCCAGCCTTGTACATAGCATGGAATACATGACTGACCCAATCATTGATGCATATGGAGTCCTTTCCATTATCATTCTTTCCTCATGTGTCTGAGGACACATTTTCTTGGAAAGATGAATTCCATGTGATGTTAGAAACAATCCCCTCTTGGATTGTCCCATACTGAATCTCTTCTGTATCTTATCAATGTATGTACTTTTACTTAGGCCCAACATTCTCTTGGATCTATCATGATGAATCTTGATCCCAACAATATATTCTGCCTCACCCAAGTCCTTCATGAAGAAGCATTTATTCAACCATGCCTTAATAGACTGTAAGACTGGTATCTCATTTCCAATAAGTAATATGTCATCAACATATACTATTAGAAAAATGATTGCACTCCCACTAAACCTTTTCTAGACAAAAGGATCACATTCATTATTTATAAAACCAAATTCTATTATTTATTCTTCAAAACTAATGTTCCATGACTTGGATGCTTTCTTTAATTTATAAATGGATTTCTACAACTTGCATATCTTATTGGCATCCTTTGGAGTCACAAACCCTTCAAGTTGTGTCATGTAGACATCTTCCTAAAGGTTACCATTAAGGAAGGTTGTTTTGACATCCATTTTATAGATCTCATAGTCATGGTAAGCCGCAATGGAAAGTAGAATTCTAATGGATTTCATCTTTGAAATTGGTAAAAAGGTTTCATCATAGTAAATTCCTTAACATTGTTTAAACCCTTTTGAACCAATCGTGCCTTATAGGTACTGATTTTTCCTTCCATGTCCAATTTCTTCTTTAATACCCCTTTACAACCAATTGGATTTATATCAACTAGAGGATCTACCAAAATCTAGACTTGGTTTTGATACATGGAATCCATTTCAAAATTCATGGCTTCTTTCCACTTGGAAACGTCTGTGCCACTTACTACTTCCTTGTAGGTTAGAGGATCATTAATATCAACTAATAATTAGTTTCCATACTTGGTAACTAGAAAACTATATCATTCTAGTTCTCTAACCTCTCTTGTACTCCTACGCAATACTTGTGTCTCTAAAATAGATTCTTCTTCCACAGGGCTTTGTGGAATCTGTTCATGTACCAACTCTTGTGTACCTTGAGCCTTGACTTCATCGAAGTCTATCTCTCTCCCACTATATATTTTGGATATGTTCTCCCTCTTAAGTAATATGGAATTTTTTACCACTATAACCTTTTTTTCTAAGGGGTTTTATGGGTAATATTCCCTTGTTTCCTTGGGGTATCCTATAAAGGTACACTTTGTGCCTCAGGGTGTGAGTTTGTTACCTGAAGAGGCCTTAACAAATTCTTTGATACCCCATACATATAAATTCGATAACATGGATTTTCTTCCACTCTAGAACTTGTATGTAATACGATTTATCAATTTTGTTTGTACTTGGTTTAGTATGTGTGTCGTTGTTTATAATGCATATCCCCAAAAGGATAATGGAAGACTCGCATGACTCATCATTCATCTCACCATGTCCAAAAGGGTATGGTTCCTCCTTTCACTCACACCATTCTAATAGGGTGTGTATGGAGGAGTGAGTTGGGATAGGATCTCAAACTCTTATAAGTAATCAATGAAGCCTTGATTAAGATATTCTCCATCTCGGTCTAAGTGGAGTTTCTTAATCTTCTTACCAAGCTGGTTATCAACTTCATTCTTATAATCTTTGAACTTATAAAAAGAATCCAACTTATACATCATTAAGTAGATATATCCGTATCTACTAAAATCATCAGTAAAATTTATGAAGTATGAGTACTCTCCCCTTGCTTCAATGAGAAATGGTCCACACACATTGGTATGAACCAATTCAAGAATTTCTTTATCCCTTTCACATTTCACACTAAATGGGGCTTTGGTCATTTTTCCTTGTAAACATGCATGACATACGCCAAGTGGTTTTAGTTCGAAAGAATCAAAATATCCATCTTGATGTAACTTTATCGAGTGTTTCTCATTTACATGACCTAGCCGGTGATGTCAAAGTTTGGTTTGGTATGATTCATGTGAAGTATCTTTGTTATCGATTGTCATTACTTGGTTTGTGTAATCCAACACGTAAAGATCATTGTATAAATGTACCCAACCAAAACAAATGCTATCTTTTTAAAAGAATCAATATTTATTTCCAAACTTGAAAAAAAAATCCATCTGTATCTAATCTGGATACATAAATAATGTTTTTAGTAACAAAAGGCACATAATAACAACCCTTTAACACCAAGATCATCCCAGTTGGCAACATGAGGTGGTAGTCCCCAATAGCTACAGCAACAAGTCTAGATTCGTTGGCTGCTCGTAGATCTACCTCCCCTTGGTCAATCTTTCTGAATCTACTTGGTTTCTATATTTAGATACATATGTGAGCACCACAAGCTGTATCTAATACCCAATTTGTAGAAATAGATAGATTTCATTCGATAACAAATGCACCTGAAGCTTCCCCATGCTTCTTAGGCTGGGTGTAGTTCTTCTTCCAGTGGCCCTTCTTGCCACATGCGAAACAAACAGCCTCATGTTCCTTTGCCTCCCCTTTGATCTTCCTTTTCTTGGAAGGTCGTGAAGAATCTTTGGGATTAAAGATCTTAGTCTTCCTTTTCCTCTTATTCACTATATGGACAGAAGTCTTTTCATGTTTCATATCTTTTTCCACTTGGCGAATGAGGATAAGAAGATCAGATAGAGACTTCTCAATGTTGTTAATATTGAAATTGACAATAAAGTTAGAGAATCTCTGAGGGAGTGATGCGAGAATGAGATCAGTGCCCAGTTCTTTGAGGAGTTTAAACCCTAGAACCTCCAGGCCCTCAATGTATCCAATGATCTTTACTACATGAGGTCTGTCTAGGTCATATTCTCAAATATTACTTTGAAAGAGTGTCTTAGAGATCTCAAACCTTTCCTATATTTCTCTATCCTAGTAAATACCACAGAGGTTCTCAAGCATGCTATAAGCATCCATGTTTTCATGAGACTTCATTAGATCACTAGAAATTGATGATAGCATCAAACATTGAATATCGAACATGTAGTTCATATGTTTCTCATAGACCATAAAATCCTCATTACTCACCTCTTTGGCATGAGAATTAAGTAATGATGACTGCAGTACGTAAGGCTTCCGTTCATGTCATAGGATAACCCGAAGGCATCTAAACCATTCCTGGAAGTTACTACTAGTGAGAATATTGTCTTTATCCAGAATTGATCATAGGGATAGTGTGATTGACGAGCTTGTCATTTTTATTCTAAAATTAAAAGATCATATCATTAGTACTTTCTTGATTACATTTTATGATAAATAATAAGTTTTTATTAAGTCTCTCACTATTTTATCAAGTCCCAATGTCCCTCACCATTGAACTCAGAATGTCCAGTTTCTATGACATTATAGTGGAAAGGATCCATATTTCCCTTCGCATAACCCCAATAAGGGTTGGTCAAGCTATTAGAAGGTATTTAGGTAGGTAGGTCTTTTCCAACTGCGGGCTTGCAGCTCCTTGATCTGTTGAGTGGACTCCCCAATCCTAAAATCATGATTTTTGGATTTCCTCAACTCTTGCCTCCAATATTACACCAATTCTAGAAAGGGATACTCCTCTTGATGTAATATGGTTAAGTAAACTCGAAACCTTTCATAATGTATTCTTATATAAAAGTAAGTGTCCCAACAAGGGTTGGTCAAACACAAAGTTTTATTGAGTTTTTCCCTTAATCAAGTAACAGAAGGCTTCGTCTGACTTGATATTTTATTTGAGGGATTTTTAACTCTTTTGCATGAATTTCTTATTATCATTATCACATGCTTGTTAATATAAAGTGGAACTTACTTAAGTGATTAAAAATTTATTGATAATATTTATGCATAAGACTGGTTTATTTTAGTTCTATCTTTCATTCTTGTTTAATTCATTAATTATGTGATCATGACAACACATCCATAATGATAAACCATGAAACTGATAGAAATAAAATAAAGGGAATGATCATGAGCTTTTCTAATGGTTATTTTATCTAGTGGTTGATAAACTAACCCTGACCTAGGGGAGAAATGTATTGAACCTTTTGGGTACGTGTTTACAGCTTTCCACTTGTCCACCTCTATATCACTTGGGATTGGTTTCATCTCGGCTCCAGCTTGAACCGCCTCTACTAGCTTGGGAGTTCCATCCATTTCATATTCCTTTTTTTAAACTCACATTCAGGTGAGGGGTAAAAAAGGGGTTTTACATAAAAGAAACATTGGGCACGCAAACCCTACATATTAATGAGGAGAAGGCTCACAGGCCAAAAACATAATTTAAATAAATTAATTAAAATAAACCATCTACATACAAAGGTCTTGGTCTAGCTCATGATCATCCATACATGCAATGATATTTACACATAAATAAAACTAGCATTCAATTATTTAATCATTCTTGTTTAAGATAAATCACACTCGAATCAATTAATTATAGTATTTAATTAATAAATCCTTTTATCTAAACCCCTTTTCTAAATTTCCTTGAGATTCTCATACATCATAATTTTAAACAAATAAATTCATTTAAAATTGTCTTTTTACATAACTTGTACCTTAGAGGAAACCTAATTAATTTTCGTTCATAACTACCCAATGAGTATAAATGAACATTACGCAGATGTTAAATTAAACACAAATATATAAAACACCTATCACATGTTGTGCCTCATCTTTACACCCACACTATAGTACATGTCTCAAGGGTTTGTATAATATAATAATAAATTTTAATAAATCTGCGTAATTTGGATGAGTACACAACATGTAGTTTTGACTACACGACGTGTACTATCATTCACTTTCCATCTGAAGTACATGCCCGGGGACATGTCATGTAGATGTAATTCGGAAATATTTGGAGTACACGGCATGTTCAGTGGTCCACACACTGTGTAGTATCTATGTTACACGGCTTCCAGCCAAGAAAGCTATGTATTGGGTACACGGTCCAACCCTAACCCGAAGGGACTACACATCGTTTCCAATGGACTACATGGCGTGTAATCCAAAAACCACATTCCACCTATTCATGGTCAACACACTGAGTCATTTAAGACTTATAAAGACTCTAACACACGACTTGGTTTGGCGAACCGGTCTGATGCATTGAATCTTGACTACACGACGTGTACTACCAAATACATGTCGTGTGTTTTGGTTTTGTATGGACAAGAAGCTTTGGTACCTCCGGATGAGATTCTCTATTTTATTTTAATCAAAATTAAAAGAAAAGGTCAGTTCTGTAAGGTGAAAGAGAAAAGAAAGAGGAGGAACAAATCTTGAGATTTAGATTTATAGAACGATTAACTTGAATTGAAACAACTAAATTATTAAATGCATAAATCATAAATGAAATATTCAAATAATTATAAACTATGATGTAACTTCTCTAATGTCACTTCTAGGTTCCGGGTGCAGTGGAAGTACGGTTGGGCTGGCACCCAACTTTAATTTTTACCAAGATCAATTATTATTCCGAGATCAATATGACGATGAACTCCAGTCTCCACAGAATAGAATCAAAGATTTAGATAAAGAAGGAAGAGGCCTGAAACCTTTGGAGAGGATCTTTCACATCATGTTTATAATTAATTTAATTAATTTCATAAAGAAAAGAATACTTGTATATTTGGTATTTTCTTTGTTGATGATGTTGATCATTTGGAATGACCCTTCCATATTATCTCGTTGTTCTTGTGATGATCCAAACTAGAATCCCCCTAGCGGTGATCCACACGGGCTCTGATGGCCTCTGATCGACACCACTTGTTTTCTGGGTGCTAGCGCGGTGAAGCGGGTGTCTTGTGTCAGTTGTTCTTGATCGCTTGTTCTTCAGACTTGAAGAACGTCTCTCGTTCTTGAGAGGGGTGGGAAGAGGATTCGAGAGAGAAATTGTTTAGCTCAACAATTCTCAATTCACCAATCGTGTGGTGTGTGCACTATGGCACAATAGACGTACTTGTCTATTTATATGCATGGAACTTCAGTTACAATATTTAATTTCATAACAGCAATTAAATACATTCATGGACTTAGAGAAAACCCATGATCATAATAATAATGTCATGTCATTGTTTATGGTGTGCCAACTTGTGCAAAATGGAATTATGAATAAAATCCCACATCAAAAAATAATAGCAGCATCATTATTATTTTAACTTATGCCAACTAATAATTATTTACCATCTTACAAATAATTATTTTATTACCGGACCGTCCTTGGTCCACTTGAAATTCACTCCCATTTATTGAACACCTGAATAAATAAATAAATAATTTATTCTCTAAAATAAATATTTTATTTACAAACTAGTAAATAAATATTTATTAAATGTTCGATAAAATAAATATATATATTTTATTTAATTTATGTGATCATCTTAACTTGAATAAAATTATTCTAAGGTCTTGAGAATAATATTTATTTCATTAATTAAATTCAAATAGAATTTAATCGAGACCACCAAAAACACTTAGTGACCCTCTAGGATTCTTTCTTGTTGACATTAGGTGGGCTTGCCTAAAGTCCAAGAGTACTATCTAGCAATGGGTCAAGGAACCCAAGAGAAATAACGTAAAGTCACAATAATGGTATCCACATATGAACGCACACTGTATAATATAATCCCTTTGTCTCAATATCTCATCAAAAAGGTTTCATGATAGAGTCATCAACCTTTATACTTGATACGTCATTCTTTGACTACCTAAAATAAACTCATTGTTACACCATAGCCATGGAATTTCATGTGATGGTTCTATTTTAATCAAAGGTACGAGATATCAACTTCCATAAATGGAAGGGAAAAATCCTTCCTCAACTTATCCATTAATATCATGCCACTCGTGACACACCCAACATACCCTACTTCCTGCCAATTGTCTGCGTGATGGCTTTCGTCAGTAAATCAAAGTGCACGAGTTGTGACGTGTATTAATGATAATATAAAAGTCTAAGGATCATTACACGCGTTCGCAGATAAAAATATCTGATGACACCAAAATATGCGGAATTTCTACTGGCAGGTTTATTCTCATAATCTTCTGTATTAGAGATTACCAAGTGAGAACTTCATGAGAGGAAGTCTCATCTACTTACGAGTACTCGCACCTAACGGTCTGTATGCTATGTGTCCCTTTATATTATTTCATAAAACCATAGAACTATATTTAAGAATATTGTTATATCATTTCAAGGTTCTCATCATAGTGGGAAACTGTCATGACCTTATCAATGCAACAAATAATCTAAGACATTATTACATCATAGTCATGCAGATAATAAACAATATATAATAAGATGTTTAATATTTAAATACATTAAATATCCATGTAATCAAAGTACAACTAGTTGGTTATTGGACACTAACTCTTACAGAATAAAATAAATATAAATTCCACATCTCCTGAAATTATCAAATTACATAAGCTACAATATTCAGGAAAAAATGCAGTTATGAAACAACATTGTAGATTTTCAGATAATTAAATGACTATTCAAACGACCATTTTAGATTTTGATGTAAAATAATTAAATCAATATAAAAATTTTGTATTTATATAAAATCAAGTTTCATGCAAATACGATATCTTTAGAATTTGCAGTAAATCAAGTATCGTAGATTTTCAAAACTGTAGACTGTAAAGTTTCTAAAACTACAGCAGAAACTTAGTTTAATTTTTAGAGTACTAGAAAAGCATTTTCAGACTTCCAAATAAACTAATAAAGTTTAGATAAATATCTTATATATAAAACTTGATAATAATCATACAAATCCAAATACTATGGATTGATATATCATTAAAATACAAAGGAAAAGTAATCAAACAAAAGAAAAATATGCACATACATAAATAATCTCCCCCCTTTTATTTGATTACAAAACCAAAAAATTTAAACCATTTAAAACTAAATTTTAAAACATTTAAAACCAATTTATTTCTCCCTCTTTTTTAAATAAAAAATAAGTGAAAAAAACTCCCCCTAAATAATTGCAGTAAAAAAAATTTAAAATTCCAACATGCCAAGATCAAATTTAATTTTTTAAACTGTGAAAAGTCTAAAGTCTTTGTAAAAATATCTACTAGATGATTTTTAAAAGGGATAAATTCTATAAAAATATCACCTTTCTTAAAATTATCTATAATAAAATGAAATCTAATATCAATATGATTTTTTCTATAATGATGTAGGGGGTTTTTAGAAATAGAAAATGTTGAAGTATTGTCACAAAAAATAGAAAATTTATCAAGATAGACACAAAAATCGCATAACGTTTTCTTAATCCATAAAATTTGAGCACAACTACTTACAGTAGATATATACTCAACTTTTAAAGTAGATAAATAAACTAATAATTGTTTCTTAGATGACCAAGAAATTAAACTTTTTTGTAGAAAATGACACTTACCTGATGTGCTTTTTCAGTCATTTCTATATCCTCTAAAATCAGAGTCAGAATAAGGTGTTAAATCAAAACAATTATATTTTGGATAAAATAAAGTAGAATCAGTTGTTCCTTTAACATATCTAATTATTATATTTTTCATCTTTAATATGACTTTCTTTAGGATCATCTTAAAATCTATCACATAAAAAACACAAAAAATGATGTTGGATTTAGATTCTGTTAAATATAGAAAGATACCTATCATGCCTGTATAAAATTTAAAATCAAAATATTTACCAGAAGCATCAATATCTAATTTAAAATTATTACCCACAATAGTTTTCATATATTTATATGAATCAAGAATAAATTTTTTAACTAACTCTTTAGCATACTTAGACTGATTAAGAAAAATTCTATCTTTTCTTTGAAAAAATTGAAGTCAAAGAAAGAACTTTAATTCTCCCATTAAACTAATGTCAAAATCAGTAGACATTAAAGTAGAGAAATAATTAATGAGTATTTCACTAGATGATCCAAAAACTATATCATAAATATAAATTTGTACAATTAAAATATCATCAGAAGTTCTTTTAATAAAAAGAGTTTGATCAACATTGCCTTTATTAAAACCATTATTTAACAAAAATAAATAAAGTCTTTCATACCAAGAACAAGGTGCTTGTTTGAGACCATATAAAGCTTTAGATAATTTAAAAACATGGTTAGAAAATTTTTCACTTTCAAAAGTAGGGGTGAGAAACATAAACTTATTCAGTTATAAAACCATTTAAGAAAGAATGTTTTATATCCATTTGATATAACTTAAAACCTTAAAAACAAGAAAAATCCAAGTAAATTCTAAAAGCCTCTAACCTAGAAATAGGTGAAAAATAATCTTTAAAGTCCATACCTTCTTCATGAGAGTATCCTTGTGCAATAATTCTGGCTTTATTTTTAAAAATCTTTCTAGATTTATTCAGCTTGTTTCTAAAGATCCACTTAGTTCCAATCACCTATTTATCCTTAGGAAGTTCTACTAAATTCCAAACATTATTTCTATAAACTGATTTAATTCATCTTGCATAGCAACAATCCAATTTTCATATTTTAAAGCATCATTAACATTAATTGGAAAAAAATAAAAAATAAAAGTAGAATTGGCACAAAAAATTAAAACAGAGTTTCTAGTTTTCACACCAAAATCAACATCATCAATTATATTTTCAACAGGATGATCTTTGTGAATATTCTATGATTTTTGGATCAGGTTGAGAAGGAGTAGGCTCCCACTCAATTGATTCATCCTTATCTTGATTAATTTCTTCACTGAAATTAAAATATCTAAACTCATCATCAATAACATTAGAATCGAAATTTATTTTAACATTATTTTCATCAAACATAAAATGAAAAAATTATTCAATAACCATATTTATTTTATTATAAACTCTATAAACTTTACTATTATTAGAATATCTAAGAAAAATACCTTCATCGCTTTTAGAATCAAATTTATCTAAATTATCCTTTGAATTTAAAATAAAAACTTTACAACCAAAAAATCTAAATTAACCAACTTTAGGATTTTTAATTTTAAATAATTCATAAATATTTTTCTTTAACAAAGGTCTAATAAGAATTCTATTTGAAATATAACATTCAGAAAAAATGGCCTTAGCCCAAAAATATCTAGAAAAATTATATTCACTTAACATAGTTCTATCTATTTCAATAAGAGTTCTATTTTTTGTTCTATAACACCATTTTTATATGGTGTTCTAGGAGCAGAAAGAATATAAAAATATCCATTTTTTATAAAAAAATTCAAAATATAAATTATTAAATTCACCTCCTTTATCATTGCGGATAGAAATAATCATACAGCCTTTTCATTTTGAACTAATTTACAAAAATCAATAAATCTAGATAAAGTATCACTTTTATGATCAAGAAAGTATACCCATGTAAATCTACTATAATCATCAATAATAACTAAGGTATATTTCTTTCCACCAAGGCTGAAAATTTGATTAGGTACAAATAAATCAATATATACTAACTATAAAGGCCTATCAGTACTTATCGTATTGATGGGTCGAAATGAAATTTTGTGTTGCTTCCATTTCATGCAAGCGTCACATACATGAAGTTATTCTTTCTTCAAGGAAGTCAATTGTAACACATTCTCATGTTTTGAGAGTTAATGTAAAATTATGAATTTAACATGACCTAAACATCAATTCCAAAGGATGTTGTAATTTTTTATAGCATTCCAACACTTATCATGTTGTACAGTTACTTCATCAAAATCAATAGTATAAATATTTTCTTTTCTATTAGCATAAAATAATAAAGAATCATCTTTAAAAACTATAAATTTATCATTTTGAAATTTAACTTCTATTATATCATCACATAATTGTGATATACTAATTAAATTGTGTTTTAGGCCTTTAACATATAAAACTTTGGAAATAAAGATAGAATTTGAAATACCAACTTTACCAAAACCCTTTACTTTGCCTTTAGAATTATCTCAAAAAGTAACAGTGCATCCATCACATGTATTGTAAGTGGTAAAATTTGATGGGTCTCTATTCATATGCCTAGATCATCCACTTTTTATATACCATATATCTTTCTTGAGACATCCAAGGAATTTTTCCTAAAAAAATTGATTACTTGACAATTTTGGTACCCAAGCTACTTTGAGTCAAATAGGATTAGTAATACAATTTTTAGGTACTCATACAGAATTTAAAAATGTATTTTAAGGTACTCTAGATAATAAGGATTTCGAAATATTATTTTTTGTAAATTCTAAATATTTCTTAAATCTAATTTAATGGTCATTTTCATAGTGACCTTTCATGCCACATTTAAAAAAAGTAATGATTGAAGTAAAACCGGTTTTACTTTTAACAAAATGGATTTTAAACATTTTAGGTAATCTTATATCATAGCCAAAACCATCATTATTTTTATCAGTTTTAGTCAAAGACATCATCTCATGGTATTTTTCACGACCTTGAATAAAAGCAGATGAACTTTGTTTAAGACATTCAAATTCCTTTTTCAAAATTTCATTCAAATCTTGAACAGATTTCAAATTTTCATAAACTTTTGAATGAGAAGTAGAAGTAGTGTTACTTAGTTTTCATTCTGCTATAAAATTAGTTTATTTTCAGAAAAAAAGATTCTCATTGTTTTCTTTAATCTTATTATATAAATCATCCGATTTGAAAATATATTTTATTAATCTTTCAATTTCTTTATGTAATTCAAAAAATTTCAGATTATCAGAATCATAATCAGAATCAGAACATCTAGAATAAAAACTAGAATTACTAACATTATCCAGTGATTCCATGAAGCACAAGTTAGCAGATTCTTTTTCATTTCCAGATTTTTCACTGGAATCAGATTCTTTTGTACAACTCCAACTGGTGGTCAATGCCTTTTTGTTATTCTTTATTTATTTGTCTTTATTCTTTAGTTTAGGACAATCGAGTTTGATATGTCCTTTCTTTATGAATTCATAATAGGTTACATCTGAATCATTGAAATTTGTACCACCTTTCTTATCTCCCTTATATTTTTATTTTTGAGGTTTTCTTCTAAACTGGTTCTTGAATCCTTTCTTTTTCATTCTTTTGTAAACTCTAGTCACAATCTGAGCCATATCTTCTTTTTCACTATCCTGTAGATCAGAATCAGAAGAGTCGGTAGAGAAAACATTCACATATTTAAAAGATACACCTTTTCTTTTTGTGTCATCCTCGTCAGTTATGTTCTTCAATTCCAATTCATATTGTAGAAGTGATCTAATCAATTCATCAAGTGTGTACTCTTTGAAATTATTTCTTTCATCAATGGAAACCTTATTTTCTTTATATGTCTTTGGTAAGGCTCTTAGTACTCTTTAAAAAAGTATTGGGTTTTCCATAGCTTCTCCAAGTGAATTCATTCCATTCACCATGCTTTTGGATCGGTGGAACATTTGGTTTATTATTTCATCATCACCCATCTTGAAGTCTTGGTACTCATTATGAAGCATTCCGAGCTTATTTTGGATTATTTTTTTATATCCAAAGTGAGTGAATTATAGAATCTTCCAAATATCATGAGTTGTCTTACAAACAAACACATGACTAAAAACACTTCTATTAATAGCATGATATAAAATATTAACAACTTTGTAATTTAAAACATATCTAGTTTCATCATTTATGGTAAGAGTATCTGGGTCAGTTTCAGGAAGTGTGTACTATTTTGAAATGATAGACCAGTGCTCAATGCTCAACTGTTCGAGGTAAGACTCTATTAAGGATCTCCAGTAACCATAATCATTGTCATCAAAGTGAGGTAGCTTTTGAAGAATCTAAGCATCATTCAGGTTCAATCCTGCCAATCTTATAAGATCATACCCTTAAACTATGAGGTCTAGGAATAGATTAACATAATTAATTATAAAATCAGAATTTATAAAAGGGTTGGATAAATTCTAGAAGGAACAACCAATGATACTGATGTTTGGTATCAAGAAAGAGAATGAATTTTCTAAACTATTCTTAAGAAGGTATTTCTATGATACCAATTGTTAGGTCAGAAAGGGTAAAGGTATATGTCCTAGAGGGGGTGAATAGACCAGATTAAAAAAATAAAAAAATAAATTTATTATTTAAATTAATTATAAAAGTTAATTATTAAGGTTAAATAGCAACAGAACAAGTAAATAACGCAATGATGTTTTTTATAGTAGTTCGGTCCAAAGTGGGTCTACTCTACTCTTATACCTCTCTACTTGGTGAGAGATACATGTGCACTAAAAATGATTTTTGAGGGGGAATCGTAACCCAATTATAGAATTCTTTTCTAGTGGAGGGATAACCACGACACTGACTTTTGTATGGGGAGTCACAACCCTTACAACTTGACTTTAGACAGAGGGAGTCACAACCTGAATAGTCCTGAATTTAGATACAGAGAGTTATAACCCTTACAACCTGACTTTAGAATCTGAGAGTCACAACTTGAGGAAAAAGAATAACAAAAAATTCTTTTGTGTGTAAAAGAATAAATAGAAAAATAAAGCACATTTAAGAGATGAGAAATAGTATTATAGAATCAGAAATGAGACAAGAGAAGATAAACAATGAAAGCACTGGTACCGGTTTTTGAGATTTGAATTAGCGTATCGCATCAAGATAATTGTAGTCGAAGTAGAATTAATTTGGCACTTGAGAGAACGTCTGAGTGATGGAATAGAATGTCACGGGATGTTTAAAATGCACAACAGGTTTATTTCTTTTTGTGTAGATTTTTTGGATTCCATATGCATGTGAGCTTATGGGATATCTTCTATTTTAATGTATGATGGGATTGCATCATTCTACTATTGCAGTGTCGTTATTCCATTTTTATATTTTTGAGTAACACCAACCCGATTGGGTCATGAGGCAGTTCAGATATCAAAAGCATATTATGGGGTCACCAAGGCAGGTTGTAGAGGTGCACGGTATTCGACTTACAGAAAAACATGATTGAGATTTTCATATTATACACAATCCATACACATCCATGTGGGATTCACGTGAGCAGTATTGTGTCATTGTATGTGTTGAAGGACGTCTTCATCATGGCCCCCACACTGAGTACATGATATGGTATATGCGAGTGATCGGACGATTTATCACTCAACTTAGAGGGTCATATTATACCATGGTAATTTAATTTTATTGCACTTATTGATTCTTTATTATTTATATGTTAATCTATTATTTAATTTTTTCATGATGATGGGATCGATTGGGTTCATGATATAATCACACCAGAGACACAAGAAACATTCAATTTGATGATTTGGGTTCAGTTCTTCAGTCGATGACAGGTGTGCTACACAGTGTTGAGGGCATCTCTATGCAGTTAGAACGTGCTCCTCGCCATCAGCCCATTCCACCTCAGGTCGTACTCAATACATCATACATCAATGAGGACTGATCTTCACGTCGAAGTCATTTATGTCATTCCACTAATCATATGGATCCAGAGAACACTACATAGCCATCGACTAGACTTCCCTTATCATAAATAGTGTCATCCGAGACATTCCTCACGCACCCTTCTTCAGAGTGGGGAATCGGTTACAACACTGATTGGGGCACTGAGTTTGATATTGTGACCTATGTGCCATCTACATCTCATGTAGTGCCACATTCCTCATATTGGGGCACCAGTTTGGGGATTCCACTCATTTTCCTCATCCTGATTCATCTAGCTTCTCGTTGTATATACAACACCTGAGTTGATGAGATACCGGTTCTAGTTCTTTTGTTAGACCCACTTTTGAAGACATCACATCTAGACTTGTGGTTGAGGACATCGTACATGGAATTGTAGTTGAGCACACTCCAGAACCTACCAAACAAACTAGTCAATATGGGCATATTATTAGAGATTCAAGGTGTGGGACTGGAGGACACTTACGTACCCATAAACATTGATGATGTATAACTTTTACATTTCAATGACTTCAAAATTTTAATTATGTATAATAACATATATTATTCAATATTCATTTTTGCTATTTATTTTTCCAAAAACCAATCTACAATTAAATGCACGTTTTAGTGTTTAAAATTACTAAAAATGTGTTTTAAGTCATATATGGAAAAAGACGGTTAATATTGACGATTCGTTGGTTCCTATATTTCAAAAATCATTCTATAGTTGTTGTCTTGTGATTTCACAGTAATTGGAGTTCATTTGGTCGATTCTGACTTTGTGGCACACGTTTCTAAAGACTGTCATTCCTTAAGAACTCATTATTTAGTCAATTCGAGCACAATGCATGTTGGATTGACGCGTCGTCTGCCCATACACGTTGAAAATAATTTTATGATATATTTCATATGATTTCACATCAATTGGAGGTCATTTTATGTGGTTTTCACCATTAAACACGTGTTTTAATGTTTTAAATTATTAAAAATGAGTTTTCGATCATCTCAAGAAAACAATGACTCAGATTGACATTTCATCAGTTCCTATATTTCAAAAAACAATCTATGGTTGTTGTCCTGTGGTTTTACAGCAATCAAATCTCATTTGGTCGATTTCAACTCTATGACGCACATTTTTAAAAACTATCATTCTTTAAGAACTCATTATTTAGTCAGTTCGAGCACAGTGCATGTCAGATTGACACATCTTTTGCTTATACAAATCAAAAATAATTTTAAGATAGGTGTCATATGATTTCAAATCAATTCAAGATTTTTTCATTGTTTTGCATCGTTAACCACACATTTTTGTGTTTTAAATTATTAAAACTGTGTTTTCGGTCATATCAGGTAAACAACAGCTCGGATTAACACGTCATCAGTTCATATATTTCAAAAATAAATATGTAATTGTTTTCCTATGATTTCAAAGTAATCGGAACTCATTTGGTCAGTTTTGACTCTGTGGCGCGAAAATTTAAAAACTGTTATTTTTTAAGAAATCCTTATTTAGTCAATTCAAACACAACATATGTCGAATTGACACGTCGTCTACTCGTACACATCAAAAATAATTCTAAGTCATATTTCATATGATTTCACATCAATTGGAGATCATTTTCTGTGTTTTCACTGTTAAACCCACATTTTAGTGTTCAAAATTACTAAAAATGTATTTTTCATTCATCTTGAGAAAACAAGAGCTCAGATAGATGCGTCATTGGATCATATATTTTAAAAATCAATCTATGGTTTTTCTCCTATGATTTCATAGAAATCAGAGCACATTTGGTCAAGTTTTACTCTGTTGTACATGTTTTTAAAAAATTTCATTCTTTAAGAACCTCTTATTTAATCAGTTCAAGCATAGCGCATGTTTGATTGACACGTTGTCTGCTCGTACACATCAAAAATAATTTTAAGACAGCTGTCATATGATTTCACATCAATTTCCAATTATTTTTTATGGTTTTCAATGTTAAGCACACGTTTAATGTTTTAAATTACTAAAAATGCATTTTTGGTCATATCAGACAAACGACAACCCTGACTGATGTGTCATCAGTTCCTATATTTCAAAAATCAATCTACGATTGTTGTCGTGTTAGTAATCAGAGCTCATTTGGTTGATTTTAAAATTGTGGCACATGTTTTTAAAGACCTTCATTATTTAAGAACTCCTAATTTAGTCAGTTGGAACACAACGCATGTCCGATTGATGCATTGTCTACTCATACACGTCAAAAATAATTCTAAGACATGTGTGGTTTGATTTCATGTTAATTAGATATCATTTTATATGGTTTTGATTATAAAACATGTGTTTTAGTGTTTTAAATTACTGAAAATACATTTTTAGTATCTCAGGCAGACAACATCTCAAATTGGCGTGTTATCCGTTCTTCTATTTTAAAAACCAATCTACATTTTTTGTCCTGTAATTTCATAGCAATCAGAGTTTGTTTACTCAATTTTGACTATGTGATGCATGTTTTTTGAAACTTTCATTTTTTAATAGATGTTTATTTAGTAAGTCTGAGCACACCACATGTCATATTGGCGCAGTATTCTCGTACATGTAAAATATATATATATATATAAATTAGATGCCTAGGGATAAAACAACAAAACATAAAAATTTATTAAAACATTTCATTTTTAAAACACAAAAAATTTATAATACATAGTAGGATATATTATGATAACGTATGTATTGTAATACTAAAAATATATTCTTATATATACAATTTATTACCAAATTTATACTAATATATATTCACATATATTATAATGAAATATATAAAAATATTAAAAAATTATATTAACATTTAGTTAAAAAAAATTAATTAGAAGGGTGGGGGGCTTCTCATAAATCGTCTTCTTAAATTACTTCTTAAAGGAGGCGCTTTCTGAACAGGCCCTCAACTTTCAGCAAAAATTGTTTTCCCATAACAGTAGATCGGATATCTGGTTATTTTTTGGTATATTAGAAAATTTTTCTATACTTTTCTTATTACAAGAAGGGAGAAAACCCATAAATCATAAAACTCGTCAGGACAGTATTTACCGATGTGAACTTATTCACAAATATCAAATAGAATGTATTTAAAGTTCCTTCAATTACGTGTTTATGATTAATCAATCTTCATTAATTGAAAAAACAATGACAGTGAAAGGAATGCATAAAACAGATGCATTGCATTGAAAAATAATCTTAAATTTGAAAATTGAAAAAAAAAATGTTCAGTTTTGAAACCAATTCATATTTAGGACCTTATTTTTAAAAGATGATAATAAAAGACCTGTTTATGAAATTAATTCTACTGAATGTATTTACCTTTTTCAGTCGACAAAAATTAAAAAAAATCATTATTAGTACAATTTTATTTGTGACTATAATGAAATAAAATTGTAAATAATTTAATATTTAACTGTAAATGAGCATAAATAAAAGTATTATTATTATAAATATAATTTTAATTGTAAATATATGAATACATGATAAATTTAAGGTTCTTAGAATTAATTTCAATTCCAAGTCATTCGCAACCATTTTTCAAATTTATAGTGGTTAACATGAATTAATTTCAAAAATAGATAAATTTTTCAAAATTTAAGGTCATTTACTAGAATTTTTTTTTTAATCTTAAATGTTAAAAAAACTAATTTATTTTATTGGATTGATTCATCAAAAAATTGGAAAAAATTAAATTAAATGACGTGATTTTGAAAATAATTTCAATGAATAACCTCAACTTTGAAAATTATAAAAAATGCCTAATTTTGACATTAATCCACCTATAATTTTAAAAAATGCACCCAAGGGATTTCTTTGAAATTAATTCCAACTAAAGATCATATATTTGTTACAATATTTTTTGTTATATTTATGATTATATCTTCAATTATTTACAAGGGGTTTATGATTTTTTTTATCCACTTTTTGAGATAAGAGATAATATATTACTAATCAAACACACCAAACCTACAAATCCAATCAAGAAAAGAGTCAACCCAATAATGATCATCTCAAGATTTTTTATATATCATCAAATGATGAGCACTCAGATTACCCTCTCGCTTGATGAATGAAAATTTACATTCAGCCAAGATTTGGATCAAAGACCAAATTTGCGGATCCTACTCAACATTTAAAAACTCTAATCAATTTCAAAATTAGAATTTTATTTATCATTTTTCAAATATAAAGTTCTTGAACATGTGGCGTGTAGGGGGTTTTTTTATAAGTTTTTAAAAAAATTTGTAAAATATGCTCGGTTAAATTTTAAAAAAAAATACGTCATAGAGGCGGCATCTGTGATGGTGCCTTTGGGCCCTGGGTGAAAGGCGGCATCTGTGATGTCGTCTTTCCCCAAAAAAAATACTTTTTTTTTAAATCCAGTAGAATTATAAATTATATCGGTCTTATAGTTTATATTTTATCATCTTTCAAAGCCACATACTTGAATCATTCTTCAGTTTCAAGTAGGTGGTTTTGAAAACTTATAAATTATTTTTCATGAAATTTTTTTACAAAATTATTTTTATTTTAAACAATTTGTTATATGTTCAATCCATGTTTTTTGTTTCATTTATATCGGTCTTCTAGTTTATATTTTATAGACTTTCAAAGTCATGTGCTTGAAACATTTTTAAGTTTCATGTAAGTGTCTTTGAAAACTTATAAATTATTTTCCATCAACATTTTTTAAAAAATTATTTTTATTTTCAACTATTTGTTATATGTTTAATCTGTGTATTAAGTTTCATTTATATTGATCTTGTAATTTATATTTTATAGGCTTTCAAATTCACGTACTTGAAACAATTTTAAGTTTCAAGTAGGTGGTTTTGAAAGCTTATAAATTAATTTTTATCATCATTTGTTATGATTTTTTTTGTCTTCAACTATTTTTTATATATTTAATCCATGTTTTAAATTTCATTTATATTATTCTTATAGTTTATATTTTATAGTCTTTCAAAGTCACATACTTGAAACAAAATCTCACATCGGAAATGCAGAATGTTCTTCATAAGAAAGGGAGAACCATAATCACACATTCGAAATGCATAATGATTTTCAGGGTAAACTCTCTTATAAAAGGGAGCTATGGGTGAGATCTTCTGTCGTGTTAGTAATCGAATCTCATTTGGTTGATTTTGACATTGCAGAACATGTTTTTAAAGACCGTCATTATTTAAGAACTCCTAATTTAGTCAGTTCGAACACAACACATGTCTGATTGATGAGTTGTCTTCTCATACACATCAAAACTAATTCTAAGACATGTGTCATTTGATTTCACATTAATTGGAGATCATTTTCTATGGTTTTGATTATCAAACACGTGTTTTAGTGTTTTAAATTATTGAAAATACGTTTTCGATATCTCAGGCAGACAACATCTCAAATTGGCGTGTCGTCTGTTCTTATATTTTAAAAACCAATCTATATTTGTTTTCCTGTAATTTCATAGAAATTAGAGTTTGTTTACTCAATTTTGACTTTGTGATGCACGTTTTTTGAAACTGTCATTTTTTAATAGATGTTTATTTGGTAAGTCTGAGCACACCACATGTCAGATTGGCGCAGTTTTCTCGTACATGTCAAATATATATATAAATTAGATGCCTAAGGATACAAACAACAAAACATAAAAAATTATTAAAACATTTCATTTTTAAAACACAAAAAATTTATAAAACATATTAGGATATATTATGATAACGTATGTATTATAATAATAAAAATATATTCTTATATATACAATTTATTACCAAATTTATGCTAATATATATTCACATATATTATAATGAAATATATAAAAATATTAAAAAATTATATTAACATTTAGTTAAAAAATAATAATTAGAAGGGTGGGGGTCTTCTCATAAATCGTCTTCTTAAATTACTTCTTAAAGGAGGCGTTTTCTAAACAGGTGCTCAACTTTCAGCAAAAATTGTTTTCCCATAACAGTAGATCGGGTATCTGGTTATTTTTTGGTATATTAGAAAATTTGTCTATACTTTTCTTATTACAAGAAGGGAGAAAACTCATAAATCATAAAACTCGTTAGGACAGTATCTACCGATGTGAACTTATTCACAAATATCAAATAGAATGTATTTAAAGTTCCTTCAAATACGTGTTTATGATTAGTCAATCTTCATTAACTGAAAAAAAAATGACAGTGAAAGGAATGCATAAAACAGATGCATTACATTGAAAAATAACCTTAAATTTGAAAATTGAAAAAAAAAATGTTTAGTTTTGAAAAAAAATCATATTTAGGACCTTATTATTAAAATATGATAATAAAAGACCTATTTATGAAATTAATTCTACTGAATGCATTTACCTTTTCCGGTCGACAAAAATTAAAAAAAACATTGTTAGTACAATTTTATTTGTGACTATAATGAAATAAAATTATAAATAATTTAAGATTTAACTGTAAATGAGCATAAATAAAAGTATTATTATTATAAATATAATTTCAATTGTAAATAGATGAATACATGATAAATTTAAGGTCCTTAGAATTAATTTCAATGCCAAGTCATTCGCAACCATTTTTCAAATTTATAGTGGTTAGCATGAATTAATTTCAAAACTAGATACATTTTTCAAATTTTAAGGTCATTTACTAGAATGATTTTTTTTACTCTTAAATGTAAAAAAAACTAATTTATTTTATTGGATTGATTCATCAACAAAATAGGAAAAAATTACATTAAATTGCATGATGTTCAAAATAATTTCAATGAATAACATCAACTTTGAAAATTATAAAAAATGCCTAATTTTGACATTAATCCACCTATAATTTTAAAAAATGCAGCCAAGGGATTTCTTTGAAATTAATTCCAACTAAAGATCATATATTTGTTACAATGTTTTTTTGTTACATTTATGATTATATCTTCAATTATTTACAAGGAGTTTATGATTTTTTTATCCACTTTTTAAGATAAGAGATAATATATTACTGATCAAACACACCAGACCTACAAATCCAATCAAGAAAAGAGTCAACCTAATAATGATCATATCAAGATTTTCTATAGATCGTCAAATGATGGGCACTCAGATTACCCTCTCGCTTGATGAATGAAAATTTACATTCAGCCAAGATTTGGATCAAAGACCAAATTTGCGAATCCTACTCCTCAACATTTAAAAACTCTAATCAATTTCAAAATTAGAATTTTATTTATCGTTTTTCAAATATAAAGTTCTTGAACATGTGGCGTGTAGAGGGGTTTTTTTATAAGTTTTTTAAAAAAAATTGTAAAATTTGTTGGGTTATATTTTTTAAAAAAAAATACACCACAGAGGCGCCATTCGCGATGCTCTATTTGGGCCCTGGGTGAAAGGCGACATCCGCGATGTCGTCTTTCCCCTAAAACAAAAAAAAATAATTTTTTAAAAAATTCAGCACAATTTTAAATTATATCGGTCTTATAGTTTATATTTTATCATCTTTTAAAGCCACATACTTGAATCATTTTTCAGTTTCAAGTATGTGGTTTTGAAAGCTTATAAATTATTTTTGATGAACATTTTTTATGAAATTCTTTTTATTTTCAACTATTTTTTATATTTTTAATCCATGTTTTAAGTTTCATTTATATCTGTCTTGTAGTTTATATTTTATAGACTTTCAAATTCACGTGCTTGAAACATTTTTAAGTTTCATGTAGGTGTCTTTGAAAACTTATAAATTATTTTCCATTAACATTTTTTACAAAATTATTTTTATTTTCAACTATTTGTTATATTTTTAATCCATGTATTAAGTTTCATTTATATTGGTCTGGTAATTTATATTTTATAGACTTTCAAAGTCACTTACTTGAAACATTTTTAAGTTTCAAGTAGGTGGTTTTGAAAGCTTATAAATTAATTTTTATCATCATTTATTATGAATTTTTTTGTTTTCAACTATTTCTTATATGTTTAATACATGTTTTAAATTTCATTTATATTGTTCTTATAAATTATATTTTATAGTATTTCAAAGTCACATACTTGAAACATAATCTCACATCGGAAATGAAGAATGTTCTGCACAGGAAAGAGAGAACCAGAATCACACATCGGAAATGCAGAATGATTTTTAGGGTAAACTCTCTTATAAAAGAGAGCTCTGGGTGAGAGCTTCTGTCGTGTTAGTAATCGAAGCTCATTTGGTTGATTTTGATATTGTGGCACATGTTTTTAAAGACCGCCATTATTTAAGAACTCCTAATTTAGTCAGTTCGAACACAACACACGTCTGATTGATGCGTTGTCTGCTCATACGCGTCAAAAATAATTCTAAGACATGTTTCGTTTGATTTCACGTTAATTAGAGATCATTTTCTATGGTTTTGATTATCAAACATGTGTTTTAGTATTTGAAATTACTGAAAATACGTTTTCGGTATCTCAGGCAGACAACATCTCAAATTGGTGTGTGGTTCGTTCTTATATTTTAAAAACCAATCTACATTTGTTGTTCTGTAATTTCATAGCAATCAGAGTTTGTTTACTCAATTTTGACTCTGTGATGCACGTTTTTTGAAACAATCATTTTTTAATAGATGTTTATTTGGTAAGTCTGAGCACACCACATGTCAGATTGGCGCATTCTACTCGTACATGTCAAATATATATATATATATATATATATATATATATATATTAGATGCTTAGGGATACAAACAACAAAACATAAAAATTTATTAAAACATTTCATTTTTAAAACACAAAAATTTTATAATACATATTAGGATATATTATGATAACATATGTATTATAATACTAAAAATATATTCTTATATATACAATTTATTACCAAATTTATACTAATATATATTCATATATATTATAATGAAATATATAAAAATATTAAAAAATATATTAAAATTTAGTTTAAAAAATAATTAGAAGGGTGGGGGCCTTCTCATAAATCGTATTCTTAAATTACTTCTTAAAGGAGGCACTTTCTGAACAGGCACTCAACTTTCAGCAAAAAAATGTTTTCCCATAACAGTAGATCGGGTATCTGGTTATTTTTTGGTATATTAGAAAATTTTTTTATACTTATCTTATTACAAGAAGAGAGAAAACTCATAAATCATAAAACTCGTCAGGACAGTATCTAACGATGTGATGTATTTAAAGTTCCTTAAATTTCATTAATTGAAAAAAAATGACAGTGAAAGGAATGCATAAAACAGATGCATTGCATTGAAAAATAACCTTAAATTTGAAAATTGAAAAAAAAATGTCTAGTTTTGAAAACAATTCATATTTAGGACCTTATTTTTAAAAGATTATAACAAAAGACATGTTTATGAAATTAATTCTACTGAATGCATTTACCTTTGTTGGTCAACAAAAATTAAAAAAAATCATTGTTAGTACAATTTTATTTGTGACTATAATGAAATAAAATTGTAAATAATTTAAGATTTAACTGTAAATGAGCGTAAATAAAAGTATTATTATTATAAATATAATTTCAATTGTAAATAGATGAATACATGATAAATTTAAGGTCCTTAGAATTAATTTCAATGCCAAGTCATTCGCAACCATTTTTCAAATTTATAGTGGTTAGCATGAATTAATTTCAAAACTATATACATTTTTCAAATTTTAAGGTCATTTACTAGAATGATTTTTTTACTCTTAAATGTTAAAAAAAACTAATTTATTTTATTGGATTGATTCATCAAAAAATTAGAAAAAAATTACATTAAATGGCGTGATGTTCAAAATAATTTCAATGAATAACCTCAATTTTGAAAATTATAAAACAATGCCTAATTTTGACATTAATCCACCTATAATTTTAAAAAATACAGCCAAGGGATTTCTTTGAAATTAATTCCAACTAAAGAGCATATATTTGTTACAATATTTTTTTGTTACATTTATGATTATATCTTCAATTATTTACAAGGAATTTGTGATTTTTTTTATCCACTTTTTGAGATAAGAGATAATATATTACTGATCAAACACACCAGACTTACAAATCCAATCAAGAAAAGAGTCAACCCAATAATGATCATCTCAAGATTTTCTATAGATCATCAAATGATGAGCACTCAGATTACCCTCACGCTTGATGAATGAAAATTTACATTCAGCCAAGATTTGGATCAAAGACCAAATCTGCAGATTTTACTCCGCAACATTTAAAAACTCTAATCAATTTCAAAATTAGAGTTTTATTTATCATTTTTCAAATATAAAGTTCTTGAACATGTGGCGTGTAGGGGGGTTTTTTTACAAGTTTTTAAAAAAAATTGTAAAACATGCTGGGTTAAAATTTTAAAAAAAAAATACGCCACAAAGGCGGCATGCGCGATGTGAAGGTTTCGGGTGCAGCGGAAGTGCATGGGTGGATGTGCCCACTTGGCTTTTTGTCATTAGCAATGATCAATCCGGGATCAATATGACGATAAACGCCAGTCTCCACGGATCGAATCACGGAAAAGAAAAAGAAGATGGTTTGTCCCGGAACCACAAACAAGGATCGTTACAGGTTGATTATAATTAATTTAATTAATTATAAAGAAATACCTTTTGGGTGTTCTTTCTTCATTGATGTTCTTGATCACGTTGTCGATGTGATCCATCGTTGCGTCGTAGAATCCAAGTGTAGACTCCCTCTAGCAGTGATCCACACGTGTACATCGTATCTTTGGACGTCGCCAAAGGATTCTCCGGGTGCTAGCGTGGAGAAGCCTTTGCTTGCGTTGTCCGCCTTAGATTGTCTTGATCTGATGGAAGAGGACCTCTCTCGGTCTTGAGAGCGTTCTTTGAGGAATAGGTTCTTTCGGACTTGAAATAATTCTTTAGAGATGTTGTGCACAACGATTCTCTTGTGTGAGTTGGGGTTGTGAGGATATTTATAATCGAGTTTGAGGTCGTATAGTTATGACAATAAATAAATGCGTTACGCGTTTCATTTATTTCATTAACTCTTATTGAAAACCCTCATGTCGAATAATTAATTCCTTGACATGCACTCAAACTGATTATAATAAATATCATTTAATAAAACGATATTATATCCTCAAAATCCCGACTGGAAAAACTACACGGCGTGTAATAATAAATACACAGCGTGTACTTGTTTTTCATTGAAAACTACACGGCGTGTACATTAAATGTACACGGCGTGTATATCTTGTTTTCATTTATTCATTTCCTTTCCAAAATAAAACTACACGGCGTGTACATTTAATAATACACGGCGTGTACTTGTTTTATTTTATTTTTCCTCCATCATTTAAAACAACTTAGGCTTCCTTGAATAATTATTAAACCACGTACGGGAATAATCTTTATTCAACTTGAGATACTTGGATACACTTAGTGTGTGACCCTCTAGGCCTCTTTGTCGTTGGCATTAGGCGGGCTTGCCTAAAGTCCAAGATTACTGTCTAGCAACAGGTCAAGGCACCCAAGAGAAAGAAGTTGACGCCACATTGACGTATCACCTCATATGAACGCTTACTGTGTAATTTAATCTCTTTGTCTCAATATCTCATCAAGCAGGTTTCATGGAAGTGTCATAAACCTATATGCTTGATCCGTTGTTCTTTGACTACCTGAAATAAACTCGTCGTTTACACCATGGCCATGGAATTTAATGCGACGGTTCTATTTCAATCAAAGGGCTGAGATATCAACTTCCATAAATATAAGGGACAAATCCTTCATCGACTTATCCATTAACAACATGTCACTCGTGACACACCCAACGTACCCTACTTTCCGCCAACTGTCTACGTGACGGTTTTCGTCAGTAAATCTAAGTGCGTGAGTCATGACATGAGTTAATGATAATCTTACAGTCTAAGGACCATTACACACGCTCACAGATAGCAATATCCGATGACACCAAGACATGCGGAATTACTACTGGCGGGTCTGTTCTCATAATCTCTCATCTTAGAGATTACCAAGTGTGAACTCCATGAGAGAGAGTCTCATCTTCTTATGAGTACTCGCACATGACGGTCTATATACTATGTGTCCTATCATAGTATGTCATCCAACCGCAGAACTTTATTTAAGAATATTGTTATAGCATTTCAAGGTTCTCATCATAGCGGGGATCTGCTATGACCTTATTAATGCAACAAATATTCCAAGAAATTATTATATTATAGTCATGCAGAACAATGAACAATATATAATAAGTGAACATTCATGTAATCAAAGTACAAAACAGTTGGTTCTGAGGACACAAACCCTTACAAACTCCCACTTGGACTAGAGTCAACTGCCTACGACTTTTAGTCCGCTAGACCTCACATGGTGATCATGTTTCTGCTGACTCAAGGTTGTATTCAATGGGTCCACCACGTTGTCTTCCGTGGAAATATTGTTCACTGCAACTTCACCTCTCTGAGAAAAATCCCTCAAGAGATGATATTTCCGAAGTATGTGCTTTGTCCGTTGATGTGACCTTGGCTCTTTTGCAAGTGTCACCGCTGCAGTATTATCACAATAGAGTGTAATAGGATCTTTACTGCTTGGTACAACATCCAACTCTTGGATGAAGCTTCACATACATATTGCTTCTTTAGCTACCTCAGAAGCTACGATATACTCAGACTCCGCTATAGAATCTGCCACCACACTTTGTTTTGAGCTCTTCCAGCTCACTGCACTTCCATTCAAACTGAAGATGTATCCAGTCTGCGACTTCATGTCATCTTGATCAGTCTGGAAACTAGCATCTACATGTCCTCTGATGAATAGTTCCTCATCTCCTCCATAAACCAGGAACATATCCTTAGTACTCCCCAGATACTTAAGGATAGTCTTGACTGTCATCCAATGGCGGTCTCCTGGATCAGCTTGATATCTGCATACCGCACTTAATGCGTAAGCAACATCTAGACTCGTACATAGCATAGCATACATGACTGACCCAATCGCGGATGCGTAAGTGATCCTTGCCATCCTCTTTCTTTCCTCATGTGTCTGAGGACACATTTTCTTGGAAAGATGAATGCCATGTGACACTGGCAACAATCCCCTCTTGGACTGTTCCATACTGAATCTCTTCAGTATCTTGTCAATGTATGTACTTTGACTCAGGCCCAACATTCTCTTGGATCTATCACGATGGATCTTGATCCCAAGAATATATTCTGCCTCGCCCAAGTCTTTCATGGAGAAGCATTTATGCAACCAGGACTTAACTGACTGTAAGACAGGTACTTCGTTTCCAATTAGCAATATGTCATCAACATATACTATTAGGAAAACGACTACACTTCCACTAAACCTTTTGTAGACAGAAGGCTCACATTCGTTCTTAACAAAGCCAAATTCTGCAACAGCTTCATCAAAATGAATGTTCCATGACCTTGATGCTTGCTTTAATTCATAAATGGATTTCTGCAACTTGCATACCTTGTTGGCATCCTTTGGAGTCACAAACCCTTCAGGTTGTGTCATGTAGACCTCTTCCTGGAGGTTCCCGTTAAGGAAAGCTGTTTTGACATCCATTTTCCAAATTTCATAGTCATGGTAAGCAGTAATGGCCAATAGGATTCTGATGGATTTCAGCATCGCAACTGGTGAAAAGGTTTCATCATAGTCAATTCCTTGACGTTGTTTAAAACCTTTTGCAACCAGTCATGCCTTATAGGTGATGACTTGACCCTCCATGTCCAGTTTCTTCTTGAATACCCATTTATTACCAATAGGCTTTACATCAACTGGAGGATCTACCAAAATCCAGACTTGGTTTTGGTACATGGAATCCATTTCAGAATTCATGGCTTCATTCCACTTGGCAACTTTTGTGCCTTCAACTGCTTCCTTATAGGTAAGAGGATCATTATTTTCAACCAATAATGAGTCACCATACTCGGTGACAAGAAAACCATATCGTTCTGGTTCTCTCACCTCTCTCGTGCTTCTATGCAGTTCTTGTGTCTCTGGAACAGATTGTTCTTCCACGGGGCTTTCTGGAATTTGTTCTTGTACCAACTCATGTGTATCTTGAGCCTCGACTTCATTGAAGTCTATCTCGCTCCCACTATCTCTTTTGGAGATGTGCTCCCTCTCAAGGAATATGGCATGTCTTTCCATTGTAACCTTTTTTTCTGAGGGGTTGTATAGGTAATATCCCCTTGTTTCCTTGGGATATCCTATAAAGATACACTTTGTGCCTCGGGGCGCGAGTTTGTTACCTGAAGAGGCCTTAACAAATGTTTCGCTACCCCACACATGTAAATTCGATAACATGGCTTTGTGTCCACTCCATAACTCGTATGGAATACCATTTATCGATTTAGTTGGTACTTGGTTTAGTATGTGCGCTGCTGTTTGTAATGCATATCCCCAAAAGGATAATGGAAGACTTGCATGACTCATCATTGATCTCACCATGTCCAACAGGGTGCGGTTCCTCCTTTCACTTACACCATTCCACTACGGTGTGTAAAGAGGAGTGAGTTGAGATAGAATCCCAAACTCCCGTAAGAAATCAATGAATTCCTGATTAAGATATTCTCCTCCTCTGTCTGAGCGAAGTTTCTTAATCTTCTTACCAAGCTGGTTCTCAACTTCATTCTTGTATTCGTTGAACCGATCAAAAGAATCTGACTTATACCTCATTAAATAGATATATCCATATCTACTAAAATCATCAGTAAAAGTTATGAAGTACGAGAACCCACCCCTTGCTTCAATTGGAAATGGTCCACACACATCTGTGTGAACTAATTCTAGAAGCTCTTTAGCTCTTTCACCTTTCCCACTAAATGGGGATTTGGTCATTTTGCCTTGTAGACATGCATGACATACACCAAGTGGTTTTAGTTTGAAAGAATCTAAATACCCATCTTGATGTAATTTTGTCAAACGTTTCTCATTGACATGACCTAGCCGGTGATGCCAAAGTTGGGTGTGGTATGAGTCATGTGAATTAACTTTGTTATCGATTGTCATTACCTGGTTTGTGTAGTCTAACAGATAAAGGCTATTATATAAATGTGTCCTTCCAAAACAAATGTTATCTTTATAAAAATAGCAACATCCACTTCCAAACTTGAAGATGAATCCATCAGTATCTAATCTGGATACTGAAATAATGTTTTTGGTTACAGAGGGTACATAATAACATCCTTTCAAAACCAAGACCATCCCCGTAGGCAAAGTGAGGTGGTAGTCCCCGACAGCTACAACAGCAAGTCTGGCTCCGTTGGCTGCTCGTAGATCTACCTCCCCTCAATCAATCTTCCTGAATCTACTTGGTTCCTATATTTGGATACAGATGTGAGCACCACAAGCAGTATCTAATACCCAATTAGTAGAAACAGATAGATTGCATTTGATAACAAACGCACCTGAAGCTTCCCCTTGCTTCCTTGGATGGGTGCATTTTTTCTTCCAGTGGCCCTTTTTTCCACATGAAAAACAAACAGCATCATGTTCCTTTGTCTCCCCTTTGATCTTCCTTTTCTTGGAAGTCCTTGAAGAAGCTTTGGGCTTAAAGCTCTTCGCATTCCCTTTCCTTTTATTCACCATGAGGACAGAAGGCTTTTCACGCTTCATGTCAGTGTCCACTTGGAAAATGAGGATGAGAAGATCAGACAGAGACTTCTCAATGTTGTTCATGTTGAAATTAATAACAAATTTTGAGAAGCTCTTGGGGAGTGATGCAAGAATGAGATCGGTACCCAGTTCTTCGGGGAGTTTAAACCCTAGAACCTCCAAGCGCTCAATGTAGCCAATGAGCTTGACTACATGAGGCCCGGCTAGGGCACCCTCTCCAAGCTTGCTCTGGAATATAGCCTTAGAGATCTCAAACATTTCCTGTCTTGCTCTCTCCTGGTATAGAACACGGAGATGCTCGAGCATGCTATAGGCATCCATGTCTTTATGAGACTTCATGAGCTCACTAGACATTGATGATAGCATCAAACATTGAACGTCGAGTGCATCATTCAAATGTTGATCATAGACTAGAAAATCTTCATCACTCGCCCTTGGGGCAGGGGAATTAGGAAGTGAGGACTCCGGCATGTAAAACTTTCGTTCATGGCGTAGGATAACCCGAAGGTGCCTAAACCATTCCTGAAAGTTACTGTCGGTGAGGATGTTGTCTTTATCCAGAACTGATCCCAGAGAAAATGTGGTTGACGAGTTTGTCATCTTGATTCTACAATTTAAAAGCGCAGATTTATTAGTACTTTCTTGATTACATTTTATGAGAAATAATAAAAAAAAATTATTAATTCTCCCACTATTTTATCAAGTCCCAATGGCCCTCACCATTGAACTCGGAATGTCCAGTTGCTTTGACATTCTAGTGGAAAGGATCCATATTTCCCTTCGCATAACCCCAATAAGGGTTGGTAAAGCTATTTGAAGGTATTTAGGTAGGCAGGTCTTTGCCAACTATGAGCTTACAGTTCCTTGATCTGTTGAGTGGACTCCCCAATCCTGAAATCCTGACTTGGATTTCCTCAACTCTTTCCTCCAATATTACACCAAGTCTAGCAAGGGATACTTCTCTTGATGTAATATGGTTAATTCAACCCGAAACCTTTCATAAAAGCTTCCTTTATAAAAGTAAGTGTCCCAACAAGGGTTGGTCAAACACATAGTTTTATTGAGTCTTGCCCTTAATCAAGTAACGGAAGGCTTGGTCTGACTTAATATGGTATTTGAGGGATTTTATTCTTTATGCGTATTTTTACATTATCACATTCTTGTTAATATTAAGTGATGCTTGCTTAAGTGATTAACCATGTTCCGATAATGTTTACGCATAGTCCGGTTTTTATTTTATTTCATCTTTGCATGCTTGTTCATTTTATTAATTATATGATCGCGACAACACATACATAATAAATAAACCATGCAATCAGAAAGAAATAAAATAAGATGGCATGATCATGAGCTTCTATTTGGTTAGCTTATCTAGCGATTTGATAAGCTAACCCTGACCTAGGGAAAACACCTTTAACATGATGGTTCGTGTTTTGAAACTCCCACTTGTCCACCTTTGTATCTTCTTGCGTCGGTTTCGCCTCGGCTTCGGGATTTGAACCGTCTCCTCTGGCTTGGGAGATCCTCCATTACATGGGTTTACATTAAAGAAACCATGGGCACGCATGCCCTACATTTTATTGGAAGAAGGCTCACAGGAAAACAAATTTAAATTAAATAAATTTAAATGAAACCATACACATACAAAGGGTCTTTGGTCTAGCTCATGATCATCCACAGTATGCAATGACATTTACACATATTTAGAATTCAAATTCTTTTAATCGATCTTTCATTTAAGATAATTCGCGCTCGAATTCAATTAATTATGATCTTATAATTAATCAATTCTTTATCTTAAATTCCTTTCTGAATTTCCCTGAGATTCTTCTCATCCATATTCCTTGTACGGGTCTTTGTACATTGGAGGAAACCTGGTGAAATTCCATTTCTGGAAAGTACACGGCGTGTAGTTTATATTTACACGGCGTGTATTTCTTTTCACCTTGTTTCCAAAGTACACGTCGGGGCTTTGGCGTGTTTTCTCTACTTTGGAAATTTTGGAGTACACGGCGTGTAGATGAATCATACACGGCATGTACTTCCTTCTTACGCGGTAACCGGCTTGGCAATCTCGTGTACGCAGAACATGGCTTCTCCTTGTACACGGTTTCACCTGGACCGGATCGAACTACACGGCGTGTTGTTCCAACATACACGTCGTGTATTCCGGTTCCCACGCGTTGTTCAATTCTGGTCAACATGGCGTGATTAATACTTAGGCATAATCAATTCACACGGCGTGGTTTGGCATACCAGTGTTGGTTCATTGAACCTAAGTACACGACATTTAGTTTTAATTACACGTCGTGTAATCCCGTGTTGTACAGACAGAAAGAGCGACTCCTCTGGATGAATTCCTCGTTTTTATTTTAATCAAAATTAAAATTAAAAAGTCGTTTTTGTGATATGAATCGAGAAACAAAGGAGGAAGAATATATCTCATTTATTCAGATTAATAGAACGATATATTTCGAATTGAATCAAATATAAATGTGTAAATTATCAACGAAAATTAAATAACTATAATCAACATTGTAACCTCGCTCTAATGCCATTTGAAGGTTCCGGGCGCAGCGGAAGTGCGTGGGTGGATGTGCCCACTTGGCTTTTTGTCATTAGCAATGATCAATCCGGGATCAATATGATGATAAACGCCAGTCTCCACGGATCGAATCACGGAAAAAGACAAAGAAGATGGTTTGTCCCGGAACCACAAACAAGGATCGTTACAGGTTGATTATAATTAATTTAATTAATTATAAATAAATACCTTTTGGGTATTCTTTCTTCGTTGATGTTCTTGATCACGTTGTCGATGTGATCTGTCGTTGCGTCGCAGAAGCCAAGTGTAGACTCCCTCTAGCGGTGATCCACACGTGTACCTCGTATCTCTGGACGTCGCCAAAGGATTCTCCGGGTGCTAGCATGGAGAAGTCTTTGCTTGCGTTGTCCGCCTTAGATCGTCTTGATCCGATGGAAGAGGACATCTCTCGGTCTTGAGAGCGTTCTTGGAGGAAGAGGTTTTTTCGGCCTTGAAAGAATTCTCCAGAGATGTTGTGCACAGCGATTCTCTTGTGTAGGAAAAGAGTTGGGGTTTTGAGGATATTTATAATCGAGTTTGAGGTTGTAGAGTTATGACAATAAATAAACGTGTTACGCGTTTCATTTATTTCATTAACTCTTATTGAAAACCTCCATGTCGAATAATTAATTCCTTAACATGCGCTCACGCTGATTATAATAAATATCATTTAATAAAACGATATTATATCCTCAAAATCCCGACTGGAAAAACTACACGGCGTGTAATAATAAATACACGGTGTGTACTTGTTTTTCATTGAAAACTACACGGCGTGTACATTAAATGTACACGGCGTGTATATCTTGTTTTCATTTATTCATTTCCTTTCCAAAATAAAACTACACAACATGTACATTTAATAATACACGGTGTGCACTTGTTTTATTTTATTTTCCTCCATCATTTAAAACAACTTAGGCTTCCTTGAATAATTATTAAACCACGTACGGGAATAATCTTTATTCAACTTGAGATACTTGGATACACTTAGTGTGTGACCCTCTAGGCCTCTTTCTCGTTGGCATTAGGCGGGCTTGCCTAAAGTCCAAGATTACTGTCTAGGAACGGGTCAAGGCACCCAAGAGAAAGAAGTTGACGCCACATTGACGTATCACCTCATACGAACGCTTACTGTGTAATTTAATCCCTTTGTCTCAATATCTCATCAAGCAGGTTTCATGGAAGTGTCATAAACTTATATGCTTGATCCGTCGTTCTTTGACTACCTGAAATAAACTCCTCGTTTACACCATGGCCATGGAATTTAATGTAACAGTTCTATTTCAAAGGGCTGAGATATCAACTTCCATAAATAGAAGGGACAAATCCTTCATCGACTTATCCATTAACAACATGTCACTCGTGACGCACCCAACATACCCTACTTTCCACCAACTGTCTGCGTGACAGTTTTCGCCAGTAAATCTAAGTGCGTGAGTCATGACATGAGTTAATGATAATCTTTCAGTCTAAGGACCATTACACACGCTCGCAGATAGCAATATCCGATGACACCAAGACATGCGGAATTACTACTGGCGGGTCTGTTCTCATAATCTCTCATCTTAGAGATTACCAAGTGCGAACTCCATGAGAGAGAGTCTCGTCTTCTTACGAGTACTCACACATGATGGTCTGTATACTATGTGTCCTATCATAGTATGTCATCCAACCGCAGAACTTTATTTAATAATATTGTTATAGCATTTCAAGGTTCTCATCATAGCGGGGATCTGCTATGACCTTATTAATGCAACAAATATTTAAGGACATTATTATGTTATAGTCATGCAGAACAATGAACAATATATAATAAGTGAACATTCATGTAATCAAAGTACAAAACAGTTGGTTCTGAGGACACCAACCCTTACACGATGCTGCCTTTGGGCCCTGGGTGAAAGGCGGCATTCGCGATCCTGTCTTTCCCCTAAAACAAAAAAAAATACTTTTTTTAAAAATCCAGCATAATTATAAATTATATCGGTTTTATAGTTTATATTTTATCGTCTTTCAAAGTCACATAATTGAATCATTTTTTAGTTTCAAGTAGGTGGTTTTGAAAGCTTATAAATTATTTTTCATGAACATTTTTAGAAAATTATTTTTATTTTCAACTATTTGTTATATGTTTAATTCATGTTTTAAGTTTCATTTATATCGGTCTTATAGTTTATATTTTATAGGCTTTCAAAGTCACATGCTTGAAACATTTTTAAGTTTCATGTAGGTGTCTTTGAAAACTTATAAATTATTTCCCATCAACATTTTTTACGATTTTTTTTTATTTTCAACTATTTGTTATATGTTTAATCCATGTATTAAGTTTCATTTATATTGGTCTTGTAGTTTATATTTTATAGGCTTTCAAAGTCACGTACTTGAAACATTTTTAAGTTTCAAGTATGTGGTTTTAAAAGCTTATAAATTAATTTTTATCATCATTTGTTATGAATTTTTTTTGTTTTCAACTATTTTTTATATGTTTAATCCATCTTTTAAATTTCATTTATAGTCTTTCAAAATCACATACTTGAAATAGAATCGCACATCGGAAATACAGAATGTTCTGCACAGGAAAGGGAGAACCAGAATCACACATCAGAAATGCAGAATGATTTCCGGGGTAAACTCTTATAAAAGGGAGATCTGTGTGAGAGATTATGTCAGAATCTAAACTTTTGCGGATGCCGGGTTTCACCCAATAAAAACTCGCTCGTTATCATCTCCAATCCCCCAAATTAATGGATCTTCCGGTAATACGCTGGGATGATGACATGTGGTATTTTTTTCCAAATGGCGCGATCGGGTAAGGGAACAAAATGAAGGGTATATTGGTCTTGCGGAAAAAATGATGCAGGAGATGATCTCCCTCTCCAATCAACGAAATTCCCTATTTTAAGTTTATAATATTATATTATATATTAAACAAATAATAAGAATTGTGATGTATTTTAAACTGAAGATATTTGTAAATGAAATTATATTTATCCTATATAAAAAAAATATTACGCACTTCTTAAAATTGATCAAATAAAGTCAACATATTTTAGTTAATATTTTTAAGTGTGCATTTTTTAAAAACATGTTAAATATCAATGATTTAATTATATTTTAAAACAAATCATATTTGTAATTAAAAGAATTTTTTTTGTTTAAAAAACTACGTTACATTTTTTAAAAAAGAACTAAAAAGTATGGGATAAAAATATATTTTTCTTCATTTAGCAGAAAATTAATCAATTTTATTTGATATCATTAAAGTCATTATTTATTTTAAATATGTAAAATAATATTGAGTTTATTGTATTGTAAATACAATTATTATTGTAAATGAAATGGATTTTTTGTGTAAAAAAGGTTTTTATAACATTTACAAAAGACAATAATTTATCTTTAAAAAATAGTTTTTTTAATTATTTGATTAAAACTAATAAATTTTCTTTAATATTTTTAAAGTCGTGCAATTTTTTTTAAACATATAAGAAATATTTGTTTTTTTAAGTTCCACTGAAACTTCTTCTTAATAAATTTATAATTGTTATTAGTATGGATGTTGAATACAATACATTACATATATTATATATAATTTCATTTAATATAAATATGTTTATTAAAATTTAATTTTTATTAATATATTCTATAGTTTTATAAATATATACTTTTGTTGTATTGTGGAACATCCATTGAAACTTCATTTGGAAATTCCACTAGAACCTGCATTGGAACATCCATTGGAACATCCACTGGAACCTCCACTGAAACGTCCATTAGAACCTCCACTGAAACGTCCACTAGAACCTCCACTGAAACGTCCTCTTAATAAATTTATAATTGTTATTAGTATAGATGTTGAATAAAATATATTACATATATTATATATAATTGCATTTAATATAAATATGTTTATTAAAATTTAATTTTTATTAATATATTCTATAGTTTTATAAATATATTGTATTGTGGAACATCTATTGAAACTTCAAATGGAAATTCCACTGGAACTTTCACTAGAACTTCCACGGGAACCTCCACTAGAACGTCCACCAGAACCTCCACTGGAACCTCCATTAGAACCTCCACTGGAACCTCCACTGGAACCTCCACTGGATCCTCCACTGGAACATCCACTCGAAGTTCCACTAAAACCTAGAACCTCCATCGGAACCTCCACTGGAACTTCCACTGGAACCTCCACTGGAACCTCCACTGGAACCTCCACTGTGACCTCCATTGGAACTGGAACTCCACCGGAACCTCCACTGGAACCTCCACTAGAACCTCTATTGGAACCTCTACTGGAACCTCCACTGAAACTTCCTCTTAATAGATTTATAATTGTTATTAGTATAGATGTTGAATAAAATATATTACATATATTATATATAATTGCATTTAATATAAATATGTTTACTAAATTTTAATTTTTATTAATATGTTCTATAGTTTTATAAATATATACTTTTGTTGTATTGTAGAACATCTATTGGAACTTCAATTGGAAATTCTGCTGGAACCTCCATTGGAACTTCCACTGGAACCTCCATTGGAACTTCCACGGGAACCTCCATTGGAACTTCCACGGGAACCTCCTCTGGAACTTCCACCGGAACCTCCACTGGAACGTCCACTGGAACGTCCACTGGAACCTAGAACCTCTACTGGAACCTCCACTAGAACCTCTACTGGAACCTTCACTGGAACCTCCACTAGAACTGAAAAATCCACTGGAACTTCCACTGGAACGTTCACTAGAACTTCCACTGGAACCTCCACTAGAACTTCCTAAATATGTACATTTTATTTACATTTTTATTAATGTATTATAAATTTTTTAAATGGTAAATTATATTATTTTTATAAAATTTATGTAAAAAATTTAATACATATTATATGTAATTTCATTTAATATAATTACATTCATTAAAATTTAATTTACATTTTCGCCTTTTATTTTTTATTATTTTTCTGTTTTTTATAATGGAAATTCTGCATTGACATTTTTCCTTTTAAATAAAAATGTGATTTTTTTCTTGAAATTGGTATTTTTTATTTTTAGTTCCATTATAAAATATATATTTTTTATGCCTTTAAAAATTACAGCTTAAAAATGGTTATACATTTATAAAATAACGAGTCTCTTTATTTGAGAACATTTTATTATTTTCAAACAATATTTTTATTTAACTTTTAAATGTAATAATGTTTTGTGACATTTTTCTAAGTACATATTTTTAATTTCTTTCATAAAAAAAATTGTTAAACTTGCAAAGATTAATAGTTGTTTACAATATTATTTAAGAAATACAAAATTGATATATTTTTAAAAATAACAATTTATAGGAAATTTATATTTTTAAATGTTTTAAATTTTTTATAAATTGATATGTTTTAAATAGTAATTTATATCAACGTTTTTTATATTTAAATTTTGGTTTTGATATGTTTATGTTTTGTATCAATGTTTTTTGTTTTTTTATACCAATGTTTTTTTTATGTTATTATTTTTTTGTAATTTATAGAGTTTTTATAGCATTTTATTATTCAGTGTTTTTGCTTTTTGATATGTTTTTTTATGTTTTTGAAACTTTCTTTTTAATGTTTTAATTTGTTTTTATGACAAATTACAGCTGTATGGCGGTAATAACAGCAGAGGGTAAAACTGGATTTTCGTGAAAATTCTGACAGCCACATTTTTTTATTACATTTCAATCTATCGGTCACTTTTTTTTTTTTTTTTGATAAACGTGCCATCATCTCGGGTAAACTGGATATTCCAGTTTTTCAGGGTATTGGAGGTGGTCCATAAAAAACTAACCCATCATGTTTTACAAAAATATTTTAAAAAAAAATCTTAACACCTGAGTCGCGCGACTGATAGTGAGGGCCACCCGCGAGACTCGAGGAAATGCCGGTCCATAGAGGCAACGCGCAGGTCGTCAAGCGGTCGACGGGGTCAATGCCCCCACCATTCCTTCGTCCACACCCGATCGCAGCTCCGCCCAGTTGTTTTATACTCCCATCTATCTCCATCCCAATCCCCCATGCTTTGATCCAGGGATCGCCTTCTAATCTCAGAACCCTCCATCTATTCCCGTGGGTAACTCAGTTTTGGTGTCTTCAAAGATAACAGAAACTGCTTCAAATGAGCTCTGGCTATGGCGAATCCGAGTTCGAAGAGTCTTGCAAGTGTTATTTCCATGTGCTTAAGAGCAAAGCGAGGTCGTCCATGGAGAATTGCTTCGCCGAGGGGTTCACCGCGGAGGCGCCCGACCCCGCATTCTTCTCCGAGGACTTCCTGCTCTCCGGCTGCGTTTCCTTCACGCAGCTCTTCGCCGGAGCTGTCGAGTCCCCGGGCGCTGCCACTTCGGGGCCGATCCCGAGCTTCTTCATGGGGACTTCTTCAGAGGGCTCCGCGCAGGATGTGGTGTCTGAGGATGGAGGGAGCGGCAGCGGGATTGGGTTCGGAGAGGAGCAGTGGACGAGCTTGGAGGTTCCCCAGTCACCGCCGCTGACGGCTTCCGGCGGGCTGGGCACTTCCAGAGGGCTGCTGAGTTCGCCGGAATTCTTGTCTTCTGATCAGGTAATCGGTTCGATCGACGCGCCACTGTTCTTGTTGATTTTCAGGCTTCTTCCCCTCGCGATTTAAACGGAAAAAACGACCCAGCCATCAAAACTTTAGTAAAATCAAAAAATTTGTGGTTAAAATGCATAAACCGTTGAAGATTTATTTAAAGAAGGGATTTTTTTTATTAAATATCTTATTAAAGTGAATTGTTTTGTCAATCATAATCGTTATAATATTGATAGATGTTAGGATCTAGATCACTATATAATATCATATATCATCACAATAGAATCTGAAAATATATAATTAAACACCAAAGCAAATTAAGCCTTTAATTCTTGAATCTAAACCGTTATACCACCAACATGTCATCCATCAAATCTTCTGTGATGCATATGATGATCTTACCTCAATCCATGTTAATGAAACTAATGATGAAAAAATCAAATACTTCGTATCAAGAATACATTACACCATTTCATTGTTGATAATAGCATTGTGGATGGTGATATCTCACAAGTATGCTCCTTCGTATAATCTTGTCCTCCTGGTACGGTGGGGCTCTGTATTTCACTTTGGACATTGTTTTTTTATGGCGTGGGTCATTGTTTCACTTTGTACAGAGCCCCCTTGGAATGGCCCTCCCGCAGGCGCTCGAGCAGGCTCCTCCTGATAATGAATATGAACCTTCCCGTGTGGAATCCCAGCCTTTGCCCCTAAACGAGCTCGCCGGCGATGGCTATAAATGGCGGAAGTACGGACAGAAGCAGGTCAAGACCAGCGCGTATCCCCGGAGCTACTTCAAGTGCGCACACCCGAACTGCGCCGTCAAGAAGAAGGTCGAGCGATCCATCGACGGCGAGGTGGCCACCATCATCTACAAAGGGGAGCACGGCCATGGATTGCCGGAACCAAGGAAGCGAGCGAGGTATGGCGATGAAGCGGATGATGATGAACCAGATCCCAAGAGAAGGCAGTTCCAGCACCCTGTAAATTAAAACATGTTCTAGCACCGCACGTTTTTGCTGATCAAATGCTTCATTCATCGTCGCAGGAGCATCGACGGGGGAGAATTTGGATTGGGGCCGCCATCACCGCAAAGGATGGTTACAGAATCGAGGGTCATCGTGCATACCAGAAGCGAAATCGATCTCTTGGAGGATGGCTACAAGTGGCGAAAATACGGCCAGAAAGTTGTCAAGGGGAACCACAATCCCAGGCGGGTTATCTTCCACCTCTCTGATGTATCGATCTGTGGATTTTTCACTCAGTACGAGTCTCTGCTCCATTGCCAGGTTGTATTACAGATGCACCAGCCAAGGATGCAGCGTCCGGAAGCAGGTGGAGAGGGCGGCGACGGACCCCGGAGCAGTGATCACGTCGTATGAGGGGAAGCATAATCACGACGTCCCGGCGCGGAAGAACGGCGTCCATGGCTCGCTGAAGCTGTAAAGATAATCCGACATGATCTGATGCTGTGGTACAGAAACAGATGCTGGGACTGAATAAAAATTGTTTGACATCGCTTCCATATTTGATGAAGTGTAAGATGCTCTGGGTGAATCTCTCTGGTTCATCCATGGAGGTACATTTCGTTCGTCTTCTTCCAGAAGATAAACCGTGTGCATAGGGAGAAGAAACAGAGGATTGCGGGATGTCGTCGTCGTAGTGGAATGTTTAACAGCGCCTCTGTGGTGTCTTCCTGTGCTGAAATGTCTGTGTTGTCTCTCTCTCCTGTTTTATTATGTGTTGAAATGTATGTGTTTGCTCCATCTCTCTGTTGTCTTCCTCCATCTCTCTGTTGTCTACCTCCATGAAAAAGCAGCACGGGAAATGGAATGGACCTTCCAACGGTTACGTGTCACCACCTTTTCCCGCTTTTACGAAAACGATTCATCAAAAAAGATGGAGCGATTCGGGCCCACGAGCTCCCTTTCCTTCGATTTCGGGCCATCTGTTCCAAAACCGAAACCAGTCGAAATCCTCTGTCCTACAGCCTCCGCGGATCTCGCAGGCCCCGAAAACAGAGAGAGAAAAGGAAGAAAGATTCCCGGAAAAGCCAGACGGAAAACCGACTTCGCTCTTTTCCGTTAGGGTTTCTCTCCGATCCCCGCCCGCCCCTCCGGCCGATCGGGGATGCATTCGCCCATCGCCGCCGCATTCCCTCCGATCTGGGCTGGGATCCGTTCACGGGGATGGATTTGCTAGGCTGATGGGCTGTATCTTGTCGAAGCGGGCGTCGCAGGCGCCGGCGACAACGACGCCTTCCCTGCATGGGTCCGACCGTCGGCCAGGGGCGTCGGCGCCCCCATCGCAGGGCTCGGTTGCGCGGGAGGGATCGGGGAAGGAGGCTGAACCCGAGGAGCATTGCCAAGGAGGGGCGGCGAAGCGGCCGAAGGGGAGCTCCCTGGGCACGAGGGTGGCGGAGAATTCGTACGTGTCCGTGGCGGCGGAGCAGGCCACGGCCGGCTGGCCGGCGTGGCTGAGCGCGGTCGCCGCCGAGGCCATTCAAGGGCTGGTGCCCCTCCGCGCCGACTCGTTCGAGAAGCTGGAGAAGGTATCATCCGATTGAATTTACAACATCCGATCACGGCGACGCATTTCATCTCCTCATTGCATTTCGAATGCGCCTGCACAGATCGGGCAGGGGACGTATAGCAGAGTGTACCGCGCGCGCGACGTCGAGACCGGCGGAGCGGTGGCGCTGAAGAAGGTGCAGTTCGACAATTTCCAGGCGGAGAGTGTGAGGTTCATGGCGCGAGAGATCAAAAACCTGCGCAAGCTCGACCACCCCAACATCATCAAGTTACAGGGAATCATCGCTTCCAGATTGTCCTGCAGCATATACCTCGTATTCGATTACATGGAACATGATCTGACTGGACTGTTGTCTTCTCCTGTCATCAACTTCACTGATGCGCAGGTCCGGCTCATCCCATTCCAAATTGTAACACTGTTTTTTTCTTCTTTCTCGTGTTTTTTGGTTGAAGATGAAGTGCTATATCAAATGCCATGCCCGAGCCATGATATTTTCTCGATAATTTCCTTCTTTCCAATGCTTTTGGTTGAAATTCAGTTCCCATATCAGACGCCATTTCTTGAAACTTGTTTCTTTTCTTGCTTGAAGATCAAATGCTACATGAAGCAGCTGCTATCTGGGCTCGAGCACTGTCATTCTCGAGGGGTGATGCACCGTGACATCAAAACGGCCAACATTTTAGTAAACAACGAGGGGGTTCTGAAGATAGCGGATTTTGGGTTGGGCACAGAATTTGATTCCCAGACCAGACACCTACTCACGAGCCGAGTCGTGACACTATGGTATCGCCCCCCTGAACTCATTCTCGGATCCACCAGTTATGGTGCATACGTGGATCTCTGGAGCGCGGGTTGCGTTTTTGCCGAACTTTTGTTAGGGAAGCCTTTGCTCAAAGGCAAGACCGAGGTGATCGCCTTCCTCATGATAAAACCATTTCCTAGCACTTTCATTTCTTTTTCGTGAAAAGCTGATTGATGTTCAGATCCACTGAAGTCAAGTTTCCTGAAATAGGGGAAGAAGAGCCAAACTTTTATTCTGACTAAACGGTTCTTCTTCCCTACCTATTACCTAAATCTCAGATGAAAACAGAAGGCATGAGAAAACGATTGGCAACTCAATAGTTCATTTGGTATGCGTAAAAAGAAACTATGGAATATATTCAATAGTATAAATATAAAATAACAATTGTTTAAGAGGTATTCTTGTATCCTTTAAATGATGAAATTAATGCTTCCTCAGACTATACTTTAGTCTACCGCTCATTCTTTCTTACAGGTCACACTATTCCTTCGTACATAGCCTTACAGTTATTATCCCTGTTTTCCACAGGTTGAACAGCTACACCAAATCTTCAAGCTTTGTGGCTCCCCGCCTGAAGAATATTGGAAGAGGTCTAAACTTGCTCATGCCGCCTTATTCAAGCCACGGCGCCCTTACGAGAGTTGCTTGCATGAGAGATGCAAGGAACTCCCCATGGTTGCATCGAACCTGATCGAGACCCTGCTTTCCTTGGAGCCCCATAGGCGTGGCACAGCCTCATCTGCCCTCAAGTCTGAGGTGATTTTCAGCTCCAATCCTTTTTTTTTGGGGGGGGTCTATAATAAAGTTTGTAGCTTTATCAAGTTACAAACAGGTCAGTTTTTTCGATTTATCCCATTTCATGTTCTTTCATTGCCATTCTCTGTGATTTACTGTTCCTTGCTCTCCCATCAATTTCAGTATTTTTTGACTGAGCCATACGCCTGTGACCCTTCAACCCTGCCAAAATACCCTCCCACAAAAGAGATCGATGCAAAAAGCCGTCAGCGTGCGCAAAGGTCAGTTTTTCATTCTTAATTGTTTGGATAGAATTGGTTTTTTATAAGCTTTCGGTGCTCTGATACAAGTTTTTTGAGTTGTTTAAGGCCCCCCTGTTGTGATTTCATGTCCCATCTGTTGGGGAAGAACAGAAGGAAAAAAACATGAAAAACAACACAGCAAGTGACAATACTATTGATAATGGCAGTGAAATTTATGAATTTTTTAGTGCCGGAACCAATCCGTCCTTCCGATGGCAGAGAAGGGCTTCCCATCTTTGATCAACTTTGTTGTTCATGTTTTAGTCACTGGGTCAACTTTCAACCATTTTCAGGAACAAGGCGGGTCTTAGAACGGGCAATACCGAAGTGGCAAGAAAGCTGAGGAGAGATCGCAAAATCCTACAAGAACCAAACAATGCCAACAAATTTGCCCCATCAAAGGTCTTCTTCTCAAACACACACAAAAAAAATATTCTCTCTGTTTGACAATGCTTGTTGAAAACTACTTGAAGCACTTATCATTTATCACAAGTGTTTCTAAACAAGTGTTTCCGATTTGCCTATTGAAAAAGTGTTTTTTTATCACATATTTAAGTGGATTTCTTCTGACATTGAAGTGTAAGTGTGTTTTTCCAGAAATAGAACGAATTTATTTTTTTGAACTGTTTATCATAAATGATAAGTGTTATAAGCCGTTTCCAATAAGTGATGTTAAACGAACCCTTACACAAGTACTTTTTGAATTGCTTATTAAAAGTGTTCTTCTACCACTTATATAAGTGATTTCTTTAGGGACTTAAATGTAAATGTTATTTTAAAAAATAACACTTTTTTTAAGTAAATGTTTTTTTTTCAGTAACTCTCCATGGCTAGCGAGATGATTTTCATCCCTCCAACACAAACATCCACAGATCTACACCAAGCTTTCTTTTCTTACAAATATGCTCCATCTTATCATGCCTTTGCAGGAGTTTCAATCCAACAATAAACATGTTCGTCCTCCCGCTAGCCTTTCTCGCATTCCAAAGTTTAAAAGAGGTGCACAGCACGAGGAGTCACATAAAGTGTCATTCGACACACTATCAGACGTTTCCCGATCCACAAATGCGCTTCGGGGTGACATTGCATCCACAAATCCACTACATGTTCGAGCCTCGAGCAATTCCTCACAGGCCAAGGGTCGAAAAGAGAATGTCACCATGGCTAGACTGCACAGTCAATCCAGTGTAAGAAGTCAGCCTTTAATGGATCCAAACAGCGTTTTGGACACAGAAAAGCAATTGAAGGAAGATAGTCTATTCCGGGCTCACACCAACTATGAAAGGCGAATGGATCATGCAAAGTATTCTTTTGACGCATCTGATGTTTATCGTTCTCGAGAATCATCAGTCGCACCGTTCCAAACGAACAGCATGGTTGGTTTGAAGGCAAAATTTATCATTGTCGATGATGATGTTTGCTTCATTGACAAAATTTGACCAGTGTTCTTAACATTATCTGTCTATTTGACAACCAGATTGGCGAGGATAGTTGTGAGAACATACAATATTCGGGTCCATTGGTGTCACAATCAGAAAGAATGGATGAACGTCTACAAAAGAACGAAGGTCGCATTTGTCGAGCATTTCGTAGGTCACAACTATGAAGAGGTATAAGTCTTGAATCTGAGATGTGGGCCATTAGAAAATTTGCACAGGGACAATCGGTTGAATCATAAGAATTCATTAGTCATTCAGGGTCCCTTCTCATACTAAACAATTATTGTTGTTGTTGTTTGATGCAGACAAAACTTGAAGGTCACCAAAAAGCCCTTAAAAATTACAGGGTACGCTTCTCACACAGAGATGGCACTGATATTCAAGGAGGAGAGATAGGCTGAACAAGTCATTACATTGACAATTAAAGAGTCGAATACCATCATACCACAAAGTGTTTTTTTTTTTTTTTTTTGTGACATTCAATATTTTTCTGTTAATGTGGGGTTGCATTTCATTTGCATAATTAAAACACTAGAACCAAAATTTAATTTGCAGACCACCTTACTGTCACTTCAATTAGATAAAAGAAAGGCTAAAACAATAAAGGGGCATTTGGTATGGAGATTTTAATCACTCTGTGATGTAATTTAATAGGATGCAATCATTTTACAGCGTTTAATACGATATGTGTGACTAAAATAACATTAAAACTGTGAAGTGATTGTAGTGTTTTTGAGTTGCAATGTAATTTTGCAATACAAATTATAAAATATTAAAAATGTCTCTGTAAAATGATTTCTCCCGCACCCATTTATATAAAATATTTATATTTTAAATTATTTTATTTATATTTTTTATTAAAATACAATTTTTAAATTTGACATGACACTACCAGTATACCAAATGCTGCTTTTCTTACTTTCCCTCCAATTTTAAACATAACTTTACATTGCATGTCAAATACTATAATGTTACTTTACTAACAATCACTTTCAGCAATCACTTCACACTGTAATTACTTTATATACCAATAAACCAAACGCCCCCTCTTACAGGAGAATTCAGTTAAAAAAGCATCAGATTTTTTCTCCAAATTTCAATGTTTATCCATCTACAGGAATGCTGCAACTATAGAGGATTGTTTCCTGCAGCTGTAATCTCTAACAAACCAATCTACACAGGCTACTGCTAAGATAGCATCAGTGATGCCGAATGAGGGCCATAAAATTGAAAGCGAGAAAGAACAAAAAAATCAACAGAAACCTGTTCTAGGTTTTCTCCTTGAGCAGCCAGCCATAGCCTTTTCATCTACTTGCCTGTCATAGCCTTTTCGTCTCTTGTTTATTCCTTGTGCACATAGCCCAAAGTGACAGCAATTGTATGGCCATGTTCACAGTGCTTCAAATTAGAACTGCAACTAATACTCCAGTATGTGGCAATTTCTCATGAAATGGCTTGAGTAATTGACATATTTTGACCAGAATGGCCTGAAATGACCAAGGCCAATCTACAGCCATGGCTTCAATTGGCCACTGTAATGAATCAGTGCAGCCCTTTGAAATGGTATCAAGGTTAGTGTCTCCCTGGTGACCCAATCCAAGCATTTGCCCATGTGGATCGATAGGATGAACGTAGCCTCTAAATGCAATCAATGCAGGTGGCAGGGATCCCAGATCCCACAAAATTAGATCTGACCTTATATTCTGCAAGGAACCACTACTTAGGATCAGGAAAATCAATCTTTTGTTCTCCATCTGTTTGGTGAATTGTTCAACGGATTCATGGTCATAGATTTAACTATAGTTATGTTGATCATCAGCTTAGTGTAAGTCTTTTCAGATTGCTAGCAACCATCACTTATGGTAAGCAATTTGAAAAAATAGGCATTGTCTGCTCTGTTTTTGAAAAAAACACTTTAAATTCCAGAAAGAAAAAATTAAATAAGGCTCTGTTTTACAACACTTAATGAAAACTCCTTACATATTTAAGTGATTTTGTACTAGAAATTACTTATCATAAATGATAAGTGCTATGAGAAAACATTCTAACATATATCACTTATGACAAGTATATTGGTATAAGCATTTCCAGATTAATTATTTTAAAAAAAAATTGCAGCTTGATTTTCTTTTGAGATTTAAGTGCAATCGTTTTTTCAGAAACAAAACAAACACTGTTTATTTTTTCTAATTGTATCATAGGTCATAATCATTATAAACAATTTTCAGTAAATCTTGTTGAACCGAGCTTGAATCGAGAACTTTCACTTTCTAAAAGTGTTGAAGACGTGATTTATTAGAGGGTTATATCAAATTCAAGTAATGTAAGAAGACTCCATTAATGGTCATAATGTATAAATGAAACAGGATATAGTAAATGCTAGCAGTAGAGATGAAGAATTTCAGATAATAAATTAACAGAGAATCAGAGGGAGAAGTGCAACCCTAGGGTCTTACCTCCTTCATCCAAAAATGGTATCTATAATTTGAGTCTCCCTCCATGCACGTAAATCAAAATTGTTCATTCCATGGGCCAATGCACATTCATCAGGGTCTAAATTCTTTGCAATAAGAGGAAGTGAAAAATTAAGGTAATTACTGAATCGCTTAGGCATAACAAACTTTTCTTCACCTTTACACGTCTCTACAGCCCCATTCACCATGCCCCGGAGATCAACATCCCATAGTGGAGACAAATCCCACTGAATCACAACATCATCATCTAGAAATACAACCTTGTCAAGGTGGGGAAAGATATGTTCAATATAAAATGGCAGCATAAAAAATGGTGGTGTGGTGATGCAAGTCCATGCACGTAAATCAAAAATGTTCATTCCATAGGCCAATGCACATTCATCAGGGTCTAAATTCTTTGCAACAAGAGGAAGTGAAAAATTAACGTAATTACTGAATCGCTTAGGCATAACAAACTTTTCTTCACCTTTACACGTCTCTACGGCCCCATTCACCATGCCCCGGAGATCAACATCCCATCGTGGAGACAAATCTCACTGAATCACAACATCATCATCTAGAAATACAACCTTGTCAAGGTGGGGAGAGATCTGTTCAATATAAAATGGCAGCATAAAAAATGGTGGTGTAATGATGTAAGTCCATGCACGTAAATCAAAAATGTTCATTCCATAGGCCAATGCACATTCATCAGGATCTAAATTCTTTGCAATAAGAGGAAGTGAAAAATTAAGGTAATTACTGAATCGCTTAGGCATAACAAACTTTTCTTCACCTTTACACATCTCTACGGCCCCATTCACCATAACCCGGAGATCAACATCCCATAGTGGAGACAAATCCCACTGAATCACAACACCATCATCTAGAAATACAACCTTGTCGAGGTGGGGAAAGATCTGTTCAATATAAAATGGCAGCATAAAAAATGGTGGTGTGATGATGCAAGTCCATGCCCGTAAATCAGAAATGTTCATTCCATAGGCCAATGCACATTCATTGGGGCCTAAATTCTTTGCAATAAGAGGAAGTGAAAAATTAAGATAATTACTGAATCGCTTAGGCATAACAAACTTTTCTTCACCTTTACATGTCTCTACGGCCCCATTCACCATGCCCCGAAGATCAACATCCCATAGTGGAGACAAATCCCACTGAATCACAACATCATCATCTAGAAATACTACTTAGTCAAGGTGGGGAAAGATCTGTTCAATATAAAATGGCAGCATAAAAAATGGTGGTGTGATGATGTAAGTCCATGCACGTAAATAAAAAATGTTCATTCCATAGGCCAATGCACATTCATCAGGGTCTAAATTCTTTGCAATAGGAGGAAGTGAAAAATTAAGGTAATTACTGAATCGCTTAGGCATAACAAACTTTTCTTCACCTTTACACGTCTCTACGGCCCCATTCACCATGCCCGAGAGATCAACATCCCATAGTGAAGATAAATCCCACTGAATCACAACATCATCTAGAAATACAACCTTGTCAAGGTGGGGAAAGATCTGTTCAATATAAAATGGCATCATAAAAAATGGTGGTGTGATGATGTAAGAACAACTTCTATTAAAACAAATACATCGTGGAAACCATGAGGAAAAAGGCCAACGGAGAGAGTGGGAGAGGAGTTTCTCTCAAACAACTGAATTTTGATTTCAAAGTATATTGCAATTGTTTTAAACCGAACATTAGAAACTCGTTTTTCACTTCTCACTTCATGTACCTAACAATGTTTGTTTTCTATGGAAAGTATCCTAATGACTTTCTGATTCATGGCTACTTTTAAACAAATTCAGTACGTACAAATTATTCCACAGTTACAAATCAATACCCACAAATGTAATAATCCTCCAGTGGTTATCAGCCACAAATTTCACATCACAATCACTCATTGATGATGTTTATCTATCAACATGCATGAAAGAAAGTGACCATCGAACAAGGATAAAACAATACAAAATTGATTTGCATGTTCCAATTAGGAGAGAGGGTGAGGTTACCTTATGGTTAAGCAATGAAACGTACTTTGGACTCCTAGCTCACAATTTCTGATACAAGTCTTGCTGTCTGGTTTCCTTTATATTGGCCCCACTGATATAGTTTCCATGGTAGTAATTCCTGATTCCCCTATTACTCTACAGCTTGAAACACCGGAACATTCTCTCTCATCAACCACTTTGGTGAATGCCCTTCACTTCAACAATAGCAGGAGAAATAGGGTTTAGTGCGAACCATGAATGCATCCCAGCATACGTTTTCGTGTGGGTGATGACATAAAAGACAAGTTGACTGCACAGCTGAAGCAACCACCACAGAAGCAGCTAAAATGTTATCGGTTGACAAGACAAAGTGCTGATAAGAGTTATCAGAGAGAAAATGAAGTAATTTTGGAGAAGGCAACTGTTTGCGTGAATGAGTATGGGACATGTATGTTGTGCGAAAGGTCGCGAATCTCTCACACAAACAAAAACAAGCGGAACAAATGTGATAATAGTGTTTAAAAAAAAACCAAAAATTGACAACAAGACACAAGATTTACGTGGTTCGGCAATTTGCCTACGTCCACGGTGCAACGGTAGAGAGATCTTTCACTAATTCAAAAGGGGAGAATACAAAAGAGTGATAAAACACTCACAAACCCAAATCCCCAAATACACCCAAATATCCCACTCACAAGCTCTTCCTATTTTCTGCTGAGCTTTTTCTCTCTCGGTGTATTTCACTATCTCTCTCTCCTCTTGCTCTTTTTTCACACATCCAAATGGTCGAATGGCCTTTTTCTTTTATAAGCCAAAGCCTTCTCCCATTTATTCATTTCTTATTAAATAAGAGCCACCATTCTTGACTTTGACCAATGCTAGCAAAGAGCTTCAATTTTTCTTTCGGTGGCCAGCACACATTCATAAATGAAGAGCCTCCTTTGTTGACTAAAGGAAAATCTAAGGAGTTAATGCAAAGGACAAACTGCTGCACAAAGTCTTCATACGGTGTAATGGGTTGGCAGGATGACAGCTCATATGTTGGGCGCAGCTTTAAGAGAAATGGCAGCAGCCCACAATTCCAGCCTGGTTTTCTCCAAAGCTTGACAAAAGGAATACCATAGCAGCTTCTTTCGGTGGGCATTAATTGTCAAGCAGAATATGTTGACTAATATGAGCCAATTTTTCAACAATTCTCCACCTTGGCGAATATTCTCTGCTTTACCGTTGCACTTCCAATCTGTTTCAAATTTTCAAAATATTGGCTAAGCCCAAACAATGTTTGAACTTAGCTCCAGTAACCACTTTGGTTAGCATATCTGCAGGATTATCTGCAGTTCCAATCTTCTGAAGAAGAATGTCTCCTTCTTCCATAATTTCACGAACAAAATGGAAACGGACATCGATGTGCTTTGTTCGAGCATGATGAACTTGGTTCTTTGCCAAATGAATAGCACTACTGAAGCTGAATATATGGCAGTTGCTGATGCCATAAAGGAGGCCATCTGGTTGCATGGTTTGATTGAGGACTTGGGTATTCTTCAGAAGAATGTGAAAGTTTAACCACTTTGGTTAGCATATCTGCAGGATTATCTGCAGTTCCAATCTTCTGAAGAAGAATGTCTCCTTCTTCCATAATTTCACGAACAAAATGGAAACGGACATCGATGTGCTTTGTTCGAGCATGATGAACTTGGTTCTTTGCCAAATGAATAGCACTCTGACTATCACACAAAACTTTCACATTCTTCTGAAGAATACCCAAGTCCTCAATCAAACCATGCAACCAGATGGCCTCCTTTATGGCATCAGCAACTGCCATATATTCAGCTTCAGTAGTCGACAAAGCAACTGTAGTTTGCAATGTTGACCTCCAACTAACTGGTCCTCCTGCTAGTGTAAAGACATAACCTGTTGTAGATCGTCTTTTATCCAAATCACCAGCATAGTCCGAATCCACATAACCAATTAAAATTTGATCAAGTCCACTGTCAACTCGTTCAAATTTTAAACCAACATCTACAGTACCCAGAATATACCGTAGAATCCACTTCGCTGCTTGCCAGTGCCCTTTTCCTGGAGCATGCATATATCTGCTCACCATACTGACTGCTTGCGAAATATCTGGCCTCGTACACACCATTGCATACATCAAGCTACCCACCAAATTAGCATATGGAACATGAGCCATGTGATCACGTTCCTCATCTGTACTCAGAGACATAGCTGCACTAAGCTTGAAGTGCGGTGCCAACGGGGTAGTTGTAGGTTTGGTATTTTGATCCATACCAAAACGCTTCAACACCTTCTTCAAGTACTGTTTCTGAGTTAAGCAAACAATACCTCTTGCCCTCTCTCGAGTAATCTCCATTCCAAGAATCTTCTTGGCTTCACCAAGGTCTTTCATTTCAAACTCATTTTTCAACTGAGTTTTTAACCTATCAATCTCCACAATACTTTTGCATGCAATTAACATATCATCAACATATAAAAGTAAATAAATGAAAGTACCATCTTGTAGCTTACGAAAATACACACAGTGATCAAATTGGCTTCTTGTGTACTTTTGCCTCATCATGAACTGATCAAATCGCTTATACCACTGTCTAGGAGATTGCTTCAAACCATACAGCGATCTATTCAGTTTGCATACCAAATTTTCCTTACCAGCAACTTTGAACCCATCTGGCTGAGTCATATAAATATCTTCTTCTAGGTCCCCATGCAAGAACGCAGTTTTCACATCTAGCTGCACTAGCTCTAGATCAAACTGAGCAACCAAAGCCAATAAAACACGTATGGAAGAGTGTTTAACAACTGGAGAAAATACCTCATGTAATCAATACCTTCCTTCTGAGCGTAACCCTTGGCTACCAATCTGGCTTTGAAACGAACGCCATCTTGTTCTGCAGGACCCTCCTTCTTAGTGTATACCCATTTGCACCCAATTGCCTTCTTCCCTTTTGGTAGTTGAACCACCTTCCAAGTTTGATTCTTGTAAAGAGACTGCATCTCCTCACCCATAGCTTCCTTCCACCTAGCTTTGTCTGAGTTGCTAATAGCTTCTCTGTAGGTTAAAGGAATATCTTCTTCGGTAATTGGTAGTGCATAGGCTACTGTGTCAGTATACCGAGCAGGCTTTCGTATTTCTCGCCTTGGTCTACTGACTGCAATAGAGTCCGGTTGCTGTAGAGACCTTTGGGTTGGAGCCTCTTCTTCAACTTCATCTGAAATCTCCTCTTCAATTTCAACTGGGAAGTTTATCTGTTCAGGTTGCACAGATACTCTTGGAACCTCCAACTCCACCTGCTGCGTAGTCTTCCCTGTAGAATGATCAGATTCTTCAATTTGAGAATTCTCCACCTTGCAATTTCTGACCATCTCATCATCATTGAAAGTTACATCTCGACTGATAATAACTTTCTTCAACTCGGGACACCAGAGTCTGTATCCCTTCACACCTGTGCTAAATCCCAAGAATACAGCTTTCTTGGCTCGTGGATCCAACTTGCTATCTCTGACATGGAAATATGCTGGGCAACCAAAAACATGCAATTTATCATAATCGTTAGCCGGTTTACCTGACCATACCTCAGTAGGAGTTTTTCCATCAATTGCAGCAGCTGACAACCTGTTTATAAGGTGACACGTATAATTCACAGCCTCAGCCCAAAAACTCTTGCCCAATCCGGCACTGGACAACATACATCGAACCTTCTCCAGAATAGTACGGTTCATGCGTTCTGCCACCCCATTCTGTTGCGGAGTCCTACTGACTGTGAAATGTCTCACAATCCCTTCATCCTGGCATATCTTCAAAAATGGATCCGATGTGTACTCACCGCCATTATCTGACCTGAGTTTTTTAATTCTTCTGCCAGTTTGGGTTTCGATCATTTTCTTCCATGTCAAGAAAATTCCCAAGACTTCATCTTTATGCTTCATGCTGTACACCCAAATTTTCCTGGAAAAATCATCAACAAAGGTAACAAAATAATGTTTACCTCCCAATGATGGAACCTTCGTAGGTCCCCAAACATCTGTGTGAACATAATCAAGAGTCCCTTTCGTGTTGTGAATCGCTGTGCCAAACTTGACTCTTGTCTGCTTGCCCAGAATGCAATGTTCACAGAATCCAAATTTGCCTGTCGTGGCACCATCCAACAGACCTTGCTTTGCTAGCCCTTGCAAAGCCTTCTCACCTGCATGACCCAATTTCATATGCCACAATTTATCATTATTAGGGGTTACCTTTTTCGAGTTGTCGGATATTGTGGCGACTGCTCCAACAATGGTAGTCCCTTGCAGACAATACAAATTATTTTTTCGAGTAGCTTTCATCACCACCAGTGCACCAGAAATCACTTTCATGATTCCATTCTCCATAGTGATTTTGTAGCCCTTCGATTCAAGAACACCCAAAGAAATCAGATTTTTCTTCATGTCCGGTACATACCGAACTTCTTTCAAAACTCTAGCTGATCCATCATGCAACTTCAAACGGATTTTTCCTATCCCTTTCGTCTTACAGGCGACGTCATTTCCCATAAGAACTACTCCACCATCAATCAAATCCAAACTAGAAAACCATTCCTTGTTTGGACAAATATGAAAGGTACAAGCTGAATCCATAATCCATCCCTCTGAATGGCAACCCAAAGATGTCCCAGCCAAAGCAGCATCTGAATCTGAATCTTCAGTTTCTGTGCTCACCACATTAGCTTTATGCTCCTTGCCCTTAGTTTGCAACTTAGGACAATCCTTCTTCCAGTGGCCTTTCTGACGACAAAACGCACATTCATCCTTTGCAGGAAATTTCCTGCTTGATGAAGTGCCTCTTTTCCTTGAAGCAGAACGGTTCCTACCCGAGGGTTTCTTACTTTCAGATCTGCCTCTTACTGTCAATGCCACTGACGTTCCGCTGTGTGCTTGCTTATCCTTCCTCCGATACTCATCATTTGTTAGTGCATTAGATACATCATCAAATTTAAGCGTATCTTTACCATACATTAAAGTAGTAGCAAGATGTTCATATGTATCAGGAAGCGAATTAATTAACACCACAGCTTTATCTTCATCATCAATTTTAACATCTAAATTTTGCAAATCAGCAAGTATTTTATTTAAATTATTCAAATGCTCTGGCATAGAAGTACCTTCAACATATCTGAAGCCGAAAAACTTTCTCTTCAAATAGAGCTTATTTTCAATGCCCTTGGTCATATACTTGTCCTCCAGCTTGTTCCACAGCTCCTTTGCCATAGTCTCCTTCATAACAAAATACTTCTGATCCTTTGCAAGACAGAGCCTGATTGTTCCACAAGCTTGACGATTAAGCTTTTTCCAATCTGCCTCTGACATCTCCTCTGGCTTGTCCTCCAGAGTCACATCAAGTTCTTGTTGCGCCAAGACATCCATAACTTCGCATTGCCACATGCCGAAGTTATTCCGTCCATCAAATTTTTCAACATCGAATTTTGCATTCGATACAACTGACCTCACAACCGGTATAGGTCCTCCAGATTTTGGATTTTCACCAGATTTTGACTCCGCCATCGTGGTATTTCAAATTTTTCAGCAAACACTAAATCACCCAAAACAATTGCCTAGGTCGAAACCCAGCCCTTTGATACCAATTTGTTGTGCGAAAGGTCGCGAATCTCTCACACAAACAAAAACAAGCGGAACAAATGTGATAATAGTGTTTAAAAAAAACCAAAAATTGACAACAAGACACAAGATTTACGTGGTTCGGCAATTTGCCTACGTCCACGGTGCAACGGTAGAGAGATCTTTCACTAATTCAAAAGGGGAGAATACAAAAGAGTGATAAAACACTCACAAACCCAAATCCCCAAATACACCCAAATATCCCACTCACAAGCTCTTCCTATTTTCTGCTGAGCTTTTTCTCTCTCGGTGTATTTCACTATCTCTCTCTCCTCTTGCTCTTTTTTCACACATCCAAATGGTCGAATGGCCTTTTTCTTTTATAAGCCAAAGCCTTCTCCCATTTATTCATTTCTTATTAAATAAGAGCCACCATTCTTGACTTTGACCAATGCTAGCAAAGAGCTTCAATTTTTCTTTCGGTGGCCAGCACACATTCATAAATGAAGAGCCTCCTTTGTTGACTAAAGGAAAATCTAAGGAGTTAATGCAAAGGACAAACTGCTGCACAAAGTCTTCATACGGTGTAATGGGTTGGCAGGATGACAGCTCATATGTTGGGCGCAGCTTTAAGAGAAATGGCAGCAGCCCACAATTCCAGCCTGGTTTTCTCCAAAGCTTGACAAAAGGAATACCATAGCAGCTTCTTTCGGTGGGCATTAATTGTCAAGCAGAATATGTTGACTAATATGAGCCAATTTTTCAACAATGTATTCATCTGTTAAACACAGAGAGAGACAGTGGAGGCTTCTGGGAATGGAGCTTGCTGCAACATGTTTGAGAGTTGATGCTTCTGCACTTGCCTTCACCACCTCCCTTTCAAGTCTCCCGATCTGTGCAGAAAGGAATGAGACTATTGAAATAGAAGCATGGTTGTATTGGCATGGCTGAAATTTTTATCCAGTAAAAATGGAATTCTTCAGGATTCCTCCTCCAAAATGCTACTTAGAGAATAAACCCTACATATTATGCAACAAACCATTGCCCATAACATGATAGCGAATGTCCTCGAGTCATATCGGCCGCTCTTCAAATTTGAAACAAGTTGGCTGAAAGAGTCTGATGGCTCGATTTCATTTGAAATTTCCTCTTCATTCACTTGATTCAGAGTCCTGTAAAGATCTCCAGACAGCTTCGGCTGCACCATTAGCGGCACAGGTAAACATCGAGTTGGCATAAATAAATCATTTTCCCTAAAATAAATTAACAATTAGCCACACAACATCGTGGAATCCTTGAGGGATGTCAAGGAAGAGAGAATAAGCTACTAACCCCTGTCTTATCAACATGACCAAGAAGCCTTGGTCCGAATGACAAGCCTGGACAATTAAAGTAAAGAAAAAGAAAGTGGGAGTCACAAACCAAGATGAGATTTAGCTCAAACCAGACAACTGAAATGAACAATTGGGCTAATGCGTGAGATTTATCTCGGCGAGGGAATTTACAAGAATCATGGCAATACGACACGCGCAAGATTACAGTACCAAGTGATGGGTACTTGTTGACACCGTCGAGGCAAACAAGAGCGACAGGGACAAAGACGAAGGGCGACAGAAGGGCTAGGAATAGGGAGGCACGGACGAAGGTTCTTTTAAAGGAGCGCGGAGCTGCGACCTTCCTCGGCTCTATGAAATCGTAGCTACTTGAGATCGCTATGCTTCTCATGCTAGTAGCCTAGTACAGATATCGAACTGTACCGTCGTCTCTGCAGCCTCTTGGTCTTCCCAAAACCCGAGAACCCCACCGCCGAATCCCCGCGGAAAAGCCAACAAGGAGGCTCGACATCGGATCCACCTCTGCAACAGCCCCGACTACCGATCAGCAAAGGCCCTGGAAATGGAGTCCGAGAACGCGGTGCTTTCTTCAAATTTGTTCTTCTGGCGGGTCGGCCGACGCGCGCGCAGTCCGGTGATACTGTTTGGGCCGGTTAGTGTGAACCCAGGCCCGGATTTTATGTGGGCAGAAAATAATTTTAAGTCAAAATATAAAAATTTAAAATAATAATATTTATTAAAAATTCAGTAGTGTGATTATATGGTCATGAAGTCCTCTGACATTTTGTCGATCTTCCGTGTATTAAAAATGAAAATATTTTACTTAGGTCATTGTTGTAATTTTCCTAAATTGAATAATGTTTGATTGTCCTTTACACTTTGCATGGTCTTCAACATGCATGCTTAGTGTTGAAAATGAAATTGCATTGTAAATGTTAATTTTATGGAGTTTTTTTTTAAATAAGTTTTTTAAAAAAATATTTTTTTAAAACAGGCTAGGTTAAATCTTTTTTCGAAAATACGCCACAAAGGCAGCATCCACGATGCCGTCTTTCCCCTAAAACAGAAAAAAAAAAAATTAGAAATTTTTTATTTTTATTTTTTGTTTTGTTTATATATAAACAAAACAAAACAAAAAATTAAAATAATTTTTTCAACAGAATTTATCCGATATTTAAAATCCAGCAGTACTGTCATTACACCAGTCTAGATTCTGACAGAACCTCTCACCCAGAGCTCCCTTTTATAAGAGAGCTTATCCTGGAAATCATTCTGCATTTTCGATATGAGATTCTGGTTCTCCATTTCCTGCACAGAACATTCTGCATTTCTGATATGGAATTCTGTTTCAAGTACGTGACTTTGAAAGACTATAAAATATAAACTATAAGACCAATATAAATGAAACTTAAAATATGGATTAAACATATAAAAAATAGTTGAAAACAAAAAGAATTTTATAAAAAATGATGATAAAAAATAATTTATAGGCTTTCAAAACCACTTACTTGAAACTTAAAAAGTTTCAAGTACGTGACTTTGAAAGCCTATAAAATATAAATTATAAGACCAATATAAATGAAACTTAATACATGGATTAAACATATAACAAATAGTTGAAAATAAAAAGAATTTCGTAAAAAATATTGATGAAAAATAATTTATAAGCTTTCAAAACCACCAACATGAAACTTAAAAATGTTTCAAGCACGTGACTTTGAAACCCTATAAAATATAAACTATAAGACCGATATAAATGAAACTTAAAACACGGATTAAACATATAACAAATAGTCGAAAATAAAAAGAATTTCGTAAAAAATGTTCATGAAAAATAATTTATAAGCTTTCAAAACCACCTACTAGAAACTTAAAACTGATTAAAGTATGTGGTTTTGAAAGACTAAAATATAAACTATAAGACCGATATAATTTAAAGTTAAAACATGGATTAAACATATAATAATTTATTTAATTATTAAATTAATATTATTAATAATTAATTATATAATAATTAATTAGTTAATTAGAAATTATTAACAATTAATTATATAATAATTAACCAATTAATTAGTAATATAATTATTCAGTTTATAATAGTTAATTAGTTAATTGGTAATATAATTATAAATTATATTTATCCATTATAATTAATAATTAGTAATTATTCAAAATTATTATATAATAATTAATTAGTTAATTGGTAATATAATTATTAATTATATAATAGTTAATTGGTTAATTAGTAATATAATTACAAATTAAAATTATTCATTATAATTATTAATTATAATTATTCATTATAATTACTAATTATAATTATTCATTATAATTACTAATTATAATTATTCATTATAATTACTAATTATAATTATTAATTATTAATTATTAATTATTATTTTGTTAATTAATAATATAATTACTAATTATATAACTATTAATTGTATAATAATTAGTTAGTTAATTAGTAATTATTAATAATAAACTATATGATAAATAATTAGTTAATTATTAATATAATTAGTAAATTAGTAATATAATTATCAATTATTTAATAATTAATTAGTTACTTAGAAATATAATTATTAATTATATAATAATTAATTAGTTAATTAGTAATATAATTATTAACTATATAATTTGTAATTAGTTAATTAGTATTTATTAATCATTAATTATATAATAACTAATTAGTTAATTGGTAATATAATTATTAATTATATAATAGTTAATTAGTTACTTTTTTGAGAAAGATAGAGTCGAGGCCCTTTTTATGATTAGTTAATTAGTAATATAATTATAAATTATAATTATTCATTATAATTATTAATTAGTATTTATTAAAAATTATTATATAATAATTAATTAGTTAATTGGTAATATAATTATTAATTATATAATAGTTAATTAGTTAATTAGTAATATAATTATTCGTTATAATTATTAATTAGTAATTATTAAAAATTATTATATAATAATTAAGTAGTTAATTAGTAATATAATTATTCATTATAATTATTCATTATAATTATTCATTATAACTATTAATTATTAATTATTAATTATTAATTAGTTAATTATTAATATAATTATCAATTATATAACTATTAATTGTATAATAGTTAGTTAGTTAATTAGTAATTATTAATAATTAATTATACAATAATTAAATAGTTAATTAGAAATATAATTAGTTATTTACTAATATAATTATTAACTATTTAATAATTAATTAGTTACTTAGTAATATAATTATTGATTGTATAATAATTAATTAGTTAATTAGTAATATAATTATTAATTATATAATTTGAAGATAGTTAATTAGTAATTATTAATCATTAATTTTATAATAAATAATTAGTTAATTAGTAATATAATTATTAAATATATAATAGTTAATTTGTTAATTTTTTGAGATAGATAGAGTCGAGGTCGTTTTTATAATTAGTTAATTAGTAATATAATTATAAATTATAATTATTCATTATGATTATTAATTAGTATTTATTAAAAATTATTATATAGTAATTAGTTAGTTAATTGGTAATATAATTATTAATTATATAATAGTTAATTAGTTAATTAGTAATATAATTATAAATTATAATTTTTCATTGTAATTATTAAATTGTAATTATTAAAAGTCATTATATTACCAATTAATTTGTTAATTATTATATAATTAATTATTAATAATATTAATCTAATAATTACATAATTTATTATATGTTTAATTCATGTTTTAACTGTAAATTATATCGGTCTAATAATTTATATTTTATAGTCTTTCAAAACCACATACTTTAATCATTTTTAATGTCGCCTTTCGCCCGAAGCCTAAAGGCGGCACCTGCTCTGCCGCCTTTAGTGCTTATTTTTTTTAAAAAAAATTAACCTAGACGTTTTTTTAAAATATTTTTTTCAAAAAACGTATTTTAAAAAAAAATCCTAATTTTATGTGTTGCATGCTTTGATTATTTTTATCATGAAAAATTGGTAACTTTTGTTATGGAAAATATATTTGTGTAATGGATTTGGTGTTTGTCTTTCTCATTGGATCATTTTGTGCGAGTTTATGTACCGTTGGGTTGTTGCTTCACGTGCGGGCCTTTGGTTGGGCCTTGATTATAGCACTTATTGCTAATTTGTTGTGCTCGGTTTGTTCTTTGGTGATTAGTGTCTTTTTGTTTGGCGTGATACTTATCATTGATTTAATTTACTTATGCCCCCCATGGTAGCTCGATGTGTGTGTATGTGCCTTTTCAATCTCTAGCTTGGGTGCAATCTGTGCTTGTTAGCTCAATCAACTTAGTTGATATCGCGTGCCCATCAGGTCATTCATCTATTTATTATTCTTGTGAGCTTCATGATCTTTCCATACACCCTCGATCGACCATGTGACCTGCCTAGTCTGCCACGCCATCATCTCTTGTTCTTTCGCTTAGCTAGTATGATTATCACACCCATTTGTATCTCCAAGGAGGTCTTTGTCGTTTCAATTGACATTCTCGGTGCAATGACCCATGTCGTTGTGAGTTTTGAAATTCAGGATAATTTAAATTTTTTGGTTTGGAGAGGGGTTGGGGTGACCCTGTTGTTGAGATTTTTGCTAGAGGTGGCTCATCACACTATGACAAAGAGGGTGTTGGGGACGGAGCCCGATGTCGCAGCGGAATCAATTGCAAAAGAAAGAAAATTCACCCGAAGTATTTTATTTCACCTGAATGAATTTTACACATCACCTGAAGGAATTTTACAATGCACTTGAAGAATTTTTATCTCAACAGCCAGAGGATTTTTTCTCTCATCTGAAGTCATTTTTCACACATGTGGACATACTATGTTGTTGTACCATTGATCATCACAACTAAGACATGCCGCTTGATCTTCGCGACCAAGAGGACTTTCGATACATGATTCTTCATCGTGAATCTTTTTGCACACCGTCGTCAACAATTCTATCGCCATCGTCTTCGTCATCTCTTAGCACAAGCTACCGCAAATGTGGTAGCCCCTTCCCGATTATCTCTCGGTGGCTACATCTTGGCCTACCCCCTTCCATCGTTGTTGCCTTTCGCCTACCTTTTATATAAGGTTTGATGATGCTCAATCTTTCAAAAAAGCATGTTGAGTTTTTAAAAACTCTCCATTTTTTGTTGTGACTCGGTCAACAAAAAAATATGTCAAGTAATTCAAATTTTAAGATCATTCCCAACAATCTCCACCGTGATTTAAAATTTGAATATTCCATCATCATCTTCTCCACCATTGTCATCATGATTGTTGGCTCCGCCATCATTGACTCGACCATGATCAGATATGTCGCATCAACTCCACCTTAGTCAGATCTTTATCTGCATCGGATCATCCATGTCAACACTAACATGATTCATCCACTGCTGAAAAAATAGCCTATACCAATAGTTTGGAGGGTTGTTGGGTGATTTGGTGTTGGGATAAACCTATCCCAACAGTTTTGGAAAAGCCGTTGGGATAGGTAATGTAAAATAAAATACGTAGTTGATGATTGATCTCATGACCTACACCGTATATATCAAAGACCTAACCACTATGCTATAGTTATTTTTGTGAATATATTTGGATATATATATATATATATATATATAATTTATATATTGATTTATTTGATGATATTTGACAAAAGAATTCATAAAAAATAAGGGTATATATCCCAACGGTTTTGATAACCGTTGGAATAGACACAAAAATGTTCAGAACCGTTGGGATAAGACTAATTTTTGGATATATCCCAACGGTTTTGGGATAACCATTGGGATAAAACTATTTTTTATCTATCTCAGTGGTTTTACAAAACCATTCAGATAACTTTATCATATCCCAATGGTTTTGGGATAACCATTGGGATAAAACTAATTTTTTGGATCCATCCCAACGGTTTTACAAAACTGTTGGGATAGCCTTATATTACATGTCCTATCCCAATGGTTATGAAGAACTGTTGGGATATGGGCGTTGGTATAGGTAGGATTCCCAGTAGTGATCACGCCCATTAAATGTGTCATCTTTGCAGATCTATGACAAACTCCTCAATGTGACACCATCGCTACATCCTGATCTTTTCATGTCGGAATCGTGAACCTCTTCTAACAATGGTTGTTGGGGTGGAGCCTGACGTTGCAGCAGAATCAGTCACAAAAGGTAGAAAATTCACTCAAAGGATTTTTTTCACCCGGACGAATTTTACACCTCACTCAAAGGAATTTTACAATGCACCCGAATGTTTTTTATCTTAACACCCGGATGAATTTTTCTCTCACCCGAAGACATTTTCACACACACATGGACATACCATTTTGTTGTACTGTCATTCATCACAACCACGACACACAACTTGATCTCGCAAGTAAAAAGACTTTCGATACATGGCTCTCTATCGTGAATTTTTTCACACGCAGTTGTCAATAATTCTCTTATCACAGTCGCACAACATCGTCTTCGTCATCTATTCACACAAGCTACTACAAATACGGCAGCCGATTCCTAGTTATCTCTTAGTGACTACATATTGGCCTACACCCTTCTATCATTGTTGCCTTCTGCCTGCCTTTTATTAAAGGTTTGATGCTGACCCATTTTTCAAAAAAGCACATTGGGTTTTTCAAAACTCACTATTTTTTTGTTGTGACTCGGTCAACAAAAAAAACATCCCAAGTAATTCAAAATTTAAAATCACTCCCAACAGGGGGATTATTTCTTGATAAGGGGCTGATGAAGGATCACACTATAACTGAGGGAGGCACAATAGGTTCCCGGTGTAGTGAAATCATGCAGTGGTGAGTGATGTATTAAAATATCTTTTAATATTGAGTTGCCCGAAACCTCAAATGTGGATCTTGCACGTAAAATTTATAATTAATTTATTTAATATTAGAAGAAATGAATACTCGATCTGATAATTCTTTCATTGATGTAGACATCGATCATCCAAAAAGACCCTTTTGAGTCGCCTTTGTCGAGATGTGAGGATCCAATGATAAAATCCCTCTAACGGTGATCCACACGTACTCCTTTAATCTTTGAGCAATGTTAATCAATCACCAGGTGCTAGCATGGTGGATAGATTGTCTTGCGTTATTCTTATTGATCATTTGTCCTTGGATCTTGAAGGGATCTCTCTTGTGTTTCACGTTCTTGAGACAAAGAGAGAAAGGAGGAGTCTAGGAAGAGTTTCGTTGTGTGCAACGTGTAACGACCTGACTTTTTACGAAGGTATAGATCGTTTGTTTTCTAGTGTAATTCTTGGTTTTGACATAATATGAATGCCTAGTAAGACTATAGAGGAAACAAGGGTATCTGGGGCTTGTTCAGATCCTAGATCCCTACTTTTTGGAGAAAAAAATTGGGTTGCACGGTTAGTAGTAACTGTGCATCCCAGTTCTCAAGATTAAACTGTGTGGGTGTCTCGGTGCATAGTAGAGGGCGCATGATTTTACCTTCGTGTGACCCAGGGCACATTCCTATGCATGTGCTGAAAACTTTTTAGTAGAGGGAAAATGCATGGTCGGCGCACATTCTGTCTAACCGTGCACCATGACCGCGCGTGGGGGGTCTTGAGTTAGTGTTGGGCACACAGTTGGTGCACGGTTTGGCCAACCATGTGACCCAGTTTAAAAGGGGTGAAAAGACTATTTTTCCCTTGGTTCCTTAAAAACTTAACCATCCCCTTTATTTCTTATTTCCTCTAGTGGTCACCCCTCTCCCTCTCATTGAATATCCCAAGCCTACTCACATGGGATTTGATCTTGTTTCACCATTCGACATCCGAATCAATAGTCATTAATCTTGTTGGATAACTATCAGTGAGTTATTCATTCCTTAGTCTCCTTTTATCATTTGTCTTCCTATCGATGATGCTATTTTGGTGCAAGATGATATTCCCTATTTTCAGGGTATTCATTTGTTCTTGAATTTTCTTCCGATCCAGTACAAACTAATAACCAATACTGGATGAGTATTCTTCTACGGGCATAAGGTAGGTGGTCTATACCTTTTTCTTCAAAGTCTAGTGGTTTATATCTTCTTACCGTTGTTCCTCATGCCAAACTTTTCAGGCGTTTCTTCCTAAATTAATAAACCCTCAAGTTAAATGTTAAATTCATGTCTAAGACATGCCATGACACCCTTATATAAGGTTGGGGGTTGTTGACCTCAACCTAAACCGCCTTTGGGGTGTGTTATTCCCTTTGACTGTGAATATGACACCCTTGGGGTGTGTTGAGCTTGTTTTACATTATTGGGAATTGAATATGGTAATAAAGTGAAATGTTAAAGGTTGTAAGCACCCTATATAGAACCTTGTCATTTGTATATGAACGGTGTGAAATGGTTAATCCACATGGCTTGTATATGATTATGAAGAGATTAATTAAATGATTAATGAAATGATTTATATAATGGCGAATGATTTGGTTATGATGATAATGGGGTTCATGGTATGGAACCACTGACCCACTTGGATTCCTTGGACATTTCTACTTCAAGGATCCAACATACTTGGATTCTTTAGACATTTATACTCCTTGGATCTGATTTACTTAAGCTACTTGGATGCCTTAGACATTTCTACTCCTTGGATCTGATTTACTTAACCTACTTGGATGCCTTTTACATTTCTACTCATTAGATCCAATAACCCATTAGGATGCCTTGGACATTTCTACTCATTGGATTCGATGAATTTTTAGAATGCCTTGGACATTTCTACTCCTTGGATCTGACGACTTGATAGGATTCCTTGGACATTTCTACTCTTTGGATCTGATATATTCGACCCATTTGGATGCCTTGGACATTTTTACTCTGATCAAATCTATTTAACCTACTAGGATTACCTGGACATTTCTATTCCTTAGATCCTGGATATGTTGGAATGATACTTGATTACTCGACGTAGGTCGTTGTTGATGCTTTATCACGATTTACAGTTAGCCCTTATGATTTAGTTACTTGATTAGAGTGATCCTTGAAAGACTAGACAATATCACTTCTACTTTTTTTACTCGTGTTATATTTTCACACTACTTTAGCTTATATGAACAAACTGGACTTACTATAGACACCATTGGTGGTGGCCTACTAAGTGTTATCTTACACCCTGTTCGGGCCACCGTTTAGTAACTGGACAGACTTCATGGAAGTAGGTAGGGATAGGGGCAAGCACCCGCTTGGTGATGCTTGATTGATTGTTACATAGGAGTAGGGGAGCACATGACCGGGTTATGGCTCATGATGCTATCTAGAGATAGTTTCTTTTTGGTCTTTTTTTACTTTTGATATATGTTTTGTACTAGATGTATGTTGCCATATATTTCATGTCTTTAGTATAACTTCATGACATACACATCATTTTGTATATAACGCTGCCCTTGGATTTGATTATTATTATTATTGTCTGGATAATTTATCTTATGTTGCCGGTTGATATTATGATTCTGACTTGTGTTTATTTATGATATCATTGTGCTACTCTACTTATGAGGGTATAGTCTACCCATCATTCCATCATAGACCCTCACCACTATCCGGAAGCCACTAACATATGGGGAGGCACACTTGAGGCCTTGGAACCCATTGGCTCGGGGCACTGTTTAGTGGATCCCAGGTTGGGATGTTACACAACGATTCTCAAGTTTCAATTTTTGGATGCAATACACAATAAACATAATGGTCTATTTATAGAGTTAGGGTTTAGGTTAAAATAATTATTTAATTGCGTGTCAACCCTTAAATAATATAATAATCCTTAACAAACCCCATGCCACATAATAATAATAATAATAATAATATTATTATTATTATTATTATTATTATTATTATTATTATTGTGGCGCATGCCAATTTTCACAATAACAAATATTATTTAACCAGCTTGTTAATTAATATTTGTCGCCAGATTCGGTCTAGGTCCATTTGAACTCCTTTATAATTTATTGAACTCCAAATAAATATTTAATTTGAATATTTCATTCATCAATAAACATTTGCGATTGATAAAACATGACTAAAATCTTCTCTCAGTCTTGAAAAAAATATTTATTCAATTAATTAAATTAAAATATAATTTAATCGAGATCATAAAAAACACTTAGCGTGTGACCTGCTAGGATTTTTTCCCATTGGTATTAGGTGGACTTGCTTAAATTCCAAGATTACTATCTAGAAATGGGTCAATATAGATAAGAGAAAGAACATAATGTCACAAAGATGACAACCACATATGAATGATCATTGTGTAATATAATCTCTTTATCACAATATCTCATCAAGCATGTTGCACATATGTGTTACAAATCTATATGCTTGATATGTCTTTTTTTGAATAACTGAAATAAACTCTTCATTTCACCATGAACATGAAATTTAATGCGATGGTTCTATTCTAATCAAAGATCTGAAATATAAACTTCCATAAAGATGGAAGACACATGTAACATCCTCATTTTTTTAAAATAATATTAAAAACTCACTTTTGTTAAATTAATTACAAGTATTCTGGTGAGAAAATTTGAATTTTTAATACTTGTGTTTATTATAGCTTTATAAAAGGATAAGAAACCTTTTTAACATTTTAGAATATTCTATAAAATATTTTTGGAGTTAGACGCTCAGTCAACATGAGATTCCAAGGCCCGTAGATGCACAACGCTGTTAGAATAAAAATATTAAATATATTTTATTCATACACATGTGTGTTTATTTACAAAAAAATGAAATAAATCCCAAACGATGCATCATATGAGAAATTTGAGGTCATTATTAGATCCAGAACATGGGGTTTACACTAGGTGGGGTATAAATTTTATGTGTGTCGGGTGTTTGAAAACACCGCACGTGATAATATATTTTTTATATTTAAATAATTTATTATTCTATTTTTTAAATAATAAATAATTAATATATCTCAAACGGTGTATCGTATGAGAAATTTAAGACCATCGTTAGGTCTGAGATGTGGGATTTACCCTATGTGGGGTATAACATTTGCGAGCGTCAGACGTTTTGTCAGATCACATGCGAGCATATATTTTTTGATTTTTGAATATTTTTTTGGGAAGAAAAAAAATATAATAATAATAATTTTGTTATTATTTTTATTATTTGTGTCAAATATAAAAATTGAAATATACATGTGTAGTTAATAATGGTGTTACAGTGAAAATAATAAGTGGTTAATGTAATAATGGTGATATTAGCTAACGAGTCTGTACCTGAGTGGTAGATACTCCTTCTTGGCATCCAAAAGACTCAGGATCAAATCTGGATGTGGGTGAATTTCTAGGTTAATATAGAATTTACTATATCAGGTACTGTGTGGTACTATGGCGGCCAAAACTATTCATCATATTTGGGCCTTTTGCTATTGGATTGGGCCTATGGGTCTTAGGGCCTTCAGGCCACCAAAAGGCCTTCAGGCCACAGGGCCTTCAGGCCACAGGGATTTCAGACCACCAATGGCCTTAGGGCCATAGGGCTTTTAGTCCACAGAGATCAAGAAGCAGCCCAAGCAGACCATATAGGAGTAGGACCGAAAGAGGATTCAAGAGAAAAGTAGAAACCACTAAGCAGAGCTAACCAGATTAGAAGAATGAGAGGGTATGACAACTGTCATCGGTACCAAACACCGTGCATCTCTATGCAGGGTAACGCTATCCAATAATCCATGAGAGGTGGGGAGATAGGTGTCTTCATGATGTAGATGCTGGGGAGGGTTTGTTTTAAGTGTGTCAGGTCTTAGGCCTTCAAATGTCATGTATTGGGACTTGTGCCTCAGGGCCTTCGGGTCATGTTTGGGCCTTGTGCCTTGGGCCTACAGGTCATGTAAGGGTTCCCCCTAAACCATTAAAAGGGGGATTATCCAAAAACTAATAAAAATATAAGGCCTTAGGGATTTCAGTGGTAATAATGGTGATATTATTAATTATTCCAAATACATGAAAATGTATGATTAATATTAATTTATTAACTATTTGATGGTTTTTGTTAAAATTCCAACGGTGGAAATGATGAGTTATATTTAATAATTATTATTATTGTTATTGTAATTATTATTATTATTAAATTAAGAATATAATATTGAAGTGTATATGTATATAATGTGCACATATATTTATATGGGATAAATATTTATGTATATATACATGTGCGGGTGTATATATGCATATACAGATGGGTATATATATATAACATGTATATATGGGTTAAATAAATATAAATATATATATGTGAGGGTGTAAATATATATATATATATACATATATTAATGATGACTTTTAATTAATGAATGGTTAAATGTGAAATAAATGAGGTTGATGAAAAGTATAATAAATGGTGAAATTAAAAGGAGAAATATTTAAATAAATTTTTAATGGGGTGTACATTGAAGAAGGATGAGGTTTATGCATAATGCATTGAAGATAAGTTTCATTAATAATGAATTAATAATAATAATAATAATAATAAATAAATAAATAAAATTAAATATATTTTTCTTTATATAAGGTGTTGAAGTGGGGAGGTTTGGTGTGCAACCTACAGGTGAAACCCATTTCTCACTCACAACTATCTCCCTCTCACTCCCTCTCTCCTCCATTATTATTTTTATTTCTTCCAAACTTCAATCCTAAATAACTTCTTCGATATTGATCGGATTGATGTGCCATTGGTGTTGTTGGGTTCATCTTGAAGAGAATATTTTTAAACATATTTTTTTTATGAAAGCAATGAGGTTTTGGTGGTACAGTTAAACATGGATGTCAACTCTCATCATCAGTCGTTGTTGCACCTAAGGTAGGAAGTTCTTAACTTTAGTGCATGTTTTATATGGGTTATTGGCATGATTATTGGTGTGTGTGTGTGTGTATAATTAGAAATTTCCTTATTTTTTGGCTCTCGTTATACACATATTTCCATGTTATGATTTATGTGTGTCTTGATTGATATTCAAGCTTGACTTGTGATCACATGTGGGTGTGTGTGTGGCCCGTGAGACCTGTTGTGATAATTGTAGCTATGAGTCTTTGATTGACATATTATGATTATGCATGTTGATATGATTTATACCATGTTGTATTACTCAAATGTGTGTGTGTATATCTTTTCTCAAACTCATGATATGTTATGTACAATGCCAATGTTTCCTTGTGATATTTTTCTATATTCTATGTTGTTGTGTTATGCATGGTACCAAAGTGACAGGTGGACCCGTCGAGGCTCGGTAGCCCTAGAGGGTGAGCATGTTCAGATGTTGCATGTGACTTGATGATGAGACTGAGATGGACGATGAGGCATGATAGTGTAGTGCGGCCTGACCTGGGGGCACGATGATCATGAGTGATCAAACCCATATGTGAAGACCATGGAGCATGACGATCATGAGTGGCCAGAACTGCATGGAAACAGTGGGGCATGATGGTCTTTGTGATCTAGACCGAAGATAGAGCTGAGTCATGATGGTTTAGTATGGTCTAACATGGAGGTATAGGGCCAGTATGACTATCGAGCAACTTGAGGCTGGATCTGAAGTTGAGACGTTTCAATGATTGTTTCGATGTTTTTCTAGTATGGAGCCAAAGAAGGTATGATTGAGGGTCTGTGGCAGCTTGGTTACTGCATGACCACTTAGTTATGGATTGTGTGTTTATATGCTTATTACACATTGATTATGGCATACACTTGTTGTAACAGCCCGAAATTTTTTAATAAATCTTGTTTCCTGATTTCATGTGTTATTTTATTTTATTTTTATACTCAACAAAAATGTTTTATTTGATAAACATGATTATAATTAAAATAATACCATTGGTTTTTGAGTGTTATATGACCATCGGTCAATATGACCGCCGTGAACAAAATGTTTTGATTATTGTCTCTAAATATAAGTAATCTTGGTTAATTATTATAGAAAGAAGATTTGATGGCCTCACCTAGTAGTCATGGACCGATCGAAGCCCATCTAACAGAGCTTGGTAAGGAGGTAACACCATTGGCCTTTGCTCTGGACCAAACCCAAGCCGAACTTCATCATGTGAAGCTAGAACGGAATCGCCTTCGCGAGAAGTTCAAACTGATAGAAATTACTACTCGGGCAATGTTGACCGAGCCGCCCCAAGATTCTATCACCCTAGCACACCTTACTCTTAGGTCCTATGCTGGTATTATAAGGGGCTATGTAACGAGACCGTAATTGCCTTGTGTAATCCTTGTTTTAAATAAAAATTGGGATTTCTTCTTATGATGAAGTTTATGAATTTTCAAATGACTGGATAAAAATAGTATGCATATTTTTGATGAATTTTAAAAAGGATATTTTAAAAAAATGTTTGTGTAAACCTTAAATAATTTAAAATGTGTAATGATTCTCAAAAAATGTTCTTCTACAATTATGTTCAGTACGAAATTTAGAGTCTAATAAGATCAACATGATTTTTGATGAATAGTAAATTGTGAATAGTGATTTTACTCTTAGGATTAGTAATGTGACCAAATGGATTAGTAATCTCACTTAAAGAAAGTTTTAAAATAATCTAGGCACCTTGATTAAGTAATGTGATTCAATAAAATGGTTAAATAACGGTTTCATTAATTATTATTCAAGTATTAGTTTTTTCGGGTGAATAGTGTTTTTTAATTAAAAAATTAATTAAAAATATTTAGAAAATTATTTTTAGAAAATGGATTTCATTTTTGAACTCAGAGCATCGATATTATGTTAAGGTAATTTTTGGAGATTTTTCTGAAAAAAATGAATCTTCGGTGAATAGTGAATTTATTTAAAAATTGAATTAAAAATATTTAGAAAATTATTTTTATAAAATGGAGTTCATTTTTGAAATCATAGCATTGATATTTGGTTAGTGTGAAATTTTGGGATTTTTCTGAGAAAGTTGAAATTTCAGTGAATAGTAAAAATGCAGTTTTAGGGTTTCGGTATGTTTAGTGACATCATAGCTGTGTCATGATGATGTCATGAGATATTTTGAGGGTTTTCCGGCCAAGGGTGATGAATTATTGTTGTGGGGGCCCCATGTGGCCTAACTCCATGATAAATGCCAAGGGAGAGCACATGGGTTTGAGAAAAGCACATGTGAGGTGTCCTTTGGCCATTAATGCCTTGTCCCCTCACTTTCCCTATAAATACCAAGCCCTCCTCTCTTCAATTCGACTCCCCACTCTTCCCCAACGAAGTTCTGGTCTCATTACCTCCCAAGTATCCCTCCCAAGGTGCCCCCAAGCCCTCAAGGTCCCAACCTTTGAGGTTTAAGAGTTACATTTTAAGGTAAGGGATCCGACCCCTCTCTTTCTTTTCATGTAATCTCTTTTATGTCATTCCTTTTATGATCCATGTTTTTATGTGAGAGGATGTTCTTTTATATTCCTCTTACTGCCCTTTCATGTTTATATGATGAGAGATCCCCTCTTACTCTCATCATTTCATTTTATGAAAGTTTAAGTGACGCCGTTAGGCTGCCGAATTTTTAAGGGATTCTTTCACCCTTCTCATTTTTCAAGTTCGATTTTCATGTCAAGTCTTTCAAGTTCCTTTTTATTATGTTGGGGTATGATCTCTATATCTATAATACTGATATCTTATGATCATATGATGAGGGACCCTATTTGATCTTGTCAATTCTTTTTTATTGAAGTTTAAGTGACGCCGTTAGGCTGCCGAATTTTCATAAGAGAAATCTAATTTCTGTCTTCCTTCCATGTTTTTCATTTCAAATGGTATGTCCTTAAAATTTCATTACCATGTCCATATATCCTTCTTATTCTGTCCCCTACTGTTTTATGGATCATTTATGAGTGGGTGACCCATGGCCCCTCTCTTTTCAATGTTTTCTAAAACCTTGTAACATAGCCGTTATGCTCCAGAATTTTTGTCTCAAAATGCCTCTCTCTCTTTTCTCAAAAATTATTTTATGTTATAAAGTGAATACACAAAGATCTTATTTCTACAAGGGTATTCACATATATATCAAAATGTTCTATTTTAAATTCTGGGATTTACATACATGAGACCCACTTTCCCTTTCCGTGGGTTTAAAGTGACGTAAAGATCATGTCCTTAAAGCAGTTTTTAAAACGTTATGATTATGAAATGAAACACATTTATTGTATGCTATATGGGTTATTTATGAAATGTTTAATGATGATATATGTGGCTCACATGATAATAAAGGCAAATTTAAGGGTGCGCCCTGATAGCGCTCCAATGCATTGGGTAATGATGTAACCACTAGAGATTACAATTTTCACGATACCTTGGTGAATAACCTTGGTAATTTTCAAATGACACCTTGGGGATGGACCTTGGTGATATGTTCATGATTTTCTATGTTAAATGATGTAGCCACATCTTCAAGTTATGAAAAATGTTGTTTTTATTATGAAATGCCTCATGATTTCTTCCTCATGCCTTAAAGTTCTTTTCATGTTCTTATTGAAGTATATCAAGTTCACATGTAAAATGTTCCTCTTGTTTCCCTTACTGGGCATCCTGCTCACCCTTTCTTTTGATGTATGTCCCCAGGTTATGAGATGCAGAAATGAACCTAGGATGAACTTAAGGAGAAGCCTTTCAAGTGTTTAAGAAGAATGTTTTTTCTTGTTTTCATGTTTTATGTTCCTGGTTTCCAAGACACTAGACCTTAAAGATCCCCAGTTTTGTGTAATGTAATGAAAGTTTATGTTATAAAAAGGCGGGATGCTATAGTTGGTATCAGAGGATGGTTTAGTTATTTGTGGAAATTAGGATATAAAAACTTTAGGAAGAACCCTATAGAAAAGTTTAAATATAGGAAAACTTCCTGGTATTTTGGTAAGTATTGAGTAAGTGGTTTATCAAACAAATACATCCATGTCTGGATACGAGCAGGTAGAGGCGGCTCTGGCACAGATGTACATAGGGGTAAAACCCGAAAACACCACTTTGAGCTAGACTCGAACGGGAACTGGTACACGACAACGGGCCTTGCTACACTCTTGGTTACGACACTCCCGGGGGATATGCTTTGGTAAATTCATAAGCTTAGTATGAACCATTACTAAAGGAACAAAGATAAAATAAAATAAAGATTCACATAAGAATATATGATCATGGATAACCTAGACTGGAACCTAGGGGATCACAAGTTAGGGTATACTTTTCTTCTACAAGTTATCCTTATATGATTTAAGATCCTTTTCATGATTATTGGTTAAGTATTTAAGCCTCTAATTATAATTTCTCTTCTTAGCTAATGGTGGGAGATGGAAGAACATGTCCCAATAACCAATGTGATAGGAAATGCAACGATTTCCATATTAATATGAAATGGATGATTATGGGATTAAAAGATGATTATTAATTTGGAAGACGTTCACTATTTTGAGGACCATATATGATATATTACTACCGTATTTTCATTGAGGAGTAAGGTTGACTTATATTTTGAAGAATCAATGAATTTAAGGTGGACTTATAGTAATTTAGGTTACTTACGGGAATGATTAACCTATCTTGGGTAAAATATGTTTAAGTTATCTACTTTTGTTATAAGATGTTAGGAGTGGTTGATGTTGTTTGGAGATGAACAATGAAGTTTATTTTGGAAGACTATGTTATCAAGTCCTTCTTGTATTTGGGTTTCAATCTTAGTTTGGTTTACTTTGAGGAATTTTAAGGACTGTTATTTATGGAATGGTCTATGATGAACCTTGGGTATTACCATGGAACTTTGAAGATTTAAAAGTAGTTTCCATTCCTATGGGATTCTTTTCGAAGAGTTGTTTTACCTTACCCTTTCTAATTTTGGGATAATGTTTAAAGATAGAAGAAATAGATAGTTGATCTTTTGTGGATTATGTGATTCTCTAGAAGATGATTCTTGTGTTTTGATGAGACCAAGTAGTTTTGAATGCTCATCGTTTGGAGAAAAGATTAGTTTTGGTAGAAACTTATTAAAGTATGAAACTCTACATGAAGGTAGATATATTTCCTTATGTTTTTTATCTATGTTGTAAATGAATTCCTCAAAGTTATGAAAAGGAACGTAAAACAAAAACGTTGTTGGTTTACGTTTCCTACTGGGTAAATCAAAGACCGCTTACACACATCATAATTTTGGGATTTTCTCATGGTTAACTTTCTCCTAATCATGTTCTCTATCACTCTCCCTCAGAACTTGACCCTTTGTTTTCTCCTCCATGTCCATGTTTTCCTACATGGAACCCTAGTGTGAGTAAACTCGGGTGGCCTTTGTACTCCCTTTTATTTCTTTTAAAGTAATAGTGTTACTGACTCTTTTTCCGATGTGGGACTTTCAATGAAATTTCAAAACCCAATTTTAAAAAAAAATTGCGAGGACGCAATTTATTAAGGGGGGAAGATTGTAACAGCCCGAAATTTTTGAATAAATCTTGTTTCCTGATTTCATGTGTTATTTTATTTTATTTTTATACTCAACAAAAATGTTTTATTTGATAAACATGATTATAATTAAAATAATACCATTGGTTTTTGAGTGTTATATGACCATCGGTCAATATGACCGCCGTGAACAAAATGTTTTGATTATTGTCTATAAATATAAGTAATCTTGGTTAATTATTATAGAAAGAAGATTTGATGGCCTCACCTAGTAGTCATGGACCGATCGAAGCCCATCTAACAGAGCTTGGTAAGGAGGTAGCACCATTGGCCTTTGCTCTGGACCAAACCCAAGCCGAACTTCATCATGTGAAGCTAGAATGGAATCGCCTTCGCAAGAAGTTCAAACTGATAGAAATTACTACTCGGGCAATGTTGACCGAGCCGCCCCAAGATTCTATCACCCTAGCACACCTTACTCTTAGGTCCTATGCTGGTATTATAAGGGGCTATGTAACGAGACCGTAATTGCCTTGTGTAATCCTTGTTTTAAATAAAAATTGGGATTTCTTCTTATGATGAAGTTTATGAATTTTCAAATGACTGGATAAAAATAGTATGCATATTTTTGATGAATTTTAAAAAGGATATTTTAAAAAAATGTTTGTGTAAACCTTAAATAATTTAAAATGTGTAATGATTCTCAAAAAATGGTCTTCTACAATTATGTTCAGTACGAAATTTAGAGTCTAATAAGATCAACATGATTTTTGATGAATAGTAAATTGTGAATAGTGATTTTACGCTTAGGATTAGTAATGTGACCAAATGGATTAGTAATCTCACTTAAAGAAAGTTTTAAAATAATCTAGGCACCTTGATTAAGTAATGTGATTCAATAAAATGGTTAAATAACGGTTTCATTAATTATTATTCAAGTATTAGTTTTTTCGGGTGAATAGTGTTTTTTAATTAAAAAATTAATTAAAAATATTTAGAAAATTATTTTTAGAAAATGGATTTCATTTTTGAACTCAGAGCATCGATATTATGTTAAGGTAATTTTTGGGGATTTTTCTGAAAAAAAATGAATCTTCGGTGAATAGTGAATTTATTTAAAAATTGAATTAAAAATATTTAGAAAATTATTTTTATAAAATGGAGTTCATTTTTGAAATCATAGCATTGATATTTGGTTAGTGTGAAATTTTGGGATTTTTCTGAGAAAGTTGAAATTTCAGTGAATAGTAAAAATGCAGTTTTAGGGTTTCGGTATGTTTAGTGACATCATAGCTGTGTCATGATGATGTCATGAGATATTTTGAGGGTTGTCCGGCCAAGGGTGATGAATTATTGTTGTGGGGGCCCCATGTGGCCTAACTCCATGATAAATGCCAAGGGAGAGCACATGGGTTTGAGAAAAGCACATGTGAGGTGTCCTTTGGCCATTAATGCCTTGTCCCCTCACTTTCCCTATAAATACCAAGCCCTCCTCTCTTCAATTCGACTCCCCACTCTTCCCCAACGAAGTTATGGTCTCATTACCTCCCAAGGATCCCTCCCAAGGTGCCCCCAAGCCCTCAAGGTCCCAACCTTTGAGGTTTAAGAGTTACATTTTAAGGTAAGGGATCCGACCCCTCTCTTTCTTTTCATGTAATCTCTTTTATGTCATTCCTTTTATGATCCATGTTTTTATGTGAGAGGATGTTCTTTTATATTCCTCTTACTTCCCTTTCATGTTTATATGATGAGAGATCCCCTCTTACTCTCATCATTTCATTTTATGAAAGTTTAAGTGACGCCGTTAGGCTGCCGAATTTTTAAGGGATTCTTTCACCCTTCTCATTTTTCAAGTTCGATTTTCATGTCAAGTATTTCAAGTTCCTTTTTATTATGTTGGGGTATGATCTCTATATCTATCATACTGATATCTTATGATCATATGATGAGGGACACTATTTGATCTTGTCAATTCTTTTTTATTGAAGTTTAAGTGACGCCGTTAGGCTGCCGAATTTTCATAAGAGAAATCTAATTTCTGTCTTCCTTCCATGTTTTTCATTTCAAATGGTATGTCCTTCAAATTTCATTACCATGTCCATATATCCTTCTTATTCTGTCCCCTACTGTTTTATGGATCATTTATGAGTGGGTGACCCATGGCCCCTCTCTTTTCAATGTTTTCTAAAACCTTGTAACATAGCCGTTATGCTGCAGAATTTTTGTCTCAAAATGCCTCTCTCTCTTTTCTCAAAAATTATTTTATGTTATAAAGTGAATACACAAAGCTCTTATTTCTACAAGGGTATTCACATATATATCAAAATGTTCTATTTTAAATTCTGGGATTTACATACATGAGACCCACTTTCCCTTTCCGTGGGTTTAAAGTGACGTAAAGATCATGTCCTTAAAGCAGTTTTTAAAAAGTTATGATTATGAAATGAAACACATTTATTGTATGCTATATGGGTTATTTATGAAATGTTTAATGATGATATATGTGGATCACATGATAATAAAGGCAAATTTAAGGGTGCGCCCTGATAGCGCTCCAATGCATTGGGTAATGATGTAACCACTAGAGATTACAATTTTCACGATACCTTGGTGAATAACCTTGGTAATTTTCAAATGACACCTTGGGGATGGACCTTGGTGATATGTTCATGATTGTATATGTTAAATTATGTAGCCACATCTTCAAGTTATGAAAAATGTTGTTTTTATTATGAAATGCCTCATGATTTCTTCCTCATGCCTTAAAGTTCTTTTCATGTTCTTATTGAAGTATATCAAGTTCACATGTAAAATGTTCCTCTTGTTTCCCTTACTGGGCATCCTGCTCACCCTTTCTTTTGATGTATGTCCCCAGGTTATGAGATGCAGAAATGAACCTAGGATGAACTTAAGGAGAATCCTTTCAAGTGTTTAAGAAGAATGTTTTTTCTTGTTTTCATGTTTTATGTTCCTGGTTTCCAAGACACTAGACCTTAAAGATCATCAGTTTTGTGTAATGTAATGAAAGTTTATGTTATAAAAAGGAGGGATGCTATACTTGTATTTTTTATGCATCGATGTTAACGGCTGTTGGTGGTGTCCTACCAAGTCTTGTATTCACACCTTACTCGGGCATTTCGATGCACTTGTAGATAACATGCTTAGAGATCCAGTGAAGGGAAAGAGCCATGTGATGGATGGTTGAGTAGGTGAAGCAGGAGGATGCAATCATTATTAGATGACGTTTGGGCGGGATGTCTGATACTTCTTTCATTACTAGTTTTATATTGTAGTTGGATCTTTCTTGTGTTTCGTTTTTTATCTTGTATACCATATTTCTGATTCTACATGTACTCTGATTATTTATTTATATTTTTATTATATATTATCGATCCTATGATATGATATGGAGGGTATAGTATTTCCATAGTTCCATTCAAGACCCTCACTGTTAGTCGGCAACCTCTTGTGTACGGGGAGGCGTGCATGAGTTCTTGTGAAATTTTGACTCGCACCCAATGGTTTGGGTCGAGATGCTACAAAAAAAATCCTTCCTCGACTTATCCATTAATGACATGTTAATCATGACACACCCAACACGCCATACCTTACCGAGAACATATGACATCACAATTTTCATCATCAAATATAAGTGCATGAGTGATGACATGCATTAATGATAATTTTAAAGTCTAAGGACCATTACACATGCTCATAGATAGGAATATTTGATGACACCAAAACATGAAGAATTCAAAATGACAATTCTATTTCATAATCTTTTTTATTGGAGATTATCAAGTATGAAATTCAAGAGAAGAAGCTTTATTTTCTTATGATTACTCACACCTGACAATCTATACATACTATGTGTCCCATCATAGTATGCTATTCGACTATAGAATTATATTTAAGCATATCATCATAGCACTTCAAGGTTCTCATTATAATGGGGAACTGCTATGACCTTATCAATGCGACATATACTCTAGGACATTATTAAATTAGAGTCATGTGCTCACCTCTGAAGAAATAGAATTAAAGCCTAATATATCTTACTATGAATAACCCATCCATATTCTTGATAATAGAGAGAAATTTGTAATGAAATGTGTTTTTTAACTGGATGAAAATCCAAAGGAATATGAAATTTTCATTTACTAGATAGACCTTTTTTAAAACCGAGCTTCATAAATTAATTAAGAGATTTGGAACACTTCAAAGTGTTTTTCTAGACTTGGGTGATTTCTCGAGAGGTTACCTGGGTGTCTCGTCGAGTTTTGGGAGTGTCGGGGCTGGGAATTCTAAGTTTTGGAAGTTTGAAGAGGTTGCACAGTTTATTTGAAACCATGCGGCCCCCAGTAGAAAACCATGCAGATTATTTTACAGGAGAAGAATTCACTGTATAGGATATGCATGGTTTACCCAAACCATGCGCCTAGCCCGCACAGTTAGTGCCAAATGGGTAGTGTTCTCACACTATTCATCACATTGTTGGCGCACAGTTTGGCTAATTGTGCAACCCAAACTGTGTGACTTGTTTTTCTTTTAGAAATTTAATTAATTAAATTAAAATAAAAAATTAAATGATTTAATATTATTATTATTATTATTATTATAATGATGATAATAATGATGATGATGATTATTTTATTAATATTATTAGTTAGGTTTTTAATTAAACCCAAAGGGGTCTCTCCCATTCCCCTTACCCAGATCGCACGACACCCCCTCCCAGGATCCCTAGGTGCATGAATCCCCTCCTATGTCTCCTCCACATTTCATGTCATCCTCCACTGGATTTCCATCGGTTTCCCTTTGATTCATCGAGGTATGGTCTCTGGTTCCCTCTCCTCTCCTTTTATGGTTGTTTTCCCTTCACCCTATCACCCTACCTAACTCAGTCGAACCTAGGGTTTGGGATAATCTAGATTTTTTTTCTTATTCTAGTGTTAGGGCATGATAAGGCTCTCTCAAGACTCCTTTGTTCATATTCCGACACCCGCCACCGAAAGTGAAGAGATTCAAAGCATTTTGGTTCGCCTGTCAACAATTTAAAGTAGGTTTTCCATTGTTCTTCATTTTTTTCAATTTATAATTAAAGATTTTGTAGTTTATGAGTTCCTAGTATTTTTATTTAAGTGATTTGGACCTTGCCGCAATGTTTTTGAGTCCCTAGTTTTTTATATAGTGTGTTTGGACATCCTTGTGGTGGTTTCGTGTTGCCATGGTCAAAGGTTACTTACCTGCATATGAATAGGTAAGAATATATCTATATGAGTTCCCCCATTATACATATGTTCACCCATGGTAGAGAATATATTTACATGGGTCTAGGTGTGCTCATGTATATATATGAAAAATGCATACGTAGGTAAGTGTTAATGAGTATATGCATATGATCTATATGTAAGGATCCCCTTGTACATTTTCATGGCCACTAGAATATGTATATATGGGATAGGTGTTCTTATGTATATGTGAAGGTGCATATGCTCAGAGGCAGGTAGCAGCAACTTCGAGTTATCGCCGTTTGAAGTGTTAAGTGCCAAGTGTTTGGCTTGATTCTCTTCCCTTGAGGTAGGATCCCTTTCCTTTCCCTTTAAATTTAAGAATGCATTAGTTGTCTGCTTAATGATTCTTTGATAAATTGAATTTCAATTCATAAATGAAATGCTTATTTATGATAAATGATTTGTTTGATAAACAAAGTCATGTTTTTATAATAAACCCCCTCCAACGGAGGTGCACTGTCTTCTAAGCTAAAAAAGTAATGATTAGTTAATTATGTCATGCTTGGTTAATGGCTTGGATTTTCCTTATGCTTTTTTCCTTGGTTGCACTACTGGAAAACTAACCTATACCAACGGTTTGGAACCGTTGGTACAGGCCTCCAAACCGTTGGTATAGCCTATACCAACGGTTTGGAGAACCGTGGCGAAGTAAGCCGTTGGGATAGGTCTATACCAACGGTTTTGGGAAAACTGTTGGTATAGACCTATCCCAACAGTTTTGAAAACCGTTGGCATAGGTAATATGAAAATCTATTCCAACGGTTATAAAACCGTTGGTATATGTATTTCAAAAAAAATACATTCGGTGTGATTTGATCCCTGAACCCCTCGTTTATAATAGAACGACTTAACCACTAACCTAATATGACTTTTTTAAACATAATTTCATAAATATATATATGTATTATAATAATTATTTAAAATTTAGATTTATATAATGTTCTCGGGCAGTAGACCTAGAAAAAAAATCGAAGAACCTATCCCAACGGTTCGCAAAACCGTTGGGATAGGTGCATATTTTTTTCGGGGTGTATGCTGGATTTTGGGGCACCCTTTCCCAACGGTTTGGGAGAACCATTGGGAAAGGGTTGGGTCTTTCCCAACGGTTCTCCAAAACCATTGGGAAAGGGGTGTTTTGAGCTCCCTTTCCCAACGGTTTGGGGGTACCATTGGGAAATGGGTGTTTTGATCTCCCTTTCCCAACGGTTTGGGAGAACCGTTGGGAAAGACCCAACCCTTTCCCAACGGGAAATGGGTGTTTTGAGGTCCCTTTCACAACGGTTTGGGAGAACCGTTGGGAAAGGGTGCCTATACCAACGGTTTTTACAAACCGTTGGTATAGAAGTGTTGGGAAAGATCTGATTTCCAGTAGTGTTGGTTAAATTGAATGTTTATAACATTGGATTTTTTTATAACTGAATGACTTGCCTTATAATTGTAATTACCAATGTAGGTAATTACCTTAATGACATGGGTACCTTCTAAGTGTCTCTTTAAGATCTGTAATTTAATTTTTATGTTTTGTTTAATTGAATGGATTGGATTGAATTAAAGGAAATGCTTATGATGGATTTCCCTCATTTAAATGAATCAATTGGTTTAATTGGAATGACACATAAAGGGTGATGAGAACATTCCTTTTTATTATGACTTATTAAATGATCATGATGAATATGACCATGCCTTTGATAATGATTAAATTGAAATGAATAAGATGTTTTGAATATGTATTATGTAATAAATGAATATGCCTCTTAATATCTATATGGTCAATGGGTTTTTGAGCACCATGTTCCATCTTAGAGTGTTGATTGGTGGCCCACTAACCATCTAGAGTGTAGTAGTATGTTACTCTCACTCTATAGGGATATATGACATCACTACCAAATAATTATCTTTTTCCAACATGGGTATATTTGTTGGTAAAAGTGCATTTTTTGTTGGTAAAATGTTTTACCAACAAAAACTGTCCTTTCAATAAACTGTCGGTAAAAATTCTACCGCTAAATGTTTTTGTGATAGATAAAATAGTTATGTTAAAATTATAATAACCCCAACAGATAATATATATGTTGGTTAAAGTGTTTAGGAACAAATTTTTATGACACATTTTTCTATTCGTAATACTAATATCAACATATAATATATGTTTATAAATTACATTTGAATAAAAATTTAATTTTTATTACTAGTAAAATTTAATATTATATTTAATAATTTATCATATATAATAATAACACATATTCAAACTTAGGAAAAAATTAATTATATTAATAATGAACTTTAATATAAATTGAATCAATATAAAAAAAACAAGATCAAAAGGATCCATCCCACCCACCCACACCTCCATGACAATCTAGGCCCTAGTACCAGCAAGACAGCTCCAACACCATCCCATCCATGCCCTAGTACCATTGAGTAGCTCCAACACCAACGAGTAGCTACATGCACCAGTGAGAGGCTCCAACACCATCACCAACGAGAAGCTCTAGCACCAGCACCAGCGAGACATCCATGCCTCAGTACCACCGAGCCAACACCAGGACCAACAAGTCATCCATTCCCTAGGACCAACGAGTCAACTCCAGCACTAGTGACCCATCCATGACCTAGCACCAGTGATCCATCCATTCCTTTGTACCAGTGATCCAACACTAGGACCAGTGAGCCATACATGCCCTAGGACCAGTGATCCAACTCCAACACCAATGGAGAAACCTTAAGTCACCGCTATACTACACCCTTCAGTTCCAAGATCTACATCACACAAACAAAGAAAATACCCAAAAATAAATGTAAATATAAAAATTAATTAAAAATAAAATAGAAATGAATGAAAATATAAAAAAATGATCTTCATAGAATAGGAATTTTTCATATCTCAACAAATAAAGTCAGCTTCGATACTAGAGAGGAACCTAAAGTTGTTGTCATGTCACACCCTTAAGCTCCAAGATCCATACCACACACAACCAAAGAGCATACCCAAAAATCCATGAAAAATATCTGTGTGGATTGAAACCAAATTAGAAATAAATGTAAGTATAAAAAGAAGTGAAGGTGAATGATACAATAAGACTGAAAAGATTATAGATCATTTTGAGTTTCTTAATTGAAAGTGTTTTTCAAGTTAGTGGATACACAGTAGGGGAATAAAAATGTAATTTTTAAATAAATCTAGTCAATCTTGTTAGTCTTCATTTTATTTATGTTGAAATCTATACTAAGTTGATTTAGAATTCCTTTTCATCTCAGAGGTATGAGTTCACTAATAGAGATACTCTCATCTAGAAACCAAACTCTAGTGGAAATCTTAGTACCATGGAGTGGTACAAGGACAATTGTGATAGAAATTTCATGGTCCCTTAGTGGATTATGACCCTTAGGGAAAAACTATATTATCCCATCACCAATTCTACTAATCTAGATGGAAAGGAGGAGGAAGCTTCCAATTCAAAACATGCTAAAAAACTAAAATCAAGATTTCTTATTCCTAATATCTTTGATTGGAATTTGTTGAAAGTATCAACCACATATTTTTTTTACATTTACATGTAGGTTCTGGGAGAATATACATGATAAATTTGGATTAAAAATATAGATATATATCATTGAAGGCATTCTGGAATCCATCATTGGTGCTGAAAAAAAGTGAACATGTTCAAGGGATGATGATTATTGTAGCTGATTATATCATTGAGTGTGCTTGTAGGGATCCAAATGGGATGACATTTGAGAACCAATCACATTATATTCATTTAGGAACCATGGGAATTCATAGGTATTCCATCATTACTTCCAAGATCCAAAAAGGTCACATGAATAATGATGTTTCTGATCTTGTTGTCTTGAGAATATTTGGTGTTTCTGGTCTTATTATATTTAGAAATGTTTATATAAAATCCTTCAAGACTAGAAATTTATGAAAGTTTGTGCATACATTTTTTTTAAGTGTTTGTGAATAGGCACCACAGAATAATATTAGAATCACCAGGATAAATCCATCATACATTTTTAAAGTGTATAATAATTCATAACACCAAGAAACCAATATGAAAATCCATCTATATTAATGAAATCAAGTGACAACAAAAATGAAACCTGAACTTATAGAAAATATCAATGCATCATGCAAGGTAACTACAACACCCAATAATGAAAGGAATACATAAAGTGTTTATATATGGGAAAATTCATAAGTGTAACACAATTTTAACCCTAATACACCACAATTCCACTATTTAAATCTAATATGAGTCCTATATAATCCCCTATTATGGGCATCTTGAATCAAATTTAACACTCCAAACATGACCTAGCCATTAGATAAAGGTTCAATTGTTCATCTAATGTTTTTAACATCACATTCCCTTTTAAAGAAAAAAGAATTTGGTGATGATATAAAATCATGAAATAAAGATTCTATGGTGATGAAATTAAATTGTTCCCCTAAATATTAGAATGTATGGAATGAATCTTTTCTGAAACTATTAAGGTTATCCACACATATAAAGCCAAACCAATGAACATCTTATCAACTACCCTAAAAATCCACACATAACTGGAGCTAAAACAAACCAAAATTCAATCTCATGAACATTAACCATAAAGAATCAACAAATAAAACACCCAAAATTGGGTTAGGTTTTGAATGGACCATGCACACCACAAGAAAGAGAGGGAAAATCACAATGAAAAGATAAGAATAAGAGAGCAGAGGAGAAGGAATGCTAACTAGAGGATAATACACATAAAATTAGAAGTAGAGACAGCTAGATTACATGGATGGAGGAGGAGGGAGGTGCGCATCTGGGGTTCCTCCTGGATGGGGCATACAAGACAAATAGGAATAATAATAATAATAATAACAATAATGATAGTAATAATAGTAATAATAGTATGAATAATAGTAATAGTAGTAATAATAATAATAATAATAATAATAATAATAATAATAATAAAGCTAAACTAGTTAGACTAAGTCATCCTCTCTTCTGATATAGATGATGATATTGTACTGCTAGTGGATTTTAGGTAGGAATAATTCGTCCTAGATCTAAACTTTTTCTTTGGAACAACTAAGAAGTCCTCATAATCTTGCTTATTTCCTTTAGAAAATGCATCAATATAAGCATATCCACTCCTCTGATCATTACCATCCTCTAAACTCATCAATATAAGAGAAATCAATTTCCTATTGAGTACACACATCCATGACACCAACTTCCTATTGAAAAACTTCCTATTGAAACTTCACCTTCTACTGCATATCCTCCCTGACAATGCAAACCCACATTGAATTAGAATAAAAAACACCTAAAGATTTAAAATCACACATATGTGAGCCCACTTGAAAACCAGACTCTTCAGGCTAACACTTAGCATCATCAATCTCCCCATCTTGAATTCCCATAGTTACTCAACTCTCAATAGAAACTGTACAAGAACCAGTCCCTTGTGAAGGATGAAGATCCTTAGTTGACTCTGGGGAGTTCCTTTACTGACCTCTCACATCCTTCATGCTAAGTCCCTTAATAAACTTCCCCAAATCCAAAAATCCCTTCCTAATATTCTCCTACTCAGTAAAAAACTCATGAGCCATGAAAGTCGTAGGAAACTGGACCAATTGACTTTGAGCTATCCCCTACTTATCCTTGACCTCCCCAACCAAGGAATAATATTTTCCAGTATCTATAATAGGTAAAGAATCATCACCATACACAACCAAAGGCATAGAATTTTGAATCCTTTGACAATTCTCAATGTTATGAACCATTAATGAGTAATGTGAGCATATCAGATCCCTATGGAAATTAGCTTGAATATGACCAGTAGATTGGAAAGTAGAAAAAAATCTAGAAAAAGTTTGAATTCAATGTTCAATGGAATGTCATCATAAAAGGTGGATAAAAAAACCTTTTTAATCAAGGAGTAGGTGAGATCAACTTTAATAATTAATCTAGCATAATATCCAAAACAATCTTCCTTGGTCACCTTGTCCATTTTAATTGGTATCCCAATTTCATAAGAAACATCATAAAGTATGTGTGGATGCTATAAAATCCAATTTAATCCACATATATGAACCCATACCTGGACCCTAGTGTTCCAAATAATAAAAGGGTTGAATCTAAAATCCCATTCTTGGATACAAAGCATACCTGGTTCGAGCACAATTGAGCCAAATCCCTAGGATCGATACTTCAAATCCTCCTAGGGAATAAGAATGTGTAAGAAACACTTGAAAATGGGTATACACTTCTATTACATGAATTACCATATGATAGAGAGATGACAAATCAATTCTTCCATCTTCCACAGTTTACTCCCAGAAGGCAACACAATCCTTGAAATCACTAAGAACTTGTAAAGTTTAAATCAATCCAAAATGGATTCTTGATTAGAAACTACATGTTCCATAGTTACTTTTATAATGATCCTACCAATAATCTCATCCTTCATAGAAGATAATAGTCACATACTAATTTGATTGTCAACCATCTCCCCATCATGAGTCTTGATAGCATCCGATTTCACCCAAGACTCCAAATCTGACGCTACAACCAAGTTTGGATTAGAGGGAAATACCATAATTTCAAAGAGATTCACTGATAAAGTTTCCAAAAAGGATATCATGAACCCTACAAGTCTCACACACTGTTTGACCGCACAAAAGGAAATTAATCGGGTCTGTGTGTGACAATGGAAGACATGGTAATGGTGATGTTATCACTGTGGATCAAGCCTTTTAATTCAGGGAAGATAGTGTCATATTTTTGGTATAATTTTAAAAAAATTATAATTATTTTTAATAATTTTTTATATAATTTATATATAATTAAAAATAAATAAATTTATTGCAACAAGTTTTTATAATGGTAAAAAAATTGTTGATAATTACAATTAATAGTAATAGAATCATTTATTGGTAATTTTTTTAGTATTTATATGATGAAGCGATAGATTTAATTGTTGGTAAAAGATTTGTCGGTGTTAAATGATCAATATCAATAGATACAATTGTTGGTAAAAACAAGTGCTGGTACTTAAAATCTATACCGATAAAATTTAATATCTGTTGGAATTGCTCATTTTTACAAACAGATATATTATATGTTAATAAATTTCTATTGATATAATCCATTTTTTTAGGGAATGTACCCTATCCACCAGAGATAATATATGGGCGATGTGATTTTGAGCACCACGTTCCATCTTAGAGTGTTTCCTGGTGGCCCACTCGCCATCCCGAGTGTAGTAGTATGGCACTCTCACTCTATAGGGATGTAGGGTATATACCCTATCCACCTGATATACTATATGGGTGATGGGATTTTGAGTGACACATTATATCTTAGAGTGTTTCCATGGTATGTACACTCTCCATCCTAAGTGAAGTATTATGGAACTCTTACTATATAAGGATGTAGGAAATGTACCCTATCTTTAGAGTTAGGCCAGGGGTTAGACTGTGTGTGCTTCCCCTGGTGATGGATGTTTGTGAGTTACATCCTGGTCCAACCAACACTTGATTTCCAAAGGACCACGAGAGCCTTTGAATAAAAAGATTGTGTGAACTTCCATGTTGGGTCAGGGGTTAGACCGTGAGAGTTTCTCCTGGCGATAGATTTCTGTGAGTTACATCCCAGTCTAGCCAACACTAGTATCCCAAGTATTTGACCAATTAGCATCGGTACACACTTGGTTCATATAGGAGGATGCAATATATATCTATACTATATATATATATATCATCACTATATATATAGTTTCCGATCAAACTCTTATTCTAGAGACAATCCAAATTAGGTATAACCGTCAAGTGTCCCTTAAGAACCTGGATGGGTGGTTGTTTATTTATTCAATTCTGTTATTACTTCTCTATACTTATACACTGCTTAATTTATATTACAATGTCTAGATTGGGATAGACACCATGGGCATTAGCCTATTGAGATTTATGTATCACACCCTGCTCGGGCCGCTATTTCACTAGGGTACCCAAGTATACCTTCTTGTTCGTAGGGCCTTGGACCTTGCTTGTTGCTATATGATTATACCTGAGGAGTTAAGAGCACAGGTCTAAGATGGATCATAGGATGTTCATGGAGATCACCTTTGGGATTTTTAGATCTTTTCTTTACTTGAGTCCTATATTGTACTGTATTGTAAATCATGATGTATGTTTACTGTTTTAGATTATGTATCATCAACTATCATACATGCATGCTTTTTATAAACTGGTGTTAGACACTTTTATTCATTTATTATATTATAATATTCTTTAATTGCAATTTTATTCATTATTTACTGCTTTCACTATTATTTGAAATTTATTATTTGTTATACTATTATACTACTCTAATTATGAGGGTAAAGTCTCCCAACCGAACCACCTTTACACCCTCACTGTTAGTTGTCAGCCTTTGACATATGGGGAGGTTCACTTGAGGCCATGTGACCCATCGATTCAGCTACCGTATTAGTGGTCAGTTAGGATGGGACATTACAAAGTGATATCAGAGGATTATTTTTCCTTTGTCTTACTGTTTTGGGATGGTAGATAAGAGACCAGGAATATGTTTTCACTTTGTAAATAGCCATGCTTCTGACTAATCACCCCTTGTATGGGGAAAAGAATAAGTGTCTAGGGTTGGGAATTGTTGTTCGTGTTGTTTGATTTTACAACTGCTTATTGTTTCACCTTGAGTGATTGGTGTACTTTGCACTACTTATTAGTTTATGAGATTTATGGTATTTTACCCTTGGCCTAGTATGGTAAGGAAGTGACATTACATGCATTATCATAGGCACACAGAAAATTCACATTCCATACACATGCCATGCTATGTAGCTGCATTTATAGGTTGCCTGCTGATTTGAATTGTGTTCCTTGAGTGCTATTCCATGCTTTTATTTTTTTTAGAATGCATGTTTTATAACATTTTCTAGTGTTTATATTCCATTCTTTCTGAATGCTTAGTATATTGGGCCAACATATCATTCTTTTGTGTTTATTATCATGGTTTCGTGCTTACTACTTATGATAACATGCTGTGTTTTATTGATATGTAATTGGATGCATGGGCTGAAAATATATGGATTGTGAATGAATGGGAACCAGTTTTCGATTGTGAGGTGTATGGGTGCCTTACAACCAGGAAAGAGTAATATGTATATTCAAACCATCTTGGTCATAATATATACATACATTTTAAGGTTGTTATTAAAATATAAAGGTTGCTAAGTTTTAATGCTAAAGTGAAATGATTTGGATTAAATGGGATCCAAATGACAACCTATAAAGTATATGGGCACTTTATGGATTGGTAGATGGCTACCCATATGACTGTACTATTGAATATGAGTATGTTAAATTCTGAAATGAAATTGTTTTCAATTAAATGGGTGCTAGGCTTTGGTCAATAAAGTGTATGGGCACTTTATAGATTGGGGTGGTGGTGACCCATGTAATCAAACCATTGTTTATGTATGAACATGTTATGTTTGAAATGGTTGAAATGTGAAAGGTATTTAATTTAGACCTAAATGAATTGGTTACCTTTAAAAAAATGCTCAACTGGACCCAAGTAGGTCAGCTGGGGCATGCTTCTTATGGGATGACCCATTTGGGTGTTTTCAAACATTAATAACTAAGAAACTTCTATTGGGTTGTTTTATGAAGAACCCAGGTTGTCTTAGCAGGACCCTTGTCTTTCACCTTGTTTGTTAAAAAGGAATTTAGATGCTAAATTTCCTATTTATGATGGGATATCTAAAAATGTTTAATTTTTAAAAAGGAAGTTTTATGAGACTTTCCTATTATGCCTAGTGCCTTGTTTTAAATCTTTTAAGTGTTTAAATATTAAATTAAAATAAATGTAAAGGGATTGGAAATGGAACCTGTAGTGGTGTCCTTGGAAGAGACGAGTAGTTTGAACTTCTCATTGAGTGCCTTGGAATATAAGCATGAGCGTTTTCTATAGGCCTTATTCTTTTTAGAAATGGATTATATGATCAGATCTTGAGCCTGGTGACTTTTTTTTGGGTGTGAACTAGTGTTAGGGTCAGCATTTTTTCTTTAATAAGGGGCTGGATCATGGTAGGTATCACCCTTAGAGATTCAAATCCTATCAAAATATCATGATATTTCTGACACCCTTGTTTGGATGGGTGGATATGTTCTTCTTGTCCCTTATTATTGGAATGAGCATTAGGTAATTCTCGGTTCTAGCAAGTTAGATATACCTCAAGCATGGACAACTACTTCATAGGTCGCTTGACCCTTTCTTTTCTTCAATGATGTATGACTTGGTATGGCATTGTCCAGGTTAATGGTCATATGGGGAAATATGAATTTGGGTTAAATCTATTGTATAGACCATATGATGATTGATTTCATAGGTAAGATAACCTATAGGTAGTATTCAAGATGTTCCATTTGCTCATATAACCTCGGGGTAGTATGCATTGATATATGTGGTATCGTCGAGTGCTAAATGGTATAACAAACTGGATGAGTTTGGTTGAATCTTTGAGCCTTGAGCGGTTGAGTGCGGTCTCGGGTCATCTCTAAGTAGAGTGACCTGGGCGGGAAGAAATCAAGTTCGTCCCAATACCTAGGATAAGGTTTCAAGAGACCCAAGAGTTTTGACATGCCAATCAATTTGGTTTATTTTTCATAATTAATACCTTAATGTTTGCGTTTAAGGTTAATTGTTGGGCGGAAAAGTGATGGCAAGAGGGGGGGTGAATTGCCTTTTAAAATAATTTAACAATTTAAAATCAAAGTTAAAAGTGCAGCGGAAATAAAAGAGGCAAGACACAAAACTTGATAACGGAGTTCGGCTTAAACCCAAGCCTACATCTCCGCTCCCAACTCAACCGTTGAGAGATTTACTACCGCTTGCTTTTTAATGGTTTTAGCAAGAAACCCACTAGACTTTAAGGTAGTCTAGAACCTATTACAGCTTGCTTTTAATGGTTGAGCAAGAACCCACTTGCTTTTAATGGTTGAGAAAGAACCCACTAGCCTTCTTACAGGTGAAGGCTAACTCACCTATGACTCAAGCCTTTTAAAGGGAAGGCTTGACTAACCTCTTCACACCTTGAAGGTGGTGTGAAAACCCAAAAGAGAGGATGAGAGAAAGAGATGGGGGTTTGTAGGCACAAACCCAAAATAAAGCTCAAAATTAATAAAACAAGAAAAACCGTAATGGGAGAAGCCTTGGGCGCCAATGGATTGATTGGAGTTGGTGAAGAGCGCTCCCAAGATTCTTTGGTGGTGCTCCTTGGTTGTGGAATTGAGTTGGAGCAAGTGGGGTTCCTTGAAGGAATACGCCGGAGGTTCGCCAAATGATCAAAAATGTGTCTGTGGGCTTCCTTGTGTTTCCAGGGCTTCCTAGTCCTTTATTTATAGAGGGGGAACCCTCAAATGGCCTTTGGGGGTCTTCGGAGCCGTTGGAGAGGTCTTCGGAGCCGTTGGGAGTCAAGTGGACAAGTCTGGTCAAAGCCCAACGGTTAGTTTGACTGGCTCCACCGGCTGACCGGTGCTTGGCCACCGGTTGGCCGGTGCTTTGAAAAAGGAGAGGGCTTCGGGCTCAGGCACCACCGGCTGGCCGGTGAGGAGGCCACCGGTTGGCCGGTGCTGAGATAGTAGGTGTCACTATTTGTCTGGGTTCTACCGGCTGGCCGGTGGTGGGACACTGGTTGGCCGGTGGTCTGGACAGAGGGATGCCTTCTGTCCAGGCTCCATCGGCTGGCCGGTGGTCATCCACCGGTTGGCCGGTGGACTGAAAATCAGTCCACTTTCAGTCCTTCTTGGCCCAGTTCCTTGGCAACATTTTGCCTATAAAAAAAAACACTTAAAACAAGATTAGATAAAAAAGAGAGTGATTATGATCATGAAAATTAAACCACGAGGGGTACGAGAGGTACAACAATCTCCCCCTATTTTGATGATCACAATCACCAAAACAAGTAATGAAAAAAGACTGAAATTAAAGGCATGCTTTAAAGGATAAATTGAAAAGTAAAGCAAAGAAAGATTTCTCCCCCAATCAACCAAGAATTTCTCCCCCTTTGTGATTATCAAAATAGCACGGGGCATAAAACTTGATTGAGGGAAAGGTTGAAAAACAAGATAGAGTTTTTTAAACCAATTGAAATTTTTGAAATTTGAATTGAAAAGTTTTGAATTGAAAGTTTTGAATTGAAAGTAATGAAAATTTTGAAATTGAAAGTTTTGAAAAAAAAGGTTTTGAATTGAAGGTTTTGAAAAAAAAGGTTTTGAATTGAAGGTTTTGAAAATGAAACAAAAATGCTTAAACAAACCTAACTCCCCCTAAATAAAAACAACAAATCACCGGGGAGAGGTTTTTGAAACCGAGACAAATTTTGGCCCAGTGAGACTCGCTAAAATGGATTTTTCAATCCACACTTGTCTAGTGGCGGGTCTTCTCCTATGAAATTCATCATTAAAGAAAATGGTTTTAGGTCTTCCATACCGGGCATTTTTGCAATTGCACTCATAAATTAAGTGCCCGGTCTTTTTACAATAGTTACAAAATTTATTTTGAGAGCTCCCCCTTACAAAAATAGTTGGAGCATGGGAAGAGGAAGCTTGCTTGGAATAGCCAAGCCCTTCGGTGGTTCTAGATATGCATTGGGAACCTAGTAATTTGGTCAGATTTTGTTCCCCTTGGGTGAACTTGGAAAGGGATTCCCTCAAATCTTTGATTGTTGATTCCATAGAATCAACATCGGGAAGATTTTGGATCTTGAGGGTCAAGTCTTCCTTCTCTTTGAAAAGTTGTTCCTTTTCGGAAGAAAGTTTTTTGAAATTCTTTTTTAAAGCAACAAATTTGGAAGAAAGTTCGTGAAAACCTTCCTCCAATTGATCTCTAGCATGTTGGAGATCCTTGTAAGATAAATGATTGAAAGAATTTGAAGAACAAGAGGAAGAGGAGTCGGAAGAGGTTACCTCATGAAATGCCATTAGGCATTTTTTACTGTTGTCACTTGAGGAGGAGGAGGAGGAGGATGTGGAGCTATCACTCCATGTGGCCTTGAATGCCTTCTTCTTTTCCTTTTGCTTGACCTTTTTCTTGTTGAGTGGACAATCGGGCTTGTAATGGCCTTTTTTGCCACACCCATAGCATGTTACCTCGGGCTCGGATTTTTCGTTGGGTTGAGCCTTGCAGGATTTCTTCTTCTTGTGCTTCTTCATGAATTTGTGCATCTTGCGGGCAAGATTCTCCATTTCTGAATCGCCTCTTGAAGAGGAAGAAGATGAGGAGGAGGAGCTTTCTTCTTTTTGAACTTTGAAGGCGATGTTCTTTGGAACTTTGATCGGTTTGCCTTCCTTTTCAGCTTGCCTCCTCATGGTGATCTCATAGGTCATGAGGGATCCGATGAGCTCTTCGACCGGCATGTTCTTGATGTCTTTTGCTTCTTGAATTGCCGTGACTTTCGGTGCCCATGAGCTTGGTAGGATCCAAAGGATCTTCTTGACCATTGTTTCTGCAGACACATCATCACCAAGAGACTTTCTACCATTGCAAACGTCAGTAAAGCGTGTAAAAATATCAGAAATATTTTCATGTGGGTGCATGGTGAAACTTTCAAAGTCTTGACGATACATATCCAATTGAGTATCCTTGACTTTGTTGGTCCCCTTATGGGTAACCTCCAATAGTTTCCAGATTTCATGTGATGAGGTGCATGTGGAAACTCGATTGAATTCATTACGATCAAGGCCGCAATGAAGAGCGTTCATGTCTTTGCCATCAAGCTCGAAATTTTTAATATCGGCTTGGGTCCATTTGGATTCATCGGGAGAAGAAAGAGAATAACCATGCATGAAAATTTTATAAATAGGATAACCTATACTTCTAAGAAAAGTGGTCATGTGGGTTTTCCAATAAGTATAGTCGGTTCCATCAAAGAATGGAGCACGACCCAAAGAATATCCTTCGGGGGCGAAAGAAGTTGAAGCCATCACAAAGGATCTTGAATTTGAAACCGGTGAAGGTATTACTCAAATTTTTCCTCTGATACCAATTGTTGGGCGGAAAAGTGATGGCAAGAGGGGGGCTGAATTGCCTTTTAAAATAATTTAACAATTTAAAATCAAAGTTAAAAGTGCAGCGGAAATAAAAGAGGCAAGACACAAAACTTGATAACGGAGTTCGGCTTAAACCCAAGCCTACGTCTCCGCTCCCAACTCAACCATTGAGAGATTTACTACCGCTTGCTTTTTAATGGTTTTAGAAAGAAACCCACTAGACTTTAAGGTAGTCTAGAACCTATTACAGCTTGCTTTTAATGGTTAAGCAAGAACCCACTTGCTTTTAATGGTTGAGCAAGAACCCACTAGCCTTCTTACAGGTGAAGGCTAACTCACCTATGACTCAAGCCTTTTAAAGGGAAGGCTTGACTAACCTCTTCACACCTTGAAGGTGGTGTGAAAACCCAAAAGAGAGGATGAGAGAAAGAGATGGGGGTTTATAGGCACAAACCCAAAATAAAGCTCAAAATTAATAAAACAAGAAAAACCGTAATGGGAGAAGCCTTGGGCGCCAATGGATTGATTGGAGTTGGTGAAGAGCACTCCCAAGCTTCTTTGGTGGTGCTCCTTGGTTGTGGAATTGAGTTGGAGCAAGTGGGGTTCCTTGAAGGAATGCACCGGAGGTTCGCCAAATGATAAAAAATGTGTCTGTGGGCTTACTTGTGTTTCCGGGGCTTCCTAGTCCTTTATTTATAGAGGGGGAACACTCAAATGGCCTTTGGGGGTCTTTGGAGCCGTTGGAGAGGTCTTCGGAGCTGTTGGGAGTCAAGTGGACAAGTCTGGTCAAAGCCCAACGGCTAGTTTGACTGGCTCCACCGGCTAACCAGTGCTTGGCCACCGGTTGGCCAGTGCTTTGAAAAAGGAGAGGCCTTCGGGATCAGGCACCACCGGCTGGCCGGTGAGGAGGCCACCGGTTGGCCGGTGCTGAGACAGTAGGTGTCACTATTTGTCTGGGTTCCACCGGCTGGCCGGTGGTGGGACACCGGTTGGTCGGTGGTCTGGACAGAGGGATGCCTTCTGTCCAGGCTCCATCGGATGGCCGGTGGTCATCCACCGGTTGGCCGGTGGACTGAAAATTAGTCCACTTTCAGTCCTTCTTGGCCCAGTTCCTTGGCAACCTTTTTCCTATAAAAAAACACTTAAAACAAGATTAGATAAAAAAGAGAGTGATTGTGATCATGAAAATTAAACCACGAGGGGTACGAGAGGTACAACAAATTTGGATCTAGTGCACTTGTGAGCAGCTGATCTACCCCTTTTTTGACAACTTGGACACTCATAAGGTGGGGAGTATCATGTTGGTTCTAGTAATGTGTCAGTGCTTGCTTGATAGCATGGCATAGATGTGATTGGCTATGTATGAAACCTCTAAGAAACACTATTGGTATTGGGGGATTTCTCTAGGTAAGCTTGATTGTTCATGTGATGCCTCATGTAGTAAAGGGTTAGTGATTAGTTAATGGTGGTACATTGGCAGGTGAATTCGAGCTTCTTGAAAGAGAATTCGACCAGTAGTGGTTTGAATGTTTTTGTTTTCTTGGTATCCTCTTAGTGTACTCTGGCTTAGAGATGAGCATTTTCACTATCTTTACTTTGTTCTTAATGCACTAAGAGAACATAAATCTTACATCGCATAATAGTTTAAAAGTTATTGGGCTTGTTTAAGTTTTTTTATCGATGTTGCATGCTGACATATGGTTCTTGTTGAGGAATAGTGGTTCTGAGTGATCCATGGGTTCCATGTAGGAACGTTTTGGATGAAGTCTTGTACACTATCTATTTCTATTGATGTTACCACTAGGAATATGCTTATTTAGGATTAGTCAATGTTTTGATGTGGATGTTTTGGCTTGTATCGATGCCATTATTGTGAACAAAGAGTATGGAATACCTTGGGACAATTCCTTAGAATCCAGTTAAATGAATCTGAGGTTACCCAAGACCTGTTGTTAGGATTAGATTTGATGTTTAAAAGGGGTGATGATTCTAGTTGTATGGATCAAGATTATACCCCTATTCATTCTGTGCTACAATAGTTTAAATATAAAGTTGGTGGTTTGATCTTAGAACATCATTGGAAGTCAGGTGTGGACTTTGGCGGATGCGTTTTTTGAAAATTCAAAATTCCTTGGAAGAGGGCATTATAGTTCTGTTGTAATACATCGGCCATCTAAGCCGAGCATTTTGGAAATGGTCAGCCATATGTGGATTGACTTGTTGTCCTTTCTTGTTGTTACAGTTAGTGAAGGACTGTCTTTGGGAACATCATCAAGAGGAGGCGGGTGTTGTATGTGTCAGTCAGGGATTTTCATGGAAAGACGACTCAACTAAGCTTTGAGGTTGATGGAGAATCAACTGTTTAACTATTTCAAAAATCATGTAGGAGCATCTCTAGAATGATTAGAGGAATACTTTTTAAGGAAATTATGACGGTGGAGGTACCATGGATTGGAATTAGACCCTTTTTAATGTTAAATCCTAAGGTGGGAAACAACTTTGGAAAAATGATTAATGAGATGATGACGTGATTGTATCTTTAGATAACAAACTTAGGTAAACTGTTTTCGGGTGTTTCATTTAGAAATGAGTGTTGGCTTGGGTTTTAAAGTCTTCAGTGTCATATGCTGAAGAAGTGCTTACATGGCGTTGGGTGTTTGGAAACGCAATACAACCACTTGAACGAGACTTCACGAACCTTGTATGTTGGGTGATGTTTTCATTATTTCCAAGGGATTCTCGGGGATGAGAAGTTCTAAGACAGATAGGTTGTAACGACCCGTGTTTTTGAACAGGGAAAAAATCCAAAGGAATTTTGTTTACTGGATGGGACATTTTTAGAAACAAGCTTCGGAAATTAATTCCAAGAGTTAGAACACTCCTAAGTGTTGTTTTTGGACTTGGGTGATGGCCTGATAGGTTTCCCAGGTGTCTCATTGAGTTTCAGGAGCACCAGGGTTGGGAATTCCAAGTTTTGGAAGTATGCATAGGGTGCACGATTTGTTTGAAATTGTGCAGCCCCCAAAACCAAATCATGCAACCTATTTTAAGGGAGATAAATACCCTACATGAGTTGCACATGGTTTACCCAAACCATGTGCCTAGCCCACATGGTTAGTGCCAAATGGGCAGTGTGCTCGCACTGTTCATCGCACGGTTGGCGCACGGTTTGGCTAATCATGTGATCCCAACCCTGTGATGTGTTTTTCTTTTCAAAATTTAATTAATTAAATTAAAATAAAAAATAAATAAATTAAATGATTTAATAATAATAATAATAAAATCATTATTTATTATTAATAATATTATTAGTTTGGTTTTTAATTAAACCTAAAGGGGTCTCTCCCCTTCCCCTTATTCAGCTCATGCGACACCCCCTCCCAGGATCCCTAGGCATGCGACTCCCCTCCTTCAGATCCTCCTTGTTTCATGCCTATCTTCACTTGATTTTTACTGGTTTACCTTAGATTCATCAAGGTATGGTCACTGGTTCCCTCTCCTCTTGTTTTTTAGTCATTTTTCCTTCTCTCCATCACCCTACCTAGCTTGGCTGAACCTTGGGGATAATCCAAAATTTTTATTCTTCTTCTGGTGTTAGGTCATGCAGAGGCTCTCTTAGTACTTCTTTGTTTTTATTCCAACATCAATTGCCGAAGGTGAAGCGATTTAGAGCATTTTGGTCCACCCATCAACAATTTCAAGTAGGTTTTACAATTTTCTTCATTGTTTCTCAATTTATAATTGTGGATTTTGTAGTTTATGAGTTCCTAGTGTTTTTCTTTAAGTGATTTGGACCTTTCCGCAGTGTTTTTGAGTCCCTTGAGGTGGGTTCAATTCACCAAGGTCAAAGGAAACTTACTTGCATATGCATAGGTAGACATATATCTATACAAGTTCCCCCATTATATATATGTTCACTCATAGTAGTGAATATATTTATATGGGGCTAGGTGTTATCATGTATATATATGAAAAATGCATACATAGGTAAGTGTTAACGGGTATATGCATATGAGCTATATGTAAGGATCTCCTTGTACATATTAATAGCCATGAAAATATTTACATAGGGGCTAGGTGTCCTTATATATATGAAAAGGTGAATATGATTGGAGGCAGGTAGCAACAGCTTCAAGTTTTCACCATTTGAAGTGTTAAGCGCCAAGTGTTCGACTTGATGCTCTTCCCTTGAGGTAGGATCCCTTTACTTGCCCTTTAAGTTTAAGAATTCATTAGTTTACTGCTTAATGATACTTTGATAAATTGAATTGTGATTCATAAATGAAATTATTAGTTATGATAAATGATTTTTTTTATAAACAAAGTCATGTTTTTATAATAAAACCCCTCCAATGGAGGTGTGCAATCTTCTAAGCTAAAAAGAAATGATTAGTTAATTATGTCATGCTTGGTTAATGGATTGGATTTTCATTATGATTTTTTCCTTGGTTGGTTAAATGGAATGCTTATAACATTGGTATGTTTTATAAACTGAATTTATTTCATTATAATTAGAATTTCCCATGTAGGTAATTTCCTAAATCACAAGGGCACCTTTTAAGTGTCTCTTTAATCTTTGTAATTTAATTTTAATGATTTGTTTAATTGAATGGATTGGATTGAATTTAAGGAAATTATTATGATAGATTTCCCTTGTTTAAATGAATCAATTGGTTTAATTGGAATGACACATAAAGGATGATGAGAAAATGTCTTTTTATTATGAATTATTAAATGCTTATGATGAATATGACCATTCCTTTGAAAATGATTAAATTGAAATGCATAAGACGTTTTAACTTATATATTATGTAATAAATGAATATGACTCTTAATATCTATATGGGCTATGGGATTTTGATCATCAAGTTCCATCTTAGAGTGTTTCCTGGTGGCCCACTCTCCATCCCGAGTGTAGTAGTATGGAAATCTCACTCTACAGGGATGTAGGGAACGTACCCTATCCACTTGAGATTTCTATATGGGCAATGGGATTTTGAGCACCAAATTACATCTTAGAGTGTTTTCCAATGGTCCACTCTCCATCTCGAGTGTAGTAGTATGACACTATCACTCTATAGGGATGTAGGTCATGTACCCTATCCACCAGAGATACTATATGGGCGATGAGATTTTGAGCGTCATGTTCCATCTTAGAGTGTTTCTATGGCGTGCACACTCACCATACCGAGTGAAGTAGTATGGAACTCTCACTCTATAAGGATGAAGGGAATGTGCCATATCTTTGGAGTTGGTCTAGGGGTTAGATCATGTGTGCTTCCCCTGGTGATGTATGTCTGTGAGTATTGTCTCGGTCCAGCCAACACTTGATCTCCAAAGTACCATGAGAGCCTTTACGTAGAAAGACCGTGTGAGCTTCCATGTTGGGCTAGGGGTTAGACCGTGAGTGATTCTCCTGGTGATGGATGTCTATGAGTTATGTCCTAGTCTAGCCAACACTAGTATCCTAGGTATATGACCAATTGGAATCGGTACACACTTGGTTCATATAGGAAGATTCTATATATATCTATACTATATATATATATATATATATTATTACTATATATATAGTTTTCGATTAAACTCTTATTCCGGGTATGAGCTGAAGCAAGTATAGCCGTCAGGTGTCCCTTAAGAACCCAGATAGGTGTTTCTTTATTTATTTAGTTCTGTTATTACTTCTTTATACTTGAACACTGCTTAATTTATATTGTACTGTCTAGATTGGGTTAGACACCGTGGGTGCTGTCCTACTAAGATTTATGTCAAACACCATGCTTGGGCCTCCATTACACTGGGGAACCCAAGTAGACCTTCTTGTTCATAGGGTCTTGGACCTTACTTGAAGCTATAGATTATACCCGAGGAGTTAGGAGTACAGGACTGATCCATAGCTCAGGATGATCATGGAGATTACCTTGGGGATTTTAGTTCTTTTCTTTACCGGAGTCCTGTATTGTACTATATTGTAAATCATGTTGTATGTTTACTATTTTACCTTATGTATCATCGACTCTTATACATGCATGCTTCTTATAAACTAGTGTTGGACACTTTTATTCAGTTATTATATTATAATATTCTTTCACTGCACTTTTATTCAATATTTACTTTTTCCACTATTTTGAAAGATTTATTATCTGTTATACAATTGTGCTACTCTGATTATGAGGGTATAGTCTCCCCACTGAACCACCTTTACACCCTCACTACTAGTTGACAACCTCTGGAATATGGGGAGGAACGCTTGAGGCCATGTGACCCACCGATTTGGCTATTGTATTAGTGGTCATTCGGGCTAGGATGTTACATAAGTATTGAGTAATTAGGAAACTCGATTGGTTAAGGTAATTTGGAGGAATAAAAAAATAGAGGAAGCAACATGGGAACCATAAGATGTTATGAAGAACCACCCACATCTGTTTAAAAGGTAATATCCATAAAATTTTGAGGAATAATTTTTCATACATGGGAAGAATGTAACACCCCAATAATTTATAATTTATTTCCTTTTAATCTATCTGATAACTTTTAATGCATGCCACACCATATTTAAACAAAAACACTCTATTAAAGTATTATTTAAACATGAACATTATAAACTAGGAATTAAATCAGAAGATATGAATAGTAATACAAAAATTATGAAAATTATATGGTTTATACATGTATAAAATAAATTAAATGGATATATATTGAAAGAAATAAAATGGGAATCATTTAAAATAAATGTTTTCTAAAAAATGTATTTTTCTAAAAGGTGGTTTAGTCGTGCTTTGTGCACATAATTTAAAATTAATTTTTACAAATTTTAGAAAATTTATTTGATAAAATGAACTTATTTTTTGAAATAATAATATCAAAATTATCTTAGGGTTAATTGTTTTGTATTTTTCAGAGAAGTTTCATTTTTTTATGAATAGTGAAAAATACTGCTTTTTATTAAAAACTATTTTTTTAAAATTATTTACAAAGATAAATTACATTTTAAATTGGTTTTAAGGTAAAATAAATTAAATTATATTATAATAAATATAATTTAGTTCATTTTAATCAATTTGAATTGAATTTTGATATTAAACCCTTCTACACATATGTGAATTTTCTCTTTGGAAACCTGTTTTTTCGTCGCGTCCGTGAGTATAATTTTAAATTGGATTATACAAATTATATGAATTAAATTTGAAAAAATGTATTAAATATTTTCAATCAGCATAATTTATATTATCTAATAATTTCAAATTATTTTTTTACCATTATGAATAGTACAAGCAGTAAAAATTAATTACTACGGTTAAGATAAAAACTAATTTACTTGGGGGTTAAACTAAGAAGATAAGTGTTAAAAATGATCTACCAACTTGTAAAACACCCATTTTATGGACATATTTTGACCTTATAACTACTAAGTGTAGATAATGACCCATTTTGGAGGATTTTGGCATGATAAAAACGTGGGTGTAATTGATTCTATCCAAAAATTCAATGTGTGTCCTCTGCCCTACTTATAAAAGACCACCTCCTATCCTACCCTATTAACTCTTATAAACCCATTCATATCAAAATATAACTACAAAAATCACTTACTTACTCCCATAAAAACATCCTAGATCCCTAAGTTTGATCAAAAATCCATCTGAGTAAGTCTTTTGGTGCAAACCAAAATAAGTTCCTCGAAGAAGAGGTAATGTTCGTAAACGGGTGTTTTCATTTTATTTATTCTTCCACATCATTAAAGTATTATTAAATCATTATAGTATAATAAAAAAAGTATCTAAAATATAATTATATTTTATTATGTTAATGTTATAACCTATATCCATCTCCACCTCTATCAAAAGGGAAATAAAACTATCAATCGTGAGTACAATGAACTACCGCCTCCAGAACTGATATAATTTGTTTTCCATCACCATATTTGAAATATAGATATAATGATGGATTTAAAAAATTTATATTATATTTATGATATTATTATACTTCTATAATTATAATATCACATATATATTCTTACTTTCTATTTTGTTTAAAATATGATAACGTCGCTCGTGTGTATGACGGACTACTGCCTTGCGAAGTGCTGTGAATCATTTTTCACTTAAACTTTACATGGAAGGTAATAAGGATAAATTTAATGAATATATGTGATATATATGAAATTAAATAAATTCTTTAATATTAATATATCACCCAATTTCATACCCTTTCACTCGTTAAGGGAATGATATCGTTGATCGTGCCTATGTATGACCTACCGTCTCCATGAAGTGATGCGATTAATTTTCCATGTACAACCATCAAGAATGATTATAAAAAAGAATATAATGATTAAATATGATATTTATAACATTAATATAATTTTGGATATGATGTTACTATATAATATTTTCAATAACCATAACTTTCATGATAAAACACGCATGAGAAAAAAAGAAAATTAGCACTCAAAACAATGAAAATAATGAAATATTATTAACAAATGGGTGGTAAAATGTTATAAGTGGATCATATATGAAATTATAAATATGAATATGGTTATATTATAAATTAATAATATGTATAAAACTATTATATGTGAATTTAAAACACGTTCAACCAAAATGAAGAGAGAGATAAGGGACTTCATCTCAATTCCCTTCATTGAGGCGTATTTTTTTATTATGCACATAATTTCTTTTATATGGTGTTAATACTACCCATTTTACATGTAATATAATGTATAATTAATAATTAATGGTATTTTAAGTTTCAATTTAAATTGTTTCATCAAAGGGGATTTGACTTGAAAATTACCAAGTGGTAAGAGATTTCGTCTCAATTTCCATTTCATTGAGATATATTTGTTAATATGAACCTATTCAATTTTATGTGGTGTATATACTACCACTTTTATTTATTTAACATGAATACATATTTATTCATTACTATTTATGTTTTTTTAAGTTTATTCTTCAAGGGGTTATAATTTAAAAGTTACCGAAGAGGTGAAAATTATTGTACAATCTCACTTTCTTTTGTGATTGTTTACTTTCCCTTGAAATAATCACTTTATTATGATTTTTTTTCATTAGAAATTAAATTTATCTTAAATATTCATATTATTCATATCATGGATATGGTTATTTCCTAAACCATATACCATTTGTACATACGGTGTTTACTTTGAAAGTTATTTTATTATTTGGAGAAATATTGATAAATCTATATTATTTACTCAATATGGATATTTTATGATAAGGAAAAATTTTAATGTATTAAATCAATTATTATATATATGAAGAATTATTTAGAAATAAATATATGGGTGGGGCCCAGTTATAAACGGCCCCTCAATGCATTGACAGGTCACATGAGATAAACCAGTTGGGCAAATTAGATGAGTTTTTACCTAGTGAAAGGACTTGAAGGTAGAAGTATCATGATGTTTGAGATCATGAAATATAATAATTAGGAATTTAATTCATTAATAATTCAATTATTATTATTATTATCCATGATATTTTTACTATAACATTATCACTGGATGTATTTTATCCTCAGTTTATTGATTAAATGACGTGTTTTCAGTTATTTACCTTTCCATATTGATTATGCCCTATCAAATTATTATAGTTAAGTTATTTATTAAATGACATGTGTGTTTAGTTATTTACCTTTCTATATTGATTATGATTTATTTATTCATGATAGATTCTATTTTATGTAACCCTTATTGAGCATTTTAGCTCACCCTTATTTTGTTTCCTTTCCCCATGATATGTTGAAGAATTCTTAGAATGAGTTCAAGGATACCAAATATTTTCCATTAATATTATTTGTATTTTCATTTCTAAATATAAAATAGGAATCATGTATGTATCTAGTTTTACAAAACTACTAAATTGATCGATCTTTTGGTATTTGACCCCTTGTATATTCTCCAATATAATAAGTATGCATCGAATCTGGGTTACTGGAGTTGGGGTCATTGAAATTGTTATTAGAGGAAGTTTAGTAAAAAACTTGAGAACTAGATTAAGGAAAACATATATTAGGGAACAAATTCCTATGATATACTTTGAGGATAAGTATATAATAACATCCTAATTTTTTTTAAGAAATATATTATGTGTTTTTTCTTAGAAATACTTCTTTATCTGGATACTACAAGTGGACATAGTTTTGATGTAGATATACCTAAGGGTAATAACTCTGAAAAGGGTACATTGGGATTTACCTGATCATATCCTGGGGTACAAAAAGGGGCCTTAATACACACCCAGTTTGAAACTCCTGAGGGATATTCTCAGGATAATTCACATTTTCTTTACAAACCATTATGAAAGATTTGAAAATAAAAATATCCCCAAAGAAACAAAGTTTTATATTTTAAGATTAAAAATTCTTAAATTTTTTATTTATGTTATGTGTTACACAATGTTTAGAATTATAAATTATGATTTAAAATTCACAATTTTATTAGCTAAACTAGTATATTACATTATTTAGTATTGAATCTTGGAAGGAAAAAGGGTATTAATAATCGTGTCCAATGTAGATATTTCCCTACCGAGAAAGCCAATATAACTGGTATTGGAATGGAGCAGATCATGGATATATTATGGAATCTTAATCAAGTTATGAAAAATAACCTTACATTAATGTAACTACCTATTTCATAATGTGATTCTCCTATGTTGGATTGTTTTATGCGACATAATCCCCCACATTTGGTGGGACTACCAATCCAATGGTAGATGAGAAGTGGATTAAGTCTCTTGAGAAGATATTATGTCCTTGAGATGTAATGAAAAGGAAAAGGTTACACTTTCAGTATATTGTCTCAAAGGCGATACTGATCAATAATGTCCATTGATCCAGAATAATAGGAAGGAAGAGGAAATATAACTCATGGAATGTAAAGATTTTAAGGATACATTCTTCAATAAATATTTCCCTCATGAGAAACAAACTGAAATAAATAGAAAGTTCCTTAGATTAAAGAAAAAGGAATAAGAAAGTGATGATGAGTATGAGTTTTCCTTTAAAAGGTTATCCAGGTATGTTACAGATTACATACACAATATGGAGTGCAAGATCAAACATTTCTTTAAAGGGCTTAATCCAAGTCTCCGAAGGGCTTTGGTCTCTCAAATTTTTCATCATATGATGAAATAGTTTTATATGCCAAAAAAATAGATAAGGAATTCTCAAGATCCTATATAATCAAGGGAAATCAAGAAAATAAGAGGTTGAATGAGAACAAAGAAAAAGGGAATACGTCAAAGAAGAAGAGAATGAAACAATTTATACCTTGTGATAATTGTGGAAAGAATCATCCTAAGAAATGCTTGAAGGTCTTGAGAGTTTGTCAAAAGTGTGTAGATAAGGTTAATCAAGATAAATAATGCAAGGGTAATAAAGAAAATACTAATATTCAGTGTTGCAACTATAGGAAGATGGGTCACTACACAAAAAAATTCCACAAGCATCAAGGGAATCTACCGTAAAAGAGGATAAGGGGAGAATTCCAAGCTTATACAACCACTATAACTAAGGTGGAAGTACCCAATGGTGTGGATACAAGTACTTTAATCTTATCTTAAAATTTAGATAACGCTTTATTTGGTTCTATATCCTCACAATCATTTATATCTTCTAAGTTTTCTAAGAAAATTAGATATTTCCCTATCACTTTAAAAGGGGATTTGTTAGTAAAAACTACCAGTGGAAGTCTCACTATAATAAGGACGTGTTAATAAGTCCCTATTATAACACATAAACATGATTTATTTGATGAAATTATTATTATACCTATGGTTGAATTAAATATAATCCTTGGTATGGACTGAATTTGAAAACATGATGCAAAATATTTATTAGAAGAATAAGGAAATTAAAATTCATGATGAAAATATAGAATTCCTTATCTTTAGAGAAGATCATGCATGCATGTCAACCTGAACTAAAGGAATTTGAGATTTTATTTATTTTTGGATAATCCCATTTTTTTAATTGGGTTAAGAGGTAACCCTTACATGACCCATAGGCCTAGTGGAACATGACCCAATACATGAACCAAAGGCCTAAAGACCTGACTACACTATAATTTCCCCTCCCCATTATTAACTTCATTAATTATAATCTCCCAATCTTGTATGGATGATTGGATAGCATTTCCCCTTATAGAGATGAATAGTTCCTAATACCAATAGTAGATGCCATACCCTCTCATCTTTCCAATCTGGTTAGCTACTCTCTGATGGTTTATACTACTCTGATCTTCTTTTGGGGCCTGCGCCTATGTGATCTGATCTGAATTCTTTGTGAATCAAAATCCCATATACTGAATCCTTGAGGTGGCCTGTAGGCCATGTGTCCCAAAGGCCAATGGTAGTTTGAAGGTCCTAAGACCTATAGTCCCAAACCAGTGGCCCAAAGGCCCAAATCAGATGAATAGTTTTAGCTGCTAAAGTAATACACAATACCTACTACAATACTGCTACAGTAACCCATAAATTCACCTTCACTTGGATTTTATCCTGTATCTTTCAAATGCCAAGCAGGAGCCTCTACCACTTAGGTACAGTCTTATTGGAATCTTTAGAGTAGAGACATCATCATCCAAGACATGTATAGATCTACCCCCAGTAGCTCCACTGAATGATATTCTTTGGGAAGAAGAAAAAATAAAATCTTGTTATATAGAAGGTAATATTAAAATTGAGGATATACCTATCGTACATGAATACATTGATTTATTTCCTATTTAATTACTTGAACATCAACTAGAGCATGAAGTTGAGTTTTCTATTAATTTAATCCCCGATGTAAGACTAATATCAAATACTCCTTATATAATGACCACTATATAATTAGTGGAGATGAAGAAACAACTAGAAGAGTTGTGTGATAAGGGATTTATTCACCCTAGTGTTTCACAATGAGGATCCCCTGTTCTCTTCATTAAGAAGAAAGATGGATCCATGAGGCTATGCATTGATTATAGGAAAATCAATGCTATTATGATAAAGAACAATTATCCTATGCCATACTTTGATGAATTATTCGATCAACTTCACATAGCCAAATATTTTTCAAAGATTGAACTTTGTTATGGGTATCATCAATTTCAAGTAAATAAGAAAGAAATTGCAAATAAAACTTTCCAAATGAGGTATGTACATTACGATTTTACATTAATTCCATTTGGATTGACTAATGCACCCTTTATTTTTATGGATCTAATGAATGGAGTATTCAAGTAATATCTTGATGATTTTGTTTTGGTATTCATTTATGATATTTTTGTGTATTCTATAAGATATAAGGACCATGATAATCACTTTAATATTATTATTAAGACTCTCAATTGATACTATGAAGAAGTTTCTTTTATTGTCCAAAATTTTTCTAAGGATAGAATCTCAATTGATACTATGAAGAAAAAGGCAGTCAAAAAATGGACTACACTAATGAACATAACTGAGGTACATAGTTTTATTGGTTTGGAAGTTTAATATTGGTGATTCGTTCATAAAGTAATGTGAATAATGTTTTAATGAACTAAAGAGGAGATTGGACAATGCTCCAATTTTGACTCTCCATCTAGAAATGATAGGTTTTTGATATATAGTGATGCATTTAATAATGGAGTTGATTGTGTCTTAATTCAAAATGATAAAGTTATTTCATATGAATTAAGGAAATTGAAGACTCATGAATAGAACTATCCAACCCATGATCTTTATTTGGAAGCTGTAAGTTTTACTTTTAAGATATGAAGATATTATCTCCATGGTGAAAGATTTGGGACATACATGGATCATAGGATCCTAAAATACATCTTTTCATATAAATAGATCAATATGAGACAAAGGTGATTCCTTGAGCTACTCAAGGATTATGATTTCTCAATACACTACCACCTAGAGAAACTAACTAAGGTAGAAGATGAATTAAGTAGGAAAGATCATAGAGTTATGGCCCAAATGAGGATTGAGAGAGATCCTATGTTTATAGATCTAGTAAAGATAGATATGAGAATTATTAAGGAAGGAGAGACATCACTCCTTTTTTAAATGATTATAAAACCATATTTATTAGAAAATATATAAAGTTATCAATCTAATGATGAGAACTTTCAAAAGAAAAATAAAGTTATAAATGATGGGAACTTAGTAGGATTCATTTGTGAAGATGGTGTTCTGAAATTTGGAAAGAGACTTTGAGTTATATTAATAACTAATCTAAAAAGGGAATTTTTTGATTATGCACATAGCTCAAACTTTTCTATAAACCCTAGTACCACAAATAAGTATTGGGATTTGAGGGAACATTTTTGGTAGGATAAAATGAAGCAGAAAATTGCTGATTATATGTCTAAATATTTGGTTTTTCAATAAGTTCAATCTATGAGAAAATATTCTAAAGGAGTCATGCAACCTCTTCCTATTCCTATGTGTAAATGGGATGACATTACTATGGATTTTTATAGGACTACCAAATAATCCTAGAAAGAATGATGCAATATGGGTTATCATTGATTTCCTAACCAAATATGCACATTTCCTAACTATAAGAAAATATTTACCTCTTGAGCGCCTCAAAAGGCTCTATATTAATGAATTTTAACCCTTCATGGAGCACCTCTTTCAATTGTGTCTGATCATGATCCCCATTTTACATCAAAATTTTGGAAGAGTCTTTAGAAGGCTCTTGATGCCAAGCTTCATTTGAGCACTGTCTACCATCCTAAAACTAATGGATAGTATAACAGTACTATTAAAACAATGTAATACATGTTGAGTTCATACTCACTTGACCTTCAAGGTATGTGGGATCAATAATTACCTTTGGTAGATTTTTTTTATAATAACAGTTTCCATTCAAGTTTACAAATAGCGTTGTATGAAACATTATATAGAAAAAGATGTCGTACTCTAACTTGTTGGGATAAAGTTGGTCAAAGGAAACTTGTAGGCTCAATTTTTTTTGAAGAAACAATAAAAAAGGTAAAGGTTGTCTAGGCTTACTTGAAATAATCTCAAAGTATGAAAAAAGAGTTATGCTAATAATCGAAGGAAATATTTGGTATTCCAAGTGGGAGATCATGTTTTCTTGAAATTATATTTATGGAAGGGTGTTATAAGGTTTTATAATAAGGGAAAGGTGATACCTAGGTACATTAGACCCTTTGAAATCCTTGAAATAATTGGATTTGTTGTTTATCACTTGGAAATGACACCAAATCTCTCAAAAGTACATGATGTGTTTCGTATATCATTGTTAAGAATGTACATGCCAGACCCTATGCATGCGATCACCTGGAACCTGATATATCTTACTGTGAAGAACCCATCCATATTTTTGATACTATAGAACAATTATCAAAGAATCAGATGACTTGATTGGTTAAGGTACTTTGGAGAAATCACAAAAATGGAAGAAGCAATGTGGGAACTGAAGGATGTTATAAAGAACAACTCCTATCTTTTTAAAAGATAATATCCACAAAATTTCAAGGAAGAATGTTTTGTAGGGGGAATAATATAACACCCAAATAATTTATAATTTATTTTCTTTTAATCTCTTCGATATCTTATGATTCACGCAACGTAGGGTTTAAATGAAAATACTCTATTAAAATATTATTTAAACAAGACCATTATAACATAATAGTTAAGTTAGTAGGTATGAACAATAATAAATAAATTATGAAATTTATATTGTTTATAAATTTATAAAATAAATTAAATGGATATATATTGATCAGAAATAAAATAGGAATCATTTTAAATAAAAAAGAACTATTTTCTAAAAAACCGTATTTTTTTTAAAAAGTGGTTTAGTCTTGCTTTGTGTACATAATTTAAAACTATTTTTTATCACTTTTAGAAAATTTATTTGATAAAATGAACTGAATTTTTTAAATTATAATATAAAAATTATCTTAGGGTGAATTTTAGATATTTTTTTTTTGAAAATTTTCATTTTTTAATGAATAGTAAAAAATACCGTTTTTTATTACAAGCTACATTTTCCTTTAAATTATTTATAAAGATAAATTATATTTTAAATTATTTTTAAGGTAAAATCAGTTAAATTATATTATAATAAATAAAATTTCGGTTATTTTAATCAATTTAATATTAAATTTTGATATTAAAACCTTCTATACATATGAGAATTTTCTTTTTGGAAACCCATTTTTTCATTGCATCTATGAGTATAATTTTAAATTGGATTATGCCACTTATGTGAATTGAATTTGAAAAAATAGATTCCATATTTTGAATCATAATAATTTATATTATCTAATAATTTTAACTTAATTTTTGACCATTATGAATAGTACAAGCAGTAAAAATTATTTACCGCGATTAAGGTAAAAACTGATTTATTAGAGGGTTAAACTAAAAAGATAAGGGTAAAAAATGACCTACCAACTTATAAAAAACCCATTACATGGACATATTTAGACATTATAACCACTAAGGGTCAATAATTACACATTTTTATACTTTTTAAAAGATAAAAACGTGGGTGTAATCGATTCTTTTAAAACATTCCATGAGTATCCTCTTTCCCACTTATAAAAGTCCACCCTCTCTCCTCCACTCGTCACTCTTACATTGAAATTTTTATCATCAAATCCCTAAAACGATTACTTCCTTACTCGACTACCAACATCCTAGATCCCTTAGTTTGATCATAAATCCATCCAAGGAAGGATTTGGGTGCAAACCAAAAGAACTTCCTCGAAGAAGAGGTAACACTCTTAAACGAGTGTTTTCATTTTATTTCTCCTTCCACATCATTAAAATATTATTAAAAAATTATAGTATAATAACAAAATTATATCTAATATAATGAATATTTTATTATGTGAATTTAATAACCAATATTCATCTCCACCTTCATCAAATGGGAAATTAAACTGTCGATCGTGTGTATGGCGGACTACCGCCTCACGAATCAATATATATTTTTTCCATGACTACCTTTAAAGGATGAATATAATGATGTATTTAACAAATTTATATTATTTTTATGAAATTATTATAATTATGTAATTATAATATCACATATACCTTCTTATTTTCTATTCTGTTTAAAATATGACAACGTCTCTCATGTGTACGACGAACTACTGCCTCGCGAAGTGATGCGATTTGTTTTTCATATAAACTTTACATGAAAGGTAATGAGGATAAATTTAATGAATATATATGATATATATGACATTATATAAATTATTAAATATTAATATATCACCCACTTCCTTACCCTTTCACTCGTTAATGAAATAATATCATCGCTCGTGCGTACGTACGACCTACCGTCTCCAGGAAGTGATGCGATCCATTTTCTATATACAACCATCAAGAATGATTATAAAAATGTATATAATGAGTAAATATTATATTTATAAAATTCATATCATTATTTATATGATGGGAGTATATAATATGTTCAAGAACTAGAAATTTCATGAAAAAAAACATATGAGAAAACAAGGTAATTAACACCTGAAACAATGAAAATAATGAAATATTATTAACAAGCAGGTGGTAAAATGTTATAAAGGGATTATATATGATATTATAAATATGAATATAATTATTTTATAAATTAATAACATTCTCAAAACCATTATACATGAGGTTAAATCATGTTTAACCAAAAGGAAGTGTGAGGTAAGGGGCTTCATCTCAATTTCCCTTCATTGAGGAATATTTTATTATTGTGCACCTAATTTATTTCATATTGTGTAAATACTAGAACTTTTAAATGTAATACCATGTATCCTTCATAATTTATGGTATTTTAAATTTTAATTTTAATTATTTCATCCAAGGTGATTTGACTTGAAAATTACCAAGTAGTAAGGGATTTTATCTCAATTTCCATTTCATTGAGAAATATTTTTCAATATGAACCTATTAACTTTTATTTGGTGTATATACTGAAACTTTGATGTATTTACCATGAATACCTATTTATTAATGATTATTTATGTTTCCTTTCAAGTTTATTCTTTAAGGGGTTATAATTTATAAGTTACTAAAGAGGTGAAAATTATTGTACAATCTCACTTTCTTTTGTGACTATTTACTTTATCTCGAAAAAATCAATTTATTGTGATCATTTTCCATTAGAAATTACATTTCTATTAAATATAAATATTCATCATTTCATGGATATTATTATTTCTTAAAATATATACCATTTGTACATACAATGTTTACTTTGAAAGTTATTTGATTATCTGGTGAAATATTGATAAATTTGTATTCTTTACTCAATATAGATATTTGATGATAAGGAAAAATTTTCATGAATTAAATTGATTATTTAATATATGAGGATTTATTTTTACATGAAGATACGGGTGGGGCCCAATTATAGATAGCCCTTTGATGCATCGATAAGTCTTATGATACAAATCAGTTGGCCAAATCAGATGGGTTTTTACCCACTAGTCTTAAAGGTATCATGATGAATGAGATCATGATGTCCAATAATTAAGAATTTACTTCATTTAGAATTCAATTATTATTATTATCCATGAGATTTCTGCTATGATATTATCTACGGATTTACTTCTTTATCAGTTTATTGATTAAATGACATGTGTTTTCAGTTATTTACCTATCCATATTGATTATGCCTTATCAAATTATGATACTCAAGTTATTGATTAAATGGCATGTGTGTTTAGTTATTTATATTTACACATTGATTATACTTTATTGATCTATGATAGATTTTTTTGTCTGTAATCCTTAATGAGATTTTGAGCTCACCCTTATTTTATTCACTTTCTCTAGGATATGAAGACGAATTCTTATAATGAGTTCAATGATGCAAAATGTTTTTCATTACTATGATTTTTATTTTATTTTCCCAATTTAAAATGAGTATCATGCATGTATCTAGTTTTCCAAAATTTATAAACTGATTAGTCCTTCAAGATTTGACCCCTTGTATCTATGATAATGTAATAAAGTAGGTAACAACTCCAGGTTACTGGATTTGAGGTCATTACAGTTGGTATTAGAGTAATTTTAGTCTAAACCTTAAGAACTAGAGTAAGGAAAAAATAGATTAGGTAACATATAACTATAATAGAATTCGAGGATAATTATATATGAACATCCTAAAGTTTTATTAAGAAAGATAATACGTATTGTTTCTTAGAAATACATCCCTATCTAGATACTATAAGTGGATGTGGTTATGATACAGATGTACCTTGGGGTAATAACTCCGAAAAGGGTGTATTGGGATTGACTTAATTGTCACCTGGTGTATGAAAATGGTCCTTACTATGCACCTACTTTAACACTCTTTGGGGATATCCATATAGTAATTGAATTTTTCTTTATAAACCATTATGAAGGATTTAAAAATAAATATATCCCCAAAGAAACAAAGTTTGAGATTCTAAGATTAAAAATCCATAAATTTTCAATTTATGTTATATGTTACACAATGTTTATAATTATAAATTATAATTTTAAAGTCATAATTTTATGAGCTAACCCAGTATATTCCATTGTTTAGAAATGGAGCCTAGAAGGAAGAAGGGTATTGATACTCATGGAAAATGTAGAGATTTCCTTTCTAAGCAAGCTAATACAATTGGTATTGGAATGGAGAAGATCATGGTGATATTAGGAAATCTTAATCAAAATATGAAAAATAAAATGGCCTAAATGGATCAACCTATTTCATAGCATGATTCTACTACATTGGATCACTTCATAAGACACAAACCCCCATCATTTGGTGGGGATACTAATACAATGGTAGATAAGCAATGGAATAAGTATTTTGAGAAGATATTTATGGCCTTAGGATGCAATGAAAAGTAAAAGGTTACACTTACAATGTATTATATCTAAGGAGATACTAATCAATGGTCTCCGTTGATCCATAATAATAGGGAGGAAGAGGAAGTATAATTCATGGAATGAAAATATTTTAAGGGGACATTATTCAAAAAATATTTCCCTCATGAGAAAAAAACTGAAATGAAGAGAAAATTCCTCAACTTAAAGAAAAAGGAAGAACAAAGTGTTACTCCATCCATCCAAATCAAATTTTTATTAAAGAGTGAAACAATACAACAAGACAAACTAGGGGGGTCTATATTAATTCAAACCAAGGGCATCCCCTCTGATCAAATTAATGCATTCCGTCTTTAAGCTGTTAAACTGAAAAAGACAACTATTGGTAGACCTATGATCGACCACGGATGCCAAATAATCCGAAACCTTGTTCCCCTTGCGGCAGGTGTGGGACACTTGAATGTTGTGTCGAAGAATACCAAGGCATTTCCTGACACTATAGGCAATAGAACAAGGTATTGAACAATTGCCTTTCAAGGAATCATGAAGGATCAAGAAGTCAATCTTCACCTTAGAAATGACCACATTCTCCTGAATGCACATAGAAAGCCCAGTGAGAAGAGCCTGGGCCTCAGCCTGGATTGTGGTACCGATGCTGAAGGAGGAAGAGAAGGCCAACACCACACCCCCCTGTTCCTCTCACAACACTCCCTCCCGACATCACCCCTTCAGAACAAGCCCCATCAGTATTGAGTTTATAGCCAGAGGCAGGGGGAATCCACCTGATCCATTTACCATAAGGTATAACAGATGAGGGAGGAGAATGTGACATAGACCCCTTCATGCATGGGAAGGGAGAAGCCTCTTGCCATTCCTTATTGATAAAAATTAAGTCTAGGAGCATGAAGTGAATACGTACAGTAATAGACCTCACTGTGGGCACTGCACCTTCGAACCGTGCCTGCTCTATGGCTTGCCAGATACACCAACACCCCGCATTGAGGGTTGCAGCACGATCCAACCGATCCTTCTCCTTCCCCAACGAACCATTGAACCATTTTTCTAGGAAAGAAGACTTATCCTGCTCTTGAGAAGAAGAATCCAAGTAGACTCCTAAAAATGACCACACTACTTGAGCCCATTCACGCTCATAAAACAAGTGCACAGTGCTCTCCTCCCTCCGTGCACTACAAAAATGACATCCAGAGGCCATGCTGATCCCTAGTTATTTGATATTATCATCCGTCGCGATGGCGAGGTTTATAATACACTAGGTGAGGAATTTAAGCTTCAAAGGAATCTTACGACACCAGGCCATATTGTTCCAGCGATCCAGAAAACCCTGCAAGGGTAGAAACCTCCGAAAATCTCTGATATTGAAGACGCCTGATGAGGAGGGAGTGAACACACATCTATCTCGCTCATCATTAAGCTCAATAGAATCTAACAGGGCCTGATGGTCTTCGCTCAGAACCGCCTGGGTGAAACGAGGGTGACACCAAGCTTCCTTAATTGTGATCAGAGGAGCCGGGCACCCTGGGAAGGCAAGAACAGAGCCTGCCCAATTCTTGTGCCAGAAGAGAATCTCCCCTGTTCCCACTATCCATCACGAGCTATGTTTCAGGGTTAGAAGCAGGGGATGGATTTTTGACCAAAGAAGATAAACATATCCACTACAAACCTCTGTGTTACTCCCACTAATCTGAGACATCCTCTGTCCCCCATATAGTACGCTCTTCAAGAATTTCCCAAGCAAGCTTATCATGCGATCCTTGAAGAGTGCTCTGTAAGCTTCTGCAGTTGATCCCTCCTTCATGGATGGGTCTTTCCATCCTCTCCCACAAGGCCTAGTGCCTCTTCCCCTTAGACTTTGTATCCCATAAAAAACTACATAAGATCAAGTCAACTAATTTGATGACTCCTTTTGGGATGTTCGATGATGCCATTGCATGTATAGGTATGGAAGACAATACACTTTTAACCAGAGCTATACACCCACCAAAAGAGAGATGGTCTCTCAAACTTTTTTATCATATTATGAAAGAGTTTTATGTTCCATCTAAATGGATAAGTAATGCATACGATCCTACATGATCAAGTAAAATCAAGAAAATAAGAAATTGAATGAGCACCAAGAAAATGGGAATATGTCAAAGAAGAATAAGAGAATGAAGAAATTTACACCTTGTGATAACTATGTAAAGAATCATCCTAGAAATTTATTTAAGGTATTGGTAGTTTGTTATAAGCGTGTATATAAGGTTCACCAGGATAAAGAATGTAAGGAGAAGAAAGAAAACACTAAAATTTAGTGTTTTAACTCTAGAGAGATGGGGTACTATGCAAATGAATTCCCCAAGAGTCAAGGTAATCTACCATAGAAGAGGCCATGGGGATAAATCCAAGCTTATGTGATCAATATATCTGAGGTGGAAGTACCCAATGATGTGGTGGAAGATATTTTAATCCTATATTAAAATTTATCTAATGATTTATTTGATTATGTATCATCTCACTCTTTTATATCTTCCAAGTTTTTCAAAAACATTATATATTTATTTAATACTTAAAAAAGGTAGTTTTTAGTCAAAACTCATAGTGGAAGTATCACTACACAAAGGATTTGTCAAGAAGTCCCCATTATGACACATAAACATGATTTATTTACTAGCCATATTATTATACCTTTGGTTTACTTTGATATAATACTTGTTATGGACTACATTTCAAAATAAGATGCAAAAATTTATTTTAAGAAGAAGGAAATTATGATTCATGATGAAGATGTAGGATTCATTATCTTTAGAGCATAGACATCATCATTTGATACATGTCTAGATCCACCTCCAATAGCTCTTATAAATTAGATTCTTAGGGAAGAAGAGAAAAAAAATTAGGGATGGAGAAGGTAATATTCAAACTAAGGGTTCACCTATCATACATGAATATATTGATGTATTTATTAAGGAATTATCTAGACATCCACCGGAGTATGAAGTTTAGTTTTTCATTGATTTAATCCCTAATGTAAGACCAATATTAAAGACTCCCTATAGAATGACCATTTTGGAATTAGTGGAGTTTAAGATACAACTAAAGGATTTGTGTGATAAGGGATTTATCCACCCTTAGTGTTTCACCATAGGGAGTCCATGTTCTCTTCATTAAGAAGAAAGATGGATCCATGAGGATATACATTAATTATATGTAAATCAATGATATTATGATAAAAAAGTATTATCTTCCTCACATTGATGAATCATTCAATAAACTTCATGGAGTTCAATTTTTTTCAAATATTAATCTTTGTTCTGGTTATCATCAATTGTGAGTAAAAAAGGAATACATCATAAAGATAACATTTTGAATGAGGTATGGACATTACGAGTTTCCAGTAATTCCAATTGGATTAACTAATACACCCTCTATTTTTATGGATCCAATGAACAATGCATTTAAGGAATATCTTGATTATTTTTTTGTGGTATTCATTAATAATATATTGGTGTATTCTAAAATCTATGAGGACCATGATAATTAATTGAGTATTATTCTAGAGACTCTTATAAGGAAAGTGTTATATGAAAAATTTAGTAAGTGTGATTTCAGGATTCAAGAAGTTTCTTTCTTGGGCATATTGTCTCTAAGGATAGAATATTTGTTGATCTTGTGAAGAAAAAGGTAGTTAGAGAATGTCCTACACCAATAAACATAACTGTGGTATGTAGTTTCATTGGTTTGAAAAGTTATTATCAATGATTCATTTAGAAATTTTCCCGATTTACTAACCTATTAATGAAGATTACACATAAAGGGGTTAAGTTTGTTTATAAAAATGAATATAAAGAATGTTTTGATGAATTGAAAAATAGATTAGTCAATGTTCTGATTTTGACTCTACCATCAGAAAATGTCAGATTTGTGATATATAGTGATGCATCGAAGAATGGACTTGGTTGTATACTAATGAAAAATGATAAAATTATTTAATATGAATCAAGGAAATTTAAGAATCATGAAAATAACTATCTAGCCCATGATCTTGTGTTGGAGGCTATAATTTTTTTCTTTGAAGATATGGAGACATTATCTCTAAGGTGAAATATGCGATATATACATGGATAATATAAGCCTAAAATACATCTATTCAAAAAAAGTGATTGATATGAGACAAAGTAAATGACTTGATCTACTCAAGGATTATTATTTCTCAACACACTAATACCAAAGGAAAGAAAATTTCTAAAGGATTGAATAATAACTAAGAGGGAGGGGTGAATCAGTTGTTCACTTTTATAAGTTTCAATACTTTTAAAAACTTAACCCCAAAAACCTGTTAAAACTTATATCCTTATCATGTTTTAATAAATACTCATGCATAAAAAATTAGGAAATTAAGTAAAGCACAAGTGATTTACATGGTTCTACCTCAGTGTGAGAACCTACATACTTTCCATAACCACTCCCATGGGTCTATAGAAATTAACTATAATTAATAAATGAATATAACTTGTTCTAAATCCCATTATAAAAATTCGATCTCCTAGTAGGAATGATTATACTAACTCCAGTCAATTTAAAAAGTTTTATTACAAACAATTGAGCCACAAAAGAAAGGATCACAAAAACTTTTGCTTCTAAAAAATCTATCTGGAACCTCATTTCGATTGACTCATTACAATTAACTCATTATGATGAAATCATTACAATGAACTCATTATGATGAACCATTTTCTCAAACTGTACTTCTCAAACTCTTCTCAATAGCTCAGTTCGATCTTCCTTAGTCTGGTAAGAAAAATTTCAGCTATCACTACACCAAATTCATATTTTAGCGGTGATTTATTAGCAGTGGTTTACTAAACCTCCACTAAAAAATGGAAAGAATTTAGTAGCAATTTTTAAATAACAACCAATAAATTTTATCCATTTTCTAAAAAAATAACTTTCTCCCTGATCCCCTTTTTTCCCTGATCCCCCCTCCTCCCTGAGAACCAATCTACCCCTCTCCCACGAGCACCCCCTACACTGATCCCTCACCACCACTGCATTTCCCCCCTCACAGGTGCTCCAGTTTCCCCCGAGATCCCCTGAGCCCTTGCCGGTTCTCCGGTTTCCCCTGAACCCCCTGAGACTGATCCCTCATCAATGCTCTAGTTTCCCCTTAGACCCCCAAAACCTTTTCCTTTCCCTCACCAGTGCTTTGGTTTCCCTCACCCTTTCCCTCATCGAATTTCTGATTTCCCATGACCCCCCTGATCCCTCTCCCTCTCCCTCACCACATGAAACCTCTTCTCCCATGAGTGATCCCCGCTAGGAGGTCATCAGGGGATATAATATTCTAATAACTTGGATTCCTTCCAAGTTAGAAGTTACAGAGGATTTACTTAGGTAAATATAAGGTAAGAACTAGGTTTTGCTTCCTGGTTTTGTTCTCCTCAAGTTCTAATAGTGTTTACCTAATTTTAATACCTTGATAGGTGGTTCATATTAACTTTTGGGTGAAATATCTCTTCTTTCTAAGGCCTCAAAGAGATAGTCTACAATTAAATTGGTAGGTTCCCCCATTCTTCCTCTCATATCTAGAGATAATTAACCTAGAAATGGTATAGGGTGGGGATAACCATATTGAGACTAAGATTTTAAACCTATCAATTGTTTTCCCTAAACCATTCATGGTTAAATGATTTGTTTTTATAAATATTGCATGGGTTTTATATTTTTATCATGCTATGTTAATTAAATTACATGTCTTTATTTCTATCATATACTTTCTTGGCATTCTTACTGCTTTATTATGCATAGTGAAGTATGAAACGATAGATATTAATCATTTTTTATATTTTTCATCATTTAATAAAGTGATCTCACAGTTTTATTCCATGTCATAATTGCTAAGTTTATCATGGAACATGACATTTGACTTATTGGCCATGTTGACCAAGTTGAATACATATATGTTTTTTTTATGAAACCAAAACCACTTGTATTTGTATTCTTTATACTATGTCTTAGAAAATGTTCTTCATGCTATTAGTATGAATTTTTAATGGCCTATACCATATCTCATACTTTTTTTGGTTTTCTAAAAGTATGAATTGGTTTTTTCCTAATCAATATATTATGTTTCATTTGGAATTATACTAGTATGAATTATAAATTTCCTATGATATCTTTTATCCTTTGTTTAGTTTTCTACTAGTATTTTAATTTTTCTCATTTTCCATCTATTATATCCTTTTTGTCACACTAATAGTTTGACTTAGTCACTTTATATTCCATATATTATACTTTTTTTAGTTTATTATTAATGTGAATCAGTTGTTCTATATTTCATCTCTTGTACTTTTATTGGATTACTATTAGTATAACCTAGATTTTGGTTATTAAATTCCATATGAATTGTTTATATTGAAATTAATATGCCTCAGTGGTTAGTTATATCATGCCATGGGAATTATTTATATTTCTCATAGTATTCCATTATTTTTAGTCATTCAATATCTTATACTTAGCACAAACCTAAGAACATGCATCAATTCCCATTTTGGTCTTTAAATGGTTTCAAATGGTTTAATGACTTAGCATAGAACTAGGTCACTTTCCAAGTGGTTGTTAAAATTTCCAATGGATTTTCTAATGGTAATTAACTATTTAAAGGGGTGTTTAACACTAGTTTTGTATTTAAAATGTGTGTGTACTATTTTAGAGAGATGTTTTAGGAATTTAAGGTAGATGAACTTTAATATTTTTTTAAATGGTTTTGAGACCATAAGTATCATGGTGGATTAAAATATTTTTAAAATGTGAAAGTTTGGTCTTGAAAAATGGGTGCTTGACACCAATTGACTTCCTTTAAAGAGGGATGTCTTGCCTTTAAAAGTGATTTTATGGAAATATTTAGATTTATAAATTGGTTTTAAATGTGTGGTTTGATAAATTATTTTCAAATAAAAATTTAAATGTTATTTTCTTAATGATTGTATAATTTTTCTCTTGCTTCTATTTTACATAATACCATCCATGATTGATTTTTTTTTACTTTGACTTTTTTAGTACTTATATGACTCTTCTTATAACTACTTGGGTTGTGTTTTTTTCACTTCTGTTTATATTTTTTACTACCTAGTAATACTTATGTGTTTTATTTTTTTTAATAAAGTGTAGGAACATTGTGAAATATATGGATAAAAACTAGATTACATTATTGAAGAACACACATAAGTATGCTAAGGGTTTGGAGGAGTTTTTAGAATTTTCAATTTCCAATCAATCCATTGATGAGACAATAATATTTCCATGTCCTAAATGTAAATTTATAATATAATTGAAGATACATGAAGTTTATGAATACTTGATATTGAAGAAATTCCCAGCTCAATATTTTTTTTGGATTTGGTATGGAGAATCAAACATTACAGAAAGTTTGAGAACTGATGTCAATCAATAGAATGAGCTCCCAACTTCTATGACAATGGAAAATGAAATGAAAAACCTTATAAATTATGCTTTCAAAATTGAAAGACAACAACATAAACATCAAAACATATGAGAACAACCAGTTTAGGGTGTTACAAATAGTAACTTGACAAGTGATGTTTTTGGGACTATAGGATAACCAAATCAATATTGTAACACATTATTGGATCCTAATCTTGATTTTATAGAGACTAATGTAAGATATAACTTCATCAAGCATAAAAATGCGTTTCATGATTTAGTTGATGATGGAAATAAATAGCTGTATAGTGGATGTTTGAAATATTAAAAACTTTATTTTTTGTTGAAGTTGTATCATACCAAATGCCTATAAGGAATTAAAAATAAGGTGATTTACATGATATTGGAATTGTTGCGTGATGCATTTATTGAAGCTAAAACCCTCGAGCCTTTTTATGATATGAAAAAAGTTGTTAACAAGTTTGGTTTGAATTATACAAAAAACATGCTTTTCCCAATGATTGTATGCTTTATTGGGGAGAGGATTCAAGCAGACAAGATTGCAAAAGAATTATTCTTCTAGATGGTAGTTAATGGGTGATGTTGGAAGTCTGAATCAATATACTACTATGGAGAAGAAGAAAAAGATCACACCTGTAAAGGTTTTGTGTTACTTCCTTTTAAATCCTCAATTGTAAAGATTATTCATGTCATCAAAACTACCGAGCATATGAAGTATCATTCTATAGATAATAAAAATGATGGGTTAATGTGACATCCAAGAGATTAAAAATCATGGAATACATTTGATTCATTACATCTACATTTTTCATTTAATTATAAGAATATGCGATTAGGATTAGCTACCGATGGATTCAACCCATTTGGGACTTTGAGAACCAGTTATAGCATTTGGCCGGTTGTTTGGATCCCTTATAGTCTATCTTTGTGGATGCGTATACAAAAAACTTCTTTTATCATTTTGATGATTATTCCTAGAAAAAAAATGCATGAAAATGATATTGATGTATACTTATATCCCCTAATTGAATAATTATAGGAGTTATAGAGCAATGGTGTTGAGACATATGATACACCTTCTAGAACAATGTTCAAAATGAATGCTGCTCTAATGTGGACCATTAGTGACTTACTTGGACTTGGAAATTTATCTGGTTAGAACACTTATATGGTTTTGTATTTTTCTATTTGTAACTTTGATTTTTATCCCAAATGACCACCTTATAGTAAAAATGGTACTTCTTGTGTTAGAAAATATTTATCAATGCATCTCATAGATTTTAGTTGAATAAGTCAAAATTAAATGGTTATATTGATTGTAGAACACCTCCAAAGTTGTTGACAGAATTTGAAATATTTTCACAACTTAGAAATGTTAAAATACAATTTTGGAAGGTGCATAATTTGAATGGTAGTGTGAAACGAGTTCTAAGTGAATCATCAAGTGAAATTGGAATGAAATAATGGAAGAAAAAAAGTATATTCTTCAAAATTTCATATTGGGAATTTAATTTTTTATGGCATAATATTGATGTTATGCATATTAAGAAGAATGTTTGTGACAATTTTATCTTCACATTACTTAATGAGCATGGAAAATCAAAGTACCATCTCAATACTCAGAAGGACTTACAAACAATGAACATAAAGTGTGATATCTAGCAGATGAGAATGGAAAGTATGATCTGATAATTTTTGCAATAAAAAATTGGGATAAAGATACATTCCTTCGAATTTTATAACATGAGAAGACATCTGATGGGTATTCAAGTAACATATCAAGGTGTGTTGACTTAAAGAATCGTAGGTTACATGGATTGAAAAATCACGATTCACACATTTTGTTACAATAGTTACTACCATTGACATTGCATACATTATTACATGAAAAGGTTATCGCATTTATACTCCAAATTTTCACATTATTCAGAAAACTATGTGAGAAAACTCTATAACCAACTGATCTTGACAACCTTCAAGAGAGATTTGTATTGAAACTTTGTACAATGGATATGATCTTTTCTACTTTGTTTTTTACTATCATGATGCATTTAACTATGCATTTGGTTGAGGAAACTAAATTAGGAGGCCCTGAAAATTATCAATGGATATATCCAATTGAGAAGTAATTTATTTATATGTTTTTCATCTTAAGTAAAAAATTCTTGTAACTTCATTAAATACATAATTATGTTTTATTTATTTTATTTCACAAATATCTTGGTCATTTTAAATTATATGTGAAAAAAATATCAACTTGAAGGTTCTATTTCTGAAGGATATTTACAAGAGGAGTGTCTTACCTTTTTTTCTAGATACTTGGATAATATTGAGATAGGATTTAATTGAGTTGGACATGTTGATAACAAATCAACTCAATCTAAACTACATGGAAAATAAAAAATATTTCTTACTATTGGCCGATCAGTTGGGAGGATCTCAAATATTACACTAATAGAAATAGATTTATTATAGGCACATAGATATGTGCATCTGAATAGTGAAATTTTAAATCCATTTATTGAAGATCTTGGGATACAAACAAAGATATTAATGAGAAGCCGAATATAAAATGAGAAAGATATAACAAAATTTGTTAATAAAGATCATGTATAATGGTTTGTAAATCATGTAAGTTCATAAATATTGAAATCAATATAGATATTAGGTTGACACATATTTTTTAAATCTAATAATGTATATTAATTTTTGTAGATCATGAATACTAATACTCAGGCTGAGTTATCAGAATATTTGAAGCTTCTAGCTCTAGGTCCTATAAAACAGGCTAGAAAATTAGATGCTTACAATGTCAATGGATTTAAATTTCATATAGTCGATTGGGAAAAGGGTTTGAAAACACCAAATATTGTTATATTTATAGTTTTTGAATAGAGATACTATAGAAAATTGATTGATATTATCAAATTAAACCGCCACATGAATTTTTTAGCTGTTTTATTCAAATGAATGTGGGTCGATATTACTAGGGGTATTAAAAGAGAATATTTTTAATTTAATTTTGTAAAATTATCTCACTTGATAGATTTCAATGACTGTGAATTACATGATCTGTATATATTCTAATTTCAAGAAAAAATAGTATATTATGTGGAAGATATCATGGATGAAGGGTGGAATGTAGTTGTTGACATAAAAAAAAGAGACTTGTATGATATGGGTGATGAAGTAGAAGATTTCACATCTAATATTGAATCCAATAAATAAAAAGAAACAAACTTATTTTTCTATCATGATATTGAAAATATTAGTCTTATAAGGGTGGATAAATTAGATTAAGTAATGGTGGAGTAGGACAATGACACGATTTAAGGAAAACATGATTGTATGTGCAGTCATCCATTAATTTATCAACTATTTATGTTATATGTTCATTAATTCATTGTCATATATATATATATATATATATATTTTAGTACTTTGCATATGTTATCATTTCTAAAAAAATTATGCATGATTTTTTTGAAATATATGTTCTAAAATTAATTTTATTTGATTAAATGACAGAAATACCAAGTAAGAAGCATTCTAATGATCCTAGTCAACTCCCAGTTGAAGTTACCTTAAACACACTGATAGATGATGATCCATTGGTCTCCCTCCCTACAACATCCGAGACAACCTTTGTCTTCCCCCTTCAGTATCTCTCACACCCTCCATTCCGTTAGTGTTTAGAATACCATCCTTCTCTACCCCATCAGCATATGAGATAATGCCTTCCCATTCAACAGGTTTAGTAGTGAGGGAATAGGTCATCACTCCTATATCTTTGTTAGGATATTGGAGGGTGATAATTATAGGTACACATTTTAATGTGAATAAAGTTATTGCACTTTTTATACTACTAATTGTTTTTTCATAAAATTTGAAAACAATTTTACTATAGAGATAAATATGAATAGTTTAGATGTCTGTAATTTGAATAGATTGAAGATAGTTGTCCCATTTTATTTTTATGGGGTCCCCACAAATGATACCATAGAATTATTTAGCCAAATTCTAGTCTAGCTAGCGGCGAAGCCAGTTACCCTTCCAATTACCTATGCTGATTGGAGGCATGTGCCTCAATCATGGAAAAAAGAAGTCTTTTATTCCTAGATAAAGGTAATTTTAATACATTATAATGTAATTAAATTCCATTATATAATTAAATTCTCATATTTTAAAAATGAATCTCTTTATACAGATGTTATTCCACTTTACCGTTTTTAATCTTATCACACAAAAGTGGACATTGAAAAATTTGGGTAAGAAATAGAAGGATTTTAAATGAAGCTTATGGAATGAATTCAATGACACTTCATTGAACACTCAACAACATTATGATAAGGTACTCTAAGGGGTACCTAAAGAGAAATAAAAGGTGTTTATTGATATCCATCATCATGAGACGCACATGGTATTGAAATATATATTATTATATTAATATAATTTTACATATATACATGAACATGAAAAGGAGATGACATTGCATACATTACTATTAAATTACATGTTATTTATTTAAGGATTTTTCAAGGAAAAATATATCAATTCGAGCTAAAAAAATCACCCCACACTACCGGGTCTAAGAGTTTTTCCAGAAATAGATCAACTTTGGTAATATTTTCATTAGCTTAAATATTTATAAGATAAAATCAGCTATTTCATATATTAAATTGTTGATTTATCTTTTTTTAGTGCATTCAAAGAATTCAGGGCACCAAGTATTATGAACAAAACTTTGGTTGGATGTTTATACAAAATCTAACGAGAGTTATGTTAATGATCCCACCAAAGAAGCTGGGGTATGGATTTCTTTTTCATTATAATAACTTATTATAAATTATCATTATTTTAATATGTATTACTTAAAATATGGATGATATTTGATTTATAAGTAAAAATAAAAGAACCATGGGATGCCAATCCCACATAATCCTTCTCGGTCTCCTAGGATGATCCAGTTGGTCAAGTCCTTGGGAAGAAGCATCTTGGTCGCGTGCACAGGATGGGTTTGGGACCATTACCATCTGAGGTCTTTAGTAGCCCACCGAGGATTGATGTAGCATCTACCCATGGTTGTCATTACTCCTAACCTTGAGATTCTCATAGGGAGTTTTTTATAATTCAAAAAACAATTTAGGAACATGAGGATCATATAAAGATGCAATATGAAAAGGTCATTGCTCTATAGAAATAATTGATTGAATTATATCAGAAGATGACTGGATCTATCATCGGTGATATTGCGTATATAGATGATAGTGACCAGATAAATCAAAAAACTACATAATAATTTAGTAAACAAAAATTTATTGGTTTTAATTTTAAATTTAAATATACAACACTATTTATTTTTTAAGAAAATTTTCATGCAGGTGCTGGTAGTAGGGAGTGGAGACAGAGATAGAGAAGGTTTCAATCAAAGTTCATCGAGTAGTTATTAGAGTTCAATTTGGATTCAGTGATGATACATAACTAAAATTATAAAAAACTAACACTAATATTGTTAGGGCCAATAGGGGCCTATATACCCTAAGAGGGGGGGTGAATCAGGGTATGGATATTCTTTTTCAAAGTTCTTCCTACCCCACTGAATCTTGACCTCTTTATTACAAGGGTCACTTTGTTTTCTCTTGTGTGTAAACTGTGATCACTTCTTTACTTCTTTATCTAATGATGATGCTTTGAATGCAATGCTGGGAAGCAAACAGATAGACACAGAGATTTTTACTTGGTTCACCCACACTGGGCTACGTCCAAGGAGAATACGCCGACAAGTTGCCGGTCGTACCAAATTCCACTAATCTTCACTAGCTGTGGATACAATGTTCGGGCTAGATCACTTCTATGCCCAGGCTCACTGCCTTTACAATGTTTAGGGTCAGCTCACTGCTTTCCCAAGGGTCACTCCCTGTTTCTCTCTCTCTGGCTCACTGCCGGTGGAGAGGATCACCTTCTTTCTCTTCCTAAGCTCACTGCTCTTGGAAGGAATCCACTCACAGTTTATAGACCTGTAGGTCTCTTCATTTGCATGAAAGAATGCATCTTCCTCTGTGTGTAGATGCTCTGTTGAAGTACAACTTTCACCCGTAGATGAATATCTCTTTGCACCGAAGGTATCGGGAAAACTTCCAGCTTCCACGCAGCCCGAAAAACACTGCTGGAACAAACCTTACTTGGCGCACAAGTCAACCTCGACGCGCAAGTATCAGCGCGCAAGTCACAACGGGCACGCAAGTCCTCCTCAGACACTTGCGCGACTCAAGCTTCCTCAACTCCAAACTTGCGCGACTCTCTTCCTTTTACACACAAACCAATATTGGCGCGTAACTGCCAACCGGTGCGCAACTTCTAACACCGGCGCACAACTTCAACCACTGGCGCGCAAGTCCCACCTGCGCGACCACACACACCACTTGCGCGACCACCACACCTGCGCGACGGGAGCTCTCATTTTGAACTCCGGTGAAAAATGAGGAGGGTTGATCCAGTATTTATAGGCAATCTGACCACACTGCGCGACGGCGCGCAAGTCACCTGCGCAACCCAATCTCGGCGCGCAAGTCTTCTCTCCTTTTAGACACTTGCGCGACCAACTCCCAAACTTGCGCGAACCTATTTCCTTAGCCATATTTTGATCTTCTGATATTGAAAAACATATGGCGTGCAAGTTTCCTATACTGCAAGTCCACGGTGCACAAGTCCCTTTGCCAAGAACACTTTTCTTCATTTGCCGATTTTTAGGCCCAAAAATTTGGCAAACACTGGAAAACAGCGCCACCTTGTATCTGTTCTTTTGTACTGCCTCCAGATCATCCATTCCTTTTATCGACGTTCTTGAATCAAACATGGATCGTTGACCTCAGCTCTTGAACTCGACATTCCACCATGAAATCCTCTTTGTCAACAATCACAACTCAGATGTCCACTTTGTCAACAAACACAATCACCTCAAAAAGGCTTCAATGATACCTTGAGGGATTTTTGCCCAATAATCTCCCCCTTTGGGTTTGTTGAAAACTCTTCCAAACAAAGATACGTCATTGATTCTTCAGCCTCCATTCGCCTCATTGCGATTCTGATAGCGACCAAGGATTTACTCAACACATACTCTAAGCCCACATGAGTAATGCTCGGCGTGAGAAACAAGAGTAAATGAAAAGTTCATCAATGAATCACTTTGTCTCTGAAATCCACTGTTGACACCAAACTGATACCAATTTGAACTAAACTGATACCAATTGATGATGGGCTTGTTGGAAGACCAATGCTTGGCGTGAGAAACAAGAGTAAATGAAAAGTTCATCAATGAATCACTTTGTCTCTGACATCCACTGTTGACACCACTCTTCTGCTTTTATCACAATCCTCAACTGTCGTGATATCCATTCTTTGATCGATCAGTACTAGCATCGTCATATTTAATACACTCCCCCTTTATGCTCACAACTTTAACACCTCTTTAGCCATACTTCTTGTGTTGTCCAAGCTAAGCTCTGGCTAAGCACGCTCAATTGGCTTCAACTCCCCCTATCTGGCTGCTCCGCCTGTCAGCTTCTCCCCATATCATTCAAAATTTATCAAATCTCCACATTGTCTCCCCCGTGAACAATCACTTATTTTCTCCCCCTTTGTCAACGAACCCAAAGGACAGTCCTTTGTAGTCTGTAACATAGTAGAGAACACATATCAGCATATGAGGGAAAAACACATCATACCTCGGGGAGAGGGGGGGGGGGGTCCCACATCCACACTATTTCAAGTGCGGGGAATCGACTGAACTCCCAGAGCTAGTCGATGCCTCTCAAAAGCTTCCTTGGGTAAGGCCTTTGTCAAAATGTCTGCAACCTGTAGTTCTGTAGGCACATACTCCAACTTCACGATTCCTTGCTCAACCTTCGCCTTGATGAAATGATATCTGATCTCAATGTGTTTGGTCCTTGAGTGATGGAATGGATTTTTTCTAAGATTTATAACACTTGAATTATCACACTGGATTCCAATCGGAGAATTCAACTCAACTCCGATATCATCAAGCTGCTGCTTCATCCATAATAACTGTGGGCAGGCTTGAGTGGCCGCAATATACTCAGCTTCGGCGGTGCTCAATGAAATGCAATCTTGCTTCATGCTAAGCCAAGAATTACACAATCCACCAAGATAGAATGCACCACCTGACATTGTTTTTCTATCATATGCTGAACCGGCCCAGTCTGCATCAGTATATCCCAATAACTCTATCTGAGATCTTTCAGTATATGTCAAGCTGAAATCCACTGCGCCCTGGATATACCGGAGTATTCTTTTCACTGCAATAATGTGGAATTCCTTGGGATTACTCTGATGTCTCACTACTTGGAATGTGGCGAATACAATTTCAGGCTCTGTTGCGGTCAAGTACAGAAAACTGTTGATAATCTGCCTGTTTTCAGTGAAATTAATTACCCTGCCACTATCATCTTTTGATGATTTCATCCGGGTAGCAACCGGAGTCTTCACTTCTTTGGAATTATCCATTCCAAATCATTCCAAAACCCTATTCACATATCCGGATTGAGAAATGAATGTTCCATTCTTTCCCTGTGTCACCTGTAGACCAATTATACTGCAACGGCTAGGAATAATTTGATTGTCTCCAGCATTGAAACCAGTGAAAATGTCTCATAAACTTCAATATCTTCTTTCTGGAAGTATCCTTTGCACACTAGTTGTGCTTTGTTCCGAATCAATGTTCCATCTTCAGTCATATTCTTGTTGCGATAGACCCATTTAGTCCCGATGACATTCTTGTCTACTGGCCTCGAAACAATCTCCCATGTCTGATTCTTCTCAATCTGATTTAGCTCTTCATTCATGGACTGAACCCAATTATCTTCATCAGTTGCATCATCAAATCATTTTTACTCAACCTATGATAGTAATGATGTCTGCTGTAGTGATTTCATTCTGCTTGTCTGAACTGGAGCTCACTGATCACTGATGATATTCTGCCTGTCAATTTCAGCTTGATTCTTTGTCTTTTGTGCAGATAAGGATTTTACTTCCTTGTACTCATCATCAGTATCTTCTTCTGAGTCACCCTCAGCCACTTCTTCTCCCTTGTGTTGCTTTATTCTTCAACACTTTCGTCAGGAAATTGCTCACTGACTCATTTTTTAGTGGCTTCATTTCTTTCAGCTACTTTTCTCTGTGTCATTGTTCAATGAAATCATTCCTTTCAACTTCTTCTCGCAGCTTCTTGGTGTCCTGAAAACAGTCAGCTGATACCACAATGTTAGATCAAAATAAATAAGCATGAAATTCTTGATCACTGCTGCTTCTCTTATAGTATGTCTTCTCTCGATAGACAACACTTGAGCTGGGTCATCCAATTATTTCCTTGATGAATCTGGCATCTGATTTTGTTATTGAATTCTCCCCCTGTGTTACACAACACTTCTATCTGTTAGGCCCAATGGTAGAGACCCAAAACCATTCTTCTCCACGTGCAACATTTATACTAATATGGCACTCCTCATTGATCCATTAACAAAATCTCTAAGCCTACTGAGTTGGAACTCGGTGTAGGAAACAAGAGATAAAGCAAATAACACAATCACTTTTAATTGTGCTCAGTTGCATCTTTTCTTTTTCATCCCTGGTTCCTGATTTGAATCAATTGAACCTGTAGAGCATATCAGATCTCCACTTCACATCCTTAGATGCCACTTCCCCTTGGATCGTATCTCCCTAAAGCCTGAAACACATCAATCATCAGTTAGTAACATTTATATACATAGGGAGAGGGGTATTTTCTTCTGGACTCCTCAAGATGAGGATTGTGGTTGATCATGATGGGTCAACCCATTGATTTTTTCTTGGAGGGAATCACACGATTTTCTTGCTTCCTCCAGCTGCCTAGCCAACTTCAACTGTTCTGGCCATATGACTAGGCATTCATTGCCTACATTTTGAGCGTTTTTATGATATGTAGATTTGGTAGGCTCGGCCTTCCTCACCGCTTGGGGTATAAACCCGCTAGTACACATTTCCTTCTTTGAGGTTCTATATAAATTCCATTTTCCTTGATTATTTCTATGAGTAGGAACCTCTCTATTTGGCATCTTCCCTTTCTTCTTCTCCCATCGTAGGGGTGTTCCTCTTTCCTTCACTTCTCGCTGAGAAACACGATATGCGAATTTTTCAATATGTTCTTTGTTCATCTTTCTTTTATCAGATATCTGAGTCACCACCCTATTTTTAATTGGAGGTGGGTTCTCCGCTGAACGTTTATTCTTCTTACTCACAGCTGTAGAATTTCCTCCCTTTTTCTTCCAGATTTCTTCATGTTCTTTCTTAGGGGGAAGTTTTGAGGGTGACAGAGGAGGTGAATGATACACCTTTCGTTTAGCTCTATATGATTCAACTGAGGCTCTAAGCCTGTTATCAAACTTACCACATTGTCTCCCAGTGTAGAATTTCTCATTATGCATCACTAGGGATGAGAATCTCATTTCAAGTCCCTTTTTATTTCTTGCTTTCTTCTTGTTGCAATGTCTTGCCAAATGCCCATAATTAGAACATATAAAACAATTTCCATCAAAGGCATACCTCTTTTCATCGTTTCTATATCGAGATGCTGATACACCTTGAGTTCTTCTTCTGAAATGAGGCTCTTGAGCTTCCTGACACATACTCATGGTGTGTCCCATTCTTCCACAGTAATAGCATCTAACAGATGCTTTCCTCTGAGAGACACTTCTCTCTAATTTCTCAGGACGCTTCTTATTATTCTCAAATTTAGAAAAGTTTCTATTTTCACAGCCTGAAATGTATTCCAGAGCATCTAGATAGAAGCTTGATGTGTGGCCGTGAATCCCACAGAAATAGCACATGTCATCACTACTTTTTGTAACTGTCCTCTTAGGCCTATCTCCAGCACCTATAGGATTTCTTTCACATCTGGAACTGTTCACATCTCTCTTTCTATCTTGCATGGGAGGGGATTCATCAAATCCGATACCAGTTGTTCCCAAACTGTATGGTCTTTGGGCTGAGAAAATTTGTTCTTGCCTCTTTTCAGAAATAGCAAATTTTCTTTTCATTTCATCATCACCTGTCGAAGGATAATCAAATAGAAAGTGTAAAGCATCCTTCATTTTGGTCTTTCCTCTAGCATTGGATTTCTCCACTTCTTTCTTCACTGATTCTAGTTCTTCTTCCAACTTTTGAATTTTCATATCCCTTGATTCAAGTTGGGAATTGAGTTCTTTTCTGAGATTCTTTCCACAACTCATCTCATCTTCCAGTTCACGCTTCAACTTATCAACAATGTCATTTTGCTCCTTTACCTTCAATTTTTCTTGATCAACATAATCAGAACAACATGCATTCTCTTGTTGTAGCCTTTGATTATTCTGAACTTCTGCAGACAACTGTGTTGCTAGATCATCATTTTTTGCTTTCAAATTCTGAGCTTCATATGACTTCTGATTCTCTTCATATTCATCGGCCGTTTGTTTTCCTTTCATTCTAGCCATCTTCTGCAGCTCTTCAGCATGTGAATCATTCTTTTCTGTTAGGTCAGTAACTATATCAATAAGCCTTTGATTTAAGCCTTTTAGCTTGTTGACCTAAATCTCCAATCCCTTGATCTGGATATCTTTAGATTTGGCTTCTTCAGTGTTTCCAACATCACTTGGAATATTAGGTTCTTCGATGCTTTTGAATTGATATTTCACTTTTCTATTCAATACATCGATCTCCCTTTTCTGTTCTTCAATCTTAATATTATACTCACTAACCGATTCTGAGTTCTCTGGTGCTGATAACTTGAGTTTCTCAATTTTATTTATCAACTCAGACTTCTCTTCTTCCTACTGCTGCATATAGAGTTTGGCATCGCGAACAACTTTGTTATCATTCTTGGTTTTGGCTCTCCAAACATCTATCTCTTCAAGAGCAGCCTCTAACTCAGCTCGCATGTCTATTCTTCCTTCAATTTCTTCTTCTATTTCAGTATCACTCTGATGCTCATGTACTTTACTCATTCCAACATCATGATTGAGTGAATCAATCTTTTCCCTTTCTGATTCATCCTATCCTTCCTTCAGCAAGTTGTTTGATTCCTTTAGTTGAATCACACATTTTCCATATACACTTCCACACTGAGGAGTACCACCTGAATTCTGCTTATTCTTGGATGTTTTTCCCTTTACCATGGCACACAGATCGACTATACCAAGTCGGAGCAAACAAATCTGATAACAGCAACCTTCCCTTTGATACCAATTGTTAGGGCCAATAGGGGCCTATATACCCTGAGAGGGGGGGGGGGGGGGGTGAATCAGGGTATGGATATTCTTTTTCAAAGTTCTTCCTACCCCACTGGATCTTAACCTCTTTATTACAAGGGTCACTTTGTTTGCTCTTGTGTGTAAACTGTGATCACTTCTTTACTTCTTTATCTAATGATGATGCTTTGAATGCAATGCTGGGAAGCAAACAGATAGACACAAAGATTTTTACTTGGTTCACCCTCACTGGGCTACGTCCAAGGAGCATACGCCGACAATTTGCCGGTCGTACCAAATTCCACTAATCTTCACTAGCTGTGGATACAATGTTCGGGCTAGATCACTTCTATGCCCAGGCTCACTGCCTTTACAATGTTTAGGGTCAGCTCACTTATTTCCCAAGGGTCACTCCCTGTTTCTCTCTCTCTGGCTCACTGCCGGTGGAGAGGATCACCTTCTTCCTCTTCCTAAGCTCACTGCTCTTGGAAGGAATCCACTCACAGTTTATAGACCTGTAGGTCTCTTCATTTGCATGAAAGAATGCATCTTCCTCTGTGTGTAGATGCTCTGTTGAAGTACAACTTTCACCCATAGATGAATATCTCTTTGCACCGAAGGTATCGGGCAAACTTCCAGCTTCCACGCAGCCCAAAAAACACTGTTGGAACAAACCTTACTTGGCGCGCAAGTCAACCTCGATGCGCAAGTATCGGTGCGCAAGTCACAACGGGCACGCAAGTCCTCCTCAGACACTTGCGCGACTCAAGCTTCCTCAACTCCAAACTTGCGCGACTCTCTTCCTTTTACGCCCAAACCAATATTGGCGCGTAACTTCCAACCGGCGCGCAACTTCTAACACCGGCGCACAACTTCAACTACTGATTTAGAAACCATGTTGTGGTTTATGGTAGGGATATCTATATTTACCTTACATTTCATGAAAATCTATATTCTTGGTTCATTTTCTATGTTTTATTTAGAATTTTACCTTATACTAATCATTCTTAGGCTCTTCAAGTTTTTTTTGTTTTAGTACTCCTTGAAATTACACATATTATTATTATTTTCAAAATATATAGTCTCTTTCAACCATTTATGAACTTTATTCAATTCTGACTTCCACTTGGTAATTCACCAAGTACTGCCTAGATAACTAAACATGCTGGTCTACTTGAATCTGGATATCCCACTAGTATTTTTCTTGTCTATGCAACATATAGATTGTTAGCTTCACTATCCTCTTATATAGTGGACCTTAAACCAATTTATTCATAGATATAATATGTACATCAATATAAACACTCTAAAAAACCCTTCTCTAATTGTAATGTTACCTTAAAAGTCAGTTAATGTAATAATCTATCACAATAATTATGTATAATGAGTATCTTGAATATCTTCATGCTACAAGATGAAACATCTATATCATCTTTAACCTTATTTTCCAAATTATTATTCTTCATGTAGTATTATTAATGGCATAAAATTCTTCCATCATATTAACTGTTATTTAGTATGGATAAACTATGAGATAACATATAACTTTATTCTCATCAACATGCTTAGGAATGCCAAACTACTTCATAGATGTACTCCACAATATATATTGAGTTCATCCATATTACCTTCATATTTATAGATGAAAAATAAAATAAAAACCAAGTAGTTTAAATATTTATACTAGATGAATCACCACCCTCGACTATGAAAATTTGTTATCCCATCCTTAGAGCTTATGTGAATGTATTTTGGGGGTTTTAAATTACAATTAAGATGTTATCAATATTTAAATTTTAATGTGATAAATTATATTTAAAATATATTGGAACCTTGTCACATAAGTTTTTGGGTGAAGGAATTCACATCCTTTATTTATCCTTTTTCTTTTTTGTTTCACTTTCCCTATAAAATTATAATCCTTATAGATTAAGGAATGACTATTTTCAAAAATTCCAGTCATTATCATCTATAAAAGGGGAATTCATCTAATTATTCAAATATACACCTGATGTTCAGTTATTTAGAAGTGTATTGTCTATATTCCATCCCTAAAAATGAAATATCATGTTTGGAATATCCTTATTTTAAGATAAAATAGTAATTCCTCTAAATAAGGAAGGCTTAGATGTGGGAACTCGAAGTTATTCTTTATAAGTAATAAATAATTTTCCTTATTTTTCTTTTATCTTCACATCCTATTTCATCTTTGATCTAATTTATATATTCTATAACATCAAAATAAAATCATTATACTTATATAACAATACTATTATAATAAAATCATATCATATTCATTCACATACACTATAAATATGCATGCTGATATGACAATATATATAACTCACATATATAGTTGACATGATTTCCTTGCTCTCATCATATAACCCAATCCATCAGAATATTCATATCCATGGTTGGAATGAATTATAGAACTAAAACACATAATATGTTTGATAACATCTCACATGTCCATGGTCGACATGAATGCCCAACCCACATTTCCATCACAACTCCCAAAATCATTTGCATCATCAGCTAACCCAATCCACATAACCATTCTATAAAGTTACATTACAATTAATGACATGATCACCCAATTCATGTCACAAGGCACCCATATAAAATCCAATCATAGATAATCTTAAGACACAATTAATAACTCACTGTTCAAAATGATAATATTAAACATACCAAGAACATACATACAAGGACAAGGGTTCTCATAAGTTATAAAAACACACAATACTAAATTATACACAAGCCAGGGTAGCTACTGTCACACATATAACCTCTTTAAAATTCTAACTAATTCATAAGGATACCACTACTTTTTTACTTACCTTAACATTCTATAATTTATCATAGAGGGATCCAAGCTTTATAACTTAGTTCACTAGTCTATGACATGATTTCAAACACCCCACTTGTGTGCCTTTATATCATTTATGTAGCATGAGGTCCAAATGAATGGTAAGCGGTGACCTATCCATCAAAATAAACTCAATAGGAACATCAAATAACATCAATCATATTAATTAATTGATTGTTAATATCCTTGTTATATTAAGGATTTGTTGTATTATGGTTTTATATAAATTTAACTTGACATGTTATTATTATGTTATTATTATTGGAATAGTTTTTTTTCTATTTTTATACTGTCATATCTATTTTTTGTTTGGCTATTCTGGGGATACAGTTTCTATAGTTGTATTTTTTTTGAAAAGAGATATATAATAGCTGTTTAAACCACCAAAAAATATGCCAAATTATTGTTTAGAGGTAGTTTACACCACCAATATATAAGTTTGAAATTTTTTAGTGATGTTTTATTGGTTTTAGTAGTGTTTTTCCCTACCAAAAAATGTCAATGGATAATGATGGTTTAAAACACCTCTATCCCCTATGAATTTTTTGGGAGGGGAAACTACCACTAAAACCAAAAAACCACTGCTAAATAAATATTCTACGATTGTTCCCATAAAACAACACTAAATTTATGTAACAAACATGAATTGGATTCCAAATCCAAATTTAGTAGAGATTTTTGGAAATGGTCTTGAAACCATATGGCGACAGTTTAAACCGCTTCCAAACAAAAAAAACTGCCACTATCAGTCATTTTTTTGTAGTGTGTCTGATATTCTAATGAGATATTTTTTCTAGAAATTAACTCTTACTCAAACCATATAGTGATCTAAATTTTCAAAAAATGAAAATATTTCAAAGTACGAATGTACTGTGTATCTATTTATAGGCATCCCATAATAGAAGAGGTGGGAAACTGAAAAACTTTTCCTGCTTACTCAAATTCAAAAAACCTTCAAAATTCACTCATAATTGAACTTCATGTTTTACCACTTAAAATATTATGGAACCTTCTTGAATCATATTGAGTCTTATTATTAATCATCCTTCTCAAACTTCCTAATTTTTCTTCAATACAATGGAACTTCCTCAACTCATTACAATGAAACTTCCTCATCTCATTTTGAATTGACTTTCCTCATCCAAGTTAGTTTGATTAACTTTTCTTACCATAGTCAGTCTGATTGAATTTCCTCCTCAGAGTCAGTATAATTGACTTTCCTCCCCATAGTTAGTTTGATTGAATTTCCTTCTTAGAGTTAGTCTGATTGACTTTCCTCCTCACATTTATTCTGATTAACTTTCCATCTCAGAGTCAGTCCGATTAACTTTCCTCTTTATATTTAGTCCGATGGAATCCTAATAATGATGGAATTATCATTACGATGGAATTATCATTATGATGTAAAATCCAATATATAACTTTTAAATTATTCAAACCTCATTAGCTATAAATCATTTATACTTCTAAAAAATTATTTTCTCGGTACTTCTGGACTCGATGAAATTTTTTTCTTGATTACTAGAACTGATATAATCTTTACAATTCCCCAATTTCTTCAAAATCTTTTATCATGATATTTTTTATGTTTAATGAGAACTTAAATATTTATAAATCATTGTTTTAATTTAGTTTATAAAGTTTAATAACTTTCTAAATCCCGAAATCACTATCTTTATTCAACCACTTCAACAAAATTATGACTTTCCAAAAACCACAATGTTCGATGAATCTTGAACTTCCTACCAATGGATTTGATACCGATGATGTGTTTGATAAACAAATTTAAATTTTTGATAAATTCTATGAACATTTTTTTTTGAGTTAGATACTCTGAATTTGGTGCTTCTCACTCTAATCCTTTGTGTATGAAAAAAAAATTTCTCAAAAACAAAACTTTTCTCACCATTTTTATTTGGGTTTGAACATTTAGAAACTTTCACCTATTTTTCAAAAAAAAAAATATTTTAAAAAATTTTAGTTGTAAAAAAATACAAAAAATTATTAAAAACAAAACATTACAAAGGTTCTTCAATCTCCCCCTTTGGATTTGTTTGAAAAATTTCATTAATAACTTTAATAACTCACCATTTTCCAAACACTTAAACATTTTCACAAAAACTTTATTGAAAAAAATAAACTTTTAAACTTTTATAAAAACACATCCTTTCTCAAAAGAGAGTGTTATGAAACCACACTATTGGATAAAGTAATGTTTTTGAAGGAATTTCATCCCTCAGTGAAAAGAAAATTTTGCATCCATGTAAAGATAAACCCCCTCACTTTTATTTTTTGTCACTTTTCCTTTTCTCTCCCCTTGATTTATATCTCTTCCATTATATGATAACCACAACTTTGGATTCATAAAAAAGATAAGTAAAAAATTCTTATAAAGTACAAGGTTTTTACTTTCTATCCCCCATTTTCAACATAATCCAAAGCACAGTGTGGGACTTCCTTATGAGGATTAGGAAGTCCTTAGAGTAAGATGAACATGAAGTTGTAACCTCAATTCAACAAACCATTATTTTGGCATTAATTTTGTGAAGATATCAATAATTTGATACTTCATTGAGATATACTCCATAAAAATATCTTCAGTAGCAACTTTCTCTTTTATAAAGTGAAAGTTTATATCAATGTGTTTTGATCTTAAATATTGGATAAGATTTTTATAAATATCAATTGCACTCTGATTATAAAAAAGTATCTTAAATGGTTTATAAACTTTTAATTTCAAGTCTTCCAGCTGAAATTTGATCCACAACATCTGAGTACAACCTTGGGTAGCTACAACATATTCCGATTCTTCTATGCTCAAAGTTCCTGAACTTTGTTTCTTGCTATACCAACTCACACAATATTCACCCAAGAAAAATGTTCCTCTATAAGTTGATTTTCTATAATTACAATATATAGCCCAATAGACATCACTATAAACATGAAATTTTATATTACAAATTCTTTTGAATAAAATCCCATGTGAAGTTATTCCTTTAACATACCTCAGAATTCTATTTTCTTCCAACATATGTGATTTTTTCAGATCACTCTGATATCTGGAACACAGAGTCACAACATAAATTATATCTGGTCTCAAGGATGTAAGGTAAAATAGACTTCCTATCAGCTTCCAAAAGTCTTTATGATTCATAATTTTTTTGAACTCATCATTATTAAACTTTATCCCCATTGAGATAGAAGTAGAAACTTCTCTGTATTTCACTATTCCAAAATTTTGTAACAATTCCCAGACATACTTTTCTTGAGAAAGGAAATGTATTTTTCTTTTTGTTGAACTTATAAACCAAGGAAGAATGTTAATTATACTAACATTGACATCTCAAAGTTTCTTTTAATTTATTTATAAATTTTTTTACAAACATCTTATCTATCCCCAACAAAAATTATACCATTCACATAAACTGTAATTCCCTAAAAATCTAAAGCACAAGCATTGTATTTGATAGCATGTATGACACGTAACACCAAGCGTGTAAGGGAATATAATATCCTGAGACTTAAAAATATAATGTATATTTTAAATTAATTCAATATATAGCTTGAAATGCATGCAATGCTGAGTTATCTTATGGTACACTAAACAAATACTTTCTTCGATGACTTACTTTACATGAAAAACCAAGTTTTACCAAAAAATATATTAATAAAACATTAATATTTAATATAATAAACCTAGCCATTAAATTAGTGGTTATGAATAAGATTAACTAACATATGAAAATATATGGTTTAAAAATATATAAATTAATTCATTAAAAATTAATTAGAAATAAATATAATAACGAATTGGATATAAATAGAATATTTTTATAGAAAACTATTTTTATGCTCACAAAGCTGTTTTATCCTAATAAATTAAATTAATTATAACTATTAAGTGATATTAATTTAATATATATATTATATATTGAATCAAATATTTTTTATATTCATACAATAGATTTAATAGATATAAGATAAGAACAAACCCAATTTTATACATAAAAACCTATATTTTTATTAAGGAACTTTTACCATTTTTTAATAGAGAACCTATTTTAAATACAATTTTTATCACTTTTATAAATATTATATGTCAAAATAAACTTAATATTTTAAATTTTAATATAAAAATTAGTTTAGGGTGAATATTTGGTATTTTTATTCTTTTAATGAATAGTGAAAAATAATGAATTTTAATTCAAAACTACCTTTTCATATAATTTATTTATAAGGTTAAATAATATTTAAAATTGGTTTTAAAGTTTAATAAGATCAATTTTTTATTATTTAATCCAATTTATTCCATTGGAATCAATTTTACTTTGAAATTTAATATAAAAACATAACAAACTTTTGAATGTTTTTACTTTAAAAACTTGCATTGTCGTCCCGTCTGTAGGATTAAATTTAAATTAATTTCTACCAATTATGTAATTAGAATTATAAAAAATGGATTAAATATTTAAAATCATAATAATTTATAATTTATAATAAATTCAACTTAGTTTTTTACAAAAAAAATTAGTGAAAGTGATAAACATTAATTACAATGATTAAGATGAATTTAAGCTTAACAAGGGGATAAACCTTAAACTTAAGAGTCCAGATGACCTATAAAATTGTCCAAAATGAATTGGATGGACATATTTAGACCATATCATACCTTTTATATACTTTTTATTATTATTGGATCCACTTTAAATGGTAAAAACGTGGGTGGAATTCCCTTTTCCAAAATTTATAAGAGTGTCACTCCTCCTCCGCTATAAAAATACCTTCTATCCTCCCACTTACTCACACCTATCAAGCCACTTAGGATCAAAAAATATATGAGAAAATAGATCCTACAAATTCCTAAACTCAATCTAGAAGCCTCACCTTGATCAAAATCCATCCAAGTAAGCTCTTTGATTCAAACCAAAAGAAGTTACCCAATTAAGAGGTAACATCTTCCTACAAGCTCTTTAGTTTTATTTCCATTATACACCCCTCAATGATTATTATTCAATGATTATATAACAATAAAATTATCCTAATTATACTAGGATATTGTAATTTTAATGTTTTTACCTACAATTACAGACAATTCCATCTAATGGGTAATGAATTTACTATTTATGTGTACGGTAAACTACCGCCTCACAAAACGACGATTATTCATTATTACTTTACTACCACTCATGGTGGTCATTATGATGGAAAATATATTTATATATGTTATATATGATATTTATAATTTATTTATACTTCTTTAATTCTTTTATAACACATACCTTTATACATTCCATTTTGTGTAAATATGATAACATCGTTTGTGGAAGTGTGGACTACCGCCCCCTCAAAGCGATGCGATTCGTTCACGCGATACATGGAATGTATTAAAGATGATTTTAATAAAAATATTTAATATATATGACATATATATGATACAATAATTTTTATTTACATATATATGATTTAATTTTCATTCTTTTAATATGAAAAAGAAATGAACGTAATATTCATGTGTACGCACGACCTACCATCTCCATGAGCGGTGCATTCTATTTCTTATCTACAAATACTATGGATTGTTATAAATAAATATATACTGAATATATATTATATTTAAATCATTATCTACATTTGTTATATGATTATACCATGATAGGAATAAGAAGCAACAAGTTAAAACATACTCGACAAACCAGGAAATTAACACCAGAAATAGTGAAAATAATGAAAGATTGTTATAAAAAAGGAAATAAGATATTATAAGAAGATAATATATAATATAATAAACATTAATATGGTTCTTTAATAATTTATTAACACTATTAAAACCATTATACATGAATTTAAATGATGTTCACCTGAAAAGAAATACAAGGTAAGGGATTTTCATCTCACTTTTTACATCCGTGAGATAAATGTCATGTTAACCACTTACTTCTTTCATGTGGTGCATATACTAACTATTTTGATATATTATATCATTAATAAATTTATATTAATGTTATTTATAACTATTATTTAATTTTATTCCTTCATTAGGATTATGATTTAAAATGTTTCAAAGTGGTATGAGACACTTTGGAATATTTGAAGATTATTTTCCTCAAGAATAATATTAATAATATTTAAATTGTATTTCCATTTAAATAAATTATATGAACATTTTTTAATAAAATATTTAATATTTATCTCATTTAGTTATTCATGACCTTTTCTATTATTATTACCATTTCTCAACTCTTTGGTACTCAAAATGTTTTTAAGAAAATCCGAATTCATTTCTCTCTTTAGTTGGAGAACCTATTTTCTTCTAAGAACCCCATTATCTAAAAAGGTTTTCAAAAATGTTTTTACCTTTACAAAATGATTTATTAAATAATTTTTTACCCATTTTGTCTTTTACCAATGTTTTTAAAGGAATATTTTTTTCATTTTCCAAACAAGTCATTTTGTTACCTTTTTACCATGAAAAAGGAATGTTTTTTACCTCATATGACATGCAAATATTTACCCACCATAATTTATTTGAAGAATAATTTACATGTTTAAAATGTTAATTTTTAAATAAAATGTTTTCAAAAGTTATTTTTAAATAATAGTTTTTTCAAAAGGATTTTAAAAAAGGATATTTTTCTCAAGACTATTTTTAAAAGCTATTTATATAGTATTTATATTAATCAATGAAAAAAACCCTTTATTTTTATTCTACTTATGATATATTGTATTGATACCATCCTTATTATTACTCTGGATGATTTATGATTGATTTGACCAAGGATAGTATTGAAATTCACTTCCTTGATTTCATTTGTTAGTCCCCTTGAAATATTCAATTTTCTATGATCATTGAACATTTAATTTCCCCTAATTATCCATATCATTTATCATGGATATGTTCATTGCATAAACCATATACCATTTTTTATATGGTTTTTACTTTGAAAGTTATTTAATTATTTGGGGAAATTTTGATAAATCTATATCCTTTATTCAATATGAATATTTGATAAGGTAGTTTGTTTATGAATTTAAAACAATTATTTGGTATACTTTGGACATGAAATACATGGGTTGAGGGCCATTTAAGGAAATTTCTATGGGTGGGCCCCAGTTATAAATATCCCCTAGATGCATTAGAAGTCTTATGGGATAAATTAGTTGGTGAAAAACCCTTTGCGTTTGTTTCCAAGAAGAATAGACTGGTATGATACAGGTTGGGGAAAGTTAATGAAATCCCCTCAATGCATCGGTAGTCTCATGAGATGAATCATTTGAAAAAATTAGAGTAGTTTAAACTATATTGAGAATAGATCTTATCAATAAAGGTACCATTTACCTAGGAAATATGGCGTCCAATAATTAAGTATTCCCTTCATTTTGATTCAGTGTTTATTCATCCATGATATTTTGCATCGACATATCTATGGATGCATTTAATTTTTAGTTCATTGATTAAATGGAATGTGTTTCAGTTTCTTACCTTTCTATATTGATTTTTTTCTTATCTATTAATTTGAACGACATGTGTTTACATTTATTTACCTTTCCATATTTTTTATGCATTCCTTTCTCAGTTTATTGACTATATGACACATGTGTTTAATTATTACCATGACATATTGATCATTAACATTTATTCATCATTGATTACAATATAATTTAGCCTTACTGTGAATTTGATCTCACCCTTATTTTGTTTCATTTCCCTAGGATTCCAAGAAGTATACTAAGAAATATATGCAAGGATATGCTAGATCGAATAAAGTTATCCTTGAAAGAAAAAAATTATATTGTAATTAGTGTATTAATTTGTAATAAAAGGCACATGTATATATCTGGTTTACCAAGACTACTAAACTATCCAGTACTTTGGGATTTTATTCCTTGTAATTGTGCTAATATAATGTTAGTAGTTACTGGCTATGGGATTTCTAGGGTCAGGTCACAACTATTGGCATCATAGGAAGTTTAGTAGCAACCTTGGGAACTATATTTAGGAAAAAATAAATTAGAGAACATAACCCTATGGTAGAATTTGAGGATAAGTATAGAAGAACACCCTATAATTTTGGTAAAGTAGAGATTATGTGGGTCTTCCAGGAAATATATCCCTGTCTAAATACTACATGTGGATGTGGTTCTGGCATAGATGTACCTAGGAGTAAAAAATTTAACAAGGTGTGTTGGGATTGAATCGGTTTAACCTTGTACAAGATAATAGGCTTTACTGCACACCTGGTTTGACACTCCTTAGGGATATTCCTAGGATAATTCACATTTTCTTTACAAACTATTATGAATTATTTTGACATTGAATGATCTAGGTTAAACCTAAGATGTTTTAGATTGAAGATAAGGTGTCATGATTTAGAAATACTATAAATGATATTATAGATAAACCCTAGACCAAATAATGACCTATGTGGAAATAAATGGATGAAGTATTTATGTATTAGGGTTGTATTGATAACCTTAGTAAAAGGATATTTAGTGATGAACCTTATTTCAAGGATTTCTATCATATTTATTTTGGAAATTATATTAATTCATTTTTAGAAAAGGACAACCCATATGTTGGGTGACAACTAGTCAAGTTTGGAAAGTCCATGGGTCTCAAACCCATGATCGAAGGACGATAAGGGTCTAACACCAACTACTGACCTACACAATGTTGTGGTTAATATGTCATTATTTTTAGTTGACAAATATTATGAATAAATATTAATGATGAACCAGCACTGTTACTTTTAGGTTTAGAGATTAATGTATTAACCATATTGGATTTGGATAATAGTTAGAGAACAATAATTAGAATTTTAATTCTTTTATGGGCCTTACAATCAGTTAAATGTTTATTTTAGTGCTTTAGGCATAAAAGTTATTTTTTAGATATACTTTTCTTAAAGTAATGTATGAATTAAAAATTTATCTAGTCACAACCAAAGGATAAAATTATGTCTATAGAAATATATCAAGTAAGTATATTTCATTATATTCTTAGGCTATAAAATAATTCCTCAAAATTAGGAAAAGTATCTTAAAAAAATGTTGTCCTAATATCTTAATTTTTATTGAATCGATGGTTTTTCCAAATCATTAAAGATTTATGTCTTTAAGGCCCTCAACTTTCCATTGATCATTCAATTATTTGTGATTGATTACCTCAATCACTCCCTATAAATATTTACACATTTCCTTCATGTACGTATCTTCACTTACCACTAATGTTCTCATACTTAGAGACCTAGTTATATGTTATTGCATGTTGTAGGATTGAAATATGTATGCAGATGGTCAATTACAAGAGGGGGTGAATTGTAAGTTTAAAAACTTCATTTTTAACCTTATGGAAACTTGTTTAACAAGGTTAAACAAATTAGATTCACTTAAACCCTCTTTTGTAAGTTTGAGTAAAAACACTTTAGAATGATAAAGATTATTATCAATAAGTACATAGGTATACTTAAACAAGATTCTACCTTAAAGCGTATAGACTCTTATATCAGAGTTAAAATAAGAGAAAGTATAATAAACACTTTCTTATTGTTACAAATTGCAGTGGAAATTAAAATTACATATAAAAGAGTAAAATTCCTTTAACCCAAAGAGCAGGGTATCCAAAACACATTGGATAAAGGTACCTTGATTTATACTTTCAAGAAAGTCTCCCTTACCCACACCTGGGTAAGAACTTAATCCACAAAAGATCGGTGTCTATCTTGCTATCCCCACAAGCCCACGATCTATAAGGTAATAAACACCTCTATCTTCCTTCAGTTGGAAGCCCTCGATTAAGCAGGTAATCGTAACCTATGTCTTCCTTAATCTTGGAAGCCCTCTATTGTATACAGAAAAAATAAGAAGTGCACTAAGCAAAAAAAAAATCTCATTGAAGATTTAAGTATGTGTAACAATCTGTTCAAAACTTAAACTATTTAAGGATTTAACACAAAGAAATTTTGGCAGAGCTCTCGCAGAGTATCAATTCTCCCAAAAGTTCACCGCTCTCGTAGGGTATCAATTATCCCAAAAGTTCACCATTGAAATCATTCAAATGACTGGGTATTTATAGGCGAGATCTCCAACAATCATATTTTCCTCCAACAGTCATATTTTTCTTGAAATTTCAGAGGGACCTATACAGTTGGAACTTACAACAGTCATATAATAACTGATTAGACGACATCATTTATCATAACAAAATATCATAATAAACATTAAGTATATATGAATCTATTTATATATTGTTAAAATAGGAACTTTAAGAAAGTTATGAAATCATTAAATTAAGGAAATATAGTAACTTTAAGAAATTTATGAAATAATTACATTAAGGAAATATAGTAACTTTAATAAAGTTATGAAATCATTACATTAAGGAAATATAGTAACTTTAAGAAAAATATAAAATCAGATCTAGAAATAAATGAGACTCAGAATTTAAGAAACTAGGATCATATTTTATGTTTTAAGTGAATCAGAATTTAAGGAAGTGAATCAGATCCATAAAACTGAGTGAATAAAAATCACAATTCTAGAAAATTTGAAATTGAGGAAGTGAATCAGATTCAATTTTCTACCCAATTTGGAATTGAGAAAGATGACTCGGATTCGATTTTCTACATTATTCATAATTAAGAATTAGAAATCAGAGTCTATATTTTAAGATAATTGGATTCATAAATATGAAGGAATCAAAATTGAGAAACATGAATTAGATTTAACTTTTTGGATGATTTAGAATTGAGAAAGTGAAGGATTCTAAGTTTTATTAAGGATCTAATTTATTCCAGTAACTATTCAAATAATGTTAGAAATATCTATAAAAAGGTTAAATAACATGCATATAGATTTCCTTATAGATAGAAATAATTAGTAAGGAAATACATATAAACTTTCTCATAGACAAAAAGTGTTATAAAAAATATGTTTGTGATTTCCAAAAACATATAGGAATGAGAAAAGTCATAAGGAAAGTTTTGACTCAACAATATCCCCCTTTATGGAAAGCACAAACAATCAATTTAAGAAAATAATATTAAGACTTAAATTATTCATATTTGAACTTAAAAAGAAATTCTTATCTACCCCTTAGTTTATTACTCAAGATGAATATGACTAACTTCCCCTTAGGTTAAGAACCCCCCTAAGGATCATATTCTACTTTTATATATTTGTCTTCCTTTCTTAATTAAATAACTCCCCCTTACTTTAGGATGTCTTATTTAAGAATTCTCCTCTTTACGTTTTCCTCCTTAAATTAATATTCTTTTAAAAAAATTATTCTCCCCCTTTGTGATGTTCAAAAAGTAATGGGGAAAAGTATAATGTACTTGAAAAGTTAGAAAACAAACTATACCAAACAAAGAATAATAATACTTTTATATTCAAAAAAATTTTACAAAAAAAGATTAGAAATACAGAAAAGATCAATATTTCTTTGGTATTAAGGTTTTGACTATGGCCTTCAACTTCTTGAGCTCCTTGTGATCATCTTAATACTTTTTTATAAGAAATTCCTGACCCTGAATCTTCTTTTCAGGGTTCTGAATATTTTCTTGTTAACTTATAATATTATCCTCTTAAGACTTAATATTTTAATCTTGGAAATTAAGATTTACATATACCTAATCTTTATAAGCCTTCACTCTTTTAAAATCTTGAGTAAGAGAATTTATTTTCCCATATAAATCCCTTTCTTCTTGTAACCGAATAGATTATTCTTAATTTATCCTTTCTGAGAAGTTGTGTGAAAGAGTTTTGATTTTAGATTCTGATTATTTAAAGGCACCCTTAACTATCTCAAACATGTCATCAAAGGCTTTAATATCATTATTTATCTGATTTTACCAATTTTTTATATCTCTACAAGACTTTTTGTGAGAATCATAATTCTGCACAAAGGATTTGAAATCAGCTTCAAGTTTTATGAGATTTTCCATGAAAAGGTTTATTGATTCTGATTTATGATTTATGGAAGCTTGAATAAGATGAAATCTTGATTTAATGTTTTAAAATTAAGGAATGTATTTCCCCAATTACTTCAAATACTGAATAAAAAAATCTTCACCTATTGAGGAGGAAGATCTTTCTGATTCTGATTTAGCTTTCTTAGATGTACCAACATCTGGTTTCTTCCCTTTGTCTTTCTTGGAATCCAATATCTCTAATTTATGAACTACTTCCCTTTCATTAGAAACTTGAATGATTTTATCATCATTATCATCACCAAAATCTTTTTGAACTTAATCATTTCCACCACCGTCATCTTGAACTTCATCACCTTCATCATCAGAGGGGATTTGTTGAACTTCACATTTAACAATATTGAATTTTTGAGCTAGATAATTGTGGACTAATTTTCCTTCTGAGGAAAGTTTTGATATAGAGGATTGAGATGTTCTTAAAGATAACCTATCAGATTATATTTTCCTCTATGTTTCTTCAATTTTTTGAATCTCATCATCAATTTCTTTCTCTTGTAAATTAACTACTTCTTGTTCCTATTATTCTTCTTCTTGAATCTATTAATGAATAACCAGAACTGAGATAGAAACAACTTCCGTTACTTTTACTAATTGGATAGATTCTATTCCAACTAGTTGATATTTTTTAGGAAATTTAGTTTCATGAAGAAAGGATTTTGGAAATTTAGTTTGTTTTGATGCTCTTTCTGTATCTTTCAACAATTCTTGAACTATCTCATCTTCAGTTAATTTTTTCTTAAGATTCTCCTCTTTTTCTTGTTTCTCATGTTCTTCAACTTATTTGATTTTCAAAGCTTTAGCTTCTACTGGATCTATTCCAAATACAACATTTACTTCTTTCTTTTTTTATTTTTCTTATCTCTATTTTTCTATAACTTCATCTGGGTATGATTTATGTTTCTTTGACTTTGGTTGTTCTAAATCTTGAGCTATTTTTTGTGGTTCCATGGCATGAGGCTTTCTTTTCTTAGTCTCATCTGACTATTTCTTTGAGATTTATCTAACTTCCTTTGACTTTATAGATATGTCAAAAAACTCATTTGTCTTATCACTAAAATAATATTTCATTCTTTTAAGTGTGTCATCACTTAAAATAAGAATCTTGAATTTCTTTGCCTTTAAAATGCAAGAAACTTTGAAGAAGTTCAAGAAACTTATTATAATCTTGGAGAAGGTTGCTGGATACATCAGGACTTGAGATTTTATCTAATCATCCTTAATCTTACTATTAGTTTGAAAGATATACTTTACAAGGTTAATCTTCCTTATATTAACAAGAAAATACATTATAAAGATGTATGTTATCTTCAAGGTGTCCTTATCTCCATTTCTTGGTATTAAAAGTCCTTGCATCCCTAATGTCACAATTTTTTAGTTAGTCAATAGGTTGTAAAGTTTAGGTCTTTTTAATCACTTAAGATCCAAGCAATCAATATCTTTAACTCTACCAAAATATCACTTTGAATCTAGAAACTTATGAGAAAAATAATAGGTTTCACCATCATATGGTATTTCAAGGATATTTGTGGCTTTCTTATAAGTCAAAAAATAGGTTTTTCCATAACTATTGAACTGAAACTTATACTTACCACCTTCATTGAAAAAATAAACTGACTGATAGAATTCTATAACCATGTCTGCATAGATAGGATCTTGTTCTCCCTTATTTTTTACAAAGCAAAATTTTTTCTAGCCTTGAAATTTAATAATCTTTCTTATCAAAGAATCATACTTAAGGAAGATGTCCTGATCAACTAACCTTTCTATGAATATTAACCAATATTTAAGTTCCTTATTCGTAGGCATTGAAGTATAAGAAGAGATTGAAAAAGATATTCATAACTTAAGAAAGATTTTTGAAACTTAGGAAAGAGTATAGAAACTAGAATGGCGACTTTGAAGGGAAGCAACAAAACGAGAAAAAAAAAATTTGGAATTAAATGTTGGACTAGGGTAGTCCCTCCTTTATATAAGTGTCGGGGATGAAATTTCATCTTATAAGATTAATCTAATGGTTTAAAATAAACGAATCTGATCCGACGACTGATATTGAATCAAAAAAAGTTTTATAAATTCTGATCTTTTGAGGTTTTAAGGAAATAAAGGGATTTACAGAAAGATGAATCCGTTTGAAGTTTTTCTTAAAACAAGATTCAAAATACCAACAAACAGAATTGAAACCAAGATATAATAAGTAATAATATATACATTTTTTATTTCTTAGAAGGTTTTTTAGGTTGATCAGATTATTATTAGAAATCTTAGATTCTGAAAATTTTTATTAGAGTTTGAAAACTTTTGATAGGTTCCAAAAACTTTTTTAGGTTCCAAAAAACTTTATTAGGTTCCGAAAAACAATATTAAAGAAATAAAATGTACTCCCCTTATGAAAAAGAGTATATTATTGTAAGTAGATAGTTTTAAAAAAAAATTATATATGAATGATTACCTTATAGTTATCATTTCTAACTTTTTTTAATGTACCCAAATATATCATAAGGTAATAATTTTTTTTAAAAATATCAGTAAGTTGTTCTTATGATCTAATAAATTATAGAATAATATCTCCTTTAAGTGTGTGATCCCTAAGAAATTAATGCCTAATATCTATGTTCTTTTCCTGAGAGTGATGTGCATGGTTTTTTATTAAGACTATAGCACTAGTGTTATCACATAGTATCTGATTTTTAGTAAAACTCATGCCATAATCAGTGAGTGTGTGTTGCATCCACGACACTTGATCACAAAAACTTACAACTGTTACATATTCAGATTTAGCAGTGTAAAGTGCTATAGAATATTGTTTCTTACATAACCAAGAAACTAAAGAATCTTTTAATAAATGAAAAGTTTTAGATGTGATTTTACTATTCATTATATAACCACCAAATTCAGTATCTAAAAAACTTTTTAAAACAAAATTATTTTCAGAAGAATAAAAAAATCCTAAATTCATAGTTCCCTTTAAATAGTGAAAAATTCTTTTTACTGCTTTTAAATGGAATTCTTTTGTATTAGATTGATTTCTTCCACATAAGTACATGGAAAACATTAAGTCTAGACAACTAGATATTAAGTATAGTAAACTTCCTATCATACCTATAAAAGATATTTGATCCATTGGTTTTGTCAACTTCATTAATATCAAGTGTATTTCAGGTACTAATTAGAGTAATTATACTTTTAGTGTTGTCATACCCATACTTTTTAATAAGATATTTAATATACATATGTTGAGATATATAGGTTCCTTCTGGTTTTTAAGAAATTTGAAAACCAATAAAAAATGTTAAGTCACCCATAATACTCATTTCAAACTTAGATTTCATAAGATTCGCAAATAAATCAATTAAGGAATCTTGAGTTGATCCGAATATAATGTCATCAATATAAATTTGAACAATTAAAACATTTTTATTCTCTTTCTTTATAAAAAGGGTTGGGTTAGCAGTTCCCTTAACATAATTGTTTTGTAACAAAAATCCTATAAGTATATCATACTAGGATCTTGTTTAAGACCATATACAGATTTGGTAAGTTTAAAAACATGTTTAGGATGTTTTGTGTCTTCAAAAATAGGACATTGTTCAATATAAACTTCCTCTTGAAGATATCCATTAAGGAAAGAACAATTCACATACATTTGAAAAGGTTTGAATTTAAAGAATGCTGCAAAGGATAATAGAATTTAAGTAGATTCAAGTCTAGATAATAGAGTATAGGTTTATGCATAGTCTATTAATTTTTATTGATTATAGCCTTTAGCAACTAATCTTGATTTATTTATTAAAATAATTCCATTTTCATCACATTTATTTCTAAAGATCAATTCTACTCCAATTATTGAAGTTTCTTAGGGTCTTTCAAGCAAGGTCTAGACTTTATTCCTTTCAAATTAATTTAGTTCATCTTGCATTGATTTAATCCAATATTCATCACCTAAAGATTCATCAATAATTTTAGTTTTTAATTGGGAAATAAATTCTAGATTCTCTACTTCAAATCTTAAATAAATTCTAGTCCCTACTGGTTGATGTACATCACCAATGATACTATCACTGAGATGATTCCTTGAAAACAACTAACTTCGGTTTTATAAAAACTATTCATCAACATAGTGTAGAAAATCTTTTGGAGTGAATAGTTCATAAATTTTTTTTTTGAGTATTATAATTATTAAAATAATCTTCTATCAAGGGTTGATAATAATTTTTTGAAAACACATATGAAGATGTATTTTGGGGTTGTTTAAAAACCAAAGGATCAACTTCATAAAATTTAACATATATTATTTCCTCAACAGTACAAGAATTTTTATTGAAAACTCTACAAGCCTTAGATATTGTGGAATAGCCTAGAAAAATTCCTTCATCATATTTGGGTGTGAATTTGTGTAAAATTTATTTTGTATTCAAGATGAATACTTTGCATCCAAACACTCTGAAGTATGAAACGGTAGGTTTTCATCCAGTTCATAACTCATAAGGTGTTTTATTAAGAAATGGCCTGATTAAAACTCTATTGATAGTATAACAAGAAATACTTACAACTTCAGCACAAAAATGTTTAGTAATTGAGTATTCACTCAACATGGTTCTTATTATCTATTGAAGAATTCAGTTTCTTCTTTCAACGAAACCATTTTGTTGATGAGTTATAGAAGTTGAGAAATCATGAGTAATGACTTTATTACTATAAAAAGTTTCAAAATCTAAATTTTCAAATTCTCCTCCATGATCACTATGAATAGTTATCAATGAAAGTTTTTTTCTCATTTTTAACTTTGGCTGAAAAGGATTTGAAATAAGAAAAATCTTTAGATTTCTTTGCTAGAAAATAGACCCATGTAAATCTTGTGTAATTATCAACTAAAACAAATACATTGCATTTTCCTCCAATACTTCCAGTTTGAGTAGGACTAAGAAATTCCATATGCACTAGTTGTAATGCATCAAAAGTTGATACTTCACTTATGGATTTAAATCTTAACTTATGTTTCTTTTTATATTTATAAGAGTCACAGAATTTTGAAGAATCAAATCTAAGATTTGGTAGATCCTTATCAATTCCTTTCTTAGGTAGTTTACATAAGTTCATTAGGTTACAATGTCATATACTTCTATTCCATAACCAAGATTGGTCTTCCATTGTAATAAGGAAAGGTAAGTCTTGGCTCCTAAGGTCTTCTATGTTAAGTGTATAAACATTCTCATGCAGATAGGCATAGAGAATAAACTCATCCTTGGAATTGTGAACTAAGCATTTATAATTCATAAAATTCACAAGGCAACCTTCATCACATAGTTGACTTATTCTTATAAGGTTTTTATTAATAACTTTAACAAAAAATACATTTGAAATTAAGGCTTTTCTAAGAAGAAAAATTTTACCAATACCAACAATTTCTCCTTGATAATTGTCTCTAAAAGTGACTCTTCCACCTTTCATCTTAATAATATTTTTAAAGATTTTTTATGACCAGTAATATGTTGGGAACATCCAATATCCTTTTACCATATGTTTTTATTGGTACTTCCACTATTTTCTTGAAAATAGAATAGTTAGGTTTTTAGAATCCAAACTTTCTTGGATCCATAAATGTTATAAAGTAAAATCTTAGGAGTCCACACTTTCTTAGAAAAATGAGATTTATGAAAACCTAAGTATTAGATTTTATTTAAAGAACAATTTTCCCCCAGTGACCACCACTTTGAAACTTAGTATAGAACAAGGCACTTTTAGGAACAAAATAGTTTTGACTGAAAACTAGTTTTTCATGAAAATAACCAAATCCAGAACTATTCATAAGAGGATAAATTTGTGAATACATATTATCAAAATTCTATTTACCAAAAAGTAAAGTTTGATAGAATTTTATTTAAAGAAAATATTTCATATTTTAGTTTAATGAATAAATTCTTATCCTCATAGTCATCAGTCTTAGAATTGAGATTAGCCTCTAAAACATTTTTCTTAGAAAGAAAATTTTCAAGTTCCTTAGAAATTTTATCCCTTTCAGAATTAATTTCTTCAAGGTTTTTCAAAATAGAAACAATTTAAAAATATTTTTCATCAAGATCTTTAGAAATATCTAATACTTCTTTTTTTAAAATAATGATTCTATATTTTTCCTTGTCAAGTTTCTTATTGATTTTACTATTTTCATTTTAAAGCAACTTGGAAAACCTAGATACTTATTCAAAATAAGGTAAGGTATCTTCTTCTAAGGAAGATTATTCATTAGAAGAAATATATCCATACTTATCAGTATAGTTAGAATTTAAAGACATATTGGTTAAGGATTCGGGAATGTGTACCTTAGCCATGAAACATTGGTTTTCAATAAGTATTCTGAAAACAAGACCAATATTATTTTGTTTAGAAGATTCATTATCTAAATATTTATCAGATTAGTCTCTACCATTTTAACTCCAAGAATCATTTTACTTCAAGAATTTATTTTCTTTAGGCTTGTAATACCTTTTATGATTCCTCTTAGAATGTCTGTCTTTCTTATCCTTTCTCTTAAGCCTAGGAAAATTAGGTTTGATGTGTCCTGGTTTCTTGCATTCATAACATGTGAATTCAAAATATTTCTTATCTTTACCTTCCTTTTTATTATATCTATATTGGAAATCATTTTTTTCAACAATATTGTTCATCCTTTGATAAATATTGGCTAACTCAATCTCTGATTATTTAGATTCAGTTGAGTCTGACTGAATAACAACTTTCTTAGACTTTAATGACTTAACAACTTTCTCATGAGTCTTGGATTTCATCTGATTCAAAGTATTAGTAAAAGAAAAACTCCCATTATTCTTCTTTATATTCTCAGCATATCTATTCAATCTGTTCTCATATTTTAAGAGAGTCCCAAATAACTCATCAAGAGTAATAGTTGTAACTTTCCTTAACTCATCAATAATAGTTCTCTTTGATTCCCATTTCATTAGGCATGATGTCTATAATATTATCTATAAGAATCTCATCATCTAGACCTTTTTCTCCCATTGACTGTAGAATGTTCACAATAGTCATGAATCTTTGTTGAACTTTAACTATTGGTTCTCCATATGGAAAAATAAAACCATGATAATATGCTCTTAATATGGATCTTCTAGTTTCAATAAATTTTGAAGTACCAAAATGTGTAACTTCTAGTTTCTTCCATATGCTATTAGATTCTTCACATGAAGATATATAGTTATATATATTTCTAGTCATAGAACAAAGAAAAGTATTATATACCTTATAGTTTATATGATATTATTGTTTTTCTTGACTGGTAAAATTTCTGACATCCTTGTCAGGTATCTTATAATCTTCAGTAAGAATAAAAAAGTTATCAACACCAGTATTGATAACAAAAGTCTTTATTCCATCTCTCCATTATTCATAATCATTCCCATAAAAGATAGGTGGTCTTTTAGGGTTTATATTATCTAAGGATCCCAAATTTGTTCCCCCCATCTAAAAAGTAACACAAAAATTCTTTTTCCACAACACAAGTTAGGGTAATAAGAATTTATAAACAAAAATTTTATAAAAGTAATTTTAAGAAACTTGTAGAAGATAAACAAAGTGTAAGTAAACTGAGCAGTAAAAATATAACTTTGATACTAAGTGTAAGTATCAGTATCTCATAGACCTACTCTGATACCAATTCTGGGATCGAAATATGTATGCAGATGCTCATTTATAGGGGGGGTGAATTGTAAGTTTAAAAACATTCGTTTTTAACCTTAATAAATCTTTGTTTAACAAGTTTAAACAAATTAGCTTCACTTAAACCCTATTTTGTAAGTTTAAGGGAAAAAAAACTTGGAATGATAAAGATGGTTATCAATGAGTACATAGGTATACTTAAACAAGATTCTACTATAAAGCATATATAATCTTATATCAGAGTTACAATAAGAGAAATTATAAGAAACACTTTCTTATTGTTACAAATTGCAATAGAAATTAAAAATACATATAAAAGTGTACAAGTATTTTAACCCAAAGATTAGGGTATCCAAAAAATCTTGTATAAAATTCCCTTGATTTATACTTTTAAGAAATTCTGTCTTACCCACACCCAAGTAATCCCTCAATCCACAAAAGATCGGTATTTGTCTTACTATCCCCGCAATCCCTCGATTTGTAAGGTGATCGACACCTCTGTCTTCCTTTAGCTAGGATCCCTTGATTAAGTAGGTAATAGTAACCTTTTTCTTCCTTTAGATTGGAAGTACTCAATTGTATACAACAATAATCAGAATCACATTAAGCAAAACAAATCTTTTTTGAAGATTTATATATGTGGAACAAGCTATTCACAACTTAAACTCTTCAAGGATTTCCCATAAAGCAATTTTTGCAGATCTCTCGCAGAGTATCAATTATCCCAAAAGTTCACCACTCTTGTAGAGTATCAATTATCCAAAAAGTTCATTTCCAAAATCATTCAAATTATTGGGTATTTATAGGCGAGATCTCTAACGGTCATATTTTCCTCCAATAGTCATATTTTTCCGGAAATTTCAGAGGGACCTGAACAACTGTCACTTACAACGGTCATATAATAAATTATTATAGGACATCATTTAGCATAAAAAAATATCATAAGAAACATTAATTATATATGAATCTGTTTATATATTGTTAAAATAGTAACTTTAATAAAGTTATGAAATTGTTATATTAAAATATAGTAACTTTTAAAAAGTTATGAAATAGATACATTAAGGAACTATAGTAACTTTAAGAAAGTTATGAAATCTTTACATTAAGGAAATATAGTAATTTTATGAAAGATATGAAATCATATCTAGAAATAAATGAGAATCAGAATTTAAGAAACTATGACCAGATTTGATTTTTTGAGTGAATCAAGATTTAAGGACGTGAATCAGATTCAAAAAACTGAGAGAATTGGAATCACGATTCTGGACAATTCAGAATTGAGGAAGTGAATCAGATTTTATTTTCTATGTGATTTGAAATTGAGAAAGACGACTTGGATTCAATTTTTTATGTGATTTGAAATTGAGAAATATAAATTGGAGTTGATATTTTAAGAGAATCAGATTTATACATCTGAAGGAATCAGAATCGAGAAAGATGAATCAGATTCGAATTTTTGGATGATTTGGAATTGAGAAAGTGAAGGATTACGAGTTTTATTAAGAATCTGATTTATTCTAGTAACTATTCAAATAATGTTAGACTTAGCTATAAAAAGGTTAAAGAACATGCATATATATTTCCTTATAGATAGATAGAATTAGTAAGGAGATACATATAAAATTTCTTATATATAAAAAGTGTTATAAATAAAATATGTTTGTGATTTTGAAAACATAAAGGAATGGGAAATGTCATAAGGAAAATTTTGACTCAAAATTCTCCCCCTTTTTATAAATCACAAATAATTAATTTAAGAAAAGAATATTAAGTCTTAAAGACTTCATATTTGAAATTAAAAATGAATTATTATCTCCTCCTTAGTTTATGACTCAAGATGAATATGAATAAATCCCCCTTAGGTTAAGAAACCCATTAAGGATCGTATTCCACCTTTAGATATTTTTCTTCCTTTCTTAAGGAAATAACTCCTCCTTACTTAAGGATGTATTATTTAAGAATTCTCCACTTTATGTTTTCCTCCTTAAACTAATATCATTTTTAAAAAATTATTCCCCATTTATGATTGTAAAAAAGGAATGTGGAAAAGTATAATGTACTTGAAAAGTTATAAAACAAACTATACCAAACATAGAATAATAATACTTTGACATTCAAAAAAATTTTACAACAAAAGATCAAAAATACAAAAAATGATCAATCTTTCTTCTGTGTTAAGGTTTTGATTATGGCCTTCAACTTCTTCAGATCCTTGTGATCATCTTGAAACTTTTCTATCAGAAATTCTTGATCCTGAATCTTCTTCTCAATGTTCTAAATCTTTTCTTATTAACTTAGAATCTTCTCATCTTGAGACTTAATCTTTTCATATTGGGAATTAAGATTTTTGTCTACCTCATCTTTGTAAGCCTTTACTTTTTTAATATCTTGAGAAAGAGAATTTAGTTTCCCATATAAATCCATGTCTTGTTGTAACTGAATATCTTGTTCTTACTTTATCCTTTCTGAGAAGTTGTGTGAAAGAGTTTTTATTTTGGGTTCTTATTCTATGAACTCACCCTTAACTATATCAAACATGTAATCAAAGTCTTTAATATCATTATTGATATGATTTGACCACTTCATTATATATCTGCAATATTTTCCATGAGAAGCATAATTTTTCACAAAGGATTTGAAATCACCTTCAAGTTTTATGAGATTTTCCATGAAAAGGTTTGTTGATTCAAATTTCTAATTTATGGAACCTTTAATAAGACGGAATCTTGATTTAAGGTTCAAAAATTAAGGAATGTATTTCCCTAATTTCTTCAAATACTAGAAAATAAAATCTTCACTCATCGAGGAGGAAGATCTTTTTGATTTTGATTTATCTTACTTAAATATTCCAACATTAGGTTTCTTCCCTTTGTCTTTCTTAGACTCTAATCTCTTTGATTTATAAACTACTCCCCTTTCATTAGTAACTTGAATGATTTCATCATCATCGTTATTAAAAAAATCTTCTTGACCTTTATCATTTCCACAATAATCATCTTGAACTTAATCACCTTCATCATCAAAGGGGATTTGTTAAACTTAACTTTCAACAACATTGAATTTCTGAGCTGGGAAATTGTGGATTGATTTTCATTCCAAATCAAGTTTTGATGAAGAGGCTTGAGATGTTCTTACAGATAACCTATCATATTGGTTCTGCCTCTATGTTTCTTTGATTTGTTGAATCTCATCATTTATTTCTTTATCTTGGATATTAACTTCTTCTTGTTCCTCTTCTTCTTATTCTTAAGTCTGTTCATGAATAACTAGAACTGAGCTAGAAACAACTTTCTTTCCTTTTACTGATTGGATAACCTCTACTGTAACTGGTTGAGATTGTTGAGGAAGTTTAGTTTCTTAAATAAAGGATTCTGAAACTTGAATTTCTTCTGTGGATCTTTCTGTATCTTTCAACAAGGCTTGAAATATCTTAGCTTTAGTTGATTTTTTCTTAATATTATTCCCATTTTCTTGTTTCTCAAGTTCTTTAGCTTCTCTAATTTTCAAATCTTTATCTTCTACTGAATCTATTCCAAATGAAAAATCTTCTTCTTTCCTTTGATCTTTATCTTGTCTCTATTTTTCCACAATTTCATCTGGGTATGATTTCTATTTCTTTAATTTTGGTGGTTCCAAAGCTTGAGCTATTTTCTGTGGTTTCGAGGCCCGAGGCTTTCTTTTCTTAGGCTAATCTGACTATTTATTTGATATTTCTCCAACTTCCTTTGAATTTCTAGATAACTCAACAAACTCATTTGTCTTATCACTAAAATAATATTTCATTATTTTAAGTGTGTATTAACTTAAAGAATATTTAATTTATTTTCCTTTAAAACACAATAAAATTTGCATAAGTTCAAGAAACTTACTATAAACTTGGACAAGGTTGCTGGATACATCAAGATTTAAGATTTTATTGACTAATCCTTAATCTTACTGATAGTAAGAAATATATACTTTAATAGGTTAATCTTCCTTAGATTAACAAGAAAATTGATCATAAAGATGTTTGTTATCTTTAAGGCATCCTTATCTGCCCTTCTTAGTATTAAAAGACGTTGCATCCATAACACCACAATTCTGTAGTTAGAAAATATGTTGGAAAGTTTAGGCCTTTTTACTCCCTTAAGACCTAATCAATCAATATCTTTAACTCTATCAAAATATCCCTATGAATATGGAAACTTATGAGAGAAATAATAGGTTTCACCATCATATGGTATTTCAAGGATACACAACTTTCATATAAGTCAAAGAATATGTTTTTTCCATAACTCTTGAATTGAAACTTATCCTTACCACATTCATTGATAAAATAAATTGAATGATAGAATTACATAACCAAGTCTGTATAGACAGGATCTTGTTCTCCCTTATTTTTTACAATGAAATTTTTTCCCAACCTTGAAACTTAATAATTTTTCTTATCAAAGAATCATACTTAAGGAAGAAGTCATGATCAACTAACCTTTCTCTGAAGATCAAACAATCTTTAATTTCCTTATTTGTAGGCATTGAAGTCTGAGAAGAGATTTAAAAAGACATTCAAAACTTAAGAAATATTTGTGAAACTTAGGAAATAGTCTAGAAATCAAAATGATGACTTTGAAGGGCGGCAACAAGATGGGCAGAAAAACTCTAGAATTTGATGTGGGACACAGGGTGGTTCCTAATTTTTATATGTGTTAGGGATGATGGTTCAACTTTTATGATTAATACAATGGTTGAAAATAAACTAATATGATCCAATAGATGATATTGAACTGAAGAAATTTTTACAGATTCTGATCTTTTGATGTTTTAAGGAAATAAACGGATTTAAGGAGAGATGAATCCATTTGAAGTTTTTCTTAATTTTTTTAAAATAACAACAAAAAGAATTGAAACTAAGATATAATAAGTAAGAATATGTACCTTTCAGAGTTCTTAAAAGGTTTTTAGGTTGATAATATTCTTCTTAGAAATCTTATATTTTAAAAAAAATTATTGGAGTCTGGAAACTTTTGATAGGTTCCAATTTTTTTTAGGTTCTGAAAAACTTTATTAAGTTCCAAAAAACAATATTAAAGAAATAAAATGTACTCACCTTATGGAAAAGAGTATCTTAATATAAGGATATAGTTTATTAAAAAAGTAGATATGAATGATTACATTATAGTTATAATTCCAAACTTTTTTTTAATATATTCAAATATATTAGAAGGTAACGATTTTGTGAATATATCAGCAAGTTGTTCTTGTGTTCTGATAAATTGTAGAATAATATCTTCTTTAAGTGTATTATCCCTAATAAAGTGATGCTAATATCTATGTTCTTTTTATGAGAGTGGTGTGATGAGTTTTTGTTTAAGGATATGAAATTAGTGTTATCAAATAGTATCTGAGTTTTAGTAAAACTCATGCCATAATCAGTGAGTGTGTGTTGCATCCACAACACTTGAGCACGAAAACTCCTAACTGCCACATATTCAACTTCACCAGTGGAAAGTGATATAGAATTTTGTTTCTTATATGAACAAGAAACTAAATAATCTCTTAAGAAATGACAATTTTTGGGTGTGATTTTTCTATCCATTCTACAACCATCAAAGTCAGCATCTGAAAAACTTTTTAAAACAAAATCATTTCAATAAGAATAAAAAATTCCTAAATTCATAGCTCCCTTTAAATAGTGAAAAATTATTTTCACTAATTTTAAATGGGATTCTTTTGGATTATATTGATATATTTCACATAAGAATATATAAAACATTAAGTCTGGACGACTAGCAGTTAAGTATAGTAAACTTCCTATCATACCTCTAAAATATTTTTGATTCATCAGTTTCCCAGTGTCATCAAGATCAAGAGTATTTGAGGTACCAATTGAAGTAATTATACTTTTAGTTTTTTCATATCAATACTATTTAAGAATATATTTAATATAATTATATTGAGATATATAGGTTCCTTCTTGTTTTTGAGAAATTTGAAAACCAAGAAAAAATGTTAACTCACCCATCATACTCATTTCAAACTCAGATTTCATAAGATTCTCAAATTAACCAGTTAAGGATTACTGATTTGATCCAAATATAATTCTATAAATATAAATTTGAATAATTAAAACATTTTTCTTTTCTTTCTTTATAAAAAGGGTTAGGTTAGTAGTTCCCTTAACATAATTTTTTTGTAACAAAAATCTTGTAAGTCTATCATACCAAGATCTATGGACTTGTTTAAGACCATATAAAAATTTGGTAAGTTTAAAAACATGTTCAGGATGTTTTTTGTCTTAAAAACCTATAGGTTGGTTAACATAAACTTTCACTTGAACATATCTATTAATGAAATCACACTTCACATCCATTTGAAAAAGTTTGAAGTTAAAGAATGTTGCAAAGGATAATAGAATTCAAATAGATTCAAGTCTAGCTACCAAAGAATAAGTTTCTTCATAATCTATTCCTTCTTATTGATTATAGACTTCATCAACTGATCTTGCTTTGTTTATTACAATGATTCCATTTTCATCACATTTATTTCTGAAGACCCATTTTACTCTAATTACAGTAGTTTCTTTAGGTCTTTAAACCAAGGTCCAAACTTTATTCCTTTCGAATTCACTTAGTTCATCTTGCATAGATTTAATCGAATCTTCATCACTTAATGCTTCATTAGTACTTTTAGGTTCTAATTAGGAAATAAATTCTAGATTCTATACTTCATTTCTTAAAGAACTTTTAGTCCTTACTGGTTGATTTACATCACCAATGATACTATCACTGGGATGATTCCTTAGAAACAACTGACTTGGGTTTTGTAGAACCTGTTCATCTATAAAGGGTAGAAAATATTCTAGAGTGAATAATTTAGAAAAATTTTCTTGAGTATTATCCTTATTAGAAGAATATTCTATCAAAGGTTGATAATCAGTTTTAGAAAACACATCCAAAGATGTAGGTTGGGGTTGTCTAAAAAAAGGATTAGTTTCATCCAATTTAACATGTACTATTTCCTCAATAGTATAATAATTTTTATTGAAAACTCTATAAGCCTTAAAAGTTGTGGAATAGAATAGAAAAATTTCTTCATTGGATTTGGGTGTGAATTTGTGTAATTTTTTTTGTATTCAAGATGAATACTTTGCATCCAAATACTCTAAAGTATAAAACTTTAAGTTTTCATCCTATCAATAACTTATAAGGTGTTTTATTAAGAAATGACCTGATGAAAACTCAATTTATAGTATAGAAATCAATACTTACAAATTCAGCCTAAAAATGTTTAGCAATTTAGTATTCACTCAACATGGTTCTTATTATCTCTTGAAGAATTTGGTTTCTTATTTCAACAACACCATTTTTCTGAGGAGTTCTAGGATCTGATAAGTTATGAGTAATGCCTTTCATACTACAAAAAGTTTTAAAATCTGAATTTTCAAATTCACCTCCATGATCACTATGAATAGTTATCAATGGAAGGTTTTTATCATTTTTAACTTTGTCTGAAAAGGATTTGAAATTAGAAAAAGATTCATATTTCTTTTTTTAGAAAATAAATCCATGTAAATCTTGTATAATCATCAAATAAAATAAATACATAATATTTTTCTCTAATACTTTCTATTTGTGTAGGACCAAACAAGTCCATATGAACTAGCTGTAATACATTAGAAGTTGAGACTTCACTTATGAATTTAAATCTTGATTTTTTTTTCTTACCATATTGACAAGAGTCACAAACTTTTGAAGAATCAAATCTAAGATTCAGTAGATCCTTAACAAGTCCTTTCTTAGATAATTTACATAAGTTACTTGTGTTACAATTTCCTAGCCTTTTATTCCATAACCAAGATTGGTCTTCCATTATACTAAGGAAAGGTAATTCTTAGATCCGAAGGTCTTCTAAGTTAAGTGTATAAACATTCTCATGCTAATGGACAAAGAGAATAAACTCATCCTTGGAATTATGAACTAAGAATTTATCATTCCTAAAATTCACAAGGTAAAATTCATCACACAATTGACTTATGCTTATAAGGTTGTTCTTAAGACCTTTAACAAATAAGACATTTGAAATTAAGGATTTTCCAAGAATAAAAAAGTTACCTATACCAAAAATTTTCCCTTAAGCATTATCTCCAGAAGTGAATCTTCCACCTTTAATATTAATAATAGTTTTAAAGAAGTTTTTGTTACCAGTCCTATACCAGAAATATCCACTATGCATGTACCATATTTTTTTGTTGGTACTTTATCTATTTTCATAAAACTAAAATAGGTAGGTTTTCAAAATCCAAACTTTCTTGGATCCAGAAATGTTAGAAAGTAAAATCTTAGGAATCCAAATTTTCTTAGAATAGTGAGATTTATGAAAAACTAAGTATTGAATTTTATTTAAAGAATAATTTTTCTCCTAGTGACTACTACTTGGACACTTATTACAGAATGAGATGCTTTTAGTAAAAAAATATTTATGACTGAAAACTAGTTTTGAATGAGAATAACCAAATCCATAACTATTATTAAGAGGAAAAATTTGTGAATACATCTTATCAAAATTCTCTTTACCAGAAGTAAAGTTTGATAGAAGTTTATTTAAGGAAAAAATTTCAGATTTTAGTCCAATGACTAAATTTTTATCCTCATAGTCATTAGTCTTAGATTGAGATTAGTCCCTAAAACATTTTTCTTAGAAATAGCATTTTAAAGATCCTTAGAAAATTTATCCTTTCCAAAATTAACTTCCTAATTTTTTTTCAAAATAGAAATAATTTCAAAAGATTTTTCATCAAGATATTTAGAAATATCTGATACTTATTTTTTTAAAATAATGATTCTAGATTTTCTTTATCAAGTCTCTTATTGATCTTACTATTTTCATTTTCAAGCAACTTGGAAAACTTAGATAATTATTTAAAAGAAGGTAAGATATCTTCTATTAAGGAAGACTCTTCATCTGAAGAAATATATCCATCATTATCAGGATAGTTAGGATTTAAAGACATATTGGTTAAGGATTCAACAGTGTGTACCTTATCCATGAAACGTCAGTTTTCAATTGGTATTTAGAAAATATGACTAATATTATTTTGTCCAGAAGATTCATTATCTAAAGATTAATTAGATGAGTCTCTACCACTTGCACTCCAAGAATCATTTTCCTTTAAGACTTTATTTCCTTTAGGCTTGTAATATCTTTTCTGATTCCTCTCAGAATGTCTATCTTTCCTGTGATTTCTCTTAAGCCTAGGAAAATCAGGTCTGATGTGTCCTGATTTCTTGCATTCATAACATGTGACTTCAGAATCTTTCTTGTATTTCCCATCCTTTTTATTATATCTGTATTGGAAATATTTTTTCCAACAATCTTGTTCATACTTTGAGAAATATATGATAAATCATTCTCTGACTGTTCAGATTCACTTGATTTTTACTGAATAACAACTTTCTTAGACTTTGTTGACTTAACAACTTTCTCAAGAGTCTTGGCTTTCGTCTGATTCAAAGTATTATTACAAGAAACACTCCCATTATTATTATTTATATTCTCATCATCTCTCTTTAATCATATCTTATGTTATAAGAGATTCCCAAATAACTCATCAAGAGTAACAATTATAACTTTCCTTGACTCATCAATAGTAGTTCTCTTTGATTCCCATTCGTTAGGCATGATGTCTATAATCTTATCTACAAGCATCTCATCATCTATCCATTTTTCTACCATTAACTGTAGACTATTTATAATAGTCATGAATCTTTGTTGAGATTTAACTTTTGGTTCTCTATAAGGAAAAAAACTATGATAATATTCTCTCAGCATGGCTCTTATAGTTTCAATAACTTTTGAAGCACCAAAATGTGTAACTTTCATTTTATTCCATATGCTATTAGTTATTTCACATAAAGATACGTGGATATATATATTCCTAATCATATAAAAAAGTAAAGTATGATATAACTTATAGTTTAGCTAATATTCTCACTTTTCTTGATTGGTAAAAGTTCTAACTTCCTTTTCAGGTGTCTTATAATATCCAGTAAGAATAACATTGTTATCAACATCAGTATTGATAACAAAATTCTTCATTCTATCTCTCTAGTATTCATAATAATTACCATCAAAGATAGGTGGTCTTGTAGGGTTCATATTATCTAAGGATCTGACATTTATTCTTTCCATCTAAAATGTAATATAAAAATTCTTTTTCCACAACACAAGTTAGTGTAATAAGAATTTATAAACAAAAATTTTATAAATGTAATTTTAAGTAACTTTCAAAAGATAAAAAAAGTGTAAGTAAACCGAGTAGTAAAAATATAACTTTGATACTAACTGTAAGTATCAGTATCTCATGTAGGATCAAAATATGTATGCAAATGCTCAATTACAAGAGGGGGTGAATTGTAAGTTTAAAAAATTTCATTTTTAACCTCAAGAAAACCTTGTTTTTACAAGGTTAAACAAATTAGATTCACTTAAACCCTATTTTATAAGTTTAAGGAGAAAAACTTTAGAATGATAGAGATTATTATCAACAAGTACACAGGTATACTTAAACAAGATTCTACATTAAAGAATATAGAATCTTATATTAGAGATAAAATAAGAGAAAGTATAAGAAACACTTTCTTATTGTTACAAATTCCAGTGGAAATTAAAAGTACATATAAAAGAGTAAAATTATTTTAACCCAAAGAGGAGGGTATCCAAAACACCTTGGATAAATATCTATTTATTTATACTTTCAAGAAATTTTGTCTTATCCACACTCAGGTAATCCCTCAATCCACAAAATATCAGTGTCTATCTTATTATCCATTCATATTGGAATCCTTCGATTGTATACAACAACAATCAGAATCGTACTAAGAAAAAAAAATCTTGTTGAATATTTAAGTATGTGGAATAAGATTTTCACAACTTAAACTCTTGGCTTTTGCACAAAGAAAATTTGGTAGAGCTCTAGTAGAGTATAAATTCTACCAAAAGTTCACTGCTCTCGTAGAGTATCAATTATCCCAAAATTTCACTGCCAAAACCATTCAAATGTCTAGGTATTTATAGGTGAGATCCCTGATGGTCATATTTTCTTCCAACAATCATATTTTTCCTGAAATTTTAGAGGGACCCATACAGTTGGCACTTACAATGGCCATATAATAAATGATTAGATAACATCATTTAGCATAACAAAATATCATGAGAAACATTAAGTATATATGAATCTATTTATATATTTTTAAAATAGTAACTGTTATAAAGATATGAAATCATTACATTAAGAAAATATAGTATCTTTAAGAAATTTATGAAATCATTACATTAAGGAAATATAGAAACTTTAAGAAATTTATGAAATCATTACATTAAGTAAATATAGTAACTTTAAGAAAGATATGAAATCAGATCTGGAAATAAATAAGAATCATAATTTAAGAAAATAGGATTAGATTCGTTTTTTCAAGTGAATCAGAATTTAAGGAAGTGAATTAGATTCACAAAATTGAGATAATTGGAATCCTAATTCTGAACAATTCAAAATTGTGGAAGTGAATCAGATTCAATTTTATGCGCAATTCTAAATTGAGAAAGATGACTTGGATTCGATTTTCTACGTGATTCATAATTGAGAAACAGACATCAGAGTAGATATTTTAAGAGAATCAGATTCATAAATATGAAGGAATCATAACTGAGAAACATGAATTAGATTCAACTTTCTGGATGATTCGAAATTGAGAAAGTGAAGGATTCTTAGTTTTATTAAGGATCTGATTTATTCCAGTAACTAATAAAATAAGGTTAGACTTAGATATAAAAAGGTTAAAGAAAATTCATATCTATTTCCTTATAGATAGAAATAATTAGTAAGTAAATAAATTTAAACTTTCTTATATATAAAAAGTGTTATAAATAAAATATTTTTGTGATTTCCAAAACATAATGTAATGAGAAAAGTTATAAGAAAACTTTTGAATCAACAAATGTGACCTCAGTACTTATAATTCTCTATTTTCTAAAAGATTTATTAAGAACCCTTCTCATGATGTTTAATTTAAAACATATAAAATATAAAACAATATATCACCAAGATTGGGTTTAAATTGTGTGGAAGTAATTTTATTAAGGTGGGGAGAATGTAACGACCTGAAAATCTAAAGTAGGAATATTGTATTCAATAGCATGTATGAAATACAACACCAAGCGTGTAAGGGAATATAATATCCTAAGAATTAAAAATATAATTTCTATTTTAAATAAATTAAATATATTTCTTACAATTCATGCAATGTTGAGTTAACTTGTGTTACACGTAACAATGACTTTCTTCGATGATTTGCGTTACATGCAAAACTGAGTTTTATCGAAAAATAATATATTAATTAAATATTATTATTTAACATAATAAACCTAAACATTAAATTATAAGTTATGAATAATATTAAATAAAATATAAAAAATATATGGTTTAAAAAAATATAAAAATGAATTAATTACAAATTAATTATAAATGAATATAAGAACCAATTGAATATAAAAAGAATATTTTTATAGAAAACTATTTTTATGATCACAAAGTTATTTTATCCTAATAAAATAAATTAATTACAATTAGAGAGTGATATTAATTTAATATATATGTATATATATATTATATTCAATCATATATTTTTTATATTCATCCATTAGATTTGATAGGCATAAGATAAGAACAAACCCAATTTTACATATAAAAACCTATATTTTTATTAAGGAACTTTTACTGTCTTTTAATGGATAACCTATTTTAAATACAATTTTTGTCAATTTATAAATATTATATGTCAAAATAAACTTAATATTTGAAATAGGAACATAAAAATTAAGTTAGGGTGAATTTTTGATATTTTTTTGTGAAGTTTTATTTTTTTAATGAACAGTGAAAATAATGAATTTTAATTCAAAACTATTATTTCATATAATTTATTTATAAAGTTAAATAATATTTAAAATTGGTTTTAATGTTTAATAAGATATATTTTTATTTGTTAATCCAATATAGGTCATTAGAATCAATTTAACTTTGAAATTGAATATAAAACATAGAAAACTATTGAACGTTTGTACTTTAAAAACCTGCATTGTCGTCCCGTCTATGGGATTAAATTTAAATTAATTTATGGAAATTATGTGATTGGAATTTGGAAAAATGGATTCCATATTTTTATTAATCATAATTTATAATTTATAATAAGGTCAACTTAGTTTTTGACAAAAAATATTAGTAAAAGTTATTAAAATTAATTACAATGATTATGGTGAAATTAAGCTTAACAAAAGACTAAACCTTAAACTTAAGAGACCAAATTACCTATAAAATTGTAAAAAATACATTTTATGAACATATTTAGACCCTATACTCTTTTTTTGAATTTTTTTCCATTATTGGATCCACTTTTAATGGGAAAAATATGGGTAGAATTCCCTTTTCCAAAATTTACAAAAGCACCCCTCCTCCTCCACTATAAAAAGGACTCCTCTCCTCCCACTTCCTCACACCTCTCAATAAAATTTATCTTGACCAATATATAACCAAATAGCTCCTAAAAATCCATCCAATCAACCTATAATCCTCACCTTGGTCATAAATCCATCCAAGGAATCCCATTGGTTCAAACTAAAAGGAGTTACCTGATTAAGAGGCAACATCTTTCCTCAAGCTCTTTAGTTTTATTTTCATTCTCAAACCCCTAAAATATTCTTATTCCATGATTATATAAAAAAATTATCCTAAATATACTATTTTTTTTAATTTTAAGTTTTATACCTAAACTTACACACACTTCCATCTAATGGGTAACAAATTTACAGTTTATGTGTACAACGAACTACCGCCTCACACAACGGTGATTGTTTGTTCTTCCTTTACCACCTATCATGGTGGTCATTATGATGGAAAATATGTTTATATATTATATATTTTATATTTATAATGTATTTATACTTCTTTAATTATTTTATAACACATACCTTTATACTTTCCATTTTGTGTAAGTATGATAACATCGTTTGTGGAAGTGTGGACTACCACCCCCTCAAAGCGATGTGATTCGTTCACACTATAAATAGAATGTATTAATGATTATTTTAATAAAACTATGTAATATATATAATATATATATGATATATATATGATAATTTAATTTTGACATATATATATCATTTACTCTTTATTCTTTTAATACATCAAAGAAATGAAATTAGCGTTCTTGCGTACGTACGACCTACCATCTCCATGAACGATGCATTCCATTTCTTATCTCCAAATATTATGGATTATTATAAAGAAATATATAATTAATACATATTATATTTAAATCATGTTTTATATTTTAGATATTATGAAACCATGATAGGAACAACAAGTAACAAGTTAAAACATACTCGACAAACTAGGCAATTAACACCTGAAATAGTAAAAATAATGAAAGATTGTTATCAAACGAGAAATAAGATATTATATGAAGATAATATAAAATATTATAAAAATGAATATGGTTATTTAATAATTTATTAAAACTCTTAAAACCATTATACAATAATTTAAAGTACGTTAACCCGAAAGGAAACGTAAGGTAATGGATTTTCACATCACTTTTTACATCCATGAGATAAATGTCATGTTCACCACTTACTTATTTCATGTAGTGTATCTACTGACCATTTTGATATATTATATCATTAATAATTTTATCTTCATGGTATTTATATCTTTTATTTAATTCTATTCCTTCACGGGACTTATGATTTAAAATGTTTCAAAGCGGTATGTGATACTTTGGAATGTTTAAACATTATTTTCCTTACGAATAATTTCAATGATATTTAAATGGTATTTAAATTCAAGGAAGTTATATGAAAATTATTTAATATAGACTTTAATACTCCTCTAATCTGGTTATTCATGATTTTTTTCAAGTATTAGTACCATTTCCCACTTTTTGGTACTCAGAATGTTTTAGAAAATGTTTTCAAGAAAACCAGACTTCATTTATCTCTTTAGTCAGAGAACCCATTTTCCTTTAAAAACCCCATTTTATAAAAAGGTTTTAAAAAATGTTTTTACCTTTCAAAAATTATTTATTAAATACATTTGTACCCTTTTTATCTTTTACCAATGTTTTCAAAGAAATATTTTTTTTCTTCACAAATAAGAAATTTTTCTAACCTTTTTTCCATGAAAAAGGAATATTCTTTTAACATCATACGACATATATGGATTTAACCGACATTATTTATTTGAATATTACTTTTCATGTTTAAAATGTTACTTTTTAAAGAGAATTTTTTCAAAAGTTATTTTCAAATAAAAGGTTTTTTTCAAAAGGTTTTTCATAATAAAAGGATATTTTCCTCAAGAATGTATTTAAAAGATATTTTTATAGTATTTCTATTCATCAATGATAACTACCCTTTATTTTTATTATACTTATGATATGTTGTCTTGATACCATCATTATTCTTCCTCTGGATGGTTGATGATTTATTTGCCCAAGTATTATATTGATATCCACTTACTTCATTTCCTTTGTTATTCCCCTTGAAATATTCAATTTCCTAAGATCATTGAAAATTTAATTTACCCTAATTATCCATATCATTTATCATGTATATGTTAATTACCTAAAATGTATACCATTTTTCATATGGTGTTTACTTTGAAAGTTATTTAATTATTTGGGGAAATATTTATAAATATGTATTCTTTGTTCAATATAGATATTTTATAAGGCACTTTTTTTTTATGAATTTAAATCGATTATTTAGTAATTCTTTGGACATGAAAGAAATAGGCTGGGGAACATTTAAGGAAATCCCTACAGGTGAGGCCTAGTTATAGATAACCCCTTGATGCATCGGAAGTCTCATGGGATGAAAAAGTTAGCGAAAAACCCTTCATGTTTATTTCCAAATAGAATAGACTAGTATGATACAGGTTAGGGACCAGTTAATGAAAGCCCCTCAATGCATTGGTAGTCTCACGAGACGAATCATTTGGTCAAATTAGAGTAGTTTAAACTGTCTTGAGAATAGATCTTGATGGTAAAGGTACCATGTACCTATGAAACATGGAATCCAATAATTAAGCATTACCTTCATTTTGATTTAGTATTTATTCAACCATAATATCTTGTGTCGACATATCTATGGATGAATTTCATTTTTAGTTCATTGATTAAATGGCATGCATTTTAGTTTCTTACAATGACATATTGAATTTTCTTATCTAGTTATTTGGATGGCATGAGTTTCCATTTATTTACCTTTACATATTTTTTTCATTCCTTTCTTAGTTTATTGACTATATTTAATGTGTGTGTAGTTATTACCTTTCTATATTGATTGTAAGGACCTGTGTTTTTTCAAATTGCAGTTTTGAGTAGAAATTTGAATTTTTTCTTTAGATGCTCGTGAGGGGTAAAATGGCCTTTTTTCCCTAGAATATGATCATAAATATTTTTTTGATCTCTCTGTTGGTCCCAGAATAGGGTGTTTACCCTAGGACAAGAGTTTGGTGGAAATCCAAGCAGTTTGAATTTTGGCAGAATAATTAATAATTAATATTTATTTAATTAAATATTAAATTATTTGTGAAAGTTTGTTTGGAAATAAATTTTGAACAGATAATCATATTGAGATTCTATCTTCTCTATTGATTCCAGAATGGGGAGTTTATCCTAGGCAAGGCCTAAACTTGAGTCGGGCGCTGGGGCCAGCCTGAGCCCCTTTTTTCCCTTCTGTTTCTTTTTATTTCTTTTCTTTATTTTCTCTTTATTCTTCCTCCTTGCGCATGACTCCTATATGGCTTCTCCTTCTCCATGACCTAAGGGAGAATAGGGAAAGAGTGAGAAAGAGGGAGAAGGAAGGGAATAATGGTAACATTGTGAAGCACTCAACGTAGTGATACGGCGTATAGAAATCATGGAAAATGAAATCAAACAAATATTCGGTGGTTTCCACCCAAAGGTAGGCCCATTTTTTTCTATAAAACCCATTTAAATTGGTTATTGTAAGTTTTTATAGCCATATATTACTTTCTTGTGGCATATTGAGGCCCAATCTGTCGTTTCAGGGGTGAAAACAGGGGTTTCAGGCGATCCGAGGGTTTTTCCATTGGGAAACCCAGGTTACATGGTGTGTGTTCTAAGGGATCAAACTATTTGTTTGTCCTATTAGTAGAAGAAAAAGTTTTATTAAGTACACACCATGTACTCTGAGTACACACCGTGTGGTGGTACATGGCCGTGTGAAAAATAACACGGGTTTTTGGTTTTTAGATAGTACACATTGTGTACTTTACAGTACACACCATGTACTTTTACACAGGTAGAACCCATGTTTTTATGGATATGTATAATTACAAAGATAGGGTTAGGGATAATAGTATACACCATGTAATCTAAAGTACACGCCATGTACTTTTTCAGCTTAGAGGTTTGGGGTATTTTGTGCCCTGGAAGTCGAGATTGGGCATGTGAGTAGTACATTATGAGTGTTTTCCATGTAGATCACAATAGAGGAATCCTATTGATATTTAGAGGTCATCTAAATGGTTTTTTGGAAGTTTATATCTTAATATAGAGGTTATTCCTCTAGTTATCAAGTATAGTTGTCACGGGAGTGTGAGACTTGGTGTGAATGATAGGTTGGGTGTTCAGACCAACCTAGTTGAGACCTTTGATCTGAGATGAGCTGTGAGCTATCTCCCATGAACTATTCTTTTGAGGATTTTCCCCTTGAAAGATGTTACCTTCTGGCCTATGAGGCCATGAGACGGGATGCTTCCAATGATCTGCTGAGATATTCCTTTGCTTATGTTCTAACCTAGAGAGTCCCTTATAGGATCCATGTACCTGTTGTCATTTTAAGATCCCTAGTAGGATTCCGACTTTACCTTTTCATCTAAGAACTACAAGTTTGATGCCTTCACTTATGTTTGACTTGAGGGACCCAGAAGGTTCCCTTTTTGTTTGACCAACTTTGATCTATACATCAAGTTTGGTTAGAGATGGTGTTTGGGTGTCACCTATAACCCGTGCCGAATTGATATGCCCATGGGGCTATGGTTGTAGTGTTGGGTTGGGAATTTGGGCCACCCTAACTACTTATTATGTTCACTTTTTTATTGCTCATGCAGTGATGTTCACTAGAGGCGCTTCTTAGTTGGTGGATGTTGAGATTGACATGAGGCATCTTCTTTTATGTTGGGATTTCTGATTGTTCTTCCTGGGATCCACTTTGCTTATTGGAATGCCAGAAGTGCTTTCCTAGTATCTGAATTCTGATCCATGTTATTTATGATACTTTACTGGTACCCAGAGGTATTAACTGAGAGTTGGCTATTGAGCCTATATATATATATATATATTATTGGGATGACCAGAGGTGCTTCCTGGTATCCAGCTGTTGAGCCTCACTTGATGCATTTGGTTATATAAATGTTTTCCCCACATGAGTTGATTATTGAAAACCATGTAATAGTGTAATTTACATGTGTTGTTTATTTTGTGATATGCCTACGGGTGAGGTTCTGATATGCCTGCAGGTGAGGTTGTTCTATGCTTGTGGACAAGGTTATGCTATGCCTGCGAGTGAGGTTCTGATATACCTATGGGAGAGGTTGTGCTATACCTGCGGGTGAGGTTTTTATATTCCTATAGGTGAGGTTATGCTATACCCGAGGGTGAGGTTTTACTATGCCTATGGGTGAGTCAGAAAAATGTGACAACTAGGTGAGGTTTTCTGAGTCTCTGTTGGATTCATGGGATTATGCTTCGTGTTTTCTGACCAATGAACTTTTATAGGATTGACCGTTGGTATACGGTATCCTAGTTTGTGATTGGAGGTGTGTACGTGTGAACCTAGGTGTAATATGAGAATCCCCCTGTGGTGATGTATCTTAATCAGAGATATAATTCCGTAGTTGGCCAAAGCAGGTATATATCGATGGGATTAAGGACCCATAGATCGACTTAACAATACACATCTTGAGTGGTATGACGTCTAGATCAATTCCCTTGCACAGGATGTCCAGGAGATCGGGCTTATGGAACCAAGGATCGATTGTTGTTGTGGTTTCATGTTGTTTGATACACATACTAATGAATATTCATATTTATGTATATATGTATAGGTATGAGACTATATATGTGTACATATATAGATATGGAAATCCATGATAGAACTTTCCCAGTTAAAAGGGATTATGGACCCTGAGTTCAACTGTAGTTTCACGTTTGGTTTTTACTACCTTTTGATTATGTCTCAGCTAGGCTGAGCATGTTGCTTTTTCATACACTTTTAGCAGTATAGTTATAGGTTTCTTATCAGTGTGGCCTATTGAGATTATTTCTCACCCCTGCATATGAACCCCAGTGTATGTGTAGACCTTATGTCTGCTTTTCAGGTTTAGCATGAGTTTCATGGTGGATAGGGATAATACCCACTGTTTCATGATCGTGCAGCGCTGCTCGAGTGGTTCAATTGATTGGGCTGGTGCAGTTCGAAAGTGTTTGGAGATCAGGTACGTGAGTTAGATCAGAGTTAGTAGTAGAGCCTTTTACTTTTAATTTTAGTTTCATTTGTACTTGTATCTGTATGGTCAGCCTAGTGGGTGACCAATGTTTTATTGTATTGCATAGCTGTTTAGGATTTTACAACATTTTACTATTACAGTTTGTTCTATTTTTTTTATTTCTTCTGCACTCTATTTACTTTTTCCTGTATATAATACTTGGAAATTTATAATATTTTCTTACTCTGATATGAGGGAGTATTCTCCCCACTCTCACCGCCTAGGCCCTCACTGCTAGTCGGTAGCCTCTGGCGTACGAGGAGGCATGCTTGAGGCCTTGTAACAAACTGGCTCATAGAACTAGTTTAGTGGCTTACGGACTAGGATGTTACAAAGTGGTATCAAAGGGGTTTTCTTTTTCCTGGTCTTTAATATTTTGGATATGGTAGACAAGATTATTAGGAATGATTTGAAACCTGTGACGGATATCATATTGGTGCGTCAAGAACACTTGTTCCGATAGGAAGTACTAGTTTCTAGGGTTTGGGATTACTGTTATGATTTTGTGATGTTATAATTGTATATGATTTTCACCTTGAGCGATGCACATGTTGTGTGTGGGTGTTCTGATTTTACTGTGGATCTATGGCTCTTGTTGGTAGGAGTCAAGAGATATATTTTTAATCTTGGCTAAAAAAGTCAAGACCCATCTCATTCATCATATTTGGCACATAGGATTTATAGCATATAGGCCTGCTAGTGTGTGATTTTACTGACAATAGAGGCCTATTCAGTTTGGCCTTCTTACACATACTTTTCATTATTATTTTAGGTTATGTTGATCTATGTTGAGGCATTTTGTTTTGAGGTTGATGACTTAGTCCTCATGCACCTTCTATGCAGTGACCTAGTTGATCAATATGGCATGATGATTGTTTTGTTGAGACCCTTTAAGGGTGTTGTTTCTCAGGTATGTTGTTATCTAATCGGATTTCTAAGCACGATACTGAAAGGTACCAGAAATTTTCTTATGAATTGGACCTATAGGGGGTACTGCTGTGCACGGATGCCCGATGAGTGTCAGTTCATTTTATTTTATGTGTTGGTTATGACCTCTAAGGTGAATTTACTTCTGAGGATGCTCAGATAGGATTATGACATTTATAGGTTGTGTTTTAGTTTTTACCCTCATTGGTCATTGTGATATTTAACTTCTTTTGAGAGGTTTTGGATCTTTTTGGCTAGGTGGTTGGACCTTGTGACCCAGTTACAAGGCTTGTTCTGTAGGTCTAGGTGGGAGACCTAAAGACCCTTAGTTTGACTCGAACCCTTATAGGTCGATGTCTGTTTTGTTCTAAGGAAACCCATGTGAAAGGTTGGCCCATGTTTTCTGATACCTTTTTGGTGGTGATCTTGGTTTATGCTCATTTTATGATTGAGGCATGATATGTGATCAAGTTTTTCATTATAGGCATGTTGATGACTTTAGCTTTTGATCCAGGCACCTAGGGTGCTTTCTTTTTGAGACTAGCTTCGATAGGTAGGACTGTTTGGGTGCCTGACCTAGTCGAACAACGTTTCCACTATTTCTAATGTAGTTGGAGTGCAGGTAGATTCTCATGACTAGAAAAATCATTGGGGTACAGGTTGGGTGATGAAGATACATGTCGGTTATGCATCGTATCATTTGAATCTAAATTGGTGAGTGGCCAGGTATGAACTGAGGACCAATGTTTCAAGAATTTCCATAGATTTGGACCCCAGAATTTGTGTTGTGATGTCCCTCCATAGTAGAGGCAACATCGTGGAATGAATCAGGTACCATGACACGGTTGACCTGTGGTTGAATCCTGGTCATGTTGATATGATGTGAGTGTGGCTCAGAGAGATATGTACATGCCTTTTTGTACAATATTAGTGTACTCCTTTTTATAGATGATCATGCACAATCTTGATTCATCTTGAGTAAATTGAGATAGTGTTGGACCTACACCGATCTCCTTTTTTTTCTTCTTAATGTATTCCCTGGTGAGGAAGAGGGAAACCTATTTAGGTTTCACTTGAGGAGTGGTGTAAGGTAAGACATATGGTGGGGAGCACACCTTTGGCCATTTAAGGGCGGTGAACCTCATTTTTTGTTGAACTTCAGTGTTTTAAGTGGGATTTTGAGCTCAGAGTTTTCTTTTGAGATGACGATAAGGGTATTCATATGGTGGAGAGTACTAGATCGGTCACAATTAAATGTATTCTATATTAAAGGTAGTTTCTAATGCTATGGGGCTGTTTGATGGAAAATCTAGATAGCTTGGTTATACAAATTCTTGGGTTGGGAGCTTGGATGCTTTTCCTTTCACCAGGCTTCTTGGGGATGAGAAGGTTTATGGTGGGGAGTTTGTAAGGACCCGTGTGTTTTTGAACTGTAGTTTTGAGCAGAAATTTGAATTTTTTCTTTAGATGCTCGTGAGGGGTAAAATGATATTTTTATCCTAGAAGATGATTATAGATAATTTTTCTTACCACTCTGTTGGTCCCAGAATAGAGTGTTTACCCTAGGACACGAGTTTGGTGGAAATCCGAGCCATTCAAATTTTGGAAGAATAATTAATAATTAATAATTATTTAATTAAATATTAAATTATTTTTGAAGGTTCATTCGGACATAAATTTTGAATGGAGTTTCGGATTGAGATTCCATCTCTGTCATTGATTCCAGAATGGGGAGTTTAGTCTAGGTAAGGCCTAAACTTGAGTTGGGCACTGGGGCTGGCCCGAACCCCTTTTTTTCCTTCCTTTTCATTTTCTTTCTTTTATTTATTTTCTCTTATTTATTACTCCTTATTGTGCATGCCTTCTATGTGGCTTCTCCTTCACTATGAGCTAAGGGAGAATAGGGAAATGGAAAGAAAGAGGGAGAAGGAAGAGAATAGTGGAACCATTGTGAATCCCTCGACACGCTGATACGACGCATGACGATTGTGGATGGTGAAATCAAATGAAACTTCAGCGGTTTCCATCTGAAGGTAGGCCCATTTACTTTTTTTTCATAGATACCATTTAAATTGGTTTTTTCAAGTTTTTATATCTATATATTTCTTGCTTGTGTCCTCTTGAGGCCCGATCTTTTTTTTCGGGGGCGAAAATGGGGGTTTCGGGCGATCTGAGGGTTTTCCTGTCGGGAAACCCAGGTTACACAGTGTGTGTTCTAGGGGAGCATGATGTATGTTCTTCCCATCTAGGGAAGAATAATTTTTCTTAAGTACACACCATGTACTCTAAGTACACGCCATGTGGTAGTACATGTCCGTGTGTCCAGCCGTGTGAAAAAGAACACGAGTTTTTGGTTTTTAGATAGTACAAGCCATGCACTATGAAGTACACCCCATGTACTTTTCCAGCTTAGAGGTTTGGGGTATTTTGTGCCCTGGATGTCATAATTGGGTGTGTGAGTAGTCCATTATGAGCGTTTTTCATGTAGATCGCAATGGTGGAATCCTCTTGACATTTAAAGCTCATATAAATGGTGTTTTTGGGTTTTATATATAAATGGATATGTTCTTCCTCCAGTTATCGAGTTCAGTTGTCACCGGAGATTGAGACTTGGCCTGGATGATATGTTGGGTGTTCAGACCAACCTAGTTGAGACCATTGATCTGAGATGAGATGTGAGCTATCTACCATGAATTATTATTTTGAGGACATTCCCCTTGTGAGATGTTCCCTTCTGTATTACGAGGTCGTGAGACTGGATGCTTCCAAGGATCCGCTGAGGGATGCCTTTTCTTATGTGCTAACCTAGGGAGTCCCTTATAGGATCCCTGTAACTATTTTCATTCAAGGATCCATAGTAGGATTCCTCCTTCAACTTTTTATCTAAGGATCCCAAATAGGATGACTTCACTTGTGTTTGACTTGAGGGACCCAGCAGGTGCCCTTTGTTTTGACCGACCCTAAGTTGTATGTTGGGTTTGGGTAGAGATGGTGTTCTTGTGTCACCTAGAACCCGTGCTGAACTGATACGCCTATGGAGTTATGGCTGTAATGTTGGGTTGGGCATTTGGGTCACCCTCACTTCTTGTTATGTTCACTTGTTTATTATTGATGTAGTGATGTTCACTAGAGGTGCTTCCTGGTTGGTGGATGTTGAGACCGATGTGAGGCGCCTTCTTTTTTATTGGGATGCCCGACTACTCTTCCCAAGTTCCTCTTTGCTTATTGGGATGCTAGATGTGGTTTCCTGGTATCCAGCTTCTGAGACATGTTATTTATGATACTTTGTTGGTACCCATAGGTATTACTTGGGAGTTGGATATTGAGCCTGATTATATATATATATATATATTGTTGGGATGACCATAGGTTCTTCATGGTATCTAACTGTTGAGCCTTACTTGATGCATTTGGTTATATAATTTTTTTTACCATGTGAGTTGATTATTGAAAACCATGTAATAGTGTAATTTACATGTGTTGTTTATTTTGTGCTATGCCTACGGGTGAGGTTCTAATATGCCCGTGGGAGAGGTTGTGCTATACCTGCAGGAAAGGTTATGCTATGCCTGTGAGTGAGGTTCTGATATGCCTATGAGTTCGGTTATGCTATTCTTGTGGGTGAGGCTCTAATATGCCTACAGACGAGGTTGTGCTATGCCTGAGGGAGAGGTTTTTCTATGCCTGTGGGCGAGTTAGAAAAATGTGACAACTGGGTGAGGTTTTCTAAGTCTTAGTTGGATTCATGGGATTTTTCTATGTGTTTTCCGACCAGTGACCTTTTATAGGATTGACTGTCGGTATGCGGTATCCTAGTTTGTGATTGGAGGAGAGTACGTGTGAACCCAAGTGTAGTATGAGAATCCCCCTCTGGTGATGTAGCTTTTTCATAGATATAATTATGGCATTGGATGAAGCAAGTACATGCCAATGGGATTACGGACCCATAGATCAACTTAACAATACACAGTTTGAGTGGCATGACGTCTAACTTAATGCCCTTGCACAAGATGTCTAGACGATCGAGCTTATGGACCCAAGGATCGATTGTTGTTGTGGTTTCATGTTGTTTGATACAAATACCAATGAATATTCATATTTATTAATATATTTATATGTATGGGACTATACATGTGTATATATATAGATATAGACATCCATGGTGGCACTTGACCAGTTGACAGGGATTATGGACACTGAGTTCGACTGTGGTTTCACATTTGTTTTTTACTACCTTTTGGTTTTGTCTCAGCTAGGCTGAGCACATTTATTTTTCATACACTTTTAGTAGCATAGTTATAGGTTGCTTGTCAGGGTGGCCTACTGAGATTTTTTCTCACCCCTGCTTATGCACCTCGGTGTACATATAGACCTTATGTATACTTTTCAGGTTGAGCACAAGTTTCATGGTGGATAGGGATAAGTCCAAATGTTGCATGATCAAGAAGCGATGCTCAAGTGGTTCTACTGATCGGGCTGGTGCAGTTCGACAGTGTCTAGAGATCGGGTACGTGAGTTGGCTTAGAGTTAGTAGCAGAGCCCTGTACTTTTACTTTCAATTTCTTTTGTACTTGTATCTATATGGTTAGCCCAGTGGGTGACCAATATTGTATTGTATTTCATATATTTTTGGGGTTTTATAACATTTTACTATTATATCTTTTTCTATTTTAGTTTTTTGTTGCTTCCTCATTCTATTTACTTTCTATTGTGTATGATACTTGGCTATTTCCACTATTTTTTTACTATGATATGAGGGAATAATCTCCCCACTATCACCTCCAAGGCCCTCACTGCTATTCAGCAGCCTTAGGCGTATAGGGAGGCATGCTTGAGGCCTTGTGGCAAACCATCTCAAAGCACTAGTTTTGTGGCTTCCGGGCCAGGATGTTACATTGATCATTTACATTTATTCATTATTGCTTGCACTATACTTTACCCTTATTGATAATTCGATCTCACAATTATTTTTTTCCTTTTCCCCAGGAATACAAGAAGTATACTAAGAAAGATATGAAAGGATACACTAGATGGAATAAATTTATCCTCGAAAGAAAAAAAATCTGTTGTAATTATTGAGTTCATTTGTAATAAAAGACTCATGTATGTATCTGGTTTACCAAGATTAATAAACTCTTTGGTTCTTCAGGATTTAATTCCTTGCAATCATGCTAATGTAATAGTAGTAGAAACCTGATCTGGGATTTATGGGGTTTATGGGGTCATGTCACTACATAAAAAATGGCAATTAGAGTTCTGAAGTCAACATCTTTCACATATAAGTTACTATAAACTTTTTATTTTGAAAAATTCAACATTATCAAAAAAAATTCAAGCTTTGAATACCATGGACGTGGATCTTGTTTCATACCATAAAAATATTTTTTCAATCTAAAAACTTTTTTTCATCCTCATCAAATAGAAACCCACAAGGTTGTTCAATGTAAACTTCTTCTTCAATTTCTCCTTTAAGAAATAATGAATTTAAATCAATCTAATATACTTTGTAATTCTTGTGAGAATCTATTTCTATAAACATTCTAATAGTTTCTAACCTTTCAATGGAGGAAAAGGTTTCATCAAAATCCATACCTTCCACTTTTTCATAGCCTTTACAACAATCCACGTTTTGTTTCTTGAAACTACTCCATGTTTATTTAACTTGTTTATGTAAACCCATTTTGTTTTAATAAAATTTTCACATTTCAGATGTTGAAAAATTTCCCATGTTTCATTTTTATCAATTTGATCCAACTATTAATTAATAGAATTCACTCATTCTTCATGTTGAATTACTTTTAAAACCGATTCTGGTTCAACTTTTGAGATGAGTGAACTTTGATTTTATAATCTCATATTTCTTCTGGTATAAACTAGATCCTTTTGATTCCCAAGAATATTTCTAATCTCAACATGTTTTCTTAAATTAGGGAATTTTAGAGTTCCTCTTCCTTCTTCACTTTCCTCAGCACACGATTCATCTAAATCTTCATGCACATTACTTTTCTCACATTCATTTTCATTGAAAACTTTCAGTTTTTCTTTCTCAAAATTCCCAATATTTTTTTTTAAAATAAGTTTGATTATCAATAACTTTCACATCACATGAATCCACCAACTTTTTTAAATATTTATTCCAACATTTGTAACTTCTTCTATTTGGTTAATGACCCATAAAAGTTCCTTCCTCATATTTCTCAATAAACTTTTACAAATCCAAATTTTTGATTTTAAGTAAACATGGGACTTTAAAAAACTTTGAAGTAATTAAATGAAGGTTTTTTATAACATATTTCATAAGAATTCATGTTTGATTCCAGCCTTATAACAAACATCTTTTCTGAACATGTACAATAGTACTAAAAACTTATCTCCAGTAGAAATTTAAAAGTTTGTATAATGATAACATGATTCTTCCCATTCCCCCCTGTTGGGAAAAAAATCCCTCAAGGTATCATTGAATCATTTTTGAGGTGATTGTGTTTGTTGACAAAGTGGGTCTCCATGTTGTGTTTGTTGAAAAAGCAAACCATGACATACAAATTTGTTGACAAAGGGGATTTCATGGTGGCATGTAGAGTTCAAGGGATGTGGTTAACGATCCATGTTTGATTCAAGAACATCGATAAAGGAATGGTCGATCTAGAGGTGGTACAAAAAGAGTAGATACAAGGTGGCACCATTTTCCAGTGTTTGCCAAATTTTTGGACCTCAAAATAGAAAAATGGAGAAAAGTGTTTTTGGAAAAGGGACTTGTGTGCCAGTGTCTTGGAGGCTTGGAAACTTGCGCGCCATATTTTTTTCAAGATCAGAACATCAAAATATGGAAAAGGAAAAAGAGGCACCCAAGTTTTATGTTTGGTCATGCAAGTGACTTGCGCGGCAGAGACTAGGGCGGCGAGATTTGCATGCCGAGATGAGACTTGCACGCCGTCGGACAGGGTGTCCAAATGCCTATAAATAGAGGTTGACCCCTCCTCATTCTGCGAAGAGTTAAACACTTAGAGAAAATTAGATCTACCATCGCGCAAGTGTGGTGGTCGTGCAAGTGGTGGTGTGGTCGCGCAAGTATAAAGTTTTTTAGAAGTTTCATGCCAGTTGATAGTTGCACGCCTAAAGTGGTTTGGGAGAGAAAGGTTGTGAGTCTCCCAAGTTTGGAGTTGAAGAATGGGGCATCACGCAAGTGGTTTGGTGAAACTTGCATGACAGGTTTTGAAGAAGCGCGACAGTTTGTGGTTGCGCGCCAATATTGGTTTGGGCATAAAAGGGTGTGAGTCGCGCAAGTTTGGAGTTGCAGAAGCTAGTGTCGCACAAGTGGTTGAGGTGAACTTGCACGCCAGTTTTAACTTGCGCACAGATACTTTTGCACCAGATTGGAGAAGGGTGCCAGGTATAGTTGAAGCACGATAGTGATTCAGGGCTGCGTGAAAGCTATAAGATTGCCCGATACCTTCGGTGCAAAGTGAGATTCATCTACGGGTGAAAGTTAGACTTCAACAGAGAATCTACATACAACAGAGTATGTATTCATTAGTGATAATGAAGAGACCTACATTTCTATAAACTGTGAGTGGATCCTTTCCAGAGCATTGAGTAAAGGAAGAGGAAGAAGGTTATCCTCTCCACTAGTAGTGAGCCAGAGAGAGAGAGCAACAGGGAGTGACCCTTGGGAAAGCAGTGAGCTGACCCAAAACATTGTAAAGGCAATGAGCTTAGGAATAGAAGTGATCTATCCCAAACTTTGTAAACAATAGTGTGCTTTTAGTGGATTTGGTACATCGGCACATTGCCGGTGTATGCTCCTTGGATGTAGCCTAGTGAGGGTGAACCAAGTAAAAATCGATGTGTCCTGTGCATGCTTTAGATTTTGTTTATACTTTTCTACATAGAGAGAGAAGAGAGTCTTGATTAACAGTGAGACAATATCAATAGGGGTAGTTGTTTTAATCTGTCATACCCTGATTCACCCCCCTCTCAGGGTATCTAACCTAGTGGACCTAACACCCCCAAACATCTATTATTACTTTATACTAATCCATTTTTGGGGTATATAGAGCACTATAATGATGTTTAATACCATAATTTATAATATAATTTAAAAAATTATTACTTGTAAACTTTGTTCCATTATATATTCTCAGCTTCTTTATATAAACCCCCATTTCTTTTTCAACTTCTTTTATGAAGAATCTGAATATTTCTACAGCCTTTGTCTTATGTTTCAAAAACATGTTGTTTTTCATCCAAGTGAAATCATCAATAAAATTGATAAAGTATAAATCCAATTTTTTTATTGACGTATCATCATCACAAATAAATCAAAATAAATAATTTCAAGAGGTCTAGTAGACTGAATCTCAACTCTCTTATTATTTTTATTAGTCATGTTATCTTTATGAGAAGTTACACAAACATATTATTTTATTCTTTTAAATTTTTTAAAGTTTCAGTAAATATCAACCTTATAAAGTTTTTTCATGTTTTTCTACCCATGGTGGACAAGTCTTCATTACCATAACTTATTTTCATCTTCAATACTTAAGTAACAGAAGTTATTAAATTATCTTATTTGGAAGAGATTCATACTGGTTCTTTCTTCTTTTGTAATAAATTTTCCATATTTCATACTTTTTATTTAAAAATAATATTTTCTAAAGATCAATTCTTTTATATCATCAAAAATTAATCTTACACTAAGTAAGTTATGTTTCAGTCCATCAAAAAATAAGAATTTCTTAGATTTTAACTTTCCAACTTCAATCTCAACCATTCTGATTTCTCTATTCTTTAGAGAACTATCATTCCCAAAGGTAACAACACATCCATCATGATTTTCAAAAATTTTCATGATTTTTAAATCACTTATCATGTATGAATAAAAAACACTATCAAGTATCCATGGTTCGTTTCTTTTACTTGATTTCAATTCAGTCTCAATAACAAAAGCTCTTTCTTCAACTTTATTCTTTACTACTTCATTTTATTTTCTCACATACAAGACTTTTCCTAGAATATTATTCAATCATTATTCAAAAAAATGACCTGGTTTATCACATATTACACAAACTTCTTTCAGACAATCAAATTAATTTTTCATTGTAAAGTTTCTAATATCTTGAGAATTTACTTTTTCAACTTTCTATAACTTAGGAAATATACTCATTCTACTTCCACTAATTATTTCACTATGTTAAAACCTTATTATGGGAAGAGATAAGTTATTCTAGAAATTATATTCTTTGTGACCATAGATTACACAACACCAAAAATTACCATCAAATATTGATTTTATATTTAAGTAAGATCTTTCTCTGTAGAAACTCTGTTGAGGTTGACAACTTCTTTCTGCTCTAACACACTCTGGGCATAGGATATCTTTCTTACCAAGGGGGTTTTCAACTTTTTTAGATGTTATAGGTTTCTCACATCCCTTCTCAACCCATGTTTTCCCAATACTTTTCTTATCACTTAAATTTTTTGTAAAATCAGATGAAACATTATTTTTTATGGGTAAGGATTTCACTTGATTCATGATTTGAACTTTATCAGCAACTTTAGAAGTCTCATATTTTACTTATGAAGATTTTTTGAAGTTCTCATTAATATTCCTCAAGGTAATTTCCAACTCAATAAGTTTTTATTGAAACCTGTTAACTTCTTCTTCCTTAACTATCGGCTTCTTACTGAGATATTCAACCATATTTTCCTATTCAGTAATTCTAAGTTTGTAACTTAATATCTCTTAGATATATTCTTCTGCTTTCTTGAAAAAATATTTTTAATCTCTAAAAAATTTTCTCCCATATTTCTTTGTCATTATATTTTCTTTCTCAAGAGATTTACTTTTTTGAAGGCATGAAACAAGTTCTATTCTGAGCTGATACTCTCTATAAGATTCTTCACCTCCTTTTTCTTCACTATTTTGGGAGTCTTCAATTTTTACAACTTTTATAATGAATGTTCTAACCTTTTATTAACTTTAATCTTTTGAAGATTTTTTTTAGTTGAGTACAATTCAACTTTCTTATTCAACATAATTATCTTGTTCCCAATAAACTTATTCTTAGATTTATTGAATGAATTTTATTCTTTAGAGATTTTATTCCACTTATTCCATCAAGGTTTTTCATCAAAATCATCTCGGTATTCTCTAATATTTTTCTTGGGATAATTCATAGAAAAATTTATAATTCCACTACAATCAAAACATTTGAGAGGAAGTTTACCTCCATACTTTACTCTCCCTCTTTGATAGTTCTTGGATATAAGAGACGTGATGTTATCATTTAGCTCATCATCCTATTTATCATCATAATCATAAGGATCAATAACTTCAACATATTAAATCTTTATTTTTCTCATAGCTTCAAAATACATTTCATCTTTCATCTTATTTTTTAACATTGGATCTTTTCTCATTTCATAAGAAACAAAAAAAGTTATGAAATTCATCAAGAGATAAATCATTATTATCTTCTAAAGATAAAATTTTAGAATCAAACCTATCTAGAAAGTTTTTCATAATCATATTAATTATTGAATAATATTTTAGAACTTCTCTAAATAATCTAATGTTACAAACAATTTCATTTACCCTGGTGAATTATTCATCAATAGTTTCTTCATATCTCATTCTTATGTCTTCAAACCTACTACGCCAGATTTGTAGCTTTACTTCTTTAAATTTATTATTCCCCTAAAAAATACTTTACAACTTGTCCCACATACTCTTTGCTATTCTAAGACCCATTACCTTTATATAAATTTTTTTTGATAGAGACATAAGAATAGAATTCCCAGTTTTTGTGTCAACTTAAATATTTCTCTTATTAGAAAAATTAATTGGGGTATCTTTCTCAATAGGTGGAAACCCAATTGTAACTACATCAAAAACTTTCAGGACAAGAGATAGGAGATAAGGAATCATCCTATTTTTCCATCCATACTAATTTTTACCATGAAACATAGTAATTACTATACTATTAAAAGAATTGATATTATCCATGATAAATATTCAATAAGTCAACCTTCACTCTGATACAAATTGAAGTTCCAAAGGATAAAATTATAACTATAAAGTGGGGGGGGGGGGTTGAATTAGTTGTTCACTTTTATAAGTTTAAATACTTTTAAAAACTTAACCCCTAAAAATTGTTAAATTTTATATCATTATAATCTCTTAGTAAATACTCATGCATAAAAAAGTAATAAATCAAGTAAAGAACAAGAGGTTTACAAGGTTTTTCCTTAGTGTGAGAACCTACATCCTTTCCATATATACTCCTATGGTTCTATGAAAATTAACTGTAATGAAGAATTGAATACAACCTGTGGAAAATCCTATTAGACACATTCTATATCTCTATAAAAATGATTATACTAACTCATGTTAGTTTATATATTTTCTTACAAATAATTGATCAACAAAAGAAACGATCATAAATACTTTGTCTCCTAAAAATTATATATAGAAACTTTGTCCAATTGACTCATTACGATGAACTCATTACAAAGAACTCATTACAATGAATCCTTTTCTAAAACTACTATTCTCAAACTCTACTCAACAGCTCAGTCCGATCTTCCTCAATTTGGTAGCTCTCTGAACTTTTAAAGAGATCTCTATCTGGAAAGTAACTCTTACTCAAAATTTTTAGTGATCCACCTTTTGTGCACGTGGAAAGATTGAAAAGTACTAATGTACTGTGCATCTACTTATAGGCATCCCAAAATGGTAAAGGTAGGAAAATGAATTTCTTTTTTCTGATTACTCAAATCCAAAACCTCTGAAATTCACTCATATTTGAACTTATTATTTGAACACTTAAACTCTTCTAGAACCTTCTTGAATTATATTGAGTATTCTTAGTTATCATCCTTCTCAAACAACCTAATTTTTCTTCAGTATGATGGAACTTCCTCAGCTCATTACGATGGAACTTCCTATGCTTATTTTATATTGACTTTCCTCATTAAAGTTAGTCTGGTTAGTTTTCCTTCTTAGAGTTAGTTAAATTGAATTTACTCCTTAGAGTCAATATGATTGAATTTAATCCTTAGTGTTAGTCCGATTGACTTTCCTTCTTAGAGTGAGTTTGATTGAATTTCCTCCTCATAGTAAATCTAATTAACTTTCCTTATTAGAGTTAGTCTGATTTAATTTTCCCCTCAAATATAGTCTGATGTAATTCTCACAATAATGGAATTCTCATTATGATGTAATTCTCATTATAATGGAAAATACACTCTACAACTTTGAAATTATTCAAACCACATTAGCTATAACTCATTCATACTTCTAAAAACTTCTGTACCTGATAATTATGGATCTGATTAAAACGTTTTCTTGATTCTTGGAACCTATAAAATCTTTATGATTCCTCAATTTATTTAAAATATTTTATCATGATATTTTTAATGATTTAAGATAACTTAAATATTGAAAAATCATCATCTAAATTTAGATTATAAATTTTAATAAAATTTTAACTCCTGACATCACTGTCTTCATTAAACCTCTTCAGGAATATTCCAACTTTCTAACAACCATGGTGTTTGATGAATCTTAAACTTCATGCTGATTGATCTGAGACCAATGATGTTTCCAATAAAAAACTTTAACTTTCTGATGAGTTATGTGACCGGTGTTTCTCAGTCTGATACTATGCATCTGGTGATGCTCAGTCCGATCCCCTATGTCCAAAAAATAACTTTCTAAAAAAGAAAAACTTTTCTCCCATTTATGTTTGGGTTAAAACATTCAAACAATTTCACCTGTTTTTCAAATTTTTTTTTTACAAAAGAGTAGTTGTCAACAAATAAAAAACATTGTTAAAAAAACATCACAAATGTTTTTCATAAAGAAAATAAGATAACAGATGCATTAAGTAGAAAAGATCATGAAGTTATGACCCAAATGAGGATTTAGAGAGATCCTATGTTCATAGATATAATAAATATGGATATGGGAATTATTAATGAATGATAAAAATCATTAATTTTTTAAATTATTTCAAAAATATATTTTTTAGAAAAGATAAAAAGTTCACAATCTAATGATGAGAAATTTTATAAGAAAATTAAAGCTATGAATGATGGGAAATTAACAGACTTAATTTGTGAAGATGGTGTTCTAAAATTTGGAAAGAGATTATGATTTCTATATATACCTAAGCTAAAAAGGGGTTTGTTGGATAATTCTCACAACTCAAACTTCTCTATACACCTTGGTAGCACAAAGATTCATAGGGATTTGAGGGGACATTTTTGGTGGGATAACATGAAGTTAGAAATTGATGATTATGTGTCCATATGTTTGGTTTGTCAAGAAGTGAAAGCTATGAAACAACATCCTAGAGGAGCTATGAAACATCTTCCTCTTACTATATGGAAATGAGATGACATTACTATGGAATTTTTCATAGGGATACCAATGACTCCTAGAAATAATGATGCAATATGTGTTATCATTGATCACCTAAAAAATATGAACTTTTCCTCAATATAAGAGAATATTTACCTCTTGATCACCTATTAAGGCTCTATATTAATGATTTTTAAGACTTAATAGAACAAATATTTTGATCATGTCAGATCATGATCCCTATTTTATATAAAAATTATAGAAGAGTGTTCAGAAGACTCTTGACACCAAGATTCATTTGAGCACTGCCTACTATCCTCAAACTGATGTATAGTCTGAAAGGAATATTTAAACAATGTAATAAATGTTGAGTTCATGATAACTTGACATTAATGATATGTGGGATCAATATTTACCTTTTTTAGAGTTTTCATATAACAATAATTTCCCTTCAAGTATTCAAATGGCATCATATGATGCATTATATGTCAAGAGATGTCATACTCCAACTTATTGGAATGAAGTTGGTGAAAGGAAAATTATAGGCCCAAAACTTGTTGAAGAGAAAACAACAAAGGTAAAGTCTATTCATTATCAAATTTAAGCATCTCAAATTAGGTAAAATATTTATACCGATAATCGGAGGAAAGATTTGGAATTCCAAGTGGGTGATCATGTTTTCTTGAAAGTATCTCCATGGAAGGGTGTTATAAGGTTTGGTAAGAAGGGAAAGCTGAGCCCTAGGTACATCAAACCATTTGAAATATTTTAAATAACTAGAGTTTCTTCTTATCATTTTGTAATTACACCGATTCTCTTAAAGGTACATGATGTGTTCCATATATCATGGTTAAGGGTGTACATGCCAGACCCAATGCACGTGCTCACCTATGATGAACTAAAATTGGAACCTGATCTATCTTATTATGAAGAAAACATCTATATTCTTGATACTATTTAACACGTACTGAGTAATTATATAACTCTATTGGTTAAGGTACTTTGGAGAAATCAAAAAATGGAGGAAGCAATGTGGGAACTAGAGGATGTTATGGATAAAAACTACCCTCATCTGTTTAGAAGGTAATATCCACAAAATTTAGAGGATAAAATTTTTGGAGGGAAGAATGTAATACCCTGAGACATTATGATTTATATACTTTTAATCTCTTATATATCTTGTGATGCATGCAACACCGGTTTTAAAAGAAAATACTCTATTAAAATATTATTCAAATATGACCATTATAACTTAACTGTTAAGTTGGAGGGTATGAATAATACTAAATAAATTATGAAAATTATATGGTTTATAAATATATAAAATAAATTAAGTGAACATATATTGATTATAAATAAATTAGGTATTATTTTAAATAAAAAGAAATATTTTTTGAGAAATTGTATTTTTTTCTAAAAGGCAGTTTAGTTGCGCTTTGCACAAATAATTTAAAATTAATTTTTACCACTTTTAGAAAATTTATTTTGATAAAATTAAATTAATTTTTAAAATTAGAATATATAAATTATCTTATTATTAATTTTTTTTATTTTTTCTGAAAAGTTTCATTTTTTGATGAATAGTGAAAAATACTACTTTTTATTAAAAAATACCTTTTGGTTTATATTATTTTCAAAGATAAATTATATTTAAAATTAGTTTTAATTTAAAATTAGTTCAATTATATTATAATAAATATAATTTAGATTATTAGAATCAATTTTATATTGAATTATGATATGAAATCCTCCTATATATATGAGAATTTTCTCTTTGGAAACCATCTTTTTCATCACATATACGGGTATAATTTTAAATTGGATTCTTAGAATTCTATGAATTTCATTTGGAAAAATGGATTCCATATTTGGAATCATAATAATTTATATTATATAATAATTTCAACTTAATTTTTTTACAATTATGAATAGTACAAGTAGTAAAAATTAACTATCTCGGTTAAGGTAGAAACTGATTTAAAGGAAGGTTAAACTAAGAATAAAAGGGTAAAAAATGACATATTTTTTTTCAAAAATCTATTTTATGGACATATTTATACCTTATAACTTATAAGGGTAGATAATGACCCATTTTGGAGGCTTGTGATATGATAAAAATGTGGGTGTAATTGATTCTCTTCAAAAATTCCATGTATATTCTCTCCCCCACTTATATAAGGCCACCCCTCCCCTCCCCTATTAAATCTTCCAAATAAATTAGTCTCAACCAATAACTAAAAAAATCACTTAATTAATCCCCTAAAAACATTAAATATACCTTTTTTTGATCATAAATTCATCAGAGGAAGGCTTTTGATTCAAACCAAAAATAATTTCCCTGAAGTAGAGGTAACATTCTTAAACAAGAGTTTTTATTTTATTTCTTCTTCCACCTATTTAAAATCTTATTAAATCATGGTAGTATAATAAAAAAAAGTATATAAAATGTACTAATATTTTATTATTTTAATGGTATAACCTATATCCATCTATACCTCCATCAAATAGGAAATGAAACCGTTGATCATGTGTACGATGGTCTACCGCTTCACAAACCGATATAATTAATTTTCCATCAAAAACTTTAAAGGCTGGATATAATGATGTATTTAACACATTTATGTAATATTTATGATATTATTATACTTATTTAATTATAACATCACATATAACTTCTTACTTTCTATTCTATTTAAAATACAATAACATCACTCATGTGTATAGCGGACTACCGCCATGCAAAGCGATGTGATTATTTTTTCAATTATATTTTACATGTAGGGTAATAAGGATAAATAAATTATCTATACTATATCTTGTACCCTACTCTCCATGTTTCTCACCCTACTTCATTCCCACCCTAATATGAAATCGTGTCCAACTCTCTGTCAAAATTAACACCTCCCAAAATTTGATCTCCCTTATCTCTGTGAAATCTCATCTTACTCACCCCAAATCTCCTCCAACATCCCATACTAAGCTCTTATCTATACCTCCACATAATATCCCCATCCCACCTCTATACCACCTTCTTAGGCCTTTTACTTCTCCTCCTCCTCATCCCCCACATTCTCCTTTTCCCAGCTACGGCTCCACCTATATCTTCTCTACATCGACCTCCTCCTCACCTCCTCCTCTGAATCGGCCTCTGCCTACGGCTCTGATTCTGCATTGGCCTCATCGTCATACTTATCATCGGTCTCCATCTCCTCCTCCACCTCCTACATGGTACGATTCACCCTTCTTCTTCACATCTTCTACCTCTGCCTACCTGTTTTAGCCTCGGCCTCCACCTCCGACTATGATATCAACTACAAACCCTAATGATTTGTACTATGGCATTGAAAGTCATTTCTATTTATAAAGGAACCATATTAATCTCTAATCATTGATGAAGCATTCTATAAATCTTCAATGTTTTATATATATGTTGGTCTAATCTTTATAGTGAAAACCTTGGTGATTCACCATTGCCAGTCGAGGCTATCAATTTCCTAATTTTCCAGTGTCGAGGCCATTTGTTTATTGCCAGTTCAATGCCTATAGTAAATTTTCAACCAATTATTTTAGTTCCCTTATGATTTTTTATATTCTATTTTTTAGATAATTCAATTCTTAGAGTTCGATCATTTTTGGTACATATTGGGAAGCTCGAGAATGATTCTATATTATCCTTTCTATATTCTTTGTACTTTTTCGAAGATTTTTATTTTTTATTTTTATGATTGTATATAATTGAAATGATTCAAAAGTTTTCTGAATCCAATTATTTCAAGTAGTTGTTATGGGAATAGAATAAATTAAGAAATAATTGGATACTAACAATAGGTACTCAGAGTTAGCCTATGACCAGTCGGTGAAAGTCCTTATTTCAGGTCCTCCGACACTAGCTCGATATAAGGTCATTTACTTATGAAAAATTATCTCTATCTACTGTGTATGTGTGCATGAGCACACAGGTGTGTTAGGAACTATTTTGAATCATTTATCCAGTGGCATTGATTCTTCACTTTTTTATGAGATACTACCATAATAGTGTCCATTTTATTTTCTTTACACCATCCTCATACTACAACATGCTGTAGTTGTTATTGATGAAAAGTTGTAAATTGCTGGTAGGAGTTGTAATGGTCAGTACCTGTCTGATGTTCAAGGTTGAAAAAGACAATTAATTTTACATATTGAAGTCTATGGATTCTAATACTATGAATAAACTTTTTTTTTCAGGTCATTGATTTCAGAAATATGGCATGGTCTACTCTAATACTGAATAGAAGACTAAATGAGAAAACAGAAGGCATTGGATCACTGGAAGCTATTCCTACCATCTCAGATCACCATTTGGTAAATGAAAAAAAACATGCTTGATTTTCTTGATGCCCCATCACCTATTTATCCTATTTCTTATTGTACATGAATTAATTTTTCATTCTTTCCACATGAAATCAATAATTCTCATGTATGTTTTCTGGAAGATTCACTTGGGAACTAAACTCCTCCTCATGGGAGGGAAGATAAAAGAATCCTATAATAATATAGAAGGTTTTTTACTTTATGAAGTGTGTTACTAATAAATCATAAATCAAGTGTTCTCCTCTCTAATTATGTGCCTTGATGATGCATGACTGTGTGACTTGATGATGTACTTCCTGCAATGCACTTCATTGATCTAGAGAGACAACACCATGGTGTTGTATAGACCTCATACAGTGTTCTGGTATTATCATTGACCAATAAATTTCTTTTCCAAGTTATCATGCACTTCATATTTCTAGGTTATCTCATTTATGATATTTTATTTCTCTGTATCCCTATCATAAATTGATACTATCCTAGAATATATACTTATTTTTTAGCTGATATGTGATGTACAATTGATGGGAGAGTGGTGGATGAAAGTCCATAAAAGTAATGAACAAGTCTTTTTAGTATTTTATATCCATATTGAAACTCTAGGTATACTCTATTACAGAATTGAGTAGTGAAATATTGTTTTTTATTTTATGTTACAAATATTTTTCATTAATCCTATATTACAATTTTCAGTAATTTTATTCACTATTTTTAATTTTTGTATTCAAATATAAATGATTCATTTTTTAGTTGCAATACCAGTCCAATTATATATTTATATCAATGGAGATGTTATTTTAGTCTTCCAAACATTGTTTCCAAGAACTAATTTAGTATTTCAAGTTTCATTGGTGCTATTTCAACCAACGACATATTTCAAGTAGCTATATGAACACACAAAAATTTCCAAATTTGTATTAACATGCCATGAATGGGCTTTAGACCAAGTAGAATTGTGTTTAGTGTTTCATATTTCCAAGTATAGTGAAATTTTAAACCCTTTTTCATTTTCTAATATATCTATGTATTTTGACTATTATAAGCAGTTTTCAATATGTTTTCAAACATTGCATAGATCCAAAATTTCCCTAATTACCTTACATTATTAATTTTATTTTTATATTCTTACTTATATGACCTAAATCAGTATGCATGTGACTCTTTCATGTTTCTTTGTAGTGATGGATAAGATAAATCATATTCATTTCAATCGATAATGCTATGGGGGACTAAAAGTATATGATACCATACTATCATTCAAGTTTGATGACTTCTATCAAACAGGTAGTGTCCATTTTAACGTTACTATATATTATACATACATTTTTTAGGTCAAAGGGTTTTATTTTCTAGTTTATGAAGATATAATGTGAAATGAGATATTTTTCATGGGCACTACTAGATAATTGTGAGTGACCAGCTACATACACCTCCAGGTTTGGTCTATATTTTGTTGGTTGATACAGATTCATGAGAGTTCATGTTAACAAGTTTCGTGTAGCTATATTGGTCCCTTTAATTTTCACTATTAAAAAAATCAAAGGTACCTTGACTCTCTATTTTTATGTTCACCACACAAAAAAGACTATTCTATTATAATTTCACTAAAATTTCATATTTTGACAAAACTGAATGGTTTTTAGCCACTCCATGCATTAAATACCTTTTCCAATAGCATATTGAAGTGAAAAAATCACTCTTAAAAAGAGCAGGTAAGTCACCCAATATATTTTATATCTATGAATTATATCCATGCATCAAGTTCCTTTTTATAAGCCCAGTATTATTCTAATATGCATAATTTCACTAAAATTTCATATTTTTATATATAGGAATTACAGTGTATGATATCTCTAATGACCGAGGCTTATTTTTTTACTATTTCAAAAAATGATCATATGGTGTTTTCCAATATAAGTATTTAGTGACACACTATTCAATTGGTTTGAACTCTATAAGGTTTTCCTTCTGAAGGAATGTCATGTGGATCTACAATGTGACTTTCATGATGATAAAGATACATCCCTCAGTGTATCAGATATGGTGTAACACTGTTAGGTCAATGTAGGAATTTTATGTCTTTGTGGTAAACACTTTATGTGATGTCAGTGTTTAGGTTCAGTTATTTAAATATCCAGTAAGAATAAATAAGGATTTTTAAAGTATTCACATGTCATTCTGAATAAGGTATGTTTACCTATGATTTTTTAACTATTTTTGAATAATATTGGTAAAATTTACCTGTGGAATGGTTTTTTGTTTTGTGTATTTTAACCATATTTTGTAGAGGAGGAATCACGATGTTGTATGAACATTGTCTATCATCATTTGTTTTGAGGTAATCAACTAAAATTAATATTTTTAATGGGTTTAGTTAAATTGGACGATATTGATGATTGTTTCGATGTTATGTGTTTGTGATTTTTTCCAGATTGACTTCTTTTATTTTTTGTAGACCATACATGGATGTTCAGTCATGGTTCATCTAAAAGGATTTCACCCTATGATAATTTATGAAATAATACTATTTAAATAAAATTTAAAAAATAATTATAAATAATTATAGTTAAATATTTGATGATACTTAACATGGAATAAAGAATCATGTTGGAGAGCAGTGTCACGTTTGAGAGGGGTAAGGCTTGGTGAAATTTAGAACATAGGCTTGTATATGAGGCTAAATAAGAAAGAAAAAATTATATGTATATGTGGTATTGAGTTATCCCTTGACATCTTGATGATTTTATATGTGTATATGATTTGTGGTCATGTAAAAAAAATCATTATTGGACATTCCAAAAAATTTATTTAATTTAAAATCCCTTAATTAAATATGTTAATCCTTTACATGGGCCTTGAGGGGTTTGTTATCATATAATTATATTTACCAAGGCCACCACATACAGTTCACCAACCTCAATGATTTGAAAGGGGACTAACGAGAATTAATGAGAACTAAAGAGATAACTCTTGGAGAAGGATGGATTTGACTATTGATTAAAGTGTATACAATAATGTCTATAATGTATTCATGATAAAAGTGAATTAAATTAAATTATTTATTGATGATGTATAATTAAATGATAAGTTTTTAATTCTTTTTCACTGGATAATTGGCTGGTGGAATGATGATTTCATGTCTATGTAATTAAATATATGATTAATGTTTTCATTATTATATACATTGGGTGATCATGGACATAGTCCCATAAATATAATACTCATATTACTATATATGCTAAGGGCCATTGGGAATTATTTCATGGATCTGGTGAGATATTTATTATATATGTTTGGAGACTTTTGGAACAGTTCAATGGATATTGTGTGCCTATTATTGTATAATACAGTGGGTGACTTACCTGCTCTTTTTAGCCACCCCATGCATTATATCCATGCATTATACTAAATAATCCATCATTATCATATGTGATATGTTGTCATATTCATGTAAAAAAGTACACATGGTCACTATAAAAGTGTCATTTTGGTTTTATATAGAAGCCTAAAAATCATCTTCATTTACAATGAAATGATGCATTATAGTTTATATTGGTATATATTTCTTTTAAGACGAAATAATTTTGATGGAAAAGGGTTTTTTTGAATTTTAAAGTTAGTCATAATCATTTTTAGGGGGTTATTATAAGGACCCGACCTTAAAAATTACATAATATTGAATTAAATTAATAATTCACATTGAGAATATTTTCAGGTTTAGAGTTTTAGAAAATTAGGACTTAACTATTACATCTCAAAAGATTAAAAAGCATACACTTCTACACAATTTCCATTTTTTCATAATATAAAAACTCTTGAAAAAAAGAGTCATGTCTAGTTCCATGTTTTAGACAACATGAATTTTCCTTGATCTCATCCTTAAAACTATTCATCTTTAAGTTTTGTGAAAACATTTCAAAACTTGGGATGAGCATAAAAAAACTCAGTAAGGGTTATAAAACAAAGAAAGAAAACATTTGTTCATAAATACATACAAAACATAAACTCTTTTACTTAACTCATGAAAACATAATATTTATGAATAAAACCTAGAAATCATAAATCATAAAGGTAACTTGTGGCATCCATAACATACTTACAATGTAGCTATTACAACTACATATGGAGTTACTTTGGAATACCCATCACAGTATATTCCCTAAATCTCTTAGGAGAAACATTCACGTTTACCTCCGTCATGTTACCCAATGCATTGGAGAGCTATATCGGGCTCACCCTCCCTAGGTTTATCATGGAATAACCCGTATACATAAATAATGCCCAAAAACATAACATGATCATAACACATAACATAAGCATAAAGGAAAGATAACATTTCCACATTGCAATAAAAAATATCATTTCAAGATATTAAAATAATAAATCCATTCTAAAAATCATTTTAAATACCAAAATATGTAAAAAGAGTATATGGTATTTATTTTTCCTTTAAAAACATTATGGATTGTTAAGGAAGCCAAAGATCAAATAATTCTCATGGTAGTGGACAGGTCATTGTCACCGCTTACATAAAAAAACATTCCTTTTTGTTGTTTAGTAAAACGCTTCGTATAAAATGATTCCCTTTGAATTAAATGAAAAATAAAAGGGTTTTATACACAGTATAAAATAAAGTCATGTATAAAACTAAATATGCCTCAATGAAAGAAGATTGAGACGAAGTCCCTTACCTCGTGTCCGACTTGACTCGATCGCTCTTCAATCTCCTGAATAATAAACCAAAGTTAATTTCTAATTGGTTAAGATTTTTTTTTCAAGTTTATTATTACTTTTATATCACTTATTTCCATGTTATAAACATTATGTAATCATTTAAGTTAATAGCATTCGTTTTGTCGATATTTGGTACTTGAGTAAAAAATGAACACCTTATATTTACAAGTTGTCCATGTGGTCAATAGTCTATTATATCCAGAATGATATTCATTATTTAGATATAATATATATCATATATATACATTATATATATATATATATTTATAATAGTACATATCATTTGGAGGTAAGGAATGAAATGCACCGTTCATGGAGACGGTAAGCCGTACGTACACATGAACGCTACTTTCATTTCTATTTCTTATTTTAATGGAATTAAAACATAATGATACATAGGTATATTATAATTCCAGTATAATATCATATATAATATCATTAAATCCATCCTTTATATGTCCCATATATGGAATTAATGATTCATATCACTTTGAGGGGGCAGTAGTCCGCACTTCCTCAAATGAAATTATCGCGTTTACCCATAATGGAAACTATAAAGGTATGATATAAAAAAAGACAGAAGCATAAGCTAAAATAAACATAACATATATCATATATAAATATATTTCCATATTAATGGACACCATGATAGGCAGTAGGAGATAATCGAACAATCATCGTCTGGTGAGGTGTTAGTTTTCCATCCACAGAAACAATATGTTCTTTACCCATTAGATGAAGGTGTGTGTAAGTGTAGTTTGAATCCTTCTGATAACACCATCCTAGTATATTTAGGATACTATTTTGTTATAAAATAAAGGAATAAAAAGATTTTAGGGGTTGGAGAAGTAAAATAAAACAAAATAATTTAAGAGAAACCGTTACCTTTAATTTGGGTAACTCATTTTGGTTTGAACCAAAATGGTTTGTTGAAGTACCTTTTGACTAAGATAAGGCTTCTAGGAGGAGGATAGGGATATAGGGAGCTTAATTTTGCAGATTTTGGATGATCCAAAAGGCTTGAGAGGTGCGAGGAATTGGTTATAAGTGAGGGCTTTTTATAAGGGGGAGGAGGGGCTCTTTAGGAAAGTGTGTAAATATTATTTTATTATATAATGATATTCAGTTTCTAAAGGTCCAAAAATAATTATAGTTAAAGATAAGATGACTCATGGTCTAAATAAAATCACCCAATAATAATTGGACAGGTTTTGGATGTTATTTTAATATTTATAATCTTATTTATTTAAATTATTTATTAATGAGGTGAACACTGCATCATTATTGTGTCATAAATAATTTAATTTATTCGATGTCTAAAAATTATAAAAAAAATATCATGATGTAGTAAATATTTTTATCTTTCAAATTTATATTTATAGTCGAAAATATATCTCATATAACACAATTTAAAAATTAATTTACAAAGAGATATTTGTTTATGTCATTTTTGTCTTTACATTAAATTAATTAATAAAAAATGTTATTATCATTCATAAGTGGCTCCATGGGGTCCCAAAATCGACCCAAAGATGCCCATGGTCGACGATTACTCATACAATAAGGTTAGGACAAGTGTTAAGGTAATTTTGAATTATTATAATATTCTTTTTACCATGAATTACCCTATTTACATTTAACCACGGTAAATAAAAGTCAAAAGTTACTATTCACCAAAAATTATTTTCATCTTATTGAACCAAATTTTACTTACTAATAATAACCATGTATGTCGGATTTTTGAAATTCAATTCATAGAAGTGGGAAAGTTTCATTTAAATAAAAAATTTAGTCTTTTAACTACTACTAAGTGGTTTCACTATTCATCAAAAATTGAAGTTTTTTAGAAAAATACCAAAAATTCAGCATAGGATTTATTTGATATTAAAAATTCAAAAATGATGTCTATTTTTCCAAATTCAAAAAATAGATGTGGCATTAATTAATTTAAAATTAATTCCCATTGTTAAAACAAATAGTTTGTTTTTAAGAAACAATAACTATCAAAAAATTGACACTTATTTATGTCCAAATTCAGAGTGAAATTAATTCTAATGACAAAAATTGGATTAAATGGTAAAAATATATTCTAATTACACTTTAAAACCAATTAAAAATATAATTTAACCATGTAAATAAATTATATTAAAACACAGTTTTGAATTAAAACACAATATTTTTCACTATTCATTAAAAATGAACTTTATCAGAAAAATTACAAAAATTTACACATAGTAAATTTTGATGTCCCCATTACAAAGAAGGATTTTATTTGGTAAAATAGAATGTATTAAAGTGATAAAAACTATATTTAAAGAGGGTTCTCCATTAAAATGCGGTAAATCGGCCTTTTAATGTAAATTATGCTTAAAATGAGATTCATTCACATTTTAAGCCTCTAAATTTTAATGGATAAATGTAAATACATTTAAAAAAAATGTATAATCATATTTTAGTTAGTTTTGTTCATTCCTTCCAATACAACTACTAGGAGTTAACTTCCATTTAAAATAATAATATTATATTATTAGTGTGCAACGTAATATTTTCAAAGAAACCCGTTGTTGCATATCGGGTTCACTATTGAACATAACAACCCTTTTAAAGTAAAATTAATATTTAATTCAAAAATATTAATAAATATGAAATATTTCTTATTCTTTATTTACCTGGGATGTTACAGTTATGACATAGAATAGAAGGCTACTCAGGCTTATGATTTAGAAGCATTTAACCTTTTTGTAAAACTAGAGAATTTTCATAGATTTATTTTTCAACAATAATTACAAATGATATACTTTATAATATTGTTTTTTCAAGTCTTAATACCCATTTTACTTTTTTTTTATGTTTGGTTTTCAAGATTTATCAAGTGAAATTTTAGTTCCTTCCTAGCCCAGGGGAAAAATCATGTTATTTTTTGTTAATACATCCAAAACTATTGATACCATTTTCATATTTCATGTCACTCATAACTTCTCCTATCCTCCTTTTATTAATATTCCTTATTGTTGACATATCATGCTCAATTTAACCACATTTTTTTCTTTTAGGTACATAGTTCTAGAACAATTTCCAACTTGGTATGTTGGAAATGATATTTAAGTGAAATAATTCATGAAAACATATGACATCAATAATATTTTCATTAAACTAAAGGGCCATGACAACCAATTACTGTTCTTATAAGAATCTATAGTGTTATATGAATAATGCTTAGATCTTGTTTCTATTGATTCTTTATATATATTTTATTCTCTATATGAATCAGTGATCGGAGGTTTTGTACAAAGAGAAGGTGCAAGTTTTTCAAGGTTCTTTGCTTTATTATTCTCCAATTTACACATGATTTCAAGATTCTCATGATTTCAAGATTATCACCCATTTTTGAGCATTCTAATCATTTTGGTTTTGTTCTTTCATAACTTATAAAAATAAAAAAAACCTAGGGAAAAAATCTTGCATTATTCCACAGATCAAGCATTATCTAAAACAATGCACAAAAAATAAACAGTTGTTCAACTTACTGGCAGAGAAGGAGAGACATTACTGACATCTTTGGTAGTGAGGTGAGGAGGAGGATGTGTTGACTGAGAATGATCAGTTTCAAATAGGGATTGATGCCTAGTGAGAGTTTTAGGAATTATGATTAGGGAATTTTACACACGATTCTTTTATAGAATTTACTAGGTGTTGAATTGATGTGTCAATTCAGTAATATTCCATCATTATGATCATTAGTTTCTGCATATTATTTTCATCATCTATTCCATTTAGTACATTTTTTCAGTTAACATGTCTATTTCATTTTTAGATCATCCCATTTCATCCTTTTTTCATTAAATTTCTCATTTCTAGGTTAAATCCATTTATATTATAACTTTTCATAAATAAAATATCGTAAAACTAATAACTTATATTACATTAAAATGTATATCACCACTTCATTTATTTTTTTAATAAATTTATCTTCAATCATTTAATGACAGATTTATATTTAATATTTCAATATTATGATTGATATTATGGAATAATACTTAACACACTCATAATTCATATTACATCTATTACATCTATTATATATACTATAGGATGTGCCTCTACCCATGTGTCTCTTCCACATCGATCCTCCTATACGTGTCCGCATCTCCTTCCCCTCCACACCATTCTTCCTCCTCCTCATTTCACCCCACTCTAGATTCTTCCTCCACCTTGTTTTGACCCCTCGAGCCCACCCCAAATCCCTCTTCCTACGTGTCCCATTATTCTTCCTCCCTATTTTACCCCAAGATTCTTCCACCCCATTTAAACCCCCAAATCCCACCCCAAATACCCTTATGCATTTCATATTCCTAAACCACACCCAATACTTTAGTACGAATCTCAGTGTTTCAAACCTGGGAACCCACACCCGATCCTCTGGTATGTTTCTCCCCTATCTTCTCTTTGTTTTAACCCCCAGATATCACCCCAAATTCCTTCTCCATGTTCCAATTTGAATACTCTAAGCCATTTTACTCCTCTAATATCGATTATCTTTCAATGACATCACACCGAATGTGATTAGGTTTCCTAAAAATCCTTACCATTGTATCATTAGCAATTCCATCAAATCCCATAAAAATCAAGAAACCTTTAAAATATCTCTAGCTTGCCTTCCATCATTTATCATAATCTCACCTCTTTCCTCCACCACTGCCTCCACCTCCACCTTCTGTTTCATCGTTGTATTTGATCTCTGCCTCTCCCATTCCATCCTGTGCCATCTCCATCACCACCAGTCTTCACTTCATTTCCATGTTTCAAAAGAAGCCCACTCATTTCATTTATTTTTCCAATTTCCTCTCACTCTCCCAATGAGTGATGATAATTTCATAAATTATCACCATAATTTTTTGAGGTGTGTATGAAAATTTATAATTAAATGATCATGCCATGAAAATGAATAAGTTTGGTACTATTTTAATGAATATATGTGATATATATGACATGATATAAATTATTAAGGGTTAATATATCATACACTTCCTTACCCTTTCACTTATTAAGGGAATGATATCGTCACTCGTCCATATGTATGAGCTACCATATCCACAAAGCGATGCTGTTCTTTTTCTATGTAAAACATTGAAGAATGATTATAAAAATGTATATAATGAGTAAATATAATATTTAAAACATAATATCATTCTGGATATGATGGTACTATATAATATGTGCATGAAATGAAACTTTCACGACAAAATGCGTATGAGAAAGCAATGTAATTAACGCCCGAAATAATGAAAATAATGAAATATTATTAACAAATGGGTGATAAAATATTATAAGGTGATCATATATGATATTATAAATATAAAAATGGTTTCTATATAAATTAATAACACATTTAAAACCATTATTAGTAGTTAAAAGTATGTTAAACCAAAAGGAAGAGCAATGTAAGGGGTTTCGTCTTAATTTCCCTTCACTGAGCCATATTTTATTATTGTGTACCTAATTTATTTTATATGGTGTAAATACTTCCCATTTTATATGTAATATCATGAATCATTAATAATTTATTTTATTTTAAGTTTCAATTTGAATTATTTCATCCAAGGGGATTTGAATTGAAAATTACCAAGTGGTAATATATTTCATCTCAATTTCCATTTCATTGAGATTATTTGTTAATATACACCTATTCAATTTTAGGTGGTGTATAAATTTACCCTTTTATGTATTCATCCTGAATAAATATTTATTCATTATGATTTATCTTCCCTTTCAAGTTTTTTTTCTAGGGGTTATAATTTAAATGTTACAAAAGAAGCAAAAATTATTGTACAACCTCACTTTATTTTATGAGTGTTTACTTTCTCTTGAAACAATCAATTTATTGTGATAATTTTCATTGGAAATTAAATTTATATTAAATATTCATATTATTCATATCATGGATATGATTATTTCTTAAACTGTATACCATTTTTACATATGGTTTTTACTTTGAATATTATTTTATTATCTGGGGAAATATTGATAAATATTTATTCTTTACTAAATATAGATATTTAATGATAAGGAACATTTTTCATAAATTAAATTGATTATTAAATATATGAGTATTTATTTAGACATGAAAATATGGGTGGTTCCTAGTTATAAATATCCCCTTGATGCATCGATATGTCTCATGAGATAAATCAGTTAGCCGAATCAGATGAGTTTTTACCCATTAGTTTTAAAATGACTTATGGAAGGACTTGATAGTAGAGGTATCATGAATCTTAATATCATTAACTCCAATAATTATGCATTTAATTCATTTATAATTTAGTTATTATTACTATCCATTATATTTTTTCAATGATATTATCTTTTTATGCATTTCATTCTTAGTTTATTGATTAAATGGAACATGTTTTCAGTTATTTACCTTGACATATTGATTATGACTTATAAACTTATGATAGTCAAGTTATTTATTAAATTTAATGTGTGTTAAATTATGTACCTTTCCATATTGATTTTTATTTATTGATTCATGATATCTTCTTCTGTATATAATCCTTACTGAGAATTTGAGCTCTCCCTTATTCTATTTCCTTTCCCTAGGATATGAAGAATAATTCTTATAATGAGTTCAAGGATTCCAAATGTTATCCATTACTATGATTTATATTTTCTTTTACCAATTTAAAATGGTTATAATGTATGTATATAGTTTTCCAAAACTACTAAACTAACCGGTCCTTCAGGATTTTGACCCATTGTATCTATGCCAATGTAATAAAGTAGGCACCGTGTAAGATCCTATATTTTTTTTAGGTACATCCCTCTTTGAGTTGTGCATTGAGCCTAATTTTTTGGGGTTTCCTTATTCTTTAAACCTTGGTGGTCTAGTACTTTTTGATAATGGAGATAATTTACAGTGTAAAATGACATAAAGTTTGGGTATGTATGTTTTTTTGAATTAATGGAGTCTGGGTAAGTGTGTTAAGGGATTATGAGGGTTATCTGTGAGTTTGGAAGGCTTCTAAGGTGGTTCAGGATCTTCTATGGAGTCTAGGATGAGTGATGTCTACTATAAATTTACATTCCGTGAACCTGTTGCATGATGTGTAAATGTGGCTAGATAGACGTTGTGAACTGATTCATGATATGAAATAATTACATACTGTAAACCTATTACACGATGTGTAAATGTCATCATAAAGATTTTTTGAACTGGTTTAGGTCATGAATTGATTACATGACATGAAAATTATACATTATTCGAAATGTTTTATTAGGTTATTTTTAACCTGAGGCAATGTGTTTTTCAATGTAACTCAAAAATAGAGAAATAAAAGACATTAAAAGGTTACACAACATGTAATTATCAATATTAGTGGTTTTAAAGCCATGATGCATGTATGATTTCATTTAATATAGGTACATCCCTCCTCTATTGATCCCTAGAGAAATTTTAGGTGATTTTGGAGTGCTTTAATCTCTTCTGGAGTCACGATCAAGAATCTAATCCATGGTGAGTTGTTTCTCTTTGGGTTTCCCCTCTCCTCCGTTACTCTCTATTATAGTGGTGAAATATCTTGAACATGGTTGTTTTGGGTGTTGATTTTGATCTTGTGTGATCTAGGTTTTATTTATGATAATCATCACCTTCATAATTTTTTGTATTTACCTATTGGAAGCATTGCGCTGATCGCTGATTAAAGGTAGGTGGTCTAAAACCAAACCCTATGGTCTATTTCTATTGTTTAAGTTTGTGAAATATTGTGTGATTTCACCAACACAACGTGCACATTAATTAATTATATAATGGATGATGGAATATTATGCTGAAACATTCCTTAAATCTATTAGGATTCAAAGGTTTTGTGACCTGGCTTGAGGCTACTCATAGGGTGAGCCTACCCTTAAAAAATAATGAACTAAATAATGTATTAAAGTATGTTTTATCATAAAACTAAATCTCAAGTGATTTCTTGTGATTGATTCAACTTTTAAAATGGTTAAATTGATTATTGAAATGGATGGTGATGATTTTATAATAATTGGGTGTGAAGACTAGCATGAAAATGGATTAAGATATAAGTTAATGAAGAAATGAGTACTTGAAAGATGAATGGTAATTTTTAGAATTAACCATTACGGATTATGATTTGATGTTGTGGTAATATTTCCATTATGATTCATGATAAATTTATTATATAGAGGGTTTGTCCTGGATGCTGAAATAATTATATAGAGGGCTTAGCCGGGTTATACTGAAATGCTTATAAAGAGAGCTTTCCCAGGTTATGCTAAAATTACTATATAGATGTATTGGCCCAGTTATACTAAAACTATTATATATAAGGATTATACCAAATGACTAAATGCTTATATAGAGGGCTTATCCTAGATACTGAAATGATTATACAGAGGTATTTTCTTGATTATGTGATTAGACCATAAACTTGTGGTTATGGTTGGAATAGTTGTGCTATATACTCAGATATATTACGTCATGGTTCCAAATCAGGTTTATTTTTTGTATTATATTAATTGATTAATTAATTCACTTGTTTATCACCTTATTGCATACACTTATTTATCAGGATGGTTTTGTTTAGGAATAGTGGTGTCGACCTACTGAGTTTTACTCACACCCTATTTGGGCTTCTATTTTGTACTTGAGTAGATTACATGGACACAGGTTTAGATAAGGGAAAGTGAACTTATTGTTGATTTTTTCTTACTGGATGGATTGGAGTATGGCGGTAGGACAGACACAAGGTTCATGATTGGGGTAATTGAGTTATTTTTGTCATCATGGTCTTTTATATATATTACTTTTATTATGAAATTTAGATATATTCTAGACTGACATTACGCTGTTTATTATTTGATTTACTTGGTTCAACCTTTACCTTCCAGCTGTATGTTTCACTATTTCTACTATTTCCATTACTCTGATATTTATTATTATTGATCATTTTTATTTTATTATAACTATATACCGAGGGGAATAGTCTCCCCACTATTTCCTTTTCACCCCCATTGCTAGTTTATATCCTATAGTATATGAGGATGAGTTCTTGAGGTCCCATAACCGACCTGATTTGTCCACATGAGATAGTTCCAGTTTGAGGGATGTTATAAAGTGTTACCTGAGGCATGTTGTTTTGTTCTTTTGATTTATGATTTAGGAATAGTATAAAGGAGACTAGGATGTGTCGGGATTTGGTAATTAGATTTTTCATGGGATTAGCTAACCCATGTACATGGGAAAATTCAAGTACTCAGGTATGGGATTGTTTTTCATGATGTTTTCTTGTTATAGTTGATGTTATTTCACCTTGGGTGATTCACATGTTATGTGATGTTATTGATTCTTGATATTTATATTAATGGACTTGCATCGAATGATATGAGTATGCATTCATCATGACGGGAACATAGGGATATATCTTGACATGCATTGTTCATGATAGAGACATATTTATTGCATGTGATATATTTGTTAGTATGAAATGTTAAATGAGATTCCTATTATATCAGATAAATGAAATGAAGGAACTATTGTGTCATGATAAAACACTTTTAATCCATGTTTAGAGAGACCATAAACTAGTGGTTCTCTATTTATGTCACCTTTTGAGGTTGACCTTTTTGTTATCCGGTGTTCTAAGGAGTGCATTTGTCTTTTAGTGAAAAATCCTCCTCGTCATATTTGAATTGAGCGTAAAGAGAGTTGAAATTAGCATTCCATTAATGTAGCTAAACTAGTCCTTACCATATATCACGAGTAATAGATGGATTTCATCTCCATTAAAACTTCCTAAGGGTCATGCAATCCATGTAAAGGGAGTCTGTTCACACTATGCCATCAATGTCTGAGTTGAAGAGTGAGTTTTAGCAGTAGCATTTTCCTACATTCACTAGGGAGGGAGGCCCCCAAGTAGTTGAGTTCTGGATCAATTCAGTCCATATAGTCTTTAAGAATCTAGATATACCCACTGATAGGAGGGTTAATCTTGTTTCATACATGCTTCGTGGACCCAACAAGTGTTGGTGGGATATTTTGAAGCAATCTGGATAGCAAGAGGAGTTACCCTAGAAGAAATTCAAGGTGAAGTTTCTAATCCAATTCTATCTAGAGATATTGAGGAATGGGGAGGATCATGATTTTATGAACCTAATGAAGGAGGGCATGTTTATGATGGAATACACTAGATGTTTCACTAACTTGTAGTGATTTGTGACATCTTTAGTAGCTGTTGAGATATCCAGGGAAAGATGTTTTTAGGATGGAATTTTCTATGAGATTAGGTTGTGGGTGAACATCTTTTTCTAGATTATCTTTTTATATGTGATGAATCAGGCACTCATCATGGAAGGGAATCTGAGAGATTCCTTGATCAGTGTCCATGCTGTTTCAACAAGGAGAACTAGGAGATACTCTTCTAGTGGAAAGAAGTTATTCTATGATAGTTATCACCAAGGAAAGAGTGGGAATAACAGTCATGGTAGTGGGAAACCATCTGAGTACTATGTTCTATTTCTTTATTATTAGTGTGTAAAGTTTATAAAAAATAGTAATTAGTGTTCATACCCTTATTTAGAGTTCCATGCTTGTAATAGGTTGGGTCACCTGAAGAGATTTTTTAGGGGAATGCGAAAATAAAGTAGTGATAGGGGATTAGGACTGGTACTATAGTTTGGGAAGGACTCAGGTACCCCTCAATAGACTGGTATATGGAGTTCCACTAGAAGTTAAGGTTGAGGTAGGGGATGTGGTACCCCAATATAGGAATGATAGTATAAAGTAGATGAAATAACACAAGGGAGTTAGACTAGAGCCTGGGGTAGAGGGACAAGTTAGCTACATGCTATATAGTCTACTCCAGCTAATGCGAATGATATACCTTCTACATTGAGAGGTACACTTCTTTTATCATCTAACATTTCTTCCATTTTTTTGATACATAATCACCACATTACTTTTTATCTGTTCTTTTTTCAAATAATTTGGGCTTGATTGTGTAAATATTGGATAGCGTATTTACCATCGATACACCATTGGGAGTGCGGTTAGACAATGTCAAATGTTTAAAGACAAGTTCTCTAGAAATTGGTGGTTATCATTTATTTTGGGAACCGTTTATGCTAGAAATTATATGTTTTGATTTGATTCTTGGTATATATTGGTTAGTTCTATACCTTTATCATATCAAATGTTACTAGAGGAGAGTTACCTTTCTATCCCTAGAAGGAGACAACTATTTTCACCAGGGTTAGTGGGATCTTTAGGATGGTCCTATAGGAAAAATTCAATTTAGATTGGTTTGTATCATAGATCAGAGAACAAGACTTATTCTAGATGATGGTGGATTATAGAAGGATACTTTTCCTCCAATGGTAGATCATTTTTAGGATGTCTTTCCTAATGAGTTCTGTGGATTACCACTCGAGTAGGAGATCAAGTTCATGATCGATTTAGTTCTTGGAGAAGATATGGTTTTTATTCCACCTTAAAGGATGGAATCAATAGAGATTTGGTATTTGAAAGTTTAGTTGTAATAAATGGAATCCAAGGGTTTAATACAACCTAGTACATATCCATGGGGTTCTCCAGTTCTTTTCTATAAGAAGGATGATGAGACTTTGTGCTTGTGTATAAACAATTAGAAATTGAACCAGATGATAGTCAAGAACCAATACCCCCTTCCTCACATCAATGATATCTTTGAAAAACCAAGAGGTGATAATATCTTCTCCAAGATTGATTTGAGATCAGGATACCACCGGTTGAGGGTGAGACCATCATAAATACCTCATAATTATTTTAAAAGCAAGTATAACTTGTATGAGTTTATGGTGATGCCATTTGGATTGATGAACGCACTAAAAATATTCACAGCCTTGATGAATCTGGTATTTCATAATTTTATAGATCAATTTATAATGGTTTTTGTTGATGACATATCAGTGTAATTCTATTTAGCAGATGATCATTCCCAACATCTTAAGATTATATTGGGTATATTGTGAGAGCATCGACTTTACAACAAGATAACCACATGTAATTTCTAGATTAATAAAGTGTAATTCTTAGGTCATGTCATCTAAGAGGTTGGATTGACAGTGGAAACAGAGAAGGTTTCAGCCATGGTATCTTTGGGATTATCCTAAGAACATATTCAAGTTTTAGATCATTCTAGGTTTAGTAGGTTATTACCAGCATTTTATCTAAGACTTCTCCCATTCGAAAACACCAATTTCTAGGATGAAAAAGAAAGGGGTGAAGTTTGTTTGGTCAAATTATTATGAGGGAGATTTTTAGGAGCTGAAGAACAGACTAAACATAATACTGATCCTCACTTTCCTTATGCCGATTAAGACATAAACTATGTATTGTGACACATATAGAGTTAGACTCAGATAAGTTCAAATGTAGGAGGAATGAGTGGTTTCTTATAGATATAGACAACTAAGACTACATGAGAGGAGTTAAACTAATCATAATATGAAGTTAACTTCAATGGTATATGACCTAAGATGATGGACATATTATCTTATAGGAAATAGGTTTTTGGTGTACATAGACCACAAGAGACTCAGGTACATTTTTTCTATGTAGGACCTAAACCTTTGAAAAAAGAGGTGGGCCGAGTATATGAAATCTTTCAACTTCAATATGTCTTATACATTGGGAAAGGGAAACAATATTGCTGGTGTATTGATTAAAAAGACACAGACAGAGAAATTTTGGGAGTTTTGTAATGAGTTTTAGTTTATGGAGGTCTTTGTAGACATGAATCTAGATGTTCAAGATTACCAAGGATGAGTAGCTCTGACTTCGACATCTGTTATAACCATAATTTTATACTATATCAAGACCAAGATGTTATCTAATTCATAGGTCTTAGTTATGAGAGACAACTTATATTGTGGGGATCCACCATATGGATGGTCTCTTAGAAGTTACAATTCTCTTCTTTTCTATGGATGATTATGGGTTACTATAGCCTTGCATGAGGATCTGATGAGAGAGTTTCATGATTCTAGATGAGAGGTATATCATGTTATGATACAGATGTATTGTGATATCTATAGATAGTAATGGTGTACAGGAATGAAGAAGGTGGTAGTGGGGTTTTTGGAAAGATGTTTTATCTACCAACAGGTGAAAGCTAAGAATTAGAGGCTTGTTGGGTTGTTTCAGCCTATGATCATTATAAAGTGGAAATGGGATGATTTCACTATAGATTTTATGACAAGGTTACCCAATAGACCTCATTAGAATAATGCATTATGGGGGATCATAGATCGAATGATGAAGGTAGCTCACTTATTTCCTATTAGGGAGACCTTCATTATTGATGATCTGGATAGTCTATACATGTGGGATATAATTCAGTTGAATAATGTTATGAGGAGTATCATTTATAATAGAGATCCTTGTTTGACATCTCAGTTCAGGAAGGGTCTTCAGAAGGCTTTGGGATTGCAGGTTCATATGAGAAAACCCTATCATCTGTAGACTGAAAGTCAATCTAATTAGACTATTTAGATTCTAGAGGATATGTTATGAGTTTTTGTTTTGAACTTATATGGTTCATGGGAGAAACATATGGAAATATTAGAGTTTTAATATAATAAAATATTTTAGGGTAACATTTAGAGACTTTATATGGTAGGACATACTGTTATCCTCTTTGTTGGTTAGAGGCAAGTGAGTCAGTTCTTGTTGGACCTTGTCTCATACAGGAAACATCTGATCATGTTCAGTTGATCAGGAGGCAGTTGGTCATTATGCTGATTTGGATGAAATCTTATGCTGATCATCAAAGATGAACTCTAGAGTTTTAGGTTGTTCATTTTTTTCCTTTAGGTGTATCCTAGGTTGTAGAAACACCATATTAGGAAATAGTAAAAGATAACATCTAGGGTTGTCAGGCCATTTGAGATAGTGGAAAGGTTCAATCTAGTGGCATACTGATTAGCCCTTCCACAGTGCTATAGTGCCATTCATGACGTGTTTCATGTATCTTATCTTCAGAGATACCATTCTGACCATTCTATTGTGGTTGACATTTATGACATCAATCTTATGTTAATGAATCATTTAAGGAGAATCCGATTCGGATTGTGGACCATAGTTAGAAGTATCTTCAAGAAAAGACAATACCTCTAGTTTAAGTGATATGGTAGCATGAGAATGTTAAAGAGGAGACTGGGGAGAGGGAATCTGATATGAGAGCATAGTGTCCATACTTTTTCACTGGGACTCCATAGTGATTCTTGGAGCATCTTGAGGAAGAACTAATATATGGTGGGGAGGTTGTAATATCCCGTATTTTTCAGGTACATCCCTATTTGATTTTTTCATTGATCCACTTTTTTTAGGTTTTCCTTCTTATTTAAACCTTGGTGGATGAGTCTCTTTTTGGGAATGGAGATCATTTGATGGGGAAAATGGCCTAAATTTTGAGGATGTATGTTTTTTTGAATTAATTGAGTATGGGTAAGTGTATAAAGGGTTTATGAGGGTTATCTGTGAGTTTGTAAGACTTCATAGGTGGTTCAGGCTCTTCTATAGAAACTAGGTTGAGTGTTGTCTGATAGAAATTTACATTCCGTGAACCTATTACATGATATGTAAATGTGGCTAGATAGACATCATGAACTGGTTCATGATACGAAATAGTTACATGCCATGAACCTATTACATGATGTGTAAATGTCACCAGGAAGATGTCATGAACTGTTTTAGGGTAGGAACTTGCAATATGTTGTGAAACTTTTACATGATGTGAAATGTTTTATCAGGTTATTCTTAACTTGAGGAAATTCATTTTTAGCGAAACTTAATAATAGATAAATATACGACGTGAAAGGGTTACATGATATGCATTTATTAGGATCAGTGGTTTTAAATCTATGATGCATGTATGATTTCATTTCATCCACATAAATACCTCCTCTCTTGATACTTATAGAAAATCCAGGAAATTTTGGAGATATTTCATCCCTTTTGGATATCTCGATCAAGTATCTGATCCCTAGTGGGTTTTTTTCTTTTATTTTCCCCTCTATTTGGTTTCTCTCTATTGTAGTGGTGGAATCTCTTGAACATGGATATTTTTGTTGTTAATATTGATATATTGTGATCTAGGTTTTCTTTTTTATTATCACAACCTTTTTACTTTACTATCGTTACTTATTGGAAGCTTTTCATTGATCATCGGTTAAAGGTTGGTGGTCTAAAACCAAACCCTATGGTCTATTTCCATTGTTTAAGTATGTGAAATATTATGTGATTGCACCGACATAATGTTACACATTAATTAATTGAATAATGGATGATGAAATATTATGTTGAAACATTCCTTGGATCCCTTTGGATTCAAAGGTGTTGCGACCTAGCTTGTAGTTACTTATAGGGCGAGCCTACCCTTGAAAAATAATTAACTGGACAATGGATTAAATAATGTTTTAGCATTACATGAATTATCAGTTGATTTATTGTGATATATTTACCTTGTAAAATGGTTAAATTGATTATTGAAATGGATGGTGATGATAAATATTCCGACATGGTGCTGAAGTAGGTTGACTTTTTGTATTGTATTAATTGATTAATTAATGTACCTATTTATCACCATATTTCATGAAATTATTTCTTATAATGGTATTTTTAGACATGGTGATGTCAACCTAGTGAGTTTTACTCAAAGAAAATTTAGGCCCCTGTTTGGTACCTAATGAGATTACATGAATGTAGGTTTGGACAAGGGAAAGATACCTTGTTATTGATTGTTTCTTGCTAGATGGGATGAAGCATGGAGGCAGGACCTACATAGGTTTTAAGACCGAGGTCCTTGAGTTATTTGTTTCAACATGCCCTTTTATTTATACTAATTTCAGTTTTACATTTAGATACATTCCATCTTGACATGATATTTTTTATTATATGATTTACTTTGTTCATCCTTTACCTTCCAGTTATATGTCTCACTATTTCTGCTATTTCCATTACTATGATATTTATTATTATTGTTCATTTCTGTTGTATTGTAACTCTATTCCAGGGGGTTTAGTCTCTCCACTATATACTTCACACCCCTAATGCTAGTTATAATCCTATAGCGTATGGGGAGGTGCACTTGAGGTCCCATAACCAACCCAATTTAGAAACATGAGAGAGTTCTGGATCAGGGGGCTGTTATACATCGGCACAAAGTTACTGGAGTTGGGATCCTTACATTTGGTATCATAAGAAGTTTAGTTAAAACCTTGATAATTAAATTAAAAAAAACATATACTAGGGAACATATCCCTATGATTTACTTTGAGGATAAGTATATAATAACATCCTAAAGTTTTGGTAAGGATGATATTATTCGGTCTTTCTTAGCAATATATCCCTATTTGGATACTAAAAGTTGAATTGTTTTTAAAATATATGTACTTAGGGGTAATAAATCTAAAAAGGATGCATTGGTATTGACCCAATCATCACCTGGTGTACAAAAATGGGCATTACTGCACACCTAGTTTGACACTCCTAATAGATATTCTTAGGATAATTCACATTTTATTTACAAACCATTACCAAGGATTTGAAAAATAAATATATCCCTATAGAAACAAAGTTTGATATTTCAGGAATAAAAATACATAAATTTTAGATTTATATAAATCATTACACAATGTTTATAATTATAAATTATGATTTAAAAGTCATAATTTTATGAGCTAACCCAGTATATTCCATTTTTTATAAATGGGTCTTGGAAGGAATAAGGATATCAATACTAGTGACCAATGTAGATATTTCCCTGCTATGAAATCCAATCTAGATGGTATTTGAATCTATTAGATCATGGATATATTAGGGAAACATAATCAAGTTATGAAAAATAACCTTGCTCGAATAGAGAAACCTATTACACATCATGGTTCTCCTTTGTTGGATCACTTCATGTGAGAAAATTCCCCATCATTTGGTGGTACTACTAATCCAATAATAGTTGAGCAATGTATTCTGTTTCTTGAGAAGATATTTATGGACTTAGGATGAAATGAAAAGGAAAAGGTTAAACTTATAGTGTATTTTCTCAAAGGTGATGCTGATCAATGGTGGTCGTTGATCCAAAATACTTGAGAGGAAGAGGAAATAAAACTCATGGAATATAAATATTTTAAGGAGACATTATTCAAAAAATATTTCCCTCATGAGCAACAAATTGAAATGAAGATAAATTTACTCATATAAAGTAAAATGAATAATAAAGTGTTGCTAGGTACAAGGATGCCTTTATAAGGTTATCTAGGTTTTTAATGGATTACATACACAACACAGAGTGCAATATTGAACATTTATTTTAAGCGATTAATCCAAGTCTCTGAAGGGTACTATTCTTTTAAACTTTTTCATGATATGATGAAATAGTTCTATATTACATCAAAAAAGATAATGAATTATCAAGATCCTACATGATCAAGGGAAATTAATAAAATAATAGGTTGAATGAGAACCAAGAAAAATTTAATACATTAAAAAAGAAGAATAGAATGAAATAATTTCTACCTTGTGAGAAATATGGAAAGAATCATCCTGGGAAATGCTTAAAGGGCCTGGGAGTTTTTTATAAGTGTGAAGGTAAGGGTCCTCATCATAAATAATGTAAGGGAAAGAAAGAAAACAATACTATTCAGTGTTTCAACTGTAGGGATATGGGGCACTATGCAAATGAATTCCCCAATCCTTAAGGGAATCAGACATATAAGAAACCAAATGGATAAATCCAAGATTTTGTGATAAATATAGATGAGGTGGAAATACCCAATGATGTGGTGGTAGGTAATTTAATCATATATTAAATTTTATCTAGTGATTTATTTGATTCTATATCCTCCCACTATTTTATATCTTCTAAGTTTTATAAGAAAATTAAATATTTTCCTAGCACTTTAATAAGGGAATTTTCAGTCAAAAATCTTAGTATAAGTCTCAATGTAACAAGGATGTGTCAAGAATTCCTCATTATGACACATAAAAATTCTTTATTTTATGATATTATTATCATACCTATGATTGACTTTGATATAGTACTTGAAATGGATTGGATTTAAAAATATTATGCAAAAAAATTTTAAAAGAAGAAGGAAATTATGATTCATGATGAAGATGTATAATTCCTTATATTTAGATAAGAGTCATCATCATCTGATATATATCTAGATCCGCCCCCAGTAACTCTGCTGAATGAGATTCTTGGGGAAGAAGAGAAAAAAAAATAAAGAGATGGAGAAGGTAATCTCTAAATTGAGGATATACCTATCATATAGAAATACATTAATGTATTTAATAAGGAATTACCTCGACATCCACTAGAGCATGAATTTTATTTTTTTCATTGATTTAATCAATGATGTAAAACCAATATCAAAGACTCCCTATAGAATGGCCACTATTGAATTAGTGAATCTAAAGAAAAAATTAGAGGATTTGTGTGATAAGGGATTTATTCACCCTAGTGTTTCACCATGGGGAGACCCATTTATCTTAATTAATAATAAAGATGGATCCATGAGGTTGTGAATTGATTATAAAGAAATAAATGTAATTAAGATAAAGAACAAGTATCCTCTTCTTTAAATTGATGACTTATTTGATCAAATTCCCGGAGCCCAATATTTTTTAAAGACTTACCTTCATTCTGGGTTTCATCAATTGAAAGTAAAGAAGGAATAAATTCTAAATACAACTTTATGAATGAGTTATTAACATTGAGAGTTTATAATAATTCCATTTAGATTGAATAATTAACCCTCAGTTTTTATGGATATAATTAAAAAAATATTCAAGGAATATCTTTATGATTTTTTGTGGTATTCATTGATGATATTTTGATGTATTCTAAAAGATATGAGGACCATGAGAATCACTTAAAAATTATTCTTGGTACTCTTAGAAGTAAAGGGTTACATGGGAAATTTAGTAAGTGTAATTTTTGGCTTCAATAAGTTCCATTTCATGGACATATTGTGTCCAAGGATGGAATCTCAGTTGATCGTGAGAAGAAAAAAGTAGTTAGAGAATGGAATAAACCAACGAACATAACTAAGATACGTAGTTTCATTAGTTTGGTAGGTTACTATTAGTGATTTTTTTAGAATTTTTCCTGATTAGAAAACCCATTAACCAAACTTACACATAAAAGGGTTTAGTTTGTTTGGAAAAAAATGTGAAGAATGTTTTTATGAACTAAATAAGAGATTGGTCAATGATCTGATTTGGCTCTACCATCTATAAATGATGGGTTTGTGATATATAGTGAGGAATTAAAAAGGTAATTGGTTGCGTCTTAATGAAAAATGATAAAATTATCATATATGCATCAAGGAAATTAAAGACTCATAGATAGAACTATCCAACCCATGATCTTGATTTGGAAACTGTAATTTTTTCTTTGAAGATATAGATACATTATCTTTATGGTGAAAGATGTGAGATATACATGGATCATAAAAGCCTAAAATATATCGTTTCATATAAAGGTAGAAATATAATACAATGGTGGTGGCTTAATCTACTCAAGGATTATGATTTTTAAATACACTACTACCTAGGGAAAGAAAATAAGGTACTGGATGCATTGAGTAGGAAATATCAAAGAGTTCTAAACCAAATGAATATTGGGAGAGATCTTATGTTAATGGATCTAATAAAGATGGATATAGTAATTATTAAGGAAGGAGATACATCACTCCTTTTTTAATATTATTAAAAAACCATTTTTATTATAAAATATAAAAATTTCTCAATCTAATGATGATAAATTTCAGAAGAAAATTAAAGCTGTGAATAATGGGAAATTAGCAAACTTTTTTTGTGAAGACGGTGTTATGAAATTTGTAAAGAGATTATAAATTCCATATATACCTAATATAAATAGGGAATTTTTGGATGATTCTTATATCTTGAACTTATCTATACACAATAGAATAAAAAAGATGTATAGGGATTTCAGGGAACATTTTTGGTGGGATAACATGAAAATATAAATTACTGATTATTTTTCCAAATGTTAGGTTTTTCAATAAGTGAAAGCTTTCATATAGCATCCTAGAGGATTATTTCAACCTATTCCTATTCTTGTGTGGAAATGGGATTGAATTACTATGGAATTTTTCATAGGAATAATAAATAATCCTATAATGAATGATGAAATATGGGTTATCATTGATTGTTTAACCAAATATATGTATTTACTAATTATAAGAAAATATTTACCTCTTGAGTGACTCATAAACCTCTATATTAATGAAGTTTTAAGACTTTATGGAACACTTATTTTGATTTTGTCTAGTCACGATCCCCCTTTTACATTGAAATTCTAGAAGATTCATCAGAAGTCTCTTGATTTTGAGATTCATTTGAGCACTGCCTACCATCCTAAAACTGATGGATAATATAAAAGGACTGTTCAAATAATGGAATACATGGTGAGTTAATTATCACTTGACTTTTAAGGTATGTGATATTAGTATTTAAATTTGATATATTTTTCCTATAATAATAGTTTCCATTTAAGTATTCAAATAGTTCCATATGAATCATTATATGGAAAGAGATGTCATACTTCAACTTGTTGGGATGAAGTTAGTAAAAGTAAACTTGTAGGACTAGAAATTATTGAATAGAAAATGACAAAGTTAAAGGCTATTTATTCTCACATTAAAGCATCTCAAAGTAGGAAAAAGTGTTATGATGATAATTGGAGGAAAGATTTAGAATTCTAAGTGGGAGATCATTTTTTCTTAAAATTATATCCACGTAAGGGTGTAATAAGATTTGATAAGAATGGAAATATAATCCCTAGGTATATTAGACCCTTTGAAATCCTTTGAGTAATTGGAATTGTTTCTTATCATTTTTCAAGGCCACCAAGTCTCTCAAAAGTACATGACGTGTTCCATATATCATTGTTAAGGATGTATATTCCAGACCCAAAATATGTACTCACCTCTAATGAATTAGAATGGAAACATGATATATCATACTATGAAGAACCCATATAGATTCTTGATACTATAGAGAAATTATTGAGGAATCATATGGCTCGATTGGTTAAGGTACTTTGGAGAAATCAAAAAATGGAGGAAGCAACATGAGAACCAAAGGATGTTATAAAGAATAAATACCATCATCAGTTTAGAAGGTAATAACCACAAAATTTTGAGGAATAATTTTTTTAGAAGGGAAGAATATAACACCCCAATACTTTAAAATTTATTTCCTTTTAATCTCTTCCATAGATTTCGATGTACGTAACACCAGGTTTAAAAAAATACTCTATTAAAATATTATTTAAACATGATCATTATAACCTAGATGTTAATTTGGAGGCTATGAATAGTAATAACTAAATTATGAATATTATATGGTTTATACATGTATAAAATAAAATAAATTTATATTTATTTATTATAAATAAAATAGGAATCATTTTAAAGAAAAAGAAATGTTTTCTGAAAAACTGTATTTTTCTAAAAGGCGGTTTAGTCATGCTTTGGGATCATAATTTAAAATTAATTTTTAACACCTTCATAAAATTTATTTGATAAAATTAAATTCATTTTTAAATAATCATATCAAAATTATCTTAGGGTTAATTTTTGAGATTTTTCTGAAAATTTTCATTTTTCTATGAATAGTAAAAAATACTGCTTTTTATTAAGAACTTCCTTTTCATTTAAATTATTTAAAAAGATAAATTATATTTTAAATTTATTTTAACGTAAAACTAGTTACATTATATTTTAATCAAATAAATTTAGGTAATTGGAAATAATTTCATATTGAATTTTGATATTAAAACCTTCTATACATCTGAAAATTCTATATTTGGAAACCCACTTTTTCATCGCGTCTGTGGGTATAATTTTAAATTGAATTCTGTCACTTATATGAATTAAATTTATAAAAATGGATTCAATATTTTTAATAATAATAATTTATATTATATAATAAGTTCAACTTAATTTTTGACCATTATAAATAGTACATGCAGTAAAAATTAATTACCGTGATTGAGGTAAAAACTGATTTACCAGGGGTTAACCTAAGAAGACAAGGGTTAAAAATGAGCTAAAAACTTGTAAAAACCCATTGTATGACCATTTTTATACCTTATAACCTCTAATCATTTAAAAATACCCATTTTGAGTCTTTTGACAAGATAAAAACATGGGTGTAATTGATTCTTTTAAAAAATTCCACGTGTAACCTCTCCCCCAATTATAAAATGACACCCCTATCCTCACCTATTCACTCTTAAAAATAAATTTTTATTGGATAATACCTACCCAAATCAATTCCTTACTTACCTCCAAACATACTATATCCCTTGGTTTGATTATAAAGCTATCCCAATAAGGCTTTTTCTGCAAAGAAAATGAAGTTCCCTGAAGAAGAGGCAATGTTCTTTGTCACGACCCGTCCTCGGGGCCCGTGCCGTGACTACCCCAAGCCCGCCTTCCATAGGCCAGGGGATGACGACTAGCACCAAGGCGTAAATACCGGTAAAAGGGAAGGGATTTCCTTTGTAAAGTAAACAAACACCTCAGAGCAAGCAAGAAGAAGTAAACACTAAGTAAAAACTGAGTACAACAGTAACTGCGGAAAAGTAAGTGGGCCAGAATACAAACCCAAACTGAAAATAAAGTACAACTCGAAAGGGAAAACAACAACTGAAAAGTAAAGCCACAGCCTCGATCTGTCCACTGGGCTCCCACCTGAAGGGTGAGTACAGATAGCCTCCACATCTCCTCGGGTCCAACCGTCCACTCTGAGTACGTCCCGCCAATAGTTCACCTCCAGGTACCGTCCTGCTCCGCAAGCCTCAACCATGATCAGCGCTGTCCGTCGTCTGCAACCAACACAATGTAGTGCGGGCATATCCCATGCAGGGGTGAGTATAATCTACTCAGTAGGGACCCCGAGACCCCCGAAGGTCTCCTAGAATCCACAAAGGAAAGATACAATCACGAAGTAACATCCGACACTGATTAGGTATATGCCCATACATATAACTAAGTCATCAATTCTCGTTCGGCTCCCACATCCGAGCCCAAGTACAACCCAGTCCACACAGGAAAGCAAAATGTAAATCCACACAGGATAGCACAACACAATCCACAAAGGAAAGCAAAATAGGATTCAGATCACACAGGTATACTTCTTCGAAAGATGATAGTGATGATCACTGATCCATCTAAGTCATCGTACCCACAAAGGATCGATAGGTACTAACCCCCGTAATGACCCACAAAGGATTGATAGGAAACTAACCCCCGCAATGACCCACACAAGATCTGACCCACACAGGATCTGTAGGCGCTGGCTCACACAGAACCACTGAGCGCTGACCCACATAGGATCGGACCCACACAGGATCGGTAGAACTGATCCACACAGGATCGCTGAGGGCTGTAGTCGTCGCCGTCGAATCCACTAAGGATTTATGTACTGTCGTCGAAGTAGCAGTAGTCGTCGCAGCCAGCTCTAGGGTTCCCGCACACAACAAGATCGTTCGGGAGGGTCCGCTCCATGAGCCGAGAGGCTGATACACCAACTAACACATAGTCCAGAGTTGATGTATCCAAAAGTTCCGTATCATCAATAGGAACTCAACGTCGCAGACGGTGCGTCAATCGGACGCCCAGTCTGAGAGTTATTGGCCTTTTCGTCCTAGGGGCTCGGTTGGTTTTTAAGGAAAAACCAACCTGACCATACTCCACCTACGTCCAAACCTCGGGCGAAGTAACCAAAAAGATCCGTCTCACTTAGAGGAATTCAACAAAGTCGACGGCACGTCAATTGGACGTCCGGAGCTTAAGATATGAGCGTTTCCGCTCCGAGGGCCCGGTTGGTTTCGTGTACGAACCAACCTGGCCAAACACAAAGTATTCCAAAACCTTGAGTGCGATATACTGAAATGATCGTCTTGATTCAAGGATCTCTACGCAACTGACGGTGCGTCGATCGGAGGTCCTTAGCACAAGTTATCAGCAAAAGACCGAAAACGGTCTGAAAACGGGGGTTTCGGGCCCGGACCGACCCGGCCCGAGACCCCCCGGTCGGCCCGGCCCGGTGGCCCGGCCTGGCCGGCGACCCGGCGCGCTGGCACCAGCTGGCTCGGCCAAGCGGCCGAGCCGTTCCGGCTCGCGGAGGGGGGGGGGGGGGTGGGGGGGACGCTGCCCCCTGGTTTTCCTGTAACCGCGGCCCCATTAATGGGGCCACTTGCTTGGCCGGCCAGGGGAACTAATTCCCCCGGTTTCCCTTTTGTCCGGCCGGCCCGCACCGGCCGGCCGGTTCTTCCAACAAGGACCGGCGACGGCCGATCCTTCCTCCTTCGCCGACACCGACGGCCCGAAACCGGCCGCCGGTCACCCTGCTCCGCCGCGGCCCGGAACCGGCCGCGGCCTGGTTCGTCCGGCGCGGTGCGAAGGCACGCGCCCCTCCACCGCAGCCCTGCTCCAGCCGCGGTGTCTTCGGTTTTGTTCGACGCGGCACGACGGCGTCGTGTCCTTGTTCAACTTCACGGCGCGGCGCGACGGCGCCGCACATTACTTGCCGTACGATCCCGCGTGGTGTGACGACACCACGCCATTCCATCCCAACCATATTAGAAAACAACTTTCAAAATTGGAGGAGGGTCGGCCGTGTTTGTACGGTCTGGCCCCCTCTCATTAATCAATAGAAACTGGTCGTAAATTCATGAAGGATGACAAAGTAGAATTCACGAACGAAGATAATTAAATAAATCCCTACCTGAGCATAGCTAGAACGGGGGTTCACCGCGGAAAATGATGTCGCGAGGTAAAGCTACGTAAGTTGATGGAGAACGCCCGAGGAGGAAGTGGCGTCTCCTTTTCGTTGACAAGGGAAGAAGATCGAAAGAGGGTGTGTCGTCAATCTTCAGAAACACACCGGATGCGAAGAGGAGAAGAGATGGCACGTCGATCTCTTCTTACGGTGACGACGTTCTTCGTCGAAGTCTTGGTGTTCTTCATCGAAGATGAAGAGCTCTCTCCTCAATTGTCCACACACAACATCCAACCAAAATAAAATAAGGCTCACCCTTATTTTATTAACTTAAGCCACAATTCAAAAATTCAAAACTTAAATTAAATAATTGAATTGGGTGTTGGCATACTTAATGAGAGGAGAGGTAAAGTCACCCAATTAATGGGAAGTTAAAAAGTTATAAGAGTTACACAACTTAAGTAGGGGGTTAAGAGGAGTTAGGGAGTTAAGGGATTTGAAAAGGTGGGGGCTCGTGTGGTCCCCAACTCACCTTTAATCCACTCAAGAAAAACTAACAAATAGTGGGTCCCACCCTAACTCCTACACTTAGGTTCTAACTCATGGAAAGGGAAATAAAATTCTTAATGAAAATTTTATTTCACTAACACTTAATCCACAAAAATTAAACAATTCATAACAAGAAAATGAACTCCAAAAAAGGCGTTCCTAAGAAATTACCGGTTCTACGGTTCCATCGGTGCCCTCAGAATTCGATTTCGAGCACCGGTTCAAAAGATATGAATTCCCGCTCGTTCGTTCACTGAACGTACCCGAGCTAAACTTCGGATAGAAATTCCGGGCACACCGGGCCTCGAAATCAAGTGCCGTCTGAAACTGCGTTCTTGTAAAATCCTAAAGAAAATTAAGAAAAAAGATTTCTCTTGAATTTTACGGGTATTTACATTACTCACACCTCAGGGCTTTACGTCCCCGTAAAGATACATCAAAAACTAGGGAAACAAATGTGGGTACTGAGAACACTTCTGAGCCTCCCGCTCCCAAGTGCTCTCCTGGAGGTTCTCATGCTGCCATCTGATACGCACTAGAGGAATCGACCGTCCACATAGGACCCACTCCTGTCGATCCTCGATCTCCACTGGGACCTCCACGAAAGTCGCCCCATCATTAACGTCTAGCTCCCCATGGTCAATGATATGCGTCGGGTCGTGCACGTATCTCTTCAGCTGAGATACGTGGAAGACATCATGCACCCAGTGCAACTGAGGTGGTAGAGCCAGGCGATAAGCCACCTCGCCAATCCTGCTGAGGACCTAGAATGGTCCGATGAAGCATGGAGACAACTTGCCGCCTCGTCCAAATCTCCGTAATCCACGTCGAGGTGAGACATGTAAGAAGACATAATCGCCATCCTCGAACTCTAGTGGCCTCCGCCTCCTGTCAGCATAAGACTTCTGCCGGCTCTAATCTGTCCTCATCTGCTCCTGGATGACCTGGACCTTCTCTGTCGTGGCCTGGAAAATCTCCGGTCCCACAAGTGCTAACTCCCCAGGGTCTGTCCAGCACAAAGGAGATCTACAAGGTTGGCCGTACAACGCCTCGTATGGTGCCATCCAGATGGTGGAGTGGTAACTGTTGTTGTATGAAAACTCCACCAAGGGTAGGTGGTCCTCCAAGCTATGACCAAAGTCGAGGACGCATGCGCGGAGCATGTCCTCTAGAGTCTGAATGGTCCTCTCCGTCTGACCATCCGTCTGAGGGTGAAAGGCTGTGGTCAGATGTAGCTGCGTCCCGAACGCCTCCTGCAACCCCTTCCAAAGTCGGGAAGTAAAGCGAGCATCTCGATTGGAGATGATAGATGATGGCACACCATGAAGCCGTACTATCTTCTGAATGTAAAGACGTCCCAAGCTCTCCACTGAGCCCTGCTCTCTGATGGGTAAGAAGTGTGTCGACTTGGAGAGTCGGTCGAAAATCACCCAAATGGAGTCGTGACCTCTAGAAGTGCGTGAAAGTCCAGTCACGAAGTCCATAGATATCCCATCCCACTTTCACTCCGGGACCTCCAAGGGCTGTACCAAGCTTGCTGGTACCTGGTGCTCAGCCTTCACCTGCTGGCAGGTGAGGCATCGAGAAACAAACTCTGGCACAACCTTCTTCATGCCCAGCCACCGGTGCTGTCGTCTGAGATCCTGGTACATCTTCGCCACTCCAGGATGTACTGCCAAAGGAGAAGTGTGAAACTCTCTCAGCACCTCCTCCCGTAAAGCAACTGGTACCAAGGTACGTCCTCTAAAAAGAACGTCGTGCTCTGATCCAAAGGAGAAACCATCAGGTGCCTGTCCTGAGGATATCTGTGCACACCGCGTCTCACAATCAGCGTCCCTATGCTATGCCTCTCTGACCCGCTGTAGTAGTGGAGGAGAGACTGTGAGAGATTGAAGAAAGGATGCTCCATCTCTATCCACAAAGGATATCTGCAAAGAGGATAGATGATCTGTCGCCTCCTCAAGTAGCTGAATGCCCGTCCTCCTACCGAGGGCATCGGCTACCACGTTCCCCTTCCCAGGAGTATAGACTATCTCAAAGTCATAGTCTTGGAGGAACTCGAGTCATCGCCGCTATCTCAGATTCAGATCCTTCCAAGAGAAGATGTATCTGAGACTCTGATGGTCAGAAAAGACTGTAAAGCGCTCGCCCATCAGGTAGTGTCGCCATGTCTTCAGAGCGAAGACCACTGCTGCTAACTCCAGGTCATGAGTAGCGTAGTTCTGCTCATGCGGCCTCAACTGACGTGATACATAGGCGATCACGGCCCTCTCCTGCATCAGGACACATCCAATTCTGGTCCCTGATGCATCACAGTAGACTACGTACCCTTCTCCCTCCTCTGGAAACCTCAATATTGGGGCGTTGGTCAATCTCTATCTCAGCTCCTGGAAGCTCTGCTGACATCTGTCTGACCACACGAAGGGTTTCTGCTTCCTCCTTCACGTTCTGCAAAGCTTCAAAGATTTCTCCTTTGCCGAAAAGGGAAATCCGGTCTTATCCTTTAGATGAACCACGTTCCTTGCCTAATACAGTCAATCCCGTCATGATTAGTTAATTCATGGCATGGATGACATCGTAAGGCCTCGACGCTGCTACCAAGAGATCCAACCGTTACTCTCACCTCCAAGGGTTGAGTCACACTGTCGGCATCAGTGTGTGGTCACTGGGTCTCCTCCAGTAAGAATCTCACAAGTGAGGGTCGAGTCAATAGTTTTTAACCGGCACCTCTTAGTAATAACAAAAAAAAAATACAAGAAAGAAAAAGTCACCAATGCAAGTGTCTTTTATTACTTCAACTCAAAGTACAAGGACACAAGGCAACACAAACTACGAAGCTAAAGGCATTATGGGAAAAGGCCTCTATGCCTGGATCTAGTCCCACACTAGTCCACCCGTTTCCGGAGCTCCATGATCGTAAGCCTCAGTTGCCTGAAGATGTGCTCTTCCCTGAGGTTGGGGTGGACCTCCTGGTGGTGGTGGTGGTAGAGCCTCAAAACGTCGTCCACTACCTGCTGCTCGGCCAGCTCCTCTGCCTCGTCCGCCTACTCCCTGTGGACCGCCACTGTTGAACCTATGCCTCTGCCTAGGTGGTTCCTCAACCGTCTGCTACTCCTATTCATGGCGGGTCGGGCAGTCACGAGCCATGTGGCCCTGTACGCCGCATGAGTAGCACTGCCTACCTCTCGAAAGACTGGCTCCGTGCTGTGTGCCCCGCACTACTGAGCCTGTGTCCTGAGGTCATCTGCCTGAGGGTCTGGTCTGCCTGGACCCATGAGTCATCCGTCGACTGCCTGCTGCAGAAGACTCTGCTACATGCCACCCTGCGGTGGGTCTCGGCACTGGTGTAGACTCAGCAAGAAAACTCTCGATGAGAAGAGCTCACTCCAGTACTCCTGCCTGAGTTGGAATGCTGAGGGAGATCAGTGATGCCCTGATCTCGTGTCTCAATCCTTGATCAAAGTTCTGGGCCCGAAAGAATGGGTCCCGTACCATGTCTGTAGAGTAGCGCGAGAGATCGGTAAATCTCGCTGATTACTGGGCGACCGTCACGCTGCCCTGCCATAGCTGAAGAAGCTCCTGGATGCGCACCGCACGAAGGGTGGCCGGTACGAACTCTAAGTGGAAGAGGCTCTCAAATTCTGTTCAGAGTAGAGATGCCTCATTGTGCACCTGGAGCATCAAGATCCACCATCAGTCTGCTGCCGCGTGCAGTAGGCTCGCTGTGAGGATCACTATGAGGTCTGCTGGTGTCCTCACTAACCTGAAAACTCTCACCAATGCCTCCAGCCAGTCCTCAGCTGCCTGGGGGTCCGTCTCCCCATGGAACCTGGGCGGTCGCTGGCACTGGAACTCATGCAGTGCATTGAGGTGACGTGCATCATCAGCGGCTGGGGATGGAAGCATCGGTGGCTCGGCAGGTAGAGCTACCGCTGGTGACACTACTGACAGAGGGCCCTGCACCGAGGCCTCGTCGCTCGGTGGGCTTTCGTCACGCACAACTCTCGGAACCCTAGATGGCTGCCGTCGTGGGGCCATCCTGAAAAGGAAACAGGTTCTCCACGGTCAGAACAATATACCTGGTGAGCTGACACAAAGTAATCACAAAGAAAACTTGAAACACACACACAATCAATGTTTTCGTGCATTAAGTCAAAAATCAGAAGTCATGGTCCTGGTGTACGGATACGTCGGCCACCGCACCAACACTGGACTCCCTGGACTGATAACCACACCAAATACGCTAAACACTATTGCTTCACATAGAAAAAGATCAAAGTCCCAAGTTATGCGGTAGAACCGAACTCCTCTGATACCAATTTGTCACGACCCGTCCTCGGGGCCCATGCCGTGACTACCCCAAGCCCGCCTTCCATAGGCCAGGGGCTGGCGACTAGCACCAAGGCGTAAATCTCAGTAAAAGGGAAGGCATTGCCTTTGTAAAGTAAAAAAACACCTCAGAGAAAGTAAGCATAAGTAAACACTAAGTAAAAACTGAGTACAACAGTAAGTGCGGAAAAGTAAGTGGGCCAGAATACAAACCCAAACTAAAAGTAAAGTACAGCTAGAAAGGGAAAACAACAACTGAAAAGTAAAGCCGCAGCCTCGATCCGTCCACTGGGCTCCCACCTGAAGGGTGAGTACAGATAACCTCCACAGCTCCTCGGGTCCAACCGTCCACTCCGAGTACGTCCCACCAGTAGTCCACCTCCAGGTACTGTCCTGCTCCGCAAGCCTCAACCACGATCAGCACTGTTCGTCGTCTGCAACCAACACAACGTAGTGCGGGCATAGCCCGTGCAGGGGTGAGTATAAGCTACTCAGTAGGGACCCCGAGACCCCCGAAGGTCTCCTAGAATCCACAAAGGAAAGATACAACCACTAAGTAACATCCGACACTGCTTAGGTATATTCCCATACATATACCTAAGTCATCAATTATCGTTCGGCTCCCACATCCGAGCCCAAGTACAACCCAGTCCACACAGGAAAGAAAAACGTAAATCCACACAGGATAGCACAACACAATCCACAAAGGAAAGAAAAACAGGATTCATCTCACACAGGTATACTTCTTCGAAAGACGATAGAGATGATCACTGATCCATCTAAGTCTTCGGACCCACAAAGTATCGATAGGTACTAACCCCTACAATGACCCACAAAGGATCGATAGGAAACTAACCCCCGCAATGACCCACACAGGATCGGACCCACACAGGATCTGTAGGCGCTGGCTCACACAGAACTGCTGAGCGCTGACCCACACAGGATCAGACCCACACAGGATTGGTAGCACTGATCCACACAGGATCGCTGAGTGCTGTAGTCGTCACCGTCGAATCCACTGAGGATTTATGTACTGTCATCGAAGTAGCAGTAGTCGTTGCAGCCAATTCTAGGGTTCCCGCACACAGCAAGCTCGTTCGGGAGGGTCCGCTCCATGAGCCAAGAGGCTGATACATCAAATGACACATAGTCCAGAGTTGATGTATCCAAAAGTTCCATATCTTCAATAGGAACTCAACGTCGCAGACGGTGCGTCAATCAGACGCCCGGTCTGAGAGTTATTGGCTTTTTCGTTCCAGGGGCCCGGTTGGTTTTTAAGGAAAAAACAACCCGATCGTACTCCACCTGCATCCAAACCTCGGGCGGAGTAATCCAAAAGATCTGTCTCACTTATAGGAATTCAACAAAGTCGACGAAACGTCAATCGGACGTCTGGAGCTTAAGATATGAGCGTTTCCGCTCGGAGGGCCCAGTTGGTTTCGTGTACGAACCAACCTGGCCAAACACAAAGTATTTCTAAACCTTGAGTGCGATATACTGAAACGACCGTCTCGATTCAAGGATCTCTATGCAACTGATGGTGCGTCGATCGGAGTTCCGTAGCCCAAGTTATCGGCAAAAGACCGAAAACGGGGGTTTCGGGCCCGGACCGACCCGGCCCGAGACCCCCCGGTCAGCCCGAACCGGGTTGACCTGACCCGTGTCTGGGTCGGCCCGGCCTGACGCGGCTGGGAGTGGCCCGGCCTGGCCGGCGACCCGGCGCGCTGGCGCCAGCTGGCTCGACCAAGCGGCCGAGTCGTTCTGGCTCGCGGGGGGGGGGGGGGGGGACGCTGGCCCCCCGGTTTTCCTGTAACCGCGGCCCCATTAATGGGGCCGATTTCTTGGCCAGCCGAAGGAATTAATTCCCCTGGTTTCTCTTTTGTCCGGCCGGCCCACGCCGGCTTTCCGGTTCTGCCAACAAGGACCGGCGACGGCCGGTCCTTCCTCCTTCGCCGACACCGGCGACCCGGAACCGGCCGCCGGTCACCCTGCTCCGCCGCGGCCCGGAACCGGCCGCGACCTGGTTAGTCCGGCACGGTGCGATGACACGCGCCCCTCCACCGCGGCCCCGCTCTAGCCGCGGTGTCTTCGGTTTTCTTCGACGCGGCGCGACGGCGTCGCGTCCTTGTTCAACTTCACAGCGCGGCGCGATGGCGCCGCACATTAATTGTCGTACGATCCCGCGTGGTGCGACGAAACCACGCCATTCGGTCCCAACCATATTAGAAAACAACTTTCAAAATTGGAGGAGGGTCGGCCGTGTTTTTGCGGTCCGGCCCCCTCTCGTTAATCGATAGCAACTGGTCGTAAATTCACGAAGGATGACAAAGTAGAATTCACGAACGAAGATAATTAAATAAACCCCTACCTGAGCATAGCTAGAACGGGGGTTCGCCGTGGAAAATGACATCACGAGGTGAAGCTCCGTAAGTTGACGGAGAACGCCCGAGGAGGAAGTGGCATATCCTTTTCATTGACAAGGGAAGAAGATCGAAAGTGGGTATGTCGTCGATCTTCAGAAACACACCGGCTGCGAAGAGGAGAAGAGACGGCACATCGATCTCTTCTTACAGTGACAACGTTCTTCGTCGAAGTCTTGGTGTTCTTCGTCGAAGATGAAGATCTCTCTCCTTAATTGTCCACACACAACATCCAACCAAAATAAAATAAGGCTCACCCTTATTTTATTAACTTAAGCCACAATTCAAAAATTCAAAACTTAAATTAAATAATTGAATTGGGTGTTGGCATACTTAATGAGAGGAGAGGTAAAGTCACCCAATTAATGGGAAGTTAAAAAGTTATAAGAGTTACACAACTTAAGTGGGGGGTTAAGAGGAGTTAGAGAGTTAAGGAATTTGAAAAGGTGGGGGCTCTTGTGGGCCCCACATCACCTTTAATCCACTCAAGAAAAACTAAAAAACAATGGGTCCCACCCTAACTTCTACACTTAGGTTCTAACTCATGGAAAGGGAAATAAAATTATTAACGAAAATTTTATTTCACTAAAACTTAATCCACAAAAATTTAATAATTCATAACGAGAAAATGAAACTCCAGAAAAGGCGTTCCTAAGCAATTACTGGTGCTACGGTTCCATCGGTGCCCTCAGAATTCAATTCCAAGAACCGGTTCAAAAGATAGGAATTCCCGCTCGTTCGTTCACTGAACGTACCCGAGCTAAACTTTGGATAGAAATTCCGGGCACACTGGGCCTCGGAATCAAGTGACGTCTGAAACTACGTTCTTGTAAAATCCCAAAGAAAATTAAGAAAAAAAATTTCCCTTGAATTTTACGGGTCTTTACATTACTCCCACCTCAGGGCTTTACGTCCCCGTAAATATACATCGAAAACTAGGGAAACAAATGTGGGTACTGAGCACGCATCTGAGCCTCCCACTCCCAAGTGCTCTCCTGGAGGTTCCCTTGCTGCCATCTGATGCTCACTAGAGGAATCGACCATCCACATAGGACCCATTCCTGTCGATCCTTGATCTCCACTAGGACCTCCGTGAAAGTCGCCCCATCATCAACGTCTAGCTCCCCATGGTCAATGATATGCGTCGGGTCATGCACGTATCTCCTCAGCTGAGATACGTGGAAGAAATCGTGCACTCGGTGCAACTGAGGTGGTAGAGCCAGGCAATAAGCCACCTCGCCAATCCTGCTGAGGACCTGGAATGGTTCGATGAAGCGTGGAGACAACTTGCCACCTTGGCCAAATCTCCGTAATCCATGTCGAGGTGAGACATGCAAGAAGATGTGGTCTCCATCCTCGAACTCTAGTGGCCTCCGCCTCCTATCAGCATAAGACTTCTACCGGCTCTGAGCTGTCCTCATCCACTCCTGGATGACCTGGACCTTCTCTGTCGTGGCCTGGACCATCTCTGGTCCCACAAGTGCTGACTCCCCAGGGTCTGTCTAGCACAAAGGAGATCTATAAGGTCGGCCGTACAACGCCTCGTATGGTGCCATCCTGATGGTGGAGTAGTAACTGTTGTTGTATGAAAACTCCACCAAGGGTAGGTGGTCCTCCCAGCTGCGACCAAAGTCGAGGACGCATGCGCGGAGCATGTCCTCGAGAGTCTAAATGGTCCTCTCCATCTAACCATCCGTCTGAGGGTGAAAGGCTGTGCTCAGACGTAGCTGCGTCTCGAACGCCTCCTTCTACCCCTTCCAAAGCTGGGAAGTAAAGCGAGCATCTCGATTGGAGACAATAGATTATGGCACACCATGAAGCCGTACTATCTCCTGAACATAAAGATGTCCCAAGCTCTCCACTGAGCCCTGCTCTCTGATGGGTAAGAAGTGTGCTGACTTGGTGAGTCGATCGACAATCACGAAAATGGAGTCGTGACCTCTGGAAGTGCATGGAAGTACAGTCACGAAGTCCATAGAAATCCTGTCCCACTTCCACTCCGGGACCTCCAAGGGATATACCAAGCCTGCCGGTACCTGGTTCTCAGCCTTCAGCTGCTGGAAGGTGAGGAATCAAGAAAAGAACTCTGCCACAACCTTCTTCATGCCCGGACACCAGTGCTGTCGTCTGAGATCCTGGTACATCTTTTCCACTCCAGGATGTACCGCCAAAGGAGAAGTGTGAAACTCTCTCAGCACCTCCTCCCGTAAAGCAACTGGTACCAAGGTACATCCTCTGAAAAGGACGTCGTGCTCTGCTCCAAAAGGGAAACCATCAGGTGCCTGTCCTGAGAATATCTGTGCACGCCGCGTCTCACAGTCAGCGTCCCTATGCTATGCCTCTCTGACCCGCTGTAGTAGTGGAGGAGAGACTATGAGAGACTAAATAAAGGCTACTCCATCTCTATCTATGAAGGATATCTGCAAAGAGGCTAGCTGCTCTGTCACCTCCTCAAGTAGCTGAATGCCCGTCCTCCTGCTGAGGGCATCGGCTACCACGTTCCCCTTCCTAGGAGTATAGACTATCTCAAAGTCATAGTCCTAGAGGAACTCGAGACATCGCTGCTGTCTCAGATTCAGATCCTTCTGAGAGAAGATGTATCTGAGACTCTGATGGTCAGAAAAGACTGTAAAGCGCTCACCCATCAGGTAGTGTCGCCATGTGTTCAGAGCGAAGACCACTGCTTCTAACTCCAGGTCATGGGTAGCGTAGTTCTGCTCATGCGGCCTCAACTGACGTGATCCATAGGTGATCACGGCCCGCTCCTGCATCAGGACACATCTGATTCCGGTCCCTGATGCATCGTAGTAGACTACGTACCCTACTCCCTCCTCTGGCAACCTCAAGATAGGGGCACTGGTCAATCTCTGTCTCAGCTCCTGGAAGCTCTGTTGACATCTATATGACCACAAGAAGGGTTTCCCCTTCCTCCTTCACGTTCTGCAAAGCTGCAAAGATTTATCCTTTGCCAAAAAGGGAAATCCGGTCTCGTCCCCTGGATTAACCACATTCCTTGCCTAATATAGTCAATCCCGTCATGATTAGTTAACTCATGGCATGGATGACGTCGTAAGGCCTCGACGCTGCTACTAAGAGATCCAACAGTTACTCTCACCTCTAAGGGTTGAGTCACACTGTCGGCATCAGTGTGTGGTCACTGGGTCTCCTCCAGTAAGAATCTCACAAGTGAGGGTCAAGTCAACAGTTTTTAACCGACACCTCTTAGTAATAACAAAAAAAATACAAGAAAGAAAAAGTCACCAATGCAAGTGTCTTTTATTACTTCAACTCAAAGTACAAGGACACAAGGAAACACAAACTACGAAGATAAAGGAATTATTGGCAAAGGCCTCTATGCCTGGATCTAGTCCCGCACTAGTCCACCTGCTTCCGGAGCTCCATGATCGTAAGATTCAGTTGCCTAAAGCTGTGCTCTTCCCTGAGGTCGGGGTGGACCTCTTGGTGGTGGTGGTGGTAGAGCCTCAAAACATCGTCCACCACCTGCTGCTTGGCCAGCTCCTCTGCCTCGTCCGCCTACTCCCTGCAGACCGCCATGGTCGAACCTCTGCCTCTACCTAGGTGGTTCCTCAACCGTCTGCTGCTCCTCTTCATGGTGGGTCAGGCAGTCACGAGCCATGTGGCACTGTACGCCGCATGAGTAGCACTGCCTGCCTCTCGAAAGACTGGCTCCATGCTGTGTTCCCCGCAATGCTGAGCCAGTGTCCTGAGGTTGTCTGCCTGAGGGTCTGGTCTACCTGGACCCATGAGTCATTCTTCGACTACCTGCTGCAGAAGACTCTGCTACGTGCCGCCCTGCGGTGGGTCTCAGCGCTGGTGTAGACTCAGCAAGAAAACTCTCGATGAGAAGAGCTCGCTCCAGTACTCCTGCTTGAGTCGGAATGCTGAGGGAGATCAGTGATGCCCTGATCTCGTGTCTCAATCCCTGCTCAAAGGTCTGGGCCTGGAAGAATGGGTCCCGTACCATGTCTGTAGAGTAGCGCGAGAGATCGGTAAATCTCGTTGAGTACTGGGTGACCGTCATGCTGCCCTGCCGCAGCTGAAGAAGCTCCTAGATGCGCACCGCACAGAGGCTGGCTAGGACGAACTCTGAGCGGAAGAGGCTCTCAAATTCTATCCAGAGTATAGATGCCTCATCGTGCACCTGGAGCATCAAGCTCCACCATCGGCCCACTGCCGCGTGCAGTAGGCTCGCTGCGAGGATCAACATGAGGTCTGCTGGTGTCCTCACTAACCTAAAAACTCTCACCACTGCCTCCATCCAGTCCTCAACTGCCTGGGGGTCCGTCTCCCCATGGAACCTGGGTGGTCGCTAGCGCTGGAACTCATGCAGTGCACTGAGGTGACATGTATCGTCAGCGGCTGGGGCTGGAAGCATCGGTGGCTCGGTGGGTAGAGCTACCGCCGGTGCCACTGCTGACAGAGGGCCCTGCACCGAGGCCTCGTCGCTCGGTGGGATGTCGTCATGCACAACTCTCGAAACCCTAGCTGGCTGCCATCGTGGGGCCATCCTGAAAAGGAAACAGGTGAGCCACGGTCAGAACAATATACCTGGTGAGCTGACACAAAGTAATCACAATGAAAACTTGAAACACACATGCAATCAATGTTTTCGTGCATTAAGTCGGAAATCAGAAGTCAGGGTCCTGGTGTACGGATACGTCGGCCGCCGCACCAACACTGGACTCCTTGGACTGATAACCACACCCAATACGCTAAACACTATTGCTTCACATAGAAAAATATCAGAGTCCCAAGTTCTACGGTAGAACCGAACTCCTCTGATACCAATTTATCACAACCCGTGCTCGGGGCCCGTGCCGTGACTACCCCAAGCCCGCCTTCCATAGGCCAGGGGCTGGCAACTAGCACCAAGGCGTAAATCCCGGTAAAAGGGAAGGAATTGCCTTTGTAAAGTAAACAAACACCTCAGAGAAAGAAAGTAGAAGTAAAAAATAAGTAAAAACTGAGTACAACAGTAAGTGAGGAAAAGTAAGTGGGCCAGAATACAAACCCAAACTGAAAGTAAAGTACAACTCGAAAGGGAAAACAAAAACTGAAAAGTAAAGCCGCAGCCTCGATCCGTCCACTGGGATCCCACCTGAAGGGTGAGTTCAGATAGCCTCCACAGCTCCTCGGGTCCAACCGTCCACACTGAGTACGTCCCGCTAGTAGTCCACCTCCAGGTACCGTCCTGCTCCGCAAGCCTCAACCACGATCAGCACTGTCCATCGTCTGCAACCAACACAACGTAGTGCGGGCATAGCCCGTGAAAGGGTGAGTATAAGCTACTCAGTAGGGACCCCGAGACCCCCGAAGGTCTCCTAGAATCCACCACGGAAAGATTCAATCACGAAGTAACATCCGACACTACTTAGGTATATGCCCATACATATAACTAAGTCATCAATTCTCGTTCGGCTCCCACATCCGAGCTCAAGTACAACCCAGTCCACATAGGAAAGCAAAACGTAAATCGACACAGGATAGCACAACACAATCCACAAAGGAAAGAAAAACATGATTCATCTCACACAGGTATACTTATTCGAAAGACGATAGAGATGATCACTGATCCATCTAAGTCGTCGGACCCACAAAGGATCGATAGGTACTAACCCCCGCAATGACCCACAAAGGATCGATAGGAAACTAACCCCCGCAATGACCCACATAGGAACGGACCCACATAGGATCTGTAAGCGCTGGCTCACACAGAACCGCTGAGCGCTGACCCACATAGGATCGGACCCACACAGGATCGGTAGCACTGATCCACACAGGATCGCTGAGTGCTGTAGTCATCGCCGTCGAATCCACTGAGGATTTCTGTACTGTCGTCGAAGTAGCAATAGTCGTCGCAGCCAGCTCTAGGGTTTCCGCACACATCAAGCTCGTTCGGGAGGGTCCGCTCCACGAGCCGAGAGGCTGATACATCAACTGACACATAGTCCAGAGTTGATGTATCCAAAAGTTCCGTATCGTCAATAGGAACTCAACGTCGCATACGGTGTGTCAATCGGACGCCCGGTCTGAGAGTTATTGTCTTTTTCGTCCTAGGGGCCCGGTTGGTTTTTAATGCAAAACCAACCTGACCGTACTCCACCTGCATCCAAACCTTGGGCGGAGTAAGCCAAAATATCCATCTCACTTAGAGGAATTCAAAAAAGTCGACGACACGTCAATCGGACGTACGAAGCTTAAGAAATGAGCATTTTCGCTCCGAGGGCCCGGTTGGTTTCGTGTACGAACCAACCCGGCCAAACCCAAAGTATTCCAAAACCTTGAGTGCGATATACCGAAACGACCGTCTCGATTCAAGGATCGCTACGAAACTGACGATGTGTCGATCGGAGGTCTGTATCCCAAGTTATCGACAAAAGACCGAAAATGGTCTGAAAATGGGGGTTTCGGGCCCGGACCGACCCGGCCCGAGACCTCCCGGTCGGCCCAAACCGGGTCGGCCCGGCCCGGCCCGGCCCGATGACCCGGCGCGCTGGCGCCAGCTGGCTCGGCCAAGCGGCCGAGCCGTTCCGGCTCGCGGGGGGGGGGGGGACGCTGCCCCCCCCGGTTTTCCTGTAACCGCGACCCCATTAATGGGGCCGCTTGCTTGGACAACTGGGGGAATTAATTCCCCTAGTTTTCCTTTTGTCCGACCGGCCCGCACCGGCTGGCCGGTTCTGCCAACAAGGACCGGTGACGGCCGGTCCTTCCTCCTTCGCTGACACCGGCGGCCCGGAATCGGCCGCCGGTCACCCTGCTCCACCGCGGCCTGGAACCGGCCGCGACCTGGTTCGTCCGGTGCGGTGCGAGGGCACCGCGACCCTCCGCCGCGGCCCCTCTCCGGCCGCGGTGTCTTCGGTTTTCTTCGACACGGTGCTACGGCGTCGCGTCCTTGTTCAACTTCACGGCGCGGCGCGACGGCGCCGTGCATTACTTGCCGTACGATCCCGTGTGGTGTGACGACACCACGCCATTCCGTCCCAACCATATTAGAAAACAACTTTCAAAATTGGAGGAGGGTCGGCCATGTTTGTGCGGTCCGGCTCCCTCTCGTTAATCGATAGAAACTGGTCATAAATTCACGAAGGATGACAAAGTAGAATTCACGAACGAAGATAATTAAATAAACCCCTACCTGAGCGTAGCTAGAACGGGGGTTCGCCGCGGAAAATGACGTCCCGAGATGAAGCTCCGTAAGTTGACGGAGAACACCCGAGGAGGAAGTGGCTTCTCCTTTTCGTTGACAGGGGAAGAAGATCGAAAGATGGTGTGTCGTCGATCTTCGGAAACACACCGACTGCGAAGAGGAGAAGAGAAAACATGTCGATCTCTTCTTACGGTGACGACGTTCTTCGTCGAAGTCTTGGTGTTCTTCGTCGAAGATGAAGAGATCTCTCCTCAATTGTCCACACACAACATCCAACCAAAATAAAATAAGGGTCACCCTTATTTTATTAACTTAAGCCACAATTCAAAAATTTAAAACTTAAATTAAATAATTGAATTGGGTGTTGGCATACTTAATGAGAGGAGAGGTAAAGTCACCCAATTAATGGGAAGTTAAAACGTTATAAGAGTTACACAACTTAAGTGGGGGGTTAAGAAGAGTTAGGGAGTTAAGGGATTTGAAAAGGTGGGGGATCATGTGGGCCCCACCTCACCTTTAATCCACTCAAGAAAAACTAACAAACAGTGGGTCCCACCCTAACTCCTACACTTAGGTTCTAACTCATGGAAAGGGAAATAAAATTCTTAACGAAAATTTTATTTCACTAACACTTAATCCACAAAAATTAAACAATTCATAACGAGTAAACACAACTCCAGAAAAGGCGTTCCTAAGCAATTACCGGCGCTACGGTTCCATCGGTGCCCTCAGAATTCGATTCCGAGCACCGGTTCAAAAGATAGGAATTCCCGCTCGTTCCTTCACTGAACGTACCCGTGCTAAACTTCGGATTGAAATTCTGGGCACACTGGGCCTCGGAATCAAGTTCCGTCTGAAACTGCGTTCTTGTAAAATCCCAAAGAAAATTAAGAAAAAAAATTTCCCTTGAATTTTACGGGTCTTTACATTCTTAAATGAGCGTTTTAATTTTATTTTTTCTTTCATATACTTAAAATATTATTAAATAATAATATTATAATAACACTATTATATTCCATATAATTATATGCTATTATGTTAATTGGATAACCTATATGCATCTTCACCTCTATCAAATGGGAAATGAAACTGTCGATTGTGTGTACAACGGACTACCACCTCGCGAACCGATATAATTTGTTTTCCATCACCCAAACACATGTATTTAATATTTATGATATTATTATACTTATTTAATTATAATATCTCATATAAATTCTTACTTTCAATTCCATTTAAAATACGATGACGTCGCTCATATGTACGGTGTACTACCGCCTCGCGAAGTGATGTGATTTGTTTTAACTTACAATTTACGTGGAAGAGAATACAAATAAATTTAATGAATATATGTGATATATATGAAATTATATAAATTATATAGGATTAATATATCACCAAATTCCTTAAATTTTCACTCATTAAGAGAATGATATCATCTCTCATGCGTACGTATGACCTACCGTCTGCACGAAGCGATGCAATTTATTTTCCATGTACAACCTTTGAGAATGATTATAAAAATTTATATAATGTGTAAATATGATATTTATAAAATTAATATCATTATGGATATGATTGGACTATATAATATGTGCAATATCCAGAAAATTCAGGGAAAAACAAATATGAGAAAATAAGACAATTGACTCCTCAAACAATGAACATAATGAAGTATTACTAACAAACAGTTGGTAAAATGTTATAAGGGGATCATATATGATATTATAAATATGAATATGGTTATGGTATAAATTAATTACATGCTTAAAACCATTATAAAAAAGGTTAAATTACATTTAACCAAGAGGAATCATGAGGAAAGGGACTTCATTTCAATTTACCTTCATTGAGGCATATTTTATCATTGTGCGCCTATTTTCTTTTATATGGTGTAAATACTGAAAATTTTATACGTAATATAATTTATTATTATACTTAATGGTATTTTAAGTTTCAATTTGAATTATTTCATCCAAGGGTATTTGACTTGAAAATTACCAAGTGGTAAGGGATTTTATCCCAATTTCCATTTCATTGAGACATATTTGTTAATATGAAACTATTCAATTTTATGTGATGTATATAATAAAACATTTATTTATTTAACATGAATAAATATTTATTCATGATTATTTATTTTTCCTTTTAAATTTATTCCTTAAGGGGTTACAATTTAAAAGTTATTAAAGAGGTGAAAATTATTGTACAATCTCACTTTCTAATGTGATTTTTTACTTTCTCTAGACACAATCACTTTACTATGATAATTTTTCATTATATATTACATTTATCTTAATTATAAATATTCTTAATATAATGGATATTATTATTTTCTAAACCATGTACCATTTTTACATATGGTATTTACTTTAAAAGTAATTTGATTATCCAGAGAAATATTAATAAATCTATATTCTTTACTCAGTAAAGATATTTGATGATAAGGAACACTATTCATTAATTAAATATATTATTCGATATATGATAAATTATTTGGATATACATATATGGGTGGTCCTAGTTATAAATATCTCTCAATGCATCGATAGGCATCAGGAGACAAATCATTTAGCCAAATCAGATGGGTTTTAACCTAGTAGTTTTAAATTGTCTTATGATTCATTCAGACTTTAGTTATTATTATTATCCATGATATTTTTATTATGATATTATCTCTAGATGATTTTCACACTTAGTTTATTTATTAAATGGAATGTGATTTCATTTATTTACCTCTCCATATTTATTATGCCTTATCAAATTATGATAGTCAAGTTATTGATTAAATTTCATGTGTGTTTAGTTATTTACCTTTCCATATTGATTATTATTTATTGATTTATGATAGATTTCACTACATGAAACCCTTACCGAGCATTTGAGATCACAATTATTTTGTTTTATTTCTCTAGGATATGAATAATAATTCTTGGAATGAGTTCAAGGATGACATATATTTTACATTATTATTCTTTTTATTTTATTTTCCCAATGTAAAATGGGTATCATGTATGTATCTAGTTTTCTAAAACTACTAAACTGACCAGTCCATTAGGATTTGACCCCTTATATCTATGTTAATGAAATAAATTAGACACCATCTCTAGGTAACTAGATCCAGGGTTTTTATAGTTTGTATTAGAGGAATTTTAGTAGAAACCTTGAGAACTAGATTAAGAAAAACATATATTAGGGAACATAGTCCTATGATAGACTTTGAGGATAATTATAAAAGAACATCATGAAGTTTTGGTAAGGAATAAATAATGTGGTTTTTCTTACCAATACATCCCAATCTAGATACTATAAGTGGACATGATCTAGCACAGATGTACCTAAGGTTAATAAATTTGAAAAGGGAACATTTCTCTTGACCTAATCATCACCTAGTGCATGAAAACAGGCCTTACTGTGTACATTGTTTGACATTCCCATGGGATATGCTTATGATAATCCACATTTTATTTACAAACCACTAATAAGGATTTGAAAATAAAGATATCCCTAATGAAACAAAGTTTGATATTCTAATATTAAAATTCATAAATTTTTGATTTATGCTAAGTGTTACACAATTTTTGGAATTATAAATTATGATTTAAAATTCATAATTTTATGAACTAACCCAGTATATGCCATTGTTTAGAAATGGAGCCTAGAAGGAATAAGGGTATAAATACTCATGTCTAATGTAGTGATTTCCCATCTAAGTAATCCAATAAAACAGGTATTGGAATAGACCAAATCATAGATATATTAGGACAAATTAATAAAGTTATTAAAAAGTAACCTTTCCAAAATGGATAAACCTATTCTAAATCATGATTATCCTATGTTTGATCACTTCATGCAAGAGAAGAAGCCATTATTTGTTGAGACTACTAATCCAATGGTAGATGAGCAATGGATTAATTATCCTAAGAAGATATTTATATAATTGGGATGCAATGAAAAGTATAAGGTTTGGATTTCAGTGTATTTTCTAAAAGGAGATGTTGATCAATGACGGTAGTATAGACAGGAAGAGGAAATTAAACTCATGGAATTGAAATCTTTTAAGAATATTTTATTCAAAAAATATTTCCCTCATGAGAAACAACTAAAATTAAGAGAAATTTCCTTAACTTAAATCAAAATAAAGAAGAAAGTGTTTTAGAGCATGAGGGTACCTTTATAAGGTTAGTCAGGTATACTACAAATTATATACACAACACAAAGTGAAAATCAAGAAAATAATAGTTTGAATGAGTGCCAAAAAAGGGAATGTTTCAAAGAAGAATAAGAGAATGAATAAATTTATACCTTTTCATAACTATGGAAAGAATCATCCTCGGAAATTCTTGAAGGGATTGGGAGTTTTTTAAGTGTGGATATAAGGGTCATTAAGATAAATAATACAAGGGTAATTAAGAAAACACTTCTATTCAGTGTTTCAACTATATGGATATGGGGCACTATGAAAATGAATTCCTAAAGAATCAAGGGAATCTACTATATAAGAGACCAAGGGGATAAGGCCAAGATTATGTGATTAATATAACTGAGGTTAAAGTACCCAATAATGTGGTGGTAAGTACTTTAATCCTATATTCCAAATTTTCTAATGCTTTATTTGATCATTGATCATCACACTCTTTTATATCTTCTAAGTTTTTGAAGAAAATTAGACATTTCCTTATAATTTTAATGAGGGAGTTATCATGTAAAATTCCCAGTGAAAGTTTCGATACAATAAGGATGTGTCAAGAATTCCTCATTATGACACATAAACCTAATTTATTTACTGACCTAATATCATACCTATATTTTACTTCTACATATTCCTTGGTATGTACTACATTTAAAAACATGATAAATAAATTTAGTGTAAGAAGAAGGAAATTATGATTCATGATGAATATATAGTATTCCTTATCTTTAGAGTAGAGAAAAAATCATCTGAGACATGTATAGATCCACCCATAACATCTCTGCTGAATGGGATTCTTGGAGAAGAAGAGAAAACAAAATATAGGGATGGAGATTGTAATATTATAATTGAGGATGTACCTATCACATAAGAATGTATTGACGTATTTCCTAAGGAATTAATTAGACATCCACCATAGTGTGAAGTTGAGTGCTCCATTAATTTAATACCTATTGTAAGACCAATATCAATGAATCTATATAGAATAGACACTATGGAATTAGTGGATATGAATAAACAACTAGAGGAGTTGTGTGATAAAAGATTTATTCTCCCTAGTGTTCTACCACGGGGATACCCTATTATCTTCATTAAGAAGAAAGATATATCCATGTGGATGTACATTGATTATAGATAAATCGGTGCTATTAAGATAAATAACAAGTATCCTATGAAACACATTGATGAATTATTTAATAAACTTCATGGAGCCCAATATTTTTCATAGATTGATATTTGTTATTGGTATCATAAATTTTGAGTAAATAAGGAAGTCATTCAAAAGAAAACATTCTGAGTGAGGTATGGACATTATGAGTTTATATTAATACCACCTGGATTGGATAATTCACCTTATTTTTTTATGGATCTAATGAATAGAGTATTCAATGAATATCTCTATGATTTTTATAGTATTAATTAATGATATCTTGGTGTATTCTAAAATCTATGAGGACCATTACAATCACTTGAATATTATTATTGAGATTCTCAAAAGAGCATAGTTATATGGGAAATTTAGTAAGTGTGATTTCTATCTTCAATATATTTCTTTTCTTAGCCATATTATCTCCAAGGATAGAATCTCAGTTGATCCTGTGAAGAAAAATGTAGTCATATAATGGCCTACACTAATGAACATAACTGAGGTACATATTTTTATTAGTTTGGAAGGTTACTTTTAGTGATTCTTTCAGAATTTTTCCCAATTGACTAACTCGTTAACCCAACTTACACATAAAGGAGTTAAGTTTTTTTTGGAAAAAGGAATGTAAATAATATTTTGATGAATTGAAGAGGATATTGGTCAATGCTCTAATTTTGACTCTACCATTTGGAAATAACGAATTTGTGATATATAGTGATGCATAGAAGAAGGGACTTGGTTGCGTACTAATGAAAAATGATAAAGTTATTACATATGTATTAAGGCAATTTAAGACTCAAGAATAGAAATATCCAACCCATGATCATGAGTTTTTAGCTATAATTTTTTGCTTTAAAGATATGGAGACATTATATTTATGGTGAAAGATGTGATATATAAATGGATTATAAAAGACTAAAATACATATTTTCACAGAAATAGATCAATATGAGACAAAAAATATGGTTCAAGCTACTCAAGTATTGTGATTTCTCAATAAAATACCACCCAAGAAAAGTAAATAAGGTAGAAAATGCATTGAGTGGGAAGTATCATGGAGTTTTGAACCAAATTAGGATTGAGAGAGATCCTATATCCATGGATATAGTAAATATAGATATGAGAATTATTATGGTAGGATAGAAATAACTCAATTTAAAATTATTATTAAACCATGTTTATTAATATAAAAAGTTATCAATCTTATGATGAGTACTTTAAGAAGAAAATTAAATATTGAATGAAGGGTAATTAACAGACTTAATTTTTGAAGATGTTATTATAAAATTTGTAAAGAGATTATGTGTTCCATCTATCATGAGATAAAAATTTAATTGTTGGATGAATATTATAGATTTAACTTCTATATACACCCTAATAGCACAAATATGTATAGGGATTTGAGGGAATATTTTTGGTGGGATAACATGAGTAAGAAATTGTTGATTATGTGTCCAGATGTTTGATTTTTCAACAAGTGAAAGCTATGAGATCAAATACTAGAGGATTCATGAAACCTAATCCTATTACTATGTTGAAATGGGATGAAATTACTATATAATTTTTCACAGGGCTACTAAGTAATCCTAGAAATAATGATTCAATATGAGTTAACATCGATCTCCTAACCAAATCTGCACATTTCCTCACTATAAGAGAATATTTACCTCTTGATCAGCTCACAAGGGTCTATATTAATGAATTTATATGAATTCATGGTGCAAATATTTCAATAATGTCTAATCATGATCCCCTTTTTTACATTTAAATTATGGAAGTATCTTCAAAAGGATCTTGATATTGAGCTTCATTTGATCACTGCCTACCATACTCAAACTTATGGAGAGTCCAAAAGGACTATTAAAATAATGGAAGACATATTTAGGTTATAATAACTTGAATTTAAAGGTATGTGGGATAAATATTTACCTTTTTTAGTTTTCCTATAACAATAGTTTCCATTCAAGTATTCAAATGGTACTATATGAAGCATTATTTTTAAAGAGATGTTGTACTCTAACTTGCAGGGATGAATTTGGTGAAAGGAAACTTATAGTCCCAAAAATTGTTGAAGAGACAAAAATAAAGGTAAAGGATATTTATGTTCACATTAAATCACCTCAAAGTATTCAGAAGAGTTATGCAGATAATTAGAGGATAGATTTGTAATTCCAAGTGGGAGATCATGTTTTCTTGAAAGTGTCTCCATGGAATGGTGTTATAAGGTTCAGTAATAAGGGAAAGCCAAGACCTAAGTACATAAAACCCTTTTAAATCCTTGAGATAACTATATTCCACATACATGACTTATTTTAAAGTTAAATTTCATTTAATTTCTATTCATGCTTTGTTTTTGGGGTTTCCCAAGCTTTTATGGAGGAATAAGTGAGTTTTCATGAATTGGGTCAAACTGTGAGCCCAATTCCAGATTTAAAAATAAATTTTGATTACTTTATAACTCCTTTATTTTTCAACATTTGTCATCCATTCTAATTTATACTTGTCATCCCCTGAACTATGAGCACCAAAAAATTAATTTGGACCATTTAGAAATCTATAATCATGGTGGATTTTAGTTTTTATTTAAGGGATTGGGCCTGCCTGAAAGCCCATTTCCTGCATTAAAAATAATTTTTAATTATTTAATAACTCATTCTATTTTTAAGTTTTTTCGGTGATTCCTACTCCCAACCGAGCCCACTTACGTAAGTCGCTCCCCCATTCTCTCCTACCTCAATTTGGAGCTCAATAGAATTGTGAAACTGGGAGATAATTCTCTAGATTTCACAAATATCCCAGATTTGAAGAGGTAAATTGATCCTTTCATAACTCCTTCTATTTTTACTCTTTCCCCCCCATTATAGTTCCTACATGACCTCATAATCTGTTTTCGAAACTCCCTTAAATTTTTAGCTGTTTTAAAATTCATATTCTGGTGGGTTTTGGGTCGTTTTCTTCAATATTGTTTTGGGTAAGTGTTTCTCTCTTCAATTCCTTACTTCTCCTTAGGGTTTACCCCCTCTTTCATGAATTTATAGAGTATACAGAAGTTAGGGTTCATAAATAGGGTTTTTATTGGGGTATTGTTGGTGAAATATTATGGTTTAGGGTTCGTTTTCACATTATTGTGGTACGATGGAGGTGCGGTCGAGGTTTCACACCAAGATTCAAGGGTTTTGACTCAAAAGGTAGGTGATTCCATTTATAACCATTTTATGATGAGTTATCTTACTTGGTTTATTAATTTATTATGTTTAAAATCTGTTTTGTGTGGTGTAAAAACTATTTTTGATGGATTTAGTTAAGTGTTTAATTTGGAGTTGCATTTTTTCTTGGAATTGGGTGCTTTTCATGCATGGCTCTTTAGGAAATGTTTGGATGTATTTTATAAAATATGAAAGTGATTTATTAGTGTTGAAAGGGGATGAAAATTCTGTTTTATTAATTCCTTAATGTCATGTGGGCATTTTAATGGGGTTTTTGAATGGTTTTAATGTGTGAAACCTTGTTGTACTTCTTGAACGTGATTTGTGAAAACATGTGTTTTTCATGTGTACCTTTTGTGGTATTGTTTGAGGTATTTTTTTAAAACTTGGGGGTTGGTTTAATAAATGTTTTTAGGGATTAAAATTATGTTTTGGATTGTTATTGTTATGGTTTTGGTCTTGAATGAGGGTTTTGAAATGGGTTTTGTATGCAAACCATGGTTGTACCTCTTGGGTTGGTTTTATAAAAATTGTAAATGATTTAATGAGTTACACAAAGTATGAAATGGTTTCTTATGTACTGTTTTGGTGATAGTATGTTTCTAAAATGAGTTTTTGAAACATAAATTGGTCAGTTCTATTGTAAAACATTTTGGCAATGTTTTATAATTTGTCGAGGTGATTTATGAAATTGTGATGTGGGTGTGAAACATGTTTTCAGGATGTTTTGCGTGAGTGTGATGTAAAAAATAGAATTTGTTTATGAAAAGAGTATTATGTAACATGTGAGTGGGATGTTATGTGATGTTTAACATCTTGGGAAATATTTTATAAAATTTTTGACAGATTTTTTGAATTGTGAAAGATGTGCAAAATGTGTTGTGGGCTATTTTTGGTGTGAGTATGATTTCAAAATTCATTTGAATGAAAAAGTGGATTTTTAGACTTGTGTGGTATACATGTGGGATGTTTGGTGAATTTGTGATGTGAAAATGATATTTGAATGTGAAAAGTATATTTATTGACTTGTTCAACTTGTCTGATCACAAGGGGAAAACCTGGGTATCTAAGTGGGTGGATGTGTACTAGTATGCTAGTGAATCCGTGGGGTTTGGCCTCAGTTTCACTTAGCAAGATTGACGCTTAAAACTCTAAATAAACTATGATGATGATGATTGGGGACCAATAGGTTATGGGCATGTTCCCTACTAGTGGATCATGCACGAGAACAGATATTGTGATGGTTACTCTCACTGAGATATGAGGTACCTGGGACCCACAACGAGATAGTGCCTAGGGGTTATTTCCTATTTCTTGTGATCATTAGTTACTTTGTGATTACCGTCGGCATACGGTATGGTTGGATGGAAAATTCAGTAGTGTTTTCATTATTTTTAAAAGTGTTTATTCTTAATGATAAACCACTTGAAAACTATTTTAATTTTTAAGTTGCATCTTTTAGAAACTGTAACTAGCATTTCCTATTTATGAAAACTTGCAAGATTTTATTCTTTGAATGTTTATCACATGAAATATCTTAGTGGTGGTATCCTACTGGGTATTGGATCACACCCTACTTACACCCTTGGGTGTAAGTAGACTTGGTTATTTTTGTTGTCGTAGGTTGGGTACAATTTTTTTAGTTCAAGTGGTTCGGGATTCTAGCAGGTCCTTGGTGGTGAAGTCTTGTGAAGATGGCTTAAGGGCGGTGCCCATTTCCATGAGGGTTATTGGGATGTTTCCTTTTGGGTTTTTACCTTTGTTATAGTCTTATTGAGTTGCTTTAAAATATGTAATTCAGTTCTGAATTTTTGTAAAAGATTGTTTGGTTTGAAAAATCCAGATTTATTTTATTGGATTCTTTTGTTGTTTTAAGTTTATAAACTTGGGTAAATCGTTCCCAATTCTCATTTTACGATACCCGGGCACTTGTGCCATCCCATGGGGATTGGGAACACCCTTTGTTCCTTCTCATGTGCTGGGTTTGGTGTCGGTTTTGGCGATGACCAGATTTGTTTTGTGACATTAGAGTTGGTTCTTATCATTTTTCAATACCACCAAGACTCCCAAAAGTACATGATGTGTTCCATATATCACTGTTAAGGATGTAAATTCCAGACCCAATGCATGTGATCACATCTAATGAAATAATATTGGATCCTGATCTATATTATTATGAAGAAACCATAAATATTCTTGATACTAGAGACCAAGTTTTGAGTAATTTCATGACTAAATTGGTTAAGGTACTTTGGAGAAATCATAAAAAGGAGGAAGTAATGTGGGAACTAAAGGATATTATTAAGAAGAACTACCCTAATCTCTTTAGAAGGTAATACAAAAAAAATTTTGAGGATGAAATTTTTGTATGATGGAATAATGGAACACCCCAATAAATTATGATTTATTTACTTTTAATCTCTTCGATATCTTATAATGCATGCAATACCGATTTTAAACATACTTTATTAAAATATTATTTAAAAATGGCCATTATAACCCAGATGTTAAGTTGGAGGTTATAGATAGTACTAACTAAATTATAAAAATTTCATGGTTTATAAATGTGTAAAATAAGTCAAATGTATATTTTTTGATTAGAAATTAAATAGGAATAATTTGAAAGAAAACAAAATATTTTCCGAAAAACTGTATTTTTCTAAAAGGTGGTTTAATCCCGCTTTTCACACATAATTTAAAATTAATTTTTACTAATTTTAAATAATTTATTTTATAAAATGGAATTTATTTTTGAAATAATCATATCAAAATTATCTTAGTGTGATTTTTTTTATTTTATAAAAATTTCCATTTTTTGATGAATAGTAAAAAATACAGTTTTTTTAAAACGGATTTTTCATTTTAATTATTTACAAACAATTATATTTTAAATTAATTTTAAGATAATATTAGTTCAATTATATTATAATAAATAAAATTTATGTCATTTTAATCAATTTCATATTGAATTTTGATCTTAAAACCTTCTATACATATGAGAATTTTCTCTTTGGAAACCCGTTTTTCATCACGCGTGTAGGTATAATTTTAAATTGGATTATACCACTTATATGAATTAAATTTTAAAAAATGGATTAAATATTTTTAATAATAATAATTTATTTTATATAATAAGTTAAAATTATTTTTTGACCATTAAGAATAGTACAAGTAGTAAAAATTAATTAACGCGGTTATGGTAAAAACTGTTTTACTGGGGGGATAAACTAAGACGACAAGGGTTAAAAATGACCTAATAACTTTTAAAAAATACATTTTATGGATATATTTTGACCATATATCCTCTAATGTTCTATAATAAACCATTTTTAGGCTTTTTATATGATATGAATGCGGGTGTAATTAATTATTTTAAAACATTCCATGTGTGTCCTCTCCCCCACTTATAAAAGGTCACCCCTCTCCTCCTCTATTTACTCTTACAATGACATTTGGATCATCCAATACCCACTCAAATAACTTACTTAACCCTATAAAAATATCCCAGATCCATTTGTTTGATCATAAATCCATCCTAGTAAGGATTTTGGTGCAAACCAAAGGCAGTACCCTAAAGAAGAGGTAATGTTCTTAAATTAGTTTTTTCATTTTATTTACTCTTCCACCTCCTTAAAATATTATTTAATAATTATAGAATAACAAAAATATAATATACCATATACTAAGATGTTACTATGTTAATTTCATAACCTACATCCATCTTCTCCTCCATTAAATGGGAAATGAAACTATCGATCGTGTATATGGTGGACTACCGCCTCGCGAATCAATATAATTTGTTTTCCATCACCACCTTTCAAGAATAAATATAATTATGGATTAGAAACATTTATATAATATTTATTATATCATTATACTTTTGGAATTATAATATAACATACAAATTCTTACTTTCAATTTTGTTTAAAATATGATAACGTCGGTCATGTGTACGACGTACTACCTCCTCACGAAGCGATGTGATTTTTTTTTCACTTACACTTTATATGGAAGGTAATAAGGATAAATTTAATGAATATATGTGATATATATTACATGATATAAATTCTATAATATTAATATATCACCCATTTCCTTACCCTTTCACTCATTATGGGAATGATATCGTCTCTTGTGCGTACGTATGATCTATCATCTCCACAAAGCGATGCGATTAATTTTCCATGTAAAAACTTCAAGAATGATTATAAAAAATGTATATAATAATTAAATATGATATTTATAATATTAATACCATTATTTATATTATTTTACTATATAATATGTTCCAGAAATTAATTTCATGACAAAACACGTATGAGAAAATAAGGCAATTCACACCCAAAATAATGAAAATAATGAAATTTTATTTACAAATGGGTGGTAAAATATTATAAGGGGACCATATATAATATTATAAATATGAATATGGTTATGGTATAAAATTTGTAATATTATTAATACTATTATATACAATGTTAAATCATGTTCAACTAAAAGTAAGCGTGAGGTAAGAGACTTCATCTCAATTTCCCTTCATTGAGGAATATTTTATTTTTGTACACCTAATTTATTTTATATAGTGTAAATAATACCCATTTTACATGTAATATAATGTATCATTAATAATTCATGGAATTTTAAGTTTCAATTTTAATTATTTCATCCAAGGGTATTTGACATTAAAATTACCAAGCAGTAAGGGATTTCGTCTAAATTTGATTTCATTGGGACATATATGTTAATATGAACCTATTAACTTTTATGTGGTGTATATACAAACCCTTTTATTTATTTAACATGAATAAATATTTATTCATGATTATTTATGTCTCCTTTCATGTTAATTCTATACAGGGTTACAATTTAAAAGTTACTGAAGAGGTGAATATTATTGTACAATCTCTCTTTATTTTGTGATTGTTTACTTTCTCTTAAAACATTCACTTTATTATGATCATTTTTATTAGAAATTAAATTTATATTAAATATAAATATTCTTCATATCATGGATATGATTATTTCCTAAAACTTATACCATTTTTATAAATAGTGTTTTCTTTGAAAGTTATTTGATTATCTGAGGAAATATTGATAAATATGTATTCTTTACCCAATATAGATATTGGATTTTATGGAACATTATTTATGAATAAAATAGATTATTAGTTATATGAGGAATTATTTTGACATGAATATATTAATGGGGACTGGTTATAGATAACCCCACTATGCATCGACATGTCTCATGAGGCAAATCAGTTAGCCAAATCAGATGGATTTTGACCCAGTAGTGTTAAAATGACTTGTGAAAGAACTTGATTGTAGAGCTATCATGATTTATAAGATCATGAAATCCAATATTTAAGCATTTAATTCCTCGAGAATTAATTTATTATTATTATTATCCATTCTATTTCATCTATGATATTATATTTATATTCATTTTATTCTCATTTTATTGATTAAATGGAATGTGTTTTTAGTTATTTACCTTTACATATTGATTCTACCATATCAAATTATGATAGTCAAGTTATTGATTAAATAGAATGTTTTTTCACTTATTTACCTTTCCATATTGATTATTATTTTTTGATTCATGATAGCTTTCTCTGTATGTACCCCTTATTGAGTATTTTATCTCACCCTTATTTTGTTTCCTTTCCCTAGGATATAAATAAGAATTATTGGAATGAGTTCAAGGATGCTAAATAATTCCTATTACTATGTTTTTTATTTTATTTTCGTAGTGTAAAATGGGTATCATATTTGTGTCTAGTTTTCCAAAATTGCTAAACTAATCGGTCCTTCAAGATTTGACCCCTTGTATCTATGACAATGTAATAAAGTAGGAACCAACTCTAGGTTACTAGAGTTTGTGTTGTTATAGGGTTCTTCATGAATGATATGTTATTAATGAATAAGAAGAGGAAGAATTTGTCCCTTCTATCTTTATAGATTTTGATATCCCAGACCTTTGATTAAAATGGAACCCTCACATTAAATTTTATGGACTTGGTGTAATGATGAATTTATTTCAGATATTAAAATAAGACATATCAAACATATAGGTTGATGACACGTGTATAAAACCTGCTTGATGAGATATCATGACAAAGTGAATTTTCATATGATATTGTTTTCATTGTGACATATCTCCTTCCTCTACGGGTGCCTTCACTTATTTCTAGAAAATAATCTTGTACTTTAGGTAAGCTTACCTAATGTCACTAATTAATAGGCCTAGAGGATCACACAAAATGTTTTCTATTGGCCTTGGTTAAATATTAGTTATATTTAACATTTAGAGTCAAAAAAATTCTCCAAGCAGAGATGTAATATTTATTTAGAATTTATTGATCACAAATACTATATAAATATTCATTCATAGGGTAATTATTTAATTACACTAATATATATCATTTATTTATATCTTATTATTCACAAGGTAATAAATAATTATTTTTTCATTAATAAATAATTTATTATACAAATATTAAATAAATATTTATTCCTTAGACCATAAATATAATATTTATTTATTTATTGAATGAGTAATATTTATTTACGAGACTATAAAATAATATTTATCATTGTTTTGGTTTAGGCACACCATGAAATAAAATAATGATATTATTATATCACATGGAATGGGGTTTATTTAGGGTTTAATATATTATTAAGGGATAATGTGAAATTAATTAAACATTAAACCCTACACCTAGATCTATAAATAGACTATTATGTCATCTGTGAAGAGGTTAATAAGTGTGGACAACATTATCATCCCTAAATAATTATCTCTTAATAAATAATGTCTCTAGGATTTTCTCTCAAACTCAATAGATTCACTCATCCTCCTTCCCCTCCTCTTAATACAGAGAGATCAAGAGACGACCCTTTCAGAATAAAGAGATCTTAGTAGCGGTCATGAAAGCATCGTAAGATGATTTATACCTCCATTCTATCACCCATAGTACCATCAACAACATTCTAAGATCAAAGGACCATGTGTACATCACTACTAGAGGGGATCTACTTTGGGTACTCATCAATGCAATGAAAATACAACTAAATTATTTTTAGATGTTCAACACCCACATTAAAGAAAGAACTCAAGGATGATGTATTTATTATTTCTATTAAATTAATTTTAAATTAACATGAAAAAATATACTCTCTTGATTCTGGAGAAAACATTTATCAATATTATTTAGAAAAATTTCACTGGTCATAATGTTCATCCTCAAGTACATTGTTGATTTTCCAATGAATCCGAAAAAAATTGAGTTTCCATTGGTCCAATAGGCATTTCCACTACGTTAAAAACCTAAAAGTGTAATAAGATCTATATTATGTTTAAATTTATAATTATTTAAGTGATTTTTGATCGTTTACTTGTTTAAAAGTTAGTTTTAATTTCAATAAATTAATTATTATAATTCGATTTCCAAGATCTCTTCTTCCCCTATTCATTTCTTAGTCATATAACCCAGATCTGGTTATAAATTGACAAATAACATCTAAAGAACTCATCTAGAGGTGTTGAATATTCTGGTCGAATAATACATGAGTGCACATTATATATCCCTAAGGTACACATCATGTATCCTAGTACATTGCACCAAGGTGAACCATGGGTTCCATGGGATGTTGTATAATAACTATATGCAAATGTATTAAATACACTTTTCATGTTGAACATAATAGTTTGAAAGATGACATGTTGGACTACAACTCATGTAACTAGGTTTCAAACCATGTATTCCATGTGTTTCCATGTCGCAAAACACATGGTAAAATATGCATTGTGTATTAATTACACAATGCATAAAGACTAACATTCATGTAATAAGGAGGTTACACAATGTGTGTCAGTTTTACACACTGTGCACCTTAAAAATTTCCATTCATAAATTTATTTTTAGTCCCTAGAAGTGTATCACAAATATACGATGAGTGATATACATGGTGTATAGATGGATATACATGCTGTGTACCCAACATATTTACATGGAAAATAAAAAAGTAATTTATTACTCCATTAAACCACATTATTTTATGTTTTGTGTGTCATTTATTGACAATACATTTCATATGATAGATTTTATATGATATTAAATGCTTAATTAATTCCATATAAATAAGTATTTACAAGTCATACATGGACTTCACATACTGTATACTCTATGTGTATTAAATCGGTATGAAAAATGTAATTTTCAAGTGTTCCATGTGTTATTTATTGATGGTATATTCTATGAAATTATGTCACATGTTGTGTACTCGATATGTCAAATAAGTACTCTTTGCGTTTCTTCCAAGTACAAGTCATGTACTAATTCTATTAAATTTTAAATAAATTTTATTTGTTAAATTTATTTACCATAACAGTGGATGGGTATATTTAAGAAATATTAGATAGATATTAATAAATTAATTAACTAATTAGATCATTAAAAAGATTAATTTTCATGAATTTTACCTTAATAAAAGATTGAATCGAAATGAATGATAGTCAATTAATTCTAGATGTGTATTTATTGAATAATTGAATGATCATGATATTAGAATGACCTGCATATGTGTTTGGTTTCCTTTAATTTATTTATTTCATAGGGTTTTAAAATTATTATTATTAAATTAAATTTATAGCTCACGATTCAACCCTCCCTCCTTAATATGCATAGGCTTATGTGCCCACAATTTATTTTATAGAACCCCCCTTCTAGATCCCTTAACCTATCTATGATATAAATTTATTTTAAGGATGAAGTTATCAGGTGTATAGAGTTAGTTCAAGATGGATTTGAGGTGAAACCAAATCAAGGAAATACACATAACATTGGTGGAATATTGCGACTCAAACCCAAATCGACTCAAGAAGTTTTTTCCCTAGGGAAAATGGTTTATTTATTATCTTCTTAATAAAAAAACCACTAGTTAAAGCTCATGATCATGTCACATTTTATTTATTTTATTTCTACAAGATGAATGATTTATTTTATAGTCAGACCGTGATTAGTTAAATAAATGGATTAATATACAAAAATGAAATTAAAATAAAAGGATTATGCATAAATATTTTATCGACATATGATTAATCCCTAAAGTAAAATCCACTTAATATTAACAAGATAAATTAAAGGATAAAATAAGAAAATTTCCACATAACAAACAAAAATCTATCAATAATATATTTAGTCATACTAATCCTTCCATTACTTGATTAAGAATAAAACCATAGAACTAATTGTTTACATGGATATATTTTAGACACTTAATTTTTTTGGGGAATTCTTATGAGGGCGATGAAAGCTCAAATTTTCCTAAATTTTTAACTATTTTCATTAAATTTAACCCCCATTATTAATTCAAAAACTGAGTAATTAATTCATTTTTGACAATTTTTTGAAATATATACTTTATTGAAAATTGGCTTAAAATGTGAACTTTTAGTGATTTATTTAATTTTATGATTTAAATGAGAAGCCATACTTTGATTTTGAATTTTTCAATTCAATTGTTTTATTCAATTTTAAAATTAATTTTTGATGAATAAATTGAATTTGATTTTAAACTATGAATTTTTAAATAGAGAAACATTAACTTAGAATTTAAAATGTGTTTTAAATGATAAAAATTAATTGTGTGGTAAAAACTAATTTAAATTTGTTAATTTAAAAATTAATTTGGAACTTACTTTGGTATTACTTATTCAAATGAATTTAATTTTATTTTCAATGTTTTTATTCAATTTAAATTTATTTTTGACAAAATACTACACTAAAAAAATATCTTTGTGAAATGTAGGTCAAAAATAAAAAAAATTAGTAAAGGGTAAAACTTTCATGATCCACCCTACTTCAATATCCTACTTCTATAGATAGTTATTCCATGATAGAATCTCTATTTACATGGTTAATATTCCATGATACCATTTATCCTTGCCCAATCATCCTTCCGTGCTGCTTATTCCATGGTAATCCACACACCAACCGTGCTTGATGACTTCCTGTAAGATGGCTTCCCAACTGATCGTGCCTTCCTCTGTCTCTTCCCATGGTCGATCAACCCGTCACACCTCACGGTCAACCACAAATGTAGTTTTAAAGTTACCATGCACCTCTTGATTGACCGAACCCTCATTCAATCGACCACATCTCAAAGTCAACCAAAAATGTAATTTTCAAGTTACCATTCACCTCTTGATTGACCAAACCCTCATTAAATTGACCAAACCTCTATATCATGGTCACTAAAATCCTCCAAGTTCAAGGCTTCACAATACCAATACAGAACTGGACATGGGTGAATTGATCAAAACCAAATAAAGAAATGAATAAGTAGATCTTTTAGAAGTTTGACCATGGAATCTGGAGAACTCCAAATCTATGGAAGTGAAGAGACTCCAAGACCATGTGGAGAATCGATGAGGCTAAATTTAAGAGTCATCCAAACTCACTCTTAGTGAACCTGATTGATCCAAGACACCAAATCTGAAGCTGATGATTGATTCATGATAAAATCAGCTGAGGAGGAGAATGCATTCACTACTTGAGGATGAAGACCACTAATTTTGAGTTTTATCACGATATGGTATTCAATGAATGAGTGAAGGTTGATTGTTGACTTAAAAAATATCTACCCATGTTTGGAAAAAGCCAACCCAAGCATTATGTTTATTGTTGCTATCTTTTCCCTATGCTACTTGAAGATGTTGAGACCCCAATCACCCTTGATGCACCAAATGTGAGGTTTAATTTAGGTCTCTATAGTTGGTATCATAGCAAGGTTTAACTACTTTTGGAAACACAAATGATAAATATTTAGTGATAACCCTTAGTATATGCCTATATATAGGAAAACATCCAAAGTTGTGGTAAATACAGAAGTGTGATTTTATTAGAAAATATATCCCTTTTTTTATACTAGTAAGTGGATTCGTTTGTGGCCTAGATTCACTTAGGGGTAACAACACTGAATGGGATAGATTAGGTATTAACTCAATCATCATTGGTGTATAATGATTGATCCATTCAGGATGATTATATCACTAAGAGGGGGAGGGGGTGAATCAGTGATAATTTTTCTTTTATGTTTACATGAAACAACCCTCATTTTCTATTAAATATTTAATTCCCTACTAAAAAAATTCAGACACACATCCAAAGGAACACAAGTATTTACAACGTTAACAATTCAATAATAAAAACTACATACTTGGTATGGTTTGGAGATAATACAATACCACACAATACAATATAAATAAATCCTTGGAATACAATTATTAGGATATACCCTTTCACTCATGTAGCACTTTGAAGACAATCTAAAAGTGCATGTGCACCCTCTTAGCACAAATAGGGTAATTAAATATTTGTGTAAAAAAACATGTTACATGTGCTTCTTTTAAATTACCACAAGTGTATTCAATTGAAAAAAAATTCTTCACTTTCTTATCTAGAAGATGGTAAGAACCTCATGGACTTCGTAATGAGAAATCAGTCTCATTTATCAATCCAATCTTCCCACTCTAATTCTTCAAATTTGTTTCTCAAATCCAATTTTCCAATCTGATGGATATAGCTCTGTCAGAATATAGTTGAAAAAATTTAGAATAATTTCTTCCTCAATAAGGAAATACTAATAAGTAAATCCTAATATGATTATCCAGTCCGATACAATGACCATCCAAATACGATAACAAGAATAATCCAATACACATATGAATACGATGATCAACTGAATACAACATTGTGATCTTATCTCTTATCCTTTCACTTCTCTTCTTCAAAACTTCTTCAATAAAAGATCAATATGGAAAAATTATTCTTTCCTTAGAAAGTCTCTAATTCTATCTCTTAACATGAAAAATACATCTATGTTAGTGATAAATAAAATTAGAAATTACTTCTCCCTTTTATAGGTGATCCATGGATAGTTTTGGTAAGAATCCCAAAAATTTTCCTGGTCACCCAAATTTCCCTAATTTTTATGTTTCCTAGAATTTAGGGTGAATTTTGACCTTGTAAAATCTTTCGACTCTTCTTGAATCTTCTATCATCTTCATCTCTTACTTATACTTTCTTTTTAATCGCCAATCTGAATTCAATTTGTGAATCTGATTTTCTAAATCCGATTACTTCAATACAATTCTCTGTACCAATTTAAGAAAACAAAATATTCTTTGAATTTCAATATCCCCTTCGAAAATGCATCCAACTCTTTTCTTTAGAAAATTTATAGATCCACTTGATTGATAAAAAAATTAATTCAACCCTTTTAAAATTATTAACTACAATATTGATCGGTCAATGTCATTATGATTTTCATCGACTTCAGCCAAATTCCCTTTCCATCAATCTTTGTTGTAAATAGTTTATGCAAATGATGAATACAATGGACTGGTGTCAACAACTTTGGATTTAGAAACTTCATTCGAAAAATTATGATTGTATCACTAATTCCTTCATGAATTTGAATACATTTGATAATAGCTTCAGTATTATCAGACTTACATTGGAAAGTATCATAACTTTTCATTCTTTTTAGCTTATTTCTTTCCTTCTCATCTTGAGTATGTTTTTTTAGAAAAAAATTGTCCCAAATAAAATCAAGAATAATATGATTTTCCTGATTATGATCTTTCAAAGTACCATTATCTTGGATACGATCATTCTGAGTATGATTAGATTGGATACGAATAGGTTGAATATGATCTTTGGCACCCAAATCTGATTAATCTAAATATAATTGGTATCATCTCTTTCACTTAATATTTCTTCCATCAAGCCTGCATCATAAGTTTCATATCTTACTTATGATTTATGATAATTACAAAATCAGAAAAGAATTGTCACATTTGATTTATCGTAGTCATATAGACTCCAATTCTTTGATTATGATCAAACATTCTATACCAGATTTGGTGTGGGTCCAATGAACATTTACTTCCAGTAATATTATTCCTCAATATGATTGATCCTTTCATTCTAGATTCAGTGTGAATCAGATGAGCTATTTTCTCTTGAATATGATGTCCTTTTAAAGCATTTTGAGTCTGATTCTTCAAATATGACGGACAATCTAAATTTATCCAAATAAAATGTGATTCATAATTCCTTTCTTCTTTGCTAGAAAAACCAATCACTAACAAAATTATACCTGATTACGATGGTGAATTCAATTTCCAACAACTTCTGAATTTTTATCAATATCCCAATCTAATGAATCATATTGACTCATCTAGATGTCTTGGATCTGATGCTGAATACAATTATCATATTTTTGATTCTAGATCCAATACAAAAATTTACTCAATATACTTTCTTTCTTCAACATATTTATCGATTGATAAAAATACAACCAAAACAAAACTTGGGCCTAAAAATCTCCCCCTTTTTATTTATTATCAATACCCACTTCAACCACTTTAACTACTTGAAAAAAATAAGTGATATTTTTTTTTCTTTTCTCATTTTTTATTCTCTCCATTCCTTTCTTGACCCCCCTATTTATTGTATCTCCCTCCTTATTGACAATCAAATTCAAAGGGGCCATCATGAAAATTTCCTCCCTTATTAACAAATGATAACATTTACAGATGTTGGAACTTTTCATCTCTGAATCTTTAACGTTTTCTTCAACATAGGTATCACATGAGTTTCTTAAAAAATTACCTTTTAAATAAACAACTCTAGTCTATGTGGGCGAACCTAGTATAGAAAACAAGAGTTTATAATCAAGGTGATCAATGTTTTCCATAAAAAAACTTTCATGTAATATCCTTTTCATGTTTCTTTCAACATTCTCATGATTTTGGAAATCCTTGAAATAATTTGTTTAAGATAAAAGTAACCTACACCCATCTCAACAAACATATTTGAATGTTCAGGTGTATAACAACACAACTTTTTTCAAAAACTCATATTTTTCATAACCTCATTAATTTCTTTTCAAAGAATAGTAAGAGACTCATAAATTATATATATTTTATTTAAACTCCTTCAATTCCCTACAAGTTAGTACAAGTATACAAAGATTTTGGGAATAAAGAGGAATCTTTATTGTTCTTTAGAAACAACAATCAGACTGAGTGTCCTCTTTCAATATTGACCTTTTATTCTTATTCTTTGATTTTGTATTGGATGTATTTTATTTTTCTTCTCATCCTTATAAAAATTTATAATGACTTTATTATTTATAGAATCTTATAATGACGATTTCAAATTTTCTTCATCTTTAGTAACATCTTTTTTATAATCAGTTTGTAACATTTTTTCCATGCCTATCTTTTGTTATGGAAAGATAGTTGAACAGATTGTGATACCATGCTCTTATTTCCCATATCCACAATATGTTGATACCACTGTTCAACTTTCCTTGTATCATTAGAATTCTATTTCTTCCCCTTTTCTATTTCTATTTTTTTTGATTCCTCTAACTTTCTAGCCAAGTCAACACGTTCTAGCCAAATAAATAAGCACTTTTTCTTTTCAAACTTAGTAGGTATTATTTTATTAGCTTTCAAAACATCTGGATTATAATAATTATTTAGTATATTTTTTATGTTGGTAATAAAACAAGACATCCTTCAACAATATTTCCAAGTTTCTCACATCTTTTACAAATTTTTTCCAAATATTAGAACCGATTTTAAACTTTTACACACACTTCTCATGTTTCTTTCAGACATTCTTTTTATATTTCCTCTTTTGAGAGAATTTACTCCCCCTAAAACTTTGCCTTTTATATCCTATGGAATAATTATAATGTAATTGGTTGAACTAACACATATTAGTCATGTGTCTGAATCCACCACAATACCAGCAATGGATATAGAAGTAATATTTGCCTCTGAAACTTCCATACTGACTAGAATTGTAAATATGTTTCTCATAAGCCTTGTTGTATTTCTTTTCTAAGCCACAAAACTTTATATTATCAATCAGAGTCTTTATTTTATTTTCTGCTTTATCAAAACTAGAAGCATTTTAAACTTTTCTGGATTCATATTATTTCAAAAAAAAATTCAGATTCTGAGTTCTTTAAGACTTCTGAATTCTCAACTTTGTTGTTCTTGGCTACATAAATAACTTTCCCAGCTTTCCTCTTTTTAGAAAAAATTTCATATTTCTTATCAACCTTTGAAGATATATTTTTTTGATCCTTATCAGGTTTATATTTTTGAGAACATTCCCCAAATTTATAGATAGAGTTTTTGAAACATGTATTTCTCTGTTCATCTTTTAAAAGTTTTTTGTTAGACAAGTTACAACTCTTCTTCTTCTGTCTTCAGCTTAACCGCCAAATAATTATTATGATTATTTTCTTCCACAATAGATTTCTTCAAGTCATCAATCTATTTCACCAGCCTTACTTTCTCATCAGTAAAATATTCTTGATTCCCTGTTGAGGAATATTCATCTTCCATTTTTTTTCTTTTCAAGCCTTATAATCATTCTCAAAAATTCTTTAAGATTTTATTTCAAATGATGTTAAAGTTGAGTTTCCTCTTCCTCATAACCATTGATTATAAATTATTCATCATTAATTATTGTAATAAAAGTATTCTCAATACCATATTAAACATAATTTTCAGATTCAGATTCATTTTATTATTCTTTAGAACAACTACTTTCACTGTTATAAGAAATCTCCTTATTAACTATAGCAATAAACATGATCTCTTAAACATCATTTGTAACCTCCTCACTATAATAATTATTAAAAAAATCTTCTTCTTTTGGATTTAGTGAACTTATTATCTTCCCACTTGGAATATAATTTTTCTTTATCACCCTTTTTATTCCAATATATTCTCAATCTTCTTTCTTATTCTTCACTTTCTTCTTCATAATTTTCTTCTTCATTACCTCTTTGAGGAAAATTGGAAGAAAAATACCTAATTTATCCACATCCAATAAATTTTAAGGGAAGTTTCTCTTTTTATTTACCTGTACATATTTTCAAATTCCTAGAAAACAAGGATAAAATTTCATAAAATTTTTTATATAACTAATTTTCAGAATTAGATTCACAAAATTCATATTCAATAAAAATCTTATTTGACTTTTCTTCCTTAAAATCCTTGAATGAAATTTCCATATTAACTTTTATTTTTATTTTCTTATATTTCTACCTTATCATTTCATAAATGATGAGAGTGATACTTAAATAATCAAGATATAATGTTTCAAGATCTTTGTCTTCCAATGAAGAAACTTTTGCATCAAAATTTTCAGGAAGATTTCTAAAAATTATTTAAAAAATTGTATAATCATCTAAATTTTTACAAAGAAATATGATAGTAATAAAATTTTCATTTACCATAGTAAAAAAGTCCCCAATAGATTCTTAGTCACCCATATTCAAGTCTTCATACTTCAATTTACAAATTTGAAGTTTTTTTCTTCACTTTTCTATTTCCATAATATATGTTTGTCATTTTATCCAATATACCTTCGGTTATGGAAACACCTTTCAACCTTAGTAATTCACTTTTATAAAGTGATGAAAATAAATAATTCTTATCCCTTCCATCATTCTTCATATTGTTCTTATCAACAAATGTAATAGGATCTTTAAAATAAATAGAAGGAAACCCATCTATTGTAGCTTCAAGAACATCATATCCAATAGACATAATATAAGGAAAGATTATATCTCTACATATATAATAATTCCTTCCATTGAAAACCTAAACACATTTACTATTCACACAATTCAAATTCTCCATCAGAAAATAATATTCAAAGGGAACCTACCCTCTGATACCACTTGAAAGTGCCCAATCAGGATGATTGTATCACTGAGAGGGGGGGGGGTGAATCAAAAATACTTTTTCTTTTTATTTTTCCTTGAAACAGACTTCACCTCCTATTAAATATTTTATTACCTGATGAAATTTTTTTTGAACACACATCCAAAGGAACATAAGTATTTACAAGGTTTACTAATAAATAAGAATAACTACATACTTGGTATGATTGGAGATAATCCAATACCACAAAATCCACTAGAAATTAATCTTTGTAATACAATGATTAGGATATACCCTTTCACTTATGTAGTACTTTTAAGATAATCCAAAAGTGTGTGTTCATCCTATTAGCATAAATAGGGTAATTCAATGTTTGTGTAACACAACATGTTACATGTGCCTATTTTCAATTACCACAAGTGTATTCAATTGAAAAAAACTTCTTCACTTTCTTACCTAGAAGATGGTAAGAACCTTCTATAATTCGTAATGAAAACTCATTCCAATTTCTCAATATGATCTTCTCACTCCGATTCTCAAATATAATTTCACAATCTGATAGATATAGCTCTGTCAAAATATAGTTTAAACAATTTAAAATACTTTCTTCCTCAATAAAGAAATAATAATAAGTAAACCCTGATATGATTATTCAGTCCAATATAATGACCATCCAAAAATGATGACAAGAATAATCTAATACACATCTGAATATGATGATAAAATGTATACAACCTTGTGATCTTGTCTCTTCTCCTTTCACTTCTCTTCGTCGAAACTTCTTTAAAAAAAGATCAATATAGAAAACTTCATCTCTACCTAGAAAGTATAATATTCTATCTATTAACCTGAACAATACATTAAGGATGGTGATCAGTAAAAGTAAAAATTACTTATCCCTTTTATAGGTGACCCATGAATTGTTTTGGTGGGAATCCCAAAATTTTTCCCACTCACCTAAATTTCTCAAATTTTATTGTTTCCTAGAATATAGGTTGAATCTTTACCTCTTCAACTCTTCTTGACTCTTCTCGAATATTCTATCATCTTCAGATCTTCCTTTGACTTTATTTTCAATTTCTAATCCAAATCCGATTTTCTCAATCTGATTTCTTCAATATAATGATCTGTACCAATTGAAGAAAACAAAACATTATTTGAACTTCAATATCCCCTTCAAAAATACATACATCTATTTTATTCAGAAATTTTATTGATCCACTTGATCGATAAAAAATTAAATTCAACCTTTTTTAAATGGTTGAATACATTGTTGATCAGTCTCTATCATTAAAATTTTCATCAGCTTCATCTCAATTCCCTTTCCATCGGTCTTTGTTGAAAACAATTCTTCCAGAGTATGATGTAATGGATTATATGATGGAATGGTGTTAACAGATTTGGCTTCAACAACTTCCTTCATTTAAAAACATGTTCTTTTATCATTAATTCCTTCATAAATTTGAATACATTTGAGAACAACTTCAACATAATCAAACTTACATTATAAATTATCATAAATTTTCATTGTTTCCAGATAATTTATTTCCTTCTCAGCCTGAGTAAGTTTATTTAGAAAAAATTGGCCCAAATACAATTAGGCTGAATACGATTGTCTTGATTATGATCTTTTTGAGTACCATTGTCTTGGATACAATCATTCTGAGTATGATTGGCCTGGATATGATTAAGATGAATATGATCTCCATCACCCATATCTAATCAATCTGAATACTAATGGAAACATCCCTTTCACTTACGCTTTCTTCCATCAAGTTTGAATCATAAGTTTCACAGCTTACTTATTATTTATAATAATTCTAAGATCATAAAATCATTATCAAATTTGATTTATCATAGTCATACATACTATGATTCTCTCATTATGATCAAACCTTCCATACCGAATTTAGTGTGAACCTGATGACCATTTAATTCCAGCAAGATTATTCCTCAATACGATCGATCCTTTCATTATGAGTTTAGTGTGAATCAGATGAGCTAGTTTCTCTAGAATATGATGGCCTTTTCAAGAATTATGAGTCCGATTCTACAAATATGACAGATAGTCCGTATTTCACCAAATACAATGTGATTCAGAATTCCATTATTCTTTGCTAGCAAAACTAATCACTAACAAACTTCTTCTAAATTACGATGGTGAATTCTATTTCTAGCAGCTTTTTAGTTTTTATCAATATCCTATTCCAATGAATCATATCAACTTATCCAGATGTCTTGGATCCAATTATGAATACAATTATCATCCTTATGATTCTGGATCCAATATATATCTTTAATCAATATAATTTATTTTTTTAGCATACTGATCGATTACAAACAAATACAACCAAAACAGAACTTGGTACTAATAGGTAACAAAACTGAATGTGATGGATTAGGTACTAAATCGATCATCATTGGTGCATGATGAGTGAACCTAATACTATACACCTGGATAGACTCTTCAGGGGTATATTCTTATGTTAATTCACATTTTCATTATAAGAAATTATAAAGTATTTAAATATATATTGACCATGAATAATCAAGTTTAAAAAAATCTATCATATATTTAAAATATGGTGTCCATGTTTAGATATTCTGTAAATGAATTTCATGATTATATGTTTTCTCCCTTTGTTTATGGTTTATCATAAAATTATTTTCAGTTTCATTCAATGTTTTAAACCTAAAGTAACTGTGTTAACATTGAATGTGTCTTAAAATGGAATGATTATCCTTTAGATAAAATAATTTTTATGAGATATAGAATAAATAATATTATTATTATAATTACACAACATTATCAAGACATGAATCATGATGAGCTTCCAAATGAGAAAAGAATAGAATAAGAAACTATTGTGTTCTTCAAGAGGCAACATCCCCTTATTTTAGTTTGTCTGCTGATCTATTAATTGTTGAGAAATGGATACTTACAACTGAAAATATATTTTACATTCTCTAATGATTTTAACATGAAAAGTTTATCTTATATATTTATCATTTTTTAGGAGAATTAGATCAATGGTGGACTCTTATCTAGAATACAATCCAACATGAAGAAACTGAATCCATGGAGTGGGAAGAGTTCAAGATAATAATTTTTAATATGTACTTTCCTTGCATTCATTGTGTGAAAATTGGTAAAGAATTCCTTGACATACACTAAAAGTATTATGAATAAATTTGTACCTATGAGGAATATTTTAAAAGAATTTTGAGGTAAAATTATGATATTATCATTGAACTATAAAGAAATATTGATAAATTCTCAAGGGGATTAAAATCAAGTCACAAAAATGAGTTAGCAATAGGAGACATCATTATCTATAAAGACATTGTTTTATTTTAAATCACAATAGAAATTAATATTGGATTCACCCATAAATATCATGGTTTTTATAAGAAATGAAATATGGAATTTAAAGAAAATTATAATAATAAAAACCATATGGGAAAAAATATAAGTATTCCTTTATTCATAATGTGTGGAAAGAAGCATGGGGGGAAGTTTTATTAATGGGATTGGTAAATAATTTAACTGTGGAAAAGAAGGACATTAAGAATAATAATTCTTAAGTTATGTGATGTTCTAGTTAATGAATGGAATGATGAAAAAACACAACTAAATTTACCACCCACACTCTAATACTATAATTATAAGAAGTATAGACATTTTCCAAGTGGTTGAATTAGAGGGTTAATGATGATGATTGATGTTTGCAGTGTCTTAAGAATAGAGACAATGTAACAACCTAGGTAATGATAGAATAAATAATTTTCATATTTATTAATATGAATTAGATAGTTATATTAGTTATAAAAATATCAAGTAATTTTTAATCAAAAAGGATTTTTTTTAATAAAACACTTTTTATAAGGTTTTATTTAAAAGATTAATTTATTAATTTTATAATTTTAATTTTATAAAATTAATATCCTTTTTTAAATATTCATATCAAAATTTACTTTGGGTTAATGTTTTGGGATTTTTTGGAAAATATTGATTTTTCAGTGAATAGTGAAAATACCGATTTGTTTTTGTAAAAAAGTCATTATTTTTAATAAATTAAGAAATTTAAGACACCCAATATGTTTTGAATATGATTTAAAGTAAAATAATTGTTTTTTATTTATATTTAATCCACTTAATTTATTTTTAATAAAATTTATATTATGTTCTAATATAAGTTTGTTTTTTGGTTTAAAGACGAGTTTTTTTTTCTAAAAATTATTTAAAAATGTATAATGTTTATCAATTTTAATTAATTTAAATAATACCTAATGGGGAATATTTTAAATTAAATATATATTATATATCATTAAATATTAATTTATTTTTATACAATTATTATTATTACTCATGGAGTTAATATAGAATCATCTTTTTCTAAAAAATACTCTTCTTAAAAACCCGCTGTCTCACCGCATATGCAGGATTAATATTAAATTAAATATTACCACTTATGTGAATTGAATTTGAAAAAATGGATTAAATATTTGGAATCATTATAATTTATAATTTATAATAATCTAAAATTAATTTTTTTCCAAATTGATTAGTGAAAACAATTAAAATTAATTATAGTGATTAAGGTAAAAACAAGTTTACTTAGTCATTAAACTTAGAATATAAGATGTAAAAATGAACCAAAACTTTTCCATAACCTATTTTATTGACATATTTAGACCTTATACCTTATATTATCTAGTTTGGGGTATTTCTAGATCATTTTTATAGGTAAAAACTTGGGTTCACCAAACTTTCTTCAAAACAATTACAAGTGTGCCACTCACCTCACTTATAAAAGGACACCCCTACCCCTACCTTAACACCTTAAAAACCAATTTATTTTTACAATAAATAAAAAAATAAATTATACAATTCACTCATATAATCTTATAATCCTTTCTTTTGGCACAAATATATCCAAGGAAGGTCTTTCGTGAAAACCAAAAGAAGATACTCGAAGAAGAGGTAACATTCATCAATGAGAATTTTTGTTTTATTTATTCCTCCATTCCCTTAAATTATTCTTATACCATGATAATGTAATAAAATAAGTATCTTAAATTTAATGATATATTTTTATGATAAGTTTTATACCTAAAACTACACACACTTCCATCAAATGAGTTATGAAATCATCATTTGTTTGTAAGAAGGACTACCGCCTCTCATGGTTGGGTATAATGATGGATATAAAGTTCATATATAATATTTATAAAATAATTATACCTCTAGAGTAATTATATCATATATAAATTTTTATATTCCATTCTATAAGGGATATTATAACTTCACTTGTGTGTACGACGGACTAACACCTCACGAAGCGATGTGATTCATTTTTCATTAACGCGTTACATGGAAGGTAAAAATGGTAAATATAATAAATATATGTGATATAAATGAAATATTTATGATAATAATGAAATAATTATAATTATTTAAATATAATTAATCATTTTATTTTTACATTTTCACTCACTGAAAAAATGATAACATCGTTCGTGGATGTGTGGACAACCGCCCCCTCAATGCGATGTGATTCAATTTTTCACCACCACATAACAAGAATGATATATATAATTATATATGACTATATAACATGGTATTTATGATATAATGATCATTTTTTAAAGAAGAAATGTTACTTACCATATTTCCATAATAATCATTGAAAAATGGAAACATTACTCATGAGTACGTATGACCTACCATCTCTATGATCAAAAGTTTAGTTTATTTTTTTTATAAAAATCATTCATGATTAGTTTAAAAGTATAATTTTTGTATAAATATGACAATTATTTAATTATTATTATTCTTTATATGTTTAAATAATGACCTCTTTGACCATAGTCAAACTACAAATCCATTTTTGACACATAGGCTAAATATAGTCAAAACATCTGAATTAAACTTAATTGATTAAGTAATTGTATATAACTTGTTAATAAGTGAAATAAAACTAGTAATCAACTTGAAAAAGGATATATTGAAAGTAAATAATTAACATAAGTTTATTATTCAGTAATATAATGACACACATGACAAGTTAGTCTTAATGTAAGGGACTTCGTCTCAATTTCTTTACTTTGAGGCATATCTTGAGGTTATGCACCTTTATTATTTTTAAGGTGTATATACAACCCATTTGACATGTTATATCATGAATTAATCTATTATCAAGGTATTTAATTTTTTTAATGTAACTATTTCATAGGGTTTATGATTTAAATAATTTTAAAGTGACAAGTGAATTTTCTTCTAAATAAATCATCTTTTAATATTTTCCTTTGAACTCAATTTCTATTCCGTGTCCATGCTTTAAAAATGATTTTTAAAATGTTTTATATGGACATAAAAAATTTAAAAATTTCATTTTATGTATCTTTTAATTTATTTCAAATATTTTCAAAATGAATATTTTTACGTGTTTTAAACGGAATGAAGACAATGCATTTTCTTACTTCCATGACCATTATTTCATTTAAAACTTCATTTGGAAGCTTAAATTTTTTCTTAAATTAAAAAATTTATTTTTTTTGGGTATTTTGGTATTATTTTTTAAAAATAAAATAAAATGGTATTTTGATATCCGAAAGTAATTTTCATATAATTTTAAAATAGTTTTTCAAATGATGAAATGTTTATTTTATGTTGTTGTTCTTGAACAATATATATGATGGGTGCAACTAGATAGTACCAGGTGAGCATGTTATAACTTAAATAATGGGTACAACTAGATTTCTCACTCATGAATTGGGTAATTATTATTTTCTCTGGATAATTATATTGGAAATTTTTCATATGGTTATTCCAATTTATAAGGTTTCTATAAGTGTTTTGTAAGGGTTATATAAGATGATATCCTAAGGTATTGACATGAATTTTATATACTTGCTAACGAGTTTTCATGGAAATAATATGTTTTAAAAAGTAAAAATAGATGGTCTTTTAATGGAATTATATTTATATTTATGGGTAAAATGTTATATCTTCATGAAATAATTTTTATGGGTTTTAATGTTTTTTCATTGGACTAACAATTTTCTTATTTTTATATCCCTTAATGATATTTTTCTATTCATCCCACATTTTTGAAATGTTTTCACAAGATTTTAAGGATCATTAAGGGAAAATATAAGGTCAATTTGAAATTAGTGAATAATTTTCATGAAAAGAGAACATTCTTTATTTTAAAAGTTTTATATTATGAAAAAATGGATACTAATAGGAAGTGTCCACTTTGTATTATATGATTTTTTAATATATGAGTTATATCCTAATTCTCTAAAAATATAAACCTAAAAAGATCCTCAAAGTGAAAGAAATTAAATTCTTTACTAAAACTCAAGATTATGTAATGTTTAAGGCTAGATCCTTATAGACAAATCAAAATCTCATATAATCACTATTGATGATATAGTGAATAATAATGAAGTGGTAAAAGATACACTTATCATAGACACTATAACTGCCAATGTATTATTTGACTCTAGTTAGACCCACTTTTTTTCATCTGATGAATTTTCTAAGGGTATCACATTACCACCTCTATGATTAGATGTTGAATTAGTATTACAAATATAAATGCAACATTGATCAAAATCTCAATTCTATAATTCTTCCCCAATTGAAGTTTGTTGGAATGTGGTTTTTGAAAATATTTTTATTCTCCATCAAGTTAAATTTGATTTGATTTTTGTCATGAATTGTCTTTATATAAACCCCGTATCAATTTACAAGGAATTTAAGACACATTTTATATTTCTAAACAAAATATGATTGTCTTTCACTGTGAGGATAAATATGATGTTCTAATGGAAATTGGATCTATTCCATGTGTCTTGATTCCTATTCAAAGTTGGTATTTATTTTATATTCTTGGGGGGAAACTCAACATCACTGATACACCTATTTCATGGGAGTTTTTAATGCCTTTATAGAAGAGTTTCCTAGATTTCCATTGAATCATGAAGTTATGTTTTCAATTGAACTAATATATAGTGCTACAACTATTTAAAATAATTTATCTATAATGCCCCTAATTAATTTATAGGAATTGATGAAGAAACTCAAATAGTATCTTCACAAGGGATTTATTTAGATAGGTGTGTCACCATAGGGTGTAACTCCTCTTTTTTTAAGAAGAAAGTAGGATAAATGAAAATCTATATTTATTATCTATAACATAACAAGATCAAGATAATGAATAAGTATCCATTTAACCTTTATTAAATATTAGTTTGATTAATTATGAGAAGATAAATATTTGTCCATGATTGATCTTTAATCCGGATAACTATTAGTTGAGGGTTAAAATCAAAGTCATAACCAAGACAATATTTTGTTTGAGGTATGAACACTATAAATTTATATTAATTCCATTTGGTCTTAATAATTCCCCACTCTATTCATGAATTTATTTATTATAGTATTTTGAGATTACCTTGATCGATTTATGGTAGTCTTTTTTAATGATATTATTATATATTTCAAGAGTGAGGAAAATCATGAATATCAGATGAGAATAGTACTAAAGTCCATAAATAAGGATAACCGCTAAGGAAAATTTATATTATGGAAATTTTTTCTACATAATGTTTCATTTTTGGGTTATATAATCTCAAAAAAAGTTTACCAATGGATCAATAGAGGATGAAAGTTATTGAACATTATCCCTGACTGACCACTATGATTGGGATACATAGATCTCTTAGATATGATAGTTATTATTGATGATATGTGTAAAATTTTTCATTGATATCTAATCCACTCACTAAATTAACTCATAAGGGAGTCAAGTTCCTTTGGGTTGATGAATTGAATGAAAATTTCAAGGAGATGAATAGAAGTTTGGTCAGTTTAGCTGTTCTCACACTACCCTAAAGTGGAAAAGGGTTTTTTATTTATATTAATGAATAAAATAATGGGTTGGAATATTTTATTATGAATAATGATATGGTGATATATTATTCCTCATGTAAATTTAAGGGTTATGTAAAAAATTACCTAACTCATGATTTGGAGTTAGCAGCAGTAATATTTACATTAAAGATATAGAGGCATTATCATTATAAATAAATTTTCAACATATATACTAATAATAAATTTTTAAAGTATATATTCACCTAGAAATAGTTTAATATACATAAGATAAGATGTTTTTAATTAATTAAATATTATGGTTTCTCAATACATTACCACCCTGGGAATGAAAAAAGGTGGATGATACTTTGATTCGGAATGATCATGCTAGATTATCTATGATGATGATAAAAAAGATCAAATATTTAGGGAATTTCAAAGTATGTACCTCAAAATATTAAAGGAAGGGGATAAATTTTATCTATCTCAAATGAGTTTTTAAAGATCTATCCATGCGAAGATATTATAATGGCCTATATAGGGGATATATAGCTGAAAATGAAGTTAAGAAAAGATCTAAAGTTAAACATTGAATATGGTTTAATTATAAGGTTCAATAATGAAGTATGTGTCTCATAAATACCACTCTTAGAAAAAATATATTTTGGAACAATATCATAAATCATAAATCAATATTCATCCTAGGAGGATTAAGGTGTATAGATATATGAAAGGGTATTTTTGGTGGGAGAACACAATGAGAGATACTTAGGAGTATATATATTAGTGCTTGGAATGTTAAAAAGTTAAGGACAAGAGACATAAGTCTAAGGGTATGTAACTACCATTACCTATACAAGAATAGAAGTTGGAAAACATCACCATGGATTTATTTATTGAACTACCTAAGATGTATAAATAATATAATGCTATTTTGGTTGTTGTTGATCTCCTTATGATGTAAGAAAAATTCATTACTGTCAAAGAATATTTATATTTTGATCATATTTTAGGATATATATTAAAGAAGTGGTAAGGTTTTCATAGATTACCACATTATATTATATCTAATTAAGATATAATATTTACCTTGATGTTCTTGAGAAGTATTTAAAAATATCTAGATATATAGTTGTGTATTAGTAATTATTATTATCATTAGAAAGATGGTCCATCTAAGATAACCATTTAAAGCTAATAGGATATGTTGAGATCATTTTCTCAAGATTTCAAAGGTAGTTGAGATAAACACCTTACTCTAGTTAAGTATTATTATAACAATAAATTTCACCCAATCATTTAGATGGATCCTTATAAACCCTTATATGGAAATAAGTGAATAAATCTGAAATTATATGATAAATTTGGAGTTGGAAAGATATTTTCACTTGAGATAGTTTCAGAAATGGTGAAGAAGGTTAAATCCATTTAACAACATTTAAAGAGATCTCAAAGCTGACAGAAGTGTTATACTTACAATCATCTATGAGATCTGGAATTCGATGTTAGTGAGATAGTATTCTAAAAAATTTACCCTTGGAATAAGTTTATCATACTAGTAAAGTAAAAATTATAATCCCAAGGTATATTATTACTTTATAGATTCATTATTATATTGGGATGGTTGTATATCACTTGAAACTCCCAAAAAACATCTCTCATGTTCATAATGTGTTCAATGTATCTCTCTTAAGAAAGTAAATAACTTATCCTTACCATGTGATAAACTCAAAGGTTGTACCATTTGAGAATTATGCTTTATATGAATGAAAAATGGTACAAATATTTGATCATAGATATATATTTATATGGAAAAGACTACACATATTGTTAATGTTCTTTAGAGGAATAAAAAATTATTAGAAGTTACATTGGAACCCAAGGATGTGATGAAGCAGAGATATACCCATTTTTTATCAAATTGACTTAATTTTAAGGGGGGTAGAATATAACACTCCATGATTTTATATGCATTTCCTTTGAAATAATCATGATGTATTCGATAACTTTCCATACACGCAACCCCGAGTCTAAATTAATTGTGATAGTGATATCCTTTAGAACCTAGAAATTAAATTAGGAGGTATTAATAGTAATAATAAAATTATGAAAAATATTTATATAGGTTTTAAATAATGAAAAATTATTGACAATTACTCAATTCTTAGCAGTCATTTTATTCTTTAAAGATATATTTTCTTCAAAAGTTGTTTTTAATTTATTTTTTGAATAGAAATTATAATTAATTTCTACTATTTTATAAATTTTATTTTATATAATGAATATAATATTTAAAATAATCATGTAAATATTATATTTGGGTGAGTTTTTTGGATTTTTCAAAAAATCTTATTTTTTTCAGTGAAAAGTAAAAAATATCGAGTTATGTAAAAACAATCATTTCTTATTAATTAAAAGTACCATTATATTTTTAATATGATATTAATGTAAAATAATTATATTTAAATTATAAATAATATAATTAGTTACATAATAATCATTAATAAAGATGATATTTTACAAGTTCATTTTTGTGCTTGAAAACAAATTTTTATAAAAACTATTTTTATGTGTGCAATGTGATTTTATCTCAATGAACCAAATTAATCACTATTTATTAATTTATTTAATGAAATTTATAGATTATATATTCAATAATATATTTTAAAATTCATTTTATAGTTTTTACAAGTAATGTAATGGAAGAAAATTATGTTTTATGCTTAAAAATTCATTTTTGTCAAATAAGTTTTTATTGCATTTTGTGCATTTATTTAAAACTATATTATACAAATTATTTAAATTAAATATGGTAAAATGGATTAAATAATTTTAATAATAATTATAAATATAATTTAATAGGGTTAACTTGTGTTTTTTTATATTGAATAGTAAAAATAGTAAAATTTCTTTACCACAGTTCAGGTAAAAATGAGTTATAGGGTGGTTAAACAAATAGATAATGGTTCAAGTTACACAAAAAGTTATCTAGTTATTATTTATTGAATATATTAAATCCTTATATTATCCTAACTTTTATTCCTTAGAATTTTTTATCCACATTCACATGAAAGTGAACTTATATTCTCCACCATTATTCACAAAATTTGAGAAATATATATTATCCATAACCTACTTAAAAACCTCAATATATTCATTTTATTCATCCTAGAGATAATATTATTCATCTTAGGACAATCCATCAATGAATAAGGTGTAATCCAAAGGAGGTCTCTTAAAAAAGAGGAATAAATCCTAACCTAGCTCTTTCAATTTTATTTCTTTATATACTAAATTTAAAATGTTAGAACCCTAAAAAATTAAGAATATAATATCATAAATATACTAATATGTAATTTTTAGTATGTCAGAACCATTTCCCACCTCTTCTCCATCAATTGGGAGATGATTTCTCATGCATACATGTGGACTGCCACCTCCATGTGGCGATATGATAAATTCTCCATCACAATATTTCATTGAAGGTTATTATGATAGATTTAATATATATATAAATTATATTTATGACATATCAATTATTATGTAATTTTTAATTATTCTTTTATTTTATTTTATTCCTTCCATCAAAAAATGGAAATGTCACTCATGCATACGCACAAACTATCATCTCTATGTAGTGGTGTAATTAATTTTTCATCACTAATATATATTAATAGTTATAAATATAAATATAATTAATATATATGATATTTATATAATTATTAAAATTATGGATTTGAACTAACAAAGATCAATGTTCAGGTACCACAATTTTTGAACCAAACCATACATGAAAAATGGAGTCGTTGACACCCAAAATGATGATGATAATGAATGAATATTAATGAACGAGTGATAATATGTCATAATTAAAAAATTTATGATATTATAGGTATGATTATGGTTATAAAATATAATTATAATAAATTTAAATTTATTATATATTAGGATAGAGTGCTTACGAAGCACGAGGTGATTGAGATAAGGGTTTCTCATCTCAATTTTATTTCCATGAGTCATATGACATATTCACCACTTGTTTCTTTAATGTCGTGTATATACTACCCATTTAATATGATATATTATTAATATATTTATATTCATTGTATTTAAAGTCTAATTTGACAAGATTTCCTTTATTAGGGGTTATGTTTTAAATATTACCAAAGAGGTAAATGTTTTATGTTAAAATATAATTTTTATCAGTATTGTTTATGATTAAATTTATGATGATGATATTATATAATATATCTCTCCCAAGGATTATATATTTTCTTATCATATATTTATTTCTAGGTATTTCATGTTTTTATTTTAATTTCCTCTATTTAATTACTCAATAGACCAAAATAATGTTTTGAAGGAAAACCAACATTATTTATCTCTTTGGTTGAGAATATTTTCATCCATATCTATATTTTCTTTAATTTTTTTAATATTTTTTTACTATTCTCTAAATATTTTTTAAATTTATTTTTTCAAATTTTTTAATTTCTATAAAATTGTATAAAATTAAACCTATTGTCATTTTAAAAACATGTCCCTCTTTACCTTTTTATAAAAAATGTGAAGGAAATATTTTTTAACATATACTGTATTAACATATCTCCCATACATAATGAAAACTCATTATTTTGAAGATTAATTTACATTTTAAAAGTTTATTTAAAATGAAAATTTTTTCCTTAGTATTTTAAAAACTATTAGATTTTAGATAATTTATTTTAAAATTATAAGGGTATTTTCTTCAAGAAATATTCTTGTGATATTTTAGAGTTATTTTCATATATAATAACATATATGTTTCTTATTCTTTTATAATGAGATGATATAATGTTACCATCTTTAATATTTATCTTGATAGCTTATGATAATGTTGAATTTTTTTATAAAACTATTTTTCTTTTAATGGGATATGTTATGATTAAATGATTAAAGTTTTATGATCTTGTGGTACTCATTTGTAAGGATTATTATTATGTGACAGGTGATCCTGATATAGATCATGATTATGGGTGGGTCTATTATAGCCCTCCAATGCATTGGGTAATACTGATTCTTCTCAGAAACAATAATGAGAAGATAGATTTTATAAAATTATAAGAGATGACAGAGTTAACTAAATGGATTTTAGTCATAATGGAATGTTAGAAATTATGAGGTATGCATATAAATTATGGGACTTTATCCAAAATGATAATCTAGGAAGTGTTCCTTGATAAAGTAATTTATTTTATATGATAATGTATATGTGAAAATATTTTTCCTTATTATTATGTTATGATCTCATGGAACATGATTGATTATTGATGATTTCATACAATTATTATTTATGTCTATTTTTATGAAAATTTCTTATTCCATGATTTATGACTAATGGTATTTAAATGATTGGGTAGGATTATTAAAAGTTATGATCATGTTATACTACCAATATTATTTTATTTTTCTAACTTATGATCATTGATTAATATCTATTATGTTTACCCTTACTAGGAACTTGAGTAAAAAATTTCTTATTTTACCTTTTCCGAAGTTATGAATAATGTTTTTAGGTATAATATGTCTTATAAGGGTGTGATTTGTAAAGAACATAATGAGAAATGATATAGATCTTTTTTGTACCAGTTTTTTATGAATTAATTTTTCCAAAGTAACTAAACATTTATAGATTTGGAATGAACCATATTGATATGTATATAGTATTAATATAAAAGGGTTTAATATTTATGTATGTAAAATCAAGTTTCTATAGTTTGATCTCACCCCTTATTATGTTTCCATTTCCCTAGGTTATGAAGAAAAGTATTACACATGATATTCCTAATAGAATATCTTGTGTGAAGATTTGTGGGAGATTTTTATGACTTATTATTGATTATGTAGTTTCTTATATTGTGATAAAAAACCCCATTAGCTGAGAAAGACATGAAATATATTAGTTCATGATTATTCCTAATTTTATAATGCTCTAAACCTAAATAGTCTTAGGAATATAAGAAATGAAATACTTTTTTTAAGTCATGTAAATACGAGATAGTTATGTTCGGTAAACTATAGTGGATATCAAAGTAAATATGTAAAGTATATATTTATGGGAACCATATTTGGAAGAATGAGTCAAGATAACTACATTATAAAAACAAAATAATTCCATGAAAGCTCATTTCCATGCATAAAAAAGACATGTAGGTGATGACAACCCATATCTTCTATACACTTTATTTCATGATTTATTATATAATGGTATACATAATACAATACTAAAAGGATTTAGAGTCCTATTATCTTTGGGAAATTAGATATATAAAACAATTACATATAACCAGGATATAATAAAATTATAAAAAAACTCAACAATATTCCCTTAGAATCCATCAATCATCTAATATGACATGGGATAACCTAGATACATACATAAGAAAGGGGTGAGATATAAATCCCAGTAAGTGAATAATCAAAGCATATCCTGATGAAACTAATACATGCGAGTTAATAAGAATATCAAGGGTAAATAAAATGGGTGATAGTTATAAACATGAACATCAATGAATGATAGAAGATGATAACTATATGGAACCAACCTTAAAAATAACTTATTATAGAATTTTTGATCTATAATTTACATTATAAGATATTTTCAGTTTGTAGTTTTATATAATTAAGATAAAATCTTAAAAAATAGACCCATATATTACACATGGAAACATATACTTAGTATCCGTTTTTTCCACCAAAGGAAACCCTTTTAAAAAACATGACTTAATTTTGAGAAACATATTCAATTATTTCAATTATGAAATCTTCTATTCCCTTACCAATAAAAACACCTATAAAAAACATTTTAAAACTTGGGAAGATCACAAAAATCTCAGTAAGATACATAAAGAAAGTAAATTTTTAGTCTATTGAAAACATGAAAACCCATTAAAAACATTTTCTTAAAAACTCATTAGCAAGCATAAAAGAACCACATAGGTGTATTGGGACATAATTACCATATCAATATTAAATTAAACTCTGAAAATGTAGTAACTATATGGTCTACTTCCATCTTTGGAGTACCCAATTCATTAGAGAGCTATAATAAGGCTCACTCTTTATATAAGATATATCAGGCTCACATGTCTTCCATAATCTATAATGGGGATCAAACATTTTTATAAGATATATCAGGATTAACCATGAGGTATAATTGGGACCAAACCATTATTTATAATTTACAAGTACTAAATCATGAATAAAAACCATAAAAAATCTTTTAAACCCATGTGTAAAACACTTCTAGATATCAAAATACCCTTTTCACATAAAAATCACTTTAAAAACTAAAAAACGCACACAAAATAAATAAAACAATTTATTTAGAAAGAAATCTGAAAACTTATAAAGAAAAAATTAATTAATTAAATCATCATGAAAATATAAATTTTTTTTCATGTTGTATATGTTAAAAAATATTCCATGTTATTGAAATAATCAATTATTTTTTAAAAACTATTTTAAAGAAAGATATTTTGAATCAAAGTGTCCCATAAAACTTTGAAACATGTGAAAGAAATTAAAAAAAATAACATTTCAAAACATTCATGTACATATAAATAATTCCATAAAACCATTTTTAAAACATGGACATGAATGAGAAAGATTTAGAGTAATAAATCTTTAAAGCATTTAAAACGATGTTTTAGATAGAGTCCCTTACCTTGAGTCCAAATCATCACCTACAATCCTTATATTCATAAATAATGGGATTTGGTAAATTATTTAATTTATTGATAACCTTTTTAATATTTATTATTCCTTTTATATAACTTATTATCATGTTATAACATTTACTTAATTATTTAAGTTCATGTCAGATGTTTTGATGTTATTTGGTACCTGAGTCCAAAATGAATTTGATTTGATGTCAATAGTCAAAGTGGTTAGAAGTTCATAATCTCCAAAATTATATTCATAAAATAATAATAAATTATATACATAAATTATAATTTTAAATTCATCCATTACATATGGATATGAAAAATTAACTACGTTACAATCATGGAGAGGATAAGTCGTATGTACGCATGAGTAACATTTTAATTTTTTAATGATTATTATGGAAAGAAAGTAAGTATTATATTATATTTCCAAAATGATAAAAATATAATTAATATTATATTAATTATTTAAATATACTTATATATATCATCCATGTGATCTGGGGATGAAAAACTAATCACATTGTTTCATGGAGGTGATAGTTTACACGTACGCACGAATGACATTATCATTTTTATGTGTATGGAAAGGTAAGAAAGTAAATGGTATATTATTATTTAATAATGGTAAATATTTCATGAATATAATATATAAACATTAATTCCATATTTATAACTAGACTCGAGATACGGTGATGGAAAATGAATTATTTTGGTTCATGAGGTGGTAGTCCGTCGTACACATGAACGAATAATTAATTTCCCATTTGATGAAACTGGAGATGAATTTAGGTGATGATATTAACATAATAAAATATCAGTATATTTATGATAATTTATTTATTATTTTATCATAGTTTAATAATATTTTAAGTATGTGGAAGATGAAATAAAATAGAAACACTAAATTAAAAACGCTACCTTTTCTTCAGACAATCACCATTGATTAACACCTTAACACCACAAGGAAAGGTGTTATACCTAAACTAAGGACTCTAGAATGTGAAGAGGGATTCTTGGAAGGTATTTTGGAAGATCTTTGATGAACCAAATTGGTTTTTAGGTGTAAATAACAGAGAATAATGGGTTCCCTTTTATAGGCGAAGGGGGGGAACTCTTGGAATTCTTAAAATTATTAAATTAATATAAATTAATTTTATAATATAAAAGGTCCCAAACTGATTTATTTATATGATATGATGATTATGGGTAGAAAAAAAATCATAAAATAAAAAATATATATGTTTTTTTTAATCCCTATATTTTTGTTTTAACCCTTATTTAACCCTTTTAATTCTTACCGTGATATCATGTAATTTACTATTTGAGGGATAATATAATTACTATAAATTGAAAACAACTAATACCTGAGTCATTGATGAAATTTTAAGACTAATCTAAATCATCTGGTTAATTTTTTTATTTTTATAAATTTTATATCATTCAAAAAAATATTATTTATTTTAATATATCAATAATGTCAATTTTACACTATTTATTAGTAGACTTTTTATAAATATCATACAACAAGATATGTAACATCCCATTACCATTTTATCAGGTATTCCCTTAACCTAATCATGGGTTTACCCTACTTTGAGATTGATAGGATACCTATAATGGTGAAGTCAGATATTTTTTGGACTTTCAACTTTAACTAGCCTTTTCTGAAGGATGCATGAAGATTTCAAGACATGTAACTGGGTTAATCACCATGTAATTATTGTTAGGTACAAGCTATGCAAGGGGATTTACTCTATAAAATATTACACGTCGTGAATGGTGGTTTTACATCATTAATGTTTTAGATAATGGATTTTTAATCTGAGGTAATGGGTTTTTTGGCGTACTTATCCAGCGTGGACTTCATGTTGTGAATGGGAGTTTCACACCATGAAATAGACAGCATCCAGTTTTAAAACACATGCTTAGAAATTTTTCTTGGTATGTTATTTTTATAATCCTTCACCCTTGACTCAGGGTCTCTCCTAGGTGTTTTCTAGTGACACCTCTCCTCCTAGATTGATCCGTTCAGCATTGGATCTCCGTTGTAGTTGTGGTGCATCTCTCCAAGTAAGAAACCTTTCCACTTCTTCATTTATTTTGATCACAGTATCTTATTTGGTTGGAATATTTGGGTCTATTCAGTTAAGTTGGATGTTCCTTCTTGTCTTTTTCTATTTCCATTATGATATCTTGTTTTAGAGCCCGTTTCTTAGTTAGTTGTGGTGTGGTAGACATCCGTTCTTGAGGTATATGATGTTTTCCTTTTCCTCCAAACCCATGTATTATAAATTGGATCAATCCTAAGATATATAAATTTTATTCTAGGTAATTCATTGAAGTTTTTGGATTTCATTGATTTTGGATTCTGTTACAGGCATGTGCGACCTGAGTTTCAAGGTAGTTGGTTCCGTCTCTAGCATATGATAATGGATATTGTCGTTTTTATTTCCAAACTGATTTATATTTAAATTAACATGATTGTTTTGTGTGTGTTGAAAATGGTTTTTAATGAAAAATGGTTTTCTCCTGGTTATTGATAGATGGAGAGAAAATGGGTATTTCTAAAGCATTGAAATAGAATCATGAAATGGTTTTTAAAGCATCAGAATGAATTCTAAAAAAAAGCACATTGTTTACCTTGGGTACTTAGGTGGAGTGTTTAGCTTGGGGTCATCATCCATTGTTTTTTTATTATCAAGGAGGTTTTTCATATGGATTTCCTCTGTTTCCTAGGCCCTTTATTCCAGAGGACAGATATTGACATTGTTGGGGGGGTTTACTCATGGGGTATTTCTCAGATTCCTAGACCCGTTGTTCTAGGAAATTGTTTTTACACTTAATTATTATGGTACGAGTATCCTGTGACCTAGACCTATAGTATTCCTTGGTATTGTATTACCTATTCTTTTTTTTTGTTTCTTGGATTTCTGAGTTAACTTTTTTATGAACTTTTATTCTTGTAAAAAATGACATGGAAAATGTTCTTTGAAATTGATATACCTACTTTTTTTAAAACTGTGGGAAAAGAGAAATGTTTACCATATTTTCTATAAATATGATTTACTTTTTATCCCGCCATGTTTTTACTTAAAATGAGAATGAAATAATTTTTATACAAAGGATTATTATGAAACACTTAGGTGAGATCATATTGATCCTGTTAGCTCACACCCTGTCCACCTCTTCAATGGTGTGTAAACCTTTTTTTGTCTTCCAGTGTAGGGAAATGAAAGGTGTCTTAGTTAGGTGGTGAAGCTTGTGTCATCTGTTTGGGTAGCTGGTGGTGAGATAGTGGGAGTTCTTCCATGACATCATTTGGAGAAGCTATTTGACATGGTTCCTTTGTAGTTGGACTTGTACTTTTGGAGTTTTATCTATATTCTTTGTTGTTGGTTTACACTTTTTATTACAGATATTACATATATCTATCTTTTTCTTAGTATATATATTCCATGTTGTTGTTTATGTTGGGTGATATCGTTCCCTCTGTTGTGTTTTTTGATTCCTGGGTGCTTGTCGCCAGCCCATGGAAATCAGGAATGCCCTTCTGGTATGTAATAGAATGGGCCAGGTGATGAGTTTAAGGGTAACCTGGGTCGATTCATTTCAATTTGGAATTAGAGGGAGATTGTTTCTTATGAGTCCATGTCTTTGGATATCTATTAGACTAGATATTGTATTTTCAAGACTTGATAGGTATATTGCGATAAGTGTCTGACAAAATCTTGTTATAACAAGACTCAAGTTACCATGGGATGTTAGGATGTGTGTCACTAGTTTTGGGATTTTGTTTTAAAATATCAATTTATTCTTATGGGTTTTCTAGTTTTAACTGAGATTTATTCTGTTGTATGATCATTCTTGTGTTTTGGTGTGTAGTAGTATGCCTCTGAGACATCTTCCACGAGTTCTTAAGGAAGGTGTAGCTGATGCTCCTTAAGGTAACCCACATATAGATCAGAATCTCATCGATACTATCATATGGGTAGTCTGTGATGTTGATCAAGATGTACCACAAGTTCATAACACTATTGTTGAGGTACAACCAGGAGCTGGAGGAGAGAGAGATCAATCACGAGAGTTACAACATAAGAAAACCCCATCCTTTAAAGGAATGAATGAGCCTCAAGATGTGGAGGAATGGATAGACATAATTAATCAAATATTTAACATTTTGGAGACACCTAAGAACATCTGGGTGAAGTGTGCAGTGTTCAGACTTGAGGGTTCTAGAAAGTGATGGTGGGATTATATGGTCTAGGTAGATAGGCACATGGTCTTGGATTAGAAGTGTTTTAAAACCCTACTCTTCTATAATTTTTTCTTAGAGTCCTTGATGCTAGAAAAGTCCCCAGATTTACTATCTTTACAATAGGGATAGAGTTCAATGTTGTTATACAACAATAATTTTGCTGAGGTTGTTCGTTTTTCCCCAAATGTGATGAAGAATGACCAACTGAAGGCTCAGAAGTACCTGTAGGGTTTGCGACTAGATATCAGATTGCAGGTGTTTATGCTGAATCTTTATAACTATGCATAGATGGTAGGAAATGCTATGATGGTAGAAATTAATATGGTTGTAAAGGTTGGATTTTCCACCTCTTCTCTTCTATTGGGTGGCAACTTCAGTGGTGCACATGGGAAGAAGAGGAAGTGGAAAGATCACCATAGGAGTAGTGGAGGCGGGTCTCGACAATGAGCCCAAACCATTTGTTATAGCTGGTAATGTTCATCTGACATTCTATTAGTGTGTAAAGGGAGGAAACACCAAACATTATTGTCCTATGCTTGAAAATATGTGCAATAGTTGTGGATGCATTGGTCACTTACAACGCTTCTGTCAATCTATGACTATGCCTCATCATGGTTAGGGTTCATTAGCTCTGAAGCCTACTACAGTGTAGTCATAAGCTTTAAAGACTACAAGGATTTATCAACAAGCCTCATGAGTGAATCATTTTAATTTAATAGATGATTTTCCATTGGAATTTGATATAGGTATGACAACAGTGAGAGGTACTATCCTTATTTCATCTTTAGTAGTAAATGATTTATTCAATACTGGTGCCTCCCACTCATTTATATCTTCACATTATTTGATGTTATTAAACTTCCAATGGAACTTATGTCCTTAAAAATGGAGTTATCAACACCTCTTGGTAAGTGGAAAGAGCATGAGTTTAGGTTTCCTTCTTTTTTGTTAATGATAGATGATACAGAGTCGGTCTGGTATTTTCTCGTTCTTGATCTAGATCTGTTTGACATCATCATCGGTATGGATTGGATTTTCACTAATCAAGCTGAGGTTGTTTTTTATCATTGGAATGTTTCTTTTCTTACTACCTATGGGAGATATCATGTGTTTCATGGGGAGTGGGACCTGAGGTCAGGTCGTACGAGACCTTCCCACCAAGAGCTCAGGAGTTTGTTGGTTGCTATTGTATTTTAGCTTGATGAAATTTCCTCTATTGATGATCTTCCCATTATTGTTTGAGACTTTCCTAGATTTTACTAGATGATTTATATGGTCTTCCTCTATAGAGAGAGATATAGGTAGAGTTTACAATTCATCTGGTTCCAGGTACACAGCTGATATCAATACATTCTTATCACATGGAACTAGCAAAATTGAAAGAGCTCAAGATTTAGTTGGATGACCTGTTGAAAAAAGGTTTTATTCTCCCTAGCGTTTTTCCATGGGTATCTTCTGTTCACTTTGCTATGAAAGTATATGGTTCACTTAGGTTATGTGTAGACTATCAAAAGTTTAACTGAGTAATGATTAAGAAAAAATATCCTTTGCCTCGTGTGGATGAATTTTTTGACCAGTTGAAGGGGTAAAAGTGGTTTTTGAAGATCAATTTTCGGTCGGGTTATCATCAGCTAAGAGTTTGGAAGTTTGATATACTAAAGATAGATTTCAGGATTAGGTATGGCCATTATGAATATCTCATGATACCTTTTGGGTTGACTAACACTCCTACAGTTTTTATGGACTTGATGGATCAAATATTCCATAAATATCTTGATACTTTTTTTGTAGTGTTTGTAGATGATATTCTAGATTATTCAAAATCTGAGCATGAGAATTAGCACCATATGAGTTTAGTTCTGGAAATTTTGATAATTCACTGTTTTTATGGAAATATTTCGAAATGTAGTTTTTGGATTCAAGAAGCGAAGTTCTTGGGAAATTGTTTTTCTAAGAATAGATTATCAATTGATCCAGAGAAGGTAAAGGCTATTTTTTCATGGAAGGAACTATAAAATGTATTTGAGATACAAATATTCCTTGGTCATGCTGGATACTACTGATAGTTTTTAAAGGACTTCTCTAAGATGAAATCACCTTTGACTTCTCTTACTAGGAAAGTGGTGAAGTTCACAATGGATAGGAAGTGTTATAATTATTTTGATAAAATGAAAAGGCTTCTGATATTGACTCCTATCCAGATCTTAACTGAGCTCGGTAAGTGATATGTGGTGTTTTGAGATGCTTTTGGTGTTGGTTTGGGATACATGATTATGAAGTATGACCATGTGGTAGCTTATGCCTCTTTTCAGCTTTTACCACATGAAAATAATTACCCCACTCATGATTTAGAGATTGCTACATTCAAAGATGTGCTTAAATGTTGACAACACTATCTATTTTGGGGGAAGTTCACAGTCTTCTCTAATAATAAGAGTCTGAGTTATATCTTTTCTCAGAAGGACTTGAATCTCACATAGATATGCTGGGTAGGATACCCTAAGACATTTTAATTTGATATTTCCTACACCCTAGGTAAGGAAAATGTTATTTCAGATGCTCTTAGTAGGAATGTACCATCATAGTCTATTCTGGAATTGAGGGAAGAGTGGAACTATATAGGAATTTTTGATCAGTTGCACCTAGATGCTCAGAAGGATGTTTCAGGCATGGTTTTAACCAGTGTTCAGTTATCATCATCTCTATTGGAGTCTATTTTTCATAGTCATTAGTAGGATGATGAGTTTTAGAAGACTCAAGAAAGCCTTTATGGTGGGGATACCATTTTGGGTCGATATCTTTCTTTAGATGGTATTATCCACTTCGAGAAAATGATTGTGATCCTAGCATCTGTGAGGAGTTTAGTCTTGTTCAATTCTTATAAGAATTTGTGGGACATTAATCCATGCACTAAGAAGATGTATTATGACATGAAATAAAAATTTTGGTAGCTTAGTATGAAGCGTGACATCACAGAGTTTGTGTCTCACTATTACAACTACCAATAGATAAAGGAAGAGAACTTGAAAACTTCTGGTATTATTCATCCTCTTACGGTGATGATATGGAAATGGGATGAGGTTTCCATGGATATTTTGTGGTATTACCATGGAATCCCTAAGGGAAGAATGATATATGGTTGGTTATTGATCAGTTGATGCAGTATGGTCATTTAATTATGATCAAAGACACCACTAAAGTTGAATATCTGGATAAGCTGTATGTGTAGGAGATTATGAGGTTACATGGGAGTCCTTATTCTATTATTTTGGATAGGGATACTAGGATTACCTTGAGGTTCTGGAGGAGTATCTAAGAGGTGATGGGAACTCAGGTCAAGTTTAGTATAACACCATCCATAGACAAATGGTCAAATGAAGTGAGTAATTTAGATTCTAGAGGATATTCTCTGTGCCTATATCTTGGATTTTGTAGGATCATGGGATACCCATATGGGATGGGTTGAGTTTTTTTATAAAAACATTTATCATTCATTGATAAGAATTTATCCCTTTAAGGCATTTTATAGTCACCCATGTAGATCACCTCTTTTTTAGGATGAGGTGGGTGAAGTATCTTTAGTTGGACCAAGTTTGGTTTAGGAAACATCCATGAAGATTCAGGATGTACATCGATGTCTGGTTACCGCCTAGAGTCAATAGAAATCATATGTGGATCATCAGCATCAACCTTTAGAGTTTTCTATAGGTTACTAGGTTTTCTTGAATTTTTCTCCTTGGTTGGGTCACCATCAACTTAGAAAGTATAGAAAGTTGGATCTAAGATATGTTAAACCGTTTGAGGTCATTGAGTAGTTTAGACAAGTTTATTATCAGTTAGAATTACTAGTTCAATTGACAGGTATTCATGATGTTTTCCATATATCTCAGATCAAGAAATATCACCCTGATCCTGCTCACATTTTGAGTTGGGAAGAAATTGATCCAGAACCAAATGCTTCTATTCTAGAGAAACCGGTTGAGATCGTTGACTCTAAAGTGAAAGTCTTGTATGGGAATTTGATTCCATTGGTTAGAGTTATATGAAAAAGGATTAAATTCTCATGATACTTGGCAATGTGAATCATTGATGAGGGATCAATAGCCTCAACTCTATCTGGGGATTAAATCTTCCACATGACTTCCTGGGGATGGAAAGTCTTTATGGTGGGGAGTTTATAACATCCTGTTACCATTTTATAAGGTACTCCCTTAAAGTCGTCATGGTTTTCCCCTCCTTTGATATTGAGAGGATACCAATAATGGTGTAGTCAAATATTTTTTGTACTTTTAACTTTAACTATCCTTCTTTGCAGAATGCAGGAATATTTCACACCATGTAACTGGGTTACACACCTTTTAATTGTTGCCGACTACAATCCATGAAAGGGGATTGATGTTGTGAAATATTACACATCATTAATGGTGGTTTCAAATCATGAATGTTTTAAATAACATATTTTTAATATGATGTAATGGATTTTTTGACATACTTTTCCAGCATGGACTTGACATCATTAATGGGAGTTTCACACCATGAAATGTCCCTCATCTAGCTTTAAAACACACACTTGGAAGTTTTTCTTGGTCTTTTCTTTCTAGACTTCTTCACCCTCGACCCAGGGTCTCTTCTATGTGTTTTTTAGAGACACATCTCCTTCAAGATCGATTTGTTCAGCATTGGATATTTGTTGCGGCTTCGGTGCGTCTCTTTGGGTAAGTGACCTTTCCACTTTTTCATTGATTTTGATTGCAATATCGTATTTGGTTGGTGTATTTTGATCCATTGGGTTAAGTTGGACGTTCCTTCTTGTCTTCTTCTAGATCCATTGTGAGATCTTGTTTTAGAGGACATTTCTTGGTTAGTTGTGGTGTGACATATATCTGTTCTTGAGGTATGTAGTGTTTTCCTTTTCCACTAAACCCATGTTTTTTAAATTGGATCAACCCTAAGATGTGGTAATTTGATTATTAGGTCTTCATTGACATTGTTGGGTTTTGTTGATTTTGGATTCTGTTATGAGTGTGTGCTACCTGAGTTTTGAGGTAGGTGGTTCCGTCTCTAGCTTATGATAATGGATCTTATTATTTTGATTTTCAAAATAATGCATATTGAAATTGGCATGATTGTTTTGTGTGTGTTGAAAAGGGTTTTAATGAAAAATGGTTTTCCTAGTTATTGATAAATGAAGAGAACAATGGGTGTTTTCAAATAATTGAAATGGAATTGTGAAATGGTTTTGAAAAAGTTTTTAAAGAATCAGAATGAATTATAAAAAAAGAGCACATGTGTTAACTTGGGTACTTAGGTGGACGGTTTATCTTGGGGCCATCATCTATTGTTTTCTGATTATAAAGGAGGTTTTTCTTGGGGATTTTTTCTATTTCCTAGTCCCATTTTTTTAGGGGACTAATATTGATATTTTTGGGGTGTTTAATCATGGGGTATTTTTATGCTTCCTAGGCCCGTTGTTCTAGGAACTGGTTTTTGCACTTGATTATTGTGGTACGAGTAATCTGTGGCATGAACCTGTAGTATTCCTTGGTGTTGTAATACCTATACTCATATTTTTTATTTCTTGTATTTAAGATTTATCCTTGATATTCATGTTTATGCTTATGAAAAATGATATGGAAACTATACTTTGAAATTTATATACCTACTTTTATTTAGAATTGTGGAAAAAGGGAAATGTTTACCATGTTTTCTATAAAGCTAATTTACTGCTTTTCATGACACATTTTTACTTAAAATGATCATGTAGGAATTTTTATATAGAGGTTTGTTATGGAACACCTAGGTGGGATCCTATTGATCTTGTTATCTCACACCCTACGCACCTCTTTGTTGGTGCGTAGAACTTTGTTTTTCTTCCAGTGTAGGGAAAGGCAAGGCACCACAGTTTGGCGACAAAGTTTGTGTCAACTGGTAGGGTAGCTGGTGGTGAGATGATGGGAGTTCATCCATTTCATCATTTGGAGTAGCTGTTTGGCTTGGGTCCTTTACAGTTGGACTTATCATTTAGAGTTTTTAGCTACTTTTTTTGTTGTCTTTTTCCACTGTTTTCTTACAGTTATGGCATATATATATCTTGTTTGTCTTCCATTTTCCCCTTTTTTAGTACATATATGACATGTGGTTGTTCAGGTTGGGTGAAATTGTTCCCTCTTTTATGTCGTTTGATTCTCGGATGCTTGTCGCCAGCCCATGGGGATCAAGAATGTCATTTGGGTATGTAACAAAATGGGTTAGGTGCTGGGTTTGAGGGAAACCCGGGTCAGTTCGTTACAAGATAAGTTCAAAAAAATCATTTAAATCATCACTAACATTTTAAATTCATCTATAAAATTCGTCGATTACATTAATTATATCGAAATATAATTATTTTAATATTTTTAATATAATTTATTTGATTCTTTCATTAACGAGGCAATTACTGTATCATCATTGTGTTACCATTTAATTTAATTATTTCATTCCTAAAAATTATAAATAGATTACCATGGTATATTTAAACATTTTATCTTTCTAAATACCATTTATTGTAGAACATATAATTTATATAACCACATATTGAAATTGTTTTAGTTATGAGATACATGATTATGACATCTTTGTCTTTATTTTAAATAAAATATTATAAATGTCATAATCAGACCCAAGTGGATTCCAAAGGACATAATTTAATCCCAATGATTTTTTTGGTCTAAAATAACTCATAAAATAAAATTATGAAAAATTTTATGGTAGTTTTATAATATTTTATAATATTATTTTTATGTTTAATTATCCGATTCATCCTAAATCGGGGTAATAATATTTTTTACTATATTTACTATTCATAAATAAAAAACTAAAAGGGAACTATTTAATAAATTTGGACCTCCTGATTCAAAATATGGAATCCATTTTTCAAAATTCAAAAGACATAATGTTCATAAATTAATTTAAAATTAATCCTATTGATGGAACAAGAAAGATGGTTTTTAAAGTAATTTTTTTTAAAAATTTACCAAGTTTTTATATCCAATTTCATTGTGAAATTGATTAAAATGACATAAATTGGATTAAATTATTTTTTTTCTAATTATAATTTAAAACCAATCAAATATGTTATTTAATACTATAAATTATTTTGTTGAAAAACCCGTTTCAATTAAAAATGCAATTTTTTATCTATTCATCAAAAAATGAATCTTTTTATAAAAATATAGAAAATTCAACCAAAGTAAATTTTTATACTCCTATTTCAAAGAAAAAGTTTATTTTTTCAAATATAACTTATAAAAGTTTCAAAAAAATAGATTCAAAATACATGCACCGTCAAAAGGAGACAAAGCCTCCTTTTTTTGAAAATACTTCTTTTATGCCTAAAATTTGATTTATTCATATATCATGCCTAGAAAACACATAAGATGAATTTTAAACATTATATTATATATATCATATATATATACATATTATGTTCATATAATCCAACAAGAGTGATTTTATTATTTATTGATAATAAAACACACTTGCGCACATTTAAATAGTTTTTCTAAAAAAATCATTTTATTTTAAAAATGGGTTTATATTAATTTATAATTATTTTGTCACCAAATAATTGGTTATATATACATGTGTAAACCATAGTTTTACAATTTAGTTAATACTATTGATTCCCACTATTCCAACAACTAGTTTAATGGTAACATTTAAATAATAATATTTATTTGTTCGATTAAGTTTGATGTGGAGTATCATGTATGCTATCGAACATAGCATTTCTTTCTTAAAACTCAGGATGTTACAATAACAACAAGGAAACATAAGAATGTGGAAACTACATAAAAAATTAAATAATATGCATATTTTAAGGCTAAAAGTTAAGACATCATAACATATTGTGCTTAATATACCCTTAGGTGAACCATGCATGATATCTCATGAGATAAAAAAATTACCAAATTCATTATAGGGATATATACTTTCGAGGTGACCGATCACATTCGTATCATGTACTTTCATTTTTTTCCCACATAGATCATGCAACCTAATAATATCCTTCATCAATTTTAATCCCCCAATTAAGGATTGTGGGATATATAAATGGAATTCCTCAATCAATGAAGTATAATTACATCAAGTTTAATGACCTTGAGTGGAAATGGGTATAGTTATACAAAACAAAAATGTTTTGTTTGGAAAATCATGGGATATTTTTGGTGACATAATGGGTGTACATAATGGTTCATAGAAGGGTTTAATGAGAGTGAAATTCAGTCTCTAATTACATTTTAAGCATAAGGATAGTAAAAGGATATGTAAAAACATATTCCAATATGAAAAAATGGAAATCAAAATACATAATACAAATAAAATTCATGAATAAGGAGGAGGAGGAAGAGATTCTCTTACCTTGAGAGGGCACTTCTAAAAGTTTGAGACGAGATTTTTAAGTTCATGGGAATACCTTGGAAGAGATTTATAGTGGGATAGGGATATTAAATTCATGATCAATGGGTTTTGAATAAAGTGGATTGGGAGTTTGGGTAGATATTTATAAAAAAATATGGGATTTCTTTATTAAATTCTAAAATTAGGTTTTTGGATCAGTATAATAAAATAATAAAAATCACAAAAAATCATATTGATTTTACCATAATGTTTTTTCTAAATAGGAGTGGTTTTCAATATTTTATAAGTATATTAACTAAATATATTAAAATAATACCATTGGAGATGTGGAAGTGAGCCTTGTTCATAATGACTTGATTTTAAAACCTTAAAATAAAAAATATTTTTTAGAGGATAAATTAAAGGTTTATTAAATAAATAAAATAAATTAAAAAAAGAATTATATTTAAGGGGAAATCAATATTTGGTCATGTATGAATTTTATATATTTTATTAAATCATTTTTTTATTATGATGTCACAATACAGACTGTATATTTATACTGTATTTAAATTTTACCCAAAAATTTGAATCTCACAAAAATTATGAAAATTTCACCAGTGGGTAATTTTGAAGTTATGATTTCAAAAAAAAAAAATTATTTTAATAAATAATTGTCTAAAAATTATTAATTTCAATTTTAAATAAAAACACTTATTTACAGGGAAATAATTTTTTTACAATAATAAAACCTTTCTGGCCCTTATAAAAATTACACGGGACTTCATTAAATTATATAATCATTTATATTTAAATATATATTATTCAATATGAAAATATTATTAATATAATATGTATTTTAAATATTCATGTATTTATCAAAAGAGTGTCTTAATTGAAACTATATATTTCCCCAAAATACAATTTTAATTTCTTCATATCAAGATATAATATTTATAAAACTCATCATATAATCATCTCTAAAGTAATAATAAAAAGGGATAAATATAATCATAAATTAATTTAAAATAAAATATAAAAATTCACACTATTAGGGTCTACAAACATAACCCCTTATTACCCCATTGTACGTCTAATGGGTAAGATGTGTGATGATGAAACTTTCTTGGGGAGGTTTCAGTGAACATGGTTTGGTATGTGATCTCAATAATCTTGAACATAAACCTTAAAAAGTTTCATTCCTATTTCAGTTTCTAAATTTTAGCTTGGTATTGGTCAAGGTAAAATCCCAATAATTTCATCTCTGTCAAAATTTCTGATAAATGGGATTAAAAGAGTATGATTCTATTAGTTGAGGTCATTGCTTCATTAATATGTTTCAATTGTATTTTATAATAACCCTTAATATATAAAAAATATTTACAATCATTGTACAAAGGATATATTATCAATGATTCTGATTCTTATTAGTCTTTTAAATATGAAAGATTATATTTTATAATGGTATAAAATAACTAAAGTAGTTCATGTATTTAATATAACTCTATTTCTTAATAAGAAATTTATTAATTCAGTAAGGGAGATTCATTTATGAAATTTTAAATCATTAAATTCTTCCCTCCTTTAGTGAATTTTCCCTAAAATTTTCATTTGTTAAATTAAAATAGATGATGGTAAATCTTTTTTTTATAATATTCTGGTTCCCATGTATCCTCCTCAAATATGTGGTTTCACCATAAGACTTTGACCAAATGAGTTGTATTTTTTTATATAAAAATTTATTTATGAGCTAAGATCTTCTCTAGATACTCCTAGTTTGAAATATCATTCTCCAAAGGAACCACCTTTGGATTTAGTATATCTGATGGTTTTGGTAAGATATCAATCAAGAGGGATACATGGAACAAATAATGTACTTGAGATAAGTTAAGTCTGTGTAAAAGTTGGTAGGCTATAGCTCTGAGGTGTTCAATGAACTCAAAGGGGATGATGTATCTTTGACTAAGATTTCCATTCATCACAATCCTCATGGCTATCCTTCATAGTGATATACGATGGATCACTTTATCTTTAACAATAAACTCCATGTATCATCATTGATTGTTTATATATATTTTCTTTTGACTTTGTGCAGATTTAATTTGATGTTGAATTGTTTGAACCTTATCTATCATCTCTTAGATAAGATCAGGTCCCATAAGATTTCTCTATCCAATATTATCCTAGCATGTTGGAGTCTAAAACCTCTTCCTATAAAGATCCTCATAAGGTGCCATGTGAATAGTATAATTGAATCTTTTGTTATATGATAACTCTACCAGGGGAAGGTTTTTATCCCCACATTCTTGTAATTCCATTGAAAATGATCTCATAATAAACATTAGAGTTTTAATAGTTCTCTTAGACTGGCCATCCTTCAGTAGGTGATAAGAAGAACTGAATCTCAAATCTATATTCTTGTGGAAGGCTTATCTAGAACCTCAAGTTAAACTTTATATATCAATTAGATACAATATATAATGGAACCATATGTATTTATACCACTTATATTATGTATTTCATGTCAATTTGGTCAAGATTTGAATCTTACTTGATTTAAATGAAATGTGATAACTTTGTAACATGCCCAAATAACACCCAGATGGTGTTATTACCTTTATATATCCTATTGAGTCCTATAAAGAAATACATGTTTATGTTTTCCCATATTCATACTTGTATGGGAAATGGAAACATCATACCATTAGAATTTTATCATTTATCATTGACTTTTTGGAATACCAATCATTAAGATAAAATTTTCACACCCTCCCTCTTCATGTTATCTCAATACAAGTTTTACTTCAAAATCAATATATCTTGGTACTTATTATATGAATTGATAAGGATGAGACATGCACATCATCCAAAAGTTACCTATTTAGTTTTAGTTTTTGTGGGACACATATCTAGGTATTAATCATTATATGTCCATATTTATTGAAGTTGAACTCTATAATATTCACTACCTTTTTCTATACCTCCTTATAATATTTTTGGGACTCATTGATCCACTCAATAATTGATGATTGAGTAGTTATTTGAGAAAGTTAGGATGAATATCCACTTATTTTCCCATGTCCATTTTATTTATGTCCAAGAATATTGGACCCCTTTCAATCCTCATCATTGATAGGATTGTAGGATCCTTTCAACTTAGATCATATTCCACTTTTTTCTTCTTCCTAGGATAGAAATGAATTGAAAAATAAAGATATTTTATCAGTTATAACCACCTTCATTGGTTCATAATGAGCTTATTTTATGTGAATATACACTTAAGGCTTTTTATGATCTATATACATGTCACACTTCTCACCATATAGATAATACCAAAAAATATTTAATGTGAAGATTACTGTATTAAATTATAGATCATGGGTTTGGTAGTTCAAATCATATACCATTAATTATAGAGAGGCATAAGTTATCACCTTTTCATCTTTTATGAGTACACAACCCAAGATTTTTTTGAACACACCATTGTATATCAAAAATACTTCCCCACTATTAGTTAATGTTATCACAGGTGCATTGACTAGGCTCCTCATTAATTATTTAAATCTTTCCTCCTATTCATCAATCTTGATAAAATTAACTCCATTATGATTTATATTAGTTAGTGTGACTAATAATTGTGAGAAGTTTCTCACAAATCTATGATAATACCACGCTAATCTAATTACACTATGTATCCCCAACACATATGTTGGTTTAGACTATTGTTTAATTGCATATATTATTAAGTATAAAAAAATATCCCTTATCTATTGATAACATACCATAGGAATGTTACATTCTCCATCCAAAACTCATATTTATTTTACATCACATATGACATTTTCTATTGTAAGTTCTTCATTAAAGCATTAAAATGACACTCATTTTCCAACTTACTTATATAGTCGATAATAATATCATATCTATTGATTACCACAAACTAGTAAAGGTATTACCTAAATAGAATATTCATTAAGTCCATAAATATTTATAGAGAATTAGGGAGTCCAAATGGAATCACTATGAAATCGTAGTGCCTGTACCTTGTATGAAAAGCACCCTTTCGGATATCCCCCATCTTCACCTTTACTTGATTATATCCTGATTGAGGATTTAGCTTAGAGAAGTACTAGGCTCCACATAGATAATAGAAAAATTCATAAAACCAAGGTACAAGATACTTGTTCTTTATTGTGATCTTGTTATACTCACAATAATCAATGCAGAGGTGCACTGACCGATCCTTCTTCATAATGAAATGGACCGGTGCACCCCACATTGTAGAACATTATTATATAAACCCATTATCCAAATTATTTAATAGTCACTTATTCAAAATTTCATGTTATATTGGGGGAATTAGATATAGAGTCTTGGATACTGTTAATGCTCTAGGTATAAGTTCATCAATCAATCAACCTATCATCTTGGTGGAAGACCAAAAAATTATTTAGTAAACACATAAATGTATTCCTAAAAATGGGAATTTCCCCAAGGATAATCTTTTTATAGTATAAATAATTTGATCTAGATATGTTTTCTCATAAGTAAATAATATACATGCTTTCGATGGTTATTTCAATGGATATTAATCCTCCTCTTTAAACTTGTATAGAATCAGAGTGTGATTTTCAATATATAGGATGAATTCTATCTCTAGAAAACATATATTATCTCTATAGTGACCCAAGATTTTTAAACATAGATATTATATATTTTAAATGAATATTCATTACATTACACAAATACACGCTTGAAGATTTTAATATTATTATGCCTTCAGAAACATGGAAACATAAAACAACCGGTTCATATGTAAACTATATCATCTCCCAATAAGTTCTTTATAAATATCACCCTTATTAGAAATATCATACATAATACATTTATTCATAAACTGGGGAAAGGAAACATAAGAAATAGAATTCTTATATGCTCATTAAGGTTAATAAGGGAGATATATAAGTATAATATGAGAATAAGGGAATGAGAACATGAGTATAACATATGAAAACCATACACTGCATATCAAAGATATAAAAATATAGTAATGGAATATAGATTAGTAGTTCATAAGATATTAATCATAAGGAAATAAAAGAACATGATACATGATATCACAACATTGGAATAAAACATATAATTTTATAATATACATTATCATATCAAACCATTTCCATAGTAGTCAAGTAACACTTCCAAGGATATCATAGTAGAATGAGTTCACTCCCCAAAACATCATAACTATCAAGGTTCACTCCCAAGACCATCGTAGTAGATGAAGTCCATTACTAAATCAGTTTCACTCTCCATTCTAGTCCACTATATCTCATGAGATAAAAATATTTAACCAATGATTTAGAGGGAGATATAGGAACCACTAATCACAAAATGAAAATAATACATATGTGTGGCCCAAGATCATATAACATTCATCATATCATCACCCATGAAATGAAATAGGTTTCATAAAATCTTCATCATATCATATCCTATGGAAAATAGACAGGGTTCATAATCATTTCATCTTTTCATCATATAATAACCTTTCAAAATAAGTGGGTTTCATAAGAATTTTATCATGTTATAATCCATAGAAGAGATATGGGTTTTATAAACATAAAATATTTAGATAAATAATAATAATTTTACCCTTGGATTATATCCCTAGTAAAGCATATGCAACATCAAAGGATGCCATCTTAGATGGAAATTGATTTTGAAAGTTCATTTGGAACATTTCTGAAGGAAAATAAATTTTAATTAAAAATAAATCTTTAAAAATAGAAATTCATAAAATATTTTGAAAATACTTTTCTTTGAAAATAACCTTGAAAACTTATAAAGGAAGCTTTAAAAATCATTTAAAACATTTATTGAGGAAAATATCCTTTCCACATTTAAAAAACACCTTTTAAAACATAAAATTTTTCAATATCCTTTTATTTGAAAATAACTTTGTAATATTATAAAGGAAGATTCAAAAAAATTATTGGTCATGATGGTGGATAATTTATTTTATGTTGTACACATGAAATTGAAGATTCATTACATACTTTTGGTGAAATAAAAACATGCATTTTTTGGAAAAGAAAATGATTATTAAATTCTATTTTTTTTGTAAAAAATAAATCATGGGTAAAAATTTATTTAAAAAATAATTTTCAGAAAGTAAAATATATTTTTTATTTTTTTATAAAACATAGTTTTGGTAGGTAAATGAGTTTTCGATGAAAGAGAAAAATAAAGACAATTTTCATAAAAATATTATTTTGAACTATAGAATACCTAAATAGAGGGAAATGAAGGGAAACAATGTATTCTCATGAAATAAATAGAGGAGAATAGAATTCATGTGTTTCTTGAGAGATGGATTATAGGAGTTTATCATTGAAAAAAATCATAAATAATCTTGAAAAATGATAAGATTGTAACATAAAATCATTACCACTTTAGAAACATGAAACAAAAATACCCATGAAGGAATAACATAAAATGAAAGTTAAAATATCATGACAATAAATAAATTCAGGATATTACATGTAAAAGGGTCTGTATATACATCTTATAAAATAATATAGGTGTATAACATAACATATGTCTCAAGGAAGGCAAATTGAGACAAAAATCTCTTACCTTAAGTCTTGACTTCTATCACACATGTTAAAACCTACAATTAAATAAATATATTCTTTTTATAAATATATTAAAAATATAAAATTATATATATCATAAAATATATTATTTTTTTTCTGACATTTTATTACCCTTTTATTAACAATTCCATGTTAAAGTAACATTTTGGGAAATAACTGCTCTGTTTTTCATGTATGTTTTGATTTTATATTTTTGGTCCTCCTAAATTGATCACAGTTATATCACATATAGAATGTTAAAAATTATATAAATATAATACATATTTAGTATATATGTTATTATATTAATCCATTATATTTAGAGATAGAAAATAAAATACATCATTCATAGAGATGGTAGGTCGTACGTATGCATGAACGATATTTTAATTTTCTAAAAGGATTGAAATAAATAAATGTAAATAATATAATAACATTATAGAATAATTTTTATTTCATATATATCACATACATTCATTAATATTATCCATATTACCTTCTATGTAAATCATGAATGTATCACATCGCTTCGTGAGGTAGTAGTCCGCTATACACACAGACAATGATTTCGTATGCCATTTGATTAAAGAGGATATGGTTGTAGGTCATTATCTAAGAAAAACAAAATATTAGTATATATAATATAATTTTGTTATTATATATTCATGTTTCAATACTAATTAAATGATGTGAAGTAAGAAATAAAATAAAATGCTCAGTTTGGGATGTTACCTCTTTTTCAAGAAACTTCTTTTGGTTTGAAACAAAAGGCTTAATAGGGTGGGTTTGTGACCAAAGTAAGGATTAAATGATGTGCGGAGGTAATTATGGAATTTATTAAGGTTGGTATTGAACAAACCAAATGGTTTTAGACATGTGAATAGGAGAGGAGACTGGGTGGACTTTTATAAGTGAGGTGACTGACTGAATGACCCAAAGGCCTAAAATTTTATTTATTTATTTTTGGATAAACCCCCTTTTAAGGATAAAGGGGGGAACCTCACATGAATTAAATGACATAGAGACATAAACATAACTTGATACCAAAAAACAACTACTATAAATTCACCTCCCCAACATTAACATCATTATGGAAATCCTCCACCAATGCATGGCTACACAGCAAGTTGTCCCGTGAAAAAATGCACGAGACTGGTACCAATAGATAAGACATACCCTCTCAATATTTCGAATCTAAATAGACATGAAGAGTGAAAGATACCTGATCCGAATCCTCATCTGACGTAGTTCCTTGTAGAAAGGCTAGACCAAGAAATCATCCAAAATACAAACCATCAAATGCTAAAATGACTTAACTTTCCAAATGGTTTCTCAGACCCCATCCATTTGATGAAACATCCTCTTAAGGTTTTCCACAAATCCATCCATTTCCCATGGTTCCAGTAGAATTTCCATTATAGTCTAAAATCCTTCCATATTTACATCACTTTCAATCTAACTCAACCCCTATAACAAAAAACTCAGAACTTTCCTCACTCCAAAGACAACCATAAAACAAGAGAACCTCTATCACCAAGCTAGAGCTCCACAACCTGCAGCCCTCAATCTCAACATCAAGCATCAGTACAATTGATTTTTTTCTTCTTCTTTCCCATAAAATCAGACCAAGATCCATTGAATTTATACAAGACTAGAAAAACAAGAACCACATACAATCTACCAAATTTTCAGATCATAGACCAATCTAAAGCAATATGCGTAAATGCTCTCAAAACCAACAGCCATATCAACCAAATCGAAATTAAAAATTGAACAGATCCAAGACAAGAATATTTAAAATAGAAGAATCATGCATCACATATAAAGTCACATGATTTTTCATCGAACACGAATCAATAATTCTAGGGGCGAAATCCATTACCTCATCCAGTCACCCGAATGCTAACACGCTGGAAGAAATGTCCCTATTGTAATCCAGATCCACAATCCCGTAGCCACCTCTGAGACTGCACTCGAAGACTACAATGAAACTCTCAATGAACCCACATATGGAATCGAAACGAGGCTTCAACCTCACAAACATGGGACTCGACCACTGAACCTTCACTGTGCTGCCTTGAAAATCCATATCAAGTTCAGGGATAGGGCAAGGAGGCATGCAGTCAATGGTGGAATCATAAAAAAGAATGATCCCTCAAAGTCACAAGCTGCACACCATGAGTCACAGAGAAGGAAAGATGAGGAGAGTATGCCTCCAGACTGATCCAGATAAGATGAAGGTGATGATAGTTGGAAACCCTAGTGTCATAGAGCCCATTATGATCTCTTTATAAGTGAGGTGAATGAAACACATATAATTTCTGATATGAAAAAGGCACACCCACATTTTTCACATGAAATAGGGATAAAAAAATCACCATTATAAATATTATAATATATAAGGTCTAAATATTTTGGTACAATAGGTTTTTGAAAAGTTTTGGGTCATTTTTAACCTTTATCATTTTAGTTTAACCCTCAGTAAACCCATTTTTACCTTAATCGTGGTAAATAATTTTTACTATTTTTTAGTATTCATTATAATAAAAAAATAAGTTTACCTTATTTGATAATATAAATTATGATTAATAAAAATATTTAATATATTTTTCAAAATTTCATTCACATAAGTGGAAATATCTATTTTAAAATTAAACCCACAAATGGGACTGGAAAGCAGTTTTCCAAAGAGAAAATGTTCAAAAGTTTAACAAGTTTTTATATAAAAATTCTATGTGAAAATGATTCTAATAACCTAAATTGGATTAATTGATAAATAATTTATCTAATTTTACTTTTATACACATTTAAAACAAAAAATAACCTTATAATTTCTTTAAATGAAAATCCAGTTTTCAATAAAAACCAATATTTTTCACTATTCACTAAAAAACTAATGTTTTCAAAAAAATCCAAAAATTTCACCCTAAGATAATTTTTACATATTTATTTTAAAATTTAATTTTATTATTGTTCAGAAAATAGAAATAAAAACTTTTTTTTCTGAGAAAATAGTATTTTCGAAACATATAATGACTTTATAAAAAAATAAGCATTTGTCATCAATATTTTTTCTTTATATAAAACCATTATACATAATATTTAAAAAGTTTTTATGACTATTATCATTTGTAAAATTAATGTCTAGGTTATAATGGTCACTTTAAAATAATAATATTAATAATATATCATGGTTTGTTAAAACTCGGTGTTGCATGTAACACAAGATAAACAGAGTGTTGTATGTAATGCAAGATATCAATGAAATTTAATTTATTAAAAAATAATAATAATTTATAGAAACTTGTGGTGTTACATTATACCCCCCTTAAAATTAATTTCTCCCTCCAGATCCCATCACTTTGGTACAAACAATAAAGGATACTTTTGGATCATTACATCCTTAGGTTCCCACATAAATTCTTTAAACTAGTGGTTTCACCACAAAATGTTAACTATTGAGTGTTATTGGTTCATAAAATATTCTTTGTATAATATAGAAACTCCATAGTTTTTCCCTCATAAGAATGATCATGCTCCAGCAGTATGACCTCTGAGTTCAGTACAAGTGAATGATTAGATATGTACTTCCTTGGGAGAGATACATGGAACACATCATGAACTTGAGTTAGGTTTGGTAGAATCACAAAACTATAGTCTATATCTTTATATTATAAATAATTTAAAAGGGAATAATATACCTAGGGAATAGTTCTCACTTATTTATAAATATCATTACCTTTTACCATAGAAAAATTATTAGAAACACCTTATCATTATCATCAAATTCTAGATCACATTGATGATTATCAGCTTAATTTTTTTTAATAAATATGAGTTTCCTTGATGTGTTGACGAATTAATATAACCCTATCTTCTATTATTTTCATCTATCTTAGATCCCAATTTCTTTCTTTCTCCAAAATAATTACAGCATGTTGGAGCTCTACACTTATTTCCATAGAGGGATTTATAAGGAGCTATCTGAATGCTCAAGTCAAATATATTATTGTATAAAAACTAAAATAGAGGAAGGTATTGATCCCAACCTTATTTGAAATCCATATAAAAAGATCTAAAAACATCCTATAGTGTTTGAATTGTTCTCTCAGGATGACCAACTATCTTTGGATGATATAAAGTACCGAAACTAAACTATGTATTGAGAGACTATTGAAGAATTCACCAGAACATTTAGGTAAACCTTGGATCCCAATCAGATATAATTAAATGTGGTATTCTATGAAACTTTACCACTTACTTAATATATATTATAGAAATATTATAAAGATATAATACTTCTCTGATAGTGATGAAGTGTGCTGAATTTATAAGGCGATATACTATAATCCATTTAGAACTATACCCTTTATAAATTTTGGGGAGTCCTATGAAAAAATCCATGGTGATGTTTTCCCATTCCATTCTGGTATGGGTAATGGATGTAACTTACTCTTATAATTTTTTCTATCAACCTTAATATACTGACATACCAAATATTGAGATACAAACTCTGTGATATCTCTCTTCATTCCATACTACAAAAAATACTCTTTAATATATCTATGCATCTTTACACTTCCAAGATGAATAAGAAATGAAGAACTATGAGATTCCTCTAACTAATTCTCCTTCAAATTCAATAAGGATAAAACACATAAATGGTTATTGAACCACATTATTCCATCATGTCCATCTTTAAAATAAGTAACATTTATAATCTTCTTTTTCAGATCTACATATTCCTTCTACACCTCATTAATCTTTACTTAGATAGATGGTTAAATAATAAATTGATAAAGATATGATATCTCCCCTTCATTCAGGATTTATAGATTTATCCTTTTCAAATAAAAAAATATTGGAGCTTTTTTGGTCCTCATAATGGATAAGATAGCATGATTCTTTTAACTCAAAGAATTGACCACCTTGTTCACTTTCCTAGGGTTATAATGTATTGAGAATTCATAATATTTAATCATACCTAAACATCATATTTAGAACATATTAAAATAATTCTATGTGAAAATATACTTTAAACATTTGTGATTGGTATATATGTCACGAACCATCCCAGTGGGGCCCATTCCTAGACTCCCTAAGCCTGCCTCCAATAGGCCAAGGGTTGGTGACTAGCACCGAGTAAGAATATCACTAACATGAGAGGCCTTGCCTAAGTACCTATACACACATACACATCTCCAAGCTCACAAAATGCAAAAATTTAAAAACAACTGAACAACCAATGAATGCATACATATATATACCACAACCATAGTATGAAAATAAGTAAATAAAGTACCAAATACAAGCCCACCACAAAGAAGTATTTAAACCAAGTCCAACCTGAAATTAAAGGTACCAATATTGCTATCTGAAAGCTGTAGGAACACACCTAAGTCTGTCTAGTCTCACTAATCATTGTCTAGTATTGGTATGACTAAGACTCCATTAAAAGGTTGATCATATTCACAAGACACAACACACAATAGGACACCCCAAAACCACAAAGCAGTACAAAAAATGAAAGTATAGTCATCTCTATATAGGTATATGTCTACAACACATATAACATGAATATTCAGATATACTCAATCAAAGAAACATAGTCTAGAGGTAAACCACAACCATAGTATACCATCCTTATGATTTTAGTTCTAAGATTCCATGAAGCAATCATATGGGAGAACACACTGCTGATTCTGATAACACTGATGACGTCTGTCCGAGAGGTGCTGCTCATCAGGTCTCACCATGATAAAGATATGCTGATAGACTAAAGATAATATGATACATAGATGAGGATCACAGTCAAGGCCATGGGGTGACACCAAAAAATCAATTTGTATTAACTCTCTATGTATAGTAATAATGCCCATGTAGTGTTGGTCACGTCGACACTAAGTATGCCACCTAGATAATGAATAAGAATAGAGGATCTCACTCCGAGTCTCTAAAAGGGACTAAAAAAACTCTATCTGAAAAGTCCTGATGAAGGGATAAAAATCCTAGGATTAGGAAATTATTTCATCCCAAACTTAAGAAAAAATTATAAAAGGGAAATAACCCTAACAAAACTTGTCTAATATTCGTTGTACAAGAGATTAAATCCATGTAGAAAAGGGGTGCACGACGTATAGTAAGGGTACACACCATGTCCCTTGATCCCGAGTAATGCCTGTGTAAATAGCCTATGTAATTCAACCCATTTCATGTAGAATATTACATGGCGTATAAAGGGGTTACATGCCATGTCCCTATATCCAGGGTCCACCAGTGTACTCCAACCATGTTCTAGTACACAGTGTTAGCCCGTGTATATGTTCCCATGCACCAGTACACAGGTTATCCTATGTACATGGTCTAGGAAATGTCATGTGGGGTGATTATAGACCATATAGGTAGCTTATGTACTCCACCCCAAGTCCGTTTACTCTTTAAAGTAAACGCCGAGTCATTCAAGGGGGCTACATGCTGTGTAGTCAAGGACTACATGCTGCGTGTATCAGGTTTTTATTGAACTCATATTCTTCCTCCCACTCACTCTGATAGATATTACAAATTCTGTTTCATTGGTTGGTTTTCCATGAAACTCCAGATCTGAGTTCATTCACCATCACCAAATCGGTAAGATTCAGGCCTCTAATCGGCTCAAAAAATGAGATCATCTCTGTTCTTTGTTATGCAATGAAGAATGTGAAATTGGAACCAACCATCATTTGATCTACTACTGAGACCACCGTCTCACCCCCATCGAGTCATACTGATGTCGGATCTATGATTTTGGATCATTGTAACAATAATCGAATGCGAAATGATCAATCGTTCAAATAAAATTTGAATTGTAGGGAAAACGAAGGAGACCACGAATAACATTAAATCAAGGGATAAAATCACAAACCAAATCAAAAGGAATGAACCTCGAAAAATGTTCATGTCAATATTGGTTCTTCACTATTATAAATAATAATCAAATCCACCAATTAAAAGATTAATCTCTTGATGAAACTCGCAAAATAACCCATCCTACAAAAAAATTAATCTGCAGGACAATCTATTCATTTATTACTTTGAATTCATCAAAGAAACCAAGAAAAGGGAAAAAATCGAAACACATGGACTTCCTTTATTTGTATTTTTTGCTGATGAAGAATGATCACCACATCATCATCATTGGAAAGATCTATCGAATCGATTGAGTTTTGATCATTGATCCATGATCCATCGCTATTTGTTCGAGATAATTCTTCATAGGTTCTCTCTAGTAGCTTTCCAGAGATTCCATGGTTATAAGGCTAACCCTATATCTCAAAATAAAAATCATTTTAAGTATTTTGGTCACTGCGTAAATGAGGTGAATAAAAATAATTTTATCTATTTTACACGCATGATAAATTTTTCATAAACAAACCACGATGACCAATGTTAGGTTGCACCTAGGGTAAAACTGACATTCTGAACTCAACGATGCCCCCAAATATTTGATCTGAGCACCTATTTAGAATTTATTCTACTTTTTTCATGAAAAATACATGAATTTTATTTAATATTTTTATTATATTTCAAATATTTATCCCGGGCACATGGGGCCTTAGAATCGCACACCATCTTAGCGTCTGGTCTCAGAATTAGTCCATATAATATCCAAAAATAATATATGGAAAATCCGAGACATTACAATATATATCACACTTTTCTTCATAAATATAATTCCTCCATGTCATTAATTCTATAATTACCACAACAAACTTTAAATCATTAATTGGGTAATTTTTCTCATGAAACTTCAATTCTTATGAGACATAAGATATAACAATGTAATTATGCATAATAACACATCCAAATACCTTCTTGGATGCATCACTAATGATTGAATAACCTTCTATAATGTAGGGTAATGTAAGAATAAGTTTTCTAATTAATCTTCTCTCCAATTCATTGAAAGTTTCCTCATATTAATCTATCTAGAGGAACTTGAATCCCTTCTAAGTTTACTTGGTGAGTGGATTAGATAGTTGTGAGAAATTATCCACAAAACATTAATAATATCCAGATAAACCAAGAAAACTATGAATATTAGTCACCATGGTTGGTCTGGGCCAAGACTCAATAGCCTCCTTATTTGATGGATCTTCAGATATACCCTCTCTTGAGATTATATGAAACAAAAACGAAACCTTTTGTAGACAAAATTCACACTTAATTCTTCATATAATTTATACTTCCCCAGGTTCTTTAGTACCATTCTCTATTGATCTTCACGCTCTTCCTTTCTCTCTGAATAGATAAGAATATATTCTATAAAGGAAACAATAAATTGATCAAGGTAATATCTAAATTATATATTCATTATGTTCATAAAGATAGAGGGGGAATTAATAAGACCTAATGGAATCGCTATATATTCATAGTTTCCATACCTTGTATGAAATGTTTTCTTTGGTATATCCTTCTTCTTGACCCTAAATGGATGATATTGAGAATGAAGGTAAATCTTGGAAATGTAATGTGCTCTATGTAGTTGATAAAATAGGTCATAAATATAGAGTAGAGGATAATTTTTCTTGTTTAAGATCTTGTTCATCTCTAGACAATCAATAAATTGTCCCATAAATCATTATTTAATTTTAACAAAAAGAATAGGTTAACCCCAAGGCGACACTCATGGATAAATGAATCCCTTTTGAAGGTTCTCCTAGATTTTTATTTTCAAATCCTACAACTCAATCCAGGCTATTCTATAAGGAGTATTTGAAGTTGGTGTGACACCATGTATGAGTTCCACTACTAGAATTTCTGGTTTTCGAGGCGGAGGAATTTTAGCGGCCGCCAATTGGTGGCCGCTAATAATATCAACAGTGGCCTCCAAATGGCGGCCGCTGCACTTTAATATCTAAAAACCTAATTTCCCTTACCCCCTCCCCGACCCCGCGACCCTGACCCCCGGTGACCCCAACCCCTTGACCCCGACCCCCAGTGATCCCGACCCCCGACGACACCTCCTGGACCCCCGACGACCCCTCCCCGACCCCCGGCGACCCCGACCCCCAACCCCGGACCTCCCAGCGACCCCGGAAGCCCCCGAAGACCCCGACCCTCAGCGACCCCGACCCCTAGAGACCCCCCACCCCTTGCCTCCGTGCTACGACACCTGCAACCCCGGCGACCCCCACCACCTTGCCTCCGCGCTGCGCCCCCGTGACCCCGACACCCCAGCGACCCAGCAACCCCCACCCCCTGCCTCTACAATGCACCTTTGGACAATCCTTCCTCCGTCATCCCCTCCCGGCCCCGTTGCATCCCTCCGGAAAGTCCTCCTGCCTCCGTTGGACCCTCCCGGTCCGTTGTTCCCCTCCGTGTAGAACCCTCCCACGCTTCGGCCAGCGGTTCCGCTCCTTTCAAGTCCGGCTGTCGAACCCCTGTCATCAAGTCACTGCACTTTCATGGATCTGCAATCGAGTCACACCCCATTACCAGTAATCAATTCCTCCGCAGGTAATGTTTTTTATCCTTCAAATTTGGTTTTTAAATTTTAATGATATGTGTTTTTTATCCTTAAAATTTAATTTTTAGTGAAAATTGTAATTATATCCCCAGTTATTATTTGTAAAAATATTTATGAGTTATATATGCATAAAAATTGCTTGATTTAACTATAATTTCTTTTAATGTAGTTATGTCACAGGGTGGTCATAGTGGTTCACCTGATGTTGTCGGTATGTATGTTTTCATTTTTCAAAATTAATTAATTGTAATTTTCTATGTATATTTACCTAACTGTTTCAAATCATTAATTTATATTGTAATTGAATTATGAATTTATGTTTATCAAGATCTAGTGCTTCTTACAGAAGATGCAGGGGTCCTGGTAGAGGGGTTCGATCCTGGAACTCTGGAGCCCAATTGGATGTGTTATTTGACAACACATTTCATCCAGTTGGAGATGGTTCTACTGCATTGAGTTGTCAGTTTGGGAATATGATACGAGACTCACACAGATTCCCTCTGATGAATCGTGACTGGAGTTCTTTCCACCAGGATACAATGGACAGATTATGGAGGTAGGTTCAGGTAAATTCAATGTTTAATTTTTCATGATATATTGTTATTATTATTGTCCCATATACTAACAATTTATTTTAATAGGATAATTTGACATCCTGTCTAGATGATTTTTGGGCTGTATGTATTTCCAAATGCCTAAAATTATGGAAGGATTACAAGTCAAGGTTAAAGATAGATCACTGGACACCATTTACGGGTGTGCCAGACATTCTACAGCGAGTCCCACCGGGCATTCTTCCTGCGCAGTGGCAGGATTTGGTTGCGTTTTGGTTGAGTGAGGCAGCGATGGAAAGATTTATTACTTTTAATCTATAAATGACTAATTTTTCAAATGTCTACTAAGTAAATACGTTGAATGTAGACTAAGTCTGCTCGTCATTCACATAATAGGGCGATGCAGGGCACGCCTTCCAGACTTGGCACTCGACATGTGTCACAGCTCAGACATGATGTAATTTTAGAATTCACTATTTCATTCATATTTTAAAAATATTGTAGTATAACATGGTGAACCCCTTTATTATAGTTACACCAACATGGCGAGCCAATTGATCGGATGTCCATATGGATGAGGACTCATAGGGAGGGTGATTCCGATGTTGCCGGTGTTATAGTAAGAAATTTATTTACTAATAAATGTATTTTTATTTTATATAAATTATTAATATTTGTTCATTGATTCATTATATGCTACAGGCTCAGTTTGACACTCAGTAAGCAGAGTTTCCAGAGGAGCAACGTCGTAGTACTATGCGTAGAGATGAAATATTTCACCGTGTCGTGGAGCGTGACAGTCATGGTTATTATTTGACTTATGGCGGTGGTGTCCCACGACGTGCAGTTGTTAGAGAAGATGTGATGGGTTTATGCAGAGAGTCAGGGATGCAGACATAGGCTAAGATATATGATTCCATGCAGGATATGCAGAACAATTTTGATGCACAGTTTCAGCAGTTACGTGCAGAGTATGAGGAGAGGTTGTCACATATGTCATCACGTATCGATGATATGACGATGCAACAAGTGGCGCCACAGGTAAACAATAAAACAAACCATACTCAGATTGACTTTTATTGATATGTTTAAGATACATAATATTGACATATATTGTAGGCTCCGAATACAGCTGGTGGACATCGCAGTGATATTGGTGATCCAGAAGAGAATGAACCCCATGCATGAGGTAATTTCATTTGTGTTGATGAATTCTCTAGAAGTTTATATATCCTTAGTGAATATAATTTTCCTTTTTTACCTAGATTAGTTTGTTTTAGTTTTTTCTGACCTAAAACCACCGTGCAACATTCTAATTATTATTCGTGACGTGTACGCGTAGAAAGCATGTCAATCAGACGTGCGGTTTGCGCGGTACGACTCAATATGCGTGTTTTAAGTGATGCGCGCGCTTCATAAACGTGCGTGGGTGGGTGGGGGGGGGGGTACAAATAAGAAAAATGAATTCATAATTGCCTGAAATCAGACGAAAAATATGGGTGAGTGATCTGCGAAGTGGTCTAGCAGACGGCACATCAATCGGACGTGCCGTGTGCCCGTGATGACCGAGAATGCAGTTCTGGTGTCATAAACGGCCAAAACAGGCATCTAACAGTCAAATTCATAGAGGAAGACCACAGATTGACCTAAAACCACCGTGAAACATTATAATTATTATTCGTGACATGTATGCACAGACAGAACTTCAATTGGATGTGCGGCTTGCGCTGTACGGCTCAATATGCGTGTTTTAAGTGCTGCGTGTGCTTCAAAAACACGCGTGGGGGGTCCAAACGGGCCGAACGAAGTTAGAATGGCCTGAAATCAGACGAAAAATATAGGTGTGTGAATTTTTAAGTGTTTGAGTAGATAGAACGTCAATCAGACGTTTCGTGTGCCCGTGGTGACCGAGAAGGCAGTTCTGGTGTCATAAACGGCCAAAATGGGCATCAAACTGTCAAATTCATAGCGGACGGCCTCATATTGACCTGAAACCACCGTGAAACGATATAATTATTATTCGTGACATGTACGTACAGACGACATGTCAATCGGATGTGCGGTTTGCGTGGTAAGGCTCAATATGCGTGTTTTAAGAGATGTGCGCGCTTCACAAACGCGCGTGGGGGGGGGGGGGGGGGTCCAAATGGGCCAAATGAGTTCGGAATGGCCTGAAATCAGAAGAAAATACGGGTGAGTGATTTGTCAAGTGTTAGAGCAGACGGAACGTCAATCGGATGTGTCGTGTGCCCGCGGTGACTGAGAACGCAGTTCTGGTGTCAAAAACGGCCAAAACGGGCGTCTAACGGTCAAATTCATAGAGGAAAACCACAGATTGACCTGAAACCACCGTGCAACATTCTAATTATTATTCGTAATGTGTAGACGTATACAACATGTCAATAGGATGTGCAGTTTGCGTGATACATCTCAATATGCGTGTTTTAAGTGATGCACTCGCTTCATAAACGCGCGTGGGGGGTCCAAACGGTCCGAACGAAGTCAGAATGGCCTAAAATCAGAAAAAAAATACGGGTGAGTGATTTTTAAAGTGGTCGACCAGACAGAACGTCAATCAGATGTGCTGTGTGCCCGCGGTGATCGAGAACGCAGTTCTGGTGTCACAAACGGCCAAAACGGGCGTCTAACGGTCAAATTCATAGCAGACGACCTCAGATTGACCTGAAACCACCATGAAAAATTCTAATTATTATTCATGATGTGTACGCGCAGACGTCATGTCAATTGGACGTGTGGTTTGTGCGGTACGTCTCAATATGTGTGTTTTAAGTGATGCGCGCGCTTCATAAACACGCGTGGGGGGGGGGGGGGGGTCCAAACGGACTGAACAAAGTCAGAATAGCTAGAAATCAGATGAAAAATATGGGTGAGTGATTTTTTAAGTGGTCGAGCAGACGACACGTCAATTGGACGTGCCGTGTGCCCGCGGTGACCGAGAACGCAGTTCTGGTGTCATAAACGGCCAAAACGGGCGTCTAATGGTCAAATTCATAGAGGACGACTTCGGATTGACCTGAAACCACCGTGAAAAATTATAATTATTATTCGTGACGTGTACGCATAGACGAAACATCAATCGGACATGCAGTTTCCACGGTACGGCTCAATATTCATGTTTTAAGTGATGCGCGACGCGCGCGAGGGGGTCCAAACGGGCCGAACGAAGTCAGAATGGACTGAAATCAGACAAAAAATACGTGTGAGTGAATTGAGAAGTGGTCAAGAAGAAGGCACGTCAATCGGACGTGCCGTGTGCCCGCGGTGACCGAGAACACAGTTTTGGTGTCATAAACGGCCAAAACAGGCGTCTAACGGTCAAATTCATAGCGAACGACATAGGATTGACCTGAAACCACCGTGCAACATTCTAATTATTATTCGTGATGTGTACGCATAGATGGAATGCCAATCAGACGTGTGATTTGTGCGGTACAGCTCAATATGCGTGTTTTAAGTGATGCGCGCGCTTCATAAACGCGCGCGCACGCGGGGGGGGGGGGGGGGGGGGGGGGGTCCAAACGGGACAACCGAATTTCGAATGGCCTAAAATCAGACGAAAAATATGGGTGAGTGATTTGTGAAGTGGTCGAGCAGACGACATGTCAATCGGACGTGCCGTGTGCCCGCGGTGACCGAGAACACAGTTCTGGTCTCATAAACGGCCAAAACGGGCGTCTAACGGTCAAATTCATAACATATGACCTAGTATTGACCTAAAACCACCATTAAACAATATAATTATTATTCGTGATGTGTACGTGAAGACGTCACGTCAATCGAATGTGCGGTTTGCGCGGTACGGCTCAATATGCGTGTTTTAAGTGATGTGCTCGCTTCATAAACACGCGCGGGGGGGTCCAAATGGGCCGAACGAAGTCGTAATGGCCTGAAATCAGACGAAAAATATGGGTGAGTGAATTGAGAAGTGGTCGAGTAGACGGAACATCAATCGGACGTGTTGTGTGCCCGCAGTGACCGAGAACGCAGTTCTGGTGTCACAAACGGCCAAAACGGGCGTCTAACGGTCAAATTCATAGTGGACAACCTCAGATTGACCTGAAACCATAGTGAAACATTCTAATTATTATTATTGACATGTACGCACAGACGACACATCAATCAGACGTGCGGTTTGCGCGGTACGGCTCAATATGCGTGTTTTAAGTGATGCGCGCGCTTCATAAACGAGCATGGGGGGGTCCAAACAGTACAAACGAAGTCAGAATGGCCTGAAAATAGACGAAAAATAGGTTGAGTGAATTGCGAAGTGGTCGAGCAGACGACACATCAATCGGACGTGCCGTGTGCCCGCGGTGACCGAGAACGCAGTTCTGGTGTCATAAATGGCCAAAACGGGCGTCAAACGGTCAAATTCAAAGTGGACGACCTCAGATTGACCTGAAACCACCATGAAACATTCTAATTATTATTCGTGATGTGTACGCGTAGAAGGCACATCAATCAGACGTGCAGTATGCGCGGTACGACTCAGTATGCGTGTTTTAAGTGATGCGTGCGCTTCATAAACGCGCGTGGGGGTGTCCAAACTGGCCAAACGAAGTCTGAATGGACTGAAATCAGACGAAAAAATATGGGTGAGTTATTTGTGAAGTGTTCGAGTAGACGGAACGTCAATCGGATGTGCCGTGTGCCCGCGGTGACCGAAAACGCAGTTCTGGTATCATAAACGGCCAAAACGGGCGTCTAACGGTCTAATTCCTAGCGGATGACCTCAGATTGACCAAAAACCACCGTGAAAAAATATAATTATTATTCATGATGTGTACGTGAAGACAGAACGTCAATCGGACGTGCTGTTTGCGCGGTACGACTCAATATGCGTGTTTTAAGTGATGCGCGCGCTTCACAAATGCGCGTGGGGGGGGGGGGGTAAAAATGGGACGAACAAAGTCAGAATGGCCTGAAATAAGACTAAAAATATGGGTGAGTGAATTGCGAAGTGGTCGAGCAGACAACACGTCAATCGGATGTGCCGTGTGCCCACGGTGACCGAGAACGCAGTTCTGGTGTCATAAACGGCCAAAACGGGCGTCTAACGGTCAAATTCAAAGCGGAAAATATCATATTGACCTGAAACCACCATGAAACATTATAATTATTATTCGTAACGTGTACGCATAGACGGAACGTCAATCGGACGTGCAGTTTGCACGGTACGGCTCAATATGCGTGTTTTAAGTGATGCACGCGCTTCATAAACGCACGTGGGGGGGGGGGGGGGTCCAAATGGGCCAAAAGAAGTCGTAATGGTCTGAAATCAGACAAAAAATATGGTTGAGTGAATTGCGAAGTGGTCGAGTAGACGGTACGTCAATCGGACGTGCCGTGTGCCCGCGGTGACCGAGAACGCAGTTCTGGTGTCATAAACGGCCAAAACAAGCGTCTAATGGTCAAATTCATAGCGGAAGACCTAATATTGGCTTGAAACCACTGTGAAACATTCTAATTATTATTTTGGACGTGTACGTGCAGATGACACATCAATTGGATGTGCGGTTTGCGCGGTACGGCTCAATATGCGTGTTTTAAGTGATGCGCGCGCTTCATAAACGTGTGTGGGGGGGTCTAAACAGTCCGAACGAAGTCCGAATGGCCTGAAATCAGACTAAAAACATGGGTGAGTGATTTTTGAAGTGGTTGAGTAGACGGCACGTCAATCGGACGTACCATGTGCCCGCGGTGACCAAGAATGCAGTTCTGGTGTCATAAACAGCCAAAACGGGCGTCTAACGGTCAAATTCATAGCGGACGACCTTGGATTGACTTGAAACCACCGTGAAACAATATAATTATTATTCGAAACGTTTACACATAGACATCATGTCAATCGGACATGCGGTTTGCGCGGTACGGCTCAATATGCATGTTTTAATTGATGCGCGCGCTTCATAAATGCGCGTGGGGGGGGGGGGGGGGTCCAAATGGGCCGAACGAAGTCGGAATGGCCTGAAATCAGACGAAAAATACAGGTGAGTGAATTGCGAAGTGGTCGAGTAGACGGAATGTCAATCGGACGTGCCGTATGCCCACGGTGACCGAGAACGGAGTTCTGGTGTCATAAACGGCCAAAATGGGCGTCTAACGGTCAAATTCATAGCGGACAACCTCATATTGACCTGAAACCACCTTGAAACATTCTAATTATTATTCTTGATTTGCACGTGTAGACGGAACGTCAATCGGATGTGCGGTTTGCGCGTTACAGCTCAATATGCGTGTTTTAAGTGATGCACGCTCTTCATAAACGCGCGTGGGGGGGGGGGGGGGGGTCCAAACGGGCCGAACGAAGTCGGAATGGCTGGAAATCAGACAAAAAATATAGGTGAGTGAATTGAAAAGTGGTAGAGTAGACGGCACATCAATCGGACGTGCCATGTGCCCGCGGTGACCGAGAACGCAGTTCTGGTGTCATAAACGGCCAAAACGGGCTTCTAACGGTCAAATTCATAGAGGCGACCTCAGATTGACCTGAAACCACCGTGAAATATTCTAATTATTATTCGTGACATGTACGCGTAGAATACACGTCAATCGGACATGCGGTGTGCGTGCTACGGCTCAATATGTGTGTTTTAGGTGATGCGCGCACTTCATAAATGAACGTGGGGGGGGGGGGGGGGGTCCAAACGAGCCGAACGAAGTCGGAATGGCCTAAAATCAGACGAAAAATATGGGTGAGTGATTTGGGAAGTGGTCGAGCAGACGGCATGTCAATCGGATGTGCCGTGTTCCTGCGGTGACCGAGAACGCAATTTTGGTGTCATAAACGGCCAAAACGGGCATCTAACGGTCAAATTCATAGCGGATGACCACCGATTGACCTGAAACCACCGTGAAACATTCTAATTATTATTCGGTACTAATTTTGTTATTTAATTTTGTTATGCAGTTATATTTTATGATGTATGTGGAGCATGGAAGATGACTGATTAGATTTATTTGGGTATATATTAATGTGTAATTGAATTTTTTTAAAAAAAATTTAAAATCTATAGCGGCCGCTATAACTGTTTCCATCGCCACCTTTAGCGGCTGCCTTTCAGCGGTCGCTAAAGGTCTGGGCTACAGTGGCTACCAAATGGAATCCGCTAAAGCCTATCCCGGCTTGCCTACAGCGTTCGCTAAGTGGCGGTCGCTAATAGGAACAACGACGGGACAAAATCGGCCGCCACTTGGCGGACGCTGGGCGGCTGCTATAGACCTTTAGCGACGGCTTTTGGCGACTGCTAAAGGTCATGACTGTACTAGTTTTCTATTGAGAACTCAACAACATGTTTTTGTGGAAGGTCAGGAAACTCTTCTGAAGATACATGAACAAATTTGCGCACAATAGGCATATCATTGATGTCGATTTTCTCCCCAACCATCTGAGATAAAAACCCCTTATGAATGAGAATCACGACCCATATAATGTATTTGATCTCCATAATAATTTCATACTTATCATAAAATTTATATATGATCATAGGTTGGTTTAGAATATCAAACATGACTTCCATTCCATGATAATTGATGTGGGATTTATATAGATAAATAAAATCCATTTTTTAAGATAACATTAAATTCAATTAGAGGGAGAATGAAAATATTTACAGGAAGAACATTCCCACAAATGTAAACTAGAGAAGAATCATAGACTAGAGATGAGATCATCATGCCATTAGGGGTTTTCACTAAAAATTATACATATTATCATTTGGGTGGAATCTTAATACCCTTAAAAAATTATTCATATATGAAAAAATAGGTAGATCCAAAGTCAAATAATATATTAGTAGTTCTAGTATGGAAAATAAGTGTACCATTTAACACGTCGTTATTGTACCCCTCATCAAAAACTGTGATCATATGAGATTTATATTTGTCTCCTGGTATAAGAGGTTTCTAAAATTGATCATCATCATTAACCTTTGGATTTGGGAACTAGTTATCATAATGACTATACTCAATGCATTTGTACCACAGAAGTGTGGGTGGAGAATTCTATAGATCTTTATCTCTATTTTCATCAGTAGATAACTTATTCCCATAAATTTAGTATTTTATTTCCCAATGACCTTCCCATCCAAAATTAAAAAATTTATTAGTTCCCTTAAGACAATTTACTCCATGTTTCTTCCCTCACTTTGAGCATAAAGGAAAGCTTATCTTATTTTTTCCATGGTTTTTAGATTTTCCTTAAAATTAAATATTCCTATTCATATCAAAAGGATTATAATGTTACATAACTCCAACCTTCATTTCCACATTTATAATACATCAAAAAATATATTTATAGCTTATGAAGTCAATTATGGATAATTCCCAATAGAGATTTTATTTTAAGCCATCAAAGATTCGATCAACCATACTTTTAGGTTGGATGATTATACCAGAATCACACCCCACAAGTATTGTAAAATTTTACTTGTTGGTACCAATAGATTCATCATCCTTTTTCTTTAGATCAAGGAAATCCTTCTCCATATTCATGTGAAGATTATAAGGAAATTACTTATTAAAAAAAAAAGTTCTTGAACTCATCCCAATCCATGGTGTCAATTTCATTATGTTCCCTTATATTCTTGATTAGATTCCACTATTGATATGATTTTTCTTCCAAATGAAAGACAATGAAAATTATTTTTCATGTTTTGAACACTAGATAATAGAAAATATACTATTCCCTCCTTTGATCATTTGAGAGTTCAACATGATTCATGGCTTGAGAATTTTCCATAAGCATAAAATTGATTTTTTTTAATTCCATATCCCATAAATTTTGGTTACCTAGGAGGAAAATAATTGCATTTTTGTCATAATTATCACTAAGAAGGTTCTTTTGGGTTCTAACCATTGACTAAAACCAACCAAAGTAGTGTAAGAAACAATAATCATAGTGGAAAACCATATAATTATAAAAAATCACTTATATGATGTATAAATAATGAAACATTATTTTTAATATTTCACACCATAGGTGTATCCAAAGTTATTCATAGTAACCATCTATTTAAATCATTCATGATGGTTTTCAAAGATTCTATGAATTTAAAAGGCATATTCTCTAGTAGTGTCAAACCAAGTGTGAAGAAAGACCCATTTTCATGCAATAAGTGATGATCGAGTCCATATTAGTGTTACATTTTGAAGTTATTACCCATCTAGATACCTTTATACCAGATCCACATCCACTTATAGTATCCATAAAAAGATGTAATTTCTTGGAAACCACTCGCTCTATCCTTTACCAAAATTCTATGAAATTTTTCTATACTTTGACTCATCATTATACTTATCATTAAAAATTTCCTTAGGGATATCACTAATGTTTTATCATCCTAGTTTATAATTTTTTAATAAAACTATCATCTGATACTAACTATAATGACCCACGAGTTTAATATATATATATATATATATATTATATCATTAAGATGAATATTCATTACATTTCATAAACACACACCCAAGGATCATAAAGATATAGTACCTTTGGAAACATGGAAACATAAATAAATAGTTCATATGTGAACTACATCATCTCCCACTAATTTATACATAAATACCACCCTTGTTAGAAATATTATACATAGTATATTTCTTCATAACATGTGGAAAGGAAATATAATAATGGATGATATCAGAAGCTCAATAAGGGTAAAAAAGGTAGATATATAAGCATAACATTAGTATAAGGGTAAGAGAGTAATATCATGACAAATGAAACCCATACCCTGTATATAAAATATCAAAATATTGAGTCATGGAATAAATATTGATAGTTCATAATACATGAATCACAATGAAATCAAAGAACATGATCCATGAGAGCATAACGATGGAATAAGACATATAATTATGGCATACACATAAGTATAGAAAATAATTTCTATAGTAGTAAATTCTTAATAAAAAGGATTTCATAGTGGAATGGGTTCACTACCAAAACCATCATAGTAGTCAAGGTTCAATCCCAAGACCATCATAACATATAAAGTCCCTTACTGAACCCAGTTCACTCCCCAATCTAGTCATGTATATATTATGAGATATAAATATTTACCCAATGCATTAGAGGGAGATATAGGTTCCACCTATCACATAATAAAAATCATACATATGTGTGACATAATATCATAAAACATTCATTATTTCATAACCCATAAAATGAAATGAGTTTCGTAAGCATTTTATCATATCCTAACCAGTGGAAAAGTGACAGGTTTCATAATCATTTCATCCTCCATCAAATCATAACCCATGAAAATAAGTGGGATTCATAATAAATTTATCATGGTATAACTCATCGAATAAAAATGGGTTTTATAAACATAAACCATTCAGAGAAAGAATAAGAATGGTAATCTTTGATTATATCCCCATTAAATCATAAGTAAAATCAAAGAATGTCATATTATATGGAAAATGATTTTGAAAGATCACATGGAACAATTCATGAGGGAAATAACTTTTCTTTAAAATTAACTTTTTTGAAACTAAAAATAGATAAATTATTTTTGAGATCCTTTACTTTGAAAATAACCTAGAAAACTTATAAATGAATCTTTAAAAATAATTTCAAAAATTTATTTAGGAAAATATCATTTGATCTTAAAATTTAAAACATAGAAAATATCAAAATTATTTTATTTTAAAATAACCTTGGATTATTATAAAGGAAAATTCAATGAAATTATTTTTCATGATGGTGTATAATTTTGTTCATTCTATACATGTTAAAATAAAGACTCCTTTCACATTTTTGGTAAAAGTAAAACATTGATTTTTTAGAAAATAACACAATGATTAATTTCAAACATTTTGTATAAAGTAAAACATGGGTAAAAATGTATTTAATGAATCATTTTGATAATGTAATTTTTTTTTCAAAAAAACTTATATAAAACATGGTTTTGGAAGGATTTTGTTTTGATCAAAGAGTGAAATAATGGTGTTTTTCTTAAAAAAATACTTTTGAACTCTTGAGTACATAAAAAGAGAAAAATGAATGAAAAACCTATATTTTCATGAAATAACTATAGGATAATAAATTTAATGAGTTTATTAAGAGATTGATCATAGGATTTTATCATTTTAAACTTAATCATAAACAATCTCAGTAAACAATGAGATTGTAACATAAAATATTTACCACTTTGGTAACATTGAATTATAATCCCCATAAAGGAATAACATCAAATGAATCTTAAAATATTATAAGAATAAATAAATTCATGATATTACTTGTCAATAGGTATGTATATACCCCTCATAAAATAATATAGGTGCATAACATAACATATGTTTCAAGAAAGAAAAATTGAGTGAAAATCCGTTACCTTAAGTCTCAAATTTCATTGTACATGTTCAAACCTACTATATGATAAATATATTCTTATAATAAATCTATTAAAGAACAAAAAAAAACACACACATATATATTTCATACCTTATATGATTTTCTTATGACATTTTATTACCCTTTTATTAACAATTCTATGTCAAAGTCATGTTTCGGGCAATACCTAATTTTATTTTCATATATGTTATGATTTATCATTTTTGGTCATCTTATATAGATAATGGTTACATAATCTAAAGAAGTATAAAAATTATATAAATATCATATATATTCATTATATATGTTTTTATATTAATACATAATATTTAGAGATATAAAATTAAATACACCATTCATGGAGACAGTAGGTCATACGTATGCTTGAACACTATTTTCATTTTCTTAACCAATTGAGAGAAATAAAGGTTAATAATATATTACCATTTTAGAAATATTTTTGTTTCATATATATATATATATATCACATATGTTCATTAAAATCATCCTTTTTACCTTCCATGTAAAGTATGATTGAGTCACATCACTTCGTGAGGTGATAACCCACCATACACAAAAGTGATGATTCTATATATAATTTGATAGAAGAAGAGATGGTTATAGTTCATGATATTAACATAAAAACATCTCAGTATATTTAATATAATTATTTTATTATATCAACATAGTTTAAAAATAATTGAAGGAGACAGAGGGAAAATAAAATAAAATGATCAGTTAGAGATGTTACTGTAACATCCTGATCTGGGTGCCATGCAATAGTGTCCCAAGTTGGTTCACCACATGAACTCTGGTGCACCACCCCATACACCAAAGGATACTAACTAGCCACGACGGTCTAGTAAGTTATTCATTGGTAGACTATACCATCTTTTACCCGAGTAAACACCATAAGAAATAATAAAAGAAAAACAAAAGCATATATAATCATAAAAAATGTTAATGTCACAAGATAACCAAAATAGAAAATACAGTACTCAATTGAAAGGGAAAAAATTACATGCCAATGTCAGCGTCAAAGTGTCTAAAATTCAAACTAAAAATAAATACACTAAAAACTCCCAAGAAAGTCCTAAACCACATATGGTTCCCTCATCCAAGATCCATCCCCAAATAAGCTATCCAATAGAGGGCCTTTTCCCTTAGCCTGTACAAAAAACATGAAGTCTATTTGAGTACTGAATAGGTAGCCTAAGTAAGGTGTGAGTACAGCTCAGTTGGTCTCCACTAATAGTTCCTAAAACAAATATAGTCAAACAATGTATATAGTTTTATAAATAAATAAGTACAAAGCATAAATAAAAAATTATCACATTATTATTTATTATTTATTTAACTACATTAACTCCAGGTTTCCTAAGGATACCCATACCTTGATACTAGATTTGGATCATGCTAGAGCTTGAAGTGTTTCCTAGGTAATATCATATCTTAATACCTGCTTCGACTCATGACAGATTTCTAAGTGTTCAAAGATGATATGAAATCTCAGCACCTGATTCAACTCATGTTAGAGTTTGAATTATTCTTATGTGAGGAAATATTCAGAGTATCGTTATTACTATTATTATTTAAAAATGAATGACCATGTAATTATTCATTAAATCAAACAATTTGGATGACCATATTACCATCCTTTAATTCATTTTGAATGACCTTGTTACCATTCAACATTTAATTATACATAATTGATTGATTATGTTACCATTCATAATATTTGGTTGAATGAGCATGTTACCATTCACCATTTAATAATACATAATTGAATGAGCATGTTACCATTCATAATAATTTGCCGAATAAGAATGTTTCTATTCACTATTTAATAATACATAATTGAATGATAATGTTACCATTAATAATAGTTATCCAAATGAGCATGTTTCCATTCACTATTTCACACATATAACATGTATCTCATTTATCAAGGTTAAACAACATTAACCACAACATCACATGTAGAACATTATCACATCAAGTAGGATTAATCAACATTAAATATCTTACCCTAATATCACATTGATTAAATTATCAATTAATTAATCATCTCATCCTAATTTCTAATTTTACAATTAGTCTTCACATGAAACCCTTTAATTAATTACACAATTAATTAATCACATCAATCTCTCTAATTAACCCAATCGTTAATTAATCACTTACTTTCTCTAATTAATTCATCAATTAACTAATATCGGTAATTTAAATAGTTGATTAAATAATTAACTAATAACATAGACACATATTGTTAATTCAATAGTTAACTAATCACAACAAAAAATATTAATTAATTCAAAAATTAATTAATCCCATCAAATGTATTAATAAATTCAATAATTAATTAATTACTTCAATTATATTAGTCAATTCAACAATTAACTAAACACATCAATTACATCACTAATTCAACAATTAATTTATCACATCAATTCCTTTCATTAATTTTCCTAACTAATTGAGCATGTCAATCCCATTAATTAATTCATCAATCAGTTAATTAATATAAAAAAAATCAAAATCCCATAATTAATCCCACAATTAATTATATCACTCACAATCTAAATAAATCATAATCAATTCTACAATTAATTATCTAGAATCATCTATATCAATATCACATAATTAATTCTACAATTAACTATCTAAAATCAATAATTAAATATCACATAATTAATTCTACAATTAATTATCTTAAATTTACAACTCAATATCACATGATTAATTCTACAATTAATCATCTCAATTCAACAACTCAAAATCACATGGTTAATTCTATAATTAATCATATCAAATAAATAACTTAATATCACCTGATTAATTCCACAATTAATCATCTCAAATCAAAAACTAATTATATTAATGATCCATATTAATTAATTCACTAATTAATTAATCTAATTCAATAAATTGTATAATCATAACAGTCCTCAATAATTAATTCACCAATTAATTAATCTAAGACATTTTTCATTAATTAATTTTATAATTAATTAAAAAATAAAAACCCTCCAATTAATTTGCTAATTAATTTTCCATGTCACATTACATTAATTAATTCATAGTTAATTAATCTTATTCAGTCTTTTCAAATAATTCACCAATTAGTTGTCCATGTCACATTCCATTAATTAATTAAAAATTAATTAATCCCTTTGTTTAATTTAATAAATAAATAATCCTGTTACTCACATTAATTAATTAATCAATTAATTAATCCCTTTATTTAATTTAACAATTAAATAATCTCAATGATCATATTAATTAATTCATCGACTAATTAATTCAACCCCACAATCACAAAAACCCACATATTCTTCAATTAATTATTCCAACTTAATCAAATCAATAACCTCAATTAATTCCCCAATTAATTATTATATCTTAAGAAATTTAATATCCCCAATTAACTCATCAATTAATTATTATGTATCCATTAATTTAATAATCATAACAATCTCTAATAATTAATTCTATAATTAATTATCTCCTTTTAAAAAACTACAATATAACAATAATCAATCTATCCAATAATTATTCAATTTCAAAAATCTTTATCTCACCATAATTAATTCAGTAATTAATTACCCAAATCACAATTTCATAATCTCATAATTAATTTTTCATTTAATTATTCATGATCTAAAATCCCAACATCCCAATTTTACATTTCCCTTAATTAATTAATTCACTAAATTAATTAATTTAATCAATAACATAATTAATAAACATTTAATATAAAATCTATAATTAAATAAAAATAATTGTAATCAAGACTATGATATTGAATTTTAGACCCCTACCTCAAGATCATTGACGAAGAACCCTCGCCAACGAATATCTCAAAATTGAGTGTAATCAATCAAGAACACGTCAGAGAACAAGATTTATATAGGAATCGTTTAAAGTGGAGGAAGAGGCAACAAAATCACTACTCCTGCAATAAAAATCATATTATTAAAAATATAGCTCAGGATATCCAAGATCTGATGTGAGATCACTTCTGAATCAAAACAGACTCCTGGAATTTAATGATAGAAGACCCGCAATAAGGAGGGAGGTGCACAGAGGGTCTTCAGTCAAAGATCGAAATGAGTGGATTTGTTTTGGTCTAAGGAAAAGGTGCGATGGATATTTTTATTTGAAGGAAGGTGGTTTGTTGAGCTTCTATATAAAATAAAAAGGTCTCAATGGTTTATGCAATACTGAAAAATGTTTTTGAAATTCTGATCGTCAAAATCACACAATGTGAATTCACATTTCACGTAGTATAATAATTCCCGAGTGAAACCTCATTAAAAGCTTTAAAAAAATTAATTTTAGATTACATTTGGTAAAATCCAATTACACGTGGTAAAATCTTATATGTGGTGAAATATAATTTCACATGGTGAAAGCTTACACATGGTTAAATATAATTTCACGTTGTGAAATATTACACATGGTGAAATCTAATTTCACATGGTAAAATCTTATGGATGTAAATTTTAGAAGTTTTAAATAAATTTAATCCATGAATTAAATTCAAAACAACCCATCTTAACCAAAAATTAAAAAAAATCATACCTAAAAAAAGATGTAATCTTACAATCTCCCCACCTTATAATAGATCTTCCTCGATCTTCACCCCCAAACACCTTTAAGAAAAGTTGGGTTCTTACAATATCCCCACCTTATGACAGTTCATACTCAAGCTATATTCTGAAGAAACTCTAAGATTCTGAGTCAAATAAAGTAAGGACACTGTGCCCTATTATCCTTTTCTCTTTCCCAAGTTTCGTCAACTCATACCCAAATTTTCACAATACAAGAACTAAAAGGACAACATTTCCCTACAAAACCTTCTCAATATGATCCAACACCCATATTTTATACCCTTAAAAGGATGAACCAATCTTATGATCAACTTTTACAATATACCCTAAGTGTTTCCTAACTCACTATTCCCAAGAACCACAAGAAACTATCCAATATTGGAACTTAGCCTTGCCATAAAAAACTGCCTAGAAAGGGTGTACATTCACTACCTCCAAGGATTACTTGGCCTTTCTCAGAGAAATTTAAACATGAACTTTACAGGTTCCTCATCGGAATTCTGATGCCACTACTTCAAACCAATATTCTTACTCTAGGAACCATCTATTGACACATTTCTCCCCACCTTAGGAGCATTGTTAACACTGCTTGTCAAGAAACTCAACAACCATAGCCCATGGTCCATGGTATTTGTTGACCTCCAAGCCCTCCTGAGAACCTTATACCTAAAATTATGATAGTTTACCTCACAACATTCAGCTACAAATATATATGGCTTCATAAGAAAAACTTCCAAGGGGCCCCATATCCAACAGAAACACATTCAGGTAGCTAGGTGTAAATCCATAGATTTCTCAATGCACCTAAGATGATGTCAAGGTAGGAGAAATGATCATCATTAATTAAAAGTACCTTAAGTATCCATCATTTAATACGTCCACCAATCCTTTATTACCAATGTTTCCTACCACTATAGAAATACCATAATCTATTAAAAACCTCAAGCTTCCCTACCCACCAACATCTCACTATACTATCCAAAACCAGATGGTCCCTCACACAACTCACAACTAAGTTCTCAAACTAGCACATTCTCAATACCCAAACTTACCCACATCAAGGGACTAATAAAAACAGGATTCTCATTTCATGGTATTAACATAGTTAAAAAGTGGGATTTACACAAAACCATATCAATTTCCCCCTATTTCCCCTCCACATGGTCAATACTGAGGTACTATCTCTACCCTTAACCATCCTACACCTAGGTCCAGGTTAATAAGGGTAAACACATTCACATTATTCAAGTTTATCATTTAGAAACCCATTTACTCTCATCTTTAATCATTTTAAAATCTTCATCAGTTTCATGTTAGGTGAAACTTTCACTTTAATTTTTTAAGCAAAGAAAATCAGTTCAAGTTCAATAAATTACCCAAAACCCATTTTCCCATGCATTCCTACAATGGTGCATGCCACAAAATAATCCTGAGTACCTAAAATGATGTATGTAGATTAAACTCTCATGCCATTTAGGGACACAATTAAATCTCAAAAAAATATCAAAAACAATTATCTCATCACACAACAAGTGGTTCACCCAAGGTGAAATAACATCAACTGTAATGACACATATCGATAACAACAATACCACCTTGGGAACTTGGATTTTACCCTCGTACATGGGGTAGATACTCCCATGTACAATCTCTTAACCAAGACTCAACTCATCCTATTCTTCTGTCTACCTTTCCCAAACAGTAAGACAAAATAAGAAGAAAAGAAACAACTATAATTCCACTTTGTAACATACAAACTCAGGTGCCACACAACTATGCCCCAAGCCAGTTCACCACATGACCTCAAGCATGCCTCCATGTATTCTAGAGGCCGTTGACTAGCAGTGGGGGTATGGTAAGTCAGTCATAGAGAGACTATACCCTCTTTTATCAAAGTAAACATTATTGGAAATAATAATAAAAATAGAATAAGCATATATAATCATAAACAGTACCAATATTACAGGATAACCAAAATAAGAAATACAATACTCAACTGAAAGGGAAAAATTCCATGAAAATGTAATTACCAAAGTTTCAAAAATTCAAACTAAAAATGAAGTCACTAAAGAATCCCAAGTGGGTCCTGAACCATGTCTGGTTCCCTTATCCAAGCTCCATCACCAAATAAGCTACCCAACATGAGGTCGTTTCCCTTAACCTATCTATAAAAAACAAAGTCTATTCGAGTACCGATCAGGCAGACCAAGTAGGGTGTGAGAAAAAATCAGTTGGCCACCACCAACGACATCTAAAACAAATCCAGCCAGATAGTGTATGAAATTGTATAAATAAAAAAGTATAAAGAATAAATAAATATTTATCACATTATCATTTATTCTTTATTTAATTACATTAACTATAGGGTTCTCTAATATACCCGTACCTCCATACTAGCTATAACTCATGATAGTGACCAAAGTGTTCCTTAGGAAATATCACATCTTAATACCTTCTCCGACTCATGTCGTAGCTCAAAGTGTTCAAAGGTGATATGATATCTCAACACCTGATTCGACTCATGTCAGAGTTTGAATTATTCTCATGTGAGGCCATATCCGATGTTCCATTATTACAATTCTTATTTCACAATAAATGACCAAGTTACCATTGATTAAATCATATAATTTGTATAACCATATTACCATCCTTATTTCACAATGAATGACCATTCTACAATTCATTAATTCAAACAATTTAGATAACAATGTTACAATCCTTATATTCATACTAAATGACCAGGTTACCATTCACCATTTAATAATACATAATTGATCGAGCATGTTAACATTCATAATATTTGGTTGAATGAGCATGTTACCATTCACCATTTAATAATAAATATTTGAATGATCGTGTTACCATTCATAATAGTTGTCCGGATGAGCATGTTACCATTCACCATTTCACACATATCACATGTATCTCATTTATCATGTTTAATCAAGATTAACTACATCATCACATATAGCACTTCATCACATCAAGTAGGATTAATCAACATTAAACCTCTTACCCCAATATCACAATGATTAATTTATCAATTAAGTAACCATCTCATCCTTGTTTCTAATTCAATAATTAGTCTTCACATGAAACCCCCTAAGTAATTACCCAATTAATTAAGCACATCAATCTCTTTAACTAAACCAACTATTAATTAATCACTTACTTTATCTAATTAATTCCTCAATTAACTATTATCATTAATTTATATACTTAATTAAATAATTAATTAATCACATCGACTCCTCTAGTTAATTTAATAATTAACTAATCACATCAATAATATTAATTAATTCGATAATTAATTAATCTCATCAAATACATTAATAAATTCAAAAATTAATTAATTACTTCAATTATATTATTAAATTGAACAATTAACCCAAAACATCAATTACATCACTAATTCAACAATTAGTTCATCACATAAATCCCTATAATTAATTTCCCCAATTAATTGAGCATGTTAATCCCATTAATTAATTCATCAATTTATTAATCAATATCCACAAACTCAAATCCCATAATTAACCACACAATTTATTATATTACTCATGATCTCAATAACTCATAATAAATTCTACAATTAATTATCTCAAATCATCTATCTCAATATCACATAATAAATTCTACAATTAATTTTCTCAAATCAATAATTCAATATCAAATAATTAATTATATAATTAATTATCTTAAATTTACAACTCAATATCACATGATTAATTCTACAATTAATCATCTCAAATCAACAACTATTTATATCAGTGATCCATATTAATTAATTCACCAATTAATTAATCCAATTTAGTAAATTGTATCATCACAATAATCCCCATTAATTAATTCACCAATCAATTAATCTAACACATTTTTCATTAATTAATTTTAAAATTAATTAAAAAATACAAACCCTCCAATTAATTATCTAATTTATTGTCCATTTCACATTCCATTAATTAATTCATAGTTAATTAATCTTATTCATTCCCTTCAACCAATTCACCAATTAGTTATCCATGTCACATTCTATTAATTAATTCAAAATTAATTATTACATTTGTTTAATTCAACAGATAAATAATCACATCACTCGCATTAATTAATTAATCAATTAATTAATCCCTTTATTTAATTCATTAATTAAATAAACTCATTGATCATATTAATTAATTCATCGACTAATTAATTCAAATACACAATCAAAAAAACCCACATATTCATCAATTAATTATTCCAACTTAATCAAATCAATAACCCCAATTAATTACTCAATTATTTTTTATATCTTAATCAATTTAATATCCCCAATTAATCCATAAATTAATTGTTATATCTTCATCAATTTAATTATCATAAAAATCTCCAATAAATAATTCTACAATTAATTATACCCTTTTGACAACTTCAATATAACAATAATTAATCCATCCATTAATTATTCAATTTCAATAATGTCTATCTATCCATAATTAATTCATCAATTAATTATCCAAATCCTAATTTCATAATTAATTTTCCCATTAATTATTCATTATCTAAAATCCCATCATCCTAATTTAACATTTCCATTAATTAATTAATTCACCAAATTAATTAATTTAGTCGAGAACGTAATTGATAAAAATATAATATAAATTATACAATTACATACACATAATTATAATCAAGACTATGGTGTTGAATTTTAGACCCCTACCTCTAGATCAACGATGAAGAATTCTTTCCAATGAATATCCCAAAATTGAGTGTAATCAATCAAGAAAACGTCATAGAACGAGATTTAGATCCGAGTCATTGAAAGAAGAGGAAGAGGCAAAAAAATCACTATTCCTATAATAGAAATCGGCTTCTTAAAAATCTAGGTCTAGATATCCAAGATCTGATGTGATATTACTACTGGATTACAGAAAACTCCTGAAATTTAACGATATAAGACCCGTAGTAAGGAGGGAGTTGCACAGAGGGTCTTTGGTCAATGATCAAAATGAGAAGAGGTGTTTTGGTCCAAGTTAGAGGTGCACGAGATGTTTTGATTCGAATGAAGGTGGTGCATGTAGCTTCTATAGACAAGAAAAATGGTTTCGAGGGTTTACATGACACTGAAACATGTTTTTAAAATTCAGAGCGTTAAAATTACATAATGTGAATTCACAATTCATGACGTGTAATAAATACCAAGTGAAATCCCATAAAACCCTTTAAAAAAAATTAATTGTATATTACATATGGTGAAATCCAATTACACATGGTGAAAGCTTATATGTGGTGAAACCTAAATTCATGTGGTGAAATCTTACACATGGTGAAATATAATTTCATGTGGTGAAATATTACACATGGTGAAATCAAATTTGACATGGTGAAATATTATGGTTGTAAATTTTAGAAGTTTTGAATAAATTTAAGACATGAATTAAATTCAAAACAACCAATATTAACAAAATTTTTAAAAAAATTCATACATGAGAAAAGACAAAATCTTACAATCTCCCCACCTTATAATAGTTCGTCCTCGAGCTGTAACCCCAAACACCTTTAGGAAAATTCTGGTTCATACAATATCCACGCCTTATAAAAGATCATCCTTGAGTTGTACTCCCAAGAAACTCTAAGATTCTAAGTCAAAGAAAGTTTGTCCATTATTCCCTATTATTCGCTTCTCTCTCCCAAGTTTCCTCAACTCATGCCCAAGTTTTCACAATATAAGAACTAAAAGGACAATCTTTCCTTACAACACATTCTCAATACAATCTATTACCCGCATTGGATGCCCCTAAAAAGAAACATTAGTCTTATGATCAACTTTCACAATATATCTGAAGTGTTTCCCAACTCATTGTTCCCAAGAACCACAAGAAATCATTCAATATTGGCACTTAGGCTTGCCATAAAAAACTATCTAAAAATGGTGTACATTCACTCCCTCTAAGGATTACTCGGCCTTTCCCTGAGGAATTTAAATATGAACCTTAAAGGTTCCTCATTGGAATTCTAATTCCACCACTTCAAACTAATGGTCTTACTCTATGCACCTTCTACTGAAACATTTCCCCCACCTTATGAGCATTATTTATATTGTCTGTCAAGCAACTCAACCACCAAAACCCATGGCCCACAATATTTATCAACCTCTGGGTCCTCCTGAGAACCTTATACATAAAAATTTCAATGGTGTACCTCACACCATGCAGATCCAAATATATATGTATTCATAAGAACAACTTTTAAGGGGCCCCATATCCAACAAAAACACATTTAGGCAGCAAGGTGTAAATCCATAGATTTCTCAGTGTACCAGGGACGATGTCAAGGTAGGGGACATGATCGTAATTAATTAAAATTATATTAAGTATTCATAATTGAATACCACCACCAAATATTTATTACCGATATTTCCTCCCACTATAAAAACACCATAATCTATTGAAAACCTCAGGCTTCCGTACCCACCAACATCTCACTATACTATCCAAAACCAAATGGTCCCTTGCACAACCCACAACTGCGTTCTCAAACTAGCATATTCTCACTACCCAATCTTACCCACATCAATGTACAAATAAAAAAACAAAGGATTCTCATTTCACATAATTAACATAGTTAAAAAGCGATATTTACATAAAACCATATCAAGTCTTTCCCCCTTTTTCCTTCAACATGGTCAAGACCGAGGTACTATCTCTACCCTTAACCATCCTACACCTAGGTCCTGGTTAATAAGGGAAAAAATATCATTATTCAAGTTTATCATTTAAAAACCCATTTATTGTCATATTTCATCATTTTAAAATCTTTATAAATTTCATACTATGTGTAATTTCCACTTTAATTTTATAATAAAAGAAAGACATTTCAAGTTGAACAACTTACCCAAAACCTATTTTCCCGTGTGTTCCCACAATGGTGCATGTCAAAAAATAATCCTGAGTGCCTAGAATAATTCATGTAGATTACACTCTCATTCCATTCAAGTCCATGACTCAATTTAAAAAAATATAAAAAACAACAATTAAATCACACAACAAGTGCGTCACCCAAGCTGAAATAACATCAACTATAAGAGCACATATCAATAACAACAATCCCACCTTGGGAACTTGGATTTTAACCTCGTACATGGGGTAAATACTCCCATACATGAGCTATTAACCAAGACATGACTCATCCTATTCTTCTATCTACCTTTCCCAAATATTAAGACAAAATAATAAGAAAAGAAACACCTATGATACCACTTTGTAACGTCTTGACCCAGGTTCCATGCAACGATGCCCCAAGCTGGATCACCACATGACCTCAAGCGTTCCTCCCCATACGCCAGTGGCTATTGAATAGTAGTGAGGGTCTGGTAAGTCAGTCATGGGGTGACTATACTATCTTTTATCAAAGTAAATACAATTGGAAATAATGAAAAAAATATCATAAGAATATATAATCATAAACAATACCAATGTTGCAAGGTAACCAAAATAGAAAAGACAGTACTCAACTAAAAGGGAAACATGCCATGCTATGCCAAAGTAATTATCAAAGTTTATAAAATTCAAACTAAAAATAAAGACACTGATGAATCCCAATCGGGTCCCGAACCACATCTGGTTCCCTCATCCAAGCTCTATCCCCAAATAAGCTACCCAACATAGGTCCTTTTCTATTAACCTATCCAGAAAACACAAAGTCTATTTGAGTACTAATCAGGAATCCCGAGTAGGGTGTTAGTACAACTCATTAGGCCACCACCAACGACGTCTAAAACAAATTTAATCATAAAGTGTATGAAATTTTATAAAGAAACAAGTACAAATCATAAATAAACATTTACCGCATTATCATTTATTCTTTATTTAATTATATTAACTCCAAGCTTCTCGAGGATACCTGTACCACAATACCAGCTTCAGCTCATGCCATAGACCAATGTTTTCCCTAGGTAATATCATATCTTAATAATTTATTTGACTCATGTTGGACCTCAAAGTGTTTAAAGGTTATATGATATCTCAACACCTGATTCGACTGATGCCGGAGTTTGAATTATTCTCAAGTGAGGCCATATTCAGAGTACCATTATTACCATTCTTATTTCACAATGAATGACCAAGTTACTATTCATTAAATCATAGTATTTGGATAACCATGTTACCATTCTTGTTTCACAATGAATGACCATGTTACCATTTGTTAAATTAGACAATTTAGATGACCATGTCACTTTTTTTTAATTCATGCTGAATTACCATGTTACCATTCACCATTTAATAATACATAATTGAATGATCATGTTAAAATTCATAATATTTGGACGAATGAGCATGTTACCATTCACCATTTAATAACACATAATTTAATGATCATGTTACCATCCATAATAGTTGGTCGAATGAGCATATTACCATTCACCATTTCACACATACCACATGTATCTCATTTATCATGGTTAATCAAGATTAACCACAATATCACATATAACACATCATCAAATCAAGTGGGATTAATCAGCCTTAAACCTATTACACTAATTTCACATTGATTAATTTATCAATTAAGTAATAAACTTATCCTTGTTTATAATTCAATAATTAGTCTTCACATGAAACCCCTTAATTAATTCCCCAATTAATTAAGCACATCAATATCTCTAATTAACCCAACCATTAATTAATCTCTTACTTTATCTAATGAATTCATCAATTAACTAATCTCATTAATTTCTATAATTAATTAATTAAATAATTAATCACATCGACTCCTCTAGTTAATTCAACAATTAACTAATCACATCAATAATATTAATTAATGCAAAAATTAATTAATCTCATCAAATACTTGAATGGACAGAATTACTTCTTTTTTTATAGATTTTTGATAACCCCCCTTTCAAGGGATGAGGGGGAAACCTTACAAGGCTCGTAGAATTAATATATTATATGGCCCATAGGATTAAGAGACATTACATTACTCAAACGTCTTAGGGAATTCAGCTAGACTATAACTATAAGGAACTGCCCCTCCCCATCATCTACATCATGATGGTAGCCCTCGACCTTTGCATGGCTATCTGACTAAAATTCTCGTGGAAGCACAAGCTGGTCCTGATGGTGTTTCCATACCCTCTCATTACTCCAAATCCATTGGTTTTTCTCTGGTGAGTGTATAGGCTTTTAATCCTTCTCTAGGGATACTTCATTTTTTATATAGTCTGTCAGGGGAGACTGTATTGATCATGTGACCCGAAGGCCTTGAGGTGTCCCGAAGGCCTTAAAGGTAGACCGAAGGCCTTACTGACCCAAAGTCTTGGGTGGACCAAAGGCCTTAAGGGCTCCAATCCCAAACCAGTGGCCTAAGGTGAATAGTTCCAGCTACTACAATGCCAAACAGTACCTTCTACAATAACTTCTACAATACCTACTACAATACCTGCACATTACTGATACAATACATGCTACAATACTACTACAGTACTTCATATAACACTCCTATAATACCTGATATAGTACTACTACAATACCCAGAATTATGACTCCTCCTGGTTTGAACCCGGGTCACGTGGATACACTTAGAGAGACCTCACCAACTAGGGTGAGGCTCATGTGCAATTAATCTAATAAAATACATTAATAAATTCAACAATTAATTACTTCAATTCTTTTAGTCAATAGAACAATTAACTAAACACATCAATTACATCACTAATTCAACAATTAGTTCATCACTTAAATCCCTTTAATTAATTTCCCTTATTAATTGAGCATGTCAACCCCATTAATTAATTCATCAATTAATTAATCAATATCCACAAACTCAAAATCCCATAATTAATCCCATAATTAATTATCTCACTCACAATCTTAATAACTCATAATCAATTCTACAATTTATTATCTCAAATCATCTATCTAAATATCACATAATTAATTCTATAATAAATTATCTCAAATCAATAATTCAATATCACATAATTAATTCTATAATTAATTATCTTAAATTTACAACTAAATATCACATGATTAATCCTATAATTAATTATCTAAAATCAATAACTCAATATCGCATGATTAATTATACAATTAATCATCTAAAATCAACAACTAATCATCTCAATGATCCATATTAATTAATTCACCAATTAATTAATCCAATTCACTCAATTGCATCATCACAATTATCCCCATTAATTAATTCACTAATTATTTAATTCAATTATTTTTTATTAATTAATTATATAATTAATTAACACATAAAAACACTACAATTAATTCTCTAATTAATTTTCCATGTCACATTCTATTAATTAATTCATAATTAATAAATCTTATTTAGTTCCTTCAACTAATTCTCTAATTAGTTTTCTATGTCACATTCCATTAATTAATTCAAAATTAATTAATCCATTTGTTTAATTCAAAAAATAAATAATCACATTAATCACATTAATTAATTAATTAATTAATTAATCCCTTCAAATAATTCAATAATTAAATAATCACATTTCTCATATTAATTAATTCATTGATTAATTAATTCAAACCCACAATCACAAAAAACACACATAATTAATTCATTAATTAGTTATTCCAACATAATAAAATCAATAACCCCAATTAAATCCTCAATTAATTATTATATCTTAATCAATTAAATATCCCTAATGAATTCAGCAATTAATTGTTCTATCTCTATCAATTTAATAATCATAACAATCTTCAACAATTTATTCTATAATTAATTATCCCCTTTAGACAAATTAAATATAAAAATAATTAATCATTCCATTAATTATTTAATTTAAAAAATATCTATCTTTCTATAATTAATTCAGTAATTAATTATCCAATTCACAATTTCATAATATCATAATTAATTTACCAATTAATTATTCATGATCTAAAATCCCAACATCCTAATTTCAAAATTCCCTTAATTAATTAATTTACCAAATTAATTAATTTAATCAAGAACAAAATAACTAAACATCTAATAAAAATTCTAAAATTATATACCCATAATTGTAATCAAGACTATGTGATTAAATTTTAGACCACTTACTTCAAGATTGGCGATGAAGAACTCTCACCAATGAATATTATCAAATTGAGTGTAATCAATCAAGAACGTGTCAGAGAACATGATTTAGATCTGGCTCCTTGAAAGTGGAGGAAGATGCGAAAAAAGCCCTATGTATATGATAGAAACCAGTTTCTTAAAAATATAGGTTTGGATATCCAAGATCTGATACAAGATCACTTTCAGTTCGAAGCGGACTCCCAAAATTTAATGATAGACGACCCACGGTAAGGAGGGAGGAGCGCAAAGGGTCTTCGGTCGAAGTTCGTAATGAGAAGAGGTGTTTCGATCTAAGGTAGAGGTGTGTAGTAAATTTTATTTTGAAGGAAGGTGGTGGGAGGAGCTTCTGTATCCATGAAAAATAGTGTCAAGGGTTTACGCGATGATGAAATGCATTTTTCAAATATTGAGCATTAAAATTACAAGACATGAATTCACGTTTCACATAATGTACTAATTCCTAAGTGAAATCCACTCAAACCCTTTAAAAAACAATTAATTACATATTACCCATGGTGACATATAATTTCACGTGGTGAAATATTACAGGTGGTGAAATCTAATTTCACATGGTGAAAGCTTACACATGGTGAAATATTATACATGGTGAAATCTTATTGGTGTAAATGTTTAAAGTTTTTAAAAAAATTAATGCATGAATTAAATTCAAAAAAACCCATATTAACCAAAAATTTAAAAATTAATACCTGAAAAAATATATAATCTTATAATATCTCCACCTTATAACATCTCATCCTCGAGCTACACCCCCAAACACCTTTAAAAAAATTGGGTTCTTACAGTTACCTCTTCTTCGGACAACATCTTTTTATTTTCACCAAAAGGATTCATGGGTTATTTTTTTGAAGAATTTATGGCTTATAGGATGAGATGAAGAAATTATAGAAGTGATTTATGTAGGTATTGGTTAAAACAAATTGTTTTGGAAGTGTTAAATGGAGAGGATAGGGGGTGTCCTTTTATAAGTGAGGTGAGTGAACCACTTGTAATTTTTGAAAAAAAGGAGTACCCAAATTTTTATCATGCCGCAAGGCTAATAAAAGGACCATTATTGATCCTATAAGATATAAGGTCCAAATGCGTCCATAAAATGGGTTTTTACATGTTTTGGGTTCATTTTTATCCATTATCATTTTAGTTTAACCCATAGTAAACATATATTACCTTAATCATGATAAATAATTTTTACTATTTTTACTATTAATTATTTTAGAAAATTAAGTTAAACATATTAGATAATATAAATTAATATTATTCCAAATATGAAATCCATTTTTAAAAATTCTATTCACAAAATTTTCAATATTTAATTTAAAATCAAACCCATAGACGTGATGAGAAAGTAGTTTTCCAAAGAGAAAATGTTCAAAAAGTTTTAAAAGTTTTTATAAACAAATTCAATGAAATAAATTGGTTTTATTAATATTGTATTGATCTAATGATACTTTTCAACCCATTTAAAATAAAAATAAACCTTATTAATTATTTAAAAAAAGGCAGTTTTCAATAAAAACTAGTATTTTCACTATTCACTCAAAAATTAATCTTTTTAGAAAAATCCAAAAAAATACACCCTAAGATAATTTTGACAAGATGATTTTAAAAATTTAGTAAATTTTATCAAATTAAATTTCTAAAAGTATCAAAATTTAATTTTATTATTTTTCAAAAAAATAAAAAAACATTTTTTTTGAGAAAATAATATTTTTGAAACATATAAAGACATCACCAAAAATTAAGTATTTTTTATCAATATGTTTTTGGTATATAAAAATATTATATAGAATATTTAAAAATTAGTTATTAAAATTAATGTCACTAATATTAATATCTAGGTTATAACAGTCACATTTAAATAATAATATTAATAATATATCATTGTTTGTCAAAACTCAGTGTTGCATGTAACACAAGCTAAACTCAGCGTTTCATGTAATTCAAGATATAAATGAATTTAATTTATTTAGAAAAAAAGTCATAAAAACTCAAGGTGTTAAATTATACGCCCTTAAATGAATTTATCCCTTAAAGTTCCATAACTTTATTGCAAACAGCCGAGGATACTTTTGCCTCATTACATCCTTAGGTTGCCAACCGGCTTCTTCAAACTGGTGGGTTTTCCCCAAAACATTGACCATATGAGTGTTCTTGTTTTGAGAATATTCTATGTATTATCTAGAATCTCAACCATTTGTTCCTCATAATGAAGATCATGCTTCAATAGTACAACCTATGGGTTAAGTACATGTTAAGTTTCATATATGTACTTCCTTAGGAGTGATACATGGAACACATCACGACCTTGAGAAAGGTTTGGTGGAAGAACCAAATAATTGGATACCATCCTAATATGATCATTATTTTCAAAAGAAATGATATAATTAGGGATTATTTTTCCACTGTTTATAAATCTCATTACCTTATTCCATAGTGAAATTATTAGAAACACCTTTTAACCAATTTTAAATATTAGATCACACTGGTGATTTTCATCATAACTTTTTTTTTTTCAAATATGATCTTTCATGATGTGTTATAGAATGGATCTAAAATTATCTTCTATTTCATCAGCTTTCACAAGTCCCAATAGCTTTCTTTCTCTGACTTAAGTCCAACACATTTGAGATTTAAACTTATTTCTATAGAGGGATTCATAAGGTTCCTTCTGAATAATCGATTGAAAGCTATTATTTCATCAAAACTAAACTAGAAAATGGTATTAATCCCAAAAACCTTTTAAATTCATAGTACAATATCTCAAAATATCCTCCAGGGTTTGAGTTTTTCCTCTCATATTGACCATCTATCCAAGGATGATATATTGTGATGAAACTTAACTTTGTATCCAGAGCTTATTGAAGACTTCACCAAAACTTCTAGGTAAACCTTAGATCATGATTATATTCAATTGAATGTGGTAATCCGTGAAACCTTACCACTTCCTTAATATATATTTTGGAAATATGATCAAGATAGAAGTTTGCTCTGATAGAAATGAAGTGTGCTGAAATTGTAAGGTGATCAACTACAACCCATATAAAATTATTCCCTTTAGAAGTTTTGGGGTGTCCTATGAAAAAATATAGGGTGATTTATTACCATTTCCATTATAGTATAGTTAATGTATGTAACATATCCTTATATTTTTTTCTCTCATCCTTAGAATGATAACATGTTAAGAACCAAGATACAAGCTCTGTTATATCTCTCTTCCTCACATACCAATGGAAATAATCTTTAAAATCTTTGTACATCTTTGTAATTTATGGATAAATAGGGAATGAAGAACTATGAGCTTCCTATAACGATAACTTATTTAAATATGGTATAGATGGAAGACATACACTATTCCTGCCATTATGATTAAGGTTAAAGTCAAGAATATTTATAAACTTCTTTTGTATCCCTATATCTTCCTTTTTCACCTCTTTAGTTTTCAATTATATAGTTGAACATTCAATTGACTAATATAAGATTCTTTCCTTCCTTTAGGATTCCCAAATCCATCCTTTTCAAATCCAAAAATATTTGTTCTTTTTTGATCCTCATCATGGATAATTTAGCATGATCATTTTGACTGAAATCATGAGAAACCTTGTTTTCTTTCTCAAGGTGGTAATGTATTAAGCAATTATAATCATTAACCAGCTATAACCATCTTCTCTATAATATATTCAATTCCTTCTATGTGAAAATATATTTTAAATTTTTTGGATCAGTATATATATTATACTTTTATTCATAAAGATAATTCCTCTATATCATTAATGTAAAAATTATTACGGCTATCTCCAAATCATGAGTGAGGTAATTTTGCTCATGAACATTCAATTATCATGATTAATAAGCTACAACCATGTAATTATCTATAAGAATTCATTCCAATCCCTTCTTGGATGCATTAATAAAGACTCCAAACCCTTATCCACTATATGGCAATGTAAGAACGTGTGTGCTACCTAATTTTCCCTTTAATTCCTTGAAAATTTCCTCAAACTCATATGTTCAGAGGAAACTTGTCTCCCTTATGAGTCAACTTAGTTAGTAGATTAGATAGGAATGATAAATTCTTTTGAAACTGTCAATAATATCCAGCTAAACCAAGAAAACTATGTATCTTAGTCACCATGTTCAGTCTGGTCCAACACATAATAACCTTCTTCTTTGATGGATTTACCAATATACCATATTTTGAGATTATATTAACCAAAAATGAAACATTTTGGAACCAAAAATCACAATTTTTAAAATTTTCATATAGTTTCCCCTTCTTTAGGGTAATTAGTAAAAATATCAAGTGATATTCATGATCTTCCTTTCTCATTGAATAGATAATAATATCATCTATAATGACAACCAAAAATTGATCAAGGAAATATATGAAGACTATATTCATTAACTCCATAAAGATATTAGGGAATTAGAAAGACTAAATGAAATCAGTATATATTCATAGTGTTTATAACTTGTTTGGAATTCTATCTTCAATATATCCTCCTTCTAAACCCTCAATTGGTGAAATCCAAAATGAAGGTCAATCTTGGAAAATTATTAAGATCTGTAGAGTTGATCAAATAGGTAATCAATATGGGTAGAGGATAATTATTCTTGATCATGATCTTTTTTATCTCCCTATAATTAATGCACAGTCTCATCAATACATATTTATTTTTAACAAAATGAATAGATGTTCCCCAAGGTGACACACTTGGATGAATAAATTCATTTTAATGGTTCTCCTAGATTGGTATTTCAATTCCTAGAACTCAATTGGGGCCATTATATAGGGATTTTTTGAAATTGGTGTGCATGATTTATGAGTTATATTAAGAAATCAACTTCAAATTTTAGTGGAAGGATAAGAAACTATTTAAAAAAATCAATAAATTCCCGAACAATAGGATTATCATTGATGTTTAGTTTGTCCTAAACTATCTGAGATAAATACCCCTTCTGAATTGGAATCCAGGACAATACAATGAATGTGATCTACCTAGAATTTTCATACTTATCATCACATTGATAGACAATCATAGGTTGGTTTTTAATATCAAATATGACTTCCCTTCCTCAACAATTTATGTTGTATTTATATAGAGAAAGCTAATCCATGCCTATGATAACATCAAATTAAACCATAGGGAGAATTAAAATATTTACATGAAGCCCATTACCATGAAAATCAACCATATAAGAATCATAGACTTGAGATGTGATCATCATACCATTAGGAGTTTTCACTAATAATTATACCTCTAATCATTTGGGTGGGATCTTGATACCCTTATCAAATTCCTTGGATACGATAGAATGGGTAGATCCCAAGTCAAATAAGACATTAATAGTTCTAGAGTGGATTATAATTATACCTTTTACCAAATCATTATCACACCCCTCATCAAAAATAGTGATCACAAAATATTTTCCATTGTATCTCAGCTTAAGAGAATGCTGACATTGATCATCATTTATAAACTTTGGATTTGAGCACTGGTTAGAATAATTCCCATACTCCTTTCATTTAAAACATTAGAGTGTGGGTGGTACATTCTATGGGCATTTATATCTATTTTCATCATTAGATAACTTCTTTCCATCACTTTGTAATTTGATTACCTAGTGAAATCCCCTTAAACACTTAAAACATATACTTGGCCCCTTAAAAAAATTCTACATGTTTCTTCCCACACATTAAGAACAGTGGACAAATCATATTCTTCTCTCTATGGTTTTTATATTTTACTTTTAATTACATATTGATCTTATTATCAAAATAATGAAATTGATACGTAACTCCAACCTCCATTTACACCTTGATAACACATATAAGAATCACTTCATAGCTAAAGAAGTATGTTATGGATAATGCTCTTCAATGACTTAGTTTTAGGCCACTGAAAAATAGATCAAAACTTATTTTATGTTGGATGATAATACTAGAAAAATAACCTACATGACTTGTAAAGGTTTACATTTAGGTACCAATGGATTCATTATCATTTGGTTTATCTCAAGGAACTCATTCTAAATTATTGTACAAATAATACTAGGAATGTAATTTTTGAAAAATATGTTCTTGAACTCATCCCAATACATGGAGTCAATTTCACTAATTTCTTTACATTCTTATGAGATTCCACCATTGATCTGATTCACCTTCTAAACGATAGAGGTCAAAAATGAATTTTTCATATTTTAAACACAAGAGAATGGAAAATATCTTTTCAGTGGTACTGATCATTTTCTTAGCAACTAGAGAATTGAAAAATCCACTAAAGGAAGGAGGATGTTTCCTCATAAAGGACTCAACAGAACGTTGTTCCCTAATTTATTCATTTGGATGTTCAACATGGTTCATGGATTGAGAAATTTGTATGAGTATAATTTTTTTTTCATTCTATCTCCCATAATGTTTTTATTCTCATGAGGACAATCAGTGAATTTTCCATCGCACTCAATATTAACACTGCTCCTTTGAGATCCATCTACTGACTAAAACAAAAAAACATAGTGTAAGAAACAATAATCATAGTAGGAAATCATATAATATAGAAAAATCACTTATAGTATGTCTAAATCACGTAACTTTATTTTTAATCTATGAAACCTTATATTTATCCTATTTCATTCATATCCACCATCTATTTAAATCCTTCATGATGGTTTGCAAAGATTTTGTGAATTTCCATTGAATACCCCTTGGGAGTGTCAACTCAAGTGTGAAACAAGACCTGTTGTCATGCACCAGGTGAATATTGTCCAGATCAATGCACACTTTTTGGAGTTATTACCCCTAGGTACTTCTGTTCCAGAACCAAATCCACTTTTAGTATTTATATAAGTATGAAATTTCTTGTAAACCACTCACTCTATCCTTTATCAAAATTCCAAGACATTTTCCAATACTTTGAATCATCGTTATACTTATCCTTAGGCATGTCCTTAGGGTTATCACTAATATTTTCTCATCCTAGTTTATAATGGTTTTCTAAACCTATCCTATAATACTAACTATAAAAACCTAGTAATTTCATTCATATATATTATATCTTTTATATTAATATTCATTATATTAAAAAAACACGCTTGTGGATTATAAAGGTATAGTTCCTTTTGAAACATTCAAACAAAAAAAATGGTTCATATGTAAATTACATCATCTCCTACTATATTATTTATAACTATCACCCTTCATATACATATCATACATAATAAATTTATTCATAACCTAGGGAAATAAAATATAAGAAAGGGTAATATTAGATGCTCAGTAAGGGTAATCAAGAGAGATATGTATATATAACATGATCATAATTGTATGATAACATGATAATAACACATGAAAACCATACCATACTTATCAAAGATCAAAATAATGAGTCATTGGAATAAATATTGGTATTTCATAAGACACGAATCATAATGAAATCAAATAACATGATCCATGAGAGTATAATGTTGTCAGAAGACATAGAATTGTAAAATACACATAAGCATAGAAAATAATTTCCATAGTCATCAAGGCTCACTTCCATGGCTGCCATAGTGTAATGGTTTCACTCTTCAAACCATCATAATAGTCAAGGTTCACACCCAAGACCATCATAACAGATAAATTTCCTTACTTGAACCGTGATCACTCCCTATTCTAGTCCTTTATATATCATGAGATATAAATCATTACCTAATGAATTGGAGGGTGATATAGGTACTTCCCATTAAATAATGAAAATAATACATATGTGTGCTATAAAATTACAAAAAATTCATTATATCATAACCCATAAAATGAAATGAGTTTTATAAACAATTCATTATATCATAACCTGTGAAAAAGAGATAGGTTTCACAATCATTTCATCATTTCACCATTGTATAACTCATGCAAAGAAGAGGGTTTAATAATAAATTTATCATGTTTTAACCCATGGAAGAGAAAAGGTTTTCATAAACATAAAACATTCATGGAAATAATATGAATAGTATTATTGGATTATATCCCTAGTAAAGAATAATTAACATCAAAGGATGTCATCTTAGATGGAAAATGATTTCGAAAGATCACATTGAAAAATATCATTAGGAAAATAAATTTTCTTTGTAATACACTTTTTAAAACTAAAAATTCATAAAGTATTTTGGAAATACTTTTCTTTGAAAATAACATTGAAAAATTTTAAAGTAATCTTTAGAATCATTTAAAAATTTTCTTGAGGAAAATATCCTATCCACTTTTTGAAAATAATTTTTAAAACATAAAACATTTTGAAAATACTTATATTTGAAATAATATTAGAATATTATAAAGTAATATTCGAAGAATTTTTTTTCATGACATCATATAATTACATTCATTTTGTACATGTTAAAACAAATATTTCTCTCACATTTTCGATAAAAGACAAACACACATTGTTTAGAAAATGATATGAAGATTCATTCCAAAATATTTTTTAAAAAGTATAACATGGGTAAATTTTTTTATAACAAATCATTTGGATAATGTAAAAAATAATTTTTGAAAACATATTTAGAAAACATGGTTTTGGAAAGAAAATGGGTTTTTGATCAAAGATAGAAATAAAGATAATTTTTACTAAAAACATTATTTTGAACTCTTGAGTAAATAAAGAGAGGAAAATGAATGGAAAAAATGTATTCTCATGAAATAACCATATTATAATAAAATTAATGAGTTTCTTGAGATATGGATCATAATATTTTATCATAAAAAATATAATCATAAATAATCTTGATAAACGATGAGATTGTAACATAAAATCTATACCAATTTGGTAACATTAAATTATAAGCCCCAAGAAGGAATAACAAAAAATTAAAATTAAAATATCATGAAAATAAAAAAATTCATGATATTTTATTTCAAAGGGGTTTTATATACACATCATAAAAGGATATGGGTGTATAATATAATATATGTTTCAAGGAAGGAAAATCAAGACAAAAATCCCTTACCTTAAGTCTCAACATCCATCATACACATTCAAAATTCCTATATAATAAGTATAAGTTTATTATACATATATTAAATACCCATAATTATATATATCATACCATATATTATTTTATTATGACTTTTTATTACCAATTTATTTACAATTCCATGTTAAAGTCACGTTTTAGGTGATAACTAATTTTTTGTGTGTATGATTTGATTTGTTATTTGTGGTCTTATTACATTGATCATGGTCAAATTGTAACATCCCAACCCAGAATCCACTAAACTAGTTCTCTAAGCCGGTTTTCCACAAGGCCTCAAGTGCGCCTCCCTGTATGCCAAAGTCTACCGACTAGCAGCGAGGGCCTAGGGTGTGATAGTGGGGAGACTATTCCCTCATAACAGAGTAATAAAATAGTGGAAATAACTAAGTATCATACACAATGGAAAATAAACAGAGTGCGGAAGCAGTAAACAACTGAAATAGAACAAGCTATAATAGAAAAATGTTGTAAAAGCCTAAAAAGCTATGCAATAAAATATAACACTGGTCACCCACTAGTCCGACCATACAAATACAAGTACAAAAGAAACTGAAAGTAAAAGTACAGGGCTCTACTACTAACTTCGAGCCAATCCACATACCGGATCTCCAGACACTGTCAAACTACAGCAGCCCGATCAGTAGAACCACTCGAGCAGATCCCCTCAATCATGCAACACTAGGCCTCAGCCCTATCAACTATGCAACCTATTCTTAACCTGAGAAGAATACATAAGGTCTACACGTACACTGAGGTGCACATGCAGGGGTGAGAAATAATCTCAGTAGGGCACACCAACAAGAAACCTACAACTATGCTTCTAAAAGTGTATGCAATAATAATGTGCTCAGCCTAGTTGGAACACAACAAAAGGAAGTAAACCAAATGTGAAACCACAGTTGAACTCAGGGTATGTAATCCCTATCAACTGGGAAAGTGCCACCATGGATGTCAATATCTATATATGTACACATGTATAGTACCATACCTATACACATATACATAAATATGAATATTCATGATGAAGTGATTCAAATAACAAGAAACAACATTAGAAGTCGATCCATGGGACCATAAGCCCGATCTCCTAGACATCTTGTGCAAGGTCATTAAGATGGACATCATTCCACTCAAGACGTGTATCATTAAGTCGATCTATGGGTCCGTAATCCCATCGATATGTACCTTCTTCAACCAATGCCAGAGATATGCCTCTGAACAAGCTAAAAAAAGACAAGCTATCCTCTAGTTCAACCAATAAAATACAAGAAAGCAGATAACACAACAGTTAAAACTCTGGGAAGTACTCATAGCCAACCCCTCTGCTTCTATTCAAGAAGTACCAACAACCCTCTGGGTAGTGTACTCAGCCTAAACCCTCTGGTTTGGTCATACAAAATTATAAGACTCTATGGGGAAGCTCGTTCGGTCAATTCCCCTTATAGTCTAGGGTAGTTAGGGACTCTCTGAGGAAGATCACGCGGTATAACCCTCTTATATCCCCAAGGTCTATAAACTCTCTGAGAAAGCTCAGTCGGTCAATTCCTCCTATATTCTCAGGTCTATCACAAACTCTCTAAGGAAGCTCACTCAGTAAATTCCTTCTCTAGCGTGGAAAGGTTTTATGGAAATTCAAACAAGTAAAGACTCTCTGAGGAAGCTCACTCGGTCTACCCTCCTATAGTATATAATATCCAAGACTCTCTGGGAATCTCACTCGGTCTATCCCCTATAGTCTATAATGTCCAAGACTCTCTGAGGAAGCACACTCAGTCTACCCTCCTGTAGTCCATAATATCCAAGACTCTCTGAAAAGCTCACTCAGTCTATCCCTTAAATTATATAGCACCGGGTTCTCACGGTTCCATGCCATTCAGTGCATAATAATTCTATAAGGCCAAAGTACACCTACAAAGCTACTTGTCTAACCAATCTACTACATAACAAGCATGTCAAGAATATCATTCCATCCTACGGTCACAAGGCATGGAAAGCAGGAATAACGACCAAAATTTAAACAAGACCCAAAGGGTTGTAAATAGAACAAGGCATGGGAAAAACATCCAAGCACAACAAATTATCCTTACATATGATCAAATTAACTCTACACAAGCATATAAGCAAGCAAGGAAAACAACAGGGGGAAAAAGGTAAACATGCAATACCTCGTTCATGGGTATTAGTGGAATTTTCACATAAAACTCAAAGACTTCGAAATGTAAGGCACAAACCACCTATTCAGGCACACAAGGAATAGTATGCATCCCAAAAAACAAGAAAGAAATCTCACATCAGGATCACCAGCCACAAACCAGGAAGCACCTCTGGTAAACACTACAACATCAGCAAAACCAAGTCAGACATAAACAAATAGTGAGGGTGGCCCGAACGCCCAACCCAACAATATATCCAAAGCCCAATGGGATTACTAGTTGGAACACAATATAAGTGACACCCGATCACCATCTCTACCCAAACCTGACATAACAACTCAGGGTCGGTCAAACAACGGGCACCCACTAGGTCCCTCAGGTCAAACACTGAGGAGGCATCATACTCGGGATCCTCCAGGTAAGCACGAGTGAAGGCATCCTATGCGGGATCCTTAGCAAAGAGTAAGGGAGGAATCCTACACGGGATCCTAAAAGAAAGGACAACATAGGCATTCCAAAACATGGTACCTATCAAAGGAAGAACAAGAGAGAGATCCTACAAGGGACTCCCTAGGTCAGCACACAAGCAAAGGCATCCCCTAGGGGATCCTTAGAAGTACCTGGTCTCAAAGCCTCATAGGCCAAAAGGGAACATCTCACAAGGGAAAATTAATCTGAAACATGGGTTACGGGAGATAGCTCATTGCTCATATCCTATTAAAGGTCTCAAATAAGTTGGTACGAACACCCAACCTATCATCCATACCATGTCTCACTCTCAGGTGCCAACTAAACTCGATAAGTGGAGGAAGAACCCCTCCATTTAGATTGAAACCTCCAAAACCCATTTATATGACCTATAAAAGTCAAAAGGATTCCACCATTGTGATCTATGAGAAAAAATTCTCAGAATCTATTACTCACATGCCCAATTCTGACTTCTAGAGCCCAAGATATCTCAAAATTACTAAACTGAAGCAGTACAAGGCCATAATACATGGCTAGAGTACAATGGGCTTGCTAGTGTAATAGTACATGGCATGTAATTTACTATACATGGCGTGTACTATTCACAAAAAGTTATGCCGTGTCTGTTTTCACCCGAACACTTTCCCATGTACCACTACACGACATGTACTTAAAGTACACGGCGTGTACTCTTTAAAAACAACTATTCCGGGATCTATTTCACACGACCAACCACATGACCACCGACTACACGGAGTGTACTCAAAGTACACACTGTGTACTTAAGAAAACTTCATCTTCACCGAACGGGAAGAACACACGACATGTACCCTTAGAATACACCCCGTATATACTGGGTTTTCCAATGGGAAATCCCTAAAAACACCCGATTCGCCCGTTTTCGCCCTCGAAACAATAGATCGAGCCCCATGGGAATACAAGCAAGAAATATAAGGCTTTAAAGACATAAAAAAATTTTAATGGGTATATATGGTGAAAACATAAAAATCCCTACCTTCGGGCAAAAACTGCCGAAGCTTCGGTTGATTTCACGGCTCACGGGTGCCACACGCCGACTCAGCACGTCGAGAGCTTCAAACCGGTACCACTCTCACTTTCCTTCTCTCCCGTTTTCTCGATATCCAAACTCTCCCATAGGTCACGGACAAGGATGAGCGATGTAGGAGACATGCTCAAGGAGGAGGAGGAAATAAGAGAGAAGAAAAGAAAAGGAAAGAAGAAAAGAAAAGGATGAAAAAGGGGCCCAGGCCGGCCCCAACACCCGACATGAGTTTATGCCTTCCCTAGGCTAAACTCCCCATTCCGAACTCAACGGAACAGAGGAAAACTCAATCCAACTCCCCGTTTAAAATTTATTTCCAAAAAAACCTACGAGAATAATTTAATATTTAATTTAATAATATTAAATATTAAATATTCCGCTAAAATTCGAAAAGCTCAGATTTCCACCAAACTCCTATCCTAGGGTAAAAACCCTATTCCAAGACCAATGGAGCTGTGAGAAAAATTATCTGAGATTAGATGGTAGGGTAAAATGACCATTTTACCCCTCACGAGCATCCCACAACAAAAATTCAAATTTCTGCTCAAAGTGACCGTCCAGAAAAACATGGGTTCTTACAAACTCCCCACCATAAACCTTATCGGCCCCGAGAAGCCCAGTGAAAGGACCCGAATCGATGATCATAACCCGAGAATCTTCATAACCAATCTATCTAGACTGTTCAATGACCAACCTTATAGAGTTAACCACCACCTTCTACATAGAAGACACTCAACTACGCCCGAACCAGTACTCCCCACTATAGGAACACCCATGTCGTCATCTTAAAAGAAAAACCCAAGCTCAGAAGCTTCTAGAAAACACCTAAGATTAACCAGAATGAGGATAACTACCCTCAAATGGCCAATGGTGCACTCCCCACCATATGGATTTCCTTAAATGGTTCCGAGAGGACAACCAGAATAGGTTCCATCCTCAATAAGGATGAACATTAAGAAAGAAAAAGGAGTTTGATGTAGGGTCGAAGCTCTCTCAGCATACTCAAGATGAATCAATATAGTGCATGATCATCTCTAATAGGAGTACAATGAGGTTTCACTAAAGGCGTGTTCAGTTCCCTCCGAGCCACGCTAACATCCTGCCAAAACCTGACCAGGATTTCCACATGGGTCAACCATTTCATGGTAACCCTACATTTCACAAAGTCACCTCTATAATAGGGAAATTCCAACAAAACTTCTAGGATCTGAGTCCATAGAAAGTATTGAAACATTGGTCCTCAGCTCGCACCCAGCCACTCACCAATTTAGATACAAAAGACGCCACCCGCAACAGCAACATCAGAAACACTGGTCAACCAGGCCAGGAACCCGACCTGGCCTGCTCGTCGAAACCAGTCACGAAAAACAAACATCGCCAAAAGGCATTGGAAAATGCTGTCCAACCTTTCAAACACAGGTTTCCCTAGAACAGAATAGACATCGATCTATAAGGGTTTGAGTGAAATCCAAGGGTCTCTAGGTCCTTCCCCTAGCCCTATAGAAAAAGCCTCAAAACTGGGTCACAAGGTCTAACCACCTAGCTCAAAAGATCCAAAACCTCTCAGAAGATGGTAAAGATCACAATGACCAAAAAGTCAAAACCAAAACACAACCTACAAGGGTCCGGATCCTCTCCGAGCATCCTCAAAAGGAACTACTCCCTAGATTACACAACTGAAGCAGAAGAGAAACTGAACTGATGCTTATCAGGTATCCGTATATGAAAATACCACAAGGAGGTATAGTTTTTAAGAAAAGACTTTTTATCTATCGACATCGTTCTCAATGATCCAACAAGATAACCATAGACCCGAGAAACAACACCCAATAAGGGTTGAACAGAAAGGAATCACATGCCATATAGACCAACTGGGGTCACTGCACCACCTGTGCACAAGGACCGAGTCATCAGCCTCAACAAAAATTCCTCAACGTAGATCCACATAACCTGCCATCAGATTAAAGAGTACGTGTAAGAAGACCCAAAGGCCTCAGTCGTCAGTAAAAACACACACTAGCAGACCTATATGTTGTGAATCCTATGTGCCTAGTATGATGCATGAGATGCCTCTTGCCTTTGCCGGCCAAGAGACAAAATCCATCCCTGACATCATACCAATGGCCAAGAGCCATAGATCCATAGTAAATCAAAACACCACACAACATGTGCATCCCTCAAGGAAAACATCTTATACAACTGTAACAACACAAAATCAGAACAGCAATCCCAAACCCTAGAAACCATGACTTCTTACTAGAACAAGTGTTCTCGATGCACCAGCCCGATATCCATCAAAGGTTCCGAAAAATTCCTAATAATCCTGTCCACCATATCCCAAATAGTAAAGACTAAGAGAAGAAAACTCCTCTTATACCACTTTTTAACATCCCAACCCAGAAGCCACTAAACCGGTGCTCCGATCCGGGTCACCACAAGGCTTCAAGCGCGCCTCCCCATACACCAGAGGATGCCGACTAGCAGTGAGGGCCTAGGGTGTGATAGTGGGGAGACTATACCCTCATACCAGAGTAAGAAAATAGTGGAAATAACTAAGTATCATACACAACAGAAAATAAATAGAGTGCGGAAGCATTAAACAACTCAAATAGAACAAGCTATAATAGTAAAATGCTGTAAAATTTCAAATAGCTATTCAATACAATATAACACTGATCACCCACTGGGATGACCATAAAAATAAAAGTACAAAAGAAACTGAAAGTAAAAGTACAGGGCTATACTAATAACTCTGAGCCAATCCACATACCTGATCTCTAGACACTGTCGAACTGCAGCAGCCCGATCAGTAGAACCACTCGAGTAGATCCGCTCAATCATGTAACACTAGGACTCAACCCTATCTACTATGCAACCTGTTATCAACCTGAAAACCAAACATAAGGTCTACACGTACACCAAGGTACACGTGCTGGGGAAATAAATAATCTCAGTAGGGAACCCCAATAAGAAACCTACAACTATGCTGCTAAAAGTGTACGCAACAACAATGTGCTCAGCCTATCTGGAACACAAAAAAAGGAAGTAAACCAAATGTGCAACCACAGTTGAACTCAGGGTATGTAATCCCTATCAACTGGGCAAGTGCCACCATGTATGTCCATATCTATATATGTACACATGTATTGTCCCATACCTATACACATATACATAAATATGAATATTCATGATGAAGTGATTCAAATAACAAGAAACAACATCAGTAGTCGGTCCTTGGGACCATAAGCCCGATCTCCTCGACATCCTGGGAAAGGGAATTAAGTTGGAATTCATTCCACTCAATCCGTGTATCATTAAGTCGGTCTATGGGTCCGTAATCCCATCGACATGTACCTGCTTCGGCCAACGCCAAAGATATGCCTCTGAAGAATCTAAACAAACACAAGATATCCTCTAGTTTAACCAATCAAACACAGGCAAGCAGATAACACAACAAGTAACCCTTTGGGAAGTACTCGCATTCAACCCCTCTGGTCCTATCCAAAAAGTACCAACAACCCTCTAGGTAGTGCACTCAACCTAACCCCTCTGGTTTGGTCATAAAAAATTATAAGACTCTCTGGGGAAGCTCGCTCGGTCAATTCCCCTTATAGTCTAGGGTATTCAGGGACTCTCTGAGGAAGATCACGTGGTATAACCCTATTATAGCCCCAAGGTCTAGAAACTCTCTGAGGAAGCTCACTTAGTCAATTCCTCCTATAGTCTCAGGTCTATCACAAAATCTCTAAGGAAGCTCACTCAGTCAATTCCTTCTCTAGCCTGGAAAGGTTTTAAGGAAATTCAAACAAGTAAAGACTCTTTGAGGAAGCTCACTCGGTCTACCCTCTTGTAGTCTATAATATCCAAGACTCTCTAGGAAGAACACTCAGTATATCCCCTGTAGTCTATAATGTCCAAGACTCTCTAAGGAATCACACTCGGTCTACCCTCCTGTAGTCTATAATATCCAAGACTCTCTGGGAAGCTCACTTGGTATATCTCTTGAAGTCTATAGCAACAGGTTCTCATGGTCCCATTCCAGTCAGTGCATAATAATGCTATAAGGCCAAAGTACACCTACAGGGCTACCTGGCTAACCATTCTACAACATAATAAGCATGTCAAGAATATCATTCCATCCTACGATCACAAGGCTTGGAAAACAGGCATAACAGCCAAAAGATAAACAAGACCCAAAGGGTCGTAAATAGAAAAAGGCATGGGAAAAACATCCATCACAATAAATTATCCTTACAGATGATCAAATTACCTCTACACAAGCATACAAGAAAGGCAGGAAAACAATAGGGGCAAAAAGGTAAACACGCAATACCCCGTTCATGGGTATTAGTGGAATTTTCACATAAAACTCAAAGACTTCGAAAGGTAAGACAAAAACCACCTATTCAGGCACACAAGGAATATTAGGCATCCCAAAAAACAAGAAAGACGTCTCATGTCAGGCTCACCAGCCACCAACTAGGAAGAACCTCTGGTAAACACTACAGTATCAGCTAAAACAAGTTAGATATAAACAAACAGTGAGGGAGGCCCCAACACCCAACCCAAAAATACATCCAAAGACCAATGGGATTACCAGTTGGCATGGGTTCTAGGTGACACCCGATCACCATCTCTGCCCAAACCCGACATAACAACTCAGGGTCAGTCAAACAACGGGCACCCACTGGGTCTCTCATGTCAAACACTGAGGAGGCATCACACTTAGGATCCTCCAGGTAAACACGTGCGAAGGCATTCTACGCGAGATCCTTAGAAAAGAGTAAGGGAGGAATACTACATGGGATATTCAAAGGAAGGACAACATAGGAATTCCATAACATGGTTCCTGTAAATGGAAGAACAAGAGAGAGATCCTACAAGGGACTCCCTAGGTCCGCACACAAGCAAAGGCAGCCCCCAGGGGATCCTTAGAAGTACCTAGTCTCAAAACCTCATAGGCCAGAAGGGAACATCTCACAAGGGAAACATCCTCTAAATCATTGGTTATGGGAGATACCTCATAGCTCATATCCTATTAAAGTTCTCAACTAAGTTGGTCTGACCACCCAACCTATCATCCATACCATGTCTCACTCTCAGGTGACAACTGAACTCGATAAGTGGAGGAAGAAACCCTCTATTTAGATAGAAACCCCCCAAAACCCCTTTATATGACCTCAAAAAGTCAAAAGGATTCTACCATTGCGATATATGTGAAAAAGCACTCAGAATCGACTACTCACATGCCCAATTCTGACTTCCAAAGCCCAAGACATCTGAAAATTACTAAACTGAAGTAGTACATGGCCATAATACATGGCCAGAGCACAATGGACCTACCTGTGTAATAGTACACGACATGTACTTTACTGTACATGTTGTGTACTGTTCACGAAAAGTTACACCCTATCTGTTTTCACCCAAACACATGCCCATGTACCACTACACGGTGTGTACTTAAAGTACACAGCGTGTACTCTCTAAAAACCTCTATTCCGTGCTCTATTTCACATGGCCAGCCACATGGACATCGACTACATGGAGTGTACTCAAAGTAAACACCGTGTACTTAATAAAACTTCATCTTCCCCAAATGGGAAGAACACACGGCGTGTACCCTTGGAATACACACCGTGTATACTGGGTTTTCCGACGGGAAATCCCTAAAAACGCCCGATTCACCCGTTTTCACCCCCAAAATAATAGATCGAGACCCTTGGGAATACAAGCAATCAATATAATGATTAAAGACATAAACCAACATGTTTAAAGGGGATATATGGAGAAAATATAAACGGCCCTACCTTCGGGCGGAAACTGCTGAAGCTTCGGTTGATTTCACGGCTCACTGTTGCCGCACGCCGACTCAGCGCGTCGAGAGCTTCGAATCGGTACAACTCTCGCCTTCCTTATCTCTCATTTTCTAACTATCCCATAGGTCACGACCAAGGAGGAGCGTTGTAAGAGACGCATGTAAGGAGGATGAGGAAATAAGAGAGAAGAAAAGAAAAGGAAAGAAGAAAAGAAAAGGAAGAAAAAGGGGCTTGGGCCGGCCCCAGTGCCCGACATGAGTTTATGCCTTCCCTAGGCTAAACTCCCCATTCCAGACTCAAAGGCGCAGACGAAATCTCAATCTGACGCTCCTTTTAAAAGTTATTTCCAAACGAACCTACAAGAATAATTTAATATTTAATTTAATAATATTAAATATTAAATATTCCGCCAAAATTCGAACAGCTCAGATTTCCACCAAACTCCTATCCTAGGGTAAACACCCTATCCTGAGACCAAAGGAGCTATGATAAAAATTATCCAAAATCAGATGGTAGGGTAAAATGACCATTTTACCCCTCATGAGCATCCAACAGCAAAAATTCAAATTTCTGCTCAAAACGACTGTCCGAAAAAACACGGGTTCTTACACACATAATCTTAATAATTTTAAACATTATATAAATATCATATATATTATGTATATATGTTTTTATTGTAATTAATAATATTTTAGTATAAAAAAAAATACACCGTTCATGGAGACAGTAAGTCGTACGTACACATCAATGAAATTTTCATTTTCTCGATGGATTTAAAGAAAGAAAAATAAATAATATATTAACATTAAAAATTAATTTTTATGTCATATTTATCACATATGTTCTTTAAAAACATCCTTATTACCTTCCATGTAAAGGGTAAACGAATCACATTTCTTTGTGAGGTGGTATTCCACCGTACACACGAGCAATGGTTTTTAGAACCCATTTGAGAAAATAAGAGATGGTTTTAAGTAATTATCATAACATAAAAACATATAAATATATTTAATATAATAGGGATATTATATCATCATGGTTTAATAATAATTTAATAAGGTGGTGGAAGAAATAAAATTAAATGCTTGGTTGGGGATTTTACCTCTTCTTTAGATAACTTCTTTTGGTTTGAACCAAAAGGCTTATTAGGTTGGATTTATTACCAAACCAGGGATTATATGATATTAAGAAGGAAGTGTTGAAGTTATTTAGGATATTATTGTTCTAAACAAAGTTTTATTGAAGTGTAAAGATGAGAGGACAATGGGTGGCCTTTTATAAGTGAAGTGAGTGGCACACTTTGTAAATTTTGAAAAGAAAAAGGTGTAACCATATTTTTATCACGTCACAAGGTCCAAAATGAAACATTATTGATATTAGAAGTCATAATGTCAATATAGTTCTATAAAATGTGTGTTATAATTTTTTTGGGTCATTTTTAACCCTTATCAGTTTAGTTTAACTTTCAATAAACCCATTTTTATCTTAAACACAGTAAATAATTGTTATTATTTATATTATTGATTATGTTAAAAAAATTAGTAGAAATTATTTGATAATATAAATTATTATGATTCCAAATATTTAATAAAATTTTTCAAATTAAATTCATATAAGTGGAAACTTTTAATTTAAAATTAAACCCATAGACACGATGAGAAAGTGGCATTCCAAAGAGAAAATGTTCAAAAGTTTGAAATGTTTTTATACAAAAATTCAATATGAAAATGATTCAAATGACCTAAATTGGATTAATTGATATATTATTTAACTAGTTTTATCTTTAATCCCATTTAAAAAAAATTAACTATATAAATACTTTATAAAAACAAAAGTTTTTAATAAAACCCAATATTTTTCACTATTCACTAAAAAATTAATCTTACAGGAAAAATCCCAAAAAATCACCATAAGAAAATTTTGAAATGATGTTTTTTAAATTTATGATTATTTTATAAAATTAATTTTCTATATTTTTCAAAATTTAATTTTATTATTGTTCACCAAAAGAAATAATTTTTTTTGCGATAATAACATTTTCAAAACATATGAAAACTTTATAAAAAATTAATCATTTTTATCAATATTTTTTATTTATATTAAATAATTATACATAATCTTTAAAAACTATATATTAATAATCATATCACTATGTTTAATGACTAGTTTATAGTAGTCATTTTTAAATAATAATATTAATATTATATTTTGGTTTGATACAACTCAGTTTTTGTGTGTAACAAAAGATAAACTCAATATTGTGTGTAATGAAATCTATAAAATAAATTTAATTTATTTTAAAAAAATACATAAAACTCAGGGTTTTACGTTCTACCCCCTTAAAATGAATATATCCCTCTAAATTATGCCACTTTGGTATAAATAACTAAGGATACTTATACCTCATTACATCCTCAGGTTCCCACATAGCCTATTAAAACTATTGGTTTCACCACAAAAAAATTGAATAGGTGATTGGTCTTGTTTCATATAAAATTATCTATATGATCTAGAATCTCGATGGGTTATTCCTTATAAAAAATATCATGATCCAGCGGTATGACCTCTGAGTTCACTACATGTAAAGGATCAGGTATGTACTTCCTCAAGAGAGATATATGAAACACATCATGAACTTGAGAGAGGTTTTGTGGAAGTTCCAAATAATAATATACCATCCCAATATGATCAATAACTTAAAAGAGACTAATATACATAGTACTTAGTTTTCCCTTCTTTCCAAATCCCATTACCTTCTTACATAGATAAATTCTTATAGACACATTATCCTTAACTTTAAATTCTGAATCAAACATGCGATAGTCAACATAACTTTTTTCCAAATCTAAGCTTCCTTGATTTGTTGCTGAATAGATCTAACATTCTATGTAATTTATTATGCTATATAGAGTCCCAATAACATTATTTATCCAAATTCATTCCATCGCATTTGAGATATACACTTCTTTCCATAGAGGGATTCATATGGATCCATCTGAATACTCAATTAAAATATATTTTTGTATGAAATCTCAACTAGAGGAAGGTGTTTATTCCATCCTCCTATAAAATCCATAGAAAAAGATGTCAACATATCATCTAGGTTTTGAATCATTATCTCAAACCAAACATCTGTCCGAGGATGATATGTAGTGTTGAAACTCAACTCAGTAACCAAATCATGTTGAAGACTTTCCAAAAACTTCAAGTAAAACCTCAGATCCTGGTAAAATAAAATAGAATTTGGTACTCCATGAAACCTCACCACATACTTAATTTATATTTAGTAAAGATGATCAAGAGATAATTCTTCTCTAATAGAAATGAAGTGTGCTAACATGTAAGGTAATAGACTACAACTTATATTTTATTATACCCTTTAGATGTTTTGGGGAGTCTTATGACAAAATCCATGATCATTTATTCCCATTTCCATTCTAGTATATTTAATTGATGTAATACCCCCTTATAGTTTTGTCTCTCATCCTTAAATTGATGACATACTAAAAAACAAGATAATTTTTTTTCAATATCTCTCTTCATACCATCCCACCAAAAATAATCTTTCAAATATATATACATCTTTGTACTTCCAGGATGGATAGAGAATGAATAACTATGAGATTCCTCAAAAAACCCCTTCTTTAAATCTGGTATGGATGGAACACATACATGGTTCCTAAAACTGACCATTTATTTATGATCATCATTAAACTCATGAAAATTTCTTACCTTATTTTTCTACTCTAAATATAAATTCGATATCTATTTAATCATCACTTAGAAAGATGGTAGAACATTTAATTGAGAAAGATAATATTTATCTCCTTCCTTTGGGATTTCTAGATCCATCCCTTGAAAATATAGAAATATTGGATCTTTTGTGATCCTCATAATGAATAAGTTATAATGATCATTTTGACTCAAATCATTAGTCACCTTGTTATCTTTCCTAGGGAGGTAATGTATCGAGCAGTCATAATATTCAATTAGGTCTAACCATATTATTAGAACATATTCAACTCCTTATGTGTGAATATATATTAAAATATTGTGATTGATATGTATATATATATATTTATATCACACTTATCTCCATTAATATAAATCTTTAATAACTTTAATGAAAATATTACCACAGCTAACTACAAATCATGGTTTGGGTAGTTTTTCTCACGATCCATAAATTTCTATGTGGAATAAGATATAACCATTTCATTCTGCATAATAATTCATTACAAACCCTTCTTGGATGCATCAATAAATATTACAAACCTTTCTCTTCTATAGGTTAATGTAATCAAAGGTGCACTGACTAATCTTCTATTCAATTTCATGAAATTTTCCTCACACTCATCTATCTAGAGGAACTTATATCCCTTCTATATTAACTTGGTGAGTGAATTAGATAGATGTGAGAAATTCTCTAAAAAAAATCAATAATATCCAGCTATACCAAGAAATATATGAATCTCAATCACTATGGTTAGTCTGAGATAACACTCAATAGCCTTCATCTTTGATGGATTTACCAATATACCCTATTTTTGATATTATATAACCTAAAAAATAAAACCTTTTGTAGCCAAAATTTACACTTTGTAAAATTTTCATATATCTTATCCTTCCTCAGGGTATTTAGTACAAATATCAAGTGATCTTCATGCTCTTATTTACTCTTTGAATAAATAAGAATATCATCTATAAAGAAGACCAAAAACTGATCAAGTTAATATATATGACTCTATTTATTAAAAAATCAATATAGAGGGGGAATTAAAAATCCCAAATGGAATTATTATATATTCATAGTGTCTGTACATTTTTTAAAATACTATGTTGGGTATATCCTCCCCTATGAACCTCAATTAATGATCTCTAGAATTAAGTTCAATCTTAGAAATGTATTGAGCTCTATGTAGTTGATCAAATAGGTCATCAATACAGGGTAGAGGATAATTTTTATTGATCATGATATTGTTTATCTCCTAAAAATTAATGTAGAGTCACATCGATCCATCGTTATTTTTAACAAAAAGAATCGATTCACCCTAAGGTGACACAATTGGATAAATTAATTGATTGTCAAGGATCTCCAGGAGTTTCATTTTCAATTCTTGAAACTCAATCAAGGAAATTCTATTGATAGTATTTGAAATTGGTTGGATATGAGGTATTATTTCTATTGAGAACTAAACATCAATTTTTGGTGGAAATATTGGAATATATTCTAGAAAAAAATCAAAAAACTCCCACCCAATAGTCATATCATTGATGTTGAGTTTATTTCCAACCATCTAAGATAAAAACCCCTTATTATTAGGAATCAAGACCTATATAATGGATGTGATATCAATCATAAGTTCATACTTATCACCACATTGATAGGTGATCATAGGTTAATTTGGAATATCAAACAAGAATTCACTTCCTTGATAGTTGATGTGGGATTCATATAGAGAAATCCAATTTGTGCCTAAGATAACATCAAATTCAATTAGATAGAAAATGGAAATATTTTTAGGAATCAATTTCCATAAACATAAACCATAGAATAATCATAGACTTTAGATGTGATCATCATACCATTATGGGGTTTAAATGATAATTTTACATCAAATAATTTGTGTGGAATCTTGATTTCCTTAGAAAATTATTCAGATGTGATAGAATGGGTAAATCCAGAGTCAAATAAGACATTAGTAGTTCTAGAGTGGATAATAATTGTACCTTTAACTACATTGTTATCACATCACTCATCATAAATAGTATTCTCATGATATTTCCATTTTTATATTTTTATTAAGAGGTTTTTGACATTAATCATCATCATTAACCTTTGGATTTTGGCAGTGGTTAGAATAATTCCCATACTCTTTGAATTTAAAACACTAGAGTGTGAGTGATTTATTTTATAGAGGTTTATCTATATTTGAATAATTACCAATTTTTTTCACATCATTAAGACATTCAATTTCCCGTTGACCTTCCCTTTCACACATAAAACATTTACCAGGAACCTTAAGAAAATTCCTCCATGTTTCTTCCCTGAATTTTAGAATTAATGAGTTCTCATATTCTTTTCTCCATGGTTTTTAGATTTTTCTTTTAATTCTATCTTTCTCTTCTTATGAAAACAATGAGATTGATAAATAAATCCAATATCTATTTCCACCTTGATGGAACATCAAACAATATCTTCATAGATACTAATGTCTATTATGGATAACACCCTTCAATGACATAGTATTAAGCTAGTAAATAATAGACCAACCTTACTTTTAGGTTGGATGATAATACCAGAAGCATACCTCATAAGTCTTGTAAAATTTTCTTCATAGGTACCAATAGATTCATCATCCTTTTAATTTAGATCAAGGAACTCCTTGTTTATCTTTGTATGAATAATAAGAGGAAATTACTTATTGAAAAAATATTTTCTTGAACTCATCCCAATATGAGGAGTCAATTTTGTCATGTTACCTTATAATTTTGATTAGAGTCAACCATTGATCCACTTTAACTTATAAAAAATAGACATATAAAATTACTTTTTTATATTCTGAATAGTAGAGAATAGAAAATATCTTTTCAGTGGTACTAATCCATTATTTAGAAGCTAGTGGATTAGAAGATCCACTAAAGGAAGGTGAATGTTTCCTCATAAGGGAACCAACAGAATGTTGTTACCTCCTCTTCTCATTTAGAAGTTCAGTAATATTCATGGATTGAGAAATTTTAATGAGAATAGTAGCAAGATTTTTCATTCCATCTCCCATAATATTTGGATTCTTAGGCAAAAAATAATTTTTTTATCCATCATACTCAGTATTAACAAGGTTCCATTAATTTCTATCCATTGTCTAAAACCAAAAAACTTAGTGTAAGAAACAATAATCATAGTGGGGAACCACATTATTTCAAAAAATCACTTATAAGATGTCTAAATAAAGACACTTTCATTTTAATCTATGGAACCATTGATTTATTCTATGTCATTCATAGTCATCATCTATTTAAAACCTTCATGATGGTTTGTAAATAGTGTGTAAATTTCTAGAGCATATCCCCCAAGAATATCAAACCAGGTGTATAGAAAGGCCCATTTTCATTCACTATGTGAAGATCAAGTCTAGATCAATGATCTATTTTTAGAGTTATTATCCCTAGGTACCTATATTTCAGATCCACATCCACTTGTAATATCTGGACAAGGATTTAATTTCTTGAAAACCACTCTCTCTATCCTTTACCAAAATTCCAGGACATTTTCCTATACTTTGAATTAACCTTATACTTATCCACAGATATGTCCTTAGGGATCTAAATAAATTTTTTTCATCATAGTTTTCAAATTTTAACTAATAAAATACCTGAATACTAACTATAATGACCTAGGATTTTCATACATAGATATTACTTTTTTAGATGAATATTCATTACATTACAAAAATACATGCTTGAGGATCATAAAGGTCTAGTGCCTTTGAAAACATGGAAACATAAAAAACTAGTTTATATGTGAACTAAATCATCTCCCACTAAGTTCTTCATAAATATAACCCTTCTTATAAAAATAATACATGATATATTTCTTCATAAAATGGGTAAAGGAATCATAATAAAGGGTGGGCTAAGATGTTCAGTAAGGGTAATCAAGGGAGATATATAAGAATAACATGATCACAAGGGTATGAGAACATGCATACAATATATGAAAACCATACCATGCATATCAATGATGAAAATCATGAGTTATGTAATAATTATTGGTAGTTAATAATATATGAATCATAATTAAATCAAAGAACATGAGCCATGAGAGAATAACGTTGGGATAAGACATAAAATTTTGGAATAAATATAAGCATAGAAAATCATTTCCATAGTAGTCAGGGATCAATACCAAGGATATAATTGTGGAATGTGTTCACTCCCCAAACCATAATATTGGTCAAGGTTCACTCCTAAGACCATCATAGGGGACAAAGGCCCTTACCAAACTAGGTTTACTCTCCATTTTAGTTCTGTATATCACATGGGATATAAATCTTTACCCAACATATTAGAGGGAGATATAGGTCTCATTAATCAAATAATTAAAATCATATGTATGTATTCCATAAGATTATAAAACATTCATCATATCCAAACCCCAAAAATTAAATGGGTTTCAAAGATAATTCATCATATCATTACCTATGGAAAATAGACAATTTTTATAATCATTTCATCATAGCATAACCCATGAAAATAAGCGAGTTTCATAAGAATTTTTTAATGGCATAAACTATGAAAGATAAATTATATTCATAAAAATAAAAAATTAAGAGAAATAATAATAATGGAACCCTAGGATTATATCCCCAGTAAAGCATAAGTGCCATCAAAGCATGTCATCTTAGATGGAAAATTATTTTTAAAGATCATAGGGAACATTTTATGAGGAAAATAAAATTTATTTTAAAATAATATTTTAAAAATAAAAATTAATAAAATATTTTATAAATCATTTTCCTTGAAAATAACCTTGAAAATTTATAAAGGAATCACTAAGAATCATTTAAAACATTTCTTTAAGAAAATCCATTTTTCGATTAAAAAAACACATTTTAAAACATAAAGAATTTTCAAACTAAATTTATTTTAAAATAAACTTTCAATATTATAATGTAAGACTCACATAAATGATTGTATATGATGGTATAGAATTCTATTCATACTGTACATGTTAAAATTAATATTCCTTTCATATTTTTGGAAAAATCCAAACGGGCATTGATTGGAAAATGACATGATGATTCTTTTAAAAATTTTATGTAAAAAATAAAAAATGGGTAGAAATGTATTTAATAAATTTTTTGGAAATTTTAGAAAAAAATTGAAAAAACTTTTATAAGCATTGTTTTGGATTGAAATTATGTTTTAGAGTGAAGATAGAAATAAAGATGATTTTCTTAAAAAAAAATTATTTGAACACTTGAGTACAAAAAGAGAGAAAATTGTAGGAAAAAATGTATTATATTGACATAAATTTAAGGTAATAGGGTTCATGATTTTATTGATATATGGATTATAGGATTTTATCATCTAAAACATAATCATAAACAATCTCGATAAATGATGAGATTGTAATATAAAATCATTACAACATAACATTGAATTATAAGACCTGTAAAGGAATAACATAAAATGAAACATAAAATATAATTATAATAAATAAATTCATGATATTACATATAGAATGGGATATATATACATATCATAAAATAATATAGGTGCATAACATAACATATGTCTTAAGGAAGGAAAATTGAGAGAAAAATCACTTACCATAAGTATCCACCTTTGTCGTACATGTTCAAACCTAATGTATAAAAAATATAAGTTTTTTATACATATAATATAAAACCATAATTCTATATATATATATAACACTATATATTATTTTCATATGACCTTTTATTACCCTTTTATTAACAATTCCATGTTAATGTCACATTTCAGGCTATAACCTCTTTATTTTTCATGTATGTCTTGAATTGTTATTTTTTCCTCCTAAAATAATCATGTTTACATCATATAAGTAATTTCAACCATGATATAAAAATTATATATATTCATTATATATGTTTTTAGAATAATCTATAATATTTGGAGATAGAAAATGAAATACACTATTTTTGGAGAAGACATGCCAAATATATATATGAACGTTGTTTTCATTTTCTCAAAAGATTGAAAGAAATAAAGGTAAATAATATATTAAAATGACAAAATAATTTTTATTTCATATATATATATATATCACATATTTTAATTAAACCCATTATCATTACCTTTTATGTAAATCTTAAACAAATCAGATCGTTTTGCAATACGATAGTCTGCCGTACACATGAACGATGATTTCATATCAATTTTTGGAATATGAGATCATTTTAGGTAATTAATTTAACAAAAAAACATATAGGTATATTTATATAATGTGGATATTATATCATAATATTTTAATAATAATTTAAGTATGTGGAAAAAGAAATAAAATAAAAAGCTCGGTTAGGGAAGTTACGTCTTCTTTGGAAAAAGTTTTATGGTTTGTACCAAAAGAATCCATAGGTTGGATTTATAACAAAAATAAGGCTTATAGGTTGAGAGGATGTAGGTAATGAAGTGATTTGGGTAGTTATTTTCTGAACTAAATGGTTTTAGTAGTATGAAGAGGAGAGGACAGGGGTGGACTTTTATAATTTTGGTGACTGGAACACTTGTAATATTTGAAAAGAAAAAGGAATAACCATGTTTTTATATTTAAAAAAGGATAAAAAATAGACTATTATTTAACCTAGATGATATAAGATCTAAATATGGACACAAAATGGGGTTTGGAAAAGTTTTGGTTCATTTAAACCCTTATCTTTTTAGTTTAATCTCCCGATAAACCCATTTTTACCTTAACCGCGCTAAATATTTTTTACAAATTTTACTATTAACTGTGGTAAAAAATTAAGTTTATTTTATTAGATAATATAAATTATTATAATTAAAAATATGGAATCCATTTTTCCAAATTCCATTCATATAATTGGAAAATTTTTATTTAAAATTAAACCTACAGACATGATGAGAAAGCAATTTTTCGAAGAGAAAATGTTCAAAATCTTCAAAACAATGTGTATCAAAATTCAATATAAAAATTATTATAATGACCTAAATTGTACTAGTTTATATATAATTGATATAATTGTACTTTTAAACCAATTTTACTGAAAATTAAGTTTTTTTATCAATATGTTTTCATCATATAAAACCATTATAAATAATATTTTAAAAAAATTTATTACTATTTATATCGCTATTTTTAACTGCTAGGTTATAATGGATTCTTTTAAATAATAATATTAATAATATATAATGGTTTGTTAAACTCAGTTTTACATGTAACACAAGTTAAAATTAGTGTTGCATATAACAAAATCTATAATTGAAATTTTAATTTATTCATTGAAAATAATTCATAAAAACATGAGGTGTTACAGTATGTATACATGAAAACCCATACATACACATAATTACATTAAATTACACTAAAGAGAGTATCATAAGGTTCATTGGGAAAACCAGCACCCAAATATTGATCGTGGAAGAGTTATATTCTTGGGATGAAATAATTTACCCATTTCTTATTTTCAAGGATAGCTCAACTTCCATGTTTTGATGTTGTGTTTGAACAATTTTATTAAACCTATATTATATGAACGAATGCATATAACCAGAATCAAATAGTAAGTTCTCTATCCATGAATTAATAACTAGATTACCTCTCACCAGTTTATTTTTAGGATTCACCTTATCAGTTGTGTTGGAATAATCTCACCCATTCTCTTTAGTCCTTGGATGTTTTTTCATTGATCATTATTCCCAAACCTGGAAATAGTGCATTTATTTACATATTATCCTTATTCCCCATTGTTAAAACACTTAACAATAGAATGAGGGTTTATTGTGGAATTATTTTCTTCCATCACATTGGTGGGTTTCTCCTATTTTCATTCTTTAGTTGGGTACCCTTCCATACCACACCTAATGAATTTCCTTATTCCCTTTAGGATATTTACTATATTCTTCATGCCACACATTTTATAAGTGGGATATTAAAATTTCATTCCACTTTAAGATTTCTCTATCACTCCCCCATAATTAAAATATATTCTCCACTACACATCTATTGGACTATGATTCCCTCGGGATTCACCAACCTTTGTTGTGACATTGAAGAAACATCAAACAATTTACTCATAGTTATCAAAGTCTAGAATTGACAGAACTTTATATATGTTCAGATTTAATTCACAAAAGAAGTGGTTATCTTTTATTTAGAGTCAATAAGAAATCTATATGTATATCATGAAAATGTTGAAAAGTACTCTATATACACCATGATGGATTCATAATCATTTTCTTAACTCCAAGGATATACCTCCCCATTTTATATCAGAGAGTGAAAGAATAATATTTATCAATTTTTTTTTCTGGAATTCATTCCAATCCATCGCTTTAATATCCTCCTTATGATTCATATTTTTGATCAAAATCCACTATTGATGAGTTTCTACCTACATATGATAAAAAACAACATGGAATTATCTTCCTTAGATAATTTATGGATAGAGAAGATCATTAAAATAGTGTTTATCCATTGTTCTATGATTAAGGGATCAAATGATACAATAAAATTTAGAGACTTTTTTCGCATAAATGTCTCCATTGTAACTTTATCTTTCATAGTCAAATTTTGGGTTTCCCCCATAATTAATTTTTCCATTGAAAACATGAGTTAACTGTGTTATTATTTTCTAGAAGTTCTCGACTACCACTCCCATGGGGTTTCATATCATTTGGGTAGCCATCACATTGTCTACCATGATAGTTTCAGAAAAGGCACCTCATATTTATAATAATTGACTAAAATAAAGGGAAAATTAGGGATGATAATTTTTAAATTATCAAACATATAAATATAGAGATAATAAATATTTATGGTATAACTCATAAATGAAATACATTCCTTAATATATGAATTTCTAGGCTTCAATCTATGTTATGCATTGTCTATTTCCTAACATAAAAGGTTATGGGAATTTTTGTTCCCTTCATAATGGTTTTTAAGGAGATTGTGAATTTACCAAAATGTATCCATTTGAAGTGTAAAAATAGGAGTTCATCATGAATACTTTTTCATGCACCAGTTGGTGAATGAATTCATAGCCAATGTGCCATTTTCAGGGTTATTACCCTTAGGTATAACTATACCTGAGCCACATCCACTTATTATATTTAGACAAGGATTTTGATTCTTTGAAACAAATTACTATATACATTAAAAAAATTTATGGATTTTTTCCTATGTTTCATCTTATCTATAATAATTTAACTAATATTTTTTAATCTTAATCTTCAAAAATAACTAGACCTTCCTCCAATACCAACCATGACCGCTCGTATCTTTTATACACTTAATTTCATGATTTTTTACATTAAGTTAAAAACAATACAATACACATAGTCTCTATGGGTCACGTGTCTTGGTTAATTATACAAACACCCTAATTACTTGTAAGAGAGATACACCAATATTATCTAAAAACTCCACAACATTCCCTCAAAATCCATTGAACTTATAATACTACATGGGATAACCTGTGAACATATATAAGAATGAGGTGAGCTATAAAGCCTAGTAATGGAATAATCAAATCATAACACGATGAAAGTAATTCATGTGAGTCAAGGGGAATATAAAGATGACATAATTTTTTTTGATAATCATAAACATGAACATCAATGCATGATATAATATTATAACATCAAGTCAATATAGGAATGTAACAACAATATAAAATTAGACATCATAAGAAAAAGTAAATCCTAACCACTGATACATCATAACATATGTTGGTTTGAATAACCTCCCATGAAAAATACATGATATATAATGATATTTAAAAACCATTACCCAATTTTCTTTTGGGATACATAATTTTGGGCCCACCCACCATATTGATTTAATGTTCAAGCATTTGTCTACCACAAAAATCATAAACCATAAGAATTTATTTCATCTTTTTTAATCCAACGATTACAAAGTGTAGGTTAAATACATAATATTACATAAAAAATTAATCATATTTACATATTGGTGAATACCCTTGAGTGGAAATGTTTATAGGTTTACACACTATAAATTTTTGGTATGGAAAATCATGGGATAATTTTGGTGCCATAACGGGTGTACATAAAGGTTAATGGAAGGGTTTAATGAGAGTAAAATGTGGTATTTAATTAATTGGGAATCATAATTTTAGTAAATTGATATCTATAAATATATTACAATGTGAAACTAAAAATAAAAAGGAATAATACAATGAAAGTTCTTGAATAAAGTGGAGGGGGAAGAGAATCACTTACCTTGAGAGATGGCTTCTAAAATCATGGGAGGATCTTCATAGGTGATTAGGAAAACCATGGAAGAGAATTAAAAAGGGTGTAGGATAATAAATTATTTATTAATGGGGTTTTAGTGAAATGGATAGGGAACTTTGGTTTGTATTTATAATAAAATAAAGATGAATTATTGATTAATTTATAAACCTAGGTTTTAGAATGTATATAATAAAATAATCAATACCACATACCTTTCCATGGGTTTTTTTTATATTTTATGTTTAATAGGATTTATTTTAAATATTTTCAAATTACAAAAACTAATCATATCAATGTAATACCATTGGTGATGTGGAATTAAGTCATGTTAATAAAGAATTGATTTTAAAACCATAAAATATAATATAGGTTTTAGAGAATTCATAAAATTTTTATAAATATTATCAAACAAATTCAAAAAAAATTTTATTAACGGGATATCCATATTTTGTCATGGATTCCCATTATAACATATATTAAATATCTTTTAGAATATTATGATTTTATAATACATACCGTACATTTATACCAAGTTTATTGTTTTCCAAATTTTTTGATTGTATCAAAAAATTAGGAACAATTCAAAATTGGATAATTTTTACATATATATTTAAAAAATAATATATATTTTTCAAAAATAATTTTTTAAATATTATAATATTCTATTTTAAATAAAAAACTTATTTACTATAAAATACTAGTTTTTATAACACTAACAACTTATTGACCCTTATCAAAATTACATTGGACATCATTAAATTATATTATCATTTATATTTAAATAAATATTATTTAATAATAATATTTAATTAAAATAACGCATACTTAAAATATTATTAAATTTATTAAAAGGGTGTCTTAATTGAAATTATATATTTCTTAAAAATACAATTTTAATTTCTTTTATTCAAAATATAATATATGTGAAACTGATTATATAATCATAGAAAAGAAATAATAAAAAGGGATAAATATAGTTACTAATTTATTTAAAATAAAATATAAAAATTCATATTTCTAGGGTCTATATACATAACCATTTATTACACCAGTGTACACTATAAGGGTAAGGTGTACGATGATAGCACTTTGTTTGGATGGTTCAGTGAACATGGTGTGGGTTATGGTGTCTATAGGCTTTAAATTATTCCACAAATGGTTTCTATCATGTTTCCATTTTTATTCTCATCTTGGGATTAATTAGGGGAAATATAATTGATGTCATCTCCCTGGAAAGCTCTGATAAATGGTCATTATAGGGTATGGTCCTACAGATCGAGTCCATTTATTATTCCATTTGCATCAATTAGATTTTATCATAACCCTAAATATATAATAATCTTATTTATTTCTATAAATTGGATATATTATAATGTCTATGATGCTTAATATACATTTAAATTTGACATGATATATTTTATAATGGTCTAAAATAACTGATGTAGTGCATGTGTTTTATATCACTACATTTCTTAATAAGGCATTTATTCATTCAAAAATGGAATTTCATTTATGAATGTTTAGGTTGTTAAATAGGTTTTTTGATTCATCATCATCATATAAATCTTAAAATAACTCTTACATGCACTTTTACAAATAGAAAAACCTACTTTGTTAATTCCAACATATATTTCTCAAAGAACAAAAACATTACCCAATGTATTGGATAGCTATATCAAGATCACTCATCATCGTGTAAATTATACAAGGACCATAACATACATAAAAAAAATAAAATCCTACATTTCAATCGTAAAATCTCATAAATTATTTCGTTTAACACATATGTAGAAACAGTTTAATATTTTTCTTAAAAATAAGGTTTAAAATCCTTTTTTCTTTAAAAAAACACTAAAAAAATTCCCAGACAAACATAAAATTGGATATTATTTTTAAATACAATAAATTTTTTTAGGAATATTATTAAATATTAATGGTCATGATGGAAAGAAATTTGGCTCATTCTATATATGTTAAAAAAATATTCCATTCACACTTTTTTATAAATGTAAAAAATATCTTGTTTTGAAATCATTAAGAAAATTATTTTAAAACATTCAAAAATAAAGTAAAATAGGGTTTAAAAATGAATTTTAATATAAATTTAACTATGTTAATAACATAATTGAGAAAATTTTAATAACATGAATATGGTGGAAAATGGAAGAAAAAAATTTAAAACTTTTAAAATATGATTTTAAATAAAAATCCCTTACCTTAAGTCCTGTCTAACAACATACGTACCTTAAATCCTATATAATAAATATATAATAATTATTTACTTTATTAATAAACTTTTTTGGGTGTCATCCTTATTATTATCACTTTTAATTATTCTATTTCCAAGACTTATATAGTTATTAACTCAGTTAAGTTCATGTCAGCCATTTTGATGACGTTCATTTAATAATCCCAAAACAACTTTGGTAGGATGACCATGGTCAAAGAGGTAATTTTTATATCATCTAAAAAATATAAATAATTAAATAGTTATAATTTTTATACATCATTTACAATTTTATAATCATCTATTAAAGGAGTACATGGAAGATGAATCACAACATTTTATGATGGTGGTAGTCCTCACATATGCACAAGAGATGTTATAATTTTCCAATGAATGTAAGGGTAAGAAGGTATGTAATATATTATCTTCAATAATTCATAATTATGTCATAAATATCATATACATTTTCTAAATCCATCATATTAACCATAAATGATATTTTGGGATTTAAAAAAACACATCGCTTCATTGATGTGGTTGTCCACATGTATTCACAAGCGATGTATTCATTTCAGATAGGATGGAAAAGAAGATGATAAAGTGTTGTGAAATAAACATAATAAAATTATATTATATTAAATATATTTATGTTATTATATATTCATGGATAAAAAATATTTTATGAAGGTAGAAGAATAAATAAACATGAAAACACTCAGTTATGATTTGTGTATATTTATTAAGAAACTACCTTTGGATTACAAATTATTCCTTCTAGGTTGGAATTTTGGTGAGACAAGAACCACTGGTACATAAGGAGGGATTTTGGGTAGGTATTTTTGAATGTATTTTTCTATATAATTGGTTTATGAAGTGTGTTCAAGAGAGGAGAGGATATTCTCTTTTATAAGGGCGGTTGGTGGAAATCTTGTAAATACACGATATATTAATATATAATAATCATATAACACATTTCATATAGATGAAAATTTCTAAATATTTTAATATAAAGAGGATAAGGTCTAAATATAGTAAAAAAATTATATTGGTCTAGGATTAATTTTAAACATTATCTTATATTTTAACCTCTTCATTAACCATCTTAAACCTTAACCATTATAACATAATTTTCAATCTTTTAGGGTGATGAATGTAATCTTAAAATTTTAAAGGGGAAACTACATAGAATAATCATTATATCATCTTCAATTCTCTATAAACTTGGGTTATTATGTTATTATTATTATTTTATAATGATTATAAAATATTTTTTAAACCTTAAATAACATTTAAAGTAATTTTCATGACTATTAACATATTTTTACTTAAAATGAATAAAGATAACAATTCAATTCTAATTCAAACACTTGAATAATAATTTATCATATATATTTGTTTATATAATTCATGGAATACAATAAATCATTAAAATATGATCACTTTTAATATTTTTAAATCCATTTATATGAGCTTTTCTATGCTTACACAAGTGTTGAATCGAAGATGTATAAGTGTTTTACATAATTTTACTATATTTAAAATTAAAAATAATTTATTAACAGTTATTTAATTTATTATTCATAATTATGGTTATAAGGGTTCATTATTAAATTATATTTACTCTAATCCTAATCATGCCAACAAATTTAAGATATAAAATTAACAAAAATGACATTTTAAAAAATATTACATTTCATTATCATGGAATACAACATATATTTCAAAGTAATCCACAACATATAGTCAAATAATTGGTCTAGGTATATCCACATCTTATCCACACAAATAATGGATATGGTTTATGATAATTATGTCCTTTTCGATTAAATTTTAATATTTACCTTAATTTACCATTACCATGATAACTAATTTTTTAATTAGGTAATTTTTTTGGGACCAAAAATTAACTTGTACTTATAACCAAATTTTAAAATTTTGATTAAAAATATTAAATTTATTTTTAAATATTCAATTTAAATTAGTGGTTAAAATTAATTTAAAATATGTTTGAAAAAAGAAAATATTTTTTTTAGAAAAATACCCTTTTTAACCATAAAGAAGAACATATACCAAAATAAAAGTATTTTTAAGAAAATAGATATTATTTTAAATTAAATAAAAATCCAAAATATAATTAGACTTTAATTCCTTGAATTAAGGAAAAAATGACAATTTTTTAAAAATCTGCATTTTTCACAATTCACAAAAAATTGAATCAATTTAGAAAAATGTGAAAAATTCATAGTAATATTATTTTTATTGGATTATTTAAAAAATTAATTCCATTTTTTCAAATATAATTTCTAATATTTTCATAAATTAATTATAATATCTATTTAGAAATTGCAATAAAACCATTTTTTAAGAAAATGTATTTCTGAAACATAAAATGACTTTAATATCATTACATTCTTAATAACCGTAATAAAATTAATGTAAGTAAATTAAAATAGATATATAATATTATTATTTCATTATAATCATTTATCAATAGATATTAATTTAATCTATTAAGATAAAAATAAATTGTTCACATAAAAATAATTTTATGAAAACACATTATTTACCTTCAAAAGATTTTATCTTTTTTTCCTTACATTTTATAATCAATGTATGATTGATTGTTAATTTCATTAATTTAAACCATTCTACATATATTTCAAAACATGATTATTCTTATCCATACCCATAATAATAATGACTAGGACATAACAATCGCATTTAATTATTAATATTTCAATAGTATACTGTGGTTCATTCAAGATTAGTGTTTCACATACCGCATATTATCGAATATAATAAAAAAAATTCTGAAATATGAAATTTAAATATATACATCAAAAAATTAATAACATTATATGGAATATAATTACTAAACACATTTTTTAATTAATTTATGAAATACTATTCATCATAAAGAACTGTTTTGAATAATTTTGTTTGTGAGATTTTTTTTCTCTTATATGTTTTATATAAATATTAATTTATTTTTTAGAAAAATGAATAATAAATAAAAAAGTAAAAAACAAATTCATTGGTTACTAATTGTTTATAAATGAAAATAAAATAATTTGAAGCTCAAAAGAGATGTTTTTATGAAAAATTGTTTTTATGCCTATAATGTGTTTTTATCTCAATAAATTAAGTTAATATCTATTAATGAATGATTTTAATTAGATAATTAGATTATAAATTCTATTAAATAAGTTAACATTCATCTAATTGTTTTTACAAGTCAAATAATGATAAAAAATTCAGTGTTATTCGTAAAATGAATTTTTCTAAAAATGGTTTAATTGTGTTTTGTGTGTTTATTGTTAAATTAATTTATTAAAATTAGAAGAATTGAAATTAGTAAAATGTATTATATATTTTTAATCAATATGTTCCAAATTTTAAAATATTTAAATTTCATTTTTTTCCATAATGAATAGTTTCGAGGTAAACATTCATTACAACATTAAATGTAAAAAAGTGTTAATGAGGGGTAAAACAAAAGTGACAAGTGTTAAAATTACAAAAAAGTCCAAATCCTATGTGTCAAGTTTATTTAGAAAAATAATAATATTATATTTTTATTGCATATTTTTTTTCCACATTCACTTAAATATGACTTGATTATATTTTATTGTTTTTAGTATTACGACAGTGCCACTCCACTCACTTAAAAAATAAGATCCTCTCACCCTAAATATTTCACAAATTTTTAGCAATATAGAATTTATAATCCCTACTAAAATACCTTTTTATATTCCTTTCCCTTGAGGTTTTTATCTTCCCAAATAGAAACACATTAAGGCATAATTTGTAAGCCAAATAATGTTTCCCCAAGAAGAGGTAATTGTATTTACTAATTTATTTTTGAGTTTCTTTAATCCTTAACTAACTCTGAATATCCTATAACTGTATTAAATTTTTTAATTTGTATCTTTAATATTCTGAAATATTTTTATGATAATTGAACAACTATTCTCTACCTTTATTCAATCATATGAGAAATAATAATGTCATTTGTGCATATGTGTGGACTACCACATCCACAAAGAGATGTTATTCATTTTTCATTTCCACCTTACATAGTTGGTTATATATATTTATTTAAAGAATATATAACATATCTATGATATTATTATAATTATATAATGATATATTATTATTTTTCATTCTTTCTCTCCATTTTTTGGAAAATGTAAACATTAATCGTGCATACATAATGACAACCGTCTCCACAAAGCAATCTAATAAATTTTTCATCAACACCTTATATAAATGGTTATAAAAGTTTATATGATAAATATGTATTATTCTTATAAAATTATTAATATTTTGGATATGATTAAATGAAGACCAAGGTAATCAACTAAAACCATTATATCGAAGAATGCTTGAAAAATTGATCATTTTCACCAGAATATTGATTTTAATAAAGCATAATTAATAAATTTGTAACTATAAATTAATATGGAATGATATGTTATAAAAAATTTAATAATATTGAATTTTTTATAAATGTAAAATAAATAAAAATTTATTATATTTTCTTTCAAGAGAATATAAGAAGAAATATATGACCTAAGGTAAGGGTTTATGATACAATTTAATTTTTCATTGGGATTGTTTAGGTTTGAATATCCTTTAGGGGAATTATATTATTTTTGTCTCTTAAACCCCATCTATTTTCACATCATCTAGTTATTTTTGGGGTATTATTTTTTTCCTTTCATTATCATCTCTTAATACTTTAATTATTTGATAAAATTTATTTAATAAAATCCAATATTACACCCTATTTGGTCGATGAAATTTTTTATCCATGTTCATATTCATTAAAATTATTTCAATAATGTTATTTTTTTTGAGAAAATAATTTTTTAAACTCATTTTTTACCATATTTTACTGTCAATTCAATTTTAAAAAAGGATTCTTTTTTTTATTTCCCAAATGATGTACATTTGGACCATTTACCAAATGTATAAAATGTATCATTGTTTTAATGATTACTGCATGAATGAATTTTATTTTGGCCATGAGAGTCATTTTATTTTAATCTTCCTTTATAATATATCATGGTTATTTTAAATAAATTTCATTTTATCTATATTATTAGAGTTTATATTTAAAATTTTATTAAAAAGGTATATTTTTTCATGCTATAAAAGAGAGTTTTCAATCTTTTAAGAGGTTCTTCTATCTATGTCAAAACATTTGAGGAATGATTCACTTAGGATATTATTTTATAATAAAACATCTTTTTTTATTGGATATATTATGACTATTATGTTCCCATGAAACCCATTACCTTATCTTAGGTTAATTACATTATGATGAAATCATTATGATACCCATTTCTTTTCCACAGGTTATGATTTGATGAATTAATGTCTATTTTTATGACCTTGTAAGACACATATATATAAGGGTTTAATTATGTGATGTGTGGGTATATTAAATACCTATAATGAATTTGGTAATGATTTATTTCTCATGGGATAATATAGAATGAAATTATGAGGGAAAAATTTATAGAAAGGGACTCTGCCCACTATGATAGTATTGGTAGTGAACCTTGATTAAGGAAATAATAGAATGGGTAGTGAACCCAATCCACTTTGGGACTTTCTCCACTTTGATAGTCTTGGAATATAACCTTAACTAATTAAATATTTTTTTATACATATGATTTTGCAAAAATTCATTTAACATGTTCTTAGGATTATGAATTGCTCTTATGGATCTTGTAGCCCCCCCAGTTTGAGGTATGTATCCTTTTTTATGCCTTTTATGTATTTAAAGTGCTTGGGATGTTAAACTCATTTTTTAAATTATTTATTTTATTAATTTATCTGAGAATAGGGTAGTCCAGGTTGAATCCCGACTTAGAATTTCTTGTTCTTATTTAAAAACACATGTTTTGGCTTTGACAGCATTCATCGCACCGTGGTTGAAGCCGCGTGGCCTAGCCCGAGTCACCGTGAGACCTCACCCAGTTTATCGCACGACCTTCTTTATGTTCATGACATATTAATAGAATGTAAGGAATAGTAAAATAAAAATAAAATAAAAATGAGAAGTGTAATAAAATTTAGGGGACTATTTTAATGATAATAATATTGTTTGAGAATACTATTATGATTGTTATTAATAGTGTCAAGAAAATAAATTTTATTAACTTGTTATTAATATTATAATTATAATTATTGTTAATATTATATGAAGTTAGTATCACTTTTATTATTTTAGTTGGCTTCTAAATATTTGGTTGAGGTGCGGGACAAGTCCGGATTGAATTTTGAGTTTTGTCGATAAATGAATCTTTGGGCCTTGAAAGCTTCTGGCGCACATGTGAAACTCAATTCAAAAACCATGCAGCTTCGCTTGGGCCATCATGTGACCTATCGATGTTTGATTAATTAATTAAATAAAATGAATTACTAATAAAGAAATAAACTTAAATGTTTGATAAAAATTTAATAAATTATTTTAATGATAATAATAATATTATCATTTGAGGATATTATTGTTATTATTATTATTATCATTATCATTATAGTTGTTATAACTTTTATTTTTATTTTATTACTGCCAAATTCATTGTTATAAATATATTTAGGTTTTAGGTTTTATTTATTTATTTATTTATTTTTATTTTTCTTCCCCTTTTTCTTTTTTTCCTTTCCTTTTCTCTTTTCTTTTTTTCCCTCTTCCTCTCTTCCTCCCCCCCTATCCCACTGCACCCCTTCACTAAACCTAGTGCGCACGCCCTCTTGTTGGCCGCTTCACTACCCTACATCCTGCTCCTCCCAGTCGTCCTACTGGCATCGCCCACACCCTCCTTCGGCCAGCCCCTCCAACCCAGATCGCCACCTCCCCTTGAACCCTCGTACTGCCCTCCTACTCCGTCCAGAAATGCATCGAACTGCTGCCCTCCTGCTCCGTCCAGTGATCCTCCACCCCACCGACCTTACTGCCTCCCGTCACGACGACCCCCACCCCCTAGCCACTACTCCTTATACTGCAACCCACATTGGCTAACCTCCATCTGACAAGTCATCCCGTTGTGCCGCCATACCTTCTGGATAGCAGCCTCACTGGCTCCAACTCCCCCACTGGCAGCTTTCCCTCCTTTCATGCAAGAATCCCCCTCCAGTTGAGTCTTCTTCTTCTTCTTATTATTATTTTTCTCTTGAGTTCTTGGTTGTTCAACAGGAATGAGGTCCTAATTTAGGGGTCTCACTTGATGTTTTTTTGTTTGAATTTATTATTTTGGGTTTACTCTAGGTTTCTTGAGGTGCGAGTGAGGTGAAAAAGTGATTTTGAACCTTTCTTCAGAGGATTATTGGTTCAAGGTATGTGGTTCCACACTTTACCATTGTTTGATGAATTAATTTTCTTCTTAAATTAATTTAGCATATTTATTCATTAGTTTGTTTAATGAAAATATAGTTTTTAATTAAAGTTGATATGTATACATGATACATGTGTGTTTTCTATGAACAACCATTCTGAATTGTTTATTTTAATTTTACAAACTATGATGATTGTGTTTTGGTTTAGCATCAATATTCGTCATGTTGCAGAGGGGTGTTTGGTTAAATTTTTAGTATTTTGAATCATGCGACATATTCTAAAAATTGTTTCATAAAATTTCTGGTGAATTAGTTTGTTAATTTAACAAATTTCTCACAATTGTTAAGTAGTTTACATGATGAGAAAGTGATTTTTACTGAGTTTTGTTGTGCATTTATTTTTTCAGTAGAGTGTTTATGTGATGTTAATGTGTTTTGTTGTGAAAACCTACATTGATCTATTTATCAGTGATCTCAAGATTGTGCATTTAGTTTGTTTGAATGTGAAAGAGTTTCAGTGTGTGTTTTGGGTGTGTCATCAAAGTATGTTTGGTCGTAAAGGAGTTTCTGAGTGTGTTTTGGTGTTTAAAGTCATGCAACACGTTTTTGAAATTGTTTAATAAATTTTCTTGGAGGTTGTCTATGTGTAAAACTGTTTTCTTTAAAATTTAAAGTGGTTTAATTGATGGTGTAAGCGATGTAGATTAAGTTTTAAAAAGATTTTGGGTGTGTGATTAATTCAAAATGGGTATTTTGAGTGTGTTTTCATGTGTAAATCCTGGTGATACTCTTTTATAATCATCTTATGCAAATTTTCAAAGGGTTTATCAAATTATATCAATGGTGCAAAACTTGTTTGGATAAGGTTTTGGTGCGCGTAATATTTCAAAATAGAATTTGGGTTTGAAAATGATGGTTCAGTGTGTGCAAGTACTCTATTTGGATTTTATGCATAAATGTGACATGTGACATGATATTGAATTTTAAAATTGGAATTGATGGTGTAAATGGTATCTTGTCATGTGTGGTGTTTTTCTTGTCATGTTTATGTGATGTGAACCTATTATGATCTTGACATTTTTTTGAGCACAAAGTGGGAATCCTAGATAGCGAGGAAGGTGGACTAGAATAGTGGGCTTGTGATCTGAGGGTGGCATTAGCCTTGTTTCACTTAGCAGGATTGACGGATTCAACACTGACTAAACATATGAATGACTGACGGTCATGGTTTCTAATCCACATTTGCTAATGGTCGTGGTTTCTAATCCAAGTTTACTGAGAGTCGTGGTTTATAAGCCATGTTTGCTGAGGGTCGTGGTTTCTAAGACATGTTTCACCAAGACATGAAGATCTAGGGACCCATGCTAGTTAAAACCCTTGAGGCTTCTCCCATTTTTGGTGCTCCTTGTTTACTTTATGATTACTGGAATGACACTTTCATTATCTTAAAAGTAAGTCTTCATGTGTTCTTTAATTTAAGTTGTTTTTTTTAAATTTTTTTTCATTTAAAGAACCCATCATTAATTTTTTTTCATTCAATAATGTTCAATAATTCCTTTCACTTTTATCTATTTGAACGGAAAATGTATTCATCATTTAAATGGTTATGCATAGAATCTTCTCTAAGTGGAATCCTACTATCCTATTTTCTCACACCCTATATACACCTTTGGGTGTATGTAGACCTTTTTCTTTGTGTGTAACAGGTTGAGGAATTGTTCTTAGTGATAGTGGTTTGGGTTGTCGATGGTTTTCCCATGTAGGTCTGACGATAGTGAGATGAGGAGGTGGATCCTCATGTTTCATGAAGGTGCAAATTGATGTGCTATTTTTCTTTTCATTGCATTATTCTTAGAGTTTTGGGTTTATTTGTAAACTTTAAGCTTGGAAAAATGTTAAGGGTTTGTTTGGTCTGGTTTTCCAGTGTTTATTTATTTGTATTGTTAGTTTTTTTGTCTCTTATTTCGGGTAAAACATTCCAACATGTTACTATGAATACTTGGGCGCTTATTCCATCCCATTGGGATCAGGAATTCCCTTCGGGCCATGTCCCGGACTGAATCATGTGTCAGGTCAGATGGCAACCCATCTTGGTTCATGAAAAAATGGTTTCAGAGGAGGTTTTCTCTCTTGGTTCATGTTATTTTGGGATAGAGTCATGGTAGACCAAAGATAAGGGTGTCAGAACTCAATGTTCTAGCTACGAGAAAGGTGCTTGGATAGTACACCACGTGGTGGGACTAGAGTTGCCAGGGTAAGTTGAGGTTTGTCTGAGTCTTTGGTCATTGTGGTTAAATATGTTTTGGGGAAATGAAAAGGGAGTGAGATCAGTGGTCCTAGTAGACTGACAGGGTCTAGAAAGCCATGTGGATTTAGGGATTCTATCCTAGAATACTCTTTATGGTGGTGGCATGATTGGCGTATGGATGCCAACCATATTTCCATGTATCTCACTGACACTTGTCTTTTATTACATAGTTACTCATCTATTTGTTTTGTATTTATAGAAATCAGTTTTTTAATTAAATATTATTTTGTCTTGGAATTTTTTTTGAAATGAAGCACTTTAAAAATAAAATGATGTATGAGGTTTGAAATGTGTGGGTTGAATGTTTTGGTTTTTAAAAATGGGAAGGTCTAGTTTTGATCCTTAGTGTTCTTATGGTAAACCACATGCATGAGTGTATATGGAAAGATAAATGGTTAATGGTATGATCAGATGAGTTCCTGGGAGAACATGAGGTGGATTTCTTGGTGTGACATGAAAACATGCATGTGTGGGGCACACACAACACCATTGGTGTTTGTGAAACCCACCAACTTTGTTTATTTTCAAAAAAATTTATTAAATGAAAATTTTGTGTTTTAATAATCAGTGGGTGTGTGGTGTGTCCATGTATTTCGGAAATGTTTGATGTGAGTCATTTTGAGATAAGAATACCTTTTCAATGATTTGTGTCATGAGTTTGAATTCTTATTTGTAAGTTGGTGTGACAGCGTGTGTTTAGTGGTTTCTTTTGAAAAGTGATTTGGGAAGCCTTGTAGTGGTCCCCCCCTGCACATTTAGTGTTTGTTTTTGGTATGTATTTTCCATTAGACTATTTTAATTAGGTCTATGTTTTTCTTTCTTGACTGGTGTATGCCCCCCATAAAGCATTAACATGCAATTGAAGTGCAGCTATATGTAATTCTCCATTGGCCAACCCTCCAGTTGATTAAAGTATTGACGCTCCATTTTTAGTGATAGTGATATGACTATCCATTTTCCTTTTCGGTTAATAGGATCCTCTCGCAACAGGATGACATATGCGAGGGGAGTTGAAGGGAGTCATGGCCTCTTTGAGTTTCCTGGGTCGTTAGGTATGAAGTTTGACACCGTTGTGTCTAAAGGTCCCATATGGAAAAAATAATAAGAATTCCAACTAGGAAGGGTGAAGGCGGTCTAGAGTTATCAGTGTTGACCAATGTCTTGAAAGTCTTGTAGTGCTTTTATCATCCGCAATGGTCAGTTTTGGTGACGTCTTTCAGTGTGAGTCCTCATCGAAGTGCAAAGGTGGATTTCATAGAACCCTCCTAGAATCCCTGTTTTCAAAGGAGTGCATCCTCATCTTACGGAGTTAGAATTTTTTTTGTTTAAAGGGGAGTGTTTTTCAAGTGTCTTTCCTTCTTAAGTTTCTTGGTTAAGGTGAATAAGTGATGCATGTGCATTATCTAAACCCCTGTTTTGGTGGATGTGCCATGATAGAGTAGTTGGATGCCGGAGTGTGTTGATGGTGTTGTCTTGAATGCAGTATGGATTATTGTGGAACTAGGAAAGAAAAAGCTCCATTTGAGGGTCTTCAATACCTGACTATAAGGCAGGATATGCTTCAAACATCAGGGCTCCAGCCATAGGCCTCAGAGTAAAGCTAGCACGTGTTCAGGAACCCCGAGAGTGTATAGGACCCCGACTTTATTTCTGTCACAAATATTGAATGTGAAAGAAGTTTAAATTTTTGTCTATTGTTGTTTCATTATGACGACTCATTTGGGTGTGTGAGGTTTCACGTGGCTATGAGGAGGCATGGCCGTCTCATTACCTTAAAGTATTGGGGGTTGAATCCCACCTAGTGTAATCTCTTTTAGTGGTCCTTATGGGGTCTGTTAGGTAAATCAGTCTCAAATTTGAATAGTACTCATCTAGGGATGCAGAGATGTTGGTTTTTCTTGGGCCGTGGTTTTGATGCCTCAATGGTTGGGCCCCACCCTCCCCACCCCTTTTGGTGGGGTGTTTGGTCACCATCCGAAATTTTTCAAAGTTTTTTTATCTTTTTCAAATCATAATGGTGGGGATACCCATGCTGGGCCTTGCTCAAAAGTCTTTGGAATGAATTGGTGTTGGCCTTCTTCATAATGATGGGGAGTCCGCTCGGGCCTCCCTGTGTCAGTTTTCTAATCTTTTCTCGGGCGTTAGTATGTTTCTAATGGTGGGGAAACCCTTTAGGATTTCCCCATGTTGGCTTTCTGGTTCTATTCTTAAAGATGGCTTGGTGGTAAGTGATAAGAATATTCTTTGGATATGATTTTTTCTTGTTTGTTCTTTCTAGACAAACATCGTGGCTTTTGTTAAATGGTGCATGAGGTATTTTGGCTTGTGAAGTTGGTTTCTTTGGGTGCAATATTTCCTTTCCCAAATCAATCATCTAGAGGTGTTCCAGCTCTGTAGGGTGGGTAAAATATAACAGAAAGTCTTTTTATGGGTTTCTTGAGGTCTTCATTTAAGTCACCTTCTTTGAGCATGATATTTTTTCCTCGTTTCACTTGATTTTTGTGGGCATCCGCTTTGAACCTTAAAGGGGTGTTGCTTTATACTATGGAGTTCAATATTAGTGTGGATTTCTAGGGATAGAAATCTTTATGGTGGGGAGAATTGTCACACCCATTCTTTTAAAATTATTTATTTTATTAATTTATCTAGGCGTCGTGTAGTCCGGGTTGAAGTTCAACTTAAAATTTCAAGTTTTTATTTTAAAATTCATGTTTTGGCCTTGACAGTGTTCAGCGCACCGTAGTCAGAGCCACATGGCCCTGCCCGATTTACCATGCGACCTCGCCCGATTTACCATGCGACCTCACCCAGTTCATCACATGACCTTCATGATATTCAAGGTAGATAAATAGAATATAATGAATAGTAAAATGAAAAAGAAAATAAAAATGAGAAGTGTAATAAAATTTAAGGGACTATTTTAATGATAAAATATTTTTTGAGAATATTATTATGATTATTATTAAAAGTGTTAAGAATATAAATTTTATTAAGTTGTTATTAATATAATAATAATAATTATTTTTAATATTATATGAAGTTAGTATCACTTTTATTATTTTAGTTGGCTTCGAAATATTTGGTTTAGGTGTGGGATGAGTCCCGATTGAATTTTGGGTTTTGTCGATAAATGAGTCTTCAGGGCTTGAAAGCTTCCAATGTGTGAGTGAAGCTCAATTCGGAAACCATGCTGCTTCACCTAGGCCATTGTGTAACCTGACAATGTTTAATTAATTATTTAAATAAAATAAATTTTTAATAAAGAAATAAAATTAAATGTTTGATAAAAATTTAATAAATTATTTTAATGATAATAATAATATTATTATTATTTTAGGATATTATTATTATTATAATTATTATTATCATTATAATTGTTATAAATTTTATTTTTATTTTATTACTACCAAATTTATTGTTATAAATATATTTAGGTTTTAGGTTTTATTTATTTATTTTTTTCTTCCCCTTTTTCTTTTTCCCTTTTTCTTTTCTCTTTTCTTTTTTCCCCTCTTCCTCTCTTCCTCCCCCCTATCTCTCTTGTCGCACCCCTTCTTTAAACCTAGAGCGCGTGCCCCCTTGTTGGCCGCTCCACTCCCCTGTGTGCTCCTCCTCTCGGCTGGCCTACTGGCGTCACCCGTACTCCCTTTTGGGCATCCCCTCCTACCTAGCTCACCGCCTCCCCTTGAACCCTCGCATTTCCCTCATACTCTATCCGGTGACACATCGAACCGCCGACCTACTGTTCCGTCTAGCGACGGGCCACCCTGCTGGACTTCCCACCTCCCATCGCGATGACCAAAACCCCCTAGCCGCTGCTCCTTGCACTATGACACACACTAGACAGCTTCTATCAGATGAGTCAGCCCGTCATGTCACCCTACTTTCCGGCTAGCCTCCTCACTAGCTCTGGCTCCCCCACCAGCATCTTTCCCTCCTTCCGTGTGAGCAACCCCCTCCGATTGAGTCTTCTTCTTATTCTTCTTCTTTTTTTCTTGAGTTCTTGGTTTTTCAGCGGTCATGAGGTCTGAATTTAGGGTTTTATCTTAATTTTTATGGTTGGAATTCATGATTCTGGGTTTGCGTTAGGTTGTTTGAGGTGCAGGTGAGGTGAAATGGTTATTTTGAACCTTTCTTCAGAGGATTCTTGGTTCAAGGTAGGTGGTTCTATGCTTAACCAATGTTTGATGAATTAATTTTCTTCTTAAATTAATTTAGAATATTTATTGATTAGTTTGTTTAATGTGAATCTAGTTTTTAATTAAATTTGATATGTATAAATGATACATGTGTGGTTTTTGTGAACAACCATGCTGAATTGTTTATTTGGATTTTATAAACTATGCAGATTGCATTTTGGTTTAACTTCAATATGCGTTGAGTCAAAGAGAGGTGTTTGGTTGAATTTTTAGTATTTTGAGTCATACGGTATATTCTGAATTTTTTTTCATAAATTTTATCAAGAATTAGTTTGTTAATTTAATTAATTTAGCACAATTGTTAAGTAGTTTACATGCTGTGAAAGTGATTTTGACTGAGTTTTGTTGTGCATTTGTTTTTTAGTAGAGTTTTAATGTGATTTTAATGTGTTTTGTTGTGAAAACCTATATTTATCTATTTATCAGTGTTCTCAAGATTGTGTATTTAGTTTGTTTGAATGTGCAAGAGCCGAAGTGTGTGTTTTGGGTGTGGAAAAAATGTGTGTTTTTCCATAAAAGAGGTTCTGAGTGCGTTTTGGTGTTTAAAATCGTGCGACACATTTTTTAAATTGTTCAATAAATTTTCTTGGTGGTTTTCCAAGTGTAAAAATGTTTTATTTAAAATTTCAAGTGGTTCAATTGACGGTGTAAGTGATGTAGGTTATGTTCTAAAAAGATTTTGGGTGTGAGGTTAATTCAAAATGGGGATTTTGAGTGTGTTTTCATGTGAAAATCCTGGTGATACTCTTTTACAATTGTCTTATGAAAATTTTCAAAGGGTTTATCAAATTTTATTAATGGTGCGAAACTTTTTTGGATAAGGTTTTGGTGTGCATAATATTTCAAAATGGAATTTGGGTGTGCAAATGATGGTTTGGTGTGTGTAAGTACTCTGTTTGGATTTTATGCATAAATGTGACATGTTACATGATATTGAATTTTAAAAGTGGAATTGATGGTGTAAATGGTATTCTGTCATGCATGGTGTTTTTCTTGGCATGTTTATGTTATGTGGTCATATTATGATCTTAAAATATTTTTAAGCACAAAGAAGAAAGCCTAGGTAGCTAGGAAGGTGGATTAGACTAGCTGGCTAGTGATCTGAGGGTGGATTCGGCCCTGTTTCACTAAGTAGGATTGAAAAATGCAACACTGACTAAAAATATGAATGACTGAGGGTTGTGGTTTTTCAGCCACGTTTACTAAGGGTCATGGTTTCTAAGCCACATTTGCCCAGGGTCGTGGTTTCTAGGCCACATTTGCTGAGGTCTGTTGTTTCTATGCAACGTTTGCTGAGGGTCATGGTTTCTAATACACGTTTCTCTGAGACATGAATATCTAGGGACCCACGCTATCTAACACCAACAAGGACTCCCCCATTTTTGGTGCTCCTTGTTTAATTTATGCTTACTGGAATGAAACTTTGATTATTTTAAAAGTAAGTGTGCATGTGTGATTTAATTTAAGTTGTTTTCTTTAAATTTGTTTTCATTTAAATCACCTATAATTAAAAATTGATTTCATTAAATAAAATTTAAGCATTTATTTACCTTTTATCTATTTGACAGGAAAATGTATTCGTCATTTAAATGGTAATGCGTGGAATCTTCACCCGGTGACATCCTACTAGGCTCTTGGATCACACCCTACATACACCTTTAGGTGTATGAAGAATTTTTCTTTGTGTGTCTTAGGTTGATGCATTTTTCTTAGTGACTATGGTTTGGGTTGTCGAAGGTTTTACCATGCAGGTATGATGATGGTGATTTGAGAAGATGGATCCTCATGTTGCATGAAGGTGCGAATAAATGTTCTAGTTTTCTTTACATTGCAGTCTTCTTAGAGTTTTGGGTTGAATTGTAAACTTTATATTTGGTCAAATGTTAAGTGTTCATTTGGTTTGGTTTTGCAGCGTTTATTTATTTGTGTTGTTAGTTGTTTTTCTGTCTCTTATTTCGGGTAAACCATTTCCACATGTTACTCTAAATACCCGAGCACTTGTGCCAGCCCGTGTGAATCAGGAACGCCCTTCTGGCCATGTCACAGACCGGGTCAGGTGCCGAGTCAGATGGCGACCCAGCCTAGTTCATGAAAAAATGATATCATAGGAGGTTTTCTTTCTTCGGTTGTGTTCTTTTGGGATAGAGTCAGGGTAGACCAAACTTAAGAGTGTCAGAACTCGACGTTATAGCTATGAGCAAGGTTCCTAGCCAGCACACCTCATGGTGGGACTAGAGTTTCTAGGGTAAGTTGAGGTTTATCTGAGTCTCTGGTCCTTGTGGTTAAACATGTTTAGGGGAAATGAAAAGGGTGTGGGGTCAGTGGTCCCAGTGATCTCTTAGGGTTTGGCAATCCATGTGGAGCCAAGGATGCTATCCTAGAATACTCTTTGTGGTGGTGGAATGATTAGCGTATGGTTGCCAACTATATGTCCTAGTCTCTCACCGACACTAGTCTCCTCTTGCATTATTCTCCATCTCTATGTTTTGAATTTATGAAAATAGGGTTTTTAAGTAAAAATGATTTGGTGTTGGAAAATGTTTTGAAATTAAGCACTTTAAAAATAAAATGATGTATGATGTCTGAAAAGTGTGTGTTGAATGTTTTGGTTTTGAAAAATAGAAAGGTCTAGTTTTGATCCTTAGTGTTATCATGGGAAACCACATACATGAGTGTATCTGGAAAGAGAAATGGTTAATGGTATGAGCGGATGAGTTCCTGGGTGGACATGTGGTGGATTGCCTAGAGTGACACAAGAACATGCATGTGTGAGGCCCATGAGACACCATTGGTGTTTGTGCTACCCACCAACTCTGTTTATTTTCAAAAAATATTATTAAATGAAAATTTGGTGTTTTAATAATTGGTGGGTGTGTGGTGTGTCCATATATTTTGGAAATGTTGAATGTGAGGCATTTCAAGCTGAAATCCTTTTTGAATGATTTGTGTCCTGATTTTGAATTCTTATTTGTAAGTTGGTGAGAAAGCATGTGGTTAGTGGTTTCTTTTGAAAAGTGCTTTGGGAATCCTTGTATTGGTTCCCCCTGCACGTTTAGTATTTTCTTGTAGTATGTCTTGGTCATTAGACCAGTTTTATTGGTCCATGTTTTTCTTTCTTGACTGGTGTACACCCCCCATAAAGCATTATCATGCAACTGAAGTGCAGCTATGGGTAATTCTCCATTGGCCGACCCTCTAGTTAATTTAAGAAATGAATCTCCCTTTTTAGTGATAGTGCTTAGTCTATCCCTTTTCCTTTTTGGTTAAGAGGATCCTATCGCAGTAGGATGATAGATGCAAGGGGAGTTGAAGGGAGTCCTGGTCTCTTTGAGTTTCTTGGGTCATCGGGTATGAAGTTTGACTTTGTTGTGTCTGAAGTTCCCCCTATAAATGGTAAGAGGAATTCCAATAGGGAAGGGTGAAGGTGGTCCAGAGTTATCAATTTTGACTGATGTCTTGAAAGGCTTTTAGTGCTTTCATAGTCCGCAAGGGTCAGGTTTGGTGACGTCTGGTAGTGTGAGTTCTCATTGAAGTGCAAAGGTGTATTTCATAGAACCCTCTGAGAATCCCTATTTTCATAGGAGCACGTCCTCCTCATAGGGAGTTCTAATTTTTCTATTCAAAGGGGAGTGTTTGTAGTGCATCTTTCCTTCTTAATTTTCTTGGTTAAGGTGAAGAAATGATGCGTGTGCATCATATAAACCCATGTTTTGGTGTATGTTCCATGAGGGAGTAGTTGGATGCCATAGTGTGTTGTTTCTGATGGTGTTGTCATGAATTAACTATGATTTATTACGGCACCATGCAAGAAGATGCTCCATTCGAGGGACTTCAATACCTGACTGTGAGGTAGAATATGCTTCAAACATCAGGGCTCCCTTCATTGGCCTCAGAGTGAAGTTAGCGCGTGGTCAAGAACCCCAAGAGTGTATGGGACCCCGACTTTATTTCTGTCACTGGTGTTTAAAGTAAAATTATTTTAAATTGTTATCTGTGGTTGTTTTGTTCTGAAGACCCATTTTGGTGTGTGAGGTTTCTTGTGGCTATGAGGAGTCATGGTCGTCTCGTTATCTTAAATTCTTGGGGGTTGAATCCCATCGGGTGTAATCTCTTTTAGTGGTCCTTATGGGTTCTGTTAGGTAAATCGGTCTCAAATTTGAATAGTACTCATCCAGGGATGTAGAGATGTTGGTTTTTCTTGGGCCATGGTTTTGACGCCGTGATGGTTGGGCCCCGTCCTCCCCACCCCTTGGGGCGGGGTGTTTGATCACTGTCTAGAAAATTTCAAAGTTTTTTATCTTTCGTCAATTCTAATAATGGGGAGACCCATAGTGGGACTCTCTCAAAAGTCTCTAGAATGAATCGGTGTTGGCCTTCTTCATAATGGTGGGGAGTCCTCTCGGTCCACCCTGTGTTGGTTTTCCAATATCATATCAAGAATCAGTAAGATTCTAATGGTGGGGAACCCCTTTAAGATTTCCCCATGTTGGCCTTCTGGTTCTATTCTTAAATATGTCTTGGTGGTAAGTGATAAGAGTGTTCTTTGGATATGATTTGTTCTTGTTTGTTCCTTCCAGACAAACATCATGGTTTTTGTTAAATGGTGTTTCATGTGTTTCATCTTGTGAAGTTGGTTTCCATGGGTGAAAGAGTTCCTTTCCTAAATCAATCAATTGGAGGTGTTCCAACTCTGTGGGGTAGGTGACACATAGAAAAAAGTATTTTTATGGGTTTATTGAGGTATTTATTTAAGTCACCTTCTCTAATCATGATGCATTTTCCTCTTTTCAATTTCTTTTTGTGGGGATCCTCTTTGAACCTTAAAGGGGTGTCATTTTCTTCTTTAGGGTTCAATATTAGTGTGGATTTCCAGGGACAGAAATCTTTATGGTGGGGAGAATTTTCACACCCATTTTTTTAAAATTATTTATTTTATTAATTTATCTGGGTGTCGGGTAGTCCGGGTTGAATCCCAACTTAAAATTTCAAGTTCTTATTTAAAAACGCATGTTTTGGCCTTGAAATCATTCAGCACACCGCGGTCAAAGCTGTGTGGCCTCGCCCAAGTCACCGTGCGACCTCACCCAGTTCATCGCACGACCTATTTGATGTTCAAGGTAGATAAATAGAATGTCATGAATAGTAAAATGAAAATAAAATAAAAATGAGAAGTGTAATAAAATTTAAGAGACTATTTTAATGATAATAATATCATTTGAGAATAATATTATGATTATTATTAACAGTGTTAAGAATATAAATTTTATTAAGTTTTTATTAATATTATAATTATTATTACTGTTAATATTATATGAATTTAGTATCACTTTTATTATTTTAGTTGGCTTTGAAATATTTGGTCAAGGTGCGGGACGAGTCCCGATTGAATGTTGAGTTTTGATGATAAATGAGTCTTCAGGGCTTGAAAGCTTCCAACAAGTGGGATAATCTCAACTCGGAAACCACATGGCTTCACCTGGGACACCGTGTGACCTACCAATGTTTGATCAATTAATTAAATAAAATGAATTATTAATAAATAAATAAATTTAAATGTTTGATAAAAATTTAATAAATTATTTTAATGATAATAATAATATTATTATTTTAGGATATTATTATTATTATTACTATCATTATTATCATTATAATTGTTATAACTTTTATTTTATTTTTATTACTACCATATTTATTTTTATAAATATATTTAGGTTTTAGGTTTTATTTATTCATTTATTTTTTTCTTCCTATTTTCTTCTTTTTTCTTTTCTTTTTCCCCTCTTCCTATCTTCCTCCCCTATCTCTCTCTCATCGCACCCCTTATCTAAACATAGCGCATGCACCCCCTTGTTGGCCGCTTCACTCCCCTGCATGCTGCTCCTCCCAGTTGGCCTACTGGCCTCGTCTGCACCCCCCTTCGGCCAGCCCTTCCTACCTAGCTCACCACCTCCCCTTGAACCCTCACATTTCCCTCCTACTCTATCCAGCGACGCATCCAACCGATGCCCTCCTACTCCATCCGGTGATGTGCCACCTTGTCGGACCTCCTGCCTCCCATTGAGATGACCCACACCCCCTAGCCCACTGATCCTTGCACCATAACCCATACTGGCTGACCTCCATCCAACAAGTCAGCCCATCATGCCTCCCTACCTTCTGGCCAGCAACCTCTTTGGCTCCGGCTCCCCCACTGGTGGCTTTCCCTCTATCCACACGAGTAGCCCCTCTCCGGTTGAGTCTTCTTCTTATTTTTTGTTCTATTTAGTTCTTGGTAGTTTAGTGGGAATGATGTCTGAATTTAGGGTTCTAACTGTATGTTTTTGGTTGAAATTCAAGATTTTGGGTTCGTGCTAGATTGCTTGAGGTGTGGGTGAGGTGCAATGGTGATTTCGAACATTTCTTCGGAGGATTCTTGGTTCAAGATAGCTGGTTCCATTCTTAACCATTGTTTGATGAATTAATTTTCTTCTTAAATTATTTTAGCATATTTATTCATTAGTTTGTTTAATGATAATCCAGTTTTTAATTAAAGTTTATATGTATACATGATACATGTGTGTTTTTGTGAACAACCATGCTGAATTGTTTATTTCCATTTTACAAACTATATAGATTGTTTTTTGGTTTATCATCAATATGCATTGAGTCATAGAGGGGTGTTTGGTTGAATTTTTAGTATTTTGAGTCATGCAGCATATTCTAAAAATTGTTTCATAACTTTTCTGGTGAATTAGTTTGTTAATTTAATTAATTTAGCACAATTGTTAAGTAGTTTACATGTTGTGAAAGTTCTTTTTACTGATTTTTGTTGTGCATTTGTTTTTTTAGTAGAGTGTTTATGTGATGTTAATGTGTTTTTATGTGAAAACCTACATTGAGCTATTTAACAGTGTTCTCAATATTTTTCATTTAGTTTGTTAAAATGTGAAAGAGCTGCAATGTGTGTTTTGGGTCTGGTATCAAAGTGCGTTTTGTCACAAAAGAGGTTCTAGGTTCATTTTGGTGTTTAAAGTCATGAGACACATTTTTGAAATTGTTCAATAAATTTTCTTGGAGGTTGTATAGGTGTAAAACATGTTAGGATGGAATGTCTACGTATGATATACTCTATAATACCAAATGTAGGATCGAATAGATGCTCAAATACAAGAGGGGGTGAATTGTATACTTTAAAAATTCCCTAGGTATATTTTTTTTGTAACTAAAATTCACAACACCTCTAAGCTCTACTAACTTTCTTGATTCCAGAAAAGTGATTCCGGAAATGAAACTTAACAAAAGTTTACTACAACTAAGATTCTACCTTTAAGCATATAGAATCCTATATAATCAGAGTACAAGTATGAAGAAGTATAAGAAAGTTATACTTTCCTTAACAATACAAAATGCACAATGGAAAACCTGATACAAAACTGGTAACAAGTATTAAATCTTTTAACCCAAAGAGAAGGGTATCCAATAACCCTAGATAAGAGGTACCTTGATTTATACTTTCAAAAAAGTCTATCTTACCCAAACCCGGTTAAGCCCTCGATACGAAGATCGGAGTCTGTCTTGCTATCCCCACAAGCCCTCAACTATCAGGTTGTCAGCACCTCTTTCTTCATATCCCCGGAAGCCCTCGATTGTACACAATAATAATCAGAGTCGCACGAAGCAAGTCTGCAAGAAGCAAAGTTTGAACAAGCCGTTCAAACTTTCTGCACGAAGCGTGAGAGTTTATAAGAGCCTCTCTCTCTAGAAATCACTTCAAAATCATGTAAGAATAGATGTCAAAGATCATACCCAGTCAATTCAAGTCAATTCAAGTGTTGAGATCTTTCAAATGAGCTCATATTTATAGGCGTGGCTCCAATGGTCGGCTCCCTCCTCCAACGGTCATATTTTTCCTTGAATTTTGGAGGGACCTGTACATGTGTCACGTAAACAATAGTTAGTTGATAACTGAAGGAACAACATCATTTTATAATAGAACAAGTGAAAGTATAACTAAAACTGATATTCAGAATGGGGAAAAATGAAAGTTCAGAATGATGAAAGTTAAAGTTCAGAGTCTAACCAGAAAATGAATTTAGAGTCTATAATACAAGGATATTCGGATTCTGTTTATTAGAATAATTCGGAGTCGAACTTCATAAAAGTTCGTATCCATAATTTGTAATTAGAATTCACAATCAGAATTCGTAATAAGAATTAGTAATTATAATTCTTCATCAGAATTTGTAATGAGAATTCATAATCAGAATTCATCATTAAAATTCGTAATGAGAATTCGTAATCATAATTCATCATCAGAATTCGTAATGATAATTCGTAATCAGAATTCATCCTTAGAATTTGTAATGAGAATTCTTAATCAGAATTCGTTATTAGAATTCGTAATGAGAATTCGTAATTAGAATTCATCATCATAATTCGTAGTTAGAACTTTATATAAGTTCGTAATCAGAATTCAGAGTTGAACTTCATAAAAGTTCGTAACAGGGAATTCAGAGTATAACTTCATAAAAGTTCGTAACAAGAATTTGGATCCTAAAACATAATGCTTTATATCTAAGTATTATACGATTCTGAGGTTTTATATATGAATCTGATTTTTATACTTAAGAAAAATATTGATATGAACAATGAAAACAAGGTAGGGGTAAATTTTCTTGGGTAAGGAAATTTTCCTTATGGAAGTAAAACAGGGGTGAAATTAGTTTTTCCTTGAAACAATGTGTTTGTGATTTTCAAAATAAGAGAACTGGTAAATTCATAAGGAAATCCTTAATTACTTAACAATCTCCCCCTTGATTGAAGGAATGGAAAAGTCATAAGGAAAAACTTATTGACTCAACAATCTCTCCCTTTTTGGAAAGCACAAACATCCTTACGAAAAAGAATGTAAGGACTTAGAATAAATTTATAGAATTTGAAATTAAATCTTATCTCCTTTGTTCATGGACAGTGATGAATGCGACTAACCCCCCCTTAGGCTTTGGAACTCTAAGGATCATATTATAGATTTCTAGAATGAGGAAATCTTCATAATGATCACCCCCTTACTCAGTGATGATCTTCTTATACTTAGAAGTCTTATCCTTTAGATTTTTTTATCTCTCTCTTAGAATTATGTTTCCTTTCTCCCCCTTTGTGATTTTCAAAAAGAGGAATGGTAAAGTCATAAAGAAAGCCTTAATGACTTAACAATCTCCCCCTTGATTTAAGGAATGTAAAATTCATAAGGAAAACCTTATTGACTCAACAAAACTATTTTCTTTAAAATTGAAAGTGGTTTAATTGATGGTGTACAGGATGTAGATTATGTTCTAAAAATATTTTAGGTGTGTTCTTAATTCAAAATGGGTATTTTGAGTGTGTTTTCATGTGTAAATCCTAGTGATACTCTTTTATAATTGTCTTATGAAAATTTTCAAAGGGGTTATCAAATTATATCAATGGTGGAAAACTTGTTTGGATAAGGTTTTGGTGTGCGTAATATTTCAAAATGGAATTTGGGTGTGAAAATGATGGTTCAGTGTGTGTAAGTACTCTGTTTTGATTTTATGTATAAATACGACATGTGCCATGATCTTGAATTTTAAAAGTGGAATTGATGGGGTAAATGGTATCTTGTCATGCGTGGTGTTTTTCTTGGCGTGTTTATGTGATGTGACCCTATTATGATCTTGAAATTTTTTTGAGCACAAAGAGGGAAGCCTGGGTAGCTAGGAAGGTGGACTAGACTAGTGGTCTAGTGATCTAAGGGCAACTTTGGCCCTATTTTACTTAGCAGGATTGATGACTGCAACACTAACTAAACATTTGAATGACTGAGGGTCGTGGTTTCTAAGACACGTTTGTTGAGGGTCATGGTTTCTAAGAAAAATTTCCTGAGGGTCATTTTTTCTAAGCCATGTTTATTGAGGGTCATGGTTTCTAAGCCATGTTTCATCGAGACATGAAGATCTAGGGACCCACACTAGCTAACACCCACAAGGACTCCCCCATTTTTGGTTCTCCTTGTTTAGTTTATGATTACCGACATGATGCTTTGATTATCTTTAATGTAAGTGTGCGAGTGTGCTTTAATTTAATTTATTGTCTTTAATTTTTTTTTCATTTAAAGCACCTATCATTAAAAATTGTTTTCATTAAATATTGTTCAAGAATTTATTTCCCTTTTATCTATTTGAATGGAAAACATATTCGTCATTTAAATAGTTATGCGTGGAATATTCTCTTGGTGGAATCCTACGAGGATCTTGACTCACACCATACATACAGCTTTGGGTGTATGTAGAACTTTTTCTTTGTGTGTAATAGGTTGAGGAATCATGCTTAGTGATAGTGGTTCTTGTTGTCAATGGTTTTTCCGTGCAGCTCTGATGACGGTGAGTTAAAGAGGTGGATCCTCATGATGCATGAAGGTGCATATAGATGTGATAGTTTTATTTTCATTGCAGTTTTATTAGAGTTTTGGGTTGAATTGTAAACATTAAGTTTGGTCCAATGTTAAGGGTTTGTTTGGTTTGGTTTTCAAGTGATTATTTATTTGGATTGTAAGTTTTTTTCCGTGTCTTATTTTGGGTAAACCGTTCCCAGATGTTACTCAGAATACCCGAGCACTTGTTCCAGCCCATGGGGATCAGGAATGCCCTTTGGGCCATGTCACGGACCGGGTCAGATGCCAGGTCGGATGGAAACCTGGCATGGTTCGTGACATGGGATGAGTTGGGAAGAGGTTGGGAGAGTTTGGGAGGGTTTTTGGAATGTTTTGGAAGCCTTTTTAAGGCTGTATGGTTTGAGCATGGTTAGGGGAAAACATGAAAGATAAAACCATGTGGGCAGTGGGGATACACACAACTTGTGCACGATTTATCTAACCATGTGAGGAGGCCATGAAATATTCCCATTTGAGGTATAATTAGGTGAACAATTAACATACGATTTTTCTAACCATGCGAGCTAACCATGTAGCTCGTAAAAATAGGTTTTTTTAAAATTCAGGATTAGTCAAGATTGCCCTAAAAACACCCAAAATTCCTCCCATTCGATCCTCACTCAGTATTTCATCTTCTCAGTGGTTAAGGGTTCTCTCCCACTTGTTTTGGAAGAAAATAGGAGGGTTTTCTTAGTTTTGTTGAGCTGATTCTTCTCCGACAAGTCTCCTCACTTAGTTCTTTGTGGTTTTCACTAGATTTACTTTTCCCTCTCTTTTAGTTTTCTAGATCAACACCCATTGTGTGTAGATATATAGTTTTTTACCTTTGGTGTTGATTTTAAGTATTTTTTATGATAGGTAAGGAGATCTATAGTGGTTTTAGTAGAGAGTTTTCCAGGATTGGGGTGGAGTTGCTTGTAGGTTGAATTCACCAGAACCTTAAAAGTAGGTGGCTTCACTCTCGACTCCACTTGGTTAGAAATAGTGGGTTTGTTTACAATTAATTTTTTTTCTTAAAATTAATTGTGATATTTATGTGATAATCTTATTGGAAACCCATTTGGTGATGATTTGGGAGATTTTGGGGAAAATGGGTTATTGTTGCAAAAAGGAGCTTTGTTGTGTGATTTTAAAATGTTGATTTTAAAATCATTAGTGGTTGACTATGAAAAATGTTTGGTGAAAGTTTTTTTTCAATAAAGATGTTATTTATTGAATTGTGGTTGGTCATGGAAAGTTTGTTAAGGGTGTTTTTAATAAATGGAAGATTTATTGAAGTGAATTGGCATGTGTTGGAAATGATAGTGTGCTTATTGTGTGGCCTTGGTGCTTTGTGCTTGTTGTTTGATTAAGTGGTATGAATTGTGTTTATGGCGTGTAAGTGGGTGGGAAGTCTCACTATAAAAGGCTATGGATAGTGGATATAATATCCACCATTATGGTTAGTGTTCAGGAAGCACCACTTGTTGGGAATGGGTGAACAGGTTGGATAAAAGCTCTACCATTTTGGTTTCCTTGTTATGTGTTTCTATTCAAGATGAGAATTGTTGTGCTATTGTGAAATGGTGGAATGGATTGTGGCGTGGTTTTTTGGATTTACTATGTGTTTTTGGCATTTGGGTGAAAATTCCTTGATAAGGAGTGTTTGTCTTATTGTAAGTTGTTTCACTATTTAATGTTTTATATAAACTACTTTATATAAATGTGCTAACGGTTTTATCCTAGTGGCATGTGTAGGGAAGTAATTTGGGGAAAACCTACTGAGTATTAGTACTCACCCCTTGCTTTGGCATTGTGGTGATTTTGTAGATGTATTCCGGGACACAGGTAAGAGTAAAGTATCTCATTTTCTAGCGGTTCAGCATGATGCTTTGGTGATGTTGTGGTACTTGTGGTGTGGATCTTGGTGTGGAGCTATGGATAGTGTTCTAGTTCATTGGGGACTTGTTTTGTAGTATTCTTCCTGGTAATATGATTTTTGTTTGGTTGTATTGGTCGTTGGGGATTGTTATGGAACAAATTGGTTGTCTTTTGGAAATGCATGGTTTGGGTTTCTATGTTAACATGCATAATGTAGTTTTGTTAGTAATGGATTGTTGGGTTGGTTGATTGTATCTTAAGGGAAAATCATTCCCCAATTTATTCTCAAAGACCATAGCATTTATTTCTAGCCTTTGGCACCTTGGGAATGTCTCTTAAGGCCAAGTAGCATTCCTCCACCCTCCCAAGCCAATGGGATGGGGATGGATGTTACAGATCTTGATTGATTAACGATGATTCCTCAATCTTATGACTCATGTATTTTTATATGCTAAAGATTTAGGCCATGAATCATGATTTATTATCTATGGATTAATGGGTATAGAAATTTAATGTAAGAATCATTCTCTCAAACCATTATAGTTATCTTGTACCAGTATATGATCATCAACTAATATCTTTTATGTTTACCCTTAATTAGAATCTACCCTCAACCTTTCTTAAGATTCCTTTTTACCTAAGTTATGAAGAAAGGTTTTAAGTATGATATATATAAGAAGGGTACTGTGAGAGAAGAAATTTATAGAAAATGTTAAAGATCTATTTTTAAATAAGATGATTATGTATGTAGTCACCAATGATACAAAACCTTTACGGTTTTGGGGTATGTAATATTGTGAAATATATTTAATATTAATCTAAAAGGAAGTAATACTTATGCATGTTATTCTTAGGACACCTTAATAATTTCATCATTTAGTCGTGTTTGGAAAGTTTTCACATCTATCTCAATTCATGTTCTAATAATTAATGAAAAAGAACAATTTTTTTATTACCAAATAATTAAAAAATATATTTTAATAGATTAAAAGATATATGAAAATATGTTAAGAAATTACTTATATTTATATCTTTCTAGTTAAATATAAATGGTTAGAATGTTTATAACACTAAAAGTTCAATATAAATAATTCCATAATTAACTACAACTTTCAAAATTTACCATAAAAAATCAAAACAAAAAAATTAGAAAACTTTTATAATATATTCTTCCAAAATAAACATAACATTTATCTCAAAACCACATTAACCTCCCAAAAATTCATATATCAAAAAAATTGACACCATAATTATATATTTTCTATAATATACAAATATTTTCCAAAAAAATGAATCACCATGATATAAAACCAATAAAAAATTAGATATTATTCAAAAGGTTAACTAAATCTTATTTCATTAGATTAAATCAACCTATTTGACATAAATTCATATATTATCCAATAATTTTCCATTAAAATCAATCCTATAATATTCATAAAATATTATAATCCATTAACCAAATAAACCATAATTTTCTATTCATTAAATAATGTATTAAACCTATATGATATCTATACATTTTAGCTTATGTTCCTAAGAATAGAATATTAACCTTCCTCAAATAAACTTTTCACTAAATCACATATTAAACCCTAGGGTTATATATACTTCAATCATAAATTAAAACCATATCTATAGTACTTATTCATTTTTCCTCAGCATTTTATTTCTATATTATCTACTTTACCACATTTAAAATATATTCAGGTTCCACTGAGTCATTTCTTAGGGTGCTTCTTCCCATATTTATAGCACCTAAAAAGTTGATACGATTTTCCTCTAAGATCATTATCAATTTAACTTCCATGAAACATAATTTTTATATTATTTTTTGTGTTAGGATAGTCACATAGGCCTAACCATAATATTACACCATCCCATATACCATATAATTTATCATTTATAAGACTTATATTTATCCTTAATACCCATTGTTAACTTGGTTTCTGATGGCTTCATCCATTTACTAAAATAAAATTAGTCACTATGAGTATATAAAATAAAATCATAATCAACACTATGTTGAATAAAAATGTGACCTTAATTATCTGACCTACTATTAATATCTTTCAATTCATCCAAAAATAACTAATTTTCCTTAACATACAAACTATTAATGTTATAGATTACTTCTAAATTATGATATAAAAAACTTATTAACCCCTGATGTTTTCAAAATATTTAAAATTATTACATCGACCAACATCCTAGCCTCTAAATTTATCTAATCCATTTCTATGATACCAACTATAATTCCACACACCTATATACACATGTTTAGTGATCAAACAAATCTTTTCATACTTTTTAATACCAAATATAACAACCCATACATAACCAACCCTTAATTATGATTTTAATATAAATGATTCTACTTACATACATTATTATGAAATTTTAGATTTAAAGTTTTAATAAATTAGGAAAATCATTGCATAAAAAAGTAAAAACATCCACATAATGTAGATTTTTTCTATAAAAACATATTCTTTTATTTAAAATCGTGTATCATTTAGGAAAATTTTTCTTCATTCAAGATGCATCAACAATACTAAATGGCTTGCCTTAATATAGTTCTAAAATTTCCTTATGAATTTTTAAATTTTATTTTTGAAAATGTGGGATGAAATAATAAATCTAAGGGATATAAAAAGAATGAAAACCTATTAGTCCACAGAAAAACATGAAAAACAATATAATTTTTTTTCTTTTTCACTTAGTTAACATTGATCTTAATGAATAACTTACTTAATCTTGAAAAAAACATTATTTTATAATATTTTTCAGAAAAACATTCATATGTAGGAATAAAAGAAATCATATAATCATGTAGGTTACATTAAACATCTTAATAATATCATTATTTCAATCACCCTTACAATTTAATGACCTGCTCAATTAATTCTAACATATTTATCATAGTAGATTATGTTTAGCTATATCTGTCACCATTACATACTCATTGGAGTAAGTTTTATCAACTTAAGTCTTTACACTTCAAATGAGTGACTTATATCTAGTTAAAATTTTCCACTTCATAGGAGTAACTTATATCCTATTAAATATTTCCACTTAATAGGGGTAACTTATATCTAGTTAATTTTTTATACTTTATAGACATAATTTATGACAAGTTAACACCATCCTCATTACCTAATACATTTGAGTGTTATAAAAAGACCTCCCACCATCACAAATAATTTCCAAGGACCATAACATGTAAAAAAGAAATATCTGGAATATAAATTCATCATAAAACTAATAGAAACATACTAATCAAACCATTATCCTAAACACTTTCAGATATCCCATAAGAAGAAATATCATTTTCTTTAGATATATATTTAATAAAATTAATAATTTTTAGAACAATGTTAAAATTATTATCTTTAAAAAATCATGAAAAAATAAATGAATATTGAAAACGAATAACCCTCATGATTGTGGAAAAAGTCATCAATATGGTAAATGTTAAAAAAATTCCTTTATCACTTTTAGAAGTATGTCAAAAGTTACCCATATGGTCTAACATTGAGAATATTTCTTTTAAAAATAATAGAGGAATTCAATGATGATTGAAAATTAATTTGCTAAATATTTTATGTATAGATAATAAATTTATTAAAACCACATAAATAATATGTATATAGATGATATAGAGTAAAAGGAAAACATCATGACATGTAATGTAAGGTTTAAAAGATAAAAATAATTTTCTTTGAGTCCTGATATGGTTCATATGATTTATACCAACCAGAATATTAAAAATATATTATTTAATTAATTTCTTTATAACCTTATTAATGTTCATTCTCATATTATTATTCATTTTATTTCTTTTATTACCATGTTTCACTCAGTTACTAAATAAGTATAGTTCACATCAGTCGTTTTGTTGTCATTCAAGTCGAAAATTGAATTGGATTTTTTATAAGGATCACAAGTACACATAAAAAGGTTCAATAAACTATAAAATTATCTAGGTATTTCCTCCAAGCTATTCTTGTATAAAATGATTTTAATAGATTATGAAATAATTAGTTTAACAAGAATCTTCTTTAATACTATTTTCTTAGAGATAAAAAATATACATGATAGTTTACCTTTAATTAAATTATTATAACTATTATTTAAGAATTATTGAATCATAAATATAAAATTTTAATAATAATAATTTTATATCAAATAATAATTTTTTTTGTAAAACATACTTGAAAGTTATAAGTTTATGAAAACATAACTGTTCACTATAGTAGCATAAAACCATCTAGTTGAGTAATATTTTTCAAATGATATTAAAATAAATAAAAGAAAATAAATCTATTAGTTCTATGAAAAATAATATAATAAATCTATTATTTTATAAAATATTTCATATTTTTTTTTGAAAATATTAAGATGATATTTTAATCAAAAATATATAGTTTTGAAAAAACCTGTATTTTGACATAGTATCAGCTTTTGAAAAGTGATTGGTGAGAAGTAATAGATCATATTTCATCATGGATGGATAAAAATATTACAATAACAGGTAAATAAAATTATGTAACAATATTAAGTGAATTTATAAATGGGTTTTATAATAAAGTATCATAACTAGGAAAGAAGAAGTGGTCTTGAAAACTCGTACATTTTCCCTTGGTTCACCACATTTAGATTAAGACTAAAGCCTCTTAACAAGGAAGTTTTGGAAAGAATAGAGATTTCTGAACATGGGAATAAAAATTAATAGATTTATTTTGGTATAATAAGGAGTGAATACTGAATATTACAGGTGGTTTGAAATGGGTAAAATTAATCCCCTTATATTTTCAAAATCTAATGGATTTTTCACAAATATTAAGTCTTTATGCATAAAAAATGCCATTAAAAAATTCAAAGTGGATCATATATAGAAATTATATGGTATTATTGAACATCTAATTCCCAAATTTCTATGAATATAACATATTATGATTTTTAATTGTTTATAATTAAATAATAACATTGAATAGCCTTAATTTTCATTTTTAGGGTTACTATATTACATTGCCTTGAAAATCATCTATATAGCCATTTAATTCTAATTAAAAACCTTAAAACATTACATAACTTTCATATTAATTACCCAAAACCTTGAAATATCCAATATAATCTAAATCATATCACATTATTTATTTTAAATCTACTTTATTTGAGTTTTATTCTCTTTAAACATGCATTTCATTAACACAATGTAAGCATTTTGGAAAACTATCTTATTATACAAAATTAATATTAACTTAATACCATAAATATAATTTAATTCAGATAATAAATTTCATTTATATTAATTAATAATTCATATTTAATCTCATCCATGACATTAAAAATTATTTAATAAGTTTTTTACTTTTCTCACCATGCACAAGCACTTCACAAGAATTTGAAAATTTTACTGGTTATATAACTCTAAAATTCATAAATATACATTAAAATCATTAATTATTTGTTATATTTATTACTCATATAATGAAAATAAAATTACTTTCTCAAATTTTATGTAAAGGGAAACAAATTTGACATTTCTAATATAGTGTAAGCACGACATCATCATTGATAATAATTTCCATATTTATCTTTGTATAAATATTAATCTATTTGAATTGAATAAATTATATATCATATTTAGAGTATATTATCATGTATAAGTCCTTCCATAAATTTCAGAAGCTTTTTTTATATAATTTTTTCATGATAATATCATAAAAATACATTGTATTCTTAAAAAAATAAATTTTTACCTATTCACCCAAAAATAAAATTACTTTGGAAATCCCAAAAACAACCCATGAGAGAATTTTTAATTTTTAAATTAAAAATTTAATTTAATTTCATTAATTATATATTCAAAAATTCAAAAATGTATCATTTAAATGAAGATACAATATATAATGAAAAACTATAATTATATAAAAATGAGCATTAAAACATTTAATGTTATTAATTATATTTCATATCAATTAATAATTAAATAAAATTTAATAAATTATTTAATAAATTTTAATATTACATATTACCATAATAATTTTAAAAGTGATCATTTAAATGTATTAGGACAAAATGAAAAAACACTTTAATTATAGTTCTATTAAAAATATTATTTTTAACATTAAATAATATTAATTGTTTATCTTATAAACGTATTAATTACAATTGATTAGTTATTTATTATTTAATAAATTTTTTATTCTTCATATAACATTCCTAATATTGTTTACTTAACATGTCATTACTTGTTTTAGTTTGGTGTTTTGTGTAATATGAGAAATTGAATATAGTATCATTTAAAATAAAATTAAAGTTAAAATCATTGGGTGTTATATTTTCCCCCAATAAGAAAATTGATTCCCTTTAATTTTGATTTTTCTTACCAAAATGAGTATATCATAAAATATTAATAAAAAATATAGATTTTATCATAGTACATAATTTAGAATTTATTGCATGGAAACTTAGTATTTTTTGATTAAATATTTCTAAAACCATGTATGTATCATTATAAGACTAATACATCTGAATAAGTTTTTAAAATAATACCATAATTTCATAATGATATTTTCCATGTAATAATAGATACATTTATCTTTATCTTACTTGAGTTTGATGAATTATTTTCCCATTAATATTGAGAGTCAGTAAATATTCTCACATTATTTCATTCAGGTTCTATATTCATAATTTCATCCTTCTTTAATGTTTGGTCAGTTTTCACCTCTTACTCATTTCACATTCCAATGATAAATGAATAATTTTATTTTTTTTATGTCTGAATGATAAAAAATAAACTTTTATAAGATTATGTGATCCATAGAAATATTCCAATCTATTACACTAGTTTATAACTGATTATTGAAAACCAAATAGTTAGAATAATTTTAAATAAACCATTATATAATGAATTAAAAATTGGATTTGCAAAACCTCTTTAACACCCCATCAACTTAAATTATATTTCTTTTTTAACAAAATAATGTGTTTAATAAGTTGCTTCATAGGAAACACCAAAAAAATAGTGTAACATTATATAACCATTAAAATGTTGCTGTAGAAATTGTGGTTAAAAAATTATGTAACTAAATTATGAAATATATATAGAAATTAAAATAAACATCATTATTAATAAAAAGACATTAATGAAAATTAAATAAGTGTATCTAATTAACTAATAATACTAGTTTATTCATTTTTATGTAAACATTATAAATTTTTTTTATGTGGTTATTTTATGAAACTAATGATATTATGGAAAAAATATATTTATTATGTGAATAATATATTGACACCAATTTTATAAGTAATTGATAAGGAATAAGAATAAGAATATTTAATATTTTAAAATTTTATTTTCTTATTAAAACAGTCTTCCTAATATAATTATGTTTTTTAAAAATAAATTATAATAGTTCATAATTTTAGTTTTACTTAATTGAGTTTATTTATGAATTTATAATAACAATATTATCTCAGTGTGAATTTTTCTGATTTTTAGAAAATAATTTATTTTTAGGAGAATTTTAAAAAAATTAATATTCATAAAACCATCACTTTTTTTCCATTATCATAATAAAATAATGATTTAAATTATTTTAAAACCCTTTACTATAAAAAATATATTTAAAATGAAATAAATCATTTAAAAATACAATGTTTAATATATTAAATCCATGTGTAATGTTTTGGATATTTAAGTAGTATTTTACTCCAAAATGTATTTTTATTCACTTATATTAAAAATTAATTTCCGTTAAATATAGAAATTTAATATATAAAAATTTATTTAATATTTTATATCAACATAATAATATTATTTAAATATTTAAATTTTATTTTTTGGGGATACATGTATACAACATTTTAATTTAAAATTTAATTTTCTTATACTTAGAAATTGAATTATATTAAATTCATTTTATATTTAGGTTCATAACAACCAAATTGGTTAATATTATTTATTTTACATTTTTAGTAAAACATAAATTACTTAGTTAAAAACTAGTTACCAATGTTAAAAAATGGTAAAAATAAAAACCATTGATTAAATGACTTGAAACATGCATAACATATTTTTTAAAAACGATTGGTAGATGATTTATAGACCATATATCACCCTAAACTCAATTACATCTCACTTTTAGAACCATTGACCATTGAAAAATGTCATTCTATTATTGAAAAATAATGGGAATTCACAAAGTCCCCATTTCCCCACATATAAAATGGGACACATCAAACCCTTCATGCCACACCCATTCATTTGAATTTTTTTCCAAATAATATGAACTTTTTATCCTCTGATATTCCATTCCAATATTTATAATCCCTTGGTCGCCATAATTTTACTTAATCCATTCATTTATAGGGAGATTTTTAGGAGAAAGTTCAAGGCACCAAAGTGGATATTACAGACTCCTTACCTTTTCTTCTTAATATTTTTCTTACAACCCTATCCTAACTAGATTAATATAATGAAATAAATATCATTATTATATATATGTGTGTGTTATTATATTATAGAAACAACCATTTTTTATTCATTTCCATCCAAATAGAAAATCAATATAATGTTAACTGTGCATTGTACGAACTACCACCTCCACAAGGTAACAATTTTTATTTTTCATCTATATTTTATTTCATAATGTAAACCACATAAAACAGGATTCACCATCATATCAACTTCTATATAAAATCCTTATTCTTATTTTATAATGATATTATATACCTCTTTAACCATACTCTCCCATAGAGATATAGCATGTTAATGATTGGGTTTGTTTAAGCACCTACTTGAACAATACTATAAAAATATTGCATACATGACTATGGGAAATTAAATAATAATTTTATTTTAAGTTAATAAGTAAATAATTATAATTTTATGGTTATAAAAGTTTTATATTAAATATATATATTATTACTAAAATATCATCTTTGATCGATATAATTAAATAAATAAATCGAACTGATTAAATTTTGAATCCAATATAAGATTAAACTGTATAATAAATTAAAAAATATGATAATAAATTGTCAATTTTAAATTAAAAATAGAAGAATAATATTTATAATAATTTATTTATTAATAATAATTTTATTATTTAGTTAGTTATGTCCATGCATAAAATGATTCCGGATCACGGTAAGAGTTTTTTGTCAAAAAAATTCACTCCTTAAGAAAAATTTCTTATTATATGCCTTGGGTTCATTTAAAATAGTATATCTTCCCAACATTTAATTTGTTATCATGATTATATTATTTTTATTAATTATATTCAATGATCAATTCAATGTTTTTATCTCATTGATTTTTGACTGAAATATTATTAATGGTGTGTGTGTTTGTGTTAACTCATTTTTCATCCCTTAAGTTACAAAATTCTTATAGAACTCTATTGTTCCATGTTTGATTTATTAAAAATAATTAATAATTTTAGTTTTATATAGTTTATATTTTTCTGGGTTCTACAATTTTCTATTATAATCTCATTATCCACTGAATTTTACATCAATGATAATGTTACTTGAAATGGGTTTTATAGTATCAATTCTCATTTATTGAGACAAGCTTATTATTATACACCAATTTACTTTCATATGGTTTATATAATTCCAATTTTTTATATTATATCATGAATGATATTTCATGGTATTTTATCTTACACTTTAACCTCTTTCTTAAATAAGGGTTTTGATTTAGACTATACTCATATCGTAAGGGTTTTTGTTCGACCTGGTTTCCTTTCATTGGGTCCCATACTATCTTCCTTGGTGATACTCATTTAAATTTTTTTTATTACACCATTTCACTATTGTAAATTGTATTTCCTATTTTCCTTTAGGTGAATTATTTAATTTACCATATAAAATTACTCAATATGGTTTTAGTATGATATATATATATATATATCTATTCTATTTATTGATTTTGGAAAATATTTACAATCCTTATACTTGTGATTTCAATATAGAAGTTTATTGATTACTAAGGATTGTTTGTAATGTATTATTTAACCACAAACCTTCCTTTTATGTATGATTTATGATCATGTTATCCCTGTTATTTACATGGGGAAAACAATTGGTGTCACATTTATTATTATTTCAATATGGATGATTATTGAGAAAGTTGATTTTGTATTACTTATTCATTTTCACATATGTTGTATACATTGGACTTAATTATTGAAATGTGGGGATTAATTATAGACAACCCCTAAATGTAATGATATGTCTCATGGGGAAAACTATTTTTGGTATTATGGTGTATTTTTACATAGAATTAGATATTTTCAAGACACATAGCCTTAAATAAAAGATCACGATGTCTAGCATCATGTCATATTAGATTAGAGCATGGAATTAGCTATCCAACATTAGAAATTTCACCACTAAGGAACCATTTATTGTTATCCATGTGATAATTTCATTTACATTTTTATTCATAGATATATTATTAATTTTAGTTTCATTCTATTATAGATTTATTTTTTATTATATATTCCTTACATATTATTTATGTTCATCATATACTCACTTATGATCTTAGATTATTCTAACTTATTTTTACCATTAATAAGTGTCTGAGCTCATACTTTATTATATTTATATTTCCTTAGGTTAGGATAAAATTTATTATAGATTGTATTCCTAAGAAGATAACTTCTGTAGATAATTTATTGGAGATATTTATAACTTATTATGGATTAAATTGTTTCTTAAATAGTGAAAAATGTTTCCTTTGATTATGAAAGGCTTGGAATTTATTAGTTTATGATTTTACCTAAATCTATAAATGTAAAATTCCTTGAAAATGCATTTTAATGAATTTTTTTCATTATTTAATGTAATTATGGGATATTTATGTCTGAGAACCTACAGTTTCTATCAAATTTAGTTTATAAAGTATGTATTCTCTATACTAGATTTAGGAGTGTAGGTATGGGCTTTTATAGTTAGTATCAAAGCAGGGGTTATATATCATTATATGTTAGGATTATAGACGAGGATTATTTAATGGTTGAGAATTTATGGTTGATCATAATTTCAAAGGTATAGATAACCCTTTAGGTTAGTTATAGTAATATTGAATATTTTAGGGACTAAGATTTGAGAAATTTAGTAAAAACCTAATGTATAAGTCTGGATGATAATTTTAAATAATAATACAACAACCTGAAGATTAGATAAAGTAGATATTTTGTTGTTCTCAAAGAAATTACATCCCTATATGGATACTTCAATTCGATTCTGGCTATAGAATAAATTTACCTTAGAGTAATAACCATAAAAAGGGTGGATTGGGTATTAACTCGATCATCACTTAGTTCAGGAAAAAGTGGATGACCTACACACCTGGTTTGAAACACATGGGGGATATGAAATTGATATTAAAATTAACCTTAAAATAAATCTTTAATGAATTATTATGATAATTAATTACAGTATTATGTAAGATTAAACCCAACCAAAAGAAACCTCGATTTGACTATAAGTTATTTATGTTAAATTGAAAGCTAATGTAATAATATCAAAGAGTAATAAATTTTAAGGATGAATTTGTTATGTAATTATCTTAAAATAATTTTATTATGGTGTAATAATTCATCAATTAGGATTAAATCCTTTTGGTTTTAGTAATTTCTGAAACTTGAAGGATCCTTGTTAATGGTGAATATTAGGGGAAATGTGGATAATGACCCAATAAGAAACCTAATGGGATTAAATCCAAAATTAGAAATCCTATTATTATGAAATACCAACTATAAAAAATTATGAATAACAATGTGAACATAGTTTAATCCCCAAATACAAAAAATAAGATAATGATGGATTCTCGAGGAAGATTAGGTGAAAATATTATGATAGAAAGAAGATTAAATTTTCTGCATGTTAATAATGTGGGAAGAAAAAAAATAAGGATTATTTGAAAGGATTGAGAATTAATAATAATTATGAAAATAAATTTCATCATGTTTATGAAGTCAAGAAAAAGAGAGGAGATTCAAATATCTATTTATTCAATGAAAAGGAAATTGGTTACTATGAAAATCAATGCTATAAACTAATGGATTATGTGAAAAGTAGTCACCATGAACCACCTAGATAATGGGAACAAGGAAAACCCAATGTAATGACTACTACTGAAGATGATAGTGGATAATCATTCTATATTTTCCAATGTCTTATAACATGTATGTTTTCAATAACTAATGGACATTGAGTTATAAATAAAAATACCTATTGCTATGATTATTATTAAATATTCTTAATGGTTTTTAGGAATTAACTTCTTAGAATTTTTTTCTGTTAATTTTACGTGGTATTAATAATAGAATAGATATCTATAAAAATGGGTTATACAAATTTCAAATTAGGAAAACTCGCTAAATTTTCTACATTAACCCATGATCATATACCAATTTTGACTATGAACTTCCTACAAAAATTAATTTTATAATATAGTTCTTGATACCATATCATGAGGTTCTTGGTACAGAACATAATATGATTGATATCTTATTAGAAATTAAACCTTAGATCTTCTATATCTTCTTTATATAATCTACTATTTTCCTTAGAGTTGTGAGGATAAAATTTATTTAGGGGTGGGGGAATGTAACACCTTGAGATCATAGAATATTTTTTTACATTAAAAAACGAATTTTTTAATAACATGCTTCACATGAAACACCAGACCAAAATAAACAAAAGAACATTATATAACTATTAAAATGTATCCATAGAAATGGTAGGTAAAAATAGATGTAAAAAATCATGAAATATATGTATAAATAAAAATAATTTTAATTATTAATACTAAATAATTATTATAATTTTAATAAGTACATATTATTAACAAATTTGATTGATTTATGCATTAAAATATATCATTTCTAAAAATATTATTTTATGTGTTTTAATTCTAGAAATAAAATATGTTTTGGATAAAATATATTATTAATATGATTAATATATTTACACTAATTTCAATTGTAATTTATAGAAAATAATAAAAATAATAGTAAATATTTTAAAATGTTATTTTTCTACGAAAAATATTTTCATTATAAATATTTTTTATATTAAATCGTTAAACTATAAAATTTTATAATTTTACTTTTACCAAGTTGAATTAATTTTTGGATTTAGAATAATAATATTATCTTAGGGTAATTTTTTGAGTTATTTATAAAATAATTGATTTTTAGGTGAATAGTGAGATAATTTATATATTGATAAAATAATAACTTTTATAAAATTTAAAAAATAAAAGAATGGAATAAATATTTTTGAAAAATTTCACTAAAAAATATATATATTTAAAGTAAAATTAATCATTTAAAAATACAATGTTGATTTTATGAAACCCAAGCGTAATGTTTTGGAAACCTAATATTTTATTCTAAATTCTATTTTTATTCTCTTATATTAATAATTATATTTCATAAATTACTGAAATTAAATATATCATAATAGATATCATATTTTAGAATACAATTATCATATTATTTAATAATTTTAATTTCATTTTAGGGAATAAAATTATGATTTCAAGGAATAAACTTAATAACCATGATAATGATAAAACTGTTATTTTAAAAGAATTTTGTATTTATATTATCAATTTTTTATATATTAAATAAAATTATTCAATTTTAAAATATAAATCTAATATTATTTTTAAATTCATATATAATTAAATTAACCCACATTTAATTTGTAACCAATGCTAAATAATATCAACACATAATGGTAAACAAATATTTTTCTACAAGGATTTTTTTTTCTATATATGATTTTTTAAATTTAAAGGATAATTTTCTCATATATAAAAATTTAATTAGATTAAATCTAAATTAAATTTAGTTTTATACCACCCAAATTTTTTATGTGGGTTTTTTAATTTTAGTGAAATATAAATTACTGACTTAAAGACTAGTTACCTAGTTAAAAATAAGAAAAGATAATAGTAAAATTCTAATAATAAATGAATTTAAACTTGTTTAGTTTTTTAAAAACAAATTAGTGTTAGTGGATTTCTAGAATTATTCTTACAACAAAATCTAGTATTTCTCACTTTTGGAACAATTAACCATTGAATAGTTCAATTCCAATATTGAAAATTAATGGGTGTTCAAAAAAGTCCTTTTTCTTATATTATAAAAGTAGGAACTTGAACCCATTAATGCCACATCCAATACATATAATTTATTTTAAAAATCATCCATTATTCTCCTAATATAATTTTCACTCATGTTCACAATCCCCTGGGTACCATAATTTAACTTAATCCCTTAATTTCTAAAGATATTTTCAAGATAATGTTCATGGTACTAAATTGAGTAGTACATACCCTTTATATCTTCTTCTTATTAATTATCATAAAAACATACCCTAATCATAATAATATAATAAAATTTGTATCATTATTATATCTATTATTTTTTATGTTAATTTATAAACCATTATCTATTCCTTTCCATCAACTTAAAAAATAAAAGAATCTTAATCATATGGTGCATGAACAATTGCCTCCAAAAAGTAACATTTTTTGTTTTTTGTATATATTTTATTTAATTATCTGAAACACTTAAAAATATAACTCAAAAGAATAAAAAATATAAATTATATCATCATTATTATTTTATAATGATATTAATTAATTCCTTAACAATAAATAACCATCTAGATATAGTGTATTCATATTTGGGTTGGTTTAACCACTTACTTTAATAATATTATAAAACACTATACTAGATGATAATGTAAACTTAAATATTAAACTTATTATTCAATAATAATTAAATAATTATTGTTTTTTATGTAAATATTATATTAATTATTTAACATATTATGAAAATATCACCTTTGATCACAAAAATTATAGAAATATGCTGACACTGATTCAATTTTCAGGAAAACATAATAAAAAACTATATAATAAATAAATAGAATATGATAATAAATAGTTCTTATTAAATAAAATATATAAGAATAGTTTTTTATTTTAAGGTTTCTAATAAACAAAATTTTATTATTTATGATGTTGGGACCATATGTAGAATAAATCTAGATCAAAGTAAGGGTTTCTTACCTCAAATTATCACTCCTTGAGACATATTTCTTTTCATACACCATGTTTTCATTGGAATAGTGTATCTAAGAGCCCTTTAATATCTTTTATATTGATTATATTATATTTAATGATATTAAATGTTCAATTTCATGTTCTTTTTATCATTTATTTTTTACTCTAATGTTATAAAACATCACAGGGCTTGTGTAAAATCAATTTTCATTCATTGAGTTACAAAATTTCTTATTGAAGTTTATTGTTCCATGTTTGATTTACTATTCCTAAAGAATAATTATTAATTTATTTCCTCCTTATTTTTTAGGTTTATAAAATTCTTCTTTATAACCTCGTTATCAAATTATTCCCACCTCATATATTATTTTACTCAAATAGAGTTTATTGATCTCAATTATCATTTCTTGAGACATCCTTTTGGTTATGCATAAATTTACATTCATAAGTTGTATATACTACCTATTTTTTATATTATATTTTGATTTATTATTCATGTTAATTGAAGTTAAGTTTTAATTTATTTCCCATTAATGGGTTTATATTTATATGATAATCATATCATTAAGGGTTTTTAGACGACCTGATTTTATTTCATTAGGTCACATTCCTTGTACTTTGGCGATACTTAATTAAGATTCATTTATTGCACTATTTCCATATTTTAAATTGTATTTAATATTTTCCTTTAGAAAAATTACTGGAATAACTATATACCATTTCTCCATATGGTGTTAGTTTTATCGATGCTTACATACAAGCTCTTACATTTATTGACTAGAGATATGTTGACAATCTGTATACTTGTTATTTAGACAAGGATTTTTTTTGAAAAACAAGGAATGTTGGAAATGTATTATTTAACCATACACTTTATTTATCTGTATGGGTTATAGTCATGTTATACCTTTTATTGACATAGGGAAAAGTATTATTGTTCTGTATGTTGTTATTCAATACAGATGATTGTTGGAAAAGTTGATTACATATTGTTTATTCAATTTATCATATGATGAATTCTTTGGACTTAATTAATGATGGGTGGGGCCCAGTTACAGATAGCCACTAAATGCATAAATAGGTCTGATGGGACAAAATATATTTGGTATTTTGGTGTATGTCTTTTTAGAACATGATATTTCCAAGACACAGGGCCTTGAGGGTATGATCATGATGTCTACGATCTCGATGTATTGTCTTAGGGAATGAATTTAGCTATCATAAATTATGAATTTCATATCTAATGAACCATTTATTTTTATTTATGTGACTATTTCACTACCATTTTTATCCATGGATATATAATGCTTCCATTTTCAATCTATTATGGTATTGTTTTTGGTTGTCTATTCCTTATATATTATTTATGTTCATATTATACACACTTATGATTGTTGAACATTATCACTTATGCTTACAATTAATGGGAATTTTATATCACCCATTATTATATTTCTATTTCCCTAAGTTATTAACAAATTTATAAAACATAATATGTATTATATGATATCTTATATGGAGAATTTGATGGAGATTGTGAACACTTATAATAGATTAATAATTTTTATATATTGTAGAAAAAATCTCCATTAGTTGAGAAAGTCATGGTATTTATTAGATTAGGATTAATACTAAATATATAGATATTTGAACCTAAAATGTCTAGGGAATGAATTGTAATGAAATATTTTTTTTAAATCATGTAATTATGAGATAGTTATGCCTAAAAATCTATAGATAGTATCAAATCTAGTATAGAAAGTATGTGTTATCAACACCTGATCTGAGAGTGTAGATTTGAGCTACTATAATTAGATTCAATATTGGGTTTAGATAAATTTATAGGTTAGAATGTGACTTGAGGATAATTTAAGGGTTGAAAAATTACGGTTTATCTTTATTTCAAAATAATATATAACCCATTAGGATAGTTGAAGTAATATTGAAAATTTTAGAGATTGGGATAAGAGTATTATAGTGAAAATACTACAGATAAGTTGAAGACATATTATATGTATATTATAACATTTTGATTTTTTAGTAAATTAGATATTATTTGGTTCTCCTAGAAATCAAATCCCTTTCTAGAAATTATATGTGGATGAAAGATCTGACACGGATGTACCTTGGGGTAATAACCCCAAAGGTTGGATTGGGTATTAATACGATCACCACCTCATGCACAAAAAAAGTCCTATTAGAACACCTAGTTTGGAACTCCTAGGGAATTTATTTGGTTGATCACATTTTTATTTCAACCCATTATGAAGGATTTATTATGTTATAGCATAAAGAAAATAAGTAAGATATAACCCATCATAATGAAACCAAGATTAAAATTAGATTCATTTAGGTTGATTTAAAATCTATTATCATAATTTGAAGAGTAATGAATTTTGTGGTTAAATATTTCATGATTTTTTCATAAAATAAATTTTCTTATGGTGTTAATTATTCATCACTAAAAATTATATCCTTTTGTTTTTTATGATGGTTGTATCCCAAATAAACCAAGTTAATAATGTATGTTAGGGAAAATGTATAGATTATCCCAACAAGTAACCTAATGAGATAAGATCTAGAATTATAAAGCTTGTGTATATGAAAAACTAACTACCATGAATTATGATTAACAAAATGAACATATTTGAATCCCAAAATAGACAAAATAGGAGAAAGGTGGAGTATCAGGTTAGTTTGGGTGATAAATAAAATAATATAAAGATGATTTAATTATATACGTGTCAAGAATGTGGGAATAAAAACATTTGTGATTCCTTAAAGGGAATGGGAATTCTATAAAAATAGGCAAATGAGTTTCATCAAGTTCAGAGGTTCAAGGTAAAAAGATAATCTTTAAAATAAATTCTTCAATTCCATGGAAATTGATCACTATAAAAATTAATTTACTAAAGTAATAGAGAATTTGGAAAATAGTCCCCAAAAACCACATAGACTGTTAGAAAAAATAAAAATCCTACAAAACAACTATTATTGATGAGGATAGTGATTCTTCACTCTATATATTCCAATAAATTATGTCATGTATGTTTTCACCAACTATTGGATATTGAGTTATAAATAAAAACACCTTGTAGTTTTATTATCATTAACTCACCTTTAAGGTTTTAGGGTAGTTACTTCTTATGAATTTTATTTTTTCCCATAACATGATGAAATATTAAAAATAGAATAGCCCCCTTAAAAAGGGATTATATCAATTTTTATATTGGTAAATCTCACTATATGTCCTAAATCTACCCATGATCACATATATTTATTGACTATGAACTTCCTATGATAATTACTTTTATCAAATAGGTCTTGATACCCAATATTGAGTTTTACAATACTGAAATTAGTAAGTCTGATATATCAATAGAAATTAAACCTTGTATCATGTCTATATTATAGATACAATCAAATATTTTCCTTATAGATAAATAATTATAAATTTTTTGGATGTTGTTTATTTAGTAGGGGGAATATAACACCCTGATATCTGAAATTATATTTTCCCTTTAAAAATAGAATGTGTTTAATAGATTTCATGACATGAAACATCGAACAGTAATGAACAACAAAAAATTATATAATCATTAAAATTTACCTATAGAAATGTAGAGTGAAAATATATTTAATAAAAACTATGAAATATATGTAGAAATAAAAATAATGTTCATTAATAAAACTAAGTGATTGATGAAAATTCCATAAGTGTAACTAATTAACTAATAAAATAGATTAATTCTTAAAATGTATCCTTTTTAAAAATTTCTTACTAATTTATTTTATTATAAGAAATAAAAATATTATGGTTAAATAATTTTTTTTGATATTTATAATATATTAAAACTAATTTGATTAAAAATTTATAGGAAATAGGAATAGTTAATATTTTAAAATTTTATTTTCTAATGATTTTTTCATTATATATTTTTGTTTATATTAAAAAGTTAAATTTCCAAATTATGGAATTTGAATTTTACCAAATTGAATGAATGTTTGGATTTAGAATAGAAATATTATATCTATCTAAAATTATTATATTCTTCTAAAATAATTAATTTTTAGTTGAATAGTAAAAAAAATAATGACACTGATAAAATCATCAATTTTATGTCATTATCATAATACAAGAATGAATTAAATTTTTATGAAGCCTTTTCCCATAATATATATTTATATATTTAAAGTATAATAAATCATTTAAAATTACTTTTTTTATAAAATAAATCTATGTGTAATATTATGGATCTTAAGTAACATTTTACACTAAAAACTGTTGTTATTATCTTATATTAAAATTTAATTTTCATCACTTATACCAATTAAATATATAAAAAAGGATTCCATATTTTAGATCAAAATAACCATAATATTTTACAATGAAAATTTATTTTTTTGTGAATAATAATATTATTTCTATGATTAATTTTAATAACCATGATAATGGTAAAACTATTATTTTTAGAGAATTGTCTTATTAATATTGTGAACATTTTATCTAATCAATTAAAGTAATATATTTTAAATAATGACTTTAAAATAATTCTTAAATGAATATATAATCATATTAACTCAAAATTATTTGTTAACCATTTCTAAATTTGTTTAAGAATGCATAATGGTTAAAAAATTATTTATATATAAAAATCATTTTTTTATCTATAAAACATTTTAATTTAAAATTTATTTTATTATATTTATAAATCGAATTAGATTAAATAAAGAATAAATTTATGTTCAGTACAACCAATTTTGTAAGTGGTTTATTTTTATATATGGATTAAAATTTAAATTATAGATTTAAAAACATAATACCAATGTAAAACGAAAAACATAATAAATGTAAAACCCTATAACTAAATCACATGAAACATGTTTATTTTTTTTGAAATACTGGTAGTGGATTTATCTATCATAATTGATCCCCCTAAAGGAAACCCACCTAGGCCATGAATAATATAATGAAGATAATGATGCCTAAATCCCACCTCTAATAGGAAAAAGGCTGGCGACTTGCATCGAGCGTATAAAATAGACATAAATTAGAGGCATTTCCCTCTATGATTTTGGAAATGAGAGTGATAAGCTAAAACCACAAAAAACTACTTATTATAACTAATGTAAATATTGATCCCATGTTTTTTTAAATTAATTTCATAAAAATTAACAACTTTAATGAAAAATATAAGTATTAAATGAAAAGTGTCAGCAGCAACCTCAAAGACCAAAAAAATCCAAAAAAAAAAACATGAGAATGAAAAGTTGATCCCAATAACCAAACAACTCTTGATGGCATGAAAATAATTTATATATATGTAGGGTGAGAAAAACATGTATACTCTATTGGATCCTCCCCAAATAATCTATAGTAAAAGATAATGAAATCAATCTAATTTTTAGTGAACAAAAAAGTTAAACCAACTCATCACCTAATTAGCTATAATAAATTCCCTAGCCTCACCCTAGATAACAATAAATGTAACAACCCGCCCCTAAATCATTGGATTGAGGAGGCGGTGAGGGTTACTTAGCCTTAAGCAACGTTCCCAAGGTACCAAAGGCTGGCAATAAATGCCGAGGGATTCGAGAACAAATTAGGGAACGATTTTCCCTTAAGACAAAACCAACCAAACCATCCACTATAAATCACTATATGATGCATGTCAACCAAAATATTCAAGTATGTATTCCCAAAGGAAAACCAAGTTGTTCCACAATACAACCCAAAACCAATACAACCAACACCATATCAGAGTACTATTCCAAAGACTCAACAAAAGACCCAAAATAAGAAAAGGCACACTCCATGGATCCACACCAAGCTCCATGCTTCAAGCTCCACCCAGACAACACGATGCACCACTAAAGGAGGGTGATGCCTTACCTTTGCCCATGTCACGGTACACAATATCTACAAAGACACCAATGTGCCAAAGCAGGGGGTGAGTACTAAAACTTAGTAGGCCTTTCCCAAATGAATTCCCTACACATGCCACTAGGATAAAACCGTTATCACATTATATAAACAATTTATATAAAATAATCACAAGTACAACCATTTCTATAATCCAAACATTCCCTTACCATGCCATCACACCCAAACCAAGAAACCAAGGGAAATCCAACCAAACATGCCACAACCCATTTCATAATTCACACACTAGCACCACAATTTCCAACTTGTAAAGAAATGCACAAAAAACAACCAAAAATACCAAATGGTGGAGCTTCTATCCAACCCATTCACACATAGTGGCACTACCCGACCACAAAAAAACAGCTAATCTTCCGTCCAACCCGTTCAACCATTCACAACTAGTGGATCTTCCCATCCACTTATCCTTTGATGGTGGCCCTTCCTTCCACTATCCATCCTCTTTTTATAGTGGTACTTCTCTCCACTTTCACACAACATTCTAATCAAGACATAACTAATCATATAATCCACCAAGGTTACAACAACATGAAATCAACCAATTCCATTGCATATCAATCCACTTCAATAAATCACCCATTTATTGAAAACCATTTTCCATGCCCAAAAACATTTCAATAAAACAAACTCTTTATTGAAAACCATTTCCATCAATCATTTTCACAAATCAATCATAGCATCCCATTTTAAAATCTCCATGTTAAAATCCACAATAATAGCATTTCACCATAAAACCCCCTTTTCCCAAAATCCCTAAAACATCACCCAAGGGATTTCCAACAAATTTCACAGAATAAAACACAATTAATTTTTCATCACAACAAATTAACTGCAATAAAGAACGGCTAGTTCTAACTAAGTGGAGTCAAGAGAGAAGCCACCTACCTTTAGGGTTCTTGAGAAATCGACCCACAAGCACCCGCACCTCAAATCCAGTGAATGCACCAATGAAACCTATCTAGATCCCCTTCCCTAACCATCACAAGCCTTAAAGTCATTATCCAAGGCAACCACAACCCTAGATCTACACACATAAAGTTTAGATCTAGAAAACCAAGAAAGAGAGGGATGTAGATCTAGAGAAAAACACAAGGAAACCAAGAGGAGAGAGTTACCCAGAAGAAACCACCTTCAAACCGCTAAGAAACCTCTTCAAAATACTTCCAAAATGAGTGGGAGAGAACACTCAACCCCGGAGAACCCGAAATCCCGAGTGAGGCTCGAGTGGGAGAATGTTTGGAGAGGAATGAGACAATCTTGAGTGAACCCATGTTTTAAAACCCTATTTTTTAAGTGTCCGCATGGTTAGTCCATACGGTTTGGCAAACCGTGCGGTAACCATGTGCATGCTACTGCCTCGAGAGCAAGGGTCCACATGGTTGCCTCACACGGTTTGGAAAATCGTGCGCAGGCCATGCGAACCCTACTGCCTCCTCCTTCACGGTTTCTTGGAGCACCCTCATGGTTTCCATTAGTCGTGCTCAAACCGTGCACCCATAAAAAAGCCTCAAAACTCATCCAAAACCATTCCAAACTCTCCCAACCTCTTCCCAACTCATCCCATACACTTTAAACACATTAAAAGGAATAAAAAAGGCTACACACCTCAAACTGGGGGTGATACATTCTCCCCACCATTGGAATTTCCATCCCCAGAAAGTAGTGAACCTGTCCTTTATAGAAAGAGATCGAGCCACTGCTCGACCATCTATTTCTCCCGCTCCCAAGTCTCCTCTTGAATCTGACCATGTTGCCACAAAACATGAACTAAACTAATGATTTTACCATGCAATACTTTCTCTTGCCTATACACAACCCACACTGGCACGTGAACCAACGAAGGATCCTGTTCTAGCTCAACATGATCCCATAGAATCACATGGTCATGATCGGGATGATACTTTTTCAATCGTGACACATGAAACACATTTTTCACCACACTGAACCTAGGTGGAAAAGCCAAATGATAAAACACCTCACCAACCCATTAAAGAATCTCAAAAGGTCCAATATACCTCAGAGATAAATTTCCCTGATTCTTAAATTGGGGATGTCCCAACCTAGGAGAGATCCTCAATAAAACATGATCACTCACCTCAAATGACAACGACTGTTGACGATGATCTGCATACAATTTCTGACGACTCTGAGCCATCTCCATTCTCTTTCTGATCAGCTTGATCTTCTCTGTAGTCTCCTGAACAAGGCTTGGTCCAACCATCGAGGACTCACCTGTTTCCACCTAACATAGTGGAGAATGATATGGACACCCATACAATGCTTCAAACGGAGCCATATGTATGGATTCTTGATAACTGTTATTGTACGAAAACCCAACCAATGACAAGTGCTCCTCCCACGAGCCACCAAAATCCATGACACAAGCTCACAACATATCCTTTGAAGTTTGTATCGTCCTCTCGGATTGACCATCCATCTGAGGGTGACACGCCGTACTCATGGTCAACTTAGTTCCAAGGGATTTTTATAAGGATTTATAGAAACGAGATGTAAACCTCATATCTCTATCAGATACAATTGAAACTAGAACACCATGCCTCTTTACCACATCCTGGATATAGATTTTGGACAAATCCTTCACCGTATGAGGTTCACGAATTGGAATGAAATGGGCTGACTTCATTAGCCGATCCACTATCACCCAAATGGCATCGTGTTTCCTGACTGTTCTTGGGAGACCTATGACAAAATCCATCACTATTTTCTCCCACTTCTAGATAGGGATTGGTAAAGAATGCAACATTCCCATTGGCCTTTGATGCTCTACCTTGACCTGCTGACAAGTCAAGCACCTCGAAACAAACTCATCCAGTTTTATTATCATACCAGCCCACCATAACTGCGCTTTCAATGATTTATACATTTTTTGAATTCCAGGATGAACAACCCACCTGGAATGATGATACACCCTGAGAAGATCCTTCTGACAAGCAACTAGTACCACGATCTGATTCAAAAAACACAAAACTGAATCTCCATTTAGTTTCCAACCCTCAATGGTCTCCCCACCATTGAGTCTTGACCCCATGGTCACACATTCAGAATCGGATATCTGTGCCTCTTTAACCAAGACAACCAAGTCAAGAATCAACAAAACCAGAAATAAGACTGCTCTATCTCCCTGGTCCGCACATTCCAACCGCATATCAGCTATAACCGACATCAAATGCCACTGGTCTGATGCCTGTTTCACCACCTGAGGATATGATTTTCTGCTTAATGAATCTGTCACCGAATTTCCCTTACCCGGTGTATACATCAAGTCAAAATCAAACATCAGGAGATATTCCATCCATATCATTTTCCTCAAGTTCAAATATCTTTGTGAGAAAATGTGCTTCAAGATCTTATGATCTGTATATACTGAGAATTTCTCACTGAAGAGATAATGAAGCCAAACTTTCAAAGAATTCACCACTACTAACTCCAGAAAAAGGGTCCGCACGATTGCCTCACACGGTTTGGAAAACCGTGTGCAGGCCGTGCGAAGCCTACTGTCTCCCCCTACATGGTTTCTTGGAGCACCCACATGGTTTCCATTAGCCGTGCTCAAACCGTGTACCCATAGAAAAGCCTCCAAACTTATCCAAAACCATTCCAAACTCTCCCAACCTCTTCCCAACTCATCCCATGAACTTTAAACACATAAAAAGGCAGAAAAAAATGATACACACCTCAAACCAGGGGTGCTACAATAAACATATATCACATACAAGTAATAAAATAATATCCAACATATATCAATAAGGTACCCTCCTAACACTTCCTCATTGGTTTGATGCTCGACCCCAATGTAGTATGTCTTGAGCCATATCTCTCCAATAAGTAAACCTATCTGAAGAAACTTGGGCTTCTATATCATAACATGAATACCATGTGTCACATCATCTATTAATCATATTCTATTCACCCCATTCTTCACATCACCCCATTAAACATCTCTAAATAGTAATCGATTATTTTTAGGGATCCACCATATCCCATATGTTGAGTATTATACCTCATACCATCACATCACATAAACGAAAAACCTATAATTACCTATAGGATAATATATACTAAGATACATGTTTGTAAAAAAATGACTATCCATTATATCCCTCTTCACACATGTATGGGAAAGATAACCATCATCCATACTTGTATATCATACTACCAAGATAAGAGAGTGGGGAAAGAGGTTGTAGTATGCCATATGTTCCTTGCTAACCTAGATATTGGGGGAAACCCCATTCCAGGGTCTACTAGGTTTTAGTTTTCCTACCAATATGGATGGGGTAGAAAATGAAATAACATAACATACATGGTATATATAGCTTAAAAACACACTATGGGTAATAAACTAGAATTATACCCAACTATATCTATCATCTCTGGAACACCCGACATTAACTTTTAAGGACTGGATATCCTATATGCACAAAAATATATATGAAACATCGATTATTTATTTATTAAATCCTTAATTACTAGCCAAGTTCATACCCTCCTAGAATAATCAAACTGATCCCATGGTTTATCAAGCATTATCATTTGGAATTCCATCAGGTGTTAACCCCATCAGTTTAATTATTTACTTCATTATCATTATATATTTATAGGTACTATTTGAAACATCATAATCTACCATAAAACATATGAATAATCCAACCACAACTAGTGGCCTCATGGAGCGAGGAAAGGAAGGAAAAAACCAGTGACCTAGCCATCCAACCATTAGAGAAGTTTTAGTAATAATAAATAATACAACTTTAATAACATTAATGGGTATCCTCAACTTCATTCCATTCCATTTTTCCTAGTGTCATCCCCAACACCACTTTTAGTATCACCATGCATCTCACCATAATAGGCATCAACTAATTCAAAAAATCAGGGCCTCCCTACCCATGTATCAAAAACCATCATCCATTCCAGGTACACACCACAACACATAGTAAGGATCACATCCATATAAAACATAGAAAGAAGAAAAAAAAACAACAAATAGTTAGCAGTGAATATAGACCCTAAAAATCATGGAATATAGCCTTAAAAAGAAAAAGTATCTCTTAGACCCACAAATTTATATTTATCAAACAACCAGTTCCTTAGAATATTTTACCCTAAGACATTGGATATTAACAACAATGAATTATTTAATCATGCATCTATGCATAAATTCCAGTTTAATTAAACATAAAGAAATAAAATTTTATTTAATATGACTCTATTATTCTGACAATAAGAATTACAATCTCCACATTCTTTATCCAATACCATTAATATAAGGAAGAATTAATTAAATGAAACATGAAACTATCATTACATTTATTTCCATTAAAAATAAAAAGATTGGTTTATTTTAAAAATCCTCTTTAATTATATATCTAAAAACATTACTGGATTGATTTTGTATAACCATTTAAATTATAAAAAGCATACTAAACCATATAATTAACAAACATATTAACCAAAAAATAAACAAATATATCACACTATCTACTAAAATAAGAGTCAAACCATTTTCATGGTTTAAACTCAATAAAACATTAAAACCACAATCCATTTATTTTCAATATTCTGGTTTATTATTTATTATAATTAATTCCATCATCATCTAATGAAATAAATAATGTCAAATTTTCAACTAAACATAAAATAAAAGGAGAATATATGATTCCCCCACATTAATTTTTTGAATATCAATGATCTTTGCACAAAACTAGACCAATAATATTCAACTACTATATGAAGAAACACCACCAAGCCCAGGGAAAGATAATAGGAACCAAGAATTTGCAAACTAAAATAAAAAAAACTAACCCCCCACCCAAAGTGGGTTTATCCACCATGATAATATGAATAAAATAATGAATGAATGGTGAAATAAAATTGGAGGAAAATAGGTACCATGAACCCATTTAATTCGAATCCCCACAAACCATAGGTTGAAACCATAAGATATTAATCAAGGGGTTCCACAAGGTGGTAGAAAAAAAAAATCCAACATAAATAGCCTAGATGGAATCCTCCATGAGTGAAAATGAATATCCATACCCTACATTAACCGAATTCATATGGAAATCAAATGAATGCTCGAAGGAGTTTCATGGATTAGTTATTAGAGAAGAAGGTCCAAATTAAAGCTTCCATCAAGTCCCCTCATAATTCCCCATGTGTTTACGCCTTAAAACCAGTCATGATGCGGGATTATTAGTGAATGTTTATACTATCTTAATGATTCTTAATTCCACCATGGAATATCCATGATCATGGTGTTTCATGAACATATTATCCTAAAAATAGCCTACCCTATCATGCATTATAAAAACACAATCCTTTTACCCTTTCCATGAAATCCAAAATGTCTTTCCAATCCATTTCCACTGGCCATTTTAGATATAAATCCCTTCAAGACACTATGCCATATTCCACACCCATGTTGGTCATTTTATGCTTATTTGTTGAGTCAAAAGTCTTATTTTAACTTTTCTATTCATTTTTGTTTTTGAAATCACAAACTCTCTTTTCAAATGAATTCATATTTTGTTTTATCATGTTTTCTTTAAGTATTTTTTTTACATTTTCTCATTCTGATTTTCCTTATGCATAAAATTATTATCATACCCATGATTATTGTACCTATGATTATCATCAAGAACCCATATACGATTTACATCATACTCACTAATTATGATTTTCATCAGACTTGCTGATTACGATTACCATCATATACACCGTTCAGTACCATACTGAAAAGATAAATAATACTCATTGTCTTAATGAAAATCATCGTACTCATTTAATGTTCACATTTCTATTTTATTGGAAGAGATAAATTCTTTTTAGACTCATTTTATCATACGTAGAAAAAACATTGTATCAAAAGAAAAATCTTTTAATCAAAATGATGTTGTGTATTTTGTTTTGATATACATTATAAAATGACTTTTTTGTTTTAGTTACAAGATGACCGTTGGAGTGCCATGTGTCCAAGTCCCTCCAATCTTTTAGGTAAAAATCAGACCGTTGGAGAAAAACATGACTGTTGGATCCAACACCTATAAATACTAGGTCATTTGGATGATCTCAAAACTTTATAAGGAATTGATACTCTACAAGATCTCTTCCAAAAATTTCTTTGTGCAAAATCTTTGAAGTTATAAAGTTGTGAAAAACTTGTTCAACATACTTGTTATTTTCAATATATTTTATTTGTTGCATGTGATGATGATTGTTGGTGATTATGATCGAGGGATTCTGTGGATATGAAGACATCTGTTCCAATATTTTGCAAATTGAGGGCTTCTGAGGATAGGAAGATAGAGGTACCAATTACCTTCTTAATCAAGGTCTTGCGAGGATAACAAGACAGAAGCCAATCATTATATCAAGGGATTACCCTGGTGTGGGTAAGACAAAATTTATTGAAATTATAAATAAAGGGACCTTTATCCAAGGTTATTAGATACCCTTCTCTTTGGGTTAAAATAATTTGTTTCTTTTACATTTCCGCTTCTTTGTAATAAAAAGTGAATCATTTTATATATTAATTTTTATATTCATTATTTTAATTATCATAACCAATATGATTATCACACTTTAGTAATATAATCTAATTATGATATTTTCAATTATTCAATATGATTCAATACACTTTATGATTGAATCATTGTATTTTATTACTCTGATTATCGGAACAAGAGTGATTACGATCTTTTACACACTTACTTCGTTTAAATTGTTTCAACCATGAATATAATTAATATCATTTATGACATATGGATTATATTATCATAATAAAACCCGATAACGACAATTTTATAGCCAAACCCAAGACCCATTTTGTTTATTTTTTTAATACATTAAGATATTTTTTGAATAGATTTTTTTTAAATTATTTTAAACTAATTTACTTTTGATATAATTATGAAAAGTTTTTTAAACATACAATTCACCCCCTCTTGTATTGTTTTATCTTCATATACATTAATATCCAACAATAGGTATCAGAGTAGGTTTCCACTCCTTATATATTTTCTTACTTTACTGTTTCAAGTTAGTTATATTTCTCTTACAAACATTCTATTTATAAATACATGTTTCACTAATTTGTACTATGAAAAAAGAGATTTTTTATTATTTTAAAGATGGTAGGACTTAATTTCATTTAAATGAATAATATCAATCCTAAAATTCCACAAATTGTTTATAGTAATGATTATGAATATTAGAGAGACAGAATGAAGAATTTTGTGATCAACACTGGTGTTGAAAATTTTGTTATTCTGTCTGGTGAAAATAAAATCTTTGAAAAGGAAGTTAAACTATTTACCAACCAAAATAAGCAATACTATCATATGAATTTAAAGGTATGAAATACTTTTTTGTGTTCAATTACTAGAAATATATATATCCATATTTCATATTTCAAAGAAGGCAATAGTATTTGGAATAAACTAAAGATTACTCATTTTGATACATCTAAAGTGGTTGAGACTAGAAGAGTTATGCTAAGAGAAGACTATCAAGATTTTGAATTCCCTTACAGAGAAACTATTTGTAAGGTAAATCAAGGATTTATGATAATTATGAATAGTTTACAATCCATGAGAGAGAAATGACTAGATGATTAAACCCTTATTAATAAGATCATATACATCTTTCCTAATGAGTGGGAATCAAAACGAACTGTCATTGATGAATAAAGAAAGGTTACAAGTGTAACTCTTAATAAATTATTTGAAACTCTTTTAAAACATGAAAAAATATTGAAAAGGTATGAAACACACACTCACTGATTATGACATGAGTTTTACAAAAACTCAAACATTATGTGATAACCCTAGTTCCATAGCTTTAAGTAAAAACAATAGACATCAATCTTATGAAGAAAAAAATATATTAGGCATAAATTTCTTAGGGATCACACAATTAAAGAATATATTATTTTACAATTCACTACAATGAAAGAAAATCTTGTAAATATTTTTAAAAAACCATTACCTTTCGATAGGTTTGAATACATTGAACAAAATATCGTAAGGATAACTGTAAAGTAATCATTTATATCTATTTATTATTTAAATAATTTATTACATTAAGTTACTCATTCTCATAGGGGGATTATATATGTTTTTCTCTTTTATAATTTTTTTATTAAAAAATTTTTACATCATAATTTTTTTGGCACTAGAAAATTTCTCGACCCCACAAATTTCTTCGGCACCAATTTTTTTTTCATATTCAAAATTTTTTAAATGTTTTATTTTATTTTGAAGAAAAATCTATTGAAACCAAAAAATATATCTTTATATTTTTAAGGTATATTTTTTTAATTTTCAATTTGTTTTCTATACATTTATATTTGTTTTTATTCATTTTAAAATTCCATCAGATTCACTTCAAATGAATTTTTTTTATTTTTCATTAAAAAATATTCAAGAGATCATCTCAAATATTGGATCTCTTTGATCTAATCTGAACCATAGAATTTCAATGTTCATATTTCATTTTCCTATATAAAGGTACCCCTCCCTGTCCCACATCAGTTGTCTCTTTTCTACATCAAAGATCTACTGCTCCTCAAATAATCAAGTTCGATAGTCACCATACTCAGTGTATTAAATCATACTCATGTCTCAGTATTTAGAAACTTATCCAAATGAAATGATGCTAAAATATTTCTCAAAGATGAAGTTATTCTAGGAAATATTGATTACTATAGAGTTCTATGACAAGTACGATTCTTATCTATAAAGGATCATTTAGTTTCAATAATGGGAGTCAGTATGTGTTGAGAAACCTAAAAACCAAGATCTAATCATTATATATGAAGTGATACAGTAATAAAAATATGTGAAGGTTAATGAATAAAACTTTAAGAAATCTATTCATGTTTATGTTAGTGAATTCAATATGTTAGAAAAGGAAGTAGCAGATTTCCTAAATGTTCCATTAAAGGGAGATTCATTTTTTTCCATCGCATAAAATGCCAAAATAAAAGGGAACATTTATAAAGGAAAGGGATGAGAAATATATTTTAAAGATTCATAAAGATAAAGGAAAAATACTCACCTATCAGATGATAATAGAATAATTTCACTCTGGATGTAAGGTTTACTAATTCATAGGAGTGGTGATAGAGAAACTCTCAATGTTTTAGATGTTCTTATACTTGACTATCGTGTGAATATAAGGAAGATCAACTTAATGGGTTACATCTTTTTAACCACTAATAATCTCAAGTTCGGTGTAGTCAAGTCCCTATTGATCATCTTTCCAGTAATTATGAGTAATTTCGTTCATTAAATTTTGAATTTTTCATTGTAGCAGGAACTGTAGCAGCGATGATAATATAGCAGCCGAGGTACTGTAGTGGTGGCGGTACTGTAGTATGTACTATAGCAGTACTATTCATCGAAGGGACCTTTGGGACAAAAAATGGGCTTTCGGACCTTGCATTTAGACTACTTGGTCTTGGAACTTTAAGGTATGTAATGGGTCTCACTCTACTTAGTAAAAAAGAGGTATTTTCTTTTAATAATAAATGAGACTTTTGCCCTAACATTTAAAAAAATATTACTCATAATTTAATACCATGAAATTTGTGAATTATTTGGATTAGTGATGAGACAATAAGAAGAATGAAAATTCATTTTGATTCATAATCTAAAAAGTTCATTAAAGATATTGAAGTTAAAACTCCAAAAGAGATAGTTGGAGGAATCCAGGGAATACCAAAACAATCTGTATCGATTATTTCAGAAAAAGAAAACAAATCCAAGTTTAATTTTGTTATAAATATAAATAATAAAAGTGTAACTAGTAAATAAACAACAGTTAAGTGGAGAAAGGAATAAGCTAAAAGGAAATAAGGAGAACTGAAATTTAGTCTCAATCCTGCTGAATCTCTTCTTGAAAATATTTGGGATGATAAAAATCTAAAAGAAAGTTAGAAAAAAATAAAGTGATGAAGAGAAATAAAGATACCTTTGAAATTGATAAGTTAATTAAAGGAGTAGAAACATAAAGTGTTTAAATAAGTGTCAAGGAATATTTTCAAAAATAATTAATAACTCCCTCTGATCAAAACAAATGAAATAAGAAACAAAAAGTGGGAGAAGAATTGGTACCATTAAAAGTTTATAAATAATAAGTTTCAGGAGATCAAGAGGAAAAGGAATTGTGTCAGATAGATGAATATTTAAATTAAGAGGAAGAGAAAAGAGAATAAAAAATTCAAGTAGAAAAAGAAGAATAAGAATAAAAAGAAGAAAAGTAATAAGGACAATAAAATGATAGAGATGAAGAAGAAAAGTATCTATATGATAACATTACTAGGAAATCCTCAGATGCAACTTCCTGTAAGATACCTTCCATAGAAGGAAAAACCTCATAAAAAAACACAATAGTTAAAGTCATTTATATATCTAATAAGTATGAAAAATATATATCTGATTTCAATTGGAATTAGAATTCATATGATGAAGGTGCCGAAAGTCATAGTGCATAACTTCTTAATTATGAGAAAGACACTAACTCAGATCAGACTATCTATTTAAAAAGAGATCAATATACTATCCAAGAACTGATAATAATTGAAAATGAAATCCCATATTTACCAATAATATAAGGGAAAATTGATTTTTTTGCAGAAAATAAAAACAAGTGATCAGACTTCATAAAGCATCAAAGAAAAATACTGATGAAACTTGAGGCCGATTTCAAAGTATTGGAAGAAAGCACCAAAGAGAACATGAAGGCTTGTAATAAAGTTATACAATGGTCACATAAGTTTTTTTTTGAAATTTTAATACTTCATGAATAAAAAATTAATGATCTTAAAGGACTTTTGAATGAACTATCAGATGCATTCAACAAGTTACAAAGTGATACTGCTCAAAAATTGAAAATGGTTAGAGGGTCAGATAAAATTAAGTCTGAAGATTTAGAAGTTATTGAAAAAACGTTGGATGTTGTTTAGTTAAAGATATTTATTTTTAAGGATGGGATTATTGATTTGAAAAATTAGGCTGTTTTGATAAATGATAGGTTTCAATGACAAGAAAAGTCAAACAAATCCCAGGAAGATAAGATTCATGCTCAGGAAGTTCAAATTTGTTCTCTAAAAGAGAAGTTGAAATACTAGGAAGAAGTTATTCATAACCAATATCAGTTTTTTTCATATGAGTAAGATAATTTTCAGAATCAACAAGAGTTACTTGATAATATCCTGGAATACATGAAAGAGTTCAAAAAAATGAAGATGACTATTTTGGATGTTATGAATAAAGGCAAGGAGAAAGAGAATGAAAATAAATGAACTATTTTGAACTCTTGTTTTTTATTTTAAAAACCTTTAATGAATGTTTTTATCACATATATACTTTTTATTGAATGTTTCCATTTTTTGGATGAATTTTCTTTCATCATTTTTTAGATTATCAAACACTTTATCTCTTCATATATTTTGTCTCTTTATCCCTTTTTTACGTATTAAAAGAACTTCCTTATTCATTTTTGGAAATCACAAAGGGGGAGAATGTTTTATAAAAGGGTATAATGTCTTATATAGGGGGGGAACGTATTTTAAAGGGGGATAAATTCTCATAAATGGGAAAATGGGAGAATAAAAATTACAAAAGGAGAATAATTTTATAAAGGGGGATAATTTTTCTATAGAATATGATCTTTAAGTATTTATTATCCTAAGAAAGATGGTAGTAGTATTCAAATCATATTAAAAAGAGTTTTAAAACTCAAAGGGATATAAGTATAACTGTTCACTTATGAATAAAAATACTATTTACTTTTTTAATTCTATATTTTTTTTAACTTGTGGTTTGTGATTTCCAAAATGGGGGAGATTGTTGAGTCAGAATTATTCTTTTGATTTTTCTATTCCTTCTTGTTTTTTAAATAAAAAACTCTCTTCTCAAATGAATTCATGTGTTTTAGCATGTTTTCTTTAAGTATTTTTGTTTTAAATTTTTTCATTACAATTTTCTTTATGCATATGATTATTATCATACCCATGATTATTGTACCTATGATTATCATCATGACCCTAGATATGATTTACATCATACTCAATGATTACAATTTTCATCAGAATCAATGATTATTAGTTCCATCATACACACCACTTAGTATCACACTGACAAGATAAATCATACTCACTGTCTTAACAAAAATCATCATACTCATTTAATGTTCACATTCCTATTTTATTGTAAGAGCTAAATTATTTTCAAAATCAAATTATCGTACCCATAAAACAACATCACATCGAAAAGGAATATATTTTAATCAAAATGATGTCGTGTATTTTGTTTTGATATACATTATAAAATGTTTTCATTGTTTTAGTTACCAGATGAATGTTAGAGTGCCAGGTTTCTAAGTAACTCCGAATTTTTAGGAGAAAATCAAATTGTTGGAGGAAAATATAACCGTTAGAGCCAACACCTATAAATACAAGGTCATTTGGATGAGCTCATGACTTTTTGAAGAACTGATACTCTATGATAGCTCTGCTCAAAATTACTTTGTGAAAAATCCTTGAAGTGATCAAGTTGTGAATATCTTTTTCAGTATACTTGTAATCATTTATAGATTTTATTTGTTTCATGCGACAATGATCGTTGTTTATTACTATTGAGGGATTCCGTAGATAAGAAGACAGACATACCGATCTTTTCCAAATCGAGGGCTTCCAAGGCTAGAAAGATAGAGGTTCCAATTATATTCTTAACAAAGGGCTTGTGGGGATAGTAAGAATGAATCCAATCATCATTTTGAGGGCTTACCCTAGTGTGAGTAAGACATAATTTCTTGAATGTATAAATAAAGGGACCTTTATCCAAAATTACTGAAAACCCTTGTCTTTGGGTTAAAATAATTGTATTCTTTTACATTTCCTCTAATTTTTAATAGATTGTGAATCATTTTATATATTCATTTTTCTATTTCTTATTTTTATTATCATAACCAATCTAATTATGATACATTAGTAATATACTCTAATTAGGATATTTCAATTTACTCAATACGATTCAATACGCTTTATGATTGAATCATTGTATTGTATTACTTTGATAATCATAACCATAGTGATTAAAATATTTTACACACTTACTCTATTTAAATTGTTTTAACTGTGAATACGATTAATTTAATTTATGACCCATGGATTAATTTATCACAATAAAACTTGATTACAATACTTTTATAACTAAACCCAGGACCTTGTACGATTAATTTTTTAATAAATTAAGAGGTTTTGTGAATTTAATTAGTTTAAATTATTTTTGACTAAATTCATTTTGGGATAAAAACAAAAAGTTTTTAAACCTACAATTCAACCCCTGTTGTATTGTATCATCTACATATACATTATAATCCAACTATTTTACACAACATTAATACACTATGCCCTAAAATAACCTTCAAAATGGCTTGAAAATTCATTTTTCTGGTCATGTTGCACCAACATCATAATAAAGGTAAAAAATGTCCTCCAAAACACCCTCTACTAAGGTTTGGAGACCTTTTCAAAGGATAAAACATGTTTAATCTCATCCTTAAAAAAATACGTGTTAAACCATAAAGGAAAGTTTAGTAAGTTTTATACCATCACATTAGATACCTATCAAAATATTTTTTTCCTCAATAATTAAAACCAAACTTGAAGAGAGGGGAAATAAAATGGGTCATCCGAATAGCCTCCCTCTGAGATACATCTCATGAATATAGCTAAAAAAGGATCTCAACCACCTCACATAGAGGAACAAGGAAAAAAATATTTCAAAACCAACAACTATATCCCAAAAATTATCCTAGTAGACATACTTCTCAAATAAGAGTAAGGAAAAAAAAGTATCATAGAAGATATAACCATCTCATAAACTAGATAAAGTTAAGCATAAATAAAAAACCATCACTATAAGAGAAGATCAACAATTTAAAAACCTAAGATATTGAGTATGTATCTTTGAATATTGTTCCCATGTTCTCTTCTCCATCCCAAATTATTACAACATGACATAAACTAAGGGAATATCACACTCATGATACACTTTCTTATATCCATCCTACATCTTTACAGGCCATTATTTTAAGGTCATATCATAGTCAAAATATATCTCACCCAATTGATGATGTGAGAGTCATCATGAAGGTAATGAATAAGATGTGAAAAAAATGATGACATCATGTATCTGGATCTTCAATGGGAGTAGTTCTATATGATACACCATTACTCCAACATGATCCAATACCTCAAAAGGCCCTACAAGCTAAAGAGAAATGTTACACCCATTTCCAAACCTTCACTGCCCATGACAAGGAGTCACTATCAAGAAAACATGATATAGAAAACCACACTTTTTATATATAGATATTACATCTTTAGAGATAAATATTCAATATATTTCACAAATACATGCCCAAGGGCAGTAAAGGTTTAGTGTATTTTGAGACTAGATACACAATATTCAAATTTCATGAATGATTATCAACATCTACCATAATTATCTTCCCAAAATTACTGTTCTTATAAATACCCTACCTAAATCCTTTCTTCAAAAATCTGTTAAAGAAAACATAAGAAAGGGAGCTCTTAGATTCCCATTAAGTGGAAAAAGGGAGATATCAATAATAAATTAAGCATAAGATGAGCATAAGGGTATGATAACATAAGATTAACTTTTTTAAACTATACCCTGCATATCATATATCATAATCTTGATTCATGGAATAATATTTGGTAGTTTATAATACATATATCATATAGAAATAAAATAATATAAGTTATGCGTGTATAAAAATGGCATACACATAACCATAAAAAATCATTTAAGTATTCAAGTCTCACTGCCCAAACTATCATAGTGGATTGGGTTCAATTCTTAATGCTTCATATAATTATTCAAGTTTCACTCCAAATACTATAAATGTATATTGGGTTCACTCCCCATTCCATAGTCAAGGTTCACTCCCAATACTATCATATTCAGTAGAGTCCCTTACTAAACAGGGTTCAAATGTCTCATAATCCTAATAAATTAATATGTGTGCAAAAATATCCGAAAACATTCATTTTATCAACATATAATAATAGTGGAAAGGAAATGGGTTTCATAATCATTTCATCATTATATAACCCATGGAAAATAAAAAAATTACATAAAAATTTCGTCATTATAATGACTAACCATTTAGAGAAAGAATAATAATGGTATCCTTGGATCATATCCTCAGTAAAGAAAAATTAACATCAAAGTATTTCATCATAGATGAAAATTTTATTAAAATGATAACTAGAACATTTATTCAGGTAAATAATCATTACAATTTTAAATCTCTTATTTAAAATAAAAAAAAATTCCCCAATATGATGGAAAAAAATTTGAATGAAAATAAAATTTTAATATTGTAATAGAAGCTTCAATTCATTTAGAATTCATGAAAATGTGAAATTTATTTCAATACATGTACATTAAAACAAATGTTTCTTTCATATTTTTTTTAAAATTCAAAATAAATTAATTCATAAAATGAAAAAAATATCACTTTTAAATATTTTTTTCAAAAAAGTTATAAAAGGTAAACAATGAAATTAAAAAATAATAGGATAATATTATCAATATTATTGATTTTTTTTAATGAAAAAAAATAAATGGATCAAAAAGTTTCCCAACCAAAGAGGAAATAAAGTATGTTTTTATTAAAATAATTTTCTCTATAATTTAATCCAAAAAATAGAGTAAAATGGTTCTATTACTTGAATATTAAATTAGTTATTATAGGATAAGAAAATTAATTAGATTCATGAGAGGTAAATCATTAAATTTCATTATCAAACACTTAATCATAATCAATCTCGGTAGACAATGATATTGTGACATAAAACCATTACCACTTTGTTAACTTTTGAATCGAAATACTTGTGAAGAATTAATATCAAATGAAACATTAAATATCATGAATATAAGGATAATCATGATATAAATTTTCAAATATGAAGTATATAAACCTCATAAACATAAATTGGTGCACAACATCAACTATGTCTTAGAAAAACAATATAGAGATAAAAAACCCTTACCGCTGTTTTAATATTTGAATCAAAATATCATGAAATAGAGAACCTTAAATGGATTTGTATATCCATATAATTTTCTTGAAAATAATCATAAAAAAAATTCATTGTAAGTATATATACCATAGAATAGAAATAAGTGGTGAATATATCATATGTCTCATATAAATAAAAGTGAGAAAAAACCCCCTTATCTGATGTTTAACTTTCTTAAAAAGCACCCCAATTTCCTTAATAATAAATTTAAATTTAATACAATTATTTACCAGAGTCTTATAAATTCTTATAATATAATATACGATACACTTATAATATTTCCACACCCATTTATTAAAATATTTTTTAAATATTTGTTTACAGGTTTTAATGATTTATTTTTTCATGAGGATTTTGGCTCGATAGTTATGATCCTTTTACTTTGATCATGGTTTAATTATCCCCATAACATTAATAATGATATAAATATCACATTATATATATATATATATATATATATATTTAGAGTCATCCATAAATGGTAGAGATAGAAAAATAAATTACACAAATAATGGAAATGGTGGTTTATATGTAGGCATGAATGCTATTTTCAGTTTTGAATATATAGAAAAAAAGAAAGAAAAATAATAAGTAAACATTTAATAATAATAATTATATAATATATATTCATTAAATTTATTTTTATTATCATAAAATTAAATAGGAAATAAAAAAAATCACATCGCTTCGTGGATGTGGTAGTCTACATGCAAGCCCGAGTAATTTTATTATATTCCAAAGGATGAGAAAGTAAAAAAAGAATATATGATATTATAATTAGATAAGTATAATAATTTAATAAATATAATATATAAACATTAAATCCATCATAATAACCATCCATGATTTTTTTATGGAAAATGAATTGTATCACTATGTGGAGGCGGTAGTACACACATACAATGAAGGGATACTTTCACTTCCCATTTTATAAAAAAGAAGTTTAATAAAGGTGGATAAATAATAATAATAATATTTTAGTATAGTTAGGATACTTATGTTATTATTTAATGATGAATACCATATACTTATGGTAGGTTTAAAAATAAATAAATTGAAAGAGGTCGGGTAAGATGATTACCTCTTCTTCAGTAGGCCTCCTTTACATCCCTTCTTAAGGACCCTTAGATTGGTCTTTTAAGAAGAAATGAACCTATACATGATGATTAGGTAAGTTTATAAGATATATTGGAAGGGTTTGGTTAATATATATGGCTCATGGAGGTTTAAATAAAATATAGAATGGGTTTCCTTTTATAATGGACCAAAAGTATATATATAGAATTAATAAGAAGAATTATATATAATAAATACTTTCCATGTACAAGCAGAACCATGTAGACATGATTACTAATATAATATTTTTTATGGTAGGAATAAATTTAACAAATAAAATTTGGATAGGTTTAAGTGGTATTTTAATCCTTATTTTTTATTTATACCCTTTGTTAAAAAAATTAAACCTTAACCGTGGTAAAGAATTTTTCAATATTCAATGGTTATAATTTTACATATAAGATAAAAACTGGCTCATAAATATACAAGTGATTAATTTTTTTACCATATCATATCCACCTTTTTCTAGTTAAATATTTTGATGATTTTTATATAATTTAATAAAATAATATATCCATAAAATATCATTAATGTCATTCTTGACCCTATTCATTTAATTTGACATTAATGAAATAAATAAAAATATAGAATTTGAATATAATATTTTAAAACATAAATAATATCTTATTTTTGTTTATAAAAATCATGGAATCAAATAATTCATCCAAATTTTATGAATTTTAATATTTTTAAAATTATTTATTTTAATTTTCTACTACTTAAACAAATATTGTTTCAACATTGTGTAAGATATTAATATAATTATACCATTACTAAAAATTAAAAATAAATTCCCATCTTAAAAATAAATTAATTTTGTTTAATATAAACTTTTATATTCGATCACAACATATTTTTGTCCCTATGTTGATATATAAAATAAATTAAAATCAAGAGAGTGATGTTTTGGAACTTTCTTTACTTAAAATTATATAATTGACATTACTAAGGACAAATTGTACAAAAATTATATATATTAAAATTTAGTATGTATATGGTCAAATTAATCACATGATATGAAATAATGGAAATTTTTGGATTAATTTTTAATAACTTATGACATTGTTTTTAACCTTTATTACCCAATTTTCCCTTTACCATGCTGATAAAATCTACCACGGTAACAATTCATAATGCTCAAAAATAAAAGAGAAATATTTAACAAATTTATACCATATGATTCCAAATATAGAATCCATATTATAAAATTAAATTCCTATAAGTTTTAGAAAATGATTTAATAATAAAATTGAAAAATGTGGTGAAATTTGTTTCCTAGAAAATTGTATTTTTAATCCTAAAAATTTAATAATATCAAAATCCTTTAAATTTAAAATTATATTGTAATTAATTATATTATTTTAAATTAATTGGATCATATGTCACTTTAACAAAAAATAAAATAATACTTTTAAATTAATTGATTTAAAGAAAAGAAATGATAGTTTTACAAAAAACATTATTTTTCACTATTCACTGAAAATATTTTTTCTACCAAAAATCCAAAAATTCTGCCTAAGTTAATATTTACATTTTGATTTAAAAAATTATATAAATTTCAGATAATAATATTATTTTAGTTTATCATTATTCTTTTAAAATCATTTTTGTGCATAATGAAAGCAATCAATGGAATTCGATTTATTTAAAGAGAAATATATCATAAAATATCAGTGTTACTTTATAATCCATTAAAATGAATTTAGACATAGAAATTTCATCATTATGATACAAAAAATAAGATATATTTGCTTCATTACATCATTGGGTTCCCATGTTATAGCGACCCATACTTTACATACGTTGTTAATACTTCAAAATTGAATCATACTTATTACAACATATAACAAAACCATGAAAGGACCGTATAGGTATAGTGTCTTTAGAAACTGGGAAACATAAACAACTGGTTCATAAAGCATCAACACTGTCTCCCATTTATTTCATCATATCTATAGTCCCTTTTTGGCATATCTTACTTAATAACCTTCTTCCTGACTTGGGGAAAGAAAACATACAAAAGGGTGAGCTCAAATGCTCAGTAAGGGTAAACAAAAGAAATATCAATCACATTAAATTCATAAGAACATAACATTTTGGAAATCTTACCCTGCAAAAGAGTTCATAATTTCATAACATGGGATAAATCATGGTAGTGAAATGTAATCCCAATAACCATAACTTAAAACATGAAACTTTGTGGCATACACACATAATCATAGAGAATCATTTCTTATTAGTCAAGACTCATTTCCAAGACTATCTTAGTGGACAAAGACTATTTCTGAACCGAGTTCACTCCTCATTTCAGTCCGATTTCACTGAACCGGTTTAACCTACCATTCTAGCCATGTCTATCTCATGAGATATAAAATCTTTACCCAATGCATTGGAGGGAGATATAGGTCCCACCCATCCCATAATGATACCATTCCTATGTGTGCCACAAAATCATAAATCATACATCATTGCATAACCCATGTAATAAAAATGGGATTCTTAAACATCGTGACATCATAAAACAATTCATATAAGATAAAGGAATTCATAAAAATAATTCCACCACAACATAATCAAATCAATGTAATAATAGGGATAGAAACAGAACCCTATAATATCTTAGATGGAAAATAATTTTGATAAAACACTTGAACTCCATTTTTGAGGAAAATATCCTTTTTACTTCAAAAACATTTTTCCTTTCTTAACATGTCATACAATTTTAAAATAAAAGAATTTGATTAAAAATAAACATGAAAACTTGTAAAGGAAGCTTCTTGGAAATAATGTTTTAAAAATCCATTCATTTCATATAAGTTTTAAAAAAACATTCTTCTTGTACTTTTGTCGGAAAAGTCAAAAAGTACCTCGTACGAAAAAAGACAAAAGATTACTTTCATATCCTTTAATAAAAACTTACCGATGGGTAAAATTGGATTTAAACAACTGTAGGTGGATGGAAATAATATTACATATTGAGGAAACATGGATGTGTATGATAAAATACACCCCAGTAAATACCAAAGTATAAACAATCTCGGATAAAAATGAGATTGTGATATTTTCCCTTACCTTAGGTCCGATTTGCTTCGTAGTGTCCAAAACTCTTGTATAATGATTTAAATAATGTTATTGACTTATTCCAGAATCATACTTATTGTTATGATATCATATATGGTCATATTCTTAGCTTCTTATTAGTAATATTTCATTACTACTTGTTATTCGGGTGTTTATTACTATTTTGTTCTTATGCGTGTTTTGTCTAATAAATTCTTATTCCTATCTTTAGATTATAGATAACTCATTTCCAGAATGGTATTAGTGTACTATATATCATATTTATTCATTAAATTCATTTATATAATCATTATTCAATGAAGATCATGTAGAACGAATCTCATCACATCGTGGAGACGGTATTCCGTACGTACGCACGAGCGATGATATTGTTCCCTTGATCGTGGAATTGTATTGGAGTGTATGTATACTATTTCAGAATCAATAACACTTTAAAATAATAATATATAGTTATTTATTTGCACCATTATACCCATCCAAGTATGGTGGTAATGGAAAATAGATTACACCACGGCGTGGAGATGGTATTCTGTACATACGCACGCACAATGATTTTGTTTTCCGTAGGATGGATAGATGGTGAAATAGGGTTGTTTCATACTTATAATAACATATAAGTATATGAGTGATACTGATGTTATTAATTCATAATAAAATAACTAAAGAAGAAGAATTAGAAGAAGAAATAAAGTTGAAAGAATCGGTAACGGACATTACCTCTTCTTTGAAGCGCCTCTTTGAGACCTCCTCTTAGGGCACTAAAATTGGTCTTTGAAGAAGACCAGGAACTATAAGATGTTTCTAGGGAAGTGTGGAAGTGAAATGGGTAGGGATTGGTCGAGCTTGAAGGCTCAAATTGGTGTGAGGAGGAAAGGGAGGTGGTGCCCTTTTATACGGGATGAGAGGGGCACCTTTGGAAATATAAGAAATATTAGTTTATATTAAATCCCAACCCCACATAAAAACTTCAAAAATGACTCATATCCAAATATTATATGATATAGGGTTGTAAGATCATCAAAAAATAAAATTTAGACATGTTAGAACTTTATTTTAAACATTATCAACTTGATTTATCCTTATTTATCAATTTAATTTTACTTGTGGTAAAAATATTCTAAATTTTAAATTATTACAAATAATTATATATGTGTTGTGAATTTTCTATAATTTGACACTTTATGACATTTTCGACCATATAAATTTTAATTTATAATTTTTAAATATTTTTGTGATTTTTAAACAATTTTATAATATGTTATTTTTATAAAATAACAATAGTGTCAATTTTGACACTATTCATTTATTTGAATTTAAATAAAATATATAAAGGATATATGTTCGAACTAAAAGCTTTAATAGATTCATAAAATATCATATGTATATATAAAATTAGTGGATCACATTAAATAGTTAATATAATATTTATTTTAATATTTTTAAAACCATTTATTTGATATTTTAATTAATAATATAATTTCAACATCACTATTGTGTCATAATTAATGATAATTATTTAATCCCTAAAAATTATAAATAAATTCCTATTATGTAGATAATTTTATTATATTTCTAGATACTATTCATGTTCAAATTTTCATTAAGTTTATCACTAAAGTAAAATTATTATACTTATAAGATTTAAGAAAGTGACATGTTGTCACATTCGTTGGTTTTAATAATAATTAAATTATTTTCATGGAAAAAAGTCCATTAAATGAATCTAATCCAACCCTTAGGTGATATGGGTTGAATTTTAGTCATCCAATAGGATTTTGGCAGGTGTTAGGGTAATTTTATAATCTTATATTTACCCTTAATTACCCGATTTACCTTTAACTATGGTAAATAAAATTTACCATAGTTACTATTCATAATGCCCAAAAATAAAAAGTAGCCTATTGAAATAATTCAGACCCACTAATTCCAAATATAGAATCAATTTTTCAAAATTCAAAACATATAAGTTGCATTAATTAATTTAAAATAAATCCCGTTGTTAAGAAAATGGGTTTTAGAAGTTAAAACATTGCCAAAGATTGAAATGTTTTTACCTATGAATTCAATTTGAAATTAATTATAATGATATAAATTATATTAAATGGTAAAAATATATTCTATTTATACTTTAAAACCATTAAATATTATAATTTAACCATATAAATTATCTCAATGAAAAACATTGTTTTTAATTAAAAATTAGCATATTTTTACTATTCATCAAAATATGAAAGTTATCAGAAAAATATCAAAAATTTATCCAAAGTAAATTTTTATATCTTGATTCAAAAGAAGTATTTTATTTTGTCAAATTTAACTTATAAAAATGTCAAAAAATAGATTTAATGTGGGTGTGCCATCAAAAGGCGGCAAAACTGCATTTTTTGAAAAAAATACTTATTTTACCCGAACAATTTATTTTGTTCTTTTACCATGTTCTAGAAAATGTGTAAGATGAATAATAAAATTCAAAATATATTTAATACTATTCATAACTGCTAGTTTATAATAATATATCGTTGTTTAGTGAAACCCGGTATTGCGTACTACACACGCTATCGAGGAAGGTCGCGATTGCGTGTAATGCAAGCCAAGTCCATATTGTGTGCTGTGAAAGATTCATTTGGTGTTGCGTATAACATAAGACATAAAAAAAATATTTCTCATAAAATCTCAGGGTGTTATATTCTACCCCCCTTAAAATGAATTTCGCCCTTGAAATTCGTCACTTCATTACAAACAGATGAGGATACATCTCCCTCATCATATCGTCAAGTTCCCATGTAGCTTCTTCTAATTGTTGGTTCCTCCATAAAACATTCACAAAGAGAGTGGTCTTGTTCTATAAAATTTTTTCGCTACAATCCAGAATCTCTATCAGTTGTTCTTCATAAGAAAGATCTTGCTCTAGTGGTACAACTTCTGAGTTGAGTACATGTGAAGGATCAGGTATATACTTTCTCAGGAGATATACATGGAACACATCGTGAACTTGAGAGAGATTCGGTGGAAGTGCCAATCGGTAAGCTACCTTCCCAACACGATCTAGAATTTCAAAAGGACCGATATATCTAGGGCTCAACATTCCCTTCTTTCCAAATCTCATGACCCTCTTCCAGGGAGATATTCGTAATAACACTTTATCACCCACTTCAAACTCTAGGTCTTTTCTTCAGTTGTTAGCATAACTTTTTTGTCGACTATGAACTGCTCTTATGTGTTGTTGAATAGATCTGACCTTTTCTGCCATTTCATCAACAAGATTAGGTCCTAATAGATTTCTTCCCCCAACTTCATCCCAGCAAGTTGGAGTCCTGCATTTATTTCGATAGAGAGCTTCATAAGGAGCCATCTGAATACTGGAGTGAAAGCTATTATTATAAGAAAATTCCACCAAAGGTAGGTGTTGATCCCAACCACCTTTGAAATCTATAGAGAAAGATATCAACATATCTTCAAGATTTTGAATTGTTCTCTCAGACTGACCGTCTGTCTGAGGATAATAAGCAGTGCTGAAACTCAACTCTGTATCCAGAGTATGCTAAAGACTTCGCCAGAACTTTGAGGTAAACCTCGGATCCCGATCAGATATAATAGAAAGTGGTACTCCATGAAATCTTACCACTTCCTTTACATATATCCTGGCAAGATGATCTAGATAGAAATCCTATCTAATAGCAATGAAGTGTGCAAACTTTGTAAGACGATCAACTATGACCCAAATAGCATTATTGCCTTTGGATGTTTTAAGAAGTCCAGTGACAAAGTCCATAGTGATGTTTTCCCATTTCCATTCTAGTATGGGTAATGGTTGTAACATCCCCTTAGACTTCTGTCTCTCAGCATTAACTTGCTGACAAACCAAGCATCGAGAGACATATTCAGAAACATCTCTTTTCATGCCATCCCACCAGAAGTACTCTTTTAGGTCCTTATACATCTTCGTGCTTCCAAGATGAATAGAGAATTAAGAACTATGAGCCTCATCCAACAGCTCCTTATTTAATTCGGGGATGTGAGGAACACAAACCCGATTCCTGAACTTTATTATCCCATCACAATCAAGGTTGAATTCAGGAACATTTCTCACCTTCTTTTGTAAATCGAAATATTCTTTCTGTGCCTCTTTAATCTTCACATGTATAGATGGTTGAACATTCATTTGAAAAAGATAAGATTTCTCCCCTTCCATTAAAATTCCAAGATCCATCCTTTGTAAATCCATAAATATTGGATCTTTTTTGATCCTCATCATGGATAAGCTAGCATGGTCTTGTTGACTTAATGCATCTACTACCTTGTTTGCTTTCCCAGGGTGGTAATGAATTGAGCAGTCGTAATCCTTAATCAGCTCCAACCATCTTCTTTGACACATATTCAGCTCCTTTTGTGTGAAAATATACTTTAAACTTTTATGATTAGTATAAATATCACACCTTTCACCATAAAGGTAATGCCTCCAAATCTTTATGTAAAGATTACCACAGCTAACTCCAAATCATGAGTTGGGTAATTTTGATCATGGATTTTCAACTGTCGTGAGGCATAAGCTATCACCATATCAATTTGCATGAGAACACACCCTAGTCCCTTCATGGATGCATCACTTTAGATCACAAACCTTTCTCCACTGCAAGGTAGTGTGAGCACAGGTGCACTGGCTAACCTTCTTTTTATCTCTTTGAAATTCTCTTCACATTCCTCCATCCAAACAAACTTAACTCCTTTTCGAGTCAACTTGGTGAGTGGGTTAGATTACCTTGAAAAGTATTTCACAAAACATCGTTAATATCCATCCAAACCAAGAAAACTTCCGATCTTAGTTATTGTTGTTGGTCTTTACCATCTTTTGATAACCTCTATTTTTGCTGGATCCATAGATATCCCCTCTTTTGAGATTATGTGACCCAAAAATGCAACTTTTTTAAGCCAAAATTCACACTTGGTAAATTTGGCATAAATCTTCTCCTTTATGAGGGTCTTTAATACAATTCTCAAGTGATCTTCATGTTATTCCTTTATCTTTTAATAGAAAAGAATATCATCTATAAAGACTACCACAAACTGATCAAGATAGTCTCTAAAGACTCTATTCATCAGATCCATGAATATAGCAGGGGCATTAGTAAGACCAAATGGCATCACTATAAATTCATAGTGTCCATACCTTGTACGGAAAGCCGTCTTTGGTATATCCTCCCTTTTGACCCTTAATTTATGATACCCTGAACGAAGATCAATCTTGGAAAAGTATTGAGCTCCGCATAGTTGGTCAAATAGGTCATTAATGCATGGGAGAGGATATTTTTTCTTGATAGTGATCTTGTTAAGTTTTGGATAATCAATGCAGAGTCTCATTGATCGATCTTTCTTCTTAACAAATAGAATAGGTGCTCCCCAAGGTGACGCACTAGGGCGTATGAATCCTTTATCAAGATTCTCTTGGAGTTGCTTCTTCAATTCCAGCAACTCAATTGGGGCCATTCTATAAGGTGTCTTTGAAATAGGTAAAGCACCCGGTACGAGTTCTATTGAAAACTCAAATTCACGATTTGGTGGAAGACCTGCCAATTCCTCCGGAAAGACATCATAAAATTCCCATACAATGTGCATATTATTAATTGTGAGTTTCTCTCCAACCATTTAAGATAAATAACCTTCATTTAGTGGAATCAAGACCCATAAGATAGAAGAAATTTCCACGGGAAGGTTATGTTCATCCTTGCATCGATAGACGATCATAGATTGATCTGGAATATGAAATGTGACTTCCCTTCTTTGGCAATTGATATGAGCTCCATATAAAGAAAGCCAATCCATGCCAAGAATCACATCAAATTCCACTATAGGAAGGATCACAAGATTTGCAGGAAGCACTTTCCCACAAACTTCAATCGAAGAAGAATTGTAAACTTTTGATGCGACTGTTGTGCCATTAGGAGTTGTCACAGACAACTCAACATCTAATTGTTGAGGTAATACAGTGATACCGTTAGAAAATTCTTCAGAAATAAAAGAGTGGGTGGATCCAGAATCAAATAAAACATTTTCTACTTTAGAGTGGATGGTAAGTGTACCTCTCACCAATTCGTTGTCGTACTCCACATAGCCAATAGTAATTTCATGTGACTTTCCTTTATCTTTGGCCTTAAGAGTTTGTTGACGTCGATCATCATCATTAACCCTTGGATTTGGGCACTTATTGGCATAATGCCCCATCTCCTTGCACTTGAAACATTGAAGTGTAGTAGGTTTATTCTGTGCATCCCTTCCCTTTTTTACATCATTAGACATATTCTTCCCATTATTTCGACATTCAATTGCCCGATGACCTTCTTTTCCACACTTATAACATTTTCTTGTCCCCTTAAGACAATTTCCTTCGTGTTTCTTTCCACACTTTGAGAATAAGGGAAAAATAATCTTCTTTTCAGTGTGGTCTTTATATTTTCCTTTGAATTCCATTTTCCTCTTCTTATCAAACCCATGTGACTGATGGGTTACACCAATGTCCATATCAACCTTGAGAGCACATCGAACAATTTCCTCGTAGCTATTGAAGTCCCTTATGGATAAAACCCTTCAAAGACTCGGTTTTAGGCCACTAAATAATCGATCGATCATACTCTCAGGTTGGATAATAATTCTAGAAGCGTACCTTGAAAGTCTTGTAAAATTTGCTTCGTAGGTACCAACGGATTCATCATCCTTTTGCTTCAGTTCAATAAAATCCTTCCCCATCTTTGTTCGAAGAATACGAGGGAAATAATTATTGAAAAATATGTTCTTGAACCCTTCCCATTCCATGGACTCAATTTCATCCATTTGCCTCGTATTCTTAATAAGATTCCACCATTGATCAGCATCACCTTCCAAACGATACACTGCTAAGATGAATTTATCATGTTTAGAACATTGAAGAACTGAAAATATCTTTTCAGTGGTACTGATCCATTGTTCAGTCACTAATAGATCAGAAGACCCACTGAATGAAGGTGCACGCTACCTCATGAAGGATTCGATAGAATTTTTCTCCTTCCTTTTCCCATTTGGAAGTTTTGTATGATTCATATCTTGAGAACGTTGTGTGAGCATGGCTACAAGATTTTGCATTCTTTCTCCCATAACGTTTGGTTGCTCAGGGGGACAATCGTTGCATTGCCCGTCACATTCCGCATTAACACGGTTCCTTCGGGTTCCAGCCATTAACTAAAACCAAGAAGAATAGTGTGACCAACACTAATTATAATAGGAAAAGAACATAATCAAGAATAAAATTTCACACTTAAGGTCTTATCATAGGTTGTTCATGGCCATTTCTAAAACACTAAGATTGTGTTCTATGCTTAGAAATATCCTTAGTTTTCTTACTAAGGATTTCACATCCTAGTTTCCAAAGGTTGACTTTACCTTTCCTCTGATACCAACTATAGCGACCCATACTTTACATACATGTTTAATACTTTAAAATTGAAGCATACTTATTACAACATATAAAAAAACCATGAAAGGACCGTACAAGTATAGTGTCTTTAGAAACTAGGAAACATAAACAACTGGTTCATAAAGCATCTACACTGTCTCCCATTTATTTCATCATATCTATAGTCCCTTTCTGGCATATCTTACTTAATAACCTTTTTCCTGACCTGGGGAAAGAAAAAATACAAAAGGGTGAGCTCAAATGCTCAGTAAGGGTAAACAAAAGAACTATCAATCACATCAAATTCCTAAGAACATAACATTTTTGAAATCTTACCCAGCAAAAGAGATCATAATTTCATAACATGGGATAAATCATAGTAGTGAAATTTAATCCCAATAATCATAACAAAAAACATGAAACTTTATGGAATACACACATAATCATATATAATAATTTCTTATTAGTCAAGACTCATTACCAAGACTATCTTAGTGGACAAAGTCCATTTCTGAACCGAGTTCACTCCTCGTTTCAGTCCTGTTTCACTGAACCGGTTTAACCTGTCGTTCCAGCCATGTCTATCCCATGAGATATAAAATATTTACCCAATGAATTGGAGGGAGATATGGGTACCACCCATCTCATAATGATACCTTTCTTATGTGTGCCACAAAATCATAAACCATACATCATTTCATAACCCATGTAATAAAAATGGGATTCTTAAATATCGTGACATCATAAAAAAATTCATATAAGATAAAGGAATTCATAAAAATAATTCCATCACAAAATAATCAAATAAATGTAATAATAGTGATAGAAACATAACCCTATATTATCTTATATGGAAAATAATTTTGATAAAACACATGAACTCCATCCTTGAGGAAAATATCCTTTCTACTTCAAAAACATTTTTCCTTTCTTAACATGTCATACAATTTTAAACTAAATAATTTTATTAAAAATAAACATGAAAACTTTTAAAGGAATATTCATGGAAATAATGTTTTAAAAATCCATTCATGTCGTATAAGTTTAAAAAAAACATTCTTCTCATACTTTTGTCGGAAATGTCAAAAGGTACCTCGTACGAAAAATGACAAAAGATTTCTTTCATATCCTTTACAAAAAACTCACCAAAGGGTAAAATTGGATTTAGAAAATTGTAGGTGGATGGAAATAATAATACATATTGAGGAAACATGGATGTGGATGATAAAATACACCCCAGTAAATACCAAAGTATAAACAATCTCAGATAAAAATGAGATTGTGATATTTTTCCTTACCGTAGGTCTGATTTGCTTTGTAAGTGTTCGAACCTCCTGTATAATGATTTAAATAATGTTATTTACTTATTCCAGAATAATAATTATTTTTATGATATCATATATGGTCATATTTTTAGCTTCTTATTAGTAATATTTCATTACTACTTGTTATTCGGGTGTTTATTATTTTTTTGTTCTTATGCGTGTTTTGTCGAATAAATTATTATTCTTCTCTTTAGGTTATAGATACCTCATTTAAATAATGGTATTAGTGTAATATATATCATATTTATTCATTCAATTCATTTATATAATCATTACGCAATGAAGATCATGTAGAAGGAATCACATCACATTGTGGAGATGGTATTCCGTACGTACGCACGAGCGATGATATCGTTCCCATGATTGTAGAATTGTATTGGAGTGTATGTATACTATTTTAGAATCAATAAAACTTTACAATAATCATATATAGTTTTTTATTTTCACCATTATACCCATCCATGTAAGGTGGTGATGGAAAATTGATTACACCACGGCATGGAGACGGTATTCCGTACGTACGCACGCACGGTGATTTCGTTTTCCGTAGGATGGATAGATGATGAAATAGGGTTGTTTTATACTTATAATAACATATAAGTATATGATTTATACTGATGTTATTAATTCATAATTAAACAACTAAAGAAGAATAAGTGGAAGTAGAAATAAAGTTGAAAGAATCGGTAACGGACATTACCTCTTCTTTGAAGCGCCTCTTTGAGACCTCCTCTTAGGACACTAAAATTGGTCTTTGAAGAAGACCAGGACCTCTAGGATGTTTATAGGGAAGTGGGGAAGTCAAATGTTCAGGGATTGGACGAGCTTGAAGGCTAAAATTGGTGTTAGGGGGATAGGGAGGAGGCGCCCTTTTATAAGGGAGGAGAGGGGTACCTTTGGAAATATAAGAAATATTAGTTTATATTAAATCCCAACCCCACTTAAAAACTTCCAAAATGACTTATATCAGAATATTTGATGATAAAGGGTTGTAATAGCATCAAAAAATAAAATTTAGACATGTTAGTAATTTATTTTAAACATTATCAACTTGATTTATCCTTATTTATCAATTTAATTTTATTTGTGGTAATAAAATTCTAAATTTTAAATTATTATAAATAATTACATATGTGTTGTTAATTTTCCATAATTTGACACTTTATGAAATTTTAGACCATATAAATTTTAATTTATAATTTTTAAATATTTTTGTGATTTTTAAACAATTTTATAATATGTTATTTTTATAAAATATTAATAGTGTCAATTTTGACACTATTCATTTATTTGAATTTAAATAAAATATATACAGAAGATATGTTCGAACTAAAATGTTTAATATATTCATAAAATGTCATATGTATCTATAAAATTAGTGGAGCACATTAAATAGTTAATATAATATTTATTTTAATATTTTTAAAACAATTTATTTGATATTTTAAGTAATAAAATAATTTCAACATCACTATTGTGTCATAATTAATGATAATTATTTAATCCCTAAAAATTCTAAATAAATTCCTATGATGTAGATAATTGTATTATATTTCTGGAGACTATTCATTATCTAAGTTTCTTATATTTTATCACTAAGTTAAAATTATTATACTTATAATATTTAAGAAAGTGACATGTTGTCACATTCTTTGGTTCTAATAATAATTAAATTATTTTCATGGAAAAAAGTCCATTAAATGAATATAATACAACCATTAGGTGATATGGGGCGACTTTTAGTCATCCAATAGGATTTTGGCAGGTGTTAGGGTAATTTTATAATCTTATATTTACCCTTAATTACCCGATTTAGCTTTAACTATGGTAAATAAAATTTACCGTAGTTACTATTCATAATGCCCAAAAATAAAAAGTAGCCTATTAAAATAATTTGGACCCATTGATTCCAAATATGGAATCCATTTTTCAAAATTCAAAACATATAAGTTGCACTAATTAATTTAAAATAAATCCTATTTTTAAGAAAACAGGTTTTAGAAGTTAAAACATTGCCAAAGATTGAAATGATTTTACCTATGCATTCAATGTGAAATTAATGATAATGACATAAATTATATTAAATGGTAAAAATATATTATATTTATACTTTAAAACCATTAAATATTATAATTTAACCATATAAATTATCTCATTGAAAAAAGTTGTTTTTAATTAAAAATTAGTGTATTTTTACTATTCAACAAAATATGAAAGTTATTAGAAAAATATCAAACATTTATCCAAATTAAAATTTTATATCCTCATTCAATATAAGAATTTTATTTTTTCAAATTGAACTTATAAACATGTCAAAAACTAGATTTAATGTGGGTGCACCATCAAAAGGCGGCAAAACTTCATTTTTTGAAAAAAATACTTATTTTACCCGAAAAATTTATTTTTTTCTCTTACCATGATCTAGAAAATGTGTAAGATGAATAATAAATTTCAAAATTTAGTTAATACTATTCATAATGGCTAGTTCATAATAATATATCATTGTTTAGTGAAACCCGGTATTGCGTACTACACACGCTATCAAGGAAGGCCGTGATTGCGTGTAATGTAAGACAAGTCCGTATTGTGTGCTGTGAAAGATTAATTTGTTGTTGCATATAACATAAGACATAAAAAAATATTTCTCATAAAATCTCAGGGTGTTACACATGTAACTTCATCAAATTTTTTATTCCTTTAGATAACTTTAACCAGGTGAGTATTCTTATTTAGTAGCACTTTATATCTATGATTAAAGATTTATACATGTTGTTCTTCATAGGAAATATCATTATCCAATGGTAAAACATTTTATTTCATTACATGTTAAAGATTATGTATATACTTCCTTAGGAGAGATATATGGAACAAATCGTGAACATGAGAGAGGTTTGATGGAAGTTCTAATCGACAAGCTACCGTACCTACTCAATCAAGAATATAAAAGGGAAAATATACATAGGGAACTAAATTACATTCTTTATAAATATCACTACCTTATTCCAGGGATAAATTTAGAGAAATACCTTTTTCCCAAATTTTAATTCCAAATTTCACCAATTATTTTCAGAATAACTTTTCTATTGACACTAGGCTTCATTGATGTGATACTAAATGGATATAGCTTTCTTTTCCATTTAATTGACTAACTAAAGTACCAATAACATTATTTCTAAAACTTCATCCCAACATATTGGAGTTATAAACTTCCTTCCATAGAGGGATTCATAAGAATCCAATAGAATTACTAAGTGATAACAATTTTTGTATGAAAACTCAACAAGAAGAAGGTGTTGATCCCAAAAACAATTGAAATCCAAATAAGAAGTCATAAACATAGATTTAATGGTTTGAAATATTATTTCATACTGAATATCCATTTATGTATGATAAGAATTACTGAAACACAACTCTCAATTCAGATCTTGCAGAAGACTTGTCCATTACATTGAGGTATGACCCCAATCCTTGTCAGATACAAGAGAATTTGGTTCCCCATATAACCTTTCCACTTATATATTTTAGAAATCTGTTCAAGATATAATTCTCATATGAAAGCATGTGTGATGACTTTTTGAGGTATTAGAATACATCAAAAATAACATTATGGAATTTAGAAAATTTTGGGAATTCTGAAGACAATTTCCATGATGATGTTTTCCCATTTACATTATGGTATGAATAATGTTTATAATATCCCCTTAGACTTATGTCCCTTATCCTTAACTTACTGACATACCATGAATCGAGGTGCATACTATATAATATCTCTTTTCATGTTATCCCAAAATAAAAATTGTTTTTAATATCTATATATCTCATTACATACCTAATTAATAGAGAATGATGAACAATGATCTTCATCTAATAAATCCTTCTTAAAATATAGTATGGACATTACACATTCACTGTTCCTAAACCTTATAATTACATCACATGAAATTTTGAACTCAATAACATTTATTACCTTTTCTTCCAACTCGAAATATTCATTCTATGAATTTATAATCTTTACTTAGATGAGTGGTTGGACACTCATTTGATCAAGATAATATCTATCCCCTTCCTTTAATATTTCTATTTCCATACTTTTAAAATATATAATTATCGGATATTTTCTGATCCACATCATAAATAAGATTGTATGATCCTTTCAACATAGAGCATATACCACCTCCTATGCTTTCCCAAGTTGCTAATGTATTCAATAGTCATAATTTTTAATCAACTCCAACCATCTTTTTTGGTTCATATAAAAAATTTCGGAGTGAATATTTTATTAAAAATTGTATGATCGGCATATTTGATAGAGTTGGAATTAGTAAGACCAAGTAAAATTACTATAGATTCATAATGTACATACCAAAAATAGAAGGTTATCATGGTTATGTCTTCACTTTGGACCCTCAAATGATAAATCAAAGATTAATCTGTGGAAAAATATTGATATTCTTGTAATTGATCTAAAAAATCATCAATGTGGACTTGAGGATACTTATTCTTAATTCCAATATTGTTTTGTTCCTGATAATTAATAAAGAGTCACATTGATCCATCTTTATTCTTAATAAAAAGAATAGGTACACTCCATGGTGACACACTTTTCCGAATGAATCATTTATGAATATTCTCTTGGAGTTGCTTCTTAAACTCCTAAAACACAATCAGGCATATTCTATATAGATTATTTGAAATAGGTGTAGCAACGATTATGAGTTCTATTAAAAAATCAACTTCACGATTTGGTGGAAGACTTGAAAAATTTTCTAGAATTTCATCAACAAATCTCTTACAAAAGTAATATACTTGATGTTGAGTTTTTCCCATCCATCTGAGATAAATACCCTTTTTTAAATAAGAATAAATTCCCATAAAATGGATTCAATTTCCATCATATGTTCATATTTTTCATTTCACAAGAATATGATCATTTTATTTTTTATAATATAAAACATAAATTCCCTTATTTAGAAATTGATGTGGGATTTATATAATGAAATAAAATCTATGCATAATATAACATAGCATTTTACTAGAGGTAGAATAGTTATATTTTAATGAAGAATATTCTTAAATACTTCAATTATATAATAATCATAGACTTGTGATGTTATCATCATATCATTAGGGAGTTTCAATACTATGTCAACATCTAATTGTTGTGAATATGAATCTATATTCCTTGATAATTTTCCTGATATACAAGAATTCATATAACTATCCTCAAATATGGAACTTTAATATTTTAGTATACTTATAACAACCTCAACCTTATCATTCTATCTTTAATCTCATAGAAAAAAATGGGTGGCATGCTCACTTGGCACAATTATTCAAAGTGATCAATCATGAAAAAATCATTAATAGGATGTCAAAATTGTCTTACCTTTTACTCAATATATGGAACTATATGTTTAACCTTTGGTTATTAGTGGTAATTACAAAAACTTTATCATGTTATCATATACTTAGATTTATCCCCAGTGTTTTCACCATTTTTTCTAACACTAATCATCGATGATTGTCTAAAATTTTCCTCTTATACCTACTATAGAGATCCATACTTTTTATAAATTGATGATAAATATTAATAGGTTAATATTAAATATATTTTAAAAATACATGCCTAAGGACTATAATGGTTTATTTATATTGGTACAAGATAGGAAATATTCATTTTTCATGAATGATCTTCAATATATCCCATAAATATCATCCCATATAGAACAATTCTTAGAAATTCCATACTGAAAACCATTCATCATAACCTTGGTAAATGTAACACATGAAAGGGTGATCTCATATGCTTAGTATGGGTAAATAATGGAGATATCAAGGATCATATATGCATAACATGAGCTTAAATGTATAAGAACATGAGAATAACATTTTAAAACAATAACCTACAAATCATAAATCAAAATATTGAGTCATGAAATAAAGATTCATAGTGCATATGACATGAATCCTAAATAAGTCAATGAACATGATCTATGAGATCATACCACTGGAATAAGACATAAGTTTGTGGCATACACAAAAGCATAGAAAATAATTTCCTTACTAAAGGATAAATTTAAAAAATATTATAGTGGATTAAGTTCCCTAATTATTCTATTATATCCATAGTGAAGGTTCACTCCCAATAATGTCAGAGTGGATTGGGTTAACTCCCCAATCATTAGTTGAGGATCACTCCTAATACTATTACAGTAGACAAAGTCCCTTACTGAACTCGGTTCGGTCCCCAGAGAGTCATTATTTTCTCATGAGATATCCATAATTACCCAATGAATTGAGGTTAATATAATTTCAAGACCACCCATCTCATAATCATAATCCATTTATATGTGTGCCACAAGATCCTAAATAATTTTCAATATCAACATATCATAACCTATAGAAAGGAAACTGGTTTCATAAACATTTAATAATAACAAAACCTTTGGAAAATAAATAAGGTTCATAAAAATCTCATCATCATAATTATAAACCATCTAGAGAAGTAACCAGGATTGTATCCTTAGATCATATCCATATTTAAGTATAAGTAACACAAAAATGTTATAATAGATTAAAAATAACTTTAAATCATTACTAGAACATTTCTTGAGGAAAAACCCTTTAACTTTGAAATGTATTATTTAAATTTAATGATTTCCCAAATATTAAATAAAAAAAATTTCTTTGAGAATAAACTTGGAATATTGTAAAGTATGTTTCAATGCATTGAGCGGTCACAACAGTGGGAAATTCTTTTCATGTCATATACATTAAAATAAATATTAAATTCACATATTTCGTAAAAATTCAAAAGTACCTCATTTAGAATAATACAATAATATTCCATTTAAAACACTCTGTAAAAATGTTAAACATGGGTAAAAATGACATTAAAAACTCATTGTATAATATTAAATAAATTATTGAAAATATTTAAATGAAAACCTATACATAAAAAAAAATATTCCCGACTAAAGAGAAAATAGCATCTATTTTTCATGAAAACATTTTCTAAATAATTGTAAATATCAAAGAGAGGAAAATTGTAATATTACATGAAAATTACATTAATAAAAATATTATAAGAATATTATTGATATTATTGAGAGCTATATCATGAATTTTTTTCATCAATAGCATAATCATAAACAATCCTGATAAATAATAAGATTATAAGATAAAACCTTTTCCACTTTGGTAACATTTGAATCGTAAGCCCTGTGAATGAATAAAAAAATGAAACATTAAATATCATTAACATAAGTATGATGATGATATAAAATGTAAAAGGGGTAGTATATACACCTCATAAACATAAATAGGTTTATAACATCAAACATGTCTCAATATAAAAATATTGTGATGAAGCATCCTTACTACTTTGGTAATCTCTGAATAAAAATCACAAGAAAGAGTGGGAAATATATGGATTCATAAATACAAAAAGTATTCAAGAGAATAATCATAAATAAAATTCATGGGTAGTTTATATACCACATAAAGGAAACAATGGGTGAATGTCTTATAGAAAAAAGTGAGATGAGAAATCCCCTTACCTCAAGTTTGACTGGTTTCGAAAGTGATCTAAACTCCTATATAATAAATTTAAATTTATAATAAATCTTTACTAAAATCATTTAAATATTTAAAATATCATACATGATCAAATTATAACATTTAAACTCACATTTATTGATAATTCATTATTAGAATCATCATTTCTTGGTTTTAACTATTTTGTTTTTCTTGAGAATTTTTGTTTTGTAGTTCTATCCCATGTCATTGATCAAGGTTCCATCATATCTAGAATTTTAATAATAATATGAATATAATATAATCTCATTATATATATATATTTATATATTTATTCATCCATTAATTTAATATATATAAAAATGAATTTCATTCAGGGAGACAATATGACATATGCACGAATGAACAATGTATTCATTTTTTGATTGATGGAACAAAAGAAAGGTAAACAACAAATCACATTTAAATAATAATAGTATATTATATATATAATATATTTTCATTAAATAAATCTTTATTACTATCCATATAAATTGGAAAAGAATAATGAATCATATCTCTTCATAGAGGTGGTATTCCAGACATACGCACAAGTGATGTTATCATTTTCCAATAGATGGGAATCTAATAAAGATGACACAATATTATAATTTTAGAAGATTAATAATATAAAAAATATCATATATAAACCTTAAATACATTATAATAACCATCCATGAGAAATGGTGATGGAAAATTAATTTTATCGCTATGTGGACACAATAGTCCACACGTACAAACAATTAATACTTTTATAACCCATTTGATAGAAAAGAGGGTGAATAAAATAGGTTACATAATAATAATAACATTTTTGTATATTGAGGATATTAAATTTAATGTTTATGATAAATTAAATAAAATTGTTAGAGGTATAAGAAGAAATAAATTTAAAGTTATCAGCTATGATGATTGCATCTTCTTCGATATGCCTCTTTTATATCCTTTATTAAGGACCATAGGAATGAAATTTTAATAAGATTAAAACCACTAATTCATGGATATAGAAGTTTATAAGAGAGTTTTTCAGGGGTTTTCAAGGGAGATTTATCAAGGAGGTGTAAAGAAAAGAAATTAGGGGTTTCCTTTTGAATGGGAGGTAAAGGATAAATATGAAATTAATAAAAATATTTAAATATAGTTAATACATTTTTAATTTCATGTGGAACAGAGTGCACATAATTATAAATCTAATACATGATATGGTTTAAATACTTCAACCAATAAAATTTTTATAGGTTTTAGGGGTATTTTGAACCTTATCTTTTGGTTTAACCCCTTAGTTTATGAATTTTAACCTTAACCGTGGTAATAAATTTTTCACTGTTAAAGGGATGTAAGTTTACATATAATATGAAAATTTGATCATAAATTTTTAAAAGATTAAATTTTAAAACATATCTTATCCACATTTTCTTAGTTCAATAATTTTATGATTTTATAATAATTTTTATAAAATTTTATTTTTACAAAATATCATTAATTTTAATTTTGAAAGTATTCATTTAATTTTAATTTATTGACATCAAGAGAAAGATGGAAATCAAAACTAATATTTTAACAAAACACTAATATGTTATATTTATCTTTAAAATTCATGGAAAAATATAATTCATCCAAAATATGTTATGTTTTTATTTTTATAATTTTTTATTTTATTTTCCTATTACATTAACAAATACTATGTTGATGTTGTAGAGATATTTAATATTATTATACCATTACTAAAAATTTAAAATAATTTAAAATAATAAAAATAAATAAATTATGTTTAATTTAATTTTTTTTATTCTTTCATAATATATTATTTTATCTATGTGAACATATAATAGAAATCAAAAGAAAGAGAGTCACATTTTTGGAATTTTCTATATAGAAAAAAACATAAATGTCATTACCAAGGTTAAATGGAACCAAAATTATATATATTATAATTTCGGATGGATATGGTATAATTCCTCTAATAAAATTAAACAAAGGAAATTTTTGGGTTAATTTTTAATGGCATATCACATTATTATAACCTTAATTTTTTGATTTACCCTTTACTAAGGTGAAAAAGTTTACAAGGGTTACTATTCTTAATGGCTAAAAGGAAAATAAAAATACTTACAAAATTTAATCCTATTAATTAAATTTTTTTAATTTTTTTATTATATTTTATTCCTATAAGTTTTAGAAATTATTTTAAAAATAAACCCACAAAATGCGAGGAAAAACTGTTTTCCAGAGAATCACATTTTTTAGCCAGAAAATTGGCTTATATAAAAATCCTGTAAAATAATGATTCTAATGGAATTAATTAGAGTATTGTAATTAAAATGGATATTATATCACTATAAAACCAAATATAATGAGAATTTTAGATTAATTGATTTTATGAAATGAAATGACATGTTTTCAAAAACAGGTATTTTTCAATAGTCACTGAAAAATAAATCATTTTAGAAAAATACCAAAGATTCATCCAAAGATAATATTGAAATGATGATTTCAAAAATTTTATAATTTTTTCCTTATAATAATTAAATAATTTTTCACTTTTCTATTAAGCTCAGTGTTTTATGTAAATAAATCCATCAATTAAATTAGATTTATTTATAGATATATATATCATAAAATATTAGGGTGTTACACAGGATCTATAATGTGAAGTTCCAAATGTCTAATGCTATAATAGACGTAGGAAATTTGATAATCCTATGATTTCTTCATCCTATCACAAATCACCTGAAACATCTCTTTTATTCTTTGTACATGTTTTGTCCTGATAATTTCTAACTCTGTTACCCCAATCTAACAAAATAAAGAAAATCATAGTCGGTATTATAAATATTCAAATTACACCATACCGATTGTGGTGTAAAAACTATTGTTTTATGTAAACTCTACCAAAGTTATGAATCACATCCAAAAACCTTAAAATGTTGGAGTACATGCAATATCTTCAAGATTTTGGATGGTCCACTCTATCACGCCATCCATTAGCGGATGAAAAGAAGTGTTAAGGAATAAATGGGAGCCAAAAGTATTAATGAGACCTCTCCAAACACTAGAGATAAAATGACTATCATGATCAAATATGATCATCCTTGTGATACTGTTGATTCTCACCACCTCCCTCAGATACTTCCTCAACAAAACCTCCACTGACCTAAACTCTATGATCTCTATAAAGTGACTTGACAATATCAAAGAGTCTATATCACCCATATATCAGTTTAGAGTCCACGAGCATGTGATAAAATGAAAATAAATTACTTTGGTATATCCTCCAACTTCCATTGAGGAACTCCTAATGGATGGAGAAAACCACCAGGGACATGGTGTTCACCCTTCACATTCTTGTAGACCAAACATCGAGACACAAACTATTCCAATGCAGGCTTTAGTCCATGCCACTAAAAATAACATATTTGAGTATGATATGAATTTTTCACACTACTATGTACTACTAATAGGGATATATGTAACTCATAGAGAACTACCACATGCATCGTAAAAGGAATTAATAGTCTCCCCTAGAACAACACCTAATGATGTTTATCCTTAGACTAACCATTTTGGGAATCCCCATAGACAAATATGTCTCACCAGATTCCCACTTCAAAATCCACCAACTGTGACTACTCTACTAGCTGCACCAAATACAACTACATTTTTATCTAAAAAAGGAATCATCTACCACAAACCTCTCATATATCATGGATCTTCATGGGGAGCTCTTTTATCACTCTCCAGTAATCTTTAGATTCAGGAAAAACAACAATTCCTGACTTTATGCCTAGTTAATCATCTATAACATTACCTATTCCCACTGTATAGTAAATCATGAAGTCATAATCCTATAATAATTTCATGCACTATCACTATCACATGTTTAGGTCATTTTATGGGAAGACATAACTTATGCACTTATGTTCAGTGAAAACTATGGAGGGATAATCGATTAGGTAATGTGACTACAACTCCAAGACAAGCACAATTGTATAAAAATCAAGATCATGTGTGAATAGTTTAGGTTTTGGGGAATTAATATCTAATATTCATATGAAATAACTAATCTATACTCCATCAAGACACTTATCAAGTCAAGACATGATGGGTTATAGAAAACATCCAACTAAACTCATTTGAAAAAATAAATAATCAGAGATCTAACCAAATTATCCCTGATATACTATAAAGCTACCTAACACTAGTCAGTCCAAAATAATTTCAGATTTAATCTAGTCAAGGATATCAGTGGAGTCTTAATCTAATAGAAGTCAGGTACAAACCTCATATCATATACAACAAGATCAAGGAAATTCAACACCTCTGCAACTGTCTTAGGGGATATCTAAGAAAAAATGTCTCAAAAACCAAAGGATCCATAACTAATCCACACTAAAACAAGACTTTACCCATGATATGAATACCATGAATCTAGAAGTAACACTTTAGAGACTTCCCAAATAGCTGAAGATAATGAATAATTCCCAAAACTACCTACATATACACCACAAGTTCCTCCTAATACATGGAGTATATAAGGACTTTATCATTTAAAAACACCATGAACTGATCAAAGAACTCTAAGAACACTTTGTTCCTTGAAATCATGAACATAGTTGGAACATTAATTATAATAAATAGTATCACAGTAAACTCATAATGCCTATAATAACATCTGAAAGAGGTTCTAAATATATCCTCATCTATTGTATGCATATGCTGATATCATGATGGTTTATCAATATTTGAGAACCATCTTTCTACTTTCATATAATTAAATGAATCATCAATCCATAGAAGATGATAGTGGTTTTTACTATCACATGATTTATGAGATGATAATCATTAGATAGACATAAACTACCACCGACCTTTTTCATTAAAAAAATTGGTACATCACAAGGTGACATGTTTAACCAAAAAAAACCTCACTTAATGGGATCATCAATCTATATAGAGAGATCTTCAAAATAAAAAGGCACCATTATAGATGGGGACATCAAGATTAGAGAAGATCCTAACTGTATATATATCTGAAACTTGATCTCTATTTGAGAGGGTAACACCAAAATTTTTTTAGGAAAGAGATTATCATATTCTTTTATAACCCTAGGAATTAATATTGGATGAGCCTATGATTAACTCAGAATCATCCCATATATCAAGTTACAGAAGTACATAACTTTACTCTAAACCATCTAAGGTTCTATCTTTCTAATTAATAAATAAAACCCTCTATAAACACCATATATCATAATCAACCTCTTAAATAAATCCATAATAGTGTACACAAAATACAACCAGTCTATCCCAAGGATGATTTCTTTTGGAAATATCCATAAATATATTAAGTCTCCATATGAGTGGTTCTTCCCCCAAAAAAATATCATAGTTTATAAAAAATTCATATAAATAAGCTCAACCTCAAACGGGCATAGTAAACACTAATGGAACTGGAATCCTCTCTACCTAATGTCCCAAATAACGAACTATAGAATGTTATATATAGGATTTTGCATCCCCAAAGTCAAAAAAATGAATATACAGCCAAGTATAAAATAACCAAAGGGTGCCTAAAATGATATTTTTCTCAACTAGCATAGGTAACATTAAATCATGAAAATGGACACATCCTACACCATGGAATCTACAAATATGATGAAGACCACCTATATTTTCACACAATTATCTAAAAAGATGAGGAACATCATGAGGTTTACTTCTACCTACCCCATATCCCCTCAACTAATACAAAGATAAAGCACTCTACTACTATTGCCTCAGCTAAAATTGATGCAATGGAAGAAACTAAATTGGAACACCTTCTCCTAAATACCTACTTAGAATTGTTGTTCACTCACACTATCAATTACCTTGACATATAGAAGAAAAACATGTTTCTGATCAGTTAGTATGGGATTGGGATCCTCCATCCCTATAGAAAAGAGATGATAATGGATGTAAACTACCCATAGATATCTTAAATATCTTTTTTCCTAACAATTGCGAACCCTGTACCATAGATCTATTATGTTGGGAATCCCAAAGGCTTTCCTTTCATGATAGTATGGTCCTATCCAACATCATCTCAATGACTTCTATTATATTTTACACCATAAGATATGTCAAAAAAATAAATTGTATGGAAAATAATTGGATCTATAGATGCAAAGCCCCATCAAAATGCCTCACCATGGCCTCTAAATCTAAAAAAAATCTGAAAAATATAGGAGGATGGTCCAGAAATTGATCCAAAAGTCCCAAAACCAGGAGCTACACTTTGGAAGGGTAATAACCTCCTGATGATTGGACGACTTAATGTTTGAAGAAAGAAAAATCTTATCAAAATTGATATCATAATTTATCCAATTAGAAATCACACTCTTCGTGACCCTTGAGTAATAATAACCACCAATTAATGGCTACTCCATATATCATCAACACCACCAAGGAAACCTAGTTCCCCTTCTTTGCATAAATTAAACTGAAGGCTATTTATACCTCCCAGAAGTTTCCTATTTTAACTAAGTCCAAAATGGATCCCTCATAATTATATACAATCTTTCACAGAAACTCTTAGAGTGTCGTAATCCATATGTCATCATCATCATCCTCAATCTTGTTGTGATCTAATAGAACACCCTATTGAACATCCTTTATGCGAACCAGACATGGTCATTAACCTTAATCCATAACTGTAAAAGAATTTTTTCAAGGACTCCTAAACATGTAATATGTAAAATTTAATATTAATTTATATATTTATTGTTCAACCTAATACCAAGGACTACACATTTAAAATGATAGAATATAGAGGCGTAATGTGTGATAAATTCCAAGGTATCTACCCCACAACTAGTATCACATTGCATAGTCGGATCAATAAACATAATGCTATGTGAAATGGACTAAAGGGGGAGCTAAATAACTATGTCCTAACAAGTATATTTTTCTTATATAGCATAATAATCTCAAATAACACCATTTCCCTACTATCCCATGTAGTCCTCGCCCGTTCCTATCTATTAACAAAATCACATCCCTAAAATTGAACCTTTAATACAAATTATTCATGACATCATCCTTACAAAGGTACCCCCTAGGACAATAATGATATAAGTGAGATAATTAAGCCTAAATATCACCTCAAATAGGCCATTGTATGTTGAAAAGAACATAGGGTATAATGTAAAAATAAATATAATAAATTACCCTCAATGTTTTGAGAAATGAGAGAGATAAGATATAAACACCACACAACTATTTCTCATAAAAAAGTAAATAGAGATCCCATGTATATTAATATAATTTCCTATAATTAAACTACTACAATGAAAAATACACATACCAAAATAAATTATTTGATAGTGACTTCAAATCCAAAATAGTTTCTAAATAAACCCACAAGCTTGTAGAGTCCAACACAATAACCAACTAGCTCCCGGTGACATAAAAACATTATATATATAGGGTGATCATAATATGTATACTTAGTAGGATCATATATGGATATTATTGTACAAATGAAAAATAATGAAAGTTAAAGTCTAGTGAAAAAACAAGTGAAACTTACTCATCCCACAATCAGGTACACTAAGTCCCTAGCGTCACCATGGCTAACTCCCACAAAATATCACATACAAATAATCATATAATACACAATATATATCAATAATAAACCCTAATTAAAATAACCAACCCATAGAGGTACTCTTAGTGAGTAGTGAGTCAAGTGTGAAACCCTAATCCCACCTCAAATAAGCAAGGGGATAATGACTAGTGCTGAGTAGGCATATCACATGCATGAGAGACCTTATCATAAGTATTTTAACACACACACATATCTCCAAACACCATTATAATTTAGAAATAAAAGAAAAAACTAATAATAATTATGAATGAATAAATAAAATCCCATATCATAGTATGACATGAGTATGAGGAAGCAATGGAAAAAATAAAAGATTTCCAAAATTGTAAAAGTACATGACCTACATGTAAAAAGGGAAATGGTGTAAAGATACAACTCTTGGAACAGTCTGTATTCCATCTTGCACTACTAAGTTCAACATACACCTTCTACTATAAGGGATTCATCAAAAGATCTATCACCTGTATAATAAATGACATATGAAAATAGTGACCATACAATAATGACTATAATAATACCTAGTAGGACACCCTAAAATCACCAAACACAAAGAATCATAAGAGAGTCAGCTCAATATAACAAAGGCGAGTTAATCATAGAGTGAGATAATAACAACCCAGATATGCTCAAGATAGAAATAAAGTCTCAATGTATGGTCACATCCTTACTTTTAGCCTCTGAGTCCACTTGAGGATACAAGGATTCACTTGTCCAAGAGTACTCACACCTTAGGACATACTATGTAAAAGAACATGCCAGAACTCAAAAGATGCAAATACAAAGGTAGGGGATCTCACCCAATTCCTATGGGGGATATATAACCCCATACATAATAACCCACTCAGATGATAATCCCAAAACCTAATCGTATGTAATGATATACCTAATATAACCTAGCTAATAATGATAGATGATCATAGATTGGGCCACATGGAGGGGTGCCATACTCTATGAATAATATTCCAATAGATTGGACTACTCATCATATTCTCTAGAAAAGATGACTCATTATACCCTCATAGAGATAGACCTAGGGAAATACCCAAACTGAAAAAAATGAGACCGAGGAGTAATGGGGTTCTAAAAAACCCTTGATGGGGTATATAACATGTATTAGGAATAGAAAGCATGTCCTTATAATCCCAAACCTACCCAAGACCAATCATGTTCATGTGTTCTATGGATCGTTCCTATGTACTCTAGTCATGTCCATATATAAATTCTCTATTTGTGACCATATACCTTGGGGTACATTCTAAGTCACCAATCAGGGTCCAAATGATGTGTGGAAAAAGTCACTTGATGTGTGAAATTTATTATTTAATGTAAAATCTATCCATTGCTGAAGGGGAGTCCACTCGACATGTGTTCATCCAAAATAGACATTGTATAAGTCAATATTTTCTTGAATCCTATGGTCTTCATGTCTATCTACCTATGTTACCTCCTCTTTTAATACATATAAAAGTAATCCTCATGAAACATGGATCTAAGTTGATTGATCATGTATCCTCACTAATGGAAAGATTCCAGTCACCAATTGATCAAAAAATATCATGTTTTCACTATCTCGAAGCACTGAATGATCCAACTCAAGGAAACACCACTTCCCACACTATCATGGGATCACCTTCATTGTCATCATTCCACTATTATGACTTCAATCCTAAAATAAAAACAAAATTGATGATCATTTTCACTGAAGATTGATTTTGTAATGATTTTTTTCCCAAATATAGTCTACCCATGGGTGAAATAAAATACCAATGGTGATCATTCAAAGAAAAAAGGTAAAAAACATGAAATATAGAAGTGATGAAATAGAATTCAGACATTATCCAGGTTGGGATTTTTTTGATAGATAAAATTATGAAAAAAATATGAATAATCCTTCCTTACAATGGCCTGGAGGCCTTCATTTTTTACTAATTTTTTGATAATCCACCTTTCAAGGGGTGAGGTGGAACCCTTACAAGGCCTGTAGGCATAAATATTACATGGACCGTAGGACTTAGAAGAATTCATTTCCCGTAGGTTTCAAACATTACATGCAACCCAAACTCCCTACTTGGAACTTCTCCGCCCCAGTATCTTCATCGTGAAATAATCAATAATTGATAAATCACTCACCAATTCATGATTATAGGGAGATAAACTGTTAACTGTAAATCAAAAATTGATCTATGAATTAATTTACTAAATAATTAATTCATTTTTGATACATAGGAAATAGAAATGGGAATTAATACAGAAAAACAAAAGTCCTACATTGAAATTGGATAGGTTGTTGATGAAGAATGGTTCTAAATCATTATTATTAGTAATATTTAAGAACTATGTTGATGATGATAAACTCATTATCAAATTGATCATCGATCTACGATTCCATTATCATCTGCCAATACATTCTTCATAGTCTTATCCTATAACTCTCTAGGTTTATTCAATTAAACCCAAGATTAAAAAATATCCAAGATTAAATAAAGGGGATTTAGTTCATATCCAATTAATAGTAATTAACTTATTTAATTAATTTTTTAATCTATTATTCCACCTATTAGTGCTCTTAAACAAAATATCCAACACATGCAATGATTATGTCATTCCTAGGGTAAAACTTGTAATCGGAATTTAATAACAGCCTTAGTTTCCCACCCTAAGATAATGTTTGGGAGATAATTAATTATTTTATAAAAACTACTAGTTCATGATATTTTATATTATTATATTATTATTATATCAATATTGAGGCTCTAAGGGACCTGGAATCCCACTCTAACTCAATTCCATACTCTATGAATATTTTATAAAATATTAGAAAGTGTAACAAGGCAATAGAAGTGTCATTATGAACTAAAATATTTAAGGATGATTCAAAGTATAATTTGTGTGTTCTATACTTTAGCTTCAGTATTGATAGAAAAAGGTATAATACACTCTTTACTTTCTACATCCCTTGTTTGAGATATGGATATTCTAGTGGATACTTTGCCTTGAACCTTGCATTTGGAGACTCCTACTATAGGAGATTCGGTGATCACACACTTCTTATGATAGTGTAACCCGACTCTTGGTGGTGAGATATTTTTATGGTATCTCTTCATATCCAAAATGGGGACTTATGAAATAATTCTAGGTATAGAATGACTCTCCATAGTCCTTGTGAAGATTGAATATTTTAGGTGAAGGATGTGGTTCATTCAAGATGATTGGATGAGATTTTCCTAAATTGGGGAGAATAAAGTCTAGGAAGACCAGGATACAATTTTATATATGGGGATAAAACTAATTAATATTCATTTCTCAAGTATTACCCTTGGTTCATTGGATGTTATGATCTTTCAACTTCTTATAGTAGTGGTGAGGTATGAGGACATCTTCCTTTAAGATTTATTGGGATTACCTCCCCAGCAAGAGATAGATTTGTATGTATACCTTCACCCATATACTACCCCCATATCTATTACATCTCATCATATAGTCCCTATATAGTATAAATAGATGAGGGTGTAGTTAGAATATTTTTATAGGAAGGGATTTTTCAGACCCAGTGTGTCCCCCTGGGCATCCCAAATGTAGTTTCATAGGAAGGTAGATGAGAGCTTTATATTATCATTAGATTATTGTGACCTAAATTAGGTGACCATAAAGAATAAATACCCACTTAAAATAATTAATGAACTCTTTATAAAACTATAATTGGTGAGGTAGTTCTACATGACTAACTTTAGATTAGGTTATCACCCTCTTTGAGTTTGAGAGAAGGCTATACTGAATACGGCATTCTAGTGCTATCAAGGACATAATGAGTATTTATTGATTTCCTTTCGGAATATACAATGAACCATAAATATTGAAAAGATTCATGAACTATATTTTTCAACCCTTATTGGGTCATTTAATGGTGTTCCTCATTGATTACATCCTCATGTACTCAATATCAAAGTAAGACCACATGATACATTTGAGGATGATCTTGGACATACTCATAGAGTACCAAATTTATGGTATGCTCTCAAAATTTTAGTTATAGATTTAGGTGTTCCACTTACTACGATATATCACTTCCAATGAGGGAGTGGTAGTATATCCTACAAAGGTTGAGGCAGTGCTAGCATGGGAGCCACCGAAAATCATGATTGAGGTATGAATTTTTCTTATGTTGGCATGATACAATCAGATATTTATTTCTAATTTCTATTGGATTTTGGTTCCCATGAATGCCTTAACCCACAAAAGGTATCCTTTCATGTGTAAAAATAATTTCCAAATGAATTTCTCAGAGTTTTGATAGATATTGATGAGTTCCCACATCTTGAGACTACCAGAGGAGGGTTTTGGGTTTGTGGTGTTCTATGATGCCTTTGAAATAGGGAAGGAATCCGTTTGGAGGCAGAGTTAAATGGTTATTACTTATGGGTCTTGATATAAAATACCCAATGAGAATAAATATACAACCCATTATTTTGATTTGGGTGTAATGGTTTTCACCTTGATGGTGTGGTGACACAACCTTATGGGAGATTAATTTATCATATATACAAACCATAAGGTTTTTGGGTATATATTTTCAAATAATGATCAAAAATAGTGGAAGAGACAATAGCTAGTGTTCCTATAAGATTAAAACTTTTATATTTTCTACACTATTAGAAAGGTGAATGTGGTGGATGAAGCTCTTAGTAGGAGATCCTTTTTATAGTTATTGAATAAGGATTCAAGCATTTGGCCTCATTGTGGCTGTCCTTACTAGATTGGGATAGTGCATCTTACCTCTACTCGATGGTTATAACCCATCCAATTCTTCGTCATATTAGGGAGGATCATCTTTGAGATATAAATTGTGAGGCCTTTAATCACTAGATATTCACTGAATGATATCTTAATGGATTTTAGGAAGGTGGGGAGCACATTATCCTTCTCTAAGGAAGGGTCAATGTTAAAATCATTCTGTGAGGGGAGTTTCTAAGGGAGTTTAATACATCCCCCTTAGTAGCATATCCAAGAGTGGAAGAGATGTACTATGACCTTTGGTGTCAGTTTTAGTGGATAAGGACAAAGAGACATATCACTAAGTTTATCTCTCGATGCATCAGTTTCCACTAAGTGAAAGGAAAACACTAAGTTCAATCAGGTTTGACCCAACCCCTTGAGGTGATAGAGTAGATGTGAGATGGTATCTCTATGGATTTCATAAAAATACATCCATGATCAACTAGATGTCATGAAACTACTTGGGTGATTATATACTAACTCACCACATCATCCCAATTCATATCCATTCAACAAAATAGTTAAATATAGAGTTTGGGATGGCTGTATGTGCAGGATATGGTATAACTTCATAGGTTTACTGCAATAATAATACCTCACCGTGATGATTACTTTATCTCTCTATTGTATAGAATATTATTCTAATAACCCAATATTAACATACATGAAAATTACATTTCTTTTTGTGGAATACTTAATAAATTACACAAATATATGCCAAAAGACCGTATTAGTTTAGTGTCTTTGGAAACTTGGAACATAATATTATAACTTGGTGAAAGATCTTCAACATATCTTATAAAGATATTCAACTTTTGTTTTCCTACCTAAAACCTTTCTTTATATCATGGGGAAAATAAAACATAAAAAGGGTGAGCTCAAATTCTCAGCAAGGGTAAACATAGAGGACATAAAAAATACCATAGAAAAAGAATGTAAAAACATGAACATAAAGTTTAAATATCAAAATCTTGAGTTATGAAATAAATCTTGGTAGTACGTAAGGCATAGATCATAAAGGATCCTTAACCATGATAAAATAGCATTAGTATAAAGCATAGAATTATGGAAAACAAATAAGCACATAATATTATTTTCATAGTAGTCAAGGAATTTATTCCAAGACCAACATAGTGGAAAAAATCTATTACTGAACCGAGCTTACTTGTCATTCCAGCCATGTATTACTAAACTAGATTGACTTTTCATTCCCACCCTATATTACTGAACCAGATTTACTTATCATTCTAGTCATGTCTATCTCATGAGATATAAATATTTACCCAATGCATTGGAGGGAGATATAGGTCCCACCAATATCATAATTAAATCATTCTTACATGTTTCATAAAAACATAAATCATTCATTATAGCATAACCCAAGAAATAAATTGGGCTTCCTAAACATCATACCATCATAACATAATAAATATAAAATATCATTCCATCATTAACACAATAGAATCATAGTAATAATAGGGATAGAAACATAATCCTATTTAAATATAATTATATTAGATTTAAAATAATTTTGATAAAAAATTAGAAGTTAATTCTTGAGGAAAATATTATTTCTTCTTTCAAAAACATTTACTTTTCTCAAAATTCCATGCAATTTTTATGGAAATTAATTTAAATTAAAATAAAATTAATATATTGTAAAGTAAGCTTTATGAAAATAAGGTATTATAAAGATGTAAAAAATCCATTCATGATGTATAAGTTAAAAAATATTCTTCTTGTACTTTTGTCAGAAAAGTTAAAAATTACATCATATAGAAAACGAAATGAAGATTCCTTCGATACCATTTAATACAAATTTTCCAATGGGTAAAATTTATATTAAAAATTAGTATAAGAATAGAAATAATATTATATATTTAAGAAACACGGGCGTGAATGATAACTATACCCCATTAAATACTTATAAACAAACAATCTTAGATAGTAATGAAATTTCAAAATTATCCCTTACCTTAGGTCCGATATGCTTCATATGTATCTCAAACTCCTCTTTTTCGAGTATCTACTTTTGTTTTTTTACAAAATGTCTCCCTAGGATGGATTTATGCCCAAAGTGTGGCCTCTAGAAGTAAGGGAGGGATTTTGAGAGCTTATTTGAGCAGAGTTTGGATGATCCAATGGGCCTGAAAGGTGTGAGTAAGTATGTAGAGGTGGTTCCCTTTTATAAGAGTGGGGATAGGAACTTTAGGAAAGTCTTGAAATATTAATTTATTATCAATTTATTATCAATTTATAATGATCAAAACCTAATTTATTTCATAGATAAGATGAGTATGGGTCAAAATAATCTCAACCAATAAAATTTAGACGTGCTTTGATTTTATTTTAAACCTTATCATTTTGATTTATCCTTATTTAATCTATTTAATTTTACTTATGGTAATAATATTATAAATATTAAATAGTTAAAAATATTTACTTATGTGCTATAAATTGTCTATAATTGGATACTTTATGAAATTATAGACCATATAATTTTCACTTTGTAATTTTTGAATATTTTTGTGATTTTTAAATAATTTAATAATATGTTATTTTTATAAAATATCAATAGTGTTAATTTTGACACAATTCATTTATTTGACTTTAACTAAAATCTACATAGAAGATAAATTCGAAAACAAATATTTAATACACTCCTAACATGTCATAGTCACCAATTAAATTAATGGATCACATTAATTAGTTCATATGATATTTATTTTAATATTGTTAAAACCATGTATTTGATATTTCTATCAATAAAATCATTTCTACATCACTATTATGTCATCATTAATGGTAATTATTTAATCTCTAAAAGTTCTAAATAAATTCACACGATGTAGATAATTTCATTGGATATTTGGATATTTTTTATTTTCTAAGTTTTATCATGTTTATTACTATATTAAAATTATTATACTTATAAGATATAAAAGAGTGACATGTTGTCACTTTATTTTGTTTTAATTATAATTACATCACTTTCATGGAAAAAAGTCCATTAAATGAATCAATTATAGCCCTTAGGTGATATTGGTCAACTTTAATTCATCCAATAGGATATTTTTAGGTTTTAGGGTAGTTTTATTTTCTTTATCATATTTTTTGTTACCATAATTTACTTGATTTACCTTCAACTGTGGTAAATAAAAATTATCGTAGTTACTATTTGTAATATCTAAAAAAATAAAAGTAACATATTAACATATTTTTGACCCAATAATTCCAAATATTGAACCAATTTTTGAAAATTCATAATACAAAAGTTTCATTAATTAATTTAAAATTAATTCTTGTTGTCAAAACAATAAATTGGATTTTTAGGAAGTAAAAACTATCAAAAGATTGACATGTGTTTATGTACAATTTAAATGTGAAATTACTTCTAATGGAAAAATTAGATTAAATTATAAAAACATAATCCAACTACACTTTAAAACCAATTAAAAAGGTAATATAACTATATAAATAAATAAAATGAAAAGGCAATTTTGAATTAAAATGCAGTATTTTTTCACTATTCATTAAAATATGAATTTTATCAGAAAAATTACAAAAATTAAACTGAAGTAAATTTTTATGCCCTGCTTCCAAATAAGAAGTTTATTTTTTCAAATATATTATATAAAAATGTTCAAAACTAGATTTAAAATGGGTGCACCATCAAAAGGAAGCAAAACTGCATTTTTTGTAAAATACTTCTTTTATCTGAAAATTTGATTTTTTTATATCATGTCTAGAAAATACATATGATGAATATTAATATTATATAAATTTTTTAATACTATTCATAACGGCTAGGTTATATCTCATTAAATAATAATAGTTTAATAGTATATCATTTTTTAGTGAAACTCAACATTATGTACAATGCAATCTATCAATGAAGGTTGCTCTTGCATGTAATGTAAGCCAAGTCAGTGTTTCATTTAGTGCAAGATTTCTTTTGTTTTGCATATAACATAATCCAAACATATTTATTTTATACATTGAACAAAATCTATACTTAGTGTTGTGTGAAATGAATTCTATCAAAAGAACTTGAAATTGTGTGTATCACAAGCCAAGTATAGTGTTGCATATAGCACAAGCTAATCTTGGTGAATCATATAGAACAAGAAATAAAATAATTTAAAAAGAATTTATCTCATAAAATCTCAGGGTGTTACTTTATACCCCCTATGTAAAATGAATTTCACCCTCAAAATTTGTTGGGGTTATAAAAGGTTTACTACTTGAAAGTTTCTTTCATGGAAACCCACATCGTAAAAAGGAATACTAAAACTTCATTTTAAAAAGGAAAGTTAGAAACATAATGCTTACCTAAAGTAACTCATCACTAGGTTTCCCCATAGGATAACATAGGGGGAAAGTGAAAACATGAATATGGAAGAAAAAAATATAACCATCAAGTTCTGATGGATAGTGATAGAGAAAAAGGTTTGGAGAAAGTTAACAACCATAAATCCATAAATATGTGATGATTTAAGGGACCATGTGATTCATCAGATAAAAAGGTACTTAGATAACATTTTTGGTTTTCAAGATCCTTTCCCTAATGTTGAAAGAAAATTCATGAGAATAAATAATTACTTTATTTTGGTACAATCTCATCGTTGTTCATGCCTTGAACAATTTCCAATCTATCTTTTATTTAAAGAAATAAAGTTTAATTTTTCATTCTTAAAGTGTTAGCAGGTCATTTGATAGAATGATAGGCCATTCCATCTGTCTCAACAAAAAGGTTAGCATAGGTAATAAAATATGCATAAGTCCACCTATAGTGAGATAATACATTAATCTAACAAACTTAAAACAGAATATAACTTATACTATCCATAAATGTATAAAATTACCATCCTTCCAAAAAATAAAAATATAAAACTTTAGAAAGAGGTGAACTAAATCGACATAACATTTTTCTCCCATATCTCATAGGGTAGATATTTTTTATCACATTCCAAATATGTGAATACGTTAATAATATATTCTCTTGAAACATAGTAATAACCTGAATTACCATAGAACCTTAGTGAAAATATTAATTCTGTCCAAATTAACTCTTTCCACACACCAAAAATACCCAAAATTCTATGTACTCAAACCATGATATCACTTTGTCCTTATATTAGTAATTAGGTCATTAATACTATCAAACATCTCATTATCTTATTATCCCTTCATTATTCGCATATCATGTGCTTTCCAAAAATATTTCAATCACTTTTCATGGTTACCGGTACTATATAATTATTGAAAACCACAATGGACCAATACATAGATATTCCAATATTCCATAATACTATAAAATAGATTCTACAACACTATTTTGGAATCCCATTACATAAAAACATAATCATTCCACCACTTTGTTGTTATTATCAACATCTCCAATAGAGATCACATGTGATTTGCCTTTATCATTGGCCTTAAGAGGTTATTGATGTCAATAATCATCCATAACCCTTGGATTAGGGTATTGTTTAGCATAATGCCCTATTTCTTTGCACTTGTAGCATTGAAGTGTGGATGGTGCATTTTCACTAGTCATTTCTCTATTCAAATCATTAGAAATGTTTTTTCTATTACTTTGGAACTCAAATGCTCGATGACCTTATTTTCCACACATAAAACATTTTCTAGTCCATTTAAGACAGTCTCTACCAAGATTCTTTCCAAACATTGAGAATAAGGAAACATTCATCTTATTGTCACCATTGTTTTGAGATTTTCCCTTGAACTCAATCTTTCATTTATTTTCAAACCCGTGAGATTGATATGTAATACCAACTTCCATTTCTACCTTGATAGCACAACTCACAATCTATTCATAACTACTAAATTCTCTTATAGCTAATTGTAACAACCTGAAATTTTATTAATGAAAATTCCTCTTGATACAATTAACAGTATTATTATGTAAAATAATTATATAACATATGTACTTCATTGTTTTAATGTTTTTTGATTTTAAAATACCATTAAGATTGTGACTGTTGCTAATATATCCGTTGAATAGTGATCACATGATTAATATAAATATTGGGCTATAACAAATCCAATTTACTCACACAAAGAAAGTGATGGCCTCATCTAGTAGAATTGCTTCGTAGGAAGCCCATTTTTTCGGAGCTCGTAAAGGAGGTAGTGTCACTGGGCTTCACTCTTGACTAATCCCAAGCCGAGCTTCAACACATTAAGCTTGAGCGGAGCCACCTACGGGAGAAGTGGAAGTTAATAGAGATTACCACCTGAGCGATGTTATCTGAGCCTTCCCAAGAGTCTGTCACCATCACACACCTTAACCTTCAGTCTTATGCGGCTGTTATAAGGGTTTATGTAGAAATCCCCTAAAACTATGATTTTGTACATTATTTTTGTATAGGTAATATACATTCATTTTATTATTGTTACTTTGTAAATAGTTTTTAAAGAAAAAATAGTATTTTTAGTTAATATTAATTTAAGAAATCTATTTTGATGAATTAATTGATTTTTTTGAATTAAATAATATTTTAATGAAATATTATTACTAAATTACTTTTTATTAAATATAAATTATCATATAATTTTTATAAATACAATTGTAATTTTTATTAAGGTCTGAAAGCTGTTTTTTTCGAAACCCATGAATTTTCTATAAATGTTGTTTTTTATTTTAAAAGTAAAAATTCATATATTTATAAAATTATTTAGATAAAATAAATATCATTTTTTTGATTCAGTACATTGAAATTATCTAATGGTGATTTTTTTTATAATTTTCTAAGATAGTCAAATTTTTGGGTAAAAATTAAATATCGTTTAATTATATAATGTGTTTTATGACATCATAATGACCCAACAGTGATATAATAAAATACTATAAATGGGATGTTCTGCCAATATATGTTTTACCTTTAAAATAATGTAATTTTATATTTTTTTATTAATTTTATGGTGCCTTAGTGGACCCTCCAGGACTTATAAAACATTTTAACTTTTAAAATGATTTCCTTGAGAGTGTGACTCACCTCCACATAAGCAAGCCTAATATTTTAAAAATTTCGTAAATTGTACTTATAAAATAATGTTTTCTACTCCCCTTTGGTAAAAAAACATGGACAAAAACCATGGGATGATTTTTGGTTTTGAATAGTTTAATGTGTAGTGACCAAAACCTAAATAATAAAGAATTCCCTCTCCTTTCCTATATAAAACCACTCAATTTCCCATTCCTCTAAACTAAAAACCTTTTCAGCTACACAAAACCCTTCCGTCATCTCTCTATAATCCTACCAAGGTGCCCTACACTCCTAATAAGCCTCTCTCAAGCCCCTCCCAAGCCTTTGGGGTCACACTTCCAAGTAAGGGATTTCTTCCTTTCTTATTTTTTTTCCAAATTTATTTATGTTGTTAAACCCTTTTATTTTCATTTAAAAATGTTTTGGTATGATTTATAACCTCCCCCATACTTCCGTACTTATTTTTTAATGGTTATATACCAATTTATCACTCATTAATTCCTCCCATGTACACCCGTTACCATGCTGAAATTTCGTAAGGAATTTATCTCTTCTCATTTACATTTAAGAAATTATTTTATATTATGAATATAAATTCCATTACTTATGTTGGTTCATATATCTATATGACCCACTTACTGTCCATTATGTGTACATATGATGAGACACCACTTTCTCTCTCATCAACCATTTTTATGAATTATTATGTCACATCATTATGCTATCGAAATTGCACCGTGATTTTCCAAGCCAAAGTCATTGTGTAGTGAACACCATGCTCATTTCTATATTATTGATGCCAAAATTTGGAGTAGGGTCCCCTTTAGGTGGATTAAAGGGCTTCAAATGAAGCTGGGATGAAAAAAAGGAGATCCCGGGGCCTGGGGGTGGGCACACGCAAAATTGGAAAAAGCGCGTGCAAGCAGCTTTCGGCACGCAAACCGTTGTGTGCTATCCTTTGCTTTGGCGCCCAAACTCTACCTCCTCAACCGACCAATCAGGAACCACTTTCGTACCAAAGGTATCGTCGAAAAGGGGTTTGCGCGCGTGGGCCCGTTTCTGCGCCGAAGGCGATGATGAATGGCCATTTGCAAGCGGCCCATTCCGCACCGAAGGCCCCAACGAACCACATTTGCGCAGCCGGGCCTGGTTCCACGCTGAAAGCAGTGGAGAATGGCTGTTTTCATGCCGGCCACTCCGGCCCCCACTTCCGCGCCCAAGGCGGTGTCAAAAGGGGGTTTCTGCGGCCAGGACCGGCTCTGCAATGAAGGCGGCGTCGACCGCCCGTTTGCGTGGCCGGCCCCGTGTCCGCGCCCGAGGCGCCATCGGTCAGGGTTTTCGCACTGGTCCCTTGCATGCCTATCCCTTATGCATCGGTCCCTTGCACACCACTCTGGGGAATCCGGCTTTAAAACAATCTGTCTCTCCTCTCTTCGGGGATGGTAACCCGAAGACGAAGCGACGCTCTACTGTGTGAAAACCCCAGATTCTGCAACCGCACTAAAAAACCATGGCCTTTAGGTAATGGTTGTTGCGCGATAGGTTCAGGGTCGCCTTCGGACGGGCCCTTAGATCCTCATAAATTTTCAAATTTCTTTGCGTGCAAGGGGTCCTGTCTTGTGTGTAGGCCCCCTCTGCATCAAGCGTTCTTGCGCCCCACCTATCTGGCTTATATGTGTGTCGTCTTCTTGCACGCCACTCATCCGACGTGCATGAAAGCCTACTTATTTCATCCCTCTGGTCCACCTTGCATGAAAACCCCCTGTTTTACATGCAACACCTCCATTTTGGGCACCATAGGTCCTACTTGTGTGCCTGCCATCCAGCTCGTGTGCCAACCCTTCCTTTTGCTTGCAGACTTCCTATTTTACCTCAGACCATTCTCTAACATGTGTTCCTTGTACTGCCCTCACCTTGAGGCACCTTGTTCAAACCACTCTTATGCACGACACACCTGCATCACATGTTCATTCATCGTGTGGCCCCTCAGGTTTGCAAGGAGTAATTTCAAAGTCCCATGGATGATACGGCCTGTTGCGTTGCTTTGTATCATGCTTCTTTGTATAGGCATGCTAATAGATATTGATTCTTCACATAGCCATTCTAACATGGACCCCCCAATGGTTCGATCCATAACACCCCTAGACACAGCATTGCCTATCCCCTCTCTTCACCAAGGTGAAGAGGGTACCAGTTATGTAAGTCCTAGGGGTGCAGAGAGAACTCGCATCACCTGAGCTACAGGACGTTAAACTTCCAAGCACTATTGTCCTCAGCACATGACATTAAACTATGACTTCCCCCCATGCATCCTACGCATGGAATGGGAAGTCATCCTGGTGTAATCCCCTATCATTTATTCCAATAGGCAGCATCCATGTTCTTCCTTTCTTCTTCAGTATCAAGGACCATAGAGTGGGGGGTGATGGATGTCAGACCCCTCCTTTCTGTGGTGCCAAATCCCTCTCCCGGTGGGCTTTGTCACCACCGGGCCTCCATCCAAGAGTAATTCCCAACTTCTCTAGGCTGCTAACCATGCATAAGCCCTTGTTTCCTCTTTGGGATGCTAACTATGTGTAAGCCCCACTTCCCCTCCCATGGATGTACCTTTCACAATGTGATCGTCAGGTCTCTACTACCTCTTGTTTCTCACACTGAGAATGACTCACGTGGGATTAGAGCAAGCACCGACCATGACAACTTCCCTGGGAAGCCTATAGTATAATACCTACACCATCTGAACAACATGGTCTTTGATCCTTTCTATGGCAGGGTATGTAGGAAGCCCCCTGAGGTTCAAGCCCACCACCATCCATTGGTCTCGACCATCTTCATGTCGGTGCACCAAGCATCACCACCCAAACTAAGTGGACTTTCATCCTCGCTAAGGTGAGGTACGTAGGAAGCCTCCCTGAGGTTCAATCTCAACACCCACACCGAACTATGTGGACTTTGATCCTCGCTAAAAAGAGGTAGGTAGGAAGCCTCCCTGAGGTTTAAGCCCAACACCCACCAGTTCTGACCCCATTTACATCGGTTCACCAACACCTTAAGCAGCCTAGGGTGTAAGCCCCACACCCAACCCGAACTACGTGGACTTTGATCCTTGCTAAGGCGAGGTACGTAAGAAGAATCTCTGAGGTTAAATCCCAACACCCATCATCTGAACTACATGGTCTTTGATCCTTTCCAAGGCAGGGTACGTAGGAAGCCTCCCTGAGGTTCAAGCCCAACACCATCCATTGGTCCTGACCATCTTCATGTCAGTACACCAAGCCTCACCACCTGAACTACATGGACTTTGATCCTAACTAAGGCGAGGTACGTAGGAATCCTCACTGAGGTTCAAGCCCAGCACCCAGTAGTTCCTACCCCCTTTACGTTGGTTCACGAACACCTTTGAAAGCCTAGGGTGTAAGCCCCACACCCAACCTGAACTATGTCGACTTTGATCCTCGCTAAGGCGAGGTACATAGGAAGGCTCCCTGAGGTTCAAGCCCAACACCCAGAATCTGAACTACATGGTCTTTGATCCTTTACAAGGCAGGGTACGTAGGAAGCCTCCCTGAGGTTCAAGCCCACCACCATCCATTGGTCCCAACCATCTTCATGTCGGTGCACCAAGACTCACCACCCAAACTATGTGGACTTTGATCCTTACTAAGGTGAGGTATGTAGGAATCCTCCCTGTGGTTCAATCCCAACACCCAATAGTTCTGACCCCATTTACGCTAGTTCACCAACACCTTGGGAAGCCTAGGGTGTAAGCCCAACACCCAACCCTAAATATGTGGACTTTGATCCTCGCTAAGGTGTGGTACATAGGAAGCCTCCCTAAGGTTCAAGCCCAACACCCAGTAGTTTCAACCCCCTTTACATCGGTTCACCAACACCTTGGGTAGCCTAGGGTGTAAGCCCCACACCCATCCTGAACAACGAGGTCTTTGATCCTTGCTAAGGCATGGTACTTAAGAAGCATCCCTGAGGCTCAATCCCACCATCCATCAGTTGTCCCGACCATCTACACGTCAGTTCGATCCCATCCAACGGCAAGCCGTTGTGACCTCATTCAACGGTAAGACGTTGTGACCCTATCCAGCGGTAAAACGCTGAAACTCTTATCCAATGGTAAGCTTTTATGACCCCATCTAGCAGTAAGCCATTAAAAACCTCAATCGGTGGTAAGTCGTTGTCAGATGGACTACTTGGACTTTGATTCTCTGCCACTGGGATACGTAATAAGCCTCTTCAAGGCTCAAGCCCAAAACCATCGTCATCCTCATGATGGTTCCATCCCATTAACCACCCACTTCATGGAACCTCCCATCATCCATCCTGATTCTTACCCAGGTCACCACATCCCTGGGGGATCATGCCACCCCATTCTCTATTCCATTTAATAGAATTTGGGGAGCCAACCACATGTTGGCCCAAACATTGGTGTTCCCTCCAGGGGTTGCACCTACCCGATCCACTCCACTAAGTGTTCTGATCAGTCCGATCTATCTCTAATGGACATTAAAATTGAGGCATACCCTGTGTTAATCATGGGAAGTTGAGGAAAAACTCAGATACATTCCCATGGAATACGATTCTCCGCATTCGACGTGGGATGCCTCGGGGTTTTGTGCCTTCAAGAAGTGCTATAATAAGTGACAGAATACAGACACACCAATGTCCCAGCATCCAGACATGCCATTGATTCCCAACATGACTACTCCCCTGACCAAAGGTTTCTTCCTTGACCGAACCCCTTGGAATGTCCTGATAGAAGCAGTGTAATTAACTGGTGTCCATGAAGATATGGCGCTAGGAAGAGTTTCACGAAAAACGTCTTAAATATATATGGGAGACCCGAACTAGGTGAAAAATTACGAGGAGGAATCCATGGAAGGAAGAACCTACATCCCATCATCCCATTTCAATCAAGGAGAAAAAGTCCCTGAAAAAGTGATAGATGACGCCCGCCTTTGGAATGTAGGAATGCGGTGCTACAACTGCACGTCCTCCACAGATGGATGTGTGCGCCCTGGAGAAAGTATCAGAAACAAAAAATGGTGAACCCGATGTGAAGTTTTTCTCCTCAAAATGGATATTAGTAGAACCTAGGGCATCAATGGATTAGCATGTTACCAGATCCAGTTATTCGGCATCGGGTCCTGCTAAAAAAATAGTGGGTCTGGTGTAAAACTCACCAGAAGTTGGGGCAGTAGAACTTTGGACATCCCGTTCTGTGACGTTTTCAGCATGGATCCCTCTTACTGGCCTTGGAAGACGGGATGGCGTTGGGGAATTGGTCATCAATTCCTTTTTCTTTCAGTACTGACGAGTTAATCTCCCTGATTTCAGGAATCAAGTTGATGCTCCAGGGTCGCGATCACCACCTACCCATCGACACAGGGGCGGGGGCAGTTCCAACATAACCATTCCACGTGGCTTCACCTCTTACACGATGGCCTCTACATCTATGACCATGGGGCTCCCACACCCCATCTCCCCATCCTAGGTCATTCAACAGAGGGTAATCAACTACCTCGTGCACCGTTACGAGGAGGAGAGCATAATCCCAACCTGGGATATGCCCACCTGGATCTGGTGGCATCTGCGCCTCATTGCCAATTCCAACCATGAGGGCCGCGCAGGGAGTCGTTTCTCCCCATGCCAACATATAACCGTTTTGGGAGCCTATCCCTAGAACACTTCGATGATTCCCCGCCCTACGCAGATGAGGTAAGTGAGGTCCGGGCCAGCTCGGTTAGAGTCCCATTCTGGGGGCTCCCAGCGAGGACTCCCACCCGGCCACGTCAGCTCCGCTACCCGGTCTTGCTGGATGAGGAGCAGGTAAGCCATGTACCTGCACCACTGGCTCCGGTTCATCCAACCTGATGCCAGCGTTGGGCACAAGCTGAGGATGCCCACCAAGGGGCATTAATGTCAGCAACTACTGTGTCATGAGCCACCACTGATGCATATCATCAGTTCCCCACATAAATTGAGTAGGGGTACTTATACGCCCGACCAGGATCGAGGCCCCAACCACCCCACGAGTAGGCTGGGTCAACTCTCTTGGTTGTTGGCACGAGCAGTGGTCACTGACACGAGTAGTGTTCACCGCGAGCTAACCCGTAGTGATGCCACCCAGTAAAGAGGTCCTCCATGTACCACTATCATGGAGAGCGCAAGCCTTCCCCGCTTCAAGGATCAGCCTGGAGGTCCACCTCATGCCACCCTCAATCTGAATGAGGGTCTTCCCCGTGATGGTGATACTCGGTACAGAAGCCTCTCTCGTTCCCATTACACTAGGTATGAGGTCATTTCTCCGGCCCCCGACAGCCGGTGTAGGGAAATTACATGTCTGGTCCCACCTCAATGTTGGGATCCTCCCTGCGTCCTCTTAGAAGCTGGTGAAAGTCTTTCTCACCTCATCAACAAGAGGGGTGAAGGCCAGCCTCACTCCACCCACACCCAGCACAGATGTCCTACCTGTGTTCAGATAGATCGGTACAAGGACCCTCCTCACACTAAGGTCGCTAGGGAAAAAAAGTGTGGAGGTCCTCCCCATGATTCTTCCAGTCCCAGCGGAGGCCTTGTTCGATCCAATGCTACCCTTGGAGGTCCTCCCCATGTACCCTTTGACATTTTTCCTGGTGCTCCTCGCACCCCGGCTTTCTCGGGTGGAAACCCTCTCTGCCCCAACACTAGTGTGGCTGAAGGACCTCATGTCAGAAATCAGCCCTATCCCGAGAATCCGCCCTGGGGAAGGAAGGCGGGTTGCCACCACCATAAGAAGAATTCTAGGAAGGTCCAGACAGAGATCAAACCAATATGGTTTTCAGACTCCGAGGTGGAGTGCGACTCAGCGCGGGAACCCTCCTCTCGCTCATCCAAGTTAAGGGTTTGGGTAGGGACGAGCCGCATCGGCCTGGTACTCCTAGAATGTGAGGTCCATAGGATTCTCGCCTCCCTCCGTAGGTTTATTCATGAGGATAAAATTTTTTCAACCCCATAGGTTACAGTCATGAAATCACCATCGTCATCACCAGAAGCGCTCTCTACCTCGACGAGAGATCACAGAGAACTATTATGTTGACCGATGGCGGGCGAGCAGTAGCAAGACCTATCACCAGCAGCCCTATCCCCCCGAGCTCGTAACTATAGCCATTATCCCATATTACCACGATGTAGCATCCAGGTTACTACACTCTTTGGAGGACAACCCGAGATTCATCGGCCAGTCTGCCCGCTCGCCGAACTCTCCACTGGCCAGCCGGCCGTCCCAGCGGTCTGACTCAGTACCGCTACCAGTTCCTCAACCACCCTTAGTTGAAGAATGAGGAAATAAAGGGCCAGACCCTGAATATGAGCCAAGGATCTTATGGAACATCCTCATAGCAGATCACTTCCCTGAGAAGTTCTGGCCCGTGGCAGCACCGAATTTCTACATACCAGAATCCATCACCCCAGAGGAAGTTGAGTGTTTCTGCCAAACCCTCTGGATGATTAATTTTAGTCTTATTCATCAGTGAGTGGTTTATCCCAGGATCCAACTGTATTTCAAAGACATTAATGAGCAATGTTGTCTGGTCGATTTGGCCGCACTCCCTGTGGCCCAGCACCCTGAGTCACCAAGTTGCTGTGAGGCCCTCCAATGTAAATGCATCCAGAGTATCAAGTTACTTCACAAAATTATCAAGGAGGCTACCCCCACTGACATTTTATCCTTCCCACATTCTGATCCTGGTGTGTCGTTAGGGACACATGGGGTATTTAGGCCTCCCATGTTTTCGCTACCTTCTGCATCTTCTGCCCCATAATTTTCACATCCCATGATGATTCCCACTCCCCAGTCAGCATCAGGTCATAAAACTGTTCCATCTTCTTTTCCTTCTACTTCTGTCTCTCCGAGCTTTTATATTCCATCGTCTTCGACTCCTGTTCCACCAAAGGGTGTTCCATCAGGTTCTGTGGATCCAGCGACACTCATTGATCAGACTAGCGCAGGTATATTTATAAAACCCTAACAAATTTTTATAGCAATATTTATTTTCATTATAATGTGTTTTGATAAAATATTTGTTTTTCTTTCATGACAGATACATCTACTGATAGGGGGCAGGGGCGGGGCCGTACACGCATGCGTTCAGTGTGGAACCGTCGCACACAGGTTATGGTGGAATATAATTAAGACAATCAGATGGTTGAGAAAACAGGGAAGCAATGTCGGAGTTTTCTGGCGACTCCTGCCAAATACTCTGACATCATTCCCGTCAGCCCGCTGTCGTGGAGACATTTTCCACATGAGGTCAAAGATAGAGCTTGGGCAGAGATATGGGTAAAAAAATCTGTTGTATTTAATTCCATGAATTATTTTTGTATTTATATGAATTAATATTTTTATTTCAGCTTCGATTTAATTTTCCTGATGGTGAGGGTGAACGACTGGAACGTCTAAAGGATTTAGGCGAACATTGGAGAGCCTACAAGCATGAGATGTATATTGGCTGGCGTTCTAGAGTTGGCACTGAGTTAGAGGCGGTACCAGTCGTGGATGATTATCCTATAGAGCAGTATCGTCAGATGATTACTCATTGGACGAGTACCCAGTTTAAGGTATGAATTACATTTGAGGTATTTAAATAATAACATTCAAGTTTTTCATTAATATTATCCTTTGGATTATGGAATTTTATTTAGGAATGATGTGGAAAAAATAAAAAAAACATTGATGCAAAAAAATACCTCCATACACTAGGACGCATGACGATGCCGGATCATGAGAGACAGCAGGTATGACAATTGTTTATAAGTTTTCTTTACGACTTACATTTTCTTTTGTTTCCTCAATTATTTAATCATTTGCTAAAGTTTTTATATAACTTTTGTTTTCAATGTCATTGTAGAGGCAAGTACAAAATATTGAAGGACGTGTGCCTCGAGCAAAACTGTTTTGCTCGAGTAGACGAAAAAAGGATGGAAGTGCTGTCAACGAAGCGAATCAGCAGCAGATTGTAAGTTTTAATCTGTTGATTTTATATTTTAATATCTATTTTATAACTTAATAATATATTTATATTTGTAACAGGATGCATTAGAGGCCCTCGATGCCCAAGAAGCAGACAATTTTGGGCCATCTGATCACTTACATCAGGTGTTGGGAGAAGATCATTCTGGCAGAGTACGTTTCTGACCTAGGATAGCCCCGACGAGGTATTGGAATGCCTCAGGTACGAGTTGTAGTGACACCGAGCTGCAGAAAGTTAGTGCACAGGCAGAACAGGCTGAGAAAAGGGCCACAGAGACGGCAGAACAGTCTGCTAGGGCAAACAGTGCATTTATGAAATTTATTGAAGTTCTACGTCCAACACTTCCAGCAGAGGCCAGCCCAGTGATTGATGAATACATGTCGTCGATACATTCTATATATGGTGCACCAGGTGGTAATTCCATTGGTGGTCAGGCCGATGTCCAGCTTGAAGATGATGATGGCGAGGAGTCTGATGTGGAAGAGGAGGGAGATGAGGAGGGCGAGGAGGAGGGCAAAGGCGAGGAGGAGGGCACTGTGGAGGGTGAGGACGATGAGGAGGACGATGGCAAGGGTGATGATGATGATGATGATGGTGATGGTGATACTGATGTGGGACATATTGATCCATTACATTTTTGACTTATATTACTGATATTTGATGTTTAATCTATTCTAGTTGTTGGTTTTATCTAGACTCGTAGTATAGTATTGGAGTTGAGTTATTTTTATATATTGTCTGTTTTTATGGATGTTGTTGTCTTTTAGTGGTTGTGTGTTTGAGAACTCCCTGGAAAACCCCCCTCATTCTTGGACCCTGGACAACCCCCCCTCCCCCTTGGACCCCGAACACCCCCCAAACACCCCCCGGACAGCCCCGCGGACAGCCCCCTGGATAGCCCCCCGTACAGCCCCCCACCCTTAACCCTGGACCCCAGAAAGCCCCTCGGACAGCCCCTCGGACAACCCCCCCACCCTCCCCCTTGGACCCCGGACAACCCCCCAAACACCCCCCGGACAGCCCCCCGGACAGCCCCCTGAACAACCCCGGACAACCCCCTGAACAACCCCTAAACAACCCCTGAACAACCCACTGAACAACCCCCGGACAGCCCCCTGAACAACCCCAGACAGCCCCCTAAACAACCCCCAAACACCCCCCGGACAGACCCCGCACAGCCCCCCCACCCTCCTCCTTGGTCCCCGGACAGCCCCCCAGACACCCACCGGACAGTCCCCCCCGGAAAGCCCCCTGGATAGCCCCTCCACCTTCCTTAATTTCATTAGCTCTGAAATGTTTCATAGCACGATCAACTAAAATCTAATCCATACTAAATATGATATAAAAATATTCTATATGAATTTCCATAAGATTTTAAGTGAAAACAAAAAGTGACATACGAAAAACTAACCAAACGCATTCAAAATATGTTGATGCTTTAGGAAAACTATCCATGGGTCATATGTGATGTGTACGAATCAACCCCGCCTCAATCCGAGGCGCGGTGTGGCCGGAAGAACTCAAAGTGTATGTCTTTTGTTTCAAAAGGACATCATTTTAAGTGAAAAACATCAACTGGCATACGGAAAACCGGCCAAACGCATTCAGATTGTGTTGATACTTTAAGACAACAATCCATGGGTCATTTGAGACGTATACGAGTCAACCCCACCTAAATCCAAGATGCGGTGTGGTCAGGACCACTCTAAGTGACTTTCTTTTGTTTAAAATGGATAGTATTTTAAGTACATACGGGAAACCAACCAAACGCATTTGGTTTCTGTTGAAACTTTAGGAGAAAGATCCATGGGTCATATGTGACGTGTAAGAGTCAACACCACCTCAATCCGAGGTGCGGTGTGACTGACACCACTCAAAGTGTCTCTATTTTGTTTAAAATGGACTTCATTTTTAGTGAAAACAACAAATGACATACGGAAAACCGACCAAACAGATTCTGATTGTGTTGATACTTTAGAAAAATGATCCATGGGTCATATTTGATGTGTACTAGTCAACCCCACCTCAATCTGAGGTGCGGTGTGGCCGGAACAACTCAAAGTGTATGTCTTTTGTTTCAAAAGGACATCATTTTAAGTGAAAAACATCAACTGGCATATGGAAAACCGAACAAACGCATTCAGTTTCTATTGAAACTTTAGGAGAAAGATCCATGGGTCATATGTGATGTGTAAGAGTCAACGAAACCTCAATCAGAGGCGCGGTGTGGCCGACACCACTCAAAGTGTCTCTATTTTGTTTAAAATGGACTTCATTTTTAGTGAAAACAACAAATGACATACGGAAAACCGACCGAACGGATTCTGATTGTGTTGATACTTCAGAAAAATTATCCATGGGTCATATGTGACGTGTACGAGTCAACCCCGCCTCAATCCGAGGCACAGTGTGGCCGGCACAACTCAAAGTGTATGTCTTTTGTTTCAAAAGGACGTCATTTTAAGTGAAAAACATCAACTGGCATACGGAAAACCGGCCAAACGCATTCGGATTGTGTTGATACTTTAGGAAAACGATCCATGGTTCATTTGAGACGTGTACGAGTCAACCCCGCCTAAATCCAAGATGCGGTGTGGCTGGTACCACTCTAATTGTGTCTCTTTTGTTTCAAACGGACAAGATTATAAGTGAAATAAACAACTGGCAGACGAAAAACCAACCAAACGCATTCATAATCTGTTGAAATTTTAGGAAAACGATCCATGGGTCATATGTGACGTGTACGAGCCAACCCAGGCTCAATCCGAGTCACGGTGTGGTCGGGACCACTCTAAGTGACTTTCATTTGTTTAAAATGGACAGTATTTTAAGTACATACGGAAAACCGACCAAACGCATTCGGTTTCTGTTGAAACTTTATGAGAAAGATCCATGGGTCATATGTGACGTGTACGAGTCAACGCCACCACAATACGAGGCACGGTGTGGCTGAAACCACTCAAAGTGTCTCTATTTTGTTTAAAATGGACTTCATTTTTAGTGAAAACAAAAAATGACATACGGAAAACCGACCGAATGGATTCTGATTGTGTCGACACTTTAGCACAATGATCCATGGGTCATATGTGACGTGTACGAGTCAAAACCGCCTCAATCCAAGGTGCAGTGTGGCCGGAACAACTCAAAGTGTATGTCTTTTGTTTCAAAAGGATGCCATTTTAAGTGAAAAACATCAACTGGCATACGGAAAACCGGCCAAACGCATTCGGATTGTGTTGATACTTTAGGAAAAAGATCCATGGTTCATTTGAGATGTGTAAGAGTCAACTCTGCCTAAATACGAGATTCAGTGTGGTCGGTACCACTCTAAATGTGTCTCTTTTGTTTAAAATGGAAAAGATTATAAGTGAAATAAACAACTGACAGACGAAAAACCAACCAAACGCATTCGTAATCTGTTGAAATTTTAGGACAACGATTCATGGGTCATATGTGATGTGTAAGAGCCAACTCGGGCTCAATCCGAGTCACGGTGTGGTCAGGACCACTCTAAGTGACTTTCTTTTGTTTAAAATGGACAATATTTTAAGTACATACGGAAAACCAACCAAACACATTCGGTTTCTATTGAAACTTTAGGAGAACGATCCATGGGTCATATGTGATGTGTAAGAGTCAACGCCACCTCAATCCAAGGCACGGTGTGGCCGACACCACTCAAAGTGTCTCTATTTTGTTTAAAATGGACTTCATTTTTAGTGAAAACAACAAATGACATACGGAAAACCGACCGAACAGATTCTGATTGTGTTGATACTTTAGCACAATTATCCATGGGTCATATGTGACATGTACGAGTCAACCCCGCCTCAATTTGAGGTGCGGTGTGGCTGACACAACTCAAAGTGTATGTCTTTTGTTTCAAAAGGACATCATTTTAAGTGAAAAACATCAACTAACATACGGAAAACCGACCAAACGCATTCGGATTGTGTTGATACTTTAGGAAAAAGATTCATGGGTAATTTGAGATGCGTACGAGTCAACCCCGTCTAAATCCGAAACTTGATGTGGCCGGTCCCACTCTAACTGCATCTCTATTGTTTAAAAGGGACAAGATTATAAGGGAAATAAACAACTGACATACGAAAAACCGACCAAACGCATTCGGAATCTGTTGAAATTTTAGGAAAATGATCCATGGGTCATATGTTACATGTACGAGTGAACCACGCCTTAATCAGAGTCGCGGTTTGGCCGAGACCACTCTAAGTGTATCTATTTTCTTTAAAATGGAATACATTTTAAATACATACGGAAAACCAACCAAACACATTCTGATTGTGTTTATATTTTAGCACAACAATGCATGGGTCATGTGTGATGTGTACGAGTCAACCCTGCGTCAATACGAGGCGTGGTGTGGCCGGCACCATTCAAAGTGTCTCTCTTTTATTTAAAAAACACTTCATTTTAAGTGAAAACAACAACTGGCATACAGAAAAATGACCAAACGATTTCAGAATATGTTGATACTTTAGGACAACGATCAATGAGTCATTTGTGATGTGTATGAGTTAACCTCGCCTCAATCCGAGGCACGGTGTGACCGGTATCATTCCAGGTGTATGTATTTTGTTTAAAATGTATATGATTTCGAGTAAAAATATATGGTGTACAAAAAACCAATCAAATTATGAATTGAATTCCGGATTCCACATATGATTGTCATCTAAATTTTAAATTGAATTCTAAATGAATTATGTATGTTTATAATTATGTTATGAATTCTAATTTAATTATGGATGAGTATATTTCCAGGATTCATTATATGTGTTGGTTGGTTGGTTTGCATTATTTAAATGTGTTGGTTTGTTCTCTATATGCATGTATTGTATATGTGTTACAGTTACAATAATTGGATTGAAAATTGAATTGAAAATGAAAATTGAATTGAAAATGAGCCCAAAATAGACCTGCTATGCCAAAATGAGCCCAAAACAGACCTGTTGTGCAAATTGCAGGCTTCTGTGCAATTTTCACAGCAAAGCCTATGCCAACGGTTTAAAACCGTTGGAATAGCCCATATGGAGCTGTTTCTACCAATGGTTCATTAAACCGTTGGTAAAAACAGACTATCCCAACGGTTCAAACCATTGGGATAGCTTTTGGAATTGGTGTTTTTACCAAAGGTTGGTAGAACTGTTGGTAAAAACCTTTCCCAACGGTTTGAAAACCGTTGGGAAAGAAAATATTCATGGGATTCCCCAACGGGCCAAACCGTTGGGAAAGGCTTTTCCCAACGGTTTGGCACAACCGTTGGGGTAGGTTGATTTTTTTTAACCTATCCCAACGGTTCCTTGTAAACCGTTGGGAAAAGCCTTTCCCAATGGCTTACTTCCCCACGGTTGGCAGAACCGTTGGTATAACATATACCAACGGTTCTACAGCCTATCCCAACGGTTCAGAACCGTTGGGAAAGGATGGATTTCCAGTAGTGTTATTGAGTCTAAAGAAGAAACCATCCTAGAAGACATGCCTATTGTGAGGGAATTTGATGAAGTGTTTCCTAAGGAATTGTCTGCTCTTACTACTATAAGAGATGTCGAATTATCAATTGATCTTATACCTGGGGCATTTCCAATATCCAAGACTCTGTATAGAATGGATATTTTGGAGCTTAAGGGGTGGAAGAAACAACTATAAGAGAATCTGGATAAAGGGTTTATATGCCCAAGTGCTTCACCATGGGGTGCACTAGTCCTCTTCATCAAGAATAAGGATGGGTCAATGTGCCTTTTCATTGATTATCATGAGCTCAAAAGAATCACGATAAAGAACAAGTATCCTCTTCCATGATTTTATGAATTTTTTGATCAGCTACGTGGATCACAATACTTCTCTAAGGTGGATTTGCGGTCGGGATATTACCAATTAAGGGTGAAAAGGGATTATATCCCCAAGACTATATTTAGTAAAAGGTACATGCACTATGAATTCATAGTAATGCATTTCGAACTCACTAATGCTCCAACAATATTTATGTAATCGATGAATAGAGTCTTTAGATATTACCTTGACAATTTTTTTGTAGTCTTTATAGATGATATTTTAATATATTCCAAAACCAAGTAGGAGTATGAGGAGAATCTAACAACAATACTAGAGACCTTATGAAAGGAGAATCTTTATGAAAAGTACAGAATGTTTGAGTTCTAGTTTAAGGTGGTCTCATTCTTTGGTCATATCATCACGAGCATTGAGATATCTATGGATCTCTCCAAGACATATGCAATTGAGGGATGGCCGAGGACAACATCAGTAATGGATATCTATAGCTTCTGGGGGTTGCTGGATATTATTGCCAATTTGTGAGAAATTTATCATGATTTTCCAACCCTCTTACCAAGCTAACTTGAAATGGAGTAAAGTTTTCTTGGAGTGATGAATGCGAAGAGATCTTCAAGGAGTTGAAAAAGAGGCTTATTATTGTGCCTATGATCACTCTACCAACAAGTGGAGAACTTTTTGTGGTATTAAGTGATGATTCAAAGAAGGGCATGGTCTATGTATTGATGCAAAATGACAAAGTCATTGCCTGTTCTTCAAGGAAATTGAATGTTCCTGAGAAAAACTACCCAACACATGATTTGGAGTTAGATGCAGTAATCTTCGCTTTGAAAATTTGGTGACATTACCTATTTGGGGAGAAGTGTGAAATATATACAGACCAAAAAATCCTCAAGTATATATTTACACAGAAAGAGCTGAACATGCACCAATTAAGATGGTTAGATCTAATCAAATACTACGAATACTCAATCCATTACCACCTTAGGAAAGATAACAAGGTAAAATACGCTCTAAGTAGAAAGGACCCAGTGATTCTATCATTAATGAGAATTGAAAAGGATCCAATCTTCTTAGATTTGATTAAGATGGACATAGAAATCATAAAAAAGGGAACATCATCAATCATTTCACAAATTATTTATCAATTTTCTCTTTTGGAAAGGTTAAATGATGATCAAAAGGAAGATGTGGGAATTGAGAAGAAAGTGGAAACTGTCAGAAAATGGGAATCCTTAGATTTTAATGTTAATGAAGAAGTAATTGTGAGATTTGGGAAAATTCTATGTGTTCCATCAAATTTGGAGCTAAATAATGAACTTTTGGATGATGCACATAGTACAAATTTCTCCATTCACCCAGGAAACACAAAGATGTATCGAGATCTATGAGAGAATTATTGGCAGCATAACATGAAGAAGGAGATCGTTGAGTATACATCAAAGTTCCTGGTATGTCATCAAGTGAAGGATGAGGGGTAGAATTCTAAGGGGATGATGCAACCATTACCTATACCAGAATGGAAATGTGATTACATCACCATGGAATTTTTTCACCAGACTTCTGAAGACATCTAAAGGAAACAATGCTATTTGGGTTGTTTTGGATCATCTTACAAAGACTACACACTTCATTGCAATTCTAGAGGATTTCTCATTGGATCAACTGAAATGGATATATATCAGACAAGTGGTAAGGCGGCATGGGGTACCACTATATATTGTATCCAATTGAGATCCAAGATTCACCTCTAAGTTTTGGAAGAGTCTTCAACATGATCCGAATACTGAGATGAACTTCAGTACATCTTATCATCCTCAAACTGATGGCCAATCTGAGCAGACTACCCAAACACTTGAGGACATGTTGAGAGCATGCTCAATGGACTTAAAAGTATAATGGGTTCAATATATTCCTCTGGTTGATTTCTCTTACAATAACAGTTTCTACTCAAGAATCTAAAGGGCTACTTATGATGCCCTTTATGGGAAGAGGTGTAGAACACCGACATGTTGGGATGAAGTTGGGGAGAAAAAAACTCCTAGGCCCAAAAATGGTCGAAGAAATGGTGGAGAATTTTAAGACCATCCAATAGCACATTAAAGCTGCTCAGAGTTGATAGAATAGTTATGATGATAATCATCGACAATACCTAGAGTTTGATGTTAGAGACATGGTATTCCTCTTCATATCACCATGGAAGATAGTTATGAGATTTGGGAATAATGGAAAGCTTAGTCCAAGGTACATAGGCCCTTTTGAGATATTCGATCGCATTGGAACAGTGAACTATCGACTAGAACTCCCACCGAACCTATCTCAAGTACATGATGTATTCCATGTATCACTCTTGAGGAAGTACATACCTGAATCAGCGCATGTACTCAATCCATAGGTGGTACCATTGGAGAATGACCTATCCTATAAAGAGAAGACATCGATGATCGTAGATTGTAGGTAAAATTTTCTATGAAATAATACAATTTCCCTTGTCAAGGTGTTGTGGAGAAACCCCAAGTTTGAAGAGGAAACGTGGGAATCAGAGGAAGTGATGAAGAAGAGTTACCCGCATCTGTTTAGTGTGGGAAAAGTAAATTTAGACGGTAAAATTTCTTAAGGGGGGAAGACTATAACTACCCAAACTTTTATTAATGAAAATTCCTCTTGATCTAATTAAATATCTTATTATGTAAAATAATTATATAACATATTCAATTCCTCGGTTTTATGTTTTTGGATTTTAAAATACCATTAATAATTTTTATTTTTTCTAATATAGTCGTTGAATAGTGATCCCATGATTAGTATAAATATAGGGCTTTAACAAATCCAATTTACCCAGAAAAAGGAAGAGATGGACTCATCCAGTAGAATTTCTTCATATGAAGCCCATTTCTTGAAGCTAGGAAAGGAGGTGGTGTCCCTAGGCTTCGCTCTTGACCAAGCCCAAGCTGAGATTCAACCTATTAAGTTTGAGTGGAACCGCCTATGTGAGAAGTGGAAGTTAATAGTGATTACCACCCGAGCGATGTTATCTGAGCCTCTACAAGAGTCTGTCACCATCATAAACCTTACCCTTCGGTCTTATATAGTTGTTATAAGGGGTTATATAGAAATAACCTAGCACTACGACTATGTACATTATTTTTTATAGAGAATATACATTCATTTTATTATTGTTAATTTAAAAAATGTTTTTAAAGCAAAAATAGTATTTTTAGTTAATACTCAATTAGGAAATCTATTTTGATGAATTAATGGATTTTTTTAATTAAATAATATTTTAATGAAATATTATTATGAAATTAATTTTTATTAAATATAAATTATCATTTAATTTTTATGAATACAATTGTAATTTTTATTAAGTTTTGAAAGTTGTTTTTGTCAAAACCCATGAATTTTAAATAAATGTTGGTTTTTATTTCAAAAGTAAAAATTAACCTATTTAAAAAATTATTTAGATAAAATGAATATAATATTTTTGATTCTGGATGTCAAAATTATCTAATGGTGAATTTGTCATAATTTTATAAGATAGTCAAATGTTTGGGTAAAAATTAAATATCGTTTAATTATATAATGTATTTTATGACATCATAATGACCTAATTGTGATGTAATAAAAAAATATAAATGGGTTGTCAATCCAATATATGGTTTAAATTTAAAATAATGTGATTTTAGATTTGTTTTATTAATTTTAGGGTTCCTTAGTGGACCCTTTAAGACTTATAAAGCATTTTAAATTTTAAAATGATTTCTTTGAGAGTGTGACTCACCTCTACATAATCAAGCCTAATATTTTAATAAGTTGGGCCATTTTACTTATAAAATAATGTTTTTAAATTTCCTTTGTAAAAAATTGTGGGAAAAACCAAGGTATGGTTTGTGGTTTTGATTAGTTTAATGTGTGGGAGAAAAAACCTAAATAATAAAGAATTACCCCTCTTTTCCTATATAAACCCACTCAATCTCCCATTCCTCTTCACTCAAAACCTTTTAAAATTGACCAACCCTTGAAATCCTATCTCTATAATCCTACAAAGGTTTCCCAAGATCCTAAGAAGCCTCTCTCAATCCCCTCCCAAGACTTTGGGATCACACTTCCAATTAAGGGATTTATTCCTGTCTTATTTTTGTCCAAATTTCTTTATATTGTTAAACCCTTTTATTTTTAATTAACATTTTTGGGGAATGATTTATAACATCCACCATACTTAACTCCTTATGTTTTAATGATGATATAACTATTTATATTTCATTAATTCCTCCCATGTACACCTGTTACCATGTCGAAATTCCGTAATGAATTTCTCTTCACATTTACATTTAAGCAATTATTTTGTATTATGAATATAAATTCCATTACATATGGTGAAACATGTATATATATGACCCCATTACTATAAATTTCATGTAAATATGATGATACACCTATTTATCTCTCATCAACCATTTTTATGAATACTTATGTCACACCATTATGCTACCGAAATTACACTGTGATTTTCCAAGCCAAAGTCATTGTGTAGTGAATACCAAGACCATTTCTCTATCAAGGGTATTAAACTTTATGAATATTTACTTATTGATTATGGAGTTTCATAAATGAATTCCAAATTCCTTTATCATAGAATAAATGATGATGTTTTATGAATCCATGTTATATGATCCATGTGGCACACTAATGCATGACATGAAATAATTAAGAAGGGTGCACCCTGATAACGCTCCAATGCATTGGATAAAGATTAGTATAATGATATGCCAAGTGAAATGAGGGTTTAATCATACTAATTCATGTTAAATGAGGGTTTACTCATTCTCCATGTGCAATGAGCCTTAGATCATGCTAATATCATGTTAAATGTTGATGTCACACTTCCATGTTATGATAATCATGCTATATCATGCCTTTATGTTAATGTTTAACTTATTCTCCATTGATATGACTATTTCCTAACATGTACTTTATTCTTCATGTTATTCCTTATTTACTCCCTTAATGGTCTTTATAGCTCACCCTTTTCTTATGCATGTCCTTAAGTTATCCCATCCAATGCTAAGTACGAAGGAATGTGTGTGGTCATGTAAAAGAAGTTTTCAATAAAGATGTGTATTTTATGTTTTAAGTTGTTATGTAATATTCCTAATCCCAAAAGACATTGGACATATCGATCTTATATGTTTTATCATGTGAAGATTTTATGTAATAAATTATGTTTAAGTGTGAAATAAAGAGTAGGGTTGTTATGCTAATACCCTTCTAAGACTTGATTTTAAGGCACTACAGAATTGATCAACTTTACTTTCAGGTTGGATGATAAAACTAGAAGAATACCTTGTATGTCTTGTAAAAATTTCCTCGTATATACAAATTAATTCATCATCATTTTTCTTAAGTTCAAGGAACTCTTTTTCCATCTTTTTTCTAAGAATAAGAGAGAAGTACTTATTGAAAAATAAGTTATTGAACTCATACCATTCCATGGATTCAATTTAATCCTACTACATTATATTCTTGATTAGAGTCCACCATTGGTCTACTTCACCTTATAAATGATAAACAACCAAAATGAATTTTTTATGTTCGCAACAACGAAGAATGAAAATATCTTTTCAATCGTACTGATCCATTTTTCAGCAATAATTGGATCAGAAAACCCACTGAAAGAAGGTGGGAGTTTCCTCATGAAGGACTGAATATAATGTTTTTCTCTTATCTGCTCATTTAGAAGTCCATATTTATTCATAACTCTTGTAAGTATAACAATAATATTTTACATTCTATCTCCCATAACATTTGGTTTTTCAGGAGGAAAATCATTGTGTTACCCAGTACATTGATCATTAACATGGTTCCTTTGGGTTCCATCCATTATCTAAAACCCAAAAAGAATAGCGTGAGAGGAAAAAAACATACTAGGAAAACAACATAATCAAGGGGGAGTACTTTCAATTTCTAAAATATTAGGTTTAATAATAGTTTATTCAATATTGTTAACATAATTCTAGGATTTTAACCTATAGTTAGACTTATCCTTAGGGACATCCCAATACATATCTTAGAAATATATCTAGGGATCTCACTAAAATTTTCACATCCTAATTTCCAAAGTTTTACTAAACGGTTCTCTGATACCAACTCTAAAGACCCAAGCTTGATGTACATGGACATTACATTTATTTTTTCACAATACTTAATACATTAGAAAAATATATGCCCAAAGATCATATTAGTTTAGTGTCTTTGGAATCTTATAACATGATATTCTAACTTGGTGAAAGATCTTCGACATCTCCCATAAAGATCTTCCCCTTTTGTTTTCTTACCTAAATACTTTCTTTATATCCTAGGGAAAAGAAAAAAAAAGGGTGATCTCAAATGTTTAGTAAGGGTAAATGTGGAGAACATAGAACAAACCATATAAATAATAATGTAAAAACATTAACATAAATTTTAAATATAAAAATCTTGAGTCATGAAATAAATCTTGGTAGTACGTAAGGCACCAATCATAAAGGAACATTAACTATGATAAAATAGCATTGGAATAAAACAAGGAATTGTGGAAAACAAATAAAAACCTAATATTATTCTATAGTAATAAAGACATTTCTTAATCCAAGACCATCATAGTGGACAAAGTCCATTATTGAACTAAGTTTACATATCGTTCCAGCCATGTATTACTGAACTGGATTTACTTTCCATTCCCACCATGTATTACTAAACTAGATTTACTTTTCATTCTATTCATGTCTATCTCATGATATATAAATATCTACCTAATGCATTGGATGTAGATATAGGTCACACACATATCATAATGAAATAATTCTTACATATTCCATAAAAACATAAATCATTTATCATAGCATAACCCAAGAAATAAAATGGGCTTCTTAAACATCATTCCATCATAACATAATCCATATAAAATATCATTCCATCATTAACACAATCAAATCATAGTAATAATTGGGATACAAACATAACACTATTTAAAGAGAATCATCTTAGATGAACAATAATATTTATAAAATACTTAAACTTAATTTTTGAGGAAAATGTCCTTTCTTCTTTAATTTTTTTTCTTTTCTTAAAATACCACATAATTTTAAAAGAAAAGAATTTAATTGAAAATAAAATTGAGATATTATAAAGTAAGCTTCATGAAAATAAGGTGTTATGAAGATGTAAAAATCTTTTCATGATGTATAAGTTAAAAACACATTCTTCTCATAATTTTTCCAGAAAAGTCAAAAATTACCTCATATGGAAAATGAAAGAAATATTCTTTCCATACCATTTAATACAAATTTACCAATGGGTAAGATTCACATTAAAAATTAGTATAAGAATATAAATAATATTATATATTTTGAAGAAATGGACCTCAATGATAAATATACCGCAATAAATACTTAATAATAAATAATCTTAGATAATAATAAGATTACAAAATTATCCCTTAACTTAGGTCTGATATGCTTCATATGTATCCTAAACTCCTCTATTTCGAGTATCTCCTTTTGATTTGCACAGAAGGTCTTCATAGGATGTCATTCTTCCCAAAGTGTGGCATATAGGAGGAAGGGAGAGATTTGAGAGCTTATTTTAGTAGAGGTTGGATGATCCAAAGGTCTTTAAAAGTGTGAGTAAGTAGGTAGAGGCGGTGGCATTTTATAAGAGGGTGGAGAGGCACTTTAGAAAAAACTTTAAATATTAATTTATTATAAATTTATTTTCTCTTTATAATGGTCCCAAAATCATTTATTTAAAAGATAAGATGAGTATGGGTCTAAATGCTCTTAACCAATTAAATTTATAAATGTTTTGATTTTATTTTAAACCTTATCATTTTGATTTATTCTTATTTAATCTATTTAATTTTATCTGAGGAAATAATATTCTAAATATTAAATGGTTATAAATATTTACTTACTTATAGGTTTTAAATTGTTTATAATTGGATACTTTATGATATTTTAAAACATATAATTTTTACTTTGTAATATTTAAATATTTTTGTGATTTTTAAATAATTTAATAATATGTTATTTTTATAAAATATCAGTAGTGTCAATTTTTACACTATTCATTTATTTGACTTTAAATAAAATCCACACAGAAGATAAATTCAAAAAAAAAAAAATTAATACACTTATAACATGTAATAGGAACCCATAAAATTCATGTATCACATTAATTAGTTCATATGATATTTATTTTAATATTTTTCAAACCATTTATTTGATATTTCTATCAATAAAATAATTTATACATCACTATTATGTCACCATTAATGGTAATTATTTAATCTCTAAAAATTATAAATAAATTCACATGATGTATAGAATTTTATTATATTTATGAAGACTATTTATTTTTGAAGTTTTATCATCTTTATTACTATATTAAAATCATTATACTTTTAAGAGATAAGAGAGTGACATGTTGTCACTTTCTTTTGTTTTAATTACAATTACATAACTTTCATAGACAAAAGTCCATTAAATGAATCAATTACAAACCTTAGGTGATATTGGTATATTTTAATTCATAATATAGGATTTTATTAGGTGTTAGGGTAATTTTATTATCTTTATCATATTGTTTTTACCCTAATTTACCTGATTTACCTTTAACTGTGGTAAATAAAAATTACCATAGTTACTATTCATAATATACAAAAAAATAAAAGTAAACATTAAAAATATTTTGTACCAACTAATTCTAAATATTAAATCTATTTTTTGAAATTAAAAACACATAAATTTAATTAATTAATCCAAAATAAATTCATGTTGTCAAAACCAGAAAGCGAGTTTTTAAGAAGTAAAAACTATCAAAATATTTACATGTGTTTATGTCCAATTTAAATATGAAATTACTTAAAATGAATAAAATTGGATTAAATGATAAAAATATAATCCAATTACACTTTAAAACTAATTAAAAATATAATCAAACTATATAAATAAATTAGATGAAATGGCAGTTTTGAATTAAAATGCAGTATTTTTCACTATTCATTAAAATATGAATTTTATCAGAAAAATTCCAAAAATTCAATCTAAGAAAATTTGTATGTTCTGCTTCCAAATAAAATGTTTTTTTTTCAAATATAATATATAAAATTGTTAAAAACTATATTTAAAATGGGTGCACCATCAAAAGGCGGAAAAACATCATTTTTTGAAAAAATACTTCTTTTATCTGAAAAAATTGATTTTGTTCTTATATAATTTCTATAAAATACATAAGATGAATTTTAATGTTATATAAAATCAAAAATGTGGTTAATAGTATTCATAATGGCTAGTTTATATCTGATTAAATAATAATATTTTAATAAAATATGTTTGTTTAGTGAAACTAGGTATTGCATACAATACAAGGTATCGAGGAAGGTCACTCTTGTGTGTAATGTAAGACAAGTTAGTGTTTAATTTAGTGAAATCTTTATTTGGTGTTTCATATAACATAATACAAACATATTTCTTTTATACATTGAACAGAATCTATACTCAGTGTTGCGTGAAATGAATTCTATCAAAAAAACTTGAAATTGTTTGTAACACAATCCAAGTATAGTGTTGCGTATAATGAAAGCTAATACAATGTCTCATATGTCACAAGATAATCTTGGTGTAGCATAAAACACAAGACATCAAATAAATTAAAAATAATCTATCTCATAAAATCTCAGGGTGCTACAATTATAGAAGGATTTAATGATATAGTTGTAGTTGAGCATGGCGTTCCACCCCATGAAAGATGACCAAACATAGAAGACTATTTAGATTCTGGAAGATATTTTTAGGGCTTGCATGTTGAACATTTCCTACAATTTTTAGGATCATCTACATTTTGTATAGTTTTTTTCAAATAAAAATCTACCACTTCACCATTATTATGATACCATTTGAGGACTTTTATGACAGACTATTTATGTCACTTCTATATTGGGATAATTTAGGAGCTTCATCCCCCATGGTCACTGATATTGTGTGAGTGATGATATATATGGTTCCAATAAACCAAGAGTAGATGAGTAATGTCCCTAACTATCAAAAATCTTATGTGGACCAATGATTTTGGCCTTTTTATTTTGAAGAAGGAGACTGTGTGTTCTTGAAGATCTCACCAAATCAATGATTGAAGAGATTTCTCTAGGGTGGAAATTTATCTCCAGGATTCATTATCCCTTTATATAAACTATATGGGGTTTGTGGGGTGGCATACATCTTAGTTATACTACCATATTTTAATTTGTTGCATAATTTAAACCATGTGTTTTAGTAGAGGAGGTGTGTGAACAACCTATCACACATTATCGACTGGTTTGGGGTGGGCATTAAAGATGGAGATACCTTTATAAAGTCCCTATTATAGATCATGGATCGACATAAGAAAATACTTAGTGTGAAGCAATTACTATGGTGTGTGTTTTATAGAAACATGAGAATCTTCCATAGAGAACCTGAGAGCATGAGAACCAGATGTGGGATTAGTACTCTCATCTTTTTCTGTATGATTATTAATTTTTAGGATAAAAATCCTTAAGGAAGAGAGAATATAATGAATTTAATATTTCTTGGTAACTCTTTAGAATATTTTAAAGAATATTTTAATGTTAGGTTTGGAGTCAAGATAGGATTCCATTACCCATGGAGACTCAATGTTGATATATTAAAAATATTGAATATAATATATCAAAGGAGAAATATTATTCCAAAATAATGGATTATCTCCAAAAAAGTGTCTCTAATGGGAAAACCATGAAAATCATTAAATATGAAATGATGTTTTTACCAGAGGCATGAGATGATTTTTTTCTGCATCATGTGCTTTTATAAGAGTAGTAACTTGTGAAATAATAGATAAATAACTAATGTAGATATTTTATTGACTATTAATTGGTCTTGAAACAATTCCCCTCTTTTTAATCATGGATATCGAAGTATCCTAGGGTTAGTAGGATAACCCTAGAGAGTTATAGAAGTGTACCATAGGAAAATAATTGGTAGAAATCAATGAGATTTTTGATCAATGATTGGTTTTCTATGGAGTTTTTTCATCATCAATGGAGCTATGAGATCTTTTCAATGATAATGAGACATTATCATTCTTACTTTTTTATTAATCTAATTTTGAGTTAAGTATTTTTGTTTATTGGATTAATCCATGATTTTGATTCCTCCATGTCAAGAATGAATTAATTCATTAAAAATTAATTCCTCGATCGATTATTTATTTACAGTTGATGGGTTTTCTCCCTAGAATAAGGAATTGATTAATTCTTTGTTGATTATATATTATTCTTATTCATTTATAATTTTCTACATTAATTGATAAACATCAACCTGAATAATGGTCAATTTTTGTTTCCTAACTTTTTTGTTTCATTTTATTCTCCCCAAGTTCATCGAATGGTCATCTTTTGTATTTTATTTGAATGATTATTTGACCATATCCATGAAATAATTGTTGAAAATTTGTTATTTGGAACAAAGGGACATCGCCACAGGTTCAGTGTCAAGATTGAAGTCATGATGGATGTGAGATGATGATGAGGGTTATTCGATGATTGAGTGGGTATAGGAGTTTCTATGAGCCAGATCTTGTGATGAATCAGGATGGTGATGACATGTGATTTTCAACTCAATCGGTTGATGGAATCTATCCACCAGTGATGTGGTAGTCTTAGTCAACTCTTGTTCAATTTCTATATGTCTGATTATTAGATGAAGCAAAGGGGCATATGAAATGATAAGATACGTATGAATACCATTAGATTTTGGATAATATGAACATATACAATGTGTAGTTTGGAAGAGAACAAGCTATATGAACACCCCTTACATGGAAGGTAGGGTTTACATGAAAAGATAAATATCAAACACCATGTGATCTCATGATACATTGTGTTTCCCTTAATCAGTGACCTGTATTGTTCCCTAGGGTACATAGGCATGAACATGAATAGTTTACAATGAAACAACCGTAGTAGAATAGAACGGTTTGAAGGACATGGTTAGGGACATATCCTTTGAACCTGGGAATGACTAGAGTATACTAGAATTGAATGTGAATAGTCTCAGGTTGGTTTGAGCTTAGCGGGACACACTATGTATTACTTTTACATGTCGTGCACCCCTTATAAAATTGGTTGGATCCTCTGTAATATTAATTATAGTTGTGTATGAGTTGGGGTATGTTCTCTTGGTCTATATAAATTAGGGTATGGTGAGGCATCCTTCCTAGAGAAATGTATGAATGATCCCCTCTATGAATTAGTTTTTAATAATGTTAGGTATCCCTTTGTGTGGCTCAAGGTGTGATTATCTATCATCATTCACTAGGTTGGGTTGAGTATCTCACTGAATTTTATGTTACATGATTCCTATACAATTATATTATTCCTGAAAGGATTAGGTATTCCCCAAGGGTCCTAGGTGTGACCCCATACATATGTATCGACATCTTCTATGTTCTAGAGTGTACCTATTAATAGTGACACCTGATCTAAGAGTTATATTAGATGATAATTACCTTGAAGACTTGATAGAAATCCTATATAGGATGTGAATATGTTACTTTACTTTGCGTCATGGGGTCTATCTTGAGAAAACCAAGGTTGTTATTGTTGAACTCTCTAATCAACTCACCACTGTGATATTTATTTGACTCACTTTGGATTCTTTATGTTTGGTGATTTCAAGGTGTCCTACTAGGAATGTTTATACTCACTCATGCATGGGATCTTCCGACACATTTTCTACCTTATATAGATGATAGGTTTTTTAATAGATTCATAGGTGGATCTAGAGAAGGCGGAGCTTAATATCATTAGAAATCCTATAGATGGTTCCAATAGTTGTATCTTATCATCAATCCCCTTTTTACATGCATGTAGGACTCCTTTATAGTTTTTGTGGGCTTGTATTTGTCTCATTACTTCCCCATACACATGTCTCACTATAACATGGGATAAATATTAAGAATACATATTTTGTATCAGTTTTTTTCTTTTCACATTATATTGGTGTTTAGAGATGTGTGTCTGTGTATAGGTACCATATGCTAAGGCCTACCATGTGTTTCAAATTCCTACTCAGCATTGGTTTCCATACCTTGAACTATCGGAGGAAGTAATGGGGTGTCAAAATCAACTTAATTCTAACCATGTTGGCCCTGATAGGTACAATCACGATGATGCTACTGCCCCCCCCCACTGGTTTTCTGCTCTGTCACAATGTCGTACATCCCGAGCGAACTCTATCCAAAAAGTAAACCATCCCAAAGACAGATCACCTACAGTATTATAACATGAATCTAGTACATCAAATCATCTCATTATCACATCCCATTCAACTCGTGAATCACATAATAACATCATCACATAATACATCACCAGATAGTGATCGAGTAGTGTAAAACTGTTTTTCAAGTACAATACCTTAATCTATCCAACCCATATATGAAATATATATAATAATCCACATGATATTATATATTGTGATACATGGGTTTAAAATAATGATAAGAAATTATATCACTCTTCACAAATATATCTGAAAGATAACCACCATTCATACTAACACATAATACTACTAGGAGAAGGGGGGGGTAAAAAGGGGGTATCCGGACATATGTTCCTCACCAACCTTGATATTGGAAAAAACACCCTCCTAGTTTCCACTAGGTTTCAGTCTCCCTACTTATATGGGTGGGGTAGAAAATGAAATTACATAACATACATGATATGTATAGATCACAATAGGAGTATGGAAAATAACCTATCTTTAAACCAACCTATAACTACCATCTATTATACACCTAGATTAAACTTCTAAGGAATAAATATCTTATTTATGCCCAAAAATTCAAGGAAATTCATTTTGTTAATTCTTTCCTTTAGAAATTTTATCAATCATTAATTATCATTCATGCTTAAAACTTCCTAGAATTATCCAACTAATCCCATGGTTATTCAAGATTTTTCATTTGGAATTCAATCCGGACCAAAATTTATTGGTTTAATCCATTATTATCATTTTCATTCCACAATTCTAGGTATTCTAGGAAATATATTATACTACCATGTAAGATATGAATAAACGTTATACAAAATACTACCTCAAGAAGTGGGGAAAGGAATGAAAAACAAGAAACCTAGACATCTATCATTTAAATTACATTTATTTTCAAGTAAGCCTCTATATTAAAAAATAAGAATTGGAAAGACAATCATCAACCTATTAAATTAGTCATGGTGCCATCCCGACACCACTATGCATATCTCTATGCATCCTTCCATAATGGACATCAACTAATACCACATACCCATGAATCCCTGCCCAATACCTTCAAACATTTACCATACATGGATCAAATCACAATGTATAAAAAGGCTCAAATCCAAAGAAAACATAGATGGAAGCAAAAAAACAACAAGAAGTTAGCAGGGTATCTTTTACAAAAAAGCATGGTATTCTACCATCAAAAGAAAATGAACTCACTTATCCCAAAACATTAATATTTATTAAATATTCAGATCATTTCAATCATTTTTAACCAATTCATTTATCAATGGTTATAACTAGGTGTAACCTAAGGCATCTTCTAATAAAAGATAAGAATAAGTTAATCTTTATTACAATCATAAATTATCTTTTCATTAATATTAAAGGAAGAAAATCTCATTTGACATTAATATTTATTATTTTGAAAATAAAAATTTTCAAGTTCAAGTTCATTTCCCAATTCCATCAAAAAAATTATGAATGAATCAAATTAAACCTAAAACTAGAATCACTTAGATTTCCCTCAAACATAAGAATAAAAAATTATTTAAACATGATAGTTTAATTAATTATCCAATAGAAATCATGGATTTATTTATTTTAAACATTTTTATTTTAACAAACATGTTATGCCATAGAATAAATAAACATGTTAACCAAAGTATAAATATAGATATCACACTATCTAGTAAAAAAGAGACAGACCATATCATGGTGGAAACACATGTAAATGCTAAAACTATCAACTATTTATTTTTATTATTCAAGATTATTATTAATTAAGGTTAATTAAACTATCATCAAAGGGAATAAAGCATGATAAATTTACTATTTCACATAAAATAACTGTAGAAAAAATGAATCCCTGACCTTGATTGTAGTTATCCTTAATTAATAATAAGAAGCCACACCGTAGGTTTAATAAATGCATATGGAAATAGATGTAATGTGAAATGGAGGGGTGTTTGGATTAGGTAATAGAGGGTAAGGATTAAGTAAAAGTTTCATTAATGACCCATATGAAATCCCCAAATATTTCCCAACTCAAACCAATAATTATCCATGAGGATCAGTGATATTTTTATCCATTTAAAATGATCTCAAATTCCACCATGGCTTTCACCATAGCTTAGTCATGGATGTGGTGATTCATGAGTACACTTCACCAAAAATGGATTAAAAGAATTTTTAATAGCCATGGTGTACTAACAATTCATGAATAGTATAAAACAACCTCTCCCACAACATCTACTATAGCGTGGTGACCTTTTGAAAGTCCAAAACAACTCCAGACACCCCCAAACTCCTCTTAGAAACCACCATGCCTTGGTAGACCACAAAAGAAATTTCGGGAAGGTAAAAAACATTACACATGATCTTATATCACCCAAAGAAAAAAATATTTCACTCTTTTTAACCATTAAACCTTGATTAGAGTCATTCCATTATTGAAAAATAATGGGTGTTCACTAAAGTTCTCATTCCATCACTTTTAAAATTGGACACTTCAAGCACTTCATTAAAAACCCCTTAGTTTATATTTTTTGTTTCTGAAACTCTTTATTTTTAATCCTCTTTGAATTTTCTATCATGTTTATAATCCCATAGTCACCATAATTTAGCTTAATTAATTCATTTCAGAGGATATTTTCAAGAAATTGTTCAAGGTAAAAAACTGAGTATTACATAATCCTTACATTTTCTTCTTTATAATTATCTTCTAAACCTACTATCAAAAGAGAAATATAATAAAAATAGTATCATTATTATTCTGATTTGTTATCTATATATATACTAAAGCTGGGTAGTTTCTTATACATGTTTCACCCCATCATTAATTCCTCTCCCTCCAAATAGATTCTGCCTACTCTTCCTCAATAATCTACAACATCCCCTCACTGGATTCATCCTCTACACCTATGTTTCTGCATTAGATTTGGGCTCCCTCTCCTTCCCCTACTCCCATATCTGTCCCTACCACTTGGTTTATCCGCCTTCTATTTCACCACTTCTTGGTCCACTACTAGATACTCCACCACCAGCTCCTAAGACTAATACCCCTCTAGCTTCTCCATGCCTGAAACCCCACTCATGCCTCGACCTGCTCCAAATATGGCTGGTCCACCTATGGATCCTCCAACTATGGATCCTCCACCTATGTCTCCTCTACCTCTAGATCCTCTTCCTCTGGGTCCTCCATGTTTGAGACCCTGCTCGCACCTCTTCTCCAGATATTGACCTTATTCACTAGTGTTTAGACAATATATTTATTTTCCCTCTGAAATTCACACCTCCGCATATCACTCATCGTTCCCTCTCTAGTTGAAAGGTTACAAAAAACTCCCTCGATTATTAGATTTTTCTATATGATGTTTCCACCTTCTTGGTTTCTGATTTAACCTCTTACCGATTTTTGTTTTCATTTGATATTTTTCTTTTAGATATTAGATATGAAGATTTACATATTGTTGGTTGTTTGACTATTATGTGAGATCCTTTTTGTCATAATATTTTTATTCAAACTTCATTAATGGGTATATTTTATATCTTTTATTCTAGAATCAATCTCTATAATAATTTTACTTTTTCATGTTTGGAATCTTTTCTAATTCTTTTAATTTTTGTTTTTTGGGATGATGTGAAATCCTATTGCTTTTGTTGCCTTCTTATTATTCTCAACAAATTAGGTTGCATCTAAAAGAAATGATATATTATGTGTATTGGTTTAAGTTCTATATTGAATTTAATATTCATTGATTTCGAACAAAGGTCCATAAAATATGGAATTCACCATATTTCTAGGTAATGCTGTTATTTAAAAAAAATCATTAATTGTGAACTTATTTGGTTTTAATCTATAATTGTAGATTCTTATGTGGATGTTTTTCATATAAGAACACATTCTATATATTCCTATTCCCATGTGTTTTTTTGTTTTGATTATCACCTATTCCATAATTTATATTTTGATGTGTTTTTGAAAATAGATGAGTATGATTCTATCATTTTTCTCTTTTAAATATAATTTAGATTTGATTAATGTTTTTCAAATAATTATTTTTATTTTGAAAGACAAAAACCTACCATTTTTTATTGTTTTTTGACACTAAATATGTCTAAATTAATTATTCCCTATGTCTTAATAGCATTAACTATGTAATCAATGTAGCCAAATAGAGAAAAAAATCATTGTACAATTTAACTACCTTTTTTCAATTCAAGATTTCCTTCTCTCTGATAAATTTTTCTAAGAAATTTATAAAGATATGTATGTAAGAGGGGAATTTTTTTACCCTTCTACCTTTGGGAAACATTTTTTCATTGTTCATAGTAAAATTTATCCATGTTTAATAATAGTGTAATATAACTGATTCAGAGGACATTTAGCCACTCATATGTGATAATAGAAATAGAATGGTTAAGGTATGAAATAAGATGTCAGTACATTAACATGTTATCAAAGTGTTGAAATATTATCTCAATAAGTTTTTAACATTTATATTATCATATATACTTATTTCTAAGGCCCCATTCTATAACACTCATTTTTCATCCATTCTCATTATCTAATTCATTTGAATTTTCATTAACCCCTTTCACTAGTACTTCAATGTGTGTGTAATCTATTTCTATTCTTATAAACATGTTCTTGATATCCTGTCTTTATTTCCACACTATTATTAATATTATCAAAGAGATTGATTTTTTTTCTAGGGTAGTTTATATGAGGTAATATTGACTTTTATTGTAAATATATTCCTCTATACGTTTTCTTTAAATATAATTTTATTTTCAATATGTTAATATGATTGTTTCACTTTTCTTGAATATGATATATCAAAATCGACATTTTTAGTGATGATCTTAGTTTTATGTAGACATTTGTGGTTATAAAATGACAATTTATCTTTCTTTTAGGTTTTCAACTTCAGTACATGGCTTCCAAACCTATTAGTTTCCCATGTTCACCATTGCTATTTAGGTGTTGACCTCCTACACATCACCTCTCCTCTATCAAGATATAGTTTATATATTTCTTATTTTACTATTGAGACACAATCTATTAATATTATCCATTTCTCAACACCACCACATTAATTCCCAAGCTAGATTATTATTTTTTAATTTATTCACTGAGTATACTCCTTCAATAATGGTTAATTTCCTTCAATATTTAGAATTTAATCATTTTTGTGGTAATTTATTTTCTCTATACACTCTTAACACAAATTGATCTCTCATAATTTTTCATTACTGAATATAAGAATTGATTTATAGCACCGTGTGAATGCACATGCAAAGTATAAGTTATATTAATGAGAAAACTATTATTTATTCCATTCTATCCACTTATAAAAACAAAATAATGTCAAATGTGCATTGTCGGACTACCAAATCCAAGAAGGAAAATTTTCCATTATTCATATTTATTTTTATTAATTTATCCAAAACATATAAAATTTGATTCAACAACATAAAAAATCTATATAATATCATTATTCTTATATTATCGTGATATTATACACTTCCCTAACCATACTCACCCATCAAGAAATAGTGTGTTCGTGTTTGGGTTAGTTTAACCACCTATATAAAAAATACTACAAAAATTTTTCATGGATATATATGAAAAATTAAATTCAAATTTTATTATAAGTTAATAATTAAATAATTATTGTCTTATAAATTTACAAATCTTATATTATTTATTTAAATTATTTTAAAAATATCATATTTGATCACTTAAATTGCAAAAAATAAGCTATCACTTATTCTATTTTCACGCAAAAATAAGAAAAAATTTTATAATAAATAAATATAATATGATAATAAATTGTGAATATTAAATTAGATATAGAAAAACAGGATTTCATTGAAGGTATATAATAATCCTAGTATCATTATTCAAGTAGTTAGGAATGTGCACAGAAAGAATCAAGAATAATGTAATGGTTTCTTGCCTCAAATTATCACTCCTTGATACATATTTATTTTTATACACCATGTTTTATTTTGACTATTGTAACACCCTGAAAATATAAAGTAGGAACATTGTATTCAATAATGTGTATAACACTCAACACCAAGAGCATAAGGGAATATAATATCCTTAGAAATAAAAATATATTTAATATTTTAAATAAATTTAATATTTGATATATCTTGAAATGAACATGACACTAGGTTAGCATACATCCCACACAACAATGAGTTTCTTCAATGGCTTGTGTTACATGCATGACTGAGTTTTTCCGAACAATAATGTATTATAAAAATATAATTATTTAATATAACAAGATATAAACTAGAATTTATGAATAGTATTAACTAACTTATGGAAATATGTGGTTTACACAAAATATAAAATGAATTAATTGGTTACTAATTAATTAGAAATGAATATAAGAACTGATTAGTCACTGAAATTGGATAATATTAATTGTTAATATCTTTATATTCATTGTTCCAAAGTCCATAAACATTGTTTTTAGTGCATTACATAAATAGAACTTCATTTCTCATCAAAAATGCAATTCATGTTTAAAATGCAAATTTGGGCCCAATCATTCATTTGTTTGTTGACAATATTATATTCATTTTCTGAATTTGAAATTTTGGGATATGATTTATAACTTTGTTTGGAACATTTTATCTTTTAGGTCCGATGGATGAATCCCAAAGGAAGATGGAGAATTTTGCGTCTGAAGCCAGAAACTTGTTGGAAAAAGCATAATGGGCCTAAGGCCCATCAAACAAATGTGGGGCCCATACACCAAGTCCAATGAAGCTAAAATTTATACAGTAGAAAGATAAAAATATGAGTATCATTTTATTCAACTGTAGCTGGAGCTAATTCTGATGTTTTCATGATGATAAAGGGATCTGAAATTGAGATGTAAATGGTGGACTCGTCATTAATGCAGAGAAATTCGTCCCACCATTTCGACCATAACTTTCAAACGGATGAGCCAAATGTCCTGAAATTTTGAAAGATTCTAGAAGACACATGGAAGAAGATATGTTATATTTATGACACCTTCGGATTCGGCCATATGAAGTGTAAAACTCACACGTCAAAATGGAGAACGAATCTGGACAGTTTTCCGGGTCAACTTCGAAACGTCAATTTCCTTTTAATTATTCACCCTCATTTTGACTCTATTAATTGTTGGGGGGTGAATTAATTATTGGGGGATGAACATAAGGCTCCTAATATTCCTATATAAGGAAATAATGGTGAAAGGAATTATCATCTAACATTTTTCTTTGAATCCATGTTTTTCTTTCATCCATTGTATTTCTTTCAATTGTAATTTTCTGCTTTCAATTTGTAATCGTATCGTCAAGTTTTCCCATGTAAGTTTTTCTTTCACGTTTATTATTTTAATAAAATTTCTTCTTCTTCTTCGCTTTTTTATTTTCATTTTCTTCACACGTTGATACCATTGAATCATGATGTGAAATTATTCACACCAACACTTGTGATTTCAATCACACAACGGTGGAGTGTTCCTTCTTTTAATAATTTTCTTCTTCTTCAATTCCGCCCCCGTAAGTCTACATCCCGCTTACATTGGTAGAATAGCATCAATGGAGGGCTAAACTCTTAAGGGTTGATCCAAGGGAGTATCAAGGTCATGGATTTAATGTTATTTCATGTACTTAGTATTTAAATCTATTTGTTATTTTGGGATTTCCATTTGATGAGTTACATTCTTTCTCATCTTTTCCAACTTTAACGATGACACATTTTGAGTGCTAGTACGATCTATTTCCTTTGAGTGCTCATTAAAGTGATACTCAAAGTGAATTAGTGATTGGCCAAGTAATTGTGTAGGGATTAAATTGGTGAATGATTTGGAAGAATTATCTCATTTTTTGGATATGTCTTGAAATAATGACATGAAATTTTCTAAGAAAAGAAATTCATCCAATCCACCCCAAGAAAAACCCTAAGATCAACCCACCATCAATAATTGTTTAGTTCACATAGTTTTTTTATTATATCTTATTTAAATTATATCTTTAGTTCCCCAATTAAAATCTACCTCAAAGTTGGCCACTTCATAGCCAATCCATCAACAAATCAGAGTGTCTCAAGGTTTCTTCTTCGGTCCCTGTGGATTCGATCCCTACTTGTACTTAAATGACCGCTTTTACCAGTAGGGTAAATTTGGGCGCAACCAAATTTTGGCGCCATTGCCGGGGACCCAAGTAAGTACCTTAGACCCACATCTTCTTTTCTCACCCCAAATTCTCTATTCTCACCCTATATTTCTCTTTTCTTTTCCCCTTTCTGTTTTCATGTGTCCAAAAAAAATCCATATCCAAATTTCATTTAACTCCAATGGAGTATCATCAACAATTTCCTTTCATAAACTCAGGCAGGAATCAAATAGAAAATCAACAATGGGAATCCCCTCAGATAGAAAATTACTTTGATCAACACTTGAATGATTAACCCACACCCAATAACTTGTACAATCAATGGGATGCTGATTGTTTAAAGGATCAATTTCCATACCTCTCGAGGATGATTGAAGAGATAAAAATTAATGAAGTTCATGAGGTCCAAACATCTATCAATCCTAATTCTGAAAAAATTATTGAACATTTTTGTGAAAAAATGGATAAAATGAATTCAGAAGTTTCATCACTGAGAGTAGAACTACAAAGCATTGAATCATTTTTGGAACCCACTTCAACTCAGGTTATCCCTTCCACATCACTTATAGAAGAATCTTGTTACCCACATAACTTATTTGAATTTAGTGATGAACCCACTTTAGAATCTTGGAAAACAGAGTTGGATAATGAAGTGAATTGGTCAGGTAATTTTGAAAGTCAAGCTAATGAACATGAGGGAATTGTTAACAAGTGTTTAAATCAGGATGAAATTGATTTCATGAATTCACTAGAGGGAAATTTTTTTTCAGAGATTGAATGTTCAGAATATTTCTACAATGATGATTTTTCAGATACACCAATCACTAAACCATTAGGAGAAATCACAAACATCAAACCCATACCCATTTATGAAACTCATCTAGAAAATTTTGGGGTTGAATCTTCAATTCAAAGGGAACCAATTGTGTTTGGAAATTTTGAAAATGAAATTGATATTGATTCTAATTCCTTATCTATTTTTGAATGTCCTATCCAACCTGAACTTAAAATCAATGTCCTTACTTCCCCACTCAGGCATCCCATCATAGGGTACAAACAAGACCTCTCAGTTATCATTTATCCATCTCATGAAACCAATAATGTAGGAATGAACCTTGAAATCTTAGGAAATACTCCAGATAAAACACGATCAACCATTTTAGATATTCCTTGGATTTTACCAATCATTGTAGAAAATAGGATTTCACATGAATCAAATTATAAAAAAATCAATATGAATAAAGTTGAAGTGGACAAAAATGGGGTCCTAAACATGTTGAAAGTTGGAATTAGATAATTTGGGGGGTACAAGTCGAGCCAACAACGTTAAACAAAAGCAATGCATGGGAGGCAACCCATGGTTTTCATGTTTCTAATAATTTTGAATCATTTTTTTTCATATAATAAATTACCATAAACTGTTGACCTGTTCTTCTTTTATGAGTAAGGATGGGTATGAAAGGGGAGCACCATATTCATCTGTGTCATGTGGTGTGATCTATGAGTAATACCTTACCCAGAAAATATAAAGAAGACAATGTATCATCAGTTTATTTTGTTTTGTTTTATTTTTATGTTTTTATAGGTTTAAAAAAATAAAAGGAAATGTCGTAAGCCATAAAGAAAATCCATTCACCACCATCCAAGCCGCTGAGACTCAAATCCAGGATTGAAGGGAGACTATAGAATGTGCTATCATCATCAACCACCAGGTGACTTCATTAAATGATTTTCATTTTAAATTTCTTCTTTGAACTCCTCTCCTACCCCGTTCTAACTTTTCTTTTCTTTAAACACTGGGGACAGTGTCATTCTAAGTTGGGGGGAGATAAAAAATGATTTTTTTTTATTTTTTGAATAAAAACATGCATGAAAAGAAAAATTCCATTAACCATAAACATGATAACACACATTGCAAACTCTAAAATTGGATATCAAATAAATTTTGCATGCCTTGATTCTGATTTTAATTTAAGTTTAAGTTCATGAGCATAGTTTTTGGAAATTGCGGTTGTCCGATGTGATTTTTCAAAGTTTACATTTTCATCCTCTTAATAAAAATGCCACAATGCACGTCTACTGGATCGTGGGTGTAAATTTCAATTCTCGGGTCCCTTTCATTATAGCATAGGGTTCTGGGGTCACTTTTAGTTTAATTTGAGTATCCAAAAAAAAAAACAGAAAAAAAAATGACCACATAGAGCAATGGTTTGTCCAAATGCGTGGCGTCCGGCACTTGGGGATCGTGACTCCATAGTTGTCTTGCCCAGAGTTAGGCTTTATATCTCTATTGTAGAGCATGAAATTGACAAAATGTGTGTCATCCGGCACTTGGGGATCGTGACTCCATAGTTGTCTTGCCCAGAGTTAGTCTTTTCATATCTATTGTGGTTAAAAAAAATAATAAAAAAATCAAAAAAATTAAAAAAATGGATACTCATCTTAAGGTTTAATGTGATTCCCACCAAGCGCTTCCATTTTTTCCCCTTGAACAATAAAATGGGCCCCATATCTTTTATGATGCACAACACTTTATCATGCTTAATTGGAATTGGATGAAATGTGGCGATGAATTTGAACAAAGGAATGGGCTTGGGCTTGGGATATGCTTATGGACCTAGCTTGTTTTAAATGATTTTTATGGGTTTTCATAAATTTTTTTGGAATTAGATATTTGGGTGAGTAATGTGTATTAAAATGTTTTTGGAAAGGGGGATTTGAATTTCATATTTGTAATTTATTTTGCTCGGGACTAGAAAAACTCAAGATGGGGGGTGTGATTAGTCACTGAAAGTGGATAATATTAATTGTTAATATCTTTATATTCATTGTTCCAAAGTCTATAAACATTGTTTTTAGTGCATTACATAAATAGAACTTCATTTCTCATCAAAAATGCAATTCATGTTTAAAATGTAAATTTGGTCCCAATCATTCATTTGTTTGTTGACAATATTATATTCATTTTCTGAATTTGAAATTTTGGGATATGATTGACCACTTTGTTTGGAACATTTTATCTTTTAGGTCCGATGGATGAATCCCAAAGGAAGATGGAGAATTTTGCACCTGAAGCCAGAAACTTGTTGGAAAAAGCATAATGGGCCTAAGGCCAATCAAACAAATGTGGGGCCCAGACACCAAGTCCAATGAAGCTCAAATTTATACAGTAGTAAGATAAAAATATGAGGATAATTTTATTGAACTGTGGCCGGAGCTAATTCTGATGTTTTCATGATGATAAAGGGATCTGAAGTTGAGATTTAAATGGTGGACTCGTCATTAATGCACAGAAATTCTTCCCACCATTTCGACCATAACTTTCAAACGGATGAGCCAAATGTCCTGAAATTTTGAGATATTCTAGAAGACACATTGACGAAGATAGTTTATATTTATGACACCTTCGGATTCGTCCATATGAAGTGTCAACCTCACACGTCATAATGGAGAACGAATCTGGACAGTTTTCCGGGTCAACTTCGAAACGTCAATTTCCTTTTAATTATTCACACTCATTTTGACTCTATTAATTGTTGGGGGGTGAATTAATTATTGGGGGATGGACATAAGGCTCCTAATATTCCTATATAAGGAGATGGTGGTGAAAGGAATTATCATCTAATATTTTTCTTTGAATCCATGTTTTTCTTTCATCCATTGTATTTCTTTCAATTGTAATTTTCTGCTTTCAATTTGTAATCGCATCGTCAAGTTTTCCCATGTAAGTTTTTCTTTCACGTTTATTATTTTAATAAAATTTCTTCTTCTTCTTCTCTTTTTTATTTTCATTTTCTTCACACGTTGATACCATTGAATCATGATGTGAAATTATTCACACCAACACTTGTGATTTCAATCACACAACGGTGGAGTGTTCCTTCTTTTAATAATTTTCTTCTTCTTCAATTCCGCCCCCGTAAGTCTACATCCCGCTTACATTGGTAGAATAGCATCAATGGAGGGCTAAACTCTTAAGGGTTGATCCAAGGGAGTATCAAGGTCATGGATTTAATGTTATTTCATGTACTTAATATTTAAATCTATTTGTTATTTTGGGATTTCCATTTGATGAGTTACATTCTTTCTCATCTTTTCCAACTTTAACGATGACACATTTTGAGTGCTAGTACGATCTATTTCCTTTGAGTGCTCATTAAAGTGATCCTCAAATTGAATTAGTGATTGACCTTGGAATTGTGTAGGGATTAAATTGGTGAATGATTTGGAAGAATTATCTCATTGTTTGGATATGTCTTGAATTAATGACATGAAATTTTCTAAGAAAAGAAATTCATCCAATCCACCCCAAGCAAAACCCTAAGATAAACCCACCATCAATAATTGTTTAGTTCACATAGTTTTTTTATTATATCTTATTTAAATTATATCTTTAGTTCCCCAATTAAAATCTACCTCAAAGTTGGCCACTTCATAGCCAATCCATCAACAAATCAGAGTGTCTCAAGGTTTCTTCTTCGGTCCCTGTGGATTCGATCCCTACATGTACATCAATGACCGCTTTTACCAGTAGGGTAAATTTGGGCGCAACCAAATTTTTGCACCGTTGCCGGGGACCCAAGTAAGTACCTTAGACCCACATCTTCTTTTCTCACCCAAAATTCTCTATTCTCACCCTATATTTTTCTTTTCTTTTCCCCTTTCTGTTTTCGTGTGTCCAAAAAAAATCCATATCCAAATTTCATTTAACTCCAATGAAGTATCATCAAAAATTTCCTTTCATAAACTCAGGCTGGAATCAAATAGAAAATCAACAATGGGAATCCCTTCAGATAGAAAATTACTTTGATCAACACTTGAATGATTACCCCACACCCGATAACTTGTACAATCAATGGGATGCTGATTGTTTAAAGGATCAATTTCCATACCTCTCGAGGATGATTGAAGAGATAAAACTTAATGAAGTTCATGAGGTCCAAACATCTATCAATCCTAATTCTGAAAAAATTATTGAACATTTGTGTGAAAAAATGGATAAAATGAATTCAGAAGTTTCATCACTGAGAGTAGAACTACAAAGCATTGAATCATTTTTGGAACCCAATTCAACTCAGGTTATCCCTTCCACATCACTTATAGAAGAATCTTGTTACCCACATAACTTATTTGAATTTAGTGATGAACCCACTTTAGAATCTTGGAAAACAGAGTTGGATAATGAAGTGAATTGGTCAGGTAATTTTGAAAGTCAAGCTAATGAACATGAGGGAATTGTTAACAAGTGTTTAAATCAGGATGAAATTGATTTCATGAATTCACAAGAGGGAAATTTTTTTCAGAGATTGAATGTTCGGAATATTTCTACAATGATGATTTTTCAGATACACCAATCACTGAACCATTAGGAGAAATCACAAACATCAAACCCATACCCATTTATGAAACTCATCTAGAAAATTTTGGGGTTGAATCTTCAATTCAAAGGGAACCAATTGTGTTTGGAAATTTTGAAAATGAAATTGATATTGATTCTAATTCCTTATCTATTTTTGAATGTCCTATCCAACCTGAACTTAAAATCAATGTCCTTACTTCCCCACTCAGGCATCCCATCATAGGGTACAAACAAGACCTCTCAGTTATCATTTATCCATCTCATGAAACCAATAATGTAGGAATGAACCTTGAAATCTTAGGAAATACTCCAGATAAAACACGATCAACCATTTTAGATATTCCTTGGATTTTACCAATCATTGTAGAAAATAGGATTTCACATGAATCAAATTATAAAAAAATAAATATGAATAAAGTTGAAGTGGACAAAAATGGGGTCCTAAACATGTTGAAAGTTGGAATTAGATAAGTTGGGGGGTACAAGTCGAGCCAACGACGTTAAACAAAAGCGCTGCATGGGAGGCAAACCATTGTTTTCATGTTTCTAATAATTTTGAATCATTTTTTTTCATATAATAAATTACCATAAACTGTTGACCTGTTCTTCTTTTATGAGTAAGGATGGGTATGAAAGGGGAGCACCATATTCATCTGTGTCATGTGGTGTGATCTCTGAGTAATACCTTACCCAGAAAATATAAAGAAGACAATGTATCATCAGTTTATTTTGTTTTGTTTTATTTTTATGTTTTTATAGGTTTAAAAAAAATAAAAGGACATGTCGTAAGCCATAAGGAAAATCCATTCACCACCATCCAAGCCGCTGAGACTCAAATCCAGGATTGAAGGGAGACTATGGAATGTGCTATCATCATCAACCACCAGGTGACTTCATTCCATGATTTTCATTTTAAATTTCTTCTTTGAACTCCTCTCCTACCCCGTTCTAACTTTTCTTTTCTTTAAACACTGGGGACAGTGTCATTCTAAGTTGGGGGGAGATAAAAAATGATTTTTTTTATTTTGTGAATAAAAACATGCATGAAAAGAAAAATTCCATTAACCATAAACATGATAACACACATTGCAAACTCTAAAATTGGATATCAAATAAATTTTGCATGCCTTAATTCTGATTTTAATGCAAGTTTAAGTTCATGAGCATAGTTTTTGGAAAGTGCGGTTGTCCGATGTAATTTTTCAAAGTTTAAATTTTCATCCTCTTAATAAAAATTCCATAATGCACGTCTACTGGATCGTGGGTGTAAATTTCAGTTCTCGGGTCCCTTTCATTATAGCATAGGGTTCTGGGGTCACTTTTAGTTTAATTTGAGTATCAAAAAAAAAACAGAAAAAAAACAAAAAAAAAACAAAAAAAATGACCACATAGAGCAATGTTTTGTCCAAATGCGTGGCGTCCGGCACTTGGGGATCGTGACTCCATAGTTGTCTTGCCCAGAGTTAGGCTTTATATCTCTATTGTAGAGCATGAAATTGACAAAATGCGTGGCATCCGACACTTGGGGATTGTGACTCCATAGTTGTCTTGCCCAGAGTTAGTCTTTTCATATCTATTGTGGTTAAAAAAAATAATAAAAAAATCAAAAAAATTAAAAAAATGGATACTCATCTTAAGGTTTAATGTGATTACCACCTAGCGCTTCCATTTTTTCCTCTTGAACAATAAAATGGGCCCCATATCTTTTATGATGCACAACACTTTATCATGCTTAATTGGAATTGGATGAAATGTGGCGATGAATTTGAACAAAGGAATGGGCTTGGGCTTGGGATATGATTATGGACCTAGCTTGTTTTAAATGATTTTGATGGGTTTTCATAAATTTTTTTGGTATTAGATATTTGGGTGAGTAATGTGTATTAAAATGTTTTTGGAAAGGGGGATTTGAATTTCATATTTGTAATTTATTTTGCTCGGGACTAGCAAAACTCAAGCTGGGGGGTGTGATTAGTCACTGAAAGTGGATAATATTAATTTTTAATATCTTTATATTCATTTTTCCAAAGTCCATAAACATTTTTTTAGTGCATTACATAAATAGAACTTCATTTCTCATCAAAAATGCAATTCATGTTTAAAATGAAAATTTGGGCCCAATCATTAATTTGTTTGTTGACAATATTATATTCATTTTATGAATTTGAAATTTTGGGATATGATTGATCACTTTGTTTGGAACATTTTATCTTTTAGGTCCGATGGATGAATCCCAAAGGAAGATAGAGAATTTTGCGCCTGAAGCCAGAAACTTGTTGGAAAAAGCATAATGGGCCTAAGGCCCATCAAACAAATGTGGGGCCCAGACACCAAGTCCAATGAAGCTCAAATTTATACAGTAGAAAGATAAAAATATGAGGATCATTTTATTCAACTGTTTCCGGAGCTAATTCTGATGTTTTCATGATGATAAAGGGATCTGAAGTTGAGATTTAAATGGTGGACTCGTCATTAATGCACAGAAATTCGTCCCACCATTTCGACCATAACTTTAAAACGGATGATCCAAATGTCCTGAACTTTTGAGATCTTCTATAAGACACATGGACGAAGATAGTTTAAATTTATGACACCTTCGGATTCGGCCATATGAAGTGTCAAACTCACACGTCAAAATGGAGAAAGAATCTGGACAGTTTTCCGGGTCAACTTCGAAACGTCAATTTCCTTTTAATTATTCACCTTCATTTTGACTCTATTAATTGTTGGGGGGTGAATTAATTATTGGGGGATGGACATAAGGCTCCTAATATTCCTATATAAGGAGATGGTGGTGAAAGGAATTATCATCTAACATTTTTCTTTGAATCCATGTTTTTCTTTCATCCATTGTATTTTTTTCAATTGTAATTTTCTGCTTTCAATTTGTAATCGCATCGTCAAGTTTTCCCATGTAAGTTTTTCTTTCACGTTTATTATTTTAATAAAATTTCTTCTTCTTATTCGCTTTTTTATTTTCCTTTTCTTCACATGTTGATACCGTTGAATCATGGTGTGAAATTATTCACACCAACACTTGTGATTTCAATCACACAACGGTGGAGTGTTCCTTCTTTTAATAATTTTCTTCTTCTTCAATTACGCCCCCGTAAGTCTACATCCCGCTTCCATTGGTAGAATATCATCAATGGAGGGATAAAATCTTAAGGGTTTATCCAAGGGAGTAGCAAGGTCGTGGATTGAATGTTATTTCATGTACTTAATATTTAAATCTATTCGTTATTTTAGGATTTCCATTTGATGAGTTACATTCTTTCTCATCTTTGCCAACTTTAACGATGACACATTTTGAGTGCTAGTACAATCTATTTCCTTTGAGTGCTCATTAAAGTGATCCTCAAAGTGAATTAGTGATTGGCCTTGGAATTGTGTAGGGATTAAATTGGTGAATGATTTGGAAGAATTATCTCATTGTTTGGATATGTCTTGAATTAATGACATGAAATTTTCTAAGAAAAGAAATTCATCCAATCCACCCCAAGCAAAACCCTAAGATCAACCCACCATCAATAATTGTTTAGTTCACATAGTTTTTTTATTATATCTTATTTAAATTATATCTTTAGTTCCCCAATTAAAATCTACCTCAAAGTTGGCCACTTCATAGCCAATCCATCAACAAATCAGAGTTTCTCAAGGTTTCTTCTTCGGTCCCTGTGGATTCGATCCCTACTTGTACTTCAATGACCGCTTTTACCAGTAGGGTAAATTTGGACGCAACCAAATTTTGGCGCCGTTGCCGGGGACCCAAGTAAGTACCTTAGACCCACATCTTCTTTTCTCACCCCAAATTCTCTATTCTCACCCTATATTTCTCTTTTCTTTTCCCCTTTCTGTTTTCGTGTGTCCAAAAAAAAATCCATATCCAAATTTCATTTAACTCCAATGGAGTATCATCAACAATTTCCTTTCATAAACTCAGGCTGGAATCAAATAGAAAATCAACAATGGGAATCTCCTCAGATAGAAAATTACTTTGATCAACACTTGAATGATTACCCCACACCCGATAACTTGTACAATCAATGGGATGCTGATTGTTTAAAGGATCAATTTCCATACCTCTCGAGGATGATTGAAGAGATAAAACTTAATGAAGTTCATGAGGTCCAAACATCTATCAATCCTAATTCTGAAAACATTATTGAACATTTGTGTGAAAAAATGGATAAAATGAATTCAGAAGTTTCATCACTGAGAGTAGAACTACAAAGCATTGAATCATTTTTGGGACCCACTTCAACTCAGGTTATCCCTTCCACATCACTTATAGAAGAATCTTGTTACCCACATAACTTATTTTAATTTAGTGATGAACCCACTTTAGAATCTTGGAAAACAGAGTTGGATAATGAAGTGAATTGGTCAGGTAATTTTGAAAGTCAAGCTAATGAACATGAGGGAATTGTTAACAAGTGTTTAAATCAGGATGAAATTGATTTCATGAATTCAGAAGAGGGAAATTTTTTTTCAGAGATTGAATGTTCGGAATATTTCTACAATGATGATTTTTCAGATACACCAATCACTGAACCATTAGGAGAAATCACAAACATCAAACCCATACCCATTTATGAAACTCATCTAGAAAATTTTGGGGTTGAATCTTCAATTCAAAGGGAACCAATTGTGTTTGGAAATTTTGAAAATGAAATTGATATTGATTCTAATTCCTTATCTATTTTTGAATGTCTTATCCAACCTGAACTTAAAATCAATGTCCTTACTTCCCCACTCAGGCATCCCATCATAGGGTACAAACAAGACCTCTCAGTTATCATTTATCCATCTCATGAAACCAATAATGTAGGAATGAACCTTGAAAACTTAGGAAATACTCCAGATAAAACACGATCAACCATTTTAGATATTCCTTGGATTTTACCAATCATTGTAGAAAATAGGATTTCACATGAATCAAATTATAAAAAAATCAATATGAATAAAGTTGAAGTGGACAAAAATGGGGTCCTAAACATGTTGAAAGTTGGAATTGGATAAGTTGGGGGGTACAAGTCGAGCCAACGACGTTAAACAAAAGCGCTGCATGGGAGGCAACCCATGGTTTTCATGTTTCTAATAATTTTGAATCATTTTTTTTCATATAATAAATTACCATAAACTGTTGACCTGTTCTTCTTTTATGAGTAAGGATGGGTATGAAAGGGGAGCGCCATATTCATCCGTGTCACGTGGTGTGATCTCTGAGGAATACCTTACCCAGAAAATATAAAGAAGACAATGTATCATCAGTTTATTTTGTTTTGTTTTATTTTTATGTTTTTATATGTTTAAAAAAAATAAAAGGACATGTCGTAAGCCATAAGGAAAATCCATTCACCACCATCCAAGCCGCTGAGACTCAAATCCAGGATTGAAGGGAAACTATGGAATGTGCTATCATCATCAACCACCAGGTGACTTCATTCCATGATTTTCATTTTAAATTTCTTCTTTGAACTCCTCTCCTACCCCGTTCTAACTTTTCTTTTCTTTAAACACTGGGGACAGTGTCATTCTAAGTTGGGGGGAGATAAATAATGATTTTTTTTATTTTGTGAATAAAAACATGCATGAAAAGAAAAATTCCATTAACCATAAACATGATAACACACATTGCAAACTCTAAAATTGGATATCAAATAAATTTTGCATGCCTTGATTCTAATTTTAATGCAAGTTTAAGTTCATGAGCATAGTTTTTGGAAAAAGTGCGGTTGTCCGATGTGATTTTTCAAAGTTTACATTTTCATCCTCTTAATAAAAATGCCACAATGCACGTCTACTGGATCGTGGGTGTAAATTTGAGTTCTCGGGTCCCTTTCATTATAGCATAGGGTTCTGGGGTCACTTTTAGTTTAATTTGAGTATCCAAAAAAAACAGAAAAAAAACAAAAACAAAACAAAAACAAAAAAAATGACCACATAGAGCAATGTTTTGTCCAAATGCGTGGCATCCGGCACTTGGGGATCGTGACTCCATAGTTGTCTTGCCCAGAGTTAGGCTTTATATCTCTATTGTAGAGCATGAAATTGACAAAATGCGTGGCATCCGACACTTGGGGATTGTGACTCCATAGTTGTCTTGCCCAGAGTTAGTCTTTTCATATCTGTTGTGGTTAAAAAAAATCAAAAAAATTAAAAAAATGGATACTCATCTTAAGGTTTAATGTGATTCCCACCTAGCGCTTCCATTTTTTCCCCTTGAACAATAAAATGGGCCCCATATCTTTTATGATGCACAATACTTTATCATGCTTAATTGGAATTGGATGAAATGTGGCGATGAATTTGAACAAAGGAATGGGCTTGGGCTTGGGATATGCTTATGGACCTTTCTTGTTTTAAATGATTTTGATGGGTTTTCATAAATTTTTTTGGTATTAGATATTTGGGTGAGTAATGTGTATTAAAATGTTTTTGGAAAGGGGGATTTGAATTTCATATTTGTAATTTATTTTGCTCGGGCCTAGCAAAACTCAAGCTGGGGGGTGTGATTAGTCACTGATAGTGGATAATATTAATTGTTAATATCTTTATATTCATTTTTTCAAAGTCCATAAACATTGTTTTTAGTTCATTACATAAATAGAACTTCATTTCTCATCAAAAATGCAATTCATGTTTAAAATGCAAATTTGGGTCCAATCATTCATTTGTTTGTTGACAATATTATATTCATTTTCTGAATTTGAAATTTTGGGATATGATTGAACACTTTGTTTGGAACATTTTATCTTTTAGGTCCGATATATGAATCCCAAAGGAAGATGGAGAATTTTGCACTTGAAGCCAGAAACTTGTTGGAAAAAGCATAATGGGCCTAAGGCCCATCAAACAAATGTGGGGCCCAGAAACCAAGTCCAATGAAGCTCAAAGTTATACAGTAGAAAGATAAAAATATGAGGATCATTTTATTCAACTGTGGCCGGAGCTAATTCTGATGTTTTCATGATGATAAAGGGATCTGAAGTTGAGATTTAAATGGTGGACTCGTCATTAATGCACAGAAATTCGTCCCACCATTTCGACCATAACTTTCAAACGGATGAGCCAAATGTCCTGAAATTTTGAGATCTTCTAGAAGACACATGGAAGAAGATAGTTTATATTTATGACACCTTCGGATTCTGCCATATGAAGTGTCAAACTCACACGTCAAAATGGAGAACGAATCTGGATAGTTTTCCGGGTCAACTTCGAAACGTCAATTTCCTTTTAATTATTCACCCTCATTTTGATTCTATTAATTGTTGGGGGGTAAATTAATTATTGGGGTATGGACATAAGGCTCCTAATATTACTATATAAGGAGATGGTGGTGAAAGGAATTATCATCTAACATTTTTCTTTGAATCCATGTTTTTCTTTCATCCATTGTATTTCTTTCAACTGTAATTTTCTGCTTTCAATTTGTAATCGCATCGTCAAGTTTTCCCATGTAAGTTTTTCTTTCACGTTTATTATTTTAATAAAATTTCTTCTTCTTCTTTGCTTTTTATTTTCCTTTTCTTCACACTTTGATACCGTTGAATCATGGTGTGAAATTATTCACACCAACACTTGTGATTTCAATCACACAACGGTGGAGTGTTCCTTCTTTTAATAATTTTCTTCTTCTTCAATTCCGCCCCCGTAAGTCTACATCCCGCTTCCATTGGTATAATAGCATCAATGGAGGGCTAAACTCTTAAGGGTTGATCCAAGGGAGTATCAAGGTCATGGATTGAATGTTATTTCATGTACTTAATATTTAAATCTATTCGTTATTTTAGGATTTCCATTTGATGAGTTACATTCTTTCTCATCTTTGCCAACTTTAACGATGACACATTTTGAGTGCTAGTACGATCTATTTCCTTTGAGTGCTCATTAAAGTGATCCTCAAAGTGAATTAGTGATTGGCCTTGGAATTGTGTAGGGATTAAATTGGTGAATGATTTGGAAGAATTATCTCATTGTTTGGATATGTCTTGAATTAATGACATGAAATTTTCTAAGAAAATAAATTCATCCAATCCACCCCAAGAAAAACCCTAAGATCAACCCACCATCAATAATTGTTTAGTTCACATAGTTTTTTTATTATATCTTATTTAAATTATATCTTTAGTTCCCCAATTAAAATCTACCTCAAAGTTGGCCACTTCATAGCCAATCCATCAACAAATCAGAGTGTCTCAAGGTTTCTTCTTCGGTACCTATGGATTCGATCCCTACTTGTACTTCAATGAACACTTTTACCAGTAGGGTAAATTTGGGCACAACCAAATTTTGGCGCCGTTTCCGGGGACCCAAGTAAGTACCTTAGACCCACATCTTCTTTTCTCACCCCAAATTCTCTATTCTCACCCTATATTTCTCTTTTCTTTTCCCCTTTCTGTTTTCGTGTGTCCAAAAAAAAATCCATATCCAAATTTCATTTAACTCCAATGGAGTATCATCAACAATTTCCTTTCATAAACTCAAGCTGGAATCAAATAGAAAATCAACAATGGGAATCCCCTCAGATAGAAAATTATTTTGATCAACACTTGAATGATTACCCCACACCCGATAACTTGTACAATCAATGGGATGCTGATTGTTTAAAGGATCAATTTCCATACCTCTCGAGGATGATTGAAGAGATAAAACTTAATGAAGTTCATGAGGTCCAAACATCTATCAATCCTAATTCTGAAAAAATTATTGAACATTTGTGTGAAAAAATGGATAAAATGAATTCAGATGTTTCATCACTGAGAGTAGAACTACAAAGCATTGAATCATTTTTGGGACCCACTTCAACTAAGGTTATCCCTTCCACATCACTTATAGAAGAATATTGTTACCCACATAACTTATTTTAATTTAGTGATGAACCCACTTTAGAATCTTGGAAAACAGAGTTGGATAATGAAGTGAATTGGTCAGGTAATTTTGAAAGTCAAGCTAATGAACATGAGGGAATTGTTAACAAGTGTTTAAATCAGGATGAAATTGATTTCATGAATTCACAAGAGGGAAATTTTTTTTCAGAGATTGAATGTTCGGAATATTTCTACAATGATGATTTTTCAGATACACCAATCACTGAACCATTAGGAGAAATCACAAACATCAAACCCATACCCATTTATGAAACTCATCTAGAAAATTTTGGGGTTGAATCTTCAATTCAAAGGGAACCAATTGTGTTTGGAAATTTTGAAAATGAAATTGATATTGATTCTAATTCCTTATCTATTTTGGAATGTCCTATCCAACCTGAACTTAAAATCAATGTCCTTACTTCCCCACTTAGGCATCCCATCATAGGGTACAAACAAGACCTCTCAGTTATCATTTATCCATCTCATGAAACCAATAATGTAGGAATGAACCTTGAAATCTTAGGAAATACTCCAGATAAAACACGATCAACCATTTTAGATATTCCTTGGATTTTACCAATCATTGTAGAAAATAGGATCCCACATGAATCAAATTATAAAAAAATAAATATGAATAAAGTTGAAGTGGACAAAAATGGGGTCCTAAACATGTAGAAAGTTGGAATTGGATAAGTTGGGGGGTACAAGTCGAGCCAACGACGTTAAACAAAAGCGCTGCATGGGAGGCAACCCATGGTTTTCATGTTTCTAATAATTTTGAATCATTTTTTTTAATATAATAAATTACCATAAACTGTTGACCTGTTCTTATTTTATGAGTAAGGATGGGTATGAAAGGGGAGCGCCATATTCATCCGTGTCATGTGGTGTGATCTCTGAGTAATACCTTACCCAGAAAATATAAAGAAGACAATGTATCATCAGTTTATTTTATTTTGTTTTATTTTTATGTTTTTATAGGTTTAAAAAAAATAAAAGGACATGTCGTAAGCCATAAGGAAAATCCATTCACCACCATCCAAGCCGCTGAGACTCAAATCCAGGATTGAAGGGAGACTATGGAATGTGCTATCATCATCAACCACCAGGTGACTTAATTCCATGATTTTCATTTTAAATTTTTTCTTTGAACTCCTCTCCTACCCCGTTCTAACTTTTCTTTTCTTTAAACACTGGGGACAGTGTCATTCTAAGTTGGGGGGAGATAAAGAATGATTTTTTTTATTTTGTGAATAAAAACATGCATGAAAAGAAAAATTCCATTAACCATAAACATGATAACACACATTGCAAACTCTAAAATTGGATATCAAATAAATTTTTCATGCCTTGATTCTGATTTTAATGCAAGTTTAAGTTCATGAGCATAGTTTTTGGAAAGTGCGGTTGTCCGATGTGATTTTTCAAAGTTTACATTTTCATCCTCTTAATAAAAATGCCACAATGCACATCTACTGGATCGTGGGTGTAAATTTGAGTTCTCGGGTCCCTTTCATTATAGCATAGGGTTCTGGGGTCACTTTTAGTTTAATTTGAGTATAAAAAAAAAACAGAAAAAAAAACAAAAACAAAAAAAAACAAAAAAAATGACCACATAGAGCAATGTTTTGTCCAAATGCGTGGCGTCCGGCACTTGGGGATCGTGACTCCATAGTTGTCTTGCCCAGAGTTAGGCTTTATATCTCTATTGTAGATCATGAAATTGACAAAATGCGTGGCATCCGACACTTGGGGATCGTGACTCCATAGTTGTCTTGCCCAGAGTTAGTCTTTTCATATCTATTGTGGTTAAAAAAAATAATAAAAAAAATCAAAAAAATTAAAAAAATTGATACTCATCTTAAGGTTTAATGTGATTCCCACCTAGCGCTTCCATTTTTTCCCCTTGAACAATAAAATGGGCCCCATATCTTTTATGATGCACAACACTTTATCATGCTTAATTGGAATTGTATGAAATGTGGCGATGAATTTGAACAAAGGAATGGACTTGGGCTTGGGATATGCTTATGGAACTAGCTTGTTTTAAATGATTTTGATGGGTTTTCATAAATTTTTTTGGTATTAGATATTTGGGTGAGTAATGTGTATTAAAATGTTTTTGGGAAGGGGGATTTGAATTTCATATTTGTAATTTATTTTGCTCGGGACTAGAAAAACTCAAGCTGGGGGGTGTGATTAGTCACTGAAAGTGGATAATATTAATTGTTAATATCTTTATATTCATTGTTCCAAAGTCCATAAACATTGTTTTTAGTGCATTACATAAATAGAACTTCATTTCTCATCAAAAATGCAATTCATGTTTAAAATGCAAATTTGGGCCCAATCATTCATTTGTTTGTTGACAATATTATATTCATTTTATGAATTTGAAATTTTGGGATATGATTGATCACTTTGTTTGGAACATTTTATCTTTTATGTTCGATGGATGAATCCCAAAGAAAGATGGAGAATTTTGCGCCTAAAGCCAGAAACTTGTTGGAAAAAGCATAATGGGCCTAAGGCCCATCAAACAAATGTGGGGCCCAGAAACCAAGTCCAATGAAGCTCAAATTTATACAGTAGAAAGATAAAAATATGAGTATCATTTTATTCAACTATGTCCGGAGCTAATTCTGAAGTTTTCATGATGATAAAGGGATCTGAAGTTGAGATTTAAATGGTGGACTCGTCATTAATGCACAGAAATGCGTCCCACCATTTAGACCATAACTTTCAAACGGATGAGACAAATGTCCTGAACATTTGAGATATTCTATAAGACACATGGACGAAGATAGTTTATATTTATGACACCTTCGGATTCGGCCATATGAAGTGTCAAACTCACACGTCAAAATGGAGAACGAATCTGGACAGTTTTCCGGGTCAACTTCGAAACGTCAATTTCCTTTTAATTATTCACCCTCATTTTGACTCTATTAATTGTTGGGGGGTGAATTAATTATTGGGGGATGTACATAAGGATCCTAATATTCCTATATAAGGATATGGTGGTGAAATGAATTATCATCTAACATTTTTCTTTGAATCCATGTTTTTCTTTCATCCATTGTATTTCTTTCAATTGTAATTTTCTGCTTTCAATTTGTAATCGCATCGTCATGTTTTCCCATGTAAGTTTTTATTTCACGTTTATTATTTTAATAAAATTTCTTCTTCTTCTTCGCTTTTTATTTTCCTTTTCTTCACACGTTGATACCGTTGAATCATGGTGTGAAATTATTCACACCAACACTTGTGATTTCAATCACACAACGGTGGAGTGTTCCTTCTTTTAATAATTTTCTTCTTCTTCAATTCCGCCCCCGTAAGTCTACATCCTGCTTCCATTGGTAGAATAGCATCAATGGAGGGCTAACCTCTTAAGGGTTGATCCAAGGGAGTAGCAAGGTCATGGGTTGAATGTTATTTCATGTACTTAATATTTAAATCTATTCGTTATTTTAGGATTTCCATTTGATGAGTTACATTCTTTCTCATCTTTGCCAACTTTAACGATGACACAGTTTGAGTGCTAGTACGATCTATTTCCTTTGAGTGCTCATTAAAGTGATCCTCAAAGTGAATTAGTGATTGGCCTTGGAATTGTGTAGGGATTAAATTGGTGAATGATTTGGAAGAATTATATCATTGTTTGGATATGTCTTGAATTAATGACATGAAATTTTCTAAGAAAAGAAATTCATCCAATCCACCCCAAGCAAAACCCTATGATCAACCCACCATCAATAATTGTTTAGTTCACATAGTTTTTTTTATTATATCTTATTTAAATTATATATTTAGTTCCCCAATTAAAATCTACCTCAAAGTTGGCCACTTCATATCCAATCCATCAACAAATCAGAGTGTCTCAAGGTTTCTTCTTCGGTCCCTGTGTATTCGATCCCTACTTGTACTTCAATGACCGCTTTTACCAGTAGGGTAAATTTGGACGCAACCAAATTTTGGCGCCGTTGCCGGGGACCCAAGTAAGTACCTTAGACCCACATCTTCTTTTCTCACCCCAAATTCTCTATTCTCACCCTATATTTCTCTTTTCTTTTCTCCTTTCTGTTTTCGTGTGTCCAAAAAAAAATCCATATCCAAATTTCATTTAACTCCAATGGAGTATCATCAACAATTTCCTTTCATAAACTCAGGCTGGAATCAAATAGAAAATCAACAATGGGAATCCCCTCAGATAGAAAATTACTTTGATCAACACTTGAATGATTACCCCACACCCGATAACTTGTACAATCAATGAGATGCTGATTGTTTAAAGGATCAATTTCGATACCTCTCGAGGATGATTGAAGAGATAAAACTTAATGAAGTTCATGAGGTCCAAACATCTATCAATCCTAATTCTGAAAAAATTATTGAACATTTGTGTGAAAAAATGGATAAAATGAATTCAGAAGTTTCATCACTGAGAGTAGAACTACAAAGCATTGAATCATTTTTGGGACCCACTTCAACTCAGGTTATCCCTTCCACATCACTTATAGAAGAATCTTGTTACCCACATAACTTATTTTAATTTAGTGATGAACCCACTTTAGAATCTTGGAAAACAGAGTTGGATAATGAAGTGAATTGGTCAGGTAATTTTGAAAGTCAAGCTAATGAACATGAGGGAATTGTTAACAAGTGTTTAAATCAGGATGAAATTGATTTGATGAATTCACAAGAGGGAAATTTTTTTTCAGAGATTGAATGTTCGGAATATTTCTACAATGATGATTTTTCAGATACACCAATCAATGAACCATTAGGAGAAATCACAAACATCAAACCCATACCCATTTATGAAACTCATCTAGAAAATTTTGGGGTTGAATCTTCAATTCAAAGGGAACCAATTGTGTTTGGAAATTTTGAAAATGAAATTGATATTGATTCTAATTCCTTATCTATTTTTGAATGTCCTATCCAACCTGAACTTAAAATCAATGTCCTTACTTCCCCACTCAGGCATCCCATCATAGGGTACAAACAAGACCTCTCAGTTATCATTTATCCATCTCATGAAACCAATAATGTAGGAATGAACCTTGAAATCTTAGGAAATACTCCAGATAAAACACGATCAACCATTTTAGATATTCCTTGGATTTTACCAATCATTGTAGAAAATAGGATTTCACATGAATCAAATTATAAAAAAATCAATATGAATAAAGTTTAAGTGGACAAAAATGGGGTCCTAAACATGTTGAAAGTTGGAATTGGATAAGTTGGGGGGTACAAGTCGAGCCAACGACGTTAAACAAAAGCGCTGCATGGGAGGCAACCCATGGTTTTCATGTTTCTAATAATTTTGAATCATTTTTTTTCATATAATAAATTACCATAAACTGTTGACCTGTTCTTCTTTTATGAGTAAGGATGGGTATTAAAGGGGAGCGCCATATTCATCCGTGTCATGTGGTGTGATCTCTGAGTAATACCTTACCCAGAAAATATAAATAAGACAATGTATCATCAGTTTATTTTGTTTTGTTTTATTTTTATGTTTTTATAGGTTTAAAAAAAATAAAAGGACATGTCGTAAGCCATAAGGAAAATCCATTCACCACCATCCAAGCCGCTGAGACTCAAATCCAGGATTGAAGGGAGACTATGGAATGTGCTATCATCATCAACCACCAGGTGACTTCATTCCATGATTTTCATTTTAAATTTCTTCTTTGAACTCCTCTCCTACCCCGTTCTAACTTTTCTTTTCTTTAAACACTGGGGACAATGTCATTCTAAGTTGGGGGGAGATAAAAAATGATTTTTTTTAATTTGTGAATAAAAACATGCATGAAAAGAAAAATTCCATTAACCATAAACATGATAACACACATTGCAAACTCTAAAATTGGATATCAAATAAATTTTGCATGCCTTGATTCTGATTTTAATGCAAGTTTAAGTTCATGAGCATAGTTTTTGGAAAGTGCGGTTGTCCGATGTGATTTTTCAAAGTTTACATTTTCATTCTCTTAATAAAAATGCCACAATGCACGTCTACTGGATCGTGGGTGTAAATTTGAGTTCTCGGGTCCCTTTCATTATAGCATAGGGTTATGAGGTCACTTTTAGTTTAATTTGAGTATCCAGAAAAAAAAACAAAAAAAACAAAAACAAAAACAAAAACAAAAAAATGACCACATAGAGCAATGTTTTGTCCAAATGCGTGGCGTCCGGCACTTGGGGATCGTGACTCCATAGTTGTCTTTCCCAGAGTTAGGCTTTATATCTCTATTGTAGAGCATGAAATTGACAAAATTCATGGCATCCGGCACTTGGGGATCGTGACTCCATAGTTGTCTTGCCCAGAGTTAGTCTTTTCATATCTATTGTGGTTAAAAATAATAATAAAAAAAATCAAAAAAATTAAAAAAATGGATACTCATCTTAAGGTTTAATGTGATTCCCACCTAGCGCTTCCATTTTTTCCCCTTGAACAATAAAATGGGCCCCATATCTTTTATGATGCACAACACTTTATCATGCTTAATTGGAATTGTATGAAATGTGGCGATAAATTTGAACAAAGGAATGGGCTTGGGCTTGGGATATGCTTATGGAACTAGCTTGTTTTAAATGATTTTGATGGGTTTTCATAAATTTTTTTGGTATTAGATATTTGGGTGAGTAATGTGTATTAAAATGTTTTTGGAAAGGGGGATTTGAATTTCATATTTGTAATTTATTTTGCTCGGGACTAGCAAAACTCAAGCTGGGGGGTGTGATTAGTCACTGAAAGTGGATAATATTAATTGTTAATATCTTTATATTCATTGTTCCAAAGTCCATAAACATTGTTTTTAGTGCATTACATAAATAGAACTTCATTTCTCATCAAAAATGCAATTCATGTTTAAAATGCAAATTTGGGCCCAATCATTCATTTGTTTGTTGACAATATTATATTCATTTCTGAATTTGAAATTTTGGGATATGATTGATCACTTTTTTTGGAACATTTTATCTTTTATGTCCGATGGATGAATCCCAAAGAAAGATGGAGAATTTTGCGCCTGAAGCCAGAAACTTGTTGGAAAAAGCATAATGGGCCTAAGGCCCATCAAACAAATGTGGGGCCCAGAAACCAAGTCCAATGAAGCTCAAATTTATACAATAGAAAGATAAAAATATGAGGATCATTTTATTCAACTGTGTCCGGAGCTAATTCTGAAGTTTTCATGATGATAAAGGGATCTGAAGTTGAGATTTAAATGGTGGACTCGTCATTAATGCACAGAAATTCGTCCCACCATTTCGACCATAACTTTCAAAAGGATGAGATTAATGTCCTGAAATTTTGATCTCATCTAGAAGACACATGGACGAAGATAGTTTATATTTATGACACCTTCGGATTCGGCCATATGAAGTGTCAAACTCACACGTCAAAATGGAGAACGAATCTGGACAGTTTTCCGGGTCAACTTCGAAACGTCAATTTCCTTTTAATTATTCACCCTCATTTTGACTCTATTAATTGTTGGGGGGTGAATTAATTATTGGGGGATGGACATAAGGCTCCTAATATTCCTATATAAGGAGATGGTGGTGAAAGGAATTATCATCTAACATTTTTCTTTGAATCCATGTTTTTCTTTCATCCATTGTATTTCTTTCAATTGTAATTTTCTGCTTTCAATTTGTAATCGCATCGTCAAGTTTTCCCATGTAAGTTTTTATTTCACGTTTATTATTTTAATAAAATTTATTCTTATTCTTCTCTTTTTATTTTCCTTTTCTTCACACGTTGATACCGTTGAATCATGGTGTGAAATTATTCACACCAACACCTGTGATTTCAATCACACAACGGTGGAGTGTTCCTTCTTTTAATAGTTTTCTTCTTCTTCAATTCCGCCCCCGTAAGTCTACATCCCGCTTCCATTGGTAGAATATCATCAATGGAGGGATAACCTCTTAAGGGTTGATCCAAGGGAGTAGCAAGGTCATGGATTGAATGTTATTTCATGTACTTAATATTTAAATCTATTCGTTATTTTAGGATTTCCATTTGATGAGTTACATTCTTTCTCATCTTTGCCAACTTTAACGATGACACATTTTGAGTGCTAGTACGATCTATTTACTTTGAGTGCTCATTAAAGTGATCCTAAAAGTGAATTAGTGATTGGCCTTGGAATTGTGTAGAGATTAAATTGGTGAATGATTTGGAAGAATTATCTCATTGTTTGGATATGTCTTGAATTAATGACATGAAATTTTCTAAGAAAAGAAATTCATCCAATCCACCCCAAGCAAAACCCTAAGATCAAACCACCATCAATAATTGTTTAGTTCACATAGTTTTTTTATTATATCTTATTTAAATTATATATTTAGTTCCCCAATTAAAATCTACCTCAAAGTTGGCCACTTCATAGCCAATCCATCAACAAATCAGAGTGTCTCAAGGTTTCTTCTTCGGTCCCTGTGGATTCGATCTCTACTTGTACTTCAATGACCGCTTTTACCAGTAGGGTAAATTTGGATGCAACCAAATTTTGGCGCCGTTGCCGGGGACCCAAGTAAGTACCTTAGACCCACATCTTCTTTTTTCACCCCAAATTCTTTATTCTCACCCTATATTTCTCTTTTCTTTTCCCCTTTCTGTTTTCGTGTGTCCAAAAAAAAATCCATATCCAAATTTCATTTAACTCCAATGGAGTATCATCAACAATTTCCTTTCATAAAATCAGGCTGGAATCAAATAGAAAATCAACAATGGGAATCCCCTCAGATAGAAAATTACTTTGATCAACACTTGAATGATTACCCCACACCCGATAACTTGTACAATCAATGAGATGTTGATTGTTTAAAGGATCAATTTCCATACCTCTCGAGGATGATTGAAGAGATAAAACTTAATGAATTTCATGAGGTCCAAACATCTATCAATCCTAATTATGAAAAAATTATTGAACATTTGTGTGAAAAAATGGATAAAATGAATTCGGAAGTTTCATCACTGAGAGTAGAACTACAAAGCATTGAATCATTTTTGGGACCCACTTCAACTCAGGTTATCCCTTCCACATCACTTATAGAAGAATCTTGTTACCCACATAACTTATTTTAATTTAGTGATGAACCCACTTTAGAATCTTGGAAAACAGAGTTGGATAATGAAGTGAATTGGTCAGGTAATATTGAAAGTCAAGCTAATGAACATGAGGGAATTGTTAACAAGTGTTTAAATCAGGATGAAATTGATTTCATGAATTCACAAGAGGGAAATTTTTTTTCAGAGATTGAATGTTCGGAATATTTCTACAATGATGATTTTTCAGATACACCAATCACTGAACCATTAGGAGAAATCACAAACATCAAACCCATACCCATTTATGAAACTCATCTAGAAAATTTTGGGGTTGAATCTTCAATTCAAAGGGAACCAATTGTGTTTGGAAATTTTGAAAATGAAATTGATATTGATTCTAATTCCTTATCTATTTTTGAATGTCCTATCCAACCTGAACTTAAAATCAATGTCCTTACTTCCCCACTCAGGCATCCCATCATAGGGTACAAACAAGACCTCTCAGTTATCATTTATCCATCTCATGAAACCAATAATGTAGGAATGAACCTTGAAATCTTAGGAAATACTCCAGATAAAACACGATCAACCATTTTAGACATTCCTTGGATTTTACCAATCATTGTAGAAAATAGGATTTCACATGAATAAAATTATAAAAATATCAATATGAATAAAGTTGAAGTGGACAAAAATGGGGTCCTAAACATGTTGAAAGTTGGAATTGGATAAGTTGGGGGGTACAAGTCGAGCCAACGACGTTAAACAAAAGCGCTGCATGGGAGGCAACCCATGGTTTTCATGTTTTTAATAATTTTGAATCATTTTTTTTTCATATAATAAATTACCACAAACTGTTGACCTGTTCTTCTTTTATGAGTAAGGATGGGTATGAAAGGGGAGCGCCATATTCATCCGTGTCACGTGGTGTGATCTCTGAGTAATACCTTACCCAGAAAATATAAAGAAGACAATGTATCATCAGTTTATTTTGTTTTGTTTTATTTTTATGTTTTTATAGGTTTAAAAAAAATAAAAGGACGTGTCGTAAGCCATAAGGAAAATCCATTCACCACCATCCAAGACGCTGAGACTCAAATCCAGGATTGAAGGGAGACTATGGAATGTTCTATCATCATCAACCACCAGGTGACTTCATTCCATGATTTTCATTTTAAATTTCATCTTTGAACTCCTCTCCTACCCCGTTCTAATTTTTCTTTTCTTTAAACACTGGGGACAGTGTCATTCTAAGTTGGGGGGAGATAAAAAATGATTTTTTTAATTTGTGAATAAAAACATGCATGAAAAGAAAAATTCCATTAACCATAAACATGATAACACACATTGCAAACTCTAAAATTGGATATCAAATAAATTTTGCATGCCTTGATTCTGATTTTAAGGCAAGTTTAAGTTCATGAGCATAGTTTTTGGAAAGTGCGGTTGTCCGATGTGATTTTTCAAAGTTTACATTTTCATCCTCTTAATAAAAATGCCACAATGCACGTCTACTGGATCGTGGGTGTAAATTTGAGTTCTCGGGTCCCTGTCATTATAGCATAGGGTTCTGGGGTCACTTTTAGTTTAATTTGAGTATCCAGAAAAAAAAAACAAAAAAAAAACAAAAAAAAAACAAAAACAAAAAAATGACCACATAGAGCAATGTTTTGTCCAAATGCGTGGCATCCGGCACTTGGGGATCGTGACTCCATAGTTGTCTTGCCCAGAGTTAGGCTTTATATCTCTATTGTAGAGCATGAAATTGACAAAATGCGTGGCATCCGGCACTTGGGGATCGTGACTCCATAGTTGTCTTGCCCAGAGTTAGTCTTTTCATATCTATTATGGTTAAAAAAAATAATAAAAAAATCAAAAAAATTAAAAAAATGGATACTCATCTTAAGGTTTAATGTGATTCCCACCTAGCGCTTCCATTTTTTCCCCTTGAACAATAAAATGGGCCCCATATCTTTTATGATGCACAACACTTTATCATGCTTAATTGAAATTGGATGAAATGTGGCGATGAATTTGAACAAAGGAATGGGCTTGGGCTTGGGATATGCTTATGAAACTAGATTTTTTTAAATGATTTTGATGGGTTTTCATAAATTTTTTTGGTATTAGATATTTGGGTGAGTAATGTGTATTAAAATGTTTTTGGAAAGGGGGATTTGAATTTCATATTTGTAATTTATTTTGCTCGGGACTAGAAAAACTCAAGCTAGGGGGTGTGATTAGTCACTGAAAGTGGATAATATTAATTGTTAATATCTTTATATTCATTGTTCCAAAGTCCATAAACATTGTTTTTAGTGCATTACATAAATAGAACTTCATTTCTCATCAAAAATGCAATTCATGTTTAAAATGCAAATTTGGGACCAATCATTCATTTGTTTGTTGACAATATTATATTCATTTTCTGAATTTGAAATTTTGGGATATGATTGATCACTTTGTTTGGAACATTTTATCTTTTATGTCCGATGGATGAATCCCAAAGGAAGATGGAGAATTTTGCGCCTGAATCCAGAAACTTGTTGGAAAAAGCATAATGGGCCTAAGGCCCATCAAACAAATGTGGGGCCCAGAAACCAAGTCCAATGAAGCTAACATTTATACAGTAGAAAGATAAAAATATGAGGATCATTTTATTCAACTGTGGCTGGAGCTAATTCTGAAGTTTTCATGATGATAAAGGGATCTGAAGATGAGATTTAAATGGTGGACTCGTCATTAATGCACAGATATTCGTCCCACCATTTCGACCATAACTTTCAAACGGATGAGCCAAATGTCCTGAAATTTTGAGATCTTCTAGAAGAAACATGGACGAAGATAGTTTATATTTATGACAGCTCCGGATTCGGCCATATGAAGTGTCAAACTCATACGTCAAAATGGAGAACGAATCTAGACAGTTTTCCGGGTCAACTTCGAAACGTCAATTTCCTTTTAATTATTCACCCTCATTTTGACTCTATTAATTGTTGGGGGGTGAATTAATTATTGGGGGATGGACATAAGGCTCCGAATATTCCTATATAAGTAGATGGTGGTGAAAGGAATTATCATCTAATATTTTTCTTTGAATCCATGTTTTTCTTTCATCCATTGTATTTCTTTCAATTGTAATTTTCTGCTTTCAATTTGTAATCGCATCGTCAAGTTTTCCCATGTAAGTTTTTATTTCACGTTTATTATTTTAATAAAATTTCTTCTTCTTCTTCGCTTTTTATTTTCCTTTTCTTCACACGTTGATACCGTTGAATCATGGTGTGAAATTATTCACACCAACACTTGTGATTTCAATCACACAACGGTGGAGTGTTCCTTCTTTTAATAATTTTCTTCTTCTTCAATTCCTCCCCCGTAAGTCTACATCCCGCTTCCATTGGTAGAATAGCATCAATGGAGGGATAACCTCTTAAGGGTTGATCCAAGGTAGTATCAAGGTCATGGATTGAATGTTATTTCATGTACTTAATATTTAAATCTATTCGTTATTTTAGGATTTCCATTTGATGAGTTACATTCTTTCTCATCTTTGCCAACTTTAACGATGACACATTTTGAGTGCTAGTACGATCTATTTCCTTTGAGTGCTCATTAAAGTGATCTTAAAAGTGAATTAGTGATTGGCCTTGGAATTGTGTAGGGATTAAATTGGTGAATGATTTGGAAGAATTATCTCATTGTTTGGATATGTCTTGAATTAATGACATGAAATTTTCTAAGAAAAGAAATTCATCCAATCCACCCCATGCAAAACCCTAAGATCAACCCACCATCAATAATTGTTTAGTTCACATAGTTTTTTTATTATATCTTATTTAAATTATATCTTTACTTCCCCAATTAAAATCTACCTCAAAGTTGGCCACTTCATAGCCAATCCATCAACAAATCAGAGTGTCTCAAGGTTTCTTCTTCGGTCCCTGTGGATTCGATCTCTACTTGTACTTCAATGACCGCTTTTACCAGTAGGGTAAATTTGGACGCAACCAAATTTTGGCGCCGTTTCCGGGGACCCAAGTAAGTACCTTAGACCCACATCTTCTTTTCTCACCCCAAATTCTCTATTCCCACCCTATATTTCTCTTTTCTTTTCCCCTTTCTGTTTTCGTGTGTCCAAAAAAAAATCCATATCCAAATTTCATTTAACTCCAATGGAGTATCATCAACAATTTCCTTTCATAAAATCAGGCTGGAATCAAATAGAAAATCAACAATGGGAATCCCCTCAGATAGAAAATTACTTTGATCAACACTTGAATGATTACCCCACACCCGATAACTTGTACAATCAATGTGATGCTGATTGTTTAAAGGATCAATTTCCATACCTCTCGAGGATGATTGAAGAGATAAAACTTAATGAAGTTCATGAGGTCCAAACATCTATCAATCCTAATTCTGAAAAAATTATTGAACATTTGTGTGAAAAAATTGATAAAATGAATTCAGAAGTTTCATCACTGAGAGTAGAACTACAAAGCATTGAATCATTTTTGGGACCCACTTCAACTCAGGTTATCCCTTCCACATCACTTATAGAAGAATATTGTTACCCACATAACTTATTTTAATTTAGTGAGGAACCCACTTTAGAATCTTGGAAAACAGAGTTGGATAATGAAGTGAATTGGTCAGGTAATTTTGAAAGTCAAGCTAATGAACATGAGGGAATTGTTAACAAGTGTTTAAATCAGGATGAAATTGATTTCATGAATTCACAAGAGGGAAATTTTTTTTTTCAGAGATTGAATGTTCGGAATATTTCTACAATGATGATTTTTCAGATACACCAATCACTGAACCATTAGGAGAAATCACAAACATCAAACCCATACCCATTTATGAAACTCATCTAGAAAATTTTGGGGTTGAATATTCAATTCAAAGGGAACCAATTGTGTTTGGAAATTTTGAAAATGAAATTGATATTGATTCTAATTCCTTATCTATTTTTGAATGTCCTATCCAACCTGAACTTAAAATCAATGTCCTTACTTCCCCACTCAGGCATCCCATCATAGGGTACAAACAAGACCTCTCAGTTATCATTTATCCATCTCATGAAACCAATAATGTAGGAATGAACCTTGAAATCTTAGGAAATACTCCAGATAAAACACGATAAACCATTTTAGATATTCCTTGGATTTTACCAATCATTGTAGAAAATAGGATTTCACATGAATCAAATTATAAAAAAATCAATATGAATAAAGCTGAAGTGGACAAAAATGGGGTCCTAAACATGTTGAAAGTTGGAATTGGATAAGTTGGGGGGTACAAGTCGAGCCAACGACGTTAAACAAAAGCGCTGCATGGGAGGCAACCCATGGTTTTCATGTTTCTAATAATTTTGAATCATTTTTTTTCATATAATAAATTACCATAAACTGTTGACCTGTTCTTCTTTTATGAGTAAGGATGGGTATGAAAGGGGAGCGCCATATTCATCCGTGTCACGTGGTGTGATCTCTGAGTAATACCTTACCCAGAAAATATAAAAAAGACAATGTATCATCAGTTTATTTTGTTTTGTTTTATTTTTATGTTTTTATAGGTTTAAAAAAAATAAAAGGACATGTCGTAAGCCATAAGGAAAATCCATTCACCACCATCCAAGCCGCTGAGACTCAAATCCAGGATTGAAGGGAGACTATGGAATGTGCTATCATCATCAACCACCAGGTGACTTCATTCCATGATTTTCATTTTAAATTTCTTCTTTGAACTCCTCTCCTACCCCGTTCTAACTTTTCTTTTCTTTAAACACTGGGGACAGTGTCATTCTAAGTTGGTGGGAGATAAAAAATGATTTTTTTTAATTTGTGAATAAAAACATGCATGAAAAGAAAAATTCCATTAACCATAAACATGATAACACACATTGCAAACTCTAAAATTGGATATCAAATAAATTTTTCATGCCTTGATTCTGATTTTAATGCAAGTTTAAGTTCATGAGCATAGTTTTTGGAATGTGCAGTTGTCCGATGTGACTTTTCAAAGTTTACATTTTCATCCTCTTAATAAAAATGCCACAATGCACGTCTACTGGATCGTGGGTGTAAATTTGAGTTCTCGGGTCCCTTTCATTATAGCATAGGGTTCTGGGGTCACTTTTAGTTTAATTTGAGTATCCAGAAAAAAAAACAAAAAAAAAAAACAAAAACAAAACAAAAACAAAAAAATGACCACATAGAGAAATGTTTTGTCCAAATGCGTGGCGTCCGACACTTGGGGATCGTGACTCCATAGTTGTCTTTCCCAGAGTTAGGCTTTATATCTCTATTGTAGAGCATGAAATTGACAAAATGTGTGGCATCCGGCACTTGGGGATCGTGACTCCATAGTTGTCTTGCCCAGAGTTAGTCTTTTCATATCTATTGTGGTTAAAAAAAATAATAAAAAAATCAAAAAAATTAAAAAAATGGATACTCATCTTAAGGTTTAATGTGATTCCCACCTAGCGCTTCCATTTTTTCCCCTTGAACAATAAAATGGGCCCCATATCTTTTATGATGCACAACACTTTATCATGCTTAATTGGAATTGGATGAAATGTGGCGATGAATTTGAACAAAGGAATGGGCTTGGGCTTGGGATATTCTTATGGACCTAGCTTGTTTTAAATGATTTTGATGGGTTTTCATAAATTTTTTTGGTATTAGATATTTGGGTGAGTAATGTGTATTAAAATGTTTTTGGAAAGGGGGATTTGAATTTCATATTTGTAATTTATTTTTCTCGGGACTAGCAAAACTCAAGTTGGGGGGTGTGATTAGTCACTGAAAGTGGATAATATTAATTGTTAATATATTTATATTCATTGTTCTAAAGTCCATAAACATTGTTTTTAGTGCATTACATAAATAGAACTTCATTTCTCATCAAAAATGCAATTCATGTTTAAAATGCAAATTTGGTCCCAATCATTCATTTGTTTGTTGACAATATTATATTAATTTTATGAATTTGAAATTTTGGGATATGATTGATCACTTTGTTTGGAACATTTTATCTTTTAGGTCCGATGGATGAATCCCAAAGGAAGATGGAGAATTTTGCGCCTAAAGCCAGAAACTTGTTGGAAAAATCATAATGGGCCTAAGGCCCATCAAACAAATGTGGGGCCCAGACACCAAGTCCAATGAAGCTCAAATTTATACAGTAGAAAGATAAAAATATGAGGATCATTTTATTCAACTTTGGCTGGAGCTAATTCTGATGTTTTCATGATGATAAAGGGATCTGAAGTTGAGATTTAAATGGTGGACTCGTCATTAATGCACAGAAATTCGTCCCACCATTTAGACCATAACATTCAAAAGGATGAGCAAAATGTCCTGAAATTTTGAGATCTTCTAGAAGACACATGGACTAAGATAGTTTATATTTATGACACATTCGGATTCGGCCATATGAAGTGTCAAACTCACACGTCAAAATGGAGAATGCATCTGGACAGTTTTCCGGGTCAACTTCGAAACGTCAATTTCCTTTTAATTATTCACCCTCATTTTGACTCTATTAATTGTTGGGGGGTGAATTAATTATTGGAGTATGGACATAAGGCTCCTAATATTCCTATATAAGGATATGGTGGTGAAAGGAATTATCATCTAACATTTTTCTTTGAATCCATGTTTTTCTTTCATCCATTGTATTTCTTTCAATTGTAATTTTCTGCTTTCAATTTGTAATCGCATCGTCAAGTTTTCCCATGTAAGTTTTTCTTTCACGTTTATTATTTTAATAAAATTTCTTCTTCTTCTTCTTCGCTTTTTATTTTCCTTTTCTTCACACTTTGATACCGTTGAATCATGGTGTGAAATTATTCACACCAACCCTTGTGATTTCAATCACACAATGGTGGAGTGTTCCTTCTTTTAATAATTTTATTCTTCTTCAATTCCGTCCCCGTAAGTCTACATCCTGCTTCCATTGGTAGAATATCATCAATGGAGGGCTAACCTCTTAAGGGTTGATCCATGGGAGTAGCAAGGTCATGGATTGAATGTTATTTCATGTACTTAATATTTAAATCTATTCGTTATTTTAGGATTTCCATTTGATGAGTTACATTCTTTCTCATCTTTGCCAACTTTAACGATGGCACATTTTGAGTGCTAGTATGATCTATTTCCTTTGAGTGCTCATTAAAGTGATCCTCAATGTGAATTAGTGATTGGCCTTGGAATTGTGTAGGGATTAAATTGGTGAATGATTTGGAAGAATTATCTCATTGTTTGGATATGTCTTGAATTAATGACATGAAATTTTCTAAGAAAAGAAATTCATCCAATCCACCCCAAGCAAAACCCTAAGATCAACCCACCATCAATAATTGTTTATTTCACATAATTTTTTTATTATATCTTATTTAAATTATATCTTTAGTTCCCCAATTAAAATCTACCTCAAAGTTGGCCACTTCATAGCCAATCCATCAACAAATCAGAGTGTCTCAAGGTTTCTTCTTCGGTCCCTGTGGATTCGATCCCTACTTGTACTTCAATGACCGCTTTTACCAGTAGGGTAAATTTGGGCGCAACCAAGAACCAATTGAATATAAAGATAATGTTTTTATAGAAAACTATTTTTATGCTGCCAAAGATGTTTTATCGGAATAAATTAAATTAAATACAATTATTGAGTGATATTAATGTATCATATATATATATATATATATTATATTCAATAAAATATTTTTGATATTCATCCAATAGATTTTATAGACAAGATATAAGAACGAACCCAATATTACACATATGAACATATATTTTTATTCGTGAACTTTTACCGCCTATTAATAGAGAGCATATTTTAAATACAATTTTTGGAACTTTTATAAATCTTATATGTCAAAATAAACTTAATTTTCAAATAGGAACATAAAAATTAGGTTAGGGTAATTTTTAAGTATTTTTCTATGATGTTCTATTTTTAATGAATAGTGAAAAAAATACTGAATTTTAATTCAAAAATCGTTTTTCATTTAATTTATTTATAAGGTTAGATTATATTTTAAATTTTTTAAAATTTTTAATTATATTAATTTTTTATAAATTAATAAAATTTAGGACCTTTTAATTAATTTTACTATGAAATTTAATATAAAAACATTGCAAACTTTTGAACGTTTTTACTTTAAAAACCCGCATTGTTTCCCCATTTATGGGATGAAATTTAAATTAATTTCTATCACATATGTGATTTGAATTTGGAAAAATAGATTCCATATATGGAATTAGAATAATTTATAATTTATAGTAAGGTAAAATTAGTTTTTTACCAAAATTATTATTAAAAATAATTAAAAGTAATTACAATGAATAAAGTGAAATTAAGCTTAACAAGGGACTAAACCTTAATCTTAATAGAAAAAATGACATAGAAACTTGTTAAAAATCCATTGGATGGTAATATTTTGACCCTATACTCTCTTTTATCTAATTTGATCCATTATTGTAGCAAGTTTCAACGGAAAATACATGGGTGGAATTCCTTTTTCTGAAATTTGTAAGAGTGTCACTCCTCCATTATAAAAAGGCACTCAATCCTCCCACTTCCTCATACATCTAAATACACTTTTGATCGAAAAAATATTCCCAAATATCTCTTCAACATCCCTAATCTCAACATATAGGCCTTAACTTGGCCATAAATCCATCCAAGTGAACCCTTTGGTGCAAGCCAAAGGGAGTTACCCGATTAAGTGGTAACATTCTTCCTTAAGTTTTTTAGTTTTATTTTTCCCTTCACTCTTTAAATTATTATTATTACATGATTTTATAAAAAAACCAGTAAAATAAATATAATTAGATTGTTTTATTATAATTTTTCAACCTAAACTTATACACACTTCTATATAATGGGTAACGAACTTACCATTTATGTGTACGATGAACTACCACCTCACAAAATGATGTCGTTCTTTTTTCCTTTACCACATCTCATGGTTGGGAATTATGATGGAAAATATATTTATATATATTATATATGATATTTATAAGGTATTTATATTTCTATAATTATTTTATAACACATAACTTTGTGGTTTCAATTTTTTGTAAATACGATAACATTATTTGTGGAAGTGTAGACTACTTACCCCCTCAAGCGATGTGATTCGTTCACACTATACATGGAATGTATAAAGGATGGTTTTAATAAAACTCTATAATATATATGAAATATATATGATAATGAAATAATATATATATATATCATTTAATTTTCATTTTTTTAATATGAAAAATAAATGAAAGTAGCATTCATACTTATATACATCCTACCATGTCCATGAACAGTGCATTTCATTTCTTATATCCAAATATTATAGATTATTATATATACATGTATACTAAATATATATGATAATTAAATCAGTTATTATGTTATGAAGATGAATAAATCATGATCTATGTAAGAATAACAATAAGTAACAAGTTAAAACACACTCTAAAGACTAGGAAATTAACACCTTAAATAGTCAAAATAATGGAATACTACTAAAAAATAGGTAATAAGATATTATAAGAATATAATATATGATATTATAAAATAATTATTATAGTTATGGTATTAGTTAGTGACATGTTTAAAACCATTATACATAAATTTAATGGACATTCACCCAAAAAGGAAACACAAGGTAAGGGATTTCATCTCAATTTGCATTCCATTGAGACTTATTTATTGTTACGAACCAAGTTTTGTTTATATGGTGTATTTAATTCCATATGACATGTTATATAATGAATATATTTATTCTCATGATATTATAAGTTTCATTTAATGTTATTAATTCACGTAGATTATGATTAAAATATTTCAAAGTGGTATGGGAATCTTTGGAATGTTTAAATATTATTCTCATCGAGAACATTTATAATGATTATATTTGGAATATAACTTCATTTTGTGATTGTTAACTTTATTTTGAAATAATAAATTTAACATTATTGCACATAATTTCTTATATATGGTGTGGATACTTCCACTTTGACTTATAATATCATGATTCATCCATTATTAATGGTATTTTATGTTTCAATTTGAATTATTTCATTTAAGGGGTTTTGAGTTAAAAGTTACCAAATGGAAAAGATTTTCATAACCCAATTTACTTGCATTGGGTTATATCACTTTCTTATTTTATTTCATATTCTATGATTATGTGTATAATGAATTTTACTATCTATTGATGTATTACCACTTATATATATGTGGAAATACTGTTGATACACACAATCTTCTCATTGATTGATTCTCACTCCAACATTATAATCCTTTCAAGGGTTTACTTTAAAATCTCATTTTGTTCAGGATTATTAACACTTTAATCTACACCATAAAAAATTATTCGATCATTTTATAATACACCTCATAATTTTATTCTCCTACGGTTATTCATGAACTTTTTCAAGTAATAGTACCATTTTTCACTCTTTTGTACTCAAAATGTTTTAAAAAATTATTTTAAGAAACCCAACTTCATTTATCTCTTTAGTCGGGGGAACAATTTTCTTCTCAAAACCCATTTTTCTAAAAATGTTTTCAAAAATATTTTAACCTTTAAAAAATGATATATTAGAGAAACTTTTACCCTTTTTGTAATTTATAAATGTTTTCAAAGAAATCTTCTTATTGCTTTTCAAATAATGCATTTTTATAAGCTTTATACCATTCAAAAGGAATGTTCCTTTACCACATAAATCATGTAAAAAATTATCCACCATCATTTCTTTAAATCTTCCTTTTAATGTTTAAAATTTTAATTTTTAAATAAAAAGTTTTCTAAACTAATTTTCAATGAACAATTTTCTCAAAAAAAATCAAAATAAAAAGATATTTTCCTGAAGAATTTTTTTAAAATATTTTTTTGTTGTATTTATATTCATAAATGACAAAAAACACTTTATTTTTACTCCAATTGGGATATTTTGTATTGAGAATATTGTTATTCTTCCTCTAGATGGTTTATGATTGATTTGGCTAAGAATAGTATTCACATTCACTTCCTTGATTCCTTTTAGCCCCCTTGGAAATATTCAATTTCCTATGAACATTTAACAATGGATTTCCCCTAAATATCCATATCATTTTGCATGGATATAATTATTACTAAAATATATACCATTTTTTTACAGTGAAATTTATTTGATTATTTGGGGAAATATTGATAAATCTGTATCCTTTATTCAATATGGATATTTGATAAGGAATATTTTTTATTAGAAATGAGGAATTCTTGGGACATGAATAACATGGGTTAGAGACCGTTTAAGGAAATCCCTACATGTCGGGGACTAGTTAATGCAAGCCCCATGATGCATCGGTAGTCTCATGGAATGAAATAAATTGGAAATAAACCCTTTGAGTTTATTTCCAAATCAGAGTAGTTTAAATTGTCTTGTAAAAGGTCTTAACAGTAACGGTTCCGTGTACTCACAAAACATAGCGTCCAATAATTAGGCATTTCCCTAATTTAGATTCCTTTATTATTTATCCATGATATTTTGTGTCAAATTCTCTATAGATTCATTTCAATATTAGTTCATTGATTAAGTGGAATGTGTTTTTAGTTATTTACCTTAACATATTATTTACTCACTTTCTTACCAGTTATTGATTAAATGGCATGTCTTCTTAGTTATTTACTTTTCTATATTTATTATTCTCAATGATTAATTATTACTTCCACTATAATTTTCCCTTACTGAGCCTTTGATATCACTGTTATTATGTTTCCTTTCCACTGTATTCCAAGAAGTGTTCTAAGAAAGTTATGCAAGGATATGCTAGATGGAATAAAGTTATCCTTGAAAGAATTGTTTTTGTAATAAGTGTATTCATTTGTAATATAAGACTCATGTATGTATCTAGTTTACCAAGACTACTGAACTGATCAGTCCTTTAAGATTTTATACCTTGTAATCATGCCAATGTAATGGTAGTGGACACTAGCTATAGGCTTTCTAGGTCCAGGTAGTTACAATTTGTATCAGAAGACGTATAGAAGTAACCTTGGAAACTATATTTAGAAAACATAGATTAAATAACATAACCCTAAAATACACTTTGAGGATAAGTATATAGGAACATCCTAGAAATTTCTTAAGGTAGATATTATATGGGTATTCCTAGAAATAAATCCTTGTCTGGATACTACAAGTGGATGTGTTTCTGGAATAGATGTACCTAGGAATAACAACTCTAATAAGGTTTGTTAGGATTGACTCAGTGTAACCTAATACACGACAACTAACCTTACTGCACACATAGTGTGACACTCCTAGGGGATACTCTTAGGATAATTCACATTTTCATTACAAACCATTATGAAGGATTTGAATAGATAATGACAATGAATGACCTAGGTTAAACCTTAGACCAAGGAAGAACCTATGTGGAAATAAATTGATGAAGTGTTTATGTACTGCGGTTGTATTGAAAATATTATTTAAAAATATATTTAGTGATTAAAATTACTTTATGTATTTCTATAATATTTATTTTGGAATTATATTAATATGGTTTTAGAAAAAGAAAACCTGTATTTAGGGTAACAATCAACAATGTCTAAAAAGATTGTGGGTCTTGAACCCATGACCGATGGATGATAAGGGTTTCAAACCAGCCACTGACCTATGTAATATCCTGGTTAATATGTCACTGTTTTTAGTTAAAAAATTTGTTAAATAAATACTAATTCTGAAACAGTACTGTAACTTTTTAGGATTATAGATTAATTTCTTAACCATATTGGTTTTGAGGAATAGTTAGGGACCAATGTAAAGACTTTTCACTCTTTTATGGGCCTTACAATCCATTAAATGTTTATTTTAGTGCTTTAGGGATCAAAGTTAATTTTTGGATACCCATTTCCTGATTTAAGGTATTAATTAGAATTTTATTGAACAAAAACCAAAAGGAAGAACTATTCATATGAAATTAAAACATATCATATAAGTAAATTTCCTTATATTCTTAGGCAGTAAAGGAATTTATCAACATGAGGAAAATGATCTAATTTTTTTGTCCTAATACCTTAATTTTTTTGAACTGATGGTCTTCTAAATCATCATAGATTTATAGATTTTAGGGAATCAAGTTTTCATTTATCATTCACTTGTTTGTGATTTATTACCTCAATCACTCCCTATAAATATTTGTGCTTTTCTTCCATGTATGTATCTCTAATTACCACCAATGATCTCCTACTTAGAGACCTTGTTATATGTTATTATATGTGAAATTTGTAATTCCCATTCTCTATTTTATAGAGGATTTCTTACAAACCCTTCTCACGATGTGAGATTTCAAACATAGGAAATATCAAAAAATATATCACCAATATAGAGTTTAAATTACGAGGATTAAATTTCTTTTAGGTGGGGAGAATGTGATGCCTTGAAAATATAATATAGGAATATTGTATTTGATAACGTGTATGACACGCAACAACAAGCACGTAAGGGAATAAAATATCCTATGACTTTAATGTATATTTACTATTTTAAATAAATTAAATCTTTGATATATCTTAAAATGCATGTGACACTGAGTTAATATATGTCACACACAATAATGAGTTTCCTCAATGGATTTTGTTAAACGCAAGACCAATTTTTACCAAAAAATAATATATTATTAAAATATTATTATTTAAAATAATAAGACATTATGAATAGTATTGGTTAACCTATAAAAATATATGGGTTACAAAAAATATAAAATTAGTTCATTGGTTACTAATTAATTATAAATTAATCTAAGAACTAATTGAATATAAATGGAATGTTTTTATAGAAATCTATTTTTAGGCTCCCAAAGCTATCTTGTACTAATAAATTAAATTAATTAAAATTAGTGAGTGATATTCATGTAATTATAATATTATATACTCAATAAAATATTTTTTATATTCATCCAATATATTTTATAGTCATGAGATAATAACAAACCCAATATTACACATAAAAACCTATATTTTTATTAAGGTGCTTTTACCACCTTTTAATGACGAACAAATTTTAAATCCAATTTTTTGAACTTTTATAAATATTATAAGTCAAAATAAACTTAATATTTTATATCATAACATAAAAATTAGATTAGGGTTAATTTTTGGTATTTTTATATGAAGTTTTATTTTTTAATAAATAGTAAAAAATAATGAATTTTAATTCAAAAATGTGGTTCATCTAATTTATTTTTAAGGTTAAATTATATTTTAAATTGGGTTTAAAGTATAATTATATTAATTTTTTATAAATTAATCCAGTTTAGTTCAGTGTAATCAATTTATATTTGAAATTGAATATAAAAATATAGCAATCTTTTGAATGATTTTACTTTAAAAACTCGCATTGTCATCCCATCTACAGGATTAAATTTAAATTATTTTCTACCAATTTTGTGATTATAATTTACAAAAATTTATTAAATATTTGGAATAATAATAATTTATAATTTATAACAATTTTAACTTAAATTATTACCAAAAACATTAGTGAAATTAATTTAAATTAATTACAACGATTATGGTGAAATTAAACTTAATAAGGGACTAAACCTTAAACATAAGTGCCAAAATGACATAAAATCTTTTCAAAAATCCATTTTATGGTCATATTTAGACCTTATCCTCCATTTTATATAATGTTTTTCATTATTGGATCCAATTTCAATGGGGAAAACATGGGTGGGACTCCCTTTTACAAAATTTACAAGAGTGTCATTCCTCATCCCCTATAAAAAGATACCCAAGACTCTCACTTAATCACACCTCTCAAGACACTTTTGATCGATCAGTATCTACCAAAATATCTCTTAAAAATCCCTCCCATAAACCTAGAATACTTTTCTTGGTCAATAATCCATCCAAGCAATCTATTTGGTGCAAACCAAAAGGAGTTACCCGATTAAGAGGTAACATCTTTCCTCAAGCTCTTTAGTTTTATTTCTTACCCCAATTTTTAAATTATTATTATTCAATGTTTATATAAAAAAAATTATCATAAATATATTGATATGTTTTTATGTTAAGTTTTAGACCTACATTTACACACAAATACATCTGATGGGAAATGGACTTACCGTTTATGTGTACGGGGAAATACCGCCTCACAAAACAATGTTGTTAATTTTTCCTTTACCACCTATCATGGTTTGGAATTATGATGGAAAATATGTTTTACTTATGTTATATATGATATTTATAATGTCTTTATACTTATTTTATTCTTTTATAACAAATACCTTTATGATTTCAATTTTTCATAAATACAATAACATCGTTTGTGGAAGTGTGGACTACCACCCCCTCAAATCGATGTAACTCGTTCACAATATTAATGGATCGTATGAAGGATGGTTTTAATAAAACTATGTAATATATATGAAATATATTTAAAAATTAAATCATAATATACATATATACCATTTATGTTTCATTCTTTTAATACAAAAAAGAAATGAAAGTAGCGTTCATGCATACGTAAGACCTACCATCTCCTTGAATGATGCATTTCATTTATTATCTCCAAATATTATAGATTATTATAAATACATATATAATGAATATATATGATAATTACATAATGGTTTAATTTTTTATATGATTAAACCATAATCTATGTAACAATAACAATAAGTAACAAGTCAAAACATACTTGATAGACTAGGCAATTAACACACGAAATAGTGAAAATAATGAAATATTGTTAACAAACTGGTAATAAGATATTATAAAAAGATAATATATTCCATTATAAATTTTATTATGGTTATTTATTAGTTATAAAAATGATTAAAACCATTATACTTGAAGTTAATGGATTTTCACCCAAAAAAGGAAACACAAGGTAAGCGATTTCGTCTCAATACATTCCATTGAGACTTATTTGTTGTTATGCACTAAGTTTCTTTTATATGATGTATATAATTATATTTTACATGTTATATCATGAATCAAATTATTCTCATTATATTATATGTTTTATTTAATGTTATTACTTTATGGATGTTATGATTAAAAAGTTTCTAAGTGGTATGGGACACTTTAGAATGTTTATAGATTATTCTCCTCAAGAATGTTTTTAATGGTTATCTTTTCAATCTCACTTAATTTTAAGATTGTTAATTTTATTTTAAAATAACAACTTTATTATTGTGAAACTATTTTATTTTATATGGTGGGAATAATAACACTTTGAATTGTAATATCATGATTCATCCATTCTTTATGGTATTTTAAGTTTTAATTTGAATTAATTCAGGGATTTGAGTTAAAATCTACCAAGCGGAAAAGAATTTCATAACCCAATTTATTTTCATTGGGTTATATTACTTCCTAGTTGTCGTTAGTATTCTATGGTTATGTATTTAATTAATTTTACTATCTATTGATATATTTCCACTTATATATTTGGATTTATTGTGGATACACATAATCTACTCATTGATTGATTCTCACTCTATCATTATAATATTTTCAAGGGTTTACTTTACAATATAATTTTGTTCAGGATTGTTTACACTTAAATTTACATCAAAGAAAATTATTTGATCATTTTCAAATAAAACCATTCATTTTTGTCTCATATGGTTATTTAGGACCTTTTTAAGTAATAGTACCATTTTCTCACTCTTTGGTACTCAAATTGTTTTAGAAAATGGTTTTAAAAAACCCAACTTCATTTCTCTCTCTCCTTAGTCAGAGAACATGATTTCTTCTAAAAACCTAGTTTTCTAAAAAGTTTTTCAAATATATTTTGACCTTTCAAAAATGATTTATTAAAGAAATTTTTACCCTTTTATATTTTATTTTTTAAAAAGGAATCTTCATATATCTTTCTAAACAAGGCTTTTTTATAACCTTTTTACAATTCATAAAGAATGTTCTTTTTACCTCATACAACATATATGGATTTACCTGCCATCATTTCTTTGAAGATTAATTTTCATTTTTAAAAGTTTTATTTTTAAATAAAATGTTTCCAAAAGTGATTTTCAAAGAAAATGTTTTTTAAAAGTTTTTTCAAAATGAAAAGGATATTTTCCACAAGAATGTTTTAAAATATATCTTTATAGTTTTGTATTAACCAATGGAAAAACCCTTTATTTTTACTCCAATTGGGATATGTTGTATTGATATTATCTTTATTATTCCTTTGGATGGTTTTTAATGAACTAACCCATGTTACCCTTAAACCTGGGACCTAACCCAGTCTGTTACATTCCCAAAGGGAATTCCCGATCCCCATGGGCTAGCGACAAGAACCTAGGCATCTAACAAAACACCAAGGGAAATTTTTTTGCCCAACCTAAATGAATAACATGGAATGATATACATACACAAATAAGAAAGAAACAATAGAAGAATGATATATATATATATATTCCATAACTGTAATAAGATAGGGGAAACAAAACAATAGTTAAACTAGCTAAAAACTCCATGAGAAAAGTCCAACCACAAAGGATAAAGAAAAATAAGAAACTAATCCATGTGATAGTGTGGTCAACCTCCCACCATATCACCAGTGGAAACCTAGCTCAGATGACATGAAAACTTGCCACCTCACTATAGCGCCTTGCCTTTCCCTACATCAAAAGATATATAAAGGTCTACACACAACCAAAGGGGTGCACAGGGTGTGAGATAACATGATCAATAGGATCCCACCTAGGTGCTCCATAATAATCCTTTTATAACAATTCATATATGCTCATTTCAAATAAAAAAAGGCATGATAAGTAGTAAAGTAGTTTTTATAGAAAACATGATAAACATTTCCCTTTTCCACAGATCTAAAACAAAAGCAGGTATATCAATTTCAAATCACATTTTAGATATCATATTTTAAAATAATTAACATGAATATAAAGGATAAAATAGTAAAAATCTAATCAATACAAAACAATAGTAACAGGATAGGTATCACAATACTAAGGAATACAATAGTTCAAGTAGCAGAATACTCGTACCCAAAAAACTATGATCAGTGCAATGTGGTGCCAGCGTCCAATTATCTACACTCCAGGACCAGGGAGATACCCCAAAGTGTGAAACCCCAACATCATATACATACCAAGAGACAATTATCTACACTCTCGGACAATAGAAACACCTTGAAAGTGAATCCCCGAAATAGACGATGGCCTCAAGCTAAACCTTCCACCTAGCACCCAAGGTAACCCATGTGCTCATTTTCACAATCATCTCAATGTTTTGAAACCCATTTATGAAATTAAAAATTTAATAGGTTAAAAATACCCAATTTCTTTTCACAAATCATTTAATGCTTTGAAAATACCCATTTTCTTTCTATTTATCAAAAACCAAGGAAAACCCACTTTTCTTCAAAATCCTTTTTCAACACACACAAAAATAATTCAAATTTTATACTAATTTATTTATAAATCAATTTATAAAAATGGAAAAATATGGTTTATCAAACATAGTATAGATACAAAACCACCTACCTCAAAAATCAGGTCACACACGCCCACAATAGGATCTACCAACAACAAAACCAAACAATTTCAAAAGAAACCTTAAAATATAATCCACATCTCAAGATCGATTCAATTTAGAAAAAGGTTCATTTTAAATGAGGAAATCCACATTCCTTAAGAAAATACACCCGCTACATGAAAACCAATGAAGAATGGTTGTAATAGATATCCAAGAATCACACCCGATATGTCACACAATGACTAGAATACAGATCAATCTCCGAAGGAAAATAACCAAAGGAGTTCGAGCCTCCAAAAATCACCTAGGGAAGGATATAGGTTGATACAAAGGTATCCTATAGGAATAAAAAAATATAAATCAACCAATATTTATGTTTAAAAAATGACATTGGGACTTTACACGACGTGTAACCCAATTACACGTCCTATAATTGTCAGCTTTCATAATCCCAAAGAAAATTTTCACCTTTTGATAAAAATAAAATTTATTTTCATTTAATATTTACACATTATATAACCATATTACATGGTGTTTAAATCTATATTAGGATACAGAAAAATAGAATTTTTGCTGGAAATTTCCAACAAATCTGTGACTTCACCACTACAGGTATCCTCATATTTCCTTCTTGTCCATACCTAGAAAATGAAAATGGAAACCCATGAAAATTTTAAAAATGTACCTTTAATAAGATTAATGGGATGTTACAAAATCCATTCCATAAAAAATTTCTATCCCCATAAATCCTATGAAGAAGCCTCCATGAAAAAAAGATGAGGCTACTGCTCTCTCATTTATGCCTCATGTTCCAACATCTCATGTTAATCATAATCATGATTAAATAGAACTCAAACTAAAGGTATCATCCTACCACAAAGTACCTTGGTTTTAAAATTGACTATCCTAACTGGATGCTCAGTCACAAATAAGTTAGGCTCAACTTCAAGATCACCCCACCTCATAACATGAGACAAATCAGATAGATACTTTCAGAGCATAGGTACATGAAACACATTATATATCAATTTCAAATGTGGTGGAAGTGTCCAATGGTAAGAAACCTTCTAAAAATTATCCACAAACTCGAAATGTACCCCGAAATGAGGAGAAGGTTTCCCTTGCCTTCTAAGCCGTTGATGACCAAAACAAGGTGAAACTTTTAATAACACTTGGTCACTAACTGAAAATTACAATAGCATACGATGATGATTAACATTAGATTTATACCTAATCTGTGTCGTTAATATACTATGATGAATATAATGAATATTTTTTTCATCTTTTGAACCAAACTCAGTCCAATCAAGGAACTTTGACCAATCTTCTACCAACACAACGTATATTTTCAAGGTCTTCCATACAAAGCCTCAAAAGGAGCCATTATAATCACATAATGGTAACTATTATTATAAGAAAACTTAAATAGATGAATGTGATCATCCCAAGCCCCACCAAAGTTGAGAACATAAGCGTGAATCATTTCCTCAATAATTTGTATGGTTCTTTATTTCTGTCCATCTGACTATGGATAGTATGTTGTACACAAACAAACCTGAGATCCCAACGCCTCCTAATGTCCTTTCCAATAGTGAGAATTTAACCAGGTATTTCTATCATAAATTATATCAGATGGAACTATATACAACTAAACAATCTCTTTTACATAGATCTTTCTGAACTCTTCAACTTTGGTTGTATCCCGAATGGGTATAAAGTGAGACGATTTCATTAGTCTATTGATCACAACCCATATTACATTATTTTTTTTCTTGGTATGTGGAAACCCAACCATAAATCTTATAGAGATCTCATCCCACTTCCAAGTAGGCACTGGAAGTGGCTGAAAAAAACCTGAAGGTTTATGATGCTCTAATTTCACTTGTTGGCACATATAGCAATGATAGAAAAACTCAGCAATGTACCATCTCATACCAAGACACCAAAATTTCATCTGTATGTCATAGAACATATTCATGGTTCTTGGGTAAATTTTACACTAGTAACTATGGAAATATCCCATAATAGATCCCCTTATCGACTGTGGTACCACAAAAAGATTCTGGAAGCAAAGAACATCCTCTTTGGAGAACAACCACTCAACAACGATCTCCCCACCATTAAGATATTCTATAATTACAGAGAACTCATCATCAATTTTTTGTTCCTAAAGAATAAACTTGAGAAGAGTTGGGTTTAACTGAACATGGGTCAAAGAGATATCTTTCCCTAATTCATGGACTCTAATGTGCAACTGTGCAAAAAGATCCATCAAGTTCCACTTTTCTAATGATTCTTTCACTACCTGGTTTGGAATTTTCCTTATCAAGGCATCTACAGTGACATTACCCTTCCCTGGGTATAGGTAGTATCAATGTCAAAAAATTTAAGGAATTATTCCCATTATCTCTATCTAAGATTCAAGTATTTATAATAAAATATATAGGTAATACTCTTATGATCATAAAATACTGTGAACGTTTCCCCAAAAAGATAGTGCCACCAACACTTAAGCGCATACATAACCACAACAATATCCAAGTCATGAGTGGGGTAATTCATTTCATGTAGTCAGAGATGACAAGATCCATAAGCCACCAATGATCTTATTACATAAGCACACAACTCAAAGAAACACCATAAGTATCACAAAACACCATGTATCCCTTATCGAGCTCTGGTAAGTTTAGTATAGGAGCTAATGTAAGAACTCATTTTATTTCATAAAAATAGGATTGACACTTCGCATAACAGGTGAAATTTTCTACTTTCATGGTAAGGTAAGTCAAAGGTGACACCAGTTTAGAGAAATATTTAACAAACTGTTGGTAATATCCAGCAAGACTAAGGAAACTCTGAATCTCAATGAAATTATATGGTTCTTTCCATGACAAGACATACTTCACCTTTTCATGATCAACTGATAATCCATGTTTATAAATCACATTCCCTAAGTACTTCACTTCTTGAATCTAGAAACGATATTTTGAACTATTTGTATACCAATAGAGACTTCTCATAATTTTCAAAACCAAAATTAGACGGTTCTCATTCTCAAGATTTGATTTAGAACAAACCGAAATAGCATCCATGAACACAACCACAAAAGTGTCAAGATTTTAATGGAATGTACGATTAATCAAATCCATAAAACTATAGGATCCTTTAGTTAAACCAAAAGGCACCACAATATATTCATAACGCTCATAAATTCTCCTAAAAGATGTCTTTGGTATATCAGACTCCCAAACTCTGAGATGATGATAACTTGAACAAAGATCAATATTTGAAAATAGCTTATTCCCATTTAGCTGATCAAATAAATCATTTACATAAGGAAAAGATACTCTTTATTAACTATTACCCAGTTCAATTTGTGAGAGTCTATACGCATTAGAAGTAAAACATCTTCCTTCTTGGAAAAGATCATAGGGGCTACCCAAGGTGAAATGCTAGGATAAACAAAACCTTTTTCAAAGAGGTCATCCAATAGAATCTTAAGCTCTTTCAGTTCCACCGGTTCCATAGAATAAGATGGTATCAATATCAGTTATGTCCCTAGAACCAAGTCAACTGCAAAATCTACCTCTATCTCTTGACGAATACTAAAGAATTAATTTGGGGAAGTGTCAAAAAAATCCCAAAAAACAATGGGAAGGTCAATAACAGAAGAAATGTCATCCGGACCAATCACAACACTAGACAACAAACTCTTGAACTCTGGGAGGGAAGGCCCTGCACAACCAGACCTCGGGTTCCACTTCCCCTAAAACACAAAGGAGATCCAATCTACAAAAATAAATTAAACATGATGATGATAACAGTAACCATCATCTTGATGAGTGACTAGCCAATCCATACTGATGATGATATCAAATAGATTAAAATCAAGAATGAGAAAATCCTAGACCAAGTCCATATTAGATATCGTTAATGAGAAAGAATGACACTGAAACCCCTGATCTTTAATCCTACCAAGGGGTGTTGCTAATTACATAAAAAGGACATAACTTTATGTTGGAAGTTTAAGAAAAATCGACAAAATGTGTAGATATAAACGATTGGGAGGCACCAATGTCAAATAAAGAGATCACTATATAAGATGAAATAAAGATAGTACCTCTCAATATCACTAGATAAACATCGACTTATTCTAGACACTCATCTACTGTGTGAAAGTTCTTGATTTATGAGACATGTGGATGGATACCTATAGACTTTAAAGAATCTAACTTCCCCACAGTAGCATTTGGAGCCAACGAACCCTGACCATAATATGGTGTAGACATAGCCTGATAGAAGTGTCTTAAATGACCAACATATCCACAGTTGTTGCTTATCTTCATGGGCATAAGGAAAAATATATGGTGTGTTCTATGTTTCCACACTGATAGAAAGTCATAGGTACACTACTGGCTATAGCAGATAGTGTAGAGGAGGCTCACTACTGAGACCCACCTCCACCACTCCTATGATAATCCTTCCACTTCCTTTTCCTCTCATGAACACCAGTGAAGCCACCAGATGGAAGAGAATAGGCGGGAAAAACCTTGTCTTACATATTCATCTCTACCATTATATCTTAATCTATCATCTCTATATAGGTATAAATATTTAATATAAATACCTACGATATGATATCCAGTTGCATACCCAATAGGTACATTTGAGCCTTCAACTTGTCATTTGTTACCCCATCCAGAGAAAAACGGACAAGCTCAAAAAATAAATTGGTGTATATCAACACCGAACACTCTCCCTACTATAAAGAGAGGAAATAAAGAGTTTTTTCTAGAATCAGTGACTCTAGAAAAAACTCTTGGATGAATAGGGTTCTGAAAACCTTTCCAATATAAGTCCATGTGTCAATCTGTCTAAACCATGGGATCCTGCCATCACTTACTAGAACCCTCAGGCCTAAACTCGTCACTCTTCACCATGATATTTTTAAGTCTTTTCATAAATTCAAATATTTGATCGATCCTATCCATCAGGTCCTATAACTCTTGAGATTCATTTGTTCCTTTAAAGGACAATGTATTCTATCACAAGAATTCCCACAATTTATCTCTCTCTCCTCTAACTCCTGGATATACCTCAAAAAATGCATTCTAAAATCCTTGTATGTTCTAATCAAAAGCACGAATTACCCACACTATAGAATCAATGACATTTTGATATAATGGTGGTTTCCCTTGAGGAGCATCAGTTTAATCCTCCAAAAGAACTCAAGGAAGACAACTCAGAGACATACCGTTGCACACTGAAACAGAAGGAATGATCAGAAAATAGAGTAAATATCAATTCAAACTAGAAAACACATAATCATAAACTGTGATTTAAAACAAAACCCAACACTAGAGACACATATCCCAACATCCCATGGAAACTTGAATCTCATCACAAAAAGAGCTATCCAGGAACTCATCCCAACATACCTCTCAAGTCCCAACAATACTATCTCCAGTATAACAGATGTCCCAATATAAGGAATCTTAAAGAAAAACCTCCCTCTGATACCACTTTGTGACAAACCAACCCGAGTTACCCTCAAACATGGGACCCAACCCGGTCTGTTACAGACCTAAAGGGAATTCCTGATCCCCACAAGCGGCCAAAAAGCACCCAGAAATCAAACAACACACCAAGGGAACAATTTTTTCCAACCTAAATGGAGAACCTGGTAAAATAAACATATTCAAAGAAGAAATAAATAGTAAAAGATTTATATATATATCTATATTATATAACTATAAGAAGACAGTGGAAACAAAAAACAACTAAAATAGATAAAAACTTCAAGATAGAAGTCCAATCGCAAAGGAAAATAGAAAATATGAAACTAATCCATGTGATAGTATGGGAAACCTCCCATCGTATCATCACTGGATACCTAACTTATCTAACACGAAAACCCATGACCTCACTATGGAACCTTGCCTTTCCCTGCATCGAAAGATATAAAAATGTCTACACACCACCAAAGGGGTGTGTAGGGTGTGAGATAATAGGATAAATAGGACCCCATATAGGTTCTCCATAATAAGTCTCTATATAAAAAATCATGTATGCTCATTTCAGATAAAACATCACATGATAAGTAGTAAAGTATGTTTTATAGAAAAAATGGTAAACATTTTCCTTTTACACAGTTCTAAAACAAAGGTAGGTATATCAATTTCAAAGAACATTATCCATATCATATTTTAAAATAATCAACATTCATATCAAGGCTAAAGTAGTAAAAATACAAGAAATATAGTACAATAGTAGTAGAACAGGTATCACAACACCAAGGAATACAACAGGTCAAGCAGTAGACTCCTCATATAAAAAAATCAATGATAAGTTTACTAAGGTACCTAAATCAAATTATCTACACTCTAAGACCATGGAGACACCCCATAGTGTAAAATCCCAACATCATATACATACCTAGATCCAATGATCTACACTCTAGGACAAAAGAAACACCTAGAAAGTCAACCCCCACAATGGCCGGTGGCCACAAGATAAAGCTTCCACCTAGTACCCAAGGTAACCCATGTGCTCATTTTCACAGTCATCTCAATGTTTTCAAAACCATTTAAAACCCATTTATGAAATTAAAAATTTAATAGTGTAACTATTCTTGCTTTGTTTTCATAAATCATTCAATGCTTTGAAAATACCCATTTTCTTTCCATTTATTAAAAACCAATAGAAACCCACTTTTCTTCAAAATCCATTTTCAACACACACAACAATCATTCAAATTTTATACTAATTTATTTATAAATAAATTTATAAAAATGGAACAATATAGTTTATCAAACATAGGCTAGATATGGAACCACATACCTCAAAAATTGGGTTACACACGCCCGCAATGGGATCCACCAACAACAAAACCAAACAATGTCAAAAAAAACCCTAGAATCCAATCTATATATCAAGATAGAATAAATTTAGAAAAAGTGGTTAAAGGAAATGAGGAAATCCACATAACTCAAGAACGTATATTTGCCACACCAAAACCAACGAAGAACAACCGTAAGTGAGATCCAAGAATAACACCTGGTATGTCACACAATGACCAGAATGAGGATCAATCACCAAATGAAAAGACTCGGAGTGGTTTGAGGGTTCCCCAAATCACATAGGAAAGGATATAGATCAAGATAAATGTATCCTAGGGGAATAAAAAAAGTGAAATTAGTCAGGCCACCTAATTAAAAATAGACCTCAAGACTTTACACGATGTGTAACCCAATTACACACCGTGTAATTGTCAACTTCTATAATCACCAAGAAATCCATAAACTTTTGATAAAAATAGAATTTTTTTCATTTATGATTTACCTCATCATATAACCATATTACATGGAATTTAAATAACCATTAGGATATAGAACAGTAGAATTTCTTTTGGAAATTTCCAACAAATCTGTGACTTCACCATTACAAGTATCCTCCCATTTCTTTCTCGTACCTACCTAGACAACGAAAGAGGAAAACAAAGATAAGTTTTAAAACATAAATATCAGAAGAGTAATGTGATGTTATATGGTTTATGATTTATTTGTCCAAGGATAGTATTTTCATTCACTTCATCAATTCCTTTTAATCCCCTTTGAAATATTCCATTCATATGATCATTTGACATTGGATTTCCCCTAAAAATTCATATCATTTTTCATGGATATGATTATTTCCTAAACCATATACCATTTTTAATATGATGAAATCAATTTTATTATTTTTGGAAATATTAATAAATATGTATACTTTATTCAATATAGATATTTTATAAGTCATATTGTTTATTTGATATGATGAATGCTTGGGACATGAATGACATGGGTTGGTGGCCATTTAAGGAAAGCCCTATGGGTTGGGAACTAGTTAATGCAAGCCCCATGATGCATTAGTAATATCATGGGATGAAATCAGTTAGAGAAAAAACCTTTATGTTTATTTCCAAATTAGATTAGTTTAAAATATCTTATAAAAGGTATTTATGGAAATGTTTCCATGTACTTAGGAAACCCAACCTCTAATAATTTTTAATTTACCTCATTTATATTCTTTTATTATTTATCCATGATATTTTTCACTGACATATCTGTGGATGAATTTAATTCTCATTTTTTTATTAAATGCCACATGTTTTCAATTATTTTCCTTTCTATATTATTTACTCACTTAATTCCCAGTTATTGATTACATGGAATGTGTTCTTAGTTATTTACCTTTCCATATTGATTATTCTCATTGATTAATTATTACTTCTGATATACTTTTCCCTTATTGATAATTTGAGATCACTGTTATTATGTTTCCTTTCCCTAGGATTCTAAAAAGTGTTCTAACAAAGTTATGCAAAGATACATTATATGTAATAAATTTATCCTCGAAAGAAAAAAAATATATGTTTTAATTAGTTTATTCATTTGTATTATAAGACTCATGTATGTACATTGTTTACCAAGGATAGTAAAATGATTTATACTTCCAGATTTGATTCATTATAATCATGCTAATGTAATGGTAGTGGACACCAGCTTCAGGATTTCTAGGGCCAGGTCTCTATATCTATTGTATCTACCAACCCTATAATACATTATATCCTAATAATATTATATTTTATGGTATTAAATGTTTAATTCTATTTTTTACTCATTTATTTTCAACTCAAATATTATAAAATCTATAAGGGTTTGTGTATACTAATTTTTTCAATAATTTACAAACTTTATTATTGAACACTATTGTTTGAAGATTGATTTATTCTCTATAATGAATACTTTTTGGTTTATTTCCTCTTTATTTTTGGGGTTCTACAATTCTTCTTATAACCTCATTATAAAATGATTCTTACCTTAAATATTAGGTTTATTGAAAGGTGTTTCTTAGCCTTAATTACTATTACATGAGACTTAATTTTTATTATGAACCAATTTAATTTCATATAGTGTATATACTACTTATTTTTTATATTAAATCATGAATTATCATTCAAGGTATTTGATGTTATGTTCCATGCTCTTTATAATTAAATGGATTTGATTTATATGATACTCATATTATATGGGTTTTTGGTTGACCCTATTTCTTTCCAATAGGTCACAAAACATCTTCTTTGGCGATGCTCATTTACACTTCATTTATTCCACAATTTCCCTATTGTAAATTGTATTTCCAATTTTCTTTTGGGGAAATTATTTTCTTAACCATATACCATTACTACATATAGTTTTTGTTTGGGGGATGATTATATAAAAAGTTATTCTATTTATGGATTAGGGAAATATTTAAAATCCATATACTTACTACTTCAATATAGAAAATTATTGATTACTAAAGAATTTTGGTTATGTACTTATTTAACCGTAATACTTCATTATGTATTTAGGTAATGATAAAAATATACCTTTTATAGAAATGGGGAAAATTATTTTCATTTTGTATATTATTACTTCAATACATATAACTATTTGAAAAGTTCATTATGTATTTTTATTGATTTTCTCATATGATGAATTCATTGGCCATAATTAGTTATGGGTGAGTTTTGGTTATAGATATCCAATCAATGCATCAATAGGTCTCATAAGACAAAATAGATTAGGTATTTTAGGGTATGTTTTCATAGAACAAGATATTTTATAGACGTAAGGCTTTGATAGTAAAATCTTGATATATAAGATCATGATGTCTTGGATTATGGAATGAAATTATTTTTCTGACAATATGAATCTCATCAGCAAGGAACTAGTTATTTTTATCAATGTCATCTTTTCCATTTCCATTGATATCCATTGTTATATTATTTTTTTAGTTTCATTTTATTATGATGTTACTTTTTTTATCTATTCATGACATATTATTTATGTTCAACATATGCTCACTAATGATCTTCGACCATTATCACTTATGTTTGATGATGTGACTATTATTTCACACTATTTTACACATATCTTTATTATTATTTTTATTATGTAATTAGAAAATTGTGTTTTAAATGTTAAATTATTGAATTATCATAAATTTTTTGTTGAAATTATTAATTTATCAATTTGGTGATTAAATTGTTATTTTTATGTATCTATTATTAATTTTGATTACTGATATTTAATTTAAATTTTATTTCTAATTATCATTCAAAATATTAATTTTTGGTGTATATAAATTATTTTTTTGTTTAGTAATTTAAATGTTTATTTTTATTTTTTGTTAATATTTAATTAATTTAATTAATATTAATTTTGAATATCTTATTTTGGTATTTTAATATTTTTTTAAATTTAGAAATTTCACTGATTAATTGGTTTTCAAATTTTAATTATAGAATTTTATTTTATTTTATTTCTAATAAATTTGTTAGTTTATTTAACATTTTGTTTAATAATCTATGTATTTAATAATTTATATAAGTTTTTTTAAATTTTTAATATTTTGTTTTATTTTTATACCTGTTTCAATATTTTTAACAATTTTATTTTCCAAATTTTAAATTGTTTGTCTATTTTATCCTGCAACCATTCGACCATCTACTTTAGTGAAATTTTCTCACTACTGTAGGTTTAAACACTTTGACCATTCCCTAGATATTGATCCATAATTGAAGGAATCCTTTGGAGATCATAGTTTAGGATTTTGAATTGATATAAGGGGTGATCAAGGTTGTATTGTGGGATAAAGTATCCTTGAGTGAGTCTAGATGAAAGGGAAGCTGATAATCAATCATGGAAGTGCCAAGGTTGGTGAATCACCATTTCCGCTTTGTGAGCTAGAAAAAATCCTCATATAACAAGAATAAAATAAAAGAAATTCCTTAAATAGGGTACTTGGGAAACTATTTCCCAACGTACCCCAGTTTTCCTATGATTGGGGAAACTATTTTCCAAAATACTGTTTTTTCCTTCCTCCTACAAAAAAATTAGGGTAGATTAAGAAATAGTTTCTCCAAGTAACCTATTTAGGGAATTAGTTTTTTTATGCTAGTTATATGATGAAAATTATCATGTGAGTTCATATTTTCTTTATAAGTTCGGTCGAATTGATCCTTGAGGAAGGAAATATAATTTTTCATAATTTAAGATCTATGAGTCTCTTCTGATGCAGAGAACAAATCCGAAGTAGTTTCATGTTTGGGATGAACTAAATATGGGATGAGAATCAATATGGGAAGCCCTCTCAAAACCCTTATCAATCCTTGACACAATTTAAAAAGATTTAAAAACAAATGAAATTATTAAACCCTAACCCCTAAAACCACAAACATTAAACTTTAAACCACAAACCCTTGTTCAATAAGAAGTATACCAAGGATGATGACACTAAATCTATCAAACCCATACACCATATACCGTATGTCAATTATAATACCTAAATTATAAAAAAATATTTAAAATCTATTAAATCTAAAATGCAGTGTTTATTATAGGCAAGACATAATCTTTGTTAGTGTCGAGTGTTTTATTTAAGAGAAATCATGGGAGAAATATATATATATATATATATATAGGTTATTAGGGGTACAATTATAATGAAACACACACATTCCACACACCCATAGCCAAATAGGCAGGTCATATCCCACCAAGAGATAACCCACCCATTGATCCTTTCTTATTTATTCTATATTATATGAACCATAGACCCACTTCATTAAAGTGCGATCACCTCACAAAGCCCATATGAAGTCTTTTCACCTCGCACGTCACCACCTTCCATCACCGGTTCGCTGTCAGGTCCCTCTATCCACGTCGCCATCTATTGTAACGACCCGAAATTTTGAATAAATCTTGTTTCCTAATTTTATGTGTTATTTTATTTTATTTTTATACTCAAAAAAAATGTTTCATTTGATAACATGAGTATAATTAAAATGATACCATTGCTTTTTGACTGTTATATGACCATTGTTCAATATGACCGCTAGAAACTAAACGTTTTGATTATTGTCTCTAAATACAAGTAATCTTGGTTAATTAATATAGAGAGAAGATTCGATGGCCTCACCCAGTAGTCTTGGACCAATCGAAGCCCATCTAACAGAACTTGGTAAGGAGGTAGCACCACTGGGCTTTGCTCTGGACCAAATGCAAGCTGAACTTCATCGTGTGAAGCTAGAATGGGATCTCCTTCGCGAGAAGTTCAAACTGATAGAAATTACTACTCGTGCGATGTTGGCCGAGCCTCCCTCAGATTCTCTAACCTTAGCACACCTTACACTTAGGTCCTATGCTGGTGTGATAAGGGGCTATGTAAGGAGACCATAACTACCTTGTGTAATCCTTTGTTTTAAATAAAAATTGGGATTTCTTCTTAGGATGAAGTTTATGAATTTTCAAATGACTGGATAAATATAGTATGCATATTTTTGATGAATTTTAGAGAAAGGATTTTTTAAAAATGTTTATGTAAACCTTAAATAAATAAAAATGTGTAATGATTTTCAAAAAATGGTCTTCTACAAATATGTTCAGTACGGAATTTAGAGTCTAATAAGATCAACTTAATTTTTGATGAAAAGTAAATTCTGAATAGTGATTTTATGCCTAGGATGAGTAATGTGACCAAATGGATTAGTAATCTCACTTAAATAAAGTATTAATATAATCTAGGAACCTTGATTAAGTAATTTGATTCAATAAAATGGTTAAAAACGGTTTCATAAATTATTATTCAAGCATTAGTTTTTTTCGAGTGAATAGTGTTTTTTAATTAAAAGTTAAATTTAAAATATTTAGAAAATTATTTTTATAAAATGGATTTCATTTTTGAACTCAGAGCATCGATATTATGTTAAGGTAATTTTTGTGGATTTTTCTAAAAATAATGAATTTTCAGTGAATAGTAAAAATACAGTTTTAGGGTTTCAGTATGTTTAATGACATCATAACTGTGTCATGATGATGTCATGATATATTTTAAAGGATGTTCGAATAAAGAGGATGAATTATTGTGTGGGGGTACCCATGTGTCCTAACTTTATGGGAAGTACCATGGGAGGGCCCATGCTTTTGAGAAAACCACTTTTGAGGTGTCCCTTGGCCATTAATGCCTTGTCCCCTCACTTTCCCTATAAATACCAAGCCCTCCTCTCATCTTATCGACTCCAAAACCATCCTCAACGATGTTCTGGTCTTCGTACCTCCCAAGGAGTCCTCCCAAGGTTCCCCCAAGCCCTCAAGGTCACAACCTTTGAGTTTTAAGAGTTACGTTTTAAGGTAAGGGATCTGACCCCTCTCTTTCTTTTCAAGTGATCTCTTTTATGTCATTCCTTTTATGCTCCATGTTCTTATGTTGGAGGATGTTCTTTTATACTCCTCTTACTTCCCTTTTTATGTTCATATAATGATAGATCCCCTCTTACTCTCATTATTTCGTTTTATGAAGTTTTAAGTGGCGCCGTTAGGCTGCTGAAATTTTTGTAACAGATTCTTTCTCCCTTCTCATTTTGCAAGATCTATTTTCATGTAAAGTATTTCAAGTTCCTTTTTATCATGTTGGGGTATGATCTATAGATTTATCATACTGATCTTTTATGATCATATGATGAGAGACCACATTTTTATCTCTTCAATTCAGCATTTTGAAGTTTTAAGTGGCGCCGTTAGGCTGCCGAATTTTTGAGGGATTCTTTCACCCTTCCCTTTTTCAAAGTTCTACTTTCATGTCAATTCTTTCAAGTTCCTTTCTATTATGTTGGGGTATGATATCTATATCTATAATAATGGACTCTTATGTTCATATTATGAGAGACCCTATTTGACCTTGTCAATTCTTGTTTTTTTGAAGTTTTAAGTGGCGCCGTTAGGCTGCCGAATTTTTGAGGGATTCTTTCACCCTTCTCTTTTTCAAAGTTCTACTTTAATGTCAAGTCTTTCAAGTTCCTTTCTATTATGTTGGGGTATGATCTCTATATCTATAATAATGTAATCTTATGTTAATATTTTGAGAGACCCTATTTGACCTTGTCAATTCATGTTTTTTTTTATGTTTTAAGTGGTACCGTTAGGCTGCCGAATTTTTGAGGGATTCTTTCACCCTTCTCTTTTTCAAAGTTCTACTTTCATGTCAAGTCTTTCAAGTTACTTTCTATTATGTTGGGGTATTATCTCTATATCTATAATACTGGACTCTTATGTTCATATGATGAGAGACCCTATTTGAACTTGTCAATTCATTTTTGTTGAAGTTTAAGTGACGCCGTTAGGCTGCCGAATTCTCACAAGAGAAATCTTATTTTTGTCTTCATTTAATATTCTTCATTTTATATGGTATATTTTCAAATTTCATTAACATGTTATTAAATCCCTTATATTTTTTCCCTGTACTGTTTTATGGGTCATTTATGAATGTTTGGCCCATGTCCCCTCTCTTTCAATGTTATCTAAAACCCTGAAACGTAGCCGTTATGCTGCAGGATTTTCGTCTCAAAATGCCTCTCTCTTTTCTCAAAATTATTTTATGTTATTAAGTGAATACTCAAAGATCTTATTTCCAAAGGGGTATTCACATATATATCAAAATGTTCTATTTTAAATTCTGGGATTTACATACATGAAACCCACTTTCCCTTTTCGTGGGTTTAAAGTGACATAAAGATCATGTCTTTAAAAGCAGTTTTTAAAACGTTATGATGATGAAATGAAACCCATTTATTTTATTCTATATGGGTTGTTTATGAAATTATTGATGATGATATATGTGGCTCACATTATAATAAAGGAAAATATAAGGGTGCGCCCTGATAGCGCTCCAATGCATTGGGTAATGATGTAACTACTAGAGATTACAATTTAAGGGTGCTCCCCGATAGCACCCCATTGCATTGGGTAATGATGTAACCACTAGAGATTACAATTTTCACTATATCTTGGTGAATAACCTTGGTAATTTTTTTTAATGACACGTTGGGGATGGACCTTGGTGATATGTTCATGATTGTCTATATTAAATTATGTAGCCACATCTTCAAGTTATGAAAAATGTTATTTTTATTATGATATATCTCATGATTTCTTTCTCATGCCTTAAAGTTCTTTTCATGACCTTATTGAAGTATCTCAAGTTCACATGTAAAATGTTTCTCTTGTTTTCCTTACTGGGCCTTCTGCTCACCCTTTCTTTTGATGTATATTCCCAGGTTATGAGATGCAGTAATGAACCTAGGATGAACATGAGGAGAAGCCTTTCAAGTGTTTAAGAAGAATGTTTTATGTTTTCATGTTTTAAGTTCCTAGTTTCCAAGACACTAAACCTTAAAGATCCTCGGTTTTGTAAAATGTAATGAAAGTTTATGTGATAAAAAGGCGGGATGTTATAGTTGGTATCAAAGGATGGTTTAGTTATTTGTGGAAATTAGGATATGAAAACTCTAAGAAGAACCCTATAGAAAAGTTTAAATATAGTAAATCTTCCTGGTATTTTGGTGAGTATTGAGTAAGGGGTTTCCAAGCAAATACATCCCTTTCTGGATACGAGCAGGTAGAGGTGGCTCTGGCATAGATGTACATAGGGGTAAAACCTGAAAACACCGCTTTGAGCAAGACTCGAATGGGAACTGGTACACGACAACGGGCCTTGCTTCACTCTTGGTTACGACACTCCCGGGGGATATTCTTTGGTAAATTCATAAGCTTAGTATGAACCATTGTTAAATGAACAAAGATAAAATAAAATAAAGGTTTACATAAGAATATATGATCATGGATAACCAATATGGGAACCTAGGGGATCACAAGTTAGGGTATACTTTTCAACTACATGTTATCCTTATATGCTTTAAGTTTCTTTTCATGATTATTGGCTAAGTATTTAAGCCCCTATTTATAGTTTCTTTTCTTAGTTAATGGCGGGAAATGGAAGAACATGTCCCAACAACCAATGTGATAGGAAATGATACGATTTCCGTATTAATACGACAGATATGATTAGGGGATTAAAAGATGATTATTATTTTGTAAGACGTTCACTATTTTGAGGACCCTATATGATCGAGGTAAATAGATTACTACGGTATTTTCATTAAGGAGTAAGGTTTACTTATATTTTGAAGAATAAATGAACTTAAGGTGGACTTATAGTAATTTAGGTTACTTATGGGAATGATTAACCTATCTTGGGTAAAATATGTTTAGGTTAGATAATTTTGTTATAAGATGTTAGGTGTGGTTGATGTTGTTTGGAGATGAACAATGAAGTTTATTTTGGAAGACTATGTTATCAAATCCCTCTTGTATTTGGGTTTCAATCTTAGTTTGGTTTATTTTGAGGAATTTTAAGGACCGTTATTTATGGGATGGTCTATGATGAACTTTGGGTAGTACCATGGAACATTGAAGATTTAAAAATAGTTTCCCTTCCTATGGGATTCTTTCTTTTTGAAGAGTTGTTTTACCTTACCCTTTCTGTTTTTGGTATAATGTTTAAAGATAGAAGAAATAGATAGTTAATCTTTTGTGGATTATGTGATTCTCTAGAAGATGATTCTTGTGTTTTTATGAGACCAAGTAGTTTTGAATGCTCATCATTTGGAGAAAAGATTAGTTTTGGTAGAAATTTATTAAAGGATGAAACTCTACATGAAGGTAGGTATATTTTCTTATGTTTTTGTTCTATGTAGTAAATAAATTCCTCAAAATTATGAAAAGGAACGTAAAACAAAAATGTTGTTGGTTTACGTTTCCTACTAGGTAATCAATGACCGTTTACACACATCATTAGTTTGGGATTTTCTTATAGTTAACTTTCTCCTAATCATGTTCTCTATCACTCTCCCTCAGAACTTGACCCTTTGTTTTTCTTCCATGTCCATGTTTTCCTACATGGAATCCCAGTGTGGGCTAACTCGGGTGACCTTCATACTTCACTTTATTTCTTTTAAAGTAATAGTTTTACTGACTCCTTTTCTGATGTGGGACTTTCAATGAAATTTCAAAACCTAATTTTAAAAATTGCGAGGACGCAATTTCTTAAGGGGGGAAGATTGTAATGACCCGAAATTTTGAATAAATCTTGTTTCCTAATTTTATGTGTTATTTTATTTTATTTTTATACTCAAAAAAAATGTTTCATTTGATAACATGAGTATAATTAAAATGATACCATTAGTTTTTGACTGTTATATGACCATTGGTCAATATGACTGCTGGAAACTAATAGTTTTGATTATTGTCTCTAAATACAAGTAATCTTGGTTAATTAATATAGAAAGAATATTCAATGGCCTCACCTAGTAGTCTTGGACCAATCGAAGCCCATCTAACAGAACTTGGGAAGGAGGTAGCACCACTAGGATTTACTCTGGACGAAACCCAAGCTGAACTTCATCGTGTGAAGCTAGAACGGGATCTCCTTCTCGAGAAGTTCAAACTGATAGAAATTACTACTCGTGCGATGTTGGCCGAGCCTCCCTCAGATTCTCTAACCTTAGCACACCTTACACTTAGGTCCTATGCTGGTGTGATAAGGGGCTATGTAAGGAGACCATAACTACCTTATTTAATCCTTTGTTTTAAATAAAAATTGGGATTTCTTCTTAGGATGAAGTTTATGAATTTTCAAATGACCGGATAAATATAGTATTCATATTTTTGATGAAATTTAGAGAAAGGATATTTTAAAAATGTTTATGTAAACCTTAAATAAATAAAAATATGTAATGATTTTCAAAAAATGGTCTTCTACAAATATGTTCAGTACGGAATTTAGAGTCTAATAAGATCTACTTAATTTTTGATGAATAGTAAATTCTGAATAGTGATTTTATGCCTAGGATTAGGAATGTGACCAAATGGATTAGTAATCTCACTTAAAGAAAGTATTAATATAATCTAGGCACCTTGATTAAGTAATGTGATTCAATAAAATGGTTAAAAAATGGTTTCATAAATTATTATTCAAGTATTAGTTTTTTTTGGGTGAATAGTGTTTTTTAATTAAAAATTAAATTAAAAATATTTAGAAAATTATTTTTATAAAATGGATTTCATTTTTGAACTCAGATCATCGATATTATGTTAAGGTAATTTTTGGGGATTTTTCTAAAAATAAAGAATTTTCAGTGAATAGTAAAAATACAGTTTTTGGGTTTCGGTATGTTTAATGACATCATAACTGTGTCATGATGATTTCATGAGATATTTTAAAGGATTTTCGACTAAAGAGGATGAATTATTGTGTGGGGGTCCCCATGTGGCCTCACTTTTTGGGAAGTACCATGGGAGGGCCCATGCTTTTGAGAAAACCACTTTTGAGGTGTCCCTTGGCCATTAATGCCTTGTCCCCTCACTTTCCCTATAAATACCAAGCCCTCCTCTCATATTTTAGACTCCAAAACCATCCTCAACGAAGTTCTGGTCTCCTTACCTCCCAAGGAGTCCTCCCATGGTTCCCCCAAGCCCTCAAGGTCCCAACCTTTTAGTTTTAAGAGTTACGTTTTAAGGTAAGGGATCTGACCCCTCACTTTCTTTTCAAGTGATCTCTTTTATGTCATTCCTTTTATGCTCCATGTTCTTATGTTGTAGGATGTTCTTTTATACTCATCTTACTGCCCTTTTTATGTTCATATAATGAGATATCCCCTCTTACTCTCATTATTTCGTTTTATGAAGTTTTAAGTGGCGCTGTTAGGCTGCCGAAATTTTTGTAACAGATTCTTTCTCCCTTCTCATTTTGCAAGATCTATTTTCATGTAAAGTATTTCAAGTTCCTTTTTATCATGTTGAGGTATGATATCTAGATTTATCATACTGATATTTTATGATCATATGATGAGAGAACCCATTTTTATCTCTTCAATTCAGCATTTTGAAGTTTTAAGTGGCGCCGTTAGGCAGCCGAATTTTTGAGGGATTCTTTCACCCTTCCCTTCTTCAAAGTTCTACTTTCATGTAAAGTCTTTCATGTTCCTTTCTATTATGTTGGGGTATGATCTCTATATCTATAATACTGGACTCTTATGTTCATATTATGAGAGACCCTATTTGAACTGGTCAATTCATGTTTTTTTGAAGTTTTAAGTGGCGCCGTTAGGCTGCCGAATTTTTGAGGGATTCTTTCACCCTTCTCTTTTTCAAATTTCTACTTTCATGTCAAGTATTTCAAGTTCCTTTCTATTATGTTGGGGTATGATCTCTATATCTATAATACTGGAATCTTATGTTCATATTATGAGATACCCTATTTGACCTTGTCAATTCATGTTTTTTTTTGAAGTTTTAAGTGGCGCCGTTAGGCTGCCGAATTTTTGAGGGATTCTTTCACCCTTCTCTTTTTCAAAGTTCTACTTTCATGTCAAGTCTTTCAAGTTCCTTTCTATTATGTTGGGGTATTATCTATATATCTATCATAACGGACTCTTATGTTCATATGATGAGAGACCCTATTTGAACTTTTCAATTCATTTTTTTTGAAGTTTAAGTGACGCCGTTAGGCTGCCGAATTCTCACAAGAGAAATCTTATTTTTGTCTTCCTTTAATATTCTTCATTTCATATTGTATATTTTCAAATTTCATTACCATGTTCTTAAATCCCTTATATTTTGTCCCTCTACTATTTTATGGGTTATTTATGAATGTTTGACCCATGTCCCCTCTCTTTCAATGTTATCTAAAACCCCGAAACGTTGCCATTATGCTGCAGGATTTTCGTCTCAAAATGCCTCTCTCTTTTCTCAAAATTATTTTATGTTATTAAGTGAATACTCAAAGATCTTATTTCCACAGGGGTATTCACATATATATCAAAATGTTCTATTTTAAATTCTGGGATTTACAAACATGAAACCCACTTTCCCTTTTCGTGGGTTTAAAGTGACATAAAGATCATGTATTTAAAAGCAGTTTTTAAAACGTTATGATGATGAAATGAAACCCGTTTCTTTTATTCTATATGGGTTGTTTATGAAATGATTGATGATGATATATGTGGCTCACATTATAATAAAGGCAAATTTAAGGGTGCGCCCTGATAGCGCTCCAATGCATTGGGTAATGATGTAACCACTAGAGATTACAATTTAAGGGTGCGCCCTGATAGCACCCCATTGCATTGGGTAATGATGTAACCACTAGAGATTACAATTTTCACGATATCTTGGTGAATAACCTTGGTAATTGTTTTTAATGACACCTTGGGGATGGACCTTGGTGATATGTTCATGATTGTCTATATTAAATTATGTAGCCACATCTTCAAGTTATGAAAAATGTTATTTTTATTATGATATATCTCATGATTTCTTTCTCATGCCTTAAAGTTCTTTTCATGACCTTATTGAAGTATCTCAAGTTCACATGTAAAATGTTTCTCTTGTTTTCCTTACTGGGCCTTATACTCACCCTTTCTTTTGATGTATATTCCCAGGTTATGAGATGTAGTAATGAACCTAGGATGAACATGAGGAGAAGCCTTTCAAGTGTTTAAGAAGAATGTTTTATGTTTTCATGTTTTAAGTTCCTAGTTTCCAAGACACTAAACCTTAAAGATCCTCGGTTTTGTAAAATGTAATGAAAGTTTATGTGATAAAATGTCGGGATGCTATATCTACAGACTCCCTTTTCTTCATAAATCTCCTCCATTCATCAACTTCCCATTTTCATCCCTTTGGAATCACCGATTTCCTTTCCCAGATCTGCCTCATCATCGTTCGTCATGAACAACTTAGCAACAAGCGACCTCTATCCATCTGGAATTGCTGACCACCTTTCCCCTACTGTTGGTCGTCTACACAGCTTCATAATTATCTTTCCTATCTAAATCAGTTGTCATGAGCAGTGGTCATCTCCTCACATGGCATCAATCATCCCTATAAAACCACCCACCTCTACGCCCATATAGGCCGACCAAATCCTGATCGACCATCACCCCTATCAGACATCAATTAAGGCCCCACATACACATAATAAGGCGTTTTTATATATTTCCAATGATAATGGCAAAATATCATTCTTCCTTGGTAATTGATCCAATTTTGAGTTTAGACTTTTTTTTTGTTTTATTAATACCCAATTTGGATTACTCACTTCTAGAAATTGTGGTTTTTGTGCCCCCTAAAATGGGTGACCGCCAATGATAGTCACAACACTTAAAAAAATTACACAACTATCCACCCCACCCCACCCCCCCTCCACACACACCCCTCACTACTAAAAATATTCCCTTTAACAGAGCATAAAAAGGCCTTTAACAATGATAAAAAGGTGTTGTTTTCCTCAGCACCATTAAAGGGGGATCCCCTTCATAGTGCTAGAAATAGTGCTGATAAAGGTCCAACCTGCTGCAGTGTTCTGTTTGTATAAAAACACACTGAATCAACCTATAACATGTATGAAAAGTATATAATTTAATTAAAATAAATTTTACATCATGAATACAAAAAATTTATATAAATTTCAAAAAATGTTTTGTATATTTACATTTTCAATTACTATCCACAAACATTTAAAAACATTAATGTTTTTTCATCTTTAGCGCTCGTGATACCCTCTCAAAAAAGTTTTTCCATGGTGTCAATTGCCAAAAAAATCACCTAAACTATAGAAAAAGAATCCAATTATGTGTGAAAACAAATATTATTTTAGTAATACTATAAAGAAATAAATTAAACATTAATATGAAAGAATAAATTAATAAAATGTTAATTTAAATTAAAAAGACACTCTTAGAGTTATACTAGTCATAGCATGGAATTTATTGAGGTGAGGTTGATTCCTACACATTGTAAATGAGTTAAAGATCATTTATATAAAGTATAAAAAAAATATGAATGTGTTTTATTGGTTTTCCATGCATCACATATTATTTTTACTAAAATTAATGTCAATTTTAATTAAATTAAATAGATAGACATGAAATTATACTGTTCATAGCAAACATCATATTAAGGTAAAGATGAATCTTACACATCAAAAATGAGTTATGGATCATTCTCATAGAGTATAAAAACAATTGGAATGCATTTTATTGGTTTTTAGTATGTCACTTATTCTTTTTACTAAAATTAAGGTTGATTTTAAATAAAAAGACACACATCAAGTTATACTAGTCACATTGTGCATCAGATTGAGGTGCAGTTGATTCCTAAACATTATAAATTACTTATGAATTGTTATCCTAATGTATCAAAACAATATGAATGCATTTTCTGGGTTTTTTAGTATGTAATGTGTTATTTTTACTAAAATTAATGTAAATTTTAAATAAATAGACACACTTAGAATTATACCGGTCACACCATACATCATATTATTGTGATAAGGATTCATTCTTGCCAAAAGGAATTTTGGATCATTTTTCTAAAGTATCAAAATAATATAAATGTTATTTCTTAGTTTAGAGTGTATCATTTGCTTTTTTATTAAAATGTCATTTGAAACTAAAAACACACACTTTGAGTCATAACAGTCACATCATGTGTCAGTTTTATGTGAGACTTCTTCCTACATGTCAAAAATTAATTACGAACCATTTTCCTAAATTATCAAGATAATAGACGTTTATTTTCTTGATTTCCAATGAGTGGTATGTTTTGAACTAAAATATACATTTTAAACTAATAATGGACATTATGAGTTATAACGGTCACACCGTATAACGAACCATACTTTACATACATTGTTATTACTTCAGAATTGAGGAACACTTATTACAACATATAACCAAACCAAGAAAAGACTATATAGGTATAGTGTCTTTAGAAACTGGGAAACATAAAAAACTGGTTCATAAAGAATCTACTTTGCCTCCCATTTATTTCATCATATCTAGAGTCCCTTTTTGGCATATTCTACTTAATAACCTTCTTCCTGACCTGGGGAAACAAAACATACAAAAGGGTGAGCTCAAATGCTCAGTAAGGGTAAACAAAAGAAATATCAATCACATCATATACATAAGCACATAACTTTTGGAAATCTTAACCTACAAAAGAGATCATAATTTCATAACATGGGATAAGTCTTAGTAGTGAAATGTAATCCCAATAATCATAACTTAAAACATGAAACTTTGTGGAATACACACATAATCATAGAGAATCATTTCTTATTAGTCAAGAAAAATTTCCAAGACTATCTTAGTGGACAAAGTCCATTTCTGAACCGAGTTCACTCCTCGTTTCAGTCCTGTTTCACTGAACCGGTATAACCTACCATTCTAGCCATGTCTATCTCATGAGATATAAAATCTTTACCCAATGCATTGGAGAGAGATATAGGTCCCACCCATCTCATAATGATACCATTCTTATGTGTTCCACAAAATCATACATCATACATCATTGCATAACCCATGTAGTAAAAATGGGATTCTTAAACAACATGACATCATAAAACAATTCATATAAGATAAAGGAATTCATAAAAATATTTCCATCACAACATAATCAAATCCATGTAATAATAGGGATAGAAACAGAACCCTATATTATCTTAGATGGAAAATAACATTTATAAAACACTTGAACTCCATTCTTGAGGAAAATATCCTTTCTACTTCAATTTTTTTTCCTTTCTTAACATGTCATACAATTTTAAACTAAAAGAAGTTGATTAAAAATAAACTTGAAAACTTGTAAAGGAATATTCTTGGAAATATTGTTTTAAAAATCCATTCATGCCGTATAAGTTAAAAAAAATTCTTCTCGTACTTTTGTCGGAAAAGTCAAAAAAGTACCTCGTACGAAAAGAGACAAAAGATTCCTTTAATATCTTTTACTAAAAAATCACTGAAGGGTAAAATAGGATCTAAAAAGTTGTAGGTGAATGGAAATAATATTACATATTGAGGAAACATGGATGTGGATGATAAAATACACCCCAGTAAATGCCAAAGTATAAACAATCTCGGATAAAAATGAGATTGTGATATTTCCCTTACCTTAGGTCCGATATGCTTTTTACGTGTCCGAACCTCCTGTATAATGATTTAAATAATGTTATTGACTTATTCCAGAATCATAATTATTTTTATGATATCATATTTGGTTATATTCTTAGCTTCTTAGTAGTAATATTTCATTGTTACTAGTTATTTGGGTGTTTATAACTTTTTGTTCTTATGCGTGTTTTGTCGAATAAATTATTATTCTTCTCTTTAGGTTATAGATACCTCATTTCTAGAATGGTATTAGTGTAATATATATCATATTCATTCATTTAATTCATTTATATAATCATTATTAAATGAATATCATGTAGAACGAGTCGCATCACATCGTGGAGACGGTATTCCGTACGTACGCACGAGTGATGATATCGTTCCTATGATCGTGGAATTGTATTGGAGTGTATGTATACTATTTCAGAATCAGTATCACTTTATAATAGTCATATATAGTCTTTATTTACACCATTATACCCATCCAAGTAAGGTGGTGGTGGAAAATAGATTACACCACGACGTGGAGACGGTATTCCATACGTACGCACGCGCGGTGATTTCTTTTTCCATGGGATGGATAGATGGTGAAATAGGGTAGTTTCATACGTATAATAAAATATCAGTATATGAGTGATACTGATGTTATTACTTCATAATGAAACAACTAAATAAGAAGATGTTGAAGAAGAAATAAATATGAAAGAATCGGTAACGGACATTACCTCTTCTTTGAAGTGCTTCTTGGAGACCTTCTTTTAGGGCACTAAAATTGGTCTTTGAAGAATACCAGGACCTCTAGGATGTCTCTAGGGAAGTGGAGAGGAGAATGTGGCAGGGGTTATCCGAGATTGAAGGCTCAAAGTGGTGTGAGGAAGAGAGGGAGGAGGTGCCCTTTTATAAGGGAGGAGAGGAGCACCTTTGGAATAACTAAAAATATTATTTTATTATAAAGTCATGTTCGGTTTTAAATAGCTCCAAATTGATTTATTTCGGAGATAATATGGGTATGGGTCGAAATACTCTCATCCAATAGAATTTAGACAAGTTTAGGTTCCTATTTTAACCTTATCATTTATATTTAACATTAAGTTAAATAATTTTACTTTTACCGTGTCTTCTTGTGTTCTTATACTATAAGGTTAATAAACTTACTATAATCAGCCAAAAGAACCCCAAGTTGTTTATTTTTAATATATATAACCTTATCTAAGTCATTTGGCCAAACATTAGATTTTTAGGAATAAAATAACAATTACTAATATAATATTTGTTTTAAAAACTATTTTATGTCAATTTTGACACTATTTAGTAATTAATTTTTGTGAAAATCATAACAGAATGATTAGTTCGAAAAAAGTTAATTAAATCAATAATAACATGTCATAGTAATCTAGAAAATTAGTGGAATTCATAAAAAGTCTCAAATTATATTTATTTGGGTATTTATAACATCAATCATGTCAATATTTCATTAATAAGATAATTATTGCATCATCGTTTTGTGATAAATAAATTAAATTATTTAATATCTAAAAATTACAAATAAAATTCTATTATGTAGGAAATCTTTTTATCTTTCTAATTAATATTTATAGTCGAATTTATCTTATGTATAACCTAATATTAAAAATGATTTAGTTATAAAACATTGATTTTAACTATTTTAACCCTTCTTTAAATAAATTAATAATAAATGTCCTAATCTAATCCAAGTGGGCATAAATGGTCATATTTTATTCCTAAGGTTGTTTTTGGTCTAATTACACTTGTCCAATAGAATTAGGACATGTTTTAGGGTAATAATAATATCATTTTTACCGTTAATTACCCTATTTACTTTTAACTGTGGTAAAAAAAGTAAAAAGTTACTATTCACCAAAAAATTATTTTCATCTCATTGAAACACATTTTACTTACTGACATCAACCGTGTCTCTCAGATTTTCGAAATTCCACTCACAGAAGCGGTAAAATTAAGTTTTATGAAAAATTCAGTTTTTTAACTACCACTTAGTGGTTTCACTATTCATCAAAAATTGAAAGTTTTCAGAAAAATTCCAAAATTTCACCCTAGGATAATTTCGATATTCCGAATCCAAAAATGAAGTCCATTTTGAAAAATAAAATTTATAAAATTTCAAAAATTGGTTATTATAATATTTTATTAGCATATCATTGTTTAGTGAAACTCGGTATTGCGTACGACGCAAGCTATCGAGGAAGGTTGCAATTTCGTGTAAAGCAAGCCAAGCATGTGTTGTGTGTAGAAAAAGATTCCTTTGATGATTTATATAACATAAAAGTCTTGGGTGTTACATTCTACCCCCCTTAAAAATTAATTTCACCCTCGAAATTTGTCACTTTGTAACGAACAGATGAGGATACCTCTCCCTCATCATATCTTCAAGCTCCCATGTAGCTTATTCTAATTGGTGGTTCCTCCATAAAACTTTCACCAATCGAGTGGTCTTGTTTCGTAGTAATCTTTCGCTATGATCCAGAATCTCTATCGGTTGTTCTTTATAAGAAAGATTTTGCTCCAGTGGTACAATTTCTGACCTGAGTACATGTGAAGGATCAGGTATGTACTTTTTCAGGAGAGATACATGGAACACATCGTGAACTTGAGAGAGATTCGGTGGAAGCGCCAATCGGTAAGCTACCTTCCCAACACGATCCAGTATTTTGAAAGGACCGATATATCTAGGGCTCAACTTCCCCTTCTTTCCAAATCTCATAACCCTCTTCCAGGGAGATATTCGTAAGAACACTTTATCACCCACTTCAAACTCTAGGTATTTTCTTCAGTTGTCAGTATAGATTTTCTGTCTACTCTGAGCTGCTCTTATGTGTTGTTGAATAGATCTGACCTTTTATGCCATTTCATCAACGAGATCGGGTCCTAATAGCTTTCTTTCCCCAACTTCATCCCAGCAAGTTGGAGTCCTGCATTTCTTTCCATAGAGAGATTCATAAGAAGCCATCTGAATACTGGAGTGAAAGCTATTATTATAAGAAAATTCCACCAAAGGTAGGTGTTGATCCCAAACACCTTTGAAATCCATAGAGCAAGCTCTCAACATATCTTCTAGAGTTTGAATTTTTCACTCAGACTGACCGTCTGTCTGAGGATGATAAGCAGTGCTGAAACTCAACTCTGTATCCAGAGTACGCTGAAGACTTCGCCAGAACTTTGAGGTAAACCTAGGATCCCGATCAGATATAATAGAAAGTAGTACTCCATGAAATCTTACCACTTCCTTTACATATATCCTGGCAAGCTGATCCAGAGAGAAATCCTCTCTAATAGCAATGAAGTGTGCAGACTTTGTAAGACGATCAACTATGACCCAGATAGAATTATTGCCTTTGGATGTTTTAGGAAGTCCTGTGACAAAGTCCATAGTGATGTTTTCCCACTTCCATTCGGGTATGGGTAATGGTTGTAACATCCCCTTAGACTTCTGTCTCTCAGCTTTAACTTGTTGAAAAACCAAGCATCGAGAGACATATTCAGTAACATCTCTTTTCATGCCATCCCACCAGAAGTATTCTTTCAGGTCCCTATACATCTTCGTGCTTCCGGGATGAATAGAGAATGAAGAACTATGAGCCTCATCCAGCAACTCCTTCATTAATTCGGGGATGGGAGGAACACAAACCCGATTCCTGAACTTTATTATCCCATCACAATCAAGGTTTAATTCAGGAACATTTCTCACCTTCTTTTGTAACTCGACATCTTCTTTCTGTGCCTCTTTAATCTTCACATGTATAGATGGTTGAACATTCATTTGAGAAAGATAATATTTTTCCCCTTTCATTATAATTCCAAGATCCATCCTTTGTAAATCCATAAATATTGGATCTTTTGTGATCCTCATCATGGATAAACTAGCATGGTCTTGTCGACTTAATGCATCTTCCACCTTGTTTGCTTTCCCAGGATGGTAATGGATTGAGCAGTCGTAATCCTTAATCATCTCCAACCATCTTCTTTGGCACATATTCAGATCCTTTTGTGTGAAAATATACTTTAAACTTTTATGATCAGTATAAATGTCACAACTTTCTCCATAAATGTAATGCCTCCAAATCTTTAATGCAAAGATTACCGCAGCTAACTCCAAATCATGAGTTGGGTAATTTTTCTCATGTATTTTCAACTATCGTGAGGCATAAGCTATCACCATATCATTTTTCATAAGAACACACCCCAATCCCTTCTTGGATGCATCACTGTAGATCACAAACCTTTCTCCACAACAAGGCAGTGTGAGCACAGGTGCACTGGATAACCTTCTTTTCAACTCCTTGAAATTCTCTTCACATTCCTCTGTCCAAACAAACTTAACTCCTTTCCGAGTCAACTTGGTGAGTGGATTAGATAATCATGAAAAATCTTTCACAAAACGTCAATAATATCCATCCAAACCAAGAAAACTTCGGATCTCGGTTACTATTGTTGGTCTCGACCATCTTTCGATAACCTCTGTTTTTTCTGGATCCAAATATATCCCCTCTTTTGAGATTATGTGACCCAAAAATGCAAATTTTTGAAGCCAAAATTCACACTTGGTAAATTTGGCATAAACCTTCTCCTTTCTCAGGGTCTTCAATATAATTCTCAAGTGATATTCATGTTCTTCCTTGCTCTTTGAATAGACAAGAATATCATCTATAAAGACTACCACAAACTGATCAAGATAGTCTCTAAAGACTCTATTCATTAGATCCATGAAGATAGCAGGGGCATTAGTAAGACCAAATGGAATCACTATAAATTCATAGTGTCCATACCTTGTACAGAAAGCCGTCTTTGGTATATCCTCCCTTTTGACCCTTAATTGATGATACCCTGAACGAAGATCAATCTTGGAAAAGTATTGAGCTCCGCATAGTTGGTCAAATAGGTCATCAATGCGCGGGAGAGGATATTTGTTCTTGATAGTGATCTTGTTAAGTTCTCAAAAATCAATTCAGAGTCTCATTGATCCAACTTTCTTCTTAACAAACAGAACAGGGGCTCCCCAAGGTGATGTACTTGGGTGTATGAAACCCTTATCAAGATTATCTTGGAGTTACTTATTCAATTCCTGCAACTCAATTGGGGCCATTCTATAAGGTGTCTTTGAAATATTCAAAGCACCTGGTACGAGTTCTATTGAAAAATCAACTTCACGATTCGGTGGAAGACCTGGTAATTCATCCAGAAAGACATCATCAAACACCCGTACAATGGGCATATTATTAATTGTGAGTTTCTCACCAACCATTTGAGATAAATAACCTTCATTTAGTGGAATCAAGACCCATAAGATGGAAGGAATTTCCACTGGAAGGTTATGTTCATCCTTGCATCGATAGACGATCATAGATTGATCTGGAATATGAAATGTGACTTCCCTTATTTGGAAATTGATATGAGCTCCATGTAGAGAAAGAAAATCCATGCCAAGAATCACATCAAATTCCACTATAGGAAGGATCACAAGATTTGTAGGAAGCACTTTCCCACAAACTTCAATCGGAGAAGAATTATAAACTTTTGATGCGACTGTTGTGCCATTAGGTGTTGTCACAGCTAACTCAACATCTAATTGTTGAGGTAATACAGTTATACCATTAGAAAATTCTTCAGAAATAAAGGAGTGGGTGGATCCATAATCAAATAAAACATTTGCTACTTTAGATTGGATGGTAAGTGTACCTTTCACCACGTCGTTATCGTACTCCACATCACTGATAGAAATTGCATGTGACTTTCCTTTGTCTTTAGCCTTAAGAGTTTGTTGACGTCGACCATCATCATCAACCCTTGGATTAGGGAATTTATTGGCATAATGTCCCATCTCCTTGCACATGAAACATTGAAGTGTAGTAGGTTCATTATGTGTATCCCTTCCTTTGTTTGCATCATTAGAAATCTTCTTCCCATCATCGCGGCATTCAAATGCCCGATGACCTTCCTTTCAACATTTGAAACATTTACTTGTCCCTTTAAGACAACTCCCTCCATGTTTATTTTCACACTTTGAGCATAAGGGAAAGCTCATCTTCTTTTCAGTGTGCTCTTTAGATTTTCCATTGAATTCCATTTTCCTCTTCTTATCAAACCCATATGACTGATGGGTTACTCCAATCTCCATCTCAACTTTGAGAGAACATCGAACGATTTCCTTGTAGCTATTGAAGTCCCTTATGGCTAAGGACCTTCGAAGACTTGGTTTTAGGCTACTAAAGAATCGATCGATCTTACTCTCAGGTTGGATAATAATACCAGAAGCATACCTTGCAAGTCTTGTAAAATTTGCTTCATAGGTACCAACAGATTCATCGTCGTTTTGCTTCAGTTCAATAAACTCTTTCTCCATCTTTGTTCGGAGAATACAAGGAAAGTACTTATTGAAAAATAAGTTCTTGAACTCGTCCCATTCCATGGAATCAATTTCATCCCTTTGCCTCGTAGTCTAAATAAGATTCCACCATTGATCAGCATCACCTTCCAAACGATACACTGCTAAGATGACTTTATCATGCTCAGAACATTGAAGAACTGAAAATATCTTTTCAGTAGTACTAATCCATTGTTCAGCAACTAATGGATCATTAGAGCCGCTGAATGAAGGTGGATGCTGTCTCATGAAGGATTCAACAGAATGTTGCTCCTTCATTTGCTCGTTTGGAAGTCCCGCATGATTCATAGCTTGAGAATGTTGTGTGAGAATGGCTACAAGATTTTGCATTCCAGCTCCCATAACATTTGGTTGATCAGGGGGACAATCATTGCATTGCTCGTTGCATTCTTCATTAACACGGTTCCTTTGGGTTCCATCCATTGACTAAAACCAAGAATAATAGTGTGAGTAACACTAATTACAATAGGAAAACCACATAATCAAGAATAAAATTTCACAGTTAAGATCTTATCCTAGGTTATTCATGGCCATTTCTAAAACACTAAGATTGTGTTCTATGCTTAGACTTATCCTTAGGGTTCTTACTAAGGCTTTCACATCCTAGTTTCCAAAGGTTGGCTATACCTTTCCTCTGATACCAACTATAACGACCCATACTTTACATACATTGTTATTACTTCAGAATTGAAGCACACTTATTACAACATATAACCAAACCAAGAAAGGACCGTTTAGGTATAGTGTCTTTAGAAACTGGGAAACATAAACAACTGGTTCATAAAGCATCTACTTCGCCTCCCATTTATTTCATCATATCTAGAGTCCATTTTTGGCATATTCTACTTAATAACCTTCTTCCTAACCTGGGGAAACAAAACATACAAAAGGGTGAGCTCAAATTCTCAGTAAGGGTAGACAAAAGAAATATCAATCACATCATATACATAAGCACATAATTTTTGGAAATCTTAACCTGCAAAAGAGATCATAATTTCATAACATGGGATAAGTCTTAGTAGTGAAATGTAATCCCAATAATCATAACTTAAAACATGAAACTTTGTGGCATACACACATAATCATAGAGAATAATTTCTTATTAGTCAAAACTCATTGCCAAGACTATCTTAGTGGACAAAGTCCATTTCTGAACCGAGTTCACTCCTCGTTTCAGTCCTGTTTCACTGAACCGGTATAACCTACCGTTCCAGCCATGTCTATCTCATGAGATATAAAATTTGTACCCAATTCATTAAAGGGATATATAGGTCCCACCCATCTCATAATGATACCATTCTTATGTGTGCCACAAAATCATAAATCATACATCATTGCATAACCCATGTAGTAAAAATGGGGTTCTAAAACAACATGACATCATAAAACAATTCATATAAGATAATGGAATTCATAAAAATATTTCCATCACAACATAATCAAATCCATGTAATAATAAGGATAGAAAAAGAACCCTATATTATCTTAGATGGAAAATAATTTTGATAAAACACTTGAACTCTATTCTTGAGGAAAATATCCTTTCTAATTCAAAAACATTTTTCCGTTCTTAACATGTCATTCAATTTTAAACTAAAATAAGTTGATTAAAAATAAACTTGAAAATTTGTAATGGAAGATTCTTGTAAATATTGTTTTAAAAATCCATTCATACCGTATAAGTTAAAAAAACATTCTTCTCGTACTTTTGTCTGAAAAGTCAAAAAAGTACCTCGTACAAAAATCGACAAAAGATTCCTTTCATATCTTTTACTAAAAACTCACTGAAGGGTAAAATAGGATTTAAACAATTGTAGGTGAATGGAAATAATATTACATATTGAGGGAACATGGATGGGGATGATAAAATACACCCCAGTAAATGCCAAAGTATAAACAATCTCGGATAAAAATGAGATTGTGATATTTCCCTTACCTTAGGTCCGATATGCTTTGTACATGTCCGAACCTCCTTTATAATGATTTAAATAATGTTATTGACTTATTCCAGAATCATACTTATTTTTATGATATCATATTTGGTCATATTCTTAGCTTCTTAGTAGTAATATTTCATTGCTACTTGTTATTCGGGTGTTTATAACTTTTTGTTCTTATGCGTGTTTTGTCGAATAAATTCTTATTCTTCTCTTTAGGTTATAGATACCTCATTTACAGAACGTTATTAGTGTAATATATATCATATTAATTCATTTAATTCATTTATATAATCATTATGAAATGAAGATCATGTAGAATGAGTCGCATCACATCGTGGAGACGATATTCCGTACTTACGCACGAGTGATGATATCGTTCCTATGATCGTGGAATTGTATTGGAGTGTATGTATACTATTTAAGAATCAGTAAAAATTTATAATAGTGATATATAGTCATTATTTACACCATTATACCCATCCAAGTAAGGTGGTGGTGGAAAATAGATTACACCACGGCGTGGAGACGGTATTCCGTACGTACGCACGCGCGGTGATTTATTTTTCCATAGGATGGATAGATGGTGAAATAGGGTTGTTTCATACTTATAATAACATGTCAGTATATGAGTTATAGTGATTTTATTACTTCATAATGAAACAACTAAATAAGAAGAAGTTGAAGAAGAAATAAAGATGAAAGAATCGGTAACGGACATTACCTCTTCTTTGAAGTGCTTCTTTGAGACCTTCTTTTAGGGCACTAAAATTGGTCTTTGAAGAAGACCAGGACGTATAGGATGTCTCTAGGGAAGTGGAGAGGAGATATTGGCATGGGTTGGACGATCTTTAAGGCTTAAAGTGGTGTGAGGAAGAGAGGGAGGAGGTGCCCTTTTATAAGGGAGGAGAGGGGCACCTTTGGAATAACTAAAAATATTATTTTATTATAAAGTCATGTTCGGTTTTAAATAGCTCCAAATTGATTTATTTCAAATCTAAGGTGGGGATGGGTCGAAATTCTCTCATCCAATAGAATTTAGACAAGTTTAGGTTCCTATTTTAACCTTATCATTTAGATTTAACATTAAGTTAAATAATTTTACTTTTACCGTGTCTTCTTGTGTTCTTATACTATAAGGTTAATAAACTTACTATAAGCAGACAAAAGAACCCCAAGTTGTTTATTATTAATATATATAACCTTATCTAAGTCATTTGGCTGAACCTTAGATTTTTAGGAATAAAATAACAATTACTAATATAATATTTGTTTTAAAAACTATTTTATGTCAATTTTGACACTATTTAGTAATTAATTTTTGTGAAAATCATAACAGAATTATTAGTTCAAAACAAGTTAATTAAATCAATACGAACATGTCATATTAATCTAGAAAATTATTGTAATTCATAAAAAGTCTCAAATTATATTTATTTGGGTATTTATAACATCAATTATATCAATATTTCATTAATAAGATAATTACTTCATCATCGTTGTGTCATAAATAAATTAAACTATTTAATGTCTAAAATTTACAAATAAAATACCATCATGTAGGAAATATTTATAGATTTCTAATGAATATTAATAGTCGAATTTATCTTATGTATAACCACATATTAAAAATTATTTAGTTATTAAACTTTGATTTTAACTAGTTTAACCCTTTAAATAAATTAATAATAAATGTCCTAATCTAATCCAAGTGGGCCTAAATGGTCATATTTTATTCCTAAGGTTGTTTTTGGTCTAATTACACTTGTCCAATAGAATTAGGACATGTGTTAGGGTAATAATAATATCATTTTTACCCTTAATTACCCTATTTACTTTTAATTGTGGTAAAAAAAGTAAAAAGTTACTATTCACCAAAAAATTATTTTCATCTCATTGAACCACATTTTACTTACTGACATCAACTGTGTCTCTCGGATTTTTGAAATTCCAATCACAGAAGCGGTAAAATTAAGTTTTATGAAAAATTTAGTTTTTTAACTACCACTTAGTGGTTTCACTATTCATCAAAAATTGAAAGTTTTCAGAAAAATTCCAAAATTTCACCCTAGGATAATTTCGATATTCTGAATCCAAAAATGAAGTCCACTTTGAAAAATAAAATTTATAAAATTTCAAAAAGTGGTTATTATAATATTTTATTAGCATATCATTGTTTAGTGAAACCCGGTATTGCGTACGACGCAAGCTATCGAGGAAGGTTGCAATTTCGTGTAAAGTAAGCCAAGCAAGTGTTGTGTGTAAAAAAAGATTCCTTTGATGATTTATATAACATAAAAGTCTCAGGTGTTACACACCGTGCATTAGATTGAGGTGAGGTTGATTTCTAGACATCAAAAAATGACATATGGATTATATTAATAAGGTATAAAAATAATTGAAATGAGTTTTTTTGGTTTTAAGTATGTCAATTTTTTTTTACTAAAATTAATTTCTATTTTAAATAAAAACAAACACTTAGAGTCATATCAGTCACACTGTGCATCAGATTGAGGTTCATTTGATTCCTAAATGTTATAAATGTCATATGAATCATTTTTATGAAGTATCAAAACAATAATAATTCATTTTCATAGTTTCTAGTATGTCACTTGTACTTTTTACTAAAATTAATGTCAATTTTTAAAAAAAAGACACATTTAAAGTTATACTGGTGACATCATGCATCATATTGGGGTGTGGTTGATTTATACACAAAAAAAAATTAATTATGGATCATTTTATTAAAGTATTAAAGAAATAAAACTGTTTTTTATTTGTTTTAATTATGTCACTTGTTCTTTTCACTAAAATTAATGTCTATTTTAAATAAATTGAAACACTTGGAATTATATTAGCCACATTATGAGTCATATTGAGGTATGACTAATTCTTATACATCCCAAATGATATATGGATCATTTCTAGAAGTATCAAAATAATATGAATGTGTTTTTTTTGGTTTTGAGTATTTCACTTATATTTTGTACTAAAATTAATGTCAATTTTAAGTAAAAAGACGCACCTAGAGTCATACCAGTCACACTGTCCCATTTCATTTCTTTTTAAAACTTCCAACACTGCATATTAATTTGATGTTCTTATCTAAAAATATTTCCTACACTATTTTGGTTTTCAATAATGTGAAAGGTTTGTAGGCTAAAAACATTGACTTAATATGCAGTGTTAGAAGTTCAACAAAGAAAGACAATGAAAAGAATGGTTACCTTAGTAGAAAGGAACATTTTTCTATTTTTTGATGTGTTCCAGATATTTGAAAGAAAAATATTAATTCCCAAGATATCTATGAAAAAACTAAATAAGTATTAGATAAAAATGATAAGGAAATTAACTTAAAAATAGTAGATAGAATGATGAAAAAATTAATTAAGTAATTAGTAAGAATTGAACTTTTCATGATATTTGAATACATTCTTGACCCATTTACTTGTTGTAATTATCTCAGTTGTAACCTCAAACTCTAATCTCTCATGATCATGAGATGATTCGAACAAACCACCCCAACTCGAAAAAAATAATCCATCTTTATAAGAAAACAATTCTTATGTGAGTAACACTAAAAATAAATAAATTAAACATAAATATGAAACAATCCATTACTTCTATGGATAATTTTTTTATTGTGAAAACATCAAGATTTCCTCTTTGTTTGAGAAAAGGTAGTACTATTTCTATTATTGTAAATTCAGTGGAGTGAACTTGATTGAAAGTAATAAATTCCAACACTACATGGGTGAAAAGGTTTGGATTAAGAAATAATTTGTGGAAGTTTTGGTGTAAAAAGGCATGTAAGATGGAAATAAGTCTTCTAAAATAAAAAAAACAATTTGATAAATGATGAAAATTAAATCAAAGTTTCATTTTATAATTTTTCGATAAAATAGAAAAATTATATTGTAACATTACCTTTAAATCTTCCCAAAGGGTTTCTTTCATTGTAGTCTATTCTTCTATGAGATTGGTAACATCATCATGTGTATAAGACATTGTCTAAATGAGTAATCAAACATTTAATTTAGATTATGTTAATGCATTATAGAAAATATGATATTATGAGGAAAAATATTATATATTAAAAAAACTTTTAACCTTCTCATTGAACTAACTTTTTTAAAGGAAGTTGTAATTCACCTTTTCATGATGGTTTTATACATTCTTAACCCATTTCCTTATTTTCATTATTTAAGTTTCACCCTAAAAATATAATCTTGCACGAGGTCATTTCTTTATGATATGTGTGAAAATTAACAATATAATCATCATATATAAATGATATGACAAATAACTAAAAAAAGTAGATAAAATGTTGAAAAAAACAAATAAATAAGAATTAGGAAGTCATATATTGATGATATATATGTATATTATTCCATCAGGTATGCTTCCCATTCATTTATAAAAAAAATATGTCAACTTGTGAATATGAGAATTTTCTATAATTGTATTAATACTAGAAAAATATAAATACACAAAGGGTTAATAAATATTTTAAATGAAATAGTAATTATATTCAAAAATACCTCTTCGGGATGCTAGTTTATTGATGGAATATGATCTATGTCATAAATTTACAAACATAATAACTATAATATTTTCCATTTATTTGTTTAGGATACTATATAAATAGTGAGAAAAATAAGTAATATGTTTTGATATGTGTTTGGATAGTGAAATATTAGTATATATACCCTGATACTTATCCACTTGTATAACTTGTCAGGATCCTTATGTGTATGGGCTATCATCATGCCACGATTTTCATGATATTTATACACCAACCTATCATAACAAAATTATCATTAAAACATAATATAACTTAAATCTTGGTTCTAAAAAATTGGATTTAGTGTGTTACAAATTGATAAACGTCATCATGTATGGTCGGTTTGCGGGGTATCCATGCAGTGAGTCCAGAAAATAAATCATTGGTGTATCTAAATTGGTCATAATGAGCATCCATTGTTGTCTAAAAACATAAAAAGTAATAAGTAATGAAAGAAATGAAAATATATTTGATATGATTGAATCTTATAGTTTTACCCCTGAAATTTTGGTATTAATAAGTTTTTGTAATCTGTAAGTTTGTTTTCAAATGATTTGGAGTGTTTTGCCACTATTTCATTCATTTTTTTGAATCTATTCTTTTTTTTGGCTAAGACTCATCCCCTCAGAAGCTAACACCTAATCAGATAGAAGATATAGTTATGGGGGACTCCCATAATTTAAACCATGTAGGTGATGTTGGATGCAAAGTAGGTTTAGTGGTTGAAATGGGGTTAAACAGAAATTCACCTTTTGTTAGAGTGAGTTCATGATGGATATTATATGGGTTGGATAGAGCTAGTTGAATTTTCTTGTCATGGTGTTATTATCAATCTATATTATATAGGAGGTGAGATTCTGTGTATCTATGAGGTCTCTGAAAGTTAATATGATCATAAAAAAATAGATAGAACCCTTTATGAGTAAACCATTGTCTACCGATGTAATTATAAAAATGAATCGAATAAGTTCTCCCTTGGATACATTTTTTAACATGAAATCCAAAAAAACAAATCTAATTTTGAAACTCATTAAACAATCAATAAAAATCATACATCCAACTTCTATCTGTTATGATTTAGAACATAAAATATCTAATATAATATAATAACTCTTAATTAGACAAATTAATTTGTTAAAAAATAAAATTCATATGAAAAAATTACAAAAATATAAAAGAATAATTTATAGAAATAAAATTTATAAAAGTATAAAAGTATTAAACTACTGATAAATTGAAAAAAGTATACAATTATAAAAGTATAAATTACAAATGTATATCTATTTATATTAGTATATAAAATTATAGACATATATAGATGTATAAAATTATATATAATTTATAAAGGAATATATTTTTTAAATAAAGATACACAATTTAACAATGTATATAAATTTATAAAACTATATAAAAATATGTATATATATATGGTATAAAAGTATACATAATTTATATAATTATAGAGTTTTACAAATTTATAAAAGTATAAAATTATAATATGTAATTGTAAAATTTATGAAAGTATAAAATTATAATAATTTATAACGAATAGAACTATAATTGTATATTATTTTATAAATCATGAAAATTATAAAAGTATAAATAATTAATAAAATTCTATATTTAAACTATATAGGTAAATATGATATACTATAAAATTTATAAAAGTATATAAATTTATAAATGAATAAAACTATAAAATTTTAAATATTTAATAAAAATTTATTATTAAATTATATTAGTATAATATGATATAATTTAAAATTTATAAATGTATATAAATTAAAAAATGTATAAAAATATAAAATTATAAATTTTTAATAAAAATTATATATCTAAATTATATAAATATAATGAAAAAATATTCTTATAAAAAATGAATTATAAATTAATGCACCACTATGAGAGATTAACCCTTTCAAATTTTCATTTTTAAAAAAATACAGACACCCTCTAGAAAAATCCACAAAGTATTTTCAAAAATTTTACTCATAAAAAAATAAAATATTCGTAAGCACTCTAAATCTATTTATAAATAAATTTAAAATTTATAAAATTATTTTTTAAAAAATTCAACATCTAAGACTTCAAAATTTCTCACAAATTAGCATATAGAATAATCCACCCACCATAATTATTATTCCATGGATAAATATCACATCTACTATTAATATATTAACCCTAATAATCCTGCTTTGAGAGCTAGGAAATAAATCCCCAATTCAACTTAACCCAAAACAGTTCATTCTATAAATCTATATTATATGAGTAACCTATGAACATGAAAGTACTTTAAAAATAAGTTTTCTATATCTATGAACCATCTCTAACAAAGAAAAATATACTTAAATAGATTTTCTAGATGTTTCATCAAAAAATTGATGGTAAACCTAGGGAAAAACCCAAGTCAGTCTGATAATTGTGTTCATTCCCCCTACAAATGCACTATTTTTTTACTCTTTCCTCATGGATTCATTTGCAGTAAATAATAAAAAAAGGGTAATATTGAAAAACCACAAAAATCAAGAAAATAAAGGGAAGGGGGGAGGTAATGTTGTTGTGGAACACTCTAAACTCCAACATTGTTGAATATGCGAAGATGAGGTGAAACATACCTTAGATTTGGAGAGGGTTTTGTATTAGTGGTAGGGTTCGGTGGCAGCGACAATGGGAGCAACAATAGTGACAGTGGTAGTGGCCATAGTGGTAGGGTTTGGCAGTTGTAATGGTAGAGTTTGGTGGCAACATAGGTAAGGTTCAAAACCATCAATAGTCGAGTTCTGTTAATATTTGAAGGCACGAGGGGAGACTCTGTTATGGTTATTTTTATTACATCGGGGAAGACTTTTATCAACACTTTCAAAAATTCATTGATAAAGAGTAGTTTTATCAATACTAAAATAGAAAGTGCTAATAAAAATCCTCTTTATTAGCAATTTTTTAACACTGATAAAAATACCTCTTTATCAACACTAAAAAAGAACTGATAAAACGCGTCTTTATGAGCGCTAAAATTCAAACACTGATAAATACAAGATTTAGCAGCGTTTTTTAGCACTGATAAATGTTTATCTTTATCGGTGGTAAAGAAGCGCTGATAAATATCTAATCTTAATAATTTATTTACATTATTATATATATTTATAAAATTATATATATAATAAATATATTTTTATTTTTTTTATAATTATAACAAAAAAAAATTATATACATTTATTTATAATTATATATATAATAAACATATAAATAAATATTTGAATATATTTATAAATAATTGTATATATATATATTTATAATTATAATTATAAATAAATATATTTATTATATTTAAATAATTATAAAATTATAATAAATATATTTATTATATTTATAATTTTATAATTATATTTAATAAATATATTTATTGTGATTTTATAATTACTTATATATATATAATTATAATCATAAATATTTGTATATATTTATAAATACTTGTATATATGTATAAATATATTTATATAATTATATATATTAAGTGGTTGGGGGTACAATTACATTTAAATACACACACACCACACACACATTCCTAAAAGGTAGGTCATAGCCTGCCCAAGGGGATAGACCACCCATTAAGCATTATTTATTTAGTATAAGACCTAGAGGCTCAGTAGGCATGAATCCCATTACATGGCCCGAAATTCTAGTGCAACATCATTCCTGCATCATCATGCCTACATCACTAGGCCTACGTCATACCAGCATCCCCACCTACATAGTACTATAATATATTTGTTATAATTTATAATTATATATAATTATAATTATAATTATTAATAAATAAATAAAAATATATATATTTTTATAATTATAATTATAAATAAATTTATTTATAAATAATTGTGTATAATTATAAATATATTTATAAAATTATAATAAATGTATATATAGTAATTTTATTATTATTTAAATATATATAGTTATAATTATAATGATATATATATATATATATATATACTCGGAACAATGCGAACCATGGATATATATATATATATATATTCATAAAATTATAATAAATGTTTTTATTTTAATTTTATAATTATTTAAGTATATATATATATAATTATAAATATATATATTTAAAAATATTTCTGTATAATTATAATTATATTTATATAATTATAAATAAATATATTCAAAAATATTTCTTCATAATTATAAATATATTTATATAATTATACCTCATGGTCCACATCGCTTTTGACATATTTATATAATTATATATATTTATGTCAATATATAAATATATATAATTATAAATATAATAACAATATTTATTATTTCATTATATTTAATATATTTTTATTATTATTTAAATAAATATATTTATTTATAATTATAATTATAAATAAATATATTGAAAATAATTTGTATATAATTAAAATTTCATAATTATAAATATAATAAATATATTTATTATTTAAATATATTTATTCTAATTTTATAAGTGTTTATGAGAACATAATAAGTTCATAGGTATAACACAAATGAATCATACCTAGTAAGGTATAGATCATAAAAAACGAGTCATCACATATATGGAAAACATGAATAATAAGGGAATCAATGTATAAATGAACATTCATGAGTCACGAATACATAACATATGCATGTGTCATCATAATATAGGTAATATTAACATTTGGAACATAGAAACCCACAATTATGAATGGTGCATAAGGAACACTGCTAATAGAGTGAAGGGTAAAGCTACTCAACCCTTGAGAGATGAGCAGACTAGAGTCAACCAATCAGACACACAACTGTTGATTTAGTGCTATAAAAGAACCCTGAGAAGGGCTTAGTCTTGACCCCAAATCAAAGACAATTTGAACCCTATGCTCTTGATTTAAAGGTTTCTATGTTCTGTGAATTTGTTGTTCATATGTAGTAGGGAAACTAGGATGTGGTTCCACTAGCAGAGGAACCCTCATTGCAAGGGACCCACTTGGCCAACACATGCTTGGTGTTGGGAGCACCCACCTTGGGAGGTTCTCACCCAGGTGTAGGCATGGGATGTTCTCTCGTGACATCCTCATGTTATGAACTAACATCCATGATAATGGCCAAGTCAATTAATGATAAGAAAATTGTTGTGAATGAAGTGGTATTTCAACTTGTTGTCCCTCAAAAACCCAAGACAAATGTGCCTATGTCTGTATAGGTTGCACTTGATCTGATTTAGACTCTTGAGAAAAGGCAAGTTATTTTTTTGATGAGAATCAATATTTTTGTGTGTTTAAACCTCCAAGAACTAATAAGTTAATTTCTGATGACATGTGTTATAGCATGAACAATAATGGTTGGTCTTACCCACCTCAATTTTCTGAGCTGATGAAATCTACTTATGAATCTTTTGGAAAGGCTTCGCTTCAAGAATGTGAAGCTACAAGGAATAAAAATTTCAAGTCTCCATCAATAGACTATAAGGGTAAGATTTACCCCTATGGTCTTACAAATGAAATGAAAAAATGGTTTGATTTACAGTTTGAAGTTACCTTTGACAAAATGGAAACATATGTATTTGGATACAAATATCATTTGATGTCTTAAAAATTGTTATAAAAAACAATGAATATAGTTGATGGCATAATCTAAGGCTTGATTTTTAGGATCTATCATGAAAATACATGAGAAACATCATTCCATAGGATTCATATGACTCGTAATTGAGTGATGATCTTGTGTTTCCCCAATGGGAAAAGTCATTATGGAGAGGGTGACACCCAAATGATAACTGTCAATATCCTAGGAATTTGGGTTCCAAAGGTCGTGATAGGAGTTGATCTATTATTTTACTTTTTTTGTAAATTTATAATGTTATTGAGCTTAAATTTCCTTTCACAGTTTCACTTTACTATTTATAATAAATTTTGGGGAAGGGGTTGGGTTTCCAACTTGTACTCGGACCCTTTTGAGTATTTATATATAATTATTAATATATAAGTATAAATTTATAATTTGTGTTTGTTTAAATGTGATTATACCCCCAAGCACCTAATATATATAATTATAAATATAATAAATATATTTATTATTTAAAAATATAATTAATAATTTTATAATTATTTAAACTTATAATTATTTTTTTATAATCTTATAAATACTTTTTTAAATATTATATATATATATATATTAATTATTAGAAAATATATATTAATATATACAATTTTTATTAATTATAAACATGCATTTTTTATTTAATGTATATAAATAAGAATCATTTATGAATATAAATATAACATTATATATATATATATATATTATTAATATTATTTATTAAAAAAATTATTAGTGTTAAAAATAGAATTGATAAAGCTCAACCTTTATCAGTGCTAAAACAAGTGTCGATAAATAGTACACTTTTATCATATCTTTTTTTAGCACTCATAAAAGGGACATTTATCAAGGCTTTTACCTAGTGCTGATAAAGGTGAGGATTTTATTATCACTTTTGGTTTAGCGCAAATAAAATCCAGAATTTTCCTTGTGCCGATCTATGGTAGTGGCTTGGAACACCCTATCCTCTGCCACTACCCGTCCTCTCCCTCACTGCACCTGCCTCCACCTCTAGCTCCGTCTCCCTCTCACTCTGGCTCCCTCTCCCTCTCTGACTCCCCTCCCCACCTTTTTCTTCGCCTCCCTCTCTCTAGTCTCCCTCACCTCGAGCCTCTCCCATTGCCTCTACCACACCCATAGTCACAGTCTGTTCATCTGCCCTCACCACTGCCCCTCCCTCGCGCCTCTCCTAGCCTCCGAATCCACCTTTACAATCACTCAGTTTCAGATTTGTCATGCTATCAGGTAATACCTAATTTTGGTTTTAGGGCATTGATTTTGGTAACTTCCGTCACTCATATTTCATAAAGAACTAACTTTATACATTATAAAATCTAAACGCTGGAAACCATTTGGTGTTAATGAAATTTGATGGGAAAGTCAGGGGATTCAAGTTACATATTGTTTATAGTGACCATACTTTTCTTAAATTAGTATTACATCATTTTAAATATAAACAATATAATAGTGTTAAAAAAACCAAGATCCAATGTTTTAGTGTCTTGGGAAAATTAGGACTATACATAACATTGACAAAATAAAACATCAATATTGATTTAATTCCTTCTTCTTAAGCTTCTTATTGGCCCTCATGTTCTCCTTAATATAAGTAGTCACCTAAGGATATACATTAAGGAAATGAGTGATCTAAAATCAATGTAAGAGGATAGATAAGAGCATGAATCAATATAACATGGGCGAGCATAATCATTATCATCATATCATAATCATGGGATCATAATCACAATCATGAGAGGAAACATTAAATAAAAGCATGGATTGTGGGAATGCATGAAAATGAAACATCATGTATTAGTGGTGAACTACCACACATAGTTGGGAACAAATCTAGAATAATTTTCACACACATTTCATGTTATATTAGGAGATACATCACATTAACCAATGAATTGGAGTTCTATATAATTCTGGTTTCACCCATCACGTCATAACATTTACTTAATCATGCTTGCCACAAAGAACGTATATTAATCATGGACATAAAATAACACCTGGAAAAGAATGGTTTTCATGATAATTTCATAAATAATACATTCATGAATAAACTTTCAGGTTCCCAAAATAAAAGGGAACAACATACTTGGTATAAGAATCATCAATCTTGAGTAGAGAATAAACATTCTTAGAAGAAGTAAAAAATGTGTATTTTTTAGAATGAAGACTTATTTTTGAAAAATCTTTTGATTTATCATAAAATAATCTTGGAAACATTTATATCATCTAAAATAAAATGGAAATGAAATTTTAATAACATAATAAGAACATTCATACCATGTAAGAGAGAATAACCCAAAAAAAGGAATTAGGTTTGAGAATACCCTTACCTTAAGTCTAAATGATTTATTCACTTTAATATATTGGATAATAAAATTAGATTCATTAATTACTAAATTCATAACATATTTTACATGTATTTGTTTCATTATAATTTTATTAAATTTTTTATGGACATTTTTATAAGTTATAGTGTTCAATTTCATCATTCAAGAGTGTTTGTTAGCTTGATTTTAATGATCAGTTCACTCATATACATGTATGGGAGATATTGTAAAATGAGGATAATTATCCAAAATTGATATTATATGTTTTTAATAAACATAAAAAAGTTTAATTTATTTTTATATATTATTTTTTTCTAGATATGGGGATAATTCATTAGATAAAATATTAATGATAACTGTTTAGATTAATTTGTCAATTTTCGATCATAAAGAACTAGTTTTGTTTCATTATTTAATATTATGTATATATGTTAGTTACAGAACATAAAAATGGTTATAAAATACTTTTTAAAATTTTTTTCAACCATTTTAATGGTTTTAAGACCATCCTAGATGGTGGTAAAGTTAAATGAAAACTTTTCAGCCTTGAAGGTGATAAGCGTTTCCATTTTTAGAACAAAAGGGAGAAGAGAAGAGGTTTGATGATGGATTATTCCATTAACATAATAGAATTTCAGTATATATAAGATAATGGATTTATTTTTCCACATGGATAATGGGAGTTGAGTATATAATAAGAAAATAAAATAAATTGAAAATAAAATAAATGAAAAGAAAGGGTATTTTACCTCTTGAATCATTCTCCTTGTGAAACTCCATAGGGGGATTGGTTTTGGTATATTGTTGAGACCAAAGGATCTAGAATGTGGGGAAGATTCTTGGGAAGAGGATTGTTCATAAATTACCAATCTCCCTTTCTCGAAAGTTATGAGGAGAAAAGGTGGTGTGAGGTAGTATTTATAGTGGAGGAGGGAGGTGTTTTTTTATTATTATATTCATTAGTTTATTATTTTGGATCAAGGATATGAATATTCATAACATTATCACTAAATATATTAAAATAATTGAGAAGAGTTCTATCTTATGGGATTACATTAGCCATACATGTTTTATGACTCAATAATTCATGTATTTGTTAAATATTGTATATTACTGTATTTCACTATTCACCAAGAATTCAAGTATTTTATAAAAATTAAAAAAAATTCACCTTATATATTTTTTGATGTTTAGAATTCAAAAATGTACTTCATTTTATCAAAAAAAAATTATAAATATGAGAAATATAGTTTTTAAATAAAATCATCAATTATTTGAAAAATACTGATTTTAAAATTATAATTAATTTTATAACACTTTGAAATATTAATGTAGCATAAAATTATCTTATAATATTTTAAATAATTATGTTAGTTATAAAATTGAAACTAAATATTTATAACTTACAAAAATACCAACACTTAATTTATCATTTCTAAAATGTTTATTTACTTATACATTGAAATAAATATATCATATTTTAACTTATAAGATACTGAGGTTTTATTTATAATTCCATAGTTGAGATTACTATTATATTGTCTGAATTACTATTCCTAATGGTCACATTTTAATTCTAAAGTTCAAGTTACTATTCTATTGGAATAGGTTCCTTAACTTATAGAAATACCTTTTATTCCATTCATTCTTTATTTATAAAGTTTGTATTGTGTTATATATGTGATTTTTTATGATTTATACAATTTGGAATAATTATAATAAGGGTGTTACATTGATAAAATTCTAGGTTTTTACATTCTTCCCCCTTATAAAATTCATCCCTTGAAATTTTGTTTTACTCACTATGGTGAAAAGGAGAGAGGGTACTTCTCCTTCATCGGTTTATTCAGTTCCTATGTTGCCTCTTCATACTTATGGTTCCACCATAGTACTTTCACAAGGTGAGTAGTCTTGTTTTGTAGAACTTTATCTCTATGGTTCAAGATCTTCACTGACTACTCCTCGTAATAGAGATCATTTTCCAACTATAACACCTCTGGATTTAAGTACATGTGAGGGATCTGATATGTACTTACTCAAGATGGATACATGTAATATATCATGTAATTGAGACATATTTGGTGGAATTTCTTTTTGATAGGCCATAGTTCTGACCCAATCAAGAATATTAAAGGGGATGATGTACCTGGGACTTATATTTCATTTCGTTCCAAATGTCAGGATCTTATTCCATAGAGATATGTAGAGTAATACCATGTATCCAACCTCAAACTCTAGGTCTCGTCAATGATTGTTTTCATAGCCCTTATATCAACTTTAGGTTGTCTTGATGTGTTGGTGGATGGTTTTAACCTTTTACAACATTTCTTCAACCATTTCAGGTCCTAACAACTTACTTTCACCGACTTCATCCTATCATGCTAGTGTTTTCATCTTTTCCCATAAAGGGCTTCACATAGAGCCATTTGAATTTTTGAGTGGAAACTGTTGTTGTAAGAGAACTTGGTCAAAGGAATATGTTGGTCCCATCATCCTTTGAATTCCATAGAATAAGATCTTAACATTTCTTCTAGTGTTTTAATAGTCCACTCAGATTGGCCATCGGTTTGGGGATGATAGGATGTACTGAAGTTCAACTCTGTGTTTAGAGAATGTTAGAGAGTTTTCAAGAACTTATATCTGAATCTAGGATCTTGATTAGATAAAATATATAGTGGTACTTCATGTATCCTTAACACTTCTCTAATGTATATTTATGAAATTTTATCTAGTGATATGTCCTCTTTAATTGTGATAAAGTGAGATATCTTTGTAAGATGATCCATAACAACCCATATAGCATTATTTCCTTTGGATGTCTTTATAATTATAGTGACAAATTTTATGGTGATGCTTTCCTATTTCCATTTTGGTATGAGTAATGGTTGCATCATCCCCTTATAATTTTTCATTTCAACCTTCACTTTTTGAAATACCAGGCACTTTGATTTATATTCAATGATCTCCTTATTCATATTATCTAACCAATAGTTCTCTCAAAGATATCATTACTTCTTTTTACTCCTTGGATGAATAGAGAATGTTAAGCTATGTGCATCACTCAAAATCTCTTTCTTTATCTATGGATTGGATAGTACACATAATCATGACCCAAATCTCATGACTTCTTCCTCATCCATTCTGAACACTATGGGTTTCCCATTTATGATATCTTAAACCTTATGATGAATTTCCACATCATTTCTTCAAGAATCCATTATTTTCTCCATGAGGGGTGGTTGAGAAGTAATTTGAGAAAGGATTAATGATTTTTCTTCCTTAATGATTCCCATATCTGACTGAAAGGTTGCATTTTTATTGATTTCCAAAAGGGACCTTACAAAAAACACCAAGAAATAAACCTCATGTAGGGAGAAAATAATGTAAACCAAGAGCATCATTAACTACAAATCTCATCCCCTTATTTGGAAAAGACCCCAAGGAAAATAAAGAAGACATATCTTGATTCGATGGATCCATAGAAGCCAGAAAATCTGCTACCATATTCCCCTCCATCCAAGTATGAGAAACCTTTATATGCCTGCCCATAATTGCTCTGCATCTCCTGATAATATATGCAATATTCCAGGGAATATTGCCTTTTCCTGTCAAAGCACTGCACAAAACCAAAGAGTCTGATTCCACTATGCTTAGTTTAATATTGTTCTGATTTCAAATCTCCAAACTAGAAGCCATTTCCCTAGCCTTCGCTTGCAGAGCATAACCATCTTCATACGCCACTGAAAACCCAGAAACCACCGAGCCAAACATATCCCGCATGACCCCACCCCCTCACATCACCCCCATGAGAAGAAATCCATCAGAATTCAGTTTTAAACCCAACCTAGGCGCCTGCCAACAAACCCATGACCCCTGCATTGGTACCCCCTTCAACTGGCCGCATGCAAGGTGTGGAAACAGCAGGTTCACAGATGGCGCTTATTTGGAATCTGGACACAGCTGGAGAAAATCCAAGATAGAGTTATTTATTCTAAATAAAATACTAACCTAGGAAACCCTGCTTTGATTATGGAACATTGCATTCCTAGCCTGCCATAAAATCTAGCAACCAACCACCAGAAAAATAATCCTGGCCTTCCTCTCTTTTCTATGATTGTCAGTGCCTCTAAACTAGGAATTGAAGAAATCTCCTTTCCCCACTACTGACTCATCCCAACCAAAGAAGATTCCAAAAGACTTCTAGATTCCTCTATCCCATTCACTCCCAAAAAACAAGTGACCCACTAATTCAGAATAAGGTGACCTGTAACACCAGCATCTGGACACAATATTAACACCCATATGTTGCATGTTTTCATCAGTAGGCAGTTCTTTGTTTCTTACATGCCACAAAAGAAAATTAAATTTGGAAGGAATCCCTTTGTACCATAGAGTAACTCCCTAGGGATCATTGTCTGTTGTGACCCTTGTCACATGAATGAACTCCTTTATAGAAAAAATTCCCAAAGATGAACCTATAGAAACAAGTTTATGAGGATCATCACTAGTGAAAATATTGTAGAAAACAGAAAGCTAAGTCTCATCTAGAATAGCCTGATAAAAACAAGTATATCCACATGATTCACTGAAAGACATGCCCGGAGTAGGACATACTAGAAAATATAGCCTACCAACCCCCCAATCATGCTGCCAGAAATTAATATTCCCTTTTCCCACTAAACACTGAGAATGATGATTTAAAATCTCCATCAGAGGCTGAATCAGATTCCAAATCTTGGAAAATATGGACCTCTGATCACACAGATATTTACCATATATTTCTTGCATATTCCTGCTCCAAAGATTCTGAAATTCCAATGCTTCCCATGCCAACTTTGCATGAAACCCCTGCATTGTTGTAGAAACACTCCTCAGGTTAATACCCCCTTCAGAGAGACGTCTTGACAGCCATTTCTGTAAAGCCCAATGATGCCTGCCTTCCATATGCCCATCCCAAATAAAGGACACCGTAATCTTTTCCAATTTTACAATCACACTTTTAGGAATCTTCATAGTAGAAAGGATTTGCATGGTAAGGGAGACCAATAAACTATTCACTAAAGTGATATGACCACTGAAGGATAGAAACCTATTTTTTCAGTTCAGAATTTGCCTAGAAATCTTGCATATGATTTTATCAAAGTGATGTACTCTAATAGATGAGGGAATCATTAGGGCCCCAAGATACTCTATGGGAAAGGATCCCCTCTCCATACTCAATATAGCCACCAAATCCCTAACCCTTAAATCAGACAACTTCCTGGTTATGTAAAAGGGACTTTTCTGTTTGTTCACCACCTGACCACTCCATTTGCAATAATACCCAATGAGGCTGACCAAACCCTAGAAAAAGTGTTTAATAACATTAATAAAAACAATGGTGTCATCAGAAAACATTAAGTGAGATATACCCCTTGTAGAATTCGTATTCTGTTATGGAAGTACTTTACCCAAATCGATGCTTTGATTAGTAAAATAGCTGAAAACATTTTGAGAGAGAATGAAAATAGTGGGGGATAGAGGATCACCTTGTCTAAGGCCACAAAAAGCCTTGAAAAAAAATCAAATTTCTTACCCATAAAAGAGGTATCAATCCAAGAAGAGCTAAAACAAGGGAAAAGTGGGTCACTAGACCACCTCTAAAATCCAATACAAGTCGAGAATCTGAGAACAAAACTCCATTCAACCATATCATAAGCCTTAATAATGTCAAGATTAACCACCAGATTTCCCCCAAAGGACCTTTTATTAATTATGCTAACCATTTCTTGGACCACTCCAATTGCGCCCTGAATTGATCTCCCTTTAATGAACCCATGCTTCTCCGGATCCATCCAAGAGTCCAAGTGAGTAGCCAGTCTTTTATTAAGAATACTGGCTAAGATCTTATAAGGTACATTGCACATACTAATAGGCCGGTACTGATCAATAGACTGGGGAGTACTCACATTAAGAATAAGAACCACCTTGGTTGCACAAGCAATCGAGGCAAGTTCCCACCTCGGAAAAAATCCTGGACAGCTCTCACCACCTCCCCTTTAACCACTTCCCACATCCCTCTATAAAAAGATCCAGGGAAACCATCCAGCCCTGGAGCACTATCTAGATTCAAAGACCAAACTACCTCACGAACTTCCTCCTCATCCGAATACCTCCTAAGGCCCTCATCAACATCCACCAAGACACATCTTGGAATGCCCTCAAATATTTCAGCATCACCTCTCGGATACCCTCCTCCCATACCTAGGATGGGTGCAGCCAATAGAGATTTAAGAGCCCCATTCACCATTCCCCCAACATCATCACAATCACTAGTAAAAGATCCATCTTCTCTACAAATATTGGGCCTCTAAACATGACGATGTTCTCTCATACAAGCATGAAAATATCCAGAATTTCTATCTCCCTCCTGAAGCCATTTAACTCTGGCCCCCTCTCTGGCCAACCGCTCCTATCTCAGCAGTCTATCAGTAAGCTTGTCTTTTTTATTTCTTAATTAAATAAATAAAGACTCATCCCAAACTTGTTCCAAACAAGTCTTCATAAATTCCACCTACTCACTAATTTCAACTAGCCCCTGATCCCTGCCAGGAATCTTTTTCTTCTAGGTAGATAGAATATTTTTAAGGCGCCTCAGCTTGCCATGGAGAATTCTCCATGGGTTCCCCAAAAATTGAAGATCCCAAGATTCCCTAACAACATCTGAAAAGACCAGTTCCACCATCCATAGTTTTGAAAAAACACCATAATCCTCCCTGCCAGCCCCTGCACCAAAGGAAATATAGATATGGGAATGATTAGATAAAGACCAGACCAGATGAACAACTTTGGAATCCTGAAAAATTGAAATGGAATCAACATTCAACAAACATATATCAAGACGATAATAATTTCTTCTCCCTCCACGTTGATTGTTGCACCAGGTGAAAGTGCTACCCTAAAATCCAGCATCCAGAAGGCCATTTCTAGCCATGAAAGACACAAAATCATGTCTAGCATTCCTAGGAAAATCACCTCCCCCTATCTTCTCCTATGGACCTGCAATAATATTGAAGTCGCCTCCAACAATACAAGGAGAATACTCAATATTAACATAATCAAGTTCATGCCACAATGAATCTCTAACATTCGCATCGCACTTGGCATAGATGAAGGAAAAAATAAATCTCTGATTCCCAACTGAAATCCTGGTAGTTAGAGACTGATCTAAAGCGCGTAACAAATCAATCAACACACGATCCTTCTGAAAAAGCTAGATATGAGAGTTTGGAGGATCTCTATAAAGAAATCCACAAACCTTGAGTTTTCTTGCATATTCATTGATCTTATTGGATTCTTGTTTTGGTTCCAATATAACAACTATTGAATCCTAATTATTGCTGAGCTCATTATTTATGAAATCCGCCTTTGCTGTAGCCCCAAGAACATGGGCATTCCAGATTAAAAACATATAGTTTAAAGTGAACTCGTCTGGCTATGGACCCTGACTCATGGCCCTCTGTACTCTGAGACAATTTTGAAGAACCCATCGCACCCGCTTTTGATTGTGATCTTGTTTTAACACCAGAATTCACCATAGAGACCAATCCCCCTATAGAAAAGCCACCACTGGAATACCTCTATATACAGGGCTCTGGAGACACGAAACTCTGCCCATCTATCAAAATAGAAACCACCATAGAGGGTGAAGAAGTTAACCATGGAGAGGTAGTGGGAGAATCCAATGATGCCATAGGTGGAGAAGACGACACCACTGAAGGAGAAACCACTGCCAGATGAGGTTGTTTCCTAATCCCAGGAGAGGGCTCAACATTGAGATTAGACGAATCAGACTCCAATATAGTGATCTCTGAAATACAGCTTCGAAAAGGGATCCAATCCCTTAAAACTAAACAAAATGCAGAGGAACAGCTGGGAACCATTCCCCTAGAGAGAACCTTGAACGGTAGTAGGACCCCAGAGCCCTCGGCCCTTCCATGCTTGATAGAAATCAGCTCACGAGAAGCATAAGACAACCCATCATCAATATCTCTATGCCTGGAGGTAGAAGCCTCCGATGTTTGAAAAGAGGGGACTGAAGCTACACCTTTACCCCTATCACGCCCCTCTGATCCTGAAGGCACATGCGGATGAGTCTGATGAGAGAAGGGCCTCGAAACTCCATCTGCAGAAATATCTTCCTGACGAGAAATTCGATAAATCTGCAACGTATGACCAAAAATATGAAAATGAGTACAGAATCTGAAAAAAAGGATAAACCAGATCCTACTGATGATCCTTCAATCCTTCAATTATGAGCATGAGATGATCCTAAATCGGTTGAGCAACATCTAATCCCATACAAATCCTTGCCACCAAGGTCTCCGCCAGCCTAGACAAACGAGCATCAGCACAGAGGAAGACCCCCAACGAATCCCAAATAGCTTTAAGGAAAGCCTCATTCATCAACGGAAAAGGTAACACTGGGAGATAAATCCACACCGCTGCCTTTGAACATTCACGGCCATAGTGATTGTCCATGGACCACCAAGAAAGAGAGAAATGCCATCTCCCCACGGACCGCACACCCCTACACCAAGCCTTCACAAAATCTGGCCTAGAATCCAGGAAAACACAGAAGGATTTCCGGTCCAAAATAGACACTTTTGCAGGAAGATCTAAATGCCATCGTGCCACACAATCTTGAAAAACATCTAGGGGAGGTTTATCAACACCAAAACGCGCCGCCAAATTCCACTGTAGATCCTCAGATGCCGCTGTGAAAGATGTCGTCGAAACATGAATAACCATAGACGCATTATCTGAGAAATAAGACGAATCCACTGGGACGCCTGATGCACCAACCTTATCCCTATCAAAGGCTGGGGTAGGACTCAGAAGAACCTCCTTGAACAATGGAAACTGGGGACAAACAGGACCGCCACTGGCTGCCAGAGAGCCCAACGCGGAGGAAGAAATCCCCGATGGATTTGGATCCGCAGACGGGAGAGACATTTGTTCATTTTTTGGTCGAGGTTCTCCTGGGATTATTCCCATATCTATACTTTAAAAATATAAAAATATTGGATCCTTCTCATAATTGATAATGTTTCAAGATCTTTTCTACTTAGAGAATCATCCTCTTTATTTTCTTTACTATAATAGTAGTGGATTGAGTAGTCGGAATCCTTGATAAGATCTAACCATATTCACTGGTGTATATTAAGATATTTCTACGTGAATATATATTTGAGGATCTTATGATAAATATATATATCTCACACTTCTCCCCATAGAGATGATTTTTCCATATTTTGAATGTGAAGATCACAGTCTCCAACTCTAGATCATGAATATAATAATTTTTCTAATGAATATTCAACTATCTTGAGTTGTAGGCTATCAATTTATCATTTTTCATCTATACAAATACGAATCACTTATTTGAAGCATCACGATAAACCATAAAGAGTTCCCCAACTATTAGAAGTGTGAGTACTATCTTGGTGATAAGCCTATTTTTTAACTCTTTGAATAATCCTTCACATTCACTAATCCATAAAAGTTTTTCTCCCTTCCAATTAAGCTTGGTTAGTGGGTTAGAAAATCATGAGATGTTATTCAAAAATCATCGGTAGTATCCAAATAGACTAAGGAAACTACAGATCTTCATTATATATGTTGGCCTAGGAAATTCTTCGATTGCCTTTATCTTGGAAGGGTACACATATATTCCTTTGTGGGCGATAACATGCCCCAAGAATGATACTCCCTCCATCAAAAACTCACATTTAATGTACTTTTCATAAATTTTATCTCTTATTGAAGTATTTATCATAGTATTCAAATACTCCTCATATTCCTCCTTTGTCTTCTAGTATATCATAATATCATCAATAAATACTACTATAATTTTTTGAGGTAATATCTAAAGACTCTATTCAACAAGTCCATGAATGTTGTTGAAGCATTAGTGAGTCTAAAAGGAATCAATATAAACTCATAGTGTCCATAACTCATTCAAAAGTTTGTATTGGGAATATCTTCTTTCCTTACCTTTAATTAGTGATATCCCAACCAAAGGTCCACCTTAGAAAAATACTTGTCCCTGCGCATCTGATCAAACAATTCATCTATCCATGGAGTGGGATAATTTTTCTTTATCATGATTTTGTTGAGACCATAATAATAAATGTATAAGTGCATTGATTCATACTTCTACTTGATGAAGAGGACTGATGCACCCCATGGTGAAGCACTCAGGCATATAAAACCCTTGTCCAGACTCTCTTGTAACCACTTCTTCAGTTATTCCAACTAAATGGTGTCCATTCTATAAGGTATCATTGATATAATAAGAGATCCATGAATAAGTTCAATTGATAACTCAACCTCTCAGTTTGGGGGAAGGCCAGGTAATTTTTTAGGGAACACATCAGTGTAGTCCCTCACAATGGGTATGTATTTGATCATGATTCTCCCCCTTTTCTCAAACATTTGAGCTAGATATTCTTGATCATAAGTAAATAATATCCACAATTGAGATGATAATTATGAAGGATATTAACCCTCCTCATTAAAATTTCATGGAATTAGAGGATTCTTTTGTATGTGAAGAGTGATATCTCGTTCATGATAGTTGATGTTGGATTTGTATAAAGATAGACAATCCATGCCAAAAATATAATCAAAATCCACCAAATGAAGTAAGATAAGATTTTATGGGAGGTTAAGTCCACAAAAATTAACTCGAGAGTAATTGTATAATTTTAATGCAATAATTTCCCCATTTTATATTCTCATAGTTAACTCAACCTCTGTATTTTGAGGTGGTGTTTGAATTGTTCTACTAAACATGAAAGATATGAAAGAATGCACTCAAACAGAATCAAATAGTAATTTTTCTATTCTATAATGAATAAATAGAATACCTCTCACCACGTCATTATTAGGCTCCACATCAACAGTAGTGATGACTAAATATTTCCCTTGCTCCTTTTACTTTAATTGATACTAGCACTAATTACACTTGAGGAAAGCATAGAACCATGGGTGGTTTTCTCCTTTCGTCCACCAAATTTTTTCACTTCTTCATCTCTCTCCAACATTCTTGAGCTTGGTGGAATTCTATCCCACACTTGAAGAATTTCCCCATCCCTTTGAGGAAATTTCCATGATGCTTCTTCCCATATTTTTGATATGTTAGTGGTTGATTTTTCATTCTACCATTTTCATTAGATCCCCCAGCTCGAAACTTTATCTTTAACTTCTTATCTCCACATCGATGGGACCATTATCTAAACTTCATATACAATTTTAGATCACATTGAACAACTTATTCATAACTCCAAAAGTCTCAAATTTATATATCCTTTTAAAGGTGTGTTTTTAAACCACTAAAGAATCTATCTATTTTTCTATCATTGTTGATAAAAAAACCTTAAGTTTAACTTTAAATACTTAAAAAATTTAATTCATAAGCTACGATAGACTCAAATTCATTTTTATTCATCTCTAAGAATTATCACTCCATATTTTTATGAATAGTTTGATGGGAATACTTATTAAGAAATATCTTCTTAAAGTCTTCCCACTCCATCTATTCAGTTTCATCTTTTGTCTTCGTGTTCTTAATCAATTCTTACCATTGATCTACCTCTCCATATAAATGATAAAAATCCAGAGTCGCCTTATCCATATCAGAATAGCAAAGCACAAAAACAATATTCAACTTTTAGTAGACCCACTTTTCCATTACTAATGGACCATAAGATCCACTAAACTTTGGTGGTCTTTTCCACATAAAAGACTCGATAGCTATTTTATCCCTATTTGGTGAAGGATGATTTTCTACATTACTCAAGTTATTATTAATATCCTGAGATATCTAAGTAAGTTTCACCATGAAATTTTGAACTCCACCCCTAAGGCATTTGGGATTTCATTCTGGCAATTGTTTCATTGTCCCTTACATGGGTTATTGGCCTTCTTTATCTTAGTTCCCACCATTTCCTAAAATAAAAAATGTTTAAATAAAGCATTATTCAACAAGTCATAAATGAATAATTTATTACTTTGTGAAATTAACTCTAAATACATATCTTGTGGGATCGTTATGTTTAGTATTTTCTAAAAAAATCTTCTTGGGTGATTACATTTAATTACTCTCATACTAATTTTTTTCACTAATGTTATCTAATCCTAATTCCTAAATTAAATAAACAGTTCTATGATACCAACTATAGTAACCCTTCTTTTCTTACATTATTATTTCATCATTTAAAAGATAAACAATATAATAGTGTTACAAAACCAGGATCCAAAGGTTTAGTGTTATGGGACTATTAGGACCATACATTACATTTAAAAATAAAACATCAACATTAATTTAATTCCTTCTTCTCTAGATTCTTATTTTCCCTCATGTTCTCCTAAGTATAATTAGTCACCTGAGGATATACATCAAATAAAGGGGTGAGCTGAAAGCCCAGTAATAGGATAGATAAGAACATAAATCAATATAACATGGGTAATAATAATAATAATAATATCATGATAATATTATAATAATCATAATCATGAGAGGAATAATTAAATAAAAACATGGAATGTGGTGATGTATAAAAATGAAACATCATGACTTAGTGGTCTACTACCACACATATTTGTGAACAAAGATAACATCATGTTCATGCATAACATATGTGAATAATCATAAAATCATCATTATGAAAAAATATATCATTATATTCATGCATATTTCATATTATCTCATGAGATACATCACATTACCCAATGCATTATAGCACTATATAATTCCTCGCTCACCCATCACAACATAACATTTACATAATCATGCTTGCCACATAGAATGTATATCAATCATGAACATAAATTAAACCAGGGAAAGGAATGATTTTCATGAGGATTTAATAAAGCACACATTCATGAATAAAATTTGGGGTTCTCAAAATAAAAGTGAATAACTTGCGTTCTATAATAATCATCAATCTTGAGTGAAGAAGAAACATTTTCAAGAGAAGTAAAAAAGTGTATTTTTTTAAAAAAGAAGCGTAATTTTGGAAAAGATTTGTATTTTCCATAAAATTAGATTGGAAACATGTATATACTTTAAAATAAAGGCTAAATGAAATTTTAAGAACATAATATGAACATTCATACTTTAGAAGAGATAATAACCCAAAAAAGGAATTGGGTTCGATAATCTCCTTACATTAAGTCTAAATGATTTCTTCACTTTAACATCCTGAATAATAAAATTATATTCATTAATTACTAAATTCATAACCTATTTTACATTTATTTGTTTCATTATAATTTTATTAAGTTTTTTATGGCCATTTTGATGAGTTTTAGTGTTTAATTTCATCATTTAGGGGTGTTCATTTTCTTTATTTTCATGGTTGATTCACTTGTATAAATGTATGGAAGATTGTGTAAAATGAAGATAATTATACATAATTAATATTATATTTTATTAATGAACATCTAGAATTTTAATTGGTATTAAATATAATTTTTTTCAATATAATAGGATTATTTATTAGATAAAATTTTAATGATAATAGTTTAGATTAATTTGGCATTTTTTATCACAACAAACTCGTTTTGTTTTATTATTTTATATTTTTTATATAAGTTAGTTCCATAACATAAAAAAGGTTATAAAAAATAATTTACAACATATTTCAGCCATTACAATGGTTTTAAAACCATATTTGAAGTCTATAAAGGAAAATGAAAACTTTTCATCCTTGAAGGTGACAAAAAACACCTCACAGATGATGTTTCCATTTTTAGAATAAAAGGGAGAGGAGAAGAGGTTTGATGATGGATTATTCCATTAAAATAATAACATTAAAGTATATATAAGATACTGAATTTATAAGGACACTTGTATTGGGGATATTGGTAAAGAATAAGAAAATAAAATAAATTTAAAGGAAAATAAAAGAAAATAAAGAGGATTTTACCTCTTGAATCCTTCTCCTTGAGAGCCATATTTGGGGGGATTGTTTTTGGTATTTTGTTGAGAAAAAAGGCTCCTAGAAGTGGATAAGAGTATTAGTAATAGTATTGGGTATAAATTGGACAAACTTAGAGGCTTGGAAGTTGTGAGTAGAAGAGGTGGTGAGGGGTGGTATTTATAGTGGATGAGGGGTGTTTTTTATTATTATATTTGTTAGTTCATTATTTTGGATCATGATTATGAATAATTTTAAAATTATCACTAAATATATTAAAATAATGAAGTAAAGTTCTATATTATGTTCTTACATCATCCATACATCATCTATGACTCAGTAATTCATATATTTATTAAATACTATAAATTATTGTATTTAACTATTTACCAAAAAATCAACTATTTAAGAAAAATATCAAAAATTAACCATAACCATTTTTGATGTTTATAAATAAAAAATTTACTTAATTTTATAATTTTTTTAAATGTGAGAAAAGTTTCTTTTAAATAAAATTATCACTTATTTGGAAAATAATATTTTTTAAATTATAACTGATTTTATGACACTTTTATAAATTACTTAAGGTCTCATAAAATTGTCTTATAATCATAAGAAAACAAAATAAAAATTGATGAATTAATTTTATAATAATAAAGTTTATTTTAAATCATTTTATTAATTATAAAATTTTAAATAAATATTTATAACTTTTAAAAATACTAACACCTAATTTATCATTTCAAAAATGTTTATTTACTTATACCATGATGTAAAAATAACATATTTTCTTTCATAAGATACTAAAATATTATTTATACTTTCATAGGTTAAGTTACTATTATATTGGTCAAATTACTATTCTTAATGGTTACATTACTATTCCAAAGTTCAGTTACTATTTCATTGGTATAGGTTCCTTAACTTCTATAAATACCTCTTATTCCATTCATTATTCATTTATAAAGTTTGTATTGTGTTATTTATTTTATTTTAGGTGATTTATACCATATGGAATAATTATAAGATGAGATTTTCCATTGATAAGATTCTTGGTTGTTACATTGTTACCACTTCACTTGGTGTATTACTTATCATTTTTTACATGGTACATAAATATGAATTATACATGTATGAAATAAAATGACACAAAAACTTATATGATAATCACAAAAATTGGATTCTCATGAATTTTATTTATGTCACATATTGTTAAGTCTTCAATTGATGTATTAATCAACATTTTCTATTTACATGATTATGACACAACCACTTTTAGGATAAGCACAACATATGCCACTCTCAACCATTCATGTTATGATTTAATTACTTATCAACATTTCTTAGAAAAATAAAAAATAGTCAAAAAGATTATTTTATAATACAAAATATCTAATCTCGATGTAATCTTGGAATCTCTAGTTATTCTCATGAATTTTTAGAATTCAATTTTCTTATATTTTTTAAATAATTATCTTAAATAAATTATTATTGTTGGATATTTATTATGTTTTTTTGGTCATAAAAGAATTTATTGATAATGACTTCATTTTTGGGTTTTTTCAACATTTATAGTTAAAATATGGAGAATTATTATCTTTACTTATAGAGTTTTTTATTAGTTGGGTGGTAGGTTCTAGGTCTATTTTATTACCATATTTCTTGGGATTAAATATTTATTCAATGCAATTTTTATTATTTTATTGAATTATAATGTGTGTATAATGGTTAAATTCATGGATATTTTATTATTCTCTCTGATGAAGGCTTTCATAGAAAATATGAACATTAAATCATGGAAAATATTAGATATTATATCAACTGAATATAAAATCCAAATTCAAACTAGAGGAAAATAAGGGATAGAATAGAAATATTCAATACCCATATCTATAGTATCTACATACTATAACATCTTACATCAGGGTAGAAACAATGTTTAGGGAATTCTTATCATTTCATGGATTGTTTTCTTAAATGAATGAATTTAAATAATCATTTCATTTAAAGTGGAAAAAATTGTAGAAAAAAATAAATTAGAAAGATGAATATTTAATTTAGTTGTTGGATGAGGTCATGTTTTTATTTACATCGGTAAATTTTAGACTTCTATGAAAAGAATAAACATTGATAAAAATGGAAAAAAATTAGTGCTTCCCATCATGTTAATAATATAATGACCTAGATATCTTAATGGAATAATTTTTAGGATGCATAATGTTGTTTTATAATTTATAATTAAGGTTTATTCTTTATTTCACTACATATTAATCAAAAAATTCAATTCTATCTCATCTTACATGACCATTTTGAGAAGATCAAGCTTGAAAGAAAGAGAGGGATGCTGGTTTTTTCTATTCTTCTTTATATTTTAATACTAATTTAACTATGGTATTATTTTATGTTGTGTCACTGGTAACCTAAACAATATAGAATACATAAGTGTCCCCTAAAAAGATATTAATATTTTGATAACCTAGTTTAAAATTGTTATTAAATATACTGATGTTTTTTAAAAAACATCATTGATATTTGGCATGAATAATGTTTTTTACCTCATGTAAAAAAAATTAATTGAAATTGAGATTTTATATATGGGATATTTCCTATATTTATTATAAAGGTTTTAAGTATCCTTGAAAAAAATATATAAAGGTTAGTAGTCTATACTAAGAAAATTATGCATTCATTGTATTGTAATTTCATGGTTGCATACTTTCTGAAATATAGGTTTTATTTATATTGAATTATAGGTGTTTCTATTGATATTGAGGGATTGTTTGTATGTGTTTAGTAAAGAAAAGATAACGTTTATACATGACTAAAAACTATTGATATTTTTTAACGGTTATGATAAATGATTTAGTATAAGTGTTTTATAATTTCTTGAAAAAGTATTTTTCTGATATTTAAGTAGGTTTTTTTATGAAATATATATGAAAATTATGTGAAAGTTTTTTTAGAAATAAATTAATAATTATGCTATATTTGGTATTACTTATTAAAAAACATTTAGAGTACATATTAGTTTTGATAAATTCATATGTACAAGTGCTTTCAAATTTCATTAAAATCTGTTTCCTGAAAATGTGTTTATTCATATATTATAATCGAGACTAAATTTTTTATTTATATTTACTTATACTTTAACTGGATATTCTTATTTCTTTATCTATTAACAAGTTTATCAAAAAAATCTCATTTCATAACAAAAATATATATTAGTTGAGTTTTATTTTATATATTTGTTTGATCAAAATTTTCTTTCTCTTAATTTTTTTTTTATCTAGACATGTTTTATAAGCACCTATCTATAAAATATTTAGTCATGTAAAAAAGAATACTTTTAAAAATAAAATGTATAATTAAGTAAATATAATGTATGGATTATTCCATTTTTGAATTGTTTTATTATTTTGGATGAGTATGGGACAAAATCTAAATTCAATTAGTTAGTATTAATTTTAAATATATTTTGTGATAAGAAATTTTAAAAATGCATGAAATATGAAGTCTTGTGTAAATGTTACTGTTTGTTGTATAAATATGAATACGGATAAGAGTTGGATTGATCTTCCAAATTTAACATCTAGAGAATATTTTGAAAGAATTATATAGTTTATTGATTTCACTAGAGTATTGAAAAGTTACTACATCAGTTTTCTATGTAGAAAATGTAAAAAAAATATCAATTAATATGAGATACCATAAGACATAACCTATTATTGAATAGTTTTATGAAATGTTATAAGAGTTTGGCTCATCACGGGGAAGAATATATTCATTTTCATCATACATAAACAATTTAAATGTATGTTGATGCGGGGATGACTGGTCCAATTCATGAAATGATTAATAAAATGGTACATGAGATGGCTCCTAAAGACATTAACATCCAAAATTTTGAGGCTGGTGAGATCAATCTGCACTCTGGTGTAGATCATGATTCGTTGGGGTTTTATAAAATACTTGATGATTCACAAACTAAATTATATTCTATGAGTGGTTTCCCTTATATTTATTTTCCAATTGGGTCATATCATATGTGGGCCACATATATTTTCATTGACTACTTGTGACTAGGATTCATTCACCTAGGATACATTATATCAACCATGGAGGGAAGTTCAGTTAAGATGACCATTTTAGTTTCCAAGCTATGTTTAAAAAATACTAATATGTGTGATATTTTTTTCCTTAAATAGAATAATATGAGAGTGTTCCGAAAATAATTTTTGGCTAGTGTGTATGTCCAAATTTTTTAAAATGTGAAAATATCATAATGGGAGAGTCAAGAGGGAGCACTAAGTACCAAATGTGGGTGCCCTAGACATTTTGTACAGAGTCCTGAGAGGTGTTCTCCCATCTCAGTGGTGTGAGTTAGTTTCATATTGGTCTAATGATGCTGTAATAGTGAGCCTATTTATTTTGGTTTATATATTTTGAGGAATGTGTGACATTTTACATGTTTGAAATTTGAATTGATTAAATGTAGGAGGTTCCAGCACATCATTAAGAGAATCATGTATTGTCGGGACCACCTCATTGCCTTGGGAATTGTCACATGTCCCAGATTCGTCATGATTTATTTATTTATTACTTTTTAAATTTTTATTATTTATTATGTTATAAATTTATATTTATATCTCATTGGTATATAGTTACGGGATCAAGGTGCACCGAATGATAAAATGTTGGTGTGTATGATGACTCATGATCAAAATGATCTGGTGGTTTCAACTCTTATAAAATGTTCTTGTTCTAATTATAAATACTTATACACATATTTATATAAATATATATTTATATTTATATATTACACAGTATCAATTTGATCATGAGTTAGAGTTTTTTCTATAGGACCTATGAAAACATTTCATGTGAAGGGATGAGATATTCCATCTCATTATTGGTTGTGGTGGTCATGGATATAGTTTGACATATGGAACAAGGATTCCTTATTATATAGTTTCACTAACTAAGGCTATGGCTCTTGTTTTTTTGGGATGAAACAACAAGTTGTAGATTTGGAGGCATGAATGCATGCTTCTAAGGAGGTAAATGTGAAGTTGTTAGCTATGGTTATACCACTCTGGAAATATATGTTCCATGGTGATGGTGTAAAGGATCCTACAATGTAGGTTTATACTGAACTTATATTAAATTCATTATTATTAAATTCATAATTTTTATTTATTTTAGGCCCATTCCACATCGAATAGAGGTAGCATCCATGGTCCTGCATGACACATCATATTCAAGAGGTGTGTTTTGTTTTATCTTTCTGATTTCTCATTCAAATTGATTGTCTCATTTTGTTTTTGTATTTTTAGAAAAGTCCCAAATCAAATTTACATTTTCATTAAAATTAATTTTTACCAATTAGGGATTCAAAACCAACTAAATAAATTTATATTGATGAGAATACTTAGGAAAATAATTAGTAAGTGATTTTTTATCTTTAAATTTCAATTGCGCGTCACATGTGGAGAATTCAAAAAGTTAGTAGTTAGATAACTTCTATTACATATTGAACTCATCTCCATAATAAAGAGAATATTCCAAAATATATTTTCATCCATTTTGGGAACTCATAGTATATCATAGGTAAAGTGGAAGTGTTATTTTTAAATGATAATTGGTTGGGAATCTTGTTATATTTCCCCTACTACATGAATCTACATATGAAATTCTGAGAGCCTAGTGATTTTTTCATCCTTACTAAGGCAGTCCTCAATGTTGAATCAAGGGAATTATTCAATGGAATCTTCTTGGAGGAAGAACCCAACCACTGTGTTGTTACCCAGTATTAGTTAGGCAGTATCAACCTGAAAGATTATTGAAAAGTAATTTATGTAAATTCTCAATAAGAGAATGAAAAGTGGGGTGAAACCCATTGGAATAAGTACATCCATTCCAAGAATAGATACCTATATATAATGCTATCCAACACTAGAGAGTCCAGCATACTTATCATTTCAATTATTTTTTGCAACCATAAAATTAGTTATATGGTGATATTTTCTTATATAAATACTGATCTAGGTTCATTATAAATTTCCTTGCATATTTTTTTAAAAATATCCTCATCTTCAATTCACTTTTAATATTTATTACAACATGGTTCAATGAAGATGTTTTTTCTTCGAACACTAGATAGTATAATAATAATTCTTTTTTATAGGTTTCCAAACCATATTGATGAGCTATAATGACTTTAGAAACATGAAAACTATGAAACCTACATAAATATATTATGAATATAAAAGATATTAATGTGTAATTTTTCATTATACCACATCTTTTAGTGGTAGAAATGATCTATGTTGTAACTTCAAAATTCATCTTTTGACATAAAAAAACATTAAACTCCATTATCTTTCCACTTTATTGAGTTCATAGAGAAATTTATTCTATTTAAAAAATATTTTCTAATTCCCTTATTCCATCAAACCTATTTATTTTATCATGTATATTTATTCTAATAAATATCAATGATGTAAATTTATATTTACATCTATATCTTCCGTGTACTCATATTATGATTCCACTATTATTAAAACTATTTGGTTCGTTTCAGGTTTAAATATCAATGAGAACATATCTAAGAAATCAAACCCATCTTATCATTGAATCCCCTTTACCACTATGAATGTCTTGAACTGCTTCACCTCATCAACTTCTTCCATCAAATGATAAGCTGTTTTTTTCCAAATTAATCATTTCCATTATTGTATGTCAGTATAATACAATGTTTCACTAGACTTTAATGATTTTATTTCATAATTATTTATTAACTCCCATTATTTTGAGTCACTATATTTTTATTCTTATTTTTGGAATTCAGTTTTCCTTATATCTATTAAAATAAGTAAATAAATGTTATCTTAGAATGACTGAACTGGTCAATTGATTTTGGTTGATCTTCTCAACTAAATAGGCTTCTCTATTTTTTATAAATCTTCTCTAAATCTTCTAGACCCCCAAAATCTTGTAGTCTAACATGATATTTATCTATCACTAAACATTATATAATATCATTCAGTTTCCCATAATAATATATTTAGTAATTTCTTTTAGGATCTCAAGATATTTGTCCTTTCCATTTTTTTACTAATATCAACTTATACTATGATATTGGAATAATTTTAATTAACATCTATTTTCCCATGTTCTGATCCTTCTAGAAAATCTCCTCATTATATTGATAATCTAGACTCTAGAAGAATATTCAATTATTATAATCCCATAGAAAGATTCAAATTGTTTATCTTCATATCCAATGAGAAAATAAAACTATTATTATTCTTAAAACATGTCATGAATCATAGCATTGACCTGAATATATTCCTTGATTCTAAAGAAATAATGATGGTTATCATCATGATTTTACCATACCACTACCCATATAAATGATCCTATTGGGTTTAGCATAAGATATATTTTCTTGATCAAGTTTTATAGATATGGAAGTTGAATCCCAAAATGTATCGCATGGGGGATAATATATGGATACAAAACAAACCAAACTATATAGGAGCTCTATTGGATAAAGTGAGTCCCCCTCTCTAGACCTCAAAGTAGATGATATTAGAAATTGATATGTGTTTATTATTTTTATTCTTTAAGTGAAAATTATTCGACAAATTATCATTTTCATTATCCTTTCACTATAACACAATCATTGGACCACGGTAATGCTTCTTAATTTCATATTACTCTTAATTATTTCTATAGTGAAACCAAATAATCTAGTTTGCAATCCCCCATGCCATTCCTTTCTCTAATATCACCTCTCTTCATTAAAGATGTAGGAAAACCCATCACACTATAAGAGGTCCCATGAAAACATTTATCACTTATAATTTTACCTTTAAACATCTTCATAGCTACCTCTACATAGGTTCATAGTTACCTCTATATAGCCTAAAATGTCATATTTCTTTGTTATAGCTTCTTTTAATTCTACAAAAATTATATCACATTATGGATTATTATTCATGAAAGATGGTACATCAACACAAATAAATACCCAAAAGTGAAAATAAACTCTCTGTATCAAATCAATATTCATACATCAAACCCCTATGGTGTAATTCCACCATTAAATGTCTAATTTCAGGTCATTATATGTATGTTTGCCATAAGAACTAGAAGTGTGAGTTTAACTAATGTTTGACATGATCCTCAAATTATCATATCAATTAAATCACATTGAATGGTGTGAGTTCACCAAAATTGGGAAGATAAATTGCATGGAACTAATCTAATTGATAGAGGATGCTAGAATCCTGAGTGTGAGAACTCGTAGAAAAATGTTACAATGCATATAATTAGGAATTAATTTATTTTTGTAGAGGATACAGTGGGGAAAATGTATGGGGAAGCTTTATGTAGATTTATATAAGTCTGATGTCGGTGAAGAAACTATAGAAGTTCATGAGTTCTATGAACATTGATTATGTATTATTGATGAATTTACTAGTGAAATAGGTAAATTTAGACTCATTAAAGTAATTTGGAGTGAAATAGAGATGACTTTAACTTGTTCACTGAGTGTTTAAAGTTGATGTAACAAATTTTAATGACAATCAGATTTTAATCATACCAATAAATGCTCATCCAAAAATGTATAATGGTGGCGATTAATGGATAAGAAAAAAAGGACTACTCTAAATAGTAGTATTTAACTACCTCTTTAAATTTTAGAAAAACTATTCATGGAAGAGATTACAATTAATGAAAAAAGGAATAATTGGCTTTGGTAGGAGGACCATATGGGTCCATCTATTTTTTGTAGGCATCATCAACACATGGATCACATAACTTAATTTCTAGGTATGATATAAAATGAAATTAATCCCTTAGATTTGATATTAAGTAATAAATCATGAAAAAATGTCAATATAACAAGAAAACACACTTGTATTGATATGAAGTTAAGGAGGAACAATCACTGAGACATTTTTGATCAGTAGGAATCAATGTTGCATCCATCAGATGTTTATGTCATTGGATATGACAGAAAAGAACAACTAGCATTGTCCTGTGTTATTAAAATTACATATCTCTCATTAGGGGGTCAAAAATAAACAAATGAATTCGAATTAACATGTGAATATAGGATAACATTACTTGAATCATATATGATCTATTGGAATAAACCATATTTCTAATTGATGCATGGATTGGTCGGTACAATTAAAATTTCATTTTCAAATTAATTACCATTTTTTTAATAATTATAAAATCTTTTTTTAGCGGTAAAAACCTACCAAAAGAGTTTCAATTAGCATGAAATCTTATGAAAATAATATTTAAGTCATTTAAAATATGTAGGAAGCACTAACATGTGGATTACATAACCAAATTGATCGGTATGACCAAAATTGAAGTTTATCTCTCATATTTGGAGTTAAGTGACAAATCATGTAAAAGGGATGAGTACCAAGAAAACAAAATTGTGTTGATATGAAATCATGGGAGAAATATCACCTTTTCATTTTGGATCTGAGGGAATCAATGTCGTATCTATCAGATGCTTGTGTTTCTTGATATGATGGAAAATAATCATTCACAATGTATTCTATTATTAAAATGACATATCTACCATTAGGGGTCAAAAATTAGAAAATGAATTTTGATTTACATGAAAATCTAGAAAAACAATCCTTGAATCATATGTGATCTATTGTAATCAACCGTGTGTTATTCCAATATCTGGATTGGTTGGTATAATTAAAATTTCATTTTCATATTAATTTTATTTTTTGTAATAATGGAAAACTCATGTGTGTAGGGTTTAAAACTGACCAAACACACTTTGATTAACATCAAATCCTAGGAAAATAATATTTAAGTTATTTAGAATCTGTAGGAAGCATTGACTCATGAATGAGATACTTGAATCTCTTGGTATGATCAAAATTTATGTTTGTCTATCAGATTTGGAGTTACATGAAAAATCACATAAAAGATTTCAATACTAAGAAAACGCACTTGGATTGACATGAAATCATGGGAGAAAGATTATCAATCCATTTGTTGATCTATTAGAATAAACTCTGCATTCATCAGATTCTCATGTTGCCTGATTTGATGAAAAACAATGGGTAACTTTGTCTAGTGTTATTAAAATGACATATCTCTCGTGAGGGGGTCAAAATGATAAAATGATTTTTGATTAATGTGAAAATCATGGATAACATTCCTCAAATAATATGTCATCTATTATAACCAACCACACGTCAATCTAATTACTAGATTGATTGGTATATAGTAAACTTGGTTTTCCACTTTTAATATTCATTGTTTAACTAATAAATTATGTAAATGGATATTTTAGATTATATTTTCCTCATTTCTGTATTTATGATTCTTTATGTTGTTAAAACTATATAGACAGTTTTTATTATTCTATATATATTAACTGAATAAATATGATGTATGTTAAATATATTAATTTTTATTTTATTTGTTTAATTGTTTTTTATCTTATCAATAGGTTGATTGATATAGAAGAATGGAAGGTATCTATAACTATTTGGATAACTATTTTTCTTAGAATGATTGTTTTTTATTTACTATTTCTTTGTTTTTGTTATTTGGGACTATAAAATTGATTTTTTTTAAAATAAATTCTCTAGGTTAGCGACCCCCTATGGCGGTCGCTAATATCATTACATTTCAAGGGAATTAGGGAATGCCTTTGGTGGTCACTACTTCCTTCATTTTTCTAAGGCATTAGTGATAGCCAAAGCAGTCCCTAATGTTCTTCCTAGATACTCTTACTATTTCCATTGGGGGAGGTTCTATAGATACCTCCTTTGGCAGTTGCTAATACCCTTTAGCATCAAACTAACCACAACCATCAAAAGAGGTTAGATGGCGGTTGATAAATCCCAACAGTGACAAGTTTTGGAATTCGCTAATGGTTGACTTTGTTGTAGTTCCTCCATGTAAAAAAAGAATTAATTCATTAAAAAAATAATTCCCACATCGATTTTTTATTTAAGGTTGTTGTTTTTTCTCCCTAGGACTAAGAATTGATGAATTATTTGTTTATTGTTTAATATTCTTATTTTTTTGGTATTTTCTCCATTAATTAATCAACACCAACCCAAATAATATTTGATGTTTGTTTCCTCACTTGTTTTGTTTCATTATATTCTCCCCAAGTTCATTGAATGGTCATCTTCTGTATTGAATTTGATCAAATATTTTACTATATCTAGAAACCAATCATTACACAATTTTTATTTGGAACAATAGACCATCACCGCATGTTTGGTTTTAGGATTTAATTCATGATGGAGATGTGATGATAGAAATGGTGATTTGATGATAGAGCAGGTAGTGGAGTTTCTATGAGTCTAATCCTGTGATGATTTGGGATAGTGATATCATGCAATTTTTTACTCAATGGTGTATAAAATCTGGCCACTTGAGACAAGGTATTCTTAGTCAACGCATATTTTAATTCTATGTGTGTGATTTCCAGATGGTGTGGTGGAGGAGATGAGACGAGATGATATGTATGAAGACTATAAGATTCTGGAAAATCCTAACATATACAGAATGTACTTTAGAAGAACCCATTCCATGTGAACCCTACTTTAATGGAATGTAGGTTTTATGTAGAAAGATAAATATCACATGCTATGTAACCTCGTTATACATCGTGAATGCCTTAATTAGTGACCCAACTTGTACCCTAGGGTATATGGGCATAGACATTACTAGTGTACAATGCTAGGACTAGATAAAACTAGCACAATTCAAAGGACATGGTCATTGACTTTTTTTGTGTACATGGGAATGCCTAGAGTACACCAAAATGGCATGAGAATAGTCTTAGGTAGGTTCGGCCTTAGCAGGACATGTTGTGTTTTCCTTTTATGTGGCATATACCCCTTTTAGGATTATTTGGAGCCCCATAATCTTTATTATAGTTGTGTATTAGTTTGGCTATGTTCACTTGGTCTATACTAATTAGTATATAGTGAGGAATTCTGCCTTGGGAAAAGGATGATCGATCCCCTCTATAGGTTAGTTTTGGATAGTGTTATATATCCCTCTATGTGGACCTAGGTGTGATTCTCTATCATTCTTCACTAGTTTTGGTCAGGTATCTGACTAAAGTTTAGTTTGTGTGATCCACATCCAAGTAGTTTATTGAGTAAAGGCTTAAGTATCCCCCAAAGCCCTTGGGTGTGACCCCCTACATGTGTATCAACATATTTTATGTTCTAGAGTGTACCTATTAATAGTAATACCTGAGTTGTGATTTATCTTCAACAAGTTTTACCTTGGAGGATCGAGCATGATACTAGGAATTCAATGAAGATGATACATTACATTGAGTCCTGGTTTCTATCATGAGAATATCAAGGTTGTTATTGTAAAACTATCTGATTAACTCACTACTATAATATTGAGTTGAATCACTTTGGATTAATTATGTTTGTTTATTTTAGGGTGTCCTACTATGAATGTTTATACTCATCCCTGTATAGGATCTTCTAACATGTGTACTTTATTATAAATATGATTGGACTTTTTATAGGGTTCTAGGATGATATAGAGCAAGTGGAACATAATAATACTAGAAAGCCTGTAGAAAGTTCTAGGAGTTTCATCTTATACTTAGTGTCCTTTTTATGTGTAGGTCATACTCCTTTATAGATTTACTGGGCTTGTATTTTGACCATTTATTTCTAATACTCATATCGCGCTCTAGTGTAGGATTTTTTTTATTCATGCATATTTAGTGCCAGTTTTTTTCTTTCTTGCATTATATTGGTGTTCGAAGATGTGTGTTTGTGTACATGTACCATAGGCTAAGGACTCCAATGCATTTTAAATGCCTACATAGAATTGGTTTCCATTTATTATCCAATTGGAGGTAGGAACGAGGTGTCAAAATTGGATTAATTCTATCTAGGATGTCCATGATAGGTTCGGTCATGACACCACTACTACTCCCCCACTGGTTTTCTTCTTTCTCTCAATGTCGTACATCCTGAGTAATCTCTATCCAAAAATTAAACCTACCCAAAGACACCCAAACTACTATATTATAACATTAATCTTGTGTATAACATCATCTCATCATCACATACCATGCAACCTATGCATCACATAATCTCGTAATCATATACCACATCTCCAGATAGTGACCAAGTAGTTTTTAGGAGCCACCAAAAATAGTATATTAAGTGTAATACCTCAATCCATCAAACCCATACACGAAATAACTATAATAAGACACATGATATTATATCTAGTGATACATTAGTGTCAAATAATGAAAATACATTATTTCCATCTTCACATGTATATCAGAAAGATAACCACCAATCATACCTACATATAATACTATCCGGAGAATGAAGTAGGGAAATATGGGGTAGTCAGGTATCTTTTCCTCACCAACCTAGATGTTGGGTAAAACACCTTATTAGTGACCAATGGGTGTCAACATCCCTACTAAAATGGGAGGGGTAGAAAATTAAATTACATGACATACATGATATGTATAGCTCGCAACCACACTATGGGAAATAACCTAGCCTTAGACCCACTTGAAGCTATCATCTCTCATACACCCAGTTTCCACTACTAAGGACTAGATATATTATATTCACTAAAGCATTCAAGGAATTTAAATTAATTAAATCTTTCCTTTATAGATTTCATAAATCATAAATTACCAACCATGTCTATGACCTCCTATAAGTATCCAACTGATCCCATGGCACTTCAAGATTTATTATTTGGAATTCCATCAGGATCTAACCCATGGGATTAATCCATTATTATCATTTTCATTCCATAATCTAGGTACTTCAGTAAAAATCCTATACTACTATATAAGATATGAATAAAACTTGAACAACCATCTACCTCAAGAAGTGGGGAAAGGAATAAAAGAATAAGAAACCCAACCATCTAGAATTTAAGGTAGATTTATTTTCAACAAATCCTCTATCTTTCAACACAATAATCAGAAAGAAAATATTCAACATGTTCCATCAGTCATGGATCCATACCCAACACCACTATGCATATCTCCATGTATCCTTCCATAATAGGCAACAACTGCTACCGCATACCCAAGACTCCCTGCCCATATCCCTTTAAACATTAACCATCCATGGATCAAATCACAATACACAACAAGTCTCACATCTATAGAAAACATAGATGAAAAAAAAAACAAAAAAAAAACGTAGTTATAAAGGAATCTAGTCCCTAAAAACATGTAATTGAACCATCATATGAAAATGGACTCACTTTCACTACTGCAAAATAGGCCTTTAATAGAAATATAAATGGCCTTTTTTTGTGCTAGATAAGTGCTAACTTCTAGAGTGAGATTAAAGGTACTAGGATTTTATAATCACTAAAAACACTAATAAAGGAACCCTTTATCAATGCTTCTAAAAGGGTTGATAAAGGGGCATACTATAGTGTGCTATAACAGCACACTACAACACCAAAAACCCCACCAGAAATCATCAAAATAAATTAATAATATATAATTTAAATGAAATAAAATTTACAACATAAATATTAGAAGAAAACATTATGTTATAGACATTTCAAACATTGGTTTATATAATTACATAAGTAAAAATTATTACATACATTCAAAACCATAAATGTTCTTTATCCTTTTATCTTGATCCTGACTCATGCTATTATTGAACAAACCACCCCTTCTCAAGAAAAATAACAGACTTATATAAGAAAGAAAATTCTTACATTAGTAATAACATAGATAAATAAATTAATATAAATTGTTAATTTTAAACTAAACTTTGAGTCATACCAGGAACACTATATATCTGATTCAGTTGTGGTTGATTCTTTCATGTCACACCATTTCTTGTTCATCTTCAAGAATTACCACAATGAAAATTAATAAAATAAGAATAAGATAAAAATGATAAGGAAATTAATTTATTAATATTAGATAGAATGATGAGAAAACAATATAGGCTCGTTTGATTGGTTTTGGTGTTGTGATGCATGTTTTAAACTAAAATGACACATATATATTGAAAAGACATACTTGGAGTCATACCAGTCACACCATGCATTAGATTGAGGTTCAGATGATTTCTACACATTTAAAATTACTTATGTATCATTTTACTAATGTAACAAAATAATCTGAATGTGTTTTCTTGGTTTGGAGTATGTCACTAGCCTTTTTTACTAAAATGTCATTTTTAACTGGAAACACGCACTTTGAGTCATACAAATAACATACTATTTAATTTTGATGTTATAATGATTACTACACATCAAAAATAACTTATTAATCATTGTCTTAAATTATCAATACAATCTGAGCATGTTTTCTCAGTTTTAAGTGAGTAACACTTTTTAAACTAAAATGTCAATTTTAAACTGATAATGGACACTTTGAGTCATACTGGGCACATCATGTGTTGGATTGAGGTGTTTCTGATTCCCAAATGTCAAAAATTACTTATAGATAATTTTATTAAAGTATAAAAACAATCCAAATGCATTCTCTCGGTTCTGGGTATGTTAGTTGTCATTTTTACTAAAATTAATGTCAATTTTAAATAAAAAGATGCACTTTGAGTCATAGCGGTCACACCATGTGTCATACTGAGGAATGGATGATTCCTATAAATCTAAAATGACTTTTGGACCATATTCATATAGTATAAAAACAATTATAACGTGTTTTCTCATTTTTGAGTACATTACTTTTCTTTTTTACTAAAATTTCATTTTGAACTGGAAACATGCACTTTGAGTCATATCAGTCACATCATGTGTCAGTTTTAAATGATACTGATTACTAAATATAAAAAATTACTTGTGAATCATTTTATTAAATTATCATTCCATTCTAAATGATTTTTCTTATTTTTTAGTGAGTGACACTTTTTGAACTAAAATGTCAATATTAAACTGATAAGAGACACTTTGAGGCATACCGAGAACATCATGTTCTGAATTGAGGTGACACTAATTATTACATGTCAAAAATACTTATGGATGTTTTTACTAAAGTATAAAAACAACATGAATATGTTTTCTTAGTTTTGAGTATGTCAGTTTTCTTTTTTATTAAAATTAACCGCAATTTTAAATAAAAAGACACACTTAGAGTCATACTGGTCACACTGTGTATCATATTGAGGTGTGGATTATTTCTATATATCCCAAATGACTTATGAATATTTTTTTTGAAGTATCCAAAAAATACTAATGTGTTTTCTGAGTTTTGAGTATGCCACTTATCTTTTAACTAAAATATCATTTTAAACTAGAAACACACACTCTAAGTCACACTGATCACATCGTGTGTCCTTATGACATGAGACTAATTCCTACATATAAAAAATTTATTATTAATTTTTTTATAAATTATCATGACAATCCTAGAATTTTTTCTTTGTTTTTAATGAATGACACTTCTTGAATTGAAATGTTAATTTTAAACTGATTACAGACACTTTGATTCAAACTGGGCACATCATGTATCAGATTGTGGTGCAGCTGATTCCTACATGTTAAAAAAACTTATGGATATATGTACTAAATTATCAAAACAATTCTAATGTTTTTCTTGGTTTTGAGTATTCCAATTTTACTTTTTCTAAAATTAATATCAATTTTAAATAAAAATATGCACTTTGAGTCATACCGGTCACACCGTGTGTCAAATTGTGGTGAAACTAATTTCTACATGTCCCAAATTACATATGAATTTTTTTCAAAAAGTATATAAAAAATATGAATTATTTTTATTGGTTTTCATTATATCACTTGTTTTTTTAACTAAAATGTCATTTTAAAAGGGAAGCATACACTTTGAATCATATAGGCCACATTGTGTTCCAATTTGATTTGAGACTAATTAATATAAGTCAAAAATTAATTATGAACCATTTTACTGAATTATTAATACAATTCATTCATTTTTTCTTCGGTTTTAATTGAGTGACACTTTTTGAACTTGAATGTCAATTTTAAACTGATAACAAACACTTTGAGTCATAACGAGCACATAGTGTATCAGATTGAGGTGCAGTTGATTCCAAAATGTCAAAAATGATTTATGGATCATTTTCCTAAATTATAACCATAATCCAAATATGTTTTCTCTATTTTGACTATTTTATTTTTATTTTTTTACTAAATGTAATGTCAATTTTAAATAAAAAATTCACTTTGAGTCATACTGGTCCCACAGTGTGTCGATTGAGGTGTGGCTGATTAATAGAAGTCTCAAATGACATATGGATCATTTTCTAAAAGTACAAAGATAATAAGAATGTGTTTTATTGGTTTTGAGTATATCACTTGTATTTATGACTAAAATGAAATTTTAGACAGTAAACATGCACTTTCAGTCATACCAGTCATATCATGTATCAGTTTGATGTGACACTGATTCTTACACATCAAAAATTGAATTAAAATGTCAATTTTAAATGGATAATGGACACTTTGAGTCATACCGGACACATTGTGTATCATATTGAGTTACGACTAATTCCTACACATAAAACATTACTTATGGATAATTTTAATAAAGTATCAAGACAATATGAATGTATTTTGTTGGTTTTGAGTATGTCAGTTGTCATTTTTACTAAAATTAATGTTAATTTTAAATAAAAAGAAGCACTTTGAGTCATACCAATCACACTGTGTTTCATATTGAGGCATGGATGATTTCTATACATCCCAAAGTATAAAAAAATCGTAACTACTAATGTTACCATTATTTCCCTTGGATTTATTTTTCAAAAATCCAACATTGCATATTGATTCAAAGTTCATAGCCAAAAAAGGTTTTTCAGCTAAGAAAATCGAATCAATATGCAATATTGGTAGTTAGAAAAAGAAATAAAATGGAAAGCATGGTAAAATTAGAATAATGGAACATGTTATCTATTTATTTTCTTATTGTATATAGTTGAAACCAAAATATTACTTCCCAAAAGATTCATGAAAAAAATTAAATAAGTATTAGATAAAAATATTAAGGAAATTGACATAAAAATAGTAGATAAAATGATGAAAAAATTAATTAAATAAGTAGTAAAAATTCACCCTTTCATGATGGTTGTATACATTCTTGACCCATTTCCTTGTTTCCATTATCTCAGTCATAGTCTTGAAGTTTAATATCTCATGAGGATGAGCAGCTTCGAACAAACCACCCCAACTCAATCAAAAGAATCCACCCATGTAATAAAACAGTTATTCTGTGAGTAATACTAAAAAATAAAAAATAAATATGATAAAATAAATTAATTCTATAATTAATTATTTTACTATGAAAACATCAATATTACCTCTTTGATTGAGTAGAGTTAGCGTTGTTTCTCATCCTGTAAAGGTAGTGGAGTGAACATGAAAAGGTGTTAAATTCCAACACTGAAGGGGTGAAAAGGTTTTGAGGTAGAAGAAATATATAGAAGTATTGGTGTATAAAGGCATGAAATATGGATATAAATCTTCGAAAATAAATGAACTATGAAAATATTACTTCCCAAAAGATCTGTGAGAAAAACTAAATATGTATTAAATAAATATGATAAGAAAATTAAATTACAAATAGTAGATAAAATGATGAAACAATTAATTAAATAATTAGTAAGAATTCACTTTTTCATGATGTTTGTATACATTATTGACCCATTTCTTTATTTTCATTACCTTATTTGTAGCCTCGAAGTCCAATGTCTCATAAGCATGAGAATATTCAAACAAACCACACCAACTCAAACAAAAGAATCCACCTGTATAAGAAAATAATTAATATGTGAGTAATAATAAAAATAAACAAAATAAACATAAATATTAAATAATATATTAATTCTATAGAAAAATATTTTACTATGAAAACATCAAGAATACCTATGTGATTGAGTATATGTAGTGTGGTTACTCTTCCTACAATGGTAGTGGATAGAACATGGAGGAAAGTGATAAATGAAAACATTATAGGGGTGAAAATGTTTTGAGGGAGAAGAATGTTGTAGATGTTTTGGTGCAGAAAGAAATGAAATATGGACATAAATCTTTTAAAATAAATGAATTATCCAAGTAATAATAAAAATTAAATCAACATTTCATTATATAATGTTTCTATAAAATAGAGAAAGTATATCATAAAAAGACCTTTAGATATTCACAAATGGTTTCCTTTGTTATAGTATGTTCATTTACGGGATCGGTAACATCATCATGTGAAAAAGAAATTGTCTAGATAATTAGTCAAACATTTCATTTATGTTATGTAAATTTAGTAGAGAACAAATAATATTATGAGGAAAAACATAGTATATTAACAAACACTTTTACCTTCTCATTGAACTCTATTTTTTAAAGGTTTTACTGATTTGGATCCTCTATCAAGAATCCAAATCCCCTCTTTGTGGTATCCTCTAATGTATAGGACATTGTCTACTTTGGTAAAATCATGAACTAATTGTAATCACCCAAATAAAGGGTCATCCTCAATTGAATATTCATCTAATCCGACATTTTTTTTAGTCTCCAGCAAGAAAATCGATCGATTATTGTTTGTTGAATCTGAGACATGAAATAACTGCACTGCTTGTGATGTCATTATGAATGGATCATATTTTTTCCCTTCCACACTAAAATTTACCTTCACAATTCCCATTTAATAAACTTTCACAACACTCCTATTATCAACCCATTTGCAATGAAAAATCGACACATGAAATGTTGTATAATATAAGTCATATAACAAATTGATAATGCTAAAATATGAAAAATTTTCATAAATTATATTTCTATACATAGAACAAGATATTTGTATCTCTTCCTTAATATGAATAACACCAATTTTTTCATTATATTGTAGTCATCATGTTATTTTTTATAGAACATATAACCATTTATTAAAAAAATCATTGTAAGATATAATAGTTGCATTCAGTCCCCTAGCCAGCCATAGAAGTCATTCAATAATTAAATTTGGATTTTTAGATAACTCCTTATAAATTTGATCTCTAAAACATCCTATATACTATTGATTATGTTTATTTAATATTTATCCTTCATCCCTTGATGGATTAAAATCTATAAGAATTTATTTGTGGGCTTCAACGTTAGGATCAACATCTTTAATATTGTGTAAAATGTAAAGGTGTACATTCTCCCACTCTATCATGGTAATTGTAACAACATATATTTTAAAAATAACTTCAACCATAGGGCGCACACTATGACAAGACATTGTGAGACCGATTCTATCAACATTTGATAGGTAATTGGTATAGAATTCAACAGCTTCTTCAAAAATATATGTTTCTGCAATACAACCTTTTGGATGACTTAAATTCTTGACATACCCTTTACAAATCTTCATATATGATTCAATGGGGTACATATATCTGTAATGGATAAGACCACATAGTTGAACCTATATAACCAAGTGAACCATAAGGTGCAATATTATATTAAATAATTATGGTGGGAAGAAAATATTTAATTCACATAATATGATCACAATATACTTAATCATGATTGGAAACTTCTTCAGATCTATAACTTTACTACATATAGATTTGAAAAAGCGGAAGAGTTTGGTTAATGTATGCCATAAATTTTTAGGAAAAACTTAATAGAAAGAAACAGACATCAAATCTGACATCAAAACATAAAATTCATGTGATTTTAGTCCTTTTAACTTAAAATTATTCATTGAAATGAAATTATTGATATTGGATGAATACCCCTATGGAACTTTTATACTATTAAGAAAAATATAAAATTACAATTTTTTCTATCTGGATAGAGTGTAAGCTATTGGAGGAAGAAAAATCCACCATTTACCCTTCATCAGTTAAAACCCTTCCCTTATCCCTATGTCAATCATGTCCAACCTAGACTTGATATCATCTTTTATTTTTCCATGAATATTTAGTAACGTGCCAATAACACTATAAAATATTTTTTTTACATGCATGAAATCAAAAAAATGTTTTATGTACAAAAAATTTCAATATGGTAATTCAATGAAAATTGATAACTTCTTCTAACCTGATTTCATTAGGTTTTTCAAAAATGGTTTATAGAAAATAGTGTTAATATCTTTTACTTTATCGAATAGTTGTTCACCAATTAGTAGAGACGATGTTGTACCTTGTTTTGTATTCCCATCAAATGTTGTCATCGAGGATCAGTATTTACGCTGTCGAGGTAAAAAAATTTAATATCCTAAAAACATAGTCTTCGTATAATGTTTCATCCGACCTGAGTTTTTGCATTCTTCACAAATGGAACACCCCAAAATTCCTTTAATGTTATAGCCTAATAAATTACTATAAGCAGGAAAATCATTTATCATCCTGTACAACATGGCCCTCAATGTAAATTCTTCACATCTATGAGAATCATATATTGTAACACATATATCCCGTAGCAATTTCAAATCTTCAATCAATAGAGCCAAATCCAACCAATGGCCCGAAGGACTTCATTTTTTATTGATTTTTTATAATCCACCTTTCAAGGGGTGAGGTGTAACCCTTACAAGGCCCGTCAAATAGACATGAATATCATTACCATGTTTCTTTGGTCCAGATATAGGTAGAGACAACATAATGTATTTTAATTTCATACATAACCATGATATCAAGTTATAATTTACCAACATGAAGGTTCATGTATGGGGAGTATGAATCTATATACCAAAAGGATTTATACCATCTATAGATAACTCAAGAGAAAAGTTTATTGGATCATTTCCAAATTTGGGATACTTGTAATCAATTTTATTCACTAATGAGAATATGTTGGATGGTGTAGTTACCCATCATTAATTCTTGTATCTGCATGCCATGTTAGTTGTCTTGTTGTTTCCTGACATCTATATAGTATTCTGAAACATGTAATGATAGGAAAGTACCATATAAATTTTTTAAGGGCTTGATTTATTTTTCTTGTATCGATCCACGCCACACTTAGGGAATTTATGAGTGATTCATGGTCCTTGAGAAACAATATGAAATCATTTAGACAAGAATGTATTTTTTAGAGATCATGAACATTGAACATAGAATCACTTTATCATCATATGTTCAACATGGTAGTTCTTCTAGTATCATATCATTAAGGAGACCAAGTAGTTCAGTAAATCTGGTGTCCCTCTATCTGTTTTAAATTTTCAGATTATATAACTTCAATACAACTGACAATGTTGTTTATTTAGTATAACCATTATACAATGGTCTCTTAGATCAACTATTTAACTTCCTAAACAACTTTGGACAATCACGAAGGTCATATTAAATTTCCATTTGTAATTTATTCCATGTGATCTCCATAATCATTTACACTGGTATTCATATCAAATAATCCATAAACCAAAGTATTATCCCAATCGACGTGCACATCCAGTTTTTACCCATGTTTAGTCCAATATTTATATCTTCGATCTATTCTATGAAAAATAAAATGTTTTTTCAACTCTTTAAGACTAAGTTTCTTGAATAAAAACAATGTAAACATGGCCAAAGGGTTTGAAAAGAGTCATATGCATGCTCTATTGCAAACATGATGAACTCTTTAACTCCATATTCATACTATTTTGTCAAATGATTAGCCTGAATACATTTTTAATTCATATATATCCTGTTGGGTTTATAAAATATTAATTTTTTATAATAAATAAATAAATACAGATAAGATATTCATTATCAAAGTAGAGAGTTATAGATAATTCTAATAAGGGAAACCCAAAATTTTATTGTTTCAAAAAAATTATTATGCTTTAAAGAAAATGGGTAATTTAATTTATGGAAATAATTACTCCATTATGGTAGGTGTTATCATCTGAATTCATCCAAAGGTAAAATTTATAGACAACTTCCATTCCCATCAGCTTCATCTCCCAAATAGTTATTATTTTATTTTGTTTGTTTGAGACTCATCCTCTATATCTTGTGGACATAAAACTATGTTTCTTGAAATAATTTAAAGAGTAGTCATCCAAGGGATGAATACCACTTATAGTAGTTCAAGTAACATAACAAATATGGGGGATGAGTCTCAAGAAAAAAATTGCAATAATAACTGTTAGTGAGATGAATCTAATGAGGATGATAGTTGTATTGAATTATGTTCTCTAAATGGGGTAATGCCACACATTTGTGAGAATTATACCATTGGAAAAAGTTATTAACTCATGTTCTATTGAACGTCAGATTAGGGGGGAATAAAAATTCTTGTACATGATTCAAGGGGTCTCAGGGGGGACATGTTATGATATATGGATCCTTAAGGACACTATAAATTATATATTTATAGGAGAAATCCCACTTTTAATAATTTAAATCCTCTAACTAAGACCGGTCCTAAATCTATTAAAATGATTTATAAATTCTATCTTAAATCCCATGAGAAAATGAAAATATAATATAAGAAATTAATGAGTAATAAGAAATCAAAATATGATAAAATAAGCATAATAAAATATCATTTCATTAATTAGAAGATATAAAAATTTATTGATAAAACATTTTAATAAATAAAGAGTTATTTTATATACATGGATGGTAATAAAATATTCCTATGGGTGGAAACAATACATGTATACCTAAAACAAAAAATACTTAAAAATAATTTTGAATAGTTATTCCAACATATATAGAATTTGATAACCTCCATTATATTTTTTGGAACAAGTGATATAACAACCTAATAAATTATTATATTTAATATTAATGGTATATCAAAAATCATTAATCTTCAAAACATTGATTAAGAAATATTTTCACCTTAATAATTGATATTTAATTGAATGAGGATACTTATAGACTCTATAAATATTCTAGGGTTCTTGAATATTTCTCTTTATCAGAATACTCATAAAGAATAAAATATAATAATAAAATGAAACATTATTTAGAAAAATAAATAAATCAATACATCCAAATAAAAAAATATAAAAAACGGTCACATTATAATGGATAAATATTAAATGTGGAGTAAGTCAAAAATAATATACATGTAAACAGTAGTAAATGAAGCCTATGTAATCTTGGGAAGTTCCAAAACATTCAGTGAGGTGACTCTAGATATAGTTGGGTTGGAACCACCTATAAGCATGATGATGACTTCCTATGTTTGTAACCTATTGAAGACCTACAACTAGCCTACCTTATTGGAATCCCATATGGAATTTGAGATAAGTGGGGAAACATACAATATAATCAAGACTACATTGTTACTATCTCTCATCCCCCACTAAGATGTATATGATACCTATTATGACAGTAACAAGAGGTATGTTCACGTTTTTATAAAACATATCAATCGAAAATCAATATAACCCAAACATGTCTATTAAAAAATCCTTCCAACATCCATCAATATGATCTATGTATTTAAAATAAAATAAAAATTTACCTCATCAAAACTAATATAGATAGCTTCTATTGATTGTGATAACTATTTATAAAACCATTTCATGATACCAACAAGGCCATAACACTTGATACTACTATTAATTTTCAGTAAAAACATATTTCTTTCAATATTAATCAAAATAAAAAGTGATAATCAAAGTAATTTTAAAATTTCTAAAACATGACTAAAAGTTATAATTTTTAAAAACACACATTAATAGTCTCTCTTGGAATGAATTTTTGAAACCAAGAAAAAAATTATCGTCTTCTTTATTGAATGAATCCCATATATATTTCATATGACCATATACTTACATATATACATGAAATAATGTGTTTATATATATATATAGGGATGTTCATATAAGATATTAAAAAAAGTGATAAAATTCAAGACACTTAACATAAATAAAAATCTCTATGCAATACCATTGAAGCTTCACAATAGAAAAAACCAAAAAAAACACACCTCAACTTCAAGAAATAATTACATGAAATCTATTTTGATTTATTAAATAAAAACTATGGGTGGAATTTTAACAAAAACTTTGTGTGAATTATTTCCATGGAATGAATTTAAAAACATTTAAAATTAATATTCTACAAGGATAAAATTGATGTGTGGAATTATTAAGACACTACAAGGCAATAACAAAATCCCTTAAAGGGTCAATAAAAACCCAAAATCATAGAAACCCAAAATTATAAATTCATTATAGAAGGTAAATCATTGATGGATAATGAATAAAAAGAGATAATGAACAAAAAAACACAAATTGATGCCTCGAAACAAGTAATCAATGAGTGAGGAGGAGGAGAAAATTACATACCTTAGATTGAAGCTTTGAATCATCTGACATAAATTCATGATATTGCCAAACAGGGAAATTGTTCGAGCCTTGGATTTATTTGACCCATGAATCATTCAAGCCTTAGATTTGAGCCTTGGAATTGTTCAAGCCTTAATTTGAGCTTGGATTTGATGAGGAGGAGCGCCAACAGTCGGTTTTTTTCTGCAGAAAGCTTCAGATATTGTGACTAGTTCCCAACTGGTTAGGGTTCTTTAAATAGATCTAGAAAATTTTATCAGTACTTCCAAAAAATCACTGATAAAGATTCCTTCTGTCATCACTAAATTAATAAGTGATGATAAAATTTATCTTTATCGATGCCTTTTGGTGCGGATAAAGATAGAACTTTATCAGTGCTAAAGTTTTAGCATTGATAAAGATCAATTTTATGAGGGATTTTTAATGCTTATAAAGCTCTATCTTTATCGGTGCTAAAAAAGTGCTGATAAAGATGTCTTTTATCAACCATTATTACTTAGTCACTAATAAAGGATTTATAATTAAAATTATAAATAATTTTTTTGAAAATATATTTATATAATTATCTATATATTTAGTAAATATATATAAATATAAAAATAGTAAATATATTCATTATTTAAATATATCTATTATAATTTTATAATTATTTAAATATATAATTATTAATTTAAAATTATATAAATACATTTTAAAAAATAAAATTTATATATTTATATATTTATATCATTATATATATTTATATAATCATATATATATTTATTTAATAAATATATATATTTATATTAAATATATTCATTATTTAAATAAATTTATAATAAATATATTAATTATATTAATTATTTAAATAAATTTATAATAAATATATTCATTAGTTAAATAAATTTATAATAAATATATAATTATTTAAATATATATAATTATTTATTTATAATTATATAAATAATACTTATTTATTTGTAATTATAAATATATAAATGTATAAATATAGTAAATATACATTTATAAATATATTTATTTATAAATATTTATTTACAGATAAATTTTTAACATTATTAATGAATATTTAATCTTAAATGCATGTTTGTAAAAAATGAGTGAAATTGAATAATTAAAAATGAGTACACTTTAAAAATATTAAAAAAATGGATATGTTTTATTAATTAAATATAAATCATTAAAAAATATGTATATATATTGAATACATATTTATAATATTAAAATATAGTATATATATGTAATAGAAAATGATTAAATTCACTAAAAAAAATTAATAATTTAAAAATGAAAATTTAAAAATGAATTATTACCTAACAATAATAAAATTAAAAATAAATAATTAAAATTTACCAATTACATAAATATTAAGTGTATGTGTTTCTATTTTTTTTAAGTTTGGGGTCAAAGCCTCGTTTTTTATTATTAAAGAAAAGACCTCTTTTTCGGACTGGATAGAGGGGGACTCATTACATAGCCTGTAGGCCTGGGGGGATGAAGCCCAAATACATGGCCTAAAAGCCCATTTTTTGGCCCAAAGTGTCTATCGGTGAATAGTTCTGCTATAGTACCTGGTGACTCTGAGTGCCCGTGCCTGTGATGGTCATCCGAGAAGTTTCAACCTATTTTCCTACGTTCTGAACCATAGTATTCTGAATCAAGAATCTAGGAAATCAAAAAAATTAGAACCAGATGCATCAACTAGACTTCAATCATTTTGGGGATTTTTAGGTGGATCGTTTTCCCTAATCAAAAACCAGATCCCACAAAGTGTCATTAGAAAAGGTTCCATATCACACGTCTCAGCCTCAGATGGAGCCATTTCCAAAAGGATGAAACTCTGTAGGTAATCATTCATTGTGTGCATATCTTTATCAAAATGTATGAAACCCTAGAGGGTCTCCGATCTTATTTTCAAGATGGCTTCAATTTGGGGGTTTAAGGATTTCAAAGGTGTTTTGCTTGGTAAAGGATTTTTTCATTTTTTTGTTTCCCTCTGCTGAACTAATAGAAAAATCTTGGGGGTTTGGTTCTTTCAATCTACGGCCATGGATTATGAGGATTCAAAATTGGTATTTATATTTTAATTTGCATGACTTTAGGGAAACTAGCACTCAGGTATAGATCAAGAACCATGGACTGAATTGGGTTCTTTTGCACCCATAGATATTATACGACATAACTTATGCTATTGGATTTCTAGTTAGGATAGACTCCACAATAAAAATGGTTTTCTATGGGCATTATGCTTAGGTTCTAGTAGATATTGATCTTAGCTCTAAACATATTGAAAAATTCATGCTTTCCACTCCGTAGGATGAATTTTTTTTCATATTGTGTATGAGAAGATTCTGCCAATTTTTTTATGTCTATAGAATTATTAGTCATTCAAAAAATGATTGTACGAAGGATGTGGTTTGGTAAAACTGTCACATAAGAGGTTATGGTCCCCCTCAATGTCAAAAAAATAAAAAGTATTTCCCTCCCCCTGATCATAGCAAGGCTAGTTTTGACACATCATCAAAGATGAAAGACTAACCACAACCTAGTTCCCCCTTTCTAGAAAAGTCATGTCTCCCTGACAATTTACATAGAATATAGGAAAGTGTAGTGAAAGATTACTCCACACTTGTCCTCTCCCCACAGATTGATTCAAGTCAATTAGAATCTTTTAAACCCAAATTGATCTGGGCTGATACTCTTGATGAGTAACATGTTCCTATTACAGTGGTCTCCTTTATAGACGCACTATACAAAGGACTCATTGATTAAAATGTTGATGAGGAACCTATTAGCATCTAGTATGAGAAAGAGACTTCAATTCAAAATGAGGTAGACTTCAATCTATGGAAAGATGGAAAGATGATTGCCTCCAAAAATAGAAAAGGAAAATAAAAAATTGAAGCTAACACCTCAATGAAGGCACCACCAAAAGGGTCTCCCACTCTACATATGTCTCCAAATGTTCACAGTGGAAATCAGAATGTTAACAGGTCTGAAGGACCAAGTCAGGAACTGCAGCACATTCCTAGAATCATTCCATTGCCTGGATAGACACAACACTCTGCTATGTCTTCACACTCAGCTAGTGATCCTACTACACATCGGGATGGGGATTCTACATTATGTAATGATACATCTCATCATTCATGTGATTTGGGGGATACACAAACCGATGTAATTAAACCAATCTAGGGAATATAGAGTCTTGAAAAGGCATGGGAGTTATCCAAAGGTAGGCAGCTTAATTCTACAATTTTTTTAACACCTTTGGTTAGTAGTGTGGGAAAAACAAATGACTATGTTGAATATTTGCATTTTTCTATTAGCACTACTCATGTAAATTCTATCACAAATGTTAGTACAAAAAACAATTATGACCTTCTTGCCTCTGGAAGCAGTAAAGAGTAAACAACAAGCAATGCTCGTGGGTCTATAGTTAAAACACAAGTGGAGAACAATTGGGATGAGGCCTCAGATGATGGAGGTGGGCCATGGTGATAGGTTAGGACTTGGAAAAGAGTAAGACACCCCATGGTCGAGGAGGACGGGTTGCGTATTATAGTATAAGTACTAGATCTAAATATATCTAATCTTTGTTAGTGAATTTATGTTTTGTGTACATTCCTCCTCATGTACATTTGTTTTTTCATAAATATGTAACGACTTGAACTTTTGAATAATATTTGTTTCTTGAATTTTTGTATTATTTTATTTTATACTCAACAAAACTATATTCATTAATTAATGAAGTGAGTATAATTAAAATAATACCACTAGGTTTTGACTGTTATATGATTGTTGGTCAATATGATCATTAGAAACTAAATTCTTAATGTTATGATTATTTTTTATAAATAAAAGTGATCAAGGTTAATTAATATAGAAAGAAGAGTTGATGGCCTCATCCAGTAGACTCAAGACATACGAAGCCCATCGTTCAGAGCTTGGGAAGAAGGTAGCATCACTATGATTTTCTCTGGACCAATCCCAAGTTGAGCTTCAACATGTGAAGCTTGAATGGAATCTCGTAAGGGAGAAGTTCAATCTGATAGAAATAACCACTCGGGAAATGTTTTTAGAGCCACCCCAAGATTCTATCACCATAGCACACCATACACTTATGTTATATGCAAGTGTTATAAGGGGATATGTAACGAGACCTTAGTTACATTGTTTAATACTTTCGTATAAATAAAATTGTTATTTCTTATTATGTTAAATTTTTTGATTTCAAATATCAAAATAAATATAGGATGAATTTAAAGAAGTTCCAAATTATTGATGAAATTTTGGAAAAAATGGTATTTTAAAATATTTTTGTATACTTTAAATAATTAATAATGTGAAATGATTTTCAAAAAATAGTCTTCTACAGTTGTTATCAGCAAGAAATTTAGAGTCTAACAAGATCAACTTAATTTTTAGTGAATAGTAAAGTATGAATAGTAATAGTTCCCATAGGAATAGTAATGTGACCAATGAAATAGTAACCTCACCTAAGAAAGTATAAATATAATTTAGTCATCTTTTTTGGTAATTTGATATTATAGCATTAGTAAATAACTATTTCAGAAATTTTTAGTTAAGTATTAGTATTTTTTGGGTAAATTGTGTTTTTAATTAAAAATTAAATATCTCATAATTATAAAATTATTTTCATAAAATTTATTTCATTATTTAATTCAGAGCATCACTATTAGATTAGGGTGAATTTATGAGATTTTAATAAAATGTTTTGTTTTTCAGAGAATAGTAAAAATACAGTTTTGAGTTTCGATGTGATTAATGACATCATTAATGATGTAATAATTATGATAGATTTTTGAATATTAATATATGTTATGAGATGTCCCAAGTGGCCAATTCCATGGGAAAGCCCATGGTTTTTCAAATACCACCGATGAGGTGTCCCTTGAAAATTCATAAAATATTCCCTCACTTTTGCTATAAATACCAACCCATTCCTTCATTACTTTCATTAAAAATTTATCATCAACTAAGCTCTGGTCTTTTTACCTACCACGAAGTCCTCTCAAGGTTCCCTCAAGCCCCCTCAAGGTCCCAACCTTCACGCTTTCAAAGTTACTTTTCATGGTAAGGGAACCTTTCACCCTCCTCTTTTAATTCATGACATTCTTTATGTTGTGTCTTCTAGTTTCCATATTATTATGTTGTGGTATGTTCTTATATATACTTATTGATTTATATTTTATGTACAAATTATGAGAGACCCTTTACACTCTCATCAATTTATTTTTTATGTATTTTAATCGATGTCGTTAGGATGCCGAATTTTTTGTAAAGGAAATCACATCTTATCTTTTCTTTCATGTTTTCTTTTCATGTGGTATGTCATTAAAATATCCATACCATGATCATATTTATATTTTATTATGTCCCTATACTTTATTATTATTTATTTATTAGTGTTTTATCCTTGTCTCCTATTTTAATAATGTTTTCTAAAAACATGTTATGTAGTCGTTATTCTACATAATTTTCATCTCAAAATATCTCTCTTTTTCTCAAGAAATTATCTTGTTTTATTTATGTGAATACCCAAATATATTTTCATTTGTAGGGGTATTCATAAAGACATAAAATTTATCTATTTGATTCTAGAATTTACATACATATGACCCTCACTCCCTTTCCAGGGGTTATAAATGACATATTGATCTTATTTTTAAGCACTTTTAAAACGTCAAAATTTTGAAGTGAAGCCCATTTTTTTAATCTATATTGGTTATTTATGAAATGTATGATTATGATATATTTGGATCACATGAAAATAATTAAATATTAATGGTGTGCCCTGATATCACTCCAATGCATTGGGTAAAGAATTTAATCTCTAGAGATGTCAAGTTTCACGATACCTTGGTGAATAACCTTGTTAATTTTTATGACACCTTGGGGATAAACCTTGGTGGTATGTTAATGAATGTATAAATTAAATGTTTTATCCACATATTCAAGTTATTATTCAAGTTATTTTTTATGATATTAATCTACTTTCATTTCTCATTTCTTTATGTTTTTCATCAAGTTTATATTGATATCACAGGAAAACTGATTCCCTTACTTTCCTTACTAGGAATTCATCTCACCCTTCCTTTGATGTATGTCTCTAGGTTATGAGATGTAGTAATTGTACTTAATATGAACCTTTTATGAATCCTTATAAGTGGATTATAATAATTTTTAATGTTTTCATGTATATTTTTCCTTATTTCCAAGACACTATACTTTAAAGATCCTCTGTTTATAAAATGTAATAAAAAGTTATGTAATAAAAAGAAGGATGCCATAGTTAGTATCAAATGATAGTTTAGTTATTTATCGAAATTATGATATGAAAACATTAGGAATAACTTTATAGAAAAGTTTAATTATAAGAAAACTACTTGGTATTTTGGTGAAATATTAAGTAAGTGGTTTTCAAACAAATAAATCATTGTTTGGATACAAACAAGTGGATGTGGCTCTGGCACAAAAGTACCTAGGAGTGAAAACTCAGACAATGAGTTTTGGGCTTGACCCGAGGTATCCTGGTACATGACAACGGGCCTTGCTGCACTCTTGGTTTGACACTCCTGGGGGATATTTTTGGTTGATCACAAGCTTTTTATGAATCATTATGGAGGATTTGTAGAGAAATATAATTGTTTAAGCATGAAGTTTTAAGAAATAAAGTCCTTTATAGTAAAAAGATTCGTAAATGATATAATCTTCTCACTAAGGTTTTATTCTTTTAGAAAATGGTGGGAAATAGGAGGAACTGTGAAAATGGTGACCACAATTGACCATGCACTGACGGCCCTCTGATGGAAGCCGGAATGGAAACCTTAAGAAGAATGATGAACCAACTGACTCAAGTAATGGGAAATAACTTGAATAAAGTTGAGAGACTAATATCACCAAGAAGGGAACAACATTATGGTGAGTCCTTTATGCTTCAATGACCACCAACCTTCAGTGGATCTACCGACCAATTGATTTCTGAACAGCGGATCATCATTGTAGAGAAGATATTTTCTATTCTCTGTTGTTCAGAGAAAAAGAAGGTCGTCGTAGATGTTAATTGATTAGAGGGAGAAGCTGATCAGTGGTGGGAACTGATTAAAAAAATGAGGCCAAGATTGGAGGTTTAATATATGGAGTGCAAAGAGTTCATAGGGATATTATTCAATAAATATTTCCAGCATTCTATGAGAACAAGAATGGAGAAGGAGTTTCTTGAGCTGAAGCAGAAGGAGAATGAATCTTTTGGAAGCTACGAGATGAACTTCATGAGACTTTCCCATTACACGTCAAGATTTTTCATGGATCCTAATGGGAAGATTGATAGATTATTTGGTGGACTAAGACCTCATCTATGAAAAAATCTAGCCAACTGAGACTATGATAGCTATGAGGAGATCATACAGAGTGCGATGAAATTCAAACTAGAGTTTAGTGAGATGAAATGGTCTCATAAATCCAATGACAAGAAGAGAACAATGGATACAAGATTATGGAGTAGCTTCGATTAGGGAAGAGGAGGCAATCAAGTGCCACATTCCACGTGTAATAAATGTGGGAAGAAGCATTCTAGGAACTGCCTTCTTGGGAGTGGGAAGTGCTACAAGTGTGGAAGAGATGGCTATATCACACAGAATTGTCACAGTGAGGAGAAGTCTAAACTCCCAAATAATAATGACATGAGGAAGATGGTGTAGGACCTACCTGATGTCCAATTCTATAAGTGTGGACAACTTGGGAACTTTTCTAATCACTATCCAAATCTAAGGGAAATGGAGGGGAATCACCATCATCCTTAGCAAAGGCCAAGGGAGCATGGTTGTACTTTTTCAATCACTACGACTGAAGTTGAAGCACTAAATAATGTGGTGGTAGTTACTCTTATTGTTCTCTCAAATCTATCAAGTACTTTTTTTATTCTGGTTCTACGCATTCCTTTATTTCCTCTATGTTTTCAAAGAATTTAGAATCAACCCCCGGTTTGCTAAAAGTAGAGTTATCAGTCAAGACTCCTGGTGGGATTATCCAAGAATCATCAGTGTTTAGAAACTCTAGTAATTAATTTAGTGAGCACAATATTATTGAAAATATAGTAGTCATTCCCATGATGGAATTTGACATTATACTAAGGATGGACTGGCTCTCAAATTATAATATTAAGATCAAATTAATAAGCAAGGAAATCTTAGTAGTATTGAATGGAGACCTAATATTATATTCCAAGGAGAGATATCTCAACCAGATCTTTGTCTAGAAGAACCTCCTATATACTTATTTATGGATTTGATCATTAAAGAAGAAGAAGAAAATAAGAGTATAAGGATAGAAAATGCCCCCATAATCCAAGAATACATTAACGTATTTCTTGAAGAGTTACCTAGACCTCCCCTAGAAAGAGAGGTAGAGTTATCTATTGAACTCGTACATGGATCTCATCTGATATAAAAGACCATGTATAGAATGGAAAATGTGGAGCTAGAGGAATTAAAGAAACAACTCCAAGATATTTTGGAGAATGGGTTTATCCATCCAAGTGTGTCGCCTTGGGGGGCTCCTGTTCTCTTTGTGAAGAAGAAGGATGGATCAATGCGGATATGCATTGATTATAGAGAACTAAATGGGATCATAGTGAAGAACAAAAACCCTCTTCCAAGAATTGATTACTTATTTGACCAACTTCATGGGGCTCAATTCTTCTCTAAGATTAATCTTTGTTCTGGTTTTCATCAATTGAGGGAGAAGAAAGATGATATTCCAAAAATTGCCTTCTGGCCAAGATATGGACATTATGAGTTTGTTGTTAAAAACTTCAGACTAACTAATGCACATGGTATTCTCATGAATTTGATGAATATAGTCTTTAAGGACTACCTTGATAACTTTGTGGTTGTTTTTATTGATTATATTCTGATATATTACAAAAGTCGCGAGGAGCATGAGGATCATCTAAGGGCCATTTTGAAAACTCTATGGAAGGAGATGATTTTTGGAAAGCTCAGAAAATTTGAACTCTGGTTACAAAAAGTTTCTTTCTTGGGGCACATTGTAACCAATGAAGTAATCATAGTTGACCTTGCAAAGACAAAAGTTGTAGAGGAGTGGCCTCATCCTACAATAATAACTAAGATTCATAGTTTCCTCGGATTAGCGGGATATTATAGGATGTTTGTGAAAAACTTTTCATGAATTTCTAATCCATTAACCAAGTTAACTTGAAAAGGGGTGAAGTCCATTTGGACAAAGGAGTGTGAGGAAAGTTTTTAAGATCCGAAGAAGAGATTTGTTACCGCACCTGTGTTAACTCTTCCCTCAAGTAGAGAAGGATTATTCTTTTTTAGCGATGAATATTTGAAAGGGATTGGGTGCATCCTCATGTAAAATGAAAAAGTAATTTCTTATGCATCTCGACAGTTAAAGCCTCTTGAGAAGAACTATCCTACGCATGATCTGGAGCTAGCTGTGGTCGTTTTTTCTCTGAAGATATGGAGGCACTACCTTTATGGGGAGAAATGTGATATGTACACAAACCACCAAGTTTTGATGTATATTTTCACAAAAAAAGTAATTTAACATGAGACAAAGGAGATGGTTGGATCTTCTCAAAGACAATGATTGTTCAATTCATTATCATCTTGGAAGAGTAAACAAAGTTGCTGATGCATTAAGCAGGAAAGACCTAGTTGTTCTTTCCATGATGAGGATTCAAGGAGATCCTTTGGTCAATGACCTATTAAAGCTAGAAGTGGGAATTATAAGGGAAGGGACATCATCAATCCTAACCCAAATGATTTCTCAACCATTATTACTAGATAATATTAAGAAGTATTAGAAAGAAGATCATTTGTTACCAAAGAAGTTTGAGGCTGTGAAGAATGGGAAGTTTCCTGAGTTCAATATTGATCAAGAAGGTGTACTGAAATTTCATTCCAGACTATGTCTTCCATCTATTACGAAAATAAATAAGGATTTTATGGATGAAGCTCATAGATCTACGTTATCTATACATATTGGAAGTACAAAAATGTATAGAGAACTTCTAGATCATTATTGGTGGGATAATATGAAATGAGAGATTTATGACTACACTTCAAGGTGCCTTGTATATCAGTAAGTGAAGGAAGAGCGACAACTTCATAAAGGGGTATTGCAACCACTACCCATACCAACATGGAAGTGGGAAAATATCACAATGGAATTTGTCCCTGGTCTTCCGAGAACTTCCAAAGGAAACAATGTGGTATGGGTTATTATGGACCGTCTCACCAAGGCTTCCCATTTTATCTCCATTCAGGAAGATTTCTCTCTTGATCAACTTTCTAGGATTTATGTGAAGTAAGTGGTAAGGTTTCTTGGAGTTCCACTTTCTATCGTATCTATTCGTGATCCAAGGTTCGCATCAAAATTTAGTAGAATTATTCAACATGCTATTAGCACTGAATTGGATTTCAGTACGGCCTTTCACCCTCAAACTGATGGCTCATCTAAAAGGACTATTCATACACTTGAGGAAATTATAAGAACATGATCAATGGAATTTAAAGGTGGATGAGATCAACATCTCCCATTATTTGAGTTCTCTTAAAACAACAGCTTCCACTAGAGAATTCAAATGGAACCCCATGAATCTCTATATGGGAAGAGATATAGAAATCATACTTATTGGGATGAATCTAGTGAGAGAAAGATTGTTGGGCCTGATCTTGTGCAAGAGATGATGGAAAATGTCCTTGTCGTCCAAAAACACCTTAAGGCTGCTCAGAGTCAGCAAAAGAGATATGCCAACAACCGTTAAAGGGACTTGGAGTTTGATGTTGGTGAAAAATTCATTCTTTGAATTTCACCTTGAAAGAGAGTCCTGAGGTTTGGAAAGAAATGGAAGCTCAGCCCAAGGTACATTGACCCCAATGAAATCTTTGATCGCGTAGGAGCAGTGGCCTATCATCTTGCACTTACTCCAAATATAGCACAAGTTCAGAATGTCTTCCACATATACCTCTTGAGAAAGTACATACCTGACCCTTAACATATACAAATTCTAGAGGTGGTACAACTGGAACATGAAATTTTTTATGAGGAGCAGTTAGTGGAGATCTTGAATCGTAGAGACAAGGTTCTACACAATAAAACTACCCACCTTGTTAAGATTTTGTGGAGAAACCACAAATATGAATAAGCCACATGGGAACCAAAGGACTCTATGAGGTAGAAGTATGCACAAATTTTCTCTTCCAAGGGTATGAGTTGAAATTTCATGGAAGAAATTTCCTAAGGGGGGAAGAATGTAACGAACCATACTTTTGAATAATATTTGTTTCTTGAATTTGTGTATTATTTTATTTTATACTCAACAAAACTATAACCTTTAATTAATGAAGTGAGTATAATTAAAATAATACCATTGGGTTTGGTTGTTATATGACCGTTGGTCAATATGACCATTGGAAACTAAATTCTTAATGTTATGATTATTGTTTATAAATACATGTGATCATGGTTAATTAATACAGAAAGAAGATTTGATGGCCTCATCCAGTAGACTCAAGCCACACGAAACCCATCTTTCAGAGCTTGGGAAGGAGGTTTCATCACTAGTATTTACTCTGGACCAAGCCCAAGCTGATATTCAACATGTGAAGCTTGAACAAAATCACCTAAGGGAGAAGTTCAAGCTGATAGAAATAACCACTCGAGAAATGTTTTCCGAGCCGCCCCATAATTCTATCACCATAGCACACCTTACACTTAGGCCATATGCAGGTGTTATAAGGGGCTATGTAATGAGACCTTAATTATATGGTGTAATCCTTTTGTATAAATAAAATTGTTATTTCTTATTATGTTAAATTTTTGAATTTCAAATATCAAAATAAATATAGGATGAATTTAAAGAAGTTTTATATTATTGATGAAATTTTGGAAAAAGAGTATTTTAAAATATTTTTTTATACTTTAAATAATTAATGATGTGAAATGATTTTCAAAAAATGGTCTTCTACATTTGTGATCAACAATAAATTTTGAGTCTAATAAGATCAACTTAATTTTTAGTGAATAGTAAAGTATGAATAGTAATAGAACCCTTATTAATAGTAATGTGACCTATAAAATAGTAACCTCACTTAAGAAAGTATAAATATAATTTAGGCACCTTGTGTGGTAATGTGATATTATAGCATTAGTAAATAACTATTTCAGAAATTATTAGTTTTGTATTAGTATTTTTCAGGTAAATAGTGTTTTTACTTAAAAATTAAATATACCATAATTAGAAAATTATTTTTATAAAATGTAGTTCATTTTTTACTTCAGAGCATCAATATTAGGTTATGGTAAATTTATAAGATTTTCATAAAATGTTTTTTTTGGTGAATAGTAAAAATAAAGTTATGAGTTTCTATGTGATTAATGACATCATTAATGATGTAATAATGATGTAATAATTCTGGTCAACTTGTGAATAGTAATATATGTTATTAGTTGTCTTAAGTGGCCAATACCATGGGAAAATACCATGGACAAGCCCATGGTTTTTCAAATACCACCGATGAGGTGTCCATTGGAAATTAATAAAATATTCTCTCACTTTTTCTATAAATATCAACCCATTCCTTCCTTCTATTAATTCAAAATTCATCATCAAAGAAGCTCTTGTCTTCTTATCCCCCAAGGAGTCCTCCTAAGGTGTCCTAAAGGCCCCCAAAAACCCAAAATTCACACTTTTGAAGTTAATCTTCATGGTAAGGTAACCTTTCACCCTCCTATTTTAAGACACGACATTTTTTATGTTGTGTCTTCTAGTTTCCATATTATTATGTTGTGGTATGTTCTTATATGTCCTTATTAATTTCCAATTTATGTTCAAATGATGAGAGACCCTTTCCACTCTCATCAACTTATTTTTTTTAAATTTTAAGCAACGCCGTTAGGCTTCTGAATTTTTCATAAAAGAAGTTGAATCTTTTATTTTCTTTCAAGTTTCCTTTTTCATGTGGTTTGTCATTCAAATATCCATACCATGATCTTATTTCTATTTTATTCTATCAATATACTTTATTATGAGTTATTTATGAGTGATTGATCCCTATACCTTGATAGAGAAAATATTTTCAGTTAATTTACATTGAATATTATTGTTTTAAATCCCACCAAAGTGTTACTTTAAGATTAATTGTTGCATTTTTATGATATTGGTAATATTTTGAGCTTAATTGTAAAAATGGCTCATTTCAGATTTTTAACTATTTTAAGTTATTTCTATAGTTTGGCCATAACATATTATATACTAATCAAAATTAAAAAATTATTTATTTTATAGATTTGACACATTCAGGGCTTCATTTCATCATTTTGGACAAAAAGCTAAATCGGTCATATGGAAGCCCAAACAAAGCTCACAAGGGGAGCATGAAAACTGATTACAGATCTGCAATGATTTGATGTGGGGTCCTTAACTTATTTTTTGTGAGCCCAATTATTATGAAATTCGGTGAGTGGATGCACAATGAGTTTTATAACATCCTTTGTGAAGGGAAGTCCGCAGGAATCTGCCATTTTAAGGGTCATTAAATCATCCTAATCTGGAGGTTTGCAATTTGGCGTGTCTGATTGGACAGAATAAATTGTGAGTGAAACGGTCATAACTCTCATAATACATGTCCAAATATACTGAGATTTTGAGGGAAAACGCCCAAGAGAATTATGAAAAACATTCAAGGAGGCAACGTGTGAAGATGTCATTTAATGTGGATACAACACATCAAAATTTGGGAGATAAATTCTGGCTATAAAAGGAGAAGAGCTCCTCCCTCTCAAAGCATCTCTCATTCCATCCCATTCCTTTTAGGACACCAAGGAAGAGAAATTTTCATATTTCTCTTTTATTTCATTACATTTCAATATTTTTTTAATTTTATCTTCTTACCCATTCATCTTGATTACCCTTACCATGGTGGGGTAAACATTTTGAGTGATTGGGGAAGGGTTGGTTTTCTATTTTGTAATTCTTGATTGGACTTAATTGAATAAAATTTCTTTCTTCTTCAAAGTTGTTTTCAATTTCATATAGTGGATTTTATTATCAAGTGAGATCATTCTTGAATTTTAATTCTGTTATATATTTTTGACTTGGTAAAATAATCATTATCTCCCTCCACTAATTTCTGGTTTACATACGATGGAATTGACCGAGAATTAGTGGTGAAGTACTCAACGATCGTCAGTACATGTAAAAGGGGTAGTGAATGTTCCTGATTGTTTTGGATAAGAAAAACCCAATCAAGTATTTCCCATGTCAATTATGGATATTCAATTCCAATATTTTGCACTTGGAAGGAGATTTGACCAAACTGGGATCTTGGTAAGGTTTTCTCTCACCGTCATAATTTCACCAAGGAAGTGAGAGAAAACGATTGTGGAAACTCAGTTTAATCAACTAAAAAGAAGATGTTTGAATTAAATTGAAAAAGGATATCATTAAAATTAAGGAACCAACCCTGACCCAATCACCCTTTTAATATCATATTTTTTCAATCATTTAAATTTGAATTTTCATTCAATCATTTTCTTATCAAACACACCATTTTTACCCTCGTTTATAAGTGAAAAACTGTTTTATGTGTACTTCTCTTTGGGAGACATCCTAGGTCAACCACATTACTAAATTTTAACTAAGGAAATAATTTTTTTTCTTTTCCCTACGACAGGCATGAGCCATCCCCTTTTTTAATGTTTTCTAAAAACATGTTATGTAGTCGTTATGCTGTAGAATTTTCGTCACAAAATCTCTCTCTTTTTGTAAAAAAATTATCTTTTTTTATGTGAATACCCAAATATATTTTCATTTATAGGGTTATTTATAAAGACATAAAATTGATCTATTTGATTCTATAATTGACATACATATAACTCTCACTCTGTTTCCATGGGTTATAAATGACATAATGATCTTATTTTTAAGCACTTTTAAAATGCCATGATTTTGAAGTGAAACCCATTTCTTTTACTCTCTATTGGTTATTTATGAAATTTTTGATTATGATATATGTGGAGCACATAAAAATAAATACATATTAAGGGTGCTCCTTGATATTGTTCCAATGCATTGGGTAAAGAATTTAATCTCTAGAGATGACAAGTTTCACGATAACTTAGTAAATAACCTTTGTAATTTTTATGACACCTTGGGGATGGACCTTGGTGATATGTTCATGAATGTATAAATTAAATGTTATAGACATATATTCACGTTATTATTCAAGTTCTTTTTATTATGATATGCTTCTACTTCCATTGCTCAAGTCTTTTTGTTTTTCATCAAGTTCTTATTGATATCACAAGTAAACTGATTCCCTTGCTTTCCTTACTGGGCCTTCTTCTCACCCTTTCCTTTGATGTATATCTCTAGGTTATGAGATGAAGTAATTGTACTTATGATGAACCTTTTATGAAGAATTACAATTGGATTACAAGAATATTTAATGTTTTCATGTATATTTTTCCCGATTTCCAAGACCCTAGACTTTAATGATCCTCTGTTTGTAAAATGTAATGAAAAGTTATGTAATAAAAGGCGGGATTCCATAAATGAGGCCTCAGAGACTCAATATTTTTTAAAAAAATTGTGAGTGTGCATTGTATATAAAAATGAATTAATTATGTATGTATGTGAAATCAATATAACTCACATTTGATATATATATGTAAAATTGAAAAATCAAACAACATTTAATTATGTCCATTACTCGATGAAATTAGTCAGTATTTTTAATTCATATTAATTCTTAATTACAAATCATTATTTGCTAATATATGACTTATTTGATATAAATCATAAATATTTTTTATTATATAAATCATATATGTATATACATATTTACATATATATATATATATGTGTGTGTGTGTATATATATATATATATAATATATTATTCATTAATATTATCAATAATTATTTGATCAATAAAGTGTTTAATATTTTTATTAATTTAATGATTTTTAATTTTAATTTGTTTAATTATTTCATTTTACATATATCTATATATTTAATATATACTATTTATTAGTATTTATAATTTATATATAGTATATTAAATATATTATTTTTTATCAATAATTATTTAAACAATTTTTTTAAATAATTTTTAATAAATACTTTTTTATTTTTTATTTAATTATTTCATTTTATTCGATAGCTTTATCAGCGCTAAAAATAATTCACTAATAAAGGGTACTATTTATTAGTGCTAAAAATAGAGCACTAATAAAGGGTACCTTTTATTAGTTCTAAAGAAAAACACTGATAAAGGGTACCCTTTATCAATGCTAAAAAAGCACTGATAAAGGGTAGATTTTATCATTTCTAAAAAAACACTGATAAAAGGTACCCTTTATTAGTGTCTTTTACTAGAGCTAATAAACTACAATGCTATTAAAAGCCTATTTTATAGTATGGTTGGCCCCAAAAAATAATCTTTAACAAATAGTTGGTTCATTTCCATATTTTAAAAAAAATTATTAATTAATATTTATAATTACGGGTAACCAAAGGAATCATCTAATAAATGATAAGAATATATTAAAATTTCTTCCAATCATTTCTTCTATTATCATTAATATTAAAGAATGAAAATTTCATTTGAAATTCCTATTTATTATCTTAAAAAAAATTCTCAAGTTAAATATTATTATCCAATGCCATTGAAAAAATTAAGAAAAATTAAATTAAAAAGAAACCAACATCACTTTGATTTTCCTCAAACATAGAAAGAATGATTAATTTAAACAATCCACTTTAATTCATTAGCCAATAAAATTTATGTATTTATTTACTTTAATCATTTTCATATTTATAGAAAATTCTATTCTGTAACATAAATAAACTTGTTAACCAAAGTATAAACATAGATAGAACACAATCTAGTAAAACAAGAGTAAAACAGTTATCATGGTGGAAATATATGTGAATGTTATAAACATAAACCATTTATTTTCATTATTACAGTTTATTATTTATTAAGGGTAATTCCACTATCATCTAAGGGAATAAATCATGTTAACTTTACTATTGGATGTAAAATAATATTAGAAACAATAAATCCCTAAACTCAATTGTAGAAGATCAATGCTTAGCCCACAATAATTGATGAATGAGTTTCAACCACCACTGTATGAAACACTACCTAGACAAAGGAAGGCTATATTGAATTTATAATATTCAAAACTCAAATAAAAAATGCTCTACAACACCCAAAATAAAGGGTTTGGCCATAAAAAATGTCCATATAAAGGATGAATATAATATGAAAGAATACAAGAGGAACAATATACCTTGAACCAAATTAATTTTATTCTCCATGAACCAAAGGTTGAAACCACATGGAATTGATCAAGAAGCCCCAAAGGGATGTATAAAAAAACTAACCTATAAAAATTCTATTGAGGGAATCCTCCATGTAAGAAAATGGCCAGCCACACCCCTATATTAACTGAATGCATTTGGAAATAGAAGTAATTCACAAATGAGGTATGTTGATCAGTTAATATAGGGTAAGGATAGAGTTAAAGTTACAATAATGACCCATAATAACTCCCCCCATGTCTCCAATCTCAAACTGGTCAAGATATATGAGTATTAGTGATGGTTTTATCAATTTAAAATGATTTCGAACGCCACCATGGATTCGACCACATCCTTGCCATAGAAGTGGTGGTTCATGAGCACACTTCAAGCAAAATAGATTCCCTTACAGTATCATTCAAAAAAAATCCATTTTCACTTGAAATTACATCAAAAAATTCTTATAATTTTGTTTCCACTAGCTATTTCAGTCTGATTTTCCTTCAGGATTACACACATGGTGTCATTACCATCTTAGGAATTTTTTCTTGTATTAAAAACCACTTCACCTATATTTGAGGTATGTATTTGATATATAATATCTATTAAGAAATCAAAGAGTCAATTAATGTGGATCCTAATACATGAGACCCCCCAAATGCACATGATCAGTACTGCATTATATACATTACTAGAAACCTGTGAAAAATATTCCATAATGAACCTATGAAGAAGAAAATAATGAGGTTGTGTATGAAATCACTTTGTTATTTTTTACTATTTTATCATAATTATAAAATTAATTTATTTGAAATGTGATCACTTTTGTGTATCATATGATCTGGAACAATGATGGTTTGAACTAAATTTCAAAAAAAATCATAGGGATAATCAGTGTATTTATGATTATATGATGCAGATTTAAAAGACAAATGGACATTGGCATATGATGGGGGGAAGAGGTACAAACACATGACCAAAAACATTTTAGAGTACATAAATGTAATCTTTAAGGGTCTTCACAAGTTACCTATAACTAGCTTCATTTAGGATAAATTTTATCATTATGTCAAGTACTTCATTGATAGAGAAAAATAGACCGAGCTAAGGTGTGGAAGAAAATTTTAACCAGATATTAAAAATAACATTGAAGAATCTTATACTTATTGAGTGTGCATTTTATACTAAGAATACTCTTGATTTTAATTTCAATAGTTCCCAAACCCCATCACAAATAGAAGTAGTTGATTTTTGGTGGTATTACTAGAAGTGAGGAAATGCTAATGCATAAAATTATTAGAATTATGGCTTCCATGTACACATGAAATCACAACATGTGCATCTATGAATATATCATAGGAATGATATTTTGATCTAGTTTATTGATCGTACGCCATTGATAACTTATATAATGCCCCATGGACACCTATTTTGAGAGTTTCGACATTTCCCAATGCATGAAGACTATCCAATATTGATATCTGACATCAACATGTTGTGACAATGAGGGTGACTGAAGTCCAGCAGGATACAGAATGAGATGGACTAGTCTAAATAACAAGGGATATGTTTTAAATGTAACATATTCCATCAGGAAGGTCATAATAAAAAATAATTCCCTAACATTGCTGGATTGAGTTCACACTCTCAGCCATAATGATGTATTGCCTCCAATGTGAATTTTCATATTATCAATTACATGGTGTTAATATAAAATACTTTATTTTTTTATAATTTTATGAAATTAAAAAATACTTTTACTATCAAATAATAAATAGTTTATAAATCACACAACTATTTACATAAGTTACATATAAGATAAACATTCCAAAAGGATATATCTTTTCAATAAATGAAACTTTGATCAACATAATTCCCTTCCCTTTACAAATATTTTTCACTTGATAAAACCATTTTTAAAATCATACTTTTTTTTCATAATAAGTCTTTAATATTCACATTACAATGAATATGATTGTACATGTTATATAACATAAAAGAATATTCAAACTATCCATGTATACACCATAAATCAAGAATGTGAGAAAATAATCCTGAAATATAAAATCATGTGACAAATCAGACATAAATTAAAAAGCATACCATTTGGGATATAACTTATTGGTTTATGTGATAGACTTCAAAGAAATCCTAAATCCATAAGGTGGGTTTAACTGATATAACATATGTGTGTGCCAATATGTTTTTAAAGTAAACCCCCTTTTGAAACACAACTTTATTCCAATGGGAAGATAGGAAAAACTAGTCACCTTCAAAAACAGATATTGGGAAAATGAAATATAAAAATTCCAAAGAAGCTCCCAAGAAGTGTATGAGGTAAGAATCCTAGTAAGATACCACCATGAATCTATTTAAGGATTTTATCCATGAAAATTGATGAACTAGTTTTAAAGTAATTTCAAAACTAAACCACTTGAAAACAAACCATCTTTAAGTAAACCTTTAAATTCCATTTGGTTTTATTTTATAAAAAACATGGTTTTCTTAAAAATCCCAAAAATGGATCAATTAAAAAAATGAAGACAAAAGGGATAATCTATTTCATAAATCAAACATTCCCAATTTAACAAAACACCCTTTCCAAGGAAAAACCATATCTAAATCCACTTTAGAATTATTCATTGAGAAACAAGAAGGCATTCCATTTTCTTTTGGTAAGAAAAAATTTATAAAACAATGGGAATAGACATGTTATGTCTTACATTTTACCAGTTATAACATTCTACTGGACATAACTTTCTATTTAAATTTTACAATTAAGATTTATTTCATTCATATACATAGAGATGGAGGATAATATTCTACTAACTATGAAATATAGGCTTGTTTCATGTGACTTACTAGAGATCTGTGAGGTTTAATGGATTAGGGTGTGTAGAGAATACCATTATCATCACATCCCACTTCCATCTTCCATTATACCATGCCTACACTGTGATAGATTCTATGGAATTATTTTATCTAATTCTACATTCATTTATCATCACCTCCTTACTTATCTCACTAAGAGATGATGTACAAACACATACACATTTCACATTCTTGAGAGAGAGATGACCATCACCCTTGAGGATGTGGTAGTTTTACACAGTCTTTCTATCTAGGGGGATGTTGTTAAAGGACCCACCCATGGAGACTGAACTGGGATTGTACATTGACTTCTAGTCATTAACATTGTGGTTGATGATGATTATACACATGGTGGGTTAATATATATGAGCTGTCCTGGGATGCACTTTTCAGAATTACATATTTACAATGATGAGAAGACAGTAATGTGTCATGCCCGTGAATATATCTTGTAGCTCATTGGTGGGTCATTGTGTTCTTATCACTCTAGTATACATATATGTATTATGTATCTAGAAATAATAGAGTATTTTTATCATACTAATATATACAACTAATGATCAGTGTGCTTTGAATATAATTATAGAACATTATGTATTGCATGCCAATTGTAACATCCTAATCAAAATTCCATGAAATGGTGCCTCGAGATGGTGGGTCACAATGACTCAAGCATGCCTCCCCATACTCTAAAGATCATCCACTAGAATTAAGGGACCAGAGAGTGTCTATGGAGAGAGTATTCCCTCATTTCATATTTTATCATAGTAGTAGTAGTCACAATAATCAATAGAAAAAGAAGTAAATCATCCAGACATAAGAAAATAACCAATATAGGAATATTTAAAAAATTCCCAAAAGTAATATCATATACAATTATGGGTCATTTCATATCTCTACAATGATGGAAAATAGGTATACAATCATCCAGTACAATACATGTATCAAAATACCAAAAATACCAAAAATAACTATCCCAGCTAGCATCACGATCCTAGCTCGGTTATGTGCTCTCTTGCTCCTAAGTAATAAGAAATTCAATCATTGTATAGTGGTTGATTACCCTAGTCCCCAACTACATCCATGAAGTCTATCTGGCTACCCAACGACAGCCTGAATATGATGTAAGATAACACTCAGTAGGCCACCACCAATGGTATCTATAACAAATCCAGGATATGTATAATAAGATAAAGTAGTGTGTAATGTATACAATAGGTAAAATAGTAATAGAAATTATATTCCCATGGAAAAGTAATAACTATAAAGTGATACTTTCCAACTAAACAAGGCTTCCTCTGAACATATTTTAGGATATTTTTGCCAAGGGAAGGGGTAAAAGCATAACTAAACAGGTGTAATATAGTCTAGTCAATTAGTAGTAATTCGATACCCATACAAGTCTAGTTGTATAACATGCCAAAATATCCACCATGGCCATTCCATATAAACAATTGTATAATATTCATCATGGCCATGTCGTAAAATCCAATAAATAACATTCACCATGGATACACTGTATAATCAAGTCATCCATAATGTTTGCAATCTATAATAAAAAGTATCATACCACAAAGGGTTGGATCCAAGGTATAGAAGACTAAGGCATCCACATTGAGTCCCAGGAGAATATCGATGGAATCTTGGTAAAAACATGGGTGGGGTCCAAGGATCATGTCAACAGACCATGTCCAACATGAGCCTAAACAATCCAGATCCAAGCAGTAGAAAGTCCTAATATATCCTACAGAATCAGGACCCAAGGTGGAAATAATTCCAAGTAATCCACTACCATAAACATGATCCATGGTAGAGACGATGGATTCTAATGGAATCAGGATCTAAGTTATACCAACCAATTCATCTACTACCATTTCAATTCATCATATCATTTCAATAACCAATTCAAAATCATTTACATTACATGAGTTTACCCACTCATTTACACAATTTCTCTAAAACCCATTTAAGAAATTAAATCAATCAACATCATGTTATCACATGGAAAAGGAAGAAAACCTTCTCCTATTAATCTCATAACAATTAAATCCAAATTATAAAATGATTTTTCTAACTAGGAAAGCACACACACACACAAACCCTATATTTGGTATATAAAAAGGTAAACTAAAAAGTCACACCACATAGGCAGCCAAGGTTGGGGAAACAATCTCCAACAATATCAAAAGAACTAGTGGGAATCCCTAACATGTTCTAATACATTTAATCATGGAATTCAATTCATTTTAGGAGCACATCTGTAAAGATCTACATGAAGAATAATAGAAACTATGCTTATAAAATAACAAACCCTAAGGGAAAGTTATAAATCACCTACTATAGGTCTGTAGTAAATAAACCATCTAGTATCGAGCTCTAATATGGTCTAGATTAGATGAAAAATGAATAACATATGAAGATACTAGAAATAGGTCATATTTGATTCCACCTAAATAACTTCGTTGATATGAAGTAAAATGAATAATGACATAAGAGGAATGAATAACTCATCGATGGGAATTCAAAGACACCGATGAAACTAAAATCTAAGTTCAAATATAAAAACAGTAGAAAATCTTATGGAAGAGTGTAATGGTCCGGACCTCTCTAGTCCATTCTATTGTGAAAATATGGTGTTTGAGGTGTTTCGGGAGGTCAAGTTGACTTATCCCCAACACTTTTCCGAATTATAGTTCAGTGAATTGTTTCAATGGTAGACCATTTTGAACAGTGAAATGGTAACCTTTGGTGAACAATGTCAACATTAACCTTCAGTTAATAGTGCAACGTAACCTTAGGTGAACAGTGTCAACATTAACCTTCTGTGAACAATTCCAATGGTAGACCATTCTGAACAGTGCAATGGTAACCTGAGGTGAACAGTGCCAACATTAACCTTCTATAAACAGTTCCAATAGTAGACCATTGTGAACAGTGCAACGGTAACCTCAGGTGAACAGTGTCAACATTAACCTTCTATGAACAGTGCAATGGTGAGGTTTATGAACAGTGTTTCCCAAACAGTGAGGTTCCAACATTGAGGTTCATGAACAGTGTTCCCAGAACAGTGAGGTTCCAATAGTGAAGTTCCAATAGTGAGGTTCATGAACAATGTTTTCAGAACGGCGCGGTTCCATTGGTGAGGATCATGAACAGTGTTTTCAGAACAGTGAGGTTCCAACGGTGAGGTTCATGAACAGTGTTTCGAGAATGGTGAGGTTCCAATGGTGAGGTTTCAATGGTGAGGTTTCAATGATGAGGTTAATGAATAGTGTTTCCAAAATGGTGAGGTTACAACGATGACGTTCATGAATAGTGATTCCAGAATGGTGAGGTTCATGAATAGTGTTTCATTAATAGTGAGGTTCCAACGATGAACAGTGTTTCCAGCTTCCTACTGTTTCACCCCTTTGATGTTTCCTTTGACGTAAAATGAATTTAAGGCCTCATTTTAAGGACTCTAAGGCCGATTCAAAGGCCATAACACCTATATTAATTATCCTTAAGGCTCGGTATGTTTTTACTTGGTCAAACCACATGGTTTAATGTGATCCACTTTTATTAGAAAATTAAGCGTATCTTAAACCGTCGCTCTATTAAATATTATAAAGGGATGGGATATATTCCTCCCTAATTCGTTCTCCTTGTTCTTGGGTGTGAGATGCTCGAACATCCCATTCCTTCTCATAGGATTTGCACAATCAAACATTCATCCTTGGATTGGTTTTTCTCAGTTTTGATACAACCAAGTTGTATCGATCAATCTTCAAAATAAGGTATGTTTTATCGCCATTCTTTTGGGGTTCATCTTCTCCTATTTCTCCTTCCATATTATATCTTGGGATCTTCAAGCTTTTAATGGAGTTTTCTTGGGTTTTGGTTGGTGTGGTCGTACCGTGGAATCCTCGGGTGGATGCAGTTGTCGCGAGAGGAGGATCGTGACCCATTGTGTGGATTGTTCCCATATAAAGAACATCAAGAACCATTTGAGGTAGGGGATTCATTTCTTATCTCTTATTTTATTTACAACTATATCGTTAGCATGTTTTATCCCACTAGATGACAATGGAATTGACATAATAAATATTTGAACTGGATAAATAAATTGATATCGATCATATTTTATTGCCTCTTTTTTTCTAGATAGTGTGATATCTATGCTTTCATTATTTAGCTGTTTGTTCTTGATGGTAATTGGTAATGAATGTAAACAACAAATAATTGATAATTTTTTTGGTTAAAAGATAAAGAGTCATGTAATTGAATCTGGTTCTCCTTGTTGTAATTTGATGTTAATCAAATTGGTGTAGTAAGCATGTTTAATTATTTTTGATAGCATACTGATTTTTTTTTCAAAATTTGAAACCAATGAATAATAGATCGATTAATTCAAGATTGATTAAAGAACTGATTGTTTGATAATTCCTTGAAGGGTTCTGAGTTACCCTCTTGATTGTTAAAGGGCTAATAGCCCAATTATTAAGATGTTTGTTTTCCTGCTGCCTGTGTTGTGATGTGAGCCTGGATGGATGTTGTGGTATGTGGGGGCATGGAGACCTTTGGTTGTGGTAGAAGATGACTCCTAGAGTGGAAAGATGCATCAGTTTATGCATATGGGTGTTGGGAAGGACACCAGGGATGATGGAATGGGATGGATGTGATTTTGGAATTCTTGCTAATTCTTATTGGTTGATTATATACTATAATTTTCCCCATTGCTCAAGGTAGTTGGCCTTTAATACCCTTCTTCCAAAAGAGGCGAAGACGCATGGGGTATGTTACGTGCTTTCTGTTTTTATCTTATCAAGGGGTGATGGGTCTACACTCTTACTATAGGTGGAAAAGACTCTACGGGTAGTACCTCTACTCACTGTGTTGATCCCCCTTGTGTTTAGTAGTATAGAATGTTTTTCTAAAATGCCTGGGAATATGGAAAAGTAATTTTGTAATAAATAATTGAATAAATGATGTTAACCCTTAGGGTTGGAGTTACTGGAACATAATGATGAGGTTGTAATTTTAAAGGGACGGTGGACTTTGGTTGTGATGATAACGAAGTTTAATGTGGAATTGTAAATAGTTAATTAATGTTTAAATAATTATTTAATATAAATTATAACTGATAAAAATGGAATGAAATGATCTATTAAATCTCTTTAAATGGTTGTGTGCTTATAGGATACCTAGCCTTAGAAGTAGCAGCCTAGAGTCCGAGAGATATTAGTTCCGGTAGAGCCTAAGACTAGGTTATGCCCATATTGTGGTTGTGAGATATAGTATATCTTATACTTTTTGTGTTTCTATACGCTACTCCACCCTGTTAGTAACGGAAACTGACACCCCGGAGATTCAGAGCCCTGGGGGGTTTGTTTTCCCCAACATACTAGTGGGAGGATGAATTAATGAATACCCCCTTTGGTCCTGCACTTTTCTCTTGGTAGTTACTTGTGATGGCAGGAACATTGGTTATTTTTCCCCATATATGTGTGTAGAGGGATATAATGGTTTGTGGTTATTAACACACATATATTCTGGATATAGTTTTCTATGGACTACTATAGGTGTAACATGTATAGGTTGTGATGGTTTGACGATCCTTACTTGGTGTATGGGCTGTAATGGCTTGAGGTATAATACCTGATGTATGATACACGTTATGTGAGCTATGGTGGCTCCCAGAAACTATCTGGTTACTTTTCTTACGCGGATGTTGTGGTTTTGTTGCATGAGGTGCATGTTGTACTGCTTTTCCCAGGTGTCAGCGGGAAAGCCTTTTTGAAGAGAGATGCTTAGGACGTGCGATGTTGGGGCGAAGCAGCAAACCAGTGGGGAAGTAGTATCGGGGTACCCTTGATATGATTTATTATATTATATACTCTTATATGCATTACTTTGTGAGAGTATCCATGGTGAGTTTGGGAACTTAGTATTCATGTTTAGATGACGAGTTAGTTTCACTTTTTGTTCATTGTGCTTTAGCATGATTTATTTACTTTTTCACGAGAGGCATCAGGGAGGATCCTACTGAGTATACTGTTATACCCACCCTATGTTTATATAAACATTTTTTCAGGTCACTTGGAGTAGGATGGAGATAGGCTGGTTACTGCTAGCTTGTGGTTGCAGGAGCTGTTCAGGCTTGTGGTTGTTGCTGTTTTACTTTGTTTTGGGTACTTGCAGTTTTTCCCCTTTCAGTTGTAGTATTTTTTCATGACATTTCATATGTGTACTTGAGATTTATTTTATCTTACTGGTTGAGTTGGAGTTGGTTGGTGTCTATCTTATCTCTCTCTTCTACATGTGTTCTCTTAGAGGGTAATGCCTATTATTTGTGTGTTTACTATACCCTTGGTTCTATTCTCCAACCTAGGGCCTACTGGAGGCGGGACTCGGGGTTCATTATCTCCCTTCTCACATTTCTGTCCCAGGAGGAGTACACTTTGTGTGGAGGGGGTCATGAAAGAGTGGTATCAGAGGTCTGGTTGAGGGATAGGATGGAGATTGGTGTTAGGAACAAGCGAGGTTGCGGGGTTGGTAGGGAGACAGTGTCATTAATGTTTAGAAATTGATGTAAACACTGGAGACTGGCTGAGAGATAGGTGTTTAGGTAACCCTATGATCTGATGAACGAAAATTTAAGTTTAAGATGGATAATAAACAAGGTTATACTAGTTGCAGGGTAGAGACCTAGGAAAGGATCATGCATCATTCTTATTTGTTTCTGTGTTTGAATGGGTAGACCTTGGGATAGGTTAACCTAAAATCAATGAATGAAAACAATTAATTAATTAATGTTGAGACTTCTATATTCCAGTTTTATGATCTCTAACAGTTTTCTATTTTATAGGTATGGATCCAAGTCGATGTACCCATCAGGTTTGCATATAAAATATCCAACAGGCTGTTCCAGCAGATCGTCAAAGGGTAGAGGTTGGCGATGATGACACTTTGAGGAAGACACTTCAAGAGTTTCAGTGTCAGATTCTGCAGAAGTACGAGGGTTCCGTTTCATATGCAGTCGTGGAAGACTGGTTGGATGAGGTCTAGATAGGCTTCTATTCGATCTGTGCTTGGAAGGATCACTGGGGTGTCTTTGGTTGTAAAGATGCAACATGGAGCAGTGAGGTAGTGGTGGTTCTTGTTCCTCAGGGATTGTGAGGAGTCATCGATCTCATGCGAGGAGTTCTGAGACAAGTGTAGAGTCGAGTTTCATTATTTGAATGTGAAGGCGTCCAGTCGCCAGGAGCTTCTTACCCTTCAATAGGAGAGCTCCATTGTTCGAGATTTTGTAATCCTTTTTAGGAACCTTTTACGATATGCTTTGGACCTGCTACCAAATGAGGAGGTAGGGCAAGGCATTTCAAGGAGGCTTTACGTCTAGAGATCCAGCGCCAGGTCACCCCATTTATGCTAAAAACATAGATTGAGGTGCTGGAGAGGGAAGAGGTTGTCGAGAGGAATTTGTCCAGGACCGGATCATTAAGAGAGGGGAATCTTTATGATTCCTCACAAAGCAGAGCTATGGTTCGGGGTTCCCGATTTTTAGGGAAGAAGATTTTCTGTTTAGCCAGGGGTAGGTCCCAACCCTTCACATCTCGTTTCTCTAGAGGCATCAACTCTCAGGCCTATGCCAAGGGATTATGAATTTCTTTTTCTTGTAGTGGTCATGGCCATCAGTAGTAGGAGTGCCCGACCTTTCAGAGCAGTCATCGTGCACCAGCTGCTATGCTCTAAGTTCCTCTATTGAGGCAGTTCCAGCCGAGACAGTAGCAGCAGGTTGCACCAGCATTAGATCAGTAGAGGGTAGATAGGGTAGATAGGGAAGGCAGAGGACAACCCCATGATGCTCCATTTCCTTAGAGATCTTAGCGCGACTGTGGTGGTGGTCATCATCAAGGTCAGAGAGGTCATGGAGGAGGTCGTGTTCAGCTTCATTCTCTAGCGTTACCAGCTCCAGGTGAGCCAGACGTCGTTCGAGGTAACCTTTTATTATTTTCTACCTTGGTGTATGCCTTGTTTGATTTAGGAGCTACACACTCCTTCATATCACCTTCCCTTGTCCATGCTTTGGGACATGAGGTAGAGAGGCTTCCAGTGCCCTTGGAATTGACTACACCAGTTGGAGGTCAATTTGACTTGTTTGAAGTATGTAGAAACTGTGAGCTAGTATTGGGGAAACACTGCTCTTGGGGGTCGGATAGCTTTGGTGAACAACGTCTTGTCCGCTATCCCTATCCATGTGATGGCTTCAACCCACATGTCAAAGGGAGCCATTAGATCTATTGATAAGGTCCTAGCCAGCTTTATTTGGGATGCTCTCTCTGAAGGCAAAAGGCATTGGACATCATTGCACAAGATGGACAGACCTATCATTGAGGGTGGGATCAATGTTATAAGCTTAAGTGACACGATCCAGGACATGTATGCTAAAATCATGTGGGAAGCCATTGAAGAAAGTACGCTTTGGGGGAAGGTAATGTCACAGTTGGACAAAAGTAGAGTGGGTATAGTGGGCACTCATGGATCCCCTCTCTGGGCTAGGATATCCACCCTAATACCGAGCCTCCAGGATCACTCTCGTTGGGTTGTTGGAGAGGGCAACATCAGTTTCTGGAATTGCAACTAGGATGGGGATGTGCTTGGCTTCCCTGGATGTCTAGTACCCAACATTTCCTTTATGGAGGAAAACCTTTACCCTCATTTTATCAAGGTTGTACTGAATGAGGGCCAGTTCGGTATTTATGAGCTAATCTCCTTTAACGTCGAGCCTGAAATTTGTGTTTTCACCCCTTCCACTTCGGGGAAGTTCACGATGAGGGACTTCCACAAGATCTTCACCTACTAGGATCATCATGATGCATGGAATGAGATATTGTGGTGTGGTAATATTCCAACAAAATATAACTTTCTAATCTGGATAATGAGGAACCAGGCTCTCCCTACAGATGATAACATCAAAAAACTGGGCATCCCTCTAGCATCGAGTTTTCAGTGTTGTACTAACAAAAAGGAAGAAAGTATAAACCACATATTCTTCGAAGGTGGATGGTCTCAGGATGTCTGGAGGTACTTTGTCAGTTTCACTGCCACTCTCTCCCACGATCCCCAGGATGGCACTTTCTTGCAACACTGGTTTCAGGGAACAAATGACAGAAGGCAGGAAAGGATGGTCCACGCCATCATCTTCAACATTGTTTGTTGGTGCCTGTGGCAAGCGCGGAACCAAGCGTGCTATGAGGGGTCTTCTCCCACAAGGAGGTCTATCACTGTCCGTGCAAGATGCCTCCTGACCGACCTAGTCAATATTTCCAATGGTTGGAAGGATGCTCCTTCTCTGAGGATGCTTCAAGTTTTCCCTCCTGTGGCCCAACCCCTCACCAAGAAGGGCCAATGGGTGTGGTGGAAGCCCTCCGAAAATGGTTTCAAACTCAACACTGATGGCTCTTACAGAGTAGGGGAGATGCGCGGGGGAGGGGTGGTCCGTGACTCCTGAGGTAGTGTAATTCTTGCTTTCACAGCCTACTATGGCCCAGGTAATTCCTTGCAAGCCAAGGCCAAGGCTATATTAATAGGACTGAACCTCTGCAAGCAGTGAAAGATCAAACTTGACCATGTTGAAACTAATTCCAAGATTATTCATGAAGCCATGCAGGGGAAAGGGCCCACTCCGTGGGTAGTTTCTTATACGACCAGGAAGTGCAGAACCCTCATCAACAGTAATGCACGTGTAACCCACACATGGAGGGAGGGGAAAATGGTCGCAGATCATCCTGCCTCCTTGTCCATCCAAGGCTCTAATGTCACGTGCCTTCAAACAATATGTAGCTTTAAACCCGAGGGGGTGAATCTGATTCGAGGGGATGCCCTTGGTCTCCACTACTTTAGACCCCCATAGGCCTTTCTTGTTTTTCATGTGTCCCTTGCTCCTTTCCCTTTGAAATTAAAATTTAATGTTATAGATAATACAACCATATGATGTCATCATCAGCATGGATTAGTTGTATTCGGTGCAGGCTATCGTGGATTGCTTCAGGAAGAAGGTCATTTTCATTGGTGAAGATGGAGATCCATTGGTGTTTGTTAGCGAGTGAGATACTCGGATGGGTCATAGGCACATTCCAACCTCATCATCCATGATGGATGAGATGATGCTAAGTTCTTCAGTGGTTCAGTAGTTAGCATTTCCTAGGGTTGTAGAAGATCTCCCTAATGTCTTTCCAGAAGAGGCTGTAGCATTAACCCCTCAATGAGAGATCTAGTTTTGGATCGAGCTACAACCAGGATCATATCTTATCTCTATGTCTCTATATAGGATGGACCCTTCTGAGTTACAAGATATATGTATACATATTGATGGTTTTTTACAGTGTGGTTTTGTTCAGCCATGTGTGTCACCATGGGGTGTACCGGTTTTGTTCGTGAAGAAGGCTGGCAGCAGTTTGCGGCTGTGTATCGATTATCGTCACTTAAACAAAGTGACAATAAATAATCTCTATCCTCTTCCAATTATTGATGATTTATTTGATAAAGTGAAGGGTGCAAGTTGGTTCTTAAAGATCAATTTACAATCAGGATATCATCAGATGTGTGTAAAGCATGAGGATATCCCAAAGACTACTTCACGTTGTCATCATGGGAATTATGAGTTCGTTGTAATGTCATTCGGTGTAAAAATGCTCTAGTTGTGTTCATGGGATTGATGAATGTTGTGTTCTGTGATCTATTGGACATGTTCATGGTGGTTTTCTTTGACGACATCCTTGTGTACTCCACATTTGAGGAGAAGCATGAAGAGAATCTACACGCCATCTTGAGATTTCTTCGTCAACATCAGCTGTTTGGGAAGTTTTCAAAGTGTGAGTTTTGGGCTCAAGAAGTCTGTTTCTTGGGGAATGTTGTGTCTCAGTAGGGATTAGCTGTGGATCCATCGAAGATAGAATCAGTTGTGTATTGGGTATCCCCCAAGACAATGTTAGAGGTGTGAAGTTTCCTTAGTCTCGCAAACTACTATAAGAGGTTCACAACCAATTTCTCATGAGTTGCGACTCCTCTAATAACTATGAACAGGAAGGATCAGGCATTCATATGGACTGATCAGTTTCAGGCAGCTTTCAAGTATCTAAAGGAGAAGTTAGTAAGTGCTCTAGTTCTTTGTCTTCCAGCTGAGGAAGTTTAGTTTGATGTTTTCTATGACGCTTCACATCTGGGATTAGGTTGTGTTCTCATACAGAAGATGTCAGTTTTTTCTTATGGGTCATGGAAGTTGCGTCCCCATGAACGTAACTATGTCACCCATGATCTTGAGTTGGCATTTGTGGTGTTTTCTCTGATGTTGTGGGGACACTACCTCATTGGAAAGAGATTTGTGGTTTTCACCGATCATAAGATTTTGAGGTATGTTTTCTCCCAACGTGACTTAAACTTACAACAGTGTCATTGGATGTAGTTCTTACAGGAATACAACTTCAAGAAAACATATACAACTAGAAAGGGGAATGTTGTAGCTGATTCACTGAGTCGAAATTCACGTAGTAATGTTGTGTGTGAATCTGGTGATTCCTGGAGAGTAATGGAAGAGCTGTCAGCATTACATCTTGATATGGGAGAAGTTGGGGGTAGAGGTTGTCTTTTTTAGATGATGGTATAGTAATCCCTGATTCAGAAGGTGGAAGAGTCCCATTTGGGGGATCTAGATGTTGGGGTATGGAGAGACTGAGTTGTTTGTGGTGAGGCCCCTGATGGTTGGTTGGAGGATGAACAAAACTGAGTGTTGTATCACGGAAGGATTTTTGTTCCTTTGATGATGCGTGAAATTTTTCTCAGAGAGTTTCATAGTTCTCCTTTAACAGTGCATCCTGGAATGAAAAAGATGTACCGAGCCTTGAGGATCTAGTTTTGGTGGTTGGGGCTAAAGCATGTGGTTGTGGAGTTTGTGTCTCGATGTTTGGTCAGCCAGAAAGTGAAGGTCGAACACCGTGTTCCTGGTTGTCTTCTCCAGCCATTAGAGATTCCTTAGTGGAAGTGGGAGGACATCTTAATGGACGTTGATACTGGTTTACCTCGATCTCTGAGAGAACATGATGCTATTTGGGTGGTAGTGGATCGTTTAACAAAATCGGCCCACTTCATAGCGATCAAGGAGTCGAGCTTAGTGGAAGTTTTGTTGAGGAACTATCTAGAGGAGGTGGTGAGACTTCATGGAGTCCCAAGGACGATCATTTCTGATCGAGATCCTCATTTTACCTCTAGGGTGTAGAGAGGTCTCCAATATGATTTCGTTTCTCAACTATGCCTTAGAACTACTTTTCCTCCTTAAACATATGGTCAGACAGACCAAACCATCTAGACTCTTGAAGACATGTTGCGCTCTTGTGTCCTGGATTTTGGAGGTTCATGGATGAAGAACTTACCCTTGGTGGAGTTCTCTTACAACAATAGTTATTACTACACCATCGGTATGGAAGCATTTGAAGCTTTGTATGACTGACCTTTCCATTCTTCATTGTGGTGGACTGGGGTCGGTGAGTCAAAAATTCTCAGACCAGAACTAGTGCAGAATATAATAGAGATGGTTGAAGTGATTCGTAAGAGGATGAAGACAGCACAATATCGTCATAAATCATATGTTGATCAAAGTAGGAGACCCTTAGAGTTTAATGTTGGGGATCATGTGTTTCTGAAGGTGACTCCCCATCATGGGCAGTGAAGGTTTGGTTGTGGGAGTAAGATTTATCCCCGCTTTGTTGGGCCTTTCGAGGTGTTAGCTTTTGTTGGAGTTGTGGAATATCGAGTAGTACTTCCCCCACAGATGAGCTGGATACATGATGTTTTCCATGTATCACAGCTCCATCGTTATCTTCATGATGACTCTCATGTCATTGATTGGAGAAAGATCAATGTTGATGATGATGTGACCTTTGTGGAGCGACCTGTGGAGATCCAAGAATGCAAGGAAAAGGTATTGCGTGGGCGTTCTATTCCCTTGGTTCGTGTCTTGTGGTGAAATGACAGTATGGAGGAGAGCACTTGGGAATGTGAGTCACAGATACGTGCTCAGTACCCAGATTTTTTTGATTTTTAACTCTTTTCATATAATGATATCCCCTTTGTTGTTAGACCTTTCATGTTTATAATATGAATTTTTTTTGTTGCTTCTTGTGGATTGCTCTCTTTTGAGAGGTATCTTGATGGGTGGTTGTTCGGACCCAATTTAGTTTTCCCTCTAGGTGGGTTTTGAATTCTCGAGGACAAGAATGTTTTGAAAGGTATCTGATGTAATGGCCCGGACCTCTCTAGTCCATTCTTTTGTGAAAATATGGTGGTTGAGGTGTTCCAGGAGGTCAAGGTGAATTATCCCCAATACTTTTCCAAATTACAGTTTGGTGAATAGTTCCAATGGTAGATCATTGTGAACAGTGCAATGGTAACCTTAGATGAACAGTTTCAACATTAACCTTCTATGAATAGTGCAATGTTAACCTTCGGTGAATAGTTTCAACATTAACCTTCTATGAACAGTTCCAATGGTAAACCGTTGTGAATAGTGAAATGGTAACCTCATGTGAATAGTGTAAACATTAACCTTCAGTGAACATTTCCAATGGTAGACCATTGTGAACAGTGTAACGGTAACCTTAGGTGAACAATTTCAACATTAACCTTCTGTAAATAGTGCAACGGTGAGGTTCATGAATAGTGTTTCCAAAATGGTGGGGTTCCAATGGTGAGGTTCCTGAACAGTGTTTCTTGAACGGTGCGGTTCCAAAGGTGAGGTTCATGAACAGTGTTTCCAGAATAGTGAGGTTCCAACGGTGAGGTTCATGAATAGTGTTTTCAAAACGGTGAGGTTCATAAACAGTGATTCCAGAACAATGAGGTTCCAACGGTGAATAGTGTTTCCAGCTTCCTACTGTTTCACACCTTTAAAGTTTCCTTTGACATAAAATGCATTTAAAGCCTCATTTTAAGGACTCTAAGGCTGATTCAAAGGCCATAACTCCTATATTAATTATCCCTAAGGCTCAGTATGTTTTTACTTGGTCAAACAATGTTGTTTAATGCGATCCACTTTTAATGGGAAATTAAGCATATCTTAAACCATCACTCCATTAAATCTTCTAAAGGGATGAGATATCTTCCTCCCTAATTATTTCTCATTATTCTTGGGTGTGAGATTATGGAACATCCCATTCCTTCTCATAGGAGTTTCACAATCAAACATTCATCCTCAGATTGGTCCTGCTCAGTTTTGATGTAACCAAGTTGTATTGATCAATCTTTGATATAAGGTATTTTTTATTGTCGTTCTTTTGGGATTCATATTCTCCTATTCCTACTTTCATATTATAGCATGTGATCACCATGATTTTAATGGAGTTTTTTTGGGTTTCAGTTGGTGCGGTCGTACCGTGACATCCTCGGGTGGATACAGTTGTTGCGAGAGAAGGACTGTGACCCATTGTGTGGACTGTTCTCATATAAAGAACATCAAGAACCATTTGAGGTAGGGGACTCAGTGCTTCTCTATTCTTTTACAAGAAACTTTATCATTAGCATGTTTTATCCCACTGGATGACAATATAATTGAAATAATAAATATTTTAACTGGATAAATAAATTGATATCAATCGTATGTTATTGCCTATTGTTTTTCTAGATAGTGTAATATATATGATTTCTTTATTTAGTTGTTCGTTCTTGATGAAAATTGGTAATGAATGTGAAAATTAATTAATTGATAATTTTTTTGTTAAAAGATAAAGAGTCATGTAAATGTATCTGGTTCTCCTTATTGAAATTTGATGTTAATCAAATTAGAACAGTAAGCATGTTTAATTATTTTCGATAGCTTACTGATTAGGTTTTCCAAATTTTGAACCTATGAATAATATATCGGTTAATTCACGATGGATTAAAGAAATTATTGTTTGATAATTCCTTGAAGGGTTCTTAGTTACCCTCTTGATTGTTAAAGGGCCAAGAGCCCAATTTTTATGATGTTTGTTTTCCTACTGCTTGTGTTGTAATGTGATCCTGGATGGATATTGTGGTATGTGGGGTCATGGAGACCTTTAGTTGTGGAAGAAGATGATGCCTAGAGTGGCGAGATGCATCGGTTTATGCTTGTGGGTGTCGGGGAGGACACTAGGGATGATGGAATGGGATGGATGTGATTGTTGGATGATTTCTTATTCTTATTGGTTGATTATTTTCTTTACTTTTCCCCACTGCTCAAGGTAGATGGTCTTTCTTACCCTTCTTCCTAAAGTGGTGAAGACATGCGGGGTATTCCACGTGATTTTCTTGTTTAGCTTCTCAAGGGAGGATGGGTCTACGCTCTTGCTATATGCTGTAAAGACTCGATGGGTAGTACATCTACACACCGTGTTAAGCCCTCTTGTGTTTATTAGCATAGAATGTTTTTCTAGAATGCCTGGGAATATGAGAAAGTAATTCTATAATAAATAATTGAATAAATTATGTTAACCCTTGGGGTTGGAGTTGCTGGAACATAATGATGAGGTTGTAATTTTAAAGGGACATTGGACTTTGGGTGTGATGCTAACAAAGTTTAATGTAAAATTGTAAATGGTTAATTAATGTTTAAAGAATTAACTAATGTAAATTGGAACTAATAAAAATGGAATGAAATAATCTAACCCATAGTGTGGTTGTAAGATATAGTATATTCTGTACTTTTTGTGTTTATATACACTACTCCACCCTGTTAGTAAGGGAAAATGACACCCTAGGGATTCTGAGCCCTGGGGGTTGTTTTCCCCAACATTTCGGTGGGAGGATGAATGGATGAATACACCCTTTGGCCCATACTATTCTCTTGGTAGTTACTTGTGCTGGAAGGCACATTGGTTATTTTTCCCCATATATGTGTGTAGAGGGCTGTAATGGCTTGCGGTTATTCACACACATATATTATGGATACAGTTTTCTGTGGACTACTATAGATGTAACGTGTATAGGCTATTATGGATTGAGGATCCTTACTCGGTGTATGGGTTTTAATGGCTTGAGGTATAATACGCGATGTATGATACATGTTATGCGAGCTATGGTGGCTCCCAGAAACTACCTCGTTACTTTTCTTACATGGACGTGGTGGTTTCTATTGCACAAGGTGCATGTTGTGGTGCTTTTCCCAGGTGTCTGCAGACAATCCTTTTTAGAGAGAGATGCTTAGAACGTGAGATGTTGGGGAGAAGTGACTAAACAATGGGGAAGTAGTAGCAGATTACCCTTGATATTCTTTATTATATTATATACTCTTGTATGTGTTATGTGGTGAGTGTAGCCATGGTGAGACTAGGAACTTATTATACTTTTTTAGATGACGAGTTAGTTTCACTTGTTGTCCAATGTGCTTTAGCATGCTTTCTTTAATTTTTCATGAGAGGATTTGGGGATGATCCTACTGAGTATACTGTTATACTCACCCTATGTATATATAAAAATTTTTTCAGGCCACCTGGAGAAAGTTGGAGATTAGGCTGGTTACTACTAGCTTGTGGTTGCAGGAGCTGTTCGGGCTTGTAGTTACTACAGTTTTACTTTCTTTTAGGTACTTTCAGTTTTTCCCCTTTCAGTTGTAGTTGTTTTTCATGACATTTTATATGTTTACTTGGGATTTCTTTCATCTTACCGGTTGATTTGGAGTTAGTTGGTCTCTATCTTATCTCTATCTTCTTTATGTGTTCTCTTAGAGGGTAATGCCTCCTATTTGTGTGTTTACTATACCCTTAGTGATAGTCTCCATCCCGGGGCCTACTGGAGGTGGGACTCAGGGTTCATTATCTCCCTTCTCACATTGTCATCCTAGGAGGGGTACACTTTGTGGGGAGTGGTTTGTGACAAAGAGATTGAAAGGGAGCTCTAAGGTGTGAGGTTGTTTTCTAGTAGAAGAAAATAGAATTGTTTTTATGTTTCAAAAAAAAATAAGAGATAAATGTTAATTTCCCTAGGAAATAATAAGATTCATGATTTGGCTACACAGTTGGCCAAACCAGGTGCCAACTATGCACCCTTCACTATCTTAAGGGGAACCCTACACGGTTTTATGCACATGATTTGGAACGTCATGTGAAAACTCAGTCTCAACCACTATAAAAAACTATAAAACCCATCACATGGATGTTCACCCCATCCACATGCTAACCTTAAACTATGTACCTCCTGATAGAGGTCTGGACCACCTCACACGATTATAATTAACCATGCATCATGTCCCGTGTGATTTCTCCTAACCATGTAGTCTGCCTTATTTTTTCAAATAGTTAGGCTATGGGATCCGAACAATCCTTGGACACCCCTAATACACCCATTATAACATTGGTCCTCACATTAGGCTAAAACCAAGGAGTTAAACTGAAAAAAAATATTCATACCTCAAAGGAAAACTTGGGATCTTACAATCTTCCCCCTTAAAGCAATTCATCCCCAAATTTCTCTTCTAAGGGTGGTTAAGAATTGCCTGAGAATAAATATAGCCACTGAGAACATGTGTCGGCCTCCCACACCTAAGTATAATCATGTAAACAGATGTGGTTCTATAAAACCCATACTAGAGGAACTGAACATCTTCCTAGAACCTTCATGATCTTGTCAATAATACATACAGGATACTCCTCAAAGGATGAATTTTTTTATAACTCACCCTCCTTGGGATGAAAATCATGATACATGTATGAATGATAGTGTCATAGCTGAGATACATGGAATACTTCATGCATGGTCTGATACCTATGAGGTAACTATAAACAATAGTCTATCATCTCGACTCTATCTATAATCTTAAACGGCTCGACATATTGTAGTGAAATCTCACCCCATCTCTTAATCTGTATGTGTCATAGCCTTGGAAAGACATGTAAAAAGAACTGATCCCCAACCTACAACTATATAGGTCATCAATAGAAATCAGTGTAATATTTTTGTCTCAACTGTGTAGTAACCATCCATTTCCAAATCAACTGGACCTACTGTGAATTCTTCTGAATGATACAAGGTCCCAATAACATTGTCTCTCCTGCCTATAACTAGCACATGGTCAATTGACATGTCCTATCATAAAAATCATCATAACGTTTCATTGGTATAATCACCAAATAGATATTGTTGCATGTGAAATAAACAAGGGTAATATGCCTCTCCCAAGATCTCCAAAAATCTAGGACTCATACTCGCAACATATCTTCAAAAATATGAATCATGTGATCTGACAAGCCATCAGTTTGAGGGTGGTATATTGTGATCAGAACAACCTGTGTGCCCAATTCCCTCTAATAATTTACCCAGAAATGATATTTAAATAGGGTGTCCCTATCTGATACAACATTCTTAGGAACCCCATGAAGTCATTCCATCTCATGGATATATGACCTCCCATAAACATCTACATTGAAGGTCTCCCTGATCAGTAGGAAATGACAAACCATTGAGATCCTAACAAAAGAAAGCCATATAACATCACTACCTTGAGGTGACCTTGACAAACCAATCATGAAATCCATCATGAAATCATCTGACTTCCACTCAGAAATGAGTAACTGCTATAAAATTCCATCTGGTCAATGATGTTACTCCTTCACTTGTTGTCAAGTGGAAGACCTCAAGAAAAAACCATGTACCTTATGTTTCACCTTCAAACACCAATACTGGCAATGTGGATACCAATACATATTGGTAACATCGGGATGCACTGCCCAAACCGAGACATGAAACTTCCACATCATCTCCTCGTGTATGTCTACTAGAACCCATACATGACCATGAATAAAAATATTTTCATCCTCTCCCATGTTCCATCCAAGAGGTAGTTCCTCACATTCCACACTCTCCCGTGGGACTAAGCCCAAAGAATCTGATAGTAGCCTCATCCTCACTCTATCCAAAAGGGTAGAGGTCATAGATAAGGATGAAATAAAGTTCTACCCTTGACCATCCTACACCTCTAAGTGCATCTATGAGAGAAATTTCATAATCTACCACTCACTACTATCATATTGAACTACCTATATCTGAGTCCACCTAATTAGTGAATAGTCCACTACATTACACTTTATAGGTGTATAGTCAAGCTCGAAATGAAAATACTATAGGTACTCAACCCACCTTCAATGCCTCCAATTCAAGTCACACTATTTAAATACATACTTGAGAGTTTTATGGTATGTGTACACCAAAAAACAATCTCCCAGTAAGTAATGTCTCCAATATCTCAAAGCATGAACAACCACAACCAACTCAAGATCATGCATTGGATAATTTATCTAGTGTGGACTCAACTTCCAAGACATGTATGCCACAAATATATCCCCTTTTATTATAATTGCTCCTATCCTAATACCATATGCATCAAAACATGCAGTATAGCACCTACCCATCTCTGGTAGAATCATAACTGATGCTGAATTCAGTCTCCCTTTCTACTCTTGAAAGGATATCTTGTAGATATTCATCCATACAAACTTCACACCCTTATTCATCAAGTCCGTTAATATTGTTTCTAAGCATAATAAGTCTTTTATTAAATGAATTTAATATCCAACTATCCCTAAGAAACTTTTTATATCAAAGATGTTCTTAGGATGATATTGGGAAACTATAGCTCTCACCTTCTCATGTTCAACTAATACTCCAATATCTAAGATAATATGACCTAGAAAGTGAATCTAATTCATTCAGAAATATTAAATTTTTGAGAGTATCATATAACTAATTCTCCCTCAGTGTATCCAAAATTATCTCAAGATGTTTGGCATGGTAATTCCAATTTTGAGAATAAACTGAGATATTATTCATCAAAACAACCACAAATGAATCCAAATAAGGGAGGAAAACTCGGTTCATCAGCATCATGAAAGCATCTAGTCAATTCATGAGACTGAATATAATAAAAAATACTTTTATAGACTATAACTACTATGAAAATATATACATGGTATTTCTATAGGTCAAAGGCACAGATAATGATAACCCGATCTCAATTAAATTTTTTTAGAACACTCAAAATCCAAGGAGTTGATAAAAAAGTCCATCTATCTATGATAAGGGATACTGGTTCTTAACCGTCAACTGGTTCAATTTCTGATAATCTATATATACCCTAAGGGTACCATTAAACTTTTCTTGAAACAAGGTGCATTGAACTCCATAGAGAGGTTTTGGATCATATAAACCCCCTTTCCTCCAAGTCTTAAATCCACGTATTGAGCTCATGCAACTCAGTAGTAGAGATCCTATAATGAGGAATGGATACCAGTGTGGCTCTTGGAAATATCTTAATGGAGAACTCCACCTATCCCTTAGGAGGTGAACTAGAAAACTCATTCAGGAAAATTCATCTAAAATGATCAACCACTAGTGGTAAATAGGCTTGATTCAATCCATGATCATCCAAATATAAACTAGAAATATGGGATATCATCCCACCCTGCCCATGATTCTCTGTTCCATCTCATCTCTCATGTGCATCCCATTCACCCTTGTGAAAAAAACTCCACCCTCTGGTGATGTGAAAGTCACCCTTCGACAACAGAAATCAATGTAGGCTTGATAAGCAACTAAAGATTCCATCTAGATTATGATGTCAAAGCTTTTCATCTCAAGGAAAAAAAAGATCCCATAGTAAGTGACGCCCACCAATCTCAAGGGGGAATCAATATACTGGAATACACTCTCTATTTTGATCCTCAATGGAGTATCGAGTTTCATAAAACCCTCAGAAAACCAAACCATGATCCCAAGGCCCTCCACCATAAGAACAAATATGAAACTACGTGATGAACCTATATCAAAAAGAAAAAATACCAAATTATAGGTTACTAAAATATTACCTTTCACTGTATATGGACCGACACTCTGGTTCTCAGGAGTAGGTTATAAAAAATATATCTATCCTAAACCATGACCCTATCAAATAGCCTCACTACCTAGAGCAGGAATGATATATTGTATTTGTAAAATAGATTCCTAGATGGCTTGTCCAAGAACACCACCTCGACCTAAATGTATGGTACTAATATTGATCATAGATTGACATGAAGTTGTGAAACTCAATCCCGAACCTGGAGGTAGAGTCGATCCCCTTACACTAACTAAAGGATGGAAGGTCCTGTAGAAATGCTTCATGTGGCCCATCCTGTTGCAAGCTCGACTCTTGACTAGGTCTCGATCACACTGAATCCTTATATTTACCTATCTCTTACACTGGTGATAGAATACAACACTGCCAGTAATTACATCCTAGATGGTACTCACCTCATAGAAAACCTCAAAACATCACTTACTACCATAGGAATTTGAACCACTAGGTCGAGAAGACGAACTACCACTCTATGCACCCCTAGATTCCCTCAGGTTATACTCTATAATAATAACCTAATTTACTATCTCTATGATAGTAAATAACCTAAAAACATTTACCTGAGATCAAACAACATGTTTTAGACCATCCTAGAAGTTTCGTACACTTGATAGATCATCAAAAATGTATATCAGCACAAAAAATTACATCTCTATAAAGCATGCTGAATATTCCATCACGGTCATAGAACCCTGCTCTAGATGCATGAACTCAGTGGGCCACCCTTCTCTCAGATTTTCAAGGAAAAATTAATCATAAAATCTGGTTTGTAAATCACCCCAAACCATATCTCACAACCTATCAACCTACTTCAACACATCCCACCAACACTTTACTTCTCCTTGAATCATATTTGTTTCAAGATTTACTTTCCTCTTAGAAGGTCTCTCCACATGCTTGAAGATAAAAAAAATAGTCTCAAGACATATCTCAACAACTCGTGGACCTCCATCCCCCAAAAAACATGGGTGGATGATACTGCTGGAATACCTGCATCAGCTCATCCATAGTCAAGGTAGGATGTGGTGTTACCTCAAAATTTTTCATATAATATAGAAAACCCTCATGGAACTATGCCTCATCACCTATGTATGGTTCAAATATCAGTGCCTCAGCTAAAACTATAGGAGGATCCTCTAGTATCCCATGGACCACTACATCCGGAGCATGGTCGTTTCCACCCTCCTAGCATATGACTATAGGTTGTGGTGGTATCATGTATCTAAAATTCCAAACAATCACCTCCTAAAAGATCAATAATTATGAGATCATAGTTCAAAAACATTGGATAGGTCAAAAAAATATAAATAATTTCTACCCTTCTACCTTCTAAATCCAGGACCAGGTAAAAAGAAACAGTCATGATCATCACTAGATACACTGCCTACTGCCCACTCTAAATCTATGTTAAGGTCCAGTTATATGTTTCAAAAATTCAATTTCCATTTGATTTCACATTAATTTCACAATTCACTTTTAATGGTTTAACCAAATGATTCACCACTTATGATCCATAAGGGCCCATACACCTCATGAACCAAAATATGGAATCCACTCAATCAACACCATAACATGTTCCAATTCATAAAACCAATGGTCAATGACTCAATGTTCCATAATTTTATACTTAGGGTGTCTACTATAGACTAAGAAAAATAACATTGTTTAGGTTATGACAAGTACTCTAAATATTAACTATGTTTCCCAATCCAATACAAAAATCATCAATCAAATCACATAGATATCACACAAGGAACATATCATAAAGTCATACAGTCAAGAAATGCATCCTATATGGAATGAAAAAATTCATGACATGTGAATTATATAAGGTACCTAAAATGATGCATGATATGTCATACCCTCTCCTCATTAGAGTGTAGTGTAATGGTAGTAATCACAATAGTCAATATCAAAATTAATAAATCATGTAGAAAAAAGATAAATAACCAAGATAATAATATATAAAGAATTCCCAAAAGTAATCTTATATACAATGATGTTTCATTTCATGTCTCAACAAAGATAGAAAATAGGTATACAAGCATCCAGTACAATACATGTATAGAAATACCAAAAAGAACCATCCAAGAAATAATCACAAGACTAGATCAGACATGTGATCTCCTACGCTTAAGAAATAAGAAATGCAAGCATCATATATTGGATTCTTACACGGGTCCCTACCTATATCCATGAAGTTTGTTTGGGTACCCAATGATGACCCAAATAGGGTGTCAGATAACACTCTGTAGGCTAACACCAATGGTTTCTATAATAGATATAGGTTGTTTATAACAAGATAATATAGTGTAAAATATATGCAATTGGTTCAAAAATAATACAAGTGAAATTCCCATAGAAAAAGTAATCATCATAAAGTGATATTGTCCAGTCGAATAAGGATTCCTACAAAAAAATGCCAGGAACCCTTAAACGATTGCATTGGTAAAAACATAAAAAAAATAGATGTAATATAGTTCAATCAATCCACTGTAATCGGATACCCATATCAGGGATATCTGTAAAACATGCCAAAATATCCACCACATCCATGCCATATAAACAAGTGTATAATATCCATCTTAAAAACTCCAAATAATCCAGTAATTAACATTCACCATGACCACACTGTATAATAAATTCATCAAAAATGGCCATAATATGTAATTAAAAGTGTCAGACCATGATGTTTTGGATCTAAGGTATAGAATGCCAAGACATCCACATTGAGTTCTGAGAGAATCTCGAAGGAAACTCGGTAAAGAATTTTTTGGGGTCCAAGGAGCATGTCAAATAACCATGTGAAATGTAATCCCATGAATGTTGGATCCAAGGGTTATTAAGGACCAAGAAATACTACATAATTATTACCCAAGGAGGAATTAGGTCCAAGGAATATAATATAATAAAAAAGATCCATGGGAGAAATGTCAATGACATATAATGGAATTGGGATCCAAGGTATACCAACCAAGGCATCCACTACCATTTCAATTCATCATCTCATTTAAATAACCAATTCAAAATCATTTACATTCCATGAATTTACCCACTCATTTTTCATAATTTCTATAATAAAATCATTTAATAAATTAAATCAATAAATATCATGTTATCATATGGAAAATGAGGAAACCATATTCTAATCATCTCAAAACGATTCAATCCAATTTATAAAAAGATTACTCTAACTAAGAAAGCACACACACACCCCAAAGGTGGTATAAAAAAAGGAAAAATATAAATAAACACCCCATGGGTGGCATAGGTTATGGAACCAACCTCCAATAATCATAAAGGAACTACTAAGAATCCATAACACGTTCCAATAAATTTAATCATAGAATTAAATTCATTTTAGGGGAACTATCAGAAATTATGGCATGTGACAAAAAAACTATTATTATAAAACACCAAACTCTGAGATAAAAGAATAGACCACTTACTATAGGTAATTAGTAGATCACTCATCTAGCATCGAGCTCTAATTTGGTCCTTATTAGATGAAAAATAAAGAACAGATGAAGAAACTAGAAATAGATCATATTAGAATTAACCCAAATAAATTCTTTGATACAAAGTCAAATGAAGAACGACACAACAGGAATGAAGAAATCACCATAATGAATCCAATGTGACTGGTGATACTTGAATCTGATTCTAGATGAAGAAATGGTGGTAAAGCCTATGGAATAGATTCCAAGGGAGCTCCAAGGAGTAACACTATTTTCTGGTGGAAGAAGAGTGAATAGGTTTTTAGATTTAAATCATTTTAAGGGTGAAATGGTAATTTCCACAAGAAATAATGGGTCATATGGTCTTACCGTATGGTTGGCCAAACCGTGTGCCCTTCACTATCTTAAGGGTCACCCCACACGGTTTCATCTGAACTATTTGGAAAATCATCTGAGAACTATGTATTAGTCATTGTTAAAAACTAAAAAGCCCCTTTTATGGGCATGTTCCCCCATACACATGGTTTCTTTAAACTATGTTCCTCTTGATAGAGGCTAGGACCACATCATACAGTTAGAAGTAACTATGTGTCATTCCCCACATTACTTCTCCTAATTGGGTGGCCTATATTGTTTTCCAAAAAGTTAGGATCTAAGATTTGAAGAAGCCTCAAACACCCTGATACACCCATCATCACTTTTTCCTCTCACATTAGGATAAAAATAAGGATTTAAATATAAAAAATGATTAATATCTCATAGGAAAACCTAATATATTGCACTGATCAGATCACACTGATCTCAGGGAATGTGTCATCTTTATTCGAATGTGGTCATGGGAGTGCGTCTCTCCCCTCTCCCCTTTTATTGATGTTCAGAAGATTCATATAGATTTACTACATAACACTTTTTATGGACGTTGTTATGATCACTCATCTTTATTATTTTCATATTCTACTATGAGTTATTAAATTAAATTTCAATTTATTTATCATTTTCTATGATGTATGTTATAGGTGGAGTCATAAAAACCAATTTTTCAGGATGTTGAGGCACAAATTGGGTGAATACAATCTCATATTAGACAATTGAGTACCCACCGACATAATAATATACAGTATTCCCTTGACTAATAAATTTTAGAATATTATATTTTTTGGTTTTTATTAACAATTTTTTTAAAAAAAATCACATGCCATTTCAGATTGCATGGTTTCCATATTGGACTCTATTATACCATCTACCCATATATTTCACTAATGGAATTCATGATTTAATAGATTTAGTGCCTATTATTCACTTTAAAATTTTTCCTGATAGATTCATGCACTAGTTTGGATTTTTTTCTTTGTATTCCCTTTCCACCCAGACAGTCAGCAACACTTCATTCTATGAAGCTGAAAGTGAGGCAGGATGTCGACTGAAAACAATGACATGGAAATTATCTGAACCACTATGATAAAAAGTATCATTTCATATCGAGGATATGTGTACTATGCAATTTCCTATTTCCTAGATACTAGAGTATGATCCACAGTATAGATTTAATTCTATACTATGTATTACTCCACACGGTATAGGGATCTAGGATCTAGTAAGTTAATAAATTTTCATTAGTTTTTATACATTTTCTTATTTAATTTTGAATCCCTTTGCAACATACTTGACTATAGTATATTATATTCATGTCTAATCTATACAAGGGTGAGTTTTTTAGCTAGGTATTATACCATGCTACAATGCAGGGGATGATGCCAGCATATTGTGTTCTACATGATATTATCTTTGATCATCCACCTCAAGGATATGTTATTCCTATCCAGGGAGATAATTTTACTACTTAATAACCTCATTAAGTAGCTATTGATGTTGAGAATCTATGATGATGAAAATGTATACCGTGTCATGATACACATGATGCCTCACCTATACCAGAGGCATAGGTTGCACCTCTAGTAGTCCAGTCACAACTGATTGAGAATGTCCACTTGGATTCATGTGATCCATTATATTGATAGTATATCCACAACTATCCCTAAACATATATGACCCAATCTCATATCAAGGTTCATTTCCTAAGCCTCTACCTATTCTGACCAAGAATTAACATGAATTCTGGTTCCCCCAACAGATGATGATACGTCCTTCCACTTACATAGTGGGGGAAGGATTAGGTGCACAAGATGGAATCCATTTTCCACCAAGTCCGAATGATTCATAGGCAGATCATCATACATATGAGTTTCAATCACCTGAGGATGATCCCTCTCCAACTCATCATACTCCACCCCAGCACAGAGGTTGGTGATCTCGTTATGGGAATCCCATTCACACACCAAATTAAGGGACTAGACCTCATCATAGAGAGTGATTTTACTAATTTATTTATATGTGTGCAATTAACTTAAAGGATTTTAAACAACAATGTATTTTATTCTCTCTATGATTTCCTATCTAATAAAATAATAATTTTTTTTACTATCAACCATTTTTATATTTTTATCAACTGTTTTAATTTTCATTTATATTTTACTTATAGTTTATATTTGTTATTATTTCAAATTAGAATACATGAAACAAAAGAAAAAATGTTAAATTTCAAGTAGGTAAATTAAAAATCTTATAAAATATGAACTATAAAAACAATCTAAGTAATACATAAAACATATCTTTAATATCTATAAATTTGTTTATAATAAAAATAATTTCATAAATATAATAAAAAATATAATTTACATGAAATACACATTAAAAATAAATTCACATAAAATATATTGAAATTAAAATTGAAATGAAATTTAGAACATTAAATAAACATATAATAAATAATTTAAAATGAAAGTAATGTAAAATATATATATATATATATATACAAATATAATAGTTTAAAAAAATAATATATTGTGCAACTAAAATTAATTTTCATTAATTTGTTTATGAAATGTTGGTAATTTTCAATTGTTTTTTACATTTTTAGTAAGTGTTTAAATTTCATTTAGATTGTATTTCAACTTTATTATTCATAGAATTTCAAATCCACCAAATTGAAACAGTATTATGTTTCATAAAGGTGACTTTGAAAGCATATAAATCATAAAATTTAAATACATTCTAAATAATATTTGATAAAGTGAATCAACATATAAAACATAAATATAAATAAAAAAATCATAAATAGAATATGAAAAATCTTACTTACATGTCACAAAATTTATTGCTTAAAAACATAACATTTTCACTTTCAAATATTGATGGACATAATTTTAATTAAGTATTATATTATTAATTATATTCCTATGAAGTATTATTAATTATGTTATTATAATTAAATGTTAGTAATTACATTATTAATATATATTAATAATATAATTAAATATTTATAATAACTAAAGTAATAAATCTTAATAATGATATAAATAATATAATTATTAATCTAACTAATAAAGTACATAGCAATATATTTTTAAAATAAATCTTTATTATTTTAGAAATATAAAAAAATTAATTACTAATGATAATTATATTACTAATAAATTATTCGTATATATATGTATCTAAAAAAAGAAAATAAACATAATATATATATATATACAAACATATATATTGTTAATTTTAAAATTGTTTTTTTAAATTTCAGCCAAGGCCGCATCGACCATGTTGCCTTTGGACTAAAACCCAAAGCTAGAAAGGCCTATGTCACCTTTCTGTATTAGTTTTAAACTTTTTTAACCTATTATTATTTTACTTTTTATTTTTTAAAATAAATATATAAAAAACAAATGATGTAGTGGAGATGTGTAAGGGTCAATGTGCAGGTCACATAAAGGTTCTTTTAAGGCAATATAAGGGTTATCAAACTTCTATTTAGAGTGATATATTTCAATATAAATATTATTTTTGTTTTGCAGGGATTGCATGGTATTTTAATTACATTTTTTATACTTATGGGATATTTGTATTATTGACTAATTTTCCTTATTATTAGAATCAATATGGGTCATTGATCAGGATTGATCTGATGACTATGAGTTCTTCTGGGTGTGCTTCTTTTGAGTGATATTGATCCAAAATCTCACTTTGTGGCCAATGGGGTGACTCTACCTATCCCTGCTAGCTGTTCCACTCATGGTTAATCAAACGAATTGTTTGATTTTAGTCGTCCACATATCACCATCATTCCACCTTTCCTGCACCACCAGACACCTCAACTAGCATTCATCATTTCTCCTTGCCTTCTCCTATGGTATTCAGAGTTTTGTTCATCCTTTTTTACTTTGTTGTGTGATCCAAGAGCTCTGAGATAAGAAACTCCACTGGTTTTAGTGAGATATCAAAGAGTAATAAATATAGATTTGGCCTCAGTCTATTCTCCTTTTTCCTTGGTATCCGGAGTTCTGTTTTCTTGTAACTGGACTTCTCATATGGTGGAGACTTGGTGGTGAATTTGACTATGAACCAAAGATATTTGGACTCTCATAAAGCATGGTTGTTGTGGATTTATATATTAAATAATATCTAGGTTTTATTATAGAAATATTTCACCATAAATGATTTTTTTGGTTTCCTACTATTGTATCCTTTATGCTTGGTTCATGTGTGAGTCTATCTAGGAGTTAACGGTTCTAACTCCACATGATAGAGTTCATTACCGCCATCTGGTTTTGAAATGATTACATTCTTAGATAGATTATATGTTATTTTAATTCCTTTGGTTCAAGTTTTAATTTTCATTTTTCTACTTATTTGATAAAAATATTTCTAGGTTGGTGTTCTCATAGTGCATCTAGGATCACATCGATCCAAATCACATTATATCTTTGAGTACTTTCCTATTTTTCTTTTCTGATCCAACATAATCATTCATTGTAACACTCTGATAATTTATAAGAATAAAATTATATTTGATATCATAAATGACATGAAACACTGAGTTTATCTTGTGGTACATTTAACACTCAATTTGTCTTACAATACAAGAAACAACAAGTTTCTTCAATAGCATGCGTTATATGCAAGACTAAGTTTTATCGAACAAAAATATACTATTATTATTATTATTTAATTTTACAATTATCTCTTAACCATAAAATTGGTGGTAAAAAATAATAATAAATAACTTATTAAATATATGGCTGAAATTATTGGTAACCAATTAATTATAAATTAATATGAAAAATAATTGAATATAAAGGAAATGTTTTTATAAAAAACTCTTTTTATGCGATGAAATAATTTTATCCTAATAAATTAAATTAATAACTAATATAAAATTATATTAATGGAATTTATATATTATATATTCAATCAAATGTTTTTACATGCATACAATAGATTTTATATACATATTATAAAAAATCCTATTTTATGCATAATAAGCTGTATTTTTTTAAAGGCGATTTTTTACCTTTTAATGGCACACCTGTTTTAAAACTAATTTTTAAAAATTTTAAAAATTTAATTTTAAAAAATAAAACTCATTTGTGAAATTTTAATTTCAAAATTAGTTTAGTGTTAATTTTGTCCTTTTTCTATGAAGTTTCATTTTTTGATGAATACTGAAAAATACTAAATATTAATTGAAAACTGATTTTTATCTAAATAATTTATAATGTTAGATTATATTTGAAATTGATTTTAAATTAAAATTATATCAAATATACATATAATAATCCAATTTAGTTCATTTTAATCATTTTCATATTGAATTTTTATATAAAAACATTTCAAACTTTTGAACATTTTCACTTTAAAAACCCTCTTTCTCGTCATGTATGTGGTCTAATTTATAATTAAATTATTTAATTTATATGAGATTAATTTTTAAAAATGGATTTAATATTTGGTATCATCATAATTTATAATTTATAATGAGTATATCTTGAATTATGACCAAATTGATTTCTGAACATAGTTAAAATTAATTACATTGATTAAGGTAAAAATAGGTTTACTTAGTAGTTAAACTTAGAATATAATGTGTAAAAATGACTAAAAACATGTCCAAACCCCATTTTATGAATATCTTTAGACCCTTATGACCTTATAATATAAATTTATGAGTTTTTGGGACACTGTTACATGAAATTAACTCATATAATATGTCAAGAAAAGAAAAAGACAAAAAAAGTACCTTTCTTCCTTTTAATTTCTATAAAGATTTGGGGATAGGAAAAAACTACATAGGTTTAGTTATAAATATTATTTTGAAAGAAAAATAATTTTTTTTTATCATAATAATTTTTTTTTAATTTTTATAGATGGTATATTTACATTAATTTCTTAAGAAATTCCAATGCATGGATTACTTAGTTAATGATTAAATAAAATAAATGATACTAAAAACATTAAAAGTGAGGTTAAAAGAATGAATTATTGTGTACTATTAGTTTTTTTGTATTAATATATCATGATACATAGGTGTGAACATAATATATTAAAATTTTATAATTTTATTTATTTTTTTAAATTCAATTTAAATTAGTAATGTTAAAATTGACATTAATGTTATTTTATAATAAATGATATTTTATTAAAAGATTTAAAATTAATAAAAATAATATATTATGAAAAGTGAATTTAATATTAATAAATATAATATATTTCCCATTCATGGACCAATTAATCTTTTATAATTAATATATTGACCCCTAAATAGTAAAAACATTGTTGGCATGGTTAGAGTCAATGTAGTGGTTTTGCGCGTTACATGCAATTATATTAAAATTTATTTCCAAAGTGCAAGGTATTTTAATTTTATAATTTCTATTTCATATTTAAAATTATTGTTTCTAAATTTTTTAACAATTCACACTTTAATTTATTTTTAATAGATGAATTGTATAGTTTAGAAAACTATTTACAATAATGAAAAACCAAATTGAAAAAAAAACATGTGATTTAAGGAACAAAATGTTTTAAAATGTATTTATTTTGTGAGGTGTATGATTTTATTAAAAAAATCCTATCATCCATTATTATTAATTTTTTTAGGAACATGAGGTAAGGGATGCCTCCCAATAGTAAATACTTTTGAGTATTTATAAGAATGCCACTCCTCCTCAATTATAAAAGGGCACTCACTCTCCCCACTTCGTCAAACCTCTAAACCATTTTGAATAATCCATAACCTACCCAAATCACTTTAAAACTACCCAAAAATAATCCTATAAGACTTATTTTTCAAATAAAATAATCCTTTATTTTTTTATTACAAATTTGAGGAGGATATGTGAAGAAGAGGTAATGTTCTTGTAAAATCATTTTTATTTTATTTCCTTATCCACATCCTTAAATTATTTTTATATCATGATTATATAATAACATAAGTATATTAAATATAATTATATTTTGTTATGTTAATGTTATACCTAAAACTCCACACACTTCCATCAAATGGGTTACAAAATCATTGTTCGTGTGTACGATAGACTATCACCTCGCAAACTAATGTTGTTCATTTTTCCATTACCAATTTTCATGGTTGGGAATAATGATTTAAATAATATTTATATATGATTATTATTATTATTATATAATTATAATTTTTTTATTATAATTTAAAACATACCTTTATGTTTTCTATTTTATGAGAATATAATAACGTTGTTCATGTGTACGGCGGACTACCGCCTTACGAAGCAATGTGATTCTTTCACACATTACATGGAATGTATTGAGGATGAGTTTAAAAATAATATGTTATATATATGACAAAAATATTATAATTTAATGATAATATATATATATCATTTACATTTCTTTCTTTCAAAATGACAAGAAAATGGAAACAACGTTCATTAATATGTATGACCTACTATCTCCATGGATGGTGTATTTAATTTCCTATCACTAAATTTTATGGATTAATATAAATAAATATATAGTGAGTTTATATGATAGTTATATTATGGTTTACATTCTGGATATTATGAACATAGGATTTAATTATGTAGACCAAAAATAGAAAGTCAAAACATATACAAAAAACAAAGCAGTTATTACCTGAAATGTAACTTTAACATGGAATTTTTAATAAAAGGGTAATAAAAGTTCATAAGAAAATAGTGAATTATATTAAAAATATTAATATGGTTATTTAATTTGGTAATGAAATGTTTAAAAAAACTATACAATAGGTTGAAGTATGTTCAACCAAAATGAAGCATGAGGTAAGGGTTTTTCTCATCTCACTTTTATTTCTATGAGATACATGCCATATTCACCACTTATTTTTTCTGTGGGGTGTATACTGACCATGTATGTATTTTTTTTATTCTTATAATTAAATTTAAGGGTATTTCATTATAGATTTTATGATCTCTATTTCATGGGGTTTTTGGTTTCATAGTTACCAAAGTGGTAATGGATTTTTGCCACAATTTTCCTTCTTTGAGACTTATGTCATGTTATGCACCTATCTTATTTTATGAGGTGTGTATAAATCCCCATTTATATATAATATCATTAATTTATTTATTCTTATGTTATTTTAAGATTAATTTAATCTAATCCATTCATGGATCTTATGATTTAATGTTACCAAAGTGGTAAGAGTTTATTATTACAATATCATCGATTATTAAGATTGTTTGTGTTTAAGTATCCAATATTGAAATAATATGATAAAACTATAAACAATTCTCATGAATTTTCTTCTAATATAGTGATTTATTGAGAATAATTTTTTCCCTTTATTTTCCTCTCTTTATGTACTCAGTATCTCAAAAGAAATTTTTTATGAAAAATCTCATTTTTGGTCAAAAAATATTTTTCTTCCAAAACCATGTTTTCTAAAAAAGTTTTAAAAAAGTTTTTTTTTTCAAAAATGAAAGGATATTTTACTCAAGAAATTTTTTAATGTTTTATAAAATCTTCCTTCATAATATTTTAAGATTATTTTCAAAGAAATTAATTTTAATTTTTTTTGTTTAAAAATTTATTTTCAAAATTAAAAGGATATTTTACTTAAGAATGTTTTTAATGATATTTTAATGGTATTTACATTCATCAACATAAAAAAATATTATTTTTATTTATCCTTCACTGGGGACATTTTGTATTTATACCATCCTAATTCTTTCTCTGCATGGATTGTGATTATTTCAAAGAGATTATTATAGAACTCATTTCTTTTCCACAAGTTAATTATGTTTAAAATATATTAACATGAAACTCATTTATTTTCTATGTGTTGATCAAGTTATAAATAATAATGAATACTTATTTGTGTTTTATGATGAAATATCTATGTATTTTATTCATTTTTTCGTTCTTGAACATTATAGCTTAAACATGTGGTGGACCAGATAGCACAAGGTAATCCCATTACTGCTTAACATTGTGTGGATTAGATATCAATGGGTAAGCCCATTACAACTTAACATGGGGTGGGATATATAGCACCAAGTAACCCCATTACATCATAACAGGGGGTGGACAAGATAGCACTGGGTAATCTTGTTACATCTTAACATGGGGTGGCCTAGAAAGCGATGGGTAAGCATGTTACAACTTAAACATGGGGTGGCCTAGATAGCACCAGGTGAGCCCATTATAGCTTATATGATTGGTGTTCCCAGATAGTTCTCCAATTCATTAGGTAATTATTATATTCTATAAATAATAATATTTGAATTCGGACGTAAGGTTATTCTAATTAAAAGGGTTATATAAGGATTCTATGAGATGATATTTCAAGATACCAATATGTTTTATATATTCTTGTTATGGGTTTATGATGATTCATTTGATTAATATTGATATTAGATGACACATGATTATTTATTATTATGATTTTTTTCTTTTTAAATTCCTTATGACAATTTTTCATGTTTGATGATTCAAGTATTGAAGGGTATGAATATTTGTATGTTATACACATTCACATTGATTATGTCATCATACCCTTATTTTATTCTTATCCTCACCGATGAAATTAATTTTTTAATGCTTGTATTTCCCTTATTGATCATTTGATCATGCACTTATTTGGTTTCCTTTTCCCAAGGTCTTAAAGAATTATTTTGAACTAGTTATTTCTAAAAGGTATTTCATATGGATGATGATGATGATGTATTAATGTGAAAAATAAAATCTAGGTTAAGTGGGAGAAATGCTCATTTAATGTCATGTGAATTGTTTATGTTGGAGTTTTTCATAATTATTTAAAACTCTAAAGCCAAAATTCCCTTGATGTTGTAATTCATACAATTTTTCCTTTTTGTTTTTTAAGGTTTATATGAAAAAAATTAGGTCGCAATTTTCAACATCAAATATGTAAATGTAATGTTTATGATTTCAGCATTGGATCTTTGAGTGCGGGTCATAGACTATTATATTCATATTTTATCTGAATCAAGGTTTTGAAATAATTTTTTTTACAAATACTTTGTAAAAATATAAAACATATTTTTGTATCTTGATTATTGTTAAGGGAAGACACATTAATGCTACACTTCACAATTTGTATTTTATCCAATATAAAAAATTTACAATGGGTTCTATGAAGTTTAAAATAGAAATATTTTATGGGGAAAATGATTTTAATATATAGAGAATTAAAATTAATGCTCTGTTGGATCGCAATGAGTTGATCGATTCCCTTAGTGGTTCTAAGAAAAATTTTACCACTTTTTTCCCTAATGGATAGACCATTACTACTTATCTTGATGTATTTGATGATTTTCTTAGAAAATACCATAACCTTATTTTACTATCTTTAGGTTATAAGGTTTCTAGGGAATTATATTTTGATTCTTTTTCCACTGGTATTTGGTGAAAATTAGAAGCCTTATACCTGAATAAATCTTTAGGTGGAGGGTTGTATAAAAAAATGAATCTTTATGCATTGAAAATGTGTCCTAGAACTATAGTCAGGACACATCTTGATGATTTAAATAAAATTATATTAGGTATTTCCAATATAGATGTTTAAATAGGGGATGAGGATCAATAAATAATACATTTAACTTTATTTTGTTGGTTTTATATTTCTGTTAAGGACTTGATGATATATGGTAGGGATTATTTATCTCTTGAAGAATTTTTGTCAACTTTTTTATCCAAATAAATTCAAAAGAAAGGCACTATTAAGAATGAGGATGAAGTCTTAAATAAGAAATTCATAACTAAACATAGAGATAATAGGAAAGAGAAGAGTCAATCTAGAAAACATAGGTCTAATTCCATGAATAAAGAGTCTAAGAAAAAGGTGTTTATATTTTTTCATTGTAAAAAACATAGAAATATTAAAAGAAAAACTACCAATATAAAAAATGCCTATAATGATAATAATAGTGATCATTATTTATTAATTGAATGAGGATTCGACATGGTTGATGTGTTGAATTTTAGTGATCATCTTACCAATAAGGAATGGATCCTATATTTAGGATATTCATTTAATATGTGTCTAAACAGGGAGTCTTTCACTGAATTAAGAGAGATTGAATCAGGTGATGTTTATCTAAGTAATAAAAAGGCTTGTCACATTATGGGTATAGGTTCTATTTCACTAGAACTTCATGATGGGTTGGTCAAAACTCTTAAGGAGGTTATATGGGTATCTGAATTAAAATGAAACTTTGTTTCTTTAGGAATTATAGACTAGAAGGATTGTACTTTTAAATCTTAGATCTTGTTTCCTTATAATTTCCCATGGATCACTTCATGTAATGAAATTAACCCTTAGAAATGATCTATATGTTTTATAAGGTAGGACTCACATGAAACAATTAAATTTTTATGATGTCTCATCATTAGATAATAAAACATTATGAAACATAATACTATGGAATTTTAGTTCCATGGGTCTTGAAAAACTTAGAAATAGGGATTATTAACTGGTGTTAATCCTAGTAGTTTACATTTATGTGTGTATTGTGTGTATGTTATGTGTAAGAGGGTAAGTTTTAGTAAGTCATCCTAAAAATAAATAAACCATTTAAAATATGTTCACTATGATATTTGGATTCCTTCTAGGACTTCCTCCTACAGTAGAGGCTATTACATTGTAACTTTTATAGATGATTACTCCCAGAATGTCTGTATTTACATACTAAAACACAAGTCTGATATGTTTCATAAATTTAAGTATTGGAAGGATGGTGTAGAAACTAAATTTAGTAAGAAACTAAAGGATTTAGAAATTTATAATGGTTTTAAATATCTATCAACTGAATTTGTTGATTATTGTAGCTATAGGGGTTTTCATATGTATAAGAATATTGTGAAAACCCCACAAAAAAATGGGTTAGTTGAGATAATTAATAGGAACATCCTAGAAATAGTTAGGTGTATATTATCTTATTACTCCCTTACCAATTCCTTTTGGGATGAGTCCTTTACTAAAATAGTATACCTAATCAATCGACATTCATCCTATATTAATTCCTTTAAAACACCAGTAGAAATATGGATAGGTAATCTTCCTATTCTTGATCACCTTAGTTTGTTTGGTTCCATATCTTGTGCACATTATAATAATGATAAGTTGGAACCTATGGATTTCAAGTGTATCTTTGTTGGTTATCCAGAGGGTGTTAAGGGGTACAAATTCTGGTTTGACCAAACAAATTATCAAAGATGAACCATCAGTTATGATGTTGTGTTCTGAGAGTCATGTGTTCCAAATAGGAAGACTTTTGAGCCTAAAGTGGCATGTACACCCCAAACCTTGGGTGTTGCAGTTTGTTCTGGCCCTTAGGTTCCTTTAGTTTCTGACCTTTCCCTTTCGGTTCACCCTCCGCAACCTGAAGGTAACCAAAAATCATATTTTGGATATAAACCCAAAGTAAAGGAGGGTGACCTTAGGGGATACCAGTTGACTCAAGACTGATCTTAGGGGATTATAAGACACCCAACATGGTTTATTCATGTTGATATAGTTTCATATGCCTTTAATATTTCTCAAGACATGTTTAATGATGAACCAAATATTTTTAAGGAAGTCCAAAAATCTAAACAATATCGACAATGGTTTGAATCATTGAATAATGAGATGGATTCCATTATCAAGAATAAGACCTGGAGTACTGTAACCAAACCCTTAAATAAATAGGTAATATATTTTAGATGGATTTTAATAAGAAATAATATAACAATAGGTATTTAAAAATAAAATTCAAAGTCATATTAGTCACTAAGTGGTACCTTAGATGTGAAGAATTCTTCTATGGTGGGATTTCCCCCTTTTTTTAATCATGCGTCTATTCATGTTATGATTGTTTTTTATACTATGGATTGTTTTCATATAGAGTATATGGTTGTTAAAAATTCCTTTTTTTCATGGAAAATCGAAAGAAGCTATTAGAACCTCCTTGTTTTAATAAAAAAATCATGTTTATTATGTTTCTAATGAGATTATTGTTCTATGATAACATTTTACTTTATAATGAAATTTGATAAAATTTTGGCAAAGTGTTGGAATGATTCACCATTAGTTAAAATATATTACTGGAAAAATGTCTGACTGCCAAAGTCGAGCTACTTCAAGAATATATTTCTTCCAGGAATAACTGACCACTAGTCTAAGTGACCATTAGTTCAAATGAGACAACACCAGGCCAACTCATCACTAGACTGACTCACCACCAGAGTAACTCACTGCCCGATATGAGTCACCACCAGACATGACTCACAATTAGATATGAGTCACCACCAAATATGAGTTAATTCTAGATATGAGTCACTATTAGATAGAAGTCACCACCATAGATGTATTTATACCAAATATGTCTCACTATTAGTTCAAATAACCCATAACTGGGATGAGTCGTTATTAAAGATGTCTTACCATCAGAAGAGACACCATCGTTTTTCTACCTATTTTGAATTAAATTATTCAAAAACTATATTAATAAAATAAATAAAATGGTTTATTATATGATTATATTCTTAACTATTGCAAGGCTTCATTAAAGGAAAAGTTAGAGTTAGTATGAGGATCTATAATATCATGATAATTATTCTTCAATGGATGCATGAGGTACCTTATATCCTCAGAATACTCCCTCGTGCAAGCATCTTCTGTGAAATTATGAGAATCATGTGTGGAATGACATAATGAATACTATAAGTGTCATCACACTAGATCTTACAAGATAAATTCATATTAAAATTTGACTATGAAAGAGGGAACTTCATTGAAGATCAAGACCCTTTACTACATTCAGAAAATGGATCTTTATGATGATCTATTTTACTGCTATTTTCATAAAAACATCTTGATCTCCTCACCAAGATACATTTGAGGAAGCACAAGAATATAAAACACTAAAGATCAAGAAAAAATTACGTTTTCTATATCTTATTTCTTGTTTGTTATTTTATTTTCTTTTACATTTAAGCAGTCTGGTATTTTCTATGTTTATCAACACAAACTTACTCTTTCAATAGAACTAGATAATACTAGATATAATCTTCTATCTTTTTTTATTTTCTTACCCATGGTGTTTGTGTAATAGTTCCATGTGACCTAAGTTGTTTTCTTCCCATAGTTATTATGGAATAGGTCCCTACATGGTATGGATAGCTTGTAATATATTGTTTGTATAACTGATTTAGGTTGTGTATCAGATTATAGTTTTATAATATTCATATAAGTGGGTGATTTCTAAGTGGAGTTGATTAGGTCTTGGATTGAGACTAAACCCCTTGTTTTATTCCTCTATGTGATTTTTTTTGTTTTTTTCATTTCAAATCATTGAACTCTATTTGGTTTAAAATTTTTAAAAAACTATTACTTTAATAGTTTTTCTTAACTAGTGTTTATATTAAGATTTTTTTTGAGAAAATATATTTCAAAAGTTAAAGTGATTTTCAAAATTTGTTAACTAAGCACTAATCAATCTTTGAGAAATCTTATAAAAGAATAATATTTTATATAACTACTATTTTAATTAAATTGTAATTTTTATTTTAATTGGGGTATTTTTTTAAAATAGTTTTATAACAGAAATTTTATTATGAACTCAATTCACCCCCACTTCAGTTATTCACTCCAACCAAAATTTTGCATCAGATTAATTTTAAATGTATTTTCAACTGTGTTTTTAGTTGTGTTTTAAAGATACTAAATCTCTATTAGCTATAAATTTAGTTCTTTATAGATAATAGGGAAGAAGGTTATTCTACCAACATACCTCATTTATTTAATGACACAAACTATGCTCAATGAACAATCAAGATGGAAATGTATATTGAGAACTTGAGTTTTGAAATTTGGACTTCTATTGTAGATAATTATGAAATAACTAATAATGATATAAACACATGGGATGATGCTACTGAAACTTATTATAAAAATAACTATAAAGATATTAATTCCCTTTATTTTGTTTTGGGTGATAAATAATTCAATATAATATCTATATTCACAATGACTTTTGAAATTTGGGACACTAGATGTTTCTCATAAAGGAACAAATAATGTTAAAGAAATGCATTTCAATACCTATACTATTAAATATGATAGTTTTAAAATGAAACCTAATGAGCTTATCACTAACATGTATCTCAGGTTTATTGAGATAGTAAATATAATTCACTCTTTGGGGAATCTTGTTTTTAATAAGGATCAAGTAATGCATTTCTTAATGTGTCCACTAAAAAGATGGATAGGAACATTAGTTTCAATCCGAAAATATTTTTGATATTAGTAATCTACCTATTAAGGAGATGATTATAAATTTAATGGTGTATGAAGAAGAATTTAAGGTCAAATAAGAATATGAAGCTGATCTAAAAAGGAAATATGTATCATTTAAGAATACTAACTCAAAACATAAATATAAAGTTCACTATGACAGTTCAACTGATGATGAATAACCAGTTGATAGTGATGAGTATATTTCCCATATGTCTAGAATATTTAATAGGTTTTATAATAAGAAAAATTTATTTAGGAAACCAATCTACAATGGTAAATATTAAGATATAGGAAATTGGAAGAAGAATCGAAAGATAGATGACACTTCAAATTAAATCATTTGCTATGAATGTAATAGAAAAGGTAATATCAAAGATGAATCACCTATGATAAAGTAAAAAAATAAGTATGATGATAAGAATATAAAGTAAAACAAAGCGATGAAACAAACTTAGAGATCCTATGAAGATATATCAATTGATTCATACACTACCTATAATGAAAAACATGATAGAGCTAAAATGTGTTTCATGAGAAACACATCTGAGATATCTAATATCTTTTCTAATTCTCCTAAACATATTTCAAATCATTATAGAGATGAATACAATGATGAGAATATGTCTAGTAAATAAATATTTGAGTATATTAACTTGTTAGAAGATGCATTCAATGATCTTAGGGATAAGTATAAGATTCAGAAGAAATGTCATGCTTTAACTATTAATTTTAAATATTACCTTTCTATAGAAAAAGGGAAAAACTATCAAATGTTAAAAGAAAATGTTGTGTTAAAATTTTCTAATTAGAAACTGAAATAAGATTTATATCGATTTACTAATAGTATAAATACTCTCACATAAATTCTTGGAAAGAAACCAACACATAAATACACAACATTTATTTGATATCAACTTGGACAGAGGAGGATAGTTAAAAAAATTCATTCCCATTTTTAGTACTACCACTAGTTTTTAGTCAAAATGGACCTAGGAAAGATTTTATTTCAAAAAAATTACAAACTTATTATAGGAAACCTATTAAGAAATTATGGGTTCTTAAAGAATTAATTACTGACATTTTTATACCAAATAATACTTGGGTACCAAAATCATTTTTATTGTAAAACATTTTTTGTAGGTAGCATACTTAAAGTGATCTAGTAAGAAGCTATGATACCTGGATAGTGGATGTTCTAGACACATGACTGGAGATTACTCAATCTTCAAAAATTTCATAAAGGTGGAGGGTGGACATGTCACTTTTAGTGACAATGACAAAGGGAAAATAATTTTCCTTGGACAAGTTACTAATTATATATCAGTTTTAATTTCTAAGGTTTTACTTGTGGATGGTTTAAAGTACAATCTACTTAACATCTCACAGTTATGTGATGATGGTTTTATGTAAAATTTTAAAACAATTCTTACAATTTTTTTTAATCTAAAAATTATTTAGTGTTTTATTTTTTTAGGAATGATAATGTTTATGTTGTTAATTTAAATTATTTTTTTATTAAAAAGATTATTATCTATGTAAATTTCATAAGGAATATTGGATTTGGCATAGGAGATAAGGCCATTGCAATATTCAATAACTTAGAAAGATCATAAATAAAGGGTTAGTCAATGATCTACCTAAACAAGAATTCAAAAATGATAAAGTCTATAACCCCCATCAAAGAAAGGAACAAAACAATATATATTTCAAATAAAAGAAATTATTTGTAACTTATTAACCCCTAGAGTTGGTTTACATGGAGTTTTTTGGACCTTATAGAGTTTATAGTTTGAATGGGAATAATTATGTTGATATCCTTGTAGATGAAAATTCTAGGCATAATTGGGTATTCTTTTTTACCTCACAAAAGTGAGGAATGATCTTACTTTACTATGCTAAATTTGTAGAAAATATTAGTGGAATTTGGATTAATACCTTAAGATGTGATCATGACTGTGATTTTGAAAATCATAAATTTGAATATTTTTCTCACAAAATGGATATAATAATAAATTGTTTTCTCTTAAAACCCCTCATCATAATGGTGTTGTGGAAAGAAGTCATAGAACACTTCAAGAAATTCCCAAACTATAATTAATGAATACAACCTTCCTATTTATTTTTAGAAAGAGGCTATGAAAAAAACCTATTATATAATTTGTAAAGTTTTAATTACAACTCTCTTAAAGAAAACTCTTTATAAAAAATGGAATAATATAAATATAAAGGTTAATTAATTTAGATTTTCTGGTTGAAAATTAAATATCTTAACACTAATGATAATCTTGAAAAATCTTCTTCCAATAGTGATGAAGGAATTTTCCTTGGTTATTCAACTTCTAGTAAATCGTATAGAGTGTTTAATACAAGAACCAAGACTGTTGAAGAGCCTTTTCATGTAAAGTTTGATGAGATAGCTCCACATAAGCCTAACACCCCTTTATAAAATCTCGTGGATGATTTTTCAACTTTGAATATTAATGCCAAATATTTTTTCACTAATGTGAAATAAGAATAAATGGATTATAACACTAAGGAACATTCACAACTCGAATCTAAATCTGTATAATACCATGAGATGACTAACCCTTCTTTTCAAAGAGTTATTTGGTTTATTAAATACCATTCTTTAGATACTATAGTTGGGTACCTAAATAGAGTAAAATGTAATAGATCTTCTCTTATAAATCAAGTTGAACATCAACAATTCATGTCATATATTGAACTTATGAACATCAATGATGCAATTAATGATGAATTATGGTTTATGTAAATGAAATAGGTACTTAATCATTTTGAATAAAATAAATTTTGGGAACTTGTAGTTAGACTTATATACACTCTCACCATTAGAACTAAATGGGTGTTTAGAAAAAAAATAGATGATTCTGGAACTATAGTAATAAATAAATCTAGGTTGGTTGTACAAGGATATATTCAATAAGAGGGTGTTGAATATGAGGAAACATTTACAACAGTGGATAGACTTGAAGCCATTATAATAGTTCTTTCCAATTCAGAACATTTGGATTTCAAAATATATCAAATGGATGTGAATAGTGTATTATTAAATGGTTATATAGTTTAGTATGTTTTTTTGAACAACCCCTTGGATTTCAAAATCCATATTTTTTAAATCATTTTTTTTTTCAAATTAAAAAAATCTTTATATAGTTTAAACAAGATCCTATATCTTGGTATGATAGGCTTAGATATTTTTAGATTTCCAAAAAAAATCAAAAGGTATAGATAATCTTACTCTTTTTATAAAAATAATTTCAAAATAATTTTTAGTTGTTCAAATCTATGTTGCTAATATTATTTTTGGATATTTAAGAAATTATTTGTGTACTGATTTTTCAAAGATGATGAAAAATGATTTTGAAATGAGTTTAATGGGTGAACTAAAATTCCTTCTTGGATTTTAGATTTTTCAAAATAAATATGGAATTAATTTAATTCAAAGTATGTACACTAAAGTCATTTAAAATAAATAAATAACACTAAAATTAGGGACACTCCCTTGAGTATCAATTCTAAGCTGGATCTAGATAAAGATGGAAAACTAGTGGATTGAACTATCTACATAGGTATGATTGGAAGTTTGTTATACTTAACTGATAGCCGACCTAATATTATATTTAGTGTGTGTATGTGTGCCCATTTTCATGAAAACCCTATATAATATAATTTAATTTATATTAAAAGGATTTTCAAATTCCTCAAATATACAACTATTTTAGGACTATTCTATCTTAGAGGAAATGTATTTGATTTAATGAGATATTCATATGTTGATTTTGGTGGTTATAAGCTGGACAAAGAAAGAACCTCTGGAACATGTCATATTTTGGGAAATTCTATAGTATCTTGGTGTAGTAAGAAACAAAATTATGTTACACTATTTACTAATGAAACAGGATACATAGTTGCAGATAGTTGTTGTTCTCAAATTTTGTGGATGGAACACACTCTACTAGATTATGGATATCAGTTTAGACATGTCTCTATAAATCTTGAAAAAACAAGTGTGATGAATATTTCTATGAATCCTATGTCTTATTCTATAACAAATAATATTTATGTAAGACATCACTTTTTGAGGTACCATTTTTAAAAGGGTGATATAACTCTTGAATTCATAAGAAAAAAACATCAGATTATTGATATTTTTACAAAAACATTGAATTCTGAGAGATTAAGCTAAATAAAACATTAATTAGGTATGATAAATTTCATCTAGTCTTTAAGCGTTAGAAGAGTCACTATTGAAGATTCACTATGGGATGAGTCTCCTTTGGTGAGTCACCATTGCTGAATCATTTTTGGGTGAGTCACTATTGGAGAGTCATTGTTAGTGAGTCACCATTGGAAAGTCATCATTAGAAGACTCACAATTGGAATAGTCACCTTTGGAAGAGTCACCATTAGGAAATTCACCAATGGAAGAGTCACCGTTGGATGAGTCACTAATCTCTGTTTCAAGTGTTTTTTCCATCTCTGATTTTTAGGATTAAATTATTATTCAAATTTATTTGTTTCTTTATATTTTTTTTGATTTTGAATCCCTAAATTATATATTTATCTTTAAGTTTGAATATGACTCACTCTCACTCATGCACCAACTTCTGAATTGCTTCATATTCCTTCCCTCCAAACCTTCATCCTTCTTTCACCCTTTCTTATCCTTCGTTCCACTAAAATGGTTCAAATGAAGTGACATGCAATGTCATATCCTGAGGAATCACAACCTACTAAGGGATAAAAAGGTGAACTGAGTCGTGATGCTTTAGAACTGAGGAACCCACATCTGGAGAGTTACATTATAGTTTCTGAAAAATAGGTGGATGCAAAGTGGTCACTTTCCAGTAAGTTGTTAGTGCTAAAGGTGATCTGGGACCAAGCATGGGAAGATTGGTTCTCTCTAAATGACTAAAATTTCTTTCCTAGGTTGGTTTTTCAATTCTATTAGTATTCCATGTTTATTTTTGGGAATAAGATATATCAAATTTGAAGTATGATTGATGGTAAAGAGTTTACCTTGGGTTTAAAGGAATGGGCTAGATGTTTTAATGTTCCTCATCAAGGTGTGTTTGAATATTATCATGGTATAATAACCAGTGAAAGTGAATCTTTTATGTATAAGGATTCTCTACTTGATTTGACTAGAGATAGAACTCTAAGAAGGCATACTTTTACTAATATGGATATTGGATGTAATCTTCTGTTTAAGTTTTTTTAGCATCTGTTATATCCCAAGAAAGGGAAAATCAATACCTTGAGATATTAGGATGTGTACCTTCTATTACTTATGAAAATAACAGATAAGATCAACCTATGAAGATATCTTATGGTACACATGATGAATATGTTTAAGTTATCTTCTATATACAACTCTTTAATTTATTCTAAGTTTATTTCTTCCTTACTGGAAACAAAGTTTGTGATAGATTAAGAGAAATAATATGAGGTTAAATTTGGAGGTTTCTACTTAACTAAGATCATATGTAAGAAGAATGAGGGAGAGATAGAACCCTTATGTGAGGAAGTTGGTTGGATATAATTAAAATATTTTTTTAGGATTTTAATCTAATAGACCATCCTACCAGACCCAAGAATTTAGTGGATCCCGAATTGGATCTGGATGAGATAGTAGAGTATTCATATGAGAAAGACATTGATGCTACTTCTTATGAGGAGTTGGAAACCTCAGTGGAGAAGGGTAGTAACCAAGACACTATGAAGAGCCCAATTATGGCCTTTTCATCTGCTACTCCTCCCACCTCTCTCCATGTTAGAGAGAGTTTGTTAAGTGAAAGTGATTGTGATGATGACATGATAGAATTTTTTGGAGATGATAGGATTATAATTTATTCTTATAAATATGCTAAATAAGTTGTGGAAGTTTATGATGAGGAAAATAGAGAAGATATATGTGGTGGTGTAAATAAAGATGGTGATGAAGATGGTTGTAGTGATCGTGGAGGACCTAATCATGATACTAATGTTGTTAGGAAAGATAAACCTCATCTACCCCCTATTGGTTTTATTCCTTCAACTTAGTCTATAGAGAGACCTGGCTCACCTAGACCTACACATGTTAAGAGACCTAGTTTGGATAAATTAGTGTCCCTAGAGAGATCTGTTCTAGATCACCCAGTTGATAATGTTGTATCTTCTAGAAGAGAGTCCAATGTTGCTGCTGAGGGGAAGTTATCCCCTATCTCTATTTGAGTTATTTCTATTCATGTAGAATATGATAAATTCATAATATTTATTTGTCTTGTTTTTTACTATTCAGAGTCCAAGGAAGTTAAGGATGTTATTGAAGAGAATGATGATTCTTAGGCAGAGGGTAAGGTATACTCTAAGGGGGATCCTTCCTTAGGTTATAAGATTTTTGGTATTTAATATGATGATTCAAATGATGATGGTTAACTTATTGTACCTATTATACCTTCTAGAGTTGATAAAAAATATAATGGATCCTTGGAAGAGAAGTTTGATCAAACTTTTTCATCAGACACACCTATTGCTAGATCTGATCATATTGAGGATACTGCACCTTATCTTGTTATTACTTAAGTACCTAAAGATTCAGTTTCTAGGGAAGCTTTGGAGTCATTCAGATAGATGTTACTTTCTAATGTTGGTAGAGTTTTGATGTCTCAAGCAACTCTATCCACTCAACTCAGTGAGTTTGATTCTAGGAACCTGTTTGATATTTTTTTATTTCATATCAACCAAAGATGAATCATCACATTCAGGAAGTGGATATTGAAAAACATAGGCTGGAAAGTGAGATGGAGGCTTTGATATTAGTTATGGAGGAAATACGAATCTCATTTTCTTCCATCCAATCAAAATTGATGGAGAGGTTAGAGTATTTACCTTCATTGAAATCTACATATTCTACTCCACCTCCCTCAGTTTCCTTTTATGTATAGTTTTTTCAGTCTATATTTCAAGAGGAACTTCATGATTTTTTGGATATATACATGCTACTCATCAGGAATATCTAATATAGATTCATCAGTTTGGTGAGAATATATATAAACTGGTAAGGTAATGTTCAAGTGTATCTAAAAGTAGTAGGGAAACCATCAATAAGACCATTAAATATTACCTTTCTAGGGTGTATACCAAACATGATTTAAATCACCATTTCATGTTTTGGATAAGAATATCAGGATGCCACTTTCCACCATGGATTTCAAGGAACAGGTCAACCGGTTGAAATATTTGGTTCCTTTAAATAAGTTTTTTTATAGTGGAAAAAATAATTTTTTAGTGATATGGAGATAGGAGACAATTTTATCATGGACTTATTCAATACTATGAAGCTATACTTGTATGTATCTAAAACTGCATTGGTTTCTCCAAAATAAATTCCTATGAAAACTTTCACCTTTTATATTTATTCAAAACCTTTATCTCTTCAATACCATATCTTTAACATGTCTCCCATGGATGCTTTCTGGAATTTGAAACCAGTATTTATTAGAGAGATGACTTAGACCCCTTTAGATATTCCAATCATTACCACAACACACTTAGCCTCTGTATCTATCCCTCCTATCACTGATAAGGTAAAGGGGCCTATTAATCTTGCGTCTAGATATGGGAGTGATTCAGGTTGACACTAGTATTTGATAGGTATTTTTTTATTTTCCCTGTATTGCTTTGGGATATAATATCATATTTTTTTTTCTTTAATGGTATCTCTCTCTTATTCTTTATCTCCTTGATAAGTTCTTCTTTTTATACTACATTTATCTATGATACTTATTATTCATCTCTATAACATACTATTTATTGTTTTACCTTTCTTATAATCATGAAAGAGGGAGAATAGTTATTTAATTAAATACCTCTTCTCATTTCATTTTCCTTGATACTATACTTCTTACCTTTTTTATGCTTAATTAAGTTACCTTTGATCCATTATTGACTCTTTTTAGCTTATTCTTTGATACTAAATTTATATATCCATTGTTAGGTTACCTTTTCTACCAAGTTTATCTTTGATTCCTTACTTCTTTTGATGTCATTATCCTACTTGTTTCTTTGATACCGTATTTATTGGTTGTTATTATTTGATAAAAATTATTTTTACAGCTTTTATCATTTGATATCATACCTCTAATGCACTTTTACTACACTTATCTTTGATACCACTTTTATTTATCTTTGATACCTTATATTTTTTATCTCACATTTAAAATTTAAAATTTTAAGTAAACTATTATCCTTTAATTTAGTTTTTGTATATCTTAATTTATGTTATACATGGTTTATTATAATTTCATGATTTTTTACCATCAAAAGAGGAATATTTTTGGAACCTCCTTGTTTTAATGCACATAAATCATGTTTATTATGATTTTTAGATTACTTTTATATGATAACATTTTACTTTACAAGTAAATTTGATGAAAATTTGGATAAGTGTTGGAATGACTCACCATTATTTCAAATGTATCACTATAAGAATTTATGACTACCAGAGTTAAGCTACCGCCAGAATGTCTTGCTGCCAGAAATGACTTACCACCAGCCAGAGCAACCATTAGTTCAAATGAGTCACCGCTAGACTAACTCACCACTAAATATGAGTCACTACCAGATATGACTTACCATCAGATATGAGTCACCACCAGATATTTATTACCACCATAGATGTCTCATGTTTAGTTCAAATAACTCAGTACCGGGATAAATCACCATCAAATATTTCTTTCCACTAGAGACGTCTTGCTGCTAGATGAGATATCATTACTATTATTCCTATTTTAAATTAAATGATACAATAGATATATTAATAAAAATAATAAAAAAGAATATTATATGATTATATTCTTAACTATTTCATATATTAATTAAATAAGAATTTATTTTCTATATAGGGATCCAAAATATATCAATGATTATTCTTCAACAGATGCATTCCGTACCTTATATCTTAGATGACTCCCTTGTGCATGCAACTGTTATAAAATTATGATAATCACTTATGGTATGAATTTCTAAATACTAGAAGAATCATCACACTAGATAATACATACTACATTCTCACTAAAATTCAATTTTGGAAGTGGGAAATTCAATAAAGATCAAGATCTTTTCCTATATTCAGAAAAGAGAGCTTCGTAATGCTCTATTTTACCAAGATTTTGAGAGAAACAACTAGAGATCCTCACCAAGAAACAAATGAGGACACTCAAGCATCTGAATCACTATAGACCGAGTTGCATTACCTTTTCTATATCTTGTTTTTTTTCTTATTCTATTATTTTCTTTTACATTCAAGTAGTGTGTCATTTTCTCTATTTATCAACACACACTATTTACTGCACTAGAACTGGAGAATACTATATATTATATTCTATATTTTTTGTCTTATTACCCTTAGTGTTTGTGGAAAAGGTCACTATGTTACCTGAGTTGTTTTCTTCCCATAATTATTATGGAAGAGGTCCATGTGTGGCATAGATAGCTTGTAAGTTATTGCCTATATACCATATCTAGGTTGTGGATCATATTATAGTTATATAATATTCTTAGTAGTGGGTGATTTCCAAGTATAGAGGATTGGGTATTAACTTGATATTGAAACACTTAATTTATTCTATGGTGTGGTTTTATTTTGTTTCCTCCATTTCAAACTTTTAACTGTATTTGGTTTAAACTATGAAAAAATTGGTACTTTGATTCTTAGTCTTTACTAGTTTTTATATTATTAATTGTTTGAGTAAATTGATTTCAAAAGTTAAAGTGATTTTAAATATTTTTTTAATTAATCACTAATAAATCTTTGAGAAATATTTTAAAAGAATAAAATTTCATCAAACTACTATTTTGATTAACTGTGAATTTTTATTTTAATTGGGAAGTTTTATTTAAAATTGTTTTATAATAGAAAACTTATTCGGATCTCAATTCACCCCTCTTTAATTACTCACTTTTACTAATAGAAACCATTTATATGATACCACATGAAGGCTTCTCAAAAAAATTAAAAAGGAATGAAGTTTTCATTTTACAAAAGTCTTTGTATGGTTTTAAATAATCTTAAATATAGTGGTATGAACATTTTAATACTTTTATTATTGAAAATTATTTCAGTAGAGGAGAATTTTATGCATATATTTATTATATTCATGTTAAGAGTGATATGATTTACCTACTTTTATAAGTTGATGGCATGATATTTATTTATAAAAACATGAGGTAAATTTTCCATATGAAAACCCAATTGAATTCTTCTTTGTAAATGAATGATTTGGGAAATGAAAAATAAATATTTGGAATGGAAATAATTAAACATCAAAGAGATAAAAGTATAGTTTTTTTTCAATATAAATATGTTTAAAAGTTTTTAAAGAATTACTTTTTTGAACATATTAAACTAGAAAGAATACCCCAGGGATAAAAAATTATGTTCTCCCTATACAGTCCCCTATTAGTGATACTAAGATTTACTTCATGAGATATATCCCTTATACTAACATATTTTGGAGTCTTCTATATACAATGGTTTGTTCTAGACTTGATATTTCATTTGCAGTGTGTATTCTGAGAAGGTTTATGGTAAGACCTATGAAAGAAAACTAATAGGATCTAAAATGGATTCTCATATATGTTTCAATGTCCTTTGGTTTATAAATTAATTTTGGAAAAAATTATAATTATGATGATGGCATTGTAGGATTTTTTCATTCAAATTATGCTTCTAATTCTGACAATCATAAATTAATTACTGGTTATTTCCCTTGCTTATGGTAGTCCCATTTTCTAGAAATGTAACATGAAACCGGTAGTTTCTCTATCTACCACAGAGGATGAATATATTACATTAAATAAAAGTATTAAAGAAGATTTTTTTTAAAAGAACTTGTTAATGTGTTTTCTTTATATGCTTTTAGTGTATTTGTACACTATGATAGTTAATCTTCATAACATCTATCTAAAAAATATTTTTTTCATGGTAGGTCAGAGCATATATACATTAGAATTCACTTTTGAGGGACATAATTGAATCTAGGACAATGAGTGTCACTAAGTAAAGAACTAGGATAATTCATATGATAGTTTAACTAAAGCTATACCCCATTCTAAATTTTCTCATAGTTTAGATATTTTGAATCTCATCCCATTTCAATGATAGAGGTTGTGAGAACATCATCAGCTAATTAAACTATTTAAATTAAAAGGTGGAGATTTGTATAATTTCTATTTTCATTAATATATTTCAATTAAAATTTTGTTTTAGTTTTACATGTATTTCATGGTACTATGTATGTGTTTATTGGAATTTTAATTACCTTTTTTATGCTTTCAATATAATTGTATTACAGCTTTATTTTCCTTATTAGAAAACTAAAATGGGTAGTTGATCATGATTGATCCAATGAACATGAGTGGTATCAGGTGTGATTCTTTATAATGGGCTCAACCTGCAGTCATGCCTCCCTTCCAATGGGGTTCCTCTATAGGTCCCTTCCAACTACACTATTCATGGTTACTCAAACAGCCTATTTGATCTTGGTCATCCGCATGTCTCCATCATTACATCTTACATACACCTCCTGATCCCTCAAATGGTATTCTTCATTTATCATCATCTTATCTTTCAGTATTCAGTGTTTTTTTCATAATTTTTTATCAGGTGTGTGCTCAAAGAGATATAGGAGGAAAAAAATCCTGAGTTTTGGTGAGTTCTCAAAGAGGAAGAAAGAGATGTGTGGTCCCGATCCTTGTTCATTGTTCCCTGGCATTTGGAGTTTTGTTTTCCTCAAATTGGACATCACATTCGGTGGAGACTCAATGGTGAATTTGACTAGGGACTAGATCTGTTCATCTTCACGTAAATCATGATTTCTATGGATTTACATCTTAAATCATAAAAATATTTCATTATAGAAATATGGAACTATAATATATTTCTTATTGGGTTTCCACTCATGTATCATTTATTATGGGAGTGTGCGTGAGTTCGTTCAAGAGTGGATGGTGCTAACTTCACATGAAGGAGTTCATCAATGCTATCTAGTTTAGAATTATTTTTCCTCCTCTAATATCTTTTTTATTATTTTACTTCCTTGGCTTTGGGTCTGTATTTTCCTATTTGAATTTATCTAATAAGAATCCTTCCTGGGTGGTGTTCTCTCCATGAAAGCAGAATCACATCAATCAGAATAATGTTATATCTTGGGGTTATTTCATGTTTTTATTATATGATTCAATTCAAGAATTCATATTGTATCTAAATCATGATTTTGAAATAATTTTTTTTCTAAACTTCTAATAACCACATAAAACACCTCAGTAAATCTTAGTCATTGTTTAGGAAATCTGCATCAACACTTCCCTTCACAAGGGTATATATTGAATCTAAGTATCTGTGTCATCATGAAAAATATTAACAAAGGTAGATATGAGGCCTTCATAAATTTCATTCCCCGCATTTCAATGTCTTTTTAAGATCTAAAATAAGTGGTTTCATAAAGAATCACTTGATATAGATTGTTATTAATCAAGGGTGTGAGGCATATGAAGTTATAATGGATCATGGTTTAAAAATAATCTGATCTAGAGACACATCCAAATTCATTTTTTTGTTATTAAATTCAAGAGCACTATAGTTTTTTAATTCAGTTTAAAGAATTTTTCATTGGTCACATGGAGTTGGAAGGGAAGTTGGTTATTAACAAATATGAGAAAGACACATGTATTTAATGAGGCGGTACAAGAATGAAGTCATTGATATTTTTTATTAAAATGATATTTGTGCCTAATTATGAAGGGACATTCTCTAATTTCATAGAATCTCTAACATTGAAACTCTAAACTATATTATGGATGATTCTATCCAACTAATAGAATACTGAGGAGTACTAGTATAGAGGGGAATAATGGATTTCATGTTGAACTCCAACTAGAGCATCTATTTTAGTGAACACATAGGATGAAAAGAGGAAATTCATGCATCTTTTTATAGAGAGAAGATACCTCTTCTCTTATTATATTTTATTCTTATGTTTCATTTTTTAATTATGTTTGTGTGTCATTACATATTCATGGTGTCTTTTTATTTAATATGTTGAATAAATTAAACTATTATGGTTTTATCTTTTTCTTGATATTGATAATTATTTCTTGACTACAATTTAATCTTTAGATCACACATCCTATATAAGATAATGAATTAACACGATGTTAGTTGAAATTTTTGATGGATATTATGACACTTCCAACCAATCAATTCCATATATAGATTAATATATATTATTTGGATAATCACATTCCATTTTCAGCCTATGTGGTTCTCCCTAGATAAACACGATCACCTATCTCATCTCTAGAACATTTTTAGTTCATAAAAAATATTAACATTGAGTTTCACATAATCATTATGGATACAATGTTCACATTCTTGATCATCATCTTTATTCCCATTTTCAATAGATTTAAAGATTAAATAAACCCTTAGCACATCTCTCTTTCCTTCCATATGGATGAACCCTTCACTAATGTGTCTAATTTAATAGATGTGAAGACCTTAGGCCCATTAAATATTTTTACACAATTTCCAGGTAATCTGTGTGATGAGTGTCTAGTTTTTAAATCAAAACTAAATCAAATAAAAAATATTTTAAAATAAACGAAATCCATTATTAATTTTTTTGTTTTTGTTGTCCTTCAAATTTTTCTTCATCTTTTATGTGTTTAACCATTAAATCATTGTTGAAAATTATTGTTTAGTACTATTGATGAAATTAGAAACTTTTTATTGTTTTTCAATGAATTTTGTTCAAAACGGTTAAAAAAGTTAACATTATGGGGGAAGATATCCTCAAAAAAAATTATTGTGTTTGTTATGGCTATTATGGTAATACTAAATTGTAGTGTTTTTATATTACAAACAATAGATTTAATATTTTTATGATACCCAAAATATTTTTTGAAACTAAAACTAAAAATTTATCTAGATTAAAAAAATGATGATGAAATTTCTAGCAAACCTTGTGAAAAAATAAGAATTAGAATAAATTAGAAAATTAAAAAATGAACCTTTAGAAATCTTGGAAAAGATAAAAAATAAATAAAAATGTGAATTGAAGGAGAAAATGACATGGAAATTTTTGAATATGATGGTGAGGGTGAAATTGAGCAAAAATCCAAATAATTGGAAGAATCTGAATCTGATAAAGAAAAAATGTCAACATAACCGACTCTTTATGTGATGAAAAAAATTATAATTATGTGAAAAACATAAAATAATTTTAATTAGAAAATTTTTAGAAAAAATTGAATGAACATGAAAAATTCTTTCCTATTATTTAAAATATTATAAATTTGAAATGATATATTGATATAGGATATTTAAAAATGTAATAACTAGGGTTGATGATAATATTCGAAATGAGGTTATAACACCTAAAATAATTCAAACAATATTTATTAAATTTTGTGTAATTAACCTTCACATAAAGTTATTAATATGTTGAAAGAGAATAACAAACTTATAATAATTAATTTGGATAATTTTGAAACTATTAATAAATATCATTTTCTTTATTTTAAAAATGTGAACCCTAAAATTTTAAAATGTTTTCTTGAAGAAGAGAATGATTGAGTTTAATCTGAGGAAATAGATTTTGATGAAATTAAACTTTGTTTTCATTACACTAATGAAACTTCAAAGGTTTTATTTAATGAAGTTAAAATCAATGTTGTAATTTTTGGGGAAAATATATTTGAACTGTAACCACTTGAATCTATTATTTGTGAATATGAATTGAATATTTTTCTATAAAATTGATTTAACACATTCTATTGGGTTTTTATTGTAGGTTTAACTTATTAAATGAGAACATAATGAAAATGTTGAGCACAAACTATATATTTTATTCATAAATAATTTTTCAAATGTAAAATTAGTGAGTTTATGTTTTCAAAAGTGTATTTTTTGGAATAGAAACATAATTTTGTGACACATGGTTTTTCTGGACAAAACAAGTAAACTCTTTCTTGATTTTATATTATATCCTCAGCTGAGTTTGGTGTTGAATGTGATATTGAAAATGAGATTCATTTGGTAGAGGAATCCTTTTTTATTAATAATTCAAAAAATGCACATGATACTCATAAAAATCACTTCTTGAATAGGTTTTTTATAATTCATCTCTTATAACCCATGAATATGATTTTTTATATTTTCAATGATAGAGAAAGATGTAAGGATAATGTCACACCTCTATATGAGACCAGTTCCCCTTTTACCATCAAGAGAGTTTTAAATGTCTCAAGATTGAATTGAATAATGAAGTGGATAACATCTCTTCCAATAGTAATTTTTAATATTTATTTTCTATTAGTTAACTAAAATATTTCTTATGAGAGCTTGAGGGAGTCCCTTTATTTTCACATGAGTCAAAATTAATTTAAATTACATTTAATGTGGGCCTTGATAATGAATTCACTATTGATGTGTATAATATTTTCTTAACAGAGCTTAAGGTATTTCCTTTCTTAACACCTAAACCTAAATGTATTGAAACCACTAAGAAAGTGAACTTGGATAATGAATCGTATACTCTACCTAAAGAATCCTTTCAGAAGTATTATGATGATAAAGTGTGTTTGTTATTGATTTTTATAGCAGGAAGGAATGATGAATGTTTTTTTAGAAGTCTTGGTGCCCAACAATTATGATTATCTATTAAATAATTTAGTAAAATATATGTGGTGGTTTATGGATGAAAATCTACATCCACATATTAGTTACAATTAGTTTCTAATAAAGTCTGTTTGGGGACTATAAATCTAGAATTTCATGGGAGGGAACTCTTGATTAAATATATTTTTTTGGTTTTTGTTTGATTTTTTTATTTTAGAAATAAATAGACCTCATTATACTTGTTAATGAATTGTTTTATTAATATGTGTTCACAATTACGTGAATTTGGAGTAGGTAAGTTTGTCTCATGGGTTTGAAATTTTCACTCCTACAATCTCAACATTTCTTGGTCTCATCTTTTGGATCTTCAATGTAAGGGGTCAGTGTTTATTATTATTAATTTTTTAGGTAATTTCATGGGAGATACCAAGTATAGTTGGCATGAAAAAAGAGGGTGATCATAAAGATGAATTTTTGGAAATAAGGTGATAATTTTTAGGTATATTTTATTGATCACTATTCATGATTATTAATTAATTAAGGTCATTTTATGCTTCCCTAAACATGAATTTCTATTCTCATTTTTTAAATATACTCATATTATGAAATTAAGTCTGGGGGGATGAAGCCCCTTGGTGTTTTTTAGATCTACTTTAACTTTTTGGGGTATGATCCTCCCAATATACAGTGGCTTAAGGGAAGGACCAGGGTTAGAATAGATGATGGTGGATGTTGATATCCAAGAGGTTCACTCCCAGGAGGAGGGAACCAGGGTTTACTGGTGGTTGGGATTGAACATAAATGGGGCTTTATATGTACCCTTTATAGGAGAAAGGCATCAAACCCCACATAGTTTGGTGAGTAGGGGCATAGGATCAGGGCGTACACATGGAAAGTGACCTGGAAACATGTTGGATCTTACACATGGTTATCATCCCATAGAAGTGTTGGGTCTTACACATGGTTATCGGCCTATAGATGTGTTGGGTATTACACATGGTTAGCATCCCATAAATGTGTTGGGGCTTATATATGGTTAGCGGCCCATAGATGTGTTGGGGATTACACATGGTTAGTGTTACAAAGACAATGTCATGGTCAATATTATTCTAAGTCCATGTGAGTCATTCTTAGTGTGTAAAACAAGAGTTAGTAGTAGACCTGAAAATCACGTCACAAGGGATTCGTCAACGAGGAATGGTGTGGGGCTTACACATGGTCAGTGACACATGGATATGAATATTGGATAAAATAGGAGGATAAAGGATGAAACCTCATGCAAGAAATGAATGGGGACTTTCACCAAGATGGTTTCCCATCCCTGCAGGTAGATTTCTCTCCATACAAGGAGGATATCATCCCATGTGAGGTAGATCTCACTTAAGTGGAGACGATTGGGTGTGGAAAATTCTTCAGGTGGGGAACCTTAGATGCATGGAATGGGGCGAGACTATTGTTTAACATTATGTGCTAAAGATGAAAGTGCTTGGAAATTTAATATCATATATCTTGGATGATGAGGACTCGCTCCTTTCCCCTTAAACATACATGACTGGTGTTGTTTAACCCTTGGGGAAGGGAAGGCACCAGCAATGCCGACATACAACAGGGTAGAGGAGTGGTCAAATGACGGATCCACATTAGTGTATCTATGTGTAGAATCAATATATATTACCATACCTATGTGTAGAATCATTAGGTAGGGAATGGAAACATGAGACATCACACAAGGAACTAAGAAGTCACTACATACAATCCTGTAGGGCCGCACAGAAGAGGGTCTCGTAAAGCAGGGGGCTTGTTGAGAGATGATTCATAAAGGGAAGGCACTTCGTGGAGGGAAGGTTCTTTGCTAAGGGAAGGTGATTCAAGAAGGGAAGGTGTTTCCTAAAGGTAAGGTACTTCACGAAGGGAAGGTACTTCACGAAGGTAAGGTGATTAATTAATGGAAGGTGATTTGCAAAGACAAGACCCTCATGTAGCATGGCCTCACCATAGCATAGAACTTATTAGAAGAGTGATATGTAAAGGATTAGTGCTTTACAGAGCCTCAAGAAACCTAAAGGGGATCCCTCTTTCACAAATGGTAGAGTCCTTAGTGAAGGGAATCCTTATCATAAAGGGTCATGAAGAACAAAGGTATGCACGACTCACAATGCTAAATTACCTTGGAAGGTCTATTTTTCTATCAGGTTCACGATGCTTAGGTGCTTCACAAAATGGGAGCTCATAAGGTGAAAGTTCAGGGTAATAATAGTTATGAGGGGTTGTGAGCTAGATATTTATAGGCAGAGGGGTTTCCTGATGATTGTGGTGCTCGTTGCAAAGTGGTCGGGCTCTATTAGACTCTGTCAGACTCACAAAAGTACCATCAACTTCCTTCACGGTCATAGTGGCCAGGTGTTCATGGGGAATCCAATGAAGTAAAAAAGGACATCGTGAAGCGGTTGGGCTCCATCAGACTCTATCAGACTTGCAAAGGTACCATCACCTTTCTTCACAGTTGTGGTGGAAAAGTGCTCACAGAGCATGCCACAAAGGAAAATGGATGTTGTGAAGTAGTTGGGCTCTATCAAACTTTGTTAGACTCATGAAAGTACCATCAAATTTCTTCTCTGTCATGATGGACAGGTTCTCATGTGTCTTTCTTTGAAAGAAAATACATTCCATGAAGTTTATGGTCTTTTTCAGACTCATGAAGGTATCGTCAACTTCTTTCGTGGTCGTGGTGGTCAGGGATCTCTACATAGTATCTTCACAAAAAAGACCCCTTGAATGAAATTTGGGGTCTTTTAGGTTTTCATTTTCTCTGAAACAACCATGGATTTGTTCATTTCATTAGTAGCATGACTTTTGGTGACAAAAAATTCCCCCCACCCTCCATCATAATGGTATATGAAGGAAAATAGGGTTATATTCTGAGGGTTCATCATAGAAAAACTCATCTAACCATGAAGCTAGCTCGCGAGGTGTGTGGGGCATGACACATCATGAGGCTCAGGTGGGTGAAGGTCACCATGAAGCTTGGTTGTTTACCACCTAAAAATAGTGCATGAGGGGTCCATTACTCGTACTGGAAATTCGTGAATGATTTCTTTAAGGTTCTCCTTTCAAGAAGCAATAAGGGTGTTGAAATCAATCCGAACAACAGATAAATGGAAAGTGTGAATCTCAATTCCAATGATTTAGATCATAGTGAGGATGGAATGCTGATGCGAGATAAATACTGACTGTATTTGAAAACATTTATCTGTATCGCTATCCTAAAATGAAAAAAAAACAGGGGCCAACCACTAAACATATTTGGAACATAGGGGAAAACATGAAATGTAATCCAAAGTCCTTTGGGGAATTAGCCCGGAATGGTAGGTGAGCCAAAACAGCATGGGACCAGATCGTTAGGGGGTCCCTTCAGACATGAAAGAGGATGAAAATCCGAATAAGGGGTTTTCAAAGTGTAAAAGAAGAGTGATGGAATGTTCAAAAGAACTCCAATACTCCTGAAATAACACCATCGTGACTTGGAAAACATTGGTGAAGGCACATTGGTCTGAAAAAATATTAGACCTCTCTTTCATGGAAGCATCATCTCGGATTCTTAGTGACTGCTAATAATGAGAAAAATTTGGTAGATGACCAACACTAGGGGAAAGGACCACTTAAGTGAGGGCCTGAGATGTATTGTAGTTTTATGTTATGAAAGTTTGAATGATTCACACATAGTTTGACATCATACAGTGATGATGATACATGGTACAGTTTAAAATCATGTGATTAGGATGTGTCCCATAATTTAATGTCATGTGACTAGGATGTTGCGCATAGTTTATGGTCATATTTTTGAGACCCTAGCCAATAGTTCAAATTAATGTTGCACATACTATGATGTCTATTCCTATAATGTTTTCATGGAATAATGGAGATGAATCTAACATGAATGAGCATAGGAGATTTGTGCACCATATGAATACAAAGGAATAGATGGAAAGGGGGAATATGTGATGTGGTGAAGGAAAAAACTTGACATGAATGAGGGACAAGGAGACCTACCATCACATATCCCTATAGGACTCCAAGTTTAAGGTCATAGAGTTTTGAAAATAATCCGGTACAAATAGCCCAAAAGGTTAATGAACCTATTATTGGGCCTAAAACAAAATTCTCGGGCATCACTAAGTATCGTGCAAGGATAGGAATCAAGCCATATGTAGTTCTTGAATTCTGTGCAGTTTAACATCATGTGGTGAGGATGCAATAAAGGGGAAATAATGTTGTGTTTGGACCCAAGATTAATGACCCATGCATTATTACATATCCCATAAAAATGGTCATTAATACATGCATAGTTCTAGAAAGGAAATTTCACTATGCAGGTCTAACCCATGAGAAGAGGAATTAGATATTTCTTGTCTTGTGTTTTTTTTCTTTTTAATTAGGATGAAATTTACTGGTGTCACCACAAGAATCAATCCATATGCATGTCTTAATAGGTGTCATCATGTATAATAAGTGCCAAGGGTGATTCCCTCTCAAGTACGAACACCAAAATGTTGTGCCATTTTTTATCCTGTGGCCAGGACGATGGTGCCATAGTTTAAGGTTGTATGAGAGGACCAACTCGTGTACTTTAACATCTTGCGATAAGGACACAATAGTTTAATATCATGTGGGATTGGACATCATAGTTTAACATCATGTTACTTATATGAAATATATCTTAGTTTAAGGTCATATAACTTGGAACATAAGGTTACATAGCTTCTCTATGTGGGTATAACCCTGCCAAGACCCCTAAGCCTATGTGATCCATGATCGGTGTGTGAAAAAAGGAGTGATGTCAGGATTTCCCCATCATATAGGAGCACACAACAATGGAAAGGAAATTTCGGGTGGGAAAATCCCAAACATGTCAACATTCCCACCTGATTTTCATGGATGCATAGAGAGACAATACTAGGGGTGCTGGATATCCACAAGAACAAAAGGGGGAAGAAAATGTAAATCATTGTGCAGAACATAATGAGGATGCTAAAATAATAGAGGATGACCGCTGACCTTATTCAAAATATATCATCTATATCATGTGACCTAATATGGGAACAATCAAATGAGGGTTGATCATTTACCATATTCAAAATGTAGAACCTATCTCAAAATGATGTTCAATATCTTCCAGGGCATTGGCCTAGGATGATAGGGGAGCCATGTGGCCAAGAACTCTGTCGTGAGGGGGGGGGGTGGGCTTCAGACATGAAAGATGACGAAGACCCAAATAAGGTGATTCTTGAAGTGTGGAGGTGATGTTGGGGAAATATCCATGTAGAATCTGATGCTCCAGGTCTTGTACCATCATACATTCAAACAAGTCAGTGTGGAACACCTATAGGAGGGATCAGATCTATCCTCAAGGATTGGGTTCTTGAGGGGTGTGGTGAATAGTTTAAAGGTCATGTTTCTTGGACTAGAAGCTCTCAGTTTAAGGTTATAGAGTGTGGATCATAGGTTCCCATTTTAACGTTGTGTACATGGAAAGTACCCGTGTAGTTTAATGTCATGCAGTGAGAACAAAAATGTCACATAGTTTATTATCATATGATTGGGACATGTAACACATAGAGGATAAATATGTGGAGTGATAAATAACCTGATGTGAATGAGGAATGAAGAGATCCATACCACACCACACATTTCATAAAGGGAACTCAGGCCCAAAATGCCAAAATGGTGCATTTACGATTCTTCGGTTGGTCCTGGGGACAAAATGTATGAGCGTCGCTACGTATCCTATGAGGGTAGGAATCAAGACACACATAGTTATTGAATTATGTTCAGTTTGAAGTCATGTAGTAAGGATGAATTTAAGTATAAGTTCTTCCAAGGGAGGTATATGGTGTGGCTATTGTAAACCACACATTAATGAGGATCACAAAAATCCACACTACACCACACACTCCTAGGGGAAACCTAAAAGGATTTGTGGTTGGACTATAGATGAAAGTTTTAGGAATTCCTATATACCCCATAAGGATGGGAATCAAGCCACACGTAGTTCTAGGATATGGAACGACATATAGCCAATTCTAAAAGGGGTGATATCCTCTCAAATGAGAAAAGTGTGGTTGTTACACATTTAATTTTCATGCGACTATGACACTGAAAATATCATTTTAAGGTCATATAATTCAGACAAACTAAAGGGAAGATGTGAAGTTCGGCTCCATGAGGCAACCCAATGTGAATGATGAAAAAATAATTCCACGCTGTATAGAACACTCTTGAGGAGGGACCTCATACCAAGATGAGGGAATAAAGATTCATGGTTCTACAACTGGGCCTGAGGACAGGATTATCGGGAATCACTGCATATCCCTTAAGGATGGGAATCAATCCATATGTTGTTTTTAAATATGATAATACCGATGGCAGAAATGTAGGAGATATTCTCCCAAATGATAATACCATGTCTATTATGCAGTTTATTTTCATATTAATAGGACACTGAAAATCTTAGTTTAAGGTCATAGAATTTGGACCAACTAAAGGAGAAATGTGAAGTGTGGTTCCTTGAGGAAACCCTATGTGAATGAGGAAACAAGAAGTCCACACCGCAAGACACACTCCTAGATTATGCTCATGCCTAGGGGCCAAAGGGGTGAACTTATGATTCTATGATTGGGCCTGAATACAAGATGTCTATACATCACTACATATCCAATAAGGATGGGAATCAAGCCACACGTAGTTCTTGACAAGGTGGTATGGTAAGGTGTTAATGATAGGGGAAATGTATTCCCAAGTGAAGATGTCGTAGTGATGTTTAGTTTATCAACATACAACCAAGATAAATAATACATAGTTTAACATCATATGATAAAGAAAAGGGATATTATATAGTTTATCATCATGAAACAAAGTTGTTGGGGATATTATTTTATGGTTGTAGATCTCAAACCATAAAATGAGGTTTCAAAAGGGGATATGTGTTGTGAATCACCATAAAGTAACCCCGCGTGAATGAGGATCAAGGGGATCTAAACCACACCACACATTCCCTAAGGAAAACCCACACACAGTTTAAATTGATAAGACTTGGACTTAGATGCTCAGTTTAACACCATGAGCTTGGGACATAGACATCTAGTTTAAGGTCATATAGTTTGGACCATTGGGAAGGGACCCAGTTCAAGGGAATGCATGTAGGGTGGTGAAGTAGTAGAAATCCCAATGAGAATGAGGGCTAAGAAGTACTTCTACCTTACAGAACATTCCAATGAAAACCTGCATGCAGTTTAAAGTCATAAGGCTTGGAATTTGATAATCAATTCAATTTCAAGATCCCGTGATGTAAACTCCAAGTTTAAGGTTATAGAGTTTGGACTAGTAAGATGGTGTGATTCCTCCATGTAGGTAAAAACCCTATCATAACCCCTAATCCCTTATGATTCATGCTCAATTTGGGAAACAATGGGAATAAAGGATTCCTAAAACACATGGAGAAACACATTAGGGGAATGGGGGAGTTGGGTTAAGGATGTCCCAATGATGCTATTCAAACTTACCAATGTGAAAAGTTACATTGAGGGGTAACACCAAGGGTTTTGAAGTTTTTCCTAGACATAGGGATGTGTAAGGGGATGTGAATCATAGAATTTTATATTTGGGACATAATGGTGGGGCCATAACGATGGAGGATAACTTTTGGCCAAATTTGAGATACAACACCCATATCATATAACCTATAATGGGAATAGAAAAATGAGGGTTGGTCGCTGACCATATTTGAAATGTATCCTATCTCAAAATGAAATTCAAAGTCTTCTGGGACTTTGGACCAGGATTGTAGGTGACCCATGATGCTGAGAATCTAGTCATTAGGGGGTCCCTTCAGAAGTGAAAGGTGGTTAAGACCCAAAAAAGGGCACATGATGCAAGGAAATTAAATGAGAGAATGTACATGCACAATTTAACACTCAAGGTCCTGCGTTACAGTGTATCTAAACATGATAATGAGGCATATCAGATAGAGGAATGAAAATCCCCTATTAAGAGAAGAAGACTTGAAATGGATCCTGGATATGGCATGGTAATATACCAATACCAGATGGAGAGGATGGGGAGTAATAAAAGAGGGTTAACAAACCGGGGCTAGACCCAAAGAAAAGATGTCTGTGAATTCCTAAGTATCTCATAAGGATGAGAATCAATCTACACATAGTTCTTTAATATCATGTATTTTAATATCATGCGATATAAATGAAAGAGATGTTAGTTTAGGGTTTTAGATCTCAACCCATACAGTGATCTTCTAACAGGTATATGTGGCATGGAAATGTGATAAACTTGACGTGAATGACCAAGTAGGACCACCACCACACCACATATTCCTGAGAAGAAAGGGGGGTACTAAACCAAGGCTAGACCCGAAGACAACATGTCTGGGCATTCATAAATATCCCATAAGGTTAGGAATTAATCCATACATAGTTCTTTAATATCATGCATTTTAACGGCATGTGGTAGGGATGAGGGTTGTTGCGTAGTTTAGTGTCATGAACTTAGGACATTAGAGGGGAAGTTATCCTAAAGGGCATGTACATGGCATGGAAAAATAAACCAGATGTGAATGAGGATCGTGGAAATCCACACAACACCATGTGATCCCAAGAGGGATCTCAGGCCACGGGGCAGAAAGATTGAAATTACATATGGGCCCAAAGACTAAATGCTTGGGAATTCCTACATATCCCATAAGGATGGGAATCAAGCCATATGTAGTTCTGGAATATTCTGTGTTGTTTAACTTCATGTGGGAGGTATTAGATAGATCTCAATTTAAAGCCATAGAGCCCGGACCATGTGCAGTTTATCTTTACGCAGGACATAATAGTAGTTTAACATCATGAGGGATGTAAGCCCACCTAATGTGAAGTGTTGTTTGAGAAACTTGGCATCAGTGGAATGAGTGACTCACTCGCCATCCATGGTTATCAAAGAGTATGCACCATTAGGGTAAACCCTATGAATTATGTAGGGTCATTTCCATTTGGGATCCAACTTCAGTGGCTTCATGCCAAGTATCATCGACGTCCTAAGATTCCATACCATATATACTTGGAGGAAGGATGGGGAAAAATTTATTATTGAAGGCTATGGATATCTTATTCTAGTGCCTCTCCAGATTGTGCAAGGCCCGGAGCCTATTTTCGTCGAGGGCTTCCAATTCAGCTAGATGGAATTTTTCTACTCTATCTAATTCTTGATGATCATAGATAGTTGTATGGATTGATGGAAACTAGATCTCGATGGGAAGGACTAACTCTGTTTCATACACCATGGAAGATGGGGTCACCTTTGTGGAATTTAGTGTTATAGTTCAATAAACTCAGAGAGAATTGGGGAACTTGTCTAGCCAACTCTTCTTATTTTGTCCCACCATCTTCACCAGAATGTTAGAGAGGATCTTTTTGAATGCCTTGATCTGTCTATTCACTTGTGCATGGAAGCGAGAAATGTATTTGTATTGGATGTTAAACTAGAAGTACAATTTCTTCAACTTAGCTTCTTGAAAGATGGTTTCATTATCATTGAGAACAATGTGAAGGACTCCAAATCGACAGATGATATTGGAGATCATGAAATCAAAAACATAATGGGACTTGAACTCCTTAACTGGAATCTTCTTTGCCCACTTGTAAAAGAAATATGTTGTGGTCTGAATGAACCTGCAATGGTGAGTTGTTTCTAGTAGATATGGTCCCACAACATTGAGTCCCCATACCACAATGGGATAAGAATACTTGGTGGCATGGAGGGATTCAGTAGTAGATGAAAAAATATTTCATGAATCTAACACATGTGGAACCTCTTGGAGAACTTGATTCAATCATTGAAAATGGTGGGCTTGAAGTATCCCAAACTTCAAATCTAGTGGGATAGTTTCAACCCTGCCTAATGGGAACCACAGGAACCAACATGAACCTCCTGCATATCTTGGGGGATCTCTCTTCATTGAATGAAATGGAGGTTAACTCCATCAAATCCACATTTTAAGAGGATATGATCAAGGTTGGGATTGATCTGGAGGGTAAACTACACTACGCACCAGAGGATTCACTCATGGTTGACTCTATCTATCAGGAGACTGTCATGCTAGAGGTAATCGATGAAAGGAATTGTCCAATTTGAGGTTTCTTTAGCTACATCAGGATACAAAGGTCTTAATGTGGAAGCATTAGCGGTAAGTTGAATTACCTATTGGTTCTCATCACCATATTAACTAATAGAGGTGATGACCCTTCAATGTGCCACATGAATAAATAGGTCTTCATGGTCAGGATTTATGAGGGAAGTGGATAAACCGGCCAGGGCATCTACTAGTCCATTTTGTAACTGGGGGACATGAGTCACTTCTATTTGAGAAGGGAATTGGGCCATCATCCAGCGAGCTTGCTTGATTAAGGGTATGATATCTAGCTTCCTGATGATATAATCACAATTAACCAACTTGATGAATAGCTTATATTCCACCTTCACATGTAGGTGGGGAACGTAAATTTTCATAGCCAGTTCGAGACCAACGATGAGAGCCTAATACTCCATATCATTATTGGTGTAGAATTCTGAAAACAAGAACGAATAAGGCAAGAAAACCTGAGTTGGCGAGATGAAGACAATCCCTAGGCCTACTATGTTGAATTGGGGATCATTGAGCCTTATACCGGTGGGACTTTAGGAGGAAACATCAAAATGCATCTTCAGACATGGAATATCTTGATACACTAAGATAATGAAATCATATGTAAATTCAAGATCTAGGTAATTCTCTTCAAGGGCCAGATGGTCGACCATAAAATCTTCCAACGCTTGACCCTTGATGTCCTTATGCGGGATGAACCTGATGTTGAACTGTTAAAGGATCACTATCCATTGAGCTAGATAGCCTAATATACTTTAGAAGATCCACATGGGACACTAGCTATATCTCAATATGCTGAAAATAATGTCGTAACTTTTTCACTACAAACACCAGTGTGAGACATCTCTTCTCGATGGAATAATATCCGGCCTCTGTGTCGAGGTGTGTGTGACTAAAATAGTAAAGAATATTCATTATACTTTCATTTTTTCTCTACATTAGGACACCAATGGATCATTATAGGGTAGTCACATAAAGGACCAGGGGATTTCCAGAGATAGGTGGCATTGGAACCAGAGGATAGAGTAGATACTACTTGATTTCCTCAAAAGCGGCCTGGCACTCTTCATCCCATTGGTTAATGGAATCTTTCTTCATGAGTCTAGAAAAGGGGTTAAACTTTCCATCCATATTTGCAATGAATTTGTGTATATAGGTTAAGTGGCCTTGGAAGCCTCGGATCTCTTGAAGGTTGCTCAAAAGAGGCATCAAACTGATAACCTTGATCCTCTCTAGTTCAATATCTATGCCTCTGTATCAGACAATAAAGATAAGAAACTTCCCAGAGGTAACCCCAAAATCACACTTCAAGGGGTTCATCTTTAAATAGAGGGAGAAAAGGAATCTAAACACTTTCTAAATATCTATGAGATGGTCCTGAAACTGGTGGGATTTTTCCACCAAATTATCCACATATAATTCCACTAGTATCTTGAGAATTGGCTTGAATATGCGGTACATAGCACGCTGTTAGGTGGATCTTTTATTTTTCTACTCGAAGGGAATTACCATATAGCAGAAGGTCCCCTATGGCACCCTGAAGGTGGAATCTTCATATTTGGGGCCATCTGGATTTGGTTATACCTGGAATACACATCCATGATGTAGTGGGCTTGGATTCCAGTGGTGACATCAATGAACAACTCTATCATTGGAAGGTGAAAATTATCCTTCGGGCACTAATGGTTGAGATCCTAAAAGTCAATACAAAATCTTATTTGTCCATTATTATTCTATATGGGAATGATGTTATCCAACCATCTAGGATACTGGGCTTCCTTGATGAATTTTTATTTAATGATCTTATCAACTTTAGCCTCGACCATGGCACCATGAGATGGATGCATCTTCCTGGGAGATTGTTTGAACCTATGATGACTTAGCGGAAGACCAAGGCGGTAGATGGAAACTTGAGGATCTAGTCCTGAAATCTCATTATAACTCCATAAAATACATCATGATGATGCTTTTGGAAATCCACATACTACTGTTGTTCCTCTATTAGCATAGTTTCACTAATCTGTGTTGGCCTCAAGTCTGCTTTGATACCGGGATTCACCTGCACCAACTCATCAATGGTGGTGGAAACACCCTCTTGAAATGAAAGAATAGAATATTCCAAATCCTATTCATCATCCAAGGTGAGAGGATCATATGGAGGAGGCAATTATCCTGATTTCACTAACCTTGGAGGAAATATGGTGCCATCTTGAGCGGTGGTGGAATCTTCACTAGGAGAATCTTGAATTGCCGAGACCATAGCAACAAAATATATTGAACTAATTCCATCAGGCCTTTGATTGAGGGTCCCATACTTTACAATTTCAAAGAAATGATGGCATGTTGTTCTATGTCGAATTATCCTTGATTAGGAAAACAAGCAGGTGTGACGTACTACTATGGCCATAGGGTGAACATCTTGATACCTAATGGAGTAAGAATCTCTGGTATCACTATGGTCTATCATGTATAAGATTACAAGGTAATCTTATAACGTTCCTTATATTTGGGAATCTGTATTCATCTCTCTCAAAGACGATGAAGTAATGTCCTAGTTCTAGGGTTATGGCCTCCTTTCAATGAATCAGGAGAATGGAGGAATCATCCAGGCCCCTCTAGGGATCATCCACAGTAGTAGTGTACTCAAACTCATTGGTATGAATCCATTTTTCCTTACTCTTGTAATAGTTGGCATCCAAATAGTGGGATTCAAAAGTAGTGAATGGAGACACATAACCTTTAATCACTCCCAATTCACCATTAATGGAGTACTTGAGGCATTGGTGATATAAGGAGGGAACTAATGCATGAAGATAGAGTGAGGGTCTACCCATCAATGCGTTGTAGGCATTGTCCTGTGAGACAACCATGAATTTAGTTCTAGAGATAAGGCCACCAAATTGGGTCTTCAATAAAATCTCACCACATGGCATCTACTCAATCCTATCATTACCTTGAATTTTTAGGTCAAAGGGACTCAGATTTGATTCAAGAAGTCCTCGCTTGCAGAGTGTCCGGGTTGAGATGAAATTGATCTTGGAACCTATGTCAATGAGATAGTCACAGAATTATGTTCCATTGATCTGGCCTATGATGTACAGCAGATATATTTTACCCTATACTAGATAACCTTCATCTTCTCATGATAACGAGATAATGTCTTGACATTTTTCTTTCTCAACTTACTCAGCATGAAAGGCATCTATGGATTCTACCTCTTTTTCAAATTGGAGTGGGATTTTTAAATCCTCTATGAGGGATTCACGCATCTCTTCTAAAAAACTAAGATCCTAGAGTATCAATATTTTTTCAATAATAATGTAAATGTGCTTAATAACACAATAATTCTATGCCAGATGCACATTTCTACTGGAAAAAGGTCTCTCTTTAGCATGGGGTTTGACAGGCATTGTGGTTGGTTAATCCAATGGATTCTGGTAGGTGATTGGGATGTATCGTTGGTCACTAGATAAACCCCATAAAATTACTACTATTTGACTATCGAATGACTAAGATCTGGCCATGGTTGGATGAGACTAATCACAATGAAGCTGTAATAGCTTTTCCTAGTCAAATAGCATAAACAACAGTAAATGTGAATCTGATGAGACAGGATGAGGGGGTCGTGTGTGATGAGATATGTGTTGATTCTACTGTCTAGTCTCTGTATCATACATGTCTTGGCTTGAAGCACTATCTTAAGAATTCTAATGGTTCACATTTCTATGACCTCACCAAAGATGGCATCAATCGGGAACATTAAGAGGATGTGTTTGACATCCTTCATCACTGATAATCATGTAAGGGTCCACCAGTTCAAAAGTGTTCACTGATACATTCTCCTAATAATCTCCTGAGGAATCCTCCAATATGAGGTGAATTCTTGGGGGGACTCCCATCTCTAGGTTCATAAAGTTTCCAAGAGTACAAGAAAGTTTTTTCCCCGATGGGGGATCTTCTTTCTCTTACATCATCGGTGCCAACTCTTTTGAGAAGTAGAAGGATAAGATATAGATGCATAAGTGGAAGTGGGAGGAGGTATGGTGACCTCAGGAGGCTTGGGCTAATTCAAGTGATCACGAATTATACTATGGGTGTGAGAAGCTTCCCTGTGGGCTAACCAATAATCATACTTCTAAGACTCGTGGTTAGTGACCTGTTATTATTCACCTTCACTATTGTTGTCTGGCTTTTCCGAAACACATGCCATCTGTGCTAGGGTATGTCCCAATCATACCATGTTTTTATCAATTTGGTCTTGTATGTAGTTTTTGAATATATAACACTACTTGATGGTGTGTCTATGGAAATGGTGATAGGGGTAGTAGTTAGGGAGATCAATGAGATTAGCCTCCTTAGGCCTCCTGCATTCTAGAAAATTTAGGATCCCTTGACCCAAGGTGCTAAGGAAATAACCAGTAACCTGATCCTCATTAAACAAGTAGGTCTGATTTCTCCTGTTAAGGAAAGGGACTCTTGAATTCGATCCCTGACGAGGGGTCAGATCCTAACGAAAGGATTTCTCCTGATTGTCTTTCTTAAGAAACGGTGCTTAACAAGGTGGTGCTGGCTGATTTTGAGGTGGGTGATGCTGAACCTGAGGTTGGGCCTAAGGATTTTTTTCTAGATGAGTCTATGGATGAGGCCCCACTGGTAATAATTCCAGTAGTCTGGGTACCTCTACCTATGTTATAGTATTAGTCTCAACCCTATAGTCTCTTATTGTAGGAGTTATCAGAGGCAATGGGTGTGCCTGTTTAGCTTACTGCAAGACCTCCTCCAGATGTTGAGTCTTGTCAGAGAAATCATGGAATCCACCTAGAAAATTATAAGTTATGGGGGAGATAACCAATTCAGTCTTTACGTTCCCAATACATATCATTAGTAGTTATTCTTGAGTTAGCAGCATATCGAGTGAGTATGTGAGGCCCTTCCACCTAGCGACAAAGTCTGTGACTTGCTCATCTATTCATTTCTTGCACTAAAAGAGGTCAACAATACTAGTCTTGTGAGTAGTGGAGATGAATTGATACAAAAAATTCATGCGAAAATCTTCCCAAACAACTATGGACCAAATGGGTAACTAGAAGTACCATATGAATGTAGGTCCTTCCAATGTGTGTACGAAACACTAGAGCTTGGTAGCCTCCTACTGTGCTGGATTCTCTAGAATGGGTCAAAATATTGAAATAAAGTGGGCTAGATGCTGAAATGGGTCCCTCATCCCATTAAAATGGGAAAAGGTAGGGGTCTTAAAATCTAAGGTGCTCGTATATCATCCACCCATTTAGGATATGGCTTTCCATCAGGTGGGATCGCCACCTATCATGTCTCAAGGGCCTTAAGGTGGGCGATGAGAGAGGCCATTGGATCCTCCTGGTGGGGATTTTTATCAGCGGAATCACATGACTTGTTCCTTATTAAGGGACTCTAGGATGTCGAAGTCTTTAGTCACAATCATCCATAACATCTCAGATAACCGGTCTGCTGTAAGAATGTCCCACAGACTTCTTCGCTCAGAATCAGGACCCAGCCCTTGGTTTCCCTATAAATCGACTAGGGGTGGATGAGGAACCAAAAACTATACTGATGTGGACTGTTTTGATGGTGAACTGAATGGTGGAGAGAACACTATGTGAGTTGATCGACCATTGCAAACTAGGTCATCTCTTGGGTATGGTACCGATCACATCATCATGTCCCTATAGGATGGGGTGTCAACCACCGCTTCATGTCTAAGGTCGGCGGTCATTGGTGGTGGATCAGGATGGTTCTCATAATCTAACAAACCCAAGAACAACTCTATGTGATATCATTTCATGGTAGAGAATTAGTTTGGTGATGGTAGAGAAGAATTCACAGTGAGACCCTAAAAGGGAGCCAAATATGCCTCCTCCTGCATGCACCTACAGAAGGTTTTAGGGATCTGGTATGTATCACTTTCTAGGATAAAAAATCTCACATGTTGGGTTACTAACCTAGACTCTGATGTAGAGGATTGGAGTGAAGGATTCATCATAAAATTTTACTCCGCTTCAAAATCTGAAAAGTGAAATGGATTGATGACAATCTGGCACTTTTCAGAGTTCTTCCACTGACAGCAACAACTCTCCATTCTACCCTAGGATGATTCTCTAGGGCAAGGTATATCTTCAACATAGGGAGTAAATCCATGTATTTTTGTGATAGAGTGGAGAGGACATCTACTTTGGTGAGCTAAAGTGCGAGGAGCACCTGGGCATATGTTAAATGGAACATAGTGAAGACCTCCATGTTTATTGTTGGACGCGTGGGGAGGGAATCCATAGTAGGGAGTGCTGAAGAGAGGAGGACCTCTGTTGGATCTTGTTAAAACATGGGTACAATATCCATGTCTACTTACAATAGAATAGGGAGGACCTTTGTGCTGATTGGAAGTGGTAGCACAAGGAGGGCCTTCATACTGATCGAATTGGACATGGGAAGGACCTCTATGATAATAGTTGATGAAGCAGGGAGGAAATCCAACTGGATGGTCACTGGAGTAGGGAGGACCTCTACAAGAGCTAAGAATGATTCTATGAGTGAATTCACATTGATGATCTGAGACACTAGGAGGACTTTTGTATCTAGGATCATAGGCACGGGGAGGACCTCGATGATGGGTGTCAACAAGACGGGGATGGCCTACACTTGGACTGATACTGGTGATAAGGGAAGGACCTCCATACTAACCATTATATTGGGGAGGACCTCTACTCTAGATGGTGATGGTATGGGGAGGACCTATGTACTAGATACCATAATCATGGGTTAGCCCACGATGGATGCTAATTGTGTCGGTGACCAAAAGAGTCAACCCAACCTGCCCATGGGAGGATGAGGTCTTAATCCCAATCAGGCATTGAAGTGACCCTACTATAAAATAGTGGGGAACTAGTAGTATGAATTTGTGGTGGCACAATCCACTGATGCTATAGAATATGACACCCCTTGATAGGCATCTTCCTGTGCTTGTGCCTGACGTTAGTGTTGGGCCCCCCGAGTCGAGGCCGGTGGAGTAGGGGTGTAAACCACATATTCTTGGGCCTGAGGGACCAGTAATTGGTTGCAATAAAGAGGCATCATGGGATCCCTCCTTGGTGAATCATGGGTAGTATTCATTGCCGATATTACTTGGACATCCCTCACCTCATTGGCGTAAGGGAGTGGGTCATTAGAGCATTCTAGGGAGAGGTTCCTGAAACATTTGGATATTGGGGAAAGGATAGTGGCTCCCTACACAGCCCTTGGGGTAGCAGTGACAGTAAGAATAGAAAAACGCTAGGTCCTAGTGATCTATATCCCTCATCATAATGACCCCCTCATACTTGTATCATTGGATGAGAACATCTATCACCCTCCTCTGAACCATTTCTGAGGGTGAGAAGGTGTGTGGGTGCCTGGTAGACATGGTCGTGGACGACGTAGTGGTGAAGGTGGAGCCGTGCAGGAATTCTACATTATCGTTCCTCTTTCCCATGCATCTACAGGAGAGGGATGATAGGTTTCCTATAGCTTGGTTCCTTCAAAGTTGGAAGATTCATCCATCATTATAGATATTAGGAAAGCAATGCCTAATGCCTCAGTGTCGTTTAGTCTTCCATGGTTAGAGAGAGATCCATTGTAGAAATCCCAGAGACTGGAATTCCCAATGATTAACTGCCCTGTATTTTGGTGAGTTTCAAACTAGGCCCATTATTTTCTTTGTAGGACCTGGTGTCGGTGACACTCTCATTTGATGATGTATCTAGTGCTATTAATTCCCATAGTTGGAGGAGAACTAGTCACGTCTAGTTCACCATTTTTATTTCCAACACTTCTATCGGGGCACACCACCTGGTTCATCATGTCGATGCTTACTGGAAGCAGCATTTTACCCTACATTCCTTCTTTACAAAGGTAGAAAACATTCATCACTTATTCATATATTCCTTCTCCTTGATCGAAATGGGATGATGGGATGTCAGTCCCTCCTTCTGTGGATTCCTCCTCATAATTTTTCACCTAGTCTAGGTCTCCCTTTTGGATTAAGATGTTCTTTGTGAACTCGTTCCTAGAGCCATATCTTTGTGGAAAATATTTAATTATAGTGATTCTATTAGGAAATTCCATAAGAGTCAAGTTAGGGCAACAACCTTTGATTGGGAGAGTAATCACACTGGGCATCGATGGCTTGTATGGTTGCTGAAACATTGGGACATTGATATTATTCCTTATTAGAGGGATTATCAAGAGCAAAAAAACCAAAGAATTCCCACATCGATTTCAGGGTATCTTATTCCATAGGCATTTCTCCAAGGTTTCCCTCAGATTCTCACACTTAACATGGGGTATGCCATGATTTTAACGTCTAGTAAAGACAAATCAGACTAATCAGAAAACTTATAAAGGTTGACCAAGTAGGTGCAACCCTATGAAGGATCACCTAGAAGGATTACCATATTTATAGATCACAATGCTTGATAATAGCGTACCTAATGTGGCGTGTCTCAAAAAGAGAATTTTTCACACCGTGAAGGCTTATCTGAAAGCTGAAAAGGTAAGATCCAGAAAATTACACCCCAGAAAGGGGGACACCAAGGCTTACCATTGGTTAGGATTGAACCTCAGGGAGTCTTCCTAAATACCCTATTTAGAATATAGGGATCAAAACCAATGTAGTTCAAAGGGGTGATTTGGGTATTACACATGGCTAAAGTCCCATCACAAGAGAATTGATCTTGGTTGGATGAGTGTAGATTGTGTGGGGCTTACACATGGTTAGCTTCCTGGGGGATGCAAGGAGAAGAAATGGGATGAATGTGTCTTACGCACTAATATGGTCCAAATGAGTGGCATAACCCCACTGGGATGTGGTGTCCTGGGTAAGAATCATGACATATGATATAGGTTTGGGTGAATTAGATGGAATGAATGATATGGGACCGATGTGAAGATGATGGTGTTGGTATTTATCTTTGGGGAGGTTTCCTAAGTATCCTAGCTAGTTGGAAATAAAAGTTCATATAGTTCTAATGGGGGTGTTGGGGAATACGTGTGGTTAGCTTCCCAATCAGAATGGGACTTGTGGTTGGGTCTTACACGTGGTTATCCACCTAGGTGGTTCTGAAGGAGATATAACCGCTGGGTGGGGCATGATCCTCACGAGATACAGTGGCTCGAGGGAAGGACCAGGGTGATAATAGATGATGGTGGATGATGAGATCCAAAAGGTTCACTCCTAAAAGGAGGGCTCTAAGGTTTACTGGTGGTTGGGATTGAACTTCAAGGAGGCTTCTTATATACCATGTATAGGAGATAGGGATAAAAAACTTCATAGTTTGGTGAGTAGGGGCATAGGATTATGGCATACATATGGACAGTGACCTGAAAACATGTTGGGGCTAACACATGGTTATCATCCCATAGACGTGTTGGGTCTTACACAGGGTTAGCATCCCATAGACATGTTAGGGATTACACACGGTTAGTGGCCCATAGAGGTGTTGGGACGTACACATGAATAACAGCCCATAAATGTGTTGGATCTTACACATGGTTAGTGACCCAAAGACAATGTCATGGTTACTGTTATGCTAATCCCATGTGAGTCATGATCGGTGTGAGAAACAAGAGGTGGTAGTAGACCTGATGGTAGTATTGTGACAGATGCATCAATGAGGAATGGTGTAGATCTTACACATGGTTAGCGGCCCATGGAGATGGAGATTGGGAAAAATATGAGGATAAAGAATTCTACCTCTTGAAAAAAAGGCTAGGGGGCTTACACCAATATAGTTCACCTTTCTCGTGGGCTAACGTCACTCCATGAAGGGAGGATATCCTTCCTTGTGAGAGAGATCTAACTCCCGTGGAGATGAGTGGGTATAAAAATTTTCCAATTTGGGGCACCCCAGATGCATGGCATGGGGTGAAACTATAGTTTAACGTCATGTGATGAGGATGATGGTGCTTGTAAGTTTAATGTTTTGTATCTTGGATGATGAGGAATTAATCCTCACCCCTCGGACTTACATGACTATCACCCTATAACCCTTGGTGAAGGTAAGGCACCAGCAATGCCAGCATACATAGGGGTGGAGGAGTGGTCAATCGAGGAGTCCACATTATCATAGTTATGCGAAGAAGCAATAACAATTAGAATACATATGAAAAGAATCATTAGGTAGGGAAATACAACATGATACACCACATGAGGAACCAAGAAATCACTATGTATAAGACTGGAGGGCTGCATAGAAGAGGGTATTGTGAAGCAGGGGGACCAGTAGAGAGGTGCTTCATAAAGGGAAGGCTCTTCTTGAAGGGAAGGTGCTTCATGAAGAGAAGATGCTTCATGAAGGTAAGGTGCTTCACAGAAACAAGAACCTCATGGAGCATGGCCTCACCTTATCATAGTACTTATTAGAAGAGTACTCCTTTAAGTCGTACTGCTTCGTAGATCCTTGAGAAACCCAAAGGGCTCCCTCCTTCGAAAAGGGTAGAGACCTTCATGAAGGGCATCCCAACCATAATTAAGGGTTGTGAAGAACAAAGGAATACATGGATCATGATGATCAAGTACCTTAGGTGATCCATTTTTCTCTCAGGTTTGCGATGATCAGAAGATTCGGGAAATGGGAGATTGGAAGGTGAAAGTTTAGGGTAATGATAGTTGCGAGGGGGTGTGATTTAGAAATTTATAGGAAAAGGGGTTTCATGATGATCTTGGTGCTTGTTACAAAGAAAAAGAGATTCCATGAAGTGGTAGGGCTCCATCAGACTCTTTAAAACTCACGAGGGTACTGTCAACTTTCTTCACAGTCGTGGTGGCCAGGTGCTTGTGGGGCATGCCTCGGAGGAAAAAGGACATTGCAAAGTGGTTAGGCTCTATTGGACTATTTTGGAATCATGAAGGTACCATCAACTTCCTTCAAGGTCATAGTAGTGAGGTGCTCATAGAGAATGCTATGAAGTAAATTGGATGTCATGAAGTGGTTGAGCTTCATCAGACTCGTGAAGGTACTATCAACTTCCTCTACGGTCGTAGTGGCCAAGTGCTCGCAGGACATTTCGTGAAGGAAAACAGACACCACGAAGTTACTGGGCTCCATTGGACTCCGTGAGACTGATGAAGGTACTATCAACTTCCTTCACGATCATGGTGGCCAGGGATATCCATGGAGGAGTTTCTTGAAATAGACCCCTTCGATGAATTTTGGGGCTTTTTAGGTTTGTATTTTCTCTGAACCGGCCATGGATTTGTCCATTTCTTTAATAGCATGGTTTTTGGTGCCAATAAGGACAATGATGGGTTTTAAGTATAGGGGAGGGGGATATCTTAACCTAGGATAAACTGTTCTTAATTGTTCCCATCAAAATCACCTAGATATTTTTTTCATAAAAATTACTATTTTTTAATAATTTTTAGTCAGTGAATTTTTTTAAATTCTAGGGGAAGTTATGCCACTTTTAAGAGTTTAATCATTAATACCTCATTGGTTTACTGGATTACTCACTTTTCTTATCCTCTTGAGATCATCATTTTTAGTCAATTTGGGGTAATTTAATACAATTATATTTAAATTTTATGCTTTTTTATTTGAATTTAAACTTTTTAGATTTTCAAATCAAATTGGATACAGAGAAAAATATCAATTTAGGTTGAATTTATGATTCCTTCATTCTTTAATTGTTTAATTAGTTAAGATATTAGATGAGATATTTATACTGCATATAATAATTAAATATGTTATGCCATGCAGAGTATGTAATTATTATTCTTTATAATTATTTGTGTCTATTCACCTGGAGGTAAAGAGAAATTTGGAAGCCCAGGTAAATTAAAAATTGAAGTTTGTTTAATTACATTCAAAATTTTAAAAATTCGCTCATTTTTATAAAACAATAACCAATTTTTACTAATAATGTTTAGCTTTATGAGGTAAAAAAATATTTTTAGTTTAGATAAAAGATTAATAAATATCATATATAAAATCATTTCAGTATGGAATTTCGGTTTTTCAATATTGAGATTAATTTTCTCCACTAAATTTGGCATGGGTGGTTGATTGAGGACAAAAAATGTTTTATGTGGGGGGGAATTTTATGTGACTTTTATTTCACAATGTTTTCCACATATTTTTATAATTATTTTGATGATTTAATTAAAAAATGTGATTTAAATGTTAAATAATTAAATGGTAGTAAATTTATCATTGATGATAAAAATTTTATTATTACATATAAATTATTAATTTTTATTTTCCTTGATTTTATTTATATTTTAATTCCATTTATTATTGAAAATATTTATTTTAAGTGTATCTACTTTATTTTGGAGTTTATTAATTCAATATTTATTTTTAGGTTTTGTTAATATTTAATTAAAGGATCTTAAATTAAAATTAAAATATCTTTTTTGGTATTTTAATATATTTATTTTTTAATTTAAAATTTTAATTAATTAATTGGTTTTCAAATTTTAGTTATGGAATTTTTATTTCATTAATTTTTAAATAAATTATTTTGTTGATTTAACATTATGTTTTGTAATTTTTGTATTTAATAATTAACATTAATGTGCTTTAAGTTTTAAATATTTTGGTTTTCTTTTCTTTTCATTTAAATTTTTTTAATAATATTTATTTAAAATTATTAAATATTTTGTTTATTTTATACTACTACAGTTTGAAGGTAAGCATCCATGTTACTATAGAGGGGGAAATTATTCTACTACCAGGCTTGCATTACTACTACTGGTATATTTTTTTTCTACCTTCATGTCTATCAATTCTACTATCATAACCTTTTGTTGGTGACTATGAAGGCATTATGTTGACATTTAATCATATAATTTCCTGATATTTTTTACTATAAAGGGAAAAACTCTCTAATCGTTCCCTTCAGATCAAACCAAAACTGAAGGAAACCTATTTTGAGTGTGGTTGAGGATTATGAATCGATATAAGGGGATACTGAGGCAATATTGGGGGATGAAGTCTGCCTAAGTGCTTTGAGATGAAAGGGAAGATGATAATTAAACCTGGAAGTGACATGGTTAGGGAATCATAGTTTCCACTGTGGGAGATCATACTTTCTCAATAAGCTTGGTTGAAGTGATCCTTGAAGAAGAATAATATCTATGTTTTATAATCTGATATATTTGAGTCTCATTTCATATGGTGAATGAATTTGGGGTAGTTTCATGCTATGGAAGATCTGACTCATGGATAAGAATCTTTCTGGTAATATAATTCAAGATAGTTCGATGTGAAGCATGTTGAAGGTTGATTTTGTAGCGGTATATATAGATAAAAATCACTGGAGGTTATCAAAATATACTTGTAATAGAAATATATGAGTTTCTATTTCTTTAATTGGAATGAAAATAAAATTCACACACCACACCCTATTTATAGGTATACAAACTCACAGAAAAATAAATAATAAAAATTAATAGGAAAATAAATGCCCAAGTTTATTATAGTGGGTGCCACCCGAGACTCCCAAGCCAGACACATCAAGAAACCCCTATCTAATGTTTCCAAACCTTATTTAAAATAGTAAATGGTTGGATTCATCTAAGAGAAAAAATGTAAAATTTACAACATCCCTCCTTAAAATTGTTTTCATTTTGACCCAAACAACTGCATGATCTTTCTTCACATATCCTAGTGGTTGATCAATGGGTTCAAAAACTTTTTATCTTTTTCTTATAGACTTTGGTGGAATTAATGAAATGAATGTACTCATCTATCACTTTCCTCCATATTTCATTAGTTTTCGCTTCCTCAAAGCTAATTGGCTTGGAAGTCTCATATACACAGTAAAATTTTACATACTCCTACATTTGTTAAGTTCTCTCATACATATCTACAAGGATTCAAATTTTATGGGGATGTATATGAGAAAGTTATTATTTTATGTCTTTATATGTAGGATTATATAGTGACGAAATCATTGGTTCATTAATTCCTCATTCCTCCAATGGCACTTCTTTAAAAAATTATTCATATTCTAGCGTGAGTTTCACCTATCCAGAATCATCACCTTGATTCCATTTACATGTATACTTTTCATCAAAGATAATATATTTGCTAAAAATAATCTTCTTGGTGATGGGATTGTACAAGAGGTATCCCATTTCTTGGTCTCCATATCCCATAAGGATACACTTCAATCCTTTGTACTCAAGTTTTTTTTTCATTTTTCCCTATGGGATGTTGAAATAGAAAATGGAACAGAAAACTCTAATATGGATTACACTTGCCTTGTGAGTACTCCAGGATTCATGTGGAAGCTTTCTTTAAGATATTTTATTGGTAATCTATTAATTAGATACACCGTGCACAAAGCCAGTTCATCCTAGAAAGTCATGGGAACACCTTTGTACTTTAACATACTTCTTTCCATGTTGATAATAATTTAAATTTTCCTTTCAATTTCCCTATTGAGTTGGGGTGTGTAAGATGGAATCATCTATTATTTAATTCCATGCTACTTGAGGTACTCTTTAAAAACATCAGAGGTTTATTCCCCACCCTGATCAAATTTTAAAGTCGGTATATTATGGTTTCTTTGATTTTCCACCAGTGCCATGAATTCATTTAAGACATAAAATACTTATGACTTCATCTTGATAAATTATATCCATTTTTTCCTATTGTAATCCATAATAAATGTTAGAAAGTACATACTTTTCCATTTGATTTTCGATTCAATGGACCACACACATTGGTGTGGGCTAACTGTAGTGGTGCAACAGCTTTCCAGATGTCTTTTAGTGAAAATCTATTTCTATATTGTTTTTTTAACAAATATTTTACATATTTGAATCGGGTGTCAAATGATAGGAATCCCATTTACCATCTTCTTGATTCCTAATAATCTTAAACATTTAAAGTTTAAATTCCTAAACTTGAGATGCCTTACCCAATATTTATCATCAAATAACATTGTCAAACATTGTGGTACATCATGTTGGATAATAAGAAGAGACATGTAATTCTTCACTATTAGTACTTTTGTGGTTAACTTTCATTTTTAATTGATAATAACCATTTTTTTATTTTATAGGATTATTTGAAAGCCTATTTCCACCAATTTCTAAGACCCATGATGTTGGTATTCATGTCAGGTACATAGTAAACATTGGATATGAAAGCATGATTGTCATATTTTTTATTGATCATAATATCTCCTCTTCCATAGATAAAGATTATTGGGAGATCTCAAAATGAAATCTCTCCTCGAACACTCTCATATAGATTTGTAAAAAAGTTCTTGTGGGCTATCATGTGGTTGATAGATCTAGAGTCAACATACAACATACCTTGATTTCTTTTAATTTTTGTACCATAAACACCTGGGACTGACCAAAATTATTTCCTTCTTTGAAGATATGTTCCTCCTTGATGTCATTATCTATAGGTTTCTTACTCCAGAAGTCATTTCTATCTCCAAATCCCTTTTTTATATTTTCTGAGATCCAATTTAAGGAAAAGTGGTAAACGTACATCATAAAATTCAAAAAAAGCACCGCATTACCAAAACTCACATCCTGCCTTCTTCATAGCCAAAGTGCCACTCCACCGCCAGAGTTTTAAAATTCAAAATTTACAAACATAAACTATTTTCTAATTCACATGCCAGTCGTTATCATTTCGAGTTGATCCAAGAGCATAAATATTGATTCATTCACCCACCTCAATTCGAACAGACGTCGTAATCATCATCCAGTCAACTCCATAAACATCGCTTCTCAGAACCACCACCGTTATTGTCGTCGGAGCAACCACCACTGGAATCGTTAGAGCTACCATCAATGTATCGTAGTCCTCATCTCTTGATAACAATGTCAACTCATCGACGTCTCCAAACAAGACATCGTCAGCATCACCAGAACAGCTGAAAAGAAACCAATGAACCAGTCGCACCTCCATGGACACCCATCCACTTACACGAAAACCTCTCAATGCCTCCTCGGAAGCTACCATACCCAACCAAACTAGGAGGGTGATAAGAAACTAGAAACCAGAGCTGAGCACAAGAATCGGGGTCTCCAAAGTAAACCTAAGCTGCCCCATCATCACTCCATCTTTGTCGTCACCATCGACACCGACGTCTGGCACCACATAGAAGAAAATATCACCGAAACTAGAAACCCAATCCGACTTCAACATCGATCGATCATCAAACAAGAATATCTCATGCAGAGAGTCACATCAATTCTTCACCAATTTCATTGAGAAAGAAACACAAATAAAATTTGAACAGTAATAAAATGACTTCTCAAGAAAATACTGCCTCATGACGTGTCTGTTGCACCAGCAGCTGCCGAACCACACATCCCAAAACCTAAAAGATTCTACTGCTCCAGGTCTGACTTAGAGTGGAGCTGAGGAATTCAAGGTCAGAGCAGAGTTGAGCGATAGAGGTCTCTGATGGATGTCATCTTCAAATAAAACCCGTAGTAGGCATGATAGAAGCAAATTGATTCACAAAGCCCCTAGAAACCCATCAACCATCGGACCACATAACTGAAAATCTCTTTGAACCGATGCTCCAACTCAAACCTAGAGAGGTGCCAGAGAACAATAAATTAGATCAATGTGAGACCAGCTGAGGACTTACGTAGAAAACATTCGATGACATGAACACTGAGATAAAAGAGGAAGAAAACATATGGCATTGATCCCTAGAGCGAAGGAGAGATATCTACCAGAAAGGGGGGAATGAGAAACAAGAAGATGGATAGAGAGAATGAAAGGTGAAGAAAAGGAGGAGGGGAGAGCCATCACCGCCACAAAGGGATGTGGAAATCCTAGGAGGAGAAGAGAGCAGAGGATCCCGACGAATGGGGCGCAATCCATAATTCAATTCTATAATGTTCGTATTTTTGAAAATTGTAGCATTGAACATTTCTTTTTTCCATAAGTTGGTGATTGTTTAATCCCATTCTTCTTTATCCTCATTCTCATGGTCTATAATTTTTATATCCATGACCCACTTTATTTGTAATTCTTCCACCTCATCCTCCTCTTCTTGAATCAGATTCTTGTCCACAGAATCCTCTTCCTCGGATTTTTTAAAATTTCCCCCCTTTCCCCTTTAAAGAGATACTGATATACAAATTTTATTTTTGGGTATGTTCCAATACAATGGTATCACTCTGAATATTCACCTTCATTTCATGGGATTACAGAGACCCCATGAGTTCTTCGATGGAAATAGTCTCTAGGTCCTTAGTTTCTTCTAGGGAAATGACTATATAATAAAATTATAGATCTAAGGATACAAAAATTTTATCACATACACACATGTTAGAAATGTTTTCTAAATTTCATTTTAGTTGGTTCAACACAACCATTAAATGATTATGATACTCGAAAATGGTTTCAAAATATTTCATCAATAGTTATTTGAACTCACCTCATAGCGATTCAAGTCATATCTCTTCACTTTATCAACACATTTAAAAACTTTACAAATATTTTTCTATATATCATTTGGATATTTTAGTGAAGTAATTATATAAAAATTCACTTCATGAAGGCCTTTATAGATGATGGATTTGGAATTACAGTCCCAATTTCATTCCACTTGAAGAGTGGACTTTTGAACATCCAAAAGAGTAGCCTCTGGTTTTTTGGATTTTGGCTCAGTGTATCTATCCATCATGATGTCCATGACATCTTGGATTCTAAGGAGATTTTGAATTTGGATGTACAAGTTTTTGTAGTTTTCTTTCATTATATTTTTTTATCAATGTTTCTGAAATCCTATTCTCCATGGAGATTCAAAAAATATATTTGGATGAAAAATGGCATATGTAGACTGATTTTTTTGGGAATTTAAGACTGCTCTTTCTTTGGGAATCACATAATATGATTTTTAGAATAAAAATTAATAGAGGAATTTTTTTGTGTGTCTGAATGGAATAGGGGCTATGAAAGTATTATGGATGTATTTTTTTCATGTAACAAGAGGGGGAGCCGAAAGGATAATTGATGAAAATAAGGTCTTTTTTATGGAGATGATTTTATAGAGGGGAAGGGCATGGGAGTCTCACAAAAGGAGGAGAGATATTTTATTTAATGTAAAGGAGGCATGGTGGCTTGATGGTGGGAAGAGAGAGGTTTTATAGGGGAGGAAAAATAATGTGGGATATTAAAACGAAAACCAACTTTTTGAAAAATGGGAAATCAAAAGAAAATTGGGAAGAAAAAAAGATGATTGAAACCTGGAATTAAAATACCCAAAAAAAATATTTATCGTCTTCTTCCTTAATCCTTTAATTACAATAGGTAGATAGAATATCTCACAGTCCCTTCTCTTGACATAGCTCACCTTCAAACCCTCTGATACCACTAAAGGTGGATTTTTCAGTGGAAAATGAAGATGCAGATTTCTAGAGGTGATCAAAGGAATAAAAATGGAAATGAAAACACAATGGATTTTATTTTTTTAAATTATAATTAAAATACAAAACATACGCAACACCCTATTTATTATGATAAAACACATAGAAAAATGAATAAAAATTTACAAGTAAAATAAAAGTCCATGTTTGTTGCAGTAGGTGCCGACCATGACTCTGAAGCCAGACACATCAAGAAACCCATGTCTAATGTTTCAAAACCTCAATTGTAGCAGTGAATGGATGGTTACATACAAGAGAAAATGAGTTTATTTTTCCAAAAAAGTTTATTAAGGTAGATGTTGTGGAAGCCAGTCGAACCAAGTTCAGTTTAGTTGTTTTCAATTGTTTGATATTTTTATTTTCATGTTGGGAAAGACAAACTAAACCAAAGCTAAGGTTGGGACCCTAACACTAGATCAATCATGAGAATCTGATGTCATGCAATTTTGAGTCCTTGTGCACTTGGATACCAAATAAAAAAGATGAAGGCTATGTAATTATAGTTTTTTATATGTTCTTTTAAAATATTATTAAAATAATACTAGGTTTAAAATATTTTTAAAACTATGAAAAAAATGTGGCATTAGAATTTCTTCCATTGGGATTCAATTAAAAGGTGGTAAGGCTGATAACTGATTTGCCAAAATTTTAAAAAACAATTAAAAAATTAAAAATATATATGTTTCTATTTTTATTATATATATTATTTTTATTTTGTTTTGTTTACACACACACACACACACATATATATATATATATAATTTGTTAATAATAGCATTATTATTAGTAAATAAATTTTTATATTACGAATATAATTATGTTTTATTTTAAAAAGTATATTGTTAAGTGATTTATTATTTATATTAATAATTATATTATTTACATCATTATTAATATTTATTATTTTAATTATTTAAAATCTTTAATGCTATAATTAATATATATTAATAATATAATTATTAAAATATAATTATAATAACATAATTAACAATACTTTATAGTAATTTAATTCATAATATAATATTTAATAAGAATTATATTCATTAAAATTTTAAAGTGAAAATGTTGTGTTTTTAAGAAATAAATTTTGTGACATGTAAAATAGATTTTTTATTATATTTATGATTTTTTTAATTTTTAATTATGTTTTTATATTGAGTTGGTTTTTTAAATTTCATTAAGATTCTATTTAAATTTTATAATTTATATGTTTTCAAAGTCACCTATATGAAACATAATAATGTTTTAAGTTGGTTTCTTTGAAATAAAATATAAATGAAATTTGACACACTTTCTGAACATATAAAAAATAATTGGAAATCACAAGAATTTAATAAAAACAATTAATAAAAAGTAATTTTAGTGGCACAATATATTTTTGTTTTAAAAAATTACATTTTTATTTATAATTTTTTTACATTCTTTTAATTTTTAATTATTTTTATATGTTTATTTAATGTTATAAATTTCATTTAGATTTTAATTATACTATATTTTAATTTTAGTTATTTTTTAATTTATTGAAATTATGTTTTTAATCAATAATGTATGTGTCATGTAAATTAGCTTTTTTTATTATATTTATGATTTTTTCAACAATTTGTTAGATATTTTGGCTATGTCTTAAGTTTTAAATAGATTATTTTTTTAGTTTATATTTTATAAAGTTTTAAAGTTACCTATTTTAAATTTAATAAGTTTTCTTATGTTTCAAGTAGTAAACTTTTAAATCTTATAAAATATAAAATATAAGTAAAATATAAATGAAAATTAAAATAGTGGCTAAACATGTACAAAATGGTTGATAGTAAACTATATTTCATCAATTTAATAGACAAAAAATCATATAGAGGATAAAATAAATTTTTGTTTCAAATCCTTTAAGTAAATATAAATAATACAAATAAATGAGTACAATCATTGTCTATGATGAGGTTTCGTCCCATAATCTGGTGTGTAAATGGGGTGCCCATACTGAGATCACTAACCTCTATGCTAGGGTGGAGTATGATGAGTTGGAGAGGGATCATCGTGAGGGGTTGTAACCTTGTATGCATAATGCTATAACTATGAATCATTGGGAGGAGGAATAATTTGGATGTTGTTATATGCACTTGATCCTTCGCCCACTGCATAAGTTAAGGACTTGCCATCATCTATTGGGGGAACCATAAGGCCTATGAAGTCCAGGTCATAAAATGTGGAGGCATGGGAAATAACCCCTGATATAGGATCATATTAGATATACCTAGGGAAAACTATGGATATCCTGAAAATATAAATAGATCGCATTCCTCCTATTTCACATCCATAGTAGGATGAGGCTGAACTGCTAGATGTTTGACCTCTTCCTTTGGAATACGTGATGCCTCACATGAAACACGACATGGTCTATGACATCGCCATTATGGATCCTCAACATCAGTAGCTAATGGAGGAGGTTCCTGAGTAGGAACCTCTTATCCCTAGGTAGGATAAACATCTCCCTGAGGTGGATGATCAAAGATACTATCATGTAGAACACGATACACTAGCATCATCCCCTCTATTTCTACATGGTATGTTACCTAGCTAAAAACCTCCCCCTCCTATGGATAATACATGCATATAATATATTATAGTTGAGTATGATGTAAATAGATTCAAAATAAATTGATAAAAAGTAAAACAAACTAACTAATGGAAATTTATTAACCTTCCAGATCCCGAATCCCTTTACTGTGTGGAGTAAGATATAGTATAGACTTCAATCTATACCATAGATCATACTCAAACTGCTCATCTAGAGGGAATCACATCATACACATACCCTTGATATGAAATGAATCTATTCTATCCTAGAGGTACATATACCCTACTTGTCATCAAGTCCAGTTGACATCCTCCCTCACTTCTAGGTTCATAGAATGAAGTGTCGTTGACTTCCATGGTGGAAATGGAATACACTAAACAAATCCAAACTAGTGTATGAATCTATTAGATTGGTGACACTAAAAATATGAAAGAGAATGAGAGGAACTTTAATCATATAATCATGAAGCCCTTTAGTGTAGTTTGGGGTCATCTAGGCTAATAGAGCCCATTATAGCTTCCATGAAATTTGAAATGACATGTGGCATATGAAAAAATTTACTGAAAACCAAAAAATATAATATTATGAAATAGAATAGTTAAGGAAATACTATATATACTTATATTAATAGTTTCTAGACTGTCCAACATAAGATGATATACACCCATGTTGCACCTCATCATCCTGAAAAAGTTGTGTTCATGACTCCACATATAACATGAAACACAGAAAATGATAAGTAATAAGAAATTAAATTTAATAACTCATAGTATAATCATAAAACAATAAAGATGATTGACCATAGTAGCATCCTCATAGATAATCAAGAAACACATATATATGAAGATCCTAACTAGTAAAAATTGGGGATAGGGGAAGGATGTTCTCCCGTCCCACATCTAAATAAGTATGACACACCCCATGTGATCAGTGTGATCTGATCGGTATGCTATACATAATTTTTTATAAGAATATTCCAAGCATTAAGATCCTTAAATGTATCTACCAACCTAATAAAAATCCTCAATTAGCTCAAAATACATCATGTGGACTTGTATACTAGATTGATCAATACACAGTGTCTCTCCAATGAGCTGTAAGATATATGCATGGGCATGACACATGACAGTATCCTCATCAGCATCATTAGGAAACTATGCAATTTTCATCTCAAGCCAGCTCATAGACATCGACCCACCATCTATAGCATCATCATCGCCCATAATGTTAATGCCTAATAATCGTTGTATAATATCAGGCCAGTATCCATGGGTGGGTCATATAACTTCATCCTTCTGAATAGGATGAATGAGAAGAACTACCACATCTTCAAGGGTGATGTTCATCTCTCCCTCAGAAAAGTGGAATGTGTAAGTCTTAGGAATCTATCTCTTGGTGAGGGCAGTAAGAAGGTAATGATTAGTGAATGTATAATTAGATACAACAAATAAATATAATCCATCATTACATAGGTATGATATAATGGTGGATGGATATATAATGTGATGATAATCATGTAATCTAGGCACCTTGATTCGTCAAACCTCAAAACCCACTAGAATGTCATGTGAAACATGCCTATACTGCTTAGTGAGAAGATCAATATCCTCCATCTCTATGTATACAAATGAAATTTATCTTTATTAAGTATAAAATATAAACATAGAAGTATGGTAAACATAATTTTATGATGGATATAATAAAAGATATAAAATGTATATTCCCATTATTATATGAAAGTTTTCTTAACAAAAGAAAAGGTCATGTCTTCATGTTTCTCAAAGAATATTAATAATGTGTTTTTAGATATGGTTTTACCTTAGAAAGGGTGTTTTGTTAAATTTTTAATGTTTAATTTATCAAATATATTATGTTATGTCTTGATCAATATTGTCACTTTCCTGTGATGTGTTGTTATGGAGTAGCATTTTGGTTAACCAGGGCATGAGTGAGAGGTTTGTCCAAGTGACCGTGTGAGCTTTTATGTTGGTTACCAAGAGACTATAAACTCTTATAGTCAGTCTCATATAAATTCCATGTTATCTTTCATTGCTTAGATATCTATAATAATTTTTTACTCACTCTCGATATGCCTAATAGTTATATCCCTTAAGTGCCCATTACTCATTTCAAATTGGTTTATATGAGTTAGGAATTTAATTAGTTTCATTTGATGTGATGATAAGTATTGTTTCCATTTGTTCATTTTCAGTTTATATGGTTATATGATATTGATTTTATTCTCAAATTTATTATTCCATTTGGTTATATTTGAGCATGTTGTGCCTTCTAGACTCATTTTTTACTTGATCCGTATTTTGAAATAATTTAGGAAAACCATGTTTGTCTTATAAAATAAAACCAAAGGTATTTTAAATATTTACTTAAATTTGGTATATTTTAAAGTGGTTTAGTTTTGAATTTTTTTTTCAAAATTTTTTATTGGTATTCATGGGTAAAATATTAAATAGATTCATGGTGTTATCCTACCAGGATTTATGCCTCACACCATTCTTGGGACCTTCTTAGACATATGAAAATTTCATTTTCTCAATATCCATTTATAAAGGTGACTAGTTTTTCTCCATTATTATTATAATAAAGTCGTTTTTAAGGGGTTTTACATTAAAATAGATTTGTACACACATAGGTTATATTGGTTGGTTCTACATTATGGGTTGAGTAGTTATTTCATGACTAGCATGTATACCAATAGGTTACATCCCAAATGGTGTGCTCAACCAATTGTGTATGATTTCTCAAATGATGTAATATTTTATGGTTATTTTCTCACATGATTTCTTTGTACTGTATCTATGGATAGTTTTATTATTATTTCATGTCATATCACGTGTACTTTTTATATTCCTAGTGATGTGAACATGTAGTTTATATTGGATGGATCCACCTTATGGCTTGAGTCTTTATTTCATTTCTAACACATATAATAATAGTTCAGATCCAAAATGGTGTGATTTTTAATTTATGTATGATTTATCACATGATAGTATATTTCATGGTTCTATAATATATCAATTATTTATTATTATATAGTTAAATTATTTAGAAATGTCATCAAATTCAAAAAAAAATATTAATTGTATATTAACACCATGTAATTGATAATAAGAAAAATTCACATTGGAGGCAATACATCATTATGTCTGAGAGTGTGAACTCGATCCAACAATGTCAGGGCATCATTTCTTGTTATGAACTTACTAATGAAATATGGTTCATCTCAAATGTTTCCCTTATTATTGATTCTAACCCATCTCATTCTGCATCCTACTGGACTTCGGTATCTCTTACTGTTAAAACTTATTGATGTCATGTATCAATATTTATTGGTCTTAAGGCATTGTAAAATGAAGAAACTCCCCAAAAGGCATCCATGGTGTGTCATAGTATTTATAAATGGGGTCCAACTAGTACAATGTATTAAATTTTCTTCCCTTGATATGTTCATAGAGACACATGATTCCATAGCGTGTGCTTATAGAAACCATAATGACTAGAAGTTTTCACATTGAAAGTGCCTCACTTCTAGTAATACCACTAAGACTTAAACACTGCTACCTATGATGGGGTTTGTATAATATTTCACTTAAAATTGAGTGTCTTATCAATAGAAAAGATAAACTTAATAATAATAAGATTCTTCAATTTTCATTTCAATTTCTCATTGAAAGTTTCATCAGTACCTTATCCCCTACTGAATCCCATCCATAGTCTATTTTTCTCTTTCAATTAAGTACTTGAAATAATGATAAAATGTCTCATGAACTAGGATAGTTATAAGTAACTTTTGAATCACCTTAAAGACTCCATTTATAAACTCCAAAATTATTGTAATTATTTTTCCTTACCTCTTCCCCTATCATATTCAAATTTCTATTTTTCCTTTGGAATCTACTTCATATACTCATATACTCATTTATTAGCCCTGAAAATTTCTTCTAATTATTGTTCAAACCATCATTGACCTATATCATACGCTAAATGAAATTGATCATGTTTCACATAAATTAATATTATTATTACATTGAATTAGTAAAAAATAAGAAAGATATTGTATACCAATCCTCATGATTTCCTTCTTCATAGGTTCATCATGAAATGTTTTTTACACATTGATAGAAATGTGTCTAATGAAGTACTGATGATTTTCATTTAGAGGTCTCAATGTAATGGATTATACATTTATTACCACATTGATTTCATGATGACTACTAGATATCAAATATACACCCTAAATTCAGGTGAAATGGTGGTTGATACATGCTAAAAACTAGCTCCATGATTTATAATTTTCCTTCTCCATAATTGCAAATTCAAATGGAAGAGGTTAAATATTTCCATATTGGGTTACCACAATCAACAATAAACCCATATATTTTTTATATAGAAACATATCATAAAATTTTAGGAACTGTTTGTAGAAACAAATTTGGAAATATAGGGAAGGAATTCCCAAAACAATCAAAAAAATTGACATGAGATGGATCAATCCAGTTATCTTGAGAGACATGTTTGTTCATATCGAGATGGGATAAAACTTGGTCATTGTGTCTCAGTATGGAAGTAAATTGTATAAAAACCCAATACAAGTAGTCCCAATCACTATAGACTTTGAAAATTTCGTTCTATTTCTCCATCCATGCCTTATTAAAGGAAATATTATAACCAAATTTTATTTTATCATCTCATTTAAAAGGTATATAGAAAAATATTTGTTGGTCCTCATCATCTCAATGATAATAGAGGAAACAAATTTGACATCCAATGATGTATGATCTTTTGAAAAGTTTAGATGAACACAAGTATGATCTGCCTCAATCTTAGAAATTCTCCAACCTCCAAATGCATTTTTAGGAATCTCCCTCAAGAGGAATCTATAATCATCCCCATATTTTTTACATCGTATGATGTATTCTGTATGACTCGAATCCTAAACTAAATATCTACAATGTCTCTCAATATGAAATCTTTTTAGTATTTTTTTCATATTTTCTAAGAAAATTTCTTTTAACATATAAATTTTTTTCCATCTCACTAAATCTATCCTTTAAAATATTGAAAGCTCAATTGGAAGTGTGATAATATTCTAGTTCAATTCCAAAAAATGTCCCATTAATTTCAAAAAATATATGAAGAGTGGTGGATGATTTATTATGTGTTAAGACTACTGCATAACCCTAAATTTCTAGAAATTTCCTCCCAAAATTCTACTACTTCCTCCTCATTAACATTATTTTATCTATCTGTTCCATCATTATAAAATTCCTCATCATCAAAATTTTATTATTTTATATCTAGGATATCAATTAGGTTATCTTATTCTGCATTATAGGGAATAGCCAAATTTTCTTAGGATGCACATTATTTAACTATTGATGTATGTCTATGTCTTTGAAAAATTTGATTTTGATTCTATAAACTAGAAACATAAACATATAACTCCATAATGGAACCATATGACCATTGGGAAAATAAATTTGTTTCTTAGACCCATTCCTCATCAAAACCCAATGGAAAAGCTAGATGAAATAGCATAGATGGTAATTGAAAATGTCTATAGATAATAGAATATATCTCTTGATAGGTCCCATGCTTAAACAACCATTAATTATTTCTTAAAGTTCTCATAGGTTAAAAAATCATATGTCCCAACCATTGTTGCCGGTTTTGTAATATAGGAAGCTCCTTTCTCTGTTTGAATAACCTCCCCATAGCATTATACATAGGAAAACAAGATTCTCTAAAAAAGAAATGTTTTTTATCAAGATTTTGATAGTCTAAATAGTATTGAAAATGATGAACAATCATATAGCATTGAACACACAATCATTACTTTATCAAAATTAATGAACATCTTCTTATATAATAAAATATGACACTAATGTTTCATAGTAAAAATTTTAATCTTATTAAAGGTATATTGTTTAGATAAAATTATATATACATTTTCTAATGGTTTATTAATAAATTATTTGATAATGCATTGGGTTTTGGTTTGTTTTCATAGGAATTAAGAATTATATACTTAAAATAATAAATGATGAAAAAGTTCCAAAAAATAGCCTTTATGTGGTGTGTATCAGATACTCGATGTGTAGAATCCATTCAAAGCATGAATGTAGATCTGAAGAACAACCTAAGATTCTTTTTCATAATTTAAAGACATTACATAGCATTTAACTCAATTACATGAGGTGAATCTTTCAAATTTCAGAATCCCACAAATAGTGAAATTCATGCACAATGTGCAGATATTTCATGACATGCAAGAATCGAAGTCTAGCCTGGTCAAATATTTGAGTAGATTCTTTGGTTGGAAAAGAGGATCTCAGTTACATGATATGAAACCATATTACATGACATGAATATGTCTGGACCCAAATCATTTAAGCCAATACATGAGGTGTATGAATTTCACACTTTGTACTTCTCAGACCTGTATATATTTTTCAGCACATCTGCGCATAGAGATTTCAAATGAGTTCTATAATCTATCATTTTCTTCAGTTGTTTTAATCCATTCTTGTACAAAACTAGTTTTATTTAATTAATTTCATTGTTTCATTGATTCAAAGTGATTTTTTAGTCATTACATGATCATTCTACCTTTGTTTAAACACCTCTTTTGTTTTTTATGTCTGTTTCAATGCCACACTTTGTTCATCATCAACATACACATTTATTAATTTGTTCTTCATTTATAGTAATTTTGTGGTTTTTTATTATTATTTTTATTTTGTATTGATATTTAATTATTATTTCATCATGAAAAGTCAGTTTCTGGTTATATTTTCATTAATTCCAACTATTTGATATTGATTCTTGTTTTCTTAATCCTATATTGTTTCTTTTTTAGCTGCTTTTAAAATATACACAACATGATTGATATTTACTCACTTTTGATCATCACCACCATGTATAGCTAATCCTATTAGGGTTAGGGGTCAAGAGTAGGAGTGTTTCCCAACCTAATGAATCTTTATATTGAATATTAGTAACCATATGTCTAGTAATTAGTTTAATAATAATTGTTGACCACATTATTTCTCACAACCTTGACCATGGGAAGTGAGATTGAATGAACCTGACCTAATTATAGATGAGAAGGACTATAACCATTATCTAGTGATTCTTTATACAAAGAATCCAATAATTCTACATTTAGTTTATTCATTATACCATGACTATGGGATAGCTACAGAATAGGTAGATCCAATTGGTTTGACCAAAACCAATTGGTGATTTTTCACTACTTCGCAGCCTAAGCCATAGGACCATTCCAAGTTACATCTAGGTTTATCGTTTGTTAAGAACCCTAAAATTGACCCTGATCCCTTCTTTATTAATCTAAATTAAAAACGAAACTACCTATTCTATGTTAAAACCCAAATATGAAGAGTAAAATTGAGTAATCCTCCCAAGGGTTTTGTTCGAATGGTCACTGACCTACCATTCATCCTCATGGGATCGACCTCACACGAACACCTTATTGAACCCTTATAGTAAGTATAGTTTGGGATTATAAATATCCAATATGACCTCATACCACATGAATTAAATTATGTGTGTGGGCAAGTCAACTTTCGGCACTATTTTCAGGGGAATCCGTCACTCAGGCATAGTGAGATTTAGACCAAACCTAGATTACTTCACCCCTCACCCTTTCTTCATTTCTTTCCCCTTTTCCTTTTTCATTTTTCTCCTTAGAGAACATCTGTGTCCTCTTTCTTTCTATCTCTGTATCCCTCATTTTTTCTCTCTTCATAGCTAGTTCATTGTTCAGGGGCCCTTAACTCACTCATGTAGCCTGGACACACAAGAAAAACTTTTATTCGGTCCTGATATCAATAGAACCATCAGTACACACCACTGACTCACAATTTTTGATCATAATAATATTAATCTACCACATCTATAAGACCCCAATTATGCACCACCTATCAATCAATATGAGCATCCAGTGCTGCAGAAGTGCACTATCATGGACTATGTTTTACTATCCATTAGTGTTTTTGTGCCCAACATTGTGCACCTTCCTATTCAGGTGATCACTTTTGATACTAGACATAGAATCATTCATATGATCTAGAATATGAGTCAATTTAGTGGGATTTAGAGAGAAGATCCTCAAGAACACATATCAAACTTTCTTGAGGTTTGTGATACATTTTTCAACCAAGGTGTATCATTTGACACCAATTTGTTAAGATTATTCCATGATTCCTTATTAAATGGAGCCAAGAATTTGCTAAAAAGTCAAGCTCCCAAGTTAATCATGACTTGGGAAAAAATTGTAAAGAAGTTATTAGATAATTAATTCCCACCCATTGAGATGTGGAAGATTTGGAAGGAAATTTATATCTTCACCTAGGAAGATGGAGAATCAGTATGGGATGCTTGGGATAGATTCAAGAAGATGAACCACAAATTAACACATAATGGAATAGATGTTTGGATTTAATTAAAAAAGTTTTATCAAAGACACCATCCTACCACACTTACTCTAGTAGATGCCATTGCTGATGGTGGACTCATTCTCAAGATATGGGAAGTTATCCAAGAAATTATGGATGAAATCTCACACAATTATAGTCTATGGGAAATTTATTGATGGCCTCCCCAGTGAAAAATTCATCCGGTTGAATAGACCACCAACCTTTCTTCTCAAGTTGAGGTGCTTACCAAGAAGTTGGAATCATTCTAGTAACCTATGGCACCACCACTATCTCTTTATCTAGTAATGGAAATATAGTCCTATGAGATGTTATGAGGCCCTAATTCATATCAATATTTAAGGGTAGATATAAAAAAGCCTAATAATAACGATTTTAGTTACATAAATTAAAATCAGCAAGGTTAGTAGTACAACAACTACAACAATTTCAACAAAAAAATTATGAGAAAAGGCCAACTCAACCACAATAAAATTAAGGTTAATTTCAATAGAGGAGTGTTAATGTTCCATAAAGAAATTAAGGACTACCTGGGTACCCAGCATAGGTTCCATCTTCTCGACCTCATCAGTAATTCCAACAACCTTTCCATAGATCTTAGTAGTGACCACTATTATAACAATAACAGTATTAGGAAGGTCCACCAAGGACACCACCATAAGCCCATCCTCTCCAGACCAATCTTGAAAATCTACTCACTACCTTCATGTAGAAGGTAGACCAAAGGATGAAAACCCAATAAACATAGATTAAAATCTAAAAGGCTTTAATACACAACCTAGAGCATCAAATGTAAAAATTCTCAAAGACCTTATCTGATTGGATACCGAGTACTCTACATAGTAATACCAAGGCTCATCCAAGGGAGGAGGAAAAAGAAATAATGGTTAAAAGTGAAAATATTATATATTTTCTGTAACCATATGGATGTGAGAAAAATCAGTTGAAATATTCTAACAAGGATGGTCACGGGATAAATCCAAAGATAGAACCATATGTGGAAGATCTAGTTTTAAAATATCCTAAAAACAATGATGACTGTGTAGAATAACCTACATACAATCAACCTCTCCCATTTTTTAATCAAATTAAAAAAGGCAGATAGAAGGGGAATTTTAAAAAAAATAGACTTAGTTAAACAGTTGTATATGAATTTCCCTTTTTCAGAGGTAATTGAAAAATTACCTACTTATGCACAATTCTTTAAAAACATGCTATCGAGTAAAAATAAAATTGATCACTTATGAATATTCCTTCTAAATGATGAATGCTCCATAGTAGTCCAAATAAAATTACCTCAAAAATTGAGAGACCCTTAAAAATTTTCAATTCCATGCACTATTGGGACATATATTTTTTAAAAATCCTTGTGAAATCTAGGAAAAAGTATCAATCTAATGCCCATGAGTGTTTACAAGAAGCCATATATTGAATAATTGAAACCAAAAAATATATAATTCTAACTTTATGACCGTCCAATCAAGCATCCTCAAGGATTTCTTAAGGACATCTTAATTAAGGATAAAAAATTCATTTTCTCCACTGGTTTTATTATTATGGATATAGAAGAGTAAAGTGACATCACCATTATTCTTGGAAGACCATTTCTCACCACTAGAAAGGTGGTGATTGATGTTAACCTAAGGATAGTGATTTTTAGAATGGTTGAAGATCATGTTATATTCAACATGGAGAAAGTTGTTAATAAAAGTAACATATCAACAAATTTTCAAAAAAATCTCAGTCAAAAGAAAAATAATATCATATGAAAAGTGAGAACCTTAATAAGATACCACCTCCCATTAAAAATGGATCAAGTTATCACAAGAATGAAATTTTCACTTCAACTCTAATAAATAAGATCATCTTTCCTTTTGTCCCATCTATTTTCAAGAACTGTTTAATGAGAGGTATCAATTCAAAGATAAAGTATTTTACTTATAACAATGTCTAACTCTAGACAATAAATAAAGCACTGATTGGGATGCAACCCAGGTTGGGTTATGATAGGTTATATTATTTTTAGTATTTTTTAGAGGTATTCTATACTATTTTCAAATGGGACCTATTGTAAAGGGGTAAAAATTCAATAATGCATGTCATGTATCAGGTAGATGATATGAAAAATCAAGCGGTGTAAATTTTTTCAAAATAATCATTTTCATGACATGTATCCAATACATGGAGTGTAAGTATTGAAATCGGTTTTTAGAAATCATGAACCTAGGATTTAAGGTGAACCACCCTTTTTTCACCCCCTCTATCATGTGAAACCCCCTCCCCTCCACCAAGCTCCCTCAACCCCCCCCCCCCCCATCCACCTCCTCTTATGGTTGACTATGCCCCTCAATCTCTAAGATCCCTCACACGCACCCAAAACCCTCTATCCACCATATTATCCTCTTATATCCCATCATTTTATCCACCTAAGTTAGTATTCACAAAGACTGTGTGAACCCCACCAACAGACAATGCGCCCGAGCATGAGGACACCCCTCTTACACCCAAGTGGCAGAAGAACACACCTCCTCCACCACCCAAAAACCCAACTTATTTTTCTTCTGCTTCTACCACTACATCAACTTCAACTTTAAGAGACCCACAGTCATCTTCTAATAGATTACATGGATAATCATGTCCCCATATTCATCCTTACCTCATTTTCTCATACCCCAAGAACTAGGTATGTTTGGTCCACTTGTAGGATAAGCCTACGAGGACCAACAAAAAATTGGACCTCACTATTCTAGAGTACATACATGTCCACTATGAGGTCCTTCACCTCATGGATTACCTACACCTGACCCCTATTACACTAGTTTCATATGATACATTTCAGGAGATCTTTATTGAGTTCCTTTCCACATTCAAGATGGTCATTGACTTCGTTTGCCTTAGACTTGGTAGATGACCCTGGTAGCACAATCTGGGAGACTTTGCAGTTGGCCTTGGAATTTATTTAGATGATTTTTGTCACCTCCCCCATCTTTAATACTCTATATATTGAGCCTAACAAGGATGAGGATTACATAATTTGGCCTCAGGTTACCTGATACCACCAAATTGATTATGACCCCCGCACAAAGAATAACACAATACTCCAAGGTGAAGCTCTATAAATCCCACATAGGGCCCTCGACCATTCATGGATAGAATATGGAGATTCCCATGATGGGTTCAGCTAGATCAATGTACTTATTCTAGAATCAACCATGGGTGGCCCCTCCATCAACATAGAGAGACAGTTTGGAGAGTTTTAAAGGACTTTAGAAAAGATAAATTGAGGCACTTTGATGGGTGGATCTTTCATTTCCCTTTTTTCTAGGCATATGGGTGCCTTTGAGATAGCTAGGCCCTGCACTTCCCTTATCCCTATGAAGATCATCTCCCATTTTCTTCTACAAAAGACGGGGATTCTAACAAAGGAATAATATTTCTACCATTGGGTGCCATTATATATGGAGGATACTGATGAGGCCCCCACTCATCATGTTGTTGATCCCCTAGTTTCCCTAGCCTCTATACATCATGATCTCACTCTGACCTCATCCCCCACCACCATAAATATCATCCCACCACCCACCATTCCCCCTACCCATGATACCACCCAGATCCCTTCACCATCCACCACAACCTTTCCCACCCTACCACCCAACCCATCATACCCAATAGATCTCTATGCCATGAACCTTTACTTTGGAGAATATGTATTGGATTTTCCACCACTTGGGAATCTATTTAGCATAGTTTACCCTAACCTCCAGAGCCTCTCATCCACCAACCTTTGACAGACCTTCATCTGCTTCCATTCCCTCCCCGGTTCCAACCCCAACCAACCTACTATTAGAGCTGAATCACCCTGCTACCCAGTAAGAGTTCTTAGTAGAGTAGGACTAGTGGGGAAAGGCCCCATCCCCTCCAACATTTTCTAAGGTACCATTCATAGACCTTGTGTCCATATAGACAACCAATCTCAGGATATGTACATCTCTCGTTCCTTTAGAAAATATATCTTCCATCACCACGACATCCACCGCATCAGTTGATCCCCAAACCCCTACATCCATAAGTGATATAGATAGAGCAGGATAGCTTCATCCACCCTTTATTCGAGAGAGTACTCTTGATGAGAAGCTCGGTGATTTTTATTTTTATTAGTTTCCCATGTACCCCTCCCGAATTTTTGTACTATATTAGGATTATATTTTTTGTACTTATTATTTTTCATTTCCCATTGAGGTATCATTGAACTTATTATATATATGGGATACAATTTTTGCATCAATATTTCTTATATTATTTTTCATTTAATTATTGTATTACATTATCCATGTTTAGATCTTATTCCTATTCTATGGTCATCGATGGTCTTGTCCCACCACCATTTTCCATCATACTACTAATGAATCGGTATCTGGATAATGTTGAGTTCCAAATTGGGGATCTTTCACTGGAGATTTGTGATCAATAGTGGTCCCTACCATGAGAGGCAAAAATTTTCTTCATACTACGTGAGATTCATGGTCATTATGCTTCAGAGGTGACTAACCCCATCAAGAATTCATGGAAGCTCAATGACATAACCACCAATTTCTGTAGGCAATATAAGACTTCTGAGTAGATGAAAAATACTTCTTCATACTTTTTTACATATGCCTGGTTAACAACATCATTGTTAGTGATTTATGGGAGGCACCCCATTTTTTATTTGTTTTCTTTATTTTTATTATTTCACTTAGGATTTTTTTCTTTTCATATCATTTTTGTTCATAGGTCATCGTGAACTTCATTGTACCCACATATCTATATGTATCTGAGTTTTTTTTCATTACTATTCATTATGTTTAACTACCTATTTCACTAATTTTATATTTTTTAAACCCAGTTGACTAATGCTTTATCTAGTATAGGTTTTTTTTTCTAACATATTATGTAGGCATGCCAAATTGAATTCCACCATGTTTCCCCATGGAATGAAACTCATTATAGGGATCTCTTGATTCCCTAAATTAAATTTCTAAATTTTTATTTCATTTACTCTATGATATATCTATAATATATCTCTTGTGGTAACATCTAAGAGAGTGCATACATTATGTCATTTTAATTGTGGGGGATTATTTCTTGTGGTTTACTGTTAATACACTTGGATTATTACTTATTTTTATTTATCTAGGAGACATTTTTCATAGGAAAAAATGATTTAAAACTAGAAATTCATTGAACTCATTTAAATAAAAGACAAATTTAGGTTATAAATTTTTGAAATATATGTTTTACTCGTGTTTAGAGTTTTATCATGATTGATGAGTATATAAATTTAATTCATATTCAAAAATTTTTAAATTTATTTCAATTGACTTATTTCTTGATTTACATAACCTCAGTGAATACTATTATTTTTTCATACTTCCATTATCAATAGTATTTGGAGCCCAAAATTTCATATTATTTTCTAAGCATATTTCTTGAGAGACACCTCGAACGTGTAAACCTATCAGAACATGCATTGAGATCTTATTAAGGCTATGAATAAAAAATATAATTTTAATATGATTGAGGAAATATTTTTTGAGCCACTTTTTTTAGAGAACCACATTAAATTTTTCCTTCTTTTTCACGTAGTTTCCATGAATGACCTATTTAAGATGCAACTATTTCATGTCAACTATCCCTTATTACCTTTCTCTTGGTATTATGCATCATTATCCATTGAACAAGTGTGGGGTATTTTTTTGCTGATGGAAACATGATGTGTTTACTAAGGAGATGTATTATGGTACTTTTACTAGACTAATATGTTATGATCCATGATTCCACTTTTCATTTTACCCTTACCATGTTCCATTGAAAAAAAAAGAAAAAGAAAAAGAAAAATAAAGAAAATGATTTTGGGTTGTGTATTAGGAAGGAAAAAAACCACTATTTCCATACTGATGAATCCTTTGATGGATCATATGTGGTTAGGAGATGGATGTGAGATCTATCCAAAACATGAATTTCAAAAATATAAATAAAATAAAAATAAAAATAAAGAAATATAGTACATTTTTTATACATATTTGATACACTCATGAAGTCACATTGAGATTCTTGGATCATGGACACCTTTTTTATATCATAAGAGCCACGACATTGCATTGTTCCAATTTATCACGCATTATACATTAGGGATTACCCTTATTTTGAGTTTTATTTTCACTTTCTACCCACCTTCACTCAGTCTATGACTCATTTGAACCCTTTTTTCATAATCCCTCGGGATTGATTTTTTATTTCTCTTTAAAAAGTGAAGATGATATAACCAATACAATATTATGGTTAGGAACATGTATTATGGGTATAAGAATAAATCCAATTAAATTTTACCCCATATGATGAGATAAAATTTATTGTGAGTTAAATTGAATAATAAGTATAGAATTTAAGGAAATTTTATGAAATTATAATTAAAAGAATAAAGAATCTAGATAAACAACTGAACTATGAGGCATGACTAATTTTCTTTTCAGGATTGATTCTAGATGACTGAATTTTTCTACTTGCACTTAGTTTTATTTTTCTAGTTGTAATTCATGTTTCCTATTTTAAAAATTGTTTCTTTTATAATCCCTATTGAGATTTTTTTTCATGAGGATAAGAAATTGTTCAAGTGTGGGAGAATTTGATTAGCTGAAATTGTATATATATTTTTGAAACAGTTTTTTCAGTTTTATTAATTAATTAATCTACAATGCACTGGGTTTTATTTTTTTTCAAATAAATTAGTAATTTTTGACATAAAAGAATAAATGCTGAAAAAGTACCAAAAACAGCCTTTACACGACATCTATCACATACACAATGTGTATTATCTATTCACAGCATGATTGTAGAGCCACATACCAACCCATGAAGCTTTTACATGATGTGAATACATTGCACAATGTGTAACTCAATTATATGATGTGAAGATTTCAAATTTCATAATCCCTCTAAAATATAAATTCATACATGATACACAGAGATTGAAGGACGTGCAATCTTCGAGTGCTAGTGTGTTCAATGATTTGAGCAGATTTTTTAGTGGGAAAAGAGGATCTTAGTTACACAACATGAAACTATATTACATGATGTGTATATGTTGGGAGAAAAATCATTTAATCCAATATATGAAACACATGACTTTCATGTTGTGTACTTCTTAGGACTATATATATTTTACAGTACCTCCACACATAGAGAGTTCATACGTCTATTATTTTACCTCATTTTCTTTATTTTTTTCTTCCATTATTGTCATAAAATATGTTTATTTCATCCCTTTCATTTCTTTATTAAATCAAAGTGAGTTTTCAATCATTACTTATATATTAATTATCTATTGCAAGACTGCTTTTGTTTCTGATGTCAGTTTTCAATATCACACTTCTTTCTTCATCAATAGACACATGTTTCTTCATCCGTTCTTAATTTTCTGTATTTTTTTATTTTTTCTTAATTTTTTTATTACAGATTTATTTTTATTTATTATTTCATCATGAAAAGTCAATTTTTGTTTATATTCTCATTTCTTACAACATTTTGATATTTATTATTTTTTCTTATTCCTAGATTGTTTCCTTTTCAACTACTTTTCAAATATGCACAACATGATTGATATTTCCTCACTTTTGATCATCAAATCCATCTGTAGATAATTCAATTTTGTTTGGGGATTGAGAGTAGGGTTTTATAGAACTAATGAATCTTTATATTGAATATTACTAACTCTATGTCTAGTAATTAGGGTAATAATAACTATCCTCAAATTAATTCATGCAACCTTAATCATGGGAAGTGAGATTTAATGAACCTAACCTAATTGGAGTTGAGTGGGAATATGAACATTATTCTATGATACTTTCTATATAAAATCCAAGATTTATGCACTTTAGTTGTTAGTTATACCCTGGTCATGGTATAACTGTAACATAAGTAGATCTAATTAGATTAACTAAAACCAAATGTTGATTTTCGCACTATTTCGCAGCCTAAGCCATATGACCATTCCAATTTAAATTTAGGATTATCTTTTTTGAATATCCCTAAAATTGAGCATGATCCATTTTTTTATATGAATTAAAAACCAAAATACAGAGTCTTCATTAAAACCCAAATCTAAAGAGTGAAAGTAAGGAATATTCCTAAGGATTTTTTTCAAATGGTTGCTAACCTTCTAGTCATCCCCATGGAATCAACCTTGCACTACCACTTTTCTATGCCCTTGTATTAAGTGTTGTTTGGGATTATAAATATTTAATATGACCTCAGCCCATTTTAATTCAATAATTTGTGTAGGTGAGTCATATGTCTAGTGTTTTTTAAAGAGAATTTAAATCATAAAAATCATATCTCTCTAGAGTGTCAAACCATGTGTGCATAAAGTCCTTTTTTTATACACCAGGTGATAATTGAATCCAATTTAATCATCATATTTATGTTTATTACCCCTAGGAACCATTGTTCCCGAGTAATATTCACTTTTAGTATCCAAAAATAGATTTCATTACTTATTTAACCACATAATCTTTATATTACTGAAATTTTAGAACGTCTTCTTATATCATAAAAGATGACACTATTATTTCATAGTACAATTTTTAATCTTCCTAAATGTATATTTAGTAGATTATAAAGAGAATTTGAATCATCTAAATCATATCCCCAAGGAGTGTCAAATCAGGTGTGATGCAATACCCTTTGTCATGCACTAGGTGACAATTAATTCTAGATCAATTGATCTTTATATAGTTATTACCCCTAGGTATATCTATGCCAAATCCACATCTACTTATAGTATCTAAACAAAGATTTAATTACTTAGATAACCACATAATCATTACATTATCTAATTTTTAGAATATCTTTTTATATCCTAAATAGTGACACTATTATTGCAGAGTATATTTTTTAATTTTTATACAGGTATTCTTAGTGGGGTTTAAAGAGAATTATAATCATATAAAACATATCAATCGAGAGTATCAAACTAGGTGTGCAACAATGTATGAATCATCTAAATCATAAGAATAACAAATCATGTGTGTATTTATCCATCTCAATCATGTAGTTATCCATCTTTGATCCTATGTTAATTTTATATTAATTTGAATTTAATCAATAAATAATTGTTATTTAATAAAAAGTTAATCCTTAGTTAATAATTACTAAGTCTGTAGTTAATTATTCATTTATTAATAGTTCTTGAGTAGTTAGTTTAAAGTTAATCAATATTTAATCATTAACTAAATATTGTTTAATAATTAATTCATCATTAATTATTTCTAAGGTATTTATTTATTAATCATTGAATAATCATTCCTTAATCAACGATTCATGATTTATTAATAATTAGTTAATCATTCTTTAATATTTTATAATAATTAGTTAATCATTACTTAATCATTAATTATCCATTATTTAATCCTATGTTTTCCACCCCTTAATCATTCTTTAAAAACTCATTAACCATTCCTTAAATAATAGTTATTAATTAGTTACTTTAAATTTAATTATTAGTTAATTACTATGTAATCATTATTTAAGCATCTTATAGTTAATTAAAATTTAATCATTACTTAATTATTTGTTAATGATTACTTCATCATTAATTAATACCATTTTAATCATTTCATAATCCTTAATTAATGATTTATTAATCATTTATTAATCTTTCTTTAATCACCCATTAATAATTATTTCACCATTCACTAATCATTCACTAATCCATAATCACTAGTTAAAAATTAGTTAATCCTAAATTAATTATTCTTTAATCATTCATTAATCACTCGTTAATAATTACTTAATTAATAGATATTAAGTAGTTAGTTTATAGTTAATTATATGTTAACTAATAGTTAATCATTAATTAATTATTATTTATCATTCCTCAATCATTATTTAACCATTTGTTATTCATTATTTAATTATTATCCAATCATTAGTTAAGAATTAGTTAGTCCTAAATTAATTATGCCTTAATTATTTATTATAAAATAATTAATCAGTACTTAATTAATAGATATTAAGTTTTTACTTTATAGTTAATTATTAGTTAATTAATTGTTAATCATTAAGTAATTATTAGTTAATTATACCTTAATCATTCATTAATTAATCATTAATCACTGCGTAATTAATAGATATCAAGTAGTTACTTTATAATTAATTATTGGTAAATTAGTATTTAATCATTAAGTAATTATTATTCATTCATTATTTAATCATTAATTAATAATTTTTTATATATTAGATAATTATTTTCTAATAATTATTTAAACATTAGTAAATACTAAATTAATTATGCCTTACTCATTTGTTAATATCTTGATAATAATTACTTAATTAATAGTTAAGTAGTTTATAGTTGTTATTTTTTAATTACTATTCATTATTATTTAATTATTTGTAAATCGTTATTTAATCATTACTTGACACTAAGTTATACCTAAGATAATCCCGGTTTATTCATTATATAATCATTCTTTAATCATAAGTTATTTATTAGTTAATAAATACTTAATCATTAATTTATTTAATAATTTTTATTTAATAGTTAATTATTAGTAAACCATTATTTCACTAATATTTATTCATTATATAATTCATATTAATTCCTAATTATGTCACTAGCATTTAAAATGTAATAAGTTCTACAAAATAATAATATTATTATTATAATAAATCCATTACTAAGACTAATTATAAATTCTTTACACAAAAGTAGTAAATAAATAATAATATTTCATTAACTAATATTAACTATTATTTCAAAACTATATCCAACTAACTAAATTACTAAGTAAATAACAAATTTAAAACTAACTAAAAAGGACAACTAAATAAATAAATAAAATTAAAATTAATAAGAAAAAATACCTCTAAATGATGCTTCAAAAAATTTGCCACTCAATTTATGCTATTAATAATACCACACACAAAGGAGGTGTAACGACACGGACCCTCCTGGTCCAGTACTTTTCCAAAACACGGTTCCATCAAACGGTTCCACCAAAACGGTGGCACCGGTCATGGTCTCACACCATGGCAGTGGCACCGTGTCGGTGGCACCGTGAAGGTGGTACCATGACAGTGGCACCGTGACAGTGGTACCGTGACGGTGGCATCGTGTCCTCACCAAGGGTCTTTGTTCTTTTTCCAACTTTCTTGCAGTATATCTTTTGACATAAAAATGATTTAACACCCCATTTAAAATCCATTTAAAGCCCATAAATAATATCTAAAATCCCCCAAGAGCTGGGAGGTCCTTAACTTACCAAAATGCATGGCTTTTCCACGGTGTCACAGCCTTTCCCCGAACCTTCCAGTTCTTCCCCTGTTGCGTGTTTTTCCTCCAATTAAAAGAAATGGTTTAACGCACATCCGTTATGGCCACCACCCCAATGGAAATAATTAAATATGGTTTAATCCCATCATGTGTAACCTCCCAACCGCATGGGAAACCACAATCCGACTTTAAAGAGGTTCAAAATTCGGTATCCTGTAACAATAGGATATCATCTTTATATCTCGCTATAATTTCTTCCTTCTCCTTCTTGGATTGATTTCTTTCTTCTCCCTAGATGCGCTTGGATTTCCTCATTTTTGAGGCTTGTGGTGCACCTGTGTTGGATTTTTTCTGCTTGTCCTTGGAGTCCTCAGAGTTCCTCCCCTGCAAGCTATGCAACCTTAGTTCTTGGCATGTGGAGAAAGATGTCGATCCTTGATCAATATAGGTATGGTTTTTCCTTCATCTCTCTTATTGTGTATCGTGCGGGGTGGGTACACTATTGTTTCTATGGGGATGTATGAAACCAAACATTAATGAAGATAACAAACAGACTTTGAATAATAGACGGGGTGTGATCAATGTTTCCGCTTTTTTTCCTTACCCTTGATTATTTATGTGTTGTGAATTGTACAGGATCATGCCCACTAAAAATCATGGTCGTTGGTATTCTTTCCTTGTGCACTAATGAACCCATGTCCTCTATGATGATTGAATGGATTAACATGGAAATTGACTAATCACATAAACTCATATAATTTAATGGATGCCCAGTGGACAATAATCCTTGTTTGTTTCCCCCCGGTTAACCAACAGAAAGAAGGACCTAATGAATAATGTGGATGAGGAAGGGATACTCTATTGTGGCACTGTTGTTGGTTGTGAATCTGTAGCTGTGTGGGGCTGTATCTCGAGGCTTGGTTTGGTTCCAGTACTTTAAGGGATATCACGGATCCCTTTGTTGTTGTTGTGACGTTACAAGAGAACCGGGTGTGATTTCTTAAATTATTGTTTGGCAGTTTCTCTTTCTCTGGATTGTGGTTATTCCTGTTAGTTGCCCAGTGGTGTATAATTTACTAAAATGGGATCACTTAAACATGAAATCAAGAATGGTATCAATGGGGAATTTTTTTTCCGGGATGAGTGGTGACATGGTCGTGGGTTCGGTGCTTCTTGTGAATGAATAGTAACAGGGTGTTTGTGCTTAAGTTGGTTTTGGAACTCCTAGGTTGGGATGAGTTCTTGTTATATATATTATATAATTGTTGTTCTTATGTTTCTTAATCTCACCCCACCAAAGTTGAGAACCTAGTGTTGAACACCCCCATTTCATAGGGGGGGTGTTTTTTTCAAACACTCCTATGAGTGGCTGGTTATTATCTCTTTTTCTTCTCCCTTTCCTGAATAGCCCAAGACCCATCGGGCAGGCTGTGATGGCCTGAGGTCCATTTTTCCCCAAGATTCTTCAGGCAGGGTAGTTGTGGTGGTTGCCCAGGTGTGTGCAGGCAGGTTTTTTCCCAAGTGTCTTTGGGATAAGGCCCTGGTGTCTTCGGGTGTGGAAGTAGTTGTTGTGGCCCAGGTGTTTGCGGGCGGGATGTGTGGTTGTGGCCCAGGTGTGTGCGGGCGGGGTGTGGCAGTGGGACTGTGGTGAGAATTGCAGGAGAGGTCTGATGCATAGGATGTCTTCAATAACCAGTGGGAAAGTGTCACAGGGTACCCAAACATCGATGTGTTATTACTATTATAATTCTTGACTTGCTTTATATGGGGAGTGTGCCTTGGTGAGGCTTGATTGGGCAGTTTTCCTTGTTAGGTGCTTCGGTTATCTGTTTTCTCATGGGGCATTATAATGCCTCCCCACTTGTGCATGAGAACTTTTGGTTTTCCCTACTGAGTATACTTGTATGCTCACCCTATGTATATAAAACTGTTTTCAGGTTTCCAGGAGGACTTCAGGGATCATGCAGGGTCGTACTAGTTCAGACATTGGGACAGTTGTAGTCGCTGTTTTTCTTTATTTTGGTACTTCCTTTTTAGGGTTTTCTTTTGTATCATTTACTCTTGGAACATTCATGTGAGAATGGTTTGTTTTGTCTTTACCTGTGTTTCCACTTTTGGTGTTGTTGGGATTCACTATCTTATCTCTCGATCCTATTAAATAAAAAGGGTAATGCCTTCCATCTTGTGTGTGATTCTATGCCCTTGGTGCTAGTCGCCACTCCAGGATCTATTGAAGGCGGGTCTCGGGGGTCAATATCTCTTCTTCAACTTGAAGAAGGAAGGGTCTGGCAACCTGTTGTCCCTTCTCTCATCTTGGTGAAGGTGGGTCGTGACAGAATGGTATCAAAGGCAGGTTGAGAGATAGGATGGAGCTCGGGGTTAGGCATAGTGAGGGTTGTATAGGATGGTAGGGAAACAGTGTTAGGAAATCCTGGTGCGTGAAATAGGCTAGGGAAGACCGACTAGGACATGGTATTTTAGGGCCCCCGTGATTCGACGCAAGGACTCTAGGCCTATCGAACGACCAAGTGAGGCTACGCTGATTGCAGGTTAGAGACCCTAAGAAAGGTGCATGCATCATAATGACTTGTGTTCTTGTGTTTCTTGGGTATTTTGGGTATTTAAAATGAATAATAAGTCTAAGAAAATTTAAAAGCAGTATTCTACACTACTCGGGTTTAGGCATTATTTGTTTACTTTGCAGCTATGGAACTTGGACAGAAACCAAGGGTAGTGTGGGCGATCAAGGCTTAGGAGGTTGATTTTGATGATCGACAAAGGGCTGATTGATAGGAGGAGGATGATCAGTGGTAGAATACACTTCGTGCCTTTCAGTGGTAGACCCTCGGGAAGTATGAGGGCATCATCTCTTATATGGAGACAGAGAGCTGGCTACAAGAGATGGTGATATCTTTCAGCTTGATCTAGGCTCCCATGGAATACTAGGTTCCTCTGAATGTAAGCTAGATGAGGGGGTTGCACATTAGTGGTGGACGCTTTATCTTGGAGAGAAGAGGGAGGCTGAGGGTACGTGGGCTGACTTCGAGAAGGAGTTCCGGGTGGAATTCCTCTCTTCCATGATGAAGGATGAGAAGAGGAGGGAGCTTCTCTCTCTCCAAAAGGGGAACATGTCTGTGAGAGAGCTGGGGATCAAGTTCAAGGATCTCCTCTTCTTTGCTTCAGACCTCTTTCCAGATGAGGAGTCTTGGGCAAGACATTTGGAAGAGGCACTTTGACCTTCTCTTCAGTATGCTGTTACTCCTTTCACCTTACCTACATACATGGAGGTCCATAAAAAGGCTGAAGTGGTGGAGAGTATGCACACCCTGGGAGGTGTATCGTGATAGGGAATCTAGTTGGGCTCATCGAAAGGGAAGGTCGTCAGCAGCAGGTCTCTAGCATCAGAGCCCTCTAGGTTTCCTCCAGTAGGGAGAAGGCCTTAGAAGTTCCAGTTCTGATCTCCTGGTCCTCGCCCTTTCCTTTCGGGCCCAGGACCGAGATGCTTCATCTATGGAATTCATGGGAACCTTTGGAATCGGTGCTCGGACTGAGTACAGTACAATAGGGGTGGGTCAGTGCAGCACTCACCCCAGGCATAGTAGTTTCCAGTTAGGCTCTTTCAGCAGCAGCAGCAGGGATATCGAGCTCTCCCTTCTCCAAGGGAAGATGTCACAGGAGGAGGTTGAGCTTAGGGCACTCCTCAAGGACCTAGACCAGGGTGTGTTCCGGGAGGTGGCCAATAGCTGAGAGGTCGAGGAGTTTGGAGTGGGTAGTTTCACGTCGTAGAGGCAACAGTTCCAACAGGTCCAGAAGTCGTTTGAGGTATGATCAGCTTGTTTAGTACTCTTGCTTATGCCTTGTTCGATACTGGAGCTTCACACTCCTTTTTTTCACCCAGTCTGGCCCGTGATCTGGGATTAGACGCTGAGAGACTTCCAGTGCCCCAGGTGCTGAGCACGCCAGTCAGAGGTCAGAATGACTTGTTTTATGTTTTCCGAGGGTGTATACTGATGATAGGGCCACATCAGTCTATCAGGGATGTTCTACTGTTATAGATACAACCATACGATGCCATCCTAGGCATTGACTGGATGTTCTCTGTATGTGTCGTCATTGACTGCTTCTGAGTAAGGATCATGTTTTCGGATTTGGGCGGCCGACGTGTAACTTTCATCGGCAAGCGGGGTTTCCAGAAAAGCAGCATGTGAGAGGATCCCCTCCTTTCCTTATTAGCTGAACTATCAGTGGAGTCGGTGGATGAAGAAATGGTATAAGTCCCAGGGATCATCAGTTATTTTATGGATGTCTTACATAAAGAAGTGGAGACTCTACCCCCTTGATGTGATGTTGAGTTCGGGATAGACTTGCAACCTGGAACCCGTCCGATTTCGATGGATCCCTACAGGATGGCTCCATCTGAGTTACAGGAGTTGCGGATTCAGATTGATGATCTGAGGAAGAAGGGTTCTTTTTGACCAAGTGCATCACCTTGGGGTGCTCTTATCTTGTTCTCAAAGAACTAATATGGTGGTCTCAGGCTGTGCATAGACAACCGGAAACTGAATCAGGTAATGGTCAAGAACTGTTACCCTCTCCCAAGGATAGACGATCTCTTTGACTAGCTAAGGGGACCAGGTTGGTTCGCTAAGATCAATCTATGGTCTAGATATCACCAGTTGAGGGTGAAGGAGGGTGACATCTCAAAGACTACCTTCAGGTGTAGGTATGGACACTTTGAGTTTTTAGTCATGTCATTCGGTGTTACGAATGCACCAACTGTGTTCATAGGACTCATGAAATCAATCTTCCGAGAATAACTAGATCATTTCGTAGTCGTGTTTATTGATGACATCCTGATCTACTCAAGGTCAGAGGAGGATCATGTTGAATTGCTTACAATGGTTTTAGAGGTCCTCCAATAGCACCAACTCTATGGAAAATTGTCCAAGTGAAAGTTCTGGGTGCGAGAAGTGCACTTCCTTGGGCACGTGGTGTCCGAGCAGGGAATAGAAGTGGACCCATCGAAGGTCGAGGCAGTTGTTTATTTGGAAGTACCTAAGAGCGTGACATAAATTCGTAGTTTCCTAGGTCAGGCGGGTTACTACCGGAGGTTTGTGTCCAACATCTCCCGAGTTGCAACACCTTTGACAGCCTTGACCAAGAAGGACCAGGCTTTCGTATGGAGTGGGTAGTGCGAGTCAGACTTCATCTATCTGAATGGAAAGTTGGTTAGTGCCCTAGTATTGAGGTTTCCAGAAGAAGGGGTAGCATATGAGGTGTTCTGTGATGTTTCAGGACAAGGCCACAGGTGTGTGCTGATGCAACGACAAGGGGTAATCTCATATAGGTCTAGACAGTTATGTCCCCATGAGCATAACTATACCACCCATGATCTGGATCTTGTGGAGGTTGTATTTTCACTAAGGTTATGGCGGAATTATCTCATTAGGGAGTTCTTCGTGGTCTTCACGGATCAAAAAAGCTTTAAGTATATCTTCTCCCAGCGGGAACTGAACTTACGGTAGTGAAGGTGGATGGAGTTCCTTCAGAACTATGACATCGAGATTTTCTACACCTTGGGAAAAGGGAATGTGGTGGCAGATTCCTTGAGTAGGAATTCGTAGAAGAATGTGGTTCGAGAGTTAGCAGATGCTTGGAAGGTGATGGCGGAGTTGGATACTTTATGCCTGGATGTAAGGGAGGATGGTGGTAGAAGATGTCTATTTCATATGACAGTGCAATCCTCTCTCCTATGGTAGGTGGAGGAGTCTTAGTGGGGAGACATAGAGAGTGAAGTAATGTGTGACCGGGTTAACTAAGGCGATGCTCCGGAAGGGTGTATGGGGGATGGTCAGAATCAGATGATTTTCTGAGGGAAGTTGTTTGTTCCAAAGACGATACGTGAGAGTGTTATTGGTGAGTTACACAACTCACCCCTAGCGGTGCACCCGGGAGTTTCCAAGATGTACCAGGGTCTGAGGAGTCAGTTTTAGTGGCCCGGGGTAAAGCAGGCGGTGGCAGAGTTCGTGGCCAGGTGCCTAGTGTGTCAGTAGGTGAAGGCTGAACACCATGTTCCAGGTGGTCTGTTACAACCTTTAGATGTCCCCGAGTGGAACTAGGATGACATCTCGATGGATTACGTCACAGGACTACCCAAGGTTCAAGGAGGCAGTGATGTTATCTGGGTATTGGTGAACTGGTTGACAAAATCGGCTCACTTTATGCCGATCAAAGAGTCGGGTGATGTGGATGCCTTAGCACGGAGGTACATGGATGAGGCAGTGCGGTAACATGTAGTTTCGAGGTCCATAGTCTTGGATAGGGATGCACGGTTTACCTCACGAGTCTAGAGAGGATTGCAGCATGATTTTGGCACCCAGTTATGCCTTAGTACTACTTTCCACCCCCAGACAGATGGACAGATAGAGCGCACCATCCAAACCATGGAGGATATTCTAAAGGCATGTATTCTAGACTCTGGGGGATTATGGGTGTGACACTTGCCTCTGGTAGAGTTTTCCTACAATAATAGCTATCACTCTACCATTGCCATTCCTTCATTCAAATCTTTGTACGGAAGGCCATGTCGCTCACCCGTATACTGGACTGAGGTTGGGGAAGCAAGTGTTCTCGGCTCGGAAGTGGTGTAGAGCACAACTGAGAAGGTTTATCTTATATAGGAGAGGATGAAGGCAGCTCGGGACCGACAGAAGTCATACGCCGATAATAGGAGGAGACCCTTGGAGTTTGAGTTCGGGGACCACGTATTCCTGAAAGTCTCCCCTCGGCGTGGGTAACGGAGGTTCGGCAGGGAGAGTAAGCTTTCTTCTAGGTTCATCAGACCATTCGAAGTGTTGTGGAGGGTCGGTGAAGTGGCTTATCATCTAGCGCTACCACCACTGCTACTGAGAATTCATGATGTCTTTCATGTGTCTCAGCTCCGATGGTATCTACATAGCGACTCACACATCCTCGACTGGGGAAATCTGGATATCGAGGTCGATGCAATGTTTGTAGAAAGACCGGTGAGAATCGAGGATTGGAGAAGAAGATGCTCCATGGACGAACCATCCCTTTGGTTCGTGTGTTTTGGAGGCATGGTGGGCTCGAAGAGAGTACCTGGGAGCGGGAGACACAGATGTGTGCCCAGTACCCAGAGCTGTTTTGAGTCCTGTTCTATTTTATTTTATATACTTGTTCGTAATGAAGTGTTTTTACCTTGTTAAATAAAGAATTTGTTGTTTTCCCTATTCTCTGAATGTGTGTGAAGAGTCCTGATTGTGGGGAGGGGAAGACCCAATCCCTAATCAAGAAAAATTAATGTGGATACAATTAAACCCATGCGGGCAAGTCAGTTCCGCCCAAAGCGGATAGTATCTTGACATGGAGGAAGAAAACTCACTAATCCATATGACTAGATAGTTTGACCGTTGAATGTTTGTGTGCTTACTTTGGGGAAGAGGAGCGGTAGTGTATCCATAGTCGTTCGGAAGATGGATGAGGTTTACTCCTAAGAGGTATCTTTTGAGGTGGTTGTTTGGACCCCCCCCCCCTTTCTGCTAGTTTAGTTTCGATTCTCGAAGACGAGAATGGTTTGATAAGTATCTGATGTAACAACCCAAACCCTCTGGTCCAGTACTTTTCCAAAACACTGTTCCATCAAATGGTTCCACCAAAATGGTAGCACTGGTCATAGTCTCACACTGAAACGGTGGCACTGTGAGGGTGACACTGTGATGGTGGCACCGTGACAGTGACACCGTGACGGTGGCACCGTGTCCTCGCCGAGGTTCTTCATTCTTTTTTCAACTTTATCGCAGTGTATTTTTGACATAAAAATGATTTAATACCCCCCTTTCAAATCCATTTAAATCCCATAAATAATATCTAAAATCCCCCATGATCCGGGCAGCCCTTAACTTACCAAAACGCATGGATTTTCCACGGTGTCACACCCTTTCCCCATACCTTCCAGTTCCGCCCCTATTGCGCGTTTTTCCTCCAATTAAAAGACACGGTTTAACGCACAGCCGTTATGGCCACCACCACCATAGGAATAATTAAATAAGGATTAATCCCATCATGTACAACCTCCCAACCGCATGGGAAACCACGATTTGACTTTAAAGCAGTTCAAAATTTCTTATCCCGTAACAATAGGATCTCATCTTTATATCCCACTAGAATTTCTTCCTTCTCCTTCTTGGATGGATTTCTTTCTTCTCCCTGGGTGCGCTTGGAGTCCCTACTTTATGAGGCTTGTGGTGATCCTGTTCTAGAGTTTTTCTACTCATCCTTGGAGTCCCTATAGTTCCTCCCCTGCAAGCTGCGCAACCTCAGTTCTTGGCGTGTGGATAAAGACGTCGATCCTTGATCAATCTATGTAGGATTTTTCCTTCATCTCTCTTACTGTGTATCATGTGGGGTGGGTACTCTATTGTTTCTATGGGTATGTATGAAACCAAACATGAATGAAGATAACAAACAGAATTTAAATAATGGAGAGTGGGTGTGATCGATGTTTCTGCTATTTTTCCTTTCCCTTGATTATTTATGTATTGTGAATTGTACGGGATCATGCCCAATGAAAATCATGGTTGTTGGTGGTATTTCCTTGCACTAATGAACCCCTATCCTCTATGATGATTTAATGACTTAACATGGAAATTTACTAATCATGTAAACTCAACTGATTTAATGGATGCCCAGTGGAAAATAATCCTTATGTGTTTCCCCCCTGTTAACCAACAGAAAGAAGGACCTAATGAATAATGTGGATGGGGATGGGATCCTTTGTTGTGGCACTGTTGTTGGTTGTGAATCTATAGTTGTGTGGGGCTATATCTCGAGGCTTGGTTTGGTTCTAGTACTTTGAGGGATCTCACAAATCCCTTTGTTGTTGTTGTGATTTTACAAGAGAGTCGGGTGTGAATGCTTAATTGTTTTTGGATGTTTCTCTTTCTATGGATTGTGGTTATGCCTATTAGTTGTCCAGTGGTGTATAATTTACTTAAATGGGATCACATGAACATGAAATCATGAATGGGATCAATGGGGAATTGATTTCCGGGATGAGTGGTGACATGGTCGTGGGTTTGGTGCTTTTTGTGAATGAATAGTAACAGGGTGTTTGTGATTATGTTGGTTTTGGAACACCTAGGTTGGGATGAGTACTTGTTATATATATTATATAATTTTTGTTCTTATGTTTCTTAGTCATGCCCCACCCAAGTTGAGCACCTAGTGCCGAACACACCCATTTTATGGGGGAGGGTGTTTTTTCAAAGACTCCTATGAGTGGTTGGTTATTAGCTCCTTTTCTACTCCCTTTCCAGGATAGCCCAAGACCCATCGGGTAGGCTGTGCTGGCCTGAGGTCCATTTTAGCCTAAGATTCTTCAGGCAGGGTATTTGTGGTAGTTTCCTAGGTGTGTGCGGGATGGTTGTTTTCCAATTGTATTCAGGATGAGGCCCATGTGTCTTCGGGTGTGGCAGTAGTTGTTATAGCCCAGGTGTTTGTGGGCGGGATGTGTGGTTGTGGCCCAGGTGTGTACGGGCGGGGTGTGGAAGTGGGACTGCAGTGAGAATGGTGGGAGAGGTCTGATGTATAGGATGCCTTCAATAACCAGTGGAAAAGTGGCACGGGGTACCCAAATATCAATGTGTTATTACTATTATAATTCTTGACTTGCGTTATTTGGGGAGTGTGCCTTAGTGAGGCTTGGGTGGGCAGTTTTCCTTATTAGGTACTTCTGTTATCTCTTTTCTCACGGGGCATTAAAATGCCGCCCCACTTGTGCACAAGAGCTTTTGGTTTTCCCTACTGAATATACTTTTATACTCACCCAGCGTATATAAAATTGTTTTCAGGTTTCTAGGAGGAATTCAGGGATCATATTGGGTCGTTCTAGTTCAGATGTTGGGACAGTTGTTGTTGCTATTTTTCTTTCTTTTGGTACTTCATTTTTGGGGTTTTCTTTTGTATCATTTACTTTTGGAACATGCATGTGAGAATGTTTTGTTTTGGATTTACCTGTGTTTCCACTTTTTGTGTTGTTGGGATTCACTATCTTATCTCCTGATCCTATTAAATAAAAAGGGTAATGCCTTCCAACTTATTTGTGATTCTATACCCTTGGTTCTAGTCGCCACTTTGGGACCTATTGAAGGAAGGTCTTGGGTGTCATTATCTCTCCTTCAACTTGAAGAAGGAATGGTCTGGCAACCTGTTGTCCCTTCTCTCATCTTGGTGAAGGTGGGTCATGACAAGAGGAAACACTATAAGTTCATAGAGAGAGAGGGAGTGTAATTAGAGAGAGGAGGTAAAATGAGTAAGGATGAAGGGGAGATATGGGTACTTATTTGTAGGGGTTTGGGAATGGAGGCATCATGGATGCCTCCTTCTCTATGTCATCGATCCGGGTCAACAAGTGGTTAAGGTAGCATTGGCCTTACCACCTTTCAATATAAACGAAATGTGGCATCAATGATGCCACCTTTCTTTCCAAGTTTAATTATTGTAACCTAGGTGGATTTAAATAAATATTTTTTTCAGAAAATGTAGAAAATAAATCTAGGTAAGTGTGTTGAAGAAGTCATGTAAGAGTGTTAAGGGGATCTGCATAAAGTTTCATTGAATCTGAGCATAAGTGACAGTGTAAAGTATCTATGGATGGGCAAATTTAGTGGGATTTACATATGGGTGATTTAGTTGATATGTGTAAGTGTCAATGTATGGATCATATATGGGGATTATGAAGGCTGTATAGGGGTTTATATTGAAGTCGAGCATAAGGGTAAATGTGAAATAGATGCATAAGTGTTAACATGTGGCTCATATAAAGACCATGCCTCACATTTTAGTGTAATGTTAAGATAAATCGATAGTTCTTGTGGTATGAGTCAGCATTGATTTTTGTTAATAGAGGGTGTGAGGCATATGAATTACTAAGGTGTCATCGTTGAAGAATGTTTTGAGGGATATGCAACCAAATTCATTTTTTTGTTAGTAAATGAAAGAGAACCAACATTTTCTTACTTCCCTTTGATGTAGATTTCTTCAGTCACATGAAGTCATTTGGGCAGTTGTTTTCTAATAATTTAAATAATAACATATGTAATAAATGAGGTGTTGCAAGAATTATGTTGGTGGCTTGTTTTTATTAAAAGTATGTCAATGTAAAATTATGAGATGACATTATGCAATTTCTAATACTCTTCAACTTTGAGACTTTGAAATAAATTATGGGGGGGTAAGAATCTAACAGAAAATCAGGGATCTCCAGAGCATAGGGGAAGAAAAAATTTCATGACAAACTCAAATAAGATCTTAATAATTAGTGAATGTAGAGGATGAAATGAGGAAATCCATGCATCATTTTTGAGAGTGAAGATAATTCATCTCTTAATATATTTTCTTCTTCTATTTCATTTATTAATTAAATTAGTGTATCATTACATATTAAAAACATGCATGTATATAAATGATTAAGGTATTGCAATTATTTCTATTTTTTCTTTTTCTTGATCCTGATAATTCTTTCTCGACTTCAATTTTATCTTTAGATTTCATATTTCAAGGAAGAGAATAATTTATCATGGAATAGTTGTAATTATCAGGTGAGATTAGGACACTTATAACTGATCGATTGCATATTGAGAAAGATATATGTCCTCTTGATCATCACATTCCCTTTTCAGCCCATGTTTTTTTAAAGGTTGGGGTTGAAGCCTCATTTTATTATTTTAAAGAAAAGACCTATTTTGAATGGGTAGAGGGAGACCCATTACATAGAATGAAGTACCAAGGCCAAGTGGCCTAAATACAAGGCTTGAAATCCCATTTTTGGCCCAAAGGACCCTTTGGTGAACAGTACTGCTCCAGTACCCGAGCTGCTACAGTCCCACCGCCGCTACAGTCCCACCGCCACTACAGTCCCTTCCAACAAGCTTGTACCCAAGTGGTACAGGCTCCTGGTTGGCATCCAAAATACCCAAGATCAAATCCAGGCAGGGACTAATTTCTAGGTTACTGTATCAGCACTTTTAGTCTATGTAGTTTCCCCCTTGATAGAATTGATCACATCTGTTCTCCATAACATAGTTTAGTTCATAAAAATATTAACACTATATTTCACATCGTCATTATGAAAACATTATTCATATGATCTATCATCATTTAAATTCCCTATTTTTAGTATATTAGGAAAATAAATTATCCTGTAAAACATCTCACCATCCATCCATATGGATTGATCATTCATGACTATGTGAGTATAGGTTATAAATGAAAATTTAACATCTATGATGACCTTCATCCCATTAATTATCCCTAATTGAGTGTTTGAGATCACCCCTTATTATATTTCCATTTCCCTAGGTTATAATGAAATGTATTACACAAGATATGTTTAATAGGATAGTTTTTGTTGAGAATTTATAAGAGATATTGAAGAATTATTATTGATTATGTAGTTTCACATATAGTGGAAAATGTTTTGTTTAGTTAATAATGAAAAGGGATTTAATAGATTATAATTTATCTGAAATTTATAAAGCTATAAACCTAAAAGGGATTGGGAATGTGTTGTAATATAATATATGATTTATGTCATGTAATTATGGGATAATTATATCTTGTAATCTATATTTTTTATCAAATCCATTATGTAAAATATGTGTTATTAGCACTGGATTCGTGTATATGGGTTCGAGCTACTATATATGGTATCAGAGTAGGTTTTAAATTACTTCAAAGGTCAGGATGTTTGTTGAGGATAATTTATGGGTTGATAAGGTAAGGCTGACCATAATTTCATAGGTATATAAAACTATTTGTTTTATTTGAAGTAATATTGAAAATTTAAGGGATTAGTATAAGATAACATTAATTAAAACCAAAGGGATAAATCTAAGAAGGAATTATAGATAGTAGATAACATTATAATGTTTTGGAAAAGATTATATTTTTTTGTTCAACTAGAAATCATATCCATCTCTTGATACTATTGGTAGATGCGGGATTGGGCATAGATGTACCTTGGGGTAGTTACACCAAAAAAGTGAGGATTGGGTATTAACTCGATCACCACCTGGTACAAGACAAATATTCCAAACTGGAGACCAAGTTTAATACTCTAGAGGGATTAGATATGGTTAATCACATTAAATTTACAATCCATTTTGATGGATTTAATATGTTAATGAGTTGATATTATAAGTAGGTGAGAACTAAACCTTATGAAACCAGGAAATAATATTGGGTGATTTAGGTCGAACTGAAATCTAATGTAATAATTTTAAAGATTAATACATTTTAAGGTTAAACTTTTCATGTAATTATCATAAATAACACTCTTATGGTTTTAATTATTCTTCACTCATGATTAAATACTTTTGGTTTTAGTAATGGATGAATCTCAAAGGAACCAAGTTAATAATGGATTCTAGGGACAATGTGGATATTGTTCCAATAAGAAACCTAATGGGATTAGAGCTAAAGTTAGAATTCATTCAATTATAAAAAACCATTGATCATGAATTATGATTAATGATGTGAACATAGTTGAATCCAATAATAATATAAAGGGGAGAAAGATTGAGTTTTAGGTAAGATTGTGAGACAAATATGGTGAAGGAAAAAAGATTCAATTTACCATGTGTCGATAATATAGGAAGAAATGCATTTGGTTTTGATTTAAGGGAGTAATAATTCTCTATAAGGATGAAAATTAATTTCATAAATATAATAAGTTCAAGGGAAATAGATAATATAAAAAATCTATTTCTTAAATTCAAAGGAAATTGGGCACTATGAAAATCAATGCACTAAAACAATGGGAAATAGGAAAAATGGTCACTATGAACTTCCTAAACTGTAGGAATATGGAAAATCATACGTAAAAAATATTATTGAAGAGGATAATGATTATTACCTCTAGATTTTATAATGTCTTACAACATGAATGATTTCAATAACTATTGTATATTTAGTGATAAATAAAAACACTATATGGTATTATTATTATTAAATATTCTTCATGTTTTTTTGGGAATTTAATTCTTATGGATTTGTTTTTTTTCTATTAATATAATGTTGTATTATGAATGGATTAGATTTTTTTTTCAAAGGGATTATTTTATATTTTCACTTTGTAAGTATCTATAAATATCTTATATCCTCCCATAATAAACTAAAAATGTTGAATATGAACTTCCTATAGAAATTACTTTTATCATATAGTTCATGATACCCAACCATGAGTTTCTTAGTACTGAATAGTAAGTTTGATGTCTCATTAGAAATTAATACTTTGTCCTTGTCTATATTTTATATACATTGAAATATTTTCATTTGAGAAAAACTAAAAATTGTGAGGATACAATTTATTTAGGTGATGGAATGTAACACCCTGAGATCTTGAATTATATTATTCATTTAAAAACCTAATGTATCCAATTGATTGTTTCACATGGAACATAAAACCAAAATGAACCTCGAAACATTATATAATTGTTAAAATAAATCTATAGAAATGGTGAGTAAAAATAGACATAATAGAGTTATGAAATATATATAAATAAAAATAAAGGTCATTATTAATTCTAAGGAATTAAAGAAAATTAAATTAGAGTATCAAATTAACTAATATGACTGGTTAATGATATTAAATATAACATTTTTTTAAATTATCTTTATGTGTATTATTTTATGAAACTAAATATATTATGGGAAAAAATATATTCAATTTAAATAATATATTTATACCAATCTGATTAGTGAATGATGAGAAATTAGAATAAGAATAGATAATATTTTAATGTTTTATTTTCCTATGAAAACTATTTTAATTATATATTAATTTTTTATTTAAAAGATAAATTTTTGCAATTTAGAATTTTAATTTTACCATTTTTTCATTCAAAAAAATTAAAGTAGGGTTATTTTTTATATTTTTCTAAAATAATTAATTTTTCAGTGGATAGAGAAAAACTTTGGATATTTCTAAGACATCCATTTTATAAAATTATAAAAATAAAATAATTAAATAAATGTTTTTGAAACCTTTTCCTATAATATATATATATAAAGTAAAATAAATCATTTAAAAATGATATGTTTTTTTAAATGTTGAGTATGAAGCTTCTTTTTTTATTATGAAACCGAAGAACTCTTTTTATCTAGGTAGAGTGAGACCCATTACAGAGTTTATAGACCCAAATCCAAGTGGCCCGTTATACTAGACCAAAATGCCAATGCATCGTCATGCCTATATCACCGACTGCCTGTATCATGCTTATGTTAGTGCATGCCTGCATCATGCATGCCTCACTGCTTGTGTCATAAATCTCTTCATGGGGCCTGCTAGGATTTAAACCCTAGTATTTTGGATATAGGATTATAGGGCTTACCAATTAGGTTCCACCCCAAGGGGCTTTTTAGAATTCAAACCCTATCCTTTTGAATTTATAAAACCCATTTGTAACTTTTTTGGAAACATAATTACTATTTTACTCTAAAACTGTTTTATTCAATTATATTTAAAAATTAATTTAATCACTTTTAGAAAATAAATATATAAAATTTGTTTAATATTTTATATGAATGGGATTATGTTAATTAATGAGAAAATTTTTATTTTTAGGAATAAATTTATGATTATTATGATTAAAGTTAATTACCATGATAATGGTAAAATAGTTATTTTTCTATGCTTTTTTATTAATATTGTGTAGTTTTTATTTAAAAATTTAATTAATATATTTTAAATTTTAAATATAATTTTTTTTAAATGAATTATATTAAAAAAATTAATTGGTAACCAATTCTTAATAATAATAAGAACACATGATTGTTAAAAACCCATTTTCTACAAAAAAAATATTTTCCTATATATAAAATATTATAATTTAAAAGTAATATTTCTCATATTTATAAATATAATTATAAAACATTGAGGTTAAATTTTGGTTCATAACACCCATATTTTTGAAGATTTCTTTTTTTTATATTTTTATTAAAACATAAATTACTTAGTTAATAACTGTTCCATAGGGTAAAAAAATTAAACTTAAAAACCTCAAAATAAATTACTCGAAACATGTTGAATTTTTTTTTCTAAAATTAGTTTTAGAATATTTATCAACCTTATTTAACCACAAAATCCATTATATCTCTCTTTTTGAACCATTTAACTTTTAATATTGTCATTCCATTATTGAAAAATAATAGGTGTTCCGAAAATTTATCTTTTCTTTATTTATAATAAGGGACACTTGAACCCCATTATGAAAGACCCATTACTTAGAATTTATTATAAAAACTCTACCATTTTACTCATACTATAAACATATATCATTTTCATGTGACCATTTTCACCATAAGTTATCTTATTCCCTTCACTTCTAAGTTTATTTTCAAGAAAAAATTCAAGGTACCAATGTGAGTATTACTTAATCCTCACCCTTTCTTCTTAATCATTGTCTTGCAAAAATAATCTATTAATACAAATAAAATTTCATTAGAATAATTATTATATTTATGTTTTATTATATTAGTTTAACAGAAATTATTTATTCATTTTCATCTGCTTAGAAAAACTACATAACATCAATTCTGCATTGTGCGAACTACCGCCTCCATGAAGTAACATTTTTTAATATTTATTTTATTTATATATTCAACTCATATAAAATTTGAAACATAAAAATATAAAAATATATATAATATCATTTTTCCTTAGTTATAATGAAATTATACACTTTCTTAACCATACTCACCCATCGAGATATAGTGTGTTCATGTTTTGGTTTGTTTAACCACATACTTCAACAATACAGCAAAACTTTATCATAGATGACTATAGAAACATAAATAATAATGTTATTATAAGTTAATAAATAAATAATTATTGGTTTATTATTTTTAAAGGGATATATTATTTATTTAACATATTATTTAAACATCATCTCTGATCACTAAAATTACCGAAATTAGCCGACACCTTTTTCTATTTTCATGAAAACATAATAAAAAACATTATAATGATTATATAGTATATGATAATAAAATTTCAATATTATATTAAATATAGAAGAATATTATTACTATTAAGGTATCTAATAATATTAATTCCACTAATATGGAAGTTAGGTTCTTGCATAGAATGAATTTAGAACTTAGTAGTGGTTTTTTGTTTCAAATGTTTACTCCTTAGGACATATTTCTTATTATACACCGTATTTTCATTATAATAGTGTATATATTGGAAATTAAATGTTTTTTATAATGATTCTATTATATTTCATGATATAAAATTTTAAATTCTATGTTCATTATCTCATGGATTTTTCACTAAAAATTACAAAAGATTTATGGTTTTGGACTGATTTAATTTTCATTAATTGAGTTACAAACTTTATTATTGAAATATATTCTTCCATTTTTTATTTATTATTCATAAATAATAATTTTTATTTTTAATCATGATTATTTTATAGGGTTATTTTATTATTATATATATAATCATCATCAAATTATTATTACCTCAAATATTTTTTTACTTGAATGGGGTTTCTTGGTATCAAATTAAATTTCTTGAGACATGATTTTTAGTATGCACCAATTTACTTTTATATGGTTTATATAATGCCTTTTTTAATATAACATGAATTATATTTCTTGGTATTTTAAGTTATGATTCATTGACTTTCTCCTTCGACAGTTTTCATTAGATGATACTCATGTCCTATAGGTTTTTGGTCCACCCAATTTCCTTTCATTGGGTCACATACCATCTTCTTTGGTGATGATTATTTAAGTTTAATTTATTCAACCATTTATATATTGAACATTATATTCCTATTTTTATTCGGTAAATTATTGACATAACTATATAAAATTACTCTATATGGTTATAGGTTGATGGGTTCTTACATAAAAATCAAATCAATTTATTGATTTGGAAAATATTAACAATTTATGGACTTGTTATGTCAATAAAGAAGTTTATTTATTAATAAGGCATGTTGGTTATGTATTTTTTAAGGATAAAATAATATTACTTTAAAAAATCCAAAAAATTCACCATAACATAATATTTGTAAAATGAATTAAAAAATGAAGCTTGTTTCACTAAATTTAAATTCTAGTATTAAAAAATATATATTTTCAATGAAAATGAAAAATATAAGGGATAATTGCTTATTTATAAAAGGACCTTTTAACATAAATTGTTCCAAATCATATTTAATATCAAGAATTAAATAAATTATTGTTAATATATTTTATCATACATTGACATATTACATATTCTAATAATCATCTTTTAAAAGTGATCAATTTATTTTTTTTGGATAAAATACAAAAAACATTAAAAATATTTCATTGAAAAATAATCCTTTTTAAAATTAAATAATATTAATTATTTATCATGTAAATGTAATATTTTTTAATTTATTACAATTTTTTATTTACTATAGATTTTATTCTTATTATCACATTACTAATAATGTTAATCTAATATTTCGTAACCTCTTTTAGTTTGGATTTGCATGTAACATAAGATATCAAACATAATATTATTCAAAAGAAAATACATTCTAAAATATTGGGGTTTCATATAATTATTATTATTTAATGTGTATAAATTTCATAAAAGGGTATATTTTTAATAAAAATTCCCTAATATACCCCATTAAATGGGTATCATCCATTAATTGGACAAAAAATCAATCTACATGATAAAATTTTTAGTACATTCTAATGATCCTTGGTGTTGTGATTTTAAACTACATAGTTAGTTAGGAAAAATCAATGTTGAAAATTAATCTCCATTAGTGAGCCATTAATAGGATTTTAAATTTCAATGAAGTATGTCCATAATGACCCTGGCGATTTAAAAATATTATTACCTGATTTTAATCATAATTAACCATCAAATACAAACCAAGGATTGTAAATTATAGTGTCTTTTCAAGATTAAGTACATAATTAGAAAACATGAAACCAAAATAAGAACACATTTTATATAATCTCCATAAAGAGATCCAAACATCCTTTTAGTTCTAAAATTTTTATAGGATAAACTGGAGAATACATGAACAAGAATGATGAGCTAAAAACCCAATAAGGGAATAAACATAGTAATAAAACATAACACATGGGTTAAAAGGCATAACATGATGGCATAAAAAGGCATGGAACATGAGTAATCACATGGAATAAAAATATGTATAACATGGGATTGTATAATAATGGAATCATAGGAATGTGGAAACAACATATAACAAGAAATAAATATGAGTCAAGGCTAATTGTCGAGACTATATCACATGATGGACAAAGTCCCATAAAGGAATTAGGTTTACTCCATGTCCAACCCTGACATATCATGAGACTAAAAATTACCAAATGCATTTCATAACTATCTAGGTGCACCCATCATAACATGTTCATGCATATTCATGCCATATAAGGAATCATATATAATTTATAAACATAGGGGTTGCCCATGGAAGGAATTTGGTATCATAATCATGTCATGGAACATAACAAATGGGCGTATCATAAAATTTTCCATGAAATAATGGATTTAAATAATAAACAGGCATTCATAAGGTAAAATAGGCATATATAATGATAAATTTTGTTCAAATTAAGTAAAAAATGTAAAAATAGTGTTTAATAAATTTTAGAAAAGATCCTTTTTAGTGTAGTTTAAGGGAAAATATTAAAGATTCTTTAAGAAGGGCAAAGGAATAATTGTTTTCATAAAAACAAAAATGAACTTAGATAGTTTTTCATGATAAAAATAGTGTTTTTATAAAAATATGTGTTGCTTAAATAGATTATGGATCGTACTTAAAAATGGGTAAGAAATTTGGATGTTCCCTTTAATCGAGCTTTCTTATCGAGAAGAATCCAGAAGGGAACTTTGTCAAACATGTATTTCCCCATCAAATAAAGATAAATGGATATGGATACATAATTTTAGAACATATAAAAATAATATAGAATGATTATATAGGAATAAGTTAGATTTAAATTGGTGTAAATATAGAGAAATTATAGCCCAAAGGTAATTGGGAGGTTCGGAGAGAATCCATTACCTTATGTCCGAAAGTATTTTACACTTTTACTTAATTTCCTAGATAATCAGATTAAATTAATTAATTATTTAATTTATAACCTATTATACATTTATTTTGTTTATTATAGTTTTATTAAGTTCATTTATGGACTTTTTTATGGGCTACAATATTTTATTTGATCGTTTCAAAAGTGTTCACTTTCTTGGTTTTCATGATTGGTTCTCTTGTATACAAGTATGTAAGTTCATGTAAAATGAGAATAATTTGATAGAATTGAAATTATAGGTTATTAATGAACTTTTAGAAGATTAAATGGTCTTATATATCTTCTGGTTATATGGTATGAGAATGATTCATTAGATAAAATGGTAATGAAAATGATTTATTTATTTTGGATTTTTTTACGACCATTACAAACTTATATTTAATACCTTGTTTATTTATTGATTTCATAACATTATATAAATTAAAATATTTATAATAAAACATTTTATAAATATAATAATTGTTTTATTTTTATCCTTGAAGGTGGTAATTGAAAATGAAATTGCATCATCCACAATAGTGGTAAATTGACACATCACATATGATGTTTTCCTTTTTAGAATAAAAAGGAGAGGATAATAGGTTTAGTGATGGATCTTCCATTAAAGAAATAATATTACAGTATATAAAATATACTGGATTTATAATATCACTTGGATAAGGAATGTTTATGAGGGAATAAAAAATAAAATAAAAAGAAAAGAAATTAAAAGAAAACGAAAGAGGATTTTACCTCTTGAATTTCTTCTCTTTGAGAACCTCCTTAGGAAAATTGGGTTTGGTCTTTTTTAGACCAGAATATCCTAGGAATGGGGTAGATGACTGGTAATTTAATTGGGTATAATTTGTAAAGCTTTAAATCTTGAAAGTTGTGTGGAGAAGAGGTGGTGAGGGATGGAATTTATAGAGGTAGAGAGGGGTATTTTTTATTATTATATTCATTATTTTATTATTTTGGATCAAGAATATCAATAGTGTTGAACCTTATAACTAAATATATTAAATAAAGAAGTATAATTTGATATTATAGTTCTTACATCATTCATACCACAACAATGACTAAAAAATTCATGTACTTAGCTTATATTGTAAATTATCATATTTTAATATTCATCAAAAATTCAACTATTTTAGAAAAAAGAAAAAAATTCACTCTAAATATTTTTTGGAATTTATAATTGAAAAATGGGCTCCATTTTATGAAAATAATTATCTAAATATGATAAATTTACTTTTTAATTAAAATCGTCATTTATTCAAAAAATGTCGATTTTAATATTATAACTGATTTTATGACACTTTGATAAATTAATTAATGTTTTTTAAAATTATATTTTAATCATAAGAAAAAAATATTAATTTATGAATATATTTTATGAAAATAAATTTTCTTTTAAATCATTATATTAATTAAAAAAATATAAATAAACATTCATGTTTTAAAAAAATACCATTACTTAATTTATCATTTTTAAAACATTTATTAACTTATTCCATGATATAAATATATTATAGTTTTATTCATAAGATGCCAAAATTTTATTTATACTTTTATAAGTGAGGTTATTATTCTATTGGTTGGGTTACTATTCTTAATTGTCACAGTACTATTTCAATGATCAAGATATTATTTCATTGGTATGAGTTCCTTAATTTCTATAAATACCATTTATTTCGTTCATAATTTATGAAAATAATGTTTTTATTTGGTTATATATGTGATGTATGTGTTTTATACTATATAACAAAATTATAAGAAGGTGAATTTCATTAATAAAATTTTGGGTTGTTACATTCTTTCACCTTAGGAAATTTCACCTTCAAATTTTAATTTAACATACTAAGGTGAAAATAGGTGGGGGTGCTTCTCCTTAATCACTTCCTCTCATTACCATGTCGCCTCTTCATACTTATGATTCCCCCATAGTACTTTGATCAGGTGTGTAGTCTTATTGTGTAGAACTTTATTTCTAAAATCCAAGATCTTCACTGGCTTCTCTTCATATGAATGGTTATTCTCTAGTTGTACCACCTTCATATTTAGTACATGTGACAGATCTAGTATGTACTTCCTTAATAAGAATATGTGGAATACATCATGTACTTAAGACATGGTAGGTGGAAGTGCTAGTTGATAGACCAAAGCTCTGACATGATCAATAATCTCATAGGGGCTGATGTACCTGGGACTTAGCTTTCCTTTCTTTCAAAATCACATTATCCTCTTACATGGATATATGAAGAGGAATATCATTTCTCTAACTATAAACTCCGGGTCTTATTGACGATTGTCTACATAGATCTTCTATTGAATTTGGGCTACCTTGATGTGATGTTGAATGATTTTTACCTTTTCTTATATTTATTTTATCATTTCAAGGCCTATCAACTAATGTTCACTAACTTTATCCTAGAATTTTAGTGTTATACATATTTTCCCATAAATAGATTCATATGGAGCCATTTGGATACTCAAGTGGTAACTCTTGTTGTAAGAGAACTCGACCAGAGAGAGATATTGATCCCATCCTCCTTTCAAATCTATAGTACATGCTCTAAACATGTCTTCCAATGTTTGAATAGTCTATTTATATTGGCCATCATTTTAAGGATGATATGTTATACTGAAGTACATCTCAATGTTTAGAGCATGTTGGAGACATTTCCAGAACATTGAGGTAAATCTTGGATCTTGATTGGATCCAATCGATAGTAGTACTCCATATAGCCTCACCACTTCTTTGATGTATATTTGTGAAATTTGTTAGTGTGAGAAGTCCTCTTGAATTTTAATAACGTGGGATTTATTTATAAGATTATCTATAACAACCCATATAGAATTGTTTCCTATAGATGTCTTCAGAAGTCCGGTGACAAAGTCCATGGTTGTTTTTACTCGTTTTCATGTTCTTATGGGTAATGGTTGCATCATCCCCTTATACTTTTGTCTTTAAACCTTCACTTACTAACAAACTAGGCACTTTGATGTACATTATGTGATCTCTTTATTCATATTGTACCACCAACAGTTCTCTCAGATATTTCAATACATCTTTGTGCTCCCTAGGTTTATAGAGAAGGTTGAGCTATATGAATCATTCAGAATCTCTTTCTTTATATATGTATTGGTTGGTACACATAACAATAAACCAAATCCTTTGACTCCTTCCATATAAATTTTTAAAACTAAGGATTTCTCATTTTTTTGATAGCTTCTACCATTTTTTAAATTTCCACATCATTTCTTTAATCATCCTTTATTTTCTCCATGAGGGATGGTTGAGAAATCATTTGAGGAAGGATTGATGATGTTTCTCCCTTAATGATTCTCATGTCCACTGTTTAAAAATCTAACAAGATTGGATCATTTTCAATTCTCATAATTTATAATGTTGCAGGATCCTTTCTATTTAGAGCATCTGCTATTTTATTTTCCCTACTAGGATGGTAGTGGATTGATCAGTTATAATCCTTATTGAGATCTAACCATCTTCAATGGAACATATTATTCTCATTACATGTTAATATATATATTTTTTAAGCTTTTATAATTATTATATATCTCTCACTTCTCCCCATAGAGATAATGCCGCTAAATTTTCAACGTGAAGATCACAGTTCCTAACTCCAGATCATGCATGGGATGGTTTTTCTCATGAATTTTCAACTACCTTAGGGTGTAGGCTATTAGTTTATCATTTTTCATCAGTACACAACCTAAAACCTTCTTTAAAAAATCTCTTTATACTAAAAGTAGTTCCCCACTTGTTGAAAGTGTGAGTATTGGTATAGTCATAAGCTTTTTTTTCAACTCTTTGAAGTATTCTTCACATTCACTGGTCCATATAAAATTTAATCCCTTATGAGTCAGCCTGTTTAATGGGTTTTAAAATTGTGTTAAATTATTCAAAAATAATTGTTAATACCTTGCTAGACCAAGGAAACTACAGATATCTATTACAGATGTTGTCCTAATCCATTCTTATATTACCTTTATATGTGAAGGGTCTACAAATATTCCTTTACTGGTGATAACATTCCTCAATAATGATACCTCCTCCATTCATAACTCACATTTACTATAATTTTCATATATTTTATCACTTTAAAAATTCTTTATCATATTATTCAAATTCCCCTAATGCTCCTCCTTTATTTTGGAGTATATTATAATATTATCGATGAAGACTAACACAAATTTTTTGAGGTAATCTCTAAAGACTCTATTCATTAAATCAATGAATATTTCTAGAGCATTAGTGAGTCCCAAAGGAATAATTATGAACTCATAGTGTCCATACCATGTTTCAAAGGTAGTCTTGGGAATATCTTCCTTTCTTTCCTTTAATTGGTGATATCCTGACCAAAGGTCCGCCTTAGAGAAATAATCGGCCCAACGTAGTTGATCAAACAAGTCTTATATCCATTTAAGTGAATACGTTTTCTTTATAGTTATTTTGTTGAGATCATGATAATCAATGTAGAGGCACATCAATCCATTATTCTTCTTGACTAATAAGACTAGCACACCCCATGGTGAAGCACTCAGGTATATAAAACCCTTTTTCTAGATTCTCTTGTAAATATTTCTTTAGTTCCTCCAACTCAATGGTGGCCATTATATAAGGTTTCTTTAATATAGAAAGATATACAAGAATGCATTCAATTGAGAACTCAACCTCTCATTCAGGAGGTAGACCAGAAAATTATTTAGGGGACACGTCTGTGTAGTCCCTCACAATGGGCATGTCTTAAATCATGATACTCTCCATTGTCTCAATCATTTTATCTAGATATAGTTGCTCATAAGGAAATAATATCCACAATTGAGATTATGATTCTAAAGGAGATTTATCCTCCTCCTTACACTTGTACATAATTGGAGGATGCTTTAGGATGTGAATATTGATCTCCATTTCTCAACAATTGATGTAGGATTTGTATAAATATATCCAATCCATGAAAAATATAGCATCAAACTGCACTAAAAGAAGTAATATAATATTTTATAGGAGATTAATTCCACAAAAATTAACTAAGAAGGAGTTATATACTTTGGATGTAATAATTTCCACATTTTCTATTCTCACAGATAACTCAGCCTCCATATTTTGAGGAGGTGTTTGAATAGTTCTACTAAACTTGCAAGATATAAAATAATACTTAGAAACAAAATCAAATAGTACATTCACTATTATTGAATGAATAATTAGCGTACCTTTCACCACATGATTATCAAGTTCCACCTTAGTATTAGTAATAAAATATTCTCTTCCTTATTTCCTTTAAGGTTGTTTTTGTTGATTTCCTCCAACAACTCTTGGCTTATAGAAATGGATATCATAATTCCCATGCTTCTTTAGGTTGAAATAATTTACTACAGGTTGAGTATTGATATGAACCTTATTTTCTTCCTCCACATTTATGAGAATATTCAAATCCCTTCGACAATTATTATCTATATTCCACTCTCTTCTAAATTTGAAGCATCTCCTGGTTCCCTTTAGGTAGTTTTCAAGATGCTTCTTCCTACACTTTTGACACATGGAATATTGTGTTTTCCTTCCATCATGGTATTTATTTTGTGATACTCCCATATTATACTTCATTTCCCTCTTTTTATCTTCAAGCCCATGAGACCGCTGAGAGCCTTTGATCTTTATTTCAACCTTATGGGAACAACAGATAATATCCTCATAGCTTCCAAAGTCTCAGATCAATAATTATTATCATAGACTTAACTTTAGTCCACTAAATAAGTGATCCAATTTTCTTTTAGTGTTCATGATAAATCCAGAGGCGTATTGTGTAAGCCTTATAAATTTTTCCTCATACACCCCAATAGAATCTTCTTCCTTCTATTTCATCATGAGGAACTACCTTTCCATATTAATATGGAGTGTTTAGGGAAAATATTTATTGAAGGATATTTTCTTTAAATATTCCCATTACATGGAATCAATTTCCTCCATAGAATTTTTGTTTTTTATCAGTGTCCACTACTAATCAATTTCCCTAACAAAAATATAAACCACCAGTATTACTTTATCTTCATTTAATCATTTAATGATAGAGAATATATTCTCAATAGATTTAATCCATTGTTCTATGATGACAGGATCAAAAGATCCACTAAATATTAGAGTCCATTGTTGCATAAAGGATTCAAACATGACTTGATATTTCGTAGGAGAAGGAGGTTTTTCCACATGATTAATGTTTTTATTCATAACTTGAGCTAGTTAAGCAGTACTATCATGAAGTTTTGAGCTCTTGTTTCCATCAGATTTATCATTTAATTTGGGAAATCATCATAGTGCCTATAACATTGATTTTTGGAACATTTTCTCTTATTTATATCCATTAACTAATAAAAATAATGCACAATTATGGGGGCTTCAATATTTATCTAATAAATATATAAAAAGAAAACATTAAACATAGAAGGATAAACTTATAAATGGAAAACAATATCATAAAATTTGGTTCCCTAAGTTTCAATCTAGGTTATCCATGGTGATAGAATTATCCCAAGGGTTCCTACTAATGTTTTATAATCCTAATACCCAAAAATAACTAGACTATACTCTTATACCAACTATAATGACCCTATCCTTTTATACATATTATTACTTGATTTTAATCATAATTAACCATTAAATACAAACCAAGGATCATAAATTCTAGTGTCTTTGAAAGATTAGGTACATAATTAGAAATCATGAAAAAAAAACTTAGTTAATTTAATATGTATATATTTCTCCTAACTTCTTTTTTTATCTTACATATTCATGGGATAACTTGGGGAATACATTAACAAAAGGGATGAGCTAAAAAGACTAGTAAGGGAATAAACATAGGAATAAAGCATAGCACATGGGTTAGAAGACATAATATGATGAAATAAAAAAGGCATAGAAAATGAGTAATAATATGGAATAATAACATCTAGAACATGGGATTATATAATTATGGAAACATAGGAATGTGGTCAAAACATATAACACAACATAAACATGAGTCAAGGCTAATTCCTGATACTATATCACATGATGTACAAAGTCCCACAAAGGAATCAGGTTTACTCCATATCCAAACATGAAATCTCATTAGACTAAACATTACACAATGCATTGGAGTTATATCTAGGTTAAAACATCATAAAAACTTCATGAATATGTGTGATACATAAGGAATCAAATATAATGGATAAACACAAGGGTTACCCATGTAAGTAATTGGGTATCGTAATCTTGTCAAAGAACATAACAAAAGGGAGTATCATAAAATTTCCCATGAATGAATAGATTTAAATCATACATAAACATTAATAAGGTAAAATTGGGATAGAAAATGATAAATGAGGTTTAACTTAATTTAAAACCTTAAAAAAGTGTTTAAGAAACATTAGAAAAGAGCCTCTTTAGTGCGTTTTAAGGGAAAATATTAAAGAGCATTTAAAGATAGAAAATGAATAATTGGTTGCATAAAAACAGAAATGAACTTAGATAATTTCCATGATAAATAGTTTTTTTATAAAAATATTAGTGTCTTAAAAAATATTTTTTATAGTACTTTAAAATGGGAAATAAATTTGGAATCTCTCTTTAATCGGGTTTGCTTATCGAGAATTATCGAGAAGGAAACCATATAAAACATGTATTTCCCCATAAAATAAGGATGAATGGATCTAGATACATAATTTCATAAAATATAAATATAATATGGAATAATTATATGAGAATAATTTAGATTTACATTTGTATAAAGAGAGATAAATCATAACACAAAGGTAATTGGGAGGTTCAGATAACATCTCTTCCCTTATGTCTGAAAGTGTTATGTACTTATACTTAATGTCGTGAATAATCAAATTAAATACATTAATTAATTAATTTTTAACCTCTTATACATTTATATGATTTATTATAATTTTATTAAGTTCATTTATGGCCTTTTTGATGGGTTATAAGATTCAATTTCATCGTTTCGAGAGTGTTTATTTTCTTGGTTTTCATGACAGGTTTGCTTGTATGCAAATATTGCAGTTCATTTAAAATGGGAGTAATTTTCAAAAATTAAAATTATATGTTATTAATGAACTTAAATAATATTAAATGGTTTTATATATCATTTTTTATATGGAATGATAATGATTCGTTAGATAAAATATTAATAGAAATGATTTAATATATTTTGACGGTTTTTATGACCATCACGAACTTATGTTTAATATCATGTTTATATGTAGGTTATCGAACATTATATAGCTTATAATATTTATAATAAAATCTTATTTAACCATAATAATGGTTTTATGACCAGTATTTAAGTCGTTAATGGAAAATTAAAACGCATCATCCACAATGGAGGTAAATTGACACATCACGGATGATGTTTTCATTTTTAGAATAAATGGGAGAGGTGAAGAGATTTAGTGATTTACATAATAAAATTATAGTATATATAAGATAATTTAGTTATAATTTCACTTGTATAAGGTAATTTGAGGAGGGAATAATAAAATATAAGAAATTGAAAAGAAATTAAAAGAAAATGAAACAAGCTTTTACCTCTTGAATTTCTTCTCCTCAAGAACCTCCTTAGATAAATTGGGTTTGGTATTTTTTTGAGACCAGAAGCTTTTGGATGTGTGGGAGAGTATTGGGAATATAACTAGGTATAATTTGGACAATATTCAAGGCTTGGAAGGCCTGATGAGAAGAGGTCGTGACGGGTAGTATTTATAGGGGTAGGAGAGGGGTATTTTTGTTTATTATATTCATTATTTTATTATTTTAGCTCAATGCTATCAATAGTGTTGAAAATTATCACTAAATATACTAAATAATGAAGTAGAGGTCAATATTATGGTTCTTATATCATCCATACCTTAAAAATGGATAAAATATTCATGTATTTATCTTATATTGTAAATTAACATATTTCACTATTCAAAAAAATGAAACTATTTTAGAAAAAAAAACAACAATTAAAATTAACTAGTTTTAGATGTGTAAAATTCAATAATGGACTCTATTTTATGAAAAAAAATGATAAAAATGATAAATTTAATTTTTAATTAAAATCATCATTTATTCAAAAAAACCGATTTTATGAAACTTTGAAAAATTAATTAAAGTATCATAAATTTATCTTATAATCATAAGAAAACAAAATATTAATTTATTAATCTATTTTAGGTAAATATATATTCTTTTAAATCATTATATTAATTAAAAAAATTAAATAAACATTTACGTTTCACAAAAAATCAAATAATTAATTTATTATTTTTTAAAAATTTATTTACTTATTCCATGAAATAAGTATATTATATTTTCATTCATAAGATACCTAATTTTATTTATAGTTTCATAGGTGAGGTTAATATTTTATTGATTAGGTTACTATTATTAATGGTCACATTACTATTCCAATGGTCAAGTTACTATTCCATTGGTATAGTTTCCTTGATTTCTATAAACACCGCTCATTTCACTCATAATTTTTGAAAATAATATTTTTATTAGGTACTCTTTGTGATGTATGTGTTTTATACTATATAACATAATTATAAGAAGATAAATTTCATTGATAAAATTTTGGGTCATTATAATGTGAGTTTTTCATGATGAATAAAATCAAGTTATTAATCGACTAAAACATCCAAACTCATCCCAAAATGACTTTGATTTATTTAAATTGGAAGCTTTAATAAATCATGTAACAACTGTGTGTTAAAAATTTGAAGTAATTCACATGTATCTATTTAAAGGTCTTAGTTAAATATATCCCCCTTTTGGCCCTTAATGAGGGATTAATGTGATGAACCCAACCCAAATACCCTCTCAAACTGGTACCCAACCTGAATTGCCACATAACCAAAGGGAATTCTTGATCCTCATGGGCTGAAGACTAGCACCTGAGTATAAACAAAAACCAAAGGGAATGATTTCACCCAACCTGAAGTAGACAACATAATATATATATATATATATATATATATATATATATATATATATATTCATGATAAGAATAAATATAGGAATATTAAATATGAAATATATTTCATATCAAAAGGGAAATAATAGAAGCGATGATACTAAAAAGTATTTAAAAAAATCTAAGATAAAAGTAAAAAATAAATGGAAAACTAAAACTAAAATAGATTCTCAATGTGATAGCACGGGAAACTCCCACCATCTAACCTTCATCTACTCAAACTCACCTAATACAAACCTTACCGCCTCACTGCAGCACCTTTCCTTTCCCAGCATCAAAAGACATAACAAGGCCACACACCACCGGAGGGGTGTTAAGGGTGTGATCTAAACAGGCTCAATAGAATCTCACCCAAGTGTTCCATATCAAGTCTTTGTATAGTAATCTGAACATTTTTAGATTTAAATAAAATAAGGCATGATAAATATTCACACAACTTTAATATTGAAATAAAAGTAAAACATTCCCCCATTTTCCACAGTTCCAAATAATCCATGTAAAAAAGTTTCGAAGCATTTAATATGCATCAATGTAATCAAATAAAATAAAAGAATGTATCACATATCATATCAAATCCATAGTAGTAAAATCTAAAATAGTAAAATCCAAAAACATTAGTAACATCACACCAAGGATCGTTGTTTCTCAGATAATCTTGGGAACTCGTACCTAAATATATTCAATCACACTCATCAAGCCTCTAGATATATTCATTAAATCTATATATTAGAGGAACACCTCAAAAGGTGAACCCCCAAATAGATCTATCAATTCCCTAGATCAGTGGGCCTTGGGAGGAGAGGAACACCCCATGTTTGAACCCCCTAATAAATGGAATATTCCTATTACTACACCTTAAACCTGTGTATAAAAGGCTTCCCATATGCTATATTATCAAAACCATTTCATAAAAACCATGATTTAATTTTTTTCATAAATCCATTTCAAAATGATTTGAAAATACCTTTTCTATTACCAAAACAAGGGGAAAATCATATTTTCTCAAAAACCCATTTCCACACACATAAATAAATCATGCCAATTTATTTATAAAACAATTTATAAAACCAGATAAATATATTCAATCCAAAATAGGCTGGATACAAAACCACCTACCACAAAATCTATTTTCACATTCCCATAACAGGATCCACCAAGAATAAAGAAATACAAGGGCAACAATGGAGGCCCAGAGATTGATTCCTATGTCTTAGAATCACATACTACAAGCAAAGAAGATGGTGTAAAGTATAGATCATGAAAAAAACTAAAATAAAATGCACTGCCACACTACAAACAATAAATGATTAACCCCCGAAAGAATATCACACCATGTATATATAAGGAATTACATCACAAGATCAACATATATGAAAACATAGTACAACGGTGCTACTAAGATCAAGGGAAATGAATAAACAAATAGATCACATAACTAAAGAGATGTTACACAACAATTCAGATTATCAATCACTGAATGAAGTGATCTAAAAGGAGACGAGGTCCCCAAAATTGATTGGGAGAGCTCCTAGGATGAGAGAGAAGAGGTTTCATCCAAATAAAATAATCAATCACCCATGTAGTTTCTAAAAAATCATAGTGTAATTCATGATTAAAACATACCACTAAAAAAACATTACATTAAAAATATCTATCCCAACCATTTCATGGAATATAAAATTTTCACGGTGTAATATTTTCACACCTTGAACCCAACTAATGACATCTTCCTGACAACCAATACATGATGTGAAAAATTTTCATGTGTAATAATTTCATTACTTTTAATCATTTCTTGATGTAAAATCACCCAGTAGACTACAAACAGTCTAGATTCTGATCAAAATATCAAGTCAAAAATGATGTTCTCCAAACATAGTGATAACCTTTTAAATACATTAAATCATTTATACTTAAACACCATTAATTCAAACAAACTTACATCCTTGAAAATTATGTCATTTTCCATATAAAAGGATCTCCATATTCAAGAGTCCCAAAAATAACCCAAACAAAGATGATAATGAAAAGTGATATGGGATATACATGAATGTGGTTAACTGGAAGATACAAACTCCCCACCATATGACTTTATGTCCTTGGGAATTCATGAGGAAGAATGATGTCTGTAAAGATGTGATTCCCCCACTCCCACATCAATGAATCATGCTCCAAAGTATTGTTAGAATCTGATCCATGTAACTATAACACTCAGACCAACAAAATTGGCTTCCCATGTAAGACATTCACTTGAGATTCATTGATTTCCACTGGTTTCTCTATAATAGAAACATATGGCTCAAAATCAATATCTTCCCAACTCAGAACATAAGAGTGATTGGGATGGTATTTTCTAAGCATTGATATGTGGAAAAAATCATGAATTCCCATCAAATTAATTTGAAATTCCAACCGATATACAAACTTCCCAAAGTCAACCAATGACCTCAAATGGTTCAACATATCTCAAATCCAACTTTACCTATTTTTTAAGATGACAGTGACCCAACTGAGGAGAAAATTTCAAGAAAACCCAAACACCAATAGAAAACTCCAAAGAACAATACTAATGATATTCATATGATTCCATTATACTATGAGATATAACCATATTCCAACATATATCATCAATCCTCATCGACATCCCCTTAATTATACTTGGTTCCACTAAAGGGGCCTAACCTATCACTTCCCAATAATGAGGTAATCTGCATGGGAGTCCATACAATGACTCGAAAGGATCCATTCTAATAGACGATTGATAACTATTTTTATAGGAAAAATAAAAGTTTCCCAGATGTCTATCCTATGATCCACCAAAATCAAAGATGTAGGTGTGAATAATATCCTCTAAAATCTAAATAGCACACTGTTTTTGGCCGTCTATTTATGGTTGGTAAGATTTTTTTCTCCTAACATGAGTCATCATTTACTCTTGGAGACTCCTCTATAACCTTAAAGTAAACCTAGGATACCATTCTTAAAATATGGTAGAAGGAACCTGATGTAACTTCATGACCTCATGCACATAAATCTTACCTAGATCATTAACCTTTATGGTGTCCCTAGTTGGAATGAAATGATCTAACTTTTTCAATTGATCAATCACCACTGAGATAGTATTCCTCCCTCTAAGAGTCCATGGTAACCCAACAATAAAGTACATGGACACCTTATCCCATTTCTAAAATGACATCATAAGAGGTTAGAGAAACCCAGAAGGTTTCAGATGCTCTGCCTTTATCTTTTGGAATGTGTAATAATGCGACACATAATATAAAATGTTATGCTTTACACCCATCCACTAGAATCATTGTCTCATTTCATAATACTTATTTGTAGTTCCCATATTAATGGTCAAATAAGAACTATGAAAATAAGAAAAAACTTATCTCCTCATAGAGTCTATGATGAAAAAATGATCCTCAAAACAGATAATAACACCTTAAGAGAGGGACAAATGAGAAATGGAATCGCCACCATATAGGGTTTCTCTAATTCCCTTGAACTTATCTTCATGATTATGAATCTATATAATAGACTCAAGGAGAGATGATGATAACTGAACACTAGTCAGAACAATGCTTAAAACATCCTCCAAAGCATCCAAATAAAACTGAGTGAAGAACTCTATAAGGATTCACTCTTCCTTTGATTCTAGAAAATCTTGTGATGGAAGTTTCCTACTGAGAGATTCTATAGTGACATTCCCCTTATTTAGTGTGTAAGTGATGTTGAAGTAAAATGTATAAAGGTATTCCACCCACCACATTTGTCTAAGATTAAATTATTTCTAAGAAATGATATAGATCAAAATATTATGGTTATAAAATACTGCTAACCTATCCAAAAAAATATAGTGTCGACAAAATTTAAGCACATGAATAACCATATAAAACTCTAAATCATTATTAGATTAATTCTTCTCATGCGATCAAATCCAGAGAGATCTGTAAGACACAACATGATCATCCTTCATAATCATGCAACCCAAAATAGCATCATAATCATAAAAAGTATATACCCCTTATCAGGATTAGGTAAGTTCAAAATAAGAGCCAATGTTAGAATTAATTTCATATCATAAAAAAAGGATGAAACATTGCATCACATATTAATTTCACCACTTTACTAGTAATATCAGTCAAATATGACACCATTATTGATAGATACTTGATGAACCATTAATAATATATAGCAAGATCAAAGAAGCTATGAATCTCAAAGACATTACCTGGATCTTCCCAAGACAAAACAACCTTCACCTTCATTGGATCAACTGATTAACCATGTTCATAAATTACATGACCCAATAACTTCACTTCTTAGATCCATAAATTTCATTTCAAAATATTTCCATACAAATAGTGACTCCTCAAGATTTCTAGAAATAAACTCAAATAGTGCTCATGCTCATGCTTAGATCTCAAATAAACCAAAATATTATCCATGAACACTATCACAAAATTTACAAAATACTCATGTAAAATCCAATTATTCAAATCCATAAAATCTACAGGAGTGTTAGTCAAACCAAACGATAGCACAAGATATTCATAATTCCCATATCTATTTTTGAAATTCTTCTTAAGTATATTAGATTCCCAAACTTTGAGATCATGATAACCTGACCAAAGATCAATCTTTGAAAATTACTTTTCCCATTTAACCAATCAAAAAAATCATCTACATGAGGAAAATGAAACATATTCATGAAAACTACCTAGTTTAACTTCTGATATTCCACACACAATCAGAGTTAACAATATAAATTCTTGGTAAAAATCATAGGGGCTACCTGAGGTGAAACACTAGGGGTGAGTAATACCTTTCTCCAATAGATCATCCAACTAAATCATGATCTATTCCATCTCTTCTTATGTTATAATATAAGAGGGTATCAAAATATTCTTTGTACTTAGAACTAGTTCAATATTAAACTCTACCTCACCCTTTGGAGTAAGACTAGATAAAAATTCTAGTAAAATGTTAGGAAAATACTAAACAATAGTAGGAAGATCTACCACAAAAAGAAATGTCATTTGGATCAACTTCTACAATAGACAATACACCCCCAAGATCTGGGCGGCAATGTCCTTCATGACGCAACCTCACATCCCAATCTCATTGTAACACTCAAGAGATCCCATCGGCCATTATAAAGGAGACACACTGATGATAAAAATAAACCTCATCATGATGAGTGACATGCTAATACATCATGATGATGGAATCAAACCAATCTAGATAATGAATGATAAAATCCCAGGCTAACTTCGTATTGGATATAGATAGTAAAAAAGAAGGACATTGACACCCCTTTTCTTTCCTCTTTCAATGAGGTATCACTAACTCCATAACAAAATATATAAAATTTATTGGATGTTTTAGAATATAAAAAAACTAATAGATAAAAATGAGTGGGAAGAACCTATAACAAATAAATAAATCACTATTGAAGATTCAATAAATATGGTACCTCTCACTGTCATTGGATCCAAATATACCTCTTCCAAAAAATCATCTAATGTGTGAAGTTCATTCACTCCAAAGGCCTATGTCTAGAGCCTTATAGTCTTTGAAGCATCTGACTGCATCATAGTACCCTTTGGAGCTGATGATCTTTGACTATAAAAAGCCATCAACATAGTCTGACAGAAGCTCTACAGATTTTCAAAACTCCCACAACCATTACACTTCTTCATAGGTGCAGAACCAGAACATCGGGTGTGTCCGACATTGACACACTAATAGAAATACAAGGGTACACTATAAGATTTAAATGAAGATGTAAAGGAGGCCTACAACTGAGAACCACCTCCACCACTCCTACAACTATCTTTCCACTACCTCTTTTTCCCATGCGCACCAATTAAGTTACCACAGGGTGGGAGATAAGGGGATAAATAACCAACCTTTCCTGCATATTCATCACTCAAATAATTTCACAATCTATTATATCCACATATTTTGAAATATTTATAATAAATACCTATGATCATATATCTAATTTCAACCTTATAGGTACTTTTGATACATCATCTAGTCATTCTCTATAGCCTCTAGAGAAAAAAACTAGATCTGTGAACTAATTGGTGTATACTAACACTAAACAATGTACCTTCTGCAAATAGAGGAACTCGAGACACTTCACCATCATCAATGACTCTGAAAAATCTTATAGAAGAAGTGAGTCTTGAAACCCTTCTAGTCTATTCCCACATACCTATCCTCCTATACTATGGAATCCCACCATCTCTTACTGGGACCCTCAAGCCTGAACATAACACACTTAACCTTAATACTCTTAGGTGTATCCTAAATAAAAAATATATAACAAATTTTAGCAATATAGTCCTATGCCTATTAATTTTAGTTAATGACCTTAATTTATATTGTCTTCCCATTTAAGAACTCCCATGATTGATCCCTTTCTCCTTCATCTACTAGTTGTACCTTAACAATTAAATTTTCTACTTGTTTTACATTTTGATTTAAAACATGAATTACCAGCATGATAGCCTCCATAAGAGTCTTATATATAGGAATATTACCTTGAGGAGTATCCACTAGACTTAGAGGAATACCACTATTCTCTAAAATATAATAAATTATTATAAAAAATAATAATCTTAGTTTAAACTAGAAAATCATAATATAAAACTGATATTAAGATCTATAACTTGGAATATGAGACACACATACCAAAATCCCATGGTAACTTGAGTTTCATCATGGAAATATATGTCCATTCACTCCCCTCAACCTACCTTTTAAGTCCCAAAAATATTACCTTTAGTATAAAAAATATCCCAAGACAAGGAATCTTGATGATAAATCTCCTTTGATACCAACCTATGATGAACTTGGCCTAGATACCCTCTCAAACTAGTACCCAACAAAAATTTCAACATACTCAAATGTTTTTAAAACCCCATAGGATGGATACTACAACTAGGGAATCAAAAATGTAGCGAATAAGGATTAACATACATGGATATTATATCATTTTAGATGAATATTTAGCACATTACAAAAATACATGTTTGAGGACCATAATAGGTTAGTGTATTTGGAAACTTGGAAACATAATCTTCTAACATGGTGAAATATATTCAACATATCCCTTAAAGATATTCCCCTTTATTACTCCAATTTAAAACTTTTCTTCATAACCTAGGGAAAGAAAACATAAATAAGGGGTGATCTAGGATGCTCAGTAAGGGTAAACAGGGAAATATGCAAGCATAACATGAGAATTTAGGTATGATAACATGATATTAACATTAGAAGACCATACCCTACATATAAAATATAATAATCAAGGGTCATAGAAAAAATATTAGTAGTTAAAAATACATGAATCATAAGGGTGATAAATTATAATAAATCAATCATGAACTATAAGCTCATGTCATATAAGTGTGGAATAATTATAATTATATAAAACCATTTCATGTGTCAAGGTTAACTACCAAGATCATAAACATAGTGGATCAGGACACACCAATTTCCCCTTTTTGGATCAGGTCACACCTGTTTCCCATAGTGGATCAGGACACACCGGTTTTTCATAGTGGATTGTGATGTAGCAGTTTACCATTTTGGATCAGGACACACCTGTTTTCCATATTGTATTAGGACACACCTATTTCCCATTTTTGGATCAAGCTTGTCGACTTGTTTCCCATAATTATATTATGAGATATAAATCTTTACCCAATGCATTGGAGGGAGATATAGGTCCCACATATCACATAATAAAAGCATATATACATGTTCCATAAGATAATAAAACATTCATCATATCATGACCCAAAAAAAGAGATGGGTTTCATAAAGATAATATCATAACCCATGAAATGAAATGGGTATTATAAATATTTCATCATATCATTACCTATGTAAAATAGATAGGTCTCATAATCATTTCTTCAAATCATAACCTGTGAAAAGAAGTTGGTTTCAAAAACATATAACCCATGGAATAGAAACGAGTTTCATAAACATCATTCCATCAAAACATAAACCATTCAAGAAATAATATGAATTTAATTATTGGATCATATCCCTAGTAAAGTATAAACTATAAAAATTTATGTCATATTATATGGAGAAATATTTTTAAATATCAAATGGAAAATTTCTCAAGGAAAATGTCCTTTCTTCAAAAATCTGTTTAATAAAATCATTTCAAAAATAGTTTTCTTAAAAATAAGTCTTTACAGTTTCATTTAAAAAATATCTTTAGGAAAATAACTTTTCCTCTTTAGAAATTTTATTTTTAAAACATAAAGAATTTTGAAAACCTTTTTCTTTGATAACACCTAAAATCTTATAAATATTACTTCAAAACCTTTTGAAAACCTTTTTCCATGATAACTTATAAAATAATATTGAAACAAAATCCTTTAAAACATATAAAATAAGATTGAAAAAAATTAAATCATTTTTCATTGAAAATAATTTTGAAAATTATAAATATATATTAAAAACATTTTTATAAAACATGGTTTTGAAAGAACATAGATTTCTAACCAAAGGTAGAAATAAATATGGATTTTTATTCCAATATTTTATTAATTATATTAAGTAACAAAGAGTAGGAAATGGTAACATCACATGAATATATCATAAATAACTATAGGATAAGATAAATTATAAGTGTTCTTGAGATATGGATCATAATATTTCGTCAATGGTAGTATAATTTTAAACAATTCTGATTAATTATGAGATTATAGTAATAAACTATTACCACTTTGGTAACTTTGAATCATAATTCACAAGAGAGAATAACATTGCATTAAACTTTTAATATCATGAAAATAAGAATATTCATGATATAACATGTCAAAGAGACATTATATGTAATTTCCTAGAAATTAAATGTAATTTTTTTTAATTATATGGGATTATTTCAAGACCATATTCTCAAACGACACCTGATTCCAATACCCTGTGAACCCAAAATATAATTTTGAATGTTTTCTATGTTCATTTAAATAAACGTGGGAGTGGGTTTTTCTAACTTTTAAATCGGTTCTCAGATCAAAAATCCAATGGAACCATTAAACTCAAAATGATGGGATTTTCCTAGAAAGGACCTAACTTTTACCATTCATGGTCGACCATAAAAGATAGTTTACGGACTTTTCAGAAGAAAAATAAAATAACATAAAAAGTTATTTTATTTGTTTCTCTTCACCGTTGAGTGGTGGCATAATAGCACTGCGGTGGTGGTGATGAGGAGATGAAGAGTCACATTAAATGAATCCCATTAATGAGTCTCCTGAATGTGCAGAATAACAACTCATTATTTGAAGCGTAATAGATACATTGTTTCATTAATGAAACAATATAACGATGCAATGACACAGTGTAACAGAAACACTGCAACGCGTTTCTCTTTTAATGAGATGATGTGTTGGAGAATCAGAGCTAGAATTTATCTGACGGATGACAAAAAAATTCTCTCCAATTAAGAACATCAGTGAATTGCTAATGAAAATGAGGCACCTCAAAAAACAGGACCGATGAATGATGAACACATTTTCCTTCCACCCTTCGAAGGATCACTAGCAACGTGGGTGGTAGATCAAGAACGGGGAACGAAGGTGTGCAATGCCAATATTCCCAAACCAATGAATCTATACTAGGTAGGTATTACTTTTTGAAATTTTAATTCTCCATTCTTAATTCTAAAACACCGAATGTGGATCAACCCATGAATAGGTTGATTCACAGATCGCTTGTTCTTGTGGGAGGGAGATTATTCTTGGGGGTTTTATCGGGATTAATTTTGATAGAATTGTAAACATATCCCCACATGTTTTAAAGAAAATCTAACATGGAGGGTGTGATCCGACACTAACAAGGCCTGAGCCCCTCCGGCTTTGTGTGTTCTGGTGTGTCCTTCATGGTTGCAACACCAAATTGACAGAAATGAATTTTTGAGGCCGTAATAGGGAAGATGGAACCCCATGGAGGCCAGAGTTATGGAAGGTCCTAATAAAAGACCATCAGAGTGAAATAATTGGTCCATGGAATATCCCATTGGCACCTGAGGAGGCAACCCATAGTGGTGGATATGGGTGGGAGGCGGCGCACTGAGGCAGGCCACAGTGGTGCAGCAGGAGCCGCCGGCAGTGGGCCGATGGTTGGCGGACAGGGACGCGGCCACCCAACAACATTGGTGGAGCGGGCCATGGCTAGGGCCGCAGCACGATGCGCTTCCACACGGTCCAATGGGGAAACTATGTGGGAAGAGTGGGCGGACGGCATAGCCAGATGTGGCATGCATGAACTGGACACCACCTCACGTCCGAGCTGGAGAAGATCGGCCTGCATAGTGGACATGGTCGGGGGCGTGAATCGGGCCACTGAGCAGCCCTGGATGAAATTAAGTCGGCCCTATTTTGCGGGTCGGGCTAAAAACATAAAATCGAGTCACTGGGCAGCCCGAGATGGGAACAAACTAGCCCACCTATTTTGGGTTGGGCTAGATGGTACTGGGTCGCTAGGTGACCCGGTGTTCCAGACCCCTGATCAAACTGGGTTGGGTCTAGCAAGGCCCAATGGGCCTGGCCTAGTGGTCAGGCCGAACCGGGACAGCCCAGACCTGAACTGGTTTGGGTCAGGTCGGCCGAACCGGGCTAGGGCATGCGGGGCCTTGGGTCGGGTTGGTCGGGTCGGTCTGATCGGGTCAGACCGGGCCCAGACACAACCTACCCCTATTCACTAAAACGTCGATATCTTTTAGGCCGAGCTTCCGTTTGATGAGATATTTATGGAATTGGAACCCTCTCGATGAGGAGATTATTTTGAAATTCTTGAATGAGGATTTAATGGAAGTTGAAATATGAATAATGGATTGAGGAGTATATTCTCTTGAAATCAAGTGTGCTACGTGCAGGAATCATGTGACTGGTTGAGACCCAGAGACTACTGATTAGCGGGCCCAAGTGACCCTATATTCTTAGAATAAAAGTGACCATGTGTGGATCATATTGACGAAACCCTATGTGGATCAGCTATAAGCGACCCTATGTGGATCAGCTACAAGCGACCCTATGTAGATCAGCTCTAAGCGACCCTATGTAGATCGGCTACAAGTGGCCCTGTGTGGACCAGCTATGATGGCCTAAGTGGGAAGTGGCTCTGTATGACCTAGAATACCTACGGTACTCATCAGGGATGAGTACCTCAGTAGTCAATGGTGTTTAATGTTATTAATGATAGTCTTGCTTTCCGTACCTTAGATTATACCTCTGTGAGTTGTCATTCTTCGTTACCATGATTCGTGGTTTGCTTTGTGGATGGCTTTGTGGACTTTTTTGTTTTAGCTGCTACTCTATACTTACCCATCAGGTGGGGTTTTCAGTATATGACTTTCCAGAGATCTTTTAACTTTATTATTTTTAGTTTGTCTTTTATTGGGTTTGTATTATGACCTATTTTGCCTATAGCTTGTACCTTTACTCAGTGGTTTTTTAGTGGAATGTATATTTTTATTTCCATTTTTTTGGATATGGTTGTGTGTGTGTGCATATAGGTACACAGAAAAATTCCTCCCACTTACATATTTACACCTTTGATTCTATTCACCAACCCCTGGCCTTTGGGATGTGGGCTTGGGGGATTCAAGGCATGGGCCTTAGGGTACGGGTCTTGAAAAAGTGGTATCAGAGGGGTTCGATTATACCTCAAAGACTGGGAGTTTGTTGTTTTGTTTTTAGATAATAGTGATAAATGTTTCAAGTTTGGATTTCAGATTCAGGGAGTCTAGTGTTAGTGCGGAGATTGATGTATCCATACACAAGGACCTTGATTTTTTTCTTTTCAGCTCTACACATAAAAACATTGGTTACATGCATCATATAGGAATTGATTATTTCCTCATTTTCTTCTTAAATCAAATTCATCTCACCAGATATAATCTACTGACTGTGGTACATCTTGATCTATTTTTGGATACCTCCACGCAGAAAGCTATCTAGGATTCCAATATGTGATCTTGAGGATATCCTGCCTAGATATGAGGCGTCAGTTTAGGGACAAGTGTTATAGATGGCCTCACCGGGTGGTGGGCCAGTGTTACCACCACCCATTGATCAGAAGTTACTATTGATGCTACCAGTGAAGGAAACATGCAAACTCAGTGCCTTGCACGAGTTTCAGAGATAGAGAACTCCTAGGTTCATGGGGGAGACAGATCCTCAGGCCGCTGAGGACAGGATGGAGGTGGTGACGTGGTTCTTCCGCTTAGTGAGGATTCCAATTTACTAGGTGGTGATCTTAGCTGATATTCTCTTTTAGGGCTCGGCATGTCTATGGTGAAACTTCATGATTAATACTCATGATGACATGACCCTTTTTTGGGATGACTTCAAGTGGATTTTCCGAGTGGATTTCTTCCCCCACGACCTTGCACTCAGTGTGCATACAAGAGTTTATTCGCCTACATCATGGAAACATGTTAGTGGCTGAGTACTCTGTGAGGTTTATATATCTCTCCCACTACTCTACGGATATGGTATGAGATCCTTTCTTCAGGGCCCGAAACGTTGAGTAGGTACTTAGATGAGAAATCAGGGCATTGGTGATTTCCCTTAGCATCCCCACTTAGGATGGAGTTCTAGAGAGAGCTCTATTGGTAGAGAGCTTGCTTGTATAATAGGAACCGACGGTGTGAGATACCACCGAGTGATAGTTGGTCAAGTCATCCATGGAGGGTAGCTGATAGATGACATAGAGGTCAAAGCGGGCTAGAACATTCAGAGGGTGACCCCAGGACACAAGATTCGTGGTGCGAGGCCACCGGGGTGGCAGGGGTCAGCAGAGGAGTAGGGTGTGCTACTCATGTAGTGGGTAGGAATACATGGCTCATGACTACTCGACCCACAACACAAATGATCAACGAACAGTAGAGGGGCCTCCAAGGTAGAGGTAGAGGTTCAAACAAGGAGTTTCATAGGGTGTTGGATGTCTTAGAGGAGTAGGTCGATCAGCAGGCGGTGGTAAATGGTTCGAGGTACTACCACCACAACCCCCAGGTGGTCCACCATAGCCTTAGAGAGCAAGTGGATAGGGGTGAGCTCATCTTTATGCAGTAGAGTCCTATGACCACGGTGCTTTGGAGATGATTATAATTAAAATATGTTTCTTCTCTACCTTAGATATAGTTCATATAGACATAGGTTTCAATCACTCTTTCCTTTTCACAGACCTCGTTTGAGTCTCGTAGATTTTGGTGGAGTCGTTGGCTCGATCTTCACAATTAGAGACTCCTACGGGAGGGGATTTGAAGATTACAAATTGGTTCTGATAGTGTGAGCTTACTCTTGGAGGTGAGAGCTTAAATTGGGATATCCTAGTAGTAGCATCAAGGCTTTACGATGTCATCTTGGGCATGGACTAGTTATCCATAGTTCATTCTGAGATCGACTGTCTTAGACATAGAGTGTGGTGTGTCTATGAGTATGGGACTAGGTTTTCCTTCACTGGTGAGAGGGGAACTCTTGAAGAATAGTAAAAAAATTATTAGAGGAGGGTGCATTAGATAACTCACCATTTGGCTAGCCTCACCCTAGGTTTGGTGGATGAGAGGATCCCTCGCTTTTCTGTAGTGGTGGAAGAGTATAAAGACATCTTTCCTGAGGATGTTTTGGGGATACCTCTTTAAAGGGAGGTAGACTTATGCATCAACCTATGCCATGGTACGACAACTATATCCACACAAAAATATCAGATGGATCCAGTGGAGCTTCATGATTTGAGGGTATAGCTAGAGGACTTGCAGGAGAAGGGCTTCATGAGGCCCAGTTTTTCACCATGGGCAGCCCCAGTGTTGTTTTCCAAGAAGGCAGATTGAAGCTTGAGGCTATGTGTGGACATCCGGAGTTTGAACTAGGTGAACATGAAGAAAATGTATCCACTACCAAAGACTGATGACCTCTTTGATCGACTAAAGGGAGTGAGGTGGTTCTCAAAGATAGATCTCAGATCAGTTTATCACCAACTTCGGGTATGGGATGAGGATGTACCAAAGACAACCTTCAGATGCCGGTATGGCCACTATGAGTTTTTGGTGATTACATTTAGTGTCACCAATTCCCAAGTGGTGTTCATGGGACTCATTAAAAGTATATTTCAGCCTTACCTTGATCATTTCATGGTGGTCTTCATTGATGACATCTTGGTGTACTTGGTGTCAGAAGAGGAGCACGTTACACATCTGCGAATAGTCCTAGAGACACTATAAGAGCAATAAATTTATGGGAATCTCTCAAAGTGCTAGTTGTGGATTTGAAAGGTCCACTTTCTTGGATACATCATCTCAAAGGCTATATTTTTAGTGGATTCGGTGAAGATAGAGTCAATGCTTACTTGGTATCCACCTAGGAGTGTGACTAAGGTGTAGATTTTCTTGGGGTTGGCCGGATACTATGGGAGGTTCATGCTTGACTTTTCCAGATTAGAATCACCCTTATCAGCTTTGACACAAAAGGGAAAACCCTTCATGTGGAAGGAAAAGTTTCAGAAGAGTTTCTAGGAGCTGAGGTGGAGATTGATGAGTGCCCCCATATTGAGACTACTAGAGGAGGGCATTGGGTATGTAGTTTTCTGCAACGCAGCAGGGACCAAACTGGGTTGTGTCCTGATGTAGGAGTAAGTAGTGATCACCTACAGTTTATGGAAGTTAAGGCATCATGAGTAGAACTATAAAACCTATGACTTGGAGTTAGCAGTAGTGGTCTTTTCTTTGAAGATGTGGTGGCACTAATTGATGGGTGAGCGGTTTACAGTCTACTCCGACCACAATAGTTTCAAGTATATCTTCTCCCAAAAGGACCTGAACTTGAGGTATTGGTTATTTCTAAAGTTCCTTCAGGACTATGACTTCAAAATAGTCTATACTACTGGGAAGGAGAATGTGGTAGAAGGTGCACTCAGTAGGAGTTCCAGTTTGTATCTTCTGAGTGAGGTGACAGAGCAGCTAGTCGAGATGTAGATATTCTTCATGGATGTTGATGGAGTAGCTTACCTTCAGTCTATGATTGTCACTCCCCCGCTCTTATAGTAAGTTAGGGAGTCATAGCTAGTGGATGTTGACTGTGAGGCCTGACATGCTCAGTTATCCTCAGGACAGGCTCCTGTTGGAATTTTGATATGTATGGAGCATGTCATACTTTTCAGAGGGTGCACCATAGTACCAGAAGAATTGTAGGATGATTTATTTAGGAAGTTGCATATATATCCTTTGGTGGTACACCCATGTGTGGAAAAGATGTACCAGGATCTCTAATGTCAGTATTGGTGGCCATGGATGAAGAAAGTGGTTACCGAGTTCGTTTCATAGTGCCTCACTTGTCAGAAAGTAAAGGTTGGGCATCATGTTTCAATAGGCTTGGCACAACCACTTGAGGTACCAGAGTGGAAGTGGGATGGTATCTCGATGGAAATCATGATGAGATTACCACACACGTCCAAGGTCCATTCTTCTATCTGGGTGATCATTGAATGACTCACCAAGTCAGCTCACTTCTTACCCATCTAGGAGCAAGGATCGGTAGAGGGATTAGGACACATCTACGTCTTGAAGATTGTGTGGATTCACGTGATTCCCTTGATGATCGTCTCAGGCTATGATGCTCGCTTCACATCCTGGCTGTGGAAGGGATTCACTACTGCAAATATGGCCTTTATCAGTGCTATAAAAGGGCATTAACAGCGCTACAAAATCATTGTTAATCAATGAGAAGATAAGGGGGAGTCCCTTTTATTAGTTCTCAGAAAAGCGCTGATAAAGGCCCCTTTTATCAGCACTAAAAAAAGTGTTGATAAAAATATTCTTTATCAGTGCTTTTTTTAGCACTGATAAATGTCAAAAAAAAAATAAAGTTAAAAAGAATTTATAATATGGGGATCTTTTAACAGAACATGACCCCCTATCAACGCTAGGTGGAGCCCCCTCCCTCTCACTACACACTACACTAATCCACGCAACCCCCTCCCCACTTACCCCTACACGTGTGCCCTTGATTTCACCAGAACTCGAACCTGAGACCTCCCCCCTTGTGTGTCTACACCTTTACCACTATTCTATTTAGTTTTTTTCTCCATTTAATGATATATCTATTTATATATATATATATAGTTATATTTATTCGTATATTAATATAGATTCATATTAATATAAATATATCTAGTTATATTAATACATATATATTTATTCATATATTAATATATATATATATATATATTCGTATATTAATATATATATATATATTTGTATATTAATATATATATATATATATATTCGTATATTAATATATATTAATATATATTTATATATATTTTTAGTTATAATTTTTTATCCATTTATTTATTTGTATATTAATATATATTTATAATATTAGTTTTAAATACATTTAAAAAATATGTTTTTTAATGTGTGTTTATAAATAAATAAATACATACATATATACAACACACACACACACACACATGTATATATATACAAATAAATACATATATATGTGTATCTGAAAATCCATAGAATGTTAAAACGACCATAACTTCTAATCCAGAAGTCTGTTTCAACTCCACAACCAGTAAAATCAAAGAAAATGAAACAATATTTGATATGATATGTGGTATAGTCCTAGAGTACATCCAGATCAGAAGTTATAGCTGTTTGAATGTTAAAAAATCGGGGTATCCCTATTAAAAACTCAGTTTTGGATGCCTTATGGGCCTTTTCTTGGCTCGAAATATGTGACAGAAGGTTCCCTTCAATCATTAGCACGTAGATCTCATCACATGATTTGATTTGATATGATTTAGAGCTCAAACAGACACCCGAATCAAAAATTATGGTCATTTGAAGTTTGAATTACATTTTCAACTTATTTTAGCTCTTTTATTAATTTTTTTTTTACTTTTTTTGTCTTGAAATTGTTATTAAATGATTATTAGTCGATGATAATTAGAAAATTTTTAATTAATAATATTTTTTATAATATTTTAAATTTATTTTCACTAAATTTATTATATATTAAATGTAATAGTATATTTATACTTATCTAAAACATATTTCAAAATTATATATTATATTTATATTAATATAAATATACTTATATATCAATATATTATTTTTCATGATTTTTTTTGAAATATACACTTTATCAGTGCTAGGAAAAATTACTGATAAAGCCCCCATTTATCAGCGCTACTAAAAAAAGCACTGATAAAGGGGTCCCCTTTAACAGTGCTAAAAAAGGCGCTGATAAAGGGTTCCCCTTTAAAAACACTTTTTTTAGTGTTATTAAAGGGTGGAACTGCATAAACTTGGTTTTGTGGTAGTGAATACAGGAGGTGCTTAGGACTCATCTATGCTTGAACACAGCCTTTCACCCCCAGACTAATGTCCAAATGGAGTAGTCCATATAGACCTTGGAGTACATGCTTCATGCATGTGTTCTTGATTTTGGTTGTAGTTGGGAGTACCACCTGCCAATGGTGGAGTTTGCATATAACAACAACTATAAGTCCACCATTTGCATGGCACTGTTCGAGGATTTATACGGGAGGCCTTGCAGATCACACCTATATTGGACAGACCCATGGGAGTCATCACTCATGGGTCTAGAGTTGGTATGGGCTATCACTAAGAAGGTGCAGATCATCCAAGAGTGGATGAGGACTAAACAGAGCAGGCAGAAATCCTATGACAACAAGAGACAGAGGCCCTTGGAGTTCGAGGAGGGAGACAATTTTTTCATTCAGGTCTCACCCTGATTGGTATTGTGGTTATTTTTCTGGGGTATAAATTTATCTCTGACATTATATACACCTTATAAAAGAATATAGGTGCATAATATAACATGTGTCTCAAAGAAAGAAAACTAATACAAAATTACCTAAACGATTTGGTAAATTTCAAAACATAAACCCCATGAATGAGATATCATGAAATAGATATGTAAATACCCATAAATTGAGTTATATGTATCATATAATACATTCATGGGTATTATATACACCAAACAAAAGAAACAAGTGGCGAACATGGCATGTATCTCACAGATATAAAAAGTGAGATGAGAAAACCCTTACTACTTGAGTAATCATGATACCAATGAAATAATAACATCAATTAAAAAATTTAATATAATTAAATAAATGAAATTAATGATATAATTTTTCATATAGAAGTATATATACCATACAATATAAGCGAGTGGTGAATATGACATATATCTCAGGGAAATAAAAAGTGTGGTGAAATTCCTTTACCTTAAGTCTTGAATTTCTAAATACTATTTTAAATATCCTATATAATAAGTATAATTTTTTTAGACATATACCATATAACCATATTATCATATATCATATCATATATTATTTGATTATGACTTTATATTACCCTTTTATTAACAATTTTATGTTAATGTTACGTTTTGGGTAATATCTGCTTTGTTTTCCATGTATGTTTTGAATTTTTATTCTTGATCCTCTTACTCGGATCATTATTTAATCATTTCAAGAATTTAAAAAATTATTTATATATCTTATATATTCAATATATAAATATATTATAATAATTTATAAAATATATAAATATGAAATGTAATACATCGTTCAGGGAGATGGTAGGCCTTACGTACGTATGAACGTTGTTTATGTTTTCTTAACATATTGAAAGAAAAAAAGTAAATGAAATATATGTATATATATATATTATAATTATAGTAAAATTATTATTTCATATATATCATATAATTTTACCAAACACATCCTTAATACATTTCATGTAAAGTGTGAAAGAATCACATCGTTTTGAGGAGGTGATTTTCCACACATCCACAAACGAAGTTATCGCATTTACACAAAATGGAAATCATGAAGGTAAACATAATATAGTAATTAAATAATAATAAATAAATTATAATTATAATATATATAATATAAAAATATATTTTCCATCACAATACCCAACCATGATAGGTTGTAAAATAAAAAGGGACAACATCATTTTATGAGGTGGTAGTTCACCGTATAGAAGAACGGTAAGTTTGTTACCCATTAGATGGTAGTGTGTGTAATTTTATGTTGAAAACCTATAATAACAAAATATAAGTATATTTTTTATACTAAGGTTCTAATATAATCATGTAATAATAATATTTTAGGGGGTGGAGAATGAAAATAAAACAAAATATCTTAAGGAAGGATGTTACCACTACTTTGGGTATCTCCTTTTGGTTTGCACCAAAGGGATTCCTTGGAAAGATTTATTACCAAATAGAGGATTTTGGGAAAAAGGTATGGATTTTGGAAGGATATTTGGTTAGATTTTTTCTGAGAAAAAGTTCTTGAGGGGTGAGAATAAGTGTGAGGGGTGAGTTCCTTTTTATAGTTGAGGAGTGGCATTCTTATAAATTTTTAAAAATAGAATTCCACCCATGTTTTTCCATGTAAAGTGGATTAAATAATGCTAAAAGGACTATAAGAGGGAGTATAGGTTATAAATAGGAACATATAATGGATTTCAACCAATTTTATAGGTCATTTTGGGCCTTAATTTTAAGGTTTAGTGCTTTGTTAAGCTAATTTTTCTCTTAATCGTTGTAATCAATTTTAATCACTTTCACAAATATTTTTGGTAAAAAACTAAGTTGATATTATTAAAATTATAAATTATTATTCCTAAAAATATGGAATCCTTTTTTTTAATTTTAATCTCATAACTAGTAGAAATTAATTTAAATTTAATCCTGGATATGGGACCATAAAGAGAGTTTTTAAAGTAAAAATGTTCAAAAGTTTTAAAGGTTTTTATGTCCAATTTCAATATGAGATTGATTCAAATGAACTAAATTGGATTAATTTATTTAAATTTTATCTAATAAAACTTTAAAATAAATTCAAAATATAATTTAACCCTGTAAATGTTTTATATGAAAAAGTAGTTTTGAATTAAAATTCAGTGTTTTTTTACTATTCATCAAAAAATGAAACTTCACAGAAAAATACCAAAGATTTAACCAAAGTAAATTTTGATATTTTGATTTCAAAAATTGAATTATATTTTTTAAAATAAAAATTATAAAAGTTTCAAAATTTATATTTAAAATGTGTTCACCATTAAAAGGTGGTAAATTTTCCTTTTAGAAAAATACATATTTTTATTCCTAAAATTGGATTTATTCTTATCTTATACCTATCAGATCTATTGGATGAGTATAAAAAATATTTATTTAATATATAATATATAAATTTTATTGAAAAAAATAATAATAAGTGTTTTGTTTAATTTATTGAGATAAAATTTCATTTGTATATAAAAAATAGTTTTCTTAGAAAAGTAATTTCTTTATTTTCAAATACTTATTTTATTCACTTCTACTAATAAATAACCAAAGTATTCATTTTATATAAATTTGTAAGGAATATTTTCATTATTTAGTTAATCTTATTCATAAATTCCATTCTAATATCTATGTGGTAGGTATAATAATAATTTAATATTATTATTAATAGTATATTGTAGTTTGGTAAAACTCATCCTTGCATGTTACGCAAGCTATCTAAAGAACTCGAAATTGTGTGTAAAACAAGCCAAACATAATGTTTCATGTACCTAAATTTAATCTAAGTATTGTGTGTAGTAAAATATTGAATTGGTTCTGCATATAATGAAATCAAAACTTAGTTCTTTCATATAAAAAAATGTGTATTCAGGGTTATGGGAAATGAAAAATATCAACAAGATTAAATTAATTTGAAAAAAAAATAATAAAATATTAGGGTGTTACAAACAATAATTATAAATAATTATTTCTCCAAACCTGAATAATAAAACAAGAAATATATATATATATATACACACACACACAATAGGAAGAAACAAAATATTAGTAAATAAGAAATATATGTCATATCAAATGTGAAACAACAGAAGTGATAAATCTCAAAATTATCTAAACAAACTCTAAGATAAAAGTCCAAAATCAATGGAAAACTAAAAAAATAGTGACTCCATGTGATATCATTAGAAACTCCCACCATATCACCACCGGTTACCCATTCTCAGCTAATAGTTACCTTTCTGCCTCAATGTGGTGCATTACCTTTCCTTACATTAAATGACATAACATGATATATGCACAACCAAAGGGGTGTGCAAGGTGTGATCTAAATAGGATCAGTAGGATCCCACCCATGTTTATCATATCAAGTATCTTTAAAAAAAATTGAACATTATAGAATCCCTCCATTTTATTACATAACTTTTCAATAAATTTTACAAATAGAGGATCTTTAAAGTCTAGTGTCTTGGAAATCAGGAACAATATACATGAAAACAACATAAAACATTATTATAATCCACTTGAAAGGATTCATCATAAGTTCATTATAATTAAAATTACAGCATCTCATAACCTAAAGACATACATCAAAGGAAAGGGTGAGCAGAAGACCCAGTAAGAAAAGTAAGTGAAACAATTTGCATATGATCTTGAGCGATATCAGTAAGAACATGAAGGATATTGTAAAGGAGTGATAAAGAGAAATATCATAGAAATAATAAATTTAAACATAACTTGAAAATGTGGCTAAAAAATTTAATTTAGACATTCATGAACATATCACCAAGGTTCAACCCCAAGGTATCATAAAAATTACCAGGGTTATTCACCAAGGTATCATGAAACTTGTCATCTCTAGAGATTAAATTATTTACCCAATTAATTAGAGTTATATTAGGGAGAACGATTATTATGTCTTTATTTTCATGTGATCCACATAGATCATAATCAAAAATTTCATAAATAACCCAAAGAAAATAAAATAAATGGGTTTCATTTCAAAATCGTGACATTTTAAAAGTGCTTAAAAACTTGATCGTTATGTCATTTATAACCCATGGAAAAGGAATGAGGGTTATATATATAAAAACTATAAAAAATAAACTATTTTCATGTATTTATGAATACCCCAAGAACAAAAATAGTTTTGGGTATACACATAAATAAAATAATATAATTTCTTGAGAAAAAGGATATAGGTTTTGAGATGAAATTTCTGCAACATAACGGCTATATAACATGGTTTTAGAAAACATTAAAAAGAGAGGAAAAAAGATTCACCCACTCATAAATAACTAATAATATAGTATGGGTATAGAATAAAAAATAAATAATACCATGGTTTGAATATTTTAATGTCATACCACATGAAAAAGAAACTTTAATAAAAAGAGAAGTTGCGATTTCTGTTATGAAAAATTCGGCAGCCTAACGACGTCACTTAAAATTCAGAAAAATAAGTTGATGAGAGTGGAAAGGGTATCTCATAATTTTTACATAAAATAAATAGAAAAAAGGACATAGAATAACATACCCCAATATAATAATATGGAAACTAGAAGACATAACTTAAATGAAGTCATGACTTAAAAGAGGAGGGGGAAAGATTCCCTTACCTTGAAGAAAGCTCAATGGTTGGGACCTTGGGGGGCTTGAGGGAACCTTGGGAGGACTCCTTGGGGGGTAAAAATACCATATATTCATTGAGGAGTAATTTGGAATGAAATTAATGAAGGAATGGGTTGGTATTTTTAGCAAAAGTGAGGGAATATTTTATATTAATATTCACAAGTCGACCATAATTATTACATCATGATTACATCATTAATGATGTCATTAATCACACCGAAACTAAAAACTGTATTTTTACTATTAACCAAAAAACAAAACATTTTATAAAAAACTCATAAATTCACCCTAACCTTATATCAATGCTCTGAATTCAAAAATGAACTCCATTTTTTGAAAAAAAATTCTAATTATGAGATATTTAATTTTTAAGTAAAAACACTATTTACCTGAAAAAATACTAATACTTTACGAATAATTTCTGAAACAGTTATTTACTTATGTTATTATATCACATTACCATTCAAGATGCCTAAATTATATTTATAATTTCTTAAGTGATTTTACTATTCCATTGGTCACAATACTATTCATAAGGGTAATATTACTATTCATACTTTACTATTCACTAAAAATTAAGTTCATCTTATTAGACTCTAAATTTCTTACTCATCACAATTGTAGAAGACCATTTTTTGAAAATAATTTCACATTATTAATTAATTAAAGTATACAAAAATATTTTAAAATACCCTTTTTTACAAATTTCACCAATAATATAGAACTTCTATTAATTCATCCTATATGTATTTTAATATTTGAAATTCAAAAAATTTACCATAATAAGAAATAAAAATTTTATTAATACAAAAGGATTACACAATGTAACTAAGGTATTGTTATATATCCCCTTATAACACTTGCATAAGACCTAAGAGTAAAATGTGCTATGGTGATAGAATCTTGGGGCGGCTCAGACAACATTGCCTGACTGGTGATTTCTATCAGCTTGAACTTCTCTTGAAGGTGATTCCGTTCAAGATTCACATGTTTAAGCTCAGCTTGGGCTTGTTACAGAGTAAATCCTAGTGATAAAACCTCATTCCCAAGCTCTTATAGATGGTCTTTGTATGGCCCAAGTCTACTAGATGAGGCCATCAACTTTTCTATCTGTATTAATTAACCAAGATCACTTGTATTTATAAACAATAATCATAACATTAGAGTTTAGTTTCCAATGGTCATATTGACCAATGGTCATATTGACCAATGGTCATATAATAGTCAAAACTCAACAGTTTCATTTTAATTATACTCGCTTCATTAACTAAATGATATAGTTTTGTTGAGTATAAAATAAAATAACACACAAATTTAGGAAACAAATATTATTCAAAAGTTAGGTTCATTACATTCATACCCCCTTAAGAAATTTCATCCCCAAAATTTTAGCTCATACCCTCAGAAGAGAAAATGTGTGGGTACTTCTTCCTCATAGACTCCTTTAGTTCCCACATGGCTTCTTCACATTTGTGGTTTCTCCACAACACCTTAACAAGGTGGGTAGTCTTGTTACATAGAACCTTGTCCCTATGATCCAAGATCTCCACTGGTTGATCCTCGTAAGATAGGTCATGTTTCTGTTGTACCACCTCTAGATTTAGTACATGTGAAGGGTAGGGTATGTACTTCCTTAAGATGGATACATGGAAGATATCATGAACTTGTGCTATATTTGGATGGAGTGAAAGTTGATAGGCCACTGCTCCTACGTGATCAAGGATTTCATAGGGGCCAATATACCTAGGAAGAAGCTTCCCTTTCTTCCCAAACCTCATGACTCTCTTCCAAGGTGAAATTCAAAGAATGACTTATTCACCAACATCAAACTCCAAGTCACTTACATAGTTGTCAGCATAGCTATTTTGCCAACTCTGAGCAGCCTTAATGTGTTGTTGAATGGAATAAACCTTTTCTATCATCTCTTGCACAAGATCATGCCCAAGAAGCTTTCTGTCACTAGCTTCATCCTAACAAGTAGAAGTTCTACATCGATTCTCATATAGAGCTTCATAGGTTACCACTTGAATTCTCGGGTGGAAGCTATTGTTGTAAGAGAACTAAACTAAAGGTAAATGTTGATCCCATCCTCATTTAAATTCCATTTATCATGTTCTTAGTATATCCTCGAGTGTTTGAATAGTCCTTTCAGATTGGCCATCAGTTTGGGGGTGATAGGTTGTACTAAAATTAAATTCAGTACTCATATCATGTTGAAGAATTCTCCAGAATTTTGATGTGAACCTTGGATCATGATCAGATATGATAGAAAGTGGAACTTCATATATCCTTACCACTTCCTTCAAGTAAATCCTGGCACATTGATCAAGAGAGAAATCTACCTGAATAGAGATAAAATGGGCATTCTTGGTGAGGCGGTCCACAATAACCCGTATCACATTGTTTCCTTTTGAAGTTCTTAAGAGACCAGTGATGAAGTCCATAGTGATATTGTCCCACTTCCATGTTGGTATGGGTAGTGGATGCAATACCCCTCTAATAATTTGTCACTCTACCTTCACTTGCTAACATACCAGGCACCTTGAAGTGTAGTCAACAATCTCCCTTTTTGTATTATCCCACCAATAATGATCATTAAGGTCTTTATACATTTTTTTACTCCTAGGATGTATAGAGAACATAGAGATATGGGCTTCATCCATCATCTCATTATTTATTTTCAGAATAGATAGAACACATAGTCTTGTATGAAATTTTAATACACCTTCTTGACCAATATTGAACTCAGGAAACTTCTCATCCTTTACATCCTCAAACTTCTTTTGTAACAAAGGATCTTCTTTCTGGGCTTTCATGATCTTCAATAGTAATGAAGGTGAGAAATCATTTGGGTTAGGGTTGATGATGTCCCTTCCCTTATAATTCCCATGTCCATCTTTACTAGGTCGTTGATCAAAGGATCTCTTTGAATCCTCATCATCAAAAGAACAACTAGGTCTTTTCTGATTAATGCATCAGCAACTTTTTTTACTCTTCCAAGATGATAATAAATTGAACAATAATAGTCTTTAAGAAGTTCCAACCATCTCCTTTGTCTCATGTTCAATTCCTTTTGTGTGAAAAATATACTTCAAACTTTTATGGTCTATGTATATATCACATTTCTCCCCATAAAGATAGTGCCTCCATATCTTTAGAGAAAAAAGGACCATATCTAGTTCTAGATCACACGTAGGATAGTTCTGCTCATGAGTCTTCAAATATTGAGATGCATAAGCAATGAATTTTTCGTTTTTCATGAGGACGCACCCAAGACCTTTTAGAGATGCATTGCTAAAAATAATTAATCCTTCTCCACTTGAGGGAAAATTTAGCATAGGTGTAGTAACAAATCTATTCTTCAGCTCTTGGAAACGTTCCTCACACTTCTTTTTCTAGATTAACTTTACCCCTTTTTGAGTTAACTTGGTTAATGGATTATAAAGTAATGAAATTTTTTTCAAAAACCTTCTATAATATCCCATTAATCCAAGGAAACTATGAATCTCAGTTATTTTTGTAGGCTAAGGCCACTCTTCTACAACTCTTGTCTTTGCAGGGTCAACTGTGATTCCTCCATTGGTTACAATGTTCCCAAAAAAAGTAACTTGTTGTAACCAAAATTCACATTTTCTGAACCATCAAAAAATCCTCTCCTTCCATAGAGTTTGAAAAATAACCCTTAGATGATCCTCATTCTCCTCACAACTTTCGGAATATATCATAATATCATCAATAAAAACTACCAAAAAGTTATCAAGGTAGTACTTAAAGACTCTATTCATTAAATCCATAAAAATAGAAGGTTCCTTATTTAGTCTGAAGGGTATAACAACAAACTCATAATACCCATATCTTGATCGAAAAGAAGTTTTTGGAATATCTTCTTTCTCTACCCTCAATTGATGATAACCAGCTCAAAGATCAATCTTAGAGAATAATTGAGCCCCACGAAGTTGGTCAAATAAGTCATCACTTTTTGGAAGAGGATATTTGTTCTTCACTGTGATCTCGTTCAGTTCTCTATAATCAATACATAGCTGTATTGATCCATCCTTCTTCTACACAAAGAGAACAGGTTCTCCCCAAGTAGGTACTCAGTCAAATAAACCCCTTCCCCAAATGATATTGGAGTTGTTTCTTTAATTCCTCCAAGTCCACATTTCCCATCCTATATGGGGTCTTTGATATCGGATGGGATCTAAGTACGAGTTCAATGGAGAACTATTCCTCTCTTTCTGTGGGAGGTTCGGGTAACTATTTAGGAAATACTTCAATGTATTCCTAGATTATGGGGACATTTTCTATCCTTATACTCTCATTTCTTTCTTTTTCTTCACCGATCAACCCCATAAAGAAGGATATAGGAGGTTATTCTATACATAGATCTAGTTGAGATATCTCTCCATGAAAGATAACTGTATGTTTTCCATTCAAAACTACTGATATTTCCTTGATTTTGCATTTGATCATAGAATTATAATTTGAGAGCCAGTCCATCCCTAGTATAATGTCGAATTCCAGTATGGGAATGAATAATAGATTTTCAATAAGATTATTCTCATTAAAGTAAATAATAGAGTTTCTAAATAATGACGATGCTTGGATAATCCCACCAGGAGTCTTGATTGATAACTCTACTTTTAGAAAATCGGGGGTTGATTCTAAATTCTTTACAAACTTGGAGGAAACAAAGGAATGAATAGAACTAGAATCAAACAAAGTACTTGATATCTTTGAGAGAACAATAAGAGTACCTACCACCACATCATTTGGTGCTTCAATATTAGCCGTAGTGATTGAAAAATATGACCTTCTTCCCTTGGCCTTTGCTGAAGTTGATGGTGATTCCCCTCCACTGCCCTCGGATTTAGACAATGATTAGAAAAGTTCACAAGCATTCCACACTTATAGAATTGGATATCAGGTAGGGCCTACGCCATATTCCCCTTGTTTTTAGTTTTGGGAAGTTGAGGATTCACCTCACTACAATAATTCCATGTGATATGGCCATCTTTTCCACACTTGTAGCACTTCTTACTCCCAAGTAGGTAGTTCCCCAAATGCTTCTTCCCACATTTATTACACGTGGGACGTTGCACTGGCTTACCTCCTCTTCCCCGATCAAAGCTCCTCCCTAATCTTAGATCCATTTATCTCTTCTTTTAATTGGATTTATGAGACCATTTCATCTCACCAAACTTTATTTTAACTTTCATCTCACTCTGTACGATCTTCTCATAGTTTTTATAGTCTTGGTTGGCTAGATTCTTCCGCAGATGAGGTCTTAGTCCACCAAATAATATATTAACCTTCCCATTAGGATCCATGACAAAGCTTGAGGTGTAACAGGAAAGTCTCGTGAAGTTCATCTCATAGCTTCTAACAGATTCATTCTTCTTCTCCTTCAACTCAAGAAACTCCTTCTCCATTCATGTTCTCATAGAACGAGGGAAATACTTATTTAAGAAGATCCCTCTAAATTCTTCCCACTCCATAGCTTCAACCTCCACTCTTGTCCTCATGTTTTTAATTAGTTACCACTGCTGATCAGCTTCTCCCTCTAAGAGATAGACAGGCAGGGTGACCTTCTCTTTCTCTAAATAGTGTATCTCAGAAAAGATCTTCTCTATAGAGCTGATCCACTGTTCAGAAATCAATGGGTTGGTCGATCCACTGAAGTTTAGTGTTCATTGACACATAAAGGACTCAACATAATGTTTTCCCCTTCATGGTGAGATCAGTCTCTCATCTTGATTAAATTTATTTCCCATAACTTGAGTTAGTTGGTTCATCATTATCATGAAAGTTTCCATTCTAGATTCCATTGGAGGGTCGTCAGCGCATGGTTCATTGTGGTCACCATTTGCACGGTTCCTCCTATTGCCCTCTATTTTCTAAAAGAATAAAACCTTAGTGAGAATCTTATTTTATTTATGAATCTTTTAACTATAAAGGATTTTATGTCTTAAAACTTCATGTTTAAACAATTACATTTATCTATAAATCTTTCATAATGATTCATAAAAATCTTGTGATTTACCAAACATATCCCCCCAGGAGTGTTAAAACATGAGTGCAGCAAGGACTGTTGTCATTTACTAGGATACCTCGGGTCAAGCTCGAAACTCCTTATCAGATTTTTCAATCCTAGGTACATCTGTACTAGAGCCACATCCACTTGTTCATATCCAAATATGGATTTATTTTTTCGGAAACTAGTTACTTAATATTTCACCAAAATATGAGGAATTTTTCCTATATTTAAACTTTTCTATAGGGTTCTTCCTAAAGTTTTCATATCCTAATTTCGATAAATAACTAAAATATCCTTTGATACCAACTATGGAATCCCACCATTTTATTACATAACTTTTCATTACATTTTACAAATAGAGGATCTTTAAAGTCTAGTGTCTTGGAAATCAGGAACAATATACATTAAAACAAAATAAAACATTATTTTAATCCACTTGTAAGGCTTCATCATAAGTTCATCCTAAGTAAAATTACTTCATCTCATAACCTAGATACATACATTAAATGAAAGGGTGAGCAAAAGGACTAGTAAGGAAAGCAAGTGAAACAGTTTACATGTGATCTTGAGCGATATCAGTAAGAACATGAAGGATATTGTAAAGAATAATAAAAAGGCATATAATAGAAATAATAACTTGAAAAATAACTTGAAAATATGGCTACAACATTAAATTTATACATTCATGAACATATCACCAAGGTTCATCCCTAAGGTGTCATAAAAATTACCAAGGTTATTCACCAAGGTATCGTGAAACTTTTCATCTCTAGAGATTAAATTATTTACCAAATGCATTGGAGTGATATCAGGGCGCAACTTAATATGTCTTTAATTTCATGTGATCCACATATATAATAATCAAAAATTTCATAAATAACCCAAATATAATAAAATAAATGGGTTTCATTTCAAAATTGGGATGTTTTAAAAGTGTTTAAAAACATGATCTTTATGTCATTTATAACCCATGAAAAAAGAATGAGAGTTTCATGTATGTAAAATATAGAACAAAATAAACACTTTTTATGTCTTTATGAATACCCATATAACTAAAATAGTTTTGGGTATTCACATAATTAAAATAAGATAATTTCTTGATAAAAAGAAGATAGGTTTTCAGACGAAAGTTCTGCAGCATAACGGCTATATAAAATTGTTTATGAAAACATTAAAAAGAGAGGGTAAAAGAGTCACCCACTCATAAATAACTCATAATAAAGTATGGTTTCAGAATAAAAAATAAATAATATCACAGAATGGATTTTTTAATGTCATACCACATGAAAAAAACTTCAATGAAAAGAGAAGTTGCAATTTATTTTACGAAAAATCTGGCAACCTAACGACATCACTTAAAATTCAGAAAAATAAGTTGATGAGAGTTGAAAGGTTCTATCATCATTTGGACATTAAATTAAAAGAAAAAAGGACATAAAAGAACATACCCTAACATAATAATATGGAAACTAGAAGATATAACATAAAGGAAGTCATGACTTAAAAGAGGAGGGTGAAAGGTTCCCTTACCTTGAAGAGTAACTTCGAAAGATCAAAGGTTGGGACCTTGGGGGGCTTGAGGGAACCTTGGGAGGAATACTTGGGAGGTAAAAAGACCATAGATTCGTTAAGGAGGAATTTGGAATGAAATTAATGAAGTAATGGGTTGTTATTTATAGAAAAAGTGAGGGAATATTTTATTAATTTCCAAGGGACACCTCATTAGTGGTATTTGCAAAACCATGGGCTTGACCATGGTATTTTCACATGGTATTGGCCACTCAACACACCTCATAACATATATTACTATTAAAAAGTCTACCAGAATCATTACATCATGATTACATCATTAATTATTTCATTAATCACACTGAAACACAAAACTATATTTTTACTATTCACCGAAAAACAAAACATTTTATAAAAATCTCATAAATTCACCCTAACCTAATATCGATGCTCTGAATTCAAAAATGAACCCTATTTTATAAAAATAATTTTTTAATTATGAGATATTAAATTTTTAAGTAAAAACACTATTTACCTAAAAAAATACTAAGACTTAACTAATAATTTATGAAACAGTTATTTATTTATGCTATTATATCACATTACCATTCAAGATTCCTAAATTATATTTATAATTTCTCAAGTGAGTTTATTATTCCATTGGTCACATTACTATTCATAAGGGTAATATTACTATTCATATATTACTATTCTCTAAAAATTAAGTTGATCTTATTAGACTTTAAATTTCTTACTCATCAAAATTGTAGAAGACCTTCTTTTAAAATCATTTCACATTATTAATTATTTAAAGTATAAAAAAATATTTTAAAATACCCTTTTTTCCAAAATTTTCCAATAATCTGGAACTTCTATTAATTCATCCTATATGTATTTTTACTTTTGAAATTCACAAATTTTTCCATAATAAGAAATAACAATTTTATTTATACAAAGTGATTACACAACATAACTAAGGTCTCATTACATAGCCCCTTATAACACCTGCATAGGACCTAAGAGTAAGATGTGCTATGGTGATAGAATCTTGGGGAGGCTCAGAAAATATTTCCCGAGTGGTGATTTCTATTAGCTTGAACTTCTCTTCAAGGAAATTTCGTTCAAGCTTCACATGTTGAAGCTCATCTTGGGCTTAGTCCAGAGAAAAGCCTAATGATGTAACCTCCTTCCCAAGCTCTGATAGATGGTCTTCTTACAACCTGAGTCTACTGGATGAGGCCATCGACTCTTCTTTCTATATTAATTAACCAAGATCAATTGTATTTATAAACAATAATTATAATGTTAAGAGTTTAGTTTCCAACGGTCATATAAACCAATGTTTATATTGACCAACAGTCAAAACCTAATAGTATCATTTTAATTATACTCAATTCATTAATTAAAGGATATAGTTTGGTTGAGTATAAAATAAAATAACACGCAAATTTACAAAAAAAATATTACTCAAAATTTTGGGTCGTTACAAACATGATCATCTTTAATGAAAACAAATCATGATAAATAGTTACTCATTTTTTATATCGAAATCATGGTAAAACTTTTCCCATTTTTTTTTCCATTTCCAAATAATCAAGCTAAAATAGTTTCAATAAATTTAATATACATAAAAGTATTCAAATCAATTAAAATAATATATCACATATCATATCGTGTCCATGGAAGTAAAATGTAATAAATTACAATCCAAAAGAACAGATAACATCACACCAATGATTACTATTGGCCATGCTAGTTAGGACAATCTTACCTATAGAGGAGAGAAACACCCAAGAAAGTGGACCCACTAACGGTTCTATCAAGTACCAAGATCAATGAACCTAGGGAAAAAAGAAACACCCCATGATTGAACCCCCCCCCCATAAAAATAGACGAGGCCTTTTACTACACCTTCCACCTAAGTACCCAAGGCTTCCCATGTATTCTATTTTCCAAATCATTTCATCAAAACTAGGATTTGAAAACTATTTCATAAATCCATTTTATAATACATTGAAAATACATTTTATTTTACCAAATAAGTGGAAAAACATATTTTATCAAAAAACCATTTCCACATAAACAAATCAATCGTGAAAATTTATTTATAAAATAATTTATAAAATCAGAGCAATGTATTTCATCCAATATAGGCTATAGATGAAATTACCTACCTCAATATTGAGTCACACATGCCAGTAATGGGATCCACAAAACACAAATAATCACAAGGCCAAAAATAGAGGCCTTGATATTGATTCACAAGTCTTAGAATCACATCCCACAAACAAATCAGATGGAGGAAAGGGTAGTTCATGAAAAAACTCATATAAAATGCACCTACCACACCAAACCAACGAAGGATTGTACCTTTGAAAATTATCCCACAAAAAATATATAAGTAATAACACAAAAAGAGTAATAAATATTAAAAAATAACTCCACAACATTGTTGTAACTAAGGTAAATGAAGAAAAAAAAAGATCACTTACTTAGAGAGATGTAGCGCAACAACCCTTATGATCAATCTCCAAATGAAGTAATATGAAAGGAAAGAAGGTCCCCAAAATCACCTAGGAGAGATCTTATGTATAGAGAGAAGAGGTTTCATTCGAATGAAATAATCAACCACCCATGAAGCTCACTAAAAATAACATACCATAAGAATTACATGGTGTGAATTACTTTTATGTAGTGTAATTCACAATTAAAAAGTACCACCAATAAACACATTTCCTATGATTAAAAATGTTGATCCCAACCATTTAACGATATAAGAACTTTTCATGGAATGTAAGATTTTAACCCATTGAACCTAAATAATGAATTATTCCAGTCAAACAACACAAGACATGAACATTTTTCAAGAATTTTAAACCTTTGACAACATGTAATCATTTCATGATGTGAAATCACCTAGCATACTGAAAATTGTCCAGATTCTACTCAAATTCCCAAACCAACATCGTTGTTCTTAAAACTCAAGGATAACCCCAAAAATACTTTAACACATTTATAACTGGAACCCATTAATTCAAAATAACATACGTACCTAAAATTTAGGTCATTTTCCCAAGAAAAGAATCTCTGTAAATACCTTGAACCCAGTAGCTTAGATTCGGTGGCTATTTTATTACAATGGCATAGATACAAGAGACTGTATCACCAAGTATAGAACATTTTAGTAGTATTGAAAAACTATATACATACATTTTTTCCTTATTACATTGGTAATTAAGCGTATAACATAACAAAGGAAAATAAACTATATGCTTGAAACTTATTCAAAGATTTCATCTTCATAACCTAGGGAAGGAAATAAAATAAAAGGGTGTTCTCAAATGATTAGTAAGGGTTATATAAAACAAAAACATGAATCAATAAGAGGTGAATCATAATAAATAATTCATAATTAATATGGAAAGATAAATAACTAAAAAAACATGCCATTTTCTCAATAAATTGAGAATGAAAATGCTTCCATAGATTTTTTCATACTAAAAATATCATGGATATTAATAACTAAATACTAAATGAAGAAAATGATTAATTATTGTATGTTATGTATCTATAACATGAACCACTACCATTATGACCTTTCACAAGATTTTTTAAGTCTGTGGGTATAAACCCATTATATTATTCTTGGAAACAGACATGAAGATTTTGTTGCTAATTGTTTTGTCTCATGAGACCTGTAAATGCATCAAGTGGATATATAATGTTGGGCCCCACCCATAATTAAAATAAAAAAATTATTAATTTTAAGATTTATTTAATGAATAATATTCCTTATCAAATTTCCATATTGAGTAGAGGATGTGAATTTATCAATATTTCCCCAATTAAAATAACATTAGAAGTAAACTTTGTATATAAAAATGGTATACAAATAAGAAAATAATAATATCTATGATAAAATAAATGTGTATATTTAATTAAATATTCAATTAATGATGATCATAAATAAAATTTTAAGTATACATACACCACACACAAGAAATAAGTGGTGAATAAGGCATATCTCATAGAAATAAAAGTGAGATGAGAAACCCATAACCTTATGTCCAAAAGTGTTTTGTAATTTTAATTAATGTATTGTATAATAAAATTAGGTTCTTTAATTAATTAATAAATAATCTATTAAACATATATTGGATTTATTATAATTTTATTAAGTTCATTTATTGACATCCTGATGAGTTATAATGTTTAATTTCATTATTCTGAGAGCATTTGTTTCATGGTTTTATGGTCGGTTCCCTTGTATATAATTATGGGAGTCCTTCTCAAATGGAAGAAAAAATACATAAATGGAAAGGAATAATATCAATATTCATAAAAGACTTTAAATGGTCCTCATATATCATTTGGTTATATGGTATGATGATGATAAAATTTTGATGGAAATGTCTTAATTTATTTTGGCAGTTTTTACTACCATCACAATATTGTGTCATCTTATTTAATATTATGTTTATATATATTGGTTCTAAAACATGATATAAATTATAAAATATATATGAAAATATTATTTAACCATAATAATGGTTTTATGACCAGCCTTGAAGGTAGTGATGGAAAATGAAAACTTGTTGTTCATAAAGGCGGTGAATTGACACCTCACGGACGATGTTTTCATTTTTAGAATTAAAAGGAGAGGAGAAGAGATTTAAAGATGGATATTCCATTGAAATAATAAAATTCTAGTAAATATATCATACAATAGTTACCATTTCACTTTTTATAGTGGAGGTGAGGATAGGATAATAAAAGGAAATAAATTAAAATATAAAAAAGAGGATTTTACATCTCGAATATCGTCTCCTTGAGAACCTCCTTAAGGAACTTGTGTTTGGTCTTTTGGTATGAAAAGAACTTCTTGGATGTGGGTAAGAGGTTTTGGAAGGGATTTGGGAATAATTTAGACAACATTAAAGGATTATAAGGTGTGAGGATAAGGGGTGGTGAGTGGTGTTATTTATAGTGGGAGGAGAGGGGTGTTTGTTATTATTTTATTCATTTTTTTATTATTTTGGCTCAATACTATCAATAGTGTTGATTATTATGACTAATTACAGTAACTTTTGAATGTGAGTTTAAAATAAAAGGTTTGACATTATAAATGACTCAAAAATTCATGTATTTGGCTTAAAATGTTAAATATCGTAAATTATTGTATTTCTCTATTCACCAAAAATTCAACTATTTCAAAAAAAACCCCAAAACATCATCCTAAAAAATTTTCAAAGTGTCTATTTTAAATATAGACTCTATTTTATGAAAATAATTTTCTAAATATGAGAAATTTAATTTCTAATCAAAATCATCATTTATTCAAAAAATACCAATTTTAATATTATAAATAATTTTAAGAAACTTTGAAAAATTAAATATGGTATCGTAAAATTATCTTATAATTATAATAAAAAAATATTAATATATGAATCCAGTTTATAGAAATAAATTTTATTTTTAAAAAATATATTAATTATAAAATTGAAAATAATCATTTATGTTTCACAAAAATACCAGCTCTTAGTTTATCATTTTTAAACATGTATTTACTTATTACATGATATAAATATATCATATTTTAATTTATGAGATTACTAAATTTTTTTATACTTTCATAGGTGATATTAATATTCTAATGGACAATTTACTATTCATAATGGTCACATTACTATTCTGACAGTCATGTTAATATTTAATAGTATATCATGATTCATTTAAGCTCAGTGTTGAATAAAATATAATCTATCAAATAAATTGATTTTTTTAGATGATACATACTGTAAAATACTAGTGTGTTATATTCTTCCCTCCTTCAAAAATTTATTCCTCAAAATTGTTCATGAATAATACATTCTAAAAAGTTTGGGTGGTTTTTCTTCATAACATCCTGAGGTTCCCATGTTTCTTCTTCCATTTTATGGTTTATCCAAAGAAATTTTACCAATAAAGTCATTAAATTTCTCAATACTTGTTATATAGTTCCATGAATCTTGATAGTCTCTTTTCTATAAGAAAAATGAGGTTCTAGTTCAATTTCTTCATAGGTGATTACATTCGTTGGTTCTGGTGTGTGCTTCTTTAACAAATGATATGTGGAACACATCATGAACTTTGAAGAGACTTGGTGGAATTGATAATCAATAAGCTACAACTCCAATTCTTTCATAAATTAAAAATGTTTTGATGTACCTGGGGCTCAGTTTCCCTTTCTTAACAAACCTCATAATACCCTTCCATGGAGATACTTTTTGAAAGACAAGATCTCCCACTTGAAATTCCAAATCCTTTCACTGATTGTCAATATAAATATTCCGACTTTCAACTAATTTAATATAATCCTGAATAGTCTTTAACATTTTCATTATTTATTTAATAAGTTCGGGGACCATAAGTTTAATCTCCCCAACTTTATCTCAACATGTTGGAGTATGACATCTCTTTCCATATAATGCTTCATATGGTGCCATTTGAATACTTTAATGGAAATTATTATCGTAGTAAAACTATACCAAAGGTAAATACTGGTCCCACATACCTTGAAAGTCAATTTAGAATGATCTCAACATGTCTTCCAATGTTTGAATAGTTCTTCTAGACTATCCATTATTTTTATGGTGATAAAGAGTACTCAAATGAAGCTTAGTATCCTAAGACTTATGAATACTCTTCCATAATTTTTATGTAAAATGGGGATCTCAATCAAACACAATCAATAAAGGTGCACCGTTAAGTCTTAAAAATTCATTAATATAGAGTATTTCTAGGCACTCAAGAGGTAAATCATCTCTTATAGCAAGAAAATGTTCCGATTTTGTAAGGTGGTCAACAACAACCCATATCCTATCATTATTTCTGGAGATCTTTGGTAGTCTTGTGATAAAGTAAATCGTAAGGTAATCCCACTTCCACATAGAAATAGTTATAGGTTTTATGACTCCCCTAGGATACTATCTCTCAGCCTTTAATGATTGAAAAACTAGGCATATTGATACATAGTCAAGAATTTCTCACTTCATATTATCCCACAAAAAATGTTCCTTTATATCTCTATACATCTTGGTGATACTATAGTGTATAGAGAAATTTGAGCTATGAGAATCATCTAATAGTTCCCTTTTTAGATCAGGTATTTATGGTACACAAAACCACTTTCCAAATTTCAGAATGCCATCCTTGTACATTAAGTCTTCCAATCTTCTATCCTTAATATATTTAATTTTATTTTAAAAAATATCATCATCAGATTGAGAGATTTTTTATCTTTTCCAATAAATATGGATTCACAATCATTTAAAAAAGATGTGATTTTTCCCATTCCTTAATAATTCCCATATTCATTTTTACTAAATCCATGAACATAGGATCTTTCCCAATCCTCATTTAGCTTTGAAGTCTATGATATTTCCTTATTAATGCATTTTCCACCTTATTTTCTTTTCTTGGGTGGTATTGTATTGAGAAATCATAATATTTGAGTAACTCTAGCCATATTCTTTTCCTCATGTTGAATTATTTCTATGTAAATATGTATTTACAACTATTTTTATGTGTATACATATCACATATTTTACCATAGTGATATTGTATCCATATCTTCACAGAAAATATTACGGCTGCTAACACAAGATCATGAGTTAGATAATTTTGTTCATGAATATTCAACTTTTTTAATGCATATACAATAACTTTATCATTTTTCATAAGGAAACAACCTATCATTTTCTTTGATGCATCATTGTATATCATAGAACCATTATTTCATAATGGTAGAGTCAAAATCGGATCATTGACTAATCTTCTCATCAATTCTTCAAAACATTTTGAACATTATTTTTTCCCATATGAACATAAACCCTTTAAATGTGGTCTTGGTTATCAGTTTTTCTATTCAGGAAAATTTTTGAATGAAATTCTGATAGTTACCTGATAAACTAATAAAACTATGTACCACATCTATGTTCATTGGTGTAGGCCATTCCTGTAGAACCTTTATCTTTATAGGATCAACTAATATTCCATCCTTTGAGAAAATATGGACAATAAAATAAATTTCCTGAACATAGAATTCACACTTGCTAAATTTAACATATAAATATTTCCTCATAAGAGTTCAAGAATGATCTGCAAGTTATTCTCATCATCTTAATGGGTTTTAGAATATACCAAAATATCATAAATTAATACCAAAAAAATCATCAAGACATTCCTTGAATATTATGTTCACCATATCTATAAAAATTGAGGTTGCATTAGTCAATCCAAATGCATTAATATAAACTTATAATGTCCATACCATGTCCGAAAATATTTATTTGGAATATATTCCTTGTTTACTCACAATTGATTATGCCCATAATGAAGGTAAATCTTCGAAAAATATTGAGACTTGTGAATTTGATCAAATAAATCATCAATGAGGGGAAGAGGATACTTGTTATTTATTTTAATAGAATTGGTTTATCTACAGTCAATGTATAGCCCCATAGATTTATCTTTCTTCTTAACAAATAGAATAGGGGATCCCCATAGAGAAACACTAGGACAGATAAATCCTTTATTAATCAACTCCTATAGTTGTTTCTTTAGCACTAATAATTTCACAATGGTCATTCTATAAGGAGTCTTTGATACTGGTCTTCCATCATGAATTAAATCAATAGTAAACTCAACTTCATTCTATGGGGGTGTCCAGGTAAGTCCTCTAGAATTACATCATTGTACTCTTGTAAAATTGGTACATCCTAATTTTCAAGATTACTTTCCTCATCCCCGGATGATGTTTTCTATCCCTCCCTAAGAATTTCATCTAGTAGTGCTACTAGGGGTGGATATAGATAAGAATCAGATGATGAAGTTTCTTTTATAAAGATAAGTAATTCTACATCTTCCTCACAAATTGTAATTTATTTCTTGGAAAAAAAATTTCACCGTATTTTCAAAGATAGTCCATAATGAGGAATATATCAAAGTCAACCATAGGTGTGATGATAAGGATGTAAAATAAAACATGCTTATATTCTATAATGGGGACTTCTCAACACATCATTATTTCAATAAGACTTCCCTTAAGTGATTTGAATGATGACTTCCTTATTAAATCAAAAGTGAAATATCTAATTTTCTTGGAAAAAATGGGTATATATAAAAGAGTGTGATATTCCATAATCAAATTAAGTAGTGTATAAATTTGAATATAGGATTAATATACGTATCATGATATTATTGTGTACTTTTACTTCAACTGTGGTGATTTCATAAACTTTACCATCTCCCATTAGCCTCTTATGTGGTAGATTCCACTGTCGTTAGGGAAATTGGTTTGAATAATTCCTTATTTCATTATAGTTGAAGCATTAAACATAATTCATGTGTTTCTTCTCCTTGTAGTCATTAGCTTGGTGACCCTTTTCTACGCACTTATAACAAACTCTCATGCATGTCAAGCATTTCCCAGGAAGATTCTTTCCAAAAATTTTGCATAATTAGAATTTATTTTTTCCCCTATTCTTATTTGATTATTTAACTTTTTCATGGTTATCAGAAGTCATATTCTTCTCTTAATTTACCTTGAAAATATAGGATCTAGCAAATTATTTCTCCCTTTTGATGGCACTGAATACTATTTCATCATATGATGAAAATGTTTAAGAAGTCAGTGCCCTTTGGAGACTTGGATTAAGAACTTAAGAGAAATGATCAATCATTTTTTTAAATCATGTAAGTAATATGAATCATACATGGCTAGTATTGTGAAGGTATCCTCATACTCTACAAAATTCTCTTCTTAAAATTGATTTAAGTTAAGGAATTTTCTATTCATTTATGTTTGTTTCTCATGAAGGAAATATTTTTTGAATAATGTTTCTTTAAAATTTATCCATTAAATGTACTCTATTTTTACTTCCACTTTAGTATTCTAGATCAACGACCAACATTGATCATCATTTCCCTTGATTCAATATACCTCTAGAACTACCTTTTCCCTTTTATCACATCCCAATCCCATAAATATCTTTTCAAGGGACATGAGATATTTCTTAGCTACCATTGGATTAGTAGTCCAACTAAAAGATAAAGAATTCTTCCCGATGAAACAATCCAACATAGATGTAGTATAGTTACTCTTCATAACCTGAGTAAGATACCCTAATATAGTCATGATCTGCTTAGCTCCAACACCAACTGTGTTGACTTACTCAGTGGGGGAATCCCTTCATTATCCATGAGTATTGATTCTCTTTCTTCCATTAGGTTTCATCACTAAATAATGAAACACACTGAGATAGAATATAATCATCAGGATAATTGAACCAAAATAATTCCCTATAATGAATTAAATAATTCTCATGTTTATTTAACATCTAGTTCCCAAGGTTTCTACTAAACCTTCTCTGATACCAACTGTAAAGACCCCGACCTCAGAAGCCCAAAGTCTGTGGTTATTTTATAATAGTAGAATAGATAAAAGAGACCACATCACCAAGGATCGATAAGTTTAGTAGTCTTGAATAACTACATACATACATGGTTCCCGTATTACATTGGTAATTAAACATAGAACATAAAAAAGGAAAATAAACTGCTTCCTTAACACTTATTTAAAAATTTCTTCTTCAGAACTAGGGATGGAAAATAAATAAAAGGGTGAGCAAAAATGATAAGTAACGGTTATATATAGAAGAAACATGAATCAATAATAGGTTAAGAATAATAAAAAAGGAATAATTAATATTAAAAGTTAAATAACTAAAAAACACATTCCATTTAATCAATAAACTAATAATGAAAATGAATCCATAGATGTTGTCATAATGAAAATCTCATGGATAGTAATAAATGAATATTAAATGAAGAAAATGATTAATTATTGGATTTCATGTATCTGGCACATGAACCAATACCATTAATATCTTTCACAAGATGGTTTAAGTATGTGGTAAGAAACCCATCTGATTCTACTTGTAAACAAACATAAAGAATTTGTCACCAACTGTTTTGTCTCATGAGACACATCAATGCATCGAGGGGATATATAATGTTGTTACTCACCCATTAATACAATTAAAAATAATTAATGACACATATATTTAACTCATGGAAAATATTCCTTATCCAAATATCCATATTGATTATAGAATACATATTTATCAATATTTCCCCAATTATAACAACATTCAAAGTAAACACCGTATGTAAAAATGGTATATATCTAAAACAATAATCATATCCATGATACAAGAAATATGGATATTTAATTAAATTTTCAATTAATGATTATTATAAATAAATGGTCTAGTATACATACACCACACACACAAAATAAGTGATGAATAAGGAATATCCCACAAAAATAAAAGTGAGATGAGAAACCCCTTACCATGAGTCTAAAAGCATTCTAAACTTGTAATTAATGTCCTAGATAATAAATTTAGATTCATTAATTAATTAATACATAACCTATTAAATATATATTTGATATTATAATTTTATTAAGTTCATTTATGGCTATTCTGTTGCAATATAATGTTTAATTTCATTGTTTTGGGAGTGTTTATTTCATGGTTTTATGGTCGGTTCCCTTATATATAATTATGGGAGTTCTTTCCAAATGCTAGAAAAACTCTAGACATGGAATGGAATGATATTAATATATTTACATTATTTTAAATGGTCCTTATATATCATTTTTTTATATGGTATAAGGATGATTCATTAGATAAAATGTTGATGAAAATATCTTAATTTATTTTGGTGGTTTTTATGACCATCACATTATTTTTTCATTTTTATTTAATATTATGTTTATATATATTGGTTCTAGAATATTATATAACTTAAAAAATGTATATTAAAATCTAATTTGACCATAACAATTGTTTTATGTCCAGCCTTTAAGGCAGTAATGGAAAATAAAAACTCATCATCCATTAAGGCGGTGAATCGACACCTCAAGAACGATGTTTTCATTTTTAGAATTAAAAGAAGAGGAGAATAGATTAGATGATGGATATTATTTAAACATAATAAAATTAAAGTATATAAATCATAATTTATTTACCATTCCACTTTAGATAGGGGAGTTGATGAGAGGATAAGAAAAGAAAATAAATTAAAAGAAAAAAAGGAGGATTTTACCTTTCAAATATCGTCTAATTGAGAACCTCTTTAAGTCACTTGGGTTTGGTATTTTGGTAATAAAAGTAGGTATTAGAAGTGGGGAATAGGTTTGGGAAGGTATTTGGGAAGAATTTATAAAATATTCAAGGCTTATAATGTGTGAGGATAATTGGTGGTGAGGGCTGGTATTTATAGTGGGAAGAGAGGGGTGTTTTTTATAATTTTATTCATTTGTTTATTATTTTTGGATCAAAACTACCAATAGTGTTTTTTATTGTGACTAATTATGGTAAATAGTTCATGTGAGTTCTAAATAAAGCTTTATTACATCATAAATGACTAAAAAATTAGGTATTTGGCTTAAAATGTTAAATAGTGTAAATTATTGTATTTCATTATTAACCAAAAATTTAATTATTTCAGAAAAGTCCAAAAAAACTCACACTATCCATTTTTTGATGTGTATATTTCAAAAATGAACTCCATTTTTTGAAAATATTTTTCTAAATATGATAAATTTAATTTCTAATTAAAATCATCATTTATTTGAAAAATACCGATTTTAATATTATAATTGATTTTATGAAACTTTGAAATTTTAATTATGGTCTCATAAAATTATCTTATAATTATAATACAAAAAATATTAATTTATGAATCTATTTTATGAAAATAAATTTTCTTTTAAATCATTATATTAATTATAAAATTTTAAATAAAAATTTATGTTTCAAAAAAATACCAACATTTAATTTATAATTTTTAAAACATTTATTTACTTATACCATGATATAAATATATCGTATTTTAATTTATGACATACCTAAATTTTATTTATACTTTTATAGCTGAGGTTATTATTCTAATGACTAGTTTACTATTCATAATGACCACATTATTATTATAATGGTCATGTTAGTATTTAATAGTATATCACAGTTCATTTAAGCTCAGTGTTGCATGAAATGTAAGCTACTGAATAAATTGAATTTATTAAAGAAGATACATAGCATAAAATATTGGGGTGTTATAATCACCATCATTGGAAGTCCCAAAATCCACCCAAACAAATAGGAACACAAAAATTTAAATGGTAAATACCTGCAATTTGGTAACTGGAAGTTACAATCAATGGAATATTTTATATGTGAAAGGCCACCAATTATTGTATTTTTATTAAATTGTATAAATTTATGGGGAAAAAATATCCCAACATCACCTATTATTATTAAAAATATATATTTACTTTCCATAAGGAATGAATATTTTATATAAATGAAATTAAAGAATAATTTTGATTCAATGTCATGGTTGATATAATAAAAAAATATTCTAATTATTTCCCTTCTCAATGATATTGATTATTTCAGAAAATCAAAAGATACCCATTATATGGTTTCATTAAGTTTGAAGATGAGAAGATTAGGGAAATTGGATGAACTACAAGTAAAAATAATGTTCAAATGATGATTTTTAAAGAAATTGGTTAATCACTCAATGAATTTCAAAAATGTCCCATAAAAAAGGAAATCAAATTTTTGGTTATCATGGAAATGTGTTGATATTGTTAGTGTAGATTTGATAAAATATGGAATAGTGGGTTTATAGGATTTACTAAACAAATAGACAAACATCAATATATTGTGTCTATGGGGTATAAATTGAAAGGAAGCAATAAATATGATTCTCATGACTTATTGAATATAATGATGTGACTTTTAATAAGAGTTATGGGTCTATATTTTTATGTTTATGTTTTCTATTAGGATTGGTTATCTTTGCCATTATTTTCTATGAAATATAGTAATGGAGGGATAAAACCACTATGAAGGTGATTCAAAATGGGGAAATTTGAGTTCATTCCATAGTCTTTATACTTAACCCTTCATTGTTTTCTTGTTCTATGCCTTAAATTCTATTAATGAATTAGAGTGAATTATTTTTTTCTACTTTTACATTACTCGTTATATATTTTAAATTTCATTAATGAAACATTTTATTCAATTGACTAATAATGATTTATATATTATAGAATGAAAAATTCCATGTATTTTGTAACATGATATTTAATCCACGTGTATTGAGGGAGAAATATTTATTCTTTACTATTTAAAAGATCACTTCATCTGATTGGGTGTTGATTTGAGATGTGATATCCAATGCATCATTAAATCATTATTTAACTGATAACTCATTATAAATTTAGGCTCAAAATTATATTTTTTCATTTTAATTAAAATTTACTTTAATGAGTTGAGTTGGAACCCTTACAATCAATCCAAAACATCAAAAAATCATAGGATACAATGGGAACCACATATCTATTATAAATAATAATTACATAATTAGAACCATGAATACTTCGATGGCTCCCATTAATAAGAAATTTTTTCAATTATGGAACTTTTTGAATGAGATCCTAAAATTATAAGGAACTCTTCTCCTAGGTTATAATATCCTCCTATGTATTTATCATCTCATCATTAAGACCATAGAGTAATATTCAATCTTTACTAAAAATCCAAGATGATTGTCTCTTATTTATTTTCTCATGGATGAGTATCTCATGAATCATTTCATAGTTTTATCCTATAGATTTATCGTCAATGGGCCAGTCCACTTTCTCCTTCATTGAAGGAAAAAGTAGGTCCAATAAGTTAAAGGTCAGATCTCTCTTCCTTAGTAAGAGATGTTTATGATTCAACTTTATTCATGCTTGTTTCACCCCATTTATGTTATTTCAGTGGTTGAATATCCACAAAATCACATAAAGAGAGATGATAACTATCATATTTCATTCATATTCTGGCCTCATCTTCAAATTGTAAATTCATATATAAGGCCTCAACAACTATTAGATAACCCTCATTCTAAGATATTACTTTGTTTTTTTCAACTTTAGGATTCATGAATCTAGTACTAGACATTATAACTAATCATTTTCCATTATTAGCTAGATATTGAGAATTTTTCTCTTTCACCACTATTCCCTATATAATGGATAACATTTTGTGAACCTAGTAGCCATTATCCTAACTCACCGATGTAGTTGAAATTTTTTTAGGGATAATATAGTAGCCTTTCATTGGATATGATTTTTCCATTATTGATTGAATATTATCTCAAAAAAATTCCATTATTATTTTTATTCTTTATACTAAAATAAAATTAGTCTTATATATATCTTTAATCCTCCATTATAAAGGATCCATGTTCATAATAGTTCCTTCAATTTCGATAGAGGAGATCTAACGACCTTAGTCAACACCCACCTCTATAGTACCAGTGCTAATGTCCTTGGACCTCTATTGACATATCATCCACTTATGTATTGAAACTTTACATCCCTTAGTTTCATTATTTCAAATTTTATATTCACATAATTAGTTATAGAGGTTATACAACATGAAACTGACCGATTTATTTTATGAAACATTACTACTATACGTAGTCCAATAGATCGCCTCGGGTGATCATTGTGTCATTTTTAAAGTATATTTGTCATTGTATTTATTAAAATGAATTCTAAAAACTCTAATAAGGTCCATAAATAATTCCTTTTTCACCTCATGCACAAGATTAGTGAGCACATGTTCATCCCAATTATAATCTTCATGCTCTAATAGAACCTCAACTATAAGTGTATATGTTTCTAGCTTGATCTTGTATTAGTAGTTCATTAAACATTTCAATATTATGGAATTATTATTTTAGTCAAACTCATGGGAAGAATAATCCCAATAAACATGTGTGCACCCAAAAAAAATAAGACATTTCATTAATAAAAGAATAAACCTTTACAACTATAAGGATCTCTATAAGAGCTGCATTACTGGGAGCCGTCATAAGGACAATAGAAATATTTTTTATGAAAAAAAATATTCTCAATATTAAACCTATTATTATATCTATTTTGAATAAAAACTTACTCACATGAATTCATAGACACTCCTATAGTAGATGACCTAGGTGAAATAGTAGGGAGGAAAAAACATAGTAAGAGTTAGAGTTCATCATATAAAAATACTAATATTCTTCTACTATCTCAATCTAAATAGAATCAATTAGTGGTTTTTAATCATAATGTTCAATGTAAATCCACTGAGTGATGGGATGGACTCTATCCTCATACCATCCAAACTCAAAAAACTCATAATTAGATTGTCTAACATTTTAAGAATAAATAGGTTTTGTAAATTTAGTTTCAAATAATAAAGTCTAACCCATATGGCTACGATGAGAGGATCCAAAAGCATGAAAAACCATAAGTCCATATAAAGTGGAATAATTATATATATTTAAGGAGATAATGGATATGGATTAGGATATTGTTAAATATTTATCAATTGAAAAATAAATCTGAATGTGATTCCAGTTTAGTTGACTTAAAGTTGCATGATCCTTCAATCCGCATATAGTGTTGATGAAGTGATCAAAATAATTAGATAAAATTCAATGCCTACAAAATCATGACACCATGAAGTTGTTATGGAGGGTAGAAACTTTAGTCAACTCTAGGGGAGAGGTGTAATGATGGAATCCCACTGATGAAATAATGTACATTCATAAAAAGAGAGAGACCTGGAAAATATAAGAGCATAACAAGATCAATTATTACATATTTTAGTCACTAATCTAGAGTAAAATTAATAGATAATAAATTATTATAATTTGATGGAATAGATTAGTAAAACCTTCCCAAAGGAATAATTACCATCACCCTCACATTATTATATGAATATTTATATTCATTAATTTTAATTAATTAAATAAAAAAATAACATTCCAAAAAATTTTCAAATCATAAAAAATATATGTAAAAATGAGTGACATAAAATAAGACTAGGTTTCCACTATATTACATTACATGTTTTAAATTTCATTATTTTTAAAGGTTAAATAGAGTTGGTCATATAAAAATTTAAATAGATTCTGTTTTTGAAATCTATTTATCCTTAACACGCACAAAATGATGATATTTTGGAAGTCTAATGATTTCCATGAAAAATATATATTTAGTATATATTTTAATGACTTCGTTGATAATATAATACTCAATAATAATAAAAATAACAAAGGGTTAATTTTTTTATATAAACTTTATATATATTCATATATTATTTGATGTTTATATCCAATTATATTTTATATGTAAAAAAATTATATATCTCATAAAAAGTAACCCATAATATTCATGAATGTTAGTGGGAATAAAATTTCTAGTTTACATAATTTGATAGAAATTTCATTATAAATAATGGGAATAATTTTTAAGTCAATAATTATTCTTGATATTGTTTTAAAAAATAAATAAATAATAGTTATTTTTTTCTAAATATTTTCAACAAATTACAATTTATAGCTACAAGCATTAAACATAACATGAAAATAATATAGTTAAGTGAAAAGAAGAAAAATTTAGGAAAAGGAGGCCGATGAACCTGATTTCGGGCGACCTAGAAAACCCAAAAGCTCCATGATCCTTCTTCGATGTAATTGTGAGAAGAACTGAGGAGATACCTGCACCTTGCCTTAATAATTTCACAGTGCATAACCCTTGCATTCATCCAAAGAATTTTCTTCACTGTGGACAACTGGTGATTTCTTTCTCAACAACCAAGGTAAGACTTCTTGCATCATATTTGAAATTTTTTCTTTTTGAGAACTTTTATAAGAGTAAACCATCATTAAAATTCTTGAGACAATCTCTTGAAGCCATAGGCTTCATGGTTTTTCACATTGTCCTCATAAACTTGTCCAATGTTTTCTTTCATTTCTCTTTTGAGGATGATTATTATCACTTATGGGAAAGGCGATCTTGGTTGTGTGGGGGATGTTTTATGAGGGTCCATAAATAGACTATATATTTTGACCCCTATAGTAAATCTCCCATTGTTTTGGTTTAAATAGTATTCCCTAGTCTTCCACTTCATTTGTTCAAACAGTCTGCCATTTTTCTGATCCCCATGCTGATTATAAACCCACTTAAGTTAGACTCAGTGATGAGGAATCTTTCACACCCTTTAATTTCTAGAATTTTTGTAGAAATTGATGTCTCTCAGGATCTACCTTCCTATGTTTGGATTCATAATAGTGATTCTAATTTTTTCCAGGACTTCATCTATGAAAAACTACCCAATTATTGCCAATCATGTATTAAACTTCGTAATGTCTCGAAAGAGTGTTCTCATCTCTCACGTCCTAAGGTCAGGAAAAATTCTTGGATTCAAAAAGGAAAAATTAAACCTGGCCAGGATAAAATCATGGTTTACCAGTCAGGTACTGTTGGTGCTTCTGGTGAGGGAAACCCTACTGGAGAGATTAAGACTAATGAGAACAATAAGTATTTGGATGAACCTGTATAGCCTTCACAAACTTAATGTCATTATTCTAGAAATATTGGATTATCCAATGTTGTAAATTCCTTGGTTCTTATTACAATTGGTTCCAATGTCTCCACCATTCAGGTGGATGAACAGAAGAAGCACCTTGAGCCTCATGACACTCAAGATAAACTCTCTGATTTTATGGAATCTCCTCAGGGGGTGAGGACCAAGCCATTCAAAAGTAGGAATCCTATCATAAATAAAGTTCTAGTAATGGAAAAAACAAATGATATGTGTTGAGGGTTTCATTACCCCAAACTCTAAAAAATGAAGAAGTTTAGGGACTACTCTACTATTGAAATAAAAATTGTTACAAGATCTTTAGACACCTCTAGTTTGGTCAACATTGAACCTTCAACAACTCAAACTATGTAAGACCATTCAAATGTTGTCATGGAGAGTGAGTGGGAAGTTGATAAAAGAAACAAGTACCATGTTTTTAGAGAATCTTACTTGATTGAAGAGCCTGTGGGAGAGGCAGTTGATGCTTGTATGGATGATCAAGATAAAATTACACACCTGAAGTATTGTAATAATGAAATTTATGAGGATAAATATCTTGAAATCAGAAAGAAAATGTTCATGAGAATGGTGGAGGAATACAAGAGAAGTTATGATTTCAATTTTAAGGAAATTCCCTGGAAATGATTTTTTTGTTACTTGATTTATTTGTTTTCTCTGTATAGTGGTAATTTTTTTGTTGTATGAGTTTCTATTTTTTGGGGTAATGGTGGTTATGTTATGTGGAGAATCTATAAGTGAGTTTTCTATGGTTGGATTCACAGCTAATGGTTGGCTGATCTTGATTAGATGTTGTTGGAAAATACTGAAGAGGTTTATGGTGGTTGTTTGATTGGGTTACTTCAATGCGTGCCACTTGGTGATTTTTTGTTGGTTGTTATCAAAGTACTTTTTTTTATTTTTATGCTTTGGGTATTTTCCTGCTGGATGTAGGGTGATACGATGTAGGGTTTTGCATGGATGTTTTCTTTTTATCAAATTCAGAATTTTTGACTTGCATGGGTACTAGATTTTTTGGTCTTTTTAGACAACGCCACAACTATTTATCATGAAAGATTTATCATTGATATGGTGACTCAGGTCTGTCTCTTGGAATTTTTTCTTTTTTCTTGTTTATTATTTAACATCAATTATTGTTTTCCCCTTAATCCCCTATTGGTGTAAGTTTTTTACACTTCATTCTAGTACTATTTCTATTTATTTTAATAAATTTTTTTGGGGGAATAAATTGGGTGAAAAATTCATGTCACTATTCTTCTTAAAAAAGATAGTTAAATGATTTAAAAATTACACCTTTGGAAACCTTACTGTTTATGATGTTGGTAAACTAATATCTCCCTTGAATCAAAATATTTAATGTCATAAGAGGAATAAAATTTCTTATTCCCTCCCTCACTTGATCCAACTCTTTACTTACCTCAATGATAATTATGAACAATATAGCTTTATACCATATTTTTTTATGCCTTGTGTATACAGTAACATTCTATTAACACTATCACATAAGTTTTTTTTAATATTCAATACTTCCAGAAACATCAGACATAGAAACACTTTTAAAATGTCAACTCAATTAATATTTATCTCTCTTTCATTCTATTTTTTAGATAATGATTTATCAAAACATATAAAAAATATTTTACTTTATTTAAATGTTTATCAATAGCTAATTCAAATAGTGAAATAAATTATTTTTATTTCACATCAATTTTTTTCTATGATTGATATAGATGTCTTCAATGTAAAGATTTATGGTGAATATAAAACAAAATCATTATAAAATATTTAAACTAAATTAATTGTGTACCATCATTAAATATAGGATACCCTAAAAATATTATAATTATATACCCTAAAAATTTATGAAAATATAGAAATTATTTTATCATTAAAAGTCGCATGGTATTAATGTGAAATATTATTTATGTTGAGAAAAAAAATATTCAACACTAGAATCCCATATTAATTTCAGAAAAGTAGTTATTGGATCCAAATAAATATCACTTCTATTAACAAGTTTTTTTATAACATCCCAATTTTTTTTGAAATATATTCTTTCAAATTAATTTTAAATTTTTAATAAATTATGTTTCAAATAATGCCTATTTTATATTGCATCATGTACAACACTAATTTTATCTTTCATTGTAAGATCCCAGACATCATGTAAGAATTTACTTATTTAAATTTTGGTTTAAATCTCTTAAAATTTGTTAAAGTAATGTTTATCGAGTGTATGAGGAGGCTCACGAATGTCCCGGGGTTTTGGGACATGAATTAAAAGGAAATTGGTCCATCATGTTATTATCACACAGTTGGTGCATGATTAGTGGAAACTATGCGCCCAAAAAGTGTTATCTAGGAGGAGGGTGCATAGTTTAGTAAATCATGCAAGGGGGAAGGAAAAAACATGTGGATTGGGAAAGTGGGATTCTACATGGTTGGCCCATAGTATTTCAAACTGTGTGGGCTCCCCAGGTAACCGTACGACTTAGACCCCTCTTGTACAGAGGCTGGTTCATGGCTGACACATAGTTTGGAAAATTTGTGGCCAAACCATACACCCCATTAAAAAGTGATAAATTACCTTTTTCCCACATGAGTATTTATGTTTTTCACCCAATTTTCTTCCCCATTCTCCTCCCAATATCCCTAGTGATGAACCTATGCACCAAAATATTACCAAGGGTCAATCTCTCTCGTTTCTTGTCTATTTGGAGTGTCATTGGGTGCGGATCAAAGCTCCAAGTAATTTTAACACCTCTATTCCTTCTCTTTTATAGAATAGGGATTTTGGTTCTGTTATTCTTCTTTATAATCCCTAAAATACTATTTTTCCATTGGATATTAGATTAGGGCTTCAAATTCTTCTTCAATCTGGATCTAAGGTCGAGGTTAAGCATGTGTTTGTCTAAAGATTCAAGGTAGGTGGTATACAAGTGATATCCCATAGTATTTAAGTTTATTTGTACATGTTTTTTTGGGTTAATGGTACTCTCCTATTTTGCATTTGATTCCCTAAAATAGATTTGGTAAAATTGTTGGTTAAATGATGAATTAAACCCCTCATGATCCTCGTGGGATGCATTTAGGTTTACTAGACCGATTTAGGGCCACTCATGGGGTGTCCCAAAATTACCAAACATGGAAAATTTTAATGTTAAGCATAGAGTTGGATTTTTATAAAGTATAGAACATGATGAACATATTGATATATTATTTGAGTTGAAAAGGTAATTTTGATAGTTGTGATAAGAATTTGATAATTTCATAAGGGTTTTCTTGTCTTGATATGAAATGGGTTGGATGAAATAAAGTGATTGTGCTAAAATAATTATTAATTTTACTTGAAATGATTAAGTGGGTTAATGCATGTTTAATTATGAACATGATAAATGGATGAATTATTGTGACTTTATAAATGTGTTAAATGTGTTAACATATGTGAATTGATGAATATGATAAATGGGAAAAAGTATGAGAATTGTTAGTCATGCTAATGAGTTAAGGCATGAGAAAAGGAAAATGGGTTAAATGGGTCACGCAATGTAATTGGTAAATATGTTAATGGGTTATATCTAAATGTCAAGTCAAGTATTAAATAATTAGGATATGTGAATGTTATGTGTACTGATTTGTGTATAGTTTGGGATATGGTATATGTGGTAAACTGATTAAGAAGCATGTGAAAATGGTTTTTTAGTTGTGGGGTATTGGACTTGAGGATCTGTGCCTAAGGGTCATGCTAGACAGAGGATCTAGAACCCATACCTATAATGCATGGGTTAGGGAAGGGGATTGAAGATTTATACACCCAACAGTTACATTTTATGAGACTACCTGAACCTAGGATCTGTGGAAAGTTTAACGTAATGGTTTGTGAAATGTTTATCCCTAGTGAGATAGGGAACTTAACTTACTCTCTTATGCATATTAATTAGTCAGCTTAGGCTCTTGTGTAAATGATGTGAATTCCTAGCCCATGGAACAAGTGATGAAAATAGATTAACTGATTAAAATGGTTAAAGGGGGTATTGTTAACTAATGAAACCTGAGTTTTCTTTTGTTTACCTTGTCTTTTAATTAGTACCTACATCCACGTCCTGTTTGACTAGATATTTTTTATACATCATTGGTGGTGACCTACTATTTTGTAATCACACCTCTATCATGCCTCCATTGGGTACCTAATCATATTTCATGGTTGTAGGTAAGGACAGGGGTAAAGGCCCTATGTTAAGAAATTGAGTTGGGATTGGAATTTGTGTGGTAGATGATTCATACTTAGAATCAGGACCCATTTTTGGGGATTCATTTGTTTGTTTTTATTTTAGGTTTTCAACACTTTTGGAACTATTAGCATGACATGGCATATTTATCATTTGGTTGTGTTTTGTACCTTGTGTGATAAATGATTTGTAATGCATGTTTCTGGTATATTTCTTATTGTTTCATTTATTTCATATGTTTTTTATTGTGGATTGCTATGATAAAGAGGGTATAGTCTCCTCATGTGATCCTTCAGACCCTCACTACTAGTTGGAAACCTTTGGAATACATGGAGGTGCACTTGACATGATGTGGAGACTTGGCTCGGGGCACCGTTTAGTGGTTTCTAGGTCAAGGATGTTGCAAAGTGGTATCATAGGAGGTTTCTTTCTACGATATTATTATTTAGTGATGGTAAATAAAAGATTATGATGTTCTAGGTCTTGGAAATGAGATCATGATTTGGATTAGCTAACCCATGTATGGGAAAAATCCCACTTTCCCTAGGATTGGATTGTTGTTCTTGGTGTGTGTTTTTATGGTTGAATGATATTTTACCATTGGATGATGCACTTGTTGTGTAATGTGATTGTTTTATGATATTTTTATCATGTATATAATGGAACAAGGTTGTGCATTCATGCCTCATTATAATAACCTAGTGATATAAGTGGCATGCATCATGATAGGCACACATGGGATGGGTGTGTGGGACATGAAGGGTATAATGTATTTTACATTATTGAGAAATTTGAAGAAAATGGTGTCTAATAAAAATTATGAAAATGGGTAAAAATTAAATAATGTTAAAGAATGGTTAAATAATTGTGATTAATGAAGGGATAAAAATGAGTTTAAATGTTTGTTTTAACAAGTTGTGAAATGATAAATTTACCTAAGAGGGATGATTTACATTGAGAGTGTAAATTGTTTTGAAAGGTGTCTAATGAAATACTTTTGACTATGTATGTCAGTTTACCCTAGTATGAGCCATGACCTGCAATAGGTTTGGTAGAGGGTAGTGTTTTAGATGTGATGATGTCTGTTGGGATAGTTTATGTGAGATGAGTTGTTTGTGGCCAGTGTAGAAGCTTCTTTTATGTAAATAGTATATGTTTTATATTAAGTGTTATGAGATGTGTGTTTAGAATTATATAAAAATTACACCACCCTAATGGGTGTTGGTTGGGAGAAAATAGGATATCATTGAGAATACTCCTCTAGATGTGGGGAATGAAATACTAGTGGTTTAGGGTTACAGAGGATATGAGTAGTTCTATAATAACTTTGTTTGCTTTATCCAGATGATGAAATAAGACCTAGGGTGGGTAATGCTGAGTATGTTTGATCAGACTAGATAGTTTCAGTTGCAACAACCTATAAAATTTTCCAAAGATTGTGGACCCAAGGCTGCATAGTTTTGGATAGTGTCCATCCAGATGATTTTGGATCACTTGGAGACTCTTATAGAGAAGAGAGTCAAGTTAGAAGCATATATGTTCAGGGGACCAACGAAGCGCTGGTGAGATATTTTAATTCAGACTCAGTAGGATGATGATATGTTATGGAAAGACTTCTAGGAAAACTTTATAGAGAATTTCTATCTAGAGACCTTGAGACTTGAGTGGACTGTAGAGTTTATGAGGTTGACCCAGGGGACTATGTCAGTGATGGATTATGTTGGCCACTTCATGAACTTGAAACGCTTTGTTGCAATGATGGAATGGGATGAGGCCACTATGGATAGATATTTCTAGGATGGATTTAGATATGAGATTAAGTCCTAGATGAATATCTTCCATTTAAATAGTTTTATAGAATTGGTGGATCAAGCCCTTATTTCAAAAGGGAACTTAAAGGAGGATTTAGGTAGTGGGTTTTTTATTCCAATTGGATAGACCAGTAGTGTAAATTTTGAAGGTAGGAAGCATCGTTTCAATAATCTTCATCAGGGTGGAAGTGTGTAGGGTAGTTATAAGATAGGATCAGCCACTCAAGGTGGTGACCAGGTGTTGTTCTGTTAGTGTGGTAGGCCAGGACACTTGTGTGGTCAGTGCCCCTGAACACTGGTTGAGTGTCGAGCATGCGGAAGGATGGGACATGTGTAGAGGTTCTATAGGAAGGCTTGATAGTCAGGAAATGATGGAGTATTTATACTGATGTAAAGTACATGAAAAGGTTTGGTCACCCCAAATTAAGCAGGTAGTTGGAGCTCGACTGGCCATACCAATCAAGGCGGTGTTCATAATACTGTGGGGAGAGAGTATCTATATTTGCAAGTAAGTGAAGCACTAGAAACTCAGATTAGATCCTAGGGTAGAGGGTAGGTCATCTTCATGCAGTTCAATCTACACTTGGAGGTGGTGAGTCTAGACCATCAACGGTTATAGGTACGATTCTTTCAGTTTCTATACTCGCTAGTGTTTTATTTGATACAGCTGCCTCACATTCTTCTATATCTTCTTAGTTTTTGAGTGTTTTGGGCCTAGTGGTGGAACATCTATGTGGAGTCATGTAGATTGAAACACCGTTAAGGGTGAGAGAATAAAATATCAAGTAATGTAAGGGGTGTTCATTCGAGGTTGGTGTGTACCGTTTGTTATGGGACTTGTTTATGTTTGAGATGTTGGGTTTTGATATGATTTTGGGTATGTATTGGATAGTTTTATACCAATACCATATTGATTGCTACCATTATAGGGTAATTTTCACATCTCTTTAGGGAGATACATATGTCCATCATGGAAAATGGGATGTCTGGGTAGGCCATCCAGGGCTAGTTTGTTAGTAGTTGGGTGAACTCAAAACCCAAGTGGTTTGTATCATGCTTAATGATGGGGGATTATAGCATCTTGACTTTCCTCATGTGGTGGATCAGTTTTAGGATGTATTTCTTGAGGACTTCTGGGGGCTTCCTCCTGAGGGAGATGTGGAGTTCACGATATAATTGCCACCGGGAGCAGAACCAGTTTCCATTCTACCATACAGAATAGAAATGAAAGAACTCTAAGAGCTTAAAACTTATTTGGAGGAGTTGTAGAGTAAAGGGTTTATTCACCCTAGTAAATCACTTTGGGGATCTCCAATTTTGTTTTCCAAGAAGGCTGATGGATCGTTGCGGTTAGGTGTCGATTTTAGGAATACGAATCAGATAAAGGTTAAGAACCGATGACCTCTTCCTCAAATTGATGATCTATTTAACCAACTAAGGGGTGCCTCGGTGTTCTCTAAGATTGTTCTGAGATCATAATTTCATCAGCTAAGGTTGAGACCCTGTGATATACCACAGACTTCCTTCAGGAGCACATATGGGTTGTGTGAGTTTGTAGTGATTCCATCCGGGTTGACCAATGAACTGATAGTTTTTATGGATCTAATGAATCAAATATTTCACCCTTATCTTGATCAGTTCATATTTGTCTTTGTTGATGACATATTTTTGTACTATAAGACTCAGGATTATCATTCCAAATATCTTAACATCATTTTGATTACTCTAATATATAATAGGATTTATATCAAGTTTTCTAAATTCCATTTATGGATTGATAGGGTGCATTTTTTAGGTCATATCATCTCTAAGGAAGGTATTTCAGTGGATCCAAAGAAAGGGTAGGAATTTTTATACTGGGAGGAGCCTAATAATGTTTCTAATATCCATTGTTTTTTGGGCTTATTAGACTATTACCAAAGGTTCATCAAATAATTATCCTATTTGGATGGACTTATTTCAAGATTAACTAAAAAGGGAATTAAGTTTGAATAGTTTAAGGCATGTGATAATGCCTTCTATGTGTTAAATAAGTGGATAACTAATGCACCAATTCTGATCTTACTCATGCCAAGTAAGGAGTATACCTTATTTTGTGATGTTTCTAGTGTTGGGATTGGGGTAGTGTTGATATAGGATGACCGGGTTGTAGCATATGGTTCACAAAAGTTAAGGCCTCATGAATAAAATCACTCTACACACGATCTTGAATTTGCAGTAGTGGTTCATGCTTGAAACTTTTGGCAACATTACTTGTCGTGAAAAAGGTTTATTGTGTATACTGATCATAAAATTCTTAAGTATATCATCTCCCAACATGATTTGAATCTTCAGCAGTGAAGTTGGTTTGAGTACATGCAGTCCTTTGATTTTAACTAGTTTATAAACTGAGAAAGGAAAATAGTGTTGTAGATGATTTGAGTTGGAAGAATCAAAATAATTCAGTTTAGGAATCTAGTTTCGAGTGTAGAATGATAGCATTGTTTAGTGAGATGCTTCTAGAGGTGTAGGATAGAAAAGGGATTATGACCCTTACATCCTTGGCGGTTGAGTCCATGCTTCCGAGATGGATCAAGGAGAGGTAGTGTGAGGATTCAGAATGTTTGGATTTGAGGGAAGGTCATACAGGTGGGTAGTCACCTTCTGTTTTTAATGTCAGAGATTATGGGATCATTTATTTGCAGGGTCATGTTGTTGTATTGATGTGTATGTGAGAATATTTGATGCACAAGTTTCAGGAATCAAAGTGGTAAGTGCATCTTGGTTTTACCAAAAATTATAATGGTCTTTATAGGAAGTATTGGTTGGAAGGGATGAAGAAATAGGTTGTAGGTTTCATGGCACAATGCCTTACCTATCAGTGGGTGAAGCCTAAGCATCAGCATCTGGGTAGATTGTTTCATCCATTTCCTATTTTGAAATAGAAATGGGATGAAGTGATGATGGATTTTGTTGTAGGTCTTCTAAATAATTCATGGAAGAATGATTAAATATGGGTATTTGTGGATTGATTGAAAAAGGTGTCCATTTCTTTCTAATTTGAGAGAACTTTATCGTGGATTAGTTGGGTGAGTTTTATGTTTGAGAGATAGGGTGGTTTCACAGGGTACTACTGACTATAGTTTTGGATCATGATTATCACTTCTTGTCACACTTATGGTAGGGATTATAGAGATTTATTGGTACCGTGGTGTTTTTGAGTATGACCTTTCACCCACAGACGGATGGGAAATTAGATCATACTATTCATGAACTTGAGGACATGTTGAGATCTTGTGACCTAGACTTTGGTTGATCATGGTAAAAGTGTTTGGTGCTTTTTTATTTTTCCTAAAACAATAGTTATTAGGATATTATTCAGATGGAACTGTTTGAGGTGATCTATGGTAAACTGTGTAGGTCTCTACTATGTTGGATGGAGGCTGGAGATTCAGATTTATTGAGTCAAAGTATCTTACAGGAGACTTTGGAGCATGTTATGTTAATCTGGAAGTGGGTGGATATATATCAGAGGAGTAAAATTAATATGAGGATCGGCATCATAGACCTATTTAGTTTATGGTGGGTGCTTTTATACTTCCTTATGTGTCTCCATGTTTAGGTCACCTTCAGATTCAGAAACATGATATGTTGTCACCCAGGTACATGGGACCATTTGAAATTGTGGAGAGGATCATACTAGTATCATACTTATTGGATCTTCTATAGTATTATAGTGGTACGCGTGATTTTTTTATGTGTCACAACTTCGACAGTATCACCCTAACCCATCTCATGTGATTTATTTTGATTTTTTTGAGATTGAGGCTAATGTGTCCTTTAAGGAGCATCTGATTCATAATGTGGATTGTAGTGATAATTTATTGTGGGAATGATTGTACCCTTGGATTGAGTTTTTTGGTAGCATGGAAAATTTTAGGAAGAAATGTTAGGACCAATAGGGGCCTATATACCCTAAGAGGGGGGGGGGTGAATCAGGGTATGGATATTCTTTTTCGAACTTCATCATGCCCCACTGGATCTTGATCTCTTTATTACAAGGGTCACTTTGTTTTCACTTGTGTGTTTATTATGACCACTTCTTTTCTTATTTATCTGATGATGATGCTTTAAATGCAATACAAGGAAGAAAGCAGGCAGACACAGAGATTTTTACTCGGTTCACCCTAATTGGGCTATGACCAAGGAGCATACAACGGTGATGTGCCATTGTACCAAATGCATGAAAATCACGCTGATATTTACAATGTTCGGGATAGATCACTTCTATGCCTAGTCTCACTTCCATTACAAGGTTTAGGGACAACTCACTACTTTCCCAAGGGTCACTCCCTTAGTCTCTCTCTCTCTGGCTCACTGCCGGTGGAGAGGATCACCTTCTTTCTCTTCCTTTTCTCACTGCTCTGGAAGGGAGCCACTCACAGTTCATAGAACTGTAGGTCTCTTCATTAACACTAATGAATGCATCCTCTAATGTATGTAGATGTTCTGTTGAAGTTCAAATTTCATCCACTAATTAATACCGCTTTACCACAGATGTTCTGGGCAATTTCTAACTTTCACGCAACCCTAGGGTGACTTGTGTGCCCCTTTAACTAGTGCACAACCTCTGCCTTCATTGCGTAAAAACCAACTTGCGTGCCACACTTGCGCACCACACTAGCGCTCCAAACTTGTGCTCCACACTGCTTACACGACACACTTGCGGGGAACACTTGCACGGTACACTTGCGCGGTACACTTGGGCGGTACACTTGGGCGCTACACTTTCGCGGTACACATGTGAGGTACACTTGCGCGGTACACTTTCACGGTACACTTGCGCGATACACTTGTGCGGTACACTTGCACGGTACACTTGCGCGGTACACTTGCGCGGTACACTTGCGCGGTACACTTGCGCGGTACACTTGCGCGGTACACTTGCGCAGTACACTTGCGTGGTACACTTGCGCGGTACACTTTCCTGGTACACTTGCGCGGTACACTTGCGTGGTACACTTGTGCGGTACACTTGCGCGGTACACTTGCGCGGTACACTTGTGTGGTACACTTGCGCGGTACACTTGCACGGTACACTTTCCCTACACACTTGCATGCCCCACTTGTGTGCACACTGAACTTGCATGTCACTTCCACTTGCGGGATCAGAGATCGTATTTTATATAAGTGTTGAGCTTGTTGATAAACAAGGAGAGTAGTCGTCTATTTATAGGCATTTTTTGGACTTTCGCGCCACACTTGCGTGCCACACTTGCGCGCCACACTTGCGAGCCACTTTAGGACTTGCGCGATTCTTTCTTTCTTTGTAATATTTTGATATGATGATCTTGAAATATGACTTTCATTCCACAATTGCGCGTCATACTTGCACTCCACACATGCACCCCACTTTTAAGACTTGTGCGCCACAATTGCATGCCACTTTTGGACTTGCGCGCCACACTTGCACGTAACTTTTGGACTTGCGTGCCACTTTTCCTTTGCCAAATTTTTGATGTTCTGAATTCAAAAAATTCCTTCCATACAAAATTATAAATCTCCTTAACACAAGATCACAACTCCCTTTTCTAAAAACACTTTTCCCCATTATCTAGTAAAACCCCCTTTGTCAATATTTTTATTCATTGAGACTCGCTTTTTCAACAAACACAACATGGAGTCCTGTATTGTCAACAAACACAATCATCTCAAAAATGATTCAATGATACCTTGAGGGATTTTTACCCAACAAGAAACTTGGGAGAGGGAGTTGTATATGTCAGCTCATTATCCCAATATATTTACTTCATAAGCTCAGTGATTATTGGAAGCACAACTCGAGGATGATTCATTATATGGTGGGAAGGTTGTATGATACTAGACTTCTTGGATGTATGTCCTTGTTTAATTTTTGGTTTAAATATCTTAAATTTGGTTAATGGAATGTTTACCAAGTGTATGGGGAGTCTTGGGGTGTCTCAGGGGTTCGGGACTCAAAAGAAAAGAAAATTGGGCCATTCTGTTTTTGTCACACGGTTAGTGGAAACCATGCACCCAAACCATGCAACCCAGGAGGAGGGTGCATGATTTAGTAAATTGTACAAGAGGGAAGGAAAAAATCATGTAGATTGGGATAGGGGAATTTTTCATGGTTGATGCTCAGTTTTTTAAATTGTATGGGCTTCCCAAGTAATCGTACGACTTAGACCCCTTTTTGATAGAGGATAGCGCACAGTTGGCACATGGTTTTGAAAACCATGTGTCCAAATCGTGCACCCCATTAAAAAGTGAGAAATTTCCTTTTTCACCCACGGTATTTTAAGTGTTTCACCTAATTTTCTTCCCCACTCTCCTCCAAAATACCCTAGTGACAAACCTAAGCACCCAAATATTCCCAATGGTCAATCTCTCTCATTTCAAGGTTGTTTGGAGTGTCATTGGTTGTAGATCACATTTCAGAGTAATTCTAATGCTCCTCTTGCTTCTCTTTTCCAGATTAGGGATTATTGTTTTGTTATTCTTCTTCTAAATCCCTAAAACACTATTTTTTCTAGTATATGTTAGTTTGGGTCTTTAAAGGGTGATTGAATCTAGATCTAATTCTGATGTTAAGAATGCATTTGTCTATAGATTCAAGGTAGGTGGTCTACAAGTTATATCCCATAGTCTTGATGTAGATGTTTTCATGTATAGTTAGGTTAATGGTTCTCTATTGTTGTTCATTTAATTCCCTAAAATGTATTTTTTAAAATGGTTGGATAAATGATGAATTGAACCCCTCATGATCCCCATGGGATGCATTGAGGTTTACTAGACCAATTTAGGTCCACCCATGGGGTGTGCCAACATTCCCAAACATATAAAATTATAATGTTACGAATAGAGTTGGATTGTGATAAAGTAGATTCCACGATGAACATATTGATATGTTAGTTGAGTTTAAAATGGAATAATGGAATTTGTGTCTAGACTTTCATAATGTCAGAAGTGTTTATTTGGCTTGATATTAAATGGGTTGGATGAAATAAATTGATTGTGCTAAATGACTTATGAATTGTACTTGGAATGAATAGGTGGGTTAATACATGTGTAATGATGAACATGATAAATGGGTAAATGATTGTAACTTTATGAATGTGTTAAATGGGTTAATGTATGTAAATTTATGAATATGTTAAATGGGCTAGAATATTAGAATTTTTAATCATTTTAATGGGTCCGGGTATGATAAAGGAAAAAAGGGTTAAATGGGTCATGAAATGTAATTAGTAAATGTATTAATGGGTTAAGGATAAATGTTATATATGCCACATATTGAATAATTAGGATATGTGAATGTTATGTGTATTGATTTTTGTATGGTTTTTGATATGGTATATGTGGTAAATAAATAACAAATCATGTGCATATGGCTTGGTAGTTTAGGGGTATTGGAATTAAGGATCTACGCCCACTTCTCGGGCTTCCATTTGGTACCTAAGAGGATTTCATGGTTGCAGGTTAGGAAAAAGGTAAAGGCCCTATTCTAGGGAGTTTATTTGGGCTTAATATATTCATGGTAGAGGATCCATATTTGGATTCAAGGCCTGTTTTGGGTATTCAGTTGTTTGTCATTACTTTGAAGTTTCATCACTTTTGGTACTGTTAGCATGACATGGAATATTTATCATTTGGTTGTGTTTTGTACCCTATTTAGGAAATGGTTGTTAATTCATATTTATAGTTTATTTCTTATTTTTTTTATTTAATTAATATTTTTTCTATTGTGGATTACTATGGTAAAGAGGGTATATCACCCCATGTGGTCCATCCGACCCTCACTGCTAGTTGGAAACCTCTAGGGTATGGGGAGGTGTGCCTGAGGTCATGTGGTGACCTAGATTAGGGCACCAATTTAGTGGATTCCAAGTCAAGTATGTTACATGTGTTTCACGCAACATTGAGTTCCTTTAATGACTTATGTTACACACAATCTTAAGTCCTATCAGACAACAATATTATCTTAATATTATTATGATAGTTATCACCTAGCCATTGGAATAGTGGGAATAAAGAATATTAACCAAATTATGAAAATATAGCTTACACATGTTTATAAAATTAATTCATTGGTTACCAATTAATTATAAATTAAAATAAAGACCAATTGAATATAAAGGATGCGTTTTTATAGAAAACTATTTTTATGATCATAATGGAGTTTTATATTAATAAATTAAATTAATCACTATTATTGAAATATGTTAATGAAATTTATATTTAATATATTGAATCAAATGTTTTGAAATTCATCCAATATGTTTTATTGGGTGAATATAAGAATAAATCCATTTTTAAGCATAAAAAGTTGTATCTTTTTAAAATGTAATTTTACAGCCTTTTAATGGAGCACATATTTTAAATATAATTTTTGAAATTTTTTTAATTTTTATTTGAAAAAATAAAATTATATTTTTAAATTTTAATTTAAAAACCTAATTTGGGTTATTTTTTGTATTTTTCTGAGAACTTTCTTATTTTGATGAATAGTGAATGACACCGAATTTTAATTTAAAACAGATTTTTCATCTAAATAATATTTAGTGTTCAATTATATTTTTATTTTTTTAAGTATAATTAGATAAATTTTATATACTTTATACCAATTTATGTCATTAGAATCAATTTTACACAGAAATTTGAAATAAAAACTTTGGAAACTTTTGAATATATTCACTCTAAAAACCCTCTTTGTCATCCTGTCTGTGGGATTAATTTTAAATTAATTTATACCACTTATGTGATTTTAATTTGCAAAAAAGGAATACATATTCAGAATAAAAAATATTTATAATTTATAATAAGGTAAAATTAGTTTTTCTCAAAAATATTAGTGAAAGTGATTAAAATTAATTACAATGATTAAGGTAAAAACGAGATTACTTAGTGGTTAAAATTTAAAATTAAGGTATAAAATAGACTTAAATTTGTCCAAAACTCATTTTTTGTCCATATTTATTTCTAATACATTCATGGGTCTAATTATGTTTGTTACTGAATCCTATTTTTAGGTAAAAATATGGTCATAACACAATTCTTTTCAAAAATGCCAAGTGTGTCCTCTCCATCCACTTCTAAAAGGTCACCTCTCATTCTCCTCTCATAACACCTCTAAATCCATTTGGATCATCCAAAACCTTTCCAAATAATCTCAAAACATCCATACTCTCATCCTAGAAACCTCACTTTGGGTAGAAAGCAATCCAAGTCCTTTGGGGTAAACAAAAAGGAGTTACCTGAAAAAGGAGGTAACATTCTTCGACGATCAGTTTTGATTTATTTATTTCTCCACCCATTAAAATATTCTTATTCAATTATTATATAATAAAAATGTTATCCTAAATATAATATTATTATTTTTTAAAAATATTTTATCTACACCTACACACACTTCCATCAAATAGGCAACAAAATCACTATTTGTATGTATGGATAACTACTGTCTCTCGAAATAATCTCATTTGTTTTTCCTTTCCAACATATAATTATTGGGAATTATGATGTACACAATTTTTTTATATTATATATATTATATTTGTAATGTATTAATACTTTTTGAATAATTATATAACAAATACCTACATGCTTTCCATTTTTGGTAATACGATAACATCATTTGTGGACGTGTCGACTACCGCCTCCTCAAAGTGATGTGATACATTCACCCTTTGCATGGAATGTATTAAGGATAGTTTTAATAAAAATATATGATATAACTGAAATATTTATTATTTTAATTAAATAATTATATATCTATAAATATAATATATAATTTTCTTCTTTCCATTTCACACACTGAAAAAGTGATAACGTCATTCATGGATGTGTGGACTATGGCCTCCTCAAAGCGATGTGATTCTTCCTTTTTCATCACCAAATCACAAGAATGATATATATATATATATAATTATATATAATTAAATAACCTGTTATTTATGATATAATTTTCATTCTATAAAGATAAATGTTATATACCTTTTTTCCATAATGATCATTGAAAAATGGGAATGTTACTTATGGGTACGTACGACCTACCATCTCCATGATCGTAACGTTGGTTCATTTTTCATAAAAATATTTAATGTATGATTTTAAAAGTAAATTTTGATGTAAAAATGGGAAAATTATTTAATGGTTATTATTCTGAAGATATTTTAATAATTACCTCATTGACCATAGTCGACCTATCAATGTAGGTTTTGACACAAAAGATGAATATGGTCAAAACATCTGACTTAAAAATTATTGATTAAGTAATTTTATATAACTTTTTTATAAGTTAAAAAATTAATTATAAACTTGGAAAATTTTATTAATTAAGTAAATAATTAACATAATTTTATTATTCAAGAAGATATAGGACAAGCATGATAAATCAAACTCAAGGTAAGGAGTTTTGTCTCAATTTACATTCCATTGAGACTTATTTGTCATTATACTCCTAGTTACATTTATATGGTGTATATACTGCCTAATGACTTGTTATATCATGATTTTCATTTATTTCATGATATTAAATGTTTCAATTTATTTTTTTTCATGGATCTTGAAGTGCATTGTGTTGCATTTGTTGTCAATGAGACATGAAGTTGTCTTGGAATGAATGGAAGTCAAGGAATGTCAAGATGTGAATGACAAAGGTTGTGATGGTGTTGGTGATGAAGAGAGAATGGCCATAGTACTAAGATGCATGTCACTTAGGAGATTCACTAAGTGACATAGGAGATGATGGTTGAAACATTCTCTAAGTATATCTGACGATTGTTGAGCTGTTCTTAAAGTTCCAAGAACTTGTATCAACTGGATACAAAGTCACAACAAAGTTAGAAGACCATGCATTTTATTGACAATGCATGAGAAGAGGAAGATGATCCATCCACACCTCCTAAGTGGATGAAGTGAGCTGAAGAAGTCCATGCACTATCACTTAGTGCATGAGAATTAGAAGAAGCTCCAATTGATCTCTGATTAGATCAATGAATCACATTGAAGAATTTTATGTGATTCAAGAGCTCGGTTGATGAAGAACCTTCGGGAATTCCATTACAAAGTGATGAATAAATGTTGAAGAGAATTGGAGGAATTCTTAAGAAGAAGAAGAATAGAGATGGGAAGAAGAATGGCTTGGAGTGGCACTTGGCATGTTACACTTGGTCACTTTGTTTAACAAAGGACTTAGTGTTTTTGTTGCAAAAAATAGGCCACCAAGGAGGCCAGCCGAGGGTCATCACCCAAGGCACATGTGGGACTCAAGGTCACCGCGCCCATGGGGAACCCTCAAGGCCAGGGCAGCAACCTTGAGGCAGGGGGCGCACCCAAGGACACCGCATGGGCGCCTGGGGCACGCCCGGAGGAGCGTAGAGGGGCCGTGTATAAGCCCCGAGGGCACGCGGTGGTGAAACCCGCGCACCCGGAGTGCATAGTGGGCGATAGGAGCGCGCCCGCAGGAGCAGTGAGTGGGCGCAGAGCGCGCCCGCAGGGAGAACTCGGTGCGGGGTGGCACCGAGAGGGGAGAAGATGCAACTGAGGAGTAGCGGCGGGCGCTTGGGTGATAAAGCGCGGAAAAACCACTGGAGAATTCGATGTGGGATGCGCATTTTTTCCGCGGGAGCGATCCTGGCCGCACGATCGATCGCGCGCCAGATCTCGGCCACACATCTGATCCGCGGCGAGATGATTTGATCCAGGCCGTTGAAGATCTGATCCGACGGCTCCCGGCTTATCTTCTACCCCGAGCTCGACCGAAGGTCACCCGCGAGAAGCCGCTGAACCAGAGCCCTCCGAGCACCAGTTTTCGAGTTCCCGGCCACCTCTGAAGGATCTAAGACCTCCATTGAGCTCGTCTCTCCACACCGAACACGGCCATGCATAAAAAATGGTGTGCATGCAATGTATGGAGAATTTCGAATGAGGCCGAGGCAAACGAAGCTGCCGAGGCCACGTGGTTGGTGTTTTTGCATGGGATGAGCCTAAACCGAAGGCTGTGCATGCATTATGAGTCGCATGAACGTAGAGGAACAAAAAATAAAGGGAACCCGCATGCACCGAAGAGAAAACGCAAAAATTTGGAAAGGTTTTTAAGATCCTAAATCTTCGGTGATTCAAGATTCAACACGCGGATGGACAGAGGCGTTTCTCTGCCTATATAAAGAGAGCCCGAGGCCTTGGAGTGATTGCTGATGCGCTGAAAATTTGAAGAGAGTCCCGCGAGCACCCTGTGCTTTGCGAAGCTTTGAAGCCCCGCGCATCCCACTTGCGCGGCTGTTGTTCTCGGTGCCATCCTTGGCCCGAAGGAGTCCCCTGCGCGCTAATTCTTTGCGCGATAGGAAGGAGAGGAGCTTGCGCAACCTTGCGCGCTCCCTCTGTGCACCGCGGCCCCCTACGCGGTAGCACTTGCGCACCCGTGGCTTGCGCGCCCGTGGTTTCCATACCCTGTGCGACAGAAGCCCCCGCGGCTGAGACGCCTTGCACCCGAGGCTTGTGCGGCTGTTGAAGAAGAAGAGGCCGCACCCCTTGCACGCCCTTGGTTGAAGCCCGCGGGTGATACCCTTGCACGACCCAAAGCAGTAGCATCCTTGCGCGGTAGTGGCTTTGCCTCTTGTGTGTGCAAAGTAAAAGTTGGAGGCCGAGGGTTGTGACCTTGTGTGTGCACCAAGTGAAGACACACCTTGTGTGTGCAAGAAGAAGTCAAGAAGGTCGTAGCCACATTTCCCCTTATGTGTGTGCTAAGTGCAAAGAAGGGCAGTAGGTGTTCGGGTGATGTGAATTACACACCTTGAGTGTGTGTGCTTAAGGATAATACACCCTAGCCAAGTGAGTGCACACCTACGGGTTGTGTGCAAGGAGTAGTGGAAGACCACACTTTGTGTGTGTGAGAGGTGAAGAAGGAAGGCCGAGGCCTTTGTGCCTTTGTGTACAAAAAGAACAAGAAAAGGCCGTAGCCCTTGGAGGTTGTGCACACTTGAAGATTAAAAGAGAAAAACAAAGTGTGTGTGCAAAGTGGAAGAGTACAAGAAGGGAAGTAGGCCATTGGCATTTGTGTGTGCAAAAGATCTAAAAGGTCGAACCTAGTGTGTGTGCACTAAGTGAAGTGAACACACTTAGAAGAAGGAAGAAAGAGGAAACCCTCACACTAAAGTAGAACACACAATTTAAGTGTGTGAACAAATTGAACAAAGTGTGCGAGTGAAGAAGGTGTGTGTGCTTAAGGAGAAATTACACTCTTTGAGTGTTTATCACACCAAGGAAGAGAAGAAGAAAAGTGCATGCATGCATGCATGCACGTGCACACGTGAACAGAGCCAAATCAGTGGTGTGCATTTTAGTTGACCAAGACCAGGAGGTTCTTGAAGAATTTGAGGAGCCATGCTATCAGTGCATGAAGAAGCAGAGATGCCATGAACTTAGTGCATGAAGTTGAAGTAAGGTGAGACTGGACCAGACCGAAGATAAAGATATCAGTTGTCTGAGCATTCAGTAGTTGAAGAGAGAAGCCAGGTCATCCTGAAGAAGGAGATAAAGCCTGAGCTGGACGAGAAGCCCTGATCAACCACAAGTGATCAGAAGAGAAGAGCAAGGCCAGCAGCCTTTATCCCAGGCTGCTGAAGTTACATGAAGACCTTAAAGAGAAGAAGAGCTACTCGTGTGACTCGAGGAGCCAGGAGAAGACCCTGTGGGACTCAGGGAGAAGAAGTCTTCAGTGGGATTCTGGAGCAGGCCAGTGGGACTCTGGTAACACTGTGTGAAGCAGTATAAAGACCCTCCTGTGGGACTGAGGAGAGATACAGTGGGACTCTGTATCGACCATTGTAATTCTAACAAGTTATAATGGGAGAATCCATGCTGGGAGAGCATGGCAAGGATGTAGGCCTTTGGTGCCGAACCTTGTAAATCTGTGTGTCCTGTGCCTTTTCATTACTGCATCATTCGGGAAAGGTTGAGAGATACAAGAAGAGTGGATCGAGGCTTTAACTAGCCATAGAGGTTTAATTGATAAGGAATCAATTAGTAAAAAGTTTTAAGGGATCACTGATTCACCCCCTCCCCCTCTCAGTGATTCACACTGATCTGGGCACTTCAATTGGTATCAGAGGGAAGGTTGCCTCTAAAAGATCCAAGGGAGTCTACATGAAGTGCAGATTTGAGGAAACGAGCGACCAGCCTCAAATGGAGATATCTGCCAAGACTCAGAAAAATAGAAAGAAGAAACAGGCCAAGAAGATGAAGAAAGCCTGTCCTAGCTGTGATGAAGTTGGAACAATGAAATATCTTCAAAGTGCAATCAAATATCTTCAGAAGACTGTCCCCATGGAAGTGGCAAAGTGTATAGCTACTGGCATCCATGATCTTTGATAAGAAAAATCACAGTTAGAAGAAGAATCCAATGCTATGGAAGATCAGCTGGCAAAAAGGGTTGGCATAACCAACACTCTCAGAAAGCTGGTGAATGCCAAGGATGAAACTGTTTCCCTTTGCAATGAAAGATATGAAGATACCTGTGAAGAATTGCAAAGGAGCTCTTCTGAGAAAGAAATATTTTTGATAATGATCAAAGATGTTTTCCATGCACTGGAAAAGAGACACAGAGTTTCAATGGTTGTCAAAGATGCTCAACTTGAAGACAAAGCAAAAAGGGTAAAGTAGCTTGACAATTCATTGCTTGAATTGAAGACAGTGCATGATGACCAGATGAATCAGCTGAAAGAATGTTGGGAAGGAAAGCTAAGAGCTGTTGAGGATGAGAAGAACTCCCTTAACATGAAGTGCTTAGAACTAGAGGTGATATTGACAAATCTACAATCACCCAAAGCTGAAACCTCCCAGTCAGCTGGTAGAAGAAATGTTGCCACTCAAGTGAGCATTGAGAAGGATTATTCTAAAAGAAGGACATCCTCTAGTGAAAGTGCAACATCTTCTAAGAAGAAGGTTCCATCCATCTGGATGAGGAAGGTGAAGAAGCAAAGCTCTCCTGAAGCAGCACAACAATTCAAGACAAGTACCCTACAATCAGAAGGAATCAAAAAGTCAAGATTTGTGGGTCAATGTTGGTGTTGTAACAAGTATGGGCATTGTGCAAAGGATTGTTGGTACAATCCACTGAATGCCAAAGCACAGAGGAAGCCCATGCCTAGGGGGAGCTAGCCAGAAGAAAAGAAGCAGCATCCACCGGTCCAGAGACATCTGTTTACTGCTAACAGATTTGGATTACTTGACAACATCTGGGATGGTTGCAAAAGTGGTCAAAAAGATACATTTCAATCTCCAACTGTATCCAGAGCTCAAAAGAAGAAAAGATCACAGAACCTGGCTCAGAAAGAATCCTTGGGAAGCAAGCAGAAGAAAGTGGAAGATGCTCCCAAGAAGAGTTTGAAGAATGAAGAGAAGTCCTTGGAATTGAAATCCAAGAAGGGTGATGCATCCAGAAGGACCACCAAGAAAACATGCTTCTACTGTGGAAAGAAAGGACACATCATGGATCTTTGTAAGGAAGCCATGAAATTCAATAGAGGCAGACAGAACTCAAACAGACAATCTATCCAGAAGAGGCAGAAGGGATTGATTGAAAACAAGTTGCCAAAGAGAGGTAGCTTGACAGCATCAAAGGAACCATGTGAAACTTCCAGAACTGAGGCCACACTTTCAAGTGACTTACTAGTCATATGGCCAAATCAGTTGCAACTTGCCAAAGATCTGCAGAGAGATGAAGATGAAGTTCTTGCAATTGCTAAGGCAAAAAGGAAATAAAAGATTTCACATGAAGATGTATTGAGATCCACACCAGCACAAACATCATTGAAGATCAAATGTGCAAGTGTGAAGAATGGTGAAAATGGGACATATCGGTTGAGAGAATCTTCTCAACCTTGTTGTTCACATTGATGAACCAAGGAGGTTCCATCTTATTCCCTTATACTATTGGTATTTACATGTGCTGACATTGCAGGGAATTGAAGATGATGATCATTCTCAACTGGAGGATGGTTTGGACAGATTGGAGTGCACCCCTTGAGGGGGAGCCAATCAGAAGAAGATGGGATTCTAAGATTTAATACCATCTTGAGAAAAGTGAAGGTATTCCAATCATACTTTCATCCCTTGTTTCTTAATTGTATTCATCATGACAATTAAGGGGGAGTATTGATTGAAGGCAAATGGATGAAAGGGGGAGCTTTATCTTTGCACTTGAACTTTCTAATGTGTTTGGTGAAGTATGTGCAGGATTTAGCAATTCATTGAATATCTGAAAAATTTCAACCCCTAAGCATGATCTCACATGTGTAGAGAATTGTGGACAGCTTTGAATTCCTTGGTCATATCACTCTTGTTTTCTACATCGGGTTAGCCCAAGTAGACTTAGAGCTGATTTACTAAAGGTTCTTTGCTAAAGAGAACATGTGACATCATCCCTCTCCTAGTGTTTTTCAAGAAGATACTTTTCAATGGGAGTAAGATATTTTTGGAAGAGAACCACACCACACCTTTGCATTTGATTGCCAATAAGGGGGAGAAAATATTGGCACACATATTGACCCATTCATATGTGCTGATGGAGTGTATTGACAACAAATACAAAGGGGGAGATTGAAGTGCATTGTGTTGCATTTGTTGTCAATGAGACATGAAGTTGTCTTGGAATGAATGGAAGTCAAGGAATGTCAAGATGTGAATGACAAAGGTTGTGATGGTGTTGGTGATGAAGAGAGAATGGCCATAGTACTAAGATGCATGTCACTTAGGAGATTCACTAAGTGACATAGGAGATGATGGTTGAAACATTCTCTAAGTATATCTGACGATTGTTGAGCTGTTCTTAAAGTTCCAAGAACTTGTATCAACTGGATACAAAGTCACAACAAAGTTAGAAGACCATGCATTGTATTGACAATGCATGAGAAGAGGAAGATGATCCATCCACACCTCCTAAGTGGATGAAGTGAGCTGAATAAGTCCATGCACTATCACTTAGTGCATGAGAATTGGAAGAAGCTCCAATTGATCTCTGATTAGATCAATGAAGCACATTGAAGAATTTTATGTGATTCAAGAGCTCGGTTGATGAAGAACCTTCGAGAATTCCATTACAAAGTGATGAATAAATGTTGAAGAGAATTGGAGGAATTCTTAAGAAGAAGAAGAATAGAGATGGGAAGAAGAATGGCTTGGAGTGGCACTTGGCATGTTACACTTGGTCACTTTGTTTAACAAAGGACTTAGTGTTTTTGTTGCAAAAAATAGGCCACCAAGGAGGCCAGCCGAGGGTCATCACCCAAGGCACATGTGGGACTCAAGGTCACCACGCCCATGGGGAACCCTCAAGGCCAGGGCAGCAACCTTGAGGCAGGGGGCGTACCCAAGGACACCGCATGGGCGCCTGGGGCACGCCCGGAGGAGCGCAGAGGGGCCATGTATAAGCCCCGAGGGCACGCGGTGGTGAAACCCGCGCACCCGGAGTGCATAGTGGGCGATAGGAGCGCGCCCGCAGGAGCAGTGAGTGGGCGCAGAGCGCGCCCGCAGGGAGAACTCGGTGCGGGGCGGCACCGAGAGGGGAGAAGATGCAACTGAGGAGTAGCGGCGGGCGCTTGGGTGATAAAGCGCGGAAAAACCGCTGGAGAATTCGATGTGGGACGCGCATTTTTTCCGCGGGAGTGATCCTGGCCGCACGATCGATCGCGCGCCAGATCTCGGCCGCACATCTGATCCGCGACAAGATGATTTGATCCAGGCCGTTGAAGATCTGATCCGACGGCTCCCGGCTTATCTTCTACCCCGAGCTCGACCGAAGGTCACCCGCGAGCAGCCGCTGAACCAGAGCCCTCCGAGCACCAGTTTTCGAGTTCCCGACCACCTCTGAAGGATCTAAGACCTCCATTGAGCTTGTCTCTCCACACCGAACACGGCTATGCATAAAAAATGGTGTGCATGAAATGTATGGGGAATTTCGAATGAGGCCGAGGCAAACGAACCTGCCGAGGCCACGTGGTTGGTGTTTTTGCATGGGATGAGCCTAAACCGAAGGCTGTGCATGCGTTATGAGTCGCATGCACGTAGAGGAACAAAAAATAAATGGAACCCGCGTGCACCGAAGAGAAAACGCAAAAATTTGGAAAGGTTTTGAAGATCCGAAATCTTCGGTGATTCAAGATTCAACACGCGGATGGACAGAGGCGTTTCTCTGCCTATATAAAGAGAGCCCGAGGCCTTGGAGTGCTTGCTGATGCGCTGAAAATTTGAAGAGAGTCCCGCGAGCACCCTGTGCTTTGCGAAGCTTTGAAGCCCCGCGCATCCCACTTGCGCGGCTGTTGTTCTCGGTGCCATCCTTGGCCCGAAGGAGTCCCATGCGCGCTAATTCTTTGCGCGACAGGAAGGAGAGGATCTTGCGCAACCTTGCGCGCTCCCTCTGTGCACCGCGGCCCCCTACGCGGTAGCACTTGCGCACCCGTGGCTTGCGCGCCCGTGGTTTCCATACCCTGTGCGACAGAAGCCCCCGCGGCTGTTGAAGAAGAAGAGGCCGCACCCCTTGCGCGCCCTTGGTTGAAGCCCGCGGGTGATACCCTTGCACGACCCAAAGCAGTAGCATCCTTGCGCGGTAGTGGCTTTGCCTCTTGTGTGTGCAAAGTAAAAGTTGGAGGCCGAGGGTTGTGACCTTGTGTGTGCACCAAGTGAAGACACACCTTGTGTGTGTAAGAAGAAGTCAAGAAGGCCGTAGCCACATTTCCCCTTGTGTGTGTGCTAAGTGCAAAGAAGGGCAGTAGGTGTTCGGGTGATGTGAATTACACACCTTGAGTGTGTGTGCTTAAGGATAATACACCCTAGCCAAGTGAGTGCACACCTACGGGTTGTGTTCAAGGAGTAGTGGAAGACCACACTTTGTGTGTGTGAGAGGTGAAGAAGGAAGGCCGAGGCCTTTATGCCTTTGTGTGCAAAAAGAACAAGAAAAGGTCGTAGCCCTTGGAGGTTGTGCACACTTGAAGATTAAAAGAGAAAAACAAAGTGTGTGTGCAAAGTGGAAGAGTACAAGAAGGGAAGTAGGCCATTGGCATTTGTGTGTGCAAAAGATCTAAAAGGCCGAACCTAGTGTGTGTGCACTAAGTGAAGTGAACACACTTAGAAGAAGGAAGAAAGAGGAAACCCTCACACTAAAGTAGAACACACAATTTAAGTGTGTGAACAAATTGAACAAAGTGTGCGAGTGAAGAAGGTGTGTGTGCTTAAGGAGAAATTACACTCTTTGAGTGTTTATCACACCAAGGAAGAGAAGAAGAAAAGTGCATGCATGCATGCATGCACGTGCACACGTGAACAGAGCCAAATCAGTGGTGTGCATTTTAGTTGACCAAGAGCAGGAGGTTCTTGAAGAATTTGAGGAGCCATGCTATCAGTGCATGAAGAAGCAGAGATGCCATGCACTCAGTGCATGAAGTTGATGTAAGGTGAGACTGGACCAGACCGAAGATAAAGATATCAGTTGTCTGAGCATTCAGTAGTTGAAGAGAGAAGCCAGGTCATCCTGAAGAAGGAGATAAAGCCTGAGCTGGACGAGAAGCCCTGATCAACCACAAGTGATCAGAAGAGAAGAGCAAGGCCAGCAGCCTTTATCCCAGGCTGCTGAAGTTACTTGAAGACCTTAAAGAGAAGAAGAGCTACTCATGTGACTCGAGGAGCCAGGAGAAGACCCTGTGGGACTCAGGGAGAAGAAGTCTTCAGTGGGATTCTGGAGCAGGCCAGTGGGACTCTGGTAACACTGTGTGAAGCAGTATAAAGACCCTCCTGTGGGACTTAGGAGAGATACAGTGGGACTCTGTATCAACCATTGTAATTCTAACAAGTTATAATGGGAGAATCCATGCTGGGAGAGCATGGCAAGGATGTATGCCTTTGGTGCCGAACCTTGTAAATCCTTGTGTCCTGTGCCTTTTCATTACTGCATCATTCGGGAAAGGTTGAGAGATACAAGAAGAGTGGATCGGGGCTTTAACCAGCCATAGAGGTTTAATTGATAAGGAATCAATTAGTAAAAAGTTTTAAGGGATCACTGATTCACCCCCTCCCCCTCTCAGTGATTCACACTGATCTGGGCACTTCAGATCTCATGATTCAAAATTTAATCAAGTAGTAAGGAATTTTCATCTCACTTTTTACATTTGTGAGATAAAGGTCATATTCACCGCTTATTTCTTTTATGTGGTGTATATAATTAAAATTTCAATGTATTATATCATGGATTATTTTATCTTAATAGTATTTAAATATTTTCATTTGATGATTATCTCTTTTTGAATTTTCGATTCAGATGTTACCATAGTTGTAAAGGTATTTTTAGTCTCACTTTATTTCTATGATACTTATTCAATATTCACCACTTATTTTTATTGTGTAGTGTATATACTACCCATGAATGTAGTTTATTAATATATTATTTAAATTTATGGGTTTATACATATCCATTTGAGGATATATCTTTCATGGGGTTTATAGTTTCAAGTTACCAAAGTAGTAATAGACTTTTGTCACAATTTGACTTCTTTGAGACATCTATTATGTTATTCACCTATATTATTTTATGAGGTATATATAATTCTAATATTATATGATGTATCATGAATATACTTATTATCATGATATTATATGTTTTACTTAGTTTTTATGGGGCTTATAATTAAAAATCAATCTGGTATGGGACACTTTGGAATGTTTAAAGATTATTTTCCTCAAGAATGTTTTTAATAATATGTTAAGAGAATTTACACTCATCAATGTCAACAACCCTTATTGTTACTTATCCAACACTGGGTATATTTTTTATTTATTTCATCCTAATTCTTTATTTGGATGAATTATGATTGTTTCAAATATATTGTAATGAAACTCGTTTCTTTTCCATGGGTTGATCATGTCCTAAAGATATTATTATAGACCCAATTTCTTTTTAATGGGTTAATCATGTTTTAAAGATATTTTTATGAAACTCATTTACATTCCATGGTTTAATCATGTTTCAATGATATTTTTATTTAACCCATTTCATTTACATGGGTTAATCATGTTTCAAATAGATTTTTATTAAACCCATTTCTTTTCCACATGTTGATTATGTCTAAAAGAGATTGTTATTTAACACATTTCGTTCCCATGGGTTAATCATGTTTAAAAAGATATAGTTGTGATACCCACTTATTTTCCATGGTTTGATTAGGTCTATAATAGATTTTTATTTAACCCATTTCTTTTACATGGGTTAATCATGTTTAAAGGAGATTGTTATGGAACTTATTTCTCTTCCATGGTTTGATTATGTCCAAAAGAGATGGTTATTTAACCCCTTTATTTTTTATGGGTTAAACATGTTTCAAATATATTTTTATATAATCCATTTCTTTTCTATGGGTTAATCATGTTTCAAAGAGATTATCGTAGAACCTATTTCTTTTCCACATGTTAATCAACTTATGAAAGGGATAATTTTTTTTCTATGAGTTTTGATAAAATGAAAGATTTTGTGTGTTATGGTACTTGGAAATTTTATGGGTGGTTCTATGATAAACCAATGACAGGTGGTTACATGATCAACCAATGATGGGTGGTTTCATGATAAACCAACTATGGGTGGTTCTATGATATACCAATGCCATGTGGGTCCATGATATCCCTCTAATGCGTTGGGTATGGAATTCAGACATATGGCTATTACATTTGTAAGAGTGACATGTATTGAAGTCGACCACATGGTTATTCCATTTATAATGATGAAAAGTATAATAATGTCTCATGATACCAATATTTTTTCTTCATTATTTCTATGGGTTTATAATTTTTCTAAGGATCTAGATTTATATCACATGGATTTTTATTATTGATTCTGATGAATCTTTCCTTTTCTATATTTTCATATTTTATGATCTAGGTATTAATGTGTTTGAGATATTTTATGAATTTTTCATACAGTTTGATTATGTCATCATACACTTATATACTCTTATTATCATTAATGAAATTCAATTGTTAACACTTTTGATTACCCTTACTGAGAATATAATCTCACCCTTATTAAGTTTTATTTTCCCTAGGTTTTGAAGAATGTTTTTGAATTAGTTATAAATAGAAGAGATTTCATATGGATGACAATGATGTCTTAATGTGAAAAAGAAAATTTGGGTTAAGTGAGAGAAATTATCTTTTAAAGTTATGTGAATTGTTTATATAGAAGTTTATCCTGATTCTTTAAAAATTTATACTTGAAAGGTTCTCCAGTATATAAGTGATTCATATTTTTATTTTTATGTTGTAAGGTTTAGATGAAAAATTTGGGTCACAATTATCAGTATCAATTTTTGGAATGTAAAGTTATGGATTTCAGTTTAGGATCCAGGAGTGTGGGTTATGGGCTGTTATAGTTTGTATCAATGGTCGGTTTAGATAACTTTGGAGATTAAGATGCTTTCATGTGATGTTATATTAAGAGTTATGGATACCTTCATAGGTCTATAAGCTTAATAATGATCAAATTTAAATGTAGTAGACACCCCATTGAGGTTTAAAGAGTTGAGATGTTAAATGGATTTTTGGAGACATTTTTATTGGGATGTGGTATTTTTAACCCCTAGGATCAAAATGAAGTGTTTTTTGGGAGGAATTAGTTTTAATGTTTAAAAGGGTGGACAACCCGAATTCTCAATGAAAACCCATCGCATTTAGAAAAGAGATGGGGATTGAACCCATGACCAAAGGACGATAAGGGTTTCACACACTACCATTATCCCATGATATTTTTTTACAGGTAAATATTATGTTAGAACACATGGGATTATATTTTAAAAATAATAATTGATTTATCTTAGAAGAATATATGATCAAATCATTATAATATTTGGGTTTCAAACATAGTTATGAAATGTTTGAATAATTTTAAGGATAGTTATTTATGGAATAATTTATTTTTGACGTTGGGTATTAAAATTGAATTTTGAATATTTTTTTATCGTATGGAGGTTTATTCATTTTGTAAATTATCTTACCATATGCTAACCATTTTGGTTTGGGTTTACATCTAAAGAAATGTGGAATATATTGAATATCCATTTTATGGTTATGTGGTGTTTAAAAGTTGATGTTAGTTATTATGGAATTAAAAAATCATCTTGAATGCTAATCATTTAGTGAAAAAAAATGAAATTTTGTTGGAAACTGACTAAAGGATGAAATTCTACTTGTCAAGTAAGTATATTTCTTTATGTTTTTAGTATAAATTATGAAATTAATCCTTAAACTCTAGTAAATGAATCTTCAAATAAAATGTTATCTCATTACCATCTTCTCTAATAATATTAATGACCTTTTCCACACCTATTTGTTTTGTGGTTTTGTTTTCATCGACTTCCTCTTGACCACACTCTCTATCACTCTCTATTGGTCCATGAGAATTAGTTTTGTCTTCCAAAAAAATATTTTAATTTCCCACCAATGTTCTTCTGATTTGGAATCCTAATTATGTAACACTTTGATATTTTTGTGATTTTTTTCAAATTAATTTAATCTTTTTGATATTTTTCATTTCACGCAACACTGAATATTGCTTGTGTTATATGAAAACACCAAGTTATTCTTGCATTGTTTGAAATACTAAGTCAATTTTGTGATATAAAAAACTCTTACATTAGTATTAAGTACATGAAACACTATGTTTTTCTTGTGTTATACATAATTTTGAATTCTTTTAATAGCTTGTGTTACACGCAAGACCTAGTTTTACCAAACTACAATGTACTGTTAATATTATTATAATATTATTATAATTTACACCTATCCAATAGAATGGAAATTAAAAATAAGATCAAATAAATTGTGAAAAAAATTATTTGAATCCTTTTATTATTAGTTATCTATAAATGAAATTAAGAACTATTTGAAAATAAATGAATTCATTTTCTAAGAAAACTATTTTTCTATGTTAAAACACCATTTTATATTAATAAATTTAACAAAAAACTATTGTTGAATATTTTTAATAAAATTTATATATATAATATTCAATAAATTTTTTTGACACTCATCCAATAGATTTGATAGGCATGGTATAAGAATAAATATGATTTTATGAGTAAAAAGATGTATTCTCTAAAAGGGTAATTTTACTTCCTTTTAATGAAGAACTCATTTAAAATATAATTTGTGAAACTTTTATAATTTTTATATTAAAAAATAAAATTTATTTTTTAAATTTTAATATCAAAATTTACTTTGGGTAAACTTTTGGTATTTTTTGGATAAGTTTCATGTTTTGATGAATAGTGAATAATAGTGAATTTTAATTGGAAAATGCTTTTTCATCTAACTTATTTATATAGTTAAATTATTTTTCATTTATTTTTAAATTATAATTATTAAAAAAAATTATAAATTAATCAATTCATTAATTGTAACAATTTTCACATTGAAATTTGATATAAAAACATTTCAAACTTTTGTACTTTTTCACTTTAAAAACTCATCATCTCACCCAATCTATGGGATTAATTTTAAATTAATTTGAGACACTTGTGTATTTTTAATTTATAAAAATGGATTTAATATTTTGAATAATAAGGTATATATTTATTAAATAGGTCCCCTTTATTTTTAGGACAACATGAACAGTAACTTTATTCATTTTTATTACCACGGTTAAGAGTAAATCAGATAATTAAGAGTAAAAATAATTTTATAAATGTTATAAAATTACCCTAAAACTTACCCAAAAGTTTTTTTATAAATTTAATTCGACCCTTTACACCTAATTGTTGAAATTTAATTATTTAATGGACACTTTTACATGAAATTTACATCGATATTATTAAAATCAAAGAGATTGAAAAAATGTCACACTCTTATTTTAATAAGTATAATATTTTTAATATGGGGTTAAATAGAATATATGTTTGATTATAAATATTAATAGGAAATATAAGAAGTTTATATAAATCATAGAAATTTATTTTTAATTTTTAGTGAATAAATATTTATCCCAAATAATTACACAATGATGATGTGGTAATTATTCAATTAATGAAAAAATCAATTAAGTGATATTAAAAATATTAAAATAAATATAATTTAAATTAATTATGATTATTCATTAATTTTATTGATTAATATGAAATATTATGGGTGTATTAAATTAATTATTTCTAATTTATCTTTCCATATTAATTTTATTAAAGACAATGTAATAAATAGTGTCGAAATTAACACTAATGATATTTTATGAATGTAATATTTTATTAAATCAGCTAAAAATAATAAAATTAATAAATAAGGAAAAATAGGATTAGGTACACTATAAAATATCATAAATTATACATTTATGGTTCAATTCATACCTTATAATAAAAATATCCCCCATTTAATATTGAAAATGGTGTTATAGTAGTTAAAATTAAAATAGGTTAACTAAGGGTTACCCAAAAAGATAAGGTTTAAATTTGCAAAAAAAAATATCTAAGATAACTTGTTTGATGGTATTATAACCCTATCCTACACTATCTTCTAATTAATTTCCATTTGTAGGTATTTTTATTGAGATTTAATTTATTATAATTTAATCTTTGGGGAAATTCCAAACGTGCCCCTCACCTTCATTATAAAAGGACACCTCCTCCATCATCTAATTTAACCACATTGAGTCTTATATCTCGACCAAATTCTTACAAATTATCTTCTTCACTTCCATATCCACATTATATATGCGCTTGTATTCCCAAATGACTAAATCTAGAGTTGTTTAGAGGAGATCCAAAGGAGTCATTTCGAAAGAGAGGTAATCACTCAAACCGATCACTCTCTTTTTTCTACTCTTTTATAGATAATATAAATATATCATATATATCATATAATAATAAATTCATAATCCTAAATATTTTGAAATTTTATTATGATTATTAACACATTGTTTCACATCCCCTTTCCCATCGAACAAGAAGTGAAAGTGTCGCTCGTGCGTATGTACCACTCACCGTCTTCACGTAGCGATACAGTTCATTTTCCATCACCATATATTATGAGTGGAAATTATGATGGGTTTAATATTTATATATAATATTTATGAAATAATTATACTTCTATAATAATAGTATCATATCTATCTTTTTTATCATCTAATATTTTAGGAAATGATAACATCGCTTGTGCATACGTATGGCTTACCATCTCCACGGTGCGACATGATTCATTTTCATATATATTTATCATGGATAGAAATTAAGATTAATTTTATGAATATATATGATATATATAACATAAAAATATTCTTTTATGATAATATATCATATACTTTTCTTTCTTTTAATATGAAAACAAAATAAAAAATAGTGTTTATGCATACGTACGACCTACAGTATCCATGAACGATGTATTTTATTTTGTACCAACAAATTTTAGAAATCCCCATGAATAAATATATAATAAATATATTTATTATATTTATTTAATTTTTATCATTCTTAATATGATTAAATCATGATCTATATAAGAGGACCAAGGATAACAAGTCAAAAAGTGTACGAAAAACAAAGTTGGTATTACCCAAAATATAACTTAAACTTGGAATTGTTATTAAGAGAGTAATATAAAGTCATACGTAACTCATATATGGTATTATATATATTAATATGGTTCTGTGTAATATTTATAATAAACTTATATTTATTATAAAAGAGGTTTTAATACGTATGAAGTAAGTCAAGACTTAAGGTAAGGGGATTTCTAGTCTCACTTTTGTTTCTATGATTCTTATGTCATATTCACCATTAGTTTCTTTAGTGTGTTGTATATACTTCACATGAATATAATATATTATCCTTAAACTTAAATTTATGGGTATTAACATGTCCATTTTATGATCTATCTTTCATGTGGTTTACAGTTCAAAAATTACCAAATCAGTAAGGTAATATTGTCTCAATTTTCCTTCTTTGAGACACATGTTATATTATGAAACTAAATGATTTTACAAGGTGTTTATACTTATCTTTTACATGTTGTATCATGAATCCCATTATTTTTATGATATTATAATTTTTATGTAATTTTATTTTCTCTTCGGTCGGGAATCTATGTTCCTTCAAATTAATGTTTTCTAAAAAAAATTAAAAGTGTTTTAAATGATATTTTAATCATTTTTATTGAAAAAGGATTTAAAATAATTTTAAAATAATTTTCAAAGATTAATTTATAATTTTTTAAGTTTATTTTCAATGATAGATGTTTTCTAAATGTTTTATTATTTAAAATTCATTTTTCAAAATGGAAAGGATATTTTCCTCAAGAATTATTTTCAAGTGATATCTCAAAATTATTTTACATCTAAGATAACATTATTTTATGTTAATTATGCTTTAATAGGGATATTTCTCAAGGATATTATCGCAATTATTTCTATGTTTGGTTTATTTTTATTATATAATGATATTTATGAATCCTATTTCTTTTCTATGGGTTATGTTTTGATTGAATGATGTTTATGAAACCCATTTCATTCCATGGGTTATGATATGATGAATGATTTATGTTATTGTGGAACACATGTCTATAGTTTTAATTATGTGATGGTTAGGACCCATATATCCCTCAAATGAATTGGGTATTGATTTATATCTTGTGAGTTAGACATGACTAAAATGTGGAGTGAACTCAGTTCAGTAAAGTACTTTGTCTGCTAAGATGGTATTAGAAGTGAACCTTTACAACTAAGATGGTCTTGGGAGTGAACCATGACTACTAATATAGTATGGGTAGTAAACCCATTCTACTAATATAACCTTTTCCATTATCCTTGAACACTATGGAAATCATTATATATATGTTTGTGTGTGTGTTTCTTCCACAAATTCCATGTCTTATTCCTATGCTATAATTTCATTAATTATTCTATTTATTTCACCATGATTCAAGTTGTATGAACTGTAATTATTTATTCCATGACTCATGTATATGATATCTAATATATATGTTATGATCTTATAATGCTATGCTCATGTTCTTATACCCTTAAGTTCATGATTATGTTTACTTATCTCCCTTGTTTACCCTTAGCGAGCATCTGAGCTCACCCTTTTCTTATGTTTTCTTTTCCCTAGGTAATAAAGAAATGTTTTAGGTATAGGTAATAAAGGGTAAGTTCTTTTTGGGAAACATTTAAGATCATTTACTAGAATAGAAGTTTGAGGTCCAAGTTTCAAAAGGAACTAAACTATTACGGTCTTTGGGCATGTGTTTGTGTATTCAAAAAAATGGTGTAATGTATATGTATATTAATATTAGGTCATTATAGTTGGTATTAGAGTAAATTTTTAGTCAACATTTGGAAGCTCATATAAGAAAAATTTAGTGAGATTGACACATGCCTATCATGGGGCTTGGTCAAAAGAATTATTATATTTTTCCTAATTATTTTTGTGTTATTTTATTAATTTAATAAAAAAATTACAATATATTTGGTTTTTTTATTAATAACATGCAATAATGGAAATTCTAATTTATACTAACATGAAAATATAAATATAATGAGTCAAAGAAAGAAAGAACTTGGTCTTGGGTTTAGTCTTGGAGTCAATCATTATTCTCCTTTATGTGTTTGATTTTAGTTTGATAATCCAAACATGAAATCTCATGCTTGAATTATTATTCTTTATTTAGAAATTGTGGAATTTTTTAGAGCCTAAGTAATCTTAATTTTACCACCTACTATAATCAAGGTTGATGACACACCTTGGTCTAGGGTGTGTCATATTCTAGGACTCATCTCTATCGATTTTATTTCATACATTGATTTTATAAACTCCAATGTGTGAAGAACTAACTAATGGATAGAGTTAAAGTTATAAATTAAAATAATGGATATAGATTGAGTCTCATGTCATTGGGGGTAGTCACCACATTGGATACATTTTCCTCACCCATTCATGCTACTCAATTCTATCTATAAACTTAAAATTAAACATTAAGAAAAATTCACGAACACTTTAACCTCCCCCTAGGACAAGACTTGGGGTTAGCCTCTTATTTTTTAGTGTAAATTATCATAATGGTGAAAGTGGTAATAAGAGAAGAAGAATAGAGAGAAAATAAAAGAAATAATGGTGGATAAATAAAAAAATGAAAGAATGGGGGATAAGGAGAGAGGGGGGAGGGAACTAAAATAGAAGAGAATAAAATAAATTAAATTAAATTTATATAGAATATAAATAATTTTAAAATAATAATAATAATAATATTTATTATTATTATTATTATTATTATTATTATCTTTAAGAGAATATTTTTTGAAAAAAGAGAGAAGAAAGAAAATGAGAAAATAATTTTAAAATAAGAATGTTATAATTATAATTTAAATAAATAATAATAAAAAAAATGAAATTATGATTATTTTACTAATAATTTAAAATAATAAAATTAAAATAATGATAAAATGGATGGATTTGGTTGGAAACAAAAATGCATGAATTGTTTAATTTAAACTAAATTAAAATTGAAATTATAATTTGAAATAAAACAAAAGTAAAGTAAAATAAAAATAATAATAAAATAATAAAGGAGGGGGGGAAATAATCCAGTGGCTAGCCTAACTCGGTGGATATCTCCTCCTTGGTGTCCCGGATGATGGTATGGGTGGATTGGAATGCTTTGGGAGGGAGGTTCTCTCCTCCTTTTATAGACCAGAATTTTCCTACGAACATTTCCCTGTGTTATCCCCAATAAATGACCTATTCACGCATTTAATCCTTAATAAATTTTTTCATAAATTTATTTACCATCTCCCCTATAAATTTAATTGTATTTGGCCATGTGTAGATAGATTTATGTCTGTTTTACTCAAATAATTTATTTTGCACTGGCAAACCCTCCATATTCCAAATATTTAGTTTTTCATACATTAATGGCCATGAAAATGGTATATTCATGCATTTAATCCTTCATAAAAGTTTTTACCCAATGTATTTCTAATCCATCCTCATAATTGAAGAGTATTTGGGAAATCCAATCACAAGATATGGGCCCAACACCAAAAATAGCTATATTTGTGAACAGTTTTCAAGGCTCAACTTGTGAATGAGTTTTGAGCTTCCATATAGTGGATTTAGCTTTGGGTCCAGAAGAATGAAATGGTACCCAGTATGTATAGAATCATAAAAAGAAATAATTTAATAATTTTTGTTATTATATAAAATGTTATTTCTTAAATAAAGAAATAATTTAAAATTATTAAAAATCCTAAATGGGTCATTTTTACGATAAAGCTCAAAATACCCCGTAAATCATAAAATGTGAAAAATTCCCTTAAAATAAAACTTTTTGATATTAAAAAAATTGAAATTAAAAGAAAATTTGGGAAAATATTTGTTTTTTCATTGATCCCTAGGGATATTTTTAATGATATGTCTAGGTATATCTCTATGGATAAGTCTTGGGTGTCATAGATTAAAGAAGGTGTCATAATTTAGACATCCTTTAAGTGATTTTTCATATTTATTTTGTTTTAATATATAATAATTGTTTATAAATCTATGATTTATAGTTTTATTCAATGGAGGTTACCAGATGTAATTTTATTACCATTGAATGTGACAAACAATTTACTAAAGAGCGGTCAAATTGGATGATCACTGGAGTGAAGGACGTTGTGATCATGCCTAATTAGTTTTAATGAAACTTGATTAAAAAAATTTACCTTAAAAAACTATTAGACTAATCAAGGATGATAAGGAATAAGTTTTATAATAATTATAGTAATGCATAACATCTAGGAAATAACATTCAGTTTCTTTTGTGTCAAGAATGTGGGAAGAAACACCCAAATGGATGTCTTAGAGGAACAAGAAGATGTTTTGACTATGGAAAAGAAGGACACAAATCAAGTAACTAAAAAGTGAAAATTAAAGGGATAATTAACTCAATATATGGTAATATTAGCCGCCCTAATATTTATAAATTGATGAATTATTTAAATGTGGAAAGAACAGACATTATGAAAATCGATTTCCTAAGTGGAAAGCTTTCAAAGATAATCTAAAAGGTGGTACAAGTAATGATTATATTATTGTTGATGACAATACTATATGTGAAATGTGAAAGAAATGTGGTATTAGGTAATAAGATGAGGTATCTGAAAGTGTGGATGATTTTTTCCTATCAACCACTCAAAGTTCCGATACTCTGCTAATGTGTATAGTAGCACTCGGGTTGAATCCTTGACGATGATACTTTTTAATAGTCGTTTCTTTTTAGTTGATTGTATTCTGATTGGGGGGGGTTTGTAGAGACTATGAAATGATTTATTGATTAAAATTGATTTAATAAATTTATAAATATTGGGGTGAATTCATTTTTTGGGAGTTAAGCTTTTGATATACTTGATCTTCGCTTTATATTGCATTTAAATTAACACCCACTTCACAAGATAACGTTGATTGGAATTCCTAAGTGTTAAGGATTTAATCCAATCCTTAACTTAACTTAGGGTTCTGATCTCAATTATAGATTGTTTATGGTAGTGTATTTATGGTTCCAATAATCCATGGAAACCACACTTTAAACAAAACAAGTCATTAATCCATGACATGTTAAGTCCAACATACACAATGTTAATTTGAAAAATATTCATCGATAAAATACTCTCAATCACTTAACATCCATAAATTTTGAATCAACCAAATATTATAATTACTCATCCATTAATATATTTATTAATATGGTAATATATTTTAATGGTGATGAATTATAAATAGAACAAAAATAATGGGATAAGAAAAGATTTGTGCGTCGAACACACACACACACAAACGATATTGATAATTAAAAACAAACTTTAGATTGAATGAGAAAGAAAAAGAAGGGAATTGGATTCAACTGTATTTAAACTATTTTAAAAATATTAATATGAAACTACATATGGTGGATTATAATAAGAGATATTGAAGAAGAAACATTCATTAAAACAGAATTACAAAGACAAACACTTTTGAAGTTACAAACGAAGAAAAACAAAAAAGTAAATGGAAACAAAGAGAGGAGGAAAGGTATATCAAGTGAAAACATGAGTATGGAAGGTCATAAAAAACCCTTATAAAGGATTTTTTCATGCAAATATGTGCTCATATCTTCTGAAATTCCAACCCCTTTGAAGGATAGGAGGGGGATGTATTTATAGCCCAAGGAAGTGGATTGTTGGCATTCCCAATCTGTCCCTCCAATTAGATCAAACATTTGGACATCCATACAGTTGAATCTATAGATATCTTCTTCCATTAAGTTTTAGATAATGATTTTTTCCTACTTCTCTAAAAATTTGGAGTCATTTGGACTTACGGATCCAAAGTTATGGCCGGTTGATTAAACAACTTTAATCTGTCCATTTCAATCCAAACTTTTTTGATGGCCAAAATGTGAATGGATTTTGGAATAGGAATATGCCTTAAAATCCGAATTATTTCTTCAAACAAGTAGGCCTTATATATCTACTCTTTCACAATTCAAAATATCAGCTTTATTTGATGATTACATCATGAGATATGTCATGAATAGTGTCTAGATTTTAATTCCCAGACAGAATGGTGGGCTGGACTTCAAAAGCATTAGTTGGGCCCCTTATTCTTGCAGTTGGGCCCTGAAATTTTTTTACATCACTCCTTCAATTGTTATACAAATTTTTTATGATAATTAATGAATTTTTACTTTCTAATTGAGCCCAAAAATTAAATCTTCACGGCTGGTCCAGTTTCTTCATAGATTTTGTAGGCCTTCTTGTGTGGTCCATATGAGCCTTCAAATGGAAGAATTGGCCTATGATCCCTTCTAATGAAATGTTATATATTAAATTAGGAATACTAAAAAACAAGAACCACACGATTTGGATCATTAGGGGGATATTTATAAATAAAATAGTAAATTTAATCAATTGGACTACTTCTAAAAATGCTCAAAAATTATACTTTGTATTAAAACATTAATATTTCACACAAATTATGCACATTTCATATAAAATCAGTAAAGGGAGTATATAATAAGTCATGAAAATATTAATAACATCAGTATCTATGTTAATTAGATTAATTATTAAGTTAAATAATTAAATTGTTGAGGTATTTGGATTCAATAATTATGTTATATGATTTTTGAAATATATAAGGATTGTTCAATTTATGTTTTTCTCTAAGGATTTACAAGAATATGTTGAATGGTTCTGACATACTAGAAAAGTGATTTAATGGAAAGGTTATTAAGTTAATGATAACCCTTAATATGTTCCTGATGATAAGATAATGATGTTTGGGTAAATTAAATTAAATAGTACTGATTACCTTGGAATTGTTTAATGGTTTGTTCAAAAAGTGGATTATGATATCATTGATGAAGTTTACCTAATTTTTGTATTTAATGAATATATCCAATAATATTTGGAATAAGTAAGCATGCATGTCTTCAATAAGGATTTATGAAAATTCATGTTATTATCATGTTTTAAGAGAGTACATGATGATGGTATTCACATGTTTGGTATTTGAAAAACAGGATATACTTTATGATATATAGGGGATCAATGTTAAAATTATTTTGATAATTTTAGTGACCTTATTTCTAAAGTTTTTGATTTTCATATTTTGTAATGGTTACAAGGTTAACCATTTATTAAATGGTTTATATTAAACTTTGAATGCAGTTTTAGTTATTAAAGTATTATCTCTCCATATAAGGATTTATGCATATTGGATGACTTGTTCTAAGAATTTTTTTATGATAAAAATATATGGAATGACCTATCATTTTATTTAAGGATCTCATGATCTATTAACACTTCATGAATGAAAAAATCACCTTCATTTCTTGGAAAAAGAGGTTAATTGGATATTGATCAAGGCACAACAAAGGGTAAAGCTTTTCGAAAATCATGTAAGTAAATATTCTTATGAAATTTATTCAAATTTAGGAAAAATAGTCCGAAAATAAAAATATTTTCATGTTATCATAATTTTTTATGATATCAATGACCTTTTTCAAGCCTCTTTGGGTTAAGGATTTGTAATCGTTAACTTTATCCTAACCATGTTCTATATCAGTCTCCATTAGAACTCAATATTTATATTTCTCTTCTATTTCTATGTTTTCACTTTCCATCTATGTTCTCCTATGTGTAAACCTAGTTACATGTTACTTTGGGTAACCATTATGTTTCTAACTTTACCTTTTTAAATGGAGTTTTAGTATTCATTTTTAAGATGGGGGATTATATAAAAGGAACTTTAAAGTATTAAAACTTTGATAACCCAGATTAATTTTGAGGGTAAAATTATTTTTAAGGGGGTAGAATGTAACACCCTGAGATTTTGGAATATTTTTGAATTAATTTAATATTTTTTATATTTCTCATTTCACGCAACACTAAATAGAGCTTATGTTATTTGAAATAACCAAGTTACTCTTTCATTGTATGCAACACTAAGTCAAGGTTGTGCTACATGAAACATATATATTATCTTTCAGTACATGAAACACTATGTTTGGATTATGTTACACATAATTCCAAATTCTTTTGATAGCTTTCATTACACGCAATACCTAGTTTTACTAAACTATAAAGTACTATTAATATTATTATAATATTATTATAGTTACCATTTAATCCTTGGAATGGAAATTAAAATTAATATTAACTAAATTATGAAAATATTATTTTAATCCTTTGGTTACTAATTACCTAGAAATGAAATTAAGAACTATTTTAAAATAAAGAAATTCCTTTTCTAAGAAACATATTTTTCAATTCACAAACACCATTTTATCTCAATAAATTAAACAAACCACTATTGATCAATATTTTTAATAAAATCTATATATCAAATATTCAATAAATTTTTTTGATACTCATCAAATAGATTTTATGGGCATAATATAAGAATAAATCCAATTTTATGAGTAAAAAGATGTATTTTTGAAAAGGGTAATTTTACCACCATTTAATAGAGAACCCATTTTAAATATAATTTTTGAAACTTTTATAATTTTTATATGAAAAAAAATAATATTCATTTTTGAAAGTGTAATATCAAAATTTAAATTCGGTGAACTTTTGGAATTTTTTTGATAAGTTTCATGTTTTGATGAATAGTGAAAATACTGAATTTTAATTGGAAACTGATTTTTCATATAACTTGTTTATATAGTTAAATTATGATTGGAATTGGTTTTAAAGTATAATTAGTGCAATTTTTCATCAATTAATCTAATATAGGTCTTTGGAACCCATTTCACATTGAAATTGGGTATAAAAATATTTCAAACTTTTGGACGTTTTCACTTTATAAACTAGTCTTCACACCCCATCTATGGGATTAATTTTAAATTAATTTTATCCATTTTGGTATTTTTAATTTATAAAAATGGATTATATATTTAGAATAATAAGTTAAAAATTTATTAAATAGGTTCCTTTTATGTTTTGGACTATATGAATGTTAACTGTAATAATTTTTATAACCACGGTTAAGGGTAAATCAGGTAATTAAGGGTAAAAATAATATTATAAATATATTAAAATTATCCTAAAACTTTCCAAAAATTAGTTTAATGAAGTTAATTTAACCCTTAACACATAATTTTATAAATTTAATTTTTTTTTAATATACACCGGCCCATTAAAATGATATAGATATTACTAAAATCAAAGAGAGTGACAAAATATCACACTCTTAATTTTAATAAGTATAATATTTTTAATATGGGGTTAAATAGAATATATTCTCAACAATAAATATTATTATAAAATATAATATTTTTATCTACATCATGAAATTTTATTTTTAATTATTAATAAATAAATAATTATCATAAATAATTATACAATGATGATGCAATAATTATTCAATTAATAAAAAACTCAATTAAGTAATATTAAAAATATTAAAATAAATATAATTTGAATTAATTGAGGTTATTAAATAATTTTATAGGTTAATATAAAATATTAGGGGTGTATTTAATGTTTTTTTTTGAATTTATCTTATTGTATTGGTTTTCTTAAAGTCAATGTAATGAATAGTGTCAAAATTGACACTAATGATATTTTATGAAAATAATATTTTATTAAATCAGTTAAAAATATTTAAAATACTAAATTAGAACAAATGGTATGATATATGTTTGAATATATCATAAATTGACCATTTATGGTCTAATTGACACCTTATAAGTAAAAATATCTACCTTTTAATATTGAAAATGTTGTTATCGTAGTTAAAATTAAAATAAGTTGACTAAGGGCTAACAAAAAAGATATGGTTTAAAATTACAAAAAAAAAATTGTCTAGAATATATTATTTTATGTTATTACCACCCTATACCACATTATCTTTAAATTGATATTCATTTAGAGGTATTTGGAATGAGATTTAATTTATTATAATTTAATCTTTTGAGAAATTCCAAAAGTTCCCCTCACCTTAGTTATAAAAGGACACCTCCTACCTCATAACATTTAGACACTTTGAGTCTTATATATAGAAAAAAAATATTTCAAATTATCTTATACACTTCTCTATCCAAATTATAGAGGTTCTAGTCTTCCGGAAGGACTAACTCTAGAGTCCTTTAGAGGATATCTAAAGGATTCATTTCAAAGAAGAGGTAATCACTCAAACCGATCAATCTATTTTTATACTCTTATATACCTACTATAAATATATGATATATAACATATAATAATAATTTCAGTATATTAATTATTTTAAAATTTTATTATGATTATGAACACACTGTTATACATCCCCTTTCCCATCGAATAAAAAGTGAAAGTGTCGCTCGTGTGTATATACGACTTACCGTCTCCACATATAGATACAATTAATTTTCCATCACCATAATTTATTAGTGGGAATTATGATGGGTTTAATAATATATGATATTTGTGACATAATTATACTTCTATAATTATAATATCATATATATCTTTTTACTATCTAATTTTTCAGAAATGATAATGTTGCTTGTGTGTACGTATGGCTTACCATCTCCACCATGAGATGTGATTCATTTTCATCTATATATCAAACGAATGGTAATAAGGATGAATTTTATTAATATATATGACATATATTACATAATAATGATTCTTTTGTGCTAATATATCATATAATTTTCTTTCTTTTAATATGATAAGAAATTGAAAACAACATTCATGTGTTTGTACAACCCACTGTCTCCATGAATGGTGTATTACCTCTAACTTTTATGAATCAATATGAATACATATATACTATATATATATATATGATATTTATTTCATGGTTATCATTCTGTATATGATGAAATCATGATCTGTGTGAATGACCAAGGATAGAAAGTCAAAACATGTACGAAAAACAAAGAGGTTATTACCCAAAACATAACATAAACTTGGAATTTTTATTAAGAGAGTAATATAAAGTCATAATTAACTCATATATGGTATTATATATTTGAATATTTTTATGTGGTATATTTATAATAAACTTATATTTACTATGCATAAGGTTTTAACATGTATGAAGGAATTCAATACTTAAGGTAAGGGGACTTCTATTCTCGCTTTTATTTCCATGAGACTTATGCCATATTCACTATTAGTTTATTTTGTGTGGTGTGTATACTACCCATGAATATAATATATTATCCTTAACCTTAAATTTATGGGAATTTACATATCTATTTGATTATATCTCTTTCATGTGGTTTATGGTTCAATAGTTACCAAATATGTAATGTAAATTTATCTCAATTTTCCTTCTTTGAGACACATGTTATGTTATACACATAAATTATTTTACAAGATGTGTATACCTCCCCTTTATATATTGTATCATAAATGTCATTCATTTAATGATATTATAAGTTTCATGCAATTTTATTTTCTCATCAGTCGGAAATACGTGTTCCTTCAAATCAATGTTTTCTAAAAATGTTTTAAAAGTGTTTTAAATGATATTTTAGGTATTTTTAAGGAAAAGGATTTCAAATATGTTTAAAATAGTTTTAAAAGATTACTTTATAAATTTTCAAGGTTATTTTCAATGAAAAACGTTTTCTAAATGTTTTATGATTTAAAAATCATTTTTTAAAATGGAAAGGATATTTTCTTCAATAATTATTTTCAAGTGATCTCTCAAAATTATTTTCTATATAAGATAACATTATTTGATGCTACATATGCTTTATTAGGGATATTTTTTAAGGATAATATCCCTATTATTTTTATGACTGGTTTATGTTTATGATAGAATGATATTTATGAAACTCATTTCTTTTCCATGGGTTATGTTATGATTGAATGATGTTTATGAAACACATTTCATTCCATTGGTTATGATATGATGAATGATTTATGTTATTGTAGTACAAATTTTTATGGTTTTCATTATATGACGGGTGGGACCTATATATCCCTCCAATACATTGGGTAATCATTTATATCTCATGAGATAGATATGACTAAAATGGGGAGTAAACTTAGTTCAGTAAAGGGATTTGTCTTCTAAGATGGTTTTGGGAGTGAACCTTGACTAATAAGATGGTCTTGGGAGTTAACCATGAATACTAAAATGTTTTAGTGATTGAAACCATTACACTAATATATCCTTTTCCATGGCCCTTAACCACTATATAAATCAATATATCTGTGTGTGTGTGTGTCCCACAAATTCTATATATTATTCTCATGTAATGATTTCATGGATTATTCTCTTGATTTAATCATGATTCATGTCTTATTAAATTCCATTATTTATGACATGACTCATGTATATGATCTATGATATGAAGCGTGTGATCTTATAATGTTATGCTCATGTTCTCATAACCTTATGTTCATGATTATGATTACATATCTCCCTTATTTACCCTTACTAAGAATCTGAGATCACCCTTTTTTTATGTTTTATTTTCCTTAGGTTATAAAAAAAGGTTTTAGGTAAGGGTTATAAAGGGTAATATTTTTATGGGAAACATTGAAGATCTTTCACCAGACTAGAAGTTTGTTTTCCAAGTTTCCAAAGGTATAAAACTAATACGATTTTTGGGTGTATGTTTGTGTATTCTACAAAAAATGATGTAATGTCTATGTAACTTAAGCTTGTGTCATTATAGTTGGTATCATAGCAAAGGTTTAGTTGACCTTTAGAAGCTCGGATAAGAAAACTTTAGCAAGATCCCTAGGGATATTTCTATAGATATGTCTAGGGATGTCTCTAAGGATTGTTCTAAGGGGTCTTGGATTAAAGAAGGTGTCATAATTAGACATCCTATAAGTGATTTATCGTAGTTATTTTTTCCTACTATGATAATTGTTTCACATTATATGATTTTTGGTTATATTCAATAGAGGAAACCATAAGGAACTGGGTTATCATTGAATGTGATGAAAAATTTACTAATGAGAATCCAAATAGGACGATCATGGGAGTGAAGGATGTTGTGATCATTCCTAATAAATTTCAATGAAACATGATTAACAAATATGTACCATAAAAAACTCTCATACTCATCCAAGAATAGAAGTAATGAGCTTTATTAGAATTATGGTAATGGATACCATGGAGGAATGAATATTCAGTTTCATTTGTGTTAAGAATGTGGGAAGAAACACCCAAATGGGTGTCTTAGATGGACAAGGAGGTGTTTGGACTGTGGAAAATAAGGACATAAAGTGAGTAACTAGAAAGGTAAAATGGAAGGTCTAGTTAATTAAATGGATGGGAATATTGGCCTACTTAAGGTGCTATAAATTTATGAATGCTTTAAATATGTAAAGAATGTGCATTATGAAAATTGATGTCCTAAGTGGAAGGCTCACAAATATAATCAGCAAAGTGGTACAAGTAATGGTTATATTGCTGATGATGATGATGATACTATAGGTGAAATTTTAAAGGTAAGAGTAATTGAGTAATAGGATAAGGAAGACTTGTTAATGGATTAAGGATAAAGTGAAATAATCAATGAGTTTATGTATTTGGATTTAGGAATTATGTTATATTAATTGTGAAATATATAAGGATTTTTAAATTTATGTTTTTCTCTAAGGATTTACAAGAATATGTTTAATGGTTCTGATGGACTAAAAATGTTATTTAATAGAAAGGTGATTAAGGAAAAAATAACCCTTAATATGTTCTTAATGATAAGATAATGATGATTGGATAAAATAAACTGAATAGTACTGATTACCTTGTAATTGATTAACAACTTGTTAAAAAAGTGGATTATGCTATCATTGATGAAATTTACAACTTTTTTGGATTTAAGGAATATATCAAATAATCTTTGGAATAAAGAAGTATGTATGTTTTCAATAAGGATTTATGATAATTCATTTTATTATCATGTTTCAAGATAGTACATGATAAAGTTACACACATGTTTGGTATTTGAAAAACATGATCTACTTTATGATATATGGGGGATTAATGTTAAGCTGATTTTAATAAATTTAGTGAGATTCTTTATAAAGTTTTGGACTTTTATCTTTTGGAAGGTTTATAAGGTTAACCATTTATGAAATGGTCTGTGTTAAACTTTGAATGTGGTTTTAGAGATTAAAGTATTATCTCTCTATATGAGTATTTATACATATTGGATAACTTGTGCTAACCGTTTTTTTGTGATAAAAATAGATGGAATGACCTATCATTCTATATAGGGATCTCATGATTTGCTAATGCTTCAGGAATGAAAATTTTACCTTTATTTCTTAGAATAAGAGATTAAGTGGATATTGATCAAGGCACAAATATGGGGAGGTTTTCTTGAAATCATGTAAGAAAATCTTCTCATGAAAATTATTCAATATAGTAAAACGAGTCTTGAAATAAAATTTTGTCCTATTGTCATCATTTTTTATGATATTAATGAACATTTTCAAGCTGCATTGGGTTATGTCTTGGTTATCATTAACTTCATTCTAACCATGTCCTCTATCACTCTCCCTTAGAACTTAATAGTTATATTTCTCTTCCATGTCCATGTTTTCATTTTCCAAATATGTTCTCCTATGTGGAAACCTAGTTATGAGTTACTTTGAGTAACCGTTATGTATCTAATTTTCCCTTCTTAAAGGGAGTTTTAGTATTCATTTTTAAGATGTGGTTTTATATGAAAGGAACTTTAAAGTATTAATCCATTGATAACCTAGATAAATTTCAAGGGAGAAATTCATTTTAAAGGGGGTAGAATATAACACCCCAAGATTTTGTGGTTTTTTTGAATTAATTTAATATTTTTGATATTTTTCACTTCACACAACACTGAATATAGCTTTTTATATAAAAAACCAATTTATTCATGAATTGTATGCAAAAATAATTCAAGGTTTTGCTACATGAAACATTTATATTAGCTTTAAATAAATTCAATACTATGTTTAGCTTTTGTTACACACAGTTCTATATTATTTTGATAGCTTGCGTTACACCCAAGACCTAGTTTTACCAAACTAAAATATACCATTAATATTATTATAATATTATTATAATTACCACCTAGACATTGGAATGTAAATTATGAATAATATTGACTAAATTATGAAAATATTTTTTTAATACTTTGGTTGTTAATTATATATAAATGAAATTGAGAACTATTTGAAAATAAAGAAATTCTTTTTCTAAGAAAATATTTTTCTATGCACAAACACCATTTTATCTAAATAAATTAAAAAAACACTATTGATGAATGTTTTTAATAAAATTTATATATCATATATTCAATAAATTTGTTTAACATTCATCCAATAGATTTTATAGGAATAAGATACGAATAAATCCAATTTTATGAGTAAAAATATGTATTTTTCAAAAGCGTAATCTTACTGTCTTTTAATGGTGAATCTATTTTAAATCTAATTTTTTACAGTTTTATAATTTTTTATACGAAAAAATAAAATTAATTTTTGAAATAATTATATCCAAATTTAATTTTTTTTTGAACTTTTGATATTTTTCAGAGAAGTTTCATGTTTTGATGAATAGTGAGAAATACTAAATTTTAATTGGAAACTGCTTTTTCATCTAACATGTTTATATAGTTAAATTATGTTTTGAATTGGTTTTAAAGTATTATTAGTACAATTGTACATAAATTAATCCAATTTATTTCATTGGAACCAATTTAACATTGAAATTGGATATAAAAACATTTCAAACTTTCGGAGTTTTCACTTTAAAAACTCGTCGTCTCACCCCATCTACGGGATTAATTTTAAATTAATTTTAGCCACTTATGTATTTTTAATTTATAAAAATAGATTAAATATTTTTAATAATAAGTTAAAAATTTATTAAATAGGCCCATTTTATTTTTTGGACAATATTAATAGTAACTTTTGTGATTTTTATTACCACAGTTAACGGTAAATTGGGTAATTAAGGGTAAAAATAATATTACAAATATTATAAAATTACCGTAACACTTGACCAAAAGTTATTAGATGAATTTAATTTGACCCTTAACACATAAGGTTCTAAATTTAATTATTTAATGTAAAAATTCCCGTGAAAATGACATAGATATTATTAAAATCAAAGAGTATCAAAATGTCACACTCCTGCTTTTAATAAGTATAATATTTTTAACATGTGGTTAAATAGAAGATATTCTAAACTATATATATTATTATGAAATGTAAAAGGTTTATATATATAATGAAAATTTATTTTTAATTTTTAGTGAAGAAATAATTATGGTAAATAATTACATAATGATGATGTAGTAATTATTCAATTAATGAAAAACTCAATTAAGTGATATTAAAAATATAAAAAAAATATAATTTGAATTAATTTAGGATATAGGTGAATGTGAAATATTATGGATGTATTAAATTAATTGGTTTAAAGTTATCTTGATTGATTGGTTTTTTTTAAAGTCAATGTAATGAATAGGGTCCAAGTTGACACTAATGATGTTTTATGAAAATAATATTTTATTAAATTTGTCAAAAAATCATAAAGATCCTAAATAATGACAAATAGGATGATATGAGGTAAAAAATATCATAAATTTTCGATTTATTTTTAAAATTACACCTTATATTTAAAAAGTTCCACATTTTAATATTGAAAATGTTCTTACCATAGTTAAATTTAAAATAGGTGAACTAAGGGTTAATCAAAAAGATATGATTTAAAATTACAAAAAAAACTTATTTAAAATATATTGGTTGATTTTATTACCACACTAAACCACATTATATTTTAATTACTTTCCATTTGGTCGTATTTTAATTGAGATTTAATTTATTATAATTTAATCTTTTGAGAAATTCCAAAAGTGTCCATCACCTACATTATAAAAGGAAACCTGATCTCTCATCCCATTTCACCACTTTGAGTCTAATATCTTGACCAAACTCTGAAATATTATCTTCTATACTTAATTATACACATTATAGAGGTTATTCTCTTCCCAAAGAACCAACTCAAGAGTTTTTTATAGGATATCTAAAGGAACCATTTTGAAGAAGAGGTAATCATTGTAACCGATCACTCTCATTTTCTACTCTTATATACCTAATATAAATATATTATATTTGTCATATAATAATAAATTAATCATCCTAAAAATTATTAAATTTTATTATTATTATTAACACATTGTTATACAACCCATTTTCCATTGAACAGGAGGTGAAAGTATCACTCATGTGAACGTATGACTTATCGTCTCCACGTAGCGATAAAATTCATTTTCCATTACCATATTTTATGAGTGGTAATTATGATGGGTTTAATTTTTATATATTATATTTGTGAAATAATTATACTTATTTAATTATAATTTTTTATCTACCTTTTTTACCATCTAATATTTTGTGAAATGATAATGTTGCTCGTGCGTACGTATGGTTTACCATCTCCACGATGTGATGCGATTCATTTTTCTTCTATATTTCAAATGGATGGTAATAAGGATAAATTTTATGAATATATATGATATATATAACATAAAAATTATTCTCTAATTATAATATATCATATACTTTTATTTCTTTTAATATGACAAGAAAATGAAATCAACGTTCATGTGTATGTACGGCCTGTCACCTCCATAAATGGTGTTTTTTATTTTCTACCTCTAAATCTTATGAATCACCATGAATAAATATATACTCAATATATATATGATATTGATATCATTGTTATAATTATTTATATTATGAAATAATGATATATGTAAGAGGACAAAATATAACAAGTCAAAACATGTACGAAAAACAAAGTAGTTATTATATGAAACATAACTTAAACATGGAATTATTAATAAGAGAGTAATATAAAGTCACAAGTAAGTCATATATGGTATTATATATACTAATATTCTTATTTTGTACATTTATAAAAAAATTATACTTATTATATAAGATATTTTAACTCTTATGAAGGGTTCAAGACTTAAGGTAAGGGGATTTCTAGTCTTACTTATATTTCTGTGAGACTTATAACATATTCACTATTAGTTTCTTTCATGTGGTGTATATAATTTCCATTAATTTAATATAATATCCTTAAACTTAATTTTATGGGTTTTTATATTTTCATTTTATGTTCTCTCTTTCATTTGATTTATGGTTCAAAAGTTACCAAATCAGTAAGGTAATTTTGTCTCAATTTTCCTTCTTTGAGACACATGTTATGTTATGTACCTAAAATTATTTTATGAGGTGTGTATACTTCCCTTTGACATGTTATATCATGAATCTAATTATTTTAATGATATTATAAGTTTCATGTAATTTTATTTTCTCTTTTTTTGGAAACATGTGTTCCTTTAAATCAATGTTTTCTAAAAATGTTTAAAAAGTGTTTTAAATTATCTTTTAGGAATTATTAATGAAAAAGTATTTAAAATATGTTTAAAATAGTTTTCAAATATTCATTTATAAATTTTCAAGGTAATTTTTAATGAAAAGTTTTTCTAAATATTTTATGATTTAAAAATCATTTTTTAAAATTAAAAAGAGATTTTCCTCAAGAATTATTTTCAAGTGGTATCTAAAAATTATTTTTCATCTAATATAACATTATTTGGTGTTAATTATGCTTTAATGGAGATAATTTTCAAAGACATTATCCCTATTCTTTCTATGTTTGGTTTATGTTATGATATAATGTAACAGCCCAAGGTTTTAAAAACAAATTGAAATTCCTGAAACACGGAGTCTCTATATACTGACACTTTTTTAAGGGTATAGTTATAAACTATCCATTAAATATAATTTTTCCACTTCTATGATTTGAATTTTGAAAAATAGACATAAACGGTTGCGATCAATAAGTTATTCGAAGTCTGATAGGGAAAACTTAATTTTTGGTGAATAGTAACCTACCCTTAGGAATAGTAATGTTACCCTTATGAATAGAAATATGACCAAATGAATAGTAACCTCACCAATGAATGTATTTATAATAATTTATGATACCTTGATTAATTTTTCAAGGTGTTGTAAATTTAGTTATAGTTTTAAATTTTTTATTTTTGGAATAAATTATGATTTTATTTAAAAAATAATTTTCTCATGTATATAAAATTATTTTGATAAAATTTAGTTTATTTTTGAATTCTATATATCAAAAAATGGTTAGGTTGAATTTTTGGTATTAATCTGAAATATTTGAATTTTGGATGAATAGTGAAATACGGTAATTTACCGTATTTATACATTATATATTAAATACACGATTACTATCATCATGGATGATGTATGAACCCTTTTTTAAAACTCACATGTTCTATTTAATATTTTGGGTCACATGAATCCTGACTATTCATAGTCTTGAGCAAAAATATTAAACTAATGATTAAAATAATGGAAAACCCCTCTCCTCCACTATAAATACCACCCTCACACCCCTCTTCATCTCACACATCTAAAGCTTTGAGAATTTTATTAATTCTACCCAATCCTCTTCCCAAGGATATTCCCCATGTACAAGACCTAATGGTCTCACCAAATGGCCTAAACCAAAGTCCTTAAGGAGGATCTCAAGGAGAATAGATCAAGAGGTAAAAATCCTCTTTCATTTTAGTATGTTTTCTATTCAATTCTTTTCTTTTCTTATAATCTCTTCAACTATCCTTATCCAAGAGGAATTTAATCTCAATTATTATATATATTCTGTATTTTCATCATTTTTATGAAAAAATTCATCATCATTCTTCATCTCCTCTTCCACTTATTCAAAAAATAAAAACATCGTCCGTGATGTGTCGATTTACCAACATTGTGGACGATGTGTTTTCAATTTCCATTACGTCCTTCAAATATGGTCATAAAACCATTTTAATGGTTGAAATATATTTTATATTGTATGATATTTCCTCTTTTATTTTCTATAATTAACTTATATTCATGATATTAAATTATATAACAAAACTAGTTTGTGATTATCGAAGAACCGCCAAAATAATCTAAATGAATATCACTGATGATTTATCTAACAATTAAACCTCATAACATATAACTAATATTATTTATGAAATAATTTAACATTATGGAAAATATTAACACCATTTAATTCCAATTCTCTAGTTTCTATTCTATTAGATAAGAAAATCCTTTACGAACCAACCATGGAAATCATATAAAGAACACACCTGAAACAATGGAAATAACAAAATATTATTAATAAATGGGTCAAATGATGTTATAAAATGATAATATAAGGTGTTATAAACATTATTATTCTTCTTTAAAATATTAATAACATCATTTTAACCATTATTCAGAGTTTTAAACAAGTTTTAAGTATGATGAACCTGAGGTAAGGAAATTCTTAACCCAATTTCCATTCTTTGGGTTAACCTTCTACTTCATTGATTATATGGTACTAAGAATATCTATGTAATTAATTTTTATTTATATTATGTTTTAATATATGTATTTGTAGTGTATACACATATTTCTTTAATTATATTAATTCTCACAAAAATTATATGATATTTTTTAAAGGAATTTCCTTTTAAAATTCTATTTAATGAAATTCAAAAGCAATGTTTTTATGAAATTATTCATGTTTTATGATTATTTTCTAGTTCTTGGGAATTGATTATGATTAAGGGTGTTACCTATATATCCCTTCAATTCATTGAGTATGTTTAAGTTGGAGGTCGGTAGTATGGTTAATCCAAGTGTAACTACGATGGTTAAACCATAAGGTAGCTATGAGGGTTACATTGTAAGGTAGCCACAAGGGTTACAAATCATATGGTAGCCATGAGGGTTAAAATTATAAGTAATTAATTCACTAATATACCTTCATGTTTTATTTATTTATTTATTTTTATAGAAATCTCATGTTTCACAAAGTAAGTATATGATACTTTATGGGTGAGAATTATGTCTTTGTGAAAATTATTTCATATGTTTATAAGTATTCAAAGACTAATGGTTTCTATCCTTATTTTTATAACCCTTACTGAGATTTTTATGATCATCCCAAGTTTCCAAAAAAAATATAGGGTATAAGGATGGGTAAGATAAAGTATTAAGCTAAAATGAATGTTGTGAAGATTTTTATCAAGAAAAATAAATCATGTTTTATTTCAAATGTTTTATATTTTGGAAAAAATGGATAATGTTTTAGTAGTATCATCTTTTATGATTATGGGATGTTGTGTATATATTATGTCATAATTCTCTAAAACTCTAAACCTGAAAATATTCTCAATGTGTAATAATGTAAGTTCGTCAATAAAAATCAAGAATATGTAATGTTGAAGGTCGGGCCCTTATAGTTGGTATCAGAGGCACAATTTAGATAACTTTAGGGGTTAGGATGATGTTAATAAAATACCATAAATGATTTATACCATATGTTTATGTTGAAATTATATAGAATTTAAATATTACCATGTTATTTTATCTATGATATGTCTGTTTAGAATGGTTTTCTGCAAAATAAATAGGGAAGGTGAAGTTGGAAGGAAACCGAGAGGCTGATATCTTTCTGAATCTATAACTAAGAATGGTGGGAATTGGAACTGACCTGTTTGTGATAGTAATGGATCAGCTGACATAGGAAATAAATGGTATTGTCATCCATACAAGAGAATAACTAGAGATACCACGAAGGAACATGATGATAGTGGAACATTTTATGAGGCAAAATGCTCCTACTTTTAGTGGATCTTCTGACCCAATAGTGGATGAAGGATGGATTAAATCACTTGAAAATATATTCAATGTCATGGGGTGTTTAAATAATCAAAATATAAGTATTTCCATTTATCTTTTTGAAGGTGAAGCTGGTCAGTGGTGGTCAATGGTCAAGAATATCAAGGCTACAGAGGAGATTGATGCCTTAGAATGGAATGAATTTAAAAATATTTTCCTTGAAAAATATTTTCCTAAGGTGGTTTGACTTAGAATGGAAAAGAAATTAATTTAATTGATGAAAAATTAGAAAGATTCAATGGCCATGTATGAAGAAAACTTCACCTAACTGGAAAGTTATGCTCTAAATGTTATTCGGGATCTTGATAGAAAAATCAATCGCTTTTACTCGGGATTGAAGCCAAGATACTGAAGGGAATTATCCTCCTAAGAATTAAAAATTTATAAGAAACTTATATGATGTGTTTTGAAGGTATAAATGGTGTTTATTGATGATCACTTGTACTTCAATAATAAATAAAAGAAGAGTTCCAGATGGAAATCTATGGGTAAGAATCAATCAAAGAAATATGATAGTAAGAAAGTCTAGTTTCCAGTTTGTAAAAAGTGTGGTAAAAATCACCCTCGAGAATTTATTAACAAAACTAGGAAGTAATTTTTATGTGGTAAGGTTGGACATATGGATCTGTATTGTAATGAAAATGATCTTAAGATAAATTCGGATAAGAAAACTGTAAATTGTTTCAAATGTGGTGAGATGGGTCATTATGAAAATGTCTTCTCAAAGAAAGATCTAAGTGATGGAAAGCAACCAGAATATAATTATAAAGGTGTAGTGAGATCCTTTGTGAATACTTCAGTAGATTTTGGGTCATCTAATGAAGTGGTATTAGGTACATTTTTTATTTACTCATATTTTTCTAAAGTCCTGTTTGATATGGGGTCTACACATTCCTTTTTCTCAAAGAAATTTTCTAGTAAATTGGAAATTTTACCCCAAGAAATGACTAAAAATTATGGTTAAAATACCAGGGAGGGATATTGCAGAAAAAATTCATTATAATAATATTTATATTTTTATCTATACAAAGAAATTACCTGAAAACCTATTTGTTTTCTCCTTAGTAGAGTTTTATGTCATTATGTGTATGGATTGGCTTTCTGTTTATCATGTTAAGATTGATTGTAGATCTAAAGAAGTTGTTTTTTAGAAAGTTTTTTAGTTTGAATACAAGAATGAAACCATACAATTAATAATATATTAGGAATATGAGAAACTATTAAAATATTTAAATGAAAGTTATCTTGCTCGTATTGTTGAAAACAAGGGAACTGTTCAGATTAATGATGTGCCAATGGTAAATGAATATCTTTATTTTTTTCTTCATGAGGACCCAGTGTTATTTCTGATCAGGAAGTTGAATTCAAAATTTAATTAGTTCTTGATGTTAATCAAATTTCAAATACCCCTTATCTAATGACTCAAATGTAACTTCTTGAATTAAAAAATCATTTGCAGGAGTTTCTTGATAAAGGCTTCATTCATCCTAGCACTTCACTATGGGGATCTATTATTTCTTTAGTTAAAAATAAATATGGTTCCTTGAGTCTTTGAATTGATTATAAATCTCTGAATAAACTTACTATTAAGAATAGGTATCTTTTGTCTCATATCTATGACTTGTTTGATCAGCTCCAGGGAGCTCAGTATTTTTCCAAGGTTGACTTGAGATCCGGGTACCATCAACTGAAGGTGAAGGAGTATGAAATTCCAAAAATAGATTTTCGTACTATATATAGTCATTATGAATTTGTTTTATGCCATTTGGGTTAAGTAATTCACCTTTTGTATTCATGGATATTATGAATAGAATATTTCATGAGTTCTTGGATAAGTGTGTGGTTGTTTTTATTAATGACATTCTGGTATATTCTAAAAGTTAATATGAGCATGAAAAACATCTAAGGGTTGTTTTTTAGACCTTAAAAGAAAATAAACAGTATGGAAAATTCAGAAAGTGTGAATTTTGGTTGCAAAAAATTTATTTCCTTGTTCAAATTGTTTTTAAAGATGTAATAACTATTTATCCTGTTAAAAAAAGTTGTTGAAGAATGGAAAAGATTCACAAATATAACTGAGATTCATAGTTTTCTTGGTTTGGCAGGCTATTACCGAAGGTTTGTTGAAAACTTTGCACGGTTATCTAGTCCACTGACTAAGTTAGCTTAAAAAGGAGTTAAATTCATCTAAACAAAATAATGTGATGATTATTTTTAGAAATTGAAAAGAAGATTAGTGAATGCTTCAGTTTTGACCCTACCTTCCATAAATGGAAAGTTTTTCATCTACAATGATGCTTCATTAAAAGGAATTGGTTGTGTTCTGATGTAGAATGATCAGGTAATTACTTATGCTTCAATACAATTAAAACCTCATGAGTTAAATTATCCCACACATTATTTTGAATTAGAAACTATGGTTTTCTCTTTAAAAATTAGGAGGCGTAATTTATAAAGAGCCAAATATAAAATATAAACTGACCATAAAATTATGAAGTGTATATTCAATCAAAATTAATTAAACATGAGTTGGAGAAGTTGTATTGAATTGATAAAAGATTATGATTGCACAATAAATTATTGTCCTGTAAAAGCAAAAAAAAGTGGCAGATTCCTTGAGTCAAAAACATCATGCCTCATTAACTATATTACGGCTAGAAAAAGACCCTTTGATTAATGATTTAATGAATTTTTTCTTGAAAGTTATTAGTATAGAAATTCCTTTGTTTTGTTTTAGGTTTTAGTGCAGTCATCTTTGTCAGACAGAATTAAGTAAGTGTAGAAGGAATATGGGGAGTTACATAAAAAGGAATAATTGGTTAAAATGGGTAAGTTTCTAGAATTTAACAATTATAAATATTGTATTCCAAGATTTGGAAAGAGATTATTGTTCCTTGTGATTCTTAGATGAAGAAATAATTGTTGTACGAAACTTATAGTTCCCCATTTTCAGTTCATCATAGAAGCACAAAGATGTACAGAAACCTTCAACAGTATTACTGGTGAGATGGAATGAAAAGAGATATTGTTGATTTCACCGTGAAATGTTTTACATGTCAATAGGTTAAAGCAGAAAAAAATTTACTGAATGGAATGCTTCAGACTTTACCCATGCCAGAGTGGAAATGGGAAAATATATCCATGGACTTCATTATGGGACTACAAAAGACTTCTCGGGGTAACAATAAAATCTAGGTTATTATTGATCAATTGACTAAATATTCTCATTTCCTTCCTATTTGAGATACTATTTCTTTGGATCATACTTCTTGATTGTACCTCAAAGATATTGTTATGTTATATGGATTTCCTCTTTCTATTGTATCTGATCGTGATCTTAGGTTCACTTCTAACTTTCGGAAAGGCCTTCAGAAGTCGTTGGGAGAATAATTAAATTTCAATAGAGCCTTTCATCATCAATTAGATGGGCAGTTAGAACAGAAGATTCATAATTTGGAGGATATGCTTCGAGCTTGTTCAATATATTATGAGAGAAGTTGGGATTAGAATATTTCTTTAGTTGTATTTTCTTATAATAAAAGTTTTCATTCTAGTATATAGATGACACCTTTTGAGGCATTGTATGGGAAGCAGTGTCGAACATTATAATTTTGGGATGAATTTAGAGAAAATAAGTTCATGGGACCATAATTAGTAGAGTAAGTGGATGAGAAAGTAAAGATGATCCAAAAACACATGAGGAAAGATCGGAGTAGGTAGAAAAGTTATGCAGATAACAGGAGGAAAGACTTTTCTTTCAAGATAGGTGATTGTGTTTTTCATAGAATATCACCACAGAAAATTGTTATACATTTTGGTAAGAAAGGAAATCTAATTCCATGTTTCATTGGACCTTATGAAATCCTGGAGAAAGTTGGACCGATTTCGTACCGAGTAGATTTTCCTCCAAGTTTATCTTAGGTACACAGTTTTTTTCTAGTTTCGATGTTGAGAAAGTATGTTCCAGATTCATCTCATGTTTTGAGCCCAGAAGAAGTTTAGTTGGAAGAGAACCATTCTTATGAAGAGAAACTTGTTCAGATTCTTGATTGAAGATAAAAAGTATTACAGAATAAAGTAATCCACTAGGTAAAGGTTTTGTAGAGAAACCACATGGTTGAAGAAGCAACATGAGAATATAAAAATTCTATGTGGGAGAGGTATCCTCACTTTTTTAATAAGTAAATAAAATTGTGAGGATGAAATTTCTAGAAGGTGGGGAGAATATAACCCTCCAAGGATTTAAAAAATTGAAATTAATGAAACACTGAGTCTCTACATAATTAGACTTTGTTTTAAGGAGATAGTTATAAACTAGCTATTAAATATAATTTTTTCGCTTATATGATTTCAATTTCAAAAAATGGATATACACAATTACAATCAGTAAGTTATTCGGAGTCTGATAGGAAAAACTTCATTTTTTGGTGAATAGTAACCTACTCTTATGAATAGTAATATTACCCTTATGAATAGTAATATGAAAAAAATTAATAGTAACCTCAACAATGAATGTATTTATAATAATTTATGAGACCTTGATTAATTTTTCAAGGTGTTATAAAATCAGTTATAGTTTTAAAATTATTATTTTTGGAATAAATTTTTATTTTATTTAAAAATTAATTTCCTCATATTTAAAAAATTATTTTGATAAAATGGAGTCCATTTTTGAATTATCCACGTTCGAGAAGTGGTTAGGGTGAATTTTTGGGATTTTCTAAAATACTCGGATTTTTTATGAATAGTGAAATACAATGATTTACCATATATATAAATTATATGTTAAATACACTATTACTAGCATCAAAGATGATGTAATAAACCTTTTTTCGAACTCATGTTATCTCTTTACTATTTTGTGTCACATGAATCAAGAGTATTCATTGTCTTGAGAAAAAATATTAAACTGATGATTAAAATAATTGAAAACCCCTCCTCTTCTCCACTATAAATACCACCCCACCCCCTCTTCCTCTCACACCTCTAAAGCTTTGAGAATTGCCTAAATTATGCCCAATACTCTTCCCAAGGCTCTTTCACACCTTCAAGTCCTTCTATTCTCACCAAAAATCCAAAACCAAAGGCCTTAAGGAGGATCTCCATGAGAAGAGATCAAAAGGTAAAAATCCTCTTTCGTTTTCTTGTGTTTTCTTTTCAATTATTTTCTTTTCTTATAATATCTTCACCTCCCCTTATCCAAGAGTCATGAAAGCTCAATTATTATATATATAATGTATTTTTATCATGTTTATGGAAAAATTAATTATCATTCTTCCTCTCCTCTTCCTCTTATTCAAAACACAAAAACACTATCTGTGATGTGTTGATTTACCAACATCGTGGACGATGTGTTTTCGGTTTTCATTGCTTCCTTCAAATTTGGTCATAAAACCATTTTAATGGTTCAACAATATTTTAAAGTTTATTATATAACCTCTTTTATTTTCTTTAATTAACTTATATTCATGATATTAAATTATATAATGAAACTAGTTTGAGATTATCAAAGAACCGCCAAAATGATATAAATGAATATCACTAATGATTTATCTAACAATTCATACTCATAACATATAAAAAAAGGATTTGTGGCGTCACATAATATTCTAGAAACTTATTAGCACTATTTAATTACACTTCTGTAGTTTTTCTTCCATTTGATAAGAAAATCCATTGCGAACCAACCATGGAAACCATGTAAAGCACGCACCCAAAACAATAGAAATAACAAAATATTGTTAATAAATGGGTCAAATGATATTATAAAATGATCATATAATGTGTTATAAACATAATTATGCTTCTTTAAAATATTAATAATACCATTTTAACCATTATACAAGAGTTTTAAAAAGGTTTTAAGTAAGATTAACCCAAGGTAAGGGAATTCTTAACCCAATTTCCATTCTTTGGGTTAACCTTCTACTTCATTGATTATATAGTAATAAGAATATTTGTGTAATTAATTTTTGTTTATATTATGTTTTAATATGTGTATTTATAGTTTATACACATATTACTTTAATATATTAATTCTCACAACAATTATATGATATTTGTAAGGGAATTTCCTTTTAAAATCCTCTTTTAAAATTCTATTTTATGAAATTCAAAAGAAATGTTTTTTATGAAATTATTCATATTTTATTATTATGTTATGGTTCCTGGGAATTGATTATGATTAAGGGTGGTACCTATATCTCCCTCCAATTCATTGGGTATGTTTATGTTTTAGATCAGATGTATGGTTACTCTAAGTGTAACTGAAATGGTTACACAATAAGGTAGTCATGAGAGTTACATTGTAAGATAGTTGTGAGGGTTACAAATAATATGGTAGTCATGAGGGTTAAAATTGTAAGTAAGTAATTACCTAAGATACCTTCATGTTTTATTTATGTATTCTATATTTTATGGAAATCCAATGTTTCATAAAGTAAGTATATGATACTTTATGAGTGAGAATTATGTCTTTGTGAAAATGATTTCATATGTTTATAAGTATTAATGGAATAATAGTTTATCTCCTTTTTATATCCCTTACTGATATTTTTTTTCTCATACCAAGTTTTTAAATGTTTTTCATAGGGTATAAGGATGGGTGATATAAAGGATGGAGACAATATGAATGTTGTGAAGATTTTTATCAAGAAAAAGAAATCCTTTTTTATTTAAAATGTTTTATATTTTGGAAAAAATGGATATTTTTTTAGTAGTATCCTCTTGTATGATTATGGGATGTTGTGTATGTATTATGTACTAGTTCTCTAAAACGAAAAACCTAAAAATATTCTCAATTTGTAAGAATGTAATTTATTGACTAAAACTCAATAATATGTAATTTTTAAGGCATGGTCCTTATATATAAGGATATTTATGAAACCCATTTCTTTTCCACGAGTTATGTTATAATTGAATGATGTTTATGAAACCCATATCATTCGATGGGTTATGATATGATGAATGATTTATATTCTTGTGGTTCACATATATATGGTTTTCATTGTGTGATGGTTGGGACCTATATCTCCCTCTAATGCATTGGGTAATGATTTATATTTCATGAGATATACATGACTAAAATGGGGAGTGAAACTGGTTCAGTAAAGGAATTAGTCTACTAAGATGTTCTTGGGAGTGAACCTTGACTACTATAAAGGTCTTGGAAGTGAACCATAACTACTAAGATAGTTTTGGGTGTGAAAACATTCCACTAAGATATCCTTTTCCATGATCATTGAATACTATGTAAATTATTATATATATTTATTTAATTATTTATCTTCCAAAAATTCCAAGTCTTATTCCTATATTATGATTTTATGGATTATTCTCTTGATTTAATCAGGATCCATGTCTTATGAACTACAATTATTTATTCCATGACTCATGTATATAATATTTGATATGCAAGGTATGATCTTCTAATATTATTCTCATGTTCGTATACCCTTATGTTCATGAATATACTTATGTATCTCCCTTGTTTACCATTACTAAGCATCTGAGTTCACCATTTTATTATGTTTTCTTTTCCCCAGGTTATAAACAACAGTTTTTGGTAGGGGTACTAAATTAAAAGATCTTTTTGGTAAATATAGAAAATATTTCACTAGACTAGAAGTATGTGTTTCAAGTTTCCAAAGGCACTAAATAAATACATTATTTGGGTGTGTGTTTGTGTATTCCAAAAAAATGATGTAATGTCTATGTACATTAATATTGGGTCATTGTAAGTTATGTGTATCTTTTAGTGACCTTTATATTTCCCAATTTCCCTTTTTAAGAGTATTTTTTATTAATACTTTGAATGATAAGGGTTTTAATGTAGGAATTCTAGAAATGTTAATCCTTTGATATCCAAGATGAATTTCAAGGGAGAAATTCATTTTAAGGGGCGTATACATCCCAAAATTTTATGAAATATATTTTTTGAAATTAATTACAATTATTTAATATGTTGTGTTAAATGTAATTCATAGTTTATCTTGCATGGCATACAACACCAAGTTTTCGAGGCTCGGATTATGAACTGGTTTTGGGTATTCAAATGATGGGTTGATCTTTGGATCCTATTGGATGAAATTAATCCCATTATTTATGGAATCCTAAAAAAATTCATTTCACAATTTCATTACATGTAGAAAAAGTTATGATAACAATAGAGAAGAAAATTAAAATAGTGAAAATCCAAAATTAGGCCACTTTTTCAATTAAGTTTAAAATACTAAAAAAACCTAAATATGTGACAATTTTCCATAAAATAACATTATGGTTTAATTTTAAACATTTAATTAATGTATAAAATATTTGAAAATATTAGCCTCATCACCCCTAAACTTAAATATGGCACTCTAGGGAAATCATCTAATACTGAGGTCAAAACAAACTTTGTAACATATAAATGACAACATAACTCAATTATAATATATAAGTAAATATAAATTCTCCTAAATGGATAAAAAATCATTTAACTCCTCAAAAAAATCCAATCTCATTTTAATCATCATGTGAATTTCATACTTACCTCCCTATAAAAATATTAATCTCTTCACTCAAGGATTATTTTGGATATTTTCTCATTATCAAGAACCTATGTGATCTCTATAAGGTTTCTATACAACTAGTATCTCCACTTAATAGAGTCAAAAATGTTCCAATTATGAGGGTTTTTTCATGTGTTGTTTTAATGTGGAGGTTAGGAATATTTTAAATGTCAAAAAAATATCAGAGGCAGAATGAGGAGGGTTAGGCTCTCAAGTGAAGTAAATTCATGGAAATAGTTTTTCTCAAGAATAGTGTTCTCCCTAATGAGCTTGAAAATAAATCCTATTAAAACACATCTTTCTTTCCTTGGGATTTCCACACATTTAATATCATCATAAATGATAAATTTATTCCCTCTTTTCTCCATTTGTAAAATTGTTTCATCTTGAATTCAGATTTGGAATTTCTTTACAGAATTTGATTTCTGAGAAAAAATTGAGGCATTTTTTTATCTTAAAATATTGGTGAACTCCCATAAAAAAAATGTAATTATATTTTTTCCACCCATTAATAATTCCATAATTAAATTTCTTTCACAAAATCGGAAATTAACATGGAAAATTTTTCAAATCATCTCAACAAAAATTCTTCAAATCATAAAAATACAACCCATATTCTCCCTCCCCCACACTTGAGTTCAATAATAAACATGAATTTAACTTATATATAAGATAGTAAAATGGTAAATGGATTATAATTTTTCTTCTTAACAAGGTATTTCATGGATTATATGTTCTTAATATATTTCAGATAAAAAGGTAGGATAAAATTAGAGTTCAATATAAAAATGTATTTCAATGTGGTGCCTCAATCATTATTTGACACATTCAATGAATGCCAATAGCTTTCAAAAAGAGAAAAAACTACATATTCTGGATCAAAAAACATCACTTGAGTCTCTCAATAAAAATAGAATGTTTTTAAAAGGATTATAAACCTCTCTGGTTTGAAAAGATTTTCAATTTGGATAACACTAGTGTACATGAGTTTCATAATTAGTCAAACATTATCAAATTAAAATATTGGAAATCAGGAAACAAAATAAATTCAATAATCATTTAATTCCTCAAATAGTCAATTTAGGTAATGTTCCAAAAATACCAAGATGGATTAAATTTTCTAAAGTATTCTATTTATCTTAAGAATCCTAAAAACATAGTAAAAATTAAAAGTAAAACATGAAAAATAAAATGGAAGCACACAAAAAAGTCCAAAAAACATATTGATATCACTCACACTTATTCCATTTACTACCCTCTTTTTATTTTAATTAATATAAATATTTTTATTTATAATTTTAATTAGGCTTCAAAAAAATAAACAAATGAAAAGACACAACCAGATTTATTTTTATGTGAAATCCCTGAGTTAAGCTCCTAGATGCTACAACTTTAAACCTAAAATAAAGAAAGGACAAAATATGAGAAAAATAAAAGCAAATAAATTGAGAGGGGAAATAAAATGGATAATTCTTTCTTTGAACCCTAAGAAGGTTCTAGGTGTTTACTACCTCTATTCAGGAAATTGTAGTGGTTTAACCCCAATCCAAAGGTGGATGAGGTTTATTTCTTAGAAACCACAAAAAAATTTCTTCCCATGATCTTCATCCCACATTGTTTATGGAGGAATAAATGGATATATTACATCATATCCTCCCCTTTATAATGTGGTATAACTTGGATGATGGGGGGGAAGATAAAGAATGGTCCTCTTTTTTTACTGCCACTAATTGTGTTCCCTCTTCAAATTCAACATCTAGGGATTTCTCATGTGATTATATTTAAAAAAATTCATAAAAGGGGATGTTAGAAATAAATTCCACTTAAATATAGTTAAAACATGAAGAATCAATAAAGAAATATTCCCCTTGATTTTGGTCATCTTGATACATGTTCTATTCAGAAAAGGCCACTGGGAATTCTATCTCAAAGGGTTCTTCTTAATCTTCTTACAAAGCAAGAGATAGGTATAGTAAAGATGATTTTTTATTTTCAAAGATTGGAGAATAACTTTCCTTTTTGGATTTGACTAAATCTAACCAATTTTCTTCAGAATCATATTCTTATTCCATAGTTGTATCAATTAGAATTTCTACTTCAGTAACCTCTTCAAGTAATGGACAAGGAGTGATGATTGGATCTTGAAGTTGAATCTTCAAGTATTATTTGAGATCTTAAACATTAATATTATTTGTCACAAGAATTACCTCTTCTGGTTTAATTTCCTTTTGGTTTTTTTTGACCATTGGACATTAGATTCTTGAATGAAGGAAAAAAATGTTGTTCAATTGATTTACCATCTCCTGTATTCTTCTAAACCATTTTGTACTTTGCTTCATAAAAAATTCACCCCCTATAAAAAAATAATCACTAGGATGAGTATAATAAAATCACTAAAATAATATATCTCATCTTATAGAATAAAATATATTTAATGAATCCTTTTTTCATTTTCAAAATGTTTTATTTTATTTTATTATTTTTGAAAAATGGCTAGTGCAAGTGCTTGGCCTCCCCTGAAATGACACCAAATTGATACGTGGGGATTTTATTATGGATCTCAAGTTAATTAAAATATTATTTTCCTAATCATGTACCATAGTAGAACAACCTAGGGTCTATCTCAAGGAGGTTGCTTACAACACACTTGATTTCTATTATCATTATTATATTATATCAAATATAAAATTTGTTAACTAATATAAATGGGGTTTTTTAAATGCATGAAATATAAAATACTATGTATATATATAAATTAAATACAATAAAAAATTAATTTATAAGAATAAATGTAGGAAAATTTTATTGGGAGGTTACGGTGATTGATATCATTATTCGAAATGAATCTCAATATTCAATTCAATGTAGTGATCAAGACCAATCATGATACACCATCTAGTTTGAAATGTGATTACCCCATAATGAGACCTATGTATATGGGCAAATACTATACTGAGTGATAGCTAGGAGACCTATTCACTAACCATCACTACTCATTACATGCTCCACTATATGCATGGCCCAAATAATAAATGGAAGAAAAATGATAAACGATAAGAAGAATTCAAAAGGTAGAGAAAATAGGGAGACCAATCACCATAATAAATTTAACCACCACTTAAATTCCAAGAATATAATAATGATCAGAAATATAATAATTTGAAACTAATTCAAAACACTATTCTCTCCCTTGAACAAGACCTGGTGTTAGTTATCTATTTTTTGTGGAGTTGGGAAGGAAAATATGCTAAGGGAATACCTAAAAATAAAAATGAAATAAAAGTGGTGGGAAGAATAAGAATAATATATTTAAATTGGAATAATATTATAAAAAATAAATTCCTAAAAATCTATTGAAAATGTAAAACTAAGGTTACCTCCATGTTTCTAACTCTTTAAATAAAACGGTGATACATTTTATTGGGAGAGGGGGACTCATTTTCACTCTATAATTTTCATTTGAAATTTTTCATGTGTTCTACCCATTACGTGACCTAATTTGGAAATGAGTTCATCATAAAAGTTGTTTATAAATTTCCTTCTTATGGAACTAAGAATTTTTAGATTGATTGGAAAATAATTGGATGAGTTATGGCAGTTTTACTATGAGAAATTAATTCTGTCTAGTTGACTATTCGAATTCCAAGGCTCCAACTTCCAATGAATTTATGACCTTGAAAGAGGTAGAATCCGTCATGGAAATTTTCAATTAATATGTTAAACCCAATGTTTTATACCACCATGTAAAAATGTAGATTTGTTAGGCCAGTCCTCTTCTGGATATGATCTCATATTTAAATGTATCCAGATCTATGCATAGTTTTTAAGTCCCATATTTTGAATTGGTTTTGGGTCTTCAAATTATAGTTTGATATTTGTCTCCAATTGGTTTAAATGAATCCCAACATATATTTAATAATAAAAAATGAATTTCATATTGTGTAAAAAATTTATGGCCTAAATATAGAAAAAAATTAAAACAGTTAAAACCCAAAATTCATCCATTATTTCAGTTAAGCTCAAAAATACTACAAAAACCTAAAAATGTGACAATTTCCCATCAGATAACACTAAAGTGGGATTTAAAAAACTGAATTATATTATTAAATATTTTTAAAATATTATCTTCATCATATCACCATTGGTAATTAGATATAGTATTCATATTGGATAAACATCTAGGGTTATTGAGTGGTGGAAAAAATCACTGGGTAGACTCTAGTAGTTCTCGGTATATAAATGGTTATATAAAATATAATGTAGTTTTTTGGATTGAGACACCAACATGGTTCCATAAAAAAATTATAGTGGGTAAATTTAGTTTTTGGTTATGCAGTCTTGCTTAACATGAGTTAATGTTTGTTAGAAAAAATGAAGGGATTTTAGTGATCAGATGTCCTTAGTTGAATCAGGACTGAGAAATTGTATTGTAAATGATGTTGGGATATGAATATATATTGGACAATTCCATATTATATGAAATGCATATGGATTTTGGTGTGGTGGATTCATGATACAATATTATCACATTGGAATGGTCCAGATTAGAAAAATTATTGTGTAAAATTGGTTGGATGATTGAAAAATAAAAATTTATAAATAGGATTTTGTAAATATGTTCTTTATTTACCTCTAAAAAATAATGGTTCGTCTAGTATTTTAGCCAAAAATTAGAGGTCTGGTATGACCAGTCCTTGTTCAAACTCACTAGGTATGTTTTTGTGTGTGTTTTAATTGGCTGTAATGTATATATTACCTGAAAATAGTTTTCATTAATATACTATATATTTGGGAAAGACCATAACCTAGTAGTTATGGATTATATTTTTTTATCACAAATTATTTTGTTTTAATTATATAATATGGACACTTTTTTAGTTTCTATTTAGTAATTTTAGTATACATTATCACTAACACTATAGATAACATTTACCAGGGGAACTATGGAAGGTGTGATATAGCTTAGAGTCTAGTAGGAAACTATTACAAAGAACCATGGTGGTACTATAATGGGTCACTATATTAGTGCATTGTATCTTTCTTATAGTAGTATGATTTGAGATTTTTAACTATTGATATTTTCATAGTGGGTATCTGACACGGTCTAAAAGTGTATAGGTCATCCCTTTGGGTTAGGGGATGGTGGCTTAGTCAAATTGGATACCATGGGTTCATGTGTGTCTTATGACTTGAAATAAAAAATAATTGAAGTAATTATTGATCTATTTTATGATATATTTTTATTTTTTAAATTAAATATAAATTATAAATCATTTTATTTAATAATAAACTTTTCTATAATAGAATATTATTGATATATATCCTTGGAATATGAACGATCCTCCATATTTCATTTATACCTAAAATAATCAAAACCATTCATCAAAATCATCAAGCTCGATTTTATATCTATAATTCCTAAAAAATAACATAATCTTTATCCTTTTACACTTATATAACTTATTAAGTAGATTTATTCCCATGAATAAAAAATCATGGGAAAAATCTATTAGAAAATCTAATGATGAATGGAATATTTTTTATAAAAATTAAATATAAATTGTCATGAAAAAATTTAACATTTAATAACTATTCAAATGGTGGCTCAAAATACCATGGGGAAACTCTAAAAAATATATTAATATTTTGGGAGTAAAACGTTCATGTTTAACAATAATTGAATTATATATACTTGGTTAAAAATAAACATTAAAATTATACCCCAAAGTCACTTATGTAGTGCCTCATTGAATTAGTCTTATTAAAGATTTAAAAACTTAATGATCTCAATATTAAAATTAATCATTATTATAATACAACTTCAAATATATTTAATCATTATTATTTTTAGGTTTCAACACTTCCATTTCAATAATGGTTTACACTAACTTTTTCCTAAAGTTTATATATATATATATATATATACATGAACCCTATTAACTACTATTAAAACTATTTAATCTTGATGGGTCACCATATCATGATGAGGGTTATCCTATTTTCCATAGATATCTACATATAACTACAACATCTCCTCAAATAAACCCTTTATGTAAATTGAATTTCAGAATTTTTGTATGAAATTATATATATATATATATATATATATGGTTCTATATCTAATATCTACTTCATGTAGTATCTTAATTTATAGATCTTTCCTTTAATATGACTTTCATGTTTAAAGAGTTTAAGGCTACCCAAGAAATAATCCTATTATAAGATGTTGTTGCACAATAGTGGATAGTTTTTGTTGGTGATAGGTATGGGATATGATTTTAGTTTATTGTATTTTTTATTAGGTTCTAAATATCATTTTTTATTAGTGTGTCTCAATTCCAAGAACCAATATGAGATGTTACCTATAAAATAATGAAATTTTTTAATAAGAGTACTCTATGAAATTTATGACCCTACCAAACCTCGAACCCAATATGGTTGTATAGTATAAGCTAAGAGATTAAAAATTTGAGTTAGAACTGCAATAAAAAAATCTATTTAATATGAAATCACATATGTTTTAGACCAACTTTGTTGCGTTAGAGAGAGAAGAGGTGATTTTATTATCTTATTGGTAAATATAATTTTCATTAGGTGTCAAGTATAAGGGATGAATGATGAATTAACAATAGATTAAAGAGTTATATTTTTTATCCTTATAGGCATTCCATGATACATTAAGACTGTTAAAAAATTTATAGCATGCTTTTAGGCCTCAGGTTTTGAAATTTTTTAGTCACCTGATATTCTCCATAGATAAGTTTTTTATCTACATAGTGGTATAGGTCATCACCTGATTATTATTCCATCTACTCAAAACTTTCAAATAACATAGAAAAACTAAACTATGGATGATCCTCTCACCTTAGTTACAAGTTACCTTGTAATAATGAAAATTCAAGACTAAACAAAAATTTCAACAATAGAATAATTTTCTAATAAAATTGTGAATACAAAAAGATCAAATTCCAATATGATTACCAATATATGGTGGAGTTAAAAATAGTTTCAAATATTATGCTATGTTTCCACAATATTGGGATCTAATTGATGTAATGCTGGTAGTAATATGTATAACATAAGTGCGAAGTAATATATAATCATAAATAAATTATTTTTAGTGAGTAGATAATTCTAAATATATTTTGTTGGTAAAAGGGTGTCTAGGAGACACCCTTAGATTGTCTAAGTAAAGGTGTTCAACTCTAATCAATTTTTAAAAAAATTTAAAAACACATCCCACACATATCTTGACCACTTTGTGTGGTTGGTAACTCTTAAAAACACTTATTAACTGGTCATGATCCTAAAACTACATGGCTCTTCCAATAGTTTTTTATTATAGACAACCCAAATTAGGGTTCATGGAAAACCTAAACAAGAAATCAAAAATACAATAACCATTAGAGTCACACAACTCCTATTATGTAACACTAGGATGAGTTAAAACTTTTAATTTGATGAAAAATCTTACTCTTTAACATCATTTGACACCTTGGTACCCTTATTGTAATCAAATACAATGATAAATATAAACAAAAGACATTAAAAATAAATTAAAAGGTAGAATATATTGAGTGGATACTTGCCAATTTTTTATGATAAATAAAAAAATACTCAATTTATTACCCCAAACACAAGTTTTTAAAATAAAGAGAGGTTATTTTCCTTATTTCATTTTTTTAATAAGTATAGAAGAAATGAAATATGTTGACCTTGAAGGTTAATTTTTTATTCAACTATTACTTATTTTTATTATTACATACCCTAGTAATAATTATATTTTTTATAATGTATTGATGTTTATCAAGTGCTTTATAAACTATTTTTTGATAAAAATCCACATTGGTGTGAGTTGAGGAATATATCATACACTGATTTAATTGACTAAATTCTTACTATGTGTTAATTATTATGAACATTAGATATAATCCTTAAAGTTTTACTAAAAATGTTCCTATGAATAATATATTTTAACCATTAATTGATACTTATAGTTTTCAAATGATTTTTATTTAAGGTAGAATCATACTTATACACATAAAATTCTTACATAATATAATATTTATAGAATAGAAAAATGATCCTTATGTGGTTATATTTTATCCTTAAAAATTCTATTTTCTCAAAAATATTACAAGTTTCAAATGACACGTGAAAAATGACTCATATGTAGTCTAAATGACTCATACCAATAACTAATTAACTCATTTTTTAAGGACTCATACATAGGTCAAATGAATCATATGATGGCACTTATGAAAATCCACAAAACTTATACACAAAATTAAAAATTACTCATACACAGCTTGATAATTGACTCGTATGTAAATGTCTCATATGAAGTATTAAGAAATAAACTTGTATAATGTAAAATTAAAATAAGTAATTTGTTTAAAGAAGTCATATGCTAGTATAAATGTCTCATACACATAGATGACATGAAAATATTTTACTCCTATTAATTCTCAATATTTTAAATTCAAATATTTTGGATATTTCATAGAATTTAATATCACATGGATTATGGAAAATATATACATGATTAACAATTGAATAATAATAGTAATTATTATTTTAATTAATTTTTAATTCATTTATTAATATTGAAATTTTTTTGTAGGTTTTTTTATCATTTTTAATATATCAATGAGAATTAAAGAGACAATTGAATAACCTTTGTGATTTGTTTTTAACAAAGTTTTTGTATTTGTTGACAAATAACCTTTTTTGTTGAAGAATGTTTTTGTTTTTCAGGAATTGGACCCAGTCCATCATAATAAGGTTGTTTTCTAGACCCATTCTTTCATATTGAGATACATTATACATAGATGAAATCATAGAAAGAATGAAGTTGCTGAAGAGTTTTGAAAGAAGAATGTGAAGTTAAGAGTTATAAAGTTTTCATACTTTCTAAAACAAAATCAGATGATGCATTGGTGATCAAGAAGTTCTCACAAATCATAAAAACTCTCATGATAAAAGATTTTTAAGAAATAATGGAGTGGTTTAAATAATTTCATAATTGAAAAATGATATTTCCATCATAATGGAAATTACATCGTAATGAGCTAAGAAAGAAAAATATATTATTGAGCCTGAGGAAGAAACAAATCGTATTGGGAAAATCATACTAAAATTTTTGTACTCAGTTTTTCATACTCAGATTTTCGTACTCAGATATTTATACTAATATTTTTTTACTAGTATTTTCGTACTAGTAAAATCATACTGAGATTTTCATACTCATATTTTCATACTGATATATTCATACTGAGAAAATTGTAATGAGATTTTCATACTCAGATTTTCGTACTAGGATTTTTGTACTGGGATTTTCATACTGGTAAAATCATAGTAAGATTTCCATAATCAAATTTTCATACATAGATTTTCAAACTGTGAAAATCGTAGTGAGAAAGAAATAGATCGTAATGAGCTGATATAGAAAAAGACCATAATGAGATGAGAAATAAATAGATCGTAATAATATGTGAAAGAAACAGATTATAATGAGTTGAGAAAGAAACATGTCATAATGAGTTGAAAAATAAATAGATCGTAATGAGATGAGAAAGGAAAATATCATAATGAGCTAATAAAGAAAAAATCATAATGAAGTTGATAATTAAACAAATCATATTGATATGAGAAAGGTATAATGAATTTAAGTGGCCAAACTTGAATTTCAATTTTTCATAAATCTCAAAGAAATCTAAGGAGATTTGAAGAGGTCAAATTTGAATTTTTAAATGTGATATATTTTTGGAAATTTTGATATTTGAGGAAGTGGGGACTGTTTCCAAGTTTCCTGACTTTGTTTTTTATGTCATCTATGAATACTTCCTCAGATCCTTTGTTCATTTACAAATTTTATACACACACAAAATGTAGATCACTATAGAATTCGAAGTTAAAGTTCCGATCTGATTGAACAACAATTTTATTGAGCATTTGAGTAGATTTTAAGTTTTGAATATTGAGAAATAATTAATTGTATTAAATTATTCTACTCAAAGAATCAGATCTAGGATTCAGCATTATCATACTCAAAAAATCAGATCTAGGATCCAGCATTATTGTATTCAGAGAATCGGATCCAAAATAATTGTACTCAGAAAATTGGATCTAGAATATAGAATCATTGTATTGAGAAAATCAGATCTATAATCCAACATCATTGTATTGAGAAAATTGAATCCATTCAAATTAAACTAAGGATTCGAACTGATAAATTGTGGATCAGATTTAACAAATTCTTTATTCTTTTTTTTGGATCAATTTCTTTATAAGCATACATTGTAAACTGATGGGAGTCAGTATAACCATTCCTATTAGGAGATATAAGGTGTCTAATGGGATTTGGCACAAGTTGTATTCACTTATTCTTAATAGTGTATTTCTATAGAACCATGGGAGTGGCTATAGTAAGGATATAATTTCTCACACTGAGGTTGAACCTTGTAAATCTTGTGTGATTTACTTTATTTTCTACCTTTTCATGCATGAGTATTTACTAAAAGTTGATAAGGAAACAAATCTTAATAGGTTTTATGGGTTAAGTTTTTAAATGTTATGGAACTTATAAAAAGTGAACATATGATTCAACCCCCCCCCCCTTCTTAGTTTTTATTTTATCCTTTGGAACTTCAATTGGTATCATAGAAAAGGTTCCCTTGTTGAATCCTTATCATGGATAATATCAATTCTGTCAGTAGTAGAGGAATTCCTGAATTTGATGGGAAAAATTATTATGGATGGAAAAATAATATGATTCCTTATCTCTTATCTCTTATCTTTGAAGTTGTTTATGCTGCTTACTGGACCCTCTATGATTTTTCAGTTTTCATATTAAAAAATAATGTCAATATATATATTATCATGCCATTTAATATCTCTAAGTAAATCAATTATGTCATACAAAACAATATACTTAAATAAGTCAATAACCTATTCATGAATCAATATGTTTACCAGTGTATTTTTATATGAATTTTTGGATAACACTTAGTCTTGTAATGATTTGTATAATACATATATTTTGTAATCTTTTTGACTCCCTAACATACTGAAGTCGACACATCGAAGTCAACACACCGAAGTTTGACAGATCTAAGTTTGACAGACCGAAAATGACACACCGAAGTTCGACACACCAAATATGACACACTAAAGTCGACACACTGAAGATGACACACTGAAGTCGACACACCAAAGATGACTCACTGATAGTCATAAATAACTACTTTGATTTTATTAATTCAAATTTATTTCTAATGGTCATATTTAGACAAATTAATATTTCTGACATTATTTAATGTTGTCTTTAGGACTATCTGTAGACAGTACGAGGTACATGAACATGCGGAGAGATTCATGCCTAGTGGATCTTGAAGTATAAAAGGACTTAAATCCAACCTCAACTGTGATACGAAAAAGTGAGATGAATACACAGAGATATACAGACACACATAGAGCTCGAAGAACACGCTGAAAAACAGACTGTGCGAATACACAAAGAGAGGAACAAAATGCCTGAGATTACAAGAAGTTTCGAACAAGCAATATTTTCTAAAGATCACTGTACATCAAGACAATGAAGAGTAAAACCTCTTTACATCTGGAAGTTGGATTACATAAACTGAGATACTCTGTTCTGAAGTCAACTTCTAGAAGAGGACTCAAATATCATTTTCTCAACATCTATTGAATCCAGAGCATTACTGCATAACACACAAAGAATTATTAACACTATTCTCTTTCATAAATCTATTTTTTTATCATTACTATTTGAGCAGTGTGTATATTTGTTACACACATTGTCTCCTGAGCATAACTAGAGGATATTAAAATATCCTCACTCTCAATCCCTTCTTACACTTGTATCCCACATAAAACTGTGGAAGAGATCTTGTGTGATCAGTTTATTTGTTTTTCCCACAAATAACTATGGTAGAGGTCAAGTGTGACCTGGATAGCCGGGTGTGATGTTGTAAACCCTAATATATAGTGTGGATCAAAAGTTTATTAATATAAACTGCTTGGTGTAAGGTGATCACCAAGTGGAGAGGACTGAGTCTCTGCTTGATACTAAACCTCTTATTTTATCTGTTGTGTTGTTTATCTTGTATTTTTATATATTTTTTATTCCTTGAATTAAGATAAACTGAACTTTGATAGTTACTTTAGCATGTGTTTACATATGTTTTGAATAAGTAGGTTTGTTTCAAAAGTTTTACTAATCCTTAAATTGGGAAATCTGATAACTAATCAATCTTTAGAGAAACAAATTGAACCTTCAAGACTTTTATAAATTCACTACAAACTGACTTTTTGTTTATTTTCATAGGGGGATATTATTTTGTAAAGAACCATTTTAACATAAATTTTTATAGATACTTAATTCACCCCCTCCCCTCTTGAGTCATCTACTCCGACCAACATTTGGTATCAGAGGAATTTGAAAGTTACTGTTAGTTTTTTTTTAATCGTTTCAATTGTGATTATAGTTATGTTTCCAAGATCTTAAAATTTCTATTATTTCTAAATTTTTATCTCTTTGAAATTCTTTTACAACCTTTATCATGGAAAATAGATTAGAAGAAGATACTACCAACATACCACCATTCTTTAATGGAACTAACTATACTCAGTGGAAGCTTAAAATAAAAATACATCTAGAAAGTATGGGATTTTAAATCTAAACTGGTATTGAAAGTAAATATGTTATTCCTGAAACTGTAAGAAACACTTGGGATGAAACTACCAAGACTACCTATAACAATACTTGTAAAGAAATGAATGCTTTTTATTGTTCCCTAGGAGATGAGGAGTTTCACTGAATATCTTCTTGTAAAACTGCATATGAAATTTGGGATACTTTAGCTGTTTCTCATGAGGGAACAACCAATGTTAAAGAAATGAGATTAAATACCTATACTATTAAATATGATAATTTTAAAATGAAGCCTGATGAACCTATCTCTGAAATGTATCTCAGGTTCAATGAAATAGTGAATACCATGAGTCTGCTTGGGAGATCAGTGGACAACAAGGACCAGATTATGAGGTTGCTTTGATGTTTACCTGACAAATGGAGAGGAACTTCTATTTCTATTTGAGAATCATGTGACATAGGAAAGCTACCAATTAAGGAACTAATTGGAAAGCTTATGATGTATGAAGAATAACTTAAGGTGAATCAAGAAGTAGATAAAGAACTAAAGAAGAAATATGTATCATTCAAGACTACCACCTCAAAGAACAAGGATAAATAAAAAGTTTAAGTTCATGTAGACACTTCCACCAGTGAAGGCTCATACTCTAACAGTGATGATGAGATAGCTCATCTTGCAAGGAGATTCAAGAAGTTCTACCGAAAGAAAAATTTATTTAGAAAATAAAACTACAAAGGAAGTTATGATAATAAAGGATAGTGGAAAAAGGATAGAAAATAGAATGATAACACAAATGAGATAGTCTGTTGTGAGTGAAAATGAAAAGGTCGTGTGAAAGCTGATTGCCCCAAGCTGAAATTTAAGAAGAAGTATGAATAAAAGGAAAAAGGATATAAAAAGTCTATAAAAGCCACCTAGAGTGCCTCAGAAGATATCTCAAGTGGATATGACACTTATGATATTGACAAAAACAAACATGAAAACATGTGTTTCATGATAGAAACATCCGAGGTAACACCCAATTCTCCTGTACATAATGCTTACTATTCTGAGAATGAAAGTGAATTAAACAATGATGAAAATATGACTAAGGATGAACTATTTGAATACTTTGGAATGCTTGATGATACCTTTAATGAACTCAAGAATAAATATAAATTATTGAAAAGGAAACATGCTCTAAATTCCAATTATAAGTCTGATCTGGATATTGAGAAAGAAAAATGTGCTCAACTGTTAAAAGAAAATACTGAACTCAAATTATCAAATGAGCTATTAAAGAGAGATCTTGAGAAGTTTAATGTAGGTAGAGATACCTTTACTTAGTTACTAGGAAAACATATTGCTCCAAAATACACAAATGGTATAGGATATCAACCAGGATAGAGAAAGATTATTAAAACTAAATTTGTTCCAAAATCAGTACAATTCATAACTAGTTCAAGTTTTGGACCATTTCTTGAAAAAAAATTCTCTAAAGGACCAAACAAAGTGTTTATGTCTCAAAATATATCTATTGATTATAGTAAATCAGTGAGACAAGTATGGGTCCCCAAAGTTATACTTGTTAACCTCTCTGGACCCATGAAAATCTGGGTACCAAAGTTTCCATGCACTTAATCTGTTTTGCAGGAAAATTGTCTGAAGAGCTCCTATAAAACTCTTTGGTACTTGGACAGTGGATTTTCAAGACACATGACAGGAGACTACTCACGCTTCAAAGGCCCAATTAAAGTTGATGGTGGACATGTCACATTCGGTGATAATGAAAAAGTGAAGATCATCAGCCTAGGCTAGATTAGTAACCCTGATACTATATTAATTTCAAAAGTACTTTTTGTTGATGGATTAATATACAATTTACTTAGTATCTATCAGTTTTGTGATGATGGATTCAATGTTAAATTTGAAAATGATGCGTGTAATGTTTTTAATTCTAAAAATGATTTAATATTTACTGCTCTTAGAAATGAAAATATATATACTGTGGATTTAGATTCTTTATCTAAGAAAAATGTTTCCTGTTTAAATGCTTTTCATAAGTAATCTTGGTTATGCCATAGAATATTAGGACACTAAAATTTGCACTCTCTTTGGAAGTTAACTAGAAAAGGATTAGTTAAAGACTTACCCAAATTATAGTTTCCAAACAACAGAATATGTAATCCTTGTCAAAAGGGAAAGAAGCATAAAATCTCTTTCAAACCAAAGAAAGAAGTAACTACTTCTCAACCTCTCATGTTGGTTCACATGGACTTATTTGGACCATCTAGAGTTTCAAGTCTCAATGGGAAGCACTATGTTTATGTTCTTGTAGATGATTTCTCTAGGTATACCTGGACCTTTTTCCTGGCTCATAAAAGTGAAGCTTGTTCACACTTTTATAAGTATGCTAGGACTTTAGAAAATCTTAGTGGACTTAAGATTAAATCCTTAAGAATTGATCATGGATGTGAGTTTAAAAATCAATATTTTGAATCCTTTTTCTCACAAAGTGGCTATAATCATAACTTCTCTGCACCTAGGAACCCCCCACAGTATGGTGTGGTAGAAAGAAGAAATAAAACCTTATAATAAATTGCTCGGACTGTGCTTAATAAATATGATTTACCCATTTATTTTTGGTCTGAAGCTGTTAATACAGCTTGCTATATAATAAACAGAGTCCTAATTATACCCATTCTTAAGAAAACTCTTTAAGATTTGTGGAATAATAAGAAACCAAAAGTAGGTTATTTTATAGTTTTTGGATGTAAAGTCTATATTCTGAACACTAAAGATAATTTAGATAAATTTTCCTCTAAATGTGATGAAGGAATATTTCTTGGATATTATACGTCAAGTAAATCCTATATAGTCTTTAACAAGAAAACCAAATGTGTAGAGGAGTCTGTACACATCAATTTTGATGAAGCAGATACACATGAACCCAAGACTTCACTAGAAAATATTGAAGAAGATATGTCCAATCTGGACATTAATGATACAACCTCAAATCATCATGTGAAGGAATCTATGAAAACTTCTAGTTCTATAAATTCTCCACATCCTAATCGTAGTGAACAAGATCAACCTAACCAACCTGAAATATCTAGCCCTACTTTCTCTAGACCAACTAGAAACCTTAAGAATCATCCCTTAGATGTTGTTGTTGGAGATTTAGATAGAGGAACACAAACCAGAGCTTCCTTGAGAAACCAAGTTGAACATCAATCCTTCTTGTCACAGCTTGAACCTAAAAATATCAATGATACAATCAATGATAAAATTTGGGTAATGTCTATGCAAGAAGAAATTAATCAGTTTAAAGGAAATAAAGTTTGGAAACTTGTAGATAGACCTAAGGATACTTTGACCATAGTATCCAAATGGGTGTTCATAAATAAGGTAGATGAATTTGGAAATATAGTTTGGAATAAAGCTAGAATAATTGAACAAGGATATAATCAAGAAGAGGGAATTGATTATGAAGAGACCTTTTCACCAGTAGCTAGACTTGAGGCAATTAGGATCTTACTTGTCTATGCCGCACACTTGAATTTTAAAATTTATCAAATGGATGTCAAAAGTGAATTCCTAAATGGTTATATAATTGAGGATATTTTTTGTTGAACAACCCCCTAGTTTTACAAATCCACATTTTCCAAATCATGTGTTCAAATTATCAAAATATTTATATAGTTTGAAACAAACACCAAGAGCTTGGTATGAAAGGTTAAGTAATTTTCTTATTTCTAAAGGTTTTACAAAAGGACTTGCAGATCCTACTTTATTTATAAAAAAAGTTTTGAAAGAAGTTTTAATAGTCCAAATATATGTAGATGATATTATTTTTTGATCTTCTAAAAATTATTTATGTAATGATTTTTCAAACATAATTAAAAGTGAGTTTGAAATGAGTTTGATGGATGAACTTAAATATTTTCTTAGATTTCAAATATTTCAAAATAAAGAAGGTATTATTTTAAATCAATGTAATTACACAAAAGATCTTTTGAAAAGATATGGTTTTGATAGCATTAAGAGTATTGAAACCCCTATGAGTTCTACATGTAAGTTAGATCTTGATGAAAATGGAAAATTAGTTGATCAAACTACTTACAGAGGAATGATTGGGAGTTTACTATACTTAACTTCTAGTAGGCCAGATATTATGTTCAGTGTATGTATGTGTGTGAGATTTCAAGAAAACCCAAAAGAGTCACATATAAATAGTGTTAAAATAATTTTCAAATACCTCAAATATACAACTAAATTAGGATTGTTCTATCCAAAAGGACAACTGTTTGATTTGGTTAGCTGTTTAGATGTTGATTTTGGTGGATGTAAGTTAAATAGGAAGAGTACCTCTAGAACATGTCACTTTTTGGTAAATTCACTAATATTACGGTATAGTAAAAAGAAAATTTCAGTAGCATTATCAACTGCTAAAGTATAGTACATTTTTTATGGTAGTTTTTGTGCACAAATTTTGTGGATGAAACACACCTTATTAGAATATGGATTTCAATTTAGACATATCCCCAAAAACTATGACAACACTAGTTCTATTAACATCTCCAAAAATCCAATTTCTCATTCTAGAACAAATCATATTGAGAAGTGTGTATATTTTTTACACACACTTTATCCTGAACATAACTGGAGGATATTAAAATATCCTCAATCTCAATCCCTTCTTACACTTGTATCCCACATAAAACTGTGGAAGATATCCTGTGTGATCTATTTATTTGTTTTTCCCACGAATAATTGTGGTAGAGGTCAAGTGTGACCTGGACAGTCAGGTGTGCTATTGTGAACCCCGATCCAGGGTGTGTATTAAAAGTTTATTAATATAAACTGCTTGGTGGCAGGTGATCACCAAGTGAAGAGGACAAAGTCTCTGCTTGATACTGAACCTCTTGTTTTATATGTTGTACTGTTTATCTTGTATTATTATATATTTTGTATTTCTGGCATTAAGATAAACTAAACTTTGATAGCTAGTTTAGCATGTGTTTACATATGTTTTGAATCAGTTGGTTTGTTTCAAAAGTTTTACTAATCCTTAGATTAGGAAAGCTGAGAACTAATCAATCTTTAGAGAACCTAATTAAACCTTCAAGACTTTTATAAATTCACTACAAACTGACTTTGTGTTTATTTTTATAGGGGGTATTATTCTGTAAATAACCCTTTTAATAGAAATTTTTATAGATACTCAATTCACCCCCCCCCCTCTTGAGTCATCTACTCCGACCAACACTACTACTATTGGTTTTCCACCTATTGAGAAAGATTATCTTTTGACATTTTCTGATAAGAGAAATATAGAAGTTGATGGAAAGGATATAAATTCAATCCTTATGTCCTTATCAAAGAATTTTTATCATAAATTGATGGGTCTCAAAACATCAAAATGTATGTGGAACAAGCTTGAGAGTTTTTTCAAAGGAAATACAAAAGTTAAGGAAGAAAAGTTACAAAACTGACACAATAAGTATGAAGACAATAAAATGAGAGATGAAGAAACAATTGATGAATACTTTACCAGAGTGAATGAATTTTTTTGCAACATCAGAAGATTTTGAGATGTTTTAGAAGATTCTGCAATTGTGAAGAAACTTATGAGAAACTTTCTAGATATTTTTAATTCTATAATTTCTTATTTAGAAGATAAATATGGTTTATCTCTTTATGAATTGCATAACTTTCTTATTGCTTATTAAATGAGGAAAGATTAAATATTTAAAAAGAAGATGAAAGATGAAATGTATTTTGAAGCTATGAGAAAGTTCAAAATTCAAGATGTTTAATATATTGATCCTTGTGACTTTGAAGATAAAGAGGATGATGAGTTGAATAAAAAAATTATGTCTCTCATATCCAAGAACTATTGAAGAGGAAGAGGAAAGTATAGAGGTAAAATTATTCTAAAATTTTTTGAGTGTGGTGGAATTGAACACTTAATTTCCCAAAGAATAAATTTAGAGAATATCGATATGATTCTGATGGAAAACCACGATGTAAGAAGTGGAAAAATGATAAAGAATAAAATTCTTACAATAAATACCAGAAGAAGTATACTGGAAACAAAAGAAGTATTTTGAGAAAGAAATTTTAATTAGACTCAACTGAAAACAATTCTTCTAAAGATAAAAGTTCTTAATAATTCATAACCTTCATTGCAAAAGTTGATAAAACAAAAGATTCCTTAGAAAGTGAAGAAGGTGGTGAAGAATCTTATAGAGATTATTATCTCAGAACAGAACTTGTTGAATGTCTTGAGAAAAAAAACTCTCAAGAAATAAATTAGAGTTATGAATAAATATTTTCAAGAAGTTACTAATGGAATAAAAGATGTTATCAAGTAGGAGGAAGAATACATCGAGGAGATTTTAAGTTAAAAACATAGAATTATTGAACAGTGAAAGATGATTGAAGTTCTTATTAATAAGATGGAAAGTAAGGAAGAAGAAGTTAAAAAGTTTCAATAAAAACTTCTTGAGTCTAAAATTACCTTGGGGAATATGAATAAAAACTTCAACAAAGCTTCGGAAGTAAAATCTGAAACTTCTAAAGTTTTTGAGAAGGTTCAATACGAGAATCAGATGAAATCTTATCTTACCAAAAATAATGTTTCATATGATTCTTTTAAATTTTCATGTTCTAGAAAAATTATTTATAAATCTTGGGTAGAGAAAGTATGTGAGAAACCTATCAAATCCAAAAAAGTAGAAAACTCACTCAAAATAAAATATAGTCCACATCCTGAGTATTTTAGAGCTGAAAGAAGTTACCAACCTCAACAAATTTTCAATAGAGAAAGATCTTATTTCAATAGAAAATCAAGATTTTGTGGTTATTTCTGGTGTTATGGAATCTATGGGCATAGAGATTATAATTATCGTCACAAATTATCTCTACCTAGAAGAAGGTTTGAGTAAAGTGTAAGAAATAGTGAAAGTAAAATTAGAAACTTTCCTAACTTACAAAAGGTTGAAAAAGTGAATACTCAAGATGTTAGAAAATTTCTAACAAATAATCAATTTGAATGTATGGAATAAGTTTTTGGAAGATGGGATCAATCTGGTTATCATGTCAAAATATGTATGACATTCCTTCTAGAACGAATTCCTTATAATAGAAAAGAAAAGGAAGCTGAAAAGAAGAAAGTTAAGGAAAGAGCTTTTATTATTTAGACAGATTTGAAAGCAAGTAAAAGGAATAAACCATGTATAATTGATAGTGGTTTTTATTCACATATTAAAGGTCATATAAAAATATTAAAATGCATTGAAAGTCATGATGGGGGATTAGTTAACTTTGGAAATGATGGTTCCTTAAAAATCAAAGGAATTGGAACAGCTGAGATTGAAGTAGAAAAGTTGAAATATAACAAATTTTTATTTGTTAGTGGCCTAAAACATAACTTACTCAGTGTGAGTCAACTTTTTGATGATGGAAAGAAGTTGATTTAGGAAAAAAATGCATCATCAAAAGTGTGAAATATGGAAAAGTCATTACAAAATGAGAAAGAACCAGTGGGAATCTCTTTCAAATAAGAGAATTCAATAACTTTTTTTACTTGAGTGCTAAAGATGAAAACAAATTATGGCACTGAAGACTTGGAAACCTTGGGAAAAAACATGAATAAAATGTCTACAGTTGATGTTATCTAGAATTTTCCATAATTAAAAAAATAGATGAATATGTTTGTATTACTTTCCAGAAAAGAAATATGACTAACAAAAGTCATAAAAGAGTTGATATTCAATCTAGCAGACCACTTGAGATTATTCATTCTGATTTATGTGGTCCAATGAGACATCAATCAAAAAAATGTACTTATATTTTATCACTTTTATTGATGATTTCACTTGAATGAAAAACATCATGTGTATGAAGCACAAGTCATAGGATATTGAAATGTTCAAATTCTTCAGAAAGTATATTGAGAAAGAAATGGGGGTTTCCATAAAGAAGTTAAGAACAGATAATGGTACCAAATTCACAAGCAATACTTTTGAAACTTATTTGAGAAATCATGGTATCAAGCATTAGTATAATGCTCCTTATACTCCACAAAAAACTAGAGTAGTCAAAAGAAAGAATGGAAGCTTGGTAGAAATGGGAAGAAGTATGTTGGCTGAATAAAAACTTTCAAAATTCTATTGGAGAGAATTTGTTAGTACTATTATACATGTTTAAAATATATTATTTTTGAGAACGGAAACTAAAATGTCTCCTTATGAAATGTGGTATAACAAAAAACTTTCATTGAAATACTTCAATGTTTTTGGAAGTCCATGTTTTCTCAAAATAAAAAATCCGGATTTGGGAAAGTTTGATGAGAAAGATGAGGAAGGAACTTTTATGGGTTATTCGCCAAATGGAAGAAGTTACAAATTTTGGAAAAAAATGTTTACAAAAGTTGGTGGAATCATATGATTTAAAGGTAATTGAAAATCAAAGTTCCTTAACAAAATTTGTTGAGAATTCTAATGAGGATACACTGGAGAATTCCAGTAATAGTGAAGGTTTTCCAAAACATCCTTATCAATATTCAGATGAGTCATGAGATGAGGAAAGTGAATCTGGGAAAGAAACCTTGAGATTTCTTACCTTACAAAAACATGTTGAGTCTGAAAACATTATTGGGAATAAAAAGGCTCTAGTTCAGACTAGAAAGAAGTTGAGATTAGAAAATAAAACTTCACTTATCTCAAAAGTTGAACTAGAATTAGTTTCAAAGGCTATTCGAAATAAATAATGAGTGGATGTTATGAATGAAGGTCTGAATCAGATTGAGAATAATGAAACATTGGAACTTGTTCTAATTTCATAAAATAAAAATTTTATCGTAACAAAGTGGTTTTATAGAAACAAAATGAATGATCATAGAGAAATTTCAAGAAACAAAGAAATACTTGTTTGTAAAAGATATGCACAGGTGGATGTTGTGGATTTTGATGAAACCTTTTCCCCAATTGAAATATTAGAAACTATTATAATGTTTCTTTCATTAGATTCTCATAAGAATTACAAATTTTATCAGATGGATATAAAGTTAGCTTTCTTAAATGGTGATATTGAAGAAAAAGTTTATATTGAACAAACTTGTGGATTTTAACTTGATGAGGATGAAAACAAAGTTTGTAAATTGAATAAAGACTTGTATGGACTAAAACAAGTTCTATGTGCATGGTATTCTAATTTTGACAATTGTTTGAGAATGTAGATATTTTCTAAAGGAAGAGTTGATATCAACTTGTATGTAAAAGATGCTGACTTCGGAAATCTAATTGTAATTATTTATAAGGATGATATAATTTTTTCTGGGTAAGAGAAGATGATTGTAAAACATTTTATAGGGAAATGAAGAAGAATTTTGAAATATAAATGTTTGAAGAATTAACTTTCTTCCTTGGATTACAAGTTCAAAAAAAAATACATTTTCTTATCTCAAGAAAAGTATGCCAGGGAATTGTTAAAGAAGTCTGAGATGGAAAAATATAAAGAGGTTTAAGCTTCTATTTCAATGAGCACAAATTTGAGTAAAGATGAATCTAGAACAAGTGCGAATCAGAAAGACTTTTGGAATCTGATAGGAAGTTTTCTTTACCTTACAACCTTAAGGCCTGATATTGTTTATGTTGTGACTTTGTGTGTCAGGTGTCAAATTAATCCAAAAGAATCACATATGTTAGAAGTAAAGAAGATTCTGAGATATGTCAAAGAAAAAACTTCACATGGGTTGTTATACCAAATAAATAGTGATATCAAGTTTCATGGTTATAATGATGTTGATTGGGATGGATATTATAATGATATAAAATCAACCTCAGGAGGATCATTTTTCTTGGGTGAATGTTGTGTGAGTTGTCATAGTAATAAAAAAAAGTTTAGTAACTTTGAGCATAGCTGAATCTGAATCAGTTTCAGCTACTCAAGCTTGTACTCAAATGTTATAGATGAAAGTTTACTTGGAATATTTGAAAGTAAAAGTTTATAAACCATTGAAGATACTTTATGATAATCAAAGTGCAGTTTATCTCTCTAAGAATCATGTCCAACATTCAAGATCAAAACACATTGATATAAAGTTTCACTTTATAAAATAGAAAGTTTCTTCTAGAGATTTTTTGATGGAATACATCTCAACAAAGTTTGATATTGTTAATATCTTTACAAAAGCAATACTGAAAGAAAGTTTTATGGAATTGAGGCTGAAACTTCATGTTCAACCTCCTACCATGTTTTCCTAAATCTCATAAGGAAGAACCCCCATTATTCTTTGGATTATGTTTACAAAAATGGAGAGAAAGTAACATCTTTTTACTTTGTAAGAAGTTTTACTTATCTTTCTTTTATGAATCAAAAGCTGTGGTTATCATAAAATGGGTGAGAGAAAAAAATGGGCGAGAAAGAAATAAAGTGAGAGAAGAAAGAATGGGGTAGAGATAAAGGAAGTGTGAAAAGAAAATTGAGGATATTTTATCTTTACATGGCCTCAAAACGTGTTTACCACTAAGGGATGGAATTTCTTTAAAAACTTTACTTTATCTAGTAGTGTGGTATCAAGAAACTCTCTTTTCAAAAAGGCTATGTTTTGATAAAGGTCAAAAAACTTGAGTTATTTACAAAAGTTGATTTTTGAAAAGATTATGTGAGTTGGAAAAGTTGTTAACAAGGGTTTTCAACAAATCCAAAGGGATAGATTGAAGAACCTTTGTTTTTTTAACAAAGTTTTATTATTTTTTGGCAAAAAACCTTTTTTGTTGAAGAATTTTTTTTTAGGAATCATACCTAGTCCATCATAATGAGGTTGTTTTCTAGACACGAGTTTATGAACCCATTCTTTTTTATTGAGTTGCATCGGACATAGATGAAATCATATAAAGAATGAATTTTCTGAAGAGTTTTGAAAGATGAATGTGAAGTCAAAAGTTAGAAAGTTTTCATACTTTCTAAAACAAAATCACATGATGATTTTCTAATCAATAAATTCTCACAAATCATGAAAAATCGCATGATAAATTTTTTTGAAGAAATAGTGGAGTGGTTTGAATAATTTTAGAGTTTCAAAATGATGTTTCCATAAGAATGGTAATTAAATCATAATGAGATGAGAAAGAAAAAGATGTTGTTGAGCCTGAGGAAGAAACAAATCATACTGGGAAAATCGTACTGAGATTTTCATACTTAGTTTTTCATACTCATATTTTCATACTGAGATTTTCGTATTAGGATTTTCATACTTGGAAAATTATACCAAGATTTTCATACTCATATTTTCATACTGAGATTTTCATACTGGTATTTTCATACTAGGAAAATTATACTGATATTTTCCTATTCAGGTTTTTATACTGGTATTTTTGTACTGGGAAAATAGTAATGAGATTTTTGTACTCATATTTTCTTATAAATATTTTTATACTAGGATTTTCATATTGGGAAAATCATAGTGATAAAGAAATAGATCATAATGATCTGAGAAAGAAAAATATCATAATTAACTGAGAAAGAAACAGATTGTAATGAGCTATGAAAGAAAAATATCGTAATGAGATGAGAAGGAAACAGATCGTAATGAGATGAGAATGAAACGGATTGTAATGAGATGAGAATGGAAAAGATCGTAATGATATGAGAAAGAAATAGATTGTAATGAATATGGGAAAGAAACAAATCATAATGAGCTGAGAAAGTTATGATGAATTGAAGTGGTCAAACTTGAATTTCAATTTTTCATAAATCTCAGAGAAATCTAAGGAAGTTTGAAGAATTCAAAGATGATGTTTTAAATATAATATATTTTTGGATATTTTGAGATTTGAGGAAGTGGGGAATATTTCTAAGTTTCCCACCTTTGTTTTCTAAGTCACCTATAAAAACTTCCTTAGATCATTTCTTCATTTAAAAAATTCAGACACACACAAAAGATAGAGTGATGGAGAATTCAAAGTGAAAGTTTCTATCTAATTGAAGAAGAATTGTATTGAGCATTTGAGAAGAGTTTGAGTTTTGTATATTGAGAATTAATTCATTGTATTGAATAATCTTACTCAGAGAATCTAATCTAGGATTCATCTATATCATAATCATAAAATCGGATCTAGGATCCAGCATTATTGTATTTAGATAATCGAATCTAGAATCATTGTACTCATAAAATTAGATCCAAAATACAACATCATTGTATTGAGAAAATCGGATCTAGAATCCACCATCATTATATTGAGAAAATCAGATCTAGAATCTTACATAATTCTATTGAGAAAATCGAATCTAGATAAATCAGACTAAGGATTCGAACTAAGAAATTGTGGATATGATTCAACAAAGTATTTTTTTTTTGGCTCAGTTATTTTATAAGTAAACATTGTAAACTGATTCGATTCAGTATAATTATTCTTATAGGGAGATAGAATTTGTTTAATGGTATTTTTCACATGTTTTATTCACTTCTTATTAATAGTGGATTTCCATAGACCCACGAGAGTGGATATGGCAAGGATATAGGTTCTCACACTGAGGTTGAACCTTATAAATCTTGTGCGCTTTACATTCTTTCCTACTTTTCATGCATAAGTATTTACTAAAAGTTGATAAGAAAATAAATCTTAATAGGTTACAAGGGTTAGTTTTGTAAATGTTTTGAAACTTATAAAAAGTGAACAATTGATTCTACCCCCACCCCCACCCCCTTCTCAGTTATTATTCGATCCTTTGGAACTTCAACAATCCATATGAATATTATTATTGCTTATTTATGAAAAATGAACACTTTAATAATATGGTAAATTATTGACTAATCACAATGAAGAACTAAACATATCTGAAGTGTATTGTTGTATTCACATTCATAACTATTTATTATAGAAAGATAAAGTGAAACAACTATTAATTATAATGTTTTTGTGTGTGTGGATAATATTTTTGAGATGTAATGCATGAAGAAACTATATAAATATATATTAATAGATAGTGTAATATGGTGATATTCAAGGATGCATCAATATTCCAATGTTAAAATGAGAGTTCTGTTACATGATATAGTGATGTGAACTTTTTAGATCAGTATTAATCATATCCTTACATTATATATAAGTGTGATAAGTTTAACTATAGAAGTGATCTATGGAAACCTTGATATTTAGAAAATCTTTTTTATCTCTTTTTATATGGTTCAATATTCTTCTTATCTTTTTTACATGCATTATTTTTGGTTTATTCTTTTACATTCCAAATCATAATATTGTTTCATGTAATACTACCCATCGAATTTTATGTTGTTGTGTTGTGCCTCTTGTATAAAAAATGAAGGTTTCAGGTTATGAATCCTCAGGTATAAGAGTCTATTCTAATAGGTTGCAACTCATCATTTAAATTTATATTGTGTTGTTTTTTCCTTTACTAGATAATTCAATCATAATTGGGTTGTGAGTGCACTAAAAAGATAGTGTTTACTTGGTTCCATTTGTCTCAAGGACAGAGTGAAGAAATGACTAGATATAGAATCATGTTGATATGAACAACTATAATAATAACTTGTGCAGTTTATTTTTATATTTTTTTATATAAAGTATTATAACTTCTATATAACCCTTAAAAATTTATTGATTGGTCAAATCACCCCCATCATGATCATTTGGCCATCTCACTGTCTAGGAAAAATAATTGGTATGGAAGTAGGCCCATGAATGATTATTTTATAGGTTATATATATAAACAAATATTGGTGTTAACCATATCCTAGAGATAAACATCTAAGGAAATTATCATTTCAAGAGGGATGGTTTTATTTGCAACAATCGTTTGATTCCTTAGAGACATCCCTTATTTTATGTGATTGACTATACATTTTAGAAAGCCTAGATAAAAGCCTTCCTAAAACATCTTAGTATTAATTATTGAATTATAATGGTAAACACATATAATTCATTTAAAACTATTCTATATTACATTATTGTTAATATTGATGTTATATATTTATTCAACTATAAGGTGATGGATATTCTATATTTTTCATGTGGAATAAATTTTTTTAGAGATGTGTTTTCAAGAAAAAAAACTCTTGATATTTATATCACTATATTATATATAAATTAAAGAGAACAAAAAATGGGATGCTTAGGGATAAATATTAATATTTTAAAATGGGTGAAGATGAAACTATATATCAAATGCCTAATTGAATTAATTTTAATGTAAATGGTATTAGTGCTTCTGGTGAAACCATGGATAATAAAATTCTTGTTGAAAGAGTTCTTATATCTATAAAAAATAATTGGCATGCTAAAATGTTAAAAATTTGAATGTATAAATTTCAATAAATATAAATTTCATGAGCATATTGTTTTATTATTGTAATATTAATTGGAATGTAAAAATATTGGAGATAAAGAATTTATAAAGACAAAAAGAGTTTATTTTAAGTCAAATATCAATTTTTACTCATTTGATTATAAAGTACATGAAACTAAAAGTTATTAGGTATATCATGTTGAAAAAAGAGTGAAAATGTATATTAAAGAAAGAATAGATGGTATTATCATTGAGATGATCACAAAGTAGTAAAAGAGGTAACATTATTTCAATTGAAGTTCCAAATGCAACTTTTTATGAATGTAGGATAAAATGACATTTCAATACTGAATGCACAAAATTAAATAATTAAAATAAGAATAAGAAATAAACATTAATTAAAAGAGATCCTTATCAATTGTTTGGATCTATATAAAGGATTCATATTCCTCTGGTGAATCTATAATTGAAGAGGAATTGACCATATTAGGTCTTATGGGTTCAAAAAAGAAACATAGTGATTCTGATTGCGATACTAGGGAGTTTAATTTTGAAAAACCATATATTTATGAGTTATATGATGATATTAAAAGACTAAAATGATATTATAAAAATTTAAAAATTATACAAGGAAAATAATGATAAGAATAAGAACAATATTAAATGAAATATGATTCTTTATCAATTAAAAAATAAATAAAATGATGAAAATGAAAGGAATAAATATTTTTCTTCTAAAAAATGAATCTGAATAAAAGATGTTTAAGGACCTATATAATGTCAATGATATTTCACTACATGAAAATAAAAGGTTGGAAAACGAAATTAGATTTTTAATGTAAAATATATCCATATTTATTAAGGAATAAAAAACTATGATAAAATGATTAAACAAAAAAAAATTGAATGTTGATATGAAAATCGAATACCTAAGATGTTGAAGATGTTATTTATATGATGTTCTAGAGGAAGTGTTTTTATAGATAAATGTTTTATATTTATAATGAATTTCAATTATGAAATTAAATGTTCTTTAATATTTCTAAAATATCTTGGACACACTAGATCTTTTATTTCTAAATATTTATCTTTAAACATACTCAGAAAAACATGTTTGAAATCATTATGGGTTCCTAAAAAATCATTTTCTAACCTAATTTGACCCAAATTTCCATGGGCACCAAAACTGTCTTAAAATTTATCTTATAGGATATATAAGTTGGTAGTATCAATGAGAAATTGTATAATTATAGTGGCTACTATAGCTATATGATTGGCGACTGATCAAATTATTTGACATTTAATAAATGTTAGAGAGGTAATGTGACTTTTGGAGACAACAAAAAAGTAATGGTTAATGGTTTATTGATATTGGAATATTGAAATAAGATATCATTTATATATTTTTATCTATTTAAGGACTGAAAAATAATCTAAATAGTATTTCTTAGCTGTGTGATGATGGAATGTTTTTAAAATTTCAAAATTAATAGTATATTATTTTTAAAAATTAATCTATTTTATTTTTTGATAACCAAAATGATAATATTTATTCATTTAATATTACTGAATTAATGTTTATAAATTTTTGTTTGAATATTTTTTATTAAGAAAATAATCAATGGAATATGAGACTTAGTAATGAAAATTTAAGGCTACTTCAAAGTGGTCTAAGCATTAGTAAATTCTACAGCTATAAAAGTTAAAACTAGACAACAATTTTTTTTATGAGTCATGAATGTAAGGTAAACAACATAGATGGTCTTCTTGGCCCATTAATGAAGTTAAAAATATAAGGCCACTTTAACATATTTGTAATGGACTATTTGGAAATATAAAAATAGAATTTATAGGTGGTAAAATGAATTTTATTGTTATTATTGATGATTTTATTATATTTACATGGATTTATTGTATTTCACAAAAAATAAATCATTTTTAATGTTTATTTATTATCGATAAATCATTAAAAATGAGAAATAATATCTCATTTTATGAATTAGAAGTAATATATATGGATAGTTCTTAAATCTAGAATACCAAAAGCTTTATGAAGAGAATGGTTATTTTAAAAACAATCATCCACTAGAACTCCCAAAAAATGGTGTTATTAAAAGGAGAAATAGAACTATTAATAAAATGTCTAGAACCTTGTTAAATTAATTCAAAGGATCTATATTATTTTGGGAATAATTGATAGATATATATTCTTACATTTTAGTCAATATTATTTTAAGACCAATTCTAATGAAAAACCCATTATGGGTAATGGAAAGGTGGGAATCCTAAAGTTGTTATTTTATATTTTTTGGATGAAATGTTTTTATTCTTAATACTGATGATACTATAGATAATTTTGATTCCAAATATTATTAAGCAATATTTTTAGAATATTCAATTGATAAAAAGGATTATAAAGTATATACCAAGGTAACAATGGTTATTCATAAATCTATTCATGATAAGTGTAAAGAAATAATGGAGACAATAACACTAACACCATAAATGTTTGAGTTCAAGTAGCTAGAGTATATTCACCAGGAACATATAAGGTAGAAGAGTAAGTTCACTGGATACAATATCATCTATTGTATAAAATATCGACAAGAGCCTCAGGATATCATGTTTATAGAATCACATTAGGCTAACATCATCATAATTTTATTTCACTAAGATTTGTTGGTAATAATGATGATTCAATTGGATTTTAATAGTTTCATAATACACTAGAATGATTCATGTAATTTTTAGAAGAATTTTGTGACTAGATGACTAGATAAGGACCACTAAAAAAGGAAGAATTTTTCAACTTGTGAAAGTTGTACAAAAATTATTAGAGGTAGGTGACATGGCCTTAGATTCATAAGCAGGATAATCCAATTATATGATCACACCTAGGAGTATCTAGATGTTGGAAGGTTGAAAATTATGGAAACTATGGTCAAATCACTAAAAGGAGTAGAGGTAATATGCAATGACTTTAAGAATAAATTGGTGAGACATATTCTAGATAAATGAGAAGGGTTTTTGGAAGTTGATTTCCAATTTAACTCATGTACCATGTTTCCAATGGTATGAAAATAGATTTCATCATTCTACTGTGCATTTTGGAAATATATTTTAAAGCTTGTAATCCTTGTGTGTATTATTTTTATTCATTTTTATTCATGTGTTTGTATGTTCATCATGTTCTTATTCAATTATACACTCATCAAAAGAAATATCATGAGGTGAAAATAACCAGAACTTGGAGAATAGCATGATGTGGTGGTTGTGGTTCTTGGACCTTATATTTCTAGTTTTCTAGGTCGTGGGGGGTGGATGGTTGGTTTCCAGCCTACTTTTTTTGTTTGAAGTTCTGCTACACTGTATTACAGGAAGGGTGAAATCTTGGTGATCTATAAAATGGAATTCATCCATAATGAGTGGTACCTAAGATTGGTTTTATTTCTTGGTAACATAGTGTAATAGTAGTGTTTCTAGAGAAGAAGTTAATAAATGACTCAAAATGACATTATCGAAAGAAAAACAGTGGTATCATATGGATACCATGACATCAAATGTTACTTTTAATGGAAGGTACCACGGGGATTGTACCATTTTTTATAATTGTCATATATTAAATTAATATTTTAGGTTCTCTATGGTTAGGTGTTCTATCAGGTTAAGAGAAGGATTTCACCAAAATATAGTGGCAGTACTAGCGATGTTTCTAGGTTATAAAAATCTTAAATGGACACATGATTCATACATCATTTTATATTCATTTTATGAAATAATGGAACTTGGTGGAAGTATAAAAGAAATTACAAAGGATTCCAATACTCTATTTTTTCCAGATTCATAGGAAGCTCACTTTTCTAGTGGAAATAATTAGAGGGGATAAACACCAATTTTGAAATCTGGTGGTGGAAGCTTCACATTTTATAGGATGGTGGTTTTATACTCAGGGATGGGATTTTTGTTCTATTGGATGGAAAATTCATCTAGAAGTATAGAAGTTAACTATAAATCCATGATAGAAAGAAAAGGTATTATCCCATAGGTTTTAATCAGGGTGGATGATTCATGTTCCCAAAAGATGGTGTAATTGATTCCAGTAAACGTTTAATAGATCTTCTCTCAAAAGGTATTATTCTAGAGCTTACAAAAATATATTTCTATATGGGGGTGAATGAAATTGATTCCAAGTGTTTTTTGAGAAAATATTTTGAGTCTATTATTTGACTCTAGGGGTTTCTTCGATTGAACATCCATTGTGCATGAGAAAGTGAAATGTTTTGGAGAATATATTGGATGTGATAAATCCATATGGATAAAGGATTAAATGGTCTTAGGAACAATTCTTTATAATATGGTCAACTAGAAATATGAGTAATGTGAATGAGCATGGGTGTTTCTAGCTAGGGGGATTCATGGTGATGAAATGTGTAGATGTGTTTCAATTACTTAGAATGGAATATAAAATCCATGGATTTGATAACCATAAGAAGTAATCGAAGTCATGGTTTATCAGGAGAACACATGAGTGAGGGGGAAGAAGAATAATAATTCTAATTCATTCATTGTATTTCCGGAACTCTCTTTCAGAGGGTACAATATTTAGTGTCCATTATTGGTTTTCATGATTTCTTGATTCTCACATGAAAATTGATTTTACATCAATATACCTTCGATGAAATAGTTGAATGATGATTCAGATGGACTTAAGGATTTTATAAGAGATGAGAGTGTGGAGAAATATTGATGTTTTTAAAGAATGTAGTTTGGTTTACATAATCAATAAGGCTGATTAAGAAAACCATAAACATGTTAAAGAGTGGATGTTTTTTATAGTTAGTGATAAGGCCTAATGCTAGAAATATGTATGGATTATCATGAAGTACTATGTTTGTTTTAATTTCTATTTAGGAATGGATCATATAGAGGATGTTGTTTATTCTCTAATAGGTTAAGTCTATTTATGTTTGTATGTGGGAAATACTAAAGCTGGAGAAAGGAAAACACCAAGTCCTGATGTGAACTTCTTTTCAGGGTATCTAAATCTATGGAAATGATCATAAGAATATCATCAAAACATAGAATGAACATTATAATAGAGGTGGGATCTATAAATGGTTGAAAAAAAGTCTTGAATCAGTGGGAGAAAATAACCTTGTAACATATATTACACTGATCAGATGTTCAATGGGAGTTCTTCATGCCGATAACATCATAATTTTAGATAGTATGAAATGGATGGTTTGTTCTGATGATGTTATTAAAGTTTTATGTATTGAAAATATATGTGAGGTAGTGAAAGATCCATGGTAGAGTCTCTGGGAATGTATGAAATTAGGTAGATCAGGGATATGGATATGGTGAAAAGTGGATATTGTTGATGGAAATTCAATAAATTAGTATAATGACATCTTGATGCCTATTTTATTTAGAGGTATTTCATGGAGGCATTAAAATAAGTTTCTTGATCATAACAAAATGAATGATCATGGTGTGGAGAACAATGTGGATTCTATGGATGGATTGTGAATGGATACTAGTCAGTGGGATATTAGTGTGAGCATGTGAATAGTCTTCATGTGGGAGATTATTGGACTCAACATGTAAAATCTATTATTATCTTGGATACTAATAGGGTTTTTTGTGAGAAATAATTTCTTGGATGAGTGTTGGAATATTTTAAATTTCATTCATTAAAAGTTACACCTTCGAGATATAAGATGAAGAAAATCACACCAACATCAAGGAAGTTGGTGTTCAGGTAGCTGGAGTTATTTCACTAGAAGATCAGGAGGTGGATAAGTCAGTTCACCTGATGTAGCGTCATTGTTTGAATGAAATTTTTACTGGGGCCTCATGATGACAGGTTAGTAGAAGCATACTGGGGGTGATTTCACCGGAAGGTGAGTTTACAAGGAGTTATTGATCATAATAAATATGAAATAGGAGATCAGTTGTTTCTCAATCCAATTGAAGTACTCCTACAATTGCAACAAGTTAGTTCTGACTAGATCACTGACTGAGGATCACCATAAAAGGTGGGGGATTTTCCACTTGTATAATATGTACAAAAATAACTAGAGGGATATATCAGGGGCTTAGATATTTAGGAAATTATATTTGGTATGAGGAGAATAAATACACACATCCAAAAGCCAAAAGTATGAAATACTGGATGTTGTAGTTAATGAAATAGAAGGAGAAAAGGTATGATGAAATGACCAGAAGATGGAATTAGTGATATATCTTCAAGATAAATAAGTATGGTTTTCATAATTTTATTTCCCTTGTAACTCATATACTCTATTTCTGATGTAATGAAAATAAATTCTAACATTCTCCCATACACAAAGAAATTTTTTTACAAAGAACATAATCCTTGTGTGAATAATGTTTATGTGTTTTTTCTTTAATGTGTTTGTATGTTCTTCATGTGATTTTATACTTTTATAGTCATTGAATGGAGAATCATAATGTCTTTATAATAAGAATATGGAGGATGACTCTATGTAGTGGTTGCGGTTCTTGGTCTTCCTAGTTTTGATCATCAGTGTCACGGGGAATGTATTATTAGATGATATCCTGCTTCATTTTTTTTATGTTCTGTAGTGTTGGATTACCAAAATGGTGAACTTCCAATGATTAGAAAATCACCTTCATCCCAAATAAAAATATAAAATTAAATGAACCTATTGAGGGGGATTATCACCCCCATTAAATTTCTGGGGAAACAAATAGATATCATCCTTTAGATAATGTTACTAGAGATGTTGAATGAGGTGTACAATCTTTAAATTGTTTAAGAACTTTTTTTAATCACAATTCAATTATTTATTATTTTTTTCCAAGTAACATTTCCAAAGTAGTAAATGATAATAGAAATATATTTTTTATGGAAGAAGAAAATAATATGTTTTCTATAAATAATTCTTGGACATTAGTTTATCCACTAAAACAATAACAAATTATTGGTACTAAATGGATATTTAGAAAAAAACATTAATAATTTAGAAAAAAAATATAAAATAAGGGTAGATTGGTTATTCAATGTTATTTTCAAGAAAAAGGAATTGATTAAGATGAATCTTTTGATCAGGTTACAATAATAAAATCTATTAGAATATTATGGGATTATGCTATATTTCATGGATTTAAAATTTATCAGATGGTTGTTAAAAGTTATTTCTAAACTATTTAATTTTTGATAAACTTTATGTAAAAAAGACCCTAGGTTTTGAACATGAAAGAAACATGATCATGTTTGAAAACATTAGTAATATCTTTTTGGAATAAATCAACTTCCAAGAGCATAGTATGAATTATTTTCTTAGTTTCATTTGAAAAATACTTCTTAAAATGAAAAGAAGATCATACATTATTTATTAATAAATAATAAAATATATTTTATGTTAAAATTTATATTGATTATATTTTTTTAGATCTTCAAGTGAATCTCATTTTAATGAATTTTTAGATTTAATGCCTTCTGTATCTTTTGTGAATATTCCAAGATAATTAAAATTAATTTAGGGTATAATATATATCAATGTAATGTGGTGTTTTTCTTAATCAATCTAAATATGATAAAGAACTGGTTAAAATATTTGGTCATGATAATTATAAAAGCTTAAATACCCCTATACGTACTTCAAGTAAATTGGATGTTAATAATTATGGAAAATCAGTAGATAATAAAGTTTATAAATAAATAATTTATTGTTTACTGTATTTAAAAACTTCGTAGCATGATTTTGTGTTTAATGTTTTTTATATGGAAGATTTCAATGTGACCCTGAATAAATATACTTTATAGATATAAAAATATTCATGAAATATATTAAAGGTACTTTAAATATTTCTTTATAATACCCTAGGAGAACTTAATTTGAATAAAAATGTTATTCTAATTCAGATTTTGGTCGATGTAAAATAGATTTAAATAGTACATGTTGAATGTGTCACTTTTTAGGTAAAATATTTGATTCATAGAGTTTAATAAAACAATATTATATTACTTTATTAACTATAAAAATAGAATATATAGCTTTAGTAAGTTGTTTTAGAAAATATTTATGGGTTAGCCAAACTTTTTTTATTTTACTATTTATTTTGATAAGTTATGTATGTAATGTTTTTGAAATTCTGTATAATTTTTTTTATTTATATGAAATTATTTCAAGACCGTGAAATCTGATGGCTCATGATTCTGAGGCCCGGAGTGCCCGAAATGATCTGTCGAAGTTTTGTTAAGATTTAATTAGTGTGTGTAGGTAGTTTTCCTGAAAAAAGTGGAATAATTCTTAAACGGTTACTCGAATCAGAAATATGAGGGCATCATTGCGCTCAGGATGGCGGATTTACCCTAGGTGTGACTTAAGTTTATTCGGTGTGGGCCTCCCGTGAGAAAACCCAAAAATGGCATAACCGTAAATAAAATAATTAAATAAAGTTATTTTATTTTTTAAATGCTTATAACTCACAAACGGTAGCTCAGATTGAAAATCTAAGACCACCGCTGAACTCATGAAGGCGTTCTTTATTTAAGTAGATACTAACTTTGGCCGGTGCATATAAAGACCTAGAATTTCTATGGATTTTTTTTTTCTTAAATACTTGGGAAGCTTACGAGTCCGCGAAAACTGACGGTGCGTGATTCTGAGGCCCGGTGTGCCCGAAATCAATTTCTGAAGTTTTTTTTGGGTAAGTTTGGTAAAAGTATGAGCGGGATTTTATAACTTTTTAACTGGTGCTTGGAATTGAAATCTGAAGGCACTGTTGAACTCGCAGCACTGGTATTCGCTTAAGAAGACTATCACCTCGACGACAGTGGGTCGAGATTAAAAGGTAGTTTTTGGGTTTTTAGAAAATGAATTAAATAAAAATTAAGTGTGTGGCTTAATTTTTATTTGTTGGTTAAAAACCTTCCATGTGAGGATTAATATGGTGGGGACCACCCGAGGTTAAAACCTCTTGAACTCCTCATTAAGTGGGGAGAAACCTCTTGAGCTCCCCACTTAATGGTGTCACCCCTCTTTTTAATTTACTATTCCAACACCTCTTGAATTAATGGTGCAATTTAAATTAAATTATTAAAACATAATTTAATTTACATTGGTCATTCATTTTTTAGGAGAAGAGTTGGAAAAGCACTTGGAGAAACTTATTCTCTCCAACAAAGAATGCTCCTCCCAATGGAGAGCGACCATCAAAGAACGAAGAACACTTCATCTGCCAATGACATACATCTTCTTCTTTGATCTTCAACCGAAACAAGGGAGGAAGCGTCATCCTTGAGGAACACCGATGACGTCGTCCTTGACTTCTTCATCTTCTTTCCCAACGTCAACGAATTGACTTCCGCTTTCTCGCGCCAATGTCGATGATCAACGATCAAAGGTACGGGATTCATGCTTTGTTGTTGCAAGTTCTTTGTTTTCCTTTAAGGGTTAAGAATCAAAGCCGCATGATATCACCCTAACGTGAAGGGTGCGGGCCGAACAAACACAGCCCGACCCCACTGCCTTCTTTGTGGAATTTGACGCTAAATGCGACATTGAGACCGAAATGAGCGAATCTCATCAACAATGATTGTGAATCGAAGGAAAAGTCCCTAGGAGAGCGTGACTTCTTCCAGAGCGTGAATCAGGCCACCGGAACTCATCCGGTGACCCGTAGAAAGATCATCGGCAGATGGAACCGATGAGCGTCACTGCATGGCGGCAGCTGTGCAACCACACCGCCGAAGGAGTAGGCACGACTGATAGGCCATGATGGTGCAGCGACGGCCATCACAAGCCCAGCCGCGAAGGAGAACAGCGGCTCGAGCCGCCGGGTTGCCGAGGAAGGTGCGGCGCAACTGCGCAACACTGTGGAACGAAGGGGGGGTCGCGGTGGTGCAACGGCGGCCCAGGCCGCTGGCCACAGGCCACCGGGTCGGACCCAGCGCGGGCCGGACCCATTGCGGGCCAGGCCGCCAGCATGGGTCAGGCCACCCCCATGGGTTGGGCCGCCCCCATGGACCGGGTCGGACCCCAGTCCAGACCCGGACCCGTTTTGGCCTGTTTCCATACTTTTGCCTGTAACTTGAGCTACGAGCATCCAATTGATGAACCGTCTATGGAGACGAAAACCTTGTAAGGTGACGGTTCTTTTGGTATACTTCACTAGAGGTTTGGACACATTTGTGGTATGGATGGGTTGGATTGAACGTAAATCCAACCGAGCCCTCGGAACGAAAATGCCAATAACCCTCAGACCAGGAATCTGATTGACGCATCGTTTATCACGTTGAGTTTCTTATGGAAAGACAGATCTTTTGGATACATAAACTTGGGACTTCGTGGAAGTTGATGTATCAACACTTTGATTGAGGAGCAGACCCTCCCAGAACCAAGCATGCTTTGTGCGGAACCCTGTGGCTGGATGTGCACTGATGACTGTTCCTGGATCCTGTGTGGGTTCAACAGCACTGACGACATTTCCTAGATCATGTGAGGGTTCAACAGCACTGACGACTGTTCCTGGATCCTATGTGGGTTCGACAACTTCGACGACTGTTCCTGGATCCTGTGTGGGTTCGACAGCTCCGTTTACTATTCCTAGATCTTATGTGGGTTCGACAGTTCTGATTTTTGTTCCTAGATCCTGTGTGGGTTTGACAGAATAGATGATTGAGTGGCTACATCTGATCATCTTTATCACTCTACATAAGTTGTATACCTGTGTGAGCTAAGTTAGTGACTTTGTGTTTTCTTCATGATTGAGATGGATTACTTGATAACTTAGGTATATGTATGGGCATATACCTAAGTGGGGTTATCTGTTGATCTCATACTTTGTGATTTATCCTTGTTGGATTTTGTGAGACCTTGAGGGTCTCGGGGTCCCTACTGAGTATCGTTATACTCACCCCTGCACGGGTTATTCCCGCACCTCATTTTGTTGGATGCAAACGACAGACAGCGCTGACTGAGACTGAGTGTTCCAAGATTGGATGGTGCCCGGAGGTAGACCTCATGACGAGCCGGTACCCAGAGGAGACTGACGGACGTGGAGTTCTAAGGAGTCCATCTGTACCTACCCTTCAGGTAGGATACATGGTGGATGAACCAGGAGCTTCTTTTCATCTTTTAGCTGATTTTCCCCTTTCAGTTGTACTTGTACTTTACAGTTGGGCTTGTATTTGCGACCCCTTTTACTTTTCAGCACTCTTTTGTTATACAGTTTTACTTAGTGTTTTTCTTTCAGCTTGTACTCTGTTGGGTTCATTTTTAGGTTTTAAAGGCAATGACTTCCCAGTTTTAGGGATTTATGCCTTTGGTTCTAGTTGTCAGCCCCTGGCCTATGGAAGGCGGGCTTGGGGTAGTCACGGTACGGGCCCTGTGGGACGGGTCGTGACAGCGCGGGCCACCATTGAAAGTTATTTTTTGGTCGTAAATAAAATAATTGAGTGACAATTGTTTTATTATAAAATCCATAACTTTTAAACAGTAACTTGGATTGTAAATCTGAGAGTACTGTTGGGTTCGTTAGGGTGTGTTTCACTTGGGTAGAGCCTAACCTCAACTGGCGCGGATTGAGGGTGACTGTTAATAATTTTCTGAACTTTTATTCGGGTAAGTTTAGTAAACATGCAAGCGGCATTTTGTAACTTTTGAATCGATGCTCGGAATTGAAATATAAGGACACCGTTGAACTGGCAACATCGATATTCGCTTAAAGAGACCTTCACTTAGACCTTAGTAGGTCCGGAGAAAAAGGTAGTTTTTGGAACTTTTTAATAGAATAAATAAAATAACTTTATTATTTTATTTTTATTATATTTATCCAACGGACAAGCAGTAAGGTGGGACCAGCGATGTGTGAAGACAATAAATTGCTTGACCCTCCAATCTGAGTATAATGCCCCAGCCTTAAACCTTACTTAATCTTAAGTTATTACAAGATTACACATTGAGGATCTTTTCAGGTTTAGAGTTTTAGAGAATTAGATCATAAAACTTGCATTACATTCCACATTTAAACAAAGTGGTTACATAAAGATAGTATTCATTTTTTCCAATCAATGGAACATATTTAAAATAAAACATGGATTCTTTCTTGACACTTCCTTGACACTATCATCATATCATGTACCTTTCCCTTGACCTGTGAAAAACATTTCAAAAAAGACTTGGGATGAGCATAAAAATCTCAGTATCGGTTATATATAAAACAATATGGAAAGGAAACATGAGTTCATATATACATAAGAATGAAATCATACTTTACCCATAAAACATAAGCACTTTAACATACCTCATCAAATCATGAATAAATCATAGAAATCAAAAGTCATAAAGGTAACTTGAGGCATTCATAACATTCTTACATAGGGAGTAACCCTCTTGGTTACGTTTGGAATACCCATCAGAGTATATTCCCTAAATCTCTTCAGAGAAACCTTAACGTTTCACTCCTTCGCATTACCCAATTCATTGGAGAGCTATATCGGGCTCACCCGCCCTTAGTTTATCACAGAACCACCTGTCTTCATAATAATTCCCAAGAACCATAACATAATCGTATCACATAAAACATGCATAAAGGAAACATAACATTTCCACATTTCAATCACAACATATCAATACAACACATTGATATAATAAAAAACATTACGAAAACCATTTTCAATACCAAAATAAAAGAAAAGTAAAACATGGTATTTATTTTTCTTTTAAAAATAAGGTATGGCTTGTAGAGGAAGCCGAAACTCAAATAATAGTCACCGCGGCGGAGAATTCGTTGTCTCCGCATACGTATGACAAAAACATTCCCTTTTGTCGTTTAGTAAACGCTTCGTATAAAAAAGATTCCTTTTGAATAAACATAAAAGTCAAAGGGGTTTATACACCGTATAAAATAAGGTTGTGTATAAAACAAAATATGCCTCAATGAAAGGAGATTGAGACGAAGTCCCATACCTCGGGTCCGAATTGACTCGATCATTCTTTAATGTCCTGAATAATAAACTTGAGATAATTTCTACTTGATTAAGAACCTTTTTTAAGTTCATTATTCCTTTTATATCACTTATTTCCATGTCATGAACACTATGTAATTATTTAAGTTAATAACGGTTGTTTTAATGATCATTGGTACTTGAGTCAAAAATAAACCCTTTATAATTACAAGTTGTTCATGTATCCATTATATCCAGAATTATAATCATGATGTATATATCATATATATCTATTATATAAATGCATTTATAATATTACATAATCATTTATAGGTAAGAAATGAAATGCACCGTTCATGGAGATGGTAAGTCGTACGTACGCATGAACGCTAATTTCATTTCTATTTCGTATTTTATAGAATGGAATCATAATGATATAAATGTATATTATACTTCCAGTATAATATCATATATAATATCATAGTTCCATCCTTTATACGTCCCACATATGGTATTTAACGAATCAAATCACTTTGAGGGGGCGGTAGTCCGCACTTCCTTAAATGAAGATATCACATTTACCCATAATGGAAACCATAAAGGTATACCCAAAATGAAAAATACAGAAGCTTAAGGAAAACATAAACATATTATATATCATATATAAATATAGTTACATCTTAATGGCCACCTTTGAAGGTGTTAAAAGAATGTTGAACAATCATCGTTTCGGGAGGCAGAAATTCACCATCCACAGAAACAGTATGTTCTTTAACCATTAGATGTAGGTGTGTGTAAGTGTGTCTCAAATACTTCTTATAACAACATCCTAGTATATTTAAGATACTGGATTTGTTACAAAAGAAATGAATAAAAATATTTTAGGGGGTTGGAGAAGCAAAATAAAACAAAAGGACTCAAGTGAAGACATTACCTTAAAATCAGGTAACTCCCTTTGGTTTGAGCTCAAAGGATTCCTTGGGAAGACTTCTACCCAAAGTGAGGCTTCAAGGAGTAATATAGGTAAGTGTAGAGACAAAATTGGCAGGGTTTGTCCTAGCCAAAGGCTTTGGGAGTGTGGGTAAGGAGGTAGAGGTGGGGGCCTTTTATAAGAGGAGAGGAGGGGCACTCTTGGAAAGTAAAGAAATGTTACTTTATTTGAAAATGCTTTTCGGATTCAAAAGGTCCCACATTGATATAATTCGAGGCTAAGGTGATAAGGATTCAAAATCCACCCATCCAATAGGTTTTGGACATGTGTAGGTCATAGATTTTACATTATCATTTCATTTTATTTAAATCCTTTATTAATGAGGTAATCGCTGCATCATCATGATGTCATAAATAATTTAATTTATTTAATGTCTAAAAATTATAAAAAAATTACTATGATGTAGAAAATATTTTTAGATTTCCAATTACTATTTATATTCCAAAAGATCATTTATGTAGACAAAATTAAAAATATTTTACTTAGGTGATACATTCTTGTTATATTTACTTTCTTTAAAAAAAATAAAAAGATAACAAGTCACTTTCCACAAAAGTGATTCCATGAGGCCTCCAAGTTTGGCACAAGGCATCCCATGGTCTGACATGAGACAACCAGTAGCCTTAGGACACATGTTGTGGTGTTTTTTATTATTATCATATTATTTTATTATCCTTAACTACCCGATTACTCATTAATCAAGATAATTAAAGATAATTACCGTCGTTACTATTCATAATGTCCAAAAACAAAAGAGTCTTAATTAAATAATTTGGACCTTCTGATTCCAAATATTTAATCCATTTTACCAAATTCCAAACACATAAATTGCAATAATTGATTTAAAAATAATTCTCGTTGTCAAAACAAATAGCGGGTTTTTTTGAAACAATATCTATGAAAAGTTTGGCATTAGTTTATGACCAATTTCAAAGTGAAATTAATCCTAATGACCACCATTGGATTAAATGGTAAAACTATTTTCAGATTACACTTTAAGACCAATTAAAAATATAATCTAACCATATAATTAAAATAAATAAAAAAGTAGTTTTGATGTAAAATGCAGTATTTTTCACTATTCATTAAAAAATGAACATTGTCAGAAAAATACCAAAAATTTATCCAATGTAAATTTAAATGTCCCAATAATAATGAATATGTTTATTTTGACAAATATAGATTATAAAATTTTCAAAAGTTTGATTTAAAAAGGGTTTTCCATCAAAAGGCAGTAAAACAATCTTTTAAGAATATTAGTGTATTCCATGCTTAATATTGGATTTATTTTCATTTTAAGCCTCTAAAACACTATCTAATTCATTAATAGACATAGATAAAAATATCTATTATTCATTACTTACTTGGGATGTTACATCCTTTCCCCCTTTAGAAAATTGCGTCCCCACAATTTATGTACTTATCAAATAAATGGGGGTACTTATCCCTCATTGCATTTTCAGATTCCCATGTTGCCTCTTCTATCATGTGGTTTTTCCAAAAAACCTTTACCTGATTAATCACCTTATTTCGTAACACTTGCTCCCTGTGGTCAAGAATCTGGACCGGTTGTTCCTCATAAGATGGGTTCTCTTCCAGCTGAACTACCTCTGGACTCAAAACATGAGATGGATCTGGCATGTACTTTCTCAGCATCGAAACATGAAAAACATTGTGTACCTGAGATAAACTCGGAGGTAAATCCACTCGGTAAGCAACTGATCCAACTCTCTCCCGAATTTCATATGGTCCAATGAACCTTGGACTCAGTTTTCCTTTCTTAACAAATCGCATCACACTTTTCCATGGTGAGACTTTGAGAAAAACATGATCACCTACCTCAAAAGTTAGATCCTTCTTCCTGTTGTCTGCATAACTCTTCTGCCTACTCTGAGCTGTTCTCATGTGTTTCTGAATCAGCTGAACGTTTTCTGTCATCTCTTCTACCAATTCTGGTCCCATCAACTTCCTTTCACCCACTTCATCCCAGAAATCTGGAGTTCGGCACTGCTTCCCATATAATGCCTGAAATGGTGCCATCTGTATACTAGAATGAAAACTGTTATTATATTAAAATTCAACCAAAGAAAGATTTTGGTCCCAACTTCCCTGATAATCCATCGAACAAGCTCGTAGCATATCCTCTAAGGTCTGAATTGTTCGTTCCGACTGCCCATCTGATTGAGGATGAAATGTTGTACTAAAATTTAATTCAGTACCCAACGACTTCTGAAGGCCTTTCCAAAAGTTAGAAGTGAACCTGGGATCACGATCAGATACAATGGAGAGAGGAACTCCATGTAACCTGACTATCTCTTTAAGATACAAACGGGAAAGTTGATCTAGGGAAAAAGTATCTCGTATAGCAAGGAAATGAGCAGATTTAGTCAAGCGATAAACAATAACCCAGATTGCATTATTACCTCGAGATGTCTTTGGTAATCCCACAATAAATTCCATGGATATATTCTCCCATTTCCACTCTGGAACTGGTAAAGGCTGAAGCATCCCTTTCAGTAACTGCCGCTCTACTTTAACCTGCTGACAAGTCAAACACTTCACAGTAAAATCAGCAATATCTCTTTTCATTCCATCCCACCAGTAATACTCCCGCAGATCTTTGTACATCTTAGTACTATCATGATGAACTGAAAATGGAGAACTATGAGCTTCACATAACAACTCTCTCTTCAATTGTGAATCACAAGGCACACACAATCTCTTCCCAAATCTCAAAACGCAATCATTATCAACGTTGAATTCAGGCAACTTACCTTTCTGAACCAGCTCTACCTTTTTCTACAACTTACTGTCTTGCTTCTGTGCTTACTTGATTCTATCTGACAGAGATGATCTCACTGATACCTAAAACAAAATAGAAGAACTTACTACACTAACAACTTCTATGCTAAATTTCATCAAATCCTTAACCAAAGGATCATGTTCCAAATGCAACATTGCTAATGAAGCATTACTTTTTCGACTCAAAGCATTAGCCACTTTATTTGCTTTTCCCGGATGGTAATGAATTGTACAATCATAATCCTTGATTAATTCTATAAATCTCCTTTGTCTCATGTTCAATTCTTTCTGAGTGAATATATACTTTAAACTTTTGTGATCAGTATATATTTCACACTTTACTCCATACAAATGATGCCTCCAAATTTTTAAAGCAAAAACAACAGCAGCTAATTCCAAATCATGTGTAGGGTAATTTAACTCATGAGTTTTCAACTGACGTGAAGCATAAGCAATTACCTGATCATTCTGAATTAGGACACAACCAATTCCTTTCAATGAAGCATCACTGTATATAACAAACTCACCATTCCTAGAAGGTAGTGCCAAAACTGGAGCATTCACCAATCTTCTTTTCAATTCTTGAAAACAATCATCACATTCTTTTTTCCAGATAAACTTAACACCCGTCCGAGTTAGCTTAGTCATTGGACTAGATAACCATGAAAAATTTCTAACAAACCTTCGGTAATATCCTGCCAAACCAAGGAAACTACGAATCTCTGTTACATTTGTGGGTCTTGGCCATTCTTCAACAACCTTTGTTTTTGTAGGATCAACGGTTATCCCATATTTAGAAACAATTTGACCAAGGAAAGAAATTTGTTGCAACCAAAACTCACACTTGATGAATTTTCCATACATTTTCTTTTATTTTAAGGTTTTCAAGATAACCCTTAAATGTATTTCATGATCCTCTTTACTTTTAGAAAACACCAAAATATCATCAATTAAAACCACCACAAACTTATCCAAGAACTCATGGAAAATTCTATTCATTAAGTCCATGAATACAGCAGGTGCATTGGTTAGCCCAAAAGGAATTACTGCAAATTCATAATGGCCATATCTTCTACGGAACACGGTCTTCAGAACATCTGCTTCCTTTACCTTCAGCTGATGGTACCCTGATCTCAGGTCAATCTTTGAAAAATACTGAGCTCCCTGGAGCTGATCAAACAAATCATCGATATGATGCAAAGGATATTTGTTCTTTACAGTGATGTTATTCAAGGCTCTATAATCAATGAAAAGTCTCATTGAACCATCTTTCTTTTTAACAAATAAAAAAGGAGCACCCCATGGTGACGTGCTAGGTCGAATGAAACCTTTCTCTAATAAATCTTGCAATTAATCCTTCAACTCTAAAAGTTCAATTTGAGCCATTCGATAAGGGGGCTTTGAAATTGGCTTAGAATCAGGAACTAAGTCAACAGTAAACTCAACTTCTCGATCTGGTATTATTCTAGGCAACTCATCAGGAAAAACATCAGGATACTCATTTACCACTGGCACAACATTAATCTGAACAATTCCTTTATTTTCAACGATGTGTGCAAGCTAACATTCATTTCCATCTTTCACAAGTTTCTTGGCCTCTTGATAAGTTATCAACAGTAAGGGTTCATGCTTGTACACAAACTGAAATTCTTTCTGAAAAGAAACTTCTTTAGCTCTACAGTCAATCTTAGCATGGTAAATAGAGAGCCAATCCATACCCAGGATAACATCAAACTCTACTAGAGGTAGAACAATAAGGTTTGCAAGTAGGTTCTTTCCACAGATAAGGATAGGAAGATTCTTATAAATTCTTTTTGCCTCAACATTTCCCCCAGGTGTTTTTACCACAAGTTCAGGAGTCATTTCTTGAGATGGTATTCCCATTTTACTAGAAAAGGTTTCAGAGATGAAAGAATGTGTAGACCCCGAATCAAACAACACACTGGCATAATCTGAAAAAACAAACAAAGTACCTGATACAACTTCATTTGATGGCCCGACATCTGCTGAAGTAGTTTCAAAGGATTTCACCGCCCCTTTCTTCTTGTAGTCTAACTGCTTCCCATCACTCAAGCTCTTTGTCGGACACTCATTTGCATAGTGACCCATCTCATTGCACTTAAAACATTTCACTAACTGTAAATCAAATTTGGTCTTACCTTCACCCTGATATGTTTCAGTGCAATCATGAGCCTTATGTCCCATCTTACCACATCGGTAGCACTTTCCAGAATTCAGAAGACATTCCCCAGCATGCCTTTTTCCACATTTATCACAAACTGGAAACTTAGTTTTCTTACCGTCAGTCTTTTTTGAATAATTCTTACCTTTCTCCTGCCACCTCGGTCTCTTATTCTGCTGGTTGTTATAGAACACTTGATCATCAGAAAACTCCATTTCCACCTTCTCAGCACATCAAACAAGATTTTCATAGCTTTTAAACTCACGAGAAGCTAAATCCCTTTGATATTTTGGCTTTAATCCTGATTAAAAATGATTGATTTTACTATCAAGGTCTCGGATAAAATTTGAAGCATACCTTTCCAATCGAGTGAACCTTTCTTCATAGGCATCTACTGAGTCTTCCTATTGCCTCAATTCCAAGAATTGATTTTCCATCCTAAGTCAAACAGCCTTAGGAAAATACTTCTCAAGAAACATACCTTTGAATTCATCCCAGTCAAGAGCATCAATCTCATCAGTGTCCCTGATATTTTTAACCATAGACCACCACTGATCTGCCTAACCCTCCAAATGGTAAATAGAAAGACTAACCTTTTGATTGTCTGAACACCCCATGACATCGAAAATCTTCTCTAGTGCTTTAATCCACCCTTCAGCTAGAACAGGGTCAGATGATCCTCTGAATGATGGGGGATGTTGCCTCATGAAATGTTCCACCACTGACATGTTCCTCTGCGGTTGATCTGGCTGATCTTGTGCATGGATACCACCACCATTTATCGCTTGAGTCAACTACGCCATTACTACAACAAACTGTTCAGTTCCAATTCCGACCATATCGGGATGCTGATTCAGAAGGTTATTTCCTTTTTTATTCCTTCCTAGCACTGCTTCCATGTTTCCTCTACGAAAAACCATTCTGAACAAACTTGTCTTAGATGAAGCAACACGGTAATCTTCAAATGCTATATCATTTCAAAACAAAATATTTTTGGATAATCATTTAATAGAATTCTAACTCCTAAAGTTATCTAAACCGACCTCTGATACCAACTATAAGGCCCCATCCTTAAACCTTACTTAATCTTGAGTTATTACAAGATTACACATTGAGGACTTTTCAGGTTTAGAGTTTTAGATAATTAGATCATAAAACATGCATTACATTCCACATTTAAACAAAGTGGTTACATAAATATAGTATTCATTTTTTCCCATCAATGGAACATATTTAAAATAAAACATGGATTATTTCTTGACACTTCCTTGACACTATCATCATATCATGTACCTTTCCCTTAAACTGTGAAAAACATTTCAAAAAAGACTTGGGATGAGCATAAAAAGCTCAGTATGGGTTATATATAAAAAAATATGGAAAGGAAACATGATTTCATATATACATAAGAATGAAATAATACTTTACCCATAAAACATAAGCACTTTAACATACCTCATCAAATCATGAATAAATCATAGAAATCAAAAGAAATAAAGGTAACTTGAGTCATTCATAACATTCTTACGTAGGGAGTAACCCTCTTGGTTACGTTTGGAATACCCATCACAGTATATTCCCTAAATCTCTTTAGAGAAACCTTAACGTTTCACTCCTTCGCATTACCCAATGCATTGGAAAGCTATATCGGGCTCACCTGCCCTTAGTTTATCACGGAACCACCCGTCTTCATAATAATTCCCAATAACCATAACATAATCGTATCACATAAAACATGCATAAAGGAAACATAACATTTCAACATTTCAATCACAAGATATCAATACAACACATTGATATAATAAAAAACATTATGAAAACCATTTTCAATACCAAAATAAAAGAAAAGTAAAACATGGTATTTATTTTTCTTTTAAAAATAAGGTATGGCTTGTAGAGAAGCCGAAACCCAAATAATAGTCACGGCGGCGGAGAAGTCATTGTCGCCGCATACATACGACAAAAACATTCCCATTTTTCGTTTAGTAAATGCTTCTTATAAAAAAGATTCCTTTTGAATAAACTTAAAATTCAAAGGGGTTTATACACCGTATAAAAGAAGGTTGTGTATAAAACAAAATATTCCTCAATGAAAGGAGATTGAGACGAAGTCCCATACCTCGGGTCCGAATTGACTCGATCGTTCTTTAATGTCCTGAATAATAAACTTGAGTTAATTTCTACTTGATTAAGAACCTTTTTTAAGTTCATTATTCCTTTTATGTCACTTATTTCCATGTCATGAACACTATGTAATTATTTAAGTTAATAACGGTCGTTTTAACGATCATTGGTACTTGAGTCAAAAATAAACCCTTTATAATTACAAGTTGTTCATGTATCCATTATATCCACAATTATAATCATGATGTATATATCATATATATCCAGTATATACATGCATTTATAATATTACATAATCATTTAGAGGTAAGAAATGAAATGCACCATTCATGGAGACGGTAAGCAGTACGTACGCATGAACGCTACTTTCATTTCTATTTCGTATTTTATAGAATGGAATCATAATGATATAAAGGTATCTTATAATTCCAGTATAATATCATATATAATATCATAGTTCCATCCTTTATACATCCCACATATTGTATTTAACGAATCAAATCACTTTGAGGGGGCGGTAGTCCGCACTTCCTTAAATGAAGATATCGCGTTTACCCATAATGGAAACCATAAAGGTATGCCCAAAATGAAAAATATAGAAGCTTAAGGAAAACATAAACATATTATATATCATATATAAATATATTGACATCTTAATGGTCACCTTTGAAGGTGTTAAAAAAATGTTGAACAATCATCATTTCGGGAGGCAGAAATTCGTCATCCACGAAAACAGTATGTTCTTTAACCATTAGATGTTGGTGTGTGTAAGTGTAGCTCGAATACTTCTTATAAAAAAATCCTAGTATATTGAAGATACTGGATTTGTTACAAAAGAAATGAATAAAAAGAGTTTAGGGGGTTGGAGAAGAAAAATAAAACAAAAGGACTCAAGTGAAGACATTACCTTAAAATCGGGTAACTCCATTTGGTTTGAGCTCAAAGGCTTCCTTGGGAAGACTTCTACCCAAAGTGAGGCTTCAATGAGTAAGAGAGGGAAGTGTAGAGACAAAATGGGCAGGGGTTGGCCGAGCCAAAGGCTTTGGGAGTGTGGGTAAGGAGGTAGAGGTGGGGGCCTTTTATAAGAGGAGAGGAGGGGCACTCTTGGAAAGTAAAGAAATGTTACTTTATTTGAAAATGATTTTCAGATTCAAAAGGTCCCACATTGATATAATTCGAGGTTAAGGTGATAAGGGTTCTAAATCCACCCATCCAATAGGTTTTGGACATGCGTAGGTCCTAGATTTTACATTATCATTTCATTTTATTTAAATCCTTTATTAATGAGGTAATCGCTGCATCATCATGATGTCATAAATAATTTAATTTATTTAATGTCTAAAAATTATAAAAAAAATACTATGATGTAGAAAATCTTTTTTTATTTCCAATTAATATTTATAGTCCAAAAGATCATTTATGTAGACAAAATTAAAAATATTTTACTTAGGTGATACATTCTTGTTATATTTACTTTCTTTAAAAAAATAAAAAGATAACAAGTCACTTTCCACAAAAGTGATTCCATGGGGCCCCCAAGTTTGGCACAAGGAATCCCATGGTCGGCCATGAGACAAACAGTAGCCTTAGGACACATTTTGTGGTGTTTTTTATTATTATGATATTATTTTATTATTCTTAACTACCCGATTACTCATTAATCAAGATAATTAAAGATAACTACCGTCGTTACTATTCATAATGTCCCAAAACAAAAGAGTATTAATTACATAATTTGGAACTTCTGATTCCAAATATGTAATTCATTTTACCAAATTCCAAACACATAAATTTCAATAATTTATTTAAAAATAATTCCCGTTGTCAAAACAAATAGCGGGTTTTTTTGAAACAATATCTATGAAAAGTTTGGCATTAGTTTATGACCAATTTCAAAGTGAAATTAATCCTAATGAACACCATTGGATTAAATGGTAAAAATATATTCAGATTACACATTAATACCAATTAAAAATATAATCTAACCATATAATTAAATTAAATGAAAAAGCAGTTTTGATGTAAAATGCAGTATTTTTCACTATTCATTAAAAAATGAACATTGTCAGAAAAATACCAAAAATTTATCCAATGTAAATTTCAATGTCCCAATAATAATGAATATGTTTATTTTGACAAATATAGATTATAAAATTGTCAAAAGTTTGATTTAAAAAAGGTTTGCCATCAAAAGACAGTAAAATAATCTTATAAGAATATTAGTGTATTACATGCTTAAGATTGGATTTATTTTCATTTTAAGCCTCTAAAACACTATCTAATTCATTAATAGACATAGATAAAAATATCTATTATTCATTACTTACTTGGGATGTTACACTGAGTAACAACAACATTGGAGGAAATTATGAAGCTTCCTAATTAATGAGCCTCATTAACTCCCTGTGTCGTTACTTACCCCCCCCCCCTCTCCTATAAATATGGAGCTAGGGAAAGGGTATCAGAGAGATTCACCAAGCAGCAAATTTCTGAAGGAATTTCGTGACACCAGACCCTTAGAAGACAAAGTCGACCCAGCCGGAGGTGACGGACGACATCAAACCATCAATGGGTGATGTGTGAGTGACGTCATTGGGAGCCGGTCGCGGGAACTAAGAACACGTTCCACTGGAAAGTGCGTACGATTCTCCAACATTCAAGGTAGGGGTTTTAATTTGTGTGATTATTATTTCTCATGTTCTTCTCTTCTAAACGAAGAACGCGAATCAACTCACTAACTAGTTGATCCGCGGATGTTTTCTTCTTGCAGGATTAGGAATAATTATTGCAGGTTGATGTAGGGGTTTGTTTTTAATATGTTTGAATTTTATTGATCCTGCATATCCTAAATTCATGATGATGATTGTCAAAAGAACATGTTCATCTTCATTCACATAAACCTTACTCCTCTTTCTTTTTATACTTCGCGCATTCTTCGGGTGTTCTTCAACGCTTAATATTTATTGACACTGAAAACACGGAGTTTCGCTGAGAGCAATATATGGACACGGAGCCCTCAATGCAAGGATCGCGAATATGCGATCGTTTAATTTTTTGGACATGGAACGAAGCCGGAACGAAGTCGTAGTGGCTCGTGGAAGAAGGCGGCATCCGGCACCCGGCCGACCGCGAGGAAGGTGGGGCGCGTCGTTGGGCGAGCAGAAGGTCACGGCCCGTCGGCCGCGGCGGAGCAAGGGGTGGCGGTCGACACGCCAGCCGGCCGCATGGTGGAGTAGTGGCGCGCGTCCGCACCACCGGTGGAGCAGGAGGTCACGAAAGCTTAGCTGTGGCGGAGGCCGGAGGGCGGCCGACACCTTGCCGGTCATAGGAGGACAGCGACGTCATCGCGCCGCTGGTAGTAGAACCGGTCAGCCGTTCTGGCCAGCCGAGGCGCACTGTGCGGGACTGCCGAGCGGTCCCGCATGCCAGCAGGGCGACTGAACAGCCATTGGGCCGTTCGGATTACCGGGGGGTGCCTCCCCCACGGGTTGCAGCTGGGGCAGACCGCACCTTTCGCGGGCCGGGCTGGGCCGCCCCTTCACGGGCCAAGCCAGACCCAAACTGAGTCGGGTCAGTCCAGGGCGATTCGGGCTGGGTCAGTCCGACCGGACCGGACCGGACCCGGACCCATTTGTCGTAGTTTTACCTTTTTGGCCATAACATGAAAATCGGGTGTCCGTTTGACGAACCATCTATGACCCCAGGATCCTTGGATCGAGAAGGTCCTTTTGGTATAATCCACTTGAGTTTTAGATAAAGTTTAGTATTGTTGGGTTGGATCGAATCCCGAATCCAACCGGGCCCTCGGAGCGGAAACGCTAATAACTTACAGACCGGGCGTTCGATTAACGCGTCGTTTGTTGTGTTGGGTCCCTTATGACTTGACAGACCATTGAAGTACTTCTTCATGGGACTTCCGGATGGTTGAGGTATGACTGATGGATTGGGGAGAGGTTCTCCCAAATGCGCTATGTGTGGAACCCTACGACTGGCTGAGATCTGATGACTGCTAACCATTTTGACTCGGAGTGACTCGACAGACCCAGTGGGGAGCGCCTCTGTGTGTTGCAACAGAACCACGGTGGGGAGCACCTCTATGTGACATGGCAGACCCACGGTACTCGAAAGGAGGAGTATCACAGTAGGCTGCGAGGGGGAGCGCCTCTGTGTGACGTGGCAGACCCATGGTGGGGAGTGCCTCTGTGTGACGCGGCAGACCCACGATACTCGACAGGAGGAGTACCTCAACAGTCCAAGATTAGTGGGAAGCACCTCTATGTGATGCGGCAGACCCACTGTACTCGATAGAGGATGAGTTCTCCAGCAGCCGAGGTGTTCGACGATGTGACTGTGGATGTTACTTATTACTACCCCTAGAATAAATCCTGGTGTGAGTTGTCTTTACTTTGTGCTTGTGATTGAGGTTATGTTATGTGATACTTCACCTTCATGGTATACTTCCCACATGTATGATATGAGTATAGCTTGATAACTTAGGTATATGTATGAGCATATACCTAAGTAGAGTTGGGTTCTTGCTTTGTGTTCTTTCCTTTGTGGAACTCTAGGAGAGCTACGGGGTCTCGGAGTCCCTACTGAGTGTCGTTTCACTCACCCCTACATGGACTACGCCCGCACCTTGTTGTGTATGGTGCAGACAATGGACAACGCTGACTGAGGATGAGGGTATCAGGACTAGAGGTAGCTCGGGGGTGGACTTTAGATGAGGCGTACCGCCTAGACAACCGTTCGAGAGCTGTACCTACCCATCAGGTAGGATACTTGGCGGGTGTTCGCAGGAGCTGTTTTCAATTTTACTTGTACTTTTCAGTTTACTTGTACTTTACAGTTGGTCTTGTATTCTGACCCCTTTTTCTTTCTGTACACACCATGTTTACTATATAGTTTTACTTTGACCTTGCATCCTGTTTTGTGCCCAGTTGTGTGAGTTTACTGGTTATAAAGGCAATGCCTTCCTATTTTTAGGGAATACGCCTTTCAGTGCTAGTCGTCAGCCCCTGACCTATAAAAGACGGGCTTAGGGTAGTCACGGCACGGGCCCCGAGGGACAGGTCGTGAGAATTTATTTTATGGAATAACTCATATGAAATTTCTTTCACTAAGAACCTTTTACATCATTCAAGGGGAAAAATATTGATTTCAGAAACAATTTTATTAGAGATCATGTCCAAAAGAGATAAATAATTTTGGAAAATGTTTTTATAAAAGAACAATTAGATGACATATTTACTAAACATTTAGATATTTATAAATTCTTTAAAATGAATAATAAACATGGTATGGGGGATGATTAAAATAAATCTGCTATATTTTTTCTACCTCTCTTTGGTTATTCAGAATTTAAAATCAAATTTTATAATTTGTTTTACTAACATTTTTATTAATAATTGGTTGCTATTAAATTATTTGAATACAATTACATATTTTTATGGATCCTTATATATTTTTAAAAAAACTAGTTAGGTTCACAATGATTTATATAGTACTCTTTGAAATATGAAAACATCAATTTTGAAGTCATTATATACTATTTTAAAGATGTTATTTTCTAAAGAATAAAAGTTACATTGAATTAAAGGGGAAAATTATTAATTTTATTATCTATCTCCTTACTTAACTATTTTTATATAATTCAGTTATTGGAATTTATTTTTAACATTACTAAATTTAGGGGGAGTTTTTTTTTGATATGTTAATAGTTCAAACTATAAACTGCTTTGAATTTTCTTTTCCAGTTAAAATATATTTTGAAAATCATCAAAAATAGTTTTGTTTATTTTTTTTGTTTCAATTAAAAAGGATCTTCACTAATTATATTTTAGTTGGTTTCTCATTTATAGGGAGAGATATTTTTTTAGTTTTGTGCTTTAAACAAGCATAATTATGATGGAACTATAGGACCCAAAATAATATTTATCATTATTTTAAAATATTCTTGACTTTTTAAATCATTCTTTATTTACTAAAATTACACCTTTTTAAAACTATTTTAAAAGTTTGACCTAATATTCTGTGATTTCTTAGGGATTTATATTTTTAAATCCACACTATATAAATATATTTTTATTTTCACAAAAGTTAAAAATGTCTTAGTTCTTTTAGTTTTATTTTTTTTAAATGGAAGAGTATTTTTTTAAATATTTATTTTAAATCATTTTTATTATTCCTAAAACATAGAGAATTTTTTTTAGTGGTTACATAGTTTTTTAATTATCAAAAAGAGAGATATTATTGACTGCCTCTTTACCACTTTAATTGTTTTTTGTTTTAGTAATTATAAAGTCCTAATTTTATTCCCTCGATCATTATTGTTGACATGGATCAAAGGTTATATTTATATTTTTAATCTTTTACTGCTTCTTGGGGAAATGAATAATGTTGACCATGGTGGTTGATTTTTTTATTCATTTTTAATTATTTTTATTATTTTATATTATGGTAATTATTAAATTTTTCATATTTTCTTTGCGTTTCCCATGTGTTTTATAAACTAATTTTGGATAAAAACTCATATCAGTATCAGTTGATAATTGACTCATATTCTGAAGTAATTGAATGGAATTTTTCTAAGTGTTTACCCTTATGAACATTTGATATCATTCTTTCAATTTTAATAGAACAATTATTATGCACAATTGATTTTATCCTTATGTTGATACTTAATGTTTTAAAATGTTTCTTACTCAAGGGAGATTAATACTTAATTATTATATGGAAGAAAAATTATTCTTATGCAGTTGTATTTTATTCTCACAAATTATGTTTTCTCTAACTTTAAATGTGTCAAATGACACGTATAAAAACTAAAATATGACTGATACGTAGTCTAAATGACTCATATATTGGACTAATCTACTTATAAATAGTCTTGATGACTTGTATAGAGGTAGAATGAATCATATGGTGACCCTTATATAGGCAACATCACTCATATACAGAACATCGAATTACTCATAAGGTAGATTTAAAATTGACTTTTATATAAATAAATCATATTTTATTAAAAAATGGCTGATGCGAATTACACCAAAAATGAATCATACATTGAAAAGACTTGTATGCTAAAGAAAATGAATCACACACGCATTTTCTAATTTTTTATATTTATTTTTATATACTAGTTATGGGGGGGGAATCCACTTTTTTCCTTGGAAGAACACACCTTAGGTTTCTTTGGGTTTTTCTAAATTTTCATCTGATTCTAGTGGTGCTCCTTCAAAAATACCAGTCATGGATCCATATCCACCGCCCCCGACGTTAGGTTCTCTGGATCTTTTGTTTGGTAATTTTCCACCAGTTTGTTCTAGTGTTATTTGGCCCCTTGTGGTGGTTCCTCCGGCTTCCACCATATCAGGTTTTCCCTCACTCCTGCCTCGCCCTTGTATTTTGGGACCACTGGCTTTGGCTCCAGCTTCTTTCAAAGTGGCGGTGACCGGTGAGATCTGCTCGGGTTCTCACCCCCCTCTTCTTATGGTTCCTCCAATCTCTATGGATCTGAAGGATTAAGAAAAGGTGGATGGTTCCCTAGCCCTAATGATTTTGAAGGGTGAACTTGCAGATACTTACCACTACCATTGATGGTCTCTTATTGTGAAGTTTGGTCAAGATCATCCTTACCTTACTGTGTTCTCCAACTTCATCAATTCGTGGGACCTCTCGGGTGCTATGGTGTTTTCCATCATAAATAGGAAATCCTTATGAATTTACCTTATCTTAGATTTATATTTCATTTGGGCTTGGACCAGGGAGGGGTTTTCCTGCAGTCCACAAAGATTTCTTCTTCAGTGGTCACTTGATTCTCATCCAGGGAATGACTCTCCTCTGGCTATGTTGTAGATTCAGATTCCTAGAATATCGTTCTCATTTCAGAATCTTACTATCCTTAAATCCATTGGAAATGCATTTTGTCATTTCCTCTATGAAGATGAAGCCACACTTCAAATGGAACATACAATATTGGCTTGTATTTTCACGGAACATGATCTACATTCTCTTCTCCTGCATAGGATTCTTCTTCATGAATGTTCAAATCTCTCTCTCTGGAAAAGAATTTTATATTAAATTTCTCTTGGATTTTTTTGCCACTTCTCTCTCCAAGTTTATTTGGACTACTTCTGCTGGAACCACGATCTTCATAATTAGTTTATAGGTGAGGTCCCGATCCATTCATTCAAAATCGATCGAAGGGTCCCTCTGTGGTTCCTATTCCTATGGCCGCTAGGAATTTAGGTGAAGACATCTCCATTCAAGAGCTTACTAGAATTATATTTAACAAGGATACATGAGTATCAGCCCTTGAATCTTATATTTTGAGTCTAGCCTCTCTTCTGATGGAGGTTACCCATATCCTGTGCGAGATTCTTCTTCTAATATCACTCTAGATGATGATTTGATTAGTGGCTCTCTGAAAACACTTATGGATAGGTCCCCGATTCTCCATGATAGTTCTCTGGAATTTGGATCTACTGAAATTTTTGAGAACAGGTCTATTGTCACCCTAGAACAAGATTTTCTTCCTTCTAATCAGTGTTATTCTCATACAGAGGTTTCTCCCTTGTCTATTTCTGAAGACACTGGATCTTTTCTTTTGTATTGATGGTCTCCTAAACCTGAGGATTTTCTATCCCCTATCACAGTGGCTAGTTCTAGTTCTGATTTTCATGCCTCTCGAAGTGAGATCCCCTGCAAGATCAGGAGGAGAATTTTGAATCTTTTAATTCTTTCAGTATCTTATCCTATTTTGATGAGGCCCCCCTTTCCTTTCCCCTTAGCGGAGCAAGAAGAGGATCACCAAACCCCTTCCCGAAACTCCTTGAAATAGAATAACCCATTCCATGTTAAACTCCAGTACTTATAGTGTAGATTTTTCTAATGTTTCCTCCAACCCGAAGGTCACCCTTGAACCAAATTCGTGATTTCTAAAATGATTTGTAATTCTCGGGGACTTGGCTCTCCAGTGAATATCTTGTATCTGCTAAAAGTGATGAGAGTAATGACATTTCACTGTTGACAATTTTGGAACCAAAACAAGGTGTCTAGTCTATTGAAGATTTTTCTAAAAATCTTTTCTTGAATAATAGTATGTAATTTTATCATACTTATTATCATATATAGATCTTATGGAAAGGTAAAGTTCAGTGGATTTTATAGATGGATCCTCCCAACATATCTCAGTTATGTTCAGTAAGAAACAATCTTTTTTTCTTATGTCTATAGTCTATGAAATTTTTTATGTCAATGCAAGTGTAAATCTTTGGCACTACCTATCTTTCACCAATCCTAGATCGCAGGCATGAATTTTAAGGGGCGACGTCAACATAATTTTGGACCAATCTGAAAAGAAGGGTGGAAGTATTTATTTGATAAGGGATATGGATGACTTCAAATATTTTTTAGCTCAGAACATTTTGCTTTATTTGGGGTGCAGTGGTAATTAGTTCACTTGTGGTAATAAAAAATGGGGTTCTAGTATGATTTATAGTATATTGTTTGGATATTTGGGAAATCTTAAAGAAATCTATACCTTCTTGGACTCTGGTTTCAAACATTTTCCTCAGTCTCTTTCTGATCATTTTCCCATGCTTCATCAAATTCATTCTGAGATTACTAATGAAATTAGATTTTTCTTCTCTAAAAAATGGATGGAAACTCTGAGCGTTAATGCATTGGTTCATCATTCCTTGTTTGTCCCAGTGCCAGGTTTTCCTTGGTTTATTATTCTTAGAAAACTCTGGAGACTTAATGGGGACATAATACGTTTAAACAACAGTCAAACATCTCAAGAGTTTAATATTCATGTTCTTCAGGAGGAAATTGAATATCTTTGTCATGACCCGACCCTATCGGTCTCGAGCCGCAATCACCCCAGGCCCGCCTCCATAGGCCAGGGGATGGCGACAAGCGCCAAAGGCGTAATGATCTCGGGGAGGCCTTCGCCTAAGTACCTGTACACACACACACACATCCCACTCGATGCAGAAGTGCAGAGTAAAAAGAAAACCGAAGGACAAACAACTATAATCCAACCACAGTCATGCATCAACTTCTAAATAGAACAAGTAAAGTGATGAAAAGTACTGACAAGATAACTGAACAGAAAAAGGGAAAAAAACGCTCCCAATCCGAAAGGTTCCACAACCCGGAAATAGGTAAACAAAAGTAAATAGCTGGTGAGTCTCACACCTGAAGGTCCTATTACGACCACTGAACGCAACCCAAGCTCCTGTGTCCTCTACGCTCCTTCCTAGTCTCGATCGACCTATCCGTCGTCTGCAAAGGAACACCAAGTGTGGGCAAAGCCCAAGAAGGGGTGAGTGTAAAGATACTTAGTAGGATGCCCCAAAAGCTTGAGGGAGCAACAAAGGAGGTACTAGAACGGTGAGTAGTAGAAACAACAAAGAACAGTGTAAGAGTACAATAGAGAGAGAGTGCAGCTCAACCCAACAAAAGAAAGGAAGTAGAATCGTCCAAACCAAGATGAGCTAAACACAGAAATCACGTGACATACCCCATGCGTCTTCGCCCCTCCTAGAAGGAGAGTAACTGAACCCAAGTAGTGAGAACAAAATTAGAGTGTATATATATATATGCTCAACAAAAAACATGAACGAGTGTGTAAGGGGATATCTATCTCCAAGCTCAGCCCAGGAAAAGTCCCTGACTAGCCTCATAGAAAGGGTTGAGTCTGAAAGAAGTCGTCGAGTCCGAATGCCCAGCCCAGCTGGAGGGTAAACACCAAGAGGTCATCGGGTAACCCACTGCCCAGCCCAGCTGGAGGGTAAACCCTAAGGTCAACGAGTAACCCACTGCTCAGCTCCACTGGAGGGTAATCCCTAAGGTCAACGGGTAACCCACTGCCCAGCCCCACTGGAGGTTAATCCCTAGGGTCAACGGGTAACCCACTACCCAGCCCCACTGGAGGGTAAACCCTAAGGTCAACAGGTAACCCACTGCCCAGCCCCGCTAGAGGGTAAACCCGAAACTGGTCCGATAACTCCACACTGCCCATGCCATCACTGGGTGTCACTAATATTTCGACCGTGCGTTGGTTCGTAGTGCGTCAAAGGGACATCTGACCAACGCCATTTCATGTTTCCACATTTAATTATATCTCGAAAGAGGCTTCGCATGCCCAAACAGATTACACCATTGCAATCCTCGTGAAAAAATACAAAAGATAGACTATTTACTCGCCCCGAACGGACGTCTGATGAAAAAGTCGCAGTACGCAGCACACAACTTAAAAGAAGCCCCGTGAGGCCCACGCCTCAACTCCGGCTTCAACACCTAAAACCACCTTGGTCAAATTCATCTCGATGACAGGGTCACAACGCCGCTGATGGCACCTAAAACGGACTTCGAATGCAGGAGATGCAACTCCCTGCGTTATGAAAACGGGGCCCTGTGGGGCCCACACCTCGACCCCGAAACACGTCACGCAGATTGTACCATTGTGTTCCTTGAAGATAACCACGAGACGTAGTCTATTCATTTTCCCTGAACGGACTTATGAAGCATAAGTCGTAAAAACGCAGCATACGTCCGAAAGCCGCCTCGTGGGGCCCACGCCTCGGGCCTGAATTTAGGAGGGCGGATTGCGCCATCACAATCCCCTCATAAGAACACACAGAAATGAGTACTCAAACACCCCAAACGGATGTCGGGTGAAAAAGTGGTGTTTCACTATAAAACGTGTGAACCAGGCCCTGTGGGGCCCGCACCTTGTGTCCAACCTGAACGCCTCGGAAAGCATCCCAAAAAGTCTGCACAAGGACTGTGGTCACGCTGCCACTAAAGGCGCGTCAATCGGACACCACAGACAAGAGTTAGGTCCGACGCAAGAATAATTAATTAATTATTCGCATTAAGCGTTTCGTGCCACCGACCAACGAAACCAAACCACAAAGGTTCCAAACCAACTTTGGAAGGACCGTCTCAACTCCAGGGCCACAGCGCCTCTGACGGCGCGTCAAACGGACATCCGGCTCACGAATAAGTCCGTTGTAAACTTTAATAATAATTTATTATTAATAACTTAAAGCGTTTCGGGTCACCCACCTTCGGGATTTGAAACTCAAAAAACCCCGAAACCCATTTCAAAAAGTCAGTCTCAAAGCGACGAACCCACAGCCGCAGACGGCGCGTCCGTTTGACGAACCATTTAAAAGTTACGGCCCCTTGAACACAAGGGGCCCTGAATTGGGCCGGTCCAGACCACCGGCCCGCGGCCCAGCCGCGAGTCCAGTCCAGCTTGCCGCGGCCCGTCTGAAAACCGTCGGACACCGCGGGTCCGACTCCTTCAAACATACCGGCCAGTTGGCTGGTCTTTGTTCCGCGCCGCACCAGTAGGACCCGCGTGCCGTGGGTCCTTGTCTGCAGCACCCCCCCGAGGCGCTGACCTCGGGGCTCCCCCCTGACCACGACGGTCGACATCGTTGCTCCCCTCCTGTGGAGCGCACCGCCGTGACACCGCCACCCGACGTTGCGGCCGCCTGGGCTCCCTGCTCCGCCGCCTGGGCTCGCCGCTCTGCTACCTGGGCTCGCCGCTCCACCGACCGAGCGCACCGCCCAGGACCGGCCGCCTGGTCCCCCGCTCCGTCGGAGCTACCCCGTCTGCGCCGGCCACACCCGACGCCGAACCCTTCGGCCTCTGCTCGTCCGCCGGCCACCACGCTCCGCCGCGCCTCCGGCTCAACCTCCGACCGTCGCCCCTTGTCGGAGCCGGACCTTCTGTCGGGCCCCCCAACCACTCCGGTGGTCAGAAAAAGTATCTGAAACCAGTTTCGGAATCCTTGGGGCTGGATCTTCACAGCGCCTCCCCTCGCTCGTCGATCCGTCACGGTTTTGGCGCATCCAAAATTTTGGATGAAGAACGCTCAAGAACGGGATTTAGAATGGGTCTCGGATGATGGCCGTGTTCGTTTGGCCATCTGAATTCTATAATTTTAGAATTTGAAGACAGATTTGATGAAAAGTCAAGAAATCAACGAAGGTGCCAAAATTAACCGAAAATCCTACCTCGAATCGGTCGTGTGTCGTTGGCGGCATGTCCACGATGCTCTTGCTTCAATCCGCCAAGGTTCCGACGAAGGTTGCTCCTCGATTCAGTGAAGAACGGAGAAGAACGCTGAAGAACAGTTGAGAGAGGTGGGGAAGAGAGAGAGAGAGAGGAGAGAGAAGGGAAAACCCATACTCTAAACTCCTATTTTTCTATTTATAGAAAAATCCGTTCAGCGCGGAATCCGAAACTGTCGTGCCCTCTCATTTTATATTGCGACTAGGCAAAATGCCCCATTTCGAATTCAACAGAAGTCTCATATTTCTATTCCGAGCCTTTTTCTGGAAGTTATTTGAAAAGAACACCAGTGATAAAAATCGCTAAGTCATTATTTCAAAATGACGATTTTTCCCCTAGGTGATATCTCTCACAGCATGCCCGCACCCACAACTTTTACACCCCGCCTAGTGTAAACGGCACGCTCCGGACACAACTGTGTCCTTAGATTTCCGATCTGAGCTACCATTTAGGAGAAAACACAACCCCACCACGTGCATAGTATAAAAACACTTAATATTTATGTATAATTTATTCCGGGCACACCGGGCCTCGGAATCGCATGCCGTCTCAGCTCCTAGCTCTGGAAATATATGTAGAAATGTTCCAAAGTCTTATAGGGAAAAAACGGGGTCTCTACATAATTCCCCCCTTCAAGCTTTTCGTCCCCGAAAAGCAAAACTAGGAAAAACAACTCGGGATACAGAGCTCACACCTAGCTCTCCCACTCCCAAGAAAACTTGCATAACACCATGTTGGCACAACACGCGAACCAAAGTGATGGTTCATACTCATAAGGTCTGCTACTTTCGATGACATGTGTAGGAACACGCACGCACCTCATCAGCTGTGACACGTGGAAGATGTCGTGCGCCCACTCCTACTATTGGGAGGGTAGGGAAAGACGGTAGGCAACCTCTCAATCTCTTGCACGATTCCCGAATGGCTCAAAGAAACTTCGGGTACTTCCCCGGCCGAACCTCTACTTTCCACATCACGACCGAAATCACGGTTTGTTCCTGGAACATGGTCTCATGATTTCCACCTTCAGGATACCCATCCAGTGAAACACCCAAGGATATCCGGTAACAGAAGTTTTCACAGTTGGTGCATCACAACCGAGACTCTCTTACACGCTCAAGAAGTGGATGAGTCAACACCATCGACTGAAGAAAAGCTGCACCCTCCTGGTCCAACAAGGTCAACTGCAGGGAAGCTAACTACCATGAATCTCCCTGCACCTGACGATTCTGGCACTTTCTGCTAAGGGAACCTGCTACAACACTGCCATTTTTCCGGAACATAGACTACCTCAAAAACATAGTCCTGCAGAAATTTCAACCAGCACTGTCGTCTCAGGTTCAAGTTTCTCTGGGTGAGGACGCACCTGAGACACTGGTTGTCACGACCCCCTCCCCAAAAAGTGTACCCCTCCTGGGCCGGCAATGTGAGAAGGGAGATAATGACCCCCCGAGTCCCGCCTCCAGTAGGCCCCGGGTTGGCGACTAGCACCGAGGGTATAGTAAACACACAAATGGGAGGCATTACCCTCTAAGATAATACATGTGGAAGAGAGAGATAAGATAGACACCAACCAACTCCAACTCAGAATTGGAATATAAAAGAAAACCCAAGTGCACATATGAAATGTCATGCAAAAGTACTACAAATAGAAGGGAAAAACAGCAAGTACCCAAAAGAAGAATAAAACAGCAGCAACCACAAGCCCTAACAGCTCCTACAACCCCAAGCTAGTAGAAACCAGCTTGATCTCCAACCTGCTCCAAGTGACCTGAAAAACACTTTATACATACATAGGGTGATTATAACAGTATACTCAGTAGGATCCTCACTGAAGCCTCTCGTGCAAAAGTAAGGAGAGCATGCTAAAGCACAGTGAACAACAAGTGAAACTAACTTGTCACCTAAACAGGTATATAAGGTTCCCAACCTCACCATGGCTACTCTCACCAAGTAACGCATACAAGAATATAGCATATAGAAAAGAATATCAAGGGTACCCCGCTACTAATTCTCCACTAGTTTTCTGATTTGTCCCAACATCGCACGTCCTGAACATCTCTCTCCAAAAAGGCTTTCCCGCAGACACCTGTGCGAAGCACCACAATATGCACCTCGTGCAACAAACCCACCATGTCCACACACCAAAGTAACTAGGTAGTTTTTGGGAGCCACCACAACTCGCATAACGTGTATCATACGTCGGGTATTATACCTCAAGCCATTACAGCCCACACACTGAGTAAGGATCCTCAAGTAATCACAACCTATACACGTTACACCAATAGTAGTCCATAGGATACCATATCTAGAATATATGTGTGTGAATAACCACAAGCCATTACAACCCTCTACACACATACAAGGGGAAAACTAACTGATGTACCTACCAGCACAAGTGTCTACCAAGAGAAGAGAGCGGGGCCAAAGGGGGTAGTCAGCCATTCTTCCTCCCACTAGAATGTTAGGGAAAACAACCCCCTAGGGATCAGATTCCCTGGGGTGTCAGTTGCCCTTACTGACAGGGTGGAGTAGCGTATAGAAACCCAAAAAGCACAGAATATACTATATCTCACAACCACACTATGGGATAACTTAGTCTTAGAATCAACTACAGCTAACATCTCTCGGACTCCAGGCTGCCACTTCTAAGACTAGGTATCCTATAAGCATACAACCATTTAAAGAACTTTATTAGATTACCTAATTCCTTTTTTATCAGTTTCACTTTACGTTAGTTAATTCATTAAACATTAATTGACCATGAACCATTCCACATTATACTTCATTATCATCACACCCAAAGTCCAAAGTCCCTTTAAAATTACAACCTAATCATTATGTTCCAGCGAACTCCAACCCCATGGGTTAACACCATTTATTCAAATATTCATTACAGAATTACTTTCCCATATTCCCAGGTATTCTAGAAAAGCATTCTATGCTACTAACACAAGGGGTCTCAACACGGTGAGTAGATTTACTACCCGTCGAGTCATTGCTGCCTATAGAAAGAGCGTAGACCCATCCTCCTTGGAGAATCTAAACACGGAAAGCACGTGACATACCCCGTGCGTCTTTGCCTCTTTCGGAAGAAGGGGAAGCAAGACCAGCTGCCTTGAGCAGTGGGGAAAAGTAAAGCAGATAAACAACCAAATAACCAGAAAGCATCCAACAATCACATTCATCCCACTCCATCATCCCTGGTGTCCTCCCTGACACCCACATGCATAAACCGATGCATCTCGCCACTCTAGGCGTCATCTGCTGCCACAACCAAAAGGCCTCCCTGCCCCCACATATCACAATACCAATCTAGGATCACGTCTCAACATAAGCAGCAGGAAAAACAAACATCACATCACTTGGGCTATTGGCCCTTAAACAATCAAGATGGTAACTCAAAAACCTTCAAGGAATTATCAAACAATCAATTCTTTAATCCATCTCGAATTAACAGATTTATAATTCGTTGGTTCCAAAATCAGGAAATCTAACCAGTAAGCTATCACAAATGATTAAACATGCTTACTACGCCAATTTGATTAACATCAAATTACAACAAGAACCATATTCGTTCACATGCCTCTTTATCTTTAGCCAAACGAATATCAATTAATCTTAGTTTACGTTCTTTACCAATTTTCATCAAGAACAAGCATAAATATCACACTATCTATCAAAAGAAGAGGCAACAACATACGATCAATATCAATTTATTTATACAGTTCAAATATTTATTTTGTCAATTTCATTGTCATCCAGTGGGATAAAACATGCTAACATTACAGTTGCACATAAAATAAAGAGAAGCAATGAATCCCCTACCTCAAAGGTTTTTGACGAAAACCACAATGGTCGAAGAATGCTCAAGAAACCCGGGTCGATTCTCCCAAAAACCTATCTTAGATCTTTTTTACTAGCAAGATCAAGACCAAATCTCATCATATTTGGCGTCGACACACTTAGATCTACCCATAACGGACATAGGTCTAAGAAACTGAGAGAAGATGAGAAGTAGATCCAAGTGGATCTAAGAAACCGATCAATAACGAAGAAGAACGATCACATACCTCCAGAATCTGGCTTTGATTTGCCATGAGAAGCCTTCAGATTGTCTCCAGAACAAAGGGAGAACCCTCCTTGACCTTAAAAGAATCAAAATCCCGAGTTAGGGTCGCTTAGGAGGAAAAAGGAGCCACTTAGAGGCAAAAACGCGTGAGATCCACCTTTATAGGATCTCGTTTAAGTGGACGCACAGTTAGACAAATCGTGCGCCTTCCGTGTGGAAGTTACTGCCTCCAAGATCAACTACGCAGGGTTTGGCCGCATGGTTTAGACAAACTATGCGCCGCCCGTGCGAAAGCTATTGCCCTTTAGTTTTCCTTAAAAGTCCACCCAAACGCACCCCCAAGTCACCACTCCAAACCAAAGGTAGTTAGAAACATCAAAAGTACCTGAAAACGTAACGTGACGTTACAGTTCACAATTGTCTACCATTGGAACTGTTCACCGGATTGGAAATTTTGGTAAAGTGTTGGGGATAAGTCACCTTGACCTCCCGGAAGATAGCGTCTCCACATTCTCAGGGTGAAGACTACCACTACCCGCCATGAATGCACATGTCAGATGGACTCATCCACCACACCTCAATACTATCCACTTTGGGTGGTACTAACTCTCCCTCACGGTTTTGATCGCATCACAAAAATTCATCTCAGTGGGGAAAGAACCCCTCTTTCCCATGCATTCAAATCTACATCGAACAACACCAACACAAGGTTACATCGACGCCCTGCATCACCCTCGGTAACTCCTCGAACAAGGAGTTAGACGAAAAGAGTACGTCGCGCAGTTTCTAACAAGTTCTACTGAAAAAAGGTAGAAAAAGACACAGAGCGTACCTCTTATCATTTCATGCGATGTAAGATTGTAGACATCCATAGCACACAGCTGCCCGCGGCCCCGTCTGTTAGCTCCCTGAGCCTGACATGGGTCGCCTTGTGGTGGTGGAAGGACCTCGAAACGTCGTTCTCCAACCACAGTTCTTTTTGCTCTTTTTCCAACACCGCCTCCCTGGGGACCACCCTGTCCTCACCTAGGAGTTCTCTGATCACGACACTGCCTCTGTCGTGGCGGTGCATCTACCAACTATTTGGAAAACTCAGCACATTTGGTCGGTTAGTCTCACGCCACGTGACCTCGCACATCACAATCATAGCAATATTCCTCCCCGGGCTGTCTCGATGCTCTACGCTGTCCCTGACCATGTGCCTAAGTCTCATCAAGGGGAGACCTCCAGCGTCGAGGCCCTACCAATTGACGTCTCTTTAACAGAAATTTCTCTGTCACCAGTGCCTGCTCCAACACCCTGGGATGGGTGAGGAAGCACAAGGGCACTATGCTGGCACGAATATCCTCTACAGAGACCTCTCTCAAACTTTTGTGCTTGGAAGTTTCCGTCATGGACTACGTCCCAAGAGTATCGAGTAAGGTCTGTGAACCTAGTCGTGTACTCAGCCACTGCCACCACTCCTCGCTGAAGCCCCAACAGCTCCTGAAACCGTATAAAGCGTAAGTAGGAGGGGTAGTACTCCTCACAAAACAGCTTCTAGAAGTCATCACACGAGAGTACCAACTCATCGTGCATCTGAGTAACCCTGGCTCTACTAACGCCAAACTGCTTGGTGGAAAAACTGGCTGTCAAAGCCACCATCTAACCTGTCAGTGTCCGAACAAGCCTAAAGAGGCGAACCACCGACTCTAGCCAACCCTTCACTGTCTGAGGGTATGGTTTACCGTGGAACCTCAGCGGTCTCTAACGCTGGAACTCACGTAGCGCGCCCATCCTGCGCTCTTCATCGGCCTTCGCTACCGGTACTATCTGCTACTCCATAGGTGGAGGTGCTGCTGCCAGTTCTCCTGGAGAAAGGGTAATCGTATGATGGATCTTGGATTGAGGCCTTGTCGCTCACAGAATTGTCGTCACGAACCAGAGCTAGTATCCTGGATGTCTATCATCGCGGAGACATCCTGAATCCGATCAAGGAGTACCGCGATAAAATGAGCATATATATATCAACAAAGATGGGGAGCTGACTCAAGAAGGACAGTCAAGGACTCAATCCTATATGATGCATGAACCAATGTTCCCTGCAATAAGTGTCTCAACACACCGAGTCGACAAACGGGTAATCAAGGTCCTCGTGAATGGATACGTCGGCCGTCGCACCATCACTGGACACCCTGGCCTGAGAGCCGCTCTCGAGACACGTTGACACTATTGCCATAAAACTCAACCAATTCCTTTTTAGGGACGTCTGAACAACTCCCCAAGGAACGAACCACCTCTGATACCACTTGTCACGACCCGACCATACTGGTCTCGAGCCGCAACTACCCCAGGCCCGCCTCCATAGGCCAGGGGCTGGCGACAAGCGCCGAAGGCGTACCAATCTCGGGGAGGCCTTCTCCCAAGTACCTGTACACACACACACAGCCCAATCGATGCAGAAGTGCAGAGTAAAAAAGAAAACCGAAGGACAAACAACTATAACCCAACCACAGTCATGCATCAACTTCTAAATAGAACAAGTAAAGTGCGGAAAACTACTAACAAGATAACTAAACAAAAAAAGGGCAAAACACGCGCCCAACCCGAAAGGTGCCACAACCCGGAAACAGGTAAACAAAAGTAAATAGCTGGTGAGTCTCACACCTGAAGGTCCTACTACGACCACTGAACGCAGCCCAAACTTTCATGTCCTCTACGCTCCTCTGTAGTCTTGATCGACCTGTCCGTCGTCTGCAAGGGCACACCAAGTGCGGGCAAAGCCCAAGCAAGGGTGAGTATAAAGATACTCAGTAGGATGCCCCAAAAGCTCGAGGGAGGAACAAAGGATGTACTAAAACGTTGAGCAGTAAAAAGAACAAAAAACAGTGTAAGAGTACAATAGAGAGAGAGTGCAGCTCAACCAAACAAAAGAAAGCAAGTAGACTCGTCCAAACCAAGAGGGGCTAAACACAGAAAGCACGTGGCATACCCCGTGCGTCTTCACACCTCCTAGAAGGAGAGTAACTGAACCCAAGGAGTGGGAAAAAAAGTAGGGTGTATATATATATATGCTCAACAAGAAACCCGAATGAGTGTGTAAGGGGATCTCTATCTCCAAGCTCAGCCCAGGAAAAGTGGCCAACAGTGCTAAGGATAACCATCACTGATGCCCAAAAGTCTCGCACGTCAAAGCTGTCTCATCACTGAACCGTACAACCAAGGGTCCCGCTCCGGTAATCACAGAGAAAAGTCCCTGACTAGCCTCATAGAAAAGGTTGAGTCTGAAAGAAGTCATCGGATAACCCACTGCCCAGCCCAGCTAGAGGGTAAACCCTAAGAGGTCATCGGGTAACCCACTGCCCAGCCCAGTTGGAGGGTAAACCCTATGGTCAACGGGTAACCCACTGCCCAGCTCCGCTGGAGGGTAATCCCTAAGGTCAAAGGTTAACCCACTGCCCAGCCCCACTGGAGGGTAATCCCTAAGGTCAACGGGTAACCCACTGCCCAGCCCCTCTGAAAGGTAATCCCTAAGGTCAACGGGTAACCCACTGTCCAGTCCCGCTTGAGGGTAAACACTAAGGTCAACGGGTTACCCACTGCCCAGCCCTGCTGGAGGGTAAACCCGGAACTGGTCCGATAACTCTGCACAGCCCGTGCCATCACTAAGTGTCACTAATATCGCTACCGTGTGTTGGTTTGGAGTGCATCAAAGGGACCTCCGACCAACGCCCTTTCATGTTTCCACATTTAATGAGATCTCGAAAGAGACTCCACACGTCCAAACAGATTACACCGTTGCAATTCTCGCGAAAAAACACGCAAGATAGACTATTTACTCACCCCGAACGGAGGTCTGATGAAAAAGTCGTAGTACGCTGCACACAGTATAAAAGACGGCCTGTGGGGCCCATACCTCAACTTTATCTTCAATGCCTGAAACCACCCTGGTCATCTTCGTCTCGATGCCAGGGTCATAACGCCGCTGACGACGCCTAAAACGGACTCTACATGTAGGAGCTGCAACTCCCCACGTTATGCAAACGGGGCCCTGTGGGGCCCACAACTCGACCCCGAAACACGTCACGCAGATCGTACCATTGCATTCCTTACAGATAACCACGAGGCGTAGGCTATTCATTTTCCCTAAACGGTCTTATGAAGCATAAGTCGTAAAAACGCAGCATACGTCCGAAAGCCGCCTCGTGGGTCCCATGCCTCGGGCCTGAATTTAGGCGGACGGATTGCGCCGTCGCAATCCCCTCGGAAGAACACACATAAACGAGTGTTCAAACACCCCAAACAGACGTCGGGTGAAAATGTGACGTTTCACCGTAAAACGTGTGAACCAAGCCCTGTGGGGCTCGCACCTTGTCTCCAACCCGAACGCCTCGAAAAGCATCTCAAAAAGTCCGCACGAGGACTGGGGTCACGCTGCCGCTGATGGCGCGTCAATCAGACACCCCAAACAAGAGTTAGGTCCGACGCAAGAATACTTAATTAATTATTCTCATTAAGCGTTTCGTGCCATTGAGCAACGAAACCAAACCGCAAAGGTTCCGAACCAACTTTGGATGGACCGTCTCAACTCCAGGGCCACAACGCCTCTGACGGCGCGTCAAAAGGACATCCGGCTCGTGAATACGTTCGTTGTAAACATTAATAATAATTTATTATTAATAATTTAAAGTGTTTTGGGTCACCCACCTTCGGGATTTGAAACTCAAAAAAACCCCGAAACCCATTTCAAAAAATCCGTCTCAAAGAGACGAACCCACAGTCGCAGACGGCGCGTCAAATGGACGTGCCGTTTAAAAGTTACGGCCCCGTGAACACAAGGGGCCCAGAATTGGGCCGGTCCAGACCACCGGCCCGTGGCCCAGCCGCGGGTTCGGTCCAGCTCGCCGCGGCCCGTCCGAAAACCGCCGGACCCCTCGGGTCCGGCTCCTTCAAACGGACCGGCCAGTTGGCCGGTCTTTGTTTCGCGCCGCACCAGCAGGACCCGCGTACCGTGGGTCCTTGTTCGCAGCACCCCCCCGAGGCGCTGACCTCGGGGCTCCCCCCTGACTGCGACGACCGACGTCGTCGCTCCCCTCCTGCGGAGCGCGCCGCCGCGACACCGCCGCGACACCGCCGCGACACCGCCGTGCCACCGCCGCGACACCGCCGCGTCACCGAGGCCGCCTGGGCTCCCTACTCCGCCGCCTGGGCTCACCGCTCCGTCGGCCCAGCGCACCGCCCGACACCGGCCACCCGCGCCGCGGCCGCCTGGTCCCCCGCTCCGTCGAAGCTACCCCGTCTGCACTGGCCACACCCGACGCCGAACCCTCCGGCCTCTGCTCGTCCGCCGGCCGCCGCACCTCCGGCTCGACCTCCGGCCGTCGCCCCTTGCCGTCGCCGGACCTTCCGTCGGTCCTCCCCGACCACTCTGGTGGTCGGAAAAAGTATGCGAAACCGGTTTCGGAATCCTCGGGGTCGGATCTTCCCAGCGCCGCCCCTCGCTCGTCGATCCGTCACGGTTTTGGCGCGATCGAAATTTTGGATGAAGAATGCTCAAGAACGGGATTTAGAACGAGGCTCAGATGATGGTCGTGTTCGTTTGGCCATCGTTCAAATTCTAGAATTTTTGAATTAGAAGACAAATTTGATGAGAAGTCAAGAAATCGACGAAGGTGCGAAAATTAATCAAAAATCTTACCTCGAATCGGCCGTGCGTCGTTAGCGGCATGTCCACGACGCTCCTGCTTCGATCCGCTAAGGTTTTGGCGAAGGTTGCTCCTCGATTCGGTGAAGAACGACGAAGAACGCCGAAGAACAGTTGAGAGAGAGGGGGAAGAGAGAGAGAGGAGAGAGAAGGGAAAACCCCAACTCCAAACTCCTATTTTTCTATTTATAGAAAAATCTGCTCAGCGCGAAATCTGAAACTGTCGTGCCCTCTCATTTTATATTGCGCCTAGGCAAAACGCCCTATTTTGAATTCAACAGAAGTCTCAGATTTCTATTCCGAGCCTTCGTTTGGAAGTTATTTGAAAAGAACGCCGATGATAAAAATCACTAAGTCATTATTTCAAAATGACGATTTTACCCCTGGGTGACATCTCTCACAGCAGGTCCGCGCCTACAAATTTTACACCCCGCCTAGTGTAAACGGCACGCTCCGGACGCAACCGTGCCCTCGGATTTCCGATCCAAGGTACCATTTAGGAGAAAACACAACTCCGTCACGTGCATAGTATAAAAACACTTAATATTTTTGTATAATTTATTCCGAGCACACCGAGCCTTGGAATCGCACGCCGTCTCAGCTCCTAGCTCTGGAAATATATGTAGTAATATTCCAAAATCTTATAGAGCAAAAACCGGGTCTCTACAATCTTGATATGAAGATTCAAACCCATTGGGATGATGATGTTTTTACATCTCTCAAAATCATAAGATCCTAGAGCTGACGCCCTGAAGAAAGAACTCAGGTGCGTCCAAGTTTCTCCCGCTGCTTCAGGTCCCTCGCAGCTGGTTCGCTTAACCTCCTCCCTGCCTTTGCCTCCGTTAGTCTCTGCCTCGTCCATGCTCGGCCCCCTTCCTCACCCCAACCTGCCTCGTCCATGCTCGGCCCCCTTCCTCACCCCAACCGATTACCCTGAACCCTTCCTCATCCAGGCTGCCTGAAGCTCCTTTAGTCCTGGCCTCGTCCTTGCTCGACCCCCTTCCTCTCCGTAACCAGCTCACCCTGAACTCCTCCTCACCCAGGCTGCCTGTAGCTTCGTTACCTCAGGCTTCTTGGATCCAACCATGCAAAGCTCTGGTGGTTTTCAAGGCTCCTGGCCTTTTGATGCCCCCTTTGTCTCCCTCCCCTCTTAAAGGTGCCTCAGAGAGAGGAAAACTGGTTCTTTCTTCACCGCCCCCTCTTTCGGCAAGTGATCCAGAGTCTTCGAGGTCAGCTATCATCCCCTTAGCAAATGGTTTGACAAGTGATCCAGAGCCTTCGGGGTCAGCCATCATCCCTTTAGCCACACTTCCATGCGTGTTTCCAGACTCAGATACTGAGTGTTCTCCAATCTGCCATCCTTCTTTCCCTCCAAGTGGGATGGTCACCCGATCCCAGTCCAAACGCCTTCGCTCTACGAGCTCAAATGATGGTATTTCCCCAGTGGCAGAGGCCACCCTTTCATCCTTTCACTAATAATGTTATCCTTACTGGTATGGAATGCCCGGGGCCTAGGTGCGCAGGCCAAAAGAGACTTCTTATCTCATGAGCTTCATCACAACACCACCTCGATCGTGGCAGTGCTTGAACCCAAACAACTTTCATCAAGAATTGCTCTTTTTGCTCAAAGACTCAAAGTGCACAACTTCCTGAAGGCCGACCCACAAAACCATCAAATTTGGATTTTCTGGAAGCCAAATGTTTCTGTTTCACTAGTAGTGGCTTCAGATCAATTTATCACTGCTAAGATAATTTCGGGTGTTTACCGTTTGCTGGTTACGTTTGTCTATGCTAAGTGTGACTTGCATGATAGAGAGAGTTTGTGGCAGAATCTTTCATCCTTTGATCCAAATGGTCTACCGTGGTTAGTGGGAGGAGACTTCAATGCTATTCTGGAGCACTCAGAGAAGAAAGGAGGGGGGGGCCTTCCCAAGGAGAGTGAGCGGGGACTTTTCCTCGTTCATTGCTCGGAAGGGCCTCTTGGACTTGGGTTTTGCAGGAGACCGATTTACTTGGTGCAATAACCAGAAAGGTAGAGACCGCACTTGGTGCAGGTTGGATAGGTTTTCGGTGAACTTCCACGGGATCTCCCTTTTCCCAGAAGCCAAAGTCACTCACCTCGTCCGTGCTCTTTCCGATCATTCCCCGATCTGAGTGGAGCTCTCCCCAAAGTCTGTCCATGGCGGTCGTTTTTTCTTCCACCAGGGGTGGTCCTCCATTCCCGGATACCATCAGCCTGTGGAATCCTCCTGGTCTAAACCAACTGGAGGCAACTTGTGGACAGGGCTTTATAACAAACTAAGAAATCTCAAAGGGAACCTCCAATCCTGGATTGCAAACCTTCCCGATTTCAAGACATGGATCTTCTTATTAAGGAGGTCGAGCTGATGGAAGTAAGGCTTGGAGAGGGATGGAATGAAAAGCTTTTTCATGCATTGGTCCAAAAGAAGAACGATTTAGCAGAGCAGATCCTTGGACAGGAGCACTTGGCTCGTGAGCTGTCCAGAGTTAAATGGCTTAAAGAAGGAGATAAAAACACCGCGTATTTTCAAGCTTGCATCAAGGAAAAATGACGGGTTGTCCGACCTAATATTCGTCTGGAGGATGGTTTTTTACTCAAATGATAGGGACACGGTGGGAGGTATGACTCTTTCTTTTTTCAAAGAACTCCTTCCAGGTCCAAATCCCCGTATGCAAACAGGTTACCCAAGGGGTCATTCTTCTCTCTTTGATGTTATACACCGAGTGGTGTCCGAGGGTGATAATTCTGGTCTTGGAGGCTATTCCCGATGAACAAGAGATTCTTGAGGCTGTTACTACTCTTAACTCTGACAGTGCGCTAGGACTGGATGGGTTCCCTGGCTTTTTCTACGTTGCCTCCTGGGATCTAGTCAAAAATCTTTTGGTGGCCGCAGTGCAGGATTTCTTCAAGGGTGGCAGTCTTCCTCGCGTGGCTTGTGCTGCATCTTTGGTTCTCATCTCCAAAATCAAGGATCTGATCTCTCTGAAAAATTACAAACCGATAAGCTTATGTAACTTCCCTTACAAAGTGTTAGCCATTGTGATCAATAGGCGTTTATCCCCTCATCTACACGAATGGATATCCGAAGAACAACATGGTTTTGTGAAGGGCAGAACGATTCAAGGTGCAATATGCTTGGCACAGGAGATGATCAATGATCTTAATCAAAAAACAGTTGGATCCAACATCGCCATTAAATTAGACATGGACAAGGCCTATGATCGGATCGAGTGGTCTTTCATTATCAAGGTGCTCGGGTGTATGGCCTTCTCTAGCTGGTTTACGAAAATTTTATTCAGATGCTTTAGCTCTCCATGGATGTCCATCTCGTTCTTGGTGAAAACATGTGGCTTCTTTAAATCGGTTAGGGGCCTAAGGCAAGGCGACCCACTTTCTCCCAGTTTATTCATTATTGTGCAGGACTCTCTGAGCAGCTTATTAACAAGAGGCTTCATGATGGAAGTGTACTTCCATTTCGGTGCCGACGCCAAATTCCAGGTATATCCCACCTCATGTTTGCTGATGACACTTTTATTTTTGCCAATGGTAGTAAGGGATCCATTCACAGGATTAAAAATGTTATCGAAGAATATTGTAAATGGAGCGGGCAGGTGGTGAATTGCGATAAAAGCAGTATCTTCATATCAGGGAGGTGCTGGGATGGAAGAGCCAGATCTATGGAGTCCACCATAGGTTTCAGTAGGAGGGGATTTCCCACAGATTACCTGGGTGCACCTTTATCCTCTGGCTGGTTACGTGTGCAGAATTTTGATTGTCTAGTTGGAAGGATAACTAGCAGGATCAATAACTGGAAGAGTCATTTTCTCTCTTTCAGTGGAAGAATCACCTTTATTAACAGTGTTTTGTCTGCTATTCCTATGCATGCGCTTTCTTCAACCAAAGTTCCTGCTTCTGTTATTTCTTGGCTGGAGAAAACAATGGCGACCTTTTTATGGGATGCCCACTCGGAGGGAAAACATCATTGGGTATCCTGGGAGAGGATGACTCGACCCGTGAGGGACGGAGGTATCGGGGTTTGGGGTATTTCAGGGACCGTGCAAGGCCTGCATGTGAAGTGCTGGAAGGCAGGTCACTCTGGGGGCGTTTCATTGCCAGAAAATACAGAAACATTTATGAGACCCTGAAAGGCGGATCATCCAATATTTGGCGCATGGTTCAACCTTTCATTTCCTTGCTGGACAGGCATACGCGTTGGATCATCAGTCAGGGGGAGATCAGCTTCTGGAATAAAAATTGGGCAGGCGACAAACTTGGATTTCCTGGATGCCCCACCCCTGATATCTCCTTCCGCCAAGCTAGCATGCATCCAACCTTCATCCAAGCTATCCTGGACTTGCATCGACGGAGCATCTTTAATCTGATCGAACTGTCTGACATTCCCGATAAATGCGTTTTCACGGGTTCAACGTCATGTTCCTTTTTGGTAAGGGATCATCGCAAGACAGTCCAGGATGTGGCCCATCACGAGGTGTGGGGTGAGACATTGGTGTAGAGAAATTCCCTCCAAGCTGAACTTTTTGGTGTGGCGTATTAGGAAGAAAGCGCTGCCCACTGATATGAACATCCAACGTCTCGGTATCTAGATGGTGTCCCAGTGCATCTGCTGCGAAGAAAACAGAGAAGAATCTTCACGCCATCTCTTCTTCGAGGGCCAATGGGCTAGGCATGTGTGACTCGCTTTTGGTAGTTTCACAGGGTTTCCAATTCACAATAACTCCGGGGGAAGCTTCATGGATCAGTGGATCCAAGGCACTGGGAACAATTCAGTGGAAGTTAAGGCCATAGCCATCATTCTTGCGGCACGGAGTTGGTGCATTTGGCAAGCCAGAAACAAAGCACGATATGAGGGGCTTCCTAGCTCAAAGGTGGCCATTGGTATCCGTGCGAGAAACTTGTTGATCGATTTGATTCAGCTCATTAAAAATTGGGAATCTGCTCCCTCCCTCAAAGCTATTATGGGAACCAAACTTACACCACCTCCTCGTCCAAGCTCCCCTCCCAATCGTTGGGTCAATTGGCATCCTCACAGCAACGGGTTGAAACTTAATACCGATGGTTCGTGCAGATCAGGTATCATGAGGGGTGGCGGTTTAGTTCGTGATACCAGCGGTTCGGTTATTATTGCGTTTCAGCCTCTTTTGGGTATGGGAATTCTCTTCAGGCTGAATCACATGCAATTTTAACCGGGTTGGAGCTATGCAATAGAAGGAACATAACCCTTTCAGCGCTGGAAACTGATTCTCAAGTTGTTCAAAGGGCGCTTCTGGGTACTGGCTTCACTCCCTAGTCTATTGCTTATCAAATTCGAAAAAGTAAGAAGCTTATTAATAATGGTTTGGAGATTACACATGGCGCGAGGGAAATATGGCAGCTGACTTTCTAGCCTCTCATGCTCCGCGAGATGATGCTTTCTCATGCTTTCATAGTCTGGGGTCATTTCCACAAGATGGGGTGAGCATTGTTATTGGGGACTCACTTGGCTTGCATTATTTTAGACCTCTTTAATCTCGTTTTTTTGGATTTCTCTTCCTTGTGTTCGATGAATTTGCTTTTAATAAAAATTTCAATGTTGATTGTGGCCATAAGATCCTAGAGGAAGCTCTTTTAGAAGAATAACACGAGGCTAGTGAATGATCTAGAAACAAATGACTTAGAAAGAGTATCAAAAACACATCAGTTTTTCATGCATGCCTTAGGGATATTTTTTTTTTGGAAAAGTTAATTTCACACTGGAGGATGGACCTCGCTTTAGTGATGTTGAAGTCACTGACCCCCTTTCTATTTCCAATTTAACTAAACTCCTTGCGGTCCTGAGGCAAGATGCAAGTGACGGTTCTCAGTTGTTAAATCATAATGATTTGTTTTTCAGCAATGTTCATAGTTCAATTTAAGGCTCCCACAAATATTCAATGAGTGTGCTACCAGAGGGGGAAAATCTGGTGGCCATTAAAATCCTCAAACCAGATAGTGATCTTGGGCCCGATAGCTTCCCGAGTTCATATTTCTTTTCCACTTCTGTCTTAGTCAAATCTGATTCCATCTCTGCTATTCAGGATTATTTCATAGGAGCACCCCCCCCCCTCCAGAGCTATGTCTACCACTGTCTTGGTCCTCATTCTTATGGTCAACAATCCAGTGATTTTGGCCAATTTCAACCAATTATCCTATGCATTCTTTCTTATAAAATCCTGGCATCTATTCTTAACAAAAGGACTTCTTGGCATATGGGTTATTCTATTTCTCTTAAACAACATGTCTTCCTTAAAGGAAGGAACATATAAGGATCCATCAGCATGGCTCAAGAGATGATATTGGATATTGAGAGAGGGGTGTTTGGATCCCACATCATGATTAAAATTGATATTGAAAAGGCTTATAGAACGATGGAGTGGAGTTTTATATTAAAATTTCTTAGACAAATTGGTTTCTCTGAATGGTTTTATGACCTCTTGTTCTGATGTTCTTCTTCCCCTTGGTTCACTATATCTTTAATGGGGCGGAGATTTGTATTTTTCAAATCTACAGGTGCCTTTGGCAAGGTGATGCCCTTTCTTCGAGGGTCTTTTTTGTTTACCAGGATGTTCTTAGTAGAAACCTTAACAGCGGAACCTCTTATCCGCTTGTCCTCCCAATTAGAGGCCAGTTTGATTTCAAAGGCATTTCTCACTTATTTTTCATGGATGACATGATTTTCTTTATTAATGGGAAGCAATTCCATATCCATCTTCAACTCAATCTTAAATACACACAACAACAAAAGTGTACATCAACTTTCATAAGAGAAGTATCTACATCTCTAAATCCTTTTTTGACAGGCGATCCAAAGACATTGAGGATATAATTGGCATCCCTAAAAAGAACATCCCAATGGAATATCTTGGACCCACTCTTTCTAATGGAAGAATTCGAATTCATCATTTTGATGTGTTATGTGATAGAATCACCATAAGAATCTCAAATTGGAAAAGTAAATTTCTCTCTTTTGGAGGGAGAATTACTTTGATGAATAGTGTCTTGTCTTCTATTCCGATGCATTTTTTATTAGTTTTCAAGGATATGTAGGTAGTGACCAGGAATATTGAGAAAACTCTCAACACTTTTATATGGGATTCTCATCTCGAAGGGAGACACCATTGGTCTAGTTAGTATAGGATGGATAAGCCATCCCATGAAGGGGGCATTAATCTCAGAAGCATAACCAAAAATATCACTTGCATGCAGGCTAAACTTGCTTGGGAGGCTCTCTCATGCTATTAGATTTGGGCTAATATTATTACGTATAAATATGGGATTTTTCCTGAGCACTGGTATGAGGCTACTTTGGGATCACACATCTAGAACTGCCTCTATAAAAACATCAGAATCATTTTTGATAAATCCTGTTGGAATATTTGTTGAGGTGATTTTTCTTTTTTGTCTGACAACTTGTCCGGTTTTTCCCTCCATTTTCCAGGCTGTCCAATTCCCAACATCAGCTTCAAGCAGGCCTTATCCTTTCCCCGTTTCATGGAAACTATACTCAATGATAAATAAAGAATTTTATATAGCAGAATCCATCTGGAAGACACCACAGATTATCTCCTATCCACCCTCGCCCCTTGAAGAGAGTTCAACTGTTCAGAATTATGTGATCTTGTCCATGTTCAGAAACCTGTTGACACACTGGTAAATGTTCTTTCGTGTAAAAAAGTCACCATCAAGATTAAATTCCTTCTTTGGAATCTCTTCAACAAAGGCCTTCCAACTAATGATGAATTCTAAAAGAAGGGAGTTCAACAGACATCCAAGTGTTTTTGTTGCAACACCCCAAATGCTGAATCCATCTTTCACTTGTTTGTGGAAGGGTATTGGGCCCGATACATTTAGAATATTCTAGTAGGAATCAAATGTTTCTATGAGTCACTGGAACACTTATTTTCCCACTGGTTTTCCTCTCATGCAGGTGGTGCACCAAATGACATCAGGTGAAGTATCCAGTTCATGGCTGGGTGCTCTGTAATCTGGAATGCTCTAAATGGCGCATGACATCAGGACCTCATGCCCAACCACAGATACCTAAATTCCATAAAATTATATGAGGTCCAATCCCTATACCTTCTCGGAAAAGACACTGTTCTCTCAGTCTGTTTTGTCATAATTTCCACAGGCCCTGGCTGAGGGTCTGTTTAGTTCGAGGGGCAGGGGTTCGTGGGTCTGCTGGAAAACTCCTAGGGCTAGCCTTAAACACAACACCGATGGATCTTGTGTCCAAGGGACCATTGGAAGTGGCAGTCTTGTTTATGATGCAGGTGGCTCAGTCATCATTGAATTCTCATCTCACTTGGGCGAGGGATCTTCACTTCAAGAGGCTGCTTATGCCATACTTATAGGCCTTTCCATTTGCAAGTCCCAAAACATCATTCTTTCCTATATTGAATCTAATTTCTCTATTTTTGTTAATTCTCTCTTGGGTAGTAGCCCGATCCATGGGGGTATTATTTATTCCTTTAGGAGTTATCGGAGAATGTTGCTTGGGAACATTGAGATTCTTCCCATGGTTGGAAGGCACCAAGGATGTAGATCTACTTGCTTCAAAGGGAAACCAGGAGGATAAAGTCAACAATTTTTCGAGCTTAGGTTATATTCCTATGGATTGTAACAGCATCATACAATAGGATTACCTTGGTCTCCATCACATTAGAACCCCATAACTTCTCTCTATTGTTCTTGTCTCTTGTTTTGGCATAATAAAAATTCAAATTTCAGTTAGTTATATATATTAGTTATGGATGTTTATCTATGTATATGTTTGAATTCATGTGTTGTTAGATAGTTCAAGGAATGTAATCTTCCATGGATTATTGGAAACACACACATGAATAAATATTCATTAGTGGTTTTTTTTTATTACAATAAATAATTTTGTATTCATTTATTATTATTGAGAATTCGATTTATATGTTGTTTTTATCTTTCAGAGTATCAATGATAATTAAAGAGAGAAAATATGAATATTATTATTTCTAATTTATGAATTAAGAACATGTAAAACATCTATGAAGTAATTGGTCAATCACTGTGAAGAATTGAAAATCACACAAGTATTTTTTTTCATCAAATTAAAGATTGTTTCTTTGGGAAAGATAAAGTGAAAAAATATTTTTTTTAAAGTTTTTGGGCATGAAAATAATATATTTTATGATGATATGCAAGAAGAAACTATATAAATTTGGATTAAAAGTACTAGTACTAGGGTGTAAGTTGAGTATATAAGAACTATGCAACATGTAAAATAAAGTTGAGCTACAAAACATAGCGCCATACAAATTTGTGATCATTGCTGCTACGATAGTTACACTAGAATTAAATGTGCTGAACTACATTGCTAAAGTTACCTTAGGTTAATTCAGCATTCAAAGCATCATTGTTTTTCTCTAGTTCTATGGTGTTATATTCTTACTATCTTTTCTAGGTGTGTTATTTTTGTTTTGTGCGTTTTAATTAAATAGTAAGACCGTAGATTGGATTATACTACCAATCAAACGACATATTCTTGTATTATTCCTTTTTGAAGAAAAGGGATGGTTTTGGGTTGTGACTCATAATGTGAAAAAGTCTACTGTAAAGGGTTGTGAATCCTTATAAATGGTTAGGATGTGTTAGTTGTGACTCCATTATAAAAGGAAGTTTTAATTGAGTTATGACTCCCCTTCAAAAGTAAATATTTAATGGGTTTCATTTCCCTCAAGGATAAAGAGAAGTGAAGAGTATACATAAGATTACATTGATCCATACTACTATAAAAATATATTCTGATATTTATTTTCATAATCCACCACACAAATTATTTTAACTATAATATGCTATTTAAAATTTTATAGACCGGTTAATTCACCCCCTTCTTAACCATGCAGTCATCTCACTATCTTGGTAAAATAGACGGCATGAATAAACAAAAAAAAACAATAACTAAAAATAATATTTTTAGAGTTCTTTTTTCACATTTCAAAACCCCATGCATCAAGAGGAGATACATGTGCGTTCAAAACATGGAGAGACTCCCCCATTTTAGTGATACATACTCATCGTCGATAACACATATAGGTTGCTCCAGTTCTATCATTAATTAACTCCTCGAAACATATTTATTCTCAATTTAATAATCTATATTATAGTGTATAGACAAAATTATAAAAGTGGATAAAAAATTGAAATAGGGGCCAATGATAACAAGAATATTGGAATTCTATCATGTAAAGGTTAAGTATGAGCTTTTGGTTGTTAAAATAATGTTTTTTTATACGGTGGAACTTTCACAAAATCTTGGTGGAAAAAATTCATTACTGGATGAAGAAACTGAAGTTCAGTGGATAGTAGTAGAGACCATCAAAACCTTAGTGGATGATCACCAAGATTATTATGTATATATAACAACCCATACTTTACATGCATTGATATTACTTCAAAATTAAAGAATATTCATTGAAAATTATAATAAAGTTACGATAGGGCCGTATAGGTATAATGTCTTTAGAAATTGGGGAACATAAACAACTGGTTTATAAAACATCTACATTGTCTCCCGTTTATTTCTTCACAATTAGACTACTTTTGGACATATCTTACTCAATAACGTTTTTCATGACTTGAGGAAAAGAAATATATGAAAGAGTGAACTCCGATGGTCAGTAAGGGTAAACAAGAGAAATATCAATCATATCATAATCATAAGACATAAGAACATATCATTTGAAAGTTTTATCCTACATATGAAAGATCGTGATATCATGTCTTGGGATAAAAGTTCATTAGAATCAATGAACATAATCCCAAAAGTCATAACATAAGACATGAAGTTTTGTGGCATACACATAAGCATAGAAAATCATTTCATATTAGTCAAGGCTAATTGCCAAGACCATCATAACGGATAAAATCCATTACTGAACTGAGGTCACTCCTCATTCCAGCCCTGTATTACTGAACCAAGATCATTTCCCGTTCCAGTCATGTCTATCTCACGAGATATAAATCTTTACCAAATATATTGGAGAGAGATATAGGTCTCACCCATCTCACAATGAAATCTTTCTTACGTGTGACATAAAAACATAAATAATTCATCATAGTATAACCCAGGGAACAAAAATGAGTTTGTTAAACATCATTCCATCATAATCCATATAAAATAAATGGATTTCATAAAAATCATTCCATCATAAACAAAATCAAATCATAGTAATAATAGGGATAGAAACATAACCCTATTTAAATAATGTCATCTTAGATGGAAAATAATTTTGATAAAATACTTGAAATTAATTCTCAAGAAAAATATCTTTTCTTCTTAAAAAACACATTCTTTGCTCAAAATGACGCACAATTTTAAATGAAAAGAATTTATTTGAAAATAAACTTGAAAACGTATAGAAGAAGCTTCATGGAAATAAGGCGTTATGAAAACATAAAAAATCATTCATGCTGTATAAGTTAAAAAAACATTATCCTCTTACTTTTTCCAAAAAAGTAAAAAAATACCTCGTATCGAATAACGACAAAAGATTCCTTTCATACCGTTTAATAAAAATTTACCAATGGGTAAAATTGACTTTAAACAAATGTAGAAGAATAAGAACAATATTACTTATTTAGGAAACATGGATGTGGATGATAAATATACCCCAGTAAATACTTACGTATAAACAATCTCGGATAATAATGAGATTGCAAAATTATCCCTTACCTTAGGTCCAATTTTCTTTGTATGTATCTGAACCTCCTGTTTAATGATTTAAATAATGTCATTGACTTATTTCAGAATCATAGTAATTTTTATATTATCATATATGATCAAATTATCATATGTTTGCTAATAACATTTCATTGCTACTCGTTATTCGAATATGAACTGCTTTATGTTCTTATGCATTTTCTGTCGAATAAATTCCGATTCTCATGATTAGGTCATAGTTATATCATTAAAAAAATGATATTAACATAAGATATACCATATTTATTAATTAAATTTATATAATAATGCTTTAATAAAGATCATGTAGAATGAATCGCATCGCATCATGGAGACGGTAAACCGTACGTACGCACGAGCAACGATATTATTCCCATAATTGTTGAATGGTATTGAAGTGGATGATGTATAATATTTCATAATCAATATCATTTTATAATAATAATATATATATATTTACTACTTCCCATCATATTACCCATCCAAGTAAGGTGGTGGTGAAAAAACAGATTACACCACGGTGTGGAGACGGTAAGCCGTACGTACGCACGCATGGTGATTTCATTTTTTGTAGGATGGATAAAAGATGGAATATGATTGTTTCATAATCATAATAAAATATCAGTATATAAGTGATACTGGAGTTATTACTTTATAATGAAACAACTCATGAAGAGGAAGTAGAAGAAGAGAGAGGTTTGAAAGAATCGGTAGAGGAGATTACCTCTTCTTCGACGCGCTTCTTCTAAATCTCATCTTAGAGTACTAGAGTTGGTCTTTGAAGAAGACCAGAACCTCTAGAATGTTACTAGGGAAGTTGAGAAGGGAAAGGGTAGGGGATGGCCGAGCTTTTAGGCTCAAAGTGAAGTGAAGAGGTGAGGGAAGATGTACCCTTTTATAATTGAGGTGATGAACACTTTTGGAAACCTCACAAATATTAATTTATAATAAAATCAAACCCCATCCAAAAACCTCCAAAATGACCCAAATTAGAAGATGAGATTAGATAAGGTTGTAATCTCATAAACCAATAAATTTTTGACAAGTATTTCTGTCAATTTAAACCTTATCTTTTTAATTAACACATAGTTATTCTATTTTATTTTTAACTAGGGTAACAAATAATTCAATATTAAAAGGATTCAATATTTACTTATTTTATGTAACATAGACCATAAATAAATAAATTAGATCATTTTATACCATATCATAATTATTATATATTTTTAAAAATGTTCTATTATTTTTAAATAATTTAATAAAACATTATTTTGTTAAATAATCAATAGTGTCAATTATGACACTATTCAATTCATTGATTTTTAAAAATGTTAAGATAAAAAGTTAACTTCGAACCAAATATTTTATTATATTTCTAAGAGGTAAAGGTCATCTAGAAAATTAATTAGAAATATTAATTATCCCAAATTATATTTATTTTAACATTTTTAATAACATTTATTTGTTATCTCTATTAATAAGATAATTACTACATCAATTTTGTGTAATTATTTAATATAATTATTTTTTGAATAAAAATTAAAAATAAAATACTATGATGAAGATAAATATTCTAGATTTCAAAAGAATATTTTCAGTCAAATTTATCTTCTAGAAAATCCAACATTTAAAAAGTTATACTTATTAAACTATGAAGGTAATAACTTTAATATCACTTTAAATAAAATAATATAAGTGTCACAATATTCTCTATAAGGCTCCAAATGGTCCCTAACTCAACCCTTGGATGGTTATGGTCAAGATATACTCGTCCAATAAGATTTGGTCAAGTGTTTGGGTCCTTTAATGGTTATTATAATTTTAATAAAAATTATTTTATTGATTCCATATCAATTAATTAATTTTTACATCATCAAAGTATAAAACTTTAAGGTAATTATTGATTTCCTAAAAATTACAAATAAATTACCATGATAAATAAAAACATTTTATCTTTCAAATGAGTATTAATAATTGAATTTATCTTCTGTATAAACTTATATAAAAAATGATTTAGTTTTTTAAAATTTGAGTGAGACATATTTAATTTTTCTTTAAATAAAATAAAATAAATTTCCTAATCTCATCCAAGTGGCTTTTAAATGACACCATTTCAACCCAAGGATGATTTAAGTCGAAACACACTCATCCAATGATATTAATACAAGTGTTAGGGTTATTTTATAATAGTATTATTACCCTTAATTACCCGATTTACCTTTTTATCATATTAATAAAAATTACCAAAGTTACTATTCATAATACCCAAAAATAAAATAAAGATATTTACATAATTTGGATCCACTAATTCCAAATATGGAATCCATTTTTCAAAATTTTAAACACAGAAGTTGCATTAATTAATTTAAAATCAATCCCGTTTTCGGAATGAGAGAACAAGTTTTTAAAAGTTAAAACATTACAAAAGATTGAAATGTTTTTACATATGAAATCAATGTAAAATTAATTATAATGGCATACATTATATTGAATGATAAAAATATATTCTATTTATACTTTAAAACCATTCATCATTAAAATTCAACTATATAAATTATTTTGATGAAAAATGTTTTTTTCATTTAAAATTTAGTGCATTTTTACTATTAACCAAACTTTAAAGTTATCCGAAAAATATCAGAAATTCATCCGAAGTAAATTTTTATATCCTGATTCAAAATAACATGTTTATTTTTTCATATAAAAATTATTAATGTGTCAAAATCGTAATTTAAAAGGGGTTCGCCATTAAAAGGCAGAAAATTACCCTTTTGAAAAATATATGTTTTTATACATCAAATAAGATTTATTCATACTCTATGACAAAAATATCTATTAGGTGAATATAAAAAATATTTTATTAAGTATATAATACATATATTTCATTAATTTCATTTATTAATAGTAATTCACTAAATTTATTAATACTAAAATACAAATATATAATAATTGGTAGCGAATGACTTCACTATACATTTTCATAGGTTAGTTATATTTATTCTTGCCAACCGAACGACTATGTTATAATGGTCATTTTATACTAAGGGTGTCTCATGGTTTGTTTAAACTCATGATTACAAGCAATGAAAAATATTGAATAAAAATTATTTAGAGAAAATATTTCATTAAAACATATGGGTGTTACAGTATAGGGAAGTGGTTTTGTCCCACTGCGCTTAGTATTGGGATGCTAGTGGAAGGATACCAGGAACCTAGTGTCTGAATGTAGTCTCGGTGGTAGTCCACCAAATTTAAATTCTATTATCTGATACCAACTTTTTATATAGGGTAAATTTGGTAATTTTTTTTTGTTTTTTCTTAAACTCTCTTAGCCACTTTGACTTTTAGTCATCCAAAATGGGGTAATATATTTACTATGATTCCCTAATTATCTCTACTCTTCTCCTTTTATCTAAGGAAATTCATGGTGTATGGGTTCATTTATTCAAGGTAAGAACATCCATTTGTTATTATCATCCCATTTCTTTTCTTTATCCATTGAATTAGATTGAACGGGTTTGGTATTGAATATTTAATTTTAATAGATAATTGTGAAATCACTCTTGTATAATATGGATTTCAAGTATGAGATCTAGAGGGGGCCCAAAATAAATGATTGTGTGTCATTATTTCAACGAATTTATATTACCTTATTGATTAAATTTACGTAATGAGTCATTTCCACCCAACATTACCCAAGGTTTTAGAATTACGATTATGCTCAATGGTCATTGAAATTGATGATGAATTTGACAAGCTTATATTAATAAATGGGTTATGTAATTTTTAGCTAGACATTACATATTGAGTATTTTTATCATTATGGATTATGTTTCATTATTTCCTGGTTATTTTAGGCTTCTAAAGGATATTTTTATTATGAAAAATATGGTTTTGAGACATTATTGTTGAGCAAGTGTTGTTTTCAACAACACCCTATTTTATTAAGGGGAGATAGTTGAGAACAATACTCTATCTCTTTATTATGATTTTGATGTTCACAAATACCCTTATTTGTTATTCTAATGATTTTACTTTGATTATATTTCAGGAAATTAATATTCTTTATTTCTCTATTTTGGAATAATATTAAAGCTTTTAATCTTCGTGGAATATTTGACAAAGTGCTCAGAAATCGTTTTTGCGTATTAGCATGTTCTGAAAACACTGTTCATACCCTACATTGAGGAGCATAACGTAAGGATGAAATCCTTCATTTACTTTTTGGGATATTAGAAAAGTATGAAAGAATAACCCTACATTTGGAAGGAACCTTACATTCAGGATATTAGAAAATTATAGAAGAAGAACCCTACATTAGTATGGAACATTATGTTTGTTTCTCAAAAGTATGGTTCATCAACCTTACTTTGGAAAAAAAACTTATGCTTTATCAAAAAGTATGGATCATATACCTTACGTTTAGAAGCTGATAAAAGTATGGATCATCAACCTTACTTTTATAATGAACCTTAAGGATCATGTATCTTATGTTTTGCTAAAAAATAAAGTATGGATATTGTATTGTACGTTTGAGAGTTGAAGAGAAAATTATGGTTAATCAACATTACGTTGTGAACCTTGCATTGTGAACCTTACATTGTGAAACTTACATTGTGAATATTACGTTCAGAGAATGTATGCTATGCTGTTCAACCCTACGTTTGGCATCAGAGATTTAAATTATGAATTTATTGAGCAACAGTCTTTATGAATATTATTAGGCTGACTTCAAGACAAATTCAAAGCTCGATTTTAAAGATCATCTTTGATAGATTCAAAGTCGTTTATTTTTGATTCAAAGGATCAATTTATGAAGACCCTTTCATGTAGAATATTCAGGGGAGTTATGACTGCTCTGTTATTTAAACATTTGAATTTCGTAATTCTAAAGGTGACTGTTGTGGATCTAAATTTTTAAGGAAAATGGTCGTCGTTATTCTATATATATCTGTGATATTTTGTATTAAAAAAAGAGAAAATCATCAAGAAAATATATAACAAGCACTTGATTTCTTCACGACTACATTTTTACAGAGTCATTCGAGATTTACAGATCTGCTACTACCAAGATCTATCAAACTCTGTTTTTCTGAAGAAGAAGAAACACGTTGAAGATTCACCGTTTCTACATCGATGATCTTTTGTGAATCCATTGTTGTTGGAGTTGCTGAATTTATTTCTATATCTATTACAACTGGATCGACTTGGAACTTCCCTTTTCCAAAGAACATATTTTCTGAAGATGACGATCTATCTACTTTCAGTTGCGTGCTTTTGCAACTGTGAAGATCAATTGGAAAGTATTTCAAGAAAAATACTCTTTTTTATTTTGAGTAACCGACTTCTCATACTAAGCTGTGTATTCGGTTCTGTGTATAAACTAGAAGACTCTATTTTTTAGCCTTAACTTATAAAGGTGTGAACTGTCTGTACTCAGTTGTGGACAATCTGTTGATAAGAGGGCCAGATAGTAAAAATCACCAAGCTCATGGACTAGAGTGTTGGTGGAGTGGACTAGGGGACTTCTGTTCCCCGAACCACTATACATCCTTGCGCTCTTTAACTGTTTATTTTCTGCTGTATAAACAACCTGATAAAGACAAAAGGATAGACTCAGGCTTCATCACGATTTGTGAAGAATTTGTAAAATACACAATTCACCCCCTCTTATGTGTATTTGGTATAACCTGATCCAATAATTGGTATCAGAGGTGGAGATTTTGTCAAACCTATAACAAGTTGAAAGCTTTTGGATTATACAGAGCATAATGGATGATACACGAGAGGGTATGTCAATGGTTCGAGCTCCCTACTTCAATGGTGAAAATTATGGATACTGGAAATCAAGGATGATCATTTACTTAAAGAACCCTGGATACAGAGTTTACTAAAAAAATCTAACTCCCTATGCGATTATAGAGAAACCTGAAACATGGAGTGCTGATATAGAAGCAGAGTACGAGATAAAATCGAAAGTTATAAATGCTATCATCAGTGGTCTTAGACTAGATGAATTCAACAGAGTATCTCAGTGTTCGACTGCTTATGAAATGTGGCAGACAATTGCAGTTGCTTATGAAGGAACTGACAATGACAGCCAGATGAGGTATGCCAAAACTAAATTGAAATTCGACACATTCAGAATGTTTAAAGGAGAAAGCATCACCCAGATGAATGGAAGGCTTATAGAAATTGTTAATAACATCACTGCCTTGGGAGATCCTATCAAACAAGAAGATCAAGCCCTAAAAGCACTGAGATTAATACCACCTAGATGGAATGGGATATCAACGAATATTAGACAATCATCACCAGTCAAAGATCTAACTATGAGAGAATTAATTGGAACTCTAATGATGTATGAAGTTGAGATGCAAGATGAAGCAAATGAGAATAAAGTATTGATCAAGAGAGAAAATACTACTTTGAAAGTAACATCCCAAAAGAAGATCAGAAAGATGAAGAAATAAATCAAAATGAAATCAGAGAATTTTGATTCATCTAATTCAGATGTGGAACTGGCTCAGATATCCAAAAAGTTTAGTAAATTCTACAAAAAGAAGAAGGGATTTAGAAAATACTTCAAAAAGGATGAAAAAGAACCAAGGGAAGTCTGATGCTATGAATGAAAGAAGATGGGTCACATTAGATCTGACTGTCCTCAATTAAAAGGAGAATAGAAAAATAATTTTTTCAAAAACAATGATTATGAGCATAAATAAAAAAGAGCAATGAAAGCTACTTGAAGTATTTCTGAAGACTCCATCAGCTCATCAAAGTCTGACTCAGAAAAAGAAGAATCAAATCTAAAAGCAAATATGTGATTTATGGTAGAAGATAATGATAAAGTTGGTCATAGAAGCCAAACTAAAATATGGTATATGGACAGTGTATGCTCCAGGCATATGAGTGGTAATTAATCAAATTTCAAAACATTAAATCAAAGGGTTGGAGGATTAGTCACATTTGGTGACAATGCCAAAGGTAAAATTATTGGCATTAGAACTGTTGGAGATCCAGAAGCTATCTTAATTAATAAAGTACTCTATATACAAGGATTAAAACACAACCTGATAGGTATCTCTCAACTATGTGATGATGGTTATTTTGTTGATTTTTCTAACAACTGCTGTTCTATTTTTAAAGACAAATTTCTTAAATTTAGAGCACCCAGAACTGATAATGTTTATACTCTGGACTTAAATTCCCTATGTAAACAAAAAGTAAACTGCTTAACTACTAAGATAAATGAATCATGGATATGGCATAGAAGACTTGGACATTTCAATATATAAGCTTTACATAATCTATCTAAGAAACAATTAGTTTCTAGTTTTCCTAGTCTCAAATTTGAAAGTGATATATTCTGTGATGAATGTCAACATGGAAAGAAGCACAAATCATCCTTCTAATCTGTTAACAAAATTGATACATCTAAACCTCTAGAACTTATCCATATGGATTTGTTTGGACCTTCAAGAATAACAAGCTTGGCTGCTAAATTATATGTATATGTTTTAGTTGATGACAATTCTAGATTTACTTGGATTTATTTTCTAAAATATAAAAATTAATCTTTTACTATATTTAAAAGTTTTCGCAAAGCTGTCTAAAATGAAAAAGGTTTTAAAATAATTTCATTAAGAAGTGATCATGGTGGAGAATTTGAGAATATGGAATTTAATTCCTTTTTCTCAAATATGGGTATTAAACACACCTTCTTTGCACCAAGAATACCTTAACAAAATGGAATTATTGAAAGAATAAATAGGACTATTCAAGAAATGCCTAGGACTATGCTAAATGAGTACAATCTTCCTACCTATTTTTGGTAAGAAGCTGTAAGTACAACCCGCTATATAATGAATAGAGTTTTAATCAGACCAATTTTTAAAAAGACACCCTATGAACTCTTGAATAATAGAAAACCTAAAGTAAATTACTTTAAAGTTTTTGGATGCAAGGTTTTCACCTTTAACACCAAGGAAAATCTTGGTAAGTTCGATCCAAAATATGATGAAGGCATTTTCTCTGGATATTATGCTATTTTAAAATCTTATAGAGTTTTTAATAAAAAGTTAAGGATTGTTGAAGAATCAGTTCATGTGAAATTTGATTAATTTGATCCCTTTGAGAAAAGGAAAGACCACATTGATGAATCTGAATCTAATGATAACATGAGACTTGAAAACTTAAAAGATGATTTTGAAAAATATTTAAATGAAATTTAGTCCAATTTAGAAGAACATGACATTGAAGAACCTAACAATGTACTACCTATATAGTCTAAAACCCTAAAGAATCACTTTTTAGAAACTGTTATAGGAAACCTAGACACTGGAATAAAAACTAGAAGAAATTTAGTAAATGTTGTTGAATTCTCTGCCTTTCTATCCCAATTATAACCTAAGACATTAGAAGAAGCCTTAGTTGATGAAAGTTGGATGATAGCAATGCAATAAGAACTAAACCAGTTCAAGAGAAATGAAGTTTGGAATTTAGGTGAAAGACCTTAGAACTATCCAGTTATAGGAACTAAATGGGTCTTTAGAAATAAACAAGATGATCAAGGAATAATAAATATAAATAAATCACAACTTGTAGCTAAAGGATATAATCAGGAAGAAGGTATAGATTATGATGAGACCTTTGTACCTGTAGCTAGATTAGAAGCTATTAGAATCCTTTTAGCCTATGCTTCTCATATGAAATTTAAATTATTTCAGATGGATGTTAAGTCTACCTTTTTAAATGGTTACTTATTGGAGGAAGTTTATGTTGAGAAACCTCCTAGTTTTGAAAATTCATAAAAACCAGCTTTTTTTTAAACTTACTAAAGCTCTTTATGGAGTTAAACAGACACCTAGATATTGGTACACTACTGGAAAACTAACCTTTACCAACGGTTTAGAACCGTTGGTATAGGCCTCCAAACCGTTGGTATAGCCTATACCAACGGTTTGGAGAACCGTAGCCAAGTAAGCCGTTGGGATAGGTCTATACCAACGGTTTTCCAAAAACCGTTGGTATAGGTAATATGAAATCTATACCAATGGTAATGGAACCGTTGGTATATAAATTCCAAAAATAAAACATCCACTGGGATTTGATCCCAGGACCCCTCGTTTATAATTGAATGACTCAACCACTAATTTGGGGGCCTTTCCCAACGGTTTGGCCAAACCGTTGGGAAAGGTGGCCAATTTGGGGGCCTTTCCCAACGGTTTTTTCAAACCGTTGGTATATAAGCGTTGGGAAAGATCTCATTTCCAGTAGTGGTATGAAAGATTAAGTTCTTTTCTTTTGAAAAATGATTTTACTATTGGGATGATAGATCCAACATTGTTTAAGAAAACTGTTAACTCTAATATTTTATTGGTTCAAATTTATGTTGATGATGTAATTTTTGGTTCAACAAACAAAACAATTTGTCACGAGTTTTCAAATTTAATGCAAAAAGAATTTGAAATGAGTATGATGGGAGAATTAAATTTCTTTTTAAGACTTCAAATTTATCAAAAGGATTTTGGAAATGTTTTAAATCAAAGAAAATACATTACTGATTTACTAAAGAAATTTGGACTTGAAAATAGAAAAACATATACAACTCCTATGTCTACTAATCTAAAACTTGATTTGGATGAAATTGGAAAATCAGTTGATGACAAGTTATATAGAGGAATGATTGGTAGTTTATTATATCTTACTAATATAAGGCTAGATATAATGTATTCAGTATGTATTTGTGCTAGATTTCAATTTGATCCTAACTAATCTCACTTAAGTGCTATTAAAAGAATTTTTAGATATTTAAAATGAACTATTTTTCAATCTCTTCTCTATCCAAAAACTTCTAATTTTAATTTAATTTCATATTCAGATGCTGAATTTGGAAGTTGTAGATTAAATAGAAAAAGCACCTCAGGGACTTTTCACTTTTTAAGAAAATCTTTAGTGTCATGGTCTAGTAAGAAACAACACTCAGTTGGCATGTCAACAGCCGAGCCATAATATGTATCTACAGGAAGTTACTGTGCACAAGTTTTGTGAATGAAAAAAAATCTTATGGACTTTGGACTAAATTTTAATAACACACCTATTTTATGTGATAATACAAGTGCTGTAAACATTTTAAAAAACTCTATTAATCATTCTAGAACTAAGCATATTGATATCAGATATCATTTTCTAAGAGATTATGTTCTTTAAAAGAATATATTCTTAGAATTTATAAGTACTGAAATTCAATTAGTTGATATTTTTACTAAACCACTTCCGACTGTGAGGTTTGATTTTATTAAGGGGGAGCTAGGTTTATTTAATTTTAAATGAAATTTTAATTTTAATTTTTACGCGTTTATTTTTTTCTTCACTGTTTTAAATAATTTAATTATTTACTTTTAGAATAATTTACAAATTCATTTTTTCCACATGCATTTTATTTTATTTAAATAATGTAATGATTATTATGTAAGTAAATGAAATGAGAATCAAGGATGTCGAAAACCGCTTCAAATTCCAAACCCGTTCATTTTCTCAAAACCTTTTGAAACACCAAAAACCCTTACCGCCTTCATATACCTTTGGATAAACCTTTGAAACCCTAAACCTTCGAGCCTTCAGAACTTTGAAATAAAAATGGACACGACACAGAGAATCAAGGAAGGAGAAGCTAGTAATGCCAAGAATCAATGCACAATAGGAATAAAGATTCTACAAGGAAAATTAATCGACCTGGAATGGTTGTATCAAACAGATCTCATGCTATGGAAGGACCTCACTTTTCAGAATCTTGAGAAAAATTTCAATGGAGAAAATATAGAGTTTCTATATGAGGTAGAGCTTTGTCACTTTTTCAAATCCATTCAGTTCAGTCTTGGAGATACAGAGGACACCATAATTGTGAAAATTGAAGATCGGGATTTTTCAATTTCATCTGTAAAAATAGCTAGAATCTTAAAATGTCCTCATGAGGGAGTTTATCATTTAGACTTAAAGAATATTGGATATTATGAACATAAGTCAGATGAAATTATGTCATTTTTATTTGGATCTACAAGTATAAGAAAAATGTTAGTGAAGGATCTGGAACCTGATCAGAAGATTCTTGCTAAGTTTGTGAAAATAGGGATTACACCTAGGATGTCAGAGGGAGAGAATATTTTGTTTCTTCACATGTACATAATGTTTTTTCTTATGAGTGAAATCAAGTTGAATTTTATGAGATATATGGTAATATATCTCAACTACTGCTATCAACCTGAGTCTAGAATGAACTTATATCCCTATTAAAGGTTCATTTCAAAATTATTGTTTAAGTATGATATGGTAAGATTAATAGATTCCAGAGTAAGATGCCATCACAAAAATATTTTCAATGCTGGAACTCTAAGGAATATTGGCTTCTTCTAGAGTACTATAAAAGGAAAACTTATGCCTGCTGGAGCTAAGGAAGACCAGGACTCGGCTCAGGGGGAGCAACCTACTAAGTATAAGGAAGGAATGACTAAATCAAGAGAAAGTGGAACCTCAAGAAGACTGATATTTGAAGCAGTTGATCCACCTGCTGATATGGAAAGTCAAGAGGGACTTTAGAGGAAAAGACATCAAGTGGCTCCAACTAGTGAGGAGCCTGTTCAAGCATCTTCTAATGCAACTGAACCTCTTCTAACATAAAAATTTATTAGAGAACCTGCTGTACAACAAATTGATCAACCAACAGTTTCTTAGATTGAGGTGACTCCTCAAGTGGAAAAAGAAATTGTGCCTCAAACTGTTGAAAATCCCGGAGAAGTTGATGTGGATGGACTTGAATCTACTCAAACTGTACAACCTACTGAGATTGTTCAAGAGGAATTAGCTCAAGAGGAACCTATATTAGAGGATCTAGTCTTGGAGCAACTCAATGAAAAGAATGACCAGGAAGAGAAACATCCTACTGACATGAATTTATAAGAGAATCATTCTAAGATTCATACTGAAGTTCTTATTGAAAATTTTTATGTCGATGAGTCAGTTCATGACTATGAGGAAAAATCTGTTGAGCAACCAGCGGAGAAAGCTACAGATTAGAGATCTGATGCTCAATATTTTCCTTTAACTTTATTAAATCAAGTTGAGAATCACGCACATGGTGCCTCTAATTCTAAGAATGATCATGCATAGTATTTAATCCTAAAATTTAATAAAGTTCAATCTGAAAATGCTTCTTTAAGAATAGCATTAGAAAAGGAGAGACAAAAATTTCAGAACCTAAAAGATAGTTATGTTTCAAAAATAGAAGTGGAAGTTTTTAAGAAGGAAATATTAGTTGAATTTAGAAAACTAATATTTGAAATGGTAATGAAGTAATATTTGGAAAATTTTAAGATTTTCATGGAGAAACAGTTTGCAACTGTCAGGGATAGTCAACCAGGTACCTCATGTACTTTTCCTGACCTGATAAGGAGATTTCAGGCCATTACAGTAGTAATGAGCAATATTAATGACAAATTGCAGGACTTATAGTGTAACAATGCTCCATTATCTATTCTGATGGATAATCAAAATCATCTTGTTGACCAGATTACCTTAGATGAACCAAGGGTCAGAGTTCTATTGAATAGATTCACAGAGAAGCTAAATCAGTTTATAGAGAAGGAAGATAGGTTACATGATTTTTTTAGAGTCAATTTGATTGAAGATATCCATATGATTTAGGAAGGAAGGGATCTCATAGTCCAGTTAGGCGATGGACTGATGAAAAGGTTGTGACTGTAGATGTCAGAGCTCAAGGAAGTCATTCAGAGGCATTGAAACCTGTTTCCCAAACCTTTTTAGCCCAACCTTGATTCTCATTGTCATTACTGTACATGTAATTATATTTTCAATAAAATATACTTGCATCTCATTTTCATATTTTTTGATTTGTTTTACTGTACAGTCTATGTTAAAATGCTAGTAATCCAATTTCAAATATTGATAAATAGTTTATTATAGCATTTACTTAAGTTCAGTTCTACATTAAAATGCGTTCTATTCCTTCTTCTATCATTCTTTTTGATATCATAAAAGGGGAATAAATATGGATAAACACAACGTTTTTTTATATAAATCTTTTACTCAAAGGGAGAAAATAAAACCTTTTCATTTTAAGGGGAGAAATTTATTAAAGTTTTTAAAAAAAAAGAAATTTTTGGATAAACACAAAATTTTATTTTCTTTATTTATAAAGGAGGAGATATTATTTTACTTTATAAAGAAGGAAAAAATGTAATAATTAATAAATAATTTTGTTAAAATAAAATATTGTTTTTATCTTTTCAAAATTCTAAACTATATACAATTAATTTTGTAAGATAATTTCATTGGTTATTTCATGGGTTTTGTGATCATCAAAAAGGGGGATATTGTTGAGCAAGTGTTGTTTTCAAAAACACTCTATTTTATTAAGGGGTGATCATTGAGAACAATACTCTATCTCTTTATGATGATTTTGATGTTCACAAATACCCTTATTTGTTAATCTAACGATTTTACTTTGAGTATATTTTAGGAAATTCATATTCTTTATTTCTCTATTTTATAATAATATTAAATCATTTAATCCACGTGGAATATTTGACAAAGTGCTTAGAAATTATTTTTGTATATTAGCATGTTCTAGAAACACCGTTCATGCTCTACATGTTCGGAAATCACTTAAGCATGTTCTGGAAACACTATTCATACCCTACATTGAAGAGCGTAGCATAAGGATGGAATCCATCATTTACTTTTCAGGATATTAGAAAAGTATGGAAGAAGAACCCTACGTTTGGAAGGAACCTTACGTTCGGGATATCAGAAAAGTATAGGAGAAGAACCCTAAATTAGTATAGAATGTTATGTTTGTTTCTCAAAAGTATGGTTCATCAACCTTACTTTTGAAAACAACCTTACATTTTATCAAAAATTACGGATCATATACCTTACGTTTAGAAGATGATAAAAGTATGGATCATCAAACATACTTTTATAATCAACCTTACGGATCATGTATCTTATGTTTTGCTAAAAAGGAAAGTATGGATATTGTAATGTATGTTTGAGAGTTGAATAGAAAAGTATGGTTAATCAACCTTACATTGTGAACCTTACGATCAGAGAAGGTATTCTATACAGTTCAACCCTACGTTTGGCATTAGAGATTTAAATTACAACTTTATTGAGCAATGATTTTTATGCAGATCATTAGGCTGATTTCAAGCCAAATTCAAAGCCTGATTTAAAGCACGTCTTTGACTGATTCAAATCCATTTATTTGTGATTCAAAGGATCAATTTAAGAGGATATTTTTATGATGAATATTCAGGGGAGTTACGATTGCTCTGTTATTCAAACATTTGAATATCGCGATTCTAAAGGCGACTTTTGTGGATCTAAATTTTTAAGGAAAAGGATCATCATTATTCTTTATATATCTGTGATATTTTGTATTATAAAAAAAGGGAAAATCATCAAGAAAATATATAACAAGCTCTTGAGTTCTTCACGACTACATTTTTACAGAGTCATTTGAGATTTACAAATCTGCTGCTACTAAGATCTATATAACTCTATTTTTCTGAAGAAGAAGAAACACGTTGAAGATTCACTATTTCTAAATCGAAGATCTTTAGTGGATCCATTGTTATTGGAGTTTTTGAATTTATTTCTATATCTACTATAACTGGATCGACTCAGAACTGACCTTATCTGAAGAAAATCTTTTCTAAAGATGACAATCTATCTACTGTCAGTTGCATGATATTGCAATTGTGAAGATCAACTGGAAAGTATTTCAAGAAAAATAATATTTTTATTTTGAGTAATCGGATTCTCGTACTAATCTGTGTATTTGGTTTTGTGTATAAACCAGAAGGCTCTGTTTTTTAGCCATAACTTGTAAAGGTGTCAACTGCCTGCACTCAGTTGTGGATGGTCTATTGATAAGAGGACCAGATAGTGAAAATCACCAAGCTCATGGAGTAGAGCATTGGTGGAGTGGAATAGGAGCCTTCTGTTCCTTGAACCAATATACATCCTTGCATTCTTTAACTGTTTATTTTCTGCTGCATAAACAACCTTATAAAAACAAAAGGACAAACTCATGATTCACCATGATTCATGAAGAATTTGTAAAATATACAATTCACCCCCCTCTTGTGCATATTTGGTATAACCCGATCCAACAATTATCTTAATCTATAAATGGGATAGCTTAGGTTCAACCTAATTGTCCCCAAAGGATCATATAACATGGATAAATAGTTCATTTAGTGTCAGCCTAATTGAATGAATACCAGCAAACAATCATAAGGATTACATGGTGATGTAAGTTGATAAAGGATTGGTTTTTATAAAACTGAAGTGATTTACCTATAAAATGATATTTTAAAGGGTAATTATTTTGAAATGTAATTTCATAATGAAAATAGATAAAAAATGAATAATTTTGAAAATGGTGATTCTTCAAGTGGTTTTTTACTATATTGGATAGATTCTCTATGTGTTAAAATTTGAAATGTGATGAAATTTTATCATTTATGAAATGTATTTTTTCCCAATGTTTTTAGTTAATTAATGATATCTTTTTTTATGTAAATTGGTTGGTCAAATTAACCTCATAAGTTTGATTACCTATATTTATAGATGTATACTTTTCTATTATCTCTTAGTTTTAGGGTTCCTAGTATGATATATCAAGTTACATGGTGATACATGTTTTGTAATGAGTGTATATATGAGAAGAAAAAAACATGTCATACTTATATTAAGATTTGTTTCACATAATTAAACATAATAACAGACAAATAAATAAAAATCCCATAACCCATAGTTTAGTTACTTTTGAGACTAACTATATATCAAATTTATTTTATGATATAGAGTAAATTTCATAAAATATATTCATCATAATTCATTCACTTTTATAAATATCATAAATAATATTCTTCTTGATCTCCTAGGGAAAACCCGAAATATGGGAAGAGGGTGAGCTCAGACTCTTAGTTAGGGAAAAATTATATTAGTGATTCAAATAAAACATACAATTATATTAAAAAAATTAAATGAAACAATCCAAGATTTTATAGTATGTCTCTTATTAAATTTATTCTCTTTGATATCATACGTTACACAAAACAACGAACTTAAGCAAATGATTAAATATTATTATTTAATTGTGATATTTATAACTTAGCCGTTGGAATGATGGGGATGAATGAGATTAATAAAATTACAAAAATATAGTTTACACATGTTTATAAAATTAATTAATTGGTTATCAATTAATTAGGAATGAAACTAAAATCCAATTGAACATAAAGCATATGTTTTTATAAAAAAAGTATTTTTATGCCCAAAATGATATTTTATCTAAATAAATTTAATTAATCATTATTAGTGAAATAAATTAATGAAATTTATATGTTATATACATTCAATCATTTTATTAAATTTATCCAATAATTTTGATTAGATTAAGATAAAAATAAACCCAATTTTAAGCACAAAAAGTTATATTTTTCTAAAAGGCAATTTTGCTGCCTTTTGATGGAACACCCATTTAAAATCCAAATTATGAAAATTTTATAAGTTTTATTTGAAATAATAAATCTCATTTTTAAATATTAATATAAAAATTATTTTAGGGTAAATTTTGGTATTTTTCAGTAAACTTTCATTTTTTGACGAATAGTGAAAAATACTACATTTTAATTAAAAAATATTTTTTTGCCTAATTTATTTATATAGTTGAATTAAATTTTAAATTTGTTTTAAATTATAATTAGTTAAATTATACATAAATAAATTCAAATTACTTCATTTTAGTCAATTTCACATTGAAATTGTATGTAAAAACATTTCAAACATTTAAACTTTTCACTTTAAAAACCCGTTTTTTCGTTGTGTCTATAAGATTATTTTTAAATATAATTGTTAAAATTATTCAAATTGAATTTATTAAAATGGATTTCATATTTTTAATAATAATTTAAAAATTATGTTGAATGTTCAATTTCACTTTTAGGTATAAAAAACATACCATGGTAAAAAAATTATTTACCGCAATATAGGTAGAATAATGACAGGGGTTAATGTTTAATGGTAAAAGATTAACATACCTAAAAAGTAAAATATTTAATTGTTGTATGAGATGTGTCTCAAACCTAAAAAAACTCTAAAATATTAATTTCCAGCCAAAGTCTTGGAAATTATTACCACCTCAATGTGGTTTTCTTTGACTATAAAATAATCATTATTTTAATCAATTAAATTCACCTCTCCTGAAATATAAATACCACCCATCACCACACCATTTCAACCCAAAAGACTTGAATCTCCATAAATATATACCAAAAACACTCCTCCTCACTCTACCCATATCCACATTCTACTGGTCTCACCAAAATACCAAATTAAATTTCCTCAAGGGCCTCTCAAGGAGGTGATATTCAAGAGGTAAATTTCTCAAAACACATCTCTTATTTTCATTTATTCTTCTACTTTATAAAGATATTTTTAATTAATCAAGTAATAATAATTCAAAAATCATGTAAATACTTTAATTTTATGTTTATAATAGAATATATTATATCCATCCCTTTTATTTCCTCCTCTTATCCAAAGAAGCAAAACTATTGTCTAAGTTATGTCGGTTAATCACCTTCCTGAATAATGTTTTTCTTTATTACCACCTTAATTTGTAGTTATAAAACTATTATTATGGTTAAATAATATTTTAATAAATATATAATTTCCTATTTTATGTTATGTAACTAATATATACTCATAATATTAAATAATATGAAACTAGTTCATGTTTTTTAGAAAAACCGCCAAAATAAACTAATCATTTATCATTAACATTTTATCTAATTAATCACACTCATGTTATAAAAAAATGATATTTATTAACATTTATATTACTGGAAGTTAATTAATACTATTTAATTACAATTCTATAGTGCTAATTACATTTTACAAGAACATCTAGGCTTTTACACAAATGAACCGATCATGAAACCATGAAATGAATGCACCCAATACTAGAAAAATAATGAAATATTATTAATAAATGGGTCATAAGATGTTATAAAATCATCACATAAGGTATTATAAATATTAATATAGTACTTTAATGAGTTAATAAAATTATTTAAACCCTTATACATGAGTTTAAAGTACATGAAACTAAAGGAAAGTGTGAGGTAAGGGTTTTTCTCATCTCACTTATACTTCTGTGAGATATATGTATTATTAATCACTTATTTCTTTTATGTGGTGTATACATTGATATTTTATATATCATATAATTAATCTTATTATATTCATGGTATTAAATGTTTTATTTGATAATTATTACTTTTATGGGCCATACAATTTGACTGATTACAAAGTTGTAAGGGATTTATTAAATCAATTTCCATTCATTGGGTTAAACATATATTTCATTGATCATGTAATGATAACGTTATGTGTGAAATTACATTTGATTATCTCATTTTGTATTTAAACTTGTTTAATTTGTATTTATAATGAATACACATAATAGATCCATTTGATTAACAAAATGATCTTTATAAGGGACTTCGTCTCAATATCCATTCATTGATGCATATTTTGATGTTATACACCCACATTTTTTATGATGTGTATATAAATCCCCTTTTTCATATCATACCATTCTCATGAAATTTAATGTTTTGTTAAATTCAATTCCTTTATGGTATTATAATTCAAATTTTTAAAAGTTGTATGGGACACTTGGATTTAGAAATCTCTTTATAAGTTGATTATTTGACATATAATGAATGCTATTTATGTAAGAAAGGGTGGGGACTATATATAGAAAAGAACCTCAATGCATCAGTAGTATCATGAGATGAATAATGAGGCCAAATTAAATGGGTTTTACCCATAATGATTAAACCATTATGTGTAAGGTCTTAATGGTAGTGGTTCATGTTCTAGATACACGACGTCCAATAATTAAGCATTGCCTACATTCAGAATTCAATCAATATTATCCATGGGATATTCACTATGAAAAAATCTATGGATGAATTTCATTCCCATTTTATTGATTACATCGAATGTGTGTTTAGTTATTTACCTTTTTATACTGATTATGCTCGTTGATTCACTATTTCTTACACTATACATAAATGTTATTGAGAACTCAAGCTCACCCTTATTGTGATTCCTTTCCCTAGGTTATGAAGAAGAGAATTTGAATGAGTTTTTAAGGACACAATTTAATTTTCTTTGTAACGTTCTATGTTTTATTAACAATTTAATAATGAGACCATAAATATATCTGGTTTTTAAGGAATACTAAACTAATTGATCCTTTGGGATGCGATTCCCTGTAATCATGAAAATTTAATAAAGATAGGCACTGACTCTAGGCTACTAGGTTTGGGGTCATTATAGTTGGTATCAGAGGTAGTTTGGTAGAAACCTTGGGAAATAGATTTATAAAAAACATAGATTAGTGAACAAAATCCTATGAATGACTTTGAGGATAAGTATATGTATAGGAAAAGATCATATACATTTTGATAATGACCATGGAAAACCGAGGTTAAACCTAAGGACTCACATATTGAGAAGAAGGTGTCATGAATTAGACATACTATGAGTAATATTTTATGATTATTTGATAGCTCGCCCTAATTATTTTAGTTTGATGCTTACACATTGAATTTTGATTTTTTTCAATGGATGATCTAGAAGGAAATTGATAAGTAGAAAATGTGTTGAAGAATTATTTCACTAATTTTATTATGGTTAGATGAATTATATATTGTCCAAAGAATTTTTTTCATTAAATACGAGTTATAGACACCATCATCGGTTTATGAGTATAATTTTGATCACAAGTTTAAATTCTTAAACTCCATTTTATTGTCTTAGTGATGGATTTTGAGGTAATTAATGACAATTTTGGATATTGGATTTAGAAGGGTAATTTCTTTAGGTATAAAGGATATGAAGGTTAATGTATTATGGAGTTTATAAGGGTAAAAAACACTTTCATTCTTACATTTAATAATTCATTTCATGTTTTAATGACTTTCTTTTATATAGATTAAAGATCTCTCATCAAGATGAAAGGGAAATGATATCACATGAATTTATTATCCCTATTAGGTGATTTAATAATAACTATCAAAAAAATATCTTGTTCAAATTATTTGGAATGATTTTTAAACATCCAAATCACATGAAAGAAACTATTTGACCTATCTAATACATTTTTATTTATTTAAAATTTTAATGGATCATAGAGTCTCTTTTATATGATTTCAAAACCTTAATTTATCTATATTATTTGACAAGGGAAATACCACCTAGGATTTGAATATTTATTTTCTAGAGATACGGGCTTCATGCTGAAAGATAAAGGAGACCTCAATAGCATAAAAGAAGACACTGATTTCTGGATTTAAGGTATGGATTATTTTCTTATTATATAATTATGAAACTTTTTGGGTTGTGAATCATAATGATAAATTTTATATCATTGATTTATAGGGGATAAAACAACAAATCATGGTTAAAGGTTTAATAAGGATGTTGAGTGAAGGAGGTTTTATCATTAATATTATGATATATCATGAGAATCATGAAACACCTAAAGGGTATCCTAAGAAGGTTTTGTTTTCAAAATTTGTAAACATGTGTTATATGGAATCAATACCTTTGAAAAGTGGTGTAGTGAAAAGGTGATAATTTGTTGTAGACATTTATTAAGTTTTGATAAATGTTTGAGGTGCATGTAACCCATAAGTTTAATAAGTGAAAAAGGGTTATTTGAGGAAGAATGAGTTTACTTTTTTGGACATAACTTTAAAGTTAAGTATAACCTTTATGGTTTTTAGGATCATTGATTTTAAATTAATTAAGGGTTATTATATTTTTGGGAATGAAAAATCAAATATATGTGGTAAACTTTGAGGTTAAATTTTTTATTTAATGTTGAATATATTATGGTTATTTTTTGGGACTATTTTAAGGATTATATTAATATAGTTTTAGAAAAATTAAAACTTGTAGGATAGGTGACAATCCATCGCATCCAGAAAGGCCATGGGACTTGAATGAAAAATTGAAGGGTGATAAGGGGGAATCACCTACCAATGACCCACATGAAGTACCAATATGTATGGAATTTTATTTTTAGTTAAATGATTTAATAGATAAAGGATAAGTTTATTTTTTAACCTTATTTAATTAACGTAAATATAATGTTATGAAGTTTTATTTGAGGAATAATGGTTGAAGGGTATTTTGAGGAATATGTGATTTTATGATGGATTTATGGTGATTCATGTTATTTATGTAAATAGATTTCATATCTTGAAGATTATATGTTTAGGTCATGCACATTTTTGGATATAAATATTAAATTTTCCTTGGGAGGTTATGTTATAAAATCCTTTTGATTTTTGGGTTTCAATATTAGGCTAGAATATATTTTTTTACATTTATGGATACTAATTCATTAATGGTCTCACTTGAATTTTGGGTATTACTGTTGAATTTTAAGAGATTAAAGTAGCTTTCTTCGTAGGAAGGTTTCTTTTTTTTTATGAATTATATTATCATATTCTAATAATTTTGGTTTCATTAAATATTTATAGGCTAAAGGAATGACTTCTAGATATTATGATTAATTAAAGTTATTTAGGTATGAAAAATTCAACTTGAATATCCATTTCCCGGCGTAATAGATGAAGTAAAAATTTATCGAAACACAACCAAAGGATAAGATTATTCTTATGACATGGGAAAAATAAAGTATGTTTATTTTCTAAAGTGATTATATGGATAGTAAAATAATATCTCAAATCTTGGAAATGAATTTTGAATGAAAACTCAATTTGTTTAATTTTCTTAATGATAAATAAATGGCCTCTTTAACATATCATAGATTTATGGTTTTGTGATGATAGACTTTTCGATGACCATGTTATCTATCAGTCTTAGTTAGAACTTTATAGTTTTATTTCTCTTACATGTCCCATTTTTCACTTCCCACTAATTTTATACTATTAAAAATTCTAATTTTATGGTGACCTTTGCATTTACCTTTCCCTCTTATTAAGGGGATGTTTTATTAACCCTATTTATAATGTGGGTTTCCCATAAAGGAATTTTCAAGTATCCACCTTTTTTTTCAAAGTGTAATTTCACGTTGTGAGGAAGAAATTTATTAAATGAGGTAAGAATATAACACCCCAAGATTTTACTATATGCATTATTTAAATTGAATCTCTTTGATAGCTTATGTTACATAGAACACCAAACTTAAACAAATGATTAAATATTATTATTTAATTATGATAGTTATCACCTAGACATTGGAATAGTGGGAATGAATGAGATTAAATAAATTATTAAAATATAGTTTACACATTTTTATAAAATTAATTAATTATTAACTAATTAATTATAAATTAAAATAAAAACCAATTTTACATAAGGATGTGTTTTTATAAAAAAAACTATTTTTATGCCCAAAATGGTATTTTATCTTTATAAATTTAATTAATAATTATTAGTGAAAGAAATTTATGAAATTTAAATTTTATATATATTTAGTCAATTTTTTTAAATTCTTCTAATAAGTTTAACAGTGTTATGATAAGAATAAATCTAATTTTAAGCAAAAAAAGTTATATTTTTCTAAAAAGAAATTTTGTCTCCTTTTGATGGCACAATTTATTTAAATCCAAATTATGAAGTTTTATATGAAAAAATAAATTTAATTTTTGAATTATTAATATAAAATTATCTTAGTTTAAAATTCGGGTTTTTTTTCAGAGAAGTTTCATTTTTTAATGAATAGTGTAAAATACTAAATTTTACTTAAAAACTGCCTTTTAGTCTAATTTATTTATATAGTTAAATTATATTTTAAATAGGTTTTAATGTATAATTAGTTTAATTAAATATAAATAAAAACAATTTAGGTAATTGGAGTCAATTTTACATTGAAATTGGATGTAAAAACATTTCAAACTTTTTAATTTTTTATTTCAAAAACCCACTTTTTCATTGTGTCTATGAGATTATTTTTAAATATAATTTAGTTAGTAATATAAATTGAATTTGGTTAAATGAATTAAATATTTGGAATAATAAGTTCCAAATTATATTTTATGTTCAATTTAATTTTTATGTATAAAAAAGTTACCAGGGTAAAAGTATTATTTACCACAGTATAGGAAAAATAGTGACAAGGGTTAAAGTTAAAAGGTAAAAGCTAATCATACCTAAAAATTACAACATTTAATGGTTTTTGAGGTGTGTATAAACCCTATATAGACTTTAAAAAATTAATTTCCAGCCAAAGTCATGTAAATTAATTCCACATAAATGTGGTTGGCTTTAAATATAAAATAATCCTTATTTTAATTACTTAAACCCACCTCCCCTCAAGTATAAATACCACCCCTCACCACCCCATTTCGACCCAAAATCCTTGAATACACTCATTACCGCCTTCATGGATAGTCATTAAACTATTATTATAGTTAAAAAATATTTTAATAATTATATTATATCCTATTTCATGTTCTTTAACTAATATATACTCATAATAATAAATAAAATGAAACTAGTTCATGATGTTCAGAAAAACCACCAAAAATAAACTAATCATTTATTGTTAACATTTTATCTAATGAATCGTTCTCATGTTAGAAACCAAAATGATATATTGGAACATTTATAATAATGGGTGTTCATTAATACTATTTTATTACACTTCTAGAGTTGTAATTTCATTTTACAAGAATATCCATAATTTTACACAAATGAACCGACCATGAAACTGTGAAACAAATGCACTCGAAACCATGGAAATAATGAAATATTATTAATGAATGGGTCATAATATGTTGTAAAATCAAAAAATAAGGTATTATTAGTGTTAATTTAGTTCTTTGATGTGTCAATAACATTATTTAAACAATTATATATTAGGATAAAGTACGTGAAACAGAAGGAATCACGAGGTAAGGTTTTTTCTCAACTCACTTTTACTTATGTGAGATATATGTATTATTCACCACTTATTTCTTTTGTGTGGTATATATAATACAATTTGATATATCATATCATGAATCTTAATATATTCGTCGTATTAAATGTTTCATTTTATAATTATTACTTTTATAGGGCATACGACTCAAATGATTACATAGTGGTAAGGGATTTCTTAACTCAATTTCCATTCATTGGGTTAAAATTATATTTCACTGATTATGTCATCATAAAGTTATACATGAAATACTTTTTATTATCTCCTATTTCATTTCCACTTGTATTATGTATATTTACAAAAAATATACATAATCTATCCATTTTAATGATGAAATGATATTTTCAAGGGACTTCATCTCAACAACCATTCATTTAATCATATTTTGATGTTATACACCCACATCCCTTTATGAGGTTTTTATATATCCCCTTTGAAATATCATATCATTATCATGTTATTTAATATCTTGTTAACTTCTATTCCTTCATGGGATTATGATTCAAATTTATCAAAGTGGTATCAGACACTTTGATTTAAAAATATATTTCTAAATCATTATTAGATATATAATGAATGATTTTGATGCAAGAACATGTGGGGAACATATATAGAAAATCCACTTGATGCATTGGTAGTCTCATGAGATTAATAATGTGGCCAAATTAAATAGGTTTTACCTAAAATAATTAAACCTTGTTATGAAAGGTCTTGATGGTAGTTTTTCACGTGCCAGATGCATGAAGTCTAATAATGAATCATTTCCTACTTCCATAATTCAATCATTATTATCCAGAGGATTTTCCCTAGGAAAAAAACTATGAATTCATTTCATTATCAGTTTATTGATTAAGTGGAATATTTTTTCAGTTATTTACCTTTCCATATTTATTATGCTCATTGATTCATTATTGATTCCATTATACTTAACTCTTACTGAGAACTCAAGCTCACCTTTATTTTGTTTCCTTTCCCCAGGTTATGAAGAAGATAAATTTGAATGAGTTTTCAAGGATGTAGTTTACTTTTATTTATTATGTTATATGTTTTATTACCAATGTAATAAGGTAATCATGTATGTATATATTTATTAAATACTAATAAACTAATCAATCCTTTCATATGCGATTCCTTATAATCATGCCAATATACTAAAGAAAGCCACCAAATTCGGGCTACTAGGGTCAGCATTGTCACATTACCAGAATATCAATATTAATTAAATGACTTGGTTAATGGAATAAGATTGTGAAAAAAATAAAATAATCGTAGATCAAGGAAAAGGAATATAAAACTAAAAATAAATCACTATAAAATCATAATATATAGAATAGGTCAATAATATTTTATCCATAATCATAAAACATGGTAATATAACATAGAAATGTGGCACATTAATAAGAATAAAAAATCATAACATATTTTATGACCCTCTACCATAAAAATCATAACATAGTGTATTTTACATCAATTCCCACATCCCATAAAATAATAGATTTTCCATCACACCCTCATATCATAACAAATTGGATTGGTCATCATTTTTGTTTGATGAATTTGATTTGGAGGTTCAGTTGATGGCAATGTGGCATCGTGGCACCATTTTGATCTCCTGGTGGTGCTTTACCCAACTTCCCATGGATGGATTCAGACTTTAGTGAGGGTGCATCCACAGTTCAAATCTCTGCATATCCATGCCCAAAGTCGTGTTTTTGTTTCAATGCAGCTCGATCCCCCTCATCGGTGACACTTCCTTAGTGTGGTGTTGGACCATTCAGTCCTAGGTGATAATGGCTCAACTAAATGTTCCTTGGTTCATCTTCTGGTGGCTTATATGGTTACAGTGGTAGTGGGTGTGTGGAGCATGGTGGGGTTCATCTGGGAGCTTATCTTGATGGATATTTTTCTGTAGATTTCGGTTGGTTTATGATCGTTATGTGGTTTGGGTGATTCTGCTTCTTGTTGTGGTAGGACATTTATGCAGGGTTGGTTTGTAGCTGGACTTGATCGCATGGAACATGACCAGAAGAGGATTCAGATTTTTTGGTTCATCTTTCCAGATATTTTCATATTTGGTTATTTGAGAGGGTATGACGTTTTCCGTCAGATCGGGCCTGTGCTTTGACATAGGAAAATTTCTTGCTGAACTGCCATGAAAAAGTGGAGGGTTTTTTCATGATCAAATTCTAGGGTGGGGTAACTCCATGTTGTTAGTCTGATTTTTTCTCTCTTCAACCTTCAGGTCCTATAATGTCCTATGTCCTTGAAGTATGGGTTCTCCCCTTATTCCCTTTAAAGAGAGTTTATTATCTTTATAATAAAAAAATTTGAAGGCCTTCGGGCCGTTGGTTGGATGGATGGATAATCTAAAATCTTGGTAAGGGGAGGAATAATAAGGAAGAACATGAGGCATGGATAAATATATGTGTACGGGTGGGAATAATCATGATCATCATATCATAAGAATATGTTCATCAACATATTTATATATAATCACTTGAAGGAGACATGGAATGTTTCTTATGGATAATAATGAAACATCATAATCAACCTAGACAATACCCACACATATAATTTGAAAAAATATAGTATCATGTTCACACCTTACATATACACACAAAAATCACTACATATAATGTGAATATAGAGAGGAACATGTTAAATCATAATAATATCATGATACATATCAATTTAACCAATATATTGGAGCGATATATTTTTTATATCCCAACAATCACATTATAATATGCTTACAATAATGGATTACAAATAGAATGGAAAACTTATATCAATAATATAAATGAAGTGAACCAATGTGAAAAGAATTAGTTTTATTGTTATTTTATAAGGAATATTTCAAAGAGTTAACAATGAGAATCCCATAATAAAAAGGCATAATATCAATTTTTAATTTAAATTGTTTAATTAATAAATAAAATATTATAGTTATATAAAAATATAATAATAAAAAAAGAAATAATTAATGAGAGAATTTCTAAATGAACACTTTATAATTAATCATTAAGTTAGATAATAATTAATCCCAAAAATATATGAACATGAATATCCATATAATAAGAAAAAGGGATTAAAATTAAATGGACTTTATAATGGATTATAGAATAACTATAGATTAAATACAGTGAAATAGAATATAAACATAAAATGAAGAGTCAGGTTTGAGATTCATCTAACATTAGGTATCATTTTATTTCATCACACTTAAACCTCATGTATATTCAAAATTTTTATATTAAAACATGAATATATAATTGTATAAAATTTATTTAGGTTACTCTTGATCAATTATAATTATTAGAATATATTTATTAATTCAATTATTCAGTATGAAATGGATGATGACTTGTTTATTTTAATTATCCTATTTTGTTTCAATTTAAATCTTTTGATTCATTATGATTTATCCATTAGTAAAATTACCCACGAAAACCTAAAAATATATAAAATTAAATATCTATACATTTTAAATATTTAATACTAATCGTCCACAAATGCGGTGATAGTTATTTAATTGAAAATTTCCTTATAGTCCATTAGATAATCGTTAACATAACGTGTAAAAAGAGGAAACACTAAACAATATACATACAATATAAAAAGTAAATAGTAAAAATATGGTAGAATAAGAAAAATTATTTATATATAATCCACACTAACCAACTATATAGGTGGTGATATATTAATAATTAACATTTTCCTTATAGGTGGTAATTTGACTATTAAAAAGACTTTGTTAAAGAGAGCGAGAGTGATAATATACATATTATAAATAGTTCTTAATAAATCTATAATATCATATTAACATTTATATGTTGTTTATGTACTCTCTAATTAATTGGTTAAGTATTTTTTTAGAATAGTTAGTGGTAATATAAGTAAAAGAGAAGGAAAAATCTAATGGATAAGGCTGGATGGGTTAACTCTTTCTTTGAAATTAATCTATTGATAAGAACTTAATTCCTTGGAGGCTTGGATTTGGATGATAGTAAACTGTATATCAAAATAATATACGGGTTAAGAGAAGGTAATTAGAAGATATTAGAAAATGAGAAGGATTTGGGAATTGTTTTTCCAAAGTAAAATTTTAATAGTGGTCTTCTTTGACTTTATAAATTATATTTGATTAAAATTTTATCTTTTAATGACTTACAAACCATTCCAAAATCAATTTACCAATTTTTAAAAATGAATGTAATAAGAAATAAAAAATGAAAAAATGAATTATCATATTAAACAAATTTTTATCCAATAAAGTAATTTTATAACATATTAGGCCAATATTATGTCATTACACATATAGTATTTGAAAAACTGTATTTATGTTATTCATATATGTAAATCCTTGAATTTTTTTGTTCATGAAAAAATTAATGTTTCCTTGATCTTATCTTTGTTTTGGGTTCAACCTTATTTGGGAGGGGCCTTAGAGCCTTTTATAAATCTTATGTAAGTTTAAGTGTGGTTTTAGTGACTTTACTGGCTAAAATAAGAAAAACCATGGCATAGTGGAAGCCGTGGTGGTCCCTATAGTGTAAAATGGTTTTCTCATAATAAATAGGCTATAGTTGCATGCTATTTTTTAGTCTGAGAACACCCAGACTACCAATAGAAAATGGTTCAAGCTATTTTAGCACTGAGTTTTTAAAGGGAATGATATATATAAAAAACATGTTGTCTCCTAGAACCACACCATATTTTATACCATTTAATCCTTAGTACATCCAAGAACCACTATGGCCATGGTAAAAGTTGTTTTGGATTTGTAAAAATATTGAAATAGTTGTTTAATTTACCAAACTTTTTGGATCATGACATAACCTAAGTAGATATAAATAAATGGTTTTTATTTTGGGATTTAACACATTATTAATCATTTATGACCCCCTTTTAATCGAATTGACACCTGATTATAGGTGATTCTCCACATCCCTATATTTTTTATGCATTTGAAGAAAAATTAGAGTGTTTTATTTTCTATTCCATCAGCCTTAGTTTTAATTTTTTTACATAAATATTACTCTAACTTTGAATTATTTAAATCCCTCTACCATCCTCTTTGTTGAAGTTTTGAATTTGGGTGCTTTAGTGAAGGTTTTTGGAGATTTCTTCATATTGGTATAAACCTTCATTATCCCTTCTTAGATTATCCAAAATTGGACTATTATAGATACTTCCATATTATTTTCTATAAAATATGTGGTTTTAATCAATGTGAATAGAAAAAAATCATTTTTTATGATCGGTGGCATTCATTGACATCTTGGTGGTGACTTATTCTCTTATCACTATCCAAGAGAAAAAGATTATTCTATCGTCAACCAAATGTGGATCATAATTTCATTGGTAGTCATTATTGGGTGCGTTATGTTCTACCAATTGTATTTTTATTTATTATTCTATGTTCTAGAAACCATATCATTTCATATGAACCCGGTTTCAAGTGTTCTTGTCATGTGATCTTGATCTAGTTAGTGTGAGAACATGTTTCAAGAGACTAAACCCTTCATAAACCTTGATGTCGATGTTGAAAACTGTAAGGTCAGAAATTCCATACAATTTGGGGAACCCATATACACATGTTTTCCTTGGTATAATTATTATGTTGGAAAACATTGATGAAAATTCTTGATTGTGATCACTTGTGGGTGTTTGTGCATGTATCCCATTGGACCTGCCATGATACATGATTCCATAAGATTTTATTTATCCTGTTTATCATATTTGATGATGATCACATGTATATATGTTGCTAATTTATTCTAATGATGATATCATTTGATGGTGTGTTGTACCATGTTATTGAAATTACCTTTCCATATTAGGTATCATTCTTGGTGCTTGGAATAGTTGTAACCTCATGAAATGTTGGTACTTTAGAGGGCGAGTCTACATGACTTGCAATGCTGGTGATGATGGACCTAAGAACAAGGTGGTAACAAAATGGTATCAACGAAGGTCATGTTGAGGATGCATTTGATGCCTAGAGTTATTCCAAGTACCATGTTATGCGATGCCTAATGAAATTCCAAGTAGCACACTCAATTCCTAGTATTATGTCAAGTAGAATTATATACTTGATTCCTAGGGAATGACAAGTTTCATGTATGCATGATTCCAGGAGGGTTCCATGCGATAGATTCACAAGCCCCATTGATATTTTTGGTTACATTTGATGTTTCCTTATTATCTTTTGGCATAAAGCCGATATATGTACAACCATGGGTTTAAAACATCATAATTAACACAAGAACACTTTGTATGTGATTTTATGATTGTTATGATTTTTTAAGAACATATTATAACAAATTTATACACATGTTATACATGTTAACTTTTGTTAAGTAATCATTGGTGGTTTCCTACCAAGTTTTATTACTGATACCCTATATGAGAATTTTGGTGTAGGTGAATACACCGTGTATAGGGATATAATGAATGTAATGGGGAACATGTAAGAATTTTGAGCTGAGGAGCATAGAGTATGGATGGTTACTAAGATAGACTCTTAGAGTATTACCTCATTTTTCTTTTTATATAACCTACTCTATTTATACAATGGGTTTTTATTCCACCTTGGGAAACAACTTATTTATTATTTTTATGAAATTATGATTATATATTTTCCACATGTTACCCTATTATATTTTATTTTTATTTTTCCAAGGATATAAACTGAGTGTATAGTCTCCCCACTGACAGACTTGGATTCTCATTACAAGTCTCCAGACTCTTGCATATGAGGAGGTACACATGAGAACATGTGTCACTCTGATTCAGACCAAGTGATTCAAGTCAGGTCATTAAAAAAATGGAATTATAGCATAGTTTTATTACATTTTTTTGAATAACCTGAGACATGGTAGAAAAGAGATGGTTTTTGGGACTCGGGTAGGGGAGTTTCCATGTGCATGACTAGTACATCTGTAATGGACCCCTGAGTTATCATTGAAGGTATTTATGTTTTAGTTTTATCATATTTTGGTTTTCTTCAAGAAATATAACTATGAAAGTAGAAGGACATACAATATATATAATTTTTTATGTTACATAGTATTTTTTTTAAATTTAATTCCTTAATGCATACTATCTGTGTGAGATAGACATATATTTATGACTGGGTGATATATCTATTTTCATGTTTTTGAGATATATCTACCATTATTAATTATTTGAACTTACTCATGTTACTATGTTTGATATATATATATATATATGTATATGTGTGTGTGTGTGTGTCACTATGAATAACATTCATGGATGGAGAACATTGATTAGTTCTTGGAAGGACATACCTTGGGTTATAGGTGGACTTCTAGGGAAACCTTTTTATGAACCCATACACTACTTATGAATTCTATTAGATATTCTAATGTTTCCTTAGTGTTATAGAATATTTCATCTCATAGGTGACTAATGGGATCACCGGCTAGCATGGGTTAGGATGCTCTTCCCAGGGAGGATTCCCCTTCTCCTACTCTAGTAGCACAAGAAGTATGTTTACCTCATCTTGGAGTCCCCCCTCTTATTCCTACCTAGGGAGGAGGAGTGTGAAGAACCATGGTTGACCACTCTAATGAATTTTAGGTCCAACATCCCACAACCTTTCAGGTAACTGGTGGACCATAATTTGATGAGTATAGAGTTGAAATTATCAAGTATATCATCAATAACATTGAGAAACTAGTGTAAATAAAGGTCAAGATAGTATAATTCATGTTGTAGGGTCCATCCATGTAGCGGTGGAGTGTAACAGGATGTGATGGTTGATGTGAAGGTCTCACCTTGGAGGCTTTTATGGAGTTTTTAAGGGTTTTCCCCGACATATTGAATCTTGACTAAGCATATAATTTCTTGGAGCTATAGTAGGGTTCCATTATAGTTTCTAATTACTATTATAATTTAACTAATATTATTATCCTTGGTACTATTTTGTATGGAAATGAAGATCAAAAGGTTAGAATGTTTGAGATTAGTCTATATTCCAATATTAAATAATAGTTCTAGAGAATCATCCCAACATCATACCTAGAGGATCTGTGGAAGTCCATGACCATTAAGAAGGTATTATAGGATGATCAAGTAGTTGATATTATTATAAACTTATGTTATCAGTCAAGTGGTGATTTTAAAACTACCATGTGTAATTCTTCCAATGATAGTAAGAGTAAGACCACAAACATGCAATAGAGTAGTGGTATATAGGTAGAGTAGAGTCTGGAATCATGACCCCCTTTAGAAGGAAATCCACAGTGATTCAATTGTGGAATGTTAAGGCACTAACACAAGGTTGGAACAAAACCATAGAGCTAGTGATGAAAATGTAGAAAGATAGTACATAATCAATAGTTCTATAATAGAGAGTTGAGGTAGAGGTTCCACAATGGTGCAATATATACTTGATCTTCCACCAAGGGATCTAAGCAGGGTCCACAACAACATGCCCAGATAACGAGGAATCATGCAAGTCATGGACATGTTCAAGAAGATGAGGAAGTCCACATTTATGAAGTGGATCAGATTCAAGAGGATGATGTTGAGAGATAATCTACTATATTGGGATGATATTGAACACATTTACATTATCTTCTTCCATTTTGATATTAGTGCTTCTTATTCCTTTATTTCTGAAAAAGTTACCACTAGACTTAAATTACCATTAAAATTTTATTTTGAGTTGCATTCTCTTAATAAACCATTTGGAATTAAAGTGGATCATCTTTGGTGATACTTAGAGTGTCTCATAATCATCTTTAGTTATAGATATCAGTGTTATTTTATGATTCTAGAGATGATGATCTTGAATGTGATTCTTGGAATGGAATAATTGACCAGTTTCTGATAGAATATTGATTTATATTGGAGAAAATAATCATTAAATTCACAAAATAGAGAGATATATGCGATCAAAAGAAAATATGAGTTGGGAGAAATTAGAGTTTTCCCAGAAATGATTCATCTCATGATGGTCACAATGAAAACTATGAGCCTGTATCTATCATTATTATTGGTCAGAATATATTACTCAAGAGGGGAGGGGTGAATTGAGTAACTATAAAAATTTCTGTAAAAATTATTTCTAAAAATGTTTCCCCAAATATTAAATACAACCCAGTTAATCAAGGTTATACTGTTATAAGAGTCTGACTGTTTAAGTTACTTCTTAGAATATTGATTAATTCTCAGTAATCTTAATTGGTGTTATTAATATTATTTTTGAAGTTATTCTACTAAGAAAAGACAATTATAACTTCTTTCCAAGACTAAATATCAAAGTAAAATTAATGATTTCTGAATTATATAGTAAGGAAATAAAACAAAGAAGACTAATTTAAGCAGCACAATGGATATGAAACAAGTGGTTCAGTCTCAAGTTGATACCTAATCCACTCCACTTGGTGATCACCTACCACCAAGCAGTTTATATAAATAAACATTGATCCACACCCTGGATTAGGGTTAACAACAGTGCACAGACTATCCAGGTCACACAGGAACCTCTTCCACAGTCTTCATGGGTACAAAATAACCAGGCCACATAGTGACCTCTTCCACACTTATTAGTGGGTATACACAAGAGTAAAAGAGAGGTTTGAGTAAGAATATCTTGTATCCTTTAGTTTAATGTAGGAGAAAAAGTGTGTTTTTCTACAAGTACACACTCTACTTGAAAGGTAATAAACAGATACACAACAAAGCAGAAATATAGAGATGGGTTTATAAATGCACTAAGTGTTAGTGTTTACAGCTTTGTACTTCTTGAGATGAAGTAGATGCAGATCTCGAGTCCTCATTTTTAAAACAGAGTGTCTCAATTCAGCTTGTGTTCATCATGAGGTTCAACCAGAGCAAAGATGTTCTCTAATCTTCAAATATTCTTCATGTGTTCTTCAGTAGTGTTGAGTTGCATGCAGTAGGACTTTTTTTCCTCTAAGTGTGTTCTTCATTTTTGTGCTCATGACCTTGATTTTTGTTTTGTATCGTGCACATTTGATTCTTGTCCACACTTCGCTTTTATCTTGGAATTCATGTGTTGGAGCTGATAGGTTGCATGTATTATGCACCTCGTACCTCATACTGTCTGATGATATGTCTACAAAGAAACATTAATTAAGTCAGTGCATTAAAATCATCAAATATGACTATTAGAAATTAAATTTAAAGATGACAAAAAAGTTTAAGAAATGGTGTCACAGTCAGTCCTGAAAATGGTGTCTTCTTCACATGGTGTCTAGATTGATCACTATGTCTGAGTGTCATAGTGCCTCATGGTCACAGTGTCTTGTTTCAATGTGTCTTACTTCATGGTGTCTTGTTTCAGGGTGTCTTGTTTCACGGTGTCTTGCTTCACGGTGTCTTGTTTCATGGTGTCTTGCTTCATGGTGTCTTGCTTCATGGTGTCTTGTGGTCACGGTGTCTGCTTCACAGTGTCTTAGTTCATGGTGCTAAAAAGACATAGCCAGTGGCAGACTCACGGTGTCTCATACTTTTCAATGTAACTGTGTTCAGACTTAAGCAATGATGATAATAGAATGGATTAGACTTAATCATTTGTCAAAGAAGGTATTATGAGAGTAAATCAGAGATAGTATAAATTAATTAAACTGAATGTAGAGCAATTAAGATCTTGAATGGATCTTCTTAAAGCATGAGCATACTTTAAACATTAATACACATGATTTGATATAATTTACAGAGGTTAACTAGGTTGAATAATATTTGTGATCATTAAAACATGATTAATACATGAGGAGTCCAACAATATCCACCTTTTTGATGATCACAAATCATATAAAGTTAAAGATGTATACTGGATTAAACTATAGAGATAAATGGATAACATATATAAATTATGGCTAACATATATAAATTTCTCCCCCTTTTGGGATTATCAAAAATATGGAATAAGAGAAGTCAAAAAATGCACAATCCATTAATAGAAAATAAGGTTCAGTACAACAAGAGAGAAATAAAAAAGCAATAGAATTCCTATCAAAAAAGAGAGTAATCACTATTCTTCTTCAGGGGTTGGCCTTCTCTTTGACTTTAGCAGTAGTGGAAGAAGAGGAAGCCATAAGGGAAGAGGATGAGGTAGAAGAAGGTAGAGAGGTTGTTGACAAAGAGGGTAAAGGAAGGCCTTCAAAGATTGATAGAGCCAAAGTAGAAGTAGTAGAAGATCTAGGCAGTTGTTGATCGATAATCACAGGCCTGATCTGACTTTGTGCTTGGCCAATAGAGATAATGGTTGAGGCTAGGGTAGAGGTGAAGGTAGGAATCCCAAGTCTGAGAGGTGCAGCTGCTAGAGAAACAATGGCTGTACTCTGGACATGAAGATAGGGCCTTAGAAGTTTGATGAAATCTATAATGATCTCTCCACCATACTGCATGGCTTTCTCAAAGTCATCCTTGTTCTCCATAAAATTTTCCAACAATCGAGTAAACTCTGTAAGCTTCTGAACTTGGGTCTTAAAATCTTGAGTCACATGAGGAATTTGCAGATTTTCAACAAGATAATTGAAATGGTTTGTCATATCAATATTAAAGAAGATTCTGTTGAAGTAGAAATCCACTTTCTTGGAAATCTCTTGCTGAGAATCATTAGCAATTTTGGAGTGGATTTGTACTAGGTCAAGAACTCTATAATTTTTCTTGAAAACATTATATATAGAATCCGTATTGAAACCATTGAGTACATTCTGAATCTCTTCTTTGACTATAGTTCTGAGCAGATCACTATTCAAGGAGGGTTTATAGGATTTACTAGATTCTTTAAAGGCATTGATAGCTGTGGTTAGAGATTTGAGTTTATTCGTCACCTTTTTAAGACACCCTATATACTCACCTGTGATTTTATTAAGATTGGAAACAATCTCTCTCATTTACTTCACAATTTGTTTATTCCTTTTAGTGAACTTTTCATATAAGGAGGCTAGATAAGGTTGAATCTGAGACACAACAACCTATGGGATTTGAGGAGCAAAAGGTTTTATAGGAGGAGAAACATGCTCAGATCTTGAATGCAGCTCTCTCAGCATGTCTTCAACCATACTTCATAGGATCTTCACTTCATTACTAAGAAACTTATTTTCAACTCTTACTTCCTAAATCTCATGAAGCATCTTAGGTTATATTTTCCAAATTATCTTTTCCAACAATAGTGAGGCATCTCTATCACTTAAATTGGTCACAGGAAGAGGTTGGGTATTCATGAGTTTCTCAACTCCAGTCAAGAGGGAAGCACCAAATTTCTTCAGATCATCCTTACTCATAAAATATGGTTGTTCAGATAAAGGTTCCGAAGTAGGGACTGGTACAGGCTCAGGTTCCTTCTCAAGTGCAATATTGGAGACTGATTTCAATTGGAATATAGAGGAAAGATCAAGTCTGGTTGCTGTAACCTACTGAGAGTCATCCACATCATAGAAACTGGGAAATTTATACTGAGTGTCGATAGGACTTGACTCAGTTGGATGTGAAGCTTCAATAGACTTGAGATTTAGGGTTTTCTCCCCCTCAACAGGTGCCTCCTTCTCAGGACTGAGAGGCTTAGGATCTTGGTCTAATTCTACAGACTCATCTTTAAGTTCCACACTCATTTCTTATCTAGCCAGCTGAAAAGCTAGCTCCATCCATTCTTCAGCTGAAGCAATGATTTTAAGAACAGATTGTTCCACTGGGAGTTCATCAATATTGGTTTCTTACATAAAAGGTTGATGTTCCACTATAGGCTCTTATATTGTAGGCTCTTCCATGGAATTCTTTTCAGGTTCTTTTGCAACTGATTCTGTTACAGCTTCGGGTTGAGTTTCCAGATTAATAGCTTCTTTAGGAGCAGGGACTTCTTCTTCAATAACTATATGAGGAATAGTAGTCCTGTCTTCCTCAACAATAATATCTTCCCTAGGTGTCACTTCAGCCTCTTCTTCCTCTTCTTCAGGAAACTCAATAATATCATCTGGTTCCAAACCAGGATCAGAAATATTTCTTAGTCTTGAGGGATAATCCACCGGATTGAATTTCTCATAAATTCTATCATTTTCTTCCACCCATTCCTTTTTCCAAGTATTATAGTTAATCTTAATTCTCTTGATATTGGATTTTGAGATATAGTACTCACATTCCTTAATAACTTCCTCATTAGGTCCAACCATACCTTTGGTAAGAAGCATGGCTGAGATTAACCGAGAGTAAAATAGTGAAGTTGACTTAGATGTGACTTTGATCATCTCACACATATGATGAATGATGTACTTTCATAGGTTTATCTTATTCCCATTTTTCATAAGGTGAATAAAAAATACATCTTGATATTTTAAAACAGAAAATCACCTTTTCTGGGACTGACCAAATTCTATATAAACTTGAATAGAAGCCTTGATTCTCCATCTAATTCAACAACAATGGCTCTCCTCTAGGTTCCATTTTCAGTTAAGGTTTTCAGGGCATCTTCTAAATCAAAAAATTCAGTTGAAGGTGGAGGTCCTCTCTAATAATCCTCAAAGATTATTTTATGAGGTATCCTAAGGCATGCATCCCATAACCTTGAAGATAATGAGCATCTCTGGCCACTGACCCAGCTTCTTACAATATAACTATCACCAGAATTGAAATAGAACTATACGTACTGGTAAAACTGAGCCACTAACTTAGGGTAGATGGGTATATCTTCCTTTGAGAACCACTCTAACCAGCCTTGCTGTTCTAACAATTTCAATACGAGAGACTTACTAGACAGAAGACATTTGGGGAAAATCTCTTTCTCAGGTACACCAACGCGGTTTACCAGATTCAGATTTAAAGGTCCTTAGGGTGTTAGCTTAGGTGCAATATTCTTCTTCTTCGAGCTGTTCTTATCAGGTGTCGACGATGACGAACATTTCATTCTTGGCATTCACTAAAGGTTCGAGTGAGAGAAGGGTTGTAGGGATGAAGAAGGGTTCTAAATGAGTAAGTAGAAAAAACCTCGAGTGAAGAATCAAGTGATACTTTATTTATTTTATCATTTAGGAATACCAAACGTCACAAAAATAAAAATGTGGGAAAATAAGGAAGGGAAAAGAATAATTACCATGATATGGGTTTTTATAGAAAAAAATTATAAAGAATGCTTACGTTGAGAGATTAAACGTATGTTATCGTGAAACAGTGAATGAGATTCACGATGAGTGTTATGGTGATACAATAATCACAGAATACTAACTATGAGACCATATACATGAACTTTACAGTGATATAGTAAACATGAGAGAAAATAACTGAGTATTATGGTGAGATAGTAAGCTGAGCAACCATAATCATGAAATAGTAAAGTATAAAACAGTAAGATATCAAATAGTAAGACCTAAAACTGTAACAAGTAAGGTATCTATTTGATATTTATCATGCCTAGTTCATGTATTATGTAGTCTATTCTCTCATAATTTAATGGTTTGGTGAATATATCAGCAAGTTGATATTCATTACTAATGAATTCCAAAGTGATATCACCTTTTTGATAATGATCTCTCAAAAAGTGATGTCTTACATCATTGTGATTTGTCCTAGAATGTGAAACATGATTTTTTAAGATGTTAATAGCACTTGTATTGTCACAATTTATAGGTACATGTCAGAATTGATATCCATAATCTAGTAATGTGTGTTTCATCCACAAAATTTGTGCACAACAACTGCCAGTAGCTATGTATTGAGCTTCTATAGTAGACAATGAAAAAAAAATTTGTTTCTTACTACACCATGATACTAGTGACTTGACTAAAAGGTGACATGTTCCAGAGGTGCGTTTTCAATCTAACTTACAACCACGAAAGTCAGCATCAGAATAACTAACTAATTAAAATGATTGTCCATTAGGATAAAACAGTTCTAGATTGGGTGTATGTTTGATGTATTTGAAAATTCTCTTTACAGTATTTAAATGAGATTCCTTAGGATTTTCTTGAAAACTAGAACAAATACACACACTAAACATAATGTCTGGATGACTAGAAGTTAAGTAGAGTAAAATTCCAATCATTCCTCTATAAGTGGTTTGATCAACATATTTTCCATCTTCATCAAGATCCAACTTACAAGTGGTACTCATGAGAGTGTCACTACTTTTAGTGCTATCCAATCCAAAACATTTTAGAAGATCTGTAGTATATTTACTTTGAGTTAAAACAATTACGTCATTATTTTGAATGTTTTGAAATCCAAGAAAGAATTTTATTTCACCCATTAAACTCATTTCAAATTTTTTTTTTCATCATTTTAGAAAAATCAACACATAAATAATTCTTTGAAGATCCAAAAATAATGTCATATATATAGATTTAAAAAACTAAAACATCATTAGAAATTATTTTTATGAAAAGGGTAGGATCAACTATTCCTTTTGTAAAACCTTTGGAAATAAGAAAAGTACTCAATCTATCATACCAAGCTCTTGGAGCTTGCTTTAAACCATATAAGGCTTTTGATAGTTTAAAAATATGATTTGGAAAATGAGGTTTTGTAAATCCAGGAGGTTGTTCAACAAAAACATCCTCAGTTATATACCTATTTAATAATGAACTCTTAACATCCATTTGATATAGTTTGAAATTCAAATGTTCAGCATAGGAAAGCAGGATTATGATGGATTCAAGTCTGGCTACTGGTGGAAAGGTCTCCTCATAGTCAATTCCTTCTTCTTGAATATATACTTGTGAATCTAATCTAGCCTTGTTTCTAACTATGTTACCAGCTTCATCTACCCTATTTCTAAACACCCATTTAGTGCCTATGGTAAAAGTGTCCTTGGGTCTTTCAACAAGTTTCCAAAATATGTTCCTTTCAAACTGATTAAGTTCTTCTTGCATAGACATCACCCAAAATTCATCATTGATAGCATCGTTAATGTTTTTAGGTTCAAGTTTTGACAATAAGACATGATGTTCAACCTGATTTATAAGAGAAGATCTAGTTTGAGTTCCTTTGTCCAAGTCTACTACAACAACATCTAAGGGATGGTTCTTAAGAGTTCTAACATTTCTAGAAAAATAGGGACTAGTAATTTCAGGTTCATAAATAGATTCAGGTTCATTGTGAATTGATTCTAAGGAATTTCCAAAGTTGGAAGTTTTCACAGATTCTTTAACAGAAGAATTTGAGGATTTTGAATTGATGTTCAGATTTGATACATCATCATCCAGATTCTCTAGGATGGTTTTAGGATCATGTGGGTCTGTTTCATCAAATTTGATATGAACAGATTCTTCCACACATTTAGTTATATTATTGAACACTCTATAGGCTTTACTAGACATGGAATATCCTAGAAAGATACCTTCATCACTTTTGGATACAAATTTGTCAAGATTGTCTTTGGTATCAAGAATATATACTTTGCAACCAAACACTTTGAAGTATCTAACCATGGGTTTTATATTGTTACATAATTCGTAAGGGTTCCTCTTAAGAATAGGTCTGATCAACACTCTATTGATTATGTAGCACGCTGTATTGACAACTTCATCCCAAAAATAAATAGGTAGGTCATATTCACTAAGAATTGTTCTAGAAATTTCTTGCAGGGTTCTATTTCTTCTATCTACAACTTCATTTTACTGAGGTGTTCTAGGGGCATAGAAATTGTGACTATAACTATTTTGTGAGAAAAAAGATTCAAACTCTTGATTTTCAAACTCATGACCATGATCACTTCTTAAAGATTTAATTCTAAGTCCACTTAGATTTTCTACAGAATTGGAATATTTGTTAAAATAAGAGCAGAATTTAATTTTTTGATCCATAAAGAAGGTCCAAGTATATCTAGAAATGTCATCTAAAAGAAAATAAACATAGTGACTCCCATTTAAACTAGAAACTCTATATGGTCCAAACAAATCCATGTGAATCAGTTTGAGAGGTTGAGAAGTTGACACTTTTTTTCTTTGGTTTGAAAGAAACTTTGTGTTGTTTTCCCTTTTGACAGGGATTACACACTTTGTCATTTGGAAACTCAAGTTTGGGTAAGTATTTAACTAGGACTTTTCTAGATATATTTCTTAGGGAGTGAACATTACAGTTTCCTAGTCTTCTATTCTAGAGCCAAGATTATTTATGAAATACACTTAAGCATGAAGCATTTTGAGAAGTTAAAGAATCTAAATTAACAGAATAAACATTTTCATTTCTTAATGCAGAAAATACTAATTCATATTTAGAATTAAATAAATTAAAAGCATCATTTTTAAATCTATCATGAAATCCATCATCACATAATTGTGAGATACTAAGAAGATTGTATTTTAATCCATCAATGAATAGTACTTTAGAAATTAAAACTAAGTTAGAGTTACCGATTTGGAAGAGGCCAATAATATTTCCCTTGGTATTATCACCAAATGTGACATGTCCTCCATCTACTTTTATCAGGTTCTTGAAGCATGAGTTGTCTTCTGTCATGTACCTTGATCATCCATTGTCCAAGTTCTATAGACTTCTGCAGGAGCTCTTTAAGTAGATTTCATTCAAAAAGATTAAGCAAAAACAGATTTTGGTACCAATACTTATTTGGGTCTAGTAATATTAGTAATAAGTGCTTTAGGAACCCATATTTTCCTCATAGGTTTCCTATAAGCATTTTATAAAGTATTTAAAAAATAAACTGTATTTGGTCCACAAAAACATGAAATAGTAGAATATGTATCATGGATTGAATTAGTTGATTGAAGTCCAAAACTGGGAGTAAAACTGTATGTCCTAGATTTTGAAACAAAATTTGTTATACTAAGGTTTCTTTTACCAGGTTGATAACCAATTTCGGTGTTATATTTAGGGGAAATTTGTTTTCCTAGCATTTGGGTAAGGGTATTTTTACCATTGGTAAAATTTTCTAAGTCACTCTTTAATTTCTCATTAGACATTTTTAATTCATTATTTTCCTTGAGTTGTTGAGAATTTTTATCCCTTTCAATTGTGAGCTTAGATTTAATAGTTACGGTAAGAGCATGCTATTTCTTTAATGATTTATATTTGTCTTTTAGTTCATTCCATGTTTCCTCAAGCATGTTAAAATATTCAAACATTTCTTTATTAGTCATATTTTTAGAGTCAATTTCATCTTCAGAATAATATGAGTTATGTATAGAAGAGTCCAGTGTTACCTCAGATGTGTTTTTCATAAAACACATATTGGCTTGGTTAGCCTGTTCATCATGTGATGTCTCTGAGTTGCTTGAACTATCCTCAGAAGCACTCCAGGTTGCTTTCATTGCCTTTTTGTACCTTCTGTCCTTGTCCTCATATTTCTTTTTGTACTTGAGATTTGGATAGTCAGCCTTTATATGTCATTTGTGCTTACATTTATAGCAGACAATTTCATCAGTGTTGTCACTTTTTTTCTAGTCATTTTTCAAGTTTCCTTTTTTGTCATATTTTCCCTTGAAGTTAGGGTTTCTGAAAAAGTTATTCTTTTTGTAAAATCATTTGAATCTTCTGGATAGTTGAGCCATATCCTCATCACTATCAGGTGATGATTGTTCACTAGTGGAGCTTTCTATAGAAGCTTCCAGTTTCCCTTTGTCTTTGTGCTTAGAATTAGTGGTCTTAAATGTAATAGATTTCCTCTTTGGTTTATCCTCCTCTTCATTGTTGAATTTAAGATCTTCCTCATACATCATCAGTTTCCCAATGAGTTATTTTACAGGTATTTTTCTGATGTCGCATGATTCTTTAATATATATAGAGGTTCCCCTCCATATATTAGGTAGACATCTAAAGATTCTCATGATCTGTTCCTTGGAAGTGACTTCTCTTCCAAGTGAAATCATTGTGTTGACAATCTCATTGAACCTAAGATACATATTAGAAATAGGCTCATTAGGTTTCATTTTAAAATTATCATATTTTATAGTACAAGTATTAAGTCTAATTTCTTTTACACTAGATGTTCCTTTATGTGAGACAAATAAGGTATCCCAAATTTCATGGCCAGTCTTATAAGAAGAAATTATATTAAAATATTCATCTCCTAAGGAGTAGTTTAAAGAATTCATAGCTTTGTAGTTGTTATTATAGACATTTTTGGTAGGTTCATCCCATGTGATTCTATCATTAGCAGGAATTTTTTATTCATCTATAATGGATGACCAAATTTCAAAACTCATACTCTCTAAATGCATTTCATTTTAATTTTCCATTGAGCATAATTGGTTCCATTAATGAATGGTGGTCTGTTGGTTGAAACACCTTAAAATATGTTATCCATATTAAAGTATGACTTTTAAAGAGCTAAAAATTTAGAATTAATAGAAATTTACTGATCTTTAAAGTAAAACTACAATCACGGATGAATAAGATTACACAGAGTTCTAATAAACAACCTCTGATACCAAATGTTGGTCGGAGTAGATTACTCAAGAGGGGAGGGGTGAATTGAGTAACTATAAAAATTTCTATAAAAATTATTTCTAAAAATGTTTCCCCAAAGATTAAATACAACCTAATTAATCAAGGTTATACTATTATAAGAGTTTTACTATTTAAGTAACTTCTTAGAAGATTGATTAATTCTCAGTAATCATAATTTGTGTTATTAATATTAATTTTGAAGTTATTCTACTATGAAAATCTAGTTATAACTTCTTTCCAAGACTAACTATCAAAGTAAAATTAGTGATTTATGAATTATATAGTAAGGAAATAAAACAGAGAAGACTAATTTAAGTAGCATAGCAGATATGAAACAAGTGGTTCAGTCTCAAGCCGAGACCTAATCAACTCCACTTGGTGATCACCTGCCACCAAGTAGTTTATATAAATAAACTTTGATCCACACCCTGGATCGGGGTTAACAACAACGCCTAGACTATCCAGGTCACATAGTAACCTCTTCCACAGTTTTCGTGGGTAAAAAATAACTAGGCCACACAGGGACCTCTTTCACACTTATCAGTGGGTATACATAAGAGTAAAAGAGAGGTTTGAGTAAGGATATCTTGTATCCTTTGGTTTAATGAAATAGACAGAGTGTGTTGTTCTAAAGGTACACACTCTACTCAAAAGGTAATAAACAGATACACAACAGAGTAGAAATATAGAGATGGGTTTAGAAATGCTCTATGTGTAAGTCTTTGCAGATTTGTACTTCTTGAGATGAAGCAAATGCAGATCTCAATTCCTTGTTTGTAAAATAGAGTGTCGTGATTCAGCTTGTTTTCGTCGTGAGGTTCAAACAGAGAGAAGATGTTCTCTATGCTTCAAATATGCTTTTTGTGTTCTTAAGCAGCGCCGAGTTGCATACAGTAGCCCTTTTTTCTCTCTCTAAGTGTTTTCTTCATTTTTATGCTCATGACCTTTCATTTTTGTTTTGTATCATGCACGTTTGATTCTTGGCCACACTTCTCTTTTATCTTGGAATTCATGTGTTAGAGCTGACAGTTTGCATGTATTTTGCACCTCATACCTTGTACTGTCTGATGATATGTCTACAAAGAAACATTAATTATGTCAGTGCATTAAAATCATCAAATATTACCGTTAGAAATTAAATTGAAAGATGAAAAAATAGTTTAAGAAACGGTGTCATAGTCAGTCATGAAAACAATGTCTCCTTCACACGATGTCTAGATTGATCACGGTGTATGAGTGTCACGGTTCCTCATGGTGACAGTGTCTTGTTTCACATTGTCTTGCTTCATGGTGTCTTATTTCATGTTGTCTTGTTTCACGATGTCTTGCTTCACAATGTCTTTTTTCACGGTGCCTTGCTTCACAATGTCTTGCTTCACGGTGTCTTGTGGCCATGGTGTCTACTTCACGGTGTCTTGCTTCACGGTGTCAGAAAGACATAGCCAGTGATAGACTCACGGTGTCTCAGACTTTCCAAAGTAACTGTTCTCAGACTTAAGCAATGATGATAATAGAATGGATTAGACATATGCATTTGTTAAAGAAGGTATTATGAGAGTAAATCAGAGATAGTTTAAAGTAATTAAACTGAATGTAGAGCAATTAAGATCTTGAATGACTCTTCTTAAAGCATGAGAATACTTTAAATATTAATACACATGATTTGATATAATTTACAGAGGTTAACTACGTTGAATAATATTTGTGATCATTAAAACATGATTAATACATGAGGAGTCCAACAATTATGATCAGTGGAAACCCCCTAATCTTTTCTTCATGTTGTGGATTTATATCAGAATGTTTTTCTAAATAAATTAACATTAATTACCCCCTAATATAGTAGTAGTATTTGAGATAGATAATATTTAAGGTGAACAATCCATTTTGATACCCCTTTATTATATGGATCTAGTATAAATGAAGGAGATCAAGGTGAAGCTTAAGAACATGGAGAAAAAGGGATTTATTAGGTTGAGTACTTCAGCATGGGGTACACCTATCATGTTTTACATTAAACTAGAAAGTTTACTTTGGCTTTAAATTTATTTCTAGATGTAAAATCAGTGAATTTGAATAATATATAGCCTTTTCCCATGATAAATGAAATTTTTGATTAGTTATAAGGAGTTAAGTGGTTCTATAAGATTGATCTCTGGTTCAGGAATCCCTAGCCATGTTCTAGAGATGGGGGCATCCCAAAGATGGTATTTTAGAGTATATTTGGGATGGATGAGTATCTAGTGATTTTATTTGGTTTGATGAATGTAATGGCAGTGTTCATGGACATCATGAACAAGATCATTCACCCTTATCTGGAATATTTCATCATGTTGTCAATCGATGAAATCCTTATCTACTCATTGACCTCAGAGTAGTATAATGGACACCTAAACATAGTTTTGAGAATGATTCGATAAAATAAAATTTATTCCTAGTTTTTATAGTGTATTTTTTAGATTTTGGAGGTGATTTTTTTAAGTAATGTGGTGTCTAAGATACATTTATCCATAGAACCAGAGAAGGTTGATGCAACAATGTCATTGAAATGTCCCCAAAACATTTTTAAGATCAGGATTTTTATACATTTAACTATATACCATCGACATTTTGTCCAAGAAATATCATATATCAATACCCATGACTATGCTGATAAAAAAGGTAGTGAAGTTCTAGTTGTCAGACCTATAAAGAGGAATTTCATGAGATGAAGAGTAGGTTGAAAAAAGCTTCAGTGTTGATCCTTCTTGATCCATGGGTAGGATATACTATTTATTGTGATACATTAGCAATTGGTTTAGGAGTAGTAGTGATGTTGAGAGGATAGGTTATAAATTATGTCTCACGTCATCTACAACACCATGAGTGAAATTCTCATACTAATGAATTGGAGGTGGTGGTAGTGGTCTATATTTTGATGTGATGAAAACATTATCTCTTTGAAAAGTGTTTTGTTATCTACACTAGACACAAAATCCTGTATTATATCTTCACTCATAGTGACCTTAATATGTGATAGAGACACTGGGCAGAGTATTTATAGATTTTTGATTTTGAGATGACCTTTCCACTAGTGAATAATAACATTATTTAAGATTCTCATACCCATAATACACATACATAGAAAGAGAATGGAGAGTGGTCTTTTTGAGGTGTAATAGTGACTAATGACCTTGTTGGATAAGTAGAAAATGAATTCTTATGAGGATTAGGGATCTATGAATTCTATGTAATTTATGATCACACATTCTATTGTATACCTTGTGAATACAGTTTAGTAATATGAACTTGAACACATTGTGATGAGGGAACAACCTACAAGTGGTGACCCATTACTCAGGTGATCAATAAATGCCAATTAATTGATCATTGAACATAGGATAATTATACGCTCTGATTCCATAAGATAAAAGTTTATGAGAGACTTCCATACCTTCAGGTGGGTGGTACATCATTGATTGGAAATGTTGTATCATGACTTAAGATGATAATTATTGAAGCCAGGTATAAAGATGGAAATTGTTGGTTTTGTCTCCCAATGGATTACCTACAAGAGGGTAAAGGCCAAGCACCAACATCTTGATGGTTTTATCTAACCAATTCCTATAACCTAGTGAATGTGGGGAGAATTCATGATGGAATTTTTGATAGGGTTTCCCAGGATCCCAAGGAGTTGTGATTCTATTTGGGTGATTATTAATCGACTAAAGAATGTTTCTCAATTCTTACTGATCCATGAGACAAACATATTAGATAAGTTGAAAAAGAATTATATTTTTGAGACCATACACTAACATGGAGTCCCATGGTGCATTGTTTATTATATAGAGACATGTTTTATGTTGTGGTTTTGAAAGGGCTCAGAGAAGGCCTTGAGGACTCAACTAAATCTAGGAACAATGTACAATACTATGTAAAATGAACAAATAGAGAATATGATATATATACTAGAGGATATTCTTTATTCTTGAAACATGGACTTTGATGCAGCATGATATGATCATTATTCCTTGGTTGAGTTTTCATACAACAACAATTATTGAGATACTACTTAGACAACACCTTACTAGGATCTATATGGGATGACAAAATTTCATTTCTTTATTAGCATGGTGTTTTTCATGGAGAGGTTATATGTAATTTTTTGGTTTAGGAGACCACTGAGAGAGTGTATATGATTTAAAATAGATTGATAATATCTCAGATAAAGAAAAAATCTTATGATAACCATAGGAGGATACCTCTGTAGTGTTTTATTGGTGATAAAGTTTTTTGAGAGTGACCCCTATATCAGGACACTAGTGTCTAATAAATTAAGGAAAGATAGTACCATGTATGTTGGACCCTTTGTGTTCACTAAGTGGGTAAGGATAACAAAGTACTGTTTGGATTTCCCTTTATGTTATCATATAATTCATGATGTTTTTCATGTGTCTCAACTCTATAAGTGGATTCCCAATCCTATTCATGTCATCAACTATTAGTATATTGAGCTATATCTTGACACATAATATAAGGAGTACCCTATGAGGATCATAGACTTGAGAAATAAAGTACATCAGGTAAAGATGATACCACTCATTCAGATCATGTGGTGGCATGGGTGGATCTATGGGGTGTATTGGGTGTGAGATAATTACATTTGAGTTTAGTGACCTAGGTAATTTATGTATGCCCCTTGGGATGCTTCTTGAGGATGAGAAGTCCATAGAGGGGGATATTAAAAAGACTTGTATTTTTTTATTCATGAATTAAAAGCCTGGTTTCCATGTTATTTTTCTTGTTTTTAGATTGATCTATGTTTGGTAAGAGCCTTTGAGGATTTAATAAAGATTTTGTATGATTAATTAGGGAGTTTTTGACATTAATAAACAAAAAAGAAAACCCATGACATAAGGGAAGCCTCAATGGTCCATTTGGTGTAAAATTTCTTGGTATTAAGTGATAGATGATAGTGGCATGAATTTTTTTTAATCTTCAGAATTACGAAACCATAGATTTTACATGGTGAAAGTCATTTTTTAATTGGGTGTTTAGAGGGAATGGTATGAAGATGAAATGAATTGTCTCTTGAGACCACCCTATAGACCAGGTCATTTCATCCTCGATACATCTGTGAACCACCACGATCAAGACTAGGTCATGGTGCAAGCCATTTTGGATTCAGGAAAATCATGAAATGACCACTTTAATTCACTAGCATCTCATATATTGACTTAAATAAAGGGGGGAGAAACATATTGTCATAATTCAAGGTTTTAATGCATTTTTTATCGATTCTAGACCTATTTTAATCAAATCAACATCTAAGATTATGGGATTATTTACCCCATACATATTTTAAAAAATATAGAGAAAAATTTTAGTGCATGAGTTTTTTGTTCGATCTATATTGGTTTATCCCTTGATTAGATCATTCTTACTCTTTATTTTAATAACCTAAAGCCTCATTCTATCTCCCTTGTCAGTATTTTGAATTTGTGTGATTTAGTGAAGGTTCTTGGCGAGTTTATCGTGTTTTATTGAAACATTTTTCTCCCTTTTTAGATGATATTAATTTGGATTATTATGGATATATAAATTTTATTTTAAGTAATATTTTCTATTATTTATCATTGTTATTGTAAAACAATAATTTCTTAAGGATTGGTAGCTTTATTATATGTCTTGGTTCTGACTAATCCTCTTATCAATATCATTAAGAAACGACTTATTATTCCTTTAACTGGAATTATATTAAACTATCATTTGTAGTCATCATTAGGAAATTGATGTATTACCCCTTGTTTTGTTCATTACTGTACCTTATTTTAGAGACCATACCATTTTATGTGAAACTGATTATAGGAGTTTTTAATGTGTGATCATGTTCCGTTTTGTGTGAGAATGTGATGTAGGTGACGGCACCCATAAAGAAACTTAACATCAAAATTGAAAACCTCAAGTTATGATGTTCTTTACCATTTGGGGTTATATTGTATATATGTTTTAATTAGTGTAATTCTTGTATTAGAATACCCATATAACCATTCTTGATTGTGATCACATCTGGGTGTGTGTGCATATATCCTGTGAGACCCATAGTTATACTTGATGCCATGAAATTTTTTTATATCTTGTTTATGATGTTTGATGTTGATAACATGTATATATGTTGCTATATTTTTCTCATGATGGTATGATTTACTTGTATACTATAACATTTTATGGATAATAAATTATCTTTGGATGCATCATTCTTGGTGCTTGGAACAAGTGGAACTTCAAGACATGTTTGTCCCTTGGAGGTGGAGTCCACATGACCTGTGATGATGAGGATGATGGACCTAAGCATAGGGAGGATATAAAAAGATTCCATGGAATGATGTGTTGAGGATAAACTCAATTCCTAGTGTTATTCCAAGTAAAATGTTACTTGGATCCTAGAGAAATTTTGAGTAGAGAACTTGATTCCTAGTGTTATACTGAGTATCATGACGTACTTGATTCATAGGGAATTCCAGGACTCATATATTCACGATTCCATTAGGATGTGAATTGAATGATTCTCTATCCCTTTGGATTGTTTTGGTAACTTCAAACATCTCCTCGTCATCCTTCTAGCATGGAACCGAAGCATGCACTACCAGGTAATTTTGGATTCTTCATTAGTACATAACCACTCAAAACATTGTTTTATGTTTGTTATGTTGGTTTATGAATTTATTGTTATCATGGAATAAATATGTTATATATGTTCACATTTTTAAGGATTCATTGGTGGGTTCCTACTGGATTTTTTACTGACACTCTGTACAATCATTTTTATGTGTGTACATACTTCATGTATAGGTATCTATAAAAGGAAAAGGGGCATGTGGATGATTGTTGAGTTGGGGAGTTTTGAACTAGGAGCAATATTGGGATAGTCTATGAAGGGTTAATATAGTTTAATTTATTTATTACCTAATTCATTTATAGTTTGGTTTGTATTTACCCTTTAATATCCCACTTATTTATTCATTTGTATAAAATGAATTCCAATTTCAATTATGATTATTTTTTCCCACATGTTACTCTGTTATATTTGTTTTTTATTATTTTTTATGGATTGATACTGAGGGTACAGTCTCCCCACTGATAGATTTAGACTCGTGTTACCACTTGGAAACCTATTGTATATAAGGAGGAGTGAATTAGGCCATGTAGAACTCTGGTTCAGAACCGATGGTTCAGATCAGGGTGATACAATATAAAAATTGATGTTGTTTAAAAAATTACTAAAAAAGTGTAAAATCCTATTTCAGAGACAACCTGATTGATACCCTGGCCGAGTTCACCACAAGACCCCAGACACACCTCCTCGAATTCTAGAGATGAATAACTAGTAGTGAGGGTCTATGAGGAACTATTATAAGGCTATACTACATGTATCATATTTCATAATCACAATAAAATAAAAATAATAACATGTAAATATGAGTATATAGAATGGATAAATAAAAAAAATAATCTAAATAAAATAAAATTCTAACACATGGAAGAAAAAACATAGGTTCCACTAGGATAGTACTCAAATAAAAACCTGAAAAAAAGAAATAAAACACAGGGATATCACCTATCTTTGAGACATATAAAATCCTATTATCCCAAACCAAACTGAGACACTTTTCTCAAACACAAAATAAAAAAACTTCAAGACTCAACTATACCTATTTCTATAATAACATGTGGAGGATTCTCGGGTACCCAAGTGCCATGGTGGCCTGCATAGGATGTGATTATTACTTATCAGGCCACCACTGATGGTGTCCCAAACTATATCTAGTTTTTGAAAAGTTTATACAATGGTTATCCAAGTAAACATATATAATTACATTTAATTTGAAACATTTAAAACTAAAAGGTAAACACTCACCAAACCTAGGGAACAGGTTCACCCCTAGAAAAATAAAAACCTACATTATTCAATGTAGTAATGTCTCTAAGTATATCGCATTGACCGTTCCAACCATCTCACTCCCATTCTGGAGAAACATACCCATACCTATAATAAAAAAGTTTCATATGTTGGAAATATACCCATCCATGGATCCCTTGAATCCCTCAGGGGAATGTTTTCCACATGTTAATGTTAAATAATTTCTACTTGGGGAAGCATTCACCCCAGGTTAACCATAAGTATCCCTGTGAACCTCATGGGAAACATTCACCCTAGGATAAACATTAGTACCCCAGTATCCCCCAGGGGTTGTTTTCACCCTAGGTTAACCATCACATGATTTTTTTTTCATGCATAGACATTATAAAATAGTTACCAAAGAATACACACTGAACCATCCCAATTTCCATCCCAATAATCACTCAAAAGACACATTTCCAAAACTGGGTCCAAAAACCCTTTTTGAATTCCATTTAAAAACCATTCCAAGCAAAAATACATTTAAATTCCTTTAGATTTTTCCAAAACACAACTTAATATTTCCTTAAAAAACCAAACCTAAAAAATATCATTTTACCAAACATCATCCATTCAATGTAACAAGAACCATTTCAAATATGGTTTTAAAAATCACACCATTTTACCCCATATACCCAAAATGACTAAGAGGGATTGACTAGAGTTATAGGAATTCTAAAAAAATAAATTTATAAAGATAAAAACATAGTAAAGACAACATGTCCATACAACACAATTACATTGAAATATAAATACTATGGGTGAAGTCTATGGACCACCTACCTCACACCTAAATCTTTTTTCATAAATATCTAAAGGGGAAAAAAATTTCCATGGCCCACTAATGACCATCAAATACCACCCAAACTCATATTGACCACCTGTGTTCTTATCTCAAGATAAAAATTACTAATTAAATAATTAAAACATTTAAAATTTATTAATTCAACCAAAACCATATCATAATAAATCTGAATAACTCACCAAGCCTTATCCATTCATAAAAGTCTAAATCCAGATATTTTTGACCACCTCCATCACACAAACAAACCTATTTTGATCCAAATCCCCAAACAAAAACAACAATTCCAAAATTAATTTATTTAGAATTTGGGAAAAAACTCATGGAAGCAATTTTGATATACCAAGAAAAGAATCAAGTAACTAGGTGATGATGGAGTCTCGCCAGATCCTAATCATTGACTTCTTGAAATCTCCATATGAATCGAGTGATTCCACCATACTCTGGTATATTCAAAATATTAAACCTATATAGGTAAAAGATATATTATAATGAAGGGTGGATAGAATTAATAGAGGATTAAAAAATGTGAGAGATACCATGAATTGATATTTGAATCCAGCCAATACAACATATTAGAGAGGCAAGAAGAAAGGATTAAGAGAGAGGGGGAAGAGAGAGGGAGTGAGAGAAGTTTACATTTGAAGAAAAAAATGGTAAAAAAACTATTTTTTAATAATGATGGCCAGGATTCTTGGTTTTACCACACTCATTTCCAAACTATGTTCCATTCATGCAAAATGTTATATCTCTAAGACACCCACATTGTATGTTTTTTTCTCATGGTTCACTAGACTATGTGCCAACTATGGGTTGACTCTACAAATCCTATGAAATTTTCACTTAGTTTTCCACAAAGGTAACATGGTTAAAACATACTCTGTGTCTATACTAGTTTGGATGCATGGTTAGGGTTCATGGTGAGCAGTAGTCATGCATGAATCATTCAACCAATAATGATCTCCCCAAAACTATAAATCCAATATCTGAAGCTCCAAAAACATAATTGATTACCCTAGGAACCTCTTGGGTCTCAATCCAAATCTAAAAACAACACTTTAAGATGTTATAACTCTTCTAATTATATTACATATCTCTAATAAAAAACTGACACTTCTCATTGTTTGAAAATTAAAACTCCTCCTAAATTCTAATTACCTATCTAGGAATGAGGTTTTAAAAAATTTACATGTTAATACTTATCATCCATAATATGTCTTGGTGGTAATTTGGATAGACACCCCAAATAACCCCAATTTTCAAAATCTATTTAAACGACCATGTTCCAACTCTAATGAAAAACTACGTCTCTAAAGGGAAATCTCAAATTTATAATGATTAAGACACTTTGACATGATCCAATGCTTGTATCAATTATATATATATAAAACACTTTATCAAACTTAACTATCTAAATATACATTCATGTTGTCATCTAATTGATTACCCAGCCTATGGTGCTTCATACCATAGGTTCTAGATCATGAAAACCAATTCCATTCAATTAGTGTTTCTTCTCCTTTGAATTGTTTTCTCTTATGATTGAGTGTAGAGAGATGGAATCTATATTGATTATTATTATCCTTGGAATTGTATTTTAAGACTCTATATCTACATACCAATTTTTATCCTAACATAGATTCCATCTCTCTACACATGATTATAAGAGAAAACAATGCTCCAACATCAGTGTAACTCTATATTTATGATTCTGAAACAAAAATTGGAATACATCATCCATCTATTCAGAAGCCCAAAAAAGACATATATTTCCTCATAATCCCCAATAAATTCCCTAGACACTCACATCACATCCTAGAAGACATTCCCAATATAGTTTCTAACTGATCATATCCAACTTCACCTATATATGGAAGAAAAATAATCTCTGGGTGAAATTTTTCTTGAAGATACTTGGTTACACCTATTGACATGTTCCCATGTTTTTTGACCAAAATGATTTAATATACAAGGAACCCAAGAGACATTTAAATACACCCATTGAGATTTATGAAAACTCATAGAGAATATATAATGTTAAATTCTCAACCATGTACTCACACCATTAGGACATACTGGTAGAACCAACATTCCCCGACCTGATCACGTTCAAGTCATCTAGAGTTATCCTGAGCCCGACGTGATGATCAGACTCCAACCATCAAAAAATTTCTAAAACTACCAATCCCTATTTTTCCTAATATATGGACCTCCCTTTATTTAGCCTTACTCCCTTACAAAATTTTACACAAATCTCTCAATGATATTTATTAATTTATCTAATCATAAGAATGAACCCACGTCATTCTTACCATAAGCAATGACACATTTCAGGTCTGAATAAGCCTCTAATATTTTCTATTTCATCCAAATCTCTATGAAAATGATTGAACTCTACCCATCATAGAAAATGTACATAGTATAGGTACTCCCTGGTTTTTGGTATCCAATTTTTATCAGAATTGTCTATCAAAAATGACCTTACATTGGTTGGGTTACTTCACCGACCAATGACACACTCCCTACTATAAGAATGCCTTTTTCATCACATATCATGATCAAAATCAGAACACCATGACATAATACATGTTTATCCATAAATAATTATTATACATATCCAAGACACATATTACCAAGTGCTTGTAAAAATGTAGCTCATACCACATTCTTGTCCCAAAGTAATGTCATCCACCACACATGTTGAATTATAAACCAATATGAGAGTCACCACCCCCAACCAAAAATTGGTGTACTTACCCCAAGATGGAGTTACTCAAACATATTGACAAGGATGACCTTGAATGTTTATAGACAAAACCATATGCCATTAAATACTATCCATTCTAATTCGACCAAGACATTACTATTCTTCAATTGATGTTATTCTGACCACACCCCATCCATTTCCAAACATATTTCATTGCAACTGTACTTTATTTGGTTCAATACACCCATAAGAACCTCACCAAACATCCATCAATGTTTCTTCCACCAAAAAACATCATATATTTTATGGTCCATGAGTTCTATGAATGAAATATATGTATTTTCACAACTTTCTTCCATGGGAAACTGTTGTATGATCCCATACCACTTGATTATTAGAAACCTGAATCAAAACCCTATGAGTCACATTAAGACCAACTAGACTAACTAAACTAAGATAACTGATAAATCCACTTAATTCATTTCAAATACATCTAACCAGGAGTTCTCATGGAACTTCTATTCATAAATGGGTAATTATCCAGTTCCATGACTTACCTCATGATCTCTCACCTCACAAAATCATCATAGCTCTGCAGGTGTCCATCCTTGGTTTAACCACAAGCTTGATCATAATCCAATTTTGTTCCATCCCCATGTGAATATATCTGTACTATCACCATGCACTAAATGAACATATAGAAATAGGTCCATTTACCCTCAAAATCCTTCCATTCTAAGCCACTTTTAGTGACATGGTGATGACACTCAAGTCACAATCACATTCAAAACTCATCAAGGCATTAATATACCTACATCATAGACCTAATTTCACATCAGTTGCACTGGTCTCAGCCCCTATGAACATTCTCATGCTTCCCCCATAAGAAAACCTCTACACCAAGACAACCCCCCTTGCGAGTTTCCCTTGTAAGAAATAATCAGTGACCCACTAGAGAATAAACCAACTATATAGTCTCTAGGTATCCTACCTAGTCCAAAGTTTAGGTCTCACTAAGTTCATTGGGTCTAACTACTTAGCCCTAACAACTATCACTATGTTTATAACTCATTAAAATAAAACACATTCCCCATCTCAAAACAACATAGAATCTTCATGCTAAACTACCCACAATCGGTTCTTAACCATGGTATATCATACATGATCCTATGTCAATAAATCCACAGAAACTCTTATGCAAACCCAAAATCCACATTCTCCTAGGAATCCTCCAATGATATTACTCCCTTTTGAAACCCAACTCACCCAAGGCCGTAGAAGAACAACTATATCATCCTAGATGAACTATATTGAGAAACTCAATCCAGAAAAGTTGGTTAAGGTATAATGTTATACCAAATGATATGAAAAAACACCAAATAAGCTATTACTTTAACTTTAAATAAATGAATAAACATCAAACTCAAACACATGGGATTTATTTCTAGGAAACTGAACTCCCTTACTGACCTTTAAATTTCTATAGTCATTCTTTTCCAAAGGAATTATACCATAGTCATCTCAATAGGATCTATAATTTCTTCCAAAATAATAAATACACGTGTATAAGTCCACCCATCTCAGTATAATGTCACCAAGTACATAAATAGGAAAACAATATATGATTAGTTTTTAAAACTTTAAACAACTACGCCTTAGTTATATGGGGAAAACATACTAGAAGAAAAATATCATGTGGATCCTATATGCCTAAAATGATTCATGAGATACCTATTTCCTCTATAGGATAAGAGAAAAAAATCCATATCCAAACTCTTACCAATGGGATATGTTTCTAAAAATAATAACTCATAAACCCAAAAACTCATACTTCACTTGGGTCACCCAAGGTTAAAATCACATCAACTATAGCATGATAAACAATGAACATCAATCTCACAAATATGGTAACCTATAATTCCACCAAAAATAATGTTCTCATTGCACCCATATGGGTTCTATCATAAGCTTCAACACATTAATATTTCTACCATATATCAACTCTCAAAATGGTATGATGATATAAAAACAGATTTGATACCACTTTTTAATATCCTAGTCCATAGTTCAATCAAAAAGTGCCCCAACCTAGTTCATCACATGACATAAGGTGAATATCATTCAATGCTAAAGGATTCCGACTAGTAGTGGGGGTATAGGATGTATTATGGGTAGGCTATACCACTTATATCATAGTTTTTAATCACATATAAAATTTAAATAATAACATGCACATCAAAGTTCAAATAATGGATAAATAAACTAAATAAGAAAAATTAAATGAAATACTGACACATGGAACACAAAACATACTTCCCACTAGGCTAGTCCCCAAATACATACCAGAACAAAAGAAAATTAACAAAATTCACTCTTACTTTTTCAAGAAATTGAACATCCTGATCTTCAAATCCAGAACAAGTCATCCTCTTTGACCATAAAAAAACATCAATCCTTATCTCTAGTTATTCTTGCATTAACATGCAGTAGATTCTCAGGTACCCAAGTGTAATGTTGGCCTCAGTATTGTGTGAGTATAACTCATTATGCCACCACCAATAGTGTACCTAAATACAACTATTTTTTTAATTTTCATGCAGAAGAAATCTAATTAAACTTATACAATTAAATTTAATTTGAAATATTTAAAATTGGAAACATAAGAAAATATTGAACCTAGGGTCTAGGTTCAGCCCAAGAATGGTACAAAAATGATTTATCCAATTACAAGGTGTTTTTAAGAACATATTATAGTCTGTTCCAACTATATCACTCCCAAATATGTGAAATATAGCCATCCCTCATAAAAAACGTGTCATCTGGGTGAAATATACCCATATATAGAGCCCTATATCCCCTAGAGATAATATTCACCCTAGGTTAACCATAACCAACATCCCTTAAGAGAATAATTAACCCAAGGATAACCATAAGTATCCCTATGTCCCCTAAGGGAAGTGTTCACCCTGAGTAAACCATAAGTATCCCTATATCCCTCAGGGGAAGCATTCACCTGGGTTAACCATTACATGCATAGTCAAGAATAAACATGCATAATAAAATAGTTCCCAAAAAAAATCCATATCAAACCATCCAATTTTCCCTCCCCAAAATAAAGAAATAAAAACATTTCAAAAACCAAATTCTAACCATAATTTCTAATTCCATTACAAAAAACATTCCAAACCAAAATCAATTTACATTCCAATACCTACATCCAATAAATATATTACATTTTCATAATAGAAACAAACCCAAAAAATATATCATTTATATAAACCACTTCCATTCCTAGAGCCAATAACCTTTTCAAAATGGTTTTCAAAACCAAACCATGTTACCCCTTAAACCTAATATTTCTAACAGGAATTAACTTAGGTGATATGCATTATAATTAAATTTATTTTTTAATGAAAAATTATATGCTCAAAAATTCCAACATGACAACACAACACATGCACTTGGAAAAATAAATACAATCGGTCAAGTGTTGGGACCACCTACCTCATGCTTGAATCCTTTCTTAGAAATATACCAATGTCTAAAAAACATACCAAGGATCATAAAAGACCGTACTATTTCACCCAAACTCACACCAACAACCCAAGTTCCTATTTCAATCCAAAAATTATTAATTAATTAATTATAGCATTTATACCTAAATAAATAAATTAAAACCAAATCAATATAAAACTATATTACTCACCGAGCCTTATCTATTTATTGATGACTCATGAAATAGGGTGAAAAACACATTCAAAACACACCTCAACCTATGATGAGAAAAAGACCAAACCAACACCCAAAATTACATAATTAAATCAATTAAAACTTTGGAAAAAACCATGATAAAAAAATGTGACATACCTTGATGAAACATTGATGAACCAAGCGTATGTCTTAGGACACCATTTTTTTAGGTATCTTGAAATCCCCATGTGAATCATGAAATTAAACCATGATCTAGTGGAATCACCAAAGAAAAACTAGGTAGAGAAAAGTTATATTATAAAATAGGTAGGAGTGAAACAATAGAGTATGATGGAAGATGATAATTACCTCAAATTAGTTTTTGAATCCATAAAAACACCTCTTTGGTGAGGCATGAAGAAGGGTGGTAGGGGGAAGAGCCTTCCTATGGTTTTTGTGTGTGAGGTTAAAAGAAATGAATCGGGAGAGGTTAAAGAAAAAGGGAAATTTTTTAAAAAAAATGATTTTAATAGTTTTGGGTAGGACACATGGTTTGCACACATGGTTTTTATAACCATGTGCCAACTATGTGTTGGGGTTGGTCTCTAAAACCATCCACCTCACATGGTTTGGTTATATAGTTCACCAGACTATGCACCATCTCTGTGGGGACTCTGTAGGTCATTTAAAATTTTAGCAAAGTTTTCCATATAGATAATATGGTTAAAAATAATTTGTGACTTTGTTATTCAAGATACACAGTTGGGGTGTAATATTATCCCTAATCTTAAACTAATTGTGATCCATGGAATTTTCTCCCCAAAACTAGAACTCCAAACTCCAAAGCTATCAAAAAATAAAATAACAACTTAGGAATCTCTTGGGCCTCAAAATATGGCTAAAAACATCACTTTAGGAATTTATAATCATTTGAATACTGTTCTGACTCTTACATAAAAAATTGACATGACTGATAGTTTTAAAATTCAAAATCATCCCTATTTATAAATACCCATAGAATCATGTAATTTTTCAAAAATCACGCTTAGAAAATTATTACATGCTGATTCTAGAAATGTAATTCATTTTATTAAAATGATTTTGAATATTTTATCATTTTAATACTTTAACATTATCATTAAAATTAAGTTTTTAAAATATGTTATAATAATATTTATAAAAATATTCACTTATAATTTTAATTGGTTTTTTGATTTGAATATTATTTTATAACATAATAATTTTTATATTTAACAATTTAAATCATAGTAAATATTATTTTCATCAACTTTTACTACTCTATTAGTTATGTTTCTACTCTAATGGTGATATTACAATTATAAAGGTCTAGTTATAATTCCAAAGGTGACATTGGTATTAAAACAATCATATTACCTTTATAAATCTTATAAATAACTCCCATTTTAATCATTAATAATTTAATTATTTTTTATAAAAAGGTTCTCTATATCTTTTATAAAAATAAAAATCATATTTTTAATGTTTTATTTTAAGTTTAAAATTTTCTTATAGATTGTGGAATTTCATGGTTACCATGTCCCTATATATTTTTTAATTATAATTATATTTTTTTTCAATTTTTATTTTCCCATTGTAATATTTTTAATTTTATGGGTTTTAATTTTCCTCTATACATAATGTTTTAGCTTATTGAAATAAAGTATTGTTGTTTTTTATTACGTGGTGTATGGGTATGACACTATTAAAAATTTATAAATATTTCACACATGTATTTATTCAGAAGGAAAGATTCATATAGAAAGGTATAGGGTAATATAAAATACATATTTAATTGTGAAAATAGTAAAAATAGGTATTTTTAGTAAGAAATAACATGGATATTAAATATAAATACCCAAATAGTTTGTGGATGTTTTCCTATAAAAAATTACATTTATAATGTAAGAATCAATAAAAACATGCATTTTGATAAAGAAATAAAAATTCACTATAAAATAAAACCTATATATAATACGTGATTATAATGGGGTAGAATAAACTAATCATTAAATCTCATTATTATATAGGAATTTCCTACATCATTTCTTTTATAGATTGCCATTGGATCATTTAGGAGGTGCACAACAAGGCTTGGAATATATGCTCTTATCTAAGTTTTTCTTAATTATAAATAAAATTCTTGATGAAGATATCTTATTTTGGTATTAATTTTTAAGGGGTATTCAAGGATTATTTTTCTCAAACATCCACACTATATCTATATTGGTTGAGGGGGATAGAACATTACCTGGGTGATTAATATATTTATAGGTACTAATATAAATCCTTAAACTAAACATTTATAGAGTTTTAGAAATTATATTATTCATGGTGGAGGTATTATACATGATTATTGGGGTCCTATGATTCTAGAGTTTGTTTATTATTATGGTGAAAGAAATTACATCTTAGAAAAATCTTGGTCAATGTTTATTTACCTCCTCATTTTAGACTCTTCAACATCAACCTTGTAGTCATTGAATCAGACTCGAACCTTATTGTTAATTTTCTTCAAGGATCATCTTTAGAAAATTTGGTTGTGTTGTAATGTATCAAAGAATAAAAATGAATTATCAATAGAAATTTTAGAATCTAGAATGTGAGGTTATAAGGAAAAAAGTAGTTGAGTATTTAAAAGAAATCCCAAAGGACCCATTTAAAATTTTCTCATGTTTAGGTTCACACCCTCTTGATTTCTACCTTATTGTACAAGGGAAACCCTTTAGATTAATCACTTTAGACCTCCCTAATATTAATCAAGATTTTTCCCATGATTTATAAACTCTTAGTTTAATAAAATTCACATTTAGAGAAATAAAATTTAAGAGAAATTTCAAAGGATTATTTCTCAATGAAATGGGATTGGGTTAAGAAAAACCTTATAGATTTGGAAATGTGTGAATCTAAATCCAATGAGATAGAGAAAATGAAATAGAATTATGAATCACATAGGTCAATAATAAATTATGATAAATGATATAAATAAGTTAGTATATACATGATATAATGTAACATATGATGATAATATGATACATTTCTAAAAGAAAAGAAAATGAGAGAAAAAACTATACATGGGATTCCTTCATGAAAAAATATTCTCTACCTCCTAGTGTAGACAATTTTAGTTTATTATTCATTTATATAAGAAACTTATTTATATGTATTTTCTATAATACAATAATTTTTATTTTTTACAAACCATTTATTAATCATTCATAGTTAAGAATAATATCATGGTGTTAATTATTCCATTTTATCTATGATTTCTTTAATATGAAGTTTTTGATCCATGATTATAAGGCCCCAGCCTTAAACCTTACTTAATCTTGAGTTATTACAAGATTACACATTGAGGATCTTTTCAGGTTTAGAGTTTTAGAGAATTAGATCATAAAACTTGCATTACATTTCACATTTAAACAAAGTGTTTACATAAAATATAGTATTCATTTTTCCCGTCAACGGAAACATATTTAAAATAAAACATGGATTCTTTCTTGACACTTCCTTGACACTATCATCATATCATGTACCTTTCCCTTGACCTGTGAAAAACATTTCAAAAAAAAAAAACTTGGTATGAGCATAAAAAGCTCAGTAAGGGTTATAAAAATATGGAAAGGAAACATGAGTTCATATATACATAATAATGAAATCATACTTTACCCATAAAACATAGGTGTATCAAATCATGAATAAATCATAGAAATCATAAGACATAAAAGGTAACTTGAGGCATTTATAACATTCTTACGTAGGGAGTAACCATCTTGGTTATGTTTGGAATACCCACCACAATATATTCCCTAAATGTCTTCAGAGAAACCTTAAAGTTTCACTCCTTCGCGTTACCCAATGCATTGGAGATCTATATCGGGCTCAGCTTCCCTTATTTTATCACGAAACCACCCATCTTCATAATAATTCCCAAGAACCTCAACATAATCGTATCACATTAAACATGCATAAAGGAAACATAACATTTCCTCCTTTCAATCACAAGATATCAACACAACACATTGATATAAAAACATTATGAAAACCATTTTCAATACCAAAATAAAAGAAAAGTAAAACATGGTATTTATTTTTCATTAAAAAAAGGTATGTCTTGTAGAGGAAGCCGAAACTCAAATAGTGGTCACGGCGGCGGAGAAGTCGTTGTCGCCGCATACGTAAGACAAAAACATTCCCTTTTGTCGTTTAGTAAATGCTTCGTATAAAAAATACTCCTTTTGAATAAACGTAAAAGTCAAAGGGGTTTATACACCGTATAAAAGAAGGTTGTGTATCAAACAAAATATGACTCAATGAAAGGAGATTGAGACGAAGTCCCTTACAAAGACGGTATCCTTGGATTAAGGATAAATCAGTTACATAATTATGTGTGACAAAAGAATACACGAAATATAAGTGGGTATTAAGTGTAAAAAAATCATAGGACATTCACACATAATCATATAACGACATATTCAAGGTGTACAAGTTTTTCCCAAAGAATCAAAATTGGGTTAAGGAGTTCCCTTGCAAAAATTCGACAGCCTAATGGCGTCATTTCCAAATTCAGAAAAAGAGTTGATGAGAGATAAAAAGGGTATCTCATCACTTGGTCATAAAATTTACATCCATAAGGATATATAAGAACATATCCCAACATAATAGTATGTGAATAACAAAACAAGTCTTTTAAAAAGAGGAGGGTGAAAGGTTCTCTTACCGACTTGGGTAACTTTCGAAACATACACCCCATTGAAGAAGGGTCATACAATAAATATGTAAATACCAATAAATGATATTATATTACACAAAGAGTATAATAATGGGAAGTACGTACACTACTCAAAGGAAATGGTGGCAAATGTAGCATAAATCTCACGGGACTAAAAGTGAGATGAAAAATCCCTTACGAAAACTCGGCAGCCTAACGGCGCCACTTAAAACTTCCAAAATGGATTGATGAGAGAAAATAGGGTCTCTAATCATATGAACATAAAAAGTACAGTAAGAGTAATATAAAAAAACATCCCAATCATAAGAAATATGATCTTAAAAGGAATGACATAAAAGAGTGTACTTAAAAAGAAAGAGAGGGGTGTGATCCCTTACCTCAGGTCCGACTTGACTCGATCGTTCTTTAATATCCTGAATAATAAACTTGAATTAATTTCTACTTCTTTAAGAACCTTTTTTAAGTTAATTATTACTTTTATATCACTTATTACCATGTCATGAACACTATGTTTTTATTTAAGTTAATAATGTTCGTTTTAACGATCATTGGTACTTGAGTCAAAAAAATAAACTCTTTATAATTACAAGTTGTTCATGTGGTAAAATATCCATTATATCCACAATTTTATTCATGATTTAGATATCATATATATCATATATATCCAGTATATTCATGCATTTATAATATTACATAACATTTAGAGTTATGAAATGAAATGCACCGTTCATGGAGACGGTAAGCCGTACGTACAAATGAACACTACTTCCATTTCTATTTCATATTTAATGGAATTAAAACATAATGATACATAATATTATTTTAATTACAGTATGGTATCATATATAATATCATTAAATATATCCTTTATACGTACCACATATGGTATTAACGAATCAAATCACTTTGAGGGGGCGGTAGTCCGCACTTCCTAAAATGAAGATATCACATATACCCATAATGGAAGCCATAAAGGTATGCCATAAATGAAAAATACATAATCTTAAGGAAAAGATAAAAATATTATATATCATATATAAATGTAGTGACATCATAATGGCCACCATGAAAGGTGTTAAGATAAGATTGAACAATCATCGTTTCGGGAGGCAGTAATTCGCCATCCACAGAAACAATATGTTCTTTAACCATTAGACGAAGGTGTGTGTAAGTGTAGCTCTAATACTTAACATAACAACATCCTAGTATATTGAAGATACTGTTTTTGTTACAAAATAAAGTAATAAAAGAGTTTATGGGGGTGGAGAAGCAAATTAAAACAAAAGGAATCAAGTGAAGACATTACCTTAAAATCGGGTAACTCCTTTTGGTTTGAGCTCAAAGGCTTCCTTGGGAAGACTTCTGACCAATGTGAGGATTATAAGAGTTAGAGAAGGATGTGTAGAGACAAACTGGGTAGGGTTTGGCCGAGCCAAATGCTTTGGATGTGTGGGTAAGGAGGTAGAGGTGGGGGCCTTTTATAAGAGGAGAGGAAGGGCACTCTTGGAAAGTAAAGAAATATTACTTTATTTTAGAATGAGTTTCGGATTTTAATGGTCACAAATTGATGTGTTTTGAGGATAAGGTGATAAGGGTTAGAAATACACCCATCCAATAGGTTTTGTACATGTGTAGGTCTTAGATTTTACCTTATCTTTCCATTTTATTTAAATCGTTATATAATGAGGTCATCGCTGCATCATCATGATGTCATAAATAATTTAATTTATTCAATGTCTAAAAATTATAAAAAAAATACTATGATATAGTAAATCTTTTTATATTTCCAATTACTATTTATAGTAACAAATAGGACTTGTATAACCCCATTTAAAAATTGTTTTAGTAAAACAACTCATGTTTGTGTCATTTTAATTTTAACATTAAATAAAAAGGTATTTATGTCATTTTTCAACCAAAGTGAATCCATGGGGTCCCCAAGTTGACCCAGGGATTGTCTTGGTCGGACATGACTCATCCAATGAGGGTAGGACATGTGTCTAGGTCATTTCATATTATTAAAACATTATTTTTACCTTAAACTACACTAATTACCTCTAATCGCGATTAAAAACTTAATAAGTTACTATTCACCAAAAAATTATTTTAATCCCATTGAACCACATTCTACTTCTTAATGACAACCATGTATGTCAGATTTTTGAAATTAAAAACACAATGGTGACAAAATTTCATTTAAACGGAAAATCAGTTTTTATAAGTACCACTTAGTGGTTTTACTATTCATCAAAAATTGATGTTTTTCAGAAAATTACCAAAAATTCACCCTAGGCTATATTTGATATTCCGAATTCAAAAATTATGTATATTTTACAAAATTCAAAACATTTAAGTTTCATTAATTAATTTAATAATTAATTCCCGCTGTCAAAACAAATAGCGTGTTTTTATGAAACAATATCTATTAAAAGATTGACACTAGTTTAAGTCCAATTTCAAAGTGAAATTAATTCCAATGACCACCATTGGATTTAATGGTAAAAATATATTCTAATTTCACTTTAAAACCAATTTTAAAGATAATCTAATCATATAAATAAATTAGATTAAAAAGAGGTTTTGAATTAAAATACAACATTTTTCACTATTCATTAAAAAATGTACTTTATCGGAAAAATACCAAAAAATTTACACAAAGTAAATTTTGATATCTTTATTCTAAAGAAGAATTTTATTTTGTCAAATATAACACATAAAATTATCAAAAAGTGGATTTAAAAGAGGTTCTCCATCAAAAGGCGGTTAATCGATCTTTTAAAGAATATTAGAATGTTTACACTTAAAATTGGATTCATTCGCATTTTTAATCCTCTAACATTTATTGTAAGAAGTAAAAATATTTGACAAACATATATAATCATTTTGTAGTTAGTTCTATTCATTCCCGCCATCACAATAGCTAGGCGTTAACTATCATTTAAAATAATATTATTTTATTATTAGAGTGCAACGTAAGATTCCCAAGAAACTCGTTGTTTCATGTTGGGTACGCCATCGAGCATAGCATCCCCTTTAAAGTTATATTAATATTTTATTCACAAATATGGATAAATGTGAAAATGTCATACTCTTTATTTACCTGGGGTGTTACATCTTTCCTCCCTTTTGGGAATTGCATCCTCGCAATTTTAAAATTGGGCTTGGAAACTTCATTGAAAATCCCATATCGGAACAAGAGTCAGTAAAACAATCACTTTAAAATAAAGAAAGATAAGTACAAAGGTCACCCAAGTTAACCCATACTAGGATTCCAAGTATGAAAATATGGACATGGAGGAAAAAACAAAGGGTCATGTTCTGATGGAGAGTGATAGTAAACATGTCTAGGAGAAAGTTCACCATAAGAAAATCACAAACTTGTGATGGGTTAAACGGTATTCGATTCCCCAGTAGGAAAAGTTAACAGATAGCACTTTTGTTTTAAGTTACTATTCATTGAGGAATTTATTTTTGATCTTAAGGAAACATATTTACTTATCATGTTGACTTTCAACTTTTACTATATTTCTTAAACAGACTCATACTTTCCCCAAAAGACGAGTATTTAGGAAGACTTTTTCACATTAAGAGTACTATAATAAACTTCTAGAGAATCACCTAATCCACAAAAGAGAACTATATACTTCCCATGTATTTAGACTTTAACCAAAACCAAAACCAAAAAGGTTAGTACAAGATCATATAATCCACAAATGGATAATCCTTTATAAAAAAGAAAATCTATTCTTAATCTCCAAAATTTGTCCAACAAAACCCAAAGTTCAAAGAGGACCATTTGATAAACAATTTTTCCATAAAAGTCTTCAAAGTAAACCAAACTAAGATTGAAACCCAAATATTTGAAGGATTTAGTCACATAGTCTTCCAAGTTAAATCGTAACATTTATCTCCAAACAACATCAGTGGCTCCTAAAGTCTCGTATTGAAAAGTAATTAACCTAATCACATATCCTCCATGATAGGTTAATCATTTTCATAAATAACCCAAAATCAACTTACTATTAATTCATAAAGTCACCTAACTAAAAAGAATAATTCATACTAACCAGGGACTTCACGTAGTCCAGTGGTAGGTGATAAATACCAGTTGCACTTTGGTTGTGGGTTTGATTCCCACATCATTGTCTAGCGCGATGGGTTGTCACATGGTCTGCATGTTGTCCTTTTTCCAAAACTATATAATTCTCAAATCATTCCCCAAAAAGAGATAAAATCATCAAAAATAACCATAACATAATTTAACCTCAATTTTATCTCATGCCTTTCACTTCCATCATAACATATAGTAACCCATAATTACCTCAAAAGTAAGGATCATATAAACCCAAATGGTTCTTTATAACTATGTCCACAAAAGAACAGATAACTATTCCTTGAATAAAATTTTCATATATTAAACATCAGGGTTACACATACTATAAAAAGTCTTCTAATGTAACCCCATCATCAAAAGAGACTTAATACTCTTAATAATTTCACCATAACTCTTGAAGCCCTTATATGTTGACTTCTTACTCATTCAACATTCTTCATGATCCATTAACCATTCCTTTCCAACTTATTCTGAAATACTTCATTCCTTTGATTGGTCATTGTCAGTTTCTTCATCCTCAATCGGAATGGCATTAGGTATTGGTAAACAAATATTGGTACGATCTTGGTGATCCCATTCACGAAACTTCTTCATAGGACATGTGTTTGCATAATGACCATGCACACCACATTTAAAACATTCAATTGATCCCTCAGAAAGAACTTCTTTCCCTTTCCTCGAGTCAACTAGATTCTTCCTTTTTCCATGGAAGGTTCTTGCTTTATGACCTTCATTTCCACATCTATAGCATATTTCTGTCCCTTTGAAACATTTTCCTAGGTGTTTCTTTCCACATATTTGACACATAGTTTTTTGAACACACTTACCTTTATTATTATTACCTGTAGTTCCATAGGGATTTGTTTCTCACATATATGATTCCTTAGAGAAATCACCAAGTTTTAGGTGGTCAATCATGACTCCAGATAGTTGGTTGAGGATAAACACAAAATTTCTCATTGCAGCTCCCATATCTTTCAGTTTCTTGCTCAAAAAACTGTCACAGTTTCCTTCACATCCACTGTTACTTTGGTGCCTGCTAGATCTAGGAATTTACTAAAACCAAAAAGGTCAGTGTGAGTATATCAAAAAAAACATCATGTACTAATGAGGAAGATAAACACTAAGATATACTTACTCATTCACTTTATCTAAAACTAGGACTCTTTCTGAAATCCTAACCATTATGGTAATGTCACTTATGCTTAAATAATAACCTAACCTCTAAAGTTATCTAAACCGACCTCTGATACCAACTATAAGGCCCCAGCCTTAAACCTTACTTAATCTTGAGTTATTACAAGATTAAACATTGAGGATATTTTCAGGTTTATAGTTTTAGAGAATTAGATCATAAAACTTGCATTACTTTCCACATTTAAACAAAGTGGTTACATAAAAGATATTATTCATTTTTCCCATCAACGGAAACATATTTAAAATAAAACATGGATTATTTCTTGACACTTCCTTGACACTATCATCATATCATCTACCTTTCCCTTGATCTGTGAAAAAAATTTCAAAAAAAAAACTTGGGATGAGCATAAAAAGCTCAGTAAGGGTTATAAAAATATGGAAAGGAAACATGAGTTCATATATACATAAGAATGAAATAATACTTTACCCATAAAACATAGGCGTATCAAATCATGAATAAATCATATAAATCATAAGACATAAAAGGTAACTTGAGGCATTCATAACATTCTTACATAGGGAGTAACCCTCTTGGTTACGTTTGGAATACCCACCATAGTATATTCCCTAAATCTCTTCGGAGAAACCTTAACGTTTCACTCCTTCGCGTTACCCAATGCATTGGAGAGCTATATCGGTCTCACCTGCCCTTAGTTTATCACAGAACCACCTATCTTCATAATAATGCCCAAGAACCTCAACATAATCGTATCACATAAAACATGCATAAAGGAAACATAACATTTCCACCTTTCAATCACAAGATATCAATACAACACATTGATGTAAAAACATTATGAAAACCATTTTCAATAACAAAATAAAAGATAAGTAAAACATGGTATTTATTTTTCTTTAAAAAAAAGGTATGGCTTGTAGAGGAAGCTGAAACTCAAATAATGATCACAGCGACGGAGAAGTCGTTGTCGCCACATACGTACGACAAAAACATTCCCTTTTGTCGTTTAGTAAATGCTTCGTATAAAAAAGATTCCTTTTGAATAAATGTAAAAGTAAAAGAGGTTTATACACCGTATAAAATAAGGTTGTGTATCAAACAAAATATGCCTCAATGAAAAGAGATTGAGATGAAGTCCCATACAAAGACGGTATCCTTGGATTAAGGATAAATCAGTTACATATTTATGTGTGAAAAATGAATACATGAAATATAAGTGGGTATTAAGTGTAAAACAATCCTAGGACATTCACACATAATCATATAACGACATATTCAAGGTGTACATGTTTTTCCCAAAGAATCAAAATTGGGTTAAGGAGTTCCCTTGCAAAAATTCGACAGCCTAACGGCGTCACTTACAAATTCAGAAAAAGAGTTGATGAGAGATAAAAAGGGTGTCTCATCACTTGGTCATAAAATTTACATCAATAAGGATATATAAGAACATATCCCAACATAATAGTATGTGAATAACAAAATAAGTCTCTTAAAAAGAGGAGGGTGAAAGGTTCCCTTACCGACTTGGGTAACTTTTGAAACATACACCCCATTGAAGAAGGGTCATACAATAAATATGTAAATACCCATAAATGAAATTATATTACACAAAGTGTATAATAATGGGAAGTACATACACTACTCAAAGGAAATGGTGGAAAATGTAGCATAAATCTCACGGGACTAAAAGTGAGATGAAAAATCCCTTACGAAAACTGGGCAGCCTAACGACGCCACTTAAAACTTCCAAAATGGATTGATGATAGAAAATAGGGTCTCTCATCATATGAACAAAAAACGTACAGTAAGATTAATATAAAATAACATCCCAATCATAAGAAATATGATCTTAAAAGGAATGACATAAAAGAGTGTACTTAAAAATAAAGAGAGGGGTGGGATCCCTTACCTCGGGTCCGACTTGACTCGATCGTTCTTTAATCTTCTGAATAAAAAACTTGAGTTAATTTATACTTCCTTAAGAACCTTTTTCAAGTTCATTATTCCTTTTATATCACTTATTACCATGTCATGAACACTATGCTATTATTTAAGTTAATAATGGTCGTTTTAACGATCATTGGTACTTGAGTCAAAAAAAATAAACTCTTTATAATTACAAGTTGTTCATGTGGTAAAATATCCATTATATCCAGAATTTTATTCATGAGTTAGATATCATATTTATCATATATATACAGTATATTCATGCATTTATAATATTACATAACATTTAGAGTTAAGAAATGAAATGCACCGTTCATGGAGACGGTAAGCCGCACGTACGCATGAACGCTACTTCCATTTCTATTTCATATTTAATAGAATTAAAACATAATGATACATAATAGTTTTTTAATTCTAGTATGGTATCATATATAATATCATTAAATATATCCTTTATAAGTACCACATATGGTATTAACAAATCAAATCACTTTGAGGGGGCGGTAGTCCGCACTTCCTAAAATGAAGATATCATGTATACCCATAATGGAAGCCATAAAGGTATGCCATAAATGAAAAATACAGAAGCTTAAGGAAAAGATAAAAATATTATATATCATATATAAATGTAGTGACATAATAATGGCCACCATGAAATGTGTTAAGACAAGATTGAACAATCATCGTTTCGTGAGGCAGTAATTCGCCATCCACAGAAATAGTATGTTCTTTAACCATTAGACGAAGGTGTGTGTAAGTGTAGCTGGAATACATAAAATATAATCATCCTAGTATATTTAAGATACTGTTTTTGTTACAAAATAATGGAATAAAAAGAGTTTAGTGGGGTGGAGAATCAAAATAAAACAAAAGGACTCAAGTGAAGACATTACCTTAAAATTGGGTAACTCCCTTTGGTTTGAGCTCAAAGGCTTCCTTGGGAAGACTTCTGACCAAATTGAGGCTTCTAAGAGTTAGAGAGGGATTTTAAGAGACAAAATGGGTAGGGGTTGGCCCATACAAAGGCTTTGGATGTGTGGGTAAGGAGGTAGAGGTGGGGGCCTTTTATAAGAGGAGAGGAGGGGCACTCTTGGAAAGTAAAGAAATGTTACTTTATTTTAGAATGATTTTCGGATTTTAATGGTCCCACATTGATGTGTTTCTAGGATAAGGTGATAAGGGTTCTAAATCCACCCATCCAATAGGTTTTGGACATGTGTAGGTCTTAGATTTTACATTATATTTCCAATTTATTTAAATCGTTAAATAATGAGGTCATCGTTTCATCATCATGATGTCATAAATAATTTAATTTATTTAATGTCTAAAAATTATAAAAAAATACTATGATGTATGAAATCTTTTTATCTTTCCAATTACTATTTATAGTAAAAAATCTGACTTGTATAACCCTATTTAAATTTTTTTAGTAAAACAACTCATGTTTGTATCATTTTAATTTTAACATTAAATAAAAAGGTATTTATGTCATTTTCCAACCAAAGTGGCTCCATGGGGTCCCCAAGCTGACCCATGGATTGTCTTGGTCGTCCATGACTCATCCAATGAGGGTAGGACATGTGTCTAGGTCATTTCATATTATTAAAACATTATTTTTACCTTAAACTACACTAATTACCTCTAATCGCGATTAAAAACTTAATAAGTTACTATTCACCAAAAAATTATTTTAATCACATTGAACCACATTTTACTTATTAATGACAACCATGTATGTCGGATTTTTTAAATTCAAAACACAAAGGTGGAAAATTTCATTTAAACGGAAAATCAGTTTTTATAAGTACCACTTAGTGGTTTCACTATTCATCAAAAATTGATGTTTTTCAGAAAATTACCAAAAATTCACCCTAGGCTATATTTGATAATCCAAATTCAAAAATGATGCCTATTTTAAAAAATTCAAAACATATAAGTTTCATTAATTAATTTAATAATTAATTCCCGCTGTCAAAACAAATAGCGTGTTTTTAAGAAACAATATCTATTAAAAGATTGACACTAGTTTAAGTCCAATTTCAAAGTGAAATTAATTCTAATGACCACCATTGGATTTAATGGTAAAATTATATTCTAATTTCACTTTAAAACCAATTTAAAATATAATATAATCATATAAATAAATTAGTTTAAAAATAGGTTTGAATCAAAATACAACATTTTTCACTATTCATTAAAAAAATGTACTTTATCGGAAAAATACCAAAAATTTACACAAAGTAAATTTTGATGTCCCGATTATAAAGAAGAATTTTATTTTGTCAAATATAACACATAAAATTATCAAAAAGTGGATTTAGAAGAGGTTCTCCATCAAAAGGCGGTTAATCGACCTTTTAAAGAATATTAGAATGTTTACGCTTAAAATTGGATTCATTCGCATTTTTAATCCTCTAACATTTATTGTAAGAAGTAAAAATATTTGACAAACATATATAATCATTTTTTAGTTAGTTATATTTATTCCCACCATCACAATAGCTAGGCATTAACTATCATTTAAAATAATATTATTTTATTATTAGAGTGCAACGTAAGATTCCCAAGAAACTCGTTGTTGCGTGTTGGGTACGCCATCAAGCATAGCGTCCCCTTTAAAGTTATATTAATATTTTATTCACAAATATGGATAAATGTGAAAATGTCATACTCTTTATTTACCTGTGGTGTTACAATGATAATGTTATCATCACCTATATAATGGTCATATAGAAGATATATATATATATATATAATATATTTTTGGAGTCCCATTATTAATTCATGGATTTTAAGGTAACGGTTCATAATGAAGTGTTAGAAAATTTTCCTTTTTCTGAATATCAAATAAATTAAATGAATTGATTTTATTAATGCCCCCCACACACATATGTATTAAAATTATATTTTTATATAAAAAATATAAATTATTTATTAATACCATATATTACCATTATTTTTATTTTCCTAATAATTCATGGTCAATGTGTCAAAACATCATTAATATAGGGGGTTAAACTAACACAAAAGGAACATGTTATAAAAAATGAATGAGTGATAATAATGTGTAGTATTATTGTAGTGTAAATTTTAAAGATAATAATAATTTCAATTAAATGTTACTAATATTTTAAATAATATCTTAATAGAGGTGTGTGAATAAGATAAAGAGAATAATTAATGAATATATATATATATATGTAAAAATTAAGTTCTTTTTTCTAGGACTACCATGTATAGACTTCCACAAGACATGGAACTGGTAATATGCCTCAATGGGTCTCCTATAATACCTTGGTTTTCTTTTTAACACAAAAAATTCTTTTACCCATCATGGTCACTTTTCATAAAAATGAATTTCCCCATAGTCCAACACATGTTATTTCATGGTTATTTATCCTCACTCACACACACCCTATGCAATGTCCCAAAAGGCCACCCATATTGAAACTAATCTAGAAAAATATCACATAAATGTGAAGATATAATTAGGTAGGATCCTGAAAAGAAAGGTGTGCCTTGTTGAAATGATTTGTAACATTTATTCTTATACAACTCACTTTTTCATGGGTGATACATCCCCCCATTTAAGGAGAAACTCCCTAATTGTGGATAAAAAACCTCAAACCTAGGAGAGACCTCTACATGTTAGGATTGGTATTGGATTTGATAAAATTTTTGAGGACCCAACCTCCCCTGAACCTGTTCATCTGATCCCATGGAGTTTTTTTAATACCTTGGTTTCCTTCTCAACACACTTAATCTATTAACCATCAGGGTTATTTATTAGACTAATTAATGTTCCCAAAAACTAACACATGTTCTATTAGTGTTTTTTCCTCACTCCCAGAGACCTTGAGAAACATCCTAGGAGGTCACCCATCCCAACACTAATATAGGTTAATATCAATTTACTATAGTGTGCTAATCATATAGGTTCATGAAATTAAAGGTGAACCTTATTCGAAATATTAAAAAATTAGGGTTCATGTGCTATAGATGGGGAAAGATTATTAAATTGGTATAAAAGGGGAACCTATCCATAAGTGTAGTGGCACTGCATGGGTTGAGATATAGGGTCTACAATAGCGACATTTTTTATAACAGGTGGGGGGGGGGGGGCTGTAACACCCTCTGAATATAAATATTTAAGAGATTAAATGTTACTAACCAGGTAAACAAGGTGAATATTTATGTTTGGGAACCTTCAAAATTTGAAATATTCTTTAAAGAGAGCTTATCCTTGAGTTGTGTTAGGATGGACGACCTCCTAGGTTTTTTCTCAGGGTGTGTGTGAGTGAGGAAAAAGAACACTAAAATAACATGTGTTTTTCTGTTGGTTCAATCTTTAGTCTTATAAGTGACTAAATTGGGTAATTACATATGGTATGTTGGGAAGGAAACCAAGGAATTACACAAGACACATAGGGTATGAATATCAGGTTAATGGATAATGGAGGTTGGGCTGTGATAATAACCATAATTGAAATAAAGGATTTGGTACTCCTTCTGCTGACTAAAATCTTCAGAATTTGAAATTTGAATGTTAGGAAGATAATTAATTTATATATTTGAGAGATTTCCTAATGATAAGTATGGTTTGAAGTGGGTAGATGAGGTGACATGTTATAGATGTGTTTGAGTGGAATATTTAAAAATTATCATTTTTAATGTGTATGGAAAGTAAATATATAAATAAACTGTATCAGAAATTAATAATGTATGAGGTTAGGTCTTTCATTCTCCCATTTAGAAATTTTAGAGGTAAAATTTGAAAATATGTTGTCACTTTACTCATTATTTTAACTCTTTAACCACATTTTACACTTTACCATGGTAACTCACTTTCCGTCTTAGGTAATTTATTTTTTAAAAATGAATTTAATCTTATTATCTAATTTAATAATTATAAATTAGTTTTTTCTTATGAAAGAATTAATATTAAAATAAAAATACATAATGTAGAAAAATAATTAGTTAGAGAAACATCTTCTTAAAAATCAAAATAATCAATTCATATTTCATACCATGTAATAATTGTTAGATGAATTTTAATTTAGTTTTTAATATATATAGATAATAAAATTCAATTAAATCATTCTAAAAAAACAATAGATTTAAAAAATACACCTAACCTATAAAAATATTAATTGATGGAATATGATATATTTTTTAAAAATAATTATAGTATTTTTTATTTCAGATCAAAATTACTTATTATATATTAATTGAATTAAAAATATATTATTAATAACACATTAGTTACTTTTATTTTAAAATTATTAAATTGGAAATAAACCTTTCAGATACTAGTATACCCAAAAACCTTATATCTTATTACCATTTATCTATTGATCATATAATATTCACATTACACATTTTATTTATATCTATAACATTACAAAGTTATCTAAAAAACATTCATCTAATTTCTCATTTATTTTGCAACATATTAAACATATTTCTAATGTTTCATATTTATTCAATAGGTATACATATTTTTAGGATATATATTGGATACCATGTGAAATATCATGATACTTTAAAATAAACAGTATATTCAATGACATATAAGATACAAAACTCCAGCTTTAAATGATCCAAAAAATATTATATGATAGTTATGAACAAACAATTGAGTCGGGGGAAGTGAATAGGTTTAACCAAATTATGATTCATATATAATTTTTGTAAATCAATTAAAATTTATTGAATAATTATTAGGAAATAATCACTTCATTTTTGGTAATGTCATTCTTTTCATCAAAAATACAATTTCTTGAAAAATGGGTTTTATTTCTTTTTGTGAGAAATATTATAATTAATTTTTGAAACTTTAATAAATTTTATTTGATAAAAATGAAATAAATTTTTAAATCATCATATCAATATTATAATATGGTGAAATTTTGAAAAATTCCTTAAAATTTTTATTTTTCAATGAATAGTGAAAATAATGGTTTTTATTGAAAACTGTATTTTCTTTTAATTTATTTAAAAAAAAATTGTATTCTAAAGTATTTTTATAATTTTATTAGTTTATTTTGATTAAAAAAATTCCAATGATAGTATTTTTAATTAAATTTTCACTTTAATTTGATATAAAAATATTTTTATACTTAAAAATCCAATTTATGGAAAAACATTTTTTCATTACGTTTTATTGGATTAATTTTACATTAAATTACGCCAATTCTATGAATTGAATAATATTTTTCCATATTCGGTATTAATAAGTCCAAATTTGGTAAATATGCTCCATTTAATTTAATTTATTACGAATAGAAATCACATTAATTTTTTTTTATCAAGGTAAAGGTAATGTGGGTTAATTAAGGGTAAAAATAACGTGGTATAGACTAAAAATCAACCCTAAAAATTGACATAATTATATTACATGATTACATTTTGTACATAATCATTAAAAATTAGAATATGTGTCTTTTTTTAATTTCTCCATGACTTTTACATTTAAAATAGTTTATGTAAAGAAAAGGAAAAATGTCATTATCTTTATTTTATTATATTTATATATTTTAAATTGGGATAAAAATAATGTTTAATATATTATAAATATTCATTTAAAATATAAATTAATTTTTATCAAGGTAATTTATTTTTATGTGTTACTGAAGAATTAATTACCATAAATTCTTATACAATGTTGACATAATATTTATTAAATTAATAGAAAATGAACATAAATGATTTTAAAAATGTTAAAAGTTAAAAAATTTGAATTAATTTTTGTGTTAAAAAGTTTTATTATATAATAATTACATAATATATAGGTTTTAATGCCTTATATTTTAATTCCATTATTGTCTTGTAGTTTTAAAATTCAAATTAAAGGAATAGTTCCAAAATTGACATTAATGTTATTTTATAATAAAGAATATTTTATTAAATGATTTAAAACTAAAAAAATACTATATTTAGAAAAGTGATTATTATATGGTTTAAAATATCAAACATGATCCATTTATGGTCTAATTTACTTTTATAGTAACTTTCTTGACCCCTATAGAGTAAATTTTTTAATATCGCATTAATTTCCAGAGGGTTAATATAGGTTAAAACAAAAAAGATAAGGATGAAAACACCACCTAAACTTGTAAAAATTTTATTTTATGTGATTATTAATAATTATAATCATATTATTTTCTTATATTATCAATTTAGATCAATTTTAATAGGAAAATTAGTTTATATTGTTTTAATATTTTTTGAAATTATAAGACTGCCCTCCCCTCTCTTATTAAAGGGAACCTATTATTTTCATTTAATCACAAATGAAGAACCATTTTTTTAAAAAAATAACTACTAAAATACATTAATTAAATACCTAAACACATCATAGATTCCTTTTTTTATTTATAAAAAAATTATGAAAATATTTGGTGTAAACATTAAGAGGTTGTCCGAAGAAGAGGAATAGTTGTTAACCAAGCATTTTAATTTTGTTTTTATAACTTCTTAAAATATTATCCAAACATAATTAAATAATAAATCTATTATATTACATAAAATTATATTTTATTATGTTAGTATAGTAACCTTTATTTTTATCCCATTCCATTAAATTGGAAACAAAACCATCGTTTATGTGTACAACGGACTACCGCCTTATGAACCGATGTAATTCATTTTCCATAACCTTCTATTAAGGTTGGTTATAATGATGGATTTAGATATATATATATATATATATATAATAGTAATAAAATATTTTTCATTATGAAAATAAAATACATCATATACTTTCTTACTTTCTAATTTATTGAAAAATGATAATGTCATTCGTGTGTACGTGTGGACCACCACCTCCAAAATGTGATGTGATTAATTTTTCATCACAACTTAAAATGGATAGATTATATAATTTTATTTAAATAAATAAAATGGTATTAATGATATAATTATAATTATTAAATGAAAAAATAATGCTTACCATCTTTCCATAATGATCTTTGAAAAATAGAAACTCTACTCATGCATACGTACGACCCACCGTCTGCATGTTTATAACGTAGTTAATTTTTTAGAACCATATTTCATGGTTGGTTTCAATATAAAAATATATAAATGAAAATAATAATTATTTCATGATTATTATTATTATTATTTATATGATTTAATAATGGTATTTTTGACCATAGTCAACCTATAGATGTCATTTTGGTCATATGAACCGAATATCATCAAAACGTCTGATGTAGAATTAATTGATTAAGTTATTGTATATAAAATTGTAATAAGTGAAATAAAAGGAACAATAAATTTTAAAATGGTTCTCATTAAATTAAATAATTAAGATAAGTTTATTATTCATTATTATAAGTAACGAATGTGATAGGTTTGGTAAAATATAATGAAATTTATTTTAAAAAATCTCTTTTAATGTTTCCATTTCAATTACTTTTATTCTATGGTCATATTTTAAAATTATTTTATTAATGGACATAAATTAATTATAAATGAAATGTTATTTATAATTATTATTTATTTCAATAGTTTTCAAAATGAACTATATTATGTATTTTATATGGAACATTTTTACTTTCTTTAGAAAAGAGAAAAACAATATTGTATTCAAACATATATGATGAAAATGACTTTTACCACTTCCCTAAACATTATTTGATATTTGAATTAATTTAAATGGTTCTGTGTTTTATTCAAAGAAAAAACCTCCTTCCCTATATTTAGGTTATTTAAAAAAAGGATTTAAAATTGAATGGATATTTCAATATATAGAAATGTTCTCTCATGTATGAAAATAATATTTTAAAAACATCAAGCTTTAATGTGTTATGATTATGTTATAGTTCATGTGAATTATTTATGATAATTGGTGTCTCTATTATTTACCATGTATGGATAGTTCCATTATATCTCTCCAATGCATTGGTCAAGATCTTTTTTGTATGTTAATCATGTGGGTTATTCCAAGTGTAACCATGGCCGTTATTTTAAGTGTAACTGTGATGGTTATTCCAAGTGTAATCGTGATGGTTATTCCATGTGTAACCATGAAGTTTATTCCATTTATAACAATGAAGTTTATTACATATGTAATATTTATATGAAAATTATTCCTCAAGTTAACTATATGATTTATCTATTCTTACTATGGGGTTTTTATAGAAATATTATTATTTTAAAGAGGTAAGAATCAAGATTATTTTTAAAAGGAGAAGTTTATGATACTTATTAATGGTGAGAAGTCTAACACTGTAAAAATTTTATATGAGTTTTCCATGATTAAAGACAAATTTTTTTGAGTTTTAGTTTTTTTATTCAGGATTTATTATGAAATGTTTTATAAAAATAATTGGGCAGAGAAGTTGATTTCTCGGGTAAGAAAATGTTTATTTTAAACCTAATTTTTTTAAAAGGAAATTTTTTATAAGTATTCATAGACTAATGGGATTTTATTATTCTTTTTATGTCCTTTACTGAGTTTTTTGTGCTTATCCCACATATAAAAATGTCTTTCACTAGTGTTTAAAGATAAATAGGGATAAGGATGAGGTCAAGATGAAAATTATGAATGTTTTTCAGAAAAATATTTTTTTATATTTTAAATGTTTTTTGGTGGACTCCTCATGTGTTAATCATGTTTTAATGATCACAAATCCTATATATTCTATAAATATTTTTAACCCCATTTAATCTGTCTTAAATCATGTGTATAAATGGTTGGTTTCTTTATGATTTAAATAAACCTATACATGATATTAATTGCTATAAATTAAGCTTTATTATTGTAAACTATATTTAACTTTGGTCTATAATGATTTATTTGATGTATGATTAATTCTAATTCATCCTGTTAATATCACCACTTATGTCTATATACATATATTTGGCTAAGTTTGAGAAACCGTGAGTCTGCCACCGGTTCTGTTTTTCTAGAAAAAGACCCAGACACCATGACCCAAACACCATGAACCAGACACCGTGACCTAGACACCATGACCCAGACACCGTGAACAGACACTGTAACCCAGACACCATGACCAGACACCATTACCAGACACCGAAACCAGTTTCAAATTTTTTGAAGTCTGTGACACAGGTTCCTTGCTGAGACACCATTTGAAGTTTGGAAAAGCACCAGACACTGTGATCCTAACACCTCATATGTAATACCAATTCCTAATATCTATACAAACATTCCATTATAACTATCTCACCTATTAAATTAAAATAAGAAGACACCACTTCATGGACACACCTTTCCAAGTGACATCGTTTCCAGAGAGATTGTGACATCGTTCTTTAATCTGTTTTTTCATTTTCAATTTAATTTCTAACAGTCATATTTGAGTCTTTTCAATGTATTTACATAATTAATATTTATTTGTAGACATGTCACCTAATAGTACGAGGTACAAGGTGAAGAATACATTCATCTTGTCAGCTTCAACACATGCAATCCAAGAATAAAAAGAAAAGCGTGGTTGTGAATCAAGTGGGGCTGTTAGAGCAGAAGAAGCACGTGAATTATTGAGAAAAGAACTGACACATGAAACAAGATACATTTTAAGAACACACGAATAATTCACAAATCCAAAAGCTGGAATACCATAGAACAAAGTAAATAACATCTTCACAATACCAACTCCACAAAGAACATGAGCTAGATCTAACTGGAAACCAGAGCACCAGATTTGCGATACTCTATTTTTTGCAAGAGGACTCGATTTTTGAATCTATTTAATCCTAAAAGTACATAGCTATATAGACTAACACTCTGAGAAATTCTAAACTTATCTCATTATCTTTTCTCTATTGTGTATTTCTTTTAGCTTTCAAGCAGTGTGTGTGTATGTATTAAAAACACACACTGTCTCTTACACTAAATTGAAGGATATAAGATATCCTTACTCTCATATATTTTTACACTTGTTTACTCCCATGGATAAGTGTGTAAGAGGTCCCTGTGTAACCTGTTAGTTTATAACCACAAAGAACTGTGGAAAAGGTCATATGGCCTGGACAGTTCTATGCACTGTTTTCTACCCCGATCCAGGGTGTGGATCAAGTTTATTAATATAAACTACTTTGTGATAGGTGATCACCAAGTGGACTAGATTAGGTCTCAGCTTGATAATGAACCACTTTTTTTATATCCGCTGTGTTGTTTAATTTATTTTTCTCTGTTTTACTGTATAATTTAGAAATCAGTAGATTTACTTTGATAGTTAATCTTGGAAATAAGTTATAATTTTTTCCTTACTATAATAGCTTCAAATGTAATATTAATAACTGATATTAATATTATTGAGAATTAATAAATCTTCTGAGAAGTTATTTAAATAGACAAAATTTCATAACCATATTACTTTGATTAAATAGGCTATATTTGTTTTTATTGGGGAAACTTTTAAGAAAACTTTTCAAATATAAATTTTTATAGATACTCAATTCACCCCCCACTTGAGTACTCTACTCCGAACAACATTTTGTATAAGAGGAATTTTTTATTCCTGTTAAGGCTCTATTTTTGAAACTATTCAACTGTGATTTGAGTTACACTTTAAAGATATATAAATTTATGTTAATTCTAAATTTCTAGATCTTTAAAAGTATTTCCTTATTATGGATAATATACTCGAAGGTGTGTCAGAAAACATATAACTATTCTCTAATGGAACCAATTATTCCCAATAGAAAATCAAAATGAAAATGCATTTAGAAAGTATGGGTTTTGAAATTTGGTCTTCAATTATAGATGAGTATAAGTTTCCTACTACTAATAGAATCACTTGGGATGAACCAACCAATATTTCCTACAATAACAATTGCAAAGCCATGAATTCTCTATATTGATCCTTAAAAGATAAGGAATTTAACATAATTTTTGCATGAAAAACTACCCATGAAATTTGGGATACTTTGTATGTGTCACATGAAGGAACTTCTAGTGTGAAATAAATGAGACTTAATACTTATACTATTAAATATAATAAATTTAAAATGAAACCTTATGAACCTATTTTTGACATGTATCTCAGGTTCAATGAAATTGTCAACATAATGATTTATCTTGGAAGAGAAGTCACTTCCAAAGAACAGATCATGAGGATTCTCAAATTCCTACCTAATAGATGGAGAGGAACCTCTATATATATTATAGAATCATGCGACATTAGAATTTTACCTGTAAAAGAACTCATTGGGAAACAAATTATGTATGAATAAGAGTTTAAAGTAAACAAGGAAGAGGAGGATAAACCCAAAAGAAAATCTGTTTCATTTAAGACCACCACCTCTAAACATAAAGAAAAAGGGAAATTGGAAGCCTCTATAGAATTTTACAGTAGTGGAAAATCATCACCTAATAGTGATGAGGAGATGGATCAATTAGCTAAAAGGTTTAAGAGATTTTATAAGAAGAATAATTTTTTCAAAAATCCTAACTTCAAAGGAAATATGATCAAAAAGGAAGTTGTAAGAAAGATTGGAAAAGAAGTAAAAAGTCTGATGAGATAGTATGCTATGAATGTAAGAAAAAGGGACATGTAAAGGCTGATTATCCCAAGCTCAAGTACCGAAAAAAATATGAGGACAAAGACAGAAAGTATAAAAAGGTAATGAAAGCAACCTGGATTGATTTAGAGGATAGTTCATGTGACTCAAAATCTTCACATGATGAACATGCTATAAAATCCAATATGTTTTTCATGACAAACAAATTTAAGGTAAAACTAGAATCTCCTATACATAATTCCTATTATTTTGAAGATTAAAGTGATTATGAAAATATGCTTAATGAAGAAATGTTTTAGTACTGTAATATGCTTTAAGAGACATGTAATGAACTAAAATATAAATACAAGTCTTTAAATAAACAACATGATCTTACCTCAACTTTCAAATCTAAACTTACTGTAAAAAGGGAGAAAAATGTTCAATTAATCAAAGAAAACATTGAACTAAATCTATCTAATGAGCAATTGAAAAAGGACCTTTAAAGGTTTACTAATGGTAAAGATAATTTGGTACAAATTCTAGGTAAACAGATTACTCATAAATATACTACTAGTATTAGCTATCAACCCAGTAAAATAAATTTTGGAAGAACTAATTTTTTTTCTAAATATAGGAAACACAACTTTACTCCTAATTCTAGAAAAAATTAAGCTAGTTCAATTTATGATACACTCTCTACTATTTCAAGTTTTTCTGGACCAAAAAGAGTTTATTTTTCAAGCACTTTACATAATGATTATAGAAACCCTATGAGGTAGATATAAGTTCTTAAAGAACTAGTCACTAATATTACTAGACCCAAACAAGTATGGGTACCAAAATCTATTTTTATGTGATTATTTTGTAGGAAAGTTTCTTAAAGATCTCCTATAAATGATTATGGTAATTGGATAGTGGGTGTTCAAGACAGATGACTGGGGTATATTCATGCTTCAAGAATTTAATAAAAATCAATGGTGGACATGTCACCTTTGGTGACAAAGCCAAAGGAAAAATCATTGGCCTTGGCCAAATCAGTAACTCTAAATCCGTTTTAATTTCCAAAGTACTTTTTTTGATGGATTGAAATATAATCTGCTTAGTATTTCACAACTATGTGGCAATGGATTTCATGTTAAACTTTAAAATGATGCTTGAAATGTTTTTAATTCTAAAAATTAATTAGTGTTTTATTCATTTAGAAAAGAAAATGTATACTATGTTATCTTAGATTCTTCAGTCTCTCAAATTTTTTCATGTTTAAGTGTATTTCAAAAAGAGTCTTGTCTTTGGTATAGGAGACTAGGACACTATAATATTCACTCTTTTAAAAAACTAACTAGAAAAGGATTAGTCAAAGGCCTACCCAAAATTGAGTATCCAAATGATAAAGTGTTTAATCCTTATCAAAAGGCAAAGAAACACAAAATTTCCTTCAAACAAAAGAAATAAGTGTCAACTTATGATCCTATCGAACTAGTTCACATGGATTTGTTTGGACCATCTAGAGTTTCTAGTTTAAATGGGAAGCACTATGATTATGTTCTTGTAGATGCCTTTTCTAGATATACTTGGACTTTCTTTTTAGCTCACAAAAGTGAAGCCTTCTCTCATTTCACCAAATATTCCAAAACTATAGAAAATCTTAGTGGACTTAGAATTAAATCCTTAAGAAGTGATCATGGCTGTGAGTTTGAAAATCAAGAGTTTGAGTCCTTTTTTTCACAAAATGGCTATATTCATAATTTCTCTGCCCCTAGAACACCTAAAAAAACGGAGTTGTAGAAAGAAGAAATAGCATCTTGCAAGAAATTACTAGAACCATGATTAGTGAATATGACTTACCTATTTATTTTTGGGATGAATCTGTAAATACAACATGCTATATTATTAATAGAGTGTTGATTAGACCCATTCTTAAAATAACTCCATATGAATTATGGAACAATAGAAAACCCAAAGCAAGATACTTTAAAGTTTTTGGTTGCAATGTCTTTATCCTTAATACTAAGGAAAATCTTGATAAATTTGAATCCAAGAGTGATGAAGGAATATTTATTTGATATTAAATCTCTAGTAAAGGCTATAGAGTGTTTAACAAAAGAACAAAATGTGTGGAAGAATATGTCCATGTTAAATTTGATGAAACAGATCCACATGAGCCTAAGACCACTCTAAAGAACTTGGAGGATGATGTGTCAAATTTGGAAATCAATAAAAAATCCTCTAACCATCCTATAAAGGAATCTGTGAAAACTTCCATTTCTGTAAATTATTCATATTTTGGTCATAATGAACCTGAACCTATTAAATAAACTGAAATCACTAGTACTTCTTTTTTTAGAGTTGTTAAAACTATTAAGAACCATCCTTTAGATGCTGTTGCAGGAGATTTAGATAAAGGAACTCAAACTAGAGATTATCTTAGAAATTAGGTTGAACATAAAGTCTTATTGTCACAAATTGAACCTAAAAACATTAATGATGCTATCAATGATGAATTTTGGGTGATGGCTATGCTAGAAGAACTTAATCAGTTTGAAAGGAACAAATTTTGGAAACTTGTTGACAGACCCAAAAACACATTCACCATAGGCACTAAGTGGGTGTTTAAAAATAAAGTAGATGAAGCTGGTAACAAAGTTAGAAACAAGGCTATATTGGTTGCACAAGGTTATAGTCAAGAAGAAAGAATTTAGTATGAGGAAACCTTTTCACCGGTAGCTAGACTTGAAGCCATCAGAATTATGCTTGCTTATGCTGAACATATGAATTTCAAACCATATCAAATGGATGTTAAAAGTGCATTCCTAAATGGTTATATATCCGAGGATGTCTTTGTTGAGCAACCCCATGGTTTTAAAAATCCTCATTTTCCAAATCATGTCTTTAAATTATCAAAAGCTTTATATGGTTTAAAATAAGCTCCAAGATCTTGGTATGATAGATTAATTACCTTTATTATTTCCAAAGGTTTTACAAAAGGAATAACTGATCGTACCCTTTTTATAAAATGAATTTCCAATGATGTTTTAGTAGTTCAAATTTATGTATATGTTATTATATTTGGATCTTAAAACAACTCTTTATATATTGAATTTTCTAAAATGATGAAAAAAAATTTAAAATGAGTTTAATCGGTGAACTAAAATTCTTTCTTGGATTTAAAATATTTCAAAATAATGATGGTATTATTTTAAATAAAGGGAAATATACTAGGGATATTATAAAATGTTTTGGCTTGGATAGCACTAAAATTAGTGACACTACAATGAGTACTACTTGTAAGTTGGATCTTGATGAAGATGGAAAATTTGATGATCAAACCACTTACAAAGGAATGATTGGAAGATTATTCTACTTAGCTGCTAGCTGACCTGAAATTATATTTAGTGTATGTATGTGTGTTCATTTTCAAGAAAATCCTATGGAATCTCATTTAAATGCTATTAAGAGAATTTTCAAATACCTCAAGAATACACCCAATATGGGACTATTCTATCCCAGAGGAAAATCATTTGAGTTAGTTAATTATTCTGATGTTGACTTCAGTGGTTGTAAGTTAGATAGAAAAAGAACCTCTAGAACATATCACTTTTAGGAAAGTCACAAGTATCAAGGTGTAGTAAGAAAAAAAACTATGTTGCATTATCTATTGCTGAAGTTGAGTGCATAATAGCTGGTAGTTGTTATTCAAAAATTTTGTGGATGAAACACACATTACTAGATTATGGATATTAATTCAAGAATGTAGCTATAAATTGTGACAATACAAGTGCTATTAACATCTCAAAAAATCCTATTTTACACTCTAGAATAAAACATATTGATGTAAGACATCACTTTTTGAGATACCATTATCAAAAATGTGATATCACTTTAAAATTAATTGGAACTGAATATCAGCTCATTGATATATTCACTAAACCATTAAATTATTAAAAAATAGCTTACATCATACATGAATTGGGAATGATAAATCTTATGTAGTAATTTTAATTTTTCACAAATTACCATTTCATAGTTTACAGTTTCACAAGTCATTGTCTTAAGATTACTGTCTAACTGTAACAACTCTATAAGTTTACTATCTTAAATGTTGTTTTTTCATGTTTACGATCTCATAGTTACTATTTCTAAGTTATTGTCTAACAAAATAATATTTCAAATAATTTGGTCGCAAGGTTTAGAAGTCACACAGTAAATATGACACCGTGAAAAACTTGGTACGGTCTCACCGTGAAAAACTTGTTCAGTCTCATCGTGAAAAACCTATTACAGTCTCATCATGAAAGTCTATTACGGGCTCACCGTAAATACATTTTATCATTTTATTTACATATTATAACCTGTATTGCGGTAATTAATTATTTTATTCTTTTACTTTCCCGCGCTTTTGATTTTGCAACGTTTGATATCCCTAAATAATAAAAATAAAATAAGTTTCACTCCTTTATTAACTTGAGCTCTCTTCTATCAAACCATAACCCATCCTTCAACCTTTCTCTCTCTCTAAAAACTTCTTTGAATTTGTAGAATGAAACTACCCATCATCATCAACTCCTGAGAAGTGAAGATCAAAGAAGAAGATGACAATAGAACCGAAAATAGTTCCCGAAGGTCCTTTGAATCAGAACCTGGTGAACATAATAGTGGTACCTGAAAAGGAAATTTTCCCTAAGTGGATTTTTAAGTAAGTCTTTAGTATTTAAAGTACTAAAAGAGTAAGGATGGATGGATTGGTTCACAAAAGAGGAAATAATTATTTAACCAAATCTATTCGCTCAGTTTTATCAATTCATTCAATTCTCTTTTGATACAGAAGATGGTTTTGTTCTGAGAAGATGAATAAATGGGAAAAGATTTGCTTTTTCTTTGAGGTTATGGTGTACTTTCCTAAGGATACCACATGAGGGTATTTTTGAGGAATACTAGAGAGGTCCTCCTCCTCTAAGTGAGATATTTGTTTTATAATAATCCTTGAGAATCTTGACGAGAAATGAAACTAAGAGAAGAGCTATTGCTGCTGAGTTAGATGGTGAAACTAGACTTTTGTTTAAGTTTGTTTAGAATCTGATCAGTCTAAGAAAAGGAGATTTTTCTACACTCAAGTATTAGGATGTATTTTTGATACATCTTATGAAGAATGGAGACAAGATCAACCTATACAAGTATGTTATACTTTATATGTGTGAGTTGATGAAGACAAACTCAAATTCAACCTCCCTGTTCTACTCAAGGTTAATCTCTTATATGCTTCATGCTAAAGGGTTGGTTGGACCAGATGAAGAAGTCATTAAGGACTATTAATTTTTTATCCCAAAAGTTACATTCAAAATAATTAAAATTAGTTAGAATCCATGGAGAAAAGCATGGGTATAGGATAATGAGAGGGTCTGTGAAAATTTCAACCCGATTGAGCATTCTTCAATACCTAATGACATTTATGGTCTTGGTTTAGAGCCAAATGAGATTGCTTACTATTTTGTTGAGGAAGAAGAAGAAGAGGCTGTTGCACTTATAGGGAAAACTGTCATGGATAAGGAAGGAAATAAACCTTCTCCTCAAGTATTAATCAAGAAGGAAGTACCTATTCCTAAAGAAATTGTTGATCTGGAAGAAGAACTTACTTCTAAAGAAGAGTCTGCTGTTAGTGTAAGGGAAAAGGCTGTTTTGTAAGAACATCTAGAATAATATATTTCTCTTGAGAAAGAAGATGCTCTTGAGGAACACCTAGAGGAATAAGTTGTTCCTGAGATTATCCCATCTGCTGAAGAAATAATGGATCAAGCCTTTAAATTGTCTAGAAAATAAATGAGTGAAGCTATTAGGGAGGAAATCTTGGAAATAGATCAAGGATCTAAATCTCTTAGTCCTGTAAGAGATGCACCTATTGAGGGGTAGTATCACCACAATATGTAAAGTGTTATTGTTCCTAATCCAGTTGATCCATGCACTGTGGATACTTAGTATAAAATCCCTAGCTATTTTGATGTGAATGATTACCAAGAAGTCTCAATTAAATGTATAGAACTTTCTACTATATTTTAGTTGAAATTAGTCTCTGATATTGTCTCTGCAAAGGAACCTGATCCTGTCTCATCTCCTATTCCTGAACATTCACAATAAACATATAACTTAGTAAGTAAGGATGATTTGAAAGCCCTTGAAGCTAATTTTTTGGTTGGAGTTGAAAAGATCATGAACACTCAACCATCTCCTGTGAAAAACTTGAGTGAAAGAGATGCTGCCCTATTGTTAGAAAAGATCATTCGGAAAATTCAGCCAAAAACGCTTCATGAAATTCAAGAAGTCAGATTTGAGAACAGACAGTTACATGATGAAGTGAAGTCTCTCAGAGGTATGGTTGAAGATATGTAGAGAGTACTAAAATCAAGACCAGAACCTATTGCTCATCCTATTGAGAATGTTGGTAGTCATATTCTATAGGAAGTTTCCTCCTGAATTCAACCTAATCTAGCTTCCTTAGCCGACAAGGTGGCTGAAAGAAATAAGAAAATAGTTCAAGAAATGTGTGATCTTGTTATTGGTCTTAACAAGTTGAGTGATGAGTATAAGGGCTATCTCTAGAAAGTTATAAATCAACTGAAGTCTCTTACTTCAGCTGTTATAGCTTCTAGTGCCTCTGGAAAGTCATCTCAACCCTCCGTGGATAGTGATATGCTCAGAACAATTGTTAAGGAAGAACTTCAATCAGTGCACAGTGGTTTTGACAAAGATTCTCTATCTGTCGTTGTCAAGAATAATGACAGAGTTCTTGATCTGGGAAGAATACATTCCAATATTTCCAATTATTCTCAATAATAAATTTATAAGAAGGTAGATTTCTACTTCAATAGGATTTTCTCTAAGCATGACATGGAAAACAATTTCAAGTACCTTGTAGAGAATCTAAAAATCCCTCTTATCACTCAAGATTTCAAAACTCAAGTTCAAAAGTTGAAGGATTTCACTCCTTTGTTGGACAAGTTCATAGAAAACAAGGATGAATTTGAGAAGGCAATGCAGTATGGTGGTGAGATTATTTATGACTTCAACATGATTTTGAGGCCTTATCTTCATGTGCAAAGCACTGCTATTGTGGCTCCCATAGCTGCACCCTTGCAACCTGGTTTGCCTCCTGCCTCATTCCTTGCCTTTTTCTCTACTTATATGTCTATCTCTCAGACTCTGATTCAGATCCAACCTGTTATCCTTGGAAAACAATTTCCTTGGTCTTCCACTACACCTACCTTGGCCCTTCTATTTTTTAAGGTATCCCTCTACCTTCTTTGTCAGTTGGTTCACTTACCTCTTCAACTTCTACCTTTTCTCCTATGGCTTCTAGTGATGCTGCTACCAAGGGAAAATATAAGAAAGCCCGTGTTGAAGAAAAGTGAACACTATCTTTTGATAGGTATATTATTGTATTTTTGTTGATTACTAATTTTAATGACACCTCTTTCTAAATCTAATGCACTATGAACTTTTATTTTCTCATCTCTTATTTACTTTTGTACTCTTTTTGATAATCCCAAAAGGGGGAGGGACATGCACTCTAAATGCACACTAAGGGAGGGAAACATCCACTAAGAATAGATATCTCACTCACATGATTTGTTATTATAAAAATAGGGTATATTGTTGGACTCATCATGTGTTAATTATGTTTTAATGATCCCAAATCCTATACATTCTACAAAGATTGTTAATCCTTTTTAATCTGTCTCAAATCATGTGTACAGGTGGTTGGTTTCTTTATGATTTAAATAAACCTATCCAAGATATTAATTGCTATAAATTAAGCTTGATTATTGTAAACTATATTTACCTTTGGTCTATAATAATTTCTTTGATGAATGATTAAATCTAATTCATTATGTGAATATCAATGCTCAAGTCTATATACAAGTATTTGGCTAAGTTTGAGAAACCGTGAGTCTAACACCGGTTCTGTTTTTCTAGAAAGGACCCATACACTGTGACCCAGACATCATGACCCAGACATTGTGACCCAGACACCGTGACTAGAAACTGTAACCCATACACCATGACCAGACACCGTGACTAGACACTGAAACTAGTTTCAGATCTGTTGAAGTCTGTTACACCGGTTCCTTACTGATACACCATTTGAAGTTTGGAAAAGCACCAGGAACCATAATCCTAACACCGTATATATGCTATCAGTTTCTGATCTCTATACAACCATGCCATCATAACTGTCTCACTGCTCAAAGGAAAATAAGAAGACACAACTTCATGGAGACACCATTTCCAAGTGAAACTATTTCTAGACAGACTGTGACACCATTCTTTAATCTATTTTTTCATTTTCGATTTAATTTATAATGGTAATATTTGAGTCTTCTAAATGCACTAACATAATTAATACTTATTTGTAGACATGTCACCTAACATTATGAGGTACAAGGAGTAGAATACATGCATCTTGTCAGCTTCAACACATGAACTCCAAGAATAAAAAGAAAAGAGTGGTTGTGAAACAAGTGGGGGTGTTAGAGAAGTAGATACAGAAGAATTATTGAGAAATTAACTGACACATGCAACAAGATACATCTTAAGAACACATGAAGAATTCAATAATCCAAAAGTTGGAATACCATATATCAGAGTCAAGAACATCTTTGCAATACCAACTCCATGAAGAACACGATCCAGATCTAACTGGAAATCAGAGAACCAGACTTGCGCTACTCTACTTTTTGCAAGAGGACTCGATTCTTTCATGTGCTTCATCCTAAAAGTCTAGATCTACATAGACTAACACTCAGAGCACTAATAACCTTATCTCATTATCTTTGCTCTGTTGTGCATTGATTTTAGCTTTCGAGTAGTGTGTGTGTTTGTATTAAAAACACGCACTGTCTCCTTCACTAAACTGAAGGATACAATATATCCTTCCTCTCATATTTTTTTACACTTGTGTAATCCCATAGATAAGTGTGGAAGAGGTCCTTATGTGACCTGTAAGTTTATATCCACGAAAAATTGTAGAAGAGGTCGTGTGGCCTGAACAATCCTGTGCACTGTTGTTTACCCCAATCCAGGGTGTGGATCAAGTTTATTTATATAAACTTCTTAGTGGCAGGTGATCACCAAGTGGAGTGGATTAGGTCTAAGCTTGAGACTGAACCACTTGTTTTATATCCGCTATGTTTTTTAATTTATTTTTCTCTGTTTTACTGTATAAGTCAGAAATCACTAGATTTACTTAAATAGTTTATCTTGGAAAGAAGTTATAATTGTTTTTCCTTACTAGATTTTCTTTAAAAGTAATATTAATAAATGATATTAAGATTATTGAGAATTAATAAATCTTATGAGAAGTTATTTAAACAAAAAACTTTTATAACCGTATTACTTTGATTAACTGGGCTGTATTTATTTCTATTGGGGAACCTTTTAAGAAAAATTTTCAAATTTGTTTTATAGATACTCAATTCACCCCCTATTGAGTACTCTACTCCGAACAATTTTTTTTATTATGGGATAAATGGATATGAAAAGGAAGTATAAACTTTATGATGTAATATTTAATCCTGTTAGACTAATGACCTAATTCTATAAAACATTAAATTGAATAGATCATAAAAATGTAAGAATGTGAATTATTGATTTAAAAATAAATGTTATATATTTTCTTAAGGCTGGGTCCTTATAGTTTGTATCATAGAAAAAAGAGTGAATCTGATCCTTGGAAACTCTCACACATGAACATTGGGAGAAGCATGGCTCTCCATGTAAGGGCATCACGATGAAAGTTCTTCTACTGGGGATGGTGGTAAAAGTCCCAACCAAGAGTTTTAGCCGCTCATGGAGTGATATTATATGAATCAATTATATCCCAGTGGTTATAAATTCATATTATTATTGTTGGTATTAGATGATGGTTTAGAAAAATTTAGAGATTAGTATGTTTTAATGTGTGGTTATAATATGAATTGTAGATACCATCTTGGGTATATAATTTTAAGTATGATCAAAAGTTTAAGCACATAGAAAATCCATTTTTGGTTTTAAATGATAAAATTTTGAGTTTATTAATGAGATTTTGTTATATTTTTTATTATATTGAGGTATATGTAATTTTTAGGTTTAACGCGAAAGATTATGTCAGAAGAATTCAATTAAATTTTTTGAGATATAAGGAAAAAGGTATGAGATAAACTTTAAGGTAAAAATACTATTTAACATTGAAGTTAGTTAGATTTTTTTGAAGGTTTTATTGTAGAAGCCAATGATTTTTATGAAATATCTTCTCTTAAAATAATTTAATTTCTTCGATATATTGTGTTACACATAACATCGAGTTTAGATGAACCGCTTAACATTTTTAATTTAATATGTTTTTGTAATCGCATAGTCATTGGATTGGAAGGTATAAATAGTAATAAATAAATTATAAAAAATATATGGTCTACACACTTATGAAATGAATTCATTATTTATAAAATTATTATAATTAAAAACAATAATTATTTGAAAATAAAATTGATGTTTTTTATGGACAATTTTTTTATGCCTGTAATGTATTTTTTTATATCAATAAATAAAATTAAAATTTATTATTGAATTATTTTAATTAAATTTATATATTATATAATTTAAAATATTCTTTAAAAATTTATAATATATTTTTCTATGCATTGGATAAGAATAAATATAGTTTTATGGCTAAAAATGTTTTTTTAAAGTATTTTTTTTTTCATTTTTGCGTACTTTAAAATTAATTCCTAAAACTTTTAGAAATTAAATTTTATAAATTTGAATCAATATTTATAATTATTAGGATCAAATTTAGTAATTATTCCTATTTTATTTTTTGTCAATATTAATAGTAACCATGGTAAAATTTATCACCTCAGTTAAGGGTAAATCAGTTAAATATGGATTAAAAATAATTGATAAAGCCATAATTTTTCAAAATAATTCTTATTGGATGAATTTAATTCTAACCTTAACACATTAGTTTTTAAATATAGTTTTTTTTAATTAGCTCTTGTCTTTGAAAATGAATTATATATTACTTAAATCATAAAAAGCTACAAAATGTCACTCTGTTTTTAATCTCTTATGTGTACACAAAGGGAAAAAATTAAGTAATTAAAAATTCTAATTGTCTATTTTTATCTTAATAATTTTTTTTATGATATATTTTTTTATTAATTATATAATGACCTTAATTTATTATAAAACACTAATGCAATATTTCTCTATTTTTTTTAAAATATAATAAAGGATTTAAAAATATTAAAAGAGATATAATTTGAGTTATATACTGTAAACCATGAATTTTATAGATATAAAGGACATATTAGGGGTTATTAAATCATTATATTCAAATTTTAACTTTTTTAATGTATTTAAAGTTAAAAATTAAATGAATAGTTTTAGAATTGACAGTAATGATATTTTATAAAAATGATATTTTATTAAATTATTTAAAATACTTAAAAATTCCGACATAATAAAATTGGGTATTATATGGTGTAAAATATCATTAATTATCCATTTATGGTCCAATTTTAACCATATATGTAAAATTTACAACCCTTTAATATTGAAAAGATTGTTAGAGTAATTTAAATTAAAATTGGTTATCTAAGCCTTAATCAAACTGATAATGTTTAAAATTACACAAAAAATTTGGTAAATTTTATTAGTTTATGGGATTAAAACTATATTTTATATTATCTAATAATACATTTCCAATTGTAGGCATATGGATTCAAAATGAATTTATTAAAATTTAATATAATTTCAAATTATAAAAGTGGCCATCACCTCAATTATAAAAGGGAACGCCCTTCATCAATTATTCACACCATATTGATCCTTCTATATCAACAAAACTATTCCAATATCAATTATAAAATTTTATATAAACATTATAGTGGTTTTTTTTTCAACAGACTAATAGTAGATCCATTTAGAGGTAATCTAAAAGAATCATTTAAAAGAAGAGGTAATCGCCTTAACCGATCACTTTCTTTTCTAATATTATTTAGCTCTTCTAAATATTTGGTATTTATCATAAAATTATTACTTTATTATAATAAATATACTAAAAGTTTATTATTATTATTAAAAAATCATTATACACCCTCTCTTTCATCATGTGAGAAGTGAAATTATCACTCAGGCGTACATACGACTTACCATCTCCACAAGGTGACATAGTTAATTTTTCATCACCATATTTTTTATATGGGTATTATGATGGGATTAATTTTTATATATTATATTTATGAAAAAATTATACTTACGATATGATAAAATCATGTCTACCTTGTTATTATCTAATCCTTTGGGAAACTTTAATGTTGTTTGTGTGAACATTTGGACTACCACCTCTACGAAGTGATGTGATTCTTTTTTCATTTATATTTTACATAGATTGTAATGAGGAAAAAATTAATGAATATATATGATATATATGATATAATAATTATTATAGAGAGGTGAATTATTATTTACCTTTATTTCATCCCATCCTTCAAAAAATGAAATCATCGTTCATGCATATGTACAACCTAATATTTCCATGAATGGTGTAATTCATTTTCCATCTATAAAATTAATGGATTACTATAAATACACATAAATAAAAACAAATATTATATTTATATGATTCTTAAAATTATATATATTGTGGAACCATGATCAATATAAATGTAAAAAAAATATCTAACACAAAAATAGCTGTAAAATAAAGCAGTTATTACCCAAAACGTTATTTTAATAAGTAATTGTTAGTAAAAGTTTAATAAAAGGCTATAAAAAAATAATTTATGGAATTATATATATATATATGTTTATTTTTTTAATATATTTATAATAAATCTATATTTAGTATACAGTAGTTTCGAACACATAAAATGGAATTCAGACTTGAAGTAATTGTTTTAATTCACAATATCATTAATATTTTGGATTGTTTATGTTTAGTCCTCCACTAAGAAATATTTTTATTCCATATTCATATTTTATAAAAATTTATTAAATATTTAATTTACTATTCTCTTATGATTGGTCAAATTCATTTTTACCCATGTTTTTCTTTTTAAAAAATTGGTTGAAATGAATCTTTTTTTCATTTTCCAAATGATGTACTTTGTGGATTTTCTAATAAAAGTATGGAAGTAATGTTTTTATAAATTATACAACATGATAAAATTTTAAAATTTTCATGAAGAATTTTATCTTTGAATCTTATTTTATAATTTTACATGTTTTTTTTCAAATAAAATTGTTTCCTTTATAATTGTGTTGTATTTTAAAAATAAATGAAAAAATAGAGAGGTTATTTTCCTCTTGAATTACTCAAAATTATATTTCAAAATAATATTCCAAATAAGATTTTGTACTTTAATTTTAATTATCCTTTACTAGTATATGACCCGAGGATACAATTCTTATTCTTTCTCTATATAGATTATGTTTATGAAATGTTCATGAAACTGATTTCTTTTCCATGGGTTATGCTATGTTGAAAGATTTATGAAACCTATTTCTTTTCATGGGTTCTGATTTAATGGATGTTTTATAATCATGTGGAGTATATATATATGATTTTATTAATGTGATGGGTGGTACCTGTATCACCCTCCAATGAATTGGATAAATATTGACATCTCATGAGATACAAAGGACTCAAATGGGGAGTGAACCCAGTTCAATAAGGGAATTTGTCCACTATAATAGTTTTTTGAGTGGACCTTGACTACTATGATGGATTAGTGAGTGAACCCATTATACTATAATAGCCTTGTAAATAAGCCTTTAATCATGAAGAAATGATTCATATTATTATATGTACTCAAAAATTATATTTCTTATGCCTATGTTATTCTTTAATGGTATAAGTTATTTTATTACCTTTTGATTCATGTCTTCAGAACTACTAATATTTATTAAATGACATAATATTATGATATTTTATATGTATGTTATGGTTTTATAATGTTAATATAATGTTATTATACCCTTCTGCTAATATTTTTATTATGTGATCATTGATATCTCCCTTGTTTACCCTTACTGTGAATCTAAGATCACCCTTTTATTATGTTTCCATTCCCCATGTTCTAAAGAGAGGTATTATGTATGATATATCTATAAAGAGGTATAAATATGATAAAATAAGTGGGATATGATGTAGATATTTTATTAACCATTTGTTTACGATTCTGAGTATCCAAAGATATTGATCCTAAATAATTCTAGCATGTATTTAAATGTTATGTAAGGAATACTCTTCTACTTAGATGTAATATATATGTATGAACATTATGGGTCATTATAGTTAGTATCATAAAAAGTTTTAGTTAACATTTGGAAACTAGTATGAGGAAAATTTTGTAAGATACCTAGGGAAAAGTCTAAGTATAGGATAAAATCCTAATGTTTTGGTAATGATCCTGGATGACCCAGGTTAAACATATGGTGCCATAGATTGAAAATAACATGTTAAGGTTTTGACACATATACATGATTTTTCATGATTTATCACTCTGATCAAGGATTCTTGATGGTAATACTAACCATTTTGGTTTTATAATGGGGTTGAATATAGAAAAATAAAGTTGAGGTGTTGAATAGTATGCTCAAATATTTAAGTATCTTATTTGATCATAGTTATATGAATTCCTTAATTTCATGAGAATTATTTAGTATTATTAATTACAAAACTAAAAAAATTAGATATCATTTATCATTAAAAATCCTAATGGTATGATTATTGGATCTTAAGTATACGATTCTTCTTCAGTTGAAGTTTGTGGGAATGTGTATCCTATAAAATTTGTAATTCATCCTCTAGTTGAATCTGATGTTATTTTGTGAAGGGAATGGATTTATTTATATAAATACCACATTAATTTTTGATTAAGGGAATTTATGTTTGATTCTCTAAACCAAACTTTGATCGCCTCTCAGTGTGATAAAAAAGTGAACATTTTATGGAAATTAAATCCATTTTATGAGTCATGATTCTAATTAAAAAGTGAAGTTTATATCAAATGGTTGGGGTAAAAATCAACATATAAGATATACCTATTGCGTGGGAGTGTATTGATGTCTTTTCAGAAGATTTTACCAATATTTCAATAAGTATTGAAGTTAGATTTTCAATATAACTCATACGTGGTGCTACACCTATTTCCAAGGCTCTGTATAGAATGGAACTAATTGTGATACAAGACTTGAAGAAGAAACTCCAGAAGAATTGTGAATGAGTATTCATTCATCAAATTGCATCACATTAGGGTGCACCTGCTTTGTTTGTTATGAATAAATATGGATCAATGAGACTATTCATTGATTATTGAGAACATAACAAGATCACTATCAAGAACAAGTGTCCTAGACCCCATATCAATGACTTGTTTGATCAAATGTGTGGAGATAAATACTTTTACAAGATTTATCTTCATTATAGATATCATCAATTGAGGGTAAAAGAGGATATATAAAAATAATACATTCCATAAAAGGTATGGAAACTATGAATTTATAGTGATTAGATTTTTTCTTAATAATTCCCCCCACTATCTTCATGGATTTAATGAATAGAGTCTTTAGTGATCACCTTGATCATTTTTTGGTAGTATTTATAGATGACATTCTTATCTATTAAAAGTGAAAGTAATAGTGTGATGATCATTTGATAATTGTGTTGAAGACCCTAAGGAAAGAGAATATTTATTAAAATTTTACCAAGTGTGAGTTTTGGATTCATGAAGTTTCACTATTGGGTAATATAATCTTAAGTGAGGGTATATCAATTGAAACTTAAAATACATAAGTTATTGAATATTATCCCAGGATGAGTGTTGTGACTTATATCCATAGTTTTCTTGGTATATATGGATATTAATGGTTCTTTTTAGATATTTATTCATGGATATTACATACACCCACCAAGTTAGATCACAAGGGAGACACATTAATTTGGATGAATGGATGTGAGGGAAGTTTTAAGGAACTGGAAAAGGATAGTTAGTGCTTCTATTCTTACACCACCTGTCAGTAGAGAAGGGTTTTTAATTTATAGTGATGCATTAAAGAAGGTACTATAATGTAGCCTCATGAAAAATGATACAATTATAGTTAACATATCATGATAATTGAAGGTACATGAGAAAAATTACCCAACTCATGATATGAAGTTAACTATGTTAATTTTTTCATTAAAGATATGGTAGAATTATTTATATGGATAAATATATTACATATATACTAATTGCAAAATTTTACAGTATATTTTCACTCAAAAAGAGATAAACATTCACCAAATTCAATGGTTGGAACTAATTATAGATTATGACTACTCAATAAATTACCTACCTAGAAAAGTGAACAAGGTGGAAAATTATCTTAGTCGAAAGGATCCTGTTAGATTATATATGATTAGGATCACAAAATATCCATTATTTAAGGGTTGGTGTCCTGAGAACCAACTGTTTTGTACTTTGATTACATGAATGTTTACTTATTATATATTGTTCATTGTTCTACATGACTATAATATAATAATGTCCTGGAGTATTTGTTGCATTAATAAGGTCATGGAAGATCCCTTCTGTGATGAGAACCTTGAAATGCTATAAAAATATTCTTAAATAAAGTTCTGTGGTTAGATGTCATACAATGATAAGACACGTAGTATACAGACCATCATGTGCGAGTACTCATAAGAAAATGAGACTCTCCCTCATGGAGTTCGCACTTGGTAATCTCCAAGATGGGAGATTATGAGAACATACCCGCCAATATGAATTATTCATGTCTTGGTGTCATCGGACATTGCTATCTATGAGTTTGTGTAATGGTCCTTAGACTGGAAGATTATCATTAACTCATGTCATGACTCACACACTTAGATTTACTGACAAAAACTATCATACAGATAGTTGGTGGGAAGTAGGGTACATTGGGTGCGTCACGAGTGACATGTTGTTAATGGATAAGTCGAGGAAGGATTTGTCCCTTCCATTTATGGAAGTTGATATCTCGGCCCTTTGATTGAAATAGAACTGTCGCATTAAATTTCATGGCCTTGGTGTAAACGACGAGTTTATTTCAGGTAGTTAAAGAACAACAGATCAATCATATAGGTTTATGAAACTACCATGAAACCTACTTGATGAGATATTGAGACAAAGGGATTAAATTACATAGAAAGTGTTCATATGAGGTGATACATCAATGTGGCGTCAACTTCTTTCTCTTGGGTGCCTTGACCCATTGCTAGACAGTAATCTTGTACTTTAGGCAAGCTCACCTAATGCCAATGAGAAAGAGGCCTAGAGGGTCACACACTAAGTGTATTCAAGTATCTCAAGCAGAATAAAGATTATTCCCGTACGTGGTTTAATAATTATTCAAGGAATCCTAAATCATTTTAATGATGGAGGAAGAAGGAAATGAAAAAAAAGATATACACGCTGTGTATTAAAGAATACAAGCCGTTTAGTTTTTCATGGAAAACAAGTACACGCTGTGTATTAATAATTACACACCATGTAGTTTTCTTTATGGAAAGGAAACGAATAAATGAAAACAATATATACACGCCGTGTACATTTAATGTACACACCGTGTAGTTTTCAATGAAAACAAGTACATGCCGTGTATTTATTAATACACGCCATGTAGTTTTTCCAGTCCGGATTTTGAGGATATAATATTGTTTTAAATGATATTTATTATAATCAGAATGCGCGCATGTCAAGAAATTAATTATTCAACATGGGGGTTTTAAATAAGAGTCAATGAAATAAATAAAACATGTAACGCATTTATTTATTGTCATAACTCTACAACATCAAACCTGATTATAAATATACTCACAACCCCAACTCTTTTCGACACACAAGAGAATCGTTGTGCACAACAACTCTGGAGAATTCTTTCAAGGCTAAAAGAACCTCTTCCTTCAAGAATTCTCTCAAGACCGAGATAGATCCTCTTCCATCGGATCGAGATAATCTAAGGTGGAAAATTCATGCAAAGGTTTCTCCACACTAGCACCCGGAGACTCCTTTGGCGATGTCCCGAGATATGAAGTACATGTGTGGATCATCGCTAGAGGAAGTCTACACTTGGCTTCTGCGATGCAATGATGAATCACATCGAAATGTGATAAAGAACATCAAAGAAGAAAGAACACCCAAAAGGTATTTATTTTTAATTGATTAAATTAATTATAATCAACCTGTAACGATCCTACTTTGTGGTTCTAGAAATTTCCTTTTCTTTGTCCATTTCTGTGATTCGATCCATGGAGACTGGAATTTATTGTCATATTAATCCCAGATTAATCATTGTTAATGACAAAAATCCAAGTGGGAACATCCAACCATACGCTTCCGCTGCGCCCGGAACCTTGAATTGGTATCAGAGCGAGGTTACAACATTGATTATAGTTATTTAATTTTCATTGATAATTTACTCATTTATATTTGATTCAATTCAAAATAAATCATTCTATAAATCTGAATAAACGATATTGGTTCTTCCTCCTTCGTTTCTTGATTCATATCACAGAAATGACCTTTTAATTTTAATTTTGATTAAAATAAAAACGAGTAACTCATTCAGAGGATCTGCTCTTTCTGTCTGTACAACATGGGAATACAGGGCATGTAATTAAAAACTACATGCCGTGTACTTAGGTTCAACGAACCGGCACTAGTCCGCCACACCACTCCATGTGAATTGAGTATGCCTAAGTATTGATTACAACGTGTTGACCAGAATTGAACAATGCGTGGGAATCAGAATACATGGCGTGTATGTCGGTGCAACACGCCGTGTAGTCCGTTCCGGCCCAGGTAAAACCGTGTACAAGGATAATCTGCGTACCACGTACACGGGATCACCAGGCCGGTTACCACATAACAAAGAAGTATACACCATGTATGATTTATCTACATGCTGTATACTCCAAAATTTCCAAAGTATAGAAAACATGCCAAAGCCCATGGCATGTACTTTGGAAAAAGAGTGAAAAGAAATGCACACCGTGTAATTATAAACTACATGCCGTGTACTATATAGAAATGGAATTTCACCAGGTTTCCTCCAATGTACAAAGACCCGTACAAGGAATATGGATGAGAAGAATCTCAAGGAAATTCAGAAAGGAATTTAAGATAAATAATTGATTAATTATAAGATCATAATTAATTTAATTCGAGCACGACTTATCTTAATTGAAAGAACAATTAAAAGAATTTGAATTCTAAATATGCATAAAGGTCGTTGCATGCTATGTATGATGATGAGCTAGACCAAAGACCCTTTGTATGTGTATGGTTTCATTTAAATTTAAATTTATTTTAATTTGTTGGCCTGCGAGCCTTCTTCCAATAAAATGTAGGGCCTACGTGCCCATGGTTTCTTTAATGTAAACCCATGTAATGGAGGATCTCCCAAGCCAGAGGAGAAAGTTCAAATCCCGAAGCCTAGGCAAAACCGAGGCAAGAAGATACAAAGGTGGATAGGTGGGAGCTGAAAAACATGAACCACCGGGTTCAAGGTGTTTTTCCCTAGGTCAAGGTTAGCTTATCAAAACCGCTAGATAATCTAACCAATAGAAGCTCATGATCATGCCATCTTATTTTATTTCTGTCTAAATTTCATGTTTTATTTATTATGTATGTGTTGTTGCGATCACATAGTTAATTAAATGAACAAGCATGCAAAGATGGAATAAAATAAAAACCGGACTATGCGTAAACATTATCAGAACATTGTTAATCACTTAAGCTAGCATCACTTAATATTAACAAGCATGTGATAATGAAAAACTATGCATAAAGGATTAAAATCCCTCAATACCATATAAAGTCAAACCTAGCCTTCCGTTACCTGATTAAGGACAAGACTCAATAAAACTATGTGTTTGACCAACCTTTGTTGGGACACTTACTTTTATAAAGGAAGACCTTATGAAAGGTTTTGGGTTTACTTAACCATATTACATCAAGATGAGTAGACCTTGCTAGACTTGATGTAATATTGGAGGCAAGAGTTGAGGAAATCCAAGTCAGGATTTCAGGATTGGGGAGTCCACTCAACAGATCAAGGAACTATAAGCTCACAGTTGACAAAGACCTGCCTACCTAAATACCTTCAAATAGCTTGATCAACCCTTGTTGGGGTTATGAGAATGGGAATATGGATCCTTTCCATTAGAGTGTCAAAGAAACTGGACATTCAGAGTTCAATGTTGAGGGCCATTTGGACTTGATAAAATAGTGTGAGACTTAATAAAATTTATTATTTCTCATAAAATGTAATCAAGAAAGTACTAATAAATCTGCTCTTTAAATTTGTAGAATATGACAAACTCATCAACCACATTTTCTCTGCAATCAATTCTGGATAAAGACAACATCCTCACCGACAATAACTTTCAGGAATGGTTTAGGTTCCTTCAGGTTATCCTATGCCATGAATGGAAGTTTTACGTGCTGGAGTCCTCACTTATTGATTCTCCTACCCCAGGGGTGAGTGATAAAGATTTCCTAGTCTATGATCAACACTTGAACGATGCACTCGACGTTCAATGTTTGATGTTGTCATCAATTTCTAGTGATCTCATAAAGTCTCATGAAGACATGGATGCCTACAACATGCTCGAGCACCTATGTGGTTTATACTAGGAGAGAAAAAGGCATGAAACATTTGAGATCTCCAAGACTCTATTTCAGAGAATGCTTGGAGAGGGTGCCCCATCCAGGCCTCATGTAGTCAATATCATTGGATACATTGAGCGCTTGGAGGTTCAAGGGTTTAAACTCCCCGAAGAACTGGGTACCGATCTCATTCATTCATCACTCCCCCATAGCTTCTCAAACTTTGTTGTGAACTTCAACATGAACAACATTGAGAAGTCTCTATCTAATATTCTTATCCTCATTCTCCAAGTGGATAATGACATGAAGCGTGAAAAACATTCTGTCATTATGGTGAATAAAAGGAAAGGGAAGGCGAAGAGCTTTAAGCCCAAAGCTTCTTCAAGGCCTTCCATGAAAAGCAAGATCAAAGGGTAGGCAAGGGAATAGGATGCTGTCTGTTTCGCATGTGGCAAGAAGGGCCACTGAAAGAAAAACTGCACCCAGCCAAGGAAGCAAGGGGAAGCTTCAGGTGCATTTTTTATCAAATACAATCTATATATTTCAAGTAATTGGGTATTAGATACTTCTTGTGGTGCTCACATCTGTATCCAAATACGGGAACCAAGTAGATTTAGGAAGATTGATCGAGGGGAGGTATATCTAAGAGCAGCCAACAGAGCCACACTTTCTGATGTAGCTGTCGGGGACTACCACCTCACATTTCCAACTGAAATGATCTTGGTGTTAAAGGGTTGTTATTATGTTTCTTCTGTTACTAAAAACATTATTTCAGTATCCAGATTAGATACTGATGTATTAATGTTCAAGTTCAGAAATGAATGTTGCTACTTTTTATAAAGATAGCATTTGTTTTGGTAGGGAACATTTATATAACGACCTTTATGTGTTATACTACACAAACCAAGTAATGGAAATCGATGACAAAGTCAATTCACATGAACCATACCACACCCAACTTTGGCATCACAGGCTAGGTCATGTCAATGAGAAATGTTTGACAAAATTACATCAATATGGGTTTTTAGATTCTTTCAAACTAAAACCACTTGGTGTATGTCATGCATATCTACAAGGAAAAATGACCAAAGCCCCATTTAGTGGGAAAGGTGAATGAGATAAAGATATTCAAGAATTAGTTCACACAGATGTGTGTTGACCATTTCCAGTTGAAGTAAGGGGTGGGTTCTCATACTTCATAACTTTTACTAATGATTTTAGTAGATACATATATATCTACTTAATGAGGTATAAGTCATATTATTTTCATTGGTTCAAAGAATACAAGAATTAAGTGGAGAACCAGCTTGGTAAAAAGATTAAGAAACTCCGGAGGAGGAGAATATCTTAATCATGACTTCATTGATTTCTTATGGGAGTTTCTGATTCTATCTCAACTCACTCCTCCTTACACGCCACAGTGGAATGGTGTAAGCGAAAGGAGGAACCGCACCCTATTGTACATGGTGAGATTAATGATGAGTCATGCGAGCCTTCCATTATCCTTTTGGGGATATGCATTACAACCAGTAGCACACGTACTAAACCAAGTACCAACTAAATCAAGAAATTGTATTCCATACGAGTTATGGAGTGGACGCAAAGCCATTTTATCGAATTTACATGTGTGGGGTAGAGAAGCATTTGTTAAGGCCCCTTCAGGTAACAAGCTTTCACCCTGAGGCACAAAGTGTATCTTTATAGGATATCCTAAGGAAACAAAAAGATATTACCTATTCAACCTCTAAGACAAAAGGTTTATAGTGGAAAGACACGCCATATTCCTTGAGAGTGAGAACGTTTCCAAAAGAGATAGTGGGAGCGAGATAGACTTCGATGAAGTCGAGGCTCAAGATACACAGGATTTGGTACAAGAACAGATTCCACAAAGCCCTGTGGAAGAATAATCTGTTCCAGAGACATAAGAACTACGTAGGAGCATTAGAGAGGTGAGAGAACCAGAACTATATGGGTTTCTTGTCACCGAGGTTGGTGACTCATTATTGGTTGGGAATGGTGATCCTCTTATCTACAAGGAAGCAGTTGAAGGCACAGACATTGCCAAGTGGCAAGAAGCCATGAATTCTGAAATGGATTCCATGTACCAAAACCAAGTCTATATTTTGGTAGATCCTCTAGTTGATGTAAAGCCTATTGGTAATAAATGGGTATTCAAGAAGAAACTAGACATGGAGGGGAAATTCAGCACCTATAAGGCACCACTGGTTGCAAAAGGTTTTAGACAGTGTCAAGGAATTGAATATGATTAATCCTTTTCACCGGTTGCGATACTAAAATCCATCAGAATTATATTGTCCATTTCCACTTACCATGACTATGAAATTTGGAAAATGGATGTAAAAACAGCTTTCCTTAACAGGAACCTCCAGGAAGATGTCTACATGACACAACCTAAAGGGTTTGTGACTCCAAAGGATGCCAAAAAGGTATGAAAGTTGCAGAAATCTATTTATGGATTAAATCAAGCATCATGGTAATGGAAAATTCGTTTTGATGAATCTGTAATAGAATTTGGATTTGTTAAAAATGAATGTGAGCCTTGTGTCTACAAGAGGTTTGGTGGAAGTGTAGTAGTTTTCCTAATAGTATATGTTGATGATATATTACTAATTGGAAACGAAGTACCTTTCTTACAGTCAGTTAAGGCATAGTTGCATAAATGCTTCTCCATGAAAGACTTGGGTGAGGCATCATATATTCTTGGGATCAAGATCCATCATGATAGATCCAAGAGAATGCTGGGCCTGAGTCAAAGTACATACATTGACAAGATACTGAAGAGCTTCAGTATGGAACAGTCCAAGAGGGTATTGTTTCCAGTGTCACATGGCATTCATCTTTCCAAGAAAAAGTGTCCTTAGACACATGAGGAAAGAAAGAGAATGGAAAGGATCCCTTACACATCTGCGATTGGGTCAGTCATGTATGCTATGCTATGTATGTGGCTAGATGTTTCTTACGCATTAAGTGCGGTAGGAAAATATCAAGCTGATCCAGGAGACCACCATTGGATGGAAGTTAAGAATATCCTTAAGTATATGAGGCGTACTAAGTATATGTTCCTGGTTTATGGAGTAGATGAGGAACTAGTCATTAGAGGACATGTAGATGCTAGTTTACAGACTGATCAAGATGACATTAAGTTTCAGACTGGATACATCTTCAGTTTGAATGGAGGTGCAGTGAGCTGGAAGAGCTCAAAGAAAAGTGTGGTGGAAGATTCTACCGTAGAGTCCAAGTATATCGCAGCTTCTGAGGCAGCTAAAGAATCATTATAGATGCGAAGCTTCATCCAAGAGCTGGATGTAGTACCGAGTAGTAAAGATCCTATCACACTCTATTGTGATAATACTGTAGTGGTGAAACTTGAAAAAGATCCAAGGTCACTTCAGCGGACAAAGAACATACTTCGGAAGTATCATCTGTTGAGGGATTTTTCTCATAGAGGTGAAGTTACAGTGAGCAGTATTTCCACGGAAGACAACGTGGTGGACACCTTGACTAAAGCCTTGACTTAGAAGAAACATGATCATCATGTGAGGTCTAGCAGACTAAAAGTCATAGGTAGTTGGCTCTAGTCTAAGTGGGAGTTTTTAAGGGTTGGGGTCCAAAGAACCAACTGTTTTGTACTTTGATTACATAAATGTTCACTTACTATATATTGTTCATTGTTCTTCATGACTATAATATAATAATGTCCTGGAATATTTGTTGCATTAATAAGGACATGGCAGATCCCCGCTATGATGAGAACCTTGAAATGATATAACAATGTTATTAAATAATGTTATTCGGTTGTATGACATACTTTGATATGACACATAGTATATAAACCGTCATGTGCGAGTACTCGTAAGAAAATGAGACTCTCTCTCATGGAGTTCACACATGGTAATCTCCAAGATGGGAGATTATGAGAACATACTTTCCAATAGAAATTTCACATGTATTGGTGTCATAGAACATTTCTATCTACGAGCGTGTGTAATGGTCCTTAGATTGGAAGATTATCATTAACTCATTTCATGACTCGCGCACTTAGATTTACTAATGAAAACCGTCACGCAGACAGTTGGCGGGAAGTAGGGTACATTGGGTGTGTCATGAGTGACATGTTGTTAATGGACAAGTATAGGAAGGATTTGTCCCTTCCATTTATGGAAGTTGATATCTTGTCCCTTTTATTGAAATATAATTGTCACATTAAATTCCATGGCCATGGTGTAAACGACAAGTTTATTTTAGGTAGTCAAAGAACGATAGATCAAGCATATAGGTTTATGACACTACCATGAAACCTTCTTGATGTGATATTGAGACAAAGGGATTAAATTACACAGTAAGCGTTCATATGAGGTGATACATCAATGAGGCCTCAACTTCTTTCTCTTGGGTGCCTTGACCTATTTCTAGACAGTAATCTTGGACTTTAGGCAAGCTCTCCCAATGCCAACGAGCAAGAGGCCTAGAGGGTCACACACTAAGTGTATTCAAGTATCTCAAGTAGAATAAAGATTATTACCATACGTGGTTTAATAATTATTCGATGAACTCTAAATCGTTTTAATTATGGAGGAAGAAGGAAATGAAAAACAAGATATACACGCCGTGTATTAAAGAATACACGCCGTGTAGTTTTTCATGGAAAACAAGTACACACCATGTATTAATAATTACAAGACATGTAGTTTTATTTATGGAAAGGAAATGAATAAATGAAAACAAGATATATACGCCATGTACATTGAATGTTCACACCATGTAGTTTTTAATGAAAAACAAGTACACGCCGTGTAGTTTTTCCAGTCTAGATTTTGAGGATATAATATTGTTTTAAATGATATTTATTATAATCAGCGTGGGAACATGCCAAGGAATTAATTAGTTGACATGGGGGGTTTTAAATAATAGTCAATGAAATAAATAAAATGCATAATGCGTTTATTTATTGTCATAACTCTACAACCTCAAACCTGATTATAAATATCCTCACAACCCCAACTCTTTTCAACAAACAAGAGAATCATTGTGCACAACAACACTGGAGAATTATTTCAAGGCCGAAAGAACCTCTTCCTTCAAGAATGCTCTCAAGGCCGAGAGAGATCCTCTTCCATTGGATCAAGACGATCTAAGGTGGAAAACACAAGCAAAGGTTTCTCAATGCTAGCACCTGGAGACTCCTTTGGTGACGTCCCGAGATATGAAGTACACGTGTGGATCACCTCTAGAGGAAGTCTACACTTGGATTTTGCGATGCAATGACGAATCACATCAGAACGTGATCAAGAACATCAATGAAGAAAGAACACCCAAAAGGAATTTCTTTTTAATTGATTAAATTAAATATAATCAACCTGTAATGATCCTACTTTTTGGTTTTGGGACTTTCCTTTTCTTTGTCCATTTCTGTGATTCGATCCGTGAAGACTGGCGTTTATCGTCATATTGACCACAGATTGATCATTGTTAATGAAAAAAAGCCAAGTGGGAACATCCACCCACGCGCTTCAGCTGCACCCGAAACCTTCATGTGAGGGATATTTTAAGGAACTGAAAAAGGATAGTCAGCTCTTCTATTCTTACACCACCTGTCAGTAGAGAAGGGTTTTTAATTTATAGTGATGCATTAAACAAGGTACTATAATATAACCTAATGAAAAATGATACAATTATAGTTAACATATCATGATAATTGAAGGTACATGAGAAAAATTACCCAACTCATGATATGAATTTAACTATGGTAATTTTTTCATTAAAGATATCTTAGAATTATTTATATGTATAAATATATGACATATATACTAATCTCAAAATTTTACAGAATATTTTCACTCAAAAAGTGATAAATATGCACCAAATTCAATGGTTGGAACTGATTATAGATTATTATTGCTCAATAAATTACCACCCTAGTAAAGTGAACAAGGTGTAAAATTATCTTAGTCGAAAGGATCATGTTAGCTTATATATGATTAGGATCACAAAATATCCATTATTTATGGGTTTAAAAAGGATAGATATTGAAATATTAAAGGAAGGGGAGAAATATCATCTTTCTCAAATGTGTGTTTAACCATATATCCAATTGAAGATCAAAGATGTTCATAATGAATATGTAGAGATGAAAAATATGATAAGAAATATTCTTGAGTTCAACCTTGATTATAATTAAATAATAATATTAAAAAACTATGTATATGTCCCTTAGATACCATATTTGAAGGAGTTGATGGATGAATCTTGTAGTTTTTTATTTTATATTGATCATGGAAGTAAAAAGATATATAGAGATTTGAAATAGTATTTATGGTGGGATGGACTGAAGAGAGATATTGAAAAGTTTGTATCTCGATGCTTGGTATGTCAGCAAGTTAAGGTTGAGAGATAGAATTATAAGGGGATTTTACAAACATTAGCCATTCTAGAATAGAAATGGGAAACATCACCATATATTTTTTTATCAGATTCCCTAAAACATCTAATGTGCATAATTCTATTTGGATTTTAGGTGATCACTTTACAAAGCCAACACACTTAATTTTTATTAAAGAATATTTACATTTTGATCAAATTAACGTGTAATACATTAAGGATGTGGTGATATTTCATGGTGTACCACTATCTATTGTATATTATTAGTATTTTAGGTCTACGTTAATGTTTTGGAGGATTATTCAGAAAGATATGGTTACATATTTATGTTTTCTTACTACTTATTGTCCCCCGATAGATTATCAGTCTGAAAGGACCATTAAAACTCTAGAATATATTTTGAGACACTACTATAGATTCATCCTTTAATAGTGATAGAATTTAATAGTGCTAATAAAGGTTCCCTTTATTAGTTCTAAATGAAGCACAGATAAATGGGGCCTTTTATTAGCACTGATAAAGGGGGTCTTTATCACCACTAGTAAAAAATCACTGATTACGCTCCCTATCAACGCTAATAAAAAAAGTGATGATAAAGGGGGGCCATTTATCCACACTATAAAAAAAGCATTGATAAAGGGGGATCCTTTATCAGTGATAGAAGAAAGTACTGGGGGGGGGGATTTTCAAAACTTTTTTACAAGCGCTGATAAAGGCCCCCCATTATTAGAGTTTTTTTCTAGCGCTGATAAAGAGAATATTTCATAAAAAAATATATTTCATTAAAAATAATATATAAATATATAAATATATTTATATTGTTATACATATATTATATATATTTTAAAATAGTTTTATATAAGTCTAAATAGGTATTTACATTTAATATATAATATATTTAGTGAAAATAACTTATAAAATAATTTATAAAATACTATTAATTAACAATTATATAATTATTATCAAGTAATAGTAATTTAATAACAGTTGGATGACATAAAAATTAAATGAATTAATGAATAGGCTATGATAAGTTGAAAACATGACTTGAACTACAAAAAGTTATAACTTTTGATCTAGATGTTTTTTTTGGACTTTACTAGATATAAAATCAAATCATTTAATGAGATCTAGGAACTAGTGATGGGGGGAATTACTGGTCTAATTTTTCGAAGTATAAAGGCCCAAAAGTCCTCAAAAAATGAGTTTTTTGCCAGGGTATCCTAATTTTTTAACATTTGATGGAATTTCAACCCATTTTAAGGTGGTATTTTTGCCCATTTTTTGTGGGGAATGAATTTCTTCCCATGGAATACATTCATATTGATATTATGGTTTTTAAATTTTATCATTTTCTATAATTTCTTTTTATTTATAATTAAATATATGCATATTTTATAATACTTTCTTATAATAAATCACTTGTATAAATACACACATCAACATATTATCATAAAAAGGTATTTTTGAGTATATAAAATAAATATTTATTATTAATTTTATTTAAAATAAAAAAATATACATTTTTCCCTTATAAAAATGCATTGATATATATAGATATACATATACAAGTAATGTTTATATATAAACAGGTGTGTGTCAATAATTAACAAATATATATGTATATGTATATTCTAATATGTGTAAATAAGCACATATTATGTAAATATATGTATGTTTATTTGATAAATATAAATGTATACTCCTGTTTGTTAATATATGCCTGTGTATCAATATTATGTATATATATCATATATAAATGTATTTTTATAAATAAATCATTATTAATATCATTATAATCGTCATTAAATATAGTATATTAATGTATTTTAAAGTAAATATTTACATTATAAAAAATTTATATGTATATATAAAATTGTATGTGAATATGTAAATATATATAAATATAAATATATATTTAATTTATAAAATTTATGTCTAAATATACAGTATATATATGAACATATTGTAAAAATGTATTTAAAACAATATCTAACCATTTCTTTACATTATAAAAATATATGTATATATATATATATACTTATACAAATATATATATATATATATATATAATGTTTATATATAGATATATGTGTGTAATAAAAAATAGATATGTATTTATATTATATTCTAGAATATTTAAATGAATATTAGTATATAATATATTTAAATAAATATAAGTATATATACATCATAGATATAAACATATATTTTATAAATGTATTTAAAAATAACTAAATAAATATATGAATAAAAAATGTGCATGTAAATATATATATATAATTAAATAAAAATATTGATAAAGATATAATAAAAAAATTTGGTGCTGTGGTAAAGGCATTCAAATCCTAAAGGGTAGGTCCAAGGTTCAAATCCAAGTGCATGCAGGAGGGATGCGATTTCCTAAAGAAATGTCAAAGGGTAAGGGGAAGAACTATTAAATGGGGGAACATGAGTACATGAAAAGATCTGATGTGGGGGGGGGGCTCTTGCAGTTGGGAGAGGAATGAACCCAAAAAAATTCTCCCCTTTAAGAGTGTTTAAAAAAAGCATTGATAAAGGAGGCCTTTATCAGGACTTTTTTAGCACTCTTAAAGAGGGCCTTTATCAATTCTTATTTTTATCATTATGAAAGTAATCCATCAACGATGATGAAAAAAGTAATATTAAAGTTTTCCTTTATCCTCACTTTTGTGAGTGTTGATAAAGGTTAACATTTAACCTCACTTTTGTAGATAGTGTTTTTAAAGTGCTCTTAAATCCCAAAACTAGAACTATTAAAAGTGTGTTTTTTAGTAGTGAGAGATCTCTATATGGATTTAAAAGGTGATTAGGATCAACAATTTTATTTGATGGAATATTATTACAATAATAGATTTCATTCCAACATTTATATGGATTCTTATAGATCCATCTATGGCAGGAGGTGTAGAACTCCAATATATTGGAATGAAGTTAGATAAAGAAATATATAGGGACCCTATTTATCTAATGAAATGGTGGAAAAGGTTAAATCTACTCAACAAAACAAAAGATAAGCCTAGAGTGGGAAAAAGAGTTATGCTGATAATTATTAGAAAAATCTAGAACTGGAAGTGGGTGACAAGGTATTCATATAAATATCACCTTGGAAGAGGGTGATGAGATTTGGAAACATGGGAAAAATAAAACCTATATATATTATCCCTTTTGAAATTCTTGATCATATCATGATGAAAGATTATCAATTAGAACTTTCACCAATATCTCACAAGTATATGATTTGTTCTATGTATCTCTATTCATGAAGTATATACCTAATCCTTCACATGTACTGAACTCAGTGTACATACCAATGGATAAATATATTTCTTATGAAGAACAACTGGTAGAGATTCTAGATCATGGAGAGAAAGTTATATGAAATAATACCACTATCCTAGTCATAGTTTTGTGGTGAAACTACTAATTTGAGGAAGCTAAGTGAGAACCTAAGGATGTGATGAGGCAGAAGTATCCTCATCTATTTGTATCAGAATGAAAAAATTATAAGGATGAATTCATTTTAATAGAGGTAGAATGTAACACCCTGAGATTTTTATTAATTTTTTTCTCTTTATATAATTTAATTTCCTTGATAGCTTGCATTATATGAAAAAACAAGCTTAGATAAACCATGAAACATTATTAAATTATTATGTGTTTTTTATCTCATAGTTGTTGGACTGGAGGGTATGAATAGTAATAATAAAACAACGAAAAAATACATGGTTTAAAAAAATATAAAACTAATTCACTAGTTATTAAATGATTATATTAAAAAAAAATTATTTGAAAATAAAAGTGATGTTTTTCTCTAAATTTTTTTAGGCATAAAATGTATTTTTTATATTAATAAATTAAGTTAATAATTATTTATGAATGATTTTAATTAAATTTATATATTATTTACTTGATAAAATGTTTTAAATAATCAAAAAATATTTGTCTAGGCATAAGATAAGAATAAATCTAGTTTTATTCTTAAAAATATTATTTTTAAAATTAGATTTTGTAGCATTTTTCACAATTATATTAAAATTAATTTCTTCCACTTTTATAAATTGAATTTGAAAAAATTTATTTCATATTTAAAATCTATAGTTGTAAAACTGGTAAATATTACCCATTTATTGTTGGTCAATATGAATAGTAACCATGGAAAAATTTATGACCACGTTAAAGTGTAAATCAAGTTGATATGGATTAAAAATAAGTGAAAAGAACATATTTTTTTCATCTTAATTATTATTTGATGAAATTAATTATACCCTCAACACTTTTTTTTCTAAATTTAGTTGTTTAGTGACCACTTTTCCTTGAAAATGACTTATGTATTATTTAAATCAAATAAAGTTTCAAAATGTCACTCTCTTTGTTTTTAATATCTCTTATATGTCAACATAAGGAAAAAGTAACGGGTGAAACAATATTAGTGTATATTTTAAGATTATTAAATTATTTTTATTTATCTACATTTTTTTATTTTTTTGTAATTATATAATGACCTTAATTTATTATGTAACAATGATGCAGTATTTCTTTATTTAATAATAAAATTTAATTAAAGATTTAAAAAATATTAGAAGTGATATAATTTTAATTATTTAATGTGAAAAAATAATTTTTGAGACCTTTAGGACATATTTTAGAGGTATGAAATCATTATATTTGAATTTACCATTTTTTTATGTATTTGAAGTTAAATTAAATGAATAGTGTCAAAATTGAAAATGATTATATTTTATAATAATGATATTTAGTTAAACTATATAAAAATTTTAAAAATATTTAAATAAGACAAGGTGGATATTATATGGTCAAAAATTTCATGGTCCAATTTTTGCCTTTTAAGAATCATTTAAAACACTTTAGTATTGAAAATGTTGTTACCGTAGTTAAAATTAAGATTGGCCAACTAAAGATTAATCAAAATGATAAGATTTAAAAATACACCATAACTTTTATAAATTTGATTGGTTCATGTGACTACAACCCTATATTACCTTATCTTTGAATAAATGGCCATTTGGAGTCATATGGATTGGGAATATATTTATTATAATTTAATTTTTTGAGAAATTTCAAAAGTGGCCCTCACCTCAATTATAAAAGGGAACCTCCTCCCTCACTTCTTCACTCCACTATGAGTCTTTTAGATCAACCAAAATCTGAGAATTTTCCTTCTCAATTTTCATATCCACATTATAGAGGTTTTGGAATTCCCTATTAACCATCCCTAGATCCCTTTAGAGTAAATATAAAGGAAACATTTAGAATAAGATGAAATCATCTTAACCGATCACTTTATTTATTAATCTTATTTACCAACTATAAATCAATAGTATTTATCATAAAATAATATATCTAGTATCATAAATATACTTAAATGTTATTATGATTATGAAAACACCATTATACACCCTCTTTCTAATCAAATGAGAAGTGAAAGTATCATTCATGCGTACGTACGATTTACCATCTCTATGTTGCGATACATTTCATTATTCATCACCATATTTTATATATGGGTATTATGATGAGATTAATATTTATATATGATATTTATTACACAATTATACTTATATATATTAGGTTATTGGGGGTGTAATTACATTGAACACACACACACCACACACACAGGTCGGAAAGGCAGGTCATAGCCCCCAAGGGATAACCCACCTATCAAGTCTTATTTACTCAGCTCATATCCTGAATAACTAGTGGTCATGAAGCCCATTACATGGTCCAAAGTATCAAAAACTATCCTAAAGGCCCAGTGTAGAGTCATTGCTGCATCATGCCAGTGTATGTGTGGACTATAACATCTGCGATGCAATGCAATTTGTTTTTCATTTATATTTTACTTGGATGTTAATTATGAAAAAATTGATGAATATATATAATATATATAATATAATAATTATCCTATAAATGTGAATTAATATTTAGCTTTCCTTCATTATATCCATTAGATAATGAAAACAATGTTAATGCAAACACACAACCTACCATCTCCATGAACGATGTAATTCATTTTCTATCTCTAAATTTAATAGATTAATATAAATAAACATGTATAATATATTTAAATCATGTTTAACACTATAGATTTTGTGGAATCTTGATAAATTTAAAATTATAGAAAATTTCAAATCAAAACATTCATGAATAAAACAAAGAAATTATTACCTGAAACATGATTTTAAAAAGGAATTGTTAATAAATAGGTAATAAAATTATACAATAAAATAACACATGGTATGATATATATTTATTATTCTATAATATATGTATAATAAAACTATTTTTATTATAAAGGAGTTTGAAACATGTTTGAATGAATTCAAACCTGAGGTAAGTGTTTTATTTAACAATCTCATCTATATTCAGGATTATCTATATTTAAGTCTCTACTGGGGAATATTTTTCTTGCATATCCATATTTTATAAATTTGTTTTAAAGAATCAATTTAATATTATAATATGATTTCTTAAATTCATTTTTACCCATGTTTGAATATTTATAAAAGTTTAAGATGAATATTTTTGTTTCTTTGCAAACATGGTACTATGTGGCTTTTCCAAAAAAAGTAAACAATGAATGTTTTTAAAAAAATACACAATGAAAATATTTTCCCAAATTCATGAATAATTTTTGAATTTAATATTATTATACAATTTCAAATTGTTATTTTCATATAAAATTCTTTTCTTTATAATTTTGAATCTTTTTTAAAATAAAGGATTTCAAAATGGAAAGTTTATTTTCCTAAATAATTACTCCAATCGATCTTTAAAAATAATTTTACATCTTAGATGTCATCATTTGATGTTACTTATTATTTAATGTGATATTATCCAAGGATACCATCCTTATTCTTTCTATGGATGGTTTATGTTTATGAAACATTCATGAACGCCGTTTCATTTCCATGGGTTATGCTATGATGAAATGTTTATCAAACCCATTTTTTTCATAGTTTTTGATATGATGAATGTTTTATGATATTCTGGAACACATATTTATTATTTTAATTATGTAATTAATGGGACCTATACCTCCCTCCAAGGAATTGGGTAAATATCGATATCTTATGAGATAAATAGGATTGGAATGGGGAGCGAACCGACTTTAGTAAGGGACTCGATCCACTATGATAGTTTTGGGAGTAAAGCATGACTACTATAATAGATTAGGGAGTGAACATATTCCACTATTTTATCCTTGTAAATGAAGAATTAATACCAAGGATATTATTTCTATTCTTATTTTTATTCTATAATTTTTCATCTCATTCCTATGTTAAGGTTTCATGGTTCAAGTTCATTGATTCCCATATGATTTGTGTCTTAGGAACTAACAAAATTTCTACCATGACTAAATATTATGATATTTGATATCCATGTAATGGTTTTATAATGTTAAGATCTTATTATTATACCCTTATGCTAATGTTATGCTTATGTAATCATTGATATATCCATTTTTTACCCTTACTGAGAATCTAATCTCACCCTTTTCATATGTTTCCTTTCACCAAGTTATGAAGAATGGTATTAAGTATTATATATATAAGAAGGTTTATAATTAAGAAGAAACAAATGGGAGATAATATAGATATTTTATGAACTTGTTGTTTAAATTTCCAAGTTTCCAAAGATACTATACCTAAAGGTTTTCAGCATGGATTTGAATGTTTTTAATCAATATTCTTCTATTTAGATATAATATCCATGTCTGAAAATTATTAGTCTCTATATAAAGGTTAAAGTGTTATAAAATATTTATTGGTATTGAATTTACATGTACCATTTTCAATTTAACATGAAATAATGTATTTCAAGTTTTAATTATGTTATTTTTTAAATATTAAATACCCTTTATCAATATGGAATAAAAATGATCTCACCCAACCTTCTTATCCCTATAAGATTATTTAATCATCAATATCACATAAAAATATTTTTAAAATGATTTTGAAAGATTTTTTAAAATCTAAATCACCTATAAGAAACTATTTGATTTATCCAACACCTTTTCATTTCTCCAAAATTTATACAAATCATGGAATCTGTTTTATTTTATTTCAAAATATAAACTCATCCATCTATTTGGAAAGGGAAATTCAATAATGGACTTGAATTTTTATTTTATAGAGAAATGGACTTCATGTTGAAAGATAAAATGGGATATCAACAGAATAAAGAAAGTTCATAATGTTTGGATTTAAGGTATGAATTATTTTATTTTGTTCTATGTATGAATCATGATTGATTTGATATTTATGAATCATAAAAAAATATTTCTTTTCAATGAATAATAATAAAATCCTAGTTAAATGTTTATAGAAGATGTTGAATGAAGGATGTATTTATCATTGGTATCTGATATATCCTAAATATTATGATAATAATGAAAAATTATATAAGAAATTTTATTTTTAAAACATTAGAAAAATAATAAATAAAAACCCTTGAAATGAGGTGTTTTGAAATGGTGACAATTTTTGGAGGTACTCATTTAATAGAATATGATAAATGGATAAATAAACCTTTCATATAATATGTGCTTAATGATAGTCAATTAAAATTATTTTATTTTTAGAAAAAATGATTTTTATAGAAAAAATTTGCGGATAAAATGTGATGTTATAATTAATGATATTTTTCAGGATATTCATTATATTTCTGGGAACTTTATAGGAATTATAATAATACATTCTTAGTAAAAAAAGACAACTTGTCACATCTGGAAAGGCTATAGGGCTTGAACCTTCAACTGATTAGAGAAAAGGGTGAATATCCTACCACTTGACAACATGAGGTACTAGTTAGCATGACATTACAAATAAATATAATGATGAATTTTAGAACATATGTTTTATCATAGTGATAAACATGGGATTTAAAATTGATTTGGTTATTAATTAAATAATTAATGTTATTTCAGAAGATGTTTACTATTAGGGGGACCTTATGTGATTATGGTATATAAAACATTATGGAATTTTATTTGAGGAATCAAGGTTGAATACTATTTTTAAGGTATAGAATATTTTAATTTGTCATTATGTTTATTTATGTAATTTATGGAAATTATTATTATATCTTAGAGATTATATGACTATGTTATATAAATTTTTGGAATGATACTTTAAGAGTGATTAATGTGATTTGGAGATAAATTTTAGAATAATGCATATTCAAATCATCTATTAGTTTCATTATTAGTTTGGAATATATTGAAAAAATTTAATTATAATTATGTTTAGAATGTTTTAGTGTGAACTTTGGGTATTACTATTGAATTTTATAGATTAATTATTATTTATTTATATGAATTTTTATTCATTTTGGGAATTATCATACCTTGTGAATTTTTTTTCTTAGTTTTGGTTAATATGTAAAGATAGGATAAATTTATTTTTTTCCTATTTTTGAAGTATATGATATTATAGAAGTTTATTTTAGTGCTTAAATCATTATAAATCCATCATGTATACATATAGTTTGTAGAAAAAGATAAGATTGTGGTGGAAATTAATTAAATTAATAAATTATACTTTTAAAGTAAGTAAATTTCTATATGTTATTAGTCTATATGGTAATGTAATTCCTAAACAAAAGGGAAATTATCTTGAAATAAAATTATTTCCCTATTATATTCATTTTCGATGAATCGATGGTCTTCACACCTCTTTGGTGTATGATTTTATGGTCATTTACTTTTTTCTGATCATTAAATTTCTTATGACCAATAATCTCAGTCACTTTCCATCATTATTTAGGAGATAAAATTTTCATCCATGCTCATATTTCCACTCAAAACCAATGTTTTATTACTTGGATACCCATTTATGTGTTGTTCTTTATGACCTTCATAATTCACATTCTCTCTTATCAAGATGATGTTTTATAACTATTTTTATGATGTGGTATTTCAATAATGGTGTTTTAAAATTTCAAACCATTAATTAATGAGACTAATTAAAAATTTATAGGTTTCAATTTATTAATGGGTGATGATGCAATATCTACATATTTTAAAAGAAAGAGTATGTTCAATAACATATGAGATACACAACTCCAAGCTTAAACGAACCCCAAAATATTATATGACCATCATAACATAGTCATTGAGTTGATGAGAATGAACATTAGTGACTAAATTATAAAAGATATATAAAGTTACTAAATCAATTGAAATTTATTTATTAATTCTTAGGTTATAATCACTCAATATTTAGTAAAGTCAACTTATTTATCAAAAATATGCCTTCCTTAAAAAAGGATTTTATTTGTATTATAGAGAAAATATTATAATTAATTTATGAAACCTTTAGAAAAATTATTTAATAAAAATTAAATAATTTTTAAATTTATCATATCAAAATTATCCTATAGTTAAATTTTGAAGTTTTTCTGAAAAGATTGATTTTTCAATGAATAGTGAAAAATACTAATTTTTATTGAAATATATATTTTTATTAAAGTATTTTCAAAGGAAAATTATGTTTTGGATTAGTTTTAAAATGTTATTAGTATATTTTAGTTTAAAAAAATCCAATTATATTCTTTTTAATGAATTTTACAAATGAATTTATTATAAAAAATATTATTCTTAAAAGGAAATTTTCTAAAAAACTGTTTTCATCATGTTTTTTCAGTTTAATTTTAAATTAAATTATTTTAAAGTTATGAATTTAATCTTAAAAAATCAATTCAATATTTGGAATAATGAGGTCCAATATTATTAAATATTTCCTTTTCATTTTTATTCATTATGAAAAGTAATCATAGAAAATTTGTTACCAATGCAATGGTAAAATGAGTTAATTAAGGGTAAAAATAAATTTATAAGGACTAAAGAGTAAAACTAACACTTTAATTATTTTTTAATGAATTTATATCATCAATAATCATCCAAAATTTTAATATGTTACCATTTTTAAAATTTTAACTTGATTTTGACCTTTATAATATTTTCTATAAAGAAAAGTTAAAAAATGTCATTCTCTTTGTTTTATTATCTTTAAATCTTTGACATAGGGATAAAAAGAAGGTATTATCAGTTATAAATAGTAATTTTAAATATAAATTATTTTTTTCATGGTATTTTTTTATATTTTTAGTAAACAAATAATTACCTTAGATGCTTATGTAGGAGAGACACAATATTTATTAAATAAATAGAAAAATAAATAAAAAATTTAAAATTGATAAAAATAATATAATTTGAATGATTTCTTGTGTTCCAAGGTTTTTGTAGATAAAAGTTACATATTATATAGGTTTTAATGCATTATATTTTAATTCTATTTTTTATTGTAGTTTTAAAAGTCAAATTAAATGAATAGTTTCAAGATTGATATTAATGTTATTTTTTAATAAAAAATATATTATTAAATGGTTTTAAACTAAAAAAATGAATTTATAGACAAGTAATTAGGATATTGTTGAAAATATCAACCATGCTCCATTTATGATCCAGTTATCCTTTTATAGTAACTTTCATGACCCCTATCGAGTAATATTTTTAATACCTATATAATTGTCAAAAGTGGTTAAAATAGGTTAAACCAAATTTTATGCTTTAAAAAATGACCTAAACTTTTCAAATTTTTATTTTATGAAATTATTTTGACTCATTATCATATTATATTCTAATATTATTAATTTCCAGTCACTTGAATAATCAAATATATTAATATTAATATATTATTTTAAGAAATTTCAAGAGTGTTTCTCCCCTTACTTATAAAAGGGAACCTATTATTTACATTTATTCACACTTAATGAACCATTTGATTAATCCATTAACATCCCAAACACCATAAATAAATCAATCTTTGTTTGCTATAAGACTTTTTTTATTAGAAAAACTACATAAGAAATATTTTCGTGTAAACCTTAAGATCTCTTCTGAAGAAGAGATATAGTTTTAACCAAACATCTTCATTTTGTTTATTTTTATAACTTATTCAAATTTTATTCAACCATGATGAAATTATAAAACCAGTATACTCCATATACTTATATGTTATTATGATAATTTAATAACCTATATCCATCTTATATTTCATCATATGAAAAACCAAACCATTGTTCATGTGTTGGGTGAACTAGAATATTAGGAACCATTGTAATTAATTTTATATCACCTCCACTTATGAATGTTTATAATGATGGGTTTAATATATATATATATATTATATTCAATACGTATTCCAAGAAGTGATATGATTTTTTTTCATCACCACATCACATGGATGTTAAATATAAGTGTATTTAAATAAATAATTTCATATTAATTATATAATTATAATTTTTAATGGTAAAATAATTCTTACCTTAATTCTGTAGTGACCGTTGAAAAATGGAAATGTTAATCATGTGTAAGTATGCCCTACCATATCTATATTTGTAATGTAGTTCATTTTTCATAACCATCATTCATGGTTGGTTTTAAAAGTAAAATTTATGTATAAAATGATAATTATTTCATTATTATTATTCTTTAAATGATGGTTTAATGATCAATTTTACCACAGTAATCATGTTGATGTCATTTTGGACATATGGACTGAATATCATCAAAACATATGATGTGAACTTAATTGATTAAGTAATTATATATAACATGGTAATAAGTAAAATAAAAGGAATAATAAACTTGAAAAATTCAATCAAGAAAGTAAATAATTAACATATGTTTATTATTTATGATGATAAGTAAGTCAAGAGAAACATTGGTCATAGTGTAAGGGACTTTCTATTAAAATCCCCTTTTAAAGTCCCCCTTCCAATAATTTTTATTTTATGTCCATATTTTAAAATTAATTTATGAATGGAAATAAATTAATTGTAATGGAAATTTTACATCTATTTTTTACTTTAATTGAAAGTTTTCAAAATGAATATTTTATGTATTTTATATACAATGTTTTGAATTTCATTACAAAAGAAAAAAATGATGCCTTTTTTTAACATATATGGTGATAATGACTTTAACCGCCACCATAACTATAATTTGATATTTTAATTCCATTATAATCTTATGTTTTTATTCAAAGAAAAACCATCCTTCCCTATGTAATGGGTTTAAAAAAAGTATTTTAAAACGTAATGTATATTTCAATATCCAGAAATGATTTCTTATGGGTGAAAACAATATTTTGTAAAATAAAATTAGTTATGTGTTATGTTTTTGTTATGATTCTTATGAATTGTTTATGATGATGATTTTTCCTTTATAAACTATGGATTTGTTGGTATGTGATATACCTAAAATTTATTGGGTAATTATTTTGTTTGGATGTTGACCTTGAGGGTTATTATAAGTGTAAATTTGATGGTTATTTCAAGTGTAAATATGAGGGTTAATTTAAGTGTAATCATGATGGATATTCCTTGTGTAATCGTGAAGGTTATTCAATTTATAACAATGAAGATTATTCCATATATAATAGTTATAGTAAAATTATTCCTTGAGTTATATATATGGTTTATCTATTATTTTTATGGGATTTTATATTAATATTATAATTTAAAAAAATATATGAAATGATATTATTTTTAAAAAGTGAAAGTATTTTAAGCTTCTTAATGGTGAAAAGTATAACATTATGTAAAGTTTACATGGGGTTTTAGAGATTTAAGAGAATAATTTTTTTAGTAATATTTTTTCTGTAAAATTTTATATGAAATTATTTGGGAAGAGAATTTTATTTCTTAGGTAAGAAAATGTTATTTTTAACCCAAATATAATTTTGAAAAGTAAAATTTTTATCAATATTAATAGAATAATGGGTTTCTCTCGATATTTTTGTTTCACTTAGTGAGGTTTTTTTTTCTGATCCCACAATTTAAAATGTTTTTATAGGGTTTTAAGGATGATTTGGGACAAGGATGAGGTCAAGATAAAAATTGTGAATATTTATCATGAAAAGTAAACTTTTTATATTTTAATAGTTTTTCATTACATGAAAAAAGTATATTGAATGGAAGTTTCCACTTCATTATGTAATATTTAATTATATAATATTGATGACCTAATTCTCTAAATATGTAAACTGAATAGATCCTCAATATTTAAGAAAGTTAATTATTAATTAAAAATAATGATTATGTAATTATTTAAGGACATGTCCTTACACCATGGGGATGAATTTTTTAATTTTAAAGAATGCTTATTTACATGTGGTTTTATTTCTTTTGTAATTTTCTTAATTATGTTTCATTTTAATTTCATGTAATTTATTACTATTTATTTCATTTTATATTATAATATTTTTCCTTAATGGAATAAGTAATTATTAAATTTAGTTTTTTATTGCATGTAAGAATAAATATCGAATATATTGGATCTATTAAAAATAATTCTAATTTAAAAACATGGGGTGCTAAATCACCCCATAAAAAATATTTTCCTTTGAAATTTAATTATAAATATGATAATATTTGAGGATAATTTTATCAAATTACACATTCAAGATATGAAAATACTTACTCAAACATATGATTTCTCTATAGATGATTTATAAATAGGTGGTCTGGTTTTATATTATTTTATCTTAATAGTATAATATCTATTTTAGTTATTAATCATAAGATAGATCATGATATAGTTATATAACATTTATGTTTATTACATGTGATGAATCAGTTATTAAACTCCAACAATGTGATAAATAAACATATATTGAACTTGTGGGACATTTTTTGGAAGAACCACACAATAAGATATGATCTAAAAAATATTAAGAATCATAATGGGGATAATAAATCAAATGCTCAAGTTTCCTTTCATTCTAAATATCATAACCTTCATCCATGGAAATATTTTAAAGAACAATTTTCCTAAAAATAAAAAATTATATCTAGTTAATTATTATAAAAATATCCCTTATGTTGACTTTGTGATGATTTAATATATAAATTCTCTATCATTTTTTGAGAATTATTTCTTCCGAATAACATTGTCTCTCTAACATTATCTCAGAATTTCAGTGTTTTTCATATCTTATCATACATACCCATTTATGGTTCTATTTAAATACTTTTGGGGAAAAAATTTTTATATAAGAACTCTAATAATGGAATATTTTGATACCAATATCCTTTGAAATACCTTTAGTAATATCTCAACCTATCTTTCAATGTTTGAATGGCCATTTCAAATTAACAATAGGTTTAAGGATTATATATTTTTCTAATATTAAGGTATTTATCCAATAATTGTTCAAGATTTTTTTTGTAATTAAAGTTAAAATATAACTTGATCAAATAAAATTTAAAGTGGTTTTTCTTCTAGCCATACCACTACAATTCTTTATATCTTATCAAGGTCATTGAGTGAAAAATTCCATCTAATAATAATGTAGTTTTTCCAATTTCTAAGTTGATCAACCAAAAAATAAATGGAATTATTTAATTTTGAGGTAATTATAATACCTATCATAGAACAATTTTTATTTTTTATGGTTATGATGTTTAACACCCCAATATTTGAAAAAAGTCTTTGTTTTACAGCGTGTACGACATGCAACACTGAGCCAGAACAAACCATGAAATATTATTACCTGACTATTTTAATATATCCATTAAATTTGAATGTATCAATATGATTAAATAACTAATTAAATATATATAATATTCCTACTGAAAATAAATTTATTGATAAATAACTAAATTTTTTGCATTCATTTTATTCATCAATAATACGTTTTCTTTGAAAATGTTTTTATATTTTTGTGACAAAATATTATAATTAATTTATTTAAATTTTAGAAAATTTATCTTGTAAAATAGAAATAATTTTTAAAATTATAATTTAAAAATTATCATATTATGAATATTTGAGAATTTTTTGAATTTTTTTATTTTCCACTGAATATTTAAAAGAACCGATTTTTATTTGAAACCAGTTTTTTGTTTTAATAATTAATAAAATTAAAATTTTATTTTAATTATTTTAAACAATTATCTCCATTATATTATTAATAATAATATAATTAATTTTATTTGATTTAGTTTTATAATTCAATTTGGTGTAAAAACATTTTTATACTTAAAATTGCATTAAAAAAAAACCATTCTATACTGTGTTTTTCCTGTTTATTTTCAAATTAAATTATTCCAATTGAATATTTTGAATCATGAAAAATGGATTAGATATTTGGAATCAGGAGGTTAATTTTTTTTAAATATTTCCATTTTGTTTTTAATTATTATGAATAGTAATATTAGTAATTTTCGCTACCATGATAAAGGTAAAATAAGTTAATTAAGGGTAAAAATAATGTGATAAGTACTAGAATGTGACTTTAAAACTTGAAATAATTTTAATTTATGAGTATATTTCGTCCATAATCATAAATAATTAGAATATATTACCTTTTTCTTCCATATTACATAGATATTTACCTTTATAATATTTTATATAACGAAAAGTCAAAAATGAAATTTTCTTAGTTTTATTATCATTAAATTTTTTACATAAGGATTAAAAGATGAAATTTTCAATTAAAAATATTAATTGGAAATATAAATTATTTTTAATTATCATGATGATTTATTTCTAATTTTTAGTTATGAAAAAATTACTTTTAATTCATACGCAACGATGATACAATATCTATTAAATTAATAAAAAAATAAAATAAATTATTTTAGAAAAGTTAAAAGAATTATAATTTGGATTATTTATGTTTTAAAAATATATATAGATAAAAATTACATAATATATATTTTTTAATTCATTATATTTTAATTATATTATTATTTTGTTGGTTTAGTAGTTAAATTAAATTAATAGTTCCAAAATCGAAATTATTGTTATTTTATATTAAATAATATTTTATTAAATGATTTAAAAAATTATAATTTCAAGAAAAGGGATTTGGATTAAGTTTAAAATAACATCCATGGTCCATTTATGGTTAATTTTTCCTTTTATAGTTACCATATTGACCCCCAAATATTGAAATCTTTAATAGCATAGTAATTTTCAAAAAGGGTTAAAAGGGGTTAAAAAGAAAAGATAAGGGAGAAAACATCACTTAAAACTATAAAAAAATTATTGTATTAGAGTATTTAAAATAAAAATATTCTTAGAATATAATTGTACCAATTTGAATAATTTTTAATTTGAATGTTAATTTATATTATTTTAATATTTTGATAATTCTAAAAACACCCCTCCCCTCATTTATAAATAGGTATATTGTCTCCTCTTTTCATTTCATTTCAAAAGACTTATGTTGTGTCCAATACCTAAAAAATAACTTCCTTAAATACCTATACATATTTTATAGTCCTTGGTTCATCATAAAACCATCTTAGGGAAACGTTTTGTGTAAACCTTAAGAGGCTGTCCGAAGAACAGATATAGTTCTTAACAAAGTGTTCTTTTATTTTTATTTTTCTATCATATTAGAATTTCATTAAAACATGATTGGATAATAAAATCAGTATCTTACATATAATAATATGTTATTATGTCAATTTCATAATGTATATCCATTACCTCTTCAATCACATGGGAAACAAAACCATCATTTATGTGTACAATGAACTAGCTCCCCATGAACCAATGTAATTCATTTTCCATCACCTCATATTATCTATTTTTATAATGACATATTTAATATATATATATATATATATTATATTCATGATTTATTTATCTCTCTAAAAATATAAAATATAATATAATTTCTTACCCTTCCATTCACTGAAAAAGATAATTCAATTTGTGCGTATGTGTGGACTACCACCTCCATGAAGCGATGTGATTAATTTTTCATCATCAAATCACATGGATGTCATATATAAATGTATTTAAAGAAATAATAGGTTATTTATTATATAATTATAATTTTTAAAGATAATTTAATACTATCCTTCTTTCAATAATCATCATTGAGAAATGGAAACATTACTTATGCGTATGTATGGTACACCATCTATATGTTTGTAACGTAGTAAATTTTTCATAACCTTCCTTTATGGTTTCTTATAAAAGTATAATTTTTTTAAAAATGATAATTTTTTCAGGAGTAATACTCTGTATATGATTTAATAATGACCTATTTGACCATGGCTAACCTATCAGAGTCATTTTGGACATATGGACCAAATATCATGAAAACATATGATGTAAACCTAATTGATTAAGTAATTGTATATACATGGTAATAAGTGAATTAAAAGGAATAATAAACATAAAAAATGTTATGAATAAATTTAATAATTAATATAAGTTTACTATTCTATATGATAAGGAATACACATGACAAGTCGGTCACAAGGACATGGACTTTGTTTTAAAAATTCTCTTTTAATGTTTCCCTCATAATTATTTTTACATCTTTTCTTTATTTTAAAATAAATTATGGATGGACATAAATGAATTATAAATGAAATTTTATATCAATTTTTATTTTATTTAAATTTTGTTTAAATAGAATATTATAATGTATTTTATATGATTTTTTTGATTTTTTTACATAAGAAAAAAAGAATTTTGTATTCTAACATATACAGTGAGAACAGCTTTTCTAGACCCTATAAAAATTATTTAATATTTTAATTCCTTTAAAAGATTAAATTTTTTTATTCAAAGAAAAAACCTACATCATTATATTATTGTTATTTTCAATAAAAATGTGTTTCAAAATGGAATGAATATTTCTATATTCAGAAATTTTTTGTTATGGATGAAAAGAGTGTTTTAAAAACTGTAAGATTTTATGTGTTATGGTTATGTTATGGTTCCTGGAAATTATTTATAATGAATGATGGTTATATTATAAAAATATTATGGATGGTTTTGTGATATCTATCCCATTCATTGGGTAAGATTTATGATTTTTAAGTTGATCGTGAGGGTTATTCCAAGTGTAACCATGATCATTATTTCAAGTGTAATTGTAATGGTTACACCAAGTGTAATTATTGTATTTATTCTATGTGTAACTATAAATATTATTAAATTTAAAACTATTAATGTTATTCTATATTAAATAGTTATACAAAAATAATTCCTCATCTTACCTATAGGCTTTATCAATGATTTCTTTGGGTTTTTAGAGATATCATATGAATTCAGAAAGGTAAGAAATGATCTTATATTTAAAATGGGAAAATATATACTTATAATTATGGGTGAAAACTTTATAATTATGAAAAGTTTACATGAGTATTTCATAATTTAAAAGAATAATTTATGGGTTTTATTTTTTTCCTTTAATATTTGTGGTGATGTTTTTTAAGAAAATATTTGGTTAGAGAAGTTGATTTATTATGTATGAAAATGAATATTTAAACCCATAGTTTATTTTGAGAATGAAAGTTATGATATGTATTCATGGAATAATGGTTTTATATATTTATTTTTATTTCCCTTACCGAGCCTTTTGTTCTTATCCCACATTTTAAAATAATTTTCATAGGTTTTGAATATTGAGTAGGGACAGGGATGTGGCCATAATGAAAATTGTGAGGATTTATAGTGAAAAAAATACTTATTATATTTTAAAACGTTTTCATTATGTAAAAATAGTTAAAAAATTGAAGTTTCCAATTTATGATTTAATATTTAATTATGTAAGAGTGTTGAACTAATCCTTTAAAAATATAAATTGAAAATATTCTAAAAATTTATGAAAACTAATTATTAACTAAAAATAAAGATTATGTAAATTTTTAAGTTTGGGTCCTAATAGTCAGAATCAGAGGAAGGGATTATATAACTTTAAAATCTTGGTAAAATTTTTAACTTAAGTTAAAAAATATCTGTAACCACAAAGGTAAGAATGTTGGTAAGAATTATAGTTATTTTTTATAAATTGAATGTTTTGAAGATAACATTATTAAGTATATATTAGTGTTTATCCTCCTTGTAAGATTGTTTATTATGATTTTATTGATATAATAACACTATTTTTTTGGTTATATTAAATGTTTAGACCTAGTGAGAACCAAATTAACAATGGATGCGAAGGAAAATTCGATGGTTGAAAAAAATAAAAAATAAAAAAAATGGGATATGTAGTGAAAACACTTAAATTAATTTATAACTAGATATCAGATTTTATGATTAATAACTTAAAATTAGGTGAGTTTCCTAACACATCAAATGTGATAGAAATATAACATTGTGGATGTTATGGTCATATATATCATAAAGTTAAAAATATTTAATTACACATGTGTCAAGAATGTAGGAATAAACACATAGTAAAATGCCTTAAAAGAGTGGTAAGATGTTTTATATGTGGTAACAGAGGGAATAAAACAATAAAATACTAAAGAAAAATGGAAGAGGTTAGTTAATGATATAAAGGAAAAACATTTCTTCCCAAATTATCAATTGAATGTTATAAATGTGGGGAGTATTATAATTATAATAATCAATGTATTGAGGAAATATAATTAATGAGATTAGCAAGACCACATAGATAAATGTTTATTAATTCCTAATTCAATTATAGTTAAAGATAAGGAAACTAAAAATGACATATAAAAGGTATGAATTATATCTTGGATTATGTTTTGATAATGCTGAATCTCATGATAAGATTCATAATTTTTTTGTAGGAAGGATGTATTAAGGAATAAGATAAAAAATAATAGTTAATGTATTATGAAAAAAATTGAATGATTAAGGTACCTATATATAGTGATTCAATATTTATTATGTAGTTGTATATCTAGAGATGATCATATACTTAAAATCAGTAATACTTTAGTGATGTTTTATGTGATGGAATTAATTTTAAAGATATTTCTTGAGGCCTAATAGAACCATTTGATTAAGTAATTGTATATAACATAGTTTATAATATCTTTAAAGAATAAAGTTAGTTACTTAAATTTTTTTGGAAATAATTTTGAAGATATTGATATAAATTAGGGTTTATAAGATCTTTAAAGAATAAAGTTATTTTTTAGTATGTTTATAATGTTTTTGGTGGTTAATAAGAATTATATTAATATTAATTTATTAAAAAGGAAAACATTTCACATATGTAAAGGTTGTGGGGCTTAAACCCACAAAAAAAGAGAGAAAAGGGTGTAATCCATACCAATGGCCTATGCAGAGTCACATTTAGGATGGAATTAATTTCTTCATAAAAAATGATTTGTTAGATATTGATTAAGTTGATTATGGGAAAATCATATATATAATTCTGAGATTGAAAAGTTATTTGTTTATTAGGTGATTAATTTTATTTTATAATAAGTTCACAATTTAGAGAAACTTATATGATTTAGGTAAACATGATATTATGAGATTTTATTTGAGTATTAAATGTTGAATTATCTTTTAGAGGTGTATGAGATCTTAATGTGGATTTATAGTGAATAAATCCATTATCCAATAATTAGCATATATTTAAAATTATATGACCAGGACATAAATTTTTTTATATGAGAAATTAATAGTGATTGATGTTATTTTTAGATAAATGTTAAATTAATCTCAGAAGAGCATGTGATAAAATCATTCAAATATTTGGGTTTAAATCTTAGTGGAGAATATTTTGAATAATTTTAAAGAATGTTTTTCATAGAATTATTTAGTTTGAAATTTTGATTTTACTATTTTATTTTAGAGATTAATATGTTATTTCTTCATATGAAGGTTTATTTATTTGTGGAATATCTTAACATAAGCTAACTATTTTGGATTTGATTAATATCTAAAGATACGAGGAATAGATTTTAATCCTTTTATGAAATTATGGGATCTTTTATAAGTTGATTTTAGTATACTAAGAACAACAAATTCATATTAAATACTCATTTTTTTGGAGTAAGATATTATATTTTTGTAGAAATTAACTAAAATATTATATTTAACTTTTCAAGTAAGTTTATTTTAATTATTTTCTTAGTCTATATAGAAATAAATTATTCAAACCTTGGAAAAGTATCATGAAATGAGAATGGTATCCTATTACCTTTATTTATGATTAATCGATGGTCTTTTTCACACCTCTTTCATTTATGGTTTTGTAGTTCTTATGGAAATAAAATTTCTTCTGATGAAAGATCTATGTCTCTAGCTATCATTATTTGGAAATTAAACTTTTCTTCAATTTCCATATATTCACTTCACACAAATGTTTTCCTACTTGGAAACTTAGTTATGTGTTATTCAATATAACCTTTATACTTATCTTTCTCTTTTATCAAGGGGAGGTTTTACTAACACTTTTTGTGATATGGGATTTTAAGAATAGTATTTTCAAATGTATAAACCTTGATTAATGATATCATGTTCAAATTTTTCTGATGTAATTTATTAAAGGGGTGAGAATATAATAACCAGTTATTTTAAAAGGAAATATTATGTTTGATAACATGTACAACATGAAACAATGAGCCTAAAAGAACAATGAAATATTATTATATTCCAATTATAACATAGAAAATAAATTAGTGGTAATGAATAGGATGAACTACTTTATGAAATATATCTAAAATTCTTAATAAAATAAATGTATTGATAAATGATTCAATTTTTTTAATAAAGTGATTATATTCATTAAAAATACATTTTCGTCAAAATAAGTTTTTATTTTTCTTGTGAGAAAATATTTTAATTAAATTTTAAAAAATTTAGAAAATTTATCTTATAATTTGAAGACCAATTTTAAAATCATAAATTAAAAATTACCTTAAGATTAGTTTTTTATAATTTTCTAAAAATATTAATTTTCTAGTGAATATTGAAAAGAATTGATTTTTTTGAAAATTGAATTTTTTTAAGGATTTACATAGTTCAATTTTGAAATTAAAATTTTCAAATAAAATTTAGTTATCTTATATTATTAATAATACAATTAAGTTTTTTGGAGTAAATTTTATACTTGAATTTGGTATAAAAACATTTTTATTCTTAAAAGATATTTTTTAGAAAAGCATTTTTCACTGTGTTTTTATGATTTAATTTTAAATTAAATTAATCCAATTTGATATTTTTAATGTTGAAAAATAGAATATATATTTTTAATTATGAGATAAAAATATTTTTAATAGATCCATTTTATTTTTAGTTATTATAAATAGTAATAATAGTAAATTTTGTTACCACGGTAAAATTAAAATGGGTTAATTAAAGTAAAAAATAATGTTATAAGGAGGAGAAAGTAACTCTTAATTTGAACTAATTTTTTTGGATGATTAATTTTTTTCCATAAACATAAAAAATTAGAATATGTGTCCCTTTTTCTATATGTCCATGATTTTGACCTTTATAATATTTTAGGTAAAGAAAAGTCAAAAATTTTATTTTCTTTTTTTATCATCTTTAAATTGTTGACATAAGGATAAGAAGAAGGTATGTTTGGTTATAATTATTAATTTTACAGATAAATTATTTTTATTTTATATGGTAATTTATTTTTAATTTTTAGTGATGAAATAATTACCTTAAATTCCTACACAGCGCCAATTTAATATTTTAGGAAATTCCATATATGCCCCTCCCCTCTCTTTAAAAAGGCCACCTCCTTTCCTATTTTTTTAAACTTAAAAATATTTTTTATTTAGAAAAGAACTTACCAAATACATTTATTAAATCCATATTCATGTTCTAGAGGATTTTTTATCATTAAAAGAATAAAGTAACGTTTGTGGTGTAAACATTAATTGGTTTTCTGTAGAAGAGGTATAATTGTTAGCCAAACATTTTTGTTTTTTTCTAACTTCATCAAATATTATTCAAACATAATGGAATAATAAATAAATTATTATTCATATAAAGTGTTATTATTATTATAATGGATTAAAATATATCAGTCTCCTCTTATATTAAATGGGAAATGAAACCATCATTTGTGTGTATGGCGGACTACCGCCTCATGAACCGATACAATTCGTTTTCCATCACCTCTTCATATGAATGACTGTATTGATGGATTTAATGACATATATGATATTCATGAAATATTTATCATTCTGAAAAAAATAATATATCATATAATTTTTACTATTCTATTCAATGAAAAATGATAACGTCGATCATGTGTACGTGTGTGCTACTATCTCCACAAAGAGAAGTGATTCGTTTTTCACACCCACAATACATGAATGGTATATATAAGTTTATTTAAATAAATAATATGATATTAACGATATAATTATAATTATATAAACATAAAATAATACTTACTTTATTTCCATAATGATCATTAAAAAATGGAAACATTACTCATGTGTATGTAAGACCTATTGTGCCCTTGTTTATAATGTAGTTAATTTTTCATAAAAATATTCCATGTTTTATTTTAAATATACAATTAAGATATAAAAAGTATAATTATTTAATGATTATTATTTTGGATATTATTGAATAATGACCATTTTGACCATATTTAACCTACCAATTACATTTCGGACATATGAATTGAATATCATCAAAACATACGACATGAACTTAATTGAATAAGTATTTATATATAACATGGTAATAAGTTAGATAAAATAAATAAAAATATTGAATATTTTTATCAAGAAATTTAATAATTAAAATATTTTTATCATTCTTGAATATATTTAATTCTTGTCACAAATTAGGCATAAAATAAGGGACATTTTAAAAAAAAAATCATATGTTAAAGTCTCCCTCCCATTTATTTTTGTTTTATGTCCATATTTTAAAATTATTTTGTTAATGGACATTAAAAAATTATAAATGAAAATTAATTTATATTTTTAATTTCATTCAATGGGTTTTTAAATTATTCTTATTAAATAATTTATATGAACATGTTGACATACTTTACAAAAGGAAAAAAGAATGTTTTATTTTAACTTATATGGTGACAATGAATTTTCTCACTGACATTACCATTATTTGATATTTAAATTAATTTACAATCTTCCATTTTTTTCTTAAAATATAAACCCTCCTCCCATATGTTTGGTTTATTTAAAAATGGTTTTAAAACAGAATGGATATTTCAATATCTAGAAGTATTTTCTTATGGGTGCAATGAATACTTTGAAAACTACAATATTTTATGTGATGTGATTATGTTATGGTAATTGGGAATTGTTTATGATGATGGGTAGTTATATTATAAACCAATTCCAGGTCATTAAATGACATAACACCAATTAATTGGGCTAGATTTTTGTTTGGATGTTGACCATGTGGGTTATTCCACATGTAACCATGATGGTCATTTCAAGTGTACCTGGGACTGTTACTCAAGCGTGACCATGATGGTTATTAAATGTGTACCCATGGAGGTTATTCTATTTATAATGTTTAAATTTATTCTATATATAATATTGAAATTAAAATAATTCTTTAAGTTACCCATACTATTTATATATGCTTTCTATGAGTTTTTATAGAAATATATTGTTTTCAAAAAGGTAAACAACAAGCTTATTTTTTAAGAGGGAAAGTATATTATGATTTTTCATGTGAAAAGTATAACATTGAAAATATTATATTAGTTTTTCAATATTTAAGAGAATCCTTTTTGAGTTTTATTATTCCTATAATATTTTTATAAAATGTTTTAAGAAAATATTTGGGTAGAGAAGTTGATTTCATGGGTAAGAACATGTTTATTCTAAACCCAATGTTTATTTTAGAAAGTAAAATTTTTATATAAATTCATGGATTAAAAATTTTCTCTATTTATTTTTATGTACATTAATGAGTATTTTTTTCTCATCCAGAATTTTAAATTTCTTTTCATAGTGTTTTAAGGATGAATTGGGACAATGAGGAGGTCATGATGAAAACTGTGAAGATTTGTCATGAAAATAAAATTTGATATATTTTAAATGTATTGAATTATGAGATAAATTCATGATTAATGTACATGTCCACTTTGTGATATTATATTTATTTATATAATACCGATGACCTAATTTTACAAAACTCTAAAATGAAAATAACCTCAAAATATAGGAATGTGAATTTTTGATTAAAAATCAAGATTATGTATTGTTTTTAAGACTGAGTGCTTATAGTTGGCATCAGAGGAAATGTATAGAGAAATTTTTTGGTCAGGTTTTTATTTGAACTTTAGTTAAAAATACCCTCTAACCACAATGGTTGGTATATTTGGGAGAGTTATGGATATATTGGATAAATCAAAATAGTTGATAATAAAATTTTTAAGAACACACTAGTTTTTATACGCCTTATATTATAGTTTATATTTTTTTTGATGTACACAATCTAGATATTTTTGGATTTAGTAAATGTATGGTTTTAGAAGGAACTAAATTAATAATGGATCTGAAAGAATATTTGATGGTTTTCTAAATGATCATCCGAACAAGATTTGAGATATAGTAAAGATTCTTATGGATATTCTTCACTAGCTATCACAAGTTATTATTAACAAATCGAATCTAGGTGAGTTTCATTACACATCAAATGATAGAGAAATTAAGTTTTGTGGATGTTTTAGTGATAGAGATAATAAAGGTAAAAATATTCAATGACCTACCTGACAGTAGTGTGTAAAGAAGTACCCATACAAATGTCTTAAATGAATGAGAAGATGTTTTTTATATTGTAATAGTGGTAATAAAGTAATAATATTACAAGGGAAAAGAAAGTGGTCAGTTAAAACTATGAAAAAATGAATATTTCTTCCTAATGTATCAATTGAATGTTGAAAGTGTGGGGATTATTAAAATTATGAAAATAAATGTCCTAGGGGGAATGCTCCAGAATATAATCAACAAGACTATATAGATAAATGTTTAATAGTGCCCCATTCCATTTTAAATGAGGATTAGGAAACTATAAATGACATATAAATGGTATGTATTATATCTTTTATTATGATTTTATTTGTTGAATTAGAGGAAAAGATGTGTATTTTTGTTTCTAGGAAGTAATTACTAAGGAATAATAAAAAAATGGTTAATTTATTATAATGAACATTGAATTATTAAGGTTTCTATATAGAGGTATTCAAGAGTTATGATGTCGTTTTTTATCCAAGGATGATCATATATTTAAAATTATATTTACACTTTTGATGTTTTATGTGATGGAAGTAATTTGGGAAAATTATTTTGAGTCTTAATAAACGACTGGGGTATATGTTACCTATAAGATTAAATTGTGTTTAATTAATGGTTATTTAAGGAATAATGTATTAAATTTTGTGGAAATAAGTTTAAAGGCATTGATAACCTTTAGAGTTTATATGATCTTTGAGTATTAATGTTATTTTTAAGGATGTTATAAGAGTTTTATTAATATAGTTTTACTGAAAAGGACTACCATTCACATCTGGAAAGGCCCTGGGGGTTGAACCCACAAATGAAGGGTGGAAAGTGTGCAACACCTACCAATGGAAAATATGATGTATTAATTAGTATGATATTTTATTTTTTATAAAAAATATGTGATATATAAATATTAAGTTTATTTTCGGAATAACTTATAGATAACCATGGGATTAAAAAGTGATTTGTTGGTTATTTGATTAATGCTATTTCGGAATAAGTACGCTATTTTTGGAACCTTATATGATTAAGGTAAATAAGATATTATGTGATTTATTTAAGGATTAAAGGTTAAACTATCAATCAGAGGTATATGTGATTTTAATGTGGATTTATGATGAATCAGGTCATTCATAAAAGTAATTATCATATCTTGGACATTATATGATTAGGGAATATACATTTTTGGTATGAGAATTTATTAGTGATTATTATTATTTAAGGATCAATGATAAATTAATCTCAAATGAATATGTGTTTGAATTATTTTAATCATTGGGTTTCAATATCAGTTTAGAATATTTTTTATTATTTTTAAGGGAATTTTTGTGTAGAATGATTTAGTGTTAACTTTGGGTATTACTATTGAATTTTATAGATTAATGTATTATTTCTTCATATGAATGTTTATAAATTTTTAGAATTATATTTCCTTATGATAAAAATTTAGGTTTATATTAATACCTAAAGATAAGATGAATATATTTTGATCTTTTTGTAGGATTATGTGACTGATTAGAATAATATTTTAGTGCTTTGGGCATAAAAAATTAACCTTGAATACTCATAATTTGGATAAAGAGATGTGATTATGGTATAAATTTATCAAAGTATGAAATTATTGTTTCAACAAAAGTATATTTTCATTATTCTCTTATTCTTGATGGTATGGAATTATTCAACTCTAGGAAAAGGATATTTAAATAAAAATTGTATCTTATTATATTTATTTAGGATGAATTGATGGTCTTTTTTCACAGCACTTTTGTTTATGGTTTTATGTTTGTTAACTTTATCATAATCATTAACTTTATTGTGAATAATGATCTTTATCACTGTCTATAATTATTTATACATTAAATTTTTCTTCCATGTAAATATTTTCACACCCCAAAAATGTTTTCTAGAATGGTAACTTGGATATGTGTCATTATATATGACCTATGTAATTTCCTTCATATCTTATCAATATGAAGTTTTATTGATCCTCTTTTAAATGTGGTATTTCAAGAATTTTATTTTAAAATTCAAACCAATGATTATATAGACCCATTTAAAAATGTGATAAATCAATTTAATAATGGTGGGGGGGAGAATGTTAAACCCTGATATTTTAAAAATAAAGACTATGTTTGGTAGCATGTATGACACACAACAATAAGCATAAAGAGCCCATGAAATAATATTATATGACTATTATAACATAGAAATTAAATTTTATGGTATGAAAAGGATTTATTAATTCTTCAAATATATATAAAATTCCTATACAATATAAATTAATTTATAAATAACTCAACTTTTAGTAAAGTAATTTTATTCATCATGCATAAGTTTTATTCAAATTCATTTTTTATTTCTTTTTTATGAGATAAGATTTTAATAAGTTTTTGGAACTTGGAGAGAATTTATTATATAAAATTAAAATCACTATTGAAAAAATCATGTCAAAATTAGCTTAATATGAATTTCTTAGAATTTTATGAAAGGATTGATTTTATAGTGAATATTGAAAAGAACTTATTTTTATTGAAATCTATATTTCTGTTTCAAGAATTTAGAATCTACCATTTATATATTAAATGTTTTAAAAGAAAAATTAGTTATATTATATAATTAATGATCAAATTATATTTATTAAAGTATATTTTATACTTGAATTTGGTATCAAAACATTTTTATACAAAAGAATATAGTTTTCTGAAAAATAGTTTTTGCTCGTATTTTTGTGGTTTAATCTTCAAATAAATTTTTTCACTTCCATGTTTTTAATCTTTAAAAATGTATTAAATATTTGGAACTAGGAAATCTTAATTTGGTAAATATTTCCTTTTTTATTTTTATATTTTATGAATAGTAATGATAGTAAATTTTGTTACCATAATAAAGGAAAAATTGGTTAATTGTGAGTAAAAATAATGGGATAAAGACTAAAAAGTAACCCTAACACTTGAATTATTTTATTATATTAGTATATTTATTAAATAATAATTAAAAATTAAAATATATGATGTTTTTTTCTATAATTAAATTATTTTCACCTTTATAATATTTTATGTAAGGAAAAGTAAAAAATTACATTTTACTTATTTTATTATCTTTAAAATTTTAGTCTAAAGATAAAATGTATATAAGTTTTGTTTTAAATTTTAATTTCAAATAGAAATTAGTTTTATTTAAAATGGTAATTTATTTATATTTTTTTTTGATGAAATAATTTCCTTAAATTCCTATGGAATACCGATACAATATTTATTCAATTAATAGAAAAACATAATAAATGACATTAAAAATGTAAAAAATAATTTAATTTGAATGAATTATTATGTTCCAAGTTTTCTAATATGAATATTGTATATTTTAGAGGTTTGAAATAATTATATTATAATTCCATTATTTTCTTGTAGTTTTAAATGTCAACTTAATTGAATAGTTCCAAAACTCACATTAATGTTATTTTATAACAAATAATATTTAATTAAATAATTTAAAACTCAAAAAAGTAATATGTTCATCCAAGTGAATTTATATGTTTTAAAATATTATTATGGTCTATTTATGATCTAATTTTTCTTTTATAGTAACATTCATGATCCATAAAGAGTAAAACCATTAATACCATAGTACATGTTAAAAACGGTTAAAGGGGTTAAAACAAAAATATAAGGGTGAAAAAATCACCTAAAAATTTAAAAAATTTATTTATATGATATTATTACAAATAATAATAATATTATAATTTAATATTATCGATTTTTATCCATTTGAGCCTAAAAATTAATTTATATTAATTTAATATTTTAAAAAATTTGAAAAGTGCATCTCCCCTCTCTTATAATAGGGAACCTCTTCTCCCCATTTATTCACACTTAAAAATACTTTTGGTTCAGAAATGAACATACCAAATTAATTAATTACATCTCTACGCATGTCCTAGTTTCATATATTTAATAAAAAACAAATATAAGAAATATTTTTTTGTAAATCTTAAGTGGTTTTCCGAAGGAGAGGTATAGTTCATTACCAATCATTCCGTATCATATCATTTTATAAATCCTTCAAAACCTATAAAAACTTTATAAAATAATTAAATAAGTATATTACATATAATTACTTGTTATTTTATCAATTTAATAACCTATATTCATCTCCCCTTTCATCAAATAAAAAATACACCCATTGTTCATGTGTACAAAAAACTACCACCTCACAAACTAGTGCAATTCATTTCCCATAGTTTCCTCTTAATAATGGTTGTAATTATGGATTTAATGTTATATATATATTAAATTAATTAAATATATATATTTCTTAAAAATTAATAAATAATATAATTTGTAAAATTTTTATTCACTGAAAAATGATAACGTCATTCATGCATACTGTAGACTACCATCTCCCTGAAGTGATGTGATTGGTTTTTCATGATGAAATCAATTGGATTGAATATATAAGTATATTTAAAGAAATAATATGATATTATTTATATAATTATAATTTTATAAAGATAAAATAATACTTATTTACTTTCCAATGTGATTGTTAAAAAATGGGAATGTTACTTATGTGTATATACAACTTAGAATATCAATGTTTGTAACATAGTTCATTTTTCATAAAAATATTTCATGGTTTGTATTTAAATAATAATTTATATATAAAAATTATAATTATTTCATTATAATTATTCTTGAGATGATTTAATAATGAAATCTTTGACAATAGTCAACCTACCACAGTCATTTTGGACATATGAACCAAATATCATTAAAACATTTGATGTGAACTTAAATAATTAAGTAATTGTATATAACATGATAGTAAGTAAAATAAAATGAATAATAAACATGAAATTTTTTATCATGATAGTAAATAATTAACATAAGTTTATTTTTTAGGAATATAAGGAACAGATGTGACAAGTCAGTCACAAGGTAAGGGACTTTCATTTAAAAATAATCTTTTAAAGCTTATCTTACAATTTTTTTTCTTATATGTCTATATTTTAAAATTATTTTATGGATGAAAATAAATAAATTATAAGGGAAAAATTATTTAACTTCTTACTTTTGTTTAATTTTTTTTAAAAAATGAATCTTATTAATTATTTTATATAGAATATTTTGAATCTATTTATAAAACAAAAAAGTAATGTACTAATTCAACATATATAGTAAAAAAAAATATTCCCTATACCATAAAAATAAATTTATATTTTAATTATATTCTAAGATTTTCTTCAAATATAAACCCTACTTCTATAAGTTATGGTTATTTTATGAAAAATGATTTTAAAATAGAATGAATATTTTAAGATCTTGAAATGTTTTCTTATGGGTGTAAAGAATATTTTGTAAACTAAAAGATTTTATGTGTTTAGATTATGTTGTGGTTCATGTAAATTGTTTATGATGATGGGTTGTTCCATTATAAATCAAGTATGTGTGGATCTTTGATAGTACGAAAAATTATTTTTTTGTGATTTATGTTTTTATGTTGACTATGATTGTTATTCCAAGTATAACGGTGATCATTATTTCTAGTGTAACTATGATGGTTACTCCAAGTGTTACCATGATTGTAATTCCATATATTAATATTAATGTTATTCCATTTATAACCATGAAGGTTATTCCATATGTAATAGTTATTTGAAAATGATACTTCATGTTACAAATATGATTTATCTATGATTTCTATGTTTTAAAATAGAAATCATATTATTTTAAAAAGGTTAAAAATGAGATTATTTTTAAAAATGAAAAGTATATTATACTTATTAAGGGTGAAAATTATGACATTGTAAAAAGTTTAAATGATTTTTTCATGATTTAAGAGAATCATTTATGATTATTATATTTACTTTAAGATTTATGATTACATTTTTATGAAAATATTTGGTGAAAGAAGTTTATATCTTGGTTAATAAAAAGCTTATATTAAACTAAAATTTTATTTTTTCAAGTAAAAATTTTCTATGTATTCATGGACTAATGGGTTTCTCTATTTCTTTTTACATCTCTTATTGGAATTTTTAGGATCACACTACATTTTAAAATAATTTTCATAGGGTTTTAAGGATGAGTTGGGAAAAAATGAGTTCAAGATGAAAATTGAGAATATTTTCATGAAACGAAAATTTATTATATTTTAATTGATTTTAATTATGAAAAAATGGATTCTAAATAGAAGTAACCACTTTTTAAATGTAATATTTAATTATATAATTGTGATGAACTAATTATTTATAATTCTCAACCTAAAAGATACTTGAAATTTAAGAAAGTGAATTATTGAATAAAAATCAATATTATATATTGTTTTAAGGATGGGTCCTTATATGAGGTGTAGTAACCTATGTCATTATGGGTTATAACTTCCTCAAAGAATTTGAATTTATTATTTTGTGAGAGGTTTTTTTATGATTGGTATTAATACTGGGATTCTTGGCTGAATGTTGGGGTAGGGATGGGTCACCCAATAGGTTGATATTGATCCACATAAAACCATTCACATCATGGAAAATGGTTCAAATTTTGAATGGGTTTGGATAATGGGGGAACCCTTTACCTCAAACATTTCACAATGCGAACCTAGGGTTCAAAACATGAATGTATTTTAAAATGATAATTCCCATAATGAGTTACTAGTTTCTCCTTGTGAATGATTTCCATATTGAGTTTTAAAAGTGGTTTGGTCCCACCTTTTTTGGATGACCAAGTGTGCATGGGTAGAGTCATTTTACCATCTCCTACTATTATCTTCCCCTCCATTTGAAACCCCATATTAATATATGGTTCTTGGCAGTGATTTAAGGTTTTATTCCCCTATCACATCCTTATATTTTGGTTTTTTCTCACTTCCCTCCGTTTCAGACTGTTTTTTGTTTAGGGTTGGCACCAATTCCCACAGACTAAGGTGGAGTTGAGAGAAATTCATATATATTTATTTTTTGGGACTAGAGGATAAATCAAGTGATGTATTTCATGATGTCATTCATTGTTTTTTAAAATAAAAGATTTATTTCTATTTTATTTAGGGGTTTGAATAAATTTTATATAATTTTCATTTAAATTGGTATCACATGATAGGGATTTTTTTGGGATGGTGTTGGGGGTGTTCCATAATACTTCTGTGGGTGGTTGGTCAAGATTTTAATGTGAAGAAAATTACCTATTTATTTTCCATCAATTATACCTCTTTAGTAAAATTTAAATAAATAATTATAAATGATTATAATTAAAGAGTTCTATCATATAATGAGATACATGATATCAAGTATTGGAATGATCTTAGATGAGGAATATAAGGTATTTTATGAGGCTTGACAAAGCTTGGCATGGGCGGTTTATCCATTTCATAGGTAGGTGGTGCCTTTAATATAATTTCATTTTCTTGGTTATGGATGAGTTTTCAAGATTTCATGTTTAAAAGGGTACTGAATAGAAAAATATGGACTAATGGTACACAATGTAGAAGAGATAGGATGATATTGATCCTCATATGCTTTAAATTACTACTCTTTAGAACTTAGGTGAATTGGGATCTACTGATAACTAGGATTCTAAGGGTCCACCATGTTGGATTAGTTGAAATGAGGCCTTGTGTAGGTCTTAATGTATTAGGAATGATTATTTTTTCATCTATTGGTTTCCTTAGGGTTAGTTTAATGGGAAATATAGGCTTAGGTCTAGTAATGATAGGTGGGATGACTGTAGGTCTAAACCATGGAGAGTGATGTCCTTCTAAGGGTGGTATGAGGCAATGTGAAAGATGTGTGTGGGATGGGTCATTCTAGATGATATGAAGTATGAAATAGAGTTTTTATTCCAGGTGATAGGTTTTGTATCTCCCTAATTAGATTCAAGATGATAACTGAGTGTGGGTCATGGGTTTTTATGAATACAACACATGTGGATACAAATGGGTTTAAGAAGAGAGAAATTGGGAAAATCCTTAAGGTATCATGACTAGTGTTGAATGTGGATTTAAATGAGGATAAGGTCTCACCATATTATTTCTGGTTTAAGATGGAAATTTATACTATGGAGTCTCCCTATGGTGATGGATATGAGATATTCTTGATTAAATGAGTATGTGGGGGGTCTAAAGGACCTAGTGGATGCCCTGACCGGTGAGGTTATAGGTTTTTGAGATCAAGGGATAGGTCTCGAGCGACTTGTTCTATGGGATTTATTGATGAGTTATGTGATTTAATATAGCCATTCATTTATTTTATTTTTATTATTCTATTTTTAGGTGATGAATTCCAGTGGGGGAGTGGGTTTCAAGGCCTTGTCCCGTTATGAGTCAGATATTACTAGCTAGACTACCATGAGTGAGATAGAGTCCTCATTGTGAATGAATTATTGGTTGACCATGGTTGAAATTTTAAATCATGAGACATTTGGAATCTTTGTGAGATAGATGAGATGGTTCGTCCCTACCAAGAGTGATATTGTAGTTGTAGGACCACCTTGAGTGAGATGAGGTCTTAGTTTGTGATGAAAAAATATCAAATGACTGGACAATGATGAGTGATTTTGTGTGAGAGATGAGATAGTAAGTGATACTGGATGATGTGACTACCATTATTGAGATGGGGTTCATATGTGATGGTTGATTATATGGATTTAACCCTCTATTATTTATATAGTAGAGGTCAAACATTGGGTGTAAAACTTTCCTAGTGATAGGTGTTGGTTAGTATGCATAGTATGAGACCCTAACCTAAGGATGGTAGTTTTTGAGACTTGGATGATTTCCTACCCTCAGTCACTGGGTATGGGTTGGGTTACATGGATGATAGTATGAGGTGACAATGATGGGATACTATCTTGGCACTTAATCATGTATGGGAAGGTTCCATGGTGGCCTGGTTATATTATGGTGACATAATACACAAGGTGTCATGGTGGATTGGTTAACATAAGACATCCAAGGTTCTTGTGTGATGTGTTTATTTATTTCCTAATCTATACACATATATCATTTATTATATTAGGTTATCATATTGAGACCCTATTGAGATGTATTTATCACACCCTACATAGGTAGTCTGGTGTGTATGCAAACCTTTTTCATGATTTTAGGTTAAACAAAATATGTGCAGTGGATCAATCTACAAAACCTTGAAGGATTATAAGATTGGGTTGTGTTGTGGAAAATGGATTGAAGAAGGTATGAAATGTCTATTTTTAATTTTGGCTTATTTTTATAAGTGATCATCCCATTGGGTAATCAACTGATGTATGTTTATAGGACTATGAGTTTGTATAATTATGCATAATATATATTGACATATCACTGTGGTTTATTTGATTATGTGTACAATTATTATGTTCTATAGATGTTTTAATTATTTCCTCTATGTTACATGACATTTATTTTATGACATAGTCTCCCCATTTAATGTATTAATCAGTATGAGGAGGCACACTTGTGGCCATGTTTTACATTAGCTCAGATAGTTATTCCAAGAAGGGGTTTCAAAATATAGAATCAGAGGACTTTGTTTTGTCTTAATCATTGGGTGGATGGTAGAAAGGTTGTTCAGGAATGTTTCAGAGACTATGATGGACCTTAGACTAGTGATTCATAAACACCTTTCCTATGGGAAGGCCTAGTGACTAGGGTAACAAGATAATTACACCTATTTTTCATGGTCATGGATAAAATTTTTGTGGAAAATTATGAGTTTACAAGAGTTTTTATTTATGGTTTATGATCCCATCCTATTTTTAGGATTCTCGTGTTCATGCATCATATGTTTCAAATAGGAATCACATAAAATATACCTTATTATGTGAGATTGAGTCTTCTAATGATAAGGCCCATTTTCCTAACGTGTTAATAATAAATTATATTACCCTTTCCCATTCAACTTATTGGTGATATTTTACTGAACACATATTATTTATATGATCGAATGTCATGTGGTTCATAGTGAATTCAATTATTAAATAGTGAAGACTATATAGTCCCATCATAAGGGAATGTATAGTGACCCTTATTGAGTCGGTGAAATCATAGACTAACTTAGTGGAGGAACCCTAATGGCTTCAATATAGGCATGAATACCTAAGGGATTCTATGTGGATGTGCATGATTTTCCTTAAATATGTAAGTTCAGTAAAAAAGAGTTTCAACAATATCCTATATAGTGTTTCCCAATATATATTCTTAGTGTAATTCTACAAAACCAAACAATGATACTGGGGAAAGGCATATGAATTCCCTAGTATATAAGAAAACAAAGGGTTTAGAGTATTTGTAGTATCATGGTTGAGGTTTGGGAGTAAGATAAGTTTTATTTCTATCCATGTGGATCTCAGAATGTTCCCTCTTTTATCACAGTGGGATTGTGGTTATACACTTATCGTTTTAGAACAACTCCAATGTTGTTGGTGATCATGTGGTTATCCATGGAATGGGTGTGGTTCCTCGAGATGATAGATATGAATGACATGCATTTGAGTCATGGTCAATGAGCTAAATACATGATCCTTTGTTTTATGGGGTGTGACTCATGTAACCATGAGTCTGCTTGTGCATTTGGATTGTACAGGGGAATGAAACGATTAGGTCTATGTGAGTCTGAGTAGGATAGTGGGTAGGAACTATTGTCATGTTATTGGAATATCACTCTACTTTGGAGGTGGGTATGCATAGTTTTCATTGTGTTTTAGATTAGTGAATGAGCGATGTGTGTGTTTGTTGATATTTGTTTGGGTTATATATGAACTTGAGTAGTGTGGAGAGATGAAAGAAAGAGAGGAATCCCACATTTTTGGTCCTTGATAAGGGTTTAATCTAGGAGGCATATTTAATGGAACTGTTTGGATTAGCTCTCAAGGAGTGGTGTAATGGAATCAATATAGTGAAAAGAACACCATTGGAAGATTGTATTTTTTATTGGTTCTCAAGTTTGAACATGAAGAAAACACCCATTACTCATGGGATATCATAATTGGATACTAGTTAATGTAGATTGGGTATTGGGTTTAGTGGGTGATGATAATGATAATCCTATAGTTGGGATCATCATATAGATTGTGGTGGAATAAACCTTGGGTCATATAGGTTATGGGTATGGAACAAACAGTCATTGGATGGTCAAGGGGGATTTTTATTCTTGTTTGTGGAGATATCCAATGTGATCATGACCCCTGGTGAATACTACATTTCATATGTGATGTTGGGTGGAGTAGATTTATTGTCATTGGGATCTGGATGGTTTTGGTGTTGAGGTGATCCAAGAGTAAAGTTAGATCTTTGGTGCATTAGTGCCTGAGGGTTTAAGATAATGGATGGAGTATGCGGTTAGTGATATGACCATGGAATTACATTTATTGTTGGGTTTATACTTTATTTTTGGTGTTGGAAAATATCAAATTGCCTTTGAGATTTTGGCCTTTATGAAATGGCACTAAGATAACGTGTTAGTGGTTGCAGATGATAGTTTTGAAGGTAAGTCCACCATAGGTGGTTAGAGAAGTTTTTTTTGAATGTTTTGATTCCATTGGGTTTGAATCATTCAAATGGTATTTTTAATGACATAGTATATGTGTTTTGGGGATCATATTATGTTTTCTTGAAGAAAATATAGCGAATATGGGATTGTATGTTGGAGTTTCACAACAGAATAACATTTAGTGTTTATAGATGAAACATGGCTATTTAGTGGTGAATCAATGATTGAAGTATCTATGGATTAGTTGTTGAGGACTATTGGATTATTCTCAAGGATTTGATACCCTATTATGGGGATATTTTAGGGACCCACATCATTCAAAGTTGTAAATTTCAAAGTGGATTTTTAATTTTTGTTTTGGTGAGTGGTTTGTTTTTATAAAAGGGAAATGGATTCAGATTGTGAAAATTTTTATGTCATTAAATGATAGTTTTTGATGTGGAATGAGGCTCTGTAGGTTGTTCTAGTTATTGAATGATTTTCAGGGAAGGTATGGGTGGAAATAGAAGAGGAAATTAAGCATCCAACAACCATGCATACCAAGAACCATGGATCACGCCATTAATCGGGTTGTCTAATTGGAGAACCTATTTTTCATGAATATTTTATTTCATAAGAAATTGAATCATGTAATTAATGTATCATGAAAAGGGAATTCACACAATGATCCACCTAGTTTAAATAGGCAATGATGATCATGTTTTTTTATAAAAAGGGGGTCATACCCCCATTTTTTATTGACTAGGCATGCAAGAGGAGGGTCATTCTTATATATCCTCCCCTCTTCCTCCCATCCCATTGATACCTCATCCAAGGTGGTGGTTCTTGGTGGATATTTCTATTTAGTTTCTCCTATCATGTAATTTTGTTTTATTTTCCTCCACCTTTACTCTATTTTAGTGTTCTTTTTGTGTTGATTCCACAGAAATGTATGGGAATTGGGTGAAATTGATGAGGATTTCATATATGGATGTAATAGAAGAAACAGAGAGGTGTAAAACATGTTTTATTTTATCCTTTGAATAATGATAATCAACTAATTTATGTTTTTTGATGAAATTGAATGAATTTAAAACATATCAGGGTGTTTTGTATAAGTATTTTTCCAAGATAGTGACAAGGGAGTTCAAAGGGCATTTTGTGCATGGTTAGTTGAGATTTAAATGCATCAAAATACCTAGTGAGTTTTCCATTTGTCATATGACATTGGTTTAAATTAAATAATATATTTTAAAGGATAATAGTTTAATAATTATTTTATATGATGTGCGGTAGGATCTTGATTGGTGACATGATCTACAATAAGAAATATATGGTCTTGGACAAGGATCAATGGATATTTTCTTGAGTGGTACTCTATTTTAGAGTTAGATGGTCCCTTTAATATGAAGTCATAGGCTCAATTATACATGAGTGTTATTTTATGCATGAATGAAGTGGGATTGGGTAAATTAATAAATATAGAGAGTGCCTAGGGAATATTAGATAAGATGGATTTGTTCCACTAATGATTCAATTGAGTTCTTATTAACACTTTGTTGAATTGAGATCGCCCGATAATTATACTGCAAAGGGGTCAGGATGTTAATTGATTTGATGTGAGGACTTGGGTAGGTCTCAGGTTATAATTCATGATGTGTGAATACTATGATATTTTCCATAGAGTTAGTTGGTTAGTTTAGAGAGGAATAGACCTAGTAATAATGGGTCAGATGGTTTCACATCTCAACTTTGGTGAGTGATATTATTCTGAGGGAAGGTTGATACCCAATGAGTACTGTGAGTGGGATGGGTCTTTCAGGATGTTGTAGGGTGTGAAAAATAAGGTTTACTCTAAGTGATAGGTTAATGGATCTCCCTTATAAGAAGTGTGATGATACTTGAGTGTGGGTTTTGTGTTTGGTAAGGGGAATGACATGGTTTACTAAGGTATTTTGGAAGAGATACATTGGGATAGTTCTTAAGACATAAGGACAGAGATTGTGTGATGTATTGAATATGTATTAGACCCTAGATTTTTAGGGAAGGGGTGAGATGATCCTTCTATTTATGGGAGCATCATGGGGATATAGAGACAATCTATTACCAATGCTAAAAGACTATGGCGCATTTGGAGGACCTAGTAAATTCCATGATGTGTGTGGTGATATGTGCTCAGTATATATTGATAGGTAAGAGTGAATAGTTCCCCAAGATCAACTAGTGATATATGTGATAGGATATGTCACTGATTATGATTTCTTATGATTATGATCATTTTAGTGTTCTAAATTCAGGTGGGGGATAGGGTGTCAAGGCTTTTTGCCCAATGAGTGAATAACACAAGATAGAAAATCATGAGATACTTAGTGTCCTCATTATATATATGGTCTAGGACAACTATGAGTGAAATGATCTAGAATGAGACATTTGGAATATTTTTTAGTGATAAAAGACGATTGACACCTACCATGATTGAGATGGTATGAGTGAAACTACCACAAGTGATATGGGGACCCGGTTTGGGATGTGACAAGACTAGATGATGAGAATTCCACGAGAGAGATAGTGTCCAAGATAAAATGGGATGTAAAACTAGAAGAATAGACACTATGAGTGAGATGGGGTTTAGATGTGATGTGGGATGTAATGTATGGACTATATAATGAGTGATAAAATAGTTGTTTAGGGTTATATATTCAACCATTTCAGTGAGAGGAGTTTTCCATGATTCTTTTTATGCAACCCTACCTTGAGGAGGGTAGCAGACGAGACATATAAGGTGCCCTACCCTGAGTCCTAAGGTACAAATTGGGTTATGTTGAAAAAAACATGAGATGATTATGATGTGATATTGGCATGGTGATGGAGGTTTGGTAAGGTGTAGTGGTGGCCTAGTTAGAACATGGTGATCCAACATGTAGGGTGTCATGGTTGTATTGTTAGTAGATGATTTCTAATGCACATGTGTGAAATTTTTATTTATTTCCTCATCCATTTGTGTATATGATAAAATATACAAGGAAAACATGATCAGAACCTACTGGGTTATATCATTCACACCCTATAATAGCACTCTGGTGCACATGAAAAACTTATTTATTATTTTAACTTCAATAAAGGATGTGTAGTTGATTAGGTTAGAGTAGCTTGGGGGATTTGGGGTCCATGTTTTCTTTAGTCTATATTATAAAAATAGGCATTCCATGTGTGTTTTATTCTTTTGGTTTATTTTTATATGTGATTAGATGAATGTGTGATTAACTAATATATGATTTCATGACTATGAGTCTGTATGATTATTCATGATACATTTTAATATATTAATTTGGTTTATTATATCATACATATTTTTATTATGTGTTGTGGATGTTTATATTATTTCCATGGAGTTGTATGACATTGATTTGAGGAAATAGTCATCCCATTGTATGGATTTTACCTCTCTACTAGTCATAATCCTCTAGCATATGGGGAGGAATTCTTGAGAAACTGTCGCCCATCAACTAATACAATGGTTCTGGTCTGGGGAATAATATGGGGTGTAGTGGAAGCATATGGGTGTGATTACCATTTAAAAATGTCATCTAAAATTGATGTAGTGGTAATGAATCATTTATGAGGTCCATCACACATAATTTATAATTAATTAATAAAATAAAATGAAGAATTGGATTATTTTATTTCCAATTTGATTCATGCTCTTTATTTATGTCACCAACTTAATTATCCCCCCCATGAATGGCCCAAAGGACTTCTTTTTTTTATTATGGATAATCCCCCATTTAAGGGTTGAAGGGGAACCCTTACATGACCTGCAGGCCCAAGGCCCAAGGCCTAACACCAAATGAAGGCCAATTGCATGACTAAAAGGCCTAGCAGTATACATTCCCATAACATGACCCGTAGGCCCAACCCACTCAAACTGCGCCTTCCTAGCTTCTGCATCATTGATCATCTAGCTCCACATCTTGCATTACTGATCGGCTAGCATTTCCCCATGAAAAGATACACTGTGCTAGGTCCCGATGGTGGTTTCTATACCCTCTCATTCTTCCAATCCGGTTAGCTCTGCTCTAGTGACTGCTACTTTTGCTCTGATCCTCTTTTGGGGCATATTCTGTATGAACTAAGATACTCCATGGTATGAATGGCCTGAAGGCCCCGAGGCCCAAAGGCCTTAGATGAACTGAAGGCCCTGAGACCCGTAGGCCCAAACTAGTGGCCTGAAGGCCCAAATTAGGTGAATAGTTCCATCTGATACAGTACCGAATAATTCCTACTACAGTACTGCTACAGTGACTGCTACAGTGCTGCTACAATATCGCGAATTTACCTCCACCTAATTTTGAACCCGAGTCTCTTGGATGCCAAGCATGAGCTCTTACCACTCGGGTACGAGCTCATTGGCTCACTGACTTAATTATCAATGTTTATGTCTTCGCTTGAGTGGACAAACAAGAATCCCACTATATGTTTCTAAACATACCCCATGAAATTTGGAATATCATTTTTGATAACTCAAGAACTATGATGAGATAAAAAAGTGTTTTAAATTATTAATAATTGATCATTACAATAGATAACTTATTTTAAATCTTAATAATTGGTGCTCTAGGGGTGGATTCTCTATATTTTCTCTCTATAACTCGAGAAAAGAATTTACAATTTAATACTCCCCCTTAATAAACTTTGTTAATGACACAATTCTTTTTACCTCCAATGGCCCAAAGGCCTTCATTTTTTATTGATTTTGATAATCCACCTTTCAAGGGGTGAGGTGGAACCCTTACAAGGCCCGTAGTAATAAGTATTACATGGCCTATAGGCCTTAGAGGAATTCAATGCCCGTAGGCTTCAAACATTACATACAACCTAGACTAACTACTTGGAACTGCTTATCCCTAGCATCTTCATCGTGAAATCAGCTCTCCACCTTCGCATGACTGTTTGGCTAGGCTTTCTCATGCATGCACAGGCTTGTCCTGATGGCAGGTTCCATACCCTTTCATTCTTGCAATCTATTTAGCTTCTTCTACGGTGAAAGCTCCTTGCTCATCCTCCTTTGAAGTTTGTTACTTATAGGTTGTCTGGTTTGCATATGCACTTAATTAAATATAATAAATTAATATTATATTAACTAAACTTGTGAATAAATAAATATTATATGTATTATGTTGGGAATAAACCAGTAAATGAAATATTTAATTCAACTCACATTTTTTAAATTCAATTAGTTTTTATATATACATAGTGTGAGAACCTCTATTTCTCTTTCCCAATGAAATTTGGTGGATCTTACCTAAATTCCAAGATTAGAATATAAAATCCAATAAAGGTAACCATTGAGAATGAAATTAGTTTAGAAAATATAACATCCTTCCTACAAATAATAGTGTATAATATAATCCCTTTTCCATATGAAATTTCATCAAGAAAAATACATATATGTGTCTTTATCTTTATTTATTAACCAATATTGCTTTGAAATATAAAAAAACCTATTTATATACATCTATAACATTGAATTTAAACCATACACATCAATTTCAATAAAATTTATAGATTTATCTTTTTATTAAATTTAGATGTGATAAATCCTATCTTGACCATTTAATTGAATCTATGCTGGTTGTTACTAAACTGATGAATTTTACTCCACCATGATTAAATATGACATGGTTTTAATCATACATCATGGTATTACAGTCAGGATGCTTAGTTATAATGATCTAATGTCCATGGAATAATACATACACATGTAGGTAATAATGTCCAATGATACACATAATTCATCGTGTTCTTATTAACTTGTCTATAGTCATGTCCTACCTTATAGTAAATCATCAAATGTGATCTTCATGAGATGAAATTTCAATGCTTATGAGCCTCTAATGTATGATAGCCATACGTCATCAATTTCCCATAAGATTGATATATCAAGACTAGAGGATATATGATTTATGAACATATTAAAAAAAATCTCTCGGATCTCATTATAGTGGAGAATATATATAAACCTTTGGTAAAACAAAAATATTCTATGGAAATTATCAAATTAATGTTTTTTCAATAATAATCACAATTTTATTAGAATAAATAATGTTCGGTAACATAATGTACAATGTAAGTTTATTGTAGAGACCTAATCTAATAGAATTCCCCTTATACAAGTCATATATTCTAAAATTCCCTAACTCATTAACCCTAAAATGATATCCGTGATTCTATCTTTATATGTTTATAGTCTCTGAGACTTCCACATTTTACATTATGGTTATGCTTCCAACTGATATTTCATATCCTTGAGAATAACTTCTCAAAAGATGATATCCTAAGAAATATACCTTTATTTTATCCATCATAATCTTGGAATATTGGCTAGTACCATTTTTATAATATTATCTCAATTTATATTATAATATCACACTTCAATCATAGTATAATTACACAAATTAGAAAAAGTTATTGTATGTTTATACTAATTATTTTACTACACCAAAATCTACAACATACTCAGAATTTATAGAAATGGATACCTATTGATTTAATGATATCTTATGGATAATTTACAAGGAATAACATTGATACTAGATCTAATTAATATACAAGAATAAAAAAATTTTATTCCCATAAAAACTATTTTTACTTCTTCTCTATGTACTTTGAAATTATCCCTTGTACATTCTCAAGTACTATAGGATAGTTTGAAATACTATATTATATATTTATAAAAGAGTTATCTAATGTTTACACAACATGGACTACACTTATGAAACACTAAACTCATTATATATCATGCTATCAATGGAAATCCCAATATGGATGCATATCAATATCTAATCATAATCTTAATCACCTCCTATGATTTAACACAACTTCTTAGAGGGATTTATGGATTTTGATATAGTTAATAATTCACTCATGAATTATAGAATATTATATTAATTTTAAATATATATACTATAACATGGTCTAAGAAACCATATCGATATATCTTAGTAGACTTTCTTCCATAAAAAATGGGTTACAACATTATATTATTCATTATAGATTTTTTTTCAATATAATATTAACGAAAAATAAGACCATTATCTATTTTCCATTAATAATATTTTATTAACATATTTTACTTTATATACATTGGAAACTCCACAAAAATTATATAGAATCACATATTTACTACCTTTTTATTTGATAAAAGATAATTATAATTAATGTTTGACCATGCTCAGTGATAATAAAACCACATATTTCTAGTTCTATAACTTCCAATGTAGTTTATTATGTCACTAAAACAACATATCTGATTGACTTATATGTGGTTTATTTTTCTAGTACAATTAGTTTATATTTTGAAAATTGACTTCATTTATTTCCATATTTCTCCCAATATCTCAAGAAAATATTTTCATCCTATCACAGAAATATAGTCTCTTGCATAACTATAAATTTTTATCATAGAGATTCTTTTAATATCTTTTATATCCTAAGTATAGTACATAGTGATTAAATTTAAGGTTTTTAATTCATGTTTTTATCTATAAATATACTTAACAATCACTTTTTATCTCTATAAATAGATATTCTATTATTAAGATTTACTTTAACATTATAACTAGTGTGATATCTAGTTTACAACCTTAGTTTTCACAATAGATCTAGTATCAATGATTATATTCACTGATAATGTCTTGAAAATAATAATGGAATATTTTTAAGACATATAAGAATAATCATTAATCCTAATTTTACCTCCACCATGAATATGATGTGTAAAAGGAAATATGAATCTAAGAATAAATCAACTCTATATTTTAATGGTCCATGAATTCTTTGTTAAGACATTCTTTTTATAACTTTCCTAAAGAATATAATATATTCTTACTTGGAATATTCCTTAAATGAAATTTACATTCTTAATATATTTTAAATGAATCACACGATTTTCATAAATTTTCATACAAATTCTACTTATAATAGCTCACATATATATTTTCAAATGAATTGTTAAAATAATTGTTGTTTAATAACCTTTTAATTTTAGAACGAATCATTATCTTTAAAAACATATATGTTATAATATTAAAACCTAATATTTTATCTCCAATGAATTTGAACAACCTATTTGGTATATAATTTAATTTACTATTAATTTTACTTGACCTTTATTATATTGGCACAACTCAACTTTATTTGAGTCTTACGTTTCATATTCCTCATTAATTTCTATCATAGAACATCTCTGATTTAAGTGAAATTAAATTATTAAATAACCATGTTATACCATAATGACATTCATTTAAATCAATTAAATAATATCTAATTATATATAATACTCAACAATGAGATATTGTTTTGGTAACAAAAATTGTAGAACAACAATTTATAAGAATTATTTCACTTGGAAATGTATAGTTGTGAATTTCTATAGTGAACATAGGAGTCAATATCTATCAATAACTTTATGATTCACTTAAATCATGTGATATTTCTAGTTTTTCATGGTTATTATATTTGGATAAAAATATCTTAGACACATATAGTACTTAATACCTTTTAATTAAAACAAAAATATTACATAGAATAATGAATTTATTTGAAGTATAATCTTCTAAATTAATTTTCATCAATTAAATAAAATTACTCTTATATTAACCTTTACCGAAACATGAAAATACAATAAACTCATATTCTATACACTCCCACTTTAGTTTCTATTTTTATATGGATTTTTTGAGGTTTCCATTGACATCATATATTCTACTAGCCTTTTCACCATGTCATTATTCTTATTCACCAAAAGACATAAATATTATTATTTCTTTAATTTTTTATCAACTTAGTGAACCTTATATAAATGATATTGAATTTGTTTATCAATTTAGTTTATTTTATAGTTTATAATGAAACTATGGTAAGTAAATGATAAAAATTATAGAATAATATGAATTGAAAAATCATTATATAACATCAACCACAACTCCTCTAATCGTTTAATGTACTTAATTATCTTGATTACCTATAGATGATCCTAGATTTCAACTTCCAATTTACACCAATATATTGTAATGATTGACTCTTTTTTTTATTCCTTTAATTTCTACTAGATTTTTTGAAAATTTAAAAAAATATATAAACATTTATATCCCCATGTTAATTCATACACTCATTAGACATTGATGATAGAAATTTGATATAAACATAAAAGAAACCATCCATGTGTCTCCTGTAAGAATTATTCTAACCCTAAAATGATTCCACATGTATCTGATTAGGTAGCATAGACTCTAGCAAATATAATTTCCTATTATAAAATAATATTATGATCAAGATCCTATACCAAAATTTCAATTTTTTTATAGTAAGAACATATCCATTTTCTAGTATTGATTAAATCTATTTTTTAACACCCTGACATTTCATAAAATATTTATATTCAAATTAATTTAATATTTTATATATTTTTATTCACACCCAAAACAATGTTTATATTGATTTACATGAAACACTAATTTTTCTTTAATTACACAAAACACTAAGATTATCTTTCATTTCACGCAACACTAAGTTTAAATGAAATGTGACATATTATTAAAATATTATTATTTAATTTGATAGTTGTAACCTAGTTATTGGAATGGAGGTTATGAATAAGATTAAATAAATTATTAAAATATAGTTTAAAAATGTATATAAAATGAATTCTATAGTGACCAATTAATTATAAATGGAAATAAAACCCTTTTGAAAATAAAAGGATGTATTTCTCTAAAAAATTATTTTATGCACAAAAATGTGTTATATATATATAAATTAACAAATTAACTTTTGGTTAATGATTTTAATGAAATTTATATAGTATATATATATATATATATATATTAAATAAACTATTTAACATTCATCTTATGTTTTTTCTAGACAAGATATAATAATAAATCCTATTTTACACTTAAAAACTGTAATTTTTTAAAAAGTTTTGTCACCTTTTTATAGTACACTTATTTAAATACTAAATTTTTACTTTTTTAGAAAATCAATTAGATAAAAAAATTGAAATTAGAATATCAAAATTATCATATGGTTATTCTTTTATCTTTCTAAAAAGTTCCATTTTTTGACGAATAGTAAAAAATACTAAATTTTAATTTAAAACTGCATTTTCATTTAATTTATTAATAAAGTTAAATTATATATTTAATAGATTTTAAATAATAATTAGCTAAATTATACATATATTAATCTAATTTAAGTAATTATATTCAATTTCATATTGAATTTAGATATAATTGTTTAAAGGTTTTAATATTTTCTCTTTAAAAGTCCGCTTTCTCACTATATATGTGGGATTAATTTTAAATTAAATTTTGACAATTTTGTGATTTAAAATTGGAAAAATGGATCCCATATTTAAAATAATAATAATTTATATTATATAATAAAGCTAAATTAATTTTTTACCTAAATAAAAAGTGGATTCAGTAAAAAATAATTATTGAGGTTAAGGTGAAAATGGATTTTCTGGGGGGGGGGTTAAACTATAAATATAAGGGTAAAAATAACATATAAACTTTTATAAAACCAATTGGATTAAAATATTTCAGCCATTAAACCTGTATGGTTTGATAATGGTTCATTTTTTAACATTTTGACAAATGAAAAATGTGGGAGCACTCAAATATTTTCAAAAATACCAAGTGTGTCCTCTCCCCAACTTATAAATGGCCACCCCTCTAATATCTTATTCACACATTAAAACCTCATTGGTTTTGACAATACCAGAAAAAATAACTTCCCAATTTACCTCACCTCATACTTTAATCCCTAAATTTCACAGAAAGACAACCTAGAAGGATTTAGTGCAAACCTAAGGACGGTACCCAAGGAAGAGGTAACGTTCTTCAATGAGAATCATTGTTTTATTTATTTCTCCACATCATAAAATTATTTTTAATCTATGATGATATAATAAAATTATAATATTACTTATATTAGGATGTTTTTATTATAATTTATTGACCTAAAATCTTCTCTACCTCCATCAAATGGGTTTCAAAATCATCATTTGTGTGTTTGGAGGATAACCACCTCATGGACCGATGTCATTCATTTTTCCATTACCTCTTATAAATTTTAGACATAATGATGGATTTATTGTTTGTATATAATATTTATTATGTTATAATTATTATGGAATCATTATATCATACATATATTCATTCTTTACATTTTTTTTGGAATATGATAACGCCCCTCATGTTATGGAGGACTACCGCCTTGCGAAGTGATACGATTAGTTCACAGTTTATATGGGATGTATCAAGGTTGGGTTTAATAAAAATACGTGATATATATAAAATAACTATGATTATAAAATTAAAATATATATCTTTTAATTTTATTTATTTCAAACTAATAATAAAATTAAAAAAACATCGTTCAGGTGTAAATACGGCCTACCATCTTTATGAATGATGTATATCATTTTCCACCAATAAATTTTATGGATTATTATAACTAAAAATATTAAAAATATATATCATATTTATATCATCATTATAATTATATATATTATGGAACTATTATATAAGTAATAGGACCAAAAATATAACAAATCAAAACATATTAAAAAAAATAAAGTGGTTATTAACCAAAATGTAGTTTTAATACGAAATTGTTAATAAATGGGTAATAAATTTCATAATAAAATAATATATGGTATGATATATATTAATATGAATATTTAATATATTTATAATAAACTTATATTTATTATAATGTAGGTTTTAATGGTACTACGAAATTCAATACTTAAGGTATGATATTTTTCAATTAGTTTGTCTTCTTTGAGACGTACGTTATGTTATACACCTATATTATTTAACTAGGTGTAAATACACCTAATTAGACTTGAAATATCATGAATTTATTTATAATAAATATGTTTTAAGTTTTATTTTATGTAATTCATTCATGGGGATTTTGATTCAAAGTTACCAATGTGGTAAAGATTTTATGTTACAATTTCATCACTTATTAGGATTGTTTATAATTAAGATTCCAATGTTGAAATATCAAAATTTAACTCTCAAGAAATATCAATAATTTTATTATAACATATTTATTAATTATATATTCAAGTAATAGTACCATTTTACCACTCTTTTTTACTTAAAATAACCGATAAAATGTTTTTAATAAAATCCCTCTTCATTTCACTATTTGGCTAGAAATGTTTTTTCATTTGAAACCATGTTTTATAAAAAAAATTCAATTTTTTTACTAACAACTTATTATTTTTTTAAAATAAAATTTCACCAATGTTTTTAATTTACAATTTTTTTTGAAAATAATATTCATTTATTTTTCGAAACAATACCATGTTGGATTTTATTTAATATGTGAAATGAATATTTGTTTTTATCTTACACAACATGAACAATATTTTATACTATCATAACTACTCAATTATTTAAAGAATAATTTATGAATTATCAAATTTCTTTTCATAGAAAATTATCTCCTTAAGTCTTGTGGAGTTTTTGTTTCTCATACAACTCTTTTCCATCATGAGACTTAGAATAATTTAATTTTATCATGATCCAATATCTATAATAGATATTTTAACCCGATTATAAAATTTTTATCTCTATGTTGACTATATATTTCTTACCATAGGGATTTATTTAATATCCATTATATATTAAGGATAATACACAAATATAAACTTTTGTTTCATGATTTAAGTTATTTTTCTATAAATATCCTCAAAAAATTCTTTTATCATCTATAGAAATATATGTTATTTTTCACATATAATTCCACACTTTAATCCCTATGAGGTTTTATTTACTACCATAGTTTTGAAACTGGTTTTAGTACAAGTTCAAATTTTCACTTATCATGCATTGAAAAGAATAATGGATGATTTAATTCATATATGACTCCATATTGATACTTATTTTACAACCACTATGACATTTATGTGTAAAAGGTAATGAGAGTTTTGAAATAAATTAACTATATATTTTAATGATTGGTGAATGGTAAATTATGATATTCTCCATATCACCCACTCAAAGAATTTATTATAATCATAAAAAAATATTTTTTACACCACTTTTACAATCCTAAAATTTTATAAAATAATATCATGATGTTTATTAGTTTTTTATAGAACTATTATAGAATAGTTTAAATGTACGTTGATAAAAATATTTGTAGAATCATTTTCTCTTAATCACTTATTAATGTACAAATTTTTCTTTATCCTATATATATTAGTAAGAATATTAAATAACAGTGATTTATAGCTTCAATGAATCTAAACACAATTTTGGTACATCATTTAATTTAATACACATTTTAATTAACCAATACTTATCCTCAAACAACTATGAATTATTTGAGACTTATGTTTTATATTCGTTAATAATTTATACCATGTGACATATGTGATTCAAGTAAAATTAAATAATTAATTATATATAGTATAATATAACAAAATTCAATTCAAACATGAAATAATGTTCATTATGCCTAGAACTCAATAATAGGATACCAAATTTGTAGCACCCAATTCAAAAAATAATTTTATTAGAATACATATACTTCAATATGTGAAGTTTTGATCATATACTGAAAGCATAGATGTTAAGATTTATTAGAAACTTAATGATTCACTTAAAATTTGTATTCATTTTGAGATTCCTTTTTCCATGTATTTGGATACAAATATATTAGTCACATGTTTTATTTAATACTCAAGGATATAAATACCAACATTATATTCATTGAATAATATACATAATGCATAAACTTATACTTACACATTATTTAATTTATTAAAATTATACTCCTAATAATGTTTCTTTCCACATTTAAAGAATATAACCTCTTGTTTGATTCCCTTCATTTTTTATCATCAGTTTTATAGAATGGAGTTGCGATTGTGCCCTTGGTGTTGTACAATCCATTAGTATTTTTAAATAATATCTCCTATTTTTCACCATAACGACTAACAACTTATCTTTATTTTCTTCATAACACCTTGTAAAACTATATACCAATGATATTGAAGTTGTTTATCCATATTTTTTATTTTATAGTTCATAATTAAACTGGTGTAAATATATGATAAAGATGATATAATGAGATTTACTAAATAATAATTATTCAACTATAATCCTATCTCTTTTAATAGATTTATGTACTCTATCATCTTGAGTAAATGGTGATTAGTTGAGAATACTACATTAAATTTACAAATGTTTAATGTAATGATTATCTCTTTTGTTTCTCACTTCACTTTCCCCTTGTTAAATTTTAAAATATGGGTTAACATAGTATAACAATATTTTCCTTGATATTTATTCTGTAATGTAATGAATTAGTTTTTTCTATTTTATACTTTGAAATATTTTAGATATATTTTTTTGGAGTTAGACATAGATTCAATGAAAAATTATGAGCCCTTTTAGGGCATGATATCGATAAATTTAAAATTTAAAATAAAATATATCAAGAATTCATAGTTTTTAAGATATAATATAATATCTCATGATTGGTTTCTGTAATGAAAACATTGATACCACTAATAAATATTGAACATAGGTTTTACCCAAGGTGTGACATAAGTCTTGTCACCATCAGGAGTTTCGATAGAGTGTAGTCATGGGGGATTAAATGGATTAAATTATTTTATTAATTTTATTTCAATTTATTTACTAACCCTAAAGACTCATCTTTAGAGTCCACTCTATTGAAAATTCATTAGGGTTAGTAAAATTACTCAAGAGGATTTATAGGATAGAGGGATATCTAGTGGGGAGCAAATTGGTGGGTGATATTAGGATCAAGGATCAATGATAAACAAATGTGGATAATTTAGGATAGAATGACATACATAGTGAATCTCATTAATGAAATCAACATAGAGTTATTCACTATCAATTGATCTAAAATATAGGTAGTTCATTGGTTTTATTGGATTATTTCTATATTCATGATTTTCCATAAATAACATTAATTTACTAAAGCAATTATTTTATGGATCATTTTTGTTGAATTATTGTTTATTATTAAATTTAGTAGAATTATTAATTTGAGATTTATTTTTTGTTTTTATAATTTTATTATCCTCCAAATTATTTATATTTTTCATTATGGATAGTAGAACAGGGCCCTTATTTTATGTACCTTTTTTTGGTTTGTTCTATTCACATACTGTTTATTGAACTTTTGTTATTGTTATTTCTATTTTCCAATAATTAGAATTTATACAGGAGCCTAACTGACTGAAAATTAATTTTTTTATTAAAGAGACAAAACACTTTTTAGGGGAAAGTGAGAAACCCCAAATCCTAAAAACATGTTCAAGAAGCCATAAAACAAGGACCAAACAATAAGAGCCACCCCTCCCTAGCCAATAAAAAGAATGAAAAACCTTCACTTGTACCTGAACATTCAGCAAGCTGTCCCGTACACGAATACATGGGCCCGGAACCAATGGCATGGCCATATCCTCTCAATTAAACAATTCCAAATGGCATTCATAGGTGAAGGTTGAGATCTGGTCCCCATTTGAAATGGTCCCCCAAGAATGCGGGTAGAACATCACCAAGAAACATGAAAAACATAATCTTCTCCAAAAATTCACAAATGCCAGACCAACATGCTTCCCAGTCACTTAACAGGTTCAACAAATTTCATCAGAATCATTGAATGAAAATTTGATATTACCCGTAACCAAATCCCTAGACAACTTCCAATATATGGAGGATACCTGGGTGCTTGGAATAGATAACAACAGATTTTCAAGATCATAATCCAGCTGGTTCCAGGTCTGTAAGTACTTGAAAGAGCGCTGTCGTGGGCGCCCTGAAATGATTAGTGTGATTTTGGGGTACTTAGGTGCAACAGAGTGGCTGACCAAGGTCATATCTCAAAGGAGGAAGTGAATCAAAACAATTTTTAGAGGTATTCTAGAAATAAAATAAAAGAGAATAAAAATACTACTTGAAAGGATGGGGGTGGTTTTTTATAGTTTATGAATCTAGAAGAAGTTTGCTGGAAGAATATTGTATTTTTTTTGTTTTTAATTTTGAAATGAAGTTTCGATTAGAATGACACAACAAGAAGATGTTTTTTTAGAAATCTATTTAAAAGGCGTAATCGATCTAACTCTACCTATTCACTTTATTATTAATCATTATCATTTAAATTAAAATTCACTTAATTATGATCCCTTAATTTGTTAAATCCTGAACCCTATGATAATTAACTTTACCATGAAGATGATGTGAATTTAACCCTAGGCTAACTTTAGAACATGTAATCGCAACACCCTGCTTTGATTGATGTTCTAAGATTAGCTTATGGTCAGTGGTAAATTAAGGCACATATCCACTCTGGAAATGAGGATGAATTGTGTTTAGGGATTATATTCGAACTCTAAAAATTTATCCCGTGTGGTCTTGTATTACCGATTAAGATCGCGCTCTCACAATTTACACAAAATCCCGACCTCACATGTTTTTGTGTTAATTGTTCAATTGCTTGCTTAGTTTCTTACAATTTAAAAACAAAATTCATGGATCATATTAAATGAATTACAGTAGCTCAATGATTCAAAATAATTAAATGAAGAGGGTAGAAGATAGATCGATTACTAAAAGACTACTCTTCCATGGGTGGCGTAATCATCGTAGAAGCGTTTTGCATGTGAAAAGGTTTAAAATGGGTATAACCCAATAACGCTTCTACTCAATAATTACAGAAAAATTAGGAATATTAAGAGAAAAATAAATTTAAACAAAACAGAAGAAAAGAGAAGAAATAAAAGAAGAACAAAGAAGTTTATTACATAAACAAAATCATTACAACATGAAGGATAAGAAGAAGGCTTCGTTGAAGGGATCCTTGCTTCAAGAGATACCCTTATTGAAATGGTTGGATAATTGGAGTGGATAGACTTATCCTCTTCCCTCAACTTCCCAATGCACGTCCAAACCCCTCCAAATGAGAAAAACTCCAATTTATAGAGGGGAGGGGAGGAGAGGTTACAAGTGGTTTCAAGTGTGAATGTGGAAATTCGGCCAAATATTTTATTCCAACGTTCACCGCCCATTTTACCACCAAAACGCGTGAATTGGATGGCCTTTCAGAAGGCTCAAATGTGAGGATATGAGTCCTCTGTCTCCTCTCCAAATTTGGGATCAATACAGGCCCATATGAAGGCGTTATAGCCGAAATACAGAAGCTTCTCCATTCTGGCGAGCCCAGCCCAACTTTGACTTCATGGCCCATTTTCAACCATCAAATGAACTCGTTAGCTCTAGTGTCCTGAATAAAAGTTGTAGATAATTAAGTTAGGAACAGTTTCTAAAAATTTCAATTTCAAATAATAAATATAAAAATATATATCTTCGAAATACTACAGTGAACTATAAAGGGTAAAACAGGAATTTTCATCAAATATTCAAATAAATGATCTAATCCCAAATACATTCTAATTAGACATATTTAACACAATGTGAGGAACTTATATCATTTATTATAAATTAAATATTCAATAAAATAGTTTTTTATCAACTCCCCCACACTTACCCTTTTGCACTCCTGGGCAAAACCTCATATCAAGTAAACATCAATATCAAATCAAAACCAATTTTAAAACACATATCCTTAAGATCAATTAATTTCAAACCAAGAATCAAAAGATATCATGCCTCATAAAAAAACTTATTTCAAGTTCTACATTTATATCATTCAATATATTTCCACTTCATTTATCCGCCCATGCACAAAACACTTACCTCGCTTGAATTTTCTCTCATCACTCAAATATCATTTTTTTTGCAATGTCTTTCTCATCCAAACTCATACAAGGGTCACCATAGGCTTGATAGATTCCTACATCACTACCCGATGTGAGTCAAGGACATATGTTTATCATGAGGACTTTTCAAGGTTGTTCTGTGGCTTTTGGTTGGTAGGATTAAGATGTGAAAAACTCTGAGGCTGAATGAGGAGGGCTTGACTCTTTTGAAGAAAAATTACATTAATCTAATTTTCACTTAAATATGGTCTTCTCTTCAATCCTAATAGTATCAATTCAGCCCCATCATCATGAAAAGTCATGAAAGGTTTACACCATTCATCATTTCAGCATAAAAATTTTCAATCTTCTCAAACATGATTTTTTTGAAAGCTCCAGATGGGCACAACTTTCCACCTCAATTAGAAGCTCCAGAAAAGGCATAGATTCACTTGTCATGAAAGCTCAAGAAAAGGCACAACTTTAAATATAATGACTTTCTTTAGCAGCAAACACATCTCTTCAGAATTTAATTTTCCACCAAAAGTATCACAGAATGTGGTGGCAAAACCCAAGACAACTTCCCCCACACTTAAGCACAACTAGATTATGCAATTTCACTTCAAGAGTTGGTTGGATAGAGAAAATTGGTTTGTAATGTGGCTAACCTAACAGTATTTTTATGGATTATAAGTGTTAGAAGTATTAAATATTTAAGTTAGGCCATTATAAAAAAGGATTCTTTGAAATAGGGGCTTTAATACCAAACAAATGCCTCAATCATTTAAACATAAGTACCTCAAACCCTCAAGTTTTGATAGGAATAGATGAAATTATGGTTAAATCAAGTATGGTTTGGTTCTCTCAAGAAGTGAGGTGAATGTAAATAATATGAAAATAATGGTTTAGAATCCTCACAGGAAAGTGATTTCAAATATAAAGACAGTGAGATTGGCATGGGATTCAAAATTCAGTGTACTTTTCATGAAATTACTAAATATTTGAACTTGAAACAAAGTCATTTCAGCATTCATTTAAGATTAGTTTCATAGGGTAAATTGTTTCACTTATTGATATGGATTTAAAAATGGTGATGAGAATCATTTTAGCTCAAAATGTTTCAAAAAACACAGAAAATTGTAAAATAAACACACAAAATTTGAAAAACACACAATTTTTTTTGAAAAACACGCAATTTTTTTTGGTTTTTTTTAAACAGGAAAACAATTGAAATTACTAAACTAAAAGGTTCCCTCCCCCACACTTAAAATATTGAATTTTACTCAATGTGAACCCGTGAGATGATATATGCACATGAAATGCAGAATTTTTAAATAGGACAAATAATATAAAAGTGAAAGGGTTAGGAACAGCCTGATGTGATCAAGTGATGATGGGGTCATGTAGTGTGATAAAATCCACTGCATCAGTAGCATGTCCCTCAATGTATCTCTTCAAACGTTTCCCATTGACCGTAAAGATCCTTCCAGTGTCCTCTTGTGTGATCTCCACTACACCATAAGGGAAAACATTAGACACAATATAAGGACCTAACCATCTGGAACTCAACTTACTAGGCATCAACTTCAGTCGTGAACTATAGAGAAGGACTTTCTCTCCAACATGAAACTCCCTTTGTTGGATCATTTTGTCATGAGCTGCTTTTGATCATTCCTTGTAGAGCCTTGAGTTCTCATATGATGACAGTCGAATCTCCTCAAGCTCTTGAATTTGCAACTTCCTTTGAATTCCATCTTGGGCCAAATCCATGTTGCATTTCTTTATAGCCCAATATGCCCGATGCTCGACTTCCACTGGGAGATGACATGCTTTCCCAAAAACAATCCGAAATGGAGACATACCAATGGGGGTATTGTATGCAATTCTATAAGCCCACAATGAATCATCCAAGCGCTTGCTCTAATCCTTCCTATTTGGCTGCACGGTTTTCTCCACGATTTGTTTCAACTCACGATTTGAAACCTCAGCCTGGCCATTTGTTTGGGGGTGGTATGGTGTTGATGTTTTGTGTGTCACCCCATAATTTCGAAGGAGGGAAGAAAAATTCCTATTCCAAAAGTGTGTCCCTTGGTCACTGATGATGGCCTTTGGTACTCCAAACCTGCAAAAAATCTGTTCTTTGACAAAGTCCACAACAACACGAGAATCGTCAGTCCTGGTGGCCTTGGCCTCCACCCATTTACTCACATAATCAACAGCAACCAAAATATACAAGAAACCATATGAACTTGGAAAAGGACCCATAAAATCAATGCCCCATACATCAAAAATCTCACAGAATAGTATGGGTTGTTGGGGCATCTCATGTCTCTTAGAAATGTTCCCAGTGTGTTGGAAACGAGAGCATGACTTACAAAACACATGGGCATCATGGAATAATCTAGGACAATATAATCCAGAGTCCAAAACCTTCCTAGTTGTCCATTGGGGTCCAAAGTTTCCACCACAAGCAAGTGTATGACAGAAATGAAAAACAGACTCAAACTCATGATCGGGAACACACCTCCTAATGACTTGGTCACTACACATGCACCATAAGTATGGATCATCCCAAACATAAAATCTTGACTCACTCTTTAATTTTTGGACTTGATGTTTCTTTAAATTTTCAGGGATTTTAGAAGAAACAAGGTAGTAAACTAAATCAACATACCAAGGATGCGTACCTGAGATGGTATAGAGATGCTCATCGGGGAAAGTGTCCCAAAGTGGTACCTGATCGAAGGTGTCATCCTATAGTGTGTGATTAAGCCTAATCATGTGGTACGCCACCAAGTTTTCTGACCCCTTTTTGTCCTTTATCTCTATTTCAAACTCTTGAAGAAAGAGCATCCAATGGATAAGTCGTGGATTTGCATCTGGCTTCTTCAGGAGGTAACTCAAAGCTGCATGGTCAGAAAAAACAACTACTTTAGAGCCCAATAAATATGAACGGAATTTATCTAAAGCAAATATGACAGCAAGAAACTCCTTTTCCATAGTTGTGTAATTTGATTGGGCTGAATCCAGTGTCCTCTATGCATAGGCAATCACATGTGAACGTCCTTCCACCCTCTGAGATAAGACAGCTCTAACCGCGAAGTTGGAGGCGTCACACATAAGCTCAAAAGGAATCTCCCACCTTGGGGGCTGTATGATAGGTGGAGTGGTCAGACATTGTTTTAGCTCATCGAATGAATTCCTGCAAGAAACATCAAACACAAAATCAGAATCCTTTTGAAGTAATCTTGACATAGGAAGAGCAATCTTACTAAAATCTTTGATGAAGCGCCGATAAAATCCTACATGCCCTAGGAAAGATCTAACATCACGCACACATGAAGGATAGGGTAAGGATGAAATAATGTCTACCTTCGATCTATCAACCTCTATCCCATGTTTTGACACTACATGCCCTAAGAAAATGCCATGCTCTACCATAAAATGACACTTTTCAAAGTTTAGGACCAGATTCTTCTCAATACAACGATTCAACACCTTTCCCAAACTACATATACATTCATCAAATGAAGACCCATACACTGTAAAATCATCCATAAATACCTCCATGTAGGTCTCAATAAAATCAGAAAAAATACTCACCATACATCTCTGGAAGGTACCTGGGGTGTTGAAAAGTCCAAATGGCATCCTCCGGTAGGAAAATGTGCCAAATGGACCGGTGAATGTAGTCTTCTCTTGATCCTCTGGAGCTATAGGAACCTGAAAATATCCATAAAATCCATCCAAGAAACAATAGTTTGTTTTCCCAGCTAGTCTCTCGAGCATTTGATCAATAAATGGGAGGGGGAAATGGTCCTTGCGAGTGGTCTGATTTAGTTTCCTATAATCAATACACACACGCCAACTGTTTTGCACCCTCATTGGAACTAAATCATCTTTCTCATTTTTAACAACAGTAAAACCAGTTTTCTTAGGCACAACCTGAATTGGACTTACCCATTGTGAATCTAAAATGGGAAATATTATACCTGCCTTGAGAAATTTCTCAACTTCTTTTTTAACAACTTCCAGGAGGGTGGGATTGAGTCTCCTTTGTGGTTGTCTCACCGGTTTAGCCCCATCCTCCAAGAGAATCCTATGCATGCAAATGGAGGGGCTAATACCTGATATGTCGGCCAAGGTCCACCCAATCACCCTGATGTTCTCCCTCAAAATATTCAAAATCTTTTCTTCATGTTCAAAAGGGTGATTGTTATCAATGATAACAGGTAATCTTTCACCACTCAACAAGTATGAGTATTTCAGATTTGGTGGCAATGGCTTGAGTTCTAATGAAGGAGGGTGTAGTATGGATGGAGAAATTGATGCAACAAACATATCTGCACAGTGAACATCAGTATCGGAATAAAAATCATCACAATCAGAGAATAAAGCACCAAATCCATCCGCATACTCAATAGCTATGTCATAATCAGAGTTCACATGATCAAAATCAGAATATGATTCCATTTCAAAATCAAATCTTAGAGAGTCTTGTTCCATAGAAACGGGTGTGGAAGTACTCTTAGACATCAAACTAGAACCAATACTCAGAATCTCCCTAAGCATAGGAAAATCCAATTCCATGATGTTTTTACTTGGTGGTTCAAAATGAGAGATAACAAAAGAAGAATGGTCCTCATAAGGGTACTTCATGGAATCCATAACATTAAATATCACAACTTCATCTCCAAATTCCATGGAAAGTGTACCCTCATTGACATTTATGATAGTTTTTGCAGTTTTGAGGAAGGGCCTACCTAAGATAATGGGGGCATGAGAACTTACCTGATCATCCTTCATGTTAAGCACATAGAATTCTGCTGGAAAGATCATATCTCTTACACGAACAAGTACATCCTCAAGAACTCCCGCTGGATATTTTGTAGCTCTATTCGCCAATTGCACCACTACTCTTGTTGGCTTCAACTCACCAACCTGCAAGGAAGAGAATACAGAGTGAGGCATCACATTTATTAAAGCTCATGAATCACAAAGAGCATAAAAGAAGTGCAACTCCCCTATGGTACATGGGATGGTGAATGTCCTGGGATCCTTGCACTTTGTTGGCATTGCTAGAGTTGGTGTAATGAGTGCTGAGACATTCCTTCCAAGGTTTATCCTCTCATTTCCCTTGAGCCCTCTTCGATTGGTGCAGAGTTCTTTTAAGAATTTGGCATACCTTGGGATTTTCTTAATGGCTTCAAGTAGAGGAATGTTGATCTCCACACATTTGAATGTGTCCAAAACCTCCTTTTGCATTGCTTCTTCAGCCATCTTCTTGGTTTGAACAACCCTGTTTGGAAAAGGAAGGGGTTTAGGAGGAACATCATCAATATTTTTCTTACCTTTATCTTTCTCCTTAGATTTCTCATCAGTTGGTTTGGAATGCGGCTTCTCTGAAGTTGAGGTGAATCCCGGTGGAATGGTAGGTACAGATGTATCGTTCATTTGCTTCCCACTTCTCAATGTGATGGAACTAACATTCCCCTTTGGATTTGGAGTGGGTTGGGAAGGTAGATTTCTGGAATTCTTACTTACAAGTTCATGGAGGGCGGTGTCAATCTGGCTCATTTGAGTCTTTAACTCCCTCAGCTCCGAACTTTGACTCTTCAGCTCATTCTGTTGATTAAGAACAATTTGCTTCAAAAGATCACCAGTATTAGAATCTACCTTTGGTGGGGGATTCCCTTGTTGTTGGCTTGTTGATGCTTGGGCTTCAAATCTCCATTGGGGTTGTTGGAAACCCTACTGGTAAGGCGGAGGCTGTTGGAAGTTTTGTTGAAAGGGTGGCCTTTGTTGTTGTCCAGAGCCATACCTCATGTCCAGTTGATCTTTCCACCCTTGGTTGTATGTTGGGGCAAATGAATCAAACTTATTTTGGGGATATGGTTGTTGTTGCTGCTAAAATGGTCTCCCAGGGAACACTGCTGCACAATATTCTGTCTCTTGTAGTTGTGGGCAACAGTCAGTTGGGTGGATTTTCTCAGTGCAAATGCCACATGGCCTTGAAGGAGGGGGTAGATATGTCTTTTGTTCCAAAGAAATTTTCCTCACCATAGTTTTCAATTCTTCTAACTTAGTATCAATCAAATGACTTTCAAGAGAAGAAGGGCTTACTTGATGTACACCTCGAACATGTGGTGTACCTCTATCACCGAATTGTTGGGAGTTTGGAGCCATCTTGTCGATCAATACACATGCGGCTGCTGGTGTCTTGTCCACCAATGCTCCTCCAGCTGCGAAATCCACCATGCTCCTCTCCATAGGTGTGAGTCCTTCATAGAAGTACTGAATGAGGAGTTTATCACTAATTTGGTGATGTGGATAGCTTGCACACACCTTTTTGAATCTCTCCCAATACTCATACATTGACTCCCCTTGTGCTTGCTTGATCCCTGAAATCTCCTTTCGAATGGACGTGGTCCTTGATGCTAGAAAAAATCTCTGCAAGAAAAGACGTTTCAAATCGTTCCAACAAGTTACATCTTCGGGTTGTAAATAATACATCCAGTCTTTTGCAGCTCCATCAAGTGAGAATGGGAATGATCTTAATTTGATTTGATCTTCAGAAACATTTCTTGGTTTCAAGGTTGATCAAACCACATTAAATTCTTTCAAATTTTTATTAGGATCCTCACCAGAGAGTCCATGAAACTTTGGAAGAAGGTGAATTAACCCAGATTTTAGTTCAAAGTCCGATTCGAGATTTGGGTATGAAATACAATTTGGTTGATAGTTAATATCAGGTGCAGCCAATTATAGAATGGTTCTATTGAGTTCATTTCCATTGTTTTCATCCATTGGTTCCTCTTTTATGTTTGAATTTGAATATCTTCCAATTTCAATGTTTCCAGAAGAGAGGAATTCACCAACTGGTTGAATATCGAAACTTCCCGTAGATTGAGAATTTCTGATTCGTGCCCTAAGGCTATGTTCAATCTCAGGGTCAAGATCTAAGAGATATTCGGGTTTAGTTCGTGTCATAGATCAAATAAAAATGAAAATAAATAAAGTGGACCATAGTAAAAAAATGAGAAGTTTGAGTTGATGGTCCAAATAGAAGTAGAAGAAAATAAAAGAAGAAGAAGAAAAATCAGATTGGGTAAAGAAGGAAGAAAGAAGAGAGGAAGAGAATAAAATGTAAAATAAAATAAATACCTATAATTAGTTGAAATAATTACTTGACTCCCTGGAAACGGCGCCAATTTGAAAGAGCACTGTCATGGGCGCCCTCAAATGATTATTGTGATTTTGGGGTACTTAGGTGCAACAGAGTGGCTGACCAAGGTCGTCTCTCAAAGGAGGAAGTGAATTAAAACAATTTTTAGAGGTATTCTAGAAATAAAATAAAAGAGAATAAAAACACTACTTGAAAGGATGGGCTGGTTTTTTATAGTTTATGAATCTAGAATAAGTTTGCTGGAAGAAGATTGTATTTTTTTTGTTTTTAATTTTGAAATGAAGTTTCGATTAGAATGACACAACAAGAAGATGTTTTTTTAGAAATCTATTTAACAGGCGTAATCAATCTAACTCTGCCTCTTCAATTTATTATTAATCATTATCATTTAAATTAACATTCACTTAATTATGTTCTCTTAATTTGTTAAATCCCGAACCCTATGAGAATTAACTTTACCACGAAGATGATGTGAATTTAACCCTAGGCTAACTTCGGAACATGCAATCGCAGCACCCTGCTTTGATTGATGTTCTAAGATTAGCTTATGGTCAGTGGTAAATTAAGGCACATATCCAATCTGGAAATGAGGATGAATTTTTTTTAGGTATTATATTTTAACTCTACAAATTTATCCCGTGTGGTCTTGTATTACCGATTAAGATCACGCTCTCACAATTTACACAAAATCCCGACCTCGCGTGTTTTTGTGTTAATTGTTCAATTGCTTGCTTAGTTTCTTACAATTTAAAAACAGAATTCATGGATCATATTAAATGAATTACAGTATCTCAATTATTCAAAATAATTAAATGAAGAGGGTAGAATATAGATCGATTACTAAAATACTACTCTTCCATGGGTGGCGTAATCATCGTAGAAGCGTTTTGCATGTGCAAAGGTTTAAAATGGGTATAACCCAATAATGCTTCTACTCATGAATTCCAGCCCAATTAGGAAGATTAAGAGAAGAATAAATTTAAACAAAACAGAAGAAAAGAGAAGAAATAAAAGAATAACAAAGAAGTTTATTACATAAACAAAATCATTACAACATGAAGGAGAAGAAGAAGGCTTCGTCGAAGGGATCCTTGCTTCAAGAGATACCCTTATTGAAATGGTTGGAGAATTGGAGTGGATCCTCTTCTCCTCTGCCCTCAAATTCCCAATGCACGTCCCAACCCCTCCAAATGAGAAAAACTCCAATTTATAGAGGGGAGGGGAGGAGATGTTACAAGTGGTTTCAAGTGTGAATGTGGAAATTCGGTCAAATATTTTATTCCAACTTGAACCATCCATTTGACCACCAAAACGCGTGAATTGGCCAGCCTTACAGAAGGATAAAATGTGTGAATATGGGTCCTCTGTCTCCTCTCCAAATTTGGGCTCAATACAGTCCCATATGAAGGATTTATGGCCGAAATACAAAAGATTTTCCATTCTGGAGAGCCCAGCCCATCATTGACTTCATGGCCCATTTTCAACCATTAAATGAACTCTTTAGCTCTAGTGTCCTGAATAAAAGTTGTAGATAATTAAGTTAGGAATGCTGTTTCAAATTTCAATTTCAAATAATAAATATAAAAATATTTATCTTCGAAATACTATAGTGAACTATAAAGGGTAAAACTGGAATTTTCATCAAATATTCAAATGAATGATCTAATCCCAAATACATTCTAATTAAACATATTTAACACAATGTGAGGAAATTATATCATTTATTATCAATGAAATATTCAATAAAATAGTGTTTTATCAGTACTCCTCAAGACTAAACTTCCCTTTGTTGAAGCCTCCGACAAGAATTAAATCCTGTTTATCAACCCATGAGTATTGTTCCTCATTGAGTGAAACATTTAATGGTCTCCCCATCATCTTATCAGCCTCCACGTCTGACACATTCAACAACAAAACTTGTTCGACCCCCTCTTATTTATAGGTTAGCAATAATTCTAGAGTTTGAGTATCTCCAACCTTTAATTCTAATCTCCTAGAATTTAGCTTTTTTGCAGACCGAGTCTCCAAAGGAGGAGGAAATGAGGAGTAATCCTTTCTACTTTTCCTCCTTCTATTGATTCTATTACTCCTCAGACTTGCATCTTCACCAACCAAGAGAGTTAGATCGGTTCCCTTTGTTTCAACCATGTGTTCCCCATCAACATCAATCGGACTACTGAAATCAGAACATGACCCAGCCTCTGTAAGGGCTTCAAAGCTGTTGGACATCATAAACGGATTGAGGGACCTTGAAGCAGCACCCCCTTCCCACTCAGAACTGACCTGCATATCAAATTTCTGTTTCCCTTTACCTGTATAATCCTTACTCGACCTCAGAACCCCCACATAAGGATTAGACACATCATCCACCTCTCTACTTGCCTTCTGTTATATAACAGGTAAATCCCCACCTGATTGTTTAGCCACATGAATAGCCTCATACTGAACCATAGCCTCCCCTACTCCTACACCCTCAAAAGGAATTGGTTCCTTACCACAAGAAGGATATGTAAGATCCTGTTGTAGCTTGTTAAAAACTTCTACTGTAGCTTTTTCAGTATCAACACCACATATTACAACATGATTGGTATTTATAATGAAAAATTATGTCTGAATTTAGATAAAGGGATTTAAATTTTTCAGGTTTCGACATATAGTCAACATACAATTTAATTAGGAATGAAACATTGATCAAGGGGTCGATGAAATATAGTCACCAATGATGATAAGGGACTATTAAATATGGTTCTGAGAATTTATCTGATTTTAGCAGTGAAAATGTAAGTGATAATGAAATGGGGGGAAGACATGTGAGGATAATAAATTTCCAGAAAATTCCAATCCAAACAACATGTATTTTTTAAGAACACACACATTGTAAACCCCTTCACAAGTCTTATAGATTTTACACTGAAGATATATATCACATGTCCATATTACTAATGCCTATTTATTATGACCCCTAATCTAAAAACTCATCATGTACTATTTGAGGTATATGATCATGAACATGGTTTGAGTAAATAGACATGGGTATAATACACAAACATCGGCATGTTACAAAGATATAGTAAGATACACATGACTAAGTACCCAAACCTACCTCTAAACATTGTGTATGATACCATCACACCTTTTATATAGATAATATCATGTCCTGTGAGATGGAAGAACATGGTAAGAACATGAATTAGTGGGACAAATTTTATGTCTTATTGGACATGCTCTATACTTTTACAGAATGTAGGAAAGTTAGACTATACATGAGTTTCCACTCTTAATCCATAGGGATAGTTTGGAATCTCACCCTATGAGACATTGATCTTCCTAAATAGTATAATCTCACCCATGCGAGTATCATATCGGTAGGGATCCTCTACTTATAGGATTAAAATAGTGTAAGGTATTTCACCCACATTACTAAGTCTGAGATCCTCTATCTATGGAATAGAATTTCATCCTTCTATAAATTTCAGATGGGATAGGGATCCGCCACTATAATAAGTTATTTTTCCCAATCTTATAGGGAAGGTATAATATATGGTTATCTGAGGGAAGGGGATATGAATAATACTTGATATAATAGAATGATAGATTTAGGATGATAGTATATGTGTTACAGGTTAAAGACTGACCCTACTATGAGGCTTTAGTACCTCTGATGAGAATGTTTGGGAGATCATCATAGTGATATTTACTTATTCACCCACAATATTGTGATATGATCCAACTCACTCCCTCCTTGATTATATTTTTTTTATGATTTTTAGGATGTCTTACTAGGTATGTTTATACTCAACCCTAAATGGGTTCCCATAAGTATAATGTATTTCGAAGAAAAAAATAATCTTTATTTATTCCTCAGTGTACTAGGAGGAGGTGGAACATTATTGGGCTACAAATACTGAAGACTTTTCTAAGAGATTCCTTTGGATAGGTGTCACCTATTGTTAGAAGGTTAGACTTATTTATTGTTAGTGTGGTATTGTATTTGTACCTATTGAATTTTTTATATTTTTTTATACTATTATGTGAGAATATATGTTATGGATGCATTTACAATATCAGTGATTAAAATATCCTCATTATACTAGTTTGTGTATATGTGTGCATGTGTATAAGTGTTTTCTTCTACAACCTCCAATGTGTGTGATATACTAACCCGACACTTGTCTCCAGCCCTTAGCCTTTTGGAGGAGGAATTGTGGTTTCTCTCTCAACTTACTGTGGGATAGGAATCCCCCGGTGATTTTTGTTATAAAAGAGTGGTATCATATTTGAGGATGTATTATGGATACTTTTGGAGAAATTATATCTAGGAGGATTGGTTTGGGACTAGGGAAATAATGTCAAATTGTATCGAGTTGGTCTTTCTGGACAAGGATTCTAATGACGGTTAGGTGCCCTATGTCTCCATACACTCGGACTATGATAGTATTGTTTTCAACTTTGCACAAGGGGATACTTATTATTTATATAATAATGGTAGATTAATAATATGTGAATTTATTGTGGTCTTCATAACCATCTCGAGTCAGCTCCCCTAAAATACTCCATGGTGTAACATCCCAAGTAATTAATGACTAATAGATATTTTTATCTATGTCTATTAATGAACCAGATAGTGTTTTAGAGGCTTAAAATGAAAATAAATCCAATCTTAAGCATGGAATAAACTAATATTCTTAAAAGATTGTTTTACTGCCTTATGATGGAAAACCGTTTTTAAAATCTATCTTTTGACAATTTTATAAACTATTTTTGTCAAAATAAACTTATTCTTTATGATTGGTACATCAAAATTTACTTTGTGTGAATTTTTGGTATTTTTCAGACAATGTTCATTTTTTAATGAATAGTGAAAAATACTGCATTTTAATTCAAAACTGGTTTTTAATCTAATTTATTTATATAATTAGATTATCTTTTGAATTGGTTTTGAAGTGAAATTAGAATATATTTTTACCATTTTATCCAATTATGGTCATTGTAATCAATTTCACTTTTAAATTAGACTTAAACTGGTGTCAATCTTTTGATACTTATTGTTTTATAAAAACATGCTATTTGCTCTAACAGCGGGAATTAATTATTAAATTAATTAATATGAATTATATGTTTTGAATTTTGTAAAATAGACTTAATTTTTGAATTCGGAATATCAAATATACCTTAGGGTGGATTTTTGGTAATTTTCTGAAAAACTTCAATTTTTGATGAATAGTGAAACCACTAAGTGGTACTTATAAAAACTGATTTTCCATTTAAATGAAATTTTGCCATCATTGTGTTTTGAATTTCAAAAATCCGACATACATGGTTGTCATTAAGAAGTAAAATGTGGTTCAATGAGATTTAAATAATTTTTTGGTGAATAGTAACTTATTAAGTTTTAATCGCGATTAGTGGTAATTAGTGTAGTTTAAGGTAAAAATAATACTTTAATAAAATGAGATGAGCTTGAAACATATCCTACCCTCATTGGTTGTGTCATGGACGACCAAGACAAGCCATGGGTCAACTTGGGGACCCCATGGAGCCACTTTGGTTGGGAAATGACATAAATAACTTTTTATTTAATGTAAAAGTAAAAATGACACAAACATCATATTTTTTACGAAAACAATTTTAACATGGGGTTATAAAGATCATATTTTTGATTATAAATAGTCATTGTAAAGCTAAAATAATTTCCTACATCATAGTATTTTTTTTATAATTTTTAGACTTTAAATAAATTAAATTATTTATGACATCATGATGATGCAGCGATGACCTCATTATTTAACGATTTAAATAAAATGGAAAGATAATGAAAAATATAAAACCTAAACATGACCAAAACCGATTGGATGAGTGGATTTCGAACCCTTATCACCTTATACACGAATTATATCAATGTCGGACCTTTTAAAACCGAAACACATTTTCAAATAAAGTAATACTTCTTTACTTTCCAAAAGTGCCCCTCCTCTCCTCTTATAAAAGGCCCCCACCTCTACCTCATTTAACATACTCCTAAAGCCTTTGGCTCAGCAAAACTCTGCTCATTTAATCTCTCCACATCCCTATCCTCATCCTAGAGGATTCCCTTTGGGAAGAATCCTTTCAAAGGAAGCCTTTAGGCTCAAATCCAAAGGAGTTACACTTTTAAAGGTAATTCATTCTCTCATGTTCATTTGTTTTATTTTGCTTCTCCAACCCCCTAAACTCTTTTTATTTACTTCTTTTGTAACAACACAAGTATCTTAAATATAATAGGATGTTTTTATAAGATTTATTTGAGCTAAACTCTCACACAACTACATCAAATGGTTAAAGAACATACGGTTTCCGTGGATGGTGAAATTCTGCCTCCCGAAACGATGATTGTTCAATACTCATTTAACACCTTCAAAGGTGGCCATTATGATGTCACTATTTTTATATATGATATATAATATGTTTATGGTTTCCTTAAGCTTCTGTTTTTTTTCATTTTGGGCATACCTTTATGGTTTCCATTATGGGTAAACACGATATCTTCATTTTAGGAAGTGCGGACTACCGCCCCCTGAAAGTGATTTGATTCGTTAATACCATATGTGGGATGTGTAAAGGATAAAGTTAATGATATTATATATGTTATTATACTGGAATTATAATATACTCTTATATCATTATGATTCCATTCCAAAAAAATACGAAATAGAAATGGAAGTAGCGTTCATGCGTACGTACGGCTTACCGTCTCCATGAACAGTGCATTTCATTTCTTACCTCTAAATGTGATGTAATATTATAAATACATGTATATGTTGAATATATATGATATATATGTTATCCAAATCATTAATATCATTCTAGATATAATGAACCTTTGACCAAATTAACAACAGGTAAGTGTAAGAAGTCTATTTTTGACTTAAGAACCAAATACCGACAAAATGAACACTATTAACTTAAATGATTACATGATGTTCATAACATGGTATAAAAGGAATAATGAACTTGTAAAAGGTTCATAAGCAAGTATATATTAACTCAATTTTATTATTCAGGAGATTAAAGAACGGTCAGGTCAAGTCAGATACGAGGTATGGGACTTCGTCTCAATCTCCTTTCATTGAGGCATATTTTGTTTTATACACAACCTTCTTTTATACGGTGTATAAACCCCTTTTAATTTTATGTTTATTCAAAAGGAATATTTTTTATACGAAGCGTTTACTAAATGACAAAAGGGAATGTTTTTGTCGTACGTATGCGGTGACAACGACTTCTCCGCCGTCGTGACCGTTATTTGAGTCTCGGCTTCCTCTACAAGCCATAACTTATTTTTAAAAGAAAAATAAATACCATGTTTTACTTTTCTTTTATTTTGGTATCAAAAATGGTTTTCATAATGTTTTTATATCAATGTGTTGTATTGATATCTTGTGATTGAAAGGTGGAAATGTTATGTTTCCTTCATGCATGTTTTATGTGATACGATTATGTTGAGGTTCTTGGGCATTATTATGAAGACGGGTGGTTACGTGATAAACTAAGGGAGGGTGAGCATGTTATATCTCTCCAATGCATTGGTTAACGCAAAGGAGTGAAACTTTAAGGTTTCTCCGAAGAGATTTAAGGAATATACTGTGATGGGTATTCTAAAAGTAACCAAGAGGGTTACTCCCTACGTAAGAATGTTATGAATGCCTCAATTTACCTTTATGTCTTATGATTTCAATGATTTACTCATGATTTGATGAGGTATGTTAATGTGCTTATGTTTTATGGGTAATGTATGATTTCACTCTTATGTATATATGTACCCATGTTTCCTTTCCATGTTTTTATAACCCATACTGAGCTTTTTATCCTCATCCCAAGTTTTTTTTTGAAATGTTTTTCACAGGTCAAGGGAAAGGTACATGATATGATGATAGTGTCAAGGAAGTGTCAAGAAATAATCCATGTTTTATTTTAAATGTGTTTCCATTGATGGGAATGAAGAATACTATCTTTATGTAACCACTTTGTTTATATGTGGAATGTAATGCAGGTTTTATGATCTAATTCTCTAAAACTCTAAACCTGAAAAGATCCTCAATGTGTAATCTTGTAATAACTCAAGATTAAGTAAGGTTTAAGGCTGGGGCCTTATAGTTGGTATCAAAGGTTGGTTTAGATAACTTTAGGAGTTAGAATTCTGTTAAATGATTATCCAAAAAAAATTGAAATGATATAGCATTTTAAGATTACCATGTTGCTTCATCTAAGACATGTTTTTTCAGAATGGTTTTCTGCAGAGGAAACAGGGAAGCAGTGCTAGGAAGGAATACAAAAGGAAATAACCTTCTGAATCAGCATCCATAAATGGTCGGAATTGGAACTGAACAGTTTGTTGCAGTAATGGAGCAGTTGACTCAAGCGATAAATGGTGGTGGTATCCATGCATGAGATCAGCCAGATCAACCGCAGAGGAACATGTCAGTGGTGGAACATTTCATGAGGCAACATCCCCCATCATTCAAAGGATCATCTGACCCTGTGCTAGCTGAAGGGTGGATTAAAGCACTGGAGAGGATTTTTGATGTCATGGGGTGTTCAGACAATCAAAAGGTTAGTCTTGCTATTTACCGTTTGGAGGGTGAAGCAGATAAGTGGTGGTCTATGGTTAAAAATATCAGGGACGCTGATGAGATTGATGCTCTTGACTGGGATGAATTCAAAGGTATGTTTCTTGAGAAGTATTTTCCTAAGGCTGTTCGACTTAGGATGGAAAAACAATTCTTGGAATTGAGACAAGAGGAAGACTCAGTGGCTGCCTATGAAGAAAGGTTCACTCGATTGGCAAGGTATGCTCCAAATTTTAACCGAGACCTTGATAGTAAAATAAATCATTTTTTACTCAGGATTAAAGCCAAAATATCGAAGGGCATTAGCTTCTCGTGAGTTTAAAAGTTATGAAAATCTTGTTCGATGTGCTGAGAAGGTGGAAATGGAGTTTTCCGATGACCAAGTGTTCTATAACAACCAGGAGAAGAAGAGACCGAGGTGGCAGGAGAAAGGTAAGAATTATTCAAAATAGTCTGATGGTAAGAGAACTAAGTTTCCAGTTTGTGATAAATGTGGCAAAAGGCATGTTGGGGAATGTCTTCTGAATTCTGGAAAGTGCTACCGATGTGGTAAGATGGGACATAAGGCTCGTGATTTCACTGAAAAGGATCAAGGTGAAGGTAAGAAAAAATTTGATTTACAGTTAGTGAAATGTTATAAGTGCAATGAGATGGGTCACTATGCAAACGAGTGTCCAACAAAGAGATTGAGTGATGGGAAGCAGTTAGACTACAAGCAGAAAGGGGTGGTGAAATCCTTTGCAACTACTTCAGCAGATGTCGGGCCATCAAATGAAGTTGTATCAGGTACTTTGTTTATTTTTTCAGATTATGCCAGTGTGCTGTTTGATTCGGGGTCTACACATTCTTTCATCTCTGAAACCTTTTCTAGTAAAATGGGAATACCATCTCAAGAAATGACTCCTGAACTTTTGGTAAAAACACCTAGGGGAAATGTTGAGGAAAAAAGAATTTATAAGAATCTTCCTATCCTTATCTGTGGAAAGAACCTACTTGCAAACCTTATTGTTCTACCTCTAGTAGAGTTTTATGTTATCCTGGGTATAGATTGGATCTCTATTTACCATGCTAAGATTGACTGTAGAGCTAAAGAAGTTTCTTTTCAGAAATACTTTAAGTTTTTTTACAAGAATGAACCCTTACTTTTGATAACATATCAAGAGGCCGAGAAACTTGTAAAATATGGAAATGAATGTTACCTTGCACACATCGTTGAAAATAAAGGAACTGTTCATATTAATGATGTGCCAGTGGTAAATGAGTATCCTGATGTTTTTCCTGATGAGTTGCCTGGAATAATACCAGATCGGGAAGTTGATTTTACTGTTGACTTAGTTCATGATGCTAAGCCAATTTCAAAACCCCCTTATCGAATGGCACAAATTGAACTTTTAGAGTTGAAGGAGAAATTTCAAGATTTATTAGAGAAAGGTTTCATTAGACCTAGCACATCACCATGGGGTGCTCCTGTTTTATTTGTTAAAAAGAAAGATGGTTCTATGAGACTTTGCATTGATTATAGAGCCTTGAATAACATCACTGTTAAGAACAAATATCATTTTCCTCATATCGATGATTTGTTTGATCAGTTCCAGGGAGCTCAGTTTTTTTCAAAGATTGACCTGAGATCGGGGTACCATAAGCTGAAGGTAAAGGAGGCAGATATTCCGAAGATCTCATTCCGTACGAGATATGGCCATTATGAATTTTTAGTTATGCCTTTTGGGCTAACCAATGCACCTACTGTATTCATGGAATTAATGAATAGAATTTTCCATGAGTTCTTGGATAAGTTTGTGGTGGTTTTCATTGATGATATTTTTGTGTTTTCTAAAAGTAAATAGGAGCATGCAAGACATTTAAGGGTTATCTTGCAAACCTTAAAAGAAAAGAAATTGTATGGGAAATTCAGCAAGTGTGAGTTTTGGTTGCAACAAATTTCTTTCCTTGGTCACATTATTTCTAAAGATGGAATAACTGTTGATCCTGCAAAAACAAAAGTTGTGGAAGAATGGCCAAGACCCACAAATGTAACCGAGATTCGTAGCTTCTTTGGTTTGGCGGGCTATTACCGAAGGTTTGTTAGAAATTTTTTACGGTTATCTAGTCCAATGACTAAGCTAACTCGAAAGGGTGTTAACTTTATCTGGACAAAAGAATGTGATGATTGTTTTCAGTAATTGAAAAGAAGATTGGTGAATGATCCAGTTTTGGCACTACCTTCCAGGAATGGTGAGTTTGTTATATACAGTGATGCTTCATTGAAAGGACTTGGTTGCATCCTAATGCAGAATGATCAGGTAATTGCTTATGCTTCACAACAGTTGAAAACTCATGAGGTAAATTACCCTACACATGATTTGGAATTAGCTTCTGTTGTTTTTGCTTTAAAAATTTGGAGGCATCATTTGTATGGAGTAAAGTGTGAAATATATACTGATCACAAAAGTTTAAAGTATATATTCACTCAGAAAGAGTTAAACATGAGACAAAGTAGATGGCTAGAATTAATCAAGGATTATGATTGTACAATTCATTACCATCCGGGAAAAGAAAATAAAGTGGCTGATGCTTTGAGTCGAAAAAGTAATGCTTCATTAACAATGTTGCGTTTGGAACGTGATCCTTTGGTTAATGATTTGATGAACTTTGGCATAGAAGTTGTTGGTGCAGGAATTCCTTCTATTTTGTTTCAGGTATCAGTGAGATCTTCTCTATCAGATAGAATCAAGCAAGCACAGAAGCAAGACAGTGAGTTGCAGAAAAAGGTAGAGCTGGTTCAGAAAGGTAAGTTGCCTGAATTCAACATTGATAATGATTGTGTTTTGAGATTTGGGAAGAGATTGTGTGTGCCTTGTGATTCACAGTTGAAGAGAGAGTTGTTATGTGAAGCTCATAGTTCTCCGTTTTCAGTTCATCCAGGCAGTACTAAGATGTATAGAGATCTGCGGGAGTATTACTGGTGGGATGGAATGAAAAGAGATATTGATGATTTTACTGTGAAGTGTTTGACTTGTCAGTAGGTTAAAGAATTGCGGCAGTTACCGAAAGGGATGCTTCAGCCTTTACCAGTTCCAGAGTGGAAATGGGAGAATATATCCATGGACTTTGTTGTGGGATTATCGAAGACATCTTGAGGTAATAATGCAATCTGGGTTATTGTTGATCGCTTGACCAAGTCTGCTCATTTCCTTGCTATACGAGATACTGTTTCCCTAGATCAAATTTCCTGTTTGTTTCTTAAAGAGATAGTCAGGTTACATGGATTTCCTCTCTCCATTGTATCGGATCGTGATCCCAGGTTTACTTCTAACTTTTGGAAAGGCCTTCAGAAGTCGTTGGGTACTGAATTAAATTTTAGTACAGCTTTTCATCCTCAATCAGATGGGCAGTCAGAACGAACAATTCAGACATTGGAGGATATTCTACGAGCTTGTTCTATGGATTATCAGGGAAGTTGGGACCAACATCTTTCTTTGGTTGAGTTTTCATATAATAATAGTTTTCATTCCAGTATACAGATGGCACCATTTCAGGCATTATATGGGAAGCAGTGTCGAACTCTAGCTTTCTGGGATGAAGTGGGTGAAAGGAAGTTGATGGGACCAGAATTGGTAGAAGAGATGGCAGAAAAAGTTCAGCTGATTCAGAAACACATGAGAACAGCTCAGAGCAGGCAGAAGAGTTATGCGGATAACCGGAGGAAAGATCTATCTTTCGAGGTAGGTGATCATGTTTTTCTCAAGGTTTCTCCTTGGAAAAGTGTGATGAGATTTGGTAAGAAAGGAAAGTTGAGTCCAAGGTTCATTGGACCATACGAAATTCTGGAGAGAGTTGGATCAGTTGCATACCGAGTGGCTTTACCTCTGAGTTTATCTCAGGTACACAATGTTTTTAACGTTTCGATGTTGAGAAAGTATATGCCAGTTCCATCTCATGTTTTGAGTCCAGAGGTAGTTCAGTTGGAAGAGAACCTATCTTATGAGGAACAACCGGTCCAGATTCTTGACCACAGGGAGCAAGTGTTACGGAATAAGGTGATTAAGTAGGTAAAGGTTTTGTAGAAAAACCACATGATGGAAGAGGCAACATGGGAATCTGAAAATGCAATGAGGGATAAGTACCCCCATTTATTTGATAAGTAAATAAATTGCGGGGACACAATTTTCTAAAGGGGGGAAGGATGTAACATCCCAAGTAAGTAATTAATAATATATATTTTTATCTATGTCTATTAATGAACTAGATAGTGTTTTAGAGGCTTAAAATGAAAATAAATCCAATCTTAAGCATGGAATACAATAATATTCTTAAACGATTATTTTACTGCCTTATGATGGAAAACCCTTTTTAAATCTATATTTTGACAATTTTATAAAATATTTTTGTCAAAATAAACTTATTCTTTATGATTGGTACATCAAAATTTACTTTTTGTGAATTTTTTGTTTTTTTCGGACAATGTTTATTTTTTAATGAATAGTGAAAAATACTGCATTTTAATTCAAAACTGCTTTTTAATCTAATTTATTTATATAATTAGATTATCTTTTGAATTGGTCTTTAAGTGAAATTAGAATATATTTTTACCATTTTATCTAATGATGGTCATTGGAATCAATTTCACTTTGAAATTAGACTTAAACTGGTGTCAATCTTTTGATACTTATTGTTTTATAAAAACATGCTATTTGCTCTGACAGCGGGAATTAATTATTAAATTAATTAATGTGACTTATATGTTTTGAATTTTATAAAATATACTTCATTTTTGAATTCGGAATATCAAATATAGCTTAGGGTGGATTTTTGGTAATTTTCTGAAAAACTTCAATTTTTGATGAATAGTGAAACAACTAAGTGGTACTTATAAAAACTGATTTTCCATTTAAATGAAATTTTTCCATCATTGTATTTTGAATTTCAAAAATCCGACATACATGGTTGTCATTAAGAAGTAAAATGTGGTTCAATGAGATTAAAATAATTTTTTGGTGAATAGTAACTTATTAAGTTTTAATCGCGATTAGTGGTAATTAGTGTAGTTTAAGGTAAAAATAATGCTTTAATAAAATGGGATGAGCATGACACATGTCCTACCCTCATTGGTTGTGTCATGGCCGACCAAGAAAAACTATGGGTCAACTTGGGGACCCCATGGAGCCACTTTGGTTGGGAAATGACATAAATAACTTTTTATTTAATGTAAAAGTAAAAATGACACAAACATCATATGTTTTACGAAAACAATTTTTACATGGGGTTATAAAGATCAGATTTTTGATTATAAATAGTCATTGGAAAGATAAAACGATTTCCTACATCATAGTAGTTTTTTTATAATTTGTAGACTTTAAATAAATTAAATTATTTATGACATCATGATGATGTAGCGATGACCTCATTATTTAACGATTTAAATAAAATGGAAAGCTAATGAAAAATCTAAAACCTAAACATGACCAAAACCAATTGTATGAGTTTATTTAGAACCCTTATCACCTTATCCATGAATTATATCAATGTGGGACCTTTTAAAACCGAAACACATTTTCAAATAAAGTAATATTTCTTTACATTCCAAAAGTGCCTCTCCTCTCCTCTTATAAAAGGCCCCCACCTCTACCTCATTTCACTCACTCCTCAAGCCTTTGGCTCGGCCAACCCCTGCCCATTTACTCTCTCCACATCCCTCTCCTCATCCTAGAGGATTCCCTTTGGGCAGAATCCTTTCAAAGGAAGCCTTTAGGCTCAAATCAAAATGAGTTACACTTTTAAAGGTAATTCATTCTCTCATGTTCATTTGTTTTATTTTTCTTCTCCAACCCCCTAAACTCTTTTTATTTACTTATTTTGTAACAAAACCAGTATATTAAATATACTATGATGTTGTTATAATATTTATTTGAGCTACACTCTCACACAAATACATCAAATGTTTAAAGAACATACGGTTTCCGTGGATGGCGAAATTCTGCCTCCCGAAACGATGATTGTTCAATACTCATTTAACACCTTCAAAGGTGGCCATTATGATGTCACTATTTTTAAATATGATATATAATATGTTTATGTTTTCTTTAAGCTTCTGTTTTTTTTCATTTTTGGCATACCTTTATGGTTTCCATTATGGGTAAACACGATATCTTCATTTTAGGAAGTGCGGACTACCGCCCCCTGAAAGTGATTTGATTCGTTAATACCATATGTGGGATGTGTAAAGGATAAAGTTAATGATATTATATATGTTATTATACTGGAATTATAATATACTCTTATATCATTATGATTCCATTCCAAAAAAATACGAAATAGAAATGGAAGTAGCGTTCATGCGTACGTACGGCTTACCGTCTCCATGAACGGTGCATTTCATTTCTTACCTCTAAATGTGATGTAATATTATAAATACATTTATATGATGATTATATATGATATATATGTTATCCAAATCATTAATATCATTCTTGATATAACGAACCTTTGACCAAATTAACAACAGTAAGTGTAAGAAATCTATTTTTGACTTAAGAACCAAATACAGACAAAATGAACACTATTAACATAAATGATTACATGATGTTCATAACATGGTATAAAAGGAATAATGAGATTGAAAAAGGTTCATAAGAAAGTAGATATTAACTCAACTTTAATATTCAGGAGATTAAAGAACGGTCGGGTCAAGTCAGATACCAGGTATGGGACTTCGTCTCAATCTCCTTTCATTAAGGCATATTTTGTTTTATACACAACCTTCTTTTATACGGTGTATAAACCCCTTTGACTTTTATGTTTATTCAAAAGGAATATTTTTTATACGAAGCGTTTAATAAATGAAAAAAGGGAATGTTTTTGTCGTACGTATGCGGTGACAACGACTTCTCCGCCGTCGTGACCGTTATTTGAGTTTTGGCTTCCTCTACAAGCCATACCTTCTTTTTAAAAGAAAAATAAATACCATGTTTTACTTTTCTTTTATTTTGGTATCAAAAATGGTTTTCATAATGTTTTTATATCAATGTGTTGTATTGATATCTTGTGATTGAAAATTGGAAATGTTATGTTTCCTTTATGCATGTTTTATGTGATTCGATTATGTTGAGGTTCTTGACCATTATTATGAAGACGGGTGGTTCCGTGATAAACTAAGGGTGGGTGAGCCCGTTATAGCTCTCCAATTCATTGGGTAACACGAAGGAGTGAAATGTTAAGGTTTCTCCGAAGAGATTTAGGGAATATACTATGATGGGTATTCCAAACATAACCAAGAGGGTTACCCCCTACGTAAGAATGTTATGAATGCCTCAAGTTACCTTTATGTCTTATGATTTCAATGATTTACTCATGATTTGATGAGGTATGTTAATGTGCTTATGTTTTATGGGTAAAGTATGATTTCACTCTTATGTATATATGTACCCATGTTTCCTTTCCATGTTTTTATAACCCATACTTAGCTTTTTATGCTCATCCCAAGTTTTTTTTGAAATGTTTTTCACAGGTCAAGGGAAAGGTACATGATATGATGATAGTGTCAAGGAAGTGTCAAGAAATAATCCATGTTTTATTTTAAATGTGTTTCCATTGATGGGAATGAAGAATACTATCTTTATGTAACCACTTTGTTTATATGTGGAATGTAATGCAAGTTTTATGATCTAATTCTCTAAAACTCTAAACCCGAAAAGATCCTCAATGTGTAATCTTGTAATAACTCAAGATTAAGTAAGGTTTAAGGCTGGGGACTTATACATGGTGTATCTTTATTATTGTTGGATTCCTCTACAACGACATCCATCAAACATAGCATTGTTGGATCATAATTATGACCTACCTAATGATGAGGCTTTAGTAATGGGACCTAATATAGATATTATTACTCTTGTGGTATAGAAAACGGTGCCTCTACCTATAGATAATAAAGTTATCCCACCCCTAATAGTTCAATTGGATTCTCACCATTAGGTTGAGTAGTAGTTGGTCTTAATAGTACCAAAAGATAACACAAGTAGTTTAAGTAAAATTCAAAAGTTTCAGAATTAGATAATACCTAGTTATTAAGGTGATATATAACCCATGTAGTTGAGGAAAGGCTTTAGTATGTGGCATGAGTAATCTACCTGGTTATAACCCCTCCCGGTTAGATGGTGGCCCTATAAGGGATATTTTTACATGGATCAATCATGTGATGGTGGACTCTAGAGACCCATATGAATAATGAGGTGACCATTTATTAGATAGATTTTGAGTATATCTTTAGAGAGATATACATTCCAATAACCTCACTAGCAGACAAGGTTTAGAAAGAGGTGATAAATCAATTATTTTTACTTTTGGGTATCTCTCGTAGTATGATGGTGTTCCTAATATATTTTTTATTTATTTCCCACCCCCCGAATGGACCTAAGGCCTTATTTTTTATTTTATTATGGATAATCTCCCTTTTAAGGGATGAAGGGGAACCTGTACATGACCTGTAGGCCCAAGGCACAAGGCCTAAGATGTGTTCTATCATGATGCATTTTAAACTCGTGTGGGTGAGTCATGGAATCCCAAAAATAGATAGTGTTGAAGTGTGGTTAATGTGCTCCTTTGATTGGTTTGTTTTATGCCATTTTGGATGTGTTAAGGTTTCAGGGAGAGATCTGGTTGTAGAGAACATGAGGGAAAGGTAATGGATTTCTGAAAGTAGTGGAGGCTTATAAACTGGAGTCTTTGAGTGTGATATGAGGTATGATCTATGTCTTTTATACATTAGATAATTTTTGTATAGACAAATGTTATGGTCACACATTCCATGATAAATACCACATTCAAGACTTGAAGTTTCCAACAGATGATTTAGCTCGAACATTACAATTAGAGACTCCTACCAGGGGAGATTAAATTATAAAACACTTCTATTGATAATGTAAACTAAATCTCATATGGGAGAGATTCACATGGGATATCTCCACATCCATGATGATTCATTATGATGCCATCCTTATTATAGATTGTTTTTTTTAGTCCATGCACATTTACTATATCAAGTAAATCACACAGTTCATCCAGGTTGATGGGATAATATTTTAATTAATCATGGAGAAATAATCTAAAAAGGATTAGTCTTGGTATGTAAGTAGGAGGATATAACCAGTTTTTAATTAGTTATATAGTATGAACCTTGAAGTAGTATATTTTATGATATTTCGGTTTGTTGTAGTGGTGGAGGGGTACCCCATTAATATGTTGACCTACTTATAGACATATACCCAAGGGTTATGTTGTTGTCTTCACTATTATATTGGTTGAACCCTATAAATATGTGGGAGCTAAATGTGTTGTTAGAGGTTCTGTATAACAATAGAATTATTAGATCCCATTTATCCCCTAAGAATCCCCAATGTGGTTCTCCAAGATGGTAGATGATAACCTGAGGTTAAGCATGTATTATCATCACTTGAACCAGTGACTATCACAAATAATTATCCAATTCAAAGAATTGATGACTTATTTTACTAGAATAAAGTTGTGAGGTGGTTTTTGAATATTGAACTTATTTTAGGTAATCGCAAGTTCTAAGCCAGTTTTTCGATATATCTATGGTCACTATGAGCATTTGGGGTTTCTCATTGGCATAAGTAATTCCCAAAAATTGTTCATGGGAGTCATGAAAAAAATATTTTATCTTTTCCTAAATAGGTTTTGTGGTGGTATTCATGGATTATATCCTTATATACTTGTCATTAGAGGAGGGGAATGTGAGATATTTTAGAATATTTAAGGTTATACTCTGGTAGGATCACTATTTTGGGAATCACTAAAACTGTCATTTCTAGATTCAATAAGTCCACTTCATGGGATATGTCATATTAAAGGAGGGGTAGTAGTGGTCCCAAAAATGATCAAGGAAGTTCATTATTGGTATCCACATAAGAAAAAATTTATGTTGTAGAGATTCCTTGGTTTATCTATCTATTATAAGAGATTCATGCCTAATTTTTCTAGTGTTGTAGAACACTTGAATAAATTAACTTGAAAGGTGAAAGAGCTCTATCGGAGGCACCCTCAAATGATTAGTGTGATTTTGGGGTACTTAGGTGCAGCAAAGTGGCTGACCAAGGTCGTCTCTCAAAGGAGGAAGTGAATTAAAACAACTTTTCAGAGGTATTTTAAAAATAAAAGAGAATAGAATTGAAACACTACTTAAAAGGATGTGGTTTTTTTATAGTTTATAAATCTAGAATAAGTTTTCTGGAAGAAGATTGCATTTTTTTCTTTTTAGTTTTAAAATGAAGTTTGATTAAAAAGACACAAGAAAAAGATGTTTTTTTAGAAAATATTCTAAATGGACTTATCGATCTAACTATAACTCTTCATTTACATATTAATCATTATCATTTAAATCAATATCCAATTAATTATGATCCCCTAATTTTTAACCCTCAAACCCTACAAGAGTTAACTTAACCACAAAGATGAAATTACTTAAACCCTAGGCTAGCTTCAGAACACGCAATCCCATCACCCTGCTTTGATTGTTGTTATAAGGCTAGCTTATGGTAAGTGGTTAATTAGAGCACATATCCATTCTGTAAATGAGTATGAATTGTGTTTAGGGATTATATTTGAACTCTACAAAATTATCCAATGTGGTCTTGCATTACCGATTAATATCACGCTCTCACAATTTACACAAAATCTCGACCACGCGTGTTTTTGTGTTAATTATTCAATTAATTTATTAGTTTCTTACAAATTAAAAACAAAATTCATGGTTCATATTAAGTGAATTATATTAGCTCAATGATTCAAAATAATTAAATTAATAGGGTAGAAGATAGATCTATTACTAAAAGACTACTCTTCTATGGGTGGCATAATCATCGTAGAAGCGTTTTTCATGTGCAAAGGATTATAATTGGTATAACCCAATAACGATTCTACTAAAGAATTCCAGACCAAAGAGGAAGATTAATTGAATAATAAATTTAAACAAAACAGAATAAAATATAAGAAATAAAATAATAACAAATAAGTTTATTACACAAACAAAAGCATTACAACACGAAGGAGAAGAAGAAGGCTTCGTCGAAGAGATCCTTGTTTCAAGAGATAACCTTATTTAAATGGTTATATAATTGGAGTGGATCCACTTATACTTTTCCCTAAACATTCCAATTCACATCCCCAACCCCAAAAAATGATTAAAACACCAATTTATAGAGAGGTGGGGAGGCTAGGTTCAAAGTGGTTTCAAGCGTGAATGGGGAATCTCATCCAAATATTTTATGCCAACATGTACCGCCCATTTGACCACAAAACGTGTGAATTGGCTGGAATTACATAAGGATAATATGTGTGGATATGGGTTCTCAATCGCCTCTCAAACTTTGGGCTCAATCCAAGCCCAGATGAAGGCGTTATGGCCGAAATACTGAAGCTTCTCCATTCTGGCGTGTCCAGCCCACCTTTGACTTTATGGCCCAATTAATATATCCAAATGAATTATTTTTACCTAGTGTCCTGAATACAAGTTGTATAAAATTAAGTTAGGAACATGGTTAAAAAATATCAAATTCAAATAATAAATATAAAAATATTTATCTTCAAAATACATACAGTTTACTTTAAAGGGTAAAACTGGAATTTTCACCAAATTTTCAAATGAATGATCAAATCCAAAATATTTTATAAATAAACATATTTAACACAATGTGAGGAAATTATGACATTTATTATCAATAAAATATTAAAAAAATATTGTTTTATCAACTCCCCCACACTTACCCATTTGCACTCCTGGGCAAAACCTTATATCAAGTAAACATCAATATCCAATCAAAACAAATTTTAAAACACATATCCTTGAGATCCAACAATTACACACCAAGAAACAAAAGATATCATGCCTCATAAAAAATCATAATTTCAAGTTCTGCATTTATATCATTCAATATATTTCCACTTCATTTATCCTCCCATGCACAAAACACTTACCTCGCTTGAATTTTCTCTTATCACAGAAATTTCAAGTTTTTTTGCAATGTCTTTCTCATCCAAACTCATAAAAGGGTCACCATAGGATTGATAAATTCCTACATCGCCACCCGATGTGATTCAAAGACATATGTTTATCATGAGGACTTTTCAGGGTTGTTCTATGGCTTTCGGTTGGTAGGATTTAGATGTGAAAAATTCTGAGGCTGAATGAGGAGGGCTTGACTCTTTTTGAAGAAAAATTGCATTAATCTAATTTTCACTTAAATATGGTCTTATCCTCAGTCCACATAGTATCAATTCATCTCCTTCATCATAAAAAATAATAGAATTTTCACACCATTCATCATTTCCATAGTAAAAATTTCAATCTTATCGAACATGATTTTCTTAAAAGCTCTAGATAGGAACAACTTTCTACATCAATTAGAAGCTCCAGAAAAGGCACAGCTTCACTTATCATGAAAGCTCCAGAAAAGGAACAGATTTTAATATAATTATTTTCTTCAGCAGCAAAGACATCTCTTCCAGATTTAATTTTCCACCCAATGTATCACACAATGTGGTAGCACAACACAAGATAGCTTCCCCCACGCTTAAGCTCAACTAGATTATGCAATTTCACTTCAAGAGTTGGTCGGATAGGAAAATTGGCTTATAATGTGGCTAACCTAATAGGCTATGCTTGGATTCTAAGGTCTATAAGGTTTAAATGTTCAAGGTAGGCCATTATAAATAAGGATTATTTGAAATAGGGGCTTTAATACTAAAAAAATGCCTCAATCATTTAAACATAAGTACCTCAAACCCTTATGTTTTGACAGAAATAAATCAAATTCTGGTTAAATCAAGAATGTTTTGGTTCTCTCAAGAAGTAAGGTGAATGTAAAGAATATGAAAATAATGGTTTATAATCCTCACAGAAATGTGGTTTCAAATATAAAGACAGTGATATGTGGCATGGGATTCAAAATTCAATGTACCTTTCAGGAAATTAATAAATATTTGAACTTGAAACAAAGTCATTTTTAGCATTCATTTAAGCTCAGTTTCATTGGATAAATTGTTTCACTCATTCATATGCATTTCAAAATTGTTATGAGAATCATTTCACCTCAAAAATTTCAAAAACACAAATAAAATTGAAAAATAAACACACAAAATTTTAAAAACACACAATTTTTTTGTGTTTTTTTTAAATCAGGAAAACAATAGAAATTACTAAACTAAAAGGTTCCCTCCCCCACACTTAAAATACTGCATTGTCCTGAATGTGAACCCATGAGATGATATATGCACATTAAATGTATAATTTTAAATAGGACAAAGAATAAAAAAGTTAAAGGGTTATGAACAACCTGATGTGCTCAAGTGATGATGGGGTCATGCAGTGTGATAAAATCCACTGCATCAGTAAGAAGTTCCTCAATGTATCTCTTAAAACGTTTCCCATTGACTATAAAGCTCCTTTATGTGTCCTCTTGTGTGATCTCCACTGCACCATAAGGAAAAACATTAGTCACAACATAAGGACCTAACCATCAGGAATGCAACTTACCAGGCATCAGCTTCAGTCATGAACTGTAGAGAAGGACTTTCTCTCAAACATGAAACTCCCTTTGTTGGATCATTCTATCATGAGATGATTTTGATTTTTCCTTATAGATCCTTGAGTTCTCATATGAAGACAATCGAATCTCCTCAAGCTCTTGAATTTGCAGCTTCCTTTGGATTCCAGCTTGGGCCAAATCCATGTTTCATTTCTTTATAGCCCAATAAGCCCGATGCTCAACTTCTACTGAGAGATGACATGCTTTCCCAAAAACAATCCGAAATGGGGACATACCAATGGGTGTCTTGTATACTTTCCTATAACCCCACAATGCATCATCCAAGAGCTTTCTCCAATCCTTCCTATTTGGCTGCACAGTTTTCTCCAAAAAAAATTTCAACTCACGATTTGAAACCTCAGCTTGACCATTTGTTTGGGGGTGGTATGGTGTTGATGTTTTGTGTGTCACCCCATACTTTCAAAGAAGGGAAGCAAGATTCCGATTACAGAAGTGTGTCACTTAGTCACTGATGATGGCCTTTGGTACTCCAAACCTTCAGAAAATTTGATCCTTGAAAAAATCCACTACAACATGAGAATCGTCAGTCCTAGTGGCCTTGGCCTCCACCCATTTACTCACATAATCAACATAAACCAAAATATACAAAAATCCAAATGAACTCGGAAAAGGACCCATAAAATCAATTCCACATACATCAAAAATCTCACAGAATAGTATGGGTTGTTGGGGCATCTCATGTCTCCTAGAAATGTTCTCAGTGTGTTGGCAATGAGAGCATGTCTTACAAAACACATGGGCATCTTGGAATAAGCTAGGCCAATATAATCCAGAGTCCAAAACATTCCTTGCTGTCCGTTGGGGTCCAAAGTGTCCACCACAAGCAAGTGTATGACAGAAATGAAAAACAGACTCAAACTCATGATCCGGAACACACCTCTTAATGACTTGGCCACTACACATGCGCTAGAGGTAAGGATAATCCCACACATAAAAGCTATACTCACTTTTTAATTTTTGGACTTGCCGCTTCTTCAAATTTGCTGGGATTTTAGAGGAAACAATGTAATTAACTAAATCAGCATACCAAGGATGCGTACCTGAGATGGTATAGAGATGATCATCTGGGAAAGTGTCCCGAAGTGGTACCTGGTCCAAGGTGTCACCCTCTGGTGTGTGAGTAAGCCTACTCATGTGGTCTGCCACCAAATTATCTGACCCCTTCTTGTCCTTTATCTCGATGTCAAACTATTGAAGAAGGAGCATCCATCGGATCATACTGGGCTTTGCATCTGGCTTCTTTAGGAGGTACCTCAAAGCTGCATGGTCAGAAAAAATAACTACAATAGATCCCAAAAAATATGAACAAAATTTATCTAAAGAAAATATAACAGCACGAAACACCTTTTATATTGTGGTTTAGTTTTATTGGGCAGAATCCAACGTCCTCGATGCATACTAAATCACATGTGAACGTCTCTCCACCCTCTGAGATAAGATAGCTCCAACCACGAAGTTGGACGTATCACACATAAGCTCAAATGGAAGGTCCCACCGCGGGGGCTGTATGATCGGTGGAGTGGTCAGACACTTCTTTATCTCATCAAATGATACCCTGCATGAATCATCAAAATTGATGTCAATATCTTTTTGAAGCAATCGAGATAGGGGTAGAGCGATCTTACTAAAATCTCTGATAAAGCGTCGATAAAATCTAGCATGTCCAAGGAATGATCGAACATCACACACACATATAGGATATGGTAGGGATGAAATAATGTCTACCTTAGATTTATCAACTTCAATGCCATGTTGTGAGACTATATGACGTAAGACAATTCCCTTTTCGACCATGAAATGACATTTTTCAAAATTTAAGACCAGATTCTTATCAATACAATGATGCAACACATCACCCAAACTAGAGATACATTCATCAAATGAGGATCCATAAACTGTAAAATCATCCATAAATACCTCTATGCAGGTCTCAATGAAATCTGAGAAAATACTCACCATGCATCTCTAGAAGGTACCTGGGGCATTGCAAAGTCCAAATGGAATCCTTCGGTAAGAAAAGGTACCGAATGGGCATGTGAATGTCATCTTCTCCTGGTCCTCTACTGCAATGGGAACCAGAAAATAGCCAGAGAAACCATCCAAGAAGCAATAATGTGTCCTACGTGGAAGTCTCTCAAGCATCTGGTCAATGAATAGAAGCGGGAAATGGTCCTTACGAGTGGATTGATTTAGTTTCCTATAATTAATACACACTCTCCAACTTTTTTGTACTCTCACAGGAACTAACTCATCATTTTCATTTTTTATAATAGTGAAACCAATTTTCTTTGGCACAACCTAGACAGGGCTAACCCATTGTGAGTCAGAAATAGGGTAAATTATACCTTCCTCGAGCAAATTTTCAACCTCTTTTTTAACAACCTTCAAAAGGGTTGGATTTAGTCTCCTTTGTGGTTGCCTCACTGGTTTAGCCCCATCCTCCAAAATAATACTATGCACGCAAATGGAGGGGATAATACCTGATATGTCAGCCAAGGTCCACCTGATTGCCCTTATGTTCTCCCTCAAAAGATTCAAAAGTTTTTCTTCATGTTCAAAAGGGAGATTGTTAGCAATGATAACAGGTAATTTCTCACCACTCAACAAGTATGAGTATATGAGATTTTGTGGAAATGGCTTGAGTTCCAGTGTAGGGGGGTGGTGTATGGATGGAGACATAGAAGGAATTGAAATATATGCACAAAGAGCATCAGTATCAGAATATACATCATCAAAATTAGAGAATAAAGCATCAAATCCATCAGCATACTCAACAACCATGTCATAATCAGAGTCCACATGATCAAAATCAGAATATGACGCCATTTAAAAATCAAATATAAGAGAGTCTTGTGCATTAAAAATAGGTTTGGAAGTACTCTTAGACATCAAACTAGAACCGATACTCATAATCTCCCTAAGCATAGAACAATCAAAATCCATGGAGTTTTTACTTGGTGGTTCAAAATGGGAGATAAAAAATGCAGAAATATCTTCTTAGGGGTACTTCATGGAATCCATAACATTAAATATCACAACTTCATCCCCAAATTCTATGGAAAGTGTACCCTCATTGACATTTATGATATTTTTTGCAGTTTTGAGGAAGGGCCTTCCTAAGATAATGGGGGCATGAGAACTTACCTGATCATCCTCCATTTGGAGCACTTAGAAGTCTGCTAGAAAGATCATGCCTCTTACCTGGACAAGTACACCCTCAAGGACTCCCGCTGGATATGTCATAGCTCTATTCACCAATTGCACCACTACTCTCGTTGGCTTCAACTCACCAACCTATAAAGAAGAGAATACAGAGTGAGGCATCACATTTATGGAAGCTCCCAAATCACAAAGTGCATCAGAAAAGTGAAACTCCCCTATGGTGCATGGGATGGTGAATGTCCCTAGATCCTTACACTTTTTTGGCATTTATAGAGTTGGTGTAATGAGTGCCGACACATTCCTTCCAAGATTGATCCTCTCATTTCCCTTGAGCCCTCTTCAATTGGTGCAGAGTTTTTTTAAGAATTTGGCATACCTTGGGATTTGTTTAATGGCTTCAAGTAGAGGAATGTTGATCTACACATTCTTGAATGTGTCCAAAACCTCCTTTTTCATTGCATCTTTATCCATCTTCTTGGTTTGAAAAACCCTGTTTGGAAAAGTAAGGGGTTTAGGAAGAACATCATCAATATTTTTCTCACCTTTATCTTTCTCCTTGGATTTCTCATCAGTTGGTATGGAATGCAGATTCTCTGGAGTTGAGGTGAATCCTGGTGGAATGGTAGGTACAGATGTATTGTTCATTTTCTTCCCACTTCTCAATGTTATGGCACTAACATTCCCATTTGAATTTAGAGTGGGTTGGGAAGGTAGATTTCTAAAATTCTTCCTTACAAGTTCATGGAGGGCGGTGGCAATCTGGCTCATTTGAGTCTTCAACTCCCTCATCTCTGAACCTTTACTTTTCATCTCATTATTTTGATTAAGAATAATTTGCTTCAAAAGGTCATCAGTGTTATAATCTACCTTGGGTGGGAGATTCTCTTGTTGTTGTCTTGTTGATTCTTGAGATTCAAATCTCCTTTGGGTTTGTTGGAAACCCTGATGCTGGATGTTTTGTTGAAAGGGTGGCCTTTGTTTTTGTCTAGAGCCATAGCTCATGCCTGATTGATCCTTCCAAACTTGGTTGTATGTTGGATCAAACTTATTTTGGGGATATGGTTGTTGTTGTTGTTGCATATATGGTCTCCTAGGGAACACTGATGCACAATCTTCTGTTTCTTGGAGTTCTGGGCAATAGTCAGTTGGGTGGCTTGTCTCACTGAAAATACCACAAGCCCTTGAAGGAGGGGGTTGGGATGTCTTTTGTGCCAAAGAAATCTGCCTCACCATAGTTGTCAATTATTCTAACTTAGTATCAATCAAATGACTTTCAAGAGAAGAAGGACTTACCTGATGTACTCCTCGAACAAGTGGTGTACCTTTATCACCAAATTTTTGTGAGTTTTGGGCCATCTGGTCGATCAACGCACGTGTGACAACTGGTGTCTTTTCCACCAATGCTCCTCTAGATGCAATATCCACCATGATCCTCTCCATGGGTGTGATTCCTTCGTAGAATTATTGGATGAGGATTAGCTCACTGATTTGGTGATGCGAACATCTTGTGCACAACTTCTTGAATCGCTCCCAGTACTCATACATTGACTCCCCTTGGGCTTTCTTGATCCCCGATATCTCCTTTCGAATGGATGTGGTCCTTGATACTGGAAAAAATTTTTACAAGAAAAGACGTTTCAAATCATTCCAACATGTTACATCTTTAGGTTTTAAATAATACATCCAATCTTTTGTAGCTCCATCAAGTGAAAATGGGAATGATCTTAATTTGATTTGATCTTCAGAAATAGTTCTAGGTTTTAGTGTAAAGACCCGTAAAATTCAAGGGAAATTTTTTCTTAATTTTCTTTATAATTTTACAAGAGCGCGGTTTCTGACGGCACCAGATTCCGAGGCCCGGTGTGCCCAGAATTAATTTCCGAAGTTTGGCTTGTGTACGTTCAGTGAACGAACGAGCGGGAATTTCTAACTTTTGAACCGGTGCCTGGAATTGAATTCCGAGGGCACCGATGAACTCGCAGCGCCGATATTCGCATAAGGAGACCTTTTCTGAGGTTGCGTTTTATGCGGGTTGAGAGTTAGTTTTGGGGAAATTTAAATGAAGTTAAATAAATTTTGGAAACACAATTTATTTTAAACCATGTCGGTTATATCCTCCCAAAGGGAGTTAGAGGTGGGACCCACATCCACTTAACCTCCCTTGAGAGGATTAAGTGTGGTGGGGCCCACACGAACCCTAACTCCTAAACTCCCCTTTAAACTCCCAATAACTCCACTCAATTTAATTTTGACAACTTGAGTTTTAATTGAGATGAGTTATTGTTTTTCAAACTTTTGATATTCAAAGAGGTGAAGTTGTGTAAATAAAATAAGGCTTAAGCTTATTTTATTTTGGTTAGTTTTCTCTTGCCACCTTGAGAGAATTTGGGAAGCATTCTTCTTCTTCTTCAACCACGACGAAGAACACGAAGAACACTTAGGCTCCGACGAAGAACGCCGTCACCATAAGAAGAGAAAGACGTGCCATCTCTTCTCTTCTTCGCAGCCGGTGTATTTCCGAAGATTGACGACGCCGCTTCTTTCGATCTTCTTCCGTGTCAACGAAAGGAGACACTGATTCCTCCTCGGACTTTCTTCGTCAGCTTACGAAGCTTCTCCAGCGACGATACCTCTTCGGATGCACCTTGACGTCAACGGAATCGACGTTCGATTACCACGATGCCCGACCTCCGTGACGCTTGTCTTCCACGGCTTGTTGGCGTGCTCCGCTCTTGAAACCGAGGTAGGGGAATTTTGTTATTTATTTAATTATTCCGTTCTTGATTCTAGCATGTCGAACTTCGTGGACAATCGAATAAATGCTATCATTTAACGAGAGGGGGCTGGACCGCACAAACACAGACGAACCCCCCTCCTTTGTTCATGATTGTTTCTTGAGGATGGAACGAGATGGCGTGGTGTCGTTGCACCACGCGGGTATCCTACAGCAAGTATTGCGCGGCGCCATCGCATCGCGCCGTGGAAAGAAATCCAAGAACGCGACGCAGTCGCGTCGCGTCGAAGGAAGTCGAAGGCGCCGCTGCCGGAGCGGGGCCGCAGCGGAGGGGACCGGTGCCGTCGCACCGCGCCAGATGGCATAGACCGCGGTCGGTTCTGGGCCGTGGCGGAACAAGGTGATCGGCGGCCAGCCGGGCCGCCGGTGTCGGAAGCCGGAAGGGGACCAGCCCTTGCCAGTCCCGTTGAAAAGAAGCCGGTCGGCTAGGTCGGGCCGGCTGGAAAAGGGGAATCCGGGGGAATTAAATTCCCCCGGCCAGCACAAAACGACCCCCCATAATGAGGGGGGCCGTGGTTTCACAAAGGGGGGCAGGCGCCCCCCGTTTTCTCAATCAGCTCGGCTGAAGGCCGATCTGGCAGCGCGCCCAGCGCGCTGCCTTGAGCCGGACCTGCGCTGGGCCGTGCCGGGCCGGGCCGACCCTGTCTGGGGCGGGTCGGCCCGGTTCGGGCCAGCCGGGGGGGTCTCGGGCCGGGTCGGCCTGGGCCCGAAACCCCTGATACCAAACTGATTATGTTCAAATGCCCATAACTCGGGCTACGGACCTCCAAACGACGCGCCATCAGCGGCGATGCGATCCTTGGATCAAGACGGTCGTTTCTTTATATCGCACTTAAGGTTTCAGATTACTTTGATTTCGGCCGGGTTGGTTCGTACACGAAACCAACCGGGCCCTCGGAGCGGAAACGCTCATATCTTGAGCTACAGACGTCCGATTGACGTGCCGTCAGCTTTTTTGAGTTCCTCTTAGTGAGACGGATCTTTTTCCATACTCCGCCCGAGGTTTGGACGCAGGTGGGGTATGGTCGGATTGGTTTTGCTTTAAAAACTAACCGGTCCCCTGGAACGAAAAAGCCAATAACTCTCAGACCGGGTGTCCGATTGACGCGCCGTCTGTTGCGTTGAGTTTCTGTTGACGATACGGAACTTTTGCATACATCAACTCTGTAATTTGTGACAGTTGATGTATCAGCCTCTCGGCTCGTGGAGCGGACCCTCCCGAATGAGCTTGCTGTGTGCGGGAACCCTAGAGCTGGCTGTGACTGCTACTGTGACTGCGATGACGGCTGTGCAGAGATCCTCAGTGGATTCGACGACGACGACTACAACACTCAGCGATCCTGTGTGGATCAGTGCTACCGATCCTGTGTGGGTCCGATCCTGTGTGGGTCAGCGCTCAGCGGTCCTGTGTGAACCAGCACCTACAGATCCTGTGTGGGTCCGATCCTGTGTGGGTCTTTGCGGGGGTTAGTACCTATCGATCCTTTGTGGGTCCGACGACTTAGATGGATCAGTGATCATCTCTATCGTCCTCGAAGAAGTATACCTGTGTGAGCTGAATCCTGTTTGCTTTCCTGTGTGGATTGTGTTGTACTATCTTGTGTGGATTACGTTTTGCTTTCCTGTGTGGAATACGTATACTTTCCTGTGTGTACTGAGTTGTACTTGGGCTCAGAGGTTGGAGCGTATTGGAATTGATGACTTAGGTATATGTATGGGAATATACCTAAGCAGTGTCGGTTGTTACTTCGTGTTTGTATCTTTCCTTTGTGGATTATCCTTTGTGGATTTTGGGAGACCTTCGGGGGTCTCGGGGTCCCTACTGAGTAGCTTATACTCACCCCTGCACGGGCTATGCTCGCACTACGTTGTGTTGGTTGCAGAAGACGGACAACGTTGATTGTGGTTGAGGCTTGCAGAGCAGGACGGTACCTGGAGGTGGACCACTGGGCGGGACGTGCTCGGAGCGGACGGCGGGACCCGAGGAGCAGTGGAGCTATCTTTACCCACCCTTCAGGTGGGATTTCCAGTGGACAGCTCTGTGTAGCGGCTTTTACTTTACAGTTGTTGTTTTCCCTTTCGAGTTGTACTTTACTTTCAGTTTTGGGTTTGAATACTGGCCCATTTACTTTTCCACACATTCAGTTGTACTCTGTTTTTACTTAGTGTCTACTTTCCCGCTTTCTTACTCTGTGGTGCTTGTTTACTTTACAAAGGCAATGCCTTCCCTTTTTACCGGGATTTACGCCTTGGTGCTAGTCTCCAGCCCCTGGCCTATGGAAGGCGGGCTTGGGGTAGTCACGGCACGGGCCCCGAGGATGGGTCATGACAAATTGGTATCAAAGGAGTTCGGTTCTACCGCGAACTCTGATCTTTTCTATGTGAATCAATAATGTTTAGCGTATTGAGTGTGGTTATCAGTCCAGGGAGTCTAGTGTTGGTGCGGTGGCCGACGTATCCGTACACCAGGACCCTGACTTCTGATTCCTGAATTAATGCACGAAAACATAGATTGTGTGTGTGTTTCAAGTTTTCTTTGTGATTACTTTTTATCAGCTCACCAGGTATACTGTTCTGACCGTGGTGCACCTGTTTCCTTTTCAGGATGGCCCCACGACGGCAGCCAGCTAGGGTTCCGAGAGTCCAGCGTGATGACAGCCCACCGAGCGGCGAGGCCTCGGTGCAGGGCCCTTTGTCAGCAGTGGCACCAGCGGTAGCACTACCCGCCGAGCCACCGATACTTCCAGCACCAGCCGCTGATGATGCACGTCGCCTCAGCGCACTGCATGAGTTTCAGCGCCAGCGACCGCCTAGGTTTTGTGGAGAGACGGACCCCCAGGAAGCCGAGGACTGGCTGGAGGCAGTCGTACGAGTTTTCAGGCTAGTGAGGACACCAGCAGACCTCATGGTGATCCTCGCGGCGAGGCTACTGCACGCAGCAGTAGGACGATGGTGGAGCTTGATGCTCCAGGTGCACGATGAGGCATATCTACTTTGGACGGACTTTGAGAGCCTCTTCCACTCGGAGTTCATCCTAGCCACCCTCCGTGCGGTGCGCATTCAAGAGCTTCTTCAGCTGCGGCAGGGCAGCATGACAGTCGCACAGTACTCGGCGAGATTTACTGATCTCTCGCGCTACTCTACCGACATGGTACGGGACCCATTATTCTGGGCCCGGACCTTCGAGAAGGGTTTAAGACACGAGATCAGGGCATCACTGATCTCCCTCAGCATACCGACTCAGACGGGAGTACTGGAGCGGGCCCTTTTGATCGAGAGCTTTCTTGCTGAGTCTACACTAGCGCCGAGACCCACCGTAGGGCGGCACGTGGCAGATTCTTCTGCAGCTGACAGTCGACGGATGACTCAGGGGTCCAGGAAGACCAGACCTTCCGAAAGATGACTTCAGGACACTGTCTCAGCAGTGCGGGGAACACAGCGCGGAGCCAGTCTTTCGAGAGGCAGACAGTGCTACTCGTGCGGCGGGCAGGGCCACATGGCTCATGACTGCCCGACCCACCGTGCCGAGGAGCATCAGACGGTTGAGGGACCACCGAGGCAGAGGCAGAGGGACGACCGTGGCGGTCCGCAGGGAGGAGGCGGACGAGACAGAGGAGCTGGCTGAGAAGCAGGTGGTGGGCGACGCTTTGAGGATCTACCACCACCACCACTAGGAGGTCCACCCCGACCATAGGGAGCTGGCGGGCAGAGACAGACACAACTCCAGGCAGTAGAGGCCTACGACCACGGCGCGCCTGAGATGATTCGAGGTACTATCTGTGTCTATTCCACCCTTCCTGCAGTTCTTATAGACACAGGAGCGAGTCACTCTTTCATAGCCGCTGCCCTTGTTCGGAGCTCGGAGATTCCGACAGAGCCGTTGGCTCGATCCTTACGGCTAGAGACTCCTACGGGAGAAGACTCGACGATTATGCACTGGTGCCGACAGTGTGAGCTTACTCTAGGAGGCGAGAGCTTCGGCTGGGATCTTCTTGTAGCAGCGTCGAGGCCTTACAACGTCATCTTGGGCATGGATTGGTTATCTACGGTCCATGCACAGATTGACTGTTTTAGGCGCAAGGTGCGATGTGTACGCACTGACGGGAGCAGGTTCACATTCACCGGCGAGAAGGGAGCCTTTGCAGGACAGGATGGACTCTCGCAGAGGAGAGGAAAACCCATCACTCATCAGTTGGCCAGCCTCATCCTAGGAGCAGTTGACGTACGGAGTCCTGGTTTTCCGGCAGTGGTGGATCAGTTTGCGGACGTTTTTCCCGACGACGTCCCAGGGTTACCTCCTCGCAGGGAGGTAGACTTTTATATTGACCTATACCCCGGGACAGCCCCGATATCGACTCCAACATATCAGATGGCCCCCGCCGAGCTTCGAGAGCTACAGGTACAGTTGGAGGACTTGCAGGGCAAGGGGTTCATCTAACCCAGTGTTTCACCCTGGGCTTCCCCGATATTGTTCGCCAAGAAGGCGGACGGGAGCTTGCGACTTTGTTTTGACTATCGTCGCCTGAACCAGGTGACAGTGAGGAACAATTATCCGCTACCAAGGATTGATGACCTCTTTGATCAGCTCAAAGGTGCACGGTGGTTCTCGAAGATAGACCTCAGGTTAGGCTATCATCAGCTCAGAGTTAGAGACGAGGACGTGCAGAAGACGGTCTTCAGATGTCGGTATGGCCACTATGAGTTCTTGGTTATGCGCTTCGGCATAACCAATGATCTAGCAGTGTTCATGGCCCTCATGAATAGGATATTCCAGCCATACCTCGATCGATTTGTCGTGGTCTTCATCGACGACATTTTGATATACTCGACGACTGAGGAGGAGCACGCCTACCACTTACGGGTTGTACTAGACACACTCCGAGAGCACCAGATTTATGGTAAGCTCTCGAAGTGCCAGTTCTAGATACGTGAGGTCCACTTCTTGGGATACGTCATCTCTGAGGCGGGATTTTCAGTGGATCCGGCGAAGATCAAGGCAGTGTTAGCTTGGGAGCCACCCAGGAGCGTGACGGAGGTTCGGAGTTTCTTGGGACTAGCCGGATACTATCAGAGATTCGTGCCAGACATCTCTAGAGTTTCATCACTACTCTCAGCTTTTACGAAGAAGGGGAAACCCTTCATGTGTTCAGACAGATGTCAGCAGAGCTTCCAGGAGCTGAGACAGAGATTGACCAGCGCCCCTATCTTGAGGTTGCCTGAGGAGGGAGTAGGGTACGTAGTCTACTACGATGCATCAGGGACCGGACATAGATGTGTCCTGATGCAGGAGCGGGCGGTTATCACCTATGGATCACGTCAGTTGAGGCCGCATGAGCAGAACTACACTACTCATGACCTGGAGTTAGCAGCAGTGGTCTTCGCTCTAAAGACATGGCGACACTATCTGATGGGTGAGCGCTTTACAGTCTTTTCTGATAATCAGAGTCTCAGGTATATCTTCTCACAGAAGGACCTGAACCTGAGACAGCGGCGATGGCTCGAGTTCCTCCAGGACTATGACTTTGAGATAGTCTATACTCCTAGGAAGGGGAACGTAGTAGCCGATGCCCTCAGCAGGAGGACGGGTATTCAGCTACTCGAGGAGGCGACGAAGCAGCTATCCTCTTTGCAGATATCCTTTATGGATAGAGATGGAGCAGCCTTCCTTCAGTCTCTCACAGTCACTCCTCCACTAATGCAGCGAGTCAGAGAGGCACAACGTGGGGACACTGACTGTGAGACGCGGCGTGCACAGATATCCTCAGGACAGGCACCTGATGGTTTCTCCTTTGGAGCAGAGCACGACATCCTTTTCAGAGGACGTACCTTGGTACCAATCGCTTTATGGGAGGAGGTGCTGAGAGAGTTTCACACTTCTCCTTTGGCGGTACATCCTGGAGTGGCGAAGATGTACCAGGACCTCAGACGACAGCACTGGTGGCTGGGCATAAAGAAGGCTGTGGCAGAGTTCGTTTCTCGATGCCTCACCTGCCAGTAGGTGAAGGCTGAGCACCATGTACCAGCAGGCTTGGTACAACCCTTGGAGGTTCCGGAGTGGAAGTGGGACGACATATCTATGGAATTCGTGACTGGACTTCCACGCACTTCCAGAGGTCACGACTCCATCTGGGTGATTGTCGACCGACTCACCAAGTCGGCTCACTTCTTACCCATCAGAGAGCAGGGCTCGGTGGAGAGCTTGGGACGACTTTACATTCAGGAGATTGTATGGCTTCACGGTGTTTCATATTATATTGTCTCCGATCGAGATGCTCGCTTTAATTCCCATCTTTGGAAGGGGTTGCAGGAGGCGTTCGGGACGCAGCTACGTCTGAGCACAGCCTTTCACCCTCAGACGGATGGTCAGAAGGAGAGGACCATTCAGACTCTCGAGGACATGCTCCACGCTTGTGTCCTCGACTTTGGTCGTAGCTTGGAGGACCACCTACCCTTGGTGGAGTTTTGGTACAACAACAGCTACCACTCCACCATCGGGATGGCACCGTACGAGGGGTTGGACGACCGACCTTGTAGATCTCCTTTGTGCTGGACAGACCCTAGGGAGTCAGCACTTGTGGGACTAGAGATGGTCCAGGCCACGACAGAGAAGGTCCAGGTCATCCAGGAGCGGATGAGGACAGCTCAGAGCTGGCAGAAGTCATACGGTGACAGGAGGCGGATGCCACTAGAGTTCGAGGATGGCGACCACGTCTTCTTGCGGGTCTCACCTCGACGTGGTATACAGAGATTTGGCTGAGGCGGCAAGTTATCTCCGCGCTTCATCGGACCCTTCCAGGTCCTCAGCAGGATTGGCGAGGTGGCTTATCGCCTGGCTCTACCACCTCAGTTGCATCGGGTGCACGACGTCTTCCACGTGTCTTAGTTGAGAAGATACATGCAAGACCCGACGCACATCATTGACCATGGGGAGCTTGACGTTGACAATGGGGCGACTTTTACGGAGGTCCCGGTGGAGATCGAGGATCGACAGGAGTGGGTCCTAAGTGGACGGTCGATTCCTCTAGTGCGCATCAGATGGCAGCACGGGAATCTCCAGGAGAGCACTTGGGAGCGGGAGGCTCAGATACATGCTCAGTACCCTCATTTGTTTCCCTAGTTTTGATGTATCTTTACGGGGATGTAAAGCCATGAGGTGGGAGTAATGTAAAGACCCGTAAAAATCAAGGGAAATTTTTTCTTAATTTTCTTTAGAATTTTACAAGAGCGCGGTTTCGGACGACACCTGATTCCGAGGCCCGGTCTGCTCAGAATTAATTTCCGAAGTTTGGCTTGGGTACGTTCAGTGAACGAACGAGCGGGAATTTCTAACTTTTGAACCGGTGCCCAGAATCGAATTTTGAGGGCACCGATGAACTCGCAGCGCCGATATTCGCTTAAGGAGACCTTTTCCGAGGTTGCGTTTTATGCGGGTTGAGAGTTAGTTTTGGGGAAATTTAAATGAAGTTAAATAAATTGTGGAAACACAATTTATTTTAAACCATGTTGGTTATATCCTCCCAAAGGGAGTTAGAGGTGGGACCCACATCCACATAACCTCACTTGATAGGATTAAGTGTGGTGGGGCCCACACAAACCCTAACTCCTCAATTCCCCTTTAAACTCCCAATAACTCCACTCAATTTAATTTTGACAACTTGAGTTTTAATTGAGATGAGTTATTGTTTTTCAAACATTTGAAATTCAAAGAGGTGAAGTTGTGTAAATAAAATAAGGCTTAAGCTTATTTTATTTTGGTTAGTTTTCTCTTGCCACCTTGAGAGAATTTGGGAAGCATTCTTCATCTTCTTCAACCACGACGAAGAACACGAAGAACACTTAGCCTCCGACGAAGAACTTTGTCACTATAAGAAGAGAAAGACGTGTCGTCTCTTCTCTTCTTCGCAGCCGGTGTGTTTCCGAAGATCGACGACACCACTTCTTTCGATCTTTTTCCCGTGTCAACGAAAGGAGAAGCCGCTTCCTCCTCGGACTTTCTTCGTCAGCTTACGAAGCTTCTCCAGCGACGATACCTCTTCGGACGCACCTTGACGTCAACGGAATCAACGTTCGATTACCGCGACGACCGACCTCCGTGACGCTTGTCTTCCGTGGCTTGTTGGCGTGCTCCGCTCTTGAAACCGAGGTAGGGGAATTTTTTTATTTATTTAATTATTCCGTTCTTGATTCTAGCATGTTGAACTTCGTGGATAATCGAATAAATGCTATCATTTAACGAGAGGGGGCCGGATCGCACAAACACGGCCGAACCCCCCTCCTTTGTTCATGATTGTTTCTTGCGGATGGAACGAGATGGCGTGGTGCCGTCGCACCACGCGGGTATCATACGACAAGTATTGCGCGGCGTTGTCGCGCCGCGTTGGGGAAAGAAATCCAAGAACGCGACGCCGTCACGTTGCGTCGAAGGAAGTCGAAGGCGCCGCAGCCGGAGCGGGGCCGCGGCGGATGGGAGCGGTGTCGTCGCACCGCACCGAACAACATAGACCGCGGTCGGTTCCAGGCCGCGGCGGAACAAGGTGACCGGCGGCCAGCCGGGCCGCCGGTGTCGGAAGCCGGAAGGGGACCGGCCCTTGCCTGTCCCGTTGAGGCGGAGCCGGCCGGCCAGGTCAGGCCGGCCGGAAATGGGGAAGCCGGGGGAATTAAATTCCCCCGGCCAGCACAAAACGGCCCCCCATAATGAGGGGGGGCCGCGGTTTCACAAAGGGGGGCAGGCACCCCCCGTTTTCTCAATCAGCTCGGCCGAAGGCCGAGCTGGCAGCGCGCCCAGCGCGCTGCCTTGAGCCGGACCGGCGCCTGGCCGGTCCGCCAGGCCGGGCTGGGCCGCACCGGGCCGGGCCGACCCTATCCGGGGTAGGTCGACCCGGTTCGGGCCAGCCGGGGGGGTCTCGGGCCGGGTCGGCCCGGGCCCGAAACCCCCGATACCGAACTGATTAGGTTCAAATGCCCATAACTCAGGCTACGGACCTCCAAACGACGCGCCGTCAGCAGAAATGCGATCCTTGGATCGAGACGGTCATTTCGGTATATCGCACTCAAGGTTTTGGATTACTTTGAGTTCGTCCGGGTTGGTTCGTACACGAAACCAACCGGGCCCTCGGAGCGGAAACACTCATATCTTGAGCTACGGACGTCCGATTGACGTGCCGTCAGCTTTGTTGAGTTCCTCTTAGTGAGACGGATCTTTTGGAATACTCTGACCGAGGTTTGGACGTAGGTGGAGTACGGTCGGATTGGTTTTGCCTTAAAAACCAACCGGGCCCCGGGAACGAAAAAGCCAATAACTCTCAGACCGGGCGTCCAATTGACGCGCCGTCTGTTGCGTTGAGTTCTTGTTGACGATACGGAACTTTTGGATACATCAACTCTGGACTTTGTGACAGTTGATGTATCAGCCTCTCGGCTCGTGGAGCGGACCCTCCCGAACGAGCTTGCTGTGTGCGGGAACCCTAGAGCTGGCTGCGACTGCTACTGTGACTGCGATGACTGCTGTGCAGAGATCCTCAGTGGATTCGACGACGACGACTACAACACTCAGCGATCCTGTGTGGATCAGTGCTACCGATCCTGTGTGGGTCCGATCCTGTGTGGGTCAGCACTCAGCGGTCCTGTGTGAACCAGCGCCTACAGATCCTATGTGGGTCTGATCCTGTGTGGGTCTTTGCGGGGGTTAGTACCTATCGATCCTCTGTGGATCCGACGACTTAGATGGATCAGTGATCATCTCTATCGTCCTCGAATAAGTATACCTGTGTGAGCTGAATCCTGTTTGCTTTCCTGTGTGGATTGTGTTGTACTATCCTGTGTGGATTACATTTTTCTTTCCTGTGTGGAATACATATACTTTCCTGTGAGGACTGAGTTGTACTTGGGCTCGGAGGTTGGAGCGTATTGGAATTGATGACTTAGGTATATGTATGGGCATATACCTAAGCAGTGTCGGTTGTTACTTCGTGTTTGTATCTTTCCTTTGTGGTTTATCCTTTGTGGATTTTGGGAGACCTTAGGGGGTCTCGGGGTCCCTACTGAGTAGCTTATACTCACCCCTGCACGGGCTATGCCCGCACTACGTTGTGTTGGTTGCAGACGACGGACAACGTTGATCATGGTTGAGGCTTCCAGAGCAGGACGGTTCCGGGAGGTGGACCACTGGGCGGGACGTGCTCGGAGCGGACGGCGGGACCCGAGGAGAAGTGGAGCTATCTGTACCCACCCTTCAGGTGGGATTTCCAGTGGACAGCTCGATGTAGCGGATTTTACTTTACAGTTGTTGTTTTCCCTTTCGAGTTGTACTTTACTTTCAGTTTTGGGTTTGTATACTGGCCAATTTACTTTTCCGCACTTTCAGTTGTACTCTGTTTTTACTTAGTGTTTACTTTCCCACTTGCTTACTCTGTGGTGCTTGTTTACTTTACAAAGGCAATGCCTTCCATTTTTACCGGGATTTACACATTGGTGCTAGTCGCCAGCCCCTGGCCTATGGAAGGCGGGCTTGGTGTAGTCACGGCATGGGCCCCGAGGACGGGTCGTGACATTTAGGGTTGAGAAAACCACATTAAATTCCTTAAGATGTTTATTGGGATCCTCACCAGGTAATCCATGAAACTTTGGAAGAAGGTGAATTAATGCAGATTTCAATTCAAAGTCCGATTCGAGGTTCGGGTATGCAATACAATTTGGTTGATAGTTAATATTTGGTGCAACCAATTCTCGAATGGGTCTATTAAGTTAATTTCCATTATTTTAAGCCATTGGTTCTTGTTTTAATTTGGACTTAAAAGTGTTTCCAATTTCAAAATTCCTAGAGTGGAGGAATTCCCCAGTTGGGTAAATGTCGACACTTCCCGTAGATTGATAATGAAGGATTCACACCCTAAGGCTGCATTCAATCTCAGGGTCAAGATCTAAGAGATCCTCAAGATTAGTTCATGTCATAAATCAAAGAAATAGAAAAATGAAGTGAAGAAAATTGGACCATAATAAAATGATAAGAAGTTTGATTTGATGGTCCCAAAAAAAGAAAATAGAAAACCAAAAAGACAATTGAGAAAGGGGAAAGAAGAAAGAAAGAAGAGAAGATAAAATGTTAAAATAAAAGTAAAAAAAATACCTCTAATTAGTTCAATAAAATACTTGCCGCCCTGGAAATGCCGCCAATTTGAATGAGCGCTGTCATAGGCGCCCTCAAATGATTAGTGTGATTTTGGGTACTTAGGTGCAACAAAGTGGCTGACCAAGGTCATCTCTTAAAGGAGGAAGTGAATTAAAACAACTTTTCATAGGTATTATAAAAATAAAAGAGAATAGAATTGAAACACTAATTAAATGGATGGGGGTTGTTTATAGTTTATAAATCTAGAAGAATTTTTCTGGAAGAAGATTTCATTTTTTTTGTTTTTAGTTTTAAAATGAAGTTTGATTAAAAAGACCCAACAAGAAGATGTTTTTTTAGAAAATACTTTAAAAGGCATAATCGATCTAACTCTTCCTCTTAATTTACTTATTAATCATTATCATTTAAATAAATATCCACTTAATTATGATTCCCTAATTTGTTAACCCTCGAACCCTACAAGAGTTAACTTAACCACAAAGATGGAATTACTTAAACCCTAGGCTAGCTACAGAACACGCAATCGCAGCACCCTGCTTTGATTATTATTCTAAGGTTAGATTATGGTCAGTGGTTAATTATAGCACATATCCATTCTGGAAATTAGGATGAATTGTGTTTATGGATTATATCTTAACTCTACAAATTTATCCAATGTGGTCTTGCAATACCGATTAAGATCACGCTCTCACAATTTACACAAAATCTCGACCTCGCGTGTTTTTGTGTTAATTATTCAATTGCTTTATTAGTTTCATAAAATTTAAAAACAAAATTCGTGGATCATATTAAGTGATTTATAGTATCTCAATGACTCAAAAGAATTAAATGAAGAGGGTAGAAGATAGATCGATTACTAAAAGACTACTCTTCCATGGGCTGCGTAATCATCGTAGAAGCGTTTTGCATGTGCAAAGGATTATAATGGATATAACCCAATAACCCTTCTACTCAAGAATTCCAGATCAAAGAGGAATATTAAGAGAAAAATAAATTTAAACAAAAAAGAAGAAAATAGAAGAAATAAAAGAAGAACAAATAAGTTTAATATACAAACAAGAGCATTACAACACGAAGGAGAAGAAGAAGGATTCGTCGAAGGGATCCTTGCTTCAAGAGCTACCCTTATTGAAATGGTTGGATAATTGGAGTGGATCTACTTCTCCATTGCCCTCAAATTCCCAATGCACGTACCCAACCCCACCAAATGAGAAAAACACCAATTTATAGAGTGGTGGGGAGGATATGTTCAAAGTGGTTTCATGTGTGAATGGGGAATCTCGGCCAAATATTTTATTCCAACTTTAACCGATACTTTGACCACCAAAACGCTTGAATTGGCCAGCCTTACAGAAGGATCATATGTGAGGATATGGGATATAAAGCTCCTCTAAAAATTTGGGCTCAATCCAATCCCAGATTAATGAGTTATGTCCTAAATAGAAAAGCTTCTCCATTATACCGTGTCCAGCCCACCTTTTACTTTATTACCCAATTACTCCATCAAAATGCATTATTTGTATCTTGTGTCCTGAATAAAAGTTGTATAGAATTAAGTTAGGAACATTTTTACAAAATTTAAAATTCCAATAATAAAAATAAAAATAGTTATCTTTGAAATACTACAGATCACTTTAAAGGGTAAAACTGGAATTTTCACCAAATTTTCAAATGAATGATAAAATCCCAAATATTTTATAAATAAACATATTTAACACGATGTGTGGAATTTATGACATTTATTATCAATAAAATATTCAACAAAATAGTGTTTTATCAAAAGGGATAACCTTTCACGTGGGAAAATACATGTCCTCAGCCATTTCAATAGAAATGGAATAGGTTAGGAAGAACCACTATGTTGAGACTAAAAAAGGAGGTTTTTGAGTACATGGTGTTATATTATGCATCTAGATATGATTTTAGATGTGTTTTGATGTAGAGGTATGGAGTTATTTTTAATGGGTCCCAAAAATTGAGACCCAATCACCAGACTTATGTGAGACATGACTTTGAATTTGTCATAGTGGTGTTCACCCTAAGGGAATAAAGACACTATCTTATGAGAGAGTGATTCATTATCTCTTTCGATTATAAGTGTATCAAGAAAATATTCACTTATAAATATCCAAACCCTAGGATTTTATGATGACTAGAGTTCTTGCACGAGTTTAATTTTGTGATTGTCTATACTCCTGCTAAATGGAAAGTGGTGGAAGATGCTCCCAATAGAAAATCATTCTCATAGTTTTTGAGAGATGTATCAAAGTAGTTGGACTTATTGTATTTGTCCAGTGTGAATGAGGGTAGATAATAATAACTCTATTTGATTGCTGTTACCCATCCACTTATTGGTAGATTCATGGATCCACAATATTGAGATGAATATTGTGAAGTCTCTCATGACTATATATTAAAAGGGTGTACTCTTAATGGTTTTATGAAGCTAGGGATCACCTCTTCCTCTTCTAAGAATTCTCGATGGTACTTGATGCACTGCTGTGCATAAGGCATTTCCACTTGGTTTAATATCTATAAAATGGTATTTGTGGATGGTTTTTCATGAATTTTAAATTTTTGATGTACCCTATTCTTTTTTTGGTCACCAAAGGATAAAGAATGGTGTCTATGAATTTTGGAGATTCAGAAGGGAATTGGATTCTTATGGACACTTTTCCCTTGAGTATGCTAGAATATAGTCACCCAGATCAAGAACTAGACATGAAGAACGAGCGAATTCAAAAATTTCAATGACAGAGGAAACCCAAACGGTCGCCACACGGTTATCCAAACTGTGTGAGACCGTGTGAGAGAAGATACCATTGACAACACCCTCTTCACAATTGGCGCATGAACTTCCCAAACTGTGTGGCCCATTCAGGAAAACCGTTCGGCTCAAGGATTTGAAACAGTAGCATCTGTATGGTTGGAGCACGATCTACCAAACTGTGCTCCCAAACCGTGCGGACCACTACAGTCTTCTCCTTTTTACCTTTTCACTTTTCACCCACTTGACCCGGGGTTACCTTTTCTACCTACTTTTAGACAACTAGAAAAGGCCCTTTCTGACCAAGAAGACTTTGGGGAGTGAGCCAGAACAAGGGGGATTTGGGGGAAAAGAAGAAGAGAGGGCTAGAAAACTAAGTTGGGAGGGGCAAAGAAGGTTTTGAGGCACTGGTTCTTGTAGTTTTGTTGTACTTCAGATTATTTTATTTTCTGTTGTAATGACCTCTCTAATGAATCTTAGTAAGTTTATTATCCTTTTCATTATGAGTAGCTAAACCTCCCCTGTGTTGGGGCTGGGGAAAATGTGGGTTCGTTTGAACCAATTTCTCTATTATTATGTTTGTTCATTGTCTCTCACCTAATTCTCCCAACTTCCGTTTATTATTTCACTGGAAACCCCATATCAGACCAAGAATGGAGTTTCCAGGGATCTTTTGGAGAGTTAAGACAAGGATATCCATGACCATTGGATATACTTGTCGTTTCTAGAGGGCAGATCCCAAATTAAGAGTTAGTAGCAATAAATTTCCAAACCAAGAGATTGATTCATACCGACTTGATCAGAACTCACCAGACCAAGGTAGTTCCGAAACAAATGAAACCCAAAAATGTGGGTTATTATGAACAACCCAACACAATAGGGAATAAGGTTTAACATCCCACATGAATTTACGGATCCAACACATTTTCATTAAACTCTAAAATCCAGTTTTAAGTAATTTTTAGTCTTCAAGTTTAATTTTTAGTGAATTAGAAAAGTACAAGTAATTAATTATCTTTTGAGATCTGTACCATGAACCAACCAATTGTATTTAAATTCATCATCTTCACTTAAGTGATTTCAAATCATAAGACATAAAATTCCAATACTGATTCCCTGTTGATCGACCCCGTACTTCCACACTATACTAGTTACAAGTTAGGGAAATTAATTTGGTGCTAAAAAAATACTTCAGAAAAATGACCAAACAAATTTTTCTTCTGTTTTCGGGGACACGAGTGTCATTTTTGTTAATTGAATTTGAGTCATTGAGTGAAAACAAAAATTAAAAATTTTCTAAAACAAATTCTTTTTCATAATCCCATTTCTGTTTTTCATTATTCATTCCCTTTTATGTTGGGTGTGTTGTGCAGAACTGTAGGTATATGAGTGGCCAGGTCACTCGTTCTCAGATTGCTGAGTCATCGGAGTTACACCCAATAGATCCAAAAATCAAAAGAACATTGTCCAGGTGACATTGTGCACTTTTGGGTGATCACAATGCAAATGAACCATTGGTGTAGTAGGAGGAAGAACTGAGGGATGTCCAAGGAGTTGGGAAGCCATTCGTTATTGAAGGAAATCCACCACTGGGTGCCGAGGAAGAGAATCATCTGAATCTATAGGGGGCTTATATAGAATACCAATTTAGGAACCAAAAAATTCCACCATCTCAATTTGTACCAGGGTTCGAGCAGGCACAACTGAGATAATATTTTCCATGGGAGTAGCCTCTTTTTTTGCCTCAGAACTAGTAGGATTACTATCCTCGGGAGTAACAACAATTCATTCCCCAAGCACCTCAGGAACCGATGCCGCCACGCCATACTCTTATGGAATATGGATTACCCTCTATTCAGGGAGTGTATAGTGGAATAGTAAGACCACCGGTACATGCCCAACATTTTGAGATCAAACTGGAGACAATGAAGTTAATTCAATATATAGTTCAGTTTGGTGGCTTGTCGAGTGAAGACCCCAATGCTCACCTCTCTAAATTGCTAGTGATATTTGACTCTTTAGGGTGTCACGGAGTGTCAGAGGATGCAATATGCCTTAGGCTGTTTCACTTATAATTAAGGGCTAAGGAAAAGGACTGGATCAAGGGGATACCTCAGAGATCTATTCTTACCTGGGAGGCATTGGCCTAAGCCTTTTTATCAAAATACTTCCCTCCCTCAAAGACGATCACCTTAAGGAATGAAATTCATAACTTCCAACAGCATGACTCGGAATCTTTGTATGAGTCATGGGAACAATTTAAGGAGATGCTAAGGAAATTACCACACCATGTAATTCCATTGTGGATGTAAGTCCAGACTTTCTATGGTGGTATGAAAACTAATACAATGTCTGTGGTTGATGCAACTGCTGGAGGGACAGTTATGAGGAAGTCCCCTGAAGACCTTTTTGAATTGTTGGAAGACATGTCATCCAATAGTTTTCAGGGGCATTATGAGTAGGGAACTCAAAAAAGGGGCATGCATAATATTGATTCCACCACCATGCTTGCATCTCAACTTGATGCCGTCTCAAAGAAGATCGATGCTTTGAATTTAAAAAATCTATCTCAAGTTCAAGATGTCAGTACATCAGCGTGTAGTGATTGCGGTGACAACCATGTTATGGGCAAGTGACCAGGGGTAAGTATGGGAGCCTCTACCAGTGAGGTAAATTATTTTGCACAGAACAAAGGACCTAACAACTACACTCAATACCAAAACTATGGGTGGAAATATAATCAAAATACCAGATGGGGGAAGAAACAACAAAATCTTTATCCCCGACCACAAAGACCACCTGGTTACGGGCAACAATATTTTAATACTCTGTATCCGAGGAAGCAACAGGGAAACCAATTTAAGTAAAGAGTATGTCAGCAACAAGGGTATCAAAACCCTTGTCCTGCTCAACCATTGCGACAACCACCTCCCCCACAAGTAGTCCAACAACCTCAGTAGGAACCTCCCTCAAGGCTGGAGGAAATGATATCTAAATTTATAACTACTACTGAAACTCAATTTCAAAACTAGGAGGCGTCAATTAGAAGACTCGAGAACCAGATTTGGCAGCTTTCCAATCAGATTTCTCATAGACATCCTGATACACTACCAAGAAACACTGAGAAGAATCTACAAGAGGAGGCTAATGCTGTTATTCTATGTAGTGAGAAGGAGCTGACATCGAAGGTATCTATCAGTCAGGGTGCTACACCATCAAAGCAGTCCACATTCTCCTCTGGTGGAGAAGTTTTAGCTGAGGAAACTTCCCCAAAACATGAGTTGGATAAAGAACCAGAAGTCCCACAAGATAAGGGAAAAGAAGTGATTAAAGCGTATGAACCTCCATTACCATTTCCAGCAAGGATGAAACAATGGAAGCTAGACCAACAATTTTCCAAGTTCATGGAAGTCTTACGAAAGCTTCATATCAACATCCCCTTTGCAGAGGCATTAACTCATATGCCCACCTACATGAATTTCATGAAGTATATCCTTTAAAATAATAAGAATATGTAAGACTTGGGCACCATTCCCCTAACCAAGGAATGCTTGGCGGTGGTCCAACATACTCTCCCTTCTAAGCTCCAAGATCCGGGAATATTTATTATCCCATGAACTATCGGACCTTGTGAGTTTGGGAAAGCCTTTTGTGATTTGGGGGTGAGTGTTAATTTAATGCCCTTCGGAGTATTCAAGAAGTTAGGGCTGAAAGATCTCAAGCCAACCCGAGTGGCACTCCAACTAGATGATCGTTCTATTAAATACCCCAGGGGCTGTTGGAGGACATGATGGTAAAGTGGGAAAGTTAATTCTACTAGCGATTCCATTATCCTTGACATGGAAGAAGGACAAGAGGTATATTTAATTCTTGGAAGACCCTTTATGGCTACTAGGAAGGTGTTAATTGATGTGCACCAAGGCGAGATGATATTCCATGTTGGTGATGAGAAGGTTTCCTACAATGTCCTAAAGGCAGTGAAACAGGTTTCACTGATGGAGGAAGAGGATTTTTGTGCTTTGACAACAACAGTTGAGTGCTTAGGCCTAGAGGAAGATGATATGCAATATTATTCATTCAGCAATGAACCCGTTATGAAGAAAGACCAGATTGAAGAAAAATAGGAAGAATTAAGATTTATTGTAGGACAAGGAGGCCATTATTGGCAAAGGGCGATTGTTCTAGATTTATTAGAGAGATCCGAGGTTGAGCTGATCATACCTTCCATTCTCAAGGCTCCCTAGATTGAGTTGAAACCTCTCCCCTCCTCATTGAAATATGGATATTTGGGAGAGGAACATACATTGACATTGATCCTAAATTCCCAGCTCTTAGAAGATCAAGAGGAGGCTCTTCTGTAATTCCTCTGAAGGTGGAAATAAGCCATTGGCTGGACGGTTGCTGACCTTAAGGGTATAAGCTCCATGTTCTGCACCCACAAGGTACTTATGGAGGAAGGGGAAAAAGAATCTTGCCAACCACAACGAATACTGAACCCCCTATGAAAGAAGTGGTCAAAAATGAGGTGATTAAATTACTCGATGCTGGGATTTTATACACCATATCTGACAGCCCGTGGGTGAGTTCTCTTCAGGTGGTTCTTAAAAATGGAGGCATCACGATAGTGACCAATGAAAAGAACGAGCTCATACCGTCCCAAAAAATTATGGGATGGTAGGTTTGTGTCGATTACAGAAAGTTGAATGATGTAACCTAGAAAGATCATTTCCCTCTTCCATTCATGGATCAAATGCTGGAAAGATTGGAGGGGCATGAATTTTACTATTTCTTATACGGTTATTTGGGATATAACCATATCTCTATCGCCCCGGAGGATTAAGCAAAGAGTACCTTTATGTGTCCTTATGGAACCTTTACCTACCTCCGAATGTCATTCAGTATATGAAACCCTCCAGACACCTTTAAGAGGTGTATTCTATTCATATTCCATGATATGGAAAAGTAGATTCTGGAGGTTTTCATGGATGACTTATCAGTATATGGGAAGTCATTCAATACTTTCTTGACGAATCTGAAGCTAGTTCTTGAGGGATATGAGCATACCAATCTTGTTCTAAATTGAGAGAAGTGCCATTTTATGGTACAAAACAGAATCATGTTAGGCCATAGGATCTTGATGAAAGGAATTCAGGTGGATCCAGATAAAATGGAAGTTATCTCGTAGCTGCCCATTCCCACATCAGTCAGAGTGATTTATAGATTTTTGGGGCATGCAGGTTTTTATCGAAGATTCGTTCGTGAATTCTCTAAGAACACTCATCCCTTAAACAATCTACTATCCAAGATGAAGTTTTTTATTTTGATGAATAATGTATTATGGCCTTCCAAATTCTAAAGGAAAAATTAGTCGCCACTCCCATCATGATCACTTTGAATTGGGAGGAGTAGTTTGAACTCCTGTACGATGTGAGCGATTATGCTGTGGGGGCAGTGCTTGGACAACAATGGGATCATATTTTCAGACAGATCTATTATTCCAGTCAAGCATTAAATGAAGCGTAGCTGAATTACACCACCACAGAGAAGGAAATTCTAGCCGTGTTTTTTTTCATTTGATAGATTCTGATCCTACTTGGTGATTTCTAAAGTTGTGGTCTACATGGACCATGATGCACTAAAGTATTTGCTAAACAAGAAAGATGCCAAACCAAGGATTATCCATTAGGTGATCCTCCTACAAGTGTTTTACTTGGAAATTAAATACATGAAGGGCAGTGATAATGTGGTGGTTGATTATCTCTCTTGGATGGAACTACCCTACCTAGAGAGAGAATATGACCGGGAGATCAAGGAATACTTTCTCGACGAGCAGATATTTTCCATTGGCATACCACCTCATCCATGGTTTTCCGACCTTGCAAATTACTTAGTCACAAGAGTTTTCCACCCAAAATTATCATTTCAGTAGTGGAAGTGTTTTTTTAAAAGGTAAAGAGGTATTTATGGGAAGACCCCCTACTCTTCCGCTCATGTGGCGATGGGGTAATCTGCCGTTGCATCCTGAATGAGGATATACAAAGTATTTTGGAATTATTTCACTCTTCTCCGGTAGGAGGAAATCATGGTACAAATTGAATAGTAGAAAATGTTTTACAATCTAGATATTTCTGGCCCTCCATGCATAAGGAAACTCGTCATTTTGTCTTCTACTGTGATTGATGCCAGTGGACGGGCAATGTGGGCTATCGTGCTGAGATGCCGCAACACCCGATACTTGAGGATGGAGTTTTTGATGTATGGGGAATCGACTTTATGGGTCCGTTTCCCCCATCCTCTAGGCACATGTACAATCTGGTATGTGTAGATTACGTTTCCAAGTGGGTAGAAGCTGCGACAATGACTCATAAAATAGCTATGGTTGTCGTCACTTTTCTAAAGAAAAATATTTTCAGTCGGTTTGGGACCCCGAGGGTGTTGATTAGTGACCGCGGTACACATTTTGACAACACTCTCATAAGAAATGTTCTCTTAAATTATGAGGTCAAGTAAAAACAAGGGACACCTTACCACCCTCAATCCAATGGTTAGGTGGAGGTGTCAAACCGAGAGTTAAATAAAATATTGGAGAAAAGAGTAGGCGCATCAAGAAAGGATTGGTCCATGAAATTAGATGATGTCTTATAGGCTTACCAGATAGCTTTAAAAACATTATTGGGTATGTAACCTTTCCAGTTGATCTTTGGGAAACCCTGCCATTTGCCGGTGGAGATGGAGCACATGGATTATTGGGATGTCGAGGCCCTGAATTATGATCTCAAGGTAGTGGAAGAAAAAGGGAAATTCCAGTTAACTGAGCTTGATGACATAAGGCAGGAGGCCTATGACAATGTGAAACTTTATAAGGATAAGTCGAAGGTGGTCCATGACCGCATGATCTCCTGGAAATCCTTGTATCCAGGTGATAAAGGCTTACATTTTAATTCTCTTTTTAATTTTTTTCCAGGTAAGTTTAAGTCCCATTGGTCGGGACCCTTTACGATGATTATTGTTTTCAACCATGGAGCGGTGGAAGTGGCTGGCGCAGATGGTCAAACATTCAAGGTTAATGGGAAGTGCCTAAATCTTTACTTTATCATGGAAAACATGGTGGGAACCGTTTCCACCAATCAATTGGGGTAGCTCAAGGCCCAGGTAATTTGATCTTGATACTTTAAACGTAGCACAGACCAGGAGGTAACCCAACATTCTGAAAAATTTTCTATTCTAATAATTTATCTATTTGAGTGTGCCTAGGACTATATGATAGTGTATTTTTCTATTCTTGTGTTTTATAGTGGGGAATTCTCACTAAAAGTCAGGGTATCATATTGAATTTCATTAATGAAAGTCTTACACTGCTTACGGAAAATCTCAAATTATTTTATCCCATTCAAGGGGAGCCAAATATTTTAATTACAATGGTGTGTTTATGGTTAAAAAGGGAAATTTTTTAAAATTTCATCACACAGAACCAACCGCATGGTTGGCGCACAATTTTCTAAACTGTGCGCAAACCGTGCTTGTTGGACTCCCCTAGACAGAACCGAGCACACAGCCGACGCACGATTATCCAAACCGTGCGTAGCCCGTGTGCCCCAAACCCCTCACTCCAGTAGCTTCCACATGGTCGGAACACGGTTTACCAAACCATGTTCCCTAAACCGCGTGGCAACTTAAAACCCAAAATTTCATAAAAACCCGAACCCCCCTGTCTTCCAATCCATGCACCTCCCCTGCTCTGCCCGTGCGAGTCCTCCTCTCCTCCTCCTCCTCCTCCTCCTCCTTCTTCCTCCTGCCAGGTTCTCCTTCTATAGCGACCCGAACTTTTCTTACATTACCATTACATAATTTTAAATATAAACACCATAATAATATTACACATATAGGATCCAATGGTTTAGTGTCTTGGGAAAACTAGGACCATATATAACAATTACAACATCAAGCATAAACTTTTTTTGTTCATTTCTTCTTCTCTAGATTCTTATTGGCACATGACCTCTACTTATTACATGTATCCACCTGAGGATATACATAAAAAGGGGTGATATAGAAGCCCAGTAATAGGATATATAAGAACAATATAGCATCGGGTGATCATATTCATAACATAGGCAAAGAATCATGAGAGGAAGCATTAATAAGGTACTTGAAATGTGGCAATGCATAAAAATGAAACATCATGTCTTAGTGGTTAACTACCACAAATGCTTGTGAACAAATATAGCATCTTTTTTAACTCTCCATTTCACATTTACTCATGAGATTAATCACATTAACCAATGCATTGGAGCACTGTATAATTCCGAGCGCACCTGTCACATTTAAACTTTCATATTGTGCTATATAATTCCAGGCGCACCCGTCACATCATAACATTATCATTAACATGCATGCCACATAGAATATATATCAATAATGAACCTAAATAATCCATTTAAACGAATTTTTTTCATCTCATAAGAACACATTCATAAACTTTGGGTTCCCAAAACAAAGAGGGGACAACATACTTGATACAAGAACTATCAACCTTGAATGGGAGGTAAAAGGTGAGTTCTTAAAAGAAGAGTTCTTTTGGAAAACATTTTGTTTGACATGAACTTTAGTAGAAAACATGTATATCATAGAAAAGGTAATATAATGATGAAGAAATTATTTTTATGGAGTTACCATCTCAAAAAGGAGTGAAATATGGAGAACCCGAAGGATGAAAGTTGGGTTTGAGAATTTCCCCTTACCTTGTATCCAAATGCTTCCTTCGCTTTAATGTCCTGTATAATGAAATTATATTAATAAATTAAAAATTAAAGAACCATTTATACATGAATAGGGGTAATTTTAGTTTCATTATGTTATTTTATGGGCCTTTTTATACGTTATAGAGTTTAAAAACATTGTTAAGGAATGTTCGTTTTTATGGTTTTCTTGAGCATTTCACATGTATTAATGAATTGAAGTTTTTGTAGAGCATGGGTAAACATCCAGAACATATATTACATTTAATTAATGATATTACAGATGTTAACATTATATTATAATGAATTAAATTTTATACCCTGTGGATGAATCATTAGATAGGAATTTAATGATGATCATTTGGGTTAATTTGGGCGTTTTTTCGACCACAACGAACTTGTTTTGTTTACTCATCTAGTAATATGTACATAAGTTAGTTCCAAAACTCAAAATAGGACATGATAAATATATAATATCCTCTTTCAACCATAAAAATGGTGTCATGACCAGATCTGTAGGTAGAAATGGAAAAAGAAAACATGTCGTTCTTGAAGGTGATAGATTAACATCTTACGAACAACATTTTCTTTTATAAAATAAAATTAAGAGGAGAAGGGGATTTAATGGTATAATATCCCATTAGCATCATAAAATTACATTATATGTATGATAATGTAGTCACAATAACATTTGGACAATGATAGGTTGGGAGATAATAAGAAAAGGACTTGAAATTGAAAGGGAATTAAAGGAAAGAGGAAGAGAAATTACCTCTTGAATCCTCCTCTTGAGATGCTCCTTAAGGGGCCTATACTTGGTCTTTTGATGAGACCAGAAGCTCTTGGACATGGGGGAGGGGATAGGGAAGATGCTTGGGCAGAGTTTATACAATTATTTAAGATTGAGAGGAGTGGTTTGGCAAGGGGAGGGGGAGGGGTTATTTATACATAAGGAGGGAGGTTTTTTAGTATGAAATATTAAATAAAATAATATATCTAAATTTAGACTTGTAATAGTAGTTTTTTGACATCATAAATCATATATTAATATAATACAATTAATTTTAGGATTTAATTCAACTTTTTAATTTGAATTCATTAATTTATTAAAAGGAAAGTGAAATAAAGAGAAAAAGACACTTTAAGAAATCATCTTTTGACTTTAGACATTGTAAAGTTCTTTTTAGGTTTGAAAATTGAGTTTATTGTATTTCAAGGAAAAATTTATGAAATTTAATATAATTTGGATGAAACTAAAGTTATAGAATTTTTGTTTCATCATTACATAATTAATGATGCAATTTAGGATACACTGGTTATGTGAAAAACAATATTTTTACTATTCACCTGAAAATTGATGTATTTCAAAAAAATCCCAAAATTTCACCCTTACCATTTTTTGACGTGTAGAATCCAAAAATGAAGTCCATTTTTCAAAAATAATTTTATAAATATGATTAATTTATTTAAAATCATAATTTACTTGAAAAATCTAGTTTTTAAAATTAAAACTGATTTTATAATGCTTTGAAAAATTATGTAGGGTCTTATAAAATTATCTAAAAACTAGAAGACATAGATTTGATTATTTATGAACACATTTTAAGAAGATAAATTTTCTTTTAAAATAATTAATTTATTATAATTAATCATTTATGACTGATTAGACAATAAAAATACATATGTTAATTACATTTTAATGGTATTAAATGTTCATTTTTGATCTTATGGGTCTGAGTTAGTGGATTTTAATTTCGAACATCCATTATCATCATTTGTGCACTTCATGCCTAATGTACACCAATTTAGGCCCAATGATTCATATGATTTTAAAGAATATAATTATCCAAATTTTAATTTTATATTTTGTGAAATTTATCTACACTTTAATATTAACATTTCTTCATTCAGGTATCAATGGAGGATTCATAAAGGTTGATGGAGATATTTGGTGATGAAAGGAAACAATTCTGGAGAATGCATATTGGAAACCGGCCCACTGATGAGAATTTGGGGCCCAAAATACTATCCCAATAAATCCCAAATTTTGTGTTATGATAGAAGACATGTATAGGAACAAATCATTCATCACGAGTCAGTGCTAATTCGGCCTTCATGATGGTTATTAAGGCGACCCAAAGTGAAGATCATAATTTGGTTCAGAATCTGCGGCCCAAAATCTTATCCCACTAAAGAGGCCATAACTCCCGATCCAAAATTCCAAATAGGACCAATGTTTACATAAGTCTAGAAAACATCTGGAGACACAAAATACTCTTCTATGGACCACCCATATTCGGCGATATGTTTGTCCATGCAGGATGATCGTTTCAGGGGAGACAAGGAGGATAAAAAGTCAAGGAGGGGAACAATTTCTCCACTACTTTCCACCACCCTAAGGCCTAAATTAATTTAATATTTGGGAATAAATTGATTGAGGATCGATCTAAGGCTTCCAAATTTTCTATTTAAGGTAGTGGTGGTGAGGGGGAACACATCTCTTGTTTTTTTGTAATGTTATTATGACAATGTTCCGTTGTAATGGTCTCAATTTCCATGTAAGTTTCTTTTTGTATTTATATGTTCTTAATCAACATCTTTCTCTCATATTCTTCCCATTATCTCTCATTTAAACTCACAAAGCATAGTGATATATCTGTGTTGTGGTGAATTAGTTCACACATAGGTGTGAATTTCATTCTCACATATGGAGGAGTGCTCGTTATTTCCGCGATTTTAATTTCTTCAATCCAATTCTTGTAATCCATCTTCTACCCACCATTGAGAGTATACCATCAATGGAGGGATAAAACTTTAATGGGTTGATCATAGGATGATGAAAATGATGGATTGAATGTTATTTTATGAATGAATTGTTGTTAATTGGATAATTAATTCAAGACTTCCATTCTTCAATTATTTCCACTCTTCATCTTCACTGTGTTTGAGGAAGCTAAATCCATGTACTAAAATGACCATAAAACTTGTAGAGATCATGAATTTGGTTCTCTAAGTGCGTAGGGGATATGTAATTGAGTTTAGTTAGCATAAAACCAGAAAATGATGAATTTAGTGTTATTTTGAAGAATGGATTCATCAATAATTAATAAAACCAAATTTTTTTAAAGAAGTAAAATTCATTCAATTCACCCAAATCATAATCCTAAGATCAACCGATTTTCATTAAATTGAATTCACTTAGGTTTATTAGTTTTCTTTAAAACCATCTAAAATCAAAACCAAGTTGGCTAATTTATAGCCAAAAATACATCTCATAGGTTGTGAATCTTAGGTATCTTATTAGGTCTTAGTGGATTCGACAACCCAAGCGAGACTACAAGGACTGTTTGACCTTCATCTCTTGGGTAAATTTGAGTGTGAATCAAATTTTGGCACCGTTTCTGGGGACCTAAGTAAGTAACTTAGACCAAATACTTCTTTCCTCACCCCCATTCTTCTATTCTCACCCAAAATCTCTTATCTTGTCCCTTTCTCGCGTTTTTTTCCTTTTGGCGCATGTCCGCCTACACCCGTGATAATTCGAACAGACTAGTTAGGGTGGAAAGTCCTAGGATAGGGGAGTCAAGTGAACCTATGGGATTGTTTCCATTAGATCCTATTCCTCTTGATACTCTAGAGTCCAAATTTGAGCCCATTTGAATGGAAGGTTTTCAAAGAAACCAACTCATAAACCCAGGTAGAAACCAAAATGGAAATCCAAATGAGGCAGCCCCAAACATGGGGAATGCAGTTGATCAAACCATGAATGACTACCTCACACCTTCCTGGAAAAATTCCACCTCATGAATTAGACACAATTACCCAGGAGATTCAAACTACATATTTAAACCCCATGTCCTAAACCACCTTCCCACATTCCATGGAATAGAGTCTGAGATTCCCTACCTTCATGTTAAGGATTTCAATGACATTGTAGAAACCTTGTGTCCCCCACATCAACTAGAATCATCTAAGATGAGGCTATATAATTTTTCTTTAAAGGATCAAGCTAAAAATTGTATAATCAATTTTAGACCATCATCCATCAACTCTTGGGACCAACTACAGAGAGAATTCTACAAAAAATACTTTCCGCACCACAAAACCATTACACTTAAAAAGGGCATCCAAAACGTTTTTGAAAAAGAGGGAGAGTCATTCTATGAAACATGGGAGAGGTTCAAAGACACCCTAAACATGGTTCCACACCATGGTTTTTCTATTCCTGAACATGTGAGAATTTTCTATGAAGGGTTGGGTCTGGGGAACAAACAATTCATTGACATGATGTGTAATGGAACCTTTAAAAACAAAACCCCAAATAATGCTTACGAGTATCTGGAAATCCTTGCTGAACAAAACCAAACATGGGGAAATTCACCTTATTCTGAAGAGCCACAAAGAACTACTGTAATTCAGACACATAGATAAGAGGAAATCCTTTGGGCTAAACTCACACCACTCTTTAGGAAGGTTGAAGAGATAGACCTTAGGAAAGTCTATGAAATCCAAACCGTTGACCCTGTTTTCACAATTTGTGACAAACAAGACCATATGACAGACAACTGCCCAACCATTCTATCCATAAAGGATGTTCTTTTAGTAGGACCCCCAGTGGATGTAAATGATTTTAACTTTCAAAATCCTCAATACCAAAACAACTTCAAACCAAGGTATAATAACCACCTAGGCTTCCACTGGAAAGATAACCAACAACCTAGAAAACCACAGGGACAAAATCCTTACCCCCATCAGAACTACCAAACCCATAACCAGTTCCAAACCCAACCTATCCAATACCAACAGCCACCAGTCAATTTTCAACAAACCATACCACCTCTAAAATATCTCCCTGGGATAAACTAATCTTCTCAAACACCAACCCAAACTATTCCACAAAGCCTACTAGAATAACTGTGCAAACAAATGGAAAGTATGAACTCAGTAGTCTGTTCCCTTAAACAAGAACTTAAAACCATAAAAATTGGAAAGTCACCCATTCCTAATCAGGCGATACCATACTCAAATTCAAGGGGAGAGTCAAGTTATACTTAAACAAATCATGAAAAACTAAAGGCTGTGACTGTTTTAAGAAGTGGGAAATCAATTGAGAAACCTGAAAAACTAATTTAAAACACATCTGAAGATTCAAACTTGGATGAAAATTCAAATTAACCACAAGATGAAACTAAGGAAACTGATAACAATGTGAAAGAAAAAACTCTTCAACAAACAACCCCACAACCTGCACCATTTCCTCAATGAATGAGGGGGAAAACCAAGCCTGAATTGAGTGGAACATTGAGGGAAATCTTCTCACAAGTCAAGTTGAACATTCCCCTTCTCAATTCAATCCAAACCATACCTTCCTACTCAAATTACCTTAAGTAATTTTTCACTTTTAAAAGAAAATTTTCACATAAAAACCAAGTCCTTTTGGAAGATAATGTGAGTACCACCATTCAAGGGACCATTCCTCCTAAGTTGAAAGACCTGGGTTTCCCATAAATCAATGTTAAACTAGGAGGGAGCAAAGTTGTCAAGGCCTTGTGTGACCTAAGTGCTAGTGTTAATCTCATCCCCTATGTTGTGTACTTCCAGTTAGGCCTAGAATAGATCCAACCAACATTTTTCACACTTCAACTTGATGATCATAGCATTAGGGTTCCAAAGGGGATTTTAAAGGACATTATAGTAAAGGTTGAAAACTTCATCTACCCTACTAACTTCATTGTCCCTAAGAACCATCCAAAATTAATAAATAAGGAACAAACCCCAATCATCCCTGGTCATCCTTTCCTTGAAAAAATCAACTCTATTATCTATGTTTTAAATGGGAACATGACTATAACCTTTGGAAACATGATTCTAGACTTGAACATCTATAAAGCAAGCTCACAAATAGGGGATGATGAGGATATTCATGAAGTAAACATGATAGGAAGCATTGATAATGAATCCATAGAGCATCAAGGAATATTTTATGGGTGTTTAAGTTAGGATGAGATTGATTTCCTTTGTTAACATGAAGGAAGTTTATCTCCTTGGATTGAATCATTTTCAAATTTCTCGTATGATAAAGTCTTAGGTCCAACACTCAGTGAAACCTTTTAGGAAACCAATTTCATGGAGAACAATCAATCTTCCTTCCCTAAATCTTATCAAACCAATCTTGTAGTTGAAGCTTCTATATATGGGAAATCAATCCTATATAAAACTCTAGGAAACAAAATTGAACTTGATCCAATGTCCCAATCTTCTGATGAAATTCTGAACCAACCTGATCTTGAATTGAAGAAACTTCCCGCTACACTCAAGTATGCCTTCATAGGGGACAATCAAACACATCCTATTGTCATTTCATTGTCTCTTGAATCCAATAATGAGAGGATGCTTCTAGATGTCATTATAAAACATAAGAAATCCATTGGTTGGACCCTGTATGATATTCCTGGGATCAACCCACTTATCGGGGCTCATAGGATTGTTCTGGAATATGATTCAAAACCATGTTGTCAACCTCAATGGTTACTCAATACTAATCTCATGGAAGTAGTTAGAAAAGAAATTTTGAAAATTTTAAAAGATGGTATCATCTATCCCATAGCTGAGAGTGAGTGGGTGAGACCAATCCAAGTGGTTCCAAAAAGGCTGCAATCACAGTGATAACCAATGAGGATGAAGAGATTCTTCCAACAAGGGTGAGTAGTGGATGGAGAGTCTGAATCGACTATAGGAAGCTAAAATCATTTACCAAGAAGGACCATTTCCCCTTACCATTCATTGACCAAGTCCCTGAGAGAGTTAAAATTCATGCCTTTTACTATTTCTTAGATGGGTACTCGGGGTACAATAAAATTGAATTATCCCTAGAGGATCAAGGGAAGACTAAATTCACCTGTCCATTCGACACCTTTTACTTCAAACGCATGCCCTTTCATTTATGAAATGCCCCTGGAACCTTCCAGCGGTGCATGATGGGAATCTTCTCAGATATGGTAGGGATTTTCTAGAGGTCTTCATGGATGACTTCTCTATTTTTGGGGATACATTTGAGGAATGTCTGCGAAATGTAGAGAGATTCTTGTTAAGATGTGAAGAAAAGAATCTGGTTCTAAACTGGGAAAAATGCCATTTCATGGTTAAATAGGGACTAGTCATTGGCCATCTAGTCTTGAGTAGAGGTATTGAAGTTGATAAAGAAAAGTTTGACATCATTCGTCACCTTCCATCACCCAAAACTGTCAAGGAAGTGAGGTCATTCCTAGGACATGCTGGTTTCTAGAGAAGATTCATCAAGGACTTTAGTTCAATCTCCCATCCCCTTTGTGCTATCCTAGTACAGTATGATACATTTGTTTGGATAGAAAGCTGTGAGGGTTCATTCTCAACCCCCAAATCCTCTCTCACCTCTCCTCCCATTATGAAATCTCCAAATTGGAACCTTCCTTTAGAACTTATGTGTGATGCCAGTGAATTTTCTGTAAGAGCTGTGTTAGGACAGCATTATGATAAAACTCCTTATGTGATTTCTTATGCAAGAAAATACTTAAATGATTCCCAAATAAACTACACCACCACTGAAAAAGAGTTACTTGCTATTGTGTTTTCCTTAGAAAAGTTTAGGTCCTACCTCTTAGGATCCCCCATCATTGTGTTCACTGACCATTCTGCACTAAAATACCTCTTCCAAAAACAATATTCCAAGAATAGACTGATTAGGTGGGTCCTTCTCTTACATGAATTTGAGCTCACAATCAAGGATAAAAAGGGTGTGGAAAATGTTGTAGCTGATCACCTCTCTAGGATGGAATTCAAAGACAACTCAAATCACCTTTTTGTGTCTGATTCATTTCTTGATGAACACCTATACTCTGTGAGTGACTGCCCTTGTTATGCTGACATAGACAACTTCTTAGTTATGGGAGTAATTCCAAAATTCTTAGGGACTCAAGCTCGAAGGAAATTCTTTTATGATGTTAGGAACTATGTGTTTGATGATCCATACCTCTATAAGTTCATCCCTAACCAATTCATTAGAAGGTGTGTCCCAAAATTTGAACAAGAGTCCATCCTTAAATTCTATCATAGTGAGGCATGTGGAGGTCACTTTTCCTCTAGGAAAACATCTGCTAAGGTTCTTCAGTGTGGTCTCTTCTGGCCCGCCCTCTCAAGGGAATCTTACACATTTTGTCAAATCTGTCCTAGGTATCAACAAGTAGGGTCCATCACAAAAAGGAATAAAATGCCACTCACTTCCATCTTAGTAGTTGAAATATTTGACTATTTGGGAATTGATTATGGGTCCCCTCCCAAACTCTAGGGGATATATTTACATTTTTTAGCTATCAATTATGTATCCAAATGGGTTGAGACCATTCCTAGAAAATCCAATTATCATAAAAATGCGATTATATTTCTCAAGGAAAACATATTCTCTAGATTTGGAATTCCTAGGGCTATCATTAGTGATCATGTAACTCATTTTTGAAATCATCCATTCTCATCACTCAATGAAAAGTGTGTAATTTCTCACAAAGTGTCCACTACTTACCATCCACAGACTAATGGTCAAGCTGAGTTATCCAATAGAGAAATTAAACAGATTATTGAGAAAACTGTTAATCCATCTAGTAAAGATTGTTCGAGAAAACTCTTAGATGCTCTTTGGGCCTATCGAACCACTTATAAAACCATTTTAGGAATATCCCCATATAGGATAGTTTATGGTAAAGCATGCCATTTGCTAGTGGAGATTGAACATAAGGCCTTTTGGGTAATTAAAAAAAATGAATTATGAACTCTCATCGGCTGAAACAAAAAGGAAATTAGATCTCAATGAATTTGAGGAACTTAGGATGGAGGCTTATGAAAATTCAAGGATCAATAAAGCTAAAGTTAAAGCCTACCAATATAGAAATCTTAAAACCAAACACATTGAACAAGGAAAACCTGTTCTTTTATATATTTCTAAACTTCACTTACACATGGGAAAATTGAGGTCTAGATGGTCAGGTCCATACATAGTGCATAAGGTGTACCCCCATGGGGCTGTTGAAATTCAAGATCCCACCAACGGTCAAAAATTTAAAGTTAATGGTCATAAAGTCAAACCATTCATAAAACCATTCCAAAAACATGATGTTGATGAAGACTTGTGTGAAAATACCTTAGATGACAAAAATAATTAATCGATTAGGGGTCCAATTAAAGCTAATGATATTAAACAAAGCACTGCATGGGAGGTAACCCATGGTTTTCAAGTTTCCAATAATTTTGTTGTTTGAATCAAATTTATATTTCAAATAGGATTAGTGGATCATTTTTATATAACTTTATTCTAAATCAAATTGTTGACATGTTCTTCTGTTATGAGTATGGATGGGTATAAAAGGGGAGCACCGTATTTATTCATGTCACGCATTGTGATCCCTGAGTACTACTTTACCCAGAAATTAAAAAGAAGACAATGTATCGTCAGTTGATAAAAAAACAAAAACAAAAGGAAAACCATAAAAATGATGAGACTTGGTATTAAATAAATTGTTGTGATGTTTTTATGTCTAGTTTTTTCTTGTTTTTATATTTCAGGGACTATTTTTGGGTGATACATATTCAATCAAGGAGGTGCCTACATCTCCTATGAGAACAAAGAGTGATTTGGGAGCACCACAATCATCATTATGAAGACACCAGGTGAACTTGTTCCATGCCCTTTCCAACTCATTCCCCCCACCCGCTTTCTCCTCTCTTTTCTTTTTATGAAACTAGGGACAATTTCATTCTAAGTTTGGGGGTGTAGAAATAAAATTTTGGTTAAAAAAAAGAATTAAAATTCCATTATCATTCATATAATAACATCTTTTCCCACATTAAAACTACATAGCAAATAATTTTTATTTCCTTGACTCTAAATCTAATTCATGATTAAGTTTACAAGCATTTATTTTGAAAGTTTGGTTGTCCAATGATAATTTTCATCATTTTTATTTTCATCTATTAAATTAAAATGCCACAATGCACATCTTATAAATTATGGGGTACTAATTTGAATTCTTGGGGTCCCATAATAAATAGAATAGGCTGGTTTGATTTGTATGAATAATATGAGTATTAAAAAAAATAAAAATAAAAATAAAATAAAAAAATAAAAATAAAAATTTGCATGTAGAGAAATGGATTGATAAAATGTGAGGGTTTTGGAACTTGGGGATCATGACTCCAGAGTTTTCTTGCTCTGAGTTTTTCACTCTATCTCTATTTATGGTAATATGAATTTTTTTTGATCAAGTTAACTCGAGACAATGCCCGAGTATGTGGGATTCACTTGGTTCCCTAAGGCCTTTGAGTCCATGAGTCATCGGAAAAGTCTTGATACATGGGTTAATTTGATTAACTACAATATCAATTACTATGACAATATTTCAAAAAAAAGGCAAAAGAAAAAAAGGAATGATGAATAATCATATTGGGATTAAATTTTATTCCACCTAGCACTTCCATGATTTCCCCCTTGAATGAAAATGAAACCCCATATCTATTGTGATTCACAACACATCATTTCACCTAATTGATTTGGATGAAGTATGATGGTGGATTTTATCAAAGGAATGAGATTGGTATTGGGATATGAATTTAAATTTATCATCTTTTAAATTATTTTGATAGGTTATAAAGATATATTTGTGTTTAGTTTACATTGTGATCACTGTTTGTTATAATGCGTTAAAAAAAATAATTGAAATATAATCTTCGAATTATTTTCTCGGGACTAGAAAATCTCAAGATTGGGGGTGTGATTAGAAAATAAAAACACATATTTTAATTAAATTTTAATGGTATTAAATTTTCATTTTTTATCTTATGGGCCTGAGTGAGTGGATTTTAATTTCGAACATCCATTCTCATCATTTGTGCACTTCATGCCTAATGTACACCAATTGAATCCCAATGATTCATCTGATTTTAAGGAATGTAATTATCTATATTTTAATTTTATATTTTGGAAAATTTATCTACACTTTAATATGAACATTTTTCATTCTGGTATCAATGGAGGATTCATAAAGGATGATGGTGATATTTGGCGATGAAAGGAAACAATTTTGGAGAAGGCAGATAGGACACCGGCCCACTGATGAGAATGTGGGGCCAACAATACTGGCCCAATAAATCCCAAATTTCGTGTTATTATATAATACATGTATTGGAACAAATCATTCTTTAAGAGTCAGTGCTTATTCGGCCTCCATGGTGGTTATTAAGGTGGCCCAAAGAGAAGATCAAAATCTGGGCCATAATATGTGGCCTAGAATTTTATCCCACTAATGCGGCCATAACATTCTATCCAAAATTCCAAATAGGCCCAAATTTTACAGAAGTATATAAGTCATCTATATACAGAAAATACTTTGCTATGGCCCACCCATATTCTACGATATGCTTTCCCATACAGGAAGATCTTTTCAGGGGAGACAAGGAGGATAAAAAGTCAAGGAGGGGATCAATTTCTCCACCACTTTCCACCACCCTAAGGCCTTAATTAATTTAATATTTGGGAATAAATTTATTGTGGCTTGGCCTAAGGCTTCCCAATTTCCTATTTAAGGTATTGGTGGTGAGGGGGAATACATATCTTGTTTTTTTAATGTTATTATGCCAAAGTTATGTTGTAATGTTCTCAATTTTCATGTAAGTTTATTTTTGTATTTCTATGTTCTTAATCAACAAATTTCTCTCATATTATTCCTATTATATCTCATTAAAACTCATAAATCACAGTGATATCTCTGTTTTGTGGTGAATTATTTCACACATAGGTGTGAATTTCATTAACACACATAGAGGAGTGCTCGTTATTTCCGTGATTTTAATTTCTTCAATCCAATTCTTGTAAGCCATATTCCGCCCACCATTGAGAGTATACCATCAATGGAGGGAAAACCCTTTAATGGGATGATCATAGGATGATGAAGAGGCTAGATTGAATGTTATTTTATGAATGAATTGTTGTTAATCGGATAATTAATTCAAGACTTCTATTCTTCAATTATTTCCACTCTTCATCTTCACTGTGTTTGAAGAAGCTAAATCCAAGTAATAAAATGACCATACACCTTGGAGAGATCATGAATTTGGTTTTCTAAGTGTGTAGGGGATTAGTAATATAGTTTAGTTAGAATAAAACTAGAAAATGATCAAGTTAGTGTTATTTTTAAGAATGGATTCATCAAGAGTTAATAAAACCAAATTTTTTTAAAGAAGTAAAATTCATTCAATTCACCCAAAGCATAATCCCAAGATTAACCCATTTTCATTAAAAATGAATTCACTTAGGTTTCTTAGTGTTCCTTAAAACCATCTAAAATTAAAACCAAGTTGGCTACTTTATAGCCAAAAATCCATCTCATAGGTTTTGCATCTTAGGTATCTTCTTAGGTCTTAGTGGATTCGACAACCCAAGCTCGACTACAAGGACCGTTCTACCTTCATCTCTTGGGTAAATTTGAGCGTGAATCAATGACTTACAAAAAATACCAAAACCATTACTATAGTTAAATTGTCACTTTCTAATATGCCTAAATTTTATTTAATTATTCATGGGTAAGGGTACTCTTATTTTTAATATTTAATATTCATAAGGGTCATAATACTATTCATAAGGGTAGGTTACTATTCATAGGGGTAGGTTACTATTCACTAAAAATTAATTTTTTCTTATTGGACCCCAAAAATCATCTTGAACAGAATTGTGTATGTCAGATTTTCGAAATTACAAACACAGAAGTGATAAAATTATGTTTAAAGGTCACTTAGCACTTAATATTTCATTATGTTGTGTTTTCATGTGATTTTATGACATATCTTTAAGAAGGGAATTTCCATTGAAATACTTTGGGTCGTTACATTCTTCCCCCCTTATGAAATTTCCCCCTGATAATTTCACGTTACACAAACAGGTGAGGGTAATTATCCTTCATCACCTCCTCTGGTTCCCAAGTAGCTTCTTCAATCTTATGGTTCCTCCACAACACTTTGACAAGGTGGGTTGTCTTGTTGCGTAGAACCTTATCTCTCCGATCCAGAATCTCTACTGGCTTCTCCTCACAAGAGAGACCATCTTCCAGCTATACCACCTCTTAGTTTAGTACATGTGATGGATCAGGTATGTACTTCCTTATAAGTGATACGTGAAAAAAATCATGAACTTGATCCATATTGGGTGGAAGTGAAAGCCGATAGGCCACAACTCTTATACGATCAAGGATTCCAAAGGGGCCAATGTACCTTGAGATTAACTTTCCTTTCTTCCCAAATCGCATGACTCTCTTCCATGGTGATATTCGAAGGAAGACTTTATATCCAATGTCGAACTCCAATTCCCTTCGACGGTTGTCAGTATAGCTCTTTTGTCAACTCTAAGTAGCTTTGATGTGTTTCTATATGACTTGAAACTTCTCTGTAATCTCTTGTACAAGATTAGGTCCAAGTAGCATTCTTTCTCCAACTTCATCCTAATAGGTTGGAGTTCTACATTACTTTCCATATTGAGCTTCATATGGAGCCATCTGAATACTCGAGTGGAAGCTATTGTTGTATGAGAACTCAACCAATAGGAGATGATGATCCCATCCACCATTGAATTCAAGTGAGAAGGATCATAGCATATCTTCAAGCATTTGAATAGTCTTTTAAGATTGGCCATCAGTTTGGGGGTGATAGGACATGTTGAAATTTAATTCATTACTCAAATCATGTTGAAGGCTTATCCAAAATTTATATGTGAACCTTGGATCACAGTCAAAGATAATTGAGAGTGGAACACCATGAAGTCTCACCAATTCCTTCACATATATCCTTACAAGTTGTTTAAGTGAGAGATATTCCCAAATAGTGATAAAATGGACAGTCTTGGTGAGTCGATCAACCACAACCCATATCGCATTATTTCCCTTTGACATCTTCGGGAGACCCGTGAAAAATTCCATTGTATCATTTTCCTATTTCCACATGGGTATAGGTAATGGATGCATCATCCCTTTGGACTTTTTTCGCCCTACATTAACTTATTGACATACCAAGCATCTTGATATATATTCCTCAATCTCCTTCTTTATGTTATCCCACCAGAAGTGTTCTCGGAGATCACAATACATATTGGTGCTACCAGGATGAATAGAGAATTTTGACCTATGTGAATTTTCCAATAGTTCCTTCTTTATCCAAGGTGATGAAGGCACACAAAGCTGTGTTCCAAACCAAATCACACCATCATCGTCAATATGAAACTCATGCAACTTCCCTTCCTTTACTGCATTCACCCTCTTTTATATCTCCACATCATCCCTTTGTGCTTCTTTAATCTTCCCTTGGATAGATGGTTACACAATCATTTGGGAAAGGTAGGATGTATCCCCTGCCCTTATGATTTCTAAATCCATGCTTTACATATCCAAGAAGATATGGTCTTTCTCAATTTGTAACATGGATAGAGTAGTAGGTTCTTTTCTACTTAGAGCATGAGCTACCTTGTACACCTTTCTAGGATGGTAGTGGATAGAGCAATCGTAATCCTTGATTAGATCTAACCATCTCCTTTGATGCATGTTGAGATCCTTTTGTGTGAATATATACTTTAGATTCTTGTGGTCGGTGTATATGTCACACTTCTCACCATAAAGGTAGTGCTGCCAGATTTTCAAGGAAAAAATCATGGCTACCAGCTATAGATCGTGTGTTGGGTAGTTTTTCTCATGGATCTTCAACTGTTGTGAGGCATAGGCTATCACATTATAATTTTTCATGAGTATGCAACCCAAGCCTTTCTTTGAAGCAACACTGTATATCACAAAACTTTCTCCACTTTTCGGTAGTGTGAGTACAGGTGCAGTGATCAGCCTTCTCTTTAACTCCTTGAAGCTTCCCTCAAATTCTTCCATCCACACATACTTTACCCCTTTCCTTATTAACATAGTTAACTAGCTTGATAATCGTGAGAAGTTTCTCACAAAACGTTGGTAGTACCCAGCTAATCCAAGAAAACTATGGATTTCGGTGACACTAGAGGGCCTGGGCCATTCCCCAATTGCAATTGTTTTTAAAGGATCCATAGAAATTTCCTCCCCTGTGATCACATGTCCCAAGAACGTGACTTGGTTCATCCAAAAGTCACACTTTCTGAACCTGGTGTATATCTTCTCATTTCTCAATGTCGACAACACAAGTCTTAGATGTTCTTCATGTTCCTCCTTTCTCTTGGAGTGGAAGAGAATATCATCGATAAACACTACCAAAAATTAGTTGAGATAATGTCTAAAGACTCTATTCATCAAATCCATGAAGATTTCATGGGCATTAGTAAGTCCGAAGGGAATCACTAGAAACTCATAGTACCCATACCTTGTACGGAAGGAAGTATTCTGAATATCCTTCTTCTTCACCTTTAGCTGATGATATCCAAAATGAAGATCCACCTTTGAGAAGTATTTAGCTCCTCTTAACTGATAGAACAAGTCACCAATCCTTGGAAGAGGATACTTATTCTTTATAACGATCTTGTTGAGTTCCAGATAGTCAATATAGAGCCACATTGTTCCATCCTTCTTCTTCACAAAGAGAACTGACACACCCCAAGGTGATTCACTAGGGCATATGAACCCTTTGTCCAGATGCTCTTGTAGCTGCTTCATTAACTCATCCAGTTCAACAGGAGCCATCCTATAAGGACACTTTGATATAGGAGTAGCTCCGGGTATGAGTTATATTGAGAACTCTACCTCACGATCCGGGGGAATTCCAGGTAACTCTTAAGGAAATACATCACTGTATTCCCTCACGATGGGAATTTTGGCAAGGTTGGAACCTTCCTCTGACTCAACCATTTGGGCAAGGTATTCTTATTCATAGGGAATCATCACCCACAAAAATTATGGTTTTTTCAAAGGATATTCATGATATTCCTTGAATTTTTAGAGGAGCATGGAACATTTTGGAATATGAAATGATATTTTCTCTTCCAGATAGTTGATATGTTCTCTATATAATGAGTGGCAATCCATTGCCATTATAGCATCGAATTATACCAAGGGAAGTATTATGATATTAACTGGAAGAATATTCCCACATATTCCAATAAGAGAAGAGCCAAACACTTGGGTTGTGATGATTTCACCACTTGGTGTTTTTACAAATATTTCTACTTCATGGTTTCGAGGCTTCGATTCTATAGTTCTAGCAAACTTACAAGATATAAAGGAATGCGTAGAACCCGAATCAAATAATAATTTTTCCATTCTTGAGTGAATAGGAAGTGTACCTTGTAAAACTTCATTATCTTGCTCCACTTCCGTAGCAGTGATGGCATAAGCCTTCCCTTGTTCCTTTGGATTTGGTGGATGCTAATGATGATTACCCTCAAGAACTCGAGGTTTAGTGCACTGGATTTCATAGTGCCTTATCTCCCTATAGTTATACCATTGAACCATAAATGTTTCTCTACTTTATTCTACCACATTATCCTTCCTTTTTATGTCTTTCCAACACTCTTGAGCAAGGTTTCCATCTTTCCCATACTTGAATCATTTCCCCATCCCTTTTAGGTAGTTCCCATGGTGTAACATCCCACATATTTTCCATGAGGTTCATTGATTTTTCTTCCCACCTTTTTCATTATATCCACCAGATTGAAACTCCATCTTTCATTTATTATCACCATATCCATGGGACCAATCTCCAAACCCCATTTCTACTTTGAGAGCATATCGAACAAATTCTTCATAACTCCCAAAGTCTTGCATTTAAAGAGCCTTTTGAAGGTGTGGTCTTAATCCACTAAAGAATCTATCAATTTTTCTATCATTGTTGATAAAAAACCTAAAGTGTACCTTGCAAGCCTTGTGAAATTTGTTTCGTAGGTTGTGAAAGATTCTCCTTATTTTTTCTTGATCTCTATGAATTCTCTCTCCATATTCATATCAAGAGTTTGTGGAAAATACTTATTAAGAAACATGATCTTAAAGTCTTCCCATTTTATCTCTTCAATTTATTCCCTTGTCTTGGTGTTCTTAATAAAATCACACCATTTATTAGCCTCAAATATAGACGATAAATGGCTAGTGTCACCTTTTCCATCTCAGAACAATTAAGAACAAAAAATATCTTCTCCATGGAGTTGACCCACTATTCCACAACTAGTGGATCAGAAGATCCACTAAATGTCGGTGGTCGTTGCCGCATAAAACATTCGATAGCCAATTGATCTCTCTTTGGTGAAGGAGGAAGTTCCCCATTATTATGGTTATTGTTCATAACCTGAGATAATTGGGTAAGAATCTCCATGAAGTTTTGAACTCCACCTCCCAAATTACTGGGGATGTCATTCGGGCAATCATTGCATTAGCCCTCGCACGAGTTGTTAGCCTGGTTTCTCCTGGTTCCCACAATTTTCTAAAATAGAAAAGGTTAGAACAAAAAATAAGTCAAAAATTCATGTATAAAATATTCATTTAAACAAATCATAACATATGGGATCCCAAGGTAAAGATTCTTGTGTGAATATTTATACTTAGACTCATGCTAGTTTTTTTTCTCTAGGTTTCACTAATCATAATTCCCAAATTAACTAAACCTTTCCTCTGATACCAACTATAGTGACCCAGTCTTTTCTTACATTACTATTACATCATTTTAAATATAAACAACGTAATATTATTACACATAGAGGATCCAATGGTTTAGTGTCTTGGGAAAACTAGGACCATATATAACAATTACAACATCGAGCATAAACTTTTTTTGTTCATTTCTTCTTCTCTAGCTTCTTATTGGCACTTGACCTCTCCTTAGTACATGTATCCACCTAAGGATATACATAAAAACGGGTGATATAGAAGCCCAGTAAGAGGATATATAAGAACAATATATCATGGGGTGATCATATTCATAACATAGGCAAAGAATAATGGGAGGAAGCATTAATAAGGGACTTGAAATGTGGTAATGCATAAAAATGAAACATCATGTCTTAGTGGTTAACTACCACACATGCTTGTGAAAAAAGCTAGAATCTTGTTCACTCATCATTTCACATTTAATCATGAGATTAATCACTTTACCCAATACATTGGAGCGCTGTATAATCCTGGGCGCACCCGTCACATTTAAATATTCATATTGCACAATATAATTTTGGGCGCACCTGTCACATCATAACATTACCATTAACATGCATGACACATAGAACATATATCAATAATGAAAATAACTAAACCATGTAATGGAATGAGTTTCATCTCATAATAACACATTCATAAACATTGGGTTCCCAAAAGAAAGAGGGAACAACATACTTGATATAAGAACCATCAACCTTGAATGAGAGGTAAAAGGTGAGTTCTTAAAAGAAGAGTTCTTTTGGAAAACATTTTGTTTGACATAAAAATTAGTAGAAAACATGTATATCCTAGAAAAGGTAATATAATTATGAAAAAATTATTTTTAAGGAGTAACCATATCAAAAATAACTGAAAGAGGGAGAACCTGAAGGATGAAAGTTGGGTTCGAGAATTTCCCCTTACCTTGTATCTGAATGCTTCCTTCACCTTAATGTCCTGTATAATGACATTATATTCATTAATTAAAAATTAAAGAATCGTTTATACTTTAATAGGGGTAATTTTAGTTTCATTATGTTATTTTATGGGTCTTTTTATGAGTTATAGAGTTTAAAAACATTGTTCGGGAATGTTCATTTTTATGGTTTTCTTGTGCGTTTCACATGAATTCATGAATTGAAGTTTGTGTAGAAGATGGGTAAACATCCATAACATATATTACATGTCATTAATGATATTACAGAAGTTAAAATTATATTATAATTAATGAATTATAATGTATACCATGTGGATGAATCATTACATAAGAATTTAATGATGATCGTTTGGGTTAATTTGGGCGGTTTTTCGACCACAAAGAACATTTTTTTGTTTAATCATATAGTAATATGTACATAAGTTAGTTATATAACTACAAATAGGACATAATACATATATAATATCCTGGTTTAACCATAATTTTTTTTTCATGACCAGATATGTAGGTAGAAATGGAAAAAGAAAACATGTCGTTCTTGAAGGTGATAGATTAACATCTTACGAACAATGTTTTCTTTTATAAAATAAAAGGAAGAGGAGATGGGGGTTAGATGGTATTATATTCCATTAGTATCATAAAATTATAGTATATGTATGATATTGGAGTCACCATACCATTTGGAAAAAGATATGTTGGGAGAGAATAAGAAAAGGACTTGAAATTGAAAGGGAATTAAAGGAAGGAGGAAGAGAAATTTCCTCTTGAATCCTCCTCTTGAGATCCTCCTTAAGGGGACTAAGCTTGGTCTTTTGATGAGAACAAGAAGATATAGGATGTGGGGGAGGGGATAGGGAATATTATTGGGTAGATTTTAGAAAATTCTTGAAGCTTGATAGGAGTGGTTTGGCAATGGGAGGAGGGGGGTTATTTATACATGAGGAGGTAGGTGTTTTTAGTATAAAATATTAAATAAAATAATATATCAAAAGTTAGACAGTTAATAGTAGTTTTTTGACATCCTAAATCATATATTAATATAATATAATTCGTTTTAGGCTTTAATTAATCTTTATAATTCGAATTCATTAATTTATTAAAAGGAATGTGAAAGAAAAAGAAAAGGACACTTTAAGAAATCACCTTTTGACTTTAGACTTTGGAAAGTTCTTTTTAGGTTTAAAAATTGAGTTTATTGTTTTTTAAGGAACCATTTATGAAATTTAATATAATTTGGCTGAAACTAAAGTTATATAATGTATGTTTCATCATTAAATCATTAATGATGCAATTTAGGATACACCGGTTATGTGAAAAACTGTATTTTTACTATTTACCTGAAAATTGAAGTATTTCAGAAAAATTCCAAAATTTCACCCTAAACATTTTTCGATGTGTATAATCCAAAAATGAAGTCCATTTTTCGAAAATAATTTTCTAAATATGAATAATTTAATTAAAACCATAATTTACTTGAAAAATACAGTTTTTAAAATTAAAACTGATTTTATAATGATTTCAAAAATTACGTAGGGTCTTATAAAATTATCTAAAAACTAAAAGACATATATTTGATTATTTATGAAAAAATTTTATGAAGATAAATTTTCTTTTAAAGTAATTAATTAATTATAATTAATCATTTATGACTTACAAAAAATACCAAAACTTTTACTATAGTTAAATTATCACATTCTAAGATGCCTAAATTTTATTTAATTATTCGTGGGTAAGGTTACTTTTATTTGGAAAATTTACTATTCATAAGGGTTATACTACTATTCATAAGGGTAGGTTACTACTCATAGTGGTAGGTTACTATTCACCAAAAATTATGTTTTTCTTATTGGACCCCAAAAATCATCTTGAACACAACCGTGTATGTCGGATTTTCAAAATTCCAAACACAGAAGTGATAAACTTATGTTTAAAGGTCACTTAGCACTTAGTAGTTCATTATGTTGTGTTTTCATGTGATTTTATGAAATATATCTAAGAAGAGAATTTCTATTGAAGTACTTTGGGTCGTTACACCTTCCCTCTCCCCCTCCAAGGTATTATTCTCCTCCTCTTCCTCTTCCTCCACTTCTTCTTCTTCTTTTTTTTTCTTTCTCTTTATCTTTATTTTCTTTTTCCCTCTCTTTCCTTCAGGTTTGGACAATTTCCCCCCTATAATTGTTTTTCATTCCATTTATTGTTCTCTGTTCATGACCATCCATTCCCCTTCTCTTATTTTTTTTCCATTGTTTCTTAATCACCCTAATGTGCACTAATTATTTCCTAATGAACATGTATTTTCAAAACCTTCATTTCAAAATTTGCGATTTTGCCTTAGAAATATGTACAGTTTTTCATTTTGTAAATTTCATTTTCTATACATAATTGTAGTGATTTTTTGGCCTATCCTGGAAAACCATTTGGCTCAAGGATTTGAGACAGTAGCATCTGCACAGTTGGCACACGATCTACCAAACTATGCGCCCAAACTGTGTAGACCATTGCATCCTTCTCCTTTTTGCGTTTTCACTTTTCACCCACTCCATGACCTGGGGTTCCCTTTTCTACCATCTTTTTGGCAACTATAAAAGTCCCTTTCTGACCAAGAAGACTTTGGGGAGTGATCTAGAACAAGGGGGGATTTGGGGGAAAAGAAGAAGAGAGGGATGAAAAACTAAGCACGAAGGGGAAAGGAAGGTTTTGAGGCACTGGTTCATATAGTTTTGTTTTACTTTAGATTATTTTATATTATGTTGTAATGAACTCTTTGATGAATCTTAGTAAGTTTCTTATCCTTTTCATTATTATTAGCTAAACCCCCCTTTGTTGGGGCTGGGGAAAATGTGGGTTCGTTAGAACCAATTTCTCTATTATTGTGTTTGTTCATTTTCTCTCACCTAATTCTCCCAACTTCCATTTCTTATTTCACTAGAAACCCCATATCGTACTAATAATGGAGTTTCTAGGGATATTTGGGAGAATTAAGACTAGGATATCCATGACCATTGAATATACTTGTCGTTTCTAGAGGGAAATTCCTAAATTATGAGTCAATAGAAATCAATTTCCAGACCAAGGGATTGATTCCTACAGACTTGATCAGAACTCACCAGACCAAGGGAGTTCCGACAAAAATGAAACCCAGAAATGTGGGTTATAATGAACAACACAACACAATAGGGAATAAAGTTTAATGTCCCACATGAATGTCCAGCCCCAACACATTTTCATTAAAATCCAAAATTCAGTTTTATGTAATTTTCAGTTTTCACGTTTAATTCTTAGTGAATTAGAAAAGTCCAAGTAATTAGTTATCTTTTGAGATCCATACCATAAACCAACCAATCGTATTTAAATTCAGAATCTTCACTTATGTGATTTCAAATCAAGAGACATAAAACTTCAATACTTCTTCCCTATGGATCGACCCCGTACTTCCACACTATACTAGTTACAAGTTAGGGAAATTAATTTGGTGATGAAAAAAATACTTCAGGAAAATGACCAACCAGTACTAGTCATTATATGGGAGGAGGTGTGGATGGAGTTTCCTATATCCCCTATATATGTATATCCAAAAGTGGATAAGATGTAAAAGGACCTTATACATTACTTTTTTTGGATGGGGAAGAAGATGAATATTTTTGAGTTTATTACATGACGACTCTCCATAAAATAGGTGAAGGATAAGAGCTAAGCATTAGTGGTTTTGGTCCAATACCACGAGGTACTAGAGTGGATGACTGATTATATCTCTATGGATTTTGTGTTCTAACCACCTTTGTCATCTAGAGACCATGGTACCATCTGGGTGATCATAGAACAAATGAGGAAGGTAGATCACTTCCTTTATATTAAAGAGTGAATTTCAATGGATTTTTTTTAGGTTTTTACATGTAAGATATATCTAGACATCATGGAGTCCCCTCAATGATTTTTTGGACCATGATTCTTGCTTCACATCTTTGATGTGAACGGAATTACATGAGGTTTTTTGGAATTAGGTTTAGATGTTCTAGATGTTCCAACCCCTAATCTATGGATAGAATGAGTGGACCATTCTTTTCCTTGATGAAATGATATGATATAATGTGTTGGATTTTGAAGAAAGTTGGTAGGATCATATTACCTTGATAGAGTCTTCATACAACAAAAAATCCCATTACACAATCAGTATGAAAACATTTGACGATCTCTATGGGAGGCCCTTCATTTTACCATTATGATAGTTAGATATTGGATAGTCAATACTTGTGGTTACAAAGAATGTGAATATAATCAAGGAATGGATAAGTACTACCCAAACCTATCAGATGTTTTATGAAGACTGATGATGAAGTCCTTTGGAATTCAAAGAGGGAGGCCGTGTATTTCTCAAAGAGCCACATCACTGAGGATTTAAACAATTTTTAAGATTTGGAAAGTTATTTATGAAGTTTATAATCCATTTCTAGACATTTCATAGATTAGTGAGCTGGAATAACACTTAGCCTTAACACCATAGTTAGATCGAGTTCAAGAATTTTTCCAATTGTGGTAGTTGAGGAGAGATGTTCAATAATATTCACAGGTTATTAACTTGGGAGAGATGTACATTGAATTATGAGTTTCCTTTTCAGAGTACCTATTGGTTACTGAGGATGTACATGTTAATATTCTCCATAAGAGTGTTATTCCCTTTGTGTGTATTCATTCACAAAACATGAACCTCTAGAAGATCTCACAACAGTAGAAAAACCATATGTAAGATCAATACCCTAACATATTTTAATAGGTTTTTTATTTTCAAGATGAAAATCCTTGAAGGTGTAGAGAATGAAAGAAATTCATATTTATTATTTAATAATTTTAAATATTTAAAATAATATATTCATAGTTAGGCATGGAGTCAATGTAGAATTCCAAGCCCTATGGAGGAAAGATATTGGTTTATTAAAAATATTAAATATAAAATTTCACTTGTGAAAATTTATTGAAATATTGGAATATATCCTGATCAACGTCTTAGATAAAAAAGGAGACCTCTATTAAATCTAGAACATAGGTTTTATACTTGGTAAGAAAAAAGTATTTTTTTCATTAAACATTTTGGTATATTGTAATAATGGGTGAATTAAATAGATTAAATTAATTTATTAATTTAATGTCCATTAATTGAATAAACAAAAGAAATAATCTATATAAAAACCTCTATGTCGAATTCTATATGGTAAGCTATATAACCCTGGATAAAGGGAGATTTGGTGGAGAGTGCATTGGTGGGTTATCTTGGGATCAAGGATCAATGGTGAACAAATGTGGATAATTATTGAGTATATGATATATGTAGAAGATATCATCACCAAAATTGATGTAGATATCTCCTTCAATATTGATTTATCCAAACCTGAGGTATGTATTTTATTTTGTTTATATTATTTCCCCATTTTTTATTTTCTATGATGAACATGAAATAATTCCTTGAGAAAATAAATAACTGTTGATTTTTCTTAAATTTTCATTGATTATTTCATTTCATAGAATTAGTAATTTGATTTTTATTTTGGTCTTAATAATTTTATTATTCTATGTTTTCTTTAGATTCTAAAAATTATGTCCAATCAAACATTAACTTTCATTGATGCTCAATTTTGTGTTTCATTCCTTTCTCTCTCCATTATTTGATCACTGGTCATTGGGATTTCAATTAGCCGACGATTCATATTTATTCCTAAACCAGTTCATTGGTCTATTTTGTACTTAGGGTCTAAAAATAATTATTATGGTATCAAAAACATGGATTATGTAATGAAGGAGGAATGGATATAATGAATAATGTTCGATGTTGGACCAAGGGATTTCATTTTCATTTCTTATAGAACATGAGCAAAAAACTGTGTGATGGGGAATGAACAACTTAGAAAGTGGTGGTTGGAATCTAGAATCTAGTGAAAAAAGGGCCTAGTACACATGGTTCCATGGATTAAATATTATATTAGAAATAGATTCAATGGAAATTGTGGTATGGGTGAGGATGCATGAGGATCTTGAATATATGGAAAATTATGATCTACACATTGTGTACTTTTGAAGAACACATATAGTGCGTAACCCTTCATGTATTAGATAAGATTTATGTGGATGGTAAATATCACATGACTATGTAACTAAACCAAAAACCATGTGTCCCCTAGGAAGGTATATATATGTGTGATATATTTTGTATATGGACACAAATGAAATCCATGTACATGAAAAGAGGAATAATACATGGACATGAGTAGAGTACACCGATACAGGTGGGAAAACATGCCTGGGTACTTGACATGACCTCAATACATCATGTTTGACAAAAAAAATCTTTTTATATATAGATGAACATGTTGTGTGAGATGGAATAACATGTGAAAAAATAGACATATTAAGACACATTGTGTGTCCTTTTGAACAGGTAGTGTAATTTCAAAGAATATGGACAAGATAATATAAGTGTGAGTTTTCCCCTCTTAATCCCTAGGGAGAGTCAGGTATCTCAATCGATGGGACATGGATCCTACTAAAGATTATAATCTCAATCATGTGATTATTATTAGTCAATAGATCCTATACATTCTAGATTCATATAGAGTCAGGTATTTCACCCACAAAAATAGGGCATGGGTCCTCTATCTATGGTGTAGAATTTATTTGGTATATGGAGCTCATAAACTAGAGGGATCCTCCATTGAAGATTGTAATTACACCTATATTTATGATCTAGGGATCCTCCAGTGTTATCAGAGTTAAGGGACCACAAAAGAATCTTGAGACTATAAAAAGAGAGAGATGGGAAGGCAATATACATGAAATAGGTTAAATACTGTCCATTCGTTCCGGATTAAGAACCTCAAATTAGAAAATATAGTCAACATTACTTATGATATTTCCTTGTATTACTTATGTGTTACTATATGAATAGACTCACTGCCTCCTTTATTATTTGTGTTTTTAATTTTTAGGTGTCCTGTTGGGTATGTTTATACTCACCCCTTCATGGGATCCTGTCACACTCACTGTACCTTATATAGACAAAAGACCTTCCAATGGTTTCCTAGGTGGACCTAGAGTAGGTTTTGAATAGTTGTGATACATATATCATATATGTATCAAATATTTTACTTTTGATAATATTCCTCAATTGTTATAATCTTGGAATATTTTATAGTTTGGGTGGGATTTTATTTGGAACTTTTGCATGTATGTATAGTTTTATCATACTATTTTGTGATTTTATTGTACTTGTTATTAAACTTTCATAATTATACTAGTTCATGGAGAACTTTGTGTGTGTGAGTTCATGTTATTTATGAAAAGACATCCCATGTGTTTGATATTCATACTCAGTGCTAGTCTCTAGTCCTTGACATATTGGAGGCCGACTGGTGGTGCCATTCTCATCCTACTATCAGCTTGTTAGGGCTTGGTGGGATGTTTCATGAGAATAAAATCATTGGAAATTGATGAAGAAATTATATATTAACATCAATTGTATCATCTATCTGTATCATATATCCATCTTTTTCACCACCACTTATTTCATGATGTAACAACCGAGAATTTTATATAAAGAAATCCCTTTCTAATTAAAGATGTGTCATATAGTTTAGTAAAATAATATTTTTGTATATAATGAAATAGAAAATAAAAATAAAAATAAAAATCATAACAAAAATAAATTAATTGTCAAATATGATGAAACAAATGCTTGATACAAATAAAGAATAATTTAATTTTTTGTAAAAAATTTATGTATTATTTTCAGTAAAATATATTATTATAATAAAATTTCAAAATTTGAAATAATATTTATTTCCATAAAATGGTAATATAAAATAATATTTATATTATATAAATTATAATATAATTTTATGAAATCAAAGTAGTATTTATAAGGGTAAAAAATATTTTTTTATAAAAATTGATTTTTTTCAAAAGAGATAGATTTTATTTAAAAATAAATTTTCATATTTAGAAAATATTATTTATAAAGTAGTTTTTTGGAATAATAATGTTGAATTTATATTATGTTGAATTTTTAATATATTTTTTTTTTAAAATTATTTTTTATGAAGAGTAAAAAATATAGTTTTACAACTACTATATCTTTTTTTGAAATCATAATAATATAAGCATGACATCAAAATATATGAAAATATTTTCTCAAAAAAATATATTTTTATGGATTAAATTAATACCTTCTTAAATAATATTTCTAATTTATGAACTTATAATTTAAATTTGGGAAGCTAAATTATATTTTATTCTAATAATTGTTTTTGGTTTTTTGAAATTAACTGAGTGGTTTTAAGGTTTGGTTCGGTTTTGGTGAGATTTAAATGATAAATAAAAATATCATGTTTTATGTAAAATAAATATTTTTTTTGGTAAACATTAATATTCTTGAAAAATGTCCTAAATGATAAAATTATCAAAATTTATTCTTAAACACCCCTCTCCTCTTCTTACAAATACATCCCGTCACCACCACACATATCCTAATATCATAAGACTATTACCTTGAATCAAGTTTTCCAAAATACCTTCCCAAATATCTTATCCACTTTCTATAGGAACTTTTTTAATTGAAATACCACCCCTTGAAGGAATAATCCATTTAGTAAAAGAGTCTTCCCAAGGAGTAAGGCGATAACTCTCCTTTTAAGTTCATTTTCATTTCTTGTTCTTATACCTCCCCCAAATAAATTTTAAAAATACTAATATAATTTAATCAGTATTATTAGTATAATTAAATTTTATTATGTTGATTTAATGGAAATTATATACATTTCTCCCAACCATTCTATAATGAAAATATTTCTTGTATTATTTTTGTTTTTTCTACCTTTATAGATGATGTATTTTTTCCCATCACCAATATACATGGATGGTTTTAATGATGGATTTAATTATTAAATATTATATTTATTACATGATTCAGCTAATGGAATTATAAATTGGTAATAATGTTAATGATATTACCAAATAAATGATCAAAGTAATTGCTATCACCAAAAATGTGTTTACAGAGAAATTTTTTCTAATTGGAATAATTTTTGGCAATAATTTATATTGTATAAATTTTATGCTACTATAATGATTGTAAATCCATAAATATATAATTATTTTTATTATGGATCTAATTCAATATACTTGTTACCATGATCAGTATACCAAATATATTTTAGATAAATTGACCAAATGACCAAAAGTGACTAATGTGATACAAAATAGGATAATAAATTAATGAAATTTGGTAATAAATGACCTAAAAAAGTATAATAAAAATAAAAATGGTTCTTAATTTTGTGTGTAATTTAATTAATTTTCTCATTTAATTTACTATACATGTGTTCTAAGTGATTTCAGATTTGAGGTAGGGAAATTATAAACCATCCTCCTAAAATTTTAGTTATGTTTTGTCTCTCTTATCCCCCATGTAATGACTGAGATTTTCCTAATTTTTTTTTAGAAAGTTTTGAGGAAAATTCTGAGACCAGGTGCTGAGACAGCATATAATTATAAGGGATAGTGTGCCCAGAATGGTTTGATGTAAAATTTTAGTTTTTAATAGCGCTCATGAGTGATTTTACTGAAAAATTTGAGTAACATCTAAATGGTTGCCTAGATCAGAAATCCAAGTGCACTGTTAAGCTCAGAGTAGTGGATTTACTCAAGGCGCAACTTAACTTTAGTCAGTGTGGGTCTTTTTTGAATAAACCTGAAAATTTCATAACTGTAAATAAAATAATTAAATAATTTTTTTTAAAATCCTAAAAACTTATAAGAGGTAACTCACATTGGAAATCTGAGACCACCGTTAAGTTCATAAGGGGGTTTTTTCCTTAGGTGAGGCCTAATATTGGCTAGAACATGCCATCTATGAAAGATAGTTTTTGGATGTAAACATCCTTAAAATATTTTAATAAAAATATTTTATTTAACATTACGTGACAACATAGTGGCAGTTTCTATTTTTAATAATCCTTTTTATAAATATAGGGTTATCTCCATAACCCTGGAGTTTCTCTAAGGCAAGGAGAAGGAGGCACTCTTTCCAGCAATGAAAAATTGGAGGTCAGAACTCGGATCAAGCATCGATGAATGATGACGATGCAGTTTCGTTCTTTATCAGCGACCGATCCAAACCCCAGATAGGGTGTGAGTTTTGTTAAATTTTCCTCCCCCATTATTTTTCCCTATGATGAAGGTGGATTAGTCAATGAACGAAGTAATCCATGGTTCGGGTGTATTGCGGGTTGGGTTTATTCTATTTTAGTAGTTGTTATCGGATTGATACATGTTAGAATTTAATCATTCCCTCTTCATTCTTTAAATTATAACCTGGAAGCATCAAAGAAGACACAAACAAAGCCAATATAATTTAATTTTGGTTGTTCTTTTGCCTTGCCTTTATCCCTTCCTCATTCTTATATTATCATGTTTTCACGATCAGAGGATTGTGGCGTCTTAGATCTATGTCACAAAGATCTGGGTTAGGATCCAACCCCACGACGGTGCAAGGTGGAGGTCGTGTGAGGTGGTGGATGAAGGCTGAGGCTCCGACCATTTCAGGCAGAGTGTAATGAGGTGAGGCCGCTAGTGGGGTCGCTAGTAGTAGAGGTGGCATCGGGCCGGTAGGGCGGCCGAGCCAGGCGAACGTGACAAGACGGCTGCTGGCAGCGGAGGTGAAAAAATGACCGCTGGCAGTGGCGGAAACCCTCTATCTAGGTGGGACCATAATGGTGATGGGAAATGGTCTAGTGTGACCACATAGGTGAAGGGATAACAGTAGTGGAGTTTTGGGAAGTGACATGGAAGCTGCAGTGAAGCTGGAAACGCAGATTGAGCCGCATTGGGGGGAGAAACCGCAGTGGAGCCAGGGGTTTGTGCTAGAACGTGGGCCGACCACGTTGACGACCAGCTGTATTGACCGAGGGAAACTAGCTGGCATGTGGTCGGGTGACTGTGTGAGCTAGGGGCAGACACGGTCAGGGCGGGCCACATCCGGTGGAGCATGGATGGCCCGTGCGATGCAAGCCAAGATGGAGAGACTGAGCTACTTCGGGTGGCCTCGTCGGCTGGAATGCTCATCCCAACAGCCCAATGGGCCAAGGCCGTCATTCCGAGCTGGTTCAGGCCAACCCAGACTGACCGAGTCAGGTCGGGTCGACCTGACCACTTCAGACCCAGTTTTACTAAATTCGATGTATCTTTCAAACGAAAGTTCTATTTGATTATTTTTCTATAGGTTTTGGACCCTTGGGATGATGAGGTCCTTTTGAGATGTCTTGGTGTTCTTTTAGAATGGACCATTTTATGTGGAGAGTTTCCCTTGGTACTTTCCTTGAGGGTTCGGTACGACATTACATCCACTTCACTAGATAGTAATCCCCTCTAGAGTCTAGGTCCCAGATAGAGTTTTGGTATCCCTCCATGGGACTAGAGTGATCCTATATCACCCATGATGGAGTTTTATGGTAATTGCCATGAACTCCAAGTACATGGAATTAATCCTCTATCCATTGGGCCGTATCGATAGGGTTGTTGGTATCCTCGATGGAGGATCCCCTACATTACGAGCCACATCAGTAGGGTTGTTGGTATCCTCTAAGGAGGATACACTACATTGTGGGATAATACATACTAGGTTGTTGGTGTTCTCTAGTACGGTTCCCCTCTCTATGTATTATGATCCTTGACCAGTACATTCAATTTGGATAGGGACCAAATTATCTAGACCTCTTTACGAGAGTCTTTGATGACATCATAACATGAGGAGTATATTCTCCTGGAATGAGTATACCTTGAGTAGAATCCTTTGGGTAATGGTTGGTTATGATATCAAGACTCCATGTCTTAGAGGGGACAAATATCTTAGGGAAACTTTGTGATGTATTAAGACCAGGTGTTCTCTCAGATAATTTTGGTAGACCTTTTCTACATGATTACTATCAGATGGATTGAGGAGTGAGATATACCAGAATGAGTGTGCTATGAGAAGAACCATATGGATGGTAGTGAAGGAGACCTTGATTATTGGAATCCTTTATGAGTACACCTGGATGTTCTTGTTATATGTGTTGTAGACATATACCCGCGTTGAGATGACTGCTTCCTCTTAGTGATGTTTCTTTTTTGGACATTTACTTCATGTTTTGGGGTGTCCTACTTAGTATTGTTTTACTCACCCCTACATTGGATTTTCCCCCAAGTGTCATCTCTTGTGCATATGATTGATGCTTTGATAGAGTCCTTGGTAGACCAGATCCATGTGATGCTTAAAGAGACCCGACAGATGAGGTGTTCTTCTACAGCTTCAGACAGTTGTTCTGTACATACCCTTCAGGTAGGGTTTTCTATGGAGGAGTTCTAGGGACTTTTAAATTTTTACTTTTCCTTTTTGTTGGGCTCGTATTCTGGACCCATTTACTTTCAGTTTTCTACTATTTTACTCTATATTGGTATCTTAGTGGTATGCCTATTTTTTACTTAGTGTTTCTAGTTTTAAAAATTTTTCTTGGAGAGGTGTGTGTATACAAGTACTTAGGAAAATTTATCTCATTTGTGGGATACCCCTACTCAGTGATAATCACCATCCCTTAGACTATGGGAGGCGGGTTTGGGGTAGTCACGAAATGGGCCCCACTGGGAAGGGTCGTGATGGAGTGGTATCATAGGAGGTTAGTTCTATCTTAAGGACTAAGAGTCTATGTGTTTTGGTTTGGGGAAACAATGTTAAATGTTTAAAGTTTGGATTCCTGGTAAGGGAATCTAGTTTTGGTTGGGTGACCAACCAATCCATACACAAGGACCCTGAATTCTACTTTTCAACTCAGTACATGAAAACACTAATTATAGGGGAAAAATTATGGTTCATGAATCTTATAGGAATGGATTGTGTTTTCGATGTCCTTCTTGAGTCACATCACTAGGTATACTCTATTGACCATGGTACATCTTGTTTTACTTAAAGATGCTTCCACATAAAAAACCATCCAAGGTTCCACCATTTGATCATGAGGATGATCTACAAGGTAAAAAGATATCAGTACATATATTTGTACTAGAGAGAGAACCTACAGGTGGTGTACCATCTATACCACCACCTGTAGAGTAGAACATGGTACCCATAGTAATTGCAGATGAGATGCGTAGGAGGAGAAAACTTCACAAGTTTTAGTGATAGGGACCCCTCAGGTTTTGAGGTGAGCCTGAATCCCAGGTGGTTGAGGACTGGATTGAGGTGGTAACTGATTTTTCCATCCAGTCAGGTCACCAGCAAATCAGATAGTGGTCCTAGAGTCGAGTCTTTTACGTGGCTCGATAGGGCGATGGTGGGGTTTAGATTACCCGATCTTACGATGAGGTGACTCTTCCATGGACAGAGTTTGAGAACCTTTTTCATAGAAGGATTTATCACCTTATAAGCTAAGTTATACACATTTCCAAGAGTTTCTACAGCTCTGGAAGGAAAAAATGTCAATATCTGAGTATTCATTGAGGCATACCAATCTTTATAGGTACTCAATGAATACGGTACATAACAAGTTATTCAGGGGTCAGACTGTTGATCAAGATGTGTTTAGGGACATATGATCTAGCATTATTCCCCTCTACATTCCTACTTATGTTAGGGTTCTATAGAAAACCTTTTTGGTTGAAAGTCCCTTGGATGTGTTGATACAACCTGTGAATTTAAGTAGTGGGAAAGCAGGGGGAGAGACCTCAGGAGAAGGAATCCAATGTTATTATTAGAGAATTAATGTGCGAGACATTCCTAGAGGAGGTCCGAAGATAGGGGATCCATAGCTCAGGGATTATAGGGTGAGACCAGTTGTCATGTAGAGAGGCAATTATTTTCTTGTAACAGCTGGATACATCTCACTAAGGATTGTCCAGCCCTTTGTACTACTGGAAGAGGAACAATTGATGGGCCACTGAGTAAGATATAGTGACAGTAATATATGGATTTTTAGGGAATAAGATGTGGTAGAGGAGTTGGGAGAGTAGTATAAGGTGTTATACATTCCGACATGTTACCACCACTACCCCATGTGGTCTACACCAGGCTTAGGGAGGTGGAGGAAAAAGGAGGGTAGAAATGCATGCGGTCAAGGCATATGACCCAAGGTCTCCAAGAATAATTCCATGTTCAGTTTTTTTCTACTTTTAGCTTTCATATTAATAGATACATGTGCTAATCATACTTTATTGTCAGAAGTCTTTTTCAAGACCTAGAGTTTCTGGTTAAACTGTTTACTTGACTCCTATGTCTAGAGATACCTATGGGAGGAAACATGATAATAAAACTTATGCCGAAAGTGTGATATGACCCTTTAGGAGAGAGTTTTGGTTGGAACCTCTTAGTGGTAGCATCGAGGCCTTACGATGTCATTACTGGTATGGATTGGTTATCAACAGTCCATGGTCATATCGACTATTTTAGGAAAAGGGTGTGGTATGTATGCAAATATGGAATGAGGTTTTCATTGTTTAGAGAAAAAGGAAATCCAAGCAGTAGATGATGGAATAATGCATCAAAGGGTGTAGTCGATCACTCATGGGTTGAATATCCTTACCCTCAGAGTAGTATATGTTTTCATGTTTCCAGCAGTAGTGGTAGAGTACAAGGATGTATTCCCTGAAGATGTTCTAGGATTACCTCCCCATAGGGAGATAGAATTTTTCTTTATTTTACACCCTAGAATGAAACTGATATTAGCATCAGAATATCAGATGGCTTTTGTAGATCTTCATGAGCTAACGGGTCAATTAGAGGACTTATAAAGGAATGGATTAGTAAGAACTAGTGTTTGAGGTTATGTGTGGATTACCAATACTTTAACTAGGTGACCATGGAGAATGAGTATCCACTACAAATGGTCGATGAACTCTTAAATCACTTGAGATAGAGGACATGTCTAGAGTTCCTCTAGTACTATGACTAGGAGATTTTCTATGTTCTTGGGAAGGGGAACGTGGAACCATATTCCCTTAACAAGAGATCTCGTTCGCAGTTACTGAATAAGGTATCAGAGTATTTGGCCTCATTATAGATATCCTTTATGGATGGATATGGAGAAGATTACCTGAAGTCGATGGTTTTCACCTATCCACTCTTACAGCATGGTAGGGATGCATGGCTTATGGATGATCAATGTGAGGATCTACATGCTCAAATGTACACAGGGCATTTCCATGATGGATATTAAAAATGTGGAGAGGACACTCTTCTTTTCAGAGGGAACATGATGATACTAGTGGCATTGGGAGAGGAAGTTATGATATAGTTTAGGAATACCCTTTAATGGTACATATAAGTGTGAAAATGATGTAACAAGACATCTAACATCATTTTGGTGGCCAAGGATGAAGAAGGAAGTTGCAGAGTTTGTGTCTCAATGCCTTACTTTCTAAAAAGTGAATGTTGAGCATCAGGTTCCAGTGGGTTTAACTCAACCCCTTGAGGTGTTATAGTGGAAGTGGGATGAGATATCGATGGACTTCAGGATGTGTTTACCATGTATGTAAAGAGGACATGATGGAATCTAGGTGATAATTGACTGACTCACCATGATGGCCCACTTCTATGTTTTTTGGAGTAGAGTTTAGTAGAGATCTTGGGATGCCTCTACATACAGGAGATAGTTCTAATTTGTGGAGTCCCTTAGATGATAGTTTCATATCATGATGATCACCTTACATCCCGATATTAGAAGGGATTGCAGGAGGTGATTGGGCATGATCTACACTTGAGCACAATGTTTTACCCATAGACGAATGACAAGACTGAGTGGACCATTCAAGTTATGGAGGGAATTATATGGGATTTCATGTTAAAGTTTTGGCCACAGTTTGGAGGATCACCTACCTATGGTGGATTTTGAGTACAACAACATCTACCCTCCACAATCAGTATGACACCATTCGAGCCTTGCTACGGGTGATGCTGCAGGTCACCACTTTATTGGAATGACCCAGGAGAGTTAGCACTCATGGGATTAGAATTGGTGTAGGTGACTAATGATAAGGTAATGATCATCCAGGAGCAGATGAAGACTACATAGAGACATCATAAATCTTATGCTGATAGGAAATAGAGGAATTTGGAGTTCATGGATGGAGACCATGCATTCCTTCAAGTCTCTCCCTGATGTGGGATATAGAGATTTGGCCGGGATGACAAGCTATCTTTGAGGTTTATTATCCCTATCTTGATATTATGTTGAGTTGGAGAGGTGGCGTACCGCTTGGATCTACCCCCGTAGTTGGACTGGGTACACGATGTCTTCCACAAGTCTCAGATCAGGAGATACGTTCATGATTCATTGTACTTCATAGATTGGGGTGAATTTTGCAGAGTACCTGGTAGAGATTTAGGACCTATAGAAGAAGATCCTTTGTGGGTTGTCTATTCCTTTGATGTGTGTTCAATGGAAAAATGGGAATCTCTAGGAGATCACTTGGGGGTAGGAGGCTCAGATTCAGGCTCAGTACCCAAATATTTTTGGGTGTCCTTTGTTTTGGATTTCAGGGGTATAAATCCCTAAGGAAGGGAGAATGTAATGAGTCATATTTTTCTAATTTTTTTAAAAAATTTCAGGGACAATTCTATGACCATGATTGGAGATGACATGAAATTCCGAGGCCCAGTGTTCTCGAAATGATTCAGCGAAAAATGTTATGTTTTTAATAGCACACGTGAGATATTTTCCTAAAAAAGTTTAATAACTTATAAATGGGTGCTTATATTAGAAATCTGGGGGCTCCTCTAATCTTAGAGTAGTGGATTTACCCAAGGCACGACTTAACTTTAGTCGGTGTGGGTTTTCTGTGAAAAAACCCTAAAATAGAATAACCATAAATAAAATAATTAAATAAATTTATTTTATTATTTTAAAATCCTAATAACTCATAAATGGTAACTTGAATTGGAAATATGGGACAACAGTTGAGTTTTTAAGGGGATGTTTTCCTTAGGTAAGGCCTAACCTCAGATTATGCAGATGAGATGGAAAAGATAGTTTTTGGATGTTCACGTCATTAATATATTTTAATAAAAATATTTTATCTAACTTTATGTGATGACACAACAAAAATTTCCTTTTTTAATAAGCCTTGTCAAAAATCCATGGTTATATCCACAACCTTTAAGTTTCCTAAAGGCAAGGAGAAGGAGGCTATCTCACCAGTGATGGAAGATTAGAGGTTGGAACTCGGATCAAGCATCAATAAATGACAACAACGTAGTTTCGTTCTTTGTTAGCGACCAATCAAAACTCTAGATAGGCTGTGAGTTTTGTTGATTTTTCCTCCCCCATTCTTAGTCCCTATAATGAACATGGATTATTTGATGAACATATTAATCCATGGGTTATACATATTTTTAGTTGGTTCTATTCCATTTCGAGAGTTGTTATAGAATTGATACATGTTAGAATTTAATTATTCCCTATTTGTTCTTTAAATTATAACATGGATGGGTCAAATCTGACATGAATGGGGCCAAGATCCTTCCATTTTGGGAGTTCATGTGCCTTACCATTATCCCTTACTCATTCTTAGATTCTTACATTGTCACAATTAGAGGATCGTTGTGCCTTAGATTCGTGGAAAAATGATCCGGGTTGGGATCCAACCCTACAATGGTGAAAGGTGGCGATAACATGAGGTGGTGGTTGGTGGTGGAGACTCTGACCATTTCAGGTGGAGTGCGATGAGGTGAGGATGCTGGTGGGGCGGCCAGTGGCAGAGGTTCCACCGGCCCGACAGGGTGATCATGCCAGGTGGACACAACATGACGACCTCTAGCAGGGTGACCGACCACCAACAGGGCAGCTAGTGGTGGTAGAAACCTGTAGTCTAGGTGGGACCATGATGAAGATTGGACATTTTCCAGCGGGACAACATTAGTGAAGGTCCTGTAGCAGTGAAGCTACATGAAGCAATATGGAATCCATGATAGGAGGTTGTAGATGAGCTGGCGATGTGACCAAGCCGCGTCAGAGGGAGAACCCATGATGGAGTGGTAGGTGTGTACTGGAATGTAGTCCGAACACATTGAACACATCGACTGGCCGTGTTGACTAGGGGGAGTTGGTTGGCACACGGTCAGGTGACCATGTTAGCCAGGGGTGAGCACGGCTAGGGTGGGCCATATCCGGTGGAGCAGGGTCGACCGACGTGTGGGCTGGGTCGGAGAAAATGGGATGCCTTGGGCAGCCGATTAGGCTGGACTGCTCGGCCTAGCAGTCCAATGGGATGGGATGGTTTAGGCAGACCTAGACCAACCGGGTCGAGTCGGGTACGCTAGATCAGACCGGGTCAGGTCAGCCAGACCGGGTCGGGGGGGGGGGGGGGGGACCTGACCAGTTCAGACACCTTTTCACTAAATTTTCCGTAACTTTCAAACAGAAGGTCTATTTGATGACCTACATATGGTGTTGGGACAATTAAGATGAGAAAATTCTTTTGAGATGGCTTGTTGGTTTTTTAGTATGGGCTTGTGTAGGTGGCGATTTTTCCTTGGTTCTTTCCTCTAGGGTTCTGTATGACATTAAGTCTACTTCACTGGATAGTAATCCCCTATAGAGGCCATGTTCTAGGTAGATTTGTGGTATCCCTCATTGGGACTAGAGTGGTCATCTACCACCCCTGATAGAGTTTTGTGGGAATTTACGTGACCTAAAAGTGCATGACTTTAATCCTCTATCTAGGGGATGTATCGATAGGGTTTTCAGTATCCTCGATGGTGTATCCCCTATGTTACAAGTCACATCAGTAGGGTTGTTAGTATTCTCTGAGGAGGATCCCCTATGTTGTGGGATAATACAGATTGGGTTGTTAGTATTCTATGGGAAGGATCTTTTCTATATATATTATGATCCTTGACCAATATGTTCAATTTGGATGGGGAACAAATAAGTGGGACCTCTTTTTGAGAGTCTTCGATGATAGAATAGCACAATGAGTACGTTATCCTAGAATGAGTGTGCCTCAAGAAGAATTCTGTGGATAATTCTTGGTTTTGATATCTAGACTCCATGTCTTAGGGAGACTAGATGTCTCTAAGAAACTTCATGATGTATCAAGGCCACACGTTCTCTCAGATAATTTTGGTATACCAGTTCCATGTGCTTACTATCAGATGGATCGAGGAGTGAGATCTCCCTAAACAAATGTTCTATGAGTGGAACCATATGGCTGGTAGTGTAGGAGACCACGAGTCTTGAAATCCATTATGATTATACTTAGATGTTCTTGTTATATGTGTTGTATAAATATACCCACGTTGAGATGACTATATCCTCTTAGTGATGTTTTCTTTTGTGGTCCTTTAATTCGTGTTTTGAGGTATCCTACTAAGTATTTTTTACTCACCCCTACATGAGCTTTTCATGCATGTGTCATCTCTTGTGCAGATGATCAACACCTTGATGAAGTCCTTGGTAGACCGAGGGTAGGTGATGTTTAAAGAGACCAAAAAAATGAGGTGTAATTCTGACGCTTCAAACAACTATTATGTACCTACCCTTTACGTAGGGTTTTCTGTGGAGGAGTTCCAAGGAATTTTACCTTTTTTACTTTTCCTTTTTGTTGGGCTTGTATTCTGGACCTGCTTAATTTCAATATTATACTATTGTACTCTATGTTGGTATCTTAGTGGTATGCCTGTTTGTTTACATAGTGTTTTTAGTTTAAACACTTTTTATTGGAGACATGTTCATGTGTACAGGTACTTAGGAAAATGCCTCCTATTTTTGGGAAATGTCTAATCGGTGCTAGTCACCTGCCCCTGGCCTATGGGAGTTTATTTTGGGGTAGTCAAGGTACAAGCCCCACTGGGATGGGTCGTGAAACCCCCTAAACTTTATCTTTATCACATGTAATTCATATATATTATGTATATATTTCCACTAAATATATACCTATTATATCTTTTCTTTTTAATTTCTAGGGTTATACATGTTTTATCATGTTCCCTTTTAAATCATTTCTCTAAAGCATTTCTGAATGAAGAAAAGTTTTCAATTTATTATTACTTTTAATGTTGAAATATTATAGAGTTTTTTTACATTCTATTATTTCTAAAAATAATTTATAATCTATAGAAAACCATTATGGTTCATTTCTCTTTCAATGGAAAACACCAAGCACTTAACTTCTTTGAATATTTTTTACTAATTTTTTAAAACATCATTTAAGGTGTTCATGTTTATACATACTTCTCCACACCAATTTTATTAATTTATCATTCCTAGAACTTTATATTCATGAAATATTTTTTTTTAATAAAATAGGAATTTATAAAATAACTTATATAATTATTATCTTAGTAATATTTATATTATACAATTTAATTATTATTTGAGATAATATTATGTATCCTATTTCAATTTCATGGGTTTTTCTAATGCTTATGCCTTATGATTGATTTCATTATGTGGAATAATATGAATATCCTTATTATTATGTGATAGTTGGGTCCACATTTATATATATCCCTCCAATGAATTGGGTAATGTTTTCCATTCATGAGATACCATGTATAGTGCACAATTAGTTATCCTTGAACACCATGTTATGTTTTCGTGGTTGTAAGCCTCATCTTTTGTTTATGATGTCATGTTTTATGTTGTTAACACATTATAAATATTCCATGATCTATAATATTACCACCATTATGCCATATTTTCATTTTATTATGAATGACATTATTTTTCTATGAAATTAAGTTATACATCTCAACTTATACGTTTGACTCTATTATATGTTTTCTTCTTTTACTGAGATTTATATATGTCACTTTTCTTTTTTATTTCCCACAGGTATCCTATGAAAAATTAAAACTTGAAATGGATATAAGAGGACATTATAGATTCTAAAATAAGGATTATTTATTTATTTTTTCATATTAATGTATTATTTATATAAACTTCATATGATAATAGACTTATTTATTTTTTGTTTAGTTTTAATGAATTATATGTTAAATATCATTTCCAAATATACATATATGACTCAAGAGACTATATTTATAATCAAATAATGATCTTGTTATTTTTTGGACCAAATTTATAGAAACTAATGGGAAATAAACCTTGAAAAAACCTTGATTGAAACTAAGATATAATTAATCAATGATATACATGAAACTTATTAGATATTCATTTGAATTTATATAGTGTCAATTTTATATGAATATTAATTTGAGTATTATTATCCCTAATTTTCCTATCATTTAGTAAATGGAAATAAATGTTATAAATTATATCAAAAAACAATGTGATAGGAAATGTACCAATTTCCCAAATGAGATTCCAAATATAAAGGGAGTGGGAGCTTATATACTCACATAAGTACTTATATAAGTGACTCATGTTATATATAATAACATAAATCATGTGAAAAAATATTCTTATCTCAATAAAAAACTTGTTTCTATTGTGTTGTTTATGTGAAAGAGACTCCCATTTTTACCATATAATCTAATCCCCTGTTCTCTAAATAATGGATTAATTCCACCGAAAATATATTCTCTATCCTCCAATTCTCTTAGAAATAAAGGGTTTTTTTTCATCTATCTCATAGAGAGAGAATCTGATCAGTGGTGGACACTAATCAGGATTATGAAACCCAAGGAAAACATTGAATCAAGGGAGTGGTATAAATTCAATAAAATATTTTTCAGTAAATATTTTCCCCACACTATACACTATAAAATGAATATGGTGTTTAATAGACTCATGAAATTAGAGTATGAATCAAGTCATTCATATATACCAAACTTCAAAAGTCTTGAAAGGCATGCCTCTATCATTTTCATTGACCCTAAAATTAATCTGGACCACCTATTTATTTGTTAAAATCTAATTTAACAAAAATCATTAACAATTTTAGAATTCAAAATCTATTAGGAAATATTTTGATTTCCCATTACTACTGGAGATTATTTATTCTTAAGGTTATCATGGGGCTATATAAAAAATATTTTTAAATTTTAGAGGATCAATGGGTTAATATCACGAAGGGATAAAAATAAAACTAACCACATTTTATAATCACCAGAATGATTATCCAAGAAACAGTCTTAGGGGAATAAAGAGATGTTATATGTGTATAAATTATGGGAATCTAGCTAATTAATGTCAAATAGAGTTTTTAAAAAACTAATATGTTGGAATAATGGAGGAATCTAATCAATCATCTATATATGGTCTAATGTTTCACTTACAAGGATCATGTACACTTAAAAACATGGTGTAAAAATACAAGGGCTATCGAGGATAACTTATAAAAAATGCTCTAAATACATGAGAGAAAATAAGGTCTAATGATATCACTAATGTAATAGTGGATCATAAATGGTAAGTAGTGATTAGTAAATTTTTTATTCATTCATGAATGAATAATTTTTTATTTTAATTTGGTTGTACACACCGTTTTCTATAATGAAATTTTAGTAGACATTTTCAAACACCGACTCAAGACATGGAGGATGGATTATCGATAAGGAATCCATATGGTTTAATTTTTGAATTATAAAAATATACTCTAGTTATTTTTTTTGTGATTAATATACTAAAAAACCTAGATATAAATTATATAAATGAATTTTATATTATACCAAGAATGGGATGGCTATCTTTATATAGAGACAACATCAAATCTTAGGAGAAGGAAACTAATTTCCATTTTCCAAATCATGATATGATTCTATACAAATGTAAATATAATGGGGAATAATCTTTAGATAATCCTTTTAAAGAATCATATTAATTTCATATGAGGATCATTATACTTCTAAAATCATTAAGGAAAAGGTGAGGATCACAATTGATAACATGCACATAGTGAGTGTATAGTGACCCATACTTTTCATACATAGATATTACAACTTATTTGATGTATAACCTTTACATAACCTAATGACACATTATAAAATCATATTGGTGTAGTGTCTTTGCAGTATTGGATATTTAAATAGCTAGTTCATAAGTAAACTACATCATCTCCGACAAAGTTCTTCATAATAAGAACCCTTCTTATACAAATCACACTTTATACCTCTATTCATAACTTGAATAAAAGAAATATAAGAAAGGGTGAGATCTAATTATTAGTAATATTAATCAAGGAATATTGTATTGATTACATAATAATAACATGAGAATAAGGGTATGAGAACACGAGCTTAACATTTGAAATCCATACCCAACTTATCATATATCATAAACTATAATCCTAGAATAAATCATGGTAGTTCATAAGATATGAATAATAATGTAATCATAGAACATGATCCATTAGTATGTAAAATAGGAATAATACATAAATTTTTTTTCTATACACATAAGCATAGAAAATCATTTTCTTTTTATTATATGATAACTACTAACAATATTATAATGGATTGGGTTCACTTCCCAAAACATATTATTAGTTATGTTTCACTCCAAATACTATCATAATAGACTATTTTCACTCCATAAACCATCATATTAGTTAGAGTTCAATCCCAAAGATTTAATAATAGATAAATTTCCTTACTAAACTGGGTTCATTCCCTATTACAGTACTATTTATCTCATGAGATATTAATATTTACCCAATGAATTAAAGAGATATATAAATATGGGTCCACATTTAATGTAATGGAAATTATAAAGATGTTATCAAAAAATGCATAAATAATTCATCATATCATAAAATGTGAAAATGAAATAGGTTTCATTGAAATTTTATCATGGTATAACCCATGGAGAAGAAACAAGTTTCATAAACATTTCACAAATTCATCATAGCATTACTGATGAAAAAGAAATGTGTTTCATAAGATTATTTTCATCATAATTATAATCCATCTAGATAAATAATAAATGTTGTATCATTGTATAATATCCTCAGTAAATATTAGGTAACATCAAATGATGTCATCATCGATGAAAAATGACTTTAGAAGATCACTTGGAACATTTATTGAAGAACATAAATTTTTATCCTAGAAATCAATTATTTAAAACATAAAAAATTGAAAATATTAAACAATACATTTTACTTATAAATAACTATGAAAAAATTTAATATAATCATTAAATAATAAATAGTTCATGATGGTGGGGGATTTTTTTCATGTCGTGTATGTTACAACATTGATTTCTTTTACATTATTAACCAATAGTCAAAAGAACCTCGTTTTTAAAATAAAGTTATTTTCATTTTTAAAATGAAAAGAAGATTGAATTTATATATTTTTGTGAAAAGTCAATAATGGGTTGAAATTTAATTAAAAAATAATATAATAATTTTAAAAAAATTCTTTTAATCGTTTTTAGAGAATATTGACTTATAAGAAAAAAGATTTTCAATTGAAATGAGAAATAAAATCAGGTTTTCCTTAAAAATAATATTTCAATATAATGGGTACATAAAGTGAGGAATTTAAAATTAAAAAAATTATTCTCTATAATATCCCATGTATAATAAAATTCATGTGATTCATGAGAGGTATACCATAAAATTTCATCTTCAGAACTTAATCATTAAATGTCTCGATAAACAATGAGATTGTATCACAAAGCGCTTACTGCTTTGGTACCTTTTGAATCATCACCCAAAAGTATGAATAAATTTAAAGCAAACATTAAATATCATGAAAATACAAGATTTCAAAATATAACATATCAAATAATACTACTTATACATCATAATAAAAGATATGTGCGTAACATGAAATATGTATCAAAGAAGGAATTTTGAGATGATTAACCCTTTCTTCAAGTCTCATAAATATTTTTTTGAATTTTAAAATAATTTATAATAAATATAAATATATTATAATCATAATAAATAACAATAATTATATCTATCATACTGTTTATGTTTTACTTTTTATATCTTATCACCCATTTATTAACAATTTGTTATAAAAATATCTGTTTTGGGTTATAAATGTTTTTTTCATACATGTTTCGGTATGATATTATCTATAATTCTATATTGATCATGGTTCCATAATTTAAATAATTTAAATAATGATATAAATATAAATATATTCAATATATATATATTTAAATTCATCCATAAAAGGTATAGATTGAAAAATTAATTACACTATTCATAGAGACGGTAGGCCGTATAGAAGCTTAAACACTGTTTCTATTTTTTATGGATGAAAAAATAAAGATAAATAATAATTATACTTATAAAAATAATAATTATTTAATATATATCCTTAAATATTCATTAAATATATCCTTTTTATAATCTATGTCAATATAAATTGAAAAAAATATATAATCAATTCATAGAGATGGTAGTGCACACATATGCATGAGTGACGTTATCATTTTTGAAAAGATAGAAAGGTATAAATGCAGATTAGATATTATAATTACAGAATAAAATTTATTTAATAAATATCATATATATATATATATATTAATCCCATTATATTAACTATCCCTAAAATATGGGTATTAAAAATGAATTTCATCGCTACGTGGAGATGGTACACCATACATACGCATGAGTGAAACATTCACTCCCCATTTGAGATAAAATAGGAATAATAAAGGTGATTTTATAATCATAATTAAATTAATGTATATTTGGGGTATTGAATTTATTATTTTATTAATAATACATCAGATTTGGAGGAGGTATAAGAATAAAAAAATTGAAATATTCAAGGTAAGATGATTACCTCTTTTTGGTAGGCCTCTTCCAAGTCCCTTATTACTGACCCTTGGAATGAAATTTTAAGAATAACATAACCTATAATTCAAGTATAGGGAATTTGAGAAGATAATTTTTTGTGGTATGGTCAAGATAGATAGCTTAATGTAATGTAAAGAAGAGAATATTGGGGTACCTTTTTACAAGTGAGGAGAGGAGAACTCCTAAAATTTTATAAAATATTAAAACATAATGAATTTATTCTCAAGAAAAATTCATAGAAATGGATTGAGATTAAATTATATGGTAGGATATGGTTGAAATATAATCAAATAGTAAATTTTAGATAGGTTTATGTGATATTTTAAACCTTATCTTTTGGTTTAACCCTGAAGTTAACCAAATTTGACCTTAACCACAATAACAACTCTTTCAAAGACAAAGGGTTTCAATTTTACTTATATGTTGAATATTGACTCATAAATAGACATGGGATGATAGTTTTGAACATATATTATCCATATTGTCTGCTTTCAGAATTTTTATGATTTTTAAATAATTTATTACAATATTATTTTCAGAAAAAAATCAGTAGTGTCATTTTTAACACAATTTATATAATAATATTTTAATAGAATTCGAATATAATCCTTTAAAATATCCCTACTATGACATATATATCTACAAAATTATTAGAACACAATAATTCATCCAAATTTTATTTGTAACATCTGCCAATCTGGCACTCTCTCACGTGGCCAAAATGAGTTGGTTACAAGACCTCAAGCATGCCTCCCCATATACCAAATGCTTTTGACTAGTAGCAGGGGTGTGATAAGGATATTGGGGAGACTATACCCCATAGTTAAAGAGTTACAATATAGTAGAATAATAATATAACAAAAAATATCAGAGAAGTGGAAATAATATAAAAATACAATACAACAGAAAAACCCAATAATTAAATCCTGTTGAATAATGAAATAAATAATTAAGAACTAATGTAATTCCCCAATTATATGTAACTAAATATCATGCTAGAACTAATAAAAATAAAAATACTATTAGCCTTAAATAAATACTTAAATGTCCTTAGTCTCGAGACCCATTTTGGTACCATCTCCAAACTCCAGCCCATCTATCAAGAAAAAATCAATATCAAGATCCATTACCCTTATCAAAATCTACATCCATATAATATTATCGGGTACCAAAAAGTGGCCAAAGTAAGTTGTGAGTATAACTCAGTAGGTCGACACCACCATGTCTAAACATAAACAATATGATAATATGTTCATGCAATAATTCAATAAAAATGTGTGTCAATTAATTAAATAATTAAATTAATACCACATCAACTTGTTTTGGCACCATGATAAGATATCTCTAAGCATGTCTCATGACCATTCCAACCCTAACCATATAACCATCGTAAAACATAACCTAGTTCGACACTGTGATATAATGTCTCAGAGTATGTCTCATATCCATGCGAACTACAACCATACGTCCATGGTATAAATCACACAAATCTAGGTCAATCCCACTATATAAAACTTTAAACAATAAATTAGGGCCAATCATGGTGTATAATCATTAGAACATATATCAGGTCTGAGTACGTTGTTTAAGAATTACAACATATATTAGGTCTAGGTTCGGTATATAATCATTTCAGCATGTGTCACTAGGAATATCCTTCTATATAAGAATTACAACATTAAATAATGGGAATAGCTCACTATATAAGTATTACAACATGAATCACTAGGCATATCCCACTATATAAGAATTACAACAAGGATATCCCAATATCATATCATAAATCTCAATGATTAATTATGAAAATTACAATTTAACTATAAATTACACATTTCTTTTATCATTTAGTTATAAACCAATGACATGTCAATCATTTCAATAATATAGCCAAGACAATGTGAATCTATATCAAGAAATCAACCAAAACTCATGTCATACTAAAAAAATTCAAGCCATTAATAAATTCATTTATAATAAAGTGTTTGATCACCCAAATGGTAGACATAAGCTAGGCCATAAACAATTGGATCCAAATGTATTCCAAAGAATAAATAAATTCATCATTTATTTAATTTAGGTAGAAATTATGCTGGTTCAATTGGGATATTTCACATAATATTTAATTAAATAGACTATATGGTTAAGGTTTAAAACCCATACCTTAAACCGATGATTAATGAAACACTTCAAAAGGATAACACCAATGAGGAAGAAAGTGAAAAATATCACAATAAGAACCTAAAAAAACCCACATTAAGATCACAACCAAAATTGTTCTAAAGATTCCACCACCAGAACAGAGAACAATATAAGAGGAATAGAAAACCAAATCCAAAGACCTACTAGGGATCAATAACACAAAAAAGATTGCTGTAAATGAGTAAAGGCTTCCAAAATTACATGGGAAACCTTCTAGGGATGAGAAGAGGAAACTAAACATGGGTGAAACCAAAAATTATCCAGATAGAAATTTTAAAACTGCTTCTTAGGATTTTATAGGGTGTGTAATTCTTTTACACATAGTGTATTTATTTTTATAGGGATGCACCAAAAAAACCGTTACCTTAGGGTAATATTTACCCCGATCGACTATTACATGACATGAATGGTTTACACGAAGTGTAACTATTTAATCCCCTTTACTAGTTAAAAACTTGTGTTTGGAGGGAGCTACATGTCATGCAACATATACATGGTGTGCAATCCCCAAAGAAACATTATTTCATCCCAATTACTTTATAAGAGTCCGAACCACCTCAAAAAGATTCCAAATCATGGAAAACCCTTGTAAAACCATTTAACATGTTTATATACAAACTCTATTAATTCAAAAAAACATACTTCCCTAAAATTTAGGTCATTTTCCCCAACAAAGGATCTCCACCCAAAAACAAGACTTATCCACAAAGGCTTAAAGAAAAAGAAAAACCCAATGAAATTTATTTAACAAAAAAATTCAAAGAGAGATGTAACTTGAAAATGTTGGGATCTTACAAATGCCCCTATATATAAAATCTTATCCCCAATATACTCAAAACGTCACTGTGGGGTATTTATAAACATGTATAGACATAATGATCTCATATCATACTCCCTTTCCTATCTCTCCTATTGACAACACCCATGCTGCCACTACACTCAAACTAGAGTTATAGTCCTACCTTAGAGATACCTCTCACTAGGGTCCACAATCCATATTATATTATCCTTAAAGGACTCATAGACACTAGTCTATACATCCTCGACATCCACTGAAGGATAAGGGTCCATATAATATCTCTAAATTTATAACACATGAAACACATCATTCATGGAACTGCAGCGCTATGGAAGTTATAATTGGTATTCCACTATACCGAACCTATCCTCTATCTAAAATGGATCAAAAAACCTGGGTGATATCTTTCCCAGTTTATTGATATATAATTTCCCCAACCCAGGTGATACACAAAAGAAAACATGATGACTAACCCCAAACTCTGGAGGTCATCTTTGATAGTCAATGTAGGATTTTGAACTTCTATAAATAGTCACCAACCTCCTCTTGATAGAAATATCCTGCATGACACTATTCCCAAAAAGTACTGACTCACCTATCTCTAACCAACAAAGAATAGAAAAACATTGATTTTCATACAATGACTTGAAAGGTTCCATATGGATTGATGCTTGTAAGATGTTATTATATGAAAATTTCATGAGTTCCATATTCTTCTCACATGAAACACCAAAATAAAAAACATAGGCTCATAACATATCCTCTAGATCCTAAACAGTTCACTACCGTTTGTTTGAGGATGATAGGATATACTCAAAAAACCTGTGATCCCAATTCTTTCTGAAGTTCCTGCTATAATCATGATCTGAGACAAGAATCTATTTCTGAAATGATACTCCTTAGAACACCATATAGCCAAGATACCCCATGCATGTTAGGAATACCCATATCATCAACTATGATAGTCTCCATGATAGGAAAGACGTGAGATCCCTTTATAAGTTGATCTATAATCACCCATAAAACATGATTTGTATAGTTTTTCCTAGGTAATACTATCACAAAATCCACAGTGACATCATCCCATTTCAACTCATTAATGTGAAAAGGATGCAAAATTCTATTCGATCCCTGATGCTTGTATTTCACCTTCTAACAAGTGAAACATCATGCCATCAAGCCTACTACCTCTTTATTCATTCCTGACCACCAGTAATATATATAGATATCACAATAAATCATTTTCAAACCAGGATGTATTTCCCATCTAGTGGCATGAAACTCTCTCATCATATCCTCATGCAAGCCTTTAGGAACCAATACTCAGTCATAGAAAAGAATATAATTTTCATTGCTAAGAGACCACCCCAGTGGTGTCTCCCCACTATATATTATTTCACTTATAACAAAAACCTCAGGATCAGATAACAAATATTTCTTAATCATGTCCAAAATAATGAGTATAAAGGATGTCAATGTCAAAGATACTCATCCATGATACTTCTATAGATCTAGATGCATGTATTTAAAGATTAAAATCATCTGCTAGTCTTCATAAGACTCATACACTACCTCTATCTGTGTCTTCTGGCACAAAAAATCAGAAAAAATGTTTCCCTTTCCCAGTGTATAAGCCAATTCAACATCGAAATAATATAAATACTTGTCTGATCTCCTCTGCTGAAGGATCTAGTACCATTGAGAAAATATGTAACTAATGCACTTGTGTTCTCTGTATACCAAAAACCTATCACCCATGAGATAATCCCTCTAGCATCTCAGGGAATTTACTACTACTACTAACTCCAAATTGTGAGTTAAATAATTCCTACGATGTTTTCTTACCTATCTAGAGCTATAAGAAACAACTCAATCCTCCGACATCATGGTTGATCTGAGTCAAACTCCTGAAGAATCAAAGTACATGGTATATGAATTACCAAACATAGATAATTTGGGTATAGGAGAAGAGGTCCGCCTTAATTTAAGATCATGAAAATCACTCTTGCAAGTATCATAACGATTAAAAATAACATCTTTTTGGTTAGCCCTGACATCAACGATGACAGATGGGGTAAGTCCTAGATAAAGTTCCGATAAAAACCTGATAAACATAGAAATATATGAATTTTGAATACATTCTTAGTATTATATCAAGATACAAGTATAATAACTTTATCTCATTCCACTGACATTCTATCCTCTGAGATGATATGTCCCAATAAGTACATTTTATCAATCGACAAACTACATTTGGTTATCATATTCTGAAGCAATTATCTCCCAATATACTCCTGATGATGTCAATATATTGGGAATGATTGTATTTTGATTTGGAATAAACTAAGTTGTAATAAAAACCCCACCATAAAATGATCTAGGAAAGAATTAAAGATCCAATTTATCAAGTCCATGAATACCACTGGTGCATTGGTCAAACCAAATGATATCACTATGAAATCATACAATCCATACCCAATCCTAAAATCTGTCCAAGTTATGTATGATTTTCTAACCATCAATTGGTGATATCCATATCTCAAATAAATATTGTGGAATAATTCAACACCTCTCAATTGATTGAAGAGATTTCCAATGCAAGGATACAAATTCTTGATTGTTATCTGGTTCAACCACTGATGATCCATGTATAAAAATAAGGTACTATCACCCTTCTTGGTAAAAAAGAACTAGAAAACCCCATGAGGATGTACTAAGATGTATGAAAACTTTAGATTTTGGATCTTCCAAATGAACTTTCTACCCCTGAAGCTTTGTTGGTGTCATTCTATAAAGTGGGATAGAAACTAGCTCTGTCCTCAACACCAACTCGATCATGAACATGATCTCTCTCTCTCAGGTAGTAATCCAAAGAACTCATCTAGAGATACATCTTGAAAATGGTCTACCACTGGAGGAAAATAAGCATTCTTCATTCAACAATCATATAAAGCAAACCAACTATTTGAACCATGAGACAATCCAATATGCAATGAATTGGTCCTTCATGACTAGCCTAAAGACCGCAAACACCTTGGTGAGAATAACTACCTACTTCTATAATTATAATGTATAAAATCCTATGGTAACAGTTGATATGTTACCAATAATGAAATATCTAATACATACCATGAATCAAATAAAAAACTATCATTTTCAGCATAAACGGTTCCCAAAAGAAACGGTAACCACCAATCTATAAAGAATACTCTTCGCAACATTTGATATTTTATGAACACACTCCCAATGGTTTATCGATGGTAAACATAATCCAAAATTTCATCATATAAGCCCAAAACATTTATAAAAAGAGAAGATAAAAATGAGTGCAATTCTCCCATATGAAACAAAACACAATCAGGGGTTGGTGATACAAGAATCATACCTCTAATAGTAAAAGGTACTGCATCCATAATAACTAGAGTAGTCTACATAATGTGTAGTTGACTAGACCCTCTAGCATGGGATCCATCTTGACTCCCTTGAGCTATTCCCTATTCCTGGTAATACCCTCTTACACTAGGGTTCCACATCCCTTTCCATGAACAGAAAATCCTGTGGAACTCCAGCTACCTGCTTACTGAGGAGTAGCAGATTCCTTCTTATACTTCGATTCCTATCCTAATCAACTTCGATTTCTTTACTGATGAATTCCCCTATAAAACCTCTATAGGTGGCCCAATCTTCTATAAGAACAACACTCCAAATAAGGGTACAAAAAATGAGGCCGCTTCTGTCCCATCGTTCTACATGTATAGAACTATAATAGAGCATGATCCTAATATGAATTTTCACTACCCTGACTGCTCTTTCAAGTATTTCCTTAGATAAAAATACTATAGTGATTCTTTTTTCCACTAGAAGGAGAATTCCTAGTTCACCCTTTTGAAATAGTCTGGCCATTTCTTGGGGCCTCTCTTAGATTCATTTCCATGATGAGTTCCTGATTCATCACATCCAAAAAGCATCTCATAAATAACATGTTCACCTATAAACTAATAGCATAGTGAATAACATCCTAAAAATATCTCTCCCTTGATATCTAATTATCTTACAAAGATAGCATAAAACATTATAGATCAATGAAATTTTTGGCGTAGTCCATCACTAAAATTAACCCCTTTGTCAGGTGTATGAACTCATGAGACTTATAATCCCTCAATGTATCATGATTTTAATTTATTTTGAAATTAATTTATAATTACATTCAACATATCTCATCATGCTGTCCAAATTTCTCCAGAATATTCCACCAATGATTAGCTGGTCCACAAGGAATATATGCATAAATCTTCACTTCTATTGGAAGGAGTCTCAATATTCTTAAAGATCTTCTGGAATAGCTCAATATAGAACTTGGATTCCTAGGGGAATCCCTCAATAGTTAATTTCATAAGATGCTGCAACTTGAAATCTATCATCATCTTAGGCATCGATGAAATAGTGAAAAAATTATCCCTTTACATCGATTGCATAACCCTTAGGAAGTTGTCATGAATATGAACATACATACAATCCTTAGGATCAGTAGTAAGATATTAATTAGCTATATTAGGATAATTCTTATTTCCACTCTCTTGATACTCAACTCCCAGATGATGAGGAGAAGTTTTCTCTATAATAGAAAAACAGTCCTTAAAACACTAGATATAAAAAATGTCAACCTCAACAAGTGAAAATAACTGAGAACTACTACTCTGGGTCTCTCTAAATATTTGATACAAGTGTTTTAGCATGACATAGTAGTTAATTTCATTTGATTTAGTATATATAACAAGTATATTATATCACAATTCAAACAAGAAGGTATATATCACATGCAATAAATATATCCCTATCATAAACAATTATTTTTAATATATATCCCTATATTCCTATCATGATTCATGAATACTCAACTCACACCATACAAGAACATGAGTATAAATCTCAATAACTAATAACATCATGAAATAATAACCTCACAAAACATGTGAATCACTCAAGGTGAAATAACATCCACTATAATAAGAAAATTATACAAATAACAATAATCCCCAACCACTCAAAATTTCCCTTGTACATGGTTTAGATACTCCCATGAACAATCTCATTAAAAGGTTTTGACAAATATTATTATCCTTTATAACTTTCCCAAATAGTAAAGAAACCGAAAAGAAACCTAGTGTCCAATGATACCACTTTGTTACATCCCTCGATTCAGTACTCTCTCATGTGGTTGAAATGAGTTGGTTATGGGACCTTAAGTGGGACTCCCATTATTCCAGAAGCTTCTTAATAGTATATGGGGTGTGATATATATATTGGAGAGACAATACCCCTTGTTATGGAGTTAAAAAATAGAGTAATAATCATATAACAATAAATATTAGAGTAGCTAAAATAATTTAAAAAATAAAATATAGGGGAAAAATCAAAAAATAAATGCCAACTGAATAATCCAATAAATAATTAAGGGATTATGTAATTTAATGATGAGATGTAACTAAATTTTATTATATAAGTAATAAAAATAAAAGACTATAAGACTCAAATAATGAATCAAAAGTCCCTGGTCCCACACACCATTTCTGTCTCTACTCCAAACTCCATCCCATACACCAAGAAATAGTCAACAATAAGGTCCCTTTCCCTTATAAAAAAATTCATCCATGTAATCTTCTCAGGTACCAAAAATCATCCTAAGCAGAGTGTGAGTATAGATCAGTAGGTTGATTCCACCATGTCTAAATATAATGTGGCACCCTAATCCGGGATCCACTCAAAGGTTCCCCGAGTCGGCAAGCTAGATGGACTCAAGAACGCCTTATCACACACTAGATAATGATGACTAAAATAGAGGGCTTATGGTGTGTCCACGTGTAGAATATTCCCTCATTATAGAGTGGATCATATTTTATGTAGATATATTAAACAAATGAATAAATAATAGTGGAATAATTAAAATGAATAAAAAATTGGCACTGTAAGATAGTCATAAACATCCATAAATAATAATCAACTCAATAGCTGAACAATAAAATATACAGAAGATGATGATCTAATTTCATGTCTCTATAAAGTAGGAAATAATAGATATTGGGTAGTAGGTTATATATTATATACAAAAGAATCAGAAATAAGAAAAAAACAATCCAGTATCCTGAGTGGTAGATTAGTTATCTTCTACCAAAATCCATCCTATGTATGTAATAAAGTTAGGTGTCAAAAGTAGGACACATCATGTTATCAATACATGTATTCATATAATCTTTCTAAGTACCAATGAAATTTTGAATAGGGTCTGAGTTAAATCTCAGCAGGCCACCACCAATGACATCTATATAATCCAGTATATAAAAATAATCTGAGTAGTTTGCAGGTATATATATATAAATATAAAGAAATACCGAAATAATAACTCATACCTACTTCCGCATTAGCTAGTAATGTCTCTGAAAATGATATCATTTAAATAATTATTTTATGTATAGTTTATAATATGGATATCATGTGTAATTAGTGTTAGTGATACTAATCAATTTCATAATAATGATAAAGGAGGATCCAAGTTTTAACCAAGGTATCCTTGACCTAAGGGTTCAACGAACTCATAGTATTAACTCATACAGTTTGGAAATAAAGGAACTGAGTGAAATATAAGGAGATTTCCCAAGGAATTCCACTATAATAAATTCTAACTGGGTCCATGGAGATCATTTATATTAATCTTAGGCTAAGGATGACTAGACACAATGGGGTGAATCCATTGTTCCACGTGTCAGAAGACATCAAGATAGGTCCAAGGAGTGTATCCAAGGAATCCAATTATCCTAGAGATAGTTAAAGGATCCTATGGCATCATGCTGAGCATATTCTAACAGACTAGGACCATAATATAATGTGGTTTACTTCATTGGAAATTGGATCCTTGAATCATAATGGAATCCTATGGGTGCTCAAGGCATTCCCATGGGAATCCAAGGATAAATCAAGTATGAATACTCTTATAAAGGAAAATATGTCCATATAAAGTAGGAACATTATACATATATCATCATTTTATTTTAGGCCATGTAATACTCATTAATTTATAATTCATTTGGTTTATTCTACTACCTTTCATCAATGTGAGAATTCTAGTTAAGGACATGAAACCCTTTTGTTACTTTAATTACTAAATCATTTATTATATTCATTCCTTTACCTTTAATTATACATGGCAAGGTGTAATATGTTTATGAAAAAAATTACCATTCAATTACAATTAATTAGCCTAAGTTATATCTATAAACATACTTTCCTTTTATTATTTCATTAGGTCCACTACATTACATTTCATTCAAGGTGACGAGGTTAGATAGGACATGAAACTAATTAAATTTATTATAATTGTATAATATAGGTGATATATATAATTAAACCTCCCAATTAACAATTAAAATATTCATTAATCAATTAAAACACTTACTTTATCAAGGTCAAGTCATAACACACCCAAATAGTGGAACAAATAGTCATAACAAGCCACTAAAGGCATACTAATGAGAGCACCTTATTCGAGTTGAATGAAATTGAGGTTATAAACTCCAAAAACATGAAGATAATATATGAATAGAGATATAAAATACAAGTACAAAAATTATAATAAAGGTAGTAAAATTTAATAGGAAACTCCTAGTGAAACTAGCATGATTACAAATATGATAGCTTATAAACAATGTGAATTTTAGGGAAAAGTCATAGAACACCTACCTTATTCCTGTATCACTATCCTCATCTAGTATTATCCATTACATTGGACTATATCAAAATAAAATTAAATAAAGAATATACTCACTAAAAATAGGTCATATGAACCTACATGTAAATAACTCTATTGGGGAGAAGAGAAATGAAGAAAGGTGAAAGATGAATAGAGATTTTACTGGTGTCTATCCAATGTGACAGATAGATCTTGAATCACAGTCTGGATCAGAAAGATACCCATGAACCTCGCTTATCAATTCAAGGGATCTCAAATGGTGGACCTTATATATGTGGGATAGAAACAAATAAAATAGGGGTGAGGAAAAAGAACATGGGTTATCCCCTAAAATATTTCCCGACCTTTACACGACGTGTAAATTATTTACACTTCGTGTAATCCTAAAGCTTTTCCTTATAAGGAAATTTCATTAAATGCCATGAATTGGCCTTCCTAGTCTAATACAAATCATATATTGGATGCATTAAATGTATTTGAAATACAAATCGTGTACTTGGGCATGAAGCCAACCTTCATACCATGAAACCTTTCTTTGTAAACAGAAGACCCACCATAAGGATTGGTTTACAAGTTTAATCCAAACGATAATGGTAATGGAGATTTAACCAAAAATTAAAATAATCTATACCTAAAGGAAAAACCAGATTATTATAGTATTCCACTTAAAGGAAATCATCCCAGAGTTCTCTTCCATGGGTGGATAAATGCTTTCTGACAACAACTACTTCCACTGAGCACGTACATTGGCCTCTCGCTCCCATGTATCATCTTGAGCATGACTGTTCTACCATAGAACCCATACTTAAGGGATATAATAGCCTTATATATCCTTAATTCTCTATTACATGATGATTATATGATACTACTCGAAATAATAATTAGAGTCTAGTTCAACATCCTCAATATAAAAAGTATTAGATGGGTTGGAATGATATCAGAAAATCCGTGAAACATTGAAGACATTGAACATGAAATGGTACCTCTAAGATAATAAAAAATGGTAGGATATCGAATTGACTATATCCAATATCTCTAATAACCCAGCATAATGAGGTGACAAATTCAATTACTTATATAGCTGTTTATTCCCATGTATGGGTGATATTTGTAAGAAAACACAATCCTCGACCTCAAACTCTAGAGGACATCAATGATGATCGACATGAGTTGTATGTATTGAATAAGTAGTATACATACACTTCCTAATTATCTGAACCTACTTTGAAGTATCTCAAATAATATAAGTACCTTTTATCATATGATCTACTACCTCTAACCAACATATGGACGAATAAAATATCCTAGAAAATAAGGCCTCATACAAAGGCATCTGAATCATCATCTGATAACTATTATTGAAGGTGAACCTGATAAGGAGGATATGCTTCTCCCAAGAATCTATGAAATCAAGCATGAATTCTCACAACATGTACTCTAACACCTATATCATTCATTCCAACTGGCCATCTATATTAGGGTGAAAGGTTATGCTCAGAAGAACCTATGTACCCTTATCTATATGTAACCCCTTCTAGAACCACGATGTGGAATGAATATCCCTATATGAAAAAATAGTACTAGGGGCCCATGTATCTATACGGTTCCATGGACATAAAATTTTCCTAGATCATTAACTAATAAAGTCTCCTAGATATAAAGGAAGTGGGAATCCTTTTTCACTCGATCCACAAGTACCTAAACTGAGTTGATACCTAGAGGTGACCTTAGAAAGATAACTAAGAAACCACTTAAAACATCCTCCTATTTCTATTAATGGAATTGAAATGGTTTTAACAATCCAGTAGGATGCTGGTGAAATGCCTTCACCTACTGACAGGTGGACCACCAAGTTATAAAACCACTTATCTGATGTTTCATCCCAAGACACCAATACTGGTGATGCAGACCATGATACATCTTAGAGATGTCTAGATAAGCTTCCCACTAAGTGGCATGGGACTATTGAATCTATTCCACTCTCATATCGATAGAAACCCAGTCTTGAAAATTCATACATAGGATTTCACCTCCATCAACAGACCAATTTGGAGGAGGTTCCTCACTAAAAATTATCTCATAGAGAACTAATCCCTCAGGATATGAAATTTTCTTTCTCATTACCCTATCTTGAAGGGAAGAGGTAACTAATAAGTCCATAAGAAATTACTACTCATGAATCTCATGAAACTCAAGATACAGCTCAAAAAAGAGGGTTCTCAATTTCTATTCATCGCTGGCTTCCTAAATGGTCAGTGTATGAGTTTTTTGACTATGTGGATCCACTACCGTATTACCCTTTCCACACATATAGTTAAGAGAAATTTTATAGTAACAAAGTTATTTAACACATATTTACTATATGATATTCATGTAACACTGTGTATAAATATATTTTAGGCTCTTGTGGTCCTTATACACCAAAAATATCTCACCCTCAAATAGGATCTCCAACAATGTAGGGAATTAACAACTACTAATAGATCAAGGTCATGAGTCAAGTAATTATTCTCACAAGGAATCAAATAGAGAGACCCATATACATTTAATCAATCCTCCTATATCATCATTGTATCAATTATGATGCCTGATGCATCACAAAACACTATATAGCATCTTCCCAGCTCTGGAAGAACCAGATTTTGTGCTGAGGTAAGTCTTCCTTTTAGCTCCTCAAAGGATTGGGCACATGCTTCATACCATAGAAAAATCACACCCTTATTTGTAAGGCCAAAAAAAGGTGAAAAATGTGTGATAATTTTTATAGGAAATTCCTGTAATATCCATTATGGCCCAACAAAATCCCAATATCAAACATGTTCTCGGGATTCTCTTAGGAAACCAAAAAAATCGCCATCTATATGGAAAATGATACTTCTTATTATGAGTTAATATGACCTAATAAGTGAAATTTTTCATTAAAGAAGTGTATCCTATACATCTTAGTATAAATATGTTTCTCTCTAAATGTATTCAAAATGATCGAAAGATGTTTAGCATGGTCTCTATGAGTATGAGAATACACCAAGATTTATTTTACAAAAACCATGAAAGATGAATCCAGAAAAGGGTTGAAAACCCTATTCATCAAATCCATGAAAACAATAGGCATGTTCATATGACTGACCAACATAATGAGGAACTCATATAGACCATACTGACTTAATAAAGATTATGTGGTATATCTAAAGTTTTGAATCACTCCCAATGATATCTCGATCTCAGGTTGATATTTGAGAACACACTAGCTCATTGGAGATGGCCAAAGAGATTATATATATGAGGAAATGGATACAAGTTTTTAATGTCAGCTAGTTCAACCCCTGATAATCCATGCATAACCAGGGGTCCCATCCACCTTCTTGGTGAAAATAATGGGTGAACCCCAAGAAGAAGTACTGGGCCAGATAATTTTTTTTACTATAAGTCTTACAACTATCACTTAACCTATTATATCTCATTAAATTCCATAATATATAGAGGAATTAACTCTAGAGCTTATCCTTGAACAATATCAATTGTAAACTCTACCTATCTCTTAGGAGGTACGATTGAAAAATCATCAAGAAATACATTAGTGAAAAGTTGTACTACCAAAAGAAAATATTCTAGATATATTACCTAGTTCTGCATGAAAAGACAAGAAATCTTAGTGGTCTCTCGATGAATCCCATGATGTTCTGGTCTAGATCTATTAACCTAGACATTCTACTCATCATTATGGAGATAACTACCACCCTCTGGTGATGTAAAAAACACCCTATGACAATATCATTCTTTATAGGCATGATATAAAACCAATAAATACATATTGATAATGATTAAAGTGTGGCCAATTTTCACCTATCATCTATTCAAAGGTCCGGTTCTCTACAAAAGTGTATAACAGAACTTGGGTTGAATCCTTGATGATGGTACAAATTTAGAGTCGATTGTTTTTGTTTTGTTTGTATTTTCAATGTGTGTGTGTGTGTGGGGAGGGGGGGGGGTTACAGATCTTAATTAAATTGATTTATGGTTAATGTTTTATTTAAAAATTTGATAAATATTAGAGTGATTTCGTTTTTTGTGATTTAAGCTTATGATATCCTTGATATTTACTTTATATTGGATTAAATTAACACCCAATTCAAAAGATGATTTTGATAGGAATTTCCAAGTGTTTAGGATTTAATAAAAGCCTTAACTTAACTTAGGGTTATGATCTAAATCAAATACTATTTATGGTAGTGTATTTTATGTTTCTAATAATCCATGTAATCCACATGTTAAACAAAACAAGTCATTAATCCATGGCATTTTATGTTTAACATACAAAATGTTAACTAAGAGAATATTCATTGAGAAAAATATCTCAATCACTTAACATCCTAAAATTATGACTCACCCAATGGTATATTTACTCATTCATTTAGATAGATATTAATATTCTTGGAATGTTTATGGCGATGGGTTGAAAATATAATAAAAATAACTAGATAAGAAAAGAGAGGTGCACCGAACACACACACAACATGTGAAGAGAGGTAATAGAACACTTTCAATTGAATTAGAAAGAAAAAGAAGAGAATTAGTTTCAACTTGATTTAAAATATTTTAAGAAGATCAATATTAAAAAACATGGGTTGGATGAAAATTATAAATTATGATTAAGAAACATGCATTAATATTTAATTGATATAAAAATGAACATATGTGATTACAATTGAAAACAACCGAAAACAAAAAAGAAAAGGAAAGTGGAGGAGAGGTCTATATTATTGAAACAATATCAAGTCAAGTCCTCCTAGGACCTTTTAAGGGCTCTATTAATGCCATGCCTCCTCCTTAAGTTCTGAAATGACAACTCCTTTCATGGTGATAATGAGTATCTTTTTTATATCCAAATGGAGTGGACTGTTTGCATTCAAAAACTACATATCAAGTTGTATCACCAATTTTTCCATATATATAGTTCAATACTGAGAAATATTCTGCTTCAAAGTTTTAGATATGGATGTTTATAGTCTACCTTCAAAATTTGGAGACCATTGGAATTTTGGATCCCAATTTATGGCCATTTGAATAAAAACTTTATGCTGTCCATTTTAATCCATACTTTTTCAAAGGGCATAATATGAATGGGTTTTTGAATATTAATATTCCCTAAAATCTGAATCATTTCTTCTACAAAGTCATTTCACACTACAAAATCTTAGATCAATTGGATTTCTATATTAGGAGAAGAGTCAAGGATTTTGTAATGATTTTAATTCTTAGAAAGAATGGTGGGATTGACTTCAAAACATCAGTTGGAACCCTTTTTTGGTGGAGTTGGGACTTGAAAATTTTATCTAAGATGAATTTTATTATCCCCATAATTTTTTAGAGAATCAAATAATTTGGACTTTTGGATTGAGACCATAAATTCTATCTTCATGGCTGGTCTAGTTTTCTCAATAGATTTGTTGGAACTTCTTGTGTAGTCCATACAGACCTTCAATTGGCTAATTGGACAAAAATACCTTCAAATGATATGTTACAATTTTCATCAGGAACACTAAAAAAGAATATTCACATAATTTGAATTGGTAGCTTAAAAAATATGATCAAAACATTAAACTAAAGTTTAATTAAATGAACTAGAACAATGCTATTTTTATGCGTTTATGATAGAAACATGAACATTGATTGAAATTTAATCATTTTTAAGTTAAAATTATATGATGGGAGTAATGTAAAATAATAAATGAATATGTAATATTAATTCCCCAACACTTAGGCTTGTGCATGTCCTCATGTACATCAAATAAAAACACAACTAAATCAATTTTACTCACTAACAAATATTAAAATTTTGTTTTCACCAATCAAGGGGGTCTATACTATTTCACTCATCCATAAAGAATTACACCAAAAATTGTTACATAAATAATGTTTCAAAAAAAAAATTCATTTTTATGATAAAAATTAGAAATAGAAAATATAGGCACTCATAACTTACTCCTCTCAAGATGATAAAAAATTCTTTATGGTGGTTCAATTATTCACCAAAAAAAAGTGAAAATAATAGAGTTTTAAAGAGATCCCATATTCTATTACCTATCCTAATGTGAAAAATAATCAAGAGGTGTTTTTACTGGTTTTTTAGTTTCTATGGGATGGTATAAATATAGTTTCCAAAAGATTGAAAAAATGGTTAAAACACCAACATGAGTAAAAAATGCAAACTTTTTTTTGAAATGAAACATGGAAGGAAATGGAATCACATATTTAAATGGAAAAAATCGTGTGAATAAAGACACAAAATAAAAAGAAAATTTGAAGGGGATGAGAAGATGAAATATTTAAAAAACACAAAACTTCTCCTAATGACATAATAAAAGATGACGCAAGTGTCCTTTTTTTTTGTTTTTTCTATTTTTTCGAAATCTGAACTTGAAACATATCTCACACTCATCTCACAAACCATTTTTGATATCATAAAAATACTAATTGGAATAGTTATAATAATATAAAAGTTTGATTAAAAGTGATGTTTGAACCACCTAAGATAGAACCCATTATTGTTTTTCATTTTTATTTTTGTTTCTTTTGATTTTTTTAAAATTTTTAATTTTTTTAATACTTTTTAATAACATGTAAAAAATTACATAAATGTTAATCCATTCCCAAAACTCACTGAATGACAACCTCTCCCACACACTTAAATAGATTCTTTCTCTCAAGAATATTCTAACACGTTTAAAACAAGGAAATGGTACCCAAAATGAAATCCATTCCCCTTGCACATAAATTTCAATAAATTATGCAATGAAAATCTATGTAGGGTTTGGGTGGGATAAGGAATAGGGATTGTAATGTGGTTATATAAAAATAAATCATATGATCAAAGGGGATTTCAAAAGGAGGATCAATATAAGCGTAAAAGGATACAATTTGGTTGTTATAATTCTCATGTGGTAAAGAAAATGACCCTATCATATTAATGTACAACAATGTAGGAAATTTAGATTGAATGTCCACAAAATCAAGACTCATAATTGGTGGTGAAAAACACAAATTTTAAAAAGATGGTCATATGTGACCTTGGTATGAAAGATAATGTAGTTCCTCACGGTTGAGGAAGAATCATTTTCCAAATTAAAAATTGAGCATTAAAATGTTATTATTCTTGACACAAAATTATTTATCAAATTTTATGGTGAAAATACGCAATGTTTGAGATGAAAAATGTCATTGTAATCCCTAAAAAGGTAATACAAAATTTCAAAATTGAATGGTGAGTAATTATGACTCTTTTTGTTTTCTTTTCATTTTTTTAATTTTTTTAGTTTTTTTAAAATACACAAACACACAAAATTGAAAGAGTAAAATAAGTTTGATGATGGTAAAAAATTAAATAGAGAGTAATAATAAGAAATATGGAGAGATAAAAGTAAGAAGAAGAGATAAATTGGGATTTAAAGGTAAAGAGGTTACCTTGGTTCAGATTTGGTGTGTTTGCATCTCTATCCAATGGTGGGTCAGTGTATATAAATGTAGTTATTGGGGCATGTGCCCACTTTGGTGATGATTTTTTAAATTTCCATTACTTAAAATATAATCAAAATAAATAATAATTATTTATTTAAAGAAAAAATAAAAATAAATTAAAATTTCATAAATGTAAATGAAAACTTTGGCTTTCTCCCAAGAAGTGCTGCAGTTATTTTTTTTACAACTAGACAGTTGTATTTGACTACCCATAGTCTGATGGTGTAAACCCTATTTTATTAACTCTAGTGTGCTTAAAAAAACTTCTCCTTTGGGAGGACCAATTGTTCATTGGATAATTTTTTCACATCCTTGTTTTTTAACTTTCAATTCAATGGGAGTGGAAAGAGAATGTGGGTATCCCCCCTTTGGTCCTTAACTTGAGTAATGATGTTATCAAAAAAGTGATGGATTTATATGCTTTGAAATTTATGAAGATGTTTCAATTATGATGGTTCATTTATGTAAGGTTTAGATAAAATGAAACTAGATTATGAGATACTAGTTGTTTTTAACCCATTTATACCATTATTTACCAATGTATATTTATGAGGATCAATAGAGTCATAAGACTGAATATATTTTCCAATATTCTTAATATCAATGTTGTTTTCAAAATAATGGTCAATTTCAACCTCTATAGTGATCACTTTATTAATGAGGGAACAAATATCACACACGTTACTACCATTAAGACAAGATAAACACATTGGTTCAAGGTTCACCTCACATATAACATATTTTTTAGAATTAGGGATGGGAAATGATGAATGTTGGATAATATGATTTGATTAAATAAATGATAATGCTAGTTCATTTCCTTAATTATCAACAATGTTGGAGTAGTGGATATTAGATGTGAGAATAGATTCAAAAGAGTCTTCAAGATCCTTTAGATCATTGGTGTTTACATGTGAAATGTCAACATCAACTTCTCTATTTATGAATTGGTTAACGAGGATGAAGAATTCACAAACTCTTCCATCATTAAAGTAGGAAGAAAATGACAGATTTGGGTTTAATATAGTCTCAAAGATACTTTCAGAAGAATGGATATAGAATATAGAGTGATTCTATAATGGGTTTCTTAGGGATTAAAAAATATTGAATTTGAACAGTTGATCACCAAATTCCATGGATAAGATTCCAACATGGGACTCAATTTTTGTTCAAGATGTCATGAGGAAAGGTATTCCTTGAATTAGATGATATTGGAATGAATTTTTCTCACCTTCCATGTTAAGAAAAAGAAGTCAACTGGGAAGATAAGATAATTAAATCAGACAAGGACATCCTCAATTATTCCCTTAGGAATAACAATGCTTCGATTGGCTAACTGGATGAAAATACTCATTGGGTGTAAGGGACCTAGACTAAGGTTGGGGAATATTGATTGGTGAATGACATTTATTGAGGATCCTAGGTCTATGAGAGCATAATCGAATTTGAACTCTCTATTTTTCATGGAACTGTAATGGCCCCTAGATCTTCTCACTTCATGGGAATAGATTTCTATGTTGAAACATTTTTAATGGTCCTAGGTTTCATATTATGGGTGAAAAACTCATTAAGAAACTTGGAATAATTAGGGATTTTTTTTATATAATATAAGAGTTTAATTTTTTACTTCATCACATATAAACATGTCATGAATTTTAGAATCTGCTTCAAAGTGATTTTTTGATTTATGGATGGCTTGAAGAAAATGAATTATGTTTTTTAGAGGAACTGAAGGATGTGAGGGAGTGGCCTCCAGTTTTTTTTTTAGTTTTTGGTCTTTTCGTTTTCCATATCCACATTTAAAGTGGATTTTGTGGATTCATCATGATGCATATCAATTTGTTTTCCCTATCTAAGTGAAATTGCAATTACATTACACTTTGGGTTAGTCAATGGTTGAAGTGGGAGTTAGGAAGAATTGGATTGTTGCTACCGGCTGAGGTGGGATGAAAGTTGACCAATTTTAGTTTTAATGTTTTTGAGGATGGAATAGGTGAATGGGGCAATATATTCCATTGAACTTTCCCAAGGTTTGTTGGAAGAAGATGCATGTCCCACATTGGGATTGCCTTGATTTGGGTTTCTAAGGAAGTACTTGTATTTGGTTGAGAATTAGAAAGGATCATTAGGATAGTAGAATATTGGAGGGGAAAGAGGTGGATTGATACTTTTGAGTTGAGGAACAAAATGATAAGATTGTTGGAAGTTACCACCACCTTGACCATATTAGAATTGCTTTGTATTTTGAGGATGGAACTAAGGGGTATGATAAATGAGATTACCATACCTCAAGACCCGGTTAAAGGTAGAAAAGAAGGGCTCCGAGTGGGGTTGGTTAAAGTTTCAAATGAACTAAACTAATTGTTGAGGGTTGGTGTTCCTATAAGCATATGCTATATTGAGCTCCATTGGTCTAGATGAATCAAATGGATCCAATTTAATTTGTGGAAATGTGTCAATTGGATAAGATGGTGAGCTAAAAATTCCATAATTCTTGATAGGTCAAGGGAACATAAATTGTGGATATTATGAGGTTGGGGCTTTGGTAGCCACAAAAAATTTTCTCACAAGACATGTATGTTCAATCAACCACTTGGTCATCTTGTTGGGATATATGGATTGATTCTCTTAGACTTGTTTGACTTGATAATTTACCCTAGTATGGATTTTTTTCATGTTGGAATCCATATTTATTATGAGATCTCATGAATCTACAAATGTTTTTTCAATAAAAAAACCACCAATTCCAAAATCAATGAGTGTTTTATCCATATCCAATTACCGCTCATAGAAGTATTGGATCTAGTGTTTTTTAGGGATTTGGTGGTGTGGGAAGGTTTCCACAAGTTTTTTGAACCTCTTACAATACTCATGGAGTGATTAATTGGGGGAATTTATGGATACCACTTATTTATTTTTGGATAGAAGAAATATGAGAAGTAAGAAATAATTTATCTAAGAAGAGTCGCTTCATGTCATTCCATGTGGTTATAGAACTAGGAGGGAGGTAGTTGATCCATGACTTGGCGGAGTAAGGGGAAACATGAGGAGAATTTGAATACGGTGATGAAGAATTAGAAAAGGGAGAAAATTTATTTAAATTAAATTAAATGTGAGTTCTAGATAGAGGATGTATCATTCTTGGGGCATGTTATCACCAGTAAGGGAATATCTGTGGACCCTTCTAAGATAAAAGAAATTGAAGAGTGGCATAGGAAAACATCTATAACAAAGATCTGTAGTTTACATGGTCTATTTGGGTTTTAAAATTGATTTGTTAGGAACTTATGATGATTTTAAAACCCACTAACAAAGCTGACTCAGATGGGAGAAAAGTTTTTATAGACCAATGAATGTGAAGATTGCTTCAAAGAGTTAAAAAAGAGTCTTATCACTACACCATAACTCACACTTCTGACAAGTTGGGAACTCTTTATAGTATAAAAAGATGCTTGAAAGATGGGATTAGGATATGTACTAATGAAAAATGATAAATTGATAGCCTATGCTACAAGGCATTTGAAAATTCATGAGAAAAACTATCCCATTCATGCTCTGAAGTTAGAGTCTATGATATTTTTATTGAAAATTTGGTGAAATTATATATATATGGATAAGTGTGAGATATATACAGATCATAAGATACTAAAATATATATTCACATAGAAGGAGATTAATATTAACTAGTGAATATGGATATATATCATCAAGGATTGTGACTACTCAATCCACTACCATCCTAGAAAAGTGAATAAATTAGAAGATTCTTAAGTAGAAAGGATCATGCAACATTTTTAATGATGTGAATTGAGAAGGATTTAATATTCTTAGATTTAAAAATGATGGATATGGGAGTCATGAAGGATGGAAAATCAAAAAAATTTTCTCAAATAATTTCTTAACCATCCCCCAAAAAGAAACTAAGGGATAATTAGAGAAAGGAGGTGGAAATTCAAAAGAATGTGGAATCTATGAGAAAGAAAAATATTCAGAATTTAAAATTGATGATGAAGGAATTTTAATATTTGGGTCATAACTATGTGTACCATATGATCCAGTGATAAATAAGGGGCTTTTGAATGATACACATAGATCAAACTTCTATATTCACCTAGGGAGCACAAAAATTTATCGAGATCTCTGAGAAAACCATTTGTGGGACAATATGAAGAAGACAATGGCTAAATATAAATCAAAGCTCCTGGTATGTCAATAAGTGAAGGCTGAAAGAAAAAAGTATAAGGGGATGATACAACCATTACCCATACAAACATTGAAATGAGAAAACATCACCATGTACTTTGTCACCGTACATCAGAAGATATCCGGAGTAAATACTTATATATGGGTTGTTATGGATCATCTTTCAAAGACATCTCACTTTATCACAATTCAAGAGGACTTATCACTTGATCAAATTTCACAAAAATACATCAGATAAGTGGTAAGGATGCATGGAGTACCATTATTGATTGTATCAGATTGAGATATGATATTTTCATCCAAGTTCTAGAAAATTATCCAACATACTCTAATCACTCATCTAAACTTTATTAAAACTTATTATCTTCTAACATGAATAGACTATTGAAACAATGAAAGGCATGTTGAGGGAATTTTCTATATACTTAAAAGGAGTATGGGACCTACATCTGCCTTCGATGGAGTTATCTTACAACGCAACTTTCCACTCTAGCATCTAAATGAATCCATATGAATCCATTTATACGAAAATATTAAGAACAATGGCATGATGGGATGAAGTAAGTGTACATAAGATACTTGGACATGAAATAGTAGAAGAAATGGTAGAAAAGGTGAAAAACATTTAGCAGCACATCAAGGTAGCCCAAAGTTGACATAAGATCTATGTAGACAATTGTCGATAAAACCTAGAGTTTAAGGTTAGAGACATGGTATTACTATACATATCTTTATGGAAGAGGAGCATAGAATTTGGGAAGAAAGGAAAGATGATTCCTAGGTACATCGAACCCTTTGAGATCCTTGATCATATCAGAGTTGTGGCATATTGGTTGACACGTCCACCTACCATGTACCAAGTACACAATTCATTATATTCATCCCTCTTGAGGAATTAAATAGCATATCCATCACATGTGCTGAATCCAAAGGTGTTACATTTGGAAAATGATATCTCTTATGAGGAGTAACTAATGAAGATCCTGAACTATAGAGATAAACACCTACACAATAAGACTACTCACCTAGTAAAAATACTATAGAGGAACCATAAGTACAAAGAAGAAACATTAGAACCAGATGATGCGATCCAGGATAAGTACCCTCACTTGTGTTCACCATAGCATGTAAAACAGAATTCCAAGGGTGAAATTTCATAAGGGGTGAAGAATGTGACAACCAAAAATTTTATCAATGGAAATTCCCTTATAATAATTATTTTATATAGTATAAACCACATAAAATTACTTTTAGAACATAATAAAAACTATATAAATGAAGAATAAATTAAATAAGTGGTATTTTTAGAAATTAAGGAACCTATCTCAATGGAATAGTAACCAGACCAGTAGAATAGTAACATGACCATTAGGAATAGTAATTTGGAAAATAGAATAACAAACTCATATATGAAAGTATAAATACAATTTAGGTATCTTATGAATGAAATTATGATATAATTATATAATAGTATAAGTAAATAAATATTTTGAAAAATTATTAATTAAGTGTTGGTAGTTTAAAAAATATAAATCTTTATTTATAATTTCATAATTAATGTAACTATTTAAAAGAAAAATTATTTTCATAAAATATATTTATAAATTAAAATTTTGTATTATTATGGTTATAAGATAATTTTATGGTACCTTAAATAATTTATCAAAGTGTTATTAAATGAGTTATAATTTCAAAATCAGTATTTTCCAAGTAAATGATGATTTTAATTAAAAATTAAAATTCTCATATTTAGAAAATTATTTTCATAAAATGGAGTTTAGTTTTTAATGACAATTTTTAAAAAATGATTAGGGTTATTTTTTGGATTTTTTCTAAAATACTTGAATTTTTGGTGAATAGTGAAATACGATAATTTAAAATAAAAGCCAGATACATGAATTATTGAGTCATAGATGATGTATGGCTGATGTAAGACCAAAATCTAAAACTCTACTTTAGTATTTAAAAATATTTACTGATAAGGATCAAACTATTCATAGTCTTGATCCAAAATAATAAACTGATGAATAAAATAATGGGAAAACACCCCTCTCGTCCCCTATAAATACCACTCCTCACCACCTATTCTCCTTACAACTTCCAAGCCTTGATGATTGTAAAATTTCTTCCCAATAATATTACCAAGTTCCCCCCATGTCCATGAGCCCTTTTCACATACAAATACCAAACCCTTTTCTCAAAGGAGGTTCTCAATGAGAGTCAATTCAAGAGGTAAAATACTCTCTCTTATTCTTTTATTTTATTTTCAATTTAATTTATTTTCTTATCCTCTACTAACCTCCACCTATCCAAGAGGAATTATAACACTAGTATATTGAATATACTATAATTATATTATGTTAATATAAAAATTTATCTTCTAATATCTTCCCTTTTCCTTTTATTCTAACAAATATCATCTTTGGTGTGTCGATTTACCGCCATCGTGGACGATGTGATTTCATTTTTCACTACCTCCTTCAAGGATGTTCATAAAAGAATAATTATGGTTAAATAAAATTTTATTATTAATAGTATAAGTTATATAATGTTTTAAAATCAATATATAAACATGCTATTAGATAAAATTATATGAGTTTGTGATGTTTGTAAAATCCATTAAATAAATTAAATCATTTCCATTAACAATTTATATAATGATTCATCTAAATACCATGTAATAAAATGATACATAAGATCATTTTTTCTTTTTAATATTTAATAATAACATATAATTTCAATTCTGGATAACTATTTTTATTTTACATTAACTTCCATACTCCTATACAGGTGAACCGATCATGAAAACCAAGAAAACGAACCCTCCTAGAAGATGAAATGGAACTCTATAACACATCATAATGGTAAAAAATGTACTCAATAAAATTATAATAAATAAAATACATGAATAAAATTAATTTTTTATTTATTAATTAATGAATTTAATTTGATTATCTAGGATATTAAAGAGAAGAAATTACTCAGACATAAGGTAAGAGAATTCTCAAACCCAACTCTTTTTCTTTGGGTTTTCCCCATTTCACTCCATTTTCAGTATGGATTTTACATTAATGTTACTTAAATATTATTTATTTTTTCCATACATTTTATTTTCTAGGATATACATGTTCCCAACCTGTTTTGATGAAAAATGCAATGATTTTTCTGAAAAAACTCTTCTTTCCAAAAATATATCATTTAATTCTTATGAGATTGTTTCTTATTCACTCAAGATTGTTGATTAATATAAAAATTATGTTATTAACTCTTTAATTTAGTAAAAACAAAGTTTATTCCTGAATATATTCTTTTTTAAATGAAAACCATTCCTTTCCGTGGGTTATTTTATGTCCAAGATTGATAAACATTTTATGTGGCATGCTTGATAATGTAAATGTTATGATCTGACGAGTGTGCCCACAATTATATGAAACTTGTTAATGTTATGATGTGATAGGTATTACTAGAATTATATAGATATAAAATTAATTTTATAATGTGGTGTATCTCATGAGATAAAGTGAAATATGCATAAACATGATGCTAGTTTTGTTAAAAACCATGTGTGGTATTTGACCACTAAGACATGATGTTTTATTTTTATACATTTACACATTCCATGACTTTATCTAATGATTCCAATCATTATTATGATTATGATTTTTTGATGATGATTATACTCGTCCATGTTTTATGTATCTTGTTCTTCCTCTTATGGGGATTTTTGTTCACCCCTTCTTTTTATGTATATCCTCAAGTGAATACTTGTACTAAGAAGAACACAATGGCTAATAAGAAGCCAAAGAAGAAGGAATTAAATAAATATTTATATTTTATCATGTAATTTTTATATATGATCATAATTTTCCTCAGACACTAAACCTTTGGATCCTGGATTTAAAGCACAATTATGTTGTTTATCTTCAAAATAATTTAATAATTATGTAAGAAAAAGCATGGTCTCTAAAGTGGAATTCACCAAGAAATGACATTCAGGCCCAATCCATGAAAACATCATCCAAAAACACCTAGAATTTCTACATGTAGGTAAATATTCCTAAATGTCTTCCATTTGGGGAATGGATGTTGTGGGACCATATCTCCTAGCAATAGCTTAGTAGTTCAAGTATATCTTTACTATTTCCAGCTTCTTTTCAAAATGGGATGAGGAAATACCCCTCAAGTAAGTTGGGGTAAAGAATATCATGAACTTAATAATGTCTCATATCATCATCTGGTTCAAATTCCCTCACACAATAAATATGGACAAAGACACCATATTATGTTCTACAAAGTTGAAGAAACTATACCAGGAGTACAATATCGAGTCTAATAACTCATATCACTATCATAAAATAGAAAATGGATAGATATAGGCCTTTAAAAAGACTCTATCAAATATACCCCAGAAGATGGTGAGAAAGGATAAGAAGTTATAGCTAGAAAATCATATCCATGATTTATGGGTCTACTCTACCACCAAATTTACTGTAACATATAAAACACTATAATCATTGGTGTATGGGATTAGGGTAATGTTACCAATAGAATTCTAGCTGTTTTCTATCTGAATAGCCATTTTTGGAAAACCCTCAGATGATGAGAAATCAAAAAAGTGGTTGGATGAATTAGAGAAGAATGGTGATAACATATTAAATACATAAAAAACCATAAATTTAATCAGAATAATATCACATGATCCTTTAATAAGAATATTTTCATTCATTCTTTCCTTCTAGAAGAATTGGTGTTGGGCCTTAAGACCCCAATGATACTAGGCATGAAGCCTCCAAAGTTGGAACCCAAACCGGAAGGGATTTAAATCATACATAAGGTCTATCACAATGAATATTACTCACAAAAAAAATGGATGGGGAATTTTTTTCATCCCCCACCAATGAAATATTTTTCAAGAATTTCATCGAATATATGTCATCAAGCACTCCTCATCCTTACTGTAAGATATTAAACTTCACGATGGATCATCCTGGTTTTAGGATGTCAAACTTTACAAGATCAACTTGGAAAAATGAAATTGAACTAAAAAACATCTCATGTCCTGGTGGTAAGAAATTAAACATCACAACATCTCATATCCTATCCACATGACACTAAACTGTATGGACTAAATCCTTACTGCCTGACATTAAATTGCATGACTGATGTCCTTACCAAATGACATTAAATTTCATGGTTTTCAAGAACTATGTGTGGCTTTATTATTTCCATCATAAGATATATAGTGATTCTTGAATCTCTATTATTGGGCCCATCCACAATATTCATTTTGTTTCAAGTTGAATGATCCTCATCCTTGCCTTATGAATTCAAAGTTCGTGGCTGGTGTCCTTTATATATTACATTAAACTCCATGAGTTTTCTAGAACTATATATGGATTGATTCTTATTTTTAATGAGATACCTAGGGATGTATTGATATTATATCTTGGTTCATCCACCACATGATACAACATTCCCATGTCATATCCATAATTTTCCTCTACATAGTGAGAGGAACTGTTAACATTCATTGATTCTCGCACTGAGCATAGAACACGTGTGGTTATGAATTTTCGTAAGGGCTTCCTCACAAAAATAAGGCCGAACATCTCACGATAGTCTTATCATGGTCCTAAATGAAATACCATAAAACATATACCATGATTCTTTACCGAATGATGTCAAATTTCATAGTTTATGTCTGTTTCATGACATAAGATTGAATGTTCCTATGGAACTCACCCAAGAGGACCACTATTGTTGGTGATTGGTCCCCTACCACACCTCCAATCAAGAACTATGTGTGGCTTGATTCCTATTGCTGAGGGATACTTATTGATGCCTAGATTTCCATTCTTATTTCCAACTGTAATACCCATTTTTATATCATGAACTCAATATCCTTGCAGCATGATATTAAAATGCACAGTTCCTCAAAAACTAAGTGTGTCTTGATTTCTGCCATCATAGGATACATAGTAATGCCCGAATCTCTAATTCGGGGAGAAAATACAACATTCAATATAAACAATGTCCACCTCTATATATCGGACATAACTTCATATAGTGTTTATTGTTCAATAACTACATGTGGAATGATTCATTACATCACAATATATATTTTGACACCCATATCTCAAATCCTGGGTCCAGCTACAAAAATACACAAGAAACAAAAACACCCCAGCTTCATAGGGGATGATATATACCTGACCACTTTCCATATGTATGAGTTAGGTCAATGTATGTCCGTCTTGTGTATGTAATATATCTTGCACATTTTTACGTTGGTTCCCACATCCTTACCACATGATATTAAACTATAAGGAAATATTATTGGTCACATGAAATAAAAAATGTATAGTAAAAATATCCTTACCACATGATTTTAAACTGCACAGAAGTTACTACATCCCAACTATAATACATTAAAAAATTCAGACCATCAACCATTATCATCTTGTATCAAAGTACCACAAGTGCCTTACCCTAGTCATCCAGAGTACGGGGTGGTTCATCCATATTTTGAGAACCTCAATTTATAAATAATACTTCGTGTATCAAGAACCTCAATTTTCCAAAAAACATTTATGGCCCTTGGAAAAAGATACTTGGATTCAAGCAACCCTTAGTTTGACTATTAATTTATGCCTATGGATCCTGCATATGTGCCTATGGTCATCAACCAAATGAGTCACTTTGCAAAAAGGGATTTTTTATTCTTGTGAGCCATAGAATCATTGTAGATAAAATCATAAACTTAGTGTGTTTTGGTCCATTCTTAGTATGATTGTCCCATATCAATACTCATGACCTGAGAAGCTCAATCCATGGTTTACAATATTTTAATCTCCTACTCAAAATATTGTTGGGGTAATCTTGACCATGATTATCCTAAATAGGAACTTGTGTATCATCCCCCAGATTAGGTCCATGTGTGTCATTAATTTAAACTACATGCACTTTGGTCAATGTTTTAGAACCTTAAACTCTATCCTATAATGGTCTAAATCAAAAGACCTTATACTACTAGAGAAAGAGACACAAATATTGTCAGGTATAAAAATCGAAAAGGGAAAGCTGAGAAAAATTTAAGTATTCACTCAAGACAATCTTCATCTATAGGGTTTAGGAAATAATAGGACACAAATAAGCAAGGAATAAATCTCATATGGTCTACTCTATAAACTTATTGAAATCTAATATATGCTAACTAGAACCCCTAGTTCAGAAAAAAGTTAGAGTAATCATTTTTCATATCTCCTCACTATGAGAATATGTTCTCTAGGTAGTGTCACAAATTTATGTGTTCTTAAAACCTTCGTGGATATTACACTTTCCATGAATCACACTTAATGACTTAAGAACCTCAGATCACCATAAATCATACATAGACCTTGTCATAGGATTCCCATAATCAAGGGACCATTTTCTTGACTCTTTATGTATGCCTATGGATCTTATATATGACCCTATGGTTATCAAACAAATGTGTCACCATGTAAAAAGGGATTTATGAACCTTGTGAGCCTTGAAATCACCACAAAAAATCTAAACACATCATTATTTTATAGTCCATTCCCTATATGATCGTCCCATATCAACATCCTGACCCAAGAACTTTGGACTAGGATTTATAATCTCCATAAAAAACTATATGAGAGGATTAAAAATCCTCAATGTTACATTATCGTGTTTTCTAACCTTTCTCAAAATAATAATTAAACAATTCATTAAAGAACCTTTCATTCCCCACACCTAGTGATTCAAGACCATAGGGCATAGGGCTTGAGCTTCACAATTAAGAGATGAACTAATCTAGGGTTCAAAAACCCTTCCTGGATAGCTTTCCTCCATACAGAACCCCATCATCTGAAAGTTTAAGTCTTCTAAAATCTCTCATGGCCATTGGAAAAGAGTGGAGATTATCTTTTCTTGTCCATGATATTGACACATAATGGATTTTACATACCAAATAAAGGCATCTCCTCCTTTTAAGAAAGAAGATTCAATCCTTGTGATCCATGGAAACATCCTGGTTGAACTAGAAACCTGAAGGTGTTACGAGTCATCCTTGACATGTATTACCCATACCATATTCATTAACTCAAACTTTTAGTCTAGGAATTATATCCTCCAAATCTATTTTTTTTTTAATTTTCTAATAGCCACTTTATGGGTAAGTCATACCCATACATCACAAGATTCAAAATACTCCATAATACAAAGACACACCACATTCCAATATTAAGAGAAAAACATGACGTCCCACTTCTTCAAAACCAAAGCTTCACGCCATGAGGTTCCAATTCAAATTTCAAATTCATAAAACTGCTTTTAGACCACGTTCCAACCGTATCATTTGGGTTGAACCAAGAGCCACCTCAAACCGCGTAATTCGCTCACCTTCCTCGATTTGATCTGACAGAAATCCAAGATCTAGTCACCTCTATAATCACCGCTCATCAGAAACACCACCCTCAATGACGCTGCGGTCTTCACTGAAGTATCCTTCACCATCTTCATCTTCCACCACTGGAAGCACCATCCTCATTTCACCAGCTAGGCTCTATCACCGTCTGTGCGTCAACACACCACCACCAAAGAATTCAATCTTCATGACTCATTGCCACTAGCCATCCACCAACGCCACCGTTGTCAACATCACACCATCAAAAACTTCAAATAACAAACTACCATCATCGCCGTTTGAGCACCATCATCACCAGTGTACCATGATGGATGTGCCTCCCGAAGGTCACCGAAAGCTCGAACATCACGTCCCAAACCCTCCATGAATACTGCCACACCATAACGACTTGGAATGGAGCGTTGGACTAGGATGGCAGAGCAGAGTATGAGCGGAAGAAAGCCTCACTAAAGAAAAATGCCAGGGACAATGAAGCCAGTGACCACCATCCAAACGTCGGACGTTGAAGACCATCGACCCACAGTAAAACATCCTCACATTTCCCTTATGATCCTATCGACACCGCTCCAAAAACAAATACACGAGCTGATTTTCGGAGTAAACACAATTCGACTGCTTCCCTCCTTGTATCAACATATATTTCCATTAAAAACAACATCCCGTAGAAAACCCACATAACGAAACACACCAGAAAACATCCGAACAAATTAGAGAAAACCAGAAAAAATGGTATGGAAGCTAGAAGCAGACTGTAAGATAACCCCAGAGAGAAACACCAAATACATAGAAGAAGGAAAAGAAACCCAATAGACAAGAAACACCAGTAGGAAAGGCATAGAGATATCTTCCAAACTCCATCCAACACCATCCCAAGCTATCCCAACACCCTCATTGATCTCGACCAAGTGGGGTCGATCCTGATGGGTTGAACAACAAGGGAAGTGAAGAGGAAGAACACTGAATTCCCTCTCCATCACCGACTCAAACCACCTAAATCGCCTGCACATAGACCCAAAAATGGAGGTCTAATGCACATGGTAATCCAGAAAGAGTGGAGGAGAAAGGCGGACGATATTCCACTGACAAAAATCACCATGTGTTATGAATTATATCACCCATACTCAAACTATCCATTTGAACCTAGAATTCCTAGTATTTCACCCTCAACCAATATTCCCCCATTTATCTTCCATGACCCTTTGAAATGAGTAGAGACACCTCTAATTTAAAATGATACTAACACATAAGAGATTTTACCTAAAAAATATAGAAATATTCTCCTTATAGGAATGGATCTATGATCCTCCTGATCCTTAGAAACACCATGAAAAAATTCAACACCCCAGGGCATTTTAGATCACTCACGGAATGCCTACACCATATTCGATGATCATCGTTCATGTCCCAACAATAAGAATTTAAATAGTATGGAATTATAAGGTCCGAGAAAAAAGACCTTAAACTAGAGAGATAGAATGTCTGAGCTAAAGGCCTTAAACTAAATAGATATAAGGTACAAGATAAAATACCCTTAAATACAATGATAAATTGTCTGAGATAAAAGACCCTAAACTACAATGATATAAGGTGTAAGATACTTGGAAGGGATCTCTCGCGCTCGTCTCTCCCCGTGGCGATGACCTAGCGGTGATGGTCGTGGCTCCAGCCCCCTCTTCCCCGAAGGGGAGAGGGGGGAAATCCATCACTTATTCTCTATCATCCGAGGCTCATCCTTTTATCCCCTTAACAAACCCGGACTTTCTTCCCCCCTTACCCTTGATTTTTCTTTGCCCTAAGGTTCCCGATCTTTATCTTCGCTTGCCTCAGTTGGCGATTTCTTCGAAGGAGTTGAACGAGGCCTCAGACCTTCACCGACTGACACTCATAGCTTGCTTCAGGGGCCACCATCCTTTGGTTGATGAGTTCGACCGATTTTTCTTTGACTCATGGGATATTCAAGAATGCGCGGTGGTGGGTCTCTTCGATAGGCATCAAATGATGATCCGTTTCTCCTCGGAGGACGACCTGAACACTGCCTAGTCCCGGGCCCCTCGTACAATCAACGAATGCAGCTTCTTTTTACTTCATTGGACTTTTGGTCTCAACTATAATCGCGACGCCTCTTCGACGGTGGTCTAGGTAAGATTCCCTGAATTACCTATACCTTTCCAGAATCCATCTATTCTACGTATGTTAGGAAATATGGTCGGACGATATCTGTGTTCGGATTGCCGGACGTCAGCAGTGTGTCATCCGATCTCCCCATGAGTTTGTGTCAAGGCAGATGTCTCTAAGGATCCCGTGGAGTGGCTGTGGATCACAGTGGGAGAGGAGTTCTGATAGAAACAGAGGATTATATATCAATCTTGGCCTGCTTTCTGCCAAGGGTGCTTTAGTTTTAGACATTTGTTAGCTGTCTGTCGCCGTGAGGCCAAGAGGTAGGCTGCGTCCAGCGGTGCTGAGGGGAATGAGGTGCAGCCCGTCCCAACTTTGAGCCAGAAGGCAGGTAAATGCAGAGCTTTGGTTGTGCAGGGGAGATGCCTGTGGATCCTCAAGCGAAGTTGGTTCTGGCCAGCACAGGTGCGGAGGCCAGCACCAAGGACTATCAGCAGTGGCCCTCCTTGGGTCCTTCGATGACAGTGAAGGGGGTGAAACCCAAGGTGGCAGAGCCGCAGGTGGTGGAGGTTCTAGCTCATTTAAAGCATGAATTGGGATTATAGGAGGTTGATATCAATGGTCCCTCTGCTACGATATTGACAGTGAACAAAGGACAAAGGCCAGTTGGCTCTAGTGGGCGGGACTGGGAGGGTGTGATCATTCAGGGCCAGTTCATGGGAAGAGGTTATGAACAACACACAGAAAATGATTCATTGAAGGATAAATCTTTCCTGCTTACGACAAAAAGCTCTCAAAGCGGACAAGAAAGGTTGAAGCATATGGATGCTTTGGAGTCCTTAGATCCCAACACCATCGGAACCCGTTCCGAAGTTTTGAGGAAGGCTAGAGATGGGGATATGTATTCTGGCTGGGGGAAGAAAATAGGTAAGGTGTTGAGTCTGCAGATGGCTCATACGGATGTAGCGGCATTCGAGCTGGGGAACCTCTTTGATGGTCTGGAGGTCCATGACCCCCCTATATCTCATGAGTAGGCATCATCCGATGATGATAGCTACAACCACCCCTCAGTGGATAGCTTGGAACGTAATTAAGGGAAAGGACCCCATAGCCCTAGACGAAATAAGGGAAAAAAGGTATGCATGACTCGGGGAAATGCATAGTGGCACAAGGGAAGAAACCAAAGGGACGGAATGACTATTCCTACTTTCCAAAACTGATGGAGACTCGGTTGGAAAAGAAGGGTAGTAAAAAGGAAGTTAAAGATGCTCTGAAGAGGGAATGTGAAGACTTGAATAGGAATACAAGAGGCAGGGAAGACGAAGTTGGGGAGTGCTTGAAACTTATCCTACACTCCAAAGAAGAAATGACATAATCAAGTCTCCAGTCCAATGTCTCATATGAAGAGATCCAAATAATGTATGCATGATAGTGTTAGGTTGAGGTTAACGAGGAGCATGAAGTGTGGCTTGATAAACAAGATAGCATAATATCCCGGGGATTTAATCATGGGAAAATCAGAACAAATGAGTTTATTTAGACAATGGAACATATGATCACTCACCTTGAAGATCTAATTAGAGAGGATACAGAAACCTAGGTTAGTACCCTGAACTGGGAGCTTCATAGAGTTACTGAATCAAGTAATCTTAGCCTAGTGATTAATCAGTTTATTAGTTCTTTCAGTACGTATTGATTTCTTTATTGAAGAACAACGATTTACGATTTCCCCTTAAAATGGATTAATTTAAGAAAAAAATTAATTTGGAAGGATGGATATAAGGTGTAAGATAAAATACGCTAAACTACAATGATATAAAATCCAAGATAAAAGACCCTAAAATAATATAATATAAGGTCTAATATAAAAGAACCTAAATTACAATCATAGAAGGTACACGTTAAAATACCAATAACTACAACACAATAATGATTTAGTCCGCAAGAATAGAAAAGCTTGTAAGTCCCACCATATGGACTTGGTAAACATCTAGCTACTCTCAATAATTCTGTTATATTTGGTAAAATATAAAGAACTCTCCCTATGGGATATGTATTATAGATAATTATCCTTATGTGAAATAAGTAATCTCAAGATAAAAGGAGAAGATATATCAGTAAGGAATATCATGTTGTTGAAAATTCATGAGCACTTATCCAGAAGAATATGTTATGATTTAAATATATAGACATATGGGTTTACCAGATATTATAAAAAGGATGAGTATAGTCGGTGATTCATACAACATCAGTTCAATGAAAATCCATGAAAATCATGAATGAAAGAAAAACTAGACAAAAACATGAAAGGTTTCGAAAATCCATTCATTAAAAGTGTGAAAAAGTAGGAATCTCCACATTTCAAAGTCTCTCTAAGAATATCATCAAATAAACACTATATATCAATAGTTAAACCATAATAATATTCAATCATCTATGATATCCTAGTTGAAAAGAGTTTGGAAAGAAGCATCAATTGAATGATGAAGTGTCATATTATTGGCCTCTTATGCTTCTTCCCTAGGATGAAGTGTCTCAAATAAAGTATTTATCTCCTCAACTCTCTTTTGAGAAGTTTCCAATGAGGATGATAATGTTGAAAGGTCAAACCTCATGTGTGCTTTGATTTCATCTATCACCAAATTTTCAATGTTTAGGCATCCAAATGGGCTTGAAATTTAGATATAAACTCACAAATCTTGTCTAGTGCCTCTAATTTCTCCTTCTATTAAGAAAGGGGATCCTCATATTAATGATTGTGAAAGCCCCTCTCATTGGTGGCTAAATATTTTCGTGTTATAATAATTTTTTCATCATTTCATATAATGGCTGTCAATCAAAACCATCTACCAAAATTTCATTAATTATCAGATAAAGGTGTTTCCTATGGTCATGAAATATTTCCAAATGATTCTCAGTAATCATGGTGTGAATTTGCTACCAGATTAGCCTACACTGTTTCTGATCGTCTCTGTCTGATGGGATAAACATGCTAAAAGAAGGAATAGATAGTAGAGATGGAATGGAAACATGAGAGTAGGATCCATATATCCTCCCCTCAATAGAGGAATCACACATTTCTTGTTCCAAAAGGATGATTTACTCAACAGATTCTATCCCACTATCTGGATGGTCATCACCATGATGAGTGAACTTCCTCAATGTATCTATGAAGTCTTAAATCAAATACATAATTTCCATGTATATAGGTTCGGGTGAGGTAAATGGATTGTCCAAATGATGAAACAATTGTCCTATAACATTACCCCGATAGGATTATGCCCATTCTTGGGAATAATCCAATGTAAGAAAGGTAGGATCATCAGTGGATGAAAGAATTATCTCAGTATTAGTGCCTTCATATACGAACATTATCCATTATTGATGAATGATCTTAGGGTGTCTCTCTCCTCACAATCCATAAAAAGGAAGAGGGGATACCCTTTGGGTTCTTCTGAACTAATGAGAACACAGATAAGGTGTATATGGATCACATACGATCAGCTCATCCATCCTGGATATAAGAAGCTCATCCCGAAAGGAGATATTGTATTCCCTTTCATCAAGAGAGTTGCATCCATTATCAATATCCAACGCAATTGGTGTGAGACAAGGGGTTAAATAAATGGAATCAACAAATCAGTAACCTATTTAGATCTTAGTGACACATCCCCCAACCCCAGATATGTTCATAAACCTAGGATGAGATAAGGTATCATGGATCTTAGTGTTATTATAGTATTCATAACAATGGAAATTCTACCTTATCTATAAAAAAACTAAAAAGGGAAACCAATACAATAGGGGATGATACCTTATAGAATGTGGACCAAGAGTAGGTAAAGGCGTGAAAGGTTCGACACCACCAGATTAAGGTGTCTTCCATCCACTAGCCGTATTTCCATTACCAGCATACTAACCCATATTCCTGAACACGTGTCCCCATATAAGAAAATACACCCATTAAAGAACATTTATATGAGGCCTCCCAACCTAAGAATCAAGTAAATATATTTATTCACTTGATATTCTCAGGAAGTATGATTTACAAATTCAAAAAATAGACCAATATGAGGAAACACTATCACGAAAATGTCAAGAAGGAAACTGATGTGGGAATATAATAGTTGTCCTAACTCCGCTGCACCAAAGAAAAACATTGACACAATATTTGAAATAGATAAGAGAGTGAATATTTAGATCCTTTCAAAGATTTTCCTTCATAATTATGAGCATGTCCCTCACTAAGGCTGGAGTCTGCAAAGGGTCATCCCAGACAACTATGGTAGGAAGGAACTCATCGTACATCTCATTGATAGGGGGGATCCCACCCAGTTGATATATATCTCATAAGATGATTCCCACCTCACCATGGAATAGATGAAAGGAGTTGGACTTAGGATAATAATGGCTAACTAGTTCTCAAAGACGATCAGGCTGGTGATAGATAATAAATTGGGAAATCCATACTACTTCATAAAGATAGACAATATACAACTAGTTAGAAAACTCTAAGAATATTTTTCTAACACAGAATGACCATTACCATTCATCATAAAAATTACCACCTAGACAAAGATCCCATTTTAAGCTCCATCCATCACTTGGGTTGTTCAGAGAAGAGGAAAATATACTCAAGTATGTATGAGTGATGGGCTGATGAGTGAAATCACAACTATCTAAAACCAATGGATAGTTTTACAAAATATAAGAAAACCCTTGGGATAGGGCTATGAAAATTCTACCATCCTTGAAAATTTTCATCTTAATATAGTAAAGAGAATATGACACCTAGAAATATAGAAAATTGAAGTCTAAGGGTGGAATGATAACATCTTCCAGCAAGATGAACCCATATAGAGGATGCCCATGTGACAAAGGATAATTTTGAAGCTCTAATGGAAGAAACCATTTTAGAGTATCATTATAAGAATTAACGTGATATTGAGTGTTATAATTATGGTTTATAGACATCATGCCCATTTGATTATCTTCAACAGAGGAACTTTGATGAGAGATAAAATCCATTGAAACAAAAGTAAGTTCTATATATTAGATAAATAAAAGAAAATATTTTTCAAAATAAAGATATAAAATTCCAAAATCTTCATGAACATCGCATGAACCAGAAGGGAACCACAAATTTCAAAAAGGGATCATGAATTTCGTAACCATTTAAGATCTAGTAGATTGCATAAACTCATAAGGCATCATGCATCTGCATAACCCCTCAAAAGACTCACAATAACCTGAACTTTAAATGATCACATGAGCCTCATAATTGTCAAAGTATCATGTGATAAATCTAGTAGATACCATAACACCCTCAAGACAACCTCATCCACATGGACAAAGATAAAAAAATTACTAAAGATTAGTTCATGGATTTTTTTGAGTAGACACATGAGAAAAATAATTCTTGAATAGCGGTTATCACAAAACGGGCTTGCAGAGAGGTATCACAATGGGTTATTGTGGGAAGGTCTTGTGATAGGGTTAGGTAATTAAATAAGGGTACAAGAGCTCTATATAATTGAGTAGTTGGTGAATGAACCACTCTCTATTATCCTATTTAGAGGGAATCCTAAGGAATAAAAAACGTTACCTAGAAGACAAAAAGTTTCCCAAGACACCAATTTGTGACAAAGCCAAAGCCTATGGTAGGAATTTAATTTCCTCAGAACCAAGAACTTATCCTTGAAAATGTTTTTTCTAAGGGGGATAATTTGTTGAAAACTTCCAAATGATCATTGATAGATTCAAAAAGGAATAAATATCCGAATATGGGTATTAATTTATCTTCAAAGAAAAGAAAGAGAAAGGTCATATTGATGAAGAAAATTGTATGAACCCCCTTGAGACACATGATCAAATAACCAAAAAAGTTCATGTGGATGGATACACACAGATCATAGCCTATAGAAGGCCCTGTAAAACCCCTTTGACAAGTCCTTTTACTCTTGATAAGGTTCCCTAGATAGTCAGTGATCGTATGAAAAATTCCAGTTGAGAACCCATAGTTCACAATAATTGTTGGGAAAAAGTAACCTAATAATGAATCCAATAATAATTGAATAATAGAAAGAAAATATGAAAAATTAGTGAGCCTATTACAGTCATAAATGTCACATTTTTTATCACTATTAGGTAGAACTATTGTCTTCAGAAACACTCATACAATCTCAAGAGATCCTTATCATTTGTAATAAATAATCTAAGGAAATAAATATGGAAAGGTGGGAGCCTCTTTCAATCATAAAAATCATGACAGGAGCCATAGATAGTTCACCAACCACATCAAAACCATGGGGACATGTCTACCTCACTATGCGATATATTACTATCATATCACCCTCATCACACAAAAGACCTCATACATGTCCAGAAAGTGTTGCACACATACATTTGTTCCAATAATAAAAAGCATATTTTTCCCATTAAAAAATTCTCTCACATCAATAGAAGATTTTTTTTCTAGTCACATGATGCATCATTGATGATGATAATTATTTTCCTTAATAACACTCAAGCAGACTCGCAAGACCCTATGCCCTTGTAAATTAAATAGGGATAATAATGTTGGGGAAAGTTAGGAGCCTCTAGTGGTTATAAAACTCATGTGATGAAATAGAATGGTCTTATATGACCCCTTGAAAATCTAGTTTGATCTCACAAAGGATCCATGAAAAGACATCCTTGTCTTGCATAATATCTTGGAAAAAGGCATCAAAGGTCATTCAAAGGCCTTTTGATAGGAACCCTAATCTTTCGAAGGCCACTGGACATGCCAATATGAAAATATGAAAGTTCCTTAGCATATCAGTATGATTTGAAAAGACTCCTTTAATTGGATATAATCCAATAAATAGGTATTTGATGAGATGTTCTTGCGGACCCTAAAAATCAAGCAATGACATTGGAATGACCTATGATAGGACCTCATGAATTCATGTAACACCAGATCCCTCCATAGAATCTAGCATATATTTTTGAAATATGCGCCACAAAAAGAGGAGAATTACCAAATTGGTGAGAATTATAAATCCCCCACCCCATAATTCAAAAAATACTTGGAGACACAGAAATAGACAAACACACTCTTGGAACTTCACACCGGTGCACCCATACATCAAAGAAGATTTATCGAAGTGGATGATCTCATGAATGGTAAGTTTTTACATCATGTAAGATCCTAGGAATTACTAGATAGATCACGAGACATGCATAAAAACTTCACAAGATCACTCATGGACCATGTGGAAGACTTTTGGAAGGTTACACGATGGACATACCAGACATCTTATAAAACATATGAGACATAAAAAAAGTTAACACTGAATAAATATAAAGAATATGCAATAAAATTCTTAAAAAAATACTATAATAGGAGAGAATTATTGAAATAACATATACTATGATCATCATTCACTTCGCATGAACCCCCCAGGTCATGAGACATCACTAGGACATGTATCTTAGGTAATTTGGTACTTCTTTGGTATACTATTTGGATCATTAAAAGTCCTATGGAAATGTTAGAGAAAGTCACATGGAGCCCTCATGAATGTCACCCAAGTCTCATGAAACCTTATTGGATCATCATCCATGCCTCATAATGTAATCTAGATATGTCACATAGATCATGTGGTGATGTAAATAATTGGAAGATAAGTCTCATGATAGAATTAGGGTATGTCAAATGGCTCTCAAGATATCCTCTAGACAAACTAGATAGACTTTTCAATGCCCTCTAGGTATGTCAGCAGTCTCTTGAAGTGTCCCCATGGTATGTCTGCCAACTCTCTCAAAGACACATGGAAAATATTTTTAGGACATATATAACCCTCTGAGAGATGTTAAAATAACAGTCAGAATGACCTAAAAGCATGCCAGAAAACTTCCATGATGACACTAGGGAAGGTTTGATAGATCATGTGATGCCCTCTAAGTATTTCATTTGGGGTCATGTGATGTCTTCCAAGAAAATAGAGTGGAGTCTTGCAATGTTCTCCAAAAAAGTCATCCTTGATCACGTGACAACCTTCAAACATTCCATCTAAGTTATATGACATCCTTCATACAAGTAAACTGGAACATATGATTGTATTTGGACTTGTCAAAAGATATCCTCCAAAATTTGAAGAACATAATCAAGGATTATTGAGTGTAAAATTAATTCATGTTAGGAAGACAAGTAGGCCAAGTCAAAAGGGCATCACTAACATATAATCCTAGAACAACTAAACTATGATGAATGTGATTCTTTTTATAACCAGGACATGTAGGATGCCTTCTAATGATCTGAGCTCTATATTAAGCATCTAAAGTGATTTTCTAGTCCATAAGTCCAGCATCCACATGAAATGAGAGAGATTATTTTCTATCCCTTATTTCTCACACTGAGCATAGATCACATGGTCTTAGGGAGTCACAATGATCATATCATTCACGTGACAAGTCTCTATCAGGATAAGGAAAACCTAAGTGTGTAATACTTGATCAACATTATAATATGTTATATCCCATATATCATGGAAACATTATCATGTAATACCTAACCAATTGAACTATGAGGACGCTGATTCCTTCCATAACTAGGATAAATAGAAAGCCTTCCTAAGGTATAAAACCATACTCATAATGTGAATCCACATTAGTGTAAGTCCCATAATGTCTATATCATTTCAACCATCGAGACCCAATCATTCCCATGGTTTGATCATATTTTCTCATCCACCAATGGATTGAGAACTAATTAAACTATAAAGACTCTAATTACTACCATATCCAAGATATGTAATACGCATTATTAAGGCCTGATCTTGAACTTAAATGGGAACCCACTTTGGTATAAGTCCCCTCATTTCTCCTACATTTCAACCATTAGGACCCAATTCCTTCCATGAGTTGAACATTATACCTTATCCATCAACAGGATGAAAATCTATTTAAACTATGATAAATCTAATTCATGCGATCACCAGGATATGTAGGATTCCCTATTAATTCCCAAGCCGCATATTAAACATCCCTAGGGCTGTCCCAGTACATAAGTCCCACATCCATATGTAGTGAGAAAAATTAATTATTAATAACTTTTTCTCAGACTAAAAATATATCATGTGGATTTAGGGAGTTACAATGGTCATATCATTCACATCATGAATATATACCATCTAAGGATATCGTATTATGTAAGCCCTAATGAGGGGAATGATAAAAACATCCTCTATATAAGGGAATATACCATGGGGCCAGTCCCAAGGGTGTGAATGAACTATGATATCTCTGATTCCTACTATAACCAAGATACATTGGACATATCCTTAAAGATCAAGCTCAAATATTCAATTCCTAAGTTCCCAAACATATATAATTTTTGTATTATGTTAAACTACATGGTTTTAAAAAATTATATAGACTTTGATTCCTACAATAAATAGGATACATAGGACACCTCATAATGGCTCAATAACCTCCCTGAAATATTAATTGCCTCCTTACATGATAGAAAATTATTAAGTACCTATTCATACAGATTATGAATATAAGAAGATTTTTATTACTAGGGATTGAATAAAGAACCTTAGATACATATTGATGGATTTAATAATTAGATATTCTTGTTCTTTTTCACACAAAAGGGGTTAACCTACGATCATTTTATTAGGGTAACCTATCCCGTATCAAGATTATGAAGATATTATCAAACATATATTAAATATATAAGAGATTAATAGAGTAGGAAAAAATTTCCCTAAAAGGGTGTGATTTACTTGAACTCCCATCCTCTCAACCAATGTGAGTTCCTAAGTGTCGTTGGGTAAGAATCCAAAACTGAACACATGCCTTTGGAAAGTAGGTCTGCAACCAGTTTTGGTTATGGGAAGAATTGGGAGTTTATATTAAGAACAAAAATGTTAACCAGATTTAAATTATTGTTTAAATCATTTAACTCTCCTCACTCACAATCTACTATAGAGCCAAACCGAATGCACCTAGTGGTTTTCTCTTTCTTCGTCAAAATAGGGATAATTGACTTTTACTATTTTTACTATTCATTATGGTCAAAAATTATATTAATATTTTTACATTATATAAATTACTCTAATTACCAATATGGGATACTTTTTTCCAAGTTCCATTCATAAAAGAGGAAAATTTTAATTTAAAACTAAACCCGCAGTCGCGACGAGAAAACAATTTTCCAAATAGAAAATGTTCAAAATTAAAAAAAATTAAATCAAATTTCAATATGAAAATTATTCCAATGAAATAAATTATATTCATAGATATATATTTGAACTAAATTTAATTTTAAAACAATTTTTAAACAAAATTAACCTTGTAATTATTTTAAATAGAAATACAATTTTTAATAAAAACAAGTATTTTTTACTATTCATCAAAAATTTAATATTTTTAGAAAATCCTAAAAATTAACCCTTAAGTAATTTTTATATGATGAATTATAAAATTAAAATTATTTTTTCATTTAATTTTTAAAATTTTTAAAAAATTAACTTATTATTTTTTAGAAAAATAAATAAATAATTTTTTTTTGAGAAAATAGTATTTTTAAAACACATAATAACTTTTCAAAAAATTAAGTACTTTTTTATCAACATGTTTTATTTATATAAAACCATTATATCAATTATTTAATATATAGTTATTAATATTAATAATTCCTAGTTTAATAACTTGGTAGTAACGACCATATTTAAATAATTATATTAATAGTTTGTCATGGTGTGTTAAAACTCAGCGTTGCGTATAATGCAAGATACCCAAGAAATTTAATTTATTTGAAAAATAAATTCATAAAAATAATGGTGTTAAATTATCCCCCCATTAAAATTATTTTTTCACTAATAACTATTTCCCGTTGGTATAAACAACTGAGGATACTTCTACTTCATTACATCCTTAGGTTCCCATATAAATTTCTCAAACTGGTGGTTTGTCCACAAAACTTTGACCAAGTGAGTGGTATGGTTTCAGAGAAAATTCAATGTACAATCTAGAATCTCCACTATTTTTTCATAATAAGAAATATAATTCTTTATTTTTATGAACTCTGAGTTAATTACATTTGAACGGTCAGGTATTTACTTCCTTTGGAGTGATATGTGGAACACATCGTGGACTTGAGAGAGGTTTGGTGGAAGCACCAACAGATAGGCTGCCATCCTGATACGATAAATAATTTCAATATAAAATATAATAAAGTAATATATTCCATTTATTATTTAATCTCATAAACTTATTCCATTGAGAAATTATTAGAAACACCTTGTCACTAACTTAAAATTCTATATCATAGTATTGATTATCAACATAACTTTTTATTCAACTTTATGCCACCCTTATGTGTTATTTAATAGTTATAATTTTTTTCCATTTATTCATTTATCTCAGATGATTATGGATTTATTTATCCAACTTCATTAAAACATGTTGGATCTCTACACTTCATTATATAAAGGGATTCATAAAGAGTCATCTGAATACCCGTGAGAAAGATATTGTTGTATGAATAAATAATTAGAAAAATGTGTAGATCTAAAACACATTTGGAATACATAGGACATAATATAAATATATTATCTAGGTTTTAAATTGGTCTCTTATAATGACCATCTCGTTAAGGTTGATTGGAAGTGATGAGACTATAATTAGTATCAAGAGCTTGCTGAAGACTTCTCCAGAAATTTGAGGAAATCCTCAAATCCCAATATGATAACAACTTCCATAATGTATATCATGGAAAGATAATATAGGGATAAGTATTATTTGATTATGATAAATTGTGAAGAAGTTGTTGTGGTGATCCACTACAACCCATATATAATTATTCCCTCTAGATGTTTTGGGGAGTCAGACAATAATATCAATGTTGATTTTTCTATTTTCCATTCTAGTATGGGAAATGGATGTAACATCCACTTAGAATTTCATATCACACCTTTAACTTGATAAAATAACAAGAACCAATAAAAAACTCTAAAATATCTATCTTCATCCCATACCACCAAAAATACTCTTTCAAATATCTAAAAATCATCATGTTACTAGGATGGATAGAGAATGAAGAAATATTATCTTCTTCTAAAAAATATTTCTTCAAATCTGGTATAGACAGAACACATTCATAGTTCTAGAACATTATCATTGTATCATGAACAAGGTTAAACTTAGGAACATTTATAAACATCTTTTTCAACTATACATCTTCCTTATGTTCCTCTTTAACAATCACTTGGATAAATAGTTGAACATTCATTTGAGCAAGAGAATATTTCTCCCCTTCCATCAGGATTTCCAGATCCATCCTTTTTAAATATATAAATAATGGATATTTTGTGATCCTCATAATATATAAGCTAAATTATCCTTTAAAACCAATACATTGGCCCCTTTTTTTTCTTTCCTTGGGTTGTAACCTATTGAGAATTCCAAAACTTTAATCATCTCTAAGCATCTTCTCTAGATAATATTAAACTCCTTCTATAGAAATATATAGTTTAATTTATATATATGTATATATCACTATTTTCTCTATAAATATAATTACTCCATATCTTTAATAAAAAATACCCTAGATGACCTGAAATAATGAGTAGGGTAATTTTTCTCATGAAACTTCAATAATCATGAGGAATAAGTTATAACCATGTCATTATGCATAAAAAAACATATCATTGTTTTATTGGATGAAAAAATATAGATTACAAACCCTTATCCACAATAGGGTAATGTATGAATAGGTTCTCTAACTAATATTCTCTTTAGTTCCAGGAAAATTGTTTCACCGTCATCTGTCTATAGGAACTTAGCTCCCTTTCAGTTAGCTTGGTGAGTAGATTAGACAGTCCTGAGAGATTTAAAAAAAACCATCAATAATATCCATCTAAACCAAGAATTTTATGGATCTCAATCACCATGGTTGGAGTGTTCCATCATTAAATAGCATCCACTAGTGATGGATGTACCTATATACCATCCCTTGATATTATATGAAAAAAAAATGAGAATTTTTTGTAGCCAAAATTCATACTTTGTAAATTTTTTATAGGGAATTTATTTTTTATAGGTCTCTAGTACAATCCGAAAATAATTTTCATACTCTTACTTAATATTTGAATATATAATAATACAGCCTATAAATACTACCACAAACCGATCAAGGTAATATCTAAATAATATTTTCATTAAATCAATAAAGATGGAAAGGGAATTAATAAGACTTAATGGTGTCACTATATAGTCATAGTATTTATAATTTTTATTGAAATATTTTCTTGGGTATATCCACCATCATGACCCAGATTTTTTGATATCTATAATGAAGGTCAATATTGGAAAATTATTGATCTCCACATAGTTGATCAAATAGGTCATTAATACGGTGTATAAGACAATTTTTCTTGATCATGATGTTGTGAAACTCTTAATAACCAATGAAAATTCTCATCGATCCATCAATCTTCTTGAAAAATAGAATTGGTGAACCCCAAGGTGACAACGTTGGTTGAATTAATCCATTTTAGATATTCTCTAGGAGTTTCTTCTTTAATTCCTATAACTCAATTTTGGACATTCTATAGGGAGTCTTTGAAATAATTATTGAACTATGTATGGGTTCTATTGATTACACAACTTCAATATTTTGTGGAATTCTAGGAAAAAATTATGGAAATAAATTAATAAAATCCTATGCAATAGTTCTATACTTGACGTCATGTTTCTCCCCAACCATTTGAGATAAAATCTCCTCTTTAGTAGGAATTAAACTACAAAAAATGAAAATGACTTTCATTGGATGTTCATATTTACCGTTGCATTGATAAATGATAATAGGATAGTTTAGAACATAAAACATGACATACCTTCCTTAGAAAATAAACTGAAATTTATGTAGATAAAGACAATAAATTCCTAAGATAACATCAAATTCAACCATAAGAATAATGAATTTTTTAGTAAGAACATTTACACAAACTTCAACCAAAGAGGAATCACATACTTGAGATGTGATCATCAATCCATTAAGAGGATTCACTACTAATTCCACATTTAATAATTTAAGCGGCATCATGATACCCTTATAAAATTATTCCTATATGAAAGAATGGTTAGTTACAAAGTCAAATAATACATTAGTAGTTCTAGAGTGGATGAGGAGTATACCTTTCACCACATCATTGTTGTAACCCTCATTAGAAATATTGATTTCATGATATTTTCCCTTTTCCAAAAAATTAAGTTGTTTTTTATATAGATCATCATCATTAACCATTTGATTTTGGAAATGGTTATCATAGTTCCTACACTCTATAAAATTGAAACACTAGAGTGTGGGTGGATTATTTTGTGGAGCTTTCTCTCTATTCATATCATTAGATAACCTTTTCCATCACTTCATAAAATTATTTCATATTTAACTTCCTTCCCACACATAAAAAATATAGTGGTCCCATTAAGAAAATTTCCTAGAGAATACTTCCCACACATTAACTAGAAAAAAAATCCCATCTTCTTCTCTCCACATTTTCATATTTTCCTTCAAATTATATCTTTATATTCTTATCAAAACCATGATATTTGTATATAAATACATCCTCAATTTCTACTTTGATATAACATTGAACAATATCTTAATAGATACTAAAGTATATTATGTATAATTATCTTAAGATTATTTGTTTTAATCTAATGAATAATCTATAAATCTTACTTTCTGGTTGGATGATAATACAAAAATTGTACCTCGTAAGTCTTTTAAAATGTTCCACATAGATACCAATAGATTAAATATAATTCTTCTTTAGATCAAGAAACTAATTATCCATCCTTATATACATAATTCATAGAATTTTTTTACTGAAAAATATGTTCTTCATGTCACCCCAATGGAGGATGGCTCCTCAATCTCCCAAATCCCGACACACTTATCGCTTTTCTACCTTACCTTCCCTCTAGGGTTTCTCTGCTCGTTGCGATGGTGATATTTTTCTCACAAATTCCTTTCTTAGGATCTTATTCTCTGCCCCCTCCTAGACTAAAGCTGTAGCTATTGCAGATTTTGTTCGCCTCTCACTGCCTCTCTTGTCATCTAACTCTTACGCATCAGACCTCCATCTGTGTCTATGTGATGGTGCTTCAGACAGCTTAGGTTGGCACTGATGGTGGTGTACGGTTCTCTTCCTCTCCTCTACCCTTGATGGAAAACCCATCAAGTTTGACTCCATATTGGTTAGGCTTGATGCGGGTCTCCGGTTATCTTGGGATGGTGTTGGAGGGGGACCATTTGCAGTCTCAATCTTGTTTCTTTACCGGCATTTCATTTCTTTCCTTTCCTCCTCAACATGGTCAACCCTTTCCTTTCTTTTCATCTTTTTAAGGTTTTCATTTTAATGGTGGGTTTCATCTTTTATTTGGGTGTTTGTTTGTAATTTATGTTTCTATGTGGATAGATAATGCTGTGATACGCTTTTAAATGGCTATGGTTTTTCTAGGCTTCTTCAAGACAGTGGAATCAAATATTTGTGGAAGCTTGAGCTACACAACTCTGCCTTGGCCTCGAGTTCCACCTCCCCTCTCTAGGTCAGTCTGGCATGGTGGTTCCTCGGTACTTTGGGAAGTGGTGTTTGGGTGGCCAACAACTTTCGAGTAGGATGTTTTTTGGGGTTGGCTCATGAGGAAAAGATGGAGTAATGATGTCTGTGAGGGTGATTATGGTTGATCAGTGATCTCTTCTACTATTTTTTGGTTTTCGATTCTTCATGGAGGCTGTGGATTAGCATTAATCGGCTCCGGTAGATGACAGATCCAGCGCAATGGTGTGATGATGAATGGTGATGATGTTAAAGTAGGTTGTCGTGTCCTCTGGTGTGAATCACGATGGTGATGGCGGCTGACAGTGAAGTTATAGGCTTTGGTGGGTGCATGTTGTGGGTTGGTTCGTTGCCCGATATCGGTTATGATGATTTTTTGTCCTTTTGGAATTTGAATTTTGGAAACTTTGTATGTTCTTGGTTTTCTCTATCTCTTTTAATTCTAAAGTGGGTGGGTTGTGATGTTGTATGGTTTTTATTTTCATGGAATTATGTTAGGGTTCACACTAAGCCTTAAAAAGTGTTATTTGAAAATTTAAAAAAATGGATTGGATGGATATCACCCCAATACATGGAGTCAATTTCATCATGTTTACACATATTCTTAATAAGATTCAACCATTTTTCTAATTAACTATCTAATAAGTAGACAAAAAAAACGAATTTCTCATTATTTGAACACTATAGGTAGAAAATATATTTTTAGTGGTGTTGATCCATTTCTAAAAAATTATTTTATCATACGACCCAATTAAAGGAGGTGGATGTTTCTTCATGAATAACTTAATAGAATGTTTTTATATGGTTTTCTTATTTGGAAGTCCATCATGATTTATAGATTTAGAAATTTGTGTGATAATATAAATGATATTTTTCATTCCATATCCCAAAACATTTGGTTTTACAAGAGTAAAATAATTTCATTTTCAATCATATTTAGAATTAACAACATTTCTTTGGGTTTCATCCATCAACTAAAACAAAAAATCATAGTGTGAGCAAAAATAATCATAGTGGAAAACAACATAGTCATGAAAAATCATTTAAAATATCTAAATCAAGATAATTTATTTTAAATCTATGAAACCTTAGGTTTATCCTAGGTCCTAAATTATCATCATCTACTCAAATACTTCATGATGGTTCACTATTAAAAAGTTATTTAAAAAAACAATTTCCTTTATGATTATCAAATCACGTGTCCAATATAGCCCATTCTCATGTACTAGGTAATGCCAGAGTCAAGCCTAATGTTATTTATTTATATTTTTTACCCATTGGTACATTAGTTCTAGAACCATGTCTACTTATAGTATTTAGTCAGAGATTTATTTCTAGGTAAACCATATAATATTTTCTTTAATAAAACCTTAGGATGTTACCCAATACTCAAGATTATCATAAGGGTTCTCATAAAAGTTTTCTTATCCTAGTTTATAAATGTTAACTAAACACATTTACTGAAACCAAATATAACAACCCATAATTTTTATACATATATATTACAACATTTTTTATGAACATTACTTACATTACATAAAAACATTCCTTAGGATCATAAAGTTATAGTTCCTTTGTAAAGTTTAAAACATTAATAACTGGTTTATAGGTAAACTAAATCAACTCCCATTAAGTTATTCATAAACAAAACCCTTGTTAGAAAAATCATACATAATACTTATATTCAAAACTCAGGGAAAAGAAACATAAGAATGGGTGAGAGAAAATACTCAAGAAGGGTATAAAAGGAGATACACAAACATAACATTAGAATAAGAGTATGAAAAAATGATCATGAAATTTGAAAACAATACCCTACATATAAAATATCACAATCTTGGGTCATAGCATAAGGATTATTTGTTCATAAGACATGAATCATAAGAAAATCAAATAACACAATACATGAGATAATAGAATTGAATAAGACATGAAATTATGTTATAAAAATATATATAGACCTCATTAGTTCAAGGTTCATTTCTGAGACTATCATAGTGGAATTGGTTTATTCCCTGAACCATTACTATATTTAAAGTTCACTCCCAAGAATATCTTAGTGACAAAATTCTCTTACTGAATTGTGAACACTCCCTATTCCAATTAATTTTATTTCATGAGATATAAATCATTACAAAATGAATTATAGGGATATATAGGTCAAACCTTTCTTGTTTATAACATTACCACTATTCTTGGTTATAACGTAACATTCGTCACATAATGAAAAGCATACATATGTGTACTACAAGATAAAAAAATATTCATCATATTAGAACCCATGAAATGGAATTTCATTCATAAACATTTCATAATAACTTAAATTGTGGAGAATAAATAGGTTTCATAATCATTTCATCATTTTATCAAAGTATAACCCGTGGAAAAAAGAAGCGGGTTTCATAGGCATTTTATAATGGTATAACCTGTTAAAGAGAAATGTGTTTCATAAACATAAAACATCAAATTAAATAATAAATATGGAATAATTAGATCATATCCCCTATAAATATTATGTAATATAAAATTATGTCATTATATATGGAAAATTATTTTGAAAGAAATATCACTTGGAACGTTTCGTGAGAAAAATATCCTTTCATTGAAAATAAACTTTTTAAAAATAAAAATTTATAAAATAATGTGTAAATAATTTTATTTATAAATAAAAATGAAATAATATAAATGAATATTTAAATAAAATAATGGTAATGTAGTTGAGAAATTCCATTCATTCCATATACATTAAAACAAATATTTCTTTCACATTTTCAATAAAATTTAAATGGGATTTTTTGGAAATTGATATGGATAATAACTTAAAAATATTTTTAAAAAGTAAAAAATGGTTAATAATTTATTTAATACATCATTTTTATAATTTTCAAAAAAATTCACTTTTTGAATACCTGGTTTTAGATGGAAAAGGGTTTTCGACTAAAGAGAGAAATAAAGATGATTTTTTTGATGAAAATTATTTTGGTATCATGAGTACATAACAAGAAAAAAATGAATGTAAAACATGTATTCTAATAAAATAAATATATGAAAATAAAATTCATGAGTTTCTTGAGATATGGATCCTAATATTTCATCATTATAATCTTAATCATAAGAAATCCCGATAATATATTAGATTGAAACATAAAATCATTACAACTTTAGTATTTTTTGAATCATAAGTAACAATAAATATTAATATAAAGTGAGACAATGAAAAGGAGTATATTCATGATATAACGTGTCAAAGGGTCTGTATATAATACTCATAACAGAATATTGGTGCATAACATAACATATGTCTCAAATAAGGTAAATTGAGACAAACATATGTTACTATAATTATTGGAATACTTTGTAAATTTTAAAACCTAATTTATAATAATTATATATTTAATAAAAATGAATTAAATATACATACTAAAATATATCACACCATATATGATTTACTTATTACCCTTTATTACCAATTTATTAATAATTCCATGTTAAGAAAATGTTTCGGTCAAAAATTGCTTTTTTGTCATGTATGTTTTTATTCATTATTTTTGATCTTATTAATTCAATAATGGTTCCATAATACAAAAAAATTTAAAAATGATATAAATATAATATATATATATATTTTATATCTTTATTTAGTATAATCCATAAATGTTAGATATAGAAAATGAAATACACCATTCATGGAGACAGCAGGCGGTACGTATGCATGAGCACTATTTCTATTTCTTCGACAGATAATGAAAAATAAATGTAAATAATATATTAAGTCAAAATAACAATATATAGTTCATAAATATCATATATATTGATTAATTTATAACCTATTACCTTCAATGTAAAATGTATGTGAAAAGCCGATAACATCACTTCACGAGGCGATAGCCCACCATACACATAAATGATGCTGTCATATTCTCTATGGAATGAAAATTGAAAAAAGTTATATTTGATAATATAATTAAGTAATTATATTTATTTTAATAAAATCATTTATATACATTATATCCAACATCATACCCACCTGTGATAAGCATTGATGAAAAATTTGTCACATCAGTTCACGAGGCGGTAGTCTACCATACACACTAGTGAAATTATCATTTACCATTTATGGGAAGAGGAGATGAGTGTTTGAAATGTGATTAAAATAAAAAAATATATGTATATGTAAGATACTGAGGATATTATATCATCACTGTTTAATAATAATCGAAACAGGTGGATGAAGAAATAAAATAAAAACTCTCATTGTAGAACTTTATATCTTCTTTGGGTAATCTTCATGTGATTGAATTAAAAGGAATACTAGGATGAATTCTCGATCAAAATAATCATTATAAGATAATTTTATGGAATTTAATAAGGTATTTTAGTTACTATTAGTAAATACAAAGTGCTTTGGAAGTGTGAAGATGATAGGATAGAGGGTGACCTTTTATAAGTGAGGTGAGTGACACACTTGTTATTTTTGGAAATAAATAGATGTACCCACGTTTTTATCATTAAAAGAGTCATAAATAATGAAAAAAATTCTATAAAATAAGGTATGTGGTCAAAATATGTCTTTAAATGTGTGTTGTAAAAGTTTTAGATTATTTTTATACCTTATCGTTTTAGATTAACCCTTAGTAAACCAATTTTTTCCTTAATGACAATAAATAATGTTAACTGTTTTTACTATTCATTATAGTGAAACATTAAGTTGAACTTTTGAGATAATATAAATTATTATGATTATAAATATTCAACCCAATTTTCCAAATTCAATTAGTATAATAAGAAAAAGATTATAAAAAATTAAACTTGCATCTATGACGAGAACACGGGTTTTCAAAGAGAAAATGTTCAAAAGTTTAAAAAGATTTTATAAAAACAACCATATAAAAATAATTAAAATGAAATAAATTGGATTAAAATATATATAATTTAACTCATTTTAATTTGAAACCATTTTTAAAACAAAAATTAACCATGTAAATTATTTAAACAAAAATTTAGTTTAAAATAAAAACTATTATTTTTGACAATTCATTAAAGAATTAATATTTTCTAAAAAATTCCAAAAAATCACCATAGGATAATTTAGATATGATGAATTAAAAAATTAATCTCATTTTATAAAATTAATTTTATAAAATTTTTTAAATTAATTTATAATTGTTAAAAAAAATAAATAAATAACATTTTTTTGAAAATATAGTATTTTTGAAACATATAAGGACTTTATTGAAAATTAAGTACTTTTTTATAAATATGTTTTAATTATATAAAACCACTAAAATTAATATTTAAATTTTTGTTATTCCTATTCATACCTCCATGTTTAATGTACCGGTAATAATGATCCAGTTTAAATAATAATATAAATAGTTTATCGTTGTTCGTTAAAACTCAATGTTGCATGTAATGCAAGCTATCAAAAAATTTAGTTCTTTTAAAAACAAATGTTTCATAAAAACTAAGGGGGTTACATTTAGAATATACATAATATTAATAATAATATAAATGAATATATTTTCATTATTTATGCATTTAAAGACATTCATAAATGGTATGAGGGAAAATGAATTATGACATTCATGGAGATGGTACGTCATATGTACTCATGAAAAATGTTTCCATTTGTTGAAAGACAAAAAAACAAAGATAAATAATAATTCACCATTATAAAATCATTAATATATAATATATAATATATATTAATTAAATCTATCATTATTACCATCCATTTCAAAATAAAATGAAAAATGAATCTCACCGCTTTGTGGTGGTGGTAGTCTGCACCAATGCATGAATGACATTGTCATTTTCCAATGGATGGGAAGGTAAAAAGGTAGATAAGATATTATAATTTCATAAGCATATTTATTCCATTAATTTCATATATAAAAATTAGAAACATCCTAATAACCATCCATGGATGATGGAGAATTAAAATTAATCGTATCATTATATAGAGTCGGTAAGCCATATGTATATACAAGTGATACTTTCACATACCATTTAATAGAAAATATGATGAATAAAGGTGGATTAAACCTTTTTTTAACTTTTAATTATATTTAGGATACTAATATTATTATTTTATAAATTATTTCATTGATTTTGGGGTGGTATATGGACAAAAAAATTGAATGATTTCGACTGAGATGATTAGCTATCATGACCAATCCCCCTAGGGCCAATGTCGTGACTACCCCAAGCCTGCCTCCCATAGGCCAGGGACTGGCGACTAGCACTAAGTAGGCATATCCCAAACAAATGAGAGGCATTTTTCTAAGTACTTGTACACACCAACACAACTCAAAGCCATAGATGCTGGAAGGTGAAAACACTAAGTAAACAAACACAAGGTATGCTAGTAGAAAACTAAAGGTAAACATGTTAAGAATACAATCCCAACTAAAATAGAAAAGTAAAAGTAAAAGTCTCTGGAAATCCTTCGTAGAAATCCATACCTAAAGGGTATGTACAGAAATAGTTGTCCGAAGCTGTAAAATCACATATCGTTTATTGGTTCTCTCTAAGCACCACATGGCCCCGATCCACCAAGGACTCCATCAAAGTGTTGATCGTTTTCACAAGACACAACACGTGCGGACAATGCCCACGTAGGGGTGAGTAAAAAAATACTCCATAAGGACTCCAAACCAAAAATTTATACCCAAAGAAATACACAAAGATGACTACCAAAGAGGTACAAAAAGTGTTGCCTCTTAGAAGGAAAGTCAAGAGAGTCACTGGAGTTAGCTAAAAAAGGTACAAATATAAAGTATGAAAAGAAAGACTATCAGTCATAAATGCTGAAAAACTTGTACTATTGAGAAACTCATCCCTGATGAGTCACTTAGGCCTGTTGGGGAATTTAGACTCGCTCATCACTTAGGCCTGTAGGGGCACCTAGACCCACTCATCACTTAGGCCTGTTGGGGAACCTAGACCTGCTAATCAAAGTCTTCTCGTCACAGCCAACTGTAGGATTCCTAATCGCAACACACTTGATTCTGGGAGAATCTACACCTAAAGACATAGGTAATATCTCAAATTACACTAAAATTAACTTAGAGTATATTAAAAAGACTACATCATCACTGGGGTACCAACGCCACAAATGGCTCGTCAGTCAGACTTTCTATTTGAAAGTTATGAACCTTTTAGAAAAAAGGGGATGACTGGGTTTAGTCTGGCCCAACCTGACCCAGAAGGTCGAACCGGCCCACTGGGCCTGGACCAATCTAGATGGGAATGACCCAGTCCACTACACTGGTCTGACCCGTTGGAGTAGCCTAGCCCAAGGTACTGGGCCTGAATCAAGGCCGAAATGCCTATCTGACCCAGCCCACTGGAGCAACCAGTCTGTTCTGCCTGAGACACGGTAGGTGCCATGTCTCCAAACCATCCCATGGGTCACTGTAGGGTCCGACTCCATGGTCCAGCTAGATTGTGGCCCTTCAGCCACGTGATGTGGCATGATTTCCATGTCCACCCACACTACCGCTGGCCATCTGCTAGTAGCCTCTAATCACCTCTTGCGGCAGATTCTGTGGGCCTCATTTGCCTTAGCGGTGCGTCGCTTCCCCCGTGTGGTCACCGTTGGAGCCAGCACACCGACGAGTGCTTTTTTGGGCCACCAGACTCATTCCGGTGGTCCGTTTTCTAAAATAGGAATTCCTACTATGATCCTTGGGTCTCCTCCTCCACTACTATGTGATCCAAGCCGTCTTTCCGTCAATCCAGGGGCCGAACATGTTCGAAACCTCCCTGAAAGAATCTAATGTGACCATCGGGGTCCATTGGTGAAGAACACGAGGAGGAAGTGAGATGACAATGAACACCTAAGGCAACGAACATTGTCCTTGTGCAGTTTGAATTCGTTCATTGTGTTAGAAAAGAAAGGGGAGATGTTCAAATAATTTTCACGATATAATCCCCTCTTAAATCCACACATGTAAAAATCCTTTTCCCACAAGGATGACCAATCTGTGGGTAAATTTGTTAGGGAATTAACCTTCGTTCTCCATTTAGAAAGGAAGAGTAGGGTAAAGGTACCTGGGTTTGGATTGATCACTGATGAAGTGTGAATCCAACATTTGTCGTTCGTTAATCCTCCGACGTCTGATCCGAATCCGTTCGTTGATCCCTCGTCATTCTTCGTTCATCGTTCGTCATCGCTTGTCGTTCACTAACAAATTTCCTTTAAGGATTCAGATAAAACCTCAAGATGCTCCCCTGATCCCATATCTTTGTTAATAAAATTAATAGAGGAAACACGTTTCATCAATTCTATTTCAATGATTCACCACGTCGTTACACTATTTCATTTATTAAATAAAACAACATTTCTGTTACGCTTGAGTTATAGCGTCGTTACGCTGTTTCATTTATAAAATGAAATAGCTGGCTCAATGTTGCATTGTAGTGAATCATTTTTAAATAAAATAAACTTTCCTAAGATTATTTTATTGTTCTTTAAATCAATAAAAAAATAACTTTTACCCTCAACTAGCACTATTCAATATTAGGCCCCACCTAAGGAAAGAACACCCTCATGAGATAAATGGTACTCTTATACTTCCAATCTAAGTTACTTTTTATTAGTTATAGGATTTTAAAATAAAATATTCTTTATTTAAAAATTTTATTTATGGTCACATCCCAAAAATTACTTTCCATAGTGGACCCTGGTGACCAATGTTAAGCTCCTCCTAATGAAAATACCCCATAACAAACTAAAAGGTGGTGTCACATTTTCAATACAAGTCACCATTCATGAGTTATAAGGATTTAATAAATAAAATATTTTTTTAGTTAATTTATTTATGGTTATTACATTTTCAGGATTTCTCACTAGTGGACCGTGCTGACTAATGTTAAGTTGCATCTAGGGTAAAACCCCCATACCGAACACAATGGTTCCCTTTTATTTTTTATCAGGGCACCCATTTAAGAGTTATTCCATTTTTTCAAGAAAGCTGTGCATGAGATATTTTTAAAAACATAAAATTTTTCGACAGACCATTATAGGAACACTAGGCCTTGGAATCTCACTCCGTCTTAGAACCTGGTCTTGAAATTTCTCTAAAACTTTTCTAAAAATAAAACCGGGAAAATACAAGTCATTACATTACCTATTCTTTAGTAGGCCTCCTTTAGATCCATTATCATGGACCCTTCCAATGGTATTTTCAGAAGTCCATCACCTATAATTCACATATAGGGATGCATAAAAGATATTTTTTAGGGGTTGGTTAATATTTATAGTGCAATGTAGTGGAAATATGAGAAATGTGTACTGCCATATAGCCGCGGTTTAAACAGCTGCTATATGTTTTGGAGGCTGTTTACAGAAACCGCCGATAAACTTGGTGTCGGGAATCTATTAGCGGCTGTTTTATGCATTTCGCGACGGTCAAACAAAAGAATCGTAGTAACTCATTTCACGGAGGTTTTTGGTAAATTTAGCGGCGGTTTTAAGGGCTATTTAATTAGTGGTGGCTATAATCGCTGCGAAACTCTGGCGTGCCAGTCGCCTTCTTAGCGGTGGTTAAAACCGCCGCAATTTCCGATGTGATTTTGTGGCGGTTCTAACCACCGTTAAACAATCTTCCGAATACATTTAGCAGCGGTTTAAACCGCCGCTAAATGTATAAGTGGTAAAGCATTAGCGGCGGTTAAAACCGCCGCGAAATGCTGACCCGGAAAAAAAAATTTATTTCTGTTTATACTCCACCACTGCCCTAGAAAACAAACCAAAAAACACATACAACATATATATAATAAGGACAAAATTTATGCACCACCTACGCAATATTCATAAACACCCTTTCATTTAATATTGATGAAAAAGTTTATCCAATTCAATAAGAATACCTAAAGAATACAAAATACCTAAAATTATGGATTTAGAATGAAACACAAGATAACATCAAATGAAACAAGAGATTGGGGGTCACATGGATTTATACTTATAGTTTAAAGATGATCAAAATTGAAAATATTTGATTCTATAAAAGTATCCCAATGTTCCAAATGATAATTGAAATCCAGTTAAGTAACATGAATACTATTTGAATTGGTAATGTCTAGTTTAGTCTGAAAAATTATTCGTGTATCCTGAAAACTATAATATATATGTAGTGTGAGAAAAAAAAGATATAATCATCTAGGTCTTAATGAAGTCTTCAATTTTAGGTTAAAATGGTGTGTTAATGTGATAGCCATCAAATAGAATAAACCATATAACCCCATACATTTCATCTAAATAATCCTTTGTACACCATGGATTACTCATCAAATAATTGATCCAATATTATCATATGGAACTGTGTTCAACAAAAAATTAATGTAACCCCACTATAGATTAGATGTTACTTTTCCACTCTCACAACCTTATATCTAATTAGCAATGCTCCCATCCCATCCAAACAAACCACGTCACATCACATCAAATCCTTCCCGTATACAAATGGGTTATCACATCACACAACATCCCAACAGCAGTCACCTAGGCCATCACATCACATCACATACCACCAGTAGACACATAGTCCATCACTTCATAATAAATCATACTTGTAGACAAATAAACTACCACCTAACATCTCTTCCCACCCACAGACACATATTCTGTCAAATGGCATCCAAACTAGAACAAGAGTCTTAAGGTATCATGAATGTGATGGATATAATCATTGTCCCCTCCTCCTACCATCAATTACCCCACAATATATCACATAGAAACACATAAATTATCACTCATAGAAATTGGGTCTAATAGATCAATTCCCACCGGAAGGCACCATGGACATGACATCGTTTCTATGAATTCTCCAACACCAGCATGTGTCACTAATTCTGAATGATGTGAGAGGATGTGTGTGAAACCATGCCTAAATTTCACCACCATCATATTTATTGGTGAAAATACCTAAAACTCTAAACCTTTGAGTAGTGGTAATTTTATATAAATTATGCTTGGTGTATAAAATAATAGAAACATCCATGGTATATAGATATCCCACAATACCAAACCTATGTGTCCACATAAACTACACTTGAGCTTATTAGATCACCACACCATAACACAAATCAATAATCACAACCAATTAAATAACTATTTGAATCACCCAAGACAATCACAACACTATTAACACAATATTCCACTTTCCACATACATGTTTCACCACCTTTATTTTTTATCCATTACAATTCACATAACACTTTACATTTTCATTTGATTAATTTATAACATATCTATTTCCAATAAATATTTTTTATTTACTAACCTAGATCATTTACATTATCAACATAGTTCATCTCATGGATTACTGAGAAACTGACATATCCAGTCCATGCTACAACTAATTCAACTCACAAAACTATCACCACAACACCACACATCCACCATTGTTTCCACACCACATTGCCCAACCCATATCACAAAATCAAATACTCCTTAAAACCATCATGAAACTCTATCACCACATACCAAATCAACGAATCTGCTACAAAAACATTATTCTACAACCACTACACCACATCCATGACCCCATAACCATGTACCACAACCTCTTCATAGCACATTTCACTACTACCAAAATCACATACATGAAAATCGACCAAAGAATCACATCCCCTTGTACTACACAACCAATCTGGTCAATAACATCACCATACAACTTCCTAAACCATATAGTGAAACACAATAAGATGAATTATCCACAACATCACAGATAATGACTTCAATGAATATTCATGGGAATTACCACATATCATTTTTACTAATCGTGGTTATCCCCACACAAAAAAATATATCAATGGGACACCAATTACTATCCAAAAATATATTCCTTTTATTTTTATTCAGGGAGAAATTACATTACAACATTGAAAGTGTCCTCAAAACATTACAACTATATTACAAACAGGGTCCCAATAGTACTTATATTTGGAATTTGATGTAATCATGCATAGATATCTCAATAACATATAATAATGCAGTAAGGCATGAGAAAATTACCCATTATCATAAATTTATATTTTTCATAAATTATTTTATTTTTAAAAAACCTTTAATATTTACTTGAAAGAGAGAAAGAACTTGATTATACCACACATATAATATATAAGATTGAGAATGTGTATCCTATACCACATGGAAGCAGTCACTTCTAACTCTTCACTGTAGGATGAAGAAAAATAAACTCAAAAACCACAATCTCCATTTGAAATCTTTCCATTTTTTACCGATATTTTTCAAAGTCCACTTCCGTGCTATCACACTAGCAACTATGAAGTGGAAGAACATATGTATATAGAAATTCATTTTGAACATATTAGTAACATGACATTCAATTAAACCATAATGTAATAAAATTACCTTTATTTGATAATTGAAAACTTCATTTTTCCAGTTTGGAGGCATATGTTTCCAATCATCATATGAAATGGGAAGGGAAATGGGCTCCGCTACCAACTGACCTATAATCTGGCCAAGTAACCCCGCGACATCATCCGTAGGGACCCCATAAGAATCAAATGGCACGACTATCTTTTTTCCATTCAAGTTCCAAACATATGATCTTTTTAAGTGTTTCTCCACAGTTTTATTTTTGTCATCTTCAATGAGCAAAGAATTAGTATAAACAAAATGAAATAAATTTATTTAATTAAAATTTATACCTATGACTGTGACCCTCCAGTGTGTTTGGGATGAACTAGAAGGGGTATGTCGCCACCCAACTGATGAGGCACCTGTAGGGGGAGTCGACGACTCAGCCTCTAATGGGAGGCTCTCCGATGGTGTGAGAGATGGTACAGGGGGAGATGGTGCGGGGGTGTAGGCAGCTGGTGCCTCAGATGTCGTGGGGAGTGACCCAGATGGATCGGAATCCGTTGCAGGACTAGAAGAAATAGTGTACCACTTCCTCCTTGGCATTCCTGTCATTTAATCAAATAAAATTAAGTTCAGAATATATATTTGAAAAAAAATATGCAGAAAAAAAATTAAAAATGATAATAGATGCCCAGTACTAACAAACCAAATATATATAACAATGATAATGAATGACTGCAGAAATGAAACAAGTGGTTGCTGCATGAATGAATAATTGTACATACAATCATTTTCCCCTTCAATAATGTCGGTTTCCTGCTACATTTCTTCATCCACTTCATTCATCCTTGCAAGACTAATATTTTTAATATCATGATGGAAAAATAATTCTGCTTCCTGTTGTTGATGACATTCAACTTCATATGTCAAATCTTCTACTTCATCACCCATATCATACAAATCTCTTTGTATTACGTGAGTAACTACACTCCACCCTTCATCCAAAACATCATTCACATAATATACCATTTTTTATTGCGATTCTAAGATATATGGATCATGCATTTCACGATCACCAACATCCATCAAGTGAGAGAAGTTCACAGAAGTAAATTGCAATGAATCTCTTTTAACACCTCTGATAATATCGACCCATTTGCATTTGAATAAAACAACAGAAAAATGTCCATGGTAGTTTAATTAAATAATATCATGCAGCTTTCCATAGTATTCCACTTCAGCAAATGTAAATATACCACTATTTTGTGTTTTCAAACCCACTTCTCGATCAACTGTACGAAATCTAAAGCCATTCACATTATAAGCGTCGAACTTTCTAACTTGATTTATAGGACCTCTAGCAAGAAACTTCAAATCTTATGACAAGTCTGCTCGAGTATCAGTATTCATGATCTGAAAAAAGAAATATAATTTAATAGATTTACAAATTGTATGTGTCAAACTAACATTCTTATTTATTGCAATATTTATGAACTTACACGCCGTGCAAACCATTCTACAAGATCTTTATTCACAGCTTTCATTATATCTTTCTCATTTCGTGTTTGGCCTCTCATTCGTATCTTTGTTTGTAACCTCAACTCTTCAATAAATGGATCTGCAATTTCACTATTCAGCAGCACATATCTATGTGCCTGTAAGAATTCCAATTCTGTCAATATCACATTTGAGGTCCTCCCAACTGATCGGACAATAGCAGGAAATATTTTTCATTTCTGATGCATTTGAGATTGAGTTTATGTGTTGTCAACACGTCCAACTCGATTAAATATTGTCTCAATATCATCTAAATACCTGGAACAGAAGGTAAGACATTCCTCGACCAAATAGCCTTTAGCAATAGAACCTTCTGGTTGAGCTTTATTTCTCACGTATGATTTCAAATGCCCAAGATATCTGTGAAATAAAATAATAATATTATGCATTTATTTAAATGTCAAAAATTGTTTACCTAACTGGAAAAAATATAAATAAAATACCTCTCAAATGGATACATCCATCGATAATGAACGGGGCCTCCTAATTTAGCTTCTTCAACCAAATGCACAGTTAAATGCATCATGATAGTAAAAAACGATGGTGGAAAGATCATCTCCATTGCACAAAGAGTCAATAAAAACTTCTCCTGGAGGTTGTCAAGCTGAAATGGATGTACAAATTTCTCACATAATTTCCTAAAAAATGTGTAGAATTGGAGTACAACAGCAGTAACTTTTTCAGGTCATAATGTACGCGATGCCAATGGTAGTAACTGCTGTAACAAAATATGCGAATTGTGACTTTTCAATCCATGTAACCTAAGATTATTCAAGTAAACACACCTCGAGATGTTACTCGAATACCCATCAGATACCTTCACATTCTTTAAAATTCTAAGGAACGTATCTTTATCCCTATTTTTCATTGAGAAAATGGCTGGAGCATACTTTTCATTCTCATCTGGCCAGAGATCGCGTTTTATGTTCATTACTCGTAAGTCTTTGCGAGCATTAAGATGATCCTTCGACTTTCCATGCTCATTAAGTAATGTGAAAATCAAATTATCACAAAAATTATTCTCAATATGCATCACATCAATATTTTGGCTCAACAAATTAAATTCCCAATACGAAATTTTAAATAATATACTTTTTTTCTTCCATTGTTGCGTTCTGATTTCACTTGACGATGCACTTCGGACCCGTTTTCTGTTATCATTCAAATGATGAACCTTCCCAAATTCTGTTTCAACATTTTCAAGCTGTGTCAATATTTCAAAACCGGTTAACAACTTTGGAGGTGGTCTACGATCAATGAAACCAATAAATTTTGATTTGTTCAGCCGAAATCTATGAGATGCACCGAGAAATCTTCAATGGCATAATAAGCACTATTTTCTACTGTGAGGTAGCCGTTTGGGCTCAAAATCAAAGTTACAAATGGGACAATCCAAACCCGTATAAGTGTTCCAACTAGATAAATTCCCAAGCCCAGGGAAGTCACTAATGGTCCACAGTAAAGCATCATGCATTTTGAACATTGTTTTGAACAAACATCAAATGTCTCAAGACCGTTACTCCATAACTCCTACAATTCTTCAATCAGAGGCTGCAAGTATACATCAATATCATTTCCAGGCATTTGTTTTCCAGGAATAATCATTGAAATGATAAAAGATGATTGTTGCATACACATCCAGGGAGGCAGATTGTAAGGGATCAAAACAACTGGCAAAATGCTATAACTTGTAATCAAAGTCCCAAATGGGTTGAATCCATCGGCAGCCAATCCCAATCAAACATTCCTAGGATCAGCTGAGAAATCTGGATGTAATGAATCAAATGTCTTCCATGATTGGGAATCTCGTGGATGTCTCATTAACCCATCATTGTTATTATCTATAGAATGACACTTCATGTGTTCGGCGGTTTTTGATGACATGAATAATCTTTGCAATCGCGGCTTCAAAGGAAAGTAACGCAAAACCTTTGCAGGTGTGTTGATTTTCTTCTTCTTCATGAAATTATGTTCAGTCAGACTTCCAACATCACCCTTTGACTTCCATCTAGAAGAAGAACATTTATTGCAATTCTGTCTACTTGAATCCTCTCCCCAATAAAGCATACAATCATTGGGACACACATGTATTTTTATATAATTCAGACCAAGCTTGTTAACAACTTTTTTCATATCATAAAAAGATTCTAGGATTTTTGCCTTAGGAAATGCATCAAGAATCAATTCCAATATGATGGACATTGCCTTATTTGTAATTCCACATAGACATTTGATATGGTACAACTTCAGCAGAAATGAAAGCTTTGAATATTTCAAACACCCGCTATACAACTCTTGATTTCCATCGTCAACTAAATCATGAAACACATTTTTATCAGTGATGTTTTCCATTAAATTTGGCTCTACAGAATCAAGAGGAGGATCCAATGATATGTTCCAATCTTGATATACTTGTGTTATAGTCTCAAAAACATCACTTGTCACGTTGTAATTTGTAGCACCCTCTTCTGGTTATTCTGATATATTTTGATGCTGATAGTGGTGTCTTGCAGTGCCGAATGCATCATTTATGAGGTTTTGCATTTCATTTTCTATTGTAGACGAACATGGGACCTCATTCTATAGATTAACATCAGTGCTCAATCTTTCTGTATTGTTCGATTCTCCATACCAATTCCAACACAAATATTGAACATGGAATTGCTTTAGTATTAAATGTTCATAAACTTCATCTCTCTTCAACCATGTTCTAAATTTACATTTAGGACATGGACATATTATTCTCCCTTCAACGGATTGATTAGAAATTTCAAAATCTAAAAACTCATTCAAACCCTTAACATACTGAGGTGTGGTCCTCGGTAATGTGATCCAGCTTTTATCCATGTATATCACAATGTGCCTACACAAAATATACGATAGTGTAAGATTGCAGAATCATAATATAATAAAGATGACCAATTGATCATAATGTATGCATAATATAATAAAGATGATTCATTGATCACATTTACCACTTACTTAGCATGCCCAGACAAACCAAACAAGTCTGGTCCTTAGGAGACAGCATGAACACCTCATTGAGGAGCAGTAAGAATATCGGGATACACAATTATCATAACACTGTCAATCACAGATTTATATTGCCTCAAACAATTTCTATCCCCACTACATTAATGAGAAACATTGGTCCACTCAGATTACTTCCACACCCTCACAAAAAATACTACAACTTTCCTGAACATCTCATGTACTCACATGCTTGGTCATCTCAATTAAATGTTTTATTTTATTTTCCATATCTAGAAATGGGATACATGTCGGTATTTATAACACTATCGATCACACATTTATGTTGCCTCAAACAACACCCCATTGATGTGTGATCGAAACTGATCATAATGCATTTTAAACCTGATACATTATGTGATTGTTTAGGCTTGACTTTAGATGTCCTCCAAGAGTAATGATGTTTCTCAATGGTTTCATACACAACCAACCATATCAAAGTCATATTTCCTATGACAAAGAAGACTATCTGGGTACCAATCCATGTACTAAATATGGTGTGAGGTTAATTAAGTAGGCCACCACTAATGATTTCTAATGCATAATCTATTACACGAATATAAAACAAACAATAGTGTGCAGGTATATCAAAATTAGGTGTCACTATAAATATAAATCCATGTCACACTCAGTTTTCTTAGGAGACACTTGGCACAATCTCAAACTTTAGAGATTTCATGTAAACATTGGTAATAATATCCACCTTGAAATTCACCAACCTAGAAAAGTTAGTGGAATACACTATAACAATACATTCCCATTTTTATAATGTTAGAAAGTATCAGTTCTTTTCCACATGTAACATTTTAGGATAAAACTACAGTTTATATATTTTCTTGAAGGATTCCCACGTAAGATCCTCATGAAATATAGCATGCACAACTGAGTCTCACCATTTCCTTCCCAATCCATCAAGAATATATGTTGACCCCCACCCCTTAGATTCTTTTGGAATCTTTAGAATTTTAAATCTCCTACCAATCTAATCAATCCTCTCCTCATATTTCTAGATTCCATTATCACCATGAAAGATAGGTGGATTCTTGTTAGTAAATTATGAGTTATGATCCACTACTCCTCTTGGGTTTTTAATACCTTCATAACCAAAGTATGAATAGTGCATATTATAACTTCCACTAAAGAAGATACCACTAAGGGATTCTCCTATTAATCCCGTCTCACAAATCCATCACTTAGATTCATAAGACCTCTTCTAGTACGAATCGTCTAATAAATACAAGATGAAAACCCCTTTAGTCATGAGAAAATTCCAAAATCATAGAACAACTTCCATAATCCATATTAATGATTTCAAATAATAATAATTTTATGAATTTATGAATTCTATTAATGAAATATAAAACATAAGAAAGGAATAGTTTTTTTTAAATAGACACCAAATCTAGTTTATTCAATCAACCACAAAGACCAAGTGACAATATTTTCAAAAATAACTAACCACCCATAGTAACTTGAATTCATACATGGAGGTGAGATGCCTAGACACCATCCCACACATATTAAGTAAATTTTCGTGCTACTAAATCTAGTCTACCAATGACAATAAACCAAAACTATGAAGTGTCATAACATTCCAGGCTCAATATTCCTTTTGATATCAATTTATAATGAACTGACTAGGGAAAACTAGGCAAGTCTCCCAAGAGGGTCTTATACATGGAGATGTGTAATAAAGAGACATGAAAGTAGTATCTTGTTTTAGAAAATAATGTTATGAAACCAAATTAAAATAAAAAATAAAGATAAACATCCATTATTATAAAACATTCAATCTAAATAGGCCAAAACATAAAGATAAAATAGACAATACTATCATCTCCCTATGTGACCATCTATCACCACCAAACCATCTTTATACAAAGATAGTAAACAAAAAGAGAAAATTTAAAGTTCTAATATCAAAAATTCAATATCTCTATCTTTAAAATAAATCGAGTTTATATATATTTTTCATAAAATAAAACAATTTTTTAAAATAATCCTTCTATTTTCATAAAAAAACCATATACAAAAATTCTAAGAATATGTTAAGAATAAAAAAAATTGGGTAGTCATAGAAAAACCCAACCATAGATACACTATAATATAACTGTGTGAGAAAGTAACCATGAAAATACCATCATGTGATAAACAAATCATCAATGAAAAAACCCACCATTTGGGATCCAAACTATGGGTTTACGTTCTAGACATGAAATAGAATCCCCAATCCAAGATTAAGGTGGATTCAACTAATATAACCTCTAGTGGAATTACACACGAAAAAGTGTCATAAAACCTCTTGTGGAATTACATAAAAAAGGAGTGAGAAGTATATTTCCAATGCATCCAAGGACACCTAATGTTCCAAGTTTTTTCAAAATATTTTTAGAAACCATGATCACATATAATAAAACAATTTTAATAATAAATCCTTTCGACTTCAAGCTTGAAAACCCATTTTAAAAACAAATCCACCCTTTAAAGAATTTAGTCAACCACTTTTCGTGATAAAAAACCATTTTTGAATAAAGACCTATTTAAAAACATGTATATTTTCCATAAAATCCATTTAAATCCATCAATTTCATGAAACAAGCCAAAGAAATTAATAAGAATATAAGGAAATTTTAAATTAGAACCACTTGTATAGATAAACCTACCTTATAAACATAAGGAACTTAAGATCCTTCGACAACATAAATTGGAAACAAGCAGATATTCCACAAATAGAAAAGGAATGAGGGAAAACCAAAATGGATTGATTGATAACACATATTATTTATGAAACCATCGAAACCATATCACACAACACTACTAAGCCAAGAACATAAATGATAAAGAGAGTGAATGATATTACACGTACCCAAAGGAAGACAACCCACCACACTAGTGATCAAATGCCCTAAGCAAAGAAATCTGGAAGAGGAAGATACCCAATATTATCTAAAATCTTTCTAGGATTTATGAGGGAGGTCTTCACATTGAATGGAAGAAGAGTAATATGTAAATCATGATAAAAACCATTGGATCTAAAAAATTCATCTCATGAATCCCTTTCATGGTGTGAATTCAACGATTTATAAAAATACCCAAAAAAGTATCCTTAGTTTGAATTAATCCTAATCAACCCATTAAAAACTTGAAAATGTTTTATGACTTATAATTCTTCAAGATCTAAACCAAACCCATAGTATCTACCCTACAGTAGATTCACATTGTGTAACAAAGTCATGATTCGAATCAAAGAACTAAGAAATAACTTAAATTTACCAAAATTGAAGGGGGTCGCGGGGGTCGCCGGGGGTCGAGGGGGGTGCGGGGTTCGCCGGAGGGCACAGGGGGTGCGGGGGTCGCTGGAGGGTGCGGGTGTCGCTGGGGCCGGGGGGGGGGGGGATCGGGGAAGAGGGGCGAGGGTTTGTGGGGTAAACGCGATAGGGGTGGGGGAAAGGGTCGCGGTTTTTTTAAAAAAAAATTGTTTCGCGGCAGTTTATTAAAAACCGCCTCGAAACCTTTCACAGAAAACATTTAGCGGCTGTTTTGTGAACCGCCGCCACAAAACCGCCGCTAAACCCTATTTGTGTTGTAGTGTAGACCCGCTCATCAAAGTCTTCTTGTCACAGCCAACTGTAGGATTCCTAATCACAACGCACTTGATTATGGGAGAATCTACACCTAAAGACATAGGTAATATATCAAATTACACTAAAATCAACTTAGAGTATATTAAAAAGACTACATCATCACTGGGGTACCAACGTCACAAATGGCTCATCAGTCAGACTTTCTATTTGAAAGTTATGAACCTTTTACAAAAAAGGGACTGACTGGGTTTAGTCTGGCCCAACCTGACCTAGAAGGTCGAACCGGCCCACTAGGCCTGGACCAATCTAGATGGGAATGACCTGGTCCACTACACTGGTCAGACCCGTTGGAGTAGCCTAGCCCGAGGTACTGAGCCTGACTCAAGGCCGGAACGCCTATCTGACCCTGCCCGCTGGAGCAACCAGTCTGTTCCGCCTGAGACACGTTGGGTTCCATGTCTCCAAACCATCCCATGGGTCACTGTAGGGTCCAACTCCATGGTCCAGCTAGATTGTGGCCCTTCAGCCACATGATGTGGCATGATTTCCATGTCCACCCACACTACCGCTGGCCGTCTTCTAGTAGCCTCTAATCACCACTTTCGGCGGATTCTGTGGGCCTCATTTTCCTTAGCGGTGCGTCACTTCCCCCGTGTGGTCACCGTTGGAGCCAGCACACCAACGAGTGCTTTTTTGGGCCACCAGACTCACTCCGGTGGTCCGTTTTCTAAAATATGAATTCCTTCTATGATCCTTGGGTCTCCTCCTCCACTACTGTGTGATCCAAGCCATCTTTCCATCAATCCAGGGGCCGACCATGTTCGAAACCTCCCAGAAATAATCTAATGTGACCATGGGGGTCTATTGGTGAAGAACACGAGGAGGAAGTTAGATGACAATGAACACCCAAGGCAACGAACATTGTCCTTGTGCAGTTTGAATTCGTTCATTGTGTTAGAAAGGATAGGGGAGATGTTCAAATAATTTTCATGATATAATCCCCTCTTAAATCCACACATGTCAAAATCCTTTTCCCACAAGGATGACCAATCTGTGGGTAAATTTGTTAGGGAATTAACATTCGTTCTCTATTTAGAAAGGAAGAGTAGGGGAAAGGTATCTGGGTTTGGATTGATCACTGATGAAGTGTGAATCCAACATTTGTCGTTCGTCAATCCTCCGACGTCTGATCCGAATCCGTTCGTTGATCCCTCGTCATTCTTTGTTCGTCGTTTGTCATCGCTCGTCGTTCACCAACAAATTTCCTTTAAGGATTCAGATAAAACTTCACGATCCTCCCCTGATCCCATATCTCTGTTAATAAACTTAATAGAGGAAACACGTTTCATCAATTCTGTTTCATTGATTCACCACGTCGTTACACTATTTCATTTATGAAATAAAACAACATTTCTGTTACTCTTGAGTTATAGCGTTGTTACGCTGTTTCATTTATAAAATGAAATAGCTGGCTCAATGTTGCATTGTAGTGAAACATTTTTGAATAAAATAAACTTTCCTAAGATTATTTTTTCTTTCTTTAAATCAATCAAAAAATAAATTTTTCCCTCAACCAGCACTATTTTATATTAGGCCCCACCTAAGGAAAGAGCACCCTCATGAGCTAAATGGTACTCTTATATTTCCAATCTGAGTTACTGTTTATTAGTTATAGAATTTTAAAATAAAATATTCTTTATTTAAAAATTTTATTTATGGTCACATCCCAAAAAATACTTTCCATAGTTGACCCTGGTGACCAATGTTAAGCTCCTCCTAAGGAAAATACCCCATTACCAACTAAAAGGTGGTGTCACATTTTCAATACAAGTCACCATTCATGAGTTATAAGGATTTGATAAATAAAATATTTTTTAGTTAATTTATTTATGGTTATTACATTTTCAGGATTTCTGACTAGTGGACCGTGCTGACTAATGTTAAGTTTCATCTAGGGTAAACCCCCCATACCAAACACAATGGTTCCCTTTTATTTTTTATCAGGGCACCCATTTAAGAGTTATTCCATTTTTTCAAGAAATATGTGCATGAGATATTTTTAAAAACATAACATTTTTTGACAGCCCATTATAGGAACACTAGGCCTTGGAATCTCACTCCGTCTTAGCACCGGGTCTTGAAATTTATCCGAAACGTTTCTAAAAATAAAACCGGGAAAATACAAGTCATTACATTACCTATTCTTTAGTAGGCCTCCTTTAGATCCATTATCATGGACCCTTCCAATGGTATTTTCAGAAGTCCATCACCTATAATTCACATATAGGGATGCTTAAAAGATATTTGTTAGGGGTTGGTTAATATTTATAGTGCAATGTAGTGGAAATATGAGAAATGTGTACTTCCATATTATAAGTGAGGGGAGGGACCCCGTTTAATTTATGTAAAGATTAAAATATAATAAATTTATTTTGAATAAAAATGCATCCAAATGGTTATATATTTGAAAATAATGTATTATATGGTTTAAATATAATCAATTAAAAAAATTATGATAAGTTTTTTTAGTATTTTAAACCTTATTATTTGGTTTAACCGTCAAGTTTACCTATTTTAACATTAACTGTTTTAACGGCTTTTTCACTTTTAATGAGTTATAATATTTCCAATAAGGTTAAAATTGGTTCATAAATGGACTAGGTGTGACATTATCAACCATATATTATAAACCTTGTCCTCTTTAAAGATTTTAATTATTTTTAAATATTTTATTAAATTATTTTTTTAGAAAATACCACTAATTTCATTTTTGATAGTATTCATTTAATTATACTTTAAAGACAACATGATAAAGATAGAATTATAATATAATCATCTAAAACATCTCTAATATTTCATTTTTATATAAATAATTAATTTACCACAATAATTCATCCAAAATTTATAAATATTAATATTTCTAAAATTATTTATTTTATTTTTCTATTAATTGAATAAATACAGTGTTAGTGTTGCATAAGAAATTAAGAAAGACAATTAATCACTATAAATTAAAAATAAATTGGTATGATAAATAAAATTAATTTATATTTCATATAGTCATTAATAGATGAATATAATATATTTTTACCCATAATTTAAAATGTTAAATATATTATTGTCAAGAGTGTGACATTTTTACATTATATTTTACATAAATTCATATATTGTTCATAATCAATGAAATATTACACCATGTTGATGTATATTAGATACATGGAGGAAAATTTAGTAAATAAAATCAAAAAATTGGTTAAATTCAAGTGTTATATAAATTCAATAGCCTTACCCCAATGCTTTAATCGTATTCTACCTGTTTTACACTTACCGAAGCGATAAAGATTTACACTAGTTCTATTTATGATGGCCACGAAAAAAAGGGATATATTTGAAAAATTAAAACCTCATAATTACAAATATGGTATCCATTTTTCAATATTCAATCTTCAGATGTGGTAGAAATTAATTTCCGTTATAAACACAAAACACAATGAAATAAAGTTTTCCAGAAAAATGAATTTTAATTTATAAAAATGTATTCATACGAAATTAAACAATAAAATTTATTCCAATACACTTAATTTAATAATTTATAATATAATATGACTAATTTTAATTTTAAAATAGTTTAAAAAATATATAAAATTTTAAAATATTGAAAAAAATATAGTTATCATGAAAAATCCATTTTTTCAACTATTTAATAAAAATTAAATATTTTTAGAAAAATCCCCAAAAAACACCTTAAGATAATTTTGATATAATAATTTAAAAAATTATTTTCATTTTATAAATTAAAATTTTAAAATTTGAAAAAAATGAAATATAATAATTTATCACAAAAATTTTTTTTTTGAAGGAAATATAGTTTTTAAGCTTCATATAACATTAATAAAAATTATATGTTTATTTCCTAAAAATTAATAAATATGTTTGTCTTGTGTATAACATTTTTATATTTTTCATAATAAATTTTTTTCTATTCATACCCTCCTATTTAACGTCTATGTTAAAATGATCACATTTAAATAAAAATATTTTATATTTCATTTAAGATTAGTGTTTCCTATCATATATGTTATCGAACAAAGTGTTGTTATTTAAAAACCTTGGGGCTTTATAAATGGAATATAATTTTGTGTTCCCTAAATATTTTCATTATCATCTTCTAACCAAGAGGTTAAATTCTTAAATGAACAAATACTCTAAGCTCTTCCCAAATCAAGGAGTTCTTATAGAATTTCCCACATTTGACTTGAATAACTAAAGAAGAAACTATAATAAAATTTTGAAAATAGATTAATATGTAATTTTTCTTCACCATGGGGGTTATTATTATTATTTTTCAAAAAATAATTATGGGATAGTGTAACATTACATTTATTATCATGAAATTAATAAAAAATAATGGTAATGAAAAGGTATTCCGAACTACAAATTGAAGAATTTTCCAATAAACTTATACCATCTCAGTAATTTCATAAGGATAATATTTAGTGTTGATATAATAAATTTAAGGTGAAGATGGATTATATTATATAGTCTTCATTTCATAAAATATGTGGGTTCTATGGGTGCTTTATGATACCCTTTAGACTTATGAACACTTTTTTATTTTTTTATATAATTAATTAATAGAGTATTTAGAGATTATTTTTAAAAAAATTATTGTGTTTCTTATATATTTAATTCATTTATTATTCATAAGAAATTATGAACATGAGGTTTATTTTATTACTATGCTAAAAAAATTGATAAATGAGAATTTATTTGAAAATTATAGTATATTTGAGTTTTAGATGGAGTAAGTAGCATTCAGGGGGTATGTTATCACAAGTAATCAGATATATATAGACCCATAAATGAAAAAGGGAATTGATGAAAGGACTAAATCAATATCTTTTTTTGAGATATGTAGATTCCTTGATGTAATTGAGTACTATTTATGATTTGTGAGGTCCTTCTCACAATGCTCAAAACTGCTAACCGTGTTAACTCTAAAGGGAGAATATTTTTTTTATAGATTGATGAATGTGAGGAGAAATTTTTAATGACTACATTATTGATGTTTTGACCCTTTATATATTTATATACATATATATATATCTTAGTTTTCATGGTAGTTGGTGTGTTGTTACGAGTGTCTCAAGAGACCAAAATTAGTATATTACAAATATTAAATATATTAAACTACATATTATTTTTTTTGAAAAATTATCTTACCATTAATCTAAATCTTGAATGAGAAAATTTAGGGTGTGATTAAATAAATAATATATGGTTTACTATAGAAATGTCATAAGTTTTGTATTATTTATGAGATGGGATGATGTGCAGTCACAAGAAGAGGAATAGATAAAAAATTCAAAAAATTAATTAATTAGTTAATTTTCTATCTTAGAAACTCACCCGATTTAAACCATGTGATTAATAATCACTAGGGTTAGACACATAAAATTGGATGATTTAAAGGAGGGGATCTTCACCATGGTAGGGGTTTATTGACATGAGATCGTGGGAGGTTTGGGAATCAACAGTCGACTTCAACAGATTTCATCATCCATGATGAAAATATTAAATCTCCCCAACAATAGTGATATTGAATTTATATTCCTTAAAAATCAATCCAATTTTATTGATGGATATTTATTTTGTGGACATTAACCCACCCCCTTTTTGATATCAAGAATAAATATTTATCTACATTGTTTTTTTAGGATCTGTAATTCACACGATGCTATCAGCTTATATCGTTCTACTATACTTGTATTTTTATTAATTTTTATAAAATTATTTCAATTTTATATTTTTTTCCACAATTATTATTTATGGAAAAGTTCACATTGACCATTGATTATCTCACCCTATTTTATTATTACTTTCTCTCACATTTCTTCACATTATGGTTATTGACCTATAGTCGGCCAATGATTTGAATGATTATCCAGTTTTAAACATGATTAAACCTAGATTCACATTGTTTTGTGTGATATATGAATGATATAGTTATTTTAGAAATAAATTAGTATCATTAATGATAGGTGGGGTTTTTAGAAATGAATTATAGAGGGCCAACCTCTTGGGCGATGATAGAGGCGTGTTAAAGTAAGAACATGTTGATGGAATTTCCATTTTTTAGCAATCGAATTCACGAGATCAATGAATACATATGGTTTCTCTATGATTGGGGTCTTGGAAGCGACATTGGGAGATATCTATGGAAAACTAGTGGACACAGGAATATCCATGTGACCAAACAATATTATCATTAAAAAACCCAACTTCATGCCATGCACTTATGAAGAACACACTCAGTGTATTTGGCCTTTTATGTTGGATAAGGGTTCAATAAAAAGTTAACTATCACACATTGAGTGATTTGAACTGAAGGAAATGTGATAATACCTATGTAATTGATCTATGTATAAATACTACCCTCCCAAGACCCTAAGTGATAATACACACTATGTCCTCGTATGAAATCACCATGTGGAGCTATCCAGCTAGTAGTGTTGTTTTATAGAAAGAACAATATGAGGATCCCAGTTGGTCTCACATGAAATGTGGTTCATTTAAAAAATTTTGTATATAGATATTCACACACTATGTAAGGCATATAGGCACAAACTGGTCTAGGATTTTTCATACAAGTCATGTTCCCTAGATGAACACACCGCTTTCCTTTCATATGATGTTCTATCTTAAATATCACATCCATTGTTCTTGGAATTGGACCTAAATGTAGTCCATAATGACTAGTTTTATACATATAATGTTTTAATATAATTTTATTTGTAATTTTATATTTGACGTGAGATTTTATGAGTGGTTAATTTCTTCCATCATGGTCAGATGTTGTTGATACATGAGAGTGATCACCCGATTTAATGCTGGGATCAATAATCCCTTATTGAATGGACCTTCTCTAAGGATTATAGTCTCAAATATATTTTATGAAATTAGGTTAGGTAATCACCATAAAAATTCAATCCTAGGACCTATATATGTTGAATTAGTAATCCAAATTCATTGAGATCTGATGAGGAGTGAGTCTACCACTGGAGTCTATACTCCCATAACTAAGTCATCTTACAATGAGGTGTGAGTTCACTATTATATTCCTATGATATTATTCATGTGTTTACAATTTTATTTGGTATTCCCATGGAAAAGGAATATTCCTTTTAGGAATTAGATCAACATTATTTTCTTGTTAATTCATTGGGATTATAGAGTTGTGACAACATGGGCTCTTATAATTGAATAAAGACTTATATGTCTTATTTTTCTATGAAGATACTAATTCTACTTCTTTAGTATGGATTAAATTTATGAGTATATATGTTTTTAGGTTTTATTACCCCATTTTTTTTAGCGGGTTGATTTGAATATATTCTTTTTATTTCTAAAATTATGTTATCCATGGTGTCCTACTGGGTATAAATATAATCACCCCTTCACATGATTTTCTCATACATGATTTATCTTATATAGTTTGTAGAAAATTTGGAAGAGGTATTGGTGGATTGGAGTAAGTAAATCATAGTTATACTAGGAGAAAATGACTATATATAGTATTCATTTCCTAATATCATGATCAGGGATCTCTCTTTCATCCTTCATAGTTTATTCGAGTTGGGCTACTTTACTTTTTTTTGGGTATGTTATTTGTCCCACATTTGTACATGGATTTTTTATTTTAATTTGATTTTTACCAAGAGGATGTTGTAAGAATTTGATTACACTCTATTATTTCTATCATTTTTAAATATCCATGCACTAACCTTCATGGTAAGAGTATCAATGATTGTTTTGTTGTAAGTGTAACACTACAACCTTACAAACTATGTAGATTAGAGAGATTTTTGAGTTGTATCTTGGTGATATGACTATTGAGAAGTATGCATTGAGTTTCACTAAACTCATGTGGCACTCTATCAACATGGAGAGATTTCAATATTATTGGGTGTATAAGTTTGACTAGGGACTCTATAATAATATCCAATATATCATAGTCTCTATATTCATTCTAACTTATGACAGGGTTCTAGAGAGGGCCTTGACTATAGGGAGATCCTCACAAGCCTTCTTAGTTGTTATAAAAAATTGTTTTATATAAGTCTAGATATGGAATGGTTATCCATGATATACACCAAGATAAACTATCATCAAATTAGAGTTATATTTCTATGGGAATATTGGATTTTATTTTCCATCAATATCATGAATGAACTTTAGGAAGAAAGAGTGGCACTCATGAGTTGTAATCTACAAACTATCTTCTATTAGTTTGTAGGATTGGCCCATAGTGTAGTGGGGAATTTAGGAATCTGGATTCCTATAGTAGTTGATGTGAATATTTATTTCTTCCATGCTGATATTTTAGGACTATATTTATGGTTGGATATCAATTTATTCATTGAATTTCACCCTATTAGTGAACCGATATCTTATATGGCATATTAAATGGCCCCTGTTGAGATTTTGGAGCTAAGGATGATTTTGGAGGACCATCAGTGGAATGGTGTTATTAGACCTGGTGCATTTTCCCTAAAAATCTATTTTATTATTCATTAATAAGGCACAAAATTGTTTGAGGTAATGCATTGATTTTCCATGCACGAACCAGGTGACTATCAAAATTAAGTACCCCTTAATTAGGATCAATTAACTCTTAAACCAAATTAATGGTGTAAGATTATTCTAAAATTTGATCTTAAGACCATGACACACATATTTTAGGTTCAAAAGTAGTATAATATGAAGATTTAGCTCTAATATTTCTATAAGAAATATGAGTTCTTGGTTATTCTCTTTGGTATGATGAATTTCACCACAAATTTCATGGAACTTATAAACAAGATCTTTGAACGTTTCATAAACTAGTTCATGGTTGTATTTATCAATGTTCTTATTAACTCTTCATCTGATGGGGAGAACATTGAGCCTCACATTTCAGTGAATGGAAAACATTGATATTCATGAGCCTCACATTCCTATGAATGTCATCTCTGAACATGGTGTACCCATTGACCTGGAAAAGATAGAGGTTGTGCATGGTAAGAAACCACCAATGAGAATATTAGTGGTGTAGTGTTTCCCAATATTAAAAGGGTTCTATAATAGGCTTTTGATAGGATTTTATAGTAATATAACCCCTTTAATATAATTTTAAATTAAAGGGTGTTCATTTAAATGGATGAAACAATGTCCAAAATAATATGAGTAGATGATAAAAAGATTGAAAAGATCTTCTATGTTGAGAATACTAGAAGAAGACATAGAGTATATAGTGTAATTCTTGGTATCAAGAGATAGTATTGGGTGTGTATTGATTTAGATGTAGGAAATGATTTCTTATTTGTCAATATAGTTGAGAATCTATGTGTAGAACTATGTGACCCCAAATTTGGAATCATAAGTAGTCATATTCACCTTAAAGATATAGAGGAATTTTTTTATTAGGAATGTCCATAGTAATTTAATTATATAACATGAGTATCAGGTATAATGTTTCCCATAGATACCTTAACCTATGGATAAGACATTGGATAGTGTTCCTGCAAGACTACAACTTGGAAATAGTAGATACTATTGGGAAAGGAAAAGTGGTGGAAGGTTTCCTTAGACGAAAATTCTTATCTCTCTTAGTGTAGTAGTTCCTAGAGTATTTTTCATCTCTACATCTAACCCCAGTTTAGGGGAGAGGGATAATTTATCTACCATCGATGGTATTGACTCTACTTCTTCCCCACCACATGAGAGAGTCCCAATTAAGAGACATCAATTTTGTAGTTCTATGTAATAAGATATATTAAGAAGATGAACTATGATGTTTTTCTAAGGGTGGGGGGCACATTATCCTTGGCTTAGGATGAAATTTCATTCTATTCATATTATATTAGGAGGTAATGATGGAGTTTCAAAGACACCCCTTAGTGGCACATCTTGAAGTGGATAAAATTTTCTAGGTATTTTAGCAGAAGTAATTGTGGGAAGGTATGAGGAAAAATGTTGCAAGATTTATTTCTCAATTCCTCACATGTCTACAAGTTGAGGAAGAACATCCAAATATAATTGGTTAAAATCAACCTCTTGAGATCCTATGATGGTATTGGTATGTAATTTAAATGGTGTTTGTTTGCAAAATCCCTAAAGTTGATATTATAGTGTTTTTTGGATTGGTTGTGTTGTTTAAAAATCTATTTAATTTTTTTTTGAATTTATAGTGTGGTTTGGAATGAATGTTAAAAAAGATAAAGGATAGAGGTATTGAAGCTATGGAAGGTGTAAAGGATGTGGTGTGTATAATGGGGAATAATTTACTATTTTTTACAAAACGGTTTGTCTATAATCATTAGATGAATCAAAATAGAGTTTTTAAAGAAAATCTAATATTTTTAGGCAAATGAAAAAGTTAATGGAAAAGGTGGAAGAGTTCCAAAAAGTTAAAAAAAAGTGAAAATTTAAATACACCTCATAAAAATATAGAGAAGAAATGTGATTCATTAATTTTATTTTTTTTTCAAAAATAGGAGTTGTGTGATGTAGAGAAAATTTCATATACTCGAGATATACTAATGGGATTTGCATGGTGGAAGTGAGTTTCATGATAAATTTGATTCTAAATCATTAAATATCATTGAATTAGGAATGTTTTGTGAATGGTTGGTGGTGCATAATGAAATTTATTGAATGGTTTTCCACAACTGTAAATAAGATGTTATTTTCCTCATTCAGTGATTTTATCCTTTAGGGAATACTAGGTCTATGAAATCATATAAGATTTTTATATGGCCCCAGCCTTAAAACTTACTTAATATTGAGATATTTCAAGATTACACATTGAGGATCTTTTAAGGTTTAAAGTTTTAGAGAATTAGATCATAAAACATGCATTACATTACACATTTAAACAAAGTGGTTACATAAAAGATAATATTCATTTTTCCCATCAACGGAAACATATTTAAAATAAAACATGGATTCTTTCTTGACACTTCCTTGACACTATCATCATATCATGTACCGTTCCCTTGACCTGTGAAAAACATTTCAAAAACTTGGGATGAGCATAGAAAGCTCAGTAAGGGATATACAAATATAGAAAGGAAACATGAGTACATATATACATAAGAATGAAATCATACATTACCCATAAAACATAAGAACTTTAACATACCTCATCAAATCATGAATAAATCATAGAAATCATAAGACATAAAGGTAACTTGAGGCATTCATAACATTCTTACGTAGGGAGTAACCCTCTTGGTTACGTTTGGAATACCCATCACAGTATATTCCCTAAATCTCTTTGGAGAAACCTCAACGTTTAACCCCTTCGCGTTACCCAATGCATTGGAGAGCTATATCGGGCTCAGCCGTCCTTTGTTTATCACAGAACCACACGTCTTCATAATAATTCCCAAAAACCATAACATAATCGTATCACATAAACATACATAAAGGAAACATAACATTTCCACATTTAAATCACAATATATCAATACGACACATTGATATAATAGAAAAATTATGAAACCATTTTCAAATACCAAAATAAAAGTAAATTAAAACATGGTATTTATTTTCATTTTAAAAAAAGTGCGGCTTGTAGAGGAAGCCGAAACTCAAATAATGGTCATGGCGGTAGAAAAGTCATTTTCTCCGCATACGTATGAAAAAACATTCCCTTTTGTCGTTCAGTAAAAAGCTTCGTATAAAAATATTCCTTTTGGATAAACGTAAAAGTCAAAGGGGTTTATACACCGTATAAAAGAAGGTTGTGTATAAAACAAAATATGCCTCAATGAAAGGAAATTGAGACGAAGTCCCATACCTCAGGTCTGACATGACTCGATCGTTCTTTAATCTCCTGAATAATAAACTTGAGTTAATTTCTAATTTCTTATGAACCTTTTTCAAGTACATTATTCCTTTTATATCACTTATTACCATGTCATGAACACCATGTTATTATTTAAGTTAATAACAGTCGTTTTAACGATCATTGGTACTTGAGTCAAAAATAAACTCATTGTAATTACAAGTTGTTCATGTGGTAAAATATCCATTATATCCAGAATTTTATTCATGATGTAGATATCATATATATCATATATATCCAGTACATTCATGCATTTATAATATTACATAACATTTAGAGGTAAGAAATGAAATGCACCGTTCATGGAGACGGTAAGCCGTACGTACGCATGAACACTACTTCCATTTCTATTTCATATTTAATGGAATTAAAACATAATGATACATAATAGTATTTTAATTCCAGTATGGTATCATATATAATGTCATTAAATATATCCTTTATACGTACCACACTTGGTATTAACGAATCAAATCACTTTGAGGGGGCGATAGTCAACACTTCCCAAAATGAAGATATCGCGTATACCCATAATGGAAGCCATAAAGGTATGAAATAAATGAAAAATAAATAAGCTTAAGGAGAAAATAAACATATTATATATCATATATAAATATAGTTCCATCTTAATTTTCACCTTTGAAGGTGTTAGAAGAATATTGAACAATCATCGTTTCGTGAGGCAGAAATTCGCCATCCACAGAAACAGTATGTTCTTTAACCATTAGATGTAGGTGTGTGTAATTGCATCTCGAATCCTTATTATAACAACATCCTAATATATTGAAGATACTGTAGTTGTTACAAAACAAATGAATAAAAAGAGTTTAGGGGGTTGGAGAAGCAAAATAAAATAGAAGGACTCAAGTGAAGACATTACCTTAAAATCGGGTAACTCCCTTTGTTTTGAGCTCAAAGGCTTCCTTGGGAAGACTTCTTCCAAAAGTGAGGCTTTTAAGAGTTAGAGAGGTATGTGTAGAGACAAAATGGGCAGGTTTTGGCAGAGCCAAAGGCTTTGGAAATATGGGTAAGGAGGTAGAGGTGGGGGCCTTTTATAAGAGGAGAGGAAGGGGACTCTTGGAAAGTTACAAAATTTTACTTTATTTTCAAATGAGTTTCGGATTCTAAAGGTCCCACATTAATTTATTTCGAGGATAAGTTGATAAGGGTTAGAAATACACCCATCCAATAGGTTTCTGACAAGTTTAGGTCTTAGATTTGACATTATATTTTCATTTTATTTAAATCGTTAAATAACGAGGTAATCGCTGCATCATCATGATGTCATAAATAATTTAATTTATTTAATGTATAAAAATTATAAAAAAAATAATATGATGTATAAAATTATTTTATCTTTCCATTGAATATTTATAGTCAAAAATATGACTTTTATAACCCCATGTAAAAATTGTTTTAGTAAAATAACTCATGTTTGTGACAATTTGTACTTTAACAATAAATTAAAAGATATTCATGTCATTTTCCTACCAAAGTGGATCCATGGGGTCCCCAAGTTGACCCATTGATTTTCATTGTCGGCCATGACACATCCAATAAGGGTAGGACATGTGTCTTGGTCATTTTATATTATTAAAATATTATTCTTACCTTAAATTACACTAATTACCTCTAATCGTGATTAAAAACATAAAAGTTACTATTCACCAAAAAATTATTTTAATCCCATTGAACCACATTTTTCTTCTTAATGAAAACCATGTATGTCGGATTTTTGAAATTAAAAACACAGAGGTGGTAAAATTTCATTTAAACGAAAAATCATTTTTTTAAGTACCACTTAGTGGTTTCACTATTCATCAAAAATTGATGTTTTTCAGAAAAATACCAAAACTTCACCCTAAGATATATTTGATATTCCAAATTCAAAAATGATGTATATTTTACAAAATTCAAATAATATAAGTTACATTAATTAATTTAATAATTAATTCCCGTTGTCATGACAAATAGCGTGTTTTTATGAAACAATAAGTATCAAACGATTGACACTAGTTTAAGTCCGATTTCAAAGTGAAATTGATTCCAATGACCACCATTGGATTAAATGGTAAAAATATATTCTAATTTCACTTTAAAACCAGTTCAAAAGATAATCTAATCATATAAATAAATTAGATGAAAAAGCAGTTTTGATGTAAAATGCAGTATTTTTCACTATTCATTAAAAAATGAACATTGTCAGAAAAATACCAAAAAATTATCCAATGTAAATTTCAATTTCCCAATCATAAATAATAAGTTTATTTTAAAAAATAGAGCTTATAAAATTGTCAAAAGTTTGATTTAAAAATGGGTTTCCATCAAAAAGGCAGTAAAAAATCTTTAAAAAATATTAGTGTATTCCATACTTAAGATTGGATTTATTCTCATTTTAAGCCTCTAAAACAATATCTAATTCATTAGTAGACATAGATAAAAATATCTATTATTCATTACTTACTTGGGATGTTACATCCTTCCCCCTTTTAGAAAATTGCATCCCCGCCATTTATTTACTTATCGAATAAGTGGGGGTACTTATCCCTCATTGCATTTTAAGATTCCCATGTTGCCTCTTCAATCATGTGGTTTTTCCACAAAACCTTTACCTAATGAATCAACTTATTCCATAAGAATGTCTCCCTGTGGTCAAGAATCTGGACCGGTTGTTCCTCATAAGATATGTTCTCTTCCAGCTGAACTACCTCTGGACTCAAAACATGAGATGGATCTGGCATATACTTTCTCAACATCGAAACATGAAAAAAATTGTGTACCTGAGATAAACTCTGAGGTAAAGCCACTAGGTATGCAACTGATCCAACTCTCTCTAGAATTGCATATGGTCCAATGAACCTTGGACTCAGCTTTCCGTTCTTAGCAAATCGCATCACACTTTTCCATGGTGATACTTTGAGGAAAACATGATCACCTACCTCAAAAGAGAGATCCTTCCTCCTGTTGTCCGCATAACTCTTCTGCCTGCTCTGAGCCGTTCTCATGTGTTTTTGTATCAGTTGAACTTTTTCTGCCAACTCTTCTACCAATTCTTGTCCCATCAGCTTCCTTTCACCCACTTCATCCCAAAAAGTTGGAGTTTAACATCGCTTCCCATATAATGCCTCAAATGGTGCCATCTGTATACTGGAATGAAAACTGTTATTATTAGAAAACTCAACCAAAGAAAGATATTGGTCCTAACTTCCCTGATAATCCATCGAATAAGCACATAGCATATCTTCCAAATTCTGAATTGTTTGTTCTGATTTCCTATCTGATTGAGGATGAAAAGCTGTACTAAAATTTAATTCAGTACCCAACGACTTCTGAAGGCCTTTCCAAAAGTTAGAAGTGAACCTGGGATCACGATCAGATACAATGGAGAGAGGAACTCCATGTAACCTGACTATCTCTTTAAGATACAAACGGGAAAGTTGATCTAGGGAAAAATTATCTCGTATAGCAAGGAAATGAGCAGATTTAGTCAAGCGATCAACAATAACCCAGATTGCATTATTACCTCGAGACGTCTTCAGTAATCCCACAACAAGGTCCATGGATATATTCTCCCATTTCCACCTTCTCAGCACATCGAACAATCTTTTCATAACTTTTGAACTCAAGAGAAGATAAAGACCTTCGATATTTTGGATTTAATCCGAAGTAAAAACGATTTATTTTATTGTCAATGTCTCGGATAAAATTTGGAGCATACCTTGCCTACTGAGTGAACCTTTCTTCATAGGCAGCCACTGAGTCTTCCTCTTTCCTCAATTCCAAGAATTTCTTTTCCATCCTAAGTCGAACAGCCTTAGGAAAATAATTCTCAAGAAACATACCTTTGAATTCATCCCAGTCGAGAGCATCAATATCATCAGCATCTTTAATATTTTTAACCATCGACCACCACTGATCAGCTTCACCCTCTAAATGGTAAATATAAAGACTAACCTTTTGATTGTCTAAACACCCCATGACATCGAAAATATTCTCGAGTGCTTTAATCCACCCTTTAGCTAGCACAGGGTCAGATGATCCTCTGAATGATGGGGGGTGTTTCCTCATGAAATGTTCCACCACTGACATGTTCCTATGTGGTTGATCTGGCTGATCTCGTGCATGGATACAACCACCATTTATCGCTTGAGTCAACTACACCATTACTGCAACAAAATGTTCAGTTCCAATTCCGACCATCTCAGGATGCTGATTCAGAAGGTTATTTCCTTCTGTATGCCTTCCTAGAACTGCTTCCCTATTTCCTCTACAGAAAACCATTCTAAACAAACATGTCTTAGATGAAGAAACATGGTAATCTTCAAATGCTATATCATTTCAAATTGACCATAAAAAAATATTTTTGGATAATCATTTAATATAATTATAACTCCAAAAGTTATCTAAACCGACCTCTGATACCAACTATTAGGCCCCAACCTTAAACATTACTTAATATTGAGATATTTCAAGATTAAACATTGAGGATATTTTCAGGTTTATATTTTTAAAGAATTAGATCATAAAACATGCATTACATTCCACATTTAAACAAAGTGGTTACATAAAAGATAGTATTCATTTTTCCCATCAACAGAAACATATTTAAAATAAAACATGGATTCTTTCTTGACACTTCCTTGACACTATCATCATATCATGTACCTTTCCCTTGACCCGTGAAAAAAATTTCAAAAACTTGGGATGAGCATAAAAATCTCAGTAAGGGATATAAAAATATGGAAAGGAAACATGAGTACATATATACATAAGAATGAAATCATACAATACCCATAAAACATAAGCACTTTAACATACCTCATCAAATCATGAATAAATAATAGAAATCATAAGACATAAAGTTAACTTGAGGCATTCATAACATTCTTACACAGGGAGTAACCCTTTTGGTTACGTTTGGAATACCCATCATAGTATAGTCCCTAAATCTCTTTGGAGAAACCTCAATGTTTAACCCCTTCGCGTTACCCAATGCATCAGAGAGCTATATCGGGCTCACCCACCCTTAGTTTATCACGGAACCACACATCTTTATAATAATGCCCAAGAACCATAACATAATCATATCACATAAACACACATAAAGGAAATATAACATTTCCACATTTCAATCACAAGATATCAATACAACACATTGATATAATAGAAAAATTATGAAAACATTTTTCAAATACCAAAATAAAAGAAAAGTAAAACATGGTAATTATTTTCCTTTTAAAAAAATGTGGCTTGTAGAGGAAGCCGAAACTCAAATAATGGTCACGGTGGGGGAGAAGTCGTTGTCGCCGCATACGTACGACAAAAACATTCCCTTTTGTCGTTTAGTAAAAATATTCGTATAAAAATACTACTTTTGGATAAATGTAAAAGTAAAAAGGGGGTTTATACACCGTATAAAAGAAGGTTGTGTATAAAACAAAATATGCCTCAATGAAAGGAGATTGAGACGAAGTCCCATACCTCGGGTCCAACTTGACTCGATCGTTCTTTAATCTCCTGAATAATAAAATTGAGTTAATTTCTACTTGCTTAAGAACCTTTTTCAAGTTTATTATTCCTTTTATATAACTTATTACCATGTCATGAACACTATGTTATTATTTAAGTTAATAACGGTCATTTTAACGATCATTGGTACTTGAGTCAAAAATAAACTCTTTATAATTACAAGTTTTTCATGTGGTAAAATATACATTATATCCAGAATTTTATTCATGATGTAGATATAATTTATATCATATATATCCAGTACATGTATGCATTTATAATATTACATAACATTTAGAGGTAAGAAATGAAATGCACCGTTCATGGAGATGATAAGCCGTACGTACGCATGAAAGCTACTTCCATTTCTATTTCATATTTAATGGAATTAAAACATAATGATACATAATAGTATTTTAATTCCAGTATGGTATCATATATAATGTCATTAAATATATCCTTTATACGTACCACATATGGTATTAACGAATCAAATCACTTTGAGGGGGCGGTAGTCCGCACTTCCTAAAATGAAGATATCGCGTATACCCATAATGGAAGCCATAAAGGTATACCATAAATGAAAAATAAATAAGATTAAGGAAAACATAAACATATTATATATCATATATAATTATAGTGACATATTAATGGCCACCATTGAAGGTTTTATAAGAATATTGAACAATCATCGTTTCGTGAGGCAGAAATTCGCCATCCACGGAAACAATATGTTCCTTAACCATTAGATGTAGGTGTGTGTAATTTCAGCTCAGATCCTTCTTATAAAAACATACTAGTATATTTAAGATACTTTAGTTGTTACAAAAGAAATGAATAAAAAGAGTTTAGGGTGTTGGAGAAGCAAAATAAAACAAAAGGACTCAAGTGAAGACATTACCTTAAATTCGGGTAACTCCCTTTGTTTTGAGCTCAAAGGCTTCCATGGGAAGACTTATACCCAAAGTGAGGCTTATTAGAGTTATATAGGTATGTTTAGAGACAAAATGGGCAGCGGTTCGCCGAGCCAAAGGCTTTGGAAGTGTGGGTATGGAGGTAGAGGTGGGGGCCTTTTATAAGAGGAGAGGAGGGGCACTCTTGGAATGTTACAAAATGTTAGTTTATTTTCAAATGAGTTTCGGATTTTAAAAGTCCCAAATTGATTTATTTAAAGGATAAGGTGATAAGGGTTCTAAATACACCCATCCCATAGGTTTTTTACAAGTGTAGGTCTTATATTTTACATTATATTTTCATTTTATTTAAATCGTTAAATAATGAGGTAATTGCTGCATCCTCATGATGTCATAAATAATTTAATTTATTTAATGTCTAAAAATTATTAAAAAATACTATGATGTATTAAATATTCTTATCTTTCCAATTAAGATTTATAGTCATAATTCTGACTTTTATAACCCCATGTAAAAATTGGTTTAGTAAAATAACTCATGTTTGTGACATTTTTACTTTAACAATAAATTAAAAGATATTGATGTCATTTTCCTACCAAAGTGGCTCCATGGGGTCCCCAAGTTTACCCATGGATTTTAGTGGTCTGCCATGACACATAAAATTAGGTTAGGACCTGTTTCTAGGTCATTTTATATTATTAAAACATTATTCTTACCTTAAATTACACTAATTACCTCTAATCGCGATTAAAAACATAAAAGTAAGTATTCACCAAAAAATTATTTTAATCCCATTGAACCAAATTTTTCTTCTTAATGAAAACCATGTATGTCAGATTTTTGAAATTCAAAACAAAGAGGTGGTAAAATTTCATTTAAACGAAAAATCAGTTTTTTAAGTACCACCTAGTGGTTTCACTATTCATCAAAAATTGATGTTTTTCAGAAAAATACCAAAACATCACCCTAAGATATATTTGATATTCCGAATTCAAAAATGATGTCTATTTTAAAAAATTCAAATCATATATGTTACATTAATTAATTTAATAATTAATTCCCACCGTCATGAAACATAGCGTGTTTTTATGAAACAATAAGTATCAAAAGATTGACACTAGTTTAAGTCCGATTTCAAAGTGAAATTGATTCCAATGACCACCATTGGATTAAATGGTAAAAATATATTCTAATTTCACTTTGAAAACTATTCAAAAGATAATCTAATCCTATAAATAAATTAGATGAAAAAGCAGTTTTGATGTAAAATGCAGTATTTTTCACTATTCATTAAAAAAATGAACATTGTCAGAAAAATACCAAAAAATTATCCAATGTAAATTTCAATGTACCAATCATAAATAATAAGTTTATTTTGACAAATAGAGCTTATAAAATTGTCAAAAGTTTGATTTAAAAATGGTTTTCCATCAAAAAGGCAGTAAAACAATCTTTTAAAAATATTAGTGTATTCCATGCTTAGGATTGGATTTATTCTCATTTTAAGCCTCTAAAACACTCTCTAATTCATTATTAGAAATAGATAAACATATCTATTATTCATTACTTACTTGGGATGTTACAATATTTTTGAAGGAGTTTCTTTCATTAATTAAATAATTAAACATAATTTTCATAGAAAATTGATTTTATTCTATATTAATAATTGACTTCTATTATAAACTAAATGTTTCATGAAATTTGGGAGTAATAAATAAACAATAATGTTTCTCTGATGTTGGAAGTTTTTCAACAAAAAAAAAGTTTGATGAATGTTTTACAAAGGTTTTGTGAAAGTTAAAGTTTAATGGAAAAGAAAGAATTTCCTTGAAATTTTGTGGAAAATTTTTATTCATAATGTGTATGATGATCATTATTTTAGAACACTAGATGGTGTGTAAATGACATAAAATCAAGTAATAAATGAAATAATCTTCAAGAGGAGTCATGAGAACACATTATTTGAGATATTAATGAACCTTCATAGTGTAACTGGGAGTTAACTAGTGTGCTATAGTGAATATTCCAATTCGATACATTTTCATTCCATGAAACTTGTATATTGATCAGTGAGGGAGAACCAAGTAATTTTTTTTTTGTATTTTTCATGTTTTAATTTCTTCTAATTCATTTCTATAGGAAGGATATATAAGATACTTTTTTTATTAGAAAAACAAGATCAATAAATGGGAAATTATTCTAATCTATGACACCCGAATTCACTTGCCTCTCAAGGTATTTAAACTTGTAGGTAAAAATTTTTTTATGAAGGAAATACCACGAACTATGAGTGTACACAATTAAATATAGGTGGTTATTTATTGTCTTACCAAATCAACTCACATTATTTATATCAATGAGGAGATTTTAGTTGAGAAACTATAAAAAATTTTATATTTGGTAGTCATCTAAATTCAAGGGGTACCATTGATGATTTATTACAATCATGATGTTCCGTTCAAGTCATGATTGTAGAGAGGGTTTTTAGAGGATTTTAGGACCTAGTTATGGATGAATATAGAATTTCACCCAAAAATAGATGGCTACACTTAGAGGTCCATCCTAGTTTTAGAACATATGTTGTGAACATTTGTCTTAGAATTTAGTAATAGTAGGTAGGATTGGTTTCCATTAACAAAGTTGTCTTATAATAATATATATCCCAAAAATATTGATATGAAACTATTTGAGGCTTTATAAAGGGACCTATCAAGTAACCTTTATGATTTAAAGAGATAGTTGTGTGACTCTTTATGGGACTAGATATAGAGCATGAAACGACGGAAAAAGTTGAAGTGATTTATGAGTTAACAATGACTACTCAGAGTGAGTTGAAATCTTGTGTAAAAAAATAATGTAGAATCTTTGTTTTTGAGTAGTGATACTATGTTTTTCCGAAGGTCTCCTCAAGAAGAGGTTTTTGGATGTTCGATTAAGGTAGTAAGCTATCCCTAAAATTCATCAGGAAGTTCTGGACACTATGAAGGGTTGGATTGGTTTTTTATCACTGATCCTTCACCATAGATGCATGTAGTGTGTAATATCTTTCACATTCCATAAATGAGAAGATACTTCCATGACCCATCACTTGTTATTAATTAAAGAAAACTAGATGACGAGGATGGAGCCACCCCGCCTAGTGGAAATCCATGATCGATAGGATAAGATCCTTCATGAGAGAATTATATAATTGGTGTGAGTTATTTGGTAGTATGGAACCTCCTAGAAAGCATGATGGAGTTTGAGAGCCAAATGAGAGATCAACACCCTCACCTTTTCATGTAGTTTTTTTAAAGGAAAAATCCTTAAAATTGGGTAGAATATAATGACTCTGGTTTTGATGTATGAACTATTTGGATATTTCTATATTTATATTATGAATTTTATTCATAGTTGAAGTGGTTTCACGGGTGACACAAGACCCTAAAATAAATATATAAAAAATATTAAAAGATTTAAATTACAGGTGATCATATTTTTGAAATAAATGGTTTTCTCATCAATAAAATTATTGAGTGGGAAAACCAACCCTATTTATGAATCTAGAATGATGGGTTTACCCTAAGTATGAAATTATAATTTTATTATTTGGGTTTTGGTTTGATGTATAGTCACAGGTGGAGGAATATATAAATTAAATGAATAAAATTAATTAATTTATTAATTTTCTAAACTAGTGACCCATATATATATATATATATAATATTATAGATAATCTTCAGGGTTTTCCTCATAACCATGAGATATTTAAAGGAGGGGATAATCATCACCATAGGGGGCCTTAAACATCAGTCATTGGGAGGCTCAAAAATTGAAAATCAACTTCAACAGATCTGAAAATCAATAATTAATAACTTATATCTTACAAAAAATAGAATCATAAAATCACTCATCATCAGTGACTGATCCAATTTGACATAAGGAAAATTATTTGGTGTAGTTTCACCTAACCCCCCCCATTTTTATTTCATGTATGAAAATTTATGTTCTTTGGTTATCAATGATATATTAATCAAATATACTTGTCAACTTATCTTTTTTATGTCATCCCTATATTTTTATTTTTGTGCTAAAAATCATTTTGATTTCATATTGTTTTATATAATTCCAATAGATGGATCTGATCTTATCATACATCGATGATCTCACCTAATTTTGTTATGTATATCTTAATAATTTCCTTATGTGATCATCATTGTCCTATGATAGGTTGACAATTCAATTGATAACGTGGTTCTAGACCTGATGAATCCTGGGTTTTTTTATGAGATCAAAAATGATGTAGTGTTTTATAGAATAAATGATAATTCATGGTGATTAACTATTTTTGGAACTAATGATTGTGGTTCAATATCTAGGGTGACGATGGAGGCATGACAAAATTAATACAAGTAAATATAAATGCAATTTTCTAGCTACTAGAGGCTAGACAATGATGATCTGAAGAGGTCTTTTCTTTAAATAATAAATTGAGGCTTCAGCCCCAACCTTTTGAAAAAAATGATGATATGAGATTACTTCCCCATAATTTGAGCCCCATATTTAAAATCATCAAACATATTATATTGAATTACACAACACATAAAGTTGTAATATTCCAAAATTTACTATATTTAATAAAAAATCGATACATTCCACATGATTTTTAATAAGGCATTCCATATAGTCTTCTTTTTGTGGAATCTAGGGTTTTGATAGCGAGTTAAATATCAAATGACAAGTGGAGGGACCACATTCATTGTGATACTACCTATAGAGACAAAATATTTACATAGAGTATATTCCCAAGACCATGAGTGGTTCGAAACATCATCTCCTTGTATGGACTTTTCGTGTGGATCTATTCATCTAACTGACCTATTCAGGGAAGGAAACACCCATGACCCCACGTGGTCCCATTCACAATGTAGATCTAAGAACACAATATGTTCATGGGTTTTCACAATATATATTGGGAAACATGACATGATCAGGGAAAGGATTTGGAATACATTTTGTGTTCCCCATATTAATACACCATGTTCTTTTCCAATTATGTTTTATATTCCATATATCTTTATTTGGAATGAGAATTGGACCCTCAAGTGGTTATCTGTAAATATTTTTCCATATATAATGTGATGATTCTCCTTTCCTCAAAATTTTAGATACAATTAAAGGTGGAATTAGAGGTTCATTTCTTCTAGTATAATCATCTAAAATTGAGACTTAAGAATGATTATTTGAGTTAATTCTTGGATCATTACTCTATTATTGAATGTAATTTATCTTAGGGTGTGGGTATCACATATCATATATACATGTTGGGTAGGTACTTACAATGTACACATGTGAATGGGTCCTCTATCTATGGAGTTCATAATGCTCTTTCATCAAGATCTGGTGTGAATTAGGTCTTCCAATAGAGTTTTTACTACATTGAATGAGTCATATTTCAGTAGGACACATGTTCTATATTATATTATTTGAATTTTATGCATGTTCTTGGTAATATAAGTGATACACCCTCAACTAAGGCATATTACAATGTGGAATTGGTCATCCATTAATATATTGTTCTTTTTAAGATTCTATTATTGGCCCAACATTATCACTTAGAGCTACATAAAGACTCATATTTTAAAGGTGGTTCAACCAGGGTTATCATTATGACAATTTTACTTATTGAGATTTCTTCCACCTTTATATTTAGTTGGTTGAGATGATTATTTTATTGTTTTTTCACCCATTATTTTGTTTAAGGAGCCCTGCTGGGTTTGTATATGCTCACCCATTTATAGGATTTTCCAATATTCTTTATGTATTATGCTGTAGACAGATATCTTAGAAGAGACATTAATGAATCAAAGTAGGTTGAGCTTAGCTATGCTGGGATATTATGACCTTGAATAGTGGTTAGTTTTTAGGGTCATACGTAGGTATCTCACCTTCATCCTTGGAAATATATTCATGTTGTGTTAATTTCCTTTTTTTGGGCATGTATTTTACCCCTACTTTGTACTTTTTTTTTCATTTTGATGCTTACACAGAGGTTATTACATGGATTTATTACTCTACGTGGTTCTATCATTTATAATTTTCCCTATACTATAGTATAGTGATGTATATGTGTACCACTAGTTTATACAAGGCCTCCTATCATGTGATATATGCTTCCTTGGTGCTAGTCATAGACCCCTGATCTATTAGAGGTATGCCAGGGGTGTACAAATTATCTTACTACTAGCCTTGATGGGTCCCTTGGGAATCGTGTAATAAAAAGATTCATAGAGTTGGAGAAGAGTCTATTGATTTTATTCTACTCACAGTACCCTCATGTGGGGATGTATTTTTTATAGATAGTAATGAAAAAAGAAGTTCTTAGGTTGTGTAGCTATGAAAATTTAAAGAGTAATATCATAATACTCAATAATGTTGAGGGGTCATGAGAACAATTACCCAACACAAGGTCTAGAATTTATTAAAGAAATATTTATATTAATTATTTTTATACTTTACCTCAATTGAGAGAAGTTTATCATATTTATATATCATAAGATCTTAAAATATATATTCAAATAAATGGATATCAATATGAATTGATGAAGATGGTTAGAGCTCACACGGGACTATGAATTATCAGTCTATTACCATAATAGAAAGGTGAATAAAGTAGAATATTCTCTATATATAAAGAATCATACGACCTTATCCATGATGAGGATTGAGAAGAATGGAATGTTCTTAGACATGAAAATGATGGACATAGGAATCACAAAGAATGGAAATAAATCAAACCTTTCACAAATGTTTTCTTAATCATACATTATAAATATAATTAAAAAAGATCAAAGGAATGAGTTATATAGACAAATGATGGTAGATACTATACAATTGGTGAAATTATTATAATTAAACATTGATTAATTAGTTGTGAGAATTGGTATAAAATTATGAATACAATCATATCCTGGGAAAATGATGGAGATGTTGAATGGTGCTCATATATCAGCATTTACTATCCACTAATATAGGATATAGATGTGTAGAGATATCTAATAACACTACTTGTGATATAATTTAAAGAATTATATTTAAGGATATACATGAATTTCATGGTATACCGACACATCAAAGAAGAAAGGAAAACCCCCAAGGGGATGATGGTACCATTAGTGACACCTATATGGAAATATAAGAACATAATTAGAGATTTTGTGAGTCAAATTCTCATGAAATCCATAAGAATTAAAAATTTTAGGTATTTAGTGGATTATCATAACAATAATTCTCACTTCATCACCATTTGATTGGATTTATCACATGATCAAAATGAAAATATAAGCATTATATAAAAGGTGAGGCTTCATAGAATATCATTGTTGATTGCATCTGATCATGATATGTGGTTCAAATCAAATTTATAGATTTTTTTGACATGACCTAAATACAAAGTTTAACTTCAGTATGGGATATTAAACAAAATTATATAGTTCATAAAGATTAAATATCGTGAAACATGATTACATTCAGAGAGCTTTATCTATATAGTTCAAAGGAGAATCATATTTATTTGGGAGTGTTCTCATACAATAATATCATACACTTAAGAATTAATATGGAACCTTAAGAACCTTAAATATAAATAAATATAGAACACCAACATGTTAATATGATATTGGAGAATATAATCAATAGGGTCTTGAACAGGTTGATGAAATAACAGAGAAGGTTAGATCCATTAAAAACACATCAGAGGGGTATAGGGTTCATATAAGAGATATAATTTAAATAGTTAATGGGACTAATAGTTTGATGTTAGAGATAAAATATTACTCAACATATCCCTAGATATGAGTTTCATTAGGCATTGGAATAATAGAAAGATATGTACTAGATACATTATCCACTTTATGATTCTTGATTGCATCAGAGTTATGGCATATGCACTAGCACCCCCATCAATATTTTCTAAAGTGCATAGAATCTTACATATATTCCTATTGAGGTAGTGCATACTAGATCCCTAAGGTGTATAAATTATTGAGGGGAAAAATTGGAGAATAATTTCACTTATGAGGAGTATAGAAAAAAGATCATGCACCGTGGGGAAATATTTATATACAAAAAATAAATCACATATTGAAAGAAAATTAGAGAAATGAAAAGAATGAAGAGGAAACATGTGAAACTAGGGAAGAAATAAAACATAACCACCCTCATTTATTTTCATCTCAGTCAATGGAATAAATTTTCAGGTGAAAAATTTCTATGTGGGGGATGAATTTATTGGCCATGACTTTTATACAAGGAATTATCTTTCTAATTAGATAAGTATTTTATAGTATATTAAAATAATATTTAGTTATCGTACGAAATAAAAAAAATAAAAAATTATAAATCACAACAAAAATTATTAAAAGTGATAAATATGATTAAATAGAAATTTGACATAAATAGAATATTCATTAATTTTTGGTAAAATATAGTTATTTTATTTTTATTAAATTATATTTTTCATGATAAATATAAAAATTGGATAATTTTTTTTTCTTTGAAGGGTTTATGAAACAATAGTTATTTATATACATGATTATATAATTTTATAAAATCATATGTTCTATTTCTAAGTGAATGTAAATTTACTGTATCATAAAAATTAATGTTCTTAAATAACTAAGTATTTTATTTTCAAATAAAAATTTACATATTTATAAAATTATATTGATAAAATAGACCCTTTTAGGAATAAAAACAACTATTATATATTAAGGTTATTTTTTGGATTTTTTTTATAAAAAATATTTTTTGTGAAGTATAAAAAATTCAGTTTTAGGAATACCATAACATTTGTGACATAATAATGATTTTTTATTAACTCAAAATTTATGAAAAATTTGCCATGACTAAATATGTTTTTATGAATAATTCAACGAATTTTAATTTTTTTTGTATTTAAAAACATTTATTTTACATTTTTCAAAAATGATTATTTTTTATTCTAATATTTATTTATTGGGTTTGTTTCATTTAATTGAGTGGTTTAAAGTGTCAATTCAGTATTCTAATTATCTAAATGTTAGATAACCCTAATTATTTTTAATAAAAATTTTCAATTTTCTTGTAAACCATTACAATTAATTGAATATGGACAGAATGGTAAAATAATCAATACTTTACTCTAAAATACACCTCTCCTCCTCTTTTAAATAGAAAACACCACAACCTCAGATATCTTCAAAACATAAATCTCATAGATCCTAGATAATTTTACAAAAATACCATACAAAATCTCTCATAAATAACCAATTTTTTTGTTCCAATCAAAATACCACCCATTGATTGCATAATCCAATTATCAAAGAGTCATCCCAAAGAGTATTGTAATAACTCTTAACGACTCATTTAAATTTATATTCCTTTTTAGCTTCTTATACATCCTCCAAATATATTATAAACATAATAATATAATAACATGGGAATAATTACATTACATTAATGTAATTATATTTATGGAATAACCATTATCAATTTTTTCCAGAATCCTATAATGAAACCACCATCTATATAATGGTCACTTTACCACCTTCAGGAACAATGTATTTAAATTTTCTTCAAAAACATAGATGACTAGTTTTATAGAAGGATATAATTTATAATTAAAATAATTATGAAATTATTAGGATTTTGGTAAGACAAATTGAGCCTTATATTATTGATTTTACTAAATAAATGATCATAGTAATTTTTATCAATAAAAATAAGAAGACCAGGACATGTTTTTATAATTTGAATCTATTTTATAAAATATATTGAACTGAATAAGTTTATTTATACTAAAATTATAGATACCATATAAATATATGAGTCTAGAGATTATAGAATTAATTAAAAATACCTTTGACCAATGTGAGAAAATCACATCGGTCACCTGTGAAACCTCAGGTGACCAATGTGAGAAAATCAATACAATAAATGAATTGAATACGGAAATAAATGAATATTAAAAAAATATAATATACATTAATTTTTTTAGGAATAAATTATTTTAAAAACATAATTTGTTTATTATGGAGGTTATATGCACATATAAAGAAATTCAAGACATGAGGTGTGGGAAATTCCAAACCACCCACTTCATATTTATGTTATGATTTCTTTATTCTTCCCAACATTCCATCTCTCGTAATCACATGTAATTATACTACATTGTATATATATTTACCTTACATGTATACATTGTATATTTTTCAATTCATTACTATGTCTGTACATATTTTTTAATGTTACATTCTCGATTTTATTTGTAATGAATACTAGATTAAAGGGAATTTTCCAGTTTACTACTCCTTTTCAGGGGTAAAATTTTTCAATGTTTTTTCAGTTATATGATTTCTAAAAATAATAACTATTATCTAGAATAATATTCCATTCCAATACCATTTTTATAAAGCAACTAAGTTCTCACCTACATTAAAGAATACTCACTCATTTCTCAAACGATTGTTTAAGGGATTCATATTTTTTCCTACTTATCGATACCATTATCATGAAGTTTTCATTTAATGAATTCCCTTTTAATTAAATATGATTCAATAATCAAACATGAACAAACAAAATGATTTAATTCCTTTTTATATTTGTAATCATCTGGTTATTCCATTTTTTAATTCTTCAAGATAAGATTATGTAACCCATTCCTTATTAAGGGGTTTCCTTATGTTTTTTTGTAGAATGTTTGATTTATTTATGTGTCAAAATATTCATGAAGATATTATTATGGGATGGGATGAACCAAACATAAATATATCTCTAATTAATTTTGTAATATTTTAATCTCATGAGTTAAAATGTATGAAAAATGTACAATTATCCTAGAACATAATGTTATATTATCTTGGAAGTGATCATTGACTTATTCTTATTACATAATGTTTGATATTGTTCAAAAATTTTAATTTTCTGATGATATTATATTATTTTCTCCATTATTACTAGCTTTTATGTGATGATGTATTATCTTTCTTTTCTATGAAATTACGTTATACCTCTTAACTCATTTTTACTCCATTATCATGTTTATTCCCTTATTGTGATTTATGGTCACCCTTTTATTTATATATTTCCCAATAATATCATATGGAGTATAAAAAGTTCAAAGAGATTTAGTATCACTTCATAGACACTGAAATAAAGTAGTTGTAGATTATGTGTAAATTGTGGTATTATATATCAAACATCTAAATACATTATCCCTCTATATTTTTGGGTTATTTTAAATGAATTTGATGTTAAAAATTATGTGATAATATGAATATAAGACTCAGGATGATATACATGAGTTGGAAAATTAAATACAGGGGACCCAAACACATAAAATTTCTTTTTATAATATAGTACTACGTGCAAGAACCTGTTCCAAAATTATAATTTTTTTCCATAAACGATTTGATTATGTAATATAGTACAATATGAAATAAACTATACCAATCTTGGAAATTTATTCCATTAGGGACATTTTCATTATCTAATATTGATTTTAATTTATTTTTTATATTACATTCCATTTACCTAAAATAAAATAAAATATTTTTTTAACAATTTATCTTGGTTACCAATTTAACAAAAATTTGATTTATTGAATCACTATTTCTCACACTATATTATCAATTCTTCATATCTCTTTGCATTGGATAAAAAATATCCAATTTCCAAGATATTATAATAGAATGTATCCATATTTACCATCCCATTACCCAAAATATGGTATTTCAAAATCATTCAATGGTATTTCTAGTAGGCACTAAGATGAAAAACTATATTAATTCATATCTCCATGATTTGTTTAGTTCACCCTAAATCATAAAATTTTATACTCAAATTTTTAAAACACTTTTTTGAAAAATGTATTAATTATACTATTAACATTACCCTTAATACCATTCTTGTTAAGTAAAACTATTATATTTATTAATGGTCCATTATAGTAAGACGGTCCCCAAAATATGTTTTGGCCAACTCTTCTATCTATAGTTACATCTTAGCTCAAATAATTGAAGGTGATTTCAGAGTTAAGATTGTGTTTAAGGAATTAACTTGTGTGAAAATAAATATAGTTTATTATTGACATGTCTTTTAAAATTTATGTGATACATATATAAATTATTAACCACGTCGGATATAATAATTTAGGCATTTTAGATATTATTTTATTTAATGTTCAAAATATACTAATATTTCTCATCGGGTTATAATGTTATAATTTTCACAACAATTATATAAATAATAAAAAAATTAATTATGTGTTAATTTATTTTTATCAATCCATTCTTTTTAACTTATTCTATATGATCATTAATAATAAGACATTCAAAAAAATAATTGATCACACTTTAAAAAAATTATGACTTAATCATGAGTTGTGATTTAATAGTTGATTTATCAAGTGAGTGATATATCTAATAACGCCTTAAATCTATTACTTCAATAATGTAATTGATAGAATTGTTTCACCATGTTATCATCCTACGAATTGGTCATATTTGTTTTATCATCATCCTATGAATTGGTCATATTTTTTTTATGTAATTTCAAATTTTGAATAACATAATTGTATATAATATCATTACATATTTAGACACACACACACACACATGTGAGGATAAATCAGGATGCAGGTATTAAATTTAATTATTTTAAAATAGATACAAATAGTTCATTATAAATATTTAAGAGTGAAATTTGTTTCATAGAACACATATCTAAAAAATCATTAATTAATTTCTACAAAATTTTACCACTACAATAATTTAATTGAATAAATAAGACACCAAACATACATGAGTCAATCTCATATCATGATCAATTTATATGGAAGATATATTCAAAATGGAAAAAATTTAATTACATCTTGATGGTTGTTAAATAGTAATAATTTAATTTTAATTGATATATTAATTTTAAATAGTTTTCATGTCCAAATTATAGTTTTTGAGTCCCTTAAAAACTCTTAAAATTAATTTATCAATTTTTTTGGAATTTTTATGATTTTAATATAAATATATATAACCTTTAATATAAATATATAAAAATATATGTATGTATATATTATTAACAAAAATGATATATATATATAAATATATCATTTTACTTAATCTCTTATCAACATGTCAACCTCACCATGCTAATTTTCCCACATCTCAATCCCTCTATTTTCTCCCAGAGGATTCCCTATAGTTGATATAATCTTTCCCCTTTTACTATACACAAATAATAATTTCATAATTCTCCCTTTAAACCAGATATTCTTGGTCCAATATGTCACATAATTTTTTCTCATTCCATAACTCTAGTATTCACCATCCATTAACACTACGTCTCTTTATTTCCAAGCTAGGTTTCCATTGGAATTAAAAATCCCCCAATTTCATGGATGCTCAATCATCTCTTCACAGTCATCCTTCTCAATTTCACTGTTGGATATTCAATTTTAGTTGAAACCTGTGAATTCTCTACTATGATGGGTTGTGTCTAAATCCTCATAAACCTACTATATTTATTCAATTCCTCTATAAATACTTACAATCCTATATTTTCATCTCTTCTATAACTTTGATAAATGTGCCCATATTTTTTTATTTTAATTTTTTTGTATATATATTTTGGAAGCTCTTAATAATAATTTTTTGGAACTCTGGTTCCTTTATCCCTATCCACTAAATATTTTCCTATGAGACACATTTGTTATACCTTTGATGGGTTGTAGTTTATTATTCTATGACAGCAAAATCCTTGAATGGGAAACCTTGTAATAAATTTCATGATCCTTTGAAATTATATTAAAATATTCACTTGGTTTTTCATTGATTCATTTCTTTTCAGTGTTCTATGGAACAATATCCCTAAAAACCACTTTTCTTTTCATAGGTAGAACTCTTAAAGACATTTTATTGAATTTTGACTCCCTTCCATATATAAAATCTCATTATTTTTCATATTGTCAATATAAATCAATTTCCCAATAAAAAACTCATTGTAATAATTTTAATTATATTAAATTATTTTTACATGATTTATCTATTCATATATTAATGTGTAAAAATATTTTGAAAATTAATTTTGGAAATAAGAATACCCCACCATCAAGCATCATATTTCATTCTTTGAAATCTTTTTCCATATTTCACTTATCTATTGATTTGGATTCCCTATCATTAAAACACAAAAATGATATATTATATTTAAATTATCAATTGTTCAGGTCCCTTGGAATTTTATAATATGAAACATCTATGTTAAAATTATTATATTTATGATCATTATTATTTGAGGGAAAATAAAAAAATAATGCATAATTAATTTTTTTATTTCTTTAGAGAATATAAATTTATAACATAAATTTGTATATTTGGATAAGATATTTTTAATGTAGAGTTGATTTTTTTCAATGTATCACTAATTTCATTTTTTTATATTAACCCACAACATATATTTTTATTTTATTAAATATTCCATTTCTATAACTCATGATTTAGTGTTTTTTAACATTGCGTTTTCATTGATGATGATTAACGGATAAATGAAATTGGTAATTAAAAAATATAGAAACACAATTTTAATATAAACGAGGATTTATTTATTAATCATGGTTAATTAATAAGGATTTATAGGGATAATGACTTGGAATTGATTTTATGTGACCAATTAGGAATATTGTCTAAGTTTATTATATGTTTTCAAATTATAAATAGTTTTATATATTTTAATCTTATCTAAAAAATCTACTAATTTATATATATTATGTCTATATAGGACAATTTTTCGTTTTCTAATGAAATAATGTTAACTATTGGTTTCATTGATATGATAATGAATATGGTATTTTCTTATAAAATCAAAATAAATTCTAGAATAATTATCATAAAATATTTGATGGTAGTTCAAGAATGTATCTATGAGAAACATAATGTTACTAATGTGATGGATTTATATTATATTGACCTTAGACATGAGACTCAGTATACAAAATTCATTTGTTGGTATATTATTTTTTTGTTAATTAAAGAAAATTATTTTTCATGTCTTATTTATTATGAAATGAATTTATTTTCCAAGCCATTGTTATTTTCCTTATATTATTATTTTAAGTTTTTTTATAATTTTTTTATGTAATTTTTTGTTTTTAATTTCTAATTTTTTATTAAATCCATTAACTAGTGTATGAAATTCCATTACCCAATTACATTTAATGATATTTGTTTGTAAATTTTCATACCAATCCAACATAAATAAATAAATACCTACTATAGTATGAAATCATTAACTAATTCATTATTATATATGATTTATTAGTTTCCATGTTTTATTTTTTAATTAATATTATTGATATATTTTTATCAAATTGAGATTATATAAAAATCTAAGAATAATTACATGTTTAACAAAATGATATTCATGAATTCTTTATAATTTTTTTAGTAGTAGTAAATTTTCATTGTTTCATTTGAGAAAATATTTTTTAAACTATATATTTTAATTTTTGTACTTCTATTTAAATAATTTTTTATTTTTTGGAAAATATTTCCATGAAACCATGAATCATAAAGAAGAGTTGGCGATAAAATATTTTGATGTTTTTGAACATGTGAATAATATTTTCCATAAAAAATAATTTTTATTATTTAATAAGGTTTAAATATTCATTATATAATTTATATAATCATTTTTAATTCATAAAAATATAAATTTTATTATTAATTTAGTATTATTGGTCTAAGAATAAATCTGATACTATGGGTGTATTATAATTGAATGTTATAAAGGTAGGTAGGACAACTAAATTCAATTCGTAGTTAATTTATCAGATGATAGTGTTGTATTATGATTTTTTCACAACATTTAAATTATAAATCATTAAACTATTTTAATTTAGGTAAATTGTGTTTATCCTAATAGTTTGTAGTGAAAATATGTTCATATTAATTTTAACAAAAAATAATTTCTTATGTTTTTCAATATTTTTCCATGTCCCCCTCATTTTAAACATTAATCTAATATTTTTTCATCTTAATTTATTTACTAATTATTCTAATTTGATTCTCAATAGTTGATTTTTCATCTTTCCAAGGTTGAATCTATTTTTATTTCAATTAATTTTCAATTATTTATATTTTCATTATCAGTCGTTAGATTTTTAAATTCATATTTTCTACCAATTCACGATTGATTTTGAGGATATTAATTTTGTGATATTAATTTTAAATGAATGAATATTAAAATATTTTAGGTTTGATGTTATCAGTTTAAGTTGACTTGAAAATTTCTTGTTTATGCTTTTCATCTTTCATGTAATCAGTATATGGGGGTTATCTGTTCATGGAGTGATACCATTATTTATATTCCCCAATATTTTGTTAGGAAAGTAATCTCAATATCTAATTTAATTTTATCAACTCCATAAAATATATGATCCCTTAAAAATGTCAAAAAATTAATTTTTATACTATTTCCTTGATAAAGGCGTTAGTCTATAAAGCATTTTATTAATACAATTCAATTGAATTATAAGTATTGTGTTTTCCGAAAATCCATGATATTTATAGGCGGGTCAAAAAAGTAATTAGTTGATTACATTTTCTCTATATCATATAACTTAATGGTTATTTATATTTTTCTATATTATTATTAAATTTTAACAAATATGAAGAACTAAAAATTGTCATTTTTTAGAGAATTCATAGTGTTTTTATCCAACATTTTAACTTGATATTATCTTTTATTGAGACTTTTTTTTAGTGAAATATGTATTGTACCTAGTGTTATAAATTTATATTTTTCATATTCCTTTATCAATGTTAAGTAAGATGTGTATTTAAATATTTATCCTCATGCAATGTGGTATTTATATTGAGTAACATTGATTGTATAAGAAGGTACAAAAACGGTTTTGTATGTGAATTTATACTAAAATTTGATAAATTTTATCATCATCAGATACCTTTAGAACATAATTATGATCTTTTGTACCATTAATAGTTAAATTTTTATTAGGTAATGTTATTTTTATTGGATTTTAAATTTCAATTATTTTTTGATTTATTATATATGACGGTCATTGAGGTGTGATTGTTTTTTCCTTGGTTTATTCTTAATATATTAAATAATAATCTTTTTATTAATGAATATATAAAATTTTGAATATGTAAAAAAAATATTGAATATATTCGATACTCAATATTAATTTTAAATATATTAAATATGACATTTGAATTCTATATATATATATATATGAAATGTTTAATAATAATTTTCATACATTTATAAAATATGAGTATATTAAATATTTATTTTATTCTAAATATTCAATATGAATTTTATTTTTAATGAATTTTGATGTATTATAATATTCAATATGATTTTTTCGGTAAAATGACATATTTTTCTAAAATTCATTCTGATTTCATCATTTAATTTCCATTATGTTTCATCATTATAAATGGGTCATCCATAATCTATATGTTTCCTTATAATATTCATGACTTTCATGAAATGGTTCTCCCTACCAATATGGCTATAGATGAAGTGGAATACAATTTATAGGTATTATGACAAGTCCATTATATTTATTATTTATCTTCCCTTTAATTAGTGTTACTATATTTTTCATGGGATCATATATTTGAATGTCAGTTCAAAAAAATTTCCAATGATTTTTTTAAACCAGTTGATTATTGACATCTTGTTTCTTTCTTTTCATGGTGTGTTAGGTTTCATGTTTTTGGATGTAAATACATGTTTTCCCTCCAAATGAAAAAGTAATTTTTTAAGAATTATAGAAGGTGTTCTCCCTGGAAACACATACCCAAACATAGGGTTAGAGAGTTTCTAGGAACCAATTTTTTCATTTTTTATGAACCACTACTTAATTATTAATGTTCATGTGTCATAATTTTAGGAATATTGTGAGTTATTTTTATTTTTATGTTGAATTTGAGTCAAGAAAATTAAGTTTAAATTATTATAATATATTTCTCAATTATACCCATATTCTTGGATTCTACCCCCAACATACATATACTGAAACTAATTTCAATTATTGCACTTGTTTTATCGTAATTTTCATAACCATTGGTGTATTTTTTTAGTCTAAATTTCTTTTATAATGACCATACATTCATTATATTTTAATCTCCTATTCAATTTGAATATATTATCATACAGTAAAATATTACCCCGTTTTCATTTTATTTTATCCCGAAAATATCATTCCATATTCTTAAAGGGAATCATTGGATACATTGTTTAAAATATATAGTTTCTTAATGTTTTTATGATATCATTAATTTTTCATTAATTTTTTCATGATATAAAACAAAAAATTAATGTTTTATTTATATTTTTCAATGTTATACATTGTATTTTTATTTAATTTCAAGTTTATCATATTTTATTTTAATTTTCAAGATACACTATCTTATTAAAATTATATGGTAAAATTATAAATAACATTATGAATAAAATAAAAATAAAAATACTAAAAAAATGACTAAATAACATTTGATATATTAATTATCTTCCCTAGGATGATTTTTTTACACTCAAGGGAAAACCCCTTGATAGAAAACACAAACTAAATACTATTTTTTATTTTTATTTTTATTATTTTTTATAGATTTCATTCCTCATTATATGTCATATATATATATAACAAAATTTTATTTTTAAATATTTTCAGATATTCAATATTTGTTGAAAATTAACATAGGTTGGGGGATATTAGTATATCCTGAATGGGGGGGGGGGGGGTGAACTTGGCATAGAGCGTCCCCTATGATATTTGGTTTTTTGTTTCATATAAGTAAAATCCCCCAATATCATGGGGGAATTAATGAAAAATAATAAATCAAGAAAACACTTCAAGCCCCCTCAAATCATCCTTTTTTAATTAATCACATCTCAATTATGAATGTTTGACCAAAATTACAAGTGGGGAAGTGGTTCCTCTTACCCCAATTATGTATTTGTTTAAAAAAATATTATATATTAACTAATCATAATAAAAAATATATACTTATACATGAAGTGATATATATATATATAAATACATAAATTAATAACATATAAATTATAGATTCATTTATATAAAATAAATTATTTAATTGTAATTCAAAATAAATCCCTCTTAATATTAGTTGATTGTTAATAAATTTATTTTATTGATATGTTTTTGAGATATTTGGTGTATTCAGGAATCATAACTAGTAAAATTGGATCAAATTAAATATATATATATATATATATATGTTTCTGATATGTGTAGTAGTTAATTAATTTAATGCCTTTATTTTTCCTATCTATTCTGGATAGAATTGTTTTCTCAAATGTGATATATCTTCTTTGTTTTGTTTTTATGATATTTCAATGATTGAATTAATTAGTTGAACATGAGTATGCCGTTATATTTTAATATATATTACTATGATTAATGTAATGGAACGAAGGACCATGGTTAGTGAAATGAGGGATATAGATTGTGTTTTTAGTTTCCTCCAAGGGAAACCATTGTGGGATCCATTGATTGATATTGGGGATGGGTGTTGCTTACATCACAGAAGGGAGAGAGGTACATGATGATTAATGAATGTGAACTAGGAGTAGGTAGAGTTGAAATAGACTCAATAAATATTTGGATGATCATGTTGTAGATAGAAGGCTTGGATATCCTATTAGGATTAGGGGAATCTCCCCCATAAATTCCTATAGTCAAGGATATCTATTATTACATATTCTGATATGGAATCAATATAAACACACTTGATATATTATTTGACCTTGATATTGGTCACATTTCCTATGAATAAACCATTTTGATACCCCTTATCATATGGAGTCAACTCACCTAAAGGAAGTCAATGTACGATATAGTGACTTGAAGTAGAAGGGATTTATTTGTCCGAGTACATCCCTGTAGGGTGCACCACTCTTGTTCACCAAGTGGGTGTATAGTATTATTCAAACATATGTTTATTTTTAAAAGATAAACTAGATGAAGGGGAATAAAATATATCCTTTACCAAGGATTAAAGATGTTTTTGATTAGTTAATGGGTGCTCAGTGGTCCTCGAATATTGATCTTTAATCGGTATATCCCTTGCTATAGTTTAGAGAGAATGACATCTTAAAGACAAAATTTTAGATAATTTATGGGTATTAAAAGTACATAGTGATGATGTTTGGATAGAAAAATGAATCGGAAATGTTCATGGGATTCATTAACATTGACTTCCACCAATAGATGGACATATACATCATAATGTTCATTAGAAACATCATCACCTACACACTGAACAAAGAGTATCATGCTAGATATCTTGAGATACTCTTGAGTATGCTTCAAGAAAATTTTCATTATGAAAAGATGTTTAAATGAAACATTATAAATCAAGAGGTGAAATTCATGATGAATTTAGTGTTTGAAAGAGCTATATACATGGAACCTGATAAAGTGGAGGTAGTTATGTCCGATACAAATAATTATAATGTGTTTGATATCAGGAGGTTCATGGTTTAAGATGTAATCTACCGATATTTTATCCAAAACATTTCTCATTTATTAGAAATTATGGATGTGTTCACAATGATGGGTGTGGATTTCTAGTTGTTACACTAGTGTGATGAAGAATTTCTTATGCTTAATAGGGGGTTGAATATAGAACTAGTGTTGATACTTCTTGATCCTAAGATCAGTAATGATGTATACCGTACTGAATATGGCATTGGTATTTGAGAGGTAATGATGTATATGGTGGTTGTAATAGCTTGTGTATTAAATTATTTATGACCCCATGATTTGAACTATCCAACTAATGACATAGAGAAGGAAGTAGTGGTTCATACTCTGTAGTGTTTGTGACTCTATCTCTTTGGTGGGAGGTTTTTTGTTTACACTAAACAAAATAAACTCTATTAAATCTTCAAAAATTATGACCATAACTTGAGGAAGAGGAACTTTATTAAGTACCTATAGAAGTTTTACTTTCAGAGGGACCTTGCACTTGGTATAGGTAACATCATTATTGATACTCTTAACCTAAATATATAGGTGGTGTAGGATCTTGGTGACTGGCCTTCTGAGGCATTATGGTGTTTGATGATCTTGTTTGTCAAGTGACAGATGAATGATTTAGATTACTAGGGATAAATTTATTGTTCCACTTTATTGATCAGATCTTATCTTATAGATAGGATGAAGGATTTTCAAATTTTTTTTGTGGAGTATGTTGTGATATGGGAGTGGCTAGTAGAAGATGACCTGATGCCCAGGTGGTCAATGGATGTTGATGAGGTGATCACGATACATTGGAGAGTAGTAATCCTAACTTTCATTAGGGAATATATAATGAGAGATATACATATATATTTTTTCGAAGAATATCCTAGTGCAACAAAGATGTGTCCCAAATTATATAAATAGTTTTTGTGGCCAGTAATGAAGCAGTTCACTACTAATTTCATCTCTCAATTCCTTAGCTGCCTAACGGTTAAGCCATAGAACCAACATCAAGATGGTTTTATACAAATAGTTATTGTGATTTTTTTAAGTGGGATGATTTCATGATAGTCGTTTTTATAGTTTTACCTAGGACCCCATAGATTTGTTACTTTTTTTGGTGATTATTGATCACTCTGGGAAGGTTGCACATTTCATACTAATATGAGAGGCCTACTCGATAGACGATATAGAAAATCTTTATATATGAGAAATCATATTGAAACATGGAGTTCACATGAGAATTGTATTACATAGATACACATTTTTTATAAGGCCTTGTAGAAGGCCTTGGAGGATCAACTGATATTGAAAATAGCGTAATATCCCTAGATCTATAGTAAATTTAAGTAGAAGATTTAAATAATGGAGGATATTATTTGGGACTGTGCAATATCCTATTATAGATCTTGGGATGATGAAATAAACTTTTTTTAGTTCACATAAATTGATTTTTAATAAGATTAGATTAAAATACCACCATATGAGACTCTCTATAGGAGTCCCTGTTAGTCACTGCTCTGTTGGAATGAGGGAAGATGGGTAGTGATCATAGGGCCTAGTATAGAATAAGAGACTAATTTAAATCAAAAAGTGGGGTTGGGATATTATAATTCCATAAATATCATTGTTATCAGTACCATGTTATGAAAAATTTTATTCATGTGTTACATATCTGGAAGTTTATGGTTGATCCTACACATGTCATTTATTCCGAGGATGTTAAACTATATCCTAACACATCATATGTAGAGAATAAAATGAAAATTATTATCTGTAAAGAGAATTTGCTTCTAGGGAAGACATTACCAATAGTCTAGATTCTGTGGAACCAATTATAGATATTAGATGAGACATAGAAGTTAGAGGATGATGTTCAAGATATGTGTCCTGTGTTTTTTGGGAAATATCATTGAAGTTCCTTTTCAAGTATTTGATGCAATTAGAGGTAGATAATTATAACAACCATGGTTTTACTCTTTTTTTTTAGTTTTATGTTAATGAAATTATCCTTTTTTTTTCAGATATGGGTTATGAAGAGGACTATTTTAGTGACTAAAGGTCCATGTGTCAAAGTTAGAAGTCTTGATAAAGGGATTAACCTTGTGGTTACTAGAAACCACCCACCTTCTATCTAGTTAAACACAACATCCTTGAGATAGAGTTACAATTGTCTGTATAGAAATAAAATATTACACCACACACCTGGTGGGGTCCCACTAGCCCACCGGTGGTGCCACTGAGTTTCATGTGAACCAAATCCAAGAGTCCAATTAATACAACCACATGTTTTTAATTCCACAGAGTTTTGATCTCCTTTAACCCATAAATCCAATCCCCATGGTCATAACTAGAATAATTAATCGCCTCTCCTTAATCCTTGAACACCCATTCATGCCATCTTGGATCTCCTCTAACAGAACATTGCAATAATGCATTTTTGGTTGTATATACCAAGATCTATGTGAAATCAATCTTATTTATTGTGGATTGAGTATATATCTATGTAAAATTTATTTATTCATTAATGATATGTTGATGAATGAAACATTTAATCATAGATTTGTGATTGAATTGTACGATGACATCATTTCTTAATCAAACCAATATCCTCATAAAATAACGAGTGTTATTTCAGAAATTGTTCTTGAATCATTATCCTAGACCTATTCATGACTACATAATGATGATCAAACCATAATATATTAGTGAATTAATTATTTATTAGTGGTGGCATCGATGTGTCAATGATGACCTATCTTGACAAGAGGTTAATTCATGAAAAACAATGACATTCTTGGGTAAGTTTCATTTGAAAGTTCAACATGAGATATATTTCTCCATAAATCTATTTCACCATTCTTAATAATGATAGATAAGTGATCATTGGATAGACCTAATGTCCTCTTATAGAATCATAAAAAAATTCACTATTTGTTCATTGATCGATGAAAAATATGGTGAATTAGTGTTCCTTCCTTTGACATACCTCGGTATGGACTCCGTTGATAGACTCCATAAGGAATGTGTTTGTATAATGACATTAATGACTTAGTTATTATTGGTTATATATTATAATAATCTCTCTTGATGAACTAGAACCCGAGATATACATCTTTGAAGAGTGATTGGTTCTCAGTGGGTGCCTAATGTGTTATATATCCATTACATTGATAAATGCCCGAGTTATTTTATCAGAAACATTTAGGTAGGAAGTTACTTACAATGATGAGAATATTTTTATGATTGATGTAATGATATGATATTGTGTATTGATGTGATTACGTCATGTTGAGTATGATAACATGTGTTAATGTTTTATGTTATATTAAAACACATGATATGTTACGTGTTCCTTGATATGAAACCAATGTTTCCTTGTGATTTATTTTGATATATGAAATGTTTTTTTTGATTCTATAAAACGTACCAAAGTGATAGGTCAGACCATAGTGGCTTGGTAGCCCTATAGGGAGATCATTTTTAGACCATTCATGTGGTAGGAGGTAAGGACAAACCTAGAAAAGGTGGAATAATAGACTTTTGCGGTCTGACCTAGGGGCATTATAGTCATATGTAATCAGACCCATGAGAAGATAGTGGGACATGATATCCTATGTGACCTAACACATGTATAAAAAATTGATAAAGATGTCCTATGTGACCTGACCTTATAGATATTATCATGGTTTCATGGACTACTGTGGTATGACCTATAGTCCATGTATAATATCTCAGAACCTGCACTCCCAGTTCTAGTTCTAAAATGATAAACATAACATTTATGGATTTAAACTAGACAATTTTTACCTAATTTTTTATTATAAAAACATTAAAACATTATAAAGAAAAAAATTGGATCACATACATTCTCAAGGAAATTTTCATTTTATAGTTTCAGATAATTAGGATAAATTCAAATATATATAATATCCATGTTGTTAAATGATTATTTATCCTACTTAACCCAACTTTTGTTATTTAATATTTAGTCATCATCATCATCTATATGAAATCCATTCTAAAAATAATCTGTTAACATCATTTGGTTATAACCAGGGGAAAAGTTAACATAAGAATGATGAGCTCAAATGCTCAGTAAGGGTAAACATAATAATTAAAAAGTTAATTTCATAAATGAACATAAAAATTTCATAAAGGTATGAGAAAATAATCAATGTTCATGAGAAAATCATAAAATAACACATACCCATCAATGTATGAATTATTAATAATGAAATAATGCATAAGGATTTAACAAAATCACATGTCATAAAATTCAATAATCATTATCAATAATAAATTAATCTTGACCAAATAAAACACTATAAATCTATATAAAGAATATATAAAAGGTTTTGGTATCATTAAATATCATCTACATTAAAAACTTAAAGAAACCTTACAAATTTAATAATCATATGGTGTAATTATAATATAATTCCCCAAAAAACATAATCATTACCTAATATAATGAAGTACTATCTCTGTTCACAAATCGTTTAATCTATATCGAGATCACTTGATTCTATCGGGGAACACCCATCGTGTAAGCTATAATAGACTCACCTGAAACTATTTGGGTGTACCCATTGTATATAATGTCCACAAACCACAACATGAATGATGTTTATATTGATTTAATTTTAAAAATCATAGAGATAGTCATTATTTCATTTTTAACTTGATAAACCCATGAAAAATAAATGGGTTTAATGTAATTATTTTTGAAACATTAATAACATGTGAAAAATAAATAGGTTCCATAATAATAAAATTAAAACATGGTAAAACTGTGGAAAGAAATGAGTTCTATAGAAATCAATTTAAAATTTTATTAAACTATGTTTAAGAAAGGGGTTTTATAAAAATATATTTGAAACAATGTCAATCGATCCTAAGAAAAAAGAAAGATTTCATCATTACAAAAATGTACCCATTATAGAATAATTAACAATAACACACTGATGAATGATGATACCATTAGAATATCATTAATGACATTTAGAGTAAAATAAAATTTTCATTTTGAAAAAAATAACTTTTTGAAAACTATAAATTCAAAAAATATTTTGAATTTTTTTTTTTGAAAACTACATTGGAAACATATAAAGGAAGCATGAAAATCATTTAAAATAATTCTTGAGAAAAAAATCCTTTAAATTTTAAAAACCCCTTTCAAAACATTTTTAAAATAAATTTCTTAGAAAATAAACTTGAAAATATATAATGTAATATTTTAATAAAATAATGGTCATGGTTGTGTAATATTCTTTCTATACCATACATGTTATGAAAATATTCAATTTACATCTTCAATAAAAGGACAACAAAAATTATTTGAAAAAAATGAATATTCCTTTCAAAACATGTTCTGAAAAGTAAAAAAAAGTTAGAAAATTTCATTAATAAATTATTTGAATAATGATAACATATTTTTTGAAAACATTTAATGAAAACATGGTTTTGAATGAAAAATGCATTTCGTCTGAAAGAAGAAATAAAGGTGTTTTTTGTAAAAAATATTATGAATAATTTTATGTACCAAATAGTATAAAAATGGTACTATTACTTGAATATATCATGAATAACAATAAGAGAATAAAAATCATTAGAATAATTGAGATATAGATCAAAATATTTCAGCATTATATACTTAATCATAAAAAGTACATATAATTGATGAGATTGTAACATAAAAATATTACCACATTAGTAACTTTGAATATCAAGCACTATGAAAGAATAAAATTAAAATATAATTAAAATATCATGATAATAAATAAATTAATGATATTAAAAGTCAAATGGGTTTTATATATTCCTCATAAAATAAGATTGGTGCAGAACATGACATAAGTCTCAAAAAAAGAAAATTGAGACTAAAATCTCTTTTAAAGATCGTATAATTTAAGTTAGGATTAATATATGAATTTATTATGTGCAAAAAATTTAAATCTATATAAATAAATTGAAAATATTACATAAAATATTCAAATTCCATTAAACACATAATCATATCATGACATAATCAGTGAAATATAAGTTTAACCTAATGAATGTAAATTGAGTTAAGAAACCCCTTACCCCATGTTTCCTTTTAGTTAATCATGATTTAACCTCCTATATAGTGGGTTTAAGCTTTTTATTAACTTATTATATAACCATATTAATATTTATAATTTCATATATGATACTTTTATTAACTATTATCACCCTTTCATGAACTATATTCCATTATTTTCATTGTTTCGGGTGTCAATTGCTTTGTTTTCTCATTCATACTTTATTTTTGAATGTTCTAATTCTTGTAAACATAATATAGTTCTATCATCAAAATAATAAAAATAATGAAATAAATATCATATTTATAATTAAATTATGTTTTTTACTAATTACGAATGCTGGGTTTGGAAATTGAATCATGTTATGATCATAGAGAAGGTAGGACGTACATACGCATTAGTAATGTTTCCAATTTTCAATTTTCATTTTGGACTAATGGTAAGTAATATTTTATATTTAAAAAATTATAATTATATTATAAATTATAATAATTTTTGTAAATATACTTATATATATCATCCATATGTTGTGGTGATAAAAGAGAGAGTAACATCTCTTTTTGAAGGTGTTAGTCCACATGTACACGAACGATATTGTCATCTTACAGTAGGTGAAAAGGTAAGAAAGGAAAATGATATATTATATTTTAATATTTATAAATATTTAATTAATATCAAAATTATTTTATAAATATCATATGTATTAATTGAATTTATCCTTATTACCTTATATGTAAATAATTAGTAAAAACGAATCACATCGCTTTGTGAGGCGATAGTCCGCTGTACATGCAGGAGACATTATCATGTCTCTTGAAAAAAAAATTAAAAAGATTATATATAATTTAATGACTACATAGATTTAAATATGTTAAAAATATCATATATATAATTTATATCCATCATCATACCTAAATATGATAGGTACTAATAGAAAAATGAATGAAATTGGTTTGCGAGGTGGTAGTCCACTATACACACTAATGATGATTTAGTAAAAAATTTGATGGAAGAGGCGAAGGATTTTGGTTGTTCACATTAAAATAATAAAATATTTTTATATGAAATATTATGATATTATTACGTAATCATGGTTTATTAATAATTCATGGTGGTGTAGGAAGAAATAAAATTAAAGCACTCGTTAAAGAACATTACCTCTTCTTCAGGTAACTTATTTTGGATTGCACGAAAGTACTTCCTTGGTTTGATTTAGTCTAAAAATAAGGCTTATAAAAAAATATTAAATAAGTATAAATGTAATTTTTGAAGTTATTGGGTGAACCATTTTTTTTATGGTGTGAAAAGAGGAGAAGAGGGGGTGTCCTTTTATATTTGAGGTGAGTGAAACACTTGTAATTTTTAAAAATAATTAATTAAACCCACTTTTTTTTTTATTTCAAAAGGTTAAAATAATATACTGTTGTCAACAATAAAAGTAATATGGTATAAATATTTCAAAAAATAGATTTCAGTCATGTTTTTATGTCAATTTAACCCTTATATTTTTAGTTAAACCCCTGATAAAACAATTTTTATCTAAATTGTGTTAAATAATTTTTACTGTAATCGGTGTTTATTATTATAAAAAATTAATTTGAAATTATTACATAGTATAAATTATTGTGATTAAAAATGTGAAATCCATTTTTTTCAAATTTAATTCACATATATGGAAAAATTTAATTTAAAATTAATCTCGTAAATGTGACGAGAAAACATGTTTTCAAAGAGAAAATGTTCAAATGTTTACAATGTTTTTATATAAAATTTTAATATGAAATTGATTAAAATGACCTAAATTTAATTGGTAGATATATAATTTAACTAATTTTACTTAAAAACTAATTTAAAAATTAATTTAAATTTATAATTAATTTAAAAAAAAATGTAATTTTCAATTAAAATTCCGTATTTGTGACTATTCATCAAATAATTAATATTTTCAAAAAGTTATAAAAAATTAACAGTAATATAATTTTAAAAATAGTTTTTCAAAAATGAAGTTTATTTTTTCACATAAAATTTATATAATTTTAAAAAATTAAATTTAAAACAAAGCCCGCAGACATGAGGGAAAAAAAGTTTTTGAGATCTGTATTTTTTTTCAAGCACAAGATGATTTTATATTAAATATATGTATAACAATAATCATTGTATGAATTTAAATTAAATTTTAATTACACAATCTATAAATTTCATTTAACATATTCCTCATTATGGATTATTTTAATTGATCAAAATGGAAATACATTATGCACTAAAAAATAGTTTTTTTAAAAAATCCATAATTCAAATAAAAATCATATACTAAAATACAATATAATTAATGCTAAAACTTAATTAAGTTGATTAAAAATAAATAAGAAATAATTATGCTACATGAAATTGTTTTCAAAAAATATTTTTAATTTTCTCGTGCGTGCCAAAAAACGATGCTTGTCACAACAAACCCTGAGTGCCTAGAATGATACATGCATTATCAACACTCATTCTATATTGGGCCACAAGGAAAATCTCATAAAATATTAGAAACAATAATCACATCACACAACATGTGCATCCCTTAAGGTGAAATACCATCCAACTATAACAACACACATCAATAATAATAATTCCCACTTTGGGTACTTGGCTTTTACCCTATACATGGGTATGCTACTCCCATGACTAAGATTCTAACTAATGCCCAAATCATCCTATTCCCCTATATATATTTCCCAAATTGTTGGAAAAATGAAAATAAAATAAACATTCCTTTAATAACTATTTATAATGTCCCAACCCGGGTGCCACACACTAGTGCCCCAATCCATTCAGTCACATGACCTCTGTTGTGCCTCCCCATATTCTAGTGGCTAACGACTAGTAGTGATAGTCTAAAATAAATCATTGGGAGACTATATCCTATTTATCAAAGTTTCACAATAATGGAAATAAATAAAAAATATCCAAATGATATAACCAATAATCAAATCAAACCAATATCACATGATATCCAAAATAAGAAACACAATATCCAAAACTAAATAATAGATATGTCATGCCAAATATGATTTAAGTGTCAATATGCAAAAACAAAAATAAATAAATACACAGACTACTCTTAAGTGGGTCTCGAATCACATCTAGTTCCCTAATCTATGATCCATCCTAGCTCATGCATCTAACATTAAGACTTTTCCATTATCTTGTCTAGTAAACATGAAGTTCATTCTGGTACCAATATAGATGCCTAGGTAGGGTATGAGTACAACTCAGTAGGCCCCCACCAACAGTGTCTAAAACAATAACTTATCAATAACAATGTATGCATCTATAGAAAGAATAAATTGCAATGCCTAAGTAAATATTTATCACATTTCAATTATTATTTAATTAAAGAACATACACCATTGGGTTCATGAGGACCCTTAAACCTCAATACCTACTCCGGTCTGTGCCAAAGTCTTAACCAATTCGAATAGTCAATTTAGAATTCATGATAACACAAGGGATTTCTTTATCTAGTTCATTTTAATTCATTATCATAGATAATTGGAACCACAGTCAAATGCCAACATTCTGGGCCAAAACCTCTATGGATAGGAACACATGGTTATTTTAAGTAGCATTCTGTGACCCACAACTCATATATCAATCAATCACACAAGTGTTATTTTGAAGCAGTAGTCTGTATCCTACTCTCATTTCCCAGACAATCACACAGGTGGGATTTTGAAGTAAAAATCCATATCCCATTCTCATTTACCAAACAACCACAAAAGTGGTATTTTGAAGTTGTAGTTTATATCCCACACTCCTTTATCAATATGGGATTTTGATAAAACAAACCTTGTACCACATATGTTTATCAATCAATTAATTTCTATGGTCATTTGATGCAGTAAACCAGGTACCACACATTTATCATCCAATTCATTACTATGGTATTTTGATGTAGCATACCATGTCCTACACACACACACAGATATATATAAAATATCACATCAATCAAGGTTAATCAACATTAACCCTTTTATCACAATTTCATGAACATCACGATTTTTCCAACCATATCATAATATCAATTGTCAATTAATTCTAAAACACCTTAATTGACCAATTACACAATTAAGTAATTAATTAAAAAAATTAATTTTCTAAAATCCACAATCACAATAGTCCATTGATTAATTAAAAAATTAATTAGTTAAATTCAAAATTCACAACAACCCATTAATTAATTCAATTCCACATTCACAAAAATCCATAAATTATTTCAAAAGTTAATTAATTCAATTTAAAAAGTGCACAATCACAACAATTTCAACTAATTAATTCTCAAATTAATTAATTCAATTTAAAAATCCCAATATCCCATTAATTAATTAAATAATTAATTAATTTAATTTCACTATTTAATTTCCCCAATTTAACATTTATCGTTAACACATGAACATTAAAAAAAAATAAATTCAATTATCAATATAATTACCCAATCATGGAAATTGAAATTCTAATAATTACATACATGTAATTAAATCAAGACATTAGGATTGAATTATTTGATGACGAACAATCATTAACGAATATACCCAAATTGAAGTGGAAAAACTGAGAACATGATAGAGAACAATATCTAGATCCAAAACAGAGATCCAAGATCAAATAATTATAGATCCATCAAACCAAGATTTAGATCCATAAAAATAGAGAAAAACATCCCCTCAAAGAATGAGAGAATAAAGATAAATACGGAGGAAAACACAAGGTATAAGATTCACTTACCAAGAGAGGTTTAGATCTTCGATCTATCCATCGAATTATGATGAATGAAAGTCAAGAGCCCCATGAATCCTTTTGAGAACCTCCAAAAATGAGAGGAATAGGTTAGGGCTGAGTTGGGTCGAATTGGGGTGAATTATGGGGGTTCAATATTTTAAAATATAATTTTTGTGAAAATTAAAACCATACACACAATTTTTTGGGTAGGGTCATAGATATTTCCAAACCATTATACTAAATAGTGAACCTCTTTTTTAGGGGGGGGGTGGGGGCATGGTTACTCTTAATATGGTGCATGGTTTGAAAAAACATGATCCAACCTTGCGAATAACCTCGGTTTGGGTTCACACGGTTTGCTGGGATAGGTGCATGGTTTCAAAGAACCCTATGCTAACCATGAACTACATCTCCTCCTTCCAATTTCTCTAATTCCACCCCAAAACACTCCAAAGTAGAACCCATGAAAAATTAATCAAAATAAAGGAAAAAGATTACTTGAAATCATTCTTGAGACATCTCTAAAAAGGGAAAGATCTTATAATTTCCACAACATAAAACTTCTCGCCCTTGAGAAATACTGCAAAGTATCTCTAAGATTTTGAGTCAAAAAGATCAGGCCATTGAGCCCACATATCTAACTCTCTCTCCAAATATTCCTCCTAAAAATGACCATGTTTCTATAAAACGATTACTATCGGAGTGACCTTTCCCCAAAAAACCTTCTCACTATGATACAACACACGTAACAGATTCTCCTTAAAGAAACATCTTTATCAAGCTCAAAATAATCCACATCAAGCACATGATAAGGGTCAGGGTGATACTGCTGATGTTTTGACAAGTGAAAAACGTTATGAATAACATTGTACCTTTGTGGAAGATCCAATCACTATGCCCTCAGCCCAATTCTCTCCACAACCTCAAATGGCTCAACAAGCCTGGGTGGCAACTTGACCTATCTCCAAATCCTATGGTAGACCAATTTAGGTGATACCTGAAGGAATACATGATTACCCTCTCTAATATCTAGTGGTCATCTACTTCTATCAGCATATTCCATCTTTCTTCTATGATCCCTAGACATACGTTATCGAATCATCTGTACCTACTCTGATATCTCTTGAACAAGACTCAGATACAACACTCACCTACCTCCATAGAACATAGAGGTTATAAGCATGGCCTACCATAAATAACCTCATATGGATCCATCTGTATAGTTTCTTAATAACTATTGTTATTGGCGAACTCTACCATTGAAAGATTCTTCTACCAAGACCCACCGAAGTGTAGGATGCATTATTCAAGTATATCCTCAAGGACTTATATAGTATGATCTAACTTCCCACTTATCTGTGGTTAGAATTCCTTACTTAGTAAAACCTATTTACCAAGTTCCTCCTACAAGAACTTCCAGAATTTTGAGGTAAAATGAAAGTCACATTCTAAAAAAATATTCTATAGGACCCAGTTTAGATGGAATATCTCCTGAGCATAAGATCTCCCAACTACTCCACTGAGAGAGTCTACTGTATAGGTACGAAATGTGATACCTTCTTCTGTCATTCCAAAACCACCCAAATAATGTCATTATTATAAGGAATCCTCATTAGAACCTCAAAAAAATTCATAATAACATCTTTCAACTTCCCTTATGGAATAGGAAACGACTGTAGAAAACCACCAGGTCATTGAAGCTTAGCCTTCACCTGTTGACATGTGTAACATTGTGTCATAAACCTAGTTATCTCCTTTTTCATTCCAATCTTCAAAAACTATCATCGTAGGTCATGATACATTTTGGTCACACAAAGATTCACCTCCCACTTCGAGTCATGAAATTAATGCATCAGCTCCTCCTGCATACTCATAGGCATAAAAACCCAATTCCTCACATAGATGATTTCATTCTCATCCATGGTCCAATAAGAAGGTGGATCTCCACGTTACATGCTTTCCCTTAGGGATAAACATTATGGATACTCATACAATATATCTTTGATTCATCTCAATATTTTAGACTCTACTGAGTCTGATGTAAGAGTTATCTTCTCCTGACCCTCCTGAGATACAACATGCATCTCAATGAGTAAATCCATCATCTTCTACTCATAACTAGACTTATTAACTTCTCAAGTTTTAGTTTCGCTACATAAATCTTAAAAAATTGTTTCCCTTAGTAAGTATATATACCAGACAAAAATCAAAAGTCTTCATATACTCAACCCACCTCTGGTAATGAATTTTCACATCTTTCTATGAAAATATATACTTTAAGCTCTTATAATAGGTATATAGATTAATTTTTTCCCAAATGATAATATTAGCAACGCTTAAAGCATAAAACAATTTAGCCAACTTGAGGTCATGCCTAGGGTAATTCCATTCATGTGGCCTCAACTACCATGACTCATACAACACAACTCGATTCACCTACATCAACACTGCTCCACATCCTATTCCAGAAGCATAAAAAAAACTATATAATGCTGACTTGAATTTTTTTAGGATCAATATTGTTGGAATTTTCAAGTGATTATTCAGTTCATGGAAAGAATTATAACATTCTACAGGCCATTCAAACCTTATCCCCTTCTTGTTCAAGCCCAAATTTGGTGACTCCAAATGTAAAAATTTCCAGAAGAACCTTCATTAGTATCCCACTAACCCTAATAAACCATGGATATTGAAGAAATTCTTGGGATTCTCTGATGAAACCATAGCTTGAACCTTTTCTATGTTTACTGACAAACCCTCCTCTGAGTTGATGTGGCCCAAGAAGAGTACCCGATCAACCCAGAATTGACACTTAGATAGCTTGACATATAGCCGATGCTCTCTCAGTGTACTCAATAAAATCTCAAGATTTTGGGATTGATCATCACAAGTCTTGGATTACATCATGATGTCATCCAAAAACACTACCATAAATTAATCCAGGTATGGGTGGAAGATTATGTTCAAATTGTCCATAAAAACCATTAGCGATTTCGTCAGCCTGAACGACATCAGAAAGAACACATAAAGGCCATAACTACTTTTGAATGTAGTCCTTGATATATCAAATGGATAAATATGAAATGATGATACCTTGATCTAAATTTAATCATAGACTAAAATAAGATCCTCTTAGCATGTCTAACATATCATCGATATGAGGAAGGGGATACTGATTCTTCACAGTAATTTGGTTCAACTTCAGATAATCAACACATAAACACCATTTATTGTCAGCCTTATTAGAAAATAAAACCATAGAACCCCAAGGCGAAGTAATCAGATGGATAAACCCATTATCCATCAACTCTTCAGGCTGAGTCCTAATCTATTAAAACTTTTTTGGTGCCATTATGTATGGTGGAACAGAAATAGGCTCATCCCCTAACATGATCTCAACTGTAAATTACACAAATATCTCAGCTGGAATCACTGAGATGTCCTAAGGTAAATAGTTCTGGAACCTATCCAATATGAGTGGAAAGATATCTTACATTACACCTCCATAAACTAGAAACATACTAGAAACCTGGGTGGTGAGCTACCCCAGTTACTGATAAATTGGCCCTGCATGGACCATATGGATATGACACTCTCCATAGTGAATATATTTTTTACCCTTAGAATACATAAAAGTCAATATCCTATAGTAAAAATAAATATGGGATTGGTATGATATTAACTAGTCCATTCTAATAATTATGTTGAATCCCAACATATCATGGATGTAAAGATCCCAACTAAAATGACACTCCACAACCTCAAGAGAGCACCCCTTGCATAAAAAAATGTCTCTCGACCAAACTCCAAGAGGTGTATCTATCATCATAACTTTTATTTTAAAATCCACCACCAAGATCTAACTGTTCACAAGTTTTGAAGATATAAATTATTGTTAGGAACAAGTATCAAATATAGAACTATCAAGTATAAAATCTACAAGGATAATACCTCTAACTATCGATGGTCTAACCGAGTAATCCCCAAGTGTAGGATGAACTACATGTAACTTTTATGACCCTATTACCTATTTCAAAGTATGAGTATGCTAAGATTCACCAATTTTCCGATAGAAGAACTCTTACTGAGAAGCACCGCGCCCACTTCCTCGACCACCACAACCAATAGAACTATAACTTCCAAACTTGTATGGTGTAGAAGATTCCCTTACCACAATCTAGTTTTTCCAAGATGCTCCATCACTACCCATCATCCATGGCTTCCTACAAAACCTCTATATATGTCCCAACCTACAACAAGCTTGAAACTCTTCTGGTAGTCAGGGTCACTATTGATGAAGGTGACTGGGACTACTAAACAGGCAATAAATCCCTCGATTAAAATCCAATGTAATATCCACATATCCTCCCCAGGTTAGTCTGTTGTGGTTCTTATCATGGAAGACATGGGATGTGATATTCAAGTGGATAATGGTTCTCTAAGAGGAGAGATATTCATTTTTTGTAGCATTATGATGGAATAATACATGTGTAATGAATATAGTGTGTTGAGTCGAGAAACCATCATTTGCAGACATTGTCTATTTCTTATTTTTGCGAATGTGTTTATCTCATATGGTGATGATACCATAGGAAGCTTCTAGATAATGTTGTGGTCTGGGATGAAGGTCCTTATCAAGGTTATTTTTTTGGCTTTTGGGGACTTTGATGGTGTTTTGATGACGACGAAGCTGAAGGTATCCTTGGCAACAATGGGTCAAATCATTATTATGGATATTCTTCCAGGATAACTTTTTCTAGTCATCAGATCCAGTGGTGGCAGGGCAACGATGAAGAAAACGGTAGTGAACTAAAAAAATAGAGGCTAGTAATATAAATTTTCTTGATTCATAGTGATGATTTATATTTGATCTAGGATTAGATGTATTTAGTTGTGGTCATGTGGAGTTTTGGGTTTGAGGGCACCAAATTCATTTATTTTCAAATTTTGAACTTTGGTTGATCTCTATTAAAATTTTTGAACATGAATTTGGAAATATGGATGTTCTTTGAAAGTAAAATTACCAATAAACCATACAGTATCTTTTTATAAAATAAAAAATGTTTCTTACTAGGTAATGTGTAATAGATACTTCCCCTTGATAACTATATTTTCCACTACACCAGTAAACATTCCCACAATGAAGCTTCCTACTCTCTAAATTAATACCTCATAACCATCCAACATAAGTTTTCTATCCTCCACCAAATGCCTCCTTTAGGTTCCCCTTATAAATAAGATCCATATTTACTACCTTAGAAAACTTTTTTAGATGAAAGATATTCACTGGGGTTTTAATTTCAAATTTAAGACCATCCTAAAATCATTTCACTACTATAGCCTCATATCCAGATAACACTATGGTAAAGTGATATAGATTGGTAATGTGACCATCATATCCCATAATAGACATACCCCCTGATTCAATCCCATGAACGCACCTACCCATCATATCTTAGAATATCTGAATAAAAGTGCTCAAGGAAATTCTCTTTAAATTCCTTCAACTTCGTATCCTCCATCTATCCAAACCGAGTCTGGATATCCCACCAATGCATCACATGACCACATAACATATAAGCTGTCAGCTGAAATCTCTTCTCAATAGGATCCTACAAGTGGTCAAGTATATTCTAGGCAGACTCAATCTAGAACACAACTACCTCAAGTACAACTTCTCCAATAAATTCCAGAGGGTTATGCAATTGGAATTCATGTGTTAGATCATACATGGTATCCACAACCTTCCCTAGGAATATTTCCATAAACTATATGAAGTAAGAAAAGTTACTCTGAAATTTCTCTCTAACTTACTCAACTAAAAATATTGGTTCCATAAAATCCACTGCTGGAGGATCATCTCTAGCCCAAATATAACAACCTTGGTTTTTGGAATGAGTCAAAATCCATATCCGGTTTGAATTTTTCATTTAGTGGCTATGCTATATTTTTTGTTTCAGTGATTGGAAAAAAATTATGAGAGTTCCGTTGGTCATAAATAGTATTTTTATGGTTGGTTTAGAGGATATGTGAGTTCCTCGGCTGTTTATAAGGGTTTTGGGAGTGTTGGAGGCCTGAAGGCTTAGTTTTTGTGAAGCAGGTGCAGGCACACAGTTTAGGGAAACTGTGAAACTACAAGTGTAAGGCCATGAGGGCTCATCTGAAAAGTTTAGAAGGGATACTGCAAGGTTTGGAAAACCATGAGGGGTTTCCATGTGAGCTCGGGTCCTTAGACAGTGGCCTCCACACGGTTGTTGTACGATTTTATAAATTGTATGGGTAAACTGTGTATCTAGTGATGGGTGTTTTTAATAACTTTTATTATTTCCTATTTCTTATTTCTATACTATTATTTCATAAATCCTGGTCATGAACAATAAAATAGAGCTTACCCTTTTCTTCTTTAACCAGATTTGGTCTAACTCCTTCATCGGTCGTCCGTTCTTCAAATCTTTCAGAAGTTGTAGGATCGTATCATTAAGGCTAACCCAAAACACCCTTATATTAATCTTGGTTATCATCTTATAGAACACTATTTATTTCTAAGGCAATTTTATTGTTTATGATGGAAACTCATATCTACATTGATACGCTTCTAATTGGACTTTGATATCATACGTGCCTATATCTATGAGTCTAAGGTAGGTGGTGAATACCTTGTTTTGAGTTTTCATGGATTTTTGGGCATTATGAATTTTTTAGCACAATAGTGGGTTTTGAGAGGAACCCTATGATAGAATATTAAATTGACTGTTAGATGATTTGGGATGCCATGGGCATGACCTATACCTATTATTCTTGAGTGATGCCCGGTAAGAGTCCATTGCTCATTGGGATATTTTGGTAAGGGTTCCTAAAATGGTTTACAATGAATTATTTTGATTTAAACTTATATGTTTAATTTTATAAATCTTTATTAATATTGTTAGAGTCATTCAAGTCCTCCATGATAATGTTCCATTGCTGATAGATAACGTTGTTCAATCTTCTTAAACTAAATTACTTGTTTAATGTTTTTAATGTGATTTGTATTTAAGTAATGCTTGAGATTACATATGCTAATACCTAAGGGGTTGTAAAGGGCATGATCTAAGATGAGGCTGGGATAGAATGGCCATCAGGATTGAGTGATGTTGATCAATAGTTCGTATTGGAATAGATACTTGAGTGGTTTTGACCACGTGATTGGGAATTGTATACATCAGTTTGAGATATTGTGACTGTCAGGTTGGGAAACGCCCGAGATACTTGGATGTCATTACCATCAGATTTGAGAAACATGGTTGTAGGGGCATGAGCTTCTAGAGATGGTGTTGATTAGGGTTTTATTTTGTGATTTCATCTCACTCATGATAGACAAAGCACCGATTGAGTCCTGTACACACAGGTTGACTCTATGATGAGTTGTTTTTTACCACTCATGTGGGTAGAGTCCCTCTATAGTTGTGTTTTAGGTATTTATGGTTTGGGTGTGGTTTCCATAGAAAACCAAAAGGAAGATGAGGAGACTTCAGTTGATATCTATGAGGATATTAGGTTGGGGGTAGAGGCTCATTGTGATTGAGGCCATGGGCCTAGATATTTATTTGAGGACATGCATTGTAGTTCCTCTAGTTCTCATGCCATGGGATGATGTGATATTTCAAGTATGTGTCATTGGGACCAAGATAATATTTTTTGTTATGCCTTCAGGAAATCGATACTTTGAGATATGATGTGTTAGGAGGAATGTGGTGCCAAGTAGATGATTGAGGTTGAACCTGAGGGTTCACTGAGATTTTGTGACTATAGGGGTACCTTGATCCATAGGCCAAGGAATCTCTTTTCTTCTTGAGATATTGGCATTATCCAAAGTAGGTGACACTCCCTGGTGGTTGTTGAGCACTAGTGAAGGTTGCGTTTAATCTATTAAATCAATTTTTTACTTTTCATAGACATTCATGTCTTCTTAAAAATATATACTAGGTACAAACCATTGGATAATATCCTACTTAGATTCATCTCACACCCTATACGGGCCCTTTAGGACACATGTATACTTTATAGATTTATGTATAGGTAAAGGATAATCCTCAAGAGTTGGATCATAGTACTATTTGGAATGGAGATTGGAATGGACATTGAGGTCGTTCCTAGCTAGAGTTTTATTTATGTTTAAATTCCATTCCTGTATCAACATGCTTATTTTATATGTTTCTACAGTTGTTATCCATGGGAACCCTTTTTTATATTGACATGTATGACCTGCTGTGGTTGCATGATTGGTTTTTTAGTGGCCACTAGTGATTTTGATGGCATACTATTCTATTTACTTTCTATTATTGTTGTTTCTATATTACTTCTGCTGTTATTGATATTGGATGTACTTTTTCTCTGTTGGTCTGGTTCGGGTCTTCTATGTCATTTATTTCTACTTCAAGTTTTCTTATTATTATCATACCAATATATTATCAATCCCCAGTTGGTATAGCCTCCCCACTATACCCGTTTACACCCTAGATACTAGTTGGAAAACTATGGAATTCGGGGAGGTGCACCTAAGGCTAGTGGCACTAGTCCCGTTAGCACTGTTTAAGTGGATGTTTGGGTTGGGGATTCTACAAGTGGTATCATAGGTGTTTATTTTACCTCTTTTGTTGGTAATATTATTTGGCATTATGGTAGACAGGAGATAGGTTGTTGTTGGAATAGGATCTTGAACTTGTTCTTGGGTAGTTGCATCCCCATGTATGAGGGATGGATTGAGTTACTATGGGTGAGTTATTCTGTATTTCTTTTTCTGAGATTATAGTCATATGATTTCCACCTTGGTGGATCAATTTATTTTGTGATGATTATTGGTTGTGATATGTAACCCTTAACCTGGTGTGGTAAGGGAAAATTAGACCATGGACCAGTAAGGCAAGGCAAGGTTGTTGCCTTTTGATAGGCACATTTTTGGGCATCTCAAATTTATAAATTCATGTATGATTTTTAAAATTATTATACCATGTGAATAATAACAAATTCCTTCTGGAAATGTGAAATTTCATGCTTTAAATGCTCATGAAATGTGAAATATGATATTCCATGCTTTATATAAATGTGAAATTGCACGTGGCATGGAATTTGGGTATATATCTCATAGGAGCAGGTAGGGATTATGGTTGAGGTGATTTTGATCACTAGGATTGGGTGACTAGGTCATCAGTTTGAGGAAACGTGGTTGTTAGGATAGGAATAGACTGATGTTTTTCTGATACTTGTCTCTATTGAGGGGGGTAAGAAGGCCACATGGTCGGCATGATGTGGACATGGTTGCAATGTGGGGGAGTAAGGGTAGTTGTTATACACTTCCTTTTTACTACTTTCCCTATCTACATTATATATTGTTATATATATAGGATGTCTGACCATTTTATGGTATTCATTAGGTTTTTCCTAGATGGTTTAGATAGAGCATTAGGCGGGTGATGTTACAGTGCCATAGGAGCACAATCAGGTTCAGACCCCTGAGGGTCATGTAGATCATGAGCCGAAGGTACAGGCTCTGGGTAAATACCAGGTTAAAGATCCGTGTAGGTAGGGAAGCTTCCAGGTTTGAATGTGTTTGGGCAATGTCTTGACATGAAAATCCAATCCATCCTGTTATATGTTTTTCATTTAATCGATAGAGGTGATCATAGAGTAGATCCATCAATGACTTATAATACTTGGGATTTTCAGTCACAAAACCTACCAATTTCCTAGGGTGAAGGTGGTCTACATGTGGCTGAGAACAGGATAGAAAGCATGCAGATGATCTTTCAACAACTCTATATACCTCCAGGGATGAGGGTCAAGGTGGTAATATATATTCATAGAGGGTCATATAATAATTGATAGGATGTGTAGGTTCATGATCAAATACATGAGGTACTAGACTATAAGGACTTTAAGAACTGGTTCTTTGAGCACTTTTTACTTGAGATACTGAGGGCAGAGAGAGCTTGGGAGTTCTTGAGACTTCAGTAGGGTGACATGTCCGTCATGGAATATACAACTACTTTCACTGAGCTATCTTTCTTTTCACTAGGCATGGTAAACGATGACACCTCATTGGTAAGGCACTTTAAATATGGCTTATGGCATGCCATACTAGTGAATTTAAAAATATTGGTGCTGTACTTGTTCTCATAGGTGGTAAATCAGGCACTCATAGCTAAAAGAAACCTGAAATATAGGTCCCAGTTGAGTCAAAAAGTGGCTTTTGGTGATGGTTTTTATGGAATAAAACAAGGTCGGGATGAGTATCAACAGAGTGGATAGGCCGAGGACTTAGCTAGAACACATTATGGTATCTCAGCAGTGGTTTTATTTCATTGTGGGAAGCCATGGAATTTCCAAACTTAGTGTGATTGACCTCCATAGGAGTGCTAGGAATGTGGATAGGTTGGTAATCCTGAGAGGTTATATAGACAAGCTTCTCAGACAATTGACAGTTAGGGACATAGGTAGGCATAGTCTTTAAAGATTAGTTTAGGATTGGTACCATGTGAGGGTAGTCGAGGTTTAAATACACACATAGGATGTGAGAGAGATAATGTGACCTAGGCGTGGAGTCAGTGGCTGGTAGCTAGTGTAGTACCATAGGGGGGAGGCTTTAAATAGGCCATGTGTTAGGCCAGGTTCACACCGTGGAGCTGCCCGTGGCTAAGCAGGCTGGTGAGTGGGTGACGGTTAGAGGTACGCTGTGGGCATGGACATACTTTGTTTTTTCTTCTCTTTGGCATGGCCTGTTGAGCCATGTCCATCATTGGATGCATGTTTTGAGGTGATTAGGCATCATGGAATCTAAGGGATATAGGTTACTTGAGGTGCCTTGGGCATCAGGTCATCGAGGATGTGGGTTTCTGATTGATGTGTGAGGAACTGGGTTGTTTTGGGCATCCATGGGATGCATGAACTCATTATTCCATGGGTGTCATGGGAACGAGGTAGGAACCGATGTGGTGCAAGATATGGTTGGGTGTCAGAAGTGACACAAGAGCACCTAATGAGGTGTAGGGGTGATAATGAATCATGGGAGGACTATTGGTCTGGAAATAGGTCTTTGGACCATGTTTGATTTGATATTTGTGTCAGGATTGGCCAGGTTAGGCAATTTCTAATGTGGTGAGCCCCTTGAGTAATCTGGCATAAACCCTTGAGACCAGGGTAGTCTGAGTGATTTTTATCAGGATGGTTATGTATGGTACCATATCTTGTTTTTTATATCTCGGGGATGAGATATGTTAATGTGGGGTGATTGTAATGACCTGAGTTTTTGGAATGGTTAAAAATACCCACATGGTTTTATTTTTTCAATTAGTGGCAACGATAATTTTAGTCTCATTGTTCGGAACTCAATTCTGAAATTTTCATTGGCATTAAATAGTATTTTTGGTTTTGTTTAGAAACTTGGTGAGTGCCTCGTGTGTTCATAAGGGGTTCAAGAGCATTTGAGGCCCAAAGACCTAGTTTTTAGGAAGTTGGTGTAGGCATGAAGTTTCGGGAAACATTGCGATTACATGAACATGGTTGTGAAGGCTCATCTAAAAAATTTGTAGAGGGATACTACATGGTTTATTCATGTTTTGGAAACCGTGAAGGGTGGCCATTAATTTCTGGGTCCTCAGGCAGTGGCTTCTACACGGTTGTCGCATGATTTTCCAAATCATGAGTGTATACCGTGCAACCAGTGTCTTGTGTTTTTTTAAATTGTTTTTCCTACTTCTTCTTTCTTCCTCTTCTTTATTCCTTCTTGGTCACACACAGTAGGGGAGAACCTACCCTTTTATCCTTTCCCTAGATTTCATCCAACTCCACCATCATTCATCCATTCTTTAATCCATCGGAAGTTGCAGGATTGTAGTAGTAAGGCTAACCCCATCACCCTTCTCTTCATTTTGGTTTTTATCTTACAGAACACTGTTTCTATCTGATCTAATTTCAGGGTTTAATATGGAAACTTAGATAAATATAGATCCACTTTGAATTATACTTTTATATCAGATGTTCCTACATCTACGAGTCTAAGGTAGGTGGTTTATACCTTGTTTTGAGTTTTCACGGATTTCTGGGCATTGTGTCTTCTTATCACAAGAGTGGGTTTTAAGAGAAACCCTATTATAGAATATTAAATTAACAGTTAGACCATGTGGGATTTCATGGGAATTCTCTATACCTATTACTCTCAAGCAAAGCCAGGTGAGATGCTGTTTATTATTGGGATATTTTAGATAAGGTGACAAAATGGTTTTAAATGAATTGTTTTGATTTAAACTGCCATGTTTAATTTTTTAACTCTTGATTAATATTGTTAGAGACATTAAAGAATTCCATTATGATGGTTCATAGTGGATAGCTGGTGTAATTCAATATTATTTAAATGAGTTACTTGTTTGAAGTGTTTTAATGTGATTTTTATTTATGTAATAATTGAGATTACATATAATGATACCCAATGGGTCATAATGGGTGTGGCCTGAGATGAGGTTGGGATAACATGGCCATTGATATTGAGTGATGTTGATCATAGGTTGGTCTTGGCTCGAATAATTGAGTGGTTTTAAAAATAGGATTGGGCTTCATAGACATCATTTCAATGTAGTGTGACTATTAGGTTAGGCAAGGCCCATGATACTTGGATGGAATGACCATTAGATTTGAGAGACATGGTCATAAGGGCCCAAGGTGTCAGAGATGGTGTGGATTAGGTTTTTATTTGGGGATTTAAACTCACCCATGATAGCCAAAGCAGCGATTGAGTCTTGTGCACATAAGTGGACTCCATGATGAGGTGGTTTTGACCACTCATGTGGGTAGAGGCCCCCGATATTTTTTCTTTAGGTATTTATGGTTTCAGGGTTCTTTCCATAGAAATCCACATAGAAGGTGAGAAGCTGTTGGTTGATTGAAATGACACTATCAGGTTGGGGGATGAAGCTTTCCGTGATTGGCTCCATGTGGCTAGATATTTATTATAGGACATGCAACATTGTTACTCTGGTTTTCATGCCATGAGCTGGTGTGAGCTTTTGAGAAGGGGTCCTTGGGACCAGGATACTATTATTTAGGCATGCCTTTAGGATATCGGTACTTTGATACATTAGGTGTCAGGAGGCATGTGGTGTTAGGATATATGATTGAAGTTGAACCCAAGGGTTCACCAGGACATTGTGACTATAAGGGGAACCTTGGGCCATGGACCAAAGACTCTCTTTGCCTCTGAGATTCCATTATTGGCCAAAGTAGGTGACCTCACTAGTGGATGATGAGAACCAGAGGAGATTGTGTTTAATCTATTGCATCATACTATTTAATTTTCTTAGAGATGAATTTTTTCTTAAACACAAATACTAGTTATAAACCATTGAGTGGTATCCCTCTAAGATTCATCTGAAACACTATACGGTCCCTTAAAGATGTGTGTAGTATTTATTAATTTATGTAAAGGTAAAGGATTGGCCTTAAGAAGATGGATCATAGTACTATTTAGCATGAAGATTGGCATGTAATTTGAGTCCATGATTAGATGGAGTTTTACTTTTGTTTAGCTTCCATTCCTGTATCAGTATGCTTATTTTATATGTATCTATAATTATTAGACATGGGTACGCTTTTTGTATATTGACAAGTATGACCTACATTGGATGAATTCTTAGTTTGTTTTTAGTAGTTAATTGTAATTTTCATGCATTCTACTCTGTTTACTTTCCACTTTTATTGATTCCATATTGTTTCTACTGTTATTGATATAGGATGTGATTCCTCTCCATGGGTCTGGTTCGAGTCTGCTAAGTCATTTATTTCAGCTTCATGTTATCTTATTATGATCAGAATCATATATTATCAATTTCCAGAGGGTATATCCTCCCCACTATACCAATTTACACCCTCACTACTAGTCGACAGCCTTTGGAATTCAGGGAGGTGTGCCTAAGGCTAGTAGAACCCGGCCTGTTAGCACTATTTGGGTGGACGTTTGAGTCAGGGATGCTACACATAACCTCCTTCCATCCTCTCAATAAGCATAATTATAGAGTTATATTCATACAATTACAAACACACATATCAGGACACTTAAAAAAATATTAAAACATTTAAATAATATGGATTCAAAATAATTTATAACATGTCATCCCCCAAACCCCTCCACACAGTCAAAACCGTGGCGCTATCACTACCCTTAACCATGAAATATCTAGGTCATGGTCAAAAAATGGTAAAAACATTGTTAATATTCAAGTCTCTCATCAGGAATTCATTTTTTCACATCTTGCATAATTTTACCATTTTCTATTTCACATTAGGCCCTGTCTTCATTAAAATTCACATGAGAAATAAAATAAAATTAATAAAAACAAATCATCTTAAAATCTTATTTTCCCATGCATGCCTAAAAACGATTCATGTCATAATAAATCCTAAGTTCCTAGAATTATGCATGCATAGTAAAATCTCATTCCATACCAAGCCAAGAGTCAAATATTATAAAATCATAGAAACAATAGTCACATCACACAAAAAGTGCATCACTCAAGGTGAAATAATATCTAACTATAATAACACACAACAATAAAAACAATTCCCACCCTGTGTAGTTGTCTTTTACCCTCATACATGGGTTAGATACTCCCATGTGTGATCTCCAGACCAAGGTCTCAATCATCCAATTATCATGTCTACCATTCCCAAATTGTAAGAAAAAATAAAAGAATAGAAAACCACCATTGATACCACATTGAAACATCCTAACCCAAGTTTCACACATCAGTTCCCCAAGCTGGTCAGTCACATTACCTTAGGTGCACCTCCCCATACACCATAGGTTGCCGATTAATAGTGAGGGTCTAATATCAATCATGGGGAGAATATACCCTCTTTATCAAAGTAGTACAACAAATAAAATAAATAAACAATATCCAAATTATATAACCCATAATAAAAATATACCAGTATCACATGATGACTAAAACAATAAATAAAATATACAAAATTAGACAGTTCAATGTCATTCCAAATAGGGATTGTTTAGAAAAAAAATAAACATTTCTGTAAAATAATTTTGTAAAAATTAAAACATTGGTAATTTTTCTAATAAATCATTTTAATAATTCTAAAAACATTTGTGAATAAATTTTTACAAAACATGGTTTTGGGATAAAAAGGGTTTTCAAACAAAGAGATAAATTAAGATGATTTTTATTGAAAATGTTTTCCCAATTATTTTAAGTTCCCAAGAGAGGGAAAACTATACTATTACTTTAAAATATCATGAATAACCAGATTATAAGAAAAAATGAAAATCCTTTATATTTATATCACAATATTTCATCATTGTATGCTTCATTATAAAAAATTAAGATAGTCGATGAGATTTTGGCATAAAACTATTACCATTTTGGAAATGTTGAATCATATTCCTAATGAAAGGAAAACATTTAAGTAAAATTAAATATCATGAGAGTTAATAAATTCATGAATTTTTATTCCAATGGGGACGTATAGACACCTCATAAAATAATTTTGGTGCATAACATGTCATAAGTATCAAAGAAGGAAAATTTATGAAAAAACCCTTACAGTGATAACATCATTGAAGTGGGGATTAACAAACGAATTAATTATGTGTATAAAATTTAAATCTACATAAAAAAATATCTTTTATAACATAAAATAAACAAAAGTCATTACACACAAAATATTATCATTACATAATCAGTGAAGTAGATATTTATCATAGTGAATGGATATTGAGTTAAGAAATACCTTAGCCCACCTTTCCTTTAGGTCGAACATGATCTAAACTCTTATATAATGGTTTTAAAAAAATTATTAAATTATTAAATAAAAATAAAAATATTTATAACAATATATATAATCATTTTATAATATCATATCACCTTCCCATTAATAATTTTCGTTGTTTTGAGTACTAATTTTCATATTTTCTCATTTATTATTTGTTATGAAAGTTCCAGTTATTGTGTATATAATATAGTTATATAATATATATAATAAAAATAAAGACATAATTACCATATTTATTCTTTAATTGTAAATTTTAATTAAAATTATGAAATTAGGTTTTGAAAAAATGATGTACATTATGATTCTTAAGATGGTAGGTCATACCTACGCATGAGTAACATTTCCATTTTTAAATGATAATTTTGGAAGTGAGGTAAGAAATATTTTATCATTAAATAATGAAAATTATATCATAAATAAAATTTTATTTCTTTAAATATACTTATAAATAAAATCCATTTGGTGTGGTTATAAAAGAGAGAGTCACATCGCTTTGTGAAGGCAGTAGTCCACACATACATGAACAACGTTATCATATTTCAGTGAGTGAAAAGGTAAAAAATAAAAATTATATATTCTATATTCATAATGATAAATATTTCATTAATATCATAATTATTTCATATATATCACATATATTAATTAACTATATCCTTATTACCTTCCATGTAAGGTGTTAGTGAAAAATGTATTACATCGCTATGCGAGGCGTTAGTCCACTGTACACACGAGAAACATTATCATATCTACTAGTGAATGGAAACTAAGAAGGTATATATGATATAATGGATCAATATATATAATTATATTATATATATAACACATATATACTTTATATCTATCATCATACCCAACTATGAGAGGCGGTAGTGGAAAAATGAATGACATCGGTTCATGAGGCAGTAGTCCTCTATAAAAATGAATGATGACTTTGTAACCCATTTTATGGAAAATGAGAATGATTTAGATTATTAAATTAACACAATAAAATTAAATTATATCGAATATAATCATGTTATTATGTAATCAGGTTTTAAGAAAACGTTTTTGGAGGTGGAGGAATAAATATAGTAAAAATGCTTGTTGAAGAACATCACCTCTTCTTCAGGTAACTTATTTTGGTTTTCACCAAAGGCCTTCCTTAGATAGATTTAATTCCACACTAATTCTTAAATATTTATATCATGGAATTAGTGATGTTATTTTTTTATGTATTTTCTAAACCAATGGGATTTGATGGTGTGAAGATAGGATGAGAGGGGTGGCCTTTTATAAGAGAGGTTAGTGGTATACATGTATTTTTTTAAAGAATGAATTCCACCCACAATTAATTCTTGTAACAAGGCTCCCATAATAAGAAATTATAAATTAAAAAAGATATGGGGTCTAAATAATGAAATACAATTTATTATAGACACGTTTTTAGTTCAATTTAACCATTATCTTTTTTGTTTGACCCCCCCATAAAACCATTTTACCTTAAATGTGATAATAAATTTTTAATGTTTTCACTATTAATTTTTGATAAAAAAATGTATTTTAAATTATATATAACATAAATTATTATGATTTAAAATTCGTAATATATTTTTCCAAATTTAATTCTCAAATGTGAAAAAATTTAATTTATAATTAATCTCACAGATGCGATGAGATAATGGGTTTTCAAAGAGAAAATGTTCAAATGTTTATAATGTTTTTATATCCAATTTCAATATAAAATTGATTAAAATGAAATAAATTGGATTAATATTTATATAATTTACCTAATTTTACTTTAAAACCAATTTAAAATATAGGATAACTTTATAAATAATTTTAATAAAAGGTTGTTTTCGATTAAAATTCAGTATGTTTCACAATTCTTCAAAAAATTAATCTTTAAAAAACATTATAAAAAATTAACCCCGATATAATCTTTACATGAATATATAAAAAACTATGTTTATTTTTTTCAAATAATTTTTTTAATGTTACATGAATTAAATTAAGAAAAACCTGTAGATGCGATTAAAAATAGAGTATTCAAGAAGTATATTTGTTTAAAGCACAAGATGATTTTATATCAAATCTATGTCTTGTAATAATAATTGCCAGAATATAAATTAAAATTTATTTATAAATAATATATATGTTTAATTTAAAATATTACTCATTATGGAATATTTAAATTAATTAAAATGGATAAACATTATGCACTTTAAAGCATTTTGCTGAAAAATATCATTTTTAAACAAAAAAATAAACCTATAATAAAATTCAATATAATGATGATTAAAATATAATTAAGTGTATTAAATATTACTATAGAATAATTAAATTACTTGAAGAAATATTTAAAGCATAATTTTTATTTAATATTACTTATTTTATTGAAAATAATTGACATTTTTACAAAAATCACTATTTTTTCACAATTAAATGAAAATCAATATTTTTTGAAAAATCCAAAAAATTTCACCCAAAGGAAATTTATATATTCTGGTTTCAAAAATAAATTTTATTTTATCAAATAAATTTTATAAATTTTCAAAAAAATCAATTAAAATATTTTTTTTCATGAAAATCAATAAAGAAAACCTATTTTTGAAAAAAATTATATTAATAAAAATTGATTTATTATTTTATAAAAAATAATCAATAATATATATTAGTATGATATTCATATATATATATATCATAAATTAGTAAATAATATTCATACCTAATAATTTAACATCTATGTTATGACAATTATATATATAAGTAGGTCATTTAACCTTGTTGTTGTGTGTTAAATACACTATCGAACAAAAAATATTAGGGTCGAATATACCATAAGTTATTTAAGAGATTAATTTTATTTAAAAGAAAATACATCAGAAAGTATCGGGGAATTATATTATCATATATACTCAGTGTTGTGTGCTATTTATGCTATCGAACATAATTTATTCTTTTAATATCTCAGGGTGTTACACCATGGGATTGTATGGATATTGATCAAATTTACGGATGGATCATATGTTTGTGATTTTTTTTAAAATAAATAAATATAATTTAGTAATATTTCCTATTCGGTTCATCTAAGGTTCTTGGTGGCGTGGTTATTGCATGAATTCCAAATCTGATTGTTTTTTGTGTGCATAATTATTTGATATCACAACATACACTCTTATTAATGTTCACTCATTTTAGGGATGTATTAGTAGTGTAACAAAATGTTTTATTAATCATACTATAAATGGGAAACTTTTTGGATTTGTATATTTAATGTATAGGAATATATAAAAGGGAAAGGGACCGATAACAAATGGTTGAGCCATAAAGTAAGGAGCTGGATGTGGGATCGAGAAAGACACCTGGAGTTGGATGTGGGATTGAGAAAGACACCTATGGATACAACTTTTTTATCCAATTTCTACAAGGACATGATATCGAGGGTAAATCTTACCAATAGCTGAGTAACCCATCATTTCTAGACAACACCCTCTTATATAAAGGAATTAAAACATGAGGTCATGTGACCCTCTAGTTTAGATCTGATGGTTCAAGTATCATAATTACACAGATGCAAGTTAATGGTTCTAGGACACTACATAAGTGACGAGATATGACTTCTATTTAAAATTATTCATCAAATCTTGATGAAATAGTTCCCAAACACATTAAAAGTATCATTGAACATAATATTTGGTTAATTATTTATATAAAATAAATAGTAATATTATTTTATTTTTATTCTTATTCCCTCCCATTATTTATGCCACTAATATGGTCATCAATCATATTGATGTCATCTTTTTTTGGAATCTAATCAAGGATCCATACATAAACATTAAGTGTATATATCATCATATAAGATTATAAATGATAACCCTTTATATGGATCAAAATATTCCCCTTGAATCTCTAAATAATATTTTGTATCTCCCAGATATTAACTTGAAAAGAATAAGTGATTTAAATTATTCACCATTAAAAATTATAATAGATTAATTATTTTGTTTTGGTAAAAAATTTATAGAGGGAATGAGGATTCCCTATATGTTTTCTCAAGAACTTGATAAAATAAATTTCTATTAAATACCTATTATAGATAATCAATCACAATGTGAGGGATCATTTTGTCTTAATAATTAGGTAAGGAATAAAATAAATAAAAATAAACTATATTCTCATAATTAAATCATAACTAAAAATTCATGTAAACATTCCCTTAAATAATAATAATAATAATTATTATTTTAGTTGAAATTAAAAATAAAACACACATAACCTTTCACTTAAAATAATTAAACCACTATTATAATTTTAAGGTGTCATGTAATATTGAAATCACATTTCTTATATAAATATATTTATGAAAATGATAATAAAATAAATTTATTATATTATTAACTATATTTGAATAAAATCATACAATTATTGAACCTTGAATAATAAAATATTCATATAAAATAAATAAATTCATATTCTATTTTCAAAAAGTGTAAATCAATGTTTATTAAAATTTATTGACATAACTTGAGTTATATATTTATTTTGTAATGTCCACTGAAATTTTGAATAAATAAATATTATATTGATTAATATTTGAATAAATAAATAAATAAGAGACTAAATTCATTTCATATATTTTAAATAAAAATAACTCATTATTCAATATTATGACCAATATATCTTGAATTAGTATATTCCACTTTAGGATAATAAATTTATTCTTAAACATAAATTTAAAAAAATTTATTGAGTTTCTTGACAAACATATGGTGAAACCCTTTTTTCATCTTCTATAATTCTGATTGGTGAACATTACCTGATGTACAATATAAAAATATATAAATTAGTATAGGTACCCCAAGAGAAATAATTATGTTTTGAAATAATAATAACCATCCTATTAATTCCAATGTATAATATAATACCTTTATCAAAAGACTTATCAACTAGAGAGATACATTCATGTGTCATCATACATGTTTCTTGATCAATATTTCAATGATTCCCTATAATAAAATTTTCTATAAACTAGCATGACTATAAATTTATAACAATTTATTTCATTTCAATAAAAGAGCTAAATTTATATTCTTTATAAATCTAGAAGCAATCAAATTCATATCATGACTATAACGCCCTGACCCCCGAAGTCCAGAGTTGGTGCCTTATTTTATTACATTGTCATAGATACAAGGAAGAGGCATCCTAAAGGACTGATAAGTTTAGTAGTTTTGGAAACAAGATACATACAAGGGTTTAAAATTACAACCCAAACTAAAATCAACATAATAACTTCAATAGAAAATCCCAAAATCTCGTAGATTAACCATGTAATTCATTCATAGTATAATTATCCTCATAAACTAGAAGGATAAAAAATAAGAAAGGGGTGATCTCAAATGCTCAGTAAGGGTAAATAATACATCATAAGATATCATGAAAAAAAATTAGGCATGTTTAATAACTAAAATCACATTCTTTTCAAAATAATAAACTTCAACACCTTATGGAAAGAATAAGAGCTGAATAAATAATTTCATATTAAAGTATTAACATGTGGAATCTAATAGTCCAATAACCTTAATAACTTTCAATTACTTGTTTCATAATGAGGTAAATTCATATTCCGGAAAATCTAAAACATACCTTCACGACCTCATCCAATATATAAAAAAATTATTAAAGACTCAGCCAAAAACCATATCTAAAAATAAGCAAGGCCTCGGCCAAGTCCATTTCTATTTGTCTCATGAGAACTACCGTTTCATTGAGGGTCTATAGTGGGATCCACTTGTCACTTACTAAGTCTAATTCATTCATAATATGAAAATGTTGAAGATAATAAATATATACATTTATATTGAAACTAATATATGAAATGTAAATAACATTCACCAATCATTTAACATAAACAAAAACCATTTTGAGTAATTTGGTGAATGATATCAAGATATAAAATCCATAGTTAAAATAATCAAAAAACATTCAACAACATATTATATAAGATATCATAGTAGATAAATCTCAATAAAGTTTAATATTTAACAAGGGATGCTGTCTTAGATGAACATACTTTTAAATGATACCATTGAAAATTTTATGAGGAAATAAACCATAACATTCCAAAGTATCCTGTAACACATAGAAAAATTCAAATCATAATACATTATAATATCATTAGAATAAGGATACTGTTTATATGATATACCAAGGGGAAGTAGATACACCAATTTCAAGGAATAAGTAGTGAACAAAGATTATATTTTATAAAAGTTTAAGTGAGGTGAGAAAAATATGTCTTACTTTGAAAAGAAGAGTTCATTTCGAAAATCATTTGTATTTGTCATAAATCTGGATTAGAAGATGTATATCCCAGAAAAGAATAGTTAATAACATTGATATTACATTTTAGGCATAATGATGTTCCACTGAAGTGAAATCGTGTAAAAACTGTTTGAAAGAGGCTTTAGAATTAAAACATTTTAGTGCGGTTTAAGGAATTCATTAAAGGTATTTTAAAGTGAAAAGGCATGTTTTATTTAATAAAACTAAAAATGATCCAAAATATATTTTTCATGTTAAATTGTTGATTTTATAAAGATAAATATGGCTTAAAACAAAATATAGAGTGAACTTCAAAATAGGTAATAATTCGAGAGGTTCCTTTAATTGGGCTTGCATTTCAGAAGAATTTTTGAAAAATTATTTTAAAACATGTAACTACCCATAAATTAAAGAAGGATTATGATTGAAAAACATATATAACACATTAAAACAAAATTTATAAGGATTAAATCAGAATAAATAATAATTTCATTGAGGTGAGTAGAGAATAAGATCAACTCGAATGAAAATGGAGGTCTAGGTAGAAAATACTTACAACCTTATAATAAATTTAATTGTATTCCCAAAAATTAATAATAATAAAATGATACATTTAATATAATGAAAATAAATATATTCATGATATGAAAGATCAATGGGTAGTATACATACACCATATACATGTAATAGTAGTGAATATAAAATATCTCACAAAATAGAAGTGAGATGAAGAAACCCTTACAAACATTTCTACATGGTAACATGTGTTCTTATGAGGGATTAATGAGAGGTAAAGGGGTATCCAATAATTTATATATTATAAGGTAAGTATGGATGTGGTTCAAAAACATACCCCATCATTAGGAATTATAAATAAAAGGACACAACATAAGGGGGATTCTTGAATAAAAATGAGAGAGAGGACCCCTTACCTTAAATCCGAGGGTGTTCTTCGCTTGATCTTAATGAAATGAATAAAAAACATAGGTTGATTAATTAACAATTATGGAACCCTTTATACATTTATTTGGTTTATTATGAATTTATTAAGTTCATTCATGGCCTTTTACATGGGTTAAGGGATTCAATTTCTTTGTTCATGTGTGCTAGTTTTCATAATATTCATGATCGACTAACTTATAAAAGAGTACATTAGTTCATCTAAAACGAGTGCTTAAGTCTAGAATTTATTTTATATGTTATTAATTAAATTAAATAATATTAATTGGTTATAAAATTAATTTTTTTATTTGGAGTGAAGATGAATCATTATGTAAAACATTAATGATAAACGCTTGGATTAATTTTGCGATTTTTCTCACAATTACCTTGTTTTGTATTATTATTTTACATCATGAGTGCATAAAGATTCAAAAACATTAAATAAGATAAAATAAATATATAAAAGTATTTTTAAACCATAAAAATGGTTTCATGATCATATTTGGATAAGGTAAATCAAATTTAAAGCATCGTTGTCCTTGAATGTGATAAATCAACACCTCTCAGATGATGTCTCATTTTTAGCATAAATGAGGGGAAAATGGGAGATGAAAATGAATTATCCCATTAGCATAACAAAATTACAGTACATGTACGGTACTGGAGTTTTCATACCATTTGTATGAGGAGAGTTTAGGAATGAAAAGAGAACAAAAAAACATGAAAATTAAAGAAAAGAAAATAGGAATTTTACCTCTTTAATTAACCTTCCTTGAGAGCCTCTTAAGGGAAGAGAATTTGGCCTTTTTATGAGACCAAAGGCTGATGGTAGAGGGGAAAGATCTTGGGAGGTGATTTGGGTAGAATTTGGAAAAGGCACAGGGCTTTATTGGAGTGAGGACAATAGGGTGGAAGATGTGGTATTTATAGTGTAGGGGAGGAGGGGTTTCTTTATATTTTAATCATTTGTTTATTATTTTTCCATAAGTCAATAAATAGTGATGATTTATAACAAAAAATAGTAATATGTACTTTTTATTTCTAACCACTTGTGATTACATCAGCAGAAAATCATCAATTACTCAATAAATCAATTATTTATCATTTATTGTAAATTATCAAATTTTACTATTCACAAAATTCAAGTATTCAAGAAAAGTCCAAAAAACTCACCCTAACCATTTTTTGACTTGTATAATCAAAAAATTAAGTCCATTTTTTCAAAAATAATTTTCCATATATTATTAATTTAATTTTTAATTAAAATCAAAATTTACATAAATAATACAATTTTTAAAACATTTATTTACTTATTCCAAAACATAAGTACATCATAATTTGACATAAATCATATATATATAATATCATAACTGATGTTACTATTCATAAGGGTATCTCATTATTCATAAGGGTACATTACTATTCATAAGGGTATGTTACTATTCATAAAAAATTAATTTGGTTATACTAGACTCAAAATAATATACTGATCAAAACCGTGTATATCATATTTTTGAAATTTAAATCACTGGGGTGGTAAAGTTACATTTACTGGCTAGGTTATAACAAAGTGGTGTTTTGTAAAGACTCAGTGCTTCATGAATTTGGTATTAAATTTAATTTCAAAATATTGGGGTGTTATATTATCCCTTCCTTATAAAACTTTTTTCCTCATAATTTGATATATCACTTTCAATGTTATTGATTATTTCCTAAAAACTTCCTTGTGAAAAACCCATATCTGAAATAGGGTTAATAGAAAATTCTCTTAAAAAAGGTTAAGGGAAATTAGGTGGTCAAAAAATTACAATAATAATAATAAATAAATAAATCAATGAATAAATTATCCTTTTTAATGGAGTGAAATTGATTGGAATTGACAACCTGGTAATAGAAGAAAAACCAAACTATGAATTTCTAGTGATAGAGAACTGGTTTAGATGAAAGTAAATTACCACTAAACAATAAACTACAGATATGAAATATTTCATTAATGTTATCAAATATTATGATTACAAAAAAACATTTAAGAATATTTTTGTAGAGTTGAGGGATTATTCCACTTATAAGTGTCTAATTATACAATTCTATTTCATAAACATGATTTTATCATTTGATTTTTTGTTGAAATACCTTTACTTCATCTCTCAGCGTACGTTGAATCATGTGGTGTCATTATCCTCTAAACCTGATACAATGATCAATTTAAACCATTTCATAAATGGTTTACATTCTAAAAGATCAATATCCAATAATTTAGAATCATTCCCATATGCATCCTTTCTAGATCCCTATACATAGGGTCCTTGTAAATCTTCATTGTGTTTAAAACTCCATAATCTATCCTACTCAATGCATCTTTGACCTTATTTTCCTTTAATAAACATAAAGCAACCCTAAATTTTCACATTACAAAAATGTGAATATATTCATCATGAATCCTATTGAAATATGGTAATAACTAAAATTATCATGCATTCATCCTTACACATTATGTTTGATATATTATTTATATCCAAAAATGTTGTAGAATCCATCAATGATAGCATAGACACTTATCGAAAAGTCAATAATCATTTTTAGGTAGTTATTATTTATCCAAATCAATAATTTATACATCATTATCTCAATCATTAGGAATATATTTATGGTTGTCTTTCCCCTAACCATATTCTTTTCCAAGATATTAGATTTCTAATGAGCCACTTATCCTTGTTATAAATCATCATACAACCTCAAAAGCATAAAGAAATAGTAATACAATAAAATATTAATATATTCTATAATTATTATTACCAGTACACTGCTGATAAAATATTCAAATGACATGAAACTTTATGGGACATGTTAATCCTTCCACTTCATCTGGGTCAATATCATGACTTTCTTATTATCCTGTAACAACATCCGGGGAATATTCCTTTGATGTTTGGGACATTGATTCACATAGTGTACCATCTCATTCTAGTTGAAGTATTATATAATCTAAACCTTTTTCTTGATATTTCAATCATGAAATTGGTGTCCTTTTTCTCCACACTTCTAACAAACCCCCATTACCTTCAATTATTTACCAGTGTGATTCTTTCCATAGTTATCACATGTGGGAAAACCCTTCTTTCTCTTCTTCCCATTATCTATATTTTTCTCATCCATCCTTTTCTTTTTATGATTTCCTTCAAAGACATAGGACTTATAAAATTCTTTACAAATAATTTTAACACATGATACTATTTCCTCAAATGACGAATATGCTTGGGAGACTATCTTCTTTCGAAACGATGATATAAGACTATTAGAGATATTATCCTTCTTACTATTTGCATCACATGTATTGTTGAAGTTATCATTCCTTCATCTAGGAACCATTTCTAATAAATTCCATATAATATATTAGTTCATCAAATCATTAACTCTCTATATCATGAAAGATCATATAACATGTAACACCCCAAGATTTCATAGTATGTTATTTCTTCAAAGTAATTCAATAAATTGCACTACACGCAACATTGAGTTCAAGTGCACCACGACTTACCAAACTAGCCTTTCAGAAGAGGTTATGAATTATATTAACTGAATTTTTAACTTTATCTAATTATTATAATTTTATAATCCATATTATTGGTTTCTTAGACATAATTTAAGAACCAATACATTTTTTTTTCAGATAAAAGAAGTATTTTTAAAAAAATGTAATTTTACCGCCTTTTAATGGAGAACCTTTTTTAAATCCAATATTTCAAAGTTTGATATATTAAATTTTAAAAAATAAACTTCTTCTTTATAATTGAGACATAATAATTTAGTTTCAGTAATTTTTTGGTGTTTTTCTAATAACTTTCATTTATGGTGAATAATGAAAAATACTATATTTTAACTGAAAACAAATTTTTTAATCAAAATAATTTATAGTGATAAATTATACATTTTAATGGTTTGGAAGTATAAATGGACTATATTTTTACCATTTAATCTAATGTGAGTCATTGTAAGTAATTTTACATTGAAATTGGACATAAACAAGTGTTAATCTTTTGATAGTTATTATTTCTTAAAAATACTCCTTTTGGTTTTAACAATGGGAATTAATTTTAAACTAATAAATTCAGCTTCTATGTTATGAATTTGGTAAAATAGACATCATTTTTTGGATGCGGAATATCAAAATTAGCCTAGGGTGAATTTTTGGTATTTTTCTGAAAGCTTTCAATTTTTGATGAATTGTGAAAAACACTGAGTTATTGTTTAAAAATGGTTTTTTATTTAAATAATTATTTATTTTATTTAAATTTATTTTAGGTCAGAATAGATACATAATACATATATAAATTAAATTTAATTTATTGGAGTCAGTTTATAAAAATTTTAGATACATAAAATTTTTATTGAACTTTTCACCGTCTTTTACCCATCTCCTAGGAGAATTTGAAAATAAACATAAAACTTAATTTTACCACTTCTGTGAATGGAATTTAAAAAATCCTAGAGACATGGTTAACCTCATTAATTAAAATGTGTTTCAATAAGATGAAAATAATTTTTAGAGAATAGTAACTTTTGACTTTTATTTACCACGGTTAATGGTAAATAGGGAAATTCAAGGTAAAAAGAATATTGTAATAATTCAAAATTAACTTAACACATTTCCTAACCTTATTGAATGAGTAATGTCCGACCATGGAATCCTTGGGCCGATTTTGGGACCCCATGGATCCACTTATGAATGATAATTACACTTTAGATTAATTAATTTAAAGTAAAGTCAAAATTGACATAAACAAAAATATTTTAGTAATTAATTTTTATATGGTGTTATATAAGTAATATTTTTTACTATAAATATTATTTTGAAAGATAAAAATATTTACTACATCTATTTTTTATATTTTTTATACATTAAATAATTAAATTTATTTATCGAACAATGATGATGCAATAATTTTCTTATTAATGAAAGAATCAGATAAATGGTATTATAAATATTAAAATAAATATAATTTCAAAGTTTTTATGACATACACGAATTTTCTAGGTTAATATGACATTATAGGGATGATTAAATGTATCCTATTTAAAGTAATCATATTTTTATGACTTTCACAAAAACAAAATACCAAATAGTGTCAAAATTGACATAAATTAATATTTAAAAAAAATACTATGTTATTGGGTGATATAATATTCCTAAAAATGTAAGGTTCGGTCAAAGGGATTAAATAATATTATATATGTTACTAATGATCCACTTGAGGTTCTCTTGGATGTTTAGAGTAAGTTTATTAACCATATAGTGTATGAATACAAGAAGACATAGTAAAAGTTAAACTAATTAACTAAGAGTTAAATCTAAAATATAATGTTAAAATGGTAACCTAAACTTGTATAAAACCTATTTGTTGAGATTATTTCGACCCATAACCACCTAAGGCTCTAAATAAATTAATTTAGATCCATTATAAACCAAATATGATTTTATAATACATTAATACTTTAATCATTTCCTAAAGTGACCCTCACACCTCTTATAAAAGGTCACTTCCCCTTCTCTCAAAATAAAAACATCAAATATATTTGGCTCTTCCAAAACCTTCCAAAATATCCTCCCAACTATCCTACCTTCATCTTAGAGGCCTTACATTTGACAGAAAGGCAACTTAGGGATCTATTTTGATCAAGTCTAAAGGAAGAACCTGAAGAAGAGGTAATGATTTCACCACCCTCTTTCAACTTCTCTTATTCTTCCACTTAATCTTTCTTTGTTGTTTCCAGTATAAAATAATAACTCCAGTATATTCTATATACTATGATGTTATTATAAATATGGCATAACTATATTCATTATTCTACCAATCTTATGAATGATAATGTCACCATGCGTGCGTACGTACGAATTACTGTCTCCACGCTGTGGTGTAATTTGTTATTCAACACTATGATATTTGGATGGATATAATGATGAGTAATATTTATATAAATAATTAAAATAAAATAATAATGTCTCTATAAAATTAATATACCATCCAATTCCATCCCTTTAAGGAAATTATATTGTCGCTCGTGCGTACGTACGGATTACCATCTCCACGACGTGATGAGATTCATTTCCACGATCACCACTCATCGACGATTATAAATATATATATTACTAATAATTATGTAATATATGACATAATAATTCAACTAAAGATATATATATATTTATATATTTCTATGTACTTACATATATCTTATTCACTTAGTTCTGTTCAAAATGATATGAAAAAGAAAACAACGTTTATGCGTACGTACGGACTACCGTCTCCATAAACGGTGTTTTTAATTTCAAATATATGTCTATTATAAATTTTTTTTATTATAACTATATATGATATATAAATCATTTTTTATATTCTTGAAGTATTTAAATCTTGGTGTAAGTGATACAATCAAGTGTAACAAGGTAAAACACGTACGATAAATAAAGCGATTATTACCTGAAATGTTAATTTAGCATAGAAATTATTATTAAATGGGTATTATAAAGTCATTAATGAATCATGTATGATATCATAAGTACTAATATGGTTATTTTATACTTTAATAATATACTACTATCTTCATACAGGAGGTTAAACGTACCCTCGACTAAAGGAAAGTGCAAGGTAAGGGGTTTTCATCTCACTCTTTATTCCTGTGAGATTCATGCCATATTGCCACTATTACCTTTTGTGTGGTGTATGTACTAACCATAATTGTATTCTTTATGTAATACATTTTAATTAATGTGTATTTACATATTCGTTGTATGATACTTCTTTCATAGTGTGTATGTTTCGTAAGTTACTAAATTGGTAAGGGTTAATTTCACAATCTCTTTATTATCCGAGGTTGTTTTTACATACATATCTACTAAGACATATTTATTATCCATGTACATGTTTCATAAAATAGTTTTCAAAGAGATTATTTTAAGGTACTTTTTACTAAAACATCATTTTAAATGTTTTAAATATTTATTCTTCTAAACCATTCCCATTAATGTCCATGTTTTCAAAATGGTTTTAAGGATTTATTTAAATGGATATGAATGTATTAAAATGTTAATTACATTCAAAAGTTTCAAAGTGGTATGGGAAACTTTGATTAAAAAATATATTTAAATGAATAAATTGTGTGAGTTTTAAATGTTTTCATGAAAAAGGAATGTTCTTCTCAAAGAGTTTTACAAATAATTTTCATCTATGTCAAAATCATTTAATGGATTTTAAACTTGTTTGAAGTTTATTTATTATGATACAAATCTTCTGTATTGTATTGAAGGTATTGTGATATGTTTTACTATGGATGTGATATTATTATACCATTCATGGTTTATGGGTAAAGTATTGACATTTCGTATGCCAGTTTTAATACGAATGTCTATGTTATGTTTAAACCTTTTCATATAAGGAATGAATTGGACTTAGTAAGTGACTGGTGGAGCCCGCTATAGCTCCTTGATGCATCGGTAGGTCTCATGAGAAAAACTAGTGTCTTGGCACAATTCCTTGAAAAAATATTATTTGTAGTCTTGGCACAATGCCTTGACTATGTGGTTATGATAGTCTCGCATTATGCATTCCATCATAATGAAATTTTCAATTGATATTGCATGTGATTATTCGACTATTATAATATCTATGTGAATAAGTAAATGGCATTATTTTATTTTATATTTTCCATATTATGATTAAGTTTATGTTTAAAAAGGCTTTCGTTTTAGTCTTATACATTTCATTAAATGTTTATGGTTATATATGAATGTTTCAGCTATATTGTTATCCTTAATGAGCATCTGAGCTCACCCCTTTCTATGTTTTAATTTTCTCAGGATTCCAAGAAGTGTATTATTATTGATAAGAAGAGTTAAACTAGGGGATTAATGGATTTCTCAAAGGATCATTTATGTTTTGTTTTATTTTCTAATGTATAATGTAACGTCCATGTATGTAATATATTTTCCAAGACTGTTAAACTGATCGGTCTTTCAGGACTTGATTCCCTATAATCATGCTAATGTATTAAAATAATGCACCAACTGTGGGTAACTAGGGTCGTGACATTATAGTTGGTATTAGAGGGAGGTTTATCAATAACCTTGGAAACAAGATTTTGATAAACTCTTATTAGAGCACATATCCCTAAGATAGACTTTGAGGATTAGTATAGAAGAACTTCCTAGAATTTTGGTATTGTAGAGATTTTGTGAGTTTTCCAAGCAATAAATCCCTATCTGGATACGATCTGGTAGAGGCATATCTAGCACAAATGTACCTAGGGGTAAAACTCGAAAACACCGCTTTGAGCTAGACTCGAACGGGAACTGGTGCACAACAATGGGCCTTGCTGCACTCTTGGTTACGACACTCCCATGGGATATGCTTATGATAATTCTCATTTTCTTTACCAACCATTATGAAGGGTTTATGAGTATATAATTCCCCAAGTAAAACATTTATATGATTATGGATTATATCCATAAACTGTTCAATCTACGTTAGGTATTTTACAAGTTTGGAATTATTCATTTCAATTCATAAACTGACCTAGTTTATGCCATTGTATAGAAATGGTACCCATTAAAAGGAATGGGAAATACAGAAATACGTATGATCCAAAGATTAAGAAGGATCATATCTTCCATAGTATTAAGCCAAAATTTAGAAGGGAAATTGTCTCCCATGTATTCTCAACATATGAAAAAATAGTATCATGTGTTAATAAGATAAGTAAAGAATTATCTGAGTCTTATGGCTTTGAAGGGAAGCAAGAGAAGAAAAAGATGGTAGAGAGAAAGATGGATAAAGGGAAGAGGAGAAAGAAGGATTTTCATATATGTGATAAATGTGGAAATAATAAGCTTGGTAAATGCTTGAAGGGAATAGTGGTTTGTTATAAGTATAAAAAAATGATACCAAGTACGTGATTTCAAGGGTAAGAAAAATATTTCAAATGTAAAATACTCCATCTACAAGGTGTTGAGACACTACACGAATTAATGTACCATTCATAAGAGTATACCGTAAATGATATTATTGGATAATAATAAAGTTATGATACTACCTCAGATGAAGAGGAATGAGTAGTTCTATTATGTTGTTATTATAGAATTATTTCACTTGAGTGTTGTATCAATATTATACTGGTTATATGAATTATGAAGATAAATAATGATTGTACTGCAGTACTATTTTATTGAGGATTTGAGATTATATGGTTCTAAGAAAAGTGACTTAATAGTAAGCTTTTGTTTTTGGAAAATTCATGGTTGAAGGAAAGGTAATCCTTAATATGATCCTGATAATGAGGTAGTGATTTTGGAATAAGAGATGGTTGATTTGGATAAATTATATTGGATATTCTTGACTTCCTTGAAACTAATTAATGATTTGTATATTCTATCATTCTTAGAGGTTATAACAATTTTTGGATAGAAGGAGTACATCCAGTATTCTATAAGTAATAATAGAGCATGAATATAATCAATAAAGTTTTATTGTAATTCAGGATGTTACCATGTTTTAAAATAATACAAGATGAAGGTGTTCACAGGTCATTATAAGGAAAAAATTATCCTCATTGTGTTTAACTTCCTTAAAAATATTGGACTAAGAGTTTGGCTATAAGTATTTTGGATAAGTCTAAAGGTTGGAATGGATTAATATTGAAATTGGATAATATTGTTAAGGTTATTTTTGGATTGTTATAAAAAGGAAAACCCAGAGGTCGGGTGACAACAAGTCGTGTCCGGTAAGGCCATGAGACTTGAACCCACCACCGAAGAGAGACAAAGGTGCAACACCTACGACTGGACTACGTGATGTACTGGTTTGTATAATTTAGTTTTTCAAAAAATATTCTCACAAATGAATTATAAAATCATTATTTTTAGAAACTTATACGATTTAGGTAAATATAATTTTTTTTGAAATCATTTGGAGTGAAAGATGAGTTTGTGGTAGGAATTAGTTGAAAGATGAAAATCTAATTGTAATGTCTATATATATATATATATATTTTCTTCTCTTATTCTATGAGGAAATAAATACTTAAAATTTAGGTAAGGCATCTTAAAACTAATGATGTGTTATCCTAATACCTTATGTTTTGTTGAAACGATGATATTTTAAATCATCATAGATTGATGGATTTGAGGACCTCAATTCTACAATTATTTGTGACTGATGACCTCAATTACTCCCTATAAATATTTACATTTTTCCTCCAATTATGTGTCTCTGATTTCCACCAATATTCTCCTAATCTAGATCATAATTTGGTGGTGACTTTTTCATTCCCCTTTTCCTATTATTAAGACTAAATTTTATAAACCCAATTTCTGATGTGGGGTTTCCGTCAAAGGTATTTTCTATTTTAAAACTTTTATTTTCGAAGAACAATTTCAAATTGCGAGGACAAAATTTATTGAAAGAGGGAAGAATGTAACAACCCAATATTTCAAAGTACGTCATTTCTTCAAAGTAATTCAATAATTTGCACTACATGCAACACTGAGTTCAAGTGCACCACGACTTACCAAAATAGCCGTTAAAAAGTGGTTATGAATAGTATTAACTGAATTTTTAACTGTATATAATCCTTATAATTTTAGAATCCGTATTATGGGTGTCTTAGACATAATGTAAGAACAAATTCATTTTTTTTCAGATAAAAGAAGTATTTTTAAAAAAAATGAAATTTTACTGCCTTTTAATGGAGTACCCTTTTTAAATCCAATATTTGAAAATTTTATATATTAAATTTAACAAAATATACTTCTTCTTTATAATTGGGAGAAAATAATTTAGTTTCCGTAAATTTTTGGTGTTTTTCCGATAAATTTCAAATTTTGGTGAATAGTGAAAAATACTATATTTTAACTGAAAACAACTTTTTTAATCAAAATAATTTAGAGTGTAAAATTATATATTTTAATGGTTTGGAAGTATAAATAGACTAATGTTTTACCATTTAATACAATTTGGGTCCTTGTAAGTAATTTTACATTGAAATTGGACATAAACAAGTGTCAATCTTTTGATAGTTATTATTTCTTAAAAATACGCCTTTTGGTTTTGACAACGGAAATTAATTTTAAATTAATAAATGAAGATTCTATGTTTTTAATTTTGTAAAATATAAATCATTTTTGGATTCAAAATATCAAAATTATCGTAGGGTGATTTTTTTTGTATTTTTATGAAAACTTTCAATTTTTGATGAATTGTGAAAAACACTGAGTTATTGTTTAAAACTGACTTTTTATTTAAATAATTAATTATTTTATTTAAATTTAATTTAGGTTAAAATAGATACATAATAACTATATAAATTCAACTTAATTCATTGATGTCAGTTTATAATAATTTTAGATATATAAAAATTTTATTGAACTTTTCGCCGTCTTTTACCTACCTCCTTGGAGAATTTGCAAATTCACATTAAACATAATTTTACTGCTTTTGTGAGTGGAATTTAAAAAATCCAAGAGAAACGGTTAAACTAAATAAGTAAAATTTGGTTCAATAAGATGAAAATAATTTTTGGTTAATAGTAACTTTGGACTTTTATTTACCGCGGTTAAAGGTAAATAGGGTAATTCAAGGTAAACAGAATATTGTAATAATTCTAAATTAACTTAACACATTTACTAACCTTATTGGATTAGTAATAGAAGACCATGGGCATCTTTGGGTTGATTTTGGGACCCCATGGAGCCACTTATGATTGATAATGACACTTTAGATTAATTAATTTAAAGTAAAGACCAAATTAACATAAATAAAAATATTTTAGTAATTAATTTTTATATGGTGTTATATAAATAATATTTTTTACTATAAATATTTTTTCGAAAGCTAAAAATATTTCCAATACATGGATTTTTTTTATAATTTTGACATTAAATAATTAAATTTATTTATGACACAATGATGATGTAATAATTACCTTATTAATGAAAGAATCAAATAAATGGTATTTTAAATATTAAAATAAATATAATTTCAATGTTTTTATGAAATAAACGAATTTTATATGTGAATATAACATTTTAGGGAAGATTAAATGGATCTTTTTCAAAGTAATAGAGTTGTTATGACTTTCACAAAAACAAAATACCAAATAGTGTCAAAATTGACATAAATTAGTATTTAAAACAAATACTGTATTATTGGTAGATATAATATTCCAAAAAATGTAAGGTTCAAAAAAAGGGATTAAATAATATTATATATGTCATTAATGATCCACTTTAGGTTCTATTGAACGTTTAGTGTACATTTATTAACCATATATAGTAATAATACAAGAAGACACGGTAAAAGTTAAACTATTTAACTAAGAGTTAAATCTAAAATATAAGGTTAAAATGGTAACATAAACTTGTATAAAACCAAATTGTTGAGAGGATTTAGACCCATAACCACTTAAGTCTCGAAATAAATTCATTTAAAACCATTATAAACTGAATATTATTGTATAATAAATTAATACTTTAATCCTTTTCTAAAGTGACCCTCACCCCTCTTATAAAAGGTCACATCCCCTTCTCTCAAAATCACAACTTCAAAGCCATTTTGATCGGCCAACCCCTACCAAAATATCCTCAAAAATATCATACATTAATCCTATATTCCTTCCTTTGGTCATAAATCCAACTTAAGAATCCATTTTGATCAAATCAAATGGAAGAACCCGAAGAAGAGGTAATGATTTCACCACCCTCTTTCAAGTTCTCTTATTCTTCCACTTAATCTTTCTTTATTGATTCCATTATGAAATAATAAATCAACTATATTCTATATAATGTGATGTTATTATAAATATTGCACAACTATATTCACTATTCTACCCATCTTATGAATGATAATGTCACCATGCGTGCGTACGTACGGCTTACCGTCTCCACGCCGTGGCGTAAATTGTTATTCAAAACTATGTTATTTGGATGGATATAATGATGAGTAATATGTATATAAATATTTAAATTAAAATGATAATGTCTCTGTAAAATTAATATACCATCCAATTCCACACCTTTAATGAAATGATATTATCACTCGTGCGTACGTACGGATTACCGTCTCCACGATGCGATGAGATTCATTTCCATGATCACCACTCATCGACGATTATAAAATATATATTACTAATAAGTATGTAATATATGACATAATAATGCTACTGGATATATATATATATATATATATATTTACTTACATATATCTTATTCACTTAGTTCCGTTCAATATGATATGAAAACGGAAACAACATTTATGCATACGTATGGACTACCGTCTCCATAAACGGTGTTATTAATTTCATATATATGTATATTATACGTATTTATATTATAAACATATATGATATATAAACCATGTTTTATATTTTTGAAGTATTTAAATCTTTGTCTAAGTGATAAAATCAAGAGTAAAAAGTTAAAACACGTACGATAAAGAAAGCGATTATTACCCGAAATGTTAATTTAACACGGAAATTATTATTAAATGGGTGTTATAAAGTCATTAATGAATCATTTATGATATCATAAATACTAATATGGTTCTGGTATACTTTAATAACATACTATTATCTTCATAAATGTGGTTAAACGTACCCTCAACTAATGGAAAGTGCAAGGTAATGGGTTTTCATCTCACTCTTTATTCCCGTGTGATTCATGCCATATTACCACTATTACCTTTTGTGTGGTTTATGTACTACCAATAATTGTATTATTTGTGTAATACACTTTAATTTATGTGTATTTACATATTAATTGAATGATAAATCTTTTATAGGGTGTATGTTTCATAATTTACGAAATTGGTAAGGGTTAATTTCACAATCTCTTTATTATCCGAGATTATTTTTACGGAAGTATCTACTGAGACTTATTTATTATCTGTGTCCATGTTTAATAAAATAGATTTCAAAGGGATTATATTAAGGTACTTTTTACTAAAACATCATTTTAAATGTTTTAATGATTTATTCTTCTAAACAATTCTCAATATTGTCCATTTTTTCAAAATGGTTACAAGGATTTATTTAAATGGACAAAAATGTTTCAAAATATTAATTAATTTCCAATGATTCAAAGTGGTATGGGACACTTTGATTCAAATATATATTTAAATGTTTTCGTTTCTAAATTGTGTGACTTTTAAATATTTTCATGAAAAATGGATATTTCACACAAAGAGTTTTACAAATCATTTTCATCTATGTCAAAATCCTTTAATGGATTTTATACTTGTTTGATGTGGATTTATTATGATAAAAATCTTCTATATTGTATTCAAGGAATTGTGATATGTTTTACTATGGATGTATTATTTTTATACCATTCATGGTTTATGGGTAAAGTATTGAAATTTCGTATGCCAGTTTTAATATGAATGTTTATGTTATGTTTGAACCTTTTCATATGTGGAATGCATTGGACTTAGTAAGTGACAGGTGGAACCCGCTATAGCTCCTCGATGCATCAGTAGGTCTCATGAGAAAAACTAGTGTATTGGAATAAGGCCATGATAAAATCTTATTTTTAGTCTTGGCACAAGGCCTTGATTATGTGGTTATGATAGTCTTGCATTATGCATTCCATCATTATGAAAGTGGCTATTGATATTGCATGTGATTATTCGACTAGAAGAATATCCATGTGAATAATTAAATGGAATTATTTTATTGTATCTTTTACATATTATGCTTAAGTTTATGTTTAAAAAGGATTTTGTTTTAGTCTTATACATTACCTTAAATTTTTATGCTTATTTATGAAAGTTTCCGCTATATTGTTATCCTTAATGAGCATCTGAGATCACCCCTTTCTATGTTTTAATTTTCTCACGATTCTAAGAAGTGTATTATAATTGATAATAAGGGTTAATATAGGGGATTGATGACATTTTGAAAGGATAATCTATGTTGTGTTTTATTTTCTAAAGTGTAATGTAACATCCATGTATGTAATCTATTTTCCAAGACTGCTAAACTGACCGGTCTTTCAAGACATGATTCCTTATAATCATGCCAATGTATTAAAATAATGCACCGACTTTGGGTAACTGGGGTCGGGGTGTTACATAACACATAACATAAATTTATGCATTATAAATCCTAGAACCATATACTTTGGTTACTATTGTGGGAATAAATCCTTAAAAATGGGTTTTAATATATGAATTTACCAAATCATATCCCCTAGGAGTGTCGAACCAAGAGTGCAATAATGCCCATTTTCAAGCACCAGTTCTTGTTAGAGTCTAGCTCAGAGATGTGTTTTCGGGTTTTACCCTTAGATACATCAATGCTAGAGCCACCTCTACTTGTTCGTATCCTGACATGAATGTATTTTCTTGATAAACCAAATATTCTATTCCGTTTCAAAATTCTAGGATGTCCTTGTATTCTTACCCCTGAGGTATATCTTAGGATTTTTTCACTAATCTACCTTTTCTATATCTAGTTTCCAAGTTTCGTACTAAACTTCCTTTGATACTAGCATTAACGCCCTGACCCCATAAGCTCAGAGTCAGTGCCTTATTTTATTACATTGGAATAGATAAAAGGAAGATTCATCCCGAAAGACTGATTAATTTACTTGTTTTGGAAAGAAGATACACACAAGGGTTCAAAATTACAACCCAAGACTAAAACCAACATGAAAACTTAAACATAAAAGCCCATAATCTCATAGATTAACCCTATAATTCATTCATAGTATAATCATCCTCATAACCTGGAAGGATAAAACATAATAAAGGGGTCAGATCAAATACCTAGTAAGGGTATGAAATATAATAGAAGATATCATAAACATAAACATTAGGAATGGTTAATAACTAAAAACACATTCCTCTAAAAATAATAAACTGAAACATATTATGGAAGGAATAATAGATGAATAAATAATGTCATATTAAAGTATAAAAATGGGTATTCTACTGGTCAAATAACCTCATGAAAATTCAATTACTTGTTTCATAATGAGGGAAATTCATATGCCAAATAGTCTAAAACATACTGTCAAGGCCTCATCCATGAAATATAAAAATGATTAAGGCCTCATCAAAAAAATATATCTAAAATTGGGTAAGGCCTCAGCCATGTCCATATTAATTTGTATCATGAGACCTACCAATGCATAGAGGGGCTATAGAGGCACTCATACATCACTTACTAAGTCCAATTCATTCTTAATATGAAATGGGTGAACATAATCAACATATACATTCATATTGAAACTAACATATTAAATGTAAATAACATTCCCCAATCATTTAACATAAACTCTAACCATTCAGAGTAATATGGTGAATGGTATCAAGATAGAAAATCCATATTCAAACTAATCATAATCCTTTAAAAAAAATATTATAGATGATATCATAAGAGATAAATTTCAATGATGTGTAATATTCAACAAGGGATGTTTTCTTATACGGAGATACTTTTAAATCAGACAATAGAATAATTTCTGAGGAAATAATACTTAAGAATTCCAAAGTGTCCCATACCACCTTGAAACATTCAAATAATAATACTTCTAAATATCATTAGAATAAGAATACTCTTGAAATTATATGACAAGGGGTATTACATACACCATATGTAAGGAATAAGTAGTGAACAACACATATATCTCATTCAAGTTTAAGTGATGTGAGAAAAATCTGTTTTATTTTTGGAAAGAAGAGTTATTTTGGAAAATAAATTGTATTTGTTATAAATATATTTTTAAACATTTATATACTATAAAAGATAGGGTAATGACATTGAGATTACATTTTAGGCATAAATTATTTCCCACTAATGTGAAATCATGTAAAAAGTGTTTGTAAAGAATCTTTAGAATTAAAACATTTTAGTGTGGTTTAAGGAATTCATTAAAGAGATTTTTAAGCGCATAGGCATGATTTATTTAATAAACCCATAAATGAACCAAAATATATTTTTCATGTTAAGATTTTTTATTTTAGAAATATATATCTGGATTGAAAAAAATTATATAGTGAACATCAAAATAAGTAAGAATTTGAGAAGTTCCTTGAATCGGGCTTGCATTTCGGAATTGTTCTTGAAATATTATTTAAAACAATTACTCCCCATAAAATAAAGAATGATTATTATTTATAAACATATATATATCATTCAAATATAATTTACAAGGATTAAATCAGAATAAATAATAATTTCACTTAGGTGAGTAGAGAATTAGAGCAACCCGAATAAAAATGGAGGTTCATGTAAAAAATACTAACAACTTTGTAATCAATTCAATGGTATTCCTTAATGTTAATAATCATAAAATAATACATTTAATATTATGAAAATAAATATATTTATGATTGTTGACGCTCCTTTCGTCCGAGAATCTAAAGATCGGAAAAGGGAATATCTGAGCTCAAAGTGATTAATCCTTTTAAGAAACATCAAAAATCGACAAAGGGATGAACAAGGAGAACATTGCCCATGTATCGCGCAAGTTCCCTCTTGGTCGCGCAAGTACACTTGCGCGCCGCCTCAATACTTGCGCGACCCCTCATGGTCGTGCAAGGGACTTGCGCGACAGATCTGGTAACCGCCCAGTAACCGCCCGGGGTCTTCTTTTGCCTATAAATAGACCCTGTGGGCCCCCCATTCGGGAGGATCTTTTTTCAGAAACACGGATTGAAGCTCCCGAAGCCCAAGTCTCTTCTCAAAGCTTCCGGAACACTTCTAAGGTAATTTCTTACCTAGAACGGAAGATCTAAAGAGAAAAAGGAAGGCCTAAGTGTTGAAACTTATCAAACACTTGCGCGCCGACTTAATTCCTCCAATATAACTTGCGCGTCCCTCTTCTGGAAGAACCTCAAGAGAATGGTAAAGGGTTTAATAAAGAGTTGCTCAAGTATTTCAACTCTGGTTAAAAATCGCGCAAGTACCCCTAATGTCGCGCAAGTATACTTGCGCGACCAATACTTGCGCGCCGCCGCAGGACTTGCGCGCCTTTCAAGACTTGCGCGCCCCTAACTTTTTGGGTGCCCATCTTGCCCATTTTTACCCCTCTTAAGCCATTTCACCCTTCCTATTCAAGATTCAGTCTTCAAGATACTCTTCAAAGCCATTTATGGCATGATTTCTTGATTTGACATCCTTATCTGAAAGGAATTCTGTGAAATACCTCTCAAAACCTAGTGATTTAAACATCTTTATGTCACCAAAGATTGAGAGTTCATTCATTCAACCTCATCCTTTAAGATGAGAGAATCCTAACCTGGGTCTCCTTTTCAGGAATAATCCCCAGTTATAAAAACCTTTAATCTTGAGCATCTTTCTTAAGAGTAAGCCTCAACCCCAACTTTGGGCATCCTCCTCAGGAGTAAGCCCCAAATTCTTAAAAGTTCCCAAACTTGGGAATCCTCCTCAGGAGTAAGCCCCAAACCTTAATCCCTAACCTGGGTCTCCTTTTCAGGAATAAGACTCAGTCATAACCTTGGGCTTCCTTTTCAGGAGTAAGCCCCAAGTCCCCTAAACCTAGGCTTCCTTCTCAGGAATAAGTCCTAGTCATAAATCTTGGGCATCCTTCTTAAGAGTAAGCCCCAAGTCTCTTAAAATTTCTCTTAAACAGTCACAAATTATATTTGATTTGGGTTTCCTTTTCAGGAATAAAACCCAATCATAAGTCCCCTCCTAACTTGGGCATCCTCCTTAGGAGTAAGCCCCAAGATTAGAGTATTCAAATCTCCATGAAGCACATATAACTTTGTGGACCCTGTTCTTGGATTTTCTCCCTAAAAGTAAATCCTAAACCTTCGCCTATCTGGGCAGTCATCTATACATAAGCCCCAAAACAAATTCTTATGATTGCATCTTTTATGGCACAATTGTCTAAATTTTACCAATACCTCTTGTTTCTCACACCGAGAATGACTCACGTGAGCTTAGAGTGTAAAAGTAATTATGACATTCATCTTTGAGCCATCAATCATAAAACATCATATCCCATTCCTCGAACTACGTGGGTTCTGATTCCTTTTTTAAAACAAAGGATACGTAGGTAGCCCATTCATGGGTTCGATCCCAACATTGAAATAATCTCTGTCCTTCTGAATGACGATAAACTTCAAGTGCCCCACTGAGTGGCTTTAAAACCAGCCTGGTCATCAAAATGACCAAGAGACTTTTATATAAATGTTTTGAAGGATACCATTGACCAAGAATCTCTAACAAATATAGATGATTCTACATTGATGAAGAACCTCGAATACATATAAAAGATTCTCTAAATTTCTTGCATATTTAATCATTGATTGTTAAAACTAAAGGAAAGTTCATTTTATACTTGGTAATGTAATAAGGATTCACGAACTTAACTTAAATATATAAAGAGAGTCCCGGAGTAGACAATAATTCCCCTCAAAAAGGTGTGATGAGTCCGACCTCCCATCCTCTCGACCAATGCAAATTCCTAAGCCTCATTAGCCCACAAGCTAATGAGCGCCTGCCTTTGGAAAGTAGGTCCAAACGGATGTGGAATCATTGGATGTTTCCGGTTCTACGAACAAACCCGTTAGAAACTGATCGGAACGTTTGAATCTCCCGTCCAGGAGGTCATCCCCGGATTCCGCGCGAAACAAAAATGGTGAACCCGACGTGAATCCTTAACCATGTTAAAGTGATGTTCTTCTTATCTGTTAGGCCCTTTGGGCCAACAAGGCAATCATTGACATATGATCATCCAAAAGATGCAGTAGCCGGATTCATCTTGATTATGTCTGTTACATGGAACATGCACTCTTTTTTCAAGATCTTCTACAAAAAATGGCTTTCCTTAAATTCACCCCTGTGAATACTGCTGCTGGGAACACCTCTACTGTGAGGTCTCCTGCTGTGAAAACCAATGCTGCTACTCCTGCTGGAACGTCATCCGCTCTGAGGATGACATCACCAACTCAGCGTCTTCAACGCTGTGTTTCTAATGCACTGGTTAAGGAGTACCGTCGCAACGGTACTATCCCAACTCTGGAGGCCGCTCGTCAAGCCCTCCAAGTTAACAATTCTACCTGGTCGTCCGGACAAAGGCGACCAGCAATCAAGAAGCAGGCGGTGCTGACTACCGTCTCCAACCGTTTCGGGTCGTTATCCCCGGAACGCAATTTCCATTCACTCCCTTACTCCGAGGAAGTGAATGAGCAGGTCCCGCAGGACCTTAATTCAAAGAGACAGGAGTCCTTCTCAAGGGCTCCCATCAAAAATCGCCGCCAGACTCGTGCGGTAGTGCGCCCTCAACATGATGAGGGTACCGACTCCAGGCGTTCAGCTCAGGTTCCTCGAACCCGAGCAGGAAAGATGAATCGCCAGAGACGGAACCCGGTTAACAATAGGCAGGTTGTCATCCCTGTCATCTCCGGAGAAGTCCACCAACCTAACTTGGTGGCAAATAACGAGTAGGCATACACACCTGTTCGTTTTAATCCCGCTGTCCAGCAGACTCGTCTGGCAGCATCAAGCCGATCCCGCCAGGCAATTCCGGCGGAGTACCATAGGCAGGAACATACACCTGCTTATACATCAGCAGTTAGTCAGCAGGCTCGTCTGACTACATATGATGGATCTCGTCAACAGCGTTTGGCGAAGTGTAATCAGCAGGCACATACACCTGCTAATACTAATCAAGCCTACCAACAGTCTCGTTTGGTAGCGCACGGAGAAGTCAGTCGGAAAGCCCCGACGACAAACAGGAGACAGAGTAAACTCTCTGCCTCCACACTTGAGTACTGTCAGGATTCACTGACAGGAAAAGGAGGACAGGAGCAGGCACATACACCTACTCCAAGCCCGGAATGGACGTATATCCCTGTTCCGGCGGCTGAAGTCACCAAACATATTTTGTCAATGGTGAAAGAGCAGAAGCAAATTCCTGCTCATATTCTGGACGCTTGCCAGGATATCATAACAGCTTCAGCATCATCTCAGGGACAGACACGTAAATCTATCCCTAGCAGTGGAGTGACACATCAACAATTCACTCCGGAACAGACACACACATCTGTTCCAGTCCAAGAGGGTTGTGGGGCCTACTCCCCCATATCATATGGACAACCAAGTCAGGCACATACACCTGATTTGAGCGATGATCGTCAGCCTAACCTGACCATCTTTCCTGATCAGGCACATACACCTGCTCAGAGCAATCACTTTCGTCATCAAGTGATTTCTAAAGCGAGTAAGAAGGCATCTAAGAAAAAGATCCGCCCAGCACAGTCAGGAGATCAAAGGCCAATCTGCAACAAGGCCTTGCTTGATGCTGGAGTTCTTGAAGCCCTCAGACATTTATCTGTCGGAATTCAAGATTCTACTCCCTCAGTTCCCAATAACAGGAACATTAATCCCGAAGGTCTTCAACAGACACTTCCTCATGAAGACTTGCTTCATGAAAATTCGGTCAATCTTGAAGTTTCTTCTTCAGATGAGAACCACAGGAACCCTCTATGTGGTCAGAAGACCAAGGAGCAAGAGATCTCATCTTTTGCTGTAACCCATCATGAAGGTCCTCCTCATGGTGATGAACTTTGCTGCGAAAGTCCTCTCCGCAGTAGTGATTCACATTGTCTCGAAAATTCTTCAGAAGGCAATGTAGTGACGAGAAAGCCCTCCTATCTCGAGGCACTTGCAAACGTAAAACCAGTCATGTCTGAAGTTTTACTATCGGCAGGTGAAACTCTTTCTCCATCAGAAGATAGCTTGGGGTTCAGGTTATTCTCCGAACCTTCCCTGGGTCATTCATCTTCCAGCATGAATAGTGATTCCTCTACCAATCTTGTTGAATCCGATGAAGCAACAAGGAAACACCAACTCTGGTCCAAACAGGTAGAAGAATCTTCATTTAATGATAAAGAGGAAATGCTGAACATGAGGAAAAAACTGGCAAAAGGTGAAGTACCAGTCATGTTTTGGCCTTTGGCTGATTCACAGTATGACATTCCAAAAATGTTGACGGATGATGGAATCCATGATATTCGTCTTAACATATGGAAAACTCTTTGTCAATTAAAGAAGAAGGTATTATCTTACGATGAATATGAAAATCATCTTAAGATAATAGAAGGGTTACAACGCCAGATTGATTTGGCATCTCTATCAGTCTCTCGGTATCCGAAGGCTGAAAAGCAACAGAGAACCCTTCAACATTCATGCCTTGGCGCACTAAGAAGGTTGCGTCAGTTAATTTCCAATGCTCCATCTAATGTTCATATCAGAGGATGGGGTGTTCACGGAGCACTACATTTCACAGTGCTTTCCGGTCAGCAAAGCCCGCCGAAAATGGTCTCATGCAATGTTATTGCCCATGGCCGGCCACAGTCAATGGGCTTTGTTCATAATCAAAATCTTGCTCGAGATCAAGCTTCAACTAGTTCCTCTCAAAATCAAATATATAGAGAACAGGTTGTTGAATTGCTCCTACACCAAGCAGGCGAGAATATTGCACAAGCCTCTCGTCTAGAGCAAACACGTCATCAAATGACAGAAGTTTCGGAAATCATCCAACGGTCTGTTGAACCAGGTGATAAAAGTGGATACAGGTTAATGCATCCAGCTAATTTCCGAACTAAGATTCGCAAGATCAAGAGAGATTTCAAGAAGATCTCAGACATAGCATGTCAAGAGACACCCCAGCTTGCCAGACTGGGGACTTCTCTAACCCAACCCTTAGAATCAACGAATGGGATTCGAGGAGTTGAGCGGAAGCAACAGGAACACCCCCAGTCCACCGGACTGGGGACTTTTTCAAATCTTCAATCCCTCCCTCAGAGAAAGTCAGTATTCTCTCGATTAGGGAATAAGCCTCAAGAGGAACGAAGAGCCAAGATGTCAGGAGATTCTCTCCAAGTGACGGTTCTCCAAGAAATTCCTGAGGGATCAAGTCAACGGAATGCCATGTCTTATCATGGACATAAAAGGATACAATATCACAGAAATGCTGATAGAAAGGATTCCATGAAATATGCATCCATTAATGTCATCACTGCCGTTGCTGCTGATTCACCAGATGAGGCTCAATCAGAGGGATCAGATGAAGAGGTTCCTGCTCAAGAAGTTGCGCACACAGACCTAAATGAAGAAGGTGTGCGCACACGTAATCAAAGGCATACCCAAAATCTGGGTATTCCTTCAAATAACCCACTTCCCCCTCTCCGAAAAGGATCCAATAAGGGGAAAGGAAAGAATCAGGTTACTTATCACCCTTCCTCTGAAGGAGGTCAATCACTCTCATTAGAGCAAAGGTTTGCACAACAGGAGGAAGAAATGAAAGAATTAAGAAGGTTGAATGCAGAACTACTTCAGAGTAGTCTTCTTCTTAAGAATGCTGAAGTCCGACAGCCGAAGGAATTTGTTGTAACTACTGAGATGGATCAGGAATATCCTCCTTTATCAGTACACCCACAGAGGTCTAATCCTACGGGTCAAACGCAACAACGGTTGGCAGCACTACCATTAGTTGCAGCACCAACCTCCACGGCTGTCCAAGCTCCATTCATTGCACCTACCCAAAACCAAGTTCAACCTGACGTTTCTCAAAAGTTAATAACTACTATTGAGTCATTAACAGCTCGGTTAGAAACTATGGAAGGGAAACGGGCGCAAGTTCAACCTGAAAAGAAAGTTTACCCTGAATGGGTAGATTCAATTTCTCCTCCATCCAGTTTTGGAAACCCTATTTTCCCTACTTTCAATGGATCAGGTGACCCTGAACAACATTTGACGCATTACGTGTCTTGTTGTGATCCTATGATGGGAACTCCAGAGCAACAAGAAGCAGTGAAACTCAGATGCTTCGTGCGAACCTTGCAAGGACCAGCTTTTGTCTGGTATACAAGCTTGAAATCCCGGTCAGTCATCGGATGGGAGGATCTTCGTCAAAAATTCCTTCTTCAGTTCAGCTCAACTTTGCCAAAAACGACAGTTTTCGATCTTACAAACTGCAAGCAAAGGGAGAATGAAAGAGTCTCTGATTTCATTGCTCGTTGGAAGGGATTAACGTATTCCTTGAGTTTATCACTCCCTCAGGAGGAATTGTTGCCAATCTGTGTGGCAAATTTGCGTGACGAATTACGCACGCCATTGATCCCTGTGAAATACACAGGAGGGTTTCGAGACCTTACTTCAATCGCTCAACAGATTGAAGATTCCCTTATGCAGGCTAAGGTTAAAACTCATGTAATTCCATCAGCTCCAGGAAGAAGAATGGGTAAAGCAGAAACTGCTACAGTTATGCTTAAACAGGCACCTGTACCTATTTCTACTTCAAAACCTTCATCTTCTCGAAGGACTCCACCTCCTGAACGCCAACAACAAAGGCTGTTTCGTCCAAATGATCAAAAAGATCAACAACGAAAACAATTTGAGGATATGAAGAGTAAAACATACTCTTTCCGAAGTGAGCAAGTTCCTGGTTACTTCATTTCAGCTCTGGAAAATAATTTGGTTCAATTACCAGTGCCGAAGAGACCAAACAAGGAAGGAGATGAAGACCGTCCCAATTATTGTCCCTTTCATCAAATGTTGGGACATCCCATCCAGGAGTGTTTTGTCTTTAAAGACCTCCTACAAAATATGGTTGACTTGGGACAAGTCAAATTGAAGGGTTCTTCAGCTCATGTAGCGTGTATTACCGCTACAGATCCAGAGGAAGGAGGCGAGTGGCAGGAAGTCAAAAGCAAAACTGCGAAAAAAATATGATGATTGGATGGTCAGAAAGACAATCAATCGGACTCATTCCATTTTGCGAACACAATTGAAGAAGCCAATTGTGTCTCCTACAAAAGCTTCAGTAAAGCCTCCATCAAAGGAAAAATCCTCAAAAGGGCAGCGCAATTCAAAGAAGAAAGAGGAATTAGGAGAAGATGAGTATGTATCAAAGCCTAAATTGTCTTTGACTCTGGCAGATTTCATGCCATCTACTTCAAAGTCACGGGCACCGTCCCACCAAACGGCACAGCCTAAAGAGGCTAACTTGGCAGAGTCTTTATCAGACGAAGAATTGATCTTTGGTTCTGTTAATATGATTCAATTAACAGATTCATATTCCAGTCTTGATGAGCCTGAATTCCCTGTATGAAATAAAGGAACCCGAGGAAGTTCTAGAGGTTCAGGATATAGGGGAAGACGTGGATCTTTCCGAAGCCACTACTCTAATTCTACCCCTGCTAGCACTGTATATGCAGCAGAAACTCGTGGTAGAGCCCTTCAGCGAGCTCAAAATGAACAAGCAAGTTCTTCTGCCAATGGCCAACTCAGCTTCGGCACAGTTATTTTGGAAGACCGATTAAAGGTTCCATCTTCTTTATCTCAGCAAGTAAATGGATCTAATCAGTCTAATTTTCCAAAACCAAAGATGTTGCCAACTTCAATACAAGATGCATCAGCTTCCAAAGCATCTGCTTCCAAGGAACCTGCTAAACCGCATATTCCCATTGGGAAACGCAGGCCTCTAGATCAAAAATATGATATATTGAAACACTTGGACCAAGTACCAGCCAAATTATCAATTTTGGATGCTTTGAATCTATCAAAAGATCTTCGGGAAGCACTAATCGAAGCTTTGTCAAGTCCTCAGGAGTTTGAGGCTGAAATTGCTGCAGCTGAAATTTATCACATAGAGAATAATCCTGCAGAATGCCATGCAGTGATATCTTTTACTGATAAAGATGAAGATGATGTTGTGCATGGGCACATAAAACCTTTGTACTTATCTGGAAAAGTCAATGGTATAGATGTTCGAAGAGCTTTTATTGACAATGGTTCAGGAGTCAACCTCATGCCCATTCGCACACTTCGTCGATTGGGCCTCACGGAATCTGATTTATCTCCTTCTACCATGATGTTGCAAGGATATGATAAAAATGAACAAGAACCACTGGGAGAAGTTACGCTCAGAACTCAGTTTGGAGATCTTGTTTCCAATTCAGATTTCATGATTGTTGATCAAGACTCAGCTTTCAATATCTTGCTTGGAAGACCCTGGTTACATCAGCATGCAGCTATTCCGTCATCATACCATCAATGTCTCAAATACTGTTTCGATGGTCAAGTTGGAACATTGTATGGTGATAAGGCCCCGTTCAAAACATGTGAGTCTCAATACATTGAGGCGGAATTTTATCACATGAAGGGAAGAGAAAAATCTACAATGAAGGAAATTACCAAAGTTAATGCTCCATATGGTCTGGAAAAAATTCCAATAAATCCATTTTCACATGTGAGTACAGATTATGTGTTACCTATCAGTCAAATTGACAAAATAGGCCCAAATCAAAATACTCTTATGGAAAGATCCATAATGTCAATTACGGCAATCGAGCCAGACAACATGGGAGAAATTGGTAACTTACCAAGCAGTGATGAAAGCATAAGTGGTGACGTTTTCATTTCGTCTGCTGAAATCCAACAAGTCTATACTTCGCTAATCAGGCCAGAAGAAGTTATAGCAACACCAGAGGTGAATGTTGATGTCGATTCTCAATCCATCATCTCCTATTTATTTCCCAAAGAAGACCCCTTTTCATCAATAGGGTCGGAAATGGAAGCTTCTTCTTCAAAATGTGAAAATTTTGACATCTCTTATGATCATGAGAATTTCGTTTTTTCATCTACTTTGCAAGTAGAAACGGAAGATATAACACATGATGAAGAGGAAGAGGAAGATCTTAGAGATGCTCCTCCAGCAATTTGAAGAGGGTATCTCTACCACTGTGGATGAACTCAGAGAAGTAAATCTGGGTACAGAGAAAGATCCACGACCCACTTTAATTAGTGCGGCCATGACCCTTGAAGAACAAGAGATGTATATTTCTTTTCTAAAGCAAAATAAAGATATCTTTGCTTGGAATTATACAGAGATGCCTGGCCTTGATCCTGATGTTGCCACCCATCATTTGGGTTTGCCAAAAGAACATCGAGGATTCAAGCAAGCCGCGAGAAGAACACACCCAACCTATGCTTCCAAAATCGAGGCTGAAGTGGATAAGCTTATCAAAGCTAACTTCGTCAGAGAAGTTCAATATCCCAAGTGGTTGGCTAATATTGTCCCAGTAAAGAAAAAGAACGGACAAATTAGGGTTTGCATCGATTTCAGAGATCTTAATCGGTATTGTCCCAAAGATGATTTTCCAGTTCCGATTACAGAACTCTTAATTGATGCGACGGCTGGCTATGAAGTACTTTCTTTCATGGATGGATATTCTGGATATAATCAGATCCGAATGGCCCCAGAAGATGAGGAATATACAGCCTTCAGAGCTCCTCAAGGTGTGTTTTGTTACCGGGTGATGCCCTTTGGTTTAAAGAATGCAGGTGCAACATATCAACGCGCCATGCATCGTATCTTCAAACCTTTTCTAGGGAAATTTGTTGAATGCTATGTAGATGATTTGGTGGTTAAATCCAAACAACGTTTTGATCACTTGGCTGATTTGGAAATCATATTCCACAAGCTTCGACAACATAATTTGAAGATGAACCCCTTAAAATGTGCTTTTGGGGTAACCTCAGGAAAATTCCTCGGCTTTGTTGTACGCCATCGTGGTATTGAAGTCGATCCTGAGAAGACCAAATCAATCCTTGGTATGTCACCTCCTCAGAATTTGAAAGAATTAAGAGGACTTCAAGGACACTTAGCCTATATTCGGCGTTTCATCGCCAATTTGGCAGGCAAAAGTTTACCTTTTACCAAATTATTGAAGAAAGGAGTCACTTACCAGTGGACTAAAGAATGTCAAGAAGCATTTGATGTTCTCAAGAAATACCTCTTAAGTCCACCAACACTCATGCCACCTATTGAGGGTAGACCTCTTATCCTCTATGTGACAGCTTTAGAGCGATCATTGGGTGCCTTTCTCTCTCAAAAGAATGATGCTGGGAATGAAAATAGTCTCTACTATCTCAGTAGAACTATGCTTGAAGCAGAAACCCGGTATTCGAGTATTGAAAAGTGCTGCCTAGCATTAATCTTTGCAGTTCAAAAACTGAGACACTACCTGCAACATCACGAGGTCCAATTGGTATCTCGTAATAATCCACTCAAATTCATCCTTAGTCGTCCAATGCTTACAGGACGTCTGGCAAGGTGGGCGGTTATTTTACAGCAGTTCGACATCCAGTATGTGTCTCAAAAGGCAATTAAGGGCCAAGCTCTGGCTGATTTCCTGGCTGAACACCCTTCAGTGGAAGACACGTATTCAGATATCGAACTCCCTGATGAGGAAGTTTTTTCTATTCAAGAGAATCCTCAAACATGGGAAATGTATTTTGATGGTGCTTCTAGAAGTCCAACAGGGAAGAAAATGGAAAATCCTAAATTCAACAAAGTTGGTTTAGGAATTGTGCTCATTTCTCCAGATAAGGCAGTGTTACCTTATTCCTTTTTTGTTGTGGGAAGGTGGTACCAATAATGAAGCTGAATACCAAGCTCTCATTGCAGGCTTGGAGTTAGCGCTTCAAGCACAAGTGAATCACTTAAAGGTGAAAGGTGATTCAGACCTGGTAATCAAACAAGCCAATGGGGATTATGCCATCAGAAAAGAAGAATTAATCCCTTTGTATGATTACGTCAGAGAGTTAATGTCGGAATTCCCTTCAGAACCGACATTTTCTTATGTCCCAAGATCACAAAATGCTCAAGCTGATGCACTGGCTAATATAGCCACAGCTTTAGCAGATCCAAATCAGGACGAGACAACCATCGGTATTGCCCACCGTCGTGCAATTTCACCTTATGTTCAAGTCAGAACAGAGGAAATTAATGAAATTAGTCCCATTCCTGAACCATATGGTCATACTACAGGATGGATGTCACCTATCAGGGAATACCTTCAAAATGGAACACTTCCACCTGATAGAGCCGAGAGAGAACAAATTCGGCGACGTGTGGTCAATTTTACTCTTTATGATGGTCCAAACCACATCGAGAAAATTCTCTACAAACGTGGTTTTGATGGAGTTCTCTTCAGATGTATTGATGGTGAAGAGACAATGGCTGTCATAAAAGAAGTGCATGCAGGAGTCTGTGGTTCCCACCAGTCTGGACATAGATTGTCTGATCAAATTCGAAGACTTGGATACTTCTGGCCTTCAATGATACAAGATTGTGTTAATTTCACAAAGAAGTGTCATTCATGCCAAGTATATGCCAATTTCATTCATCAACCTCCAAAGTTGCTTCATACAGCTAAATACTCATGGCCATTTTCCACATGGGGAATGGATGTGGTAGGACCTTACCCTTCAGCTACGACCAAGCAGTTTAAGTACATTCTTACTGCTACTGATTTCTTTTCCAAATGGGCAGAGGCAGTACCTCTCAAAGAAATCAGTTCTAAATGCATTGTTAGCTTCATCAAGTCTAACATCATTACTAGATTTGGTGTCCCTCATACCATATTGACAGACAACGGCACCAACTTCTGTTCTTCTGAGGTAAAGAGATTGTATCAAGAATACAACATTAAGTCCAACCATTCATCTCGATATCATGCAGCGGCTAATGGCCAGATAGAGGCCTTCAACAAGACTCTTTCAAATATACTGCAAAAGATGGTGGATAAAGATAAGAGGTCATGGCCTGATAAACTCTATCATGCTTTATGGGCTTATCGGACTACCACTCGCAATGCAACGCGGTCTACTCCATATTCATTGGTATATGGAACAGAAGCAGTCTTGCCAATTGAAGTTCAATTGCCCTCACTCAGAATAGCCATTTGTGATCAGTTATCAACAGATGAGCAATCCCAAAAGCGGTTGAATGAATTGGAACAGTTAGATGAGAAAAGATTGTGCACTTTGCACCACTTGGAAATCTATCAGAATCGAATAGCACGAGCTTTTAACAAAAAAGTTCGTCTTCGTTCATTCATTCAGGGAGAATTGGTATTGGTTCTCAGAACACCAATGATACCAGGAAAGAAACCTCCCAATCTTGAACAAAAATGGGAAGGACCTTATTCAGTACATAAGGTCTACTCCAATGGAGCGTATTCTCTGATTTCAATGGATGGAGAACACATCACGACTCCAACTAATGCCATATTTCTGAAGAAGTATTTTGTATAAACACAAAATATTGTTCCCAGAACCAAGACTTACAATTGGTTCATACAGAAAAGGTCCGGTATGACCTTAAACTACACCATGGTCCAGTATGACCTTAAACTACAACTTCGTCCAACATGACATTAAACTGTGTCACATATTTTGTCCGAGATGACATTAAACTATATTGTGTCCTAGAAACATGACATTAAACTGTGTGGCACTTTCATCGTCCAACATGACGTTAAACTGTGTCAGTTCCCTTATCGTCCAACATGACGTTAAAATGTCACATTGGTTATTAATATGTCCTACATGACACTAAACTGTATATGTCCGAGATGACATTAAACTATATTTTGTCCTAGCAACATGACATTAAAACTGTGTGGCGCTTTCATCGTCCAGCATGACATTAAACTGTAAAAAATCCCCAGAACTGATATCCTCATATTGGTTCACCTTAGTCCTAGCTACATGACTTTAAACTGTACAGCACCAGTTCGTCCTTGCTATATGACGTTAAACTATACAACAATGGTCCCGTATGACTTTAAACTGCATCATTCCTGGTCCATGTATACGACCATAAACTATTTGCAAATATGTCCAGCAAGACGTTAAACTGTGACGTCCTAACTACATGACGCTAAACTGTATAAAAGTCCCTCACGTCCGGAAAGACGTTAAACTATATAATCATCAAAAGTCCAGCATGACATTAAAACTGCACAATCCCCCTTTCGTCCAATATGACGTTAAACTGTATTGTCCCCATCGTCCTAACTACATGACGCTAAACTGTACAGAAAGTCCTTGATATGTCCTACATGACATTAAACTGTGCATCGTTAAGGTTGTTATTACCTCTTGTTTCTCACACCGAGTATGACTCATGTGAGCTTAGAGCGAACATCAACCATAACACTCCCTTTGGGCCACTAACCATGTGTAAGTCCCAACAACATTTTTTAGATCATTGTCCACAAGAACAACTTGATCATTAATTCATTCTTTAATTGAACTACACGGACTTTGATCCTTGCCCTCCAGGCTGGGTATGTAGGAAACCTCCCAAAGGTTCAAGCCCAAAAACAATCTCTTCACATTGGTTCACCACCATCTCATAGATGATGATTTGTGAAACCACCCCTGGAATCAATATCATTACATTGATTCACTTTCGTCCTTGTTATATGACGTTAAAACTATACAACACTTTTGTCCGGTACGATAATAAACTACAATATTCTTTGATTTCCTCATTTGAGAAGGAACCATTATTAACATTGATTCTTTTTCAATCATGGTTTTCATTTTCAAAAGACTACGTACATACATGGTAATGCCTAAACTTTTTATCTTAGGTTAAAACCATCATTGCACTAAAGTCTCTTTTCGCCCTTCACATGTACGAACCAAATTTGTACAAAGGGTAGCTCTAGAACTACGTGGACTTGATTCCCATCCTTATGGGATACGTAGGAACATTCGAGTGTCCCTCGAATCCAGTCCCAAGTCTTTTGGGCCTAACCCCAAATTTCACTTTCAGTCCCTTGGATGAAAAGTCTTCATGAAAACACACACTGTGTATTCATTATTATGGTCCGAATTCTATGACCTTAAACTAAGATTACTCATACTTTCGTCCTGCACGACGTTAAACTGCATTTCAAGAACTACATATGGCTTGATTCTCATTCTTATGAGATAGGTAGTGAAGTCCAAGTTTCAATTCAGGACCCAGCCACAACATGATTATGGTTTTCATTGACCTATGTATCTCTATATACATTGGAAAATACCCATCTTTATGTATTATAATCCTAACCTTAAATATTTTCAGATCTTCATAACCCTTTTCATGACTTATAGTCACAAAAATGTCAAACTTCTGAGAATTCTGTTGCCTGACTATGCAGCACGTGCCCATAGGTGGCCTTGCATAAACAGTCCACATAACAGACTTGTCAGCCAAGAGATGCTATTTATTTGACCATGCAGCCAATGCCCATAGGTGGCCCTGCATGTTTTCAACCCCCTAACGGGTTTGTTAAATAATAGTAACTTCATTCTTGGGAAGAATGCCTCTTTTGTCCTTATTTGTCTTAAACGACAGTATGTAGGGATCCGCAAAAATAGCCATCCTTAACGTATTTGTCCCATATCCTTTTTCATGATCTAAAAGTATTCAAGTCTATGGTTTATTCTTCTTCCCTACGTTTGGGTCAGACCTTCGTAGGAGTGATATTCATCCAGTTCTTTGATATTCTTGTTTGGAAATATCTTCTCCATATTCAAATACCTCTTTCCATACAACAAACTCTATGCTTTAGAAAATTTGAATCTCCATAAACTTCCACTGGCTTTTAGCACTAGGAAAGTAAATTTCTGGGAGTTCTTTTGCCTGACTATGCAGCACGTGCCCATAGGTGGCCTTGCATAAACAGTCCACATAACAGACTTGTCAGCCAAAAGATGCTATTTTATTTGACTATGCAGCCAATGCCCATAGGTGGCCCTGCATATTTCAACCCCCTAACGGGTTTTGTTAAATAATAGTAACTTCATTCTTGGAAACTACTTCTTCTAATGCTATTTAGCTCTTTTTCATATCATTCCTCAGATTCAAATATTCTTAAAGCCATATTTTACATTTTTCCCTCATACTTGAGTATGGTAAATATGTTTTCAGATAAATTGTCAAGGAATTGAATCCATTTTAATCCATTTTCGGTCAAAGCTATTTCGACCTTAAACATTAGCCCCTTTATGTCCGGCTTGCATGACTTTAAACTGGCCACACAAAAGACAAAGGAACTCTGAATAAAAGTCAAGTTCCAGCTCACTAAATATACATTTTTTGTATGATTTAGGTAATATTGAGCAGTTAAAGGTTCAAAGTTTGTAGGGTTATTTGTAATAATCCTAGTAAAAATAAAACTATGCTTACTAAGCCCATTGGCTTAAGTAAATTTGAAGCTGGTAATGGAAGAATGCAAGTATAAATGATTGAAGACAAAAGTGTTTTTCATTGATACACAAGAGTTAGAAGGACATCCACAGACTGGAGTCTCTTCTCTTCTTTCAAGAATTACAAGAGGCTTTCAACATAACACTTCATTTGATTTACGGCATCCCGATATTCATTAGAAACCACCTAGAATTCATTCATTCAACTGGATACAATAAGAGATGCAGTGATACCAGCTCTTCTTGGAACAATTGTAAAAGGATGTTCTTGAGTGCGGTTTGAGAAAATTTTATGCTGATCAAACAGTGACTCTGTTTCTGTCCAAGAGACTTGGAAGATGGATACGTGGATTTGAGAATGGAGCATTGGAAGTAAAGAGCCATTTGGAGAGAGTACTCTTTTCAGATATTGCTCTAATACCATGTTTTTCTTCTCTCCACCAACCGGCAGTGGAAAACATTTCAGCCCATGGGTTTGCCATTTTCATATCTGCAAGGGAATGACATGGAGGAAAAATTTGAAAGTTCACACCATTGTTGTTACTCTTAATGCACAGCATAACCGAAATAGAGAAGTAGCAGTGCAGCTGCATCTCAGGTGTATAATTGTTTGCATTTGGAACATTGACTCCTTGCAGATGACCATGACCACACAGAAGCAGATAGATGCTCTGTGGAAATATAGGATGATATTTCTTCAAGTACTTAGCCAAATCTGGGAGAGTGCTGTCGCAGATATCATAATAATCATGGCCAATAATGTTCATCATATCATCAATCCGCTTGCTAGCCAGTTCATCAGCCGTTCCAATTCCCTTGGGAACCATTGAATCTACACAAAAGTTGAACAAATTAAACTCTTAAAATAGGTTTATTTTTCATAAAATTTGTGAAAGAATTCGGTAAAAATGGCTAAGGCATTAAGGCGCGCAAGTATGGAGATGTCGCGCAAGTGTCTTGTGTACCGCGCTAGTTTTTGACGCGCAAGTATAAACCGCGCAAGTACAAATTTCTTTACAGTAGCACGACATCGAGGAAACCCTAGAAAACAGAGCAACTTGGGCGATCAAGGTGACCTGCGCGGCGAGAGCTCGAGAAGGGATGATGTCCGGAAATCCGGATACTTGTACGGGGGTGAGGCCGTGTATTTATAGGCTCGGAAGCCTACCTGCGCGCCGTACCCAGAGAAATTAAGGCCTGCGCGACGCACACTTGCGCGCCGCCCTGTGCGTACTGAAAACTTGCGCGCCTCCCTTTTCCTTTTGAGGAATTCAATTTCCTCAGAGTCAAATCCTCATTTTCTCTCCGGATCCAACTCTGAGGGGGGACTTTTGTTGACGCTCCTTTCGTTAGAGAATCTAAAGATCGGAAAAGGGAATATCTGAGCTCAAAGTGATTAATCCTTTTAAGAAACATCAAAAATCGACAAAGGGATGAACAAGGAGAACATTGCCCATGTATCGCGCAAGTTCCCTCTTGGTCGCGCAAGTACACTTGCGCGCCGCCTCAATACTTGCGCGACCCCTCATGGTCGTGCAAGGGACTTGCGCGACAGATCTGGTAACCGCCCAGTAACCGCCCGGGGTCTTCTTTTGCCTATAAATAGACCCTGTGGGCCCCCCATTCGGGATGATCTTTTTTCAGAAACACGGATTGAAGCTCCCGACGCCCAAGTCTCTTCTCAAAGCTTCCGGAACACTTCTAAGGTAATTTCTTACCTAGAACGGAAGATCTAAAGAGAAAAAGGAAGGCCTAAGTGTTGAAACTTATCAAACACTTGCGCGCCGACTTAATTCCTCCAATATAACTTGCGCGTCCCTCTTCTGGAAGAACCTCAAGAGAATGGTAAAGGGTTTAATAAAGAGTCGCTAAAGTATTTCAACTCTGGTTGAAAATCGCGCAAGTACCCCTAATGTCGCGCAAGTATACTTGCGCGACCAATACTTGCGCGCTGCCGCAGGACTTGCGCGCCTTTCAAGACTTGCACGCCCCTATCGTTTTGGGTGCCCATCTTGCCCATTTTTACCCCTCTTAAGCCATTTCACCCTTCCTATTCAAGATTCAGTCTTCAAGATACTCTTCAAAGCCATTTATGGCATGATTTCTTGATTTGACATCCTTATCTGAAAGGAATTCTGTGAAATACCTCTCAAAACCTAGTGATTTAAACATCTTTATGTCACCAAAGATTGAGAGTTCATTCATTCAACCTCATCCTTTAAGATGAGAGAATCCTAACCTGGGTCTCCTTTTCAGGAATAATCCCCAGTTATAAAAACCTTTAATCTTGAGCATCTTTCTTAAGAGTAAGCCTCAACCCCAACTTTGGGCATCCTCCTCAGGAGTAAGCCCCAAATTCTTAAAAGTTCCCAAACTTGGGCATCCTCCTCAGGAGTAAGCCCCAAACCTTAATCCCTAACCTGGGTCTCCTTTTCAGGAATAAGACTCAGTCATAACCTTGGGCTTCCTTTTCAGGAGTAAGCCCCAAGTCCCCTAAACCTAGGCTTCCTTCTCAGGAATAAGTCCTAGTCATAAATCTTGGGCACCCTTCTTAAGAGTAAGCCCCAAGTCTCTTAAAATTTCTCTTAACCAGTCACAAATTATCTTTGATTTGGGTTTCCTTTTCAGGAATAAAACCCAATCATAAGTCCCCTCCTAACTTAGGCATCCTCCTTAGGAGTAAGCCCCAAGATTAGAGTATTCAAATCTCCATGAAGCACATATAACTTTGTGGACCCTGTTCTTGGATTTTCTCCCTAAAAGTAAATCCTAAACCTTCGCCTATCTGGGCAGTCATCTATACATAAGCCCCAAAACAAATTCTTATGATTGCATCTTTTATGGCACAATTGTCTAAATTTTACCAATACCTCTTGTTTCTCACACCGAGCATGACTCACGTGAGCTTAGAGTGTAAAAGTAATTATGACATTCATCTTTGAGCCATCAATCATAAAACATCATATCCCATTCCTCGAACTACGTGGGTTCTGATTCCTTTTTTAAAACAAAGGATACGTAGGTAGCCCATTCATGGGTTCGATCCCAACATTGAAATAATCTCTGTCCTTCTGAATGACGATAAACTTCAAGTGCCCCACTGAGTGGCTTTAAAACCAGCCTGGTCATCAAAATGACCAAGAGACTTTTATATAAATGTTTTGAAGGATACCATTGACCAAGAATATCTAAACAAATATAGATGATTCTACATTGATGAAGAACCTCGAATACATATAAAAGATTCTCTAAATTTCTTGCATATTTAATCATTGATTGTTAAAACTAAAGGAAAGTTCATTTTATACTTGGTAATGTAATAAGGATTCACGAACTTAACTTAAATCTATAAAGAGAGTCCCGGAGTAGACAATAATTCCCCTCAAAAAGGTGTGATGAGTCCGACCTCCCATCCTCTCGACCAATGCAAATTCCTAAGCCTCATTAGCCCACAAGCTAATGAGCGCCTGCCTTTGGAAAGTAGGTCCAAACGGATGTGGAATCATTGGATGTTTCCGGTTCTACGAACAAACCCGTTAGAAACCGATCGGAACGTTTGAATCTCCCGTCCAGGAGGTCATCCCCGGATTCCACGCGAAACAATGATATTAAAGATCAATGGGAAGTATACATACACCATACACAAGTAATATTAGTGAATACAAAATCTCTCACAAAAATTGAAGTGAGATGAAGAAACCCTTAAAAACATTTCAGTATGGTAAAGAGTGTTCTTCTGGAGGATTAATGAGAGATAAAGGGTATAAAACAATTTATATATCATAAGGGATATATGGGGAGATTAAAAAACATACCCCATAATTGTTAATTATAAATAAAAGGACACAACATATGGGGGATTCTTGAATAAATGTGTGAGAGAGGATCCCTTACCTTAAATCTAAGGGTGTTGTTTCCATGATCTTAATGACCTGAATAACCAAATTTGGTTCATTAATTTACAATTAAATAAACTTTTACACATTTATTTGTTTTATTATGAATTTATTATGTTCATTATTGGCCTTTTATATAAGTTAATGGATTCAATTTTATTTTTCGTGAGTGCTTATTTTCATAATATTCATGATCAACTCAGTTATAAAAGAGTATGGTAGTTAATGTAATATGGAAGTTTAAGTAAAGAATTTATTTTATATATTATTTATGAACATTAATAAGACTACATGTTTATAAAATTAAATAGGTTTTTTGGAGTTAAGATGATTCATTATATAAAACATTAATGATAAACTCTTGGATTAATTCAGCAAATTTTCTCACAATTACCTTGTTTTATATTATTATTTTACATCATGAGTGAATAAGGATTAAAGGAAATTAAATAAGATAAAATAAATATATAACAGTCTAGTTAAACTATAAAAATGGTTTCATGACAAGTGTTAAAAAAGGTAAATCAAATTTAAAGCATCGTCGTCCTTGAATGTGATAAATTAACACATCTCAGATGATGTTTCAGTTTTAGCATAAATGAGGGGGAAAAGAGAGATGAATATGAATTATCCCACTATCATAACAAAATTCCAGTACATTTATGGTACTGGAGTTCCATACCATTTGGATGAGGAGAGGTTAGGAAGTAAAAGAGTACAAAGGAACATGAAAATGAAAGAAAACAAAAGAGGAATTTTACCTCTTGAATTAACCTTCATTGAGATCCTTTTAATAGAATAGGATTTGGACTTTTTATGAGACCAAGGGATGATGGTCATGGGGGATGATCTTGGGAGGATAATTGGTCAGAATTTGGAAAATTCATAAGGATTGAGAGGAGTGAAGAGGAGAGGGTGGAAGAGGTGGTATTTATAGTGAAGGGGATGAGGGTTTTCTTAATATTTTAATAATTAGTTTTTTATTTTTCCATAAGAAAAAAATAGGGATGATTCCATGACCAAAAATAGTAATATGTGCATGTTATTTCAAACCATTAGTACTTACATCATCAGAACATCATCAATGACTCAATAAATAAATTATTTATCATTTATTGTAAATTATCGTATTTTAATATTCACCAAGATTTCAAGTATTTTAGAAAAATCTCAAAAATTCACCCTAACTGCTTTTCAATGTATCAAATCCAAAAATGAATTTGATTTTTCAAAAATAATTTTCTAAATAGGATTAATTTAATTTTTATTGAAAATCACAATTTACATGAAAAATACAATTTTTAAAACATTTATTTACTTATTCCAAAACATAGGTATATCATAGTTTCACACAAATCATAAATATATACTATCATATCTAATTTTACTATTAATATGTTTATGTAACTATTCCTAAGGGTAAAATTTCTATTCATAAGGGTATGTTACTATTCAACAAAAATTAATTTGGTCATATTAGACTCTAAATAACTTATTGATCTCAATCTGCTAAGTCAGATATTTGAAATTCAAATCATAGGGGTGGTAAAATTAGGTTTACTATCTAGGTTATAAAAAAGTGGTGTTTTGTAGAGACTCAATGTTTCATGCATTTAATATTAAATTTATTCACAAAATATTGGGGGTGTTACAATGAATATTAAATAAATATAATGAAAATTATGAAAAAGTTGACATAAATTACTTTTTAGGGGTTAATATATAGTGGTTTTCATCATGAATCAATTTACACAACTCATGTAACATATTAACAATGATAAAAAGTATATGGACTAATACACAAGATTATAGATAATAAAAACCAATGAAATATATAATAAATGATGTTATTATCGATTTTTTTCCAATTGACATACTTTATTATATTTCAACATTTGAGAACTTCAGTAGTGGATGTCACAATGACTATGATCTCCTAAACCATGATAGTTAGACATCATCTTTGTCTCATTAGACAGATATATCAACATCATTAGAAGAATCATGTAATAATATATTCACGTAAGATCTAGAATCTCGTTATTATAAGAAAATTATATAACCATTTTATTTGATATGTATTCCAAGTTAATTATCAAATTAATGTTATATGGTGGAATAACCACTATGTGATAATATTATTATTTTTGAATAATTTAATGTTTAAATTTGGTTAGTTCTAGTGAAACAATCCTATAATGTCCTCATATTTCTGTATGAAAACTAGTAAGGGTTTCATTAACCACTTAAATTGTAGATATTTTACCTTAATATGAATCCAAACCAAGCAGTGTGATCTATACTATGAAATTTATATCTTCATTTTGTGTAACAACCCATGTTTTTAAAAATAAGTTGATATTCATGAAACTTTGTTTTAAGTAGATATTTATAACTATCCATTAAAACAAAATTTTTTGGCTTGTATGTTTTGAATTTTGAAAAACTATCATCTAAAATTGTGATAAGTAAGTTATTTGGAGTCTGATGAAACCAACTTGATTTTTGGTGAATAGTAACATACCATTATGAATAGTAATATGAACCTTATGAATAGTAAATTGTGTTATTATTTTGTTATTCTATGGATTTAAAATAATGACATCTTGATTAATTTTTCAAGGTGATAAAAAATGAGTTATAGTTTTAAAATTGTTATTTTTGAATAAATTATGATTTTACCTAAAAATTAAATTAATTATATTTAGAAAATTATTTATAAAAAATGGAGCTTAGTTTTGAATTCTACACGTCAAGAAACTTTTAGGGTGAATTTTTGGTATTTTTATAAAATTCTTGAATTTTTGATGAATAGTAATATAAGATAAATTACGATAAATGCTAAATACATGTTTTAATACAACATAGGTGATACAAAGATAATGTAAGACCACATTGTTTAAACTCACATGCACTTATTAATATTTCTTGGTCACATGAATTGATAATATTCACAGTCTTGAGAAAAAATATGAAACAAATCATTTAAATAATGTAAAACCTCTCCTCTCCTCCACTATAAATACAACCCCCATTTCACTATTCCTCTCACACCTCTCAAGCCTTGAGAATTGTCTAAGTTATGTCAAATCCCCGCACCAAGGATCTTTACCACGTCTAAGACTTTCTAGTCTCACCAAAAGGCCAAAACCAAAGGCCTTAAGGAGGATCTCAAGAAGAAGAGATTAAGAAGAGGTTTAAACACATTAGACGTAAGACGAACCCGAGGTAAGGGAATTATTAACCCAATTTCTAAGACCTTCTGATATGTTTCCTGGGGTGTGTGTGAGTGTGGAAAAATCACACTAGAAATTACATGTGTTGGCCTGTGGGGACTGTTATTAGTTAGATGACTCATTCGGGCATGTGGGTGGCCCCCAGGGTGGGGAAAACGTGTCTATGGGGTAACTGGTGGTACTTAGAGGGCCAGTAACCGACAACCATGTTTAGGAGGGGTGTTTGTGCTATCACCAGGACCTGGTTGTTACTTTTGGTATTAGAGGAGGAACCCAACCTTAAATGTGGTGCCCTTCCTAGGTGGATATGTAGGGCCCACAATGAGGACATTGTGCTCTAAAGTGGGGGGGGGGGGTAAATGTAACACCCCTAAATTATAAAGGGTTAAATGACTAAATGATATGACTCATGTCAATAAGGTGAACCTTCCTTTTTGGGAGCCTACTTGATTAGTACTCCACAGTTAATCATGTTTGGTCTGGAGTAATGATCATGATGGGTGACTTTCTAGGATGTTTCACAGGGTTCATGTGAATGAGGAAAAAGCACACTATAAAGGACATGTGTTGGTATGTGGGGATTTTCATTAGTTAGATGACCCGTTCGGGCACGTGGGTGGGCCCCAGGGTGGGGACCACATGTCTGCGGGGCAACTGGTGGTACCTGGTGGGCTAGGACCCAACAACCATGTTAAGGAGGGGTGTCTATGCTATCGTTGAGACCCAGTTGTTACATTTTAAAATATGATAGGTGAGCCCCATTGTAGCTCTCCAATGCATTGGGTACTCTAGAGATGGAATTTCACCAAATGGCTATTCCATGTGTAAGGGTGATTATAAGAGTGATATGGTAAATATGTCCTAAGGAAACTACATGATGTTTCCATTCATGTTATTTAGTTTTTATGATATGGGTTTTATTTATTTTTATATTACCAATCGACTAATGATTTCTTTCCTTGTATCCCTTAACAAGCTTTTTGTACTCATACCATGTTTTTAAATGTTTTTCATAGGTTATAAGGATGTGTAAGAAAAATAAAGTAGTTAATTTAATTTTCATGAATCATTTTCAAATAAATTTTGTTTTATTTGAAATGTTTTATATTTTGAAGAAATGGATATTATTTTAATTGTATAAACATGTATGATTATGAGATGTTATGTATGTTTATGTCATATTTTCCTAAAAATCTAAACCTGAAAATATCCAAAATGTGTAAGGATATATGTTCTTGTCTAAAACATAGGATTATGTAATGTTTTAAGGCCGGGTCCTTATAGTTGGCATCAAAGGATGGTTTAGATAACATTCGGGGTTATGATGATGTTAAAAGAATACCATAAATAATTTTTTACTCTATATTTAATTTTAAATGTTATAGAATTTATAGATTTCAATGTTGCTTCATCTAAGATATGTCTTTTCAAAATGGTATTTTGAAGAAAAAATAGGAAATCTAAAGTATGAAGGCACTAAGAGGTTGATGTCCATCGGAATCTAGAGCCTAGATTGGTGGGAATAGAAACCGAGCAGTTTGTGACAATAATAGATCAATAAAATAATTCAATAAATGGAGGAGGTATCCATGTTTGAGAGGAACATGATCTATCATGAGGAAACATGTCTTTTGTGGACCATTTTATGAGGTAACATCCTCCAACATTAAGTGAAACCACAAATCCAGTGATAGCCAAAGGATGAATCAATGATCTAGAAAAGATATTTGATATCGTGGGATGTTTGGAGTGACAAAAGGTAATACTATCCATTTATCATTTGGAAGGTGAATATGATCAATAATGGTATCTGGTTAAGAATACGAGAGAAAGAGATGATATTGATAGTTCAGAATGGGATGATTTTAAGAGTCTTTTTCTAGAAAAATATTTTCCTAAAACTATTCAACTCAGAATGGAGAAAGAATTATTGGAATTGAAGTAGAAATTTAATGATTTTGATGCAGCTTATGAAGACAATTTTACAAGACTGGCCCTATACGTACCGAATTTTACTTAGGATTTTGAAAGTAAAATTAATAAATTTTACTCTGGTTTGAAACCATTTTTAAAAAGAGCTTTGGATTCACGAGAGTTTAAAAGCTATGATAAATTTGAATGCTATGCTTAAAAAGTTGAGATAGAGTTTTCTAAAATATATGTTCCTTGCGATGATAAGAATAAGAAGTGTTCAGGTTGGATGTCATTGGGGAAGAATTCATCAAATAATTCGGGAGGTAAGAAAATCAATTTCCCTTCTTTGGAATGTGTGGTAAAAGGAATCCTAGTGAATGTATTGTAAATTATGAGAAATTATAACTATGTGGAATGTTTTGAAAAATATATTTTTAGTGATGGAAAATAATCCAAAAATTAATGAGAAGTTGGTTGTGATATGCTTTAACTATAAGGAGTTGGGTCATTTTTCTAATGTTTTTCCTAATCTAGTCACTTTGGCAGGGAATGAGTAAGATTGGAAACATAATGGTATGGTAAAATCCTTTACAACCACTTCAATAGATATTGAGCCTTCAAATTAAGTGGTATCAGGTACCTTTCTTGTTTTTAAAGATTTTTCAAATGTGTCATTTGATTTAGGGTCCACACATTCTTTCATTTCTATGATTTTTTTCGGAAAAATTGGGAATTCAACCTCATGAAATGCATCCAGAACTCATGGTAAAAAAAATTTAGGAAATATTATGGAAATAAAAAATAATGATAATCTACCTATCCTTATATGTGGAATTATTTTACCTGAAAAACCAACTATATTGACTCTATTGGAGATTGATGTTATTCTGGGAATGGACTGGATTTATTTTCATCACACTAAGATAGATTACAGAGAAAAATATTTTTTTTTCAGAAATAATTTCAGTTTGTGTAAAAGAATTAACCCATCCCATTGATAACATATCAGGATGCTAAGAAAATAATAAAAGATAGAAATAAAATTTATCTTGTTCATATTTTTGAAGATAATAGAACTATCCAGATAAATGATGTACCCATGGTAAATGAATAACTGGATGTATTTTCAAATGATTTTTCTAGTGTTATTTATCATAGAGAGGTCGAGTTTACTATTGACTTAGTTCCTGGAGCTAAATTAATTTCTAAACCCCCTTATCAAATGGCTCAAATGGAATATCTAAAATTAACAAAGAAGTTTTAGGAATTATTAGATAAAGGCTTCATCCGACCTATCACTTCACTATAGGGTGATCTTGTCTTGTTTATTTAAAAAAAAAGATGTTTCGACGAGACTTTGAATTGATTATAAAGCCTTGAATAACATTACTATTAAAAAAAGTATACTTTTCCTCATATCACTGCTTTGTTTGATCAGATCCAGGGGTCATAATATTTTTTGAAGGTTGACCTGTGGTTGGGGTACCATCAGTTGAAAGTTAAGGATGCCGACATCTAGAAGACAACATTCCTTACTAGATATGGTCATTATGAATTTTAGTTATGAATTTTGGGCTAACTAATGCACCTATAGTATTAATGGATCTTTTTAATATAATATTTCATGAGTTCTTGGATATGTTTGTGGTTGTGTTTTTGATGATATTCTGGTATATTCTAGAAGTAAAGATGATCATGAAAAACATATAAGGGTCGTTTTTCAATCCTTAAAAGAAAATATATTGTATGGAAAATTCAGAAAGTGGGATTTTTGGTTTTAATATATTTTTTTCTTATGATTATTGTAAATAAGGATGGAATAATAGTTGATCATACCAAAACAAAAGTGGTTGATGAATGGAAAAGACCTACAAATGTTATAAAGATTCATAGTTTTCTTGGATTAGTGGGTTATTATCGAAGGTTTCTTAAAAACATTTAACTATTATTGATTCTGATAACTAATTTAACACAATAAAGGGTTAAATTTTTTTGGAAAAAAGAATATGATATTTGTTTTTAGGAACTTTAGAACAGATTGGTGATTGCTCTAGTTTTGGAATTACCTTCGCAAAATGGTGATTTTTTCACTTACAGTGATGATTTATTGAAGGGACTTGGTTGTGTTTTGATGCAGAATAATTAGGTAATTACTTATCCTTTAAGACAACTAAAACCTCATGAGTTAAATTGTCCCACCCTTGATTTGGAATTGACATCTTTGGGTTTTTTCTTTAAAAATTTGGAGGCATCATCTATATGGATTAAAATGTGTAATATATACCGACCATACAAGATTAAATTATATATTTATGTAGATGGAATTAAACATGAGGTAGAGAATATGGCTTGAATTGATAAAAGATTATGATTTCACATTTAATTACTATCCTAGGAAAGAAAATAGAGTGACTGATGCATTGAGTTAGAAAATTAATTCCACATTAACCATGATACGTTTGGAACATGATACTTTGTTATATGATTTGATAAACTTTGGATTAGAAGTTGTTGGTGTAAGAAATTTCTCTATTTTTTTACATGTTTCAGTGCAGTCATCTTTGTCAAATAGAATTAAGCAAGAATAGAACGCAGAAAAGGTGCTACAGAAACAGGTATAATGGGTTAAAATGGGTAATTTTTCAAAATTTAACCTTGATAAAGATTGTGTTTTATGATTTGGAAAATGGTTATGTGTGCCTTGTGATTCCCAGTTGAAGAAATAATTATGATTTGAATCTGATATTTCTCCATTTTTAGTTCATCCTGACAGTCTAAAGATTTATAGTGACCTTCAGTTGTATTACTGGTGGGATGGAATGAAAATGGATATTACTATTTTTACCATAAAATGTTTGAAATGTCAATTTGTTAATGCAGAGTGGCAGTTACCTAAGGGGATACTCCAACTGTTACCAGTGCTATAGTGAAAATGAGAAAATATATCCATGGTCTTCATTGTGGTACTACCAATGAATTCTCGAGGTAACAATGAGATTTGGGTTATTATTGATCAGCTAACTAAAGCTACACATATTCTTTATATTTGAGATAAAATTTATTTGGACCATCTTTCTCAATTGTACCTCATTGTTATTTTCAGTTTATATGGAGTGCCTCTTTCTATTATATATGTACGGGATCCCAGGTTCACTTCTAATTTTTGGAAGGGACTTCAGAAGTCATTGGGCATAGAATTAAATTTCAGTACATCCTTTCAACCTCAATCAGATGGGCAGTCAGAATAAGCAATTCAAATTTTTTTTGATATTCTTCGAGCTAGTTCAATTGACATATTGGGAAGTTGGGATCAACATATTTCTTTAGTTTATTTCTCTTATAATAAAATTTTTTATTCTAGTATAAAGATGGAACCTTTTGAGGTTCAGTATGGGAAGCGGTGTCGAACACCAGCTTTTTTGGATGGAGTTGGGGAAAGGAAGTTGATGGGACTACAATTATAGAAGAAGTGGTTGAGAAAGTGAATATTATCTAGTAAAACATATGGATATCTTATAGCAAGAATTAATGTTTTCTGGAAAATAGAAGGAATGAATTTTCTTTTGAGGTAGTTGATTATGTTTTTCTTAGAATCTCACCATGGAAAAGTGTTATGCGTTTTGGTAAGAAAGGGAAGCTGAGTCTATGGTTCATTGGACCATATTAAATTCTAGAGAAAGTAGGAAAAGTCACCTACTGAGTAGATTTTCCTCCGAGTTTATCTTAGGTACGTATTTTTTTTTCATGTTTTGATGTTAAGAAAGTATGTGTCAGATTCATATATTGTCTTGATCCTAGAAGTTGTTTAGCTGGAAGAGAACCTTTCAAACGAAGAGAAACCAGTTCAGAGTCTTGATTGAGGGGATCAAGTATTGAGGAATATGGTAATACAATAGGTAATTTTTTTGTGGAGAAACAATATGGTCGAAGAAGCAACACGAGAGTCTAAAAATGATATGAGGCAAGAGTATCCTCATTTGTTTAATAAGTAAATAAAATTCCAGGGATGCAATTTCTTGAAGGTGAGGATAATGTAACACCTTAAGGTTTTAATTATAAATTGATATGTAGGAAAGTTTTTTTAATTAGATATTTATAACTAGACCTTAAAACATAATTTTTATTCTTATATGTTTTGAAATTTGAAAAAATAGTCATCTACAATTGTGATTAGTATGTTATTTTGAGCCTGATGATGCCAACTTGATTTTTGGTGAATAGTAATATACCCTTATGAATAGCAATGTGAATAGTAATATGACCCTAATGAATAGAAAATTGTATTATTATTTTATTATCTTATGGATTTAAGATAATGACATATTGATTAATTTTTCAAGGTGATAAAATATGAGTTATAGTTTTAAAATTATTAATTTTGAATAAATTAAATTTTTATTTAAAAACTAAAGTAATAATATTTCAAAAATTATTTTTAAAAAATAGAGTTCATTTTTGAATTATATACATCAAAAAATGTTTAGGGTGAACATGTGGGATTTTTCTAAAATACTTGAATTTTTGATTAATTGTAAAATATGATAAATTACGATAAAAGATAAATACTTGTTTTACTGCATCATAGATGATGAAATTATGATTTAAGCCCACTTGGTTTGAAATCACATGCACTTATTACTATTTTTGGTCACAAAATCAAAACTATTCATAGTTTCGAGGAAAAAATATTATAATAATGATTTAAATAATGTGAAACCTATGCTCCCCTCAACTATAAATACCACCCTCATTCCCCTCTTCCTATAACATATCTCAAGCCTTGGGAATTTTCAAAGTTCTACCAAATACACCACCCAAGGCTATTCCCCATTTCGATGACCTGTTGGTCTCACCAAAAGGCCAAAATCAAAGGCCTTAAGGAGGGTCTCAAGGAGAAGGGATCAAGAGGAGGTTTAAACACATATGAAGGAAGAAGAACCTAAGGTAAGGGAATTCCTAACACAATTTCCAATATTTGGGTCAACCATATAATTTATCCATTATGTGGTATTAATATTATTGGAGTGATTATTTTTTGTTTATATAATGTTGTATTATGTGTATTTACAGTGTATACACATTTCCATTCCATTCTATTAATTATCACTCCAATTATATTTTTGAGTGAATTTCCTTTTAAAATCTTTTTAAAAGTATCCTTAATAAATTTCAAAAAGATTATTTTATATATATATATGGAATGAATTATTTCTCCAAATTACATGATAAATTTTTATCAGGATATGTTCCTTGGACATAATTATGTTGGGTTAATCCTATTATAGCTCAAAATATGTTGGGTTGAGCCCATTATAGCTCAAGATATGACGAGTGATTCCCATTATAGCTATCCAATTCATTGGGTACTCCAGAGATTGAATTTGACCAAATAGTTATTCCATGTGTAAGGGTGATTATAAGAGTGATATGGTAAATATATACCAAGGTAACTACATTATGTTTCCATGCATGATAATGCGTTTTTATGATATGGATTTTATTGGTTTTTATGTTATCACATGAGTAACGATTTCTTTCCTTATTTACCTTACCAATATTTTTGTGCTCATCCTATGTTTTTGAATGTTTTTCATCAGTTATAAGGATGTATAAGAGAAATAAGGAAGTGAATTTAAATTTCATGAATACTTTTCAAATAAATTATGTTTTATTTGAAACATTTTATATTTTGATAAAATGGATATTATTTTAATAGTATCCACATGTATGATTCTGAGATGTTATGTATGTTTATGTCCTATTTACCTAATAATATAAACTAAAAAACATCCTCAATGTGTAAGTATGTATGTTCTTGTAAAAAACATAGGATTATGTAATGTTTTAAGGCTGGGTCCTTATATTTTGTCCCAACATAAATTCAATTTGGGCTCCCTATATATATATATTTGGTTCATGAGTGAATAGAGAATGATAAGATATTTTATTCATCCAAAAGTTCATTCTTTATATATGTTAATGATGGTGCACATAATAATATAAAAGATATATTAATTACACTATTTTAAAGGATAAAATCTTGAATATTGTTTATTATCTTGCTCCGTATCATTATTTCTTCTTCATTGATATTAAAAAACAGGATTCTTGAGATATCATTTGAGAAAAATTTTATATTATTCCATATCTTATTATATTCAACCCTATCCATTTCTAAACCATGATTATTGGTTTTGTTTTAGTTCTAATCATTGATATGGAAGCAATATCCTTTTTTTTGTGAGCATTATCTTCCTTATTTAATATCCCAGGATGTTAATTTATTATGAAACCATTATTTTAGATCAACTTTAACCATATCCATTATTTCATGTCCATAATAATTTATATGAATATTTTTTTTAATCATGTGTTTTGTATATAGATATTGTATTTATCTATCTATATACAAAAAACTTCCAAAACTCAACTAAAAAAATGGATCTAGTAGCTCCATATAATGATTCAAGTAATGTTTCTCATGGTAATTAATTTTTGAGTGATATAATATATTTCATTTTAATTTTATATACAAAAAATACCCAATAAATTCCCCGAAGAATCATTTAATATTATAAATAATACTCTAATATAGGGTGGTATGAGTAATAGAGTAATATCCAACCACTTCTTAAGATAACCAAAATTATCTTCACATTAATTTTCTAGAGTAACATAAATCATTTTGAATAAAATTGTTATATGGATATTAAAATCATAATAAAATTTCTATTTATTTTCAAAATAAATTAATTTGAAATTTTGTTTACAAAATATCCTCTTCCTTACAATCTAATAATTATTTCTAAAAATTAAATTAGTAGTAATATCTTAATACATAGTGAAATAATTCTATGAAGATAACCTATGTTATAAAAAATTTATAGACATATAAAAATTAATTATTCTATAATAATACATCATAAAATATTTCATTTTTTCATTATAAATATTAATATATAATTTCACATGAACATTATAATTTATTTATTTATAAAACCTTAGTTAAATTTCATCAAACACAATATAGGAAACTTTTACTTCAAATAAAAAAATATGAATTTCAAAAAAATTCCATTTCCATGTCAAATAAATATTTGGATTATAATAAATTATAGTCACTAAAAAATTAAATTATATTTTTTATATAAAAGTTAAATATGAAAAACCATCCTTAAAAAGAAGAAATATGAAATATTTTGTCAATTATAGAAGAGGTATAAAACATATTATATATATATATATTATCAAAGATAACATCAATTAGGGGTAAAATTTTTAATAAAACCTAACATATTATAAATAATCAACATAATAATTTTTTAAATATTTTTTTTATAAGCCATGTGTGTGGTAATAGTCTATAGAAGTTAAGAGTCACTAATCCATTAGAGAGTGAGTGCAAATGAACCTAATGATGATTATTTAATCTTATAACATATATAACCAAAATTAAATCAGAGAATAATTTCATTAATAATCTAAAAGTCCATAAAATAATGAGAAAATATTAACAATAAATTTTTCTATACCAAATAATTTGTAATCATGTGAAAACATTCCATAGTAGATTCTTTTAGCTTTATTGGGGGAAATTACCAACTAAATCATGGGGTTCACCATATTCTATAGAAATCTAAAAGTGTAATCCTTAACTTTTAGTCTTGATTACCCATATAGATTGGATCATGATATGTTTGAATTATAATATGAATATAGTGAACACTCTTATCACATACATTCCACCCCTATAAATTAAATTTCAATATTTAAAATATATTCTCACACTCAAAAATAAATAATTATGTAAACCTTTTTAATGAGCAGTAAATTTTATATCAAAATTAAAGTACATGATCTGGGTCCATTGGAATATAAATTTATAAATTGTAATTGTTTTTATTAAAATCACAGTTTCCATGAATAGTCCTTGAGACTATGAATCCAATCATGAACTATCCATAGTAGGCCGAAATTTTCATGCACGGGTTACCTTTCACAGTCCCTATGACTTTGCAACAATATCATGAACTTGAAAATAATTTTTTAATTAACCCATTTTTTATCAAAATTACTAGGAATATTTATTATTTGAGTATTTATTAAAACTTGGTTATTACAACACCACATATAACAAGTGATAATTTTAGGATATGTAATCATAAAGGACTTAAACCCTATGCACTCAGTATATTAATGATTTCCCCATACTTCACCAATATCGTAACCATATAACTATAATCCATGAAAGAATATAAAAAATTTGAAAAAGAGTGTGGTCAAGGATGTGTAGTCAGCCATCCTTATCACTTCGATCCAAAATATTGAAAAACAACCGAAACCCAAGAACCTAGGTGTGCATCCATCGTGTTTCTGGAATCATTGGATATTTCATAAGAAAAAAAATAAAAACTATAATGAATATATATAAATATATATAATTTTAAAAATAAAAAACCTAAGGCACACTATCTAAACAAATAATATATCCACAACTAATGCGATAAGACACCAAATTTTTTGACATATATTACTAAAAAAAATTAATTCCATTTTAGGAGACCTAGAACAACCCCGCAAAATAAAATTTCATATCTTATAATAAATGTTGACATACTTAGTTAAAAAGTAAATAATTTTCTACAAATTAATTATCTCTATTTATTTCATTTACAATATTAATGTTAAAATATTTACATAAGTCTCAACTAGTAAAACTTCATATAATCACATTTATTTTTGCATAATTATTTCAATTTACAACATATCATTCTTCCAATAATTTATTTTTTATTTCCAAAACATTAATATTCTTCATTAATAATTTATTCTTTATCTAATTAATCTCTAATTATTACAATTATCAACTAATTTTATCATATCTCATTCCCAATTTCATTTTTAATTGTGTCATATAATTATTATTCTATCTATATAAGAGGAAACTATATTACCAACCAAAATTACCAATATAAATCACCAAATAAAGTATATAAAGTGATACTATAATAATACAACCCATCATTGATTTAACACAAAATTATTATAATGGTGACATTAATTTAATAATATAATAAATAAAAGTTCTTTTAATTTATCCTCATTCTATTATCAAAAAAATATTCTTTAAATAATTATTCATAATTTTTATTTTCTATATGTCATTATAATCATTATTTTAATTAATATATTTCAAAATACTATAAATTATTAAAATCATTTCCAAATTCACATTAACATAATAAAGAAAATAGGTAAGAAACAAATACTCAATATTAATTAATCACCTATATTCGTACTTGTAACACCCTAACTATAATAACATAGAGTTGTATCTTACTTATTATATTAGTATAAGATACAAGGTATCACATCACCGAAAATTTATGATTTTAGTTTTCTTGGAAAAAAAAATACATTAAATAATTATATATTAAACTTGAAACTGAAAACATAGAATGAAAAAATTCCCATATCAATAAAAATCATTCAATGATTCATTATTTATCACTAGTATAGGAAAAATTAAAGGGTGAGATAAAATACTCAGTAAGAGTTTTGTAAAATGGAATCAATCATTTATAATTAAGTCATAATAAATAGAGAATATTGGATAATCAAAACACCTTTCATTTAATCAATAGATTTAGTTTAATAGACATCCATAGATATTGTCAACATATAATTCACATGGATATTGGAAAATAAATTCTAAATAAAGGAAATGCATAAATTCTGGCATTCAAGAACCTTCAATCAAGGCCCCAGTCATGTTATCATGAATAGCATAATTAATTACTCTCAATAAACAAATTATTCTTTATAAATGGGTAGGAAAAACCATATAACCATATCATGTGGACACCTATTTTTTTCATGAGAGAAGCTAATGAATCAAGGGGATATATTTTACATGGACCCACCCTTAACTTGAATGTATTGGGAATTACCTATATTTAAAATTATATATACAATTAGTTAAAAAAAATCTATATAAAACATCATTTATCCATATTGATTTCAGAATACATAGTACTTCCCCAGTCAATGAAATAACATTCTTAATAAATATCCTTTAACTAAATAATTATATAGAAATAGTATATGATTGAGAAATCATAATATTAATATATATTATATTAATTTAATCCTTGAAATTGAAAATATATACATAAAAGAGATAAATAATCTTTAATGAACAGTGGAGAGTGATATAGAACTTGACCAGAACAAAGAGAATGATCTAAAAAAGTAAAATATAATATATGTAAAAGATGGTATAAACATAGATTCTTCAAAATATGATAGTCTTATAGTTAAAATTTTCATTTAGAAAAGTAAATTGAAGAAATAAATTAAAAATATCTCCATTTTAAAATTTTCTAAGAAAGAATTTATAAATCACATTTCAAAATTCTTTTTATCCCTTTAAGAAAATATTACATTTTTCATTTGATATCATTTTAAATAAAAATTACAAAAATATGGAGAAAAATATTTTCTTTCAAATAAACAAAAACCATTAAATTAATATTTAATGAAATAAATATTAATGATACTGTATAATTCCATTTTTGTGGAAAACCTTAAAATAAATATTATTTTTACACTTTAGGAAAAAATTCCAAAAGTACCTCATTTAGAAAATGACAAGAATATTCCTTTTAATTTTTTAAAATAAAATAAATTATGGTTGAAATTTACATCAAATACTCATTAGAATATAAATAATAATATTATTAAAAATATATAAAATAACCTCACCATGGAAGAAAATGAGTTTTGAAGGAAAACAATAATATATGATTTTTTTAGAAATGTTTTTTACCTGTAACTCGCTTAATAAATTATGATCCAAAAAATAAGAAAATGGATATAATAATTTAGAAAATAACATAACCAGTTGAGAAAAAAGTGGGATTTAATATATTATGATCATATAATTTTTAAAATCAGATTTGAATATAAAAAATCCTAAAATAAGATGATATTGTAATAAAAATCCATTATTTTAGTAATAAATCTTATATCAAAAAACCTTAAAAGAGAAATCATTAGATGCAACTTCAAATATATTTAATTATTAGTAATTAATGTTATAACATTTTAATATGGAATTATATAAACCTAATAAATTAAATTATGTTTATAATATAAACATTTCTAATCGATGTGGTAATGGGAAAAAATTACCGATACTTTGTTTATCTGATTATTCATACATGTATGATCCTCAGATATAATTATTTTTTAATAAATTTTTTAGAACCTAGTTTATCTATATTAAATTTGTTAGTTCATTTTTATAATCATTCTAAAATCATTCATTGAATAGTTTTTTCTTACATCAACAACTTAAGGCTATTCAGTCCTATAATCTAAAATTACTTGAGTATATTGACCATGGATAAAGGTGTTATAAAATGGTGAAATCATCTATATAATTTTACAAATTTAATGAATATAATATTTCCCATTATATAAAACTATATAATAATACATGCATCATGGTAATATTATAATAAATCACATCAATTGCATTTTAGAGGTCATATTCCACACATACGCATGAGCGATGTTATCATTTTCCAAAAGATGAAAGGATAATAAGGTAATTTATATATTATATTTATTGATTATAAACATGTAATAAATATCACATGTATTCAATAATTACACCATTATTAAAATCCATATAAACTATTTATGAAAAATGAATTACACCGCCACACAGTGACAATTGGTCGTTTATTCCCACGAGTGAAGGTTTTGTTTTCCACAGGATGAGAAGGAGGATAATAAAGGATTTTAATATATATTAGTAAGATTAAATTATATATAATAAACATTTATTAATAAATTTTCATGTTTATATATGATTTTAAATAGGTAAATGTTTAAATAAATTGAAAACACTCTGTTTAGAGTTATACCTAATTTTCATAACCACACATTTTGGATTATTAATTATTCATTGTAGGATTTTCCCTTGATGAGAGTGTATAATTTAGGTCCTAGGGAGGAATGTTTGGATGGTATTTGGGAAGATATTTTTTAAGTAGTACTCCTCTTAATACATGGAGAAGAGAGGAGAAGTGGTTCCCTTTTATAAGTGAGGGAAATGATAGACATCGAATTATTGAAAAGATTTAAATATAATACATATCATAATCTTGTAGACTTTAACTAAATGGTTATAATTTAAATCTTAGGACATGATAAGGTATTATTACCTTTAAACAATATAATACAAACATGTTTATATTTCATTTTAAAACATACCATTTGGTTTAACCCCTCATTAAATCTTTTTATCATTTTAACTTGGTAACATATTTTTATCCATTAAGGGTGATAAATATAATTCTAAAGGGAAAATATGCTAAAACATGGTCTATTTATGACATTATAGATCATTTTCCATCCCAATTTTCATATTTCAATATTTTTTTGTATTTTTAAATAATTTAATAAAATATTATTTATCATTTAATATTAATAATTTATGGGAAAATTTATTTAATTTGACCTGAAATATATTACTAGAATTATGTAATTAGAATATAAACATATTTAATAATAATATTTCTATTTAAATATTGATTTAATTTTAATCATTCAATAATTCATCCAAAAAAATTAATTTTATTGTTATTAAAATCATTTACCACGATTTTTCTATTACTTTCACAATCATTATATTAACATTGCATAAGCATTTATGTTAATAATATCATCATTATGAATTAAAAATTATTTAATTTAATAAAAATAATTTAAAAATATTATAAATAACAATTTATATTCAGTCATAAATTATTTTTATCATAGTTAGAATATATTTTAATAATTAAAATAGAGAGAGAGAGACATTTTATATTTGTTATTTATTTAAAATAATATAAATTTTATTATTATATAAAATGGAAAAAATTACTTATGTTAAAAAATATAATGGGTATGGTTGATATACACTCATAAATGAATTAATTTTAATTTAGGGTTGATTTTGGGACATTATCCCATAACTTTAATCTTAATTAACATGTTTTACCCATTATCACGATGATAAACATTTACCATGGTTAGTATTCCAAATAACCAAAAAAATTTACCTATTTACTAAATATTATCCTTATTAAAAATATGAAATCCAATTTTCTTGAGTAAATTTGTTGAAGTTTTAGAATTTTTTTTAATTTAAATGTGTAAAACAAAACAAAAAACGGTTTTCGGAGAACATTGTTTTTTAGCATACAAATGATCATATATAAAAATCACATATAATGTTGATTACAATGTAATTATATAGATTATTTTTAATAATATGGATCTTATGTTACATTTAAAACTATTAAAAATATAATGTGATGAATAAATTACTTCATTTAATGAAATGAAATTATAGTTTTCAATGAAATCGGTATTTTTACGATTTACTAAAAAATAAATCTTTTCCAAAAAATCCAGAAAATTCACCCTAATATTATTAGGAAATTAGGATATGAAAAATTATGTAACATTTATAATGTTTTATTTAAAACAGGGTATTAATTAATTATAATATCTATATATATTTTAATAAAAACTATTTTGAGGCATCAAATGACTTTACTAAAAATTGGGTACTTATATATTTTGAATTAATCAATACATTTACATTATATAAAATTTTTATACATAATTTCTTATAATGTTTTTATCCTATTCAAGCATTCTATCCAACTATCTTGGTTATAACATTCCTAACTAAATAATATAATATCACTATTTATTTAATCTCAGTGTTGTATATGCTACATGTTACCAAATGTAGTGGTTTTTAAATGAACATATGAACTAAAATAATGCATAATCACAGTCCCCCATTATTATAGAAATTTTATCCTTAAAATTTTAATTCTTATTTTTTAAACATAATATAACATAGTAATAAAATAAAATATTAATTTTATCATAAAAATTAAATTCTCGGTTTTGAACATGAAATTTATTATGAATGTTCATATATAAGAAAAATGATTTCAAATGAGTTTATGTAAATGTACATTGGTTGTTTAGTGTTACCATACACATAATAATCGATATATTTATCATTAATTTATTGGAGTTTTAGAAATTCCATTACCAATGGGATAAAATATATGATGAAATTTACTTATATTATTTCTTCAAATTATATAATAGTAATTTCACAATTTGATGTGAATCATCATGATCATGAAGGAATTTTTCAGGCATGTAGTAAAAAATAATTTTTTTAATAAACCATAATATAGAAAGGTTTTTCTACTATATATAATTGACATGGTTTTCAAAAGATAAAATAATAACAATTTTTAATAAACCATAATAAAAATTAATCCATGATAAACCATTATCACTTATATAATCATATAACTAAATTCATATTTTCCCAAATCACACATTCCAAAAATAAATTTCTAATAAAAACTAAATTAATATTCATTAAACATAACCAGGGATCACAATATAATATAACATAAAAACAACATAGGTCTTCTATAAATTCATAAATTAATATCAAAAATAGTATCACATTGTCATAAAAATAACTTTTTAACGTGATTCACACCGTCCAACACATGTTTAAAAATTAATAGTTTCTATATTTCATATACAACTAAAAATTATAAAAATAATCCTTGGGTGCTTTCTAGTAATCCTCATATCAATATATGGTTGATAGAAAAAACTATATCATAATCATATTTACCTATATTTAATAATGATTATCCTAAATTAAAATCCTTAAAGGGTGCATTCTTCCATTAGGGTTATTCTTTTATTTCCCTTTTTAATGAATGATCAATATATATTCTATCCATGTAGAAAATATTCCCATGAAAATAAACCCCCTAAAATAGACATTAACACTTTTTTAAATATATCATATAATTTCTTTTACTCTAAAATTTTAATGAATTATTATCAATTCATATTCATCATTTTTGTAATCCTTAGTGTATCTTAAGATATCATTAATAAATCCCCCCAAAAATTATGTTGGTAATCCCAATATCGAAAACAGGTGTTGATTTACTTCTTCCACTAGGTTCCATTGCAAAAAAAGGAACCTACATAGTTATATTAAATTCTTTATGAATATTGATCCTTGGAATAAAAATTCCTAAATGGTTCTAAAATAATCTAAGGTGTTTTTATAATTATTATGTTATCTATGTTAATTTAAAAAATAGTTCACAAGGTTCCTAATGATAGTTCACTAATACCAACTATAACACCCCCAATCAATTATCCTATAGTTGGTTCTATCATATTTCATTTGTACAAGATACAAAAGACACACCACCCATGATCAATCAGTTTATCATTCCTTAAAAATAATACATACATGACTTCCATATTAAATGGTAAGTTTAAAGAATTTAATGAAACACTTTCTTAAATCATTTAAAATAATTCAAATATTTCTTCATCATATCATTGGTAAAGGAAAAAAAGAATTTATGAGATCATATTGTCAATAAGTTTTACATACAATGGATGATATGATGAACAAATAATTTATAATCAATATTGTATAATGGATAATAAAAATATATTCAATTTAATAAATATAAAAAGTTCAATGAAAACCCATGAATAATATCAAAATAATAATCACATGGAAAACCAGAACTGAATTCCCAATAATGGGAAGGCATAAATATGGAAATTCATGAAAATTCAATAAAGGCCTCAAAAAATTATCATGAATATTACAATCAAAGCATCTCAACCAGGACATCATTCAAAATAAATTTGTAAGTGTAAACCAAAAACCCTTTTAATTTGACCAACTATTTTTTCTTATAATACCTATCAATGAATCAAGGGGATATATATAATCACATCCCACATATTACATTAATGTCCTATTCATTTATCATATATTGAATTATCAATATAATACATTATCAAAATTCCTTATAAATTAACATTTATCCTTATTTATTCAAGAATAAAAAATATTTCCCTACTTAATGAAATGAAATTCATAATAAACATCCAGTACCTAATAATATATATTGAAATGATATATGGTGGATAATTCATTTTTGTAATATAATTTTTACATAATTCATCCATGATATTGAAAATATAGACATGAAGTAGAAAAATAATGTCCAAGGAATAATGGAGAGAGATAAAGAACATGATCATAAGAAAGTGAGTGATCTCAAAAATAGAATAATACATTATTAATAAAGGATGGTATAAGGACATTGATTCATCAAAAAAGTTTTTTAGTCAAAATATACCTTCATAAAATAATATATAAGTAATATATTAAAAATAAATTTCTTATTTAATTATGTAAGAATAAATCTATATATAATTTTAAACAATTCATTTTATTCCATTAATAAAATAATAGTATTTTATTTTGATATGATTTTAAATAAAAATGTCCATATTATTGAAAAACATATTTTGGTGGAAAATAATTATAGATATTTTTAATGTAATAATTAAATTCTTGAATATTTAGGATTAAGGGAAATTCAATTTGAGTATTAAATGTTAAGATGGATATTCTTTTCACACTTTTGTAAAAACATACAAAAGTACCAAATTCGATAATTGAGAAGAATATTCATTTTAAAAAACTATAAAAATGTAAAAAATGGATAAAAATGACTTTAACTAATCATTTTAGTTTAACTAATAATTTTCCTCAATAAAATTGAAAGAAAATTGACATGAAATAAATATAGTTTGGAAGGAAAACATTAAAATATGAATTTATTTGAAAGAACACCGATTACTTGTAACTCACATGATGATTATTGATAAAAAATAAATCGAATAAAAACATGTATTACCCAACATAAATAGTGTATTATAAAATGAATTTGTGTTATGATATTAAGAACATGTAATTGTCCTGATGGAAATATGAACATAAATAATATCGAAACAAATTTAGATTGTAATCGAAATCCTTTATAATTATAATAACTTTTATATAAAAAAATAAATTATAAAAATTAATTTAAACCTAAAATAATAGTAATAAAGATTAATTTAGGATATAATATTTAAGATATTAATCAAATACATAATATATTTATATTTGGTGCATAATATAAACATGTCTCATTGAAGTGGAAGTAAGACAAAATGACCCTTAACTTTGATCTCTGTTTAGTCATATGTGTTTCAACCTCCTATATAATGAATATAAATTTATTATATAATTCCATCAGAATGTTTTTAATATATTTTTTATTTTTATGATCCATTTAATTTTTTTTAATTTATTCTTTTATTAGTTCTTTCTTATGTCAAAAACTCAAGGTCATTTGGTCAAATTTTCCAAAATTACATTTGTGTATTGATAGTTAATAAAGGAGTTATGAAATGATTCCCTCCGGTAAAGAATGTTAATAATAACATGAATAAAATTCTTATTCATGGTTTACAATTTTTTAATCATCCAAGCATGGTAGAAATATAAAAATGAATCCCATCACATCCTGGATGCGGTAGTCCATAGGTACTCACAAGAAATATTATAAATTTATATTGGATGAAAGGGTTATAAGTGTAACATACTAACCTATATAAAATTAAATCAGTGCTCTAATCCAACTGGTTATGAGGCCTCAAGTGTGCCTCTCTATATGCCATAAGGTATCAGCTAACAGCGAGGGCCTAGGTTGTGATAGTGGGGAGATTGTGCCCTCATATCAGAGTAAGAAAACAATGGAAATAGGTAAGTATAATACACATAAGAAATTAAATAGAGTATAAAAGAAGAACTAAACTTAAATAAGAAATTCAATAATAATAAATGGAATCTAGTAAAATCCCGAATATCTATGCCATACAATACAACATTGGTCACCCATTGGGTTGACTATATAGATATATGAGTAAAAAAATAAACTAAAATTAAATTTATAGTGATATAAAAATAACTATGAGCTAGAACATGTACGCAGTATCTAGACACTATATAAATACAACAATACAATCAGAAGAATCCACTCAAGAAGCTCTGCTCAATCATATGACTCTGGGACTCAGCCCTATCCACCATGCAACTCTCTCTCGATCTAAAAAGAAGACATAAGGTCTACACCTACACCAAATTGAAAATGAAGTGGTGAAAAAACATATTAGTAGGTCACCCTAAAAATAAACCTATAAACATGATTCTATAAGTATATGTAAACTAAATGTGTTTAGACAAACTGAAACAGACCACAAAGAAGGTAAAATAAATAATTTGAAACCATAGTTGAACCTCGGGTCGATAATCTCAGATAACTGGGAAAGTTCCACCATGGATGTCCATATCTATATATGTATACATGTATAGTCCCATACCTATACATATATACATATCTATGAATATTCATGAGTAAGTAAATGAAATTACATAAAACCAACAACATTTGATCCTTGGGTCTATTATCCTGATCAAATGGACATCATGTGAAAGGCATTGAGCTGGAAGAAATTCCACTCAATCTGTATATCATTAAGTCGATATCTTGGTTCATAATCCCAATTAACAAATACCTACTTCATCCAACACTAAAATTGTATCTTTCAGAATGTTATGCCACCACAAGGGGATACTTGCGCTACACTTGAGTTCACCCGTACTCGCCTCTAATCACCATAAGGATATCATATACTGATGACCAATCATGTGAAAAGGATACTATATACCAATGGTAAATAATTTAAAAGGTCACTTAAACCAACTATGTCCTATTCTGAGTAATCAAGTGTCAGAACCCAACAGTTGAATCCAAGGAACTCATCCAAGGCATCCAAATCAGCCTACACCATGTAATAAAGTGTCAGACCCTAAGGAACAAATACAGGGAACTCATCCAAGGAATCCTCATCATCCTACACCATGTAATCACAAGTAACATCCATCATGACCATGTTGTATAATCAAGAGTCAAACCACGAAGGTTTGAAACCAAGTAACTCATCTAAGGCATCCTTGTGGAGTCCCATGACCATCTCACTGGAAATTCGGAAAAGTTAATGGTTGGAGTACTAGGAGCATGTCTATTGAACCTATCCTACATGAGTCCAAGAAATCAGGAACCAAGGGGTATAAAGGCCCAAGTAATCCCATGGAATCAATAACAAAGAAGAATACTCAATCCACGGTGTCGAAATCTACATCAACTAGCGTTTGAGTCTGTCCAAGGCATTCCCATAATATGTATCCAAGGGTTACTCAAGGCATACAAGTCATCGGCCGATGAGAGTGTATCTTTCTTTTATAGACCCTATATCGAGGAGAGCATAATCATACTCATCACATATAAATGGTCGAGGAGAGCATAATTATCCCCACTACATATCATAGGCCATGGATATCAAAATCATCCCTATAATATATAACAAGAATATAATTCAGTCTAAGGAATTTTTAAAATAGGAAATACAAGTATCACTTAATTCATATAAATCAACATGTATGGATCAACATCCAGATACCAGGAAACACCTACGAACTTCCCAATATAATATATATCATAACACAGAGACAAACACACCCATACTCAATATCCAAGTCCCAGGTAGTACCTCTAGGTATACCTATAAAATATAAAAAATAACATGAATTTAAATCCGGATACAAGGTAAGAATGTATGGGTATCCCAACATTCATAACAGATCCCATGAAAAGAATCATGGAATCCATAGATGAAAATATATTCCTCACATTAGGATCAACACCCACCAACAGGAAGCACCACTAGTAAACACTATTGCTTCAACAATAAACATGTGAAGCCTAAAAATTGAGTGCACGTGGCCCAAATGCCCAACACAACACTACTTCCACATCCATGCTATATTATAAGTTCAGAACGGGTTTTAAGGTGACACCCACTACCATATATACCCAAAACCAAAGTACTCAAGGTCTGTCAAAAAAAGAGCACACACAATATCTCTCATGTAAAACATTGAAAAGGCATCCTAATTTGGATACTGGAATGGTACACTAGAAATATAACCCTACAAGGGACTCCTTAATTTAGCACATAAGAAATTTATTACTACTTGGGATCCTAAAACAACAATCATGAATGAGGCATCCAACATGGGATACTCAAAACGATATACAGGAAAGGGATCCTATAGGGGAATCACTACAAAAAATCATAAATATAGGAATCCCTCAAGGGATCCTCTGAAGAAACATGTTTCATGACCTCATAGGATAGAAGGAAACATCTCATAAGGGGGTTGTTCTCAAAATCATAGGTCTTTGGAGATAGTTCATAGATTATCTTAGTTCAAGGTCTAAAACTTGGTTAGTATGAACACCTAGCCTTCCATTCAAAATCAATTCTCTCTCTCAGGAGATGATTGAATCCAATTACTGGAGGAATAACCTCTCTATTTAGATAGAAGCCCCAAAACACCAATTAGGAGTCCTCAAGTCTCTCCATGAGTTTTACTATCACCATCTATGTGAAAAAATACACAGAATGGACTATTATTTTTTCCAATTATATCTTTAGGGAAAGAAAACATGAAGAGACCTCAATGGGTTAAAAAGGGATAGTGCATGGTGTTTCACCCTTGATACAGGCGTGTAATCCCAATGGCCCACATGGGAATGTACTCTTACTGGTATGGGCATGTAAACACCCCAGGTATATAGTGTGTAAGGAGGGAACATGGTGTGTACCCCCCATGGTTTACCCACTTGTTTCCCTCATCTATCATGTCTGAATACTTGGTCAATCCATATACTCATAAAAGATGTGTTTACCACACAAGGTCTGGCCATATAGTCTACAGAAACATGTAACCCTACATGGGTTACCCTGGACAGATACTCAGCCACACAACCGATCATCATTACACGAAATACATACACCATAAACAATGTTTAATCTAAGACTTCATCTTCCCTGAATAATAAGAACACACATTCTGTCACCTTGGTCTACACACCATGTAGCCTAGTTTTCTCGAATGGAAAACCCTCAGATCATGCAAATCCCACATTTAAACCCTTAAATCAACAGATCTAGCCACTAGGGGAATCAATAAATTATAATAGGTCTTAAAAAAATGATATTTTTTAATCTAATGGTTTTTAGTAAAAAAATAAATATCCCAACCTTTAGGAATAAACCTCTATTTATTTTTTCAATTCCTTAGTCCACAGTTGTTGCACGTTGATCCAACGTGTCGAAGGCTTCACGGTGGTACCTCTTTTTCTCCCTCTCTCTCTTGATATATCCCCATTCCTTTCTCTCTTAGGTAGAGATTATGGAGGAGACAAATAGGAGGCAACCACGAGAAGTAGGGAACAAAATAAAAAAAGAAAAGGAAAAGAAAGTAAAATAATAAAAGAAAAATAAAAAGAAATGGAAAAAAAGAAAAAGAAAAGAAAAAGGGGCCTGGGCAGTCCCCAATGCCCAACTTGAGTTTATGCCACACCTAGGATAAAATCACCATTAGAGACTCAATATAGGAGTTTTAATCTTAATAATATGCTCCTTTAAAAAGTTATGACTAAACGAACCTACTTGATTAATTAAATATTTAATTTAATAAATATTAATTATTAATTATTCCACTAAAATTTAAAAAGCATAAAAATACACAAAAATATTATAATAGGGTAAAAACCATATTCTAATACCAAAAAAGTGGTCAAAATAATTATCTGAGGTCAATTTATTTGGGAGATACCATTTTAACCCTTACAAGCATCGAAAATAAAAAATTTAATTTCTGCTCAAAATTGTATTCCAAAAAACACGTGCTCTTACAAGAAGATACATAAAATTTTATATTTCTAGAGACATAACTATGTCATAAATATAATATATAACTGTAAATTATATATTTCTATAAATAACATTTATGTGATGATGAAAAATTAATGACACCACTACGTGGAGACGGGAGGCCACACATATGCACAAGCGATGTATTCATTTTCCATGGGATATAAAGGTTGGTGAATAATGGGGTTTTAATCAAAAATAATAAACATAAAGTAAATGGAAGATATATATTTCATTATGTTATCTTTGTTATATAATATTTGTAGGAGGTATAAGAGGAAATAAAATAAAAACAATCGATTAAGAGTTATACCTCTTTGTTAGAAAAACACATTTGGATTACAGTTTAAATCTTCTAAGATGATCCTATAATGAGACTAGAACCACTGGTTAATGGGTAATGAGGTTATGAAAAAGTTTTTTAGTATTGTATTATCTAAGTGTCTTAATAAGTGAAAAAATATAGGAGAACTAGTGCCATTTTATAAGTGAGGGGAATGACACAGATGTAAGTTCATTAAATATGTAAATATAATATATATCATAATCATGTCATATGGAACAAAATAGATATAATATAGATGGTAAGATATAATATGGTAAAAATACCATTGAAATAAACTATACATGTTTATGTTTGATTTTAATCCTTATAATTTGGTTTAACCCCCTCACTAACTCTTTTTAAACTGAAAAGTGAAATCACCATTTTTAGAATTCAAGGGTCATAAATTTACTTATATAGTGAAAAGTGGATATAAAATGGTCCATGTATGAAATTTTATACCCATTCCCATTCTAATTACTATCAAATAACGTTTTTATATATTTTAAAATTATTTAATGATATATTGTTTTCAAAAAATATCATTAATATCAATTTTGTGACTATTCATTTTATTTTTCTACAAGGGAATAAAGAAAACAATGGAATTAGAATATAAATGAATTAAAACTTACATATAATTTATAATTACCTATTAAATTCATTTCAGGTAACAATTAATACAAAATATGAAAAATTTTATTTTTTCATATTTATTTACATTGATTTTTCTACTACTAGCACAAGCATTGTCTTTAGGTTACATAAGTGTTTAAGGTGAATATATCTTCACTAAAAATTAATAATACTAATTCATAAATAAAATAGTTTATTAATATTAAAAATAACCATTTATAACTAAGAATAATTTTTTTATCAAAATTAAATTATATTACATGTATTAAATGAAAGTGAGAAACATTTTATATTTATTATTTACTTAAAAAATATCAATGTTATTATCAAAGTAAAATGAAACCAAAATTCCTTATGTTATATTTTATGATGGATATGGTATAATTGCTCACATATAATTAAATAAAGACACATTTTGGGTTTATTTTAGACCTTATCCCATAGTTTTATCTTTAATTAACCTATTTCACCCATCACCATAGTGGAAACCATTTACCATTGTTACTACTCATAATGAGAAAAAAACGGTATATATATATATATATATATTAAAATTTAACATCCTAATTACCAATATTTAATTAAATTTTCATGATTCAATTTACATATGTGTAATAAATCAATTTTAACATTTATGTGTAAAACACAATTAAAATTTTTTTTTTAAAATTTTTAATGAATAAAAATGAACTTATACAAAAATAAAACATAACGTTTATTCATATGTAGTTATTTATATTTGATTGAAAAAATTTATCTTATACTATTTAAAAAAATAAAAAACTAATTGTACTTTTATGATACAGTAATTAAAGAAAAGAAATGAAATTTTTAAAAAATATGCATTTTCACTATTCACTAAAAAATTCATTCTTTTTAGAAAAATATAAAAAAATCATCATAATAATATTATAACATTATGATTTAAAAAATAATGTCCATTTTTCCAATAAAATTTCTAAAATTTATATTAATTAATTATAATTGAAAATCATAAAATGAAATGAAAACAAAATTTGAAGAAATATATTTTGAATCATAAAAAGAATATATTGAAAATTAATTTATTATTTATTATGAATTAATAAAAAAATTAATTAGAAAAAACTTTATAAATATTTATTTTAATGTATTAATTCCTTTTCATACTCTCCAACCTAACGACTTGGTTATAATAGCTATACTTGAATAATTTTTTTACCATTTGTTTTAGCTCGATGTTGTGTGTGTTCCATGTATCGAGGATAGTGATATTTTAAATTGGTAATATAAACTAAAATAATGGGGTATTATATTCAACTATCCATATATAAATTTTTACCTCCCAATTTTATATCTATATTTCAAAAATTAATACAATATAGTAATAAAATAAAATATTTATTTTATAATGTACCTTAATCTCTATGTTATGACAAGAAAATAAATTATGCATATACCCATAAGACTCATAATTGAAAATGAGTTTCTAAAATCCATACTCGGTAAACAATATTTTACTTTCTATATAATAAATAATATATTTATGTTTAATTTTATTGATTTAGATAAATTCCTTTATCATTTGGATAAAAAATGTGATAAAATTTACATACATGATTTATTCCCATTATATAAGCATTATTTAGTCCTTCAATTTGAATAGTAATGACCATTATGAATTTTTGAAACCTAATTCATGAAAATAATTTTATAATTAAATGTAAGATGAAAATTTAATTCTTTTATATTAAACTAGAATAATTTTGACAATAGAAACTAATAACAGATATGAATTATCCTTCATAACAATTAATCTCTAAAATATCTTTATCAATTATATTGTAACATACTGAACTATTTATACGCCCTACTAATATATTTTAAAACAAATGTTTTCCCAAATAAACTACATCAAATTCAATAAAAATACCCAAGTATCACCATTTCATATCACATATTAACCTTATAGGGAATCCATATATCCTTCAATAAATAGCTCTAAAAATATCATATTTTCATGAAATTAGATGTTTAGGTATATTGATACCATTCAAAATATGTTTCCGAAATTACAATTTTCTAAATTGTATATACAAATAAAAAATATTAGAATAATCCTTTAATTTTTCCCTTAACCCTCATACCAAAATACAATTAATAAATACTACTACATCATAATCGTATATTATATAATTTAATCCGAGTTACCCTAAATTCAAATAACTAAATCATACATTCATCAATGATATATTTTATTTCACTTCACCATTTCATATAAGGATCAACATATATTCCATAAATTGAGAAAGTAATACTGAATAAAGAAACATCTTAAAATAAAAAATAAAAAATTCTAAATTTCACATATAATGTCTATTCCTGAAAAAGTCTTAAGAATAGTTCTCAATTGGTACTCATTTTCTTCATAATCCATATTATATATTAATATAACATTAATAAATACCTTAAAAATTACATGTGTAATCCCTAAACCAACCATGGGTGTTGATTCCATTCATTCCTATAGGCATCATCACCAAAAATAGAACTAACTTAGTTAACCCTTATTAACCATGAATATTGTGACATGGAATAAAAATAATCCAAAAGTTCCCAAATACTCTATGGTATTATCAATCACCCCATGTTCGATATGTTATTATAAAATATATTTCCCAGGTATCATACTAGACTTTCAATAATATGAACCTTAACACCCTGACACTAGTATCCAAGAGTCAGTGCTTACTTTTTAAAATAATACAAGAGGAAAGGTAATATACCACCAAAGGTCGATCAATTTTTAATTCTTGAAAAAACATATACATATATAAATCTCATATTACTTTGGAAATTAAAAAATAATTAATATATTTCTTTCATCATTGAAAATATATTATTTATTCGTTTTTAATATCTCGGGGAAACAAAAACAAATAAACTATGAGTTCATATTCTCAGTAAGGGTTATGTATAGGTGATGCTATCATGAATAAAAAACATAACCAATATAGAATAATGGATAATAAAAACACATGTAATTAAATCAAAAACATTACATCAATGAACATCAATGAATAATATCTACATATTAATCATAAGGAATATGGAAAAAAATTGAAAATTAGATAAATTCACAAATATATATCTTCATGAAATTTTGGTCAAGGCCTCATCTAACTTATAATTAATCTTACCATCGATGAATCACAACCAAAATATCATTATTAATAATTGGGTAGGTATAAAATAAATGCCCATCAAATGCAGTCACCTATTTTGTATCATGAGACTCATTGGTGCTTTGAGGGGCTATCTATCACGAGTACCCACTAATCACTTTCACATACTACGAAGTCATCATATATTGAATGATAAATATGATCCATTCTCCAAATTTCATATAAATATACATTAATCTATATTTAAACAAGATTAAAAAAAAGTTTCATACTCAATGAAGTAAAATATTTAATAAATATCATACAATTGATACCATATATAGATATAATATATGGTTGATTCATCCTCAAAGTAGTAATAAAACTGATTTCATATACAATATTGAAAATGTAGACTTGAAGGATATAAATAAAGTCCAATTAATAATGGAGAGTTATAGAGAACATGATTAATATAAAGTTAATTATTTAAAAAATTTATAATCTATTATCAGAAAAGGAGGATAAGATACCATTGAGTCCCTAAAAATTAAGGTTTTATAGTGAAACCATTCAATTAGAAAAGAAATTACAAGAAATTAAATAATAATAACTTCATTGAAACTTCATCTAAAAATAGATTTACAAATCAATTTTTAAAATTCATTTCATGTCATTAATAAAAAAATATTATTTTATTTTAATATCATTTTACCTAATAATTTACAAAATATTGACAAAAATAATTTCTTTTAAAAGAACAATATAAACATGTAAAGGATGATTTTAGGAAATAAATGGTCATGACATTAGGATATTATATTCATGTAATAATAAATAAAATAATGATTCTATTCACAATTTTGATAAAATATCAAAAAATACCTCATTAAGAAAACTATAAGAATATTTATTTTAATTCATTTTTATAGAAGTTTAATTATTGTTGAAGAAAACATAAAATATTCAATTGAGTATAAAGAAGAATATTCTTGAAAAAAATGTAAAATAACATTGAAATGGGTAAAAATTTGTTTTTGTGGAAAATATTAAAATATTATTTTATTTAAAATAATGTCACATACTTGAAATTCACTTGATTTTTATTGATCCAAAAAAGAATAAATAAAATCCAAACAATTAAACCCTAACATAACTAGAGAACAAGTAAATAGATGTCATTTAAGATATTGGTACTAATGTATCCTATCTATAAACAATATGTAAATTGAAACCTAAAACAAATTAACTTTGTTTAATCTTGATGAAATTTTTGTTTTAGAGTTATAGACAAATAGTTTATAACTCTTTATTAACAAACCCATATATTATAATGTGAAAACTTCCACCATATATACATTATTCCCAAATATAAAAAATTTATAATAAAACTCATTATCCTTTCATTATTAATCTTCTTGACATTCAAATTTACTTCTCTATTATTATTACTCATCCTTAAACCCTATAAAAAACACGTATAAAGATTATATGAGAAACAATTCCCAGTAAGATATATATACATTGTATGAAATAATCTCATTAGTATTTTTGAAAACCATGAGATTATAAAATATATTTTTCCTTTAATATAATAAAACCTTGAGATAAAATAATCATCTACTTATACATGAAATTGTCTTCATTACCCAAGTATTTTCATAAAACAAATTATATAAAATCACAAAAGAAAAATATTAATCATGAAATATTTTTAGAAAAAATGAGATGAAATGAAAAATATTTTCTAAAAAAATACAATTTTCCCTAAAAAATAATAATAATTACATTAAAATAAAAGTTCATTATCTTATATTTTCAAATCAAAATATATTATTGAAAACTCATTAGAATAAATATAAATGGAATGTTTGTTCCTTATGATGTAAAATTTATAGTATCGTCACAATAACCCTTAAAAGAACTCTTACAAGTGGAATAAAAAATGTTGTAAAATTCCAGAATTATATATTATAGAACATAATAATTACCCAATTAGTTAGAGATCTATAACAAATTCACTCCATAATAAATAATGTTCAAGGAACAAAACCTATAATAAATACATATAATATGAAAATTCCATCATCAAACTCCTAAAAAAATATTTTAAACCCTTAAAGATTTTTTTGAATATTTGTGTATACCTTTCCTTTAAATATAATTTTTCAAAACAAAAATTCCTAGAACAAAGGGAATGAGGGGTTTTTAAATGAAACCATTTATGCTTATAAAAAATTAAAAACATAAAATAATGGTTGTGTCAATGAGAAATTTAATTTAAACTATATGTGTTAAATTAGAAAGCATGTTACTTTTTAAATAAATTTAAAACATTATTTATAAATTAGAGAAAATGTTTACATTTGATTTTTTTTAGAAAAAGTCAAAAGAGATATGAAATTTCATTTATAATTTATTACTCTCCATATATATATATAGAATATTTTTAATGATATTGATTGAAATAAGGTATGCATCATTTAAATTTATAAGATTATTATCACATAAAAAATCATATTATATATTTATATTATTTATATACCTCATCCATGTGATGAGTTGATGAAAAAGGAATCACATCACTTAATGAAGGATGTAATTGAAATATACAAACAAACTACATTAGGATTCATAAATGGTTCAAATGTTCAGAAAATAGATGATATATTATCTTTCAATAATTATAATTATGTAATGAATAATATATATATATATATACACACACACACTCATTATATCAATCATTATAATGAGTCATAATAGATTGTAGTAGAAAATAAATTACATCTGTTTGTCAGGTGGTAAAATGAAATACTCACAAATTATGGATTCAATATCTATTTTATAGAATATGGAGATGGATATAGGTTATTAAATTAAAATAACAAAATATCATTATGTGTACTATATTTTTGTTATTATTTCATTATTTTTGTATAATATTTATAGGAGGTAGAAGACGAAATAAATTAAAAGAGGTTGGGTTGGATGATTACCTATTCTTTGGTAGATATCTTTAGATCACTTGTTAGAAACATTTGGAATGATATTTTAGGAATTACATAACCTCTATATAATAAATATTGATTCTTAGAAGATAATTTATGAGGGTTTGGATAGGCTCTGTAACGGTCTAGTTCTATCTTGTCTGACCTAATTCATGTTTCTAAATCCCATAGTGAACAGAGGTGTCCTAGAGTAGGTTTGGAAGTTTTTAGCTGCAAAAAATTAAAAACTGGGATAATTCATAATGAGTAAGGGTTTCACATCATGAATATTTTTTTTCATATATTGTGTGAGTTTGGATAATGTGGTGTTTCATAATTTAAATTAAATCACATTTAAATGGTATAAGGTGACATGTTTTTTTGGAGAGACTTAAAACCTGATGCATTCACGATGTGAAAGGCTTTCAAACCATGAAAATTTATTGTGTAGAATGAATTTAGAAGATGAAATGCATTGGGTTTTTTCAAACCCTATCTCTATATCTCTATCTCTTGATTAACAAGTTATCTGTGGTTCCATCTTAAGGTGTTTTGTAATCCATTTGACGGGGATTAATTATCAGTCCTATATATTTGATCTGTGGTTATCCTAGGTACGTTCTACCTATTTATATCATAGTTCCTTGATATAGTTCTTCCAGGCTATTCTTTCCAAGAAATAGAGGTTTCTCTCCATCATTCTAACAAAGTTTTCTTATTTTTTGTTGGTGGATTTGTGGCACAAAATCCTTCGAGGGATGAATCTCTTTCCAGAGGGGTGAAAAAGATATATGATATTGGTATGTTCAGGTGCGCTGAATATTGATACATTTTCTATAGTGTATTAATTTATTCTACTATTTATTCATGTTAATTCGTAATGTTAGCATGATTTGGAACTTTTTATTGTAATATAATTGAACTAATAATTATTTAACCAATTTAATAAATAATTTTTTTAGTGATCACATGTCTTTCTTTGTACCATCATAATGGGTTTCCTATTGATTTGATATTTCATCTACTATCTATTTCCTTCTTGATATAATATCATGCCATTATATGAATTTGAATGTTTTTCGAGATGTAAATTGATAAATAACAAAAATAAATAATTAATTGATTAATGTTCTTAATAATTAATGAAGGGGAATGTTTCAATTTAGTTTTTCTTATAATTTGATAGTAATTAAAATTAATACAATGCACATGATTAATTAAATGCATTACTATATGAAAATTAAATTCTTAAAGGATTTGAATCATGATAATTTATGTTGAGAATGCTGGTAATAATGTAAGTGAATTTTAGTGAGAATGATACTTCTCTAAGTTTTTTAAAACCATTTTCAATGCTAAGAGCATGTATAACTTCTGGTATCTCATTATAGATTGATGCCTTATGTTACCCATAATTAGTACCTGTGAATAATGAATCTGTTAATTTAATATTGAATAAATATCAATTTTTTATAAATATAATTTCTAGCACTTAAGTTTTTCATCTTCTCTAGAAGATAAAATTCCTTGAGTTTAGAGTTGTGAGAGATCATTTGTTTATAAATGTTGGATACCTTATTTTAGGTTTTATATTTCCCTATTGTAGAATATTGGTTTTTCCTAATTATTTTCTGATGTGATCTTGAAGTGAGATTTTATATTTGATGATATATGGGGTGGGGATGATCATAAGTGATATAATCACAGGATGTCTAACCCTGAGAAGGATGATGTGATGTGGGTGGTGAGGCACATATGATGTGTCTGTAGTTGGCACATGTGATAGAGATATTTATTAGAATATGTGTTAGGGAACTGTGGATGGAATCAAAGATGATGTAATGAACTGAAGATAGGCCCACCCATTGATGTGATAAAGATGATACTTTCTTAAAATGAATCTGTTTAATGGTTGATGTACATGTTGTTTGTATTTATATTTATTCTCATCCCTACTAACTGAGGAAGATGAGTGCTATTGGTTGCATTTTTCTTCTTGGTGGTAGCTTATGATTTATGGAATGATGAAAATAATTAATAAATAATTCTTAACCCATTGGTTTGGTAATGATGGAACGCAAATTCTTAAAATAATTTAATCTTGAGAAACCATGAACATGGTTTGGATTATTCTTGAAGGGAATGGATTTATTGATTGCTCATAATGAATGTATCTTGAAATAATGTTAATGGTTAATTTAATTGATAATAAATAAATCAATAAAATGAAATGAAAAAAACGAAAGAAGTAATTAATTTTGCTCTTTTAAATTTTTGGGGTACTTATAAGATATATAGTCCCTAGTAGTGAAAGCCAGGTGTCTGAGAGATGATAGTTACTAGTTAGATTAGGACTAGGTTATTCCCATAGTATGGTTATGAACTATATTATGTCATTTTTATTATATGATTTCATATATTACCCCACCCATTTAGGTTCATGAAACTAACACCCAGTGGACTTGGGAGGTTTTTTCCCACAAAATCCCAGTGGGAGGATGAATGGATTACAACTCCCTCTTGCTGTGATCTCTTCTCATGGAAGTTACATGTGTTGGTATGAACATAAGTTAGTTTTACCATATATGTGTGTAGATTTCCATGATGGATTGAGGTTATTTAACACACATGTTTCCATATATATATATATTATCCAAATGATAATTATTTATATGACATGTATATATTTTGATGGAATGAGGTATTTACTCAGTGTATGGGCTATAATGGCTTGATGAATATCAATAGATGTATGATACATGTCATAGAATCAATGGTGGCTCCCAGAAACTACTCAATTAATTTCTATAGATATGTGGATAAGATTATGTGATAATTTGATGCAGAAGGTGAAATTTATAATTCCTATCTGAATTGTATTTGGGATAGATTATTTTGGAGAGTGATAGATCAGGACATGTATTGTTGGGGAAGAGCATAAAAATAGTGGATAAGTAGGTGTAGGTCACCCTTGATGTTTTATTACTATATTATATTATCTCTTTTATGTGACAAATGGAAAGAGTTATACATGGTTATGCTTGGAACTTTGTATACCTATTTAGGTGATGAGTTAGTTTCACTGGTGTACACTGTGATTTATAATGATTTCTATATCATTTTAATGAGAGGCCCGAAAAAGGATCCCACTGAGTATACTTTTATGATCTCCCCACATATATATACATATTTTTTTATTCAGTCAGAGAAGGTAGGAAATAATTCCAAGTATTACTTGATCATTTTTTTTCATGACTTGTTTGGGCTTCAAGGTCACTTCCATCATTACCATTTTATACATTATTTTTTATCAGTTTTTATAGAAATGTATCATATTGAATGTTTTCACTTGGTATATATATATGTATGATTATGTGTTTATTGGTGTATCTGACTTATCTCTCTCTTCTACATATCCTCTTAGAGGGTAGTTAGTCCCATATATATATACATATTCATATCATACCCTCAGTTCTAGTCGCCAACATGAGGCCTAATAGAGGAGGGACTAGGGTAGTCACTATATCTATTCCATAATTTCTAGCCTAGGATGGGTACACATTAGGGGGAGGGGATCCTAATATATTGGTATCAAATAGAGGTTTAGTTTGAGGGAAATTATGGAGTTTAGAGTTAAAAATAAGTTATACTTCATGGTTTGGTAGAGAAATAATATCAACTAAATTTAATTAGAAATGTAAACATGGGAGACTGGATGAGACACTACTTTTTAGGGTCCCCTATGATTTGATGCACATACCTTTAAATTTATGAAACATACTAAATTAAGTGATATTAGTTGTAGGGTATATACTATGGAAAAGATCATACATAAATCTTATTTGCACCTATGTTTGAAATGGGTAGACATTGGGATATTTTAAAATCAAAACAAGATAAAAAATAATAAATTAATTAATTTAAAAAATTAAATATTCCTGGGTTATGATCTCTAATATTTTTTTATTTTTATAGGAATATATCTAGGTCAACATCCTATTTAGGTTAACGCTAAATATGTTAAGCAGGAAATGCTAGCTGATTACCACATAGTGTAGGCTGATGATGAAGAAACTTGGAGGAGGACACTCTGAGAGTTTTAGTTCTAGAGTCCATATAAGTACGGGGGATTTGATTTAGATTTAGTTATAGAATAATAGTTGGAGGAGGTTGAGATATCTTTTAGTTAGACTCATGATGAGATATATCATTGGGTTTTGTTACCTTTGATGATATTATGTCAAGCGGTAAGAAAGTGGTGGATCTTTTTCCTTATGGATCATTAGAATTTGGAAGTATTATGGGAGAATCTTGGAGACAATTTCTGAGAAGGGTTTCTTTCTTTGATTGTCAAGTAGGTAATTAACTAGTAAATTTTTACCTTTTCATAAGTGAGTTATATCATATGAGGACTTTATGTTTTTTTCATGACACATATTTGATATGCTTCAGACATATTTCTAGTTTAGGAGGCAAGGGTGATATATTTGGAAAAATATTTTCATCCAGAGATGTGGCTCTAAGTCATCCTGTGTATGTTTAATATGTATCATGAGGTAATGGTGAGAGTAGAGAGTATTTATAGAATTTTTTCAAGAACAATATTTTCATGATATGGGAGTTATCAAGATTCCTCACAACGGAGAGATGTGATCCGAGGTTTCTAGTTTCTTGAAAAAATGTTTTCGGTCAGTCGAGGGTAGGTCCTAGCCCTAATCATATTGTTTCTCTAGGGGTACCATCTATTAGAATTATTCCAAGGTATTAGAGATATGTTTTTTATTGAGGTCAATCTCATTAGCAGTGAGGGTGCCAGACCTTTTTGAGCAGTCAACATGCACCATGTGTTCTACATTAGGTTCCTTCATTGAGGAAATTTTAGACAATACATCAGTAGTAGGGTATTCCAATTTGGGGTCAGTATAGAGGAGATGGGGTAGGTAGATTACAACCCCAAGATTCACCATTTCTTCAGAGAGTAGTGTATGACTATTGATGTGGGTTTTAGTGGGGTCAAGGAGGCCATTGAGCCATTCATGGTCAGCATCATGTATTAACATTTCCAGTGTTGGGAAAGCCATATGTTGATCATGGTACCCTTTTCTTGTTTTCTATAAAGAGAATGTTTTTTTTATTCTATAGATACTTGATACTTTATATCACCAGCCCTTTTACATGATTTGGGATATGATGTAGAGAGTATTCCACTTGGTTTAGCATTGAATACAGTACTTAGAGGTCGAGGTAACATTTATGATGTATGTAGATACTACGAGATAGTGAAAGGGCATGATTACTGAAGGGGAGGCATCCTATGTTTAAATAAAAAACCATATAAAATTATCATGAATATGGATTTGTTGTATTTTGTTAAGGATATCATTGATTTATTTAGGAGGAAGGTTGTGTTATATTATTTTTATGGAGAGACATCAGTTTTTTTCTAGCAAGAGAGACCCTTATATAGGCTAGAGGAGTGCTCTATACTTTTATTATTTGATGGATGAGTTTATACTGAGATCATCATAGGATCAGTAGTTGGTGTTTCCTAGGGTCATAGAAGAGTACCCTGATTTCTTCTGATAGGAGTTTATATCATTGCGCCTTGATAGAAGATCGAGTCTTGTATAAAGCTACAACAAGAAGTGCCTCCTATATCGATATATCTATAATGGTTATACCCTTATGACTTGCGATATCTATGAGTATAGCAAAATGATCTATTTCAATATGTTTTTTTGTATGAGTGTGTGACCTTGGGGTGAAACTGTTTTGTTTTTGAAGAAGGCTTATAGTGGTTTGTGGATTTGTATTGATTATTATCATTGGAGCCAAGTGACAGTGAAGAACTGCTATAATTTTTCATGTAACGATGAATTATTCAACAAGTTAAAGGGAGAAATTTATTTATAAAATATCGATCTGTGGTAAAGATAACATCATATGTGGGTGAAGGATGGGTATATTTAGAAGGTTTTTTTTCACAGGCCTTAAGAATTCAACCTTATTCCATTTGGTGTGAAAAAATGATCTAACTAGGTTCATAGGATTAGTGAATTAATTATTTAGAGTGTTCCTAGATAATTTCATGGTTATTTCATTGATGACATCCTTGTGTACTCTTCTTTCAAGGAGTAGAATATAGATCATCTACATTGCATTTGGGAGATCATCATTATGACCTTCTATTTAGAAAATTATCAAAGTGTGAGTTATGAAATTTTGAAGTCTATTTATTTAGGCATTCCTTGTCCCAATAAGGAGTAGATATGGATCCTTAAATGATAGAGTAGGTTTTTTTTGGGAATCCCCAATGAAAGTGGAAGTGGTGAAAATATTCCTTAGTATTTCAGGATATTAAAGAAGGATTGTAGCAAATTTTTCTTAGGTTGAAACTTATATAACAACCTTAGGTAGAAAGGATAATCAATTCTTGGGGAATGAACAATTTCAATAAGCCTTTGAAAACATGAAGGATTAGTTTATTAGTGATCCAATCCATTGTTTTCTAGAAGAAGTAGTTCAGTTTGAGGTTTTATGAGATGCTTTACTACATGTAATGGGCTGTGTTATGATGTAGTAAATATTGGTTATTTTTTAATGGTACTAACAATTACATGCCCATAAGTGTAATTATTATACTGAGGATATTGAGTTATTAATTGTTGTTTTTATTTATTATTTTGGATAAATTATATAATTAATGGGCATTGAGTGGTTTTACTAACTATAAGAGCCCTATATATGTATTCTACTATTGTGACTTGCAATTGAGTCAGATATGGTGGATTGAATTGTTGTAGGATTATGAACTTGGTATTTTTTAAATGCCAGAAAAGAGAAATTTGGTGACTGATGTGTTGAGAAGGAAGTCATGTAGTGACACTATGTATGAATATGGAGATTCTAAGAGAGAGAATAATGATATATCAGTGATGCATCTAGATATGGGAGAGGATCGAGGTAGATGTTTTATTTTCCATGTAATAGTTTGAAATTTTTTTCGAAGTAAGTGGAGGAGTCACAATTGGTGGATTCTAAGGTGGATATTTAGATGAACCATGTTGTTTTTCTGTGATTCCCCTAAGGTTTAGTCTGATTATGTACAACATTAGGTGTTGTTCTAGGGAAGTATTTTTGTTCCGTCAGTGATGTGTTTGACGATTCTCTTTTATTTCCATAGATCACCTTTGGATAAACATATCATCTTGGAAAATATGTACTCAAATTTGAGAGGGATCTTTTGTTGGAAAAGGTTAAATTGAGTTAGTCTGGAGTTTATTTCTAGAAGTTTGGTCTATTAGAATATAACGACTAGGAATTTTGTTCCGTTAGGTATTCTCCAGTAATTAGATATTCCCCATTAGACATGGGATGGCATATCGATAGAATTAATTACATTTTTAACTCAAGATTAATGATACAGTTATTCTATATGGGTGATAATGGGTTATTTTAAAAAACTAGACCACATAATAGTGATCAGGGAGTCAAGACCAGTAATGATTTTTTCTATTTATTATCTGGGAAGTGTGGTTTGAATTTATAGAGTCATGAGAATGATCATATCTGATTTAGATACTTATTTTACCTCTAGGGTGTGGATAGGTATCTTTAATTATTTTGGATCTTAGTTATTCCTTATCACTAATTTTCATCCATATGTAGAAAATTAGACAACGTGGACCATCCATACTCTTGAAGACATGTTTCACAATTTCTTCCTCAATTTTGAAGGATTGTGAATGAGGAACCTACCCCTGGTCGAGTTTTCTTATAATAATTATTTCCACTCCACCAATGGTATGGAAGAATTCAAATCTTTTTATCACCAACATTTTTGTTATCCATTTTACTAGATTGGGGTTGAGGAGACAAGAATCCTACTAGTACAGAATATTATATATCTGGTTCAGGTAATTCAAGAAAGTATGATGGTAGGAAATGATCATATCAAATCCTATTTCAATCATAGGAGGATACCTATAGAGTTTTATATAGGAGAAAACATGTTCTTAAAGGTATATACTCATTATTGGAAGTGAATGTTTGTTCATGAGAGTAAGCTTTATCCTTTTTTTGTTGGATATTTTTAGGAGTTAGATTATGTTGAACTATGGAAGATCAAATAAAACTTCATTAAAGATTAAAAAATATGGTCTTTTTCACATTTCCCAACTATGCTTCTATCTTCATGATAAATCTCATGTCATCGATTTATGAATGATCGATGTGGATGATCATATGACATTTAGGGAGTGGCATGTAAAATCCAGGACTGACAGAATAAGGTCTTATGTGATCATGTTATTCCCTTAGTTTTTTCATATTGAATTATGCTATTATGGAGGAGAGTACTAGTGAATGTGAGTCAGGGATGAGAAATTAGTACCCTATGTTGATTGATATTTATTTCTACTCTTGTAACATTGTTGGTTTGTGGATGTTGAACTTTCTGAATTATGAGATGGTTTCTTATTGTTTATTATTGTATCTTTACCCTCATTAGAGAGGTATTTATACCAAGAGAGTCTTTAGAATCTGATTGTTTATATTTCTTGGGGTTTGACTTATTTTGTCTATGTTAGAAGTTTGATATCCTAAAAAGGATATATCCTTGAGAGGCATCTCATGGGATCAATATTCATATGAACCCTTCTAATTTTCTCTATGGATTTCGTTTTAGAGTCTTTAGGAATAGGTTTTTCACAGTTATCTAATGTGTGGGCCCAAATCCATCTAGTCTAACCCTTTGTGTGTTTTTGAAGTACATGGTTCTTGAAGGAGGCCTAGTGTAAGTCTGGTGTTTTTTGGATGTTAAAAGATGGACGAATAGTGAATTGAAGGTGTGTAATGGTTTTAGGTAATGAATTTTTGGTTCACATATTATGTGAGGCTGGTTCATAGTTTCCTCATGATAAGAAGAAAAATTGGGTTTAAATGGACTCAGTTTAATTTTTTTAATTAATTATTATAACCCACTACATTCATGATATTAAAGGGTTTAATGCTGTGAGAATCGACTATGTGATGCACCTTTAAATGATGTAGCAAATTGGGTATTATCAAACCCTATATATATATATTTTGATCTAGGTGATCCGTTGTTCTATCTTCAAAAATTTAGGAATCCCAACAATAGGGATTGATTCTATACCTTCCATATTTGATATGTGGTTATCTTAGGTACGTGCTACCTTTTTCTCTCATGGTCAATTGATCCAGATCCTATATCCTATTCTTTCCATGCGATAGATGTTTATATCCATAATTATAATAGAGTTTTCTTTTTTATTTTTGCTGGGGAGGTTATAGGGAACCATCCTTGGAGGGATTCATATCTTCTAGGAGGGGTGATTGAGATTTAAAATGTTGATTCATCTTATGAGAAAAATATTGATGCCTTTTATGTACGGTATTAATTACTTCTCTAATTTATTTACATTAAATCATAAAGTTACCATGGTTTATATATTTATAAGGAATTTGAATTCACTTTATAATGATTTAACTTTAATAATAAAGAATTTGTTTTGGTGATCATATATTATTGTAATCTACATTGATAATGATTTGCCTCTTAATTTTCTAGATAGTGGGATATCCGTGTTATGATTGATAATATGTCTTTTAATTCTATGGATTATCATGTTTTTCATGATGGAAATTGATAAACAATGAAAATATTGAATTAATTTATCAATTTTATTACCTATTAAAGATGATTCATTTTTGAATTCAATGTTTCCTATATGGTTACAGTAATTCAAATTGATGCAATGCACATGCTTAATTAAATGTGTTCCACCAAGATAATATAATTGTTTAAGAATGTGATTTATAATAATTATTGTCAAGAATATTGGTAATAATGAAAATAAAAGATAATTAAAACGACACGTCTCTTTATTTTTTTGAAAATGGTTTTAATTATAGGAGAATTATTAACTTTTTATAGCTTGTTATAGCTCGATGCATTAGGTTTGTTATGGTTGGAAACTGTGAATAATGAATTGTTTAATTCATGATAGAATAAAAATTGGTTATTTAAAAAACATAATTTCCAGGGATTGAGTTTCTTGTCTTTTGATAAGTTATATTCCCTTGAGTTTGGAGCTATGAGAGATAATTTGTGTAAGAAGGATGGATGCATTTTAGGGCCTATATTTCCCTATTACATTTTACTCTTTATTTACTAATATTTTGTGATGTAAAATAGATGTGATATTTTATATGTTATGAGATATGGGGTAGGGAAGATGATATGTGACATGATCTAGGGATGACTGATGTGATGTGGGTGGGGAGGCCTGAATGATGTTGCAACAGTTAAGGCATGTTATGGCCATATTCATCGGGATACACGTGAGGGTTCTAGGGATGTAACTAAATATGGGGGAATGGGTTGAATCTAGGCTTACTATTTGATGTGGTGAAGTTGGATTCTTTCTTGAAATGAATCAGTTTAATGGATGATGGATATGCCAATTGTTCTTATCTATATTCTTTCCCCAATCCTAATGGAAGATGGGTGTTCTTGGTTTTCTTTTTCCTCTTGGGGGTATGTTAGGATGGTTTTCCAATAGTTTTTAGTTATGGGATGTTATTAATAATGAATAAATAATTCATAAACTTTGGGGTTGGTAATGATGGATTAATAATGATGGAAATATATTAATCTTGAGAAACCATGAAGATGGTTTGGATTATGCAATGTTAGAATGGACATCAAGATAATTTTTAATGATTGTATCTTTAAATAATATCAATGATAATTTAATAGATAATAAATAAAATAACATATGTAAATGATAAAATGGATACAAGTAATTAATGTATTAATTTTAAATTCATATGTACTTATATGATATATAGTCCCTAATTATTTAATCATGGTGTCTGAGAGATGATAAACAAAAGTTGGGATTAGGACTATGTTATACCTATATTATTGTTTTAAGATATATTATATCTTTTATATGTTTTATTTCATACAATACCCTACCCATGTATATTAGAGAGACTAAAACCAAGTAGAATTTGGGAGGGTGTTTCTCCTAACATCCTAGTGGGAGGATGAATGGTTGGATATCCCCTATGACCTGATATCTTATTTTTATAGTTATATGTTATGGTATGTATGATTATTATTTTTATGATATATAAGTGTAGAGGGATACGATGGATTTTGGTTATTTCACACTCATTTATCCCATGATATAGTATCCAAATGAATATTATAGGTATAACATGTATATGTTGTGATGACATGGGATACTTATATGATATATGGGATGTAATAGATTGAGGTATAATACATGATTTATGATAAACATAATATGGGATATGGTGGATACTAAAAACTAATTGGATACTATATACATATATGAGGATGAGATGATTTCATGATGTGAAGCAAAAGGTACATTTTGTGATTCTTTTCCTAAGTGTCTCTAGGATGGATTATTTTGGAGAGAGACATATTAGGACATGTGATGTTGGGGTAGATAAGAAAAATTGTCGAGAATCAAAAGCAACATACCCTTGATGGTTCATTAATATATCATATTCTCTCTTTTATATGATACTCTATGAGAGTTTGGCATGGCATGGTTGGAAACATATTATACTTATTTAGGTGATTAGTTAACTTTACTATTATTCATTTTGATTTTGTGTACTTTATTTATCTTTTTATTGAGAGGATCCAAGGATGATCATTATGAGTATATTTTTATGCTCACTGCAAATATATATAAATTATTTTCAGGTCCTCTAGATCATGTTGTACATCACGATGGATAATACTAGCTCATGGGTTTTTAGGAGCTATTTGGGCTTCATGGTGGGAAACATATTTACCTTTTGGTACTTGTAGTTTTCCATTCACTTATTATTGTACAATATGAAATTAAATTATTTAACATGGTATTTATTTAAATATTTTTCTAATAAGGTTTTTATTTTTTTATATGTCTTAACAGTTTATCTCGAATGTTCTTTTATTGGGTAATGCCTCTTATATGTTTTCTTATTATACCCTCAATGCCTGTCTTCAACTCGAGACCTACTGGAGGTGGGACTCATACAATCACCATCTCCCTTCCCCTATTTCCATCCAAGTATGGGAATACATTGATGGTATGGGGCCATGATAGGCTTGATTGATCAATCTCGTATAAATAATGGATAGAAGGGGATTACTTTTATAAGGGTGGGAAGGGATGCTTTATGAAATTCTTGAAATATTATAATATAACATGTGTATAACACAGATAAAAATGTTCCAAAATGACATTGATTAGATGATAAGGAGGATATGGTCTTAATATTATCATCCAATTAAATTTACATAGTTTTAGATATGATTTTAAAATTTATTTTTTGGTTCAACCCCTTTGGTAAAGCAACAATACCATTAACTATAGTAATGAATTTTATAATATTAAAGGGTTATACTTTTACATATAAGTTGAAAATTGGATAAAAAATGTACAAGAGATTAAATTTTTCAAAATTTATCACCCTAAATTCCCTCTTGAAATATTTTTATGATTTATTAATAATTTACTAAAATTTTATTTACTATAAAATATAATTAATTTCATATTTGAAATTATCAATTTAGTTTGAAAATAAAGATAAAAATATTGTAATGGAATCAAAATCTAAAACATCAAAAAATCCTTAATTTTTTTAAATGGATTGAAAACGTTCTTATGATACTACAACATAACAATAATATATTTGTTTATTTTTTTTAAAAATCATTCAATTTATTTTTATAATTCTTTCACATGAATAATGTCAGTGTTGCGTATGAATTTTGGATAATTATATCATCAATAAAAATTAAAAATAAATTAAAATGTAAAAAATAAAAAAATGACATTTCCAATAATCATTTATAGTCAAACATAATTCTTTTTCAATATCACAAAATATTAATAATATAAAAATACAGAGAGTGGTATTTTTTATTTTTATTTTTCTGAAAATATTATAAAGCCCAAGATAAATGATAAATAAAAAGGGTGATATTATTGAATTTTAGATGTTTATGGATGAGATATATTCATTAAATTAAATTAAGGAATGTGTTGGAATAAATTTCAATCCTTATCACATTTTATTTAACGCTAATTAACTCATTTTACCTTAACCGTGATAATGAAATTTTACTATGGTTACTATTAATATTGAAAATAAATTAAGTTGACTTTATCACCTAATATTATTTACTTTGATTACAAATATGGAATGAATTTTATCGTTTTCAATTAATTTACACATAATAATAATATTTAAAATTAAACCAACAAAATGTGACAAAAATATATTTTCCAAAAAAATCATTTTTAAGTATATTTTTTTAATACCAAATTAAAATATGATATGTTTTAAAATTACATTAATTTTATATCTTTAAATTAATGAATCTAATAACATTAATCCAAAATAGAATATGGAATTTATGTAATTGAATAGAAAAAAATTCAATAAAAATTAGCATTTTTCATTACTTATTGAAAAATAAAACATCCATTATTTTTTTTAAAATCACCATAGGATAATATTAACATAAAAATTTCAAAAATTAATTTAATTATGTTAAATAAAATTTCTAAAATTTTTATGTATTAACTATATATTTATCTATCAAAAAATGTTATAAACCTGAATTTTTAACAAAATAATTTTTTCATGATAAAATTATTTTACTAAAAATTTAGGTCTTATTTATTAATAATTAATCAATAAATTTATATTTATTGGGTACTTTATGTATATATTACATTATTTTGTTAGTCATATTCATAAAATAATTTGATACTAGGTATTACTAATAATATTTAAATAATAATATTTAATAGTTCATTTAAGCTCATTTTTGGGTGTTGTTTACTCAATAGAACATAGTGTTTTTTTAATTATCAAGATATTATATTCTCAAATAATTTATTAAATTTATTCATCATAATTTAAACTTAATGTTGTTAATCAAGTGATTAAATTTGAAATTACTTTTATTGAAATCCCACATCCTAAATAGGGTTCATGAAATATCCTCTTGAAAGAGGGAAATGGAAATAAGAAGGAAATATTGAATGAGACATACTTAGGTTTATAAATATGAGAACATTAATGGGGTATTAGGGAATGGTGGAAAATTATTATCCAAATAATTATCAATAGTGACAGAGATCATTTATCATATGATCTGAATGGTCAAGAAAAAGTTAATGACTACAAGAACATAAAACAAAGAGGATTGATAAATACCATAAATTCATCAGAAATGAATGTATTAGGAGACATTTTTTTCAAGACCCTTTTCCTATATTTGAGGAATTACACTACCTTCTATACTAAGAACATAAAGAAATATACCTAACTAAAAAGTATAATTTTATCCTTTAATAATATTCCACCACAATCCCATCATTTTCTCCAAATAATGAATAATGAATATGAATTTTTCTTTCATGAAGCACTAAAATAAATTATGAATGTATCATATAATCCATTAAAGGATAACATGGCATTCCTAATATCTTTAGAAATTATGGAAAACCAAAATGGTTAGCATAAGATAAGATAATTCCAAAAATGAATAAACCATGAAAAGAAAAAATTAAATATTAACAAAAATTTCCACAAGAATATCACCCACAGTTTAACTTAGATCTTTTAATAAATAAATAACCATAAAATCCATCACAAAAATATCTTACAATAACAAAATCCAAAAAATTTGAAGGATTTGACCACATATTATTCTGATATTAATTTAACATTTATCCACCATCAACATTAGTGACTCATAAAATCATAAATTGAAAAAATTATATTCCCAAAAAATATAATCTTCAAAATATACTAATCATCTACATAAACAAATTGAATCACCTTAAAGATAAAATGAAATCACATTTTAATTTGATAGAAAATTAAACCTTTATTCGTCAAATGAAAAAAATATCATAGCTAAATGTATTTCCATTTACCTATAGTACCCTTGAAAACTAGATAGGGGATGGGTGAATGAGTGTGTCAAAATTTTCTTCAAAAGTGATGGATCTTGTTCCCATGTTTATAGGAACCTTTTAACCTAGTATGAAATAAATGTTATGTAAATTAAACCATTACATAATGATAGAGAACATTGTGGTTTTACGTGGTTAAATACTAAGAGATAGTCTATGGAGGATATACTAACATTGTTTTGGTCATACCTAAATCCATTAATCTTTAATAGTTTTGGAATAAAAATGTTCAGAGAGAGTCACCCTATGCCAGACACACTTCCATTACAAGATTTTAGGAATAACACACTGCATTCCTTAGAATACTTCCATCAACTCCCGCAAGATTACTCCCTTAGGTGAAGTATTACTCAATTAATCGACATAAAGGTCATATTAATAGATTGGAATTTAAGTCCTTTCCCCTAAGTATCAAAACTATTCTATCACCATATACATAATTTGATTCTCATTGAAAGCACTATTCACTTTAACCTAATATTTAGAATAAATTTTCATGAAGCTCCTTTACAAAGCTCACAAAATTCATGAAGAAATATTTCATTGAAAAGCTCTTTAAGTCATCATAGAATTACTATTCATATTAAAGCACCCATTACTTAGAAGAATTGGAATCATTCTAGACATAACTATTCTTTTCATGATTCTTAAGCTCACATAGAAAGCCATATTTGTGGTGCTCCCAACCTTATTGAACTCAGATCGATTCCATATTTTCTCTGATTATTTTCATGTAGAATAAAGTTGGTGTAGCCTCATATATATAAGACCATTCCTTCATGAAGCTCACATTCCTCTAATTCATTTTTCATGAACCTTTAAAAAAAACTTCACAAAGCTCTTCCATTCATGAATCTTCTGTGAGATTTTTTATAGTCGTGGGGATTACCAACAACTTATCACACGTTCACGATACTCTACTTTTCATAGTCAAAGAGAACACAATCAAACTCTTTAATCTCTATAGCTTCATAAAGATCAACATCTTTGAAACATATTATTTTTGAAACACATTCATTTAACATATTTATGAAGAGTTGATTCCAAAAAACAACGTTTTGTGTTGTTTTCCTCTTACTCCAATTCTTTAGGCCATTTTTTTTCAAACACTGGGAAATGACACCACCTTCAATACTATAGTAAGGTTGCATTATAAGATCACTTTCCATGCAAACACCCTGGTCATCCAATCGTGGATTGATAATAAACATAAACCAGACTCTATTTTTAGCGAAGAAAATACATGGTTACAACATTACCTTAGTCCTATAATGCTCCCAAATATATATTTAAATTCTTTATAAATAACATTAATCATTTAGAACATAATCAATTTATTTTCCCTTAGTTATATACTAAACTTATGTTCAAAAAATACTAACCATTTTACCCCAATTATCCATATTTTCCACAATATAAAAGATAATATTAACCTTATATGTTGTCAATAAAATGAAACTCATGTCCCCGAAGTAAAAGAGATTTATTACTCAAATAACCATTCATTAATAAACAAGTTAATCATTTGTATTAAATATACTGGAAACATCTATTAATATTTAATAAATTCAACAAAGGTACTTTAATCACATAAAAAGAAAAAACAGTATTAATTATTTTAAACTTTTGATTATCCTTAAACCTACCATGACATAATAACTCAGAAATCCGGATATGTAGAACCCAAAAATCATTAAATATTCTTTATAATCCATTAATATTGAATTTAAATCTTATTACATAATACATTCATCCTAAAATAATAAATTTAAATCATTTTTTAATATTCATCAGTATCAAAACATAAGATAAAATATAATCCCTACCTTTCAGATGTCATTCAAAATTTCCTGATATTTAACATTAATAGAATTTATCATTAATAATCACTTATTTTCATAGTTTTGATGATAATTTTCATGATAAATACCCTTAGGATGTAGCACCCTAGGATTTCATAGTACGTTATTTTCTTCAAAGTAATTCAATAACTTTCACTACATGCAACACCGAGTTCTAGCGCACCATGACTTACCAAACAGGCCGTTAAAAAGAGGGTATGAATAATATTAACTGAATTTTGAACTTTATATAATTATTATAATTTTATAATCCATATTATGAGTTTCTTTGACATAATGTAAGAACAAATACATTTTTTCATATAAAAGAAGTATTTTTCAAAAAATTCAATTTTACCGCCTTTTAATGGAGAAGCCTTTTTGAATCCAATATTGGAAACTTTTGTATATTTAATTTGAAAAAATAAACTTCTTATTTATAATCGGGACATAACAATTCAGTTTCAACAAGGTTTTGGTGTTTTTCTGATAACTTTCAAATTTGGGTGAATAGTTAAAAATACTATATTTTAACTAAAAATAACTTTTTTAATCAATATAATTAATATTGTTAAATTATAAATTTTAATGGTTTTTAAGTATAAATAAGTAATATTTTTATCATTTAATACAATTATGGTCATTTTATGTAATTTTACTTTGAAATTGGACATAAACAAGTGCCAAACTTTTGATAGTTATTATTTCTTAAAAATACACCTTTTGGTTTTGACAGCCGGAATTAATTTTAAATTAATAAATTCACCTTTTATGTTTTTAATTTGGTAAAATATACTTCATTATTGAATTCAAAATATCAAAATTATCTTAGGGTGAAATTTTGGTATTTTTCTGAAAACATACAATTTTTGATGAATAGTGAAAACACTAAGTTATAGTTTAAAACCAAATTTTTATTTAAATAATTATTTATATTATTTAAATTTATTTTATGTCAGAATAGATACATAATACCTATATAAGTTAAAATTAATTCATTAGAGTCAGTTTATAATAATTTCAGATATATAATAATTTTATTGAACTTTTCACCGTCTTTTACCCATCTCCTAAGAGAATTTGCAAATTCACATAAAACATAATTTTACTGCTTTTGTGAGTGGATTTTTGAAAATATGAGAGACATGGTTAATAGCAAGGAGTAAAATGTGGTTCAATAAGATAAAAATATTTTTGGTGAATAGTAACTGTTTACTTTTATTTACCATAGTAAAAAGTAAATAGGGTAATTAAGGTTAAAAGTGATATTATTATTACCCAAACACATGTCCTAATTATATTGGATAAGTTTAATTCGACCAAAAACAACCTTAGAAATAAAATATGAACCTCTTTGGTCCACTTGAATTAGATTAGGACATTTATTATTATTTAATTCAAAGAAGAGTTAAAAGAGTTAAAATCAATGTTTAATAACAATTTTTTTTTAAATATATTATTATACATAAGATAAATTCAATTATAAATATTAATTAGAAAGATAAAACGATTTACTACATAATATTATTTTATTTATAATTTTCAGACATTAAAAAATTTAATTTATTTATGACACAATGATAATGCAGTAATTACCTTATTAGTGAAATATTAAACTAATTGATATTATAAATACCCAAATAAATATCATTTGAGACTTTTAATGAATTAAAAAAATTTTATAGGTTATTATGACATGTTAGGTCTGATTAAATGAATTATTTTCGAAGTAATAATACTGTTATAAATTTAGATAAAACAAAATACCAAATAGTGTCAAAATTCACATAAATGACTTTTTAAAACAAATATTATACTAATAATTCATATTACATTCCTAAAAATATAAGGTTAGGAAAAATGACTTATATAATGATAGGTGTATCATTAATAGACCACTTGGGGGTCTCTTGGAAGTATATAGTATGTTTATTAACTATATAATATAAAAATACAAAGTGACATGGTAAGTGTCAAACTATTTAACTAAGAGTTCAATATAAATGATAAGGTTAATATAGTGACCCACACCTATCTAAAACCTATTGGATGAAATTATTTATACCCATCCAAACATTATTCTTTGAATAATCCACTTTTGAGCCATTAGAAACCGAATATGAATTTATTATAAATTAATACTTTAAGTTTTTCCTAAAGATCCCCTCCTCCCCCTTATAAAAGGACACCACTTCTAACCAATTATTCATACCTTCAAAGCCTTTTTTTGGAAAACCTCTGACCAAATACCCTCTCAAATATCATCCCTTAATACTAGTGTCCTTCCCTTAGTTAGAAAGGCAACTTAAGGATCCCTTTTGATTAAATCAATAGGAAGAACCCGAAGAAGAGGTAATAATTTCACCACCCTCTTTCAAGTTCCTTTATTCTTCAACTTATTCTTTCATTGTTACTTCCATTATAAAACAATAACTACAGTATCTTCTATATAATGTGATTTTATTAAAAATATGGTACAACCATATTCATTATTATCTCCATCCTTTGAATGACATGTCACCATACGTGCGTACGTACGACTTACCGTCTCCACATCATGGTGTAATTGTTATTAAAAACATTATTATTTGGATGGGTATGATATTGATGTGTAATTGAATTAAATAATAAATAAAAAATTATAATGATTCTGTATATATGATATAACTTTCAATTATATATTATTTTAATATCAAAAGAATGATATTGTCGCTCGTGCGTACGTACGGACTACCGTCTCCACGAACACGATGAGATTCATTCCCCATTGTATCCATTCAAGTATAATTATCATTTGATGATTAAAAATAATTATTAAGGACTTGATATAATTTTGGATTTTAATAAGATACAACCTATCCACAACAAAGATGGATTATGTAACAAAACATATTAAAGAAAATGAGTAAGTTAACACCCAAAATGACGATAATACTAAGATATTATTAAAAAATCAATGTTAAAAGATCATATATGATATCATAATTATGTATATGGTTATTGTATAATTTAATAACAATGTTTTAAATATTATATAGGAGATTAACATACCATCGACTAAGGAAAAGTACAAGGTAAGGGTTTATTTCACAATCCCTTCATTATCCGATGTTGTTTATACGTAATTATCTAATGGGACCTCTTTATCATCCATATCCATGTTCTTAAAAAAGTATTCCAAAACATTTTTAATATTTACTAGACTATGTGTTAAAGTCATTTATACCATTTTTTGAATTTTTATAAAATGGTTTGAGAGGAATCTTTCTGTCATTTTCCAAATAAGGTCCCTTTTAACCCTTTTGATAGAATTAAGGTAAGAATGTCTTTTTTAACTTATAAAAAGGGTGCGGCGATTTTCCAACATTATAAAATCATAGAAGCTTCCCGTACAAGATTATAAGAATATTTTTCAAATTAAATGTTTTCTTTTAGAATGATGTGACTTTTAACTGATTTCAAAAAAAAGAGATATTTCTCTCAAATAGTTTTGATTTAATCTATGTCAACATACTTTGATGGATTTTAAGCTTATATGATGTTGATTTATTATGATAAAAACATTCATATTATATTGAATGTTGTGTGATATGTTTGACTGTGGATTTCTTGTTTTTATACCATTCATGGTTTATGGAGAATGTATTGACATTTTGTATGCTAGTTTTAATACGAATTTTTATGTTATGTTTAAACCTATTCATATGAGGAATGAATTGGACTTAATAAGTGACGGGTGGAGCCTGATATAGCTACTCGATGCATCATTATGTCTCATGAGACAAACTTTTGTCTTGACATAATGCCTTGACAAAATATTATTTTTAGTCCTGGCACAAGGCCTTGACAATGTGGTCATGATAGTCTGGAATTATGCATTAAAACATTATGAATGTGGTTATTTATATTGGTTGTGACTATTAGACTAGTAGAATATCAAGGTGAATAAGTAAATGGAATTATTTCATTTTATTTTTTTCCATATTATGCTAAAGTTCATGTTTAAAAGGATTTTGTTTTAGTTATACATTGCCTTAAATGTTTATGCTTATTTATGAAAGTTTCCTCTATATTGTTATCCTTACTGGGCATCTGAGCTCACTCCTTTCTATGTTTTATTTTTCAAAGGATGTGTAGAAGTATTTTCTGAATGACCTGCAAGGATAGTGTGAGGGGATATGAGTGTGGTCTATGGAGACAATATATTTTTTTTATTTTTTCATTTTATCATGTAATGTAAGACATATGAAAGTATCTAGTGATTCCAAGGAAACTAAACTAATCGTTCTTTCAAGACTTGATCTTTTGTGATCATGCCAATGATATTTAATAATGCACCGACTCTGGGTAACTCGGGTCGAGGCGTTATAGTTGGTATCAAATGAAGTTTAATACAAACCTTGAAAGCTAGATTTAGATAAACTCTGATTTGTGCACATAGATCTAAGATAGACTTTGAGGATTAGTATAGAAGAACTTCCTAGAATTTTGGTATTGTAGAGATTTTGTGAGTTTTCCAAGCAATACATCCCTGTATGGATACGAGCAGGTAGAGGCGGCTCTGGCACAGATGTGCCTAGTGGTAAAACCCGAAAACACCGCTTTGATCTAGACTCGAACAAGAACTGGTGCACGATAACGGGTCTTACAGCACTCTTGGTTACGACACTCCCGGGGGATATGATTTGGATAATTCCCATTTTCATTAGAAACCATTATGAAGGGTTTATGAGTATATACTTACTCAAAGAAAACATTTTTATTATGGATTATATTCATAAACTTTTCAGTCTGTGTTAGGTATTTTACAAGCCTGGAATTTTTCATTACAATTCATAAACTGACCTAGTGTATTCCATTGTATAAAAATGGCACCGAGTAGAAGGAATGTGAACTCCAGAAATACATATTATCCAAATATAAAGAAGGATCATATCTTTCACGATATTAATCCAACATTCATAAGGGAAATAGTCTCCCATGTATTTTCAACATACGAAGAAATAATATCACGTGTTAATAAGATAAGTAAAGAATTCTCCGAGTCCTATGGCTTTGAAGGGAAGGAAGAGAAGAAAAGGATGGAAGAGATAGAGATGGATAAAGGGAATAGGGAAAAGAATAATTTTCCCATATGTGATAACTCTGGGAATAAACACCCTGGAACTTTCCTAAATGGAATGGGAGTTTGTTATAAGTGTGGAGAAAAAGGACACCATATATGTGACTGCAAGGGTAAAAAAAAGGTTTCAAATGTACAATGCTTCATCTGTAAGGAGTTGGGACACTACGCGAACCAATTTCCAAATCATCAAAGTATACCCCAAATGATGATATTGGATAATAATGAAGTTATGATACTACCACAGACGAGGAGGAATTATTAGAGTTCTTATGTTGTTATTAGAGAATTATGTCATTTGAGTGTTGTATCAACACTGTACTGGTTATAATAATTATGGAGTATATAAGGATTGTACTATAGTACTACTTCATTAAGGACTTGAGATTGTGTGGAACCAAGAAAATGACTCAATAATAGGTTAAATGTTTGGAAAATATATAGTTGAGAGAAATATAAACCATAATATGGTTCTGATACCGAGGTAGTGATTTTGGAATAATACATGATTGATTTGGATAAATTATATTGGATATTATTGACTACCTTAAAACTGAATAATGATTTGTATATTCCATCATTGTTGAAGTTTACAACATTTATGGATAGAAGTATTATATCCAGTATTCTATAAGAAATAAGGGATCATTAATGTAATCAATAAGGTTTTATGGTAATTTAGATTTTTTTAGTGTTTTAAAAAATACATGATGAAGGTGTTCACATGTTATTACGAGGAAAAAAGGATCTTTATTATGTTTAACATTCGTATAAATTTTGGACTGTGAGTTTGGATAGAATTATTTTGGACAATTCTAGTTTGATATTATTTTTGGATTTCCATAAAAGGACAACCCAGAGGTCGGGCGGCAACCTGTCGCGTCCGGCAAGGCTGTGAGACATGAATCCGCAACCGAAGGGCAACAAGTGTGTATCACCTACAATTGGCCCATGTGATCTCCTGGATTGAATAATGTAGTTTAAAAAAAAATTCCGCTAGATTAATTATAAATTCATTTTTTGAACCCTATATGAATAGGATAAATAGAATATTATTTTTAAGTTCTATTATCTTTTAGAGTGAAAGATGAGTTTTTGGTAGAAATTAGTTAAAGGATGGGACTCTACTTATCAAGTATATATTTTTCTTCTTCTCTTATTCTATGAAGAATTTAATTCTTATAATTTAGGGAAGGGATCTTAAAACAAAAAATGTGTTATCCTAATACCATATGTCTTGTTGAACCGATGGTATTTTAAATCATCAAATATTGATGAATTTAAGGCCCTCAATTTTACACTTGTTTGTGATTGATGGATTCAATAACTACCTAAAAATATTTACATTTTACCTCCAATTATATTCCACTAATTTCCACCAATGTTCTTCTAATCGAGATCATAATTTGGTGGTGACCCTTTCATTTCCCTTTTCCTCTTATTAAGACTAAATTTTATTTACCTAATTTCCAATGTCGGTTTTCCCAAAGGTATTTTCTATTTTCAGCCTTTTATTTTCTAAAAATAATTTCAAATTTCAAGAATGCAATTTATTGAAGGAGGGAAGAATGTAACACCTCCAGATTTCATATTATTTTATTTCTTCAAAGTAATTCATTAACTTTCACAACACGCTACACCGAGTTCTAGCGCACCATGACTTACCAAAAAAGCTGTTCAAAAGAGGTTATAAAAAATATTAACTAAATTTTGAACTTTATATAATCCTTATAATTTTAGAATCAATATTATGAGTTTCTTAGACATAATCTAAGAACAAATAAATTTTTTTCAGATAAAAGAAGTATTTTTCAAAAAATGAAATTTTACATCCTTTTAACAGTGAAGCCTTTTTAAATAAAATATATTAAACTTTTATATCTTCAATTTGACAAAAAAAACCTCTTATTTAGAATCAGTACATTAAAATTTAGTTTCAATAAAGTTTTTGTGTTTTTCTGAAAACTTTCATATTTGGGTGAACAGTGAAAAATACTATATTTTAACTGAAAACAACTTTTTTAATCAAAATAATTTATATTGTTAAATTATAAATTTTAATGGTTTGGAAGTATAAATAGATTATATATTCACCATTTAATCCAATTATGGTCATTTTTTGTAATTTCACTTTGAAATTGGACATAAACTAGTGTCAAACTTTTGATAGTTATTATTTCTTAAAAATACGCATTTTTGTTTTGACAGTGGAAATTAATTTTAAATTAATAAATGAAAATTTTATGTTTTGAATTTTGTAAAATAGACTTCATTATTTAATTTGGAATATCAAAATTATATTAGGGTAAAATTTTGGTATTTTTTTGAAAACTTTCAATTTTTGATGAATAGTGGAAAACACTAAGTTATAATTTAAAACTGATTTTTTATTTAAATAATTATTTATTTTTTAAAATTTATTTTAGGTCAAAATAGATACATTATTCTTATATATTTTCAATTTAATTCATTGGAGTTAGTTTATAATAATTTCCGATATATAAAAATTTTGTTGTACTTTTCACCGTCTTTTACCCATCTCCTAAGCGAATTTGTAAATTCCCATAAAACATAATTTTACCACTTCTTTGAGTGAAATTTCAAAAATCTGAGAGACACAGTTAATATCAAGGTGTAAAATGTGGTTCAATAAGATAAAAATATTTTTGGTGAATAGTAACTTTTTACTTTTATCTACCACGGTAAAAGGTGAATAGGGTAATTAAGGGTAAAAATGATATTATTATTTTCCGAACACAAGTTCTAATTCTATTGGATAAGTATAATTCGACCAAAAAAAACCTTAGGAATAAAATATGAACCCATTTGTTCCACTTTAATTAGATTAGGATATTTATTATTACTTAATTCCAAGAAGTGTTAAAAGAGTTAAAATCAAAGTTTTATAACTAATTTTTTTTAATATATGGTTATACATAAGATAAATTTGATTATAAGTATTCATTAGAAATATAAAAATATTACCATCATAATGATATTTTATTTATAATTTATAGACATTAAATAATTTAATTTATTTATGATACAATGATAATGCAGTAATTACCTTATTAGTGAAATATTAAACTAATTGATATTATAAATACCCAAATAAATATAATTTGAGACTTTTAATGAATAAAAAAATTTTATAGGTTAATTTTATATGTTTGGGTTGATTAAATTAATTAGGTTCAAAGTAATAATACTGTTATGAATTTAGCAAAAAAAATACCAAATAGTGTCAAAATTGACATTAATGACTTTTTAAAACGAATATTATTTTTTAATTGATATTATATTTTTCAAAGTATAAGGTTCTACCAAATGACTTATATAATGATAGGTGTATCATTAATAGAACACTTGGGGGTCTCTTGGAAGTATATATTAATTTTATTAACTATATAATATAAAAATAAAAAGTGACATGGTAAGTGTCAAACTATTTAACTAAGAGTAAAATATAAATGATAAGGTTAATATAGTGACCAAACCTGTATAAAATATTTTTTATGAAAGTATTTAGACCCATACCCACCTTAGAATTTGTATAATCCACTTTGGAGCCATTAGAAACTGAATATGAATTTATTATAAATTATTACTTTAAGTTTTTCCTAAAGAACCCCTCCTCCCCCTTATAAAAGTACACCACTTCTATCCAATTCTTCATTCCTTGAAAGCCTTTTGTTTCGGCCAAACTCTACCCAAATACCCTCTACACTATCCTGAATTAATCCTAAAGGCCTTACTTTAGTCATAAATCCAACTTAAGGAGCCCTTTTGATAAAATCAAAAGGAAGAACCTGAAGAAGAGGTAATAATTTCACCACCCTCTTTCAAGTTACTTTCTTCTTCAACTTCTTCATTATTTGTTATTTACATTCTAAAACAATAACTCCAGTATATTCTATATAATTTGATGTTATTATAAATATGGTACAACCATATTCAGTATTCTATTCATCCTTTGAAAGACATGTCACTATACATGCGTACATACGACTTACCCTCTCCACGTCGTGGTGTAATTGTTATTCAAAACATTATATTTTTGGATGGGTATGATATTGATGTGTAATTGAAGTAAATAATAAATATAAAATTATAATGATTCTGTATATATGATATACCATCTAGTTATATATTATTTTAATATCAAAAGAATGATATTGTCGCTCGTGCGTACGTACGGACTACCGTCTCCACGAACGCGATGAGATTCATTCCCCATCATATCCATTCAAGTATAATTGTCATTTTATGATTAAAAATAATGTTTAAGGACATTATATAATTCTGGATATGAATAAGATACAACATATTCAAAAAAAAACACGGCTTATGAAACAAAACATATTAAAGAAAACGAGTAAGTTAACACCCAAAACGACGATAATACTAAGATATTATTAAAAAAGCAATGTTAAAATATCATATATGATATCATAATTATGTATATGGTTCTTGTATAATTTAATAACAATTTTGTAACTATTATATAGAAGGTTAACATATCATCGACTAAGGAAAAGTACAAGGTAAGGGTTTATTTCACAATATCTTTATTAACCGAGGTTGTTTATACGTAATTATCTACTGGGACCTCTTTATCATCCACATCCATGTTCTTAAAAAAGTATTTCAAAACAATTTTAGTATTTACTAGACTATGGGTTAAATTCATTTATACCTTTGTTTGAATTTTTATAAAATGGATTGAAATGAATCTTTCTGTCGTTTTCCAAAAGATGTCATTTTTAACATTTTCGACAAAATTAAGGTAAGAATGTCTTTTTTAACTTATACGGTGCGTGTGGCTATTTTACACCATTATTAAATCATAGAAGCTTCCCTTAGAAACTTATACTAATATTTTCAAAGTAAATGTTTTCTGTTATAATCATGTGACTTTTAAATGATTTCAGAAAAGGGATATTTCTCTCAAATAGTTTTGATTCCATCTATCTCAACATACTTTGATGGATTTAAACTTATTTGATGTTTAGTTATTATAATACAAAACTTCCATATTGTATTGAATTTTTTGTGATATGTTTGACTGTGGATGTGTTATTTTTATACCATTCATGGTTTATGGAGAAAGTATTGACATTTTATATGCTAGTTTTAATATGAAAGTTTATGTTATTTTTAAACCGATTCATATGAAGAATACATTTGACTTAATAAGTGATGGGTGGAGCCTGCTATAGATCTTCGATGCATCGGTAGGTCTCTTAAGACAAACTACTATCTTGGCACAAGGCCCTGACAAAATCTTATTTTTATCCTTGGCACGAGGCCTTGACTATGTGGTTATGATAGTCTAGAATTATGCATTCCAACATTATGAAAGTGGTTATTGATATTGCATGTGATTATTCGACTAGTAGAATATCCATGTGAATAATTAAATGGAATTATTTCATTTTATTTTTTCCATATTATGTTGAAGTTCATGTTTAAAAGGATATTTTTTTAGTTATACATTGCCTTAAATGTTTATGCTTATTTATTAATGTTTCCACTATACTGTTATCATTACTGGGCATCTGAGCTCACCCCTTTCTATGTTTTATTTTTCCCAGTATGTGAAGAACTATTTTATGAATGACCTATAGGGATAGTATGAGGGTATATGAGTGTAGTCTATGGAGACAATATTTTGTTGTAGTTTTTTATTTTATCATTTAATGTAAGACATTTGAATGTATTTAGTGATTTCAAGGATACTAAACTAATCGGTATTTCGAGACTTGTTCTTTTGTGATCATGCCAATGATATGTAATAATGCACTGACTCTGGGTAACTGGGGTCAGGGTGTTACATATGAAATTTATTTTCATAATTTACATACTCCCTATAATTAAAAAAATTCAATTTATACCTTTGGAATAATATTATCCCCATTTATACTATTAACTAAAGTATTTATTTTTCCACAAAACACAATTTGTTATTCTATCCTATACCATATACAAAACTGATTTCTTTTATTTTAAGACATTTTCCTAGGTGATTCATCCTATATTATAATAACATATGTTGTTGTATCATTTTAACATTATGATATTTATCAAATAAATATTCTTTTAACTTTATTATCCGATAATTTTGTTCATTAGGAATCTCACATTGGTTTAGGTTAATAATCATAACTTGGGATAAGTAGTTACGACAATGATAATAGTTCTCACTGCATATCTCATTCCATTAGTTTTCTCATTTTGAAAGCTACCAAATTCGTTTTCACATCCATTTTTAATTTGGTTCCAATTTTTTCTATCCATTCATTACAAGAAAAATGGTTTGTGTTATCATAACATTAAAATTATAATAAACCATCTAGTGAAGAGTATAAACAATAAGATATCATTAACCATGTCATCACCTATTCAAAAAATTAAATTTATTCAAAATAACCATAATTATCCCTCACATACTAACTATTTTTGTTATATTGGACATGTAACTTATCCTCAAATAAAAACATAACTTCAAATGTTATCTATGAATTTACTCTGATAAAAACTGTATGGTCCTAAACATTAAAAAATCTGTAAATTGAATCTTTAGAAAATAATACTGATTGAAAATAATTTTTTTACTATTATCATAAACACCTATTTTATGGTATGAGGGGAACCCAACATGACATCGAGGACATAAAACAATAACTTCACCATGGTCCAAGAGCTCAAGGCCAAAAACAATTCATTCACTATGAAGAAAAGCTCTTACCTAACATCAGAAACATGAAGACCAACTTCCACCTTCATATCACAGCTCAGCAAGATGTCCCGTGGATGAAAGAACGAGCCTGGTACCGATGGAAATTCCATACCCTCTCAAACATTAGAATCTGAATAGCTATTCTAGGTGGAAAATCTATTCTCTCAACCACATCTAGATTAGTCTTACATAGATTAACAGGTTTCAAAGTCCCTCAAATGATAATTATAGGGAAAAAAAGAAAACACCTCCACAAAAATCATTCCAGGAAGTTGAAAATCTGAAACAACAAACATCAAACGTTCGAAAACTCAAAAATACCTCTTCACCATGAAGCCTTCAAGAGAAAACTGCACCAACACCAAGGATAACATTCCGGATAAACCCTGCTGTACTGTCTCCCAGTGCCACCGAAACCATAGAAGTAATGGAAGACGAACCAATGAATGTGAAGCTGAGCCATTTTCACCTAGGACTGAATGGTCCAACACCATACTAGGGAAAAATAACCGATGAAGGGGATCAGTCCACTATTAATAAGAAACGATGCTCTAGGCATGGATCTTATAAGAACAAAACCACAAACGCAACCTCATCAGAGTCCGAAGCGGGCCATGAGAGGTGGGGGAGATCACCATAAAGAGACACTAGAGATGTCAAAATCAATAGTCCTTCAAATGAGTCACCAATTCCAAAACCATAAAAAATGAAACACATACTTCCAGACCTGAAAACCCACCACATAAATCAGAACAAAAAAATACACCCCCTCTGAGCCACTCTATAACCAACCCCAATGCTGAGAAAAGAACCTGAAGCATGATATAACCATCGTCACGCGGCACCGATGCCAAGATGAGAACCCAAAGTCAGACAATCCATCACCGAGATAAGATGCTAAAGCCAGAGTCTCTAAGCCATGAACACAAAGCATGACCACGCTGAAGTTGAAACTAAGATGAGACGACACCGATATGAGATCCCGAAGCCGGAAGGCACACAAGCCATTTCCAAGCCGTGATCCCGATGTCTTATAATGCCATATCCATTATCGAGCCACGCTGACACCGCATCGAGAACATAACATCGATGCCAATCCAACCTAGCCAACCATGGGAGAGGAGGAGACTCTATGGAGATAAAACCCTAGGCACACACGATGGGGGATGAAGCTGCCACTCAGAGTCCCATGGAATAATATCATAGAATTATCTAGAAAATAATACTATTTCTTTTATTTAGGGGATCATTTTGGTTGATAGTTATTGAGAATTAGAAAATAACACTTTGAGAAAGTCCTATATATTAAAAATTGTATACTTCCACTATGAGTATGTATTTTCAAAATTTAAATGTTTGGTATTGAAATATGATTTGTTTTAATTAAAAATAATCCTGAATTTCATCTTGACTTATTATTTATTTTCAATCATCCATAAACCATATGAAAAAATTTAAAATGTTGTATTTTTAATAAAATCATACAAAGGGGCTTATATAAAATAATGAAAAAAACCACTTATTACATTTTAAAACTATGGGATCATAAAAGTATTTCCCCTTATTATAATAAATATTTGAAAACAAATAATTATTTACTTACACATGAAATCATATTTACTTCCCATATTAATTAATATAAAAATTTTACTTGAAAACATAAATGAGAAATCATAATCTTGAGGGTATCTTAGAAAACATGATAATCCATGATTTTGTTTCAAAAAAAATATTTTTACCTAAAATTCCATATTCATTAATTTTTTTAAAAAGTATCATTATAGTACATTTTTAAATCAAACTATTTCCATGAAAAATATTTACCTTGATTAACAAATTCATATCGTTTCCTTGGTACATTAACTTCATATAACCCTTAAAAGATGCCTTACATGTGGAATAAACAATACTATAAACTTCTAACATAATACCATGAACAACACAATCACTACCCAATGCATTGGAGGGATATACTAGACACACCCAATAATAACAATCTTATAAAAACCATAAAATATATAAAATATTTATAATCTTTTATTTCCATTATCAAACTAATAAAATCAATTTTCAACCAATAATAAAAATACTTTTAGATATTCGTATATCCAATTGTTTTAAAACTAGGTTTTCAAAGATGAAATTTCTAGAACCAAGGGATTAATGTTTTTTAATTGAATAAAAAATGGTTGATTATAACGTAATCCAAACATCAAAAAATTTCTATGGTAGTTGGAATGACTATTGATTATGTATATGTTAAATTATAACATTCATTTTTTCCTTTTGTAATGAATGTCAAAATGTTCAATATAAAATATGTAAAAAGTTTCATTTTGAAAATATTTGAAAGACTATAAAAAGGAGACCTAAAATTTATTTTATAATTCATTTGTTTCCACACATATATATAGACATATAAAAATTATTTATATATATATATACATAGAAGAAAATGATTTATAATACAATTATTTAAAAAAATTAAAAATAATTTTTTAATTAAAAGAGTCTCTCACCTCAGGTTTGAATCGTCACATACATTACTTATTTTTCAAAAAAATAAACATATGAGTATTATTTAATACCTTAAGAATATATTTCATTTTTTATTCCTTTTATTTTATTTTTTACCAAGTTATATAATTTTATATATTATTTTATTTTATTATTGGTTATTTTGATGATAATCGACTCATATGTCTGAAATTGTTTTGGTAGATTAACTATGGTGAAATAGGACATTATTCAAAAACATTGTAATTATAATCCTTAAATAAGAATTATTATTATAAATAAACTATTATTTTAATAATAACCATGAATTATTGTTATAAAAAATGACCTACATTACAATCTAGGAGGCAGTATGTAATATGTTCACATGAGTAACGTTTCCATTTTTCGATGATCATGATCAAAATAAGTTAAGTATATTTTATCTTTATATATTTATCCATACAACGGCTGGAAGGACTTCAAAATTTTTATTATAACAAATCCCCCTTTTAATGGAATAAGAGGGAAACCCAAACTTACATCATGAAAATAAGACACAAATCATGACTCGAAGGTCTTAGAGATTAAAACCAGACTACACCATGGAGATGCCCCTCCCTAGAATTTTAACATGATGAAGCTCCCCAACTTTGCATGGATGTTCGGCAAGCTAGTGTCATGCATCAAAGAACAAGACCGATCCAATGGCTGATATCAATATCCATAAATCTCTGCAAAGATAAACTGCATACGCTTAATCCTCCTATAGAGCTGTTCCATGTTGGAAAGATTGCTACATCACCATTACATTCTTGTACAAATACAAAATAATCAAATTAATATGATATTCAACACTAAAGGAGTAAATAAGTCATGGATCCCTCACTTCCAATGAAACCAAAAAACAATAACCACCTTCAACAATCCATACACAAGAATATCATCATAATAATTGGTGCCGGAACTGAAGCCAGAAGAACCCCTTCAGATCCACGAGATACCCTTTACACCACAACCGTAGTCACCCAAGGAGGAAGATGAACCATAAAGTGTGAAGCCCGTTCTTCATCACCTTAGACTGGAAGAACCAACAAAACCTTGAGGGAAGGGAACCGTTGAGGGGATCTAAATGAATCTGAGTCTGCAATGCCACTGTAGGATGAAGCCAGGTAGATCAAGACCATAGAAAGACCCTCACTAGATTCCGAATCGGACAACCTGTATAAAGAAAAAGGACCATGAGGAAGAATAGGTGATCACTAGAGACAATGAAACCACAAAAACACCTATAGAGCCACTTGACACAAAAACATCAGAACACACCTAAAATCAATAAAACCCCCAAAACCCTCCCCCCTTCATGCCACACCGGGCCGACGCTGAGCCGTACCGGTCACCCACAAATACCGAACCAGAATCCACCAATGAGACACCACCTAGATGTAGGGCCTCACCCACCAGATCTATCACCCACTGGGATGTTATAGAACAATTAATTCCACCACTCCAGATGCGATGAAGCCAAACCTCCACCACAAAACACGCTGAGGTGGTAATACACTATACATAAAAATGATGGATTTAATTCCTATTTGATTGAGTTAGAAGATGGATATAGTTTATTAAATTAACATAACAACATAAATTTATATTTATATTAATGGTGTTTTTATTTCAGAATTATTTAAGAACATTTAAAGGAGGTAGAAGATGAAATAAATTGAAAGAGTTGGGGTTGGATGACTACCACTTTTTCAAGGGACCTCCTTTATATACATTATCAAGGACCATTGGAATTGTCCTTTAATAAGAAATGAAACTATAATTATTGGATTGGTAATTTTATAATATATTTGGGAAAGGGTTAGTTGAGATAGATCACTCAATGTGGTCTAAATAATATAGAGAAGTGGAGTCCTTTTATAAGTGAGGGAAGGGGTGGTTTTTCAAAATAATGAAATTTTTTAATATAATATATGTATAAATAATTTACAATAGATCTAAAATGAAATGGAATATATGATAATTAATATATAGTGTTTATAAAATCATAAAATAAATTTTTTACTGGTTTATATATTAATTTAAACCCCATATTTTGGTTTTACTCCATAGTTAACCAATTTTAACCTTAATCATTAAAATGATTTTTTCAAAATTTAAGGGTTATAATTTTACATATAATGTAAAAATTGTATCTTTAATTCCAATATGATAAAATTTTAGAGTATTTATCTTCCTAATTTTCATATTTTAATATTTTTATGATTTATTAAATATTTAACAAAATTTTATTTAATATAAAATAACATTAATTCTATTTTTAAAATTTTAATTTAGTTTGACCTTAAAGAGAAAAAGATAATAATCGGTTTATAGTATAAAAATTTCAAACATCCTCTAATATGATATATTTTTCTAAGAATTTATTTTTAATCTATAAATTTCACAAATAATATATCATTTTTATTTATTAAGATGAATTCTAGATTTTTGTACTGCATACAAAATCACTATTTTGAAATCACTAAATATTAAAAATTAGTTTATGTGATAAGGAGATAATTTATCTGCTAAAAAAATCTTTATAACCAAACACTACTTTATGTTTTTATTAATTTCTAAAAATATTAAAAATAATAAAAGAAAGAGGGTGATATTTTTTGATTTTATACTGAAAATATTTAATGGTCAAAATAATAGCTAAAGGAAAGAAAGTTCATATTTTAATGTTTTTTGTTATTATGAAAAAATTGAATCGTATAATGAAATTAAGTCATGTTTTTAATGATTTTTAAGCCGCATCACATTATTTTTAACCCACAATAACACATTTTACCTTTACTATAGAAACAAAAATATAATACTGTTACTCCTATTATTGACCAAGAATTAAGAAGAACATATTAAAAAATATTATCTATTCTTATTGAAAATAAAGAATCCATTTTATCATATTAAATTAAAATTTTTGGTAGAATTTATCTTAAAATTAAGCCCAGAAAATTCAATAAAAAGTTATCTAAAAAAATGCCTTTTTTATGTGTAAAAATGTTTTCATACCAAATTCACATATAATGTCAATACTATTAGCTTTTATATGAATAAATTTAATCAAAATTATCCAACTATATTTTAAAACAAATATAAAATGTAACGTGACTTTGTATGTTTAACACCCGTAGTTTTTTTGAAATGTTTTTTAAAAATAAATTTAATTTCCCCAATAGCTTTATCTATATGCAACACTAAGTAATAAAAAAACCAAATATACTATTTCTATTACTATTTATCATGGTTGTTATTAACTATATGATAAATATAGTGGTAATAGGAATAAAAAATTTTAATTATTAATTATAATGGTTTTATATAAGTAAATAAAGTTTACAAAAATTAGTTAGCTTTTGGTAATACGTTTATATGTTTCGTAAATAATATTTTCTTAAAAAATGAATTTATTTCATTTTGTGAAAAAATAATAAACTTCATTTTTAAATATTTTAGAAAATTTATTTGAAAAAAATAATCTTCATTTTTGGAATAATCTTGTAAAAATTAACATACGGGGTATTTTTTGGATTTTTCTGAAAAGATTAATTTTTCGATGAACATGGAAAAATACTAGTTTTTAATGAATATTGAATTTTAATTTAAATAGTTGTTATAAAATAGTTTTAAAAATGAAATATTTTCAAATATATTATAATTAAACTAATATAGATCATTGGAATTAATTTAATATTGAGGTTTGATAGTTTTTAATCTTTGGAATCTGTTTCCTTTAGAAAATTTATTTTTAATACCATATGTGGGTTTAATTTATATTTAAATTATTCCATTTATATGATTTAAATTTGAAAAAATGGATTCCATATTTCAAATAAGTATAATGAGTATTATTTAATAAGTTAAACTTAATTTCTGAGAATAATGAATAGTGAATATAGTAAAAATTAATTACCACAGTTAAGGTTAAAACATGTTTACTAGGGTGCTAAAATAAAACGATAATGGCTAAAACGACCTTGAAACATAAAAAACCCATCTTATAGTAATATTTAGACCTTAAAATCTATAATTTTATACAATGAATCATTTTCAATCATTTAACCTTGTTAAAAAGATGGATACACTTTATTACATCAAAACAATCCATATGTATCCGCTCCCCCACATATAAATGGACACCCATATTCTATCCACTTAACATTTACAATACCCTTTGGTTCATTAAATAAATAAATAATTAAATTACTTAATTACATATTATAATTCTATTGGACTTATTTTTATTCGTAAACCCTCTTATTAAGGCTTTATATATAAACCTAAATAGGCTCTCTAAAGATGTAAAATTCTTAAACATGTCTTTTTTGTTTTATTTCACCACCAAATTACTTAAAATATTATTAAACCATGATAAAATAATAACCTCAGTATATTTAATATTAGTTTATCTTATTATTTTAATTTCATGAATAAATATATATTTTTATCTTCTCTTAAATAGAAAATGAAATCATCTATAATGTGTATGGTGAACTACCACATCACGAATCAATGTTATTCCTTTTCCATCACCACTTATCACAGATGGATAAAGTGATAAATTTATTATTTATATTTTATATTTATCATTTTCTAATTCCAATTTAATCATGATATCATATATTAATTCTTACTTTCTATTTCACATGGATACGATAACATCACTCATGTGGATGACAAACTAGCGACTCGCGAAGCAAAGTGATTCATTTTTCACTAACTCTTTACGAGAGAGGTATTAAGGATAAAATTAATGAATATATACGATATATATGAAATAAAAATTGATTTTTAATAGTCATATATTATTTAACTTTCTTTCCTTTATTCTATCAAGAAAATGGAAACAACTTTTATGTGTATGTACGAATTACCATATCCAGGAATAGTGTAACTCATTTTCTATCACTAACTTTTATAGATTAATATAAATACATATATAATGAATAAATATTAAATTTATAAAATTGTTAATAATATGGAGATAATTTTACTATGATCAATGTAAAATGATCGAAAATACTAAATCAAAACATACATAAAAAGGAAAGAAATTATTACCTGAAACGTGATTTTTAACAAGGAATTGTTAATAAATAGATAAAAAAGGTCATTAGTAAATCATATATGTTATGATACATATGATTATGGTTCTATAATATATGTAAAATAAAATAATATTTACTAAAAATGAGGTTTTCATGTGTACGAATGATGTCAAAACTTAACTTTAGGGATTTCCGTGTCACATTTATTTTATTCGAGACACATTCCGCATTCACCACCAGTTTCTTTTATGTGGTGTATATACTAAAAATGATTGTATTTTCTGATTATAAACCTCAAAAATTATGTGGATTTACATATTTAATTGATTATATTTTTTTCTTGGGGATTATGATTAAAAAGTTACCAATGAAATACTGTATTTTTGTCTGAATTTGTTTTCTTTAGGGCATAATTTACATTATGAACTGATATACTTTATTGAGGTGTATATAATTTCCCTATGAAAATAAATATCACGAATTTATTTATTGTCATGATATATTATTTCTCATTTAATCTCATTCTATCATGGGGCTTACAATTTAATGTTACAAATGTGGTAAGGATTTTACGATACATTCTCAATGTTTATCAGGATTGTTTATGATTATGCATATGATAATGAACTACTATGATATATATCTCATAAAACTCATGATGTTTTCTCTCTTCTAGTTATTTATTGATAATACAAGTTTTCCCATAATTTTACTCTCTTTATGTACTCAATATTTTAAAAGAATATTTTGAATTTGAATCATATTTATTTATCTATTTGTTCAAAAATTATTTTTCATCTATATCAATATTTTGTAATTTTTTTTACAAGTATTTATTAAATATATTTTTATCCATTTTTGGATTTTTTAAAAAGTTTTTTTGAAAGGGATCTTTGTATTAAAATGTTCGACATGAACTGAATTTCATACCAGCATGAATAAAAAAAGTTCTAAATATTCCTTTATTAGTTTTAATGGTTATTTTCAAGTAAAAGTTTTTTTAAAATGTTTTAGGTTTTAAAGGAATTTTTTTTCACTGTGAAAATGATATTTTCCTTAAAAAAATTCAAATGTTTTGGAGGTTTCATTTCTAACATTCTAAGTTTATTTTTAAAGAATCATATTTTGAAAATCATTTATAATTTTTTAGATTTAAAAAGTGTTTTTCAAATTATAAAGGTTATTTTACATAATAAATGTTCCATGTGATATTTGCAAATCATTTTATATCAAAGATGAGATCCTTTTATGTTACTTTTGTTTTACTAGGGGTATGATCCAAAGTTACCAGCATTATTTCATTTATAAATGGTTTATTATTCTGATGACAAAGGTTTTACAAAACCCCTTTCTCTTCCAAGTGATATACCCTGGAAAATTATTTTGGAAACAACTTACATTTAAAATTGTTATGCTATGGTAAAATAATGACTTGATTATGAGAACTATTGGTTTTAAATTGTTTATGATATGATAAAACATTTAAAAAAACCATTTCTTTTCATGGGTTAGGATATGATAAATTTTTTATGATATTTTGGGATACTTATGCATGATTTTAATTATGTGATGAGTTGGTTCAATATCTCGCTCCAATGAATTGGGTAAAGATTGATTTCTTATGAGACAAATATGACTAGAATATGATGTAAACCTAGTTCAGTAATTATAATTGTCTTCTAAGATAGTCTTAAGTGTGAACCTTGACTACTATGATGGTTTTGGGAGTGATCTCATTTAGAATTATAGCCTTATAAATGATCCTCGAAAAATATGGAAATAATTTTCTATTGTTATGTGCATTCTACAATTCCATGTATCATTCCAATTTTATTATATCAAGGATAATGTTATTTGATTTCTTTATGATTAATTTATTATGAACTTCCAATATTTATTCCATTACTAAATATTATAATATTTGTTAAGTAGAGTATGGTTTTAAAATGTTATCCTCATGTTATCACACCATTAAACTCATGTTATTATTATATATATCCCTTATTTACACTAAATATTCTTCTTAGATCACCCTTTATTATGTTTAACTTCCAAAATATATGAAGATATATATTATTTATGGTATGTTTAAGAAGTTTTATAATTATGAATACCATAGTGGGAGATGATCTAGTTTTTATATGACTCATTTTTTTGTGTATGTATGTTTCTAAAGGAACTATACCTTTACGATCATTAATCACATGTTTATGTAATATAATAAATATTAATATTAAAATATATAGTATATATTTATGAAAATTTTGTGTCTCTATATTTGGTGTCGATTTATAGGTTTAGTTAATCTTTGGATACTAGGATGAGAAAACCTTAGTGGGATCCATAGGGATATGTCTACAGATAAGTCTAAGGAAAATTCAATGAATATGAATATGTCCTGAAATATTGGTGAAGGATAGAATGTGTTTTCTCTAAGAAATAAATCCAGGTATAGATTCTAAATGAGGATTCAGTTCTCGAATAGATTTACCTAGGCGTAATAACTCCAAAAATGTATGTCAGGCTTGACTCGAGCCTAGTATATGATAATGGGCTATACTGTGCACCTTGTTTTCAACTACTTTTGGATATGATTTAGATTACTTACATTTTATTTAAGAAAAATCACAAATTATTTACTATATTACTACCATGAATACCATAGGGTAAACATTAGGTGTCATGGATTTAAAATTACATGTCTGGATTAGGAGATTTTATAATTATTTTTCATGAATATGTGTTTTTCCACTATGATTATTTTTTTCTCACACTATTATTTTTGGTTTTAGTTGATGGATAGAAGCCATATAAACCATGTTTATACTATATATAATGGATAATTAAATTTTTTTCCTCCTGAGTGACAAAATTTCATGGGAGGTGGAATGTAAAATATCATTTCTATAATTACAAATCACTCCCAAGTTATGAATCATGTTTCACATTTGTAAAATAAAAATGAGGTTATAGTATTATATTGAGTTCTTCATAAGGGAAAATACAACATATTTAAGTGGTTAAACTAATACACTAGTTGATGTGAAATTTATCAGTACTACTTAAATAAATTTTCAATTATTTGGTGCTCAAAATATATAAAAGTCATTTTGGATGTCCATCATTAGGAAGGAGAAGCGGTTCAATGGAGGATACTCATTAAGAGTATGATGAAACAAGATGAAATTGAATCCATGTAGTGAGATTAGTTGAAGATATTATTTTACAATAATTAATTTCCTTATATTCTCTATTTGAAAATGAAGAAGGAATTCATTTGGATAATGTATAATGATAATGAATCTGTTGGTACTTAGAAGGAAAATTTTATAGAACATGTGAGGTACACTTCTGGAATTATCATCCAACCAGAATGTAAGGTTGATAAATTATTCAATGGATTAAAATATAGTCTCCTAAGGGATTTATCAATGATGTAATTCAGTATATATTAAGATATAATTCAATTTTCTCTCAAGTTTGAAGTAGAGATTTAAGATACTGATCAGTCACATTGGTTTGATAAGAAAATAATGAAGTAGTTTAAGGGAACAAAGAAACATGGAGATAAGAAGATGATATTCTCTTCCGTCTCAAAATGTGGTAGGACACCTAGAGGAAATATCTTATGAGTACTAGTGAATGTTTTTAGTATATAAGGGAATAAAATTAGGAATTAAAATTACAATGTCATGGGAAAAAGTTAACTAATGATGAAAATAGAGAGAGACCTCCACAGAATGTACCTCCCACACTCTATTTTTTCAAAATCATGGAGTATGGGAATTGACCATGACCACTCCATCTCAGAGTCAGTTCTTAATTTATTAAATTTTTAAAAGATACATGGAATCACGTCCCAATGAACTAGATGTATTAATAGACTTGGTAAATAAAATCCTTACTGGAGTATTGAATTATAATTGAATACGGAAATTATAAGATATACTTTTTAGAATTAAATTATTCACCTTATAATATCCTTATATATCAACCATATTAATCTTTATTAATTACTTAGAAAGAAAAAAATAAGGGTTAGCTAAAATGATTTTTAAGGTTTAAATAGATTAGAAGCTATCGTAAATCAATAATCGTAATCAAATATAAAGGTAAATAACTTATCAAAATTTCTATTTAAATAACTGGATAAGGGAAAACCAGTATGGAAAGATAAATAAATAAAAAAACATTCCATCTAATCAATGAACTAATGATTAAATACATCTAGATATATTATCATACTAAAAATATCAAGGATAATCATAACTAAATCTAAATGAAGGAAATTATTTTTTATCAGACATCATGTTTCCCAGGTACATGATAAATTTTCTTTCAAGACATTTTACAAGATATTTTATTCATAATAATGTCAATAAATTTCAAAATAATGTTTTAAAATACTAATTAGAAACATTTATGGGTTTTCCAATTGATTTTATCTTATGATACTATAGATGCATCACATGTATTTAATTAAATGATCCCCAACCCATGTCAAATTTGTGTAAATAATTCCACATATATCAAATAATCGATTTAATTAATAAATAACATTCTTTATAAAATATATTTTTTGAATAATGAATACTATTTAATTAGTATTTCCCAAAAAAATAAATATAAAAGTAAATACTATATGTTGAAATGATATAATTTTAAAGAAATAAACATATCCATTAAATAATATGGAAATTTAGGTGAAATTTAATGTCCACAAGAAGGTAAATAATTCAATGCAATGTTAATGAATAAAAAATGAATCAATGAAGTGTGTTAACCATCTAATGAAGGAATAACGATTATATCAATATATACCCATTTGAGTAAGGATAAATGGTAATTTTCATTAGTGAATATCAATATTATAAAAAGACTATTAAAAACATTCTTTCATAAAATATTCATTTCATTTTGAATTTGTTTGAAAATAATTTTAATTGAAAATTATTTATTAAAAATATAATAATTTCCAAAAATAGAGGTAAAATAATTTCATTGAAAATAAATCATAATAAATTCAACGATATCCTAAAATAATTGTGTGGTTATGATAGTATGGAATAATGTATATGCATTTCATGATAAAAACAATGATTATATTCATATTTTTGTAAAAATCCATGAAACAAATGTTTTTAAAATGAAATAATATTTCTTTTAATTTTTTGAAAATATAAAAATTATTTGAAAAGTTCCTTTTATTAATCATTTTTAATGATTATATCATCTTATGAAAGCATCATTTTGGATGAAAATGGATTTTTCTTCCGAAGCGAGAAAAAAGGTCGTATTTTCATAAAAACATTCTCCAAAATATTTTAAGAAAAAATGAGTTAAAAATGGAAATATTTCATTAAAATATTTGAAATAAAAATATTATAATAAAATAAAGTGGTATTATTAATAAATCTTCATGTAATTCCCTTCAATTGGTATTTAATAATAAACAATCTCGATTAAAATGAGATTGTGAAGTAATCCCTTGCAATGATCATAACATTGAAATGATAACCAAAAAATAAATAAATAATCAAGATATAATTTAAATAAACATAAAATAAATGAAAATAAAATATAATGTAATCAAACTACATTAAACACATAATATTTCAATAACATAATTAGTGAAGTAGAAAATTAACCCAATCAATTAAAATTGAGTTAAAAAATCCCATACCATTTGGTAACTTTTAATTAAAAATACTCTTTGATGAAATAATTAAAAATTAAAACATAAAATAACATGAATAATTAAGTAATCATGATATTAAATATCAAATTATTAGTATATATACTATATATAAGAAATTCGGTGTATAATATTAACATATTCCTCAATAAAAAGAAATTGATATGAAATCCAACACCTTACACTTTATTTTGGTTGAATGTTATTAGCCTCCCATATAGTAATTATAAACATGTTATTAACTTATAATATAACCATATTAATGTTTATAATATCATATATAGTCATTTTAAAAATTATATCACCCGTTTGTTACTAATCCTTCATTATAAAAATTATTTTGGGTGTTAATTGCCTTGGTTTCTTATGTGTGTTTCTTCATGAAAGATCCATTTCATTGAAATATTATATAGTTATATCATCTCTAGAATAATTAAAATGAAATTATTATCATATTTTTACATCAATTATACTTTTAAAAAAATTCATTAATGATGGTTATGAAAAATGAAGTATGTTATGATCATGGTGATGACATATCCTACATACAAATGATTAATGTTTCCATTTTTTAATGATAATTATTGAAGGGAGTAAAGTAATATTTTACCTATATGGAATGATAATAAAATCATTAATAAAATATTATTTACTTATATATATATATATATATATCATTTATTTGGGGTGGTGATGAAAATAGATTCAACGGCTTCATGAAGGCGGTAGTCCACTCGTACATGAACGATGTTATCATCTTTCATTTAGTGAAATGGTAAGAAAATAAAATTATATATTATCATTATAGAATAATAAATATATCATAAATATAAAAATTATTTTATATATATCATTTATAATCATTAAATAAATACTTATAACCTTCCATGTGAAGCATTAGTGATAGATGAATCTCACTGTCTCGTGCGGTGGTAGTTTGTTGTACACACGAGCGACATCATCATATATTATATAGAATGGATATTAAAATGGTATATATGATATAATGAATCCATAGGTATAAATATATTATAAATATCATTCATATACATTATATCCATATTCATACCCAACCTTGAGAGGTGGAAATCGAATAACGAAAGATATCAGTTCGCGAGGCTGTAGTCTGACATACACACAAGTAGGGATTTTGAAACGTATTTGATGGAAGTAGTGATGGTTATAGGTCCTGAAATTATTTTAAAAAACATAAAATTATATGAAATATAATTAGGTTACAATATAATAATTGGTTAATAAGAATTTTGGATGGTCTATAAAGATGTAAAATAAAGACGCTCGTTGATGAAAATTACCTCTTATTTGGGTATCCTCCTTAGGTTTTCACTAATCAAAGATTGAATTTATTTACAATATAAGGATTCTTAGTGGAATGTATGTGTTTTGGGAAGTTATTTGGGTAGGTTTTAGCTGAGAAAAGTTGTTTTATGGTGTAAAAAAGGGTGCGGGGAATGAGTTTCCTTTTATAATTGAGGAGGAGTTTCATTTTTCTAAATACACAAAAGTATTTATTATTGGTAGGTAGACCATTCCTAATATTACTCAAAACTATATCAATAATGTAGGGGAAGATTTATGTGGTCTTTAAACACCTCCAAAACATATAAATAAGTACATTTTTATCATATTATTTCTTATTTTTTATGTTTATTCAATTTTACCCTTTTATTTTTTTACCACTATAACTTGTATATTTTTACTTACTTGGGATATTTATCATTTAATAATTCTTTATCTTGTATATTTTTATTTACCAGGTTATTTTACTTTAAATAATTAAATTATAAAGAGTTTTATTAGATAATTTAGAATCACTAATTCTGAATATGAAATCCAATTTTCTAAATAATAATACTATGTGTGAATAATATTAATTTTAATACAAACACATTGAAAGCACAAAACCTCACTTTATCCTTAATTATAGTAATTCATTTTAATTGTTTTCTCACATTAATATGTTAAAAAATTAATTTAAACTTATTAGATAAAATAAATTATGATTATTCCAAATATAAAATCCATTTTTTTTAAATACAACTCACATAATTTTTAGAATTTATTTTAAAATTAATCTCATAGATGGGATGATAAATTGAGTTTTAAAAGTGAAAATGTTCAAAAGTTTACAATGTTTTTATATCAAAATACAAGATGAAAATTATTCTAATGGCCTATATTGTATTAATTGATATATAATTTTTCAAATTTTACATTAAAAAAAATTCAATATATTTTAAAATTATAAATTATTTCCATGAAAATGATGTTTTCAACAAATTTTTTTAATTTTTAACTATTTATGAAAAATAATTTTTTTTGAAATCCCAAAAAATCACCCTTATATAATTTTGGTATTCTGATTTAAGGAATGGATTTTATTTTTTCCAACAAGGCTTTTAAATTTGTTACAAATTAATTTTAAATTATGCGTGCAAAGAGAGACCAAGGTTCCTTTTAGAAAAAATGATATTTTTAAAGAAAGTGATTCTTTTTATTTTAAATGATTCTTATTTTATTAATAATAAATAATAAACTAATAAAATTATATAAACTATACATTTCCATAATATAGACTATATATTTCAAACCCTACATTCCAATACATATATAATAATTATCATATTAAATTTTAATATTAATTGTATATTGTTGTTTAATAAATATTGGTTATGCATGTAACATAAGCTATTAAAGAATCTAGTCATTGCATATATCTCAATCTATCAAATAAATTCAATTTATTATAAAAGAAATATATTTTACTATCTTGGGGTGTCATATTATCTTCTAAGAGAGTTCTTATGTGTCACATACACTATTGAATAAAATATTCTTTAAGAATTTTGGGGTTTTAAATTCTCACCAACTTAAATAAATTTCATCCTCACAATTTAAAATTTTTATTGGTAATAAATAGTTATTATATTTTTAAATTACTTTGTTGAAAAACCCACATCATTAAAATAGATAATAAAATATCCTCTTAATATGTGGTAAAAGGATATATGAATGTCATCTGGAATAACACATAATTAGGTTTCTAAGTAAGATAATGTTGGTAGAGAGTCATGATATGGACATGAAGGAAAACCTTAAATAATTATAGAGATAGATTGATGTCATTGATCTCAAATAAAAATCGAATGGTCAATGTAATTTTTACTAATTCAAAACCTTAAATATCTGATGATAAAAAAGATTGCCTTATTTATTGGATATATAGGTAAAATGATAAATTTATTAATTCATGATCCTTTCCCTAAGGTGGAGGAATTTATTTATTATCCATGAATATAAGTAAACATAATTACTTGATAAATTTATAATTTATATGCACAATTTATTACTTTGGTTGTGATTCAATTAAATTACAATTCATCACTTACTATTTGAAATGAATATCCAAAAATGAATTTATTATGCCTAAAGAACTAAAATTAACTTGTGATAGAACACACCACCCATAAAAGAGTGAAATTATTCCCATTTATCTCAAAATATTTTCAAAAACCAAAATAGTTAGAAAAAGTTATCCAATATAATAAATTAATAATTAAAACTAAAAATTAACACTAATGGTTCATTATTTATATTTATTTTTCAAATAATTTTACTAATGACATATTAACCAGTACATCACGTAGAATAGTGGTAGGCATAAAACCCTAATCGTCCTTTGGTCATGGGTTCAAGCCTAATGGAATTTTTAGATGTGATGGGTTTTCATTATAAATTAGGATTTTCCATTTTCTAAAATCATATTAATATAATTACTATTATGTTCCCAAACAATGATAGTTATCCTTGAAATAAAATTAATCACAACATTTTTCCTCTGGTTTTAAATACAATTTTTTTTTTCAAAAATTATAATTATCTTATTTAACTATTATAAAAATGTTATTAATGATCTTATTAACCATAAAATATATGAATACCTTTAAACATAGTTCTATAAAAAGTAAATAAATTATTCCTAAAATAAAATTTTCACTGAAAACATATAATTTCAATAAATTTATTTAAAACTTCTTTATTCTTGTTAGAGTCTCATCACATAAAACCTATAAATATGTGTCTATGAAATTACGAATATGATAAAACATAAAATCATAAACATGATAGTGTTCATAAATCTAATGTTAATGAAGAAAAACCTTCTTATAAATTTAACAGAATCCTTATATGTTTCATAATTTTTATAAAATATACCATTTGTAAAATAATATTTTAATACAGTCATGGAATCCCAATAAATACTTCAACAATTTAATTTCAATTTATTTCCTTACTTAGTTTAGGTTTTAACATTTGTCATTCAATTTCATTATCTATTAAATTCGATCATAACAGTGTGTAATGAAAATTTGAATTATTCTAAGAATATCCTCTTGGAGTGTCAAACCAGGTACACAGTAATCCATTTTTTGGGTACTAGGTAACACTCAGGTCAAGAATGAAAAAACCATTTTGAAGTTATTACCCCTAAATAAATTTATTCTAGAACCACATCCACCTATAGGATCCAAAAAAGAAATTATTTCAATAAAAAACCACATACCCTATAACTTCCAAAAAATAGGATGTTCTTATATAGTTATCCTCAATGTATATCATTAGGTTATTTTCTCTAATCTATGTTTTCCAAATTCTAGTTCCAAAGGTTTATAATAAACTTCCTCTGATACCAACTGTAGTGAACCCTAGCTTAGTAGTCTAAAGATGGATCCTGATTTATTTTTTTGGAAAAAGATACATATAATCACATCTTGAAGGATAAAAGAGATTAGTAGTCTTATTAAACTATATAAAAACTTGAGTATTGAATTAAAATTTAATACACAAATAAAAAAATATTTTTTTGGAAATTATTTCCTCTTGAATAAAATTATTTCCTCTAGTAGACAAATGATGGTTCCTTATTGTTTTTTGAAGAATTAAATTATTACCTATAGAATATCCTTTCATATAAAACATATTACTCTTCATGGAATCCTAATAATGGAAACAAAATAATTGAGAACTAAAATGCTCATTAAGAGATAAGTATAGTATAATATATCATTAATAAATTAGAATAATCAACCTAGAATGGAAAATAACTTATAACACATTACATTTAAATAATTAGATAACAAAAAATCAATATGGAAAGGTAAATAGATAAAAACACATTCCTTTTAATCAATTAACTGGAGATTAAATTTATCCAGAGATAATATCATAGTAGAAATATCATGGATAATGATAACTGAATATGAATGAAGGAACTTGTTATTTATCAGATGTCATGTCTCCCAACTATATGATACATTTACCATCAAGACCTTTCACAATATAGTTTACAACATAATACTATAAATAACCTACAAAAGATAATTTAATAAGATATTGGTTACAAATGCGTAGGGTTTTCCAACTAATTTTTCTCATGAGACTACTGATACATCTAAGATCTTGCATTAACTACTCCACAACCCGTGTCATACTTGTCCAAAGCATTCCTAATATAAAGAATAATCAATTTAATTCATAAATAATGTGCCTGATCAAATATCTATATTGTGAAAAGAATAATTATTTATCATTATTTCCCCAGATAAATAAATTAAATTAAAATTAAACAATATATGTTGAAATGCTATATGTTTAAAGAAAAAAACATATCTTTGATAAATAATAATTTTTTTAAGAAAAAGTTAATATCCAACAGAAGGAGAATAATTAAAGGTAATGTTAATGAAAAAAATGAATCAAGGAAGTTAATAAACCATCCAAATGAGGAATGAGGATGACATCAACATATTACAATTGGAGTAATAATAAAATGTTGTTGTCATTGATGAAAATAAATACCATAAAACAACATTTAAAAATAATCTTTAGGAAAACAACCTTTTTATTCTGAGAGACATTTTATAAATTTGATTATTTTAAAATTATTTATTTTAAATATAAAATTTTCTAAATATTAATAAAATAATTTTTTTAAAAACGTTTGAAACTTTTAAGGGAATCATGAAATCATATAGTGGTCATGATAATAGGAAATACCATACATGATGTCCATGTTCAAAATAATGATTCTTTTCATATTTTATTTAAATAATAAACAATACATGTATTGAAAACAATAAAATATTCCTTTAAAATATTTTTAAAATAGTCAAAATTGGAAAAAATTCATTTGATAAATCATTTTAAAATAAAAATAAAAATTTGAAAAGATTTTTAGAAAACATGGTTTTGATAGAAAAATGATTTCTATACGAATAGAGAAAAAAGACATATTTTATTAAGAATATTTTTTAAAAACATTTAAGTACGAAAGAGTGAAAAAATAGGACTATTTATTGAAAATATCATTAATAAATAGGGAAAACGAAAATGAAGTGGGTTTTTCAGGAAATGGTCATGTAATTTCCTTTAATATATATTCAAAAATAAACAATTTTAATTAAAATGAGATTGTGAAGTAATCCTTGGAAATAATCATAACGTTAAAGTGAGAATAAAAAAATGAATCAATTATGTATATAAAAAATAATTACACATAAGGAAGTGAAAATAAAACATAACTTAATCAAAATTAATTATACACATAATCTTATAATGACATAATCAACAATGTAAAAAATTAACACAATGAACTTAAATTATGTTATGAAACCCCTTACCACTTGAAAGCTTTTAATTCAAATACCCTTAGATAAAATAATTAAAATTGAAACATAAAATACCTTGAATAATGAAATATTTTTTATATTAAATTTCAAATGGGATGTATAAAAACCATAAAAATGAAATTAGGTGCATAACATTATAATATGCCTCAATGAAATGAAATTGAGACGAATTCCCTTACCCCACACTTCATTTTGGTTTATTTTTTTAAACTCATGTATTGTGATTTATAAAATTCTACTAACTTATAATAAAACCACATTAATATTTATAATATCATATATTATCCATTAATAACATCTTTTCACTAGTTCTTTAATAATACATTATTATTTTCATTATATCAGGTGTTAATTTCCTTTTTTCTGAAATGTGTTTCATCATAAAAGATACATTTATTTGAATATTATATAGTTATATATTATAATTAATAATAATCATGACATAATAATCATATTTTAACATCAATTATAATTTTAAAACAAATCACGAATGAGGGTTTTGAAAAAGGATGTATGTTATGATCATGGAGTCTGTAGGTCGTACATACCCATGACTAACATTTCCATTTTTCAATAGTCATTATGTAATATAGATAAGTTATATTATACCTTTAATAATATCATTAATAATATATTATATACAAATATTTATATCATCCATGTGGTGTGGTGATGAAAATATAGTCACATCGGTTCGTGATTGGGGTAGTCCACATGTACATTTACGATGTAATCACATTTCATTGAATGAAGAGTAAGAACGGAAAATGATATATTATCTATATATATTTATAAATATGTCATTAATATCCTAATTATTTAATTTATATCACATATAATCATTACAATTATCCTTATAACCTCTCATGTGATGTGTTAGTGAAAGATGCATCACATCGCTTCGCGAGCTGGTAATCTATCGTATACACGAGTGATATTATCATATATCCTATGGAATAGAATTTAAAACTGTATATATGGTATAATGACCCAAGATTTATAAATATTTTATAAATATCACATATATAATTTATATCCATTATCATACCCAATATTCATAGGTTTAAATAGAAAAACAAATGAAATCTATTCGTGAGGCGATAGTCCTCCATACACATGAATGATAATTTCATAACCCATTTTTTGGAAGTGGATATGGGTTTAGGTAATTTCATTATTATAAAAACATCATAGTATAGTTAATATACTAAATTTATTTTATCAACATCATTCAATAAAAATTTAATGTGGTGGATAAAGAAGTAAAATATAGACCCTCATTGAAGAATATTGCCTCTTCTTCGAGTATCATCCATAGGTTTTCACTAAAGCATTAAAAGTATGGATTTATGCCCAAAATAAGTACTCTACGATGATTTTAGGGATTTTTGGAAGTTATTTGGTTAGGTATAGGCTGAACCAAGGTGGTTTGAAGGTGTAAAGAAGGGCGGGGGGGGGGGGGGGGGAGTAAGTACCCTTATATAATTGAGGAGGGGTGGTATTTTTGTAAATAACCCAAATTATTCACTATTGGGAGGTATAAAATACCTCATGTACCAAAAAAATAGATCAATAATAGAGGTATGTATTTATTTGGATCATACACACCTCTACCACACAAAAATAAAAACCTTTTTATCATATTTTTCCATAGTCTTTAAGTTTAGTCAATTTTTCCATTTTTGTTTTTAATATGTTAACTTGTACCTTTTTTATTTACCTTGGTAATCTATCCTTTAATAATTAAATTAAAATTAATTTTATTATACAATTAATATAAACCTATTATGAATATAAAATACAATTTCTTAAATACAAAATCTTATCTGTTTATAAAATAAATTTTGATACAAATGCATGTAATGCGTAAAACCTCATTTTAACCTTAATCATATAAATTAATTTTAACTATTTTCACTAAATAGTATTGTAAAAAAATTATTCTAACCTCAATATATAATATACTTTTTCATTATTACAAAAATGGAATCTATTTTTCAAAATTTAACTAATAAAAGGGGCAGAATTTATTTTAAAATTAATATCAAAGACACGATAAGAATGTAGGTTTTTATATTTCCTGTATTCAAAAGTTTACAATGTTTTTATATAAGAATTTAATATTAAAATTATTAGAATGGTCTAAATTAAATTAATTAATATAAAACTAAACTAATCTTACTTTATAAAAAATTCAATATATAATTTAACATTATAAATTATTTAAATGGAATAGAAATTTTCAAATAAAATTAAGTATTTTTCACTGTTAATAAAAAATATGAAAATTTTTAGAAAAATAAAAAAATTCACCCAAAGATAATTTTTGTATCCAAATTTAAAAAATTTCGTTTATTTTTTCCATTAAATTATCAATAATTTCTAAAATATTATTTTATATTATCTTCACAAAGCGCAACCAAATCTACTTTTATAAAAAATAACGTTTTCAGAAAATGTTTCTTTTTATTTTAAATGATTCTTATTTTATTTCTAATAAATATATAATTAATAAATATGTGGAAAATATATATTTTCATAAGTTATTTAAACATATTCATACCTTTCATTCCAACAACATGGTGATAACTTTCATGTTAAATAAAAATATTAATAGTATATCGGTGTTCAGTAAAACTGAGTTTTACATATAAGACAATCTATTAGAGAGACTCATAGATGTGTGTATCGCTAGCTATTGAGGAGAATAATTTTCTTTCTAAAATAAATTTATTTTAATGTATTTGAGTGTTATATTATCTTCTAAGTTATGTATTTTTCACATAGGTTATTCAATAAGATGTTATTATTTTAGAATTTCAAGGTGTTATATATGGTAAATATTCTAAACATTTCCCAAATCAGAAGGATAATGATGATGATCGATGAAAAAACCAATTAAGCTGAGGTACAATAGTAAATATCATATGATAACTATTTTTATGAGGGTTTAGATAATGATGTGGTGAATGGTACACATACCTTCCACTGTAGAATTTCCAATGTCTTCTTTGACTATAGATCTACAAATTATTTTATATATCAAGAATTTTCTAAGGGTATGAAGATTCCACCCCCACATTTAGATGTGTAAGTAGTATTCAAACCCACTAATGGTATGATTATATAATCTCAACTATATGATTCCTCTAAGAAAGATGTTTTTGGGATTGTGCATCATGAAAATATTTTCATTCTTCCTCTAGTTGAAAATGATGTCATATTATCCATGATTTTTTTTCTCTACATAAATCCCATGTCAATTGTCAAGGAAAGGAAGTAACATTTGATATTCTAAACTGACATATCATAATCTATCACTTTGATGATAAATATTGTTGGTCAGAGTACGACACTCAAGAGGGGGGGGGGTGAATTGAGTTTCGACAAATTTTTTTGTCTAAAATATTGATTTAAAAGTCGCCCAATTTGAAATAAAAAACAGCCCAGTTAACCAAAGGAGCAGTTTATAAAATATTTGGTTACTCGAAGTATTTCTCAATGAGTGATTAGTTCTCCATTAGGACAATATGAATTATTAAAATAACTTTTTAAATCTACTATCTAAAGAAAATTTCAATATCAACACTATTTAAGATTAACTATCAATAAAAAGCGATGTTTTCTGATTTAAATAAACAAAAATAGAGAAAAATGAACTTGATAGAAAACAACATAATTTAAACAAGAAGTTTAATCTCCAGATGAGACATAATCCCCTTCACATGGAAATCACCTGATCCAAATTAGTTTATATATATAAACAATATCTATACCCTTGATTAGTGTAAACAACAACATATATAGTTATCTAGGTCATCCAGAACTCTTACACAATGTTAGTGGGAGTACAAGAAAAAAATAGGCCACATAGGGACCTCTTCCACTATTATCCATTGGAATAAAATGTGTAAATGAGATATTATGAAGATATCTGTGTATATTCTAGTTTTTCAAAGGAGTCGGTATGTTTTCATCAACCATATATAGACACACACTACTCATAATGTAAAAAAATAAAAAATCAAATAAAATTAGAGATATAAGAGTTAAAAATATATGTGTGATAGGTGATCCAGCTTTTGACTTCTGGGAGTTATCTTGACGTGTATATTGAGTCAACTTTTATAAACATACAACAAAACAGTGCATTATGAGAGCCTATGTCCTCTATTTCCAATGAGCTATTGATTTTCTCGATGATTTATTCTCCTATCTTAGTTTTTTTTCTAAAAAAATATTTATTTATTAGAGTTATCAGTACTATCTCCTTGTATACCCAACAAGAATTTCTCATGTTTTTCTCAGGTGCATGACTTCCCGATTTGTTCCACTTCTTTTTGATCAGTTGTTTTCTTTATACATTGTAGCCGACATTGGGCATGATCTCGATTATATCTTGGTACCTCCTACCACATACTGTAGTCTAATAAAAATTTTAATGTTGTATTATAAAGGTTGTTAATTTAATCAGTTTCATTAAATTTCACAAATATGAGCATTAGAAAAAAATTTGAATTTAAATGAAAAATGAAGAATTGATGATGTCTCTGAATGGTGAATTAGTATAATGGTGTATTTGTAACATCCCAGATAAATAAAGAATATGAAATTTCCATATTTATTAATATTTGTGAATTAAATATTAATTTTACTTTAAATGGGCTACTATGTTTGATAGCATACCCGATACACAACAACAGGTTTAATTGAAATCTTACGTTTCACACTAATAATATAATATTATTATTTCAATTGGTAGTTAACTTCTAGCCGTTGTACTGGAGGGAGTGAAAAAAACTAACTACAATACAATTATACATGATTTTTAAATGTATTTACATTTATCCAATAAATTTTAGATGTTTAAAATCTGAATAAATCTAATTTTAAGCAAAATTTACATTAAAAGGTTAATTTTCCACCTTTTAATGGTGAACCATCTTTAAATATAGTTTTGGTCACTTCAATACATTATAATTGATGAAATAAAATCCTTCTTGATAATGGGAACATCAAATTTTACATTGGGTAATTTTTTGGTATTTTTCTGATAAAGTTCATTTTTTAATTAATAGTGAACAATATTGTATTTTAATTCAAAATTCCCCTTAATTATAATTTATTTACATGGTTAGATTATATTTTTAATTGGTTTTAAAGTGTAATTATAATATATTTTTACCTATTAATCCAATTTTGGTCATTGGAATTAATTTCACTTTGAAATTTGACATAAACATGTATATATCTGTTGATAGTTATTGTTTCTGAAAAACACACTATTTGTTTTGATAATGCGAATTAATTTTAAAGTTAATTAATTCCACATCCATTTTTATAATTTGGTAATATCATCATCATTTTTGAATTTGTAATATCAAATATAGCTTAGGCTAATTTTTTTGGTATTTTTCTGAAAATCTTAAATTTTTGATGAATAGTGAAACCACTTAGTAGTAGTTAAGAAACCCAAATTTTTTATTTAAATAAAATTTTACTACTTCTGTGAATTGAATTTTGAAAATCCTACATACATGGTTGTTATCATGAAGTAAAATTTGGTTCAATAAGATGAAAATAATTTTTGGTGAATAGTAACTTTTGACTTTTATTTACCGCGGTTAAAGGTAAATAGGGTAATTTAAGGTTTAATGAATATTATAATAATTAAAAATTTCCTTAACACTATTTCTATCCTTATTGGATGAGTAATGTCCCACCATGGACATTGTTGGGTCTATTTTGGGACCACATAGAGCCACTTATGAATGATAATGACACTTTAGATTAATTAATTTAATGTATTAACAAAAATTACATAAGAAAAATTCATTTAGTAAATTAATTTTTATATGGTGTTATGTATTTATATTTTCAACTAAAATTATTAATTGGAAATCTAAATAGATTTCCTACATCTTGGTATATTTTTATAATTTTTAGACATCACATAAATTAAATTATTTATGACACAATAATTCTGTAGTATTTACCTCATTAATTAAATATTTAAATAAATAAGATTATAAATATTAAAATAACATACAAAACCTGTCCAATTCATATTGGATGATATTATTTAGACTATGAGTAATCTTATATTGGAATTTAATGATTTTTGGACCTTTAGAAACCGAATATCATTATATAATAAAATAATATTAACACACTTTCCTAAAGAGCCCCTCCTCTCCCTTATAAAAGGAGACCACTTCTAAACAATTCCACACACCTCTCAAGCCTTTTGGATTATCCAACCTCGGCCCAATTAATCTCCCTACATCCCTATCCTCCTTCTAGAAGGCTCACCTTAGGCAGAAGGCACTATAAGAAGTCCTTTGGTTCAAACCAAAGGGAGTAACCCAAATTAAAGTTAACAATTTCTCTTAAATTGTTTTCTTTTATTTTACTTATCCAACCCCTAAACTCTTTTTATTACATTATTTTGTAAAAAACCCATTATCCTCAACATACTATGATGTTTCTATGATAAGTATTCGAACTACACTTACACACACCTGCATCTAATGGGTGAAGAACATAATATTTCTGTGTATGACAAAATAACGCCTCATGAAATGATGATTGCTCAAATATCTCCAATCGTATCTCATGGTGGCCATTATGATGGCACTGTATTTATATATTAAATATATTATGTTTATGTTTTCTTTATGCTTTTATATGTTTCCATTTATATAAATACTTTATGGTTTCCATAGTGGGTAAATATGATAATCTCATTAGAGGAAGTGCGGACTATCGCCCCCTCAAAGTGATATGACTCGTTAATGCCTTATGTGGGATGTATAAATGATGGAGTTAATAATATTGTATATGATATTATACTATAACTATAATATAACTATGTATCATTATGTTTTTAATTCAATTAAAATAATAAATATAAATGGAAGTAGCGTTCATGCGTACGGACGGCTTACCGTCTCCATGAACGATGCATTTCATTTCTTACCTCTAAATGTTATGTACTATTAAAAATACTTGTATATTATTGATATATATGATATATATGATATCTAAATCATTAATATAATTCTAAAGATAACGGATATCTTACCACATGAACAACTTGTATTTATAAGGTGTTCATTTTTTTAGTCAAGTACCAAATGTCGACAAAATGACCGTTATTAACTTAAATGATTACATAATGTTTATAACATGGTAACAAGTAATATAAAAGGAATAATAAAAATCAAAAAGGATCTTATGTAATTAGAAATTAAAATTAGTTTATTATTCAGGAGATTAATGAACGAACAGGTCAAGTCAGACAACGAGGTAAGGGATTTTCTTATCTCACTTTTAATTCTATGAGATTTCCATTGTTCTCCACTTATTCATTTCATGTGGTGTATTGTGTACTAACATTTGATATATATTATCATTATTCTCAGTATATTCATGGAATTTTGTGATTAATTTGGTGGTTATTAACTTTTGGTCATACGACTCAGTTTATTACAAGGTGGTAAAGGGTTTCATCTCACTTTTTATTCCCGTGAGATTCATGCTATATTTGCCATTATTTCATTTTGTGTGGTGTATTTACTACCCATGACTGTACTATTTGTGTAATATACATTCATTTATGAGTATTTACATATTCATTGTATTATCCTTCTTTCATGTGGCGTATGTTTTGTAAGTTACCAAATTGGTAAGGGAACCTTTCACCCTCCTCTTTTTAAAAGACTTCTTTTTGTTGTGTGTTTTAATTTACATCTTATTATGTTGGGATATGTTCTCCTATATACTTATTGATGTAAACATTATTTCCATGTGATGAGATACCATTTGTTTCTCATCAACTCATTTTCTGAATTTTAAATTGTCACCGTTAGGCTATCGAATTTTTACAAGGGAACTTCTTAACCCAATTTCGATTCATTGGGTTCAACTAGTACTTATTGAATATATCATCCTATGAATATGTTTGAATGAACTATGATTGTTTTACACTTAATATCCACTTATATTGGGTGTATTTATATTTTTACACATAATTATGATATTGATTTATCCTTAATTTAAGGATACCATCTTTATAAGGTATTTCATCTCAATTTACATTTCCATTGAGACTTCATTGTTGTTATACACCAATTCACTCTTATATAGTGTGTATAATATCCTTTGACATATTATATCATGAATCCCTTTATTCTCATGATATTATAAAGTTCTAATTAAATGTTATTCCTCAATTATTTGTATTCAAGAGTTTCTCATTTTGTTAAAAACTCTTTAACTAAAATATAATTTTAAATGTTTGAATGATTTATTATTATAAATCTTTATCTTTAATGTCCATGTTATAAAAATGGTTTTCACTATTTATTTATATGTACATTAATGTTTTGAAATTATAATTCCATTAAAATATTCAAAGTGGAATGGGACACTTTGATTCAGAAATCTCTTTTTAAATGGTTTATGAAAATGAATTGATTATTTCAATATCTTGAAATTACTTGTTGTGACTTAAAATGAAATGTTATTAGTGAAATGTTTATATTTTAAATATTTTATGTGTTGTGATGGTACTTGGACATTTTAAGGGTGGTTACATGATAAACCATATGACAGGTGGTTCCATGAAAACCAGGATGGGTGGTTACGTTATAACCTCCAATGCATTGTGTATGGAAGTCATCCATATGGCTATTCCATTTAGTGATATGTGTGGAAGGTGACCATATGGTTATTCCATTCAAGTATGTTTAGGTCCCAAGTCACCTTTATATGTTCTGTTTTCTTTATATGAGTTTTATGGTAATCTTTTGGTTACAAAAGGGTATATAGTGATCTTTTATTCAGTGAATAATATTAACTACTTTATAAAGTTAAAAAGTATTATTTATGTTAAAGTATTCATGGTTTACCTGTTGTTTTAAAAAAATAATAGTTTTATTTCATTGTGTATCCCTTACTGAACTTTTTATGGTCATCCCATGTTTTTGAAATTTTTTTCACAGGACATAATATGGAATAGGGTTAAGGATGGGATCAAGGAAAAGGCATGATGTCTTAAATGTGGAACTAGACATGAATTTTTTTAAGAGTTTTTATTTTATTAAAAAATGGATACTAGGTAGAAGTGTCTACTTTGTAATCGTTTTAGATGTAATAGTTATGTCTTAATTATCTAAAAATCTAAACTTTAAAATATCCTGAATGCAAAATATTCATTTAATTCAAAATTATGTAAGGTTTAAGGATGGGGCCTTAGAGTATTGGACGTAGATTGTAAATGTCTTTGAAGAGGTGTCTCAGGAACAATGAGTCAAGTAGTGGAAAGTAAATCTAGTGGTAGGTCAAATTGATAATGACTTTTATATGATAGTAGGTCAACTTAGTGGTGAATCTTTCCATTGGTAATCCATTGGTAACTCATACATTGTGAAAATTATTGATTGATCCTGATAGTAGCTTGATGTGATTATAACCAATAATTTGAAAAAATTCTGAGTGGTTGTTGACTGTGGGCTGAATAATGGTGTCAAATCCTTTTTCAAATTTCAGAATATGTGCTGATAGTGATAAACATAAAATTGAGACATCTTAATAGTTATTCTACCATAACGATAACTCATACTTAGCTGATTTTCTGCCATTAGTGAGTTGTCCAACAACGAGTCCACTTAACAGTGACCCATAAATTTTCATATTTTTATGACCGTTCTTATGATGTAAAATACTAACATAACATATTAAGATTATACATAAACATGAGTATATATAAGTAATCATGATTTAACTTGATGAAGCATGAGTTTTGAGAATTAAAATAAGAGGTGGCCAATAATATCCCCATTTTTATGATAAAAAATCAACACAATAGGTCATTCATAATTATCAAAGTAAGAAAGATAAATATTCTTCTTAAAACATCTTAGAGATCATGAGAGATTAAATTATAAGATTAACATAATAGATAAACATAATATAATAAAATTAATTTTCTCATTCTTAGTTTAAATACCATACTCGTTAAATTCCATACTAATTATCCCCATTTTGGGATTATAAAATAGAAAAAAATAAAAATAGAAAAAGAACATAGAACAGATAAAAAGAGAGAATATATTAGATGATAAAAATATAATACATTAAATGATAAAAAGGTCATGTATATCTCTATCAAAGAACAATCCAATCAAGATTTTTCTAAGGAAGGATCCATGATTTCTCTTCCCTTATCAGAAGAAGCAGGTGGAGAAACAGAAGGTATATAAGTGGATGAGGTATAGAATTGATGAATGCTAGTTGTGGTGCTAGTTGAAGGGATATATAATCCAGAAGGAACTGTATTGGTAATACATTGATTAGAATTATGAAGGTATATAAGTTCATGATAGATAACATGCCCTAAATGATGAAGCGCCTATGATGGAAACATAATAAAAGGTTGAAGGGTTTGTGGAAGAGGAGAAAAAGTTTCTTGAGTGAAATAAGCCTTGAACTAAGGATCAATAGATCTTTATATAGAACATTATGGAATATTCTTAGTGATATATTGAATTTGGAAGGCCTCTAAAGCTACAATGGTAGAACCCTGAACTTGTATATAGGGAATCAAGAGGTTAAGAAAATCTAAGATGATCTTCCCACCTTTCTCCATTGCCTTAGAAAATTCATCCTTTTTTCTCATGAACGTTAGAAGGTAAAGAGTAATCTCCTTGATACATGTAACCTATTCCTTTAAATCTTGGGTGATAGTGGCAATCATTAAATTCTAATCCAAGAATCTAAAATGAGAATTGAGCTGATGCTTCATGTAAATTATAGAGAAGTAAAAATTCACCTTTTCTGTGATAGCATCCTGATCTGTTCTAGACTCTTTAATGTAATTAAAAACCATGTCATGCACATGATCATTTTTCTATTGGGTTTTACTAAAGACCGACTGATTAAAACCACCTATAAAGGACTAAATATCTTCCCTTACCACCAATCTGAGCATAACAATGTCAAGATTCTGAGAAGGAGGAGCATTTGTGGTTGATGCAGCTTTTAATTCATCTCTGATAGTTTATCTTAAATGATCCCAGTCAAAAACTAGAGGATGAGGTGCATCATATTGATAAGACTCATAAGAGATATCTCCAATAATTTTTAAAACATTTTACAAGTAATCTCTATATTCAGATTCTATTCCTTAAACTATATGAATGAGAGAAGCTAGTTCATTACTCAACCACTTATTATCCATTCTTATTTCTTGATGTTTGGAAAGTATTAGCAGTTGAAGATGTGATGTAACTTTCTCTGAAAGAAAAAGAGAATCTATCTCCCTAAATATGTGACATTGGTTCTAGTTGAGGTTGAATGATATTTTTAATATATGATAACAATTCTTCTTTAAAAGATTTGAAATCATTTTGAATTACTTAATCTATAGGAAAATGTACAACTAAAGGAGTAGGAGACACTGCTAAATCTATTCCAACATGAAATCTCTGATCATTATCCAATTCTTCTACCATGGATCACTTTGGATTAGATTATTCAGCATCAGATTCTAGATAGTCCAATCCTAGGGTGACATATCTTGGATATTGTTCCCATTTAGACAATACATATAAATCAAAAGTGGTAAGAGTTTCAGCTTTAAGTCTATGAGACTATTTCTCACCCTCATTGAGTGCTTATTTTGGAACATTAACTTGATATTATAATTGAACATCTGAAACTCCATCATCAACTAAAAATGATTATGGAGCCTTTTGAGATTCCCAGACAGTTTCCTTTTCTATTAAACATGTTTCAATAAGATTTTCCAATTTTTCATCATCACCTTGATCACTATCAAGATGAATTGTGTCACCATTAGATTCACCATTTTATTCTTCTTCCCCTTCTTAATCTACATCAATATCCCTTTCATCACCATTATCTTCTTCCTCCCCTTCTTCATCTTCCTTATTTTCACTTTCTTCACCTTTATCATCATTATATTCTTCTTCCTACATTCTATTTCTACTAGAATATTCAATGTCTTTAGATTCTTCTATATCATCACCTTCATCATCACCATCCAAGAGATTTTATCTTGTAGGAATATCTTTTAGAGGGCTTAGAGGTCCATATATAATTCCTTTAGGACTTCCTAAAATGTTAGGATCAATTCAATCATCAATAGAGGATTATTTATCTTCACCTTTCTCATCTTCTTTTTATCCTCATATGAATATTTTACAACTTTATATAGTCATAAACTAGGATTGACTATATTCTTTGGTCTTGTGGGTTGTTGAACTAGATTACACTATTTATAGATTTTCTCATTATCATCTACCCACTGTTTCTTCAATGGATTTAAGCTTATCTTCATTATTTTTCATATAGAATTGGTAATGGAAAATCCATCACCATCTATGATAGTTTTATCACCATCATTAACTAGTCCTTTATCTTTCAACATAGAATAAATAATATTTTAATAGAAAAGGTAGTTTGAATTTGAATGTGGCTTTATCATACCACACATATGGACCATTGGGTATCTGCATAGGTTGATCTTGTATCCTTGTTTCATAAGATACAATAAATAGACATCCTAATAATTTTAATAGAAAACATAACCTTTCTTTGGACATAGTTTATGCAAAATAAATTTAAACACCAATCCACATTCTCCATCATGTAACGTGTCTATAGGTCTTCTGGTAATTTCATATTAAGTTAGCTCATCTAAGTCTTCTTCATAACTAAATATTTTACATGTTGGTGGAGTAATACCTTTGCAATATTCACAAATACCTTCATGAGGTATATTCGAACACTCATACCTTTTATTAAAAGAAAACGAAATCCTTTATCCACTTATTCTAGACATTATCAAATATTCATTTGTTCCCACAAGAATGATCTATAAGTATCAATAAAACTCATGAAATAGCCTTGGATATAGAGGTCCTTTGTTTTTGGAGAACTATTTATGAAAAAATTGTTATTTAAAAACATTAAATATAAGAGACTTACTTGATAAAATATATTCAACATGCATTTTGTTTTCTGGAACAACTATTTGGTTTGCGAGTTTGGGGTTAACAGGTTTAGATTTTGGTTCACTTGAGTCACCCTTTTTACTTCTTCAAAACACAAGACACACCTAGAGATGTCTTAGAGAGATTATTTACTCGATCCATTTTGAAATATTCTAGGTGTTTGGTTCGAAGGTAGAAGGAAATAGAGGTTTGGGAGATAAGGGTTTGGTTTTGCAGAAGATTAAAGGAGTGAGTAAGTGAGAAGTGATTTGGATTGATTTTATTTTTATCATTTTGGTATTTCAAAATCATAAATTGAAAACATGGAATAAAATTAAATAAAAAAATTTATGTCTGAGGGAGAAAAATGTCAAATTAAAGAATTATAAGATACAATAGTGAGTCTAACGGTGATTCATCAACATTTAATCCTCAACAATGATTCCCAATGGATAGTCACTCAAAATTTTTCATCCCCAACCCATGTATGATGTAAATAATTTTCTTATAATTTAACGGCTTATTAAAAATATCAGATGGCTGATGTTCAGTACCAATTAATTAAAGAGTTATATCACCTTTTTGACAATGATCTCTCAAAATGTGATATATTACATCAATAATCAAATGGGAAACATGGTTCTTAGAAATGTTAATAGATATTTTGTTTTAACACTTTATAGGTAGATTCCTAAACTGATATCCATAGTCTAGTAATTTGTGTTTCATCCACAAAATTTTAGTAGAACAACTACCATCAACTATCTATTTTGATAAAATAGTAGATAATGAAACAAAATTTTGTTTCTTAATACAAAATAAAACTATAGACTTGCCTAAAAAGTGACACGTTATAGAGGAGTGTTTTCTATATAACTTGAAACCACCAAAATAAGCATAAGAAAAACTAACTAAGTCAAATGATTATCCTCTAGGGTAGAGTAATCTAAAGTTGGTAGTATATTTAAGGTATTTAAAAATTGTTTTTATAGAAAGAAGGTGTGAATATTTAGTATTTTCTTGAAAAAAATCACACATACATACACAAAAGATAATATCATGTAGGATATCATCTTAGTAGAGAATACTTCCATTCATACCTTTGTAATTGGTTTTATCCACTGATTTTCCATCTTCATCAAGATCCAATTTATAGGATGTACTCATAGGAGTATCACTAATTTTAGTTCTATCCAAGGAAAAATGTTTTAAAATATATTTAGTATATTTACTTTCTTTTAAAATATTATGTTCCTTATTTTGAAAAAATTGAAATCTAATAAATAATTTGAGTTCACCCATTAAACTCATTTCAAACTCATTTTGCATCATTTTTTAAAATTCAAAACATAAATAATTTTTTGAATATCCCAAAATAATATCATCAACATACATTTTTCCAACTAAAACATCTTTAGAGATTCTTTTTATGAAAACAGAAGGATAATCTATACCTTTATAACAACCATTAGATATAAGAAAACTGATGAGCCTATCATACCAAGCACTTGGGGCTTTTTTTAAACCCCATAAACATTTTTTTAACTTGAAATCATGAATTTTAAAATTATTATTTTTAAAACTCGCGGTTTGTTAAAAAAACAATCTCAATAATATTCCCATTTTGGAATGCTGTTTTGACATCCATTTGATAAAGTTTGAAATTCAGATGTGCTATATAATCTACCAATATTCTAATCGATTCATGTCGGGTTACTGGTGAAATAGTCTCTTCAAAGTTTATTCCTTCTTCTTGACTATAACCTTATGCCACTAATATAGCATTATTCTCTACTATAGTTCCATATTCATAAGCCTTGTTTATAGAAACATATTTAGTTCTTATAGTTAAGGTGTCCTTTGGTCTATCAACAATTTTCCATACATTGTTTCATTCAAACTAATTTTATTCTTATTGCATATCCATCACCCATAATTCATAATTTATTTCATCATTGATATTCATAGGTTCAAGCTATTAAAAAAAGCCTTGATTTTCAACCTGGTTTCTTAGAGAATCTATAGTCTGTGTTCCATTGTCTAAATCTCAGACTAGAGCATCTAAAGTATTATTTTTAAGAGTTCTCATAGGTCTATAAAAATAAGGGCCAGTCAATTCAGGTTCTTCTATACGTTTCGGTTCTACTTGGTCAAAATTTGGAAATTTTACAAAACTAAGGGATTTTTCTTCTTGTTTAACAATAGAATTAGAAGATTTAGTATTTTTGTCTATATTTGACAGATAATCCTCAAAATTTTCTAAGTAGGTTTTGGATTCATGTGGATATTTTTCATCAAATTTTACATGCATACATTATTCCACACATTTAGATCTCTTATTACAGACTCTATAGGATTTAATAGATATTGAATAACCTATGAAAATTCCTTCATCTCTATTAGAGGAAATTTTTTCAAGATTATGTTTTGTATTAATAATAAATACTTTTCAACCAAAAACATTTAAGTAATTAACCATAGGTTTCATATTATTCCACATATCATTGTGGATTTTATTTACGATAGTTCTAATTAATATTTTATTGAATATATAGGTAGGTGTATTCATATATTCTTCCAAAAAATAAATAGGTAGATCATATATATTAATCATAGTACGTGCTATCTCTTATAAGATTCTATTTATCATTTCTACAACTCCATTCTACAGGGGTGTCTTAGGAGTAGAGAAGTTATGACTATAGTGATTCTGTGATGAAAAAGATTCAAGTTCTTGATTTTTAAATTCAGGAACATGGTAACTTCTTAAGGTTTTAATTCTATGTCCACTTAGGTTTTTTACTGTTCTAGAATACTTTGTAAAATAAGAATAAGCATAAATTTTATGATCTAAAAAGAAGGTACATGTATACCTCAAAAAGTAATCTACTAGAGCATAGATATATTTCTTCCCATATAAAAATGAAAATCTAGATGGTACAAAAAAATCTACGTGGACCAACTCAAGAGGTTGAGAAGTTGAAACTTCATTCTTTGGTTTAAATGATATATTGTTCTGTTATTCTTTTTTAAAATGATCAGATACATAATCACTTGGGAACTCTAGTTTAGGTAGATCCTTAATTAATACTTTTCTTGAAATATTTAAAATAGAGTGAATGTTATAATGGCATAATATCCTATGATAGATACATGATTCTTTATTAATGTTAATTAAGCAAGAAACAATATGTGAGACTAATAAATCTAGATAAACATTATAAACATTTTCAATTTTCAAAAAGAAGTAAATTCTAAATAGTTCTTTTAATGGAAAAAATTACAAGAATTATTTTCAAATTTAACATAAAAAACATCATCACATAACTATTAAATGCTAAGAAGATTTATCTTTAGACTATCAATAAAATGTTTTTTTAGAAATTAAAATTGAATTGTTGTTAACAATTTTTCTGAGGCCAATAATTTTCCATTTTGAATTATCACCAAAGGTTACATGTACACCATTGTTTTTTATGAGGTTCTTGAATATAGAGTAGTCTTCTATCATGCGTATTGAACACTCGCTATCTAAGTAACATAATCTCTTACATGACCTCTTCCAACTTATTTGCTACAAAACTATATTAAACAAGAAATGACGTTGGAACCCAAATTTTCTGGGGTCTAGTAATATTAGTAATTATGACTTTAGAAACCCAAATTTTCTTCTTGGGTTTACTATAATAATTTTTTAATGTTTTATAAAAATAATATTTATTGGGTCTAGAATATTTCAATGAATAAAAAATATGTTTTAGTACTTTAACTTGTAGAAATATTTTCAGATGTAGGAATAAAAATGATTTTTTCTAATTTGGATATAAATTTTATTTATAAAAATTTCATTTTCTAGGTTAATAACTAATTCCAGTAGTATATTTAAGAGAAAATTATTTTCCAAGCATTTGAGTTAAGGTATTTTTACTATTTCAAAAACGTTTATGATCCCTCTTTAATTTATAATTAAAAATACTAAGTTTTTTATTCTTGTTGATTAGTTGATCACTCTTCTCTTTTTCCATAGTGAGTTTAGATTTAAAATTAGTAGAAAGATCATGTTATTTCTTGAGAGATTTATATTTATATTTTAGCACATTGAAATTATAATCAATCTTTTTTTCGTATTTAAAAATTTTCTCATTGGTCATATTTCTAAAAGTGTCAGATTCAGATTCATCTATAGAATTGTAAAAATTTTGTGAAGATGATACTAAGGTTACCTCATAAGTTTATTATCAAACACATATTGGATTTGTCAACAATTTCATCATGAGATGATTCAGATTCAGTTGGGCTATTTTCAGAATCACTCTAGGTAGCCTTCATAACTTTCATGTATTTTCTATATTTATCCTCATATTTAATCTTATACTTTAGTTTTGGAAATTTAGCCATAATATGTCCTTTTCTTTTTCATTTAAATCAGATTATCTCATTAGTATTTTCACTTATTTTCTAATCCTTTTTCATTTACCTTTATTGCCATATTTCCCTCTATAACCAGTATTTCAAAAGATATTTTTCTTTCTGTATTATTTCACAAATATCTTATCTAGTTGATCTGTTTATTCATCACTATTAGTTGATAAATATTTATTTATGAAATATTCATCATGAACTTGAATTTTATATTTTTGTTTGGATACTGTAATTTTGAAAGCCACTGACTTTGTTATCGGTTATCATCATCTTCTCAATTAACCATTAACTCTTAATTGTATATCATCAGTTTTAAAATTAATTATTTATAAGGAAAGTAATAATGTAACATGATTCTACTATTGATACTGAAATTCCAATCCATCTTTTTGGTAAACATATGAGTAGCCACCTGATTTGTTCCTCAGATTCAATTGGCTTTACGAGATAACTCATTGTATTTACAACATCATTGAACCTAAGGTACATATATGAGATTGGTTCATCATGCTTCATTTTGAAGTTATCATATTTAATAGTATATGTATTAATTATCATTTCCTTAATATTAGTGGTTCCTTCATGTGAAACATCTAAAGTATCACAAGTATCAAAGGCTGTTTTACATGAATAAATCCTATTGAATTCTTCATCACCTAGAGAATAATATAAGGCCTTCATATACATTCAAAAATTATTATAGACTTCCCTAGTTGGGTCATCCCAAATACTTTTATCTATAACTGGGATCTTATATTCATATACAATTGAAGACTAGATTTCAAAACCCATTCTTTTTAAATACATTTTCATTTTTATTTTCCACCGAGAAAAATTTGTGCCATTAAAATAAAGAAGTCTATTTGTAGTATCACCTTACTATATATTTTCTATGTTAAATAATATGAAAAAGTTTTATAGAACTACAAATTTTGATCAGAAAAAATTAATGATACTTTTAAAACACAACTAAATTCACAGATGTAAATATTTTAAAACATTAACATCATGGAATCCCAAAAAGTTAGTTCCTCTTATACTAAATTTTGGTTTGATTAGGACACTCAATAGGTGAGTTCATTGAGTGCCTATAATTTTTTTTGTTTAAAATATTTTATTTAATTTCAACCAATTTGAAATAAAAATTTCCTATTTAACCAAAAGAGCAGTTAATAAAATATTTTCTTATTCAAAGGATTTATCCAAGAGTGATTAGTTCTTAGTTAACAAATATGAATTATTACTTTAACTTTTGAAAATGATCTACAGAATAAAATTATAATATGAACACTATTTATGATTAACTATCAAATAAAATTGAAGTTTTATGATTTAAATAAATACAAACAGAGAAAACTAAACATGAAAGAACACAACATAATTTAAAAAAGAGGTTCAGTCTCAAGCTGAGACTTAATCCTATCCACTTGTGAATCACCTGTTGATAAGAAGTTTATATCAATAAACTTTTATCCACACCCTATATTGTGGTAAACAAGAGAATACACAACTTTCCATGTCAACAAGACCTCTTCCATAGTTTTCATGGGAGTAAAAAAACAAATAAGCCACAGAGAGACCTCTTCAACTATTATCCATGAGAATGTGAGGTGTAAAAGTTATATTGTGAAGATATCTATGAATATTTTAGTTTTTCATTGGATTTAGTGTGTGTTCATAGATCATTTATATACACACTTTTCGTAATGTAAAAACAGTACACAAGTAGATCAAATTAGAGAGAAGAGAGTTAGAAAGCTCTGTGTGACAGGTGATGCAGCTTGTGACTCATGGAAGTTACATTGAAGTGAATCTCGAGTCGATTTTTAGAAACAAATAAAAAAAAGAATTTTGATAGATTCTATCATCTATTTTCAGTGAGTTATTGATTTTCTCGATGAGTTCTTATCCTATATTAGTTGGTTGCTGTAAAAAATGTTCTTTTATTTGAGTTTATAGTAGTATATACTTGTATCCACCACAGGAATTTCTCATGTTTTTCTCAGGCGCACAACTTCATGACTTGTTCAACTTGTTTTTAATAAGGAATTTTCTTCATACACTACAACTGACATAGATCATGATCTCGATTGTATCTTTGTAACTCATACCTCATACTATAGTCTAACAATGATTTTAATGTTGTCTGCAAAAGGTCATTGATTTAATTAGTTACATTATATTTAGAAAATATGACCATTAGAATGAAATTTGAATTTAAATGAAAAAGGAATAATTGATGAATTATTTGAATGGTGACTTGGTATGATGGTGTCTTGGACTTATCTCTTAACTCTCTTTGGAGTGGTGACTCAAGAACAGTGAGTCAAATAGTAGTAAGTTGCTTTGGACATAGACAAACTTTATAGTGACTTGTATATAATAGTAGGTCAACTTAGTGGTGACTCATGCCAATGGTAACTCATACTTTTTGGAAATTATTGATTGAGCCTGACAGTATCTTGATGCGATGGTGACCCATACATTGAGAAATTATGAGTGGCTGCCGACTATGGGTTGAATAATGATGTCTCTTCCTTTATCAAATTTTAGCATCTGTTCTGATGGTGAGATAGTTTAAAGTGATACATATTAATAGTGATTCTACCTTGATGACAACTCATACATAACTGATTTTCTACCATCAGTGAGATGTCCAGCATTGAGTCCACCTTAACGGTGACTAATCCTTTTTTATATTATTCAAACCTACATTTTTAGGTAAAATACTAACAAAAGATATTAATATTATTTTTAAAAATTATTAAACATAAGTAAATATAATTTAACTTGAGTAAGAATGAATTGAGATCATTAAAACTAGAGGAGGAAAAAATATGAACTTCTAATGGAAATGATACCCATTATTTCATTTTTGATTCATATTGAAAGGGGGAATTTATCTTAGATGGTTGAGGTGAAACTGATCCTCAATTATATTCATATTATGTGGGAGATTGTTGACACATTTCAAGAAGATTTTTCTAGTCATCCACAAAATTATGAAGTTGATTTTTCAATATAACTCATACATGGTGCCACACCTATTTCAAATACTCCATATAGAATGTCCTCAATTGAATTATTGAAATTTTAGAAGAAACTTCCGGAGAATATTGTGGTGGGATTCAATCGACAAAGTGTGTCACCATGGGGTGAACATGTTGTATTTTTCTAAAATAAAAATGGATCAATCTAATATTAAATTTATTATTACAAGTTTAACAAGATCATAACCCTGAACACATTTCCTATAACTCGTATTGATACTTGTTTAAAAAATACACGGAGATTAATAATTTTCTACGATTGAGCATCATTCTAGAAATCCTAAATTGTGGGTCAAAAAAGAGAATCTACCCAAGGAATCATTCCACAGAAGGTATGGAATAAATGAACATATAGTAATTCCATTTGGTCTTAACAATCCCCCATCCATCTGAATGGATTTAATGAGTCAATTCGTTAGATATTACCATGATCATCTTGTTGTAATAATCAAAGATGGTATTCACATCTATTTATAGAGTAAGTAAGAGCACGAATATCAATTAACATTTTAATTGAAGACTCTGAAGAAGGATATGTTTTATGAAAAAAGTACAATGTGTGACATTTGTATAGAAAACAGTTCATTTTTTGTCATATAATCTCAAGTGAGGGTATAACGGTGGGTCCCTCAATGATGGGGGGTATTGAAAATTTTCACAGACCAACTACAATGAAAGAGATCCAAAGTTTTCTTGGATTTTACAGAAATTATTGATGGTTAGTTGATAATTTTAGATTTATATCTTATTTAATCACTAAGGTAACAGGAAAGGGATCCATGTTCCTATAGATATATTAATGTGAAGAAAATTTCAATTAATTGAAGAGAAAATTAGTTAGTGTACTTCTTGTTAAATTAACCTAGAGTGTTGAAGATTTTGTAAAATTTAGTGATAGATCCAATAAGTTATTTTGATGAATTATTATATACAAAGACATGGTTTTAACTTATTCCATATGATAATTGAATTTTAATATGAAAATTTACCCAAATCCAGATTTGGAGTTAGCTACATTATTTCTTCCATTAAAGATATGAATGCATGATGATTGTAGCAAAAAGTGTGATATATATACTAATAATATATTTTAAAGTATATATTCAAATTGAAGGAGTTTAAAATGACCTTGAGGATGTGGTTAGAGATTATTAGTGATTATGAATTCACAATACTTTACGACCATAAGAAAGAGAACATGATGCCTGCTATTTTGAGTCAAAATGATCATGCTAGCTTATCCATGTTGACGATAAAAAAGATCTTATATTTCTAGATTTGAAAAAGTTTAATATATAAATACTAAATTAAGAGTAGAACTCACATATTTATAAAATTATTGTTCATCCATATATCAATGTGATGATTTTATAGGCACATAAGGATGATACAAAGTTATAGAAGGTGATTAATGTTCTTGAGTTTAACGTTGATTGTGATGAAATGAAAACATTAAGAAACTCTATATGTGTTACACCAACAAATTTTTTTTAAAAAGAAGTTATTATAGAAGTCTCTTAGTTATTTTTTTATTTTCATCCTAGAATTAATAATGTGTATAAATATTTGAAAGAGTATATCTATTTTGATGACACAAAGACATATATCATAGAATTTTTGAAACAATTTTTATTATATTAGAAAGTTAAGGCTAAGAGAAAAAGTCTAAGGTGTTGTTATATCTATTACCCATATAAGACCGGAAATGGGAAAGGATCACATTGGAATATGTCATTTTACTACCCAAAAATTATAAAGGGAACCATATTATGTGGGTTGTAGTTGACTTTCTGAAAAATTCAAACAATTCATCTCTCTCAGAAAATATTTCTATTTAGATCAGTTATCCATGATATACATTAAATAAGTGGTAAGGCTTAATATAGTACCACATTATGTTGTGTCTGATCATGATTTGACGTATAACTTGCTGTTATGGAAAGGTATAAAGAAATCCCTTGATAAAAAGTTTGGTTTCAACACTACATGTTATCCTCAGATAGATTTTTAGTTAGAGAGAACAATTCAAACACTAGAGAATATATTGATATCTTCTTATATGGATTTTAAAGGTGGTTGGTATCAACACCTTCCTATATTTATGTTTTTGTACAAAAGTATATTTCACAAGAGTATTAAGAATTCTCCTTATGAATAAATCTATAGAAAAAAGTGTAGATATCCAATTTGTAGGAATGATGTCAGAGAAAGAAAGATATTGGGACTTGAGATATCTAAAGAAATGGATGAGAAGTTTATACCCATTCAATAACACATAAGGCCAACACAAATTTGATAGAAAGATTACAATGATATTCATTGATGTGGTTTAAAATTTGAACTTTGTGACATGGTGTTTCTAAAAATTTCTCCATGGGGGAAGGTAATTATATTTGGAAAGAATAGAATAATAAGATATTTTTATATTAGTCACCTAGAAATTCTTGATCATATCAGTCTTGTATCCTAGTGTTTGTCATTTCCAATAAACCACTATTAAGTCCATGATGTGTTCTATGTATATCTCATTAGAAAATATACACCATATCCTCCCATGTATGGAATAAAGAGGTTATACCACTGGAAAATGATATTTATTAATAGGAACAACTAGTGGAGATTCTATATCATACCTTGAATGTTATATGAAAAAATGCCACTGAGCAGGTCAATGTTTTGTGGTGAAACCACCAGTTTGAGGAAGCTATGTGGGAAGCTAAGGATGTAATGAGGAATAAGTATCCCCAGTTGTTTGTATAAAAGTGATGGAATTTTTAGAGATAAATTAATTTTAAGGGGGGTATAATGTTACACAATGATATTTTTTAAAATATTTTTTATAATAAATTTAATTTCTTTGATAGCTTATGTTACATGCAACACTGAGTACAAACAAACTGCAATATACTATTTAAATTACTATTTATCATGGTCATTATAACCTAGAAAATACACTTGGTGGTCTTACTATGAATAAACACATATTAAATATTAATTATATTGATTTTATATAAATAAATAATAATGATACAAGGTTCTAAGCTTCTGATAAAATAATTATATGTTTGGAAAATACTAAATTCTAAAACAAACTTCTATTACTTTTGTAAAAAAAGGAAAAAAAATTAATTTTCTAATAATTATAAAATAAATATTTAAAAAATGTACATAGTTCTTTTAATAAACATGTAAATATTATCTTATGATGTGTTTTTGGTATTTTTCTAAAAAGATTAATTTTCAATGAATAGTGAAAATTATTGGGTTTTATTGAAAATAGCCACTTCATTAAATGAATTTATAAGGTTAAATTTTGTTTCAATTTTTTTTAATTGTAATATAAATTATATTATATTATAATCAAAGGAATATAGTTCATTTTAATAAATTTCTTATTTAATATTGATTTAAATTCTTTTTAATCCTTCAAATATTTTCAAATTAGAAAACCATTTTTTCATCGTGTGTGGGAGTTTAATTTTAAAATAATTTATTCCACATATAATTATTTGATTTTAAAAAATAGATTCAATATTTTTATTTTTTATAATTAAAATTATCCAATAAGTTCAAATTAATTTTTGACTGTATTGAATAGTGAAAATAGTAAAAAAAATAATTATCGCACTTAAGGTTAAAAGTAATTTAGTAGGGGTTATGCAAAAATGATAAGGGGTAAAATCACTAAACAACTTTTCCAAAATACAATTTTTTCTATATTTAGAGATTATAGCTAGTATGGTTCTATAATTACTCATTTTAGATCCTTTTGGCATGTGATAAAGGTGTGTATACTTTATTATTTTCAAAAATTCAATATGTGATGTCTCCCCCACTTATATGATTCCACCCCATATTCTTTCTACTTTAAACATCCAAAAACATTTTTATCATCGAATATATAACCAATTTGATTCAAAACATCCATCCTATAATCCTAGATGCCTTATTTGGATTATGAAACCATCTTATGAAGGATTTAGGTATAAACATAACGAGTCTCTCTGAAGATGATGTAAATTTATTACACTTGTGTTTTGATTTATTTCTTCCTCAATATCCTTCCAATATAATTAAACCATGATAATATAATAAATTTGATATCTTAAATATAGTGATATGTTATTATGTTAATGTAATTCCCTATATATTTTTCATTTTCCTTAAAATGGGGAATGGAACTATCTATCTTGTATAGGGAGGACTATCGCCTCATGAACTGATGTTATTCAATTTCCATCACCACCATTCATGGATGGATATAATGTTGTATTTATTTATTATAAATTATATTTGTGATATTATTATTTTTTGGGAATCATTAAATAACATATTCCTTCTTACTTTCTATTCTTTTGGGATACGATAATATAGCCCGTGTGTATGGAAGACTACAACCTCATGAAGCAATGTGATTGAATTTCCACTAATGCTTAAATAGATGGTAATAAGGATAAAATTAATGAATATATATGATATATATGATAAAATAATTAATGTTTAATAGTTATATATTATTTACCTACCTTTATTTTGTCTCATTGAGAGAATTGAAGAAACGTTCATGTGTACATACGACTTACCAACTCTAGGAATGGTGTAACTAATTTTCTATCTCTAAATTTTATGAATTAATATAAATAAATATATAATGAATATATATGATATTTATATCATATATAAAATTAATGATATTATGGAACCATGATCAATGTAAATGAATAAAATTTTTTAAATCAAAACATACCCGAAAAACAAAGATGTTATTACCCAAAACAAGATTTTAATAAGGAATTGTTAAGAAATAGGTAATAAAAGGGTATAAGTAAATCATATACTATATGATTCATATTATTATGTTTCTTTAATAAATTTATAATAAATATATACTTACTACTATGATGTTTTTAACATGTATTAATGAATTCATAACTTAAGGTATTGGATTTTTGTCTCACATTAATGTTCGAGGAGACACATGCCATATTCACCACTTGTTTATTTTATGTGGTGTATAAAATTACAATGAATATACTCTATGATTATTTTCCTAAAAATTATGTTTTTTTAAATATCCATTATGATATACCCTTTATGGGGATTATAATTCTACAATACCAAATATATAAGGTATTTTGGTCTTAATATGTGGTTGATGCACCATTTAATTCATCTCTGATAGTTGATCATAAACAATCCTAGTCAAATACTGGAGGATGAGCTGTAGAATACTGATAAGACTCATAAGATATATCTTCAATACTTTTTATAACATTTTCCAAAGATTCTTTATATTCATATTCCATCCCTTTAACTGTAGGAATGAGAGAAGCCAGTTCATCACTCAACCTCTAATTATCCATTCTTATTTCCTGATGTTTGGAAAGCATTTGAAGTTCAAGATTTGAGATTAATGTATTTAAAATAAAAATATCATATCTTTCAATAATATATGACATTGGTTCTAGTTGTGGTTGAATGATATTTTTAATAGATGAGATCAATTATTCTTTAAAAGAATTGATATCATTCTGACTTATATAATCAGTAAGAAAATGTGCAACTAAAGGAGTAGGAGCCACTGCTAAATCTATTCCAACATGAAATATTTTATCATGATTCAATTATTATACCATGGATCACATATGATCATATTATTCAACATCAGATTTTAGATAGTCCAGGCCAAGTGTGATATATCCAGGATATCATTCCCATTCATCCACTACATATAAATCGAAAGGGGTAAGAGTTTCAACTTTAACTCTACAAGACTATTGCTCCCCCTTAATAGGTGCTTCCTTTGGAAGATTAACTTGATATTATAATTGAACATCTGAAACTCAATCATCAAATAAAACTGAGTCTGGAGACTTTTAAGATTCCAAGATTGTTTCCTTATCTATTGAACTAGTTTCAGTAATATTTTCCAGTTTTTCATCATGACCTTGATCAATATCAGGATGAATTGTGTCACCACAATACTCACCATTTTCCTCTTCTTCCCCTTCTTCATCTGCATCAATATCACTTTCTTCACCATTCTCTTCTTCCCCCTCTTCGTCAGCTTCTCTATTTTCACTTTATTCCTCTTATTCATCATTCCCCTCTTCTTCCTAGATTCTATTTCTACTAGCTTATTCAACATCATTAGATTCTTATATCTCATCATCATCTTCATCATCATCATCAGGGAGAATTTATCTTGTAGGAAGATATTTTGGAGGGCTTAGAGGTCCATATGTAATTTCTTCATGACTTTCTAAAATTTCAGGATCAATTCTATCATCAATAAGGGAATATTTTTACTCATCTTTATCATCTTCTTTTTCCTCCTCATATGAATATTGTACAACTTTATATAGTCTTAAACTAGGATCAACTATATCCTATGCTCTTGTGGGTTGTTGAACTAGACTTAACTATTTATAGATTTTCTCCTTATCTTCTACCCACCGTTTCTTCCAAACATTTCAGCTTATCTTAATTGTTTTTCATATAGAATTGGTAATGAAAAATTCATCATGATCTATGATAGTTTTGTCACAATAATTCACTATTCCTTTATCTATCAACACGGAATAAATAAACATTGAATAGAAAAGGGAGTTTGACTTTGAATGTGGATTTATAATACCACACATATGAACCATTGAGTATCTGCAAAGGTTTATCTTGCATCATTGTTTCATAAGATACAATAAATAAATATCCTAATACTTTGAGTAGGTAAATTAACCTTTCTTTGGACATAGTTTATTCTTGAAAAATTTAAACACCAATCTACATTCTCCATCATGTTTAGTGTCTATAGGTCTTCTGGTAATTCCATATTTAGTTAGCTTATCTATGTCTTCTTAATAACTGAATATTTTACGTGTGGGTTGATTAATACCTTATGAATATTCCAAAATACCTTCATCAGGTATGTTTGAACACTCATCTCAATATCCTAGAAGAAAAGGTAATCCTTTATCCACTTATTCTAGACATTATCATATATTTATCTATTCCCTCAAGAATGAACTATATGTACCGATAAAACTCATGAACATGCCTCGAATATAGAGGCCATTTTTTTCAAAGAACCATTTAAAACAACCATGTTCTTGCAAACCTTTAAACATAAGAGACTCGATAAAAGACAAACAATATACATTTTTTTCGGGAACGAATATATGGTTTGTGAGTTTGGGGTTAACAGGTTAAGATTTTGGTTCACTTGAGTCAGCCTTTTTACATCTTCAAATGTCAAGACTCATCTAGATATGTCTTAGAGAAATTATTTACTTGATCCATTTTGAAATATTCTAGGGGTTTGGTTCAAAGGAAGAAGGAAATAAAGGTTTGGGAGACAAGGGTTTGGTTTTTGGAGAAGTGTTCAAGAGTGAGTAAGTGATAAGTTATTTGGATTGATTTTATTTTTATCATTTAGGGATTTTAAAATCATAAATTGAAAACGTGGAATAAAATTAATCAAAATAAATAAAAAAATTAATGACTGAGTGAGAAAAATGAAAAATTAGAGAACTGTAAGATGCATTAGTGAGTCTAATAGTGAGTCATCAATGTTGAATCCTCAACAGTGATTCCCAATGGTAAGTAACTCAAAATTTATCATCCCCAAATCATGTATAATGTAAATAATTTTCTTATAATTTAATATCTTATTAAAAATATCATAAGGATGATGTTCAGTATCAATTAATTCAAGATTTATATTAACTTTTTGATGGTGATCTCTCAAAAAGTGATGTATTACATCAATACTCAAAGGGGAAACATGGTTCATAGAAATGTTAATATAACTTTTGGTGTCACATTTTATAGGGACATTACTAAATTGATATCCATAGTCTAGTAATTTGTGTTTCATCCACAAAATTTTAGTACAACAACTTCAATCAACTATGTATTTAAATTCAATAGTAGATATTGAAACAAAATGTTGTTTCTTACCAGAACATGAAACTATTGAATTGCCTAAAAAGTGACATGTTATAGAGGTGCATTTTATATCCAACTTGGAACCACTAAAATATGCATAAAAAAACTAACTAAGTCAAATTATTATCCTATAGGGAAGAATAATCCTATGTTGTTATTATATTTATGGTATTTGAAAATTGTTTTGACAGAAAGAAGGTCTGAATATTTAGGATTTTCTTGAAAAAAAGAACACATACATATACAAAACATAATATCAGGTGGGCTAGCATTTAAGTAGAGAATACTTACAATCATACCTATATAATTGGTCCGATCCACTGATTCTCCATCTTCATCAAGATCCAATTTATAGGAAGTACTCATAGGAGTATCGCTACATTTAGTTCTATCAAAGAACAAATGTTTTAAAATATATTTAGTATATTTACATTGATTTTAAATAATACATTCCTTATTTTGAAAAAAAATTAAATCCATGAAATAATTGGAGTTCACCCATTAAACTCATTTCAAACTCATATTGCATCATTTTTTAAAATTCAATACATAATGAATTTTTTGAATATCCAAAAATAATATCATCAACATATATTTTATCAACTATAACTTTTTTAGAGATTATTTTTATGAAAATTGATGGGTTATCTATTCCTTTATAACAACCATTAGATATAAGAAAAGTGAGGGCCTATCATACCAAGCACTTGAATCTTATTTTAACCCATATAAACATATTTTTTAACTATAAAACATGATTTTTAAAATGAATATTTATAAAACTGGGGGTTTGTTAAACAAAAACAACCTCAAAAATATTACCATTTAGGAATGCACTTTTTAAATCCATTTGATAAAGTTTGAAATTCATATGTTCTGTATAATCTACTAGTTTTCTAATAGATTCATGTCGGGTTACTGATGAAATGGTCTCTTCATAGTTTATTCCTTCTTCTTAACTATAACCTTATGCCACTAATATAGAATTATTCTTTTCTATTGTGCCATATTCATGAACCTTGTTTATAGAATCCCATTTAGTTCTGGTTGTTAAGGAGTCCTTAGTTCTATTAACAATGTTCCCTAAATTTTTTCTTTCAAACTAATTTTATTATTATTGCACATCCATCACCCATAATTCATCATTGATTTCATCATTGACGTTCATAGGTTAAATTTATGACAAAAATCCTTGATGTTCAACTTCGTTTCTTAAAGAAGATCTAGTATGTGTTCCTTTATCTAAATCTCTGAATAGAGCATCTAAAGTATTATTTTTACGAGTTCTAATAGGTCTATTAAAATAAGGGCTAGTAAATTCAGGTTATTATATAGGTTTAGGTTCCAATTGATCAGAATGTGGAAATTTTCCAAAACTAGAGGATTTTTATTCTTGTTTAACAATAGAATTAGAAGATTTAGTATTTAAGTCTAGATTCAACAGATTATCCTCAAAATTTTATAAGGAGGCTTTGGATTCATGTTGATATTTTTTTTATCAAATTTTATATGCATACATTATTCCACACATTTAGTTCTCTTATTATAGACTATATAGGATTTAATAGAGATTGAATAACCTAGGAAAATTATTTCATCACTATTAGAGGAAACGTTTTCAAGATTATCTATTGTATTAATAATAAATACTTTTCAACCAAAAACAGTGAAGTAATTAACCTTATGTTTCGTATTATTCCACATATCTATGGGGATTTTCTTTACAATACTTCTAATTAATATTTTATTGATTATATAGCTAGTTGTATTGATAGATTTTTCCCAAAAATAAATAGGTAGATCATATATATTAAGTATAGTATAAGATATCTTATATAATATTATATTTTTCATTTCTAAAACTCCACTATATTGGTTTGTCATAGGAGCAGAAAATTTATGACTATAACCATTCTATGATGAAAATGATTCAAGATCTTGATTTTTAAAGTGACAACCAAGGTCACTTCTTAGGGTTTTTATTCTAATTACAGTTATGTTTTCTACTAATCTAGAATACTTGGTAAAATAAGAATAAGGATAAATTTTATGTTCTAAAAAAGGACCATGTATACCTCAAAAAGTAATCTACAAGAACATAGATATATTTCTCCCAATTGAAGCATGAAACTCTAGATGGTCCAAACAAATATACGTGAACCAAATCAAGTGGTTGAGAAGTTGAAACCTCATTCTTTGGTTTAAATGATATATTACACTATTATTATTTTCTACAGTGCTTATATACTTTATCATTTGGAAAATATAGTTTTGGTAGATCCTTAATTATTTTTTCTCTAGTAATATTTCAGAGAGAGTGAATGTTATAATGGACTAGTATCCTATGATAGATCCATGATTCTTTATAAATGTAATTAATAAAGAAAAATTTTGTGAGACTAATGAATCAAGATAAATAGTTTAAACATTTTAAATTATCAAAAATAAGTAAATAATGAATAATTATTTTAATGGAAAAAATTACATGTAATATTTTCAAATTTAAAATGAAAAACATCATCACATAACTGTGAAATGCTAAGAATATTTCACATTAGACCATCAATAAAATAAGTCTTAGAAATTAAAATTGAATTTTTGTTTCCAATTTTTCTGAGGCCAATAATTTTCCATTTTGCATTATCACCAAAGGTGACACGTACACCATAAATTTTTAGGTGGTTCATGAATCTAGAGTAGTACCCAATCATGTGTCTTGAATAGTCACTATCCAAGTACTATAAGATCTTACATAAACTATTACAACTAATTTCCTACAAAAATATATTAAACAAGAAAATATGTTGGTACCCACATTTTTTGGGGTGTAATAATATTAGTAATTATGACTTTTGGAGCCCACATTTTCTTTATGGGATTCCTATAATAATTTTATATGACTGAGATTCATTCTAGAAATCATCAATTGTGGGTCAAAAAAGAGAATCTACCCATGGAATTATTCTATACATGGTATGTAATATATGAACATATAGAAATTCCATTTCATCTTAATAATACCTCATCGATCATCATGCATTTAATGAATAGAGTCTCCAGATATTACCTTGATCAGTTTGTGGAAATCTTTATATATGATATTCATATATATTTGTAGAGTAAGTAATAACATGAATATAAATTGAACTTTTTTATTGAAGACTCTGAATAAGGATAAGTTTTAAGAAAAATTTACAATTTGTGACATTTTTATATAAAATAGTTCATTTTTGGGTCATATAATCTCATGTGAGGGTATAACGATGAGTCCCTCAATGGCGCAGTTTATTGAAAATTTTCACTGACCAACTACAATGACTAAGATCCAAAGATTGCTTTGTTCTTTCAGATATTATTTATGGTTATTGGATAATTTCAGATTTATATCTAATCCAATCAATAAGGTAACAGGAAGGGGATCCAAGTTCCAATGGATATATTAATGTGAGGAAAATTTCAAATAAATAAAGATAAAATTAGTCAGTGTACATCTGGTTAAATTAACCTAGAGTAGAGAAGAGTTTGTAAACTTTACTCATAGATCCAATAGGTATTGGATGAATTTTTATATATAATGACATCGTTTTAACTTATTCCTCAGGGTAATTGAATTTTAATAAGAAAATTTACCCAACTTTAGATTTGGAGTTAGCTACATTATTTTTTCTTTTAATGATATATAAGAATTATCATTATAGGGAAAAGTGTGATATATACAAAAATAAAATATTTTAATGTGTATATTCATATTGAAAGAGTTTAACATGCTCTTGAGTACATGGTTAGATATTATTAATGATTATGAATGCTAAATACATTACCACCTTATGAAAGTGAACATGATGGACACTGTTTTGAGTCTAAATGATCATGCAAGCTTATCCTTGTTGATGATAAAAAAGATCTTATATTTCTAGATTTGAGAAGGATGAAAATATAAATACTAAATTAAGAGGAGAAATCACATATTTATAAAACTATTTTTCATCCATATATCTATGTAATGATTTTAGAGGAACATAAGGATGATACAATGTTATAAAAAGTGATAGATGTTCTTGAGTTTAACATTGATGACAATGAAATGATAACATTAAAAAACCGTGTATGTGTTCCACCCTCACCAATTTTTAAGAAGAATTTATTATAGGAGTCTCATAGTTATTTTTTTATTTTCATCGTAGTATTAATAATATGTATAAATATTTGAAAGAGTATATCTAGTTTTATGACATGAAGAGATATATCACAGAATTTTGAAAACAATTTTTAGTATATTAGAAAGTTAAGGCCGGGAGAAAAAGTCTATGGTGTTGTTATATCTATTACCCATACAAGATCAGAATTGGGAAAACATCACCTTGTATTATGTCATTGTACTCCAAAAAATTATAAAGGTAACCGTATTATATGGGCTGTAGTTGACCTCTTAACAAAGTCTAACACTTCATCTCTATCAGAGAATATTTCTATTTAGATTAGTTATCCATGATATACATTAATGAAGTGGTAAGTCTTCATAGAGCACCACATTATGTTGTGTCTGATCATGATTAAGGGTATACCTTGATGTTATGGAAAGGTATTAAGAAATTCCTAGATAAAAAGGTTAGTTTATACACTACATGTTATCCTCAGAAAGATTGTTAGTTAGAGAGAACAATTAAAACACTAGAGTATATGTTGATATCTACTTATATGGATTTTAAAGGTGGTTGGTATCAACACCTTCCTCTATTTTTTGTACAATATTATATTTCACAAGAGAATTTAGATGTCTCTTTAGGAGGAAATCTATAGAAAAAAGTTTAGACATCCAATTTGTTGGAATGATGTTGGAGAAAGAAAGCTATTGGGACTTGATATAGATAATGAAATGGATGATAAGTTTAGACCTATTCAATAACACATAAGGCCATCATAGATTCAATAGAAAGATTATAATGATAATTGTTGATGTGGTATGAAATTTGAACTTTGTGACATGGTGTTTCTAAATATTTATCTATGGGAGAAGGTAACTATATTTAGAAAGAAGTGAATAATAAGATATACCTATATTATTCACATAGAAATTATTGATCATATATGGCGTATATCTTAGTGTTTGTCACTTCCAATAAACCAATATTAAGTCCACGATCTGTTCCATGTATATCACATGAGAAAATATACACTAGATCCCTCCCATGTATTGAATAAAGAGGTAATAATACTGGAGTATGATATTTATTATGAGGAACAACTATTGGAGATTCTAGATCATACATTGAATGTAATATGAAAAAATACCACACACCAGGTCAATGTTTTGTGGTGAAACCACCAGTTTGAGGAAGCTATGTGGGAAGCTAAAGATGCAATAAGGAATAAGTATCCCTAGTTTTTTGTATAAAGGTGATAGAATTTTTTGGGATAAAATAATTTTAAGGGGGGTATAATGTTACACCCTGATATTTTTTGAATTATTTCTTTGAAAAAATTTAATTTCTTTGATTGCATATGTTACATGCAACATAAAGTACAAACAAACCTCAATATACTATTTAAATTAATATTTATCATGGTCATTATAACCAATAAAATAAACTTAGTGGTTTTACTATGAATAACGAAACATTAAATATTAAGTAAAATGATTTTATAAAAATAAAAAATAATGATAAAAAGTTCCCAACTTCAGATAAAATAATTATATGTTTGGAAAATACTTAATTCAAAAACATACTTTTATTACTTCTTTAAAAAAAGAAAAAAACTATATTTTTAATAATTATAAAATAATTTTTTTTAAAATGAACATAGTTTTTTTAATAAACATATAAATATTATCTTATGATGGGTTTTTGGTATTTTCCTAAAGAAATTCATTTTTCAATAAATAGTGAAAAATATTGGGTTTTATTGAAAATAGGCCCTTCATTAAAAGAATATATAAGGTTAAATTTTATTTCAATTTTTTAATAGTAAAATAATTTTAATTATATTATAATCAAACATATATATTTAATTTGAATAAATTTCATATTTAATATTGATTTAAAATCTTTTTAATCCTTTTAATATTTTCACTTTGGAAAACCATTTTTTCATCATGTGTGGGGGGATTAATTTTAAATTAATTTCTTCTACACATAATAATTTCATTTTAAAAAATAGATTAGATATTTTTTATTTTCATAATTACAATTATTCAGTATGTTCAGATTAATTTTTGATGATAATTAATAGTGAAATAGTAGAAAAATAATTATCGCACTTAATGTTAAAACTGATTTAATAGGGGTTATGCTAAGATTATAAGTGGTAAAATCACAAAAAAAAATTCTGAAATACATTTTTATCTATATATAGATATTATTGACAGTAGAGTTCTATAATTATAGATTTTGGATCCTTTTGGCATGTGATAATGGTGTGTATACTTTATTATTTTAAAAAATTCAATGTGTGCTGTCTCCCCCACTTATATGAGTCCACCCCATATTATCTCTACATTAAACATGAAAAACCATTTTAATCATCCAATATATACCAAATTTGATTCAAAACATCCATCCTTTAATTCTAGAAGTCTTCTTTGGATTATGAAACCATTTTATGAAGGATTTCAGTATAAACATGATGAGTCTTTCCGAAGAAGACGTAAATTTATTACACTTGTGTTTTTGTTTATTTCTCCCTTCATATCCTTCTAATATAATTAAACCATGATAATATAATAAATTTGATATCTTACATATAGTGATATGTTATTATGTTAATTTAATTCTTTAAATATTTTTCTTTTTCCTTAAAATGGGGAATGGAACTATCCATCTTTTATAAGGAGGGAAACCGCCTCATGAATCGATGTTATTCATTTCCCATCACCACCTTTCAAGGATGGATATAATGATGTATTTATTTATTATAAATTATATCTGTGATATTATAATTTTTTTTGGATTCATTATATCACATATTCCTTCTTACATTCTATTCTTTTGGGATACGATAATATAGCATGTGTGTACAGAAGACTACAACCTCACAAAGCAATATGATTTGATATCCACTAATTCTTAAATGGATGGTAATAAGGATACAATTAATGAATATATGAGATATATATGATAAAATAATTAATATTTTATTGTTATATATAATTTACCTTCCTTTATTTTGTCCCATTGAGAGAATTGAAGAAACGTTCATGAGTACGTACAACTTACCATCTTAATGAATGGTGTAACTAATTTTCTATCTCTAAATTTTATGAATTCATAGAAATACATATATACTGAATATATATGATATTTATATCATATATAAAATTAATGAAATTATGGAACCATTATCAATGTAAAAGAATAAAAAATTCAAAATCAAAGTATACATGAAAAACAAAGAAGTTATTACTGAAAATAATATTTTAATAAGTAATTGTTAATAAATCAGTAATAAAAGGGCATAAGCAAATCATATATGGTATGATACATATTATTATGTTTCCTTAATAAATTTATAATAAATATATATTTACTATTATGATGTTTTTAACATGTACAAATGAATTCATGACTTAAGGTATTTGATTTTTGTCTCACTTTTATTTTCGAGGAGACACATGCCATATTCACCACATGTTTATTTTATGTGGTGTATAAAATTAAAATGAATATACTCTATGAATATTATCCTAAAAATTATGTTTTTTAAATATCCATTTTATGATATACCCTTTATGGGGATTATGATTCAAAATTCCCAAATATATAAGTAATTTTTGTCTTAATTTGTCTACCTTATGACATACATTTTGTTATGCACCTATCTTCTCTTATGAGGTGTATATAAAACCCATTTGACATGTAATATCATGAATTTATTTATTATAATTATATTTTATGTTTTATTTAATTTTAATACATCATGGGGAATATGATTTATTGTTACAAAAGTGGTAAGGATTTTATAATACAATATCATGGTATATCGGGATTGTTTGTATTTTTTTCTGAAGAAGAAAATTTTATGATACCAATTTCTATTCATGTTTTTTAATATTTATAGAATAATAATACTTTTCTTAAAATTATCAAACAAATAAACCTATACTAATTTTGACCAGATGGATTAAAAAATTATGTTAATTATTTAAAATTAATATTCTAAATGTTCCTATAATAAATTATAATATTCACTTAAAGAAAGTAATAAAAATTTTCATTGATGAAATTGTATTATGGACGAATAAAATGAATTTACTAAAAATAGAGTGTATATTTCCACAAAATTAATTAATAAATTTCTATTCAGTAGGACCATTATATATATGTTATAATTTGGTCAATCGTACTCAAATACTATAATGTAATGTGTAAGCTTGAAGTATAAAATTTAAATAAAAATATTTCATGGTTCATTTTATTTTGGTGTTGCATTTTGTATACGCTATAAAAGATAGTGTTATTTTAAAATATCATGTTATTAAAAGTAACATATATAATTCCAATATGAAATATGAACCCAAAAAATCTATATATAAAATTAGATTTTATTATAAATCCCTTAAGAATTTAATAACTTTTGAATCAAAACTCATTAATAGTGTAAACAAGAATTGAAACGTTAAATACAATTAATTAAGATTGATTCGTGATATAATACTACAAAGGGAATTTATATACGCAATATAAATAAAAATAGTTTCATAATATAAAAATGTCAAATTAAAGTTGAAATGAGAGAAAAATACCCTTACATTGGGTCTCCTCTAAGTCGTATGTGTTTGATTATCCATTAAAATTAATTCCAATATATTAAAAAAAAATAAGAACAATTTTCATATATATTAATTTTGTGTTTCATTTTATAATCATTTTAAATTCATTCATAGACTAGTTGTTATATATGTCAACACTTAATGTTATTTGGTCGAATTTTCCAAAATTTCTTCTATATACTGAAAGTGATTAAAAAAGATAGAAAAATGGTTCCATCTTGTTCAAAATTTAAATAATATATTTAATATTTATTGTTAATTATATAAATTCATAGAATTAGTTATTGATGATTTAATAGAAAAATTAATCTCATCGCTTCATAAAGGTGGTAGTTATTACCTATGCATGATATGTGGTATCATTATCTAATGGATGGAAGGGTAAGAAGGTAAATGTTAAATATTATATTTAAATAATCATAATTATAACATAAATATTATATATAATAATTAATTTACCCATTGTAACCATCTAGTTAAAGTGGTGATAAAGAACTAATTATGTTACTTTGTGGAGACAGTAGACTGTACATACAAACAAGAAATGTTATCATTTTATATTAGATTGAAAGGAGGTAAAAAATTATTATGAATGTATAATTAAAATAGTTAGTAATTTTTAAGTTAAAAATGCTATTATATGTGTATGGTAATAGAATATTTCATTTAAATAGAAGAGTTAATAAAATTAAAACACTCAGTTCGGTGGTATATATATTCTTCAGAAAAACACCTTTGAGATACACATTTATCCTTCTAGGTAATTTATTTAATGAGAAAAAATGACCCTGGGTCAGGGGGAGGAAAGTTGGGAAGGGATTTGGGTAGGACATGGTCATTCTAATTTTCTCATGAGTTTTTAATAGTAGGGGAGAAGTGGATCCCCTTAATAAGTTAGGGTAATGTAAACATGGAATTACACAAAAGGATTAAATTTAATTTATATCATAATCTTGATAAGTGAAAATAGATGGATAGAATTTTCAAGTTAGAACACGATCAGGTACAAATAACCTCAACCAATAAATTTTTTTCATGTTTACATTGATTTTTAAACCAAATTATTTTGTTTCTCCTGCTCATTAACTCTTTTAAACAAAACCTTGGTAACAAATTTTATAGGCTTCAAGGGTCATAAATTTACTAATACGTTCATAAGTGTCTCCCAAATAGTTCTTGTAAGACATTTTAAAACATTTACCATTGTAAATATACTCTGTACAATTTTTTATTTTTAAATCATTTAATCAAATAATTTTTATCAAGAAATACTAATAAATTCAATTTGATAATATTCATTTAATTTCACATCAAAGACATTAAGATGATAATTGAATTTGAATATAAACACAATTCACTTTATTTATACTATATAATAACCCATGAAATTGTTCAAATACCATAATTCATCGAAGAACATTAATTTTTTAGAAATTTTCCACGATTTATCGACTCATTTAACTAACACAACATCGACATCATGTAATCATATAATAATATTAAGAGAACCACTATAGATGAGACCTATAGGGATCAAAATTTATGTAAAATCAAATGGATGGGGTTTTATATATTTCATGGAAGAAATGCTCTTCAAAAGACTATGAGGTATTCAAAAACAAGTTACAATAAAGTAACCCAATTCCCATATTTACACTAATATCTTTTACTATATTACATTATCTACTAATATGCTACCGAAAAAATAAATTCATGTGTATAAGTACCTGAATTCCTCCCAAACTGCCAAAATTCACGATGATGGAGAGAAAATATTTGGATGAATGGAATAAACCATGAATAATGGGTCAAGTTCAAGACAAATCATATTCCAAACATTATAGAAAACTATTTTAATTATGAAATTCAACCATTATATATCCAGTTTATAAGACGCATCCATCTTGAAATCCATAGTTAAATAATATATGAATCCATATTTCGACATTTGGAAAATACAACCACAACCCGTTGGACCTAGATTCCCCTTCAAAGTTCAATATTTATTGATATCAATATATCTGGTTAGTATAAATTTCCAAAAAAAACATATATTAATCCATTATAAATCATATGCTTTTTTTTAATTACCAACCAGTGAAAAACCTTCAGTTCAATAATAGAGTTTAAAATTGGACCACAATTCATGGAGGATGTCAATTAGATCTCCAGAAAAAGGTTATTTATAACCATGATCAAATCTTGAGCACATTTAACAAAACTAAATTCTATCAATGGAAATTTCATTATTAAAATTATTTAATATAATATAAATCACATGGAAAAAAAAGAAATAATATATTTTTAAATGATGAATGAATGAAATAAGTGGTATTTCTAGAAGCTAAGGAACATATACTAATGGAATATTAACGTGACCTTTGGAATATTAATGTGACACTTATGAATATTAAACCATCCAATAGAATAGTTAGATTACCTAAGAAAGTATAAATATAATTTGGGTATCTTATGAATAAAAAAATGATATATCTATATGTTGGAATAAGTAAATAAATTTTTTAAAAATGAAAAATTAATTGTTGATTTTTTTCAAAGTCATAAATATTTAATTACAATTTTATAATTAATTTAATAATTTACTATAAAATTAAATTTCAAAAAATGTATTCATAAATTAATATAAAGTTTTATTATGACTATAATATAAGTTTTTTACTCCTTATTTAAGTTATTAATGTGTTTTAAAATAAATTATAATTTTCAAATTTGTATTTTCCAAGTAAATGATGATTTTTATTAAAAAATAATTTTTTCATACATTGAAAAAATATTTTTATAAAATTAAGTTCATTTTTTAATTATTCATGTTGAAAAATGGTTAGGTTGGTTTTTTGGGATGTTTCTAAAATAGTTTAATTTTTGGTCAATAGTGAAATATGGTAATTTACGATATTATTTAAATACTTGAATCATGGAGTCATGGATGATGTATGAATTATGGAAGTCCAAAATATTGAACCATCATTCATTATATTAATGTATTTAGTGATAATACTCATAATATTTTTATTCTTGATCCCAAATAATAAGCTAATGAATAAAATAATGAGAAACCACCCCTCTCATCCATTATAAACACATCCCTCACCGCCACTTCTCCTCATAGCTTTCCAGCTTTATGCCTTGTCCAAATTATACTAAATCATCATTCCACGAATCTCCCAAAATTATATTATCCCTTGGTATCAACAAAAAACCAACCTTTTTCCCTAAGTATATTCTCAAGGAAGAGAAATTAAAGAGGTAAAATCCTCTTTCATTTTCTTTTAATTTCTTTTCTCATTTATTTTCATTTGTTATTATCTCCACACCTCCCCTCATAAAAGTGGCCTAATATTTCCAAAATCTTATATATACTATAATTTTATTATTTTAATTCAATATCCTTCACTAATACAATCTCCTCTCCCATTTATTTTAAAAACTAAAATGTCATCCAAGTGTTGTTAGTTTATCTCATTGAATGATAAAAAATTTTCAATTTCATTTACCACCGTCAAGGATGGTCTTAAAACCATTATAATGGTTAAAGAAGATTTTAAAAATACTTTTATTACCATATTTATTTTATAGAATTATCATATATATATATATAATATTAAATAATATTACAAAACAAGTTCACAGTGAGTGAAAACCGTAAAAAATAATCCAAATGATTATCACTAATGTTCTATCTAATGATTCGTCCTCAAACCAAAAAAATTAATGAAATATATAATCAGTTAATCTCCTATATTTTAATTAATAACATATAATTTAAATTATGAATATCTATTCCCTTTTAAAATGAACATCCATACTCTTATACATGGAAAACGATCATGAAAACCTTGAAAACTAACACTCCCATGCGATGAAATTGAATCTTATAACTCATCAAAAAAGAAAAAATGGAATTAATAGAACCATAAAAAATAAAATAAATGTAGAAAAAGTAATAAATAAATTAATTAATGGAATTAATTTTATTATCCATGACATTAAGATCAAGTGGATAACGATTTTAAAAATAACGTAAGGGATTCATTTCAAACCTCCATTTTTTTCCTTCGGGTTAATATTTCTCTCTCATTACCACAATATAACATTTATTTATTTTTATATATTTATTATAAATTATTTTTTATATCCCCAAACCATTTACCCATATCATATAATTTTTATTTTATAGGGGAATACATGTTCTAAAAAGGTTCTCTTATCAATTCTTCCTAATATTTAAGCCCAAATAAAGGGAACATCCCGATTTCATAACCATTTTAAATTACACTACACAATCTATTTTAATATACTATTTTTTATAGAAACAATAATTTTATCATTAAAAACAAATATTTTTCATTTTTGGTTTTATAAAAAGAAGTATTCATTTTTCTTCTTTAAATTCTCTTTAGTATTTTCCTTAAACCGTAATAAAATGTTTTATTTATAATGTTTCTTAAACACTTTTTTTCATGTTTCAACTTCATTTTGACATAAATTATCATGATTATTTTTTATTTTAAATTATTAATTTCCATTTATGATTTAAATAAAATATTTTATGGACACCATAAATATATTCCATTTTGTTATGCCTTTTGACATGATTATGATACCTAAATATTTCTATGGGTAACCCTTTTGTTTTTGTTTGATTCCTTATGTGTGATTTATCATGTGGAAGATATGTTCATGTACATATTATGATGTGTTCACTGATATAGAAATCAAATTAATTGGTTAATGTTTAGTCTCATGAGACATCATGTTGGGATAAGTGTTGAACTAGATTCCTTTATGGGACTTTGTCCCCTAGTGATATAGTCTTGGAAGTTAGCCTTGACTCATGTTTATGTCATGCTATATGTTGTTTACACATTACTATAATTCCATGATTTTATGTTCCCATGTTATACATGCTATTATTCCTTATGATTAATAATGTTCCAGCCTTTTAATTCATCATGTTTTTAATTCTAACCAATGTGTTATATTTTATTCCTATGCTTATTCCCTTAATAGGATTTTTATCTCATAAATTTTTTTCAAGTATTTCACTGGTTATCCTATGAATATGTAAGTGATTAATTTATGTTAGGAGATGATTATAGAGATTAAAATATGAAGTTTTAATTTTTTATGTGTTCATATTATGTATGTAATCTTCCAAAGACACTAGAAATTACAATCCATTGTTTTATTTGATGGTTAATTACACTAAAAATCATGTAATTATTTGTGTAAAATGTTTGGGTCTCTATATTTAGAATCATATCAATGCCTAACTATTTTTAGAGATTAGTAATAGAGTACTTTAGTAAGAACCTTATAGATAATTCTATAACCATGGATAACCTAGATTTAGACTTAGGGTATCATAGCTTAGGATATACTTTTAATTTACTAGTTTATCCCTCTATGTTCATTTTTTTACTTTTTATATGTTTATTAAATATGTAATCAAGAACCCAAAATTATACTTTATTTATCTTAGAAAATAAATGGAAATAAAATAACCCATGATAACGATCAATGTGATAGGCAATGAGGCGATTTACATAATGATATGAAAAATATGATGGGAAAAGGTTCTCAAAACTTTAAGATAGTAATTTTGCAACTGGATCAAGTTATGAATAATATCTTGAATCATGTGGAAATCCATCCTTTTCATAATAAAAATAAATTTTTTGTTAAATATTTTATACGAAAAAGGCCTCCCATATTTAGTGGATATTCCAATCCTATCATCACAAAACAATGGATTAACTATATTGAGAAGATGTACTATGTACTATAATGCTCAATTGAAGAGAAAGTTATTATATAAGTCTATTGTTTTTATAGGTAAGATGATTAGTGGTGGACACTGATCAAGAACAAAAAGTACAGGGAGGAAATTTATTCCATGGAATCAGAAGATTTTATGAAAATATGTTTCAATAAATATTTTCCCTGAACCCTTCATCTTAAGATGGAAAGGGAGTTCCATGGACTAAAGAAAAAGGAAGATGAGTCTATTGGAACATATGAGGCAAAAACCATAAGGTTTTCATGATATGACTCTTTCATTGTCCTGAACACCGAAATAAATGTAGATATCTTCATTTGTGGACCAAAGCTAAGTCTATGGAAAGAATTGAAAATTCAAGAATTCAAACGTTTTAGAGATATTGTATTATATTCCCTTAAGGATAAAATTGAGATTGTAGACTCTCAATGGTCTCATGGGCCTGATTAAAAAAAGAGGTAAATGGAGTCTAATATGGTTGGATCTATAAATAAATCCCATGATGGAAAGAAGACCCAACATCCCACATGTAAAAAGTGTGGGAAGAAGAAACCAGGAAAATTATTAAAGGGAACAAAGAGATTCTTAAAATATAGAAGAGAAGGTCATATATATCATAGAAACCAAATTTATATGAATAATCCCACCAATGTGGAGGAAGAAAGAAATTTCTATATTAACACTTATCTTGTAGTGAAGTGTTTTAACTACAAAGAACATGATAATTATGTGTGCCATTGCCCTATGCTGAGGGTTTTTTAAGGAAACCAACAATAAAAACCTCCAAGTTAGCATATAAGGGAATATGATATCACTATTATTGAGGTGAGGCCTGATAAAAATGTGGTGAAAAGGTACATTGGTTATTCATTCAAGAATATAGATCATACTATTTGATTTGGGCTATATGCATTCTTTTATATCTTTCATGTTTAGTAGAACTATTAAAACAACACATAAAAGTATGGATGTTGAGTTATATTTAAGAAAACAAAATAGAGAAATTATTATGTCCAAAGAATATAACTCCTCTTTGGTTAATGTTTTTGGATTGATCCTCCCTGAAAATATCATCTTACTTCCTTTAGTGGAGTTTGATTCTACATTGGGCAAGGATTATCTATCTTTATACAAAGACAACATTGACTGTTGGGAAATAGAGATTAATATTCACAACATGAGGCATCCTAAAATTTTGTACAAGTGTAAGGGGGAATGTTAATAACCTTTATAATAATTATTTCAGTGGTGGATATTGTTTCATTATGAGAAAACATATCTTGCTCCAATTATTAAGATGATGATGAGAATCAGGATCAAACACATGCCCATCTTGATAGATTACACTGATGTATTCCTCGAATAATTTTTTGTCTGTCCTCCTAATAAATAAGATGATTTATTATTGGAACTTATTCCTATAACTTTAACTCAATCAAATACACCTTATTGAATGAAAACTATTGAGATAGAAGAACTAAAGAAGAAGTTAGAGGAAAATAAAGACAAGGGTTCTATACACTCGAGTTCTTCACCACGGGGTGCACCAATCATCTTCATCAGGAAGTGTGAAATATCATTGTTACTCTACATTGATTATTGTGAGATCAAAAAAATCACAATAAAGTACAAGTATCCACTTCCATGGATAGATTACTTGTTTGATTAGATATGTGGGTCCAATTGTTTTTACAAGGTGTATCTTTAGCAGGGAGATCACCAATTAATAGTGAGTAAGGAAGATATTCCTAAGGCTTACTTTCGAATGAGGTATAGACACTATGAGTACATAGTGATGCCCTTAATACTGACAAATGCTCTATTAATTTCTGTGGATTTAATGAATAGAGTCTTTAGATATTAACTCAATAAACTTTTGGCAATATTTATTGTTAATATTCAGATATACTATAAGAGTAAAGAGGAATATGAGGAGAATTTGAATACTGTGCTAGATATATTGTGATGGGAGAAACTATATGCAATTTATATAAAATGTGAGTTATGGGTGGATAAAGTATCATTTTTAGGGTATTTTACCCCAACAAAGGAATATTTGTGGAACCATCCAGGAAAACTATAATTGAAGAGTGGCCCAAGCCATCATCTGTAATGGAGATCCATAGTTTCATTAGTAAAGTTGGATATTATTGAGGATTTTTTAAGAACTTATCTTGATTTTAAATTCCAATAACCATGATAATTAAGAATGGAGTGAAGTTTGTATGGACCGGTTAATGCGAAGCTTGCTTGAAATAGTTGAAAAATAGGTTTATCACTGCACCAGTACTCAGACTTTTGAAAAGTAAGGAAGTATTTGTGGTGCACATAGATGATTCAAAAAAATGATTCTATTGTTTAATGATGAAAAATGATAAATTATTATCCTACACCTCAATATAGTTGAAACTTCATGCGGAAAACTATAAAAAAATGATCTAGAGTTGGTAGCTATGATCTTTACGTTAACAATATATTGAAATTATCTCTATGTAGAGAAGTAAGAAAAATATATATTGATCATAAGAGTCTCAAATATATATTCACACAAAAGGAGAAAAATATGTTCTAATAATAGTGGTTAGATCTCATCAAGTATTTTGACTTCTAGATCCACTACCATCCTGATAAAGAAAATAAGGTTGCGTATACTCTAAGTAGAAATAATCCTACATAATTATCAATGAGGAGAACTGTGAAATATCCAATCTTATTAGACCTAAAAAGGATGGACATGGAAATATTTAAGGATGAAATATCATAAATCCTTTCTCAAATGATTTCTCAACCATCCCTTATAAAGAAAATAAAGGATTCTCAAAGTAATTATATCGAGATTTAGAAAAAGGTGAAAGATATTAGATATGGGAAATCCCTAGAGTTCCAAATAGATGATGACTGAGTCATGTGATTTGGATTGTGACCATATGTACCATCTGATATAGAGATAAAGAAAGAGATTATGAATGACACATATATGTTATCCTTCTCTATTCACCCAAGGAGTTCAAAGATGTATCAATATCTCCCAGAGAAATATTGAAGGGAAAATAAGAAATAGAATATTGATGAGTATATATAAACATCCTCGTATGTTATCATATTAAGGATAAAAGGAAAAAGTATATGGTATTGATGTAACCATAACACATATCAATATGGAAATATGGAAAAATCACCATGGAATTTATCATTGGACTTCCAACGAAATACATAGGAAATAGTGATATATGGATTTTTTTAGATCATCTAACAAAAACATATCACTTTATTGAAATTTGATAGAACATTTCACCAGATCAACTTCAATGTATATATATCAAAGTAGTGGTAATGATACATGGAATAACTCAATCAATTGTATCAGATCGAGATTTGAGATTCACTACCAAGTTCTTGAAAAGTCTATAACATGATCTGAACACTGAGTTAAATTTTAGTAAATCCTATCATCCTAAAACTAATTTCCAATATAAGAGAAATGATTAGAAACTAAAAAAATGTTGTGATAAAGTTATATGGACATCAAAGTAGGAAGGGAATGACATATTCCCTATGTCAAATTCTCTAACAATTACAGTTTGCACTAGAGCTTCCAAATGGCTCCATATGAATCACTTTATGGAAAAAGATATAAAAAACCGACATGCTAGGATGAAGTTGGATAGCATATGATTCTAGGAACTGAAATGGTTAATGAAATGGTGAAAACCTTCCATAACATTTTTGGGTTTCCTAAATTCCAAAAAAGAGTTATGTTGAAAATCATTGATGAGACCTAGAGTTTAAGGTTTGATACATGGTATTCCTATGAATATCACCATGGAAGTGGATCATGAGATTTGGGAAGAACGAAATGCTTTGTCCCAGGTACATCGAGCCCTTCGAGATCCTTGATCATGCTATAGCTATAGACTATTGACCATCACTTCCACTTACCATGTCTCAAGTACAAGATGTATTTCATATATCCCTTTTAAGAAATTGAATACCAGATCCCTAAAATATACTAAATTCAGAGGTGGTACAATTCTAAAATTGTCACTCTTATGAAGAGCAGGTAGTGATGTTCATGGATCATAGAGATAATGTTATATGAAACCAGACTAGTCACCTAGTTAAATTAATATGATGAAACCATAAGTATAAATAATAAACATGGGAACCATATGCTATAATGAAGGATAAGTACCCTCATATGTTTTCCCCATAGTTGGTAAAATAAAAATTTGAAGGTGAAATTTCATAAGTGGGGAAGAATGTAATGAACTTGAATTCTATCAATAAAAATTCCCTTCTTATAGTCATCTCGTATAATATAAATTACATAAAAACACCTAAAGAATACAAAACAAACATTGTAAATGAATAATAAATGAAATAAGATGTATTTATAGAAGTTAAGGAACCTATACCAATGGAATAGTAACTTGACCTTTGGAATAGTAATGTGACCCTTATGAATAATAAACCAACCAATAAAATAGTAACTGAAGCAATGGAAGTATAAATAAAAATTAGGTATCTTATAAATAAAAATATTACACATCTATATCTTAGAATAAGTAAATAAATGTTTTTCAAAATGAGTAATTATGTGTTGATATTTTTATAAGCAATAAATATTTAATTATAATTTTATGATGAATTTAATAATTAAAAAAAACATTATTTTCAAAAAATGTATTCATAAATTAATATTATGTTTTCTAATTATTATAGGATAATATGCGACACCTATATTAATTTTTCAAAGAGTTATTAAATCAATTATAATTTCAAAATTATCATTTTCAAGGTAAATGATGGTATTAATTAAAAATTAATTTTCTCATATTTAGAAAAATTATTTTATTAAAATGGAGTAAATGTTTTAATTATACATGTTATAAAATGTTTAGGGTGAATTTTAGAATGTTTTATGAAATAGTTTAATATTTAGTGAATAGTGAAATATGAGAAATTATGATATTATCTAAGTACTTGAATAATGGAGTCATGGATGATATAGGGTTGATGTGAGCCTAAAATCTCAAACCATACATAATTATTTTAATAAATTGTGTGATAATTATTGAACTATTCATACTATTTATCCAAAATATTAAACTAATGAATAAAATAATGAGAAAACACCTCTATCCTCCACTATAAATAACACCCCTCACAACCGCTTCTCCTGACACCTTTCAATATTTGGGACTTTTCCAAATTCTGATCAATCTTTTTCCCAACCCATTCCCCCACGTATAGGATCCCTTTTTACCAAAAAATACCAATCCCTTTTATCTAAGGATATTATCAAGTAAGATAAATTCAACAAGTAAATCCATCTTTCATTTTCTTTTAATTTCTTTTCAAATTTCTTTTCATTTATTATATTCTACTGAACTCCTCTTATAAAAGTGGAATGATATCCCCAATATCTTATATATACTTGAATTTTATTATGTTAATTTTTGATCCTTTATCAAATAACTTCTCCTCTCTCTTTTATTTGAAAAATGAAAACGTCAACCGTGAGGTGTTAGTTTATCGCCTTCAAGGGTGAAATTTTTTCATTTTCCTTTACCACCATTAAGGATGGTCTTAAAACCATTATAATGGTTGAAGAATATTTTAAAATTAATTTTATAACCTTTTTTATGTTATGTATATTACTTATACATTTAATATTAAATAATAAAACAAAAAAAGTTCATTGTGAGCGAAAACCACCCAAAATAATCCAAACGATTATCACTAACATTGAATCTAATGATTCATCCACACCATAAATAACAAAATGAATAATTAAATAATTTAATCTCCTGGATTTTAATTAATAAAAAACATAGAATCTATATATTTATTTCCATTTTACATGAATTTCCATACTCTTATACAGGTGAATCGATCCTAGATACCATTAAAATGATCACTCCCCAGTAAAGAAATTGAATTTTATAACTCATAAAAAAGGAAATTAATGAACTTAATAAAATTATAAAAGAAAAATTAATTTAGAAAAATTTCTCAATTACTTAATTAATGCACTTAATTTGATTAGAACCTATATTTAAATGATGTGTATAACTATTTCAGAGATAAGGTAAGAGATTCTTTCCAAACCTCCATTTGTTTTTTCAGGTTATGATTTCTCTCTCTCTTTACCAAAAGGTAACTATTATTTAATTTAATATAATTCTTCTAAATTATTTTTATATGGTAAAAATATATGTATACAAATAATTTTATCCTTATTTTATGGGGAAATACATTTTTAAAAAGTTTCCCTTTACAATTCTTCCCGATATGCAATCCCGAATAAAGGGAAATTCCTGATTTCTTACCCATTTTCAAGTGAACATTATAATCTGTTTTAATAAACCATTATTTTCCTAAAATCACTCATTTTTTCATTAGAAACTATCCTTGTTTATTTGTGGTTTTAGGAAAACAATAATTCCCTATTTGCTTTAAATTTTCTTTAGTATTTTCTTTAACAGCACTAAAATTTTTTATTTATAAATTTTCCTAAACAATTTTTTTCATTTTTACACTCCATATAGCATCCCACCTTTTTATCACATAATATTTCATTACATTACACAAAACTGAGGATCTTTAAGGTTTAGTGTCTTGGAAACCAGAAACATAATACATGAAAACAACATAAATCATTCTTCTTAAACAATTGAAAGGATTCTCCTTAAGTTCATCTTAGGTTCATTACTGCATCTCATAACCTGGGGACATACATCAAAATAAAGGGTGAGCATAAGGCCCAGTAAGGGAAACAAGAGAAACATTTTATATATGAACTTGAGATACTTCAATAAGGTCATGAAAAGATCTTTAAGGCATGAGAACGAAATCATGAGGCATATCATAATAAAAAAAAGTTTTTTCATAACTTTAATATGTGGCTACAAAATTTTACAATGAAAATCATTTCTGTTTCACCAAAATCCATCCCCAAGGTGTCAATAAAAATTACCATGGTTATTCACCAAGGTATCAGTCTAAATGGTCATCTTAGAGAATAAGTATTTACCCAATGCATTGGAGCGCTATCAAGGAGCACCCTTAAATTTGTATTTATCATCATGTGAGACACATATATAATCATCAATAATTTCATAAACAGCCCATATAGCATAAAAGTAATGGGTTTCATTTCATAATCATAATGTTTTAAAAACTGATTTAAAGACATGATCATTATGTCACATTAAACCCATGTAAAGGGAAAGCGGGTCTTATGTATGTAAATCACAGAATAGAAAAACTTGGTATATATGTGAATACCCTTATAGAATAGAGGGCTTTGAGTATTCACTTAATAAAATAAAATAACTTTAGAAAAGGAGAGAGACATTTTGAGACGGAAATTCTGCAGCATAACAACCATGTTTCGGGGTTTTAGAAAACATTGAAAAGAGAGGGGACATGAGTCAAACATTCATAAATGACCCATAAAATAGTAGAGGGACAGAATATATATGGTATAATTACATTGTAATGATATTGGAAAGATATACCATATGAAATGAAAAACATATTAGGAAGACAAAAATAAGATTTCTCTTATGAAAATTCGGCATCCTAACGACGTCATTCAACAAAAAAAAATTGACAAGATCAAATAGGGTATCTCATCATATGAAAATATAATATCAGTATGATTTATATAGATATTATACCCCAACATACTAAAACGAACTTGAAATACTTGACATGAATGTAGAACTTGAAAACGAGAAGGGTGAAAGAACCACTTAAAAATTTGGCAGCCTAACAGCATCACTTAAACATCAAAAAAAAGAATTACCGAGATCAAATAGGGTCTCTCATAATATGAACATAAAAGATCATTATGATAGATATAGAGATAATACCACAGCATAATAAAAATTAACTTCAAATACTTGACATGAATGTAGAACTTGAAAACTAGAAGGGTTAAAGAACCACTTAAAAATTCGGCAGCCTAACGATGTCACTTAAAACTTCAAAATACTGAATTGAATAGATCCAATGGGTTCTATCATCATATGATCATAAAATATAAGTATGATAGATATAGATATCAAACCCGAATATAAGAAAAAGGATCATGAAAGACTTGAAAAGAAAATAGAACTTGAAAATGAGAAGGGTGAAGGAATCCTTTAAAATTCGGCAGCCTAACGGCACCACTTAAACATTCTTAAAACGAATTGATGAGAGAAAGAGGGGGTATCTATTCATATGAACATGAAAAGGGCAGTAAGATGAATATAAAAGAACATCATCCAACATAAGAACATGGAGAATAAAATAAATGACATAAAAGAGATTACTTGAAAAGAAAGAGAGAGGTTGGATCCCTTACCTTAAACGTAAGTCTTAAAACTCAAAGGTTGGGACATTGAGGGCTTGGGGGCACCTTGGGAGGGCTCTTTAAGAGTTAATAAGACCATAACATAGTTGAGGATAATTTTAGAGTCGAATGGATGAGAGTATGGAATGGTATTTATAGGGAAAGTGAGGGGACAAGGCATTAATGGCCAAGGGACACCTCCTTGGTGGTATTGGCAAAACCATGGTCTTGCCCATGGTATTTTCCCATGGTATTGTACACTTGGGACACCTCATATAATAATTCATCACCATTGGTCATCATACCCTTAAAATATCTCATGACATCATCATAAAATAGTTATGATGTCATTAAACCTACCGAAACCCTAAAACTGTAATTTTACTATTCACTGAAAATTCTACTTTCTCAGAAAAATCCCAAAGTTTTACCTTAACCAAATATTAATGCTCTGATTTCAAAAATGAACTCCATTTTCAAAAAAATAATTTTCTAAATATTTTTAATTTAATTTTTATATATATACACTATTCATAGAAAATTCAACTTTTTTAGAAAAATCCCCAAAATTTACCTTAACATAATATCGATTCTCTGAGTTCAAAAATGTAATACATTTTATAAAAATAATTTTCTAAATATTTTTAATTTAATTTTTAATTAAAATATACTATTCACCTGAAAAAACTAATACTTGAATAATAATTTATGAAACCATTATTTAACCATTTTATTGAATCGCATTACTTAATCAAGGTGCCTAGATTATATTAATACTTTATTTAAGTGAAATTACTAATCCATTTGGTCACATTACGAATCCTAAGCATAAAATCACTATTCATAATTTCTTATTCATCAAAAATTAAGTTGATCTTATTATACTCTAAATTTCATACTGAACATAATTGTAGAAGACCATTTTTTGAAAATCAATACATATTTTTAATTATTTAAGGTTTACATAAATTTTTTTTAAAATACCCTTTCTCTAAAATTCACCAATAATATGCATACTATATTTATCCGGACATTAGAAAATTCATAAACTTCATCATAGGAAGAAATAAATTTTTTTATTTAAAACAAAGGATTTCACAAGGCAGTTACGGTCTCCTTACATAGCCCCTTATCACACTAGCATAGGACCTAAGTGTAAGGTGTGCTAAGGTGAGAGAATCCGAGGGAGGCTTGGGCAACATCGTACGAGTAGTAATTTATATCAGTTTGAACTTCTCGCGAAGGCGATTCCGTTATTTCTTCACACGATGAAGTTCGGCATGGGTTTGGTCCAGAGCAAAGCCTAGTGGTGCTACCTCCTTCTCAAGTTCTGTTAGATGGGCTTCGATCGGTCCAAGACTACTGGGTGAGGCCATTGAATCTTTTTTTCTATACTAATTATCCATGATCACTTGTATTTAGAGACAAAAATCGAAACGTTTAGTTTCCAGTGGTCATATTGACCAATGGTCATATAAAAGTCAAAAACCAACGGTCTCATTTTAATTATACTCATGTTATCAAATGAAACAATTTTTTGAGTATAAAAATAAAATAAAATAACACACAAAATTGGGAAACAAGATTTAGTCAAAATTTCGCGTCGTTACACTCCAGTTCGAAATAAGTTATCCTGATATATTTCTAGATTCCATTATTAAAGGCAGTTTATTATTTAAATTAATTCATTCATGGACACCATTATGATATCCCTTCTATTATTCCTTTTAACATGATTATGATGCCCAATTTTTTCGATGTGTAACCCTTATGTTTATGTTTGATTACTTATGTATGGTTCATCATGTGACATACATCTTCATGAACCCGTTATGATGCGTGATTCTAGATAGTTCTTCAATTTATTATGTAATGTTTAGTCCCATCATACATCATGTTGGGATAAGGAGTAAAATTGATTCCTTTATGCGACTTCCTCTACCATGTGATATAGTATTGGCAGTTATCCATGACTCATTTTTCATTCAGGTTATATTTTATTTCCACATTCTTATGATTACATGATAATATGTTCCAATGTTACACATGTTATTCTTCCTTATTATTAACTATGTTCCATTCCTTTTATGTTATCACGTTATTCCTTCTAACCCATGCAATATATTTTATTCGTATTTTTATTACTTTACCAGGATTTTTAGATAATCCATTTTGTTCATGTATTCCCTGGGATATCCTACGAAGATGGATGATTTCAATGGAAGGTATGATCTCATTATAGAAATTATATAAGAAATATTTTTATTTTGGTTTTATGTTTTTAAATTATATACCTAATCTACCAAAGACACTACACTTTTCATTACTTGGTTATATTTGATGATTAATTATGATTAAAATCATGTAATGATATGTGTAATATTATAGGGTCACTATATCATACCCAAAAAATATGTCACTATTTTGGATCTACCAAATTAAATACTATGATTCAACCAAATATTCCTGAGAGAATACTAGAATTTAGGATAAGCCTCCTATATATTACAAAATTCAAGAATGGTAGTAATATTATCGATAAAGAATAAATTATCCACAAAAATGGTGAAAAAAATTCCACAAATATTCTTTGAAAAAATTAAATTAAATTAAATTGGAATAATTGAGTCTTCTTAAACTATGAAAATAGTACATCCTAACCATAAAATAATCACATATTTCCTATGAATTACATCTACGTGAATCCAATTATTCTATGAACTCTAGAGAAGGGTAATCCAAGTGGGATGGATCCATGTCTTAGCGAAGTTGGGAAGCCATGAATCATCATTCAAGGGTCTTCCCATGATGAAATTATAGAAAACGTTTCTATTTAGGGGGCCATGTTTATTGACCTCCCACACAAGGTTATAATTCAAAGGAATAAATTAATAATAGTATAGAGCATCCATGACCAAGTAGTGATCAATGGGAAGACATATCCTATCCTTAATTTTGATGTCTATGTATTTCACTAGCTCCTGCATTTCCTCATTGATGGGGAAATAAATCAATTTATTATATAAAAAACATATATTAAAAATCAAGGAAACTCAACACTTTCATTAATTAAACACAATTGAGTGAATTGTATTAAAACTAGGACATATATAGGAGTAGATATAGCTTGATTTTTATAAGGGATTTATTTCAAAAAAACAATCATTTAATTTTTTTTGAGATGGATTTAGTGGTGAGAAGCCTCCAATGGAATTGATCCAAAATTGCATCATTAAACATAGAAATATTTTTATTCCCCATACTAAAAACACTAATAATCATGAAACATTGGTTCTAGTTACATTGGTTTACTTATTCTCAAAGATAGATCCATTCTAAGTGGTGTTCCTAACACACTACCTAACCATAATAATCATAGATCCATGTCATTTATAAACCAAGAAATAGAATAATAGTCTAGGAATAATAATCCATTAGAACAGAGAAACACATAAAACTAATGTGTGGGGTTTTCCTTTCTAATATATCAGTTACTCCACAATTTGTTCAGTGAAGATACTAAAATTAGAAGCCTTAGGCCTCCCCTAAAAAATAAGAATACCATTTTAAGTGAATGGGAAGTAGTGTTCATATATTCTAAGTATCTTTTTAATAATAATCCTCCAATCGTCATTAAAATTATTGATAAAGAAAATGAGGAATTTATTACAGTGAATGTACTGACTGGGGAGGAAGTTTTAATAATCATGAATACCATTTATATCCCTAATGTTCTAGATACTCATATAGAAAAACGATTACATATTCTATATAGAAAATATGATAAGGTGAATTCTATAAGGACCCAGCCTTAAAGCATTACATAATCTTGAATTAAATGAACTATTCACATTGAGGATCTTTTTAGGTTTAGAGTTTTAGAGAATTAGATCATAAATCATGCATTACATTCCACATTTAAATAATGTGGTTACATCAAACACAGTATTCATTTTTTCCCACCAAAGGAAGCATGTTTATTATAAAACATGGTTTCTTTCTTGACACTTCCTCAACACTATCATCACAACATTTACTTTTCCATTGACATTTGAAAAACATTTCAAAAACATGGGATGAGCATAAAAAGCTCAGTAAGAAATACACAAAGAAGGAAACTATTAGTTTTTCAAAACAACAAGTAAACAATGAGTATTATAAGTAATAATTTTCACCTTTATGAAGTATTAAATACTCTTCACTGAATAAATGATCACAACTTACCCTTTTGGAACCAAAATATTACTCATATAAAGAACACATAACATATAAAGGTAACTTGGAACATAAACATACTTAAATGGAATAACCATACTATCGACTTCCACACATGTCAGTAAATGGAATAGCCATAAGGCCGAATTCCATACTCAATTCATTGGAGGTTATAATGTAACCACCCATCTTGGTATTCACAGAACCACCTATCATTTGGTTTACCACGTTACCACCCTTCAAATGTCCAAGTACCATTATAAAATCATAAGACATATAACAAATATAATGAAAAGAAAACATTTCCACACTTCAATCACAAAATATAACATAAATATATTGATATAACAAATACATTATTAAAACCATTTTCAATACCAAAATAAAAAATAGAGTATATGGTATTTATTTTCTTTTAAAAACATTACGGCTTGTTGAGGAAGCCAAAGATCAAATAATAATCGCGGCGGCGGAAAGGTCGTTATCACCGCATACATTAAAAGAAACATTCCATTATATCGTTTAGTAAAATGCATCATAGAAAAAGATTCCCTTTGAATTAAATGAAAGGTCAAAGGTGTTTATACACCGTATAAAAGAAAGTCGTGTATTAAAACAAAATATGCCTCAATGAAAGGAGATCGAGAAAATTCCCTTACCTCGTGTCCGACTTAACATGATCATTATTTAATCTCCTGAATAACAAAATAAAATTAATTTATAATTTTTTAAGAACCTTTTTAAAGTTTATTATCCCTTTTATATCACTTATTTCCATGTTATAAACATTATGTAATCGTTTATGCTAATAATGATCGTTTTGTCGATATTTGGTACTTATGTCAAAAATGGAATTCTTATAATTACATGTTGTTCATATGGTCAAAGATTCATTATGTACATAATGATATTCATGATTTGGATATCATATATATTATATATATCCATCATATACATGTATTTATAATAGTACATAACATTTAGAGGTAAGAAATGAAATGCACCGTTCATGGAGATGGTAAGCCGTACGTACGCATGAACGCAACTTCCATTTCTATTTCAAATTTAATGGAATTAAAACATAATGATACATAGTAGTATTATAATTCCATTATTCTACCATATATAATATCATTAAATATATCCTTTATTTGTACCACATATGGAATGAACAAATCATATCACTTTGAGGGGGCTGTAGTCCACACTTCTTCAAATGAAATTATCATGTTTACACATAATGGAAACCATAATGGTTTGCTATATATAAAAAATAAAAAAGAATAAAGAAAACATAAACATAATATATATCATATATAAATACAGTGACATCTTAATGGCCACCATGAAAGGTGTTAAAAGAATATTGAACAATCATCGTTTCGTGAGGCTGTAATTCGCCACGCATAAAAACAATATGTTCTTTAACCATTAGACAGAGGTGTGTGTAAGTGTAGGTAGAATACTTTTCATAACAACATACTAGTATATTTAGGATAATTTTTTATTATGGGATAAAATAATAATAAGATATTGGTGAGTGAAGAAGGAAAATAAAAGGAAGAAACTCGAGAGAAGACATTACCTCTAAATTGGGTATCTGATTGGAGCCAATGGATTCCTTGGGAAGACTTCTGCCCAAAGTGAGGCTTCAATGAGTAAAAGAAGGATGAGGAGAGATAATATGAGTAGAGGTTGGATGAGCCAAGGTCTTGAGAGGTGTTGGTTAGGGGTTAGAGGTGGGGGCCGTTTATAAGAGGGAGGATGGTCACTTTTGGAATGTCTTGAAATGTTACTTTATTATAAAATGGTTTTCGAATTTTAAAGGAAAAAATGATATATTTCAAGTCTAAGGTGATAAGGGTTCTAAATACACCCATATAATAGGTTTTAAACAAGTTTAAATATTATACTTTACATTATCTTTTCATTTTATTTAAATTGTTCATTAATGAGGTAATCACTACATCATCATGGTGTCATAAATATTTTTATATTTAATATCTAAAAATGATAAAAAAAAATACCCTGATGTAGGAAATCGTTTTATCCTTCCAATGAATATTTATAATCTAAAAAATCATTTATTTAATCAATACTAAAATTGTTTTACTTAGGTGTTACATAGTTTAGTTATATTTTACTTTCTTTTAAAAATAATATAATAAAAGGTCACTATCACACAAAAGTTATTACATGGGGTCCCTAAGTTGGAAAAAGGCATAACATGGTTGGACATGACACATCCAAAAGGATTTGGACACATTTTGGGGTCATTTTATATTATAATGATATTATTTTACTACCCTTAACCACCCAATTACTAATTAATCATGATAATTAAAGATAATTGTTGTCGTTACTATTCATAATTTCCAAAAACAAAAGAGTATTAATTAAATAATTAGTAACATATGATTCCAAATATGGAATCAATTTTACAAAATTACAAACAAAAATATTTTAGTAATTAATTTAAAAATAATTCCAGTTGTCAAAACAAATTGCGTGTTTTTAAGAAACAATATTTATCAAAGGATTGATAATTGTTTATGTCCCATTTCAAAGTGGAATAAATTATAATGAGCACCATTGTATTAAATGGAAAAAATATATTATAATTACACTTTAAAACCAATTATAAAGATAATCTATCCATATAATTAAATTATATGAAAAAGCAGTTTTGAAGTAAAATGCAGTATTTTTCACTATTCATTAAAAAATTATCTTTGTCAGAAAATACCAAAAATTAATCCAAGGTAAATTTCAATGTCCCAATTCTAAAGAATAAGTGTATTTTGAAAAATATATCTTATAGAATTGTCAAAATTTATATTAAAAATGGTTATCCATCAAAAGGCGGTAAAACAATCATTTAAAAATATTAGAGTATTCTATGCCTAAGATTGGATTTATTATCAATTTAAGCCTCTAAAACACTGTCTAATTAATAAATAGACATAGATATGATAATATATTACTATTTACTTACTTGGGATGTTACATCCCACCCTCCTTTAAGAAATTGCATCCCCAAAATTTATTTACTTATCGAATAAGTGGGGGTATTTATCCCTCATTGCATTTCAAGATTCCCATGTGGCCTCTTCAATCGTGTGGTTTTTCAAAAAAAATCCTTTACATGATGAATCACCTTATTCCACAACACTTTATCCCTATGGTCAAGAATATGGACCAGTTTTTCCTCATAAGATAGATTCTCTTCTATCTGAACTACCTCTGGACTCAAAACATGAGATGGATCTAGCATGTACTTCCTTAACATTGAATCATGAAAAACATTATGTACCTGAGATAAAATCTGAGATAAAGCCACTCGGTATGAAACTGATTTAACTCTCTCCAAAATTTCATATGGTACAGTGAAACTTGGACTCAACATTCCTTTCTTAAAAAATCGCATGACACTTTTCCGTGGTGAAACTTTGAGGACGACATGATCACCTACCTCAAAAGAGAGATCCTCCTATTGTCCGCATAACTTTTCTGCCTGCTCTGAGCTATTCTCATGTGTTTCTGTATCAGCTGAACTTTTTCTATCATCTCATCTACCAATTCTGGTCCCATCAACATCCTTTCACCCACTTCATCCCAAAAAGCTGTTGTTCGACACCACTTCCCATATAATGCCTTAAATGGTGCCATCTGTATAGTGGAATGAAAACCGTTATTATATGAAGACTCAACCATTGAAAGATGTAGGTCCAAACTTCCCTGATAATCAATCGAACAAGCACGTATCATATCCTCCAATATCCGAATTTTTCGTTCTGACTACCCATCTGATTGAGGATGAAAAACTGTACTAAAATTTAATTCAGTACCCAATGACTTCTGAAGGCCTTTCCAAAAGTCAGAGGTGAACCTTGGATCACAATCAGATACAATGGAGAGAGGAAATCCATGTAGCCTGACTATCTCATTAAGATACAATCGAGAAAGTTTGTATAGGGGAAAAATATCTCGTATAGAAAGGAAATGAGAAGATTTAGTCAAGAGATCAACAATAACCCAGATTGCATTATTACCTCGAGGTGGCTTTGGTAATACCACAACGAAGTCCATGGATATATTCTCCCATTTCCACTCTGGAACTGGTAAAGGCTGAAGTATCCCTTTCAATAACTGCCACTCTACATTAACCTGTTGACAAGTCAAACACATCACAATAAAATCAGTAATATCTCTTTTCATTCCATTCTACTAGTAATAATCTGGAAGAACTCTATACATCTTAGTACTTCCGGGATGAACTGAAAATGAAGAACTTTGAGCTTCACATAACAACTCTATCTTCAACTGTGAATCACAAGGCACACAAAATCTCTTCTCAAATCTCAAAACACAATCATTATCAATGTTGAATTCAGGTAACAAACCCTTATGAACCAGCTCTACCTTTTTCAGCAACACACTGTCTATTTTCTTGTGCTTTCTTAATTCTATCTGATAGAGAAAATTTCACTGATACCTGAAATAAAACAAAAGAATTTCCAGAACCAACAACTTCCAATCCAAAATTCATCAAATACATAAACAAATGATCACGTTCCAAATGTAACATGGTTAATGAAGCATTAATTTTTCGACTCAAAGCATCTTCCACTTTATTTTCTTTTCCTGGGAAGTGATGAATTGTGCAATCATAATTCTTGATTAATTCTAGCCATATCCTCTATCTCATGCTAAATTCTTTTTGAGTGAATATATACTTTAAACTTTTTTTATTAGTATATATTTGAAACTTTACACCATAAAAATTACGCCTCCAAATTTTTAAAGTGAAAACAATAACAGCTAATTCCAAATCATGTGTTGTGTAATTTATCTCATGAGTTTTCAACTGACGTGAACCATAAGAAATTACCTGATCATTCTGCATTAGAATGCAACCAAGTCCTTTAAATGAAGCATCACTATAGATAACAAACTCACCATTCCTAGAAGGTAGTGCCAATACTATAGAATTCACCAATCTTCTTTTCAATTCCTGAAAACAATCATCACATTCTTTTTTACGGATAAACTTAACACCCTTCCAAGTTAGCTTAGTCAATGGGTTGGACAAACATGAAATTTTTTTAACAAAAATTTGGTAATAGCCTACCAAAACAAGAAAACTACAAATCTCAGTTACATTTGTGGGTCTTGGACATTCTTCAACAACCTTTGTTTTTGCAGGATCAACCATTATTCCATATTTAGGAACAATGTGACTAAGGAAATAAATTTTTTGAAACCAAAACTCACACCTGCTAAATTTAACATACAATTTCTTTTCCTTTATGGTTTGAAAAATAACCCTTAAATGACTTTCATGCTCCTCTTTACTTTTAGAAAACACCAAAATATCATCAATGAAAACAACCACACACTTATCCAAGAACACATGGAAAATTATACTCATAAGGTCCATGAATATAGCAGGTGAATTGGTTAACCCAAAAGGCATAACTACAAATTAATAATGGCCACATCTAGTATGAAACATGTTCTTCGTAATGTATACTTATTTTACTTTCAACTGATGATACAAGGACCTCAAGTCAATCTTCAAAAATTACTGAGCTCCCTGGAGCTCATCAAAAAAATCATCGATATGAGGAAAATGATATTTGTTCTAAATAGTGATGTTATTAAAGGGTCTATAATCAATGCAAAGTCTCATTGAACCATCTTTCTTTTTAAAAAATAAGACAGGAGCACCCCATGGTGATGTGCTAGGTCAAATAAAAACTTTATATAATAAATCTTGCAATTACTCCTACAACTCTAAAAGTTCAAATTGAGCTAGTCGGTAAGTGGGTTTTGAAATTGGCTTGGCATCAAGAACTAAGTCAACAGTAATATCAAAATCCTGATCTAGTATTATTCTAGGAAACTCATCAGAAAAAACATAGGGATACTCATTCACCAATGGAACATAATTAATCTAAATAGTTCCTTTGTTTACAATAATATGTGCAAGGTAACATTCATTTCCATCGTTTACTAGTTTCTCAGCTTCCTGAAATGTTATCAAAAGTAAGGTTTCCTTCTTGTACACAAACTGAAAATCTTTCTAAAAATAAACCTCTTTAGATCTATAGTAAATCTTAGCATGATAAATAGAAATTCAATACATGCCCAAAATAACATCAAACTCTTCTAGAGGGAAAACAATAAGGTTTTCTGGTTTATTCTTTCCACACACAAGGATAAAAACCTTCTTATAATATCTTTTTGTCTCAATGTTCCCCCCTGGTGTTTTTACCATAAGTTTAGGATTCATATATTGATATGGAATTCCCAATTTATGAGAAAACTTCTCAAAAATGGAGGAATGATTAGACCCTGAATCAAACAACACATTGGCATAATCTGAACAAACAAATAGTGTACCTGATACTACTTCATTTGATGACCCAACATCTATTGAAGTAGTTACAAAGGATTTCACCACCCCTTTCTGATTGTAGTCTGTCTACTTTCCCTCAGTTGAGTTCTTTATTAGATACTCATTTGCATAATGACCCATTTCATTACACATAAAATATCTTATCATTGGCTTTTCATTGCCTGCTTGACCATCTTTCTTATAGTTATGAGAAATATGACCAGACATAGCACATCAAAAGAACTTTCTAGACTTGGATAATAATTCTCCAGGACGCATTTTATCACACTTATCACAGGTTGGATATTCTTTTTTCTTTCCTTCAGGCTTCTTTGAGGAATTATTTCCCTTTGCCTACCAACTGGACCTCTTATTCTGTTGTTTTTCAAAGAATAACTGATCATCGACAAACTCCCTTTCCACCTTCTCCGCACATTGAAAAAGTTTTTCCTAACTTTTGAATTCACGAGAAGCTAATGACCTTCAATATTTTGGCTTTAATGCTGAGTAAAAATGGATGATTTTACTATCAAGATCTCGTATGAAATTTGGAGCATACCTTGCCAGTTGAGTGAACTTTTCTTCATAAGCATCCATTGAGTCATCCTCCTACCTCAATTCTAGGAATTGTTTTTCCATCCTATGATGAACAAACTTAGGAAAATATTTCTCAAGATACATACCTTTGAATTCATCCAAGTCAAGATCATCAATCTCTTCACTATCCATGATATTTTTCACCATCGACTACTACTGATGAGCTTCACCTTCAAAATGGTAAACAGAGAGACGGACCTTTTTATGTTCTGAACACCCCATGACATCAAAAATCTTCTCCAGTGCTTTAATCCACCCTTCTTCTAGCATATGGTCATATGATCCTCTGAATGAAGGGGGATGTTACCTCATAAAATGCTCCACTACTGACATGTTCCTCTGTGGTTGATCTGGCTGATCTCGTGTATGGATACCACCACCATTTATAGCCTGAGTCAACTGTGCCATCACAGCAACAAACTATTCAGTTCCTATTTCGACTGTCTCAGGTTACTAATTAGGAAGGTTGTTTTCCTCCTAATGTCGTCCCAACATAGCTGCCCTGTTTCCTCAGTGTAAAACCATTCTGAACAAACATGTCATAGATGAAGCAACATGGTAATCTTCATATACTATATCATTTCAATTTTACCATAATGTGTAAAAAAATTATTTTTGGGATAATCATTTAATATAATTATAACTCTTAAAGTTATCTAAACCAACCATTGATACCAACTATAAGGACCCAAACTTAAAAAATTACTTAATATTGAATTAAATGAATAATTCACATTGAGGATCTTTTTAGGTTTTGATTTTTAGATAATTACATCATAAATCATGCATTACATTCCACATTTAAACAAGTTGGTTACATCAAAGATAGTATTCATTTTTTCCACCAAAGGAAGCATATTTAAAATAAAACATGGTTTCTTTCTTGACACTTCCTCAACACTATCATTACATCATGTACTTTTCCCTTGACCTATGAAATTTTTTTCAAAAACATGTGATGAGCATAAAAAGCTAAGTAAAGAATACTCAAAGAAGGAAACTATTATTTTTTCAAAACAACTAGTAAACCATGAGTACTATAATTAATACTTTTCACCATTATGAAGTAGTAAATACCCTTCACTGAATAAAAATAACTACTTACCCTTTTGTAACCAAAATATTACCCATATAAAGAACACATAACATATAAACGTAACTTCGAACATAAACATACTTAAATGGAATAATCATACGGTCCACATCCACACATGTCCCTAAATGGAATAAACATAAGGCCAACTTCCATACCAAATGTATTGGAGTTTATAACATAACCACCCATCCTGGTATTCACGGCACCACCCGTCATTTGGTTTATCACGTAACAACCCATCAAATTTCCAAGTACCATTATAAAATCATAAGATATAAAACAAATATAAAGGAAAGAACAAATTTCCACATTTCAATCACAATATATCAGATAAATATATTGATATAACAAATCTATTATCAAAACTATTTTCACTACCAAAATGCATAATAGATTATATGATATTTATTTTCTTTTAAAAACATTAGGGCTTTTTGAGGAAGCCAAACATCAAATAATACTCGCGGTGGGAGAAAGGTCGTTGTCACAGCGTACGTTAAAAAACATTCATTTTTGTTGTTTAGAAAAATGCTTCATAGAAAAATATTCCCTTTGAATGAAATGAAATGTCAAAGGTGTTTATACAATGTATAAAAGAAAGTCTTGTATTAAAACAAAATATGCCTCAATGAAAGGAGATTGAAATGAAGTCCCTTACCTCATGTTCGACTTGACTCGATCATTTTTTAATCTCTTGAATGATAAACTAAAGTTAATTTAAACTTTCTTAATAAAATTTTCATGTTTATTATTCCCTTTATATCACTTATTTCCCTGTTATAAACATTATTTAATCACATAAGTTAATAATGTTCATTTTGTCGATATTTGGTAATTATTTCAAAAATGGACTTCTTATAATTACATGTTGTTCATGTGGTAAAAGCTTCATTATATCCATAATGATATTCATGATATTTATATAATATATATTAGATATATCTATCATATAAATGTATTTATAATAGTACAAAACATTTAGAGGTAAGAAATGAAATGCACAGTTCATGGAGACGGTAAGTCCTAAGTACGCATGAACGCTACTTCCATTTCTATTTCATATTTAATGGAATTAAATCATAATGATACATAGTAGTATAATAATTACATTATTGTATCATATATAATATTATTAAACCTATCCATTATACGTACCTCATATGTTATGAATGAGTCATATCACTGTGAGGGGGCGATAGTCCACACTTACTCAAATGAAATTATCATGTTTACACATAATACAAACCATAAAGGTTTTGTATATATAAAAAATACAGAATCATAAAGAAAATGTAAAAATAATATATATCATATATAAAAATAGTGACATATTAATGGCCACCATGAAAGGTGTTAAAATAATATTGAACAATCATCGTTTCATGAGGCAATAATTCACCACCCACAGAAACAATATGTTCTTTAACCATTGGACGGTGGTGTGTGTAAGTGTAGGTAGAATATTTTCCAAAAAAACATCCAAGTATATTGAGGATACTGGTGTTGTTATGGGATCAGATAATAAGAATATAGTTTTGAGTGAAGAAGGAAAATAAAAGGAATGAACTTGAGAGAAGACATTACCTCTAAATCGGGTAACTCTTTCTGATTTGATCCAAAGGCTTCCTTGGGAAGCCTTCTACCCAAGGTGAGGCCTCTAAGAGTAAGAGAGGGATCAGTAGATATAATATGAGTATAGGTTGGATAGAGCCAAGGGCTTTAGTGGTGTGGGTAAGGGGGTTGAGGTGGGGGCCTTTTATAAGTGGGAGGAGGGTCACTTTTGACAAGTCTTGAAATGTTACTTTATTATAAAATGGTTTTCGGATTTTAAAGGTCCCAAAATGATATATTTCATGGATAAGGTGATAAGGGTTTGAAATCCACCCATAAAATAGGTTTTAGGCAAGTGTAAGTCTTATATTTTACATTATCTTTCCATTTTATTTAAATTGTTAATTAATGAGGTAATCACTACATCATCATGATGTCATAAAAAATTTATTTATTTAATGTCTAAAAATTATAAAAAAAAATATTATGATGTAGGAAATATTTTTATATTTCCAATTAATATTTAAATTCTATGAGATCATTTATGTAAAGAAAATTAAAATTGTTTTACTTAGGTGTTACATAGTTTGGTTATATTTTCCTTTCTTTAAAAAATAATATGATAAAAGGTCACTATCACACACAAGTGATTCCATGGGGTCCCTAAGTTGGAAGAAGGAATCCCATGGTCAGACATGACAAAAAAAATATTTGGACACATATTGGGGTCATTTTATATTATTATGATATTATTTTACTACTCTTAACCACCCGATTACTAATTAATCATGATAATTAAAGATAATTGCCATCCTTACTATTCATAATGTCAAAAAAAAAGAGTCTTAATTACATAATTTAGAAATTCTGATTCAAAATATGGAATCTATTTTACCAAATTCCAAAAACAGAAATTTCAGTAATTAATTTAAAAAAATTCCCATTGTCAAAACAAATAGCATGTTTTTAAGAAACAATATTTATCAAAAGATTGATAATTTTTTAGGACCAATTTCAAAGTGAAATTAATTCTAATGACAACCATTGAATTAAATGGTAAAAATATATTATAATTACAATTTAAAACCAATTAAAAAGATAATCTATCTATATAATTAAATTATATGAAAAAGCAGTTTTGATGTAAAATGCAGTACTTTTCATTATTCATTAAAAAATGGACATTGTCAGAAAAATACAAAAAATTTATCCAAGGTAAATTTAAATGTCCCAATTCTAAATAATAATATTATTTTGACAAATAAAGCTTATAAAATTTTCAAAAGTTAGATTAAAAATGGTTTTCCATCAAAAGGCGGTAAAACAATATTTTAAAAATATTACAGTATTCTATGCCTAAGATTGGAATTATTATCATTTTAATCCTATAAAACACTATATAATTCATAAATAGACATAGATATGAAAATATATTATTATTTACTTACTTGGGATGTTGAAATTTTACTCCTCTCTCTTCTTTAATGGTCTTATGAAGTCACTTGTACACCATATAAAGGATGGACTTCCAAAGAGAATATTTAGTAATTTTAAACTGTATAGAAGGAATAAGGTACCTTTTCCAAAATCCATAAGCACATTAAAAGTATTCATGAGTAATTCTATTAACCAAAATATTTTTATAATTTCATCAAAATGAGGAAGAACATATTAATAAAGGCACTATTGAAACGAAACTTGTGGGGACTATCTATCATAATGTTCCAATTGACAGTATCAAAGGACTTTTGAGTATCCAATTTAAGATTAATGATTCAACCCATACAATGTTTATGAAGAATCATGATACATTCATCAGTATTTAAGAGGAAGTCTTTTATTTTTGTCCCATGAACACACGGATACTGATTAGTGGAAACTAACATTACAATAATTATGGAGAGTATTTTAATAGAGATTTTTTAAATTATTTTATAATCTGATTAATAAAATAAATTGTTCTAAAATAGTTATTATTATATGGCCCATTAATCATAATAATAAGAAAAATTAATTCAGAGTTAAACTCTTTTTTAATGAATCCATTTCTAAAAAATTATAGATAATTATAAATTGATAAATATGTATAATATCTCAAATCTCTTGAAAAAATAGGCTTTAAAGAACATAAGATATAATAGAACTACTCAAGTTAAGGGAAAAGGTGGACATCTTAATCTCAATAATATTAGGCTTAATTCTTATTAATTCATTTTCTATATCATCAATAATTTTATGAACAATATCCATATATGCAGTGATGTTACTAGATATAATACTATTAAAATTAAAATTATGAAATTTAATAATATGATAATATATTCCATTTTTCCCAATGATAATTCCTACCCCCAAATAATGTATAAAATTTACCTTGAATATCTCCTAACCATCTACATTTTTTAAAAAATTGTGTTCACAGAAACTTATTTCAACCATTTCGTTATGAAATTATCTTTAATGGATACATCCTTTAATGTAATTGTTTTATTAAATTCTGATTATAAATCAACCAATATTTTAAGGTGATGTATAAAAAACACTACATAATTCCTAAAAAACTCCTTTCTTGTTCTAAAAATTCTCCATCAATATAATTAAAATTATATTTGATCTAAGATACCTAAAATGTATTTTGAGAATATTCAAAAATAGAACAAAACATTGTAGATCATGAGTGAACTAGAAAGAATAACATAGATCCAAAATAATTATTATATAGTCTGTATACCTAATATAATAATTATTTAACATAAAAGGAAAATTTCAATTCCAATTTTTAATATTAATGGTATTAAAGATAGGCTGATGACCATAGTTTCTGTTAATGATTGTTCTAGAGTGAAACTCTTCCCACTGATTCGAAGCATTGAAATTGATGAAGCCTCTATCCAGCTTAATTGATAGAATCTTTTTAATATATATAATATAACTAATATATGTATCACCAAATAGGTTATCTTCCACCATATCATTATATTCCATGCATTCTATGAATTCTTTACGAAAAATTGAAGTATTATTCTCACATCTTCTCCCATGTGATCTCAAAAAAATTTAAATCCACCTATTAAGACACATGGGTCTTTCATTACATTGTTGAGAATACCAATATCCTTCTATAAATTCCATATATTAATACCATTTCTATAAAAATAGATAAAAAATAGAAACTATTCACATCAAAAATGTGTATCGAAGTCAACTATTTTTTGGCTATTATGAAACTAGAAAAAATTGCAACCCATATTGAATAAAAAACCCAAAGAGATTCCATATAAAATTACTTGTGGGTAGTCCCTACAACCAAATTTCCTTGTGGACTAAAATATAGAAATTTATTCTATCTAAAAGTGGTATTTGGTTCTGAAATCCCAACTATAAGTAGATTTTGGTTATGAATAAAATTCTTATGAGTGTTGGAAGCAATTGGGTTTTCTATCACCAAGAAATTAAAAAAAATATTTATCTCTTAACATTATTAGGTTTTGGTTTCTTAAAATATGTGGATGACTTCATGGAGAAGGTAGATCCCATATATTTTTCTTTTTTGACCATCAGTTACTTTAGATAACTCTCTGGCTTTGGATGCTACAAAATATATGGGGTCCCTGAAAAAAGAGGCACACCACCTCAGAGGATGTAATATTTCCAAATTGGTTCCATAAGGGGAGTTAATTCAGACCATTCTTGATTTTTAATGGGACCATATGTTCTGATATAATCCATAACCTCTTAGTTGTGCGAAAACTCTTCTTACTACTCTTACATAATACCCAAATATAATCAAGGAAGCTTCTACTGTAAGAAGATTAGTTTTGTAAGCTTTAGAATTTGAGACCTAATATCAAAGTTCTAATCATTACTACTACAACCTCATTTATAGAGTTTGAAATAATTGAGAATTTCCTTGTCAACCTACTCACATGAAAGAATTAGATCATCCATTCCCTATTCCCAAGAAGCCATGACATTTCCCTTTCATCCATATATTTCATAGATAACCACTTCAATATGCCCTATAGTTTTTTTCCCTAATGGAAGTACTATACTTGTCCTTTCATAAAGAATTCATAGGTACAAACTTATGGTCATTTGGATTTTTCAACATGTACTTATCACATTATTTCCCATAAAATTAACAAATGTTATAGATAGAAGTTGTTGATTCATACTCAAGATAAATTTTTTATCATCTCACCATTAGATATGAGGAAAGAATGATTCAGTAGAGAATTCAAGAGTTTCAAATTTACAAGAATCCTTAAATAGTATTATAGTAAAACCTAGATAGTGTGCTAATATATTTTTAGACGTTACCTAATAAAAGGAACTATATCCTTCAGGATTTTGGGGTTCCAAAACACCCAATTTAGTTCAGGTTTCCTTACCCAAATTTGAACATTACTATGATTATGATGATGAGGGATGAAATCTAGGATCCATTTTGATTTTTTTTATAAATTCTAGGACTAAAATTATAGAAGACCAACTCTTTGGTTTAGGAGCATTGAACCACTGATTGAATGACTAGGAGGAAGTGTCATTTACCTATGGGTATAATTCTCCACCTTTCAAAACCCCAAAGTCATTTTTTCATTATTTTTTAATCATCTAGATTTAAAGATTTATCACCTTTAAAATGGATAATCCCATTGATTTAATAGTTACCAGATAATTATAATCTTTCAATTAGTGTATTTTTATTGAATGGTATTGATATTCTTCAATTATTGAATTTAGACATTCATGATTCATTTGATCTTTGGATATATGAATACCCCAATGGATGTTTCATCATAATCAAGATCTATACATAATAAATAAATTAGGTGAAATCCCAATTATTTTCTGTATGAGACTCCATAATAATTGAATCAACTATATCCAATTCAATTGATCGGAACATCAGCACCATTAAACTCAGATATGGGAGAATTAGGGATGAAAATTGATGTGTTCTTGCTCAAAATCCATCACATCAATCAGTACATAATATTTTATGGTAATTATATCATCATTAAAAAATAGTTTAATTAATTTATATCATTGAAATTATAAATAAACATTTATAACTGATCTCAAAATCTTTTATGCAGTTGACAATATATTCGAGATATTAAAATAAAGAGAGTCATTTTTGTATTTATTAATCATAGAAAATAATATGATTTTCATCATAAAAGGAAAATGTGATAAAAATTTCATATTATTAAAGTTACTATGTTCGTGGTAAAATTAATCCCATAAAATGACATAAAAAAAGTTTTGGGTTAAATTTGACACCTTATCCCATATTTTAAACCCTAATTAGCATTTTTACCCATTAACTTGGTAATAATTTTTTACCATGGTAATTATTTAACATGCCTAAAAATAAAATTGAATAGTTAATAAACATTAACACCATGATTCAAAATATAGAATCCATTTTTCGTGATTCATTTTCAAGAAGAGGATGATAAATTTTTATATAAATGTATGAAATAAAACAATTTTTTTTGAAAATTACAATTTTATGGATAAAATTTAACTTATACCAAATTAAAAATAATGTCGATACATATAGAATTATTTTAATTATTTTAATTAAATATATATTAATTTAATTTAAAACTAAAATTTAAATAGGAGCCTTTTAATGTAGCGAACCAGCCCCATATAATTGAGAGATGGTGCCTTCTATCAAATTCATAGGCATGATTACAAGGAATCGAGCCTTGAAGTACTAATAAGTTTATTATTCCTTGAAAACCAGATACATATATAAGAATTTTATTATAAATCGATACACTAATTACAAAAATATTTTCTTTTCTTATAAAAAAATAAATAGCTTCGAGGATAACTCTAATCCATCTAGTATATCCTTATATATCTTTCATTGTAATCTTCTAGGATTCGTAGGGAAAGAAAAATAATAAGGGTGAGATCAAATGATTAGTAAGGTAAAAATATATCATAATTAATAATGGATCCATGAGAATATCCAATAGGACAAGGTAAATAACTCAAAATACATGCCATTCATATAACTATATAAGGAAAAATAAATATAGAAAGGTAAGAAACTAAAACAAATTTAATTTAATTAATGAACTAAATTTAAATGTATCAGTAGATATTTCAATGAAAAATATCATAAATGAATTATAAATAAAACTATTATGAAAGAAATGCTTAATTATTAGATTCCATGTTTCTTAGGTACATAAAAATAGTACAATAAAGACCTTTGAAAAGACAGTTTAGCTAGAGGGTAAAAATCTATCTAAGGTGGCTATATAACTATTTTGTCTATTTATACTACCAAGGCCTAGAGGGTATTTCATTAACTGGCCCCTAACCTGTGTCTATATATACAAATTATTTTTATATAGAATAATACTATACCTTATCAAATAAACATAATGAATAAGTGATACTGATTTGTCAATAATTCCCATTTAATAGTATAACATTCAAAGTAAACACCATATGTAAAATAGTATATGGTTGTTGAAGTAGTAATATCTATGAAAAATTAAATGGATAATAAGAGGAAATTCAACGTTCAATGATCATAGGAAAATGAATTATTCATGGTGAAAAAGAAATAAATCAAGGAAGTGAATGTGAATAATATCCTTGGAAAAATCAATAAAAATCCATCTAATGAAAGAATAAAGATGTTACCAACACAAAAAATCCCATGTGGGGTAAATTAGAGGGTTATTGTCATTGATGAAATAAATGAATAACCTCTAAAAATATCCTTGAGGAAAATATTTATTACTTAAAAAAAATTTAAGAGTATTTTTCATTGAATATCTAATTAAAAATATTTTAAAAATAAATATTTTAAACTTTATAATGAGGCTTCAAAGAAATGATCAGGGATGAATCTATACATGTCATATGAGGAAAAATAATATTCTTTTTAAAAGGTAAAAGGGTAAAAAATGCATCATTTGGAAATCAAAAATAAGAATCCATCAAAGAGAATGGTAAAATAAGAAAAGTGTAAAATTTTATTTTAGATATTATATGGGAATGGAATAATATTCTTATAAACCCTTTCTAGGAAACATGGTATTTAATATATTTCTAACCGAAGAGAGGGTAAAGGCTGGCTTTCTTAGAAATACTTTCTTAACTATCTTATGTACCGAAGAGTAGAAAAAGGTACCAATACATGATTATATCATGAAATAATTGGGGATAAGGAAAATAATGGGTTTTATTTAAATATGGATAATAATAATTCATATAAGTAAGAATAAACATAAACAATCTCGAGAAAGCGACAAGATTGTATCAATAAACTCTTATAACTCGGTATAGGGATAATACTCTCCATGTAAGAATAGGGAATTACATAAATCATATAATATCATGAAAATATTGAGATTAATGATATATCATGTAAAATGGAAATATATGCACCTTGAAAAAGATTTTAGGTACAAAATAAAACATGAGTTCAAAGAAGGAAAATTGAAATAAAACATTTTACGAATTTGGTAAATTTTGAATCTTAAACCCCATGAAAGAAGCATCCTAAAATGGAAATGTGAATAAAATTTAATTTAATTATATTATTCATATAATAAAATCATTGTTGTACATAAACCACACAAATTTAAAGAGTTTTGAACATAACATGTATCTCATAGAAATTAAAAGTGAGATGAAATCCCTTTACCTTATGTTTCCATTCAGGTGGACTTCCTTTATCTTCCTGTATAATAAATTTATGTGAATTTTATAATTTATTAAGAAAAATTTTCATGTTTATAATTACTTTTACATAACTTATTACCTTTTTTACACTACTTAAACAATTAAGTTTACATTAGATGTTTTTGACCAAATTCGGTTTATGTGTCAAAACAACTATTGTGTGTCAACTATGGTCAAATGGGTCATTATATAACCTATCCAGAATAAAAAACCTGACATAATTATAATATTTTTAAATCAATTATACTTTAAAAATCAATCATTAAATATATTTATGAAAACGAGGCAACGTTACAATCTTGGAGACTGTTGGTTGTACGTATGTATGAGTAACATTCCCATTCTTAAATGACCATTGTGTAAAGATGGTAAGTAACTAAAATATTTCTAGAATGATAATTATATAATAAATACCATATTATTTAATCATATATACTTATGTATATAATTATATGATATAAAAGGAACCACATCATTTTGAGGAGGTGGCAGTCCACACATCCATGAACGACGTTAGCTATTTTAAATTGTATGAAAGGGTAATAAAACAGATGATATATATATTCATATATATTATATTTATATAAATATAATTAAGTCATGAATTTATTATTTATTTTGTTTATGTCACTTATTTTCAATTATAATCATTCATTTATACATTCCATGTATCGTGTGAACGAATCACATCACTTTAAGGGGAGGTTGTCCACACTTCCTCAAACGATGTTATGGTAAAATGAAAAGTATTAAATTTATGTATTATAAAATTAAATAAGAATAAATAAATATTATATATTATATATATTATATATAAATATAATTCCCATCATAGGGGCCACCATGAGGGGTGGTATAAAAAAATTGATCAGTCACCATTTCATGAGGAAGTAGTTCACTGTACACAGAAACAATATGTTCGTTATCTATTAGATAGAGGTGTGTGTAAATGTAGGATGAAAAATTATCATAACGAAATAATAGTACATTTATTATACTGGTTTTATTATGTAATAATATAATAATAATAGTATAGGTAGTGGATAATGGAAATGAAACAAAAAATCATGAGAGAAGGTGTTACCTCTTAATCAGGTAATTTATTTTGGTTTAGAACCAAGGGATTCCTTGGGAGTATTTATTTCCTAATTGAGACTTTAAGGATTATGGGAGGATTTTTGGAAATATATTTGGGTAGATATTGTATAAACTTAAGTGGTTTTAGAGGTGTGAGGAATGGGGAGAGGTGGTGGCCATTTATATTTGAGGAGGAGTGAAACTCTTGTAAATATTTGAAGAGAGAATTCCACACACTTTTTTCATGATGAAGGAGGATAAAATAATTTAACAAGGTCAATAAAATGGATGACATGGTCTCAATATGTCCGTAAAATAAATTTTTTACAAGTTTATAGGTATATTTAGGTTTTAAATTTATGGTTTAGTCTCTTATTAAGCTTATTTCAACCTTAATAATAGTAATTAATTTTAATTACCTTCACAATTATTTTTGGTAAAGAAAAATTTGAACTTATTAGACATTATAAATTATTATTATTCCTAATATGGAATCCATTTTTCTAAATTCCAATAACATAAGTGCCATAAAATAAATTAAAATTCATCTTGTAGAAGGGATGACAATGAAGGATTTTAGAGTAAAACAATTCCTAATGTTTGCTATGTTTTTATAATCAATTTCAATGTGAAATTGATTCCAATAAAACAAATCATGTTCATTGAAAAAATATTATCTAATTAAACTTTAAAACCAATTAAGATTACAATTTCACCTTATAAAAAAAGTAGATTAATAAGAAATTTTGAACTAAAATTCAGAAATTTTGACTATTAAAAAAATGATATGTTTATGAAAAATATAAAAAATTTACACTAACCTAATTTTTATGTTTTTATTTATCATATTATGTTTATTTTGAAATATTAGATCAATTATAGTATACAAATTTATATTTTAAATAGGTTCAATATTAAAATGCTGTAAAATTACCTTTACAAAAATATAGGGTTTTATGTGTAAAATAAGATTTGTTCTTATCATATGCATATCAAACCTAATGAATAAATGTCAAAAATATTTGGTTGAATATATAACTAATATTTTTAATTAGAATAATTATGTAATTTTAATTACATTAATTTATTAGGATAAAATAGATTCATGAGAAAAAAAAAGGTTTTATATAAAAACATTTCGTTTATATTCAATTGGTTCCTACATTCATTTTGAACATATGAATTAATATTATATTATTATAAACCTTATATTTTCCTATGTTAGTTAATAATATTCATAATTTATAACATAACAGAATGGTTATATGATATGATATTAAATGATAATATTATAATAATATAATGTTATTTGGTGAAACTAGGTATTGCATGTAACACAAGTTATTAGGGAAGGTCGCTCTTACGTGTTACTCAAGATATCGAGGATGGTCATTGTTATATGTAACATAAGATAAATTGATGTTACATGAATCTAAATTTATAGAATCTATTTTAAATAGGTAAGATATTATAATTTATATAGATATTATATTACATTATGCGCTTGCTGGCATGTGTCATACACGCTATCGAATATAATGTTCTTACATTAGTTTTCCAAGGAATCACATTCTCCCCACATTGTTTAAACTATGTCCTAGAAATGAAAACTAGATTATAATGAAAGATTTTTTGATACATCCAATGTTTTAAATCCCAAATCATGATAAGGGTTCATAGGTGATCCTTTATAAAATAGAGAATGGTAAGTATTAATGTCCCATGGAATACTATGTAACTAGGTATCTAAAAAGGAGAAAAGAAATGGAATGTAGAGATATATTATTATAGGAAAAATGTAAATATTCATTTAGATTTAATGAGTTCATCAATAAAAAACAAGTAATTAATCAATGAAAAGTTGAGGGCCTGAATTCCATAAATATTTGATGATTTAGAAGGTTGTCGGTTCAACAAAAATTTAGGTATTAAGAAAAAAATTTATTTCTAAGTAATTATACTAATGTTGGGTAATTATTTTACTAATCATGTATGAAACGAAATATTATAACTTTATAGGTTTGAATCTCTTATGAAAACCCCGAAAATTTCATTTTGCTTCCATCAAATTATAATTCATTTCTTTACGCTTAAAAAATTAACAACCAACAATGATTTTTATGCCTCAAGCACTAATTTTTTTTAAAGGATTGTATGGCCTATAAAAGAGTGATGAGTGTTACTATTTTTCTTTAACTATCTGTCAAAATAAATATGGAAAATATATTAATTTTTAATCCTCAAATGTGTTAATAATGGTTCTTAATTAATATTTATTTGTTAAATTGTTTAACTAAAAACAATGAAAATTTACAAGCACATTGCGCATGTCAGTGGATGATGTGAAAACTGTATCATCCTTCAGTAATGGGATCAAGACCAGTGGCCATTCCAGATTTGATTGGTTATCACCTGTATTATAAGTTGTCCTTTTCTAAAACCACATAAATAGAATTTTCAAAATAATTATGATAGACATCCTTGAAATTTTCTTAGTCAATAAATAGTATTTTAAATATGGTTTTCAATAGAACCTCTCTATATAAATACTTCATACAATTACTTCCATAAAGATCCTTCCATGGTCTATAGTTTCTTCTAGGAGAGGGAATTAACTTCGGTAATTTCCATATTCCCCAAATTTATTATAGAGAACTATAAAGGATTTATTAGGATGAACTTCATTTCTTTCCATCATACAATTCCCTTTTCCATAGAAATCCTATGCTTTATGTACTTATTTTCCATTCATAAAGAATTTACATGTTCCATTGAGACACTTTCATGGGTTTCTCATTTGAAACATCTCACATGTTGATAGTCGAGCCTTTATTTCTACATAGTCTATAACAATTGAGCTCTTATCATCCTCCAACCTTCTCTTCTTTGGTGCATTAAGGATTTGGTAAAGGTATATACTTTTAATCATATTTCAGGAAAATGGATTTGGCATAAAGATGATATCATTCACTCCTATCAACACATCATTTGGTTTTTAATTTTCACCACCTTGTCCTTCATGTTCTATTTGAACATGAATCATTTTATTTCTACCCATAGAATAAAACTTGAAAGAATAGTGTGATAAATAATTGTCATAGTGAGAAAAGAGTACAATTATCTATAATATATCTAAGTCAACAATCCTTGTTTTTAATCTAAATTACCTTAGGATTTTCCTTCACTACACATTGTCAAAATCCTTTCAAAATTTTCATAATGTTTTGTAAATAAAATTTGGATTATCCTAAGCATATCTCCCCAGGAGTGTCAAAACAAGTGTGTAGTAAGGCCCCTTATCATATACCTGGTTACATCGAGTAAGGAATATAACACCTTGTTGGTGTTGTTACTCCTATGTATATCTATACAAGAAACATGTCCACTTGTAGTATCCATATTGGAATGTATTTTTAGGAAGACCCAAAGAAACTATACATCACTAAAATTCCTTGGTTTTCATCAACACTTATCCTAAAATTCTATCTTAGGGTTATGTTCTCTAAATTAAATTTTCTTAAATCTAGTTCTCAAGGTTGATACTAAACTTTCTTTCATACCAAATATTGTGAACCATACCTAGATAGCCTAAAGATAGTGTATAATATCAATTTAATTGGCATGATTAGGAGGAATCAATCCCCAAAGGACCATTTGGTTTAGTAGTCTTGGAAAAACTAGATACATAAATGGGAATAGTATTAAAAATGGATACACTAAATAAAACATGTTTTTTCTTATTCTTATGAAAAAATAAATAACTTCTAGGATAAATCTAATCCATCTAGTATATTCCAGTATATCTTTCATAGTACACTTCTTGGATTCCTAGGGAAAGAAACATAATAAGGGTGAGCTCAAATTCTTAGTAAAGGAAAAATATACCAGAAATAATAATGAACCAATGAGAATAGTCAATATGGAAAGTTAGATAAATGGAATTACAGACCATTTAAATAATAAGCTAAAAAATATGGCATGTTAAGTAACTAAAACACATGCCATTTAATCAATGAACTGAAATTAAAATCATCTATAGACATATCAATGAAAAATCTCATGGATGAATAATAATTGAAACCATTATTAAGGAAAAGTTTAATTATTGGAAACCATATTTCCTAGGTATGTGGAACAAGTACCATCAATACCTTTCACATGATGGTTTAGCTATTGGGTAAAAAACCTATCTAAGGCAGATAGACAACTATTTTATCTCATGAGACTACCGATGCATTGAGTGGCTTTTATTAACCGTTCCTCAACCCGTGTATAAGTGTAAAAAGAATTATTCTTATTTAATAATATTATGACTTATCAAATATATATATATATATATAATGAGAGATAGATATTTATCAATATTTACAATTTAATCAAATATATATCAAAGTAAACACCTTATGTAAAATGGTATACAGTTTTGGAAATAAGAATATCTATGGAAAATGAAATGGATAATAAGTTAAAATTCAATGTTAAATGATCAAAAGAAATTGAATAATTCAAGGTGTCTAAAAAATAAATCAAGGAAGTGAATGTGAATACTATCCTTGGAAAAATCAACAATAAAATATCCAGAGGAATAATAAGGATGGTATAAACACAACAAATCCCAAGTGTTGTAAAATAGAGGGTTGTTGTCATTGATAAAGTAAAAAAATAACTTTTAAAAAAAATCATGAGGAAAATATCCTTTATTAATAAACACTTCTGAAAGTATTTTTAATTTAATATCCCCTTCAAACATTTTAAAAATAAAAATTTTAAGCATTAGATGGAGGCTTCAAAGAAATGGTGGTAAAAAAATCCGTACATGTCGTATGAGGAAAAAATATTATTGTATTTATTTAGTAAAAGGGTATAAAATGACACATTTGAAAATAGACATTAAAATTACTTCTAAGTGATTAGTAAAATAAAAAGGATAAAAAAAATATTTTAATTATTATAGAGTAACGTAATAATATTCTTGTAAACCCTTTCTATAAGAAACATATTTTTGAATATATTTCTGACTGAAGAAAGGGTAAAGTTGGGATTTCTTAGAAATAATTTCTTAACTATCATATGTACCAAATAGTATATAATTGTACCAATATATTATTATATCATGAAATAATAAATGGTAATGAAACTATTGAGTTTTATTGAGATATGGATCAAAATATTTCATGAAAGGAAGCATAAACAAAGAGAATCTCGAGAAAGTGATGAGATTGTCTCAATAAAATCTTATAACTCTGTACAATGATCATACTCTACATGTAAGAAAGAGAAATTACATGAATAATAAAATATCATTAAAATATTTAGATTCAGGATTTATCATGTAAAATGGAAATATATGCACCTTGAAAAAGAGTTTCAGTGCATAATAAAACATGAGTTCAAAGAAGGCGAATTGAGACAATTTTTTTTAATGATTTGGTAATTTTTGAATCTTAAACCCCATGAAATACGTTTTACAAAATTGATATGTTAATAATATTAAATTAAAGTATAATATACATATAATACAATCATGTAAGTAAATACACCACATAAAAAGAAAGAGTGGCCAACATAACACGTATCTCACAAAAATTAAAATTAAGATAAAATCCCGTTACGAGGTGTTTCCTTTCAGGTGAACATAAATTAAATTCCTGTATAATAAATTTATGTTAATTTAACACTTTCTTCATAAAAATATTCCTGTTTATAATTAATTTTATTTCACTTATTACCAAGTTGTGTACACTACTTAAACCATTAATTTTAAATTACGTTTTTTTGACAAAATTCGGTTTGTGTCAAAACAACTCTTGTTGGTCCATTATAGTCAAATGGATCATTATATAAAGTCTCTATAACATAATTATAATTATAAAATCAATATTTAAATATGCTTATTAAAATGATCCAAAGTTACAATCATGGAGATGATAGGTCGTACGTATACATGAGTAACATTCCCATTTTAAGTGATCATTATGTAAAGAAGGTAAGTAACTAAAATATTGATAAAAATATCATTATATAATAAATAAAATTATATTTAATCATATATAATTATATATATATATATATTTAATGTAAAATTAATCTCATCATGTCGAAAAGGTGGTAGTACACACCTCTATGAATGACGTTATCTCTTTTAAAATGTGTGAAAGGGTAATAAATGAGAATATATATATATATAGATATTAATTACATAAAAATAATTATGTCACTAATATATAATTTATATTTTGTATATCAATTATTTTTAATTATATCAATTCATTTATACATTCCATGTATCGTGTGAACGGATCATATCACTTTTAGGGGGAAGTAGTCGACACTTCCTCAAGTGATGTAATCGTAAAATGGGAAATATTCTATATTTTTATTATAAAATTAAATAATAAAAAATTAATATTATATATTATATATGACATATATTAATAGAGTTACCATTATAATGACTATGATGAGACGTGGAAGGAAAAAATTGAACAATCATCATTTCGTGAGGCAGTAGTTCTCTCTACACAGAAACATCATGTTTGTTACCCATTAGATGGAGGCGTGTATAAGTTTAGGTATAAAACTTTTTATAAAAAAACCAATAATATTTTTGATACTGGTTTTTTCATTTAATCATATAATAATAATATTATATGGAGTGGATAATGGAAATGAAACTAAAAAGCATTGGAGAAGGCATTACCTCTTAATCGAGTAATTTCTTTTAGTTTATACCAAAGGGAATCATTGGGAGTATTGTTTCCCTAATGTAGGAATTAAGGACTATTAGAGTATTTAATTAAATAAATATGGTAATATCTCATCCAATCTTATGTGGTTTTAGAGGTGTGACGAATGGGTAGAGGTGGTGACCTTTTATATTGGAGTGACACTCTTGTAAATATTTGAAGAAATAATTCCACCAACATTTTTCAGGTTTAAAGTGAAAAAAATAATTAAACAAGGTTGATAAAAGTAATGATATGGTATTAATATGGCCATCCAATAGCTTTTGGACAAGTATCTAGGTCTATTTAGGCCTTAATGTTATTTATTAGTCTCTTATTAAGCTTATTTAAACCTTAATCATTGCAAAAAATATTAATTACCTTCAATGATGTTTTTGGTAAATTTTTTTACCTTATTAGAAATTATTAACTATTATGATTCCAAATTTATAATCCATTTTTCCAAATTCAAATCTTATATGTTGTGAAAATTAATTTAAAATTAATCTCATAGACGGGACAACAATGATGGTTTTTATAGTAAAAACATTTCTAAAGATTTATATGTTTTTATAATCAATTTCAAAGTTAAATTTATCAAAATATTTTTTTATTAATTGATATTAAAATTATATAATAAAAAATTAAAAGAAAATAAAATTATAATTAAAACTTATAAATAAATTTGATTAAAAAGTAATTTTGAACTAAAATTTTGCAATATTAACTATTAAAAAATGATATTTTTTCTGAAAAAAATAAAACATTTACCATAAACTAATTTCTATGTTTCTATTTATAAAATAAATTTTATTTATACATATTAGATCAATTATAGTATCAAAATTTATATTTAAAATATTTTTTCCAATAAAAGGTGGTAAAACTGCCTTTACAAATATATAGGTTTTTAAGTGTAAAATATGGTTTGTTCTTATCTTATAAATTTAAAAACTAATGGAGAAATAATAAAAATATTTGATTGAATATATAACACATATTTTTTATTAGAATAATTATCTAATTTAAATAACATTAATTTATTAGGATAAATTAGATTCTTGAGAAAAATGCTTTTATATAAAAACATTTCATTTATAGTCAATTGGTTCCAAAATTTATTTTCAACCTATCAATTAATATTGTATTATTATAAACCATATATTTTCATATATTGGTTAATAATATTCAAAACCAATAACATAAAATCTAATTTATATCACATTATATTAAATAATAATATTTTAATAATACATTGTCATTTGGCGAAACTCAGTATTGCATGTAACACAAGATATCGAGGAAGGTCACTCTTATGTGTAACTCAAGCTATCGAGGAAGGTTTCTCCTTCGTTAAATGCAAACTAACTCAGTTTCACATGCATTGAAATATATAGAATTTATTTTAAACCATAAATATATATAAAGTATCCTGATATTATATTACTTTATGCACTTTCTGTTGCGTGTCACACACGCTATCGAATTCAATGTTCATACTTTAGTTTTTCAGGGAGTCACACTCCCCCCTTATTTAAATTGTATCCTTACAAAGTAAACCCAATAATGGTGATAGATTGTTTTATACTTCATATGTTTGAAATCCAAAATTTGCATAAGGATTCATAAGTAATCGTATATAAACAATAGAATATAAAGTACTAAGAAACATGTAATGCCATTTAACAAGGTCTCTAAGTAGGAGAACATCAGTGGAATGTAGAGATATGTTCATTGAGGAAAAACATAAGTACTTATAGGGACTGAATGAGGTCATTAAGAACAAACAAGTGAATTATAAATGGATGTATTAGGACCTAAAATCCATAAATCTATAATGATTTAGATGGCCATCGGTTCAATATAAATTTAGGTATTAAGAAAACATTATATTTTTATGTCATTTTACTAATTTTGGGTAATTCTCTTACAGACCAAGAATAAAATGAAATAATCATACATGAATGGTTTTAATCTCATATAAACAATTATAACTTTTGGATATGCTTCGATAAAATTATAATTCATCCCTTTACTCCCAAAAAATTAATTACCAATAATGAATTTTTTATTACTGAAGCACTAAAAGAAACTGTTAAAGGATCATATGGTCTATGAAAGTGAGACGAGTATTACTATTTTTATATAATTATCTCCTAAAATAAATAATTTTAATATATTAATTTATAATCATCAAACTTTTTACTACCTATTCATAATTAATTTTTATTAATTAATTTTTTTAAATAAAAGTAATGAATATTAACAAGGAAATTGAATAGGTAAGTGGTTTTCATGAAACCCTTATCTTCATTAGGTCATCAGTTCAAGACCTACGACCTTTCCGGATTTTATTGGTTGTTACCTAGATGATAGGTTTTTCTTTTATAAAACCATATTAATATAATTCTCAAAATATAGATGATTGACATCCTTGAAATTATCTTAATCACTAAATAGAATTCTAACAATGGTTTTCAATAAACCTCAATACATAAATACTTCATCCACTTATTTCCACATAGATTTTTCCATGGTCTAGAGTTTCCTCTAGGAGTGGTCATTGACTTGGGTAATGCCTAGGTTCCCCAAATTTACAACAAATAACTATAATGTATTTCTTAGGTAGAGATTCATTTCATTCCATCATACTCTTTCTTTTTACTCAACAATCCTTTTATTTATGTCATTCTTTCCCACACATAAATCATTTACATGATTCATTAAGAAACTTTACTAGGTGTCTCCTTCCACAATTCTCACATAAATAAAGTCGAGAATTATTTTCTATATGATATAAACCACTCTAGCTCTTATCATCCTCCATCCATCTATTATTTGGTGCGCTCAGAAGTTGGTAAAGTTATATATTGTTAATCATATTTCGGGAAAACTGATTTGACATAAACATGGTATCCTTCACTCTTATCAACACATCATTGGATTTCTCATTTTCACTACCTTTTATATCATATTTAATGGTAACTATAATCATTTTAGTTCTTTCTATTTAATAAATGAGAAAAAATAGTGTGAGAAACAATAGTCATACTGAAAAAAGTGTATAATTTTTTATAAGATATCTAAATAAGAACACATTATTTTTAAATCCAAAAAACCTTATGTTTAACCTTGATTATTCATTTTAAAAATAAATTCAAATTTTTCATAATGTTTTGTAAAGAAAACATGGATTCTTTTATGCATATCCCCCAGGAGTGCCAAACCAGGAGAATAGTAAGGCCCTTTGTCCTATACAAGGTTACCCTAAGTCAGGTCTGAAAAACATTTTTGGAGTTGTTACTTCAAGGTACATCTATGCCAGAACTACGACCACTTGTATTATCTAGATAAGTATGCCTTTATAGTAAGACCCAAATAATCTATACATCTCCAAAATTATAGTTTTTTCATCTATACTTATGAATAAATTATATCTTACGGTTATGTTCTCTATCCGACTTTTTTGTAAATCTAGTTCCCAATGTTGCTACTAATATTACACTAATACCAATTGTAGAGACACAGATGTAGATAAGCCAGAGCCGATGTAGGATAATAATTTATTTGGAATCACTAAAAGGAATCCAACCATGAAGTACTGATCAGTTTAGTAGTTTTGGAAAACCAGATACATAAATGAGAATCATATTACAAATGGATACACTAATTAAAACATATTTTTTCCTTCTAAAAAATTTAAAAAATTTGAGGATAACTATAATCCATCTAGTATATTACTGCATATCATTTATATTACTCTTCATTTATTCCTAGGGAATGAAAAATAATAAGTGTGAGCTCAAATGCTCAGTAAGGGAAAAATATAGTTGAAGCAATAATGAATCATTGAGAATAGTCAATATGGAAAGGTAAATAGCTATACATACATTCCATTAAAATAACTAGATAAGGTAAAATATATATGGAGAGTTAGTAAACTAAGACACATGCCATTTAATCAATGAAATGAAATTAAATGTATCCATAGATATGTTGATGAGAAATCTCATGGATAAATAACAACTAAAAATCTTATGAAGGTAATGATTAATTATTGGACACTGTGTTTCTTGGGTACATAGAGTTAGTATCGGCAAGACCACTAATAATATTATTTATATATAGGTTAAATACCCATCTAATGTAGCTAGCCAACTATTTTATCTCATGATAATACCGATGCATCGAGGGGATTTCCATTACCAATCCCCAACCCATGCTTACCTGTCCAAAGAATTATTCAGATTGAATAATAATATGCATTACCAAATAATTATATTGAATGAGAGTTATAGATTTATCAATAATTTCTATTTAGTTAAATAACTATCAAAGTAAGCACAATATAAAAAATGGTACAGGGTTTAGGCAATAGTAATATCCATGAAAAATGAAATGGATAATAATGATAAATTTATAGTTCAATGATCATAGAAAATTGAAAAATTTAAGGTGACTAAAAAAATCAAAGAAGTTAATATAAATACTATCCATTGAAATATCAATTATAAACTAACCAGAGGAAGAATAATGATGGTATTAACACAACAAATCCCATGTGGGGTAAAATAGAGGGTTGTTGTTGTTGATGAATTAAAAGAATAATTTCTAAATATATTCTTGAGGAAAATATCATTTTCATTAAAAAAAACTTCTGAATTTACTTTTCATTGAATATCCCATTTTTTTAAATAAATCATTTAAACTTTAGAATTTTGATTCAAATAAATAACAATGGATGAATCTGTACATGTCGTATGATGTAAAAAGAATATTACTTTGGTATGGTAAAATGGTAGAAAATGCATCATTTGGAAAGTGATAAGAAGATTCATTATAAGATATTTTTAAAAAACAATAAGTTTAAAAAGGTATTTTAAATATTATAGTGTAATGGAATAATATTCTTGTAAACCCTTTCTAGGAAACATTGTTTTGAATATATTTACGACTAAATTGAGGCTAAAATTGGGCTTTCATAGAAATATTTCTTAACTATCTTATATACCAAATAGTAGAAAATGGTACCAATACATGATAATATTATGAAATAACATATGATAAGGAAATTAATGAGTTTTATTGAGAGATGGATCATAATATTTTATCAAAGGAAGCATATACATAAACAATCTCATGAAAGCCATACGATTGTCTCAGTAAACACTTATAACTGGGTACTAGGATCATACTATCCATGTAAGTAATGGAAATTACATGTAGCATATAATATCATGAAAATTTATAGATTCATGATATATCCTGTAAAATGTAAGTATATGAACCTTGAAAAATAGTTTAGGTGTATAATAAAACATGAGTTGAAAGAAGGAAAATTGAGAAGAAACTTTTTACTAATTTGGAAACATTTGAATCTTAAACCCCATGAAAGAAATATCGTAAAATGGATATGTGAATACCCTTAAATTTATGTTTAAGATATAAATAATTCAATAATTTTAGTATATGTACCACATAACAGGAAAGAGTGGTGAACAAAACATGTATCTCTTAAAAATTAAATGTGAGATGAAATACAATTACCTTGTGTTTCCTTTCTGGTGAAATTCCTTTAACATCATGTATAATAAATTTATTTGAATTTTATTGTTTATTAATAATATTTTCCATCTTTATAATTACTATTATTTCAATTATTAAAATTTTGGGTGCACTACTTAAACAATTATGTTTACATCGTGTGTTTTCGACCAAATTCACTTTATGTCTGAAAACAACTATTGTTTGTTAGCTATGGTCAAAGGGGTCATTATATAACAGCTCCAGAATAATAAACATGATGTAATTAAAATATTTTTACATCAATTATACTTTTAAAATCAATCATTAAATATAGTTATGAAAAAATCCAATGTTACATTAATGGAGACGGTAGGTCGTATGTACGCATGAGAAACATTCCCGTTTTTAAATAATCATTATGTAAAGAAGGTAAGTAACGAAAATATTTAAATAATAATAATAATATAATAAATACCATATTACTTAATCATATATAATTATGTATTGAATTTATTTATGTAAAATGAATTATGTCATGTCGAGGAAGCGATAGTCCACATGTCCACAAATGATGTTATCTCTTTTAAAGTGTGTGAAAGGGTAATAAAAGAGATGATATATATATATATATAATCTTTAAAAAATATAATTATGTAATTAATATCTTATTTATGATATTTATTTTACTTATTTTTAATTATAATGATTCATTTATACATTCTAAGTATCGTGTGAACGAATCACATTACTTTTAGGGGGCGATAGTCAACACTTCCTCAAACGATGTTATCGTATTGAAAAGTATTAGATGTATGTATTATAAAATTAAATAAGAAAAAAAGAAATATTAAATATCATATAGAGAATATATAAATAGTGATTCAATCATAATGTATAACATGATAGGTTGTAGGGAAAAATTGAACAGTAATTATTTCGTGAGGCAGTAGTTTTCCGTACATAGAAATCGTATGTTCATTACCCATTAGATGGAGGTGTATATATGTTTAGGTATAAAACATAGTATAAATAAATACCTGTGTATTAAGGATACTAGTTTTTTTTACATAATTATATAATAATAAGATCATAGGGATTGGATAATGAAAATGAAACTAAAAATCCCGAGAGAAGGAATTACCTCTTAATCAGGTAATTTCTTTTGGTTTATAACAGAGGGATTCCTTAGAAGTGTTTATAACTTATGTGAGGATTAATGGAAGAGGTAAGAACTGGTGGAAAGCTATTTGGGATGATAATTTCCAAACTTAAGTTGTTTTATAGTTGTGAGGATGGGAGAGAAGTGGTGTCCATTTATTGTGGATGAGGAGGGACACTCTTATAAATATTTGAAGAGAGAATTCGGACCAATTTTTTCATGTTTCAAGTGGATAAGATAATGGAAAATATTTGATCCAATGGATTATAGGTTATATATATGGCCATAAAATGGATTTTGGACAATTTTAAAGGTATATTTAGGGATTAAATTTAAGGTTTAGTAACTTATTAAGCATATTTAAACATTAATTGTTGAAATTAATTTTAATTACATTCACTATTTTTTTGGTAAAAAAATTGACCTTATTATAAATTAGAAATTATTATTATTAAAAATATTTAATCCATTTCTCCAAATCCCAATCACATAAGTGGCATAAATTAAATTAAAATTAATCCAATAGACGGGGTGACAATTCAGGTTTTTAGAGTAAAAAAGTCATAAAGTTTGTTATGTTTTTATAATCAATTTCAAAATGAAATTGATTCCAAATAAATAAATTGTATTAATTGATAAAAATATTATCTAATTAAACTTTAAATAAAATTAAACGTATAATTTAACCTTATAAAGAAATTATATTAAAATTAAATTTTGAACTAAAATTCTGTAATTTTAACTATTAAAAAATGACATGTTTCCGAAAAATATCAAACAAATTACCCAAAACTTGTTTTTATGTTTCAATTTCAATAATTAATATTATTTTGACATATTATATCAATTATATAATCAAAATATAGATTTAAAATTTATTATCCTTTAAATGGTTGTAAAAGTTCCTTTACAAAAAATATAGGGTTTTATTGTTAAAATAGGGTTTGTTCTTATCTTATGAATATCAAACCTAATAGATGAGTATCAAGAAATATTTGGTTGAATATATAAATTATATTTTTCATTATAATATTTATATAATTGGAATTAATTTAATTTATTAGGATAAAATAGCCTTGTGAGAAAAAAATGTTTTTGTATAAAAGCATTCCATTTATATTTTACTGGTTCCTACATTCATTTTTAACCTATGAATTAATTTTATATTATTATAACCAATATATTTTCATTATTTAGTTAATAATATTCATAAGCACTAATGTAATGGATATGTTATATCATATTATGTTAAATTATAATATTTTAATAATACATTGTTATATGGTGAAACACGGTGTTGCGTGTAACACAAGCTATCGAGGAAGGTTGCTCTTGTGTGTAACACATACTAACTCAGTGTCATGTGGATTGAAATATATATAATATATTTTAATGAGTAAATATGGTATAAATTATTTAGATATTATATTACCTTACACATATGCTATCGTGTGTCATACACACTATTGAATACAAGGTTCTTACTTTAGTATTTTGGGGTGTCATATTTAAGATACATTATTTAATAAGTATAAATTACAGTTTTTCAAAAATAAAAATATTTGAATGTTTAATCAAGTTAATTATTTTATGAAAAATATCAAATATCCAGCCAATGTAAGTTAATAAATTTCTAATTAAAAAATTATTTTAGTTTTTTATATAAAATTTCAAAAATGTTGTAAAATTTATATATAATATCCATAAAAAAATGCAATAAAAACCATTTTTGAAAAACCTTTATTTTTTAGGAATGAAATGAATTTACTAAAAATTTAGTACATACTTATTATCAATTAATAAATAATATTTAATTATAAAAAACATAAAAATAAATTCGTAATTTTTTTTCCCATTTATACCATCCAACCTAATTGTTAGGTTATAATATCCAAACATAAATAATATTATTTCATGGTTTGTTCAAAATCTGTGTTTCATGTACTACACATTATCAAAAGTTTTTTTCCTTTAAAAAAATATACTAATATATTTGAGTGTTAATATATATTAGTTTACAATTAACTAATAATAACCAAGTAATATTAATCCAAAATTTTAGTTTTTCACTTACATATTCATTTCAAAAATTATGTTAGAAAAAAAATTATAAATATTATAGTGTATATAAATATCAATAATCAATGAAATCATAACATCACTTATCAATCAATCTTGGTAATAATATATTGTATGGATCATTGAAACCACATAATTAACTAATAAATTATATATCCACTTTTTAAATTAATTTAATATGGTTCATTATTATCTACAATTCAATTCTAACAATACACTCGACAAAATAGTATGATGATAATTCCTCATTAATTACATAATAAACATTAAAAAATTATAAAATTCATTACCTAACAGATAGATTCGTGAATTGATAAATAAAAATTTAAATACATCGATAAGTGAAAACCACTACGATTCAAATAAAAACCCATAAAAATAGAATAGGATCCTCCATCAAGACCTTGACCAAAAACTAATAATTATATGCCAAAATGCTAATCACGTCCTGAGAAAAAATTATAAAATATTGGAAAAGACATCAAAATGAATGATCTTAGTGTTAAATGGATGAATAAGGTACCCCTAATTGAAAGGTATCAATCAAGTGATGTAATATTTTAAGATAAACAAACAAATTACTAGTGAAAAAATATGATCATAATGTTTGATAGTGATCATGGAAGAAAAAATGTACAAATAGGTTAATTGAGTGGTCCAATTTACATTTAAAAATATTTTTAACCCACAGTGTCATGAAAAAGGAATCCCCATAATAGATTGGAGATAGATAATAAGTTTTATGAAGTCTTTAGACTTCAATATAGTCAGCGCATTGAAATTCCATTGAAATATTTTCAATAGATTGTTAATTTGACCAATATAATTAAATTGTGGCTCTGTATATAGACATTCTAGTCTTTATCCCCGACTGAACCTAGAAACTACCCTTTAATTGTGCACCATACTTGTTGTTTCATTCCTATATCCATGACTCTAACAAATTATATTCCTCTCTTATAAATGGTTATAGAGTACCATGACATCTAAAATTGGAATTCCAGGCCTCACTATTCCTAGTAGAGAATTAGAAAAAAATATTATTGAATAAATGTACCAAATCACCCATAACCATGACATATAAAAACATCATGACAAAGACCACAACAAAATTAACATTTTAGACCCAAATATAAAGATCAAGTGAAAATTGGAAACCAGAAACACAATAGATAAGACCATGACTAACTAAATGATATAACCCCCCTCAAAATGGTCATTATCTTACATAGGAAGAAAAAAATCATTTAATCTTCGTAACACCCCCAAAATATATTGTAGTGGACCATAGAAGATACGAGTGTCTATTTCTGATATCAATATAATTATTCTCATAATCATGAATAAACAAAAACTGGGTTGGGGAACTACTATAACACAACATTTAATGTAGATACCTATTAAAGAAGACCAAATTTAACCAAAATAACTACTAACTAAATCCATAGATTAACTACATCCTTAATGAGATAAATTCATTACTTCATACAGAGAACCACACATAATGGAGTCTTCTAATAATTTTTTTGACACCCCTAAATGAAGAACTATAATAAGACACTAGTCCCTCTCTAATAAGAGACATCTTTAACTCCATGTATTATGAGAGATAACTCAAAAATATGTATTTCATAATCTAATGGACTCAAAAAATATATAGAATAAAATCATCACTCAAAAAAACCAATAATTTTTACCAGATTAACAACCTCTACAAATTTTTTAAAAACATGAAAACTTTCAGTTTATAAAATCACTTTTAAATGTTTTTGAAAAATAAAGGATAGTGAGGACATTACGTGACCCACCCCAAATCCTTGCAGTTGTATCATAACCCAAAAAAGTTTTTCTAGCCTTTTCTTTCACTATCTATAAGGTTTTTGATTTGTATCATTTAATTTACCAATATTATACTCACAAATGTGACAAATATCAAATATATCTTCCATAGAAAAATACATTTCTATTTCATTGACATTATTTCTCACACCCATCAGAGTTTTAAACCATATACTGACTACCTATTATAGAATTAAAAGATTTAAAAAATCATTAAAATATTATTCCTTGAAATCTTAAATAACCACGAGACTCAAAAATGAACTAATTTTCCTCATTTGAATAACCATTTATGATAACTCACATGATCAACCTAGGGAACTTGGAGAATGAATTTCCTCAAAAATTATTTAAGAATATCTTCCAATAAAACCTCATTTGTGTGTCTAAGAAATTTTTTTCACCACCTTCATGTTAATACTTAATGAAATCCCACTTCCCCCATAGCTAAGAAATAATTATCATCCTTCATTGATTTAATGGAATCATCAACCTTCTCTTTCCATTATTTAATATTGAGAGTTAAAACTACTAAATAATTTTATTAATAATTGTAATTGAATATCCAATTTAACATTATCCCATGACTGATACTTCATCTTATCATTTTTAACAAAATGAAAATTATTCAATTATAGGTCTTCAATCTAAACGTAAAATTTAAAAAAATATGACTGTAATTATTCAAATCACACATTAATATTATGTTAATAAAAAACATTTCTAGAATCATAATATTTCTCAGAACACCAATTTTCAAAACTAACTCAACTTTCATAAGAAAACACCCAATATATTTGTAATATACACTTCCTATATTAAATAAACCACCCACCTCATCATTTACTTATTTCTATACATAAGACCATTTAACAAAAAAAACCAATCTTATTTCCCTAAAAATTCATACCACAAGAATAACAATGAAAATCTTCCCAAATAACTTATAAGGAGACAAAAATGAAATTAAACATATCCCATCATTTCATTATAATATTATTAAAAAATAACTTCATTACTATAAAACATGTCTTTTAAGAAATTATAATAAAAAACATAACTTTCAGACAATCATATTTTTTTTAAATCACAATCTTATAGATTTAAATTTTATATCACACCAAAATATTTATTTTATTCTTCTAAATAAACATTTAAAATAATATTCATAAATCATTTTTTTAAAAAGGTAATGAAATATAATAATTATAAAACACCCTCAAAATCATCTGTAATACCTACTCCTAAAAAACACAGTTTTCAATAAAAAACAGTAATTTTTTTATTTAAGTAATCTATTTACAATTAAATCATCAGATTTTTTAAATAATTCAAGTAAACATTATCAAACAATACTACACACATGATTACATTTCATAAAAATAGGAAAAAATATTCTCTTTTTCTAAACTAATCTATTTTATTAATATTTTATAAGCATTTATGCAAGCTTAATAACTAAAAAGTTAAAAACACTAATATTGTAATTAGAAAAGGACATAAATACATCACACCTCATTAAATTAACTTTTAATATATTGTGTATTTTAGTATGCTATAAAATATATAACAAAATTTCAAAATATAGAACAAATGAAAAATAATGAAAAATATATAAAATTAAACATGTTTTCTTAATAACTCACTTTTATTGAAATAAAAAATGTTATTCTTTCATCATATTTTTTAATTCAAAATTATACAACTCTAGTTTTTCATTTTCAAATAAATAATGGAATGTATCCTCTCCCATGATAAAAAAATTAACTTAATGCATGGAATGTTCTAAAACTATTTGGACCTGATAAAAAAACAATTAATCTTAATAAATTTAATGTTTTAGAGTGCCATAAAATTTTAATAAGTTTTTTTACAACACATAGGAAATGACACAATTGAAAATTTTATAAAGAGGTAATTTAATCATTATGTTGGTTTAAATATTATCAATTTTTTAATTTATTTTTAATTATTCAAAATAATATTAATTAATTACTTTTTTGAGTAAACATTAATTAAAAATTTAATGTTTTATAAATAATATAAATTTATCAAGAAAAAAATATACTAATATAAATAGTGATAACATGAGAATAAATCTATATAGTTTATAATTGATAAACATTATAGAACATAATAAAATCATACCTTTCCCATTATATAGAAAGGTTAAAAAAACATATAAATGAAAAAGATTCATTATGAAGGAAAATTGGAACAATTAATAATAATAATCATATAATACTCTAAAAGGATTAACATTGTGATAAAAAAAAACAAATGACTAATCCCAAGTCATGGATTTCTATTAATTAATATTAATTAAATTCTATTTTAAATTTAATTGAATCAACAGAGTTCAATCACAAGCACAAAAAAATCATTATTTGTGTACCATAACTAGTTCATTAACCCATAATGATAATTATATGACATAATTTGATTAGTAAGATTAATTTCATTTGACTATATCACAGTGTAAATTTTTCATGAATGTCCTAGATGGTATCTCTTTCATGCATCATATATTGTGTTTTTTTGATGTTGTTTCGTTACCAAACCCATATATTACTCACTATTTCCTAACTCATAACTCTATATCAAATCCAAATTATGTATCTTATACCATTCTATCAGGAACCCTTCCTTAATATAATGACTTATAGTCATTTAACAATGACATGTGTAATCCCCAAAGTCCACATCAATTAGGACATTTTTCCCACAAGCATAGAGGGTATAAAACAAACATAAGTGAGGAACTACCATCATAATTTATAGGGACTCAATGAAACTAATAATAAACATCACATTATAATAATCATACCTTTACCACAATTAATGTAATGAAAAAAATAAAATAATTTACTTAAATTAACACCAAAACATGATCAACTCCAATTGTAGATACTCAGCTAGCAACAACCACAATGATTTTGGAGTATCCAACCCAATTATAATCCCCCTATTGTAAATTTTGAATAAAATTATATACATATATTCAAAGGGATAAGAATATAATTACAATTATTAATATCATCTATAATACTATTTAAGAAAATTTTGATATAGCAGATTAATACCACCAAAAATAAACCATGAAACCAAATCTGTAAAACTTTTAAGACAAATAATTTACAACCTTTACAATGATAGATCACAAAAATAAAAATATATTTATAGCAATATAAAAAAATTAAAAATATATTTAAAGGTACCCCATATCCACTTACCTATTGATATAGAGTCCCAAACATCAAAATAACATACAACTTGGTGTTATCACCACTTTGACGCCCATATAACTACACAATCACATATCCCCATTAATATATACCCACAATTATAGCACAATACCTCATAATATAACCACATCCCAACATATCTAAAATAAAAAAATTATAAGGTATATAATACTAAATTATTTCAACAATATTCCATAATCCTTCCATAAACAGCCCACTAAGAACCCAAAATCTTTACCATATGGACACAAGAAATCATATCTTATGTAGTATCCTATATTTTTCAATCTATTGTTTTTTAATATTGTATGTAATAAATTGAAGACCAGGTACTGAGACGACATAAGATTTCGAGGCTCGGTGAGCCCATAATAAATGTTATATATATATATATTAAATATATTAAATAGCATGCATGAGCAGTTTTTAAAAAAAATTGGAGTAACTAATAGACAGGTTCTTGGATTAGAAATTTGAGTGTATAGTTGCATTCATAGAAGAAAATTTTTCCTAGGTTAGGCCTAACATTGGATGGCGTGGGTTGACTATGATTGTTAATTGTTTGATGTTTTAAAATAAAAAAATAAATTAAAAATTTATTTTATTTTAATGTTACACAGCAGCATAGTGATGTGTTTTCTTATTTTAAAATAGGCAGCAACCCAAAGGTAGTCTTATAACCCTAGAAAACTTACTTGAGGTTCTAGAGAGAACCCGAAGAATTCTATCAATTTAAAACAATGGCAGAGCCTTGGATCAGAGATCGATGAACACTAATTTGATGAATCTTTCCAACAAAGGTGACATGATGATCGATCTACATCAATGAATGATCCGAACATGAGGTAGGACATGTTGTTTTAATTCCTTCTTTCCTCATTATTTTATTTCACAATAAACATTGATCAACCCTCCAATAGGTTAAATTACAGTTCGATCGTTCTCGTAGGAGTTTTTTTATTGTAGGTTTTATTTGAGAGATTAATTCTATTTTTATTTATATTCTTGATATTTTCAAATGAATAGAACAAGGCTGTAACAAACAATGACTAAGGTTCATTCCTTGAGTTGTTACTATGTGATTCATTCCCACTTTATCCCCACATGTTATTCGTTCTTTGTGGGGTTATTAATGGATGATCATTGTACATTTGAATCGTGGAACAATGATAAAAAATATTAGATATGGAATCATGATGACCTAGAAGAGGTGAGACATCAATTGAAACAGATAGATCATAATATTCCAATAGATATCGTTCTTGGAGAATTCTTCAGGAGGATGATCAAAATTTGATTTTTGGGTTGATTATTGGCTCAAAACATACCGAATCAGTGATGGTATGAAAAGATGAATTTGGATCTGGATTTTACCAATGAGGCATAATCGGGATTAGTAGATAGAGCAATAAGGAAGAATACTATCTTTTGAACCACATATTCTTGAAAACACTGATGAACATAGTGTATATCCCATGATAAATGGTGTGTGGGACGTGATGATCCACAACAAGGGTTTCAAAAAGTAGTTTTGTGACACATGGTGTGTGATAGATATCACACTGTGTGTGGAACCTTCCACAAAATGCGGTTTTTATCTCAAATGATACACAGACAACGGGTGGAGTACATGGAATGCCTATACGATGTGTACCCAACCACACAGATTTGCTGAGCCGGTTACACGGATAACCCCATATACTGGTACACAGGTTTGTAGAAATGGGTTGACACTATATACTGGCACATGGCCAGAGTACACAAGTTGACCCTGGATGGAAGGACACAGTGTGTGAACCTTCCACACGGTGTGTACCCATGTTCTACATGACATGTTCTAAATGACACAGGCTGTTGAACACGAATAGTACCCGAGGTCAAGGAACATGTTGTGTGACCTTAATACACGCCATGTATACCTTCTAAAATGGATTGATCTCATTGTACACTATATCTCAAGAATGTTTAATTAGGGTTGGTTCCATTGGTCCTTATTCTTAAGTTTATTTGGCATCACTTCCTATTCAAAAGAGTGTGGCCCCTTTAGCTAAATTCTACAGGATATAGTCAGAGAATCCCCTATGAGTGGCCTAGAGAGGGATCCTATATCCATTATTTTCCCAAGGTAGTATAAATTATGAATGAAACCAATCCTAACAGATGTTGGTACTCTACATAGCAGGTGAATATGGATGAGTTGTGGTATTCACCATGGCCCTAGAAGTGATCCTCATCCGTGTATCTTGATCTTCCTACTCTTGGAGTTGGTTTTACTTAAGTGAGTGTATCATATTCTCTCTTCAGGTCTGTCAACGTATCTCTCTCATGGAGGTTCCCAATGAATAATACAGCTCAGATGGATTTCATTAGTGTTATCAGAATTAGGAGTGAGTTATCACATATGAGTTCTTCATGGAATCATCGGACGAGATCCCTAGTGAGGGTATGCAGTCATTGTGAGTTACCTATAGACTATTGTTCTAGGTTTTATTATATATAGATATGTTATTGTTATTTTTACTCTATACATATACTATTTAGAACTAATCATACCTTTACTTTGTCTATTGTTTTGTATATTTTGTGTGTCCTAGTGAGTATTATTATGTTGACCCCTGCCTGGGATTTTCCCACACCTGTTGTGTCTTATGAAGACAGGAGACCTTTTGATGAATTCTAGGGCGAACCAGGAGAAGACATGGCTTTGTGAGTCAAGATAGGACAAGGTGTTCTTATAGCTTTGATCAGTAGCCTCATTACCAATTTTAATTATAGGTTGGACTTTATAGTTTGTAGACTCTTTCTTATAGTGGAATTTTATTCTCACATAGTTTAATTTACGAAATTTTTCATTCTTATTGTAGTCCGTTGTTTGGGTTTAGAGGTATGCATAATTTTTTGTTCCTTAGTGGTTTTTAAATTTCAATATTTTTGTCTTGGAGATGTGTTCGTGTGTACATGTACATAGGAAATTCATCCCATACTAGTGATATGCCTACTAAGTGCTAGTCACTAGCCCCTGGCCTATTGGAGGTTGGCTGGGGGAGTCGCAACATGGGTACCACTGGGATGGGTCATGAAAAAGTGGTATCAGAGGGGGTCATTTCTACTTTATAATCAAGTGTTTATGAGATTTGTTTGGGGAAACCGTGTTAAGTGTTTCATGTTCGGATTTGAGGCCACGTACTCTAGTGTTGGTGTGAACAACTGATATATACGCACACCAAGAGTCTAATAACCTTCTTTTCAACTCAGTACATGAGAACAATAGTTTCAGGGGAAAACTATAATGGTACATGCATCATATAAGAATGGGTTGAGGATTCCATATCTTTATTGATTCAGATATTCAGATATACTCATTGACCGTGGTACATCTTTCTTTCTTAAAGGATTCCTCCACAATGCATACCATCTTGGATTTAGCAACTCAATCATGAGGATGAACCCCCTCAATGATGAGGTTTGGATACCAGGGCTACTTCCCCGACCATTACTTCTAGGTGGTGTACTAGCCATACCACCACAAGTGAAGCAGCATGTTGTACCTACAGTACCATTAGACGAGGAGCGCAAGCTCAGTGTGATCCATGAGTTCTATAAATAGATACCCATCAGGTTACAAGGTTATCCTGACCCTCAAGTGTGTTAAGACTGAGTTGAGGTGGTGGCCAGAGTTTTCTGTCTAGTAAGGACACCAGAGGACCAGATAGGGATCCTGACAACATGCCTTCTTTAGGGAGGCAGTGGATAGAACACTAAGGCATATGCAACAAGTGGAGGTGGAATATCTTCTAGGTGGCAGAAATGAAAGAGGAGTTAGGAGAGCTGAAAGAGGTGGCATGTATTTTGACATACTACCACCACCACCCCCAAGAGATCCACGCTAGGCTCTGGGAGCTAGCGGTCTGGGGCAAGGGCAGCTACATGCAGTCCAGTTTTATAACCCAGGGACTCTAAGGATGATCTGAGGTACGATATATGTCTTTTATACCTTAGCTACCATACTTATAGAAACATTTTCTAGTCATTATATCCATTCCATATATCTTTTATGAGACCTTGAGATTTTAGTAGAACCATTGACTTGACCCTTACGCTTGGTGACACGGACAAGTGGAGACTAGATGATCACACACCTTTTACAATAGTGCGATCTTACCCTTAGAGGTTAGATTTTTGGTTTGAACCACTTTGTGGTAGCATCAAGGCCTTAGGATTTCATTCTTCGTATGGATTGACTATCTTCGGTCCATGCCCAAATTAATAGTTTTAGGAAAAGGGTACTGTGTTCCCATAGTGATGGAATGAGGTTTTACTTTTTCAGTGAAAAGGAAACCCATGCATCACAGGATGGGATCATGCATAAGAGGGTGCCACTCATCACTCATGAGTTGGTTAGTATTACCCTCAAAGTAACTGATGTTGTGAGATTCCAATTCCCAACAATAGTGGTGGAGGATGAGGATATATTTCTAGAAGATGTTCTTGGATCACCTAACCAATAAGAGATCTAATTCGGCATTGATTTACACCCTATGAAGACAAAAATATCCACACCAGTGTTCCAGATGGCTCCTACAGGTCTTCACAATATGAGAGTGTAGATTGAGGAATTATAGAGAAAGGTCTTAATGAGACCTTGTGTTTCATTCAGGGAAGGCCCAGTTTTTTTTCTACAAAAAGGAAGATTAGAGCATGAGGTTCTGTGTGGATTAATGGAGCTTGAACCAAGTGATAGTAAAGAACAAGTATCCACTTCCAAGTATTGATGAACTATTTGATCAGTTGAGAGGGGAAGAATGGTTCTCTAAGTTTGACCTTCGATCAGGCTTTCACCAACAGTAAGTATAGGATAAAGACATCCCAAATGCGGCTTTCAGATGTCTCTACAGTCACTATGGGAACATAATGATTCCCTTGGGCATGACGAACTCCCCAGTATTGTTTAAGTGACTCATGAACCTGATCTTCCAGACATAATTAGATTGATTTATAGTGGCCTTTATTGAAAACATCCTTGTGTACTCAACGTCTAAAGAGGAGAACATGAGACATCTACGTTTGGTTCTAGACATACTAAAAGAGTATCACCTTTATGAGAAGATCTCAATGTTTTAGTTTTGAACTCAGGTAATATAATTTTTGGGACCTTTTATCTCAGAAGGTGGAGTAGAAGTGGACCCATCTAAGGTGGAAGCTGTGTTGTCATGGGGTCCACCTAAAAACGTGATGGAGGTCTGAAGATTCCTCAGGCTAATTGAATATTACCAGAGATTTATACCTATTGTTTCCTAGATATCATCGAAAATGAAAAAATTGAATCGAAATGGGTAGCCTTTCATGTTGAAGGAGAAGTGACAACATACGTTTTAGCAGTTGACGTAGATTTTGAGGAGTGCTAGGATCTTGAGATTTCTAGAGGATGGAGTTGAGTATATAGTGTTCTACGATGCATCGGGGAATAAACATGGTTGTGTCTTGATGTAGAGGCAAGTGGTGATTACCTATAGTTCAAGCCATTTGAGGCCACATCATCAGAACTACATGACCCTAGATATTGAGTTAACATCCGTAGTATTCTCATTGAAGACGATACGAAAATTCCGGATGGAGGACTAGTTTAGTGTCTACTTTGATCACAAGAGTATCATGTATATATTTTCACATAAGGATATTAACATGAGACAGAGGAAATGGATTGATTTCCTCTGGGACTATGACATTAGAATTGAATATACTTATAAGAAGGGGAATGTGGTGGTGGATGCTCTCAGCATGAGATCTAGTACGCATCTGTTGAATGAGGCATCAGAGATGTTGGACTCGTTATAATTATCATTATTTTAGGGAGATGATACGACTTACCTCTAGTTTATGGTTTTCAACCCTCCACTCTTAAAGCAATCTAGGGAGGCACAACTTGGGGATACTGACTATGAGAACTTATGAGCTCATATGTATACAAGGCATGTTCGTTATGGATATTCACAGGGTGGGGAGACCATTGTTCTATTCAGAGGGTGCACAATTTTACCAGAAGCATTTATAGAGGAGGTTCCAAGGTATTTTGATACCACCCCCTTGGAGGTACACCCTAGTGTGGTGAAGATGTACCATGACCTCCAAGTAAGTTTTGGTGAATAGGGATGAAGAAGGTAGTGGTAGAGTTCATTTCTAGATGCCTTACGTACCAGGAGATGAAGGATGAGTACCTGGTTCATGTGGGTTTAGATCACCACTTTAGGTGTCGTAATGGAATTGGGATGGAACATCGATGGTCTTAATGATTCATTTACCACATAAATCTAGAGGACATGATTCCATCTAGGTGATCATTGACCGACTCACCTAGTCAGCCCACTTCCTAGTTATTATATAGTAGAGTTCAGAAGGGAGCTTGGGATGCCTCTATGTGCAGGAGATAGTGCGGTTTTATGGAGTCCTATCAATGATTATTTCATATCATGAAGCTAATTTTACATCCTAGTTATAGAATGGATTGCTGGAGTCATTTGGGACTTGGTTATGCTTGAGCACAATGTTTCATCCTAAGACGGATGGAAATATAAAGAGGGATATTTAGGTTCTAGAGAACATGCTATGGGATTTCATCTTGGACTTCAATCATAGTTAGGAGTACCACCAACCGCTAGTGAAGTTTTCATAAAACAACAGTTACCACTACAACATTGGTATGAGACCATTCAAGGCTTTGTACGAGCAACCCTGTCGGTCACCACATTGCTAGAATGACCTAGGAGAGTGAGAAATCATTGTCCTAGATTTGGTATGAGCTGCTAATGAGAAGGAATAGATCATACAGGAGAAGATGAAGACTAAAAAGAAATGGAATACGTCTTATGATGATAGACATAAGAGGCCATTGGAGTTCATGGAAGGTGACCATGTCTTCCTTTGGTTCTATCTTTGATGAGGGTTGCAGATATTTGGCTGAAGAAGAAATTTATCTCCAAGGTTCATCAGACATTTTTAGACACCAGGTATAGTTGGTGAGGGGGTGAACCTCTTATCTCTTCCCCCATAGTTTCATCGGGTACATGTTGTCTTCTACGTGTCATATCTGAGGAGGTATGTGCATGAACCATCTCATGTCATCGACTGAGGGGAGTTGGACATTGATGATGGAGAAACCATTGATGAGTACACAGTTGAGATCGAGGATTGGTCGATGAGGATATTTCATGGGAAATCAGTTCCCCTATTGCGTCTCTAGTGGAATAATGAGAATCTCTAAGAGATAACAAATAATCGAGAGTCTTAGATTCATATAAAATACACAAATATTTTTGTATAATAATTTTTTTGGATATTCAGGGGTGTAAAGACCCAAGGTGGGGAGAGTGTAATGTCATGGATTTTTCTTAAATATTATATGGAATAAATATGAGACCAAGTGCTAAGACATCATGCAATTTTGAGGTTTTATTTTCCTAGAATAAATGTTGACAATATATTAAATACATTAAATAGTGCGCACAAGTGGTTTTCTTAAAAAAGTGGAATAAATTATACAAGATTACTTGGATCAGAAAGCAATGGGTACTATTGCATTTGGAGCTGTAAATTTACCCAAGTATACACCTACCAATGACCAGTGTAAGACAACTGTAGAAGTTAATTTATGGATGTTTTAATGAAATAAAATAAATTAAGAATTTATTTTATTTTAATGTTACGTAGTGGAAAAATGATGTTTTTTATTGTTTCAAAATAGAAAGGATCTTTGGGTTAGGCTCATAACCCTGGATAACATCCTAGAGTCACTAGAAAGAACCTGAATATTTCTCTCAATGGAATTTGAGAATGGAGCCTTGGATCAGAGATCGACAAATGTCTCTTTGATAAATCTCGTCATCTGTAGCAACACGATGATCATTCTACTTCAACGAATCATCCAACCCTAAGGTTGGGAATATTTTTTTAATTCATTATTTCCCTATTATTTTATTTAACAATGAATGTGGATAAAACCATGAATTGGTTGACTAGTGGTTTGATCATTCTTGCGGGAGGGTTTGATTTGGGGGATTGATTCTGTTTTGATTTAGTTTCTTTCTCATTCAAGTGGAACAGATCAAGGATGTAATGAACAATGGACAAGGTTTATTCCTTGAGTTTTTTCTGTGTGATTCCTTCCCACTTTATCCATATACATTCTTTTTTCATCATAGGGTTAAGAACGAATGATTTTTTCACATTCAAATCATGATTCAGTGATCTAAAATCATAGATCTGGAATTGCTATGACCTAGAGGAGGTGCAACAATGATGATAATGGATTGATTTGAGTATTACAGTAGATATAATACATTAATAATTATTCAGGAGGATGATCAAATTTGGATTTCTAGGTGGATTGGGGGCCTAAAACATAATGAATAATTAATGGCGTGTCCAGAAAACTTTGGATCTAGAGTTTACCTATGAGGAATGGTATGAATTAGTGGCCAGAGCAATGAGGAAGATGAACAGTGTCTGAACTAGGGATTCTAAAAAAGCCTGATGAAAATGGCATATATACCTTGATACATGGTGTGTGGGACTCTCTGAGTGGCTGCTAGGGTTTCGGGAATTAGTGGAGTGACACAGGACACATGACACCTGTCACACGGTGTGTGGGACCTTCCCTAGAACTTGATGTGTATCTAAAAGGATACATGGTCATGGGATTGAGTACACAACATGCCTTGATAGATTTTACCCAACAAAATAGATTTTCTGAGCCGGTTACATGGGTACACCCCTGTATCGGTACAAAAGTAGGTAGGGAGGGTTGACACCATGTACAAGTACATGACTAGGGCACACAGGTGGACCCCAGATGAAGTAACACATCATGTGACCCTTCCATAAGGTGTGTACATATCTTCTACACAATATGTTTTAAATGAAACAATAAATACAAAGGGTTAAAGAACATGGTGTGCGACCCTGCTGCAATCCATGTATACCTTTTAACGTGGATTGATTTCCTTGTCCACCATATCTCAGGATGGTTGTTTTGGGGTTGGTTCCCCTGTTCGTTCCCTGGAAGGTTAGTTGGTATCATTTTTTTAACAAGTGTATGGTCCCTTCAGCTAGATTTTATTGGATATAGTTATGAAATACCCTTTGAGAGGCCCTAACTAGGATCCTATATCCATTCTTGTTCCCTAGGTAGATCCAGGTATTGATGTTACCAATCCTAATAGAAGTCAGTCCTTTACTTAGTAGGTGAATCTGTATAAGTCATTGTATACTCCATGTCCTGAGAAGTGATCCTAATCCATGTATCGTGATCTTTTCACTTGTAGAGTTAGTTCTCATAGAGAGATTGTAACATATTTTCTCTTCTGATCTATTAGTGTATCTCTCTCATGGTAGTTCTTGATGAACTATACATCTTAGACAGTCATCATCAGTGCTATCATACTCAGGAGTGAGTTCTCCTAGATGACTTCTTCAAGGAATTATCAGACTGGATCCCTAGACATGGTATACAGTCGTTGTGAATTACCTTTAGACTATGGGTATAGGTTTGAGTATATCTGGATACGTTCTTGTCATATGTACTATAGAAATATACTATATAGATATGACTATACATTTACTTTGTGTATTGTTTGGGGGTTTTGAGGTGTCCTACTGAGTATTGTTATACTCCCCCCTACATAGGCTTTTCCCACATGTGCCATTTCTTATGCAGACGAGAGACCATTTGGTGAAGTCCAGGGTAGACTAGGACCAAACAGAGCATTGTGATTTCTTGATATGATGATATTTCCCTATGGATTCGAGAAGTAGTCCTAGAACCTATCTTTTTTATAGGTTGGACTTTTCAATTTGCAAATTCATTCTTTTGTTGGGATTGTATTTTGTCCTACTTTACTTTACTTCACTTTTCATTATTATTGTACTATTTTGGTTAGGTTTAGTGGTATACATTCATTTTTTTCCTTAGTTGTTTTTACATTTTAGGATTTGTGGCATAGAGATGTGTGCATGTGTATAGGTAGTTGGGAAAAGCCTCTCATGTTAGTGATATGCCTACTCAGTGGTAGTCACCACCCCTAGCCTATTAGAGTAAAGCCTAGGGAGTGGGGGAATGAGCCCCCCTAGGATGTGTCATGAAATATAATACCACATCAAGAATAGAGGGTGGGGTAGAGGAATTATATATCCATTTATATCACCAAATACGTTGATGTTGATGAAGACATATAAAACCAAAAACCTCAAGAAGGCATAAATCAAGTTTCTAGAATCAGGTTACTGTGCATAATAACTAACATAATCTATAATGGATTTTATATTAACACAAATAAAAATTCAATAGCCAAATACTTAACTCATAAAACTATATACCTGGACAATTCTACCACAAATTTTTGTTATTTCAATCACTTTACAAAACATGAATGAATTCCATCATAAAAGTCTAATCATTTTCTACATTACATCGCATTCCATATCTTACAATCAATATTCAAATAATTATTTACCACTATTATATTAATTAAATACTAATTACCTATTTTTCATTCATCAACCACATTAATTTTTCTTTTTATATTGTAATTCTGCAATAACACAACTTTATATAAGCACATATATTTAAAAAAAATTAATTTAAATTTTTTTATATCATTTCTTTAATAAATCATTTATTTTTTCTAACACAACATCATTGTCCATCCATAATTAATTACTTTAATATTTAGTCATTCATTAATTTAATGTTCAATTTATTTTAACATAACCCATTCCTAGATTTATTTTTAATTAATAAATTTAGTTTTTTTTCAATCCATATCTCACGAAAATATTACATCAACCATAATAAGCATAAAAAAATATGCTTAAACCATACCATCTAAAGTTATAGGAAAACATTACATCATATATATAAAAAAATTTATCATATAAAAGAAATTAATCCGAGCAGCACAAAAAGTTCCATTAAAGATGTCTCATTTTTTATCCACCAACTATTTTTAAGAACAAAAATTCCTAATTTCTATTTTGTATATTTCATTACCATATTTAGTTTTTTAATTAACATTAAAAACAAAATAATTTTATAATAAATTAACCAATTTAATAGAAACATGATCATAAAGATAACCTATGTGACACGTAATCAATATCAATTAACTACATACATTCATACTCTAGTGCTCAATAAACTATTCAAACTAGTAATATATCAATCACAAATTCCAAATTACTATTTCAACATTGACTAAAATTCTTATGTTATTTAACAATTTAGGAATATTTTAATTTTTATTAATAATAATAATCAATGATATCACAATTTAACTTTTCAATAAATAATAGAAATGATATATAGACAGTAAAATAAAAATCATATAATGAACATGTGGATCACTTATATCCTTTTCTATTCCTATAACCATGTTCATTAATTTTTTTAATTAAAACCATATTTATATTGAAAATATAGTCATTATAATACACTATTTAATAAATTAAAAATAAGGGAGACCATAAATCTCTAACATTAAATAGTGCTTCAAAAATCACTATAGAAGAATGAGAAGTAATCGACATCCAAAAGACACCAATATTCATTGAAAATACCCCAAAAACATATTTAATAGAAGGACATATCAATACAATAAAAAAATATAAAACATAATTCTTCATTATCATGAATTTCTTAGTGAGATTGTAGAACATAGAGGTAATGAAATATGGGGAATGATGATAAAGTTAAATGGTGGAATAAGGTACCTTGGAATGATAATTATTGATCAATTGATGTATCAACTTAAAATATATTTATAAATTACAAGGTATTACCAATGGAGATCCAATGGACATTTTGGGTTTATGGAAGACTAAATAATGGATCCTTGGGAAGAAAGGGGATAAAATTTTTTAGGAAATTTATCTAACCCCACCATGGCATGGTGAAGTAATCACTACATTATAAAAAGGTAAGTCAAAAATATATCTAATGATTTCACCTATCAAAATGAACATATAACACTAAAATATAATAACTTATTTAATATCTGTTCATATCATTTAACACCCCCATGATATGGAGTTATCATCAAAGACTGTCTCAACCTCCTTCCCTAACTTAGTCAATGAACTACAAAGTAATAATTGGAAATAATTCCCTTTTTCACATAATCCCTATGACTCATTCACAATGAAAACTCATATAAAAAACTAATGTTGAGCCCCATGACATATAAACTATATGTTTCAGGCCTCCATGATTCTTAAAAATATTTCACCAAGAACTACCATGGAATACTACAACTAAAATGATTACCTATATTGAAAAGATAACCATCCTAACATAAACAAAAAAAACATCAATTTTATACCCTAAGATGAAAAACCTTGTATAAATGGTCAACCTTTCCGGCCATAAATATAACCTGAGATTCCTTCATGAAATAAACCAACTAAAAAGAATTGTTTATGTCATTATGAATCCAAAAAATATATTTTAACCTCTAAAGAACCCATTAGAAACAAATTTGTGGTCCATGGTATATCAAAGCCACTATATGTAAATTTTAATACAAAACTAAAATACTGAAATGAAATTGGATTAATTCAAATGAACATGTAATTTAACCATTTCATTACTTACTACATGTCTATAAATAATTAAAAAATATAATAATTTAGCATGTATAACATAGGTGAGTGATCTTGTATAATAATATTATAATAAACATAATGTTTTTAATACAAGAGGTGAAATAATGATGATGATATATGGGACATAATGTAAGGTATTCTCCTACTATATGTCCTATTTTAAATGTCATTTCTTAAATATAATAATATTTCAAATGTGTTTTTATATATTTTCCACTCTAATTATCTTCATTATCTGATTAATGATATATTATTTGTATTTAAATATATTTTTTAATATCAATTACTTAATAATAAAAAAATACATTACAGGGTTTATAAATGAATTCTTGTGTGATCCATCTCCTTAAGATTATTTCTTGATCCTACACAGTAATATTATATCTTTTTTTTCAAAAAAAATTCAAAGGGTTGGTATGTATTTTTGACTCCAAAATACAATATATTTTTTAATTATAATTATTTTTGATTATTTAACTATCTAATTTTTTTAATTTGGAACATTATTTCTAAAATAAAACCCTATATTATTCAAAAGATAATTACTCACTAATTATCTTTTGATTGGTTTTGGATTATTGCTACATCCACTATTTTCATTGATGATTTTTACCCAATTTCTATTTTTGAATAAATATATTCTCCATCTCAGAATATATGTTAACAATATCCCTGTAAAGACCCATAAAATTCAAGGGAATGTTTTTATTAAATTTCATTGGGATTTTACAAGAACGCAGTTTCTGACGAAACCTAATTCCGAGGCCCAGTGTGCCCGGAATCATTTTTCAGAGTTTGGCTCGTGTACGTTCGGTGAATGAACGAGCGGGTTTTCCTAACTTTTGAACCGGTGCTCGAAATAAAATTTCGAGGGCACTGATGGAATCGTAGAGCCGGTAATTACATAGAAGCACCTTTTCTAGAGTTGACTTTGCTTGGGTGTGGTTTTTAAATTTTGGGGTTAAGTAATGGAATAAAATAAAAGTGGTACAACCAAATTTTTTTTTGTTTAACCTTAGCAAAGTGGATGAAGTGGGACTGACATTATCCTACCCTCTAGGTAGGATATTTGTGAGGTGGGACCCGCATGGGCCCCGCCATTTCTTTTCTTTCTAAACCCCCTCTTTTAATACGGTAATTGTAACACCCCGCGCTTCCACAATACGCTTCTTATTCAATAATTCAATAGCTTGCATTGTACGCAACTTCGAGTTCTAAAACACCGCGACTAATCATAGTAGCCATTATGAATAGTAATAACCAATTTTTAAAATTATTGAAATTTTATATTTCAAAATGGACTTCATTTTTGGATTCGGAATATCGAAATTAGCCTATGTTGATTTTTTGGTATTTTTCTGAGAACTTCTAATTTTTTATGAATAGTGAAAAATACATAAAAATAACTTTTTTAATCAAAATAATTTATAGTGATAAATTATAATATTTAGTGGTTTTAAAGTATAATTATAATATCTTTTTACCATTTTATCCAATGGTGGTCATTATAATTAATTTAACATTGAAATTGGAAATAAACAATCGCCAATCTTTTGATATAAATTGTTTCTTAAAAACACGCTATTTGTTGTGACAACGGGAATTTATTATAAAATAAATTAATGCAACTTATATTTTTGGAATTTTTTAAAATAGACATCATTTTTGAAATCGGAATATCAATTATAGCTTAGGGTGAAATTTTGGCATTGTTATGAAAAACTTCAATTTTTGATGAATAGTGAAACCACTAAGTGGTAGTTAAAAAACTGATTTTTTGTTTAAATGAAATTTTAACACTTCTGTGTTTTGAATTTCAAAAATTCGACATACATGGTTGTCATTAAGAAGTAAAATGTGGTTCAATGAGATTAGAATAATTTTTTGGTGAATAGTAACTTTTAAGTTCTTAATCGCGATTAGAGGTAATTAGTGTAGTTTAAGGTAAAAATAATGTTTTAATAATATGAGTTGAGCGTGACACATGTCCTAACCTCATTGGATGTTCCATGGCCGACCAAGACAATCCATGGGTCAACTTGGGGACCCCATGGTGCCACTTTAGTTGGAAAATGACATAAATACCTTTTATTTAATGTTAAAGTAAAAAATGGCACAATCATGAAATGTTTTACTAAAAAAACTTTTACATGGGGTTATACAAGTCATATTTTTGACTATAAATCGTCATTGAAAAGATAAAAAGATTTCCTACATCATAGTATTTTTCTTATAATTTTTAGACATTAAATAAATTAAATTATTTATGACATCATTATGATGCAGCGATGACCTCATTATTTAACGATTTTAATAAAATGAAAAGATAATGTAAAATCCAAGGATTAAACATGTCCAAAGACTATTGGATGGGTAGATTTTGAACCCTTATCACCTTATCCACGAATTATATAATTGTGGGACCTTTATAATACGAAAAGCATTGTATAATAATGTAAAAGTTTCTTACCTTCCAAGAGTGCCCCTCCTCTCCTCTTATAAAAGGCCCCCACCTCTACCACCTCATTCACACTTTCAAGCCATTTGGCTCGGCAAAACTATACCCAAATACTCTCCCAACTTCCCCCTATTACTCCTAGAAGCCTCACTTTGGGTATAACTCTTCCCAAGGAAGCCTTTGGCTCAAATCAAAAAGAGTTACCCGATTTTGAGGTAATGTCTTCTCTAATGTTGTTTTGTTTTATTTTTCTTTTCCAACCCCCTAAATTTTTTTATTAATTTCATTTGTAACAGCACCAGTATCCTAAATATAATAGGATGTTGTTATAAGAAGTATTATAGCTACACTTACACACACCTACATCTAATGGTTAAAGAACATACGGTTTCTGTGGATGGCAAATTTCTGCCTCACGAAACGATGATTGTTCAACACTCATATAACACCTTCAAAGGTGGCCATTAAGATGTCACTATATTTATATATGATATATAATATGTTTATGTTTTACTTATGCTTCTGTATTTCTCATTTATGGAATACTTTATGATTTCCATTATGGGTAAACGCGATAATTTCATTTTAGGAAGTGTGGACTACCGCCCCCTCAAAGTGATTTGAATCGTTAATGCCATATGTGGGTTGTATAAAGGATAGAGTAAATGGTATTATACACTATATTATACTGTAATTATATTATACATTTATATCATTATGATTTTATTCCATTAAATACGAAATAGAAATGAAAGTAGCGTTCATGTGTACGTACGACTTACCGTCTCCATGAACGGTGCATTTCATTTCTTACCTCTAAATGTTACGTAATATTATAAATGAATGTATATACTGGATATATATGATATATATGACATCTAAATCATGAATATAATTCTGGAGATAATGGATATTCTACCACATAAACAACTTGTAATTATAAGAAGTTTATTGTTGACTCAAGTACCAAAGATCGACAAAACGACCGTTATTAACTTAAATAGTTACATAATGTTCATATCATTGTAATAAGTGATATAAAAAGGATAATGAAATTGAAAATGGTTCTTAATGAGGTATATATTAACTCTAGTTTATTATTCAGGAGGTTAAAGTACAGTTGAGTCAAGTCAGACACGAGGTAAGGGAACTTCTTAACCCAATTTCCATTCTTTGGGTTAATCTCCTACTTTCAAATTATGTCATGATATTATTATGTCCTATCTTTTATTTTTACATTATTTATGTGTAATTATAGTGAATAAACATAATAGAACTACTTTATAAAAAAATGATCTTTTTAAGGACTTCGTCTCAATCCCCTTTCATTGAGGAATATTTGGTTTTATACACAACTTTCTTTTATACGGTGTATAAACCCCTTTGACTTTTACTTTTATTCAAAAGGAATCTTTTTATACGAAGCGTTTTACTAAACGACAAAAGGGAATGTTTTTCTTTCCGTACTTATGCGGCAACAATGACTTCTCCGCCACTGTGACCATTATTTGAGTTTCAGCTTCCTCTACAAGCCATCTTTTTTTAATGAAAAATAAATACAAAGTTTTAACTTTCTTTTATTTTGGTATTGAAAATGGTTTTGAAAGAGTTTTTACTATATCAATTTGTTGTATTGATATCTTGTGATTGAAATGTGGAAATGTTATGTTTCCTTTATGCATGTTTTATGCGATACGATTATGTTATGGTTTATGATATGTTTAAACCTATTCATATGAGGAATGTATTGGACTTAATAAGTGACGGGTGGAGCCCGCTATAGCTCCTCGATGCATCGGTAGGTCTCATGAGACAGCTAGACGTGGAATTGGCCGAGGCCCTTTCCCAATTTGATTTATGGTTTTGGCCGAGGCCTTAATCATTTTAGACGTCTTGGCCGAGGCCTTGACAAAATGTTTCAGAATGTCTGGCATTATACATTCCCTCATTATGAAAGTGGTTACTGATATTGCATGTGATTATTCGACTAGTAGAATATCCATGTGAGTAAGTAAATGGAATTATTTAATTTTATTTTTTCCATATTATGCTGAATTTCATGTTTAAAAAGACTTTTGTTTTAGTTATACATTGCCTTAAATGTTAATGTTTATTTATGAAAGCTTCCGCAGTATTGTTATCCTTACTGAGCATCTGAGCTCACCCCTTTCAATGTTTAAATATTTTCCAGGATGTGAAGAAGTGTATTATGACTAAATTTCAAAAATAGTCAGTGAGGATATAATTGTGGACAAGGGAGACCATGTTATTGTAGTTTTCATTTTTATGATGTAATGTAATGTTTACCAATGTATCTAGTATTTCCAAGGCTACTAAACTAATCGGCCTTTCAAGACTTGATCTTTTGTGATCATGCCAATGTTGCGAAGTAATGCACCGACTCTAGGTAACTGGGGTCGGGGCGTTACAGTTGGTATCAAAGGCAGTTTAGTACTAACCTTGGAAGCTAGATTTAGATAAACTCTGATTAGAGCACATAGCCCGAAGATAGACTTTGAGGATTAGTATAGAAGAACTTCCTAGAATTTTTGTATTGTAGAGATGTTGTGAGTTTTCCGAGAAATACATCCATGTCTGGATACGAGCAGGTAGAGGCGGCTCTGGCACAGATGTACCTAAGGGAAAAACCCAAAAACACTGCTTTGAGCTAGACTCGAACGGGAACTGGTGCACGACAACGGGCCTTGCTGCACTCTTGGTTACGACACTCCCGGGGGATATGCTTAGGATAATTCTCATTTTCTTTACAAACCACTATGAAGGGTTATGAGTATATACTTCCTCAAAGAAAACATTTTTATAGATTATATCCATAAATAGTTCAATTTATGCTAAGTATCTTACAAGTATGGAGTTATGTATTTTGATTCATAAACTAATATAGTTTATGCCATTGTTTAGAAATGGCGCCTAGTGGAAGGAATGGAAACCATATCAATGCACGCACTCCATGCAGGGATTGCCCTCCTGCTCAAGATAATTATTGTGGAGCTAGAGATACAACTGGTGCTGATCAACTTATTACCATACTGGGACAACTCACTCAGGTTATGAATAATAACCTTACTCGTATGGATCACCCAGATCCACAACGTGGAGGATCAATGTTAGACCTCTTCATGAGGAAACAACCACAAACATTTAATGGGGGTAAAAATCCATTAGTAGCTGAGCAATGGATAAACTCTTTAGAGAAAATATTCCATGCCTTGGGGAGTAGCGAAAGGGAGAAGGTTGTCATGGCAGTTTACCGCCTCACTGGAGATGCCGATCAGTGGTGGTCGCTGATTCAAAACACAAAGGAAGATGATGACGTATCAAATATGTAATGGAGGGAGTTCAAAGAGCTTTTCTTAGAAAAATACTTTCCTCGTGACCATCGAGCAGATATGGAAAGGCAATTTCTGAGTCTGAGGCAGAAGGAGGATGAGAATGTCGCAAAGTATGAGGCTAACTTTACAAGTTTAGCAAGGCATGCTGCCGATTATATACGTAACCCAAGGAGTAAGATTGATCGTTTCTTTGATGGGTTAAAACCATTTCTCCGTCGAGATTTAGTATCGCAATCCTTCTCATCATACGAAGATATTGTCTCGTGTGCTATCAAGACAGAAAAAGAACTCTCTAAGTCTTATGACAATAAAGTAAAGCAAGAGAAGAAGAGAATGGTGGAACAAGAGACAGATAAAGGGAAAAAGGGAAAGAAGTATTTTCCATTATGTGATAATTGTGGGAAGAATCACCCTGGTACTTGCCTAAAAGGAATGGGAGTTTTTTATAAATGTGGAGAAAAGGGGCACGAGGCTCGTGATTGCAAGGGAAAGAAAGAGGCTATCAAAGTTGAATGCTACAATTGTAGAGAAATGGGTCATTATGAAAATGAATGTCCTAAGCGTCAGGGAAACTTACCTTAGAAAAGGCCAAGGGATCAAGGAAAATCTTATGTTGTTACTACAGTTGAAGCAGAATAACTAATGTATTGGTGCTTTTGGACTCATGGATTATATTCTAGTTATTAGAATAATGTGATATATATATAAGGATTATACTGCAGTACTTGTTGATTTCAGTAAGGTTTTAATATGATGAAGGTAATTATATTTTTAGTATGTGAAAATAAGAGAAACTTTACTTTGTTTGGGGAATCTGATAAATTGTTTTTGGAATTAAGAGACCTTTTAGAGAAAATTTGGACAGAGTTATTTTGGATAACTATAAAGGTTGGAGTGGATTAAGTTGATCTTTTCATAGTATTGTTTAAGGTTAAAAAATTTATGAAGATTATTTTTGGAATATTATGATACTATAGTTTTAGGAAAAGGACAACCTGCAGGGTGGGGCATAACCCATCGCGTCGGACAAAGCTGCAGGAATTGAACCCACAATCATAGTGCGACATGCCTTTATTTCCTACCACTAGCCTACAGGAAGTCCCTGGTTATTACAAAATAATTTTACTAATCTAAATGGTATGTGTTAACATTTGGAACCTTATACAATTAGGATAAGTATAATATTTTTGAGTTCTATTATCTTTTTGAGTGAAAGATGAGTTGAAGGTTGAAACTCTAATTGTAAAGCATAAATATATATATACCTATCTCTTATTTAATGAATAAATTAATTCTTAAACTTTAGTAAAGGGATATTAAAACAAAAAATGTGTTAACCTAATACCTTATGTCTTGTTGAACTGATGATATTTTAAATAAACATAGATTGAAGGCTTTGAGGCCCTCAATTTGAAAGTTGATTGTAATTAATGACCTCAATCACTCCCTACAAATATTTACGTTTTCCCTCCAATTATATGTCTCTAATTGCCACCAATTTTCTCCTAATCGAGATCATAATTGGGTGGTGACTTTTTCATTTCCCCTTCCCTCTTATTAAGGCTAAATTTTATTAATCTTATTTCCAATGTGGGTTTTCCACAAAGGTATTTTCCATTTTCAACCTCTTATTTTCCAAGAAAAATTTCAAATTGCTAGGACGCAATTTATTGAAGGTGGGGAGAATGTAACACCCCGAGCTTCCACAATACGCTTCTCATTCAATAATGCAATAACTTGCATTGTAGGCAACTTCGAGTTCTAAAACACCTCGACTAATCATAGTAGCCATTATGAATAGTAATAACCACTTTTTAAAATTATAGAAATTTTATATTTCAAAATGGACTTCATTTTTGGATTCGGAATATCAAAATTAGCCTATGTTGATTTTTTGGTATTTTTCTGAGAACTTCTAATTTTTTATGAATAGTGAAAAATACTTAAAAACAACTTTTTTAATCAAAATAATTTATAGTGATAAATTATACTATTTACTGGTTTTAAAGTATAATTAGAATAACTTTTTACCATTTTATCCAATGGTGGTCATTATAAATAATTTAACATTGAAATTGGAAATAAACAATTGCCAATCTTTTGATATAAATTGTTTCTTAAAAACATGCTATTTGTTGTGACAACGGGAATTTATTATAAAATAAATTAATGCAACTTATATTTTTGGAATTTTGTAAAATAGACATTATTTTTTAAATCTGAATATCAATTCTATCTTAGGGTGAAATTTTGGCATTGTTCTGAAAAACTTCAATTTTTGATGAATAGTGAAACCACTTAGTGGTAGTTAAAAAACTGATTTTTCATTTAAATGAAATTTTACCACTTCTGTGTTTTGAATTTCAATAGTCCGACATACATGGTTGTCATTAAGAATTAAAATGTGGTTCAATGGGATTAGAATAATTTTTTTGTGAATAGTAACTTTTAAGTTCTTAATCGCGATTAGAGGTAATTAGTGTAGTTTAAGGTAAAAATAATGTTTTAATAATATGAGTTGAGCGTGACACATGTCCTGCCCTCATTGGATGTTCCATGGCCGACCAAGACAATCCATGAGTCAACTTGGGGACCCCATGGAGCCACTTTAGTTGGAAAATGACATAAATACCTTTTATTTAATGTTAAAGTAAAAAATGACACAAACATGAAATGTTTTACTAAAACAATTTTTACATGGGGTTATACAAGTCATATTTCTGACTATAAATATTCATTGAAAATCTAAAAAGATTTCCTACATCATAGTAGTTTTCTTATAATTTTTAGACATTAAATAAATTAAATTATTAATGACATCATTATGATGTAGCGATGACCTCATTATTTAACGATTTTAATAAAATGAAAATATAATGTACAATCCAAGGATTACACTTGTCCAAAGACTATTGGATGGGTAGATTTCGAACCCTTATCACCTTAGTCACGAATTATATATGTGTGGGACCTTTAGAATCCGAAAAGCATTGTATAATAATGTAAAATTTCCTTACCTTCCAAGAGTGCCCCTCCTCTCCTCTTATAAAAGGCCCCCACCTCTACCACCTCATTCACACTTTCAAGCCATTTAGCTCGGCCAAACTATACCCAAATACTCTCCCAACTTCCCCCTCTTACTCCTAGAAGACTCACTTTGGGCAGAACTTTTCCCAAGGAAGCCTTTGGCTCAAATCAAAAAGAGTTACCCGATTTTGAGGTAATTTCTTCTCTAATGTTGTTTTGTTTTATTATACTTCTACAACCCCCTAAACTCTTTTTATTCATTTCATTTGTAACAACATCAGTATCCTCAATATACTAGGATGTTGTTATAAGAATTATTAGAGCTACACTTACACACACCTACATCTAATGGTTAAAGAACATACGGTTTCTGTGGATGGCGAATTTCTGCCTCACGAAACGATGATTGTTCAAAACTCATATAACACCTTCAAAGGTGGACATTAAGATGTAACTATATTTATATAAGATATATAATATGTTTATGTTTTACTTATGCTTCTGTATTTCTCATTTATGGAATACATTATGATTTCCATTATGGGTAAACGCAATAATTTAATTTTAGGAAGTGCGGACTACCGCCCCCTCAAAGTGATTTGAATCGTTAATGCCATATGTGGGATGTATAAAGGATAGAGTAAAGGGTATTATACACTATATTATACTGGAATTATATTATAAATTTATATCATTATGATTTTATTCCATTAAATACGAAATAGAAATGAAAGTAGCGTTCATGCGTACGTACGGCTTACCGTCTCCATGAACGGTGCATTTATTTCTTACCTCTTAATGTTACGTAATATTATAAATGAATGTATATACTGGATATATATGATATATATGACATCTAAATCATGAATATAATTCTGGAGATAATGGATATTCTACCACATAAACAACTTGTAATTATAAGAAGTTTATTGTTGACTCAAGTACCAAAGATCGACAAAACGACCGTTATTAACTTAAATAGTTACATAATGTTCATATCATTGTAATAAGTGATATAAAAAGGATAATGAAATTGAAAATGGTTATTAATAAGGTATATATTAACTCTAGTTTATTATTCAGGAGGTTAAAGAACGGTTGAGTCAAGTCAGACACGAGGTAAGGGAAGTTCTTAACCCAATTTCCATTCTTTGGGTTAATCTCCTACTTTCAAATTATGTCATGATATTATTATGTCCTATATTGTATTTTTACATTATTTATGTGTACATATAGTGAATACACATAATATACCTACTTTATAAAAAAAAAGATCTTTTTAAGGACTTCGTCTCAATCCCCTTTCATTGAGGAATATTTGGTTTTATACACAACTTTCTTTTATACGGTGTATAAACCCCTTTGACTTTTACGTTTATTCAAAATGAATCTTTTTATACAAAGCATTTTTCTAAACGACAAAAGGGAATGTTTTTCTTTCTGTACTTATGCGGCGACAATGACTTCTCCGCCACCGTGACCATTATTTGAGTTTCGGCTTCCTCTACAAGCCATCTTTTTTTAATGAAAAATAAATACAAAGTTTTAACTTTATTTTATTTTGGTATTGAAAATGGTTTTGAAAGAGTTTTTATTATATAAATGTGTTGTATTGATATCTTTTGATTGAAATGTGGAAATTTTATGTTTCCTTTATGCATGTTTTATGTGATACGATTATGTTATGGTTTATGATATGTTTAAACCTATTCATATGAGGAATGTATTGGACTTAATAAGTGATGGGTGGAGCCCGCTATATCTCCTCGATGCATCAGTAGGTCTCATGGGAAAACTAGACGTGGAATTGGCCGAGTCCCTTTCCCAATTTGATTTATGGTTTTGGACGAGGCCTTAATCATTTTAGACGTCTTGGCCGAGTCCTTGACAAAATGTTTCAGAATGTCTGGCATTATACATTCCCTCATTATGAAAGTGGTTAGTGATATTGCATGTGATTATTCGACTAGTAGAATATCCATGTGAGTAAGTAAATGGAATTATTTAATTTTATTTTTTCTATATTATGCTGAATTTCAAGTTTAAAAAGGCTTTTGTTTTAGTTATACATTGCCTTAAATGTTAATGTTTATTTATGAAAGATTCCGTAATATTGTTATCCTTACTGAGCATCTGAGCTCACCGCTTTCAATGTTTAAATATTTTCCAGGATGTGAAGAAGTGTATTATGACTGACTTGTAAGAATAGTCAGTGAGGATATGAGTGTGGACTAGGGAGACCATGTTATTGTAGTTTTCATTTTTATGATGTAATGTAATGTTTACGAATGTGTCTAGTGTTTCCAAGGATACTAAACTAATCAGTCATTCGAGACTTGATCTTTTGTGGTCATGCCAATGTTGTGAAGTAATGCACCGAATCTGGGTAACTGGGGTCGGGGCGTTACAGTAATGCACCCACACCCCAGTTTAAGTGGAAGTCAACCCTTGCGTTTTTCTGTTAATAAAACGACTCTATTAATTTGGACGGGTAAACGTTGCAATTAATTCATTTAATTGATTGTTTGATTTTGGAATTCCAAAATGCATGGCTTGAGAAATAAAAAAGACAAACTCTTATTTTATTGGAGTTGTTGGGTTGTGTGAGGCTGGGGAGAATTTTATCATGTTCTTGATGTTCTTCCTCCTCGACGAAGAATGCGAAGAACACTGACCTCCGACGACGAACGACGGGGAAAGACGCCGTCCTGGGAGATCGACGACCCGACACTTATCACCTCGTTCTTTATTTCCGCATCAAAGGAAGGGAGACACCGTTCCTCTGCGACGTGATGATCCACCTTCTTCCGCGGCGATCAATTCCGCGATGTCCCTTTCCTCGACAACCTTGTTCGACGATTATGCTTGAGGTAGGGGTTTATTTTAATAGTTTGTTCGTGATTACTTCCGTCATTTTCTTATTTTCAATTTGAGCCGCCTGATATCGCAATAACAGGAGGAGGTTGGACCGCACGAACACGGCCGACCCTCCTCCCCCTTGTTGGTATGATTTTGTTGCGGCATGTGTAAGGAAGTGTGGTGCCGAAGCACCGCGTGGGAAATACAAAAGGAAGGGTGGAGAAGCTTGGTGCCGTCGCGCCGCGCCGGAGAATCACAAAGGCACCAGGGCCGGAGCAGGGCCATGGTGGAGCAGGGACTGGCGGCCGGTTCCGGGCTGCCGGTGTCGGAGCAGGGGGACCAGCCCATGCCGGTCTCATGGCGGCCGCAGCCGGCTGGCCGGTGTGGGCCGACCGGTCAAGGGGAAGCGCCGGGGGTCATAACCCCCGACTGGCCAGTAGGAGCGGCCCCCCTCATGGGGGCCACAGTTTCACAATGTGGGGGTGCAGTGCGCCCCCTCCCGCTTCAACGCTTGGCCATTTCTGCCAAGCCTCCTAGCCAGCGCCAGTGCGCTGGGCCGGGCCGGTCCCAAGCGGGCCGGACCCGGACCCGGGTCGGGTCGACCTGGTTCGGGCTGACCCAGGGGGTCTCGGGCCGGATCGGTCCGGGCCCGAAACCCCTACTTCCAAACCTCTTTCAGTATTTTCCCATAACGTAGGCTGCGGACCTCCGATTGACGCACTGTCAGCTGCGATGCGATCCTTGGATCGAGATGGTCGTTTCGGTATATTACACTCAAGGTTTCAGAGTACTTTGGATTTGGATGGGTTTGTTCGTACACGAAACCAACCGGGCCCTCGGAGCGGAAACATTTATAATTTGAGCTATGGATGTCTGATTGACGTTTCGTCGACTTTGATGGATTCCTCTTAGTGAGACGGACCCTTTGGCTTACTCCGCTTGAGGTTTGGACGCAGTTGGAGTACGGTCAGGTTGGTTTTGACTTAAAAACCAACAGGGCCCCTGGGACGAAAAAGCCAATAACTCTCAGACCGGGCGTCCGATTGACGCGCCGTCTGTGATGTTGAGTTCCTGTCGATGATACAGAACTTTTGGATACATCAACTTTAGACTATGTGTCAATTGATGTATCATACACTCAGCTCGTGGAGCGGTCCCTCCCTAATGAGCTTACTGTGTGCGGAAACCCTAGAGATGGCTGCGACTGCGAAGATGATGAAGATAGTACAGAAATCCTCCGTGGATTCGACAACGACGACTACAACACTCAGTGATCCTACGTGGATCAGTTCTACTGATCTTGTGTGGGTCCGATCCTGTATGGGTCAGCGCTCAGCGGTCCTGTGTGGGCCATCGCCTATAGATCCTATGTTGGTCCGATCCTGTGTGGGTCATTGCGGGGGTTAGTACCTATCGATCCCGTGTGGGTCCGACGGATTAGATGATTCAGTGACTACATCTGATCATCTCTATCATCTTACGAAGAAGTATACATGTGTGAGCTGAGTCTTGTCTTCCAATCATTATCTTTGATATGATTGACTTGCTTTCCTGTGTGGATTGTGTTGTGCTATCCTCTGTGGATGTGATCGAACTTGGGCTTGGATGTTGGAGCAGAACTGGAATTGATAACTTAGGTATATATATGGGCATATAGCTAAGTAGTGTCGGATGTTACTTCTTGATTGTATATTTCTTTTGTGGATTATCCTTTGTGGATTCTGGGAGACCTTTGGGGGTCTTGGGGTCCCTACTGAGTAGCTTATACTCACCCCTGCATGGGCTATGCCCGCACTACGTTGTGTTGGTTGCAGATGAAAGACAACGCTGATCGTGGTTGAGGCTTGCAGATCAAGACAATACCTTGAGGTGGACCACTAGGTGGGACGTACTCGGAGTGGATGGCTGGGCTCGAGGAGCTGTGGAGGCTATCTGTACCCACCCTTCAGGTGGGACTTCTAGTGGACGACTCGACATTGCGGCTTTACTTTCAGTTGCTGTTTTCCCTTTTCAGTTGTACTTTACATTCAGTTTGGGTTTGTATTCTGGCCCACTTACTTTTCCGCACATACTATATTACCCAGTTATTACTTAGTGTTTACTTCTGTTTGCTTACTCTGTGTGTTTGTTTACATTACAAAGGCAATGCCTTCAATTTTTATCAGGATTTACGACTTGGTGCTAGTCGCCAGCCCCTGGCCTATGGAAGACGGGCTTGGGGTAGTCACGACACGGGCCCCAAGGACGGGTCGTGACAAATTGGTATCAGAGGAGTTCGGTTCTACTGCAGAACTCAGGACTCTTATCTTATTCTATGTGAGGCAATAGTGTTATGAGTATTGAGTGTTGTTATCAGTCCAGGGAGTCTAGTGTTGGTGCAGCGACTGACGTATCCGTACACCAGGACCCTGACTTCTGATTTCCGACTTAATGAACGAAAACATTGATTGCATGTGTGTTTCAAGTTTTCTTTGTGATTACTTTGTGTCAGCTCACCAGGTATACTGTTTGACCGTGGTGCACCTGTTTCTTTTTAGGATGGCCCCACGATGACAGCCATCTAGGGTTCTGAGAGTTGTACGTTACGACTGCCCACCGAACGATGAGGCCTCAGTATAGGGCCCTTTGACATCAGAGGCACCGGTGGTACCTCTACCCGCCGAGCCACCAATGCTACCAGCCCGAGCTGCTGACGATGCACATCTCCTAAGTGCACTGCACGAGTTTCAGCGTCAGCGACCGCCCAGGTTCCGCGGGGAGACGGACCCTGAGGTAGCCCATGATTTTCTGGAGGAAGTTGTACGAGTTTTCAGGTTAGTGAGGACACCGGCGGACCTCATGGTGATCCTCGCAGCGAGCATCCTACATGCTGTAGTAGGAATATGGTGGAGCATGATGCTCTAGGTGCACGATGAGGAATCTCTCCTTTGGACGGACATTGAGAGCCTCTTTCGCTTGTATTTCATCCCAGCCACCTTCCGTGTGGTCTACATCCATGAGATTCTACAGCTACGGCAGGGCAGTTTGACGGTCACCCAGTACTCGGTGAGATTTATAGATCTCTCGCGCTATTCGACGAATATGGTACGAGACCCATTCTTCTGGGCCCAGACCATCGAGCAGGGATTGATTCATGAGATTAGGGTGTTGCTGATCTCCCCCATCATTCCGACACATGCAGGGGTACTGGAGCGAGCCCTTCTCATCGAGAGCTTCCTTGTTGAGCCTAAATCAGTAGCGAGGCCTACCACAGGGTGGCACGTAGCAGAGTCTTCTGGAGTAGGCAGTCGACGGATGACACATGGGTCCAGGCAGACCAGACCCTTAGGCAGACGACCTCAGGACACTGGCTCAGTGGTGCAGGGCACACAGTGCGGAGCCAGTCATTCGAGAGGCAGACAGTGCTACACATGCTGTAGGTAGGGCCACATGGCTCATGACTGCCCGACCCGCCATACCGAGGAGCAGCAGACAGTTGAGGGACCACCCAGGCAGAGGCAGAGGGTCGACCGTGGTGGTCCGCAGGGAGTATGCAGATGAGGAAGAGGAGCTGGCTGGGTAGAAGGTGGTGGGAAATGCTTTCAGGCTCTACCACCACCACCACCAGGAGGTCCACACCGACCACAGGGAGCTGGTGGGCCGGGATAGGCACATCTCCAGACAGAGGATGCCTATGACCGCGGAGTGCCTGAGATGATTCGAGGTACTATCTGTGTCTATTCCAACCTTTATGCAATTCTTATAGATATAGGAAGAAGTCATTATTTCATAGCCGCTGCCCTTGTTTGGAGCTCAGAGATTCTGACAGAGCTGTTGGATCGATCCTTACTGCTATAGACTCCTATGGGAGAAGACTCGACGATTACGCACTGGTGCTGGCAGTTTGAGCTTACATTAGGAGGCGAGAGCTTCGGCTGGGATCTTTTTATAGTGTCATCGAGGCCTTACAACGTCATCTTGGGCATGGATTGGTTATCTACAGTCCATGCTCAGATTGACTGTATTAGGCACAAAGTGTTGTGTGTACGCACTGATGGGAGCAAGTTCACCTTCACCGGCGAGAAGGGAGCCTTCACAGCACAGGATGGACTCTCGCAAAGGAGAGGACAACCCATCACTCATCAGTTGAATAGCCCCATACTAGGAGGAGTTAACGTGCGGAGTCCAAGTTTTCCTGTAGTGGTGGATCAATATGTGTATATTTTCCCCGAAGACGTTCCAGGACTACCTCCTCGCAGAGAGGTAGACATTTATATTGATCTGTACCCTGGGACACCCCCAATATCCACCCCAGTGTATCGGATGGCCCCCACTGATCTACGAGAGCTACGGGTACAGTTGGAGGACTTTCAGGGCAAGGGCTTCATCCGACCCAGGGTTTCACCCTGGGCTTCCCCGACATTGTTCGCCAAGAAGGCAGACGAGAGCTTGCGACTTTGTGTCGACTATCGTCGCCTAAACCAGGTGACAGTGAGGAACAAGTATCAGCTACCGAGGATTGATGACCTCTTTGATCAGCTCAAGGGAGCACAGTGGTTCTTAAAGATAGACCATAGATCAGGCTATCATCAGCTCAGAGTTCGGGACGAGGACGTGCAAAAGACGGACTTCAGATGTCAGTATGGACACAATGAGTTCTTGGTTATGCCATTCGGTGTAACCAATGCTCCAGAAGTGTTCATGGTGCTCATGAACAGGATATTTCAGCCATACCTCGATCGATTTGTCGTGGTCTTCATTGACGACATATTGATATACTCGACGACTAAGGAAGAGCATGCCTACCACTTGCGAGTTGTATTGGACACACTCCGAGAGCACCAGCTTTATGGTAATCTCTCAATGTGTCAGTTCTGGATACGAGAGGTTCACTTCTTGGGACATGTCATCTCTGAGGAGGGAGTTGCGGTGGATCCTGCGAAGATCGAGGCAGTTCTAGCTTGGGAGCCAACCAGGAGCGTGACAGAGGTGCGGAGTTTCTTGGGTCTAGCTGGGTACTAACGGAGGTTCATTCCAGACTTTTCAAGAGTTGCGGCACCACTCTCAGCTTTGACGAAGAAGGTAAAACCCTTCATGTGGTCAGACAGATGTCAGCAGAGCTTTCAGAAGCTGATACAGAGATTGACCAGCGCGCCTATCTTGAGGTTGTCGGAGGAGGGAGTAGGGTACATAGTTTACTATGATGCATCAGGGACCAGACTCGGATGTTACCTGATGCAGGAGTGGGCTGTGATCGCCTACGGATCATGTCAGTTGAGGCAGCATGAGAAGAACTATGCTACCCATGACTTGGAGTAAGCAGCAATGGTCTTTTCTCTAAAGATGTGGCGACACTATCTGATGGGAGAGTGCTTTAGAGTCTATTCTAACCATTAGAGTCTTAGGTACATCTTTTCGCAGAAGGACCTGAACTTGAGACAACGACGATGGCTTGAGTTCCTCCAAGACTATAACTTTGAGATAGTCTATACTCCTGGGAAGGGAAACATAGTAGCTGATGCCCTCAGCAGGAGGACGGGCATTCAGCTACTTGGGGAGGCGACAGAGCAGCTAGCCACTTTGCAGATATCCTTCATGGATAGAGATAGAGAATCCTTTCTTCATCCACCCAAAACCACTCCTCCACTCCTGCAGCGGGTCAGAGAGGCACAGTGTGGGGACGCCGACTGTGAGACGCAACGTGCGCAGATATCCTCAGGACAGGAACCTGATGGTTTCACTTTAGGGGGAGAGCACAACATCCTTTTTAGAGGATGTACCTTGGTACCAGTTTCTTTAGGGGAGGAGGTCCTGAGAGAGTTTCACACTTCCCCTTTGGCAGTATATTCTAGAGTGGCGAAGATGTACCAAGATCTCACACGTCAGCACTAGTGGTCGGGCATGAAGAAGGATGTGGAAGAGTTATTTTCTCTATACTTCACCTGTCAGCAGATGAAGGCATACCACCAGGTACCAGCAGGCTTGGTATATCCTTTGGAGGTCCCAGAGTTGAAGTGGGATGGGATATCTATGGATTTTGTGAATGGACTTCCATGCACTTCCAAAGGTCATGACTCCAATTGGGTGATTGTCGACCGACTCACCAAGTCAGCCCACTTCATACCCATTAGAGAGCACGACTCAGTGGAGAGATTGGGACGTCTCTACGTTCATGAGATTGTATGGCTTCTTGGTGTTCCATCATCTATCATCTCCAATTGAGATGCTCACTTTACTTCCCACCTTTGGATGTGGTTGTAGGAGGCGTTCGGGACGTGGCTACGTTTGAGAACATCCTTTCACCCTCAGACTGATGGTTAGACAGAGAGGACCATTCAGACTCTCGAGGACATGCTCCGTGCATGTGTCCTCGACTTTGGTCGCAGCTGGGAGGACCACCTACCCTTGGTGGAGTTCGCGTACAACAACATCTACCACTCCACCATCGGGATGGCACCATACGAAGCATTGTACGACCGACATTGTAGATCATCTCTGTGCTGGACAAACACCAGGGAGTCAACACTTGTGGGACTAGAGATGGTCCAGGCCATGACAGAGAAGGTCCAGGTCATCCAAGAGTGGATGAGGACAGCTCAGAGCTGGCAGAAGTCTTATGCTGACAGGGGGCAGAGGCCACTAGAGTTCGAGGATGGAGACCACATCTTCTTGCGGGTCTCATGTCGACATGGATTATGGAGATTTGGCCAAGGCGGCAAGTTGTCTCCATGCTTCATCGGGCCCTTCGAAGTCCTCAACAGGATTGGCACGGTGGATTACCGCCTGGCTCTACCACCTCAGTTGCACCGGGTGCACGATGTCTTCCACGTATCCCAACTGAGGAGATACATGCACAACCCGACGCATATCATTGACCATGGGGAGTAGGACAATGATGATGGGGAGAAATTTGCGGAGGTCCCAGTGGAGATCAAGGATCGACAGGAGCATGTCCTATGTGGATGGTTGATTCCTCTAGTGCACATCATATGGCAGTACGAGAACCTCCAGGAGAGCACTTGGGAGTGGGAGGCTCAGATGCGAGCACATTACCCACATTTCTTCCAATAGTTTATGATGTATCTTTACGAGTACGTAAATCCCTGAGGCAGGAGTAATGTAAAGTCCTCTAAAATTCAAGGGAAATTTTTTCATAATTTTCTTTGGGATTTTACAAGAACACAGTTTCTAACGGCACCTGATTCCGAGGCCCGGTGTGCCTGGAATCATTTTCCGAAGTTTGGCTCGGGTATGTTCAGTGAACAAACGAGCGGGTTTTCCTAACATTTGAACCGGTGCTCGGAATGGAATTCTGAGGGCACCGATGGAATCACATCGCCGTTAATTGCTTAGAAACACCTTTTTCGGAGTTGAGTTTTCTCAGGTGTGGTTTTTAAATTCTGGGGTTAATTAAAGGAATAAAATAAATGTGGTGCAACCAATTTTATTTTTATTTTTGTTTAACCTAAGCAAAGTGGATGATGTAAGACCCACAATATCAAACCCACTAGGTAGGATATTTGTGAGGTGGGACTCACATGAGCCCCCCCGTTTCATTTCTTCCTAAACCCCCTCCTTAATAAGGTAACGCATCCGCACCCCCTTTTAAGTGGAAGTCAACCCTTGGATTTTTCTGTTAATGAAACGCCTCTATTAATTTGGGAAGTTTAAACATTGAAATTAATTAATTTAATTTATTGTTTCATTTTTGAATTTCAAAATGCATGGCTTGAGAAATAAAATAAGGCAAACTCTTATTTTATTGGAGTTTTTGGGTTTTGATAGGCTGGGGAGAATTTTCTCAAGTTCTTGAAGTTCTTCATCCCCGATGAAGAACGCGAAGAACGCCGAACTCCGACAACGGACGACGGTGAAAGACACCTTCCTCGGAGATCGACGACCTGACGCGCATCATCTCGTTCTTTCTTTCCACTTCAAAGGAATGGAGACACCATTCCTCCATGATGCGATGATCCACCTTCTTCCGCGGTGATCAATTCTACGACGTCCCTTTCCGTGACAACCTCGTTCGACGATTATGCTCGAGGTAGGTGTTTATTTTAATAGTTTGTTCGTGATTACTTCCGTCATTTTCTTCTTTTCAATTTGAGCCGCCTGATATCGCAATAATGGGAGGAGGTATAACCGCATGAACACTGTCGACCCTCCTCCCCCTTGTTGGTTTGATTTTTTTATGGCACGTGTAAGGCGGAGCGGTGCCGAATCATTGTGCAGGAAATATAAAAGGAAGGCCGGAGAAGCGCGGCGCTGTTGCGCCGCACCGTTGAAGACGAACTAAACCGCGGCGCCGTCACACTGCACTGAAGAATCACAAAGGAACCGCGGCCAGAGCAGGGTCCCGGCAGAGCGGCGCGGTGCCATCGCACTGCGCCGGACGGACCAAGGCCGCGGCGGAGTAGGGACCGGCGGCGGGTTCTGGGCCTCTGGAGTCGGAGCAGGGGGACCGGTCCATACTGGTCCCATGGTGGCAGCAACCGACTGACCAGTGCGGGCCGACCGGTCAGGGGGAAGCGCTAGGGGTCGTAACCCCCGGCTGGCCAGAAGGAGCGCCCCCCCCTCATGGGGGTCGCGGTTTCACAATGCGGGGGGCAGCGCGCCCCCACCCCCCCTTCAACTCTCGGCCGGTTCGGGCCGACCCAGGGGGTCTTGGTCCGAATCAGTCCGGGCCCGAAACCCCCACTTCAAGACCTCTTTCGGTCATTTTACCATAACATGTGCTGTGGACCTCCGATCGATGCACCGTCAGCTGCGATGCGATCATTGGATCGAGATGGTCGTTTTGGTATATTACACTCATGGTTTCGGAGAACTTTGGATTTGGCCGGGTTGGTTCGTACATGAATCCAACCGGGCCCTCGGAGTGGAAACGTTTATAATTTAAGCTCCGGACGTCCGATTGACGTGCCGTCGACTTTGTTGGATTCCTCTTAGTGAGACAGACCCTTTGGATTAATCCGCTCAAGGTTTGAACACGGTTGGAGTATGGTCGGGTTGGTTTTGACTTAAAAACCAACAGGGCCCCTGGGACAAAAATGCCAATAACTCTCGGACCGGGTGTCCGATTGACGCGCCGTCTGTGACGTTGAGTTCCTGTTGACGATACAGAATGTTTGGATACATCAACTTTGGACTATGTGTCAGTTGATGTATCAGCCCCTCGGCTCAAATAGTGGACCCTCCCGAATGAGATTGATGTTTGCGGAAACCCTAGAGCTGTCTACGACTGCGACGACGATGAAGACAGTACAAAAATCCTCCGTGGATTCGACGACGACGACTACAACACTCAGCGATCCTACATGGATCAGTGCTACCAATCCTGTGTGGGTCAGTGTTCAGCAGTCTTGTGTGATCCAGCGCCTATAGATCCTCTGTGGTTCTGATCCTGTGTGGGTCATTGCGGGGGTTAGTACCTATCGATCATGTGTGGGTCCGACGGCTTAGATGAATCAGTGGATACATCTGATCATCTCTATCGTCTTACGAAGAAGTATAACTATGTGAGATGAGTCTAGACTTTCAATCATTATTTTCTATATGATTGACTAGCTTTCTTGTGTGGATTGTGTTGTGCTATCCCGTGTGGATGTGATCGAACTTGGGCATGGATGTTGGAGCCGTACTAGAATTGATAACTTAGGTATATGTATGGGAATATACCTATGTAGTGTCGGATGTTACTTCGTGATTGTATCTTTCATTTGTGGATTATCCTTTGTGGATTCTGGTAGACCTTCGGGGGTCTCGGGGTACCTACTGAGTAGCTTATACTCACCCCTGCAAGGGCTATGCCTGCACTACGTTGTGTTGGTTGAAGATGACAGACAGCACTGATCGTGGTTGAGGCTTGCGGAGCAGGACGGTAACTGGAGGTGGACCACTGGGCAGGACGTACTCAGAGTGGACGTCTGGACCCGAGGAGATGTGGAGGCTATCTGTACCCACCCTTCAGGTAGGACTTCTAGTGGACGGCTCGACATTGCGGCTTTAATTTCAGTTGCTGTTTTCCATTTTCAGTTGTACTTTACTTTCAGTTTGGGTTTGTCTTCTGGCCCACTTACTTTTCCCAACATACTATTGTACCCAGTTATTACATAGTTTTTACTTATGTTTGCTTACTCTGTGTGTTCGTTTACTTTACAAAGGCACTGCCTTCCCTTTTTATTGGGATTTACGCCTTGGTGCTAGTCTCCAGCCCCTAGCCTATGGAAGGCGGGCTTGGGTAGTCACAACATGGGCCCCGAGGATAGGTCGTGACAATACCATTTATGAAGATTATTTAATTATTATTAGTATCACTCTCTTACCTATAGAAACAAATCTTTTCCCTATCTTATTTTAGAGGATTTTTTTATAATTCCACTTCTCATTTTATTTTATCTTATATCATTTTTATTGACTTACATGTCCTTCATATATTTATTATTTGGATTTATTATTATCTCTATGATGAATATTTAATAAAAAGGTATTTTCAACTCCATTATTGATTTCATAGATTTGTATCTTTTGGGTTATTTATGTTATTGAAGAAATATATACTAAATGTAATTATTAATGAATATATATTAATTTTTTATCTCATATGACCATTGTTCTCATGCTTAATAAATTTTAACAATATTTCCAATGATTACATTAAAGGTAATGATATGAAATGATATATTAGTTTTCTTTGAAACATGTTTCTACTTTATCTCAGGTTTTCCTTTTCATTTATATGAATTCATGTATAATTATAAATAATAAATTTATATATTCAATACATGAATTTTAAAAACATTAGGATCCTATTATTATCGTATAACTATGAATCAATCAAATGAATTGGGTAAATACAAGAAACCAGCATTAAAAAATTACATAATATTGAATTAAACGAATAATTGAAATTGAGGATCTTTTCAGGTTTAGAGTTTTCATGAATTAAGATATAACTATTACATCTCAAAATATTACAAAGTGGACACTTCGACTTAGTTTCCATTTTTTTTCATAAAATAATTTTTTTTGAAAAAAGAGTAATGCATAGTTCCATGTTTAAGACATCATGACTTTTCCTTGATCCCATCCTTGACCATATTCCACATTAATTACTATGAAAAACATTTCAAAAACATGGGATGAGAATAAAAAGCTCCGTAAGGGATATACAAAGAAAGAAAATATTTAGTTTTTTAAAACAACAAGTAAACCATGAACACTTTATCTTAAGTAATACTTTTTACCATTATGAAGTAGTAAATACTCTTCACTGTATAAAAGATCATTACATTCCTTTTTGTAACCAAAATACTACCATAAAACCAATATAAAGAACACATAACATGTAAAGGTAACTTAGGACATAAACATACTTAAATGGAATAACCATATGGTAGACTTCCACACATATCATGAAATGGAATAGCCATATGACCGACTTCTATACCCAATTCATTGGAGGTTATAACATAACCAACCGTCTTGGTTTATCATATCACCACCCATCATTTGGTTTATAACATAACCACCAATCAAATGTCTATGTACCATTATAAAATCATAACATATAAAACAAATATAATGTAAAGAAAACATTTCCACATTGAATTCACAATATATCACTTAAATATATTGACCTAAAAAATACATTGTCAAAACCATTTTCAATACCTAAATAAATAAAAGAGTATATGGTAGTTATTTTACTTGAAAAAAAAAACATTACATCTTGATAAGGAAGCCAAAGAACAAATAATGCTCACAGCGGTGGAAAGGTCGTTGTCACCACTTACATTAAAAGAAATATTCCTTTTTGTCATTTAGTAAAATGATTCATAGAAAAAGTTTCACTTTGAAAAGTCGAGGGTGTTTATACAGCGTATAAAAGAAATTCATGTATTAAAACAAAATATGCCTCAATGAAAGGAGATTGAGATGGAGTCCCTTACCTTGTGTCTGACTTGACCCGTTCATTCATTAATCTCTAGAATAATAAAGTAAAGTTAATTTGTACTTTCTTAAGAACCCTTTTCAAGTTTATTATTATTTTTATATCACTTATTACTATGTTATACATTATGTATTCATTTAAGTTAATAACGTTCATTTTGTCAATATTTGGTACTTGAGTAAAAAATGAACACCTTATAATTACAAGTTGTTCACATGGTCAAAAGTTAATTATATCCAGAATGATATTCATGATTTAGATATCATATATATCATATATATCCAGTATATACATGTATTTATAATAGTACATAACATTTTGGAGGTAAGAAATGAAATGCACCATTCATGGAGACGGTAAGCCGTACGTATGCATGAACGCTACTTCCTTTTCAATTTATTATTTTAATGAAATTAAAACATAATGATATATATTATATTAAAATTACAGTATAATATCTTATAATATAATTAACTACATCCTTTATACATACCACATATGGAATTAACGAGAAATATCACATTGAGGGGGTGGTAGTCCACACTTTCTCAAATGAAATTATCGTGTTTAACGATAATGGAAACAATAAAGGTATGATATAAAAGAAAAATAAATAAGAAAAAATCAAAAATAAACATAATATATATCATATATAAATATATTTTCATCTTAATGGCCTCCATGAGAGGCGGTAGGAGATAATCAATCAATCATTGTTTCGTGAGGCGTTTGTTTGCCATCCACAGAAACAGTATGTTCTTCACCCATTAGATGGAGGTGTGTGTAAGTGTAGTTCAGATAATTCTAATAAAAACAAAATAGTATATTTAGGTTACTAGTTTTTTATAAAATAATGTAATAAAAATAGTTTAGGGGTTGGAGAAGTAAAATAAATGAAAATAAGTTAAGAGAAACTGCTACCTTTAATTTGGGTAACTCACTTTTGTTTTAACCAAAATGGATTGTTGAAGTGCCTTATACCTAAGGTAATTCCTCTAGGTGGAAAATAGGGATGTAGGGAGGTTAACTGGGTAGAGGTTGGATGATCCAAAAGTCTTTATAGGTGTGAGGAATTGGATATAAATGGTCTCCTTTTATAAGGGGGAGGAGGGGCTCTTTAGGAAAGTGTGAAAATATTATTTTATTATAAAATAATATTCGGTTTTTAAAGGTAAAACAATAATTAGAGTCAAAGATAAATTGACTAATGGTCGAAATAAATTCAGAAATTAAGAATTGGATAGGTTTTGGGTGTTATTTTATTATTTATAATCTTATTTATTTAAATGATTTATTAATGAGGTAAACACTAAATCATTATTATGTTATAAAATAATTTAATTTATTCTATGTCTAAAAATTTTAAATAAAATACCATGATTTATTAAATCTATATAGATTTCCAATTAATATTTATAGTAAAAAATATTACTAATATAAAACCATATAAAAATTAATTTACTAAAAGTTTTTTGTTTATGTCATTTTTGTCTTTACTTTAAGTTAATTAATCTAAAGTGTAATTATCATTCATAAGTGGCTCCATGGGGTCCCAAAATCGATCCAAGGATTACCATGGTCAGACATTACTCATCCAATATGGTTTTGACAAGTGTTAAGGTAATTATTAGAATATTATTTTCATCTTGAAATACCCTATTTACCTTTAACCGCGGTAAATAAAAGTCAAAAGTTATTATTCACCAAAAACTATTTTCATCTTATTGAACCAAATTTTACATAATAATAAAAAAAAATGTATGTGGGATATTTAAAATTCAATTTACATAAGTGGTAAAATTTTTATTAAATGAAAAAGTCAGTATTTTAACTATTACTAAGTGGTTTCACTGTTCATCAAAAATTGAAGTTTTTCAGAAAAATACCAAAAATTCAGACTAAGATTTATTTGATATTTTGAATTCAAAAATGATGTCTATTTTGAAAAATTGAAATCTTAAAAGTGAAATTAATAAATTTAAAATTAATTCCCGTTGTTAAAACAAATAGCGTGTTTTTAAGAAATAATAACTATCCAAAGACTGACACTTGTTTATGTCCAATTTCAATGTGAAATTAGTTCCAATGAACAAAATTGGATTAAATAGTAAAAATATATTCTTATTAAACATTAAAACCAATTAAAAAGAAAATAAAACCATAGAAATGTATTACATTAAAACAGAGTTTTGAATTAAAATAAAATATTTTTCACTATTCATTAAAAAAATGATCTTTATCAAAAAAATCCAAAAAAATTACACAATGTAAATTTTGATGTCCCCATTCTATAAAAGGATTTTATTTGATCAAATAGAATGTATTAAAGTTTCCAAAACTAGATTTAAAGAGAGTTGGTCATTAAAAGGCGGTAAATCGGCCTTTTAATGTAAATTATGCTTAAAATTAGATTCATTCACATTTCAAGCCACTAAAATTTTATTGGATAAATGTAAATAAATTTAACAAACATGTATAATCATATTGTAGTTATTTTTGTTCATTCCCACCAATACAATGACTAGGAGTTAACTACCATTTAAAATAATAATATTATACTATTAGTGTGCAACAAATGATTTCAAAGAAACCCGTTGTTGCATATCGGGTACGCTATCGAACATAGAAACCCATTTAAAGTAAAATTAATGTTTAATTCACTAATTTTAATAAATATGATATATTTCCTATTCTTTATTTACCTAGGATGTTACAGTAAACATTTAAAAATCATGTAATAATTATCCTTAGAATAGATGCAATTATCTGTGACAACTATATTATGCACAAAAATGAAACAAATAACATTTACTATTTTATTATGATTTAATTGATATGTTCCATTACATAAAATGTTTAATTATTAGTAATATTAACATTTATATTACTATCATATTTATATTCAAATTTTTATGGAGTGTGTATATATTAAAATTTAATGTTTAAGATGAAAATTTCATGACATTAGATATTTTTATAATTTTGTTTCCAATGTTCCATCTTATTATTACATGTAATGATCCCATGTTATACTTAATAAAACTATTTTATCTAAATTTTTTTTATACATTCCATGATTCACATTTACTCCTGATACTTGAATATTTTTCTCACTTGGTGTTTGATATTTGTCCCAAGCTGATCATAAGTTTTAATAAGGGTTAATCGAACTTATATGTGGTTTATAAGGAATTATTTATCAAATTTTTTTATGGTATTATAAAATTTGATCATTTAAATGTACCTAGATCCTAAACTACTAATCTTAGAACTAAGGGAATGGTTGATTGTAATAAATTTTCTTGTTGTGTTTTTATGTATGTTAGTGTTAATACAAATAATGATGTGTGGGTCCTAGGGAATATGATATAGTATAAGTGTATTGTTCATATATTTTTTGGAATTAATATGTATGATCATTTGGGAGAAATATTAATTGGGGATAACAATTTTCCCTAAAGAACTAGTTAAAATATCACTAATATCGATAAATAGTGTTAAAACCATATATCAAAAGTATTGATTCATTTCCTATAAAAATATATATTAAAAAGTAATATACGATTATATTAAAAAATGTAAAAATATATATAAATCATTTATAGATGAATATAAAAAAAGAAATTTATTATGAGATCATTTATTTTTGGGGGTATGTGATATCATTACTTATATATATATATATATTAATTAGTTATCTCTCAAAAATTATTAAATTTCATATAATATTATATTGAATATATGGGAATAAATTTAATATATTTCTATATTTTATAGTTATATCCAGACACTTATTAAATATATTTTTATAAAATAACAAGTCATGTATAAGGTGTACGGTATTTAAATCAAAAGCACCATATAAAAAATGGAAACATCTTATTTTATCAAAAGAGAAAGATACTTATAATGGAAATGTATGTTCTACAAAATTGAAAATACTAAAATGATATAATAAAAAAATAATCAATATACGTATGATATAAAAATATAAATGGTCGTGATCTCCCATAATTAAAAAAATCTCGAAACAACACTATAACATGAAAAGATATCAATAGAGATCTGATTGATATTCTAAAAAGGATGTTGGGAACCTTAAAATAATACTAATTACATGAATAATTAATAGAATAATAATAATTTAAATAATTTTTGAAATAAACATGGAAATTATAATAGCAACCATACTATTAGAAAAGAAATATGGCTATTAAGACAATATCCAAATAGTTATAATAACAAAATGATCATTTGAATAATAAAATGACTTGTAACAAATTTTTAAATTAAATAAAATAAGTTAATATAAATATGTGAATTTCTAATAATTAATATTAAAATTAGATAATACAAATAATTTATAATTTCATATTTTTAACAAGGATTGTGTTAATATATTTTAAAAAAACCTTATTTTTTCTAAATATTAAAATATCATATTTTTTTAAAAAAGATTATTAATTTTTTAAAATGGATTTCATTTTTGGGTACTAACACATAAAAATTACCAAATTTATTTTTTCAATATTTCTAAAAAAGTGGTTTTTTCGGGTGAATAGTAAAAATATAGTTTTTTAAATAATTCAGGTTTTAGGACATTATATTTATTTAAAAATGAATTATTAAATATATAATGGTTTGAAACAAAATTTTGTTCTATAATATAATTATCTTTTCTTTAAGTAAAAAAATCAGTTTAGAAAAAAAAATAAGTAATTTTTAAAGACTATAATTATAATTTACTCCCTTAGAGAATTAGTTTAAATTATTTTTATTACAATATTTTGTATTAGAAAATTAGTTTTGTTATGAATGGGTTTGAAATTATTAGGAAATGAATTTTATATTAAATAAAAGTCATGGTCTCATATAATATATCTCCTTGATGTCTTATTTTTGAAATAATATATTTTTCATTATTTTATTATAAGATACCCCATTCTAGTATAAATATCGACTCTCATCCTAGTGGATAATTACACTAAAAATTCATCCCATTGACCAGTATTTTCCAAAATCCCTCCAATTTTTCATCCTTAGAAACATGAATATGTTATGGATTCACTCCACTTCAATAATTCAAGGAATTTGATCCTTTGTAAAAGGTTAAACATTATAGATGTGGTAAAATTCCTTCCTATTATTATCATTTATATTTTTATATTTTGTTATTATCAATTCATAGAATTTCTAACCTAATTCATAAATTAGAATACATTATTTAAATGGTACTATTGTAAAATATAATTCTTACAAACTATTTATAATAGATAAATTTTATCTCTCTCAGTCATTTGATATGGCCTATTAACGGGAAATTTTATCTCTTTAAGGATGATATAGATTTTTTATTTATCACCAAACTCACAACAGGGTAGTTTAGATTATAAATAATAGATAAATATATAATTTTTATTATTATTATGTATTTTTTGTATATAAAATATATAAATAAAAATAATCCAGACCAGATTACTGAAATTAAAATGGAATAATAATTTTTTTTTCAAAAAGCCTTTTTATGTCAACTAAAAGTATATAAATAATTTATAACTATAATAATTTTTAAATTATGAATTAATTTAATTCAATATAATTCTTTAATAACATTTCAAAAGGCATATGTTGGTTATAAAATATGTGCAATCATGACAAAGTAATAGAAGATCTTGGTTAGGGTATTCTTTGCTGACTAGTCTACTTGTTTGGGGTTTTTTTCTATTTTATCTAATACTATTTCAAACATCTTATATATATCTATCATAAAAAAATTTACTTAATAATAATAATATTAATTTATTAATAAAAATGATATTTTTTATATTATCAATCATTTAATGTTAATTTAAACCTTCTGATGTTCAAAAAAGAATTTTTCGTTCAATTATCGATATTCGAATTCCATCATGATCCTACTATTTGTAATTATATATTTATCAACAAATTATTCAATAGGATTATAAATATTTTCTACTACAAAATCATATACTTTTTTTTTAAATTTTATGGGGATATAAGATCTAATTTTTTTACCATATAAATTTATTCTAATATAAAACCTTGTAATGGTTGTAAGGGGATTCCTCACTAATTTTATTCTTCTTGGGATTGAATTCACACCTCTAAACATTTTTAATTAAATAATTTTACTTATTTATATATATGACTAATTTATCTCCCTCTTGGAGTTGTATTTTTTTATACCACATTTCTGTTGAGAGAAAATTATATTGAACTATTCATTAATCTCACTGAAATCCTCTATTTTTATATCTATTTTTCAAAAATATTTTTATAGTTATAAATTTTCATTTTATTTTTTATTTATCAATTTATATGGTTTTATATAAATTTTTTATATTAATTAAATGTATTTAATCTTCTCACTAATGTGATTAATTTTGAAAAGGTAAACCCTTCTCAGTTTTATTATTAATTTCCTTCCATTTTAACATTTTTATTTATTTATCTTACCAATACAATCAATACCTTAAATGATTAAAAATTAATATGTCTTTATCCTAAATAATTATTACTACCATTATTAGTACTATCATGATTAATTACATTTATTTTTATTTATTACCTCATTTTTGATGATATGGAAGGATATATGAGTTTCTTATGAAAATAATTTTAATTTCATCATGGTTTTCACTTGTTATGACTTTAGATTCATTTATTATTATTATTTATCCAAAATTAAATGTTATGAATTATTTTTCAAAATATTAAAATGTGATGGTTTGAACTACTATTCTATATCCCTCTTAATAATTTTTTAAATCTTTATATCGCTTGCGATAACTATGTATAGACATGATTAAAGCTTTATTTTTTATTTTATTAATAGGCATGAAGAAGATATATTTTTCCATTACATGATCATATGTTTTCAATGATTGTTCAATAATGATGTTTCATTATCATTATTATTTCATATTTTTATTGTTTATTATTTTTTATTCCATATTCTATTATTGTGAATCATGTTTTCTCTTATGATATAATGTCTTCCTTGATATTCCATTGGTATTATAGATTTATATGCATGTTCTCTATGATAATTTTTATTATTATTCCATGTAATGATACAATGTCTTAGATAAACAATTTTCTTAATATCATATTGGTTATACCACTCATGATTTTTTTTTCATAGTAACAGGCTTGTATCTCACATATTATTTTTTTATAAGATTATTTTATAAATTAAAAATGGTTTACTGAAAATATAATAGGATTGTAAGAGTTTATTTATTTATTTTATTATATAGATTTATAATTTAATATATACATCGTTCCCAAAAATCACTAATTATAGGATTCTGAGAGTGGATGAAATACATAATTTTTTATATTATTTATGCAATATATGTAATTGTTACACAAAATTTAGAAGTGTGGGTCAAGGGGAATCACATCTCCCACACACAATGATAGGTTCAATTGAAGAATCCACAAAATCTATCAAGATAATATAATAAATTGTATATATTAAGAAATTATGAGCATATAAATATAATTTATAGGTTTATCCATAGATATATTATGAAACCTTACTAATGAATTACACTAACACATCCAATAATAGAGTAAAAAAATTACATATCCATATTCTGTAATCTCAAAATCCACCCTTGGTCCATACCACACATCATAGACATTACACTTTATAATCTAAAAAATATTCTTATCATAAAACATAAAATAAAAACCACAACATCCTCTTTCTACCTATAATGATATTGAACCACATTGGTAAACACAACCATTTCCCACCCATATGGACTCATTCTATTCATAATAAGTAAATTTCCAACAAAAGGGTCCTAAATATAAAACTGTAATTGTATAAATGAAAATAAAGTTTTTTTACACCAACATGGAACATAATGTATGAAATTTTTTTATTTTTATACCCATATGAATCATAATATAATATCTCTATATAGTTATCCATCCATAGGGAACTTGAAAATAATATCCACTAAATGAGAAATTATCAACCCAAAGATACCCCTAAATATTTTCTTGGTGTCTTCCCTCCTAAAATCTCCCACCCAAAATTATAATTAGACGTGTAGTGGAAAAACATGGGGAAACATACCAAATTTCTTAGGGTCTACTCATCAGGACTCTCTCATCCATAACCAGTATCATCACTCACACAATTAACATATTTGAAAAATATCAACATATCATTTACACCATCATTGTAATCAACATACTCATTATCATTATCATATATTAAAATAATCAACCACATAACTTGTCTTTAATTACATACTATTTCTTTTGAACCATAAATGAATTAAGATACCTAAAATACATTTATTCTTTCATATATTCCATCATGCACAAACAATATTTAAGAATATAAGAACATAATAAAGATATATAACACTCCTAGTTATGTCAATTAGTATTCAATTAAAAGGGAGTAAATAAAAAAATTATATTAAAAACAAACTCCCTCTCAAGGTCATAGGGAGTAATTCATTACATCCCAATAAAATTTCTTATTATACGAATACATAGGTTCCACATACACTTTATTAATTATCTATCATTAGAAATCCAAAACACATAGTTTCTCTATTCGACACATCCTTTAACATTAATAACTTTACTAACACATAATAGATATTCATAAATTAAAATTATTTCTCGGTTTAACATCTCATATTTATTATGGATTCTCATATAATAATTTCCATGAGTCGTAAAACATATACCATAATGAATACTGAATAAAAAATATTAATTTCTTTATTAGGGTATAAAATTAAAAGATGAAAAGAAATTATCAATAATATTACATGGCTACAATAAAAAATTTAAGAAAATTGTATGTGGAATATAATAAAGTGTAATTAAAAACAATGAATGTATCAAATACTATATTATGTGGTTTTGATTGAATATAAAATAACTATGCCTAACTACAAAAAATATTGAAAAGAATTAGATATATGAAATCATTTTTTTGGAATAATTTAATGAATTACATGGATGATTTGTATAAAAGTATAAAAGAACATATGATGGATTTAAAAAGTTTACTATAATAGTTATTTACTATTTCGGTATACATAGATTCATTTGGAATACATATATCCAAAAGGCATACTATTATTTGAATAGTGATAATATTATCATTTTATAGAAGTGTTTAATATTTTTTGAATTTATATAATTATAATTTATAAAAAATAATTAATAACCATTCAATAATTATTGATTGATAATAAAAATAATATAACAATTTATTACATAAGAAATTGATTTTCATGTAAATAGTATTTATTTAATATATATTTTTATTTAAATGGTAAATTTTAAATATATTGAATTTTAATTAAATATAACATATTATATATTTTGAATCATAAAATTTAAATTATGAAATTTGGTAAATTAAATTTTTGATAAAAAAATAATTTACTAGTTTGATTTGTGAAATATGTCGATAATTTTCTAATTTAGTAAAATATTTTATATTATTAAAATGGTATATAATGTTATATAAAAAATTAATAAAATTAATTTGGGGAAACACATACCATTATTTATTAACTTATGATCCACATTCAAACATAAAACAACATTTAAATTCTATAGAGGAATGACTATTTGAAAATATTTCACAGAAACTCAACTTTAAAAGGAATCATTATCTATTAATTCTAAACCATAGATATTGTTTTTTTCGTTTCCAATAACTACATTAATTATATCCCTAAAAATCCTATATATTTTTTACCTATCTTGTTAACCAAATTAGTATAAAATCCAACATTTCAAACATGGTCATTAATATATTATTTGAATCTTCAACACAAGTATAATATTATTTTAAATCCATTTCTATTATCTTCAAAATAGAATTAATTTTAAATATAATTTAAAATTACAATATAATGGAATTCATATCAATATACTTATTTGTTATGATTATAATTATTAATTATAGATGGGTTTATGATTATCCCTTCATTTTAATGAATCAACTGAGAAAAAACTACCAAATAAATCAATTTATCCTACTATGAGTTTTGAGGAATGTTCTTTATCTCTCCTAATAAGTGAAAAATTCTAGAGTAATAATGATAACATGTGGGAGTGAATTCACCATAAGAATTGAATAAAACATGTGAAGGATTAAAACCCTGAATTTGGTATGGTTGACTAATTTGTTGGATATCAACAACATCAATTAAATAGTTTGAACAATATAAATAATCTTAAATAGAGTATAAATTTAATCATCATTAAATTAAACTATAAATATATTACATGACATAACAAATATGAAAAAGATCAAACGTACTAAAAAAACAAGAGTTTTAGTGTATATAACATACTTAATTGGATAGTACATGTAGAAAATTATCAAAATAACAAAATAAAATGTAAATAACAATTCTTTATTATTTTTTTTACCAGTAAAAATTGGACACCACTGGACTCATACCCATAAAAACGAAAAACCATTAATAATCCCTACTATGAGAAGTTTCTCCTTAACATTTACATGTATTTAGAAGAACCAAGTATAGATATGGCTAATGGAATATGAAGGGTGTAAAGAAAATCCTTGAAAGATACCAATAAGAATCAATAGAAACCAAGGATTCTATTTTGAAATCAATTTTTTGGAAATCATTTATTTAATAAGATTTTTATTAATATTGTATTTTTCAGAAAACATTATATGTAGATGAGTAACATTGAATATAAAATTATAATGTATAACATAATGTATAATGATGTAATAATGTTATCATAATCAAATAACATGTTAGAAATAAATATATTAATGTCACAAAAGATCAAATTATAAGATCAATATGGGAATTATTTGATATATGGCATTTATCTATTTAGGACTCTCTCAGAAAACACTGGTCAACCAATGTGAACCTAAACAAATAGTAAGAAACACTCTTCTCAAGGAATCCATATAAAGGAACCATAACTATAATAATGCCTAATTATATGTAAACAAACATACTATACGAACATAACCAAATACTATTATTAAACAATCCAATGCTAGTCATCTATTTACTATATACCCAATCTAGCCTATGGAATCTATGAGGCATGGTTCCAATCACCATGGGGTGGAAAAAATCACCATGGAAATAAAATAATATATCAAAGGAGTGATTTAAACTTTATAAATAAATTACTCATGAAGAAGAAAAATGTTCATGAACACTACAAGAATAATAGGTCCATTTACCATCATATGCGAACAATATAATATACAAAATTTAAGTGAAATTAAAATAGACAACAAAATAAATCCACCTGTTAAACCCCAAAAACATCCATAAAACCCTCCACCATCAGTATCCCATGCATCCATGTATATAATGGACATCTATCAATATCCATGAATAAAATTATGAAAAGTCATACTTGGACACCCTAATAAATAACAAAAAATAAAATAGAACAAAAAATGTATCACTATTTGACTCAATGTTTCCCCATCCATTCTAAAAAAATTTCCTTATAAGAGAACTTAAATAGATCCATTACATGAAATTTGAATATAAATAGGCTTGAGCATAAAATTCACAGTAGTTCACCATCCTCTATAACACGTGCTTTTCATTTAATTGATTATCCATTTTATTGATAGTCTAAAAATATGAATAGAAAAAATATCTTCCAATTTAGAAGAAATGATCATATCACATTATATAAATTCATATTTTTTCCTTTAAATGTTTTCAATCACATAGAAAAATATTTCTTCTTAATGTACAATTATTATTGAAAACCACCATTTGAAAAACAATTTCAAAATAAAATATTAAATTATCTATTTTTAATTAATTTTTAACATTTTGGGAGGATTATTACTAACAATATATTATAAAATGATATTAAAAACCATAAATCATGGGTACACCTAGGGAAACTATGGATGGGCCCAATTTTCCTAGTATCCTTGTACTCTCAGTGTAAGAACCAAAAAATATTGTTCTTATGTATGATCATTTAGGGGGACCATGGAAAAACATATCAGTAACAAAACCCATGCAAGATGAGGTCTATTTAGTATTATAGCATTACTCATAAGATATGGAGTGATGATATTCCTTGAAAACTTCTTCTATTTATCCCACTTATGTACCTTGTATTCCCATTGTGATATCCTATTTTAAATAAACCCACTAAAAACCATTCTAATCATTAAAAACCATATTCCTATTTTGGAATTTACATTTAAAAAATCTCTTGGAAACATATAAACAACCAAAGAGGCAAAAAAACATGAGGATAAACTGGCCTGGTTACCCTATAAAACTAGTATAAAACCCAATTTGCACCACATAGAAAGAGAATTCCTGATCTCTATGATTTAAAAAATAACACTCATGAATCAATAATAACCAAAAAGACATATTTTTCCAAACCTTAAGAAGACAACATGATATATATAAATATACCAAATAAGAATAAACTATAGACTATGAAATAGTATATATGTTATCAAAAAAGGGAAACAGGAGAAGTGATACATCTTAAAAGAAGCTGGAACATCCAAAAGCACTAGTCCAACATCATAAGACAACGAAAATAGAAAAATGAAAACTACATATGATAGAATCTTCAAACACTAACCATTTGACCACTAGATACCAAAACTCGTCAGATAAAAACCTCATTTCCACACAGAGTCCCATTTCCTTTCAATACATCGAAAGACATACAATGTTTTACAGACTACTAAAGGGGTAAGCAGGGTGTGAGATAGAAGGCTTAGTAGGATATCTCCCTCGTGTTCTGTATCAACTCTATATAAAATAATCTAAACAATGTTTAACATTAATTAAAAAAGGCATTATATACAGTTAAAAATTTGTTATATCAAAACCATGAAAAAAATATTTTAATTTTACCTTTATCTCATTTCCAAAATAGTCTTGGAAAAAATGATTCAATGAATTTCATATACATCAATGTAGTCAAATTAATCCAAATAATGAATTAAATATCATATAAAATCCATGGCCGTAAAATGAGAAAAAGTATAAGACAAAATATAAAATGCATTGGTAACATCACAACAAAGATCACTATAGGAAAGGTTATCTAGGACACTTATACCTAAACATATGCAACCACCTGAATCATGTCTCAAGATATACGCATCAAATCTAGAGAGTAGAGGACGACCTATGAATGTGAACCCTCCAACTAGTCTATTTAGTTCGTTAAACAACTTTCCTATAGGGATATCGAACACCCCATGAGTGAAACCCCAGATGAATGGATGAAGCCTATTATTACACCTTCCCCCTATGTACTTATGGCTTCCCATGTTTTATATTTTTCAAACCATTTAATAAAAAATATTATTTGAAAAAATGATACAATTCCTTTTCCCATTACCTTAAAAATACATTTGTTTCTCCCAAATAAGGGGAAAATATATTTTGTAAAAACCATTTCCACACAAAAATCAATAATTAAAATTCATTTATAAAATAATTTACAAAACTAGAGAAATATAGTTCATGAAACATAGGATAGAGATGGAAAATACATCTTAAAATTTGGGTCACATACGCTCATAACAGGATCCACCAACATGGAAGAATTAAAAGACAATGAAAGAGGACCTACAATCAATCCTTACATTTTAGAATCAGTTCAATATACAAAATGGCGGGTGGGGCGGACTGATCACAACATAACTCAAATAATAATCATGCCACAAAAAAACCAAAACAAAGGTCATCATCTAGAGAAGGATAACAAAAAAGACATATAAGTGATAAATAAAATTATCATCCCAATCAATAAATCCAATAACAAAACAAAAAGGTGCTACCATGAATAATGAATATGAAGAAGTGCTAAGATTACTCACTTGGAGTGATAAAAAAGTCACCATGATGATCAATCACTAAATGAAGTGATCTAGCAGGGGGGAAGGTCCTCAAAATTGATTGGTAGAGATCTTAGGTCTAGACAGGGGAAACCTATAAATGAATGAAATAGAAATCATCTGTGCAACACCCTAAAAACAAAAACCGAAACAATCACATGGTGTGGAACCATTTTAGCAGCACACAATTCAAGAAAAAAAATGAAGAAAATCTCATCAACATGGATAAAAAATACATATATTTTCCTTTTTAATACATGTAAACATCACATGAGTTGTAAACCATTCATGACTTGTACCCTAATAATGATATATGTCCAAAAACAATATAAATCATGTAGAAATTACACAACATGTAAAACATTCATGATGTGTAATCATTTAATATTGCATGATCTCCCAATATTCTATGAAAACTATATATTCTAAAAAATACAAAACCACCACTAGTGTACTATATACTCATGGAGAAACCCAAAAATCCATTATCAAATTCAAACTCATAATCCATTAATTAAAAAAAACATTCCTCCTGAAAATTTAGGTTATTTTCCCTAGTAAAGGATATCCACCCCAGTAGTCCTAAACACACCCAAATAAATCGGTAAATGAAAAGAGATATAGAAATTCCAGAAAGTGGGTAACAAGATGTTAATAAGTCCCACCCATACGAATTTCATTCCTAATGAAATCATGTTGAAAACTGATGTCTCGATAAAAGATGATTCCACTAATACCTTATCAATGATGCATTCTACCTTTTCTAATGAGAATTTGATCTATGGCTCCATAATACTCAAACCAATGGAATCTATTTCCCTTAAAACACTTTCAATTTTGAGTCAATGAATTCAATTGTCTATCCACAACACATAATTATAGATCTAACTCAATATATTCCCAATTAATAATGTTTGAGGGATTGATATGGTATTTCCCATGAATCAATTAGTAGAAAACAACTTGATTAATTTTCAATTGAACCACCAATGCCACTGGAAAAGAAACAAACCCAAGTCACTCAGATAACCCAATGTTCCAACATATCTTGAAGACAATTTTACCAATTTTCTAACATGATGGTGACATAATTAAGGAGAAACATTCAAGAAAACCCTGTCTCATGTATAAAAATCTAATGTACTAAATCACTAATCAATGTTTGATATATATCAAATATAAGATATAAAAAGATGTGAATGTGTATCTTGAATCCTCACTAACATCTTTTCAATAAGTCTTTATCCCACCAAAGAGGCCTCTCCCACCTCTTCCCAAAAAATAGGAGATCTACATGGAATATCATACAATGACTCAAAGGAAGATATTTTTATAAACATATGATACAAATTTTTATAATAAAACTCAATTATTCCCATTTTTATATCTCATGATCTACCACAATCGAAGACCAAATCACAAAGAATATCCTCCAGCACCTGAATAGCATGATCTATCTACCCATCTATCTATGGATGATAAGTTATGCTCAAACTAATCTTTGTACCCATATTCTATTGAAGACTAATCTAGAACCTCAAAGTAAAACTTGGATCCCCATATGATGTAATGGAATACGGAACCCCATTTAAACTCATGATCTCCTTCAAATTTAGGTTACCCATATATTCAAATTTTGTGGTGTCCTTGATAGGAATGAAGTAATTTGACATTGTCATGTGATCAATCACCACTTATATATAATTCCTTCCATAAGGCGTCCATGGTAATCCAGAGCTGAAATACATGGATAGATCATGCAATTTAAAAACCATAACTGAAAGATGAGGGAGTAAACTAGAGGGTTTTTGATGCTCTACCTTTATTTGTTAGTAGGTGTAATAGCAGGATACATAATCTACAATGTTGTGCTTCATTCCAATGAACCATAACCCTCGTATAATTTCCTAATACATCTTCATAGTGACTAGATGAATTTATATGAAGAAATATGATAGTTAAAAAAACAGTAGTCCTCACATATGCTGATATGATAAGAAGATCCCCAATACCATCTTAAGAAACTAACTAACTAGAAATGTTCTCTCCGGTATATAGGGTTTTTGAAATTCTGATGATATCATTATCTATATGATAACTCCATATAATAAACTCAAAAAGGGATGATGATAAATTAAAACTCTCCATAACCATATCTAAAACATACTCATAGTCATCTAGGTGCAATTGAGAGAATATCATTGTATGGTTCTAAACTTCATTAAATTTCAAAATAGCTTGCAATGGTAATTTCCTACTGAGAGAACATGCAACCACATTCCCTTTACATAGGGTGTAGAAGATAAAAAATTCAAATGACTCAAGGTATTTAACCAATAATATCGGTATGAAATTCATCTATTTAGGTGATTTAATATATCTTAGACTCTTATAGTTTCAAAAGTCCCTAAATCTCTCCCAAAAAATATGGTGATCCCAATACATATGTGCATGTATCACTAAAACAAGCTCTAAATCATGAGTGGGGTAACTCTTCTCATGTATTCAAAGATGATGAGATCTTGAAGACACAACATGATCTTCCTTCATAAACATGAAAGAAAATCCAATTCTAGAAGCATCGTAAAGAAAACATAATCATTACCGAGATTAGGTAGATCATAATAGGATTTGATGTTAGAATTTGTTTCATCTCATCAAAATAAGACTAAAATATTGAATACTAAATGAATTTCACCAGTTTCCAAGTATGATTAGTCAAATGTGATTCTAACTTTGAGAAATCCTTGAAAATTTGTTGATAATATCTTACAAGACAAAGGAATCTTTGAATCTCAACGAAATTATGTGGTTCATCCCAAGTCAAAATGTAAGATTCATTGTTTTTTCTATGAGGTAAAGATATTTTTTTAGTTTAACTACATTATTTTTCATAGTGGGAGTGATTAACAAGATAAAAGAAGATTGGGTTTGGGGGTTTTTGGGTAATTTTTAGAGATCAAAACCCCTATTTTTGGAAAAGGAAGACGGGATGCATGGTTAGTAGAAAACATGTTCCCCAAGCCACATGGTTTTTTGAAACCATGAAAGGGGGTCTAGGTCATTATTTTTAGGTTACCTATTTAATAAAAACCTACATATAGAGGTTCACACCCATGCGAGATAACAAAATTTTATTAATAGAGGCATTTGGAATGGTTTGGGTACATTCTAGAAAACCAAGTGCACTAACAGTGTGAGGTCCCCCTTGGGGAAGTGAATGGTGCACGGTTGGTTCATGGTGTGGAAGAAAATGAATCCAATCCATGTTACCCAATTAGAAGAGGTTAAGTAACTATTTTTCCATTAAAACTAAAAAAAATATAAACCCATTTTATATTTTCCTCAATTGGATAATAGCTAATGTGTGGGGATATCTCCTTAAAATCATTAGATAGGTGTTGTAAGTAACCATTAGCTATACCGATTTCATTTTTCTCTTGATCTGGACTGAATCAGAGTTCAACACTAGAGGATTATTCTACCAAGGTCCTATAGTAGGTGGTTATATCATTCCACTAGGGTTTAGTGTTTTATAATAACAGTTCTCAATCTTCTGCATGGAAAAGTTTCTAATGGCGTGCCAAAAATTAATTTAATGATTGAGTTGAATTAATTGGAACCTATTTGTGATGACCACTTGTTCTAATGATATTGGTAAAGGTTTTTCGCAACCCAAGACATACATGTAGTGTAACTTTTCAATTTACCTTATACTATTGTAACATTTGGGGGTTTGTGTGTTCATTTATAGTTATAATAATCCCTTTATAAATTGATGTGAATTTAATTTAATTTTTAGGAGAAGGTTATTTATCATTTCAATGAGCTGACATGATGTGAATTGTTTAAATTATTTAAATAGATTTAATAAAAAATGATGAAATTGGTGGGATAACCTCATGGAATGTGATTAATTATGAAATTATGAATATAATGTGATAATTTTATTATGGAAATAGATACCTTAGTTGGTTTACATTATATCAACATTAAATAGGAATCAATGGATGTTTCTTCCTTGGATATTGATTATGTTAGTTTATTAATTATACCTATTTACTCCTTGGATCTTGATTTTGTAGTATGACTTGGGCTATAATACCCCTTAGAACTGGCATGCTTGAACTCACATATGAAATGGTCTATTGAGATGCTCTAATAAATCTACTGAAGTCTTTACCATGTATCTATTGAGATGATTTTGGTACTCAATCTTGATGTCTTTGTCTTCTATACCTTAGATTTGGTCATTGATGGTTTAAAAATTTTATTACCCAGTGTGAACATTGTGGATTACTCTAATTATACAATGTTTCTATGGTGAATGTCATATAATAGATTCTATGTCGTGGTCATGATGGATATTATACACGTAGTTATATGGAGTGGTTGTGGTGATATTTTTTCTTTGATTTTGGAGATAGCCTTGTTATGAGTATTTGAATCCATTGTGTAGAATGTATACTATCACTTTATTATTCCTATTTTTACATTATCCCATGTTTAAGGGAGATTGAATATATTTTTCAAGGATCATGGTTTGGATGGAAGTACCACATTTTCCATTGGAATATTAAATTTTGTAATGGTAGACTTATTATATAATACAAACTACATTAGAATATTATACAGAGCATATAGTTGTTATATAACCCATTTTTAGTGGCCTATTGAGTGTTATCGCACACCCAGTTTAGGCTTCCATTGGGTACATAGATAGACTTCATGGATATAGGTTGGGATCAGGGCAAGCTACCATAGTACGATGCTTATTTTATGCTATGCTATGGAGAGGAAGAGAACATGACTGAGTAAGGCTCGTGATACAAACTAGGATAGTTTTTTTTGGTATTTTTGGAATGTTGATATAAATATTACACTATATTATTATATACCTATGTTCCTTCTTCATAAATAAATGACATGAAACATCTTTTTTTAAGAGATTTCCTTCGAATTTTTTTATATATTTCTATCATGGATTTTTATATTATGTCTGGAAGATTTAATTATTATTATATTAATATGTATGTTTACTAAAACTTTTGATACATTGTGTCATGATGTAATAGTCTATCCACAGATACACCTTAAGACATCACTACTAGTCAGAAGCCTCTGGAATATAGGGAGGGGAACTTAAGGCCTTGTGACCCACCATCTCTCGGCACCAATGACTTGTTCTTGGGCATGTATGTTACAAAGTTATATCAGAGAATTTTAATTTTTGAATTACTATTTTCAGACAATATATAATGATTAAAAATATATTTTAATTTAGTTATGAGATATACATGGGACCAGTTAAACCACAAATATGAAAAAACTAATTTCCCATGAATGGAAATTGATGTTTTTATGATTTTAACTACTATAGTTGACTTAATTCCACTCTTTAGTGATGCACTTGAAATGTGATGTTGTTATTGATGTGATTAAAAATATTTGTTTCCATTCCCTGATGATATGTTTGTATTCATATCATGAATATTTTTAGTCAGGCATTAGGATTTAAATTTCATGCATTATTCCATGAAATATAGAATGCATTTACTGATTGCATGACTTTGTGATATGTGCCTTAGGTGATATATTTGTTATCCCGATAGTTTTATTTTAGTTAATTTAGAAACATAATTGATACTTAGGGTGGATACCATATCCTAAACATGATTTTACCACTTAGGCTACAACTGACACCCTAAGCAGTCAACTTTGGCCTGTTGAGTCATGGACCATTAGTCTAATGGAATGGAACTTCTTATGGTATGGATGTGGTGGATTCAATATTTCAATTCAGGTTGTGTATGTGCCCATATGGATTGGAAGTGGTGGTCCATTGGGTTCTACCATTTATGGAAAATTGTTATTAAATGTGAATTTAAATGGAATTGAATTGGGGGAAGATAGAGAACTTGACCATAACCCGACTTTATAGCGGACAATAGGTAGTATCTCGAGGAAATTTTGAGAAAAATTCTTTTTACCCATTCCGAGATTTAGGATATGGGAAATGGATGCGACTAGTCAATAATACTGTTCTAACATGTCTAACAATTTAAAATCTAAGCTATTATTATCGGTCATTTTGGAGGCAAGTGTTTCAAATTATAGAGACATGTCGGCTCAATGACCTTCATTAATATACCAAGAGAGTAGTGATGAACATAATCCTGAGGTGGTGGGGGAATGAGATACCGGTAGATCCAGATTTATTTATATATGAAAACCCAGTCATTTTTTCATATATGGGTGCTGAGGAATATTTCCATTAGGGTTTTCCATACCTTATACTGACTTTTTAGAGAACACCACAACCTAACTCATCTATGGAATAGATGAATCATGTATTATAGCAGTAGAATCCACCAAAATTTTTAGAAAATAGTGGTTCACAGGTAGTTAATATGTGTCTTCAGGATACTTTTACAATCTTCAGCCATTTTTAGACACCTCATGAGGGAAGAGTAATGTTCATGACTTATATTTCTCAAGGAGTAGAAAAGTGTTGGTGGGATGTTTTGAATAAGTATGACAGGATGTGAGATATTGTTTTAAGTTATTTTTAATACATATTTTATGACTAATTTTCATAGTAGAACCTATGAGATAAAATGTCTAGTGAACTTACACATTTGAAGTAGGTCACACAAACTGTTATTGAGTAATCATAATTCATGATAGATCATTAGTTTTTTCACAAATATACATTGTTGATGAGATATCAAGGGTTAGAAGATTCAAAGAACACATTATAAATGTTGTTCAATAATAGGTCAACATTTTTAGGTTGAAAAATATTACTGAGATAGTTAATTAGGCTCTAATTACACAGTGGAACCTAAGGAAATATGGGGTAATAGAGCATGAGAATTTTGCCTCTTGACCACATTGTTTTGTGACTTCTAGAAGGATCACCATTTTGAGCCTTCTCATGAGGGGAGTACGAGCTCCTATTTTAGTACTGTTAGTTCCTTCTACTATCACCAGTGTTGGATATAGGGACATATGAGGAATATGTGTGATCAATATCCAATTGAGTGTTGAGATTGTTCTAGGATGGGAAACATGAATCAGTTTTCCGGGAACATCCCTCCAATAGTTAGTGGAAGGGGATCCACTCAGACTATATGTTTAAAAGAAGGATTTATAGATCTACATTTTGCTAAGAGATGGACAAGTATAGGTTGATCATACCAAGGTGGTGGCTATGGCTGATGGAACAAATATACAATTTTACCTAGAGAAAAGAGATGGATTTTTTTTCGGGTAGTGAGTTTGCCTCACAAGGCCACAATTTAGGCTATATTTATTCATTAAATCCTACCCTTGAGGTGTAGATAACCCCACTATCTATAGTTAGTGGTATGAAATTAGTATCCACTACACATATATTAGTTATTTTTTAATATAGGTCATTCTCATAACATCATATCTGTTGTTTTTGTGGAAATCCTTGGGTTTTTTGTTCAATTTTATGATGGAATTGTGAACTCGGATACTCCGCTGGGGATTAAAATAGAGGGTGTGATCTTCTCATAGTTGTTCCCCCATGTGATTGGTGGGTATTACTATATATGGAATCTCTTTTTCCTTAAGATGATAGGGTTTAACTTCATTCTTGGGATGAACTAAATGGTTTCTTATAAATCATATATCATTTTCTATTATCGAAGGGAGAATTTCACATCACTAGAGGGTAGAGTTTTTATTCACATAGTTGAGAAGGATATATATAATGGTTTAACTGTGTCAGAGAATCATGGAATGGAAGGGATGGTAGAAAAAATTTATAGTTTTTATATGGATTATTACTGATCATGTCTAGAATATTTCCCTCCATTTGTTAAATGTTTAAGGGATGTTTTCCCAGAAAAATATTCTAGTATACCTGTTGAAAGAGTGGTTGAGTTCTTTAGAAAACTAGTCCCAAGAGTGGAGACATTATCCATTTCTCATTATAGGATGAAACTTACAAAGTTAAAGGATATTAATGGGAGCTTCGGGACTTGAATGAAAATTGGTTTATATGACCCAATAATTTTTCTAGGGGTTCTCTGGTCATTTTTGTGAAACATATAGATAGTACCATAAGGATATGTGTGTATAATCATATATTGAATCAGTTGATGGTTAAGAACTCGTATCCCTTTCCAAAGATAGATTCCATTTTTGTTCAGCTATGTAGAGCTCAAGTGTTCTTGAAAATTGATTTGGTATTGGGTTATCACCAGGTTCATGTTCGAGCTACATAAATACCTCATACAAATTATCATAGAAGTTATAGTATATATAAGTATTTAGTTATGTAATTTTGACTCATGAATGCACTGATTGTATTCATAGTTTTGATGAACTGAGATACCCATCATTATCTAGTTTCATTTGAGGTGGTATTCATAGGCGATATCTTAGTGTATTCTCATAATCAACATGACAATTAGAAATATCTTGAGATAATTTTGGATACACAATGTTGGAATTATATATAGGATAATCTAAAAAATTTCCACTTACTAATGGATAAGATTCACTTCCTATATTATATTATCTTATAAAAAAGGTGTATTAGTTGACCTAGATTTGTTGTGATCTATAGTTTCCTAGGACCAACCAAATAACATATTTGATATATGGAGTTTCAGGGGGCCATTATGATATTACATGCTTTTCATAAAATGATTTCCATGATTATAATTACCTCTGATGGTATTGACTAAGAGGGGTGTGGATTTTAATAAAGAAATACCTATGAGATAGTATTTTAGGATAAGAAAGGGATTCAGACATTAGTGCAAATAATGATCCTTGCAGAGATGGATAGAAGCTAAAATATATACTATGAAACATAAGGTATTGGGATAGGAGTATTATTGATGTAGGGGGTATAGTTATAGAATACATGTCTACTCAACTAAGGCCACATGAGCGGAATTTCTGGACAAAAATTCTTATGTTGGTTTTAGTTTTTCATTATTTGAGAGATTGGACACATTCTCTACTAGGTGAGTGTTTTTCATTCCAAACATACCACAAAATCCTCAAGTATATGTTTCCACAATGTTATCTAAATTTGAGGTAGTGAATTTGGGTTGGGTAACTATAGTGTTTTGACTACGATCTTTCCCACATTTCATGGAAAGGAAAAGTAGTGGCCGATGCACTGAGTAGGAGGACTCAAATACAAGAAGATTATGAGTCTAGTTGCGAGGAATATATTATGGTTTTATTTTCAAATATGAACATGTAGTTGTAATATAGTCATAGATAGAAATTTATTTCATCATTTTCCATGAGATCTACACTTCTTGATAAAGTGAGGATGCCACAATATCAGATTTAGTGGGCCAGTACAATGGGAGAGTGTGGTAGGTGAGGACCTACCTCCTAGTTGAACTATGGTATATGATGATATTATATAGATCCATGGCTGTATATGGATTCCAGTAGACATACATGAGAATTCGATGGGGGAGTTTCATTCCTTAGTTTGGGTAGTGAATCCTGGAATAATGAAGACGTATTTTGATTTTTTTCACCAATATTGGTGTTTGGGGATGAAAGATGATTTATCTAGTTTTGTTATGAGGTTTTCCACTTATTAATAGGAGAATAAAGAACACCATTGACTGACTATGATTTTATAGTAGTTACCCATTTTTGATTGGAAATGGGAAGATGTTTTTATGGGTTTTGTGACTGGTTTTCTATGGTCACCTTTTCGAGGTAATGATATATGGGTTATTGTGGAAATGAAAATAAAGTTTTATCATTTATTTCTAATTTGGGAGACCTTCTCAGTATTGAGATTGAGCGGTTTTATATCTGTGAGACAATATGATTTCATGGATTTCCTCAGACTATTGTACCAGATATGGATTCTTGATTTATGTATCATTTTTAATAGAGTTTTTAGAGGTAATTGGGTACACAATTGTTTCCAATCACATCATACCATCCTCAGAATGATGTCTAGTTAGAGCACACTATATAGGTTCTTTAGGATATGATTTGGGTATGCGACCTAGATTTTTAGGCCTCTTAGGAGAGGCATATAATACTTGTTGAGTTAAAATATAATAAAACTTAGTAGGAAGAGATAAATATGGTTAATTAAGATGATTTTTATGGTAGGAAATTCCAATAATCCCTATGATGTCAAGATATAGGTGAGGTATCCTTAAAGGTAACATATCAAATTTAGGATACATTATATTAGATTCAGTTGATTAAAAAATGGATGGATACCACATTGTCCAGACAAGAATCATACCCTGACTATCATTGTCGACTTCTAGAGTTCAAGTTTGGTAATGATATCTAATTAAATTTCTCACTAAATCATGGCAAGAGAAGGAATAAAATATACGGTAAGATCCCACCATGATATTTTGTACTATTCATGATTTTAGAGTGAGTCTGGCTAGTAGGCTTTAGTTTTAGTTACCTAAATGGGACCAGATCATACAAGATGTCTTCTATGTTTCTCATCATCAATGATATCATTTGGACCCATATCATATTCTTTAGCTCAAGTAGGTTCATTTTTATATAGATTCATCCTTTAAAAATTAACATATTCGTGTTTTTGACAAGAGCATGAAGGTTCTTTGAGATGGATCTGTTCCCCATGTTTCGATGTTATGATAGAACAACTGTGTACAAGACGAGACTTTGGATTGGGAGGTTGATATACATGCACAATGACCCGATTTATTCTCAAGTAATTCTTGAGCACCATTGGAAGAGTAATTTGGGGAAAAAACTCTTTAAGGTGAGAATATTGTAAGAATCCATTTTTCCCATGAGTTACATATCTTTCTTTTTTATTTAACGTCTTTTTTATTACTAGGAGTTCTTAATGAGATTATAAGTGATTTGAGTTTCTCTTGGGATATTAGGAGAACATATCATGAGTTATTGGAAAAGGTGGCTAGGCCACATAGTTATTAGAAACCATGTTCTTAAATCGCATAATTTTGTGAAACGTTGGGAAGTTGTCCATGCCTCTATCAAGAGGTGTACAGTTTGAGGAAACCCTAATGAGAAGGGTGTATACCCATAAGGGAGATCCTAATGTTTTTACTAAGGTTATTGGGCATGGTTTTAACATGGTTTAGAAAACCATGGGCACTAACCATGTGAGGCCCCCCTTGGGATAGTAAAAGGTTCATGTTTTGAGCACAGTTTGGCCAATCAGGAAACCAAATTATGAGTGCCAATTAAAAGAAGTAAAATACCCATTTTACCATAAAATATATGAAAAAATAGATTTTCTATTTTAGTCTTTGTGATGGTAGCTAATTAATGGAAATATCTCCTGTGAAGTTGAATCTAGGAATTGGGAGTTCTTTGATGCCCGAAACCAGAAGAGAACACTGTCAGTCTCAAGGCATCTACTCTGAGGATTTATTCATTCCCCTTATTACATTATTCAGTTTAAATCATATCAATGTAGTTATTTTTTCCATCATAATATTCAATATTTTTATTTTTTTCATCCATTATTCATTTTTCATTCAATCTAGACTGAATCAGAGCTTGATACTAGATGAATTCTCTACTAAGGTCCCATAGTAGAAATTTTAAAATTTTCTGACGGGTTTTAGTGATTTAAAATAATAGTTTCCATTATGATACATTAAATAATTTCTAGTGTCACCAATAAAATTAAATTAATTATTTAATTTCATTAATTGGAACCTGTTAGGGATTCCTACCAGTGTTAATGATATTGTTAGCGGTTTTCCCCATTCTAGGCCACCCATGGGGCATGAATTTTTATTTTACCTTTTATTATACAACCTCTGGGGTGTGTTTTTTTAATAGTTAGATTAATATATTTATAAATTTATATTAATTGATTTTAATTTTTGGGAGATGGTTATGACTCCTTCTACATGTGTTGATATAATCTAAACTATTTAAATTATTTAAATGGATTTTATAGAAATTTTTTAAATGAGTTGGTTGAAATAATGGAATGTGATTAATTTTGAAAAGATAAATTAAATGTGATGTTTTGATTATGGTACTGGATGCATCAATTGGTAGACCCTGGATCCTAATTCAATGTGAATCCATGGAAATATCTCCATTGTATCTTGATTTTTTAGTGGTTTTGTTGGACTTTTTTACTCTATAGATCCTGATTATCTATCATTCCCTAGGCCTTTCCACCTGTTGGATGTGGATTTATATGAATTGTGTTGGACATAATCTCTTAACACACTCTAATTAATTCTCCTAGGTCTTTACTGAGTTTCCATCAAGATTATCTGTTGACTCAATGTGGATGTGTTGATCTTCTATACCCTAGATCCATCCCTTCGAGGCCCGACTCTTTTAATTACACAACACATCCATTTTGATGACTCTAATTATAAGTTGTTGAAGTGGTTAATGTTATATACTATATTATATAGAATAGTTGTGATCAATATTATACACTTGGTTATATGGTATGGTCATTGAGATATTTTTTATGCACTTTTAAGATAGCCCTGGTTGGGGTAATTGAATCCAGTAGGTGCATTGGAGTGAATAATTGTTTTATTTATATTTTACCACTTCTATTATTTATAGGAGCTTGATTTTTATTTGAAAGGATCTTTATTTCACTTGAAATATCACATATTCATTGGGAAATTTAATTTTTTTACTGTCGTACCTATTATATAATTCCCACTACATAGCTTGATGTACATAACCTGGATTTGTTATAGACACTGTTGGTGGTATCCTGTTGAGTGTTATCTCACACCCTATTCCGGATGATATTGGGTACCTGGAAAGACTTCATGGATGAATGCAAGGAACTGAAAAAGTACCCTCAGTATGGTGATTTATTTGTGTTATGGATAGAAGTATGAGATCACATGACTGAACTAGGCTTGGGGTGCTATTTACGTTAGTTCTTTTTGGCCTTTTGGTCTTTTGATACATGTATTGTAATGTATTCTTGTATACTTTTTTTCCTACTTTATAGAGACAGGAAATGACAGATCATTTTGTATATGAGATTAGCTTTGTAATTGTATATATATTTATATCATGGATGAATATATTTTACTTGGATGATTTAATACTTCTGCTAATGACTGTTATTTTTAATTCCATTATGGTACACTTTGACATGAGGGCATCGTATCCCCACAAACACACCCTACAACAATGATGCTAGTCATAATTTTCTGGCATACGTGGTGGCACCCTTAAGTCCGTGTGACCCACCGACTCAAGGAATCATATATTCCCACAAAAGTTGGGACATTAAAAAAACAATCTTTAACTTCTTTGGGTCATCTATAATGCCATTCGTAGAAAACATGTTCCCCATGAAATTCACTTCTTAGATCTAAAAATTTTATTCTAAATGATTTCCATTCAATAAATAAGTCCATATGAATGAAAAAGGCAAACCCAAATGGTTATTCATTCTTAGGATAAGATATTGAATAAAAAAAATTTAATCTATTAACTATAACTCCCCAAGATTCTATGGTACGATTTTCTTTGAATAATATAGTAGCGTGTTTTGTACACAACTTCGAGATTCTAACACACCGCGACCAATCAAAGTTTCCGTTATGAATAGTAATACCCACTTTTTGAAATTTTGAAAATTTTATATTTCAAAATGGACATAATTTTTGGATTTGGAATATGAAAATTATCCTTGGGTGAAATTTTGGTATTTTTTTGAAAACTTTCATATTTCGATGAATATTGAAAATTACTAAATTTTAATTAAAAACAACTTTTTTAATCAAAATAATTAATAGTGATAAATTATGAATTTGAGCGGTTTTAAAGTATATTTGAAATATATTTTTACCATTCAATAAAATTTTGTTCATTGGACATAATTTCACATTTAAACCGGACATAAATAAGTATCAATCTTTTGATAGTTATTATTTCTTAAAAACACGCTTTTTGTTTTGACAGTGGGAATGAATTTTAAATTAATTTCTACCACCTCTGTGTTTTGAATTTGAAAAAATGGATTCCATATTTGGAATCAGGATGTCCAAATTCTGCAAATAGGTAACTTTTATTTTTAGACATTTTGAATAATTACTTCGGTAAATATTTTATTTATCATGGTTAAAGGGTAAATCCGGTAAATAGGGATAAACAATAATATTATAATAATACAAAATTACCATAAAACGTGTCCTAACCTTATTTTTTGATACATTTCCGACCATGGGCATCTTTGGGTCGATTTTGGGACCCCATGGAGCCACTTGTAGGTGATAAATACACTTTATATTAATTAAGTTAAAGTAAATAGAAAAATGACCTAAGCATATATATTTTAGAAAAACACTTTTTAAATTGTGTTATATATGTTATATTTACGACTATAAATATTAATTGGAATGATAAAACGATTTCCTACACAATGGTATTTTATTTATAATTTTTAGACATTTAATAATTAAATTTATTTATGACACAATAATGATGTAGTATTTTTCATTATTAATGAACGAATCAAAAAATTGGTATTATAAAAGTTATAATAAATATAATTTGAAAGTTTCTATGCCATCCACGAATTTTAATGGTTACTATTACATTTTATTATTCCTTAAATGAATTTTATTCTAATTAATAATGTTTTTATGACTTTAGAAAAAATCAATTATTGAATAGTGTCAAAATTGACAAAAATTATTTTTTAAAACAAATATTATATTATTAATTGATATTCTATTATAAAAAATCTATGGTTTGTCCAAATGACTTATATCATGATAGGTGTATCATTAATGGACCACTTGGGGGTCTATTGGATGTATATAGTATGTTTAATAACTATATAATATAAAAATACAAGGTGACATGGTAAATGTCAAACTAATTAACTAAGAGTTAAAAGTGAAAGATAAGGTTAATATAAAGGACAAAACCAGTATAAAATCTATTGGTTGAAAGTATTTCGATCCATACCCACCATATACTTTTCATAATCAACTTTTTAGCCCTTAGAAACAAAATATTAATTTATTATAAAATAATACATTAAGTGTTCCCTAAAGAGCCCCTCCTCCCCCTTATAAAAGGACACCACTTCTAAAAACTTCTTCACACCTTAAAATCCTTTTGGTTCGGCCAAACCCTGCTCAATTATTCTCTCAACTTCCGTCACTTCAACCTAGAGGCCTTATTTTGATCATAAATCCATCTAAAGATCCCTTTTGATGAAATTAAAAGGATGAACCCGAAGAAGAGGTAATGTTTTCACCACCCTCTATCAAGTTTCTTTCTTCTTCATCTTCTTCATTTTTTTTATTTCCATTCTAAAATAATAACTCCAGTATATCCTATATAACGTGATGTTATTATAAATATGGTACAACCATATTCAGTATTTTATCCATCCTTTGAATGACATGTCACTATATGCGCGTACGTACGGCCTACCGTCTCCATGTCGTGGTGTAATTGTTATTCAATACAGTATTATTTGGATGGGTATTATAATTATGTGTAATTCATGTAAATAATAAATATATAATGATAATTATTCTGTATATATGATATACCATCCAATTAAATATTATTTTAATATCAAAATAATGATATTGTCGCTAATGCGTACGTACAGATTACCATCTCCACGAACGCGATGAGATTAATTTCCCATCGTATCCATTCAAGAATAAATTTTATTTGTTGATTAAAAATAATTTTTAGAGACATGATATCATTATATATATGAATAATATACATCCCATCCATAGAAAATATGGCTCACATAAAAAAGAATATAAATAAAAACGAATCCATTAACACTCGAAACGATGATAATACTAAGATATTATTAACAAATCAATGTTAAAATATCATATATGATATCATATTAATGTATATGATTCTTTTATAATTTAATAACAAAGTTTTAACTATTATAAACGAGGTTAACATACCATCAACTAAGGAAAAGTACAAGGTAAGGGTCTATTTCACAATCTCTTCATTATCTGAGGTTGTTTATACGTAATTATCTACTGGGACTTCTTTATCATCAACATCCATGTTTCTTAAAAATATATTTCAAAAAATTTTTACTATTTACTATACTATGGGTTAAATTAATTTATACCCTTGTTAGAATTTTTATAAAATGGTTTGAAAGGAATCTTTCTGTCGTTTTCCAAACAAGGTCCTTTTTAACCTTTTCGACAAAATTAAGGTAAGAATGTATTTTTTAACTTATACGGCAGGTGAAGCTATTTTTTACCATTATAAAATGTTCTAAGATTCCCTTAAAATATTATAAGGATATTTTCAAAGTAAATTTTTTATTTATAATTATGTGATTTTAAATGATTTAAAAAAATGATATTTTACTCAAATAGTTTTGATTTCATCTATGTCATCACCCTTTGATGGATTTAAAGCTTATTAAAAGTTGATTTATTATGATACAAAACATCCATATTTTATTGAAGTTTTTTGGATATGTTTGACTATGGATGTGTTATTTTTATACCATTCATGGTATATGGAGAAAGTATTGACATTTCGTATTCTAGTTTTAATACGAATGTTTATGTTATGTTTAAACCTATTCACATGAGGAATGAATTAGACATAATAAGTGACAGGTGGAGCCTGATATAGCTCCTCGATGCATCGGTAGGTCTCTTGAGTCAAACTAGTATCTTGGCATGAGGCCTTGGCAAAATCTTATTTGTATTCTTGGCACTAGGCCTTGGCTACGTGGTTATGATTGTCTGGAATTATGCATTCCATCATAATGAAAGTGGTTATTGATATTGCATGTGATTCTTCGATTAGTAGAATATCCTTGTGAATAAGTAAATGGATTTGTTTCATTTTATTTGTACCATATTATGCTGAAGTTCAAGTTTAAAAGGCTTCTGTTTAAGTTATACATTGCATTAAATGTTTATGCTTATTTATGAAAATTTCTGCTATATTGTTATCCTTACTGGGAAATTGAGATCACCGCTTTCTATGTTTTATTTTTCCCAGGATGTGAAGAAGTATTTTATGAATGACCTATAGGGATAATATAAGGGGATATGAGTGTGGAGACAAGATGTTATTGTATTTTTCATTTTATGATGTAATGTAAACTTTATGAATATATCTAGTGATTCCAAGGCTACTAAACTAATTGGTCTTTTGAGACATGATCTTTTGTGATCATGCCAATGCTATTTAATAATGCACCTACTCTAGGTAATTGGGGTTGGGGCATTACAGTTGGTATCAGAGGAAGTTTAATACAAACCTTGGAAGCTGGATTTAGATAAACGCTGATTAGAGCACATAGACCTAAGATGGACATTGAGGATTAGTATTGAAGAACTTCCTAGAAATTTTGTATTGTAGAGATTTTGTTATTTTTTTGAGCAATACATCCATGTATGGAAATGAGCAGGTAGAGGTGGCTCTGGAATAGATGTACCTAGGGGTAAAACCCGAAAACACCGCTTTGAGATAGACTCGAATAGGAAATGGTGCACGACAACGGGCCTTTCTGCACTCTTGGTTACGACACTCCTGGGGGATATGCTTAGGATAATTCTCATTTTCTTTAAAAACCATTATTAATGGGTTTTGAGTATATACTTCTCAAAGAAAACATTTTTTTATGATTATGGATTATATCCATTAACTGTTCAATTCATGTTAAGTGTTTAACAAGTATGGAATTATGTATTTTGATTTATAAATTGATCAAGTTTATGCCACTGTTTAGAAATGGCACCTAGTGGAAGGAATGGAAACTGTATCAATGCACACACTCCATGTAGGAATTTTCCTCCTACTCAAGATAATTATAGTAGAGCTGGTGATACAACTGGTGTTGATCATCTTATCATTATATTGGGACAACTCTCTCAGGTTATGAATAATAACCTTACCCGTATGGAGAACCATGATCCACAATGTGGAGGGTCAATGTTAGATCACTTCATGAGGAAACAACCAACGACATTCAATGGGAGTACAAATCCCTTAATAGGTGAGCAATGGATAAATTTCGTAGAGAAAATATTCCATGCCTTGGGTAGTAGTGAAAGGGAAAAAGTTATCATGGTAGTTTACCGCCTCACTGGAGATGATGATCAATGGTGGTCATTGATTCAAAACATGACGAATGATGATGAAGTATCAAATATGGAATGGAGGGAGTTCAATGATATTTTCATAGAAAAATACTTTCCTTGTGATTATTGAGCAGATATGGAAAGGCAATTTCTGAGTCTAAGGTAAAAGGAGGATGAGAATGTCGCAAAGTATGAGGCTAGCATTACAAGGATAGCAAGGTATGCTGGATATTATAAACATTACCCAAGATAAAATATTGATCATTTAACTGATGGGTTAAAACAATTTCTTCGTCGAGAATTAGTATCACAATCCTTCTCATCGTAGGAAGATATTGTCTTATGCGCTATCAATTCAAAAAAAGAATTCTCTAAGTGTTATGACTTTAAAGCAAAGAAAGAGAATAAGAGATCTTCTGATCACTCTAGAAATGGAAATAAAGGGAAGAAGGGAAAAGTTGATTATCAATCCTACAGTAAATGTGGGAAGAAACACCCCATTACATGCTTTATGGGAATGTGAGTCTTTTATAAATGTGGGGAAAAGGCCACCAAGCACTTGATTACAAGGGAAAGAGAGTTGCTGTCAATGTGGAATTCTATAATTGTATAGAAATAGGGAATTATGAAAATGAATGTCCTAAGCGTTTGGGAAATGTACCTCCGAAAAGGCCAAGGGATCAATGAAAAGATTGTGCTATCACTACTGCTGTGGTAGAAGATCCGAAAGATATGGTGGCAGGTAATTTAATGGTTTCCTCAAGTTTAGAAAATACATTATTTGAATCTAGATCATCTCATTGTTTCATATCTTCCTAGTTTCCTAATAAAATCAGACATTTCCAATTTTATTTAACGAGGAAGTTGTGAGTCAAAACCCGTAAAAGAAGTATCATTGCTATAAAGTTCTGTGGATCCATTCCCATTAGGGTATATAAATTATTTTTATTTTCTAATCTCATCATCATACCCATGAATGAATTTTATATATTCCTCGGTATGGATTGGATTTCGGACCATGATGCAAATATTTATTGTAAGAAGAAGGAGGTTACGATTTTTGATGATGATGATAAGGAACACCTTATCTTTAGAACAGAATCATCACCACCTAATTCTTATCTAGATGCACCCCCAATATCTCAACTAAATTCAATTATTGGGGAGAAAGATAATGAAATGACTATGGGTGAGGAAAGGAATGTTCAAATAGAGGATGTACCAATTGTGAAAGAATATATAGATGTGTTTCTAGAAGATTTACCTGGACATCCTCCAGAATGAGAAATTGAGTTTTCCATTGATTTAATTCCTGGTTCAAGGCCCATATCAAAGACCCCTTATAGAATGGCCACTGTGGAATTAGTGGAACTAATGAAAAAAACTAGAGGAATTGAGTAATAAGGGATTTATTTTCCCTACTATTTCTCCATGGGGAGCCCCTGTTGTTTTTGTTAAAAAGAAATATGGATCTAGGAGGTTATATATCGACTAAAGGGAGATCAATTCTATAATAATAAAGAAAAAGTATCCCCTACCTCACATTGATGATTTATTTGACCAACTGAATGAAGATCAATACATTTCTAAGGTTGACCATCGATTTAGAAACCATCAGTTTTGTGTGATGAAGGAATACATTCTAAAGACATCGTTTTGAACCAGTTATGGACATTATGAGTTTACAGTAATGCCTTTTGGGCTGACAAATGCACCCTTTGTATTCATGGATCTAATGAATAGAGTTTTCAATGAATATCTCTATGTCTATGTGGTGGTATTTATTAATGATTTCTTGGTATACTCCAAAATCTATTAAAATCATGAAAATCACTTTTGCATTATCCTAAAGACTTTTAGAAGACATGAATTATATGGGAATTTTAGCAAGTGTGAATTCTGGCTTTAGGAGATTGGTTTTCTTGGCCATATTTTCTCCAAAGATGGAATCTCCATTGATCTTTATAAGACAAGAGCAATCCAAGAATGGCCAGAACCGACGAGTATAATTGAGGTACGTAATTTTATTGGTTTAGCAGGTTATTATCGACATTTCGTCCAGAATTTTTCTCGGTTGGCTAACCCATTAACAAAGCTCACACATAAAGGTGATATTTTTTTGGAAAAAAGAGTATGAAGAATGTTTTGAAGAATTGAATAGAATATTAGTCAATGCTCTTATATTGACTCAACCATTGGGGAATGATGGGTTTGTTATTTATAGTGATGCATCGAAGAAAGGACTTGGTTTTGCCTTTATGCAGAATGAATGAGTTATTGCCTATGTGTCACGACAGCTAAAAATTCATGAGAAAAATTAACCTACTCATGATCTTTAGTTAGCAGCTGTAATCTTTGCTTGGAAGATTTGGAGACACTATCTCTATAGTGAGAAATTTGAGATTTATACTGTTCACAAGAGTTTGAAGTATATTTTCTCACAGAAAGAACTCAACATGAGGCAAAGGATAAGGCTTGAACTACTCAACGATTATGATTGCATGATACACTACCACCTGGGGAAGGAAAATAAGGTGGAAGATGCTTTTAGTAAAAAGGATCATGGAGTTTTGAACAAGATGAGAGTTGAAAAGGATCCTATATACATGGATCTAGTAATGATGGATAAGGGAATTACCATGGAAGGCGAAACATCAATGTTTTTTTCAAATGGCTTCCAAAACGTCTCTACTAGAAAGGATAAAGAGTTCTCAAACTAATGATGAGGAGTTTAAAAAGAAGATTAAAGATGTGAATGATGGGAGATTGAATGAATTTGGGTATGAAGATGGAATTTTGAAATTTTTGAAGAGACTTTGTGTTCCCGATATACCTGATCTAAAAAGGGAATTGTTGGATAATGCTCATAGTTCCAATTTCTCTATACCCCCTAGGAGAACCAAAATGTATAGAGATTTGAAGGAATATTTTTGGTGGGTGAACATGAAGAGGGCGATTGCTGATTTTGTGTCAAGATGTATGGTTTGTCAACAAGTGAAAGCTAGAAGGCAACAACCTGGAGGAGTCATGCAATATCTTCCCATATCGGAGTGGAAATGGAATAATATCACGATAGACATTGTCATGGGACTACCAAGGACTCATAGAAAGAACGATTCAATATGGGTCATTGCTGATCGTCTTACCAAGTCAGCACATTTTCTTACTATAAGAGAAGATCTACCACTTGAATGTCTCTCGAGACTATATATTAATGAAGTTGTGAGACTTCATGGAGTACCGCTATCGATTGTTTCTGATCGTGATCCCTGTTTTACTTCATGATTCTTGAAGAGTCTTCAGAAGGCCTTGGATACTAAACTTCATTTGAGCACTTCATACCACCCTGAAATAGATGGAAAATCAGAACGAACTATTAAAAACTTAGAAGACATGTTGAGAACATGCCCACTTGACTTTCAGGGTATGTGGGATAAATATTTACCTCTGGTGGAATTTTCCTATAACAATAGCTTCCATTCGAGTATTCAGATGGCACCATATGAAGCATTATACAGAAAGTGATGTCACACACTGACCTGTTGGGATGATGTTGGTGAAATAAAACTTGTAGGCCCAGAACTAAAGGAGGAAACAATAGAAAAGGTGAAGGTTATCCAAAACCACATCAAATCTGCTCAAAGTAGGCAGAAGAGCTATGCCGATAAATGAAGGAAGGATTTCAAATTTCATAAAGGAGATCATGTTTTTTTGAATGTATCTCCATGGAAGGGAGTTATAGGTTTCGTCAAGAATGGTAAATTGAGTCCCAGGTACATAGGACCTTTCGAAATTCTAGAACAAATTGGGGCTGTAGCTTACAGTTTGACAATGCCACCAAGTCTCTCCAAAGTTCATGATGTGTTACACGTATCACTGTTGAGAAAATAAATGCTTGACCCAACGCATGTACTCACCTATGAGGAATTAGAAATGGAAGCCGATATGTCTTATTGACAAGATCCTGTCAAGATTCTGGATATGAGAGAACAAGTGCTGAGAAACCGGATGACTCATCTGGTAAAATTACTATGGAGAAACCATACGATGGAAGATGCAACGTGGGAACTCGAGGAACGTATGATGAAGAACCGCCCGAGTCTTTTTATGCAATAATATTCTAGAAATTTTATGGATGAAATTATTTTAAGGATAGGAGAATGTAACACCCAAATATTCAATGGTATGATTCTTTTTGAATATTACAGTAGCGTGTGTTGTACACAACATCGATATTCTAACACACTACGACCAATCAAAGTAGCCGTTATGAATAGTAATAACCACTTTTTGAAATTTTATAATTTTTATATTTTAAAATAGAATTCATTTTTGGATTCAGAATATCAAAAATAGCCTTGGGTGAAATTTTGTTATTTTTATGAAAACTCTCATATTTTGATGAATAGTGAAAATTACTAAATTTTAATTAAAAACTACTTTTTTAATCAAAATAATTAATAGTGATAAATTATAAACATGAGTGGTTTTAAGGTATATTTAGAATATATTTTTACCATTTAATACAATGTTGGTCATTGGACATAATTTCACATTTAAACTAGACATAAAAATGTATCAATCTTTTGATAGTTATTATTTCTTAAAAACAAGTTTTTTGTTTTGACAGCAGGAATTAATTTTAAATTAATTTCTACCACTTCGTTGTTTTGAATTTAGAAAAATGGATTCCATATTTGGAATCAGGATGTACAAATTTGGTAAATAGGTATCATTTATTTTTAGACATTTTGAATAATTACTTTGGTAAATATTTTATTTACCATGGTTAAATGGGAAATCCGATAAATAAGGGTAAAAAATAATATTATAACAATAATAAATTATCCTAAAACGTGTCCTAACCTTATTGGTTCATACATGTCTGACCATGGTCATTTTTGGGTCAATTTTGGGACCCCATGGAGCCACTTGTAGGTGATAAGGCCACTTTATATTAATTATGTTGAAGTAAATAGAAAAATGACATAAACATATATCTTTTAGAAAAAACATTTTCACATAGGATTATATATGATATATTTTAGACTATAAATATTCATTGGAAAGCTAAAAAATTTCCTACATAATTTTATTTTATTTATAATTTTTGTACATTTAATATTTAAATTTATTTATGACACAATAATGATGAAGTATTTTACTTATTAAAGAATGAATCAAATAATTGGTATTAAAAAAGTTAAAATAAATATAATTTGAAAGTTTTGATGCCATACAAGAATTTTATTTGTTAATATTACAGGATTGGATTTCTTAAATGAATTTTATTCAAATTAATAATTTTTCTATGACTTTAACAAAAATCAATTATTGAATAGTGTCAAAATTGACATAAATGAGTTTTTAAAAAAAATATGATATTATTAATTGATATTCTATTCCTAAAAATCTATTATTCGGACAAAGTACTTATATCATGATATGTGTATCATTAATGGACCACTTGGGGGTCTCTTGGATGTATATAGTATGTTTAATAACTATATAATATAAAAATACAATGTGATATGGTAAATGTCAAACTAATTAACTAATAGTTAAAACTAAAAGATATGGTTATTATAAAGACCCAAACCTATCTAAAATCTATTTGTTGAAAGGACTTATAACCATCCCCACCATAGACATCGCATAATCTACATTGGAACTAGAAGAAAGAAAATATGAATTTATTATAAAATAATACTTTAAGTGTTTTCTAAAGAGCCCCTCCTCCCCCTTAAAAAAGGACACCACTTCTATCCAATTCTTCACACCTTTAAAGCCTTTTGGTTCGGCCATCCTCTACCCAATTATTCTATCAACTTCCCTCAATTCAACCTATATTCCTTAGTTTGATCATAAATCCAACCTAAGGAGCCCTTTTTATCAAATCAAAAGGAAGAACCCGAAGAATATGTAATGTTTTCACCACCCTCTTTCAAGTTCCTTTATTCTTCAACTTATTATTTCTTTGTTATTTCCATTCTAAAAAAATAAATCCAGTATATCCTATATACTGTGGTGTTATTATAAATATTTTACAATGATATTTAGTATTCTATCCATCCTTTGAATGACATATCACCATACGTTCGTACGTACGGCCTACCGTCTCCAAGTAATGGTATAATTGTTATTCAATACATTATTATTTGGATGGGTGTGATAATGATGTGTAATTAATGTAAATAATAAATGTAACATTATAATGATTCTGTATATATGATATACCATCCAATTAAATATTATTTTAATATCAAAATAATGATATTGTTGATCGTGCGTACGTACGGATTACCGTCTCCACGAACGCAATGAGATTCATTCCCCATCGTATCCATTCAAGAATAAAATTTATTTGATGTTTAAAAATAATTTTTATAGACATGATATCATTTTGGATATAAGTAATATACATCCCATCCAAAGAAAATATGGCTCACATAACAAAGAATATAAAGAAAAACGAATCCGTTAACACCGAAAACGATGATAATACTAAGATATTATTAACAAATCAATGGTAAAAGATCATATATGATATCATATTAATGTATATGATTCTTTTATAACATAATAACAATGTTTTAACTATTATACATGAGTTTAACATACCATGAACTAGGGAAACGTACAAGGTAAGGGTTTATTTCACAATCTCTTCATTATCCGAGGTTGTTTATACGTAATTATCTACTGATACTACTTTATCATCCACATACATGTTTCTTATAAATTTATTTCAAAACATTTTTACTATTTACTAGACTATGGGTTAAAGTCATTTATACCGTTTTTAGACTTTTTATAAAATTGTTTTAAAGGAATCTTTCTGTCATTTTCCAAACAAGGTCCTTTTTAACCTTTTCGACAAAATTAAGGTAAGAATGTCTTTTTTAACATATACGGTCGGTGTGGCTATTTTATGCCATTATTAAATCATTAAATCTTCCTCTAAAAGATTATAAGAATATTTTCAAAGTAAATGTTTTATATATAATTATGTGACTTTTAAATGACTTCAAAAAAGATATTTCTCTTAAATAGTTTTAATTTCATCTATGTCAACACCCTTTGATGGATTTTAAGATTATTTGAAGTTTATTTATTATGATACAAAACATCCATATTGTATTGAAGGTTTTGTGATATTTTTTACCATGGATGTGTTATTTTTATACCATTCATGGTTTATGGAGAAAGTACTGACATTTCTTATGCTAGTTCTAATACGAATGTTTACGTTATGTTTAAACCTATTCATATGAGGAATGAATTGGACTTAATAAGTGATGGGTGGAGCCTACTATAGATCCTCAATGCATCAGTAGTTCTCATGAGGAAAAATAGTGTCTTGGCATGAGGCCTTGACAAAATATTATATGTAGTCTTGGCATGAGGCCTTGGATACGTGGTTATGATAGTCTGGCATTATGCATTCCATTATTATGAAAGTTGTTATTGATATTGCATGTGATTATTCGACTAGTAGAATATACATGTGAATAAGTAAATGGCATTATTTCATTTTATTTCTGCAATATTATTCTGATGTTAATGTTTAAAAGGATTTTGTTTTAGTTATAAATTTCCTTAAATGTTTATTCTTACTTATAAAAGTTTCTGCTACATTGTTATCATTACTGGGCATTTGAGATCACCCCTTTCTATGTTTTATTTTTACTAGGATGTGAAGAAGTATTTTATGAATGACATGCAGGGATAATATAAGAGGATATGAGTGTGGAGACAAGATGTTGTTGTAGTTTTCACTTTATGATGTAATGTAAACATTATTAATGTATCTAGTGATTCCAAGGCTACTAAACTAATCGGCCTTTCGAGATTTGATCTTTTGTGATCATGCCAATGTTATGTAATAATGCACCGACTCTGGGAAACTGGGTTCGGGGTGTTACATGAACACTACCACAAAAGTGTATAAATACTTATGAAAGATGTGATTTATCAAAATAATTAAAAAAATAGGATCCTTAGTCTAATGAAACAACATCCAAAGTTTTTCATAATGTCCATAGCTTATTATGAAATATTTATTCATTATATCAGACTCCCAGACATTGATATGACCATAACCCAACCAAAGATCAATATTTAAAAACAATGTTTAACCCTTTAAATGATAAAAAAATCATCAATGTGACAAAAATGATACTTTTTTCTTAACCATTACCCAGTTAAAATTATAAAATTCCAAACAAAATATGATGGAACCGTGTTCCTTCTTGTAAATGAGCATTAGGGCTACCCAAAGTGAAACACTAGGGTGAATGAAACCTTTCACAATCAGATCATTAAACAAAATCATGAGATCATTCAACCCCACTGTTTCCATTCGATGAAAAGGTATCAAAATTTTCTACGTAATTGGAACACATTCAGCCATTAAATCTAAATCCATATACAAATATAGATAGAATAAATAATTTGGGAAAGCTTAAATAAAACCATGACGAATAATGGTATGGTTATCAATAGAAGAAGCAACTTCAGTATCCATCATTATACCATACCACAATCCCCTGATATCTATAAGGAATGTCCATTAAGACACGACCTTGAATCCCACTTTCCATGAAACACCTATGATCTCCTGTTATTTACATTAAATGAGATAGACCAATTTTAATATTCATCCTCAAAATGATGATCAAGAATCAAAACCATCAAAATGATGACTTTAAACAAATCATGATCATGATTGGGGAAATACCAGACTAACTATGCATTATCTATCAATTGAGAAAAAGTAGGATACTGAATCCCCTACACTTTTATATTCCTAATAGGTGTCACTAAATCCATAATAAAGGACATGATATCCACTTAAATTTCTATAAAATATATAAAATAGATGGGAAGCACTAATATAAAATAATGAAATATTTACTGAATACATAATACATATAGTACCTTTCACATTCACTGGACCCGTGTCTACTTCCACCAAAAACTCATATTCTATGTGAAGGTACATTACATCATAGGTCTATGGATGGATCTATTTAGTGTTTTAAGAATATGAATACACCAGAATATCATTTGGAGCCGATGAACCTTGAGAAAAATGAGATATAGATACAACCCAACCAAAATGATGCAGATGACCATAATTTCCAAAAATATTACACATCTTCACATGTGATGGACAAGAATATCAGGTTTTTCAAACTATACCCTACTATTTTCATGTGAAGGGAAAACTACAAGTTGTAACTCAAGGTAAAGTGGAGGCACACTGCTTATAACAACCTCCACCTCTCATGATATGATATTTTTACTTCCCCTTTTCCCCTATGTTCCCACTAGAGCTACCACTTGGTGGAATATAATGGGAAGAATAACCACCCTTTACTTCTATACTCATTTATACTATAATTTTCATATATACATTCTTTGCATAGGTCAAAATCTTCAGTATAATCCCAATTAGAATGATATCTAATAAAAAATCTTACAGGCACTTAAGAGCCCCGAGAGAGAAATTATTCGCTACCTCGAGAAAAAAATATCATTAAAATAATTTCTATACATTGAAACCATAAAACCATTCTGTAGTTGATAGAAGATGTTTAGACACATATCCATAATTAGTTACTATGGATAAAACTGCGAGATTACGAGAATCTCGAAAACATTATAATCCAATCCCATGCTCTAATATGACTATTCCATGGAATCCCAACATCACATTCTAGGACACTCATGTAAGAAAATTACACACTCCACATTGTTACCCTCAAGTTAATCCAGGATTTCAAAAATCTGATTGATATTTTCCATCTAGTCCTTGATCTCTAGAGGCTCACACATACATTTAATGGATGGTGGCTTCTTTCCTAAAAAATCATGTGGTCGATCCCTTTCTCCTCCATCTCCTAGATATACCTCAAAAATTATGTTCTTGAATTAATATATATTTAGGTTGACAACATGAACATCCCAGATAATAACCTTGATAAGATTACAATCTATTAGAGGATTCACATGAGGAGAACCTCTTGTACCCTAATGAGAAACCCATGTAAGACTTCTAAGAGGCATACCGCTGCAGACTAAAACTAACTAAATGATCATAAAAAAAATAATATCATATCAAACTATAAATAAAAAATAAAAAATAAAAAATTAAGATTTAGATCAAGAAATCAAAATAGGGGAAAAATGTCCCAACATCCCAAGGTAACATGGGTCTTGCCACAAAAAGAGATGTCCTTTCACTCACTCTAACCAAAATATAAAGTCCAAAAAATATTATATCTTAACTAAAAAACAACCCAAGAAAATGAAACTAGAGGATTAAACACCATTGATCCCAAAATATGGTGAACTCGACCATGTTCCCTCTCAAATTGGTACTCGAACCAAATTTTCACATGCTCGATGGGAATTCCCAATCCCCAGATGTTAGAAACTAGAACCATGGAATAAAATAACCATAGGGAATGATTTCTAAATACATGAATAAGACAACAAGAAATATAAAAACAATATTAGAAGAAAATGCTGAAGATGAAACAATATAAATTTTATAAGAAAATGGAAACATATGAAGAAATTCAAATAAAAAGGAGTCAAAAAATCCCAAAGTAAAATTCAAATATGAATAGAAAAATAAAAGATAAAAATGAATATTAAATGTGATAGTATGGGAATATTACCACTATCTCACTACATGATATCCAAAATTTGCTGATAGAAACCTCACTGCATTATTATAGAACCTTACATGTCCCTATATCAATGGACATCAAAAGTTCAACTCACCACCAAAGGTGTGAGTAGGGTGTGACCTAATAGGATTAGTAGGATCTCACCCAGGTCTTCCATATCAATAATATATATAAATATATTAATAGTGATCATAATTAATAAAACAATGCATGATATAAAGTGAAATATTTTATATATCAAAATCATGAAAAGATTTTAATTTCAATATTTTTCAAATTTGGAAAATAACACCAATAAAGTAGTTCCAAAGAATTTCATACACATCAACGAAGTTAAATAAAAAAAATTTATGAATTACTTATTATATTAAATCTATGGTAGTAGAATTTAAACCAGTACAATCCAAAATTTCCAAAGAATAGGTAACATCATGCCACAAATCACTACAGGTCAGGATAGCTCTAGAACCAATACCTAAACATAAAACATTACACACATCATGAAATATATAACTTCATTGAATATAAATATTATAGGAACACTCCATAAAGTTTTTCCACAATAGTTCTATCAAGTACATAGAACAATGGGCCTAAAGAGAAAAGGAACACCCCATGAGTGAACAACCCAATGAATTTAAAAGGCTTGTTTCTACACCTTTCACATAAGTACCTAGGGATTACCATGTGTTCTATTTTATAACCCATTTCATAAGAAAATTATTTGATAAAATTTTTTAAATCCATTTCACAATGCAATGAAAATAAATTTTCATTCACCGAAACAATTGGAAAATAAACTACTATCAAAACCCTTTTTCTAATCACAAATCATTTATAAAACAATTTCTAAACCAGATAAATATATTTCATACAACATAGACTATAGATGGAACCACAAACCTCAAACTCAGGCTGCACATGCTTGCAACATGATCCACCAGTAAATAATATTGAAAATATAATGACAGAGGCCATAGAATATGTCCTTACATATCAAAATAAAGTCAACCTGAAAAATGGCCAGTAGAGTGGGAATATCATAACATACATAAATTTACACTCACTCCACACAACAACAGACAAAAATTAAGCCTCCAAATAAATATTTGTACAATATATCTAGAAAGGATTAAAAATATTATTGTCCCAATAATTAAACACAGTTATGCTACCATGATCAATAGAAATGATTATGCATAAGTATTACTTATCATGAGTTATAGAATTCACCTACCATAATTATCACTCATCGAACGAAGTGGTCCAATCTGATTGGATGCCCCCAAAATCATCTGGGAGAGAACCTTGGTCATGATTGTAGAAACTCGTGGCTAAATGAAATAAAAATCATCCATGAAATAATCTAAAAACAGAAAAATGCAAGAACTACATGTTGTGAAACCCCTTTTCACATCGTGTAATACACAAAACCCAAAAAACATAGTAAATCAAGTCTGATCATATTAAAATTCCATATTTTTACCTTTTCACAAATTTTCAACAATACATGGAATTTAAACCTTTTACATCTCATATAAAACTCAAGATATCTCTCTAGAGGCAAATATATATTATCTATACCTTACGTGGTTGTAAAACACTCATGATGCGTAATCATTACATGGTTTTTAATCACAAAAAAGATGTGAAAACTATATATTCTCTATAGAAACCCAAACAATCATTTCTATTCTCTAAAATTACTGAGAAACCATTAATTCTTTTTAACACATTTACACTTATAACACATTAATTAAAACAAACATACTTATCAGAAAACTAGGTTATTTTCCCTAATAAGGAACTCCATCCTTAGGATTCCCAAAATTCACTAAAATATGGAGGGAAATGGAAAGGGTGTGAGAGAAATAATTATTAGTGGGTGACATGAATTTATAAACCCAACAATCTAATCAATAAAAAATGGATTCTTTTGATTAAAATTGTCTTTATAAAACCCGAAAATAACATAAACCACATCAACCAAGCCATTATAATTAACCTCATAAAAAAACATGTTTAAGAATCAAATTTGAGAATCCTTTTTATATTATTAATGTTCCCACTTATTATAGAATTATATAGTTACACAGAAAAACAAAGAAATATTTGTCTCTCAATGGATAAAATCACATATTTTTATGTGAATTTATATATATATATACAAGTATATATTAATAACCCCAAAATATTTCAAAATGAATTCTTAAACATTAAAATTTTATTTTAAATAAATATTGAAATAAATTATTAATACTTTGGATTCAATGTATAAAATTTTAGGAAACATAAAAAATTAGAAAAAAAATTAAATTTAGATTAAATAAAAAACACTATTTCAAATAACCCGATTCATTATAAGGCCCATTAAGATATTTTTTCAAACACATGGTGTCCATGGTTAAAAAAAGTATATTTTAAAAAACATATAAAATAGAAATACTCCACACTTTTATTTATAAACCAAATTGAAACACAATTCTCTATTTAGATATTCTATAGAAAATCAAAACATTTAAATTACACATCTAAATATATAATTAAGAAGCTATGTAATATATGATTTTATATGTAAAGGTTAAAGCTTGGGGAAAATGTAAGGATCCGAGTTTTTCCTCAAAAAAATAATAATATGATCGATTGCTTTCATGAAACAAAAACCTAAACCAAAAAAATTGGTACAAAATAAGGTAAGCATATAATTACTTAGTATAAAATATTATACCATATTTATGAATTATATATAAATATATATAAAAAAGAAAAATTATAATTTACACTTTAAATATCAACTCAACTAGTACAACTAATCAAATAATACTTTTATTTTAAAATATATATTTTTTAGTATAATATATATTTGTTTAATAATTTATCAACAATAGTATAACTAATAACACATTAAAAACCAAAAAAGAATAATTAATTTGAAAAAACTCAATTTCCTATAAAATCTGATTTAATAATATTTTTTTAGTTAAAAATAAAAACCATAAATTTTAGGTTGTAAATTATGAAATATTTAAATCTTTTTTGAATTCATCATGGAAATATTATCTTATGATGACTTTTTGGTATATTTTTCAAAAATATTTATCTCTAGGTATATAGTGAAAAATAACCTTTTTACAAATAATGTGAATTATTTGACATTATAAGTATATAAGTATGAATTATAAATAAATTCAACATTTTTATAAGACCAGATATATATTTTATAAGATTCCATAATGTTTTAAAATTATTGTTTTTTATTTATTAATACATATTTGGAATTTTCGAAGTTATGTTATATTTTTTCAATAATTGTTTTAATACTTGACACCTATAATTTTTTAACATTAAATTTTATAAATTTTACCTTATTGATTAGAATTAAAATTTTGATAAATTAAACCCAAATTATTTAATGAGTAAGTGATGTCAAAAATTTTTAAAACATGTTTTGGAATGACTTTTTTAGGAAATTATCAGCATTATCATTAATTATATCCATTATCTCTATTTTTTATCATATTTAATTGATATTGACTTCAAATTATTAAATGTTTTGGGTATTTTAAAAATTTTCATCAATTTTCAATTATAAAAGGGCCATTCTTCTCCCTAAATCCCTTCTCACCATAACCAAAAATGTTCACAAAAACACTATGAAAACCTATCCTAATCATTTCTATGGGCCATAATTTTGTTCTTGCCTTCTAAAAAGGCCACCCCTTAAATTTTAATTCCCATATAAAAATGTGATAATTCAAGATGTGATGTGTAATATTATCACTAATTATTCATCATTTTATTTATTTATATACATTTATTATTTCTAAAAGTACATTTCACCACATTAAAATGACAACATAAATATTTGTTTTAAAATTATATGTTATTGAAATTATGGAATAAGCATGAACCACCTTTTCCTTTACTATTATGGAAAACTAAACAATCATTAATGTATTGTGTAAACTACTACCTCCAAAAAACAATGTGTTTGGTTTTACCTTATGATGTAAATTTTATGGTTCGAAATAATAATTAAATAAATATGTATTACATATATATATATATCATATTTGAGTTCCTAAAATGATAAATATCGTTACTTATTTCTCAATCTACTCAAAAAAATGAAATCGTCATCCATGTGTATGTGTGAATAACCACCAACATGTAATGATCCAAACAACATTCACTACCACAATAATGGATGATTTTATTTATAATTATTGAGTATATATGATATATATGAGTATAATATATCATTAATGTGAGTTTTTCTAAAATTATTAATTTAATATAATTAAAAGTAATATATTGATACTGATAAATAACCTGAAATGTTTTCGTTACCAAGTTTACTTTCATGAAAAAAAACAATCATGTAATGGAATTATAAAATTAAAATACCATTTAAATCATCAATTTTCAATCCTTTAATGGGTTTTAATGATGAAATTTTATAAAAGTAGATTTTCTGAATAAATTATTACAAAATTAGTATAAACGATCAATACCGATTTATTAACATATAATTAAAAAAATGATTATTAAAAATAAGGGTATAAATATAATTTTATATGGTTAAGGTTATTAAATTATTATGTGACATATTTATCTTTATAATTCCATATTTTGAATCAATTCCTTGAGAATTCGGATTAAATATAGAGGTTTCGTTGAATAAATATATGATTCATTGGGTCTTACTCATACTTAATCAAATATAATATTCATTTTTTATTTGAATAAACCAAAAATTAACTTTATCTGGTATTTCATATAATTAACAGGTGAAATTAATTCTCATAATCTATAAATTATTATTTTATAATAATTTATTCTAATAAAAACTAGAACAATCTTACTAGTTGTTATTTTTGTTCAGTGAATATGTTTTTCTATCAAATATGTATTCTTTAGGGAAATCCATTTATGTTTTCCCACTATATTCATCACAAATTCATTCATCTATTTTCTCTAATAAATTAATATAATATTTTTTCAATTGGAGTTTTCATTTTAACATAAAAAACAAATCAATAATGTTATTTAATTTTTTATCTTGATTTGTAATTATTTTTCAATATTATTTATTTTGAATCTTTGTAAAAAGATGATTTTCCAAAAGTCATGTATTTTAAAAAAATTGATTTTTATTTTCAATTGAAAGTTTATTATAAATTTAAAATGGTTCAATAAAAACCTTTTTATTTTAAATTATATTTTTCCTCAAAGGGTTATCTATTATAATGTTTTGTGTTGATCACACTGTATATTTTATTTTTATATTATTCCTTTTGGAAATTGAGTTTTTTATATCATATATTTTCTTAATATCATGTTATGTGATGTTATTTAAATATCTATAAAAGTAATTCCTTTTCCACGATTTCATTATGTATGATAATGGATGATATGTCACACATATGTTTGGATGATGATTGGTGTGAAACAATATCTCTATTAAATGAATTGATTTATGATTATATATCATTATATTTTTTGGAATTTAAATAATGTGTTTGTTCACATAGTTGTCGGTGTGATGATTTTATCAAATTTTCAACCATGTGAATAATGATTTTGTTTACATATGAGTGTGAATGATAATTTTTTCTATGTTTTTTTCTAATCATTTTATTTATTCCATATTTCTATTTTTATTTCAAATATATTCCACAATTTAAACATTTATTTCACCTCTATGAAATTATAGATTTTCATGGTTATATGTTATTTTTAAATTATTCCACAATTTTTTTGCATGATCATATGTTATTTTATAATTGAGATGTATTTTTTTAAATTTCACAACTATTATGATTATTTAATGATATGATTATGATCATATGTATGTATAATGTTTTTTATGATTATCACATATTTTCATATTATTTTTAATTAATATATTTATGCCTTCCTAATGTTCTAAATCATGTTTATTATCTGACACATTATGATATGTTATTCCTTTGTAAAATTTTTGATCTCACCTATGTCTTATGTTTATGATCCATATGTTATTAAGAAGATTATATCATGTGAAATGTTTAAATGGATCAAGAGGATCATTATTAGGGGACATGTTTTCATTTTTTCTAAAATAATATGTTTATATAGCTAATCTTCACATGTATAAAATATTCAATCCTTGGGTTATGAGACTATTCATAAGATGAATTTTGAAAATCAGGAAATTATTGTAATATTTATATTATGTTTATTATAACGAACTGAATCCGGAGCCACCCAACTAGTGTCCCATACCCATTCTGCCACATGACCTCAAGTGCATTTCCCCAAATTCTAAAGGCTGCCGACTAGCTGTGAGGGCCCTGGTGGGTCATTGGAGAAACAATGCCCTCATTTGGTAAGGTATACAAGGAAAAGGAAATAACAGCAAATAGCGGAAGCAGTAAACCACATAAAATAACTCAAACTAAACAGTGGAAGCAATGAATATATAGTAATGATGATAATGATGTTTTAGATAAAAGTATCTAATGAAAGAAGAAAAGACAACAACGTGCTGAAATACCACTGAGAAACAAGTATGAAAAGTAAACAACAACTCCAACAGCATCGCAAGCCTATGCTCGATCCTATGCTCTCCAGCACCAACCATTAATTATTTACATGAAGTAGAAGGGACACAATCCCTATCCACACCTGCAACTATATAACCTGTTTGGGCTGAAAAGTAGGACCCAAACAGGGTGTGAGACTAATCCCACTAGGCAACCACCACAAGATCTGTTCCCTACTTTCAGTGAGCAATATAGTAAATTTAAAAGAAATAAATGCAGTAAAGAAACCAGAGTACACTAAAGTAAACTATCATACCAATATACTTTTACATGTTTTTATTAATTTATTTTAATCATTTAATTATCAACCATGGAATCTAGTAAACAACTCTATATTCCCAAGGCATAGAAAGTTACAAAACAGGTATCTTAGTAGACTACCTAAACAACAAGAAGTACAAAACCCAGCTTGTTCTTTGGCTTGGTGGACTCATCACAACCAACCAAAAAATATTCAAACTGACTATGTGGGTGGCTCATACTGGAATAAACCTCTAGTCAAGTAATCCTACAAAGGCACAGACACTCTGAGAAGCTGTCACCATCAATTCCCCTATGGTCTTGCAATGATAGCTATAGACTCTCTGAGGAAGCTATTATATATAATTCCTCCTGTGGTCTCAATACATGCGTAAACTAAAGACACTCTTAGGAAGCACCATGTCCAATTCTTGTAGGTCCTACATACGAAACTAATTCCAATATACCCCCTAGGGAATCACTTAACCATCTATTCCCTCTTTGGTCTCCCGCACCAGGTTCTCACATCCCTGAGCAGTTCAGTCATGTGTAATCGACTGTCAGCAGCATTAAGTAAGTTCAAAAACTACTTGGCTAATAACTACAATGCATCAAAAGAATATAAATAGTAGGCAATACATGAAATCAATTATATCAAGGTAGGAAAACAATGCAACAATGTCTGTCTCATAGGCAACCTAAACCAAATGGAGATAAACAACCAAAACAATGGAAACACCCATAGGTTGACCCTAAAACATGCTTACAAGAAACCAGTACTCATCTAACAGCTTCAAACATACATGCAATATAATTCAGATAATAATGTAGGATCATAACCCTAACCGGAGTTACTGTAAACATGGGTATCCGATAATTTTGCACAAAAACTCAATGGCATGAAACGTAAGGCAACAAACCACCTAACTCAATCCTAGGAGAACGATATACTTGAACCTCGGCCCATGAATTGGAATATAATGGAGTAGATCTATAAAAATTTCTAAAACGTTCAACCTTATATAACTCTCATAAGAGAAGGAATCAGGAAACATGGCCAATGAAGAACCAAGAACTCACCGCTATGATTCTATTGCAACTGATGGCGTTTGATTCAGATAACCAGGGACAGATCAGTGGCTCGGAGAAGATCTGCAGCCATACCCTCACTCTTGGTCGAAGAATCTGGAGAAGAAGGTGTTTTTGGGGTTATGACGTGACCTCGGTCAATTTAACGAAAAAATAAAGTACACGGCATGCACTTTTGGAGTACACTGCGTGTACTAGGCTTTTCTTTACCCCGCATTTAGAGGCCTCCACATCACACCTACATGGCTGTGTGTGTGGTCATGACATGGACAACCCATGACCTTGAGTGGCATGAATGTACATCGTGTGTACTGATAAATTACATGCCGTGTACTCAGAAAATTTACAGATTCTCCTCTTCTTCCAAAAAACAACCATAAAAGGAAAAACATACCTGAAAAGAAGGTCTGGGTTCTTACAAACTTTCCACCCTTAAAGAAATTCATCCCTGAATTTCCCTAACAAGGTAGTGAATAAGAAACATCAAACAACTATGGCCATTGTGATCTTATACCGGCCTCCCTCTACCAAGTCTCTTCCTATACACGGCTGTGCTACCATAACACCCATACTAGAGGAACAGACCGGCCATGGAGTACCTTTACACTACGATCAATAATCTTGATAGGATGATCCTAGAATGATGTATCCTGCTCCATATCAACCTCCTCGGGTTGAAAAACAGGAGACGAGTCTGAGAAATTGCGTCGAAGCTGAGAAACATGGAAGACGTCGTGCATGGCTTGGTAACTCTGAGATAACTGCAATCTATAAGCAACTAGTCCGACTCTCTCTAGGACCTCAAATGGTCTGATGTATCTCTGTGAAATCAAACCATGTCTCCTGATCCTCTTGTGTCCCAACATTGGGGTAACACATAGAAAAACCTGATCTCTGACCTTGAACTCTAAAGGTCATCTCCACTGATCAACATAAGATTTCTGCCGAGACTGTGTAGTAGCCATCCTTTTCCGAATCAAATCCATCTGTTCTGTGGTTTCCTGAACAAGACGCGGTCCCAACATATCTGCCTCTCCTACTTCCATCCTAAACAAGGATGATCGGCATGACCTACCATAAAAATCCTCACAAGGTGCCATCTGAATAGTTGCTTGAAACTATTATTGTAGGAAAACACCACTATAGGTATATGCCTCTCCGAAGAACCTCCAAAATCAAGGACACATGCTCGTAGAATGTCCTCATGCACCTGAAACGTGCAATCTAACTTGCCATCAGTTTGGGGATGGTAAGTTGTACTCAGAAGTACCTGTGTGCCCAAAGCCTTCTGTAACCCTTTCAAAAAATGCGAAATAAATCGGGTGTCCCTATCTCAAATGTCAGTACTCGGAACCCCATGCAAGTGTACAATCTCATGGATGTACAACCGTCCAAGGTCATCAACACTTAAAGTCTCATTAATCGGCAGGAAGTGAGCAACCTTCGTGAGCCTATCAATGACCACCCATACCACGTCATTCCCTCGAGGAGTTCTCAGTAACCCTATCTCAATGTTCATTGTGAAATCATTCCACATCCACTCGGGAATGGGTAGCTACTGTAAAAGCCCTGCTGGTCACTGATGCTCCTCCTTCACCTTTTGACAAGTGTAACACCTCATGAAAAAACTAGAGACTTCTCTATTCATACCTGGCCACCAATACTGGAGGTTTAGATCACGATACATCTTTGGGACACCAGGATAAACTGCCCAAACTGCGGAATGAAATTCTCGCATTAGCTCATGGTGTATATCTGCTGGCACCCTTACGCATCCCCAGAAACAAAATATCTCACCCTCGCCTATGGTCCATCTGGGAAGAGGGTCCTCTCCTGACAGGATTTCTCATAAAACTAGGCCTTCAGAATTTGATAGCTACCTCATTTGACCTCTGTCAAGAAGGGTAGAGGTAACTTCTACAGAAAAAAGAAAAGTCTGACCCTGTTTGTCATGAACCTCTAAATTCATTTCAGAGAACAGATCCATAAGCTGCCACCCACATGTTGGTCTCATGAACTGCCTGTATCTGTGTCCTCCTACTCATTGCATCTTCCACTATGTTTCCTTTCCTAGGCATATAAGAATTCTTGAAATCGAAAGACTGTAGGTAATAAACACACCTTCACTATCTCATATTCATGTCGCGATGTGTGAAGATGTACTTGAGGCTCTTATGATCCGTATATACCACAAAATTCTCTCCCATAAGATAGTGTCTCAAAAAATGAAAATAATGAACAACTGCAACCAACTCCAAGTTGTGCATAAGATAGTTCCTCTCATGTGGCCTCAACTACGGAAATCCATATGCAACAACACGATCCTCCTACATAAGCACTTCTCCAAGACCGATGCTAGATGCACCACAAAAAACTGTATAAATGTTGGCCGACTCTGTAAAAACTAGAATCGGTGCAGAAGTAAATCTCCCCTTCAGCTCCTGAACGGCTGAATCGTAGGCTTCTGACCAAACATACTTCAACCCATTTTCACTGATTCCCCTTAACGACGCTACTAAGAATGAGAATTCCTCTATAAACTACATATAGTAACCAGCCATCCCTATGAAACTTCATACCTCAATGAAATTCATCGGTTGCTCCTAGGTAACTATTCTTCTCACCTTCTCTAGGTCTACTGATACTCCTATCTCTGAGATAATGTGACCCAAAAGTGAATCTCACCCATCCAAAAGTGGAACTTTGAGAGCATAGAATATAATTGATTCTCCCTTAGTGTACTCAAAATGATCTCATGATATGTATCATGGTCGTCTCGAGTGTGAGATTACTCCAAGATATCGTCCACGAAAACCACCATGAATGAATCCATGTATGGATGGAACACTCGGTTCATCAGTGCCTTGAAAACTGCAAGCACGTTCGTGAGACCAAATGGCATAACCAAATACTCGTATTGACCATACCTGCTCCGAAAAGCTGTAAGAGGTATATCAGATGGTCTAACGGGAAAATGATGATAACCAGACCTCAAATCGAACTTTGAGAACACCCAGGCTCCTCAAAGCTGATCAAAGAGGCCATCAATCCTAGGAAAGGGATATTGGTTCTTGAGCATCAACTGGTTCAACTTCCAATAATCCATGAAAATCCTAAGGGTGCCATCTGCCTTCTTTGCAAAGAGGATAGGAGAACCCTAAGGAGAAGTACTGGGTCAGATGAAACCCTTTGACTACAACTCCTCCATCTTCTTCTTGAGCTCCTATAACTTAGGTGTAGCCATCCTATAAGGAGGAATGTACACCGGTTCCACTACTAGAACAAGCTAAATAGAGAAGTATACCTCTCGCTCCAGAGGCAAACCTGAAAGGTCTTCTGGAAAGACATCTGGAAAGCGATCACCCACTAGTGCAAAATATATCTTTGAAGTCCCCTGGTCATCCAGATATAGACTGGAAATCTGAGCTGTTACTCCACCTATCCGATGATGCTCTTGTCTTGCTCTTCTTGCCTAGACATCCCACTACCCTTATGAAGTAAAGATTCACCCTCTAGTGATATGAAACTCACCCTACAGCAATAACAGTTTACGACTGCATGGAAGGGAACAAGCGAGTCCATTCCGAGAATGAAATCATAGCCTTCCATCTCTAAAAAATAGAGGTCCCATCGTAAGTGATACCCAACCACCTCTAGAGGGAACTCCTTGCACAGACGTACACAAGTCATTCTAGTCCCCAAAGGTGTGTCTAGTGTCAACATTTCTTTAGAAGTATAAATAGTAAGTCTAAGGATTTCTATAGTATGCACATAAATAAAGCAATCAGATACTCTTGTATCAAAAAGTGAAGAGGATAAAATTGACCCTACTAAAATCATACCTCGAACTGTAGAAGGTCCAGGATCCTGCTCATGATGGATCTGCTCTACAGAAAAAGTATGGCCTGCCCCACAGCCCTGTGTAGTAGCCTAAGATCCCTGAGATGACCCTCTATGAGCCTAAACACTGTGTCAATGCACTCTACCCTAGCCTGAATGACCTGAAGAACTCTAGCCCCCAGTCTGTTATGGAACTGGAAATCCTGCTTCTATACGCAGAGTCGAAACTGATCCCCCTTCCCTAGCCGCTGGCAGGAGAACCCTACAGAAACGCTGTAGATGACCCCTCTTTCCGCTAGATCGGCACTCCACTGGGTCTCTCAGGAACTAAGGCTTCTTGTGGCTACTTCTTCCACACCGATAGCACATGATTTGGTTGTCAAAAGGAAGATAACATCTACCATAAGGAATACTGCACTTCCTCAAGTTACCTCGTGTAGACTCTCAGTGGAACTTCATAATGTCTATCTGAACTGAATCAGCCCTTGATATTGAACCGACCTGGTCCATAGATTTAGTATCCCTCAGATTCCTCTCCGTGATAAGTGCCTGAATGACTATCAGAGTATTAGAAGTCAACTGAAAGACATTTACCTGTGATCTGATGTCCTGTCTGAGGCCTTCCTCAAACTTCCACTCTAAAAACTGCTCTTCATTCCCTAGAAGAGGATTGAAACACTGTAACTCTGTGAAGTGAGATGAATACTCCATTACTGTGAGAGTACCCTGCTGCAGGTTCATGAACTCTCTGGCTCTCTCAGCCCTCAGCGTCGCAGAGTAGAAGTAGTCATAGAACATATTCTAAAAGTCATCCTAAGACATAGCCTGTTGGTACCCTACCTTCAAAACCACATCCCACCATATCTTGGTGGAATCTCACAGCATATAAGTCACGAGATTCACTCTCTTTTCTAGAGGCATCTACAGATGCTCGAAGATAGATAGTATGGATTGTAGCCATAACTTTGTAGCATGCGGTCCTCCATCCCATGTGAACATTGGAGGATGCTGCTGTTGAAAACCCCACTTTAGATATGCCATAGACGAGGTAGGGTGCTGAGATCCCTGGATGGTCTGCATGAATCTCATGAAACCCTCTCTGAACTGAGCATCGACACCAGTGTTTGGAATCACCGCAGGTGCCATGTCTTGAATGATAGGCGGAACTTCAGGTAGTCCCTAATCTATTATATCAGGTGTACGGTCACTTCCTGTTTCCTGACGGACAATGAGAGGACGTCTCAGTGCCATAGCTCTGAAAGGTCAAAAACACACCTCAGATTCAGGATTAACCAAGATAGAAAAACTTATGGAACAAGAAGAAATAAGGGAAAAAAGGTATTCATGTTATGCAAAACATGACTTCACGACGTGTTGTTTCCCTTCACGACGTGTTCCCTTAGGTGATATACATGGGCATGTACAACTACCTAAACTGGTCATGTAACACAAAAAATACACGGTGTGTTTTCCCAACACACGGCGTGTACATGAATTCCCTTCCCTACCCGAATCCCTATACATGTTTAAGCCACCCAGCTCTCCTAATACAAAACTACACGACGTGTTCAAGGTAGACATGGCATGTACTAGACATTCCTTACCTGGCCCGTGTTTTTAGGGACAAGGCCTATGTGCCCAGGTCACACTACATGACATGTTATAGAGGGACACGAAGTATAATAAGATATCCTAACAAACCGTGTGGTTATCCACATGGCTGGCTACATGGATAACACTACACGGTGTGTTTCAAGAGGACACGATGTGTAAGAGAAAGGATGACACCGACCCGTGTTTTTCGTGACACGGCCGGGTACCTAGATCAACTACATGATGTGTAATATTCAGACACAACGTGTATGTGAAAGGATAACATGACCCGTGTTGATCGTGACATAACCAAGGTACCTATTTTATACTACACAATGTGCTTAACTAGTACACTGTGTGTTCCTTCAAGATTTTTCACAACCCCGTGTCCTTGCTCACATGGTCAGTGACACGGCTATAGACTACACGGTGTGTAACCATAAAGTACATGCCGTGTATTCTGGGTTTTTTCCAGATAGTAGACTCAGAAACTACTCCGGAGCCCAGAACACATAGAAAACAAGCGTTAATGTGCCAAATTCTGATCCGTGAGGGCCCATACTCCCTACGAATCAAAGATTGGAGTCATAACAATACATATAACAAGTAAACAGGTCAATGATCCACCAAATTATGGTCAATAAGGGCCCATAACACCTGTAAGACCAAGGTTTGGAATCCATGATAAAGAAGCACTAAACAAATGATACCCTATCAACATAGTAGGTATTATATTAAAACAGCTATCGTAGTTGGATGCATAGTCTATTAAACATTCTATCACAACAACATGCAATTTCTAATGAAATTTAGATGGCATGGAAAAATCCATGACATGTGATTTTATAACAAGTGAATATATGATTCATGAGATGGAATACCATCAACTCATTGGGCTACAAAAAATTAGAACCACAGTCATATAAATAGTAGCATCACACAACAAGTGCCCCACACAATGGTTAAATCCAGTAAGCTGTAACATTTACAAAACTTGAAAATTGAAATATTCAAGGTAACCTGGATTTTTCCCTGTACAAGGGTTCTAGAACTCCCAGGCATAGCTATTTAAAATTTACCTATTCTTTCCTATCGATATCTAATGTCGCTAAATAGTAAGTCAATATAAAAGAATGGAAAATAACCTCCTCTGATACCACTTTGTAACGACCAGAATCCAGAGCCACCCAACTAGTGTCCCGTACCTGTTCTGCCACATGACCTCAAGCACATTTCCCCAAATTCCAGAGGCTTCCGACAAGCAGTGAGGGCCTTGGTGAGTTATTGGGGAAACTATGCCCTCACTTGGTAAGGTATACAAGGAAAATAAAATAACAGACAATAGAAGAAGCAGTAAAAACATACAATAACTGAAACTAAACAACGGAAGCAATGAATATATAGTAATGATGATAATGATGCATCAGGTACAAGTATCTAAGGAAAGTGGAAAACACAACAACGTGCTAAAATAAAACTGAGAAACAAGTACCAAAAGTAAACAACAACTCTATCAGCATCGCAACCCTAAGCTCGACCCTATGCTCTCCCGCTCCAACCAGCAATCATCTACCTGAAGTAGAAGGGACATAGTCCATATCCACACCTGTAACCATATAACCTGTTTGGGCTAAAAAGCAGGACCCAAACAGGGTGTGATATTAATCCCAGTAGGCATCCACCATAAGTTATGTGCCCTACTGTCAGTGAGAAATATAGGAAATGTAAAGTAAATAAATTCTGTAGAGAAACAAGAGTACACTAAAGTAAACAATCCTACCAATATCCATTTACATTTGATTATTAATTTATTTTAATCATTTAATTATAAAACATGTAATCTAGAAAACAAATCTACATTCCCAAGGCATAGCAAGTTACACAATTGGTATCTCAACAGACTACCTAAACAAAAAGAAGTACAAAACACAAGCTTGTTCTTTGTCTAGGTGGACTCGTCACAACCAGCCAAACAATATTCACACTGACTGTTTGGGTGGATCATAATGGCAGACTCCTCTAGTCAAGTAGTCCTATAAAGGCACATACACATTGGGAAGCTCTATCCATAAATTCCCCTACAGTCTTGAAACAATAGCTATAGACTCTCTGAGGAAGCTCTTACGTCTAATTCCTCCTGTGGTCTATATATGTGCATAAAAAAAGACACTGTTAGGTTATACAAATTCCAATTCCTGTAGTTCCTTCATATGAAACTAATTCCAATAGAACCCCTAGGGAAGCACTTAATTATCTATTCTCACTTTGGTCTCCTGCACCAGGTTCTCAGAGCCCTAAGCAATCCAGTCATGTGTAATCGACTATCAGCAGCCCTAAGTAAGATCAATAACTACATGTATAATCGATACAATGCATCAAAATCTTATAATCCCAAGGCAATACATGCAATCAATTATATCAAGGCAGGAAAATAGTGCAACAAGGTCTCCCTCATATGCAACCAAAGCCAAACGGTGATAAAAAACGAAAACAAGGGAAACACCCATGGGGTGACCCTAAAACATGCTAACAAGAAACCATTATTCATTTAACAGCTTCAGACATACACGAAATATAAGGAAGATAATAATACAAGATCAAAACCCTAACCCAAGATAGATGAAATATGGGTATCTGACACTTTTGATGAAAAACTCAAAGACATGAATTGTAAGGAAAAAAATCACCTACCTTGATACTAGGAGATCGATATACTTGAACCTCGGCCCGTGAATCGGCCTAGAATTGAGTAGATATATAAAAATTTCAAAAAATTTCAACCTCATATAACTCTCATAAGAGAAGGATTCAGGAAACATGGACAAAGAAGAACCAAGAACTCACCGCTGCGATTCTATTGAAACCAATGACGTTCGATTCAGATAACAGGGAACAGATCGGTGGCTCAGAGAAGATCCATGGATGTACCCTTTCTCTTAGTCGAAGAAGCTGGAGAAGAAGGTGTTTTGGGGGTTAAGACGTGACCTTGGTCCATTTAATGAAAAAAATTAAGTACACAGCGTGTACTTTTTGATTACATGGCGTGTACTAGGATTTTCCATACTCCGCATTAAGTAGCCTCCATGTCAACCCTATATGGACATGTGTGTGGCCATGACATGTCCAACACATGGATTCAAGCGGAATCAATGTATATGGCATGTACTTATAAAGTACACGCCGTGTTCTCAGAAAATTTCCAGATTCTCCACTTTTTCCCAAAAAATGACCAGAAAAGGAAAAACATACCTAAAAAGAAGGTCTAGGTTCTTACATTTAGCTTGGATAACCTTAGACAGTATTATAGTTTTTTTTATATTATATTAAAAAATATTAAATAAAATCATATGGATAAGTCTATGGGATATATATATGTATAATATTAAATCAATAAATTCTAGTAATGTAATGATTGTGTTGTTATAATAGAAATTAAATCTATGTCTGAACATTAAAAGTGGGGGTGGGAACTCACACATATGTACCTAAAATTAATTACCTTGAAAAGGTTGGATTGGGTATTGACCCTATCGTCACATTATACATAAAGATGAATCTAAACATGACACTCTTATGGGGTTTTGTTTGGATAATCACATTATATTTACATATCATAATGAATGTTTTGAGTACGGTGTTAACTAATTAGGTTATAGGAAATAATAAGAATATAAATATGAATAAAACAGATTTAAATCAATAGATTCACTGGATAACATATTCACAAAATTTATGAAGTCATAATTCTAAGTATATAGTTTCTAAATATTTATATTCATCAAATAATGTATAGTTATTAGAAATTTTTATCTTGTATAGGTTATGGAGGTAACCCAAAATGAAGAATTTATCAATGTATATTATAGATAAATTGGAGATTATCCACAAAAAAAACTGAATGATATTGGGTATAGAATGATAAACTTTATGGACATTCAAACTGAACAGTCACAAGTAATGGGAAATAACCCATAACTTTTTAAGATCATGAAAACACCATGGTAGTGGATTCTCACATTAAGTCATTTATGAGGAAGCATCCACCCTATATTAAAGGGAATTATAATCCATAAGTTACTAGGTATTAGGTAAATGAAATGGAAAATATATTTCTTATTCTCCAGTGATTGAACTATGTGAAGGTAATATTGTATGTTGATCATATAGAATGTGATGCTGGCACGTGGCAGAGTCTCATTCATAATACCATAAAAATATTATGAATTAGACTCTATAGAATGGTAAGAGATTAAGAATATATTATTCAATATGTATTTTCATTAGAATATTTAAAAAAAATGGATAAAGAAATAATGGAAGTTAGTCAAAAATATATTGAATATATTGGAACATGTGAATGAAATATCATAAGACTCATGAGGCAGGCTTCTAGAGTCATCTTTTATAATAAGAGAAAAATGGATTACTTATCTAATAGAGTAAATACTAGTATTAAAATGGTTTTATCTATATTAAAATTTATTATCAATGAATATTTATTTTATGTGATTAAAAGGTTTAGATGTAAATTTGAACCTCTCAATATTCTAGGGAAAAGAAAAGTAATGTGGAGTATCAAGGACGTACCAATGAAGACACATAGTAAGAAGAATGTATAATTCCCTACATATAATTAATGTGGGAGAGGGAAAATATGTAATTACATTAGGGGATCATGGAAGTGATTTAATTTTGATAATGTAAGACACCAAAACCTCATCTTATTTATAAATTCTAAGTGGTAGATTAACATTGAAGAAGTGAAGAAGGTCCTATCAAATAATCAACCTACACTACAATGTATCATGTGCAAGGGGTTTTTATATTATTCAATAAAATTCAACTTCCCTGGGAAATATATATAAAATAAGACCCAATAACCTCCCAAACAATGTGAATGAGAAAGGGAATTCAAAATAACTACCACTAATATAAATCATGAAAATGAAGTGATTATAGGTATGCTAGATCTATTTTCATTATAGGACAATACCTTATTTGATTTTTTCTATCACATTATTTTATAAGTAACATTCGATATGAGAATATGGAGTCACCCCTCCACAAAATGGATATTGAACTATTTATGAAAACCACTTGGGGAACAATGATGACATCTTTGATTCTTAAATTTTCACCAATTCAGATTTACTTGAAGATACCACTTTCAGATGTAATTATTCTTCAATTATATTAATTTCATATAATTTTGGAATGTATTTGTTTTTCATATATAAATTACATAACAAATTTCAAGATAATGAAATATTTTTTTGTATATGGGATAATTTAATTATATAGTATCAATTTAGGGGTGATTAGGAACTCCTCATGGAAAAAAATTCACTAATACGGGTTATGATACCCAAAGTCGAGGGACACATGGGTTAAATTTATGGGGATGATGTTTTCATTGATTTCATGAATTTTATATATAATTATGATGGTGTTTTTTTGAGTGATGTTCATGGTCTTCCCTGAAATCATGACATTGTGTTTTAAATAAATCTCATACATGGATCCATTCCCACCTAATGTAGTCTATATAGAATGGCACCCATTAAATTAGAGGAGTGTGAGAAGAAAATAAATGAAAATTTTGAAAAGGTATTTATATTCAACATTACTTCACCATAGGTTTCACCAGTCATATTTGTTAAAACTAGGATTGATCAACAAATCATTTTATTGACTATCACAAGTATAATAAAAAAATGGTCAAGGAAATATATGGTAAAACCTCTATCGATGATATATTCAACCAATTAAGATAATCTTGATAATTCTCAATGATTGACCTTCAATATGGATATCATTAGTTGATGGTTAAAAAGGGGAATATCTCTATGTTATACTTCTGTATGTGTTATGTGAAATATAAATTTATATGTATTCCCTTTATTGTTAATAATTATCCTAATTTTAAACATTAATCTAATGAATATATTCTTTAGAGACTACCATAATCAATTTTTTGGGTTTCTTTATGGAAAACATTCAACATATTCAAATTTAATGGAAGATAATGGAGATCATTTTTAGACTAAGAAAAAATGAATTATAGAAGAAAAAATTGGATTCAAAATTTAGAATGTGTGAGTTGGTTAGAGAACATATCATTCTTGTTCAATGTAATCATAAGAAATGACATATGAGTAGATCCATCAAAGACGGATGTTATCAAGAAATTTCTGAGGCCAACAATTATAATCGAGATCCATAGTTTTCGTTGGTTTGATGGATATTACTGGATCATTTTGAGAAATTCCTCATAATGATAAAAGCCACTAAAACATTTAACATGAAAGGGTGTGTAGTTATATTAGAAATATGAATATGGATAATGTATTAAGGAAATACAACAGAGGTTTGTCACCTCTCTTGTACATAAATTTTCATATAGCGCAGAAGTGTTTATAACATAAATAGTGATTCTATGAAAAAGGTTTTGGTTGAATCTTCATGGATAAGGATAATTAACTTTATTATTATTCTTCCTAATTAATGTCACTTCATAAAAGTTTCTTGTTGTATGTTTTAGAGTTTCTAGTAATGATTTTTTCATTAACAATTGTGAGAAATTAAGTATAACGACAAAAGATTGATATGTATACTGATCACAAGAAGTTAAATTTTATATTCACCTATATAAAATTGAATTATTTCCAAATTAGATTGTTACAATTGAAAATTTATTATTATTAGTCAATACATAAACTCTATGGGAAGGAATATATGATGGCATATTATTTATATTATAAATAACATGATACTCTATCCAAGAAAAGTATTGAAAAAACCAAATACACATGGATTTTTGAAATATAAATCTTGATATTATAATGTGATGAGATAGATCCCATCTCCCCAACTGAACATTCAACCTTCCATTTACATAAAGATCAAAAAAGTTCATAAGGATTATTGTGAGGTATAGGAAATTATAGGAATTTTCTAGTTGGATACATTATTATATATATTAATTTATAAGTTTTTGATCCTATATATGTCTCCCATTAAAAATAGAATTGAAGAAGGATATTTTTGTCGATTCAAACATATAATACATATCTATAAACAAAAAATTTTAAAATATGTATATTTATTTAAACAAAACAGATTTTGGGACAACATAAAGTGTGATATTTTACAAACATATCTCAAATCTTTGTTTGAAAAAAAGTTTAGCTTGACTGATAAATGTCTATGGGAATATTGAATCCATTAACATTAAAACTATAAAAATTAGAAAACACTACCATGGAATTCACTGTATGACTCCCCAATATGTGTAAAATAGATAATTCTATTTGGGTTGTAGTCGATCACCATATGAATTCTGTGAATTTTATTATTGTCAAAGAAGATTTATCCAATGACCAATGTTACATAATATAAATAAGAGGATACGTGAGGATGAAAGAAGTATAAAAATCCATTAATTCTAATTAGGTTCTAAGGATGACTTCAATGTTATTGATAATATAATATAAATAATTTGGGATAACATTGAGTGAAAGAAATCCTTACCATTGTTAGAATGATGGCCATTCTAAGAGGAAAATTAAAACTTAAGAGGATATGTTGGGATATTATTAGATGGATTTCCAAGTATGCTGGGATAAAAAAACATATCTTGGTATATTTATCATATAATAATAGTTTCCATTACAAATTTATGATGGTACCCTATAAGGATCTTTATGGGAAGAGATTTTGGGCTCCAACATGATGGAATGAAGTTGGAAGGAGGAAACTAATATGTCCTAATATTGAACAAAAAAGGACAGATAAATTTTAATCCATTTAGTAACATCAGAAAGAAGAAAAAATTAGATATAATATTTATAAATATAATCGTGGACAATATCTACATTTGGAAGTGTGAGATAATGTGTTCTTTAAAATATTTCAAAGAAAGAGATTTATGAGATATGGGAGGAAAGGGATGTGGAGCCCTAGATAAATTGGTCTATTAAAGATACATGAACATGTTTGGGTCACAAAATATTTATTAGAACACCCTTAACACATATATAAAGTTAAATATGTGCCCCATATATCAATTTTAAGAAATTTCGTACCAGATATATCATATGTATTATTTTCTGAAGCTATATAATTCGAGAATGACCATTTGTATGATAGAAAACCTATGTAAATAATTGATTGAAGATACAAGGAAATAAGAAAAATAATAACCCATGTATAATTTTTTGTGGTGGATTCATATGTTTAACAAGGTATATGGGAACATATGGTAGTGATTAAAGAAAAGTAGTTTTACTTTTTTTTTCATCTAGTGAAGGGTGAAATTATTTTTATGGGGGGTTGAATATAACAACCCAAGTTTTCCTTCTTAAATAAACTATATGTTTAATATTATCATCCATATGTAACACAAAATAAAATAAAATATTGACTCGTTTCTGATATTCAAATAATTAGAAGATATACATAATGGTGACATAATTTTGAAATGTATATATATATATATATATATATATATAAGAAAAAAATAAATTTCAGTCTAAATATCTACTCATCTATTGCATCTAAGAAATTAAAATAAATTCTCTTTTATAAAATTAATTATTTCTAAATAATAGTATATTTTGGTATAAGTAAATTATTAATAGTTTATTAATTAGTAATTTAAAGAAAATAAGAAATTAAATAGTTAATATACCAAAATTTATGATCCTATAGAAAATCAGTTGTTCTATATATTTTAGGATTTTATTTAGATTTATAAATTCAAATTTTAGTATGTGATTTTGTTAAAATTTACTTCATTTTTTCGATTCAGAAAGACATCATTATATTACAGTGAACTATAATTTTTTTTATATATGACTGATTTTTGGGTGAATAATGAAAAATTATATTTTAATAAATAACTTGACATTAATTGAATCATTATATATAAATAAAAATTAAGCTTATATAAATAACATCAATTTAATGAAATCATTGTATATAAATATGAGTAATAAATTCATAAAGAATTTTTTTAAGACCAAAAATGTATTATATAATTTTAATTGAGATTTAAAAAAAGTTGGTTTTAATTAATAAAGCAATATTTGGAATTTTATAATAGAAGTTATTTATTTTACTAATATTGTTTTTTAACATTATATATATGTTATTTTATTACCAGTTTTCAAAAAATTTATAAATTTTATATTATTAAATGGATATGGAAATTAATACCATTAGGTCTAAATTAGTTAATATGGACCAATTTATATTTTATCATAAAAGATAAATTACTTATGTAAAAACTAGATATTGTAGAAAAGATAAAATTCGAAAAGTTATAAAGAAGAAGTATGTGACCTCAAACATGTTTAAAAAAGTGAGGTAATATTTTGTTATGAATTTAATTAACCATGAAACATATTTTATCCATTATTTTAAATGCATGGAGTTATTATCATTGATGGTGACTTCCAATTGTTAAAAATATATGGTATTTTCAAAAATTCCATTCCATTTCATTTATAAAATGGGAAATCAACTCCTAAATTCACCCCTGATAGAAACCCCCCATGTTCAACCCGAAATCTACTAAACACAATACCAAATTATTTAAGACACCATAAATATTTTTTGGTCTTATCAAAATACCATAGGTCAAATGTTTAACCACATTGACAATGAAGATAATATATTAATTTATTTATAAATTTCTAATCACTCATACCTCATTATATTTAATTATATTATTTTATTGTTAATAAAATTACATTACCCCATATTAAAATGGTATAATTAGTATCATTATTATAATTCTTCTCACTTGTAATTTTGGTATAAGCATTAAACACATTTCAATTTTTTATTAGGAAAATCCAAATCAGCCGCCTTTCATTGTGCAAATTGCCACCACCAAGAAAAAATATGTTTAGAATTTCTACACATCATAACCTGGAAGGTGAACAAGTGGAATTAACTAAATATATATGACACATATATGTAATATTGGTGTTCCTCAAATGAGAATATATGTTTCTTATTTCTTCATCAAATCAAAAAAATTAAAGTTTGATCCATGGATACATGTGGACTAGCATCTCCATGGATTGATTCATTCTATTTTTTCTACAGAAATCATAGACAGTTATAGATAATAATTGATTTGTGTATATTATATATATGAATATAATATATCATTAAAGTCATATTTATTTTAAAAAACCAATTAATGATCACTATAAGGAAATCATTCGATACCGATAGATAAACCAAAACTAGTCCATAACAAATTTTTTATTTGAATAAAAAAATAAAACCTCATGTGATTGAATTGTTATAATATAATACATTATAACACATAAATTATATTACCTTTAATGATTTATTGATTATGATATTATAGAAAAAGATAAATTAATATACCACTATTAAAAAATTAAAAATAGAGATCAAAAATTGTTTATACAAATCTATTACACGAATTGAATTATAAAAAAACTGAGTTTATAAATGGGAATATATATGAATAAAGCTAATAAATAAAGAATTTAGATGATTAAAATTATGATAAAATGGTTAGAAAACTTCCTTGTGAATCAGAGTAAAGTTAGGGGTTTCATTGACTCAATTTCAAATTCATTTTTTGTTTCTCATTCTATCTTGAATATAATCATAAAGTTTTCTTTGAACCTTCCATTCCCAATTTTTTATGGTATTTCTTATTACTATTTTATTAAATTACTTTAAATCATCAATAACTTATTTTTCAAAAATATTACTTCAAATTATAGGTATTACATTTATTCCAATGGTTCTTTTCATCCATGAACTTGTTTTTCCTATAAGATGTGTTTTTCATTTATTAAATCAAAATATGTTATTTTCCGTTATAGTAAACATACATTAATTGACATATCTTTTTAAATTAATTTCATAAATGTTTATTATATGTAGTTTTTTCTTTAAAATGTCTTAAAAATCATAAGAACTAAATTTATTTTACCACTCTATATTTATTTTCTTTATTTTTGTTTATTTTGATGGATTATTTATTTTGAAATCCTTATAATAATATTTTTTTAAAGGATATCTTTCCAAAAATTGTTTCAAAATGTGATTTTATGTTAATTATTTATTTCAATTTTCAAAAGGAATTGTGAATATATATATATATTTTTAAATCTATTTTACTCAATGTTTTATCTATCATGAAGTGATTTTTTATCCAACTATATATTTTATTATGATTTGATTAATTTTTGAAAATGAGTATTTTTATTTCATATGTTCATGTTATTTTATATTAATGAATATTTTATGAAACCACTTATTTTTTCTCGGTTTCATTATAATATGAGAATGATTGATTAAAACTAACACACACACACACACGCACAAAAATATATGATGATAGGTTGGGTCCTATTTCAACTAAAAAGTAATTGGATTATTTTTATATGTCGTGATATTTTTAGGTGTAGAAATATTTACTTTTCTAACACATGTATCCAATGATTGGTTTTCTCAAATTTTCCAACAAGTTAATAATTAATTTTTTTACATTGGTATATAAATAATGTGTTTCTAGCCAAATTGATTCTTATGATTAGAGTAATTACCCTTTTCAATTTTTTAATAATTTCAGTCCATATTTTCATGATACATTTAATTTCAATGAAATTCCATGTTTTCATTATTGCATATATTTTTAATGTATCCCACACTTTTATATCATACTCATTTGTTATATTATTACTATTTTTTAATTTAATAAATTTCATAAATTTTATGATTTTTTAAATTTTTTACAATATTATGTTTCTCTAACATATTTTATGATTATTAAATATGAAATTATAAAATTTTATTTATATTTTTATGTCTTCTACGTGTTGTCCTTCATGTTAATGGACTGTAATATTATCAAATTTTCCCCGTAAAACATTTCAGAGTTAATACTTTTATTATGCTTCTAATACAATGGTTATGAAGATGATTATATAATTTGTGATTTCTAAAAGGGTATTGCAGAGTTTTATTATAGATAAATGGTTGAGATTATTGTGAAAAAAATGTTTATGAATCTAATATCTATGAAATTATACCTTTCGGTCGTTGGGTTGTGAAACTATTTGAGAGATGTGTTATATAAATCATGATATTGTTGTACTATCTATGATATATTTATTTTTATTTCAATGAACCAATATTTTATAAATTAAATTATATTATAAAATGAATAAGTTCCATATTTATGTTAAGTAATTATCAAAAACACAAGTAATGCTTTAGTTATATTAGACCATTATATTTCATATATAATAATATCTTAAGGGATGTTAAGAGTCATTATCATTGATAATATAGCCATGGGAAAATAATAATTTGATTCATATATATTATGGGTTATGATAAACTCTTATTTACATTGACAAATTAAGAGATGTCCTCAACCAATAGGACCATACCAAATAAAGTCCATATATCAGATCATTAAAGGGAGATAGAACCTTAAATATTTTCTATTCATAATACAAAATCCAAGATCCAAAAATTAAATAATTTGTGAAATAATTTATCATATAATTTCAAGGAAATTGAGATCATGACCCAACCCATTTTTACCAAACCTCCCAATCACAATATCATCATCGCACACCATACACTTTGGGAGTTTGATGTTGTATTGAGGGGTAATATATATATACTATAATAGTATGAATTTGTATATTTTAATTCCAACAAATTAATGAATATATTTATACCTTTTTTATTGTACTTTTTTAATTATTAATTACTCTGTTTGATAAAATTAGATTTTAATATGGCAAAACCTGAATTTTATTTCTAAGAAATATTTAATTTCAATTAAGATATTCTTTTGGTTGAATTCATAAATTTTTGAAATAAAATAAATATTAATAATATTTTTTAAATAAATATTATATATTGAATAAAAATTTTAATATAATTTTATGAAGTGGAAATGGAATTTCTGTAATGATTAGAGAACTCTTATTGTCAGAAACCCATTATTTCTCAATATATGGGGATTTTAATTTAAAATTGAAATATAAAATATTTAGATAAGTATATTTATAAAATAAATATTATTTTTGGAATCAAAACATAAAAATAATCTAACATTGTATTTTTAATAAATTTCCGATACAATTAAATTTTTGTGAAAATGACTAAATACGGTATAAATATACGGCATGTATTCTAACACCATAATGATCCAATAGTAATGTAATGTGTCCATAAAATTAATACAACAAAAAAGTATATATTTATTCTTTAATATATAGTTTTTTATATAATTATAATATTTTTTATAAATAAATTATGAATCCTTAAATACTTATATTATATTTTATGGTTCTAAAATCAATTATTTGTAAAAACGAGTCAAGTACACATCACAAAGGGTATTATTTTAAGATTATTAGTTAATGTAGCTATAAAATACTTAAATAAACTTTTATTTGTTAGAAACCATTGGAATAAAAAATAGAATGTTTCATGTTTTGGATTACATTATTGTATAGAGTCCAAAACCTATTTTTGAAAAATAATAATGAACTCCCCGCTCATTCCCTATATAAATACACCCAATATCCCAATATTATTCTCTAAAAAAATTATATCATTAATATAATCTTTTATTTAAACTCAATACCCCTTTCAATATCCCCCCATGTTTTCAAGAATCTCATACCAATCTTTTGGAAACACACTATCATGGTAAGGGATCCTCTCCTTCTCCTATTTATTCAAGAAACTTATTTATGTATTTCATTTTATATTCTCATTTATACTGATGGTATATTATTTTAAAGATAAATATTACTTGAGTTATTTTTTAAAAGTGAATATATAACACTATTTTAGCCCTCCCATAATTCATTATATATCCCATTATGCAGCTAAAATATTCTTGTGATTTTTCCATTCTAATCATTTATTTTAGCACCTTTTTTGTCTTATGAATTTTCATTCCCAATTTTTCATTTTTTGTTATGTTATTAAATACCCTTATTACCTCTCTTATTATGTAAATGTAATGAGATACCTTTTTTACACTCATTAATTCCTCCCATGATTCATTATATACCCTCGTTATGCTGCATAAATTATCTTGCAATTGTTTCTTGCAAAACTTTTATTCAAGAATTATTTTTTCCCTTTTCCTTTTAATTAAAAATTGTTCATATAAAATTATTATTTTTAAATAGACCTACCTCTAGAATTATGATTTATATCTGATTAGAGACCCCTTCCACACTCATTAACCCCTCTCCTGATTTATTATTTACCTCTATTAGGCTGTTGAAATTATTATGTGATTTTACATGCTAAAAAATTATATTATGAAGACCATCACCATTTATACTCAAGGGTATTAAACTATATATAAATATACTTATTTTATTAGTGCATTAAATGTATTTATACTAAACTACTTAATTTTGGGACTAATTATAATGAAAAATGATCCAATATTTGATGATATATGTGGAACACTTATACATGTACTTGATATTAAAGTTATGGGCATGCCCTTATTTATATATCACTCTAAAAAATTGGGTAATGTTTTAGTATCATAAGAAAAAATGTATGTGTTTATAGATTAAACCTAATACATTATTGGAATTTCGCTAATGTGCATTATAGATATCCTCTTTCTAATGTAGGCGCCAATGTTTTCCCGTGCAGTTTTTATTGAGAAATGGAATTTTAGAAGAACGTGAAGAATGTTAATAATAATTTTTTAATCCATGTATCATGTTGATGTTATATGTACATAAACTCCCGAATTTACTATGATTTTTGATCTTATAGGTTGTATGAAGTGTCCTTTGATGTAATAAATCATGAAATAATGTGTATTAATGAAAATGGATGCAAAAATTGGTATCAAAGAAAAGTATAGTTATCTTTGGGATTAGGAATATAAAACACTATATAAATACATATGGAAAATACCAAACATAGTAAAACAACCATAAATTTTGGTAATATATAGATTATGTGTTTTAGATGAAAATTTATAACTTTATCGACATTACAAGTTGATGTAGCTATGACATTGAGATACCTAGTGGTGATAAAATAAAAAAGTTCTAATTTATATGGACTCAATAATCTCTTTGTGCACAACAACAAGCCTTATAGATCAACTATATAAGGCCCCAAACATAAACCTTACTTAATATTGAGTTATTACAAGATTACACATTGAGGATCTTTTCAGGTTTCGAGTTTTAGAGAATTAGATCATAAAACATGCATTACATTCCACATATAAACAAAGTGGTTACATAAAGGATAGTATTAATTTTTCCCATCAACGGAAACATATTTAAAATAAAACATGGATTATTTCTTGACACCTCCTTGACACTATAATCATATCACGTACCCGTCCCTTGACCTGTGAAAAACATTTCAAAAACTTGGGATGAGCATAAAAAACTCAGTAAGGGATATAAAAATATGGAAAGGAAACATGAGTACATGTATACATAAGAATTAAATTATTATTTACCCATAAAACATGAGCACTTTAACATACCTCATAAAAATCATGAATAATTCATAGAAATCATAAGACATAAAGGTAACTTGAGGCATTCATAACATTATTACATAGGGAGTAACCCTCTTGGTTACGTTTGGAATACCCATCACAATATATTCCCTAAATCTCTTCGGATAAACCTTAATGTTTAACCCCTTCATGTTACCCAATGCATTGGAGAGTTATATCTGGCTCACCCGCCCTTAGTTTATCACGGAACCACCCGTTTTCATAATAATGCCCAAGAACCATAACATAAACATATCACATAAAACATGTATAAAGGAAACATAAAATTTCCACATTTCAATCCCAATATAACATTTTAGGATATTGAAATAATGAATCCATTCAAAAACCCCATTTTCAAAACCATTTAAAACATTTAATAAAGAGATTTTTGAATCAAAGTGTCCCGTACCACCTTGAAGATTTTAACATTTTAAACCATTAATATCCATATAAATATATCCTTAAAACCATTTTGAAAACATGGATATTAATAAGAAAAAATCATTAAAACATTTAAAGTGATATTTTGGTTAAAGGGTTTTTACCAAAATTAGAGACACTTGAATACAATAATTGAGGAATAATATTTAATCAGAACTTTATAATATCATGAGAATAAATGTAATCATGATATAATATTCCAAAGGACAGTATATACACCATATAAGAGTTAATTGGTGCATAACAACAATGAAGTCTCAATAGAAATGTAAAATGAGATGAAATCCCCTGTAAAGAAGGTGCCCTTAAATTAAGGATAAATCAATCACATAATTATGTGTCAAAAATATAAATACACCCAATATAAGTGGATATTAAGTGTAATAAAATCAAAGGTCATTCACACATATTCAAAAGAGGACATATTCAATAACTACATGTTGAAACCAACGAAATCGAAATTGGGTTAAAAAGTTCCCTTGGTAAAATTCGACAGCCTAATGGCGTCACTTTAAAATTCAGAAAGTGAGTTGATGAGAGATAAAAAGGGTATATTATCACTTGGACATAAAATTTACATCAATAAGGATATAGAAGAACATATCCCAAAATTACAATATTTAAATTAAAAGACCCAACAAAATAATTCTTTTAAAAAGAGGAGGGTGAAAAGTTCCCTTACCGAGTCAGGTATCTTTCGAAGCATACACCCCATGAAAGAAGGACAATACAACATTGATGTAAATACTCATATATGAAAGTATATTACACAAAGAGTAGAATAATGGTCAGTACATATACCACTCAAAGGAAATGGTGGTAAAAGTAGCATAAATCTCATGGGGATAAAAGTGAGATGAAAAATCACTTACAAAAACTCGGCAGCCGAACGACGGCACTTAAAACATCCAAAAAAGGATTTATGAGGTCAAATAAGGTCTCTAATCATAATTAAAATAAAATTTAAAGATATAGGAATATAAAAGAACATCCCCCATTATAACAAATAGGATCTTAAAATAAGTGACATAAACGAGAGTACTTAAAAAGAAAGAGAGAGGATAGATCTCTTACGAAAATTCGGCAGCATAACAGCGCCACTCAAAACTTCCTAAATGGATTGATGAGAGAAAATAGGGTCTCTCATAATATGAAAATAAAAAGTATAGTAGGAGTGATATAAAATAACCTCCCAATCATAAGAAAGATGAGCTTAAAAGGAATGACATAAAAGAGTGTACTTAAAAAGAAAGAGAGGGGTAGGATCCCTTACCTCGGGTCCGACTTGACTCGATCATTCTTTATCGTCCTGAATAATAAACTTGAGTTAATTTATACTTTCCTAAGAACCTTTTTCATGTTCATTATTCCTTTTATATCACTTATTTACATGTTATTAACATTATGTAATCATTTAAGTTAATAATGTTTGTTTTGTCGATATTTGGTTCTTAAGTCGAAAGTGGACTTCTTACAATTACATGTTGTTCATGTGGTCAAAGGTTCATTATATCCAGAATGATATTCATGATTTGGATATCATATATATCATATATATCCAGAATATACATGTCTTTATAATATTATATAATCATTTAGAGGTAAGAAATGAAATTCACTGTTCATGGGGACGGTAAGCCGTACGTACGCATGAACGCTACTTTCATTTCTATGTCATATTAATGGAATTAAAACTAAATGATATGAATGTATATTTTAATTCAAGAATTATATTCATAATTTATATGTAACATACATCATATATAGTAACTTTAAATTCATCCTTTATACATCCCACATATGGCATTAATGAATCAAATCACTTTGAGGGGGTGGTAGTCCGCACTTCCTAAAATGAAATTATCGTGTTTACCCACAATGGAAACCATAAAGGTATTCCACAAAAGAAAAATACAGAAGCTTAAGTTAAACATAAACATATTATATATCATATATAAATATTGTGACATCTTAATGGCCACCTTTTAAGGTGTTATATGAGTGTTGAACAATCATCGTTTCATGAGGCAGAAATCTGCCAACCACAGAAACAGTATGATCTTTAACCATATGATGTAGGTGTGTGTAATTTTAGCTCGAATTCATATTATAAAAACATCCTAGTATATTGAATATACTGGATTTGTTACAAAAAAAATGAATAAAAAGAGTTTAGGGGGTTGGAGAAGCAAAATAAAACAAAAGAACACAAGTGAAGACATTACCTTAAAATCGGGTATATCTTATTGATTTGTGATAAAAGGCTTCGTTGGGAAGACTTATGCCCAAATTGAGGCTTCTAGGAGTAATATAGGGATGTGGAGAGGAAAACTGATCAGGTTTTGGCCGAGACAAAGGCTTGAGAGGTGTGGGTAAGGTGGTAGAGGTGGGGGCCTTTTATAAGAGCAGAGGAGGGACACTCTTGTAAAGTTACAAAATGTTACTTTATTTTCAAAGGAGTTTCGGATTTTAAAGGTCCCACATTGATGTATTTAAAGGATAAGGTGGTGAGGGTTCGAAATATACTCATCCAATAAACTTTTGACAAGTTTATGTTATAGTTTTAACATTATCTTTTCATTTTATTTAAATCCTTTATTAATGAGGTAATCGCTCCATCATCATGATGTCATAAATAATTTAATTTATTTAATGTCTAAAAATTAAAAAAAAATATCATGATTTAGGAAATATTTTTATATTTATAATGAATACTTATAGTAAAAAATATGTATTGTATAACATCATTTAAAATTTGTTTTAGTGAAATATCTCATGCTTGTGACATTTTTAATTTAACTTTAAATAAAAAGTTATTTATGTCATTTTCCAACCAAAGTGGCTCCATGGGGTCCCCATGTTGACCCATGGATTGTATTGGTCTGACATGACACATCCAATGCGTGTAAGACATGTGTATAGGTCATTTCACATTATTAAAACATTAATTTTTCCTTAAATTGCATTAATTACCTCTAATCGCAATTAAGAACATAAAAGTTATTACTCACCAAAAAAATTATTTTAATCCCATTGAACAGAATTTTACTTTCTAATGACAACCATGTATGTCGGATTTTTGAAATTCAAAACACAGAGGTGGAAAAGTTTCATTTAAACAAAAAATCAGTTTCTTTAACTACCACTTAGTGGTTTCGCTATTCACCAAAAATTGACATTTTTCAGAAAAATAACAAAAATTCACCCTAAGCTATATTTGATATTACGAATTAAAAAATGAAGTCTATTTTACAAAATTCAAAATATATATGTTTCAATAATTAATTTAATAATTAATTCCTACTGTCAAAACAAATATCGTGTTTTTAAGAAACAATAAGTATAAAAAGATTGACTCTAGTTTAAGTCCAATTTCAAGATGAAATTAATTCCAACGACCACTATTGGATTAAATGGTAAAAATATATTATAATTGAACTTTAAAACCAATTAAAAAGATAATATAATCATATAAATAAATTAGATTAAAAAAGGTTTTGAATTAAAATACAACAGTTTTCACTGTTCATTAAAAAATGAACATTATCGGAAAAATACCAAAAATTTACACAATGTAAATTTTGATGTCCCGATTCTAAAGAAGAATTTTATTTTGTCAAATATAACACATAAAATTTTCAGAAAGTGGATTTAAAAGAGGTTCACCATCAAAAGGCAGTTAATCGACCTTTTAAAGAATATAAGAATGTTTATGCATAAAAATTGGATTCATTCACATTTTTAATCCTCTAACATTTATTGTAAAAAGTAAAAATATTTGACAAACATATATAATCATTTTTTAGTTATTTCTGTTCATTACCTCCATTACAACGGCTAGGCGTTAACTACCATTTAAGATAATATTATTTTATTATTAGAGTGAAACGTATGATTTCAAAGGAACTCGTTGATGTGTATTGGGTAAGCCATCGAGCATAGCATTCCCTTTAAATTAAAATTGAAATTTTATTCAAAAATAGGTATAAATATAAAAATTTCATATTCTTTATTTACCTGGGGTGTTACATTCTTCCACCCTTTTGGGAATTGCGTCCTCGAAATTTCAAAATTGGGCTCAGAAACATCCTTGAAAGTCCCACATCGGAACAAGAGTCGGTAAAACAATCACTTTAAAATAATGGGAGAGAAGTACAAATGTCACCCAAGTTAACCCATACTAGGATTCCAAGTATGAAAAATATGGCTATGGAGGAGAAAACAAAGGGTCATGTTCTGATGGAGAGTGATAATAAACATGTCTAGGAGAAAGTTAACCATATGAAAATCTCAAACTTGTGATGGGTTAAACGGTATTGGATTCCCCAGTAGGAAAAGTTAATGGACAACATTTTTTTCAGTTACTTTTCATTGAGGAATTTATTTTTGAGCTTAACTAAACCATAAGGAAACGGACTTACCTGTCATGTTGAATTTCAAATTTAACTATATTTCTTACACGAACTCATATTTTCTCCAAAAGAGGAGTATTTAGGATGACTTGTTTACATTAAGAGAGCTTAAATCAACTTCTAGAGAATCACCTAACCCAAAAAAGAGAACTATATACTTACCAAGTCTTTAGACATTAACCAAAAAAAACCAAAAAGGTTAGTACAAGATCAGATAATCCAGAAAAGGATAACCCTCTATAAAAAGAAAATCTATTCTTAATCTCCAAAATTTGTCCAACAAAACCCAAAGTTCAACGAGGACCATTTGATAAAAAATTTGTCCATAAAATTCTTCAAAGTAAACCAAAATAAGATTGAAACCCAAATATTTGAAGGATTTAGTCACATAGTCTTCCAAGTTACAAATTAACTTTTATCTCCAAATAACATCTGTTGATCTCAAATTATCATATTGAAAAGTAATTAACCTAATCACATATCCTCGATGATAGGTTAATCATTTCCATAGATAACCCAAAATAAACTTACTCTGGATTCCTAAAATCATCTAACTAAAATGAATTAGTCAAACTAACTAGGGACTTCACGTAGTCCAGTGGTAGGAGATAAATACCAGTATCACTTTGGTTGTGGGTTCGATTCCCGCAGCTTTGTCCGACCCGATGGGTTGTCACACGGTCTGCATGTTGTCCTTTTTCCAAAACTATATAATTCTTAAAACATTCCCCAAAATGAGATAAAATCTTCAAAAATGATCATAACATATTATAACCTCATGTTTATCTCATGCCTTTCATTTTCCATCATAACATATAATATCCGATAATTACCTCAAATGTAAGTATCATATAAACTCTAATGGTTACCTTTATAATTATTACCCAAACTTCCACATCGATTGGTCATCTCATACATGATGCATTACAGATCATACCATGGTTCAAGTGGTTGATCGTGACCCCTTGATTGTTGGTTTAGAACAACCACGAGTTTCCTCATTGAATCCCCCATATTATCTAGTATCTTAATCAGAGAACCACCACGGTTTCCTTCAAACCTGTTGTCTCTTTGGTGCCTGCTAGATCCATCCATTCACTAAAAACAGAAATTTCAGTGTGAGTATATCAACAAAACCATCATGTACTAATGAGGAAGGTAAACACTAAGATATACTTACTCATTCACTTTATCTAAAACTAGGGCTCTTTCTAAAATCCTAACCATTATGGTAATGTCACTTGTGCTTAGAGAATACCCTAACCTCTAAAGTTATATAAACCGACCACTGATACCAACTATAAGGCCCCAGCCTTAAACCTTACTTAATCTTGAGTTATTACAAGATTACACATTGAGGATCTTTTCAGGTTTAGAGTTTTAGAGAATTAGATCATAAAACTTACATTACATTCCACATTTAAACAAAGTGGTTACATAAACGATAGTATTCATTTTTCCCATCAACGGAAACATATTTAAAATAAAACATGGATTCTTTCTTGACAGTTCCTTGACACTATCATCATATCATGTACCCTTCCCTTGACCTGTGAAAAACATTTCAAAAACTTGGGATGAGCATAAAAAAATCAGTAAGGGATATAAAAATATGGAAAGGAAACATGAGTAAATGTATACATAAGAATAAAATCATACTTTACCCATAAAACATAAGCACTTTAACATACCTCATAAAAATCATGAATAAATCAAAGAAATCATAAGAAATAAAGGTAACATGAGGCATTCATAACATTATTACGTAGGGAGTAACCCTCTTGGTTACGTTTGGAATACCCATCACAGTATATTCCCTAAATCTCTTCGGAGAAACCTTAACGTGTAACCCCTTCGCGTTACCCAATGCATTAGAGAGCAATATCGGGCTCACCCGCCCTTAGTTTATCACGGAACCACCCGTTTTCATAACAATGCCCAAGAACCATAACATAAATGTATCACATAAAACATGCATAAAGGAAACATAACATTTCCACATTTCAATCAAAATATAACATTTTAGGATATTGAAATAATGAATCCATTAAAAAATAACCATTTTCAAAACCACTTAAAACATTTAATAAAGAGATTTATGAATCAATGTGTCCCATACCACCTTGAAGCTTTTAAAATTTTAAACCATTAATATCCATATAAATAAATCCTTAAAACCATTTTGAAAACATGGATATTAATAAGAAAAAATCATTAAAACATTTAAAGCGATATTTTGGTTAATGGTTTTTACCAAAATTAGAGACACTTGAATACAATAATTGAGGAATAAAATTTAATCAGAACTTTATAATACCATGATACTAAATGGATTCATGATATAATATTCCAAGGGATAGTATATACGCCATATAAGAATGAATTGGTGCATAACAACAATGAAGTCTCAATAGAAATGTAAAATGAGATGAAATCCCCTGTAAAGAAGGTACCCATAAATTAAGGATAAATCAATCTCATAATTATGTGTGACAAATATAAAAACACCCAATATAAGTGGATATTTAGTGTAAAATAATCAAATTTCATTCAAAAATATTCAAAGGAGGATAGATTCAATAACTACATGTTGAACACAAAGAAATCGAAATTGAGTTAAGAAGTTCCCTTGGTAAAATTTGACAGCCTAACGACGTCACTTTAAATTTCATAAAATGAGTTGATGAGAGCTAAAAAGGGTATCTCATCACTTGGAAATAAAATTACATCAATAAGGATATATAAGAACATATCCCAACATTACAATATGTAAATTAAAAGACCCAACAAAATAAGTCGTTTAAAAAGAGGAGGGTGAAAAGTTCCTTTACCGACTCAGGTATCTTTCGAAGCATACACCCCATGAAAGAAGGACAATAAAACATTGATGTAAATACTCATAAATGAAATTATATTACACAAAGAGTAGAATAATGTGAAGTACATATACCACTCAAAGGAAATGGTGGTAAAAGTAGCATAAATCTCACGGGGATAAAAGTGAGATGAAAAATCCCTTACAAAAATTCGGCAGCCGAACGACGCCACTTAAAACTTACAAAAATGGATTTATGAGGTCAAATAGGGTCTATCATCATAAATAAAATAAAACATATATAAATAGGAATATAAAATAACATCCCCCATTATAAAAAATAGGAGCTTAAAAGAAGTGACATAAAGGAGAGAACTTAAAAAGAAAGAGAGAGGTTAGATCTCTTACGAAAATTCGGTAGCCTAACGGCGCCACTCAAAACATCCAAAATGGTTTGATGAGAGAAAATAGGGTCTCTCATAATATAAACCTAAAAATTACAGTAGGATTAATATAAAATAACTTCCCAATCATAAGAAATATGAGCTTAAAAGAAATGAAATAAACGAGTGTACTTAAAAAGAAAGAGAGGGGTAGGATCCCTTACCTTGGGTCTGACTTGACTCGATCATTCTTTAACATACTGAATAATAAACTTGAGTTAATTTATACATTATTAAGAACATTTTTGAACTTCATTATTCATTTTATATAACTTATTTTCATGTTATAAACATGATGTAATCATTTAAGTTAATAATGTTTGTTTTGTCGATATTTGGTTCTTAAGTCGAAAGTGGACTTCTTACAATTAGATGTTGTTTGTGTGGTCAAAGGTTCATTGTATCCAGAATGATATTCATGATTTGGATATCATATATATAATATATATCCAGAATATACATGTATTTATAATATTACATAATCATTTAGAGGTAAGAAATGAAATGCACCGTTCATGGAGACGGTAAGCCGTACGTACGCTTGAACGCTACTTTCATTTCTATGTCATATTAATGGAATTAAAACTAAATGAGAGGTATGTATATTTTAATTCCAGAATTATATTCATCATTTATATGTATCATACATCATATATAATAACTTTAAATACATCCTTTATACATCCCACATATGGCATTAACGAATCAAATCACTTTGAGGGGGCTGTAGTCCGCACATCCTAAAATGAAATTATCGTGTTTACCCACAATGGAAACCATAAATGTATGCAAAAAAAGAAAAATACAGAAGATTAAGTAAAACATAAACATATTATATATCATATATAAATTTAGTTACATCTTAATGGATACCTTTTAAGGTGTTATATGAGTGTTGAACAATCATTGTTTCGTGAGGCAGAAATTTTCCATCCACAGAAACAATATGTTTTTTAACCATTTGATGTAGGTGTGTGTAAGTGTAGCTAGAATTATTATTATAAAAACATCCTTGTATATTTAAGATACTGGAGTTGTTACAAATGAAATGAATAAAAAGAGTTTAGGGGGTTGGAGAAGCAAAATAAAACAAAAGAACACAAGTGAAGACATTACCTTAAAATCGGGTAACTCTTTTTGATTTGAGATCAAAGGCTTCGTTGGGAAGACTTATGCCCAATGTGAGGATTCTAGGAGTAATATAGGGATGTGGAGAGGAAAAATGAGCAGGGTTTGTCCGATCCAAAGGCTTGAGAGGTGTGGGTAAGGTGGTAGAGGTGGGGGCCTTTTATTAGAGGAGAGGAGGGACACTCTTGTAATGTTACAAAATTTTACTTTATTTTCAAATGAGTTTCGGATTTTAAAGGTCACACATTGATGTATTTATGGGATAAGGTGGTAAGGGTTCGAAATATACTCATCCAATAGGTTTTTGACAAGTGTATGTTATAGTTTTAACATTATCTTTTCATTTTATTTAAATCCTTTGTTAATGAGGTAATCGATGCATCATCATGATGTCATAAATAATTTAATTTATTTAATGTCTAAAAATTATAAAAAAATATCATGATTTAGGAAATATTTTTATATTTATAATGAATATTTATCATCAAAAATATGACTTGTATAACCCCATTTAAAAATTGTTTTAGTAAAACATCACATGCTTGTGACATTTTTATTTTAACTTTAAATAAAAAGTTATTTTTGTCATTTTCCATCCAAAGTGTCTCCATGGGGTCCCCAAGTTGACACATGTATTGTCTTGGTCGGCCATGACACATCCAAGGAGAGTAGGAAATGTGTCTAGGTCATTTCACATTATTAAAACTTTATTTTTCCTTAAATTACACTAATTACCTCTAATCGCGATTAAGAACATAAAAGTTATTATTCACCAAAAAATTATTTTAATCCCATTGAACCACATTTTACTTCCTAATTCCAAACATGTATGTCTGATTTTTAAAATTCAAAACACAGAGGTGGAAAAGTTCTATTTAAATGAAAAATTAGTTTCTTTAACTACCACTTAGTGGTTTCACTATTCATCAAAAATTGAAGTTTTTTAGAAAAATACCAAAAATTCACCCTAAGCTATATTTGATATTACGAATTCAAAAATGAAGTCTATTTTACAGAATTCAAAATATATAAGTTTCATTAATTAATTTAATAATTAATTCCCACTGTCAAAACAAATATCATGTTTTTCTGAAACAATAAGTATCAAAAGATTGACTCTAGTTTAAGTCCAATTTCAAGATGAAATTAATTCCAATGACCACTATTGGATTAAATGGTAAAAATATATTCTAATTGAACTTTAAAACCAATTCAAAAGATAATCTAATCATATAAATAAATTAGATTAAAATGAGGTTTTGAATTAAAATACAACATTTTTCACTATTCATTAAAAAACGAATTTTATCAGAAAAATATCAAAAATTTACACAATGTAAATTTTGATGTCTCGATTCTAAAGAAGAATTTTATTTTGTAAAATATAACACATAAAATTTTCAAAAAGTGGATTTAAAAGTGGTTCTCCATCGAAAGGTGGTTAATAAACCTTTTAATGAATATTAGAATGTTTATGCTTAAAAATTGGATTTATTCACATTTTTAATCTTTTAAATTTTTTTGTAAAAAGTAAAAATATTTGAAAAAAATATATAATCATTTTGTAGTTAGTTCTATTCATTCCCTCCATTACAATGTCTAGGCGTTAACTACCATTTAAGATAATATTATTTTATTATTAGAGTTCAACGTAAGATTTCAAAGGAACTCGTTGTTGTGTATTGGGTAAGCCATCGAGCATAGCGTTCCCTCTAAATTAATATTGACATTTTATTCACAAATAGGGATAAATATAAAAATGTAATATTCTTTTTCTACCTAGGGTGTTACAAACTAGTTTGACACTCATGGGGGATATGATTTATTATATTCACAAGATCATTAAAGAAAATTAGTAAAAGAATAAAAATGGACATAATGTTTTATATTATGAAATATATTATAGATAACATAGATTTAAGAGTAGAAATTCATTGGTTATGGAATATATATTATTTATGAGTTATCCCTTTAATTTTCTAAGTTTTCATTTTATGTGATTAATAGTTTAAAAAATAAAATCAATAATTTTACCTTTATTCTATTCAATAGATATAAGTAGGAGGAAATGAGTCAAGAACCAATGTATGAAGAAATGTAATTAATTTCAAAATGAGATTCCAAAAATGATGGGATCTCATGTAAGAAATCATGGGATTATGCCAAACCAGCTATCAAAAATCATGATTAACAACTATACTATAGAATAATTTCAAATGATGTTATACAGGAGGAGTATGATGTAAAAATAATGTTGATATGATAATAGTGATAATGTAAAGAAGACCAAATTTCATTTTTGTAAAATATTGGTAATGTGTCACCAAGGGAAATGTCATAATGGGATAGTGATATGTTTTAAATGTGAAAAAATAATGATGAAATTATCCAAGTTACATGAGAATGTTAATAATGTGATGGATGTGAATTAATTTTAACATAAGTTACAAATTTGGAGAATATGGACATTATTCATACCAATTATCTTTTCCAAGGGATGACAAGCACGGCAAACCCCAAAAAATCCAAAACTAAGGGAATAAAGAATGTCCTATGATGAGATGTATCATGATAAATTAATTACATGTATCCTCCACTCCATAGTTTTTAGGTTATGTTTTATTTAAATTCATTACATATTAGCATATTGTGTATGATTTATAGAAATATTTTGTAACTGCTAGAAATGTCTTGATATCCCATGGAAAAAACTTCTATGATTATTATATCATATTTTGATGTTTGTGGGAATGTTCATCTCTAATTTTCTCCCCCATTAGTATTATTTTATTTTATCCTATTTATACAATGGATTTAATTTTATATATCCAATATAAATAGTTGGGAGACAAGAATTACCCTCCATACTAAAAATTTCCTCATTATATATAATGGTGAAGAGAGGCCGATGGATCATATTTAATACAAATATCACAATAATGGATATTATTTCATTGCGAGATAATTGTATATTTCTCAAATTATTGAGATTAATAAGAATATTATCCTTGAATATATTTATATTGTGAAGGAATACACTAATGTAGTTCCTAAATAATTTCATGGTTTTTCTTTTAAGTGAGAGGGTGAATTTTTAACAAGATTATACCTGAGGATTTTTCAAAATCCAAGACTCTATATAGAATGGATATTTTTTGAACTTTTTTAGCTGAAAAGGAAACCTTAGGATAATATAAATAAGATGTTCATACATCCAAATTCTTTACCAGGGGGTGAACCATTCTTTATATTTAAGAAGAATGATGGGTTAATATTCCTCTATAATGATTATCATGGGCTCAATAAGGTCTCTAAAAGTAATAAGTATCGTATGAAATATATTTATTAATTTTTTGGTCAACCACATGGATCCCATTAGGTTTCAAGGTTAGATATTTCATTGATATATTACCAAGAAATGGTGAAGAATGGGGGTATCCCCAAAAGTTCTTTTTATTTTGTAAAATGTATAGACACTATGAGTTCATTTATTTTCACATTTAGACTCACTATTGATTCAAAAAAATTCAAGGATTTTATGAATAGAATCCTCAGGGATTAACTCAATAAATTGTTTGTAGTCCTCATTGATGATATTCTTATCAACTCTAAATGGAAGCTAGAAGATGAGGAACATTTGAATACTATACAGATGATCTTCTGCAATGAAATTGTATATGAAAAGTAAACAAAATGAGAGTTTTATTTTTAAAAAGTATCATTTATAGAGAATTTAATCTCTATAAAAGGGTTATATATGGATTCATATAAAATTGAGATGATATAAGGGTGGATTAGACAAACCATTGTGATAGAAATTGATAGTTTCTATGGATTAATTGTGTATTGTCATTGATTTATCTGAAACACCTCACAAAATTAAATCCACCAAAACAAGATAATGTAGAAAGGTGTCACCTTTGTTTGAAATACTAAATGCGAGGATAGAATTATGGAGATAAATAAGAGTCTAATAAATAAACTTGTTCTCAAATTACCCACCAGTGTTGAAATACTTATGATCTAAATTGATGCAGACCACAAGGAATTGGGTTATGCACTCATGAAAAATGAAAAATGGATATTCTATTCTTCCAACCATCTAAACATCCATGAGAATAAAAAACCAACTCATGATATAGAATTTCATTTAGTGATCGTAATGTTAATGATATGGTGATATTATCTCTATGGAGATAAATATAATACATATATTGAAAATAAAAGATTAAATTATATATTCACAAATGGAGAATAATATTTTCCAATTGAGGTGGTAAGATATGATAAATTATTATTATATTTCAATCAATTACAATCATTGTTAGGTGAATAAAGTGGTATATTCTATGATTCAATAGGATCCCAAACTATATCCATGATGAGTATTTCAAGGGATACAATATTTATGGGCATGAAAAGTATGGACATGGGAATAATAAATATACATTTATCTTGCGTTTCTCAAATAATTTCTAAACCATTAATTCCTGGAAAAATTAGGTAATATAAAAATGATGATGAGTTGTTATTGAATAAAGTAGTAAATATTCTAGATTTTATCTTTAATTAAAATAGAGATAAAAGGTTTGTAAATCAGATACATATAGCATCCAAACTAGAACCAAAGAGGGTACGTTGGGATGGTGTGCATATATCATTATTATCTATTCATCCAGGAAGAACTAATATATATATATATATATATATATATATATTTTAATAAACATTTTTAGTCGAATTACATGAATAGATATATTTTGGAGTCTGAATATTGATACCTAGAATTCCATCAAGTCATGTTAGAATGAATGAAGTATAAGGGTATGATGAATCCATTTCACATTCTAGTACAGAAATGGGAAAACATAGAAATTGATTTTTTATTTGGACTCCCATAACACCTAAAGGTAATAAATCAATATGAGTGGTTTTCAATAACCATAGAAATTAAGTGTATTTAATTTCTATTGAAGAAGATTTATCACTTGACCAAATTCATATGATATATATAATAGAACTGGAAGGACTACATGGAGGTACACTCTCCAATATATCAGATAAATATCCTTGGTATACCTCTTGGTTTTTGATAATCCATTAGCAAGTATTGAATAAAGAATTGATACTATACACTAATTATCACACCCATATAGATATATAGACCCATTAAAACTCTAGGGGATATGTTGAGATCATGATTATTCATTTATAAGAATGATGAGATCATCACCTTTCCCAATTGTAGTTCTCATAGTACAAAAATTTCTATTATAACATTCAACTGTAACCTTGTAGGTATCTATAAGGGAAGAGGCATTAGACTCTGACGTGATGGGTTGATGTTGGAGAGTAAAATTTTATGGGACATGATATTGTCCAATATATGATATAAAATGTTCATACCAATAATCATCACATGAAATATGCATATTAATGAATGAAAATATATGAGGAAAATCATCTATTGGACCAAGAGTTTGAGGTTGTTGATAAATATTTTCTTTTGATATTTATATGGAAGATATTCATGATGTTTGGGAAGAAGAGAAATATTAGTCCTAGATACATTTCCACATTGATCCGTCATAACATCAGAGTCGTAACAACAGAGTCATTAACGTGATGTTTTCATTGACGTGATGGGTTGATGTTTGAGATCCGTCATAACATCAGAGTCGTGGCCTATCGACTATCACCCCCACCTAAGCTATCTCAATTACTTGATGTGTTCTATATATCTCTGTTATGGATGTACACACCAGAACCCTCATATATTCTAAAACTGGAGATGATACCATTACAAAATGATCTTTCATATGTGGTGTATCCCATAAACATCATAGATCATATAGAAAAAGTAATATGAACCAAGAGAACAATCCTGGTCAAAGTGTTTTCACTGAACAACAAGTTTGAGGAAGTGACATGGGAAGCAGATGATGAGATGAAACAAAAATACCTTAATATTTTTTAGTGTATGAAATAAAAATTATATGGGTGGAATTTATTATGGTGGTAATAATGTAACCACCTAGGATTTTACAAATAAATTTCTATTTTTAAATGAATAAGTGCTTATATAATGTAAATATTGAATACATAGACACTAATTTATGTATATTAGACCCTTATAGTATATATCCAATCAAATTAAAAATAAAATTAAACACCATAACTATTGTAAATATATCCAATGAACTATGATCACATTATTATTAAATATTACGTTTTACGATTAAGTCATATTGATACATATAAAAGAAGTGATGGTCTTGACTAGTAGGACCATAAAACTAAAAATTATATTTATCAATTCATACAAGGACGATATCATATATCATCCTTTAATTTGGTCAATCCCTAGTTGAGATCCACTCAATAAATCATGAGAAAAACCATTTATAGGAAAATATCAAGCTCATCGAGATCACAACCCAAGCTAGGTTTTCCAAACTACCCCAAGAGAATATCACCATCATACACCTTACCCTTGGGGAGTTATATAGTGTAAAAAAGGTTATACATATCCTAATAAATAGTATGAATATTTATATTTTATTTAAATTTATTTATATTTTATATTTATTAATTATTTTTTTACTTTATAAATGATTATGTATTGAGTTTTGACAAAATATAGGTTTTAATTTGACCAAACTCAAATTGTATTCTTGGCCAATATGAAATTAATATTTAATAAATTCCTTTTGATAAATTAAATAATTTTATAAATTAAATATAATTTAATAAAATATTTTTATTAAATAGTATAACTTAAAAAAATTATAATATAATTTTAAAAACTGAAAATGTAATTTTAATTGGGGTTAAAAACCTCTTATAATAAAAAACAATCATTTTTAAATGAAAATAGTTATTACATTAAAATAATTAATTCTAATATTTATAAAATTAATTTTAAAAATAATTATAATATTTGGATTCATCAGCTCTAAATTATCCAATGGTTAATTTTTTATAATTTTCTGAGATAGTCGAATTATCATTAAAAATAATTAAATATGGTATACATATATCATATGAATTAAGATATTATAATTAACCAAAAGTTATGTAATATTTGGTATAAATGGTATATTTAACCAAATAAATATATCCCCTTTAACGTAATATGTTTTTGAGGTTATTTGAATAATTTTCTAAACCCTTTATGAATCATCCAAAACCTATATTATATTTTAAGGTTTTAAAATTAGTTATTTGTAAACTTGAATCACTTCAACATTAGAAAGAATATTTATTTAATGATATCAATTCATGGAATTATTAAATAACTAAAATTATTAATATTTTGAAGAAACCATGGGAAACAACCATTGGAAGGTTTTTGGTGTTTATTAATTTATTATATAGAGTCTAAAACTAAATCTTGGAGAATATTAAATTACTCCCAACTCTTTTCCTATTTAAAGACACCCCATGTCCCATTAATATTCACTAAAAACCATTTTATAGTGAATTTATTCTATAAAATACTTTCTATATACCTTAAAAGTTACCCCCACAATCTCAAGAATCTCCTCTGAAGCCTTTCGAAACACCCTCCCATCGTAAGGGGTCATCTACTTGTCCTCTATTTTAAAGAAACTTCTTTATGTAATGAATTTTTGCATCCAATTAATAATGGTGAGATATAATTTAACACATAAATATTTATTATCAAATTATTTCCATTTTATTAGATACAAATTTCACTATCATTAACCCCCCCTTCATTCATTGTGTACCCTCGTTATGATGCTAAAATTATCCTACCATTTATCCTTACAAAATATTTATTCAAGAACAATTTTTATAATATTCCATTTAATTAATTTTTTCTCATATTGGATTATGTTATTACATATCCCTCTTACTTTTCATATTATTTATATGCTATTATATACACCTTTAACTCTCACTATTCCCTCCCATGATTCATTATGTACCCTCATAATGTTTCTGAAACTATCCTATGATTTTTCCTTATCAATGTTTTATTTATTCACCCTTGTTGTCTTGTTACTTATAATCCCCAATTTTTTTATTATGTTATAAAATAAACATATTAATGAAATAAATATTTCCAATTGATTATATACCCCTTTCACTCTCATTAATACCTCCCCAGATTCATTATATACCCCTATTATGCTGTAAAAAACTGTCTTGTGGGTTTTCTATATCAAACCTTTGTATTTGGAATGACATCTCTATATCCACCCAATGTTATTCACTAAAAAACCCATATCATTATTTTATTGGTTAAATCAATTAATTTTTTTGAAACTCCATATTCATGGTATTAACTGTGATAAAAAACGTCCCATTGTTGAATAATCTTTGTGCCACACTTAATACTGTACATGATATGAAAGTTATAAGTGCATTAGAAAATATATATAACTCTAATTAATTGGGTAATAATTTAGCCTCATAAAATATTTTGGGAATTTTTTCACCATTTTATTATTTCATGGTGGTTTTCCTTGACTTATTATTATGATTTCATTTTCAATGTTGTATCCACACTCTTGTGTTGACATTATGATATCATGTTTTATCAAGGCACGTTGTTCAAGAATTTTATTATAACTCCTTTTATGTCCCATTGAAATTCATATTTACTAACATTAAATACTTTCAAAAAGTTATGATTTGTTTATTCCCTTACTAGAATTTATACCCCACCCCTTTCTTATGAATTTCCTGACGTTATCCAGTGTATTTTTTGTTGAGCAATGGAATTTTAGAAGTGTTTTAAGAAATTTTTCAATATTTTTGTTATATCTATGTATCATTTTTATTTTAAATATACCTAATATCCCAAATACACTAGTATTTTAAATATTATGTGTTTTACTAATTATTATTTTATTTAATCAACCATTAAATATATTATACCAAAGACATCAATTTTCATGTTGTGTTTCTTTAGAAAACCTACTTAGAAGACAATAATTTCGATAAATTCATCTAAAATGACAAAAAAATTATCTAAAAACTAATATAATGAAGGATTTTACATAAACCAACATAAATTTGTAATGAAATCAATACACGAGAAAAAATTAAACAAAAAAAATATGGTTCTTCATAGGGTGAGAAATAATGTCATAGAAAGGGAGAAGTTGAGAAAATAGGTGAGAAATAATAAACATAGGATAATAAATTAAAATATGAGAATATCAATCCCAAAATCAGAGGGAGGGTTAGTGAAATATACGATGGGTAGGATGTAGTCTCACATTAATAGGGATCTCTATGAGGGAATCAAGTTGGTTCGACCAAGAGGGAATGTGGTGAGGCAATGAGGAAATAAAAATTTTAATGGTATAATAGAAAATTAAAAATTATTATTTCACTAGGTGATCCTAATGGTTTGTCTTTATGGTAATCCAAACCATATTCAAATTATTCATCCATTATTGAAGAGTATATAGAGGTTACATAGTTGGACCAAATAGTTTGAAATTCTGTGTTCTGACCATGTTGCATGTGTTTTCAATGATTGGGACACTTCTGCATGGCTTCCACATGATTTAAAATATTGACTAATACACCATGCATATAGTATAAAACATAATAATTCTCAAAAATGTCGATTTAATATTGACATGAAAATCACTAATAATCCCAAAGAAAATATATAAAAAAATTAAAAAAATAAAAATTAATTGTGGAGGAAAAATTTTCCAAATCATAAAACATTAATCCCATAGAGATATTTCAAATTTTGGAAATACTCAATGAGAAACATGAACAAAAATGGTAAAAATGAACCCAACGCTTCACCTAATAAATAACAGACATAATTAATAAAAACCTCTAAAACACTCCAAAATATACTAATATAAAAAACTATAATTTTCCCAAAAAACTACTATAATTGAATCACCATGTTACATCACCAAATTTACAAGTACCAGAAGAATATCAAGGAAGGGAAAACAATAGTAGGTCTCCCTAATATTTAATAATTTTCTTAAAACATATTCTCTCTATGGATAATATCCATACCCAAAAACTTAATTAAAACATAGAATTAAACACCAATGATACAATGAAACATAAAAAAAATCCACCAACCCTTTATAATTCCCTCAAAAGGAACATCCATGATCTATCAAAATAATTTATCGATCTCCAGATGAGTTTACGATTCTAATCACCCCAATAGAGCATGAATTTATGAATACCCTAAAACAATTCATGCCAATAACTACTAAGTTACTCAATGAGACCCTTGAAACACTAAATGAAATTGGTGGAGGTATCAGCTGTGATCATATACCATTAGAAAATAGTAAATAAATCCTTTGGATAGTGAAAAAGGGTAACCTGGGAATAGATAACCTAAACACCACTCATGTTGACCCCACAAAATTAGGTCTACTCTAATATATGTGTAAACTATACTGGTCCAACATCCTTTATAGTCACCCAAGGAATTCACCCAATACTATCCCATGAACAATGAAATGTAATGAAATCTCACTGAATTTATAGAAATAAAAACACTTAAAATATAAAACCACAACAATGAGGCAAAATTGAATCCTTAAACACCACTAGCCCAAAAACAATTGATAAGAGACATTATGAAACCCATCCAATCAGAAACAAAACATGACCAAATAGGTTGAAAAAAATAAAATTTGATATACTTGGACTAACATGCTTGAAGCATTTCTAAGTGGAATATATTAGAAAATATGACACATTTAATCACATCTAATGAAATTAACATTCATCTAAAATCACATTCCAAGGTAAAAATACAACATAAAGGAATAAATCATAGTCACACCATGAGAAAGTAAGAGAAAATTGAGAAAATTATAACCACCCCTTAAACTAGTTCAAAATCATAACATTAAATTATTATTTATTTAAGAATCATTTGAAAACCCCAATTAATAAATGCATGTTATTTAAAAAAATCATTCACCCAGTCTTAACATCAATCCAATTAATATCCATTTTGGGAAATCCCTTACCATGTTTCAAAGAATAACTTTAAAATAATTCCATTAATTGAAAATTATAATTATTATGTTCTAAAAAAACAACATTTAAATACCCACTATACATATTTCAATTTAAAATACTTAAAAAACAAGTTAAGAAATACATTTAGAATATCAAAGTCCCATTTGAAATTTCAAACACAAAATAAATTCTGCTATAAACCCACCATTATTTTTACAAAAAAACAAATCCAAAACCATTAAATCACATAACACCAAAGTATTTTATTGAGTGACTATATTTTGTACATTAATTACACATATAATGTAGTAAACCATGTTCAAATCATGAAACCAACACAGAGATTCATATCAAACAAATAAATAATGCTCTAAAAGGGTTTCTAGGCCATACAATATGACCATGAGATATAATTTCACCTTTATTTTAATCCCTCAAAAAACATAAATTTACAATAAAGAATAAAATTAAAACCCAAAATAAAAAAATAAATCTAGAAAAACCATGGGCGATAATGTATATTTATTAGTGGTGGTGATCAATTATCCACCTATAAACCACAGAATGATCCCAAATGATCATAATCTAGTAAAATTGAAATTAAAATTGTCAATTGGAACATAGAAAGAAGAGTTCACTTATGAACCTAGGCTATAATACCAATTTTTACCAACCATCCTAAGATATCCATCATCGGATGCCTGAGCTGACCCAAGAAATCACCAAGGAAGATTCCTAGTCACCAAGATCTAGAGAAAGGTTCCAGGGGAATCAAAAAAATATATCTTAGGGATCATTTATTCGAAATACATTATTTAAATAATTATGGGAAAATAGGAATGTGGACTTTGTAATTTTGAGGTCCATGTATAAGTAAAAACAATTAATATATTATTAAATTAATAGAATAATTAAATATAAAGCATCAAAAATATTCCATCAACACACCCCTACCCCCTCCATAGAAATAACAACCACTAGTCTCCCTAGTTTCCATATATATAATGTGAATCCAACAATAACTGTAACCTAACTTAGTGAAAGGAATATTTGGTTAATGAAAAAAAATCTAAATTATAAAATAACCAACAACAGCCATGTAACTTCATTGGTCAACATCTAATCCCAAATAAAACAATACCCCATGAGTGATTTTAAATATATAAAAAACCTAAAATTCATAAAATAAAAAGGAAATGGAAAAAATACTAGTAGGTAACCACCTACATTTCCAAATACTTACCCCTATTTAAAGATCTATTTTCTTGATATTTTATATACATGAGAAGAAAATAGTATTTCTATTTTTTAATCAAGGACAATATAACATTAGGAACATTTAAAAAATTCTCATTATTTTCCATTAAATAGAAATAATTAAATAAAAAAAAATTCAATTGGATTGATATATTATTATTGAAAACCCCATTTTAAATTCTCTTTCAAAATGAGTTTTGAATAATCTATTTTTATATAATTTTTTGACTTTTTATGAATCAATAAGTATGAAAAACATTAAAATTATAGATAAAAATAATTTTAAGGGATGATGGTATTGATAATTCATATAGGAAAATAAAGAGTCATAATTAAGCACGTCAAAACCAAAAACTATGGGAAACCATATGAAAACATTTATATGATAATTAATCATAGTATCTATGTACTCTTAGTGATTGAACCATAAAATACCTTTCCTAGGAATGATCCACTTGGGGTACCATTCTAAAAACTAGTGGTAAAAAAATTGATGTCACATGATGATTAATTAGTGTTGTGACACTATTAATAGTGTAGGGTGTATAAGTCTTCCTAGATTACCTTTACTTGTCATCCAGTTTATAAACCCATGGTTATTATGTGATAACATCTTTTAAATCATCCCATTGAAAACAATTCCATTTTTCAAATAACATCGCCATTTTTAGATCATAAAATTTCTCAAATCAAGGTGAAGAATTTAAATAACCTAATAGATATAAAACCAAACATCACATTAATTATACGATATATTTATTCAATTAAAATAGTCTTCATAAGACATGGAATGGATGTAAAAAATGTAAATTAAGATAATATAATTTACTTTTGAAAATAATATAGAAAGTTATTTGAAAATATAATTTTAGCATCAACATTATATTTTTATAGAAGGAATAATATATGAAAAAATAAACTAACATATATATATATATGTGTATATCAATTAAAAAAATTCAAAAATAATCATATGAACCTAGATATATATTTGTTCATGTATACCCATGTATATGTGTATGACCTATAAATACATAAATAGTAATTAAAAAAATAATTTTTTTTCATTAGAATCAATAATTAAATAATTAAATAATACTTGGATATTGAATTATTAATTGAGACTACATGTAAGAGATATATAAAAATGGAGAATTTCTTAATGACCAAAAAACATTTTTTAATCACAATATTCATTTATAATGATGGTACATGAAGTTTCTTAAAAAGATATTGTTTTCTATTTGAGAAAGAAAATATGAAAAAAATATTAGAAATATATAAACCCATCAATTTTATCAAAATAAAAATTGAAATACAATTTAATCTATTTAAAATAAATATTAATTATTTATATTAACATTAGAAATAAAAAAAAGAATATAAAATCCAAATAATCAAAGGTTCTCATTTTAATGAGGCAAGACTGTGGAAAACCTAATTAAGAATAATAAGGAACTAACATTAAACATTACATAATCTTGAATTAATTTAATAATTCACCTTGTGGATCTTTTCAAGTTTAGAGATTCATATAATTATGTCATAATATATACAAAACAATTTGAATATTACATGTAGACACTTCTACTCAGTATCAATTTTTTTATAAAATAAAAAATCATTGAAAAAAAGAGTCTTGTCTAGTTCCATGTTTTAGATACCTTGACTTTTACATGATCCTATACTTGACCATATTCCACTTTATGTATTGGGAAAAACATTTAAAAAAAATGGGATGAGTATAAAAATCCCAGTAAAGGATACACAAAGAAGGAAAACTGTTAGTTTTTCAAAACAACAAGTAAACCAGGAATACCTTATCATAAGTAATAATTTTTCCATTATGAAGTAGTCAATAATATTCACTTTATAAAATATCAGTAATTACCCTTTAGTAACCAATATATTACTATAAAACCCATATAAATCACACATAACATATATAGGTAACTTAGGACATAAACATACTTAAATGTAATAACCATACTGTTGACATCCACACATATCACTAAATGTAATAGCCATACAACCGACTTCCATACCCAATGAATTGGTGGTTATAACATAACCACCAATTCTGGTTTATCAAGGCACCACCCATCATTTGGTTTATCATGTAACAACCTTTTTAATGTCCAAGTACCAATATAAATTATAAAATATAAAATATTACAAATATTAACATTTCACTTAAAATTTTTGTTTTCAATCACAATAAATCATTTCAAGATATTGAAATAATCAATCCATTTCAAAAACCATTTTCAATACCCAAACTCCCAAAAATAGAATAAGGGTTTTCTTTTTTCATTTAAAGAAACATTAAGTCTTATAGAGGAATCCAAATAACGATTACGGTAGTGGAGAGGTCATTATCACCAAAAATTTCGAAAACATTCCTTTTGACATTTAGTAAAATGGTTAGTAAAAACAATATTCACTTTTAATGAAATTAAAATTCAAATGGGTTTATTTTATACCATATAAGATAAGGAGGTGTATATTATGAAAAGATGGATCAATGAAAGGATATTGAGACGAAGTCCCTTACCTGGTGTCCAACTTTACCCGTTCGTTCTTTAATTTCCTGAATAATAAAATAAAATTAATTTATACTTGCTTAAGATTTTTTATTCAGTTTATTATTCCAGTTATATCACTTATTACCTTTCTATAATAATTTGTTTATTATTTGAGTTCATATTGGACATTATGTCGATGTTTGAAACTTGAATAAAAAATGAACTTGTTATAATTATAAATTGTTTATGTGGTCAAAATTACATTATCTCCAGAATGATATTCATGATTTATATATCATATATATCATATATATCCAGTATATATGTATTTATAATAGTCCAAATCATGTGGATATATAAAAATGAAATGCACCATTCATGGAGACAGTAAGCCATACGTAAGCCTGAAAGCAACTTCCATTTCATTTTTTCTATTTAAAAAAAAGAAAACCAAAAGATACATTGGTGTATTATTATTATAGTATAGAATCATATTTTATATATGTTACATAATTACATTAACACAATCCTTTATATGTTCCATGTATTGTATGAATGAGTCATATCACTTTAAGGGGGCGGTAGTCTGCAATACATCAGATGAAATTATCATATATATACAACATGAAAGGCATAAAGGTATGTTATAATAGTTAATTAAAGAATCATATAGATAAAATAAATATCATAAATATAATATATAATTAGTGTTCTATAATAATGGACACCATAAGGGGTGGTAAATGAATATTGAACAATCATCATTTCATGAGGCAGTGGTTTTCAATCCACAGAAACATTATGTTCTATACCCATTAGATGGGGGTGTGTTAGTGTAATTCCGATCCTTCTCATAAAAACAACATAGTATATTTATGATACTGGTGTTTTTATGTAAACAAATAAAAAATATATAATAGGGAGTGAAGAAGTAAAATAAAATAAGAGAACTTGAGGGAAGACATTTCCTTTAAATCTGGTAACTCCCTTTGGTTTGAACCAAAATGATTTCTTGAAGTGCTTTCTACCTATGTTAATACATATAGGGGGAATAGAAGGAAGTTGAGGGATTCTTGGAGTAGAGTTTGGACGAGAGAAGGGCTTGAGAGGTGTGTGTAATGGGCTAGAGGTGGTGGCCTTTTATAAAAGGGAGGAGGGGTCTTTAAGAATGTTTAAAAATATTATTTTATAATAAACGGATTTTTGGTTTTGAAAGGTCCAAAACTTATATAATTCAAAGATAATGTGTATATAATTCAAAATAAAATCATCTAATAAGAATTGGACATGTTTTGGACAATTTATAATCCTTATATTTTTTATTTAACCCTTTGTTAACTTATTTAACTTTTACAATGTTCTCTTATATATTCATACTATATGGTAAATATATTTACCATAAAATGACAATCAAACCATAAGTGGTTAATTAATGAAATTATCAATGTTATATAAATAATTTTGACAAATCTTAGATTTATCATATTATTCTACCATTTAATAAAATATTGATTGATTTAAAAACTTATTTATATCGATTTAAATACTATTTATATCGAGACATTTAAAAAATCAATGACTTTATTATTTTGAAAAAAATACAATAATGAAAAATATAAAAAGTCATATTAATCCTTAAAATTCGTGGATGGCATAAAAAGTTTCAAAGTAAATTTATTTTAACATTTATAATCTAATTTATTTAAAACATTCATTAATGAGATAATCATTACATCATCATTGTGTCATAAATAAATTTATTTATTTGATGTCTAAAAATTATAAATAAAATACCATGATGTATATAATATTTTTAAATTTAAAATTAGTATTTATATTCAAATAGATAACTTATATAACCCCAAAAAATAGTCTTACTAAAATATATATGTTTATGTTATTTTTGTCCTTACTTTCAATTAATTAATAGAAAGTGTCATTATCACTTTCCAGTGGATCCATGGGATTCCAAAATACACCCCAAGATTCCCACGGTCAGACATGTATCAAAAAAATAGGAGGAGGACACATGTTAGGGTAATTTAATATTATTATAATAATATTTGTTTACCCTTATTTACCAGGTTCACCCTTTAACCACGATAAATAAAATATTTACTGAAGTAAATAATCACAATATATTAAAATAAAAGTTATCTATTTACACAATTTAGACCTTAGGATTACAAATATGGTATCAATTTTTTTATATTCAAAACACAAAAGAGACAGAAATTAATTTAAAATTTATTCCCATTGTCAAAACAAAAATCATGTGTTTAAGAAATAATAACTATCAAAAGATTTACCTTTTTTAATGTAAACATTAAGAGTGAAATTACATCCAATGACCATCGTCTGATTAAATGGTAAAAATATAATCCATATAAATTTTATAACTAATAAAAATAACGATATAACTATATAAATAAATTAGATTAAAAGGCAGTTTTGAATTAAATTGTACTATTTTTACTATTCATTAAAAATGAACATTATCAGAAAAATTCTAAAATGATACCTGAAGTAAATTTTGTTGTCCCTATTTTATAGAAGAATTTTATTTTTTCAAATAGATAATATAAAAGTGGAAAAAATATATTTAAAAATGGTTTTCCATCTAAAGGTGGTAAATATGTCCATTTAAAGAATATATGAGTGTTAATGCTTAAAATAAGATTTCTTCACATTTTAAGCCTATAACATTTATTTGATAAATGTAAATAAATTTAATAAACAAGATTAATCATATTTTAGTTAGTTCTATTCATTCCCGCCAATACAACAACTTTTCCTTAACTACCATTGAAAATAATAATATTATTTTATTATCCTTCCGTATGACTCCAGAATGTGTGAAACGTCAGATTTCAAAGAAACCCATTATTGCATATTGAGTGCACTATCATACATATAATCACCTTTATAGTAAATTTATTATTTAATTCAAAAATATTAATAAATATAAAAATTTTATATTATTTATTTACCAGGGATGTTACATCCTTCCCCCCTTTTCGGAATTACGTCCTCGCAATTTTAAAATTAGGATCATAAACATCATTACAACCTCACATTGAAAAAGATTCAATAAAACAATCGCATTAAAATAAATAAAGAGAAGTAAAAAGTTCACCAAAGATAACCCATACTAGGATTCTATGAAAACCTAGATATGGAAGAGAAATTAAGTGTCACGTTCCAATGGAGAGTGATAGAAAACATCATCAAAGGAAAGTTAACCACTAAAAAACCAAAAACTTGTGATCGGTTAAACGGTCTTTGGTTTCCCAAAAAGAAAAATAATCTGACAATATATTTGTTTTATGTTTAATTTAGTAAATTTGGAGAATTTATTTATGAAATTAAATAAGAACATAAGAAAATATACTTGATTTTCATGTAGAGTTTCATCCTTCAATAAGTTTCTAAAAAACAAATCTTTTCTCCAAACAATGATTTTTCAAGATGACATGGTAACAGCTGAAGCACTAGAATCAACGTATAGAAAATCACATAATCCACAAAGGATGAACTATATATTTCCTTTTCCATTAGACATTAACCAAAACCAAAATAGTTAGTACAAGCTCAAAAAATACCCAAAAAGAATAATAATTTATAAAAACTAATACTACTCTTAGTACCCAAAACATGAAAAACAATACCCAAAGTTCAACAAATGCAATTCAATATAAAATTGTCCTTAAAATTTTTCAATGTTACAAAACTAATATTAAAAACCAAAACATAGAAGGATTTGATCTCATAGTCTTCAATAAAAATCTAAAAATTTATCTTAAAATAACATTGGTTACTCTTAATGTCTCATACTGAAAGGTAATTAACCTAGTCACATATTCTCAAAGAAAGGTTAATCATTTAAAAAATAACATGAATAGCCATATGTCCACAGTAAAAAATAATGTCTTCCAAAATAAAATTTCAACCATTACTCCACAAATGAGATCCCACATTATTCTATTTTCCTTAAGCATATAGTGTACCCAAAAGAGAGAAAGTAATCTAAAATAACCTTTATCACTTAATCACAAAATCATTTTCCTATACTAAGGATATCCATTTGAAAAAACATATGTTCCCAAAATCAACTTATTCATGATACATAAAATAATGTAACTAAAAATATATAGTTATACTAACTAGGTACTTCATATAGTCTAGTGGTAGGTGATAAATCTCAATCGAACTCTAGTTGTAGGTTTGATTCCCCCATCTTTGGCTGACGCGATAGGTTGTCACATAGTCTATATGTTGTCCTTTTTCAAAAACTATATAATTTTATATCATTCCCAAAAATTTGATAAATTAATCAAAAATAACCATAACATATTTTAACCACAAATTTTATCTCATACCTCACATTTTCATCCCCAAAATTAATAACTTATAACTACCTCAAATTCAAGGATCATATAAACTAAAATGGTTTTTTATAACTATATACACTAAAGAAAATATAATTATTCCTTGAATTACATTTTCACATATCAAACATCTGGTTTACAAATACTATAGAATGTCTTCCAAATTAATCACAACTTCAAAAGAGTCTAAATACTTTTAAGCATTTCTTCATCATAAAATCTAGCATAACTCATGAATCCCTTATATTTAGACTTCTTACTAATTCAATGTTCTTCATGATCTATCAACCATTCTTTCCAAAATTATTTTTTAATACGTCATTCCTACAAACAAAATCATTAATCATATCCTATGATTAAATAATGTAAAAACATCATATAAGAAATAATCCATACAATTCATTGGTCATTGTTAGTTTCCTCATCCTCAATTGGAATGGAATTAGTTATTGGAAAAAATATATGTGTACGGTCCTGTTGATCCCATTAATGAACCTTCTTCATAAGACATCTATTTGAATAATGACCATGCACACCACATTTAAAACATTCAATTGATCCTTTAAAAATAACTTCTTTCTCTTTCCGGGAGTCAACTAGATGCTTCCTTTTTCCATGGCATGTTCTTGATTTATGAACTTCATTACAATATCAAAAGTATCTTCCCATCCCTTTGAAGCATTTTTATGTGTTTTTTCCACAACCTCGACACACATGTTTTTGAATAGACTTACCATTGTGATTATTAACTGAACTTTTGTAGGGATTCGTTTCTCACATATACGATGCCTTATAAAAATCACTATTGTTATAAAATTCAATAACGACTCTATATATTTGGTTGAGAATAACCAAAATATTTATACTTGAAGATCCAATTTCATTCAGTTGCTTATTCAGAAGATCATCATAGTTTTCTTTACATCCATTGTTATGTTGGTGCCTACTTGATCCTGCCATTTACTAAAACTAAAAAGGTCAGTGTGAGTATATCAATAAAATCATAATATAATATCTTATGAGGAGGTTAAAAAAAGGATATACTTATTCATATTAACTTAAACCCATTAAATTTATCTAAAATAACTATAAATCTTTATAATATTCTATCCATTATTGTTATGTCACTTATTCTTAAATAACACACTAACCTCTAAAGTTATCTAAACAGACCTTTGATACCAACTATAAGGATCCAGCCTTAAACATTACAAAATCCTGAATTAAGTTAATAATTCACATATAGGATATTTTCATGTTTATAGATTTAGAGAATTAGGTCATAACATATACATAATAATTTGAATATTACTTGTATACACATCTACTCAGTATCCAATTTTTTCATAAAATATAAACTCTTTGAAAAAAACGATTCATGTCTAGTTACATGTTTTAGATAGCACAATTTTTCCTTTATCCCATCGTTGAACCTATTCCACTTTATGTCCTGTAAAAAACTTTTCAAAAATATGGGATGAGCATAAAAATCTAATTAAGGGATACACAAAAAAAGAAATCTGTTAGTTTTTCAAAACAACAAGTAAACCATGAATACCTTATAATAAGTAATAATTGTAACCTTTATAAAGTAGTAAATAATCTTCACTAAATAAAAGATCTTTTATTACTCTTTTGTAAACAAAATATTACCATAAAAACCATATAAGACACACATAATATATATAACTAACTTGGGACAAAAACATACTTAAATTGAATAACCATATGGTCAACTGCCACACATATCACTAAATGAAATAGCCTTACGACCGAATTCCATACCCAATCAATTGAAGAATATAATTTAACCACCAATCCTGTTTATCACGACACCTCCCATCATTTGATTTATCACGTAACCACCCATCAAATGTCAATGTACCATTATAAATAATAACATACAAAATGATATAAATATATAAATTTCACTAATAACATTTCATCCTCAATCACAATAAATCATTTAATGACATTGAAATAATCAATCCATTTCAAAAACCATTTTCAAGAATAAAACACCCAAAAACATAATAAGGGGTTTTATTTTTTTATTTAAAAAAAATTAAGTCTTATAGAGGAAGTCAAATAACGATTACAGCGGCGGAGAGGTAATTGTCACTGCAAATGTTAAAAACATTCCTTTTATCATTTATTAAAATTATTTGTAAAAAAAATATTTCGTTTGAATGAAATTAAAATTCAAAGGGCTTTACTTTATAAGATATAAATTAAGGAGGTATATATAATCAAAACATTCCTCAATGAAAGGAGATTGAGACGAAGTCCTTTACCTCGTGTCCGACTTGATCTGTCCGTTCATTATGTTCCTGAATAATAAACATAATTTAATTTATACTTTCCTAAGAACTTTATTTATGTTTATTATTCCTTTTATATCACTTATTACATTGCAATAATACTTTGTTATTTATTTGAGTTCATATAGGAAATTTTGTTGATGTTCGGAACATTAATAAAAATTGAAGTTGTTATAATTATATATTGTCTATGTGGTCGAATATCCATTATATATAGAATTATATTATTGATTTATATATAAAATATATCATATATATCCACAATATTTATATTTATAATATTCCATATCGTTTGGATATTTGAAAATGAAATGCACCGTTCATGGAGACGGTAAGCCGTACGTACGCATGGACCCTACATCCATTTCATTTTTTCTATTTTAAAAGGAATGAAAAATAAATGATACATATGTATAATATTATTCGAATATATTATCATATTTTATATATGTTATGTATGTTCATTAACACAATCCTTTATATATTCCATGTATGTCATATCACTTTTAGGGGGAGGTAGTTCACACTTCCTCAAATGCAATTATCGTATATATTCAACATGAAAAGCATAAAGGTATTTTATAAAAAATAATTTTAGAAGCATGGATATAAAATAAATATCATAAATATAATATATATTTATAGTTCCATAATAATGGCCACTATAAGTGGTGGTAGGAGAATATTTAACAATCCTTATTTCATGATGTAGTAGTTCTCTGTCCATCAAAACAATATATTCTATACCAATTAGATGGAGGTGTGTGTGAGTTTAGTTATAATTATTCTCAGGAAAAAACATTGTATATTGAAGATAATGGTGTTTTTATGTAAAAAATAAAATAAAAAGAGCATTGGGAGTGAATAAGTAAAATAAAATAAGTGAACTTTAGGGAAGACGTTACCTTTAAATTGGTTAACTACCTTTTGTTTGAACCAAGAGGCTTTCTTGAAGAGCTCTTTCCCTAAGTTAATTCTTCTATGAGGAATAAAGGGATGTTTAGGGATTCTTGGAGAAGATCTTGGACAAGCCAAGGGGTGTGAGGGGTGTGTGTAATGGGTTAGATGTGGTGGCCTTTTATAACTGGGAAGATGGGCTCTTTAGGAATGTTTGAAAATATTATTTTATTATAAACTGACTTTCTGATTCAAAAGGTCGAAAACATATTTAATTATAATATAATGTGCATATATGTCTAAATAAAATCATAAAATAATAATTGGAAAAGTTTATGACAAATTTTAATCCTTAACTTTTTTATTTAACCCTTCGTTAACTTATTTATCTTTTACCGTGTTCCCTTATATATTCGTACTATATGGTTATTATAGTTATCATAAAATGTCAATCGTACCAAAATTGGTTCATTAATGACATTATCAAATTTATAAAATTAATTTTTCAGAATCATAGATACTTAGGATTATTATAACATTTAATAAAATATTGATTGATTTAAAAACACATTTATGTCAATTTAAAAACTATTCATATCAAGACTTTTAAAAAATATATAACTAATTGATTATTTAGAAAAACCTACAATTATGAAAAGATAAATAGTGATCAAAATCCATAAAAATATTGGATGGATTAATATGTTTCAAAATAAAGTTATTTTTACATTTATATTCTCATTTGTTTAAAACATTCATTAATGAGGTAATCATTATATCATCATTGTGTCCTTAATAAATATATTTATTTGATGTCTAAAAATAATAAAAAAATCCATGATGTATAAGATATTTTTATATTTCAAATGAATATTTATAGTAAAAAAGATCACTTATATAACCCCATATAAAGTTTTTTACTAAAAGATATATGTTTATGTTATTTTTGTCCTTAATTGTAATTAATTAATAGACAATGTCATTATCACTTCCAAGTGGTTCCATGGGGTCCCAATATAGACCCAAGGATGCCCATGGTCGGAAATGTGTCACAAAATAGGAATAGGACACATTTTAGGGTAATTAAATATTATTATAATAATATTTTTTTACCCTTAATTACCAGATTTACCCTTTAACCATGGTAAATAAAATATTTACTGAAGTAAATATTCATAATGTCTAAAAATAAAAGTTACCTATTTACACAATTTGAAAGTCCTGATTGAAAATATGGAATCCATTTTTCTAAATATAAAACACATAAGTGAAATAAATTAATTTAAAATTTATTCCCTTTGTTAAAACAAAAACCGTGATTTTATGAAATAATAACTATCAAAAGATTTACCTTTGTTTATGTACAAATTAAGAGAGAAATTTCTTACAATGAACAACATTGGATTAAATGGTAAAATTATAATCCAAATAAAATTTAAATAAAATTAAAATTAAAATAAAAATATATAAATAAATTAGATTAAAAGGAAGTTTTGAATTAAAATGCAGTATTTTTCACAATTCATAAAAAATGAACATTATCAAAAAAATACCTAAATTTTACCCAAATAAAATTTTGATTTCCTAATTCTAAAGAAGAATTTTATTTTGTCAAATGGAACATATAAAAGTCAGAAAACTATAATTAAAAATGGGTTTCAATCTAAAGGTGGCAAATTCGACCTTTTAATGAATATTAGAGTGTTTATGCTTAAAATTTGCTTCATTCACATTTTAAGCCTGTAAATTTAATTTAATAAATGTAAAAACAATTAATAAACATGTATAATAATATTTTAGTTAGTTCTGTTCATTGTATCTAATACTATGACTCTATGTTAACTTTCATTTAAAATAACAATATTATATTAATATTTTTCAGTATAACTCAAAAATTGTGTGAAATGTAAGATTTCAAAAAAACCCATTTTGGCGTGTTGAGTAAGCTATCATAAATAGAATACACATTAAATTAAAATATATATTTGATTCTTATATATTAATAAATATTAAAATGTAATATTCATTATTTACCAGGGCTGTTACATCCTTCCCCCTTTTGGGAATTGCATCCTTACAATTCTAAAATTGGGGTCATAAACTTAATTAAAAGACCCACATCGAAAAAGAGTTAATAAAACTATCCCATGAAAAGAAATAAAGATAAGTACAAAGGTCACCCAAGATAACCCAAACTATGATTCTATGGAAACCTGGATATAGAAGAATCTATGTGTCATGTTCTGATGGAGAGTGATAGAAAACATGATCAGGAACAAGTTAACCACCAAAAAACCACAAACTTCAGATAGTTAAAACGGTCATTGGATTCCCAGTAAAAAAAGTAAATGAATAGTGTTTTTTTAAGTTTAATATAATAATGTAAGAGAATTTATTTATGATATTGACTAAGAAAATAATGAAATATACCTACTTTTAAACTAGAGTTACATCCATTAATAAGTTCCTACCAAAAACCAATCTTTTCTCCAAACAATGAGTTTTCCAGATGACTTCGTCACACCTGAAGCATTATAATCAACTTCTAGAGAATCACACAATCTAAAAAAGATGAAATGTATATTTCCCCTTTCATTAGATATTAACCAAAACCAAAATGGTTAGTACTAGAATAGATAATACACAAAAAAGGATAATACATTATAAAAATAAATACTCCTCTTGATCCCCACGATTTGGAAAGAAATACCCAAAGTTCAGAAAAGACCATTCAATAAAAAACAATCCATAAAATTCTTCAATGTAACCAAACTATGATTAAAACCCAAAAAAAGAAGGATTTGATCACATAGTCTTCCAAAAAATCATAACATTTATCTCTAAATAACATCAGTTACTCTTAAAGTCTCATTCTAAAAGGAAATTAACCTAGTCACATATTCTCAAAGATAAGTTAATAATTTCAATAAATAACCAAAATAGACATGTGTCCAAAATAAAACATAGATTATTCCTAAATAAAATTTTAACCATTACTCCACAAATGAGATCCCATAGTATTCTATTTTTCCTAAGCATATTGTATTCCCAATAGAGAGAATGCATTCTAAAATAACCTTTATCACATAATCACCAAATAATTTTCATATACTAAGGATATCCATTTGATAAAACATATGGTCCCAAAATCAACTTATTCTTGATTTATAAAATCATCTGACTAAAAATATTTTGTCATACTAACCAGGGACTTCAAATAGTCTAGTGGTAGCCGATAAGTTGAAATCTAACTTTGGTTGTGGATAGATTCCCCCAACTTTGTCCGACGTAATGGGTTGTCACATGGTCTGCATGTTTTCCTTTTTCAAAAATTATATAATTTTATAACATTCCATAAAATGAGATAAATTCCTTAAAAATAACCATTACATATTATAACCACAAATGTTTTCTCATAACTCACATTTTCATCCCAAAAAGTAATAACCTATAATTACATCAAATTCAAGGATCACATAAACCCAAATGGTTCTTTATTACTATATAAACAAAAGAATAGATAATTCTTCCTTGAATATCATTTTCACATATCAAACATGAGGTTTTCACATACTAGAAAAAGTTTTCCAAAATAATCCCATCATCAAAAGAGTCATAATACTTTTAAGCCTTTCATCATCATAAAATCTAATATAACTATTGAATCTGTTATATGTAAACATATTACTCATTCAATTTTCTTCATGATCTATTAAACATTATTTCCCAAATTAGTCTGTAATACATCTTTACAACAAAAAAATCCTGAATCATATCCTATGATTCAATAATGTCAAAATATCAGCTAAGAAATAATCCATTCATTTCAGCGGTCATTGTTAGTTTCATAATCCTCAACTGGAATGGTATTAGGTGTTGATAAACATATATTTGTATGTCCATGCTGATATCATTCCTGATCCTTCTTCATAGGAAATTTATTTGTATAATGACCATGCACACCACATTTAAAACATTAATTTATCCCTCATAAATAACTTCTTTCCCTTTCTTGGAGTCAACTGGACACTTCCTTTTTCCATGGTAGGTTCTTTCTTTATTACCTTCATTACCATATCTAAATCATCTTCCCATCCCTTTGAATAATTTTACTAGGTGTTTCTTTCCACATCCTTGACACATGGGTTTTTGAATATACTTACATTTGTGATTATTACCTGAACTTTTATGCGGATTTTTTTCTCGCATATACGATGCCTTATTAAAATAACCTTAGTTCCTGTGGTCAATAATGACTCTAGATATTTGATTGAGAATAAACACCAGAGTTCTCATTGAAGCACCCATTTCATTTGGTTGCTCATTCAGAAGACCGTCACAGTTTTCTTCACATCCATTGGTACTTTGGTGCCTGCTTGATCCGGCCATTTACTAAAAGCAAAAAGGTTAGTGTGAGTATATCAGTAAAATAATCATATAATATCTTATGAGGAGGGTAAACACTAATATATACTTATTCATGTCATCTTAAACCCATTCATTTTTTCTGAAATAAATATGACTCTTTATAACAAGCTATCCATTATGGTTATGTCACTTATGATTAAATAACACCATATCCAATAAGTTATCTAAACTGACCACTGATACCAACTATAAGGACCAGACCATAAACCATACATAATGTTGAATTATGTTAATAGTTCACATTGAGGATCTTTTCCAGTTTAGGGATTTAAAGAATTAGGTCATTACATATACATAAAAATTTTAATATTACATGCAGACACTTCTACTAAGTATCCATTTTTTCATTAAATAAAAACACTTTGAAAAAAAGGGTCATGTCTAGTTCCATGTTTTCGACAGCATGACTTTTCCTTGATCTGATACTTGACCCTATTACACTTTATGTTTTGTGAAAAACATTTCAAAAACTTGGGATGAGCATAAAAATATCAGTAAGGGATACACAAAGAAGGAAAACTGTTAGTTTTTCAAAACAACAAGTATACCATGGATACCTTTTCATAAGTAATAATTTTCACCTTTATGAAGTTATAAATGCTCTTCACATAATATAATATCATTTCTTACCCTTTTGTAAATAAAATATTACCATAAAACCCATATAAATCACACATAACATATATAGGTAACTTGGGACATAAACATACTTAATTGGAGTAACTATACGGTCGAATTCCACATATATCACTAAATGGAATAGCCATACAACCGACTTCCATACCCAATGCATTGGAGCTTATAAAATAACCACCGTTCATGATTTATCATGGAGACACCTATCATTTGGTTTATCACATAGCCACCCATCAAATGTTTAGGTACCATTATAAATCATAACAAATAAAATAAAACAAATATAAACATTTCATTTTCAATCACAAGAAATAATTTCAAGATATTGAAATAATAAATCCATTTCAAAAACCATTTTCAAAACCAAAACACCCAAAATGAGATTAAGGGGTTTCCTTTTTCATTTAAAAAAAATCATTAAGGCTTATAGAAGAACCCAAATAATGATTACGAAGTTGGAGAGGTCATTGTCATCACAAACCTTAAAAAAATTCCTTTTATAGTTTAGTAAAATTATGCATAATATAAATATTCCCTATTAATGAAATTAAATTTCAAATGGGTTTATTTTATACTGTATAAAATAAGTAGTTGTATGTTATCAAAACATGCCTCAATGAAAGGAGATTGAGACGAAGTCTCTTACCTCGTGTCCGACTTCACCTGTTCAATCATTAATTTATCGAATAATAAACATAAGTTAATTAATACTTGCTTAAGAACCATTTTTATATTTATTATTACTTTTATATCACTTATTTCATAGCTATAAGAATTATTTAATTATTTGAGTTCATATCAGACATTTTTTCGATGTTCAGAACTTGAATAAAAAATAAACTTGTTATAATAATAAATTGTTTTTGTGGTTGAAATTACATTATCTCCATAATGAAATTCATGATTTATATATCATATATATTTTATACATCCAGTATATATGTCTTTATAATAGTCCATTTCATTTGGATATATGAAAATGAAATGCATCATTCATGGAGATGGTAAGACGTACGTACGTATGAACGCTACTTCCATTTTATTTTTTCCATTGTAAAAGGAATGAAAACCAAATGATAGATAGGTATATTATTATTATAGTATAATATCATATTTTATATATTTTACATATTTTCATTAAAAAATCCTTTATATAGTCCATGTATTGTATGAACGAGTCATATCACATTGGGGGGGGGGGGTAGTCCGCACATCATCAAATGAAATTATCATATATATGGAACCTTAAAAGCATAAAGGAATGTTATAAAAGAGAATTATAAAAGCATATAGATAACATGTTTATCATAAATAACATATATAATTATAGTTCCATCATAATGGCCACCATAAGAGGTGGTAGTAGATGATTGAATGATCATCATTTTGTGAAGCAGTATTTATCCATCCACATAAAATTATGTTCTATACCCATTAGATAGAGGTGCGTGTAAGTGTAGTTTGAATAATTGTCATAAAAAAACCTTTTATATTGAGGATACTAGTTTTTATATGTACTCAAATAATAAAAATAGTATATGGAGTGAATAAGTAAAATAAAAGAAGAGAAGTTGAGGGAAGAAATTACCTTTAAATCGGTTAACTTCTTTTGGTTTGAACCAAAAGGATTTCTTAAAGTGTTTTGTGCTTATGTTAAGGATTATAATAGGACTATAGGTATGTTAAGGGATTCTTGGAGAAGATTTAGGATGATCCAAGGGGCTTAAGAGGTGTGTGTAATGGGTCAGAGGTGGTGGCCTTTTATAAGAGGGAGGAGGGGCTCTTTAGGAAAGTTTTGAAAATATTATTTTATTATAAATTGATTTTTGGTTTCCAATGGTCCAAAAATTATTTACTTCTATGATAATGTGCATATAAGTTGAATTAAAATTATCCAATAATAATTGGACTTGTATTGATTAATTTTTAATCCTTATCTTTTTTATTTAACCCTTTGTTAACTTATTTAACTTTTACCATGTTTTCTTATATATTCATACAATATGCTTAATATAGTTACCATAAAATAAAAATAGAAATAAAAGTGGTTAATTAATTACATTATGAACCACATATATGTAATTTGGCAGAATCTTATATTTTTAGGATTATTATATCATTTAATTAAAAATTGATTGTTTTCAAAACTCATTTAGGTAAATTAAAATACTATTCATTTCAAGACTTTTACAAAATCAATAACAACATGATTATTTAAAAAACCTACTATAATGAAAATATAAAAATTCATACTCATCCCTAAAATTCGTGGATAGCATAAAAAGTTTCAAAATAAATTTATTTTAACATTTATATTCTCATTTATTTAAAACATTCATTATGAGGAAATCAATACATTATCATTGGGTAAAATCAAATTTACTTATATGATGTCTAAAAATTACAAATAAAATCATATGATGTATGAAATATTAATATATTTGAACTGAATATTTATAGGCCAATATATCTTTTATATAACCCTGTATATAATTGTTTTACTAAAAGATATATGTTTATGTTATTTTTTCCCTTACTTTTAATTAATTAATATAAAGTGTCAATATCACTCCAAAGTGGATTTATAGGGTCCCAAAATCATCCAATGGATGACCATGGTTAGACATGTATCAAAAAATAGTAATAGGACAAATGTTAGGGTAATTTAATATTATTATAATAATATTTTTACCCTTATTTACCATATTTACCCTTTAACCACAGTAAATAAAATATTTACTAAAGTAAATATTAATAATATCTAAAAATAAAAGATACCTATTTACAAAATTTGGGCCCCCTGATTAAAAATATGGTATCAATTTTTTCAAATTCCAAACACAGAAGTGGAAAAAATTAATTTAATATTTATTCCTCTTGTCAAAAAAATCATGTTTTTAAGAATTAATAATTATCAAAAGATTTACTTTTTTTATGTAAAAATTAAGAATGAAATTACTTCTAATGACCATAATTGGATTAAATGGTAAAAATATAATATAAATACAATTTAAAACCAATTAAAAGAAAAATTTAACTATATAAATTAATTATATTAAAATGGTATTTCTGAATTAAAATGCAATATTTTTTACTAGTCATTAAAGATGATCATTATCAGGAAAATACCAAAATTTTACCCAATGTAAATTTTTAAGTCCCAATTCTAATGAAGAATTTTATTTTTTGAAATAAATCATATAAAAGTGATTAAAACAAGATTTAAAGATGGTTCACCATTTAAATGCGTTAAATTTGACCTTTTAAAGAATATTATAGCTTTTAGGCTTAAAATTGGATTTATTCACATTTTAAACATATAAATTTTATTAGAAAAATGTAAAAACATTTAATAAATATGTTTTATTATATTTTAGTTAGGTATGTTCATTCCGGCCAATACAATGGCTATGCATTATCTACCATTCAAAATAATAATATTAAATTATTATTTTTTAGTATAACTCAACATTGTGCACAACATAATATTTTAAAGAAACATATTGTTGTGTGTTGACTATGCTATCATACATAATAACCACTTTTAATTAAAAATAATATTTAATTCACAAATATTAATTAATATGAAAATTTCAAATAATTTATTTACCTCAGATGTAAAACAATCACTAATTATGATAATTTTAATCAAAATCCATCATAATAAGGTATAAATAACTCCATAATAGAATAAGTAACACTAAAATGTGATAAATCCAATGAAAATTTGAGCCACAAAAAAATTTAACCAAAACCCCATTTAGGCTTCACCCTATGGTGAGCCATAGAGAGAGAGAGAGGGAAAGGTTGAATGGGTGGACTGAGAATAATAGGGATAATGTGGGGGTAAAATTATAACATGAGATATTCAAACCAAAAATAGTAAGGAGAGAAAATGATCCTAGGGAGAGGGATAACATGGGATTAAAATAGGGGGCTCTCCAATAGGGATCTTGGTTGGTTATTTTAGGAAATGAGAGGGTATAGAAATTAGGAAATAAAAACTATACTAATAGATATGTTTTGAAAAAAATTATTTTACTATAAAATCATTAATATTTTTGTGTGTGGTTAGCAGAACCATATGAAAAATATGCTATAGTTATAAGAGAGTATCTAAAGGCCATAAGGTTGGTCAATATAGTTTGGAAAACCATAGTTCAACCATAAAAAATTCCCATGTTATAGTTGGTGAAACATGTGTACTGTTTCCACATGAATTATAGTATTTTTTTCATAATGTTATAACTATGTTAACACATTATGATTTTCTAATTTACATGTTGGATTGACCCTAAACTCATAACCTATATTAGGATATCAATATAATAACAGATAATAAAAATGAGGGTGTGAGAAGAAATGTGCATTCATACTAAAATTCATCACAAAATACAATTTCTATGATAAATTAATATGTATTATAATAAAATACACATTCAAAATGTAGTTTAAATATCAATTAAAATTAATAGTTATCCAGAATTCATTTTTTTCAAACATATTGTATGAATAAAATATATTTTTAAATTCGAAACCAAAATAAATCACAATTTTCTTATAAACAAAAATCACAACTATAAAATGATAAATACAACCCCTCATAAAAATAACATAAAGAATAATTGATTAATAAAATGAATGTTAATATCATGGAAAAAGGTAAAATAATTTAAAAGATCAGTCATATAGAGGCACCTACCGTGAAGAAGATGGAATGCCATTACTTTCACAAAAAATATCACTAGAATTGAAGAATGAGGACCATCACCATCCTAAGAGAAACAAAATCACATAAAAATCACTTCCTAAAACACAAGTTCAACAATACATTATCTTTTGTTTTTGATCATGAATAATTATTTAAAATAACATGAATAAAGAAGAATAAATATATCAATGAAAATATATGACTATATTAGATAGAATATTCTACTATAGATAAAAATAATCATAAAACCTATGGGAATGAGTGGGGATCAATAAGGATATTATGTTTCATGAAATATAGGGTAACATGGTGGGGAATATGGTTATAATTTTATTTGTGAATTATTATAATTTCATTTTTTATCGAGGTGGATAGAGCCCCACAACTCATCCCTAGGATTTCAAAATTAGGCTGCCTAGATTAACCCCACTATGATAAAGGGTCATAGTCCATATATTAGAACACCCCTTATTTTAAAACATTTTGGGTTGCATCATGGTGTTCCTATATTGAACACTATAGCATAGTCATATGGGCTTTGATGTGCGGGGACTGAATATGGTAGTTTCAAGTGTTTTTGATTCCCATGCTTCCATAATGAAGTACTCCTAACCAAATCTCAACACAACCCCCAATATCCTTTTTATTATATTGGATTCTGAGATGCAACGTGGGGAATTGTAAAATTATATATATTTCCCAAAGAATCACCCATGATGATAAAAAATCATAAAACCCTCATTTTATATTTTCTAACTAAAATAATGAATTTAAATTCATACCAGTGACATTATAGGTGTCACAATTCTACCAAACATGAATGTTTCTTACCCTAGAAATTTATAAAGGATTTGATTCCAAAAAAATGGTGGAACACTTCCCTCATCAAGGTATCCCACTACCATGTCTCATGGTCGTGGAATTCCTATCCATGTTTTGAAAACAAAATGAATAATACAACCCATATACTTCAAAGTAAATTGATGTGATGATTCTAAAAAAGAACATGTTAGTCATATATAGAGGTGTATGTTTCCTTAATGAAACTCTCACATTCCCGAATATGATATTTTTATTGGTGTCAAAAATTTATTTTGGAGATATATAATGAATCATGATTAGAGGTCATTTGGACTAGGATTTACAATTTGTATGCCACTATAATGAGATTCTACATGATTTTGAAATGCCTGACTGAAAATGCTGTTAATATACAATACTTCCTCAAATGATGGTACCCTAACTAAGGAGGGTACGTCAGAAACACTTTATAGGAAACATAAAACTCAAGTGGGAAAAGATTATGATTAATTTATTATTTCATTAATCTCTAAACTGTGTCCAACCTTCTCTAAATTTGATGAAATGTTCTCTTCATCTATAGAACAATACAATATCTCAACAATGAATGTTCTCCCAGCCCATAAAAATAAAGAGCATACTAATATGTCCTTCTATAATAATATTTAATGGAAAACCTATTTTTCTAGTAATGGTAGTTATTTTTATAAGAGAAATAAAATAAATATATGGGTTTCCTATATAACTTATTGAAGTTAATTATGCAAGATCAAAGTATTTTCTTCTGAAGTTATATTTTCCAGTCCATATAGGCATAATTGAATATATATTAGTTCATGAAAATATTTAATTTGGAAACAAATTCCTGTAAAAGTACCCTAATAAATGAATTTTTGGGAAGTTTATCATTCTGAAATGACCACAGGAGGAACACCATGAATCATGATAACTTCTTATACATAAAATTATCCATGCTCCACCACTTATTCACTCCATAGTGAGAATAAAATTAACTAATTTTTATTCTAATAGATAACCCAATATATCTATTCCATCCCATAAGGAGATCATGGAAATCCAAATTTTATAAAATTTTTACATAGGGATAGGGAGATGCTTCAACAACCCATCTAATCTCTGGGGTCCAACATTAATTATCTAACCAGTGAGGCACTAAGATATAACATATGAAACTCCATGACTCTTGTTCATACACCGTTATTAAAAATTCACACCATATAATATTTTTTAAGACTTAAGTTGAATGTCTATATTAGAGTTATTTATAACACACATAAATTATCTCATTGAAGAAAAAATCATTACTAAAAACTTCTTAATGGAGAGTATGTCATCAAGAGATCAAAAAAAATCACTCAAGAACTCTCCAATATTTATTATTACTATAATAAACTCAAATTTTGATTTTATACCTACCCAAGGTGAGTCGATTCATCATGAGATGGGATGGTCGACATATGCATCAAGAGCACACATTCACCATCCCATTACACTTATATGTAAACCTGATTGAATGATCTCATTAAACCCTATTCTTATCGAGTTACATTTACTTCTTTTATCATTAGTTTTCTTCTCAGTGTGTCGGATACCATATTACCCTTTCCCAAATTATTATACAAATTAAAATCGAGAGTCCTGATATACTATAACAGATATTGTATTTGAGGTACTGGTCTATCTAGGTAATGATATACTCTAGGAATTCATGGATGGAATACAATGTTATCTTCTACTCAAAGAGGTATTTGTTCCAAATTTTTAGATCACACATTTTCACTTCAAATTGATGATCATGAGTGGGTTAGTTTTTTTCCTAGTGGCACAACTAATAGGATTCATATGATACCATGCGATTAAACAAAATTTTTATTCACCCCAGCCTCAAGAACAAATAATCTTATTACACAATGTAATTCATGTCTAGTTCTAGGAGGATTAAAACTAGATCTAAATTCAATATCAAAATTAACTCCATCAAATATTCATAAATTTATCACCTCATTTAAATTTTAGACCCTTAATGGGAGTTCTATCAATGAGATGTTATCTAAGATAAATATATGATTAATCTTGTTTAATGTCCCACTAGTCCTAATAATATATGGATCTAAAAAATATTATTTGGATTTTATATAGATATCACATTCAATATCATTTCAAAGTAAACTCTAATTCATTTTTTAAACCCCGCATAAAAAAATTATTTCACCTTTTACATCAATTTCTAGAATTTAAATATCATTTCATATACAATTCCATCCCTCAATGCCTAAAAAAATCCCAAATGACCCTCATGATCCTCCTTCATCTTATAGTACATCCAAATGTCATAATTGAATACCACCTAAAAAAAATAAAGGCATTGATGAAAAATTTTGGTTCATTAAGATCATAAATCCTACATAGGAATTTTTGAGATCAAATGAAATAAATTTGTTTCCAAAATACACATATTTCCAATGGAATTATGTTTTTCAAATGATTTACTTAATTTAATATAGTGGTACAAATACCTTAAACAAATTTTTAAAAGAAACTAGGATCCCATGAACTAATCAATGAATTCCTTGATTTGAGGAACTATATAATTTTTCTTGATATTCACCCCATTTAGGTTCATTTATTCAATAAAATAATGAAGATATCCATAATACCTCTATGTAAAGAGACATATTGATACCCATGGAGACACATTCGGTTTAATGAACCCATTTATATTGAGTTCCTATTACTGTAACTTTAACTCCATTAAATCTTAAGGTTTTATTTGGTACGATGGGAAGGAAAATCAGAACGTCCCAGAGAGAAGTTTTATTTTAAAATAAAACTCCAATAGAGTTTATAATGTATAAAATTCATAATGAAAGACCTTTGGGTACCAATATATCACCAATATAAGTATTTCATCCAAACCCCATTTGATAGATTGAATATAGAACCCAGAAAGAGATCTTCAAATGGACCATACTTCTGAAATAGTATATAATTCTCTACATGTAATGTGATTCCACTAACTCATAAACAGAATACTGTTTCTTATAGGGGATTGAAACTAAAAATTTTGGATAATGTATTAAATCTAGAATTTGAGGTTTACTATCCAATCTATGATGAATATATGGTCACAAAATTTTGAATCCAAAATAAATATGTCCCGAATGACTTCAATGATGGAAAATAATACACATAACTCATAGCACATAAAAAAATTCCCTCTTCTATTTCATAACGGAGTGGACTAATCCATATCAAATAGAATTAATTTAAATTAAAATTCTAAGGAATTAATAAACTTTTAGGAAATGATTTCATTTGATGCACCAATGAAAAAATTGCTAAATAAAATGATAAAAAAACATGCACTATACCTTTGATGGTGCATGTGTTCATATATAACTCATATTCCTCAAGATATGATGCATAAAAGTACCACATTCTAGGATCAATCTGAGGTTTGATATAAAATATTGAGTCCCCATAAAATTTATAATGAGATTCCACCCCATTCAAAGTATCTTGCTTCAATTGGGGAAACCTGGTATGAGGTGAAGACACTTTATAGTACCAAGGAAAGTAAATAAAATATCACTAAATATATCAAATGTATCTACACCCATGGTAGTTTCTCAAAAATTTCTATTAATACAAAACGGTATTCTCAACCCTCCCACAATAATAACACACAATTGGCTTTCATCTAGAGGAATCCGATTGAACATAGTTAGAGAGACCATGTAAAACATCATAACTTCTTTATTGTGACTCTTCAATCCTCATATATTTCAGGTAAGGGGATCTTGGTCTCTGGAAGATAATAGTTCATGAATGAATTATATAACTTAGCCCTACTATATCTTCCTTGGCCATATCTACATTGTCCACCACTTTCATATAAGTGGGAAACACAAAAGAATAATGGAACTAGTTTCTAGCTTCAAAACTATCTCTCAATGGTGTGTTATTACGTATTCATTCCATGGGATCTTGGGGGAATGATGAGATGACTCATACTACTGAGTTAAATACACCATCATGGACTATCCATCCAATGAAAAGGTCACAAAATCCATAAATAATGAATCCAAAAAATTATTTCTGGCTAATAATCTTCTTGAACATGGTATAAGTGAGATATTCATGAAGAATATCAAATAAAATTGAGTCCCACTATCTTATACTCACCACTAAAAGAATATAGGTATTAAAAATAGATTTCACAGCTCATAGATCTAAAAAAATTAAATATTCATTTAATATTTTATAACCATTATTTTGGTTCCCAATGCCCCTAGTTACTGCGGAGCATTAGCATGTTCTGATTCACGAAATTCTAGGTATGATAAACCAAATAAAATTTCAGTGTCTCACTACACTTCCTAAGAGACTAAATGTTATAATCACTAATTCAATAAGATGATGTTATAATGGTGTATTAGTTGGTAGGGTCTTTTATATATATATATCCCAATTATTATGATTTGTTATTATAGGAGACATGATATCAAAATATAAAAATAATATTCAAATAAATATATAATACATTTTAAAAAATTCACGTGAGGATTCATCCAAAAAACACAACATATAAATAAACCATCTTAAAATTTAAAAAATCACTCATAACAAAATGTAACCAAAAAAATATATACTACCCTAGTAAAATTAGGTCTGGAATTAAGAAGAGGTATCAATGACTTCTTGATAACCCTCAATCAAGTACCAATAATGATGTATTATACAGAAATACTTCCCAAAATAAAAATAGGTATCTCAAACCAATTTATATTAATCAAATTTATGTTAACATTCCATTTCACCTAATTCATCTCACAACACAACCCAAGGTGTGTTCCAATTCTACTCAGGATAGAAAAAATATCCCATGTAACAGTGCTAATTAGTGGAAAAAATGTCACCCTTAGACCCAAATAAAACATGCCATAGATTCCAACCAACAACATAGAATGAACCATCCATATATCAAATTTCTATAGCATCAAATAATCAATAAAAATATATATAATTCTAAATATATTATAACAAGTGGAATCATATCCATAAACCATAAATCAATGAAATAAAAAAAAATTAAATCATGAATTCTCAAAAAATACATAAAAAAATGAGAGTCGAATTATATCCCTAAAATAAGGGGAAAATAAATTTCCAAAAGTCTATAAATACAAAAATAAATGATATCCCAAATTTTCTAGTTCATTTTTATCCTTTGGGAACTTAGATACCACTAGAATTATACAATAGAGTGATGGAAAATTAAGAATACCTACAATGAGTATCAAATCCTTTACCTTAAAATATATAATATAGAATAATGTTTAGATATTTATAGTGGAATACATATGTTTTGAGGTAAATCCATGAAGGATAAAACCATTTAATGAAAAATCAAACTTTATATTGAAAACCTATTATTATAGTAAGAAAAATATTATTTTGAAAATAATTTCATTGTAAAATATTTTAATAATCACTTAGTTTTTAACAAATTACCCTTGTTTGTGAGTGTCATGGAAAATAAAATAAAATATTATAAAATAGGGATATAAGAAATAATGAAATGATTACAATCATACAACATAAGAGCAATAAATAATGGAATTTCATAACATGTAGAATGTGTTTGTTAAACAAGGGAGATCTATTAAAAATGGGCTCCAGGTGTCTATTAAATTCTCAAGGAACACTGAATGACCTATTTAATCACTACAAGAAAACCCCTGTTTAGCGGCAGTTTTTTCGCGGTGGTTTTTAAAACCGCCGTGAAATGTGTTTCGGGCCGGCATTTCGCGGCGGTTTTTAAAACCCCCGCGAAAAAACCGCCGCTAAACGGCAAAAAAAAATTTTTTTTTTAATTTTTTTTTTATTTTCTTAAATTTTATTTGAGGATTAGCGGCGGTTTCGGTAAAACCTCCGCGAAATGAAATGAAAAAAATAAAAAAATGTGAGAAACCCCAAAATCACTAAAACAAACATAACTTTTGATCCGGGCGTCCGTTGAAGCGCCACGACCAGTCAAATCAAAGCTCATGAAGAGATCTAGAGGCACATATAATCAAAACCGTGAGACGTTCTAAGGTGTGGAAGATATTAGAGTTATAACAATGTTGAAAAAAGATCTCCATCTTAAAATGGCAATAACTTTTGCTCCGGGTGTCCGTTTGGGCTCTACCACATATCAAATCGAAGCCAGCGAAGAGAGATACGTACCGGTTCAAAATAAGAATGCTTCTGTCATGTTTTTCGACCCCAAAAACCCTTCTAAAGGCCTCCAAAACCCCGTTTCCGTCACCGGTGTCCCGTCGAACTTGTCTTCAAACGGACCTAACTTTCGATCCGCGTGTCAGTTCGGCCTCCTCCACCTGACAAATCATAGCTCGTTCCATGAGCTTCAGTTTGACTAGTCGCGACTCCCACATGCACTCCTAGATCACATGTTATGGCTTTTTAGTGGGTATCGGGTTTGTTATGTTTTTCAATGCCTCATTTCTACCACCCGTTCCCCGTCATTTTTTTTAAATGGTCGTAACTTCCGATCCGCCTGTCCATTCGGACTCTTTCACCTTTCAGGTTGAAGATGGTTTCAGGATCATTGATTTGACAGGTCGCGGATCTAAAACGGACTCTCGGATCTTACGTTATCTCCGTTAATGTGAGTCCAATGTTTTTGTCTCTTTGTGACCGTTTTGAAGGGTTTTAACGGTAGCTCCATTTATTACTGTTTATTTGGGTTTCCATGACTTGTTATCTTTATCAATGGTTTTTGTGGGTTATTATGATGATTATGTTGAATTATTAAGGAGTTTTCCAGAGTTGTCACGAGTTTTCATGCGTTCTCATTCTTTCTAATACCTCATTCTTCATATGCTTCTCCATCCTTTTTCATGCATTTTCATGATTTTTCATCCCTTATCACGTCTTTTCAAACTTTTTCATGAGTTTACTTTATTATTTATTATTTATAATATACTTTAATTTATTTATTATATATTATTTGTAACTGGTTATTTATTATTTATTATTTATTATTTATTATTTGTTATTTATTTTTATTTATTATTTCTTATTTATTATTTATTATTTATTATTTATTTTTTATTATTTATTATTTATATTTATTTATCATTTATATTTATTTATTATTTATTATTTATTAATTATATTTATTTATTATTTATTATTTATATTTATTTATTATTTATTATTTATATTTATTTATCATTTACATTTATTTATTATTTATCATTTAGATTTATTTATTATTTATTATTTATTATTTATATTTATTTATTATGTATTATTTATTATTTATATTTATTTATTATTTATTATTTATTATTTATTATTTATTTATTATTTATTATTTATTATTTATTATTTTTTATTTTTTATTTGTATTTATTTATTATTTATTATTTATTATTTATTATTTATTATTTATTATTTCTATTTATTTATTATTTATTATTTATATTTATTATTTATTTATTATTTATTATTTATTTATTATTTGTTATTTATATTTATTTATTATTCATTATTTATATTTTTTTATTATGTATTATTTATATTTATTTATTATTTATTTTTTATATTTATATATTATTTATTAATTATAAATGATAAATTATTAATTATTATTTATTAATTATTATTTATGATTTATGATTTATGATTTATGATTTATGATTTATTATTTATGATTTATTATTTACTATTTATTATTTATTATTTATTATTTATTATTTATTATTTATCTTTATTTATTATTTATTATTTATCTTTATTTATTATTTATTATTTATTTTTATTTAATATTTATATTTATTTATTATTTATTATTTATTATTTATTATTTATTATTTATTATTTATATTTATTTTTTATTTTTTATTTATTATATTTTATTTATTATTTATTATTTATTATTAATTATTAATTATTTATTATTTATTATTCCTTATTTATTATTTATTATTTATTATTTATTATTTATTATTTATTATTTATTAATTTTTATTTATCTTTATTTATTATTTATTATTTATTATTTATTATTTATATTTATTTATTATTTATTATTTATATTTATTATTTATTTATTATTTATTATTTATATTTATTTATTATTTATTATTTATATTTATTTATTATAAATTATTTATAATTATTTATTATTTATTATTTATATTTATTTATTATTTATTATTTATCATTTATTATTTATTATTTATCATTTATTATTTATTATTTATCATTTATTATTTATTATTTATTGTTTATTATTTAATATTTAATATTTAATATTTATTATTTATTATTTATTATTTATTATTTATCTTTATTTATTATTTATTAATTATTATTTATATTTATTTATTATTTATTATTTATTATTTATTATGTATTATTTATTATTTATTATTTATTATTTATTATTTATTATTTATTATTTATTATTTTTTATTTTTTATTTATTATTTAAATTTATTTATTATTTAATATTTAATATTTATTTATTATTTATTATTTATTATTTATTAATTTTTATTTTTTATTATCGAGTTTATATCTATTATTTATGTATTATTTGTTTTTTCAATTAATATATATAAGTATATTAATTTCTGTTTATTAACCACATGGTGAGCTTGCTGGAGTGGTAATGTCTTTGGAAAATATGCAAGAGGTTAGGGGTTCAAATCTCACCAGACGCAGAATTTTAAAAAAATAAAAAAAAACCGCCGCTAAAAAACTGCCGCGAAACGTTCTGCGACGGTTTTGAAAACTAACGCGAATAGTTTCCCGATGCACGATTTAGCGGCGGTTTAAACCGCCGCGAAATGAAAAAAAACCGCCGCTAAATACCTTTTATGCCGTAGTGAATCCTAAATTTTTTGTAAGATCCTAGCCTCCCAGAGAATAATTATAAATGAACCAAAGTTAGTGTCATGTCTAATTCTAGGGTTGTACATATCCCAATAAAACATAACTAACACGTCTCATTTAAACCCATAATCACTTAAATCACATATAAAAATACCATGGTTAACTTTTATGTATAAATAATCTACTATTAAAATCAATTTGAAATATCAACTTCCAACAATTTTTTTTCAAAAAAATATTGAGAAACACATTGTAAGATTAATTTTTTTCAATTGGAAACTCAATTAAATAATTATTTTTCAAATACACTATAAAAAAAGAATAAAATCATGTAAATCAGCTCTCAAAAATATCATTCCAATCATAATTGTTTAGTACATCAAACTTAAAAAATGAAAAAGAGTGGTAGAACTCATGGAAAGTCTAGATATATATAGACATTTACTTCAAAAGTGATCAATCATTACTACCTTCTGAAAAAGGTATCTTTTTGGGAAGAAGATGGATCCCCACCAATCTAAAGACCAATGAATAATATTTAAACACACTCTTATAGAATAGTTTACCACCCTATGGTTTCTAGGGTTTGACGAATATAGAAGTAGTGCACTAAGCTTGAAGATGAGGATAGAAGAAGGAATAAATAAATGTTTAAATTCTACTAACCTTAATGGAGTTGACTAATTTAGAGAGAAATTACAATGAATCTAAGGGGTATGAGATGATACATATTGGGATACTTCATTGAAAAATGTTAATTTGAAATATAATGAAGAGAGTTATAGTTAAATAGGGTAAATGCTACAATTTAAAAATATATTTACCATGGTAGACATAGCCTCATAGTGCAAAAATAGGACTGTAGCCTGGGGAATATTTGATAGGCTCCTCCACGACATAACCTAGTATATATGTAGTGGTTAAAATCCATTGGGAAAGGCTAAAAGGTAAATCTTGGAACACTGCATTATGGAAATTCCTTTTTGGTTGTAACATGGTGTTCAACTCTATCACCTTGAGATACAACCATTTGGATTTTGGAATAAAGGGTTTGGATATGGTACATTCAGGAGTTTTAGACCCCTAGAAATCCATAGAGTAATACAATATATCATTGAATAACACCTCCACCAATATCCTCACCATGGTGTGACCTTTAGAGTAGCAGTGTTGTACCCTAAAAAATTTAATATTTTATATCAAGAATCATCCAATCCACTCTAAAATCACAAACATGTATTTTAAATGATTTTACAAAAAAATTTAAATATATACCAACAGCTTTATAGGAGTCACATTCATTTTCTCTATATTATATCATGGTTTAATTTTTATATGATTACATCAATTTCCATTGTTTCATATGGTCCCTATCCATTGTTTTTTACTTTATTATGAATGTGTGACGAAAATTGTTTTATCACTTCATTTATCTTTCCTACTTGGTTTAACATATTATTACATTCTAAGGTACGACTTGTCATTTATTTAGATTCCTAAATTTTTAATGTTGGATTTTTTGTAGGGAAATGGGTGAGGCATAATCTACTAGGAATTTAAACATTTTGTAATGGGATTAAATGAAATGTAATTTTCTCAGAGTAGATGTAAATGAATTTGGTTCACAATTAGAAATGGTTAAATCTAGTTTTTAAAGAAAAGATGGCGTGTCTTTTGTGGTCAATTGACTTATCAAGATTACATGACATTATAGGAATACACATCATATATTCCCCTGAACCAACATTTTAATCTAGGAGGTTTGGATTATTTCTTTTTTTTTACAATAGATTTTCCTCTCAAACTATAACAATCCTTATGTGATTTTGGAGTCCTCCAATCCTTCCAGATCATCCATTTAGTGATTGATCATCGTGTTGGTTGTGGAGCTTGCCTTTAGGTAAGTGGTCTTATTGTATTTTTTTATCTCTCTCTCACCTACTTGGGGATTGAAAGAGTATATATAGATTAATGGACCAAAAATCTATGTTGTTTAATATTGATTCTAGGTTAATTTCTATGATCTTTTACACCTTCTTCATTCATTGTCATGTCTCTTGCAGCTGTTGTGATTTCAAAAAAAAAGTCATGTGGTTCCCTTTAATATTTTATAATTGATTAAACCTTGTATTTATTATTGATTGAAAATTATTTCAATATATTTTTGAAAAAATACATTGATTTGAATTAGAATTTAGATTTTATTTGGTGTGGAATTTGGGAAATCCCCCAATTCTGATTGACTCAGAATTTTGGATATGAATTAAAATATATAAAATCTTTCAAAAAGATTTGTGAATTTATTTTAGAGAAATAAATTAAATTGAATTGATACAAACATGTTATTGATTTTGTTTTGAAAATGAATTAATTGATTAAAACCCATGTCTTGTTTTTAAAATTGATATGGATTTCTAAAAAGGGAAATTATGAAATTTAAAATTTGAATGATGTTTGATTTGAAATGGAATGGTTTTCCTATTTTCTATATATTTTTTGAGAACATGCAATCGAAGGTATTTTGTGGGTTATTTGGGACTATTACACTAGGATTGAAATTCAATAGGAACATATTTAAGATGAAAAATATTATAAAAGCCTAGTGAGTTATAACTTATCCCTAATGGGATGTTAATGAGTCATATTCCACTAGATCTTGATGGATGTGTGTATACATATTTCCATGATCACTGATATGAGACATGTGATGATAATATAACTAGATACTATAATACTATAATCCAGATGAACATGGTTCTTATTTTGAAGGATTTGATTGTAAATTAAAATGTTATAATACTATTTTACTCTTTCCTATTTATTTATAGAATTTTTTTTATATAAAATTATTATTGAATCCATGTTTATAATGTTTACCCATAATTTTGAAATGAAATAATGTTTTTTCTGAAAAATATGAAAATATATTTCATTTAACTAATTTACTTAAATAGAATAATTTTTTTGTTTATTATTATGAAATATTATTATTGAAAACATGGTGATACCTTAATTGGAATTTTATTTCACACCACTCCTTTTCCTTCAAGTGTTTGTATTTTTTCTTCCTCTAGGTCAGATTAAAGGGAAAGCACCTCTTAAGGGAGGTGGGTGTTCTTAAAATTTTGGGATTGGAGTGTTGATACATTTAGGATGTTTGAGTTTTATATTTTTAGTTTATGAGTACTTTGATGAAGTAATATGTGGGTTCTGATAAACCTATTTGGCTTCTAGTATTATCTCACTTTGGAGTTTTGATCATACTGATATGTATCATTATATTATTCTTTTTTTGTGGAAGAAATTATTCCCAATTTTATCTTGTACAATTCGAGGTGTTACTCATTAAACTAAAAGGATCAGAAACACCCTTCAGAATATATTGGTATTGGCTCAGGTATTTTGGTACTAGGGTGTTTATGCTAGTTAATTACAAATTGGTATCATAGGTGAATGTTTGGAATCATTCCTTGACATAAATATGCAGTTTGGAAAATCTTTTTGGTACTTTAGAAGTATTTTTGAGTTATTCCTAGCCATATGTCATTGTAATGAGCCTTAAGTCACTATGCGAGGTTTGGGAAAGGCATCTTGATGAATAATTCTAGTCATTTCTTATATTTGGTTTTGGATAGGTTTAAATACAAATATAGATATCAATATTATGGGATTTATTTCCCTATATCCCTTGTTCAATTCATGATATGACATAGATGGAATAGAAGGTTATACCAACAGTTCATAAACATTAGTAGAGTCTATAAAACCATTGGTATAATCTATACCATCAGTTCTCCCAACCGTTTCTTATAGTTCTGTTGGCAAAGTTCTATACCAGCTTTTCTCATTGAACTGTTGGTATAGGGTGGTCTAAATTTCTTTTTAAATAATGGTTCAAAGTTAACCCTTGGTATATGAAAATACCAATTTATCAATCCACTGTTATAGGTCTAAAAAATCGGTATAAACCACTATTATAGGTCTATAATAATAGTTCACTATGAACCTCTAGTATAAACCCCCGTCCCTAATTCCTTTGTAGTAGTAGCTCCTCCCTTCCCAATCAAACCTGAAAATGACCCAAAACATCATGTAAATAACCTACATATATAACATCCTCCATAAAACAATAGGAAATTAAATAGAACCTATAAAAAAAATTACAATGAATCTAATTAAAAATCAAAGAGACATAAACCAATGAAAACAAAAGCTCCAATCAAATAGAACCTACAATGAGGCCAAAAGAACATCCACAACAAACATAACCCAAAATGAAGCCGACATAGTATCCTTAAAAAGGAAAAAAACCAATATAAAAATAATTGAATCATAATAAATTAATTGATTCATTTAACTAGTTAAAAATAATACAAAACATCATAGAATAAATAATCAGACATAAAATGTCATAAATATTTGTCAAAAATGAAAATGATCAATCAATCCATCATCACCATCACTATCTTCATCGTCATCGTCATCGTCATCCTCATCCTCTCCCTTAGCCTCAACCTGATCCTCGGACATTCTCACATCCATTGCATCATCCATGCCCTCTTCCTCACCTTCATCCTCCCCATCACCATCATTAGGAACATCATCATCTAGACCACCACTGGGACAACATCCTGATTCACTATATAATGTTCACATCATCAATATATATGTATCACAAACTATAGTGGTTTCAAGTGGAATTTATGGATATAAAACATCCATTAGTTTCATAAATTCATCATTTTCTCATTGATTCTATTCTTCCACCTGTATGAACTTTTTTTTAGCATTTTCTTCCTTATCCTCATCATTTTACTTTAATGAATTATATTTTTACAATATGGTTCTTCTAGAACTAGCACAAGAAGTGAACCAACACTGCATCAGTATAATACTCTTCCCCGGTCGACAACGTACTCTTCCATGGTGCTCATCTCCCGAAACAAGATTTAAGTGATTATTTTGCCCAAAGTTGTTAGCTTTTTGGGCATCAAGGGCTACCAAAGCAGACTTTCAAAAATATAATTTGGCTCTTAAGAGAAAAAATAGATTTCAAAATTTTAAATCAACCAAGTAAAAATTACAATCTGCTACTATGTCGGTTCATGTATCGTGCTTCCATCTTTTTTCTTTTTACAGGAGAAATATAGTTTTTCTTAAGGCATACACCCTTAAATATTCAAAACCTCCCTCTAAAATGTCATAGAATATAGGAAACATTAATTTATAATAGGTTAGTAATAATGAATTCCATAAATAATATCAAATGTATATTAATTTGAAATGATGATAAAAATAAGAAAAATAGTAGCTGAATTATAAATATATATCAATGAATCGGTTTGCAGTAGATATATCATATATATAATTGAATATGTTATTACAGTAATCAATAATAAGGTGGTTGTCAGATCACTATAATAATTATAAGATGATTTTTTTACTATAACATAATGTAATATGCTTTAATGGGTTATCAACACTCTAATCAGGGCTATAAAAAAATTGTGTTTTGGTAAGATTTATTAATACATATTAATTCCAAAAAATGATCAAGTGTATCATGACTAAAGGAAAGCATTTTCAAGGTTTTTTTAATATTTATATAAATACAATTTTGTTTTATTCTATTTAGTTTATTATATTATAGTTCCATTATAATCATATTTTATTATGAAATATTCATTAATGTATACTATGTTTGATTTAGTCCAGTTTTATTCATTTCAATTTGGTTTTGTTCAATTTGGATTAGTTAGTTGTGTGTGGTTCAGGCTAGTTAAAATTACAATTGACCCATTTTTGTTAATTTTTCTAGTTTTACTTAGTTTGTTTTTGACCTATTCCATTTTGTTTGATTTATCTAACTATAGTTCTACTATATATGGTTTAAATCAATTTAATTTTTTTATATTTGGGTTAATTTATTTTTTAGTTATATCCAATTTCATTTCATTCATAAAAGGCCAATTCAAGCCAATAATCCTTAGAAAAATTATCTTTAGTATAAGAATTATTGGGTCAATTCATATTAGTGTAATCTAATTTTTTTTTCTATGATTGGTTTACTTATGTTTTTTTTTTAATTTAATTTAGTTTATGATTGTCCACTTTTGTGTAGATGTGGTTGAGTTTATTTTGTCCATGTTTATTCAATTTGGTTAAATTCAATTCATATTTACTTTGTTAGATTTTAGTTGATTCAATTTTACTCTATATTTTTTAAATTTATTTATTTATTTTTGAACATTTTAATTCAATTTTGTACAATTTGGTTAAATATGGTTTGTTTCGATAATATATGGTTCTGTTGGGTTTAGGTTGGTTTTCATCTTTTTTAATAAAAAAAATTCCTTATACAACATTTTATTTTGTATATCTCCCCTTGAATTAGTTTAGAAATGTTTATTGGTTCACTTAGGTATAGGTATTCATGGTATTTTTTGAGTTTAGTTCTATTCTATTTGATTTGGTTTGAATAAATTAAACATTTTTCAAGTCTAGTGGATTTGGTTTGATTCCATTAGGTGTCCTTCAGTTGTATTTATGTCACATAATGTCAAATAAATTTAGTTCTAATATATTTATTTTATTTATGATTGTTATGATTATTTTTAGTATAGTTTAATTTAGTTTACTGTGGTTTGGGTTGATTTGGGTCAGTTTAGGTTAGAGACGTTAATTTTTTTTACTGTTTTATATGTATCAACTCCATTTACTTCTCATTTTTATAATTTATTTTCATTAAATTTGATTTAGTTTAGATAATATTTTGTGTGTTATTGATTTAGTTTCTAAAATTTCTTTTAACTTGTCATAGTTCAACTAGAATAAGGTGGGGATAATATATTTTAGTTTGAATTAGTTTAGTTTTTTTGGGTTGAGTATGTTTGGTGGAGATAAAGTATTTTCAATAAAATTTTGTTTTGGTAAGGTTGGGTTGGTTTTTTTAGGCCATGTAATACCAAGTCAGTATTGTTATATTAATTTTTATTTTATTTCATTTTAGTCCAATTCCATTCAGTTTTCATCAAGTTATGTTTTTCTTATTTGTTATGACTCTATTCAATGATGGTTAGTTTGGTTTAGGTTATTTATATTTGATTCCATTTAGTTTGGGTATTTTCAAGTCACAATAAATTCAATATTTATCATCTTTTATATTATCATCATATTTATGGATGTAAAATTTTTGGGAATAACTACCCAAGGACTAAGAAAAATTTGAACTATAAAATTTGTGGAACAATAATTATAGCCCTATCCTGAAGGGTTAAAAAAATTACAAGTCAATTCTCTAAGAAGAAAAAAATAAATTACTTTAAAAACATTTTCACGAGGGAATTTTTACTTGATTGAACCCCATATTTTCATGAGATATTAAAAATTAATTACATCTAAGTAATCAAAAAATTCTATAAAAGAATACAAAAAAATCATCAATATTTTGGGATCCTAATTTAATTGTTTTAGACTAAAAAAAGTGAGTGAATATTGATTCATATTTGATTGAATCCCTCTTTCATATCTTGAAGAAAGAAAACATTAAAATTCAGTAATTTATATTCAACCTTCACTACTCTATAAATATTTTGGCAAAAAAATTTCATCGACTTCTCCTTTGAATCCATAAACAATACACTTCACCAATATATATCAGGTTCCCCTTCACCATACCATCAGTATTCAACTTTATCCACCCATAACGTAGAAGATTACATATAATATCATTTTAATCTTTATGATATTTATATCACCATCATCATTAATGAGGACCTCGACATCGTCATTGTCAGTATCCATATTAAAATCAATATAATACTCATCAATAAATGATATAATCAATACTATCAAATTTATTTATTTATAGAATAATAGAGGTATTATCATTATTAATATTTCAATTATAGTAACTATAATGTTCCTCCTCAAAAAAATATTTATAACTGTCCAAATAAGTACGTCACAATAATGAGCTCAATAAGATATGTATAATATTTTCAAGGGGTGGTCTATAAAGAATCGTGATTTTATTTAAATAATATTTGAATAATAAACTAATAAAATACATGATCATTTATGTCTCCATATTTGAAATTGAATTAAATATGGAGGAAATAAAATAAAGAGAAATTCCTAAAAGAAAATTATAAACAAGAATCATACATTCTTCCTTTTATGGCCTGACATCATAGTCCACCCCAAAGTGAGGAGGTATTTAATATCATCTTTTTTTTATTTTTCCAGATGATTTCTAAACTATTTCAATAGAAAATTTATTAATGGAAATCATGTAAATTTTCATTTAATTTTTTTTTCAACACCTATAACTCAGTGCTCATCCAAAGAGTAATCATTTAATAATAATATTATAACAGATAGTCATCCATGAAAGGATTGGCCTCTAAAACCATGAAAACTCTAGCATGAAAAATACTATACAAATAAATATTATAACCTCTCCATAGATCACTTAATTCCATGAGTCATTCTAGACATGTATCCTCACCATCAGAAAAATTAAAATGATGAAAGCACAAAAATATTAATTCACATAAATACAATAACAATATAACAATAAAAAAATTTAAACAAATTTTTTATCTTCCATTATCCATTTATTTATTTGGAATGTGTTTCTAGGAGAGTGGATAGATAGGAATGAAGTCGAATTATTTGGAAAGCGTCTCTATAACACTCCTACATTCCCATCATTTTTTTTTCAATTATTTGGTTGTCTCCATTATTCTCCACCATCAGCTGTTTGTAGTACTTCCACACTGTATACATTCATGTACTCTAACACTACATAATGGAATAGCTAACTATTAAAAAAGAAAAAATTATATTATATAATAACATTTGATAATTAAAATAATTTATAGAAAAAATTATTGGGGTTCTATAAATATACTTGGGTTATCCTGATTAGTGGGTATCAATGGATCCCCAAGAACAGATGGAAAATATACCTGTTAATATGGAGTGGGTACAAGTGTATGTTCTACAGGCTTGGAATGATTCAGAGAAGGATTCAGATAAGCATGAAGGTAGAATCTATGGGAGAAGGAAGTATAAGGAATATAAGATATCATATATGGATATTTATATGCCTAATATAGATGAGAAGTATGAATATTTCTTTGATACAGTATTGATAAGAGTGGAAGCTCAGATAAAAATGGTGGTGAAAACATGGGCATACTAAATATCCGAGGTATCTATAATAAATATTGTGGGATCTGATGGTGTGGTAGATGATGCTTCTATGGAGGGACAATTGGGTATGATGACTGGAGAAACTAACGCTAGTACCACCTCCTCATATCGTTATCATGATCAGAAGAACCACTTGTATCATGAGAGAAACTATGGTTTGAGAGGTGGATACTTATTAAAATTTTAAACCAAAAATAATCTCATGGAATTATATGTTACTGATATTTTTTTAAATAAAATATTCAAAATGAGCACAAAAGGAGGAAGACCCATATCACTCATTTGGAAATTATTTCCTATCAACCTTTTTCTTTGTAACTCTTCAATGTTTTTCATTTCTGACATTTGAAAAATAGTATTGTGTAAATTATAAATTCATAAATAATTTTTAACCATGTTCCCTCTAGAATTGGGAAATGACCTCATTGATTAGAGGTTCAAACATTCTAATTTGTTTCTAACGGGTTTGTTCGTAGAACCAGAAACATCCAATGATCCCATATCCATTTGGACCGACTTTCCAAAGGTAGGCGCTCATTAGTTGTGTCCTGATGAGGATTAGGAATTTTCATTGGGCAATATGATGGGAGGTCAGACTCATCACACCATTTTGAGGGGAATTATTGTCTATTCTGGGACTCTCTTTATATATTTAAGTTATGTTCGTGAATCCTCATTACATTACCAAGTATAAAATGAGATTTCCTTTAGATCCCACAATCACTGATTGATATGTAGGAGATTTAGAGAATCTTTTATATGTATTCGAGGTTCTTCATCGATAGAGAATCATCTGTATTCGTTAGAGATTCTTAGTTAATGGTATCCTTCAATACATAAAAGTCTCTTGGTCATTATGATGACCATACTGGTTTTAAATCCACTCAGTGGGGAACATGATTTTTATTGTCATTCAGAAGGACATGGATTATTTCAGAGTTGGGATCCTACCCGCAGATGGGCTAACTATGTATCCTTTATTTAGAAAATTAATCAGAACCCACTTAGTTCGAGTAAGGGATTATGATGTCTATTCATGATTGATGGCTCAAAGAAAGATGTCATGATTAATTTTACACTCTAAGCTCAAGTGAGTCCTACTCGGTGTGAGAAAGAAGAGCTATTGGTAAAACTAGGAAATTGTGCCATGAAATATGCAATGCTGTGGGGATTATGTATGCATGACTGCGCAAAATAGATAAATATTGGGTTTTACTTCATGGAATAAACCCAGGAACAAGGTCCATAAAGGCATATGTACTTTATGAAGATTTGTATATTCTAACTTGGGGCTTACACCTAAGGAAGATGCCTAAATTAGGAGGGGACTTATGATTGGGTTTTACTCCTAAGAAGGAAGCCCAGATCAAAAGTAAATTAAGACTGGTAAAGAGAAATTAAGACTGGGGCTTACTCTTGAGTTGGAGGCCCAGGTTAAAGGGACATGAAAAATTAAGGGACTTGGGGATTACTCCTAAAGAGGATGCCATATTTGAGACTGGGGCTTACTCCTAAAATGGAATCCCAGGTTAAGGGAATTATGACTGGGGGTTACTCCTGAAAGGAGGCCCAGGTTAGGGAACTTGGGGCTTACTCCAAAAGAGGATGCCCAAATTAATGAGAACTTGAATTGGTGCTTACTTCTAAAAAGGAGGATCCGCTTAAGGATTCTCTCATCTTTAAAGGATGAGGTTGAATGAATGAAATCTCTGACCTTAGTGACATGGGGATATGTAAATCACTAGGTTTTAAGAGTTGTTCCACTGAATTCCTTTCAGATAAGTTATCCAACAAAGAAATCATGTCATGAATGACATTGGGGAGAGTTCTGAGGGCTTAATCTTAAAGAGTATAGGTGGATAGGTATAAGATAGGTAAAAATAAACATGAGAGGCACCCTAAAATATGATGGAGCGCATGTCTTGTGTGGGCACGCAAGTCTTGGGTGGTCGCGCAAGTCTTGGTTGCGCAAGTATACTTGCGCGACATATAGGTACTTACGCGACGCTGAACCCTTAGGGTAATACTTGGGCGAGACATGGCTCATGCCCTTAGTACTATTTTTAGGGGCTTCCAGAAGAGGGGTGCAGAAGTTCTGTTGAAGGGGTAAGGCAGCACACAAGTGTGGCCATTTCCCATAAGGTATGGCCACATAGGTGCACAAGTATTGATGTGTTTCTACACTTAGGCCTTACTCCCCCTCTTTAGATCTTCCGTTCCAGGTAAGAAATTACCTTAGAAGTGTTCAAAAGATTTGAGAAGGGACAAGGGTGCCGTGAGCTCAAATCTGAGTTTATGGAATTTTTCATCCACAAATGGGGGGCCCACATGCGGTATTTATAGGCTTGAAAATGCCCTGGGTTAATTTTTCATGAATGCCCGCAAGTCACCTATGCGACCAATTGGCGGCGCGTAAGTATACTTGCGTGACCGTGGTGGAACTTGCGCGACCCAAGTGCATTTGAATCTCTGTTCATGCCATCATCAATTTTTGTTATTTCTTCAATGGATGAATCACTATGGGTTCAAGGTATATCCCCTTTACATTAGTTAGACTCTCTGACGAAAAGGAGTGTCAACAGAAGTCCCCCCTTAGAGTTGGATCCAGAGAGAAAAGAGGATTTGACTCTGAGGAAAACGAGAAACAAAAACAAGGAAACTTCGGCGCACAAGTGTTGGGTGCGCAAATGTCGTCACGCAGGTGCTGGCCACGCAGGATTCGGTGCATAGGGGTGTGTCCTTACCAATATATTGGTGGTCATTCTTTCCAAAAATCTCTGAATCTGAATGTTTCTGAGCTCTCATCGCGCAAGTTTCCTTCACCACACAAGTTACTCGGTTTTCCGCTGCTCCCTTTTGTGTCGCGCTGCTGTAGAGTTATTCGGACTTGCGCGGTGATACCTGCATGCCAAAACATGTGCGACACACTTATACTTGAGTGCCAAAATTGGGACTTGCGTGCATTAATGTCATAGAATTTTTTTTTCGAATTTCTTCACAATTTTTTTTATGAAAAATCAACTCAATTAAGGGTTAATTATTCAACTTTTTTGCAGATTCAATGGTTCCTAGAAGAATCAGAACAGTTGATGAACTGGCTAGAAAGAGAAATGATTATATTATGAGCATAATTGGCCATGATTACTATGATATCTATGATAGAACTCTTCCAGATTTGGCCAAGTACTTGAAGAAGTATCATCGTAATTTTCCACAGAGCCTCTACTTGCCTCTATATGGCCATGGTCATCTGCAAGGAGTCAATGTTTCAGATGCAAAGAACTATATGTCTGAGATGCATCCACACTACTAATCCTATATTTTGGTTATGTTGTGCATTAAGAGCATCAAAAATGGGGTAAAATTTCAACTTTTTCCTCCATGCCATTTCCTTGCAGATACGAAACTGGAAAACCATGGGCTGATATGTTTTCCACTGCCGATTGATAGAGTGAAGACAATAATAACATTAAAAACAATATCTGAAAAGTGTACTCTCTCTAAATGGATCTTTACTTCCAATGCTCCATTCTCAAATCCATGTATCCATCTTCCAAGTCTCTTGGATGGAAACAAAGTTAATGTTTGATCAGTAGAAGATTTTCTCAAACCGCACTCAAGAACATTTTTTGACAATTGTTCAAAGAAGAGCTGGTATCACAACATCTCTTTTTGTATGCATTTTAATGAATGAATTCAAAGTGTCTGCTGATGAATCATGGGATTCCGTAAATCAAATGAAGAGTTATGTTGAAAGACTTTTGAAATTCCTAAAAAAGAGAAGAAACTTCAGTCTATGGATGTCCTATCTCTGGTGCATCAATGAAAAACACTTTCATATTCCATTATGTGTGATTGTATTCTTTGATACCTGATATAAATTTTACCTAATCCAATGGGCCTAGTAAGCATAGTTTTATTTTTACTAGGATTATAATAAATAACCTTTCAAACATTGAATCTTTTCATTGTTCAATATTACCAAAACCACATGAAATGTATTTTTAGTGAGCCGGGACTCGACTTTTGTTCAAAGTTCCCTTGTCTTTCTTGGGAAGTTTAAATTCATGCGCGTTGGACATAAAAGGGATAATGTTTATGGTCAAAATAGATTTGACTGGGTAGATTAACATTGGCTAAATTCCTTGATAATTTATCAAAAAACATATTATAATTTTTAAGTAAGGGGGAAAATATATAAATGATGACTTAGTAAATTTTAAATCTAAGGAATGATATGAAAAATGGCTAAAATGAATTATAAGAAGTAGTTCCCAAGAATGAAGTTACCACTATTTAACAAACCCATTGGGGGGTTGAATTATGCAGGGCCACCTAAGGGCATTGGTTGCATAGTCAAATAATAACATCTTTTTTCCGACAACACTGTTATATAGACTATTTATGCAAGGCCGCCTAAGGGCACATGCTGCATAGTCAGGCAAAAGAACTCTCAGAAATTTAATTTTCTATTACGAAAAAGCCAATGGATGTTTATGGGGATTCAAATTTTCCAAAGCATAGGGTCTGTTGTATGGAGAGAAGTACTTGAATATGGAGAAGATATTTCCAAAAAAGATTTTCTAAGAACTGGATGAATGTCACTCCTACGAAGGTCTGACCCAAACGTAGCGAAGGAAAATATAAACCATAGATATGAATACTTTCAGACCATGAAAAATAGTATGGAAAAAATATGTTAAGGATGGATAATTTTTGGCGGATTCTTTCATATTGTTGTAAAAATAAATAAGTACAAAAGAGGTTTTCCTTACAAGAATAAAGTTAATATTTTTTGACAAACCCGTTAGGGGGATGAATTATACAGGCCCACCTAAGGGCACTGGTTACATAGTCAAATAATAATACCTTTGGCTGTAAAGTATGTTATATAGACTGTTTATGCAAGGCCGCCTAAGGGAACGTGCTTCATATTCAAGAAAAAGAACTCTCAGAAATTGGAAATTTTGTGACTAGAAGTCAAGAACAGGGTTATGAAGATCTGAAAATATTTATGGTTAAGATTATGACACAAGAAAATGGGTATTTTTCAATATATGTGGAGATACACAGATCAATGCTAACCATAATCATATTGTGTATGGGTCATGAATTGAAATATTGGACTTCACTACGTATCCCATAAGGATGGGAATCAAGACATACGTAGTTCTTGAAATACAGTTTAACGTCATGTGGGACAAAAGTAATGGAGATCTTAGTTTAGGGTCCTAGAGATCAGACCATAATAATGAATACACAGTGTGTGTTTTCATGGAGATTTTTTAGCCAGGGGATTGATAGTGGAATTTGGGGTTAGGCCCAAGGACTTGGGGATGGATTCAAGGGATGCTCGAATGTTCCTACATATCCCATAAGGATGGGAATCAAGCCGCACATAGTTCTAGGAATACCCCCTGTACAGATTTGGTTCGTACATGTGAAGGGTGAAAGGGGAATTTAGTGCAATGATGGTTTAACCCAAGATAAAAGGTTCGGGCATTTCCATGTATGCCCGTAGTATTTGGAATATAACATGATTGGAAATCAATGTAATTAATGATTCCCTCTCAGGTGAAGCAATCAAATAATGTTGTAGTTTACGATCGTACATGAAAAAAGTGTTGTACAGTTTAATTTCATATAGCAAGGACAAAGGTGGATAAATGTGAGGAGATTGTTTTTGGGCTTGAACCTCAGGAGGTTGCCTATGTACCCAGCCTAAATGTCAAGGATCAAAGTCCTCATAGTTCAATTAAAGAATGAATTAGCGATCAAATTGTTCTTGGGGACAATGACCTAAAGAATGGTGTTGGGACTTACGCATGCTTAGCGACCCAGAGGGGGTGTTATGGTTGAAGTTCACTATAAGATCACATTAGTCATACTCGGTGTGAGAAATAAGAGGTAGAAAAAACCTTAACGAAACACAGTTTAATATCATGTAGGACATAAGAAGGGGCTATGCAGTTTAAAGTCTTGCAGTGAGGACTATTGGTGATACACAGTTTAGTGACATGTAGCAGGGGAAAAATACAGTTTAACATCATGTTGGACGTATTATCAGTGCAGTTTAAAGTCATGTAGGACAAATATAAGGAAACAGTTTAACGTCATATAGGACGTCAACACAGTTTTGTGTCATGTTGGACAATAAGGGTGTTGTACAGTTTTGTGTCCTATAGCTAAGACGATGGGGACAATATAGTTTAACGTCATGTTGGACGAAATAGGGACTGTGCAGTTTTAAGTCATACAGTAAGGACAAAATAGAATATAGTTTAATGACATGTTAGATGTATTAGGGACTTTTTTCACCGTTTAATGTCATGTTGGACAAAAAGGGATGAGAATAGTTTAAGGTCGTATGCATGGACCATTGGTTATGCAGTTTAACGTCTTGCTGGATGTAAGGGACTTCTATATAGTTTAACATCATGTAGTTAGGACGTCACAGTTTAACATCATGTTGGACGTAAGTGACAATAGTTTACGGTCGTATGCATGGACCATCGATGCACCAGTTTAACATCTTGTTGGACGAGAGGCTATACAGTTTAATGTCTTATAGTGAGGATAATGGGAACACAATTTAACATCATGTTGGACGTTGGTATTTGTATTACAAAAAATACTTCTTCAAAAATATAACATTGGTTGGAGTAGTAATGAGTTCTCCATCCATTGAGATTAAAGAATAAGCTCCATTGGAGTAGACCTTATGTATTGAATAGGGTCCTTCCCATTTTGGCTCCAGCTTGGGAGGTTTCATTCCTGGTATCATTGGAGTTCTGAGAACCAATACAAATTCTCCCTGAATGAATGAATGAAGATGAATTTTTTTGTTGAAATCTCATGCTATTCGATTCTGATAGACTTCCAAGTGGTGCAGGGTAAACAATCATTTCTCATCTAACCATTCTAATTCATCCAATCGCTTTTGAGGTTGTTCATCTATAGATGATTGATCACAAATGGCTACTCTGAGCAAGGGTAACTGAACCTCAATGGGAAAGACTTATTTTATTCCATATACCAATGAATATGGAGTTGACGACATTGCAGTGTGGGTGGTGGTCCGATAACCCCATAAAGCATCAAAGAGTTTGTCAGGCCATGACATATTATCTTTATCCACCATATTTTGCAGTATATTTGAAAGATTATTAATGAATGATTCTATCTGGCCATTGGTCGCTACATGATACTGAGAGGAATGGTTGGATTTAATGATGTATTCTTGATACAACTTCCTCACCTCGGATGAACATAAATTGGTGCCATTGTCCATCAGTATGATATGAGGGACACCAAATCTGGTATTGATGTTAGACTTGATGAAGCTAACAATTCATTTAGAACTGACTTATTTAAGGGGTATTGCCTCTTCCCATTTGGAAAAGAAGTCAGTGGCTGTAAGAATGTACTTAAACAGCCTAGATGTAGCTAAAGGATAAGGTCATACTATATCCATTCCCCATGTGGAAAATGGCCACGCGTATTTAGCTATGTGAAGCAACTCTGGGGATTAATGAATGAAATTGGTATGTAGTTGGAAAGAATGATAATTCTTTGTGAAATCAACACAATCTTGTATCATTGAAGGCCAAAAGTATCCAAGCCTTTGAATTTGATTAGATAGTCTATCTCCAGACTGGTGGGCACCACAGACTCATGCATGCACTTCTTTCCTTATAGCCATTGTCTCTTCACCGTCAATGCATCTGAAGAGAATTCTATCAAAACCACTTTTGAAGAGAACTTTGTCTAGGTGATCCGGGCTATCATAAAGAGTGAAATTGACCACACGTTGTCAAATTTGTTCTTTCTCAGCTCTATTAGGTGGATGTGTTCCATTGTGATAGAATTCCCTAATAGGTATCATCCATCCTGTAGTATGACCGTATGGTTCATATATGGGACTAATTTCATTGATTTTCTCTATTTTGGTTTGAAAATAAGGTGAAATTTTACGACGGGGGGAAATACTGATGGTTGTCTCATCCCGATTTGGATCTCCCAGAGCTGTAGCTATGTTAGCCAATGCATCAGCATGGGTGTTTTGTGATTTCAGGACATAATAAATTGTCGGTTATATAGGAAATTCCACCATTAACTCTTTAACGTAATCACACAAAGGTATTAGTTCTTATTTTCTGATTGCATAATCCCCATTGACTTGTTTGATTACCATTTCTGAATCACCTTTAACCTTTAAGTGATTCACTTGTGCTTGAAGCACCAATTCCAAACATGCAATGAGAGCTTGTTATTATGCTTCATTATTTCTACCGACTCCCAACAATGAGAAGGAATAGGGAAACACTACCTATTGTAGAGAAATGAGCACAATTCCTTACCCAACTTCTTTGAATTTAGAAATTTCCATTTTCCTCCCTATTGGACTTCTAGAAGCACCATCAAAATACATTTCCCATGATTGAAAATTTTCTTGAATAGAGAAGACTTCCTCATCAGGAAGTTCAATATCTGAAGATGTGTCTTCTACTGAAGGATGTTCAGCAAAGAAATCAGACAGAGCGTGGACCTTTATTGCATTTTGAGACACATATTGAATATCAAATTGCTGCAAAATAACTGCTCACCTTGCCAGACGTCCTGTAAGCATTGGACGACTAAGGATGAATTTGAGCGGGTTATTCCGAGATACCAATTGGATCTTGTGATGTTGCAGGTAGTCTCTCAACTTCTGAACTACAAATATTAATGCTATACAACATTTCTAAATATTTTAGTATGGTGTTTCTACTTCAAGGATAGTCTGATGGAGATTATAGAGGCTATTTTCATTCCCAACATCATTCTTTTGAGAAAGAAAGGTACCCAATGATCGCTCTAGAGGTGTCACATAGAGGATAAGTGGTCTTCCTTCAACAGGTGGTATTAACACTGGTGGACACAAGAGATACTTCTTGAGAATATCGAATGATTCTTGACATTCTTCAGTCCACTTGTAAGTAACTCCCTTCTTCATTAATTTGGTGAAGGGTAAACTTTTACCTTCCAAATTAGCAACGAAATGCCAAATATAGGCCAAGTTTCTATGAATTCCTCTCAATTCCATTAAATTTCGAGGAGGTGACATTCCAAGGATTGACTTTGTCATCTCAGGATCGACCTCGATACCATGATGGCATACAACGAAGTAGAGAAATTTTCCTAAGGTTACCCCAAAAGCACATTTTAAGGGGTTCATCTTCAAATTATGTTGCCGATGTTTGTGGAATATGATTTGCAAATCATTCAAGTGATTAGAACATTGTTTGGATTTGACCACCAAATCATCCACATAACATTCAACAAACTTCCCTAAAAAGGGTTTGATGATACGATGCATGGCACACTAATATGTTGCGCCTGCATTCTTTAGGCCAAAGGGCATTACCCGATAGAAAAACACACCCCGAGGGGCTCTAAAAGTTGTAGATTATTTATCTTCTAGTGCCATTCAGATTTTATTATATCCAGAATATCCATCAATGAAGGAAATTACCTCATAGTGACCTGTTGCATCAATTAAAAGTTCTGTAATCGGTACTGGAAAATCATCCTTAGGAAAATGCCGATTAAGATCTTTGGAATCAATGCAAAGTCTAATTTTCCCATTCTTCTTTTTCACTGGCACAATATTATCCACCATTTGGGATATTGAACTTCTCTGACAATGTTAGTTTTAATAATCATATCCACTTCAGCATCAATTTTGGAAGCATAGGTTGGGTGTGTTCTTCTAGCAGGATGTTTGAATCCCTGATGTTCTTCTGACAAACCCAAATGATGGGTGGAAACATCCGGATGAAGCCGTAGCATCTCTTTATAGTTCCAAAAAAATATATCCCAATTATGCCTCAAAAAGAAAATATACATCTATTTCACTTCAAGAGTCATAGCCGCACTAATTAAAGTGGGGCGTCGATCGTCTTTTGTGCCCAGATTTATTTCTCTGAGTTCATCCATGGTTGTAGGGATACCCACTTCAAATGATGGAGGAGCATCCTTGAGATCTTCTTCTTATTCTTCAACAGGTGTTATTTCTTCTGTTTCTACTTGCATAGTTGATGATCAAGAAGAATTTCCATGATCAAAAGAGATGTTAAAATTTGAACATCTTGAAGAAGAGGCTTCCACTTCTGACCTGATTGATGATGAAGGTTCTTCCTTGGTAACATAGAGGAGATGATGGATTGAGAATGGACATCATCGTTAACCTATGATATTTCTATAACTTCTTTTGGCCTGATTGGAGAAGTATAGCCTTGCTGAATTTCAGCGGATGAAATTAAGACATCTCCATTTGAGCTTTCAACATTGCTTGGTGAATCACCACTTTCTCTCATGTTGTCTGGCATGATTTCCATAATTGACATTATGGAATTTTCCATAAGAGTATTTTGATTCGGGTCTATCCTATCAATTGGACTGATAGGCAACACAAAATCTATACTCACATGTGTAAATTGATTTACTGGAACCTTTTCCAAACCAAGTGGAGCATTAACCTTGGTAACCTCCCTTGTTGTGGATTTCTCCTTACCCTTCATGTGGTAGAATTACACCTCAATGTATTGAGATTAATATGTCTTGAATGGGGATTTATCACCATACAATGTCCCAATTGGACCATCGAAACAATATTTGAGACATTGATTGTATGATGAAGGGATAACCACATGTTGATGTAGCCAGGGTCTTCCAAGCAAGATGTTGAGGGTTGTGTCATGATCAACAACCATGAAATCTGAATTGGATACAAGATTTATAATCTGAGATCTGAGTGTAATCTCACCCAGTGGTTCTTGTTCATTTTTATCACATCCTTGCAACATCAGAGTAGAAGGAGATAAATCATATTCTGTGAGGACCAATAGATGAAGTGTACGAATGTGGATAAGGTTTACTCCCGAACTGTTATCAATGAAAGCTCTTCGAACATCTACACCATTGAAATTTCCAGATAAGTACAAAGGTCTAATATGTCCATGCATGACATCATCATCATCTTCATCTGTGAAAGATATCACTACATGGTATTCTGCAGGATTATTCTCTACATGGTAGACTTCAGCTGCAGCGATTTTTGTTTCAAACTCCTGAGGACTTGACAAAGCCTCGATGAGTGCCTCCTGAAGATCCATTGATAAATTCAAAGCATCCAAAGTTGATAACTTGGCCTGTATTTGGGCCAAGTATTTCAATACATCATACATTTTATCCAAAGGTCTGCGTTTCCCAACGAGAACATGTGGTTTCGCAGGTTCCTTAGAGGTTGATACATTGGAAGTTGACGTATATTGTATCGAAGTAGGAGTTAGAAATACTCTTGGTTTTGGAAGATTAGACCAAATAGGTCTATTTACATGCTGATATAAAGAAGATGGAACCTCCAACCGATCATCCAGGATAATTGTGCCAGGACTGAGTCTTCTATTGGTGGAAGAATTTTCTTGTTCTTTTTGATCCCTTTGAAGGGCTCTGCCATGAGTTTCTGATGCATACACAGTTCTAGCAGTGGTAGAATTAGAATAGTGGCATCTGAAAGATCCACATCTTCCTCTGCACCCATAGCCTGTGGAACTACCTCTAATTCCTCTGTTTTATAGAGGGAATTCAGGTTCATCAAAATCAAAACTGCGACTGTCATAAGGATGTGTTAAATGAATCATATTAACAAAACCAAAGATCAAATCTTCATCCGATGAAGACTCTGCCTGATTAGCCAATTTAAGCTGTACCATTTGGTGGGGTGGTGTCAGTGGCTTCGAAGTAGACGACATAAAATCTCCCAGAGTCAAAGAAAACTTGGGCTTTGACACATACTCATCTTCTTCTGAATTTACTTCTTTCTATGAATTATGTTGTTTCTTTGAGAATTTTCCCTCTGATGAAGAGGGTTTTTCTGCATCATTTATTGTAGAAGGCAAAATTGGTTTATTCAATTGTGTTCGCAAAATAGCATGAGTTTAGTTGATCATTTTTCTGACCATCCAATCATCATATTTTTGTGCATTTTTGTTCTTTACTTATTACCAGTCGCCTTCCTCCTCTGGATCTATAGAAGTAACACATGATACCTGAGCTAAAGAACCTTTCAGTTTTACTTGTCCCGAGTCAACCATTTTCTGTAGGAGGTCCTTGAAGGCAAAAAAACTCTTGAATGGGATGACCCAACTTCTGATGAAATGAGAAATTATTGTAAGGTTTCATCTCCTTCTTTTTTTGGCCTTTTGGTCCTTGTAAATTGAACCAAATTATTTTCCAGTGCTGAAATAAATTATCCATAAATTTGTTCATTTCAGAAAGAGTAAACTTTGCTCTTTATATCCTCAAATTGTTTCCTTCTTTGATCTCTTTGATCATCTAAATGAAATGGCCTCTATTGTTGACGCGCAGGAGGAGGAGCCCTTCGATAAGATGAAGGTTTTGAAGTAGAAACAGGTACAGGTGCATGTTTAAGCATAACCATAGCAGTCTCCGCTTTACCCATTCTCCTTCATAAAGCTGATGGAATTACACAAGCTTTATCCTTAGTTTTTATAAGAGAATCTTCAATATGTTGAGTGATTTAAGTAAGGTCTCAAAACCATCCTATGTATTTCACAGGGATCAACGGTGTGCGCAACTCATCACACAAAATTTCCACACAGATTGGCAACAATTCTTCTTGAGGGATTGATAAGTTCAGGGAATATGTTAATCCTTTCCAGCGAGCAATGAAATCTGAAACCCTTTCATTTTCCCTTTTCTTACAGTTTGTAAGATCTAAAACTATTGTCTTTGGAAAAGTTGAACTGAATTGAAGAAGGAATTGTTGACGGAGATCCTCCCATCCGGTAATTGACTAGGATTTCAAGCTTGTATACCAGACAAAAGAAGGCCCTTTTAATGATTGTACAAAACACCTGAGCTTAACTCCTTCTTGTTGGTGAGGGGTTCCCATCATAGGATCGCAACGAGAAACACAATGTGTTAAGTGTTTCTCTAGGTCTCCCAAATCGTTGATGATTGGGAATGTGATTCTTGGAAAATTTGATGGTGGAGGAATTGCATCAACCCATTCAGGGTAAGCTCTATTTTTTGGTTGAACGGGTGCACGATTACCTTCCATAGCTTCCAACCGAGCTGTTAATGACTCAATAGTAGTTATTAACTTTTGAGAAACATCCGGTTGATCTTCGACCTGAAAAGGTGCAATGAATGGAGCTTGGAATGATGTGATGGCTGGTACTACAACTAATAGTATCACCAACAATTGTTGTTGAATTTGACTCATTGGATTAGAACTGTGAGGGTATACTGATAGAAGAGGATATTCTTGATCTCTCTCAGTAACCGCAAAAAATTTCCTTGGCTGAATGACTCCAGCACGCTTAGGAGTAAGACTACCCTGAAGTAGTTCTGCATTCAACCTCTTTAATTCCTTCATTTCTTCCTCTTGTTGCATGAATATTTGCTCTAATTAGATCAACTGGCCTTCTCCAGAGGAAAGTTATGTAACCTGATACTTTCCTTTCCTCTTTTGGAATCCCTTTCGGAGCAGGGGAAGTGGGTTACTTGAAGGATTACCTACATTTTGGGTAATCCTTTGATTTCATGTACGCACACCCTCTTCATTTGTGTCTGTCCGTAAAACCTCTTGAGCAGGAATCTCTTCATCTGATCCCTCGGAGTGAGCCTCATTTTGGGAATCAGCGACATCAACATTGATGAAGTTAATTTATGCAAAATGCATTGCATCCTTTCTATCGGCATTTCTGCGACATTGTCTTCTTCTATGTACCTAATGAGACATTGCCTTTTGTTGATTTGATCCCTCAGTAACTTCTCGACGAACTGTAATTTGTAGGGAATCTCCTGATAATTTGGCTCTTCGTTCCTCTTGCGGATTCATCCCTAATCGAGAGAATACTGACTTTCTCTGAGGGAGAGATTGAGGATTTGAAAAATTCCCCAGTCTTGTAGACTGGGGATATTTTTGTTGTCTCTGTTCAACTCCTTGAATCTTATTTATTTATTCTGAGGGTTTGGTTAAAAGAGTCCCTAGTCTAGCAAGCTGGGGTGGCTCTTGACATGCTATATTTGAGACATTCTTGTAATATCTCCTGATCTTAGGGACTTTAGTTTTGAAATTTGCTGAATTAATTAACCTACATCCACTCTTATCACATGGTTCAAATGAACGTTGGATGATTTCTGACACTTCTGACACTTGATTATGTGCTTTCTTCAAATGAGAGGCCTGTTAAATATTCTCGTTTGTTTGATGCAGGAGTAATTCAACAACATGTACTCTATATTCTTTATTTTGAGAGGAACTAGTTGAGTCTTGTTCGTGAGAGAGCCTTTGATTACAAACAAAGTCGATTGGCTATGGCCGACCATGGGAAATAACATTGCATGAGACCATTTTCGGCGGGCTTTGCTGACTGGAGAGCACATTTAAATGTAGCACTCCCTGAACACCCGATCCCCTGATATGAATACCAGATGGGGAATTGACAATTAACTAGTGAAATATTCTTAGTGCGCCAAGGCATTAATACTGAAGGGCTCTTTGCTACTTTTATCCTTCAGATATCAATAAACTGAGAGAGATTCCAAGTCAATTTTGTATTGTAACCCTTCTATTATGTTAACAAAATTTTCATATTCATCATAAGATAATATTTTATTTTTCAACTGATAAAGAGTTTGCCATATGTTGAGACGAATATCAGGAATTCCATATTCCATCAACATATCTTGAATGTCATACTGAGAATCAGCCAAAGGCCAGAACATAACTGGAACTTCACCTTTCGCCAGTTTTTTTCTATTGTTCAGTACTTCCTCTTTGTCATTTGATGGTTCTTATACTTGATTAGACCAAAGATGGTGCTTCTTTTTTGTTTGTCCGATTCAACAAGATTTGTAGAGAAATCACTTATTAAACTAGAAGATGCATGACTTAGGGGTTGTTTGGAGAATATCCTACACCCTGGTCTATCTTTTGATTGAGAAATTATTTCACTTGATAATGGTAAAGCATCAGACGTGACTGGCTTCACATTTGGAAGTGCCTCAAGATAAGAGGGATTTCTCATCACTACATTGTCCATTAGAGCATTTTCCAGGAAATGTGAATCCCTACTGCAGAGAGGAAATTCTCAGATAAATTCATCAACATGGGGAGGACCACCATGGTGGGTTACAGCAAAAGATGAAACATTTTGCTCCTTGGCCTTTGGACCACGTAGAGAGTTCCTGTGGCTCTCATATGAAGATAAAACTTCGAGATCAGCCGAAATTTCCTGAAGAAAGCCTTCATGAGGAAGTATCTGATTCAAACCTTCAGAATTAACGTTCCCACTATTGGGAACAGAGAGAGTATAATCTTGAGTTACAACAGATAATTGTCTAAGTGAATAAAGTACTCCAACATCGAGTAAGGCCTCGTCACAAATTGGCCCTTGATTTCCTGACTGTATTGGATTGCTCTTCTTCTTAGACGCCTTCTTACTCAATTTAGGAACAACTTATTGATGAAAATGGTTATTATGGGCAGGTGTATGTGCCTATCTAGGAGAAATGATCAGGTTTGGCTGATTATATCCACTCAAATCAAGTGTATGTGCTTGACTTGGTTGTCTGTATGATATGAGGGAGTACGCCCCACAACCCTCTTGGACTAGAACAAATGTGTGTGTCTGCTCTGAAGTAATATGTTGATGTGTCACTTCACTGGTAGGGATAGATTTATGTGTCTTTCCCTGATATGCTGTTGAAGCTGTTATAATTTCTTGGAAAGCATCCAGAATATGAGAAAGAATTTTCTTCTTCTCTCTCACCATTGACAGAATGTGTTTGGTGAATTCAGCTACTGGAACAGAAATATACATCCATTCTGTTCTTGGAGAATGTATGTGTTCCTGATCCTATCCTCCTTTTCCTATCAGTGAATTCTGACAGTACTCATTTGTAGTGGAAGAGCGTCGAGTTTGCATCCTGTTTGTCGTTGGAGCTTTCCGAATTACTTCTCCGAGTGCTACCAAATGAGACTATTGGTAGGCTTGATCAATACTAGTAGGTGTATGTGCCTTCTGATTGCACTCCACCAAACGTGGTTGACTAACATCCTTCAATACTGACAGACGAGGCTACTGGCAGGACGGATGAGTGTAAGCAGGTGTATGTGCCTGTTTTCAAGTTGTCAACACATTGGGTTGGCGGGATCCATCATATGTAGTTAGATGAGGATGCTGACTAGTTGATGATTTATAAACAGGTGTATGTTCTAGTCTGTAGTATTTTTCTGAAATTTCCTGGCGAGATTGACGTGTCGCAGTCAAAAGAGTCTGCTGAATAGTAGAATTAAAACAGACGGGTGTGTGTGCCCGCTCATTACATTCCACCAAATTAGTTTGGGGGAATTCTCTAGAGATGGAAAAGATGAGAACTTTCTCACTATTAACCGGTTGTCACCTCTGGTGGTTCGTCATTACTGCTCAGGTTCGAGGAACCTGAGTCGAATGCCTGGAGACGACACCCTCATCATGTTGAGGGCGCACTAATCCATGAGTCTGGCAATGATTATTTATGGGAGCCCTCGGGAAGGACTCATGTCTCCTTGAATTAAGTCCCTAAGGGACCTGCTCATTCACCTCCCCAGAATACTGGAGTGAATGGTGATTTTGTTTCGGGGATGACGACCCGAAATGGTTGGAGATGGTGGTTGGTACCACCTGATTCTTGATCGTTGGTCGTTGCTGTCCAGACGACCAGGGTGAGTTGTTCACTTAGAGGGATTTTCGAGCTTCCTACAGAGTTGGAATAGTACAGTGTTGATGGTAATCCTTTACCAGCGCATTTGATACCCAGCGTTGAAGACACTGATTAGGTGATGTCATCCTCAGAGCGGGTGACGATCCAACAGGAGTAGCAGCAGATGCATTCACAACAGAGGTTTTAACAGCAGAGGAATTCGAGGACGTGAACTTAAGAAAATCCATTTTTGTAATGTATAGGATCTTTGGAAAAGAGTGCTTATTTGATATAATAGACATAATCAAAATAAATTCAGCTACTACATCTTTTTGATGAGAACATATGTTATTGATTGCCTTGTTGGCCCTCTCATTGAGTTTAAATAGGGACCTAACAAATAAGTAAAACATCATTTTAACTTGGTTAAGGATTCACGTCGGGTTCACCATTTTTTGTTCCCTCTGGAATTGGGAAATGACCTCGTTGATTTGAGGTTCAAACATTCCAATCAGTTTCTAACGGGTTTGTTCATAGAACCGGAAGCATCCAATTATTCCATATCCATTTGGACCTACATTCCAAAGGTAGGCCCTCAATAGTTGTGGACTGATGAGGCTCAGGAATTTTCATTGGTTGAGAAAATGGGTGGTCGGACTCATCACACATTTTTGAGGGGAACTACTGTATATTTCAGGACTCTCTTTATATATTTAGGTTATGTTCGCGAATCCTTATTACATTAACAAGTATAAAATGAGCATTCCATTAGATCCAATAATCAATGATTTATATGTAGGAGATTTAAAGAATATTTTATATGTATTCATGGTTCTTCATCGATAGAGAATCATCATGTATTTGTTAGAGATTCTTAGTCAATCGTATCCTTTAATACATAAAAGTCTCTTCGTCATTATGATGACCATACTAGTTTTAAAGCCACTCATTGGGGCACTTGAAGTTTATTGTCATTCAGAAGGACATGGATTATTTCAGAGTTGGGATCATACCCGCAGATGGGCTACCTACATATTCTTTGTTTAGAAAAGGAATCAGAACCCACATACTTTGAGTAAGGGAGTGTGATGTTTATGCATGATTGATGGCTCAAGGAAATATGTCATGATTTCTTTTACACTCTAAGCTCACGTGATTCATGCTCGGTGTGACAAACAAGAGGTATTGGTGAAACCAGAAAATTTTTCCACGAAAGATGAAATTATGTAGGGCTTATGTATGCATCACTGCCCAAAATAGATAAATATTGGGTTTTACATAAGGGAAGAAACCCAGGAACAAGGTCCATAAATTCATATGTACTTTATGAATATTTGGATACTCTAACTTGGGGTTTACTCTTGAGGAAGATGCCTAAATTAATAGGGGACTTTTGATTGTGTTTTACCACTGAGAAGGAAGCCTAGATCAAAAGTTAATTAAGACAGGTTAAGATAAATTAAGACTGGTGCTTACTCCCGAGAAGAAGGCCTAGGTTAAAGGTATTTGAAAAATTAAGGGACTTGGGGCTTACTCCTAAGGAGGATGCCCATATTTTAGACTGGGGCTTACTCTTAAAAAGGAAGCCCAGGTTAAGGGAATTATGAATGGGGCTTACTCCTAAAAAGGAGGCCAAGGTTAGGGAACTTGGGGATTACTCCTAAGGAGGATGACCAAGTTAATGAGAAATTGGATTGGGGATTACTCCTGAAAAGGAGGCCCTGGTTATTGATTCTCTAATCATTAAAGGATGAGGTTGAATGAATGAAATCTTTGACCTTAGTGACATGAGGATATGTAAATCACTAGGATTTATGATATGTTCCATAGAATTACTTTTAGATAAGGAAGCCAACAATGAAATCATGTCATGAATGAATTTGGAGAGAGTCCTCAGGGATTAATCTTAAAGAAGATAGGTGGATAGGTATAAGAGAGGTAAAAATAAACATGAGAAGCACCCAAAAAGAAGGTGGCATGCAAGTCCTGCATGGGCACTCAAGTCTTGGGTGGTCGCGCAAGTCTTGGTCGTGCAAGTATACTTGCACGAAAAATAGGTACTTACGTGACGCTCAACCCTTAGGGTAATACTTGGGAGAGACATGGCTCAAGCCCTTAGTACTATTACTAGAGGCTTCCAGAAGAGGGGCGTTCAAGTTCTGTTGAAGGGGTATGGCGGCGCGCAAGTGTTGCCATTTCCCTTAAGGGCTAGCCACTTAGGCGCACATGTATTGATTAGTTTCAACACATAGGCCTTACTCCACATCTTTGGATCTTCCGTTCTAGGTAATAAATTACCTTATAAGTGTTCGGAAGCTTTGAGAAGCGACTAGGGCTCCAGGAGCTCAAATATGTGTTTCTAGAATTCTTCGTCCCCAAATGGGGGGCCCATAGGGGGTATTTATAGACTTGAAAGGGCCCTTGGTGAATTTTCAAAGAAGGCGCGCAAGTCACCTATGCGACCAATTGGCAGCGCGCTAGTCTACTTGCGCGACCTTGGTGGAACTTGCGCGACCCAAGTGCATTTGAATCTCTGTTCATGCCTTTGTCAATTTTTGATGTTTCTTCAAATGATGAATCACTTTGGGTTCAAGGTATTTACCCTTTACATTCATTTGACTCTGTGATGAAAAGGAGCGTCAACAATCCCAAACAAGAATGAATATGAGACATGACTTAATTAATGAATACCACTTGTCAAAAATATATAGTATACAAAGTGATATAACAAAAATATTATATATATAGTTGGAATATAAAAACAAAGTAAATTTCATACAAGAAACACTATAATCAAATTATCATGGTTAGAATGGGTATGATATAGTTTTCTTCTATTTTAAAATTGATCCAATTCAATTCTATTGAGGTTATTTGGTTGATTCTGGTCAATAGATTAGATTTTTTTTATATTTATGTATCTTAGGTCATGTGTTTAATTTTTTCATTTGATTTTTTCATTTCTCTATTTTTATTTTTCAAAGTTTAGTTATTTCATATTATTGTTTAGGTAATTTTTCTATTTTTTGGGTAATGTAATTATTTTCATTGGTTTTTATTTTTATATAGATTAGTTTAATATGAAAAATTCAACTCACCTTGTTTTTTGTTACAATTTAATTGTTTGAGTTTTTTTGTTATATGGAGTCATTTTTTTAACACTTTAATTGTGTGGGACGCATTTCTTAAAATTTTAGGATTAGTAGAAATAATATTGAACCCAACTATTATGGGATTAAGTTGAGGATTGTGGTTACTTATCCTCCCAGGGTGTACTAACAACCATGGTATAGAAATTAATATATATAGGTCTTTATTTATCCCATGTTTCATTATCTGTGTGTAACGAGTTGAATCAAACCCTGAGATTTTAAACTAGTTTCCATAATAACTACAACATACTCACAGACAACACATAACATCTTATAGAATGTATGGTCTATTAGAGATGTGGCGTAATGTTCAACAGTTATTAGAACTTATTTACATTGGGCGGGGGGGTTACCATGGTAGGAATATTTATGTGATATGTTAAGATACAAAATAGAACTATTCATGGTTGGGTAGATGAGCTTCCCCCACATATTGCAGTTTCATGTTATAATGAGGCCGATAGTACATGTTCAATAAATATCGATTAAATAAGAATAAATACGCAGATGAGGTGAGGCTCAATGATTGTAGTACAACCAACCATATTTCTATTATGCCTCTCTTTTGTATATGGAATTGTTCTAGTATGTGATCATCTTTTTGTAACTATATGATATATTTATGCACGATCATTTTTATATCATTATTGTTCAATATTTAATTTGTGTACACAAATAGTAATTTTGTATATTGATGTATGGTTTATTGTTCAATTATTATACACTTTTATAAGTTAGTATATTCTCCCCATGATATTACATTAGACTCTTCTACTAATAATAATCCATAATCATATACAGAGGCATTCTTAAGAAAATGTGGAGACCTTTTCTAGTTGCTATTCATAGTGAGTTAGGTTTAGATGTTATTGTCTAAAAAATGAAATTAAAAGTGATTTCATAAACCAATTTAAAACTTACTAGTGAAGTGATAATTGTGGATTCAATAAGGTTTTCCTTATGACATTTCCATTTCATCTTGTTTTAAAAATCACAAACACCTCATACTTAAAAAATTCGATATTTTACATCTCTACGGAAAATTTCTTTTCTTAAGGAAATTTACCCTAACCTAGATTTTCTTATACATAGAAATATTTTTCTTAAGTGTAAAAATTGGATTCATAACCAAAACCTCAGAATCATATAATGCTAAGATATGAAGAATTCTGTTTTAGACTACAAATTCTGGATACGAACTCTAATGTAGTTCCATTCTGAATTATGGATACGAACTCTAATGTAGTTCCATTCTGAATTTTGGATACGAACACTAATGTAGTTCTATTCCACATTCTGGATACGAACTCTAATGTAGTTTCATTCTGAATTCTGAATACGAACTCAAATGAAGTTCCATTCAAAATTCTGGATAGGAACTCTCATATAGTTTGACTCTGAATTCTGGACTCCGAACTTTTATAAGTTCGACTCTGAACTTTTATAAGTTCGACTCCGAATTTTTATAAGTTCAAATCCGAACCATTACTGGTTCAACTCTGAATTTTGTATGTTCAGGTTCCGAATTCCTATAAAACTGATTCCAAATATCACTTTATTATAGTCTCTGAATTCCATTTTCGTTAGACTCTGAACTTTTATTTTCTTACATTCCGAATCATTATTTTTCTTATAATTACACTTTTTTCCTTACAAAACGATGTCGTGCATTCGGTTACATATGTTTTGTTATAAAAACGATGTCATCTATTCTATTTATAACTAACTGTTGGTTATGTGACACATGTACAGGTCCCACTGAATTCTACGGAAAATATGACTGTTGGAGGAGGGAGCCGACTGTTGAAGCTTCACCTATAAATAGGAGCTCATTTGAAATGAAGCAACAACAACTTTGAAAACTATGGATACATGCTGTTGAAGTGATTTCTAGAGAGAGAGGTTCTTATTAACTCTCATGCTTCGTGCGACTCCGAATGTTGGTGATTACATTCGAGGGCTTGTAGGGATAGGAAGATAGTGTTACCGACTACCTTGAATTTTGAGGGCTTCCTTGCTGAGGAAGACAGAGGATCCAACTACCTTGAAGTTAATGGCTTGAAAGGGATAAAAAGACAGAGAATACGATCTTCGTATCGAGGGATTACCTTGGTGTGGTTAAGGGAGACTTTCTTGAATGTTTAAATCAAGGGACCCTTATCCAAGGTTGTTGGATACCCTTCTCTTTGGGTTAAAAGATCTATATCTTGTTACATGTTTTTCTAACATGTTTATTTTCTCCACTGAAAATATTTGTATTACTAAGGAAAGAATTACTTTCTTATACCTCCTTACCTGTACTCTGATTGATTTAGATTCTATACGCTTTAAGGTAGAATCTCATATTGTATTCTTGGGTTATGTTTCGATTTCCAGATCCATATTTTCGGAACCTATTATCGGAATCACTTCCCAGAATTATTCAAGTGCATAGAATTAGAAGTTCGTAACTTCATACTTTGATCCATTCTTTCATTGGTGATTAGAGGTGTTGTGAATTTTCATAGTTTAACTTTGTTAAACTTAGATCTTTCCTTGTGTAAGGGAATTTTTAAAGTGTACAATTCACCCTCACTCTTGTATATTGAGCATCTACATCATTATTTCGATCCTACAATTGGTATCAAAAGTTGGAAACCTCATACTCTATACCAATCATACATTTGGTATCAGAGCCAAGGTTCTGAAATACTTATACTCACATATATGTTTATCTTTCTCAGTTGTTTTATTATTCCTTTCCTAGGAATATTATCCCTGAATCCAAACTTTTGTTACTAACATGTTCTTGTGTTTAAGATTTTCTTCAATATGACAGGAATGAACATTGGTTCTATTGACAACTTAAATCCTAAAAGACCACCAATATTTGATGGCGATGATTATGAATACTAGAGAGATTGTATGAAGACTTTTGTTATCAATACTGGGGTAGATAACTTTTTTATCCTTACTGGAAGTTATAAAATTCATGATAAGGAAGTCAGTGCTTTCACCAACTAAGAAAAGCATGAAAACCAACTCAACTATAAGGTACTCAATACTCTACAATGTTCAATGACCAGGAACATATATATCCAAATTTCTTCTTCTGAAACAGCTAATTTCATATGGAAGAAACTTGAAGTCACTCATTTTTGTACATGCAAAGTCATAGAGACAAGAAGAGATATGTTGAGAGCTGAGTATCATGGTTTCAATTTTCCTTATGAAGAGCCAATTTGTAAAGTCCAACAGAGATTCATGACCATCGTAAATAGCTTACAATCAATGGGAGATAACGGTATGGATGATGAAGCATTGGTTGATAAGATTTTTGATATTATGCAAAATTAATGGGAATCAAATAGAACAACTATTGATGAGAATAGGAAGGTAACTCAAATTTCACTAGATGAACTATTTGGAACTCTTCTCCAACATGAATCAAGGATTAAGAGAGATGCTTAAAACATCAAGAAGAAGAATGGGAATGGTACTGTTGCTTTTACTACAACATCAAATCATATGAAATAAAAGACTCTTGAGAGAGAGTAACTAGATCCAAGTCAAAGAGGGTTACTATCCAATGTGAATCTAGTGAAAGTGACGTCTCAGAGAATGAGTTAGCCAATATTGCTCGAAGGATGAACAAGATATCTAGTGAGAGAAATTTCCAATCCATGTATAAGAAGAAGGATAGGAATGATAAGAATGTTTCAGAGGTCACATGCTACGAATGCAAGAGAAGTGGACCCATTATACCTGATTTCCCTCCGCTCAAAAATAAGGAATGAAAAGAGAGGCATTCTGAAAGAAACATGAATAAGTATTTCATGTCCAAAGCTATGAAAGTTATGAAAGCTAATGACACCTAGAGTGCCAGTGGTGATGACTCTTCAGATGATTCTTCTGATTATGAATCTTCTGGACAGAAGAATATTGGTCTTATAGGAAGGATACCTATTGATAATCATTGTATTATGGATAATGTACACAATGTTGAATCATTAACCAATGTTTCTTTAAATTCTAATGATTGTAAATATTATAACTCTTCAGATGAAGAATCCTCTTCTGATGAAGAAAATAATTTACCTACCTATGAAGAAGTTTCTAGGTTTGTTGAACTTCTTGGGATTGAGAAATCTAAACTCAATAAAAAACTTGATAAGGAAAACTCTAGGAATAATATTCTTACTAAGGAAATATCAGATCTTTATAAAGATCTTGATAATAAAAATGATGATTTTGAAAGTATTTCAAAAAATCTTGATGAAGTAAATTCTGAGAAGAATAAACATTCTAAAGACCTGGAAAAAGTAATTTCAAAGAAAAGTGTTTTCGACCCTAGCTCTAGTTTCAAATCTAATGATTTTGAAGATAAAAACATGGTTATAAAACTCAAGTCTGAAATACTTTCCTTAAATAAGTGTTTGTCGAAGATTACCTTAGGTAATGTAAATTTTGATAATATGTATTCACAAATATGACCTTTGAGAATCAAATCCGGATTTGGTTATACCCATGAAAAATAAACTTTTAGTAACAACTACTTTGTTCCTCAAAGTGACCCATTTAGTACCCAGTGTCATTGTGGTGGTCACTGGGCAATGACTTGTTCCTTAAACAAAACTCAATCTCTAGGATTTCATTAATCTTATTTCTCTAAGAAGATGTGGGTTCCCAAAGTTTTGTTATCCAGAAATCTCAGATCCAAACAAGTTTAGATTTTGAAAGTCTATATATTTTCTTGTTTTCAAAAAAATAAAGAAAGTACCTTCAATAATACTTGGTACATGGATAGTGGATGTTCCTGGCACATGACTGGTAACAAAAGCTATTTTGAAATTATTATCAAGACAAAAGGAGGAAAAGTAACTTTCGGAGCTAATTCTCAAGGAGAAATTGTTAGTATAGGTAATATTGTTCTTCTTGGTAAAAAATTGATTTCAAATGTTTTTTTTGTAAAAGGTCTTAATCACAACCTCATTAGCATAAGTCAATTATGTGATGAAGAATACCTTGTGAATTTTAGGAATGATAAGTTCTTAGTACACAATTCCAAGGAAGAGTTTATTATCTCAGCCCATAGGTAAGAGAATGTTTACGCTTTCAACTTAGAGGACCTTAGGAGCCAAGACATAACTTGTGGAATTGAAATGGAAGATCATTCGTTGTTATTGCATAGAATACAGGGTCACTGAACCCTTAGGAACTTATGTAAAATTTCTAAGAAGAAACTAGTTAAGGATCTACCAGAGCTTAGATTCGATTATTTTAAATTTTGTGATCCTTGTCAATATGGAAAGAAACATAAATGTAGTTTTAAATCAATTGATGATGTCTCCAGAACTGATGCATTACATTTGGTGCACATGGATCTCTTTGGACCAACACAAACTGGAACCATTAGAGGCAAATACTATGTGTTTGTTCTAGTTGATGATTACACTAGATTTACATGGGTCTATTTTCTAGAAATGATGTATGAAGATTTTTCTTATTTCAAAAGTTTTAAATCCCAAGTTAAAAATGAGAAAAACCTTCCATTGAAATCTATCCATAGCGATCATGGAAGAAAATTTCATAATTCTGATTTTGAAACTTTTTGTAGTAGAAAAGGTATTACTCACATGTTCTCAGCACCAAGAACTCCTCAACAAAATGGTGTAGTTGAAAGAAGAAATAGAATTATTCAAGAGATAACTAGAACCATGTTGAGGGAATATTCTATAGCTAAAATTTTTGGGCTGAAGCTATAAGTACTTCTAGCTATACTATAAATCGAGTTTTGATTAGGCATTTTCTTAATAAAACTCCTTATGAGTTATGGAATGGTAGAAAACCTAGACTTTCTACTTCAAGGTTTTTGGTTACAAGGTATTCATCCTGAATACCCAATATAATCTACACAAATTTGCACCGAAATATGATGAAGGAATTTTATTAGGCTACTCCACAACTTCTAAGGCTTATAGAGTTTTCAATAAAAACACTTGTACTATTGAGGAAACAGTACATTTAAAATTTGATGAATATGATCCTTTTGTTTTTAAACCACCACAACCAACATCTTCAGATGTGTTTTCAAAAACTGATCATCAACCTTTGATAGAAAACCCTTATGATAAGGAAAATGTTCAAGAATATCCTTCTGAGTCATTTACCCCAGAAGACTTTCTACCCTATGTTGATGAACATGTTTTACAAAACCCAAACCAGTCGTTTCTCAAGAATCATCCTAGTGATAGTATCAGTGGTGATGTAAATCAACCAGTAAGGAATAGAAGTTCCTTGAGAAATGAAGTAGAACATCTATCATTTCATTCCTAATTGGAACCAAAAAGCTCTGAAGAAGCTTTAGGTGATGATGATTGGATTAAAGCCATGAAAGTTGAACTAAATGAATTCGAAAGAAATAATGTCTGGACCTTGGTTGAAAGACCTAAGGAAACATCTGTGATTGGAGTAAAGTGGGTCTTTAGAAAAAAGTGTGATGAAAATGGAGTCATTGTAAGAAATAAAGCTAGACTTGTTGCTAAAGGCTATAATCAACAAGAGGGAATAGACTATAAAGAATCCTATGCTCTAGTAGCTAGACTTGAATCTATCCATATCATACATGCCTTTGTAGCACTCTTAAATTTTAAACATTTTCTAATGGATGTGAAATGTGATTTCCTAAATGGCTATGTTCAAGAAGAAGTTTTTGTTGAACAACCTCCTGGATTTGAAGATACAAAACATCCCAATCAGGTTATCAGACTTAGCAAAGCTTTGTATGGACTTAAACAAGGACCACGAGTTTGGTATGATAGACTAATAGGATTTTTTATTTCAAAATAACTATGTTAAGGGAAATGAAGATCTAACACTTTTTATAAAGAAAGATAAGAAAAAGGTTTTGATTGTTGAAATATATGTTGATGACATCATATTTAGTATAAATCAGCAATATTTAACTGATTCGTTTGTAAACCTAATGAAATCTGAGTTCGAAATGAGTATGATGGGTGAGTTTACATTTTTCCTTAGTTTTAAAATTTCTCAAAGACCAGAAAGAAGCTATATATCTCAACATAAGTATATTAAAGATCTTATTAAAATGTATGATTATGACAATACTAAGAGTATAAGTACTCCTATTAGAACCTCAAGCACTCTAGATCTTGATGAAACTGGAAAACCAGTAGATCAAACAACTATTAGAGGTATGATAGGGAGTCTAATTTACTTGATAGCTACTCGACCAGACTTAATGTTTTCAGTATGCTTATGTGCCAGATATCAATCCAATCCTAAGGAATCTAACTTAATGGAAGTGAAAATAATTTTTCACTACATAAAGGGATCCATGGATCTAGGATTATTTTATACCTCTGGAAATGATTTTGTTTTAAAAAGATTCCTGGATGCTGACTTTGGTGGATGTAAAATGGATAGAAAGAGTACATCTGGAACTTTCCATTTCTTAGGAGATTCATTAGTTTCTTGGTCATGCAAGAAGAAACATTCTGTAGAACTATCCACTACTGAAGCTGAATATGTAGCAGCTAGAAGTTGTTGTGCTCAAGTGTTGTGGATGCAACACACACTAACAAACTATGGCTTGAGTTTTACTAAAACTCAAATTTTGTGTGATAACAGAAGTTCCATTTCCCTCAGTAAAAACCCTGAAAATCACTCTCGTGCAAAGCGCATAGATATTATGCATCACTTTCTTAGGGATCACACACTTAAATGAAATATCATTCTTCTGTTTATCAAAATCCAAGATCAACTTGCTGACAATTTCACAAAATATTTACCTTCTGATAGATTTGAATACAATGAACAGAAGTTAGAAATGATAACCGTAAGGTAATCATTATAATTTAAATTCTTGTTGAACAAATCTCATTACATTAATAAACTCTTTTTCATATGGGGATTACATTTTCTTTGTAGTGTAATAAATTTTTTTAGCAAAATATTTTTTTAGTTAGTTTTATTATCAAACATTCATAACCAAATTTGTTTTAAAAAAGTTTTTGATTTTTTTTTGGAATTGAAATTATCACAACGGAGATGTTGAGAATGAAAATTTCTATAACTGAACCTTCGTAATGAGATTTTCGTACTGGAACTTTCATAATGATATTTCCGTACTGGACCTTTTGTAATGAGTATTTTTATACTGGATGTTTCGTAATGATATTTTCGTACTGGAACTTTCGTAATGAGATTTTCGTAATGGAACTTTCGTATTGAGTTTTTTTGTTTTTAAATTCATTTCTCCAAGAAGAATATATCTAATTATGAACAATCATTGTAGCCAATCCGAAAGGCATGATTTCCTTATTTAAATTTTCGTAATCATTTTTTTGCTTGCTGATATTTTCCTGACTGTTAAAATAACTCGTATTCTAGTTTTCCTTAAATCCGAATGTTCTTCTTAAAACCTCAAAAGATAGGATTCAATTTTTCCTTGCGCATTCTTTTTCAACCGTCAGATCAGATCAAAAAGTTTTTCAACTGTTAGATGCCTTTTGGAAGACCAATGGTCTCACAAATCACCTATATAAAGGGGACCCTAAGAGTCGTCCCAAATTGCTTTTTCAATGCACTCGTGTCTCAAAGCCCTGCTGCTCTTCTTAAGACCAGTTCCAATATTTGTCAAAGTCATTCTGAATCCTTCAGATCCCTCCACTTCGAATGTCCATTGAAGCTACGTATCAAGATATGTCAACTACAAAACCAATCTCAAAGTGGTTAGTCTTCAGGTAAAGGTTGGTGCATCCGGATTTTTACAAGCTTTGTTATATTATAACCAAGAATATCAGATTGAATAGTTGGGAAGATGTATGCTTATACAAGTCAGAGAAACAGGATCCGGTTTACACTAATTTGATGATCGAGTTCTATGAGTCTGTTTCCTTCCAGATGGAAGATGGCAGAGGGTTGTTTTCATTTAAGTTTTATGGGAAGACTTAAAAGTTATCTTACACCAAGGCCACAAGCTTGGTTGGTTTATCATATGAAGGGAAGCTGAGTTTTTCTCACATAAGCTTCCAGATGAGCAAGGAAGATTCAACAAGGTGAAGTATTTGAAATGTCTTGGACTTAAGGATGCTACGACTACTAATATTGCTCATCTCACTCTGAACAATAAGATTCTACAGTTCTGGGTACAAGTTTTTCTCGTACAAAGAAGGGGTGACAAGGATAATCTGAAACAAGTGATATCTATGTCTTAGATTTCTTGGTAAATCTATGAAAGAAAAATTTGATGAGGCATGTCTTGATTATGATCAAGAATATAAAATAAGGGAACTTGAGAGGTCAAATCATTAAGTACCCTGCCTTACAATCTAAGCTGATAGTTTGGTGCTTAGAATCCTTCAAGGTTGCATGCAAATCAAAAGTCTGGAATTGTAAGCTTATGCTGGTAAGTGATGTTACTTTGAAGAGGATGAAGATGGGTTTTTCTAGTGAATCCAGAAAATTATACCCTCTATCTGCAGAAGATGTTGAGGCTGCTCAGAATGATACATAAACTCTAGAACCATCCAAAAAGGCAAGGAAGAAGAGAAAGCTTAAGGAAGTAGTTGCTGATGAAGAATATCCCAAATCTAAGGAAACTCAGTCTACTCCCCCCAAACCAATGAAACTAAAATCTTATCTTGATGAAGTTGCTGCGAAGTGGAGGGAAGACAAAGAGAAGAGGAAAGAAGGGGATCCACAATTCGGATTGGACCCTGCTGAGGCTAAGGTCTTAAAAGAGAAAGTTTCAGATGAGTTAGAAAAGCACACAATGGATAAGAAGATGAAAAAGAAGATGTATGAAGCTGAAGTTGTGCAATCTTTGCTAAAAGCTACGAAGTTAGCTTCTGAACAAATACCCATTCAAGAAACCTTCCTTACTGAACCATTACCAGAGACTCCTGCTAAAAAGTACTTCACTTCGGCAAAATATAAGGGTGAAGAAGTGGTTTTCAAAGAGGAAAATGCAGTTGAATAAGAAGTAGAGGAAGAGGTTGAAGAAGAAGAAGAAGAAGAGGGAAGTGAAGATTTGGATTCCTTGATCAAGAAAGTAGAGGATTATCAAGATAAGGAAGAATCTGCAAAGTTAGTTACTCCAGGAAAAGGAGTTGAGAAAGATAGTAAGGATGGTGATAATCAACAGTAAGAAAAAGAAATTTTTTTGAATGATGTCGAAGATTATTATGAGAATGATTCTCAAGAGGAAGGATTTGACAAGGAGAAACAAGATAAAGATCAAATTATTCATGTTTCTGAATCCGAGGAAGAGTCTCCAAATGAACAACCCATTCCGAAAGCTGACAAGGGGAAGCAAGTCCTGATGGATACAAAAACAAAAGAGATTTTCAAGAAGAATGTCATTGGTGGTTCTTCTAAGAGGAAACTAGTGAAAGTTGAAGAAGAATAATCTCCAAGAAAATTATCTGATTCAGAGTCATCAGTTCATGGTCATGATTTTGTGGTTGAATCTCTGAAGAAGTTGGTGGACACCATTCTGTTTCTTCCAAAAATAGACTCCAGATGCCAAATGCTGCAACAGAGTTTGAATCATAAATCAGATTCCTTATCCCTGGTCATGGATAAGTGTATAAATATCGAGGGTGACCATAGAAGTTTTCTTATCAATTCTAATGTACACATGATGTCTTGCAGCAAAATAACTTTGTGGTCTAATAAAGTCGAAGAAGACATGGCTGAGTATGATAATTTTCAGAATGAGGTAAAATATGCCTTTGAAACTGAGGATAATGAGATTAAGAATCTTCAGGATGGGCTGGTCATTGAACAATGTTCTCGGAGTCAACAAGTGAAAGAACTGAATGACAAGGCAAATTCTCTAGCTCAAAATTTGGTAAGTGATAGAAATCTCCAGATTGAGCTTGAGAAAAGACTGGAAAAGCAAGATGAGTTGGTCAAGATGAAATAAGGGGCCTTGAAGGCTCAGGTAGAAGCTTTAAAAGTTCAAGGGGAAAGGATCTCAACATTAGAGAAGAAAGTTGAGGAAGACCATTGAGATCTGAAGAAGCTCAAAACTTCTTTAAAGGAGCCAATCCCAAAGGAAAAAGAAGACAAATAAACCCAATCCGATCTTTTGTTGTATTTGTCTTTCCTTGTAAAAATTATTTCAACTCTAATGAAATTTTGGTTGGTTGTATCTTATGCTATTATGTACTAATGTTTAAGTTACTTTATTTTTTTCCATTCCCTTAAATCCTTTTTGAAAATCAAAAAGGGGGAGAAATAAAAAGAACTACTCAAAATAGGTAGAAGAAAAAATTTATAAGTCAAAGAACCATCCCTAAGTAAGGGGGTGTTTATCTAAGAGGGATTACTTCATTATAAATATTTTCCTTCCCATGATTACGGAAACTCCACTCCGGAAATTCAGAATACAAACCTTAGAGTTCCAATGCCTAAGGGGGAGTTAGTTGTATTCATCATTATGCATGAACAATGGGAGATACGTTGTAATTTCAAAGTCCAAATACTCATTTTCATAAGGTTGTTTGTTCTTTCCAAAAACGGGGATATTGTTGAGCCAATAAGGTTTTCTTTATAAATTTCCATTTCGTCTTGTTTTGAAAATCACAAATACCTTATAGTTAAGTAATTTGATATTTTACTTCTCTAAGGAAAATTTATTTCCTTAATGAAATTTACCCTAACCTAGATTTTATTATATAGAGAAATAGTTTTCTTATGTGTAAAAATCAAATTCATAACCAAAACCTTAGAATCATATAATGATAAGATATGAAGCATTATGTTTTAGACTACGAATTTTGGATACGAACTCTAATGTAGTTCCATTCTGAATTCTGGATACGAACTCTAATGTAGTTCCATTCCGAATTCTGGATACGAACTCTAATGTAGTTCCATTTAGAATTCTGGATACGAACTCTAATGTAGTTTCATTCCAAATTCTGGATACGAACTCAAATGAAGTTCCATTCCTAATTCTGTATACGAACTCACATATAGTTTGACTATGAATTCTAGACTCCAAAAATTTATAAGTTCGACTCAGAACTTTTAGAAGTTCGACTTTGAACTTTTATAAGTTCGACTCTAATCTTTTACTGGTTTGACTCCGAACTTTTTACGTTCAGGTTCCGAATTCCTATAAAACAGAATCCACATATCTCTTTATTATAGACTCCAAATTTTATTTTGGTTAGACTCTGAAATTTTATTTGGTTACATTCCGAAACATTTTTTTCTTATAATTACACTTGTTTCGTTACAAAATGATGTTGTGAATTTTGTTACATATGTTTTGTTATAAAAATGATGTCATCCATTCTGTTTCTAACTAACCGTTGGTTAAGTGACACGTGTACAGGTCCCTCCAAATTATAAGGAAAATATGACTATTGGAGGAGAGAGCCAGCTATTGAAGCTTCACCTATAAATAGGAGCTCATTTGAAATGAAGCAACAAAAACTTTGACAACTGTGGCTACATGTTGTTGAAGTGATTTATAGAGAGAGAGGCTCTAATTAGTTATCATGCTTCGTGCGACTCCAAATGATGGTTATTACATTTGAGGGCTTCTAGGGATAGAAAGACAGAGGTGCCGACTACCTTGAAGTTTGAGGGCTTCCTTACTGAGGAAGACAGAGGTTCCAACTACCTTGAAGTTGAGGGCCTGCGGGGATAGCAAGGCAGAGAATCCAATATTCATATCAAGGGCTTACCTTGGTGTGGGTAAGATAGACATTCTTGAAAGTATAAATCAATGAACCTTTATCAAAGGTTGTTGGATACCCTTCTCTTTGGGTTAAAATATATATATATTGTTACTTGTTTTTGTTACAAGTTTATTTTCTCCACTTCCAATTTTTGTATTACTAAGGAAAGTATAAATTTCTTATACTTCCTTACTTATACTCCGATTCATTCAGATTCTATACGCTTTAAGGTAGAATCTCAAATTTTAAACTTTAGTTAAGTTTCAATTTCTGGATCCATATTTCCAGAAGCAATTTTCAGAAACACTTTCCAGATTTAAGCAAGTGCATAGAAATAGAAGTTTGTAACTTCATACTTTGGTCCAATCATTCATTAGTGATTAGAGTTGTTGTGAATTTCCTTAGTTTAACTTTGTTAAACTTAGATCTTTCCTTGTGTAAGGAAATTTTTAAAATGTACAATTCACCCCCCTCTTGTATATTGAGAATCTACAACATTATTCTGATTCTACAATAATCATAAAAAAATTATAATAATAATACTCATCATAATTTCAACTCATCATATCTCAAATTTTTTGAGTAGTGAAATAAAATCCATATCTAGTTGGGCTTCTGAATACTAAATAATGAAACAAAGTAGAATTGATAAAAAATAAAATTAAAATGGAATTAGCTGCATGATGGAACTATAATAATGAATCTGATCCTAATGATGAATCTAAAAAAAATTTGTACTCTACTAACATGTGTTTCATGGATATTAAAACTAAGTCCAGAAGGTTTTGATTCTAAAATTGATATTAACATTGAATCTTATTTTGCCTAAAATATTACGAATAAAATCAAGGCAAATAATTAAAAGTTACAATATGATCATTATAATTAATGAGATAAATAAGAAACTCAAAAGACTCAAAATAAGATTTTTTTTAGAAAAATAATGATATTTATCATTATAATGAGAAATTAAGGAACACTACGTATAAATTTAATGAAAAGTCATGTTAACACATGTAGTATTTTTATACTCAAAATAAAAAATCCTAGAGTAAAGTATAATGTCTGATGAATATATTTTCTACTTTTGTTGGTGAGAATTTTTTGTCAAGATGATTCCTATAAAAATGATGTAGTGAAACAAAAAGGTTATTTTTTACAATGATAAACTATAAAAAATGTATATAAATATCTTATTTAAAGGGTTGACAGAAACTAAAACGTGTCTCAAAAATATAATGTAGGGACAAAATGTTAGTAAACACTCATATTAATTTCAAAAAAAATTTATACACACAAAAGTTTATATTTTAAGATAATTATATAATATTATTTTGATTATAAATTGATTTAATTCTCTAAGGGTTACAATTATAGCTTCAAAAATAGTCTTAGACTCTATGTAGCATGGGTAACAAAGTCCTCTTTTAATATTTTTTTACTGGAAATAATTCTATACAGGTCGAAAGAAATATATATTACATAAAGATAGTATATGATATTACTATATGATGGGAAACCAATCTATATGAAGTTCCAAAAATAGATGACTCAAGGGACCAAGACTCTACTTATATCATTTCAATAATAAAACATATATTAGACCCTTTTATAAGAAATCATGTACACATATTTTTTCATCACCAATATACACATTGAGGCCTATTTTTTATTGAAACAAAACAAAATATGGAGATAATATATAAGTATAAAAGTAGATAATGGAACTATTACTCTTTGATTTGTTTTTGATGAAAAAATTTATGAGAATTGATGATTGAGGATGGGTTTTCATGGCTGGTGATAAAGATGTAATTTCTCTTAAGGATCATCATTAGTATAAATCAAAGGGGAGGGGCACACGTCCCTATGAGTGGAGTTCTTGGGATGGGACAAGGGTATCAATATGTGGAATGGGAGTGCTTATGGGGATCAGAATGGGGGGATGGGTGCACTCAAGATAGGATATGGATGGGAAGAGGGGAGGAGTGTCCATGTTCGAATTTGGGGAAAACCTATGCCAATGGTTGTAAAAAAATGTTGGAAATGGTAAGCTATCTAAATGGGTTTTTAATAACTATTAGGATAACCTTCTATAAAACACCATAATCTCTCAATTTATCCAAAATTTTGGTATAAGGCCATGGGTATTACCCACATTTCTAGTAGTGAGAGTAATATTCTGATTTCTTCAATGTTATTTGTTGTTTTTGTGTAGAATCACGCTTCCCACAAGAATTTTGAATAGGATCTAAGATAAATATGTTAATGAACCACAATTAGATATTCCTCCCATGGGAAAGAACTTAGTTGAGATTATTGTTTATGTTATCCATGCTCTAGGTAAGGAACTTACACCAGTTCCCATTCAGTTTAATGTTGTGGAACATTAGAGGGATGAATCATGGAATCATTCTCATAAGTTACTTTACCACAATTCACCAGCATTCCAAGGATCTATTGATCCTAAATAGGTTTAATATTTTTTTTATAAAGATAGATATTTTTTTAGTAATTGGATGTTCCCTATTCAATTACTATGAAATGTGCCTGTATTAAACTAGGACAAAGTGGGAGATTATGGGACTCAATGGTGATAGAGAAGAAACCTGAAGTTTTTGTGTGGTATTACTTTAAATTTATTTTCACTTATGGGTTCAATAATGAGTATATGGTGATGGATAAGTCTATGTACATTTTTAAAATTGATTAAGCAGACATGACCATGAATGATTATGAAAAACTCATTATAGATATTGTTCAGTTTTCACATGATATTATATCAAATGAGAACATAATGTCTCGATGGCTTGAGATGGTCCTTCTGGATGATACTTGTTATAATGTTTTCTCACTGAATTTATACTCTTATGATGACATGTTGGATAGAGAATTCATTAATGAGATTCAAATTGTTTGTATGTCATGGTTAAAAGGAGTTCCATTTTCACCCAATGGTATTTCTCTGATTTCCCACAAAGGGAAGATGAACTGTAATGAGTCCCATAGTGGTTCATGATATAAGGGTCCTTTTATACATATTTCAATGCTAGGTTGGGGCACTTTAACTAGATTTTAGTGTGTCATGCATGGGAATTCAAAAAGGGTTTGCAGTGAGGAACCCAAGATATTTAGTTAATGTGTTCGGTTAGGTCACTTGCAAAAGAATTTTATATCTTCTCTGCTCCACATAGTGGCATAAGCTCATCAAAACATAAAATTAATGTGGTGAAATAACATTATTTATAATATAAGGGGTTCAATCCATAGGCATCTGTTATGATGTTTCATTACATACTGAAAGATACTCTAGAGGAAGCAGATATAGGTCCAGTGACTATGATAGGTATGAACATTATATCTTCAAATTTAGTGACTTATTTACTTGATATTGGTGCATGTCATTCATTTATATTTACTTTTATTGTGAAATTTCTAAATCTTTCTACAAATATTCTATCCTATGTGATGTATAATACTACTCCCCTTAAAAAAATATGAGAGTGGGGTCATCATTGCCCTTGTGTTTTCTCATTATCAAATATTGAGCTTACATAGTTTTTTCTAGTTCTCGACATGAAATTTATTGATGCCATATTTTCGATTATTTATCTTATAGATAATAAGGCCTAAATTGAATGATATCTTTTATGAGTCTCCTTTACTATGCCTAATGGGATGTGGCCCAACCTTCAAGAGAATGAAACCTGAATTTGAGTAGAGATGGACTTCATGAACAGATTTAGGGAAAGTAATATCAGTTTTTTTATTTTAATTTAGAGTAGGACTGATGATCTCCATCCAATTATCATTGGGTATCCTGTTTATTTCCCTTCATACATCTCGGGTTTTCCACCAGTAAGGGATGTATTACTTTCTATTGATTTATGGTATGGTACTGAACTAGTATATATACATTCTTACCGTATATAACCGACAAAAATAAATTAGTGGAAGAATAATTTTGATGATCTATTTGAGATAGTATTTGGATGCCCGAGTGTGTAACCTTGGACGATGCCTATTCTGATTGAGATGACAGATCATAAAACACATCAACTTTGTATTGATTACCATAAACTCAAATGAGTTATGGGAAAGAACAAGTATCAATTTCTATATATTAATGATATGTTTTACCTTTTTAAATGGGATATATGCAACATGAATACTGAACTATAGTCTTGTTATCTCCAGTTGAGAATAAATAATTCATAAATTCAAAAAACCACCTTCCAAAGAAGTCATGTCTGTTATGAGTACCTTTTAATGACATTTGGTCTAAAAAAGATCATATAGTCATTAAAAATTTGAATAATAGTATTTTCCATGTGTATCTTGATATGTTTGTTGAGGTCGCTTTGAATTAAATCATGGTTTACTCTATTTTTGAGGAGGACCATGTGAACCATCTAAGTGAAGTTCTAGAATTTTTTATAAATCCCAAATACTAGTCTGTGATTTCCAAATGATATTTATGGATTAGGTAACTAACATTATTGAGAAACATGGTATCAAAACATGGTTTCTCAGTTTATCCGAAGAAAGTTAAAGCTATTATGACATGGGATAAACCACTAAACATTTTTTTATATTTAGTGCTTCTTGATTTTAGTGGGGTATTATCACTAGTTCAAAAATTATTTCTCAATTTTGGATTATCCGATGTCTTCCCTCAGTTGAAAGGGGGTGATTTTTCTTTGGAATATAAAATGTTATAGTTCTTTTGTTGAGACAAAACATATTGAAAAACATTTGTTGGTGTTAACTCTTCTAGATGCAAGGAAAGGCTATATGGTCTTCTATGAGATAAAATTATTGGGTTTGGGATATTTTCTTATAAAAAGTGATCATGTCATCGCATATGGCTCTCAAAATCTTATGATAAATGGGAAGAATCACCCAATACATGACCTAGAACTTCTATCTATGATTCATGAGATTAAGAATTGTTAGAATAAACTTTTCATAAAATGTGTTCCCACATATTCCAACAACAAAATTATGACTAATATATTCTCTAAAAATATTTGAATTTCTACTGGAGGCATTAGTTGTAATTCCAATAACCTATTGATTTTGACATCTCCTATACCCCAAGAAAGGAGAATGTTATTAGAGTTGATTTGAGAAGGAACCATCCATCCCAGGGTGTAAAGGAACAATATTAAGAGTGAAAATTGATTTATCATTTTTCACAGTTGCATATAAGAGTCAAGAAACAAGGCTTAGGGTTGTCTTGGTTTGTTTTCAATTGATCTACACTACTATCAATATGACTCTTCTAGAGAAAAGGTTCATATTTCATTCAAATAATTGGAGACTCCCTTTAGGGTGGGGAGATAATTTATGAGTGGTCATTATCCACATAGGTTACTCTAGGTTTTTATAATTGGGTTTTTTCCTTTATCTATGAAAAAATATGTGATGGGGGATTCATTTAATTCATAGTGAGAAGTGCACCAAGAAACCAAAAATATGTTCCATGAAAATCAAAAATGATTTTGGTTTCCAAGAATAAGATGAGGGAATTGATGTTTTTTTGTCTTCCTATTATACTTTCAAATAGGTCAAGGATAAGCATCATAGACCTTTGGGTTTTCTCCAACAAATTCCAGTTCCATCTTCATAGTGGTATGAGATGTCTGGGACTTTTTGGTTGGTCTTCCATTAACCCATATAAAGAATAATATGATATGAATTTAGATTAATGGTCTATACAAATTGGGTCAATTTATACCCATTCTTGATACAACCAAATTTTAGAATATGGGAAATAACTATATGAATGTGATTTTCCGTTTCGAAAGAGTTCCATCTATTATAGTATCTGATAGGTATTCCCATTTTAGTTACAAATTTTGGAGAGTCCTACAATAAGCCCTAGCATCTCAGTTTCACTTGAGTATGAAATAAAATCAATAGACATATAGGTAAATAGAGAGATCTATATAGATTCCGAAGGATATTTATCATACTCACATCCTCTATTTTGGGGGATCGGGGGATAACCATTTTGTAATGGTTGAATTTTCCTATAACAATAGTTACTAGTTTGTAATTAGAATAGATCCTTTACAGGGATTGTATATAAGGCCCTATAAATATCTATTCTACTAGTCATAGATTGGTGAATCTTCATTGGTTGGACCGATCTTGGTCGAAGAGGTGACCAAAATGATTCATTTATTCATAAGATGATTTTAATAGCATAGATCCATTATAAAGTTTATTATAATCATCCATGTAAACCATTGAAGTATTCAGTTGGTGAATAGGTTCTCTTGAAACATTCACCCCGCTTGGGTCATCGACAAAATGGGAGGTAATGGAATAATTTTACTCATTTTGTTTTATCTTTTGTGGGTTTTCAATAGGTGGGTAAGGTAGTAATTCCTCCACAATTGATGTTGATACACAATATTTTCCATGCAACGTAGCTTCAAAAGTTTATTTCTAATCTATATCGGGTTTTGAGTTAATGTGATCTTCCCATTGATCCTAATTTATCAATGTTTGGTAATCCAATCATGATTGTCAATTCATAGACAATGTTAATTAATGGGAGGATGATACCTTTGGTTCATGTGCTATAGAAGCGTGGTTTTGATTAAAATGAGACATGGGAGCCTGAGGCAATTCTAAGAGAGATGTGAGATAAAATTTATGAAATGTAAACATTTTTATAGGATTTATATGGATATAAAAAATTTATGGCGGGGAAGTTTCAGCACTCTGTTACCTTTTATAATATTCCTTGTCCTTTGCTTTGGATTTATTCCTTTTTATTTGGGAATTTTGTACAGGAAACTGGGTTAAGCACTATCTATTATAAATTTAAAAACTTTGTAATGTGATTAAACATTGTTTAATTTTTAGGGAAAATTTTATGAATTTAGTTCATGACATGAAATGGTTAAATTGGGATTAAAAAAAATGTGACATGTTTTTTTTCATCATTTCACTTATCTTGATTACATGAAGTGAAGGGAGTACATGAAATGTATTTTCCTAAGACAACATTTTAATCTAGTTAGCCTGGATAATATTTTTACCTAAAACATTTTCCTCTCATCCTTGAGAAATAATTATGTGATTGTGGGGTTCTCTAACCACATCAGAACATCCATTTAGTGATGGATCATCATGTTGGTTTTGATGAATCTATTTAGGTAAGAAGTATTACTATGTATTTTGTTTTGTGTTTGTTTCCTCCTAGTGTTTTGATAGGTCCTCTTTGTATTGATGGATCTAAAATCCGTTTTGTTGAACCATGATTCTAATTTGAGTTCCCATATCTTATATTCCTTCTTCTATCATTGGAAATTCCCTCTATGGGTGTTATGTAGAACCCCTGGACGCCTTGATAGGGGAGGGGTGAATCAAGGTGTCAACTTTTTCTTTTAATGTGATGGATCTTATTCCCAAGATGGTAGGAACACGTTAAACCTATATTATGGATTTGAGAAACAAATAAATAATTACACTCAAAAAGATCATGAAACACTTTTACTTGGTTCACCACAAAGGGCCAGTCCCAAGAGCATACACCGACAGAGTGTCAGTCATACCAAAATCCACTAATTTTAACTATTTGTGCAGTACAAGATTAGATTATAGTCACTCTATCCTAGGAACACTACCTTTACAATGGTTCAGGGATAGCTCACTACATCCCTTAGATAAATTCTGTCGACTCCCACTAGATCACCCCTGGGTGAAGTCACCCTCATTTTACAGACGTGTAGGTCACTTAAATAGATTTTTATTGAAATATTCATCTCTCTTCAGCATGAGACACTACCTACATCAAAGTCCTGAATTGATTCAATTGATGGAACTGATCACACAAACCAGATATTCAGAAGCCTGTCAGAAGCATAAAACCACGCTGGTGTGGAATACCTCAACTTGAACCCAAGATTTTGGAATTGTCGTGAAAGTTGAATTTCTGCAACCCCTAAATTCCTCACAACCTTTATCTTTCTTTCAATGAAACTGAAGGGTTCGCATGGACTTTTTAGACTAAAGGAACACCTTGGGTGCAAAATTAACTCTCTTCTAATCTTTCGCACGCCAATCTTTCATGTGGCAGAGTAGCCAAATTTTTGTTGAAATTTTTTTAAGTCTTCTATGAGGGTATCCATCTATTTATAGTCCATGATGATCCTATGCACAAGTTTTTGATGTATCATTATTGGTGAGTGAATGATTCTTCCTGAGTGCGCAAAACCCCTTTTGACATCACATTGGGCATGTAATATTCTTTCGTGAAACCTCATATTTTGCACACATTTAAGACATCCACACACTTTTTGTCTTTTCCATATTCTGACATTATAATCCCAAATTAGGCCTTGCATGAAACTTTTTAGACACCCTATAACCATCCATGCAACTCCCATTTCCAAACACACATTTATCCATTTTCGGATTTTCCAGCCCAATGATTTACAAAAAAATGGGAAACAAATCCACCTTTAATACTGTTGTCCACTTGAACTGTATGATCCCTTTCATGGAAAACATTCTGATCTTCTAAAGAGAATTTAAAACAACCACAAACCACACTCTATTTCTAGTGATGAATATTAATGGTTCCTAAAATCTTCCCCTTTGGGTTTGTTGGAAATCTCCAGATAAATTCAATAGAGAACCAGCCACAAAAAAAACCTGAAATGCAAGAATCAACATAGCCAACACTCAAAGTCATCTAGATCAATGCTCATTATCAAAAATAATAGGGGAAGATTGAATTGGGTTCCTGTGTTTTGGAATTCTCAAGGACACCCAAGCCATTATATCAATGTGTCACAGAAGAATTACAAGCGCTGAATATATTCCTTCTCTCCTAATCCATTCGATTAATGTGTCATAGAAGCATTACATTCCCTAAATGTATTACTTTTCCTCCAAACACCGGATTCTAATCATGTCACATAAGCATTACATGTACATTACATCTCCAGAATTTATTCCTTCTCCCCCATTGAAAATAAAACTGAAGACCAGTATTTTTTATTGTACAGATCAAAACACCCCTACATAGTATCTCCCCCACAAACCTGCATCACATCCACAAAAAGATTAAAAACAGTTAACATAACTAGGGAGAGTGGAATTTCGTAACCTCCTTATGAAATGGGAGGTGGTTGAACATCGAGGTTCAACAGATGCTTCTCAAACACTGTCTCCGATAGTGGCATGGTCCGGATATCAGCCACTTGCTCATTAGTTCCCACATGATCCATTTTAATGAGGCATTTTTCAACTTTTTCCTTGATAGAGTGATATCTGATTTCAATATATTTTGTACAATAATTATGAACATGATTCTTTGTAAGTTCAATTGCGCTCTTGTTATCAATGTAAATCAGTATTGGTTGTTTCACCTCGTCACCAAAATCTATCATTTGTTGCTTCATCTATAGTAGTTGAGTGCATTCCTTTGTAGCAGAGATATAATCAGCTTTATTAGTAATAAGAGAAGTAATTTATTGTTTCTTTCTCAACCAACCAACACATTTTTTACCAATATAGAATGATCCACCACTGGTGGACTTTGTGTCTAGTACATCTCCAGACAAGTCTGCATCATAAAATGATGATAATTTACTGTCCCTTCCTACAACAAAGTGTAACAAAAAATTATGAGTACCTTGAATGTACCTCATGATTCTTTTTTTACTTATATCAAACGTTCTTCCTTCGGATTACTCTGAAATCAGGTAGCTATGAATGTTAAAAATACAATACCGGGCCATATCGTTGTTAGGTATAGTAAGCTTCCAATAATCCACATGTACATGGAAGGATCTACATAGGTCCCATCCTTATGCTTTCAATGTTTTGTTCCAACTAAAATCATAATTAACAATGATTTAGAGTCATGCATATTAAATTTCTTCAGCAGCTCACTTGCATACCTTTCCTGTGAAATGTATGTTTTATCCTTCTTTTGAATCATTTTCAGCCCCAAGAAATATGTGAGCTCCCCAATCATATAAATTTCAAATTATGATTTCATGTGATTGGAAAAATCATCCACTGATTTCTGCCTACTTCCACCAAATATAATGTCATCAATGTGAACAAGAACCATGCACTGATCTTTTAAAGAATTCTTGACATATATATTGTGATCTACTCCTCCTCTTTTGAATTCCATCTTAGTGAGGTAAGAATATAGTTGGGAATACCATTCTCATGATGCCTACATTAAACCATTGTGGGCCTTGTTTATTTTTAAAACCTTCATTTCACCATTTCTAAGATGAAAACCTGCTGCTTGTTCAATGTAGACTTATTCATTGAGAACAACATTCAATAATGATATGTTGACATCCATTTGATATACTTTATATCCTCTTTGGGTCACCATGGAATGTAAAATCCTGATTGACTCATGTTTAGCCACTAGAGGAAAGGGTTCTTCTACATCGACACCTTCAATATGTGAATATCCTTTACATACATGTCGTGAATTGTTTCTAATAACACTTCCATGTCATCAAAAAATTTCATAAAAATACACTTTTTACCAATCACATTTTTACGTTTATGTATATTAACTAGGTCCCGTGTTTGGTTCCCGTCAATCTGATCCAAATATTTATTCATGGATTTAATCCATGATTCATCCTTTACAGCTTCGTCAAATGAGGATGGTTACACAATTGAGAGGAATGATGATTGTGCATTAATCTTCATTCTTCTTGTCTGGGATGGTGTAGTTCTATCCCCAATGATATTGGATTGATCTATTTCATCTCTTCTATGTAGCCTGTGAAGTTTAGATAGGGATTTCTTGAGCATTGTTTCTACTTCTAATTCTTCTTCCAAATCATCATCATTTTGCAACCTCTATAAGCTTTTCACTCTTTCCTCCAATTCATCATTTGTTTCTACCCCATTTCCACATTATTCCTAATATTCAATTACATTATCATAATATTTATTTGATGCATTTGTGGTTTTTTCATCAATAATCTGTACATATCTACTTTGCAAAAAATTCCAAAGTCTCTTATTGAAGCAATTGCAGGCTTTTCATTTCATTGAGTATCCAAGGAATATTCCTTCATCTTCCACATCACCATACTTCCCATGATTTCCTTATTGTTTCAGATAAATAATTTAGTATATAAAACATGAAAATACTTCATGGAGGGCTTCCTTCCATGCCATAACTCATACGGTGTATTGGTTTCACCCATATAGAGCCCTATTTGATTTTGAATATATACTGCTGATTGAACTGCCTCTTTCCAATAATGATGAGGGATATGGATCTCAATTAGCAATGTTCATTCCATATTTTTCACATGGAAATTCATATACTCCACAACTCCTTTATGTTGTGGGGTTCTCTTAGCTATCACCTCCAGTTGTATTTCGTGCTTCTCTAGGTAATTCTCAAACTCAATGGATGTGTATTCCCCTCCATTATCAGATCACATAACATTAATTGTCTGTCGATTTTCATTTTCATCAATTTGGAAAAAATTAATTATGCTTTCAAGAACATTTCATTTCCTCTGTATAACTATCACACATTCTTTTATAATAAAATAAACTATAAAAAGGACAAAGTATCTTTCCCCCTGGGTTCTGAAAACATTTATCGGACCACATACGTCTGTATGGATGGGGTCAAGAAGATTAGATGCTATTGTTTTTACTGATAGAAACATTAGACCAACTTCCCATGAATGAACGCATCACACATCATTTCACGTTCACACTTTAGGTCAGGGATATCAATGACAATCTTTAGATATGATATTTTTTTCATTTCTTGTTGATTAATGTTTCCCAATCTCCAGTTCCACAAGTTGTTTTCTTCTTCAACCATTAGATATCAAATGGTCTCTTTAATATCTACATGATATAGGTTTCCATCAGTTCTATAACCCTTCATGATATAATTCAATGTTCTTACCTTTATAGTCCACCCCTTTTGATTTAACATAACCATAAGTCACGAGTCAAAGAGTTGAATCACACTAATGAGATTGTGACATAGACCATCCACATATAGAACTTAGGTCTTCATTAGCACTCCATTAGCCCGTTCAGTACAAACACATCCTTTGATATTCAAAGCACCGTCATAACTATACATCACCGTTTCATCAACATTTTTCATAATATTCATTAAAAATTCTGCATTTCTAGTCCTATGGAATGACCATCCACTATTAAGAATCCATGTTCTACTATTCTTGTTACCCTTGAGAGAAAATTTACCAAGATTGGATTTCTCAATATTATTCTTTTCCTTCCATGAACTATTAGCTTTCGTGAAGGATGATGATGGATGATCAAATCTAATTTTATTATGAACAAGTTCATCTAAATCACACTCTTATTCTTGAGGAGAAAACCTATTTGAAAGAGAAACTCTATCTAGTTGGCGAGTGTCGAATTGTCTCTGAGCTCTATAGGAATTTTTCCTACCATTCCTATGTTGCAATACAATGCTTTATGGCCAACATTTTAGCAATTAAAACAATATCCATTGAACCCATTAATCCCCTAAATATTTTTTATTTTATATCAACCACTTTTAAGGAAAAAGTGAAAAACCATAAGTTCAAGCATAAGAGGAAGTTACCAAGCCATTAAAATAAAAGTGCAGCTTACCAGTTTTAGTTTGCTTAGATAATTTTCAAGAGATTGTGTTCACCTGAGTGTCTGGTTCCCTCTTCAGGAGATCATCGATCTGAAAAGCCAGATTGTCCCAAGACTACATGTACTCCTCTATACTGATTATCCCATTGTTGAATCCTCGTATTAGGATGTGATCATATTTATCAATCCACTTGCACTACTCCTCATTTCCAGGCACCCTTATAGTTCTTTCCATCATTCATTCAGCCTCTGTAGCAGTTACATTAATTGTCAGAACGGATTCAGCCATAACATATTCCAAGCTCAAAAGCAGTACCAAAGTGTGTTCAACCATAGCATCAAACCTCCCATGCTGGAAATACAATATGGAGATATTGGGGAAATTTTCCATCTTTTTTTCCTTCATCTTCTTCACAGATCTGGTCTCCATAGGTAAAGGTAAATATGAGTAATCTTTCCTTACATTACGATTTCCCCTCCTTCTTTTGCATCTCCATGGGCATGGATTCCACTGCACTGAGTCCCATCCTCTGTGTCACCTGCATAAGAGGTATAACATTCATCACAGGACCGGTTCACCTACTGCTCATCCATGGAGATTTGGACCAAATCTGTAGAGACCTAGACAAGATCATCATAATACATAAGCTCAAAACGATTACCCAGCACAGGGCCTTCCACCTGACTTATCTTGCATATGGTCTCACCCCCTGCATCTTGTTCCAGGGCCTTGCAACCTGTACTGGGATTACAAGTCACTGCCTGGCCACTATCACTACTATCCTTCCTTAAGCACAACACCTCAGTGTAAGAAGGTCCTGATGGGGTTGTATGACCTCACTCATCTACCTTTACCAGTACCCTATCTGGATTATGCCCACTACCCCCAAGGGAAGCCTCATTGAAGTATGACATGGTATGACCCAAATATCAGTAGAATTGACATTTCATAAGAAGAAACATCATTTCAGATTGATTATTTTTCATGTCACCTTCCTTCAGATAATATTTTGACTACTTATTATTTTTGAAATCTTGTTAATATTTTTCAGTTATCCTTCCAGTTTGTCTTAGGTATTTCTTATTTTGGACATTAGGTGACTTTTCAATATGTCCAACTTCTAGATTTCCTTTATGTTAGCTCATTGTATTCCTAGTATTTGATGATTCATCATAATATCCAATTACACTATTCCTCATGCTTGCAGGTCATTGATCTTTCAATACATTTTCATGTCCATCAGAACCATGCTTATCCTAGAATTATAATTATGCATCTAAAAATATTCCAAACTGTATTTTATTCTTCTCTTATTTTGAGTTTGATTGAAATTCTAGTTGTTCATAAGAGTAACAATTTCTTCTTCAAGACCCTCCATATTCTTGGACTTATTTTCTAGTCTGAAGGAAAGATCATTGATGAAAATGATCAATTTTTCAATTTTATGCTTTATTTACACAAAATAATTTGTGCTTTCAAGGATTGAAGACAATACTTTCACAAATTCTTCAAATCATTCCATTTATGCTTGAAGCTGATCATAATAGTCAGATTTTTATTCCACAATTGTTCTTCAATTACATTGATTCTTAGGCTTATGAGGAGCATCCCTTAATTCATGTTTGGGATCAACATTAGTGTTCAACTAATTATCTATATATTTTTTACTTGATGATTCAGACTTTTTTACGGTAGCCATTATAGGAGAATGTTTCTAAAATTTAAATTCTGGTTCTTCTTCCTCAAAGAATTAATTATCGATGTCATTATCTTCTTCACAGAGAAACAATCTCTTTTATATTTTCATCCTAGACATGAAGATTCCCTTTTGAGAAAACCTCTTCATGGGCTTTTGTGAGTTTCCACCTTCACTTTCATTATCATATAAATTCATTGAGCATGGAGAAGCAATGTGTCCAACTCTACCATAGAGAAACCATGCCATGGGTAGCTTCCATTCAATTCTTCCTTTTCCTCTCTTTAATTTCATGGAAAATAGAGAGAGAAAATTTCCTTCATCATCTGCATCATTAATAAGGTCTCCTTAAATATCATGTTTTTCCATGGATTTGAATTCCATCTCCTTGCTAACATGCCTTGTCACATGTTCTGGTTTTACTATAATTTATTATACACTCAAAAAACTTAAAAATAATGCAAAAAATATTGGAAAAATATATTTCTTCAAGAGCATAAACTTTGGGATTATAGAGTTGTGTAACCCTTCTGAAAATTTTCTTCAAAATGACGATGTCTTTAATTTCTTCTCTAAGTCCTAAAATTTATCCTACAACATCAATTATTCGACTGAATAGGGAATCTATATTTTCATCGGGATTAATCTTCAAATTATCAAACCTATTTTGTAGAACATGTAGTTTCACCTCCTTCACTTTTCCATACCCTTCATAAATATTCTCTAGATTTTCCCACATAGAATTATGTGAAGTACAGATCATCAATTTTAGATAAATTTGAGCAGAAAGTGTGACAGTAAGAGCATTATATGCATTGGAATCAACATCAAGCATGATTCTATCTATATCTATCAATGAAATCCCTAAAATATATGTGAATTGTTTTCCTTGCATACCAGCAAAAAAAATTCCATTCTAAGAGATCATAGATGAGATATCATCTTGTTTTTCCATATTTGAATGTTTCATCCATAGAAGAGGGGGCTCACCTAATGTAGATTGAAATCTCCATGATAATAAAGGTAATATTCAACACTAGAAACAAAGATCTGATACCATTTGTAGAACCCCGAGACACCCTGAGAGGGAAGGGGTGATTCAGGGTGTCAACATTTTCTTTTAAAGTGGCAGATCTTGTTCCCACAATGGTAGAAACACCTTAAAACTATATGATTGATATGTACAAAAAATAAATAATCACATGCAAAGAGACCAAACAACACTTTTACTTGGTTCCCCATAAAGGGCTACGTCCTAGGAGTATACACCGATAGTGTGTCGGTCAAAACAAAATTAACTAATTTTTACCAGTTGCAGAGTAAAAGACTCGGGTACAATCACTCTTTCTTAAGCACACTACATTTACAATGGTTCAGGGATTGATCACTGTGTCCCTTAGATCACTTCCGTTGACTCACCCTGGATCACTGTCCTGGGTGAAGTCACACTCAGTTTATGGACGTGAAGTTCACTTCAATAGATTTTCATTGAAGTCTTCTTCTATGTTCAGCATGAGACATTTCTTTTATAGAAGTCCGGAATTAATGCACTTGAAGGCACTGATCACACAAACTGAATATTCAAAAGTCTATTAGAAGAAAACACCACGGTTATGTGCAATACCTCAACTTGCCTACAAGATTATGTAATTGTTGAGAAATATGACATTCGTGCAACCCCTAATTCCCATGAAATCCTTATCTTTTGTGCAATGACACCAAAGGGGTCACTTGGTCTTTTCAGACTAAAGGAACACCTTGCATGCAAGATTAACTCTCTTGCAATATTTCATACGCCTATGATTTGTGAAGTAGAGCATCCAGATTTTTGTTGAAAAATTATAAAGTCTTCCATGGGGGTAACTACCTAATTATTGGAAATTATGTCCCTATGTGCATGTTTTTTATGCGTCTTTTTTGATGTGTGCAATATTTTTCCTGAGCACGCAGAACCACTTTTGACATCACATTGGGTCTGTAAGATTCTTCTATGCAACCTCATCTTTCACGCACATTTAAGACTTATGTGTGCTTTTTTTACATTTCCATATTTTGACATTCTGATCCAAAATTAGTCCTCTCACGCAACTTTCTAATTACCCTTTAACATTGCACACATCTTCCTTTTCCAAACACACATTTCTCTATTTTCCAATTTTTAGGCCCAAATATTTGGCAATCATTTTGAAAAGACGCCAACATTAATACTATTGTTCTCTTGAACTATATAATCCATTTCTTCGAAAACATTTTTTATATTATAAAAAGGATTTACAAAAAATAGAAACCATACTCTGTTTCCATCATAGAACAACCATGGTTGCAACATGTTATGACTGCAAGATAGAGGTAGGTTATACCACTTATGATTTTCCAACTGATTAAACCTTTATTTTTTTTATTTTTTGAAATTTATTTCAATTCATTTATGAAAATCCAATTTGATGTGAAACTGAATTTGGATTTTATTTGGTATTGATATTGAAAAAAACCCCACTTATTCCAATGGAATTGGTATTCGGGGAATGAATAGAAATTGTTAAACATTTTGAAATGTTTTGAAACTGATTTAAATTTTTTTTTGATGAAATGAATTTATTGAAACCTATGATAGGTTTTTCTAAAGGAATTAATTGATGAAAAACACATATTTTTGTTCTAAATGTGAATTAGCAGTTTGAAAAGGAAAATTGAAAAATTTTGAAATTTGAATTATGATTGATTTGAAATGAAACTATTTTTCCTTTTTATATTGATTGATTGAGCACATGGGAGTCTGGTTAGTTAGTTAGTTATTAGGGATAATCATTATAGATACCATAAAATGTGTTTCATGAACTTCTCCACAATTTAATATGTATTTTCATGTGTCATGAATCAAAATTACCTCAATTTGGCTAAAAAAATTTGCGGTTCAACTCCAGATTTTTCATTTGGGTCAGTAATGGTAGCGAAGGTAGCAGCCCGAAGGGCTGGGATTATAGTTTGACACTGATCCCAAGTAGGTGTGTGGGGGAAAAACTGCCCTACAGTATAAAGAAATTATCTTGGCTAAGTCCCCTGAGCGGCACCCAGGGAACCTACATGCAAATACCTACATACCACCATGCTGGAGCTGAATGAAGCAATAATTTTGGCTAAGTCCTCAATGCGGTGCCCTAGTAAGGCCAAATCACCAGTGGTGCACAAGTCTACTTGCGTGCCACCCTTCTGGCGTGTAGCCACTTGCACTCCACAAAGAAGGCATGAAACCCACTTTTGAGACCAAACTCCTTTCACCTAGGGTCCTATTTTTACCTATTAATAGAACCATGGAGCCTTCATTTTACGAACAAATTTCCATGAAGCCTAATTATTGCTCTAGTCACCTTAGTGCTTCTCTCAAGTCTTCCAAAACATTCATGGTAGTTCTTGAACACCTATAGTGAATGAATTGAAGGAGGATAATATGGAATAATTCTTTTAGAGTTTGAAATCCGTAACACTTGCGCGCCTAAACTGCCCAACATCCCAAAATAAGAAACACTTGCACGTCATCCATTCCTCTCACTGGAAAGTGAGCACCCATGTTTTGGGAATACCTATGAATAATATTGAATGCTTGTTCCATGTCACACCCAAGTATTAACATATAGGTTGATCATCACTCAAGTGAACATCAAGTAGAACAATCCTACTTGTTCGACCATACTTGTGCACCAGTACCTACTTGGGAACCGTTCTTTGATTCACCTACTCTTTTCAGTCTACAAGCCATTAAGTCCTCTAAAAATCTATTAATGTCATGGATTAATCTTTATTAGATCCCTTTTCTAAAATGGATTCTGTGGAGACCGCCACCAAAACCTCTTTACATATCAAACCCCTGGGAAAGGCACATTAGCATGTCTTTTATTTGGGTTTGTATATCTGCAATTAGAGGTTTCCCACATTTGTTTCGCAATGGGGTAAGTATCCATGAAGTGTCTGTGGGTTTTTATCTCTACTGTCACATGGACCTTTCTCTTAGGAAAAATGTTGGGATGTTCCTGGATTGGAGGATTGGGGATTGGGTTCTGACCTCCCCTTCTCATCTCTATGACCTGTAACATCAGGTCTCTAGTAGGTAAGGTACGGTTCACACTTTCTATTATATGAAAGTAAATGAAAAATATCCCTCCCCTAATAGGATCAATTTTAGATAATCCATACTAGTGTATACCCATAACCATTCAAGTAGTAGGTTTCATTCTTGCTCCTCTATACTTCCTTCACCTTCACACCTTCCTTTAATTACACCCTTGTCCAATATAAATTGAAGAGAGGGAAGGTCTGTCGCCTTTCCCTCTTCTCGGGTCGACTTGACATCATCCACCCTTACCACTATAGGCACACCCTCTTCCATACAGGGAGGAGGAAAAGAGTGGGTTCCTTTTATAAATCTATAACATACTCTTGTTTCTCACACCGAGAATGACTCACATGGGATTAGATATTTTTCATGACACCAACATTTGCACAAGACACCTTGAACTATGACAACTTTGATTACTATTCAAACTAGGATACATATGATGCATACTAGAAGGCTCAAGCTCAAAAGGGTTCCCATCTAAAAAGGATTACCAAGTCATGTCCCTTCCAATGAGTATCTCGTATACATAAGACCCAACATAATGAATGAACTACAAGAACATTTATTTCCAACTTAATTGGGATATATGGGAATCATTCATCAGGTATCGAACTCATTGGATATCCTCTTCAGTAATTCAACCTTATTTCCCTTAATCTATGCATCCTCCTTAGGAATAATCCCATAATTAAACCCCAAATCACCAAGGAATACTTTGTAAAAATTAATCCTAAAATAATTTCTCACAAAGGACTATACTCTCTTGTGAGTCTCGTTAAACTAAATGGGCTTTAATTCCCATCCACATGAGATACGTAGGGAATCCTCCATGTGGTTAAAACACAAAAATTCAAATCTACCATGTTCCCTTTGGGAAAGTTTCCCAACATTTCTAATATTACTTGGGATCCCATATCCTTTCCATGATCCATGGGTTTCTTTCGCATAAGTCCCACACCAATATTTGACTAAGCACCTTTCACGTACATGTCCTTACCACATTACATTAAAATATATGATTAGGTTCTTATCACATGACTGCAAATTCTATGATGTCTCCCATTATGTGGCACCAAACTATGACGGTTTTTATTCCTTTCAAAAGGATATGTAGGTAGCCCATTTTATGGGTGTGATCCTGATATCAAAATAAACCTTTGTCTCCCAGGATGACAATAAATTCCAAAGTGCCCAAATGAGTGGCTTAAAAACTGGTATCATCATAATGATGATGAAATGAATCTATAAATACTATATGAGAGGATACCATTGATGGATAATCATTAATACATACAGATATCTCCATTAATGAATAACCTCCAATACATATGGATGAGTCTATATTTTACACATGTTAATAAGTGATTTAAAATTCCCAGGGAAACTTATTTTATACTTGGTAAATTAATAAGGATTCATGAAAATGTCTTAAATTTATAAAGAGAGTCCTATATTAGACAATAACTCCCCCCAAAATGGTGTGATGTGTCTGACCTCCCATCCTCTTGACCAATGCACATTCTTAAGTATCATAAATTTAAAACATAACGAACTCCTTCCTTTGGAATGTAGGTCCCTTTTGGATAAAGAACTATTAGATGCTTCCAGTTCCATGAATAAATCCAATGGAGACTACCTGGAAGCAGTGATTCTTAAAACCAGAACATATGTTTCAAGGAACTACAAAAAAGCACACTGGTATGGTAATTTCGTAGAAACATATTGATGATGAAAAATATAAGAAAAAATATTTTTGGAAAATCTAATACCGGATGGGATGATGATTATATATATTAATTAGGATTATAAGGTATGTGTGTACACATATCACCATCATCACTAATATGAGATGTGTGTGGATCCTATAACATGAGATTATTGTAAAATAGTGAAGATGACCATGCTGATTTTTGTGATGTTAATGACTATAAATTCCATTGATATATAACAGTTCTACATATCCATAAGGATTTATATAAACTATTTTATATAAAAATTTTATTTGAGTAATGATAAAAAAATTTCCCATATTTTTGAAATGGAATCATGTTCTATTTAAAATAAAAAATTTTAATTCCATGAACTAATTTAATTAAAATGAAATAACATTTTGGTTTATTATTATGGAATATTATTATGGAACACTTGGTGAGACCCTTCTTATAATTTTATCTCACACGATACCTTTTCCTTGAGGTGTTTGAAAAATTTCATCTCCCAGGTTTGAGAAAAGGGAATGAACCGCTTAGAGGTGGATGTTATTGGCCATTTGGACTAGGAGTGTTGATACCTTTCGGATGTTTGAGTTTTATCTTGTTAGTTTCTAATTACATTTATAATGCATTAATTGGGATTTGATATCACTTTTAGGTTTCTTAGACTCTCTCACTTCAGTGTATTGATCATACAGATATGTATCATTATCTTCCACTTTTTTGAGGAAAAAATCATTCCCTATTTTGTCTTGTACAATGACATGATCTATTCACCAACCCATGGGGATCAAGAACACCATTTGGGATATGTCAGGATTGGCCCTAGTATCAGGGTACCACAGTATTTGGTCCACTTTATGACCCTTGGTCTCTTTATAACATGTAATGATCCATACCTCTAATATCACATCACCTTGGATAGAATTGAATAAATGGGTAAAATATCCCTTGAAAAAATTGAGTAATAGGCTACATGTTAGAGAAAAGAGCTGAGGCTATATAAATCATACACATGAAGGGATTTACCCACTAAAAAAACATATGAGTAAGAGATATGGCGAGAATCCTCCAAACCAACTCCATGAATATATAATGATCCAATCCTAATACCTAATGTAATTTCACAAATCAAAAAAAATTAGAAACCCATAAGTACCCATTGTAAATCCTCTACAATTACCACGAATCTCTAATAACTTTTGTTTGAGTCCCATAAAATAATAGTTCCCAGATCAATCAAAAAATTTCTATTGTAGATGTTATATATATATAGTGATAAGTACATGTATACTTAGTTGTAACATCCATGAATCCTCATATAAAAAATTTGATGGAAGCATACTAAATCCCATTTGGTAAAAAAATAAAACCAACACAAAAAATAAATAGATAATACAATTTTTCGATTCTTCTCCAATTGACATTAATAAGTAAAATATTCATTAACAAAATTATAGTGAACCCCTATTTACAAACATAGAAATTACATAACTTTTGCATAATACTAAACAATATACAAAAAGATGCCCAATGATCGTAGTTGGTACATGACCTTTGGAATCATGGAAAAATAAACATCGGTATATATGTGAGCTACATCATCTCCTACTAGTTTCTTCATTACTAGAACCCTTCTTAGACATATCCAACACAATAAATATCATCATAACCTATGGGTTTTGAAACATAAAAGGGGTGAGCTCAAATTCTATGTAAGGGTAAAGGAGGGAGACATGTAAGCATAAGCATGAGTATAAGGATATGATAACATGAACCAATACATATAAGACCATAATCTAAGTATAAATGATCATAACATAGTTCATGGAATGAATGTTGTCCTTTCATAATAAATTAATCATGTTAAATAAAAAGCATAATACATAGAAGCATAAGATTGTAATAATACATGGAATTGTGGAAAACACATGATTATATAATTATTTCCATAAGATCTATGTCATCACTACCAAGACCATCTTAGTAGTATGGTTTAACTCCCCATACCATCATAGTAGTCATTGTTTACTCCCAAGGCCATTTTAGTTGCATGATTTCACTACACATAGCATATTAGTAGTCATGTTTCACTCCCATGGCCATCATAGTAGTGAAGGTTCACTCCCAATACCATCTTAGTTTATCTCATGAGATATAGAACTTTACCCAAAGATTTAGTAGGAGATATAGGTCACACACATTACATAATGAAATCATATATACATGTTCCACAAGATCATAAATAAACATATCATAACCTATGAAATTAAATGAGTATCATAATCATGTAAACATATCATAACTTGGGGAACACCTTTCATGTTTCATAGTAATTTAATCAAAAGAATAAACTATAAAAGTGAAATGCATTTCATATATATATAACCCATGAGGAAAAATGGGTTTCCTATAGACCATGACAGTAATTATAAATCATTCATAAAAAGAATACAAATGGAAACACTAGATCATTTCCTAGAAATGACTGATTAGTATCAAAAAAATTGAATCTTAGATGGAAAATATTTTTGTAATTTACTTTAAAAAAGTTTCTTGAGGTAAAATACTTTCATTTCTAAAACACTATTTTTAATATATAAAACAATTTTAAAATAATTTTCTTTGAAAATACATTTGAAACTTATAAAGAAGACATGAAATCATATTGAAAACCTTTTTCTGTGAAGAAATTTAAAATATAATTAAAATTATTTTAAAAACATTTTTATTTGAAATCACATGAAAACATTTAAATAACATTTTAAAATTATTTAAAAAAAAATCCATTCAAAATACTTTTAATAAATTCAAATAAATCATGAAAACATTTTGATAGTCATTTTTCTTGAAAACATATAATGAATCTTGAAGAATTTTTGAAAACCATTTCTTTTAATGCACTTTTAAAACATATAAATAATATTTGAATACATTTTAAAAACGTTTTTAAATGAAAGCATATAAAATATGTTTGAAACAATTTTTAAAACAAATTTCCTCGAAAATTAATTCAAATAATTTTCTTAAAGATTAATATTTTTAACAATGCAATGGGAGGTTCAAATAAATGACGGTGGGTAAATCCATACATGTTGTACAAGGTCAAAAGAACAATAATTTTTCATGGTAAAAAAGACAGAAAAGTTCCATGTTTTGAATGAAACAATAATATTCTCTTGAAGATATTGGAAAAATAAAAAATTTGTAATATTTCTTTTGGACATTAAAGGGGAATGGTATACTATTCTAGGAAACTCTTTTCAGAATACATAGATTTCCAACTAAAGAGTGGGTAATGTCGGGCTTTCCTAAAAACCTTTTATTAAATATATTATGTACCAAAGATTTGAAAATTGTACCAATATGTGAGTATATAATTAAATAATAGAGTATAAGTAAAATCATGAATATGCTTGAGAGATGAATCACCATATTTCATTAAAGGAATCATAAACCTAAACAATCTAAAAAAAGCAATGAGATTGTCTCAATAAACTCTTATAACATGGTATCATGGGATCATGCTCTATATTAAAGGAATAGAAATTAAATTAATCATATAATATCAAGAAAATAGTAAGATTAATGATATTAAATGTAAAATGGATTTATATTCCCCCCAAAAAGTGTTTAGTTACATAACAAAACATTAGTCTCAAAGAAGGAAAGTTGACACAATTTGATTTACAGATTTGGTATCTTCTGAAATTTAAACCCCATGAAATATGAATCATAAAATGGGAATGTTAATACAAATAAATTTACCTACAAAATACTTTGAAAAAAATCATAGGTTGTACATACACCACACAAAAGGAATGATTGGAGAATATAGCTTGTATCTCATAAACAATTAAATGTGAGATGAAATCCAAATACCTTGTGTCTTGACTCTCTATATACTTGTACAAGATTCTTGGATAATTAATATAAAATTATAATACATATTTTATAGAATCAAATTATTATATATATTACCATATAATATTTTATTATGAATTTATACTACCCACTTGTTAATGATCTAATGTTATGGTTTCAGTTTGGGTAATATTCACATTATTCTTCACGTGAGTCATAATTTTATTTATCATTGATCCATATAATTATATAAAGATTCCATAATTTATAAAATTATATAAAAATAAATTAAATCTATTATATTTAGGTTATATCATAATTAATTACATAATGGAATACATCATTCATGGATAAAGTATGTCGTACAAACGCATGAACGCTGTTTTCCATTTTTATTGTCGTATTGAAAAAAGTATCTAAATGACATATTTAAATATATATTCTTATTAATGTATCATTAATATATCATATACATTCATTGAATCCATCATTAATACATTCTATGTGGTGTGTTAATGAATCACATCGCTTTGAGGGGGCGGTTGTCCACACTTCAACAAACGAGATTATCGTATTAGCATAAAATGGATGGTAACAAGATTCATGTTGTAAAAAGAATTAAGAATATTATAGAAATAATAAATATAATATATTAAATATATAAATATATTTTCCTTGATAATTTCCACCATGATTTGTGGTAAAGGAGAAATTATTAATCATCATTTTGTAAGGCAGTAGTTCACCGTACAAAAAAATAGTATGTTCAACACCCATTAGATGGATGTGTGGGTAAGTGTAGGTCAGCACCTTTTCATAAAAAAATAATAGTATATGTATGATAATATTTTTTTCATACAATATGGAAATAAATTGAGTAGGGTGGGTGGAGAAAGAAATTAAATGGAAGGATCTTGAGAGAAGATGTTACCTCTAAATCGGGTAACTCCATTTGGATTGTACCAAAAGGATTCCTTGAGAAGTTTTATACACCAAGGTAAGAATAAAGGTAAAATGGAGGATTTTTTCATACTAATTGATCATATCATGTATTATCTTAAAAGGTTTTTGAGGTGTGAGAAATGGTTAGAGGTGGTGTCCTTTTATAGGGAAGGAAAATGACTCACATTGAATTTTTAGATTCAAATTTGGTGTGCACATGGTATTACCCAAAAAGTCACAAAATATAAAAAAAAAGAAAACTCAATAATAGAAGGTTTATAGCCTAAATATAGACAAAAATATGGTTTTGAAAAGTTTATAGGTCCTTTGGGCCCTTAATTATATGTTTTAGTCCCTAATTATGCTCAATTTGGTCTTAATCATAGTGATTAATTTTAATCACTTTTACTAATCAATTTGGAAAAACTTTAACATGGTCATATTTGAATAAAAATATTAAAACGAATAGAATTTTTTTATTTAATATTTTTAAAATTCAAATAACAGAATTAGAGAAATTAAAATTAGTGTAAATCCCACAGATGGAACGAAATAATGTGGTTTTAAAGTAGGAAAAAGTTCAAAAGATTGTTAAGATTTTATATTCAATTTAAAATTTAAATTGATTATAATGGATAAAATTGTATTAATATATTTAATATTCATATAATTTTTCCATATTAAATATTTATAATATCATTTATCATGTATAATTAGTTATAAAAAAGGATGTTTTTAAATAAAAAGCAGTATTTTTCACTATTCATCCAAAATGCTGTTTCTCCAAAAATTCCACAAAATTCACCCAAGGATAATTTTGACATTATGAATTCAAAAATGAAGTTTGTTTTATCAAATTAAATTTATAAATTTGTATAAAATTAATTTCATTATTATAAATTGTTAATTCTTCAAAACGATGTTTTAAAACATAGAAAGACTATTTCAAAAATCATATCTTTCATTTTCAACATGTTTTATTTATTTAAAAAAAATTATAAACAATAATTGTAATGTATTTATTCCTATTAATATAAATAAATTTAATGGTTATGTTATAATTAACTCATTTAATTTATTATATATATATATATAAATATGTTTTATAGAAACTCAGTGTTGTGTGCATCATATACCAAGTCGGTGTTTCTTGTAGTGAAAGAGAAGTTTTTATTGTGTGTAGTGCATGACCAATTTTGTATTGAGTGTGAAAGGAATGATTTAATTAGTGTTTTTATATATTTATAGATATAAATAACCATTTTAGTGTCATGTGATATGAAGAATATTGAAAAGATAAATTAATTTGAAAATAAATAATTCTCAAAATACCAGGGTGTTAAATTCTACCAACCTTAAAATGAATTTCACACTAAAAATTATTCTAGGATATAAAAGGTTTAATAATTGAAAATTTTATTCCTATAAACCCACATTGTAAAAATTAATGATAAAAAATCCATTAAAAAAGGAAATTTTAAACCATAATGGTTTCCCAAAGTCAGAAATAACTGGTTTTCTATATAAGAGAACATAGGGCAGGAGTGAAGATTAGAAAAGAAAGAAAATTGTAAATATCTATAAGGATTGATTTAGGTCATCAATAATAAGTAATTAGATGATGAAAGGAATGTTTAGGTCCTCAATTTTATAAAAATTTGATGATTTAAATGGCTAAAAACTCAAAACAAAAGTAAGGTTTTTGGACAATAATTTTTTTATCACCTTTAGAACATTGAGTAATTCTTGATAAATTACAATAAAAAAATTTATTTCTTGGGTTATGATTTGATTAATTTATAATACATACATTACCTCATTGAATTAATGTACAAAAACTAACATTGATGAATAAAGAACTAAAATACACTTTTAATGGATCTTAAAGCCCATATAAAATAAAAATTCTAACTATTTGTATCTTAAAAAAGAAACATTAATTAATCATAAAAAATAAAAATTAACACTAATAGTTCATCATAAATATTTAATTATTAAAAATAAATATACATTAACTTAGAAATCACATAGGCCAGTTGTAGGTATGAAAACCTTATTCTTCTTCAGTCATGGTTTCACGTCCAATGAACTTTCCGAACATGATTGGTTGTCACCAAACATAAATAAAGTCATTTTTAAAAACCACTGTAATATAATATATCAGATGTATATCCTTAAAATAAAATTAATCAAAGATTATCCTTTTAATAAAGGTTTTCAACAAAAACTCAGTACTTCCTCTGATGTTTAACATAATCATTTCATGAAAGGTAAACCTTAAAACCCTTATCCAAGATGAAAAATCAAAAAATTTGAAAGAGGGTCACAAAATTAACATAACATTGATTATCCTGTATAACACGAAGTAGCTTTTGGTTTTTAGGCTCAAAGCATATGAATAACCTCACGATATATTCTCTTGAAACATAGTATCAGAACTGAATTAACATAAATAATTTTGGAAAACATGCATGCCTCCTCATTCCAAAGAATATTGGATTTACTCATTAAATACTAAATATTCTAAGATTCATTAATGATAGCATAAAAAATTCATCAACAAGTATATACTTAGTTTCAAGGTAATCAATACTGTCCAATTTACATTTTCATATCCCACATATCATTATCCACAAAACAGTATCCTAACATAAATAACATGTTAATGGTTACCTTCCCTTAGTAAAAATTTCACATTGTCACTAAGTCTCATCACCGGTCCATAGAGAATATTCAACATAAACATGTAAATACTTGGTTAAAACATAAGTAGAATAATCCTTGTGTATTTTATCATTCATAATTTTTGAATTTGAATACATAAATTACACTATTATTTCATCCTTAATCCTTTTACAATAATACCACTTTCCTTTCACATTACATCTATAGTCTCATCATCATACAAAATGTAACCATTACTTGTACCAACTTACCGATTCTTATTGGCGCATAGAGTTGCATAATGACCATTTTCTCCACACATAAAACACTTAAACTTCGATGAATACATAGGGACGCCAAAATTATCATCCATTTCATTAACCAAACTCTTCATTTTTCCCTTGGAGTCACTTTCTTTTTGTACTTTGTTTCCATAGTCAAAACACCTTCTTGTTCCTCTAAGACATTCACTTAGGTGATTCTTCAAACATTCTTGAATCAAAGGAAACCAAATAATCTTTCCCCCATGGTCTCTATTACCCAAAAACTTAGCGAATTTTTTCATTTTCTTCCTTGGTGACTCCTAGATTTGGTTAAGGTAAACATTGTTAATCATGTTCCATGAAAACTGTTTAGGAATGACCGTGAAATCATTCACTCTAATTATCATCCCACATGACTGCTCATCCAAAAATATTCAATCACATTTAAAATTAATCCAGTTCCTTCTGGTTTCTAACATTCACTAAAACCATAAGAACAATGTGATCATTACTTTTCAAATCATAAGGCCACATAGTCTTGAAAATAATTACATATATGATTTATAAATCATGACACCATCCAAAATATATGAAAACATGTTCTTATCCCACATTATTCATAGATAAATTTTATCTAAATAATTCATAATGGTTGGTGAAGAGTTTTTGAATTCCCTAAAGTATATCCCTTGGGAGTGTCAAACCAGTTACGCAGCTAGGACTGTTCTTGTGTACCAGATTACCCCATAGTTGGGGTTTGGCTCTATGGTAAGCACCACATAATACTACATGACAAATAGGGGGTTCAAAACCCATTGGGAATAGGTTATTATAGAAGTACTATAGCGGCACTGTAGTAGTGGCAGTACTGTTGATCGGCGGGTACTGTAGCAGCGACAGGGCACTGTAGCAGCGGCAGTACAGTGCGGGTACTGTAGCAGCCAGGCTACTATTTACAGATTGGGAATTGGGCAAACAAATTTCGGATTACGGGCTATGAAATGGGCTACAAGACCAATAGGCCTTCGGGATTTGTAATGGGTCTCCCTCTACCCAGTTGAAAGAGGTCTTTTATTTTCTTTATTAATAAAAAATGAGGCTTCCGCCTCAACCTTAAAAAAATTATGTGTGTGTACCAGATTACCCCGAGTTAATCCGAAAACATCTTTTCAAAGTTGTTACACCTAGGTACATATATTCAAAATCCACATAAACTTGTAGTATCTAGAAAGTGATGTATTTCATAGAATCCACTCACTATATACATTACCAAAATTCCATGACATTTTCATAAACATTAACTCATCCTTATACTTATCCTTAGATACATCCCTAGGAATATCCATAGGAAGAAACCTAGGGGTCTCACTATGGTTATATCATCATATTTTTCAAAGGCTAACTATTCCTTTTCTCTGATACTAACTATAGAAACCCCCACTATACAAACATAAGCATTACATAACTATTTCAGAATTATTAAACATTATATAATGAGATGCCTGATGACCGTAGTGGGTATAGTGATTTTAGAAACATGTGAACATAAAAACAGGTACATATGTGAGCTACATAATCTCCCACTAGGTTCTTCATAACTAGTACCATTCATAGGAATATCAATCATAGTACATATCATAATAACTTCGGGGAAAGGAAACATAAAAGGGATGAGCTCAAATGTTTAATAAGGGTAAATAAGGGAGACATGTAATCATAAACATGAGTAAAAGGGTATGAGAATGAGATCCTATAAATAGACAATCATTCCCTATATATCAAATATCATAACATAGATCGTGTCATGAATATTATTCATTAATAAGAAATGAATAAATTAAAATAAATGGAATTGTTTAAAACACATATGAATATAATGATTTCCATAGTAGACAAGGCATTTTTTCAAAGACCATCTTATTAGTATGGGTTCAATATCCATGTAATAATAGTTGTCATGGGTTACTTCCATGGCCATAGTATTAGTGTGAGTTCACTCCTCAAACAATATTAGTAGTTATGGTTCACTCACATGACCATCATAGTAGACAAGGTTCACTCCCACGACCATCTCAATCATTCTCGTGAGATAATAAACATTAACTAATGAATTTGAGGGAGATATAGGTCCCACCCATCACATAATGAAATAATATATACATGTGACACATGATCATAAATAAAAATATCATAACCCATGACATGAAATGGGTATCATAAGCATGAAAACATATCATAACCTGTGGAAAAAGTTAATGGTTTCAAAATAATTTAATCAAAAGGATATCCTATAAAAGAGAGAAGGATTTGATATATGTATAACCCATGGAGGATAAATGAGTTTCATAAATTCCATAAAATTAAGCATAAATCATCCATATAATGTATATGAATAGACCCATCAAAAATACCTTCTTCCGCATTAAATACTATCAGTGGTTAAAAGGATATTTCGGATGTGTCCCGTCACAAATAACCTCCAGTGGATGAACTAGTTGCAATGGGGGATCCCTCATTACAACTAGTGTTTACCACCTTCCAGTATTTTGCGATGATATGTGTCTACTCATTACAAATACAATTTCATGTGATTTTTCGTGCAAACCATGCCAAACTGCACGTAAGTGTTTGCGACAGGGTGCCTAGTCTTATTGCAAATAACCCATTGAAAAAAAATCTATTTTTCCCATAGTGGATCACCCAGACTCAAGTTAAATAATGTATTTTGAGTGAAGAAGGAATAAATCTCATTTTTAGTAAAATATACTCTTTTTCATGTCTTACATTAAACCCAACAAGGTTTTCCTTCATAACCTTTATTAATTTGGAATATATTTAATTTCGATGGAATAACCCCATTAGTGATGTAATGATTAACGAATTTCAATGATATAACTATCATTATTGATTTTTGTTTTAAAATCCTAAATTTTCTGATTTTTCCTATAATTTCAAAAAATGTTTATTTTATTTCACTATAAAATTTTTTGGATGCTTTCTTGAATTTTTATCTATAAAAGGATGACCAAGAATGATGATCAACCCTCTAAAGGAATTGAATTCATTGATTTAATGAACAGACCATTGACCATACCGATCGAACGTATGACATGGATGGACCACTGTACGAAGGGATCGACCACACGAATAAAATTAACGATCAATGACATGAATAAAGGGATAAATGACATGAATAATGGATAAAAAACATGGTGAAAATGAAAGATTGAACACATAATGAAATGAATAAAAAACACAAAAATATGTTGACTACATGACTATAGATCAACCACATTAAAAAACTACCAACTATATAGAAACAAACCAACCACATGAACAAAAAAATCTACTTCATTAACTACATACTACTGCATTTTCAGTCAAGGTAATACACAAAAAAACCAAGGGAACATAAGAACAAACATAGATATTAAGAATGGAAATGTATTTGAGAAATCCATCGACACCTCAATGCTTTATAAAAACTAAATGGAAGGGTTTTATAATTAATAAAACTTATATGAGACCTCATTATTCTATTTTCATTACGTATATTTCATTAGATGTCCTCTCATTACATGATATAAATTTTATTCGGCTATAATTACATTGAAATCATTCATTTTTATATAAATAATGATATACTAAAATGTAATTTTTTATATTATATATTTATAAAATTTCATATTTTCCTCTAATAAATTTTCCATCTATTTAAATTCTCTCATTGGTTATAATCCTTGGATGATTAACATGAATATATAGAAATATAGTTCTATTTTATTATGTAATAATATTCATTGAATTATTTTCACACATTATAATACATTATTTGAAACCCATTTAATTATTAAATGTGAATTTTATTATGTATTGTGATATATCTACTATTTATTTTTGGTTAAATGGTAGAAAAATGTAATTATATATATTTTTTGATCGGTTGTTCTAGAGGAATACTTCCCTCAAATTCATTATTTAAGTATTTATCTCTGGTGAGATTTTTTTTTATTTCATGTCAATTGAAATACTAAACTATTATGTTATGGGCCATGAGTTGTTAGTCAATTAAGCTATGCTATGATGGCCTTAGTTATATGTTTTAACATATGATTATAATGTTCTATTATTATATATATATATATATATACCATGTTCTCATGTTAGTGAAATAATTTAATTATGATTTATAATTTTTTTTCAATGGTTCATATTAAATTGGATGTAATTCATATATTTTAATTTTATTTACCAAGATAGTTTTTTCAAAAATATACATTCTATTTATTCTCACTCCATTAATATCTTCATTATGATCATATATTTTTCTATGATTGATATCTCACATGTTTAACCACTTAAAAAATATACGATCTCATCACTATTCCATGTTTCCCAATTTCCCAGGTAATGAAGGAGAATATTACATATAGTATGCCTCAATGGAAATCAAGTGTAACGAATATTCTATATAAAATTCATGTTATATTATATATTACAATTGATATGAAACTAATCCCTACTGATAATTAAACATTGGGTAATGGGAGTGTGTTGTGATATGTAAATTATAATATTAAAAAAATTCTATAACAGATATATATATATATATATATGTTATGTATATTTATATGAATTTGTATTAGAGTAGGTATTAGTTAATTTTATAGAATATTATATAAAGTATATTAGGATAAAAAAATTTATAACCTTTTACAAACAAGAAGATATATATGTTGAACTGATGACATAATTGTTTATGATACCTTATGATTAATTTTTGTATTGATTTTATTTTTTAGTTTTTTTAAATATTCTTTTATATTTAACATCTTAGATTTAATTAGTTGGTATAACATGGAGATGTTCGGTGAGCCCTGAATGTGATGAATAATGAAACAGTTATCCAAATGAACAAACGAACTAGAAAAACATGGTTTAAAAATGTCATAGCTCTGATTTGAATGATATCCTATGCTATTAATAATAATACAAACTCTTAAAAAATCATAAATTCACTAAAAATGAAATGAAAAAAACTAGATACGATCATGTTTTTAGGAACACTATCTTTAAAATTATATTGAAATCCAATAATTTCTAATAATTTTTTTTAAAAAAGAAACATACTGGGTTTTTAATGATCAATGTATGAAAATTTGGTTTCACCGATTTTTAATTGAGAAGGAAAAGAAAATAATTCATGGAAAATAATATAAATCATACGGATAATGGAATATATTGACACTACCAATTTTTAGGAGTTGATGAAAATACATTTCAACAATTATTTTTCTTAAACAATTCCTTCAATATATAGAGGTAATTACGTGAGAACATGGATAAGAAGAATTATTTTATTATTTATTATGATTTCAAATTCTGGAGACTAGGGAGGTATTCCATAGAATATATCACTAAACAAAAAAGTAAAACCAATTAAATTATTTAGTGTCATAAAATCAAGTCATCAAAAAGAAATTGTGATAAGTGACTTAAGTACCTAATAGAAGATTATTATAAGTTCTATTATAGTGAAATAATATATTTAAATATTAATCATGGATTTTTAGATAATCTAATGAAAATGATGTTCCCTAGTACCAATGTATAAATTGAAAGTTGTTTTTGAAAATGCTAACAAAATGATCTATTGAAAATCAATTTTTTTTCAAATGGATGAAAAGAAATTAATGTAAAATTCCTTAAAGAATTGAAGAGGTAGAGAAGAAATAAATGATAAGGTATATATATTTCAACCAAACCCATCATCTTAGGTCCCACAAGAACAATGTCAGTGCGTAGGGTTAACCTTTGCATCCATCGGTGCTACATAGGCTCAAACAGCAAGGTCTCTCAGCAACACCATGCAAGACACACTTGCAAATTATCCTATGCACCTGACATATTCATTAGACAAAACGATAGAACTCTACAATGAAGACACCTCACCTATGTTCCTATGTTTCTCTACAAATATGAAACTTGGGCTTCACATTTAGAAATTTGGAAAATACTCTAAAATCCTCAAAGAACTTATATCCCTAGACCATCACCGAGGCCCTTAGTAACATTTAAGTAGCTCTCAAAAAAAATAGAAGTGGTCATTAAGTTGGATTGTGGAATTAAATTCCAAAAAATGTTAGAAATAGAAGACACATGTTAGAGGAAACCTTTCCCCCTAGTTGAAAATAATGAGCATGAAGGAAACTTCTCAATCCTAGGGCCTATATGAGATCCTTCCAGGAACACCAAAGGAGACCCTTGGAGTATAGATAAAGGCATTTTAAAAGTGTTTTTTCCAATAATTCCATCTAAATTACACCTTTTTTCTTCATGTCGGCCTAACTGTGTGAATCCCTTCTCATCATTCCAGGACCACCCAACATAAGGCCTCCCCGAATCTCTGAGCCTTCACCTCCATGATCCTCCCCAATCCATATTTCAAGGCACCAATTTCCAGGACCCTCCTTCTTTGGAAACCATGTCTTAGGGAGAATAAATTTAAGCCTCCACCAATGTCAATAGAATTTAGATACCATAAAAGGGACACACTAGTGCATCTCCCATTCAGATATGAACTACATTAGTTAGATGTTTCCCACCCCTATCCTATATGATGGGTAGGGTCATTCGGGTGCATTCATATATACATCCCCTCAGTTATGAGGACCCTATCCTTAGGGGTGGTGTGATGGACCTCCGAGTCTCAGATATGAGAGACAGGAACAAATCCCTCCCTTATCCAACAATAAAAATGCACACTATGTGGTCTTCCAAACCTATCATTTCCTCATATTTATTACACTGAGAATGAGTTTCACTATATTATAGTTTAGTTATGATCATGAAATATTCACATTCATAACATATGGGACTCTTATTTTGTATAATATCCAACCATAATCATTCAGAAGGGCCTCTTATTTGCTATAATACCCAACAATACTCATTTAAAGGGGTGTCGTCTTTGGAATAATCCCTCTCCGTTATTATTAAAATGGGCCTTCTATTTAGTATAAGAAACAACCATAATCATTCAAAATCACCTCTTATTTTGTACAATATCTATCCAAACTTATTTAAATGGTCTTTCTCCATAGGTGTAAACCCAAACATAAGGGAATCCTGGTTGAGTCAATAAGGTATTCCTTATGAATTTTCCATTCCTTCATATAAGGGGGAGATTCTTAAGTCATCAATGTTTCCTTATGAATTGATCATTCCACTTTTTTTGAAAATCACAAACACCTTATCATATGAAAAAGAAATTTACCCCAGTTTTACTTCTATAAGGAGAATTTCGTTGAAAAAGGAAATTTAACCCTATCTTGTTTTCATTGTTCAAATAAATATTTTTCTTAAGTATAAAAATAAGCTTCATATCTAAAACCTCACAATCCTATAATAATTAGGTATGAAACATTATGTTTTAGGATCCGAATTCTTGTTATGAACTATTATGAAGTTCTACTCCGAATTCCCTATTATGAACTTCTGTGATGTTCAACTATGAATTATGATTACGAACATGTATAAATTTATAAATATGAATTCTGATGATGAATTCTAATTACGAATTCTCATTACCAATTCTGATGAAGAATTCTGATTATGAATTCTCACTATGAATTCTGATGAAGAATTCTGATTACGAATTCTCATTACAAATTCTGATGATGAATTCAGATTACAAATTCTCATTACGAATTCTGATAATGAATTCGGATTACAAATTCAGATTACGAATTCTGATGATGAATTTTGATTATGAATTTTCATTACAAATTCTGATGAAGAAATCTGATTACGAATTCTCATTAAGAATTCCTTAAGAAAAAAAGAATCTGAATATCCTAGTACTACAGACACCGAATTCCTTTTTTTCTACACTCTGAACATTAACTTTCATCATTCCAAACATTCATTTACCTTCATTCCTAATATCAATTTTGGTTAAACATACAGTTTTTCTATTATAAAACGATGTCGTACCTTCAGATATCAACTAACCGTTGTTTGAGTGACACGTGTATAGGCCCCTCTGGAATTCAAGGAAAAATATGACCATTTGAGGAGGGAGCCGACCGTTGGAGCTTCACCTATAAATAAGATCTCATTTTAACTTGCTAAGGAATTTTGTAATTTTGATGCTCAGAACTTCCTAATGTGATTTGTAGAGAGAAAGGCTCTTATCAACTCTCAATCTTCATGCAGAAAGTTTGAACAGCTTGCTCAAACATTTCCTTGTGCATATTTGTTTCGTGCGACTCTGATTTTTGCTGTGTACAGTCGAGGGATTCTAGGGATAGGAAGACAGAGGTTCCAACACCTTTATGTTGAGGGATTCCATGCTGAGGAAGACAGGGGTGTCGAATACCTAACAGTTGAGGGCTTGTGGGGATAGAAAGACAGACTCTGATCTTTGTATCGAGGGCTTACCCTGGTGTGGGTAAGACAGACTTTTTTGAAAGTATAAATCAAGGGACCTTTATCCTAGGTTGTTTGATACCCTCTTCTTTGGGATAAAAGAGTTTATACTTGATACCCGTAGTTTTACTACTCTGTTTTTCTGCTGCATTTGTATTATTAATGAATGTATAAATATCTTGTACATTCTTACTTATATACTCTGATATAGTTAGATTTTATACGCTTTGAGGTAGAATCTTCTTCTTTGTAAACTTTAGTTAAGTTTCATTTTCAGAATCAATTTTATAGATTTTAGCAAGTGATTAGAACTTATAGATGTCTTGTGAATTATCTTGTTTAACCGTGATAAACATAACTATCTTTAAATGTTCCAAAGAATTTTTAAGAAGGTACAATTCACCCCCCTTGTATCTGAGAATATCATTCTTATTTCGATCCTATGTTTGGTATAATATAGTATATCATACACATACATACCATCCTAAAAATTGGTATCAGAGCCAGGTTCAATCTAAATTAATCTCATGATTAAATTCAGAAGAGAATTTTTTGGAATTGATTTCTCGGAATCATATTTTCATGATTCATTTTTTTGGAATATGTTTTTCGGAGTCATATAGTTCAGATTCTGTTTTGCATGGAGATACTCTTGCTCTATATTTTTTGTTTTTACAATCTTTGTCTACTAACATGTTTGTGTGTAAAATTCTTTCCTACGAATTGCAGGTTTAAACATTAGTTCTATAGACATTCTCAATCCAACAAGACCGCCCATCTTTAATGGTAATAATTACAAATATTGGAGAGATTTCTTGAATAATTTCATTATCAACACTGGGGTTGAAAATTTTGTTATGCTTAACGGTGGATACAAAATCCATGATAATGAAGTGAGTGCCTTTACAAATCAATAAAAGCATGAATATCAACTTAATTATAAGGTACGCAATACTTTACATTGTTCAATGACTAGAAATATATATAGCCAAATTTCATCTTGTGAATCAGAAAATTCAATATGGAAGAAACTTGAAGTTACTCACTTTGGAACTTCTAAAGTAATTGATACCAGAAGAGCCATTCTTAGAGTTTAATATCATGGTTTTAGTTTTCCTTATGGTGAACCCATATGCAAGGTGAAACAGTGATTCATGACCATTGTAAATAGTTGACAATCAATGGTTGAAAAGGGAGATATCATTCTTCAATTCATCGGAACACAAGATCAACTTGCGTATATTTTCACAAAATCATTACCTATCGATAGATTTGAATACATTAAATAGAAGATAAGAATGATAACTGTGATTTAATATTCATCAATTAACTTCATGTTGACCCATTTTCCTTACAGTAATAAACTCCTTCACATAGGGGGAGTACATCTATTATAAAAGTTTTTCAAAATTTTTGTAATGAAAATTTTCATAGTTAGTTTTTCAAAATTTTTGTAATAAAATTTTTTGTATTTCGTTTTTGATATTTTAATAATGGAAATTATCATAATGGATATTTTTGTAATAGAAATTTTCGAACTAGAAATTTTAGTACTGGAAATTTTCGTAATGGAAATTTTCTTAATGGTAATTTTGGTAATGCGAATTTTCGTACTCATAATATTCGTAATTGTGTTTTGGAACTCAATGTTTTTGCAATAAAAACATTTAAATCGTATGTTTTTCGTAGTTAGTTTTTCATAGTATGTTTTTCATAGTATGTTTTTCGTAATGAATGTATCATAATGAGTTTTTCATAGTAAAATTGTATTTAAGAAGAATAATACCTATTATGAATTAACATTCTAGCCAATCCTAAAGGTATGATTTCCTTACATAACATTTCATAATAATTTTTAATTGCTGGTATTTTGTCTTGTATCTTAATTCTTTGGATTTGTTTTTCCTGAAATCCGAATGTTTTTCCTTAAAACCTCAAAAGATCAGACTCAATATTTCCTTACAGGCATGTTTTCAACCGTCTGATTAGATCAGAGAGTTTTTTAACTGTTAGATTGGTTTTAGAAGATGAAAGGTAACCACCATCAAGTATATAAAGGGGACCCCCAATGGTGTCTCACATTGGTTTCCAAGATCTCACGTCTCGAAGATCTGCTTCAGTTCTTAATCCAATTCTGAATCTCTCAAAGCTCCTCAGTCCGAATGTGTGCATAATCCCCTTCTCAGGATACGTCTTCTGTCAATCCAATCTCGAAGAGGGAGATATATAGGGATAGGGTGGTTGCACCCAAATTTCTTCGATAAGTACGACTCACTTATTTCCAAAAATATTAAGCTTAATGGGTGGGAAGATGTATCCATTTCTAAAACTCGATCTCAAGATGTGGTGTATCCGGACATGCTCATAGAATTTTATGAGTCAGCCCGTTTTTTCATGGAAGATGGAAGGGAGAAGTTATCCTTAAAAAGAAATGGGAAGACGTATGCTTTATCCTATACCAAGGTGGCTAGCCTGGTTGGAATACCCTATGAAGGAGAGGATGAATTTTTCTCTCATAAGTTTCCAGAGGTTGAGGGTAGTTTTATTGAGGCAAAGGCTATGGAGTGCATTTTTCTTTTTCCTATCAACACTTCAAAGAAAATTGCCCATATTTCAAACAATAATCACATTCTACAATTATGGGTGCAAGGGTTTATCGTACAAAGGAAGGGTGACAAGGATCCCCTTAAGAAGAGTGACATGTACATCTTATATTTTTTGGTAAATCTAAGGAAAATAAATTTGATGAGGCACATCCTCATTATGACTCAGAACATCAAGAATGGAAATCTCATAGCTCAGATCATTATGTATCTGGCATTGCATTCTAAGTTGATAGTTCAATTCCTAGGATCATTCAAAATACCTTGTAGCTCCATGCCGAGAAATTTCAAGGTAATGCTGATCAGTGATGACACTCTGAAGAGAATGAAAGTTGGTTTCTCAAAACAGTTAGGTGAGTTCTATGATCTACTAGAGGAGGAGGCAGAAGAAAATCCAGAAATTGTTGAAATGGCTGATTCCTCAAAGAAGGCCCGTAAGAAAAGGATGCTAATGGAAGTGCAAGCTGAAGATAAAACCACAAAATCAATGGAAGTCCAATCCGCAACTCCTAAAACCAAAAATCAAAAAATCTTACCCAGATAAGGTAGTAGAAAATTAGAGAGGGCTCATGGAAAAAAATGAAAGAAGGGGAGCCATAGTTCATCTTAGACCCTACTGAGGCTAAGGCCTTAAAAGAAAAAGCTACTGATGAGTTAGAGAAGTAGGCCAAGGAGAAGAATCTCAAAAAGAAAATGTATGAGGCTTAGATTTTTCAATCCCTTATGAGGGATTCTAAAATTTCTTCTGAGAACATCCCAGTGGTGAAATCATTCCTTGTTGAACAATTTCTTGAGACTCTAAGAATGAAGACGCCAGAAAATTCCAAAGAGAAGAAAGTTGAGAAATAAGAGATGGATGTTGTGCAGAAAGTTGTGGAAAAAGTTCAACATGCTGAGATGAGTGGTAGCTCTGATGATGAAATTAAGCAAGTTGAAGAATATAAAGATAAGGCAACTCCATCCGAAAAGTTTTCAATCCAAACTTCTCAAGACGGATCCAAAAAAATTCCTACTATGGGAGTTGATGAGAAAGGAGAAGAAGAAGAAGTGAACAAGCTATCTAATGAAGAAAGTCACAATCATGACTTTATCCTTCCTGAGGATGTTGAAGCTGGAGCAGGAAAAGAGAAAGTGGATGAAGATAAGGTTGTTCAACTCTTCAAAAGTGAGCATGAATCGCTAGATGAAGAGGCTCGTCCAAAAATCAGTAAGGAAAAGCAAGTGCATGTTGACGCCCCAAAAAAAGATATTATGATAAGTAAAGAAGCTAGAGGAACTTCAAAAAGGATGTTGGTAGAGATAGAGGAAGAACCATCTCAAAACAGAATGCCGGATTTGGAGTCATCTGTCTTAGGGCATGATTTTTTTGTTCAATATCTAATGATGATGGTGGATACCATTCCGATATTTCCAGAAATTGAGTCTAGATACCAAATGATTCAACACAGTATGAATCAGAAGTCAGACTCTATATCTATGGTAATGGACAGGTGTGTGAAGAGTGAGGTAGATTTCAAAAATTTCATGATCAATTATGAAGCTCACCGATGTTTCTTCAAGAAAATGACCAAATGGTCTAAGAATATTGTTCATGATATTGAAGAGCCTGATCAGTTTTAGGAATATTTCAAAGAGGATTTTGGTACCAAAGATGCCAATATTAAAATCTTTCATAAAGATTTGTTGTAAAGCTAACCCCTGAACAAAATACTCAGACTCAACAGGTGAGAGATCTGAATGAGAAGCTTAACTCTGTTTCTCAAAGCTGGAAGGGGGAAAGAGATCTCCAGATTGAGATCGAAGAGAAGCTTGTAAAGCAGGATGAATTACTGAAGGTTCAGGAAGAGGCCATTAAGGCTTAGTCAGAGGTCTTGAAGTTTCAGGAAGACGGGATCAAGGCATTAAAAAAGAAAGCTGAGGAAGATCATAAAGAGTTGAAGAAGTTGAAGACAATTTTTAAAATGCTAATGCCCAAGGAAAAAGAATCAAAATATACCACTCTGATCTTTTGTTGAATTTTTTCCCCTGTACTAATTATTTTAATCGTAATGGATTTTTGGTTGTGTGTTCGGTTATCTATACTAATATTTCAGGTAATTTATTAATTTCATTTCCCTCAATCTCTTTTTGAAAATCAAAAAGTGGTAGAATGAAAAAGAATTATAAAAAGGGAGAAGGAAAAATTTCTATGTGATGGGGAACTATCTCTAAGTAAGGAGGAGTTTATTCAAAGGGGTAGTTCTCATTGCGAAGATTTCCACATTCAAATAAAATTTATCATTCTGTAAATCTAGAATATTATCCTTAGACTTCCAAATCCTAAGGGGGAGTAAGTTTTATTCACCATTGTCCATGAAAAAAGGGAGATAAGCTTTGATTTCAAAGTCTACAAATTTATTCTAAGTTCCTACATTCTTTTTCGTAAGGATTTTTGAGATTTCCAAAATGGGGGAGATAGTTGAGTCAATAAGTTTTTCATTATGACTTTTTCATTCCTTCATATAAGGGGGATATTGATATGTCATCATGGTTTCCTTATGACTTGATCAATCCTCTTGTTTTGAAAATCACAAACACCTTATCTTAAGGAAATTTTTTTTTACCCCTGTTTTACATCCATAAGGAAAATTTACTTTACAAAGAAAATTTACCCCTAACTTGTTTTAGTTATTCAAATAAATATTTTTTTAAATAAAAAATTAGATTCATATCTAAATCCTCATAATCTTATAATACTTAGACATGGAGCATTCTGTTTTAGGATCCTAATTCCTGTTACGAACTTTTATGAAGTTATACTCCGAATTCCCTGTTATAATCTTCTGTGAAGTTCAACTATGAATTCTTATTACGAACTTTTATGATATTCTAACTATGAATTCTGATGAAGAATTATGATTATGAATTATCATTATGAATTCTGATTACGAATTCTTATTATGAATTCTGATGAAGAATTATTATTATGAATTATCATTACGAATTCTAATGATGAATTATGATTACGAATTCTCATTAAAAATTCTGATGATGAATTATGATTACAAATTCTCATTACAAATTCTGATGATGAATTCTGATTATGAATTCTCATTATGAATTCTGATGAAGAATCTTGATTATGAATTCTCATTACAAATTCCATAAGAAAAATAGAATCTTAATATCTTAGTACTACAGACTCAGAATTCATTTTTTAGTAACACTTCGAACTTTAACATTCTTCATTCCGAACTTTCATTTACCTTCATTCCGAATATCAAACATGGTTATAATTACACTTGTTATATTATAAAACGATGTCGTTCCATCAGTTATCAACTAAACATTTATTTATTGACATGTGTACAGGTCCCTCCGAAATTTAAGGAAAAATATGACCGTTGAAGGAGGGAGCCGACCGTTGGAGCTTCACCTATAAATAAGATCTCATTTGAACGTGATAAGGAAATTGGGAATTTTGATTCCCATAATGTCCTGAAGTTAATTCAAGAGATAGAGGATCTTATCAACTCTCAAGTTTCATGCAAAAAGTTTGAACAGCTTGTTCAAACTTTTCCATGTGCAGATTTGCTTCGTGCGACTCCGATTATTTCTGTGTACAGTCGAGGTATTCTGGGGATAAGAAGACAGAGGTTCCAACACCTTGAAGTTAAGGGCTTCCTTAGTGAGGAAGATAGAGGTGCCGACTACCTGATATTTGAGGGCATGTGGGGATAGCAAGATAGACTCTGATTTTCGTATCGAGGGCTTACCCTGGTGTGGGTAAGACAGTCTTTCATGAAAGTATAAATCAAGGGACCTTTATCCAAGGTTGTTGGATACCCTCCTCTTTTGGATAAAAGAGTTTATACTTGTTAACAGTAGTTTTACTATTCTGTTTTTCTGCTGCATTTGTATTGTTAAGGAATGTATAACTATCTTGTACATCCTTACTCTTGTACTCTGATATAGTTTGATTCTATACGCTTTAAGGTAGATTCTTCATCTTTGTAAAATTTAGGTAATCTTCATTTTCAGAATCACTTTTCCAAAATTTAGCAAGTGATTAGAACATATAGAGGTCTTGTGAATTATCTTTTTTAACTATGTCAAACATAACCATCATTAAATATTACAAAGGAATTTTTAAAAAGGTAAAATTCACCCCCCACTTCTATCTGAGAATCTCATTCTTATTTCGATCCTACGTTTGGTATAATAGAGTATATCATACCCAGACATACCATCCTAACAATCCTCAGTGTAAGACCCAAATCATCCTCCCAATAACCATGTGTCGAGTCATTCGTCATTGAACTAGTCATAAAAAAATTATCCTTTGGTGTATGCCCTGATCATAACGAAAATATTTGGTCATTGATTCCAGTCAAAATGGAATACATAGAAATCCTCTATGAGTCCAAAAACATAAAATAACAAAACAAATACTAATTATATCTTGGACACATTCCTAGTTGGGTGTTTCCTAACATTGGTGACTATATCCCTTCCAATTTCCCTATTCTACATTGGCATAAGTCCCACACAAAACATTGCCTAGAAACATTTTTCCTACAAATCCATTCTTCACAATGTTAAAATGAATAGTTTGGTCCTCATGACATGAACATAAAAGGTATGATGTGTCCCATTATGTGGAACTAATATACATGGGTTCTGATTCCTTTCACAATGATATATTGGAATCCCATATCATGGGATTGATCCTGAAATCAAATGAACTCTTGTCACCCTTGATTATGAAAAAATCTAGAACACCCTCACTGTGTGGAATAAAACCTAAATTTTAATGATATATGAAAAAAAGAATGTCTAATTCATATATAGTAGGGCACCGTTTATGTAGAACCACGTATACTCGCATATATCTCTATCAATGAATAATCATAGATAAATATAGATGATTCTAAATTCCATAAATGTTTATATATGATTTTTAATTCAAGGGTGACCCACATCATACTTTTGAATTAATGATGTCTTTATAATCATATCATAAATCTATAAGAGAGTCCCAAAGTAGGAAATAATTCCCCTTAAAAGGTTGTCATGAGACTGGCCTTCCATCCTCTCAACCAATGTCAGTTCATAAGTATCGTTGTACATGTTTCCCAATGAGATCCAGACTTTTTAAGGTTGGTACCTGAGTCATCACAGATATGAGAGCCATTGGGAATTCTAGTATCATGGAAAAAACTCATTAGAAAACACTTAGAAAGGATGTAGGCACATGTGTAGGGTGTAAAGGTTGTTCGAAAAACATCACAAAATTCTATTCAAATACCTCATGGAATTTTGTGATAAAACAAAAATTGTTAACCCACCTTGAATCCTTAACCAAGATGATGGAGTCGTCTACCTGTTATGCCCCTTTTTCTCTTAAAGTGAAAGAGTGTCGCACAGGACAATCAATAGTGCATGTGTCTGTTTAATAAGATGCTACATTGATGGGGTTTTTTTTGTTTAACGCCTACATTATACGAACTTTATAGAAGGTATCCCCTCAATACAAATGGAATTACAACATTTCTCATAGACACATGCCCTAATTACCCTTCATTCTATGTCCATGTCTATGAAGAGGAAAATGTCTCCAACGCAAAATCTTCAATGTTGGGTATCAAATTCACTATTCTAGGAGTATGAACAAATTGGTTTTGTCCCAAACCAATTGGATTCTAAATAGGCCTTCTATATTGAAAATCCCTACCAGTCATCCCCTCAGTGAGGACAAGAGGTTCAGATGTAGATGAAATCAAGCATTGTATCTAACAATTTCAGGAACTTATTCACAAAATGCAATAGTAATACCCTCCCTTATCAGAGGGGGTAGATCAAGAGGCCATATATGGACTCACCAATATGACACATGGGTCATTTTAAAGGGATCTATATAGAAATAAGTTTCACTAATGTCATGAGGTAGTGAACCCTCATCATAATGGGGGTGCTATCCTTGAGATTCCATCCTATTCATATAGACCTGGATATGCAAGAGAACCCACCAAGGGAAACAACTAATCAACAGTGAATAGTGACACAACTCTATCCCCTCTAGAGAATCTCACCACTCATATTTGGTTGAAAATGAGAGCAGACAAAACAAACTTCCTGTACTAATAAAGATCGCCCACATAGTCATCTAAAAGCATTCAGAGAATCCTACAAAGAAAACATGACCTCAAAGAGTGTGCAAGAAAAAACACCATCCCAGACCCAAAAAAATTCTAGCTTCCTCATCAAGAAATGTACAAGGAAGACTTCTATTCAAAATCAATGCAAAACCATGAGAACATGAAAAAACCATTCGATATTTATCAAGAACTCTAGTAGTATCATTTGGAAGCATCTAGATAAGTCAGCCATAATGTACAAATGACAAATAGGGGGAAGACATAAATCTCTTCCAATGGAACTGATTACTCTTATTATCCACCGATAAAAAAAGGAGGACATGTGGATGAACACACCCATTATCTAGTCACAAAATGATTATATATCCCAATTTTATCCATTGAAGTAACAATGAAAATACCAACAATTGTGAATGGGTAGGCATAGTTTCATTTCCACATCCTAAGGACCTTCTATGATATCATAAAATCCAGTGAAGTCGAAGTGGGGAAGATACCAAACTCCATCCCCATAGTTGGTTTAAATTATGAACATGTCATCCTAGAGTAGACACACACCTCTACTCCTATCAAGGAGGGTCATGGTTCAAATTTCTATATGATATATCAAAAACCATATCAGGTATATAATACTATTCCAATTAAATGTAATTGGTCTATTCCAATGGCCACCCCGAGGTATATAAAAACCTATAATAATATTCTAGAAACCCATCAGGAAACTCTGACAGTGGCATGTGATCTAGTAAAATAATATTTCATACAAAAAAAACACTTTTCCCTGATAGTTCCCCCCACTACTCGCAAGAAGGAATACAAAAAAGAATCCTCCCTAGAGATGACTATAAAATGAAGAGTTGATCTACAATATTTCTATTCTTAATGTTGATGTTCTTCGTGCCCTCAGAATGTTATCTATGGTTGCTCGGGATGCCACTCTCTTATTACCCAATTATATTTGTAGAGACCCGAAGCCTGACGTACATGGACATTAAATTACATTTGAGGAATACTTAGTACATAACAAAAACACGCACACAAGGATCGTAATAGTTTAGTGTCTTTGGAAACTCGGAACGTAATCTTCTAATCGTGGTGAAAGATCTTCAATATCTCCCATAAAGATATTCCTTTTTTTAACCTAAAACTTTTATTTATATCCTGGGGAAAAGAAAACATAAAAGGGTGAGCTCAAATGCTCAGTAAGGGTAAACAAAAGAAAAATCAATCACATCATATTCATAAGAACATAACTTTTGGAAATCTTAACCTGCAAAAGAGAGCATAATTTAATAACATGGGATAAATCATAGTAGTGAAATGAAATCCCAATAAGCATAACTTAAATCATGAAACTTTTTGGCATACACACATAATCATAGAGAATCATTTCTTGTTAGCCATGACTCATTTCCAAGACTATCTTAGTGGACAAAGTCCCTTTCTGAATCGAGTCACCCACGTTTCAGTCCTGTTTCACTGAACCGGTATAACCTACCATTCCATCCATGTCTATCTCATGAGATATGAAATCTTTACCCAATGAATTGGAGGGAGATATAGGTCCCACCCATCTTATAATGAATCCTTTATTATGTGTTCCACATAATCATAAATCATACATCATCGCATAACACATGTAACAAAATGGGATTCTTGAAACATCATGACATCATAAAACAAACCATATAAGGTAAATGACTTCATAAAAATAATTCCCTCACAAAATAATCGAATCAATGTAATAATAGGGATAAAAACATAACTCTATATTATCTTAGATGGAAAATAATTCTGATAAAACATTTGAACTCCATTCTTGAGGAAAATATCCTTTCTACTTCAAAAACACTTTTCCTTTCTTAAAATTTCATAAAATTCTAAACTAAAAGAATTTGATTAAAATTAAACTTGAAAACTTGTAAAGGAAGCTTATTGGAAATAATGTTTTAAAAATCCATTCATGCTGTATAAGTTAAAAAACATTCTTCATACTTTTTTGGGAAAAGTCAAAAAGTACCTCGTATGAAAAACGACAAAAGATTCCTTTCATATCTTTTACTAAAAACTCACCGAAGGGTAAAATTGTATTTAATAAATTGTAGGTGGATGTAAATAACATTACATATTGAGGAGATGTGGATGATAAAATATACCCCAGTAAATTTCAAAGTACAAACAATCTCGGATAAAAATGAGATTGTGATATTTCCCTTACCTTAGGTCCGATTTGCATTGTACGTGTCCGAAGCTCCTGTATAATGGTTTAAATAATGTTATTGACTTATTAAAGAATCATACATATTGATATTATATCATATATGGTCATATTCATAGCTTCTTGTTAGTAATATTTCATTGTTACTTGTTACTCGGGTCTTTATTGCCTTTTGTTCTTATGCGTGTTTTGCCGAATAAATTCTTATTCTTATTTTAAGGTTATAGATACCTTATATCCAGAATGGTATTAGTGTAACATATATCATATTTATTCATTCAATTCATTTATATAATTACTATGTAATGATGAACATGTAGAACGAGTCGCATCACATCGTGGAGACGGTATTCCGTACGTACGCACGAGTGATGATATTGTTCCTATGATCGTGGAATTGTATTGGAGTATATATATTCAGTGTCAATATTACTTTATAATAATCATAAATAGTTACTCATTACACCATTATACCCATCCCTGTAAGGTGATGGTGGAAAATAGATTACACCATGGCGTGGAGATGGTATTCCGTACGTACGCACGCGCGATGATTTCTGTAACGCCCCGACCCTAGTTACCCAGAGTCGGTGCATTATTACATAACATTGGCATGATCATGAGAAAGATCAAGTCTCGAAAGACCGATTAGTTTAGTTGCCTTGGAATAACTAGATACATCCATAAATTTTTACATTACATCATAAAAAAAACATCTTGTCTTCATATCCCCTCATACTATCCCTGCAGGTCATTCATAAATTACTTCTTCATAATCCTGGAAAAAAAATAAAACATTGAAAGGGGTGAGCTTGGATGCTCAGTAAGGATAACTTTATAGCAGAAACTTTCATAAATAAGCATAAACACTTAAGGCAATTTATAACTAAAACAAAAGCCTTTGAAACTTGAACTTCAGCATAAAATGGCAAAGGTAAAATGAAATAATGCCATTTACTTACTCACATGGATATTCTACTAGTCGAATGATCACATGAAATATCAATAACCACTTTCATAATGATGGAATGCATAATTCCAGACTATCATAACCACATAGCCAAGGCCTCGTGCCAAGACTACAAATAAGATTTTGCCAAGGCCTTGTGCCAAGACACTAGTTTGTCTCATGAGACCTACCGATGCATCGAGGAGCTATAGCGGGCTCCACCCGTCACTTATTAAGTCCAATGAATTCCTCATATGAATAGGTTTAAGCATAAAATAAACATTCGTATTAAAACTAGCATACGAAATGTCAATACTTTAACCACAAACCATGAATGGTATAAAAATAGAACATCCACAGTCAAATATAACTCATTTGATACAATATGGAAGATTGTATTGTATCACATTAACCTCAATCGTGAATAATGAAGGATGTTGACATAGATGAAAATAATCATCAAAACTATTTGAGAGAAATATCCCCCTTTTCTTGAAAACATTTAAAAGTCACACTATTTGTCAAGAAGCCATTTAAAAATAGATTTTTGAATCAAAGTGTCCCATACCACTTTGAAACCTTTTAAAAGGATTTTTAATTTCTAAACTTTAATGTCCATATAAATAAATCCTTAAAACCATTTTTAAAACATGGACATTAATGAGAAAGATTTAGATGAATAAGTCTTTAAAACATTTAAAAATGGTATTTTAGTTAGAGATTCTAACCAAAAGAGAGACACTTGAATGAAAATAATTGAGGTAATCAAAACATTGTAATATCATGAGAATAAAGGGAATTCATGATATACTCTGTCAAAGTACATTATATACACCACATAAAAGTGATTTGGTGTATATCAACAAAGAAGTCTCAATGGAATGTAAGTTGAGATGAAATCTCTCATAAAGGCCATATCCTTAGGTTAAGGATAAATCAACAACATAATTATGTGTGAAAAATATAAATACACTAAATATGATTGGATATTCAGTGTAAAACAATCAAAGTATATTCACACATATTCCTGTAAAAACAACACCAACGAATTGGATGTTTAACTCAACAAATGGTGAAAGAGTTAAAATTACTCTTATCAAATTCATATCAATGACTTGAGAATTTTCAATGGAGTGATTATGTGTATCAAAAGTATATCCACGGGAAGGGGAGTGGAAATTATGACATAATCACATGAATAGTGATTCCACACATAATCTTGGGGTAATATAATCAATGAAATATGCGTAAAGCCAAACGAGTGGAAATTGAAATCTCAAATTCCCTTATTGATTAGGTAACTTAAGAAACAAACACCCATGAAAGAAAGATCATACCATGATGATGTAAATACCCATAAAATAAAGTATATTACACAATGAATACAATCATGGGTAGTACACGTACACCACATGCAATAATTAAGTGGTGATCAATGGAATTCTCACGGAATTAAAAGTGAGACAAGAAACCCCTTACCACGTTAATCAACTGAGTCGCATGGCCAAAAGTTAATAACCACCAAATGATTTACAGAATAACATGAATATAAAGTGAATCATGATAATATATATCAAATGTAAGTACACAATACACCACTTTCAATAATTTAGTAGCGAACAATGGAAATCTCACGGAATTGAAAGTGAGATAAGAGAATCCCTTACTTTGTACATTTTCCTTGGTCGATGGTAGGTTTACCTCCTGTATAATGGTGAAATAATTTTTGTTGAATAATACAAGAATCAGTTACTTTAATATGATATCATATATGATCTTTTAACATTGATTTGTTAATAATATCTTAGAATTATCGTCATTTCAGGTGTTAACGGGTTCATTTTACTTTATATTCTTTGTTATGTGAGCCATATTCGTTATTAATGGGATGTATATTATTCATATCCAGAATGGTATCAAGTCCTTAAACATCATTTTTAAATCATCAAATGATAATTATACTTGAATGGATACGATGGAGAATGAATCTCATCGCGTTCGTGGAGACGGTAGTCCGTACGTACGCACGAATGCTACTTCCATTTAATTTTTATTTTAAAAGAATCGAATCCAAATGATACATAGGTATATTACTATTCCAGTAAAATATAATATTCTATATATGTTACTTAAGTTCATTAACACCATCCTTTATACGTTCCATGTGTGGTATGAACGAGTCATATCATTTTAAGGGGGCGGTAGTCCGCACTTCCTCAAATGAAATTATCGTATGTATATACAACATGAAACGAATAATTGTATGAAATAAAATGGAATTACAGAAGCTTATATATAAAATATATATCATTAATATCATATTTAATTACAGTGCCATCCTAATGGCCACCATGAGAGGCCGTAAGATGTATTTGAACAATCATCGTTTCGTGAGGCGTTAGTTTGCCATCCACAGAAACATTATGTTCATCATCCATTAGATGGAGTTGTGTGAATGTGTAGTCTGAATCCTTCTTATAACAACATCCTAGTATATTGTGTATACTGGTTTTGTTACAGAAGAAAGGAAATAAAAAGAGTTTGGGGGTTGGAGAAGCAAAATAATTGAAAATAATTTAAGCGAAAATGTTACCTTTAATTTAGGTAACTCACTTTGGTTGGAACCAAAAGATTTCTTGAAATGCTTTCTGCCTAAGGGGAAGCTTCAAGAAGGAGGAGAGGGATGTGGGGAGCTTAGTTGGGCAGAGTTTGGACGAGCCAAGTGGCTTGAGAGGTGTGAGGAATGAGTATAAGTGGTCTCCTTTTATAAGGGAGAGGAGGGGCTCTTTAGGAAAGAGTGAAAGTATTACTTTATAATATAATTATATTCGGTTTATAATGGTCCAAAAATCATTTAGGTCGAATATAAGATGACTCATATTCTAAATAACATCAACCAGTAAGAATTGGACAGGTTTTAGATAATATTTTAATCATTATAATCTTATTTATTTAAATGATTTATTAATGAGGTAAACATTTCATCATTATTGTGTCATTAATAATTTAAATTATTTGATGTCTAAAAATTATAAATAAAATATATTTATGTAGGAAATCTTTTTATATTTCTAATAAATATTTATAATCGAAAATCCAACATGTATAACCCTATGTAAAAATTGTTCTTTTAAAAGATGTAAGCTTATGCCATTTTTGTATTCATTTTAACTTAATTAAAATAAAGTGTCATTATCACTTACAAGTGGATCAATGGGGTCCCAAAATTGACCCAAAGATGCCCACGGTCGACCATGTATCAACCAATAGGGTTAAGAAACGTTTTAGGGTAATTTAGTATTATTATAATATTATTTTTAACCCTTATTTACCGGATTTACCCTTAACCATGTTAAATAAAATATTTACCGCAGTAATTATTCAAAATGTCTAAAAATAAAAGTTACCTATTTACACAATTTGAACATCCTGATTCCAAATATGGAATCCATTTTTCTAAATTCAAAACACAGAAGTGGCATAAATTAATTTAAAATTAATTCCCGCTGTCAAAACAAAAAGCGTGTTTTTAAGAGATAATAACTATCAAAAGATTGACATTTGTTTATGTTCGGTTTAATTGTAAAATTATGTCCAATGACCAAAATTATATTAAATGGTAAAACTATATTCTAAATATACTTTAAAACCACTCAAATTCATAATTTATCACTATTAATTATTTTGATTAAAAAAGTTGTTTTTAATTAAAATTTAGTAATTTTTACTATTCATCAAAATATGAAAGTTATCCGAAAAGTACCAAAATTTCACCTTAGGCTAAATTTGATATTACGAATCCAAAAATGAAGTCCATTTTGAAATATAAAATATATATAATTTCAAAAAATTAAGTATTACTATTCATAACGGCTAGTTTGATCGGTTGTGGTGTGTGTTAAAACTCGAAGTTGCGTACAACACACGCTACTGTTTTATTCAAAGGAAAGCGTACCGTGGAAGCTTGGGATGTTTTATTTTAAATTTTTTGATGTCCCCATTTAGTCAAAAAGTTTAAAATATTTTACTATTAAAAGTTGGAAAAACTACAATACTGAAGATGAATTTGTTCTTACATTATGTCTAAGAAACTCATAATATGGATTCTAAAATTATAAGGATTATATAAAGTTTAAAATTTAGTTAATACTATTAATAACCTTTTTTGAACGGCTTGTTTGGTAAGTCATGGTGCGCTTGAACTCGGTGTTGCGTGTAGTGCAAGTTATTGAATTATTTTGAATAAATAACACACTATGAAATCTTGGGGTGTTACATTCTCCCCTCCTTCAATAAATTGCGTCCTCGCAATTTGAAATTGTTCTTCGAAAATAAAAGGTTGAAAATAGAAAATATATTTGTGGGAAAACCCACATCGGAAATTGGTTTACTAAAATTTAGTCTTAATATAAGGAAAAGAGAAATGAAAGGGTCACCACCAAATTATGATATCGATTATGAGAACATTGGTGGCAATTAGAGACATATAATTTGAGGAAAAACGTAAATATTTATAGGTAGTGTTTGAGGTCATCAATCACAAACAAGTATAAAATTGAGGTCCTTAAACTCATCAATCTATGATGATTTGAAGTACCATCGGTTCAACAAAATATAGGGTATTGGGATCACACATTTTGACATTTCAAAATATCTTAGTTGAAATCCCACATCGAAAAATGAATTAATGAGGCCTCTATTTAAAATAAAGAGTGGAAAGTATGAAGATTACCGAAAATAACACATACTAGGGTTCCATATAGGAAAATATGGACATGGAGGAGAAATCTAACCATCAATTATCTGATGGAGAGTGGTAGAGAACATGGCTATGAAAAGGCCAACAATCCCAAAGCCATAAATTAGTGATGATTTAAGGTACCATCTAGGACAATTTTTTTTTTAAAGTTACATTACGTAAGGAAGAGGAATTCATTTATGATATTGACTAAGAACATTATGAGATATACTTAAATTTTAAGTAGATTTTCATTCTTTAATAAATTTCCACCACTAACTCAATTTTTTTTAAACGATGAGTATTCAAGAAGACTTGGTCACACTGGAAGAGCTAGAATAAACTTCTATAGAATCACATGATCCATGTAGGATAAACCATATATTTACATTGTCTTTGAAGATTAATCAAAACCAAAATGGTTAGTGAATGATCTAATGATCCCCCAAAAGGATATTCATTGAGATAAATATGCACTAATCTTAATTTCTAAAATTAAACCAACAATACCCCAAAGTTAAATAGATACCATTCAATAACCAATTGTCCTTAAAATCCTTTAATATAATCCAAACTAATATTGAAACCCAAAACATAGAAGAATTTGATTATGTAGTCTCCCATGTTACATTGTATCTCCAAATGACATCAAATACTCTTAAAGTCACATACTTAAAAGTAATTAACATCATCACATATTCTCTGTTATAGGTTAATCATTTCCATAAATAAACCAAATCACTATAAATCAACAATAAAAATGTAGATAAAAATCCACCATTACTCTACAAATGAAACCTCATTGTATTCTATTTTCCTTGGGCATATAGTGTTCCTAACAAAACGAACATCTTCCAAAATAACATTTATCACTTAATCACCAAATCATTTTCCTATACCAAGGGTATTCATTTGATAAGACATAAGAACCCAAATCATCTTATTATTGATCAATAAAATCATTTAACAAAAAAATAGTCATACTAACCAGGGACTTCACGTAGTCCAGTGGTAGGCGATAAATCCCAATCGCACATTGGTTGTGGGTTCGATTCCCACAGCTTTGTCCGACGCGACAGGTTGTCACACGGTCTACGTGTTGTCCTTTTTCAAAAACTATATTCTATAATATTACCAAAATGAGATAAATTTTTCAAAATAATTTAACCACAAATGTTATATCATACTTTTCATTTTCATCCCAAATTATAATAACTTATCATTTTCTCAAACCCTAATGATCCTATAAAACCAAATGGTTATTTATACCTATATCCACAAGAGAAGAGACAATTATTCCTCAAATATCATTCTCACATGGCAAACTGAGGGGTTACAAATACAAGAGAAAATTATTCCAAAGTAAACCCATCAACAAGGAGTGCTAATAATTTTTAAATTTTTCTCCAACCATTTATTTCCGCATAGCTTCTTCTTTGAGCAAGAAAATATCCTATAAAATAGGATATTCACTCGGGTAATGGCCAGGTCCCCTACATTTACGGCAAATGACTGTAAATGGACTCTTGGGACCATTTTTATCTTCTTCCATAGTACTCTTCATTTTTCTTCGGAAATTCTTCACTTTATGTCCTTCCTTCCCGCACGTAAAACATTTCGTTGTCCCATTGAGACACTTTCCTGGGTGTCTCTTTCCACAATTCCTGTATGATGAAAATTGGGGTTTCTTTTCTCCATGGTCTCCATTGCTGGATATCTTATCATTTATCACCTTTCTCTTCCTTGTTGAGTCTGGGAGATGGTTAATATATATGTTGTTGATCATATTTTTGGAAAACTGATTTGGCATAAAGACGATATCTTTTACGCCTATCAACATTCCATTTTTTTGCTCATTTCCACCACCGTTCCCACCTTGTACATCATTCTCAAAGTCAATATGACTTCCTTGGAATCCAGCCATTGACTAAAACCAGAAAGCATTGTGTGAGTAATAGTAGTCGTAAAATCATTTAGAGATTAAAATGTCACCATATTCCCAATTTGAAACATATTAGGATTAACCAAGGTCATTTACTCTCATCTTATGTATATATTACTTAAATCGGTTTGTAAAGAAAATGTAAATTATCCTAAGCATATCTCCCGGGAGTGTCGTAACCAAGAGTGCAGCAAGGCCCGTTGTCGTGCACCAGTTCCCGTTCGAGTCTAGCTCAAAGCGGTGTTTTCGGGTTTTACCCCTAGGTACATCTGTGCCAGAGCCGCCTCTACCTGCTCGTATCCAGACAGAGATGTATTTCTCGGAAAACTCACAAAATCTCTACAATACCAAAATTATAGGAAGTTCTTTTATACTAATCCTCAAAGTTCATCTTAGGTCTACGTGCTCTAATCAGAGTTTATCTAAATCTAGCTACCAAGGTTTGTACTAAACTTCCTCTGATACCAACTGTAACGCCCCGACCCTAGTTACCCAGAGTCGGCGCATTATTACATAACATTGGCATGATCATGAGAAAGATCAAGTCTCAAAAGACCGAATAGTTTAGTGGCCTTGGAATAACTAGATACATCCATAAATTTTTACATTACATCATAAAAAAAACATCTTGTCTTCATATCCCCTCATACTATCCCGGCAGGACATTCATAAATTACTTCTTCATAATCCTGGAAAAAAAATAAAACATTGAAAGGGGTGAGCTCGGATGCTCAGTAAGGATAACGTTATAGCAGAAACTTTCATAAATAAGCATAAACACTTAAAGCAATTTATAACTAAAACAAAAGCCTTTGAAACTTGAACTTCAGCATAAAATGGAAAAGGTAAAATGAAATAATGCCATTTACTTACTCACATGGATATTCTACTAGTCTAATCATCACATGCAATATCAATAACCACTTTCATAATGATGGAATGCATAATGCCAGACTATCATAACCACATAGCCAAGGCCTCATGCCAAGACTACAAATAAGATTTTGCCAAGGCCTTGTGCCAAGACACTAGTTTGTCTCATGAGACCTACCGATGCATCGAGGAGCTATAGCGGGCTCCACCCGTCACTTATTAAGTCCAATGCATTCCTCATATGAATAGGTTTAAGCATAAAATAAACATTCGTATTAAAACTAGCATACGAAATGTCAATACTTTAACCACAAACCATGAATGGTATAAAAATAGAACATCCACAGTCAAATATAACTCATTTGATACAATATGGAAGATTGTATTGTATCACATTAACCTCAATCGTGAATAATGAAGGATGTTGACATAGATGAAAATAATCATCAAAACTATTTGAGAGAAATATCCCCCTTTTCTTGAAAACATTTAAAAGTCACACTATTTGTCAAGAAGCCATTTAAAAATAGATTTTTGAATCAAAGTGTCCCATACCACTTTGAAATCTTTTAAAAGGATTTTTAATTTCTAAACTTTAATGTCCATATAAATAAATCCTTAAAACCATTTTTAAAACATGGACATTAATGAGAAAGATTTAGATGAATAAGTCTTTAAAACATTTAAAAATGGTATTTTAGTTAGAGATTCTAACCAAAAGAGAGACACTTGAATGAAAATAATTGAGGTAATCAAAACATTGTAATATCATGAGAATAAAGGGAATTCATGATATACTATGTCAAAGTACATTATATACACCACAAAAAAGTGATTTGGTGTATATCAACAAAGAAGTCTCAATGGAATGTAAGTTGAGATGAAATCTCTCATAAAGGCCATATCCTTAGGTTAAGGATAAATCAACAACATAATTATGTGTGAAAAATATAAATACAGTAAATATGATTGGATATTCAGTGTAAAACAATCAAAGTATATTCACACATATTCCTGTAAAAACAACACCAACGAATTGGATGTTTAACTCAACAAATGGTGAAAGAGTTAAAATTACTCTTATCAAATTCATATCAATGACTTGAGAATTTTCAATGGAGTGATTATGTGTATCAAAAGTATATCCATAGGAAGGGGAGTGGAAATTATGACATAATAAAATGAATAGTGATTCCACACATAATCTTGGGGTAATATGATCAATGAAATATGCGTAAAGCCAAATGAGTGGAAATTGAAATCTCAAATTCCCTTATTGATTAGGTAACATAAGAAACAAACACCCATGAAAGAAAGATCCTACCATGATGATGTAAATACCCATAAAATAAAGTATATTACACAATGAATACAATCATGGGTAGTACACATACACCACATGCAATAATTAAGTGGTGATCAATGGAATTCTCACGGAATTAAAAGTGAGACAAGAAACCCCTTACCACGTTAATCAACTGAGTCGCATGGCCAAAAGTTAATAACCACCAAATGATTTACAGAATAAAATGAATATAAAGTGAGTCATGATAATATATATCAAATGGAAGTACACAATACACCACTTTCAATAATTTAGTAGCGAACAATGGAAATCTCACGGAATTGAAAGTGAGATAAGAGAATCCCTTACTTTGTACTTTTTCCTTGGTCGATGGTAGGTTTACCTCCTGTATAATGGTGAAATAATTGTTATTGAATAATACAAGAATCAGTTACTTCAATATGATATCATATATGATCTTTTAACATTGATTTGTTAATAATATCTTAGAATTATCGTCATTTCAGGTGTTAACGGGTTCATTTTACTTTATATTCTTTGTTATGTGATCCATATTCGTTATTAATGGGATGTATATTATTCATATCCAGAATGGTATAAAGTCCTTAAACATCGTTTTTAAATCATAAAATGATAATTATACTTGAATGGATACGATGGAGAATGAATCTCATCGCGTTCGTGGAGACGGTAGTCCGTACGTACGCACGAATGCTACTTCCATTTAATTTTTATTTTAAAAGAATCGAATCCAAATGATACATAGTTATATTACTATTCCATTAAAATATAATATTCTATATATGTTACTTAAGTTCATTAACACCATCCTTTATACGTTCCATGTGTGGTATGAACGAGTCATATCATTTTAAGGGGGTAGTAGTCCGCACTTCCTCCAATGAAATTATCGTATGTATATACAACATGAAACGAATAATTGTATGAAATAAAATGGAATTACAGAAGCTTATATATAAAATATATATCATTAATATCATATTTAATTACAGTGCCATCCTAATGGCCACCATGAGAGGCGGTAAGATGTATTTGAACAATCATCGTTTCGTGAGGCGTTAGTTTTCCATCCACAGAAACATTATGTTCATCATCCATTAGATGGAGTTGTGTGAATGTGTAGTTTGAATCCTTCTTATAACAACAACCTAGTATATTTTGGATACTGGTTTTGTTACAAAAGAAAGGAAATAAAAAGAGTTTGGGGGTTGGAGAAGCAAAATAATTGAAAATAATTTAAGAGAAAATGTTACCTTTAATTTAGGTAACTCACTTTGGTTGGAACCAAAGGACTTCATGAAATGCTTTATGCCTAAGGGGAAGCTTCAAGGAGGAGGAGAGGGATGTGGGGAGCTTAGTTGGGGAGAGTTTGGACGAGCCAAGTGGCTTGAGAGGTGTGAGGAATGAGTAGAAGTGGTCTCCTTTTATAAGGGAGAGGAGGGGCTCTTTAGGAAAGAGTGAAAGTATTACTTTATAATATAATTATATTCGGTTTATAATGGTCCAAAAATCATTGAGGTCAAATATAAGATGACAAATAGTCTAAATAACATCAACCAATAAGAATTGGACAGGTTTTAGATAATATTTTAATCATTATAATCTTATTTATTTAAATGATTTATTAATGAGGTAAACATTGAATCATTATTGTGTCATTAATAATTTAAATTATTTGATGTCTAAAAATTATAAATAAACTATCATTATGTAGGAAATCTTTTTAGCTTTCTAATGAATATTTATAATCGAAAATCCAACATGTATAACCCTATGTAAAAATTGTTCTTTTAAAAGATGTAATCTTATGCCAATTTTGTATTCATTTTAACTTAATTAAAATAAAGTGTCATTATCACTTACAAGTGGATCAATGGGGTCCCAAAATTGACCCAAAGATGCCCATGGTCGACCATGTATCAACTAATAGGGTTAAGTCACGTTTTAGGGTAATTTAGTATTATTATAATATTATTTTTTAACCCTTATTTACCGGATTTACCCTTAACCATGGTAAATAAAATATTTACCGCAGTAATTATTCAAAATGTCTAAAAATAAAAGTTACCTATTTACACAATTTGAACATCCTGATTCTAAATATGGAATCCATTTTTCTAAATTCAAAACACAGAAGTGGCAGAAATTAATTTAAAATTAATTCCCGCTGTCAAAACAAAAAGCGTGTTTTTAAGAGATAATAAGTATCAAAAGATTGACATTTGTTTATGTTCGGTTTAATTGTAAAATTATGTCCAATGACCAAAATTATATTAAATGGTAAAAATATATTCTAAATATACTTTAAAACCACTCAAATTCATAATTTATCACTATTAATTATTTTGATTAAAAAAGTTGTTTTTAATTAAAATTTAGTAATTTTTACTATTCATCAAAATATGAAAGTTATCCGAAAAGTACCAAAATTTCACCTTAGGCTAAATTTGATATTCCGAATCCAAAAATGAAGTCCATTTTGAAATATAAAATATATATAATTTCAAAAAATTAAGTATTACTATTCATAACGGCTAGTTTGATCGGTTGTGGTGTGTGTTAAAACTCGAAGTTGCGTACAACACACGCTACTGTTTTATTCAAAGGAAATCGTACCGTGGAAGCTTGGGATGTTTTATTTTAAATTTTTTGATGTCCCCATTTAGTCAAAAAGTTTAAAATATTTTACTATTAAAATTTGGTAAAACTACAATACTGAAGATGAATTTGTTCTTACATTATGTCTAAGAAACTCATAATATGGATTCTAAAATTATAAGGATTATATAAAGTTTAAAATTTAGTTAATACTATTCATAACCTTTTTTGAACGGCTTGTTTGGTAAGTCATGGTGTGCTTGAACTCGGTGTTGCGTGTAGTGCAAGTTATTGAATTATTTTGAAGAAATAACACACTATGAAATCTTGGGGTGTTACAATTTCATTTTTTCCATAGGATGGATAGAAGGTGAATTAGGGTTGTTTCATATTTATAATAACATATCAGTATGTAAGTAATACTGATGTTATTACTTTATCATGAAACAACTAAAGAAGAAGAAGTTGAAGAAGAAAGAAATTGAAAAGATCGGTAATGGATATTACCTCTTCTTTGGAACGCTTCTTTGAATCCTCCACTTAGGGAACTAAGATTGGTCTTTGAGGAAGACCAGGACCTCTAGGATTATTTTAGGGAAGTGGAGAGGAGAAAATGGCAGGGGTTGTCCGAGCTTGAGTGCTCAAATTGGTGTGAGGAGGTGGGGGAGGAGGTGCCCTTTTATAAGGGAGGAGAGGGGCACCTTAGGAATATCTCAAAATATTATTTTATATTAAAGTCAAAATCGGTTTATAATGGTTCAAAAGGGTCTTATTTCGAAGCTAATGTGGGGAAGGGTCGCAATACTATCAAACAATAGGATTTAGACAAGTTTAGGGTATTATTTTAACCTTATCAATTAGATTTAACTCTAAGTTAAATAATTTAACTTTTACCGTGTCTTTTTGTTTTCTTTCAATATATGGTTAATACACTTACTATAACATGCCAAACGAACCCCAAATAATTTATTATTAATATATATATCCTTATCTAATTCATTTTTCCGAACCTTAGATTTTTAGGAATAAAATAACAATTAATAATATAATATTTTATTTAAAAACTATTTTGTGTCAATTTTGACACTATTTGATATATGATTTTTGTGAAAGTCATAACAGAATTATATGTTCGAACCAAGTTGATTAAAGCAACACTAATATATTATAGTAACCTAGAAAATAAGTGTAATTTATAAAAAGTCTCAAATTACATTTATTTTGGTGTTTATAACATCAATTATGTCAATATTTCATAAATAAGATAATTACTGCATCATAATTGAGTCCTAAATAAATTAAATTATTTAATGTCTAAAATTTATAAATAAAATACCATTATGTAGGAAATCTTTTTATCTTTCTAATTAATATTTATAGTCGAATTTATCTTATGTATAACCCCATATTAAAAATGATTTACTTATTAAACTTTGATTTTAACTATTTTAACCCTTCTTTAAATAAATTAATAATTAATGTCCTAATCTAACCCAAGTGGGCCTAAATGGTCATATGTTATTCATAAGGTTGTTTTTGGTCGAGATGAACTTGTACAATAGGATTAGGACATGTGTTAGGGTAATATTAATATCATTTTTACCCTTAATTACCCTATTTACTTTTAACCGTGGTAAATAAAAATAAAAGTTACTATTCACCAAAAATTATTTTCATATCATTGAACCACATTTTACTTACTGAAATCAACCGTGTCTCTCGGATTTTTGAAATTCCATTCACAGAAGCGGTAAAATTACGTTTTATGAAAAATTCAGTTTTTTAACTATCACTTAGTAGTTTCACTATTCATCAAAAATTGATGTTTTTCAGAACAATGCCAAAATTTCATCCTAAGCTATATTTCATATTCCTAATTCAAAAATGAAGTCTATTTTACCAAATTCATAACATAGAAGTTTCATTAATTAATTTTATAATTAAACCCCGCTGTTAAAACAAATAGCGTGTTTTTAAGAAACAATATTTATCAAAAGATTGACACTTGTTTATGTCTGGTTTAAATGTGAAATTACATCCAATGAACAACATTGTATTAAATTGTAAAAATATATTCCAAATATACATTAAAACCACTGAAATTAATAATTTATCACTATTAATTATTTTGATTAAAAAAGTTTTTTTAATTATAATTTAGTAATTTTCACTATTCATCAGAATATGACAGTTATCCGAAAAGTACCAAAATTTCACCTTAGGCTAAATTCTATACTCCGAATTCAAAAATGAAGTCCATTTTCAGAGCTAAAATTTCTATAATTTTAAAAGGTGGTTATTACTATTCATAACGGCTAGTTATAATAATATTTTAATAGCATATCGTTGTTTAGTGAAACTCGGTATTGCGTACTACACACGCTATCGAAGAAGGTCACGATTTCGTGTAATGCAAGGCAAGTCAAGGACGTGTGTTGTGCAAGCTCCTTTTGGTGTAGCGTACAACACAAGACATTAATAAAATTAAAAAGAATATTTTTCATAAAATCTCGTGCTGTTACATTCTACCCCCCTTAAAATGAATTTCGCCCTCAAAATTCGTCGGGGTTATAAATGGTTTACTATTCGAAAGTTTCTTTAATAGAAACCCACATCGTAAAAAAAATTCCAAAACTTGGCTTTAAAAACTAAAGTATGAAATGTAACGATTACCCAAATAAACTAATCACTGGGTTTCCACATATGTGAAAATATGGATATGGAAGAGAAATCTAACCATCATGTTCTGATCGAGAGTGGTAGAGAACATGCCTATGGAAAATCCAGTAATCACAAATCCATATATTTGTGATGATATAAGGTACCATCTGATTTATCAGGTATAAGATCACTAGGACAACATTTTTGGTTTTCAAGATCATTTCCCTAAAGTTGATGAAATTGGAATTTGAAGAAATACTTTCGTGATTTTGGTATAGTCTCACCGTTTGTCGTTCTTTGGACAATTTCCACTTCATCTCTTAAATAAATGAAGTTGAATTTGTTATTCGTGAAGTGTTAGTTGATCATGTGATAGAATGACGGATCATTCCATCTGTCTCAAACAAAAGGTTAGCAAAAGTTATTAAATATACATAAGTCATTCTATGTGAGATTAATCATATATGGTTCCTAAAATGGACTTATACTTCATATATCATACTGCTTAATATTATAACACTAGTTTCTACTAAACAGGGACTTCCTGTAGGCCAGTGGTAGGCGATAAAGGCCAGTCGCACTTCGGTTGTGGGTTCGATTCCTACGACCTTGTCCGACGCGTTGGGCTGTCGCCCGTCCTGTAGGTTATCATTTTTCTAAAACTATATTACTATAACATCCCATCGAAAAAAACTTCTATCCTTAAACAATACTAACTTATGTCCAACATAATCCATTCCAATATTTAGGCTTATCCATAATACTGCAGTCCACTCTCATAACATAGTGAAAACGATTACCAGAGATTTAACACCATCGTCGATCCCCATATATCATATGATATGTTTTGTTGGTCACATTCCAAACATTCAATGTCCTTAATCATGTATTCTCTTGAATACCTTAGTGAAAACATGAATGTAGTTAAAAGTTAACACTTTCCACATACCAAAATCATCAAAATTCTATATACTCAAACCATGATATCACATAGTCTTTATATCAATCATGAGCTCATGAATACAATCAAACATCTCATTATCTTCTTATCCCTTCATTATGCTCATATCATCTGTTTACCAAAAATGTCTCAATCACTTTTCATGGTTACCGGTACCATAAAATTATTGAAAAACACAATAGACCAAAACATAAATATTCCAATATTCCATGATACTATATACAACATTATTTTGGAATCCCATTACATAAACACTTAATCATTCCACCACATCGTTGTCATATTCAACATCGCCAATAGTGATCACATGTGACTTCCCTTTGTACTTTGCCTTAAGTGGTTGCTCATGTTGATCATCACTAACCCTTGGATTAGGGAATTTATTAGCATAATTCCCCATTTCCTTGCACTTGAAGCATTGAAGTGTTGGTGGTGCGTTCTCTGCAGTGTTTTCTTTATTCTCATCATTAGAAACCCTTTTTCCATTACTTCGACACTCAGCTACTCGATGACCTTCTTTTCCACACTTAAAACATTTTCTAGTCCCTTTAAGACAATATCCACCATGCTTCTTTCCACACTTTGTGCATAAGGAAACATTCATCTTCTTTTCACCATTATTCTGAGATTTCTCCTTGAACTCCATCTTTCGTTTCTTGTCAAAACCATGAGATTGATATGTAACACCAACTTCCATTTCTACCTTGATAGCACAACGCACAATTTCTTCATAGCTACTGAAGTCTCTTATAGCTAATGCCCTTCGAAGACTTGGTTTTAAGCCACTGAAAAATTGATCAACTTTACTTTCAGGTTGGATGATAATGACAGATGCATACCTTGCAAGTCTTGTAAGATTCCCTTCGTATACACCAACAAGTTCATCATCCTTTTGCCTTAGTTCAAGAAACTCCTTCTCCATCTTTGTTCGAAGAATACGAGGGAAGTACGTACTGAAAAACAAGTTGTTGAACTCGTCCCATTCCATGGACTCAATTTCATCTCTTGGCCTCATATTCTTGATAAGATTCCACCATTGATCAGCTTCACCTTCAAAACGATATACTACTAAGATGACTTTATCATGTTCATAACATTGAAGAACTGAAAATATCTTTTCAGTGGTACTGATCCATTGTTCAGCAACAAGTGGATTGGAAGTCCCACTGAAAGAAGGTGGACGTTGCCTCATGAAGGACTCAATAGAATACTGTTCCTTTCTCTTCTCATTTGGAAGTCCAGAATGATTCATTTCCTATGTAAGGATAACAATAATATTTTTCACTCCATCTCCCATAACATTTGTTTGTTCAGGAGGACAATCATTGCATTGTCCATTGCATTGATCAACACGGTTCCTTCGGGTTCCAGCCATCGTCTAAAACCCAAAAAGAATAGTGTGAGAGGAAAAAATCATGCTAGGGAAAACAACATAATAAAGGGGGAGTACCTTCAATATCTAACATCATAGGTTTAATTCTATGATCGTTAGTGTAATTATAGTACTATAACCTATACGTATACTTAACCTTAGGGATATCCCTAGAAATTCCTTAGAAATATCTCTAGGGATCTCACTAACGTTTTTGCGTCCTAGATTCTAGAGGTTCACTAAACCTTTCCTCTGATACCAACTTTAGAGACCCGAAACCTGACATACATGGAAATTACATTACATTTGCGGAATACTTAGTACATAACAAAAACACGCACACAAGGATCGTAATAGTTTAGTGTCTTTGGAAACTCGGAACGTAATCTTCTAATCGTGGTGAAAGATCTTCAATATCTCCCATAAAGATCTTCCTTTTTTTAACCTAAAACCTTTCATTATATCCTGGGGAAAAGAAAACATAAAAGGGTGAGCTCAAATGCTCAGTAAGGGTAAACAAAAGAAAAATCAATCACATCATATTCATAAGAACATAACTTTTGGAAATCTTAACCTGCGAAAGAGAGCATAATTTCAAAAAATGGTATAAATCATAGTAGTGAAATGAAATCCCAATAAGAATAACTTAAAACACGAAACTTTGTGGAATACACACATAATCATAGAGAATCATTTCTTGTTAGTCATGACTCATTGCCAGGACTATCTAGTGGACAAAGTCCCTTTCTGAATCGAGTCACCCTCGTTTCAGTCCTGTTTCACTGAACCGGTATAACCTACCATTCCAGCCATGTCTATCTCATGAGATATGAAATCTTTTCCCAATTCATTGGAGGGAGATATAGGTCCCACCCATCTTATAATGAATCCTTTCTTATGTGTGCCACATAATCATAAATCATACATCATCGAATAACACATGTAACAAAATGGGATTCTTGAAACATCATGACATCATAAAACAAACCAAATAAGGTAAATGACTTCATAAATATAATTCCCTCACAACATAATCGAATAAATGTAATAATAGGGATAAAAATAGAACTCTATATTATCTTAGATGGAAAATAATTTTGATAAAACATTTGAACTCCATTCTTGAGGAAAATATCCTTTCTACTTCAAAAACACTTTTCCTTTCTTAAAATGTCATAAAATTCTAAACTAAAAGAATTTGATTAAAAATAAACTTGAAAACTTGTAAAGGAAGCTTCTTGGAAATAATGTTTTAAAAATCCATTCATGCCGTATAAGTTAAAAAAACATTCTTCGTACTTTTGTCGAAAAAGTCAAAAAGTACCTCGTATGAAAAACGACAAAAGAATCCTTTCATATCTTTTACTAAAAACTCACCGAATGTTAAATTGGATTTAATAAATTTTAGGTGGAAGTAAATAAAATTACATATTGAGGATATGTGGATGATAAAATATACCCCAGTAAATTTCAAAGTACAAACAATATCAGATAAAAATGAGATTGTGATATTTCCCTTACCTTAGGTCCAATTTGCTTTGTACGTGTCCGAACCTCCTGTATAATGGTTTAAATAATGTTATTTACTTATTCCAGAATAATACATATTGATATGATATCATATATGGTCATATTCTTAACTTCTTGTTAGTAATATTTCACTGTTACTTGTTACTCGAGTCTTTATTGCCTTTTGTTCTTATGCGTGTTTTGCCGAATAAATTATTATTCTTCTTTTAAGGTTATAGATACCTTATATCCAGAATGGTATTAGTGTAACATATATCATATTTATTCATTCAATTCATTTATATAATTACTATGCAAGGATGATCATGTAGAACGAGTCGCATCACATCGTGGAGACGGTATTCCGTACGTACGCACGAGTGACGATATCGTTCCTATGATCATGGAATTGTATTGGAGTATATATTTTTTTTTCAGTATCAATATTACTTTATAATAATCATAAATAGTTACTCATTACACCATTATGTCCATCCTTGTAAGGTGATGGTGGAAAATAGATTACACCACGGCGTGGAGACGGTATTCCGTACGTACGCACGCGCGGTGATTTCATTTTTCCGTAGGATGGATAGAAGGTGAATTAGGGTTGTTTCATATTTATAATAACATATAAGTATGTAAGTAATACTGATGTTATTACTTTATCATGAAAAAACTAAATAAGAAGAAGTTGAAGAAGAAAGAAATTTAAAAGATCGGTAATGGATATTACCTCTTCTTTGGAACGCTTCTTTGAATCCTCCACTTAGGGAACTAAGATTGGTATTTGAAGAGGACCAGGACACTAGGATTATTCTAGGGAAGTGGAGAGGAGAAAATGGCAGGGGTTGGCCGAGCTTGAGTGCTCAAATTGGTGTGAGGAGGAGGGGGAGGAGGTGCCCTTTTATAAGGGAGGAGTGGGGCACCTTAGGAATATCTCAAAATATTATTTTATATTAAAGTAAAAATCGGTTTATAATGGTTCCAAAGGGTCTTATTTCGAATCGAAAGTGTGGAAGGGTCGAAATCCTATCAACCAATAGGATTTAGACAAGTTTAGGGTATTATTTTAACCTTATCAATTAGATTTAACTCTATGTTAAATAATTTAACTTTTACCGTGTCATTTTGTTTTCTTTCACTATATGGTTAATAAACTTACTATAACATGCCAAAAGAACCCCAAATTATTTATTATTAATATATAAATCCTTATCTAAGTCATTTGGCCGAACAATAGATTTTTAGGAATACAATAACAATTAATAATATAATATTTGATTTAAAAACTATTTTGTGTCAATTTTGACACTATTTGATATATGATTTTTGTGAAAGTCATAACAGAATTATATGTTCGAACCAAGTTGATTAAATCAACAAAAATATATCATAGTAACCTATAAAATTAGTGGAATTCATAAAAAGTCTCAAATTACATTTATTTTGGTAGTTTATTACATCAATTATGTCAATATTTCATACATAAGATAATTACTACATCATAATAGTCTCATAAATAAATTAAATTATTTAATGTCTAAAAATTATAAATAAAATACCATTATGTATAAAATCTTTTTATCTTTCTAATGAATAATTATAGTCGAATTTATCTTATGTATAACCCCATATTAAAAATTATTTACTTATTAAACTTTGATTTTAACTATTTTAACCCTTCTTTAAATAAATTAATAATAAATGTCCTAATCTAACCCAAATGGGCCTAAATGGTCATATTGTATTCATAAGGTTGTTTTTGGTCGAGATACACTTGTCCAATAGGATTAGGGCATGTGTTAGTGTAATATTAATATCATTTTACCCTTAATTACCCTATTTACTTTTAACCGTGGTAAATAAAAGTAAAAAGTTACTATTCACCAAAAATTATTTTCATCTCATTGAACCACATTTTACTTATTGACATCAACCATGTCTCTCATATTTTTGAAATTCCATTCACAGAAGCGGTAAAATTAAGTTTTATGAAAAATTCAGTTTTTTAACTACCCCTTAGTAGTTTCACTATTCATAAAAAATTGATGTTTTTCAGAACAATGCCAAAATTTCATCCTAAGGTATATTTCATATTCCGAATTCGAAAATGAAGTCTATTTTACCAAATTAATAACATAGAAGTTGCATTAATTAATTTTATAATTAAATCCCGCTGTTAAAACAAATAGCGTGTTTTTAAGAAACAATATCTATCATAAGATTGACACTTGTTTATGTCTGGTTTAAATGTGAAATTACATTCAATGACCAACATTGTATTAAATTGTAAAAATATATTCCAAATATACATTAATACCACTCAAATTAATAATTTATCCCTATTAATTATTTTGATTAAAAAGTTTTTTTAATTATAATTTAGTAATTTTCACTATTCATCAGAATATGACAGTTATCCGAAAAGTACCAAAATTTCACCTTAGGCTAAATTCGATACTACGAATTCAAAAATGAAGTCCATTTTGAGAGCTAAAATTTCTATAATTTTAAAAGGTGGTTATTACTATTCATAACGGCTAGTTATAATAATATTTTAATAGCATATCGTTGTTTAGTGAAACTCGGTATTGCTTACTACACACGCTATCGAGGAAGGTCACGATTTCATGTAATGCAAGGAAAGTCAAGGATGTGTGTTGTGCAAGCTCCTTTTGGTGTAGCATACAACACAAGACATTAATAAAATTAAAAAGAATATTTTTCATAAAATCTCGGGCTGTTACATTCTACCCCCCTTAAAATGAATTTCGCCCTCGAAATTCGTCGGGGTTATAAATGGTTTACTATTCGAAAGTTTCTTTAATATAAACCCACATCGTAAAAAAAATACCAAAACTTGGCTTTAAAAACTAAAGTATGAAATGTAACGATTACCCAAATAAACTAATCACTGTGTTTCCACATAGGTGCAAATATAGATATGGAAGAGAAATCTAACCATCATGTTCTGATGGAGAGTGGTAGAGAACATGCCTATGAAAAATCCAGTAATCACAAATCCATATATTTGTGATGATATAAGGTACCATCTGATTTATCAGGTATAAGATCACTAGGACAACATTTTTGGTTTTCAAGATCATTTCCCTAAAGTTGATGAAATTGGAATTAGAAGAAATACTTTCGTGATTTTGGTATAGTCTCACCGTTTATCGTTCTTTGGAAAATTTCCACTTCATCTCTTAAATAAATGAAGTTGAATTTGTTATTCGTGAAGTGTTAGTAGATCATGTGATAGAATGACAGATCATTCCATCTGTCTCAAACAAAAGGTTAGCAAAAGTTATTAAATATACATAAGTCATTCTATGTGAGATTAAACATATATGGTTCCTAAAATGGACTTATACTTCATATATCATACTGCTTAATATTATAACACTAGTTTCTACTAAACAGGGACTTCCTGTAGGCCAGTGGTAGGCGATAAAGGCCAGTCGCACTTTAGTTGTGGGTTTGATTCCTACGACCTTGTCCGACGCGTTGGGTTGTCGCCCATCCTGCAGGTTATCCTTTTTCTAAAACTATATTACTATAACATCCCATCGAAAAAAACTTCTATCCTTAAATAATAGTAACTTATGTCCAACATAATCCATTCCAATCTTTAGGCTTATCCATAATACTGCAGTCCACTCTCATAACATAGTGAAAACGATTACCAGAGATTTAACACCATCGTCGATCCCCATATATCATAAGATATGTTTTTTGGTCACATTCCAAACATTCAATGTCCTTAATCATGTATTCTCTTGAATACCTTAGTGAAAACATGAATGTAGTTAAAAGTTAACACTTTCCACATACCAAAATCATCAAAATTCTATATACTCAAACCATGATATCACATAGTCTTTATATCAATCATGAGCTCATGAATACAATCAAACATCTCATTATCTTCTTATCCCTTCATTATGATCATATCATCTGTTTACCAAAAATGTCTCAATCACTTTTCATGGTTACCGGTACCATAAAATTATTGAAAACCACAATAGACCAAAACATAAATATTCTAATATTCCATGATACTATATACAACATTATTTTGGAATCCCATTACATAAACACTTAATCATTCCACCACATCGTTGTCATATTCAACATCGCCAATAGTGATCACATGTGACTTCCCTTTGTCCTTTGCCTTAAGTGGTTGCTCATGTTGATCATCACTAACCCTTGGATTAGGGCATTTATTAGCATAATGCCCCATTTCCTTGTACTTGAAGCATTGAAGTGTTGGTGGTGCGTTCTCTGCAGTGTTTTCTTTATTCTCATCATTAGAAACCCTTTTTCCATTACTTTGACACTCAGCTGCTCGATGACCTTCTTTTCCACACTTAAAAAATTTTCTAGTCCCTTTAAGACAATCTCCACCATGCTTCTTTCCACACTTTGTGCATAAGGAAACATTCATCTTCTTTTCACCATTATTCTGAGATTTCTCCTTGAACTCCATCTTTCGTTTCTTGTCAAAACCATGAGATTGATATGTAACACCAACTTCCATTTCTACCTTGATAGCACAACACACAATTTCTTCATAGCTACTGAAGTCTCTTATAGCTAATGCCCTTCGAAGACTTGGTTTTAAGCCACTGAAAAATCGATCAACTTTACTTTCAGGTTGGATGATAATGCCAGATGCATACCTTGCAAGTCTTGTAAAATTCGCTTCGTATATACCAACAGATTCATCATCCTTTTGCTTTAGTTCAAGAAACTCCTTCCCCATCTTTGTTCGAAGAATACGAGGGAAGTACGTACTGAAAAACAAGTTCTTGAACTCGTCCCATTCCATGGACTCAATTTCATCTCTTGGCCTCATATTCTTGATAAGATTCCACCATTGATCAGCTTCAGCTTCCAAACGATATACTACTAAGATGACTTTATCATGTTTAGAACATTAAAGAACTGAAAATATATTTTCAGTGGTACTGATCCATTGTTCAGCAACAAGTGGATTGGAAGTCCCACTGAAAGAAGGTGGACGTTGCCTCATGAAGGACTTAATAGAATACTGTTCCTTTCTCTGCTCATTTGGAAGTCCAGAATGATTCATAGCCGGTGTAAGGATAACAATAAGATTTTGCACTCCATCTCCCATAACATTTTTTTGTTCAGGAGGAGAATCATTTCATTGTCCATTGCATTGATCAACACGGTTCCTTCGGGTTCCATCCATCGTCTAAAACCCAAAAAGAATAGTGTGAGAGGCAAAAATCATGCTAGGGAAAAAAACATAATAAAGGGGGAGTACCTTCAATATATAACATCTTAGGTTTAATTCTATGATCGTTAGCGTAATTCTAGTACTATAACCTATACGTATACTTAACCTTAGGGACATCCCTAGAAATTCCTTAGAAATATCTCTAGGGATCTCACTAACATTTTCGCGTCCTAGTTTCCAAAGGTTGACTAAACCTTTCCTCTGATACCAACTATACAGACCCGAAGCCTGACGTACATGGGCATTACATTACATTTGCGAAATACTTAGTACATAACAAAAACACGCACACAAGGATCGTAATAGTTTAGTGTCTTTGGAAACTCGGAACGTAATCTTCTAATCGTGGTAAAAGATCTTCAATATCTCCCATAAAGATCTTCCTTTTTTTAACCTAAAACCTTTCATTATATCCTGGGGAAAAGAAAACATAAAAGGGTGAGCTCAAATGCTCAGTAAGGGTAAACAAAAGAAAAATCAATCACATCATATTCATAGGAACATAACTTTTGGAAATCTTAACCTTCAAAAGAGAGCATAATTTCATAAAATGGGATAAATCATAGTAGTGAAATGAAATCCCAATAAGTATAACTTAAAACATGAAACTTTGTGGAATACACACATAATCATAGAGAATCATTTCTTGTTAGTCATGACTCATTTCCAGGACTATCTTAGTGGACAAAGTCCCTTTCTGAATCGAGTCACCCTCGTTTCAGTCCTGTTTCACTGAACCGGTATAACCTACCATTCCAGCCATGTCTATCTCATGAGATATGAAATCTTTACCCAATGCATTGGAGGGAGATATAGGTCCCACCCATCTTATAATGAATCCTTTCTTATGTCTGCCACATAATCATAAATCATACATCATCTCATAACACATGTAAAAAATGGGATTCTTGAAACATCATGACATCATAAAACAAACCATATAAGTTAAATGACTTCATAAAAATAATTCCCTCACAACATAATCTAATAAATGTAATAATAGGGATAAAAATAGAACTCTATATTATCTTAGATGGAAAATAATTTTGATAAAACATTTGAACTCCATTCTTGAGGAAAATATCCTTTATACTTAAAAAACACTTTTACTTTCTTAAAATGTCATAAAATTCTAAACTAAAAGAATTTGATTAAAAATAAACTTGAAAAATTGTAAAGGAAGCTTCTTGGAAATAATGTTTTAAAAATCCATTCATGCCGTATAAGTTAAAAAAACATTCTTCGTACTTTTGTCGGAAAAGTCAAAAAGTTCCTCGTATGAAAAACGACAAAAGATTCATTTCATATCTTTTACTAAAAACTCACCGAAGGATAAATTGTATTTAATCAATTTTAGGTGGATGTAAATAACATTACATATTGAGGAGATGTGGATGATAAAATATACCCCAGTAAATTTCAATGTACAAACAATCTCGGATAAAAATGAGATTGTGATATTTCCCTTACCTTAGGTCTGATTTGCTTTGTACGCGTCCGACGCTCCTGTATAATGGTTTAAATAATGTTATTTACTTATTCCAGAATCATACATATTGATATGATATCATATATGGTCATATTCTTAGCTTTTTGTTAGTAATATTTCACTGTTAGTTGTTACTCGGGTCTTTATTGCCTTTTGTTCTTATGCGTGTTTTGCCAAATAAATTCTTATTCTTATTTTAAGGTTATAGATACCTTATATCCAGAATGGTATTAGTGTAACATATATCATATTTATTCATTAAATTCATTAATATAATTACTATGTAAGGATGATCATGTAGAACGAGTCGCATCACATCGTGGAGACGGTATTAACTACGTACGCACGAGTGATGATATCGTTCCTATGATCATGGAATTGTATTGGAGTATATATATATTTTTTCAGTATCAATATTACTTTATAATAATCATACATATTTACTCATTACACCATTATACCCATCCTTGTAAGGTGATGGTGGAAAATAGATTACACCACGGCGTGGAGACGGTATTCTGTACGTACGCACGCGCGGTGATTTCATTTTTCCGTAGAATGGATAGAAGGTGAATTAGGGTTGTTTCATATTTATAATAACATATAAGTATGTAATTAATACTTATGTTATTACTTTATCATGAAACAACTAAATAAGAATAAGTTGAAGAAGAAAGAAATTGAAAAGATCGGTAATGGATATTACATCTTCTTTGGAACGCTTCTTTGAATCCTCCACTTAGGGAACTAAGATTGGTCTTTGAAGAAGACCAGGACCTCTAGTATTATTATAGTGAAGTGGAGAAGAGAAAATGGCAGGGGTTGGCCGAGCTTGAGTGCTCAAATTGATGTGAGGAGGAGGGGGAGGAGGTGCCCTTTTATAAGGGAGGAGAGGGGCACCTTAGGAATATCTCAAAATATTATTTTATATTAAAGTCAAAATCGGTTTATAATGGTTCCAAAGGGTCTTATTTCGAATCTAAAGTGGGGAAGGGTCTAAAGCCTATCAACCAATAGGATTTATACAAGTTTAGGGTATTATTTTAACCTTATAAATTAGATTTAACTCTAAGTTAAATAATTTAACTTTTACCGTGTCTTTTTGTTTTCTTTCACTATATGGTTAATAAACATACTATAACATGCCAAAAGAACCCCAAATTATTTATTATTAATATATAAATCCTTATATAAGTCATTTGGCCGAACCTTAGATTTTTAGGAATAAAATTACAATTAATAATATAATATTTGATTTAAAAACTATTTTGTGTCAATTTTGACACTATTTGATATATGATTTTTGTGAAAGTCATAATAGAATTTTATGTTCGAACCAAGTTGATTAAATGAACACAAATATATCATAGTAACCTATAAAATTATTGGAATTCATAAAAAGTCTCAAATTACATTTATTTTGGTAGTTTATAACATCAATTATGTCAATATTTCATAAATAAGATAATTACTGCATCATAATTTTGTCATAAATAAATTAAATTATTTAATGTCTAAAAATTATAAATAAAATACCATTATGTAGGAACTGTTTTTATCTTTCTAATGAATAATTATAGTCGAAGTTATCTTATGTATAACCCAATATTAAAAATTATTTACTTATTAAACTTTGATTTTAACTATTTTAACCCTTCTTTAAATAAATTAATAATAAATGTCCTAATCTAACCCAAGTGGGCCTAAATGGTCATATTTTATTCATAAGGTTGTTTTTGGTCGTGATAAACTTGTCCAATAGGATTAGGACATGTGTTAGGGTAATATTAATATCATTTTTACCCTTAATTACCCTATTTACTTTTAGCCGTGGTAAATAAAAGTAAAAAGTTACTATTCACCAAAAATTATTTTCATCTCATTGAACCACATTTTACTTATTGACATCAACCGTGTCTCTCGGATTTTTGAAATTCCATTCACAGAAGCGGTAAAATTAAGTTTTATGAAAAATTCAGTTTTTTAACTACCCCTTAGTAGTTTCACTATTCATCAAAAATTGATGTTTTTCAGAACAATGCCAAAATTTCATCCTAAGCTATATTTCATATTCCGAATTCAAAAATGAAGTCTATTTTACCAAATTCATAACATAGAAGTTGCATTAATTAATTTTATAATTAAATCCCGCTTTTAAAACAAATAGCGTGTTTTTAAGAAACAATATCTATCAAAAGATTGACACTTGTTTATGTCTGGTTTAAATGTGAAATTACATCCAATGACCAACATTGTATTAAATTGTAAAAATATATTCTAAATATACTTTGAAACCACTCAAATTAATAATTTATCACTATTAATTATTTTGATTAAAAAAGTTGTTTTTAATTATAATTTAGTAATTTTCACTATTCATCAGAATATGAAAGTTATCTGAAAAGTACCAAAATTTCACCTTAAGCTAAATTCGATACTCTGAATCCAAAAATGAAGTCCATTTTGAGAGCTAAAATTGCTAAAATTTTAAAAGGTGGTTATTACTATTCATAACGGCTAGTTATAATAATATTTTAATAGCATATCGTTGTTTAGTGAAACTCGGTATTGCATACTACACACTCTATCGAGGAAGTTCACGATTGCGTGGAATGCAAGGAACGTCACGGATGTGTGTTGTGCAAGCTCCTTTTGGTGTAGCGTACAACACAAGACATTAATAAAAATAAAAAGAATATTTTTCATAAAATCTCGGGCTGTTACAATAGTAATAGATGTGGTAATTTTGAAGGGCCTCCTTAGATACATAACCATTATGTCTTGTGTCATGTCCATAAATTGATCTATCTTGAGACTGTATCTCAAAATGAGAGTTAAAAAAGCCATCCATTAGGCCAGAAGATCAAACATAAAGAAGTTCTGTCCCTTTCTGTCATCTACCATAGAGGTCCTCCCAAGGGTATATTCTATAGGAATTGGCCTTTTTGTCAGACATAAATCTATAATGGTAGTCCTCACAATAATAGAATCCACTATGAAATTTATCTTTACGGTAGAATTTCACTTTGTTAAAAGTGTCATCCCCTTTGTGATTTAATGAAGAAAAAGCACTATAACCATGATTCCCTTAAGAAAATGAGGTCAATCATGTATAATTTCTTATCATGGAAAAGTGAAATTATTTGTTAGTCAAAAGACACCCTAATGTGATGATAATTCTACAAAACACCCTTGGATCATCTTCCTTCCAATATGATAGGGGATGCCCAAACCTATCTCTCCATTTATAATTAAGTAATTGGGAAGTTTCCACATTGGTTGGACTAGGTTGATGAACCTCTATCAAAATATGTGTAAGTCCTGTAAAAAATTGGAAATAACTAGATAAATAAGACAAACCTATCATGTTATGGCCTTTAGCCACTCCCCAATACAATATTCAAGATATGTTGTCAGAATATTATGTGCATGAAATCCACCTCAATATATAGAATTCTCTCCATAACATAAGAAAAAATTAATACCTTATAATGAATACCGAATCCATGTTAAGGTAATTTAAGGGAGACATCACCAAGTTATCATGGAGGTTCTCCAAGATATGCGACATCCAAAATTGGGAAAACAACAAGGATATATTTACTGTTTATTTCTTGGCGTGTTAGTAGAAATACATTAGTTGATCATAAATTACCTCTTTAGTGTTCATATAAGAGGATGTTGTGATCATGGATCCTTTCATTTACCCACAATCCCAATCAGAAATGTCTGCCAAAGATGTCATCATGCAATGTCATAGCTTTAGCACTGATTCAATAAATAAACTCTATTCACAATTGATGATATGCTCAACAAAAACAGGTCTCGTCTAGATCTCAGTGAGATCAGTACATAATAGATAAAATCCATTGAAATAATATTTCATTAGGCATACAAAAATATCGATATAGCCTCCTACTTAATGGAATTAAATAATTAGAGAGTGTAAATTTCAAAAATAACACAACTGTCTTCAGAGGAAGGTAGTTCAAGTGATGAAATATTGATTCACCCTTCCTATGTTTAAACATTACTCTAAAAAATCATGAATATTTTTATTTTATTAATATTCATGAAAATCCATCACCAACACTAGCCCTACGAGATGGAAAATTGTCTTAACAAAACCTTTAAGGTCAGAAAACTAGGATCGAGGAGTTGTGGAAGTGGAATGGGAACATCCCCAACCCTTAGGTCTGTTGTATTTTTTACATCAAACTACTACTCCTCAACCAAATAAAGTCTTATATTAATGAGAAGGAATTATTCATAATAAATCATCCTAGTTCATCCTACCTCATGATCTGGTATCATCATTGAGAACAGAATCAACAAAATTTTCATAAGATTCCCTTGTGATTATAATCTATCAAGCGGCTCTAAGAGAAATAATGAGAGAGAAGTAGATGCATTGTGACACCCCAATACTTTGAAATATTTTTCTTTTAGAATAAATAAATTTTTATTGGCATGATTTATATAAAATGTTTAATTTTCACTACATACGACACTGAATTAACTTGTGTTAAACGGAAGACAGAATTTTATCACCTTTTAATGGTGAATATATTTTAAAACTAATTTTTTACACTTTAAGGAATTTTATTTTTAAAATTTAACATCATTTTTGAATTCAAAATTTGTAAATTAGCTTACAAAAATATTTTGAGATTTTCCAGGAAACATCAATTTTTTGATGAATAGTGAAAATTACTATAATTTAATTGAAAATAGGTTTTTTATAAAATTAATAATGATAAATGATAAATTATATTTGTTTTAGAGTCACATTATATCCGTTATAATTCAATTTATACAATTAATTTCATTAGAATTAATTTTACTTTCAAATTTAATATAAAATATAACAAACATTAGAATGTTTTTCTTTTATAAAAACACATCATTTCTCCCCGTATACAAGATTAGTGTTAATATTAATTTTCCCACATATGTGATTTGAATTTTAAAAATCTGACATGTATGATTGTAGGTAGTATGATATTTTTGGTCTAATAAGAATAAGTTAATTTTTTGACCAAAACGATTATTGAATGTGATTAAAATTAATTACCTTGATTATGGTATGATTAATATTAGTAAGGGACTAAACCTTAATATTAAAAACCTAAATTACTTGGAAGGAACATGGGTCTCATTATGCAAGATAATTTAATGTAGATCTGCTTTCATTCTCATAACATAGACAGCATGTACACAATGGTCTGGGCTATTTGAGTGGCCTTCATAGAAGAAACATTAATTGTCATTGTACATGGGCCAAAAGAGTCTTACGTGAATATTTAAATCATTCATGCACATCTTGAATATTATGGGAACCTTCTATGAAATTCTTGAAATGATTATTCTAGTTAGATGATGGATAAAGATTTGTCTGATGTTGTTTGTGTGAAGATTCATGAAGAATTCAGCAGAAAAAAATGCCCCCATTAGAATCTAAGCTAAAAGGGGATCATAAATTTGGGTTGTAAAGTAAACATTTAAGAAATTGGTTGATTCCCTTTCAGGTATGAGAAACTCATCTAGTAGCATGTAGGACACTTACGTGCCAGCAGAAGACCATTTAAACACCTAAAAATAAGTGCAAGGGTCACTGTATAGTAACATTAACTTTGAATGTGATAATAAACTTTTCAATCATGTGTGTATGTCATCACTTTATCCTCAAACAACTGAGCTTCAACCACTTCTTTCATGCAACATCTCTTTTTTCACACAACATCTATTTTTTTGTGCATCTAACTTGGCTATAAGATCAGGATTCTGTGTGCCCATCACTCGATATTTCACAAAACACTACCTATTTCACACCAAATATTCAATATTATGTGATTCTTCTTTCAAATTATTAGACTCATTTGAAATAGATGACCAAAAAAATATTATTGATATTGAAATCACTACTACTGGTCAAATAGTGGAAATAACTGGAAAACCTCTAATCTCTTGGGATAGAATAGTTGTTTGAAAAAATAAAATTATTCTAGGCATGATGAAATAGTTTTATAAAGGTTATCCCATATGAAAGGAACTCCCATTAGTGAAATTCGGGCTTCCATATAATGTCATCATCCTAGCCTTCAGGGTCGATTCACCGTAATCATGGTTCACATGTGATGACGATCTCAATCATGATAATATCACCATTCGTGGTCATCATTATATAGATCATGTGGCCATCACTATTTTTACACTGAATTGGCGGAAAATGATAGTCATGATGGATTAGCCAGAGGTAGAATATTTCATTTCCCATTACACCACCATCTTGCAATGAAGTATGAGGGACCAAATCCTAGGGTGGAACAAAGATTAGGATTTGAGGTATGTTGTAAACATTACCATTGAATGGTCCTGGTCATATTGGTTATCCAACATATTCTTAGAGTATGAGGTATAGTTTCAAAATTTTGTGATGTTTGAAGCGGTATAGATGTAACAGATCCACTTTTATCACCTATAATAGCTACTTCCAGAGCTCCTTTGACACTGGTCCCTAGACACAAATATGTTCCATTTTAACCAATGGGAAGGCATCATTAGTTTATGGGAAATCTATTGAATTAGTTTCATTCTTCTTGAGGTATTCTAGTAATACAAGTTCCTTCTGTCAGAAAACACTTGGAATGAAGAGAAGCGGACTCCTCTACCAACACAACATCTCCACGAGGCTCTGATGAAAAAATATAAAACATTCACTAGTTTTTTAGAAGGATATTCTATTCTAGGAATGTATTGACATGTTCCTAAAAAATGAAATGAACTTTATGTTTGAGGGTGGAAGAAAATTGAATACAAACACATCACAAATGAGGAAGGAATGATCAAACTAGTTGGTTCTAGAAGAAGGGAAATATCAAAAGTGGGAGAACAACATGATGGGAGGCCTGCTGGGTCACTATACCTCTTTCATTACTGTATTTATGAGTCGTTGGTTACTAATGGTATGGGATACATCAATGAGATTACATTTGGGGATGATGGTGATGGCATAAATCCTATAAGCTGGTAACCAGGTCAACTTGGGGGTACCCATCATGGTCAGAATCTAAAACATATTGGGTCACATTGCATGGGCGAACACACCAAGATGGATCTTCAAGACATTCTAGTTTAGACATGGATGGATCATAGTGCACCATGTGGATCAGAATTCTCATATCCCATCCGTCCTTTGAATTATGTTCTACGATAGTCTCAACTAAACATCATTGGGGTCCAGCTGATAAAACATGATGAGTCTAGGATCATGAATCCAATCGAAAACCATGAAAACATCATCTTACAAACCTTCCATACTCTAGTTGGTCCAATGGTGGAAAAACATCAAGGATCATGGGTAAAAATTATGTATGAGAAAACCATCAAAGGTGGGGGTGTTGGTAGCCCATATTGATGGAATGGTTTAAAGTTCACCATACAGACCATCCTATTTTCCTAGAAGTTTGGGTTCATTAAACGACTGTAATAGAGACTCTAAATATTGTTCAATGAAGAGAAAAACCTCTATATCCTTCATCAACAATGGAGAATTCTGGTGATTCTGGGCTTTGGTGAAACCATCGTGTTACTGCCAACCAATTTTGACATTGGAATGTCGATGGAATATGACTGTAACTGGGTGGAATCATATCCAGATGAAAACCTATGAATGTGCATTCAAGTTATTGAACTTGTGAATGAGGATCCATAGTAGTCCAGAAGATGATGGGTTGGTCCCTGAGATTTAGGTCATGCATCGAGGGTGACACAATTTGGAACCATTATGGTAGGGTCAACTCAAGGTTTAGACTCACCCCCTTCTTCTAGGGAGGGAGGACCTTGAAATAGGCCTTTGAAGAAAAAGGGAGGCTCCATGGAAGAAGTTAAAACATATTGTACAACCAACTACCAATGTTGTATTTCTTTATCTTTGCTACACCTGGAGGAATTTATGAATGTCGATGTCACTAGAGGAACTATGGAGAAAACTGAACCAAATTGGGGATGAAATATCATAGGTTGGGCATTGACAAGTCAAAATAAATGTAGAATTATTTAAGAGGAACATGTACTTCACTTCCATGGATGACTTTCCATGCCAATGAGAGGATTAAATCATACATTGCACCTATTGCAGGTGATAGTTGGTGGGGATTTGAGGCCTACAGAGACACCACCAATTAATGATTTGATAAAAAAGGCATCAAATTATAATAAATCACATGGTTGTGATGATGAGGAATCCTGGGGGATGGATTCCCATCAAGGGAGTCCCCATGAAAATGGTGGGATTTTGACCTATAATGCAAACCTCACTGAGTACCACGAGGCAAACTGTAACTCACTGACATCCTTCTTTGAATCTTTCCACTATCATGATTCTCTAACTAAAACTATTTATGTATATTAGAATAATGATAATTTGCAGTGGGCTCTAGATGAATGGGTTTAAGGTGTACTAAAGGGTGTAGATGATCATGATTTGGGGCCTACACCCATGGTTGATGCAAGTGGTGGGTCATACGAGGAGGTCTAGGTGGAAATATCATAAAATAAAGAAATAAATATTATCTATGGGTTCCCTCCCAAGAATTAAAATGGTGGTTCCCATAGATTGAGAGGTAGTGCACCCAGGATGACTCATCATCGAAATTCCTCAACCTCATTTTAAGAGAATACCTCGATACATTCAACCATAAGTATATTTCACGGAGAAATATTGTTAACATGTTTTTCTATTACAATTATACTCTACCCAAAAAACACAATAAGGATCAATTCTAATCATTAAAATATGAACCGATGTTGAGGGGTCTCTTGCTGTGTAAATCCCCATCGAGACCTAGTGACTTAATCTATCGATGCACAACTCTTATATATCTTTAGCCATTGTATGAAATTAACTGACCATCTACAGATCTAGTTGTATGATTTTATCTATTCCAAATTAGTTCATGAGATATTTTTCCCTAAAAAGGAGGTTAGGATGGAACATATGGGGTCAAATCTATTATGTGTGTACTAGTTCATGCAGAGCTGGTCATCTATGTTGATCCGACATCAATCCCAAGAGAATAGTTTGATGTTGTTTCTATTGATTCCACTGGTGGGGTGTAACATGGGGATGGTGGAGATAAATTTTTATATTTAGGGTCTAGAAATGATGATTGACCTCATGATATTGATTCCAACACATCTAAGAGGAATTTGGAATAAGATCTTATTTCCAAACTTCTTGTGGCTTTCTAAAATACGAGCCTGCACCACCTAAAGCATTTGAGGACTTTGATCCTGATATGGATAAAGAGAAACAAAATATCTAGTGAAGCTAATAGAAAGTAATACAAACGGTCAGAAAACAAAATATAAAACTATAGATAGTGGTTTACATAAGTTCTCTTGGCCATTTTCAATGCAATATATGTTGCGGAGGAGCAGACACTCATTGTCTTCATGGGATGGTTCACATTTTTCTCTCGATGTGGGTGTGTGAAGGAATAAAATATTTGGAAGTCTCACATAATGATGAAAAAACAGCATTATCACACTCTAGGAAATCACTAAGGATATCCATCATTTGCAAGAACAAACAAACGAGCATTCTTCCTTCATCAACTCTCAATAAGAGGTCATTAGTAGAATAAGGGATGAGATGGAGGCAGCCAAGAGACATAGAAGGTCAGTAAAATTTCAAGTAGCTAGTCTCTAGGATAAGAAGTATTGGACATATTTCGAAATTGACTAGATCATTCCCATGATAGATTAAGAGGATGTAGATATTTGATGGGGGAAATAGACATTGGGGGCCATATGCTAAAGGTCAATGTAATACCAATGCTTGATCAATGGAGTAGAAACATAGGGAAAAGTGTGCTTGGACTCCAAAGAGGATCCATCATATGGATGACCCTTTCATATGACAGAAGTTTCGTGTTTTCATTTGGACCATTGTTATGTGTTTTTTGACACATTTATTCTTCTTCTTTAATTACCGCATATCGATCATATTTGTGAGAAAACACTAAAAAATCTCAAATTTTACAAGATTCATACTCAATGTGAGAAACAAGGGATAACCATATGATTTTTCATTTGTATGAGAGTGTCATATAATCATTAAGCACATGGGGTCTACTATTCATTACCAGCTACCAAGAGTGCTCTGGATGAGAGAGGCTGTGTCTAGAGAACAAGGCTATTAGAATAAATAACTTACTTTTTCAGTGTGCGCTAATGTATGAATGGGGTAAGACCATAGGCATTGAATTCTATCATAAAAAAGGGGAATGGGAAGTGTGAATCCCAATTCCCAAAATCTGGAAGAAAAAAAGAGTGGAATGGAAATATGTGATAACTACAAACCATGTTTAAATTAAATTATCTATTCTATAAGCCTGAAATGGGGGAAAACAAACAAGGGTCAACTGCTGAATATGTTCAAAATATGGAACCTATTTTGGAATTTCAACTAAAGTATTCTGGGACGTTGGAACGGGATGGTAGGTGAGCCAAAATAGGATTGTACTAAATTGTTAAGGGGACCTCTTAGATGTGGAAGAGGATGTGGATAAAAATAAGGGGCACTCGAATCTTGAGAATGGAGTGGAAGTGTGTTCAAATGGAATCCAACAGTTTTTGAAATATTCCATCCTCGATTTTAGAACAATGGTTTAATATTATTGGTATGAAAAAATATCATACCCATATTCCACGGGGGCACTATATCAGATGTTGATCAAGGGGTGAAGGAACATGAGGGGCATAGTATATAAATGTGAACTGAATAAAGGGGTCTCAGGAAAGGGTCTAAGATACCCTGTAGTTTTAAGTCATTCCAAAAGGATGATAGATAGACACATTGTTTAATGTCATGTGGAAGTAATACGCACCAGATGAATGGGTATCAAGAATGGGATGAAGATACCCTGGAGTTTTATGTATTTCAAAAATTATGATATATTGACACATGGTTTAACATCATGCAATAAGGAAAAAGCATTTTATAGTTTAACGAAATGTGTTTAATATCCTAGATGGACATGTGTACTATGAAAGAGTGAAAACCCAGAAGTGAATGAAGTCCTAAGAGTCTAAAACACCACACAACATATCTCTTGGAAGACACCCCACATAAGGTTAAGTGATGATGCTTGGACATTTAACACCAATTTAAGGCTGTGGGTTTTGTACCATTGGCTTATTTGTGCCGTTTGAATACATCAGTACACACCCTACAGGAACTCTTAAGACCACATGTTCCATGATATTTGTGGGAAACAAGGAATGGTATGGAGGTATTCATACCATGTGGAAGAACACTTTTGGAGTGAGGAGATACTAGGTTGGGAAATCCACTAAGACACATGGATATGGAAAGGAGGTAAGTCAATAATTCTGATATCTTTATCAAGAGTGAATGATGTGTATGGATCGACTATTGGACATATTTGGAACATAAGAATATCAACCACCCCATTAAAGAATGGGATGAACAAAATAAATATTGGGTGCTCAAAATATCTGAAGAACATGATGCATTTTTTACATCCAAATACCCATTAGTGTGTTGGACCAAAATGGGAGGTGAGCCCCAATTACTTGATACCATCATCATTAGGGGTTCTATATAGATTTTAGTGGTGATGGAAATACTAAAAGGGAAAGACTCAAACTATGGAGTGGTGTGTATTAGAAAGTGGGATTCAAAACACAGGTTTTAAAATATTTTAAGGTCATAATGCGCTGACCATTTGAATGGTAAAACACAATTTTTAAGGTCATATAGTTTAGACCATAGTGTATAGTTTAGAATCATGTCAATTAAAGGTCGATCCTGGAACTCAGGTAAGATCTATACCCTGGATAATGTTTAGGGATTTTGATTCTAACCAGATCAAATTGTTCTTCAACAAAAAATTTCATTTCTTTTGGTTCTTAATTTGTACTGCTACAAGGGTTCTCACATCCCTTTAAAAGTGTTTCAAAATAAAAAATTATATTGAGGAGGAAATAGAATCATGTCAATTGTACTGAGTAGAATTTTCACTCTAAAGGTATATAAATATGGTAAGCATGAGGTATAACCCATTGTAAATGAGGGAATGAAGGCTTATGTGCCACATAAATCTCTTAAGTGGAACTGCATATAGTTTAAGGTCATAATTCCTAGACCAAAACTGAGACCAAGAGTGAAAAGGGTTACAGAACCGATGGATGGGACCAAAGATTAGATGTTTTAGAATCAATTTGAGTCTCATAAGGATGGGAATGAAGCCACATGTAGTATTGTAACATGGTGTGGTAGAAGACCAACACTAGTGAAAAAGATCCTCTTTTATAAGGAAATCCAAAACATTCCTATTTAAAATGGGGTGGTATAACAATTTAATATCGTGTATTGAGGAATTTTGGAAATGTTGTTTAATATTGTACAACAAGGACTATAACCCCTCAGTTTAAGGTCATGATGATCAGACCAAAGAGGTGTATCAAAAAGGGATATTTGTAGTGTACTGTCAGGGTAAACTCGATGTGAATAAGGTCCAAGGACATAAAAAACACAAAAAAATTCCTTAGGAGACATGAATATTTTTTAATTTCATGATTCTTGGAATCATTTGAAATAGTTTAAGGCCATTTTTCTTTGTCCATCGAATCTTATTTTAATGGAATAGTGTTTTGACCATCAGATATTAGTTTAAGGTCATAGATTTTGGACAATAAAGGGTAATTTTTCCAAAGCGGTGGGTATTTGGTGGTGGCATATTTAACCCAACTGAATGAGTGCCTAAGAGTCCCACTACCATATGCACACATCGAGATGGATTGCATATAGTTTAAGGTCATGTTTCTAGACGATATAAAAATGGTAAATTCAAGTCTTTTCAGGTAGATCACACGTTAAAAACTAACATGAATAAGAAAAGGATACTTTTCTCCATGTGATACAGTTGTGAATCTAATTATATACAGTTTTTGGTAATATAGTATGGACTAAGATAGAGGCCATGGGGACAAAAGGATGATAAACATGTTGATGAGGCCCATAAAAAAGTGCATGTGCTACGCTACATATCCCATAAAGATGGGAATCAAGACACACATTAAAAAACACACAACATGGTGAGATACCAACACTGCTGGGGTTAATCCTTTCTAATGAGGAAAATGAATCATACCATGATCATCATGAGGCATCCAAACCTTTTTTAGGGTAGGTTCACAGTTTAAGGTCATGCATGGAGGATGTTAATTCATTGTTTATGGTCATAGGGTTGGGACCATTGTGATCAATTTATCGTCATGTCAAATGGACCATAGGGTGACAATCAGTTTAAGGTCACGAGTCTCAGAATATTGGTAAAACACTCTAAAATGTATATGTGTAATACATATAAAACCTATGTGAATGAGGACCACATAGTCCCAAATAATATACACACATTCCTGGTGAGGTTTTCATATATTTTAATGTCACGATTCTAATAATTGGGATTCAATTTCACAGAGTTCGTACCATGGAGCTCTTGAATGGGAATATGTACCAAGGAAGATTAAGAAAACTGATGTGAATAAGGGACAATAGGGCCAAATTCAACTCCACATATTTATGAGTAAACTTTTTCACAGTTTAGAGTCATGATACTTTAACTCATGTACTCCATATGGTAACCTACATGGAATGTATTGAGAAATATCCGATCTAAATTAGGACCAAGAAAACACAACGTTGAATAAATTGGGTCTTCATAGAGATGAGTATTCTAGAAATCATTATATATCTTGAGAGGGTAAGAATAAAGTCTTACATAGTTCTTGAATGTAACATGGTAGGTCACTAAATCCAAGGGAAATTTCATCTCTTGAGAGAATATTATGGTGTTTTGTAGTTTATCATCACGTAGATAGGATGATAATTGTTATGTTGTGTATCATGATGCACCCAGGATGTTGGTTGTAAATCTGTTTAAAATCATGAAACTAAGACATAATTCTAATAGTTCAAGGTCATGTCACTAGACTAAACCATGAATTTTAACATCATTCTATAAGGATGTGGGTTTCTAATAAAATTTTCATCGTGTGGGTAGAACAATATTTTAACCAAATTTTATTATCATGGGACTAGAATGTTGTGGGGTTGGGAAGGTGTTCTAAAAGGAACGTGCATGGAGTAACAACCACAACATGATGTTATCGAGGCCCATAGAGGCCCCTCCATTTAATAAAACTGCAAGGAATATCTTTACATGATTAAAATTCATTATTCATTAATATGAACTTTTAGTTTATGGTCATAGATTTTAGATTATAAGATGAATATTAGTTTAAGGTCTTAAAGAATAGACCAGGTACCTAGTTTAACATTGTATTCCTGGGATGTTAAAATCATTATGAAAAGTACTACTTGATGAAATTGGCATTGGTTAGAGGAGTAACATGCTATCTATCAACCGAGATCATAGAGTATGCATCATTGGGTTAGACCATGTGAAATATATAAATTACATCCCACATAATAAAAAACATTAATATATTCATTAGGGGCATCTTTCATGATTTGAGAGCCAACAATATGATACCATAGAGAAATAAGTGGAGGAGAAACTTCCCATTGAACTCTATTTCTATCTTATTATGGAGCCGCTCTTGATTATGCAAGGCCTAGAGACTATTTTCTCTAGGGATTCCATCTCATATAGAAAGAATTATTCCATTATTTCAGGCATCTTCTAGTCCTAGATAGCTATTTGGAATGATGGAAATTGAATCTTGATTAGAAGGATGACCTCTATTTTTTACACAAGGGAATATGGAGTCTCCAAAATGGAAATTCTTGTCATTGGATGACAACCCGAAAGAGGATTCAGAGATTGTCTGACCAAATCTTCTTATTATTGCCCAAATTTTTCTTTATAATTTTAGAGTGGGTTTTGTTGAATTACGTGATATACATTTTGTTCGTACATGTTATAGTAGAAATGTATGGTTGGACCCGTTGTGGTACTTATCATACAACATATTCTACTCAAGCACTTGTTAGTTGGCACAGTTTTCTATGAGAATAATGTGAGTAACATTAAATTGTTGGATAATGTGGCAGATCACGAATTTTAACAGTTATCAATCCTTGAACCGCTTGAGAGGAATATTTTCTACCCACAAGAAAATGTAATCCATCATTGTATCAATGAAACTGCACTAGAGAGCTGTATCTAGTGGATATAGCTCCACAATATCGAGTCCCCAAACTATATTGATAAAAGAATACTTAGAGGTATGGAAAAGATCTAATCATCAAAGCCCAAAATTGTGATTAATATGACACATTTGAAACCTCTTAGTGAGAACAATGCATTCATGGACCATTGTGGGACAGAAGTGGCACAACCTTTGAATAAAGTGGGTCAAATTCAATTATTCCTAATGAGAAGAACATGAAATAGAATTATCATCTTGAATTACCTGATGAAACTAATCATCGTGTATGAAATGGAGTATAATTTCATAAAACCCACATCTGTAGAGAGTTTTCTCATGTTTGGTCCCACTCTCGATGTTGAACTGTGAGGCACGCCAAAAGATTCACTCACGTACAGCTCTGTCTCGTAGGAGGATAACATGTTGGAGATACTCAAATAAAGGAGTTATCGAATTGTTGTATTCTTCTACTATGGGGGGTATGAAGGTTCTGATGTGGAGGAACTAGTAGTGATTTGGATTACATATAGGATATAATAATCATCTAAAATGATGGGAATGATAAATATTTTATGTGAAAAATGAATAAAAAAGGTAATCCTGGTCAAGCTCTGCAAGGGATGTAGTGAAACTAGCAAAGATATTGGCTCAACCATTCTGCGACTAAGGAACATGAGTCACATCTTACTAATAAACTAATTGGGCCATCAACTGAAGAGTGTTCTCCATTAATTTAATGAGATCTGACTTCATGATGATGTAGTCATCATTAATTTTCTTCATGACCAACTCAGTGTTTCCAATCACATTTAAGCAAGGAACATCATTCTAAAAAGATATATTAAGACTGTTAACAAGAACCCAATACTATAGCTTATTTTTTCTACATCCATTTAACATTAGAAACAAATAGGGAAGAACAACCTATGTAGAGGCGACAAAGATAATTTATAGATATACTATTTTAAACATGGGATTGTTGATCCTTATACAATTTGGGATCAGAGAGTTTCCAGGAAGGTTCTTATTTCATCATGGAATAGTTTGATCCAAATAGAGGAAAACCAAATTTGGGAAATCAACAAACAATGGAATCTCTTCAGAGGTCATATGAGTGACCATAAATTATTCTATTGCTTGGAATTTAACTACTTTATGTAGAATGAACCTAATGTTTCATTTCTGAAGGATCACCAACCAACACACCAGTCATCCTGTAATCATCATTAAATTAAATATATAAATTATATGATCTACAAGGATACTATATATATCTCACAATGATGTTGTTAATTCCACAACTTCTACACTGCAAAAACTATTATGAGTCATCTATTCTTGATAGCGGTGTGTCTGGACTCCGTGTCGAGAAGGATACGACTAAGATAATATAGACTATTCTCTCTCCCCTCATTGTTCTTCTAAGTTATACGGACATCAAAGGACCATTTCAGGGTAGTAAAATAGTAGAACTAAGTCTTCCTAGAGATATGTGCAAACATTACTTGATGGTGTAGAAGATACTAATTGATCTCTTTGAATGTGGTCTAGCTCTTCTCATCCCACTGGTAGATGGTACATTTTATCATGATCTAGTAAAATAGATTACACATTCTAGCCAAATATTCTATGAACCGATGTATATAATATATGTTTACTTGGAAGGCTCAAAGCTCCTGGATATTTCTTAGAGGACGCATCTAGCTGATGTCCTTTTTATTCTCTGGTCCAATATCTATTCCACTATATCCGATAAAAAAATATGCGAAAAATCATAGAGGTAACACCAAATTCCCACATCAGGGGGTTCATCATGAAGTTTATGGAGTGGAGGAAGCTAAAAACATCCACATATTCTCTAATTTAGTTTTCAAGATGGATGTATTTTACCACAAAGTCATCCATGTATCAGTCTACTAGAGTATAAGAAACTGGTTAGAATATGTGGTGCATGGATCACTGATAAATGATTCCATGAATTTTTTTAAAAAAAGGAATCACCTAATAGTATAAGGTTCCTTGTAGTTATCTAAAGGAGGTAGAATAATCATATTTAGGGGCCATCCAGATATGGTAGTATCTAAAATATCAATACATTATGTAGATAACATGGAACCTAGTTGTGGAAACAATCAATAACTCCATAATTATAATGGTAAAAAATCCTTTGGAAAATGGAGGATTAGGCCTCGAGAGTTAATACAGACTCTAATATTCTAATTTTTCTTTGTTTCTATAATAATTATTGGTATACAATCATGGAGCTAAAATTCCTTGAAAAATGTGGGTTTGATAAGTTTATAAAGTTTATCATTGACTATAGCATCTTGATATGGGTGATTTTTTGGGAGGCTGCATGAACCCATAATGACTCACTGAGAGATGAAGATAGTGGATGGAGACCTGAGGGTCTAGTCATAAAATATTATCTTATATCCAGTTGAAGACATTGTAGTGTTAATTCTAGAAATCCACATAATACTTATGTTCTTCTAGGAAAATCACTACACGGATTAACACTGGCCTCTGATCTATCTTTCTACCATGGTTAACCTAAATACGATCATCGGCAAAGGTTGTGTTTCCTTCTTAAAATGTGGGAGGAGAATATTCCAAACCCTCCTTATCATATTATATAGGGGAATATGTGGGAGGATATGCTTCATCTAAGTAGGATGACTTAGAAGGAATTTTTTTTCCTAATTGGACAGATAAATAATCCTCACTGTAGGACTTCTCATCCATTGAGACCAAGATGATAGATTTTTTCAAGCTAATCCCATCAAGCCTTCGACTGTAGTGCCCATTTTTTATATTAATGTAGTGGTGGTGGGTTAGTTTCTATCGACTCAATACGATTTGGAAAAATAGTCCGATGTGAAGTACTATTATATCGACAGGGAGAACATATCAGTACTTCATAGGGGATTGGTGTTTTTGGTATCACTCAAGCCTATCCTATGAAAGAGTATTAGGTAATCATTAATCATTCCTTTTACATAAGGACACATGGACCCTTCCTCAAAAAAATGAGATTGAAATTTCTAATTTCTAGCATCATGGCCTCTAATTAGTGAATTTGGAGGATGAATGAATCTTCCAAGCCTATCCATAGGCTATCTACAACATTAGAATGATCAAAATTTGTGTTTTGAACCTGCTTATCCATGATCTTGTAAAACTTTACATCCCAATAGAGGGATTCATATAAGATGAAGGGAGATACATCACCTTGAATCATTCCCACTCATCCTTTGATGGAATACTTCATGTGTTGGTGATATGAAGAGGGAGATACTACATGAATATGGTTCTAGGGTCTACCCATAAATTCATTATAGGTGTTATCCTAAGAGAGAACAAAAAATTCAGTTTTTTATATTAATAAACTAAACTAAAACTTAAATATAATCCTACCACATGATCATTTTTTAGTCCTTTCATTAACCAGAATCGTTAAGTGAGAGGGTCTAAAGTATGATTTAGAGAATCTGAGCTTGTGGAGCATCAGGGTCGGGATTATATTAATCCTATATCATGTGTATTCTACAATTAAATGGATAACCACACACTTGAATTTTATTTTGATATATAGTTTGCGGATGTTCCCCCAGTACTAGAGATCCCTCAGCCTCTCTAGAAAAAAAATGATGGCTTGACATTCTTCTTGATCAACCTCTTCAGAATAGTAGGATTCTCTAGCTGATAACTCTACTTTAAATTTAATGGGAATTTTCAAGGAATCTTCAATGGGATCAGACAAATCATTTAATAGATGTAGGTCCACAAGGATTGATAGTTTTAAACCAATGAAAGTTATGTGTTTCTGTACATCATATTTCAATGCCAAATGCACATTTTTACCCACATGAGTTTATTCATTGGACGAAGGATTGAAAGGTGCTACTAGATAAACCAATGGATTATGGATGGTTTTAGAAATTCCCCAATTCTCGTAAGTAAAATCTCCCCAAACTACTACTAGATAACAATTGGTTGGATGAGACCAGACTTCAGATTAATGCGGCCGATCATGATGCAACTATGTGTTCACTACTTGGTCAATTTGCATGGTTAATTTTGGTGTAATGTTAGATAGAATTGGATGTAAGGACTCCACCTACTAAACTCTATATAGAACCTTCACAATGGCTTTGGTACCAAGAAAATCTTGGATTGAAACACAATCATAAGCATTCCAGTGGTTCCCAAGTCCTTGAATTCCACTTTAATAGTGTTGACTGGAGACACTCAGAGGATTATCCTAATATTCCTCATTACCAAGAACCAAGAAGGGATATAAAAAATTGATGATATTCAAGGAGTAATACTAAAATTCATCATTATTTGTGTCATTTAATACTAGTTGGTCACTGGGAGCAATTCTTAACTCAAGAGGCATGATGTCACCGGTGATGCAAGCGTTCATAAACACTCGTGGGGGAAATTTCATTCACATGGGAGGTTGGTGCCTACTCTTTTGAGAGATATCATGCATCGAGGTGGATGAATAAGAAGTATCTAGAGAAGGCATGATGATTTTTGGTGGCTTATGCGGGCTGAGAGGGAACATATGAAACCATGTCATGGGAAACTTCCCTAAGATCCAACCCGTCATCATACCTCTGAGTCACATGGTTGGAAACTTACATCCATTCACCTTTTTTATCACTAATTATCTTGGAAGATCTAAGTGACATCAATTCCGGGATGTTTCCAAAATTGAATAAGTTATTTTTATTGTGTTTTGATTCTAATATTTTAACACATATCATTTCTTGATGGAATTTCCAAGGATGATATGGTAAGGGAAGTGTCTAGGGATATCAGTAAACTCAACTTCATGGGGATAAATTCACTTTGACAGCTTCAAGATCCCCTGTTTCAAGGAACTGTTTAAATAACCAAGAACATGAACATCCTTGATTGAGTTGTTTTTGTTTCTCCTATCTACAAAGAGGACTCTGGGAACCTTGCCTCGGAGAGGGGATAAAGGCAGATGATGGGCTGGAGTGACATTCTCCAGCCAAGCCAGCTATTAATGGAGAAGTGGTGCCTTACAATTATGTGTTGGGAAAGGCTACACATAGTGAGGCTGTTATTCATTCTAAGTCTATACTTGTAGAGGATCCACTGGAAATAACTCTAGTGGGTTGGGGGCGTTTACTAGTACAATGGAGGAAGTTTCATCTATGATGGATAATGTTGTAGGACATAGAAGAGAAAATGGGTGTTTCTGCATATCATTCTATAAGGATTCCACTAGGAACTGATCCTTGTCAGAAATAACCAAAAGATACCTAGGAAAATATGAGTGATGAGGGCGTAGAATATATCATTATTTACATTACTCAGGCACATCATTATCATATTTTCTTGGGCCAGTGACATATAGAATGAATATGATAGTACCTTCCACTAGGAAAAAAAACTACGATCCACACATCAAGTGGTTTCTTACACTTGAAAAGCACATAAATTGTTTTTCATGAATGTGGTGGAGATAATATTTTATGGAAACTATTTTTCGGTGTCATTGAAACAAACAATATACTTGATGGGTAACTGGATGTATCAGATGAACATAGGCCCTTCCAATTTCAAAATGAAACACTAGACCTTGGAAGCTTCATATATTTTTGGTATTCCTAACATAGAACCGGAACATAATATGAAGTGGGATAGACTCTAAAATGGGTAACCCATCCCATTCGAAGGGAACTATTTAGGGTTCCCAAAATCTTAGGATGATCGCATCTCATCCATGCATATCAAATAAAAATTTCTTTATAGTTGGGTTTCCACTTATTGCATCTCTATTACTTCAAGGTGAGTAGAGAGGGAGGCAATGAAATCAGTTTGGCATGTATCCCTTCCTTGAAGATAATCTATATCCACTAATGAATTTATGGTCTCATCAAAAAGGTTGGTGTACTCATCGACTTTTGGAGTGGCAAGATCTTGGTCTTGACGAAGGTTTTCATGATACTCGAGTGGGTTTGGGGAATCATATTGTGGTTTCTTTCGATAATATAATGCCTCTTCTCCATATGGACACATGATATCTCCATGTTCAATTTGGGGAAACTAGCTGAGGTGGAATTGTATATTCCACTACTTTCCTTGTGGATGAGGGATATAATCCTGTCACAAAGCACCGTATTCTGAGCATCACTCATCATGGAGCTCCTTGATGATCCACATATGATATGTGACTTTTTTATGTAAGGAAAAAAATCATGTGATCATCCTCTGTCTTTTATGAAACACCATCTAGATCAAAGGGATTATAGGTCACAATCGTCTTCTTAGTCTCTTCAATGTTTTTACTAGTCTGAAATGATTTCAAAAGATCTTCAAGGATAAGTGTATACCCTTGAAGGTGAGTGTGGACACCGATATGAAGGTCTTTTTAATACTACACTACCACATGGGGAAAAATTTCTCTGTCAGTCCCTACATCAGTGGCCCCATCCTTGGAAATCTCATAGAAAACCATATAAATTGTAACAATAACTAGAGGAAAATCTTTAATATTAATGGGTAGGTACGATTGACGTAGGAGATGGATGAAGTGGAGAGAAGTGTATTTTCCCTATCCTAAGATTTGATCAAGAATTGATGTATATTCCATGATTCTATAGAGCACTGTGAAACTCTTGACACATCTCGGTTTGAGGGTCAAGTGCTTGTTGAGTGATTTATGGTGCTGAGTGACTGGAAGCATTTACAACTCAACCATGTGACACGACTTATCAATTTTGTCTATGTTCTCCCAGCTTTCTAGGTAGACCAACTGACATTCACAGATGGGAAAAAGTTTCATCCATAAAGTCTAGTGGATGAACACAACATGGTTCTCAGTGAGGGAGTCAGGGTCATTGATGTTGGATGTCTCATTCGGCCACAATACCTTTAACAACTGAACAAAATCAAGATTCTACCAAAGTCATTATTACTATGATGTAGTTCCCTACACTTGGTTGTTCCAATATTTAGTCTATTCTATCTAAGAGATGGATGGTGATACTGATGCAGATGAGTGAGTGGTTGGTTGGTCAATGGTGGAACCACTGTGTGAGTTGACTGCTTTTTGTACATTGGATGTTCTATCAAGGGCGGTACCAACAATATCAATACATCTATAAAGGACTTGGTGTTCACCATTGCCTAAAGTGTGAGGGAAGTAAGACTTTTTTATGAGTCAACGAGATACTTTCCAACTATCACATTCTATAATATCTCTCCATAATCTTGGGTAGAGGTAGAGAGTAAAATTACTAAAGATTGGGATGAAATCACCGTGATCCCCTTGAAGGGATCCAAATCCTCCTCTAATTGTATTTACCCATAGTGTGATTTTTGGATTCCATGAATCTAACCTTACAAAAATTTGAAGATCACCTACCCGGCTCTTTCCCTAGAGTTTTATGTAGATTTCTGGGGTGAAGGATTCATCATCAAATAACATTCTACATTAGAAGATGAATGTTGAATGAGATTGAAGATGGATTGATGCTTCCCGTAATTTTTTATTTAATGGTAGTAGTTTGTTCTTATAATTAAGAAAGTTTATTCTCTGAAGGAACATTCTTCAGTATGGTGAGGACCTCCATGCTGACTAGTGGTGATGGTATGTGGAGTTTATTCTAACTGGTTGGATGAGGTGTGAGGAGAACCTTCACACTAATGAAAACTATAGTAGGGAGGACCTCCACTTTAGCTTGTGGAAACATGGGGAGGGCCTCTATGTATGTCAATGAAAGAGTGGGTTGGAACTACACTTTGGATAGCCATGGAATGGGGAGTAAATCCGTGTTGGTGGGTGAAATTGTGAGGATGACCTTTTCACAGAATGATGCTATAGCGAGGAGGACCAATGCATGAGCATAGAATGGTGTAAAGAGGGACTTCACACTCATGGAATGGAAAAGGGGAGTGACTCTGTGTTTTGAACCATAAGTATGGGTAGGACCTCCATATTTGATGACAACAAAGTAGATAATACATCCTCTTCAATTGATTCGTGGAACATGGTGAGGACCTACATGTTCACTGTGGGAGTAGTTAGGACCTCCATTTTTGTTGGTGAGAGTAGGAGGAGGGCCTTTATTCTTAACATATTCAACATAGACATTCTTGTTATGGATTATTGTGGTTCCATCATTTGAAGAAGTCAACCCATCCTATATATGAAGAAATTGAGGTCTCTATCTCATTTGGGAATGGCTGAATCACTGATCATCTGTTGTAGGAATATGGAAGAATGTTCCTATGGTGGTAATGGCCATTGGATTCATGGAAGATAATCCCCCGTGTTAGAAATTTTCCTAGGCTTATTACTGACATTGGAATTCGGCGATTCAGATAGTGGCTGATAGAGAAGGGGTGTAGTCCACTTGTTCTTTGACCTAAAGGTCCGGTAGTTATCGGCACTAATAGGGCTTCATGGGAGCCGTACCTGGTGGATCATGAGTGCGGTTCAAAGTCATGGTGACTCCGACATCCTATTCCTCCTCAGTGTAGGGAAGTGAAATATAGGATTTTTCAAGAGAGAGTCTACCAAAGTGATTAAATATTTGAGTTTGGAGTAGTGGATCCTAACACACACCTTGGGGGCAGTGATGTCGGTGAGGTGGTGAAGCCTCCAGGTCCCAGAGGGCCATAGACCTATGGGAATGATCCAAATTTATCATACCAATTAATGAGGGTATCCATTACTCTCCTAGGGAAGATCTGTGAGGGTGATATATGGTCTGTGATCAGAGTAATAGATTACATCACTGATGTCATGAAGAAGATGTGTCATGCGGGATTATCATGATAACATTTCTTTTTCCACTTCCCCTATGTCAGTGGATGTTGGGTGGTCAGTTTCCCATGGATTGGTTTCAATATTTTAGGTGGATTCATCAATATGTATAGATATTAAAAAATAAATTCCCAATTCTCATACATTATACAATCTTATATGGCCTGAGAGAGAGATGTTCCCTGATAGTTTCACAGACCGAAATTCCCAAAGTTTAACTAACCCCATTTCTCATGACTTGCTTGTTGGGACCACTACTTTCTTAGTGGTTACTATAACTAGATAATTGGATCCAGAGAAATTATAATTAGATGATGTCCCAAATGCTACCAGTCCCCATGGCTAAAGGAGAAAATTTTCATGTTAGGTTCACTATTTCTATTTCCAGTTGTTTCATTTGGGCGCACTGCCATCGTGTGTTTTACTCGTGATGGAATTATATTTTTCCAGACATTCATGATTTCTAATGCTTGTATGATATCATCACATTCAATGGTGATATGTACTCCATGATATAATGGGATGTTGGGAGTTCATTTTCTCCTTACATGGAATCCTCCTTGGAACATGTCTCCTAGTCATGGTCTACCTCATAGAATTAAGTCAGGTATGTGGAACTCATTACCAATGAAAACTTTTTGTAGACATTGTTTAATAAAACTAATTATTTTTTAACAACACAATGGTTCTTAAAAAGGTAGAGACATTTTTTTAGGAGACTTTTCAATTAGGTCGTCACTAGCATGTTATGATTATAGGAACACTGGTCACTTATACTCTCCCTCATAGGAGGGAATCTCATGGAGACATCTTAGGAACATAAACGAATAAATACTATGTCAATCACATGGTATCAAACGAAAATGTCATATTTTACATGTATTTACCCTATTAATAACATGTTTATCATGCTATAGTTTACACCATTAGGTCACAAATTCCAAGGATTTCAGCTCATCCGTCCCATGATTATCATGGGATATCTGTTTGGGGTCAAAAAACATATATCATATAGAGAGAGATAATAACACCCTATAGATATGGAATGGGGAATGAGTTAAACATATTATAGAGACTATGTTTACTGGCCAGGACCCCATGGAGACGGATCAAGGAATTGCATCCCTAAGAGGGAAGATGTCACCCTAGGGGGTTAATCTTGATACCATTTTAGGTGGATCCAAAAGCTGCACCTTGGGAAGGGGTTACCTGGTTTTACAATTAGTCAAGAATAAACCTAAAAGATGTTTACTATATATATTTATTAGGATATTGGGATAAATAATCATTTAGTTTGATGCCACATTTCAAGTTCATGTGACAGGACCAGTCCATACAATTTAATGTCATGCGGTATGGATACTCACCTAATGAAGTGAGTGTCTATAAGTAATGGTGTGAGGCTTATGCATGGAAAATTACCATTAAAAGATTATATCACTTTGTTGAATGATTTTACACATAAAAATCGAACTTATTGGGTTCTTATAGAAGCGGTGATGACGTGGATGTGGCTTACACATGAAAGAGGCCCAAAGGGACCCAATGGAGTTTCAATCTTTGAGTTATCGAATGATCTTTCTAGGGATGTGGCCTAGATAATATTAGGGTGAATTTGGATTATAGGTTTGGACCTCAGGAAGGATTCCTATATATCCGAGATGGTTTGGAGTCAAAGACCATGTAGTTTCAAAAGTTATAAGGCTTACACCTAAAGAGGAGGCCTGTGAGATAGGGCATGTGGGTGGGGATTACACATAGAGGTTGACCATTTGATGAGACATTATTAGAGAATACACATTAAGAGTGTCCTATTGAATATTATTTGGTGTTACACCAATATAGAGTCACATGAGGTGATTGAATGGATGTAATGATCTTTATTAAACTATTATCCAATGTGATTCATGCTTAGTGTGAGAAATAAGAGGAAGCTCTGCACCTGACCCTTGTGTCATTGAAGAAGCATCGATGAGAGATGTTGTGGTGATTGCACATGGTTTTTTCCCTGGGAATATGTAATTATAGGTGAGTAGTATCATATTCTTTGCGAGTCATACATGGACAATCCTATCCTTGTGGAAGTTTGTGTGTGGGGAATATGCACGAAAGCTACCCTGCTGTTGGTGTAGTGTCCCGTAGAGCGGGGAAGGTGGAATCCCATGATGATCATACATGGGTGATCCCATGTGAATTTCATAGGGTAAGTATACATTTTTTCATCTTATTATGTGGATTTTTATGCTAGGATTTTTTACATCATGCAACACGAAGGCGGGGGACCCACTCCTCACCTTTTGGCCTTACAAAACTACCGCTGAAGCACACTTTGGAGGGGAATGGCATGGGAAATACCAAGTTTAAATGATGTATAGGAGAGATAAATCATGATATCCATGTTAGTGGAACTATAATTAGAGTCCCAAGGTAAGTTAACACACACACTAAGGGAATAGGGGATGTCTTGTTAGTGACCAAGAAATCACTACGTGAAATCATTGAGGGATTCGTGCATGGGGAGAGTGCAATAAATGGGGATTGAAAACAAATAGTGATAGAAAATTGTTCTATATCATAGTGTCTTCCCATGAATATTCAAATATTGGGTTCCTTCAAAATATGAGGTTCTTGTGCATGCTCGATGGTGTATGAAAAATTGGGTTTGGCACACAAGGGTAGGGGTGCACAGTTGAGGAGGCTTTGAGTGCATTTGACATGGGTTGAAATAATATCTGTGAGGATTACACTACTATGGGAATTATTAAATAAGGAACCGTAGGGAACCTATTGATAAATATTTATAACATGAATTTCCATGATTTTTTGATGTTGCGAATGATTGGTCTTACATGTAGTAGAGAGAGGGTTCAACTTCTAGAGGATCACCCTGAAGAATGAGGGTGAACGTCTACCTATATAAAAAAATATCCCCTTATTTTATGTAATATTTTTTCCAAAAAATACATATTATACACATATATAACCTTAACCATAGTGAGAGATCTCATATGGAGGTGTTAAATGCCACATCTATCACATAAGAGGGTTGCATGCAGATTTGGTTTATTGCATGAAACATAGAAATATTTCTTGCGATTGATATGGAAATATGAGAGTAATTTGTTGGTGGGAGATGAATTCTAATAATAGATAGCATGAAAGGGTCATACATGTGGATTTCAGTCTTGTTCACACACCATGAAACTTGCGCACACCATCTGTGTCATTCTTAGAATGCCTAGTCTAGTCGGATGATGCCTTAGGGTTTTCCCTAATTAGATTGTGGGTAGAATCTGGAGATATTATATGAAAAATGGTAAAAATTAATTTAATAATTCTTTATAAAATAGGAAAATATATCTTGATTTTTTTTAAAGAAAACCAATACATGGAAGAAATAATTCCCAACTAAATGTAAAAATAAAGAATGAATTACATAAAATATTATTATGGTATCATAAACAGATAAAGAGAGTAAAATTAATGGAATTCCTAAAATATCCCAAAATAAATAGTTTATAGTAAATCAATAATGAATCCGTGAGATAGATTATATAATTTCCATATTGTAAATTTAATTATAAATAATCCTGTTAAAATGAGATTATGACATAAAATCTTTACCACATTTGTATATTTTGAGTCATTTCCTAAATTAAAAGAAATAAAATTAAATGAAACATTAAATACCATGCATATAAATATGTTAATGATATAAAAATTAAATCTGTAAGTATATGCACCACATTAAAGAAATAACTGAGGAATATGGCAAATGTGTGAATGAAATAAATGTGAGATTATAAACCCAAACCACAAGTCCATTATGATTTAGATGGACTCTAAAATATTGTATAATAAATTTAATTTTATTATACTTCTATAAAATAGAAATATTCATAACTATAATAACATATATATTTTACTTATAACATATTCTCACCTGTTTATGAACAATCATTCAGTATCATTATCATTTCAGGTGTTAACTACTCCTTTTTAAATAAAATTTTAGGTTTGTCAATTTTGGTCAGTGAACATTGATCATAGTTCATTACTATACATATTTTTTCATGATAATAAAATCATATAGATACATTACTTACATATTTATGACCATTCGCATACAGTGGTAATGAAAGTTAAAATACAACACTATGTAGAGATGGTAGTCTACAATAGGAAAAAATGCATTTTTCATTTTTCAATGAAAGTAATGAATGAATAGTAAGTAATAATATATATTTTACAAACTGATTTCTATATCATAAATATCACACAAAAAAATTAACATATGAAATCTATCATAATATCAAACCATGAATTATCGTAACAGAAAATGATTTGTATCACTACGTGGATTTAGTATTCCATACGTTTGCATGATTGATTATTTCATCTACCATTTAATGTGTAAGATTTGGTAAATTTGTGTAACTTACACATAAAAATATATATAATATATATAATATTTTATTCATCTTGTTTTCATTGACATAAAAATTTAATAGATGTATATATAAATGAATGATATTGGTTATGAATTTTTCCTCTTTTCGGAGCGACCTCCTTTGGTTTTAACATTAAACCATAAAGGATTATTATATTTAAATGAAATGAAAATATAATATAATGTAATATAATCTATAAATTATTTGGTTAGTTTTATTGCTATATATTGATATAAATTTATTTGAATAATTTTGAACAAGAGGATCCATTTTATGAATAAAATGTTCCCAAGTTTCATAAAATTATTTTCTTATGTAGCTTATCCTCAAAGCCACTAAACCTTTGGGTTTAGGTATTATGATATTATTTTTGAGTTTAATTTTTTATATTATGTAAATAGTATAACATAAATATAAATTTATAATTTATTTACCCTAGTACCACTCAAATGATCCCTGAAGCCAGTTGCTCACGTGGCCTCAAGTGCACCTACCCATACACCAGAAGATTATGACTAGAAGTAAGGGGTTAAGGAGTGTTAGTGGGGATATTATTCCATCATAACTAGATTGGAGAATAAAAAATAAGTATTAATAAGTATATAGCCAATGATACATAAAAATACCACACAAAATAAACAAACGCTATCATAACTAGACCAATAACCCGCCTAAGGGGAATCATAATATAAACAACCAAGAAATTGGTAATAATACTAAAAGATTTAAAAGGAATCATAGAAAAAATTATTATGATATATTTCACATCTCTACAAAAACTGGGATTCATGGATACATGAAAGACATAAATTCAAGTTATATAGAGAAATAAAAAACATCCAAAAACTATTTGGCATCTTGAGCACCGGATCGGTCAGCTGCTACCTAGATCAATAAAAATGAAACCAATGTAGATAAGGTGTCCAAGCGGGATGATTTCCCCTGTAAAAACATAAAAAAATATTCCTAGTTTCTAATGGTTTCCTAGATGGCGTGTGAGATAAATCTCAATAAAATATCACCAACGGTGTCTATACCATATATGATGAGAAATAAAAACTGACATTATGGATGTATATGAAAATTTATAGTAGTACAATAATGTAAATACCCCTATACCTACTGTATCCTAAAACAATGTCTAAACATGTAATCAATTAATTAATTATGTTACATCTTATATTAAGTGATGTAAGGGGTTTGAAGGCATGGCCAAGGCATCATATAATAATAATAATTATAATAAAATAATAATAATAATAGTGGATCGAAGGTAACTACCAAGGCATCCATTATTATGATAATAGTGAATAGGATCCAAGGTAGTAACCATTTTATCCTTGACCTTAGTGGTTGATCCAACTCAAAAAAACCTGTAGCCTGGTTATAAGGGATCTGAGTGTTATCCAAGGGGAATCACCTAATGATTTTCACTAAAATATGATTCTAAATAAGTCCAAGGTTCTCATACAAGGTAAAATGGGATATGATATGACTGGCCTCAATGGGTGTATCCTTGGAGAAACATTTCTAGAGGAATAAAGATGGATCCAATGCATCCTAATATCTGAATGATAGTAGAGGTATCCTATAGAGCTATTCCAGGAATCAACAAGTAGAAATAGACCAATAACCAAGGTGTGTATTTACCTTAGAAACTGAAATCCTTGAATCAGAATTCTATCATCTGAGTGCACAAGGAATTCCATCATAAATCCAAGGCTCACTCAACTCTGACCATTCCTATGAAGCTAAAGAGGTCTGCATGAAATATTAACCACATAAAAAAATTCATTACTTAATTAAGGCTATGAAATAGTCATTCCTTTTAATAAATAGGAAGGTTCATTACATACCATTAATTAATGTGAACATGATAAAGGACATGAAACTATTTTTTATATTGATTACTTCATCATTAATCAGGTTCAGTCAAATTCCTTCCATTAATCATGGTGTGATATACTATAGACATGAAACTAATTCATTCAATTACATTTAATTAGGCCAAATGATACAAATATTATAATTTCCATTTATAGTTGAGATTAATTTATTATATTGAAACACTTCCCTTAGAAGGGTAAAGTGGAAAATACAATTTCTATCCATTAGAAATTTATAAATCATTTAATTTATGAGGTCATACCATTTTAAGGGTCAATACACACACCCAAACAATTTTATAGGTGATCCTACATGGGTCACCAATGAATTACTAAGAGAATAGAAAAATTTGGGTGAAAACCATTGAGTTATCAATCACTAATGGAGTGATTTTACTCTATAATAGGGGATATTGAATACAATAATGATTCATTTAAGCAAGGAATATAAATTTAATAGGAAACACATGATGAAATTTGTGTGGTCCCAACAAGAGTAGTTTATAAAATGGAGAGACTTGAGGGAAGAGTCATAGAACACCTACCATAAAATCATATAGATCTCCTCAAGTAGTATTAGACATTATCTTTTCTTGTATTGGAACAAAATAGAAATAAATATCAACACCCTAAAAATAGGAAATTTTCCCTCTATATAAATAGCATTATTGATAGAAATAAAAATGAAAAAATAAGACAAAGGAATAAAGTGTTTACAAGGATTAATCCAATGAGAAAAATTAGCACATTTATTGGGAACTAGATGAGTAATATAGATCAAAACATATTGATGACATCTTGAGATATTCTTATAGGATAAAGGAGGGAGTTCACAGGTTCTATAAATGAAAATAGTAGTTATGGGTAAGTTGATTAAACATTTAAGTTCATTTTGAATTTTTTCCCAAATATTTTTAGGGGCGCACAGTTTGGGAACATGGTTGGTCAAAACACATAACAACCATTTATGAATAACCACAGAATGAGGGTACCAAAAAGGTTAGGCTGCATTGTTAGAGAAACCATTAACCAACCATGTGAAATGCATTTGGAAAAAACTAAAGACCATCCACATTGACTAATAGTCCTAGGTACCTAGTTTGGTAAAACTCTACACCTCGATTTTTCATCGATCGAGCCCCACTTGATTTGGTTTAACCATGTGGCTTTCTTTACATGTTTTCTCTTAACCCTATCATTATTAATTTTTAGAAAAAGTTGGGATTTTGACTGAAAACAATCCCCAAACATCCCCAGATCATCTGTTAACTCATTAAGAATTCATATTGGGTAAAAAAGACTATTAGACCGAAGTTATAAGGATATATACCTACTAGGAAAACCATTTACATACAGTCTTCCCCTATTAAATGAAATCATCCCTAATTTCACCCTCCATGGGATGCAAAAAAATTCTGGAGAACAACTCCATCCACTAGGCATGTATGTTGAACTCATGAAGTCATGTCTCATCATGTACCTGGCTATAATTCTAGACCACCCATACTAGATGGAAGGACCATCCTCAAAGTCCCATCAATCATTGTTCAATGATGCATAGATGATACTCTTAAAAAGAAGCAATATAATCACGATCTAATTTCGTGGGTTCAAAAGTATGGGATATGAGGTCTTGATAACATTCATGATTTGAATCGTAAAAAATGTCATGTGTTGAATGGTACCCCTGATTTAATATAAACTGATAGGATACCAGTCTGACTCTATCTCAAATATCAATTGTCTTGAAAAGGCATTTTTAAAACTTCCATTGTTTTTGTAAACATCTATTTCCATATCTAGGTGATAGTCATAGTAAAACAAGATCCCCAACCATGAACTCTAGAGGTCATCAATGGGGATCAACATATGATTTTTTTATAGACTTATCAGTAGACATTACCTTCCTCATCAGACGAACCTGCATTTGTTTTCCTACATTGGATGATTTTTAAATAGCACATCCTCACGTACCTCTAACAAGCACATAGATGAATGGAACAAAATACCATACATGGACTAAAAAAGAGCCAACTGAATCATCTCTTGAATGAAATTATTATACGTGAACTTGACAAGAGGGATATGAATCTCAAAATAACCCCAAAAATCAAGGATGTATACTCGGAGCATGTCCTCTATCACATGTATCATCCATTTCTAATGTCCATCATTATGAGGGTTTAAGGATGTGCTTAGAAGCACTCGGGTACCCATAGATCTTTGTAACCCTTCCTAGAAGATCGATGTGAAACAAGTGTCCCTTTATGAAATGATATTATGAGGGAACCTATGTAGCTATATGATCTCACATACATATAGTCTTCACAGCTAATCAACTAATAATGTCTCCCAAATATGTATAATGTTGGAAACTTTTGACAGTCTATTAGTGAATACGCAAACCGCATCAGTGCCTTAAGGTGACCTTAGTAAGACAACTAAAAAGTCCATAGAAACATATTCCAATTTCTATTTTCGGACTAAAAGTAGTTTTAAAAAGCTAGTAGGATATCAGTTCATCACATTAAGCATATGAAAGGTGGAACACCTAGTGATAAAGACTATAATATGATGTTTTATCCCAGACAAAAAATCATGGCATCACAAATCACAGTAAATATTTGGTATGCCCAGATGAACTAACCACTATGAAGCATGGGAATCTCACATATATTACTTTGTCATATATGTTGGAACCCAAATGCATCAATTTATATAATGGAAATCAACTGTATCTATAGAATAAGATGGGGTTAGTTCACCACTAGTAATACTCCCTCAAATAACCAACCCATAGAGATCAAAAAACAATCTTATATCTAACATTTCTAGGAGGAAAGAGATAACATCCAATGTAGTTAGATAACACTGGTTAGGAATCTCATGAAACTCTATATGTTTCTTAGAAAATATGGCCTTAAATTTCAATTCATCAGTGGCTTACTATACCACTTGTTCTTGAGTTTTCAAACTCAGTACATCTGCCGCCATATTTCCCTTTCCAGGAATATAGGAAAGCTCAAAATAGATGGAACAAAGTTATTTGAACCATAATAATTATCTCATATTAATGTAACTACGTTTAAATATGTATCTAGGTATATTGTGGTTTTTATACTTTATAAATTAGTCACACATAAAATATTGTCTCCAGGAATGTAATGAATGTACAATAGATTCTAAGTAGAGATCCTACATTATGTAGTTCCTCTCATGAGGCCTCAACTACTGAGATCTGAATGTAAATAATCTATACTCATACATCAACACTACCCCATACTAATGCTTTATGCATCACTTAACACTGTATAGGATCTTTTAGGCTCTGTTAGAATTGGAATAGGTGTTGATACAAGCCTTCATTTCAGCTCATGAATGGATTTCTCACACTCTTTTCTCGAGATGAACTGAACACCCTATTTGTAATATTAGTAAGAGGTAAATAAAGACATGAAAATTCCTTTATGAATAACAATTAATATCCACTCATCCCTAATAAACAACATATATCAACCACTTTTTTGGATTCTATTAAGAAAATAAATCACTCACATTCTCCAGTTCAATATATAATCTGGATTATGAGATAATATAATATGGGAAGTGAAATTTTCCAATAAATACGTGGAACTTATGAAGAATTAAATTTATCTGATTATATTATAGTGTATTTAGAATGATCTCCAGACATTGATCATGTTCACTATGAGTATGAGAATACACCATGGTTTCACTAAAAAAGACCAAAAAAATGATTCTAGATTCCGGTGAATAAATATATTCATCATGGCCATGAAAATGGAAAGAATGTTCATAAGCTATAACAACATAACAAGATAGTCATACATACCATACATTCAATGAAATGAAGTACAAGGTATATCTGAAGTCCTAACTCACACCTGATGATAGTCTGACCTCATATTGATCTTTGAGAATACCCTAGATCATTGAAGATGATCGAAGATATCTTGTATATGAAGAAATGGATATGAATTATTAACTATAAATAGGTTTAACCATCAGTAATAAACTCTTATATTAAGGGTTATATATGCCTTCTTGGTGAAAATAATGGGTGAACCCCAAGAGAACGTGTTAGGATATATAAAACAATTGGGATCTAGATCCTCCAACTATCTCTTTATCTCCAATTGGTTAGAAGGTTCAACCCTATATAGAGTAATGGACATGGGATCTACTTCTAGATTTATATTGATCATACAATCTACCTTTCTATTAGGTCGTACAATATAATTTTTTAGGGAAGACATTATTAATATAATGTACTATTGGATAGAATTCAAACTAATGTAAACTCTGATCCTCTATGAAGTTACTAGAAATATGGATGGACAATCCACCTAGACCATGATTATATGGTCTATATATACAGTCCTAGACATTCCACTATCCCTTGTGCTGATAACTTCTTCCCTATTTTGATATAAACGACACCCTATGGTGACATCAATAAGAAAAGTGATGATATAGAACCAACCAGTCCATCCGTAGAATAACATAAAATCATTTAATCTTGGGTATGAAGATGACCCACATGAAGTTATAACTTCCTATCATAAGGGTGGAAGTCCCTACATTGGAATGTTCCCTATGACCATACATATATCAGTGTGTACAAGGTCATCACAACATAGAAATACTAAATTTAAAACCTAAAACCATCCATGGTCAATAAAGATATCAATGTATATGAATCAACTATTTCCAATAAATAAGATGAGATAGTGGAGGATACTAGAATAATACCTCAAAAATGTTGACAGTCTTACACTCTGATCTATAGGTTTCGGATGTCAGGCATGTAACTAGCCCAATTCATATCCCTGTGCTATAGGTGGACTAACTTGAGCATGTCTGATTTGTTGGAATTTATAATCAAAAGTATAGCTACCATGGAGATTACCTCCTCATTGTCTAGTACATATAGTTATACTCTGAATCCCTTCTTGACAAGGTGTAAAAGATCCTTCCCCTGAAGGTCACACTGGTGCAGAGCCTCTTCCAATGGATGTAAATAAAATGTTTTGATAGAATATTTGAAGATGCACCATAAGGACACAAAAACAAAACTATAGAGGGTATATATGACACCGAGGTTTTATTTACCCCTACCATCTATATAGATGTGATATAATAGAGTTTCAAGTCCAGATACTCTAACATCCACTAATCAAATGAGAATCCTTAAGGGAATATTTCCTTATATCTGATGAACCACTAGTATGTCTCAACTCTAATCATATGTTCCTAGTATTATTTCCTTCCCCCATGCTTCACATAGTGATAAGAGCCTTATTAATTATTTCATAAAAACAACATAGGAGAAAAACATTCACCGTAGTATGGATTGAATATTGGATCCCATCCTCAAAAACTCTACCATGCGATAGCCCTTCACTGACTAGAAAGAGCGAAAATTAATGAAACTCTTTAAAACATGATGAATATTCTATAACTAACATAAAACCCTACTTTACATGCACAAACTATTTTCCTCAGTCCTCTCTTAGTAGAAAGGGGAGTAATTAATCATCGAAGGTAGTCTAAAGATCATCCCAAACCATGACATGATGATGATCAGCCTAGGTAATCAAATCCCCCCAGTTTTTGGCTGAATCAAGATGAATATAGGTGGAAATATTGACCATATACTCGAGAGGCATATCTAGATGCTTGAATATTGACAGAGCAGACTCCAGCTTGGACTCAAAAACTAGTGGACTGCAATCACATGAAATAATAGGAAGAAGCTATTGTTGGAACTCACATGCCAGATCATTTATCGTATGTAAAGTTGGTGGTTTACCCTACATGGGTTGCATCAGACATTAGAAACCCTCATGATGTTGATCCTCAACTCCCATTTCAAGTATAATAGCTGGTGCATCATGTGGAACTACATGAGAAATCTATACAGGTTCAGGGACTCCACCTCTATAGAATGGTCATCAATGCCTTTATATCACACGAATCAAGGTCTTCATGGTGGAAGAACTCAATAAATTCAAAGAACATGCCTCAAAAAGAGATATAAGAGAACACACAAACATAAGTGAAAGGAGATCCCAAATATAAGGGCTCGCTAACCAAGGTACAAACCTCTTAGAAGGTTAGTGTATTGGTAATTGATCAACATTAATTTAATGTGGTTCATGTATGTGAAGTGTCAAAATAACCTTCAATATTCATTTAAGGGAAACCATTTCATTTTATAATCATTGATTTATATTTTTAGTTTTCATTTTCTTATCTATATATAACAATTTGATTAAATAGAGATCCATTCCTAGTGACTCGGGGCCTATAGATCTAATCAATTAAAGAAACAACCATTTAATTACTATTTAACCCCATATACATTCATTCATAAAAAATAACGGGTTATATATGATGGATCCACTCTGTAAATAACACATTCCAATCCAAGAAGGCCCATAAACATGATGAAATGATACTATAAATCACTAAATCACATTTAAAAGGAAACTCATATAAGTATATGTAATATGTTCGAAGAATAATAAAATATTACAAACATATCTCACTCAATATTCATAGGAAACATAAGAAATTAATGGATTTAAATTCACCAATATGGCATGGAATATACATGGCATGTGAATTCTAGTATCTAATTATGTCATATGTAGCAGTTATACCATTCCCTCAGTTGTTCAGTATAAGGATGAAAGATAAGACTCAATCATAAAACAATAATCATGAAATATAATGTACTCTAACCGCTAGTGAATCATATAAACTATTGTAAGCGAAATATAGAGAAAAAATCCTTATTTCAAGAAACTCAGTATTTAACCCGATAGTGGGTTAGCTATACCCATGCATGAATTATGACCAAGTTTCAAATATTCCCTAATATATATGATATTGTATCAAAATTAAATGGTATAAAAATAATTTTCTAATACCACTTTGTGAAATTACAACACAGATACCAGTCAAAGGTTCCTTGAAGTCAGTTGGTCAAATGGCCTCAATCATGCCTCCTCATAATCCATAGGCTATTGATTAATAGTGAGGGACATGGGTGTCTCCATGGGGAGAATATTCCATCATAAATAGTGTGGATAACAATAGAAAATTTATAACAAGTAAATAGTGTATGCAATATAAACATATAGAACTACAAAAATAAACAATTTCACAAATGGACAAGTAACCCACCAAAGTAGAAGCATGATATAAACAATAAAAAAACTTATAACAATGCTAAAATATATAAACTGAATAATATATAAACGTATGATGATACATTTCATGTATCTAAAAAAATTGTAAAACATGGATATAACATAGTAGAAAATAAGAGATACAAAAATAATTGTAATGAAGTGAAAAACTGTCCAGTATCCCGAGCATAGGCTTGGTCATCTGCTACCTAAATCCAACTAAATGTAAGTAATAAAGATCATGTGTCCAAAGAGTGATGCTTCTCCTTATCAACAAATCCATATATATAATATTCCTGGGTATAAATGGAGGACTAGATTGGTTGTGATATAAATCTTAGTAGACCACAATCGATGGCATATATACCATAATGTATGAGAAATAAAAACTAAAAGTGTGCATTTATGTGTAAATGTAATGAATTATACTAATGAAAATACCCATATACCTACTTCAGCCTTACCTGGTGTATGAACATGTATAAATTTAATTAATTATGATAATTATTATAATAATGGATATATGAGGATCCAATGTGTGACTAAGGAATCCAAAAATAATTATAAGAGATGACCCAAAGTAACATCCAAGTCATCCATTATTGTAATAATAGTGATGAGGATCCAAGGTAGTAACCAAAGAATCCCTAACATTTGGGTTGAGATGACTCAATAATAACTAGTAGAATAAATATAAGGGTGATAAGAGTAATTGAAGGGGAATTGAAAAAAAACTTACACCAAAATATTCATCGAACCAAGTCCAAGGATCTCGTCCATGGAAAAACTGGATAATATATGACTAGGATAATTAGCTATATCCATGGTACTATATATCTGAAGAAGTCAAGATAGATCTAAGGAGTGTATATAAGGGATCATATTATTTTAATGACAATAGATGGATCATATTAATTTACGTTTTTAATGAACAAGTAGTCAATGAATAGGTAATAAGGCGGGTTTTATGCTTTGGAAACATGCATCCTTGAATTGGAATGGCGTCCTTTGAGTGTACAAGGAATTCCCTTGGGAATCCAACGATGGATCATCTCTGACCATTCTAATAAAAGAAAAGAGGTATTTAAGAAATTATATCCTTAAATGTAATTCTTTATTTAATAAAGTCAATGTAATAATCATTCATTTTAATAATTTTGTAGTTTTGATCCATAAATTTCAATAGTGTGATAGAGATAAAGGACATGAAACCATTTAGTACATTGATTATTTGATCATTAATTAGGTTCACTCTATTACATTAAATTAAGAATGGAATGGTTTGATATATAAATTCAACAACAGGATTAAAATACATTATATAAGGCTAGTTGATACATATATTATACTTTACATTTACAATTGAGATTAAATTGTTTATTGAAATAATTTCTTTTTAAATTTCATGTGAAAACTACACATTATAGCCATTATAAATTTATAAATAATTTAATTTTAGAGGACTTAACCAGAGTAGGATAAATTCAAAAACCAAAAAACTATCATAGGTGAACCCACATAGGTTACTAAAAAATGATAGATAAAACACCCCACTTGGGGGGGAATGTTTTGATATATCAACCGACAACATTGTGATAGTACTCTATAATAGGAGTTATATAATATGAAGATAATGAATAGAGTAATGGACCATGAAATTGACAGAAAATTCATAATGATATTGGTGTTTCCACAATGATGACAATTTATTAAATGGTGAGACTTGATAGAAGAGTCATAGGACACCAACCAAAATCTAATTCAACTATCCTCATCCATTATCATCCTTTAGTATATCCTGGAATGCAAGAAAACTAATGAATGGATAAAAACCTAGAAAAAAGGAAACATGAGAATTCATATAAATAGAATCATTGATAGAAAGAATAATGAAAAACCAAACTAATGGATAAAGCTGGTTACCACAAGAAATCCAACAAGACTAACAAAACTTTGTTCAGGCACTAGACGAAGAACTGAGATAAAAAATATATGGAATATGTCTTGAGATCTCTTTAAGCGAAATAGAAGGAGGTCCGTTGTGATGGAAATGAAAATAAAATATTGGGGTATGTTTAATAAAAAATTTAGTGGATTTTTATTTTTCCCAAAAATTTTAGGGGTATATAGTTTGGCCATATAGTTGGCCAAACTGTGTGACAACTATGCATAAATCACTACTTAAGGTGGGAACCCACATAGTTAGGACACATTATTAGAGAAACTATGCACAAATAGTGTGAAATGTTTCTTAAAAAAATTAAAGACCACACACATATACATGTGGTTATAGGTGCCCGGTTAGGGAAAATCATGCGGCCTACTTATTCCTCTATCCATCCCCACCCTATTTGTACTAACCTTGTTTCTTTCCGTATATGGTTTCTCCGTACCATGAAGTTTTCCTATTTTTTCGAAAATGTTGGGGTACATGCTCTAAGAAAGCCTCAGACACCGGTAAAATATAAGTGACCTCATTAGGCCTCCACAATGGGTCTAAAAGAGGAAATTAAATATAAATATGGAGGATCCATACCTGTTAGAAAAACCACATTCTTTCAATATTTATATTGGGTAATATCAATTACTACTTAATATAGTATGAATTTTACAATTTTTAACAAAAAATATAAGAGTGTGGTTCTCGGAAACCTCAGTGGGTATTAGATAATATTTAATTTTTTTGGTTTGTTTGATTATTTATTTTTTATGATTATGATAATTTAAATTTTGAGAAAACCACAAAGGATGAGTCTTTATATAGGATATAATCAATAATTTTTTTTAATTTATATATTATGTGGTTTCTTATCAATTAAATATTTTCATTTATATAAATAATAGGATTTAGGAACCAACATAGATGTTGTTAGGGTTAACAGTCCCAAAAAGTGTTTTTTGGATATTAAATCGATCTTCAACTGGTGCACAAATTATATTACCAACTACACACATGGTTTTATACTTCATAAGGATATAATTATATTAATTCACAATAACTTTCTGAACTGCCTTAATAGATTTGAATATATTAAGACTAGAAAACCAAAACTGAATTGATCATTGATAACATATATTTAAATGTTGAGTTTCATAAGTTTAAGTATGTATCAATAGATATGTTATTTTATAGATAAAAGTTAATGTTAATTTTGAGAACATAGATTCCAATTTTTTTGATTATTTAATACTTTATGAATGTTAATAGAAACATTGTACAATTATATTTGGATTTGTAGAATACTTAAAAGAGAACCTCACAAAATGAAAATGAAACTAAACTAGAAGAAATATTTTTTTAAAATATTATTTCATAAGAGAATTCAATGTTTGATTTATTATTCATACTCATATGATTATTTAAAATTTTATTGAAAGACATTATCATATCCATTTTCATTTAGGTATTTAGTTGGAAATGAGATCATGAAAATGATGTTTTTAAAGGTATTTATCAATAAAAATTCAATACATATAGAGTGGCGTTGAGGAATATTTAAAGATAATGGTTGGGAATCACAAAACATTCCAATTAATGTGGACATATTTCTTTCTATAATATTACCCATGATAGTGATTTGGAAATGTTGTTTCATGTATTGGATATTATATAGATACCCATTACTATTTTCACAAGTGAATGATATTGATAATTATAAGATCAAATTTATTCATATGGGGAGAATGTTACACTCTGAGATTATAGTACAAATTTTCCTCTAAATAAATACTAGCTTGAACAACTTTCTTCACATGAAACATCGAACAGAAAAAATTAGGATATATTTTATTATGATAAAATCATGATAAGTAAATATAACAATTATAATGTCTCTATTAAGTTGGTGGGTATTATTTTTTGAAACCACATTTTAAAATATTTTTATAAATTAAAATTCAAATAATTTTAAATAATAAATCATCTAAAATATTCAATCTGTGTATGTACAAAATTAATAAAATCTTTTTATGAAAAAAAATATTTTACTAAAAATTGACTTTCCATATAATATGAATATTATTAAATTATGGATAAATAAATATTTTAATTAAATTAATTGATATTATATACAATAATATATGTTAACATCCATCAAATAGTTTTTACCAAGAATGTAATAAATCCATCCATTTCTTGGAATACAAAAATTTCCTTGAATTTTGTTTCATGTGTTAATAATTCTTATGCAAAAATTAAATTTTATCACTCTAATAAATATAATATTATTAAATTATTTCCATATTTTCAATAAAAATTTTCAAATTAGTTAATAAGGAAAATTTAATTAATATTAACGAAATTATGTTACTAAGATTATAGATTATCTACCACCATAAAAGTAAAAGAATTATTTTATAATGAGTTGTTTTTATAATTATTTTCATAATGATTAAATAAGTAATTTTTTATATCTTTAAGATAATAATTATAATAAATTTTTTATATATATGAAAATATTTTAACACTTAATTATTTATTCATTAATATACAATAAGAACACATATTATTTGAGAAAACATTTTTTTATAAAAAAACTACTGTTTATGTATAATATATGATTTAATTTAAAATTTCATTTTCAAAATTTTATAAATTTAATTAAATAAAGTGGGGATAATATTTATAATCATCACATAAAAAATTTCTTGCATGTATCATCTTATATTTATAGTAATATAATAAATAAATTACAATATTTTTAATCAAGGTCGTTAAGGGAAAAAATTTGGAAATTTAATTGTAATGAATTCTTTTAAGTATACAGGACACATAGAACATGTTGAATAATTTTATTATGAAATTTATACCTATATGTATGATAAATATTTCCTCATCCAACTTAATTAAATTTTCTTCCATACCATTTCGGTCACTTACTCGACATTCTTTTCTAAAAAAAGTACCCTTTAACCAATAAATGCTTTCCAGTTCCACCCACTTCCTTCCACAATATTATATTTTTATTCCATTGAAATTTATACTAATATTTATTTCCATTAATCTGATTCACATTTTTATGCCTCAAGACATAAGAATTTACCTTAAGCTCTCAATTTTTAATGGACCATTCAAGTGAAAACACAAACTCTCAATGTGAGTATTGTCCACACCATAGACTTAATTTTTAATATCATTCTCATAAAAACTATTAAAAAACTATTCTATACAAATGAATATAATTTAATATAAATTAATATTTAAAAAAATTATTATATAAATTAAATAAGAATCTATTCCCATGAAATACATTTAAAAAAGAAGACACCATCATTGCATACTCACGAACAATGACCTTAATGAGAGACCTCTACTGTTTTTTATAACTTATTTAAATGGATGGTACAAAGGGGGTCTTAATTATAATAATTTAATATTTATAAAATGCTTAACATTTTGAATATATAGATCATTTTATCCCATCCCATAACTCTATGAAATGTAAATATGTATATTTTTGTGTGTGCTGACTATTGCCTCTATGGAACAACATATACTATTTTTTCAACACAATATTATAAGGATTATCCAAAAAAAATGTTGATGAAATTGTATGATATCAAGGATTAAAATATTTAATGAATATTATTCTATTTTTAGATAAAAAAGTTATTTCCCTTTTTAAGCAATTATACCTTATTTACAGATTACCAAAATAATGTCTTCTAAGATTCCATCTTCACAAATAATGACAAAAAATATCATTAAATTAAATTAATGATTTATAAATAAATATAAATTATATATTAAATTTCTTTTTAAAATATTTAAATTATTAAATATAGTATAAAATATGCTGGGTCAAAATCGTAATTTTAAAGATTACACAAATTAATCAAAATTGAAAACATTTGATGATGATAGTAAAAAAACTGAATTAAAAATTAAATAAAAAATTACTATAAATAATGATTATATAAGGAAATATATATGAAAAATTATTTTAAATAAGTAATTAATATTATTATTTTTTATACATGAGTCTAAATATACATCAAGGAATCCAACAGTTAATGTAAGTGTTTTCATATCAATTTGCTTTCATTATGGAATGATTTCATGTTATTCAACTATTCCTATTTTATATGGTTTACTTAATGGACCAATGGATTATATTTATATTTCTAATGGTTCACTCAGTCAATTTAGGATTAATTTCAGGAATCCCTCCTTCAATTTCACTTTATCCAATTGTTACCACTTTTGTAACATTTTTATTATCTCATTTTTCTATATTGTTACATAATCCATAATCACAACATTATTTATATTGTTTGATGTATATAATTACAAAAGTGTTAATTTCTTATTATTATTCATGGGTTTAAAGGGATTTATAATCCACTATATTTTAATAAATTCAAGGTGTTTTTATTCAAAAGACACAAATGTCATATGGGTTTTTTCTAACTCAATTTCTATTGTTGAGTTATGCCAATTCTCCTCAAATAAATTCATTATATATTGGATAGAATATACAATGTCATTTATTTATATTAATATAAACTTATTTCGATAGTTATTTTAGCTTTTTCTCATGAAATACTTTTTGAGTGGTTTTTACCTCAAAATTTACTTCACTGAAAACATCTTTATTTCTAAATGTTCAACATTTTAACAAATAATTTTTGTCATCATTTATGACTATTTTAATCCATGACCATTATATATCATTTGAAAAACTATTTCCATTATCTTTTTGAAATATATAAATATTATCTCTTGTATTCTAATGATATCTCTTTCCCACTTTTAAATGTAATCATTATTATAATTTTTAAGATATGAGTTTAAATAATGGTATTTTTAAAATATGATAACGATATTCTGATCAATGTTCGTATTTTTTTCTACTAATACCCATTTTATATAGGAAAAATTATTTCTTTTTGAATGATCTGTTATTGGGATTTAATTTACCATGGATTTTATTTTTTTTATGTTACCCTCGAGAAAATGTTTTTAAAAAGTGTCTCTTATCATCGTCTATTTACAATAATGGTACTAAATGTTTTATGACGACTCTATTACATTTTTAACATCAATTCTTATCTAAATAACTAAATATTATATCTTATTCTATGTTTTGATTCCTAAAATACCTTCTCAATTCTATTTTGAAATACCCAATTAGGGTAATAGATTTTATATAGTAGCTGATTAAACTCTCAGTGTCCTCGTTATTCAACACTATTTGTAAAGTTTAGGAACACATATTAATTCCAATTTTTTCATGATATGATATATGGTTAGTTTATTATGAGATACATTTGTATAGATAATGATTTATTGGGTTCTATATATGTCATCCCATGTAATGATTAGGGATCGATATATAATGAGATAAAAACGGTCCATGAGTTAGGATACATGAGTAACTAATGGATCAATTGTTATGATAGTTGAGTAAACAATAACTACATTTTATGATAATTGGGTCTCTAATGAGTTTCATAATGTAATTATTAGTAGACAATCTAATGCGTTAATGAATATTATCATCTAAACCACAATTTAATGATTTTGGATGATGTTTTACCCATAATCCATTATTATTATATATTTCAATTACATCTAATATTTCTATTTCATATACATATGATAACACTATATATATCATATTAATTTTCTCATAATAATATTCCATTGTACGTGTTTGTTCATTATTGAATAAATGTTCTACCATCTTCACATATTCATACCTATTATTATTTTCTGTTCTTTTTAATAAGTTATTTTTCTCATGTTCTTGAATTTTTATATACACATGATATATCCCAGGATGAAATATTGAATGGTTTTTTCTCCATAACGACCATATGAGCTCACCCAATTTTTATGATTCTATTCCCCATGTTTTGTAGATTTGAATAACCTATAATGTCTTTAAAATTGTGTCAATTATTTTATGATTGTGAGGAAATATTTGCATTTTTAATAAAATATACTTCCTACAAATCTTATACATAAAGACACTACTTCATTTGTTTATTGGTTGGAGATATTATATGTGAAAATAATCTGTAATATATTACAATGGTGTAAAATAATGATATATTTTTCTTCATTAATCTCACCCAGTGAGAATGCAAGTATGTAATTCATGGTTATTCTATAAATACGTAGTAATGTGTATCCAAGTTACCTGAGTTGGTATCAAATCCTAGTTTTTTTATTTTATGGGTTGGCCAAGTTAATTTTGAGGATTAGGATGACATAAATTTGGTGAAAACCCACGGTATATGTATTAATATAGGATAACATCCAAAAAAGTTTGTAATCTATTTAGTACGAGGTTTCGTAAAAAATAGAATTGGTTTAATAAAACCAACTAGTCGATAAATGATCTAAAATATTAGCCTATAGGGGTAAATACCTTGAAAAGGTTTGTTCATTATTGACTTAATCTTCATATGGAACAAAAAAAGTGTCCTAAATACTAATGTGGTTTGACACTCCTAATAGATATTATTTGGTTAATTCACATGATCTTTATGAACCATCATGAAGAATTTGAATATATTTACATTAGAAAATATGATTAAAAAGTATCATACATAACATATATTTAAATGTATAGACTCATAAGTTAAGGTATATATAAATTTATATGTGATTTTATGGATAATGTGTATGTTGAATTTTAAGGTAATAATTCCACACAATATTAGGGTTTATATTATTAAATAATCATTTATGATATTTTAGGGATAATTATTTTTGGGATATGGATAGGAACAATAAGATAATAATAATAAGGGTGAATTAAATTGAACTGAAAGAATATTATATTGAAATAATGGTTTCAAAGGAGAATGCATCATTAGATTGTTCTTTCATATTTATATTAGTTGTTAATCTTATTTTTATTAAATTATGTCATTAGAATTTCTGTTTTAGATTTTAGTCTTAAATAGGATCATTATATGTATATTGCTAAAGGTTTGAAACTAGAAACTTAAAAAACATATGAATAACTAAGGTGGCTTATTTTGAAAAAAAATTAGAATCTTAATTCTTGTTTATTATAATTTAATTAGGAAAATTTATTCTTTATTTTTACCGATGATAGTGTATAAGAAATTATGTCTTCTGTATTTTCTATCTTATAAAAATATTTACAAAAATTTACTAGTAAATAGTAATTAGAATTTTGAGGACCTAATTCACCTAATGTGGGATAATGAATCCCATATATATTTAAATATTTTTTCATTAAATAAATATTATGGTTAACAACATGATTCACATTGTACACAGAACTAATATAATTATTGATATATATTAATAATAATAAATTATTTGTTCTAAATATAATCATTATAATGTTTCTATTAACACAATGGGAGTGAATAGTGGTAAGAATATTATGAAATATACGTTAAAATAAAAATAAATTTCATTTTAAATAATAATCCAATGATAAACATGAATTATTATCTCCAAATAATTATTAAAATAAATTTTATGAGTTTAGAATATTATTTTATAATTGTAAAAAAAAACATTTAGTAAAATTTATTGATATTGTGTACTATAAAATATAGTTACAATAATATAATAGTTTTTAATAAAAATTAAATAAAAATATTTTATTCTTATAAGTTATATTTTTCTTAAAATTGATTTATGTGTTATGTTCACTTAAAAAAATCATTTTTATGAAATCTAGAAGTTGAATGGGATAAAAATATTTCTATATTTTTAATTATCATTTTCATATTAGTAAATAATTGAAATTTAATTTCTGGGCATATAATTTGGTTTTATTCTCACGTTATTATGTATTTATGATAAAAAAATTGAGTTCCTAATGATTTAATTAGAGTTATTATAAAATAAAGTGGTATTGATTATTGGAGGATCATGATGAATTGTTATTATAATCCTGATAATTTTATTATTAATATCTAATCGAAGAAATTCATTGGAGATATAGGGAATTAGTGATGTTTGAAGTATATTAGGCACCACCAAATGGAATGTACAGTGCCACTGTCCAGCTGGTGGTGTGGTTAGTATCCTCTCAACATCACAGAGTCCTCAATCAAGCCAATTGAGGCATGAGGAGTTAGTTATACCATAAGTGGATCACAATCTAGCTAGGGGGATCATCTAAGTAGAAAGAGGTTTTGATTAAAAACCTTATAAGGTTTGTAAAATGATATTAGAAAAATTAATTTTTCTCATTAAATCCCCATATCATCCTATTTCTCCTCAATAACCTAAGAAGGATATAAATATGCCCCTTTGGAGTCAGGGAAACTTTCCTTCTCAACCAAAATAATGATTTAAAGGTACTATAATCTTTAAGTTTATAATGATCTCCAATTTTATCTAAATTCAAAAAGTGTCCCATCTTTTTAAATCTAAACACCACACTTATAAATCTATCTCATTTCTTCAAAGAGATTATTAATATTTATTTGAGAGAAAAGAGACTAAGAAAAAACCATATTTCTTCATGTATTCTCAGAATTGTTTTTAATCTTCCTCCAATTTTAGTGTATACTAACTCTTAAATTGAAAAAGATAGTTTTCTTAATAGAACCACATAGAGTGATTGGATTACTTATCTTAATGTTTATATCTACAACCATTAAAAACATAGGGAAAATTATATTCTAGTTTCTAGAAATGATGAACTAATCAAAAATGGATTCTTAGTATCATGAAAATAGGTAAATCCAAGGGAAAAATAAATTATTTTGGACCCACAACAAACTTTAGTGAAATATTCCAAATGATGGAGGGTATCAATTTTTGAAACCATTTTTTATTTCCCCACACCACCTTGATTATTCCCCTTCCCTAACTAATATTGACTGAACTTGTATGTAAGGTCACTCTTTGGTTTAGATTTCTAATGATTATCTGATTTATTAGTTTACTTATATCTGGATTATTCAAGTAAGTTCAATGATTATCAGTCCACACACGCTATGTGTCATCTTATAAAATAGAATAAATTCATTCACACATGGAGCTCGAAATTCACATGGTCCACCTGCACTAGAAATCGTTAAAGGATAACACAAAAATTTTGCGTTTCTGTGCAAAATCAACTAATATAATTTAAAATGTTGATTTAGGCTAGGCCACTCTTATACCTTGAGTAATTCCCCATCTAATAATTTGGGTCAGATAACTACCGCTCAATGGTTAATCCCATTATCCTATCCATTTCGTAATTGCATAAAGAGGAATATGTATTTATAACACAATAAAAATAATAACTTCACTACTTAAAATTTTATAAACATTATAGTCCTCATTGATTTTGAAATTGCTATTTTTTAAACATACTTTTGAAAAACCCCATCCTAGAAACTTGAATTTACTTATTGAGTATGCCTTCCTATAATACCAAAATCCTTTATCAAGGTCTTTAATGAGTGACGAAATTTAATATTATTTTGGATTTATGTGAATTTACAATATTTTATTGTACACAACACTTCAATATTTTTTCAAAATATTTAAATTTCACATAACTCATTTATTTTTTAAATAATTAGTTGTATCAAAGGACACTATAGTTTCTATAAACTTTTTTTCATTTTGTAAAAATACTAAAATTGATAAGAATTTAGATTTTTCATAAGTATCTATTAGTCTTATAGAAATGATTTCATTCATCAGGAAACATATGTTAACATTACTGTTTCACAAGAGATATTTTTTTCCTAAAAAATATTATTGCATGAATATATTCATGAAACTCAATTTGAAAAACTAATAGAAACCATTCTTCACATGGATTTTTTTTCATTACTACTCAGTGTAAGAAAAAAAATCAGAAAGAAACAACTTTATTTGATCTTTAAATCATAAAAAATTCTAGTTTCTTTTCAATAGGCTGGAAACTACCTATTTAAAAAAACTCTTGGCCATTCGCGCAAAAAAAATCATGCCAATGACATTGTACACTACCTTTATAGCTTCTTAAACATCAACTAGTTTTCATCAAATTTATCACAAAATTCACCATTTCCTTTTGAAAATATATATAAGTCATGGGTTCATATAACTCTTCCTTTCACACAATTTTTTCTTCATAATCACAAAAAAGAAACAAAACATCATCCATTTTTATATTTTGATAAAGAAACATAAAATGAACACTTACATGAAAATTCATGAAATAATTCATACAATTCTTTCATCATTTTATCAATCGAGATAAACTATTTTATTTTCAATATGTTCATGAGATGAATCATGAAAATATGTTTTCATATCATCTGAATTTTATGTGTCTTTTTCCTTTTCACCATTTTCCGATGACAAATTAAAAAAATAATGTCCCATGATTTTTATACATAAATATCACAAAATTCTAGATGAATATTCAATAAAATTAATAAAAACATTACAAGGACCATATTATATTAATTTATTTTTAGAATATAAATAAAATATTATTATTTAGTGAACTATATTGAACATATCATACAAATATGTTCCCACATAATACTACTCTTATTCATACCCTACCTAAACCCATATTCATATCATGGGGAATGAAACATATGAAAGGGTGAGAATATTTTTTTAGTATGTTTAAATTAAATAGTATTTAACATATGATCAAATGAGAGAACAATATAATCATAACCTTTTATTATCATGAACATATCCTACAACTTCCATACACAATCATTCCTTGATTATAAATATGATTTAAGAATTAAAAAATTGACATTTGAGATAACATTTTCCATAAGAGTGATAAATCATCAATAATAAATCATGAACCATAAGATCATGCCATAAAATTATAGAGCCATAAAATATATTGAGAACCATTTCATATTACATGGTTACCTACCGCGACCATCAATATAGTGTATCGAGACTAATCATTTATTTCCCATTATGGACTAGTATTCCCCTGTTTCCCATAGTGGATTATCCCCCACCTATTTCCAATTGAAGATCAATCCAATCAACATGTTTCCCATCATTATCTCATGAGATATAAATATTTACCCAATCCCATGGAAGGTTATATAGGTCCCACCATTCTCATAATGAAAACCAAAATTATTTGTGAAAAAATATCATAAAACAGTCATCATATAATTAAATCATTAAATATGTAAATAAAATGAGATTCATACACATTTCGTCAATTCCCCATAACATATCCCATCAGAATTAAATGGTTTTCATAAAAGAAATAATCATTATAAAAATTTTCCATACAGAGAAATAATAATGATGGTATCATTCAAGCTTATCACTTGTAAGGCATTTATAACATCAGAGTATGTCATCATTAGATAGAAGATGATTTTGAGAGGTAATATTGTATATTCCATGAGAAAAATAACTCTTCTTTAAAAATAACATTTTTAATGTTACAAAATCATAAAATATTGTGAAAATATTTTTCATTTAAAGCATTCATGACATTATATAATTGAATCTTTAATGATCATTAAGAAAACATCCTAAGTAAAACATCATTTCATATTTGAAAATATATTTAAAAAAAAATAATAAGATAATTTGGAAACAATTTTATTTTAAATACAATTTTATTTTTATAATTTAATATTTAAAAAATTTATTGGTTTTGATGTCATGAATTTCTATTCATTCCATAGCCTTTCTTTTTTTCACATTTTTATTAAAAGTCAAACATTCATTTTTTGGAAAATGAAATAAAGATTAATTTCAAAGTAATTTGTAAAAAATAAAAACATGGGTAATAATATCTTTATAAAAACCTTTTCAAAATTTTATTTTTTTGAACACATTTTTATAAAACATGGATATGGAAGACAAAAACAGTTTTCCACCAAAGAGATAAATAAGAATAATTTTTATTAGAAACATTATTTTAAAATATTTGGTTCATATTAATAGGAATATAAAAATAAAACAAGTTTTATCATTAAATAACCAATTTTGAATAAATTTGATTTGTTTTTCTGAGAAATGAATAATTTTTGTTCATCATGATATGATTAAACATAAAAAATCTTAATAAATAATGAGATATTTCATAAGACCCTTATAACATTGTTAAATTTGAATCATAAATCCCGTAAATGAATAAAATAAAATGAATCTTTAAATATTATGATTATAATTAAATAAATAAATTTAAATTTTAAATGGGTTGTATATAAACCTCATTAAATAAGATAGGTGCATAACATAACATATATATTAATGATGGAAAATTGTGAAAAAAACAACTTACCAAAATTGTATCTTTTGATCAGTAAACCAAATGAATGAGTTATAATAAAATTGGTTTGAAAATGACAATAAATATCAATAGAAGGATCATAAAATAATCTTATAGTTAGTATATATACCAAATAAATTAACCAGGTCGTGAATTTTGAATGTTTATCATAGAAGAAAAAAAGTGACATATAAATCAATAACCATATATATCGACTTCCATAACTTCATGTATAATAAATATAATTTTACTATTCACCGATTACATAAATATAAAAATATATATCATACCTTATATTATATAATCACGACCTTTTATTACCCATTTATTAACAATTATTAGTTAAAATCACAGTTCAGGTAATAACTACATAGTTCTTCATCTATGTTTTGAATTTTTATTTTAAGTATTATTAAGTTTGTCATGGTTAAATTATATATATAATGATAATAATGATATAAAAATCATATATATATTTTATTATATATTTATTTTTATGATTCCATAAATGTTAGAGATAGCATATGAAATACAACATTCATGGAGATGGTAGGTCATACATATGCATTAAACCGATTTCAATTTGCTCAATTGATAAATTGGAGAAATTTAAATAATATATTAAATATATAGAATAATTTTTATATCATATATATCAAATATATTCATGAAATTTACCCTAATTATATTTTATTGAGAGAGTTAGTGAAAAATGAATCACATCACTTCGCTAGGCGATAGTCTGTTATAAACAACAATATAGTTATTTTATCCATCATGGAATGGAATTTAAGAATTAATAAGTGATATAATAACTCTATAAATATAATAATATTTTAAATATCATGTTTTTATTTCACATCAATCATTATATCCCTTTGTGATAGGTGGTGATGGAAGACAAACTACATCGGTTCGCAAGGCTGTTGTCTTTCATACACACGATTTGCGATTTTGTTTTCCATTTGATAGAAGAGGATATGGATATAGGTTATTAAATAATCATAAAAATCTATTATTATATTATTAATAATGGTGTTATTATATTGGAACTAATTTTAAATTATTGGAGGTGGTAATAGAAGATTTGATAAACAATAGTTTAGTGAAGACAATTACCTTTACATAGAATAACGACCTTTTTATATCTCATTAATGAACCAAGGGATGGTATTTTTGGATTTAAATTAGATATATAAAATTTATAGGTATTTTAGGTATTTATTTCAGTAGAATTTTGTTGTGATAAATGGATAATGATGTGTGAATAATTGATTGGAAGATGAAATCTTTTATAATTGTGGGGACTTGTATATTTTGTAAACACGTAATCATATTCAATAATAGGAAATAAAACTACCCTAAAGTGCCTATAAAATTAAATATTAATGTATTTTATTGAATATATGGTCTATCCAAACCATCACCTAAAAAATAACACATGTTTTAAACATGTTGTTTCATAACATCTTTGTTTCGATAATTTTAACATTTTATATTTCACTACAGTAAGTAGTTTTTTTACCTAGGTATGTTATTTTTTGATACTGGAAATAAATGGACCTAATTATATATTTTTTACTAACTTTATCTAAATAATAAATCCATTTTTTATGATACCTATGTGCATGTAAAATTAATTTTTTAAAAAGTGCATATAATGCCTGTTTTGACATAGTGAAATGTGTTTCTTGCACTTTTCTGTGGAATTGAAGATGAAAACAAAACATAGTCACCAAAATGAATATTCTGAGTATAAATATGTTTTTATTATTTAATTAGAAGAATATAATTCCATGTGTTGTGATGAAAAGCGTCATCCGATATGCTTAAAATGTTTACGGTGTGAATCTCCATTATTTGATGGGGATCATCAATGGTAGTTAGGGAAGTGAAAATGATCCCAAGTAGGGGATAAGGGTAATAGGCCCTATGGTATGGAACAACAGATTCACTCAAGTGATCCACCCATGTATCCCCAAGTATAGTAGGCTTGTATGTAACCTACACAAAACCCCGTGTGACCGAACTGTTTGCAACACCTACTTCTGACACCTATTTGGGGTGATACTTTCTCCCAGGGTCCTATATTTTCATATAAATAGGACCCTGAGGTCTTCATTTGGATAGAAGACATCTCCCAATGTCCATCCAATGCTATGTTTTACCTTGTTCTTCTCTCATGCCATCCGTGAAATTCATGGTACTTCTCTAACACCAGAAGAAGAGGTAATTAAAGGGGAATAGGGAAACTAAAGTGCTCACAGGGATTCAAATAAATAGCACAAGCACAATGAATTTTCCCAAACCCTAAATCATGGAGTCTATCATGGGGTTCCCTTTATGAAATAGGGTCCTATACAACTTACATTGGGTAACACATGATGAGAGCCTTGAAGGGTTGAGTAAGGTGTAACCCAAGTGTAGTCACCTAGGTGGCCCGTCACCCAATTTTCTAAGAATTGGACCATGCCTTCTTACACAGAGTCCCTCTTGCATGAGCCTCATTGGTTCACCCTAATCCTTATCTTGCATGATCAATTCATGAGTCCTTAAAATCCATCCATGGTAGGTCCTCTCTTTTTTTGGATCTCTTGCATAAAATGGACCATGTTGAATCTTCCACCATGACCTCCGTACTTGAGAAACCATAGTGAGTGTCACACCAGTGTTCCCTGCACATGGGATTTTATTCCTGTGGTTAGAGGATTATCACATAGGTCTAATTGACCAATCAGGTTCATTATTGTGTGTGTGGGTTTGCATCACTTTGGTCATGAGGAACTATAACATAGGGAAAGTGTCTATGATTTCCCAGTCTTGGAGAGTAGGAGTTGGACTATGTCCAACCCTTCTCGTATCTGAGACCTAGAGCCTCCATTCCCAGCAGGGAGGATGTGAATTTCATTATATTTTCTATATAATATGTAATTAGATTCCTATCCCACTGTAGAACCAATTTTAAGGAATCCCTCATAGAGTAATCCCCTAGATGTTCTTATAAGAGGTTTTAGTCTTTCTTCTCTCTATTTCAGTATCTTTAAACGCCATTCCATAATTGGGGTGAAGTGATGAGAGGGATGTGTCGTAAACCATGCCTCATCCATCGTCATCCTCCCCCTCCCCAACTAGAGTATATGGAAAAGTGTAAGTATTATTATATACTTTACATCTTCTTATTTCTCACATAGATCGTGTCTCACAATGGATTACGGGTTAATGGTGATCCTGACACCTACATGATCCATGAGATGTATTGAACAACAAGAAATAAAATTCCTTAAAACCAAGATACATATGAAGACCATATAGGGCCTGGGATCAATGGGTATCCTCCTTAGGTGTAATCCCTAATTATAGTTCATTTAATCTAGGAATCATCCTCAGGAGTATGCATGGAGTTAATCCCCATAAACAACCATGATTTAAGACATTCCTTATTGTACCCTATTAAGGGGAATCCTCCTTATGAATAAGTTCCAAATCAATAAACTCAAAGGGCCATAATCCCCTGTGAGACATACCATTGGGGGCCTCCCTGGGAGGAGGTGCTAACCATAGAACTACATGGGATTTTTTCCTATCTAAATGGGACACATTGGAATCCCCCCCTAAGGTTCAAACCCCAATATATAATCCACCATGTTCTCTCTATGACATATTTTCGTTAGGGTAAAAATTAATGTTTATAATCTATGATTCTCAAGTTCCCTAGGTTTCTTTGGCAGAAGTACCACACCGAAAATTGACTAGTAACCTTCCACCGAGATTCCCTAGACACATGATGTCAAACTGTATGGTTATGTCCTTATCCAATGACCTTAAAAGGTATTCTGTTATCCATTAAGTGTTAGTTAACTATGTGGGTTTTGATTCATTTCACACAGATATGTTATATACTGATTCATTGGTTAGATCCCAACAATAAAATGCTCTAGTCTCCTAGGATGATAATAAACTCTAGAGTAACCGCTATCTCCTTAGATGATGATAATTCCTAGAGTTCCCCACGATGTGTCTAGTCAACGAACAGCATCCTCATAACAACGAAATAATTTATAAGTAGTGCATTAGAGGATAACATTGATGGAGAACATCAGATACATGAAGATATATCCATTGATGATGTACTCATGATACATACAAATAATTCTATGTTCCATACAAGATAATAACAGATTTCAAATTCTTGGTTAATTTACATCATACTTGGTAATTATAAAAAGCATTTATGAACATGTCTTAAATCAATAAGGGTTTCCAAATGTAGGAAATAATACACACTAATATTGTGTGATGAGGCCAACCTCCCATCCTCTTGACCAATTTGAGTTCTTAAGCATCATTGGAGAAACCTCCCAGTGAACACATACGTTTGAAAAGTAGGTCCCCTTAGGTAAAAGACCATTGGTTGTTTATAGTTCTACAAATAAATCCATCGAAATCCATTCAAAAATATTAATCCCTAACCTGATTCCCCATTTCTAATGGAATTAGAAAAATAGTGAACCCGGTGTTAATCATTAATTAAGATTATAGTTTTTAAAAACCTATTAGGTCCCTTTAATTTGATAAGGGAAGTATAGAAATGAAAATTAATCAAGAACATGTTCATTAAATTGAGATTCTGCATTAATGGAGTTTCAGGTTTGTGTTTTTCAAATATATAGTTACAAACTATCAAAACACACCTTAATCCAATAGGGGAATTCATGCTCCCCCAGTGAACTCCTTAGCTATTGCACACACTGGGTCTTCACCCACATAGAGGACTCCTTCACCAACCCAACATCTTTAAAGGTGGGTATCAAACTAACTTGTCAATTATTACCCTTAGAATCATACAATTCTAACCTTGAATGCTACCCGATAGACCCCCACCCCCCATCTCAACCATCACCACTAATCGTCAGGTCAATGACAAATGATGGTCCTGAGGCAGATGATTCCAACTACCATCTTCAACCATTTGAGGAGCCTATCCCCAGAAAGTGAAAACTAGTCCCTCTCATATCTCATGGAGGTCAATCAATAGGCCACATATAACCTTGTCCATGAGACACATAGGTCCTTCTCAAGGGATCCTACCAACAATATCCACCACCAATTCCATGCGACGGTAACCCCTCAGCATGATGAGGGTGTAATTATCAGTCAATTAGCCCAGGTCCTTCAGACCCAGGCACCCAAGATAGCCCATTGAGGAAGAAAACCGAAAACAAGGGAGTAAGTTCATAGCTCTTACCCCTATAGAGAAGACCAAAAACTCAACATGTTGGTAAATTGTGAACATGAACATACAATCATTCGCCATTATTCATCTGGCCTCTTGACTCATCTGGAGGCACCCAAAGTAGCCTACTATTCAAATAATGTAGCATATCCTAAAAAGGAACAAACACCTGCCTGTACCCACCAAGAATTACATAAGAATCATGTAAAGACCCGTAAAATTCAAGGAAAATTTTTTCTTAATTTTCTTTAGAATTTTACAAGAGCGCGGTTTCAGACTGCACCTGATTCCGAGGCCCGGAGTGCCCGGAATTAATTTCCGAAGTTTGGCTCGGGTACGTTCAGTGAACGAACGAGCGGGAATTCCTAACTTTTGATCCGGTGCTTGGAATTGAAATCCGAGGGCACCGATGAACTCGCAGCGCCGATATTCGCTTAAAGAGACCTTTTCGGGAGTTGCGTTCGTTGCGAGTTGAAATTTAGTTTTGGGGTTTTCAGTTGAGTTAAAAAAAATTTGTGTAAGACAAATTTTATTTTAACTTATTAAAAACCTACCAAAGGAGGTTGGAAGTGGGACCCACACCCACTTAACCTCCCTTGGGAGGATTAAGTGTGGTGGGGCCCACACGAACCCCTATTTCTTTTCAAATTCCCTAACCCCTCTAAACCCCCTCTTAATTACGTAACTCTTCCCTACTTTATTTCTTGCCAACCTATCTCTTCATTTAATTTTGTCAACTCTAGATTTAATTAATGAATTGAATTCAACTTTTGAATTTTTGAAAGGTTGGCAAAGTGAAAATAAAATAAGGTGTAGCTTATTTTATTTTGGGTTGATCGTTTGTCTTCTTGAGAGGTGGAGAGCTCCTCTTCTTCTTCTTCAAACTCAATGAAGAACGCGAAGAACGTCGTTCTTCAACGAAGAACTTCTCCGCCGAAGAACACGATCCGTCCGCGACGCCGTATCCGCGACGCGACGTACTTCTTCTGCGTCATCTCTTCCGCGACGGTTTTCCGCGACGAACACCATCGACAATGACTCTTCCTCCGACGTCAAAGGAATCGACACAGATATTCCACGACTCCGTCAACGTGCGACTATCGAGGTAGGGGTTCTTGAGTTCGTTTTTTTCCTTTTTATTTGACTTTCCTCAAGACTTGACGTAGAACGCTCAAGTTCCGACGAAGAACGCCGCTCCGCTCTTCTTCGTCTTCGGTGTCAACGAGAGAGAACACCGCATCTTCCTCGGACAACCTTCGTCGGCGTACAAGGTTTCGCCAATGACGTGCCTCTTCGGACGCGCCTCTTCGTCGTTGAATTTGACGAACGGCGACCGCGTCGCCCGACCTCCGCGACGTCGTCTTCCGCGGAACGTAGAACGATCTTCGAACCTTATACCAAGGTAGGGGTTGTTGGTTTCATTTTGGTTTCCTTATTTCCTTTTCTTGCTCGTGGATCGCATGTCTACGTGAGACATTTAAATATTTTATTTAAGTGTTTTTGTTAACGCGAGGGGGGCCGGACCGCACGAACACGGCCGAACCCCCCTCCAACGTTCATGTTTATTCATGCGGGTGGAAGCAAGTAGCGTGGTGCCGTCGCACCACGCGGATGATCGTACAATTAATTTACGCGGCGCCGTCGCGCCACGCCGAGGAAAAATCTTCAAGAACGCGACGCCGTCGCGCCGCGTTGAAAAGAATCAAAGCACGGCGAAGGGGCGCGGTGCCGACGCACCGCGCCGGATGACGAACGCCGCGGCCGGTTCCGGGCCGCGGCGGGACGAGGAGACCGCGGCCGGTTCCGGGCCGCGGCGGAAGGGAAGACCGGCGGCCGGCCCGCCGGCGTCGGAAGCCGAAGAGGGGACCGGAAATTCCGGTCCTGTTGGAGAAAACCGGCCGGCCAGCTGGCCGGCCGGATACCGTTAAACCAGGGAATTAATTCCCCGGCCAGCTGGCTAAACCCCCCCTCTTAAAGAGGGGGGCGGTTTTATTTTAAAGGGAGGGGGCCGGCTGCCCCCTCGGTTCCGCACCAACAGGCCCCCCCACGTGAGGGGGGGCTTCTTTAAAAAAATTGGGGCGCGGCCCCTTTGTGCCGCGCCGCCCCTCAAGAAAACGCGGGGCTTAGCCCCGCGTGCCACCCACGTGCGGCGCCAAGCGCCGCCGCCGCGGCCCGCCGCCGCCGCCACCACGGCCCGCCGCCGCCGCCACCGCGGCCCGCCGCCGCCACCGCGGCCCGCCGCCGCCACCGCGGCCCGCCGCCGCCGCCGCCGCCGCGCCGCCCGCCGCTGCCGCCGCCGCGCCGCCCGCCGCCGCCGCCCGCCGCCGCCGCCGCCGCGCCGCCCGCCGCCGCCGCCCGCCGCCGCCGTCCGCCGCCGCCGGCCGCTGCCGCCGGCCCCCGCGCCGCCCAGGGGGGGGTCGGGCCGGGTCGGCCCGGACCCGGACCCCCCCGTTTCGTACCAGATTTGGTTTTTAGCCCATAACTTGAGCCTCGGACCTCCGAATGACGAACCGTCTGCGGCAACGTGATCCTTGGATCGAGACGGTCATTTCGGTAAATCGCACTCAAGGTTTCGGATTACTTTGAGTTCGGCCGGGTTGGTTCGTTCACGGAACCAATCGGGCCTTCGGAGCGGAAACGCTCATATCTTGAGCCACGAACGTCCGATTGACGCGCCGTCAGTCGCGTTGCGTTCCTCTTAATGAGACAGATCTTTTGACATACTCCGCCCGAGTTTTGGATGCAGTCGGAGTATGGCCGGGTTGGATTGTACCCGAAATCCAACCGGGCCCCTGAAACGGGAAAGCTGATATCTTCCAGACCGGACGTCCGTTTGACGAACCGTCAGCGGCGTTGGTGTTTACGTTTAGTAACGGTCCCTATGAGTATACCCTATGGGAGTTTGGGGTACAGTTGAGATACGGCCGGGTTTGGTTCGCACTCGAAACCAACCGGGCCCCTGGGACGAAAAGGCTAATAACTCACAGACCGGGCGTCCGATCGACGTGCCGTCTGTTGCGTTGAGACCCCTGTGACGAAACGGACTTTTGAGATACTTCTATGCGGGACTTTGTGATACTTGGAGTATCGACCAGTAGCTCGTGGAGCGGACCCTCCCGGAGACGAGCGTGCAATGTACGGAGACCGTGTAGCTGGCTGAGACCTGACGACTGCTTGACCGACTCGACTTGGAGTGAGTCGACTAGCCCAGTGGACAGAGCACTACTTTCTGAGGTGCAGATCCATGGCGGACGGAGCACTACCTGTGTGACAGTGCAGACCTGCGGTGCTCGTCCGGAGAGTACCTCAGCAGGCTACTAGGGGGTGTGCACTACGGAGTTTGGGTGACATACCTCGGCGGGAAGCACTACTGTGTTTGGGTGGCTGGCCCGCAGTACTCGACAGGAGGAGTACTTCAGCAGTCTTAGGTTAGTGAGCAGTACCTCGGAGTCGTGACAGGACCACTGCACACTCCAGAGACGGAGCTCTTCAGCAGTTATGGTTTCGATAATGAAAATCCTGGTTTGAGCTGAGACTTTTGACCTTGTGTTTACCTCATGATTGAGATGGGTCACTTGCTAACTTTGGTATATGTATGGGCATATACCTGGGTAGTGGTTATCCGTCGTTCTCACAATCCTTGTGTTTCCTCATGATTGAGATGGGTTACTTGATAACTTAGGTATATGTATGGGCATATACCTAAGTAGAGTTTATCTGTTGAGATCTTCTTGTGTTTATCCTTGTTGGTTTTAGTGAGACCTTGAGGGTCTCGGGGTCCCTAATGAGTATCGTTATACTCACCCCTGCACGGGCTATGCCCGCACCTCGTTGTGTTGGTTGCAGACGACAGACAGTGCTGACAGAAGCCGAAGGTTCGAGGACTGGACGGTACCTGGAGGTGGACTATACGACGAGGCGGTACCCGGAGGTGGACCACTGGGCGGGACATACTCGGAGCGGATGGCGGGACCCGAGGAGCAGAGGAGCTATCTGTACCCACCCTTCAGGTGGGATTTCCAGTGGACATCTCAGCGTAGCAGCTTTACTTTTCAGTCGCTGTTTTCCCCTTTCGAGTTGTACTTTACAGTTGGGCTTGTATTTCCGGCCCCTTTTTACTTTTCAGCTCTTCTTTTGTACTTAGTGTTTTACTTCCGCTTGCTTACTCTGTGGTGTTTGTTTACTTTACAAAGGCAATGCCTTCCCTTTTTCTGGGATTTACGCCTTGGTGCTAGTCGCCAGCCCCTGGCCTATGGAAGGCGGGCTTGGGGTAGTCACGACACGGACCCCGAGGGCGGGTCGTGACAAATTGGTATCAAAGGTGGTCGGTTCTACCGCAGACTCTGATCTTTCTTTCTGTGAAGCAATAGTGTTAAGGGTACCGAGTGTGGTTTTCAGTTCAGGGAGTCCAGTGTTGGTGCGGGCGGCCGACGTATCCATACACCAGGACCCTGACAACTGATTTCCGACTTTGTGCATGAAAACACTGATTGCGTGTGTGTTTTCAAAAGTTTTTTTTTTCCCTTAAAACAGCTCAAACCAGGTCAGCTCACCAGGTATAATCGTTTGATCGTGTTACGTTGTTTCTTTCAGGATGGCCCCATGACGGCAGCCAGCTAGGGTTCCGAGAATCGAACGTGACGACAGCCCACCGAGCGACGAGGCCTCGGTGCAGGGCCCTTTGTCAGCAGTGGCACCGGCGGTAGCTCTACCCGCCGAGCCCCCGATGCTTCCAGCAGCAGCCGCTGATGATGCACGTCGCCTCAGCGCACTGCATGAGTTTCAGCGCCAGCGACCGCCCAGGTTTCGCGGGGAGACGGATCCCCAATCTGCAGAGGACTGGCTGGAGGCAGTGGTACGAGTGTTTAGGCTAGTGAGGACACCAGCAGACCTCATGACGATCCTCGCTGCGAGCCTACTACACGCAGCAGCAGGTAGGTGGTGGAGCCACTTGTTTCAGTTTTGCGATGAGATGAACTTCGCATGGGAAGACTTCGAGACCTTCTTCAGGGTGGAGTTTGTGCCAGTATCTCTACACCCCGAGCGTGTACAGGAGATTCTGCCTTTGCCGCGTGTTTTTCGATCAGAAGCCGAGTCATCTGTGGGCAGTAGACAAATGATGCAGAGGTCCAGGAAGACCAGACCAGCAGTTGGGCGATCTCGGGTTTTAGGACCGGTGGTGCAGGGCACCCGGAGTGGGAACAGAGCTAGTCGTGCAAGGAGCAGGTTGTGTTACTCATGCCGCGGAAAGGGTCACCTGGCTCGTGACTGCCCGACCCGCCATGCGGAGGAGCAGCAGACGGTTGAGGAACCACCTAGGCGGACGAGGCAGAGGAGCTGGCCGAGCAGCAGGTGGTGGACGACGCTTTGAGGCTCTGCCACCACCACCACCAGGAGGTCCACCCCGACCACAGGGAGTAGGTGAACATGCGAGAGCACAGCTTCAGGCAGCTGAAGCTTATGATCATGGAGCTCTGGGAGCAGGTGGACAGGGAAGGAACTAGTGGATACGTCTTTTGTACTTCTAGTTCCATGTTGATGTTGCTTTTGTGTAGCGTCTTGTATTATGAGCTGCAATAATAAAAGACGCATCCTTTGTGATGTTTTCTTTCCTGTCCTCTTTTGTGATGTTACTAAGAGGTTCCAGTTGACTATTGACTTGACCCTCACTTGTGAGACATCTACTGGAGGAGACCCAGTTACCACACACTGATGCCGACAGTGTGACTCAACCCTTGGAGGCGAGAGTAACGGTTGGATCTCTTAGTAGTAGCGTCGAGGCCTTACGACGTCATCCTTGGTATGGATTAGTATCATCCATGTTAGGATTGACTGTTTTAGGCAAAGAATGTGGTTCATCCAGGGGATGAGACCAGGTTTCTCTTATCGGCAAAGAAGAAATCTCGCAGCTCTTGTGGGACCAGAGATGGTCCGGGCCACGTCAGAGGAGGTACATGTCATCCAGGAGCGGATGAGGACAACACAGAGCCGGCAGAAGTCATACGCTGACAGGAGGCGGAGGCCACTAGAGTTCGAGGATGGTGACCACGTCTTCTTGCGGGTATCACCTCGACGTGGTATTCGGAGATTTGGCCGAGGCGACAAGTTATCTCCGCGCTTCATCGGACCCTTCCAGGTCCTCAGCAGAGTTGGTGAGGTGGCTTATCGCCTGGCTCTACCACCTCAGTTGCACCGGGTGCACGACGTCTTCCACGTATCTCAGCTGAGGAGATACGTGCACGACCCGACGCACATCCTTGATCATGGGGAGCTTGACGTTGACAATGGGGCGACTTTTACGGAGGTTCCGGTGGAGATAGAGGATCGACAGGAGCGGGTCCTACTTGGGCAATCGATTCCTCTTGTGCGCAACAGATGGCGGCACGGGAATCTCCAGGAGAGCACATGGGAGCGGGAGGCTCAGATGCGTGCTCAGTACCCTCTTTTGTTTCCCTAGTTTTTCATGTAGCTTTACGGGGACGTAAAGCCCTGAGGTGGGAGTAATGTAAAGACCCGTAAAATTCAAGGAAAATTTTTTCTTAATTTTCTTTAGAATTTTACAAGAGCGCGGTTTCAGACGGCACCTGATTCCGAGGCACGGAGTGCCCGGAATTAATTTCCGAAGTTTGGCTCGGGTACGTTCAGTGAACGAACGAGCGGGAATTCCTAACTTTTGATCCGGTGCTCGGAATTGAAATCCGAGGGCACCGATGAACTCGCAGCGCCGATATTCGCTTAAAGAGACCTTTTCGGGAGTTGCGTTCGTTGCGAGTTGAAATTTAGTTTTGGGGTTTTCAGTTGAGTTAAATAAAATTTGTGTAAGACAAATTTTATTTTAACTTATTAAAAACCTACCAAAGGAGGTTGGAAGTGGGACCCACACCCACTTAACCTCCCTTGGGAGGATTAAGTGTGGTGGGGCCCACACGAACCCCTATTTCTTTTCAAATTCCCTAACCCCTCTAAACCCCCTCTTAATTACGTAACTCTTCCCTACTTTATTTCTTTCCAACCTATCTCTTCATTTAATTTTGTCAACTCTAGATTTAATTAATGAATTGAATTCAACTTTTGAATTTTTGAAAGGTTGGCAAAGTGAAAATAAAATAAGCTGTAGCTTATTTTATTTTGGGTTGATCGTTTGTCTTCTTGAGAGGTGGAGAGCTCCTCTTCTTCTTCTTCAAACTCAACGAAGAACGCGAAGAACGTCGTTCTTCAACGAAGAACTTCTCCGCCGAAGAACACGATCCGTCCGCGACGCCGTATCCGCGACGCGACGTACTTCTTCTGCATCATCTCTTCCGCGACGGTTTTCCGCGATGAACGCCATCGACAACGACTCTTCCTCCGACTTCAAAGGAATCGACACCGATATTCCACGACTCCGTCAACGTGCGACTATCAAGGTAGGGGTTCTTGAGTTCGTTTTTTTCCTTTTTATTTGACTTTCCTCAAGACTTGACGTAGAACGCTCAAGTTCCGACGAAGAACGCCGCTCTGCTCTTCTTCGTCTTCGGTGTCAACGAGAGAGAACACCGCATCTTCCTCGGACAACCTTCGTCGGCGTACAAGGTTTCGCCAACGACGTGCCTCTTCGGACGCACCTCTTCGTCGTTGAATTTGACGAACGACGACCGCGTCGCCCGACCTCCGCGACGTCGTCTTCCGCGGAACGTAGAACGATCTTCAAACCTTATACCAAGGTAGGGGTTGTTGGTTTCATTTTGGTTTCCTTATTTCCTTTTTTTGCTCGTGGATCGCATGTCTACGTGAGACATTTAAATATTTTATTTAAGTGTTTTTGTTAACGCGAGGGGGGCCGGACCGCACGAACACGGCCGAACCCCCCTCCAACGTTAATGTTTATTCATGCGGGTGGAAGCAAGTAGCGTGGTGCCGTCGCACCACGCGGATGATCGTACAATTAATTTACGCGGCGCCGTCGCGCCACGCCGAGGAAAAATCTTCAAGAACGCGACGTCGTCGCGCCGCGTTGAAAAGAATCAAAGCACGGCGAAGGGGCGCGGTGCCGACGCACCGCGCCGGATGACGAACGCCGCGGCCGGTTCCGGGCCGCGGCGGGACGAGGAGACCGCGGCCGGTTCCGGGCCGCGGCGGAAGGGAAGACCGGCGGCCGGCCCGCCGGCGTCGGAAGCCGAAGAGGGGACCGGAAATTCCGGTCCCGTTGGAGAAAACCGGCCGGCCAGCTGGCCGGCCGGATGCCGTTAAACCGGGGAATTAATTCCCCGGCCAGCTGGCTAAACCCCCCCTCTTAAAGAGGGGGGCAGTTTTATTTTAAAGGGAGGGGGCCGGCTGCCCCCTCGGTTCCGCACCAACAGGCCCCCCCACGTGAGGGGGGGCTTCTTTAAAAAAATTGGGGCGCGGCCCCTTTGTGCCGCGCCGCCCCTCAAGAAAACGCGGGGCTTAGCCCCGCGTGCCACCCACGTGCGGCGCCAAGCGCCGCCGCCGCCACCGCGGCCCGCCACCGCGGCCCGCCGCCGCCCCCGCGGCCCGCCGCCGCCGCCGCCGCGCCGCCCGCCGCCGCCGCGCCGCCCGCCGCCGCCGCCGCCGCGCCGCCCGCCGCCGCCGCCGCCCGCCGCCGCCGCCCGCCGCCGCCGCCCGCCGCCGCCGCCCGCCGCCGCCGTCCGCCGCCGCCGGCCGCTGTCGCCGGCCACCGCGTCGCCCAGGGGGGGGGGGGGGGTCGGGCCGGGTCGGCCCGGACCCGGACCCCCCTGTTTCGTACCAGATTTGGTTTTTAGCCCATAACTTGAGCCTCGGACCTCCGAATGACGAACCGTCTGCGGCAACGCGATCCTTGGATCGAGACGGTCGTTTCGGTAAATCTCACTCAAGGTTTCGGATTACTTTGAGTTCGGCCGGGTTGGTTCGTTCACGGAACCAACCGGGCCTTCGGAGCGGAAACGCTCATATCTTGAGCCACGAACGTCCGATTGACGCGCCGTCAGTCGCGTTGCGTTCCTCTTAATGAGACGGATCTTTTGACATACTCCGCCCGAGTTTTGGATGCAGTCGGAGTATGGCCGGGTTGGATTGTACCCGAAATCCAACCGGGCCCCTGAAACGGGAAAGCTGATATCTTCCAGACCGGACGTCCGTTTGACGAACCGTCAGCGGCGTTGGTGTTTACGTTTAGTAACGGTCCCTATGAGTATACCCTATGGGAGTTCGGGGTACAGTTGAGATACGGCCGGGTTTGGTTCGCACTCGAAACCAACCGGGCCCCTGGGACGAAAAGGCTAATAACTCACAGACCGGGCGTCCGATCGACGTGCCGTCTGTTGCGTTGAGACCCCTGTGACGAAACGGACTTTTGAGATACTTCTATGCGGGACTTTGTGATACTTGGAGTATCGACCAGTAGCTCGTGGAGCGGACCCTCCCGGAGACGAGCGTGCAATGTACGGAGACCGTGTAGCTGGCTGAGACCTGACGACTGCTTGACCGACTCGACTTGGAGTGAGTCGACTAGCCCAGTGGACGGAGCACTACTTTTTGAGGTGCAGACCCATGGCGGACGGAGCACTACCTGTGTGACAGTGCAGACCCGCGGTGCTCGTCCGGAGAGTACCTCAGCAGGCTACTAGGGGGTGTGCACTACGGAGTTTGGGTGACATACCTCGTCGGGAAGCACTACTGTGTTTGGGTGGCTGGCCCGCAGTACTCGACAGGAGGAGTACTTCAGCAGTCTTAGGTTAGTGAGCAGTACCTCGGAGTCGTGACAGGACCACTACACACTCCAGAGACGGAGCTCTTCAGCAGTTACGGTTTCGATAATGAAAATCCTGGTTTGAGCTGAGACTTTTGACCTTGTGTTTACCTCATGATTGAGATGGGTCACTTGCTAACTTTGGTATATGTATGGGCATATATCCGGGTAGTGGTTATCCGTCGTTCTCACAATCCTTGTGTTTCCTCATGATTGAGATGGGTTACTTGATAACTTAGGTATATGTATGGGCATATACCTAAGTAGAGTTTATCTGTTGAGATCTTCTTGTGTTTATCCTTGTTGGTTTTAGTGAGACCTTGAGGGTCTCGGGGTCCCTACTGAGTATCGTTATACTCACCCCTGCACGGGCTATGCCCGCACATCGTTGTGTTGGTTGCAGACGACGGACAGTGCTGACAGAAGCCGAAGGTTCGAGGACTGGACGGTACCTGGAGGTGGACTATACGACGAGGCGGTACCCGGAGGTGGACCACTGGGCGGGACATACTCGGAGCGGATGGCGGGACCCGAGGAGAAGAGGAGCTATCTGTACCCACCCTTCAGGTTGGATTTCCAGTGGACATCTCAGCGTAGCAGCTTTACTTTTCAGTCGCTGTTTTCCCCTTTCGAGTTGTACTTTACAGTTGGGCTTGTATTTCCGGCCCCTTTTTACTTTTCAGCTCTTCTTTTGTACTTAGTGTTTTACTTCCGCTTGCTTACTCTGTGGTGTTTGTTTACTTTACAAAGGCAATGCCTTCCTTTTTTCTGGGATTTACGCCTTGGTGCTAGTCGCCAGCCCCTGGCCTATGGAAGGCGGGCTAGGGGTAGTCACGGCACGGACCCCGAGGGCGGGTCATGACAAATCATCTAAAAGTATTTAAAGAATCCTAAAAACCAAATTTTATGGAATGTTTTGATAATATACACACACCTTATTGCATTTATCAAGCCCTCCATCTAGCTCATTTGGAAGAACCCAAAGAAGGATGTTAGAATGTACTGATGAAAAGTAGAAGGAATTCACAAATATCTTCCCCTAAATAAGAGTACTGTTAGTATTCACTAACAGTAAATATAGAATAGGTGAATTAAAATACACATACTCTATATGAAAAATGTTAATATATCCTCATTCTAGTAACTGAAATCACCAAGAATATCTTGGAAATGGGGAAAGGGAAGACACAAATACAATCCCATATCCTATATACTTAGTAAGAGATCATAACAAAAATGATAATAGTTATTAAGGTACCGATAGATAAATTTTTCCCCACAAATGGGGTGGATCAATGTCATAACTCCCCAAAGTAGAAACATGCATCTTCTCTCATCTGGGAGGGTTATAGGGAAATCAAACCCATATTATATAGAAAACTGGTTCGGTAACACACAACCTGTCCAATAAGAGGTAATTGGCATATTCTATTGACCACTATTAGACATGCACAAAATCATTCCCATTATAACCAATTCTCCTAGAAAGTGACGAAATCTATCATAAAAAGGCATATAAGAGGAACCCTCATCAAACAGTATTGGAAATGTAAGATCCGATATACAATTATTCTTTTCTTAATGTTAGAGTTATTGATGACCTCTGACTCTTATCTATCGCATCTCAAGATCCTATCCCCCCCATGTTACCAAATAATGGGAGCATATATTTTAGTTATAAAGGCCCTCATCAAAAAAATCATAGTGAAATATTTCATCATAAAAACAATCCAGTCTATCTCAAGATCCTACCTCTTGATGAGATACACACAAACCCTCAGTGAAGATAGAATACCAAGGAGAAAGTTGGTCTTTCTCTTGATGTAATCAACCATTGGGGTCCTCCCCATGGTGACATTCTTTATGAAATTTATCTCTAAATAATTTTTATTTATTATTAATAGAATTATCCAATTATAAATGTAGTGATGAGAAATCCCTCTTATCACGATGTACTTGAAAATAGAAGGCCTGTCATGTATGATGCCTTATCCCTGGAAGGTGAAATCCTTTCTCAACCTGAAGAGAACCCATGGTGATTCTCAATCTGTGACCATACATTGAATTATTTTTATCCCAATATAGTATAGGAAATAAAAATAAATCCCATTGATTGTGGTCAAAAATTGGGAAGTATTAACTTTGGTTGGACTAGGTCAAAGAACCTCTGGTGAAAGCTGTGAAAGATATGCTAACTATGAGGAAAAAATAGTTGGATAAATGTTAAATACTAGTCATGTGATTGCCTTTGTCCACCCATCAATATATTATTCTATGGGTGTTGGTGGAATACTGTATGCACGACACTGACCTCAATATATGGAACACTCTTCATCACCTAAATGTAAAGGCACTACCCTATGCCGAGTATCAAAATAAAATAACGGAAATAGAAGGGTTTCAATTCAAATTGACATGGAATCTCTACAACATTAATTACAGCCATATATCAATAAACTACATGGATCCTTTCAATGAACATTCCTCAATGCATTATTGTGGTTTTGATATCAAATTGTAGATACCCAATATTGTGTTTGTATTAGTGGATGCTGTGTGAATGGAGAATTTCATTTCCCTACTATCCCTAAACAGAATGTCTGAATCAAAGTTATAACATGCAATGTTATAGCTTCATTACGACTACAATAAAAACAATTAATTCATGATTGAAGATATTTTCAACAAGAACAAGCCCTAACTAACCCTCACCGATGTCGGGTTAAGAGAGAGTAGGTTATTGGGATGTTTTTTCATAAAGAATCTAAAAACATCAAGAATGAATCCTTCTTAGTGGATTTTAGTTGTCAGATAGCTAAAATGTCGAAAATAGAATAATGGAACTCCAAAATGTCTAATTTAAGTTCATTCTAAATGGTGCACCCATTCCACATTATAACAAAAATCAATAAAAAAATAAAAAAATATGGTTATATCATCCACTATAGTTTGAGAATAAACACAACCTTCAGGTCTGTGGGACATTTTAATGAAACCCTTGGGGTCATCTAATAAGGCCTAAAGGGTATTGAAAGAGGAATAAAAACATCCCCCACCCTCAAGGATGTTGGATCATTCACCATGATAATCACCTCCTCCACAGGAATTCATTTTCTACTGATAGGGGAAATTTCACAAAATCAATCCTCGCAGTTCATGCCTTATCATGATCCAATATCATCATTCGTAACACATAGAAGTAATCATTTGGGAGATACTTTCAGGTTACTATCTACAAAATAGTTCCTATAGAATCAAAAAATGATAGGACAAGGACAATTAGGGGATACAGAAGAAGGTGATCTCATAGAGATACCAATAGATTGATTACAACACATTATGTGTTATTGAGCATCATCATTATTGACATTGAGAATCCTATAGAACATGAGACCAGTTCATATGAGGTAGAATAGGATGTTATAGTTCATGATGTGGACTACACCAAAATGAATTTAGAAGGTCTGTGTACACTCAACCAGATGCTTTACCTAATTTTGGGAACTCCCTCAAAAAGTCAACCTTTACCTCCTTGAAAGATGGTGAAAGGTAAGGGTCATGTTATACCTCACCTCCCTTTCATAGAATGTATCTACCTTTCTTTAAAGGATATTTTATCTCAACAAAATGAATGGATGAAAAAATTGATGAGAATAAATACAAAATTACTTTGAGGAATTCTCCCTACTACTTATATTCTACAAACAGATATTCAATGTGTACTTCCAATTAGTGCACCTCATAAAAGAGTGTTTTTTGTGAAAACTGAATGCATGTGGAATAGTCACTCAACATGGGATACCAAGCACTAATATATTTGGATACCACACTAGTATATCATGTATTCTTGTCTATTGCATGTACAACCAGAGTAGGATCAAGAACATAGTTACATGCCCATCCTTGTGGGTTACCCATAGAGGATAATAGTAGTGCTAAAAATAATTGTCCTACCACCTACTGAATCGATTCAGGTTTCAGTCGCCGCACATTTCATAGCTCCTGCTCAGACATACATCCCTATAATGCTTATGAATACCATTGAATCACCTATGGATTTATTAGACGCCATGGAGGAATTATGTGCACTGATACAACTAGAAAATAAGTCTTAACCCCCATTCGCATATACGACACTTCCCCCAAAAATTAGAAATCCTACATTTCTGACCAATAACGGCTCTCGAGATCCATAGTAGCAATTTACACATATCAATTTTTACTATGATCCCTTGATGGGTACCCTTGAACATTAATATGAGGAGATACATAAGTAGTTCATATAGTCACTACAAGGATCATTAATTTTGTGGTACACAAGTTTTAGTCCCTATCAATCATTGGGAGGGGGGAGAGACCTTAATCAGATGTTCCAATTATAGTTTATATCAACATTTTAGAAAACAAAAGTCTTCAACCTCACCAAAAAAACATTGAGAGAATGATAGTGTCATAGATTTAATTTAATGGTGGAAAGGATTAACATACTCCCTAAACCTTCCAGTCCCTCATGAAGTGTTATTTACCATATTTATAGAGAATATTCATAATGTGTCATGCAAAACATTTATCCCAATGAAATACAAATAAGGGTTTCAGTATGATGCTATAATTTCATAGTAGGTAAAAGACTCAATTGTGGGAACCAAGGGAAAATCTCGCATAATCCAATCAACTCAGGGAAAGAGAAAAGGCAATGTAGTATCTACTAAAGTTACACATAAGTAGGCCCCTATAACATCTCCCACCTTAAATTACTCAATATATCATATGAACCATCATCATGATCATTATCAATAACACTAGCCTCACTAGAATGATGAAATAGATTAGAGGAGAAAAAAAGTTTAGGTGATCAAAAACTAGGTCTACTCTGTTCGAGTTAACCATGTCCCTGGCTACTTCACCTTGTGATTAAGAAACAACATAATCTAGTTTTTAAGATGAATAATCACAGAAAGTATGGTAATGAAGTTATCATAAATTATTTCACATTCCATCATGATTTGGGCCACCACATCCATGATTTCTTTTTCAAATACCTTCTACAATAATTGTGGACTCAAGGAAATTGAAGCCTAAGAATTCACCTTCTCAGGTGGAACATATTTTATACCATTACGATAGAGGATAAAGGTGAATGGAAATAGGTATAGAGAAAGATTAAAAATATTCTCAGTTACTGAGTGGTAAAAAAATGAACCGAACTCCTGCCATCCTATGAGAATAAATGAAACATCTAAATATACCCTCAACTACTTCATCCAAATTAAACCCACCTTCATTAATAGCTCATTCCTCTAAGGTCAATCATAAAAGAGGAACTTGGTCAGAAGGGAATAAATAAAATATGATGAGCCTGTGTTAAATCCAAAGCTTCCATTAACATTATAAGACTTCATGCATGAAGTCTTGAAGACATGGGAACCACCCCAACAAATGGTAAAATAAGAGTCAACCTATCTGACTAAATCTTGACTGGATGAGGATTTAATTTTTTATTCTATTAATGTTATTAACATAACATATCCTGTATCAAATTACGATTATGAGTATGAACACAATTTATCTACACTTATTTGGGGAACAAGGCGAAGTGTTCCTCAAGGTCAATGATATAAGGGAATATGTGGTCATGCTAAGAGTCACTACATTTATCAAACCCCCACTTTCACTATCTATGCAGTCAAAACTCTTGGGAAAGCGCCCAATGAGCTCAGTAGGAACAAGGAATTTTTCCCCAATGAAAGATATGATATGCCATGAAATGATCATATTGTAATACTGGTTATAGGATATTCCACTACCTTCTCGATTGGTAGGCTATCCTAATGGGAATAATCAATTAGGAACAAGAGAAGTTCCAGTTCCTACCCCAAGGGATGGTCCATCCCCATAAGGAACCCCATCTCCAAATATTCCTACAGAATAGAATATTCATGCCAGGACGTGCATGAATTTGGACATATAAATATGTTTTATTGAAGAAATTATCCATCATTTTTGATAAGTTATTACTCTTGGATTTTTTGAATTTATTAAAATTCCTTCGGTAAGCACTTATCTGGGCCTAGTCAAGCCCTCAAGCTTTTAAAGTCGAGCCTATTATTTCTGAAGTATATCTTATAGAGAATGGTCCTAAAGAATACCATGAGGTCATATATTGCATACATCAGGATGCGGATGATGTCCCAAAAGGACACGTCCGACCCCTGAATATATCTGTAAGAATAAATTACATTGATGTCTGATGATCCATTATCAACAATAGACCAGGCGTTTACCTTATTCTAGTCCTAACACTTCATCAAATTGGCCTCAATGAATCACATTTTCTCCCTCTATATTGATGTTATAAGGTTATTAAAATAAGGAGAATGATAATATTGGTGAGATCAAACACTGAACTCAGTTCATAGATCTTGTTCCACACTCAAAATTTAGGGTCTTTCTACCTGATACAACCTTCAATGTCCTGCTGTGATGGTCTCAACATAATCAGCATGTAGTAATCCATTTTTTATACCACCAACATCACAAATATTGTATTAATTGTAAAATTGGGACATTTCAATGTGACAAGGCCACATTCAAATCCTTCGAGTCATAGTACATTGATGTCTGGTTCTACAACAATAGAGGATAACATTATATGGCAGATGATGTTACTCGTATAAATTCCCCAAATGGTATGGAAATGATTTATAATAACCCTTTAATGATGCTAGACGTAGATTAAATGATGAATATTAATCAAGTTGAATGAGAGTTCTTGGATTCAACCACTCATTAATTTAATATGGTGTTATCCATTGTCAAAATTGAATTTGATAGTGAAGGGGAGGTTACAAAACTTTCCATACATTGATAAGAGTCTGGATGAAAATATAATCATTCCATCCCCAAAATTTCAAAAAAACCCAAATTTATAAATTAGAGTACAATAGATTATCAAAATAATGTAAAAGATATTGAGATTCTCATTCTTAATCCCTCCCTTTGACACTATATCTCTAAAAAGGCCCCACACTGCTGATTCATCCATGAATAATTGCTTTGTCATCTGGATGTAGAAATGATGATTCCCCCCTAACTCAAAGATTCTTTCTTTGTCATCTACCTTCCATGTATAAGTGAAAGAAGTCCTGAATGGGGAAGATAAAGAAGAGTATTATCTCATGGATTCCCCTACATCATTTGAGGAATGCATCTCAAGCACTATAGATAAACTCAAATAGAGAAATCTGTGTACAAAAGAACATCCACACCACACTATGATTATTGTGGCCATGGATATTGAAGAATATGGGGTATGCACCTCCTTCCTAAAGCATAATCATTAAATGTTTTCTTAGAATTACATAATGATTCTAGGTCTTGACCCTGAGGTGGCCACCCATCACATTGGTTTTCCTGAAGATCATAAGGGATACAAGCTTGCAGCCCAAATGACACACCCAAAAAACACCTCCAAAATTGATGATAGAGTAGAAAATATCCTCATGTTAGACTTAATCCAATAGGTTCAATATAAAAAAAGATTATCCACCATTTTCCCTGTCAAAAAAATTATAAAATCATATATTTCATTAACTTCAGAGATCTCAACTGACATTTTTCCAAATATGGCTTCCCATTTCCAATTACATTACTCATGATTGATGAAAAAAATACTTATAAGTCCCTCCCCTTTATGGATGGATATTCTTGGTATAATAAAATCTAGATAGAATTATATGATGAAGAATACATTGCCCTCAGATCCCATTAGGGATTATTCCGATATCAGGTAATGCCCTTTGGATTAACGAATGTCATCTCCACATACCAATTTGTTATGAATCACATATTCAAACCCTTTTGAGGTGTTTTTTGAATTCTAAATTGATGATCTAGTAGTCAAGTCCCATAAATGTTCTAACCACATGGATGACCTGAAAACCATATTCGACAAGATGCGACAATATAACCTGATGATGAACCACCATGAAATTTGATTTTAGGGTAACCATGATGAAATATATCATCCTCATTGTACACCAACATGACATCAAATTCAATCATGATAAGACTAAATCTATACATGTAATTTCACCTCATCCAAACTAGAAAGGGTTAATAGGAATGAAAGGACACTAGGCCTACATCTGGTACTTTATAGATAACCTTTTGGGAAAGTGTTTACCCTTAACCAAATTGAAGAAGAAGGTGGACACATATCATTGGAATTATTAATATCAAGAATCTGTTTTGACCGTCATTAAATATATCTTGAGACACTGGTATTGTTTCCACATGTAGAGGGAAATCCACTCATTATATATGTGACCACCCTGGAGCGATCATTGGGTGATTTACCAACATAAAAAATGGTTCTTGGAATGAAAAACATTATTATATCAAACAAACCATGATTGATAATATGAACTATTATTTATATCTCTATAAGAGCTATATGGAAATAATATTTGATGTCTAGAAGACGAGGATACATGTAAAACCATGTGATCCACTTTCTTTCTCACAATAACACGGTCAAATTTATCCTCCATCAACTTATATTGGTATAATGTATGGAATGATGGGAAGTAATTCTACATCAATTTGACAAAAACATAATGCCACAGAAAGTAGTCAATGGCCAGGACTTGGCATATTTCCCTGTCACACACCCATATGCTTAAGAGACACCATTCAATATTGAAATTCATGATGAAGAAATATTCACAATTCAAAGCAAACCAAAACATGGTAAATGTATTTAGATACTGTATCAAGGATACAAATATGAAATAGAATTGAAGACAATACACTAAACAAAGAAGGGTTAGGGATTATGTTTTTCTCCCTAGATAATACTCATTCAGGTTATCAAAAGATTTCACTAACAATGTGGCTGAATATCTAGCTCCCATTAAGAGCCTGGAATTGGAACTCCATTGGATAAAAAACTATTGGGTGTGTTTGGTTCCATAAACAAACCCATTGGTAACCATTTGAATATTGTAATTCCTAACATGAAGCCCCATTTCCAAGGTAACCAAAACATTGTTGAACCCGATGTGAATCCTTAACCATGATGATAACGCTACCCACCTCTTAGGCCACTTTCATTTTATAAGAGAATGAAAAACAATATAATCAATCATGAATGTGTACATTCAAATGTGACGTTCCATTGAAAAAGTTTCTTATATGTGTATTTTGTATATATTGACACAAAATCTTAGAACTCCCCTTAATCCAATAGCTTCATTCAATATCCCATCATCAATCTTTTTGGCTGCTGCATGAATCGAGTCTTTGTCCACGTAGAGGACGTTGTCACAAATCAAGTGTCTTTAATGCTGTATCTCAAACTCACTGGTAAAACAGTACCAAAAGAATGGTACAATCCTAACCCTAGAGGGAGAATTATTAGCCTTCCAACTCAACCCATACCACTGATCATCCAGTAAATTATTACTCGTGGTCTGGATGAAAGTGGTGCCAAACGCAATCTTTAATTATGTCACGAGCCAATCCCTGGAATGTGACAACCAACCACTCTTATATCTTAGAGATGTGGATCAAGAATCCACATATGAAATCATCCATGATACACATGGGTCTTTCTCAAGGGATCCTACCAACAATCACCACTACTAAAACTAGGTGGTATTAGCCCCTCAACATGATTAGGGTGCGATTCATGACCGATCGTCCCAGGTCATTCTGACCTAGGCACACTGTATGACCCACTGAAGTTAAAAACCGGCCAACAGGGAGGAAAGTAACACATATTCTTCCCTTAGAGAATCCATCCAACTCAAATTGGTGAAAAATCAAGAATGTGAACATACAACAATATTCCTTAATTTAGACATCAAATAGACTTGTCTTGTGGCACCCAATGTAGCCCGCTATTCAAATTAGGTGTCATATTATGAGTAGGAACATACACCCACCCATACCAACTACGAATTCTAGCATACTCATCTAGAAAAATTTAAGTTTTCCCACTAACCCAATTTGGTTCCATGATGATAATTGATACATATGCCTACTTGTATTTATCAAGAATGCCCGTAGCCTTTTCTAGTTGCACCCAGTAATGTCAGTCGGAAAGTCCTGATGAAAAGTAGAGGGAAAACTCAAATATCTTTTCCCAAACACAAGTACGGTCTATGTCCAGTAATATGAAATGGAGGATCAGATTAGACACATACACCTACTCCAAAGGCAGAATGTTAATATATCCCCGTTCAAGCCACGAATTTCATCAATCATATCTTGTAACTAGTTAAAGGGTAGATGAAAATCCATGGCCACATACTAAAAATGATCGATGATATCCTAATTTCGATGATAGTAATTCCAATGGTATGGACACATTACTCTATCCCAAAAAAAGGGGTCTCTCACCATCATTACACCCTATAGTAGACATATATCTCAACTCTTATACAGGAGGGATATGGTTGAAAGTACCCCATAATATACGGGAAAATGGGTTTGGAACATACACCTGCTCCAATCAGAGGTAATATGCCTATTATAATGGCCACTCCAAGGTAGGAATAAAAACCTACCCATGAAACCCACTTCTCCAAGAATGTGTCCCCAATAGCTCATAAGAAGGCATCTAAGAAGAAGCCTCATCAAACATAATTAAAAAATAAATTTCCGATCTACAATCAGGCTTCAGCTAATGCTAGAGTTATTGAAGCCCTCAAATGATTATCTATCACAACTCAAGATCCTACCCCTACCCCCTCATTACCAAATTAATGGAGTAGTATAAGTAACTATGAAGGTCCCCATTTTAAACTACACCATAAAGCATTACTTTAGGGAAACAATCCAATCGTTCTCAAGAGCCTATATCATGATGGGAGCTACAACCACTATCTGTGAGGATAGAAGAACAAGGATAAAGAGAGTTTTCCCCTTGCTGTAATTAACCATATTGTTCCTCTTCATGATGTTGTTAACTATAAAGGTTCTCTCTACAGTAGTTTTATGCACTACCAAGAGAATGCCCCAATTGGAAATGTCGTGATGGGAAAACCCTCTTATCGTGATGCACTTGCAAACACAAGGCTAGTCAGGTCTGATGCGCTATCAGTCGAAGGTGAAATCCTTTCTCAACCAGAAGATATTTCAATGATTTTTTATTCTCTAATACTCTTTTGGATCAGTGGCCATCCAACATAGAAGAAGAAATCCCAACAAATTCCATTGTGTGTGGTAAAAAAATCTTGAAGCATTCTTTTTGGTTAGACCAGGCCAAAGAACCACTAGTAAATGATGAAGAAGTTATTATTAAGATGTGGAAATATATTGATAATGATTACATACTTTTAAGGGTATGTAAATTAGTTATCCCTCAATATAGCATTCTAGATGTGTTTCTAGAATATTGTATGTCCGACATCCACATCAACATCTGGAAAACGATTATTCAAATAAAAGAAAATGAATTAACCTATGAAGAGTATTAAACACATGGTAATGTAATAGAAGGGCTATTGGGCCAAATTGACTTGGTATCTCTCCTAGATTCATGAAATCCAATGATTGAGAAACAATAAGGATCCGTTTAACATGACTGACTAGATACATTGATTTGGATGTGACAAATAATAGTAGATATGCTATCTGATGCTTATATTAGAGGATGGGGGGTATATGGATCATTACATTTCAATGCAATTACTAACCAAAATTTCTCAAAGAAACATGTAATGTGCAATTTTATAAATTTTGAACGACTATAAAAACATAATCTATCCATTGATGAAGATATTATCATCAATCTCAGTACCCAACTGATCCTCACCGATGTAAGTTCAAAATGGAGGAGGCTCTTACGATTATTTGGCATCCAAAAATAGAGAACATTGAGAAAACATCCATCTCATAGGATGTTACCTTTTAGATAGTGTAAATTTCATAAATAGCCCAATGGTATTCCAAAATGGTAAATTTAAGTGTAGGTCGAATGATGAAACCAATCCACATTCAAACAAAAATCTATAAAATAAAAAGAGCAGATACAATAATATCATCCACTACAATTCTGGAGCTACCGTATCCCACATGGATAGTGGATTTATTAACCCAACCCTTATGGTCATATAATTACCTCTGAGGTTTAGTGAAATAAGTACAAGAACAACCCCATCACATATGTCTATGGTTCTTTCACCCTGACAATAACCTACTAAGTGGAAATCCATTTTCTATAAATTTGGGAATATTTCTCAGAACTAATCCCCATATCTCCTACCATATCATGATCCATTATCATCGCTGGTTACATGTATGACTAATGTATATGTTAATTCCCTTCAGTTTATTGTCTGATAAGAATTTCTTAGAAAATCAACAAAGGGGAGGAAATCTCCATGTGGGGGATGTTGAAAAATGAAATCTTATAGAGATAGTTATAGAATGCATGAATCACATTACATGTAAGTGAACATCATAAATTCCATTATTGAAAATCCACTAAAACATAAAAATAATCAAGTGGGTGTAGAAGGAGAAGTATTCCTTATTGAAGTGGTCAACAATGAAATTAGTGGTGGAGGAGTGTGACCCAAATATTAGAGGCCAGACCTGAATTTGGGAACTCCCTAAAATAATATACCTTTACCTCCTTGAAAGAGGGAGAAAGGAAAGGCTCAAATTGCACCTCAACTCTCTATTGGATAAGGTATGTACCATTATATGGAAGAAATGTTTTCCGAACTATATAAATATATGATGGAATTGAGGATACTAAATAAAAAATTATCCCGAGATAGCCTCACTAGTAGGTATGTTTTGCAAATAGATCCTTAACCACCACTTCCAGTCAGTGCACCTCAACAAAGAGATTTTGTCATCAAAACTGAAGCATACCTAGATCATCTGATCAACATGGCATATATGCCACCAATATATTTGGATCCCACTATAGAAGATCAGGAATTCCCTCTATTCCATGTGAAAGCAATGAATGGTTAGGCACATCCTTACAAGCATGTCCCTATGGGATACCCATGGATGATACTAATAGTGTCACCACCAGTGGTCTTATCAGTCACTTCAATGAATCATGCACCAGTTACCCCACCATTCTAGGATCTTGCTCAACTATTCATTCATTGAATTTTTATTTATACCTTTCAATCACTGATGGATCAATTGGAATCCATATAGGGATGGCGTGCATCGACACTTCCAGAAAATAAGGCTTATCCCGAATGAGTATATCCAACACTTCCCTTATTAAACATTGATAATTTTAAATTTCTGATATATAATGACTCTTGATATCTAGATTAGAACAAGAAAAATTTAATCTCTCACTATGATCCCATGATGGGTACCTTTGAAAAATATGAGGCGGTTAAAATCAGGTGCTTCGTGCAGTTTTTAAAATGACCAGACATTGTGGGGTGCTCAAGTTTGTAGCCTCAGTCAATCATAGGTTTGGAAGACCTTCATTACAAGATTCTCTTCCAGTTCAAATAAAAACTACAGAAATGACAGTATTGAGAATAAAAAACTGAAAAAATAGGAGAATGAAAGGGCCATAAATTTCTTTGCTTGGTGAATGTAAATAACACACTCTTTCAACCAACAACTACATCTCGAAAAGTTGTTTTCCATTTCTGTAGAGAATCTTCATGATGAGTTGCATCCACTCCTTATCCCAGGGAAATACACTACAGGGTTTCAGAATCTGGCATCAATTACTCAATAGGTAGAAGGCTGAATAGCAGAAATGAAGGGGAAACCTCATGTAATCCCATCAAATCAGGGAACGAGTATAAGTAAAGTAGATTCCACTACAGTTAAACTTATTCAAGCCCCTAATGCTACTCCCACCTCAAATTATACAACATATAGTATAACCAAACCTCCTAAGAATCATAAATAATGTCTAACTCGCCATAATGATCAAAAATATTAGTGGAGAAAATGTGTTGAGGATATGGAAACAAGGTACACTATTTTTTATATAATCATGTATCTAAAAACTTCATCTATGCATTGGAAACAACAAAATTAAGTTTCCAAAACCCAATAATCCATGAAAGGAATGTGATGAAGATATCCTGAATTATTGAACATTCCATTATATGATGGGGCACCATATCCATAATTGTTTTTTTCTTTGCACTCCTTCAAAAGATGGTGGACTCTAGGAAAGTGAATCTGAATAATTATCCTTCTTAGGTGCTGTATGCATCAACCACTACTCCAGAAGAGAAAGGTGAATGGAAGGAGGTAAATAGTAGGATTTAAGAAAATTTTGGTTACTGTATGTTTAACAATACATTCAAACTACCCCATTCCATCATCCAAGAATAGCCAAAATAACCAAATGTTTCGTCAACTACTTCTTCCATAGTACAACCAACTTCATCAATAGCTCAATCCTATGATTCCCAATCCTAAAAAAGTTACATTATTAGAAGTGAAGATGGAAAAAAATGACTATGAGCCTATCTCAAATCCAATGATGCCTTTAACAATAACAGACACCATGCATGTAGGTCAAAATACACACGGGCCACCTCACCAAATAGTACAATAAGAGCTGACCCGTCTTACTAATTCTCAATCAGACGAGGGGTTGATTCTTAGTTCTGTTAATTTTATTCACCTAGTGCTTGACATTTCAAATGAGGATCATTATTATGAAATCAATTTCACTACACCTTACTAGGGAATTGGGGAAATTGGTCATAATTTTCAAGGATACATGTGATGACATAGTCATGGTAGGAGAAAATACTTCAATAAATCCCCCACATGAACCATTAATGTAGCCAAAACTCATGGAAAATCTCTCTAGTGAGCTTGGAAAGAACATGGATGTTCTTCCTCCATGAATGATAGGTTCTACCATGACATGATCATATTAGAAAATTGGTTAAAGGACATACCACCACCTTCACGATTGGTAGGCCGACCCAATCATCCTTATCTAAAATGAATAGGAGTACTTACATGTCCTACCAAAAGGGATGGTCCATCCACATCAGGATCATCAGCTCCTTGAATTCCTTCAAAAGATAATATCAATATTTGGAAGTGCATGCCTTTGGACAGAAAATATGATGTCTTGAAGAAATTATCCCATGTTCTAGCTAGTTTCTCAATACATGATGTATTGAATTTATTAAAAGACCTTCGGGAAAATCTTATCGAGGAATTATCCAGCTCGTAAGAGTTTAGAGATGAGGTTTCCACTGCCAAATTATATCATGTATAGAATTATCCAATCTAATTCCAGGATGTCATCTCTTTCACAAATTAGGAAAATGATGCTATCATATAAGGTGACATCATACCCTTGTCTATATTTCACAGAAAAATGAAATTTTTATCCAAGAGTTCTTTATCAAAAATGGATCAGGCATCAAACTTATTTAGATATGGAATCTTCAACAATTGGGTCTCAATTAATCTCATTTCTCTCCCCACACGATGATGTTATAGTGTTATGTTAAGAATGGGAAAGAGCCTCTTAGTGAGATCACACTCTGAACTCAGTTTAGGGATCTTATTCCCAACTGATCATTCATTGTCCTTCAATAGGACACAACCGTAAATGTCAAACTGGGAATTCCTTGGGTAAATAATTATACATAAATACCTTAATCATACCACCAATATCTCAAATGTTGTATAAATGGTAAATTTAGGAAATTACATGGTGACAAGGCCCTATTAAAATCTTGTGAGTCAAAATAAATTGACACAGGGTTCTACTGCAAAGGGGGAAAACATTTTTTGGTGGATAATGATACTTGAATCAATGCACCAAATTGTATGTAAATTATTCCAACTTACCCTTTCAAGTAGCCCAATAATGATTATGTGCTTACCATTAATCCAATTGAAGGAGTGGTCTCCAAATAATTCACTCACTCATTGAAATCAGTTATGTCCATCATGGAAATTGAATCTTAAAGTGAATAAGAGGCTAAAAACTCTCCAAATTGTGATAAGAGTTTGGATGAATTTTTTTCATTCTATCAAATATGCTTCATAAAAACCCATCTCTACAAATTGGACTGGAATAAGTTATCATGCTAATATAAAAATATTAGGATTATCATTCTCAATTCCCTCGCTTTCCCTTCACAACTTCAAAAATACATTCACCAGTGTCTAATAAAATAATGATTGATTTAGACATTGGATTTCCATAAGATGATCCCCCCTTAACATAGAGATTAATGATACATCACCTACCTCTTAGGTAGAAGAGAATGAAATTAAGAATGGGGAAGAGGTAAAATAGGAATATCTCAGGGATTCCCCTCTAGCATCTGAGGGGGGTTTCCTTACCATCGTTGATGAACTCAGAGAGATAAATCTGGGTACAAAAGAAGATCCATACACCATCTAATTAGTGTATCCATGGATTTAGATAAAAAGGAGGTATATAACTCCTTCAAAAAGAAGAAACATGATGTATTTTAGTAGAAGTAAATAGAGATTCCATGTATTGATATCAAGGCATCCACCCATCACTTGGGTTTTCCAAAAAACATCGGGGGTAAAAGAATGTAGCTAGATGGACAGACAAAACTGAAACATTGAAAATTGATGCTAAAGTGGGAAAGATCCTCAAGGATGAGTTAATATTGGAGGTGAAATATATAAAATAATTATAAAAAATTTTCTCTTTAAAAAATAATAATTGTTTAATTAGATTTTCCATTGACTTAATAGATCTCAACCAAACTTTTCGCAAAGATGACATCCTTGATCCAACTAAATAAATTTTGATTGATGTATGATCTAGTTATCAACACCTATAATTGATGGATAGATATTATGGGTATAATAAAATACAAATTTCCATAGAAGATAAATAATTCATATCCTTCAGATCCCCTCAAAGAGTATTCTACAATAGATTAATGCCCATTGGCTTGAAAAACACCAGTGCCACATACCAACGTTCCATGCATCAGATATTAAATTCCTTTTTGGAGATGTTTGTTGAATTCTATGTTGATGATATAGTGATCATGTCCTATAAACGTTTTGACAAATTGGATTTCCTGAAAACCATCTTCAAAAAGCTATGAAAACATAACTTGACGATGAAACCCTTTGAAGTTTTCTTTTAGGGAAACATCATGGAAAATTCGTGACTTCTTTTTACTCCATTGTGTCATCGAAGTTGATCCTGTGAAGACTACATCTATCCTTTGCTAGTCGCCACCTCGAAAATAAAAAGCATTAAGAGGACTATATGGAATCTTTTCTAACATCTGGATATTCATAGCTACCCTTGAATTCATATGATTACCCTTCACCAAATTGATGATAAAGGTGGTCACTTATCTTTGGATTGATGACTATCAAGAAGCCTTTGACACCCTCTTGAAATATTTCTTGAGTCCCCAAGTATTATTCCATTTGTAGAAGTAAATCCACTCATTCGGTATGTCAAAACCCTTGGGAGATCACCGGGTTTGTTCCTTATAAAATATAATGATGATAGAAATGAAAAAAACAATTATTTTCTCAGTAGAACAATTATCTACACTGAGACTCGTTATTCATATACTTGAGGATATGTCTGTAATTAATCTTTGTTATTCATAAGATGACAGACTACATATAACACCATGTGATCCACCTCATTTCTCATAACAACAAGATCAAATCCATCCTTAGTCATTCTATGTTGAAATGACATCTAGCTTGTTGGGAAGTTATTCAATAGTAGTTTGAAATACTGTTCATGCTTCAGAAAGTAGTGAAAATCCATACCATTGTAGATTTCTTCATCAAACACCTATCTACAAAAGAGATACCAGTAAATACTAAAGTTCTAAATGATGAAATAATATCTTTTAAAAGTGTCCCACAAAAATGAAAAGTTTATTTTTATGGTTTATATTGGAGGCCAATCAGAAAGAGAATGGAGAACCTACACTCAACAAAGAAATGTCAGGGATTAGGATTATCTCCCCATAAAGAAAAATTTTCCGTACTACTTCCTGTTATGAAAATGTTGTACCAACAATGATGTCGAATTTCAATCTATCATTTTTGGTCTAGAATTTGAACTTAAATAAAGGTGAACCACCTGGAGGTGAAAGGACACTCAATGTTGGTGATCATTCAATTAAAAAGGGATTTCCCCATCAGAAATGAATAGATAATCCCCCTATTTGACTATGTACAAGGTTTAATGGAATAATTACCATTAAAACCAACATTTAATCACATCCCATAATCACAGAATTTCGAAAAATATGTGTTGGAAAAATTAGCCACAAATTTGAAAGATTGAAATTGGGACAAAATAGTCATTAGCATTGCACACCTCTGAATGGTATCACCTTTTTTCGGAATAGAACAAAAGAGATCAACAAAATCAATTCCATTCTTGAGACATATGGTCCTACCATTTGATGGATTAAACCCATCATGGAATACCTTCGGGATGGGGGGTGCATCCACTGGATTGAATTGGAAGAGAGAATATCTTGTGGTGAGAATCTAAATTCACTCTTTATTATAGCTCAATTCACCGGAAAGTGCCCTATAAAAAATGATTGGATACAATCTTTCTCAGATGTGTCAATGGGGAAGAAATTCTAAATCTCCTTGAAAAAATACATCTTAGAGCCTATGGTGACCACCAATTAGGGTGCATGATTTGGGAATAAATCGGAAGGCTTGGACACTTCTGTCCTTCACTAAAATAAGATTGCATACAATCCACCATAAAATTTCATTCATATTAGGTGTATACAAACATCACCCATCAACCTCATGTGTTTATACATATAGAAAAACAATCCTCTCCATTTTCCAAATAGGGAATCGATATAGTGGGGCCATACCATCCAGCTACGACCATGTTGTTCAAATACATCTTGATTCATATCAATTTATTTTTGAAATGGGTTAAGGCAATACCCCTCAAAAAATTAATGGTGAAAATCATTATTAGCATCATCAAAACTAATATTATTACAAAATTTGGTGTCCCATATAATATATTGATGGAAAATGTTACCAACTTCTTTTCTATAGAGGTAGAAAAGTTATATCAGGAGTAATATATCAAATACAACCATTCATCTCACTATCATGTAATGGATCATTGATTTATTGAGGGTTTCAACAAGACCCAAATGAAAATACTATAGAATATGGTGGATAAAGATAATAAGTCATGTCCTGAAAATATCATTCAATCTCCATGGGATTACCAAACTACAACCAATGTTGAAACACGGGGAACCTGTACACACTATTGTGTGGAATGGAAGAAGTCTTTCCCATAGAAGTTTTGTTTCCATCACTCTGTATTTCCATCCTTCAACAAATATATACAGATTAATAATCTCAAAGATAACTAGATAAATTATAGTGGCTAGATGAAAAGAGACTACACACTGTGCATCATTTAGAGGATTATCAAAACCAAATAATATGAGCCTTTAACAAGAAGGTCCGCCATTATACATTCCTCCAACTAGAGTTGGATTTGGTACTTAGGACTCCAGTGATACCATGAAATAAGACTCCAATGTTTAAAAAAAAATGGGAGGGACCCTAATCCATACATATGGTCCACTATAATGGAGTTTATTTCATAATCTCAATGGATGAGGGAATAACTATGACACTGTCCAATGAAAGGTTCATGAAAAACAGATTCACATAATTACAAGATCTATATCCAAGTTGTATAATGTTAAACTAAATTGTGGGTCTTTATCGTAGGACCATAAAATGAATGACATAATTTTATTTTCACTAGTTTGTAAATAGAACAACATAATTTTAGTTTTTCAAGATAATAAACTACAATACGTTTATTGTTCATACCACAAAACATTAAAATTCTTGGTTAAAATCATTTTCATTGGTCATTAAGAAACCCCCAGTGTACCATGCACAGAGATATACATCATGGTCCCTTAAAAATGGACCATTATTTCATGTGTAGGTCCAAATAACATAACACTAACCCTTTAGTTGGCCTAGATGCCCTCCGAGACTAACTTGATGATGAAATATTATCTTCGCTCAAGTATATGTCCCTCTAAAATCATTGACACCCCATAATGAAATTTGGGCCCCTTTTTATTAGTATTAGTCCCAATATTTTCATGTACATACCATAAGACTGCAAATTTCATGACCAAAATTCTCATCATATGATGATAAACTACATGTACTGTTCATGTACTATGTGTGTCTTTATTATCATAAAAATAAAATATGTAGTGACACCTGGATCTCCAATCCTGGGTCCAGCTGAGATTTTAGAGAATAAAAATTCCCTTCCATTCCTCATGTATAGACTATATCTACATAAGAACATTTCCAGGTCATGAAAATATTCCTTGTGCCCAACCCTTGTTATAGAAATCTCTAAATCTCATTTCCCCATGTTATATCTTGATTGGTGTGGGGAACTTCCTTCCTGAACTACATGTGGCTTGATTCTCATCTCAATGAGATATGTTGTGATTCATGAAACATCTATATTAAGTCCATCCATGAAAGAAAAAAAACCCATTTTCCTTATTCTTGAATTATATATTCATAGTGATCCCTTTCAAGAAAAAAGTGTAGCTTGACTCCTTCTCTATCAAGATATGTAGTTAATCCTAGGCCCTATCCCCTAGTCCTACTGCAACATTTCTTTCACGTTAGGTGTCCAAAACCATTGAATCATTATGTTGAACTACATGTTTTCTCATGAATTACATGTGGATTAATCTTTCTCTAGGACGATACATAGTGATACCCAGTTTAAAATCTCAGGTCCAGCCACATTTCATCCACAAATCCACATTTATCACTGTGTATGAATCAAATCTGTGTAGGGATCATTTGTATAACTACATGTCTCTTAATTCTAATTTCAATGAAATAAAAATACATGATTAGATATTAATATATGGGTCTAGCCTCATTACCCCTTTTCACATCAGGATGTCAATGTATTTTCCATATGATTTTTAAAATCATGATTTCTTCAATAACTACTTGTGGCGTGATTGTCACCACTATGATATACATAGAGACGTGTAGATATTAAATAATTGGACATGACAAAACACAACATGGAATAATACACTAATCTCTAATTTATAAGGTAGATCTACATGAGGATATCTGATATGATGTGTCACATTACAAGTGAAACCATATCCAACCCTCCCATGTCCCCCACACATGAATTCAATCAGTATGGAGGACATTGATAATTAGAACTATGCGTGGCTTGATTCTAATACTATTGTGATATGTAGTGATTCTTATTACTTGATCCTTGTCTTGTGACATGGAAATAGAAATTACCCTCTCTTATGTAGAATAAAAAATTCATATAGAAGATTTTATTTTGGGTCCCCTCATTAGGGTTCCATCCAAGGAAACAAATATTCCCTCCTATTTGTATGATCCAGATCTACAAAAAGGACATCCAAAACATTTCCAATATTAGTCCAGACATAGCCTTTATTCTTGGAAATATCCATTATATGCATCATATCCCCAGTCAAGAACACTTTCAGATGTTCATAATCATTCCTCATATTCTTGTAGTGGAATTGCTGATACATGAGAGACATTTTTCCTATCTATGCTATAATATTCCCTAGTCATAATTTCATAAAATGACCCTTATAATGGTACTATTATAAAAAAGAGTCCATTTTTTAGATATGAAGTACATGAATAAGTTGGAATTTTATAAAATAGCCCGTAAAATGGGTTTTCAAATAGCGGTAATTTATCGCTTGGGAGAACCCTCTTATGTCCCTTTAAGAACTGAATATGGTATGCTGGAACCTATAATTCAATTTCAATGGTCATACATTGCATATTTTTCTTTTTTCTTCTCTCTGGATCTGAATGTCTTTATGACCATGGTTTAAATTTTCCCCTTCTTGTGTTCAAAGAATAATAGAGTATCCATAGTCCATTTAACCTCATATTATCCATCAATTCCAAATAATTATAGTTATATTCATATGACCTAAAAAAAAGGAACCATACATCCTAAACGAAGTTTAGACCATTTTAGATATTATATTCCCCCCAATTATTTGGAAATCAATACTTAATATACCCCATCCACATTCAGTTATTTTTCTCCACAAACCAAACTATGTGCTTGGGGAGATCTGAATATCCCTAAAATTTTATTTCCATTTAGAAATAGAATTTCATAATTCATAAAGACTTAATTTATGATTATGCTATAATATGGCCTAGACGTATTTTCATAAAAAACCCTTTTTAATGGGTTTGTCAACCAATGGATGCCATTATAGAATACAAAGTATGTACCTTAGTAGTCCTTTTATAAAATCACCCACAAAATGAATTTATCGAAAATCAGTAACTTTGTATTTTAGGGATACCTCCTATAACACCATAATTCATTTTCCCCATACCACTATTTTGATCCATGAATCCCCAAATAATATATTATACCATTATCCTCTCACAAATGAATATAGTAGCAAATTTTCCGAAATGATACCAAGAATGGGATAATCAAAAAACCTCTATTTAAGTTCAATTACCTCAAATTATATCCCCTTAATCTCCATATAATAATTCTTTGAACTACATGTCATAATTTTCTTGCATTATGAATTTTAAATACATAGAATAATGTCCATAAAATATATTTTTTAGACTACATAACATAATATCCTTGTTTTTTGACAGTAAACTACAAATAATAATTTCCTTATAGTATTACTTTACAATAAAGAACATAGTATCCCTATAACATGACTTTAAAAGGAATATAATAATGTAAATATAGTATGACATTATACTACACAACATAATATACTTTTAGTGCGACCTTACAATACATGCTCAATGTCTTAGTCAGACGAAATTAAAATACACAATTCCTTCACCCTTTATGAAAAAGGAATATTCTCCCTTGAAATTTACTATATAAAATATGTATCCCCCTTCACACACCAAATTTTTGTAGGAGTGGTTTCCCATTGATGGATTTTTCTAATACATATTATACCTTTGTTATTAGACATCTTTACTTAGCAAAACTACACATTATGGTCTTGATAAACTTGAAGCTTAATTAATTTTATTCTCAAATGAGAAATAAAATGATCAAAATCCTGAGAACTCATTTTCCTAACAATGTAGTACATACACTAGTTTACTTACATAGGTCAAACCATAATGGGTTTATCAGGCTAAGGATACCACTACTTGACGATGTATTACATGCCCTAGTTTGTCTTTCATAAAAACACCCATAATTGTTTTGTTACCTAGAAGTAACATCATCATAAAGGGATACCTCCCATATTCACCAATTTCTTGTTTTAGATTCAGAGGCCTTAAAATCATGGTACAAGATTCCCCTTTGAATCACCTGATAGAAATCAAAGCTTTCCCAAACATCAAGACTTATTGAGTTTATCATCTCCAAATTCATGTTCAATTTTGTTCAACCATGAAAATATCATTTTTTAGTTTGGAATGAATGAATTTAAATATCCCACAAAAGGAGAAACAATACTCACCATATTAAAAACCCATAAATAGAAATCTAGTCAAAAGTTGGGTCTCAGCTCACTAGACCAACACTCTATATGGTTTAGGAAATATCAAGCTAGGCAATGGTAAAAGGATCAGACCTTGTTAGGTTGAAAAACTGTAAAGGGAATTCTATGAAAAAGTCAAGTCTCACCCACTAAGTCTCCTTTATATCAAGCTTAAGAAAATTTTTGGGTGATTACACAAAAGAAAAAATGTATTAAGGGTTATCCATAAGACCCTAGTAATAGTCAAACTATGCTCACTAGACCACTTGGAATAAGAAAAAATTATAAAATCCTCCCCCACATGAAAAATATCCAAAACCCAAAAGTTGTTGTTGGAATGTGTCAAAGTTCCCTTAGAACTATATTAATTTTATTATGCATGAATCAATTTATATGTGTGTGGAGGGTGGGGTGGGGGTGGGGTTTTTGGAACTGTGAAATGTTTTTCATTCACATTTCAATGTAATTGATGATGTAAAACTCCCTTAGATTCCAAATATTGATTTTGAGTAGAAATACATATTTAGGTCAAAAAGAGAATAATGAAATTACTTATGTTCTGAGGGAATGTTTCATCAATAAGAAACAAAAATTTCATGGTGAAAAACTATATTTATTCATGGGGGTCAAAGAAGATTGTAAAGGGACCCACCTGAAGGGCAGGGACTATAGGTCGATAGTAAACTTGAGAAGGGGTGTGAGGGTAAAACCTCCATGGAATAGAATAGAGAGTTCACCCATGGGAGCCTTCCATGTATCCCAAAGAACTGTTGGTGCACAAGTGACCTCTACGGAATCCTACGCGACCAAAATGTGTGAAACACCAATGCATGATACCTACTCGAGATAACACTTTCACCTAGGGTCTTATATTTTCCTATAAATATGTCATTAGGGTATCCATTTGGATGGATGGAATTTCCCGAAGGCTAGAAGATTCTATGTTCTCCCTATTGATTCTCTCATGGCCTCTGTAACATTATAGTTTATTCTATAACAATTTAATAGGATGGGAATAAAAGTGGAATCGTGAAACTAAATTCCTCTTAGAGTTTCAAATAAACAAAACCAACTTGTGGAATTCACACAACCCCTGATTCATAATGAGTAGTGTGGGTTTCAGTTTTTGAACAAAGGACGTACGCGACATACCTCCAAGAACACAAGTGGAGACCCTATAAGTGTCGAGTAAGGTCCCACCCAGGTAAAGTCACATAGGTTTCCCTTTTACCAATGTGTTATGAATTATCCCATGCCTTCCTACAAAGAGAACCCCATGCATGAGCCCCCTTGGTTATCCCTAATCTTCATCTAGCATGGTCCATTCATGAAAACCTATTTAAAGCCATCTATGGTAGGGCCTCACCTTATTTTTCTCCATTGTCTAAAATAGAAAAAGGTGAAACATCAACCAAGACCATTGGACATCCACAACCATGGTGATTGGCACACCCGCATTCCGTCCACTTTGGTTTGTCTTCATATGGCCAATGTTTTCCCACAATTGTTCGATTGGCCGGTCTGGGTCCCCAAAGTGTGTGCCCATTTGTATCCCCATGTTCATGAGGACCCTTAACACATGAATAATATTAGGGAGTACCTGGTATTAGAGATTAGGTTTTGGACTATGTCCTTACTTTACGATATTTGAAACCTGGGGCCTCTAGTTCCTAACGTGGAGGGTGAGGATTATGCTTTCATTTTCATTCAACATGGAATTTTATCTTTATTTTTCTGGGGAACCGATTACAGGGAACCCCCTAGTGTAATACCTATCCATTGCTGCAGGAGGGTGAAGTATTTCTATTTTTTACCTCCACATCCTTCACCTTCATTCCCACCATGGATTTAAATAAAGAGAGGGAAGTTCCATAACCATGACCACTTCCTTCGTCAACCCCCTCCTCTTCCAGTAGAGTAAATGGAATTGTGCATTGATTATCAAGTCTTTCACTTCATATTGTTTATCACACTTATCATGAATCACGTCGGACTAGGGGTTAATGTTTATCATGAATCTATGATGATTGATGCGATATATTTATCTCCAAGAACTCTGATTCCTATTAATCATGATACATAAGAATCCCACATATGGCCTAAGCTCAATGAGAATCTTATTTACGAGTAAACACCAAACATATTTCTTTTAATCTTGTAATACAAACTAAGAATGAGCCCTGAGTTAAGCCCCATAAAGAACCATGAGTTAAAAGAAATTCATGGTCCCATTTATAAGGGAATCCTCTTCATGAATAAGCCCCAACTTAATCCTCTTAATGGCACATACTCCCCTAGGAGACATACCTTTGAGGACCTCCATAGGCATGGATCCTTGTAATTGAACAATGTGGGATTTGATTCCTATCCAAATGGAATACATAGAAAGCTTCCCAGACATTCAAAACCAACAATCTAGTCAACCATATTCTGCATGGGATTAATTCATGACAGGTTCTAAATTCAACCTAAGAATCCATCTCTCTCAGATTACAATGGCTAATTCTGCATAAGTCCCACAATAAACATTAACTAGGAATATTTAACCTAGAAATCCTTTCCAAATGATGTTAAAATTTATGGATATGACCTTGTCACATGAACTTAAAATTAATGATGTGCCTCATTATGTACCATTGAACTATCTGGGTTCTGATTCCATTAACAAGGATTTGTTGGAACCCCATTCATGGGTCTGATCCCAATATCAAAACAACTCCGATCTCCTTGGATATTGATAAACATTAGAGTAATCTCTATATCCCTTGATGATGATAAACACTAGTGTTCACCACTATGTGTCTAGGAAACTAGTATCATCATGGTAATGACCAAAGAATATATAAGTAGTACATAATCGGATACCATTGGTGGAGAACTTCAGATATATATAGAGATCTTAATTAACAAGGAAAGTAATATACATAAAGATGATTCTAGGTTACATAAATGCAAATAATTGATTGTTAAATCTTGAATAAATTACAACATTCATGGGAATTAATAAAGGATTCATGAATATTTATTAAATCTATAATAGTCTCTCGTATTAGGATATTATTCTCCCAAAAATGGTTTGAAGAGCCCGACCTCTGATCCTCTCGACCAATGTGAGTGCATAAGAATCCTAGGGAAAACCTCCAAACAAACAACTACCTTTGGAAAATAGCCATCCTTGGATACCGAAACATTGGGTGTTTTTTCTTCCATGATGTAACCCACTAGATAAAATTTGATATTAGTAATTCTTAACCTGGGGCCCCATTTCTAAGCGTAATAACGTGAAACTCTATTTTAGCCTTTACCAAAGTACTAATATTTTTTACTATTTAAGAGTTAATATAGTAATTATAAGGGAATAATTTTTCCATTATTATAACATATTATATATTTCTAAACCATTATTAATTACTCTTCAAAATATATGATTTTTAGGAATTTTAAATAATTTAGTTAGATATTATTCAATTTAAAATAACATTAATGTCAAGTTTGACAGTATTATGTTAATTTGAAATTAATATTATTATGAAAATTATATAATCAATAAATATTATGTTAACAAACTCAAAAAATGTAATTAATAATTAAATTATTCACGTAATTCAATCATTCATTTATCATACATTACTTTTTTCGTCTTTTTGGTATCAATTATTTTAATTATATATTAATTAAATAATTCTTTCATTGATGTTTCTAAAGATATTAAAGTAATTATATAACTTTTTATAATTAAAAATAAATATAACTTAATAAAGTAAATTATTTATGCTCAAAATGACCATAAATGTTCTTTCACACCTTTTACCCATATGTGAACAAATAATTTAAATTTAAATACAAGTGGGTTTCATTTTGTCTTTTTATATACGTATGTAATTATATTCATCACATACATGGAATGATGTCTCAAAATAACATAATAATATAATATAAGGTTAATATGGATGAAATATTTCCTTTAAATAGGAATTGAACAAGTATTTATGTTATTTTACACCTTATAATATTAATTTAATCTCCAAGTGAACCTCTTTCAACATTAATCGTGGTAATGATTTTTTTACTGTTTTTACTATTAATTATAATAAAAAATTAATTTGAACTTATTAGATGACATTTATTATGATTATTATAAATATTTAATCCATGTTTACAAATTATATTCATAGAAGTTTTAGAATAAATTTTAAATTAAACTTGTAGGTGTGATGAGAAAACCGTTTTTTCAATGAGAAAAATGATGAAATGATTATGATGTTATTATATAAAAATTCAACATGAAATGTAAATAATGAATTAAATTTTTTTAATAAATATTTATATTTAAACTAATTTAACTTTTAAAACCAAATTAGTATAAAATAAACACTATATATTCTTATAATGAAAAGGCAATTTTCAAAAGAAACCAGTATTATTATATTTTTTTCAAAAAATTATTCATAAAAAAATATTGCCCTAAGATAATTTTTAAATTTAAATTTAAAAACATAATTCTATTTCATAAAATAATTTATCTAAAATTTTCACAATTTAATTTTATTAATTATTCCCAAAAAGTAATAATTGTTTATGAAATATTATTTTTGAATCATTTAAACACTTTACCGAAACTTAAGTACATTTTTATCAATATGTGACCATTATATAAAACAATTATACATATTTATTAACTTAAATATTCTTATTAATTTTATGATGTTTAACATATTTTTAATAATTTTATTGTTTAAATAATACTATTTTTATTTTTTCATGGTTCATTAAAACATGGTGTTTTGTTTAACACAAGTGAAATTCAAATTAAATTATTTTTAAAAATACATCATAATTAATTATGTTGTTACATTATAACACCCAAAAAAGTTATTTCACCCTCAAAATATATCACACTTATAGAAAATGAGGATATTAATGCCTAATTACATCCCCAGGTTCCCATGTATATTTCTCAAGCGGGTGGTTTCACCACAAAACATTCACTAAGCGAGTGGTATTATTTAAAAAATATCTATATAATATATAATATCAACATGTTTTTCTCCTAATAATGTTCTTTATCCATTAGTATGTCATCTATGTCAGTACATGTAAAGAATTGTGAATGAAATTTTATTGGATATATAGATGGAAGACCTCATAGACTTAATAGAGGTTTATTGGAATCGCAAAATATAAAGATATTATCATGATTAAATAAATAATTTCCATGTGATGAAAATATCTATATTTCATCATTATTTAATGTGATAATAATTTTTTATACATTTGTCTTACTTTAATAAATTTCAACTCCATTCAATAAATTAATATAAATGAAAATTTTTTCATAACTAATGAACTAAAATCACCAAAAGATTCATAATTCATTCCATCAACCTGTAGATATTTACCAAAAACAAAAAATTTATAAAAGTTTTTCCATCCATAACTAAATATCATCCTAATTCATTGCATTAATTGTTAACCTTAATTCTCCCAACAAAAACTAAAATCCCTAAAAATTGAAATAAGGAAACCAAATTTCCAAAATAAACATAGCATTAATCCATAAAATATCAATATATAGCTCATAATGGTCATATTTCAAATATATGAAACCCTTGTTCACATATCTTTAGGAATCATGGTTATCATTAGTATTATCATAATACCTAAATGATAAAATACATGATACCTCAATCGTTAAATAAAACAAAATATTATTTGGTAATTTCAATAAACAAAATAATTATTGAAAACTTCCTCAATTATAACACAATCCAATTTTTTAGAAAATAATTATTTAGTTAAGAGGTCATCAATATTTTCCAATTTACTAGATCCATATCAATAGTCTCTTTACAAATAAAAATCAAAATTTTCATTACATTAGAAACATATTGAGGGTTATCCTACCTTAATCATGAATTTCAATAAAATATCATCTTGAAATTAACTAATTTTTCGAGTTCATCAGTACCATTATAAATATTCATTAATATCCATAGAGTAAAACTTTAAAAAAAATCCTTATAAATTAAATGATTCTTAAAATATAATTTTTTACTTTCGATACACAAAAACTTCAATCATTTCACTTCATTCATAAACCACTAACTCGGTTTCATTAACATATTCATTAATAAAGCATACATACAAGATGAAGTATGAATCATGTATTAACATTCTTGAAAATAAAATTAATAGTTCGTTGCATATTTAACATAAAACATACTACTAGAACAACCCATACTTTTCATATGACATTCATTGTGTCTTCATCATTAACAGTATAATCATTACTCTTATCACCTTCATGATTATATTCATGAGATTTCCCCCTTGTGAAGTTGAATTTTATATTTCCTATACATTCCAGATTTATAACATTCAACCATTGATTAAGGATTTGGGATACCATTATTCTTATACATTGTGATAACCAGAATTTTTATTTTTCCTCAAAAATAACATTCTTTTCATCCTTATTTTTATACAGTCAAATAATCTTCATGGCCCTTTTGACATTCCCTTCAGTTGTTATTACAATATTTTTGACATATAATAATCTATTTATTCTCACCTCCATGTTATCCACCACCTGATCTCTCGGGGAATTGTACCCTTCTATTATTTTGCAAGTCCAAGAGTTAATTTTGGTTCATGTTATTAACAATTTACGTTGATAACTAATTATGAATAATACCAATACCCTTTTCTCTAGTCATAAATCTCATCTTTTTACTCACAAAAACATTTTCTATCACATAAAAAATTAACCATGTTTCTTTTTGGTTCTATCCATTGACGAAAAAAGATTATAGGGTGGGAAACAACACTCATAAAGGAAAAACACATAATCATGAAAAAAAATTAGTGGATGCATAAATCATGACACATATTTTTTCAATATAGGACACATTAGGTTTAACTATAGTCATTCATGGTTAATAAATATATACTTCATGATAGACTATAATGAGTTTTTTAATTTCCTAGGAATAACATTTAGGAGTGAAAAATTAGGTGTGTAGAGAGGCTTGTTTTCACGCACCAAGTGAAGATTAAGCCCAAATCAATATGATATTTTCATAGATATTACAACATGGTACCTTTGTTCAAAATTTACATCCACATATATTATCCATACATATATTTAATTTATTAGAACACACTCTCTCTATCCTATACCAAATTTCCAAGATATTTTCATATTCATTAACTTATCATTAGACTAATCCTTAGATATATCTACAAAAACATACTATGAAATACCCTAGGAATCTCCACAATGTTTTCAGAAAATAAATTACAAATTTTAAATATAATTGTTTCTGATACCAACCATAGTTCTCTAGAATTATTTCTCACAGAGTATAATTATTACCTATTAGGGAACTCCATGGGTGGCTACACCTTCGGGATGGGAAACACCACTATCTCCAATAGAAACCATTCCCCATGAATACCTCGAGTGTAAATACATGGTTCATCCAATTATTACATATGAGAGTTCCCAAGGATCTGATTCTATCATTTTCCTCATATATGAACTATAAGGACCCCAGGTTTTCATACATAAATTTCACATCATTTTATAATAACACACAACACATTTTATTAACACATGTCTAATAAAGGTAATACAATTTTTATTTGGATAACAGAAAAAAAATTATTATTTCATGAATGATCTTCAATATACCCCATACAGATCTACTCACATATTACTCCTCTTAGTCATATACTACCAAAACATTTTTTCATATTTGGGCATAGGGAACATAATATAGGATAGCTCAAATACATAGAGTGGTGAAACATAATAGATATTAATTTATGATCATACGAAATAATAGGACATCAAATAGGGTATGTGATCATAAAAATAAATTAAAATTTTCACACCCTACCTTTCATAGATCATTGTCAAGATTCATGGAATAAACCATAACAATTTCATAAGACATGGTTCATAAGAGTGAGAAGTATGCATACATAAATTTTGAACCATAATACCGTGTTTTAAAAGTTTGAAACCATCATAAATATATGAAACCATTTCATATTTCATGTGAACCTATAATGAACATCAAAATAGTGGAATATGACTCATCACCTATTATCCATTGTGGATCAGGACATATCTGTTTCCCATAGTGGAATAGGACTAACATTTTTCCCATAGTGGACCTATACCATCAACATGTTTCCAATAATTATCTCATGAGATATGATGCCTTTCCCAATGAATTGAAGGGAAATATAGTACCATCACATATCTTAAGGAAAACCATTATTATGTGTGCCAAAATATCATAAAACATTCATCAATCATCACATTATATCCGATTTAAAGAAATTGTGTTTCAAAAACAATTCATAAAATCACCATGTAATAACACTTGAAAAATAAACGAGTTTTATAAACACATCATCTAAACAAATATTTACAATACAGAGAAATGACAATAACTATATCATCCAATATTATCAACAGTAAATCATAACTAACATAAGTGGATGTTATATTTTTATGGAATATGATTTTCAATGATAACATGTAAATTTCATGAAGAAAATATCATTTATTTTAAAATTTATGTTTTTGTATTAAAAATTAAAATAATTTTATTGGAACCCTTTTCTTAGAAAATAACATTGAAAAATTATAAATTATTCTTTAATGATCCTTAAAAATATTTCATATGGAAAAAATCATTTCCACTTCAATAATAAAATATTCAATATAAAAAATATAAGGACCCGACATTAAAACATTACATAACATTGAATTAAATGAATAATTTACATTGAGTATCTTTTCAGGTTTAGAGTTTTAGAGAATTAGGACGTAACTATTACATTTCAAAAGATTGAAAACTAGACACTTATACTCAGTTTCAATTTTTTTCATAAAATAAAATTTTTATTAAATAAAGAGTCATGTCAAATTCCACGTTTTAGACAAAAATACTTTTCCTTGATCCAATACTTGACCCTATTCTTCTTTATGTCCCGTAAAAAACATTTCTAAACTTAGGATGAGCATAAAAATCTTAGTAAGGGTTATAAAAAATAATGAAAATATTTGTTCACAAATACATACAGAACATAAAAACTTTAACATACCTCATGAATTCATATGATTTATGAATAACACATAGAAATAATAATTCATAATGGAAACTTGTGGTATACATAACATACATACATTGTAGCTATCACAGCTACATAGTGAGTTAATTTGGAATAACCATCACAATATATTCCCTAAATCTCTTAGGAGAAACATCCACATGTACCTCCATCATGTTACCCAATACGTTGTAGAGCTATCTCTGGCTCACCCACCCAAGGTTTACCACATAACCACTCGTATATGTAAACAAATCTCAAGAACCATAACATAATCATAACACATAACATAATTATAAAAGAAAGATAACATCACAAAATTTTAATAACAATATATCATTTCAAAATATTTAAATCATTTTCAACACAAAAATATGTAAGAAGATTATATGGTTTTTATTTTTCCTTTGAAAAACATTACGGCTTGTTAAGGAAGCCAAAGATCAAATAATACCTGCAGAGACAGAGAGGTCATTGGCACTGATTACATTAAAAAAAATTCATTTTTTTGTTTAGTAAAATGATTCATAGAAAATTACTCCCTTTGAATTAAATGAAAAGTCACATGTGTTTATACAACATGTAAAAGAAAGTCATGAATTAAAATATGCCTCAATGAAAGGAGATTGAGATGAAGTCCCTTACTTCGTGTCCGACTTGACTTGATCGCTCTTTAATCTCCTGAATAATAAACTAAAGTTAATTTCTACTTGATTAAGATCCATTTTCAAGTTTATTATTCATTTTATATCACTTATTACCATGTAATAAACATTATGTAATCATTTAAGTTAATAAGGTTCGTTTTTCCGATATTTGGTACTTGAGTAAAAAATGAACACCTTATATTTACAAGTTGTTCATGTGGTCTATAATCCATTATATCCAGAATGATATTAATTATTTAGATATCATATATTTCATATATATCATATATATCCAGTATATATATATTTATTTATTTAATATTTCATATCATTTGGAGGTAAGAAATGAAATGCACTGTTCTTGAAGACGGTAAGCCGTACGTACGCATGAACTCAAATTTCATTTCTATTTAATATTTTAATGGAATTAAAACATAATGATTCAAATTTTTATTATAATTCCAGTATAATATCATATATAATATCTTTAACTCTATCCTTTATATATCCCACATATGTCATTAACATGTCATATCACTTTGAGGGGATGGTAGTGCGCACTTCCTCAAATGAAATTATCGCGTTTACCAATAATGGAAACCATAAAGGTATTATATAAAATAAAAATACATAAGAAAAAAGGAAATATAAACATAATATATATCATATAAAAATATAGTCTCAGCTTAATGGCCAGCATGAGAGGCGGTATGAGATAATCGAACAATCAACTTTTCATGGGGTGTTAGTTTTTTATCCACAGAAACAATATGCTCTTCACCCATTAGAAGAAGGTGTGTGTAAGTGTAGATTGAATAAATCACATAACCAGATCCTAGTATATTGAGGATACTAGTGTTGCTATGAAATAAGGGAATAAAATGATTTTATCGGTTGAAGAAGTAAAATTAAAGAAAAAAAGTTAAGAGGAACTGTTACCTTTAATTTGGGTAACTTCCTTTGGTTTGAACAAAAGGAATTCTTGAAGTGCCTTATGCCTAAATAAACGCTTCTAAGTGGAGTAGAGGGATGTAGGGAGATTAATTTGGTAGATTTTTTATGAGAAAAAAGGATTCTGTGGTGTGATGAATTGGTTAGAAAGGGTCTCCTTTTATAATGCCGAGGAGGGGCTCTTTAGGAATGTGTGATAATATTATTTTATTATATAATGATATTTGGTTTCTAAATGTACAAAAATAATTAAAGGTGAATATAGAATGACTCATGGTCGAAATAAAATCATCTAATAATAATTGGATAGGTTTTGGATATGGTTTTAATATTTATAATCTTATTTATTTAAATCTTTTATTAATGAGGTAAATACTGCATCATTATTGTGTCACAAATAATTAAATTTATTTGATGTCTGAAAATTATAAAAAAATACCATGATGTAGGAAATAATTTTATCTTTAAAATGAATATTTATAGTCAAAATGATAATTTATATAATCCCTTGGAAAATTTAATTTACTAAAACATATTTGTTTTTGTCATTTTTGCCTTTATGTTAATTAATCTAAAGTGTCATTATCACTTCCATGTGGCTCAATGGTGTCCCAAAATCGACCCAAAGATGCCCATGTTCATAAATGACTAAAAAAATGTGGTTTGGACAAGTTTTACAGTTATTTTAAATTATTAAAATATTCTTTTTACCTTAAATTACCCTATTTACCTTTAAATGTGATAAATAAAAGTCAAAAGATACTATTCACCAAAAATAATTTTCATCTTATTGACCCAAATTTTACTTACTAATGACAACCATTTATGTCAGATTTATGAAAATCAATTCATAGAAATGGTAAAATTTCATTTAAATGAAAAAGTCGATTTTTAACTACTACTAAGTGGATTCACTATTCACAAAAAATTGATGTTATTCAGAAAACTACAAAAAATTATGCCTATGATATATTTGATATTCCAAGTTAAAAAATGATGTATATTTTATCAAATTCAAAACTTAGAAGTTGTATAAATTAGTTTAAAATTAATTAATGTTTAAAACAAATAGAGTGCTTTTAAGAAATAATAACTATCAAAAGATTGACACTTGTTTATGTCAAATTTCAAAGTGAAAATAATTAAATCACCAACTTTGGATTAAATTTTAAAAATATATTCTAATTAAACTTTAAAATCAATTAAAAAGTTAACCTAACTATATAAATAAATTATATTAAAAGGCAATTTTGAATTAAAATACAATATTTTTTACTATTCATAAAAAATGACCTTTATCCAAAAAATTCCTAAAATTTACACAAAGTAAATTTTGATGTCGCCATTTTATGAAGAATTTTATTTTGTCAAATATAACATATATAAATGACCAAAACTCGATTTAAGGAGGGTACCCCATTAAATGGCAGTAAATCAACCTTTTAATATAAATTATGCTCAAAATTAGATTCATTCTCATTTGAAACCTCTATCTTTTATTGGATAAATGTTAACACATTTTAAAAACATGTATAATCATATATTAGTTAGTTTTGTTCATTCCCACCAATACAACGGCTAGGAGTTAACTACAACTTAAAATAATAATATTAAATTATTAGTGTGCAATGTAAGATTACAAAGAAACATATTGATGCCTATGGGGTACGCTTTTGAAAATAGAATCCCCTTTAATGTAAAATTTATATTTAATTCAAAAATAATAAAAAATATAAAAACCCATATTATTCATTTACCTGGGATGTTACATCCTTCCCCCTTTCGGAAATTGAGTCCTCACAATTTTTATTCACTTATCAAAATATGTGGGGGTATTTATCCCTCATAGAATTTTCAGATTCCCACGTTGCCTCTTAAACCATATGGGTTTTCCACAAAACCTTTACCTGGGGAATTACCTTATTCCGCAAAACATGCTCTCTAGGGTAAAAAATCGAGCCTGTTTGATCTTCATAAGTAAGATTCTCTTCCAAATGAAATACCTCTGGGCTCAAAACCTGAAACCGATCTAGAATATAAATTCTCAACATTCAAACATGAAAAAAATTGTTTAACTGGGATAAAATAGAGGTAAAGACACTCTATAGGCAACTGATCCAACATTATCAAGGATTTCATAAGGTCCAATGAACCTTAGACTCAACTTTCCCTTCTTACCAAAACACATCACACTTTTCCATGGAGAAACTATGATAAAAACATGATGACCTACCTCAAAAGAAATATCCTTCCTCTGGTTATCCGCATAACTTTTCTGTCTACTTTGAGATGTTCTCATGTGCTTCTGAATCAACAGAACTTTCTATGCCACCTCTTCTACCAATTCCTGTCCCATCAGCTTCCCTTCACCTACTTCATCCAAAAAATCTAGTGTTTGACAATCCATTCCATATAATGCCTCAAATGGAGCCATCTGTATACTGGAATGAAAACTGTTATTATAAGAAAATTCAACCAAAGAAATATGTTCGTCCCAACTTCCCTGGTAATCCTATGAAAAAGTACATAGCATATCCTCTAAGGTCTAAATTATTCGTTCTGACTGCCCATCTGATTGAGGATGAAAATATGTAATAAAATTTAATTCAGTACCCAATGACTTCTAAAGGCCTTTTCAAAAGTTAGATGTAAACCTGGGGTCACGATCATACACAATAGGGAGGGGAACTCCATGCAACCTAAATACCCCTTTAACATACAACCGAGCAAGTTGATCTAGAGACAATGTATCTCGAATAGGAAGGAAATGATCATATTTAGTCAATAGATCAAATATAACCCAGATTGCATTATTACCTCAAGATGTATTTGGTAATCCCACAACAAAGTCCATGGATATATTATTAATTTCCACTGTGGCACCGGTAAAGACTAAAGCATCCATTTCGGTAATTTCCACTATGTTTTAACCTGCTGAAAATTCAAACACTTCACAATAAAATCATCAACTTCTCTTTTCATTCCATACCACTAGTAATACTCTCAATTATCCTTTTACATTTTAGTACTCCAAGGATAAACAAAATATGGGGAAATATTAGCTTCACAGAATGACTCATTCTTAAACTGGGAATTACAAGGCACACGTAATCTCTTTCCAAACCTCAAAACACAATCATTATCAATGTTAAAATTATACATATTATCCTTCTGAACCAAATATATCTTTTCCTGTAACACACTGTCTCCTTTTTGCACTTGATTTATTCTTTCTAATAGAGATGATTTCACTGAAACCTGAAACAAAACAGAATAATTTCTTGCAGCGAAAACATATATTCCAATGTTCATCAAATCAAAAACCAAAGGATATCATTCCAAATGTATCATGGTTAATGAGACATTACTTTTTCAACTAAAAGAATCAGCCAGTTTATTTGTTTTTCCCAGATGATAATGGATCGTGCAATTATAATCCTTAGTTAATTCTAACCATCTCCTCTATCTCATGTTCCATTTTTTCTGAATGAATATATACTTTAATCTTTTAGGGATAATATAAATTTTACATTTTACTCCATACAATGGATCCCTCGAAATTTTTAACGAAAAAAACAATAGAAGCTAATTCTAAATCATGTGTAAGGTAATTTAACTCAGATGGTTTCAACTGTCATGAAGCATAAGCAATTACCAGATCATTCTACATAAGGATACATCCATGTCCTATTAATGTAGCATAAATATAAATAACAAACTCACCATTTCAAGAAGGCAGTGCTAATAATGGTGCATTCCCCAATGTTCTTTTCAATTCTTGAAAACAATCATCACATTCTTTTGTCCAAATGAACTTAACACCATTTCGAGTTAAGTTAGTCATTGGACTAGATAACCGTGCAAAATATTTAACAAACGTCTGGTAACAACATTCCAAACCACAAAAACTATGGATCTCGGTTATATTTGTGGGTCTTGGCCTTTCTTCTACAACTTTTGTTTTAGAAGGATCAAAAGTTATGCCATTTTTGAAACAATGTGACCAAGGAATGAAATTTGTTGTTACCAAAACTCACACTTTCTAAATTTCCCATAATGTTTTTTTCTTTTAAGGTTTTCCAGATAACCCTTAAATGACGGTCACGATCCACTTTATATTTAGAATAATCCAAAATATCATCAATGAACAGAACCACCAACTTATCCAACAACTCATGGAAAATTATATTCATAAGATCCATGAATACAACAGGTGAATTGGTTAAACGAAAAGGCATAACTAAAAATTCATAATGGCCATATCTAGTATGTAATGTGGTCTTCGGAATGTCTACTTACTTTACATTCAACTGATGGTACCTCGATCTCAATTAAATCTTTGAAAAATACTAAGCTCCCTAGAGATGATCAATCAAATCATCGATATGAGGAAAAAGATACTTGTTCTTAACAATGATGTTATTCAATGCTCTATAATCAATTAAAAGTCTAATTTAACCATATTTCTTTTTAACAACCAAGATAGGATCACCCTATGGTCATGTGCTAGGTCGAATGAAACCTTTATCTTATAACACCTGCAATTTCTTCTTTAACTCTAAAAGTTCAATTTGAGCCATTAATAAGGGGGTTTTGTAATTAGATTATAATCAAGAACTAATTCAAAAGTAAATTCATCTTCTCGATTAGGTATAATACTAGGAAACTCATCAGGAAAAACATAAAGATACTCATTTACCAATGGAATATCATTAATCTAAACAGTTCATTTATTTTCAACAATATGTTCAAGGTAATATTCATTTCCATCTTTTGCTAGTTTCACAGATTCCTAATATTTTATCAAAAGTAAGGTTTCATTCTTCTACACAAATTGTAAATATTTTTAAAAATAAACCTCTTTATCTCTACAGTCAATATTATCATGATAAACAGAAATTCAATCCATTCCCAAATTAACATAAAACTCTACTAGAGGCAAAAAAATAAGGTTTGCAGGTATATTCTTCCCACACACAAAGACAAGAAGCTTCTTATGTTTTCCTTTTGTCTCAACATTTCCTCTAGGTGTTTTTACCACATGTTCTATATTCAAATCTTGATATGGAAATCCAAATTTATTAGAATGATTCTCAGAAATGAATGTGTGTGTAGAACCTAAATCAAAAAACACATTGGCATAATCTGAACAAACAAAATGTATACCCGATACTACTTCATTTGATGGCCCATCATCTGCTGAAGTAGTTTCAAAGGATTTGACAACCCTTTTATGATTGTAGTCTGGCTGGTTTCCCTTAGTTGATTTCATTGTTGGAAACTCATTTTCATAAAGACCCATTTCATTGCACTTAAAACATTTTACTAACTGTAAATGAGATTTTTTCTTACCATTACCCTTATCTTTTTTTGTGCAATTACGAGCCTTATATCCCATTTTTCCACATCGGTATCACATACCAGAATACAATAGACATTCCCCCGCATTAATTTTACAAAAATTTTCACAAACTATAAACTTATGTTTCTTACCATCAGACTTTTTGATGAGTTCTTCCCTTTCTTCTACCACCATGACCTATTATTCTATTTTTTTTTTCAAATAACACATGATCATAAACAAACTTCATTTCCACCTTTGTCTGCACAATGAACATGTTTTTCATAACATTTGAACTCATGAGAATATAATGCCCTAAGATAATATGGATTTAATCCTGAGTAAAAATTGTTTATTTTACTATAAAAATCTCGTATAAAATTTGGAGCATACCTTTCTAGTCGAGTGAATTTTTATTCATAAGCATCATCTAAGTCATCCTACAGACTCAATTCTAGTAATTGTTTTTCTATTATAAGAAGAACCACATTATGAAAATTTTTCTCAAGAAACATACCATTGAATTCATCCCATTAAAGAGCATAAATCTCCTCACTATCCCTGATATTTTCACCATCGACCACCACTGGTCACCTTCACCTTCAAAACGGAAAACAATGAGACTAACCTTTTGATGTTATGAACAACCCATGACATCGAAAATCTTTTATAGTTCATTAATACACCCTTCATCTAGCACTGGTTCAGATGATCCACTAAATGATGAGGGATGTTGCCTCATGAAATTATCCACTACTGACATGTTCCTCGGTTTTTGATCTGGCTGATCTCATACATGGATAACACCATGATTTATATCCTGATTCAAATGTACCATCACTACAACAAACTCTCTAGTTCTGATTCTGACCATCTCTGGTTGCTTAATTGGAAGGTTGTCTTCTTCCTGATTCCATCCCAACATAGCTTCCCTGTTTCCTCTACAGAAAACCATTCTGAACACAAAAATATCATAGTATAAGCAACATGGTAATTTGTAAATTCTATATGATTTCAATATTAACATAAATTACTTTATGGATATTAATTTAACAATGCCTTCAATCCTAAATTCATCTTAACTGACCTCTAATACCAACTATAAAGACCTAACCATAAAACATTACATAATATTAAATTAAACGAATAATTCTCATTGAGGATCTTTTTAGATTTAGAGTTCTAGAGAATTAAAACATAACTATTACATCTAAAATGATTACAAAGTAGACACATCAACTCAGTTTCCATTTTTTTCATTAAATAAAAAACTCTTGAAAAAAAGAGTCATGTCTTGTTCCATGTTTTAGACAGCATTAATTTTCCTTGATCACATCTTTGACCCTTTTCATCTTTATGTCCTGTGAATTTTTTTTGAAACATGGGATGAGCAAAAAAAATATCAGTAAGGGTTATAAAAAAAAGAAAGAAAAAAATAGTTCATAGATAAATACAATAGATAAACTATTTTACTAACCAACTTAAATCATAAGATTTATGAATAACAAATAGAAATCAGAAATCATAAAAGTAACTTGTGGAATCCATAACATACTTCCATTGTAGCTATCACTGCTATGTAGGGAGTTACTTTGGAATAACCATCACAGTATATTCCCTAAATCTATTATTGGAAACTTTAACATTACCTTTGTCACGTTCTCCAATGCATTGGAGAGCTATCTTAGGCTCACCCACCATAGGTTTATCACAGAACCACCCGTATATGTAAAAAATTCCCAAGAACAATAATATAATCATAACACATAACATAAGTATAAAGGAAAGATAACATTCCCAGATTGTAACAACAATATACAATTTCAATATATTGAAATCATTTTCAATACGAAAATATGTAAAAAGAGTATATGTTATTTATTTTTCCTTTTAAAAACATTAAATATTGTTAAGGAAGCCAAAGATCAAATAATATTCACAGTTACGGAAAGGTCGTTGTCACCGCCTATGTTAAAAAAAATCCATTTTATTCATTTAGTAAAACATTCATAGAAAAATATTCTCTTTGAATGAAATAAAAATTCAAAGGTGTTTATACAGCATATAAAAGAATGTCTAGAATTAAAATATGCCTTAATGAAAGGAGATTGAGATGAAGTCCCTTACCTCGTGTCCGACTTGACTCGATCACTCTTTAATCTCCCGAATAACAAACTAAAGTTAATTTCAACTTGATTAAGAACCTTTTCAAGTTTATTATTACTTTTATATCACTTATTAAAATGTTATAAACATTATGTAATCATTTAATTTAGTAACATTCATTTTGTCGAAACTTGGTACTACATTAAAAAATGAACACCTTATATTTACAAGTTGTTCATGTGGACAATAGTACATTATATCTAGAATGATATTCATTATTTAAATATCATATATATCATATATATCTAGTATATATATATATATATTTATAACAGTTCATATCATTTAGAGGTATGAAATGAAATGCACTGTTGATGGAGACAGTAAGCCGTACGTACACATGAATGCTACTTTCAGTTCTATTTCTTTTTTTAATGGAATTAAAACATAATGATACATATGTATATTATAATTAAATTATAATATCATATATAATATCATTAACTACATCCTTTATATTTCCAATATATGGCATTAACGAGTCATATCACTTTGAGGGGACGGTAGTCCGCACTTCCTCAAATGAAATTATCGCGTTTACCCATAATGGAAACCATAAAGGTATGCTATAAAACGAAAATACAGAAGAAAAAAGAAAACATAAACATAATATATATCATATGTAAATATAGTGTCATCTTAATGGCCACCATGATAGGTGGTAGGAGATAATCGAACAATCATTGTTATTTGAGGCGTTAGTTTTCCATCCACCGAAACAATATGTTCTTCACACGTTAGATAGAGGTGTGTGTAATTTTAGTTATAATAATTATCATAAAAATATCCTAGTTTATTCTGGATACTTTTTTAGTTATAAGAGAAAGTAATAAAAAGAGTTTAGGGGTTGGATAAGTAAAATAAAATAAAAGAAGTTAAGAGAAACTGTTACGTTTAATTTGGGTATCTTCTTTTGTTTTGAAACAAAAGAAATTATTAAAGTGACTTATGCCTAAGGTAAGGATTGTAGGTGGAGGAGAGGGATGTAAGGAGCTCAATTGGGCCGAGGTTGGTTAAGCCAAAAGGATTGAGAGGTGCGAATAATTGGTTAGAAATGGTCTCCTTTTATAAGGAGGAGGAGGGGCTCTTTAGGTAAGTGTGATAATATTATTTTACTATATAATGATATTTGGTTTCTAAAGGTCCAAAAATAATTAAAGTAGAATTTTGGATTACTCATGGTAAAAATTAAATCATATAATAATAATTGGATATGTTTTGGATATGGATTTAGTATTTATAATCTTATTTATTTAAATATTTTATTAATGAGGTAAATATTTCATCATTATTGTGTCCTAAATATTTTAATTTATTTGAGGTCTAAAAATTATAAAAAAATATATCATGATTTAGGAAATATTTTTATATTTTCAATGAATATATATAGTCAAAATGATAATTTATATAACCCCTTGGAAAAATTAATTGACTAAAAGATATTTGTTTTTGTCATTTTTTCCTATACATTAAGCTAATTAATCTAAAGTGTCATTATCACTCCCAAGTGGCTCAATGGGATACGAAAATAGACCAAAAGAATCCCATGGTCGTTAATGAATCAACCAATAAGGATATGATAAGTGTTAAGGTAATTTTTACTTATTATAATATTCTTTTTACCTTAAATTTCTCTATTTACCTTTAACTGTGGTAAATAAAAGTCAAAATTTACTATTTAGCAAAAATAATTTTCATCTTATTAAACTACATTTTACTTTCTAATAACAAAATTTTTGTCAGATTTGTAAAATTAAATTCACAGAAGTGGTAAAATTTCATTTAAATGAGAAGGTTAGTTCTTTAACTACTACTAAGTGGTTTCACTATTCATAAAAATTGATGTTTTTCCGAAAACTACAAAAAATTCGGCCTAAGAAATATTTTATATTAAAAATTCAAAAATTCTGTTTATTTTAAAAAATTCAAAACATATATGTTGTATTAATTAATTTAAAATTAATTCTATTTAAAACAAATAACATGTTTTGAAGAAACAATAACTATCAAAAGCCTGACACATGTTTATGTCAAATTTCAAAGTGAAAATAATTCCAATAACCAACATTGGATTAAATAGTAAAAATATATTATAATTAAATTTTAAGACCAATTAAAATGATAACATAACCATATAAATAAATTAGATTAAATGTCACATTTTATTTAAAATATAACATTTTTCACGATTCAATAAAAACAATCTTTATCGGAAAAATTACAAATAATTACACAAAGTAAATTTTGATGTCCCATTCTAAAGAAGAATTTTATTTTGTCAAATAGAACATATTTAAATGAACAAAAATATATTTAAAGAGGTTTCACCATTAGAAGGTAGTAAATCAACCTTTTAATGTAAATTATGCTAAAAATTAGATTCATTTACATTTTAAGCATCTAATTTTTTTTGGATAAATGTAAATACATTTAACAAACTTGTATAATAATATTGTAGTTAGTTTTGTCCATTCCATCCAATACATAGGCTAGGATTTAACTTCCATATAAAATAATAATATTATATTATTAGTGTGCAACATAAGATTTCAAAGAAACATGTTGTTGCGTATCAGGTATGCTATAGAACATAACAACCCCTTTAAAGTAAAATTTATATTTAATTCAAAAATATTAATAAATATGAAAATAAATTATTCTTCATTTAACTAGGATGTTACAAAAAAAATTAAATTTTTTTGGAAATTATTTTTATTGAAGATAATAATTGAATCTTAAAATAGAATAATTAAAACCTTGAATGGTTATCGTGGTGGAAAATTCCATTCACTCTGTACAAGTAAAAAAATTCCTTTCACATTTTTAGTAAAATACGAATGTGCATTAGTTGGAAAAAGACATGAAAATTAATTTTTAATATTCTTTAGAAAATTATTATATTTGAATGTAGGTATTTAATAAATTCTTTTGAAAAATGTGATATTTTTTTGGAAACAAATTATAGAAATCATTTATTTTGAATAAAGAAGGGGTTTTGAATAGATATATAAATAACAATAGATTTTATAAAAAAAAATTATTTTGTACTCCTGTAAAAATAAATTGAGGAAAATGAACTTAAAATTTATATTTTGTTGACATATCAATTAGAGAATTAAATTCATGAGTTTATTTATATATAAATCATATCTTTTAATCATCAATAACATAAAAATTAATAATCCCGAAACACTAAGAGATTGCATTATAAAACCTCTACCACTTTGGTAAATTTTAGTTAAAAGACCAATAAAATAATAACAATAAATGAATATAAAAATATATTAATAATAAATAAATTCATGATATATCTTGTAAATGGGGATTTATATAAACCTTAGAAAATAATATATTTGTATAACATAATGTTTGTCTAAATGAAAGAAAATTGGGACAAAAATCACTCCCCCCTTTGGTTTTTCTTGAACCATAAACCCAATGAATGAGAGACCCTAAAATGGATATTTAAATGCAAATAATATTCTTGATAACAATCATAAAATAAATTCATGGGTAGAATACACACCACTAAAATGAAATAGGTGGGGAATATGATAGGTTCCCATAGAAGTAAAAAGTGAGATGATAATCACTGACCATAAGCATCAACATCCATAGTACATGTTAGAAACTATTGTAAAATAAATATAATATCATTTTATACCTAATAAAAATCCATATATATATATATTACCATATATGATTTATTCATGACATTTTATTACCTTTTTGTTAAAATTTATTTTATAATCGTGTTTCAGGAAAGGGGTTATTTGTTTTTCATGAATGTTTTGATTTTTTATTTTTAGTCCTCTTCATTTTCTTGTGCTTCTTGTACATCCATTTTTTAAAAATTATTGAAATATAATATATTTTCAATATATATTTTTATATAAATCAATATAATTTAAATATATAATATTAAATACATCATTCATGGAGACAAAATTCCATTCATACATTTAAAAACATTTTTAAATTTCATTAAGGATGAAGTGAAAGAAATTTAAATAATATATTAAATTTAGATAATCATTTTTATAATATACATAAACATATATATCATATACTCATTAAATTTACCCAAATTAACTTTCATGAATGATGTCATTGAAAAATAATCATGTCACTTCGTGAGGTGGTAGTGCGCTGTACAAATCAATGAATTTATCATATCCCTCTCAGAATGGAATGTAGGAAGGTTTATATGATATCATAACTCTATAAGAACAATTATATCATAAATTAAATATAAATATGTCACATACATCATTATATAATAATCCATTAGAGGTGGTGATGCAAAACAAATACATTGGTTCACAATTGGGTAGTCCAACATACACAAGATGAAGTATTTTAATTTTCTATTTAATGGTAGAGTAGATAGATCATGTTTAATACCTAAAAATAATTATATATCATTATATATTTATAAATTTTTAATTATACTATAATTATTAAGAATTTAAAGTAGGCGGTAAGAGAATATTTATAAAAAATGTTCAAAGAAGATAATTATCATTTCTTAGAAAACATCCATATGGATATCTTATTAATGATCCTAGGGTTGGTATTCTTTGATGTAACATTGACATAGAAAAATAATAAGGTTTCTATAATGGATTTTAGTAGTGTTCGGTCATGAAAAATGTTATTTTAGGTGGCCTTTAATAATTGATGGGGGAGTGGTATATTTGTAAATACCCAAACTTATTTTATAATGGGATGTAACTCTCCCCTAATGTGCAAACAAAATTGATAATTAATGTAGTGGATTTAATATATGGTTGATATTCACCTCCACCTCAAAATTCATATTTTAACCATGATTTTCCTTATATTCTATTTATCCTCACTTTTAACATTTTAGTATTCAATAAGATAACTAATTTTTTTATGAAAGTTATTTGTCATTTAAGACTAGAGATAAATGATAATAAATTGATATTTTTTACACATTGGATAAAAATATTTATTCTATTTTATAAAATTAAAATTCTATTTGAGTGGAAAATTATTTTTATCATAAGAAAATTTAATACTCAAATCTCTGTTTTACCCTTTACCATGGTAACATAGTCTTTTACTATTTAAGAGTCAATATGATTTTAATAAAAGGTACATTTTTCCTTATTAGACAATATTTTATATTTTTTAATAATTATAAATCACTTGGTATATTTTAGGATTTTAAATAATGTTATATCATTTAACATAAGATTATTTAATATAAAATTACATTATTATCAATTTTAACAATATTAATTTAATTTGATATTAAAAATATCATGAAAATCATGAAAATCGAATATATTCTTTTAACACATACATAAAGTTTCATATGTATCTCTATAATTAATATAATGTAATAATTCATTCAAATTATATTACATTTTATATTTTGAGTTTAATTTTTTTGGATTTTCTATTAATTATAAAAATATTTTATTATTGTTTCTTAGGCTTTTATTATAGTAATATAATTACTAGAAATTATAAATATATTACCCACATGAAATTTATATTATTATTTAAAAAATTACCTTCATTATTCATTCTCATATTTATTTTTCCCTATGTGAATACATAATTAAACATTAAAAGAAGGTTACTGACATTTTGCCTTTATCTTCAATTAAATTATTACATTTGACACATTCATGTAAAAGTGTTCCACAATCACATAAGAATCGAACCTAAGGTAATAATGGTTGACATATGAACATACTGTAGGAATTGGAATATTTTTTATTTCATTTATAACTTTTGTTTTTATTTTATCCCATTGGTAAACTGGTTTTAACCTTAACAATGGTAGTTAATTTTAATTTTATATGATCATTATGGTTAAAAAGTAATTTCAACAAATAAGATGATCTTAGTTATTATAATTTTTAAAATGGAATCCATTTTTTCAAATTCAATTCACATAAGTCTCAAAAATCATTTTAAAAGTAAATAATGCAATGTGACAATAATGTGGGTTTCTAAATAGAAAAATATTCAAAAGTGATAAAAAAATTTGAATCATAATTCAATATGAAACTGATTTCAAGGAAATAAATTGTTTTAATAAATATATAATTGAACATATTTTAATTTTAAAACTATTTTAAAATAAATTGATTCTTTTAAATTGTATTTATGAAAAAGTCAATTTTTAATAGAAATAGTATATTTTCACTATTTATAAATTTTTTTGTCTTTTATGAAAAATAAAAATAATTTACCTTAAGATAATTAAAAAAAATTTATTAAAAAACACAGTATATTTTTTAATTTAATTATATGAAATTATCAAGAAATAAGTTTTTAATTTTGTTTAAGAAAATAAAACTATTTTTTGAGAAAAGTGTATTTTCAGACATATAAAGACTAGAAAATATTTATTACTTTTTTGTAATTTTTTTATATAAAACCATTATACATAATACATAGATGTTTCTATTTCATATTCATTCCATCACATTTAATGTACATGTAATAAAAGATTTGTTTAAATAATAATATTAATAGTTTTGGTTCGTTAAAACCCATTGTTTCTTGTACTGTAAGCTATTGATGAATTTAAATTAATTTAAAAACTATTTCATAAATTCATGTGTTGATAATTAAATTTAGAATCATGAATACCCATTTTAATGAATTCATCATGTTCCTCATGCTTCGGAGATAAATCTATGATCTTTTCAAGATTTATCCCTATTTGGGTCCTCCTATTTTTTCAAAACCATCAACGACTCTATCACTATCTTCATGATTGATATTCTAGGGTCACACAGTATGCCATGAAATCTAAAACATTATATTTACTAAGAAATCCATCAGACATCGAACCTATCAACAATTTTACTTTATTGACATTACATAATAAAATATTATGCACTACCTATAACATGAACACGATAATCTCATGAAACTATTGATATGAAGAAAATACAATCCAATATGTACCACCCCACCATTTAAATAGAAACACTACAAAAAACACACGAACACACTAAAGTTGGTATATATAATGTTGGTAATGAATCAAACATTCAAAAAATGTAAAAAATTTTATCATTAGTGCACAATAGTATCCTCCTTTTAATTAGTTTGAAATAAATTCATGCATACTCTTCCTATATCACTATAATACCTATGAAACTATTTTTAGTACTAAATATCTATGAATTCCAATATTTTTTTTCTTTTTGTGATAAGTATTGATAATTATTAGTAAACAAAACATGAGAAGAACATTTATTCATCACCACTGGGAAAAAAGTTCACTATGAACTACTTTAGTGATTTATTATCAATTGATAAATAAAATTCAAAATCATCTTATTTACATCCTTTACTTCCTACTCCCCCAATGAAAATATGTGGGAGAACATGCACATATTCATGATCATTTCCTTGTCAAACATAAAATTACCATGAATTTATGGATATTTCTTCTCAACAATTACATTAAATCCAAATTATAATTTATAAATATGGTCCACATATAGATTTGTGAGAAAACTCATTCCTTGGGAAATAGTGACAAAAAATTAAGAACCATATAACTTCCCCCTAAATAGTTGATATGGGAAAATTAAAACTCTATCCATTGAAATAGTTGAAATCATTCATTAAATTATTGAAATTATTATCCTTTATTCAATAATTATCATAAGGGTATTTCAACACCCCCCATTAAAAACAAATTCTTTTCCTCTAATAAGGGGATATAATGATATTTCAATGATATGAAACTCAAAAACATGTTAGGCCCATGTTATAGAATGAAAAATTCACTTCTCCAATTATTAAAGATCCATCAACAGAACCTCTAATCCTTCTAGGTCATGAATTAATGTAATAAACACGAGATAATGTTAATAACACCATAATTTTCTTTTGAAATTAGATAAATAAAGATGAAGTATCAATAAAACAAAATTTTATATAATGTAATTTTCTCATATTTTCAATAGTTCTAGAAACCAAGCCTATACCACCATTTTAATCTAACTCCCACTGTAATAGAATTCATCATAAATTATGATTTCATTTTCAAAAACTAACACCAATTGTTGAAAAAATATCAATTATTTATATAATGAATCATATGTTCAGTTATTTAGAATACCATAAATAGTTCGTTTAGACTAATTTATTAACCTGTCAAGGTGATGCCTTTAAATTTTTTTGGGAAACCATATTTTAAAAGTTTATTTTAAAATAGTTGTATTCATACTCACATATTACAAAAAATGAAAAAAATGATGTCAATAATTGGATTTATCAATCCATAAAAGCCTCTGACATCCTAATAATAGTTATAATATATTTTATTCTTGATAAAATAAAAAAACATGAGAGTTAATTTTGTTGTTTCTTCAATATTTTTTTATCTTAAAGATATCAGGTTAGAGAAATAAGTTGATTTTAACATCAATTATTTATGGATCATAATACCATAAAAGACCAATTGAAATATCATCTATCAACTATTAATGAATGTCATTGTGACTCCTCTTAATAGATCTAATTCTTCTTCTATTCTCATTCATTGTGATTATAGATACAAAACAATTTGTTCTTGTATTGATATGAATTAGTTATAACTCATGCTCGCATCACTACATCACTATGTAAATCATGATGAAACTTGTACATGGAATGTATATCCCCAAAACCTAAATGACATAAATAATTACTTGTTAGAATTAAATAACATTGGGAGAGGGTATAGTTTCATTAAATCAAGTAGACAAATTATGAAGGTCCCGATAAACAAACCCTTCAATATAACATTTTCTTATTCCCCTATTTAGATTCATGGAGTGAAATTCCCTTCCCTCTGTAACCTTTTCTTCTTCTAGATCATTATTCATTTAAATATTCCTTAGTTACATGAAATTGGACAGCCTTTGGGTTATTAAATTGAATTAATCACTATTTTTTTTGTATCATTCATACATACCCATTCATTAATATGTAATTTCCTATTCTAAATAGTCCAACTCACAAATTCTTCTTCGTTGGGTGCTCTAATCAATAAGGACCTCCTTACATTTTACTTATTTGGTGCTTCTTCTCTATATCTTTTTTCTTCTCTATTTATTCCCTCACTGATTTATTAACTTTCAAAACCCATGTCATATCTTGAGATTTCACTTTCATACATGTGAGTTTTAGAGTACTTTTATTATTTACTAATATTATTCTTATTATTATAATTAACATCCTATTGAACATTAGATTTAGAACACATATTGAAATTATTCTCTACATATTTCATCGGAAAAATCAAAATTATATTTTTTTACAACCTCATGGTTTATATTAAATACCACTTAGTCACACCTCATCTATTTTCTCTTCAATAGATAATGGTTCCATGTTAATTTTTTTTCTTGAGTGGAACATTCTTTGTATAATCTTCCATATTTCTAAAAACTAAATTTATTTCCATCCTTTTGTTCTGGATTTTTTTAATTATTTCTGAGAGGATTATCATACTAAAATAGATATTGGTGATTGATACACATTTTTTGAGCACCATTCATTTACCTCAAAATAATAAATATATCTTCAAGAATAAAATAGTTTTTTACGTGAATGTTTTCTTCTGATAGGTTATAGAATATTTTGAATTACATGTTACACTTTTAATTCTTCTATGACTACATTTAATACCAATATGATATTTTATATCAAAATTAAATAATCCCCCATCTAAAATAAACATAATAAAGGTAATACTTGGTTAATATGTTGTTGTAGTAGATTTCTATCATTATTAATGCCCTTGGTCTTCATGAAAGATTTTCATGTTATGTCTCATGATTCCAGAAAATTATTACATAGTGGGAACCTTCATCTAAGAGTCATGTCATTATGTTTTGAATGATGTTTCCTTTAATATCAAAACCCAGATGAAAATAATTTGGTGTCTCGAGTTTTCTATCTATATGTGCTCAATTGGGACTCTCAATCCTACATACATTTTAAAATAGTTATGCAGGCCTATGATGTGTCCATGGAGATACTATTTCCACATATTAGAGTAGAAAAATTATCAATAAATAGATACTGATAAAAAAGTAAAAAATTAGAGTTAGGTATCAATAAAAAACTATAATAGAACATCTAGTAATAGAAAATGAAATGATATAAAAGTCTGAATAAGCATATCATATTCACAACACCAATTTCCCTCTGGAATGATGAAAAATAAAGGAGTACATAAAAGAAACTAATATAAATGTACAAGTATATAATAATAACTCCAAACCATAAAACATACATGGTTTATAAGATAAGGTTATGATACTCTATCTTGATCATAATAATCCACACTAGTGGCTTTACATTATCATTCAACCATGGACCTCAACCCTATCAATAAAAAAATCTATGTTCAACCTAAAAAGAATACATAAGGTCCCCAATAACCCCAAAATGTTCATATATGGGTGAGAAACAATATCAATAGACCAAAAAATGGCTATTATGTAAATATTACATCATAATTTCATTGTAACGTAATATTATAATCCTACCCATAAAATGACTAAATAAATTTAAAAAATAATAATATCAATCTAAATCTGATCCCTTGGTCTACGATCTTGGTGGAATAGGCCTCATATCTACTTTTAGATATATGTTTATATATATTACCATTAATATACATATATATATATACATTTTTTATGTCAACGATACAACATAAATCAATAAAAGTCATTAATTTGGTCTTTAATCCTGATTGAGAATACCTTATTTGGCCCACAACAGAAATGTCTCTAAGAAATCTACATAACTATAGGGGTTAACTGTAATAAACCTATGTTCTCTTAAACTCTCCTCAATTCAATATAATAAATGATTAGAAGTACCAAAATAGAATCATGTATTTTGACCTTTACTTTATATTAATAAATCAAGACTTAAGGTATGTAACAAAGGTGTGAAAATATAAATATAAACAAGAATAAAATTATTTTAAATTTCCATATGTTTCCATATATGAAATTTTTATGTGGGAATCCAAGTAAAAAAATTTCGTATAAAAATTTATTAATTCTATGAGTCCATCTATAGAATTCCTATATAGGGATTCAACTATCACTAAAGTAATAAAGAAACAACACACCATATGATTCCACCTAAAGAATTACTGCATGAATAAAAGTATCAGTAAAGGCGTATATGGACTCATCCATCCTATGAGTCTATCCAAGTAATTATTACATTGGAATCCATGTATCAGTCATGGAAAACATAAAAACCTCTCCCTATTAGTCTGTCCAAGAAATTCATCAATGGATTCCAAAATGGAAGTCCATTTATCAATCAAGGAGTATAAAAACAATTCACTATATGAGTCCATCCAAGGTACATCGATATGGGAATCTAAGTATCATTAGTAGCTTATATGACCCATTATCCTACAAGCCCATCCTTGGGGTATGTAATGGGTGCCCAATTATATTTGATCCATGTAATCATGAGTATCCACCTTAGTCCGTCTAAATGAATTACACATAATGAAATTGAAGTATCACTTGAGGCATAACACAATTCGTATGCCCTTTTATCTCATATGAGGTATTCCATAAAAGTAAACCAGGTATCTCTCACGAAAAAATAGACTAGATCCCCAATAGTATGTCTAAAATTTCAATTGATATAAAAATAAAATGAAAATATTTCAATGGACAAACTTTGGATGTATGTATGGGTGTCCCAAAAATAACACATCGCATCAGACCCATCAGGTGAGAACTGGGAAGAGCTTATAGAAATCACAACTGCACCATGAGTAACCATGTGAATTAATAAAAAAAGTGGGTTTTTGAGCAGATAAAAACATTAATACTATTTTTTACTCATGGATTATATGATTGGTAGAGGTTTTTTGGTTACACTCACTACCATCTCTACCAAAACCTGATGTACTAGCTCAGGGTTGGCTAAACATTGAGGCATCCACTAGGCCCTCCATGTCGTGAAACAAGAGATGAATCCTACCTGTGAACCTCAAGGTCAACACATAAATGACATAATTCTACTTAGGCTCATCATATGTGAAGAAAAAAGGTGGAATACTACATGGGACCCTTCATAGTATGTTAAAATAGGAATCATATAAGGGATTTTTAGAATGTTACATAGGATAAGGAGCCCAACATGGGACCCTTATATTGATATATAAAAAAATTTGTCTTACGTGGTGCCTCATTAATAGTGTATGTAGGTATAGGCATACTACATTGTATCCTTTGAATGAATAAAAATGTAGAGGGATTATGTAAGGGATTCCCTAGGTCATCATGTAATTTATAGAACCTCGTAGGGGCCCTCTATAACAATAATACAGTAGAGTCATCCTATATAGGGATCCCCAAAAATAACTAATCTCTTGACCTTATAGGCCAGAAGGGTAGATATCACCAGGGATAAATAATCATAGAAAAAGATATATAAGAATTGATCAAAGGATATGGTGCATATATCATCTCAGATCAAAGGGTATCACACTTTTGAGATACATAGATTTAATTACTTGAGGAATAACCTCTACATTTATGAAAATACCCAAAATATACTTAGGAGTCCTCAAATAACACCAAGGCTCTCACCGTCACTATTTATAAAAAAATCTAGGAAAAACGAACTTCTATAATATCTAACTATGAATCTAGTCCATATAACCAAAACAACCTCAAAAGGGTAGGAAATGTAGGGCACATGGCACAAGTACCCTAGATCATAAAATGTACTCTCCTGGCCCTACCAGGTCATCTAGTTCTGCTAGACATGGCATATAAATTCATGTAAATGGATTGTAATATTGCAACCTGGTGTGTAAACTATACTGGGGTACCTACTTGTGTACCTCAAATGGCCTTTTAGGTACTTTAGCTTCCCCTGCATATCTACAAAGAGTGCGGCCCACTTGGGTTTGGCAATGTACTACACAAGACCACATACCGATACATGGTCTGTCTGTCCATGTACTCAGTTACATAGTCATTTTCTAGTTCATGTAATTTATACACCATACTTGTAATTTACATCTAAAATTTTCAACTCCCCCAAATGTGAAGAAAAATGGAATGTGTTCCTAAACTATACATTATGTGATCAGGATTTCTGAACTTAAAACCCCTCAAATTGACATGAAGCCCCCAGTTTCAAATAAAAAGTTATATATCAACCTAATAGGGGTCCTAATTTTTTATAATAGGGTATTTATACTTTATAAAGGTAAATATTTGGGGAATGATGTAAAATAATAAAAATGAATTACCTTTGGGAATAATCCCCTAAATCCTTACCCATTTTATGATCCGTAATTACTACATGATGATCAAGATCTTCTTGAGCTCTGAAAAGATTCATGTCTTACCTAATCCTTAAATTTATCTATTCCCATTTCCATTTTCTGTCTCAGTTGTGTTTGGGGGGAAGCTCAATATTTCATGAGAAATAAACAAAATATGGAAATGAAAAAGAAAAGGATAGAAAGACAGGGATGAGATAAAAAGGGGTATGGCCTAATCCTCGGTGCCCAACACAACTTTATTACCCATCAAGGAAAAATATCAATTTCAGAATCTATAGAAAAGATAGAAAATAAATCTAACTATCCATTTAAATGATATATACAAATGAATTTGTTTTAATGAAATAATTTTATTGTAATTAATCATTTAATGTTAATTATTCCCCAAAATTTCAAATGGTTCAAAATTCAACCAAACTCCTTTGTATGGATAAAAAAACCCTATTTTGGGACCTGCAGTGTGGTCATAAAAACTACATGATGTCATATGGTTGGTGAAAATTACCAATTTACCTGGTATAATTATCTGGTAGAAAAAATAAAATTTCTTTTAAAATTTACATTCTGAAATAACACAGGTGGTTACAACCTTCTTATTATAATCATTATCATCCATGAGATGCCTTGGTGGTCAAATAATCTCATGATCTCATAATGAGAATCTTCACAACTATCTTATTATTACTATACATTGACCGACCTCATATAATCACCAACTATTATATATAGAGTACACTTAACTGTGATTGATCTGACAAAGCCCACCATATGAGTGTTTTATTTTCATCTCAACAACCAAACATAAAACTGTATGGGCCAAAAAGAAATCCAAATTCATCGAAAGAATAGGTTCACCAGAATGAAAGGGATAATAGAGTAATCCCATCATATTTTTTACCTTATACCACTCCTTGTGTAAAACATGAATATGTTCCTTCACTGACAATGAATGATATTTAAATGAAACAGAGCTCAATTTTGTGATGATTCTCTCTCTATGTACTCAAGATGATTCAAAGATAAAGAATGGACATTTCTAAATAGGAGTACACTACTATACCATTAATAGTAATGCAACACTTTTTTTGAGAATATATTCGAAAAATTTTTACATAATTTCCATTAACCAACACATGGAACCACATCTCTTGAAAATGCGTGTCCAGCTCCAGCCATTTTCCAATCATCCTTCTATACCTAAATAATTTTTAATGGATCCTATTCTATAGAGGTGTATTAATTTTAACCAAACAATCTAGAAACCATTCCCATAGAATGTATTTAAAACCATGGGTCCCTAGATTACACACAATCACTCACTAATGTAAGATTTAAATGGAACCATGTGTTACTGACATATGTCATCATCACCTGACTCACTCTGCTAAAAAACGTAGTCTACTAAAAAAATATAAACATTGTACATGGAATTTTAGTGAAAAAAATCAAAAAGACTACATGGAACTTCTCTCCAAAAAATAGACACCTCGCTTGTTCTATAATATATTCCCTAATCACCCGTCACCAGGAATTCTATCAGTCAAGTGTGTATACTCACTCTGTAACTAAAATAGATATATTAGAAAAGTGGCCAGTAGGTTCAGGAACCTGAATAGTCATGCCTACCAAATCATGTGTCAAAAAATAGGAACCCTAGTTGACTAATCAATAGAAATAGTTATCAACATGACTAAATCACAAACTCAGGCACTTACCACGAATTAGTATCAAATGAGAATTCAACCAATATCACTAAATAAAAAATGAATAAAAAACATGTTCCAACCTCTCTGGTTGGTTTCCATTGATTAAATAAAATGATAATAAAATATAGGTTGAGTCCAAACTAATTAATTATTGGTCTCCCACCTATCCCTGCTTATCAAGATTCATAACAGCGTATCTATTTATAACCGAAATTCACAACAGATTCAACCTCTCCAAGGTAGGTAGAGATAACACTAACCTATAATGTTCAAAACTATCACCATTTTCTTAGAAGAGCATAATCATTTCTAAGCATCCTCAAAAGGGGTTTATCCTAAGAATATAATGATACTAATTTAGACATGATGTATAACTAAAACTCATCATGAATATGTATATAATAATACCCCCTAAAGTTATAGTTCATTAGAAATGTTGTGGAATCTATAGAAATTATACTCAATGATATGACTATATATCCATAAATTATTTTAGGTATTTGTAATTTCACTCCAATTTTTCAATGAAAAAAAGTTGATATTATTATTGTCAAATTAAATTACTAAACCAAGAAAAATAATCCAAAAGGGGTATAAAATATGGGAAATATGTTCCATATCGACATATTAGTGTCATTGAACCTCCCATGCATGAGAACCAAGTCACCAGTTCATTGTCAATTTCCTCAACATAGTCTCACATAAACTTCCATAATATGAAAAAATATATTCATGTCATATCAATTAATTATTATTCTAAAAAAACAATTATGGTAAAACATCATTTAGGTTTTTTTTGCAAACAACAAATAATATTCCTCTATAATTAGTAAAACAACACACTAAATTAACTACAACATGTGAATCCTATGTGAAAATTATGATGTGTGATATAACTATTTTCCTTGTGGGAAAAGAGTTATAATAAAACACTGGCCTCTTACCAATATTCCAAGAACTATAAATCCAAAGGAAAAGATAACATCCAAACAAAATCTATATATCTCAAAGTGAAAATCTTATAAAACTATAAAATCACAGATTGTAATAGTAATCCCATAACCCTATAAACTCAGAATTCTTACAAAAACATGTTTTCTTGATGTAATAACCCAATATCCTACATAGGTTCTGAGAAATTTCTAATACACTTGTCTACCATACCCCAAATGAAAAATAATAATGAAATAATCAACTTATATAGATCTTTTTAAAATCCTTACCTTGATTCCACCAAACTGGTGCCTCAAGGAGGTCGACCAGAAGACATTAAGAACACCTCTACACATTCCAGATGCTTCCGACTAGCAATGATGGACAAGGGTGTGTCTTTAGAATAAATCTTCCATAATATCATAGTAATAAATTTCATAACTAAATATATACGATGAAAATAGTAAAAAAATTGAGTCGGGATGAAATATATAAACTAATATATAACGTGTTTTAATAATAAATTAAATTCTAAAAAATTATAAAAAATCATGTCATAAATACAATACTGATCTCCCACTCAGTTGATCACTTATATAAGAGTACAAAAAATAAAAAGAAATAAATGCATAAGTACCTACTACTACATATGATCCATAATTCATACATGATTCCATGGACACTATCAAGCTTCCCTAGATAGGTCACAAGACTCCACAGGAGTGGCTCTGCTAAATCATGCAACCCTGGGCCACATCTCTATCCACCATGCAATATGTTCTTAACCTGAAAAGTAGTTATAATTTATTTATTCACTCTGAGGTGAAAATACATCAGTGAGAAATAATCTCAGTAGTCCACACAATGATGAAACTATAAATCTAATTTCATATGTGCATTCATGGAAAATATGCTTATCCTAGGTAAGGTATAACTGAAAATATATAAAAATGTATAACATGAAAGCATAATCAATCCATGGGTCAATGATCTCGATCAACTAGGTCATATATGATCATGTATATATATGAATGTGAGTATATATATATATATATTCACATAAATATATGTTATTATATACATACATAAATATTAATATACATTAGTGAGGTTAGAGGAATAACATAATTCAATATTAGTCGATCCTTGGGCCCATAATCCTAATAAACAATAAAAAATTTATGTACTTCCAAAATTTTAATTGATTTGGATACATCACCATAGGGGTATACACATACTAGCTCTATGTTTATCCATACCCACCACTTATAACTATAATGAAAGGTGAAGAATACTAATAGACAATCCTATTATTGACACATTTCATTATATGAATAAACTGGGACCAATGATATTTAACCAAGGAATATATAAATAATGATAAATAATAATTAGAGTAATTTTATTTTTATATGCATTTTTTGATGGAATTATTTTGTTGGAATCCATATATCACACAAGGCATATATAAATTCATTTATCTTATGATTACATCTAAGGAATTACTACATGGGTATCTATGTATCACACATGAAATATATAAATAGTTCACACTATGAGTCTTTCTATGGAATTATTACATGGAAATTTAATTATTACCCATGGTATGTACAAACTTATCCATCCAATGAGTCCATCCAAGGAATTAATACAAGATAATACAAGTATCAGTCATTGTGTATATAAAAAACTGGACATATGAGTCCAACAAAGTAATTCAAACATTAAAATCTAAATATCACTCAAGAAATATATAAACAATAGCACTTCTTAATATATCCAAATAATTCCAACATGGGATTCCAAGTATCAATCATGTTGTATATATAAAACACAACAAATGAGTATATGAATGGTGTTCCTTCATGGGAAACCATGTATCACTCATGGTGGATATGATCCCATGCCCCTACAAGCCCATCCCTGGTATCCTATAGGGATCTTGGATATCAATGTGCCATTGTATAAGAAATAGCCTATAAATGATACCTATGAAATTATATGTAAGGGAAAAATGTAACATGACATGTAACCCAAATCCAAATGATCATTAATCTCACAATATTTGTTTCATAATAAGGATACCCAATATTTATCAATGCAATATGAATTAGATCCTAGTATGAATGTTTATAATTTTAAATAATATGGCGATAAAATAAAATTTTGTTGCATCTCGACACAAGGAAGTAGGTATAAGAATCCCAATTTGATCATTTCACATCTGGACCATTGTCTGAAAACAAGGATGCACCTCTGTTAATCACGACTACACAATGGGTAACCATGTGAAACAATAACAAAAGAGGGTGGATAAATACCTAAACACAACACCACTATCCAATAATAATAGATTAAAAGGATGTTATGGGTTATAACGGGACACCCTCAACCATCTCTATCAATGCTGGACATACTAGACCAGGGTTTTTCAAACATCAAGGAAACCACTAATTCTACCATGTCATGGAATAATAGAGGCATCCTACATTGGATCCTCATGGTATTCACATAAGAAAATGTATATGACTATATATTTTCATATGAGAAGGTAAATGGAAGAATCCTACATGGGATCCATTATTGTATGAATATAGAGGCATTCAATAAATGATTCTTGGAAAAGTACATCAAAAATGGAATCGTACATGGGACCCTTGGAATGGTACATTGTAAAAGGAATCATTCTTGGGACACATAATAAGAGTTTTTTTGGGAAGATAAATCCAATATTAGATTGTTGGTATGATTAAATAGGTAGGGTGATCTTATAGGTTATTTATGAGGACGCCATGTAAGTGAAGGTATCCTACAAGGCACCCTCGATAATAGTAATCAAGTAGAGGCATCCTATGTGTGATCTTGAGAATGAACTAATCTCAATGTATATGTCCTCAAACAGAATTCTACATAATCATTATTCAGGGGATTATATATTGGATCATCTAAAATCAAATGATCTCACTCTCAAAATACATCTTTATTTGATTACTAAATGAAGAACCCCTCAATTTTGGATAATTCCCGAACCACCTCTTAGGAGTCCTCAAATAGACCCAAGGGTCTCTCTATAAAACTCTACATAGAAAACTACTCAGAATGGAATCCCTTATGTACAATTATGAATCTAGAAAAAAAGGATAACCCCTTAAAATGCTATCAAAGGATGAGTATATAACATATATACCCTAGTACACTCTCTGTGCCCCCAAGGCATCACCTAGATGTGTACCTCTATAAAATATTGATTATAATCCTAAAGTAGATGGAATGTAAAATAGTTACATGGAATATACTCTACATGGGGTTTGAACCTATGTAATTCATAGGACCTATACATGTATATGCATAGGATGTGTACAACTAAATAGAATAGAGCCCACAAAGGGTATGGATATATACTCTAAACTACCATGTTCCCTAACATAGGATATCTGGATGGGTACTCAGATACAGAGCTGAGTCTCAATACAAAATGTATATACCCCATAACTTTTAGGTACATCTAAAATTTTAATCTTTCATGAACAAGAATAACACATGGCATGTTTTCATGAACTACATATCTTGTGGTCATTATTTATGAATGAGAAACCCCTAAAATTGGACTAAAACCACCCATGTTCTCCCCAAAAAATATAGACTAGACTAGTATGGACACTAAATAGTCATAATACGAAATTAAAACCTGAAAACAATAAATATAATGGTTTTATAGAAAAAAATAAAAATATTATATATTTTGGAAGAATCCTCCCAACCATGGTGTATTTTTCCGATCCACAATTACCTCACAATAATCCAGACCCTATTGAGCTATGTTTCATTACCACTCATCACCTATATATATCTATCTATCTCTCTACATAACTTCTATGTCAATTATGTAAGAAAATAATGACACATGGAAAATTTGGAGAATCTAAGGATGGAAAATGAAAGAAAATAATGGAATGAAAAGAAAGAAAAGAATTGAAAAGGAATAAAGGGCCTAGGCCTGGCCACAATTACTGACATACAATTATGCTAATCCTAGAAAAAAATATTAATTCCAAACACAATAGCTCAGAACTAACTTATATCTTCAAATTATGTAAAAATAAATATCTTAACAAATTTTTTTGAATAAATTAATATTCAATTAATTTAATATTAAAAATTTAGTATTCTAGGAAATTTTTTAACAATTTTGAATTCCACCATACAATTATCATATGGTAAAAACAATATTCAATGAAAAAAAAAGTGGCTAAAGAAATTATCTAATTTCATGTTTTATGGGAAAATGAAAATTTTACCCCTAACAAGAATTGGTTATGAAAAACTAAAATTAATGCTAAAATTTCTATTCCATAAAAACATGGGTTATCATATTCTGTCTTACATTCTGACTCCAGATTTTAACATTCAAGTTTTCTAATTCTTATTAATATTATATGAAATATAAATGTATTTATATTTGAGGTTTTATTCCTATTTTATATCTTATTTATATCCCAATACATCTCATTAGGTTTGGAATAATTTTTTCAATAAAATGATCTTCCTTCTTATTTAGATGTTAACGTCCTAATATTTTGAGAGCGATAATTATAGCATTTATCTCTTTCTCTAATGACATTGTGTTTTAATATTCAAGTGAAATTTCATAATGTAAGTCACTTTTAATCTTTATCACTGTATGGATATCTATAATTTGATCATTATATACCACCCTCACTTTCCTAAACATTTGTTTCACCCCATCTAACTTTTCCATTTTTTCAATTAATTCCTCTTTTGACCGTATATTTTCAACCTCATTTGAGTCAAGGAATGTCATTGGGGAACTATCTTAACACTATTTCAATTTGTTATAAATATTTTCCAATTACTTTGACAGTGTATTCGTATTCCATCTCAAATTTATAGACAAATAAATTATAATTTTATTTATGCTATTCAGTTTTCTATCCGCGTTTTTTAGTGCTTCTACATGGAACACTTTACGTTTATTATTCATTATCAGATCCATTTTTTCTACCATCTACAAATTATTATGATCTTATGATTTGGGAAAATATTACTCTTTTGGTTAACTTTATATCTCTTCATCTTTAGTAATTCAAACATCTCCTAGAATCTAAATCTCTTTAGATAGGCTTATAAGATCATTTTATTAGAATGTAGAAACAATATAATTTTCATCCATAGCATCTATGTGTGATTTTTTAGGATATTTTAACCCAATAAGAAAATTTATAATTACTATTCCATCAAATGGAATATATTCGGATTTCATCTTCTTCTTTATATTCCTCCTCGTTCACTTGTTGTAGAGATAGTAAATATTTCATGTCTAATTACCAATATAGTTAATTCGAATCAAAACCAATCACACAAGATAAACATGTTTATGATAAAATTTTTCGTATCTATAAGGAAGAAAAGTGGTAGATTACCTATGATGGGGTGAGTATAAGGGTATGAAACAAACTCACATTTCCCCAAGTAAATGTGATTCTCTTACGGGCCTAATTAATAATGGACACAATTGTTAGTAGGGGGGATCTTATGTTCATCTATTTAATGATGATATGACAGAGTTGTGTTCTTATATTAGCCTTATTTAGATACACTATATGGTAGTTAAATACATATAAAATGATTAAAATCATGTATTATAAAATTATACCCATAAAAGAATACAATATTACTTAATTTTTTCTCCTACACTAGGCAACATCCAAGGAGATCACCCTGAAGCTCTGTCGATGTAAAATGCCCACAAATAATCATTCATTGGCTATTTCAGGATTGGAAAATAAAATTTTGGATTATATTTTATTATAATATTAATTTTTATCATACATCCACCAAAAATTCACTCCCTTTAGCCTCTACATTTTCTCACTTCTATATGAGGAGAAACACATTGGAAAACATGTAAATTTAGAAATTTACGGTCTGATAGTTGATGACATAATTAGTTAAAATTCATCATAACACTAATATTTTAACAAACTAGATAATAACATCACCATTATAGAATAATTACATACTATATTGAAAATGACTTCAAGGAATACTGAATTCCTTTTGTAATGTTTGTTAATGACTTCTAAACACTTTTTGTACTCTTTGATGATGTGAATTTATAATACACTATTTTTTAAAAATCACCACTATTTTGTGACACATTTGAATTTTTGAAAAACTCCTTTATTTATTCTTGAAATTAATTATGTTGTGAAACATAACATTTTCACTGATCTTTTAATATGTTTTAATATTACTAATATTTAAAAAAATATCATTCATTTTCTAATCATCATGATTCAAATAAGAACATGTTCTCTCTTTGTGAAACTGATTTTAACATTATTAATTCATGTCATAAGTTATTTCATTGATCTAATTTCATCATAAATGAAATTTTTATAATACCTTTTTAATCCAACACAATTCCTTACATCAAATTCATTATTTTTTCATTACTTTTTCATGCAATAAATACCTTCATGAAACTCTTTCAGGATTCTGATCCTTTAGATTTTTAATATTTAATCATCCTCAAATGATTTTGTAGAATCTTATTTATAGAAGATTTGAATAATTTTTGGAAGTACATAACATACCAATAACCTTATGTGGAACATTCCTAGGGTGCTGAACATTAAAAATTTTCCATCACCATTAGTGTGAAACTCACCATCATCACACAACTCCAAATATATATTTCACAAGTTCATTTAACTAAAAATTTTAATAAAATCAACCTTCATAAAAAATTAATACATTAAAAAAACAAGAATTTTATAAATTTTGATGAGTGAACCAATAATCATTTCTATAACACATCTTCATGAAATAATTGATTCCATTAAAGAATATTTTTTCACTTTTGTGAAACTATTTCAATTAAAATATTTCTGTAAGGTGAATTAGAAACATAATTCTCACACAAAAATCTTATTTATGTGAGTCATATTTATTATGTATGATTTCATATGAAAAAATATTTCATGTACCTATAAAATTGAATTTACATTTCTTCAAGAATTCATTATTTTTTTCATGGTCCATAAAATTCTACAAGAAAATTACAGGATGAATTTGCATAATGGTTCTTTTCACTCATCAATAACATCAACCCATATCTTAGAGTGACCATAATATAAATTCAATGATTTTATATTGATCCATTCTGTATTCTACTTTCCCAGTATGAGAATAACCATCATATTTTTAAATTTTCATATCATTTCATTTATCGGCATTGGTTAATGAAATCCACCACATCCCCATTAACATGAACACTACATTATCATGATACTGTCTACATAATGAATAAAAAAAATCTAATATTCTACACCATACCACGTCATTGGATAAATTTCATCCAACAAACCAACAAACCAGTTTTACTTATGTTAGGGTTGACAATGAATCCAAATAAAATTAGATGGAACCCCAATTATCCTTGATTTCCAAAACAAGAAAACATCATGTATTTATACTTTGAGGATTCTGGATATATCAATGAAATTTAGCTAAACTAATTTATGCAATAATTATATTTATTTTATTCATTATTGAATGTACATTTTTAAAAATTGATCTTACACATTCATACATTTATATTCTTAATCATTTATTTTTGATACTATTTTTCTAATATACTTTCGATTTTGTAAACTAATATGGTTTTTACATTGTGATTTATCTCTTTTAAAACTTGTATTGATGGTTATTTTCAATGAATTTATGATGATTTAAATATAACTAATATTTTATATATAGTTTTCTAGTTTCTAATATATTTAATTATTTCTTTTTTTATTGAAGGTAAATTAACCCCTCTCCACTTTCCATTTTAACATACTTTTTAAATAAATTTTTTTCCGAGGAGTGTTAAATTGAATTACGAAGATGGTTTATTATTTCCTTTTTTGAAAATATTTTTGGTGAAAAACCTTTCAAGGTATCATTGAATCATTTTTTAGGTGATTTATTTGTTTAAATAGTGGGCCTCTATGTTGTGTTTGTAGAGAAAGGAAACCATGATGTACAAATGTTTTGACAAAGGAGGTTTTCATTGGGATATTTCGAGTTCAATGGATGTTATTAAAAATCCATGATTGATAAAAGAACCGAAACATAGGAATGGACAATCTAGAGTCGGTAAAAAAAGAGCATATACAAGGTGGCATCGTTTTCTAGTGCTTGCCAAATTTTTATTCCTCAAAATTGACAAATGGAGAATAGTGTTTTTGGAAAAGGGACATGTGCGCCGATGACTTCGATGCTTGGAAACATGCACACCAAATGTTTTTCCACATAAGAACATCAATATTATGAAATGTAAATAGGGGTACCCATGTTTTGGTTTGGTCTCACTAGTGACTAGGGTGATAGAGACTAGGTCGGCTGAACTAGAGCACCAAGTGGAGACTTGCACACTGGTGCTCAAGGTGTCCAAAATGCCTATAAATTGATATCCAAACCTACTCATTTTAAATGGATTTGAAAACTTAGAGAAAATTAGTGTTCTAGTCATGTAGGTGGTTCGATCGCGCAATTGGTGGATTGGTTGCACAAGTATAAAGATGCTCAGAAGTTGCGCTCCAGTTGATAGTTGTGCACCAATATTGGTTTGGGCATAAAAGGATTTGAGTCACCCATGTACATCGTTGAAGAAGGGGGTGTCACACAAGTAGTTTGGTGACAGTTGTGCGCTGGGCTTGAAAATTCATGCTAGGTATTAGTGAAGCATGCCAAGCATAGGGAAGTGCGACAGTAATTCTAGGGTTGTGCCAAAATCGTGATATTGCCCGGTACATCCATGGTAAAGTAGTATTCATCAATGGATAAAAGTGAATCATCAATAGATCATCTAAATATCATGGATGACTCATTAATTAGTGGTAATAAAGAGACCTATAAGTTTATAAACTATGAGTGAATCTTTTGAAGAAGTAGTGAGCTCACTTATATTGAGAGAGTAGTGAGTTGTCAAACTCTGAGTGGTTGTAAAACATGAGGGACAATGATTTTTCTTCAAACTTGTAAATAGTAGTACACTTATAGTGAAATTGGTACATCGACACACTACCAGTGTATGGTCCATAGATGTATCCTAGTGAGGGTGATTCAAGTAAAAATTTCTATGTCTTGTGCATGCTATAATGTTTATTCATACTCTGTAATGGGAATGAGAGAGGAGAGCGTTTTGTTTAACAACCAAATAAGATCAAAAGGAGCAGTTTTTTTAATCTTTCATAAACAGATTCTCCCCCCTCTCAGGGTATCTATCCTCATGGAACTAACAAATATTCTAAATTCTAATTAGTTTTATAAATATGGAAATTTATCTTTAATAATTCTTATTTTTCAAAATGGTTTTTCACAGCCACATTTTTATTGATGGAAAATTTATTAAAAATATTTATTTTTTATTATACGAATTATGATTTTCGAAAACCCCAATGTATTCCATTCTTTGTGAAATTTTTTATCCTATATGGAATATAGTTATTTATAGATATATTTCATCTTTAGAGAAATTATAATATTGGACACTATAAAATATTTCTCATTTTTAGTTATTTTATATGGTGATAAATTTGATTAATTATTATTGAGACCAAAATGAATTTAAATTTTTTTAAATAAAAACTGGAAAATAAAAAGTAAATACTAATAGAATTAACTCATTTTGAAATTAATAGAGTAAATGTGATAATATTATATATTATTATAAAATAATTTTATGTTTTTTCTACACATAAAAAAAATTAACCACTAAAATATTTATCTGATTCAGATAAATTTTTATGGTTTGAAAGGATTGTAGTGTTATTATTTCTATATATTCCTTAGTCATGAAAAATAATTGGTTTCAAATAAAAAATTTGGAAAAAAAGGAACCATGATTCAAGTATATAATAACGAAATGAATATTGAAGTTGAGGAGATCAACAAATATTTCATGACATATGAGATAACTTTGAAAAGGACACAAAAAATAATGGAAATGAGGTCATTTAAGATAATGATTGTTGGGATTTAAATGAAATAAAATATGAAATATTTGGAAGTGAGAGATTGATTTATTATAATTTTATTAATATTAGTTAGAAAAAGTAAGAGAAAAAATTATTTCAACACTTAAAAATAAAAAGTCAGGAAAGGAAAGTTATATTCATCTATTAGAAAAATAGGGGTCACATAATATGATATTATTCCTTTAATAATAAAATGTATATATAAAATAAAAAAATAAATAATATTGAAAATATTCCACATGAAGTGTATGCGAGTATTTATTTTGATCAAAAAGATTATGTTAAGAATGTCCTAGGTGCCTCATTATGAGATTTAGGTATCTAATGGTGTAAATTCAACATGTTATACTTCTTTCACTTTTTAAAATTCAACCACTTATTTTGGTCATTAGGAAATTTTATATTCTAGGAATTTAATTCAACATTATTTGATAAAAATAATTTAAAATTTAAATAACATAAAAATAAATATAATTTAGTTAAAAAAAGATAAATTCTTTGACGAAAAAAGATTATTTGGTTTTTAAACTAAAATAACATTATATTTTTAGAAGATGGATTATAAAATTAAGGACCCTAAAATTTTAATTACTAAAATCTCCCAAAATGATAAATATATAAATATAATTTTTGTCTCTAAATGTTTTCTTTAAATTCATTTCCAGAATTTTTATTTTATAAACCATTTATTTTTGTGAAGAGTCATGTAACGCCCCGACCCCAGTTACCCAGAGTCGGTGCATTATTACATAACATTGGCATGATCACAATAAAGATCAAATCTCGAAAGACCGATTAGTTTAGTAGCCTTGGAATCACTATATATATTCATAAAGTTTTACATTACATCATTAAAATGAAAACTACAACAACATAGTCTCCATAGTCCACACTCTTATCCCCTCATACTATCCCTGCAGGTCATTCATAATTTACTTCTTCACATCCTGGGAAAAATAAAACCTAGAAAAGGGGTGAGCTCAAATGCCCATTAAGGATAACAATATAGCGGAAACATTCATAAATAAGAATAAACATTTAAGGCAATGAATAACGAAAAAAAAGCCTTTTAAACATGAACATAAAAATAATATGGAAAAAATAAAATGAAATAATTCCATTTACTTATTCACATGGATATTCTACTAATCGAATAATCACATGCAATATCAATAACCACCTTTATAATGATGGAATGCATAATGCCAGACTATCATAACCACATATCCAAGGCCTCGTGCCAAGACTAAAAATAAGATTTTTCCCATGCCTTGTTCCAAGACACTAGTTTGTCTCATTAGACCTACCGATTCATCGAGGAGCTATAGCGGGCTCCACCCGTCACATATTAATTCAATGCATTCTCATATGAAAAGGTTTAAACATAACATAATCATTTGTATTAAAACTAGATTATGAAATGTAAATACTTCATCTATAAACCATGAATGATATAAAAATAACACATCCACAGTCAAACATATCAAAAAACCTTCAATACAATATAGAAGTTTTGTATCATAATAAATCAACTTCAAATAAGCTTAAAATCCATCAAAGGATGTTGACATAGATGAAATGAAAACAATTTTTAATGAAGTATATATTTCTATTTTGAAAACATTTTAGAGTCATATATTTATAAAATAAAACATTTTATTTGAAAATATTCTTATAAGCTTGTAAGGGAAGCTTCAATGATTTTATAACAGCAGAAAATAGTCGCACCCGCCATATAAGTTAAAAAACATTATTACCTTAATTCTATCGAAAATGTTAAAAAGCACATTGTTTGGAAAACGATGGAATGATTCATTTATAAACCTCTTATAAATATCCAACAATGGTATAAATGACTTTAACCCATATTCTAGTAAATTGTAAAAATGTTTTGATATACATTTTTAAGAAACATGGATACGGATGATAAAGAAGTCACAATAGATTATTACGTATAAACAACCTCAGATAATGAAGAGATTGCGAAATAAACCATTAACTTGTACTTTTTATTGGATGAGGGTAGGTTAACCTCATGTATAATGATTAAATAATTGTTATTAAATTATAAAAGAATCTTATACATTAATATGATATCATATATGAACTTTTAACATTGATTTGTTAATAATATCTTAGTATTATCGTTGTTTCCGTTGTTAACATACTCGTTTTCTTTTAAATGATTTGTTACGTAAGCCATGTATGTCATGGATAAGTTTTATCTTATTAATATCCAAAATGATATCAAGTCCATAGATAATATTATTAATCATCAAATGAGAATTATACTTGAATGGATACGATGGGGAATGAACCTCATCACGTTCGAGGAGACGGTAGTCCGTACGTACGCACGGGCGACAATATCATTATTTTGATTTTAAAATAATATATAATTGGATGGTATATCATATATACAGAATCATTATCAGGTAATATTTATTATTTACATGAATTACAAATCATTATTATACCCGTCCAAATAATAATATATTGAATAACAATTACACCACGACGTGGAGACGGTAAGCCGTACGTACCCACGTATGGTGACATGTCATTCAAAGGATGGATAGTATACTGAATATGGTTGTACCATATTTATAATAATATTAAAGTATATAGGAGATACATGATTCATTATTTTATAATGGGAATAAAAAATAAAGAAGAAGTTGAAGAAGAAACGAATTTGAAAAAGGGCGGGGAAAACGTTACCTCTTCTTCGGGTTCTTCCTTTTTATTTGATCAAAAGGGCTCCATATGTTGGGATTATGATAAAACTAAGACCTCTAGGTTTTATTAAGGTATGTTTAGAGAGTATTTGGGCAGGGGTTGGCCCAACCAAAATGCTTTTAAGGTGTTAATTAATGATAAGGGGGGTTCCCTTTTAAATGAGGGGTGAGGGGAACCTTCGGAAAAGCTAGAAATATTTTTTTATAATAAATTCATATTAGGTTTATAATGTCTCCAAACTAGATTGTTTAATGGTTAAGGTGGGGATGGGTCGAAACCAACTCAAAAAATAAGATTTATACAGCTTTGGGTCACTATATTAACCTCATCTTCTAGTTTTAACTCTTAGTTAATTATTTTAACATTTATCATGTCACTTTCTATTTTTTTGTTATATAGTTAATAAACATACTATATACATCCAAGAGACCCCCAAGTGGTACACCAATGATACACCTATCCTGATATAAGTGTGTTGGATGAACCATAGATTTTTAGGAATTTAATATCAATTAATAATATAATATTTGTTTTAAAAACTCTTTTATGTCAATTTTGACACTATTCAATAATTGATTTTTGTAAAACTCACAACAGAAGTATTACTTCAAAAAAGGTAATTAAATAAATCCTAACATTTCATATTAACCATGAAAATTAGTTTAATTCATAAAAAGTCTCAAATTATATTTATTTAGGTATTTATAATATCAATTATTTTAATGTTTCACTATTATGGTAATTGCTGCATCATCATTGGGTCATAAATAAATTAAATTATTTAAGGTCTAAAAATTATAAATAAAATAACATTATGTAGGAAATCATTTTATATTTCTAGTGAATATCTACAATCGAATTTATCTTATGTATAACCCTATATTAGAAAATATTTAGTAAATAAACATTGATTTTAACTCTTTTAACTCTTCTTTGAATTAAATAATAATAAATGTCATAATCTAATCCATGAGGACCTAAATGATAATATTTTTTTCCTAAGGTTGTTTTTGGTCGAGATACACTTTTCCAATAAAATTAGGAAATGTGTTAGGATAATATTAATATCATTTTTACCCTTAATTACCCTATTTACTTTTGACCGTGGTAAATAAAAGTAAAAAGTCAATCTTCACCAAAAATTATTTTCTTCTCATTGAACCACATTTTACTCCTTGATATTAACTGTGTCTCTTGGATTTTTGAAATTCCACTCACATAAGCGGTAAAATTATGTTTTATGAAAAATTCAGTTTCTTAACTACCACTTAGTGGTTTCACTATTCATCATAAAATGAAGTTTTTCAGAAAAATTCCAAAAATTCACCCTAGGCTAATTTCGATATTACGAATCCAAAAATGAAGTCCATTTTGAAAAATAAAATTTATAAATTTCCAAAATTGGGTATTACTATTCATAACGGCTAGTTTGATTGGTTGTGGTGTGTTAGAACTCAATGTTGCGTACAATACACACTATTGCATTATTCAAAGAGAAGCATACCGTATAAGCTTGGGGTGTTACAAATCACTTTTAATTTCCATTGTATAACTGACCAACATGAATTTTAATAAATAAACTAAAAACTTACCATGATGGATTATTATGATAATATCATTCAACATTCCATGGTATTCAAATTTAGAAACTATAAATAAATTAATAAATAAATTATATTTTTAGACCCAATTCATGAGGGAATATATTACATATTAAACCGTTAAATTTATATGCTTTAATTATTCCATCCAGTTCTAAAGGTCTCAAATAAGAAACATCAAATCTTTTAAAAATTCATACCTTCTATCAGCATTCATGTTTAAAAAAATTAAATGTAAATTTTTAGATTTATAAAATTTATATGTTAACCTAATATTCATATTTATTATAGTATTTATGAACATAAAAAATATGGAATCCATTCTACAAGATCATTATTAACATCCACTAACTTATCATTCTCATTTGGTGTTCGAATTCTCATAAATCTCATTGTTTTTATCAAAATAACAACAATAAGAGAATATAATATTCCACTATTTAATAGTTAAGAACTATGGTATTTTATTAATATATTAATATTAGGGTATCTATCAAGATCCTTGAAACTGATTAGTCAAAATATAGACTAATTTGTTCCCCATGTAGTCGAGACTGATAGGATATGTCATCAACACATATAAATCTATTGAATCATATCTCAATATCATCTATGTTTCTAGAACTAAAGGTAATGAACTCCAAAGCTATATAACCTTTGGAAATATGTCATTTTTGTTGAAAATCATTTTTTAGGTATGACTTCAGATTACCATGGTGTCTATAAATTAAAATTAATAAAACATAGTTAATTATTAAGAGAATTATAGTGAACGGATTATGTAAGAGGAAAACCATGTTAATAAACTATTTCTTAATTAGATGAATCCATCTATAATGTACATGGCCACCTAATTTAGTATCGTTGACCAAATTCATGTTTAAATGCATCATAATAGATTAGAATTATTGGGTGAAGTTCATCTATATTTCAAAAAAATTCAGTACAAATCTATTGTGATGCTTGTCATGCCGAACCAGTTATATCTGTTTCTCATATATTTGTATAAATAATGTATAGAATTTCTAGAACAACTATATTATCCATTTCAGTTGACAATGTACTCACATAAAATTATAGTAACTACTATAACATAATATATAAATCACAACTTTTCAATCAATTTAGCCTATGAATAATTTGGATGAAAGAAATTAAGATGTTAATTGAATACATACCATATACTTTCACATGTTTTATAATTTAATGGAATGTATCATTTTCCCAAATTTCCATTACAAATTTTTTTTGGAATGTACATTCCATTCACATATGTCCCTTGATCATTATTTATATTGATTTATTATATGCCCATCTGAGTACTAGGATGGTACATTGATTTTTTATACTCATTAAGAAATGTGATTATAAAATTTTCATGAAAAGTTTACTCAATAAATATAACATAATTACTATGATTCATGAAAATAAATTAATAGTATATAATATGAATGAATATATATTTTTTCAACCATTTTTGTATTTTTATTTCAAAGTATAATTCACATCAAAATTCATTCCCACTATCAATCAAATGTTTTTCCATCTAAAACACTCCATAAACATCTACAATATATTCAAATATTTTAGAATGTATCAACAATATCATATGTATTTTTCTAATATCAATGGACCCATTCAATTTTAACTTGTTCAAATGAAGTGCATGTGATGTATCTAGAAATTTATAATAACAAAAACATAACTCTTTTACTATAAAGTAACCATTCTGGATCATAATAAAAGATACAAAAATGATAATATGAGCTAGGGTAAATGTTCCAACAAGATTATTTCCCAATTCAAGGGAACTAACTAATGGTCCACATTATAGAAGTGTGAATTTTTAACATTTTCCTTGAATCTAGATCATATGTATCAACCTCATTTCTCCAAAAATCTTTCAATTCCACAATTAATGGATTTAGGTATACATGAATATAAGTTCATGTATTCTTTTAAAATAGTATTTTTTGAAACAATAATTGATTTTTGATTCATAAAAATACATGGAGGTAGATTCTAAGGGATAAAAAATCAGAAAAATTCTATAAATTTTACTAAAAGTAACAAATGGGTTTAATCCATCGGTAGTAAATTCCAATGAATAATTTCTATGGTCATACGAGATATCTATATATATGGACTGAATTTTAGTCCTTGATTTTGAATCAATCATATGTAACATTATCCCATCATTGTTATTATATATAGACGTACATATCATGTGCATAATTGATTTTATGACTTCTTTAATCTTTTCAGTTGATTTTTTTAATGTGATATAATAAAAGACCATTGTACATGTGTTCTTTTTGTTTTTATTACTAGTAGTATATTGATTCAGACATCAAAAAATAACCACTAACACTCATAGAGAAGATAATCATTTTATCACTCATATCTACTTCAATCCTCTCCACAATAAATCATAATATCAATTGGATATTCAGTTATATTTTTATAAATTAGATAAATATTTATAATAAGTTGTTTTATATCAAAAAAATACTCAGGGTTGTTTGGTTAATGATATGTGTCACATAATAGTTCCAATATCATATTCATTTCCTTACTTGTAATTCATTATAATAATTTTATATGGTAAAACATTTATAGAAAATTATTTTTGGAATATTTCAAAAAAAACCCACATATATTTTTATTTACACCATCAACTAAATCATGAAATGGATTTTTTTCATCTTAGTAATGTAATATCATACATCTGGATCTACAGTATCATGAAGAGGATCTACGAATATGATATAATCTTGATCCGACTATCATGTGTTCCCAAAAACATAAATTTTATGTTCGCATTTATAGATCCCTTAAATATTAGTACAAAAATGTTTTGGTGAAGATGTTTCCCTACAATGTATAAATCATCAATTATAGGGTTCTTATTTGATTTTCCATTATCGACAATGAAGAGAGGTCAATATATGGATTGAAATCAAATATCAAACATTCAAAAAGGTTTGAATATCCATTGAAAATCCAACACACATATTGAGCATGGAATTAGGTCAATAAAAATTGTTGATAAACTTCATGTACCATCAAACATATTTGAATTTTAAATTTATGGCATGAACATCATATTTTCATATCAATGGATTGATTATATATTAATAAATATAATAAATCATTCAAACCATAAGTATAATGTGGTGTGTTTGTCATTAAAGAGATATATCCTTTATCTTTCTACCAAAAACTTCCGACAAATAATTAATGAAAATTAAAACACATAATAAATGATATGTTTTTTAAAGAATAATAAATAATTTATTTGAAATCATCAATTTAAAAATTCATGTTAGTTTAGTTTTGAATATGAAAATAATATTTTACACATATGATTTAACCACATTATTTATAAGGAAAAAGTATCGTAATATAAATTTTTTAAAGAACATCGTAATTTCATGATTGAAATTGGAATAAATATAATATTATATAGGGCCCACATTAGGGGAACATTATGAAAAAAAACCTTTTATCTAATCACCAAATTCTAAGAAAACCTATTATTAAAGAATTTTCTTTACCTTCCTTATAGGATTAGATATAATATCATCATAAATAGTAATAATTATTCATCATGGCGAGGGGGGTGATAAACTACTGTATATACACATGATATTTACACATTTTTATAGCCTCGAAAAAATTAACCCAAGGTTGTCAGATATCTAATCAAATATATATGAATATAATTTTTCTGAATATAAATAATTTTCAATGTTTTTATTGCAATTATCATATTATTTTTACCAATAACTTTTGATTACTAACATTTAATCACTAATTTCTATTTTTGTTTCTGGATTAAGTGCATTGGTCACTGATATAATGTTATAATTATCATTATTTTTTTCCTATAAGTATTCTATGACCATGTAGCCCATGGGAATCCTAAAACTACATAAAAATCGAAATAATTCTATTTTTGATGTTATCCTTACTCCTAAATGAATCTTCAAGAAATATGTATTTTGTGGGAAATGGATGATAATAATATAATATTCCCTATATTATGATTCCAATCATGAAATGTTGATGGGATGTTTTATATAACATGTTATAGAAAGTAAGATATTCTAAAACATAAATTTATTTCATTTGGAAATAAATATCATTTAATTTCAACACATTTAATTAAGGATCATTTCATCTCTTCATATGAAATATTGTAAAAATTAATGATGATGTATATATTTAATAATTTTACAAATGAAAACTATGAATTCATTGAATGAAAATGAAAAAATCGCATTCATTTCTTACTATTACATTTTTATTGATACATAACACACTAATTATATTTAAATTGACTTAATTAGTGTAATTTTCTGTAATAATACCTATGAAACATTAATTTACAACTATTTATAGTGACATATAATGTGTTTATTATATATTTCTTCACAAAACTACTAATGTTATAAATTGTAATTACTCAAGATTATCTATGAAAAAATAATATGATTAATTTTTATTAGGTTAAAAATTGATGGTTAGAATAAATATAACATTCACACTAATGTTCAAATACTCAAAACACTTGTCTTGTGTAAGGAATAAACCATACTTATTTCCATGAAAAACCAAAAAATATGTAAACAAATCAGTCAATATGTTTTATTAGAACAATCCAATGATATTTTATAATTTATAGGTGATTTAAGATATGAATGGTAAGTACCACATAACACATATGGTGTGAAATGCTCTACGATGATAGGGGGAAAGGGGGTCATCAATCAATGCATCAAAATTAGGGTGAGGGATCTGTAGGGGGATATGAGGGATAGAGGTGTTATGGTAGGTGTAATGTGTGGTGACCAACATGATGATAGGGGTGAAGGGGGTTGATGGAGTATCATGACAGAAAGGGACAAGGTACGTGAAGGGAGAAAGGGGGTGATGTGAAATTTGAGGTTGAGTGTGAGGGAGAGAACGGTATTATAGAGTACTCAATGGCGAGGGCTCATGGGAGATGATTAGGGGATATACCCCAAGATGTGGGTTAGGGGCTAGTTGAACCCAAAATGGGGAAAAGATTTTTGGGGAGGGCTGAAAAACTATTTTTTTAATTTAAATAAATATTCAGTGGCGGTTTTTAAAGGAATCCTAGAAAATAAATATATTTTTCTTTATTTGAATTTTTTGAAGCCACTAAAAAATAACCACCTAGAAACAATTATTTTTTTATTGTGATATTAATTTTTAACAATATATATATTTTAGGATAATTCATTCATTCATTCCCAATACACATTTAGCAATTGTAGAACATCACCATAGAATTCATTAAATGTATTCCAAATACATATAAATGAATCATTATCAATTTTAGTTATTTATTCTTTTTATAAAGGTAAAACACATCACTAATATTAAAGATGGTTCACCATTGCACTATAATATTATGAAATATATAATTAATGTGGTGAGGAATCATAGGTAATAACATTCAATTATATATAATTGAGATCCATGTATTACCTATTAGTTTTAGAGATGTATTAAAAAAGGATTGAATAAAAATGTAATCATTTTTGACTTATTATTCTTAAATGTACATTAAAATAAAACATAATATTAATATACCTAAATATTTGTTGAGATATTTCATAATAGATTGAAATGGTTACTTGGATATGAATTTCTTACTAGTTGAGTAATTTTATGACAATCATTTCAACTCATATATTCAGATGGAAGTATTTGAATCATTTTAATGGAATCATTGATAGACAATTACCCTTAGGGTTGATGATAGAAATTAAAATATTTCATAATAGATTTATTCTAATTAAATGATAGATATGATTTAAAAATTTCAATAAGATATTAAATAATTACAATATTTATATAAGTGAGAATATGATAGTCATTGATGGGATGTAGAGTTATATGTTAGTGAAAAACTATTCCCTCGAATTTGGATATAAAAAAGGTTCTTAATGTTCTCAAGGAAGGTAATTTTGATCCTTGTATATGCATCCTCATTCATTAATTGTGATCATTTTGGGACTATATTTTAATAACATGTGATTCATTTAAACCTATCATAATTTAATAATAAATTTTATATACCAATTTTGAGGATGTAGACAATAGATACACTATAAATAAATCATACTGTTTTTATAACTGCAATATTTTATCTACTATGGGGAATAACCAATCTAGATCCTAGATAATATAGATTTAATACTATAATAAATGACCATTCACATGGTCATTTTCATTTAGTGGAATAATATGTTTTAGGAAGTGACTTGTGAAAAAATTATGTAATTATCAAAAGTATCCTAATATATGCTCATTAAGGTAATTGAAATTTAAGAGAAATATTATTTTAATTTGGGAGATTGTGAGATATTAAAATTTAGTATAAATATTCCTTTAATTAATTAAATTCACTGAATTTAATTTTCAACAATCATTACAAACTAAAATGAACAATAAATTATTTCATTAGGATAGAATATATAATTTAAATGTAAATTACTATTATATGAAATATATATGTAACATAATTTTAAGAACATTAATGGAAATTTACAAAAATTAATAGAAAATTTGAACAATTTTAGAAATTCTTTCAGACAATATTTGTTTAAAAACACCGCATTGTGTATAATATTTGATACAATAAAAACAATTATAAATTTCAAAGATATTTTTATAAATAAATTATGTAATAGGATGAATTATTTTTATAGACGTATATGGGTAATATATAAAAATAGAAAATAGTAATTTGACTATTATATGGCCTTGAGTATATAGATTTTATTGGGTATACATATTAAAGAATGGTATAACAAAATTACTATAATAGGAATATAATACTTTGATAGAAGTGGTTAATTTATTAAATATTATTTTTTATAATTCATACCAAAAAATTGAAATTTACTATATAATTAATGGATAATATTATATAATAATATAATATTTCATTTTTTTAATAATTTTATTCCACTACATGAAAAGTGTTTTTATATATTTTGTATTTTGTTTAGAAGATAAATTTTTCATAATGAGAGATTCAATGAAATAAGTTGGTTTTAATATTTGGAAAATTTTAATAAAAATTATTTATGGGGGATATTTCAAAAAATAATAATTTACCACAATGAATAAATAAATATGTTGAAAAGTAGTCAATTTGGTCAAATATAATACATTTTTAATATTTCATATATATGTATAAAAAAATGAAAATATTCCTTCATAATAGATTATATAATGTCCCTATATTTTATTTTCTACCTATAGATCTTTTTTTAAATCAAAATAACCATTCCAAAATAATTAAGGAATGAGAATGAGAAAACATGTCGCTTAAACTCATTTATAAAAGGAACCCTAATGTACCCATTCTGACCAACAACACATAATTTTTAATATATAAAATTTAAAAATCTTCCCTAAAATTATATATCAATTTTGATTGATCCTTATTAATAAGACAGTGTCCTGAATCATTTTTTTCAAATAAGGGCTTTATGGGATATTTAACTCCTCAACATAAGTATCATCATCATTGTAAAACAGTTATATTATATTCATCCAAAAAATCTTCATAAATTTTATATAAAAATTTAATGCCACTAAATTAAAATTAATATAAATCTTTAATGAGGTTATAAATATGATTGATGTATGGGATTATAATCATTTATTAATTGTTACATATTATTTTTTGGGTCAGTTTAACCATATACATAAACAATTGCACTTTAGTTTCATAACTATACTTATTTAGTGAGAAATAACCATTAGTGCTTAATAATATTGATTTCCAATAGTAGAATAATTTTTTTTATTCTTCTAGAAATGTAATTTTTAATTTTAACACATTTTTAAAATAACATCTTATGTTTCCTCTAATTTCTAAAACAATGGAGTAATGAATGTTTAATTTAAAAATAATACATATACCATTAAATAATGAACATAATAAATTATAAATCATTAATAATTTTTAATTATATAACCTTTTCTATTCTATATATGAAGAAATTATAAAAAAAGGAACAATAATTTTAACTTCCATAATGAAATAATTATGAAATAATTAAAACTATAATAAAATGATGCTTAGGAAAAACAATAGCAAACTGATATATATATATATATATCTGTGTGTCTGTGTGTGTGTTTGTGTGTGTGTGTGTAAGAAATGAATATAATTGATTAATAAAATAGTAGTATATATATATATATATCTTTATGAAATATACTATTCAGAATTATATATAGATCATATAGATATTTGAAATGTGCTGAATGAAATATAGAGTAACATTAAAGGGACTTTACATTATCAATCATTATACTTTTAATATTTATTATCAATACATGTGTTCATTATATTACATTATGGAAGTATTTTATATCAATCCGTCTATCTCTATCTATTTTATTGTATATTTCAATCCATTATGAATTAATTATATAAGCATGAAGTGAATATTTTAAAATTTAATTCTATTACATTTTTTCATCTCTTTCCCCTAGTAATGTCATCAATTTTATTTACATAACTCACATTAAAGGTCTTCTTATTCAATAAACATACATTTTATTACTTTAAATATTATATCAAAATTATTTAGTAATACTTTATTTTTTTTTGAAGAATGAAAAATTGTAATGTACTTTTTACATGATTATTATCCAAATTCTATCAACTGAATTTTACATATATGCCAACAACCATATATGTTTTATTTATTTTATGTATAATGTTTTTCAAAGAGAATATAATTCCATTATATCAAATTTATTCTTTCCAAATATTATTCATTTTTTCCATTCATGGAAATTAATATGAATCATATTTTTCATTCATTGAGATTTTTTTTAATTTTCACGTTATTATAGAGCCAAAATATAATTATATGTCTATATAGACCTCATATGCATTTAATAATTTTTTTTTCAAGAGACAATAATGTTAAGAGTCATGGGTAGGGAACATAGTACATTATGTGATAGGGAATGGCTGGATAGCCTAGTACACTATTATATTGTCATCCCCCACTATTAAAAAACCTGGTCCGGTCGTGATGAAACAAAATTACCCACGAAGCCAAACTCCGAGAGGTACTATGGTGGCGACCAACATGAAGGTTATCGACACATTAAGATATGCGTTTCCCTATTTATGTAATCCACATTATGAAATATTAATCCATAATAAAATATATATATATATATATATAACATAAAATGCATGTCAAAACATTATCAAAGTCTCAAATATTAATATATGGACAAAAATAGGAAAAGAAATCCATAAAATAATACCTATGCTCAGAAGATCCATCGAAGCTACAATGATCCACCTCCACTACATGAAGAGTGGTGTTCCAATTATCTCATAAAGTTTTTATGAAAATAACATCATGAAACCATATATATGGGATATCACATAGGTGTACTCAATTATATCATATTAAAATGATAAAAAATATCCTTATGCAATAATTTTTCTGTGAAACAATTTTATGGAATCCTAATGTAAGATAAATGAAGAAATAAATATTATGTATAATCAAATTAATTAATATATGAAAAATCAATAACATCCACATGATTCATAATCGGTCAAAAAATCATAAATAATACCCTATAAAACTAAATTTTATAAACAAATTATGATTAAAATCACAGGAGGGAAATATTTTTTCTCAATATTACTAGAATTACATTCTCTCCAAAATTTTCTAGAACCATTCTAATGCTAATAAATTATACTCATAAAATATAATGGAATGATAAAAACATTATATATTAATATAAATGTGTCCGTCAAAATAAAATCCCACCTACTCTAAGATTTCCATAAATGTGTATATAGAAAAACAACAATGCTAACTAAATGTGTAAATAAACACACTTGAAAATCAATCAACCCAATAAAATATAAAATCATGCAACATTCCCATTCATTTGGGAAAAAGTACATACTATATAAACCAATTTAATTTACAAGAAGATGAATTAAATACACAAACCCCTTACAAAAGACCATGATACTAGCATATTAGGCCCCAGAGAAGTGTAATAGAATGTAATATACAAATTATATAGTCACCCATTTCCACATAATGTTCCTCCATATAGAGCATGATGAAATGGTGAAAATTATTATTTTTGAAAAAAATATTTTGAAGGTTGGATTTTTAGAGGTTGATATCTTGTAAGAAATAATCACATTAGATTTATAGATAATGTTTCAAATGAGATAATTCATCAAACACATAACATTTATACATTTGAGATAACAGTCAATATGAATAATAAAGAATAGATCTATTGAATTAAAATGGATTCCAACTAAAGGAAAACAGTCTCATTAGGGGTAAACATGAATTTATAAATATTATTAAGAATTATTTTCATCCATAAGATAAATATAAAATGGAAGAACACCCAAAAACAACATCTCAAACCACTCTAATATGAGAAAATATATTTTAACAACCAAGATTCAACACTATAATTCACTGTCCTGAAATCATTACATAAAGGTTATAAAAATTAATAATAAACAACCTTTACATCAAACATATATGAAAAATTCAGGAAGCATCATTTCTATGTAATTAATGAATTAGATACTTAAAAAGGACCTAGGAAGTGCTAGAAAGAGATGATTACAGAGCCTTTTATAATGATAAATTAAAAGGTATGACAATTTAAAGGAACTGTCCAGCATAAAACATATTAGAAGATATCTTAATATTATATGATATATTTTTTCATTGGAAAAACAAAATAGGAAGGTAAATAGGATAGATAGAATAATAATAAAAAGTATATATTAAAAATATACAAAGATGAAATTACAGACTCCTGATTCATCCCATTAAAACTCCACACATCCCTCTAATTCAATTATAATGATTTAAATAAAAGTATTCTAAAATTATTTTTATTTCATTAATATATGAATTTTAGCATACAATAGAGATACATATTTATTCAAGCCTTACATAGAGTAATTTATTTATATATTCTAACATTTCATTCTATTATTACTATAAATAGATAAATTTAATCATTTTATAAATAAAAATATTATCATTAATTAAAAAAACATAGAAACTATTTTCTTTTAATTTTTTTAAAAAACATGAAAATAATTTATTCTAAATATCATAGAATACCAACCATTTCAAATTATCAATTTAATCAAACTATACTATAATAAGTTGTGTTGTAAGGATCTTTAAAGACAAATTTAATCAGGAAAGGCTTAATACAACATAGGTGATATGCCTACACTATTTTAAATCACTAAATTAGTATATTTGGTGTGGATATGTTAATCATGCAATTTTGGAATCTTGCATGAACCATAATTTTGTGTTGAAGAACCCCCACATTATCACACTACACTTTAATATTAGAGTTTACTTTATTCAATTTTTCAAAGGAGTGAATCCTTGAACAATACAGTCTCCAAAATATGTGTTTTACTATGTATTTTCATGGACTAGACTAGGTACATGGTAACCCTATTACCAACCCAATCATGACATTTCCTAAAGAGAATTCTTAATACCCACATGTTTCTTGACAGCACATGACATCATACAATATGAAAGTGGAAATTATTTTTTAACAAATATTAAAGAGGGAAATACAAAAAAGTCATCATGCATACAAAGTAAAATCCATAGGTAGAAGTGTACCATAAGTCAAACAGGTAAACAAATAAAAGTTAAATAACAGGGTACTAGAACACTAAAAGAATAATCGATATCCCATTAGATATAACTCACAAAGTCCAAGGACCAACAACTACTACCACCTATAAGTTTTTATTTTCCCCTTCTCGAACCTGGAAGAAGATAATCTATAAACAACCAAAGTAATAGGGTTTTTGTGAGCTAAAATCCAAGTAGAATCATTCTAAATATTCTATAAATGATTCCACATTTAATTAAAAAAATAATTATTTCAATTTTAAATAAACATATGTTTTAATTCAAAATAATAATTAAATAAATCATTATTTGCATTTAAAATTACAGAAATACTTTATACAAATGTATTAGTAAAATTATTATATCACACTGTTTATATAAATTCAAAATGAATGTAAAATAGTATGAAAACATTGGAATACAATTATATCTCCAGTATAATCAAGTGACTAATGTGGTCATCTACCAAAATGTATGATTGTTCCTACTTATAGGAATACACACACTCAATGTGACATGATAAAATGTGTATACAGAGTTCCCCTTGGACACTGGTCAAGATACCTCATCAGCATCTCATAGGGGATGTGACATGCTTCCTATATGTTTTGGAACCTTGTAAATTGTAGAGTGTTATCCTAAAAAAATAACAAACTTCCTAGGATTGAATTTTCTCCTTTAATAAAATTTAAAAATGGGAACATTATTTTAAAAATAGTTTGAATTTAAATTCATTCCAATATCCTATTTCAAACTTGCCAATTTCCATTTGAAAAGCAAAATAGGCTTTTAAACAAAATAGACCTTTTCCAATATAAAACCCAAAGGGATGTATTAAAACTAATTTAATCCATTTTACTCATAAATGAATTTTAAATCAATTCAAAATTCAATTTTTGAATTCACTTTCAAAATTTAAATTTCAAAAAATTACATCAATTTCCCAAAAAACCATCAATTCAATAGAATTTGGGTCCCCCACACCAATTTTATGGAAGAACAAAAGTTCAAATACAAATCCCTATATTCAATATTATTGGGATTTTTTTACAATTTAATTTAATAATAATAATATACTATATATTCATTTTAAATAACTTTGAACAAATAAATCAGTTCATGGTTAATTAAATTTGCCAATCGAAATGGAAGAACCTACCTTGGGATAACGAGATATCAAAAATCCAAACCCTATTTGGGATTATCCAATGAAGAATGATGAAAATAATATCGAATGTGGTTTTCCTAGATTTTATTCAATTCTGAATAGGTGTAAATGGGATAAAAATTTCTTTTGGGATCTCCTTTGGAAGAAGATAACATGTGGGGGTCTTAAAATCCAATCAGTATAAAAAAACTAATTTTGGGAATTTAAAAATTATTTTTGGATTAAAACACCCATGCACACGGTTTTTAGGGAAGATAGATATGTTTAAGAAAAAATTTGTGCCCCTTTTAGTTAGGTTAATGGTATCAACATTGTGGGTCCACGGTTTTTCAATCCATGCACTTGATGTGAAAAATAATATATCCATGGTTTTCATGGTTTTATCTAGAAGGTGTACGGTTTGGGAAAATAATGCATCAACCATGCACAACCCCAAAAAATTCATAATTATTCATTTTTACACCCAAAACACACTTAAATGAACCCAAGCCAATTCATGATCTAAATAGGGTTTTATGAACACCTAAAAAAGCAACATGATGTTACAAGCTCACTAATATAGAAACTTATTATCCCTAGAAAGCTTACATAGAATATTCCATGCCATATAGGTTAGGACACTTCTCTCTCGTCAGTTCCTCCCTCTCCCACATCTCAATATAATCAAAACAGTGATGTCATAGCACTAAAACCAAATGTATCTTACTCACAAAATGTAATGTTGTTTTAGAATAAACAATCAGGATTTTCCACTTAGTCAAAGATAAATTAGTCTCAACATTAATATCACTATAGCACATATCATGAGATGGATTAGATAGATACATTCCAAGATGTGATATGTAGAACACATTATGTATCGATATCATCTATAGTTGTAGATATAAATGGTATTAAAATTTACACACCTACTAAAAACCGTCAAAATGTAAAAACAATTGAGGAGAAAGTTTCCTTTTCCTCCCAAGTTGTTGATGACCTAAAAGAGGTGATACATTCAAGAACACGAAGTCATCAACTAAGAAAAATTATAGTTGTGATTACTATCCACATAAGACTAGTACCAATTAATGCCCTCAAAATCTTATATCAAGTAAATTGATTATTTTATATTATCTATTACATAGTGAATTTCCCATCCAAGTAACTATCACTAACATCCTACCATCATGGAAGATATCTACAAATCCGACTCTATAGGGCCTCAAAAAGATTCATTCTGATTGTGGATCAGTATCTATTATTATAAGAAAACTCAACCTACCCCAAATGGTCAACCAAAGACACACCAATGTCAAAAATGATTTAAAAATCATATCCTCAAGAATCTAGACCGCTCTTTCTATTTATCCATCAGACTGGGTATCTTATGCTATGCTCAAATGGACCTGAGATTTCAGTTCCACCAAAAGGCCTCTAAAACATTATAAGTTAGCATAGTATCCCTATCAAAGAATATAGTAGGTGGAACCATGTTAAAATGCAAAATCTCTTTCAAATAATTATTTCTTTAATCCTAAACTTTGGTTTCATCATTAATGGGTATAAAATGATCAAATTTATTCAGATGATCGATCTAAAACCATATCCCATTCTTCATTATCTGGGTTGGTGGAAACCCTACCACAATGCTTATAAATATTTCATCCCAATTTTGAGTAGGGAATAGATTTGGATGATGAAAACCCAATGGTTATTGGTACTCAACCTTGAACTATTGGAATGTAAGAAAAATGAAAAATTTAGAAATTCCTTTTCTCATATAAGGACACAAGATTCATTGCTTCATTTCATAGATCGTCTTCATGGTTAATGAGTGTGCACCCAATTGGGAATTATGGGGATCCCCCATTAATAAATTTATCACTTATAATGACAAAAAAATGAGATTCTAATAGAATAGATTTCCCCCATTGGAGAACGACCACGAAACATGAACTGTCCTCTATAAAGAGAGTGTCTAATGATATAGTACTCATCATGAAGTTGGTTTTTGTAAATAATAATTTTTATTATAGAGGAGGTCAACTAAAAAATATCCAAATAATCCTCATTTCCTAATTAGTAGACTCCAATATGAAACTTTTTAGAGATATCAATCATGATGAACTCTTCCAAATATTCTATCATTTCGTAGATTAGAAGTTTCTTCTTCAAATAATTGGCAATGACATTCCATTTCCCATTTTATAGCTGACCTCGACATTGAATAATTATAGGTATTCTACCCAATGCCTCTAGTAGAGATTCAAATCATTTTGAGTGAAGATATAAATCATAATCTTATGGCCTAAATACTTGGAAAACCATTATCTGTAATGTTAATGATTCCAACTCTTTTTTTCATACATCATAACTGAATGTTAAAAGATGTGGGTCAAATAATTCATCTCATGTGGCCAGTGTTGATTAGAGAAATAAAAAATGACAAGATTACCCTACATAATAACACAACCCAAACCTCAAACCAATGAATCACAGAAGACCACATATCACTACATGGCCTCTGGATGTGTTAACATTTCCATATTCATCAAAATACATTTAAGTTAAAACAATTATAACATTTTTCATCCCAATATAAAATTACTCACTTATTATTTATATAATTAATTAGAGAATCCAACTTTAAGATATGTTTAGAAAACTGGTGATAATACCAAGATAAATACAAGAAACCTTGAATCAGGAAAATATTTCATGGTTTTTCCCATTTTAGAATCTCCTTTAAATTTTTAGGATCAACTGATATTCTATATTCTCACACCATGGTTCCCAATAACTTTATATTAAAAATAAATAAATAACATTTTGAACATTTGGTCTGAATCCTATAATTTTTCAATGATTCTAGAACTTCTCTAAGATGACACCGATGAACATCCCAGGACTTAGAGTAAATTAGGATGATATCCCAAAAAACTACCACAAAGGATTCATGATTTTCATGGAAAATCTTGTTCATTATTCCATGAAAACTATATGAGCATTGGATTGAACAAAGGTCATGATAATGTAATCATAATGGACATACCTTCCACAAATAGTTATTTTATGAACATTAGATTATTTTATTCCATACTAATGGTAACCAGAAAATGGTTGAGCTTAAAGAACCACATTTTGTTATTTAATAGATAAAATAGATCATCAATCTAAAAAAATTAATATTTTTTCTATATTGTGACTCTATTGTGTTCTTGGTAATCAGCACATAGTTAGAGTGAAAATTAATCTTCCCTAGAAAAGAGAATTGGAATCACCCACGGTGATAAAATCATTTTTATAAAGACTTTCCCAATACGATCATCCAACTAAGTCATCAACTTTTTCATTCAAACCAATTTCATGCAGTAAGAGGTAATAGAAATGAGTTATGTACTAGAAACTAAATCAAAAGAAATATCAACATCCCATACCAATAGAAAACTAGTGAAGTCGGATTATAACATGTTAAGAAACTCAATGACAACTGGAGGTAGATCAATACTCGTAGATTCCTACTCTTGATCAAAAGTAAACCATTATATTAATTTCATGGACTTCAATAAATATGTTTTGGCACTATTCATCCTTGGATCCCATCAACCATGGATGACATGGCACACACCATCCGGTGTAGTGTAGGAAAATCATTAATGATAAAAATAAATATAGGATTTATTGTAAATGAGATAATCCTTCCTGAAAATGGAATCATGAAATTTCATGTTGAGAACCAAAAAACATAAATCAATCTGAACATATGAAAATGTAAAAACACAAGTGGGACTATAGAGACCCTACTCTCTCATATAATGACTAGATGTAGTAATATCTATTAAATTAGATAAATACATCATTGTAAAATCAAGTAGATTAACAAAAAGATGTAATAAATGAATGAGATATGCTATTATAAAGAAAAGAAGTCGCTAATAAAAAAGAAATTGTGATGGTACCTCTTATTTTTAATGAACCCATATATACATCCTCTAGAGACTCTTCAACTATGTGAAGATGATTTGTTCCATATTACTATAGTTACAAATCCTTTTTTCCTTGATGCATATGATTTACCAATATTTAAAAAAGCGATGATGATCACATATCAATGTGAAGATTGGAATAAACATGGGAGTACTTTTATTAGTGTCCTGAGCATCTTCAAGAACCCCATAACTTGGGTCCCTCAAGGAAACCCCTCTTTAAATTCCCTATCATGCCACACTAGATGAAAATAAATGGGCCTACTCTTGGAACTATAAGAGGTTTTAAATAGCCTTTTTGTTGATAAACACCTTGAGAATCAGTAATATTTATATTTCCTTCAAAAGAACATGCACCTCCACTAGGAGAAAAATAAGCTCATAACAACCCTAAATTTATAACTAGGTCCATTTAAACTATCATTGTGAAATCATTAACATTATAATAATAAAGAATCATTAACAAAAAAAAAGGATAATAAATAACATATTAAAGTCCTAGATCAAACCGTCGATCCTTTATCTTCATGTGAAAACTACACAGACTCATCAAAACAATTTTTATACTATATTAAGGTTTTTTAAGACTCATAATGTTTTAAAAATATTATAGTCTTGGGATAAACCATTAAATTATGATAGAAGTTCTTGGTGAAATTATATTTGATGTACTTCTCCTCTAAGCCCCCTACTTCATCTTCATCACCCTCATTTCCCACCATCTCTTGATCGGTGATTCAAGCACAAAGCTATAACATTCAAGTTAATTTCATTATTTTTCTTCTAGATACCAAAATAATGACTCATAATAATAAAATATTCCTTATACTCTTGAGTATAATTTGATATTTTGAATACGATTAGCTTTTGTCAAGGGAAGTCATGTGAATTATTCCATAGATCATCCCAATGAGGTTCTACAGTTGGACAATGAATAAAAAATAGTTGTGGTTACTATCTTAGAGATTATAAATTTGAACTATCACCTCAAACATACTTGGGTCCACAAGAGGATACTCTCTCTATGGTTCAACAAAATATTTCTCTTGGATCTGATTCACACTTCATCTAGAAGGAATAATGAAACAAAACATTAGAAGACAACAAGTAAGACCTCAGATTAACACACAAACATAATAAATAGGGAAACTAATCCCAAAATAAGGGATGAAAATATTTGGATTTGAATATATAGAAATCAAAAGTTTGTAAAATTTTGGAACTAATCCTCATTAAATCTTTCCAAGACCACCTCTAGGGACCTAATGTAAATTGTGGTGGGATATGGTCAAGAAGTCAATATGAACTACCTTTTTATCCCGAAAAGATTTAAAGAATTAATACTTTCATCAAGGGAAGAAGATAAAACTCCCTATTGTACAACTTTTTCAGGAACCAGCTTGAGTATCATAGTAACTTGATAACCTAGTCGGTCCTAATATATCTTAAAGGGTATTCAGGATCCCCATGGATTGGTGACTAGCACCTGGAATCATACAAAATAAACGTGGGAACTATTTTTCTAAAAAAATTGAGGAAGTAAAGGAAAAAACTTCAACATGAATATAAAGGATACTATTTAGGTAGAGGTGTTACAAAAGTCATATAGGTAAAAAAACCATTGTACTATAGCAAGGCACCAAAAAAATAAAATAAAACATGAGTCATAGTGGATAAAACTGACCAATTCCAAGGATTAACAGATACTTCAACCTCTTTGTGGTCATTTTCCCCTTCTCGAACCTAGAAGGATATAATCAAAAAACACCAGATGAAATATGTAGGGTGTGAGTTGATAGATGACTAGGGTATCAAAAAGGATTCGAAAAAAGATAACACATTTAATAATCAAAATATTCCTTTAAATTTTAAAAAAATTGGTTGAGAATTTCAACAGTATATTTAGAAAAACCTTGCTAAAAATTTCAAATGATGGAAATACATTAAAAAAATGAATTAACAAAAATTTTATATAAAAATGATTATATAAATTTATAATTCGTTTAAAATATGTTAATAATAGAGGATTAGATTTAAATCTTAGATATAAACAACCGAGCAATATGGTCATCCACTAAAAGGTACAATAGTTCCAGGAAATAAGAATCCACTTGCTCAAGGTGACATAGTAATATGTGTAAAAACACACCCATTTCAACTCTAGTTAAGAGTAATTCATCACCACTCTATCAAGGATGTGACATGCTACTTTTATGTTTTGGAACATCAGAAATTGTAGAGTGTGGTCTCTAATAACTCACTAACTAGATTGGATTTCATGTGCTATAACCAATATAAAATAATGGGAAATTAATATAAAAATTAGTTTAAATTAAGATTCCCCCCATTATCCCATTTCAAACATGTGTATTTCCATTTAAAAACCAAAATGGGTTTTTAATCAAAACATCACTTTTTCCAAGATAAAACCAAAAGTTTTCTACCAAACCCATTTGAATTCATTTTTTACATTAAAGAATTTGAAATAAATTCAAAATTAAATTTCACAATTCACTTTCACAATTTTAATTAAAAAAAATGAAATTTCAAAATATTCAATGAATTTCACAACAAATCTCTAATTAAATGGAATGGGGGGGGGGGTCCCAATTTTCTACAAAAATATATTTTTAAATCAAAATCCCACTATTCAATGGAAATTGTGGTTTACATAATAATTTATTTTTAAATGAATCAAATCCAACACATTCAGCTAAAATAAATTTAATCAAATGACGAATTCTAGGGCTAATTAAATTGAGTAATCCAAATAGAAACATCTACCTCACGATCATGGGATCTCGAAACTCCAATCCATACTATGGATTCACCAATTAAGAATGATGAAAATGGGATACAAGAATAAATCATAGACCTTAAGTCCAAAATAAATTTCACTAGATCTGCTAATATTCATGGAGATATATGAAACCCTTTGGTGTAATGAATAAAGAGAAAGAGAAAGATGGAAGGACGGGAAAACATATCGAGAGAAGACAAAATTTCATTATACTAGATTTGATTCACTTTTTGAAGTATTTAGAGGGTCCATAAACTATTATTGGTAGATCATAGGGAGGAATAAATCTTTTTCATGTCATAGAGTCCCTTTTTGGTTAAAAAAATATTTTGTGCTTTTAAAACAAAATTTTGGATTAAAAAATCCCATACATGTGGTTTTGTAGGAAGATGATTATAGTTTAGACAAATCGTGCACCCTAGTTTTGTGACCATTTTATTTAGACGCACAAATTCTACATAGTGAGGGAAAGATTCATCATACCATACACCAAATATGAAAAATAAAACTACCATGGTTTGTATCACTTTCTCTATTAGGTTTCATGTTTTGGGAAAATACTGTATCAACCATAAAAACCCCAAAAAAATTAATAATTATCCATGATATCACCTGAAGCACCCTTAAATTAACCCCAACGAAATAATGATCAAAAAATGGGTTTAAGGAATCCTGAAAATTGTAAGATTACATTACACCAATGGTTCTATGTTTCTATTAATAATTGATTGGAAAAAGCACCATCTCAAAAAATCCTACTAAAGGACTTATATTAATTCCATAACTTCCCAATGGTCACAACCACACATACCACATTAGAGTGTTGATTGGATGAAAAACTATTCTAAAAATTTAAACAACTTTGATCACCAACTCTATGAATCCAATCCCTAGAAAATTTTTAAGGATGTGATGCCAATGATATTACCATATAGAAGATACCTATAAAATTATTCAAAGACATTAGACAAAAAACTATATAATGGAACACTACTCCATTATATACCTATCAAAATCTCAATAGAAAGAAAACTAATCCATTTCATTAAATAAAAATATATCAAAGAATTTGTAAAAATATAAAAACATAATTGAAGGTAATATACCTCTCATACAATTATGAAATACTATGGAGACTAACAGAAGACATGATTCATCCTCCCAAACCAATACAAAATACCAAAAAAATACAACAGAGTATGTTTCCCCTTGTAGATTTTTTAATTTGGATACCCTATATTAATAAAATGTAATGAAATAAACTCACCTAACATAGAAAAACTCAAACAACTCAATAGCATGGATTAAATGTTTCCTATAACTATATAGTGTTTTTCACTATATTATTTCATGGAAATCAGAATTTAAAAATCGAAAAATTCCCACCAACCTCTCTATAATACCTAGAATGTTAATTTCTATAAAACACTCTCATAAAAATACTCATGACCGTAGAATCCATGTGATGTGTAACCTCTTCCTAAGACTCCAAAATAAAAGTTATAATAAATCACTGGATCCTTCTCCTTATTTTATGTATGAAATACTAATCTCAATCATCTTTATTGGTTATTAAAGATTAAACATTACTAACATGAATTGTATAATGATTCTTAGATTCACATAAACTATCCCACCATTTTAAAATCTCTATATGCTATTTTATATGAACATTCAATAGGATATGTGATGAAAAAATTATTTCTGGGAACCTTGAAAAATAATTCCCAAATAATAATATATTGGTAACTACATTTTCTTATACACCATCATTGATCCAAAATTCTGAATCAATCAACAGATATGATAAATTTTAAATAATTACTCATCTTCATTAATTCAACTCAATTTCAATGCTGATTTCCATTGCTCATTTTTTTAGTATAACATCTACTAAAAAAATTCTGTAATTTTTTCCTCTAAAAACACAAAATTTATTCACCCTAATAATCCCTTTTTACAACATCTCAATGGTGTTTCGATGGAATTTATTCTAGTAACACAAAAAAATCATACTAGATCACATCACTGAAATCCAAACATCTTCCCATGATACATTTTATAATGTAAAAGTATTATATTTAGTAGTTGGGATTCAAATATCCAAACATAGTCATGATATCTATACATCCCATTATCATTTTTACGGAACACATGAAAAAATAGAGAACAACCAATGAACCATCAATGTATCATTATATACACCTTTGAACACCATTACATTATGCCACTATTACCGACATCACCATATATTTTCACAGGATAATACCACATATATATATATATTTATTTATTTATCAAAATTGTAACACCTCAAGCTTCCACGATACACTTCTCTTTGAATAATACAGTAGCGTGTGTTGTACGCAACTTCGAGTTCTAACTCACACCACAACTAATCAAAGTAGTCGTTATGAATATTAATAACCACCTTTTCAATTTATAGAAATTTTATATTGCAAAATGGACTTCATTTTTGTATTCGTAATATTGAAATGATCCTAAGATGAATTTTTTGTAATTTTATGAGAACTTCCAATTTTTTATGAATAGTGAAAAATACTTAAAAACAACTTTTTTAATAAAAATAATTTATAGTGATAAATTAAACTATTGAGTGGTTTTAAAGTATAATTAGAATATATTTTTACCATTTTATCCAATGGTGTTCATTAAAATTAATTTCACATTGAAATTGGACATAAACAATTGTCAATCTTTTTATATATATTGTTTCTTAAAAACACACTATTTGTCGTGACAGCGGGAAATAATTATAAAATTAATTAATGAAACTTATATGTTGGGAATTTTGTAAAATATACATCATTTTTTAATTCGCAATATCAATTATAGCTTATGGTGAAATTTTGGCATTGTTCTAAAAAACTTCAATTTTTTATGAATAGTGAAACCACTAAGTGGTAGTTAAAAAACTGATTTTTCGTTTAAATGAAACATTACCACTTCTGTGATATGATTTTCAAAAATTCTACATACATGGTTGTCATTAGGATGTAAAATGTGGTTCAATGAGATTAAAATAATTTTTTTGGTGAATAGTAACTTTTAAGTTTAATTAATCGCGATTAGAGGTAATTAGTGAAATTTAAGGTAAAAATTATATTATAAAAATATGGAATGACCTTTACACTTGTCCAACCACTATTGGATGTGTCATGGCCTACCAAGACAATCCATGGGTCAACCTGGGGACCCCATGGAGCTACTTTGGTAGGAAAACGACATAAATAACTTTTTATTTAATGTTAAAATAAAAAGGTCACAAACAAGAGTTGTTTTACAAAAACAATTCTTAAATGGGCTTATAAAAGTCATATTTTTTACTATAAATATTCATTATAAAGATAAAAAGATTTAATAAATCATGATATTTTTTTATAATTTTTAGACATTAAATAAATTAAATTATTTATGACACCATAATGATGCAGCGATTACCTCATTAATTAATGATTTAAATAAAATGAAAAGATAATGTAAAATACAAGGCATACAATTGTCCAAAGACTATTAGATGGGTAGATTTAGAACTCTTATCACCTTATCCTCGAATTATAGAAGTGTGGGACCTTTATAATCAGAAAATCATTGTATAATAAAGTAATATTTCATTACTTTCCAAGAGTGCCCCTCCTCTCCACTTATAATAGGCCCCTGCCACTACCACCTTACTCACACATTGAAAGCATTTTGGCACGGCCAAAATCTGCCCAAATACTCTCCCAACATCCCTACCTTACTCCTAGAAGCGTCACCTTTGGCATAATTCTTCCCAAGGAAGCCTTTGGCTCAAATCAAAAAGAGTTACCCGATTTTAAGGTAATGTCTTTTCTAATGTTGTTTTGTTTTATTTTGCTTCTCCAACCCCTTAAACTCTTTTTATTCCTTTATTTTGTAACAAGAAAAGTATCTAAAATATACTAGGATGTTTTTATGATATGTATTTGGTTTACACTTACGCACACCGTTATCTAAAGGTTAACGAACATACTATTTCTGTGGGTGGGAAATACTGCCTCACGAAACGATGATTGTTCAATATTCTTTTAACACCTATAATGGTGGCCATTTTGATGAAACTATTTTCATATATTATATATATATTATTATTATGTTTTCCTTATGCTTCTTTATTTCTCATTTATGGGATAATATATGATTTCCATTATGGGAAAATGCGATAATTTCATTTTAGGAAGTGCGGACTACCGCCCCCTCAAAGTGATTTGAATCATTAATGACATATGTGGGATGTATAAAGGATGGAGTAAATGATATTTTATATGATATTATACTGGAATTATAATAAAACTTTATAATATTATGATTTTATTCCATTAAATACGAAATAGAAATGAAAGTAGCGTTCATGCGTACGTACGGCTTACCGTCTCCATGAACGGTGCATTTCATTTCTTACCTCTAAATGTTATGTAATATTATAAATGAATGTATATACTGGATATATATGATATATATGATATATACATCATGAATATAATTCTGGATATAATGGATATTTCACCACATGAACAACTTGTAATTATAAGAAGTTTATTTTTGACTCAAGTACCTAAGATCGACAAAACGACCATTATAAACTTAAATAATTACATAATGTTCATGACATGGTAATAAGTGATATAAAAGGAATAATGAACTTGAAAAAGGTTCTTAATAAGGTAGAGATTAACTCTAGTTTATTATTCAGGAGATCAAAGAACGGTCGAGTCAAGTCGGACATGAGGTAAGGGAACTTCTTAACCCAATTTTTATTCTTTGGGTTAATCTCCTACTTTCAAATTATGTCATGATTTTATTATATCCTATCTTGTATTTTTAATTTAATTATGTTTACTTATAGTGAATACACATAATATATCTATTTTATTTAAAAAAATGATCTTTTTAAGGTACTTTGTCTCAATCTCCATTCATTGAGGCATATTTGGTTTTATACACAAATTTCTTTTATATGGTGTATAAACCCCTTTGCCTTTTACGTTTATTCAAAAGGAATCTTTTTATATGAAGTGTTTTACTCAATGACAAAAGGAATGTTTTTCTGGTTGTACGTATGCGGCGACAATGACTTCTCCGCCGCCGTGACCATTATTTGAGTTTCGGCTTCCTCTACAAGCCTTAACATTTTTTAAAAATGAAAAATAAATATCAAGTTTTAATTTTCTTTTATTTTGGTATTGAAAATGTTTTTGAAAGTGTTTTTATTATATCAATGTGTTGTATTGATATCTTGTGATTGAAATGTGGAAATTTTATGTTTCCATTATGCATATTTTATGTGATATGATTATGTTATGGGTTATGATATGTTTAAACCTGTTCATATGAGGATTACATTGGACTTAATAAGTGACGGGTGGAGCCCGCTATAGCTCCTCGATGCATCGGTAGGTCTCATGAGACAAACTAGTGTCTTGGAACGAGGCCTTGAAAAAATCTTATTTGTGGTCTTCGCACGAGGCCTTAGCTACGTGGTTATGATAGTCTTGAATTATTAATTCCATCATTATGAAAGTGGTTATTGATATTTCATGTGATTATTCGACTAGTAGAATATCCATGTGAGTAAGTAAATGGCATTATTTTATTTTACTTTTGCCATATTATTCTAAAGTTCACGTTTAAAAGGCTTTTGTTTTAGTTATACATTGCCTTAAATGTTAATGTTTATCTATGAAAGCTTCCACAATTTTTTTATCCTTACTGAGCATCTGAGCTCATGCCTTTAAATGTTTTAATATTTTCTAGGATGTGAAGAAGTATTTTATGAATGACCTGCATGGATAGTCAGAAGAGGATATGAGTGTGGACTATGGAGACATTGTTATTGTAGTATTTCACTTTATGATGTAATGTAACATTTATGAATGTATCTAGTGTTTCCAAGGATACTAAACTAATCGTTATTTCAAGACTTGATCTTTTGTGATAATACCAATGTTACACAATAATGCACCGACTCTAGGTAACTGGGGTCGGGGCGTTACAGTTGGTATCAGAGGCAGTTTAGTACTAACCTTGGAATCTAGATTTAGATAAACTCTGATTAGAGTACATAGCCCAAAGATATACTTTAAGGATTAGTATAGAAGAACTTCCTAGAATTTTGGTATTATAGAGATTTTGTGAGTTTTTCGAGAATTACATCCCTGTCTGGATACGAGCAGGTAGAGGCCGCTCTGGCACAGATGTACCTAGGGGTAAAACCCGAAAACACGGATTTGAGCTACACTCGAATGTGAACTGGTGCACGACAACGGGCCTTGCTGCACTCTTGGTTACGACACTCCCGGGGGATATGCTTAGGATAATTCTCATTTTCTTTACAAACCACTATGAAGGGTTATGAGTATATACTTCCTCAAAGAAAACTTTTTTTATGATTATGGATTATATCCATAAATAGTTCAATTAGTGTTAAGTGTTTTACAAGTATCGAATTATGTATTTTGATTCATAAACTAATCTAGTTTATGCCATTTTTTAGAAATGGCGCCTAGTGGAAGGAATAGAAACTGTATCAATGCACGCACTCCATGTAGGGATTGTCCTCCTGCTCAAAATAATTATTGAGGATCTGGAGATACAACTGGTGATGATCAACTTATTACCATACTGGGACAACTCACTCAGGTTATGAATAATAACCTTACTCGTATGAAGCACCATGATCCGCAATGTGGAGGATCAATGATAGACCACTTCATGAGGTAACAACCGTCATCATTTAATGGGGGTACAAATCCATTAGTATCTGAGCAATGGATAAACTCCTTAGAGAAAATATTCCATGCCTTGGGGAGTAGCGAAAGGGAGAAGGTTGTCATGGCAGTCTACCGCCTCACTAGAGATGCTGATCAATGGTGGTTGCTGATTCAAAATACAAAGGAAGATGAAGAAGTATCAAAGTATGGAGTGGAGGGAGTTTAAGGAAATTTTCTTAGAAAAATAATTTCTTCATGTCCATCGAGCAGATATGGAAAGACAATTTCTAAGTCTGAGGCAGAATGAGGATGAGAATGTCGCAAAGTATGAGGGTAACTTTACATGGTTAGCGAGGCATGTTGCAGATTATATACATAACCCAAGAAGTAAGATTGATCGTTTCTTTGATGGGTTAAAACCATTTCTCCATCGAGCATTAGTATCACAATCCTTCTCATCGTACGAAGATATTGTCTCATGTGCTATCAAGACAGAAAAGGAATTCTCTAAATCTTATGACAATAAATTAAAGAAAGAGAAGAAGAGAACTGTGGAGTAAGAGACAGATAAAGGGAAAAAGGGCAAGAAGGATTTTCCATTATGTGATAATTGTGGGAAGAATCACCCTGGTACTTGCATAAAAGGAATGGGAGTTTGTTATAAATGTGGAGAAAAAGGTCACCAGGCACGTGATTGCAAGGGAAAGAAAGAGGATATCAATGTTGAATGATACAATTGTAGAGAAATGGGGCATTATGAAAATGAATGTCCTAAGCCTTAGGGAAACATACCTCAGAAAAGGCCAAGGGATCAAGGACAATCTTATGTTGTTACTACAGTTGAAGCAGAATAATTAATGTATTGGTGCTTTTGGAATCATGGATTATATTATGGTTATTAGAATAATGTGATATATATATATATGGATTATACTGCAGTACTTTTTGTTTCAGTAAGGTTTTAATATGATGAAGGTAATCATATTTTTAGTACGTGACAATAAGAGAAACATTACATTGTTTGGGGAATCTGATAAATTGATTTTGGAATTAAGAGACCTTTTAGAGAATGTTTGGACAGAGGTATTTTGGATAACTATAAATGTTGTGATGGATTAAGTTGAATGTTGAATAGTGTTGTTTAAGGTTAAAAAATTTCTGAAGATTATTTTTGGAATACTATAATACTATATTTTTAGGAAAAGGACAACCTGCAGGGTGGGGCATAACCCGTCGCGTCGGACAAAGCTACAGGAATCAAACCCACAACCATAGTGCGACATGCCTTTATTACATTCCACTAGCCTACAGGAAGTCCCTGGTTATTACAAAATAGTTTTACTAATCTAAATGGAATGTGGTAATATTTAGAACCTTATAAAATTAGGATAAATAGAATATTTTTGAGTTCTGTTACCATTTGGAGTGAAAGTTGGGTTTGTGGTAAAAATTTATTAAGGAATGAAAGTCTACACGAAAAGTATGTATATTTCCTTACGTTCTTGTAAAATCTCTTCAATAAATTCCTCAACATTATAAAAGGTAACTTAAAACAAAAACGTTGTCGGTTAACTTTTCCAACTGGGGATTCAATGACCGTTTAACCAATCACAAGTTTGTGATTTTCTTATGGTTAACTTTCTCTTAATCCAGTTCTCTACAACTCTCCATCAGACCTTGACGGTTTTTTTTCTTCCATGTCCATATTTTCATAGAATCCTATTATGGGCTATCTCGGGTGACCTTTGTACTTATCTATCTTTCTTTTAAAGTTATATGTTTATTAACCTTATTTCCGATGTGGGTTTCCACAAAGGTATTTTATATTTTCAACCTTTTATTTTCAATGAAAAATTTCAACTTCCGAGGACGCAATTTATTGAAGGAGGGGAGAATGTAACACCCCAAGCTTCCACGGTACGCTTCTCTTTGAATAATATAGCAGCATGTGTTGTACGCATCTTCGAGTTCTAACACACACCACAACTAATCAAAGTAGCCGTTATGAATAGTAATAACCACTCTTTAAATTTATAGAAATTATTTATTGAAAAATGGACTTCATTTTTGTATTCGTAATATCGAAATTATCCTAAGTTGAATTTTTTGTAATTTTCTGAGAACATCCAATTTTTTATGAATAGAGAAAAATACTTAAAAATATCTTTTTTAATAAAAATAATTTATAGTGATAAATTAAAATATTGAGTGGTTTTAAAGTATAATTAGAATATATTTTTACCATTTTATCCAATGGTGTTCATTAAAATTAATTTCACTTTGAAATTGGACATAAACAATTGTCAATCTTTTGATATATATTGTTTCTTAAAAACACACTATTTGTTGTGACAGCGGGAATTAATTATAAAATTAATTAATGAAACTTATATGTTTGTAATTTTGTAAAATAGACATCATTTTTGATTTCGGAATATCAATTATAGATTAGGGTGAAATTTTTGGCATTGTTCTGAAAAACATCAATTTTTGATGAATAGTGAAACCACTAAGTCGTAGTTAAAAAACTGATTTTTCATTTAAATGAAACATTACCACTTATGTGATTTTATTTTTTAAAAAATCCGACTTACATGGTTGTCATTAGGAATCAAAATGTGGTTTAATGGGATTAAAATAATTTTTTTGGTGATTAGTAACTTTTATGTTTAATTAATCGCGATTAGAGGTAATTACTGAAATTTAAGGTAAAATGATATTATAAAAATATGGTATTACCTTTACACTTGTCCAACGACTATTGGATGTGTCATGGATGACGAATAAAATATATGGGTCAACTTGGGGACCCCATGGAGCCACTTTGGTAGGAAAGCGACATAAATAACTTTTTATTTAATGTAAAAATAAAAAGGTCACAAACAAGAGTTGTTTTACTAAAACAATTTTTAAATAGGGTTATACAAGTCATATTTTTTACTATAAATATTAATTAGAAATATAAAAATATTTCCTACATCATGATATTTTTTTGATAATTTTTAGACATTAAATAATGTAAATTATCTATGACACCATGATGATGCAGCGATTACCTCATTAATTAACGACTTATATAAAATGAAAAGATAATGTAAAATACAAGGCCTAAAATTTTCCAAAGCCTATTGGATGGGTATACTTCGAACCCTTATCACCTTACCTTCTAATTATAGAAGTTTTGGACCTTTAGAATCTGAAAAGAATTGTATAATAAAGTAATAATTCATTACTTTCCAAGAGTGCCCCTCCTCTTCACTTATAAAAGGCCCCCATCACTACCACCTTACTCACACAATAAAAGCCTTTTGGCTCGCCCAACCTCTGCCCAAATACTCTCCCAACTTCCTTACCTTACTGCTAGAAGCCTCACCTTGGGCAGAAGTCTTCACAAGGAGGCCTTTGGCTCAAATCAAAAAGAGTTACCCGATTTTAAGGTAATGTCTTCTCTAATGTTGTTTTGTTTTATTTTGCTTCTACAACCCCTTAAACCCTGTATATTCCTTTCTTTTGTAACAACACCAGTATCTAAAATATACTAGGATGTTGTTATGACAAGGATTTTGTTTACAATTACACACACCTTCTTCTAATGGTTAAAGAAAATACAGTTTCTGTGGGTGGCAAAATACTGCCTCACGAAACGATGATTGTTCAATATTATTTTAACACCTCTAATGGTGGACATTTTTATGAAACTATTTTCATATATGATATATATATAATTTTTATGTTTTCCTTATGCTTCTGTATTTCTCATTTATGGCATACTTTATGATTTCCATTATGTGTAAACGCGATATTTTCATTTTAGGAAGTGCGGACTACCGCCCCCTCAAAGTGATTTGAATCGTTAATGCCATATGTGGGATGTATAAAGGATGGAGTAAATGATATTTTATATGATATTATACTAGAATTATAATACACCTATATTTTATTATGATTTCATTCCATTAAATACGAAATAGAAATGAAAGTATCATTCATGCGTACGTATGACTTACAGTGTCCATGAACGGTGCATTTCATTTCTTACGTCTAAATGTTATGTAAAATTATAAATGAATGTATATACTGGATATATATTATATATATGATATATAAATAATGAATATAATTCTGGATATAATAGATATTTCACCACATGAACAACATGTAATTATAAGAAGTTCATTTTTGGCTCAAGTACCTAAGATCGACAAAACGACCGTTATAAACTTAAATAATTACATAATGTTATTTACATAGTAATAAGTGATATAAAAGGAATAATTAACTTTAAAAAGGTTCTTAAGAAGGTAGATATTAACTCTAGTTTATTATTCAGGAGATCAAAGAACGGTCGAGTCAAGTCGGACACGAGGTATGGGAACTTCTTAACCCAATTTCTATTCATTGGGTTAATCTCCTACTTTCAAATTATGTCATGATATTATTATATCCTATATTGTATTTTTAATTTAATTAGGTTTACTTATAGTGAATACACATAATATATCTATTTTATTTAAAAAAATGATTTTGTAAGTTACTTTGTCTCAATCTCCATTCATTGAGGCATATTTTGTTTTATACACAAATTTCATTTATATGGTGTATAAACCCCTTTGACTTTTACATTAATTCAAAAGGAATATTTTTATACGAAGTGTTTTACTAAATGACAAAAAGGAATGTTTTTCTTGTCGTACATATGCGGCGACAATGACTTCTCCGCCATCGTGACCATTATTTGAGTTTCGCCTTCCTCTACAAGCCTTAACATTTTTTAAAAATGAAAAATAAATATCAAGTATTAATTTTCTTTTATTTTGGTATTGAAAATGGTTTTGAAAGTGTTTTTATTATATCAATGTGTTCTATTGATATCTTGTGATTGAAATGTGGAAATGTTATGTTTCCTTTATGCATGTTTTATGTGATGTGATTATGTTATGGTTTATGATATGTTTAATCCTATTCATATGAGGAATGCATTGGACTTAATAAGTGATGGGTGGAGCCCGCTATAGCTCCTCGATGCATCGGTAGGTCTCATGAGACAAACTAGAGTCTTGGCACGAGGCCTTTGGCTACGTGTTTATGATAGTCTGACATTATGCATTCCATCATTATGAAAGTGGTTATTGATATTTCATGTGATTATGCGACTAGTAGAAGATCCATGTGAGTAAGTAAATGGTATTATTTCATTTTACTTTTGCCATATTATGCTAAAGATCATGTTTAAAAGGATTTTGTTTTAGTTATACATTTCCTTAAATGTTAATGTTTATTTATGAAAGCTTCTGCTATTTTATTATCCTTACTGAGCATCTGAGCTCACCCCTTTCAATGTTTTAATATTTTCCAGGATGTGAAGATGTATTTTATGAATGACCTACAGGGATAGTCAGAAGAGGATATGAGTGTGGACTATGGGGACTTTGTTATTGTAGTTTTTCACTTTATGATGTAATGTAACATTTATGAATGTATCTAGTGTTTCCATGGCTACTAAACTAATCGGCCTTTCGAGACTTGATCTTTTGTGATCATGCCAATGTTACGCAATAATGCACCGACTCTGGGTAACTGGGGTTGGGGAATTTCAAAAATAATTCATTTTGGTCAATGTTACCAAATCACAATCAATCCATTATTAAAACCTGAAGCATCGAGAAAACCATCATCTACACATGATTAATAATATAATATCAATGAATCCAATACAAATTTTTTAAGAAGAATGGGATGTGATATTTAATGTTAGAACATATATCATATTATGAAAACTATCATAAAGGAATATATAATTATGGAATCACATGATTACAAAAAACATCATAACATGTTCCATTTTATAATTCAGAATTTATAGAGGCTTTCATTTATTATCATAGTTCTTAATTATAGAATTTAGTGGTTAATAATCAATATCACTTTGGAATGTAATATTAAAGGAATATCAGAACAAAACCAAATTAGGGAAGTAATTTCCAATCAAACACAAAATATTAAACCTAAATCATATGAATCATTTCAAGTTATTTTTCTTTAGTTATTTATATTAATTTATTCAAATCATGGAGAATTTTTAGTAGTCCTTGTAACAACCCATGAGATAATATTGTAATATTGTAATATTTTTTGATATATATTCTTGTTGTTCATAGTATTGGGATATTTCTAGGATGTTTAAGTGAGTTTTGGATGGTTTTTTGGATGGTTAGGGTTAGCGCATGATCATAGGAAGCCATGTAAATTCCTTTGGAAAATATATAATAGGAAAATAAATTCATTAAGGAGGAACATGATTAGGGTAAAACATATGGATTCCCCAAGTAACCATGTAATATATTGTTGAAATTTTTTCAATAGTCAGAATATGGTATACCAAACTATTTAACTAAACTGTGCATTATGTGTGTTACGGGAAAATCTATACTTCAAAGTTAGCACATGATTTGTTAAACCATGAAGCCTAACCATGATACAAAACTAATTAAATTCTAAAATATTAATTTCAACTTGAAAACATCATTCCTCCCCCTTTTTCCTAGTATCTTGATCTAAATGACTCCTCTAGTGGTTTTTAGAGTTTTTCATCTATGTTAACATAGTTTTAATGGTCTTTGATGTTTTATATTTTGAGAATAAATTTATATTTTTTGTTACTCATTATCATTATATATGAAACTATTCACCAATGGAAAAAACACAAGATCATAAATTTCACACGTAGATATATTTTGAAAGACATGATTTTATGTGGTTTTTATGGAATCATTGATGGGAAGGAAGGAAAAATACCATATCATCTAGGTTAGTTATGTTTTCTTCGGTGATTGTTTTTAGTGTGCGGTCAGTGGATTATCTCTAAGTAATATTAATAAAAAAAATATTTCAGGGATATCTTACATGAATTTCATCTAATTATAAATATAAAATCCTGATAAAATCATGTTGTAGAAACACCCATTTTAAAGGAATTAAAATAATAATTTTCGGTAGACCCACACTACGTGTTCAATAAATATTTTAAAATACTAATGGTTTCTAAATGAATGTTTGGAATAATATATAAAAATTATATGTAGTAATTTATTCAAAATTTCATTTTTTATGTCCCTTATAGGATTCATAAACGGATTCCTATACCAATCCGGGTGCACAGATGCACGACCAGGTGATCAATTGGTATAAAAGATGACTTATCCAAACTGATTATTCGGTGTGCCTCTATGGATATATGATCATGTCTATGATAATATATAATGGATATTCTAGGATAATGGATTAAATATTCTTATTATAAAAAATATTATTTTATGAACATGCTTCATAATGGGATGGTCAAATAATTCATCCTTAAAATGATATTTTTGATAAGAACCTTTATTAATTTTATATTATATTCCATAAATAATTAAATCATCATCCTCCATGATTTTTAAAAAATTATATAACTTTTTATAATCCTAGGGTAATGTGTTAGATGTTTTTAGTGGATTTCCTATTAAGTCGGTATACTCACCCACTAAATATTACTTACTCTGGATGATCAATTTCTTTATCATAAAACTGTTAAAGAGAATGTTTCATCTTATTCTAATGGAGAATAACTAATATTTGAATTTGGTGATAGTGGGAAGTGAATGGAAATATATGGGTTGGTAGTTCTATGTAGTATTTTATTAGCATCATTATATTATGATGAATTTTTGTTTTTAGACTCTTTTTATTATTCTCCCAATCACAAATATTTTGTTTAAATTTTGAGTTGTTGGATTTATTCTCATTAAGTATATAATATTAGGGTTTTTTTTCAAATACATGTTATTTATTCATTGGAAAAATATCCCCTATGATTTACTGAATCCTTATGATTTTTTTTAAACCCTTGGTGTCATGGGTACGTGACCTAAGGATAATGGAACCTCTACCTCTACCTAGTGTATTTTATTAGTGGATTTATGTTAAATTTGTTAATTTTTTGGTCCTGTTTGTCATTCATGATGACAGTTCTAGAGATAAGACATGTTAGAATGTGAAATGAGTAGAGTAAAATGGCTTAGTTAGACTTCTTATTTTTTAAAAATCAAGGGTGATTTAGGTATATAATATGTTAAAATACACCATTAAAATTGATATCACATAATCTTTATTAGTTTATATTAGTAGTAGAGCTTGTAACACATTAGTAAAGATACATCCCACAAGGATTTCAGAATCGATGATTCATATTGTGATTGTTGAAATATTTTTTTGATAATTTACCTTGTTTGGATTTTTGAATATCATTAGAATTCCATCTTTTTGTCATAATGTTTTTGAATGTTATTATATTCTACATTTATAGATATAATGGTACCTATTATACCCCTAGGAAATCATCTCGAAGTTGTGATTGAGAATGTTTTTTTAAAATATCTATAGGTCAATAAATATATTATAAAGATAACAATTAAATACTCCCATGATATTTATGGAAATCTAATTATACCACCATGCCAATGAAATTCATCCATTTAATTTCAAAATAATAATCCACCAAACATTTTGAGGTATATGTAATGGGAAAATGGTGTGCCATGGTTTGTTTAAATTTATAGAATCATTTATTTTATATGATCCATGAATAATAAAATGACAAACCGATTATTATACATGATCAAATGATATGAAAGGAAATGGTGGGATATAGTTATTAATACCAATGAAGGAAAAGAATTTACATTTCAATTGTTCAAGGAATTTTCTATAATCCAATTCTACCCACATTCCTTCAATATTATAAAGACAATATACAACATTATGGTAATGAAATAAAATATATCTATTTTGGAGGTTTTATCTATGTTCATGAATTAAGTTTCTTTTATATAGAGTATGAATATATTTATTACCTAAAATAAGTGATCATTATTGTAAGGATATGAAAATAAATTAGAAATAAAATTATTATTTCCCATATTGATGAAAATAGAGATATAGTAAATTGAGAAATAGTTCCATAAAACGATTGTTTTAGATCCTATGTTATGGGGAATACTTTTATATATATGGATACAAGTGGGAATTCTAATGCTGAAAGAAGGGGAAAGGGAAACCAAACCTCATGGAAGAATGAAATTATATAATTAATAAAAAAATTATTTTCTTTTCCCCAATGTCCAAGATCCATATTATTGTATTTCCAATGTAGATCATTGGATAATAATATATGGGATTATATAGTACCATCTCATAACTGTCAATATTTTGGCAAAATGGGATACCTAGAATGCTATTATACTATCCACACAAGGAAAACATCTATAAATATTCATAATCTGTCCTATACCTCTTACCTGAGAAGGGTTTTTCTCATTAGATACGTTATCAGCTTCATAACGAATCAATTAAAGGCCATTCTAATATCTCTTCTATACTATAGTGGACTCCCAAACAACATGGAAGCATTGAATATATTGGATGACCAAGTTAGTAGTTATATGATTTGGATAAAATAGATATAGATGATCAAATAGTTTATTTGATAGTGTAAAGAACAATCCCAATGAACATAAATCTTCTGATTTTTTTATATGACCACATCCCACCCATTTAAATATTCTCACATCATAATTCTTATGGGGGATCCTATGAAAAATAGTCCTCACAATTGGGAAATTGTTACACCTCTTACTAAATGAGAGTGTAAATGGTTGAAATTTATATTATACTTCATAATCAATTATAGGGTCTAGTGTGTATGATTTTTTTCTTTATAAATACATCCTTTATCTTATTATTTTAATAGACTGTTATTAAAGTCTCAAATAGTTTTTTATTTCATTAAAATGAGTTTTATAAATTCTACTGGTGTTGTACATCATTATAAGTTAGATTGGGATCTAAATTTAAACTAAGAATGATCTTTTATATTGATAGTTGTGTTTATATTTTATCCACTGTAAGTATTTTATATATAAACTATATAAGCACTCAAAGAAATAGTTTTTATAGAAGCATAGATAATTATCCATATGCCTTTACTAAAATTTCTATGGGTTTCCACCAAAAAGGGTGGGGGAATTTTCAATTGACATGAAATCAGTGAATAATAATCTTTGTAATTAATATTATTGAATGATAACATAATAATTAATGGAATTTCAGGTATAGTTTGTTTATTTATAATGAAAATGTCTAATAAGACAAATTATGTCAGCTTCGGCTCCCCTGATTCTAATTATTAAAAATTATGATTGACTACTTCTATTTTCCATTAATTATATTATGATAAATCATTTTACAATAATTAATATATATCTTTTTAATTGATTTTATTATCTATTTGAACATTTAAGGGGAGAAAAATGGTTCTCTAAAATTTATTTGTTATCGAGGTTTTACCAAATTCAATTGTGAAGGAGGATATTTTGATGATTCTAGCGAGAAGTAATTATGATCATTATGAATGTCATATTTTACACTTTTTTCTTATGAATGTAGTATATATTTTCCTGGAATTAATAAATAATTCCATTAAAAGGTATATATAATCATTTTTTGTGGTATTTTTTGAGGTTATCATTCTGTTTTCTCAGAATAAAAGTTAACATGAAGAACACAAGGTGATTTTATTGAAAACAATATGAAAGCACCAACTTTATGATACGTTATCCTTGATTTAAATCAAGATAAAAGAATTATTAATTATTAGAGTTGTAATTTATGAGATATAAATTAGTATATATTTAAAAATATTTATGATTATATCCCTTAAAACCAACCCAAAAAATATCATTGAGGGGTGAATATTTCAATGCATAGAGGGTTATTACCATCATGCTATTTTATTATTTTCACATATCACTAGTAAAATTATAGATTTAATATGGGATGTTATTAAATTATAGTGAAATGAAAAATATCATAGATATGTTCTGGAAAATAATGAAATATTCACATAGGAACTTATCCATAACTCTCTCGAACAGATAAGGGTTTTATGGTACATTGTTATGTGACTAGATTTAGTTAGGTATGTATTGTCAAGTAAGGATATCACATGATCTATTATATATAATGAAAAGTTTGAGTGCATAAAAATAATTATCGAATGCAGAATCCTGATCGAAATATGTTAGTTTACACATTGAAAACCTATCATCATTATCTCTCTAATGAAATTTTTACTTTTTTTACTAGTTATAAAATCATCAAACAAATATTTTAAAAAAATTATTTTAACCACAAGACATACTAATGTATGAAATATTATTATATTTTATACTTAAACATATTGTATAAATTAGGTTATAGGAATAAATATATTATGAATGTAGTCGAAGGTTATATAATCAATTGGTAAAATAATAATCGGATTAGTGGAAGATGATTATAATGATAGATGATATGAATCTAGAATACACAATGGAAAATAATTTTACAATTTTATTTATGGGGATTATTATTTCTAATTTTGGTGGTCACATCAATAGCACTAAAAAATTTACCCTTATTTTATTACCATCATGTAAATACACAATGGTGGGGTGACCATAGACAGATGAACATATGATGGGATTACATTGATTCATTTTTGATATTGGATATTCTTTCTTCCATTTATCTAGAACAACATATTTTTTTTATCAAAATTGAAATTGTTATATTCATTTTAGTAAAAAAATATTAGAAGGCATTGAGGACACATTTTTCATTTGGAAAGAAATGAGGATTGATTTAGTGTGTTTTGAAATGTATAACCTATCAAAAGACATGGATGAATACCATGGATAAATTGATATTTTTAAATACATAAATATACTAGTATAGAAGTGGGATAAACTAATTTATGTCATTTTAACATGTTTGATGATAATAATACCAAAGCATAGATCCATCTAGGTGACTAGTAACTAACTAACGAGTCATTACACTTCAATTGTATCAATGAATAAATTATATTTGAAATCATAGAAATGATTTATATTGTGGATGTAGTAATGTTTAATGTTGTTCTAGTTTCAATAAAATCCAACTAAGACCAATTTCATACCTTTCAGTTGTGGATTTTCTTAATCTTCCCTCTTAAGACCCACCATGACCATGGGATATCATTCTCAAAAGGATATGTAGTTGAAATACATGATCCAAACACTGGGATTAATTATTATTTATTATGTTACTGAATTTTTTGGGAAATGGGTGGATCTTTATCCTTTTTTTGTTCTCATATATCCATAACTATCATGAAAATATACAAAAATGGAAACATTAAATTAATTTTTATGGACATCCTTGTCACTCTCTGCATTATTTTTTAGAGACAAGAGAAACATCATTAATTAGTCCATTCTTTTTTTGAACGACTAATTTGAAAATTTGACTGATAAACAAATATATTTAAACATATCAAATCCATGATAAATATTATGCATATAATCATTATCAACTGTTATCATTTACAGACGGATGATATATTTTTTTGTAGTCTCTTTATAGTTTTGGATTCTTCATTTGGGTAAAGAATTAAAATTTTATAATTTGTAAGTTTAACATTTTTGAGATACATTAATAGATTAATGATGATTATTGAATATATTATTCACTATTAATTATTTCAATTCGTACTGTGTATCATGTATCTCAACCAAATATGTACCATAAATAAATTTACCATGTCATTTGATAGAATCATATAGATCTTGAGATAGAAGCTACAATTATCTAATCAAAAATATTTATAAAAGAAAATTGGGAAATTCATTTTTTTGTTATATGAGTATTACATTGGTTTCAGAATTATGGTAGAAAAGTTACATTCATGATGATGGGTGGGAACGAGAGGAAATAATCATAGTGAAATTTTGAGAGATCATCTAATTCACTACCAATATTGAGCTTTCAATGGACTGAAATCCCAAAAGTGGGGAGAATTTTTTACCCATTGATTGAAGTATTATTTTTATGTGATTTTGAGCTATGGATTGGTTTGTTTTAGAATCAATATTTTATCTATTGTTTTATGTGATTTTTGGAAGGATCTTTTAAAGAATATAGTTGGCAAATGGTTAGTGGAAACTATGTAAATTTCAGACCTAACCATGTAGAGAGATGATGAAATCAAGGAGGAGGCCCAAATTTGGTGAAATTTCAGACGAAATTAGGTAGATTCCCTCTGTATTAATGCAACAATGGTAAAATGATTTTTTCATTGATGTCACATGGTTTACTCTACTAATTTACTAAACCTTTTGAGTTGCGAGTTTTAGGAGTGCAACACCCTAAATGTAGGAACACAGTCTGTAAACTAAGTTACATATCCATGTTACAAAATTAATTAATTAAAAAAATATTTTTAACTCTAAAACTCCATTCAAAACATTCATTATTCATCTAATATCCAAAGATCCTTTTTAATAAGTCTCCTATAGGAATTTTTGGCGATTATCTCCATTGTAAAGCTGATTTTAATTGATCAGGAGGAATTATATCTATAAAATAAATGTATATTATTAGTTTTCCATTATAATTCTTAATATATTAATTTACTATATGGAATAACCCTATATTAGAAATATTATTCCTAGATTAATGGGTTATTACATATTTTGTTGTTATTTTTTTGTGAATTCTGAAGATAATTGAAGAGAAATACGAGATTATTTTTTATTGTGCCTTATTCTGTGATGGATTCTATTGAGAGGTAGGGGATTCAATCCCTCTCACTACTATTTCAATAACTTTAGGGATTTTATTTATATAATTTATATCCTCATATTTTCAAGGGAAAGTCATGTTATAATTACTTTAAAGTACCCCATTTTTTAATGGCTTTAAAATAATTAGTTGTGGTTGATGATCACTATTTTTTCATAAAACATTTTGTAAGGAAAATTATTTATATTAAAATGATTAAAAAATAACATGGAACTCATGGGTTTGTGTGTTTACAAGATTTATTTATGGGGGTCTTTGTTGTATTTGAATCTATATGCCTAATCTAATTGTGGGATGTGGGTTCTTGACCATGTGACCAATTGGGATAAAAGATTATTTTTCACTCATGAGTATGGAAAAATCAACATGGAAGCGGGAATTAGTGTCTCAATATGTGGAATGGGTATAAATGGATGAAATAATTGATATTATTCAAGAAAATTTATTATTTTATAAACCATTATAATATTATAGTTATTGAAAAATTAATTGTTGATATAATAAATTTTTACAATACAATTATATTCATTTATTTTAGAAACCCATCGATAATTTTTTATATACTACAAGATTTATAAAATATTTTCAAAATTTCCTAGTCTCATTAGTTAATGTTTGAATCTTTTGGATGATTTCATGAATAGTTTATATACTCAACCATTAATATAAACTTATGTGCTTATATAGAAAAAATATTTAATGATACATTTAATAAGTTAATTAATGTTTATATATTGGATCATCATAATGTTATGGACTTGGTTATAGTGGATGGATTATACAGATGTTTGGGATGGAGGTTTAGAGTGATTTTACATTTCATTCATTGCTTCATGATGAATTTTTAGTTTATAATAGTAAATATTTTCCTATAGAGTTCTTAGATGGATTTTGGAAAGGTTAGTGATTCTATACACTTCAATAAATTACCCATGTTATGAATTTGGGAATCATGATTCTCCCATTTTTAGTAGTCAAAAGACATACATATGTTGTATTTATTTCAAATAATTTTACTAATCATGAGTTTGTAATATAACTTGAAATATAATTTCATAATAAGAATGTAATATATTAAATACATTTATTAATATTTTTAAATGAATCTTAAAATAAGAAATAAAAAAGGAAATCCATAATTTCTTAGTGTAAATAAATAAATGTGTCCCTAGAATTATTCTAAAGGTTACAAATTTACAAATATTAGATGTTTATTTATAATATCAATTTCACAATTTTGAAAACAACTATACTATAAAGTTTAAATTAAAACATTTAATTTTAAAAACTAATATGAATTATAGAAATAAAAGGTCGTATAACATGACTATAATGACAATATAATTCCAGCATCAGTGAGCATAAATACAACAAAACATATATATTGATGAAATTATTATCATAGAATGAAACATATGAGAAATATTTATGATTTATTATTATATATCTACACTATAATATATTCATTTCTATATAGAAAATATTATTTACTAAACATAATACTTTCATCATATCATTACGGTCTCGAAATACACATGTCCTAGCTGGTCTTCATCACATATGTCATATGATATGAATACATAACAAATTTCCCCTACAAGGCCCATGAATTTTTTTTCTTTTTTATAAATTAATACTCCTTAATATCTATCAAATATAAACATTTATGCAATTATTTCACAATCCCCTCTAAAATATACTAGAAACCAACCTAGTCTTACAGTAAAAATAAGGAATTACCATTGAAGCCATCATATAATAATTCATATAGACAAAACTATTAATGTGAGTATCCATAAAATATGGGAGGGATTTCCTTCTTGGTATTTCCCAATATGAGATATAAGATTTAAGAATAAAACCTATATAACATATATATAATAAAAAACATTTACGAAATCCCAGATGATTCTAAATGGATAGAAATGAAAAAAAATAAAACAAAAGAAACACCGAGATCTAAATCACCACTCCAACTATAATGATCCTACTCACCTATACAAATATTGGTGTTTTAATTTCTAATGATCTTTTCAAAAATATAACTTCCAAAACACTGTTCCGGTGTGAGAATTTAGGAGTACTCAGTAATATCATAGTTCAATTCTAAACAATAACATTTTATAATCAATTGGATGATACAAATATGTTTTGAAAAACAATGTATGAATAATTTTGAAATAAGAATCGTTTATAACAAATAATATAAAATATAACACATCCACCATATCTAATATCATATCATGCAATCACCATATCATAATGATTACCATATTAGAATCAAAATAACATAACACTGATGATTATAAATAGAAGAGTGATATCCCATGTCTACACACTACCTACATTGCACTATATCAATGCTTCTCCCCCATCCTTTCATTTCTGAAATAATATATCCCTCGAACATCATGGAAAAATAACATCATAATAATTTTTTAGAAATTGGGCCATAATAACAAACCAAACCACTAATAAAATCATATAAAACCATTTATAAAAACAATATTTATCCACGTAATAATTTAAACAAAAATATTGAATAAATATGTTTCAAAAAAACAAAAAATATAAGATAAAATATTATAACACCCCTCTTTTATGGGGATAAATTTCCCAATGTTTGACCTCTGATAAGATATATGATGATGAATAACATTCCTAGAACACTTCAATTCGACCATGACTCAACCACACTAGGCTCTAGGGAAGATTAATAGAATAAAATTTATATAGTAGACATTTAAACCTTTTAAATAGATTACTTCTCCCCACAAGGCCTAAGGAAGGAGTGGAACATATCATATTTGAATTCAATATAATTAAGGTTACATTAATAATGGATGGTTCCTTAGAAGAAATCATCTTAAGGGATTTATTATTGGGCTTGAAATAAGAAATTTCTTGGAACACTAATAATCTTATGGGATTTATTTATTATTGTAATTAAATACCAAATGATATCATGTAACCGATAATATGCATAATCGGGATATATCCAATTTTCCAAATCATATTAATAAAAATTTGAGTCTATAAGAAAATTATAATTATCAAAAATACCTTCCACAATAAGTAAAACCACTTGAAGAAGAGATAACCAATTCAAACAATAATGGCTCCACTATGAGTTTCATAAACCTAAAATCAAAACATTCTTATTCTGAAAATCGACCAGAAAAACTCAATGACATAATAATAATGAAACTAAAATCCTAAATCATAATTTCATCCACATTTTCAGATTACATAAATAAGGATAAAATAATTTTGATAGTGGAATTAACAATAAGACCTAATCAACTAGAAATTGAAATATATAACTAAATGATTTATCTAGTCTACCTCAAGGAGGATCAGTGAAATCCTTATATATCCCATAACATTTATATTTTGAAGTATAAAATGGGAATTGAAATATGTTTGATAAAAAAATATTAATAATTATATTTTCTAAAGTTAAACTAAATATTTACAATATTTCTAATTCTCTCCCATAAAACGTATCACATCCATATCATTGGTTTATTATGAATGAAATAGAATTAATCACACATTAACTACATTGAATTCTTTTGAGCATTTGAAATCAATCTATAGTTCCATAGATATTTAGGTGTTTCATAGAATGATTTATTTAATATTTATAATGTTTAACTCTAATCCTTATGTATTTAATTTATTTAAATTTATTTAGTTTTAAAAATCATTAAATTAATTATCCATGATTTTATGTACATTATTTCTCTATATTTTAAAATTTAAACACTCATCAATTTACTCTAAATTCAGTTAGTAGATAAAAAAATTCCTATTTTTATTTTATAAAAACCATAAAACACCATGCAATAAATTTTAGTGTAGTTCATGGAATTTTAACTTCCAAGATAAGAATTATCTTCATATCTATAAAATATTAAAAATGAATTCATTATTTTTCATCTACAAACAAATAACTATTTCATGGATAGGTTCTACTATCCAATTCATCTACTTTCATTCACTTGAATCATGCTACAGGTCACCACTATCCAGACACACCATGCATAACCATGGTAATTTCCATCAATCCATTTCCAAAATTTGTGCATACTTGGATGAAAATAAATTAACCATGAGCATTTATTTACCCATGGAGAACTGTTTCTATTAATAAGTGAAAAATATAATCCACCTTAAAAAATGGAATACCTACCAACTATTCCCATGACCACAACTACAAAATGGCCACAACTATGGCGTAATAGACCAACGAAATGTGGGAAAACTCATTTAACCTCTAAAACTCATCTAAAAAACCACTTGGGATATACATCCCATAGGAAATGAAAATTGTTTGAACTAGAAATATAATCCCTTATAAATAAGATGACCGAAGATGTTAGCCTAATATAAGTGTATGACTTCACATTATTATGTATGTGTAATATTATTACATCATAAAAATTCAGTATTCAATGATTCATATATTTTTCCTTCTTTAATATTAAAATTGTAATCATTTATTTATTATATTAATTGGTGTCATGATTATGTTTTAAAACCTATATATTCAGTTTATGCTGGCCCCATTATGATATTCATTATGTTTCCATGTATTGCGATGATTGATATCTCATATGTTTTCAAAAAATAATGAATATATAATATCACTCTTATCTTATTCTTTCCAATGTCCAAAGGTAGTAATGATAAATAATATATATATTTTATATTTGTAATATATCACGTGAAATTAATATTATACAATGAATGTGTATGGAATTATATATTATGATTGATATTATTGTAATGTAAAAAAATTATAATCATTTGGTTTTTATGAGTGTATTGCATGTCATATTTTATAATCCTTTAAAATTATGTAATGTATAAAAATTATGTATGATTCATCTCAAATGAGGCCCAAATTTATATAGAATGGAACCCCTACCCCTATGTTCCCCAATGTCTATAAACTATACTTTGTAAAATATTTTATGAATATGGAAGTTCCTCATTCCATTTCCATGCCACATTACTAATATGAAACAACCCCATTGAAGAACTCATTGGAGGTCATTTTAATATAAGGAGTATATACAATTAGTGGTAAATTTGAAAATATATAGAGATAGTTTATATTGAAGTCGCTTGGTTGGGGCATCAATGAATCAACAAGCTGATTTTATCAATTACCCATTTTTAATTTCATTTTATAATTCATTTAAGATATATAGATATACTAATACACTCCAAATACAAAAACACTCAAGTATCATAAAAAATATATTGAAAAAAAGATCACATAGTATTTTTATGGGATTTAACCAAAATTTATAAATATACTCGTTATTGTATTTGGGTTGAGTAAGAGACACATATTATCACTATTAAATAATAGTTATTATAAATCCATGATATATGGTTTTATTCTGAAAATAAATTTCTCATAAGAAGTGTGTAGAATAATATAAAATCCTTTATAGGTATATCATCACTTCCCAATGATACTTCTTAGTAGAATATATTTTCACTGAGAACTTCAGTCTATGGAACAATTTAGATATTATAATTCTCAGTCACTCCAATAATGCAATTTAATCCTTCCAAATTCATAAAAAAGAACAACCATATATTAAAAATTTCACCACATAAACATGTGAGACCATCTTGTTCATCAACATCTTCTCATCTGACATAATATAATCAGAAACATTGAATGCACATTTGCATAGTTATCTTTTTCACTCATTCAATGAATTAAGAAACATGTACATAATATGATTCATTATTCCAACATCTTTTAAAATCTACTTCTATAAGATAAAAAAATTACTTTCCCCTTTACTTCCTTTCCTTATCATATTACACATTTGTATTGTCACCTATGACATTGGAATATCATAGAAAATTAAATCATATTATTCTTATCATTTGATTATTTTTTTATTCTTTTTTGAAGAAAATGATTTTTAATTTGATTATCCCTATAAAAATGATTAATGACACATATAATATCATTTTCATCACTATCACTCTGATAAATGGAAATATATAAAATATTTTATTGACTTATTAAAATATATCACTTATTATAATCATAGAACATTCGAGATATTAATATAATCATATACCAATACACTATTTCTTATCATTTTCATAATTTTTTTTGTGAACTACATAAATATTATCTAAAAAATATTCAACTATCTAATTATTCTACAATTTTACCCTTCAATTAATGTAATTATGAATACTCTTTTTATATTACCTCGATGAATTACAATTTTAAAATTTTTGGATATCAATAATTATCTTAATGATTTAATTTCCATAAAATCTACATGCAATTAATCTCTAATTTTTTAGAAACCCTCATGTTATTAATAATATCATTAATGATAGATCTTTTCATTGATAAAAAACCAACATGAAAGATAACATAACTAGGTAATCAGCATAACATAAATATTTCATATGATCAATTTTTTATTTTGAAACATTGAATAAAAATATCTCATATAACTAAACTAAATTTCTATTATATCAGATTCTAATATAGATTTGGGATTTATTATTATACATCCCAAATGATATAATATACATTTGTAAGATATATTTGCGATTATATTTTCATAACAACATCATTATAAGTTAAATATAGATCTAAATTAATTAATATCTTAAATGCTGACTTATTTTATAAATTACTAAATACTATATATGAGATAATATTAATTGTGAACCACTTCTATGAACTCCAAATACCATATAGATGTTTCATTCAAATATAATATATTGTAGATGTTTTGTATATTTTTTCTTTTTATGGTTCTATTTAATATATAATACCATTTTTTATAAATTCATTATGCACCAATGTATGGTTTTTCAGTTTTTAAAATTACTTCATGTGATTTAAAAAATACAAAAAATTTCAAGTAACATTATGCATTTTATGTATTTACTTTCATTTATCACAACATCATTGCCATAGTCCCTTGTTTACTCTCTCATATTCCCTCCCAATGAAAAAACAGTTATTTTTATTTATGGATGCCATTTACATATACGTCTAGTGAAACTTATATATCATAGTGGGGTCCTATGTCATCCCAATTACATTGATCTTATAACATCAATAATTTTTAACTATTGAGAATTTTGAAAAATCCAATTTCATATATCAGACACTAATGTTATATTTATATATAAAATGTAGGATCAAAACATTATTATTTTATCTAAAATCACAATTTCGAGAAAAAATTAAAAAGAATTAAGATCTTCTTTAGACACATTCAATGAATCTTATTCCATTAAATATATATTTAAAGCCCTTAAAATGAATTTTAAAATTGATAAAATATTTCTATATATTTACTACATTGTTCTAATGAAATTCCATCACATGTTAATCCAATATAAAGTATTTCAACTACCAAATGCTATAAATAAATTTACATATGGATTACACTTAGAATCTAAGGGATATTGACCATTAATTAAAAAAAATGGAAAATGATGATAATGTTTAGCTGGTTTTTAATTATTCAGCAAAGTATTTACACATTTTTAATATTACCTTTATAATTCCTTTATCCTAGACCATAATATAATCAATTTCGACAAATTCACTCAAATACCATAACTTAAAACTTTTAAATATTATTTAAAACATATAGTATATTAAGATTCCACTATAAATCAACATTTATCATTTTTCCATTATATAACTTTCTCAGAAATCATAAAATATTTGTTTGTTGATCCCTAAATATAATTAATAAATGAACATAAAATGTAGTAATACATGACCATTATAATGTGACACATCTTCTTCAACTTAATTTTGGGTTTCATTATCACCCATATTCATCATATATGATTATTTTTATAATAAATTTATTGGAAAAAATAAGACACCCCACTTCAACATCAACCATTTCCCACTATTAGAGGAATTATATCCTTTATCTTTATTTTTCACTTCAAATCCCCCGTCTTCCATATATTTTGACTTTCCATCTTCTCGATAAGTTGAAAATAAATACAAAAAACTCATCTTTCCGATCTATTTTCTTTCATCAATCTCCCCATATTGATTTGATGCCAATCCTAATTGCAATTATAATGTTAACTTATTCTCCTGCATATTTTCAACAAAATATGTGTTGTAAAAATAAGAATCTTCTATCCTCATTTCTTGTTTTCTAATGATTTAAAATATAATATTCCACCATTTTTTCTACCAAAATTTATTATCAATATTTAAAACACATTAGATAAGGGAATCATCAAATTTTTCTATTTAATTATCTGTATATTAATCTTTTATAAGTGTACATGAGTTGGTTTATTGTAGAAAAGATGACGGATGAACCAAGAAATTAATTATATTTGTAAAAATTTAAATAAGATAAAATATAAGTATTTTATAATTATAATATATTTTCAATAAAACATTATACAAACACTTTCACTCATTTTCAATTCATAAATTAATAATATTCATTTGAAAAATGTATCTCCACTTTTTTATTCAGCATAAACTAATCCTGTCTGATGCATGATGTCACCTTTTGGTATAAAATATTTGATTCCATCCTTTTAGAAACCTTTTCATGTAACAATTTTATTTATATTTTTTCCCTTTAGTAAAATTAATTATTGAAGATGATGTTGTTGAAGATGTTACAATGGGAGTTCATGTTGTAAAATATTTTGGAAAGGCACCTTCTTTTTCGAAGAGGTGTTTCATAGAATAGACCACATGTTCATTCTTTGAACTAGATATATATTAAGTATTCAAAGAAAAATAATATGGGTTATTTCAGGAATAATGTAGTATATTTTTTTTAAAAATTACATGGTTCTATCTTTTACTCTTTATTAGATATACCCCCTTCACCCACACATTTAACCCCCACTCAAATCCAGACTCATTCAAACAAACAAAACACTCTAACCCATTTATAATAGGTGTTATTTTAATTATTTTTTATATAGATTGATCAATTAATCTTCAAATAAGTCTCCCAACTTAACATCATTGGGTGCATCATCCCTCGTTGCTTGTTTTTTATTTTACACATGGCCATGATGATAAAGATCAATTGAATATGAACCATAAGAATCCTTTCTTGACAGATATTTTTTTATTTCATCATAAAGATATATTTTGGAATTATTTTTGGGTTATAATAATAAAATATAGTATTTAATCCATTTCACAATGGTTTCATTAGTTAAAGATTCATTTTTGTATTATACAATATCTTGATGAACAAAATGCTCTTTAGAAATTTTTAAATGTATTTTTATGTTTTTTAGATTCATAAAGAGGGTATTTTAAAAACTTTTTTGGCATGTTGTGTTGATTTAAAATTATTTTACATTTATAAGTAATTGGAAATGGAATAAAGTCTAATGTGATTATCCAAAAGTGATTTTCTTGTGAATATTGTTTTTATAAGAAAAATGAAATAGAACATGGGAACCTCAGTTACATTGGTTGTAAGACTAGGAAAATTAATCTTGGAAAACTCAACCCCATATAACCTTTTTCATATGAAATAGAACAGAGAAAATATTTATTTAATTGATGTGGTATCAATTATGAATTTTAGTAGGCCCTCTCTAGTATCCCATAGAAATAAAAATTTATATGTGGTATATCGCTATGAGTTAAAGGATCCAAGGATGAGATAATATATGAATTACCATATTGTGTTCCATGGTGATTTGTTTTATCTTTATTAATTATTGATTTAATCATTATATTTTATAAATATGATTGAATATTACAACATAATTTTCTTTTCAAACTAGAATAATTATTTAATATTAATATGGTTATATAAAAAATGCATGCTTGGATTCTAATGTAACAGTGTTTCTCCCACCCTAAATGATTTAATTGGGTGTATATATACCATGTTTTGATATGATGATATATTTAACAGGAAGCACATGATGATAGTGGTTATTCATGCTTATATATATTGGGTTTGTGGTGGTATCATAGTACTGACATGACCACATTTCACAAGGTGATTAGATTTCATATTTTTAATTATTGTTGGTTATATTGGTGTACTTTCTATTTGGCATTTTATATTTATATATCTATACTTTTTCATAACATTTTAACTATATTTTTGGTGATTTTATTGATGATGTTCATTAATGTTATTTGTTTGTCTCTACATTAATTTTTTTAGTTTTTATTATTTTGTAGGATATTGATAAATTTTAAAATTCAATGGTATACATGTAGAATGACTATCCATAGAATGGAACAATTATGGTGGGTTCATCATTCAGACGTGTGTAATGTATTTATTAAGATAAATCATTCTCATAAAATATTCCTTAATCATAAACAAAATTTTACAATAATTATGGATCTTGATTACTGTTTGGGGATTTCCACAAACTAGACTGTCTTCTCAATTCAAGGGTATCATAGTATGGTCCATTATAAAATTTCACTTTATCTTACTATTTTGGAAATATGCTATTTTGGATGTTTGGATAGACTGGAGCTTAGATTCATTGGGGCCACGTAAGAGGTGTGAAGGGGTTTCTAGAAAAAACATAATAAAATATCATAAAATACTAAGGGATATTGTAATATATAATTTTATTTCTACTTTTGAGTTATCATTCATGACTAGGTGTTATTCTAGGTTCAAAGGAAGTAGGAAAAGAAATTAATTGGTGCATGGACAATGAGTGGGGGATACAGACTGTGTAATATATACTACAATCTTTTAGGTAGTTTAGGTTATTAATATTTAATTATAACTATTTTCTAATATATAATATAGATCTTATTGATTAAATATATAATTACCTTAATTAATTTTTATGATTAAAAATATTTGAGTTTTTTCTTAAGAAGTAGTGTTGATATTTTTTTCTTTTATCGTCAGTTGAGATTTGATTTTTTAAAATTGTAGACATATAATAATAGTATATAGTATTGTAAACCATATCATAAACATCCATAAGAATAAAATTAAATTCCAATAGTTATTTTTTTTGGATTTAAAAATAAATTGTAGTTTTATAATGAAGTTACATGGGTATATTAGCTAATTTTTTAATGATAATTGATAATTTTTTGTTCTCATAAATTAAATATTTTATAGAAAAAAGGTTTTAAGGGTGTATTTTAATAAATATAATAAAATATACTAAAATAAATTGTTTTAAGTTTGTTCTATTTTTTAATTTTTCAACATAGAAGTATTTCAATATAATTTAATCTCATTTTTTTCTCTATTGTATTAATATAATTTTTTTCTAATATTTCTATTTTATATCAAATATTTTATTTTATTTTATAGTATTACATAATTATATTCAAATATTATTATCAACAATATTTTTTAAAAGGTAAATATAAAGTGATTTTTTATTTTTTGATTTGGAGAACTGTTTTGAAGTTACCCTAGGTTATTTACAAGGGTTTACATGAGAATAGATTTATAATAATATAATTACTATTTACTAATGATAATGGTTTTTATTTCGTTGTAAATATTTTTAATTTTTTAAATTCATTTAAACATTATGACCCATTGAGAGTTTAAAAATGTATAGATAATAATATATAGTATTATATTGGTTGTTTTCATTTTGAGTTGGACTCTATAAAAATAAAGAATAACATTTATTTAATAACCATTGAATAAGATTCATATCATATACTAAATGATTCATTTTAGTGTAAAACTAACTCAAAAGGTTTTTTGATAAATTTTTTAGATTATAGTTTTTTAATTATAATGGTAGAATATTTTTAATTTGATAGTGTTCAAATTAATATGATTTTATTATAATTATGAATGAAAATTTCTTCAAATGATTGAAAGAATATAGTTTTATAAATAAATTTTCAGTGAAAATCAGAGAGTTATTTTAAAATCAGATTTTTGACATTATATGCACACTTTATTTATATTTATAGAAACTAAATTTCATAATATAAATACGTTTCTAAGACCTTAATCAATATTATGATTTCTAAAATTATTGGTATTTTTATGTAAGGATATTTTACCATGTGTTTAATTTTTTAAAATGAATCTCTTATTTAACATGGATGTTTATTTTTAAATAATATATTTATATGAATATTATTTATCTGTATTTGAATTGAATTTTGACCCATTTATGGTTTTAAATAGCTAAAAATTGTTTTATGGGAATCCATTTTAATCCTTCTCAAATAATAAATAATTTTTGAATATATGATGTTTTAATAATTATGGACATTAAAACATATTTATATTATAAAAGTTTCTTCTAAAATAAAAATTCCATATCTTAAGGAATATGTTTCACTGTATATAAAACGTGAAGTATTTTAAGTATAACTTTCTATTTAGTAAATACTAGAAGTGGTGTATGATTTTCTAAATGAATTGAATCTTTTTTTCCTCATAGAACCTAAAATAAATGAATGTAATGTTCATTGTATATGTTATTATATTCTTAATTAAATTTAATCATTTAGGTTAAATTTTTATGTGCTCTTATTTCAAGGAATCAAAAATTCTTTATCCTACTAGTCATATATTATTTTATGATTTCACATAAGTTTAGTTCATTTTAAATGTTTTATTTTAGTAGGTAATTTAAATATTTTTAATGTAACATCCCAAGTAAGTAATAAATAATAGATATTTTTATCTATGTCTATTAATGATTAACATAGTGTTTTAGAGGCTTAAAATGAAAATAAATCCAATCTTATGCATGGAATACACTAATATTCTTAAAAGATTGTTTTACTGCCTTATGGTGGAAAACCCGTTTTAAATCTATATTTTGACAATTTTATAAACTATTTTTGTGAAAATAAACTTATTCTTTATGATTGGTACATCAAAATTTACTTTGTGTGAATTTTTGGTATTTTTCGGACAATGTTCATTTTTTAATGAATAGTGAAAAATATTGCATTTTAATTCAAAACCAATTTTTAATCCAATTTATTTATATAATTAGATTATGTATTGAATTGGTTTTGAAGTGAAATTAGAATATATTTTTACAATTTAATCCAATTGTGGTCATTGGAATCAATTTCACTTTGAAATTAGACTTAAACTGGTGTCAATCTTTTGATACTTATTGTTTTATAAAAACACGCTATTTGCTATGACAGCGGGAATTAATTATTAAATTCATTAATGTGACTTATATGTTTTTAATTTTTTAAAATATACTTTATTTTTTAATTTTTAATATCAAATATATCTTAGGGTGAATTTTTGGTAATTTTCTGAAAAACTTCAATTTTTGATGAATAGTGAAACCACTAAGTGGTACTTATAAAAACTGATTTTTCCGTTTAAATGAAATTTTGCCCTCATTGTGTTTTGAATTTCAAAAATCCGACATACATGGTTGTCATTAAGAATTAAAATTTTCTTCAATGAGATTAAAATAATTTTTTGGTGAATAGTAACTTATTAAGTTTTTAATCGCGATTAAGGGTAATTAGTGTAGTTTAAGGTAAAAATAATGCTTTAATAAAATAATATGAGCTTGAAACATGTCCTACCCTCATTGGTTGTGTCATGTCCGACCAAGAAAAGCCATGGGTCAACTTGGAGACCCCATGGAGCCACGTTGGTTGGGAAATGACATAAATAACTTTTTATTTAATGTAAAAGTAAAAATGACACAAACATCATATGTTTTACGAAAACAATTTTTACATGTGGTTATAAAGATCAGATTTTTAATTATAAATAGTCATTGGAAATCTAAAACGATTTCCTACATCATAGTATTTTTTGTATAATTTTTAGACTTTAAATAAATCTAATTATTTATGACATTATGATGATGCAGCGATGAGCTCATTATTTAACAATTTAAATAAAATGGAAAGATAATGAAACATCTAAAACATACACATGGACAAAACCAATCGGATGAGTGATTTTATAACCCTTATCACCTTATCCACGAATTATATCAATGTGGGACCTTTTCAAACCGAAAAACATTTTCAAATAAAGTAATATTTCATTACTTTCCAAAAGTGCCCCTCCTCTCCTCTTATAAAAGGCCCCCACCTCTACCTCATTTCACACACTCCTCAAGCCTTTGGCTCGGCCAAACCCTGCCCATTTACTCTCTCCACATCCCTCTCCTCATCCTAGAGAATTCCCTTTGGGCATAATCCTTTCAAAGGAAGCCTTTAGGCTCAAATCAAAAGGAGTTACACTTTTAATGGTAATTCATTCTCTCATGTTCATTTGTTTTATTTTGCTTCTCCAACCCCCTAAACTCTTTTTATTTACTTCATTTGTAACAACACCAGTATCTTCAATATACTAGGATGTTAATATAAGATTTATTTGAGCTACACTCTCACAAAAATACATCAAATGGTTAAAGAACATACAGTTTCCGTGGATGGCGAAATTCTGCCTCCCGAATCGATGATTGTTCAATACTCATTTAACACAATCAAAGGTGGACATTATGATGTCACTATTTTTATATATGATATATAATATGTTTATGTTTTCCTTAAGCTTCTGTTTTTTTAATTTTGGGCATACCTTTATGGTTTCCATTATGGGTAAACACGATATCTTCATTTTAGGAAGTGCGGACTACCGCCCCCTAAAATTGATTTGATTCGTTAATACCATATGTGGGATGTGTAAAGGATAAAGTTAATGATATTATATATGTTGTTATACTGGAATTATAATATACTCTTATATCATTATGATTCGATTCCAAAAAAATACGAAATAGAAATGGAAGTAGCATTCATGCGTACGTACGACTTACCGTCTCCATGAACGGTGCATTTCATTTCTTACCTCTAAATGTGATGTAATATTATAAATACATATGATATATATGTTATCCAAATCAGTAATATCATTATGGATATAACGAACCTTTGACCAAATTAACAACATGTAAGTGTAAGAAGTCTATTTTTGACTTAAGAACCAAATACCGACAAAATGAACACTATTAACTTAAATGATTACATGATGTTCATAACATGGTATAAAAGGAATAATGAACTTGAAAAAGGTTCATAAGCAAGTAGAGAATAACTCAAGTTTATTATTCAGGAGATTAATGAACGGTCGGGTCAAGTCAGATATGAGGTATGGGACTTCGTCTCAATCTCTTTTCATTGAGGCATATTTTATTTTATACACAACATTCTTTTATACGGTGTATAAACCCCTTTGACTTTTACGTTTATTCAAAAAAATCTTTTTTTATACGAATCATTTACTAAATGAAAAAAGGGAATGTTTTTGTCGTACGTATGCGGCGACAACGACTTCTCCGCCGTCGTGACCGTTATTTGAGTTTCGGCTTCCTCTACAAGCCATACCTTCTTTTTAAAAGAAAAATAAATACCATGTTTTACTTTTCATTTATTTTGGTATTGAAAATGGTTTTCACAATGTTTTTTGTGTTGTATTCTTATCTTGTTATTGAAATGTGTAAATGTTATGTTTCCATTATACTTTTTTTCTATGATACGATGATGTTATGGTTCTTGGGAATTATTATTAAGATGGGTGGTTCCGTGATAAACTAAGGGCGGGTGAGCCCGATATAGCTCTCCAATGCATTGGGTAACGCGAAGGAGTGAAACGTTAAGGTTTCTACGAAGATATTTAGGGAATATACTGTGATGGGTATTTCAAACGTAACCAAGAGGGTTACTCCCTACGTAAGAATGTTATGAATGCCTCAATTTACCTTTATGTCTTATGATTTCAATAATTTTCTCATGATTTGATGAGGTATGTTAATGTGCTTATGTTTTATGGGTAATGTATGATTTCACTCTTATGTATATATGTACCCATGTTTCCTTTCCATGTTTTTATAACCCATACTGAGCTTTTTATGCTCATCCCAGGTTTTTTTGAAATGTTTTTCACAGGTCAAGGGAAAGGTACATGATATGATGATAGTGTCAAGGAAGTGTCAAGAAAAATCAATGTTTTATTTTAAATATGTTTCCATTGATGGGAAAGAAGAATACTATCTTTCTGTAACCACTTTGTTTATATGTGGAATGTAATGAAAGTTTTATGATCTAATTCTCTAAAACTCTAAACCCGAAAAGATCCTCAATGTGAAATCTTGTAATAACTCAAGATTAAGTAAGGTTTAAGGCTGGGGCCTTATAGTTGGTATCAAAGGTTGGTTTAGATAACATTAGGAGTTAGAATTCTATTAAATGATTATCCAATTTTTTTTTTCTGAAATGATATAGCATTTGAAGATTACCATGTTGCTTCATCTAAGACATGTTTGTTCAGAATGGTTTTCCGTAGAGGAAATAGGGAAGAAGTGTTAGGAAGGCATGCAGAAGGAAATGACCTTCCAAATCAGCATACTGAGATGGTCAGAATCAAAATTGAGTAGTTTACTGCAGTGATGGATCAGTTGAATCAGGTGATAAGTGGTGATTTTCATTGATGATATTTTGGTGTTTTCTAAAATTAAAGAGGAGCATAAAAGACATTTAAGGGTTATCTTGCAAACCATAAAAGAAAATAAATTGTATGGGAAATTCAGAAAGTGTGAGTTTTGCTTGCAACAAATTTCTTTCCTTGGTCACATTGTTTCTAAAGATGGAATAACTGTTGATCCTGCAAAAACAAAAGTTGTGGAAGAATGGCCAAGACCCACAAATGTAACCGAGATTCGTAGCTTCCTTGGTTTCGCGGGCTATTACCGAAGGTTTGTTAGAAATTTTTCATGGTTATCTAGTCCAATGACTAAGCTAACTCGGAAGGGTGTTAAGTTTATCTGGACAAAAGAATGTGATAATTGTTTTCAGGAATTGAAAAGAAGATTGGTGAATGCTCCAGTTTTGGCACTACCTTCCAGGAATGGTGAGTTTGTTATATACAGTGATGCTTCATTGAAAGGACTTGGTTGCATCCTAATGTAGAATGATCAGGTAATTGCTTATGCATCACGACGGTTGAAAACTCAGGAGAAAATTACCCTACACATGATTTGGAATTAGCTGCTGTTGTTTTTGCTTTAAAAATTTGGAGGCATCATTTGTATGGGGTAAAGTGTAAAATATATACCGATCACAAAAGTTTAAAGTATATATTCACACAGAAAGAATTGAACATGAGACAAAGGAGATGGATAGAATTAATCAAGGATTATGATTGTACAATTCATTACCATCCGGGAAAAGCAAATAAAGTGGATGATGCTTTGAGTCAAAAAATTAATGCTTCATTAACAATGTTGTGTTTGGAACGTGATCCTTTGGTTAAGGATTTGATGAACTTTGGCATAGAACTTGTTGGTGAAGGAAGTCCTTCTGTTTTGTTTTAGGTATCAGTGAGATCATCTCTATCAGATAGAATCAAGCAAGCACAGAAGCAAGACAGTGAGTTGCAGAAAAAGGTAGAGCTAGTTCAGAAAGGTAAGTTGCCTGAATTCAACACTGATAAGGATTGTGTTTTTAGATTTGGGAAGATATTGTGTGTGCCTTGTGATTCACAGTTGAAGAGAGAGTTGTTATGTGAAGCTCATAGTTCTCCATTTTCAGTTCATCCGGGCAGCACAAAAATGTATAGAGATCTGCGGGAGTATTACTGGTGGGATGGAATGAAAAGAGATATTGCTGATTTTACTATGAAGTGTTTTACTTGTCAGCAGGTTAATGCAGAGCGGCAGTTACCGAAAGGGATGCTTCAGCCTTTACCAGTTCCAGAGTGGAAATGGGAGAATATATCCATGGACTTTGTTGTTGGATTACCGAAGACATCTCGAGGTAATAATGCAATCTGGGTTATTGTTGATCGCTTGACCAAATCTGCTCATTTCCTTTCTATACGAGATTCTTTCTCTCTTGATCAACTTTCCCGTTTGTATCTTAAAGAGATAGTCAGGTTACATGGAGTTCCTCTCTCCATTGTATCGGATCGTGATCCCAGGTTTACTTCTAACTTTTGGAAAGGCCTTCAGAAGTCGTTGGGTACTGAATTAAATTTTAGTACAGCTTTTCATCCTCAATCAGATGGGCAGTCAGAACGAAAAATTCAGACATTAGAGGATATGCTACGAGCTTGTTCTATGGATTATCAGGGAAGTTGGGACCAACATCTTTCTTTGGTTGAGTTTTCATATAATAGCAGTTTTCATTCTAGTATACAGATGGCACCATTTCAGGCATTATATGGGAAGCGGTGTCGAACTCTATCTTTCTGGGATGAAGTGGGTGAAAGGAAGTTGATGGGACCAGAATTGGTAGAAGAGATGTCAGAAAAAGTTCAGCTGATTCAGAGACACATGAGAACAGCTCAGAGCAGGCAGAAAGGTTTTGCGGACAACAGGAGGAACGATCTCTCTTTTGAGGTAGGTGATAATGTTTTTCTCAAAGTTTCTCCATGGAAAAGTGTTATGCGATTTGGTAAGAAAGGAAAGATGAGTCCAAGGTTCATTGGACCATACGAAAATCTGGAGAGAGTTGGATCAGTTGCATACCGAGTGGCTTTACCTCCGAGTTTATCTCAGGTACACAATGTTTTTCACGTTTCGATGTTGAGAAAGTATACGCCAGATCCATCTCATGTTTTGACTCCAGAGGTAGTTCAGCTGGAAGAGAACCTATCTTATTAGGAACAACTGGTCCAGGTTCTTGACCACAGGGAGCAAGTGTTACGGAATAAGGTGATTCACCAGGTAAAGGTTTTGTGGAAAAAAACCACATGATTGAAGAGGCAACATGGGAATCTGAAAATACAATGAGGGATAAGTACCCCCATTTATTCGATAAGTAAATAAATTGTGGGGACGAAATTTTCTAATGGGGGGAAGGATGTAACATCCCAAGTAAGTAATGAATAATATATATTTTTATCTATGTCTATTAATGATTAAGATAGTGTTTTAGAGGCTTAAAATGAAAATAAATTCAATCTTAAGCATGGAATACAGTAATATTCTTAAAAGATTGTTTTACTGCCTTATGATGGAAAACCCTTTTTAAATCTATCTTTTGACAATTTTATAAACTATTTTTGTCAAAATAAACTTATTCTTTATGATTGGTACATCAAAATTTATATTGTGTGAATTTTTGGTATTTTTCGGACAATGTTAATTTTTTAATGAATAGTGAAAAATACTGCATTTTAATTCAAACCTGCTTTTTAATATAATTTATTTATATAATTAGATTATGTTTTGAATTGGTTTTGAATTGAAATTAGAATATATTTTTTACATTTAATCCAATGGTGGTCATTGGAATCAATTTCACTTTGAAATTAGACTTAAACTGGTGTCAATCTTTTGTTACTTATTGTTTTATAAAAACACGCTATTTGCTATGACAGCGGGAATTAATTATTAAATTAATTAATGTGACTTATATGTTTTTAATTTTGTAAAATATACTTCATTTTTTAATTTGTAATATCAAATATATCTTAGGGTGAATTTTTGTTAATTTTCTGAAAAACATCAATTTTTGATGAATAGTGAAACCACTAAGTGGTACTTATAAAAACTGATTTTTCCGTTTAAATGAAATTTTGTCATCATTGTGTTTTGAATTTCAAAAATCCGACATACATGGTTGTCATTAAGAAGTAAAATGTGGTTCAATGAGATTAAAATAATTTTTGGTAAATAGTAACTTATTAAGTTTTTAATCGCGATTAGGGGTAATTAGTGTAGTTTAAGGTAAAAATAATACTTTAATAAAATAAGATGAGCTTGACACATGTACTACCCTCATTTTTTGTGTCATGGCCGACCAAGAAAAGCCATGGGTCAACTTGAGGACCCCATGGATCCACTTTTTTTGGGAAATGACATAAATAACTTTTTATTTAATGTAAAAGTAAAAATAACACAAACATCACATGTTTTACGAAAACAATTTTTACATGGCGTTATGAAGATAAGATTTTTGATTATAAATAATCATTGGAAAGATAAAAAGATTTCCTACATCATAGTAGTTTTTGTATAATTTTTAGAATTTATATAAATTAAATTATTTATGACATCATGATGATACAGCGATGATCTCATTATTTAACGATTTAAATAAAATGGAAAGATAAGGAATCATCTAAAACCTACACATGGACAAAACCAATTGGATGAGTGGATTTCAAACCCTTATCACCTTATCCACTAATTATATCAATTTGGATCCTTTTAAAACCGAAACACAGTTTCAAATAAAGTAATATTTCTTTACTTTCCAAAAGTGCCCCTCCTCTCCTCTTATAAAAGGCCCCCACCTCTACCTCATTTCACACACTCCTCAAGCCTTTGGCTCGGCCAACCCCTACCCATTTACTCTCTCCAAATCCCTTTACTCATCCTAGAGGATTCCCATTGGGCAGAATCCTTTCAAAGGAAGCCTTTAGGCTCAAATCAAAAGGAGTTACACTTTTAAAGGTAATTCATTCTCTCATGTTCATTTGTTTTATTTTGCTTCTCCAACCCCCTAAACACTTTTTATTTACTTCTTTTGTAACAAAAAAAGTATCTTCAATATACCAGGATGTTGTTATAAGATTTATTTGCGCTACAATCTCACACAACTACATCAAATGGTTAATGAACATACTGTTTCCGTGGATGGAGAAATTCTGCCTCCCGAAACGATGATTGTCCAATACTCATTTAACACCTTCAAAGGTGGCCATTATGATTTCACTGTTTTTATATATGATATATAATATGTTTATGTTTACCTTAAGCTTCTGTTTTTTTTTCAATTTGGGCATACCATTATGGTTTCCATTATGGGTAAACACGATATCTTCATTTTTGGAAGTGCGGACTACCGCCCCCTGAAAGTGATTTGATTCGTTAATACCATATGTGGGATGTGTAAAGGATAAAGTTAATGATATTATATATGTTATTATACTGGAATTATAATATACTCTTATATCATTATGATTCCATTCCAAAAAAATACGAAATAGAAATGGAAGTAGCGTTCATGCGTACGTATGGCTTACCGTCTCCATGAACGGTGCATTTCATTTCTTACCTCTAAATGTGATGTAATATTATAAATACATATGATGTATTTTTTATCCAAATCATTAATATCCTTCTGTATATAACGAACCTTTGACCAAATTAATAACATGTAAGTGTAAGAAGTCTATTTTTGACTTAAGAACCAAATACCAACAAAATGAACACTATTAACTTAAATGATTACATGATTATCATAACATGGTATAAAAGGAATAATGAACTTGAAAAAGGTTCATAGGCAAGTAGAGATTAACTCAAGTTTATTATTCAGGAGATTAAAGAACGGTCGGGTCAAGTCGGATACGAGGTATGGGACTTCGTCTCAATCTCCTTTCATTGAGGCATATTTTATTTTATACACAACTTTATTTTATACGGTGTATAAACCCCTTTGACTTTTACGTTTATTCAAAAGAAATATTTTTTATACGAAGCATTTACTAAATGAAAAAAGGGAATGTTTTTGTCGTGCATATGCGGCGACAACGACTTCTCCGCCGTCGTGACCGTTATTTGAGTTTCGGCTTCCTCTACAAGCCATACCTTATTTTTAAAAGAAAAATAAATACCATGTTTTACTTTTCTTTTATTTTGGTATTGAAATTGGTTTTCACAATGTTTTTTGTGTTGTAATGATATCTTGTTATTGAAATGTGGAAATGTTATGTTTCCTTTATTCATTTTTTATGTGATACGATGATGTTATGGTTCTTCGGCATTATTATGAAGACGGGTGGTTCAGTGATAAACTAAGGGAGGGTGAGCCCGATATAGCTCTCCAATGCATTGAGTAACGCGAAGGAGTGAAACGTTATGGTTTCTCCGAAGAGATTTAGGGAATATATTGTGATGGGTATTCCAAACGTAACCAAGATGGTTACTCCCTACGTAAGAATGTTATGAATGCCTCAAGTTACCTTTATGTCTTATGATTTCAATGATTTACTCATGATTTGATGAGGTATGTTAATGTGCTTATGTTTTATGGGTAAAGTATGATTTCACTCATATATGTACCCATGTTTCCTTTCCATGTTTTTATAACCCATACTGAGCTTTTTATGCTCATCCCACGTTTTTTTGAAATGTTTTTCACAGGTCAAGGGAAAGGTACATGATATGATGATAGTGTCAAGGAAGTGTCAAGAATGAATCCATGTTTTATTTTAAATATGCTTCCATTGATGGGAAGGAGGAATACTATCTTTATGTAACCACTTTGTTTATATGTGGAATGTAATGCAAGTTCTATGATCTAATTCTCTAAAACTCTAAACCCGAAAAGATCCTCAATGTGTAATCTTGTAAAAACTCAAGATTAAGTAAGGTTTAAGGCTGGGGCCTTATATATAAAATAATTTTTTTATTATTAAATACTACAGTAGAAACATTATATAGTTTGAATTTTATTTTGGGTTTTATCAGATAACATAAAAATATCTATACTTCAATTTAAGAAAAAATTAACACTCTATATTGATTTTTATTAATGTGTATTAGTTTAGTTTTTTAATTTAATATTGTATCATTTTTTTAATAATTCCATGATCTAATGAAAAAATTCATGTTGTTGTTTTGTGATTGTATAACCTGGTGTAATTGAATTTGACTGACCCTTATTTTTTCCAATGATTGTTTTTCAAAATGGTTAAATTTTTATAAAAAATGACATTATTATAGGATAAAAGTTTATTAGTTTATTATTATATGTTTTATAGTATACACTAGAACATATTGTGCATTAATGTTATGAATGGTTTACATTTTAGTAAGGATTTTTTATCTAAATATTTGTTTACATCATGTATGGTGGCTTAAATTTGATGAAATTATAAATAGATTCTAGTTATATGATCATTTTGTTTTTGATAAAATTATTTATGAATTGAAATCATTAATTGAGAAAATGACTACAATGTTGGGAGGAATTCCAAAAATATAGGACGTTCTACGAAATAGTTTCTTCATGTTTTTCTATTGTTTATAAGGCCTAAGGACAGGCTTATACATTTATAATTTAATTATTATTCTAGTAAACATAAATTCTATTTATTTGTTCATTATTTTTAAATAAATTTAATCATTTCCAAGAATATTATTCACTAATAGATAATATTGATTGGGTTACTTTTAATTTTTTATATCATTCCATAAAACTTTTCAATATTTAATTTTTCTTATGATCCATTGATACAAAATTCATTAGAGAAAAATTAAAATGTTATTATTTTGAATATATATGTGTAATATGGTTGTGAATATTTGGGTTTAATATATTACTTAATGGATTTATTTATTGTATTATTATATTATATTTGGAAATTGGTAGATTATATTAGTTCCCATATATGATTATAATTTTTTTTATCTAAAATGAAATTATATTTACTATAGTGTAGAATTTATGATTGATACATTTTGATAACTTAAGATATTTTGTTTTATTTAAAATATTTAAGTTGAATTATATTTTTATATTTTACCTATAGAATAAATTGATTCATTCTAGTGTGATTTGGTATAGTTTTTTATGGGGTCTACGATTCATATATTTCAGTTTATGGTGTGGAGATAAACGACAATAGGGTTTTCATTATGAGTATGCATTTTTACATATAATTATACATTTAGTTTCTTTTGGGTAGTAAAACTCCATGGGACTTTATGAGGATAAAATGTAATATGTTCCATAGAATAACAATACACAAGATGTTATATTCCAATGAAAAATATTTTTTCCTTCATTTTTATAAAATTTTCAAGTGTCCAGTTCATTTTCTGGTATTTGTTTCCTTTTTAAAATGATAAAAAAATAAGAAGTTGTTCATATTGTTAACATGGGAGGAAAAAATGATATTTTTGAGAAATTGAAGTTGTTATCTGCAGAGGAAGTCCATGGAATGAACCGTAGTTCATGCCATCAACTGACACTATATTGAAGTTTCCAAATGTGGAATTATGTGACATGCCCTGAACTGTCTTGCTATGGTTTTTAGAATCTTACTTTTTCAATGTGTACCACTTTCTATATTTAATTATTTCAATAAAATTCGTTACCCCAACATGAATTCATCATATTTCATATTCATGTAATACTACCCACACACATATATTATGTTTAATTTTTCTTATATTCAATAAGTAATCATCATGTATGGTTGTAATCATCAATACTTTGGATTCTTCATCCCCATAAATTGTTTCTTATCTTCTCCATGGTTGGGAAAACACACACACACACACATATATATTTAATCTGAACCATATTCAATACACATATATATTTATTGTTTTTTCTTTCCTCTCTAGGATATATATTTTATTTATAGGATTATTTATAACATATGTGAGTTATTTCCATTCAGTTCTGATTAGTATTTTCTGGATAAAGTTAAGTGTCTTCATGATATATAATTTATCGATGATTGTAATGTTCATTCATAAATTTTAAAAGTATGTTCAGATATTTTATGTGCATAAGAAGGCTATTTTGAGAATCAGAAGGATGTGGTCTATCGATTTAATTTTTTCTTTATTTAATGAATTTGAAATAGAAATGAATATGATAATTTTATTATAATTTGATTTAGATGCGGTTAGTAAATTGTTTGATAGATTATACAGAACAATAGAAATGTAGGAACCTTGGTGGGATAACTATGAAAATTGTTCCAGGAAAGGTCTTATAATCAATTTCTATTGTATTATGTCACAAAAATATATATAAATATTAATATATGGATTTGGTTAACACTTCTACTTTGGACTATTAATCCCTAGTGGGTTGGGTATAAGAACAGTTGTAAATGGTTAAATAACTATTATTATGAGGATCCAAGGATTATACATTTCCTTAGTTACTCTATATTTATCTTTGTTGATTTAGTTGTATTTCATACCTATTGATTGATTCATTGTTTATTTTCAAATCCCATACACTATTTCAATTTTACATTAGTTTAAAACTATCATGTTCATTTTATCTTTAAATATTTATTCAAGGATTTCATGGTGGGATTATTTTAGGCCACTATTTCACACAAACTACATGAAATATATTGGTTTTTAGAGACCATATTTAGATATGTTCTATTTGGAACATTATTCCACAAAATAAAAATGGTTATTATTGTTATTATAGATTGACTCTGTGTTTGGGAAATTGTGGGGATTCTAACCTCATCAAAAATTTATATTTATATCCATGTTTTTTTCATAGATTATTTATGTATCTTTTATATCTGATTCTGCACCCACCATTCGTTTCTTTTTTATTCCTTTACTCACTTTTATTTATTTTTAAGGATGGTTTTTATTCATTTTTTCATTTATTGTATCACTTGTGTAACCTTAAAGATGTTGATATATTATCAAGTGTAGATAAATATTGAATGACTATATTTATCACAGAGAATTACATTCCATTTTATGGAATGATCTTGTTGAGTTCATGGTTAATAAATATTTTATGTTTATATTGAGGGAAATAAATTCAAGGATATAATCTTAATTTCCCAAAAAGTAGTTGGTAGCCTTTGTGGATTGGAAAAAAAGTTTGGTTCATTCCATAGAACATCTTTGGTAAAATACTTAGGGTTTTCTCTTGAAGTTTTGATAAAAGGATTTAATAATTTGATGTCATATAATTAAAATATTAATACAAAAATTGATTGATATTTTATGTCTTAAAAACTATCAAAATATTTTATATTCACATAAAATAATAATTGTTTTTATGATTTTTTATCTCGTTACCTCATTATGGGATGCACCCCATTATGTTCTATCATAGATGTCCTTATTTAGAATATACTAATAGAATCCTCTAAATTACCTTGAATTGTAACATAGAAATAACATGACAACTATTAAAGTATTATATTATAGATAAAAATTCATATTTTATTATAATTTTGGTCTCATCTAGTTATGCCTCCAAATGAATCACCATCAATTCAAAGAACATAAAAATAATAAAAATTATATGAGAATAATGTTGGACTCTATTAATATTTAATGAGAGAAATAATTTTACAGTTTATTCTAAACTAGGATACATCTTTATTTTCATCCCTATATTTGAGGGAACTATTCATGGGTAATTTTATTGTTTTACATGTATCAATATTATGTAAACATGGTTTTAATAATTTCACTATCTTCCACTGATGTCAAATTAGATTTTCTACATCATCTAGTAGAGAAATTTTATCATTCCATGACTACTCCAAAGTCATCTATTTTTCTAATTATTTTTTCTATATGATAAAACATTAATTATGACTATTTTATGTTTTTCTCACCTCCCATATATATATATATATATATTCAATGAGATCAACGTCATCCGGAATAACATTTTTCCCTTTTGAACATGAAATCTAAATGCTTTATAAATCATTTTTGACATTTTCAATTGATCTATACAAATAATGAAGTACTATTTGGGGATACACTTATTATTCACATAATTTAATCTTGTCTTTTTAGGAATCATTAGGTCACTAAATTTTATAAAATTTTAGTTGAATTTGAATTTTTCATCAATGATGTCATCCATTAGTCAAATCTAATTATTTATTACCTATATTAATTCTTTTATATTCTATAAATTTATACATTTTCTATTCAACTTCATGTATTTATTATAGTTTTAAATTATGTGTCCATTTATACCACAATTGGTACATATCATATTTTCAGGTAAGATATTTTTTAGAATTTTTATTTATTGACATTAACTCATCAATAATCATTAACATTTATCCCAATGTAGAATAACTAATTCTTATAAATGTCATCCAAATCTATGATAGAGATATTTCGTAATGATAATGATAATTTTTCATTGTTGATGTGAAGAAAGAATCTTCAATACAATGAAAACGTATGATTAAATTTTGAAATAATATCATTGTGATCTAAAATATATATTTAAAAGAGATATTCACTATCATATATGTATCTTTTGACAATTATGAATATATTATCATGATTTTGATAGTGATACACTTAAATTTATATAAACCAAAGTGAGTTGAGAAGACACATCACTTATGATATCTGTCCATATGAAAGAGATCAACAAACAAACCAAACATGTCCCATAAATATATGTAAAGAAAAAATGAATATATTACTCGAAATTAGAATTGTATGTATCCTAGGGACATATATTGTCATGAAAAATGGGGAACCCTGAAAATAACACAATACAAGAATAAAAATAAAAGTCACCATGAGACCATCTATCACCAACAATCCATCCCACTTAGAAGGAAATGGAAACCATTAGAATCTGATGAACTACATCACACCCTTCCAATTACACGAGTTATAGAAAAATACCATATCCAGATTCCCAAAGTAAAAAAATTAGGGTTTGAGCACCCATTTTATTGGGATACCACCATGAATCTATACAATGAATCCTTTACTTATATCTATAACAAACATTTTTTAATTCAATATCAAATGAAATCCATTTTTATAAAAACCTTTTTTAGTTTCTTTATAATAATTTGATATTTTAGTAAACATTGAATATGAGAATTATAATAATGAAATTATAGTGGAATAGGATGAATTTTCCAATGATATACCATAATCAAAACATGCGAGATGTAGAACATGTATAACGACTATTATATATAAATTTAACGAACAAGTGGGCCCTATCATAAGGAAATAATTAATATGAATTGTATTGGAAAACTAACTATGAATGACATGAATCCAAAATATATTTAGTGAAACCAGAATGTATCAATATTACCAATGTAACAACAATCAGTTCCACACAAAATAATTTTTTCTTCTGTATATTTCATTATTCATCTACAGTTCCTCATGTTATATTTTCCCAATACCCTAAAACAAACCATGATATGTATTTTTGAAACATTTTCTTAGTGAAGTATACAAATTTCTATTATTTAAAATCAATTTTAGATTCAATACAACCATATTGAAATATCATTTAATCCATAAAGTGCAGAAAATTCTTTTTATGAAAATCTCTAATAAATCAACTTTTCATTGCATGATAAAAATTAATAAATAAATTTCTAAAAAAAACAATTGAACTATAAATGGAAATTATGTAATTAATGGGTTAACACCATTTCATAGATACACCAACCTCATGTAATGATGGAAATAATTCATCTTTGAGAATGAAAATTTGAACTGTAGAGACCCAGTCCTCCCAGGTATAAATTAATAAAAAACATCTTCCATTACCCAACAAAAAATCTAATTCTAGTAACGACATCCTAAAATTACTCTATTGAGATAAGGGTAGGGGAAAATAAAAATTATATAATAATTTGAGAGAAAACAAAAATCAAAATTTAATATTCCATTATGATATCCACTAATAAGGAAAGGAAGCCACTATGTAAAAAATGGAAAAGCCTCTAGATTGAAGGGGAATACAAGGTTTGATAATAATGAATATTGGAATGATATTTAATATAAAAATTATCATGGGAAAATCAGAATGATATAAAATTTTATATATTTATATAGAGGAATATGGATTGGTTTTATGGTTAAAAAAACTATGTATCACTCATGTGTGGCCTCTATCCATTAAAAATGGAGGTGAATCGTTTCCTGAGAAGAGATACATAGTTTGGGAGAAAAAATATTCCCATTCTAGGATATACCTCAATAAAAAAATCAGGATAATTGTCTGATTTACTTCTCATTCTACATGGTCTATATTACAATTCACAAATGAGAAAAAATAGGTTCTGTGTAGTTCCATACCACATGGTTACCAAATAGTTATTACTAACTATATTCTAAAATTGTGTAACTATAAATTTTTCTCAAAAAATCAAATATTTTAATCTATGTATCATAATAAAAAATATATATTAACAAAACAGATAAACTACTCCCAATATGACACATACCTTTGTAATATAGGGTTTTAAAATACTCCCCACTATAATGGATTTGTATCCCAAAAAAATGCTCATTATTCTGATGTTGAAAAAAGGGAAGTTTATTAATTCTTCATAAGTAATTCCAACTCCATGTCACATGTATATATAATTCACACAATCATTGTACACATACTAGGGAACTTTTTAACCGCATAGTGACTTATCTTTGTGTTCTATAATATAAACAGTCCATTTTACCACTGGTGTTAGGATGAAGATCAATTTATTCCCATTGAGTCCCATATGGATTGTTTGATTAATACAACCATTGATGGGAATCATGAACCACTTAATATATCTACATCAAACCTAATGGGATTTCAAACAAATAAGACACTATTACACATTGTCCACTCCCAAAAAATATAAAAAATTTCACTGCTGACATGACATTCCAACACATTCGATGAAGTTTCTAGTGAGGTGAATATTTGAGAGAGACCTAATCACCAACTTGGAACTCTATCAAAAGATGAAAATGGTCTGAATTATAATTTTGATGACTATGGGATGTCTGTAATATCTTATGGATCTAATTCACTTTTTCTTTCATCCCCTGAATAAGGATGAGACCAAATAATGACTACATTCAAAACACTTCCCACCAGTAAGGAGATCTACATGGATTCCAATAAATTTTTTAAAATGGAACCATTTCAATTTATTTAGAATAATTGTTATTTTAATAAAATTCATGAAAAGGATGGTGATTTTTTCTTGAACCTAAAAAATTAATGAATTCATATTTGAATGACATCCTTAAAGATCTGAATATTTTTCTTAGTTATCCCATCTATATGGGGTTATAAAGTTACTCTTAATTTCAACTGGAAACCCACTACCTTGGCAGAAAATTTCCAAAATCAATATGTAAAATATGGTTCCATACCAAGAAAACAACAACTGAAGGAACTATATAAACATTCACATCAATTCTAACAAAAACGTTAATGAGTTAATACACCTTTTCAACTAATTAATATGGTAAAAATTAGATGATTTAATAATTCAATTAATGATGACCCAAATTACATCTCACTCACTAGGAGCGTATGTTAAACTAACCATGATGCCCCTAGAAATATCATTCTACATTTATAATAGAATAGGTAAATGTTTCACCAATGTAGTACATATCTAGTAATTTTTTATCATTCTTTGGAAAGTATGCTTTTACTAAATAAATCTAATAAAATTCCACCTAATCCATAGCAAAAAATACTAGGGTCTTAGATAATTAAAACATTTTGGTTATCCTATGTTGTAATGTTGAACAATACGAGTATTTATTGTATAGAAATTCCTTCCCGTAAAATTTAGAAATGAAAACCCAGACATAAAAACCCAAATCATAAACATGAGACTAAGGCCAACCACCCATGTTATCTCCACTATTAGTGATTTTAAAAAGTATATTGAAATCATTATCTAAAATATTCTTGATCCATACATGATCATCAAATTAAGAGCGAGTATTCCATGAATCTATGAACATATGATCACCAATATAATTCACTTCCATGTTTTTCACTACATGAAAAATCATTGCATTCGATTCGTCTACTGATTCCATTAATTATTTAGTGAGTAATTTACTACATATTTAATTGGAATCCAAATTCCCTCTCATATAAGTATAATAGAAATCAAAATAGAATATCAGAAGAACCCAAAACAAGAATTATTATCTTAAAATTAGTTCCCCATGTGTAAAAATATACATTATGAATTCATCATAAGTATACACCATAAATCACATCCCAAGGAGATGATGGTTATATGTTTTGATAGAGTGAATAAAACTATTATTTAAATTTCAAAGGTAGTGTTTTTATTTTCATAAGGTCCTAATTAGTGAGGGTCTTACGACACCCTTACATCTCCCGTCACCAAGAAAAACAAAAATCCCATATCCAAGACATCACATAATATATCATTACTCTTGCATAGTAAGGGAAGAATCAAAACTAGATCTTAAGTCGACCACTTTAATATTTCCCCAAAAAACAATTGATATTTGTAATTTACACTCAAACTATACTGTTATGGGTTAAATATATCATCATATATGTGATCATGGGGAATTCATAAAATAGTTTCCTATAATAAGAAGATAATTATAATGTTATATATATGTAAAATAAAATTTTGGACTCTCCTAGGATATCACCACCTAATTTTTTTGGATCTACTGAGAATCTCATATCATATATAACATTCCCCAAAAATGTCATCTCTTGGAACCATAAGTCATATTTAGGAATCCTAAAGTGCAATAGATCTCATATCAACATTATAAAGATGATATCAAAATGATTCCTTTTCTCATCCACTGACATAGAGTACCCAAAAATGTCATACTCAAACATGACTATGAAAGAGTCCAAAAATATATGAAATATCAAACTCATTAATTCTGTATCTTCCAACAGAGGAATATTGATACCAAATTGCATAAAAAGAAAATCAAAATTTTTATATTATATCTTAAATGATATCTTAGTTATATCCGCAACTCGGACCCTCAACTGATGTCCACCCCAACCACATGGAAATTTTAGAAAACCAATGTGCCCCTCTTAGTTGATAAAATAGATCATCAATTATTATCAAGGAGTATCTATTTTTCATTGTCACCATATTTAGTTTTATATAATCAATTCAATGTTTTCATCGTATGTCTTCATTCACAGCATTGAGAATAAGAGATGACCAAGTTGACATGCTAGGAATAATAAATCACTTATCCTCTAGATATGCAAGCAAAATTTATGATCTTGTAAGTCAATAGTTTCTACGAGACATGATTGAATATGAACAAGAATAATACCAGATAGTATAAAAATATTGAAATCAACCTCTCTATATGGTGGTAACCTAGAAAAATCATCTGGAGATACATAAAGGTATACACTGACCATCACTGGATGTAGACTACTCAAACAAGGATGAATTAAATCATGGATAATATCTAAAAAACACATGAGATCATTCTATTTCATGGAATAATTTGTGTACCCCATTATTTAAAATCTCCCTCACACTAAAACATATGATAAACTCCATCATAAGATAAAAAATAATTTTGATAATAATAGTTTATATAAGACTTAATTTTAACAATCAAATATATTACAATAATAATTTTTATGATGTCATGATCAAGAATCAAGAAATCCCTATACATATAGATTGTGTAGATAATTTACCAACATGTTGTAAATTTATAACCGTTATCCTTCCCCTTTCCTAATTGAATATAAATGTCCAATATAAATAAAATATGCTCAAAATTTAATCTTCAAAAATAAATAATCTATAATGTTCTATCAAAATGAGATGTCATCATATATAAAAATACAACAACATAGTGGGTGAAATAAGAACCATACCTCTAACAGTAGTAGGTATTAATTTAGAATCCTCTATTTCATATTCTACCATATAAAGACATTTGGTCTGAACTAAAAAATGAACAATATTCTCTACCTATGCATCACCTTTGGCATATGAATTATATATAATACACCTTTATTCATCATAATAAACCTATGATTTAATGGTAAAATTGGATCCAACTCTACTACATGAGTAAATTGACCCCCAAAAATTCCAATGAGGATAATATTTTTGACATAGATGATAGAGTGTAGTTTATTCCATGCAGTAAGGCTTAGTATGACATGGAAACCCATGGAGATAAGAAAATCCATGTTTTTGTTCAAATATTCCATAGAAATTTTTTCCCAATGTAGACTAAGAACCATTAAATGTTATTTTATATCTAGAAGACATACTGTAATGGATCGGACCCTCCTGGTCAATTAGTTTTCCAAATTATAGTGTTTGGGGTGTCTTGGACACTATCAGTGAGTCAGGAAGGTGTCTGTGCATGGGGTAGCGTGTCACCGTGGTGTCACCAATTGGTTTCTCAACAATCGGTGCTGATCCTAAATGGTTCCATAATGGTGTGTCAGGGTTCGTACCCCAGTTTTTCGGTAACATCTTGTTTATGCTTCATTACCTCTTTTAAAGCTGTTTAAGACAGTTTTAAGGCTGTTAATGGATATATTAAATTCCCTAAGAGTGGGGAAACAATTGACTTAACAAAACGTGTGGTATTTTTATTCATCTCATCATTTTACTCATTTCGAGTTTAGGCCATGTTATGCGTTTTCTCGGTTTAAATGTTACCTATAAAATCTTCACTTTGCGATGATTTGTATCACTATCTCCTATAGATTTATTAAATCTCAATTAATTATAACTTGTGAATCCTCCCAGTCCCATCATAAAACAACGATCTAATGTTTATTCCCTTTGAGATTCCACATCCTGTAACTCTTGGATTGGGTCTTTTTATCACACCCAGATCTTCTTCCTATATCTATTTTGTTCCCTCTTGGTGCACTTGGAGTCCCTCTTCCAGTGGTGAGTCATGCCAATATGAGATCCCTCATGTTCATTTCTTCTTGAATTTTCTTGATGCGTTACCCCAGTTCTTGGCACAAGGAGAGAATCATCGATCTTTAATCATCCAAGTAGGGTGTCTTTCTTCGTCTCTCTTTAATGTGCATCATGTGGGGATGGTATGCTATTTTTCCATTGAGACATAAATTAAACCAATATTAATGAAGACATTAAACAAAATTTTTATAGAATAAAAGAGTGGGAAAGATGATTATGTTGTTGTATTTTACCATTTTTAATGTTTTGGATTGTATGGGCACATGTACACTACAAATCATGGCCATTGGGGGTCTTTCTAGCACACTAATGAGGTTCTATTTTTCTAGATCTTCTTGTGATGGAATAAAGATAACATGGAAACTAATTAATCATGTGTACGTGGTAGATTAAATGGATGCACAATGGATAATAACCCTTTTGTGATCACCCCAGTTAACCAAACAAAATGAATGAACTTAATGAATGGTGTGGGATAAATCTGAAAATGTCATTTCCTTATTTTGGTGATAAACATGGTTTCTATATTAATGATTTTGGGGTGACATAGAGGGGAATGGAATATATAGATGAGAGGATGTTTGTTTGTGCATATAAGGTAGTGTGTAGATGATGGTAAATGATCTAGACCTAGTATATTGGGGCTTGTTTGGTTTTTGTAATTCATGGAATTTTGCAGATCCCTTTTGATGTTGTTACTTACGAGTGAACCGGGACAGAAAGGTTAAACGACTGTTTGGTTGTTTTCATTCAATTCATGTTTTGAATTGTGGTTATACTTGTTATTTTATTGGTAGTGAAATAATATTTAAATGGAATCAATTAATCATGATAATGAGAATGGGTATAATGGGGAAACTATTTTCAAAAAATGGGTTGTGCCTAGGTTGTGGTTGTTGCATACTTTAGCATGTATGGGTTGTAGTAAGAGTGGATACAAGCAGGCTGGTTCATTATTTTGGGACCCTTAGGTTGGGAAAAGTGCTTGATTACCTATATTTATAAATTTAGTTCTTGAATTTTTTATACACACTCCCCCCATGTTGATTACTTTATGCAGAACACCCCCATTTCATGGGGGAGGGTGTTTTTTCCAACATTCATATGACTGGCTGGTTATTATCTCTTTTTTGATCCCTCTCCCAGGTATCCCAAAACACTTCGGGCAGGCCATAATGACCTAAGGTTAATTATGGCCCACAACTCTTCAAGAATTTTGACTTGTGGTTGTTGGTGCAGGTGTATGGGGGCATGTTTGTTTCCCCAGTGTCTTCAGGATGAGGACCAGGTGTCTTCGGGCATGGAATTGGTTGTTTTGACCATCATGTCTTTATGAATGGTGGTTGTTGTTGTGAACCAGGTGTCTATGGGAATTATTATGTGTGGCTATGGTATCCTTGTTTTTTGTGGCGGGATAAAGGTGCGGTTGGGAGGGCCCATAGGGTTGTTTTTGGGGAAATAATGGGAGTGCAGTGGGATTTGTGGGGGCGGACTGATGCATAAGATGTTCGAAATAATCAGTGGGAGAGTGGTGTTGGGTACCCAAATATCATTGTGTTATTACAATTATTTTTTTCTGACTTTTATTATTTACGAAGTGTGCCTTAGTGAGGATGGATGGATATTTTCCTTGATGGGTATTTTTGTTACGTCTATTTCTAAAAGGGTATTACAATGTATCCCCACTAGTGCAAGAGAGTTTTTGGTTTCCTGGATATGTATAACTGTATACTCACACTACGTATATAAAACTACTTTCAGGTTTCAAGGAGGACTTTTAGAATTGTTCCAGACCATACTAGTTTGGGCGTCAAGATAGTTGTTGTCATTGCTGCTTTTCATTTCCTTCGGTACTTTTATTTAGATTTCTACATGTACTTTGTATCAGTTTATTTTTGAACAGGCATATGAGAATGGATTTTTTGATTCACTTTTATCTTTAGTCTTTTGTGTAGATGGATTTATCATCATATCTCTCAGTCTTGTTCTATAAAAAGAGTAATTCCTTCCATATTATGTGAGATTTTATACCCTTGGTGCTAGTCTCTACTCTAGGGATTATTGAAGGTGGGACTCGGGGGGTCATTACCAATCCTTCAACTTGAATAAGAAAGGGTATGCTAGTTTTTTGTTCTATTCTTCATCTTGGGGAAGGCAGGTCGGGATTGAATGATATCAGAGGATGAGAGTTGAGAGATAAGATGTTTTATAGGGTTAGGCACAGTGAGGATTGAATAGGATGGTAGGGAAATCATTTTAGGAATCATTGGTGCATGAAATAGGAAATGGAGGAATAGCTAATACACAAGATTTTATCCCTCCTCAGTGATCCAATGTAAAGATTACGGACCTACTAAATGACCTAGAGAGGCTACACTAATTGCAGGGTAGAGACCATAGGAATGGTAAATATATCAAAATGATTTTTTTTATTCTGTGTCTTGAGTGTTTTGGGAATTCAAAAAAATTAATAAAAAATTAAAATGATTTTTTCAACACTAATTGTGCATCGGAATTCTTTTTTTATCTTTTCAGATATGGCACCTGGATGACGTCCACAAGTATTGTAGGAAGTTGAGGACTAACATGTCGATTTGGTTGATCACCAGAGGGTTGATTGAGATGAAGAGGATGAAATGTGGCAGAAGAAATTATATTCTTTCTACCTGTAGACCCTTGGGATGTACAATGGATGGGTGTCCAAATTGGATATAGAGGGTTGTCTTGAGGATTTGGTGATCAACTTTACCTTGTTCAATGCTCTGAGGGTGTACTGGGTTCCATTGGAAATTAGTCAGATGAAGGGAGAAACATGTCTGTGGTGGATGCTTTGTCTTGGGGAGAATAAGTTAACCAAGGACTCATGGAATGATTTTGAGAAGGAGTTCTATGCGGAATTCCATTCATCTATGATGAAGACTGAAAAAATGCAAGAGCTTCTCTCCATCTAGCAAGGGAATATATTGATGAGGGATTTGGGGATAAAATTTAAGGATCTCCTTCTTTGTGCTCCAGACATCTTCCCAGATGAGGAGTCATGGGAAAGATTCTTATAGGAGGCACTCCTACCTTCTCTTCAGTATGTTATTGCTACATTCACTCTACCAATGTACTTGGAGTTTTAGATGAAGGTAGCCGGTGGTCTCAGGCTATGAATAGACTATTGAAGACAGAATCAGGTGACAGTTTTGAACCGTTACCCCATCCCAAGGATTTATGAACTTTTAGACCAGTTGAAGGGAGTATGTTGGTTCTCTACGATCGACCTGCATTCCGGATATCACCACATGAGGGTAATGAAGGGTGAAATTCCAATGATTTATTTTAGGTGTGGATATATGAAATTTGAGTTTTTGGTCATGTTGTTCATCATTACAAATTCTCCAGTTGTATTCATCAGACATATGACCTCTTTTTTCTGCGAGTACCTAGGACAGTTCAGAGTTGTGTTCATCGATGACATCCTTATTTACTCAAGATCAGAGGAGGATCACTCTGACCATCTAAGGAGAGTTTTAGAGGTCCTCCAACACACCACCTCTATGGTATGTTTTCTAAGTGGATGTTCTTGACATGATAGGTTCATTTCATAAGACATGTGGTGTCCTAGTAGAGAATAGCAGTAGACCCATCAAAGTTCAAAGTGGATGTTTCATGGGACTCACCCAAGAACATGTTCGAACCATTGCTATTATATGCATGAATTGTAGTATGGCTTGTGTTTTTTGTCAATCCTCAGTGGAAATTGACAATGTGTTCTAGAAAAGTGATCATACAGAATAAGAAAATTCCAATGTTGATGGTGGCACCGTTTTCCAGTGTTTTTCCAAATTTTTGGGTATGAAAATCAAAAAATGGAGAAAAGTGGTTTTTGGAGAAGAGACTTGTGTGATGATTACTTGGAGGCTTGGATACTTGCACAACATTGGTTTATTTATGATTAGAACATGAAAATATGGCAATGGGGGAAGGACACCCATGTTTGGATGTTGGTCGTGCAAATGATTTTTGGGGGCCAAGACTTACGTGCCGAAACTTGTGCACCGAGGGGAGATTTCCACGCCATCGTGCAAGGTTTCCAAATGCCTATAAATACAGTTTGAACCCTTCTCATTTGTAATGCAGTTCAGACTTAGAGAAATTCATAGCTCCCACCGTGCAGGTGTAGTGGTCGTGCAAGTGGTGGTGGGTCGCACAAGTAGAGGTTGTGCGACAGTTCTTTACTGTGCATCCAAGATCGTTTGGGTGAGAAAAGAGTAGAGTCATGAATGTTTGGACCTGGTGAAGAAGGTGCCACGCAGGTGGTGTGGTGAAAGTTTCACACTAGAATTTAAATAAGCGCGACTGTTCACAGTTTCATGCCAAAATCGGTTTGGGAGTAAAAGGAGTTGAGTCGCACAAGTTTGATATTGAAGAAGTGAGTGTCGTGCAAGTTGTTGAGGTGAACATGTGGACCAGTTTGGACATACTCTCCATGACTTGTGCACCATCTTGAAACATGCACTCCGGGTTTGGAGAAGCATGCTAGGTGATGTTGATGTACGACAGTCGTTTTGGGGCTGTGCGAAAGCTGGAAGATTTCCTGATACTTTCGGTGTAAGGTGAGATAAGTCTAAGGGTAGAAGTCGGACATCAACAGAGCAACTACATATAACATAGGATGAATTATTTTGTAATGATGAAGAGACCTTCATGTCTATAAATTGATTGTGACTTCACCAAGGGCAGTGATCCAGGGGTTGTCAACAAGGGTCACCTAAGGAACGTAGTAGGCTATCCCTAAACATTTGTAAATGCAGTGAGCCTGGGACATAGTGACTGTTTCCAAACCTTTGTAATCCACAACGACTGAAGAATAGTGTAATTTGGTATGACTGACAACCTTTCGGCATATGCTTCTTGGACATAGCCCTTTATTGTGGACCAAGTAAAATGTGTTGCGTCATCTCTTTGCTTGTGAATGTTTTCTTTATTCTAATATCCATCATACAGGTTAAATCAGTTTCTACCAATGTGGGAACAAGATCTGTCAGTTTAGAAGAAAAAGTTTACACCCTGATTCACCACTCCCCTATCAGGGTATCCCAAGGTCCTTCAAGTTGTATCAGAGGGAGGTTTCTAGTGTTCGATCTATTTACAGCCATGGAAAATTCAGCCAGTGTTTGTTGAGTTCCCCTCCTTGATGGAAGTAATTTTAAGATTCAGAAGAATAGAATGAGATATCATCTATGATCCCTTAGAATGTATGTTCTATTTTCCACCATGAAATTTATACATGTTACTGAACAAACATGGCTGGCGCTGACTGATGCTGATAAGAAAATTCTTGATGTTGATGCTAAAGAGCAGAATTCTCTCACCGCAGCCCTTTCTGATTAGATCTACTTAAAGTTAATGAGTTTCAGCACAGCAAAGTCCATGTGGGATGAACATGAATATATTTATGAAGGAGATAGAAAAGTGATGGAGGAAGAACTAAATGTCCTGAACGATAGGTTTGATGATCTGAAGATGCATCCTGATCAGAATGCAGACTCCTTCTTCAATCAAATTACTAAAGTGGTTGGAGCAATTCCGGGTCTAGGTGAAGAAATCAAAGACGTAGACATTGTGAAGAAAATATTAAGAAGACTTACAACCCTTTACAATGCAAGGGTTTCATCCCTTGAGGTATGGGATCTTTCCAAACTTTCTCTTGATGAACTACTGAGGAGCCTGGTGGCATATGAAATGAGCGTCAAACCAGAAGATGCTATGACCCGAGAAAGAAAGGAAATGGCGTTCAAATCCATTAAGAAATTGAAAATCTTAAAAGATAGTAGTGCAGAATATGATGAATAAAAATATACTCTTTCTCTCATTTCCAAGAAGTTCCAGAAGGGAAAAGGGAAATTCAATGGGAAGTTACCTCTAGCGTGCTTTTCTTGTGGCAAACTCGGGCACATTGCTTCTCAATTTTTAAGAAAGATTGATGATGATAATAGCGAAGCTGAAAACATTCAGAATCCTTAAAAAAGGGTTTTCAAGAATGGAGACTTCAAATCTAGAAAGAAATCTCCAAAGGAGAGTTTTTTCTATGAAGTGGAAGAAGATGATAACGAATTCTGTGGTGAAGAAGAACCAGAATTTAAAACTGGGAACCATGCTTCCATGATGGACTCTATTGAAAATCAGAAGATACTGGTGGAGAAAATCAGTTGAAAACTAGTGCATATCCTGAGTTGCAACTTAAAGATGCTGTTAGTAAACTCAAGATTAAATGTAAGATTTTCAATAAGTGTAAATCATTTGTAGAAGAATCAACATAATATGTTGATCAACTTGAAGATGAAATTGAACGATTGGAAGAATTGGTGAAAGTAAAATTAGAAATAGTTGAAAGAAATTTTGATGTAGTGGATCTAAAGATGAGAATTGAAGAGCAAGCAATGGTCATCAATGACCTCACATCCAGACTAGAGGAAAAGTCCAAGACTGCTAAGCGTCTTCAGGAGGAATTTGTTACTATTAGGAGTAAACTTGAAAAAGATTCAATTTCAAAATATTCAAGGAAGAAAATATAGTTTGGAAGATTCATAGATGTTAAGCTGTTGGAGAGAGAAAAACATGGCTCTAATAGAGTTGAAATGATTTTAAATGATAAAATACCTACCTGCATGGGAAATAGTGGAATTGGTTGTGAGGTAGAATCGTTAAATGCTACAAATAAATGTGACCAAAATAAAGGCAAGATAAAAGTGGGTGATGTGGGAAAGTCTTTTGATGTGTTGAAACAGAAACCCACAATTCAATCTGAAAGCAGAAAATAAGATTATCCTCAAGCCTCGAGGAAAGAAGGAGCCTTCATTCTATTATCCCATAGAAGAAGGAGTGAGGACAAATAGAAGCGAGAAGACAATTCCACTCATAAAGTGTCAGTTCTGTGGATATTTGGTCTATATCATGTCTTATTGCGAAGAGGCAAGAAGCTATCTGAATGGAGAAAATATAATAGTTAAATAGTGGAGAACATATTCGTATCCTAATACTTTTATAAGAAACAATTTCTGTGGATATTGTTTTCGGTGTTATATCTTTTGTCATAAGGCTGTTAATTGTAGGGAGAGAAGGGACATGGACACCTCATACTAAAGTTTGAGACAAGTCAAGTCTCATCAGCAAGACAGTGTTGCTCTATCAAACAGGTGTTCTCCTCTCAAAAAATATTTTGACTACGAAGAACCTAGATTCATGAAAGAGATAATTGAAATTACATCAGTTCTCTATACACAATCTAATGTCTCATGGAAATAAAGGAAGAAAATTGAGAAATCCAACCTTGTAGAGGTGGCCCTCAAAGCTATAAAAAGCAATTGTACATGGATTATGGATAGCGGTTGTTCATCTCATATGATATGTAATCTTGTCTTGTTAATGGATATTAAAAGGAAGGTTGATGGTACACTGCAATTTGGTAATGATGGAGCTATGAAAATCAACGGCAATGGAAGTACCGAATTAGCTAATGGGGAGATAAAGAAGACTTATGTCCTTTATGTTGATGGCCTACGTCATAATCTACTTAGTGTGAGTCAACTCAGTGCTTCATGAATTACAGTTACATTTAATCAGAAAGGCTACACTATCAAGGGAAAAGATAGGTAATTCACTTATGAAGGGATGCAGAACAGAAGGAAACTTGTATCAGGTTGATAGTAAAGGAAACGTTTGTTACATTAATTTTGAAGAAGAAAACAATTTGTGGCATTGAAGACTGGGACACATCAATCCACAAGACATGGATAAAATATCAATGTTGAGAATTGTCATGTACATTCCCAACCTGAAGCGTGAGAGTGAAAAATCCTATGATACTTGCATTCGTGGAAAGCTGGTCTACAGTTCAACCTGTCTAGCAGCCCGCATTCAGAGTAATCCAAAGGAGAAACATATGACAGCAGTAAAAAGAATCATGAGGTATATCCAAGGTACTCATAATTGTGGCTTATACATTACTGTATGAAGGGATAGTGAACTATCAGCATTTTCTGATGCTGACTGTGCTGGCGATGTAGTGGACAGAATTTCCACCAGTGGTAGAGCATTCTCTATTGGGAAAAAATGTTGTGGCTGGTTGAGAAAGAAACAAGAAAGTACTTCTCTTAGTACTGCTGAAGCTGAGTATATCTCCGCCAAAAAGGCTTGCACTCAACTACTGTGGATGAAGCAACAACTAACAGATATTGGGGATGAGGTGATGCAACTAATGGTAATTTATTGTGATAACAAAATCACAATTGATCTTACAAAGAATCCTATTCAACATTCGCATACAAAACATATTGAAATCAGGTATCACTTTATCAAAGAAAATGTTGAAAAAGGAGTGATTAGAATGGATCATGTGGGAACTGATGAGAAAGTGGATGATATCCTGACCACGCCCCTGTCATCGGTTGTGTTTGAGAAGCATCGGTTGAACCTCGGTGTTCAGCCATCTCCCAGTGCATTAGAAGGTTACAAAATTCCCATCTCCCTAGTCATGATAATTGCTTTTAATATGTTTTTTGAATGTGATGCAGGTTTGTGGGGGAGATACTATCCAGGGGGAGTGTGTTTTGAGCTGAACAGTGAACATTTACCGGTCATTGGGATTGTTGTCAATGGGGGAGAAAGGAATAAATTTAGGCATGTAATGCTATGGGAAGGAATACATTGGACATGTAATTCTTATGTGACACTGTAAGAATATTTTTTCGGCGTCATTGAGAATACCAAAACATGGGAACCCAATTCAAGCTTTATCTCTTGTTTTATACACTGAGAATTGCTCATGTAAACTTAGAGTGTTGGCTGAGTTGATTCTTTCTTTTTTTGGTTTCCATGTGGATGGTGATCTATTGAATTTATTTGGTGATTTCCAACAGACCCAAAGGGGGAAATTATTGGAAACATGTCTATTCTATGAATGAATTGGAGTATGGTTTGGGTTTATTGTCAATCCTCAGTGGGAGTTCAGAATATGTGCCAGCTAAGTGATCATACAAAACAAGCAGATAACAATGTTAAAGGTTGCACCGTTTTCTAGCGTTTTCCAAATTATTGGGTCTGAAAATCAATAAATAGAGAAAAAATTTTTTTGGAAAAGAGACTTGTGTTCCAATTACTTGGAGGCTTGGAAACATTTGGGCCTTTTGTTTTTCATGATTAGAACGTGAAAATATTGAAAAGTGATAAGGCTGCCCAAGTTTGGAAGTTGGTCGCGCCAGTGATTTTTAGGTGCAGAGACTCACGCGCCGAAACATACTTGCTGAGGGGAGACTTGTGCGCCGTCGCACAGGGTTTCCAAATGCCTATAAATACTGGTCGAACCATCCTCATTCGTAACGATGTTTAGACTTAGAGAAATTCAAAACTCCCGCCATGCAGGTGTAGTGGTCGTGCAAGTGGTGGTGGGTCGCGCATGTAGAGGTTGCACGATTTTTGTTTGTTGACCGTCAAAGATAGTTTGGTAATGAAAAATGGAGACTCATGCATGTTTGGAGCTGGTAAGGAAGGTGTCGTGCAGGTGGTGTGGTGACACGTGTGCGCCGGAATTTTAAGAAACCAGACAGTTCACAGTTGAACGCCAAAATCAGTTTGGGAGTAAAATGATTTGAGTCGCGCAAGTTTGAAGTTGAAGAAGTGAGTGTCTCACAAGTGGTTGAGGTGAACTTGCACGACGGTTTTGAGTCTCTTACCGTGACATTCATGACGTCTTGAAACTTGTGCGCCAGGCTTGGAGAAGTGCACCAGGTGTTGTTGAAGTACGTTCGTCTTTCTAGGGCTGCTCAAAAGTTGAAAGATTTCCCGATACCTTCAGTGCAAAGTGATATTAGTATATGGGTGGAAGTCAGACATCAATAGAGCATATAAATACAATATAGGATGCATTCTTTTGTAATGATGAAGAGACCTTCATGTCTATAAACTGAGTGGGACTTCACCAAGGGCAGTGAGCCACGGGGAGTCAACAAGAGTGACCTGAGGGACGTATTATGCTATCCCTGAACATTTTTAAAAGCAGTGAGCCTAGGGAAGAGTGACTATTTCCAAACCGTTGTAATCCAAAACGAGTTAAGAATAGTGGAATTTGGTATAATCGACAACCTACCAGCGTATGCTCCATGGACGTAGCCCTTAGTGGTGAACCATGTAAAAAGTGTTGTGTCATATCTTGTCTTGTGAATGTTTTATTTATTCACATATCCATAAAACAGGTTAAACTAGTTTCTACCAACGTGGGAATAAGATCCGTCAGTTTAGAAGAAACAGTTAACACTCTGATTTACCCCTCCCATCTCAGGGTGTCCCGGGGTCCTTCAGAACATGGAATAGGTTCATAGTTTCCTGGGATCAGTATTTTACCAATGAAGCTTCTTATATGTCTTCTCTCAATTTTTAGAATAGTTAATGGCCTTGAACAGAAAAGACCAAGATTTCATATGGAGTGAGTTGTTCTAGGAAGCCTTTAGTTATCTTAATGGGAAACTGGTCAGTGACCTAGTGCTGAGGTTTCTAGAAGAATGGGTCACATTTTATGTCTTCTTTGATGCTTCTAGTATGGGATTGTGGTTTGTGGTGATGCAGTAGTGGGGAGTGATTTCTTATGGGTCTAGGTAGTTACATCCTCACGAATTTAACTGTCCCACCCACAACCTAAAGCTTGCGGAAGTGGTGTTTGCATTGAATTTAGGGCTAAATTACCTCATCACGAAACACATCGTGGTATTCCCAGATCACAACAGTATGAGGCATGTATTCTCCTAGTGAGACATGAACTTGCAAAGCAGAGGTGGATGGAGTTTCTTAAGTATTACAACTTTGAGATCTCCTACACCTGAGGAAAGGGAAATTTTGTGGCTGGTTCCATAAGAAAGAAGTCGTATAAGGATGTAATTCAAGAGTCTATAGATACATGGAATGTAGTGGAGGAGTTGGAGGCTTTACATCTTGTAATGAGATTGGAGAATGGTATAGGCTCTCTGTTTTTTATGAGAGTGCAGACATCTTTGGTATGACATATGGAAGAGTATCAGTGGGGAGACTCTGATGTTGAAGTGATTCAAGATCATGTTATTTTGGGTGATGATCTGGAAGGATGGTCATAGGATAGTCAGAATTAGATGTCATTCCATTGAATCCTATTTGTTCTGGTGGTAATACGTGAGGAAGTTCTTGGAGTGTTCTATTACTCACCCATGGCAGTTCATATAAGAGTTTACAAGATTTTTTGTGGCTTGAGAGGTCAGTTCTAGTGGCTCGGAGTGATGTGGATAGTGGTATTGTTGGTGTCAAAGTTCCCTATGTGTTAGCAGTTGTAGGATTAATACAGATTTCTCAATTTTCGATTGCAACCCTTAGATATTACCGAGAGTATGTTGGATGACATCTTAATGGATTTTATCGCAGGACTACTCATTTTTGAGGGAGTCTATGACTACATGTGGGTAGTGGTGGATCAATTGACTAAATAATCTCACTTATTAGTAGTTAAAGAGTCAAGCATAATGGATTCCTTTGAATAGAAGTATGTGGATGAAGTTATGTGGCTTGACGGAGATCCCCTAACCATTGTTTCAGATCAGGATACATGATTTCTTTTGGAATCCAATTGTTCCTTATCATTTATTTTCACCCTCAGATGAATGGGAAGATAGATAGGACCATGCAGACATTGAAGAATATGTTGCGAGCGTGTGTTCTGGATATCAGAGGACCATAGGTACGCCACAAGACTATGGTAGAGTTTTCCTATCGCATTAGTGATCACTCTACCATTGGAATGACACCAGTAAAATCCTTGTACAATAGACTGTATCATTCACCCATATGTCGGACAGTGGTTGGGAAGTAGGTGTTCATGGACCAGAGGGAGTTCAGAGTACAACAAAGAAGGTTAATCTTGTTTGTGAATTGATTAAGGTATCTCAGGACTGGATGAATTCATATGCCGACAATATCAAGAGGCCCTCAGAGTTTGAGGTTGGGGACCACATATTCTTAATGGTTTGACCTCGTTGTGGACATCAGAGTTTTGAAAGTGGGAGTATGGGGTTCATCAAACCCTTCAATGTGTTGGGATGAGTTGGTAGGTGGCATATCATCTGGCATTACCATCGCAGATGGAGAGGATCTAGAAAGTCTTTCTTGTGTCTCATCTTCATCGGTAACTACACGATGACTCCCACATCATCAATTGGGGAGAGTTGGATATCGAGGACTATGCGACGTTCGTGGAAACATTAGTGAGAATCGAGGATCGTATCGAGATGATAATTAGCAGATGGATCATTCCATATGTTCATGTGTTATGAAGTCACGGTGGCCTCAAGGATTGTATCTAATAATTTGAGGCAAATAAGCATGACCAGTACCCAGATTTGTTCTGAGTTTTGATCTTTTGTTTCTTTGTGCCTTGATTATGATGTAATTATTGACCCTGGTTATTATATGTTCTATTGTTTCCCTATTCTCTATTTTTTGTGAGAAGTCCTAACTATGGGGAAGGAAGAACCTTTTCCAAATAAAGATGTATTAATTTAGATGTGATGAAACCCATGCAGGTGAGCTAGTGCTAGCCATAGTGGATATTATCTTGGCAAGGAGGAAGGTGATCCCTAACCCATGTTTCTAGATGGTGTGACTTTTGGTGTTTTTCTGGTTACTTGAGGGAGAGGAGCATTAGTGTTTCCACAGTTGTTCAGGATATAGATGCAATAGAAATTTTATAGGATTTCATGAGTTTTTCAAGCTTTTGAACAACTTTAGGGTGGTTGTTCGTGAGAGGCATCTTACAAGGTGGTTTTTCTGACCCATATCTTTTCCATAGGTTTACTCCTGAATTCTCAAGGGTGAGAATAGTTTGAGAGGAATCTGATGTAATGGTTATGATTCTTCTTGTCCATTGCATTACAAAATACTAGTGTTTGGGGTGTCCTAGACACCATCGGTTAGTCAAGAGGGCGTCCGTGTTGGTGGTAGGGTGTTACCGTGGTGTCACATATCGGTACCATAGATTGGTGCCACCGACCTGTGCTGATCGGTCACACTAATCGGCGCTGCAATCGAACACTACAGTAGAGGGGTTTTGGGGTTCGTTCCCTAGTATTTCAATAACATCTTGTATTATCTTTATTACCATTAATAAATCCATTTAATACAATTTTAAGTCTAATAAAGGATATAATAAATTCTCTACGACTGGGGTGCCCCTTGAACTAAAAAAATGTGTGGATTTTTTATTCGTGTCACACCATTGATATATTTTCAGTTAATCCCCTGTTATGAGTTTTCTCATTTCAAATGTTTCCTATCAACTCTCTTCTATGAGATGATCTGTATCACTATATCCCAAGGAATTATTAAATCTCAAAATGTGTGCAACCATCCAGCCGCGTGGTCAAACCATGATATGATTTTCTAAAACATTGAGATTTCACATCCCTGAACTCTAGGATTGGGCCATTTTATCACATTGAGATCTTCATACTTAGTCTATATTGTTACCTCCTGGTTCACTTAGAGACCCTCATCTGGAGACAGGTCGTGCTTACATGAGAGCCCTCTTGTTCGGTTCTTCTTGAGGTTTCCGGTCGTGCGACCCCAGGACTTGGAGCAAGGAGAAAAAAATCAATGTTTGATAATCCAAGTAGGGGGTCTTCCTTCGTCTCTATTTACAGTAAATCATGCCGGTTTGGCATGATGATGTTCCGTTAGGACGTAGATGAAACCAACATTAATGAAGATAATAAATAGAATTTTAAATAGTGAATGGGTGGGAAAGATGATGATGATGATGTATTTTACCTTCATTTTTATGTTTTGGATTGTATGGGAACATGTCCACTAAAAAGAATAGCCATTGGGGGTCTTTCTTTCACACTAATGAGGCTTTATTTTTTCTAGATCATCTTGTAATTGAATAACTGTAACATGGGAAATAATTAATCACGAAAACATAGTTCATTGAATTAATTCTCAATGTATAATAACCCTTGTGTGATCACCCCAGTTTACCAAATGAAAAGGAAGAACATAATGAATTATGATGCCTAAATCTGAAAACTTCATTTCCTTGTTCTGGTGATTATAATGGTTACTCTCTTAATATTTATTCAGTGATATAAAGTTGAATGGAATCTCTAGCTTAGATGTTGTTAGTTTTTGAATCTGTGGCTATGTGGATATGGTGGTAAATGTTATGGACTTGGTATTTTGGGGATTATATTGGTTCCAGAACTTCGAGGGATCTGACAAACCCCTTTTGATGTTGTTACTAATGAGAGATCCATGAGTGAATGCTTAAATGACTGCTTGGATGATTTATTTCTATAGTTGTTTTGACTTGTGAATATTTCTATTAGTTTATAGATAGTGAAAGAATATTTAAATGGAATCACATGATCACGATAATGAAAATGGGCAGATGGGGATACTATTTTACAGAAATGGGTTATTCATAGGTTGTGGTTTTTATGTTCTTATGCATGTATGCGTAGCAGCAAGAGTGGTTGGGTCAGGGATAATTGTTCGTTTTTGGAACATTAGGATTGTATGAGTGCTTAATTAACTCTATTTATAAATTTAGTTGTTGTGTTTGTTGTACAAAACCTACCCATATTGAGAAGTTCATGTCGAACACCCCCATTTCATGGGGAATGGTTTTTTCTTAAACATTCCTATGAGTGGATGGTTATTAGATATTTTATTCTCCCACTACTAGGAAGCACAAGACTCTCCGGGTAGGATGTGAAAACCTATAGTTAATTATAGCCCATGGCTCTTAGAACATAATGTGTTTTGGTGGTTGGACCAGGTGTTTGAAAACATGTTTGTTTCTCATGTGTCTTTGGGATGAGGTTGAGGTTTTTTTTGGTGTGGAAGTGGTTTTTCTATCCTAGATGTCTTTAAAAGTGGTTTTGATTGCGGTGGACCAGTTGATTATAGGCATGGTTATGTGTGGTTGGGGTGGCACATGTGTTTATGGGCAGGATAAATGTGCGTTTGGGATGGACCATGGGATTGTTGTTGGGGCGACAGTGGGACTATAGTTGGATCTATGGGGGAGGTCTGAAGCATTGTATATTCAAAATAACAAGTGGGGAAACGATGTGGGGTTCGGAAATATCGATGTGTTGTTACTATTTTTTTACCTGACTTTCATTATTTAGAGAGTATTCCTTGGTGAGGCAGGGTGGATAGTTTCATTTCTGGGGGTTTTGGTTACCTAAATTTCTCATAGTGATTTAGCATGTCTCCCCACTTGTGCAAGTGAGTTTTTTGATTCCCCACTCAGTATAATTTTATACTCACCCTACATATATAATACTATTTTCAGGCTTTCTAGGAGGATATTGAGGACCGTTCCGGCCTTACTAGCTTAGGCGTTAGTATAGGTTTTGTCTTTTCAACTTTTCTTTTCTTTTAGTACTTTTCTTCATATTTTTTCTTGTACGTAATATCAATTTATTTTTGAACATGCATATAGGAATGGATTTTTGGATTTATTTTTACCTTTAGTCATTGTTTTTTATGGATTTACCATCTTATTTTCCATATTGTTCAATAAAATGGGTAACACAGTCCATATTATGTGAGATTATATAGCCTTGGTGTTAGTCTCCACTTCAAGGCCTATTTAAGGCGGGACTCAGGGGCCATTATCTATCCTTCAACAAGAAGAAGGAAGGGTCTGGAAGCTTGGTGTTCCTTCCCTCGTCTTGGAGAAGGTGGGTCATGACACATAACTTTGATCCATCTTATAGCTTCCAATGTATTACCAAAACCCATTTTCCTGATAATGTTTTCTTCAAAAATTTTCACCTTCTCAACAACCTCAAAAATATATAATAGTCCTGATTGAAATATAATCAACCAGGTATCATCCATCAATTCCATATTAAAATTTAAAATAATAATGTAATCATTGTTAAAATTCTTGGGTTCTTGGTTAAAAAACTTTTAGAAATTGGTGTAATATTCTATAACTGAATGATCCCTTTATTCTAATAATAGAAATTATTACGTCATTTCCACATAAAATTTTAAGGATATAACTTTTGGATTAATATCTATTTGAATGAAGACCATATAAGATCCCTCTATAAAATTTCATTCTAGATAGAGGATCCCCATTTCGTTTTTATTCCACCAAGATGTTATGTGAAAAAATAAACCTTATATTCATATTAATTTTCAATAAATGAATATATATGTTCAATCCTTCCTATCAAGACTATATATTCATGGGGCCCTTTTCCCCATGGAAAATGGTTGGATTCTACATGGTAAATTCCAATAATTGATATAATGTTTTTTCTAGTTCCCAACAGTCACGTAATGTAGTGTCTTAATAGTGTTCCCAATTAGTTCCACCAAACAATAGTCCAAAAGATGATTTTAATGCAGAATTTCTCTAATATAATCCTCTCTAGGATTCCAATGCACTGATATATGATTTATTTCTAATAATAAAAATGCTTAATTTCCAATTACCATTAGAAAAAGTTTAGAAATAAAAATATTATCTTCAAAAACCAAATTTAACATATTAAGAAAACATTATGTGAAAATGTATTTTTTGAATTATTTATAAAAAATTAAAAAACATATGATTATCATAATAAAATCCAGCCTATGTTCATCCAATAAACTCAAAAACCAAAGATCATGTTTGATAAAAGTACCTGTCCACCAATGGAAACTCAAATATAGAATAATAAGTGGTCACAATAGGCACCCCACCACACTTACTACATGACTTCTAATAGTTTTATTTTTCTATCTACAATAGACCATGAACCAAACCAACAGAATATCATCACACTATTCTAGATAGTTAATCCCCATTATCAATTTTTTTTACAAACATACCCTTGTCAAAATATAATTCACCCAATAGATACAACCATAATATGTATATCAATTAAAAAAACATGTCCCATGAATTACAAAATAGAAAAAATAACAATATTTTATTTTTTGGTAGAATGTTGTATTTCTAGTGTTCATAAAATGATAATAATAACTGATAAAATTCTAAACTAATACATGATAATCCCAAATCCATGTAACCATGTTACCTTCAATCCTTACTAATCTCACCCCGCAAGAATGAGATGAAAATTAAGAGAAGTTACAGAACTACATTGAACCCTTCCCTTAATAAGAGTCTTGAAATACAAATTCTACAAAATCCCAATGAAAAAATTAGGGTCTCAGAAAAAGACCCAATAGTAAACCTCTCTCTATATGTGTGTGTGTGTCTAGAGCCATGAACCCTTTAATTAAACATAAAAACAAAAAAAATTAGAAATAAATATTAAATAAAATTTATTCTTTAATAAAATCATCGTTTGGTATCTTTATAACAATTTAAAATTATTTTAGGCTATAAACAAGAAAATTTCCTTAATAAAATTATATAATAATATGAATAATTTCCCATATAGATTCTAATATATATATATATATATGTGAGAATAGAAACATTTGAAAATAAAATCACACATAAATCCTAGAAAATGTAGGGCTTATCCTATTGAAATTCCCTCTAGGACATTATTATGAACAAAAGACAAACATTATTTGAATCCGAACAATACAAATTCCTTCCAAAATATTTTGATAACTATTATGTAACCCCAAGTCATTCCATAAACACAAATGTTTTATAAGCCAATATGTAGACACACCCATGTTTCCAAGAGTTAAATTTATTTCAAACACATTAAATTAAATATGCTAACATTTACAATACTGAATAAAATAGTTTTTTTAAAGAAAACCCATTTTAAAACTACATATAAGAACATGATATAATTCTATGAATAAATTAGTAAAATCAAACCAATGTAAATATATAGTAATATAAATCCATTCAAGTGTAAAAACCATTGAATAGTTACAACTACTTTAAAAATGAAGTGAAACCATTTTTTAGAACTATTTTTTTGGAAACATGGAGATCTTATATTGAAAATCAATGATCTATAAGAAACATCCCCAATTGCCCAAAAAACTTTATATATCTATAAAACACATCCCAATCAGGTTCCATTGAAACAATGACAAGACAAATCAAGAAACGATCTAATAATAAGATAAAAAACAAAATAAAAATGGAATATACAATGATGATCTCCACCATAAATCTGGGGATCTCTTCCTGTATGTAAGGGGAGAAACAACTAGAGAATTGAGAATGATTTTTTCGATCATAATGGAGATTTTTATGTTATAATATATAAAAAAATAAATTGAAAATTGGAAGAATCCATCTATTTTCTATTTGGAATGAGGTCCTTGTTAGGATACATGGTATAATAAAACATAATCCAACCATCAGTGGAATCTATCCCTGTAAAAAAGAGGCATAATATTACCTTCAAAGATATAAATTGTTTTAAAATAATTCTCATTCTAAAAAAAAAACTCAATAGAAGAACTAATATAGTTGAAAATTTTTCTTAGAACACCACATTAGGGGATAACCATTTAAAAACCATAAAATTAGAAATGAATTCTCATAGTTCTATACCACATGGTTATCACATTGTTACTACGAACCAGCTAACTATATTATTCATCTGGCAAGTTTTCTCCAAAAACCATTTTTCCAACCTCTATCTCCCAGAATCATAAAAAATTACCTAATGGATAATCCAAAATCAAACTATTGAATCGATTTTCTCAATAATTTTTTCATTAATCAAGCACTTATATAATAATTGATGCTTTTAATAGAATATAGTAACCAATTTAATTATTTATAAATACCCCTCATAACATACAGTGGCCAATTAGTACTAGTTATTTTCAATTATTTTAAATGTGGATGGAATTTTTAACTTTCTATCTTTAGTCCAAGCAGAACTTAATTTGAGATATCATTTGGGTGGAAAACTTTTTGACAAGATTACATCTACATATAATATAATGGTAGATATATTAGTATTTTTTTCCACCATCATTTTTCTAGTTTTTTTGTATCTAGTAATAATAGTGGAAAGAACATTTTTACATGAATCATTTTCTACAAAATGGGATACCTACATCCATGAGCCTTGATTGGGTGAATTTATCATAACATAGCACATCAGGGCCATCCTAGACAACTATAAGCTGAGTGAGACATCCCAATCCAACATCAAATAGTCTAGGTACTTTGAAAAGTGTAGATTAGGCATAATACTAAAATAAAATGACTTTTTTGTCAATATATACACATGAATAAAACTAGAATCAGGAAAAATTTATGAGAAATAATATATCCGTAAAAATTTGTAGTGAAAAAAACAAGAGAAAAAACTCATGGAATGCATCATAGTATCATAGTGTTGTGAATAAACTACAAAATGAAACAATAAATGCACATCCAGAAATGAGGTCCAATACTAACAATAGTTTGAAATATGAAATTAATGAAGAGATACCAGTTCCCAATATCCATAGATGACCATAAAATATAGTTTTCTCCATTAGGTACATCATTGTTCATATGAAACCATGTACACCAATATCACCTCAAATCATCCTATCATCCAGTTATGACACAAAAAATGTAGGAAAATCCCATGTAGCGGTCATTATATACATACCCAATAGGATTCACTGATAATAAAAAAAGGATATGTATAAATATAAAATTTTCATCTTAAACCAAAAAAATGGGGTAAATGGAAACTAGAATGATATGATAAAAAGATAAAAACAAGCATGATTGGATGGTATATCTATATTCACATCCCAACCGAGGATGATGAGTTTTCATTCATCTCCAAAAATAATATCTCAAAATCCTAAAAAGATGAATCATAAAACTAAAAATCGAAGTGAAGGGCCAACACCTCACTAATGCACTTCATATAAGAGTTGGAATTGTCTCCGATGGAGGTCCCACTCCCCCATAGAGCTCAAATACAGTGGTACCATTCCATAGATTGAAGTCCCAATCCCTATGCAGAAATGGTTCGTACTGACTTTACCTATGAAATGAGGAAGGGGGACCATATCTCAGTGTAATATGGAGTTTCAGACCCTATAAAAATCCAATGACAACATTCAATTTTTTTCTCTAACTACGAATTGTGAAAAGAAGTGTCCCATAGACAACACCTAATTTAATTTATCTGATGAAAAAATGGCTACCAATGGACCCTTTATGAAGAACACCTCACGGTAGGCTACTCATGGGCCCAAATACCATTCTTGAAGATGGATATACACAAGGTGGATGATTTATAAACAATTTCATAGCATATATTGGATATACATGATTCGTATATGGTATACATGGATTGTATGATTAAAATGGTTATTCACATTCCTTCTAGCCTATTTCTATGTACTTAGGCCCATTAACATGTACTATGGTCATGCTCATGTGAAATGGTTTTGTCCGAGAATAGTGAAAATGTTTTAGTACTTTTTTGTGCCCTTGTACTCTGGTCATGCTCATGTACATAGCCAAGTCTATTCTTGTGTACTCTTGGGGTAAACAATAAGCTTCCAACACTGAGTCAAACAGTGGGTATAGTTCATAAATGGGTGATTATATTCAGTTACTACTGATACCCTAGCATCATTTTCGAAGGGACTATAAGTTAGGTGTCACAAGACTACATGCCTTGTGTGATGATTTTTTTGGAAACTAACAAACTCTTCACGTGTATCACAAACACCTCTACAGCTGTAGGATCTTCCATAAAAATCACTAGTAGAATATGAAATAGGGTTGAAAATGGATGATTAATCTCTAGTGTGAAGATTGTATCCACCCAAACCAAATGTAGTTCATGGAAATCACACCATGTCATTATATCACTTCTATTTTGGAGGGTGACACATAATCGGGCATCCAATCAATGTCTCCAACATCCACATCTGGCATCACATAACAATTCATTAAAAAATCAACAATATCAATATCATTAAAGTATCTGTAATGAATTTGGGAACCCAATCACACTCAAATCTAATATGAAAATGTCGAATCACAACACCAAGAGTCGACAATTAGAAACACAATGAAATGTGGGAGATAATAATAAGATCCAAGTAAGGAAAAAAAATTTGGAAGGAGTAATCCAATTTAATGATTACATAATATAGATCATGGGTGAAATCAAGGACACATTTGATACAAACCAAAGGAGGAAAAATTATTTTTGAAATTAGTCTCATGTATGCAACACCAATCATTAGAATGTAAGATGATTATAAAATCCATGATTACAAATAATCTGAAGTGTATAAGTCCATGAAATAACATACCCTACCTCAATTTTGGATTCATAATATATGAATGATTATTATGTAAAATTATCATTGGTGGAATTAAGGATATTTATTGTTGAAGTTGAATCCACTTAAAAATTATCTCGACATAGCATTATATTTTTATTGGTCAATGGCTCTCCTCATGGGCGAATGTGATCTCCCTGGGTTATGTGGCTAACCCTATAGTTTTATAATAATGGGGATTACAGATAGGTTGATAATGGTTTGGGTTAATTTAATAGATTTTATTAATGTAATTATTTAATCACATAATTAACCCTTCATTAGTCACCACTAACAAAACTAAAAAGACCAATTATTTTTATGTCAGGCATATGAGAAACCTTGAATTCGCAAAACAACATGGTCTTCGATTTACCATCTAATTTAAAAATAAATGGGATATACATTTCTTCCAATAAGATACATATATGTTATTTAATATCATTTATTATTTAAAATATATTATTTTCGGGGTCCTACAACATCCAAACAGAGCATTGGCTCATAAGAAAAATCCATAGGAATATATATAATGATTCAAAGGATTAAAAAAACCAAATTCATTACAATATACCTGATTTTAAGGAATGTTTCTCAATAATCTATAATATTATAAAAAATGTGGGGTTACGAAGTACACAACTGGATCTCATGCTCCCATGAGAACTACCTCACTCTCCCATGATTCTGAAGAATAAAAATGTAAGAAATAGTCCATCCATGTAGGATTGTCTTATGCACAGCCTTGATTATAGATCAATACTATAAAAATGTGTATCCTTCCATAATCTCATACTCTCTCTCATAAAAAATGTGCATCAAACCACACATTAATATCCTCATCTACGGAACATGAAAGATTTCGAGCACTCATTCCATCATTATGGGAATATCCAAGTGGATAAAAAACTCTCTAATCCTTTAAAGGATATATAATGTCCCAATAAACCTTATGGATAGATGGAATCACTTTCAATATATACAAAATACAAATTCATAGGAGAGTATCAAAAAAACACATTCTACCTACCTGAACTCTAATGGTATGTGACTTAATACATAATATATTACTTTCATCTATGGTATATGTTGTACCTCTCGTTCCCCTCGTTGTATGATTTTCATGATCAGAATCACCTTATTATTTGTCTAATATTGTTTGAAGTGTTTCTGAATGATAGGCACAAGGTTGCCAAGAAGTTGGCCCAAGAATGGACATCAAGTGGACTGAAATTCAGTCCACCGGCCAACCGGTGTGATAGAACCGGCCAGCCGGGGGACCTGGTAGAGGCATTGCCCACTGCCAGGTTCCACCGGTCAGCCGGTGGCTCTGTCACCGGCCCGCCGGTGCAACCCAGACCAATGGGCCAGCTACTGTCACCCCACCGGCCAGCCGGTGGCTCCTCCACCGGTCAGCCGGTGGAGCCTGGACCAAAATTCTTCTCCTCTGCCAAGGCACCGGCCAGCCGGTGGAGCTGTACCGGCCAGCCGGTAGCCCAGTCAAACTAGCCGTTGGCTTTGACCAGTCAACTCCCATTTGGCCTCCAACGGCTCCGAGGCCCTTTACAACGGCTCCGAAGACTCCCCAAGGGTTCCATGCCTATAAATAAAGGCCAAGGAAGCCCCGGACACTTACCCGGATCATATACCAAGCCAACGGACATATTTTGTATCAATTGGCCAACCTCCGGCGGACTTCCTTCAAGGAACCCATCTTACTCCAACAACTTCCACATCCAAGGAGCTCCTTCAAAGAAGCTTGGAAGCGGCCTTCAACATCTCCAATCAATCAAAGGCGCCCAAGACTTCCTTAAATACGGTTTTTCTTGTTTATCTATTTTGAGCTTAATTTGGGTTTGTGTCTACAAACCACTCTATTTCTCATCCCCTCTTTCTTTTGGGTTTCACATCACCATTAAGGTGTGAAAAGGTTGTCAAGCTTTCCTTTAAATAGCTTGAGACATAGGTGAGCTATCCTTCACCTGTAAGAAGGATAGTGGGTTCTTGCTAAACCATTAAAAGCAAGTGGGTTCTTGCTCAACCATCAAAAGCAAGCTGTAATAGGTCCTAGTGCTACCTCAACGCCTAGTGGGTTTCTTTCTAAAACCATTGAAAAGCAAGCGGTAGGAATCTATCAACGGTTTAGTTGGGAGCGGAGACGTAGGCTGGGTTTTGGCCGAACTCTGTTAACAATTTCTTGTGTGATTGCCTCTTTATTTCCGCTGCACCTTTAACTTTGATTTTAATTTGTTAATCATTTTTTAAAAGGCAATTCACCCCCCCTCTTGCCATCCTTCCCGTTTTTCTCCAGCCAACAATTGGTATCAAAGGGAGGTTTTGAATAATTCCCTAACCGGTTTCAAATTAAAGATTTTTTTTGATGGCATCTACCTCTTTTTCCCCCGAGGGTTACTCAATGGATCGGGCTCCATTTTTTGATGGGACCGACTATAATTATTGGAAAACCCGCATGACCACTTTTTTAAGAAGCATAGGATATCCTATTTACAAAATTGTCATGCAAGGTTATTCTTTGTCTTCCCCCGACGAATCCAAATGGACCCCCGCCGATATTAAGAATTTTGAGCTTGATGGCAAAGCCATGAATGCTCTTCATTGCGGGTTAGATAGAAATGAATTTAATCGTGTATCCACTTGCACCACTTCACATGAAATTTGGAAACTATTGGAAGTGACCCATGAGGGCACTAACAAAGTTAAGGATACTCGGTTAGACATGTATAGACAAGATTTTGAAAGCTTTTCAATGCATCCACATGAATCTATTTCCGATATGTTTACACGCTTTACTGACGTGTGCAATGGTAGAAAATCTCTTGGTGATGTTGTTTCAGCTGAAACCATGGTGAAGAAGATCTTATGGGTCCTTCCGAGCTCATGGGCACCTAAAGTGACGGCAATCCAAGAAGCTAAGGATGTCAAAAACATGCCGGTCGAGGAGCTCAATGGATCCCTAATGACCTACGAGATCACGATGAGGAGGCAAGCTCAAAAGGAGGGCACACCAATCAAGACAGCAAAGAACATTGCCCTCAAGGTACAAAAAGAAGTAAGCTCCTCCTCATCATCCTCATCTTCCTCATCTACTTCATCTTCAAGAGGCGACTCGGAAATGGAGAATCTCGCCCGCCAAATGCACAAGTTTATGAAGAAGCACAAGAAGAAGAAATCCCGCAAGCACCGAAAGCAAGAACCAACCGAAAAATCCGAGCCCAAGGTGAAATGCAACGGGTGTGGCCAAAAAGGGCATTACAAGCCTGATTGCCCACTCAACAAAAAACGGGCCACGCAAAAGGAAAAAGGAAAGAAAAAGGTCCTCAAGGCGACGTGGAGTGACACCTCATCATCCTCCTCCTCCTCCTCCTCAAGCGACCAAGGTACAAAATGCCTAATGGCAAAACATGAGGTATCATCATCCTCTTCCTCTTCTTCCTCCTCTAGTTCTTCTAATTCTTTTAATCATTTATCATATGAAGAACTCCAACATGCTAGAGACCAATAAGAAAATGGTTTTCATGAGCTTTCTTCAAAATTTGTTTCTTTGAAAAAGAATTTCAAAAAACTTTCCTTCGAAAAAGAACAACTTCTCAAAGAGAAGGAGGAACTCTCCCTAAAAATCCAAAATTTCCCAAATGTTGATTCTTTGGAATCAAACATTAAGGACCTTAGGGAATCCCTAGCCAACTTCACCCAAGGTGAACAAAATTTGACCAAATTATTGGGTTCTCAATGGGTTTCTAGGACCACTCAAGGACTTGGCTATACCAACCAAGCGTCCTCCTCCCATGCACCCACTGTTTTTGTAAGGGGGAGCTCTAGTTATAAATTTTGCAATTATTGTAAAAAACCCGGGCACCTAATTTATGAATGTGATTGCAAAAATGCCCGGTACGGTCAACCCAAATCTATTTTTTATTTGGACGAGTTTTATAGGAGAAGACCCGCCATGAAAAAAATTTGGATTGAAAAATCCCTTTTGGCGAGTCTCTCCGGGCCAAAAATAGTTTCGTTTCCCCAATGATCTTTTGTTTTATTTAGGGGGAGAAATTTTCTTAAATTCAAAAATCTCTTTCGATTCATTTTTCATTTTAAATTCAATTTTGATTCAAAACTCTCAATTTCAAAATTTTCATTTGGTTTCAAATTTCAAATTTCAATTGGTTTTTGATTCAAAACTTTCAATTCAAACTGTTATTCAATTTTCATTCAAAACTTTCAATTCAAACTGTTATTCAATTTTTGATTCAAAACTTTCAATTCAACTTCCAAAAATTTCAATTGGTTTAAAATCTCTTCATTCCCTCAATCAAGTTTTATGCCCCGTGCTATTTTGATAATCACAAAGGGGGAGAAATTCTTGATTGATTGGGGGAGAATCCTTTTGATCATGCTTAGCATTTACTTTCCTTATCCTTTAAGCATGTCTTTCTTTTATGTGTTTTACTTTTATTGTTTTGGTGATTGTGATAATCAAAATAGGAGAGATTGTTGTACCTCTCGTTCCCCTCGTTGTTTGATTTTCATGATCACAATCACCTTATTATTTGTCTAATATTGTTTGAAGTGTTTTTGAATGATAGGCACAAGGTTGCCAAGAATTTGGCCCAAGAATGGACATCAAGTGGACTGAAATTCAGTCCACCGGCCAACCGGTGTGATAGCACCGGCCAGCCGGGGGACCTGGCAGAGGCATTGCCCACTGCCAGGTTCCACCGGTCAGCCGGTGGCTCTGTCACTGGCCAGCCGGTGCAACCCAGACCAATGGGCCAGCTACTGGCTCCCCACCGGCCAGCCGGTGGCTCCTCCACCGGTCAGCCGGTGGAGCCTGGACCAAAATTCTTCTCCTCTGCCAAGGCACCGGCCAGCCGGTAGAGCTGTACCGGCCAGCCGGTAGCCCAGTCAAACTAGCCATTGGCTTTGACCAGTCAACTCCCATTTGGCCTCCAACGGCTCCGAGGCCCTTTACAATGACTCCGAAGACTCCCCAAGGGTTCCATGCCTATAAATAAAGTCCAAGGAAGCCCCGGACACTTACCCGGATCATATACCAAGCCAACGGACATATTTTGTATCAATTGGCCAACCTCCGGCGGACTTCCTTCAAGGAACCCACCTTGCTCCAACAACTTCCACATCCAAGGAGCTCCTTCAAAGAAGCTTGGAAGCGGCCTTAAACATCTCCAATCAATCAAAGGCGCCCAAGACTTCCTTAAATACTGTTTTTCTTGTTTATCTATTTTGAGCTTAATTTGGGTTTGTGTCTACAAACCACTCTATTTCTCATCCCCTCTTTCTTTTGGGTTTCACATCACCATTAAGGTGTGAAAAGGTTGTCAAGCTTTCCTTTAAATAGCTTGAGACATAGGTGAGCTATCCTTCACCTGTAAGAAGGATAGTGGGTTCTTGCTAAACCATTAAAAGAAAGTGGGTTCTTGCTCAACCATCAAAAGCAAGCTGTAATAGGTCCTAGTGCTACCTCAAAGCCTAGTGGGTTTCTTGCTAAAACCATTGAAAAGAAAGCGGTAGGAATATCTCAACGGTTTAGTTGGGAGCAGAGACGTAGGCCGGGTTTTGGCCGAACTCCGTTAACAATTTCTTGTGTGATTGCCTCTTTATTTCCGCTGCACCTTTAACTTTGATTTTAATTTGTTAATCATTTTTTAAAAGGCAATTCACCCCCCTCTTGCCATCCTTCCCGTTTTTCTCCGGCCAACAGTATATCCTCATATGATCCTATATATTTGGAACATTCTCAATCAATGCATGCACCATCTCTAACTTAATAATGATTGTCTCCCAAATCACCATCTAGTAAATTGGTGGCCTTTAGGTTATCCCATATAAGCCCTTATGAGGTGACATGTTTATATGGGAGTGGAAAATATTATTGAATGAGAATACAACCATTAGAAATTGATCCACAAAAACAACTTAAATCCATCACATTGGATATTACTATACCCTCTAAAACCTGATCGACCAACACAGCTTTTTTTCATCTAGTTGTGGATGAAATTTTATATTCATTTTAGATGCGCCCTGAATGAATATGGGAAATCACTCCACAACAATGCATAAACATAATGTCATAGTTAGATATAATCATCATGGCTATCCCAAAAGGCATGAAAATGACTCCAACATTTTACATTTCAAAAATATCGATGAAAATCTTATATTGGATGTCAATAAAAATGTGCCTACATCGTCTTATGTTAAACAATAACCTAGAAACAAACATGACCATTAGATTTTTGAAAAATTACAAGAAAAAATCAATTGATATGTTCTCTAATCTTCATTTCATGATCTAAAATGATTGAGTCAAAACTTGTCGATCATGAAGTTCTACTATTACCTACTAACATCTAAAAACCTAAGAGAAAAACATATAGATATTACAACTCATTCATATCCACTATAAGTTTCATTGAAGGTTCTTATACTTATATTACACATTCATATATACAAGAAAGGGGGAGTATAAATCTAGCTCAACACCTCATTACATAGCATGATTGGAACTATTGTTCATCATTAGAAAAATAATATGCTCCCTGGATATATAAAATTCATCTGGAGAATCTGCTAATGATTCTTATTCATGAAAAACCCAACATTAGATATCTAAAAAATTATCATCTCACACATGATGAATAAGTAGAGGAGTAACTACTACTGAGTATAGTGATGTTTCACCCCACCCTTCAACCAAGGCCATATTCAATTAAGGAAACTACATAGATTTATCCTCCACCAATTTAGATAAGGATTCATATCATAAGAAATCTTCTACTGCATTTCCCTTCCATCATGTATAGAAAATCTCGAAGAAATAGTCCTATATGATAATAAAACAGAGCCTCTAACTTACAATGAGATATCTCTATGAGAATATGTACCTATGACACTAGTGGTCTAATTAAAAATTGAATTTATATCATATAATATAATACATTCACATTTTCATGGATAATAATACCAATTTCGGCTCCATGTTGTGGGTCAAAAAGTTATTCTCATGGGAAATGAACGACCTTGATTCAGAAGTGGTAACTATATTCCTCAATATCAATATGAAACTGATAATTGTTCTAATGGAATTTAGAACACCACACACTCAAATCCCTCCTCTTGTTTCCTCAAAAAATGAACTTCGTTCAACATCTACCTCATCTTTCCATAGGTTCACATATGATATTAAGTCTGAATGGATGACTTATATTTCTATATCAAATAAATCAATGGGGCTCACATCCTAATAAATTATATCATGGATCTCAAGTTTTACATTACCAAAAAATACATTTGTTATATGGAACACACAATTATGTGTCTCTCTATCATAATCTCCATCAATCTTTTTAGTATCCATAATTAATCAATTCTTAGAGATTACATGCCTTATAAATTGAAGACCAATGATACCAAAATGACACTTTGAGAGATAATAATAATGGTAGTGATCCCAAAGTATGTCTAGTACCATCCTCAGTTGTTTTTCATGCTTGTCCTCTGAGATAGAGTATATTATAATTTTATCCATTAAGAAAAACTTTGAATTAATCTATATATGGAGGTATGATATGGTTCATAAGATCTATGAACATGATGAGGGAATATGTCTCATTGAAAGGCACCCACATGATATATATAATTTCTATAGAGTAATTTGATGTTAATCATTGGAATATCATCCTCATGAAACCTTAACATCAAGTGCTCAGACCTGATATTGATCATTGAGAAAAAACTATCACCTTTATATAGAAAAAAGATGAAATAAACCCTTTGATATGTGTATTTTTATTCACCACTACCAGATACAAATGAATATAGTTAACATCAATCCCAAAACTCAATTCTTTATTTTCCAATAAAAATAATGGAGCTTCCACAGTGGAAACATTAGGTTTAATAAGACCATTATCTCAATGTTTTTCAAACTATACCATCATATCTGAGTTCTCATTAGGGGCCATATGTTATTTAATAGAATATATCGGCGATGTAACAGGCTGTGAGTTGATGATGAAGTAAATAAATATATTTGAAGGTAGACCCAATGAATTTTTTTTTATGAAATCCATATAATCATCTACCGCTACTCGAATTGGGATGCCTGGATTTCCCAATGTTCGAAGGGATAAAATCAAAAACTAAAAGGTGATAGGTTGCATCTTACTAATCCTAAGACCTACCCGTTCATCCATAATATCTATATTACAAATGGACAATAATATCAACTCATCTATATGAAGGTATATAACTCTCCTCCGATAAATGTATATCTAGGACTGAAATAAATAATATGATTTCATACCCACAATGAAATGCTAAGGTCACATCACAGTGACCAAAATATCCATGTGCAACTCTCCCTACAGAACACCAAGTAGCACCATTAATTGATTTTTGATTTATAAGAATATCCCCATGTATGAATGTCTACCCATATCGATTGGAAAAAAGACACAACTAGAATCCCTATCTCTTATGTAGGGATATGGATGTAAAACAATATCTCACATATAGGTCTACAAGTACTATTGGTGGATTAGGAAAATCATCGATAATAACATGAATCATCTCATGAGTAGATTGAACATATCCCTCCATATACAAAAACTTCAAGCACCCTCAACCTTTATAGCTCATATCCTAGCATGCGATAGTAGATTATAGAGGTGGAAATGTCTCGTAGGGTTCTCCATAATCAGTACCCCCCCCCCTATAGAGAACCACCAAATGCTCTATTATACCATCCTTGATGCGGGAAACCCGTACCACAATTGGGAGATAACTAATACTAAAACTACCTCAGTCATGGAGGTCCATCCACTATCTACCTGCCAACCACAAGCCATCATGTTAGGCAATCATGATCTTAGTGACTTCACCTGTCAAAAAAACAATCACACCTCTCCAACACAATTTGACCCTCTATGAAAATTTTATATTGTAGATCCACATGTATATGATTTTATATTTTGGGGGCCGTTACATTTATTACCATGATGACTAATGCCTTCAACCTATTATAAACGTATCTACACTATTATGTCCACACCCAACTTCCATTGATGAACATCCCTCTTCTAGGAAGTTCTCTATAACCAAAGACATCTATACAAATCCATCATAAGTGTGATTCAATAAGGATATTATACTATCATGGATGTATTATTGAAGCCACTACTAAAAATCCAGGATCTGAGGAATCCATGTCATACTATATCATGCGAGTAATTTTTAATGATAGGGAACATCATTGAATAATCCGAAATAGACGTATCCTCATATATTAGATCAAGAAGATCCTTAAAATGAAAATATCATAAGGTCAATTGGATTTTAATTTCATAAGATCTATAATTATTTATCAAACTGGGAGTGTCAATTCATTATGAGTATGGTTATTCATACTCTACCATCACAATGTGTCTCCTTGAAGAAGATTGATCGCATCCACACCCATATAATCAGTTGGTGTCTGAAAAAGCCTAAAAAATTGAACCACAAACTCAATCCAATCATCCACTACCTGAGGGGATGGATATATATTAACAATTATTGGTCTCTATCATAGGATTTTTTATAATGGGAGTGTCAATTCAATATGAAATCACATATTCAGACTCCTCCCACACAATGTGTTTTCATGAAGAAGACTGATCACATCGACACCTATATGATCTGTTGGTGTCTGAAAATGATTAAAAACATGGAACACCAACTCGATCCAATCATCCACTACCAAAGGGGTTGTATCTCTATGAAAAGATGGTGGTCTCTATCATAGGATGTCGTAAAATGTTATAAGCCCATTTGCATTTTCATCATATCTTACTCATGTTTTTTGGATACTTGACATGAAATCGATCCTCCACCTTGATCAAAAGGGAAATAACCTCATGTATAAGCACATAAACTATGTAAACACCACTAAACTAATCATTTTCAGGATCTTTTATTGTTAAATTAGATAAATATAATCATATAATCATCCTAAAATAAAATAACAAACATGGTGGTTTGAAAATCATATATTAGGAGAAAACTTCGGAAATGAATGAATTTTAAAATACAAAATACCATATGTTGCTTGTTAAACTATTTACCAACATCTTCAATCTCACTGAAATGTGTTTAAAATAAATTACTAAGTGTTATGGTGAATTGATGCATCATATGATGCACCAATAGTCAGTTTTTATGAACTAAAAATTGAACTCGAGACACTCCAACAATGTTTCCCAATGTTCAGAAACCAATCCTAAATAAATGGAAAAACTTAAACACTTACAAAGGGAAATAAAAAATTTGATACTTTTTTTTTCATAACCTATCCTATAGGGTCCATCATAGATGGTCATAAGTTGTATAAGACAATCCATGTCAACCACAAATAGGCTAGGGTTAAAGTAAAAAAATCGATTCAGGGTAACACTGAAAGGGAATTCCATAGAATACATAGATTTATATACTCATAAAACAAGATCCACACAACATTGTAGAGATACAATAAAATATATATCGTCTATAGTGTAGACTATGCGTTAAAAAACCTATTGGTAGGCATCAATGTGTAGTAGAGTTGTATAAAATTTATGATGGGGAAAATAGAATTCCTACAAGAAAGGATGTCTAAACAATAAAATAATATAAAATGGGATTATATAGAATATACCCTTACTCATACTATTGATGGTTGACTATAAAACATGGTAATCTCTAATTTCTACAACTATGATCTTCTGAAACGTGGTCCACCAAAATCACCGATGGTCTTCCATTCATCTTGGTTAGACACAAAATATGTTGGAAAAATTCATATATGTGTGAGTATATACATACCTATTGTAATTCCCCACAAAATAAAAATTACAGAATTTGAATGGTGAAACATTTATTCTGGCCAATAAGAATGTTAGTAAAAGGAAACTCAGCATATATACTTGTAATGAAACATAATAGACAGATAAAGGGGATCTCCATCTCCACAGATCAGCTATGAATGATGAATCAACCTAAAACTCCCAAATGTCAATATTCAATAGCTAAAACCATTAAAAATAAAATAATATTTAGTGTAGAGGTCCTGTATCTCACTAATTCACATCAAATATGAGAGAAAACTAATTCTAGTGAAGGACCGACTCCCCACAAGGCCATATAGATGAGGGGTACCACACATTAGATAGAGGACCCACTCCCTCAATCGTATAGTGGTAGTGAATTCAAATGCGTAAAGAGTATTGGGGGAATACGACCTGGTTTTATTGAACCCATTAAAAATCTAATGATCAAACATGATCTTTTTCACTAGATATGTGTTGTAGAAAAAAGTTACCAACTTGTAATACCTCCTGTAATTTCTCTGAATCTACAAGTAATTCTAACATGACATCCTATATAGAAAACCAATAAGAATGGGATATTCATGGGCCCAAATAAAATTCATGAAGAAGGATATATGAATGGTTGGTGTCTCATAAAAATATACATGACATATATAATGTACAAACTATGTTCCTCAGTTAGCAAAGTTATATTTGTGCCTTCTGGTCTCTAATCATGTACTTCATCATGTTCACATGTACTACAGTTGTTCCAATGTACACTATCCATTCCATGTTAACCTACCCATTTCTGAGTACATGGTTGTGAAATTTAACTATTCATCTGTGTTCTCTTATACTCATGTGGTACACATTGATAACCTAGCACTGAGTCACATGGGTTTTATGGGTTGTACATGGTGTGTGATATTTAATTCTACCTAAAACCCTATAAACCACATCAAGGGGGAATCATGGTGTGTGTTCTACGATTACCTATTTTGTGAGTTGGGATTTTCCATTTTCCAATGAACTCGTCATGCGTGTCTCATAGACTTTCATAACCATGATATATTTAACAAAATCTGCCTATAAAATTAAATATGTGGTCAACCATGCACAATCCCTCACAAATGGATATATATCATCCACTCAAATCATGTGTGGTTCATTCCTATCATACCATACCACTATATTTCCTCTCATTTCACAGTGTTTCAACACTTCTCATCTCCATGAATCCCCCATTAAATCATGATCCAATAAAAAAACACAAATATACAACTCATTTACAAATATTCCTTGAATTTGCTGGTTCAATTGTGATTAAATCTGACCCATTAATGTTGAAACATGACCTCATGGGATAGTAGAGAAGAACATGATTAAATGTGGTGGAAATCCCAGGAATGAATTGAAAACCAACATATTGTAGTGTAATGTGTTCCAATGACAACATAATAGGGATTAAGCATAAATTCATGGATGTGGATGATATAAACCCATGCGTTTAAGAATTTAATTTAAATGTTTTTTCGTGTAAAAAAGTAAAAATAAATAGAAATTAAAAGGAATTGAAATTTCATAAATAAAAGATAAATCAATGAATATAAATCCATGAAATAACATGACCTACTTTGAGTTTAGATCAATCATTGAAGAAGAATGGTTCCATTCTATTTTCATTTTTGTGATATATGTACTCTTTTGTTGAATACTAATCCCTATAAAAATGATCATTTCTCCATTATCCATTGTGTTTAATCAATGGCTATCCTAAAGGGATAGACTAATCTACTAGGGGTTTTTGAATAAACATGGGGATTATCTACAACATGTATTATAAATATGGGGGTTATAATTTTTGGCCAATTAAGTAAATTAAATAAATAAATAAATTATCCACCCTATTCACCTACCCATTACGACAACAAATCCAACAACCACACTAACTAATGTTATATCGTACTAAGATTAAACCCCACATTCTGGAAATAAAAATATTCAAGTATTTTCAATCTAAAATTTAATTCATTAGAATTAATATTAATTATAAAAATATTTTCACGTGTTCTTAAATATATATTATTATAATTAATATATAAATTATGGTGTCTATGACACCAAAAAAAGCACGGAATCCATGGAAAAATTTATATATATATAGAAATATATAATAGAAAAACCCAAATGAACCCAATTCAATAACCTATTCATGAAATATTTAATCCCTTCATTCCAATAACGTAAATATTTTTAATAGAACATTCTTATCATAATATGGTGTGGAAGAAACCTTTACCATAGTAGTATATGAATTCATAGCATGAGATATTTTAAAATTTCCTAATTTAACTTGATGATCAAGAAAGACAATATTTTTTATATTTAACCCATCCAATACTAATTTAATTATGTCATGACACTCTTTCATCATCATAAAAATTATTTCATAACTATATTTTTCTATATTATTTCAAAAATTTATCAAGATCCTTAATAATTTTGGTAATGATCTCCAATTTAGAATCACTATCACCAATAATATCTTTTTGAGTTTATTATATTCCATGGATCCTCCATTAATAAGGTTTACTTTAATCAACTATCTCATAAATTTCCATTTAAATGTTTTCAACACACATTGTTCCTTTTAAATTGAATAAAAATATGTTTTTCTCCTAGAATCCACATCATTGATTAGATTCATTGATATCTATAACTTCTCAATCATTGGTTTATCCATAACACAAGATATAATTTAATTCAGTTATATATCATCCCCTAGAACCATATCATACTCTAAAATATATGTGATAACCTCATCATGGATAATATTAAAATAAAAAGTAATTTAATAATTAAAATAACTATGTGATTCACTAAACACTCAACCATCAATGCATATACATGATTCTTATTGATAATAATTACCAAACTTTTTTTATTAATTTTAACTATATTTATTAACATGAATTAGGGTTGAATATTTATCCCATTTTTGGCCTATGTAAACTTTTTATCTTTTATTTATTATTTTTTTATGTTTCTGTCTCACACCACCATGATAGGACTGGAAACTAAATATTCAATATTGAAAATTTCAAAATCTTGAAATCTGTAATCATTAACTATTAATAACAAATTACATTAATAAAATTACATCTAATCATATGAAAACTATATTAGCTTTAATTCAACTAATTTAATATAGTGGATTCTATTGTCATGTAAAAAAGGGTTATAATTTTTTGGAATACTTTTCTCTAAAAAAATTTATAGTTTATTAACCCCCATTTTTTTAAACCTCTTTCTAAATAATTATTGATGGATGTACCTATGTTCTCTCAAACACCCAACATAATATGAAATTTGGAAAATAGTGAAGAGATTTTATGATGATTTATTTTTATGAGGAAAATCCTAAATGCAAGAATATACTCTTCATTAGGATAAGTTTTAGTCCAAGACTTATATCCTCAAATATTGAATTTTAGTGATTATAAAATATTGAGGATGAGTATCATCCATAATGTCATCATTCATATGGTGTGGGTAGAATCATAATTAACACATGGGTTTCATTATCATCCACTCCCATTGAAACCTAATAATAGTAGTTATCTTACATAAGACCTTATCTCTTCTTACATGAATCAATGTTATTGTAGTTGATCAATACAATCATACTTTTTCATCCATAAAAAAATTTAGAGAAGGTATTTAATACTTTCTAGATGTCATATAATCAACTATTGATAAATTATTCTTCAAAACCAACTCTCAAACTACAAGAATATATTTAGTAACAATACATGGATGTTATCCTTATTTTATTCAATACTCATTCCAACAATGAATAATGTGTATTGATAGAAGGATAATTTATGTAATATTAATCCTTTCTTCTATTCCTATATATAATAATATCAAATTAATTTGAGAGATTATTTTTATTTTACTCCTCTTATATACCAGATTCCAGGATATATGAATATTATATGGCATGCCTTATCCTACCTCTCATCATTTTCATCATTTTATGCTTCTTTAGAAATGAAAAAATTCTTCTCATTGATTATATTTATCCTCTAATTTATAATAGACACAATGTTAGTTTATTTTTTCATCATTTGATGAAAATAATATCTCACATATTATTGTATCATATTCAAAAAACATTCTTTTTCGACTCATAGAATATTCAAGATAGTAAGAATGCCATATAACATTACTTATATTATTCTTTACTTAATACATATTCACTAGACCATGTGAATGTTATCCCTAGTATGTTCTATGAATTTATTTTTTATAATTCCTTTTATTAATTAATCAAAACTATTATTTTATTATTTTTATCAACAAATTTATTTTTAAAATATATGAAATATATATGATGATGATAACATTTTACTTTCATAAAAAATTAATAGTATTTATTCTCTTAACATTGTTTTATAACCCCAAGTAATGATAATTCTATCTCTGATGCGATTTTTTATTCATCGCACACTAGAACCAAAGATAATTTTCAAAGCATATCTTTATAATCTATATCTCTACCATGATTGTCTCATAATCATGAAACATGTCATCGGATTTTCAATAATAAATGATATACTATAAAATTATTTAACAAGATTAAATATATTTCACATCCCAAAATATAATCACTATATATTATTAATCTTGTTTAATATTAATTTATACATTGGTAAGGGATATTTTAGATTTTCCTTTTGGAACAAAATTATCAGGTTTATCTTATAGAACAATATTTTTGACATTCATTAAAAGAATATCATTTTATTAAATTATAAAACTTATATATGAAATATAATTATGCACATAACACATATATGGGATTTAAATATCATATAAATATTTAATCAATATATTATCTTTTTCAAAAAGGCTTTGGAATTTTATTCATCTAGAATGATTTACAGTAAATATATTATGATTGAATACAAATTGTATACATAATAAAATTAAAATATTACCATTGTTATATATCTATTTGAGTGCTAAAAAATCATAGGTAGACAAATCACTCTAATAATATTCTATATTTAAAATCCCATGGTAGAATTAATTTCACAAATTTACATTTAACTCATACACAATATCTACATTATCTAAAATTTAAGAACACATTTTTTGATTTAATTAATATATAATTCAAGTGAATCTAATGAAGAACTTCATTGTTATAGTTTTTTTGAATTCCTAATCCATTATATTATCAATTATCTATAACATCAAAACATATAATATTTTAAAATTTCATTTATTATGTATCGGTTTACATATATTTCTAAAAGGTTGGTTCCGAACTATATAATTTTATCTAAAATCAATAATTTCCTAGATAGATTTAAATAATGTCAAATATTATTTAAACCACTGTATGACCACATTAATCATTCCAAAAAAATACGGAAAAAAATTAATTTATTCATAAAATAAGGATAATTTTACATAATTATTTCTATCATATTTAGATGAAATTCTTGTCATTATATAACAGATTCTTGATTATATCAATTCAATCCTCGACCACCAAAATTATATATAGATATATATTTAAACGTATTATTATCAACCCTTTATACAATGTAATTTCAGTATTTATTAAAATAAGCATAATTCATGACAATCCATGAATGGTTTCTAAATTTTACATCCAACATTGGTACATTTTAGTCATTCCTTTTACACTACCTGATCACACCACTTCCCTAATCTAGAATAGCCCACCTCACTAAATACCTACAACAACTATCTATTCAATATCATTTGATACCCATATTAGATATATCATCATACCTTCATCAAAACTATTCATCTTGGTATTATAGAACAATCACCCCAATCAAAAGACATATAATGGTTTCTTATTGAATTTTTTAGAAATAAGATTGTAAGACCCCTTGTATAGAAGAGTCATGGAATTTAAGAGAAATTTATAGTTTTTTTGTGATTGTTTAGTTTCAAGAATTGTGATTTATAATGGATTGATAGTACATTTAAAATCATAAATATATGTATTTGGATTGGGTTGGAGCATCAGTGTATTCGCATTGGGGTTCGGATGGTGTTATTGGAAAGAAACGTTATCAGGATTCTAAATGGATGTTGTTTTAAAACATTCTTGAGTTGAAGTTGGTTCCAAAATTTTAATGTTCGAGAAATAGGGAGTTCCATTATTCTAGAAAGGATCTCAATGAAATCATGTTTTTCAACTCATGATAGTGTATTTTAAATTATATTTTAAATTTTAATGTGGGGGGGGGGGACCCTCATTGTCTTTACTCAAATAGAAAAAACATAATAGGGGATGAGTGGTCAAGTACCTCCTCAATTCTTCACAATGGACTGGGGGTGTCTCATTGTATCTTTTGGGTGATGAATTTAGGTAATTCATTTCTTCCAATCATGGTTTCCCTAGAGACTATATATTTCATGTGAATTTATTTAGGATTATAGTTTCAATTCCTGTAAATCATATTGGAATCATAAAAAATTGAGGCTTCTCTTTCTCAAAATACCTTGAAGATAAAAGGTTATTGAATTTTTACATCGACACATGGTATTTTAGAAAAGGTACCTCACTCATTAGACTTACCAAAATTTCACCAAAATTAATTTTTTTCCTTTTAATTGATATTATTAATTGGTTATTTCGTGTATAAAATAAATGAGAGTGAATTGGGAGGGGAATGAACCTCATCGGCAACAATATCATCTTTATGGGTGGAACCATTGAAATTTTAGGATTTTTCCAATTTATGATTTATAATATAATTTCAAAAAATTAAAATGGTTAATATTTAATAATAATGTATTTATAATTAATGACTTTTCCAATTTGGATATGAGACATGGCCTTCCATATATAAGAAGTGGCCATATGAACATAGAGAGTATTGGGTAGAGATTTTTGGTGGTGATGAATATTTGATAATTACATGATTTCCTTATGTTCTCCCTTATACATAGCCTATGATAATATAATTTTTTTTTTCTAAAGTGTTATAATTTTTTTTCCACACAGGTAGATTGACCTTTATTAAAAAAATTTTTTCCTTAAAATAATTCTTTTATAGTGAATAACGTGTCTGGGACCATGATATATCATTGGTAATTAGCTTGATTGCCACAAAAAATGATAACTATGTTATATATGATATATATATTCCCTATGAAACATGGTCCCAAAGGGGGTAAAATAAATGAATGGAATTGAATGAGATTGAGTGGCTATAATGTAGGGTTCTTAAGACACCACTTGGAATAGGTTAGTTCCAAATTGAGATGGATGCAATAGGGAATGGACTTTTGGGATTTCTGAGAATACTTAGAGCTATTTGAAAGTCGATAGATATTTGGATGTCGAGAAAAACATTGAGGGAGCTCTCCTACCTCAAAAATATATGATTAACTTGATAGGATTACATAGTAGTGATTAATGGATGGGTTGTCTGTTTAGAAAAACATATACTAGTTTTTAAAGGGTATGGGCTTATGTAAACCTTAAATGCGAGGATTTTATAGGAGGCCATTAAGGCATCATTGAGAATTTGAAAATTCTAAATGATCTATTCCCATTAGTGATAGGAGTTATCCTAATAGATTTCAATTTGCTAAGGAAACCTGTAAATTGTTTATGTTCTATGATTAGAAAATGGGATCCTTTTTAGAACCCATTTCTTACATTAGAGTATGTCTTTCTACTTTCTTTTTATTTTTCTGTGGTTTTCTAGATAACAGGGAAGAAAATAGAAAATTATGGAAACTTCAAGGTTACACGCCATGTAGTTCCCAGAACACCCTCTATACTCTTTCCATGTGAGAAGGACATACATGGAATGTAGGTTTGTTGTTCAGATATAGATTTTTAACCAAGTACACATGGGTTAATTTTATTACACGTCGTATATTCTAGCCATGTATCAAGGATATACATGGCATGTGGGTTTACTGGCCAGTTAGAGGAGAAAAACTATGGACACACCGTGTATGGCCTCGAACACACTGTCTAGTTAGGTTGGAATGACCTGAGTGAAATTTTAGCAGTCTTAGGAACATTAAATTGATACACATAGAGTGTAATCATACACACATACACACCATTTTTTTCATTATAATGGGAAGCACCCTCATTTTAAGTTTATGGGAAGAACCCTCAACTAGTTTGAGTCTAGAGAAGCATCGGAGGATGAACCCCCTCTTGATTGTTTGTCTGAACCCTGTTTCACACACCATTTGATCCATTGGATACACCTTGGTATGACCTTGATTCCTCTTGAGACCCTAATAATGATTTCATTTCTTAACCGAGTTGTGGGGGTTTGAGTATTAATTATTGTTTTGTAGATCTACCATGTTTTAGAAATAATTAGAGGCTGATACCATTGGAAGATCATCATACTATTTTGAGGTAGGTGGTGCATACCTTGTTTTGTGTTTTCATGGAAATTTGGGTGGCACATCCTTTGGCACATCTTCTGGTGTTTTTTAGCAGGACCTATTTTATCATCTATTGTATATTGAATTAATTGTTATACCAAAGGGTTGCCTTTTGGGATACCCTATTGCCTATATTTCTTTAGCAAGGACAATCGAGAGGCTGACGATCATTGGAAAATTTTGGCCTGGGGTGAAAAATTTGTTCTAATTGGTTTGATTTGTTTTTAAACAGGTATTTATAACATGGTAAAGAATTATTAGGCTTGTTAGAGGCATTCAAAACCTTAGTGCTGCTATGTGATAGCCATTGGTCTAGTGCAATTCAAATTTTATATTGTTTTTCCCAATCATGTGATTAATTTAAATGTGATAAATATCTAATTTCAGAATTGAATATGTTTAAACCCTTGGGGTTGTGTTTGGAATGGCACAAACATTCTTGAGTAATGTTAGTAACATGTTGGTCTTGGTCCATATTACATGAGTGGTCTGAAAACATGATTGGGTGTCATGAATGTCAAATGAAGGCAATGTGACTTTCAGGATGGGCATGACACGATTTAATTTGACGGAAAGGTCATCAAATTTGAGAAACATGGTAGTAGGGAATTGAGGTGTCAGATATGTTGTGTCCTGGGTTTTTTATTTGGTGATTACCACTCACCTATGACTTGAGTCGTGTGCACATAAGTTGTCTTCATAATGAGGTGGTCTTGACCACTTTTTTGGGTAGAGGCCCCTGATAGTTTAAATTTAGGTACCATTGGTTTGGGTGTTCATACTGTAAGAAGGTGTGTGGAAGTGGAGGAGCCTTTGGTTGGTAGCCATTAGGCAATTGTGTTATGTGATTAAGGGAAGATATCACTATTTCATCTCGTTATTTATTTGAGGACATAAATCATTGTTTCTATGAGTATTATCTGTGGAAAAGCATCGATGTTCCTCCAGTGGTTGTTCTAGGGGTATACATGAGACTTCAAACATGGGTTATTATCATTTGGGTGTTCCATTAGAAAGTGGGTACTTGAGATACAAGGTGACTGGAGGCATGTGGTTCCATGTTATATGATTGAGATTCCATCATTGGCCGAAGTAGGCGAACATCCATGGTGGCTGCTGAGAACCAGTGGAAGTTGTGTTTATTTGTGCATTGTACTTTTTTCTTATTGATTGCTTAAACACTCATAATAAGTACACACCATTAGGTGGTATTCTACCGAGATTCATCTCACACCCTACATGGGCCCTTCAGGATGTGTGTATACTTTATCTATTTACGTGTTATAAAGATATCAGCATCCGGAGTTGGATCGTATTAGTAGTTTCATGGAGATTTCATATAGACCCTGAGGTCACGCCTAGATAGAGTTTACTTATTTTTATTTCGTTCCTCTATTATAATGCTTACTTGGTTTATTATAGCAACTGTTGGATAGCCACCGGCACCCTTTTTACATTGACATGTCTTGCCTGTTATGGTCACAGGCTTGGTTGTTAGTAGTTATAATAATTTTTTAGCATGCTATTATGTTTACTTTCTGTGAAACATGATTATATAGTTCTTCCATTATTTATTGGTATTTAATGTTCTTCTGCTATGCGGGTCTGGTTGGAGTCTTCTATGTTATTTATTTCTGCAACATGTTTTATTCTTATACTCGGATCAGTACCTTATTTTTCTCAAAGAGGATGTAGGCTCCCCATAATACCTATTTAAACCCTTGATTATAGTCAGTAGCGTTTTTCATTGGGGGAGGTGTGCCTAACATCAGTAACAACTGCCCTGTTTAGTATTGTTCGGGTGGCTATTCGGGTCAGGACATTACACTGTGGTATCAGTGAAGGTTTTTATTGATAGGGATTTAATGTAATATTTTCACTAAATAATAATGATATCAAGACTTCCTTTTATTTATTTTGGTTGTAATATTTTGGGTATAGTATACTAGTGATAAGTTGTTATTCTAACTTGGTTTCTTGCTTGTGCTTGTGTGCTTGCATCACCAGGTACGAGGGATGGATCAAGTTACCATGGGTGGTAATTGTTGTTTTTATATTTCATAGATAAATATTTATATTGTTTACACCATGGTGGATGACTTTGAATGTGATGTTATTGATTGTGGTATGTGACCCTTGACCCGGTGAGGTAAGGGAGAAATTGGACCTTGGCCCTGTATGGCAAGGTAGGCTTTCTTGGATTTTTGATAGGCACATTTTTTAGTTATTTCAATTTCATAACTGCATGTATTCTTTTTGAAGTGATAATACCAAGTGAATAAAATAAATTTCCATGCTATTAAAGTTTTTGAAATGTGAATTGTGAAATTCATTTTAGAATTTATTGATTATTTTAGAAAAATATGTCATTTATTAAATAATGTAAACTTTCATGTGGAATGAGATTTGGGCCTAGATTGTATAAGAGTAGGCATGTACTATGACTGTGGTTATTTTTATCACCAGGATTGGGCATTATTGACATCGGATTGAGGTATTATGACTGTCAGGATTGGGTGACCCAATCGTCGGTTTGAGGCAACAATGGTTGTTGGGATGGGTATCACCCAAGCTACTTCGGATACTTGGCTCTGTTGTCGGTTGGTAAAGAGTCTATGAGGCGAGGATTCCATGGGGAATGATTTTAATGGGGTATAGTAAGGGTAGTTGTTATGAGAAGCCTCTTTACTGCTCTCCTTATATACATTATATATATATATATTATTGTTATATATGAGGGATGTCTGACCATTTATAGTATTCAGTGGGTTCCTCCTAGATGGATTTATGGAACATCAGGCGGGTGATGGTACAATTCACAGGAGCACGATGAGGTTTAGAAACCTATGGGATAGGTATTGAATGAGTAGTAGGTACATGCATAGGGGTAGGATCAACTTCAGGATCTAGTGTTGGTAGGGAAGTTTATGGGTTTGGCAGTGTTTGGGTCGTGGCTCGACCAGCAGCTCTGATCTATCCCGGTAAGTTTTTTTGAAGGGGATCAACAGAGCCGTGTAGGGTACAGATCCTTCTATAAATTATCTAGTGAGGGAGATCTAGTAGTAGAACCCACCAATTTCCCAGGGTGAGGGTGGTCCACCAGTAGCTGAAAATAGTACAGAGAGCAAGTAGATGATCTTTGAGCAGCTTAAGACACCTCTAGGGTGGAGGGTTTACCTAGTAACATACATATTGAGAGGACCAGCGAAGCGTCAGAGGGATGTGTAGGTACAGGCTTTCAAAAATGAATGACTATAACAGAATTAATTCGAAGATAAGTTTTTTGAGAACTTTTCCCTAGATACACTGAGGACAGAGAGAGCTCAGGAGTTCATGAGCCTCCAACAGGGTGACATATACATCATGGACTATGCAACTACCTTCACTGACCTATATTACTTTACACCATGTATGGAAAGCGATCAAACCTTGAGGGTGATGTGCTTTGAAGAAAGATTATGAAACTCCATTAAGGTGTAAGTAAACATATTCAGTTTGAACATGTTCTTGAATGTGGTGATCAACACTCTCATAACTGATGTCAACTTGACAGAAAAATCCCATTGGATCTTGTCAGCAATTTTAGGTGATGGTTATGATATCAAGAAGCAAGGTCAGGTTGTGTTACAAAATCGCAGTTAGGCCTCAGACTTAGCTAATCCATCTCATGATAGTTCAATAGTGGTTTTCATTCAGTGTGGGAATCCAGGGAATATCCGGACACAGTGTAATTGGCCTCCAAAGGAGTTCCAGACTTGTGGATTGGTCAGACATCCAGAGTGGTTTTGCAGGCATCCCTCTTAGACAGTTGGCAGGCAGGGTCCAGGACAGACGATGGCATCTGAGGTCGATTCCGGATAGGCACAAGGTGAGGGTATATGAGGCTCAAATACACGCAGATGACATGTTAGATATGGAAGGACTGAGATGAGGGGTCAGTGGCCGGTGCTTGGAGTAGCACCATAGGGAGGTCAGGCATTAGGCTATCATTATTCATGATAGCTACTTTTTGTGGAGCTACCAGAGGATGAGAAAGCTTGTGAGGTGATTACGGTCAGAGGTACACCATATTAATAACCATTATTTGGTTGTTTTCATTTATTCTTGGCCTGTTGAGGCATTTCCATTTTGAGTGAATGAGGTGTACATGATTTATTTGGCCTGACGAGACACTGGTCAGTGGGATTGGAACCAATTTGAGTGTGTGATATATATTTATATGTATGAGATTCATGGAATCATGACATTGAGAATGGAAATTACTTGAGGAGCTATGGGAATTTGGGAATTGAGGATGCATGATACATGAGGTGCATGAAACCCAGTTTTTTTTGATAATACATGGATGTTGGACCTTGTGGAGGGAGACCCCGATGCCGTGCGGGATAAATTTTGGTTTTGGGAATGATAAGGGAACACCTGATGAGGTTCATGTGTGACGAGGTGTCATAGGAGGACCATGAGTCCTAAAATAGGTCGTTGAACCTTTGTTTGATATTATTTTGGGCTATATTCATCTATAGTTATCTTCACCACCCTTGGAAGGAAAAATAAGGGACAAATTTATTTATGGCGGGATGTTTGTAAGAACCTGGTTCTTACATTAAGGTTTTATTTTCTTTTATTTTCTTCTGTTTTTCAGTTTTTTTGAGATAACAAGTGAAAAATTGGGAAGTTCTAGAAATTTCATTGTTATGTGCTCTATACTTCCTAGTACACACCATGTACCCTTTCCTTAAGAGAAGGCCATACATGGTGTGTCAGCGTGTTGGCCGAATAGGTACGTTTAAACAAGTACACATAGTGTACTCTTAGTACATTCTTGGAGGTCTAGGCATGTATGGGGGATATACACAGAGTATGGGTATGTTAGAGATTTAGAGGGTACAAACTAAGGACACGTCATGTACGACCTCGTACCCGCCTTGTTGTCTGGTTGACGCATCGATGGAAAAATTTTAGTTGTCTTTTGAATAGTAAAATGATACACATAAAGTGTACTCATATATACATGATATGTATTTATTTATTTTTTAAATGGGAAGAATCCTTGTTTTATGTTTCAGGGTAGAACCCTCACCCGGTTTGATCAAGGTGCAGTTCCAGAGGAAAAACCCCTCCCGATGGTCTGTTTGAACCCTGTTTCACACACCGTTTGATCAATTAGAACCCCATGGTAAGGTCTTGATTCTTGTTGATCCCTTAATCTTGATTTCTATTCTGAAATGAGTTAGAGGGGTTTGAGAATTAATTCAATTTTTGTAGATCTATCTTGATTTAGAGAATATTAGAGGCTGATACTTGAGGAGGATCATCATACTAGTTTGAGTTAGGTGGTGAATTCCATGTTTTATGTTTTCATGGATATTTGTGGGAATGGAAATTTGAAAATCATTGAGTGTTTTTGAGTGGGACTAGTTTTATCAACTATTGAATATTTTATTAATTATTAGACACATGGAGTCCTTTTGGGAATACCCTATTTCGTATATTTGATGAGCAAGGTCGGGAGAGAAGCTGATTCACATTGGGACATTTTGGACCGAGGTTCTGAAATGGTTATAATTGGTCTTATTTGTATTTAAACTAGTATGTTTAACTTTTTAAATCATGATTTGGATTTTTAGAGGCATTCAAGACCATAGTGATGATATGTGATAGTCGTTGGGCTAGTGAAATTCAAAAGTTTTAATTTTTTTCTAGTAAATATGATTTTTTGAAATGTGATAAATATGTAATTTCAGAATTTTATATATTGGAACACTTGGGGTTGTGATGGGCGTGGCCTAGATATTGTTGAGTGATTTTGATCACAGGTTGGGCTTGGCCCAGACTACTTGAGTCGTTTGACCATTGGATTGGGGGTCATAGACATTGGATTGGGGTAGTGTGAATGTTAGTTCGGGAATAGCCTGGGTTACATAGATGTCAAGGCCATCAGATTTGAGAAACATGGTCATAGGGACATGAGGTGTCAGAGATGTTGTGGCTTGGGTTATATATTTGGTGATTACCTCTCACCCGTGAATTTAGTCGTGGACACATATGTTGATTCTACGATGTGGTGGTATTGACAACTCGTGTGGGTAGAGGTCCCTAATAGGTGTTGTTTTGGTACTATTGGTTTGGTGGTTTTCTCCATAGGAATCTATGTGTAGGGAGAAGAGAGTTATGTTGGTATAGATGATGCTACTGGGTTATGAGATTGAAGGAAGATATCACTATTTCCTATAGTTATTTATTTAAGGATAGAAATCACTATTCCTCCTCGTATTTTTTTAGGAAAATCATCGTTGTTTCCCCAGTGGTTGTGCCGTGGGAAAAAATGAGCTTTAAAGCATCATTAACTATCATTTGGGCATTTCATTAGGATGTCGGTACCTGAGAGATGAAGAGATATGAGGCATGTGGTTCTGGGTCATATGATTGGGTTTCCAATGTTCAAAAATGTAGGTGACACTCCATGCTGGCTGCTGAGCACCAGTGGAAGTTGTGTTTATTTGTGCATATTACTATTTACTCAGTTCATAAATAAACAATCATACTAGGTATGCACCATTTGGTGGTATCATACTGATATACATATCACACCCTACATAGGCCCTTCGGGATGCGTGTAAACCTTATGGATTTTTGTGCATGAAAGAGATCAGCTTCAAGAGTTGGATCATATTAGCTTTTTCAAGAAGATTTAGTATGAACCATGAGGTCCTTCCTAGGTGGAGTATACTTGTTTTTTTTTCATTCCTATATCATCATGCTTACCTTTTTTATTGTAGCTACTATTGGTAAGCCATTGGTGCCTTTTTTATCATTGACTTGTCTGACATGTTATTGATGCATGCTTGGTTTTTAGTAGTTACAAGGGATGTTCAACATGTTGTTCTTTTTACATTCTGTGACACATTATTATATATTTGTTCTTCTGTTTATTGGTATTGAATGTGTTTTCGTAATGTGGGTCTGGTTCGAGTCTTCTAAGTCATTTAATTCCAATGCATGTTTCATTCTTATACACGGACCAGTACATAATTTTCCTCTGAGAGGGTATACCATCCCCACTATACCTGTTTAATCCCCCGCTTCTAGTTTCCAGCCATTGGTGTTCGGAAAGGGGAATCTAATGTCAGTAACAATTGGCCCGTTTAGCACTATTCGGGTGGATGTTATGGTCAGGACATTACAAAACTCGTGTGTACCCCCAAAAACATGTTTGACCTAATTGAATTGTGTATATGGAAATTGTTTTTGAGTATTCCAAGTGTTTCCTTAGAACATGAATCAATTATTTCATTATAATACAACTATAACGATTACAAATTGAGAAGTTGGGGTACTAACCTCTGTTAAGTATAAAAAGTTTTGGTACTCAACCAAACCTTATCTGGTGCATATCATGATATTTCACTAGTGGGATCTACTATACCGATGAGTTATATATATATATATATGGTCAGGGGTGATTATTATAACTATTATATTTTTTATAAACCATATGAATTATATATATCATATGATTACATCCTAGGAATCTTAATTAGTCCTGATGACTATGAAATTATTAGGATTACCTCTCAAGGATTGGAAATTATGTTTGCTTACTAATGAACACTAATGATTTTCTCCTCAGGTTTGGAGAAGATTCATGATGGATTTGGAAAATATACTAATTTATCACGAGGTTTTGAAATGATATATTTTGACATTGATCATATAGGGCTTCCTATAGGGGATCTACTTGCAACCAACTACTATTAAATTTCTTAGACATGATCCTTTCATATAGTATTTATGTCCTTTATTGGGTGGATGTTTATGACAATTCAAAGGATATGAAATTTATGACTACTAAAATATCAATATTGGTCATTGTAATAGTTTTAACATTTTTTTTATGTTCTTAGAGATAATTTGTAATTTTCTAAGAAGATTTGGGTCAATCTTGAGTACCATGGAAGAACCAAGCGGTCTATAGTGGTTACTAATTAATGTTTCTATAACACTATTTTTTAGAGTATCACATATATAATGTACTTATGAGATATGAATTGGAATGTGTTGGTGGTTCTCTACTATTTTTTACTATCACCCTCATGAAGAATTCATGGTTATTTGGTACCCAATAAGACACATTGGGTTAATGTTCAGGTTGGGAATAGGCCAAGGGATTTATGATCGAGATGGTTTTCTCGGATAGGATTATTTTTTTGGATTAGGTGAGACATGGGGAGGTAGTTAATAAACTTGTATATTTATTTAATTTTTTTCATTTGCTATATACAGATCACCTAGGGGAAACCACTTAGTTTGTGTTACTTTTTTCTTTGATATTATTTTATAATTCCTAATTATTATGTTTATTTCTTCCAGGTAATCTAAAAGATATTATTGTAGATGATGATTTGTGTATTTTATTTCTAATTATCAAATATTAAATGGGTGTTGTGGAATAACTCTTTTTAATTAAATTACATTTCATTACATGGTACAAAATAGAGTATCTTTTCATGTTTAGCTCAATGGAAGAAAGATACACAAAACATGAAAACCAAAAACATTCTTCAAAAACCACTTGAAATACATATTCATGGGTTTAATAAAGGTTAATTTTACCAGATCATATATACAGGGGAGAAACATTAATGGAAAGGGGTGAGTGTGATTCCTATTATGGGAATAAACAAGATAATCATATAACATGAGATCTTGAGAATTATTAATAAGAAGATAAGACAAAACAATAATACATGATCAAGAGGCACATAAAAATAATAAAAAATGACTCCGAACATAGAAACGTGCCTAAAACATTTAAATGAGGCATTCATATGAATATCACTATGTTTTATCACCATGGTGTCATAAATGAAAACTATCATGGTTTTTCACCAAAGTATATTAAAACATGTCATCTCTAGAGATTAAATTCATTACCCATTCTATAAGAGGTATATCAATTCACACCCATAATATGTATTAATTTCATATGGGATACATAAATAGAAATAAAAATTTGAACTAATAACCCATGGAGGATAAATAATGAGTTAATTATCAAAATATTCATATAAAAAAGTTTTTAAAGACATTATCATTACATAATTCAAAACCAATGAAAGTAATTTAGGGTTCCATATATTCAAATCATATAATAAAAATTTTATTTTAAATATTTTTTAATATCCATTTAAAATAATATAATTTTAGGTATTCAAAAAATTGAAATGATAATTTCCAACGTAAAAGTGGAAATTTTGAGAAGAAAATTCGGCCCCATGAAAAGTTTAAAACATGGATTAAAAATGTGTAAAATTAGTGTGATTAAATCTACCTCATTCATAAAATACTCATTTCATAGTAAATAGGTAATATATAGTGTAAAAATAACATATATTTTCAATTAAAAGTCAAACCACATAAAAGAGAACTTGATTGGAAAAGAGAAGTGATGATTTCCATTACCTTGAAGAGTTGTTCCTAAAACATGATTATAGAACCATATCAGATTTATGAAACCTTTAGGGAATCTATGAGTGGATAAATCACAATAAATTATTGTTGGATCGATTGGGAGTGGAAGAAAATGGATAAATGGGTGGGTATTTATATGAGAAGTGGAGGAATTGTTTATTAATATCCAAATATATGTCTTGGAAAACTAGGTTGTGGAAAATGAAAAAATATAGTCTTACCCAAGAATTTTTATCATTGTTTTTATAATCTGGGTCACATTTTAGGCTATTTTAATAAAAAAATTACTAAAAATAATTTTTAAATTCTTCTTTAAGTTTGGAAATGTGATGATCCCACAATGTAATTTTGTATAGAATCAAAATATTTTTTACAGACTTGGGAAGGTCACTAATAGTTTTCAAAATTAAATAAATAAATTAAAATAACCAATATTTATAAAATAAAATGATTTAGGTCAGGGATTGTTCTTAATTAATTATCGAATCATTATGACATATATATGATGACATAATATATAATGACACCCTAAATCATTATTCTTTAATTTTCATGGAAAAATAATGCATTTTTTAAAAATATAATAAATTCAACAAAGCCTCATTTCATTGTGATGAATTCAATTTTTTTATTTAATTTGAAAAATTATCTTAACATGATAATTTTAACATTTAATTAAAAAATATTTATTTATTTAAAAATAGCAGTTCTTTAGGCATAATAATTTTTTTAAAACATATAAAAATTTTCATAGGACTTTATAAATTTGTTTTATCTTTTATTATCAAAATAAATGTGTTTTAAAAGAACATTTACTTAAAAAAAATCTATTCAAAATACCTTGGTTTATTATAATAATTGAATGTATTTTTTAGGAAAATAAAATTAATTTTTTTGGTTTCCAAAAGTCAAATTATCAAATTCATATCAAATAACAATTAATTTTATTAATAAAAAATATTCTTAAGAGAAAATTTATGAATAAAAAACATATTTATATAATGTAATATATACTAAGGTCTTTATATGTATCCCCTAATTCCACCATCAAATTCACTATGGGTATTGTGTACAATAGTTGTAGTTTCATGGGATGGCACAGCTAATATAATAGGAGTGTTAATTTCAATTAAATTTTACTTCTCCCGTAAGATATTTCATTCATGATTCACTTATTGAATCACATATTGGTCTTGGTCAACAGAAAACCCAAGTGATTCTTCCACCCTCCCATGTTAATACAAATCAGCTTCCAACGAAAGGAATCTTCTGGTTGAGGCCATCGATTCTCCTTTCGGTATTAATTATCTATTTTCATTAGTACTTATAATCAGTATTTATAAAACCAAAATTATCAACAACTTGAATATATTATAATGTTCATATTGAACAATGTTCTTATGTACTATTAATCATATAATTAATGAATACCAATATTCACATTCTCCATTATCCCATATAAATGCTACTTCATTACTTCACTCAAAAATAACTACAATTATTCTTAAGGTTAGAGTATGGTTATCATAAGATGATTATGGTTTACTAATAGTATTTTTTATTATTATATATTTTCCAATGGGATAGATTATTCTATTACATTAGGGAGATCAATACGTTCCTATTTTTTATTTTAAATATTATGTTTTTTGTCCGAATGTAATGTTTAGCATTTTAATTGGTTTCATAGAAAACTAATTTTATGATCATTGATTAATATATAGAATTTTATTGGATATGATTTATTTTATACATTTATTTTATTATAAAATATTTAAAAAACATCTATTTAGGTAGAAAATATCATTTTACAAATTTTGGTCATTACATTCATTCCCCTCTTAAGAAATTTTACCCCTGAAATTTCAACTTATTTTTATAGTTGAGAAAATTTTATATGTTTTCAATCTCATTGGCTACTCTTGATCCCACATTATTTCTTCATATTTATTGTTCCTCCAAAACAAATTTTAAATGTAGGTTGTATTTCTATATAGATTTTTTTTTTCAATGATCCATGATCCCCACCAGCTACTCATCATAAGAGACGTTATGTTCTAGCTATACTACCTCTAGATTCAGTACATGTGAAGGATGATGTATATACTTCTTCAAGAGAGAAACATGGAATACATCATGAACATGAGATATATTTTTTGGAAGTAATAACTTATAGTCCACTTCTAATATTAAATAATGTATTTAAATGGGGTCAATGTACGTAGGGTTAAGATTCCCTTTCATTCAAAATCACATGAATCTTTTCCATTGTGACAATAAAAAGAAATTTTCCCCAATATCAAACTCTATTTCCCATAAATGTTTTGAAACATATCTATTCAGAAAACTCTAAAATATTTTATATGTTGTTGGATGGAATGAACATTTTATTTCATCTCTTGAACAATATTGGTTGTAAGAAACATCCTCTCACCTACTTCATCATAATAAGTAGGTGTTATATATGACACTACATATATAGTTTCATATGGTTCAGTTTGAAAAAATGAGAGAAAAATATTGTTTTGTGAAAACTGTAATAATGGATGGTGTTGATGAAATCCATCATTAAATTTAATTAGGCATTCTTTTAGCATTTCCTAAAGTATATGAATAGTCCTTTCAGATTGGCCATCATTTTGGGAGTGATAGGCTGTACTAAAATTTAAGTCCATATTCATATTTTGCTGGATTGTTCTCCAGAAAATAGATTTGAACATTAGAAAATGATGAGAAATGATAGAATTAGAACCCTAGAAAATGTAACACATCCTTTAGATATATCCTGGAAAACTAGTCAAGAGAGAAATATTGTATAATAGTGATGAAATGGGTAGTCATGGTGAGATGATCCACTATAACCCATATCATATTGTTTCTATGGGATGTTCATGGGATACCAGTGATGAAGTCCATTGTCATATTGTCCCACTTACATGTTTGTAAGGTTAGTGGTTTTAGTACACCATTATGAATTTGTGTATCTACATTCACTTGATGACATACCTAGCTGCATGAACTTTAGTCATCAGTCTAACTTTCCATATTATCCACCAATAATGATCATGAAGGTCCGTATATATGTTAGTTCATATATGATTTTTATAGAATATAGAACTATTGGATTTATCTATCAAAAACATTATCATCACTAGGATAAATGAGAATCATATCCTTGTATGAAATTTCAGTATAGATTCTTGGGAAATATTTAACTGAGGAAACATCTTATTCTTTATAGCATCCAAATTCTTTTGGAATAAAGGATCTTCTCTATGAGTTTTCTTGATCTTCCTTTGTATTTATGGTTGATAAATCATTTTTTATAGGGTTAATTTTGTTTAACATTCTCATTTTTAAATGATATTTAAATCACAAATTTGAAAAATAAATTGCGACTAATTTATTGTGAAAATTCAATTTTTCAATAAATGTGTTTATTATGACTTTTAAAAAAGTAAAATCCTTGTTTAAAAGTTTGCAATATTCTATGGAATATTTTTGGAGTTGATCCAACACGAGATTACGAGGCCAATAGAGCCCTGATGATAATACAATAAAAATATTAATTGTATTTTATTTATACACGTGCATGTTTTTTCCTAAAAATATGTAACTCCCAACTGGTATATCGTATGAAAAAAATGAGACCACCGTTAGGTCCATAATGTTGGGTTTGACCTATGATTGTTATAAATTCTATGCTTGTGATGTGTTCTACAAAGTCGCATGCGATAATACCAATTTATATTTAATTATTTTAATATTTCATTTTTAAAATAATAAATATTTAAAATCTCTAAAATTAGTGAATCAAATGAGAAATATGAGACCACCATTAGGTCTGAGTTTCTGGGTTTACCCTATGATGTGTATAACATTTATGAGCATTGAATGTTTGGTCAGATCGCATGCAAGGACATGATATTTTGAATATAATATTTTGTTGTACTTAAAAATAACAATAATAACTTTATTATTATTGTTATTAATTTTGGGGATAAAAAAATAAAACTCTATATGTGAAATAAATATTTTTTTAATTTCTAGAAAAAAAATTATTGGTTGTGATAGATAAAGTCTAGTGTGTGTGATTGTTAATTATTTCATTACCATTTTTAGAATTTAATGGATGTTATAATTACAATATATTAATGATGATAATATTAATTATTATAAATAAACAAAAAAGAATATTTAATATTATTTTATTAAATTTTATTAGTTTTTAATAGATGTTTTTATTTAAATTTTTATTTTGGTAATAATGGATTAGATTTAACAAGGATACTAAAATAATTTTGTTATTATTATTATTATTAAATTTGGAAAATAATATTAGTGTGGGTATATGTAAATAATATGTATTTATATATGGGATATATATATATATATATGTACACATGTGGGGGAATATATATACATATGTACTTAAGGTTGTGTGTGTGCTTATATAACATGTATATACATGGGTTTTATATATCTTTATATATATATGTGTGGGTATATATTTATTTATATATATGTGTATGTGTGATTGTGTTCATGTGTGAGTGTATACAAGTATATGAGGGTATGAATATGTGTATTTATATGGGTCTATATGTGTGTATATATATATGGATTGTTTTTAACATATTTATTTTTTTTATTTAATTAACGATTAAATTTATTTAAGTAGATGAAGAATAAAATAGAATAAATTTCCAAATAGGTGTTATTAGTGGTGAGTTACTATTATTATGAAAGATAAAAAAATAAATATTTTATTAATAAATGATGGAATGGAATTAATGAATGAAAATTTAAAAAAAATGAATCAAGGGAATTGGGGTGGAGGATATGAGTATTACGGGTTGGATATTTCCATAAATCTCAAGCCTTCCATCTCCCTCTCAATTCTAATCTCTCCTATATTATTTTATTTTATTTTATTTTATTTTTTCCTTGATTAACTCATTAATATTTTCTCTGATATTGAACATATTTACACACCCTTAGTGTAATTAAGAATGTCTCCACAATAAAAATTTTAGACATATTTTTTATGAAAGAAATGAGCTATTGTTGGTGCCGTTATACTCAAAACTAAACCTTCTTAATCAATCATCATTTCATATAAGGTTTTAAGTCCATAAAGTTTTTTCATATTTTATATGGGTAATTAATAATATTTTTTGTGTGCATTAATATTCATCTAAATCTCTTAAAATTATAGCATTTTATTTATGAGTTTGACATGACTGTTTCATATGATGTTGATTTTCTATATTATATACATGTTTTAGGCACTGTTTGTCTCTATATTTTGTGAAAGTGATTCCGTATTGAATACCCCCTTATGATAATTATGTGTGAAATATTGATCAATAGGTACATGGGTTATCTATACCAAGGCATGTGTAAGACCTATTTGGTGACACTACCATATATTGGGGAAATATAAGCCTCTTCATTTGTCAGCACTCAGCAGAAATCACAGGTAAAGCCTCACCATTGTCAACGATAGATTAATGTGTTTATAAATGTGACATTTATCAGTACTAAAAAAGAACAGATAGTGGTAATACCTTAATCAACACATTTTTAGCGACAATAGATAATTTCTTTGTTAGAGATGTTATGTCAAAATTCCTATTCGGACATTCCCATTAATTTTTTTAGAAATCACAGATATTATTTTTAATTGAATTCGTTTTTTTTACTTTTTATCATTACAATTTAAATACTATGTATGATAAAAATTGTACACACTTATTAATACACCAAAATTATCAGTTCTACCTATTTTAATGATTTTCATATTGAGGATGAATATGGAATTTCATTGTACTTAATTTTTCTTTATACTCATTTTTTATTGAAATTATTAGATAAATTGTGTTGACTGTCTTTCTAAACAATATCGTACCCATTTACGATTCAATCTTGTATTCTAGAAATTCATTTCAAACACACATTGTCAAAACCGTAAAATAGTTTAATATTAAACAGAATACTACATAATCAAAATGATATTGTATATTTTTGTTAATATTCTTATGAAAATTATGTCATTGTATCAATTACAATATGGCTGTTGGAGTGCCAACAGTCCATGTCCCTCTAAGTATTAAGGATGAAATTCGACCGTCAAACATAAAATATGACAATTGGGATGAATGAAATAAATATTATGTCATTTGGATGAACATATTACTATTGAAACTTTTGAACAATTAGAGACACTCTTTTAGAGTTCTATCAAAATAATGCATTGTGAGAAAAATCTAATGTCTACATATTGTGAATAGTTTGTACCTAATACTTGTATCTTCAAGGAGTTTTTTTTTCTTCATATGATATTGATCAATTCTGAATACGATCGATGGATTTCATGGATATGCATATAGAATGTTGTTGATATTTATTATATCGAGCGCCTCCAAGGCTAGGAAGATAGAGGTGCGGATTGCCATCTTAATCAAGGGATGCCTGGGATAGGCAGACATACTAACAGCAATCATCAAATCGAGGGCTTATCCTGGTTTGGTTAAGACAGACTTGGATGAATTTATAAATCAAGGGAAATCTATCCTTGTTGAAAGGATAAATTTATCTTTGGGTTAAAAGTGTTACATTCTTCTATATTTACATTTTATTGTAATATACAACAAATGGTTTTACATATTTATCTTTTTATTCTTTATTTTTATCTTAATCTTTCTGATTATGAAAACTCATTAATGCTCTGATTTCAATTTATATTTAATAAAGTAATAGTGATAATTTTAATACCCAATACAATTCTGTATGATTTATGATTGAATTTATTGTATTATTTTTTTATCATCACAACCATTGTAATTACGATCTAATACACACTCACTCTAACCAGACAGTTACTTATATGAATACAATTAGGTTCAGTTATGACTTGTTAAATACATTATCATATTCAATATGATTAAAATATTTAACAAACCCCAGGCCATTCATATTATTTTTTAATACAATAAGAGGACTGGTGAATTGGATTAGTTTAAATCTTTTTAATCATATATCCTTTTATGGGATAAAAATGAAATTTATTAAACACCAAATTCACCCTCGTCTTGTATTGTCCCATTAATATTAATCTTTCGATACAAAAATTGGCATCACTGGTGCTTTCCCATTATCATATATTTTCTTACATAACTTTTTCAGTTATTTCTTTTTATTCTATAAACATTATATTATTAATAAATACTACACTAATATATGGATTGCAAAAGTTTTTGTTTAGAATGATTGATGGAATCAATGTCAGATCCATTGAAAATTTTAATCCTAAAATACCTCATATTTTAGATTGAAATGACCATGAATAATGAAGAGATAGAATAATGATATTTTCTATCAATAATGTTGTTGATTATTTTTTAATTGTTACTGGAGATTACAAGATACCTAGTAAGGAAGTTAGAACATTTACTAACGACGAAAAGAAGGTATATCAACTTCACAATATGGTATTAAATACATTATTTTTTCAATAAATTAGAATATATATATACAGATACCATCTTGTAATAAATGAAAAAATATAAAGAGGATGTTATAAATTACACAAAACATCTAATGTTATTGAGACTAGAAGAGCCATGCGTAGAGAAAATCATCATAGTAATGTTTTTTCATATGGATAACCTATAACTAATGTTTAATAAAGATTATTGAATATTGTAAATATCATATAATCTATGGGAGAGAAATGTTGAGATAATAAGATTCATAAAGATAAGATTATAGATATCATTCCCAGTGAATGGATATAAAATTGAACCGCAATTGATGAATCAAATAATGTCATAACTGTAACTCTTGATGAGATTTTTTGAACTCTATTACAACATGATAAAAGAATAAAGATAGATTTAAAAAAATGAAAAGAAGACGAATGGATGTGACTCTTTTACTTTTACAACAAATAAAAAAAGATACAAGAATCATGAGATTGTTGTTAATTCAAAAATGACAAAGAAAGTGGTTGTTCAATCAGACTCAAGTGAATATGAACAATCAGAGAATGAGTTAACCAATCTTCCTAAATGAATGAACAATATTATTTTCAAGAATAATTTCCAATAAATATATATATATATATATAATAGAATGGATAAAAAGTATAAGAGAGAATCTGAAGTCACATGTTACGATTTCGATAGCGATGGAAATATTAGACATGATTTCTCTAAGCTAAAAACAAAGGACATAAAATATAGACATTCATAAAAGGAATTAGGGAAGATATTATTAGACTAAGGGAATGAATTTTTTGAGAGAAAATGATTCTTGGAGTGAATGTGGGGAAGAATCATCTAATGAATCTTAATAGAATTAATCTTCTGGAAAAAATAATACTAGCCTCATTTCCAGAATGCCTACTGAAAATAAATGTTTCATGGATAAGGTAAAATTACTAAATCCTTTGATATAAAATATTTAATATCATATTATCCGGATGAATAATATTCTAAATCCTCAATTGAAGAATCTTCTTCAGTAAGAGATATTTATTTACATTTTTTATTTAAGTTTATAGTTTTTCTATGTTTCATGAAAATGAAAATAGATATATATAAAAACATGAAAAAAATAAATCTATAATCAATGTATTAACAAAATAAGTATCATATCACTATAATGATCATAGTAAAAAGTATTTCAAAAAATATATATTACAAGAAAAAAACATTGAGGACATAAATTCTAAAAATGATAAACTTTCTATCGATCATGAAAATGTGGTATTTAAGAAAAAAGTTTCAGATACAAAATCTATTTCTAAAACTAATACTGATGAGGATAAAAATTTATTTATTAGTTTAAAATCATTTATATTTTCCCATAGTAAACTTGTATCAAAAATTACTTTTTGTAAAGATGAATTTGATAAAATGTACAAATTAATTCAACCTAAAATGAATAATTCTAGAATTGGTTATTTTCAGTAAAAAAACTATTTTTAGTAATAACAATTTTGTTCCCAAAAGTTCCTCATTCTGCACTAAATGTCAAATAGGTGGATATTGGAAAAAAATATTATTTAAACGAAATAAAATCCTTAGGATTTCATAAAATTTATTTTCCTAAATAGATGTGGATTCCTATGATTTTATTTTCATGAAATTCTGGATCCAAGAATGTTTGGATTCAGAAAATCACATTATTTTAGTTTTAGGAAAATAATAGAAGTACCAACAACAATACAAGGTACATGGATTGTGGATATTCCCTACATATGATTGGAATTGAAAAATTCATTGAAGATATTATCAAGATAAAAGGTAGAAAGTTAAATTTTAGAGATAATGCTCATGGTGTGGTTGTTAGTATAGGTAACATTATTCTTATTACAAAACATTGAAATTCAAATTTTATGTTTTTTAATGGTCTTATGTAAAAACATATAAGAATTATTCAATTATCTGATGTAGGATAACTTTTTATTTTTACGAATGATAAATTCTTATTATAAATTTCTATGGATGAATTCATTTTTTCTTACCATCAGCATGAGAATGTTTATACACATAACTTATAAAACCATATGAGCTAAGACACACCTTGAATTAGTGAAATAAAAGACCAATCATGGATATTAAATAGAATTATATGACAATGTAAACATAGGATCTTATTTAAACTATCTAATAACGAACTTGTTAAGGATCCACCGAATATTATATTTGATTCCTAAAAAATATGTGACCCTTTTAAATGTGGAAAGAAACATAAACAGAGCATTAAATCAATTAATAAAGTCTCAACTAATTATTAATAACTATTAGTGATCATGGATCTATTTGTTACTACAGAAAATATAATTATTAGAAAAAAATATTACATATTTATTTTTGTTAATGATTATACAAAATTTACATGGGTGTATTTTCTTACAACAAAATATGAAGACTTTTCTTATTTTGAAATTTTTTTAACCAATGATAAAAATGAGAAAAAACTTCAATTGATAATTATACAAAGTGATCACGGTGGATAATTTGAAAATTTGGATTCTGAAACTTTTCATAGAAGGAAATGAATTACTCATAAATTCAAAACATCATGAACACCTCAGAAAAATGGTGTTATTGAATTGAGAAACTGAATTCTTCAAGAGATAATAAGAACCATATCAGGTGAATACTCAATTGATATAACTTTTTGGGAAGAAGCGGTCAACACGTCATTATATACTATAAATTTACTATTAATAAATCTATTTCATAATAAAACAACTTATGAGTTTTGTACAAGCCCATAAATAAAGTCTTATACTTTAGAGTTTTTGGATGAAAAGTATTCTTTTAGAATAGGAAAGATAATATACATATGCTTCCACAAAAATATGATTAATGTATTTCTATAGGCTATTCCACTAACATGAAAGCTTATAGTGTTTTCAATAAAAATACTTGTACTATTAAGGAATCAATATATGTTAAATTTGATGAAACTGATCCTTTTGTTTTTAAACTACCTAAACATACATCTTCTAAATTTTTTAAAAATTGATTATCAACCTTGGATAGAAGACTCTTCTAGTAATGAGAAAAATAAAAAATTATGAATTATTCAATTAAAAATTGTTGATAAACTAGGTTAGTGATCGATTTTTACCAAAACTGAGTTACTAGTCTCTAAGAAATCATCCCAGTGATAATATCATCGATGATGTAAATCAACTAGTTAGTACAAGAAGTAATTTAGGAAATGTAGTAGAGAATCTATTATTTTATTCCCAATTCGATACCAAAAGTCATATTGATGCTTTAGTTAATAATGATTGGATTAATTATATTCAAGATGAACTAAATTAATTGGAATGGAATAAATTTTGAATCATAGTTGAAAGAGCTAATGAAAACTCCATAACTAGATTAAAATGGATTTTCAGAAACAAACGTGTTGAAAATGGAATCACAATAAGAAATAAATAAGTATTAGTTTCTAATTTCTATAATCATCTATATGGAATAGAATACGATGAAACCTATGCTACAATGTATGTATATGAATCAATTCCAATTCAATTAGCCTTTGTAGCATTTGTCAAATTAAATTTTTTTGAAATGGGAATGAAGGGTTATTTCCTTAATGGATATGGTCAAGAAAAAATTTTCTTAGAATAAAATCCTATTATTGAAGTCACAAAATGTCCTAAAAATGTTTTCAATCATACCAAAGCATTAAATGGACTTAAACCATATCCTAATGTTTGGTATGATAGTCTCATAAAATTTTAGTTACAAGACAATTATGTTAAGGTAATTTTTGATCCAAATATTTTCATAAAGAAGGATAATAAATATGTTTTTATTGTTCAAATTAATGTTTATGAAATTATATTCAAATTAACTCAGAAATCCTTAACTGATTCCTTTGTGAATATTATGAAATATGAGTTTGAAATGACTATAATTTGTGAGCAAACATTTTTTAAGTGATTTAATTTTTTCAAAAAACTAGAGGGAACCTAGATATATCAGCATAAGTATATTAAAGATCATATTGAAATGATTTAATATGAAAACACTTATAGTATAAGTACTCTAATAAGTACCTAAAATTCCCTTGATCTTGATTAATCTAGACAAACAGTGGATCAAAATACATTCAGAGATATGATAGGAAGTCTAATATACATAACACATAGTCAAAAAGATATAATAATTTTAGTATTATTATCTGAAAGATATCAAGAAAATCAAAAATAATCCCATTTATAAGAAATTAAAACAATTATTCTCTATTTAAGGTGAACTATAGAATAAAGGCTTTGTTATTATATGTTAATGATTTTGAAATAAGAATCTTTTTAGATCCTAAATTTGGTCTTTGTAGAATGGATAGAAATATTACCTAAGGAAATTTTCATTTTTTAGGAAAATCATTAAATTCTTTGTCCTGTAAAAAACAACACATAGTATAACTTTACACTGCTGAAGAAGAAAATGTTGCAGTTGGATATTGTTGTGCTCATGTGTTGTGGATGCAACACACACTAAAAAATTATGTAATGAGTTTTACTAAAACTCAAATATTATGTGATAACAGTAGTTATATTTTGTTTTGTAAAAACCCCACACATTAATCCCATACAAAACACAAAGATATTAGGTATCACATTAAAATGGATAAAAAAGGAGATATCAATTTACAATTCATCAGAATGAAAGAAATACTACATGATATTATTAAAAAACTATTATATTAAGATAGATTTGAGTACATTAAATCGAAGATAGGAATAATCAATATCAAGTAATCATTTATATCCACTTCTTGATGAACCATCCCCATACATTAAGATACTGATTTCCAAAGGGGTAGTACATATGTCTAGTTTCATGTTTTTAATCAGTTTCATGTTTTTAATCATTTTCTTATATTTAATCGGTTTCATGATTTTAATTGGCTTCATATCTATAATCAGTTACATGTTTTAAAATGGTTTCATGTTTTTATTGATTTCATGTTTTATCGGATCTCTGTTATATTAGTTATACTCTTGTACCGAAAAATTCTCAATTGTAATCTGGTTATATTTCATCATACAAGAAATTTCAATCATATCATAATTGTACTTTATTATATATGATTTCATAGATTTCAAAAGAACAATATAATGAAACCAATACATTTATCTTGAAACTCTGAACTGTAAATTTTTTGAAAAAACACTTTCTATTACATTTCAAATTTCAGGCATTTAAAATATCTCACTTTATTTTAAATACTTATCAGATTCATCTGAAATATGATAATTCTTTTCTGAAACCTCAAGTGTTCAAAATCATTCTCAACTGTTGGATCTTTTTTATCTAAAATAAGATGTAAAATAGAAACAGTCGAATTCTCCAAAATTATAAAAAGGGACCCCTTAATGTCCCTCATTGAAAATTTATGTTCTAGTGGACAAGTTCCACCACTCTTCAAATTGGTGAGATCGATAGTTCTCATACCCAGATTTTTCCATCAAAACCATGTCTTAATCCTCGGTGACTTCTCTAAATGAAATGGCACCAAAAGAATCATCACTAAAAGTCTTCTCAAAGATGAAGTTATTTCATGGAAGATTGCTCACCATGGAATTCTATGATAATTATGAGTATTATCTAAATAGAATTATTCATTTTCAAATATGGGAGTAATTTTTTGTGTACAAATTGAAATCTCATAATCCTATTATTCTGAAAGAGGTTATTAATTTCTATGATACTGTGAAATTTGATGAAGAATATTCAAGAGTATATTTTCGAGTCTTTGATAGTGAAATCTCTATACCAGCATGGTCAGAATCCTATTTTCTAATTGTTCCATCAGGAAAGAGAAACATTTTTCACATCCCATAAATTACGAAAGTAAAGGGGATCATTTATAAAAGAAGATCTAAAAAATATCTGTTTGAGATTCATGAGAAAAAAAAATGAGTAATACTCGTATGTAAGCTGATAATAAGATTATTAACCTCTTGATACAAGGTTTTTAATACCAATGATGGTAGATTAATAAACTCTTAAATTTTCATATATATTTAACCTGGAATATCATTCGAATACGATGATGATTAACCAGATGGGTTATATATTCAATAATATCAGAAATCTCAAATCTCGGGTAATCAAATCAAAGTTTATTATATTCCCAGCTATTCTTAGTCAAATCATTTATGAAAGTATAATTTTTTTCAAAATTACTATAAAGTAAATAATAAATAATTTAAGAGTTTTCTGAATAAGGGATGATATGATATAAAGAATGAAACTTCTTTTTGATTCATATTTGAAAATGATCATCAAAGACCCGAATATCTCAAAAGAACTGACTAGTAGAAGTCCAAAAATTCCAAAACAATAGAGGATGATTGTTTCATAATAAAAAAAGAATGAAAATTCATATTTTGTTTTGAAAGATAAAATGTAATGATTTTATTATGAAGGAACTATAGTTATGTTGAGAGTATAACATAATGAATGAAGAAAGGGAGATCCCCAGTTAGGTCCAAATCCCATAGAATACCTAACAGAAAAAATTCTCGCTGACGAAATTCATAAATCAAAAGAAATGAAAAATAAATAGAAGAAGAGAATGGAAAGTATATTTGTCGTTGATTCTTTGATCGAAACCATTCAAAAATCCAAAGCTGGAATTAGTAAAAGGTAATAGATCCCAAAAGAAAAAGTCATTACCTATACTCATTTAATTTCTGATTTTGATATAATAAATTTTTTTAAAGAACAAGAGGAATTTTTGATATGTTAGATAGATGAATATATTGATACATAATAAGTTAAAAGTGGAGAGAAGGAGATTTAATATAAAAAAATAATGCGGAAGAAGAAAAATAAATAAATGAATAATATTATACCATACAATACCAATCCAAACATAAGAATAAAATTCAAGTAAATTTCCCCCCTAAGAGTCCCATCCATGTTAAAAGATGATTAGAAAATAGAATAAAACAGATTGATTCATTTTTCAGATGAAGAAGAAAAAATTAGCCCGATGAACATGAGAATCAAAACATAGAGGATGTAAAAGTAGAAATACATTAAAGTGATCAACCATACAATAAGTATGACAGTGATTCTAATCAAGATATTGAAATAAAAGGAGTAAAATATATTGAACATGAATTAAGATGGATATGAAATAAAATTCCCTATTTTTCGGAACATGATAAAAAAATTAACATTCTTTCAGATATCCAAAATGAAAGAACAGACACAGATAATTGTTTGATGGAATGATTTATAATACTCAATGATATATTAAAAGTGTTTGAATAAAGTTATGAGGAATATAATAATACTATAAATAATAATTTCTTGTGGTCACATTATATTTATGGGATTATAAATCATCATAACGATATGATTGAAGTTATAAGGAGTCTGAAAAATATACTCACAGTGGACATTAACAAGATAGTGAATAAAATGATAATGTGAAATATTTTGAAAATCCCAGCTCCTTAAAAGATACTCACTCAGAATAGTTTTTGAAACTCATGATCAAATTATCATATATAAATAATTAAAAATTTTACTGAAAAACGAGTTTAAATCCTAGAAATAGTAAGAAGACTACTATTTAAAATGTATCAAGATTAAGAGTAAAAGATAAAATAATCTCTCCAGGTTCGAGAATAGAATTTAAATGCTAATGAAAAAAATCATCCAGATTAGGAAGATAAGCTTTAGGCTTAGGAAGCTCTAATTTGGACTTTTGAAGAAAATCTTGTTTAGCAAAGAAAATCAATTCGGAATCAATATCAATTTTTTATCAGTTTTAGAGAAAATTTTCCACTATTACAAAGAATAAATGAAAATGATGATGGTAGGAAGAAATATGTTCAAGAAGACGAAGAAAACTATTTTATATTTACTGAAGAATGAAAAATAGAAAGAAAAGGACATCAAATGATTTTTTTAACTCCTATTGTTTTTTCATAAAGAACCATATATTTTTTCATAATATTTTCCATATTGAATTTTTTCCACCTATGGATGAATGTTCTTTCAATTAACATTTAAATGATCAAAATTTTTATGTATTAATATTTTTTTTCTATATCTATTTTTGGGTATTATATGATCTTCTCCATTCATATTTGAAAATCACAAAGGGGGAGAATGTATATGTGGGAGAATGTAAAGGAAAATATATGGGAGAAATTCTCAAAAAAATAATACTTTTATTAAGGGGGAGATTATTATATAGAGAATATAATACTGATGAATTTTTTATGATTAAGGGGAAGCTAGTATTTTTCAGATCATAATCAATATAGTTTTAAAACTCAAAGGGATAAATGTATTAGTATTTTGAATAAGAAATTAATTTAAAATTTTGTTTACCAATCTGTTTTAACTTTTGGTTTGTTCTTTCAAAAATGTGGGCAATTGTTATGTCAAAAGTCCCCTTTTGACATTTACATTATTTTTTTATCAAAAATAAAAAAAATGAATTCTTATTTCGTTTTACTTTTAATCATTACATTTTACATAATATGTCTGATAAAAATCATACATTTCGACGGAGACACTGAGATTTTCAGTTCTTCCTATTACCATGATTATCGTAATGTGGATTAATATAATTTTTTATTGTACACATGTTTTCAGACTACTCATTATTCTCATTTTATTTAATATATAAATATCACTCATTATCCTTCCAAATAATATAATACTCATTATCATTTCACATCTGTTTTCTAAACACTGGGTTTGTACTCACTTTATCGTACCTAAAAAATAGTCTAATATCGAAAAGAAAACTATGAAAAAAATGATATCTTATATTAAATCCTGATATGCTTAATAAAATGATGTCATTATTTTAGTGACAATATGACCATTGGAGTGCTAGTTGTAAAACTCCCTTCGAGTTTTCGATAATAAATACGGGAGTTGGAACAAAAATAATCTAATGGATAAATTATATATACCAACAGTCTGGAACCATTGGTATAGTTCCCCAAACCATTGGTATGGCCTATGCATATAGTTTGGGATGTTTTTGTGTGATTTGTCATGGGGATATACATATCCAAATGGTTTGGAGAAACCCATTTGTATATACCTACCCTAATGGCTTGAAAATCATTGTGATAGTTAAATCTAAAAAATGATAGTGGATGTTTGAACCCACAAACTGTGGGTTATATATCAAAGAATTTACCACTATCCTACAATTACATTTTTGTGTATATTCTGGATAAGTATACATATATATATATTTATATTTATATTTAATATATAAATTGATTTAATTAATGATATTTGATAAATGAATTAATAAACAATAAGGTTACATATCCCAACAGTTTTCCATAACCACTACGAAAAGCAGTTTCAAAGTGATATTTTCACAATAGTTTGGGAAAACTGTTGGGAAATCCATACGTTTTCCCAACAGTTTTCCAAAACCTTTGGAAGAAGTTTTATCAATGTTAGAATTTGTAATAGTTTTGGAAAACTGTTGGGAAAAGGTATGGATTTCAAAATTGTTTACTAAAATGGTGGAAAAAGTGGCCTCAATGTGGGATTTCCCATTGGTTTTGGAATACTTTTGGGAATAGATGTCTCAAAGTGGTATTTACCAATGATTTTGGAAAACCATTGGGAATTCATTACCCTTTCCCAATGGTTTACCAAAAAACATTTGGAAATTTTGTCTAATAGTAGCGAATCCCAATAGTTTGGAAAGTAGTTTGGAAAGGGGTCCTTTTCCAATAGTTGTTACAAATTGTTGGTATAAATATATTTGTATAGGTAATATTTCTTATAGTGATATGAATGTTGGAATGATGTCAATAAATAACAGGTCATTTTAATGAGATTAGTGTTGTCTAAAATTTTGATAAACTGGATACACTCTATGAGATCTCTGTCAAAATTCTTCTTTGGGAAAAAACTATGAAGTATACAGGTAGTGAACAACTAGTTCCTAATAATTGTGTCTTTGAGGAGTTTTTTTTCATCTTTTGATACAAATAAAATATGAATACAATCAAGAGTGAACATGGGTAGGCATATTGAATGGTGCGGGTCTTTTGTAGATCGAGGGCTTCCAAGTCTAGGAAGACTGATGTGCCGATTTCCAACATAATCGAGGGTTGTTAGGGATATGTAGGCTGACTGAAACTGATATTCAAATCGATTGATTATCCTAGAGTGGGTAAAATATACTTTTTTGAAAGTATAAATAAAGGTATCTTTATCATGGGTAAATGGATACCCATCTCCTTAAGTTAAAAGTGTTGTATTCTTTTATATTTCTGTTGCATTGTAACTTTTAATAAATTGTTTTAGTTATTCATCATTCTAATCATTATTTTGTTTATCGTAATCATTCTGATTATTATAAATCTGTAATAACCTGATTATGATTTATTTATAATACCCTAATATAGATCATTTTAATACCCATTAAGATTCAGTATGAATTATGATAGAATCAATTGTATTGTTTTTTGATCATCGTAACCATTTTAATTACGATCTAATACACACTCACTATGATTAAACTGTTTTTCTATGAATACAATTAGTTTCAATTATTCACTATGAAATACCTCATTATAATCAATCAAATTATGATATTTATCGAACCATGGTCCATTCTGAATATCTGTTTTAATAAAATAAGTGGTCTAGTGAATTGGTTTAGTTTAAATCTTTAAAACATAGATCTTTTTAAGGGATAAAAACGAATGTTTTTAAACCTATAATTTACCCCCTCATTTAATATTCCATCTACATTCATATTTTTATATTTTAAAAATAGTATTAATATGATTACATATATATATAACTAATTATATAATTATAATAATTTTTTAAACATTCAATACATTTGATGAATTTATTATTAAATATTAACAACTCTATACTTAAAATTATATATAAATAATTTTTATAGGAATTTAATTATAGTTATAATTATAAGTAAATATATATACATAAATATATGTATCCAATTACTTTGGTTAATATATATCTATACACGCACTCACATTAGAAGAGATAATGATGATTTTCAAGGACATGATTTTTGTTATTTATACTCAAATTGGCTCAGCCATGGACTTGGAACATAACTCATGACTCCATCTATTATTATTAAAATCAATCATACAATGGGAGGAATAATCCTTTTATATAAGGAATAAATCTTACATCAAAATAAAATATGCCTTGTGAGTGAACATTAAAGCCCTTCTTGATTTAAAATTCTGATGAAACATTCCTCAACACTTTGGATGGCTTCCCCTTCTTCAAGTCTATTCCCTTTGTTGAACCTTGAATTGTTCATTAGAATACTAGTCAGATGAACCTCCTATGCTAGATTAAATCTTTAATTCCAATGAAAAATCCTTATAATTCTATTTCAGATTGGATTAGAGACAAAATGCTCATTGAGGAATGCAATAGATCTTACCCCTTCATAATCTTTCTAAATTGTTGTATTATAATTGGTTTTCTATAAAGTAATGCATTCATCATGATAGGACTTTTGAAAATCAATAAGTGAATTGTTCATGATATCAATAAAGTAAAATGGATAGGACTACTCAGCACTCCCATGTTCATAAATACCATTAAATTTTACAACCATAATTTTAGTTATATGAGATTCATGTTTTTAATCTTATAATTGAGGTATATATAATTTTGATTTCCAAGGTATAATCAAAACCTCGTCATAAACCACTATTTTCATAACATTATACATGATCCCTTCTGTATCCACATAGGTATGATAATTATGTTCTTTTTTTATTGTTCCTTTAACAACACCAAGTGTCTGGATATGTGTATTATCCTATGAATGATCTTGATCATATCGTAGAGAATACCCATTGGCAGCATGCTATTAGGGGCCAGACACCATCATGTTTGCATTAGTAGTAAAAAATTATATATATTTTCATCTCATCTTTCCTTGTTTTTATTTCTCTACATGAAGACTTCCAACTGTGCTACTTTTCATTGGTATAAGTAGAAATTACTCATAATTTTCCCATTTTAGGATTCCTAATTCATGATTATTTCCTTCATATATAAGATGAACATTAATGTAAGATTGTATTTCAGCATCAGAAGAATAATAAACCCAATAACTGTCATTGATATTGGAATTAGAAGAACTAATAATAACCACTTTGAATGATCTTTTCACATTATGACTACCATATATCTTAGTTTCATTAACCGTTCCATTTCATACAATGGTACTGATATCAACCTCATGCCCCAGAAGATCATTACAGTTGTTTTGTTTAGGATCACATCACTCAATTAAGGTAGTGGTATAAAACATGTTGTTTCCATAATCTGTAGGCGTAAACATAGACTTCCTCCACTTTCACTTCTCTGAAAGATTATCTTTTAGGGAGTATTTAGATCATATTGAATCCCTATAACTTTTGACAAAAAATGACATATGACCTAACATTTCAAGTAAAAGAGTGGTATAAATTCATAAAAAATTGTCATGTTGAAATCATCTTCACCCATTGAAAGAACAGATTTTCATCATAGTTGTTTTAAATCCTTTTGAACTAGGAACCTGGTATAATGCCCGAATATGGACTCATTTATTTCCTTATCTTTCTTAATGGGGACACTAATTACTGAAGAAATAGAAAAATTAATAGTGTGGTGCTATGGAATTCAATTTAAAATAAATTCCTGAAAGCGTACCTGGGATATAGTGTTTCAAATATCAAATGGATTACACCTGGAGTCTTATTCTTGTTTTCTTATAATCCCATGATTCATGGAGATTGAACCAATACCCCATTCTTTTCACTTTAAATCATGAAATGAAAAAAAATGGGAAAACATCAAATCAGAATGAAATTTAAATCATAAAATCACCTGATTATAGAAATCCAAATCTCTAGGTCATCTATCTTCTATGGCTTTAAACTTGATGACTAGATGAGATCAGAAAAAATAGAAAACATATAGATTGAAATATCTCACTAATAATATCAATTTTTCACCAAAATTTGAGAAAATATTTCCCTTTTAAAGGACATGATTCTGAGATACTGACATCAAGAATGAAGATCTTCTTGCCCAATATAGATCACCATTACCCCTGAATGATCCAGCTATTTTTGGATGATTCCAAATAGTGGAATAAGACCTCTTGAGTTCAACCTTCGAAAACTCATCTAAAAGAGGTGGATATGTTTTTTATGATGTCATAGTTACCATCTCCTTCTCACCACCTACAATATTGAAGCTATAGAAATGCTAAATGGACATGGAATAGCCCTAATTTCCATTTTACCTTGAGGGACCACTCCCATGAATTTCTGTCCTCACTTATGATTATAATTGATGTTATATGATTATATGTTTAATTGTGGTCATGATTGTGATTTTCTATGTTCCAAATGTTATGACTACCTATATAATGATGGAACATGCATATGTTTTGTATTCATGACTCATGAATGTTTATTTCTACATTAACACCATTATTATTGATGCCTTCCACACGTGTGATGATACCTTTTCAATGATATATATTATACGAGGTACTATACGTTCATGTTATACTAATGAACTTATAATGCTATCATATATAATTATATAATGAAAATAAATATATTTAAATAATAAATATAATTATTATATTTATTATTATATATTTTTAATTATATATAAATAAATTTCAAATAAATTTATTTATAATTATAATTATAACTATATAAATATTTTAAAATAATTAAAGAATGACAATAAATACAATTATTATATATATATATATATATATATTTAAATATTAATAAATAAATATATATTTTTAATTATATATATATATTGATAAATATATTTTTTAAAAATTATAATACAAATATATATATATATATATATATATTTAAAATATTATAAAATTATAAAAAAATTATATATAATACTGATAATTTTATAAATATAAATAATTAATATAATTAATATATATATATATATATATTAATAAAATTAGAAATATAGGAAATATTTATTTTATATTTATAATTTTATAATAATATATAATTAAATAAATATATACAAATTTTTTCTAAATATATTTTTTTATATATAAAATTATTAAAAAACATATATTTATTTATAGTTACAATTACGAATAAATAAATATTTATTTATTATATATATAAATTTATAAAAATATATAATTATTTAAATAAATTATTTGCATTAGATCTTTATTAGCACTTTTCCCGTGCTGATTAAGATAACCCATTATCAGTGTAAAAAAATTTTCACAGTTCAACTCTTTATAATTTAAGCACTGATAAATAAATATTTTATTAGTTCTTTTTTAGCACAGATATAGGGACATCATTATTCATGATAAAAAGCACTGAAATATAGTATTTTTATTAATGTTTTCTATTTTAAGGATGACAAAATAATTTTTTATCAGTGATTTTCAAAAATCATTGATATAATCCATTCCAGTTGTTTAAAATTAATCATTATGAGATTTGTTCTCTCACACACCTTCAACATCTAACGAATCCCAATTACTGTCGTGCTACCACTCTTATTTAACACCACTTCAACCGTGCTTTTACTCGGTCTGAACTGAACTACTCCTGCACTACCACAATCACCGAACCATATTCAAGCCACCTTCGATGTGCCCACCAAACCTCCATTGTGAGTGCACCTCCTCTCTTTACAAACACCAAAACCAACATGTATCCTCTATCAATGAATCCAACACCCACCATTTTTTCTCTCATTGAACCCCATCATCATCACGAAGTCATTCTCGTTGCAACCTACTCATGCCTCCACCTTCGTTCTCAATCCAAATATAAGGTATGCGATGAATCATTGTACCAAATCACACCCCAACCCCACATCCCACTAACCTACACCACATTTCACCCCTACAACACATCACACCACCCCTACTAATATATTTCCTCATGAAATCCATAATGTAAATTAGTGAGTGTTGATAAAATTCCTTGTGTTACGGTTCTTGTGTATGTGATGTTGTTGGATGTTTATACAATGGGTCAGTATGTGTGGGGATATTAATTTTTTCAAAGGAAACAACTAGGTGTGTGAGTTTTAGTCCCACCATAATTCACTCTTTATATCCTTTATAAAAGCTCAACAGTCACCCACACACAACTAATACCTAAAATGAATAGAAATTTATAATTTTTTTTAATTTCAAATATTATTTTTTAAAATTTATAAATAATAATAAATAGAAATTTATATTTTTTATAAGTATAACATTTTATATTTATATGCCTATATATAATTTATATATTATATATATATTTATTAATTGAAAAGTTTATGTTTTTACTTATATATTTTATATATGAACTATTTTTAAACAATTATAATTTTATAAATTTATACATTATTAAATTCATATACATTTATAAATTTTTTAGTATATCATACTATAATAATATAATTTAATAAAATATTCTTATTAAATATTTATACTTTTATATGATTACTCTTTTATAAATTTATATACCTTTATTAAATATATATGATATCATATTTTACATACATAGCTTAAATATATAATTATATTAATTATCTATACATTTATTGTTTTATAGACTTAGGAATTAATATAGAAATATGGTCTAATTCATTATAAATTATTATACTTTTATATTTTAATAAATTTTACTTTTAAATATTATAATTTTATAACTTAATAAATTTTAAAAACTATATACCTCTATATGTTACGTATACTTTTATAACATATAGGTACTTATATATTGTTTTATCTTTTTATATACATTAATAAATTATATCTTATAATTTAAAATATATATTCATTTATAAATTATATATACTTTTATATGACTATATGCATCTATAATATTATATATTATATAAAATTGTATACATTTTTAATTTAATCTTTTATACCGGTACAATTTATTCAATTTAGTAAAAGTTTAATATTTTTATTCTTAAATAATATTTCCTCTTGGAATAAATCTTTTTATGATTGGATTCTTCTATACAATTATTTTATAATTATAATCCTTGTTTCTTTTCATGTTATAATTTTTTTATGTAAGATTCATTTTCTTTCAAGTATTGCAATCATTATGAAATTTGAAATTATTAAGAATAATTTCCATATAATTTACAAAAATATTTTCAATCCATTTCTACATTATTTTCAATAAAAAAATATAATTGTTATATTTAAAATTGATAACAATGTATCATTTTTCAAAATAATAATATTTCACATCATTTCATTTCAAATGATAGTTTCATAACAATTTCATAGATAAATGTTCTTCTCAAAAACATATTAAAATTTTTAAAAAGGGCATTTCAATTCACTTTCATCAATTATATATCTTCAAATACAAATTTCAAAACATTAAATTTATAACCTTTATGATATCTTCTATTTATGATTATTAAATAATAATTTTTCAATAATTCTCCTCACAATGATTTCAAAAACGAATTTTGAATGTTGCTCATAGCATTGTATGGTTACGGAAATGTAAAAAATAGTTTTTGAAAAAAAATATGATTTAAATTAATTTTTACCATCTATATCTAATGTATATATCACTTAATGAGTTTTGATTCATGATTTATCTATATAAATTTTAATTTGACACAATTCTTCATAGAAATTTTGATCCCTGATTGACTATGGTAACATAGTTGTGATGCTCGATCCACTATATAAAATTTGTTATGTTGATCAATAAACTATAATAAATAGGTTTTGTTTCTTCATATAATATGTTATGAAGATATTCCTTGATAAACATGACATACACTATGATTTTATATGATAATGTCTATGCCAAAATTTCATTTTCACATTTCTATGTTACGCACTATGTTTATGTAAGGCTCCATGGATACTAATTATTATCATATGTCTTGACATTATTTTTTGATGGTATATATATTTTTATCTATTCATGTTATATTATCTTATATAATGATTTGTATTAGTATATTAAGATTAAATTTTAATTTTAATTTCATATTTATTATCTTGTCTTTTCTCCAATTTTATTGTGATCTAACAACTTTATGATCCATTTATATATCATCCCTTGCTAATAATTTGACATCCCTCTAAATTTGGTTTCCCATTTCAATATAGAATCATATAAATGAATATTTTTTTAAGGAATAATTATCTAGATTCATCTTTAGGATATGTTAAATAATATATGGAAAGAAGAATTTTTTTTAATTAATACCAAATTACACTAAATTATTTGCTTCAAAGCTTATATGAGTATACATTATATAAAATGTTGAAATTTCAAAAAAAAAATGATGTAAAAAATATAAATTATATATTCATGTTTTATTAGTTGGAATCAATGTGGGTATTAGTAACATTGTTCGGTTATTCAAATGATAATAAGTTATCCCATATTTAATCCACCTAATATGGAACTGAAAGTAATATAGGACAAAATAATTTTTTCTAAAATGTCCTGAGTTTTAATTTTCATGTTTTTTTCTTTTATGATATAATTTTTTATAACACATGATTCAAGGTTTTGGTTTTCATAAGGTTTGGATCTAGGAGGAAGAAATATAGTAATGGTTGGGATGGAGAATAAGGTGAATGTCCCAATAAGAAACAAATGGTAAGAGTGATGGAGTAAACTACAATATTTTAATACATACTCACAATTATCGAGAAATTAATTATAATATTAACCATTTCAATCTACCAAACAAGATAAAGATAAAATACCTCACCATTGATTCATTTATTGTGAAATGGCCTCTAAAAGTTTGGATTCCTATAATTAACATATTTTAAGGAAATGGATTTCCTTTTAGAATTTGGAAGGTAAAGTATATAGATGATGGGTAATGATTATGAATATGAAAAATATGATGATATTTATAGTATTTAATTCATGGTGTTTGAATAAATATTCTTCCATAAATATTTTCCCAAAAATACACACAATTGAATAGAGAGATATTTTTAAAAACAATGTTGTTTTAATCCATTTTTACAAATAAATGAATCCTCATGAGACTTTTTAGGTACACCTAGAGTATTTATACTAACCCTAATATAATGGTTAATCATTTCATCAATGGACTAAAGATGAATAATTTTATACTTTTTTAATTTAATAATTTTTTCATTAATATATTATAATTTTATACTTTTATAATTTTGTAAAACTGTATACATCTATAAATTATGTATACATTTAGAATGTATATGTAATTTTATATAGTTTTATAAAATTAAATACATTTAAAAATAATTCATATTTAATAAAAATTTGTATTCTTTTATAAATTGAATGTAATTTTATACTACTATATACATCTATAAATCTATATAGTAATATTAATATATATAAATTGTAAATTTATAATTTTATACCTATATTTTTTTCAATTTAATAACAGTTTAATATTTATATACATTCAAAAATTCATTGTCATTGTTGAAAATCATTTAAAAAATATTACATTTTATTTATTTTTGTAACAGTTATTACATTATACAATCTTATTTTACATTATGAAAATTTTATTCAAATTTCATTTCTTAATTTTTTTCTATTGTTACACTGAATAATAGTATTTCCTTAGTATTCTATAATGTAAATTTGATTCTATAATTCTAATATAGACGTAAAAAAGTGATTTATCATTTAAAATATGAAAGAAATTATGGATGGATTTCCAATCCTTCATAATGACAGTTCTATAATTTATTCATATAATGACTCATTAGTTCTAACTTAAAATATTTTAATTCTCATTTTAAAAAAGTTGAAAATGCTCAAGGGATTATTCCCCAATCAATAAACAAAGATATCGTCCTTTAATCCAAAAAATTTCACTATAATTTTATTTCTTCATACACTAATTTATTCAGTTGAAAATTATATTTAAAAAGTGAAATATATTCATATATATTTATAAATTTCATTTAATGAGTGTTTTTGATCATATGGGATGGTTAATGTTTTTTCAATATTTACATTATAATTCAAGAAATTCAAAACATCCATCTTTAATTGAACCGATTTTTTCATTTTTTTCTGAATATATAAATATTACTAAATAAAATAGTATGTATATGAATATAGTATGGATTCATTCCAATGTTACGACAAATTAGTATGAATATGGGGTGGAATAGTACATCATGTTTCAGAAATATAATTCATATGACCCTTCTCAAATCTGTAAATCTGTTTAAAACTTTGTTATTCAAGAATAATTTTTGTAGAGGAGTTGGAAAAAAACATGAACTATCATAGAAATGAATGAGGTTATAAATTTTGGAATAGAAACAGGGAAAAGAAAATGTAGTTTGTGGCTGATACAACAATCTGTTTTATAGATTATCTGATATGATTACACAAAATGACTCCACCCCCAGTATCCCAGAGCCGATACCTCACTTTATTACATATAAATATATAAAATATTAAAATCCTAAAGGACCAATCTGTTTATCCATTTCATAAATGATTACAGACATAAAGCAGGAATTACAATTCATTCTATAAATCACAAAATATTGAATCCTTTGAGAACACCATTATTCTCTTAGATTAACCATGTATATAGTCATAATATATATATTGGAATAATTGGAGAATTAAAACCTATGAAAGCGGTGAGATCATATTATCATTAAGGGTAATCTTATAGAGGAAGCTATTATGAATAAAAAATAACAAACATTATTTTATGTTGTATAACTAAAACATATTCCATTTAAACATCATTTTGAAAGTAATATGGAAAAATTAAATGAAAAAATATTATATATAAATAATAACATGACTATACATCTAATTTAACAATCACATGGAATATGAATAACTAATATCATAATAGGGGAATGAATAATACTAGACATCATAAACCTGCCATTAAGGATTCGACCAAGACACCATACATAATATTGTAAGACATCACATATGACCTAATCTAGTTAAATTCATGATACCTACTAATGCATCAATGGGATATAGTGGGACCTACCCATCACATACTATTTTCAATGTATACCTCATATGAAATGGTTGAAACATGAACAACCTAAACATTTATATCAAAAAAGTAACATACAAAATGTGAATTCTTTAACAATAAACCATGAATTGTATCCAAATAGAATATCCATATTATAAATAATCATAAATCCTTCAAAAAAATATGGTATTTAATATCATAGTATACCATCCTCGGTCAATCATTGAATCCAATAATGGATTTTGACATGGATGCAAATATTCTAATAAAATCATTAAAAATTTATTAAGGAAAATACCCCTTTTTTACATTGAAATTAGTTATTTAAAATTGTTTGTTGAAGTATTAAAATCAAGAGGGGGTGAATTGAGTTTAGATTAAAATTTTTTTAAAAAATATTTGTTTCAACATTTACCCAATTCAAATTAAAACATCCCAGTTAATCAAGGTAATATGATTATTATAGTTTGACTGTTCAAATGGAATCATAGAAGATTAGTTAATTCTCTGTAATATCAATATGAGATGTTGACAAAACATTTGAAACAATACTAGTAGGAAATAATAGATATAACTATTATTCAAGATAAACTATCAATGTAAAATATATTTTTGTAAAATACAAAATAAAATAGATAAAGACTAAATATAAACACACATCGGATAAAACAAGTGGTTCAGTCTCAAGGTGGGACCTAATCCAGTCCACTTAGTGATCACCTTTCATCGAGTAGTTTATATAAATAAACATGATCCACACCCAAGATTAGAGTTAACAATAGTACACATGACTGTCTAGGTCACAAGATCTCTTCCATTGTTCATTGTAGGAAAACAAACCACCTGGTTACACAAGAACTCTTACACAATTATAGGTAAAAAAACCATGTTTAGAAAGATATTAAATTTAGGCTATCATGTATCATCTATTTTAATGCAAGAGGAAATGTGTGTTTTTATACAAATACATACAGTACTCAGAAAGTAATAAATATAGTACAAAACATAGAAAAGATGATTAAAAAAATTTATAAATGCTCTATTTTTTTTCTATGTAACTATAGACTTCTAAGATGTTGTATATTTGATTCTCGAGTCCTCTTCTGAAAATATAGTATCATGAGTCTCATGGACAATTTTCAATTAGATGAGACATGATTTGAATATATTTTCCTTGTTAGGGTTACTATTGCGAGAATGTTTGAGGCTCTAATTTATAGTAGTTTAGCCATTAATAAACGAGAGTCGTTCTTGTGATCCTCAGTGTATAGATGTTATTCTATCATGAATGAAGTTTACTTTTTGGACTCATTCATTCTGTATATGTGGATCTTAGTCTCATGAGTTTATCATTATTTCAGGAGAATGTGATGGAGCCTATATAAAGCATGATTTCTACACCCCATACCATGTACTATAAAGTGACATGTCTATAAATAAACATCAACTATGTCATTGTCAGTATTTGAATCAAATATGGCCATTATAAATAACTTTTAAATTAAATTGAAAAATAAATAAAAGTGATTAAGGAATAATGTCACAGTTTTTCTTGAAATGGTGTCACTTGGAAATAATATCTTCTCCTTTTCCATTATGCGTTGAGATAGTGACAGTCCCACAATTGAGTTGATATCTGGAACCAGTAGCACATATGCGGTGTCAAGATCATGATGTCTCACGTAACGGTGTCCAATACTTGGTCAAAACATTGAACACCGTCTTGGAGATAGTAGCAAGGAAAAAATATCAAAGAATTTAAGAAATATGGAACTAGTTATGGTGTCAGAGTCATGGTGTCTGAGTCTCGGTGTGAGGGTTATGGTGTTGGGTTTTCGATGTCAGGGTTACGATATTAGTGAATTTTTCAAAATCTCGAACTGATTGCAGACTTATGGTTTCTCAGACTGGCTAATTATATTCAAAAATATCTTATGAAGTAATAATAAAATAATGAATAAGACATAAAAATTAGTATAACAAAACATATTATAACATGATTAATAATATATTACAATATTCAAACATAATTTATGAGATTATGAATCAGGATCATGTGAGAGTTTAAACCATCAGTTGATAGCATTAAATCACAACATAAACAATAATTTATACACATGATTTGTGATAGGTGAAACATGATTAACATGTTTTTTGGGCATTAAAACATGATAAAAACATGAGGAGGCAAAAATATCCCCATTTTTTATGATAAAAAATAATGGGATTTTAATGGGATTTAAATGCCTTTTCTTATTCTACCCATTTTTGGATTATCAAAAACAATAATGAAAAAATGATAACGGCTGAATGACGGTATGTAAGAATGATAAACCAGTAGTGAACATTATATGGGATATAATGATATGGTGCATTACATGAATAAACAAAAATATGAATAATCCCTTTCGGAAAGATACCAAGCACTTCTCTTTAGGATTAGCAGTCTTCTCTTTTCCCTTGGAAGAAAATCAAGAGGAGACATAGGAGCATAAGCAGAAGTGGTAGAATGGGTCGAGGCTATTGTGATAGAAAGAAGAGGCACTCCTTAAAAAAAATATAATGTTATTGAGTTGGTTTGGTTGAATAATGAGTAAATAATTTCTCAATAATGAGAGGTTTGATCTGTCTTAGATCCATAGATACAGACATAGAGGCAAAATCAGTGGTAGTGGTGGAGGAAGGTGTTGAGCGATACTGCAAAGGGGTAGCTACATGATCCATTACTGTAGGGCTTTTCACAAAAAAATAAGGTTTAAAAAAATTGTTAAAATCGGTCATGACATTCCGAAAATATTGAATAGATTTCTCAAAATCATCCTTATTCTCAATATGATTTTCTAATATATGTTTGAACTCTTTTATTTTTTGAACTTGGTCCTTAAAAGATTGAGTCACAGGAGGCAGTTTCAAGTTTTACCCAACTTACATGAAATGTCTAGTCAATTGGTGCTTTGTATAGACCATATTGAAATAGAAATCAAACTTCTTAGTAATTTCATCACAGGTCTTAGAGGATTAATTTGAATACAGTTGAACCATGTCATGGACATGATCATAGTTTTGTACAATATTAAATAGGCTATCCGGAACAAAATCTCCATTTAAATATAGAAGTTCTTCTTGTATAACCTTTCTTAGTATTTCACTATCTGATAGTTGAGATAGTTAGAAAGGTTTACTAGAGGATGAATTGGCTTAGATGACTGTAGACGGTGCATGAAGGCTCTTGAAAGCAGTCTAAAAAGATATCTTAAAAACACCAGACAACTCATTTATTGAGGATACCAATCCTCGAACATCATTTTAAAATTTAGAAATTTTTTCAACAACCCTCTCAACAACATACACCAAATTTTATTAGTCAGATTAATATACTTTTTAGATATTTTGTATAAATTTTCTCTACTGAGATGAGAAATTGGCAGTTCAGCTGTTTTAAATTACTTCTTTAATTCCTCAATCACAAATTCTAGACATTTATATTCCTCACTTAATTGATTATTTTCAATCCTCACTTATTTAAGTTCACAATCCTCCTTAATTAGGTTTTCTAGATATGTTTTTCCAAGATCATTACAATAGTATGTTCACTCAGACAAGTTACTAGCATAGGTTGGGATATCAATTTTTTTTTTCAAAACTAGCCATTATAAATTCACCAATAACCATTTAATCCTCATGTTTCACAAATATAAGAGTTAATGTTCATACTAAGGAGTAGAAATAGAAAAAACCTCAGCTTCCTTATCTATTATAACATTTAGTATAGAAATAGTTTTAAATTGAAAAGCTGTTGTGATATCAATTCCTCTCACTAAAGACAGACTGAGAGTCAAAGACATAAAATTATCTAGGGAATTTATACGTGGTGTCCACTAGTATTCTATCAACAGTACCATTCTTTTGATTACATTAAAAATGGAATTCTCTTCCACCTTAATAGGTGATTATCTCATGGGACTAAAAGACTCAGTCCCCTGCCCCAATTCCATTTCTTCCATTTTAGTAGGATCCGATACTTCATTAGCAAACTAAAAATCCATCTCCATTATTTCACAAAAAGAAGGAATAACATCAGGTTTAGATTCTTCTTCTAACTATTCCACAATAATATTCTCTTCTTCAAAAATAAGTTCTTCTAAATGCTCCCCATGATCAACATGTTCTTCTACACCAGAAGAAGGTTCTTTTTCATTAACAATCTCTCTATAAATTGTATCTTCAGCAGCTAGTGGGTCACGGAGGATACTGTCTTCTTCCACTATGATAGTCCTATCCTCAGGTACATCTTCTACATCTCCTACTTCTTCACATGAATATTCTCCAAATTTATCAGGTTCTGGACTAGGGTCAGATTTTTTCTTTGGTCTTGAAGGATTCTCAATTGGATTTATCTTCTCATATTATATTTCATTATCTTTCACTCCTGATTTTTTCCAATGAATCTTGATACTTTTAAACCTTATGAGTGTATCCGTAGATATAAAAATAATAATTATCCTTAATAACATCGTTATTTGGTCCTACTACTTATCTGGAAGACAAAATTATAGAAATAAATATTGAATAATATTTGGAGGTTGATTTTGAAGTAGTCTTGATCATAACACTAATATGCAGAATGATGTACTAGAATAATTTTATCTTGTGCAACTTTTTTCTCAAGATATATCAGAAATACATATTTATAATTTAAGGTTCTGAAATCTCCCTTGTTTGGAAATATAATATTTTGAATCAATTTAAACAATAGCCTTGTCTCCCCATATAACTTTGCTGCAATTGGCTTTTTCTCTTCTTATTTTCAGTTAGGCTTCACAATGACTCTTCTAGGTTAAGAAAACACTAGGAGGAGAAGGTCCTTATTGATGATCCTCATAAATTACCTCATGAAGTATTTCAAGACAGGAATCCAAAAACCTCGATATAAAGTTACATCTTTTTCCTTTTATCTATCTTCTAAATACAAAATAATTTTTCGACTCATATGAGAACTGAAAATACTGAAAAAACTAGGAAACCAAATTTAGAAAGATGGGTCACTTCGCATTAGTAAACCATTTCAATCAGCCCTGTTCATCCAAAACATTCAAAATTAGTGACATAAATGTCATCAACCACTTCAGATATACTTCTTTTTCTGGTGCTACATTTCGATCACCTAGGCCTGGATTCAGTGTTCCTTAACACATTATCTTAAGAGACATTTTTACTTTTTTCTGAGACCATCTCTTCTCAAGAGTCAATGAAAATGTTCGATTTATTCTATGTATCCATCATAGGTTTGTGAAGGACAGATACATGAAGGAGGGAAGGTGGTTTGATATATAAGGGTTTTAGTTTCAAGAGATAAGAACTCAAGTGAAGAGAGAAGTGAAAAACATTTGATTTTTGACATTTAGAAAGTCCAAATGTCACATACACAAATGCTTTTTATAAAAATAATAAAATAATCGATTTATGCATATAGGAAATAAAAAAAATAATTCATAATGATGAGAATATAACAAGTTGTCACAGTATCATCATTATAGTGTGACTCTAAATTGTGCAACCATATCATTGAGACAACAAGTGTAAGGTAATAATTGTAAGACTGTAAATATGAGGTGAGAATTCCAAGAGAGTAACATGTGAAACCATGAATCATGAAAACATAAACTATGAAATATTATGTTTGAGAAAGTAAATTTGAAACTGCAAAACATTTACTGATGACTTATATTCCTTTATTCATGTATGATATTTTATCTTTTCAGAATTTAATGGTTTAGTGAATATATCAACAATATTATGTTCTAGGCTAATGAATTACAAAGTAATATCAAATTTATGATAATTATCTCTCAAAATATCATGCCTTATATCAATATGATTTGTCCTGGAGTGTGACACATGATTATTTTATATTTTAATATCATTTTTATTGTAACAATTTGTAGGTATATTTCTAAATTGATATCCATTGTCTAGTAATGTGTGATTAATCTGCAAAATATGTGTACAATAACTTCCAGCAACTATATATTCATCATCATCCATAGATAATGAAAAAAATTTATTTTTACTAAACCATGATACAAGAGAATTGCCTTAAAGATGACTAGTTCCATAGGTGATTTTTTATGTAACATAAAACCACCAAAATTAGCATCTGAATATATAAATAAATAAATTGATTGTCCTTTAGGATAGAAAATTACTAAATTGGTTATATGTTTGAGGAATTTAAAAAATCTTTTAATCTAATTTAAATGAGACTCTTTAATACTTTCAGGAAAAAGTGCCCATATGAAAAAACGAAACATAATATTAGGTCGACTAGAAGCTATGTAGAGTATAATTAAAATCATTTATCTATAATTGGTTTGATCAACTAAATAACTATTTTTCTCAAGATCTAACATACAGTAAGTACTCGGTGTAGTATCACTACTTTTAATGTTATCCAAGACAAAAGTATTTATAAGATCATTACAATATTTACTATAATTAAAAATATTACCTTCCTTATTTTGAATGATTTAAAATCCAGGAAATAATTCTTGTTGACCCCAAATACTCATTTCAAATTCTTCTTACATCATATTTGAAAAATAAATACAAATGGATTTTCTTGAAGATCCCAAAATAATATCATCATCATATATTTTAACAACAAAAACATATTTTGAAATTATTTTTATAAAAAATTAATTATCAACTAGAATTTTTTTTAAAATTTTGGAAATAAAAAAACTAATTACTATATTATTACAATATTTCGGAGGTTGTTTTAAACCATATAAATATTTTATTAATTTAATAACATGATTTGGAAGGTGAGGGTTTATAAAATCAGGGGTTTGTTCAACTAAAACATCCACAATTAAAAACACCATTAACATTTCACTCTTGACAACAATTTCATATAGTTTGAAATTTTGATGTGCTCCATAAAAAAGTACGATTTTAATGGCTTCAATTCTAGAAACTATTGAAAATATTTCTTCATATTGAACTCATTTTTCATGATTATAACATTGTGCCACTAATCTAGATGTTTTTTTCTAACTATATTACCAGCTTCACTACAAGAGAATCGCTATTTAGCGGCTGTTGTTTTTTGTGTTTCGTGGCGGTTTAAACCACCGATGTAGTGTTTGGCGGTGGTTTATGTAAATCGCCACCTAATACGGCGTCTCCAACCTATTAGCGAAGATTATTTCCATTTTGCGGCGGTTTAATGAAAACGTCGTAGCTTCCTGATTTCGAGACGGTTTTACTGAGTTTAGCAGTGGTTTTTACATGCCCTACACATCAGTTTATTCGTGGTGGTTTTCACAGCGGTTATAACCGCCGTGAATAAACTCGATTCCAGTAGCCGTAAAACCACCACTGAAGACATGAGAACCACCGCATAATGAACACCCACTATGCGACTATGTAGCTGCGGTTAAAACCGCCATGAAACGTAAATTGTTTTTATATTTAGCGGTGTTTTTCACCATTTAGCGGCAATTTAAATCGCCGCCAATGTACATTTTGTGGTGGTTTATACCGCCACTAAAAGCTGACTAGATTTTTTTTTTCTTCTGCTGCACCACTTCCCTGAAAGACAAATCAATCCAGAAATACCATATTCTACATTCCAACATAAAACAAGAAACATTAACCTCAGAAATCGGTATAGAATAAATTAAATAAAATAAAATAAACATTGACATGACATATAACAATGAACCATATTGTACACACCAACATACAACAAGAAACACCTACGACCTCTTTGTATGGTGAAAAATGAATAATTTCCTAACTATGTGGCCTTAAAAAAATGAATCATAAACATGTATTATATGTATGATTAACCTAAAAATCATATATTTTCCATACCAAATATTCATATACATAGAATACCATTAGAGGTTCACATCAAAAAATAGATAACCTAATGTGAATCCATTAACATGGAATTTGTTTGATAAACTATGAACTCTTACATTTGATGATGTATTGATGGGTTTCTTCATTGTGTTTCTTTTTCAATACCTTCATAACATCCTTCAATTAAAATTGAATCACCAAATTCACAAATAATGTCAAGACCAAAACCATGCTCATAGTATCCATAATGAACACTGTCACGAACCGAATCTTGTCGCCTCTAAAACCGGCACCAAACCCAGCACGTGACACGACCCGAAGGGTGTTCCCTATCCCCACAAGCTGGATCAAGTGCCCGAGAATCAATTATTTATGTTTGGGAATGATTTACCTGAGTATGAAAGCATAAAACATTAAAAAGATTCCATAATATTAATCTCAAATTTTTGAGCCAAACAAGACTTAAGTAAAAACCAGAACTGAATACATTGGTTTAAAGATAATAAAAGTGGTCCAAATAAAAATAATTATATCATCAAGACAGCCCCACGGACTCCACACGACTAGGGTCCATCGCCCTTAAGTTGTCTCCACAACTCCACACCAAGGATGGGAACTAAGACCCTGAACTGCCATCACCCTTAGCCTTTCCATTACCTGAATCAAACATAACCAAGTCTAATTACACCCAAGGGGTGTAAGTAGGGTGTGAGCCTATTCCCAATAGGATTCCACCCAATGATTCCAAGGAGTAAGAAATACAATGTAAAAAAGAAAGCAGCTTTCAAACGCAAGGAAAAGTAGTGTTAAAATTTCAAGAAATGAAACCTCCAATTGAAAATAGTTTTCAATCCAAAATTTTCCGAATATTAACACATTAAAATAGAAATGTTATATACTATAATTTACTTCCAAACACACCCTAATACATGGGTAAACACTACAAATCCAATGAGAAATAACATTGGGAACACCCCTAGGAACTAGGTTGTCTTGGGCCCTATATACCTCGTACCTCGGTGTAAAGTAACCATAGAAAAATCCATTATCGTGCACGAACCACTAGTAGGGAATATACCCATAACCTAGTGGTCCCCAATAATCATCCACATATTTTAGTTAGAGTTGTCGTTATCCAAATGCTAAGTGAAATAGGGAGAAAACCCATCTGGTCCACTAGATGTACTAGTACAAATCCGCCCCACGTAGGAACCCCGACTTCCTCTTTTTGTGCTCAATCAATTTCAGCATGAACAAATATAAATTTTCATATAAAACACCATTACTGTTCAAACACAACCAATACATTAGCTATCACATTTTTTACCACTTAAAACACGCAACAAAATACTTATATTTTTTTATTAAACAATTCCTCAAAATCCTATAGTGTTTCGGACACAAAACCCCTTATAAACCTCAATTGCATACTATGTGCAAATTTTTAAGTTTCCAAAACATAAATGGAAGCCTACTACATTTCAGGTAAAACAAAGAATCATTTTTATAGTAGCCCCATATGGTTCAAGAAACGACATCATTGCAAAATCTCCATTATTACACAACACAACTCTTAGAATTTCATGTGGTTCACAAACACCATTAAAACTAGATTTTGCAGAAAAAAACACAAGATATAATAATTAAAAATAGTGTTTTTATCCCTATTACAGTTAAATGAAATCAAATAATTACTTATAAGGTAGCCCCAATTAAACTAATAAAACATTTCTAAGAAGAAACCTCCAATTTCACATGAAATTGGCATTTAGGATTTATTCTAAATACAAACACCACTAATTTTTTTTTTTGAGAAATAATAAAATTAAATAAGCATGAAAATACCATAAAAACAGTATCCAATTCACAAATATTTCATTCACAATGGAATCACCTACCAAATCCATGGAAACCCTTGAATCCTTTTTGCGAAAACTCAAACGCACCATCGTCGCACCTCAAGGAAGGTAAACTAGACCTAAAACCAGAATTTCAGACCATGAAACACAAGATAAACCCCTAATTTTTAAACCTTACTTTCTGGAATTTTGGAACATCAATGACAAGGGATGAAACCCTATGTACATTGGATGTAACCCTAAACAAATTAAAAGAAGAAAGAAGGAGAACAACTTACTTAAAATATCTTGTAGAAATATCCCCCAAAAATACCAGTATCTGATTTTAAAAATTCTCAAAACATTACGAGAGGATATAACAAGGATAAGGAGATCATTTAGGAATTTTAATGGGGGAAAAAGAGTAAATATTGAGAGAGTTATGAAGGAATGAAATTACCTATTCAAATCTGGACGATTTGAGGAAGCCTATGAAGTTCGGCAAAAATTAGCGATTAAAAAAGCTCCAAAGATGGGTGAGAGAGAATGGTCACGCGGTTTGGTTCATTGGTCTTGGTCTCCACTTTGAATCACCGAAAAATACTAAAAATTGAATAAGTTATAACAAAATCAAAATTTATTTTTAAAAAAAGAATTGGGCTTTCGGGCAGACCCAACCCCTTAGATAAATACCCAAATAAACCCTTGTTATGGATTTCTAAAATCTCCAAATTACCTTAGTGGTTTTAATAAGTTAGGGTAGGTCATGTAGGAATTTGGAGGGATGAATAGTGTTGAAATATGAAAAAGTTACAAAAGATTCAAAATTTATTTTTTAATCTAGAATTGGGCTCACAGTTTGGCCCAATTAATGAATACTCATCTATTCCTCCCTAAAACATAGGGAAACCCCCAAAACAATGAAAGGATGTCAATTAAATGAAAAATAACTTTAAAATATTTCGTGTATGTGACAAACACAATGGTGAGTCATGAAAATAATTGTTATGTCATACCATGGACTCAATTTCTATGAATATATGTTCCCCATACCCTTACATACATTGTCTCATACCGTTGTAAAATGAGTGCATGATGGTTCACACCTTATTTCAGGATTACCATCTGAATGGATCTATCCTAAAATTATATGACACCCATGGTAATATATAGGGAATAATTCCCCATAGGTTGTCCAACTTAAAATATTCTATGGAAAAACCATTGGTCCATAATTTCACATCCAACCTTTCTGTATCCTTTCAATAGATCATGAGAAAACGCTCTTCTTTTATCATATTGATTTTGATAAATTTGTCCACCATAAAGTATAAATCACCTTATAACTTCATTATGAGTATCATGTTTACTATAGTCATTTTTATTAACATGTGGCCTTGAGTACTCAAGAAGATATATAGGGTTTTTTCCCTATTGTCTACAATCAAGCTTCTAAATGTTGATCCCACTAGGGATATCCAACCACTGACAATCAAGAGTATATTTATTCTCCTACTAGTTTAAAGACTCATGAGTCCTATTAGAATATATATATAATAAACTAGGGATGGTTACAATGCTCTAATATCTAAAAGCATCAGAATCTATCTTATGTGGCCTGTGTGGCTATAAAATTAAAATGGAAAACATAAACCACATGGGTGGGGGAATTTTTTTTATCATTTTTTCCTCATGGTCATCTATAGTATCATTAATCCTGTTGGATCACACCCAAATTAATGATATCCCTCTTACAATGTAAATATGTGTTTCCTATTGGTGGTAACACATTATAATATTTCTTCAATGTTAACCCAATTGATGTTGGAAAACATGATTCTATTGAGTATGAAATAGCCGTGGATGAATCCACTACCTCCTCACCAATAAAAATTGTAAAACCATATCAACATAAGAGAATATTTCTTAGTTAAAAATCAAAATAGTATAACATGTGAAAATAAATATTGAATATATATAGCGAAGAAACCAATTATGTATGGTGATTTGGTTTATGTTATCATACCTGATTTATCTAATATTATATAATAATAGTAGATTAATCAATCAATAATGGTCGGTCTGAGTTGTCCAACTTGATTAGGATCAAATAAATTTATGCAAATTTCCACAACATTAATGTTTTATCTATAGTTACCTTCATGGGGTATATATCTCAATCAATATAATTAAATTATCCTAATGGTATTTTAGGATGTAGTATCTTAGGAGTTGGTGGATTCATTCACTTCTCATATGGATTCCATTGAGTTTTGATGTGAATGAGTACAACCTTATTGGAATTCATATCTTGAGTGCATGGATTCAAATCCTATACCACCCATATTTGGAACCTCCATCTTTTTGATATTCAATATAATGGCGATTCTATATAAGTATATTAGGTGTTTTTAATCCCAATGTGTCGCAATGTTTGGTTCCCTAGAACAAAGACAAGATTCAATACAGGAGAAATGACGTTTAGTAGCGGTCAGTTACCACTCACAAGGGCCTCCCAGTAAGACAAATTACAAGGGCCTCACCAATGTGTCCACAACACTATCCCCTTTATCACTATTAAATGACCCAATTTTTTCAACACATCAACAATGGGTTTTACTCATAGTCATTCAAAATCTTGACTACCAATTAAAACACATGCCTAAACAGAATGATGTATACCACACTCGAGAAATCAAGACATAAAAAGAAATATTAGAAATCAATAAAATGCATAAAAGGAAACATGAGAAATCAATGAAATTTTAGGACATGTAAATGTTTGGTGGAAACTATGTTCCACAAATGTTACATATACAAACCAATTGTTCCCATATTTCTTCAACACATTTTCAATACAACTACTCAGGCTCTGATGATGCATAATAACCCTCAGCAACTTCATCACCACTTTCTGTTGTCACCTGTAAGAAAATTATATTGAAAATTAAATACGGTTGCATATTTATATTAAAACATAAAACCAATGAAAGTTAGAAAAATAAATGATTTTGATTTTTTTGTGATTTACCTCTATACCACTAGTCAATGCACTACCACCAGGGGCATATCTTCTCATATGCTGACTTATTTCAATCAATTCTTTCTGCAAAGAAAGTATGTGATCCCCCTACTGGTGAACTGTGTTTTGTAGAGAAAGAATCTATTTCTGAGCATCTCTGAGTATGGTCTGATTAAATCCAGGAGTAGATGAAACTACCATCCTCAGTGGCCTGCTAAAAACCTCCGATGGTATGGGTCCCAAACCCATACCGCGCACTCTACCAGGATGCACCATCCCAAGGACTTTAGCGACCAGGTCATCCTGGGAGACTGAGTAGGACTGCATAGGATTGGAATCCCATAGTTCTTTAATTTTTACCTATAAATCAAATATAAATATATATTGTCACTATAAATACTAATAAGTTATTATAATAAAAAATTGACTTCATACCCCATCTTCTTTAGCAGGCTCGTTAACAAAACTTCCATCTGATTTCTTGTGAACATCCAACCATTGTACAGTTCAGGATGATTTGTGCCCTAAAATCTGTGACTACATTAACCAAAGATAAATCAACAATTCAATATATTAAACAGATAATATTGTCTTATAAATATTTAAACCAATTAAAATATTACAAATTTCATTCAGCTAATAGAAAATCATTTTGAGCCTGTAGTGTGAGGGATGCCTTACATAGCCCAGTTTGATGCATTCTGTCTTGAGAGATCCTGAAATAAATAAAATGAAATTTAATAGTAATGTATTCGATGTCAAGTCCTATTCGTATAAATGTATAAATGTAAAATGAGGATAATACAATAATATTTATTTCAATACCATTCACTTCTCATAATGACGTCTGTCAACAAAAACATTCCACTTTTCTTTCGGTACCCCACTGGGTAGCTTCTCATACAATTGTTGCACAGTCAACAAGTTATCATTGACATCACACCACAATCTCCATTTGAAATCATTCCATTTCTTACCTAGATTTTTCAAAGTCCACTTCCATGATATCACATCAGCAATGGTAAAGTGGAAGAACATCTGTATACAGAAATACATTTTGAACATATTAGTAACACGAAATTCAATTAAACCATAATGTAATAAATTTACCTTTATTTGAGAATCAAAAACTTCATTTTTCCATCTTGGAGGCATATGTATCCAATCATCAAATAAAATAGGATGGGAAATGGGCTCCGCTGCCAACTGGCCTAGAATATGGCCAAGTAACCCCGCAGCGACATCTGTTGGTACCCCATAAGAATAAAATGGGATGACAATCTTTTCACCAATAATATTCCAAACATCTTCACTTTTTATGTTTTTCTCAATTTTGAAATTTTTCATCTTCAATGACAAAACAATTAGTATAAACAAAATACAATTAATTTATTTAATTTAAATTTGTACCTATGATCGTGACACTCTAGTATTCCCGTGATACTGGAAGGGGTGTGTAACTGCCCCACCGCTGAGGCTCCAGAAGGGGGAGTCGATGTCCCAGCCTCTAATGGAAAATCCAAAGACAGTGTGAGAGATGGTTCAGGGGGAGATGGTGCAGGGGTGTTGGCAGTAGGTGCCTTAGATGTCGTGGGGAGAGAGCCAGATGGATCGTCATCTGTCGCAGAACTAAATGAAATAGTGTACCGCTTCCTCCTTGGCATTCCTGTAATTTAATCAAATAAAATTAAGTTGAGAGTATATATTTCAGAAAAATTATGCAGAATAAAATATTAAAAATGATAATAGATTCCCAGTTCTAACAGAAAAAATATATAGATCAATGACAATGAATGACTGCAGAAATGAAACGAGTGGTTGCTGAAAAAATAAATAATTTTACATTTAATAATTTTCCCCTTCAATCATGTTGGTTTCCTACTTCATTTCTTCATCCATTTCATTCATCCTTTCTAGAATAATATTTTCCATATCATGATGGACAAATAATTCTACTTCCTATTGTTTATTAAATTCAATTTCAGAGGAGAAATTTTCCACTTCATCAACCATATCATACAAATCTCTTTATATTATGTGAGAAACTACACTCCACCGTTCCTTGATAATATCATTCACATAATATACCATTTTTTCTTGCTATGATAAGATATATGGATCATGCAGTTCGCGATCACCAACATCCATCAAGCGAGAGAAGTTCACTGAAGTAAATTTCAAGGAATCTCTTTATCACCTCTGATAATATCGACCCATTTTTATTTGAATAAAACAATAGAAAAATTTCTGTTGTAGTTTAATTCAATAATATCATGCATCTTTCCATAGTATTCCACTTCATAAAATGTAAATATGCCACTATTCTTTGTTTTCGAACCCACTTCATGATCGACTGTACGAAATCTAATGCCATTCACATTATAAGTGTTGAACTTTCTAACTTGTTTTAGAGGGCCTCTAGAAAGAAACATCAAATATTATGACACCTCTGCTCTAGTATCAGTATTCATGATCTGAAAAAAGAAATATACTTTATTAGATTTACAAAATGTATGTGTCAAATGAATATTCATACTTATTGTAATATTTATGAACTTACACATCGTGCAATTTATTCTATAAGCTCTTTATTAACAACTTTCATTATATCTTTCCCATTTCATGTTCGACCTCTCATTCATCTCTTTATTTGTATCCTCAAATCATCAATAAATGGATCTGAAATTTCACTATTCATCATCTCATATCTATGTGCCTGTAATAATTCCAATTCAGTCAGTGTCACATTTGAGGTCCTCCCAACTGATCGGCCAATAGAAGGAAATATTTTGGATTTCTGTTGTATTTTAGATTGAGTCGATATGTCGTCAACACGTACAAATCTATTAAATCTTCTCTCAATATTAGCCAAGTATCTAGAATAAAGGCAAGACACTCCTCATCCAAATAGCCTTCAGCAATAGAGCCTTCTGGTTGAGCATTATTTCTCACGTACAATTTCAAATGCCCAAGATATCTATGAAATAAAATAAACAAAATTATGCATTTAATTAAGTACGAAAAATTGTTTACTTTACCGAAAAATATATAAATAATGTACCTCCCAATTGGATACATCCATTGATAATGAACGGGGCCTCCTGATTTAGCTTCCTCAACCAAATGCACAGTTAAATGCATCATTACAGTAAAAAACGACGGAGGAAAGATCATCTCCATTTCACAAAGGGTCAATACAAACCTCTCCTGAAGGTTGTCAAGCTGAAATGAATTGAGATATTTCTCACATAGTTTTCTGAAAAATGTACAGAATTGGAGTACAACAAGAGTAATTTTTTATGTAATAATGTATGCAATTCCCATGGTAGTAACTGTTGTAGAAGAATATGTGATTCCTGACTTTTCAATACATATAATTTATGATTCTTCAAGTCAACACACCTCAAGATGTTACATGAATACCCATAATATTCCTTAACATTCATTAAAATTAAAAGGAATGTATCTTTATCCTTATTTTTCATTGCCAAAATTGCCGGAGGATACATTTCATTCTCATCTGGCCAGAGATCGCGTTTTATGTTCATTACTTGTAAGTATTTTTGAACATTGAGATGATCCTTTGACTTTACAAGCTCATTAAGAAATGTGAAAATAAAATTTTTAGACATTATTTTCAATATGCATCACATCAAGATTATGGTACAAAAAATTAAACTCCCAATATGGAATTTTGAAGAATATACTTTTTTTTCATCCATTGTTGTGTTCCGATTTCGCTTGATGATGCACTTCAGACCCGTTTTCCGCTATCATTCAAATGATGAACCTTTCCCAATTCTGTTTCAATATTTTCTAGTTGTGTCAATATTTCAGAACTAGTAAACAACTTTGGAGGTGGTCTACGATCAATGGAACCATTAAATTTTGATCTGTTCAGCCGAAATCTATGAGATGCATCGAGAAATCATCGATGACACAAGAAGCACCATTTTCTACATTGAGATACCCATTTGGGCTCAAAATCAACGTTACAAATAGGAAAATACAAACCCATGTATGTGTTCCAACCAGCTAAATTCCCAATCCTAGGGAATTCACTAATGGTACACATTAAAGAAGCATGCATTTTAAACATTGTTTTAGAAGAAACATCAAATGTCTCAACACCATTGCTCTATAACTTCAACAATTCATCAATCAAAAGCTGCATGTATACATCAATATAATTTCCAGATAATTTTTTTCTAGAAATATTCATCAAAAGGTTAAAATATGTTTTTTGCATACACATCCATGGAGGTAGATTATAAGGGATAAAAACAACTGGCCAAATGCTATAACTGGTACTGAAAGTCCCAAATGGGTTGAATCCATTGGAATCCAATCCCAATTGAAAATTCCTAGGATCAACTGAAAAATAGATATGTAATGAATCAAATGTCATCCACGATTGGGAATCACATGGATATCTCATTAACCCATCATTTTTATTATCTACAGAATGCCACTTCATGTAATCAGTGGTTTTTTATGACATGAATAATCTTTGCAATCGAGGATTCATGGAAATTAACGCAAAACCATTGAGGGTGTGTTCCTTTTCTTCTTCTCCATGAAATTATATTCGTTCTGACTTCCAACATCACCCTTTCCCGACCATATAGAAGAAGAAAATTTTGTGCAATTCTGTCTACATGAATCCTCTCCCCAATAAAGCATACAATCATTGGGACACACATGTATTTTTGTATAATTCATACCAAGCTTGTTAACAACTTTTTTCATATCATAAAATGATTCTAGGTTTTATACTTCAGGAAATGCATCACAAATCAATTCCAATATCATGGAAATTTCCTTATTTGTAATTCCACATAGACATTTGATATGGTACAACTTTAGCAAAAATAAAATATTTGAATATTTCAAACACCCACTATACAACTCTTGATTTCCATCGTCAACTAAATCATGAAACACATTTTCCTCAGTAAAGTTTCCTCTTACATTTGGCTCCATAGAATCAAGAGGAGGATCCAATGATATATTACAATCTTGATCTTCGTATGTTACAGTCTCAAAAACATCACATGTCACGTTACAATTTTTAGCACCCTCTTTTGGTTGTTCTGATATGTTTTGATGTTGATTGTGGTGTCTTGCAGTGCCGAATACATCATTTACGAGGTTTTTCATTTCATTTTCCATTGTCGATGAACTTGGGACCTCATTCTATTGATTAACATCAGTGCTAAATCTTTCTATAACATACGATTCTCCATGCCAAATCCAACACAAATATTGACCATGGAATTTCATTAGTATTAAATGTTCATAAACATCATCTATCTTAAACCATGTTTTAAATTTACATTTTGGATGTGTAAATTTTATTCTCCCTTCAATGGATCAATTAGAAATTGAAAAATCTAAAAACTCATTGAATCCCTTAACATACTGAGGTATGTTCCTCAGAAATGTGATCCACCTTTTATCCCTGTATATCACAATGTTCCTACACAATAATAAAGAAAATTAAAACACATAGTTACTACTAAATAAAGAAAGAGATCCATATATACGATAATATAACATTACAGAAACATAATATAATAAATATGTGCCCCTGAGTTAGATAATTGGTTGTGTTCATGGAAATTCATGATGAAATAACATGGGAGATTAGGTTTTGAGGTTCTACGAACCTTGTGTGTATTGAATTCCTAGACCACTCTTTGGTTTATTCATATAGAAAAGAGTGGTGGTTTGACTTGAGGTTGATTTAGATCATATATGTGTTAGTTCTCATGAGTGGAGAATTATGGTTAAGTGGGACGATCGAGGATCTAACGATGGAGTTGAACTGAGATTCATATTCAGGATTCGATGTGGGTGTTGAACATTTTTGTTATTCCTTGAGTTTTAAGGCATCATAGTTAGGATATTATAGTGCATTGGTGGGTGCGATAGAGCGCCTTTGGTATAATTCATCTAGAGAAGGACTTACTTGTGTTGTTGCATAAAAATTGATGTGGTAAGGTGGAGACCACCGTAGAAATGGCGTTTAAAATGTAGCTGATGTGGTTTGGGCATAAAACTATTGTATTTTAAGAATAGTGGATGTGTCTGGGCTTGGTTTTTGGAGTTTCATAGTAGAATCATGTTGGGAATTTGGAGATGAAATGTCAGGTGTTGGTACTATCATCCAGGACAACATAATAATATAATAAAAATCATATAGGTGGAAATTGATCCCAGAAGGAATTCCTTATAAACATTATATTCAGGAACTTAAGAGAATTATATTCATCCAAACCACTACAATAAGTTAGAATGAATTCAATACCATTCACTTCATCACAGAAAAGAAATCTATGCATAGTAAAGGGATGCTATGCTTGAGTAACACATGTTTGATGGACTCCATGGTCGAGTATCCAATGTATAAGGAACTCCATAACTAAGTTTCATAATTCAATATAGTCAAGTGGGACTTATAAATAAATAGGTTATCTATTTTAAAAAATAATGAAAAATACAAAGATACATATTCAATGAATGTGATTACTTTCATCCAAGATTATACATATTAATGAAAAATAATCTATTTTGGATAACATATAGAGAAAGAAAATAAAAATAAAATTTAAATACAAAATAAACCTAGTTGAACTATCTCACAATTAGATTTACCAAAAAAAGTCACAACCATATTCACAACTCAAAACATCTCCATGTTATCCCCAAAAAGTCACAACATTCCAATGTCCATTAATGGAACAAGAGGAAACAAATAACAAGAAATAACAATCTTGGAATTAGAATGAAAAGATAAAAGTTACAGACACACATGAATGTGTATGAAAATTGTGATATAAATAGTCCTCGAAATATTTCACTATAGATTCTTTGTAATTCATTTTATAAAAAAGATTAAAAAATATTTATTTTTTATAGAACTCTACCTAGAATTTTTCTAAACCAAATTACAATGATGAAAAGGAGAAAATAGAGGAAGAGGTAATTATGAAGGAATAAGAGGGCCTAAGATGAATGAATAGAGACGAATCAAGGTCAAATCATGATGAAAACACCATGGATAAGAGAGAACCAGTAGATAAGGAGGTGTGAGGCATAGGGTTATTGGTTTGGGGTCATGAACCACACAAGAGGGACACCAGTTGGCATAGTGAATTATTTTTAGGTGTATGGGAATATACAATTAGAGGTTGATGATGAATTCTAATGGATGAGTGTATATGGTGTCCACCTTGGGTTCAGTGTCATTACATAATGAGTGGAGATTGATAGTGGGGGAGACCTGGTTTTGGGGTCTTCTTCATCTCATTATCACTGTTGTAGTGAATGTCATAACATGCCAATAAAATTTTTATCCCTAATATATATATATATATAATAAACCCATATACACCCATTTACAAAGTCCATATATATATATATATATGAATTACATAACTTTGATAATATATACACACATATATATATATATGTTGCACCCACTTACATCACTTGAAGCAATTAGTCATAGAGTTTGAAATTTAATACTTAAATATACATATATGAGTTTATATATGAAGAACATGAAATCAAATGCATATATTTATATGAATTTTAATTCTGAAAAAATAAATTTGGGAATCACTTATGTAATAAACATGGAATTTGATTTTAATATATATATATATATATATATATATATTAAATTCTGCTAACAAAATTATAAATTCATGAATTAATGTTTTTAAAATAAAATTAATAACTTACTTAGTAACATGAAAACATGATAAAATATAATTCCCTAAATAGAACTAAATTATAAGAAGATAAATCTTTAAGGAAAAACTAAACCCTATCTTCTAATTCTCAAAACATGATTTAGAGAAACATTAACATAAGACATAAATTATAAAAATGAAATGATCCCTTAAAATTATATTTAGAACAATAGTAAATATTGAATCCCTTACATTTTATTTCGTAAACTTAACTAAAAAATAATTAAAATACATTAAATGATTCCTTATAGAAAATAAGATCCAAAATCGAAAATATAAATTGTATAAAAAATATATGTTACAATAAATTAATATAATTTTACTAAACATAATAATTTATTGCAAAATGAAAATTCATTACACAATCATGTTTTGACCAAAGAAATTACTTATTGCAGACCATAGCTTTGATAAATAGAAGTCATAACTTATTGGAAATCAAAAAACCATAAATTGGAAATAAAATATCACCCATACATGATATGCTGGAACAAAACAGGAGCTATTGCGAACTCCAAAACAAAACAAACATACTACTAAAGGCTGTGACAAAGAAACAAGAAAAAAACTGAAATAAGTTGAAATAGAAATTCACACAACAACGAATGAATATTCGGGCACCAACTCTATATAAGTTCTTGAGGGATTTTTAACCAAACCTACAAGAAAATTAGTAGAATTCAAACCTTAGGGTTCGTATAGGTCACCGAGGTCGCGGTGTCACCAGGGTCGTGGTGTTTACGGGGTCACGGGGGGGATGGGGTCGCTGGGGTCACGGGGTCGCCGGGGTCACGGGGATGCCGGGGTCACGAGGTCACCGAGGTCATGGGGGGATATGGTTGCGGGGGAAGAGGGGGTCGTTGGGTCGCAGGGTGAGAAGAGGGGTTAGGGTGGGGGGAAAGGGTTGGAGCTGTAGAAAAACAAATGTATAGCGGAGATTTATTATAAAACACCGGGAAACATTTTTTAAAAAATGTTTAGCGGTGGTTCCCATAACCGCCGCTAAGAAGAGTTTTGTTGTAGTGCTTCATCAACATCAGTCTTGAACACCAATTAGTGCCTATAGTCAATATGTATTTGGGTCTATCCACAAGTTTCCAATCATTATTCCTCTCAACCTTATTTATCTCTTCTTGCATATTCATCAAAAAAAATTCTTCATTGATAGCAACATTAATGTTTTTAGGTTCAAGTTGTTACACGAATGCCTGATGTCCATCCTAATATCTATGAGAATATCAAGTCTGTGTTCCTTTATCTAAATCTCCAACAACATAATCTATAGAATGGTTCTAAAGAGTTGTAATAGCTCTAGATAAATAAGGACAAGAAATTTTAGGTTTTTCAATTGGTTAGGGTTCATTATGTATTGAATCAATTGAATTTCTAGAATTGTATGTTTTAAGTGATTCCTCCATAAGATGGTTTGAAGATTTATAATTAATGTCTAGATTTGACAAATCATCCTCAGGATTCTCTAATGAGGATTTAGGTTCATGTTGATCTATTTCATAAAATTATACATGTATAGATTCATTCACACACTTTTTTCATTTATTAAAGAAAATGAATGCTTTACTAGAGGATGAGAAACATAGGAATATTCTTTAATCACTATTGGATTCTATTTTTTCAATAGTGTCCTTTTTATTAAGAATATCGGCTTTGAAACAAAAAAAATTAAATTAATTAACATTTTTTTTCTATTGTTCCACAATGCTAAGGTAGTTCTTTTATGAATATGTCTGATTAAAACTCTATTGATTATATAACATGATATATTTTCAGAATCATCCCAAATGTAATTATGTATGTAATACCAATAATTCATGGTTCTAGATTATTATTATAATGTTCTATTTCATTATTCTACAACACAATTTTTTTGAGGTGTCCTTGGGGAAGAGAAGTTATGACTATAGCCATTTTTTGAGTAGATGGATTCAAACTCTTGGTTTTCAAACTCATGACCATAGTAACTTCATATAGATTTTGTTTTAAATCCATATATATTTTATAAAATCCTAGCATACTTGGTTAAATGAAAGGCGTATGCACTAATGTGAGACAAGAAAAAAGGTCGAAGTATATCTAGAATAGCCATATACAAAAACATAAACATAGTGATTACCATTTTATCTAGATACACTAGAAGGTCCAAAAAAGTCTATGTGAGCCATCTCGAGAGGTTGAGAATTTAAAAATTAATTCTTTGGTTTAAAAGATATTTTGTGTTGTTTACCTTTTTGTTAAGGATTACATACATTATCATTTGTAAACTCATGTTTGGTTAGGTGTTTGACTAATCATTTTATGGTATTCTTCCTAAGGGAGTGTATATTACAGTTACTTAGTCTTCTATGGAAAAACCTATATTCTTTATGAAATACACTTATGAATGAATCATATTTAGAAATAAACGATTCTATGTTTGGAGCATAAACATTTTCATTTCTAAAAGAATAAATTATCAGTTCATTATTAGATTTTAAAATATTATAGGCATCATTCTAAAATTTAAAATGAAATCCATCATCTAATAATTTTGAAATTCTATGAAAATTAAATTCAAGTACAAAAAAGTACTTTGGATATAAAAACTTAGTTAAATTTTCCAATATGTCCTTTTACAATAATTTTTTCCATTATCATTGGCACCATAAGTGACATGCCCACCATCAATCTTTATTAAATTCTTGAAGAATGAATAATATCTTGTCAAGTGTCTTTAAAATCCACTGTCCATGTACCATAAGATTTTATAAGATCTCATCAAACATATTTCTTCAGATTTCTTTGTCATAAAATACATATTGGATATTTCAGACTTCTCATAATGTAAATACACTAAGTCACATGAACTATTCTCACAAACACTCCACGTTTCCTTCATGGAATTTTTATAATTTCCATATTTTTCCTCATATCTTTTATTATAATTCAACTTTGGATAATCAGATGTTAAATTTCCTTTTATTTTGTATTCATAACACACTATATCATCAGATTTTTCACATTATTTTCCAGTCCTTCTTTCAGTTTCCCTTGTGATCATATATTCCTTTGAAGTTACGCATTGAAAATAATTTATTTCTCCTATAAAATTAATTAAATTGTCTAGATAATTGATCCATTTTCTCATTAGTTCCTAATGATTAATCTATATTTCAGGTACATTCAGAATGATATTGTACCCTTTAATTCTATTTATTCATAGAGGTAGTGGTTTTGAAATCCACTTAATTTCTCTTTATATCATCTTCCTCTTCCTTGTTTACATTTATTTCTTCATCATACATCATTAAATTTACTATAATCTCATTAACTGGAAATTTACATATATCGCAAGATTCTTTAATTGAGATAGATGTCCCTCACCATCAATCTAGTAAGCATCTGATTATTATCATGATTTTCTCTTTGGCTGTAACATCTCTTCCCAATGTGATCATTGGGTTTACTATTTCATTAATCCTATGATACATATAAAAAATTGGCTTATCAGGAATCATTTTAATGTTTTCATTTTTAATAGTACATCTTTTAAGTCAAATTTCATTGACACTAGATTCTTCTTCATGATAATTTTATAATGTATCCAAAAACTCAAAAGCTATACTTTCTAAGTGCATTTTCATTTTAATTTTCCAATGTGAATAATTTTATCATTAAAGAATGGAGGTCTATTGGTAGTAGCACCATCCATTATATTATCAGTACGTAGAGAATTATTTGTTGAATTTTTGTTTTTAAAGAACAAAAAATTTAGAACTAAAATAAATATTATGATCTTTAAAACACAACTAAAGTCATATTTGAAATATATTTTAAATAGATTGGCAATTTAATATTTTGAAAATATGGATTTTTAAATATTCCTTTGATACCAAATTTTGGTCAGAGTAGGAAAATTAGGGGGTGAATTGGGTTCCTATAAAAATTTCTATTAAAATGTTTACTTTCAAGATTCACCCAATTAAAATTAAAACATGCCAGCTAATCAAGGTATTATGATTACAATAGTTTTACTATTCAAAAATATTCTCAGAAAATTGATTGATTCTCATTCGTATCAATATGATATATTGACAAGTCTTTTGAAACTACTATAATAGTGAAAAAAGGTATAACTAGAATCCAAGACCAACTATCAAAGTAAAATGTAGTTTTTTTAATATAAATTAAAACAGAGAAATTCTAAATAGAAACAAATAATTGATAAAACAAGTGGTTCAGTCTCCAGAAAAGACCTAATCCACTCCACTTGTTTATCATATACCACCAAGAAGATAATATTAATTAACATGATCAACAGCCTAGAAAAGGGATAACAATAGTACACAAAACTATCAAGGTCACAAAACAACTTCCACTATTTTGGGGGAAAACAAACAACTAGGTCACACAGGACCTCTTCCACAATTATAAGTGGGAAAATAGACAAAGTGTAGTGATATTTTTTTGTGAGGTTATCTTTTATACTTCAGTTTAATTCCAAAATTACTGTATGTTTTAATTCAGATGGACACACTGCTTGAAAAGTATTAATAATTGTAAACAATATATCAAAGATGATAAAAGAGAGTCATAAATTCTCTGAGTTTTGTTTAATGTAGTTATGAACTTGTAATATGTTACAGATGTCAATTTTGAGTCTTGTTATGAAAATTGAGTATTGTGAGTCTTGTGCTCGGGTTTCCAGTTAGATTAGATGTGTTTTACAAATCATGTTCTTGATAGGGTTTCTGTTGTGAGATTTTTTGAGGCTCTGACCTAAAATAGTTCATCCCGTAGGAATCGAGATTTCATATTCTATTATTTAGTGTATTTATGTTCTTATATCTTACAATTAGTTCACATTTTTAACTCACTCGATCTACATCTATGGCTCTACGTCTCAAGATTTTACCTTTCTTTCAGGTTCATGTGACAGATCAGATATTAAGAATGATTTCTACACCTCGTACCTCATAATATCAGGTGACATGTCTAAAATGAATCATTAATTAAGTTTGTGTCAATAAATGACTCAAATTGGACGTTATAAATAACAATTAAATCAATAGAAAAAAGATAGAAAAGTGATTATGGAACAGAGTCATTGTTTGTTTTGAAATAGTGTCACTTAAAAAGGATATCTTCTAATTTTACTTTGAGCAGCGAGACAATAATGGTTCTATTGTTGCATTGAGACCAGGAACTGATAGCATATATGCAGTGTCAAGATCACGATGTCTTAGGTAACAACATCTAGAACTTTGTCAAAACATTCAACAGTGTCTTGTAGATAACAGAAAGGAACTTGTGTCACATACATTTTGAAATATAGAATTGGTTGTAGTGTTAGAAACATATTGTCTGGTTAAATTGTTCTCTATCACGGTGCTAGGGATACAATGTTAGGGTTACGGTGTCAGGGTAATGGTGTTAGTGACTTTCCCAGAATCTGGAACTGGTGGAATAATTATAGTATCTTAGGCTTAGAAAAATATGTTTAAAAATGTCTTCAAAATTAATATTAACAGAATAAATTAGAATTAAGCATTAGTATAATGAAACATAATAGAAAAATATCAAACATTTTTTACAATATTCAAACATGATTTGTGAGATTCTGAATTTGGATCTTGTTAGAGTTTAAACAATGAGTTGTAATCCTTAAATCAAATGGAAACCAATAATATCTACACATTATTTCTAATATGTTAAACATGATTAACATGATTTGTGAGCATAAAAACATGATTAAAAAGTGAGGATCCCAAAAGAAAAAAGCAAAATTTTATTTTAAATAATAGTAATTGAAAATAATCATGTCAAATTTATATCAACTCTTCATTAAATTATGGTTTCATGGTTGTATAAAAATCCACTCGTTCCGTATCAATTAAAAAAACATTACTTTCATATTTTTTAAAAAAAATCACAATGTATCTAATTTTAAAAACTAAAAAAATATTGAATTTAAAAAAAATTATAAAATGTATATCATTGTTAATGGAAATTTTATTTTATTTTTGGATATTAGTAAAAAAATATTGGAAGACGTTTTTATGAAACATGTTAAATTATGACAAATAACCTCGAATAATAATTAGATTATTAAATTAACCCTTACCTTGTAATTTAATTTTTTTTAATGTTTGTTGAACTCCAATATAATTGCTTAAAATAAGTAATTAACTCATACTAGAACCATATCTATATTTATTATATCAGAAAATATTTTCTAATATTGTTGTTTTAATAATGTTCTATTATTATTTTTGTTTCGAGTGTTAACTACTTCATTATACAATGCATGTTTTTCCTTATATGTCATATTTCTTATTCATTATATATATGTATATATTATAAATAATTATATTTATTTTATAGATATATTATAAGAATTTTTATAATAATTCATGAGTTGTTAAAGTGGAAAATGAAGCTCATCATGTTGTGGATACATTATGCTATAAGTACGTAAGGGTGACGGTATATTTCAATTATTACTAAATAGTTAAATAATTTTATGGTTTATTAATTATAAAGAATAAATAAAATTTTATTTTTATTATTTATACCAATTATATTAATCATTATAACCATCCACATAATGTAGTGGTGAAAAAAATTACACGATGATGTGGAGATTGTAAATCATATATACGCACAAGTTGTGATTTTATTTTTTATAGGATGGGTAAAATGTGGAATATGGTTGTCCCATAATCATAATAACATCTAAAAATATATATAATACTATATTTAGTACCTTTTTATAGACAAAACACATGAATATGATGTTGATGAAGAAATGATATGGAATGAGTTGCTAATATAATTACTTCCTCTTTAGTGGAATTACTTAGATCTATTCTCATGAGATATAGAGTTGATATTTTTTAAATAGTAGGACCTCTAGAACATGGATAATGATTTTAGGAGGATAAATAATCATGTTTTTGTTGAGATAGAATGATTAAAGTGGTGTGAGGAAGTGATGGAGGATTTTCCCTTTTATAATTATGGTGAGGGGCACTTTCTAAAACCCCTAAAATATAAAATTAATATAAATTTATTTTAAATTAAAAATTTCTACAAAGTGATTTATTTCAAATATAAAAAGAGTATGTGTATAAATTATATCAACCAATAATTTTTATACACATTTTGTTAACATTCCTATCAATTTTTGACTTTAAATCTTCATTAATTTTTCTAACTCTTGACGTGGAAATATTTTTATACTCATTAAAGGAAAATATAGTTAAAATAAAATTAAAAAATAACACTAAATGGATCATTTTTAAAATATATAACTTCATCTAAATACGTTGGACACATTTTATATCTTTATGAATATTCTTTCATTTAATAAAATATTATTTACTTTAAAATATCAATACTGTAAATTTTGATACTATTTATTTTTTTACCCTTTAAAATATTAATAAAACAATATATCATTAAACTAAATTTTTTAATATTTCAGTAACATGTCAGTGTTTTCTATAAATTTAATGGATTATATCAATTATTTAAATTTAGATTTATTTTAATATTTCTATAATCATTTATTTTGTATTATTCTAAATTATATAATTATTACATCACAATTAATTAAGAATTTATTTTAATTATTTAACTCTTAACAATTAAATTTAATTTTCATGATGAATATTAATATTTTACCTTTTAAATTACCATTTATATTATATTATTTTTATATATAACCCAGTATAAAAAATTATATATTTATTAGAAATATGAGTTTGATATTTTTAGTGTCTCATTATATAAAATATAATTAATATCATACTCTCATCCAAGCATCTTTATAAGGCCCCAACCTTAAACCTTACTTAATCTTGAGTTATTACAAGACTACACATTAAAGATCTTTTTGGGTTTAGAGTTTCAGAGAATTAGATCATAAAACTTGAATTACATTCCACATATAAACAAAGTGGTTACATAAAGATAGTATTCTTCTTTCCCATCAATGGAAAAATATTTAAAATAAAACATGGATTCTTTCTTGACACTTCCTTGACACTATCATTATATCACGTACCATTCCCTTGACCTGTGAAAAACATTTCAAAAAAACATGGGATGAGCATAAAAAGCTCAGTAAGGGATATAAAAATATGGAAAGGAAACATGGGTACATATATACATAAGAATGAAATCATACTATACCCATAAAACATAAGAACTTTAACATATCTCATCAAATCATGAATAAATCATAGAAATCATAAGACATAAAGGTAACTTGAGGCATTTATAACATTCTTACGTAGGGAGTAACCCTCTTGGTTATGTTTGGAATACCCATCACAGTATATTCCCTTTATCTCTTCGGAGAAACCTTAGCTTTTCACTCCTTCGCATTACCCAATGAATTGGAGATCTATATTGGGCTCACCCGCCCTAAGTCTATCACGGAACCACCCGTCTTCATAATAATGCACAAGAACCTCAACATAATCGTATCACATAAAACACGCATAAAGGAAACATAACATTTCCACCTTTCAATCACAAGATATCAATACAACAAATTGATATAAAAACATTATGAAAACTATTTTCAATACCAAAATAAAAGAAAAGTAAAACATGGTTTTTATTTTTCTTTTAAAAAAAGGTATGGCTTGTAGAGGAAGCCGAAACTCAAATAATGGTCACGGCGGCGGAGAAGTCGTTGTCGCCACATACGTATGACAAAACATTCCCTTTTGCCTTTTAGTAAATGCTTTGTATAAAAAAGATTCATTTTGAATAAACATAAATGTCAAAGGGGTTTATACACCGTATAAAAGAAGGTTCTGTATAAAACAAAATATGCCTCAATGAAAGGAGATTGAGACGAAGTCCCATACCTCGGGTCTGACTTGACTTGGTCATTCTTTAATATCCTAAATAATAAACTTGAGTTAATTTCTACTTGTTTAAGATCCTTTTTTGAGTTCATTATTCCATTTATATCACTTATTTCCATGTCATGAACACTATGTAATTATTTAAGTTAATAACGGTCGTTTTAAGGATCATTGGTACTTGAGTCAAAAATAAGCCCTTTATAATTACCAGTTGTTCATGTATCCATTATATCCAGAATTTTATTCATGATTTATATATCATATATGTCATATATATCCAGTACATTCATGCATTTATAATATTACATAATCATTTAGAGGTAAGAAATGAAATGCACCGTTCATGGTGACGGTAAGCCGTACGTACGCATGAATGCTACTTTCATTTCTATTTCATATTTTATAGAATGGAATCATAATGATATAAAGGTATATTATAATTCCATTATAATATCATATATAATATCATAGTTCCATCCTTTATACGTCCCACATATGATATTTAACGAATCAAATCACTTTGAGGGGGTGGTAGTCCGCACTTCCTTAAATGAAGATATCGCGTTTACCCATAATGGAAACCATAATGGTAAGCCCAAAATGAAAAATACAGAGGCTTAAGGAAAACATAAACATATTATATATCATATATAAATATAGTGACATCTTAATGGCCACCTTTGAAAGTGTTAAAAGAATGTTAAACAATCATCGTTTCGGGAGGCATAAATTCACCATCCACGGAAACATTATGTCCTTTGACCATTAGATTTAGGTGTGTGTAATTGTAGCTAGAATCCTTATTAAAACAAAATTCTAGTATATTGAAGATACTGGAGTTGTTACAAAAGAAATGAATAAATATAGTTTAGGGGGTTGGAGAAGCAAAATAAAACAAAACGACTCAAGTGAAGACATTACCTTAAAATCGGGTAACTCCCTTTGGTTTGAGCTCAAAGGCTTCCTTGGGAAGACTTCTGCACAAAGTGAGTCTTCAAGGAGTAATAGAGGTATGTTGAGAGAAAAAATGGGCAGGGTTTGTCCGAGACAAAGGCTTTGGGAGTGTGGGTAAGGAGGTAGAGGTGGGGGCCATTTATAAGAGGAGAGGATGGGCACTCTTGGAAAGTAATGAAATGTTACAATACTTTAAAATGAGTTTCGGATTAAAAATGTCCCACATAGAAATAAATCGAGGGTAAGGTGATAAGGGATCGAAATCCACCCATTAAATAGGTTTTGGACATGTGTAGTTTATAGATTTTACATTATCATTTCATTTTATTTAAATCCTTTATTAATGAGGTAATCGGTGCATCATCATGATGTCATCAATAATTTAATTTATATAAAGTCTAAAAATTATAATAAAAATACGATGATTTAGAAAATATTTTTATATTTCCAATTACTAATTATAACAAAAAAATATGACTTGTATAACCCCATGTAAAAATTGTTTTAGTAAAACATTTCTTGTTTGTGTCATTTTTACTTTAACATTAAATAAAAAGTTATTTATGTCATTTCCCAAACAATGTGGCTCCATGGGGTCCCCAAGTTGACCCATGGATTGTCTTGATCGTCCATGACACATCCAATGAGGGTAGGACATGTGTCAAGCTCATCTAATATTATTAAAACATTATTTTTACCTTAAACTACACTAAATACCACTAATTGAGATTAAGAACTTAAAAGTTACTATTCACCAATAAATTATTTTAATCTCATTGAACCACATTTTACTTCTTAATGGCAACCATGTATGTCGGATTTTTGAAATTCAAATCACAAAAGTTGCAAACTTTCATTTAAACGAAAAATCAGTTTCTTTAACTACCACTTAGTGGTTTCACTATTCATCAAAAATTGAAGTTTTTCAAAAAGATACCAAAACTTCACCCTAAGCTATATTTGATATTCCGAATTCAAAAATGATTCATATTTTAAAAAATTCAAAACATTTAAGTTTCATTAATTAATTTAATAATTAATTCCCACTGTCATGACAAATAGCGTGTTTTTATGAAACAATACGTATCAAAAGATTGACATTAGATTAAGTCCAATTTCAAAGTGAAATTGATTCCAATGACCACCATTGGATAAAATGGTAAAAATATATTGTAATTTTACTTCAAAACCAATTCATAAGATAATCTAATCATATAAATGAATTATATTAAAAAGAGGTTTTGAATTAAAATACAATATTTTTCACTATTCATTAAAAAATGAACTTTATCGGAAAAATACCAAAAATTCAGAAAAAGTAAATTTTGATGTCCCAATTATAAATAATAAGTTTATTTTGACAAAAATAGCTTATAAAATTTTCATAATATAGATTTAAAAAGGGTTTTCCATCAAATGGCAGTAAAACAATCTTTTAGGAATATTAGTGTATTCCATAAGATTGTATTTATTTTCATTTTAAGCCTCTAAAACGCTATCTTAATCATTAATATACATAGATAAAAATATCTATTTTTTCATTAATTACTTAGGATGTTACATCCTACCCCCCTTTATAAAATTGCGTCCCCGCAATTTATTTACTTATTGAATAAATGAGGGTACTTATCCCTCATTGAAATTTCAGATTCCAATGTTGCCTCTTCCATCATGTGGTTTTTCCACAAAAACTTTACCTGATTAATCACCATATTCTGTAACACTTGCTCCCTGTGGTCAAGAATCTAGACCAGTTGTTCCTCATAAGATAGGTTCTCTTCCAGCTGAACTACCTCTGGACTCAAAACATGAAATGGATCTGGCATGTACTTTCTCAGCATCGAAACATGAAAAACATTGTGTACCTGAGATAAACTCGGAGGTAAAGCCACCCGGTATTCAACTGATCCAACTCTCTCTAGAATTTCATATGGTCCAATGAACCTTGGTCTCAACTTTCCTTTCTTACCAAATCGCATCACACTTTTCCATGGTGATACTTTGAGAAAAACATGATCACCTACCTCAAAAGAGAGATCCTTCCTCTTGTTGTCTGCATAACTCTTCTGCCTACTCTGAGCTGTTCTCATGTGTTTCTGAATCAGCTGAAATTTTTCTGCCAACTCTTCTACCAATTCTGGTCCCATCATCTTCCTTTCACCCACTTCATCCCAGAAAGCTGGAGTTCGACCCCGCTTCCCATATAATGCCTGAAATGGTGTGATCTGTACACTAGAATGAAAACTGTTATTATATGAAAATTCAACCAAAGAAAGATGTTGGTCCCAACTTCCCTAATAACCCATCGAACAAACTCGTAGCATATCCTCCAAGTTCTGAATTGTTCGTTCTGATTGCCCATCTGATTGAGGATGAAAAGTTGTACTAAAATTTAATTCAGTACCCAACAACTTCTGAAGGCCTTTCCAAAAGTTAGAAGTGAACCAGGGATCACAGTCAGATACAATGGAGAGAGGAACTCTATGTATCCTGACTATATCTTTAAGATACAAACGGGAAAGTTGATCTAGGAAAAAAGTATCTCGTATAGCAAGGAAATGAGCAGATTTAGTCAAGAGATCAACAATAACCCAGATAGCATTATTACCTCGAGATGTCTTCGGTAATACCACAAAAAAATCCATGGATATATTCTCCCATTTCCACTCTGGAACTGGTAAAGGTTGAAGCATCCCTTTCAGTAACTGCCGCTCTTCTATAACCTATTGACATGTCAAACACTTCACAGTAAAATCATCAATATCTCTTTTCATTCCATCCCACTAGTAATACTCCCGCAGATCTCTGTACATCTTAGTACTGCCAGGATGAACTAAAAACAGAGAACTATGAGCTTCACATAACAACTCTCTCTTCAACTGTGAATCACAAGGCAAACACAATCTCTTCCCAAATCTCAAAACGCAATCACTATCAATGTTGAATTCAGGCAACTTACCTTTCGGAACCAGCTCTACCTTTTTCTGCAACTCACTATCTTGCTTCTGTGCTTTCTTGATTCTATTTGATAGAGATTATCTCACTCATACCTAAAAAAAAACAGAAGAACATCCTGTACCAAAAACTTCTATGAAAAAGTTCATCAAATCCTTAACCAAAGGATCACGTTCTAAACGCAACATTGTTAATGAAGCATTACTTTTTCGACTCAAAGCATCAGCCACTTTATTTGATTTTCCCGGATGGTAATGAATTGTACAATCATAATCCTTGATTAATTCCAGCCATGACCTCTGTATCATGTTTAACTCTTTCTGAGTGAATATATACTTTAAACTTTTGTGATCGGTATATATTTCACACTTTACTCCATACAAATGATGCCTCCAAATTTTTAAAGCAAAAAACAACAGCAGCTAATTCCAAATCATGTGTAGGGTAATTTACCTCATGAGTTTTAAACTGTCGTGAAGCAAAAGCAATTACCTGATCATTCTACATTAAGACGCAACCATGTCCTTTCAACGAAGAATCACTGTAGATAAAAAACTCACCATTCCTTGAAGGTAGTGCTAAAACTGGAGCTTTCACCAATCTTCTTTTCAATTTTTGAAAATAATCATCACATTCTTGTGTCCAGATAAACTTAACACCCTTCCGAGTTAGCTTAGTAATTGGACTAGATAACCGTGAAAAATTTCTAACAAACCATCTGTAATAGCCTACCAAACCAAGGAAACTATGAATCTCTGTTACATTTGTGGGTCTTGGCCATTCATCAACATCCTTTGTTTTTGCAGGATCAACAGTTATCCCATCTTTAGAAACAATGTGACCAACGAAAGAAATTTGTTGGAACCAAAACTCACACTTGCTGAATTTCCCATACAATTTCTTTTCTTCTAAGGTTTGAAAGATAACCCTTAAATGTCTTTCATGCTCCTCTTTAATTTTAGAAAACACCTAAATATCATCAATGAAAACCAGCACAAACATATCCAAGAACTCATGGAAAATTCTATTCATTAAGTCCATTAATACAGAAGGTGCATTGGTTAGCCCAAAAGGCATTACTACAAATTCATAATGGCCATATATTGTACGGAATGCAGTTTTCGGAACATCTTCTTCCTTAACCTTCAGCTGATGGTACCCCGATCTCAAGTCAATATTTGAAAAATACTATGCTCCCTGGAGCTGCTCAAACAAATCATCGATATGAGGCAATGGATATTTTTTCTTAACAGTGATGTTATTCAAGGCTCTATAATCAATGAAAAGTCTCATTGAACCATATTTCTTTTTAAAAAATAAAACAGGAGCACCCCATGGTGATGTGCTAGGTCGAATGAAACCTTTCTCTAATAAATCTTCCAATTAACCCTTCAACTATAAAAGTTTAATTTGATCCATTCGATAAGGGGGTTTTGAAATTGGGTTAGCATCAGGAACTAAGTCAAAAGTAAATTAAACTTCCCGATCTGGTATTATTCCATGGAACTCCTCAGGAAAAACATTAGGATAGTCATTTACCACTGGCACATCATTAATCTGAACATTTCCGTTATTTTCAACGATGTGTGCAAGGTAACATCCATTTCCATCATTTACAAGTTTCTCGGCCTCTTGATAAGTTATCAACAGTAAGGGTTCATTATTGTACACAAACTGAATGTCTTTCTGAAAAGAAACTTCTTTAGCTCTACAGTCAATCTTATCATGGTAAATCGAGAGCCAATCCATACCCAGGATAACATCAAACTATACTAGAGGTTGAAAAATAAGGTTTGCAAGTAGGTTCTTTCCACAGATAAGGATTGGAAGATTATTATAAATTCTTCTTGCCTCATCATTTCCCCCAGGTGTTTTTACCAAAAGTTCAGGAGTCATTTATTGAGATGGTATTCCTATTTTACTAGAAAAGTTTTCAGAGATGAAAGAATGTGTAGACCCCGAATCAAACAACACACTGGCATAATCTGAAAAACAAAAAAAATACCTGATAGAACTTCATTTGATGGCCCGACATCTGCTGAAGTAGTTGCAAAGGATTTCACCACCCCTTTCTTCTTGTAGTCTAACTGCTTCCCATCACTCAAGCTCTTTGTCGGACACTCGTTTGCATAGTGACCCATCTCATTGCACTTACAACATTTCACTAACTGTAAATAAAATTTGGTCTTACCTTCACCTTGATCCTTTTCAGTGCAATCATGAGCCTTATGTTCAATATTACCACATCGGTAGCACTATCTAGAATTCAGAAGATATTCCCCAGCATGCATTTTGCCACATTTATCACAAACTGGAAACTTAGTTTTCTTACCATCAGACTTTTTTGAAGAATTCTTACCTTTCTCCTGCCACATCAGTCTCTTCTTCTGTTGGTTTTTATAGAACACTTGATCATCGGAAAACTCCATTTACACCTTCTCAGCACATCGAACAAGCTTTTCATAAATTTTAAAATCATGAGAAGATAATTCCCTTTGATATTTTGGCTTTAATCCTGAGTAAAAACAATTGATTTTACTATCAAGGTCTCAGATAAAATTTGGAGCATACCTTGCCAATCGAGTGAACCATTCTTCATAGGTAGCCACTGAGTCTTCCTCTTGCCTCAATTCCAAGAATTGATTTTCCATCCTAAGTCGAACAACCTTAGGAACATACTTCTCAAGAAACATACCTTTTAATTCATCTCAGTCAAGAGCATCAATCTCATCGGCATCCCTGATATTTTTAACTATAGACCGCCACTGATCTGCCTCACCCTCCAAACGGTAAATAGCAAGACTAACATTTTGATTGTCTGAACACCCCATGACATCGAAAATCTTCTCCAATGCTTTAATCCACCCTTCAGCTAACACAGGGTCAGATGATCCCTTGAATGATGGGGGATGTTGCCTCATGAAATGTTCCACCACTGACATGTTCCTCTGCGGAAAACAATTCTGATCAAACAAGTATTAGATGAAGCAACATGGTAATCTTCAAATACTATATCACTTCAATTTGACCATAGAAAAAAAATTTGGATAATCATTTAATAGAATTCTAACTCCTAAAGTTATCTAAACTGACCTCTGATACCAACTATAAGGCCCGAGCCTTAAACCTTACTTAATCTTGAGTTATTACAAGATTACACATTGAGGATCTTTTCGGGTTTAGAGTTTTAGAGAATTCGATCATAAAACTTGAATTACATTCCACATATAACCAAAGTGGTTACATAAAGATAGTATTCTTCTTTCCCATCAATGGAAACATATTTAAAATAAAACATGGATTCTTTCTTGACACTTCCTTGACACTATTATCATCTCATGTACCTTTCCCTTGACCTGTGAAAAACATTTCAAAAAAACTTGCGATGAGCATAAAAACCTCAGTAAGGGATATAAAAATATGGAAAGGAAACATGGGTACATATATACATAAGAATGAAATCATACTTTACACATAAAACACAAGCACTTTAACATACCTCATCAAATCATGAATAAATCATAGAAATCATAAGACATAATGGTACCTTGAGGCATTCATAACATTCTTAAATAGGGAGTAACCATCTTGGTTACGTTTGGAATACCCATCACAGTATATTCCCAAAATCTCTTCAGAGAAACCTTAACATTTCACTCCTTCGGGTTACCCAATGCATTGGAGAGCTAAATTGGGCTCACCCTCCCTTAGTCTATCACGGAAGCACCCGTCTTCATAATAATTCCCAAGAACCTCAACATAATCGTATAACATAAAACATGAATAAAGGAAACATAACATTTCAACCTTTCAATCACAAGATATCAATACAAGACATTGATATAAAAACATTATGAAAACAATTTTCAATACCAAAATAAATGAAAAGTAAAACATGGTATTTATTTTTCTTTTAAAAAAATGTATGGCTTGTAGAGTAAACCGAAACTCAAATAATGGTCACAGTGGCGGAGAAGTCATTGTCGCCGCATACGTATGACAAAAACATTCCCTTTTGTCATTTAGTAAATGCTTCGTATAAAAAAGATTCCTTTTGAATAAACGTAAAAGTCAAAGGGGTTTATACACCGTATAAAAGAAGGTTGTGTATAAAACAAAATATGCCTCAATGAATGGAGATTGAGACGAAGTCCCACACCTCGGGTCCGACTTGACTCGGTCGTTCTTTAATCTCCTGAATAATAAACTTGAGTTAATTTCTACTTGTTTATAAACCTTTTTCAAGTTCATTATTCCTTTTATATCACTTATTTCCATGTCATGAACACAATTTAATTATTTACGTTAATAACGGCCGTTTTAAGGATCATTGGTACTTGAGTAAAAAATAAGCCCTTAATAATTTCAAGTTGTTCATGTATCCATTATATCCAGAATGTTATTCATGATTTCGATATCATATATGTCATATATATCCAGTACATGCATGCATTTATAATATTAAATAATCGTTTATAGGTAAGAAATGAAATGCATTGTTCATGGACACGGTAAGCCGTACGTATGCATGAACGCTACATTCATTTCTATTTCGTATTTTATAGAATGGAATCATAATGATATAAAGGTATATTATAATTCCAGTATAATATCATATATAATTTCATAATTCCATCCTTTATACATCCCACATATGGTATTTAACGAATCAAATCACTTTGAGGGGGTGGTAGTCCGCACTTCCTTAAATGAAGATATCGCGTTCACCCATAATGGAAACCATAAAGGTATTACCAAAATGAAAAATAAAGAATCTTAAAGAAAACATAAACATATTATATATCATATATAAATATAGTGACATCTTAATGGCCACCTTTGAAGGTGTTAAAAGAATGTTGAACAATCATCATTTCGGGAGGCATAAATTCACAATCCACGGAAACAGTATGTCCTTTAACCATTAGATGTAGGTGTGTGTAATTGTAGCTCGAATACTTCTTATAAAAAAGTCCTAGTATATTTAAGACACTGGATTTTTTACAAAAGAAATGAATAAAAAGATTTTATGGGGTTGGAGAAGCAAAATAAAACAAAAGGACTCAAGTGAAGACATTGCCTTAAAATCGGGTAACTCCATTTGGTTTGAGCTCAAAGGCTTCCTTGGGAAGACTTCTGCCCAAAGTGAGGCTTGAAGGAGTAATATAGGTATGTGGAGAGACAAAATGGGCAGGGGTTGGCTGAGCCAAAGGCTTTGGGAGTGTGGGTAAGGAGGTAGAGGTGGGGGCCTTTTATAAGAGGAGAGGAGGGGCACTCTTGGAAAGTAAAGAAATTTTACATTATTTTAAAATGATTTTCAGATTCCAAAGGTCCCACATTGACATAAATCTAGGTTAAGGTGGTAAGGGTTATAAATACACCCATAAAATTGGTTTTGGACTTGTGTAGTTCATAGATTTTACATTATCATTTCATTTTATTTAAATCCTTTATTAAAGAGGTAATCGCTGCATCATCATGATGTCATAAATAATTTAATTTATATAAAGTCTAAAAATTATAAAAAAAATACTATGATGTAGGAAATTTATTTAGATTTTCAATGAATATTTATAATTAAAAATATGATTTGTATAAGTCCATGTAAAAATGGTTTTAGTAAAACATTTCTTGTGTGTGTCATTTTTACTTTAACATTAAATAAAAAGTTATTTATGTCATTTCCCAACCAAAGTGGCTCCATGGGGTCCCCAAGTTGACCCATGGATTGTTTTGGTCGGCCATGACACATCCAATGAGGGTAGGACATGTTTCAAGCTCATCTCATATTATTAAAACATTATTTTTACCTTAAACTACACTAATTACCACTAATCGCGATTAAGAACGTAAAAGTTACTATTCACCAAAAAATTATTTTAATCTCATTGAACCACATTTTAATTCTTAATGACAACCATGTACGTCGGATTTTTGAAAATAAAATCACAGAAGTGGAAAAGTTTCATTTAAACGAAAATCAGTTTCTTTAACTACCACTTAGTGGTTTCACTATTCATAAAAAATTGAAGTTTTTCAGAAAGATACCAAAACTTCACCCTAAGCTATATTTGATATTCCGAATTCAGAAATGATGTCTATTTTACAAAATTAAAAACATGTAAGTTGCATTAATTAATTTAATAACTAATTCCTGTTGTCATGACAAATAGCGTGTTTTTATGAAACAATACGTATCAAAAGATTGACACTAGTTTAAGTCCAATTTCAAAGTGAAATTGATTCCAATGACCACCATTGTATAAAATGGTAAAAATATAATCTAATTTCACTTCAAAATCAATTCAAAAGATTATCTAATCATATAAATAAATTATATTAAAAAGAGGTTTTGAATTAAAATACAACATTTTTCATTATTCATTAAAAAATGAACTTTATCGGAAAAATACCAAAAATTCACACAAAGTAAATTTTGATGTCCCAATAATAAATAATAAGTTTATTTTGACAAACATAGCTTATAATATTGTCAAAATATATATTTAAAAAGGGTTTTCCATCAAAAGGAAGGAAAACAATCTTTAAGAATATTATTGTATTCCATGCATAAGATTGTATTAATTTTCATTTTAAGCCTATAAAACAATATCTTAATCATTAATAGACATAGATAAAAATATCTATTATTCATTACTTACTTGGGATGTTAAAATCTTATAGATATTATAACCTTTGATAAAGGAAGATTCAGCTAGACAACCACTCATTCTATAATATTTTAAAATTTTTTAGATTAATTTAAGAATATTTAAATTATTATTTTTTCCATTAATTAATTTATTTATCCACAACCATGTTAATAAAAAAATTCTAAAAAATGTATTCATATTTTCCAAAAAATAAAACTATACAAATAATTTGGACCCAGTGATTCCAAATATGCAATTCAAATATTGAAATTGAAAACACATAAGTTATTGTAAATAATTTTTAATTAATCCCTTAGACGGAATGAGGAAACAATTTTTACAGTGAAACGTTCAAAAGATTTAAATATTTTTAAATCTAAATTCAATGTGAATGTGATTCTAATGAACTATAAAAGATTAAATGATAGATAATTAATCTTAATATACTTTAAAATAAATTTAAAACATAATTTAAAATAACAATTTATTTATTTGAATAGTTTAATTAAATTTAATTGAAATATTTTATCATTATTCATCAAAACATAAAACATATTATAGAAATTGAAAAAACTCTACCAAAGTGAATATTTATATGATACATTTAATGAAGAAGCTTGTTTTGTAAAATATAATTTATAAAAGTGTTAATAAATGGTTTTCAAATAGGTTCTCCATTAAAAGGTGGTAAAACATCCTTTAGAAAAATATTGTTTCTTATATGTAAAATTTGGGTTTTTATTATATAATGTATATAAAATATGTTTGTCTAATATAAATTTATTTTATTGAATACATAATATATATTTTATTAATATAAATAAATGATGTTAAATATTTTAATTTGTTAATATAAAACACCTTTGATGGAAAAACAAGAAAAATATTTCCTTTATATTCAAGTGGTATTAATTGGAATCCAATTAAATCTTTTTATATTTCTATAAACAATGTATTTTAATATGTTAGTTAATAATACTCATAAAATATAATTTTCATGGCTAGGTTATATCTTATTACATAAAATATTTTTAATAATATATTATTATTTGATAAAAACACGATCTTGCATGTAGTGAAAGCTATCGTATAATGTCGTTCTTGTGTATAACACAAGATGACTAAGTGTTGTATTAACTAAAAATTAACCAATTTATTTTAAATATTAATTATATCAGAAACTCATGAGGGGTGTTATATTCCTCTTCATGTTTTTTCATGTCAAGAACAATATTGAGTAAAATATACTCTTTTAGAATTTTTAGTGTGTTACATTTTTGTTATCTTAATTAAATTATGTACTCGCAATTTAAACTTTATCATTGTAATATAGAGTTTGATATTTGAAAATTTATTTACTGTAATGAAACATCCTAATAAGTGTTAATAAAATATCTACTTAATAACAGATAATGGAAAGTTTTATAGCCATATGGAATGTAATATAACTGGGTCACTAAGTATGATAACATTACTGGATTGATGTGATGCATATATATAGGAAAATATTATAAAATAATAGAGTGTTATTGAGGTCATCAATCACAAACACGTAAATTATTAATGAAAATTTGAGTCCCACCAATCAATAAATTATTTATGAATTTAAATAACCTTGATTCCATAATTATTAACATTTTTAGATCCTTTTCCCTGATTGTAGAAAATATTTCTATTTATAAGAATGAAATGAAATGTAATTACAAAATAAATTTCTTAAAAAATATGATCATTTGGTTGTTCCATAAACAATTTATACATCAATTATTATCTCCAGTAGAATCATAGGGTGAATTAAAACATTTAACTCTAAAACCATTTCTGAAGATCAAATTAAATGATTTCATAAATGGTTAACTTTTACCTAATAAAATTATCATTAATATCTCCACAAGATGAAGAAACTACCTGTTATCACATTCCAACCATATGAATACCATCATTATGTATTCTATAGAAACATTGTAATAAGATTAATTACAATATAAATTTATTGACAACATGCATGAATCTATATTCCTTAAAGACAACATTGAATATTTCATTTTCTACATAAATCCCAAAATGTTTTAACCTCCATAAATAAATTCATAACCCAATTTTTCAAAACACCATTAATATGTTCCAAGTTATTCAATACTATCTAATTATTATTATTGAAACCAATCATCGATTTATTACAACATAATTATCTCTATATTTGGAACCTATTAATGGTAATATTTCCCTCAACCATATATTGTAGAAACCTTTTATATTTTTGCAGAGTATATTTTCTTATAAATCGATAATATTAAACAAATGATCTAAAATCCATTATAAAATAGTACTAAAATACAATACTTATATGTATAATAAATATTATAACAAATATATCATTGATAAATCCTCCAACAACATAATTCTTAAATCCTAATAGAATCACATTATTAATTATTCTTCATTAGTAGTACACACATAATATTGATAATGATCTATTAGGACCATTTTGGGTATACTCCTTTGATGCATGAGACAATGATTTATATTGTGTGAAATCTCCATGCATCTGATGAACTGTGCATTATATACCTTTTTCATATCCTTATAATCCTGTGAGTAGTGGAATTTATCTCCACACAAGTAGAAAACTCCCATTTCATTTTAATAATGTTCTAGTGTGATTATTTCCACTATTATTACATGTGTGAAAAGACTTATCTCCCTTATTTTCATTATAAAATATTTTCCCATCTTTTTTCTTATACTCGTTCTTCCTTCTGATTCCATAATACATAGATTACTATTTACATGTACCTTTATCACATGATATTTTTCCACCGAATAAGGATAATTCTTGAAAGACTATTTACCTTTGAAAAAATATCTCTAGACCATTAATGATATTATCCTTCTTACTCCTTGGATAATGTGCATTAGTTAGGTTCACATTTTTTCTGTTAGGTTCCATTTCTAAATGAAGACATACACTATGATATATCATGTCATAATGTGTTATCATGAAACTAAAAAAATACATAACAGAAATTGAAATATTATTTTTTTCTAGTGTCATAATAATAAAAAAGGTTTCATTGAGATTGTCTTCTATACCTATCCTCAAAGTCCACCTTATTCCTATGTTACCTAATCTATGTTTTCCAAATATCATTTCTAATATAGATGCTATTCCTCTATGATACCAAATGTAATGACCCTGATAGAAGTTGATTGGATTTGGTTCCATGCTTTATTACATTGTAGTAGCTACAATATTCAAATCATAATGGACCAATCATTTTAGCAGTTTTGGAAACCAAACTTCATATAGGAAACATGCATCAGAAAGAATAATGAAAAATACAACATAGTGAATCCTTTGAGAACCTCATTATTAACTTATATTAACCCATCATATCGGTCATAATATACATGTTAGAATCCTGGGAGAAATAAAACATAAGAAAAGTTTAAGCATAGATCTTAGTAATGATAGACATACAACTGATTCTATTTTGAATAAATATACATAAAAATTATTATAAGGTGTTTAACTAAAAAAATACATTTAAACATTATTTTAATTACAATATGGAATGAATAAATGAAAAAAAATCATTATTATATAAATAATCACATGGATGTTATAATAAATTAATAATCATGTGGATGAAAAATAAATAATCACATAATGAGGGAACACATAATGACGGACATCATAACCATACCGTAAATAATTCTTCCAAGACACCACACGTAAACAGTTAAAACATCATCCAATACCCAAACTACTTTGTCTCATGAGACCTACTGATGTATAGAGGGGATATTTTAGTCCCATCCCTTAAATTTCTATATATAATTTATTAATCATATAAAAATAGTGAAAAAAACAAAATAAACATTCTTATTGAAATACTACCATACAAAATGTTAATACAACCACCATAACACCTGAATGGTTACAAAGTAGCACATCCACAATAAAACTGGTTATTAAAAAATCAGTTAAATATGGTAAATGGTAAAATAAGATATCAACCTCAATAAATCATGATATCCCAAAACAGATTTCCATATAGATAAAAATTGTTTAATAAAATAATTAGATACATATTTATAGAAATATATATTTTTTTAAAAATAAATAATTTTTTTAAATTGTTCAACAATTTTAAAATTAATATTTTTTATGAAAAATAATATTATAAAATTTTAAAGTAAGATTCATGACTTTAATGAGTTATAAGGGAAGAAAAATAAGCTCATTACATATACTTTAAAAAACATTACTTCTGTATTTTCATTAAAAAAGTCTTAATATACATGTTTTTGAATGTAGAAAAAATATTCCTCAAAAACCGTTTTCAATAAGTATAACATGGGAAAAGATAAATATATATTTTTAGGATATTAGTTATAATAAATTGATTTTTTTAGGAACATGGACTGTGATTCTAAGTATTACACATCAAACACTTATTTATAAACAACCCCCATGAATAATGAGATTGTGAAATTTACCCTTTCGTTGAATTATTTTAGTTTAATTTGATTTAACCAACTTTATAATATTTAAAAATATTTTATTAATTTATTCCAAAACCATATACATATTTAATATATCTTATATGATTTTATTATATCATTGTATTAATAATATTAACAATATCCCTTCTTTCAGGTGTTAACAACATCAATTTCATAGGCATACTTTTACTTGTAAGTTAGGTTTCATATGAATATGATATATATATTAATAAATCATCTATATATTTTTATAAATTTCTTAGATATATTGTATGAATGTTTTTAATTATTCATGAATGGTTAACATGGAAAATTAATCTCATCGTGGCATGGAGAGGGTAGGCCATATGTATGCAAGAACGATGGTATCATGCCTTTATTAGTGAAAGGGTAATGAATTGTATGTAATATTAATTATAAATAATCTATAGAATATAATATTTATTATTTATATCCATTATGAAAATCATTATACCCTTCCAAATATATTAAATATAAAAAAAAAATTACACGACAGGGTGGAGCCGAGAAGTCATACTCATGTACACACAGTGCCTTTGTATTTATTTGATCAATAAAATTACGAATATTATTATCCCATAATATTAATAACATATCATAATATATATTATAATTGATTTATTACTCTATCATTGAATTAATAGTGTAATATTATGCATAAGAAGAAATGATTTTGAATGAGATGGTAAAACAATTACCTCTTCTTTAGTAGAATTCCATTACATCTCTTCTAAAAGGATCTGGAGATGGTATGTTTAGAATTACATGATCATAGGTCATGGATAAATATTTCATGAGGAGAAATGGTTAGGTATTATTAAAGCTATAAGGCTCAATGTGGTGTGAGTATGTGAGGGAGGATTCTCCCTTTAATAATTCAGGTGAAGGAACTTCTGAAAATCTACAAAATATTAAATGAATTATTCTTTTTCAATTCCAAATGGAAAAAAGTGAGTTATTCATAATATAATATTATTATGGGTAGAAATTATCAAAACTGAATATTTTTACAAATGTTTTGGTCACATTATTACGCTTATCTTTTGGCTTTAACCATTAATTAATTCTTTTAGATCTTACCATGATAACATGTCTCTTTACACTTTGAGGATTAATATAATAATAATAAAATATCTAATTAATCATAAATGGATAAATTTTATCATATTTAACATTAAAAAATCATTTGGCCTAATTTTCTATTTTTATTAATTTCTTATCATGTAATAAAAAATTATTTACCCTAAAATTTCATTAATGTCAATTTTAAGACTATTAATTTATTTTGATTTTGAATATATAAATAATAAAAAATATCATAAATAAAAGAATTATATATATCTAAAACTTTTCAATTTAGTCTATAAAAATATTTTATTACCTCAATTATTTCAAATTCTATTTATTTTATAATTGCTAATATAATTTATTTAAAATTCTAGTTAATTAAATAATTATTGTATTAGCATTGATTATGTTTCTATGGTATTTATTTATTTCTTAAAAATTAAAAATAAATTATTATGATGAATGTAATAATTTTAGATTTGAAATAAATATTTAGATAGTAATTTATTTTCTTTAATACCACATATTAAAAATGATATTGTTAATATAAATATAAATATTCCATCATTAACATCTCATTAAAAAATATATAATAAATGTGATACTCTCATATAAGCGGATTGAAAAGGCTATAATCATTATAAAAGGTGTTTCTATTCAAGAGAATTTATCCAATGAAAATTAAAAATCTCATTGGATTATTTAAAAATATTTATTATATTATTGTTACCCTTAATTAAATGATTTACCTTTAGCCGTGTAAAAAAATGAAAATTGAAAGTCATTGTGGACAAAACTAAGTAAGCTATATTAAAAAAAATTCAAACTAATTAAAAATAATTAATCCATTTTTTAAAAATTATAAATATAAAATTTGAAGTAATTACTTTAAATATAATCTCATTGATGGAATGAGAAAACATGTATTTAAACTGAAACGTTCGAAACATTGAAATGATTTTATATCGAAATTCATCGTAAAATAGTCTAAAATTACGTAAATTTGATTAAATGATAAAATTTTATTCTAATTATAAATACAAACCAAATGAAAATTAATTTAACACTATAAATTATATGTATGAAATGTTGTTTTCATTTAAAATAAACAATTTTATTACTATTCATTGAAATGGAAAACATATTTGAGAAATACCAAAAATTCACCCAAAGTGAATTTCTATATCCTTATTTAAAAGAAGAAGATTTTTATATCAAATATAATTTGTAAAAGGGTCATAATTGGATTTAAAATTGGTTCTCTATTAAGAGGTAGTAAACATGCATTTTGATAAATGAAGACTTTTATGCATATATTTGTTTTGTTAATACCTTATGAATATAAATTCTATTTGATGAAAACCAAAAATGTAAAATTTATTATATAAAATTTATAATTCATTAATATAAATCAATAATATTAATTGATTTAATTTATTATGAAAAATCACTTTTATAGAATTTTGAAAAAATATTCCCATTATATTCCATAGGTATTAATTAGAAACCAATGAAATCATCTTTTATTTATATTAACCATATATTTTCATAAAATAGTTATATTATTCATAAACACTAATTTTCTCATCTATGAAATATCTTATAACATTAAATATTTTAATATTATAATATTTTTCAGTAAAACCACTATCTTGCGTGTAACACAAGTTGTTGAAGAAAGTCTTTGTTTCATATAATTAAAGCTAACTCAGTGTTGCATGTGTTAAAAAATATAATTTATTTAAAATATTAGATACATTATAAATTATTAGGTTTCCATATTACATTTTACATTGGGAGTTTCTTTTCAAACATGCTGTCAAATAAATGTTTCTCTTTTAGAATATTTAGGGTATCACATTTCATGTATGAACAATAAAGAAGATCATATCAAGGATGTGATTACCAGAATGAATGATGATGAATATCATATTGGGGAAATGACAAGGTTATGTGAAGATGATTTTCTTTAATAACATAATAGTTTGAGAATATAAATAGTTGTGAAAAGATGCCATTGTATGTTGGTTTGAATAAATATACCGTTTTCGTCAACCACACTGAAGCCGTAACATTTAAAAGGTGAAAAAAGATGGATTGACTCGAGTTTTACTAAACTTATTTCCCTTGTGAATGATATGATCCTAGAAGATAATGGTCTCTGTAGACAAAAATATGATGCTAAATGAATTTTATATTTTATTTGTATGATATCAGAAAGATTACATGATTTTTGAAATGGATACTTACTTTTTTTCAATGACCACAAAATCACTTAAATAATTTCCAATGTGTGGTGCCAGTTGTGACATGAAAGATTAATTGGGCCATCTGAATGTTGTATGGTACATTCCTTGAATTCCATATTTTATGGAACTATATGGACATGTGGAGAGTTCAAGGTAATTGATGTGGCACAAATATACAAGAAATATTGATAGAAAACTTCGTCACCCTAAAAAACCTCATAATTGGTAGAGAATTGATCATGACTATATTGAATTTGGAAAAGAACTAGGAAAACATCATGTTATGTTATCTATATATGGATTGGATCATTCTATTTTTCAAATATTCAACTATATTACATGGGTTGTTATGTTGGTAAATTATAACTTTCCACTGTGATTATGCCTAAAATGAAAATACATTATGATTTCTATTCTTATATTCGATCAAAAACTCTCGCGAAAAAATATTGATGTTTATTTGGATCAGATCATCAAAGATTTGAAATTATTATTGGATTCATGTGTTATGTTTCAAGATGCTTACATAAATAAATATTTCACACTAAGAACCATGTTGTTTGTGATGATAAATGAATTTTATTCTTTTAGAAAATTCTCAGGATATAACATTAAAGGAACTCAAGGGTATCACAATTTTTAACACAGAACATAGTCAAATATGTTGAAACATTCATCTAAAAAAATGTTTCTAGGATGTCACAAATTTCTAGCCTGATGAAAGAAGTACTAATCTTGGAAAACATCATTTGGGGGATGTTCATAAGATTGTTTATTCCCATATCCACAAAATGTGGTCCACTATTTGAGAAAGTAAAATATATTGAAACGATTTTTATTAATCCTTTTTCCAAAAACATTATGAAATTAGTTTAGAGAAAGAGATTATTATTTTTTAAATTACCATTATATAATTATTTATACGACATAAATTTTACTGATGTTTTTCATGTTGGAAAAATTATTTGAATGTTTCATTTTAATGTTACTTAATTGAACAAAAAAATAAAGGATGAAATTTAGGCTAGGTTGGACATGTTTGACATGGGAATATGAGAAGATTTGGCACTTTTGAAGGGTTAAAAATAAACTTTTATCCTTCTATATAGTTAAAATACTTCTAGGAAGGAGAGATTTTTATTTTTCAACATCATGAATGATGTAAAGGTTCGATAGGTGAAATTATCAAATATCCAGAATATAATTTCGATGACTGATTTGATGTTAATGGGTCTAAAATCACAATACAGTACTTTTTTGATGTAAGATCTATTTCCTATAACATTAAGTTGCATTGTTTCATATAATTTCCATCCCACAAATTATTTTTAAAATCTATATAATGTAATGTTATAGTCTGGAAAAAATTTCCAACTATAGAAACAGATATTTACATAATATTATGTGAATTTTTAAATTTCTTCCTACTAGCATTATTTTATATGATGGTTCAATTGATGGTTCACTTGGTGAGAGAGATTTAATTATGTGGTCTTTTACAATATTTATTGATGTACCATATTTAATTATATATAGATATTTTAGAAATTTATGTCATAAATTGAAGTCCTTCGAGGTTTTTATTCTAGTGAGATATATTATTGAGGAACAAATTAAATTCTTATACTTAATAACTTTTAATGTAGATATAATTGGTCAATCAAAATCACATCTGTTTCAGTGGCATGTAGGTGAAGGAACTTCTCAAAGATATATTTTCACAATAAATATAATAGATCGATATTTGGCCCATTATTATGTTTTAAATACATAGTTTAGGGTTTACCAATTTGTTGAAACCCGTAATGTACTTATTAGAATTGTTAATCCATCATGGTCTGAAATATGGATATCAAATACATCTAATGAACAATTTATAGTATATTTTTTAGACCATAATTGTAATGAGTCAAAGTAAAATAATGATTAAATTTTTAAACAACATTGATGGGTATCTAGATGACCATGTGTGTATTTATTATCATACAATGGTTATGTAATTAATATTAATATGTTCTATAAAAATTAAGATGATGAAGGCTATATCATAAAAATGAGTGGATTTACATTTCTGGATAGAGTGGTGAATATTTATGGTACTAAGGTAAGAAACCCAATTTATATTAAAATTTCATTCTTTATAATCATCAATGAAATATGATGTTTGGATTATAAAAAACTGAAAATTGAATTTTTTCAATGAATGTGGGCTGGTAATAGGAGTTATATTAAAATAGTTGGTTTTAGATTCATGAATGTATATTTTAGTGATGAAGGTTAAAAAGAAGAACCATTTATAATGGAATCTCAGGATGTAATTATTTTTATGTTCTAGACCCTGAAAACTATAAGTAATCAATAGGTTTACTATTGGAAAATGAATAATTTAAGGGTCATGTTAATATTCAATAGAGTATGACCCTTTCATTGGGATACCGTGATCACTTCACAAGGATCCAAATTTAAACATGGGCTAGTATGTAAGAGGATACCATAATGAATGAATTTGGACACTCAATAGATGTGTTAGATCATTTAAACATTTGAAAAAATATTTCAATTATCATGTTATATATATTTTAATAGAGTAAATTGTGTTACCTCATGTTATTATATGTATTTTTCTGCAATTATGTAATCTAAAATAAATGTTAAACCACGCCATTATATAATTTTTTTTCACATGAGAATTTTCATAATCATGCGTAATAAGAGGGTTTTTGACCCATTTCTCCTTCCAATATAGAGGAACAACAATCATATACACATGGAGTTTCTACTAATCTAGAGAAACTACATAATGATGATGTTAAATATGAGGAAATGGTATATTGTAAAGAATTGAATAAGGGAAAAAAGATATTCATATCAAGAAAGTGTACAAAAAAATATTAAGGTGAAATGAAAATGCGTAACATTTGAGGTCAGATGGAATGTGAATAACAAGATTGTTAACAACAATAAGGGAATGTTTAATAGTTACATTGGGATCATCACTTGGAAATGTGTGTCGAATGATGTATATTTGTGTTACTATATTGTGACCATGATTAAGGCCCTGGTTTGGGATAAAATTATATTAACATTATGTCTTAATTACTTTATTTTAATATAACACTAAATAAAAAAACATTAAATTACTCATTATAATACCTTGATGAGTGAATTTATAAAATATGAATCCCATATGAAATATTTTTCAATTCTTGATGGACGGATTTTTTGAGGCGTTCACACTATTTTTATTAGATTTCTTCTTAATGATGCTGAAGGGAAAGTAAACGTGTACCCACCGCTTATGTGTTCATATCTAGTAATCCAAATAGAATCGGAAGAGATTACTAGAAAGCCTACAAACATAAATTTTTTGGTAAATTTTGGCTGTTAATTTATTTTTCGACAATATTTTTATTCATCCCCTTGATTAAGAAATTTTATATATTAATAAACAACTTAGTGCTGAAAGGATAGATCAAGTAGTAAAACCAATATAACCCTAATAAAAACCAAGGATGTGGAACCCTTCACATGTAAAAAAATATTACACATTTTAAATATACTACAATATTTTTATGTGACATGAAATAGAATCAAAAATTATGTTCCTCTGTGTATATGTAGATTGATGAATCCAAATCCAAACCAATATACATATCAAGTCATGTTCAATGGAAGGATGGATAAGTAAATAAATATGGGATAATAATAGATGGGAAAAAAGTATGGGAAACATGTGTATGTATGACATAATAATTGTTTTCATTAAATTTCTAATATATAACAATTACAAAATATTTTCTTATATTTTATATTTCACATAGAAATAAAAAACATCAAAACCTATACTATATGATCATCTACTTTCGATGGCCTTGAAGTGACCAAAATAGTATAGATGCCTGAAAGAAGCATGTTTTTGTGTGACACATAAACCACATTTTGAGAAAAAACAATAGGATGATAAAGATAATTAAATGGATGAGATAAAAGAATAATTAAATTACCTCGATGAAAAGTTTCAGTAATAGAATGTGTTTCTAGAAAATTTTATAATGGTGATGATGTAATGAGAAGAAAATAATCAAGAAAAACCATTAGGTAAAGATGAATTCCCCACCCCACCATCTTTGAGGTGAGTCATTCCCCTGAATTAGATGTCTTAGAGGAGGTAATAAATATTCTAATAATTTTTTTATGAAATATTAACCAGACGAACACTAATAACATCCCTGTAATATTATTATACATAGTAACATTGACTTTGATTTATATCTATCAACACCCACCCATCACCATTTTGAGAGGGATACCATGTTCAATATCTAAATAGACACTCTACAAAATAGACCACTTACAACAGGTCATGTGAGAGTAGGGATTAACATGTCTCGTGACATTAGAACCAAGATACATGTTCTCATTGATGATGATGATATTTATATAGTCAACTGAGATTTAATAACATTAATTCTATGGTTTTCGTATCTTTTAAAAAACATGTTGACAATGAGTTATTTATTTCCAATTGAATTATCTAGATAATTTTTTAAAGTAAAGGAAGAATGATCTGAACTGATGAGTGGTTTTATAGATGGAATAAAGGGATGGGGTGAAATAATAGTTTGAATAAAATACATATAAATGATTAACCATCCAATTGATACGATCTTTCAAAGAACCATTACCCTAACCACTCAATATCTGGATTTACTAACCTTGATGGATCATGCATATAAAATGTTACATAGTGCTGGTACAAACATATTTTATTTTGATGAAAATATATATATAGAGGTCATTATATTCTATATTACTCTGGAGTATTTAAATCAAATCCTTGAGTATTAATGTATTTGAGCCTCAGTTGTAAATTTATATATGATGTGTGTTTTCATGACATGCTTTTCCAATTGTTGATATACTATGTTACTTATTACTAAATAAATTTTAAATTTTTGGAAGGCATATATATGAATAAAAATTGAATTAATTTTTCCATCATAATTAATTTGGACTCATTATTCCTCACCTCACATATAAATTTAAAAAATAAATATAGTAAAAAAAATTTAAGAAACTATGTTAGAAGTTGCCAAATCGTTTGAAAGAAAACATAAGAATGAAAAAAGATTACTCATACCAATAATATATGGGTAAAACATAAGAAATTAATAATATAAAATACATTATATTTTCATTTATTACATAGTAAATTTTTTTAAGAAACATTTTATGCTCATTATAGTAAATTTAGAAAAACCAAAGACTTATTTCCATGATTCCCCACATAGATTCCCAACAAACTGACTGCACATGATGACATTTTTATATTTATAATACACTACATACAATGTTATTGAACTAATATTATTATTATTTATTTTATATTCTATTTTAATGATATTTTTTATGATATAGTGATGAATATAGTTCATGAAAATCATGGAATAAGGAGATCCCATGAGCATGATGATCCTAACAAGATTGAAAAGTGGAAAATTATTAGGTTATAAATAATAATATTTCACTATACAAACAAATATCAAAACAAATTACATTTTTCCATCTATTTTTCTTTAGTGTTTGAAATAAAAAATGGAAAATATTGTGGTTCTTCTATTTTTAAATTTTTTATATAGATCATATTCCATCAAAAAAATAGGATCCTTGAAGAGGTATTTTTTATGATAATTACTATTTAATTTATAATAGTTAACAATATTTTGTGTGCAAATATTTTTCAAGTAATATAATTATTGTAAAAAATAATCATATTCACATGATGATATATATTTTACTAGAAATGAATGGGTAGTCAACGAGATGGTAGAATTTACACATATTACATAAAGATATGACATTAAAATAATAAATGGATTTTTTGAATTTAATGATTAATATATTTTTTAGTATTATCCACATATGAATTGTTTTCATTTATTGGTAGATTCATTTTATCGTGATGGGGTGGTTTGTTTGACGATTCTCAAATTAATTATATATTAGACTTTGTGGCTACACCGATGATAATTAAAATAAGGGAATGAGTCAGAAATATATACAACCATTATAAAATATTGAATTCCTATACTTAATGTATGCGATTCCAGTTTCAAAGTGTGAATTTCATGTTTCAAATGAAATTTTAATCAAAAACATAAGTGACATTATCAATACTAAGAATACACATTCTGATTTACTAGATACATTAGGAAAATGATAATTATGTCATTTTTGAACTGTAGGAATCATCCACACCTCAGTCCAAAACATGATGTTTAAAATATAATTCCTTATGTATCTATTTATTCATAATTTACATTATTTAGTAAAAATAATTAGCGACATAGTAAAAATTGTGAAAATGAATTCATAGAGTTTTGATACTTTAAAGAAATGATCTGATGTTTTTTTTACTGTAGGGAAATAACCACTACTCAATATGAATGAAGGTGTAAAACATATCAGTAAATGAGTTTTTTATTTAAAATTGACATGAATTATAATAAAATGAAAATGTGACATATAGAAAATGGAAAAAAAAATTATATTATTTGATAATTTAAGAAAACGATCCAATAGTTGTTTTTGACAAGTATTAATCAACAAAACCTCAATTTGATACATGATGTGAATGATATGAATCCAAGTGTGTCTTTTACTATTAATATTGACATTAATATCTATATAAATAATAAGTTACATACTAATTTGTTTTTTATTTCTATAGATTAGGAAAATTATCTGTGAGTCATTTTGGATGGGTATAAATAAACCGTACTTTGATCAGAAGAATGGTGTGATCAGTATGACTCATAGAGACCATTAACAGTTTAAAATTATTATTTTCATTCAAAATGTGTGTCACTCATTGAAAACTATGAAATCATGATCAATTTTTTATTATTATTTATGGAAGATATTCATAAGTAATTATTTACTTGTATGAAACTGTCTCACATAAAAATGACACATGATGTGACTGGTATGACTTAATATGCGTGTTTCCGATTTTGAAATAAATTTTAGTAAAAACAATTGTGGCATACAAAAATCTGAGAAATTTTAATCTAATTATTATTTTTTATTTTTAGAAAATGATCCATGAGTCATTTTTGATGTCTAGGGAACCAACAGACCTCAATATAATGCCCAATGTGACTGATATAACTCCATGTGTGTCTTTATTTAAAATTTAAATTAATTTTATTAAAAAGAAAAAATGAAATACTATAAATCTAAGAAAAAATATAAGGATTATTATGATACTCTAGGAAAATGATCCAGAACTCATTTGTGACATGTATCCAGACATCAATATAATGCACAGTGTGTCCGATATAACTCAATGTAAGTATTATTATTTAAAATGGACATTTATTTTTGTATAAAAAAGAACTAGAATACTAGAAAATATTAAAATATATTCACGTTATTTTTATAATTGATGAGAAATATGTATAAATAATTTTTGATATGTAAGAATTGATTGAACCTCAGTATAATGCATGGTGTGACCAGTATGAATCAAAATGTGCGTTATCATTTTGAAATTGTTATTTTAATTCAAATTTTTTCACTTGATGAAACTCAAGAAAAAACAAAATTATTTCTATGATAATTTAAGATAGCTAATCATAAGTCAGTTTTTATTATAGGGAAGGATTCTTATATGAAACCAACACACCATATGACCAATATGAGTCCAAATTCATGTTTCTAATTTCAAATTAAATTTAAATAAAACCCACTTGTGACGTACTAAAAACTAATAAAACAAATTTAAATAGTTTTGATACATTAGGAATATTACCAATAAGTCATTATTAATGTATATAAATATTCAACACATGAATCCAATGCGGATCATGACTAATATAATCACATATGTTTCAATTTAATAAATATGGAGATAATTTAATTGAAAATGAACAAGTAACTAACTAAAAATGAAGAATACACATTTGTATTGTTTTATTAAAATAGGAAAATGATATAGATGTCATTTTTGATGTTTAGGAATAAAAAAAAGTAATATGGTGCACAATGTTACATATATAACTCCATTTGTCTATTTTAATGTTAATTTAAAATTAGTTTTAATAAGAAGAACAAATGACATACTGAAAACCAAGAAGAAAAATTCAGATTGTTCTGATAATATAGAAATATAATACATAGTTCATTTTTTATGTGCGGTGTAGGAATCAACTACACCTCAATCCTATGAATGGTGGAACTGATATGAATCCATGTGTTTTTGTTTATTTAAAAATGACAATATGTTTAGTAAAAAGAACAGGAGACTTAATAAAAATAATTAAAATGCTTAAATACTTTCCTCGATATATTGGTTATACAATTTATGAGTCATTTGTGACGTGTTGGAATCAATAACACCTTCATATGATGCATAATGTAACCAGTATGACTCAAAGTTCCCAATAAGAGATGAAAATTACCATTTTATTTCAAATTGTGTATAACCCTCTAAAAAAATAAAACATGCCACTATTATCTAGATAATTTTGGAAAATAATTTATAAGTCATCCATGACATGTTGGAAGAAGTATCAAGTGAAACCAACATAGGATGGTACTTGTATGACTCAAAGTGTTAGTTTATAGTTTTGAATGATATTTTAGAAAAAAAATTGACAATCTGAAATCTGATAAAAAAATAAATATTGTTTTGATACTTTAAAATAATGACTGATAAGAAATATTTTTCCATTTGGAATCAACCAAAACTAAATCAAACATAAGGTATAACACGTATAACTTCAATTTTGTCATTATTTAAAAGTGAAATTAATTTCTTTAAAAAGAACAAGTGAAATACTCATAACTGTGAAATAACATTTTTATAGTTTGGATGCATTAGGAAAATTATCCACATCTCATTTTTTATGTTTATTAATCAAATACACATCATAACCATTCACAACGTGACTTATCTAACTCAATGTTTGTATATTTATTTAAAATTTTCATTTCATTAATGTATTGTTTTATATTAATGTTTAATTTATTTCATTATAGTATTACTAAAATAAAAATTTTCATTGATAAAATGATTATATTCATAGGGTTAAGGTGATTTGTTCAGAAACATACACATTTGGTGGACTTTTTGTGAGGGGATCATAGGTTTCAATGATGAAGAATCATTAATTTTTATCAATATTTTTGTATAGTTATTGTAAATTTAATTATAAAAAAAATTATCTAAAATTTATATATTAGTGTATTTTTATTTTTAATTTAAATTTCAATTCAGTTAAATTATATACATTTCAATACAGGTAATATGTATATGTTTTAGTATGCTATTATTCAAATTGAACACTATAGTAGGTTGGGCTATTATCAGTGATTTTTAGAATAAAAAAAGAATCCCTTTATCAGAACATTGTCAGCGAGGATTAAGGGGATCCCCCTTTAATGACATTGTGGACAAAAATTATTTTTTATCAATGGTAAAATATTTCTTTCGTGTAGTTAAAGGTAATATATGTTGTAATGTGATCTATCCCATCTATGAGGGGGATGTTTTAGACATTCATGGTAATGTTCATAAAAACATTATGTCGATGCATGTAGCTTTCTCTTACCATGTTGCTGAAGAAGGTAAAGCTGGTCCTTAAGGACTTGGAATATGGCATGTACTTGTGTGATATACCACTTTTATTGTTGTAACTTATTTATATTCATGCAATAAACTTGTATATTTTATGAAATGTTGTTTAGGGTTATCGGTGGTTCCCAACTAATTCTTTTAATCACATCTGACTATGGAATTTCAGTGTGCTTATATGATTCATGACCAGAGACCAGACGAAGGGAAAATTACCAATGGTTGATGATTTAGTTAGTTTGATGCAATTATATCTAGATAATGTTTGTATAGGACATCTACTGATATCATTATTTTATTTCAGTTATTGTATCATGTATTCCATATCTCAGTTTCAACATGTATTACAATGATTATTTATTTTATTCGTATAATTGATATTGTTTACTAGTACCATGACATGAAATGGAGGGTACATTCTCTCCCTGGTTCAACTTGAGACCCTCATTTAAAGGTGGTAACCTCTAGATTATGGGGAGGTTCACTTGAGGCTATGGGGCATTTCGGAATGGACACAGTGGTTCATTATGGGATGTTATGAATTGGAATCAGAGGACTAGAATTCACTATCTTTATTTTTATTCTTACCTTGACTTGGGATAGAAGAGATATGATTCAATATGGTTGGGTATTTGTCATTGGAATTATGTTATATTATAAGTAGAAGTGAATTGTTTACCTCCTACATTCCATAAAATTGGGTATGAATGTTTTACTATTACCATTCATTAAATTCACCTTGGGTGATGCACAAAATGTGGATATGCATTTTATGTATTTTTGTATTATTCTTGCATGATGTTATGAATGTAGTATGAAATTCTATATTTAATTCTTAATATCATTAGATAGAGAGCAAATAATTAAATGCATGTTGAAATTATGATATTTCCTTAGTCCATTATTTATATATATTTTATGATTTTGTAGTAATATATGTTTGATTGTATATAATCGGATCAGGCTTCTATGCTGATGCTGTTAATTTATATATGAGCATTAAATAGGTAGTAAGTGTTTTGTTTATTATTTCAATGAAATCCAATGTAATTAAAATGTTATAATTATAATACATGTAGAGGAAATAAAAATATTTATTTACATATAATGTAATGAATGATTTTTTAATTTAAATATGTATAATTTTATGATGGGGATTAGAGGGTCAATTATCTTAAACAATTCTCAACGACATGAAGATTTGTGTTGGGGATAATTTTAACATTCTAATGTTTAAAATGATATAAAAAACACACTATAGTTAAATAAATAATAAGTATTTTTGTGTGAGAATTTTATATTTTAGAACCAATGTTTTTATGGCTTCATGAAAAGGTAAAATCCATGTTTAACCCTAAGGAATTTCTATGGAATATTTTCAAATTTAGGCACTAACTCAGTGTGGGATTTTAAGGACCGCAGAGCTAAGATTTTCATAGAATAAAAATATTAAATACTTTTTGTTCATAAATGTGCATGCTCTTTTCTAATAGATGTGGAAACTCCCAAATGGTGTGTCATATGAGAAATACTATACCACAATTAGGTCTACAATACAACATTTACCCTAGGTGTAGTATAAAATTTTTTCATGTTAGGATATCAGAAACATCACACGTGATAATACTCTTTTTATATTTCATTAATTTATTATTCATTTTTTAATAATAAATAAATAATATCTCTCAAATTTAAAATTTTAGCATTAATATGAGATTACATTTAGGCCTGGGCATGGGTTTTATCACAGGAGGAGTACAACATTTTTATGCATCAGATGATTGGTCAGATCATACACAAGTATATGATTTTTGGTAAATACATATTTTTTTATGTCGAAAATAGTAATAATTTATTATTATTGTTGTTGTGGATAAAAAACCTGAAACTACATATTTGAAATTAACATTTTTTTAATGATTGGATATATATTCTAGGTTTGTAATAATAATAAATATGATATCATTAATAGTTATAGATAAATGACGGTGTGTGTGATTGTTAATTATTTCACTTACATTGTTAGAATTTAATTGATGTCATAATTAGTATCTAATAAGGAAAATATTATTAATTATTAAAATTAAATTCAAGTGTATAGTTAATATTATTTTATTTATTGTTTTCATTATTTAATGGATGTTTTATAATATCATTTTTTTTCTAAACATGAATGTTATTTAAGAATGGTAAAAAAACATTTTTGTTAATTTTTTTTATTAATTTGGGAAAATAATATAGGTCTATTTATTGATAAATAATTTGTTGGTATATATATGGGATATATATTTTTATATATCCATGGAAACTTTTTCTGGAATATATATATATTTATATATGGGTTATATATATATATATTTGTATATGGGGGTATATATATATATATATTTGTGTTTGTATGCTCAAGTGTATTCAAGTATATGCTGGTATGAATGAGTGTATATATATAATGGTCATATATATATGGGTGTATATTCACGTATGTAACGCCCCGACCGCAGCTACCCAGAGTCGGTGCATTACTTCGTAACATTGGCATGATCACAAAAGATCAAGTCTCGAAAGACCGATTAGTTTAGTAGCCCTGGAAACACTGGATACATTAATAAATGTTACATTACATCATATAGTGAAAAACTAATAACAGAGTCTTTATAGTCCACACTCATATCCTCTTCTGACTATCCCTACAGGTCATTTATAAAATACCTCTTCACATCCTGGAAAATATTAAAAGATTGAAAGGGGTAAGCTCAGATGCTCAGTAAGGATAACAATATTGCGAAAGCTTTCATAAATAAAAATTAACATTTAAGGCAATGTATAACTAAAACAAAAGCCTTTTTAAACTTTAACTTCAGCATAATATGGCAATAATAAAATTAAATAAATCCATTTACTTAATCACATGGATATTTTACTAGTCGAATAATCACATGCAATATAAATAACCACTTTCATAATGAGGGAATGTATAATGCCAGACATTCTGATACATTTTGTCAAGGCCTCGGCCAAGACGTCTAAAATGATTAAGGCCTTGGCCAGAACCGTAAATCAAATTGGGAAAGGGCCTCGCCCAATTCCACGTCTAGTTGTCTCATGAGACCTACCGATGCATCGAGGAGCTATAGAGGGCTCCACCCGTCACTTATTAAGTCCAATACATTCCTCATATGAATAGGTTTAAACATATCATAAACCATAACATAATCGTATCACATAAAACATGCATAAAGGAAACATAACATTTCCACATTTCAATCACAAGATATCAATACAACACATTGATATAATAAAAACGCTTTCAAATCCATTTTCAATACCAAAATAAAAGAAAACTAAAACTTTGTATTTATTTTTCATTAAAAAAAAGATGGCTTGTAGAGGAAGCCGAAACTCAAATAATGGTCACGGTGGCAGAGAAGTCGTTGTCGCCGCATAAGTACGGAAAGAAAAACATTCCCTTTTGTTGTTTAGAAAAATGCTTCGTATAAAAAAGATTCCTTTTGAATAAACGTAAAAGTCAAAGGGGTTTATACACCGTATAAAAGAAAGCTGTGTATAAAACCAAATATGCTTCAATGAAAGGGGATTGAGACGAAGTCCTTAAAAGGATAATTTTTTTAATAAAGTAGGTCTTTTATGTTTATTCACTATAAGTACACATAAATAATTTAAAAATACATGATAGGACATAATGATATCATGACATAATTTGAAAGTAGGAGATTAACCCAAAGAATAGAAATTGGGTTAAGAAGTTCCCTTACCTCGTGTCTGACTTGACTCAACCGTTATTTAACCTCCTGAATAATAAAATAGAGTTAATATATATACCTTATTAAGAACCATTTTTAATTTCATTATCCTTTTTATATCACTTATTACAACGTTATGAACATTATGTAATTATTTAAGTTAATAACGGTCGTTTTGTCGATCTTTGGTACTTGAGTCAAGAATAAACTTCTTATAATTACAAGTTGTTTATGTGGTAGAATATCAATTATCTCCAGAATTATATTCATGATTTAGATGTCATATATATCATATATATACAGTATATACATTCATTCATAATATTACGTAACATTTAGAGGTAAGAAATGAAATGCACCGTTCATGGCGACGGTAAGCCATACGTACGCATGAACGCTACTTTCATTTCTATTTCGTATTTAAGGGAATGAAATCATAATGATATAAATGTATAATATAATTACAGTATAATATAGTGTATAATACCATTTACTCCATCCTTTATACATCCCACATATGGCATTAACGATTCAAATCACTTTGAGGGGGCGGTAGTCCGCACTTCCTAAAATGAAATTATCACGTTTACCCATAATGGAAATCATAAAGTATGACATAAATGAGAAATACAGAAGCATAAGTAAAACATAACCATATTATATATCATATATAAATATATTGACATCTTAATGGCCACCTTTGAAGGTGTTATATGAGTGTTGAACAATCATCGTTTCGTGATGCAGAAATTTGCCATCCACAGAAACCGTATGTTATTTAACCATTAGATGTAGGTGTGTGCAAGTGTAGATAGAATCCTTCTTATAAAAACATCCTAGTATATTTAGGATACTGGTGTTTTTACAAAATAAATGAATAAAAAGAGTTTAGGGGGTTGGAGAAGAAAAATAAAACAAAACAACATTAGAGAAGACATTACCTCAAAATCGGGTAACTCTTTTTGATTTGAGCCAAAGGCTTCCTTGGGAAGAATTATTCCCAGAGTTAGGCTTCTAGGAGTAAGAGGGGGAAGTTGGGAGAGTATTTTGGAAGAGTTTGGCCGAGCCAAATGGCTTGAAAGTGTGAATGAGGTGGTAGTGTTGGGGGCCATTTATAAGTGGAGAGGAGGGGCACTTTTGGAATGTAATGAAATGTTATTCTATTATACAATTATTTTCGGATTATAAAGGTCCCAAACATGTATAATTAGAGGCTAAGCTGATAAGGGTTCGAAATATCCTCATCAAATAGGTTTTGGACATGTGTAGGTTTTAGATATTACATTATCTTTCCATTTTATTTAAATCGTTAAATAATGAGGTCATCGCTGCATCATCATGATGTCATAAATAATTTCATTTATTTAATTTTTAAAAATTATAAAAAAACTACTATGATGTAGGAAATCCTTTTAGCTTTCTAATGAATATTTATAGTCAAATTTTTGACTTGTGTAACCCCACTTAAAAACTGTTTTAGTAGAACAACTCATGTTTGTGTCAATTTTTACTTTAACATTAAATAAAAGGTATTTATGTCATTTTCCAACTAATGTGGCTCCATGGGGTCCCCAAGTTGACCCATGGATTTTCTTGGTCTTACATGACTCATCCAACAGGAGTAGGACAAGTTTAAATATCATCTCATATTATCAAAACATTATTTTTACCTTAAACTACACTAATTACTTCTAATCGCGATTAAGAACTTAAAAGTTACTGTTCACCAAAAAATTATTTTAAACTCATTGAACCACATTTTACTTATTAATGACAAACATGTATGTCAGATTTTTGAAAATAAAATCACAGAAGTGGTAATATTTCATTTAAACGAAAAATCAGTTATTTAACTACAACTTAGTGGTTTCACTATTCATCAAAAATTTAAGTTTTTCAGAACAATGCCAAAATTTCACCGTAAGCTATAATTGATATTCCGAATTCAAAAATGATGTCTATTTTAAAAAATTTCAAACATATAATTTTCATTAATTAATTTTATAATTAATTCCCACTGTCATAACAATAGCATGATTTTAAGAAACAATTTATATCAAAATATTGGCAATTGTTTATGTCCAATTTCAATGTTAAATTAATTCTAATGACCACCATTGGATAAAATGGTAAAAATATATTCTAATTATACTTTAAAACCACTAAATATTATAATTTATCACTATAAAATTTTTTGATTAAAAAAGTTGTTTTTAAGTATTTTTCACTATTCATAAAAAAATAGAAGTTCTCAGAAAAATACCAAAAATTTAACATAGGGTAATTTAGATATTCTGAATCCAAAAATGAAGTCCATTTTGAAATATAAAATTTCTATAATTTTAAAAAGTGGACATTACTATTCATAACGGCTATTTTGATTAGTCGCGGTGTTTTAGAACTCGAAGTTGCGTACAATGCAAGCTATTGCATTATTGAATGAGAAGCATATCGTGGAAGCTCGAGGTGTTACAAGGTATATATATAAATGTATTATTTTTAATATATATATATATATATATTTAAGGATTAATTTTATTTAAGGGGACAAAATATTTAATATAATAAAATTCCTTTTGGTGTTATGGGTGGTACATGGATATTAAAATGAGAGATGATGAATAAATAAATTATATAATAATTCATGTAATGGAATTGATGAAATAAAATTGAAAAAAACTTAAATAATGTAAATAGGGATGTGCCTATCTATGTAGTGGGTAGGATAATTTCCTTTGTCTCATGTCTTCCCTCTTCCTTTCTCTTATCCTATCTTCTACATTAATTGTTTTTCATTTATTATTTATTTATAAAAAATTATCCCAACAATATTCTCCCAGATTCTAATAAAATTCATGGTCCACCAGTTTCATCGGGTTCTTCGAAACAAGTTGAATATTAAAAATATTTTTATTTATGAATGAAATGAGGTTTCAGTGGTGCAGTTAAACTCAGACGTCAACCATCACATTAATTCATTATTGCAGATAAGGATGGATGTCCATAACATATGTTCATGGAATATACGTGTTATTGATTTTAGTGTGCATGCGTACCCTTAAGAATAACATAACATTATCCCATGTTATTTAGGGGTTTCAAATTACTATTTGGCGTGTGTGCCTGACACATGAGACCAAGGTTTGATGTCTGATCACATTAGGTGTGTGTGTATAACCATGAGTAGTTCTTGGGTGGGTTGAAAATTTATTTTTTTAGACAATTATACAACATTATTGGAATGATATTGATTTTCCATATTATATTAAATTTTTCATGTACTGTTTGTCTCTATAGTTGATTCAGGTGGTTCCATATGGACTATCCAATTCTATGTGGGATATGTGGGATATTTATCAATACCTATATAGTATATACCTTTCATGGGATGTTTCAAACATATTTTTTGATGTATCCCACAGAAGAGGGGGATGTGTCAGATATGGTTAGTGACTTTTATACTGACATTGTGCTGAAGCAGGTATGTTTCTCCTAGTATGGTGATGAAGCAAGTAGTTAATGTCCCCAAGGAAAAAATATGTTGTAAGTACCTATATGAGATAAAAAATTTATATATGTACCATGTTCATATTTAGGGAATACACTTGTATATTGTATTTACTTTTGCTAAGGACCAATGGTTGTTTCAAACTGAGTCTTGTTCTCAAACAGTACTTGTCCATTTTAGTGTGGTTGTATACATTATGACTAGAGATCATGCAAACAGAAAAGGCCCTATCATGGATGGATAAGAAGGTAAATTAAGAGGATATAGTTGTTTCTATATGGTGTTCGGATGACATGTATTCTCCATCCATAATTTATTAGATTACCAATACCTGATATTGTTTTAATGTTTTGGTGTTTTTCATATGTCATCACTCTGTTTTCACACATATTACAGAGATTATTTGTTTTATTTTTATAAATTTTATAATCTATCAGTCCCATGAAATGATATACATGGTATATTGTCCCTATGGTTCCACTCGAGTCCCTTATATTTAGTTTGACACCATTGGAATATAGGGAGGATAACCTAAGTTCATGTAGATTTTGGGATTGGATGTGGTGGTTCGAGTCGGGTTGTTACATGATTTACCTTCTCTAATTATTATCATGACTAGATTGGAAAGTTCCTTGATCAAAGGGTATCCTAGAATCCATATCATTACTATCTCAACATTGTATAACCTTTTTAATGCATGAGTGATATTGTTTTATCTGGGAGGTTGATAATGACTTGAATAGTCACATTCATTAAGAGATTCCCACCATATACATTGTCCCATGTTCAATTTTTTATGCATAAAAATATAAATACATTGTTTTGGTTTGTCTATATATCGCATCTATCCCCATATATAGATAGCCTCCATAGTTCTTGATCAGAAACAACTACAGCTTACTGCAGATCATGCGTAGGACAATCATTCTCATGAGGCTTTAAATGATATAATTTATCAAAAATAACATGGTAATTATTCATGAGGATTCACCAAAAACCATTATGAAATGAATAACTAAAATAATTAATCCTTTATAGAAAGAGGGAAGAGTTAACATATAGGCAGAAACTAATGTCTTATTTAGTTATTGGATGCTTTCTTCAAACTATGTCATCCATATCAACTAATCCCATTTTCGGGTTTAATTGGTTAGTAGATTATAAATTATTGACCAACTTATCGTAAAGCAAAAATAATATACTAATAACCCTAGGAAACAAGGAATCTCAGTCACCATTTTATGATGACCCAACTCCTCTATAGCCTTTTCCTTTTGATGTTCATCTACAATTCCATCATTGGATAGAATGTGCTCAAAAATGAAATTTCCTGTAAACTAAATTCATATTTTCATGATTTTAAAAAAAGATTATCCTTCCATAGTGTTATCAAGCTATACATTATAGGATCCTCGTGATCCACTTTATTTATGTATTATATCATAATTTCATCAATATAAACAACCATGAATTTATCAAGGTAGTCCTTAAAGTCAATATTCATAAAATATATAAATAAAGCCGGTGAATTTTTCATGTAGATGGCAAAAAAAATAAACTCATAATGACCATATCTTTATTAGAAGAATGTATTTAGAATATCATATTTCTTTTCTCTCAATTGATGATACCCATGTCTGAGGTAAATCATGGATAAAAACTGACCAATACAAAGATGGTCAAATATATAATCAATCATCGGGAGATGATACTTGTTCATCACAGTGATACTATTATTTTCTCTATAATAAATTCATAGCTACATTGAACCATCCTTCATCTTCGAATAGAGAATAGCTTCTTCTAAAGAAGACACACATGGTTAGATAAATCCCTTCTCTAAAAGAGAATGATGTTGTTTAATGAAATCCTCTTAAGTCCATATTTTCCATTCGATACTGGGAATTGATATTGGTTTCAATATTGGTATGAGTTAAATAGATAACTCTACTATACTTTTTGTGGGAGATCTAGGTTACTCTTCCGAAAAAACTGTCAATATACACCTTAATTATTGATAAATTATATCCTTTTATACCTTCATTTCCTTCTCCATATTCACTCATAATCACTATAAAAAAGGTTGTGGGAGGTGCTTCTAGACAATGCTTGGATTGGGATATACGTCCTTTGAAAAAAAAATGTAGGTTATCAATCTAAGGAAACTAAAATATCTTTACTTATGCAGTTATTTTTCATTATCAAATTATATAGAGTTCGTACCATGTATACTATAATATTCCACAGTGGTAATGAATACTCTATTTGCGATGAGATTTTACTCGCCAAACATAATATTATAGTTTGTATACACTGTTGATTATTTGATAATTCCTCTATGAGTCATGACTGATGAATATACTTCTATTAGTATAATGATTGATTCTATATTCCTTGAATATATGAATGAAATAAAAGATTTCATAGAACCAGAATCAAAAAATGTAATTTCTAGCATTGATATAACTATTTTTGTACCTTCCACCACATCATTCAAAGCCTCCACTTCATCTATTGTGATAGAATAATACCAAAGCATCTTCCATTGTCCTATGTTGAGGTTGATGGTGGTTACCCTCCACTTCCTTTTCATTTTTACATTAACTAGTAATGTCCCTTATCTATCCACACTTGGAGAATTGAACTTCTATTTATTATTTTAGCTTATACCTTTTTCCATTAGTGATAGAAACTCTAGGATTTATCTTACTACAATAATTTTGATTTATTTGGCCATATCTCTACCCTAGTAGCACTTTAAAGTCCCACGTATGCAGTTCCCTGAATGCTTCTACATAGATTTTTTATACATGGAATATCTTAATTTCTCTCATCCACTTCCATGATCAATGTTATCCCATGAGTTAGATCCATTTCTCACTTTTTATCATTCGATATATGTTGCAATTTCAACTCTCCAAAATCTTTTTAATCCTTTAGAGAACTCCACAATACCACCTCATAAATTTCATATCCTCAATTTTATAGATTCATCCTAAGATGGGGTCTCAATCGACCAAATAATATATCAATCTTTCCATTATGATCCATAATTACAGTTGAGGTATATCGAGAATGTCTTGTAAACTTCATATCAGAGATTTTCACTAATCTATTTTCTTTCTAAATTTGTTTTAAAACTTCCTTATTCATTTTTTTCAACTACCTTTTTAAATATTTATTGAAAAAGATTCCCCCAAACACTTCCCACTCTATAAAATCGATCCACTTTAGATATTGTTTTTTAATTAGATTTCACCATTGATAAGCATAACCTTATAAGTGTTATAATTCTAGGCTGACTACCTTATCTTCTAAAAAATTGAGAAATAATATATATTTTCTATACATCTTATAAATTCTTCAAAAATCGATGTGTTGATAGATCCACTGAATGAAGGTGGACATTTACGCATTAAGGAATCAATGAAAAGATGTTCCATATAAGGTGAATCTTTTCTATCGACATGATTCAAGTTATAATTCATAACTCAAGTTAGTTGATTAATTATCAAAAAAAAGATTTCCATTCCATATTTAATTGGAATTCTATTAGTGCATCATCCATTTCAATCCACATTTATTCAGATTCTTTTATTTCATGCCATTTTTCTAAAAGAAGAATACATTTTTGAGAAATGTGTTAATTTTAAAAATCTTGTAATTCAAAATGGATTATATGTATTAGGACAACATGATAAAAATTATATTAATAATCTTTAATAATAATTAAATTTTCTATATATCCTTCAAAAATTCTTCACAAAATTATTTTGACTAACCAATCATATCATCCGGGAGTGTCCAACCAAGAGAGAATCAAGGCCCATTTTCATGCACCCATTCTTAATTAAGTCTATATCAATGTTTTGTTTTAGGTGTTACCCTTAAGTACATTTTTACTGGAGCCACATCACCTCGTTTTTATTTGGAAATGAATTTATTTTATTAGAAACCACTTGCATTATACATCACCAAAATACAATGATGATTCCCATTATTTAGTCAATTGTGTAGGATTATTCAAAATGTATTTTTGTAATATATTCTACAAATTACGAAACCATATTATGATTACATATATGGAATATCTATTTTTATTAAATAACTTTTAAATAAATTTATTAAAATAGAATACCTTTTTGATGTTTATTTCTTGTAAAATAGGCAAATAATACATGAAAACATAATACACTATTCAAAAACCACGTTAAAAATAACCAAATGTGTCCAATCTTGGTTAATTATAATTAATCTCATATAATGGGGACACACATAAATGTAATGGGATGAGCATGAATCCTAGTAAGGTAATATGATGTTGAAACATATAACATGTGATCTTGAGACATATCAAGAAGAACATGAGGCATAATGATAAGTAATTATAAATAGAAACATCATAATAATCATACAATTGATAATTTAATAGAAATTTTGGTACAAAATTAAAATGATAAATTCATAATAACAATAATAATTTTTATCACCATGTTTTCATCAAAGATAATCATTAAGGTTTTTCACTTAGGTATCACAAAACATGCCATGTATAGTGATTAAATACATTACACCATGAATTGGAGAGATGTCAGGGTGATCCCTTAATATGTATTTATTTCATGTGATATAAATAAGTCATAATAAATTATTTCCATAATGACCATTAGAGGTTAAAAAATGGGTGTCTTATAAAAATCATATGATGTGAAAGTGTTTAAAGGCCTCACTAATACATAATTTTTATCCCATGAATGAAATGTGGGTTTGACATATATAAATCCCAAAATCAAAATGGAATTATTCATTCTATTTTAAAAACATTTGAAAATAATATTGGTTTCATTATTGAAAATAGGAATGAATAATTTCTCTTGTAAATGAGGAAATTTTGAGATGTGAGTTCACAACCTCAAGGTTATTAAACATTGTTTTTAAATGGATAAAATGATAATTGATAAGGGTATCTAATTAATAAATGATTGCAATTATAGTAATGGGATAATATGAAGTGTACAAAAAATCATATTTTGGAAATTGGAATACATAACATATGAAAGGAAACTTGAATAATAAATAAAATTGAATATTTCCCTTATCTTTAAGAGTTCCTCCTAAAACATGATGATGAAACCTTGGGGGATTGAGAAAATAATGGGGTGGACTACATGGGAGAAAAAATATCTAGAACATTATAGAGGATGGATTAGGATTGAAGGAAAATTGAGAAATGGATGGATATTTATAGGAGAATTGGATGGATTGTTTAATAAATTCTTTATATAGATATTAGAAAACTAGGTTGTGGAAGATGAAAAACGATTGACGAAACCATGGTTTCTAATCACGTTTTTTAACAATGGGGTCACATTTAATGTTATTTTAATCAACAAAAACCGAAATTCATTTATAAATGCTTCTTTTGGCTAGGAAAAGTTAATATTCTATAAATTAATGTTATTAAGAAATTAACCTTTTCTTTTTGGACATTGGAAACTAACATAATATTCTAAAAAATGATTAAATATATTAAGATATTTATTAACAACAAAATGACATGATTTAAGTAGTTTATTGGTTTTTTTTAATTATTACATCATAATGGCTTAAATATGATGTCATAAAATATAGAGAAACCATAAAACTACACCTTTATTACTATTAATGAAAAAATATATTATCTTAGAAAATTATCATAAATTCACCATAACATAATTTTTAGGTGATGATTTCAAAAATAATATTTATTTAATCTAAAAAATTATTTTAATATAATAATTTTTACTATTAAATATAAAAACAATTTATAGTTTAAGAATAACCATTTTTAAGGTACAACAATTGGTTTCACAATTATAAAAAATTTCACTGGCCTTTATATTAATATGTTATCATTTATTTTTTAAATATATGTTTTCCAAATATATTTTTAATTAAATAATCTTTAAAAACCATATTTTTTTTAAAATTTTTTATGTATTTTTTAATAAAAATATATTTACGTTTTATTTGTATCCAAAAATCAAATAACAATATTCATCTCAATTAAACATAAAAAGTAATAGGATGAAATATTCTCAAGTGGAAATGATGGAATAAAATATTATTCACATAATGGAATTTAATCTATGATATAGACACATAGCCCATTATTACACCAATATAAACCCTAAGGGTAAGGTTTGTAAAGGTTGTAGTTTCCTGGATGGCTCAGCTAACATTGACCGAGTGGTAATATCTAATGACTTTAACTTCAACCATAAATTTTTTTTTCATGATTAACCATTGGAATATGAGATTGGGATTGGTAAAGGGTGAACCCTAGTGATGCTACCTCAATCCAATGTTCGTATAAATGGGCTTCAAATAAAATTAATCAATCCTTTGAAGCCATCAATTATCTTTTCTGTTTCAATTATCAATTATAATTACTACTAAAAAACACTAACTAAAATGGTATCATTATAAACAAAGGTTATATTTTTCAATGGTCATATAACATTCAAATACCAGTAGTATCATTTACCATTGTACCCTATAAATTCCACTTTATTCATTCCCACAAAATTCACTATAATTTCTCTAAAGTATTTATTTTCAATTTCATATGATGTTGATTGGTTTCCAAGTATTTTCCCTTATTTCTACATCATTTTTTGGGTGTGATGATTCTAGTATTATGGGGAGATCCATAATTTCACTTTTTGTTTTCCAATTATATAATTTTTTTCTAGATGTAATGATTTGAATTATAATTGGTTTCATAGTTGACTAATACAATGATAATTTCTAAAGATATTATTTTTTCCCTTTATATTTTATATGTACGATATTACATAATATTTATCAAATTTTTATTTATGAAACAAATATTATTTAAAAAAACATGGTTCCCTATATGGGTAACGTAATCTAAGAGTTTACCATAGAAAATCTATTATAGTTAACATCTACTAACATATAGAGGGAAATACATAAGGTTACATGTAGAATACACTTATTTAGGAATCATCGAGTTACTACAAATAATTGTAATACTCTTACAAAGTCCAATCAAGGACATATTTTGACTGATATTGATGATTTTGTATGGATTTTAAATTTTTATAACTATTTTATAATATTTTATAATTTTAAATAATAATTTTGTAGATAATGTGATGGATATTAGGTTAGTACATCATAAAAACCTTTTCAAGTATTATGTTTCGGTTACAATGGTATTTTATTTTTATTCACAGATTTTAATTTGATAATTAATTGTTTTTTACCATGAATGACACACATGAGGTTTATTATTTATTGTTTATGTTTTGTATAATATTTGGATCATAGAATTTTGATAAAGTTCATTAATTTTATTTCTATTTCATATAATTTTTCTATGAGTCCAATGTTCATGAATCATATTTAGAACATCAGAATCACCAGAAAATCAATTTTTTATATTTGATTGATATCACTAGAGATGCATAATTGAGTTATATCAAATTTCATAAACGTCTTATAAGGTTTTTTCTAAAATAACATGGAATCAAATTCTACGTAGGTGAAACACAATATATTTTATTATGATAAAAATCTGTGTGTATCAATGATGTCATCTATGATTATTAAGATAATGAAAATATAGTCCCCTTGTTTAGGGATGTATTATTAGCCTAGTATATTAGTACAATAATTGGACTCTTTATGATGAAACCATATTGAAGTGATTTAAAAAAATACTCAATTCTTTAATTCCCCAATAAACCCATATACAATTTTTTTCCATTTTCATTTTTGATGAAATTCTACTTCACTAAATTATTTGACAATGAGATACTTGACATGGATCATGGTGGGTGACGTCATCTTATATTTACTCATTGATATATTAAAAATTGATTCTTTATGAGTCAATACCATATATGGTTTCTTGGTGGGAATCATAGTATAATGTTTGATTCTTGATATGGGAGACCTTATATAGATTCTCAATGAGAAGATATTCCCAAGCCGGTAGTGTTTTGACATGTGATGTTGGTGTGTATACATTTTGAGGATATTGTGATTGGTTAGGGGTAATGAATTATATTGGTGTATATTGAGAATTAGGGAATGCGGGTAGGATGACGATAATGAACGTGATTATTATTAATAACATGTTGTCCAAATAGTGGGTAGTATGATATGTGAGTCTCTTGTAGACAATTCATATTGGAATAGAGAGGTGTTTTTTGTGGGTATGACATATATCATGTATAACCTATTACATAGTTGGGAGAGAATATTGTTGATATTTTACTAATTATACAAGTGATATTGTTATTATATTTGTGATGATGTGTGATATATACTGTAAAGTCATGAGGTGGGTGAGCCTATTATTTTTTGTTTTGATTAAGATAGAACCAATGTAAGATTCTTCATGTTTATGTAATTGAACATGAGGTTCCACTTGGTTTATGTTATAAGAATTTTGAATCCATAGATGATATTTAATGTGTAATAATATGTGTTCTCATAATATTTATTAAGGAGTTAGTGGTGAAAATTATTATATTTCTAGGACCTATAAATTTTTTATATTCTACTAGTGACATAGTTAGGGAATGGATGGATGATTTTTAATTTTCAATAAATGTTAGATGGAAGGTGATCATGTGGTGGAATTTTTATCGGTTGAGATTCCCTATTTTGGAAAGGATAATCAAAGGAGGATTTGTTTAAATGAGATTTACATGACATAGGGAATGGTTGGATGTGTATGTGTGTGATCCCAGTATTAATGAGGTAGGACATAGTGTAGTCTGAGATAGATGGTGTGGTAGGGTAAAATAATTAAATAACCCTATTTAGACATTCATTACATTGGATATAGGGGATGTTTAGAACCATTCTTGAGGGAGTCTCATGTAGTAGAAAGTGGTGAGTGTGAATGATTTATAGAACCAGTGAAATTTAAAATGTTCATAAGAATATTATTTTTTTGATGGATTTATGACATATAAATTGTGGGATTAAAATCTATGTTTTACAACCAGGCTGTACAGAAGGATACAACAAATATGTTTAGATGGGTTCAAGGAGTTACACATTGAATATTAATTGGAATATAGTATTATTAATTGGTGAGGTACCATGAGGGTTTTAGTGGTGATATATTTTATTATAGGATGATGGTTCTTCCCGTTAGTCCTAATGAAATGGGAAATGACAATCTATTATGTAAGTGACACTAAAAATTGATTAATTATAGTGTAATATTCAATCTTGATGTCGATAATAGATATTTTTCCCCTAATATGGATGTGTGAGTCTTCAGAGTATAGACATTTGTTTAAAATTATAATCTTTTATGGTTGAACATGAGGAGTCCTACAATTTGAATCCTATGGGGGGTTACAGTATTGACCATTTGATGGTTTAACCCTCACTTTGGTTGAGATTTTTGACGATTCCATGGATGATGTTTCTATAAGATACAAATGGTTACTTGTCCATGTTTTGGGTTAAAGTACATGGTCATGTGTATAAATACCATGTCAAATTGTTATTTGTGCTACTAGATATAGAGTGGCCCAAGGAGGAATGATCATGCCTTTTTAAGATATGGAATTGTGATTGGACTAGTCGTTGGTTTTTAATGTGGCTCTTGGACAATAGATATTTTAAAATATTATTTTTTATGTCACATGTAAATATATGAATTTACATTAATATGGGATATTTTATGATTCAGTTCATTGGATTCATGCTCAGGATTGTTTTGATACAATTTTAAGTTGGTTTGTGAGGTGAAATATTGAATGCGATTTGGTTTAGGGAAACCTAATTCATAATGTAATTCATGGGGAACAAGTGGTTCTTGTATTTTTTATGTGGTTAACCCATTTAATTTCTTGTTTCAATGTCTGAATCATGCGATGAAATATATTAAAGGGCTATTTTTTTTTAAAATTTATTGTTAAACAAGAAAATTATATTCCTTGGTTAGGGGTGGATGGTATATTTTATGAAAAAAATATTCAACGGTTTGAAATTAGACTATTAAATAAAGACATATCATACACAGACCCTAAAAATTGAATGTTGAGACTCATCATATTTTATTCAAAATTATATATGAATGGTAGTACTCTGTTTTGAGTACTATTTACTTGTGTAATTTGTTGTGGTGGGGTGGAAACTAAATTGATCGGGTCATTAGACCAATAAAAATGGCTTTCTGAAGTTGGTTCTAATGGAGGGGACCACTGTGGGTTAGTATCAGCCATTATGAGGCGAGGATTAAGGTTGAGAGAACCATCATTTATAAATTTTTTTTAATTCCATATTGATGTCCTATGTTTTTATGCTGTTGTAATGTGTTTTTGGGGAGTTTCCATGAGGCTTTTGGGTCATGCCACACTTTTTAGACATTTTGTGCCTTATGTTTGGAGTCATGAAACATAGATTCATTCGATGTTCCAGAGAATAACATGGTGATTTAAATAATGATTTGTATACTATGTAGGTCAATTTTTTATTTTAGTGTTTGGAGATGTTTTTTCATAAGATTAGTGTAATGTTTTGAAGGCTTTAATACCCTAAAACATGACGAGTCATGAAATTTGGTGGAAATTAATGTTTTTATAGTCGTTGGAATGTTTTGAAAACTATGATTCATAATTATAATTTGAATATTTTTCAATTTTATTTATATATTTTTTAATTCATCTTTGAAATCATTGTATTCATGAAATCTTCGATAGGGAATCATATGAATGATTGGTTGTCATGGAATTGTTGGGACATAGTAGCAAACCATTCATTCGGTAAAGAAAAGAATCATGATGTTATTTTTTGGGATAGAGGGTGGAACCCTATCTCCTGATGGATCATGATGGTAATGTTGAATTAAATTGATGAATTTTTTTAGATATTTTCTTAAATTTTTAAATTGGTGGGATTGACCCATTTACATTAGATGAATGGATTCATGCAGGAGGACATGAATGGTAAAACTCCGAAACTATTTCACCCAATATGTAGGGAATGTAGTCGTGGATTTTGAATATTGAATTGATGTATTTCCTTTCATCCACTAGTTTTTTTCATTCATAATTTTTTATTGTGTGCTAATTTGACTATGGATTGATGTGTTTATAACACTGGAGAACTAAAGAATCAATTGAAATGTATAAGCCTTTATATTTTGTTGAAAAAAGGAGGACCTAGGATGTTATTTTCAAGAATCATGATGTTGTTTCAGTGATGTTATATTATAGTTCACACATTTATGGGGTTTGGAAATGAGTCAAGGCCTCATGCAGTTGAGTAGTGATATATGTACATGAAAAATCAGGGGAAGAGTTTCCATGTGGTTATCAAGAGGGATAACATTATGGATGAGGTATGTGGCCCGTAATACATTCCCTAAGGTAATTTCATTCATTTTAATGGCATGTGATACGTGGACTCTCCAATATAAGTGATTTAAAATTCGTAAATAAGCTATTTTCATAAAATGAAATGAACAGACTAAATAATGTTCTAGGAGACATGACAATCAATTAAGAACCATCTTGACTACATCAAATATTAATGGTTATGTAATATATGATACATGTTTAACTTATAACACAATATCCATCAGGGATGTAAATTAAATGAAAGGAAATGAATGAGATGGTGTGTCCCTTGTATTAGATCCCATACATACCTCTTATAAGAGGAGAGTTCCAGATTGTAATAGATAACCTAGGCATTGGAAATGTGAGTATACATGGATAACGTAGAGCTACATGGAATGTGAGGTGACTATTGAGTGACCTATCCCCCACATAATCTATGATTTAATTACCATGGACTATGGAACGAATGATGATTGACCTTTGGGATGGGTATTTATACCCTCCTAGAGTGACATTCAAAGGTGAGGGGATTAAGGCTATCTCACTTATTATAGTGGTCTAAGAGGCTAGTGAGGCATATATGAGGACTAAAATATTCCATGATATGATCTTACCTATGAGAGTGGGTTATTGGGAAAAGATATGTAACTATGATAAGGGAATAAAAGAAGGGTGTTGGTACTGTGATGAGATATTAGGGACCCTAGTGGGTACTAAAATGTGATATTGACCGCATTGAGAGGGGGAATATTGGAATTTGTAGTGATGATTGGCATAATCACCATAGAACCAAAATTATTTATTTTATCCTATTAGTACTATCATGAGTACTATTCAAGACCTTTAGAGGTCGACCTTGCTTATGTGAGATGGATTTGTGTAGTCATCCAAAAATTTTGAGTTTTCTACCATGAGATTTCAGAACATGTGCATACAACCACTATGAGATAAATATAAATAGGTCAAAGATTAATATGAAAACAAGGATATTCCATATATGCGAACTGAATTATTTTTAACAATGTATTACTTCATAGTTGTCTACATTATCAATCATGAATATTGAATGCTTTGAATTTCTTCTAGATGTTTGACAATGATTCCTAATGAGTATGGAACACATAGGTTTACCACTTGAGGTTTCAAAACGATTATTTATTACTATGGAAATCCCATGATTATGTCTTGGGGTTTTGTGGTGATGTATAATTACAATAAATCACCATGGACGACCTTCTTGGGATTTGCTTCTATCCTTATAGTATGAGATTCCATGGATATTATCTGTAGACATATATGTTATTCTAGATACTAATTTTATTTCAATGATAATTTAAAGGATCATATTTTTATTCATACTACTATATAGGTACTAAGGATTTTATTGTTTATAAAAATTATGTGAGGTCATTATAGAATATTTTTCACTATCCGAAGCAGGTTTGGGTGGATCTTGAGTTCCATGCTAGAAACTGTTGTTCAATAATTTTTATTTAAATATTTTATCTTAGAATAATTTTTTTTCTAAATATATCACATATATAAACCATGTTTTATTGTTATTTATGAGAGAAAATTATTAGTTACTTATAATTTTATAATCACACCTTGTATGGGAGGCCATGAAAGTATGGTACCTTGCATTCCTCACTGTGTTCAGAATCTATTTGGGAAGAGGCATATGGCATCTTTATGAATAGTGATTTCTCATATAGGATTTATTTTTTTTGACTGGGTTATGATGGGATTATAGTAGACCCTCATATAAATTTATTTTATTATCCATTTCATTTTGTGTATGATGGGCTCAATGAGAATCAAGTTAGTGTGTGTGATATTATGCTTCCCCATTCATTTATTATTATTAATTGTTGTGTTTATTGATTCCTTATACTCAGATGATTATTAATGTTGAATCTTTTTAGTCTATTTAACATTTTATAATTCCATATCCGAGGAGGTTTTAATCCCACCATATTACTAAAGATGACCTTTGCTACAACTTTTCTTCCTCTTGATATATGGATATGTGCCTAAGGACATGTGTCTACCAATTCAGTAAAAACACCACATTATGGAGACATATTAAGGTAATAATACTATAAGGAACATCATGTTGCAGAAATACTTACCAAATGTCAATGGTTAAATCTTCTTCATCTTTATTGTGATCTCTAATACCATCGAGTAAAAATAGATAATGAATTTCTACCGCAATATTATTTTGAAAATCAATTCAACACTCATGATCATTTATAATCTATTCTCAATATCAAGGTTTTTCGTCATATTTTCTGTTCTCTTGAACATCATTCAAAATCAACATATATTGACATCCCTAATAATTATCAATGTATATAAATTAAAATACTCATCCTTAACATCCTCTTGTCCTAAATAATTTATGATCATATTTCATAGAGATTATTCTTTTGTTAATAATAATCATTATTTATGGTTAACTTTATCCCACTCACTTAATTTCATTTGTAAGTTACTATTTTACATTTTTGTAATCGAATGATGATAACAAATCATTGGGTTTTTTTAAATGATTATGTACATATTGCGGAGTGGTTAGTCCTTAGTGTAGAGTGGGAGTATATCACATCTCAAAAGCTCAAACACATATCACTATAAGATACTCATTGTTGAGAATAACCATTGAACATTAATTAAAATGAATTAGTCTCTCCAATAATATATAATATGTTCCCAATGATTCATCAAATTATAATTTGAAATTGAAGAGCATATGTGATCGAAATGGGGTTAGTTTATTATATGAGTATTGTGAAAACACCACCCTTGTTTTTTATTAGTTTCATAGAGTTACTATTAAAAATAAATAAAATACAATGGTTTTCTCAAATTGTTAATGATTTATATTATTATAAAAACATATGACACAAATTTATTTTTTTCAGCAGTTTATGAAATGAACATTTAATAATGGAAATCAATCATTAAATATTTCTTTTAAGAGTGAGTAATATAAATATTGGAACCATAATACAAATATTTATCCTCTTATTCTCTAGGTGTTTATGATGATATGAAATATTAAATTTATATTCGGAAGACATCATTATAATTCACCGAATGATTTCCCAATTTTCATTAGCTGTAATGATTGATTCCATTTTTATTATACAATATAAATAAATAAATAATTGTGAGATGTGATCCTACCCTAAAATGTAACATTATTATTATTCAATGAACGAATATTTGAAAAATCCACAAATATCCTAATAAACCCTAAATTCAAATATTTATAATTTTTATAGACGTATTTCTAAATCATATAAAACTAATTTTGGTATAGTAATTGAATATGGAATATAAAACTACTCATAACTAGATATATATATATATTAAGAAATCAAATCATCAAATCATTGTTCTAATATTGATTTCACCATTTTAAATTTATAAAATAACACTATATGATGTTGAAAAAACATTTTAATCCCCCCGTAAACCAACCCATTAAATAATATCATTAAAATAATGAATAAATAATATAATATTATATGTTGTTGATGTGTTGTTATCTTATTATAGTTCCCATTAATAATCCTTGTTATTATTTTGATAAGCATAATAAAACAATAAATGAGATTATTATAATGGACATGTTAATAAAAGAAATTAGAATCATTCATCAGGTTTAAATCATACCTCAATTGACCTCTGATAAGATAAAATTAACCAATTTAGTTATAAAAAATAATATATGTTATACACTGCACTATTATCTGATAATATATTTAATTAGTTATAAATTAGAACAATAAAAACCCAAATGAGGTGATTTAAAGAAAACATGAATATAAATTAAATAAAAAAAATTATTAGAATTATAGATTACAAAATTATTTCTTTTAGTGGTATAAATAGTCTAATTAACATGTAATATGAATTATATCCTCTAATAATGTACTATTTTTGGAGACTAAAATTATAGTACCCATAAAATCTAAAAAAAGCCTTATATTGATTTTCATTTTCATGAGAATAAATTGGAAATATTAAAATATTCCCAAAAATTTATTTTATTTTTCCATATATATGAATAATAGTTTTAATCTAACAATTCATATATCTTTTGTTATGTAGTTTTCATTTTGACCAGTTGGTCGATGGAATGATATAGTTTACTAAAATACTATTTTAATGTTATTCAACATAGTTGGAAAAACTACAGCAGTATCAAATAATTTCTTGTTATAGAAACAAAAATTATGAATATATATAGACCAACATCCCATATAAATGTTGACTAATGTGCATAAATAATGTGCCTTGTATAGATACCATTAAATCAGAAAGCATCCTATTACAGCTGAATTGTTTGGTGATAAATCCTAAAAATTAACTAACCAAAATTATTATAACTAACATTAAATGATAAATGAAATCCATCTTATTTATAATTTTTTAGTTTTTTATTCACCATTAATTTAAATGGTTTCAATCAATATGGGTAGTTTTTGTCTGAGACTCCATCCCAAATAACACATGCTTTATACCACAATCATAAAACAGACTATGAATTGTTTATAATACAATTCATATAACATATTAAGAAAATATAATATAAAACATAACAATTCGTCACTATGAAATAATGAAATAGATAGTTTTACAGGAAATGTTCACTACAACATTATTTATTACATTATAATTTTATACATCATATATTAATTTCTTATATCATCAATAAAATTTATAAAACATAACGAAACTTTTATAATTAGGATAATACTTTTTAGTGAGGTTTTACCTGAATAAATATTCTTCATCCTTTGAATCCATGAATGATAATCAGTATAATTAATCTATCTTATATCATAGAGTGAACAACACACTTCATCTATTATTATATCACCTATTGTTGATTATAGATAATGGATATGTTTCCCTGTGAAAGGATAATAGTGTTGAAAATGCAGTGTTCTTCCCCATCAAAATATGTCCAAACATAAACATCAAGATAAAAATCTAGATTCCTTTAATAATTTGTATAGTTATCAACAACCACTTAGAGGAATCCCTCTAAAACTTTTAACTACCATAAAGAGAGGTTTATTAAATCTTAACTAATGCACTATCTAAAATTTTCAATGTAAAATATTATCATAACAATTGTCATGTCATGTAAGGAGAATTACCCTTTGAAAAAATTACGGGATATGATAATCCCTAAGAAACACTCTTCGCCTTTTTGTACGATCATCATGGGTCCCATCTAATAAATTTTGAAATCTAATTAAGATTTATTTCTATCATACACATAGGTAAGTGTTATTGGAATAAAAATATTGAATCCACATTCCCCCATATAATCAATGGTGACTGGGTTGTCCAATATTTGTTATATATGTTCAATAAATTGGATTATTAACCCTACCCAACCTCCATTAATATAAACATTTAAATTTTGTTTGAAAATCATCAAGGATTATCACATGGGTATAACTCATAATTATATACCTTATAGATAGATGTTAGACACATTTTATGACTTTTAATATTGATAGACAAAACTCAGGGGCCTCCACCATCTGTTTCATCTAAATGTATTTTATTTCAAAGACTAATTAACTATTAGTTACAAACATGGTGAATCTATATCCCATCTATTTTCACATTTGATTATTAGAATTATGGTGAGAATTAAGCATTAGTTTTTGGTTCTATTGAAATTAATCATTGGTTAGCTACAAACATGTAATAGATAGTTCTTATAAGAATGGGTAAATGCATTGATATGGGACAATATCAGACATGTGTCAGTTATTGTTTTTATCATTGAGATAATTTAAAAAAAATTGAAATATAATTATAGAAGAGTTAAGGGATATATGTAGTTGTATTTCCTTATAAAATGAGTATAAATTCATTTTATTTGTAGATAAAAAGTATAGATCACACATTGGTAACTATCTCACTAATCCCACTATATGAAAAATACTAGTTTCCTATAAAATATATTAGAACATAAGACAAATTATTTATAATACATATATGCTCAATACCCAATCTGAAGGTAAAAGAGTAGATAACAATCCATGTTAGACTGAATATTACACTGAAAACTTCATAATTTTAACAAACACTGTTCTCTCCCCATGACATCTTATAACATGGTTTCCAACAGCACTCTTGGGATGTAACACTTATGGAATCCCTAAATATTCCTTTTTCTCCTACCCCCATTGAATAAATTCTATTAATTTTAGTAATTTTGTTATTTATAAATTCACATAGATAGTACACCATATAATTTTATAAATATTTAAAAAAAACCATCTATGATAATTTTTTAATAATCCTATATTCATAATTTATTTTTATTTAAAATATATTCATCAACAAAAGTTCATCATTTAATATTTAGAATTCATCACCAAGACATTATTTTAGAAAAACATCAATTATCCACCCATATAAAAAATAATGATTATTTTATAATGATTACAATAGTTATGTTTGAATATTTAATGAAATATAACTTATTACCAAATGGATCATTATTTATTATCCCTTGATGATTTATGCAGATCTATTGACTATACTCTATTTTTATAAAAATATTTTTGAAGATGAATATAAAAAAATTATCCTTAATGATATAATTTTATTAAAAAAATACAAAGTATAAAAGAATATTTAATGATGGAAAATATAATTCCCTAGTGTCAATCCTCTATATTCATTTACTAAGTTCCTGCCCTAATTATGTTGAATTTACCTCTCTACTTTTAACCAATTCACACACATAAAACTCCCTAGTAACACCAATAAATCGTAATTCCATAAAAGTATACAATATATTGCCGACATATTCTCTAATATTTTAATACAGTCCCATTTTAAAAAATTTAACTAACAATTAATTTTAAATATTATTTAATTAATAAGTAAATTTCTTAAAAAATGAATAATAAATTATATTTGAAAATCAATCGGTATTTATTGAATAAATTTAACCTACTTTTAAATTTTCCAAATATACCATACAAGGGTAAAAAATACTTCTTCAATGAAATGAAAAACAAAATATTTAATTCATGTATTTTGTAAAATTAATAACTTACCCATCATCACTAAATACAATTATAATTTTATATACTCCCAAAAATTAATCATTCTGGTGTCTACAATAAATATAAAATGTTTCACATTACATTAACAAATTTTTTCTAGTATAATGATTTAATGGAAAAAATATCATAGAAACATTAATCACATAACATTTCTTCGTTGAAATAAATTATTATTTATATCATAATATATATATATATATATCAAGTCAATTTCTGATATTGTTTATTCAAATGTAATTCTATATCCCATGATCCTTCATATATACCACTAGTACTCTAATGAAATCACTATAACATTATTACTCTACATTCTAATAATTAATATTTAGAATATTAAATTTATACTTGATACTGCAGAGAATTACAATGAAATCATTTTTTGATGAATGAAATATGCACCATTTTTATTGAGTGTCAACCCATGATACTAAGATAAAAAATAAAAAATAAAAAATATCAAAAAATATAAATTAAAATAATGAAACCCAAAATAAATATGAATTACCAAATAAAAAGAATAACATGTTGGTATAACATATCTAGATCAATTCTCTCATGGAAAATATATGATGTTGGTGAAGGTGGTCTTCAATGTTTTTGAATATCAAATCCATGAACTCAAGATATATATTGAAGGGAAAAAAATATAACACAATTATATATTAACAAAATTCATTTTTTGGGAATCCACTGGTAATTGTCTCCATATATCTGATTTGGTAGTTTCTCCTCTAACAATATAGCCTCCTCCCCTAGTGTTAACTCAGTATAAAAATTAATTTATTTACTGTAATATTTATCTAATTTCTTACCAAACCTATCATATAATTATTTAATTTTCATTAAGAAAATTGTGGTTAATTAATCCTCATCATGTTAACATCTTAGGGGCAATAACATCATTTTAAAAAATTGGGTGGTGAGTTTGAGATTACTAGATCTCTTGTGCAACTATAATGACTTGCATGGACTCGTATATATCCCTTATAAACATTATATGTGAATTATATTGTATGTTTGATCTAATCTTCTAACCAACTAATATTAATATCATTTAATTAGGAAAATTTTGAATTCATTTTTGATTAATAGTTTTTTCACCCAGATTACTAAAATATTCACCTTCAATTTTTTAGAATGACGATGGATATCTACTATTGTCATAATCAACTTTCTCTCCTTTTTTTTCCTTCATTAACCAAAATTAAAATTGTTGGGAACTATGAATTTCCCACTACTGTATCCCAAATCCAACGAACAATCACCTAAGGAAAAATTCATTTCCTCATATGTATGATCCATTATATCTTAACAGGGTTACAAAATAGTATATTGATAGTACCTATTCCCCAGTATTGGCTTTAAAATTATCAATTTGACATTGTTTTTCAGGTAAAATCCTCATTCATCTCACATGCCAATTAATATGATCAATGTGATAGTGAGAACCCTATATGGAATATGAAAATAATACCATGATTTGGAATAAAAATTCAATACTTATAATAGTCAAGATAAAATTTTTACATCCATCATTTTTATTGGGAATGGATTTGATAATTCCAAAAAATAAATAGGTTATAACAACTATTAGAAACCAATGGATTTAGGTTTGTAAAAGAATATTTTTATCATCTACTATAATGAAATAGTTTTACAAGCAACAATTAAATTCTATAAAATTTTTTGGGATAAAAATTTGGGGTGCTTCAATCAAAATAAGAACAATATCTTTTGGAATTGTACATTGAGGATACAAATGACAATTTTCATGTTCTAGGGATAAATTTTATCAATGAAGTAAAAAGGGTTTATAAATAAATCCTCAAGAAATGGAAGTTAATCCATTAAATTATTTAATGAAGTTATCATATAAATCACTGAAATTAACACAAATCATCTCCATTCATATATATTAGACATGTTTATCCTATAGGACATGAAGGGGAAGCTATCTTTTTATAAGATAAAAGTTTTTAATAACTATTTAAATTAGTGAAAACATGAGGTATTCCATGCCTATTATATAAAACATGATGATTTAACTATTTAATAAAAAACATATAATTAATGTAGGAATAGAAATCAGCCCATGATTATATGTATAATTAATATTTATGGTGATATTCTCCTAATATCATAATCCAAGAAGATTCCCCTAGTGTTTTTGTGACTTCAATGTCAACCAAAATGTGAGGTGAAATGGAATAAAAAATTTAATTGGTCATACTATATGATTACAAATATCAAACAACAGTATTCCATGTCACTATGAGTATTGAGGAATTTTAAAGAGGGAGGGGTATGCTGTGAAAAAATATATATAATATGGTAGAAGATAATTTCAATTTAAATAATATATAAATGTGAAACAAATGAAAAAAATAATTTATAGAGACATGGAGTGCTATCCTAAATTATATTTAGTTAGTTTTAACTATGGTTCGTATTTGGAATTTAGATTGATCTAGAAGTATAACAACAACATGATCTTGAAATCACCATTTTTGGAAGATGAATTCATCATGTGCATTGACCAAAAGTAAATGAATTCATGATAGTGGAACTTGAGAGATAATGAGGATGAATAAATCTACCAGGAAGTTTATAGATAGATGAAAATATCTAGGAATCCATCATCACACAAGAAATACTCAATGAATACAAAAACATTTGGACAAAATAGTAAAAGGTATGGGTTTCTGAATGGTGTGATTTTTGAAGGGTTCCCCCAACAAATGGGAAGGGATTTAATTTTTTTTTCATTTTTTCATACACCAAATAATAACTAGTATAATAGACACATTGAGTGTAACCCTAGTTTCATGGACTATTTTTTTCACACAATTTATATTCTCATTGATATAAATATTTAAAAAATTAATTATATGTGGTGTAAAATGATAATACATTTGATATAGGGTCACATGAATGATATATTGGGGCTTTTACACTCATAGTGGGAAAATCATATGATATGAAGCCCCTATAATTCACTTTAAAAAACATTAGAGGTAATGTAGTTGAAATTGGGAATACACTATCAAAAAATCATAAACCAAATAATATAAAAATATGAGAGATAATATAATCTCTAATTGAGATATCTAAATACCCCCTCCATTGATCATCGTTGGATTTCTTTCAACATTGTATAGTTATAATTAGACAAAAAAAAGTTCACATTTTCAATCATATCATGCACCATATATAACCTACCTAAATTTATCTCAAAACATTCTACTAATTATATTGGTGAATCATAGAGTTGGAAATACAATAGTTTATAAGTGGAAATAATAAGTATTATTTCCCAATCATTTAAGATAGAAATATTATCTCTAAAAATATCATTTTACATAAGGTGAAGAGGTGTCAATAAATAAATTTTTATTAACTCCATACACAAAAAACATTAATTCTTGAAACAAGACATTTTATACAATAAAACTCCATCCAAAAATAATTTAAAAAATTATATATTATTTTGTTGTCAAAATCATATAGAAATTACATACACCTTATTCTATGGATAAATGATATTTTTAGGACCATATTACATATATTAATCAGAATGAATTATCTAAAAAACTCTATAGATTAGTCAAAACACTAAAACAAAATGATCTAAATCACAATTTGTTTATATAAATCCATAAATATGATTTTTTATAGAATAATAAGAAAATTTTACACTATCTTGAAAAAAACACATCCAAACCATTAATAAGATGGACAAAAATAAACCTCAAAAGATAAAATGACTTTGTTAATTAGAGAACTAAATTGTTTATTGAATTACCATTAAATTTTAAAAAAATTATATTGACTCACCGTTGTCTATGAGAAGTCATTAAATTTCTTAGTAATTGATGAAAATTATTTAATAACCTGAAAAAATATATGAATATTCAACAAAAAATATATATTCCCATGAAACTCAAAACAATAGGAAAATTCATCACTGGATTCATTAAAATAATTTATCCAACCTTCACCATGTTTTTACTACTCTATGATCATAAATAAACTTACATATAAAAGAAACCTTAGGATTTCTTAGGTGACACATTTTCATATTTCTATAAAGTTAATAAAATATATATACGTCCAAATTCATCCATAGAAATTCAGAATTATTTTCCAAAAAATTCAATTAGTGAAAAATACCATTGTTGAGGTATATAAAAGAAATCCAAAATATAACCTTAAAACACCTTATTAAGAACTCCTATAACACAATTTAAACATTTGTAACTCTAAATGTCATTACGATGCACCCAACATTCCCAAACTGATTGAGAAAAACATCCTTAATGAGGTATTTATCTATGAACCTAATATATATTTTTTATATCATAAATATGTATTTGATAAAAATGTTATTCCCTTTTAAATAAAAAAAATCCATTTTTTAGGTTGATGGTTTAAAACACATTCACTTTCACATATATATACAAATAATATTCTATAAAACCATTAATCTATCATTCACATTATTAGAAAAATACAGAGTTGAGTATGGTAACCCATATTTTTTAATCTATACTTGTTATAACAACTCATTAATTTAATTTATAAACTCCAAAATTTCCATACGAGTTATACAATATACTACCATATAAATAGGGGATTCACTTTTATATAACAAGGTTCAAAACTCAATTTCTATCTTTATTGGTAAGATCATAACTACTCTTCAGAACACATTTGTATAATCACTCATTACATGAAGAATCATATCCATTTAAATGTCTAATTCAAAATGATTCAAATCATTATTTGATATATAACTATTTTCATACTCATCTATATCGATCAAAAAAAACTATATAGATAAAAAATTTAAAAAAATCACAATCATATATATATAAAACCACGCTCTATCGAGGAAAATAATAATCATCATGTGAATAGTAAATATAGCCATTTAAATGAAAAATTTCATTTTTTTATCAATGAGACATGGTTATACGAGAAGAAATATCACTCACTTCACAAAACTGCAACCCATTTATAATCTTTTAAATACAACCTAGACTTTTCTACTCCACTGGCTTGTGTAGTTTTATACTACATGTTCCTAAAAACAATATCTTATTAATGTGAAAATTAAAGTAAGGAATATTTATCAATTATAATTGAAATATGATTGGGGGTAAATTCATATCATACCTCAAAGAAAATATAATCCCTTTATATCATGAACTTTTTTAGCCATGTTTCCCACTTTTCAAACTCCTCCAATAGTCCATGAATTCTCACATAATCTAGCTCATATTTCATTAACACATAGATTATAAAATCCATGATGTAAAATTCCAGTACCACCCCATGCTATTCTTTACAATGGTTTTGTGTTTTTTTAAACATCTATTTAGAGGAATGGACCTCCCTAAAACTATATTCACATAGCCTAGATATAAAAATCACCACTATAAAATATCATAAATATACCTTGATTCAAATATATGGGTTTTCAATAAACCTATTAGAAGAATTATATTGAACAACTAGCTCACTATATTATCCTCTACTAATAATATTTTTTTGGAAAGAATAAAAAAATTCAACAGAAGATGTACTCTAAGAAAGACCTTTATGAAAACTTTCCACAAATGATATTTTACATATCAATAAATTATATTATATATAATCTTTTTCCAATATCTCTAAAATGTTATTTAGGGAAATATTTCAAACTATTTCAGTATATCATTCCTCAAATATCTTATAAAATGAAAAAAATATCAGTTTATAATCCTTTGTAAAATCAAGATAATATTGTATTTAATAAGAAAAAATCAATCCAAAATCATCAATATTACAGATTTAACACATAAAAACTAGTATATATGGCTCATGTATGAGTCAAAGAGTATGTGATAAGAAATATTCAATTAATGAATACTGATAAAGAATTTCTATAGTCTAATAATTATTACAATCCCCATAGAAGAGATTTCACCATAGATTCATTTAACCTCACAAAAGATTCATTTGTAAGGAAACTTTCACTAATCTCATATCATGCTTAGTTGAAAAGATATATCATACCCACACTACTAAAACTAAATATCATGACTTTCTATAGTCCCCTAATACATGAGAATATTATACTTTCTAAAATCACTCAAACATTTAATCAAATACTATCTCTCTATTGGAATTGTAGTTTGTTTCACATATTCATGTTTAGGAAACACTTAATATATAAAAAATTATTAGTGAATTTAATAACCTATATAATTTCAAAAATAAAAAAATTATATTTATATAAATAATTCTTAACAATTCTATTACAAAATTCATCCCTATATAAAAAACCAATAGAAAAAAATAAATAACTTTTATACCAAGAATTTCATGATGTATGAATTCAGAAATATCAAGATACACTACAATTATCATAATAATTAGAATGTAATAATTTTTATTTCATAGATACATTTTACAAATAATATGTTCCCTTTTATAGTATGTTATTTTAAATTGTATTCACTAATTATCTGGTCTACAAAAAACTACTAAATCAACAACCCATAACTCTCAACTTGTTCGTCCTATAAAAACAATATAAAAATAGTCACTTAGATATAAATTTTCAGTCATCGTCCCCTACTATTACTCCACAAAAATTGTAATTGAGATAGATTATGGCCCCCAAAATCATTATTTAATTGTCATTGGGAAAATGAATATCATCAAGGGTATATTATCACAGATAAATAAAAAATATTAATATTTTGAAAAGAAAAATAATCAACCCCATGAGTAATATTAGTTAAATCATAGTCAAAATACACGAAAAATTTAAATTAAGTTCATATAATTCTCTAAAAACTGAACTTTGTTGTGAAATGATTATCATTAAAAAACTATTATACTTCTGGTGTTATAAAATTTAATTTTCCCCCACTAATAAATCGCAGGTTTCGAATGTTTTCCTCTCATAATAACCCAAATAAATATATCTATATAATTTTAGAAAATATATATATAATTAATCGTGGAGAGAACAAATATATTCTATAGGTTCCTCCACATAACCCTCATGCGACCATGAGATTGATGAATAATATTTCATAAGTTTATTGACTAAAAAAATTAAAAAAAACATACATCATTTCTTAGATGACCATACAACCAAATTTCATTCTTATTACTCTTTTAAACAAAGCTTATTGTATTATGATAGATTTATAAATGTAAAAAACAACATAACAAACACCATATATTCCTACTATAAATAATCGTACTATTCCCTAACTACGATCCCAAGTATTCTTGTAGTAAAATATATGTTCTATACACCGTTAAAGACTATGTTATAACATATTATATCAATATTTGAGAAGCATGAAGTTTTATTTTTCATGGAACCTCATTACAATACCACATTTTAGTGAAAGAATATTAGGGAATAATTATATGTATATAATATTCTTTATAAGTATGAACTGTACTTAATATATCCTCCATTTTGGATGCTATTGACGTTTAGAAACTCTTCCTGGTGTTCTATGTTCCCAAGAAAAGTCCTTATTCCTTTCATAACATATATATTTTTGGATATTATTATCCTTTTGGTACGATCTTTCTATTACTAGGACTACACAAATAAGGATTCTCCCATCCCAAATTGACATCATTGTTATCCAATAGAGAATATCCTAAAAGGATTTTCAATTCATTCTTGGAATCATCATTATCATCATTATCATATATCTTAAAACATGACCACATACATATTCTCTACATCACAAATATAGTGAAACCATAATATATTTATTCTACAAAAATATCCACCACACAAACAAGGTTATATAAAAATATATGGATATATTAAGTATTTCACAAAATAGATATGATGTAAAAAGGTTCTACAAAATAAAATATTATATATATATATTTTATAATAAAAAATTAAAAAATCATGGTATATTATATTACATCCATTTCGGTATACTATTGGTTGTAATATACTGATATTTACATCTCAATATATTATACGATATTAAATGTCTTGTCCATATCATAAGGGTTATGATATCAGTTAATCCTTCTATCAAAAAACCAAGAGAAATTTTTAAATTAAATGTTATGATTTAGGTATACTATACTGTTAGTACCTCATTGATTATTAATTTTTCATATGATGAAACATAGATTATATTCATCAAAATGATTAAATATAGAACTCCATCACACTCAAAAATAGTTTAATAAAATCTCTCAACTAACAAAATGTTCTATCATGTTCTATTGCATTCGAGTAAATTCTATGAATGCTCAATGTATGTCATTGGGAACTATATGAATAAACAAAATGAAAAAAAAATTATTCATATAGTTTTTTTAATTATTTTTATGGAAGATTATTTTTCCATTATACATTTCAACACCATGTTCAATAACATATTGGATTAAAGAAGAATCTCACCCTAGTGTTGAATGATTCAGTTCTCCTTGTTGATAAACCATAGAGGATGTATCCCATATGTTACATCTCAATAATCATTATCAATAAATATATTGGTGAAAATGGAGATGAAATATATTGAATTATTATTCATATTTTTTCTTTTATATATTATCCATGGTATTTATTTAATATCATGGTATTCTTAGAATTTAGTTTCCTTGTAATCTTTCACTAAACAAATATGTGTTATTCTATAATTAAAACAAAACAATTGTATGAAAGAAATCCATACATCCAATGGTTCATGAAATCATGTTTTAGAATTACAAAAGTGATATCATATTACATATCATCAAATTATATATACACACACATATATATATAAATGTGTGTGTGTGTGTTTTACAATTCCTTATCCAATGATACATAATATCATAGGATGTTTTCAAATAACATAATATCATATAGGACAACATAGTACATAAGAATGTTTAAATCCATCAGAATTTAATATATCATATGTTATTATATATTTTATCATATAAGGAGAAAGAGAATATATATTATTTTCAAATGTATACAAAAAAATCATCATATCAAAAAAATCAAAATAATGTATACTGTAGAATATAACATTTTTCATGCGTTCTGATTTAAAATATATCATAATGTATGACTAATATACTATTGAAATTATTATAGGTTATAAATTATAATATATAAAATATTATATATGATTTTACATTATATAGTAGATTATGAATGAATTTATCCGTAAATTATTACACATAAGAATGTTTGATTTTATCAATTTTTAATTAATAATAAAAATGTATGAATTATAAATTAATTATAGATAATAAAAATATTTTTTTATATTAATATAATTTTTTCATTTTTTATTTTTTATTTATTTATAATGTGTGTAACTCCCCAACCCAAAATATTGAATTTGATCAAGAATTACACATTCCCTCATTATTGTCTCTAAATATGGAAATGGTTTCCACCTAATAGTGAGGGTCCACTCATCATCTGTAGAAAGACTATATGATTAGTACCAGAAAATGAAAATAAAAATTGTAAACCTAGATAAAATATATGAATAAGAAGACAATGCTATATCAAATGGAATCAAATGCATCTGATTTCATATAGACTAATAAACCAAAGACCCCAAAAGTGGAAGGTCAAACCCTGAGAAATATGTTACAATAAATAAAGAAATACCTCATCACTAGAAATTATATCATAATATTTCCTCTAAAAAAATTGTTTCATTTCTTATATCTATTTAATACGGCCCTTTCCATTTCCTCTATCTATGGTCATGAAGTCTTAACGTGAATCGACATTACTATAATGTGTGTGTGTAATCCATGTAAGACACCACCAATGAGTCCTTAACATGAGTGAAAATTCATAAGAGTGTATGTAATGATTATAAAATAATGAAAAATAAAAAAAATTAAAACACAAACCAATATTTCATTGAAAAAAAGGATTTAACAAACCCATGGTAATACCTAATTTGGCCCCATATCTAAAAAGTAGCTGCTACATCCATTGTTTTGTTATGTGGTGTTTCCTATATTATTTTGTGAAATATCACTATCTATTGGATTAATTGACATTTGTTGATAAAATGTTGGATTTTAGGTTCTGGATTAGGTGAAGTATCGTTAGAGCACAATCAATATAAAATATGTTCCAATGAAGAGGATATCGTGCTTCCTGGATAGTGGAACTGTCTAGGCAACATGGTCTACCACATGGGAATACATGCTAACTATATCCTAGGACAGTGTTCCGATCTAAGGTTCACTATCGACCATATGGTAAATATTCCTCCCCTGGGAAATGATGGATACACTTTTCCCTTTGTAATGAACTGTCGCACTATTGGTGCACAGTCTGGAAAACCATTTAACCAAACCATGTAGCCTTGAAAATCATTATAAATGTTTAATTTTCTAAACTAAAATTCCCATATTTAAAATTGAAAATCCATTTGTCTCACACCATTTATCCACCCTAGACCATGTAACACCACCACTTTCCCATTTTCTCCCTTGGACTTCTATACCTTTGTGATTTTGGCCTTAGATCTTGACCAAATCAATGGGTGAGCCTCTCTATTCTACTATTACAACTTTATTCTTTTATATTCCTTCTTTCTTTATTTCAACCTTCTTCTACTAAAATGTTTGGAAAAAAGTTGATTCAACATAGATTTCTTGGGATTCATCTTGATGTTTATATTGTGTGATTTCTTTCATTGGGTCTATTATTGGAATTTTTCATTTTTAACTAATTTTTAGATTTTTCCATTTGAATGGTTGGAAATCCAATGCACTAATATTGTTGTATTATTTTAGTATGCTTTAAATGCATTCCATATGATTTTTATGGATACTTAATGGTTTTTAAAGTAATGTTTTTGAATAGTTTTGTAGTGAATAATGATTAAAAGATGATTTATTAAAGAGAAAATGTTTCATTTCCTTGTAAATTTCTATTATTGGAAATGTCAAGGTGTATGAGGAGGTTTATGTAACACATTGAAGGAAATTTTAGAAAATTGGATCCTATGTGTCTTGATGTGAAGAATAGTTATAGTATTCTAGGAATACTAGTAGGGTTTAGGTTCGAAATTTTTAGTAGTACTGATGTTAAAACACTAACTAAATAAATATTGATGTTTAAAGACCACTAGATAAGGGATGGGTTCCCTATCTAGTTTCTCATACATGATGAAACCCTCATTTTTATGTTATTATCACCAAGGTATAAGTATCCTATGACCCCACTATCCCTAGATCCATAGGTAATTCTGATGATGATCATGTGATATTGTTATTATCATTTACCTTTTTGTCGTGTGTAATTTCCATTTCAATTTAAATGCATGTTTCAATTAAATTGTTTATTTAAATTTTAATATAACTATCATAGATCACACCCTATATACAAAATAAAGTGTCTATTAATGTTTTTATATTTTATTGAGATAAATTCCCAATTTTTTGTTGTGGGGATGGTGGATTTAGTTTCTAGTTGTTTTATTTCTGGAAGGTGTTAGTGGTGGTTACATGGGGGTGTTGACCCTCATGTTCCATGGAGGCTTGTTGTATAGTTGGTTACCTTCTACATTTTTTTAATTTTGGGTTTTGGGAAAATTGTAAAATATTTGACTATTTTGATAGTTTTGTTGTTATGGTTAACTAATATAATGTAATTAATTATTCTATTGCATTGATTTATTGTTTAATATTATGGGTAAAATATTTCCCAAATGTGATAATTGATACCCTGACATTGATTTATACACTTTTGGGATTAGGAGCACCATATAAGAAATTCCACAGGCCAGGATATATGCGGTATTGGATGGTATCCTAAATTAGTTTGTGAAAAATTGGTATCAGATGAAGTTTTTTTCCCTTTCTTAGGGTCATGTTATTTGGGAGAGTCTATATAGACCAAATAAAAGAATTTTATCATTTGAGGATCTAGTTTTGAGTGGGGTGTCTAGAAAAAACCCCTCATGACATTAATTATATCACCCTATAATGTTTGGGATTTGGTTTGACTACACATCCATTGGAGATGGATGTGCTCCAAAATAAACATGTACACTGAGTGGGGGGAGTGGATTGGATTGTGATTTCATTTAAAGTAGTTTAATATCATATTGTGCATGTGTTTGGAATTGATTTTTATTGAAAATAATCTGGGTGATGAATTGATTGTTTTCTTCTATTGGTTAATGGTTGTAGCATTAAGACTCCACAAATAAATCACATTCAATAATGGTAAGAGTATTGAGATTGTTCTATGGAATAAAATTGTCATAGATTAGTGGATGTAGTGGTTCAGTCTATTTACGAATTGTATTAGGGAGTAGGGTATCCCATATCATGATAAAGAAGCCAAAACATGTCATAAAACTTATATATATCAAAAGTTTCTATAAAAACCTACATTATAGGGATGTATTGTAACCCAAGGTACTAGAAATTGGGTTGCAATGGTTGAGGGTATTTTTGGGTTTCTTGAAACTCCTATGATAGTTAATGTGAAATGTCACCTTTTCATTTTATATGTTCTAAGTCGGAGGTAGTGTGACTATATGTTTCATGAAAAAACTTTATTACATGGGTTAGAAATAATTTATGGTCATGTATAATGAGTAGAATTTCCAAAATACACAGTCATTGTCCAAGACCAAGGAGTTTATGGATCTACCTCTTGGGGATCAGACTGTGTTTCTATTATGAAAAATACATTGTAGTGTTGGTTCATTTTTCACTTGAAGAGGTTTCAAATGAAAAGATGAAGGCCAAATTTTTTAAATGGGGTTACAAAATAATTTTAAATCTTATGTACTATAGTTTCAGTTGATGAATTTTGATGAGGTTGTAAATCAATACCGGATTATAGATATTGATTCATGTTAAAAGTCAGGGTTTTCTCAGGCAGTTTTAGTAGTAGTCCAGGTAAGTGTTGGTTCATCTTAAATGTTGCGGATATGTGGATAATATGAAAATAGATGAGGGGGTATGTTAGGATATCTCTCCCAACTATCCCTATCTATGGTTTTAGACACTGGGTCTATACTATTTGATAATTGTTGATGGATGGGGTATGTGTGGTCAGTGTGCCTAGCCTCACCAAGACCATTACATTGGTGTGGACTTATGGTGTAAATTTTGTGGTTATTTTGAGTTTCATTTCCATATCAGGGTGGATGAGTTTTTCAGCCTTTAGGGGAATGAAATTCCATTCAGAACCATCTAGGAAAATAGGTTATCAATTTAGTAGTGGTTGTAGTAGGTCTAGATACACTACTAGATAGAGAAATCCTAATGGAGATCCGTAGGTGAGTTTTCATTATTAGGCCTATGTAGAGACTAGGAACCTTCATGGTATGTATAAATATCCAATGTAACTAGATTCATGACCTATGAGAGTTTGAGGTACTATTTTTATTGCATCATCCAATGTTGATTCTTTGGGTGAAAAATCTGCATCTAACTCCATCATTTCATCCCATGTATTATAATTGTATAAATTTGTGACCAAGATTATGCATATGAAATGGAGTTAGTGATATAACATGTTAATAAGAGAGTGAATAGTTTTAGTTTTCCATTTTGTTATCTCACTCTGTTAGGGGTCAGGTTGGAAGTGGATTTCATAGTCAAAGAATTAACCCAATTTGATGTGATCGTGAGCATGGATTTGAGGGTGTGTTTAAAGGATCAAAATAATTGTTATCATTAGAGAGGTATATTTATGCAATATTATGAGATTTTATATGGTTTTCATGGTTTTGGGATAATTAGTTAGGAATTTCTAGAACCCCAAATCCAGAATTGGGAAATCAAATTTTGAAAATCTTGTCTCTCATTTTGGTTTGATTGTAGAGGTTTTGAAGATTGATTACCTTTTGTGGTGGATGAGATCATGAAGGATTCTATAGATGATTTATCAGGATTTCCTCCTTAGTGGGATGTAGATTTCATCATTTATTTTTCATTTTTGACATTACCAATATCTCTTCCATCATATCATATTCCCCAAACAGGTTGAGGGAATCAAAGGCATAACTAGAAAAATTAAAACCTAAATAATTCATTCTCTTGAGTGTACCACTTAGGTACATCCATGTTCACTTCTAAAATAATGCTAATAGATCTCTCCAGTTGTGAATTTATTGATAATTTGAACAAGGTAATGATTAATGGAGGATACCCCCTTCACCCACATTGGTGAACTTTCATATCAGTTCATGTGAGCAAGGTGGTTCTCTATTATCATACTGTATTTTGGGTATCACCATATCATATTTTGGGAGACAGATGATCCTAAGACGTCCTTCTAAAGTAGGTACAACCACTTAAAATATTTCAGTATTCTTTTCAGGTTAAAAATGAACCATTGGTTTTTATGATTCTGATGGAGATAGTGTTCCAGCAGTACGTTGACTCTTCAATTGTGGGTTTTTTGGATGATATACTGTTCTACGCTAGGATGAAGGAATAAAATGAGAAACACATGAGTGTAGTGATAATAACTCTTCAATATCACCATATCAAGGATAATCTATCCAAATTTAACTTCTGGATCAGAGATTTATTGTTTTTAGGCCACGTGAATTCAGAATGTGGTGTTCTAGAGGACCCCAATAAGATCGAAGAATTGAATTTATTGGAGAAACTAATTTTTTTATTCTATATAAATAACATTTTGGGAATTTAAGGGTATTATATGTGATATTCCATTGGATTATCTTTGATTTTTTCCTATGACAACACTTATTGGATTATGGTTTCAGTGGAGCCTAGAAGGCCTGCAGTCTTTTTATATGCTCAACACTCATTTTTACACATTTCATATTTTGATATTTCTTGAATTTTTAATGGGATATGTGGTATTTTTTGATTCCTCAAGTATATTTATTGGGTGTTTGTTGATGATGGATGACCACAAGGAATCATATAGGTCTCACCCTCTCTAAAAATACTAAAATAATAATTTACCCCATCACAAAGAGTTAGATTTAGTGATTAATTCCTTTAATACATTGTATTAATATCTTTCTTGGGATAAGTTCATTGTTTATTGAGATCATAATATCATGGCCTACATTTTCTATCAGAAGGATATAAATTTGAAGTAGTTCTATTGTATTGTGTACCTTTTGTGGTACAATTGTGATATCGTTTTTACCCCAGGAAATGGTAATTTGGTAGTGGATTACCTAAGAAGTAATGTTCTAGTATAAAATGTCAAGGATTTTTGTGATGAGTGTATCTTGTTGAGGATTTTTTCCTAGATGTTTCAGGAGACCATGGAGCATTATATGTTAAATCTTTGGCTAGTGTACACCTAACACCATACCTTATAGAGATGATTCTGAAAGAGGCTCTGAGTGATGATTTTTTCCAATAATCTAGAAAGATTAAACATGGTGAGGAGGTTCTCAATGAATAGTATTTTTCTTTGTATATAATTATTTTCATCGTGGGATACTTCATGGTGGTTTATTATTAAGGAAGGTGGTGAAGAAGGATAGAAAATAGACATTTTTTTATTGTTCATCCCAAGACCACTAAGATGTTTTACGATCTTCCATATACATGTTTTTGGCTTGGTATGAGGAAAAATATAGTTGACACTTTATCCATGTGCTATACTTGTTAACATATAAAATTCGAGCAGTAAAAGTCATCTATTTTTCTTTATCCTCTTCCAATCCCTAATCAAAAGTGATATGATGTTTCCATGGATTTAATAGTTGGATTACCTAATACACCTCATGGAAGGAACATAATCTCGGTAGTGATTGACCATATCATCAAAACAACCCATTATTTATGAGAATTGGTTCAATTGTGGTGAATTATTTTGGAAAATTATATGTTCAAGAAATAGTGATTCTTCCAGATGATTCATCATCTATAGTTTCAGATAGATATACCTATTTTTACTCACTATTTTGGGAAGGTCATCTAAAAGAAATTGGATAACATGTCTAACATAGTATGACATACCGTACATAAATGGACTGTTATATGGAGTAAGAAAATTAGTTTTTGAAAGACACAATCAATTCATGTGTGTTTTATTTTAGTGGTTCATGTGAAAAAAATTTCATATTGTTTGAATTTTAGGATAATAGTAGCTACAATTCCTATGTATGACCATCTATAATCAAGTAATATTACAATATTCCATATTAGTGAACATTGTGATGGACGAAAGTTGATGATACTTATATGATTTGTTCTAGTATTATTTATGATACATATCACATGGATCGTTTGATCAAGTAATGTTTATTAATAGTGTAGAACCTATATATGGATTATGAAAAAAATGTATCAGAGTCTTGGAATTCTCAGTCGGAAATCACTTATTCCTAAGGGTGGCCCCTTTCTTGGGTCTTTACAATTTTGGAAAGCAAGGGTTTCTAACACTGAGGTATATTAATCCTTTCAATATTTATGATATAGTATGTAAGGTGGAATACCAGTTAGCTCTTCCATCACATATGATTCAAATTCATGATATTTTCAATGACATGGAATCGAAGAAGCATAATATGGACTCGTATCATATGATAAATTGGGAATAATTGGAGCGGATGACTGATGTTTCTATGTTCAAGAGACCTGTATGATTTTTTCTTCCATAGATAAGGTTCTTCATAGAATGTATATACTATTAGTTTAGATTCATTGGTTGAACATGAATGATGATCATGAGTTGTGGGAGTGAATATCTTGGGTAGTGGAGTATTACCCATTTTTGTTCTCTGATTAGAATTCATAATGAATTTTCTACGGAGGACATATTTCATGGTATGGTGAATTGTCACATTTTTTGTGATGTTTTTGAGGTATTTTGTCTTTTATTTAGGGTCTTATCTTTTTCATTTTTATTTCAGTATAGTTTGTGATGAGAGGGTATGGAAATTCCATCCTCTCCATTCCCATGCATTCTTGCACGGGACAATCTGCTGAGTGGTCATGCAATGGTGAAGGTTGGTATTCTTGGTTTAGTTACTAGTGAGAGGAAGATTTGTAGTTCTGTACGGGCTTTTCTTTGGTATGGTCTTTTGGTTGTTATGTTGGTATTATAGTTTCCCACATGTTCCTCAAAAGTGATTAGATAATAAAAAAGATAATTTTCAGTCAGTTTATGATAATAATGGAATTTTTCATCTCTAGAATCAGGTGGACCATTTTTAGTATAAACTTTGTGCCTACCCAAAGGACTCTGTGCTCCCTGGATAATAGCACTATTCAGGTTTCATGGTCTACCACATAGGTGTGTGGGAAAACTGTACACCTTGGCCAGTGGCCCTATCTAAGGCGTAATTTTGACCACATGGTTTTTATCCACCAAAATTAAACTTTTTTACCACTATTCCCATTAGATAGTGGTGATTCATGGATGGTATATTGTCTTTTTGTGTTTGGTCTAGAATACAATGTTTCTACACTATATGAATTTCTAGAAAATTATTTTTTTAATATCCAAAATGACCCTCCCTTGTTTTTAATACCAAATCCACTTTATCTCTCCCTATTTATCTTTCACATACCTATATATGACTCCACCTTCAACCTTTCTCCCTTGGAACTCAATCCATTTGTTATTTTTTCCATGGATCATCATGTAAACAATTTGGGACCCTATACTTTCATCTTTTCCACATTATTCATTGTCATATATTCTTTCATTCTTGGGTTATCCATTATCTTGTGAATTGGATTCCCTAAAGTCGGTTAAAAATTGATTCATTAGTTTTTATCTTGATGTTTAGGTTGTGTTCATTCCTTGTATGGTATTTTCTTAGTGATTTTATTGGTTTCAGTTAGTTTTGAAAGGTTTCCAAGAGAATGGAAGGTGATTGCTTCACATAATATTGTTGGTTGATTTTATTATTTATTTTATGATTTCAAAATTGATTTTATGGATTATTTTGGGGGGTGTGAATCATTCCTTTAAATGGTTATTATGTTCTTATGGGTATAATAAGGATTTCCTAATGAAAATGTTTTTTTCCTTGGGTGTTTCTAATTTTGGAAATGTGTGGGTGTATGAAATGGTTAATGGAAAGAAGGGAATGAAAATGATAATAAGGGAATACTAGGTGTATAGGTGGGAATTATAGGTATAGTACACTATTAATTCTATCATGGATGAATAACGATTTCCCTAGAAGGATAAACGGTAAAACAATAACAAAATAAATGAGGATGGTTAGAGACCACTAGTCCTTGGGATATGATTCCCCTTTAGTGGATCGTGCATGAGGAAACAATGAAATGTTTATGTAATTATCACTAAAAAATAAGTATTCTAGTGCCGCTATAACTCTATATCCGTATGGGTTGCATTTGGTGCTCATGTAATGGTATTCTTATCATTCATCTTGTCGAAATTTTTACTTTAATTATCAATATAAATGAATGTTTTATTTAAATTTCAAATTCCCATTTTATAAAATCGGCATGTTGATTTTTATTATGATGTTAAATCATAGAATATATTTTTATGGTATCCTATTTGGAATTGGATCACACCCTACATAACCATTCCTATGTATGTAGACCTTTTTATGTTAGACCAATGTGTTGGTAATATATTCCATGGAGGTGATGGTGGATTTGGTTTCTAATGGTTTCTCTTTTTGAAGGTGGTGGTGGTTGTGGAATCATTGTGTGGACTCTATTTTTTCAAAGTAGCTTGGTTGTATAGTTGGTTCCCCTCTAGGATTTGGTTTTTTTTGTTATTTGTTAAAATTTTAAAATTTTTAACTCTTGTGGTAGTTGATTTTGGTTTATCTTATATATTATAATTTGATGTATGAATGTTGCTAGTTTATTTATATTTGATTATTATTAGAGAAATAATTTCAAAATGTGATATTTGAGGCTTAGTAATTGGTTTATGGCCTATGGGAATATGGAATTCCCTTTGGGTCATGTAATAATCTACGTCATATTGGGTATAATATCATATTTGTTTTTGATAGTCGCCACAATTATATTTTGAAGTAGAGTAAAAACAAATGTCACCAAATATACTATGTGATAGTCAAAAGTAAAAAAGTCAATGATTTTGACAAAATTTAATCTTACCTAGTCTCTCTCATAGTCACATTTAAAGACACAAATCATCTAAATGAAGAATTTTTTATAATTTACATATATGTGATCAAATTCATGTTTGGAATCCTGGGTCAGATCACATAAGAATATTATTCAATGACATCAATATTGGCCCTATAATCATATCATCTACAATAGAAACTGTGATCTATCTATATGGTAATTGAGCTATAACAGGTCCACTTGTCAATTTGGTACCATAAAAAAATAAAAAAAATAGTATATCCTAAATAAATACCATGGAAATAGGGAATATAAATAGTGGAACTACATAGATTTTCAATAGTGAAAAATAGTACCCAAACATAATCACATGTTATCAAAATTGCATGTGTGTCCAATAGCTTAACAATGCACAAAAATGGAATCAAAATCAGGAATATTAAAAAAAATATCGGTATTCTATGTCACACCTTTATAATAATAATTTACATGGAATACACATGGTATAAAACATCTTACCTCAATGTTTTTTACAAAACTTTTGTGGTCTATTAGGATAATCATCACTGAAACCACATTCCCTCAATATCCTAAACAATATTTAATTTGATTTGTTCCATTGATTAAATTACAAATAAAAATGGAATCCATTATATAATAGGGCTCCATGAATAAGGAAACTAAGGATAAAACAATCATATAACAAATAAAAACTACCATCAATGGTAATATTTTATTTATTTTGACGAAACAAGAACTTATATGACAATTAGAGATAGAGAACCGAAGATATTTGCAGCTCCTATGAGTCTTATTCACTGATAACTTCCTCCATATTCAATTTTTTTATGGAAGTAAACTCAATCATGTAGGATAAAAACTAACTTATGTTATATATAGATACTCATAAATTCATCCAAATCGAATGAATTGATAAGGAAATGGGGTTCAAGTTGATTAATAAGGGTATGGATATAAAAATACAATATTAATGTCCCCACATTTAGTCCACGTAAAATTATAGTTTCAATCAGTCCAGATTCAATAATGAAGGTGGGTTCATTAACAATTTCAAATCAATCCTGATCATCACCACATCCACCACCATGGTTCAGTTTTGGCCATGTTGTGTGTGATCATTGAAAAAAATTCACAAACACTATGGTGTGTTATAAATTTTTTCCCATTTTTTTTCACCAATACCTGAAAAACAAATATGGGGAGTTTTCCTAGGTTTTGGTTGATAGTACTTTTAGAGAGAACCATGTCTTAGACAACCATTTCCTCCATCTCATGTTTTACATGAAGTTACACAAAGGATCCCATAGTTAGAATATGGCAGTTTTGTTGCCTATTTTCAACAGAGAAACAACAGAAAATAAATTTGAAGGCTTCAAAATCATCTCAAAAACCACATGGACTTAAATATACATTTATCCAACTAAAAACAAAATAGGGAATAATTAAAACAAGTCAACTCTTACTAGGGTATTTTTTTTGAAGAATTAAAATTTCTCCATATAAGTAAATGTCAACCTCATGAAGTATATATATGTGTCATAGTTGAACAAATATGGCTATTGAGATGAAACAATATAATATCCCACCCAGTTTTCTTCCTATATCTGTCTATGATGACATAAGAAATGAAGAAGTGTATTTTTAACCCATCGACTACTTTTCTCTGTAGTATATGTTTTTCATTTGGTGATCTAAAAAAATGTTCTCCAAGATAAAAATCAGCATCCTATAAATGGATCATATGCATGGGATAGGTACCATTACACTAATGTTGTGAAAGTAAAAACACATCATGCATTCCTTGTTAACATAGTGGATGTTCCGGTGTGTAATACACTACAATGATTCCATAAATGATCTAAAATTGACTCATAATTCATAGTGTTAGGTTCCCATTATTTCACAAATGTAAATTACCCAACCATGGTGAAACCATAGGAAAAATTGATCACTAACAATGAATTAAATTGGTCAAATACCATAGTTAAAAAAATGATGCATTCCAACTCTAAGAAAAAACCAACAACTTCAAAAATGATTATTCTCTATCTATAATATCTTTCACCATATTAGGCCAAAAAATATTTACATTACTCACCTCATACAAAAATAGTGTTGATTAGGAATATCATCCCTAGAGATCAACATAGGGTTTTATCTGAATAGGAAATTGGAAGATTTTGTTGTATGGTAACTCCACCACAGATAGGTGATCATTCAATATTACATCTAAGCCCATGATGCATGAATTAATAATATAATGAAAGATATTAATCATTATATAATAATATAAATTAATCTCTAGGTAATATGTCCTAAAAATTTACACTGAGTCCTAACAGTCTTCTACATGAATTTTCCAAAACCATAATGGAGAACAAACATCTCTATTAGATAAGATTGAAAAAAGGATATCCCTAAAGGAATAAAACATAATGTATATTAATATTTTCAAACTAATGTACTAAATGGTCACTCAAATTGGAATTATATGACCAATATTTATAATTTGATTTACTAAAACCTAGACAACATCATGATTCTTCAGGTTTCAGGGTTTCCCTTTCCTGATATCGATCACAACATCACCCCACTTCAACATCAATAATGGAATCCTCTGAAGAATACCACCAGGATGCTAATTACCATTCATTAACCATTGTATGAAAATATATTATGTAAATAAACCATTGATGGAACTCTTAATATCTCACCATTAGAGCTGACTTTAGATATCGTGGTATAACATTGGATGCCAAGGATGTACAACCCACATTGATGAAGTAGATTCTCACATCTCGTCATCCCATAAGGAAGAGGAATCATTGACCTTACCAAATAAGTATATCACATTTTATTTGTCTAAGGCCCATCATAGAATAGAATCCACCTACAACAATAATTTATGTATCACTATGCACTGGGTGGTCAGACTCTTCACTCACAATGACATTTCCTACCATTGAAAATGATATCAAATATGGTGTAAAAGTCAAAAAAACATTATCCTTTGATGAATAAAAAAATTAGGTATAAACCTCATTAAATTACATACCTACTAATAAATCCACTATCCATAATTCTATATATCTGGAAATTTTTTTATTTAGAGAATCTGTAGCTCCATTACCTTATCCTAGAGATTAATATTTCTTGAAATAAATTATCTACAGATACTCCTCCCAGCTCATCTTCATAATGTTTTAGTCTAGTAAAGAAAATATATATCTATGGATCTTGGTGGCCATGAAAACAATAAACCTATCATCAAATAGATAATTTCACAAAAAAAATTAGAGAATATACCACAACTGCTAACTCCAAGTCATGTGTTGAGTAGTACTACTCAAGGGGTCAAAGCTCATGTTATTCATCATAAATTACATTCCTAGTGTTGATATACATTGAACCCAACCAAACTCTATAATAATTTTCATAAACAACATAGATAATCCGAAAAACATGGAATTTTCTAATTAGGAATTATTTACTCTTTTATTACCCTTTATGAAGAACTCAATAGAACAATTTTTTCAATATAACTTCATTTCCTTCATTGTGAACCTAGTAAATGAACTTGTATAGTACTAAGATAATCCAGGTAAGGTAATGATATAAAATAAATTACACACACTAGACCAAGAAATAATATCCTATACATTATCAATGTCTATCTAAATTAACCCATTTTTTGAATACATTCTCATAGAACCATACCTATAAAATCAAAAAATGGTAGTTTGATAGTTTGGTATAAAGGTGATATGTTTGAAGTGTACACAATATAGTCTCAATATGAATTTATAAAATTTCTATGTTTTGTTATTATATGAGGATGAATATAATAAGTACCAAAATAAATAATTTTAGATGAATATTGGATTCTTTTATTGACTGTTTAGGAATCTATTCTGGTACTGCTTACTGGACAGAACAGATACATATTCTGCTCCATTGATGGAATTTGAATTTTTGAGATCTAGCTACTCTCTGTAGAATTTGAATGGAAATTTCAGACTGCTTCATACTACGGTGTCTAAAGTTTCATGCTGTATCTGGAAGATTTATTTTCTCTTTATGAGGGAGGTTCCCACTACATTTTCTAGAATCTCGGTTGTTTTCTTTGCTTTGATTTTGTTTTTTTCCTGAGATTCATTGTTCCCATTATTAATCCCCGCTGATGTAAGTACATTACACCTCGTGTTTTTAATTCATCTTTTTTAATTTAATAAATTATTTTTGATGAAATGAACTGGGAAACTGGTTCATGTCATCAAATTTCATAAAAAAAGTTTTGATGAAAATGAAAGATCATGTTCATGAGATTCAAGATCATAGTCTATGCGTTGTTCATCCCTTATGGAATAACATGACATTTGTATAGTCTTTATATATTCCTAAATGACATTTTTTGTATATCATCTTCTTTAGATAAAAAATGATGCTAGTCTAATATAAATTTCATCTTGGAGAACCCCTATTATCCCAATTAAAATTCAAACATATCATCAATCCTTATTAATTGGTATCTATTCATTATTATCACCTGGTTTATCTTTTTAGTTGACACATAATCAATGAAACATATATTCCTTATTGGAAAATAACCACAGAAAACCCCAAAGTGGTGTTCTTAGTCTAGTAATTACCCTCACCAATAAATCCATGGGTTATTCCTTCAGTTAAATCATCTTAGTTGTAACCACATGATATAAGGGAATTAATATAGGTTGCGCAACTAGTATGAGTTTTTTCTAAAATAAAATTCATCTCTCATGGGGAAGACAAGAATATTTTTTTTAAGAAATTTATCCTAATAATGTTCCACCACTTGAAAAAAAGAAGATATTTATAGCTCCATGTAAGGAACCCTTAATTCTACATGTTCTATTACAGCTCCACCAAAACTCAATTATGACCCCACACTCCCTACAATAACAAATAATTCAAAATGTATCGAAAAATTATCAACATTATGTGAGGTAAAATATAATTTTATCTAATAGCATTAAATTTTTGTATTAAAAAATATGTTTTAATAAATTTAATTTCATATAAATAAATGAATATACATATTAAAAAAACCATGAACGAATCATATGGGTTTATAGTCATTGGTAGCATGGATATAAAAACAACTAGTTCATAAAACGTGTACATCATCTCCTATTTATTACGTCAAACTGGAACCCATTTTTTACATATTGAACCAAATTAATTTCTTTATATCATGGGGAAGAGAAAAATAAGAAAACGCTGAGCTCAGATTCACATTAAGAGAAAATAAGCGAAATATGAATCATAACATAAACATTAGTGTCAGATAATATGAAGATAACAATGAAAAATCACACCCTTCATATCAAATAAATTAATTTGAATCCATATAATATTACATAAGAATTAAAAATAATTGAATCCCAATGGAATAAATTTGGAATAAAATTTTGAATTTTGTTAAACACATAGGCTTATAACATTCTTAACATATGAAAATAGGGAATATTTCCTTCGTTATGCTAATGACTTAAAATATTGACCTCACCTAAACATATGGGCATTAAACTAGGTTCATGAAAATCAATGGTAACAGCTAATAAAGTTAATGCATTATATTTTTAACATGTAATAATGTTCACAAATTATATTGTGAACACATAATCAGGTTGAAACATTACATTTTGAACATGGAATCGGGTTCATGAATAACATTGTGAACATTTAATTTTGTTCACGCAAAACATTTATAATCAAGAGTTATCCACCATTTCCCAATGATTTTGAAAGAGATAACGGTCACACCAATCACATAATGAAAACCATACATATGCATTCTAAGGATAAAAAAAAGCAATGTAAAACATTCACCAAATCCTTACCCATGAAAAGAAATAGGTTTCAGAATCATTTAATCACAACCCCTGGAAAAGAAATTGGGTTTTTAATAATAAATAATCCAATAACCACTATAAAATTAATATGGATAATTTCATTGAATTATACCCCAATTTAAGAATTAGTAACACAAAATTACATTATCTTAGATATAATATTTTTTGATATATCAGTTGATTTATATATTGAAAAAAATACCCCATTTTTTAATCATTTTTTAAATGTGGAAAAATTATAATGGATATAATAATCTTTAAAAAAACCATGCAAGCTTATAATTTAATCTTCAAATCATTAGTACTTCATTATGGCAGGAAAATCAACTAATCTCTTATACATTAAAATACACTTCCTTATCATTTTTATATGAAATGTAATAAAGAACCTTTCATGAAAAATCCCAAAATAATACATTAAAATCATTTTTAAAAAGTGAAACATGAGTAAAAATTACTTTGAATCAATATTATAGAATAATTAATACAATTTAGAAGAAATTTAATGAAAACATGGGAATGTAATAATAATATAGTTTTATGAAAAACATTAAAAAGATAAGTTTAAAATGAAAATCCCTTATAAAAGGCATATCATTTAAGTGATCATTAGTAAAATTAATCCAATATGTAAGCTCATCATAAGTCCGAATAAAAAATTAGAAATTAAATATAAGACAATAATATTCATCCCATATATAATCATTTAATAATATACTAAATTGATTTTAATCGTAACCTAGAGAATGAAAATGGGTTAAGAATTCACTTACCACCATTTAATGAGTCAAATCATATTCACCACAAAAGTAATAATTATCAAATAAATAATTGAATAAAGTTAGTATAATTATATTCTTAATAATTTAAATCAATGTAATGTTTTTACATAACACATATGAAGATAGTGGTGAATAAAACGAATATCTTACAGAATAAAAAAGAGAGATGAGAAACCATTATGTTAGGGTTCCCATTAGTTTTTCATACTTCAATATCCTATATAATATTTTAAATAATTTTATTAATTCAATAAATAACCATATTAATATTTAAAATACTTTATATTATACTTTTATAACATATTATCACTCATTAATTAATAATATTTAATAATTTTCATTGTTTCAGGTTAGTTCATTTCAAAAAATTTATGATCAATTCATGAGTGTATAATTATGGATTTTTGCGTCTAATGGAAATAAAACTTTATAAGTGTACTAAAATGGTATCAATTGACATCTATAAAATAGAATGTTATATTTTATCCTTTTTATTTCACATACGAAGATGATTCATTTGGTAAAATGATAATAATAAATGTCTTTTTTAATTTGGTTAATTATCCGACCATAACAAAATGGTTTTTTATTTAATATTATGCATATATATTATTTTGTGAACATTAAAATAATTATAATTTAACTATTGAAATATTAATTAACAATATTAATAGATTAATGATGATCAATGAAAGAGGTAATGTATAACAAATAAAATCATTATTTATGGAAGTGATTAACTGGCATAATTTAGACCATAGTTTCATTTCATTGAATAAAAAGAGTTAATAAAAGGTATTGATTTAATATATTACATTATAAAAATTAAATAAAATTATGTACTTTATTTTTTATTTATTATTTAATGATAGATGTAGGAGGAATGGGAATATAGAAGAAGAAAATAACATAAGAGATGTTCTTATGAGAAAAATAACACTTCATATGTCACCGCATTGAGAGAACCTTTAGGACCACAGATTTGGGATTTTTGTGAATCCAGGGGTACTATTACCTTTATATAATAATGATGAGAGTTATTGCAATATATTTTAGGAGCGTCATGATTTTTGTGTCGAAATGGTATGGCGAGAGCTGTTATTTGTACTCAAGGACAGGTGGGTTTAAGTTATTAAAATAATGATTATTTTAAATTTAAATCCAACCACATTGATGTGGAAATAATTTAAATGCATCAAAATATTAATTAATTTTTTTTTGTTGGGTTAGGATTGATAAATACTTCAATTAAAAATTAAATTGTGTAAATTTTAGGTATTTTAAACTTTTACCTTTTAACAGTAACCCGAGTCTCTATTTTAACAATTCTATGGTAAAAAATATTTTTACCAAGGTAATGTTTTTATACCTAATAATTTAATTCAAATAATAACCTAATTTTAACCATATTATTACCAATATGGATTATTTTTTACCTAATTAAATTAATAGGAATAAAAAATTTATATTTAAAATTAATCTCACAGACACAATGAGAAACCTATTTGTTAAAGTGAATAATTTTATAAGATTGAAATTTTTTATATCCAATTTAAATGTAAAATTTAAAAAAATAACCTTAATTGGATTTATTGAATTATAAAAAATTTAATTTAATTTTAAAATGAATTTAATTATTAGTTTATATTTTCACATAAATTAAAGAAAATTTATTTTTCAGTTAAAATATAGTATTTTCCCAATTCATAAAAAATGAAACTTATTAGAAAAATACATAAAAAATATGTCTAAATAAATTTGATATCCCTCTCTAAGAAAATTGAATATTATATTCTAAATTTAATATTATAAAATGTCAAAAATCATATTCCGAATAGGGGATCCATGAATAGGTAAAAAATTATATTTCAGGAGAATATAGCTTTTATGCTTAAAATTGAATTTATTCTTATCTTAAGCCTACCAAACAAATTGGATTAATTTAAAAAAAAATTTACTGAAGATATAACAAACTAATTTCATTATTATTATTCAATAATTGTTATTAGATTATTTTTTTAATATAAATTTCGATTTTGTTGATAAAAGTTTTAAAACACTTCATTTATGTTCAGTTATATTTTATTTCAATTTATAAATAATTAGTATCTAAAAAATTAATTTTAGATTCAAGTGTAAAATATATTTTTATAATTTAGTATAACTTATTAATTACCTATAATCTAATGTCTTGGTGATAACTATCATATTTAAATAATAATAATTTGGAGTTTTTTAATCTTTCTGTTTTGTTGAATGTAGGATATCAAAGAGATTCGATTTATTTATTTTTTAGACAATACATTCTATAATATATACAAATTATATATTATACCCCGCTAAAATTATTTAAGATTTTATAATTAATTATTTGGATATAATCAAATGAGGATACCTCTACTTCATCAGATCATTAGGTTCTCATATAGCTTCCTTAATAACAATAACTAGGTGAGTGGTCCTATTTCATAGTACATTATCTCAGTGATCTTTAATCTCGAATATTTATTCTTCATAGGAAAGATCATACACATATGGTATGAAATCTAAGATTAGTATCAGGTATGAAATTCCTTAATAGTGAAATATAAAACCAATAATGAAATTGAGAGTGATTCAGTGTAAGATCTAATCAATAAGATACCATCATATTATGATCTATAATTTAAAAAAATGATACCTTGAAAATTAGAAATTTCACTTCAAAATAAATGATCGATGTTTGAAAATTTCCATTGTAGAAAACCCACACCATAAAAGGTGATAATAATACTTATTCTTAAAAATTGGGAAAGAAAAAGATGAAGAATACCACATAACTATGATTAAGAATATGAGAAAATTAGTTGAAAAAAAATTACCCGAATAGGAATTATTACTATTATGTTCTAACAGAGAATGATGGAGAACATGATCACGATAATGTTAATTAAAATACAACTATAAAACAAATAGACCGGAAATAGGAAATTAATATCATCATAAATAATGATAATAATATGACGATTTATTTAAAAATTATTTAAGAATATATAATTAATTTCTTTCATTACATAAGTACAATCTCATTCTTTTGTTGTTACTTTATCAAATTTTTCTTCATATCTCACTCTAAGAATTGAATTTGAAGTTGTAATTCCTACAGTACTAGTGGTTTATAAGATTGATAATGGGATTTAATGTCATTTCTTATGTCTCTAGTTGTCATTATAACAAAATTTGTTTTCATGGGTTTTCAATATGCATATATATATATATGGTTATGTAATACATTCATCTATAAAATATCATCAAATAATCAACATAAATAATTTCATAAATTTTTACCCTTATAAACCATCCAAAATATTAAAAAGACACTTGAATGAAGTTAATAAATTCATAACATCAACTTATCTTTAATTTCACAAACAACAAGATGTAACACATTATTTCCACATACCAAAACTGTGAAGGCGATCATCATGTATTCTATTGAAGAATGTTAATATCCTGAAAACCAATGTTGAATTGACATATGTTTTTTCACTCCCTATATACAATCTGCTTTATTTTTAAATATTTTATGTGGAAGCTTGTTTTCATCTATTGTTATTTCTATAATCGAAAATCAAAATAAATAAATACATGAAATTTCATTAATTGAGGAAAAACAATATGTTCATAGTGATTTTTCATTTAAAATCAATCATGAAATTCCTAAAATATTAGAGGAGGAAAAAGATTCCATAATTTGCTGGGATCAATTTATATAGTATGATATTATAATATTTCCATTTAACCCTTTTCATCAATGTTTTTTGTTCCTTACCATCCAAATTAGTTAATTAATTAGAGTATCTAATAGTGTAATTCCCAAAATGCATACAATTGTAACTCTAAAATGAGGTATTTGAAATATTTATAGATTTATCATTATTCATATAACATTGTAAATCAAATTCCTTATGAGCATACTTCCCACATATACAACATTTACGACTACCGTTAAGAGAAAGTCTTAGATGTTCACTTCTACACTATGGGAATAAATTTAATATAATATTATACTCCTAATTTAATTTAGATAATCTATTGAATTGTATCCTTATTGTATATCTATAACCATGATATTGATGGGAAAATTCAATCTTTCTTTTTTTAAGAAGAATGTGAGGAAGTTACTCACTAGAAAACGAGATCTTGAACTCGTCCCAATCAACAATGTTAATTTGTTTGATGTATCATATTATCGATAAATATCCAACACCGATTCACTTATCCTTAAAATAGATAAGTTCCCAACACAATTTCTTCACATTTTGAACAATGGATAATGAAAAATAACTTTTCAATGATATAGATCCAATTCATAGCAACAAGTGGATTAATCTGTCCACTAATAAAATGAGAACATTCCTTATGAATGATTCAAGAAAATTTTTCCCCAATTTTGTCATTTGGATTCTCAGTATGATTCATTGATGGATAATTTTGTGTGGTTAATGTTACAGAAGTTTTCCATCAATCTTCCATGTCATTCACTTCCTCAGGAGGTCAATCATTTCATTGTCCATTATAGTTCACATTAACATTGTTCTATTGGGTTCTATCCATTTACTAAATATAGAAAATTGAGGTTGAGCGACAAATATTTTAGTCATAAAACCACATAATAAAGGGAAATTGCTTATAAAATTTTAATATATGAAACCATAGGTTTATCTTTTAATATTTAGGATCATCAACGAACCTCTAGGATTATTAAGTGGACATATGCATTGGATTCTTACTAAAGTTTTATATTTCTAGTTTTCAAAGGATAACTAAACCGTTTTTAAAAAACCATCTATAACAACCCAAATGTTACATACATAGATATTAAATATAAATTAAACAATATTATTATTACCAAAAATGCGAATCATTCATATGGGTTAGTGTCTTTTCAAACACTAAAAAAAAAACTAGTACAAAAATTATTCTACACAATCTCCCAATTATTATATTTGACCAAAATCCATTTTATACAAATCAAACCAAGTACATTCCATTATATCATACAGAAGGGAAACATAATAAAATGGTGAGATAATATTTTCATTAAGGGTAAAAAATTGAAATATAAATCATAACATAAACATTTTGGTATAATAATATGAACATAATATTTGAAAATTAGACCCTTCAAATAAAAGATCACAATCTCGAGTCATAGAAGAAAACATAAAAATAAATACGTATAGAGTAATAAAAGAATTAAAATGGCATAAAATATGTAATTGGGGAATATACATAAAATTAAAATGTTGTGAACATTGGAATACCTTGATAGGATTACTTATTATGTTAAGGACAAAAAATCATGCCCACACAAAAACTTATGGACTTGTAATATAGTCCACACATAACGTTGTGAACATGTAATCAGGTTCACACATTACATTATGAACATGTAATCAAGATTATGTATTAATTTGTCAATATTTTATCAGGTTCATGCATAAAATTTTTGACATGTAATCAGGGTTACACACACATTGTGACCACTCAATAATGTTAACATGATAAATTGTGAACATGTAATTATGTCCACGCATAATATTTATAATCACGAGTTATCCATATTTACACAATGAATTTGAGGTACATATTGTTCCACCATTCAAATTAAAAATTCCATAAATTTTTCTTCAAAATTACATAATTCCACAAGAACATGGAACATTTATCATTCCAAAACTCATGAAAAGAAATAGGATTCCAAAATATTTCATCTTAACCCATGAAAAAGAAATAGATTTTATAAAAAAACAACCATAAACAGAACATGGATAATGTAATATAATAATATACCTACTAAATCATAAGTAAACTCATATAATTTTATCTTCAATGGAAAATAATTATGAGATATCACATGAACTAATTCTTGAACAAAATTTCCATTTTTATATTGATTTTTTTATATGCCATCCAATTATAAAATAATTTTTTCTTGTTAAAATGACCATGTAATGTAGAAAATTTATATTCATGGAATTATTTATATATTATGGTAGGAAAATGTACTCTTTATTTATAATTAAAAACACACCTTCCATATTTTTTTTGTTAAATTAATAAAGAACCTATCTTAGATGGATAAAAAAATCCTTTCATGTCATTTTGTAAATAGAAAAACATGAATAAAAATGACATCAAAAAACCATATAGAATAATTATGAAATTTAAAAAAGTTATATATTCATATTAATTGTAGAAAAATAATGGATTAAAGAAAAACTTTGAAAATAAAATAGTTAAATAAAAATTCTTTGTAAATATCATATCATTAAAGTGAGCTTTAATGAAATTAATTGAATATGTTCATTCCCTATAAATAAAAGTAAAAACCTGAATATTTTACTTAAGATAATAAAATTCATCCAAAACATAACCAATGTACGTTATACCCAATGGAGTAGAAGCTTTACCCTAAGAATGGAATTTGGGTTGTGAATTCCATTTCAAATTTGTAATCAAATGAATTATATTTTCTACACAAGCAATAATTAACATGTAATTTGTTTTAAAAAATTAATATATTTATATTAATGATGTTATATATAAAATTTAGTTATATAAACCGCACACAAGAAATTAGTGATGACTTATTCATATATCTAAGAGAAGAAAAAAATTTGATGGGAAACCCTTATCTCGGGATTATATTTAAATTTTTATACATCATCCTCATTTATAATAGTATAAATAAATATATTAATTCATTATATAACCATATTCATGGTTATAACTCCATATATGATAATTTCATAACATCTTACCATGAATTCATTAACAATATTTCATGATTTTCATTGTTTCTAGAGAGATTGTTTCACAATTTTCGAGAACCCTTCATTTGAAAATTATTATTGACTTTCATGTCAACTGGGAGGAAAACTACATAATTTTAGTGAAATGTTATTCATTCACATAAAAAGTTTTAAATGGAAATGTTTTCATTTTTCATTCAAACATGAGGATGATTAATTTGGTAAAATGTTAATGATAAATGTTTAGTATAATTTAGCTATTTTTTCCCTCCATAACTCGCATGATATAATTTATTAGAATTATTACATAATATTTTTTAAAGAACATGAAATAGATTTAAATATACCTTTAAAAAATCATTTAACCCTAATTATAGTTTTATGTCCATTAATTAAATTGGTAATGGAAAATTAAGAAAATCATTATTCATAGAAGAATATAACTAGCATAATTTGGACAATAGTTTCATTTATATAAATTTAATGTGGTAATAAAAGTATTGGATATAATATATTACATTAGAAACATAATATTTCATTATGTATGTGATTAGGTAATTATTATTTCATGATGAATGAATGAGTTGGGGAAAATTAGAATAAGAAATGAAATTCATAGAGTTGCGTTTGAGAAAATTACCTCTTGAATATAACCTCCTTGAGAGGCCCTTTAGGACTATAGAATTGGACTTTTGGTATAAAATCATCATTAAAACGTGGTTATATTTATTATTATAGGTTTTGGTAGATATTTTAGGAGCATTAATGTTTTTTAGTTGAAATGGGCTGGTGAGAAGTAGTATTTTCACTTGAGGAGTGGTGTGTTTTAGTGATTAAAATAATGATTATTTTATAGTTACATCCAATCACATTGAGATGGAATTGATTTAAACATGTTATTTTGAAAATAAATTTTTTTTATGCTGGTTAGGGTTAATTAATATAAAAAACTACCAATAAATATTTTAATTATTAGGTATTTTATTCTTTTACATTTTAAATTTATATGATTTCACTATTTGACATATTCAGTGGAAAATTATATTTTTACGAAAGTAATTTTTTATAAATATTAATGAAATTTAATATAAAACCTATTTTTAACTTCTTATTCCAAATAAATAAACTATTTAAGTAAATTAAATTCACTTAAATGAAAAAAATGATATTTAAGATTAATCATATAGACTTAATGAAAAGCCTAATTTTAAAGTGAAAAGTTTAAAAGTATCAAATGTTTTTATTTCCAATTTCAATGTGAAATTGATTGTAATTCCATAAAATAGATATATTTTTGTATCAATTAACTATTTTTACTTTAGAAAAATTTAAAATATAGTTTAACAATATAAATAAATAATTCCAAAATAAATTTCTCTATTGAAATTCATTATTTTTAATTATTGAAAAAATGAACCATATAAAAAATATACCAAATATTCACCCCAATATAATTTTCATATACTAATTTTAAATATAATTTTTATTTTATCAAATAAAAATTTTAAAATTTGAAATATATATTTTTAATATAGGTTCTTTATTTAATGGTGAAAAAATTATTTTAGAAATTTATAGCTTTTATCATTAAATTTTTTTTATTCATATAATTATCCTATAAAAAATATTTACTGAAATTGAAAAAACATGTAATTAATATATAACTTAGTAATTACCATAACATGTCTCACTAATAATTATTAATTAAATTTATTAACATGAATTCCATTGTGAACATAAAATTGTTTTATAAATAAACTTCTTTTATAGTCAATTGTATTTTTTTTCATTTCATATTAATTTATTTCTATTGAAATAATTTTATAAATATTTTCAAACAATATTTGATTAATTTAGTTTTTATCTTTTGTTAAAAATATTCTAATGACATTATGAGAACTATCCCAATTAAATAATTAAATTTTTTTAGTTTCCTAAATATTGGTGCTTTGTGAAAAGTAGGCTATCGAAGATATTTATTTTTTTAAACGACATAACATAAAATCTTGGGTTGTTATGTTGTGATAGTTATATCATATTAATGTATAACAATAATATCACATCAAAGCTAATCATATCAAGGATCATGAAATACCAAAGATATAAGTGGAAAAAAATGACAATCAGACACTATAATCATTTATGTGATTTAGTTATCAAACCATAAATTTTGTTTTGTTTTGAAATTATATTCTTTATGATTTATAGAAGTGATTAATTTTGAGCATAATCTATAAATTTTAATGATTTTGAGTCTTTTGAAAGCCGAGGTCTCATAATGATGATGTTTTACAGAAAACAGGAAAGGTATGATATTTTAGTAAGTGATTAATCAGATTTTGAAGTATCTATTTTTAAAGAATTTGTGGGTTCTAGTAGGAATTGTCACCATTTTATAAAGATATATAAAACTATGTTGAAATTCCAATGAGAATGTGTGACTTGGATTCCATGGGATATTTGCTACCGCATGGTTAGTGTATAGTTTGTGTAACCATGAAGCATGTAACGACCAAAAATTCTATCAAAATATTTTTCCACAATAATAATTATTTAATATAGTATAAATCCCATAAAGAACCATTGATAATAGAATAAAAACATTATAAATAAATAATTAATCAAATAAGATGGTTATTCAGAAATTAAGCAACCTTAACCAATGGAATATTAATGTGACCATCAGAAAAGTGATATGACCCTTTGGAATATTAATCAAGCTGATAGAATAGTAACCTCGCCAATGATAGTATAAAATAAATTGGTATATTATAAACTAAAATATGATATATTTATATCATTGTACATTTAAATAAATGTTTTTAAACTGAAAACATTGTGTGTTTGTATTTTTTTAGTCATTAATTTTTATTTACAATTATATAATTACTATTATTAAAAAGGAAAATTTAATTTCATAAAATAGATTAATTTATTAATTTTTTGTTGTCATATGTTAACAATATAATTTTATGAGATCTTAATTGATTTTCCAAAATGTTATAAAATCAGTCATAAATATAAATTCTCTATTTTTTCATATAAATGAATATTTTAATTGAAAATTAGATTTCAAATATGCAGAAAATTATTTCTATTCATGTCAAAAAGTAGTTAGGCATAATTTTTGAATTTTTCTAAATAGTTGTTTTTTGGTGAATTGTGAAATGTGGTAATTTACTATATAATCTAAATACATGAATTATTGAGTCATGATTATTGTATGTATGATAGGATAACTCTTATTATGAATTCACATGCAATAGTAACTATTTATAGTCACAATAATATATAGTATTCATATTTTTGTGCCAAAATAATAAAAAAATTAATAAAGTAAACCAAAAACACCCCTCTCTTACACTATAAATTCCACGCATCACAACACCTTCCCATAACAACTCAAAATCCTTGAATCATGTCCAAATTTCATACAATATTATTCCCATATCTCTCCTAAAATTCTAGGAGCCTTTTACCTGAACATAAGTTCAAATCCAATTCTCCTAAGGAGGTTCTCAGGGAGAAGAATTCAAGATGTAAAAACATCATTTTTTTTCTTTAAATTAATTTTAAATGTTTTTATTTTTTCTATTTTAAAATAAGTATATAAAATTTGAATGGAAACTTTATTATATATAATGAAATATAATTGTATTGTGTTAATGGAATAAATCATCATCATTTTTCTTCCCCTCTAATTTCATCTAAAAATGAAAACATCATCAATTAGGTGTTAATATATCACATTAAAAGAAAATGGGTTTTAAATTTAAATTAATGCCTTCATGGTTGGCCATAAAAAAATTTATTATTGATTTAGATTATTATATATCTATTAAATATTATTTAATGTAATGGAGCTATTATATATACTTAATATTAATTAATTAAATAAAACAATTTATTATTGATCAAAAAAACACCAGAATAATCTATATAGTTATCATTAATGTTTTATCTAATGAATCATCCCCATATATGAAAAATTATATATAAAACCATTTAATATTATGGAAGTTAATAAATAAAATATAATGTCAATTCATGAAAACTATTATCATTTGAGATGATATTCCATTCGTGTATACAAGTAAAGCGATCATGAAAACTAAAGAAATGAATGTTCCAAAATGATGAATTTGTATATTAAAAATTATCAAAAAGATTATAAATAACCTTAATAAAATTAAAATAAATGTTTAATAGGATTTTAATTAAATTATTAAGATATCAAATATCACCATATAAGACATAAATAACAACTTCATAACACATTAAACCATAAGGTATTAGATTCTCTCTAATCCCTATTTTTTCACCAGGTTAGGATTTCTCTCTCATTACCCCAATGTAACTATTTTTTTATAATTCATCTAAATTTAATTTATATGTTACAAAATCATGTATACAATTCATTTCTTCTTTATTTTGTGGAAAAATTATTTTTTAAAAAAGGTTCCTTTCTAAAATTTTCATGATAAGAAACCCTGATTGAAGGTAACATCTTGATTTATCACCTTTTTTTAAGTGAATGACATTAACTATTTTACGCATCCATAATTATTCTAAAATCACTGATTTTATGATGAAAAACACTGTTGGTTTTTTTTAGGTTTTAGAGAAACAATTATTCATTTTCTGTATTAAATAATCATTAACAGTTTCCCTCAAACCAAACCAAAGTGGCATATTTATAAAGTTACATAAATGATATTTTTACCTATTTTCAATTAATCTGAACATTATTTCTCATAACTTATAACTATTTTTCCTTATTAATGTACAATTATTATATTAAACCATTATTTCATAAGAAACATTATGACACACCCCTGGGTTTATACTTTATAACATTATTATGATACACATTTCATTCTATTGTAAAACCTTATATTTATGTTTGATTCGTCACGTGGCACACATTTTCATGAAAATGTTATTATGGGTGCTCCCATATTGTGATTCAATGAATTGTGTAATGTTTATTCTCATTATACATCACATGAAATTCCCTTTTTGGTTATCCATGACCCATCATCCTCCATGTGAAATGGTCTAGGTTGTTAACCTTGACTCATGCTCCTCCATGTATAATGGTTTTAGAGGTTTTCCTTAACTCATCCATATTTAATGTTGTATTATGTTTTTAAATTTCTATGAATCTATTATTACATCATCCTATTTTATTTATGATATTATTCCATATGTTTTTTTGTTTCATTCCTTTTTATGTCATCATGTTATGAATTCTCTCCCAGGTGTTAAGCCTTTTTCATATGATAATTCCCTTATGGGGATTTTTATTTAATACCATTTTTAGGTATTCGCCATGTTATATTATATAATTTTAATGGATAAAATGATTTTAATGTAAGAATATGAAGACTAAATATAAGGTCTCTTTGTTATGGTTCCATGTTTTCTGTTTTACATACATATTATTCCAAATACAGTAGACATTATAGTCATTGGTTTGTATTTAAAGCCTTTTTAATCTTAAATCATTTAATAATATGATTAAAATTATTGGTAAATTATAGTTGGTATAATAGGAGGATGTATTTATTTTTTGGATATTAGGACTAGAGTTCTTTAGTAATAACCCATTGGAATATTATATCACCCTAAATAACATAGATTAAATCTTAGTTAATCACATGTTCTAATATAGATTTAATTTAGAAGTTTTTCTTATATGTTCAATGCTTTATTTTTTATATCCCTATTAGGTAAAAAATTAATCCCCTCTAAATTTAATTTATTATCTTAGTTAATAGCTTGAAATAGGTGAACATGTGCCAATAATAAATGATATAGGCAATGTGACAACTTCTCTAATGAAATGGAAAATGTGATGGGAACAAGAATTGAACACCTTATGACAATACATTATCAATTAGAAAAAAATATGAATAATACTATGAATCACATAGAAAACCATAAAATTTTGGATAATGAAAAAGTTTTATTCAAATAATTTACGTCACAAATTCCTCACATGTTTAGTGGATCTTTCAATCACCCTTTTATAGAATAATGGTTTAACTCCATTGAGAGGATAATATTTTTCCTATATTTCATAGAAGAATTGAAATTTGTGTTAGAATCCTATCATTTTTTGGGGATGAAGATTAGTGGTGGAAACTGATCAATAACAAAAAGTACAATGAGTTAATTGATTCCATATAATTATAATATTTCTGGGACACTATGGGATTTTGTGAAATATTTTAATAGAGTTAATACAATTGTTTTGGTAATTTATATTCCACAAAACACTGAATATAGATTGTGTTATATGAAAAAAAATTTATTCTTTCTTTATATGACAGAAAGTGGAGGTTATTCAACACATATTCCATATATTAACTTTTGGTATATGAATCACTATTCTTGTCTTATGCTACTCAAAATGTAATGTTCTTTTCAACAGCTTTCATTACAGGCAAGACCATGTTTTACCAAACAAAAATATATTATTAAAATATTATTATTTAATATTATAATAGAATCACTATCCATTAAAATAGAATTTATAATATTATTAAATAACTAATGAAAATATATGGTTTATGAGATGAATATCTTGTTTAATAATTCTTTAAAAATGAAAATATATACGAATTAAATACAAAGGATGTTTTTTTATGATCTCAATGTTATTTTTTTCATAAATTAAAAAAAATTATAATTTGTGAATTATATTATGAGAATATATATTTAATATAATAAATTCAATATTTTTTATATTAATTCAATATATTTTATAGGAATTATATAAGAAGATACTAAATTATACACATAAAAACATATATTTTCATAGAGGGAGATTTTACATCCTTTTAATGGGGAAACCATTATACATCAAAATTTTAAAACTTTTTTAAATTATATTTTAAAAAATAAACATTATCGTTGGAATAGGGATATAAGAATTTACATTGGTTCAATTTTTTGTATTTTTTGTATAAGTTTCATGTTTTGATTAACAGTGGAAAATTATGCATTTTAGTTGAAAATTTTTCTTACATCAATTGTTTTAGTGTTATATTATTTTATTTAATGTTTTTAAAGTATACTTATATTATTTATTATCATAAAATCAAATATTTTTCATTTCAATATATTTTACATTGAATTTAGACAAACAAATGTCTTAATCTTTTGCATGTTTTAACTTTTAAAACCCATTTTCTCATTCCACCAATGAGTTAAATTTATATTAAATTATAAAACTTATGACTTTTTAATTTTAAAAAATGTATTCAAAATTTTTAATAAGAGGTTATAAATAATTTAAATATAATTACATTACTTTTCGTAATTATAAATAGAAATTTTTTTACTTTCTTATTTACACAATTATGTGTAAATAGAGTAATTGATGGTAAATATAATGATATTATTATTTGAAAAGTACCCTAACACATGTTAAGATTTCATTTGATTTGTTAGGATTGACCAAAACAATCCTTGGCCTGATATTAAAACCTTTTTAAGCCACTTGAGTGAGAGTATGATAATTGATATATTTTATTTAATGAAAAGATAATGATGTCAAAATCAGATTTTTAAATTTATACCATTTTTAATATTGTATTGTATAGACGATAAATTTGATTAAAAATATTAATTTCAAATAAAAAAATTATTTTTTATAATGGTAATTTATTTTTAATTTTTTTGAAATAAATTATTACCTTAATTTCGAATAGAATTTTGATGCAGTAATCTTATAATTAATGTAAATAACATATAAAGGATATTTGAAATATTAAAATAAATACAATATGATATAATTAATGTCATCCATGAATTTTAGCAATAAATTTCAATTTTTATGGATTATTCTGTACTGTTTTCATTACATATGAGTATGTTATGAAATTATTAAAAAGGAAAATAATGAATAGTGTCAAAATTGACACAATTGATATTTTATGAAATTAATATTTTATTAAATTAGTTTAAAATCATAAATAAGGACAAATATGGAAAATTATGGAATCAAATATCATTATATTACCATATATGGTTTAATAGAGACCATTAATTTAAAAATATCAACTGTTTATTACGGAAAATGTTATTGTAGCTGTGAAACATAAAATAGGTTAACTAAGGTTTAATAAAAAAGATAATTTTTTATTTTACATCAAATCATATCTATAAGTTATTATTTGAGATTATTTCTTATCATCCTCATAATATATTATAAATAATTCATTTTTTGATTCATTTTTATAGGATAATTAATTTACAATTATTAAATGTTTCGAGTGTTTCCAAAAGTGATATCACCACAATTATAAAATGGAACCTCCTTCCTAATCTCATCTATTCTCATTCATATTTATAACTGAAAAAACTCCCATAAATTCAATTATCCACATCTTTTGCCACATTCTCAAGGTTCTGGTCTTCCCAATGGAGAAACTCTATAGTCCATTCAAGGAAATTTAAAAGAGCCATTTTGAATAAGTGGTAATCTCTTAAATAATAACCCACTCTTTATATTATTATTAACCTCATAAAAATCTATTATTAATATCATAAAATAATATCTTTATAATCCAAAATATGATGAAATGTTATTATTATTATTAACACACCATTGTATAACCCCTTTCCTATTGAACATGAAGGGAATGCATTACTCGTGAGTATGTAAAACATACCATATCCACATGAAGATATGTTTTATCTTCAATCAAAATATTTTATTAGTGGTAATTATGATAATTTTAGTGTTTATATATGTTATTTTTGACATGATTATACCTTTTAATTATAATATCATACGGCCTTTTCACCACCTAATATTTTTAGAAATGATATCATCGCTCTTGCGTATGTATGGATTACGATATTCATGTTGCGATGAGATTTTTTATTCATATATATATCACATGGGTGGTAAAAAGGATGAATTTTATGAATATATATTATATATATAACATAAAAATGATTTTAAAATTATAATATATCAAATATTATTTTTCATTTAATTTGAAATGAAAATGAAATTAGTGTTCTTTCATACGTATGACCTACCATATCCATTAACTGTGTATTTAGTTTTTTATTTCTATATTTTTTAGATAACCATAAATAACTATCATAAGGACATGTCCTTATTACATTATATAATCTTGAATTTCATTCAAGAACTGACTTCCTCTAACATTGAGGATATATTCAAGTTTATATTTTTTAGAGAATTGGGATATAATACATATATAAAATTCCACATTTATATAGTGATAATAGTGTAAAAATTGTATAAATTTCTTCTAAAATGTAAAAAATTTCGAATACAACATTTATTCTTTTAAAAATATTCATTAAATTTAACATGGATTTTCTATTTTCCTTATACATTCCTATAAACAATTAAAATCGTTTAAAGATTTTTGATGAGAAGAAAAATATCAGTAAGGGATATAAAAGGAATGAATGAAAACAATAGTCCATGAATAAATGTAAATGTATGAAATCATTTTCAAGAAGACATTTTTTCTCCAATATATATATACTTTGTGGAACATGATATTTCCATGAGATTTTCATGAAACATAAATAACATAAATAGATCAAAAAAGGTATCTTGGGGAACTACTTCAATAATATTGTAACCGTCATGGGAACCATATAATTTGTAATCCTCATGACTACCTTACAATGTAACCCTCATAGCAACCTTATTGTGTATCAATCGTTGTAAAAATTGAAGTAACCTAAAGTTGGACCACCAAAATACACATAACCAATTCATTGGAGAGAGAAATATATCCTATCCTCCATAATAAAAAATTTCTTATAACTAGAACATAATCATACAACATGAATAATTTCATAAATACATTGCTTTTATATTTTGTATAATACAAATTTAAAAGAGGATTTTTAAAAAAAAAAATCCCATTAAAAATGTCATATAATTTAATTGAAAAATAATATAGTAGATTAAATATTTATATTCACTATATATACACATAATTAAATATAATAAAAAAATTCATCACAAAATATTTTTTAATACCACACAATTTATGAAGTAGTAGGTTAACTCAGTGATTAGAAAATGTGTAAACAATCCCCTTAAATCGGGTTTGTCTTACATAAAATGAGTTTAAACCATAGGTATAATGGTCAAAATAGTTTAATTAACATCTTACAAGAAACTATTCCGGTTTATAACACCTTATATGATCATTTAATAACATCATTTCACCCATTAAATATTAGTATGTTGTTCCTTCCAGTGTTTTGGGTGCGTTCTTTTCATGATTTTCAATGCCTCTTTGTATTTGATTTTCTAATAATATGAAATTGAAATAATATAAGTGGAATGAAATTGTATTCATATGTTTGCATAAAATTAAATGATTCCATAAATCATTTTGGTTATATAGTATTAGGATGAATCATTAGATAAATCATTAGTGATATCCATTTAGATTATTTTGGAGGTTCTTTGATAATCACTAACTGGTTTTACTATATAACATAATATTATGTTTATAAGTTAACTAAAAAACATGAAATAGGATATGTAATAAAATTTAGAATCTATTTCAACCAATAAAATCGTTTTATTACTAGTTTTGAAGGAAGTAAGGGAAATTGAATACACATCATCCATTATGTCGGTAAATTGACACGTCATGAATAATGTTTTTTTTAAATATGAGGATGATAAGAGGAATAATGTTGATTATTTTTTCCATAATCATTAAAAGAAGAAAGAATATATGTAATAATATTTATTTTGTGCCTCTTGGATATGGGGAGGATAATATAGTAGAAGAAGAGAAAAAAAATTGAAAAGAAAACACAAGAAATGATAGAGGATCATTACCTCTTGATCTCTTCCTATTGAGTTCCCCGTTAATGCTGTTGTTTATGAACATTTTATGAGACCAAAAGGTCATAGACGTGTCTTAGGGTATATGGAAGATTATTTAGTAGAATATATTCAATGCTCATGGCTTGAGTGTAGTGAGAGGAAGCGGGGGTGTGGGTGGTATTTATAGTGGAGTAGAGGAGGGGTTTTACATTGTTTAAAAAATTAGTTTAATATTTTAAATAAAACTATTAATATACTTGATTCATGTGACCAAAAAGATAATTAATTTCATTTGAGGTTGAAAAAATGTCCATTTGTATCATCCGTGACTCAATCATGATGCTATAATTCATTTATTTAGCACATTTTGTTTATTACAGTATTTTACTATTCACTAAAAATTCATGTATTTCATAAAAATCACCAAAATTTACCCTAAAATTTATTAAATTATTATAATAAAAAAATGAATTCTTTTTGAATTTAATTTTATAAATATGAATAATTTCATTTCAAAATTAAATAATAATTTATTTAAAAAATAAAAATTTTAAAACTGTTATAGATTTTATATCACATGGAAAAATTAATCAGGATCTCCTTTTCTTATAACCATAATGAAAAAAATATTCACAATTCAGAAGGATTATATCACTATTAATAAGGGTATGTCACTAATCTCCAGAAAAATTTGTTCATTCATAGTCCAAATATCTTACTGATGAAAATCGTATATGTTCATTTTTCAAAATTCAAATCATAGAAGTCGAAATTTTTTGCATAACAGATAGATTATAACAATATCCTTAAAAAATCATAATTAAGAGACTTAGTATTTTAGTCATATCATTAAATTTATTTTTAATACCTTGGAGTGTAATATTCACCCCACCTTCTTGAAATTATATCAACATAATATTTTTATTTACATATTTAACAAGTTAAGGTACTTTTCCCTCATAGAATTTTTAGATTCCCATATTTAATTTCGACCATGTAGTTTCTACACAAAACCATTACATGGTGTATTACCATATTTTTCAATACATCAGATCTACAATAAATATTATGAACTGTTTTCACTTCATAAGAAAATGTATTTTCTAGCTGGACTACTTCCAGGATCAAGTATAGAGATAAATCTGAAACATAATTTATCAACATCAAAACATGAACAAAATATCATAGAAAAGATAGACTAATAGGTAAATATAATTTTTAGGCGACTGGTACTAGATTTTCTAGGATTTTATTAGGTCCAATGAACCATGTTTTATCTTTTATTTCATAAAATAATTCATAAAACTTTTCCATGGTGAGATTCTAAAAAAAATGACCACCTACCTCATAAGAGAATTATTTCCTCCTGTTGTATGCATAATGTTTCTAACATATTTGAGTTTTCATCATGTGTTATTGAATCATAATCACATTGTCAGCCACATCCTCTACTAATTTTTGTCACATCACCTTCTTTTCCCCGATTGCATCCCAAAAATCTGGAGTCCAATACCACTTCCCATACAATTACTTAAAAGGATCTATCTGTATACTGGAATGAACACTGTTATTATATGGAAAATCAACTGAAGAAGGATGTTGTTCCAACCATATCTGGTATTCCATTGAGAAAGAACAATGCATATCCTCCAATTTCATAATTATTCATTCTGACATCACATCTGATTGAGGATGAAAATCTGTACTAAAATTTAATTCTATACCCAATGAATTTTTAAGGCCCTTTAAAAAATTAGAAGTGAATATGGGATCCTAGTCAGATACAATGGAAAGAGGGACTATATGTAACCTGACAATCTCTATGAGGTGCAGTCGAGAAAGATGATCCAAATACATTATATCTTGAATAGGAAAAAATGAGTAGATTTAGTCAGTCGGTCAATAATCACCCAAATCACATGGTTATTTCTGGAGGTCGTTGGTTGTCACACCATGAATTCTATGGATAAATTGTCCCATTATCACTCTGGAACTTGAAAGGGCTATAGCATCCCACTGTGTAATTGTCTGTCTAATTTAACTTGGATATATAACAACCATTTCACTGTAAAATGTGCAATATACCTTTTCATTCCATTCCCCTAGTAAAACACTCGAAAGTTTATGTACATCTCAGTACTTCTAGGTGAACTGAAAATGGAAAACTATGATAGTTACATAATAATTTTTTCTTCAACTGGGAATCAAAAGGAGAAGACAATATATTTCCAAATCGTATAACACAATATTTATCAAGGTCATATTCTGGTAACTTATCCATTTTAACCATGTCTACATTTTTCTGTAGCTCAATATTCTTTCGATGCCTTCATAATTATGTCTTATTACAATAACTGCACTAAAACTGGAATCAAAATTGAGTTATTTCCTTAACCAAGAACTTATAATCCAAAATTAATCAAATCATTAATCAAGGGCTCATGTTCCAAATGTAACGTAGTTAATGATGCATAATGTTTTCAAATCATGGATTCTGCCAATTTGTTTTCTTTTTGGGGATGGTAATTGATCATGAAAATATAATCATTTATCTGTTTAATCCATCCTATATTCCTCATTTTTAAATCCTTCTAAGTGAATATATACTTTAGACTTTAATGGTTAGTATATATTTGACATTTGGCTTTGTATAAATGACTCCTCAAAATTTTCAAAGAATCAAACCATGGATGCTAATTCCGAGTCATGTATGGGATAATTTAACTCATGGTGTTTTAGTTATCATGATGCATATGGAATTACGAAATCATTTCACAAAAGAACACAACCATGTGCATTCAATGAAGAATCTTTGTTGATGAAAAAAACACAATTTCTAGAAGGTAGAGTCCAAACTAGAGCATCCACCAATCTGTTGTTTAGATCCAAAAAAACATCACATTCTTCTGTCCAAATAAATTTAACCCCATATTGTGTTTACTTAGTTAGTGGGCTGGATAAACATGCCAAATGTTTGAAAAATCATCTGTAATAACCTAATAATCCAAGAAAACTACAAATTTATATATCATTTTTAGGTCTTGCCCAATCATCATCCAATTTTTGTGGAATGATCTACTATTATTCCATGATTATTTACAATTTTCACCAGAAAAGAAATTTTTTGCAACCAAAAATCTCTTATTATAAATTTTCCACATTGTTTCATTTCATTTATGGTTTGAAAAGAAAACCTAATATATTTTTCATGTACCTATTTACTTTTAGAAAATATGATAATGTTAGAAATAAATAAAACAAAAAAATTTCCATGAACTCATGAAATATTCTATTCATAAGATCCATGAATACAGCAGGTGCATTAGTTGACTCAAATTACACTAAAATAAATTCATAAATCCCATATCTATTGCAGAATGAAATATTTAGTATGTTTTATTCCTTTTCTTTCAACTGATGGTTCTCTGACCTATGGTCAACCATCACAAAATACTAGCCTCCTTGTAGATGATCAATCAAGTCATCAATGTGGGGAAAATGATATTTATTCATAATTGTATTTTTATTCAAAGATCTATAATCAATGGAAAGTATCATAAAACAATCTATATTTAATAAACACAACATTGGATCCCAATGGTGAAGTTATAGGATAAATGAAGCTATTATCAAAAAACTCCTACAACTGATTTCCAAATTTAAGAATCTCTATTTGAGACATTAGATAAAGAGGATTTGAAATTGCCTTTGAGTCAGGTACTAATTCAATTATGAATTCAACATCCCGATCAGAAATAACATCAGGTAACTCACTAGAAAAAACAACAAGTTATTCAATTACCACCAGAATATAATTAATATGAGCAGTTCCCTTGTTTTCAATAATATGATAATGATAACATTAATTTTCATATTTCATAAATTTCTCATCTTCTTGAGATGTTATCAATTTTATGGGTTTGTTCATTTATTCAGACATAAACCCTTTCTAAAAAAGAACTTCTTCACCTCTATAATAAATATTAGCAAGATAAATAGAAATCCAGTCCATACACATAATGACATTAAACGATAAAAATGTATAAACAACAAGGTTTGGAGGTAATTTGTTTCCACATATAACAATATATGATTCTTATAATTCCTTTTTGTTGTAAACAATTTCTCTATGTTTTTTTAATATAAGTTATTTTCTCATTTGTTGAGGTGATATTTCCAATTTACTATAAAATTTCTCAGAAATAATAAAATGTGTTGACACCATATCAAAACAAATCATTATAATTATATATATGAATAAACAAGGTTCCTTATACAACTTCATTGGATAGCCCGAAGTCCACTGATGTAGTCGAAATGGATCTTACATCACATTTATTCTTATATTATAACTTCTTTACATCATTCAGATCTCTATTTTGGAAGGCATTACTATAATGACACATCTCACCACATTTAAAACACATTATAATGTTCACATCAAGATTTGTCATAGAATCATTTTTTATTTCAATATTGGGATATATTTACAAATTTACCCAAGAGGAAACACTTCTCAGTTTTTGTAAGGCATTCCCTATGGTGTTTTTTCAACACTTTACACAAACTAGAAAATGGAATTGCATACCATAAAATTTATTTTAGTGATTCTAACCAACAGCTTCTCATCTAGAAATCTTCTTTACCCATTTTGTAAAAGTTCACGTGATCAATTAGAAAACTCCATTTCCACCCTCTTAGCACATCCGTCAAGTTATTGATATGTTTTGAACACACAAGAATCTAATTCACTTTGATATATTAGCTTCAATCCTGAGAAAAATGGATGATTTTTCAATTAATATCTAGAATAATATTTGGAGCATACCACTCCAGTCGGGTTGATGTTTTCTTCATTCATATCCACTAAATCATCATATTTTTTCCTAAATTAAATATATTTCTTCTCTATCCTATATCAAACTAATTTAGTAAAATATTTTTCAAGGAATACTTTTTCAAATTCATCCTACATAACGTATTCAATCATCTCTCTATCCCATATATTCATTACAATTGACCAGCAATGTTAAGATTCACCATCAAAATGTTAAACAGAATGTCTTACCTTGTGATTATCAGAATTTTCCATAACATAAAATATCTTTTCATGGTCTGTAATCTATCATTAAACTGCTATTGGGTCATAATATCCACTCAAACACAGAGGTTGTTTCCTCATAAAATGTTTCACTATTGTTATGTTCCTTGGTGAAAGCTCCAATTATTATCTTTCATGGATGACACTATAATTTGTCACATGTGTTAGCTAAGATATTAATTTAACAAACTACTTGGATCCAATCCCTACCATTCCATGCTCTAGATTAAAATGGATATTGTTCTGTTAGTTCTTTTTTTACACCAGCTTCCCTATATCTGCAATGAAAAACCATTATAAACAAGCATATCATTTTAGAATAAAGAAAGTAATATTTAAATTATATTATATTTCAAATTAACCATATATTAACAATAATTAATTGTAATCTTTTAACATAATCCCAAACCCTAATGTTATTTCACCATCATCTGATACTAACTATAAGAATCATCTTTATTACAATACATATTCATAAATTTTAGTCTAGAACTCACATTATTTAACATTGAGAATCTTTTCATGTTTAGAGTTTTAAAAAATTGGGATATAATACATCTATAATTTTCCAAATTTATTCATAGGAGATACCAAAAAAATATATCCATTTCTAAAAAAATATAAAACATTTCAAATAAAACATGTTTTCTTGGAAAAATATACACAACATTTAAACTGGCTTCCTTCGTTGTCTTACTAATCCTTATAAAATTTGAAAATCATTTAAAAACTTTCTATGAGAACAAAAATTAGAGTAAGGTGTATAAAATTAAGGAAGGAAAACATTATTCCATGAATACTTCTAAACATATGAGATCATTTCCAAGAAGACATACTTGTCACCCATATATACTTTGTGAAACATGATATTTATATGAGATTTCCACAAAACATAAGGAACATAAATACAACCATAATGGTATATTGGGTCATTAATTACATAAAAAGGTAACCCTCTCACCTACCTTATTATTTTTAACCCTCGCATATAACTTATAATATAACCCTCACGACTACCATATTGTGTAACCATCACGGTTACAATTGGAGTAACCATACCACTGACCTCCAACTTACACATACCCATCTAATTGGAGGAATATATATGTCCCAAAATTCATCATAAAAAATCCATTGAACTAGAGCATAGTCATATAACATGAATAATTTCATAAAAACATTACTTTTGAATTATTTAAAAAATAATTTTAAAAGATGATTTTTAAAAGAAATCCATTTAAAAATATCATATAATTGAAGTGAGATTTAATATAGAGGATGGAATATATATATAAAGTATATATAAAAGTAAATAAAAATGATATAAACAAAATTAACCACACAAAAATTCTAATACAACATTAATAATGGAGTAAAAGTTTAACCCAATGAATGGAAATAGGGTTAATAATTCTTTTACCTCAGGTCCGTATTACATAAAATTGATTAAAACTAATGTATAATGCTTATTTTTTTTAATATCTTAAATAAAAATATTAATTTTATATAACACTTTATATGATCATTTCATAATAACATTTCACCCTTTAATAATTAGTATTTTTGTTCATTCCATTGTTTCAGGTGCGTTTATTAAATGATTTCCATGACCGTTTTGTATTTGATTTTCTCAACTCCTGGAAATGAAATTCTAGAAGTGGAATGAAATGATATTCATTTATGTACAGAATATTAAATTATTCCATAAATCATTTTGGTTATATGGCATGAGGATAAATGATTATATAAATCTTTAGTGATATCCATTTAGATCATTTTATGGATACATTGATAAACACGATCTAGTTTCACTATATATCAGAATATTTTGTACATATGTTAACTAAAAAAGGTAAAAGAGGATATATCATACACCTTAGAATCAGTTCCAACCATTAAAATGGTTTTATAACATGTTTTTAAGGAATTAATTGAAATTGACGACACATCATCAACAATGTCAGTAAATCAATACATCACAGATAGTGTTTTTATTTTTGGAATAAGAGGAATAGAAGACGAAGAATGATGATTAATTATTCAATTAACATGATAAAAATTGATAATATATATAATAAGGGATATTTCATGCCTCTTGGATAAGGTTACGATAAGGGAGTATAAGAAAATAAAATAATTTAAAAGAAAATACATGAAAATGAAAGAAGGTGTTTACCTCGTGATATCTTCTCATAGAGATCCTCCTTATGGCCCTTGGTTTTGGAATTTTAGCAAGAAAATAAGGTCTTGGACGTGGGTTAGGGGAATGATAAGAGTATTTGGGGGAACATAGAGAATCCTCAAGGCTTGAGTGGTGTGATAGGAAGAGTTAATTATGGTTGGAATTTATAGTGGAGGAGAGGAGGGGATTTACATTATTTCAATCATTAGTTTAATATTTTTTTTCTATAGACTATAAATAGTTTTGATTCCTGTGACCCAAAATAGTAATAAGTTCATGTGTGTTTGAAAAAATATCCATTGTCATCAGCCATGACTGAATCACGATGCATAAATTCATTTAGTTAGCATATTTTTTTCATTACCGTATTTCACTGTGCACAAAAATTTCATGTATTTTAGAAAAATACAAAAAATCACGCTAACCATATTTCAATGTGTAGAATTAAAAAATGAACTCCATTTTTTTAAATATATTTTTAATTATGATTAATTTAACTATTAAATAAATCATAATTTATTCTAAAAATAACAATTTTAAAACTATAACTGATTTTATATCACCTTAAACATTAATCATGATATACTTATCTTATAAACATAATAAAAATATCAATAATATTATTTAATATTCATAAGTTATATATTACTATTCATATTAATATTCATAAGGTTATGTTACTATTCACTAAAAACAAGTTTGTTCTGTTCCAGAATCCAAATAACTTACTGATCACAACTATAGATGTCATTTTTCAGAAATTCAAATAATTGATTCTGAAAAATTATGTTTAACAACTTTTTTATAACAATATCCTTAAAACAAAGTGCCATTATGAAAAAGATCAGTGTTTCATACAATTCATTAAATTTATTTGTAAAAACTAGGTGTGTTACACATATATAATGAATATATATGATATTTGGATTATTTTTATCATCATATAGATACATAGATAATGATATAATTATATGGACTAGGAATAACATGTCAACTCATGTGTGAGAAATAACACAGTTATTAACCGAAAGTTAACTCAATCTTGGAATTTATAATAAAAAAGTATTATAATGTCATTAATAAATCATATATGGAATTATATATATGAATATGGTTCTTTAGTAGATGTATAATAAACATATAATTATTATAATGGAGGTTTTGAAGTGTATTTTGAGAGCCATGACATATGTTAAGGGAATTTCATCTCACTTTTTATTTCTGTGAGATACATTCCATATTCACCACTCGATTGTTTTTTGTGGGGTATAATCTAAAATATAAAATGATATATTATAATTTTAATTTATATAATGATATTAAATGCTTCACATTATGTAATATTCTTTTGGGTTCTATGATTCAATTTTTATTCAGGTAGCAAGGGATTTTTTTCTCACTTTACACATGCCTTATATACTACTTGTTTCATCGTTATTGTGTATATAATTCCCATAAATTTCATTTAGGAGTATTATCCAGAATATTATAGTTTTTTATGTCCATATAATTTTCATTTATTTCATCAGAACTAAAATTCTACTAAATATAATGTGATGAGTATTTATTTAACAATATCATCAATATTTGAGATTTTTTTGTTTAAGCCTCCATTCACTACCACAAAATAGGGAAAGGGAAGCACTGCCCATTATCAGCACTAAACTGAAAGCGCTAATAATGGGGTACGCCTTTTTCATCACTAGTTCAAAGCACTGATAAATATAACCTTTATCCACACTCAAATAAGTGCTGATAATGGTATATCCTTTATCAGTGAATTTTGTAGTGCTGATAAAAGGGAACATTTATCAGCACTTATTTTAGCAATGAGAAATATTTTTATTCTTAATTTATATAAAATTATAATATTTATCTGTGATTTTATTTTAGCACTGATAAAAATACCTTTATCAGTGCTTTTAACTAGTGCTGAAAAAGGTTCCAGTGGTTTCTATTTAATAACCCTAACAGGCCCACCTCTCTCGCAAGTGGTAAAGCTTTCACGGAAGCTGAACTAGGACCCTGTTCTGCGAAAACTTCTTCTCCTCATTTGTGCTGCATCCTCATCTTCCTCCTCCTCTTAATCCTATTCCTCCTCTTCCACTTCCTTTTCTACCGAAGCCGTCAGGTTTTTCTCCTCCACCACTGCCTCTGTGCTATTTTTTTTCTCCTCCACCGTGACCACCACTGTCTTCATTGCTGCGACTGCCTCTACCTCCGCCGCTGTGACCACCATTGCCTCGGCCACCGCTGCCTCTGTCGCCACTGGCTGCACCTCCTCCGGTCAGTGTAGGAGTATTTTTCCTTCTCTTGGGTTAATATAAATTAGAAGTGATGATCCTTGAATGATTATGATGACTTATTTTTTTATAAGTTAGTTCATCATATGTATGGGTAGTTGGGGAAAGGGTGAGAGCCCAGGTGGTGAGACCCTTGTATTGTTGGTAGTTTTCGATAACAGGTGTGTGAAAACCTATAGTAAGTGGTTTGTTTTGTTCACTAGATGATGTGTATTTTGAGTTGAGGAGAAGAGTGGAACCCATGGGCTAAGGATTGTGTAGGAATTGATGTAAGGGGTTTGTGTGAGATCCTAGTGGTCATTAGCATGTGACTCAGGATGGTAGCGAGTTAGTGAGTTTCGGTGGTAGGGGAGACTAATGAGTGGGGTTTTCTTGGTGTTATGAATTCCTTAGAAAGATAATTCCAGGGTAGATTATTTGACACGAGGGATTGATTCATATTAGGTGTTATCAATTTGATAGTAATGTAATAGTCATGACTTGGATTTGTATAAGGGAAGCACTCTCTATTCATGAGTTTTGGTGTTTTGAATGGGTTGAGGGACATGATCATTCTGATTACTGACCTTATTGATTTATATCATGGTTTTAATGTGACAATCACTATTGAACCAAAATGGATGGGATTAGGGTAATGAATCATGGGTATATTACTTTGGTTTTGGATTAATGTTGGGTAACTGGTGATTGTGTGGTGAGTTTTGGCATGGTCTGATGTTATGATTGGAAAATAGTACCAGGGGTATCCCATTGGAAATATGTGTATTCCCCCTAATTTTTTCTTGAGATGTATGGGTAGGATCATTGAGTTTGAATAGTTATATGATCCTACTCACTAGATACCACGTTTTGTGTGGAAAAGATTGTACCATGAAGTTTAAATTCATGCGATTAGGATGTATGTGTCGTGAAAGGTGTGATAACAGAGGATTGACCAGGGCTTACTCATTTGGGATATTATATCTAGAATAAACTTGGGGATTATACCCAGCAAGGTTGACCAATTGGTCAGGGCTTACCCATTATATGTTCATCTTTTATATTTTAAAAAGTCTGTTGAACTCGTTCTATCGAAGATGGGTTCTATAATTTCTTGTTATCTTAAGGTTTGATTATCCATGGTGTGGGTTGATTTCAGTTTTAGTGGGTTCTTGGGGTTTGTCGGATGTGGTAAATGGTGTACTCGGTTTCCGATTATTTTATTCTCATGATTTTCCCCTATTTTATGTTTTCTTTTCTGTTGGAAATCTCCTCTGTTGTGCGCCTCTCCACTGCCACGAACGCACCTCTGTCGTGTTCTTAAGGACACCTTCATGGTGATTTTTTTCCAGTTACTCATTGGTTTCCTCTTGTTCTCATGTTATTACCATTTCATATTGATGGTTATAATGTGAAATGTATAGGCTAAATGCCCCATTGAAAATCGTGTCCGTTGGTGGTCCTTGTATGCGCACTAAATGAATTGCATGTTGGTTGGTTCTGGTTGAACATTTGAATATAAAAATTGGTAATTTACGTATACTTGACTTATGAATGAATTCCCTAGGATGATAAAACTTATGTGATCACACCTGAATTAACAAAGAAAATTTAATAAGGGATTCTTTATAAAATCTTGAATTGAGATTGTTTGCTTTGTATGGTGTTGCGATTGTGAGCATGATTGTGTTTTTATATGGTGTTGCAGTTGTTGGAATGATTGATATGCCATTTTATTTCCATGTTTTAGTTCATCCACCATTGAATATAAATCCATACTTTACCCATTTCAATGGAACCACCACATTGTTACTAGTGTAATTCCACAGAATCCTAAGAAACCACTTCTAGAGGACTCTATGAGACACTTTATGGTGTGAAGATGATGTTTTTCAGATTCTATATATTTTTAAAATACATGGTATTTAGTCTTGTTAATTGTAACATGCATCACCATACAAGGATTTCATATAGATTTTAATTCTAGATAATATTTATCTCCAAAATTTACCCCACATGACTCATTTTTTGATTCAAACATGGAAGATGTTTTATTTTAAATGTTACATGTCATGTGAACGTAGGTGACACACAATGTATCTCCAAGACATATACTTTAGAATGAAACCATGTACATGCAATGAAATAATGTTAGAACCATATGATATGTGTTTTACTTCACTCACACCATGTATAGATACCATAGAAACTTGATGTGTATAGAATGTACACTCCTAGTGGTCATTTAAGAACTACACACCGTGTATTCCACAAACATGTAATGCATAGTTGGTGAAGTGACTCATTTTGAATCTAAAGTACACGCCTTTAGCTCAAGTTGTTCTATATGTCATGTATTTTCAAAGGCATCATGTAGTCGTTGAAAGACTAACTTGAATTAATTTGATATATGTCAGATTAAATCCGGTATCATATCCAAAGACGATGTTCACCCTACTAGACACACCATGTATATGGATTTCAAAAGAGTTTAGAAATGGTTGTATACAACCATCCTTGACTGAGAACCATACACATTGTGTATCCATTGAACAAATTGTGTACTATTTTAATTTAATTATTATTATTTATTTTTCACATAGATGATAATATTTCACGTATGATTAGCCCATTATAAATATATTCTCATGTAGATCACAATATTATGATTCCCTCATTCATTAGAAATTTCACACGATGTGGTTTGGTTATTTTAATTATCTTCACTCGACTTGAGATTTGACAAGTGACAACTGGGATTTTTGTAGAAAATATAGAGTATGGTACTCCCCTATTTTTCGGTGAAGATTCCTCCATGCATAGTTTTTAGGTACTCCATGGAGATATACAAAAGACGTGGCATAGTCCCCCATATATAGATAGAGTTCTAGTAATTTCACATGCTTTGGGGTAGGTTCCTATATTTCATTGTACAGGAATTTGTACCATGATTTTTATTATAAAACCCAAAAAATTCTACTTGATTAATTAAAACATAATATTAGGAATGTTTGATATCGAACCCCTAAAGAAGATGAATATGATTAAATAATGGATGAATGACAATCGGTTGACAAAAGAGTATGAAGATGGTGTAAAAGAATTTATCATGTTTTTAGGAGATCATGCATGTGACCCTTCTCAAATCCTCTGTCTGTGTTTACGCAGTTGTAATTCAAGAAAAATTATTCTAGATGAATTGGAAGAACACCTGATTTTTCACAGAATAGATCGAAGTTATACATGTTGGAATAAACACGGGGAAAAACAAATGTAGGTAGTGGCTCAGAAAACATGTCATTTATTGATGATCTGATATGATTACAAGTGTGAACATAGAAGATTATCGTATGGAGGTTGTGATTATTGATGTTGATGTTGATGAAGATCATATTGATGAAATGACAATGATAGTTGAAGATGAACTTCATGATTGTCCAAAATTATTTGAGAAGTTAAAGTGTTTTGCAAAAACTCCATTGTATGATGTTTGCACTAAATATACAACATTGTCAGCCATACTAAAGCTCTATAATTTTAATGAAGGCAACAGGTGGAGTGACGCCAGTTTTATGGAATTACTTGCTCTCCTGAATGACATGCTCCATGAATATAATGAACCCCAATCCGAAAATACGTTGCCAAATGATTGTTACAATCGATGGGTATGATCTCTGAAAGAATATACGCCTACCCAAATGACTATATATTGTTTCACAAGGACCAAAAATAACTTAAAGAATGCCCAACGTGTGGAGCTTCTTGATACAAGAAAGATGATTCTAGTTTTACAAAAGTTGTATGGTACTTTGTAATCATTCCAAGGTTTAGGCACCGATATGGAAGTGAGGAGACTCTAGGATAATTGACATGGCATGTAGATACAAGAATTAAATATGGGAAACTACTTCACTTGGAAAACTCTCCTCAGTGGAAGATAATTTATCACGAGTATCCTGAATTTGGAAACGAGCCAAGAAACCTTCATCTGGCGTTATCTACAGATGAGGTGAATCCTTTTGGTTTTCAAAGTAGCAGTCACAGTACATGGCCAGTTTTGTTTGTAAATTATAACTTACTACTGTGGTTATGCATGAATCAAAAATACATCATGTTATCTATGCTTATATATTGACCAAAACAACCGGGTGATGATATTGTTGTTTATTTTTCTCCATTTATAGAGGATTTGAATATATTGTGGGATTCAAGTGTTAAGTTGTATAATGATTACATAAATAAAGATTTCACTTTGAATGCCATGTTGTACAGGATGATAAATGACTTTCCTACTTATGGAAATTTTTCAGGATATAGCATTAATGGAACTCAAGGTTGTCCCATTCGCGAATAAGGTACACAGTCAATTAGGTTGAAACATTCATCGAAAACCGTGTTTTTAGGACATCGCAGATTTCTACCATGATGGCATAAGTACCGATCTTGGATGTCATCATTCGATGGAAGTTCAGAATAATGTACAACACAGTCCCCAATAACAGGTGATCTATTGTCTGATAAGGTAAATGATATGGACACTACTTTTGGTAAACCATTTTCAAAAAACCTTATGAAAAATGGTTGGAAAACGAGATCATTTTTTTTGAATTACCATACTGGAATTTCCTATTTGTCAGACATTTTATTGATGTTATGCATATTGAAAAAAAAATGTATGTGATAGTGTCATCAGCACGTTGCTAAATGCATCCAGCAAAACAAAGTACAGAATTAAGGCTAGATTGGACATGGTTGAGATTGGAATATGAGAAGAGTTGGCACTAGTAAAGGGTGAAAAACTTATATTTCTTCCTCCTCCAGCTTACAATCTTTCTAGGGAAAAGAGATATCAATTTTGAAAATTCTTGAATGAAATAAAGGTTCCAGAGGGGTATTCAAAAAATATCAAGAACCTCATGTCAATGAATGATTTAGAATTAAAGGGTCTAAAATCACATGACTTCTAGGTTTTGATGCATGATCTAATTCATATAGCTTTACATTGCATTTCTTTCAAGAATGTCTGCCATACATTAATGAAGCTTTGTTTCTTCTTCAACGCTATATGGAATAAAGATATAAAACCAGCAAATTTTCCAACTATAGAAAGAGAAATTGGCATCATATTATGTAAATTGGAAATGTTCTTCCCACTGTCAATTTTTGATATGATAGTTCATCTGATGGTTCATTGGGTGAGAGAGATTCGACTATGTGGGCTTGTACATTATAGATGGATGTATCCTATTTATCGGTATATGAAGATTTTGAAAGGGTATGTCAAAAATCGAAGTCGGCCAGAGGGTTGTATTGTAGGGAAATATGTTGTTGAGGAAGCCATTGAATTTTGTACTGAATACCAGTTTGGTGTGGAAAACGTTGGCCTACCGAAATCTCGTCACACTGATCTACCTGAGGGTGAATGAATTTCTGGAAGAGTGGTTGTCACAATTAATAATACAGAATGGGAGGAGGCTCAACTTTATGTTTTTCATAACAATTTCGACATTGACCCATATTTTCAAACCCACAAATAAATTCTTAGACGTTTGAATCCATCTAAGGATGAAAAATTGGTATCAGATACACATAATAGATTGTTTATAGGATGGTTTCAGGACCATATTTTGAAGAAGTTAGATAAAAATCCAGACTCAATTTCAGAATGACTTTGATGACTAGCCGGAGGAGCAAGTGTGTATGTATTATCTTACAATGCTTATATAGTTAATAGTTAAATATTATATACTAATTAACATGATGAATACAGTACAATTCAAAATATTGGGGTTACACTTGTGGCTAATGCGATGCATCTTTCCAGTTCTAAGGACAAAAATCAAATTTATGCGAATATGTCATACTTTGGCATCATCAAACGAATATGGGAGTTTGATTATACAAAATTCAAAGTGCCAATTTTTCAATGAAAGTGGGTTGATAACAGGAGTGTTGTTAAAATAAATGAATGAGGAATCTTTAAAGTTGATTTCAATAAGGAAGGTGAGATAGATGAACCATTTATAATGGCATGAAAGGCAGTACAAGTATTTTATGTTCCAGACCCTGCAAACCAAAATTGGTCAATTGTTCGGTTATCGACCAAAACAACAAAAAAATTAGATGAAAGTTCAATGGAGTATTACCCTTTTATAGGGACTTCCGAATCATTTTGCAGTAGTCCGAATGTAGACGATGTTTTGTATGTTAGAGGAGACATAATGAAGGGATTTACATAGTTGATAGAGGAGACAAATCTCTTCATCCTTTTATGAAAAAAAAGATAGTACAATAATCTGGTTATTTGTTTCTTGTAATATATATTATGTTATGTTATGTTATTATCTATCTACTACTGCTTTTATGTAATATAAATTAAATTTTAAACCACTTCTGCAGATAATGACTTTTGCACCTGCTGATGTGCCCAATCCCGAGGCACAAAAGGTCTCTTGACCACAAGTTGGTGGTCCCAGTGCAGAGCAATAATAGTTTTCCCAACCAGCTGCTGGTGTTCCCAGTGTAGAGCAACAATAAGTAACATATGAAAAAAATAGGACACTTTCAGATTGTTTTGATACTTTAGAAATATGATCCATGAGTCATTTGTAAGGTGTACGAATCGACCACACCTCAATCCAACACACAGTGTGACCGGTATGGCTAAAAGTGTCTGATACCAGTTTCAAATTTACATTAACATTAAAAAACAAAACTACTGACATACTGAAAACCGAGAAAACACGTTCGGATTGTTTTGATACTTTAGTAAAATGGTCAATGAGTCATTTATGAGGTGTACAAATTGACCACACCTCAATCCAACACACGGTGTGACCGGTATGGCTAAAAGTGTTTGATACCAGTTTTAAATTAACATTAACATTAGAGAACAACACAAATGACATACGGAAAACTGAGTAAGCACATTCAGATTGTTTTTATAATTTAGGAAAATGACCCATGAGTCATTTGTGACGTGTACGAATCGACCAAACCTCAATCCGACGCACGGTGAGACCGGTATGGCTAAGGTGTCTGATACCTGTTTCAAATTGACATTAACTTTAAAAAACAACACTACAGACATACGTAAAACCGATAAAACGTTTTCAGAATGTTTTGATATTTTAGGAGAACGATCCATGATTTATTTTTGAGGTGCATGAATTGACCACACCACAATACGACACACTGTGTGACCGGTATGGCTAAATGTTTTGGATATCATTTATAAATAGACATTAACTTTAGAAAACAACACAAATGACATATGGAAAACAAATAAAATGCCTTCGGATTGTTTTGATACTTCAGGAAAATGATACATGTGTCATTTTTAATGTGTACGAATCAACCACACCTCAATCCGATGCATGGTGTGACCAGTATAACTAAAAGGGTTTGATATCAGTTTAAAATTGACATTAACGTTAGAAAACAACACTACTGACATAAGGAATACCGAGAAAACGCATTCGGATTCTTTTGATACTTTAGGAAAATGATCAATGAGTCATTTTTTAGGTGTACGAGTTGACCGCACCTTACTCCGACGCACGGTGTGACCGGCAAGGATAAAAGTGTCTGATAACAGTTTCAAATTGACATTAATTTTAGAAAACAACACAAATTTCATACAGAGTACTGAGAAAACATGTTCGCATTATTTTGACAATTTAGTACAACAATCCATGAGTCATTTTTTAGGTGTACTAATCGACCGCACCTCAATCCAACGCACGGTGTGACCATTATGGCTAAAAGTGCCTGATACCAGTTTCAAATTGACATTAAACTTAGAAAACAACACAAGTTCTATATAGAAAACTGAGTAAACATGTTCAGATTGTTTTGATACTTAAATACAATGATCCATGAGTCATTTGTGAGGAGTACGAATCGATCACACCTCAATCCGATGCACGGTGTGATCAGTATTGCTAAAAGTGTCTGATATCAGTTTGAAATTGACATTAACGTTAAAAAACAGCACTACTGACATACGGAAAACTGAGCAAACGCGTTCGGATTATTTTTATACTTTAAGAAAACGATCCATGATTAAATTGTGAGGTGTAAGAATCGACCGCGCCTCAATCTGACGCACGGTGTGACTGGTAAATCATTTCATTAGATAAAGAATCCATATTTATTAAATGAGATAAATCATCCAAAACATATTGATTTTACATTATTCCCTATCATTTTTATCTGAATGAAAACATTTGAGTTTAGCATTTCCATATTTTAGTTTCACATTTCCATATTAATGTATTCATTCTTATTAATGTTTTAATTTATTTCATTGTTGTATTACTAATATAATATTTTTTTTCTTATATAGGTGATTTTTTATCATTGAGTTCAGATTCTTTGTTCACTAACAAATACCATGGACGACAATTTTTGAGAGAGGATCACGGATATCAAAGGATAAAACATTAATGTTTATAACTGTTGTTGGATAATTTTAATTGTAACCATGTAAAACATTGTTTGAAATGTATATAGCAGTGTCTGTTTTTGTATTCATGTGTTATGTAAATGTATATAGGAATTTTCATCAAATTATTGTGTTTGGGTGCTGTTTTGTACAGGTGTGTAGGCGCGGTTTGGTACGGGTGCTAGTGCTGGTTCTATAGGTGTTGGTTCTACAGGTGTAGATGAATGAGCCTTTATTAGTGATATATTGAGTGATGATAAGGGAAAAATTTGTCATCACTATCCTGAGTGCTGATAATAGGGCCATTTATCAGCGATATGCTAGGCTCATATAATAGGGCCCTTTATCAGCGCTAGAAAATCATTGTAAATGCTGGTGAAGGTAATGGGGGTCCCCTTTATCAGTGATCCGAAAAGCACTGATAAAGGTGACCATTATTAGCGCTAAAAAAGGGCTCAAAAGGGGGACCATTATCAATGCTTTTTTTAGCGCTGATAAAGGGAACCCCCCTTTATCTTCGCCGGAATTTACAGCACTTTTCTAGCGATGTTAATGTTGGTTTTTAGCACTGATAAAGGGCAATTTGTAGTAGTGTATTTTAGAGTATATATATTCCATGTCCATGTATTATAAATATGATTTCAATTGTTTTTTAAAATTATCCAAATGATTTTTAAAGTAATTTTTACCCATTTTTTAATTTTAACTACATTGTTTGAAAGGAATATTTTTTTTGATTCCAAACATGGATCGTTATGAATTTTCAAGAAATGGTATGAAAGAAATGTTTTTAAACTTATATGGCATGAAATGAATTTTCATATTATATGAAGCCATAATGATTAAATATTTCCATTATAATATTCTAGGATTAATTTCAGAGAAAAATTTTTATTTTAAAATTTATTTTCATTTTAATAAATGAAAATGTTTTCAATGTGGAAAGGATATTTTACTCAATAATGTATTTCATGTGATATCTCAAAATTATCATCCATCGAATGTAAAATTATTAGTGGTTACTTATGTTTTACTGGATATATTATTCTATAAAAATTATTATTATCTATAAGAGTTGTTTAGGTTTATGATGGAATAGTATTTTTTAAACCCATATCATTTAATGGGTTATGTTATGATTAAATGAAATTTCTAAAATCTATTTCATTCCACGGGTTTTAATATAATTAATTATTTATGTTCTTAGAGAACACATAATTTTGGATTTAATTATGTGATTGGTGGGACCTATATTTCCCTATAATTAATTACGTAATGATATCTGTTTTATATACTCAAAAGGGTACACAAGAGGTCATCCTAGTCCCACAACAAAATGGTACATGGGATGTTATTATATGCCAGCATCATGAGGGTACACATGATTTCATCCTAAACCCAAAAAAATGGTACACAAGGGTTCAACATAATCCCACTACAAGAGGGTACACGAGAGGTCATACAGAGCCCAAAACTAGAAGGTACACGACATGCAATCCCAAGACTTATGTAAGTACATGGGCGATTAATTCCACCCTAACACACTATGAATGTATTTGTAGGATTCATTAACATAATATAATTTATGAATAAGTGTATGCCTCAATTTCCATGTCTTGTTACATTGGTATATTGTCATGGATCATGTAATTTGACTTAATTATGACTTATGTCTTATGATATGCTAATATTTATTCCATCACTCTTGTATACAATCTTTGATATGTAGGGTATGATATTAAATTTAATACACATATTTTCAAACCATTATGCTCATTTTATGCTTATGTAACTTTCAGGTTCACCATTATTGAGCAAATAAGCTGGTCATTTCTAATGTTTCCCTTCATCAGTTTATAATGAGTGGCTTTAAGTATGGGTACTAATGGGGAGGAACTTTATAGGATATGTTTGTGATCTTTCCCCAAATTATTGGAATTTTTCCATTTTTTCTAATTCAATATACTATTAAAATCCTTTTTCAGGTGTATTTTTAATGTAATGTATATTCATGTAAAAATTTATAATATCCAATGGGTCATTATAGTTGATATTATTGGAAAGTATTTTTCAACCATTAGAAACTAATATGAGAAAACATTAGTGAAATCCTTAGAGATATTTCTATGGATATGACTAGGGATTTGACAATGTATTAGTCTACATATGTTCTAGAATCAAAGATATTATGTAATGAAAATTAATATACCGATATTAAACCTATAGTCCCATATATTTTAATATTATAAGTAATTTCACTTGATAATGTGGTTCTACAACAATCATTATTGTTTCTCATGAAATGTTTTCTATTTTTAGTTGATGGTAGGAAATGGAAGGAATATGGTTAATATTTAATTTGATGAACAATTTAATGATGGATATCCCAATGGGATGAACACTAGAATGATGGTTGTTATGATCTAGCAAATCAGTTTTTCCAGAAAATGTTTAACCACTTATACCTTTTATCAAACTAACCTATGAAGAGAAGGAAAGTGTTTGTGATAATTCTGGTGATGGATGTCATTGAAGAAAGATGATTTGGTTTTCTTTATTTGTAAAATGTTAGAACAAACACACAAATATTTGTCTTAGACGAATAAAAATATGTTTTAACAATTGAAAATAAGGATACAATGCAATTTACAACCCAGGGTGAATAAAATGATTATTTCATGTATGGTATGAAATTATTAGACCTCCCAAGGTACTATCATCAGATAAATTATTTATATTTTTAATAAATGGGATTTATTCAAATTAAGGTATAAATTGGAATGATCATGAAGATAATAAGAAAGGTGGTACATGTAATGTTTTTATTGCTAATGTAATTCCCCGACCACAGTTACCCAGATTCGGTGCACTATTACATTTCATTGGTATGATCACAGAAGATCAAATCATGAAAGTCTGATTAGTTTGGTAACCTTGGAAACACTAGATACATTCATAAGTCTTACATTACACGATAAAGTGAACAACTACAACAACACAGTCTCTATAGTCCAAACTCATATCCCCTCATATTATCCATGCAGGTTAGCCATAAAATACTTTTCACATCCCAGGAAAAATAAAACATAGAAAGGGGTGAGCTCAGATGCTCAGTAAGGATACCAATATAGCGAAACATTCATAAATAAGCATAAACATTTAAGGCAATGTATAACTAACAAAAAATCCTTTTAAACTTGAAATTTTTCATAATAAAAAAAATTAAATGAAATAATTCCATTTACTTATTCACATTGATATTCTACTAGTCGAATAATCACATGAAATATCAATATCCACTTTCATATTGAATTAATGCATAATGCCAGACTATCATAACCACATAGTCTTTGCCTTGTGCCAAGACTACAAATATGATTTTTAAATGCCTTGTGCCAAGATAGTAGTTTGTATCATGAGACCTACCAATGCAACATGCAGCTATAACAGGCTCCACCTGTCACTTACTATGTCCAATGCATTTTTTATATGAATAGGTTTTAAAATAACATAATCATTCATATTATGACTAGCATACGAAATGTCAATATTATATCCATAACCCCTGAATGGTATAAAAATAACACATCCATAGTCAAACATATCACAAAACCATCAATACAATATGAAAGATTGGTATCATAATAAATCAATTTCATATAAGCTTAAAATTCATCAAAGGATGTTGAAATAGATGATATCAGAACTGTTTGAGAGAAATATCTCTTGTTTGAAATCATCTAAAATTCATATAACTATAAAATAAAACATTTACTTTGAAATTATTCTTATAAGCTTGTAATGGAAGCTTTGAAGATTTTATAATGATGAAAAATATACGCACCCATCATATAAGTTAAAAATACATTCATACATTAATTTTATCGAAAAGGTTAAAAAGGACCTTATTTGAAAAACAACGGAAAGATTCCTTTATAAACATCTTATAAAATGTCAAAAAGGGTATAAATGACTTTAACCTATAGTCTAGAAAATAGTAAGAATGATTTTAAATTTATTTTTAAGAAACATGGATGTGGATGATAAAGAGGTCCATGTAGATAATTATGTATAAACAACCTCAGATAATGATGAGATTGTGAAATAAACTCTTAACTTGTACTTTTCCTTGGTTGAGGGTAGGTTAACCTCCTCTTCTTCAGGTTATTCCATTTGATTTGATCAAAAGGACACTTTAGGATGGATTTATAGATAAATTAGAGCCTCTAGGATGAAGTTTGGATAGTTTAGAGGGTATTTGGTTAGGATTTCGCCATACTAAAAGGATTTGAAGGTGTGAATTAGAGAGAAGGGGGAGTGCCCTTTTATAAGAGGGGTGAGGGGCACCTTAGGAAAAACATAAAATATTATTTTATAATAAATTCATATTCATTTTCTAATGTCTCCAAACTGATTTATTTCAATGAGGATGTGGTGATGGGTCGAAATACAATCAACCAATATGTTTTAGACAGGTATGGGTCACTATATTAACCTTAACTTTTAGATTTAACTATTAGTTAATTAGTTTGAAATTTACCATGTCTCTTTGTATTTTTATATTATTTGGTTAATAAACATTCTGTAAAATGCCAAAATAACCCCATGTGGTTAATTAATGACATAACTATCATCATATAAGTCTTTTTGGCCAAACAATAGATTTTTAAAAATATTTTATCAATTAATAATATAATATTTGTTTTAAATACACTTTTATGTCAACTTTGACACTATTTAATAATTGATTTTTGATAAAGTTATAAAAACTTTATTAATTAAAAATAAATGTATTTAATCAATCATATCATTCCATATTAACCAATAAAATTGTATTATGGAACCAAAATTTTCAAATTATATTTATTTTACATTTATTATACTAATTATTGGATTCATTTATTAATAAAAAAATACTGCATCATTATTGTGTCATAAATAAAATTAATTATTCAATGTATAAATATTATAAATAAACTACCATTATATAGGATAATTGTTCAGCTTTCTATTGAATATTTATTATCGAATTTATCAATTATATGACCTCATATAAAAATTGTTTTACTAAAATATATTTGCTATTGTTATTTTTGTCTGTACATTAAATTGTTTAATATATAATGTCATTATTACATCGAAGTTGCTCTATGGGGTCCCCAAATATACCCAAATATGACCATGGTCAGAAATGTACCATCAAATAGGTTTAAGACACATTTTAGGGTAATTTAGTATTATTATAATATTATTTTTTAACCCTTATTTACCGGATTTACCCTTTAACCAGGGAAAATAAAATATTTACCGAAGTATTTATTGAAAAGGTCTAAAAATAAAAGTTACCTGTTTACACAATTTGGATCTCCAAGTTCTAAATATGGAATCCATTATTCAAAATTCAAAAAACCAAAGAATTAGAAATTAATTTAAAATCAGTTCCTGTTGTCTAAACAAAAAGTGTGTTTTTAACAAATAATAACTATCAAAAGATTGACACTTTATTATGGCCTGTTTAAATGCAAAATTATGTCCAATGACCAACATTGATTAAATTTTAAAAATATAATCTAATTATACATTAAAACCACTAAAATTAAAACTTTATAACTATTAAGTATTTCGATTAAAAAATTTGTTTTTAATTAAAATTTAGTAATTTTCAGTATTCATCAAAATATGAATGTTATCAGAAAAGTACCAAAAACCCACCCTATGATAACCTCGATATTAAAAATCCAAAAAATATGTCCAATTTGAAAAATAAAATTTATAAAATTTCAAAATGTGGATATTACTATTCATAACGACTACTTAGATTGGTTGTGGTGTGTGTTAGAACCTCGAAGTTGGGAACAACAAACGCTACCATATTATTCATAGAGAAGTGTACCATTGAAGCTTGGGAAGTTATATTCTCCCCTCATTCAAACAATATCATCCTCAAAATTTCTAGAATATTACAACGTAAAAAGACTCGGGTGGTTCTTCCTCATAAGTTCCTCGGGTTCCCATGTTGTCCCTTCCATATTATGGTTTCTCCATAGAACATTTACCAGACGAGTCATCCGGCCTCTCAGCACTTGTTCTCTGGTATCAAGAATCCTAACAGAAACTTCACAATAAGACAGATCATGTTCTAGTTCTACTTATTGATAAGTGAGTACATGCGTTGGGACAGACATGTATTTTCTCAACAGTGAAACGTGGAACACATCGTGAACTTTCGAGATACTTGGAGGCATTTCCAACTGGTAAGCTACATCCCCAATTCGTTCAAGAATTTAAAAATGGCCAATGTACCTAGGACTAAATTATCATTTCTTAACGAAATGTATAATAGCCTTGAATGGAGATACCTTCAAGAAAACATGATCTCCTACCTGAAATTCCAAATCGTTTCTTCAGTTATTGGAATAGATATTCTGCCGACTTTGAGCTGCTTTGATGTGGGTTTTGATAACCTTCAACATTTCCATCGTTTCCTCCACATGATCTAGCCCTAAGAGTTTTCTTTCCCCAACATCATCCCAACAGGTTGGTGTGCGACATAAATTTCTGAATAACTCTTCTTAATGTGTCATCTTAATACTTGAATAGAAGCTAGTATTATAGGAAAATTCTACCAAAGTTTAATATTGATCCCACATACCCTGAAAGTCAAGTGAGATTGATCTCAAATGTATTCTTATGTTTTAATAGAACGTTATGATTGTCCATAATTTTGGGGGTGCTAGGTAGTGCTAAAATGATGTTCAGTATCCAAGGCCTTATGAAGACTCTTCCATAATCTTGATGAAAAACGTGGATCATGATAAGAAACAATTGATAGGGGTACTCCATGAAGTCTCACAACTTCATTAATATATATCCTTATTAGAAGTTCAAGTTTTAGATCTTCTCTTATATAAGGAAAATGTCCTGACTTGGTAAGACGATCAATAATGACCCATATTGCATCGTTCTATCACAACCCGTCCTCGGGGTCCGTGTCGTGACTACCCCAAGCCTGCCTTCTATAGGGCCGGGGCAGGCGACTAGCAACATGGCCTAAATCCCAGTAAAAAGGGAAGGCATTGCCTTTGTAATGTAAACCACAAACACCACAGAGAAAGCAGACAGAAGTAAACACTATGTAAAAACTATGTACAACAGTAAGTGCGGAAAAGCAAGTCGGCCAGTATACAAACCCAAACTGAAAGTAAAGTACAACTCGAAAAGGAAAACATCAACTGAAAGAAAATCCGCGATGTCGAGCTATCCATGGGAAATCCCACCTGAAGGGTGGGTACAGATAGCCTACACAGCTCCTTGGGTCCAGCCGTCCGCTCCGTGTACGCCCCGCCCAGTGGTCCACCTCTAGGTACCGTCCTACTCCGCAAGCCTCAACCACGATCAGCGTTGTCCTTCGTCTACAACCAACACAACGTAGCGCGGGCATAGCCCATGCCGGGGTTAGTATAAGCTACTCAGTAGGGACCCCAAGACCCCCGAAGGTCTCCCAGAATCCACGAAGGGAAAATCCACAAAGGAAAGATATAGTCGTGAAGTAAAATCTGACACTGCTTAGGTATATGCCCATACATATACCTAAGTCATCAATTCTCGTTCGGCTCCAACATCCGAGCCCATGTAAAACCCAGTCCACACAGGAAAGAAAAACATAAATCCACACAGGATAGCACAACACAATCCACATTGGAAAGCAAAACAGGATTCATCTCACATAGGTATACTTCATTGTATGACGATAGAGATGATCAGATATTGTCAATGATTCATCTAAGACATCAGACCCAAAAAGGATCGATAGGTACTAACCCCCGCAATGACTCACAAAGGATCTGACCCACAAAGGATCGATAGGTATCTACCCCCCGCAATGTCCCACAAAGGATCTGACCCACACAGGATTGATAGGTAACTAACCCCCGCAATGACCCACAAATGATCTGACCCACACAGGATTGATAGGTAACTAACCCCCGCAAAGACCCACACAGGATCGGACCCACAAAGGATCTGTAGGCGCTGGCCCACACAGGACTGGTGAGCGCTGACTCAAACAGGATCGGACCCACACAGGATCAGTAGCACTGATCCACAAAGGATCGTTGAGTGCTGTAGTCGTAGCCATCGAATCCACTGAGGATCTCTACACAGTCGTCGTCGTCGTCGCAGTCATAGCCCAGCCAGCTATAGGGTTCCCGCACACAGAAAGCTCGTTCAGGAGGGTCCACTCCACGAGCCGAGAGGCTGATACATCAACTGACAAATAGTCCAGAGTTGATGTATCCAAATGTTCTGTATCGTCAACAGGAACTCAACGTCGCAGACTGTGCGTCAATCGAACGCCCGGTCTGAGATTTATTGGCCTTTTCGTCCCAGGGGCCCGGTTGGTTTTTAAGTCAAAAACAACCCGACCGTACTCCACCTGCGTCCAAACCTCGTGCAGAGTAAGCCAAAAGATCCTTCTCACTAATAGGAATCCATCAAAGTCGACGTCACGTCAATCAGACGTCTGAGGCTCAAGGTATAAGTGTTTCCGATCCGAGGGCCCAGTTGGGTTCGTGTACGAACCAACCCAGCCAAATCCAAATTCATCCGAAACCAAGAGTGTGATATACCTAAATGACCATCTCGATCCAAGGATCACATCGCCGCTGACGGCGCGTCGATCGGAGGACCGTAGCTCATGTTATGAGCAAGAGACCAAAAAGGATTGAAAATGGGGGGTCTCGGCCCGGACCAACCCGCCCCAACCCCCCTGGATCGGACCAAAACGGGTCGAACCGACCCAGGTCCGGGTCTGACCTGGCGGGGTGCAACCCGGCCCAGCCGGCGTGGCGCGGCCCGGCCTGGGCGGCTCGGCGCTGGCCGAGCAGCCGCGCCAAGGGAGACGAGGCCCCCCGCGCGGGGGCTGCTCTGTGTCACCGGAAGCGGCGCAAGGCCGCGTCCCTTCCCCATGGTCCCGCGCGACTACTGGACCGGTGCTCGCCGCCGCGGCTTCAGCCGCGGCGGGTCTTCCCAGGGGCACGTCGGGTGCCTCCGCTTCCTGGCGGTCGGCCGCTGCCTCCGGCCTCCTGCGCCGCTGTGCTGACGGGGCGCGCCGGTGGGAACTTCCGCGGACAACCGGACGCGCTCCGATGGTCTGTTTTGCCTTCGTATTGCGCCTACAGCTCTCCTGGGATCCAAACATTGTTGCGAAGGCCTCCAATCTCCATTCTAATCCCATTTTGTAAACTCCATTAATCCACACATCAACGAAAATCTGCAGAGGGTTGTCGGGACGTGTTTGTTTGACCCGAACCCTCCGCATTAGGTGATATCAATTGGGAAAAAATAATCAACACATGAAAACATAACAAGGCACAATTTTAATAAATTATAATTGAACCTAGTTTCCAAAAAAAACTCCTGTAAATAAATATTCTCATCCCGCATATAAAAACAAACGCGGATCAACTTAATGATGAGTTGATCCGGGTTCATTGTTTTAGAAGGAAACAACCATGAGAATAAATATTATTCTTAAATAAAACCCCTACCTCGTCATAGTCGTCGAATAAGAGTTTTTCGCGGAATTGATCGTCGCGTGAGAAGAGGATCGTCGCATCACGGAAGGGGCGTCGCATCTTCGCGGTACATGGCGTCGTGTCGACGATCTCCGAGGGTTAAGAAAACACACAGATTTGATTTCACGAATTAAATCCATGTTGAGGATAAAATCCACAAAGGAAGTTTAAAAGATCCGAAATCCCCTACCTCAAATGTTGTTGTTCGAAGGTTGTCGCGGGGAAGGATTATCGCAGAAGAACGTCGCGAGAGGATAATTGTCGGCGTCGCAGTACACGGCGTCGCATCGTCGATCTCCGAGGGTTCGACATTCTTCGTCGCCTTTCGTCGGAGGCCATCGTTCTTCGCGTTCTTCACGTTATTCGCGTTCTTCGCGTTCTTCACGTTCTTCGCGAAGGAGGATGAAGATCTTAAGCCTTGGAGTCTTCTTGAAATCCTCTCAACGAGCAATCCTCAAGAAAGACATGCGTTGGTCTTATTTTATTAACATGCCAAAGATTTGAAAAACATGTTAAGAAACGAACCATTAATTCGGTGAATTAATGGTAACATCTTAAATGTCCAATAAATAGGAGCGTTAAGAGTTTTAGAAAACTCACCAGTTGAATTTCACTTAAAAGGGGTTTTCGCGGGTGCGTTACTTAGAGGAAAAGAAACGGTGGGGCTCGTGCAGGACCCACCTCACAAATAACCTACCAAGAGGGTAGGATATTTTGGGTTCCACCCTATCCACTTCAACTTAGTTTAAGTAGATTTAAGTGGTTTTAAGAGACATTAAATGAAATAAAATAAAGTTGTCGCGCCACATTATTTTATTTTCTTCATTTAACCCCAAAAATTAAAAACCACACCCAAGAAAGCGCAACTCCGGAAGAGACGTTTATAAGAAAATACTGGCACTGTGATTCCATCGGTGCCCTCAGAATTCGATTCCGAGCACCAGTTCAAAAGTTAGAATAACCCGCTCGTTCGTTCACTGAACGTACCCGAGCCAAACTTCAGAAAATGTTTCTGGGCACACCGGGCCTCGGAATCACGTGGTGTCAGAAACTGCGTTCTTGTAAAATTCCAAAGAAAATTAAGAAAAATATTTCCTTGACATTTACAGGTCTTTACATCACTCCCACCTCAGGGATTTACATCCCCGTAAAGATTCATCATAAACTAGGGAAACAAATGTGGGTACTGAGCACTCATATGAGGCTCCCGCTCCCAAGTGCTCTCCTGGAGGTTTCTGTGCTGCAATCTGATGCGCACAAGAGGAATCGATCATCCATGTAGGACTCGCTCATGTCGATCCTCGATCTCCACCGGGACCTCTGCAAAAGTCTCCCCATCATCAACGTCTAGCTTCCCATGGTCAATGATATGCATTGGGTCGTGCACGTATCTTCTCAGCTGGGATACGTGGAAGACGTCGTGCACCCGGTGCAACTGAGGTGGTAGAGCCAGGCGATAAGCCACCTCTCCAATCCTACTGAGGACCTGGAAGTGTCCGATGAAGTGCGGAGACAACTTTCCACCTCGGCCAAATCTCCATAATCCATGTCAAGGTGAGACACGCAAGAAGACATGGTCGCCATCCTCGAACTCTAGTGGCCTCCGCCTCCTATCAGCATAAGACTTCTGCCGGCTCTGAGAATTCTTCATCCACTCCTGGATGACCTGGAACTTCTCTGTCGTGGCCCGGACCATCTCTGGTCCCACAAGTGCTGACTCCCCAAGGTCTGTCCAGTATAAAGGAGATCTGCAATGTCTGCCGTACAATGCCTCGTATGGTTCCATCCCGATGGTGGAGAGGTATCTGTTGTTTTATGCAAACTCCACCAAGGGTAGGTGTTCCTCTCAGCAATGACCAAAGTCGAAAACACATGCGATGAGCATGTCCTCAAGAGTCTGAATGGTCCTCTCCCTCTGACCATCCGTCTGAGGGTGAAAGGTGATACTCTGACGTAGCTGCGTCCCAAACACCTCCTGAAACCCCTTCTAAAGCCGGGAAGTAAAGTGAGCATCTCGATCAGAGACAATGGATGATGGTACACCATGAAGCCGTACAATCTTCTGAATGTAGAGACGTCTCAAGCTCTCCACTGAGCCCTGCTCTCTGATGGGTAAGAAGTGAGCCGACTTTGTAAGTTGGTCGACAATCACCCAAATGGAGTCGTGACCTCTGGAAGTGCGTAGAAGTCCAGTAACGAAGTCCAAATATATCCCGTCCCACTTCCACTCTGGGACCTTCAAAGGTTGTACCAAGCCTTCTGGTACCTGACGCTCTGCCTTCACCTACTGGCAGGTGAGGCATCGTGAAACGAACTCTCCCACAACCATCATCATGCCTGGCCACCAGTGCTGTCGTCTGAGGTCCTGGTACATCTTCTCCACTCCAGGATGTACTGCCAAAGGAGAAGTGTGAAACTCTCTCAGCACCTCATCCCATAAGGAAACTGTTACCAAGGTACGTCCTTTGAAAAGGACGACGTACTCTACTCCAAAGGAGAAACCATCAGCTGCCTGTCCTTAGGAAATCTGCGCATGCCGCGTCTCACAGTCAGTGTCCTCACACTGTGCCTCTCTGACCCACTACAGTAGTGGAGGGGTGATTGTGAGAGACTGAAGGAAGGCTGCACCATCTCTATCCATGAAGGATATCTGCAAAGCAGCTAGCTACTCTGTCACCTTATCAAGTAGCTGAATGCCCGTCCTCTTGCTGAGAGCATCGGCTACCACGTTCCCCTTCCCAGAAGTATAGACTATCTCAAAGTCATAGTCCTGGAGGAACTGGAGCCATCTTCGTTGTCTCAGGTTCTGGTTCTTCTGAGAAAAGATGTACCCGAGACTCTTATGGTTATAAAATACTGTAAAGCGCTCGCCCATCAGATAGTGTCGCCATGTCTTTAGAGCGAAGACCACTGCGGCTAACTCCAAGTCATGGGTAGCGTAGTTCTGCTCATGCGGCCTCAACTGACGTGATCCATAGACGACCACTACCCACTCTTGCATTAGGACACATCCGAGTCCAGTCCCTGATACATCGTAGTAGACTACGTACCCAACTCCCTCCTCTTGAAGTCTCAAGATAGGGGCGCTGGTCAATCTCTGTCTTAGCTCTTGGATGCTCTGATGACATCTTTCTGACCACACAAAGGTTTTCCCCTTCTTTGTAAGAGCTGAGAGTGGTGCCGCAACTCTGGAGAAGTCTGGAAAAAATCTCCGGTAGTATCCAGCTAGTCCCATGAAACTACGCACCTCCGTCACGCTCCTAGGTGGATCCAAAGCTAGCACTGCCACAATATTCGCAGGGTCCACCTCAACTCCCACCTCAGAGATGACGTGCCCCAAGAAGTTGACCTCGAGTATCCAGAACTGACAATTCGAGAGCTTTCCATAATGTTGGTGCTCTCGGAGTGTGTCGAGTACAACTCGCAAGTGGTAGGCATGTTCCTCCTCAATCGTCGAGTAAATCAAAAAGTCACCGATGAAGGCCACGACAAATCGATCGAGGTATGGCTGAAAGATCCTATTCATGAGGCCCATGATCACTAATGGAGTGTTGGTTATGTTGAGTGGCATAACCAAGAACTCTTAGTGGCCATACCGACATATGAAGGCCATCTTCTGCACGTCCTCATCTCGAACTCTGAGCTGATGATAGCCTGACCTGAGGTCTATCTTTGAGAACCACCGTGCTCCCTTGAGATGATTGAAGAGGTCATCAATCCTCGGTAATAGATACATGTTCCTCACTGTCACCTGGTTCAGGCGACGATAGTCGACACAAAGTTGCAAGCTCTCGTCCGCCTTCTTGGTGAACAGTATCGGGGAAGCCCAGGGTGAAACACTGGGTCGTATGAAACCCTTGCCCTGCAAGTCATCGAACTGTACATGTAGCTCTCGAATCTCAGTGGGAGCTATCCGATACGCCGGGGTGGATATCGGGGCTGTCCCGGGGTATATTTCAATATAAAATTCTACCTCTTTGCGAGGAGGTAGTCCTGGAACATCGTCGGGAAAAACGTCTGCATACTGATCCACCACCGCATGAAAACTAGGACTCCACACGTCAACGACTCCTAGGATGAGGCTAGCCAACTGATGAGTGATGGGCTATCCTCTCCTCCGCAAAAGTCCATCCTGTGCTGCGAAGGCTCCCTTCTCACCGGTGAAGGTGAACATGCTCCCATCGGTGCGTACACATCGCACCTTGCACCTAATACAGTCAATATGAGCATGGTCTGTAGATAACCAATCCATGCCCAAGATGACGTCGTAAGTCCTCGACGCCGCTACAAGAAGATCCTAGCCGAATCTCTCGCCTCCTAGAGTAATCTCACACTGCCGGAACCAGTGCGTAATCGTCGAGTCTGCTCCCGTTGGAGTCTCTAGCCGTAAGGATCAAGCCAACGGCTCTGTCGGAATCTCTGATCTCCGAACAAGGGCAATGACTATGAAAGAGTCACTTGCTCCTGTGTCAATAAGAACTGCAGCAAGGGTGGAATAGACACAGATAGTACCTCGAATCATCTCGAGTGCGCCGTGGTAGTAGGCCTCCGCTGCCTGGAGCTATGCCTGTCTCTGCCCACTGGCTCCCTGTGGTCAGGGTGGACCTCCTGGTGGTGGTGGTGGTAGAGCCTCAATGCATCGCCCACCACCTACTGCATGACCAGCTCCACTGCCTCGTCCTCCTGCTCCATGCGGACCGCTATGGTCGACCCTCTGCCTCTACCTGGGTGGCCCCTCAACAGTCTGCTGCTCCTCAACATGGTGGGTCGGGCAGTCACGAGCCATGTGGCCCTGCCCGCCGCATGTGTAGCACTGCCTGCCTCTTGAAAGATTGGCTCCACGCTGTGTGCCCCGTACTGCTGAGCCATTGTCCTGAGGTCGTCTGCATGAGGGTCTGTTCTACCTCGACGCATGAGTCATCCGTCGACTACCTACCGCAGAAGACTCTGCTACGTTCCGCCCCGCGGTAGGTCTCGGTGCTGATGAAGGCTCAGCAAGGAATCTCTTGATCAAAAGGTATCGCTCCAGTACCCATGCCTGAGTCGGAATGCTGAGGGAGATCATCAATGCCCTGATCTCATGTTTCAATCCCTGCTCAAAGGTCCGGGCCCAGAAGAATGGGTCCCATACCATGTCTGTCAAGTATCGTGAGAGATCGGTAAATCTTACCGAGTATTGGGCGACCGTCAGGCTACCCAGCCACAGTTGAAGAAGCTCCTGGATGTGTACCACACGGAGGGTGGCCGAGACGAACTCTGAGCGGAAGAGGCTCTAAAAGTCTGTCCAGAGAAGATATGCCTTATCGTGCACCTGGAGAATCATGCTCCACCATCGGCTCGCTGCCGCATGTAGTAGGCTCGCTGCGAGAATCACCATGAGGTCTTCTGGTGTCCTCACTAACCGGAAAACTCGTACAACTGCCTCTAGCTAGTCCTCAGCTGCCTGGGGGTCCATCTCCCTGTGGAACCTGGGCGGTCGCTAGCACTGGAACTCATGCAATGCACTATGGTGCTGTGCATCGTCAGCGGCTGGGGCTGGAAGCATCGATGGCTCGGCAGGTAGAGGTTCTGCCGGTGCCTCAGCTGTCAAAGGGCCCTGTACCGAAGCCTCGTCGCTCGGTGGGCTATCGTCATGCTCAACTCTCGGAACCCTAGATGGCTGCCGTCGTGGGGCCATCCTAAAAAGAAACAGGTGCGCCACGGTCAAAACAGTATACCTGGTGAGCTGACATAAAGTAATCACAAAGAAAACGTGAAACACACACATGCAATCAATGTTTTCGCGCATTAAGTCAGATATCAGAAGTCAGGGTCCTGGTGTACGGATACGTCGGCCGCCGCACAAACACTGGACTCCCTAGATTGATAACCACACCCAATACACTAAACGCTATTGCTTCACATAGAAAAATATCAGAGTCCCATGTTCTGTGGTAGAACCAAAATCCTTTGATACCAATTTGTCACGACCCGTCCTCGGGGCCCGTGTCATGACTACCCCAAGCCTGCCTTCCATAGGCCAGGGGCTGGCGACTAGCACCAAGGTGTAAATACCTTTAATAAGAGAAGGCATTTCCTTTGTAAAGTAAACCACAAACACCACAGAGCAAGCAGACATGAGTAAACACTAAGTAAAAACAGAGTACAATAGTAAGTGCGGAAAAGCAAGTGGGCCAGTATACAAACCCAAACTGAAAGTAAAGTACAACTCGAAAGGGAAAATAATAAATGAAAGTAAATCTGCAACGTCGAGCTATCCACTGGAAATCCCAACTGAAGGGTGGCTACAGATAGCCTCCACAGCTCCTCGGGTCTAGCCGTCCGCTCCGAGTACTCCCCGCCCAGTGGTCCACCGCCAGGTACCGTCCTGCTTTGCAAGCCTCAACCACGATCAGCGTTGTCCGTCGTCCGCAACCAACACAATATAGTGCAGGCGTAGCCCGTGCTGGGGTGAGTATAAGCTACTCAGTAAGGACCCTGAGACCCCCAAAGGTCTCCCAGAATCCACGAAGGAAAAATACAAAATGGAAAGATATAATCACGAAGTAACATCCGACACTACTTAGGTATTTTCCAATATATATACCTAAGTCATCAATTCTTGTTCGGCTCCAACATCTGAGCCCAAGTACAACCCAGTTCACACAGGAATGAAAAATGTAAATCCACACAGGATAGCACAACACAATCCACATAGGAAAGCAAAACATGATTCATCTCACACATGTATACTTCTTTGTATGATGATAGAGATGATCAGATATTGCCACTGATTCATCTATGTCGTCGGACCCACAAAGGATCAATAGGTACTTTCCCCCGCAATGACCCACAAAGGATCTGACCCACAAAGGATCGATAGGTAAATAACCCCCGCAATGACTCAAAAAGGTTCTGATCCACACAGGATCGATAGGTAACTAATCCCCGTAATGACCCACAAAGGATCTGACCCACACAGGATCGATAGGTAACTAACCCCCACAATGACCCACACAGGATCGGACCCACACAGGATCTGTAGGCGCTGGCCCACACTGGACTGCTGAGCACTGACCCACACAAGATCGGACCCACACAGGATCAGTAGCACTGATCCACAAAGGATCGTTGAGTGTTGTAGTCATCGTCGTCGAATTCACTGAGGATCTCTGCACAGTCGTCGTCGTCGTCGTCGCAGTCACAGCACAACCAGCTCTAGGGTTCCCGCACACAGCAAGGTCATTCGCGAGGGTCCACTCCACGAGCCGAGAGGCTGATACATCAACTGACACATAGTCCAGTGTTGATGTATCCAAAAGTTTCGTATCGTTAATAGGAACTCAAAGTCGTAGACGGCGCATCAATCGAACGCCCGGTCTGAGAGTTATTGGCTTTTTCGTCCGAGGGGCCTGGTTGGGTTTTAAGACAAACCAACCCGACCGTACTCCTCCTGTGTCCAAACCTCGGGTGGAGTAAGCCAAAAGATCCGTCTCACTTAGAGGAATCCATCAAAGTCAATGGCACGTGAATCGGACGTCCGAGGCTCAAGATATAAGTGTTTCCGCTCCGAGGGCCCGGTTGGTTTCGTGTACGAACCAACCCGGCCAAATTCAAATTCCTCTGAAACCATGAGTGCGATATACCAAAACGACCGTCTCGATCCAAGGACTGCATCACTACTGATGGTGCATCGATCGGTGGCCCATAGCTCATGTTATGAGCAAGAGACCGAAAAGGTCAGAAAACGGGGGGTCTGGGCCCGGACCGACCCGGCCCAACCCCCCCTGAGTCGGCCCGAACCTGGTCGACCCATCCCGGGTCCGGGTCCAACCCGGCTGGGCATGACCCGGCCCGGCCTGCGCGGCCCGGCCTGGCCTGGGCAGCTCGGTGCTGGCCGAGCAGCCACGCCAAAGGAGACGCGGCCCCCGCATGGGGGCTGCTCCGTGTCACCGGACGCAGCGCAAGGCCGCATCCCTTCCCCGCGGTCCCGCGCGGCTGCGTGATCGGCGCTCTCCGCTGCGGCTGAAGCCGCGGCGGGTAAACCCGGAGGCACGCCGTGCCGGCTTGGCGCGCCGACGGGAACTTCCGCGGACAACCAGACACGCTCCGGTGGTCCGTTTTGCCTGCAGTTTGTTCCTACGGCTCTCCTAGGATCAAAACTTTGCTGTGAAGGCCTCCAATATCCATTCGTATCCCATTTCGTAAACGCCATTAATCCACGTATCAACGAAAATATTCGGAGGGTTGTCGGAATGTGTTTGTTTGACCCGCACCCTCCGCGTTAGGTGATATCAATTGGGAAAAAATAGTCAACACATGAAAACCTAAAAAGGCACAATTTTAATAAATTAAAATTGTCCCCAGTTCCGATAAAAAACTCCGGTAAATAAAAATTCCCATCTCGCATATAAAAACCAACGCAGATCAACTTAATGATGAGTTGATCCAGGTTCTTTCTTTTGGAAGGAAACAACCATGGGAATAAATATTATTCTCAAATAAAACACCTACCTCATCATAGTCGTCGAACAAGAGTTCTTCGCGGAATTTATCGTCGTGGGAGAAGAGGATCATCGCGTCGTGGAAGGGGCATCGCGTCGTCGCAGTACACGCCGTCGCGTCGACGATCTCCGAGCGTTAAGAAAACACACAGATTTAATTTCATGGATTAAATCCATGTTGAGGATAAAATCCAAAAAGGAAGTTTAAAATATCCGAAATCTCATACCTAAAATGTTGTTGTTCGAAGGTTGTCACAGGGATGGATTATCGTAGAAGAATGTCGCGAGAGGAGAATTGTCGGCGTCGCGGTACACGACGTCACGTCATCGATCTCCGAGGGTTCGGCGTTCTTCGTCGCCTTTCGTCGAAGGTTGGCATTCTTCGCATTCTTCGCGTTCTTCACGTTCTTCGCGAAGGAGGATGAAGATCTCAAGCCTTAGAGTCTTCTCCAAATCCTCTCTACGAGCAATCCTCAAGAAAGACATGTGTTGGTCTTATTTTATTAACATGCCAAAAATTTGAAAAACATGTTAAGAAACGAACCATTATTTCGGTGAATTAATGGTAATGTCTTAACTGTCCAATTAATAGGTGCGTTAAGAGTTTAAAAAAACGCACCAGTTGACTTTCATTTAAAAGGGGTTTTCGCGGGTGCGTTACTTAAAGGAAAAGAAACGGTGGGGCTCGTGCGGGCCCCATCTCACAAATATCATACCAAGAGGGTAGGATATTTTGGGTTCCACCCTATCCACTTCAAATTAGTTTAAGTTGATTTAAGTGGCTTTAAGTGGCTTTATGTAAAATAAAATAATGATGTCTCACCACTTTATTTTATTTTCTTCACGTAACCCCAAAAATTAAAAACCACACCCGAGAAAACGCAACTCCGGAAGAGGCGTTTCTAAAAAAATACTGGCACTGCGATTCCATCGATGCCCTCAGAATTCGATTCCAAGCACTGGTTCAAAAGTTAGAATAACCCGCTCGTTCGTTCACTGAACGTACCCAAGCCAAACTTCGAAAAATGATTCTGGGCACACCGGGCCTCCGAATCACGTGTCTTCAGAAACTGCATTCTTGTAAAATTCCAAAGAAAATTAAGAAAAATATTTCCTTGACATTTACGGGTCTTTAAATCACTCCCACCTTAGGGCTTTACATCCCTGTAAAGATACATCGTAAACTAGGGAAACAAATGTGGGTACTGAGCACGCATATGAGCCTCCCGCTCCCAAGTACTCCCCTGGAGGTTCTCGTGCTGCCATCTAATGCGCAAAAGAGGAATTGATAATCCATGTAGGACTCACTCCTGTCAATCCTCGATCTCCACCGGGACCTCCGCAAAAGTCGCCACATCATCAACGTCTAGCTTCCCATGGTCAATGATATTCATCGGGTCATGCATGTTTCTCCTTAGCTGGGATACATAGAAGACGTCGTGCACCCGGTGCAATTGAGGTGGTCGAGCCAGGCGATAAGCCACCTCGCCAATCCTGCTGAGGGCCTGGAAGGGTCCGATGAAGTACGGATACAACTTGGTGCCTCGGAAAAATCTCCATAATCCACGTCGAGGTGATACACGCAAGAAGACATGGTCGCCATCCTCGAACTCTAGTAGCCTCCGCCTCCTGTCAGCATAAGACTTCTGCCGGTTCTGAGCTTTCCTCATCCGCTCCTGGATAACCTGGACCTTCTCTATCGTGGCTCGGACCATCTCTGGTCCCACAAGTGCTGACTCCCCAGTGTTTGTCCAGCATAAAGGAGATCTGCAAGGTCTGTCGTACAACGCCTCGTATGGTGCCATCCCGATGGTGGAGTGGTAGCTGTTGTTGTACGCAAACTCCACCAAGGGTAGGTGTTTCTCTCAACTATGACCAAAGTCGAGAACACATGCGCGGAGCATATCCTCGAGAGTCTGCATGTTCCTCTCCATGTGACCATCTGTCTGAGGGTGAAAGGCAGTGCTCAAACGTAGCTGCATCCCGAACACCTCCTGCAACCCCTTCCAAAGCCGTGAAGTAAAGCGAGCATCTCGATCAGAGACAATGTATGATGGCACACCGTGAAGCCGTATAATCTCTTGAATGTAGAGACGTCCCAAGCTCTCCATGGATCTCTGCTCTCTGATGGGTAAGAAGTGAGTCGACATGCTATGTCGGTCAAAAATCACCCAAATGGAGTCGTGACCTCTGGAAGTGCGCGGAAGTCCAGTCACGAAGCCCACAGATACCCCGTCCCACTTCCACTCCAGGGCCACCAAGGGCTGTACCAAGCCTGCTGGTACCTGATGCTCTGCCTTCACCTGCTGGCAGGTGAGGCATCGTGAAACGAACTCTGCCATAGCCTTCTTCATGCCCAGCCACCGGTGCTATCGTCTGAGGTCCATGTACATCTTCACCACTCCAGGATGTACCGCCAAAGGAGAAGTGTGAAACTCTCTCAGCACCTCCTCCCGTAAGGAAACTGGTACCAAGGTACGTCCTCTGAAAAGGAAGGCGTGCTCTGCTCCGATGTAGAAACCATCATGTGCCTGTCCTGAGGATATCGGTGCACGCGGCGTCTCACATCCAGCGTCCCCACGCTGTGCCTCTCTGATCCACTGCAGTAGTGGATGGGTGACTGTGAGAGACTGAAGGAAGGCTGCTCTATCTCTATCCACGAAGGATATCTGCAAAGCGGCTAGCTGCTCTGTCGCCTTCTCAAGTAGCTGAATTCTCGTCCTCCTGCTGAGAGCATCGACTACCACGTTCCCCTTCCCAGAAGTATAGTCTATCTCAAAGTAATAGTCCTGGAGGAACTGGAGCCATCGCCGTTGTCTCAGGTTCAGGTCCTTCTGAGAAAATATGTTCCTGAGACTTTGATGGTCAGAAAATACTGTTAAGTCCTCGCCCATCAGATAGTGTCGCCATGTCTTCTGAGCGAAGACCACTACTGCTAACTCCAGGTCATGGGTAGCATAGTTTTGCTCATGTGGCCTCAACTGACGTGATACATAGGTGATCACTGCCCACCCTCGCATCAGGACACATCCGAGTTCGGTCCATAATGCATCGCAGTAGACTACGTACCCAACTCCCTCCTCTGGAAGCCTCAAGATAGGGGTGCTGGTCAATCTCTGTCTCAGTTCCTGGAAGCTCTGCTGACATCTGTCTGACGACACAAAGGGTTTACCCTTCTTCGTAAGAGATGAAAGTGGTGCTGAAACTCTAGAGAAGTTTGGCACAAATCTCCAGTAGTATCCAGCTAGTCCCAAGAAACTCTGCACCTCCGTCACGCTCCTAGGTGGCTCCAAAGCTAGCACTGCCTCAATCTTCACAGGGTCCATCGCAACTCCCACCTCACAGATGACGTGCCCTAAGAAGTGGACCTCGCGTATCTAGAACTGACACTTCAAGAGCATTCCATAAAGCTGGTGCTCTCGGAGTGTGTCTAGTACAACTCGAAAGTGGTAGGCGTGCTCCTCCTCAGTCGTCGAGTAAATCAAAATATCGTCGATGAAGACCACGAAAAATCGATCGAGGTATGGCTGAAATATCAGGTTCATGAGGCCCATGAACACTCCTGGAGTGTTGGTTACGCCGAGTGGCATAACCAAGAACTCTTAGTGGCCATACCAACATCTGAAGGCCGTCTTTTGGACGTCCTCGTGCCGAACTCTGAGCTGATGATAGCCTGACCTGAGGTCTATCTTCGAGAACCACCATGCTCCCTTGAGCTAATCGAAGATTTCATCAATCCTCGGTAGCGAATACATGTTCCTCACTATCACTTGGTTCAGGTGACGATAGTCGACACAAAGACGCAAGATCTCGTCCACCTTCTTGGAGAACAGTATCGGGGAAGCCCAGGGTGAAACACTGGGTCGTATGAAACCCTTTCCTTGCAAGTCCTCCAACTGTACCCGTAGCTCTCGAAGCTCGACGAGAGCCATCCGATATGCTGGGGTGGATATCGGGCCTGTCCTGGGGTACAGATCAATATAAAATTCTACCTCTCTGCGAGAAGGTAGTCCTGGAACGTCGTTGGGAAAAACGTCTGCATACTAATCCACCGCAGCAGGAAAACTAGAACTATGCACGTCAAAGGATTCTAGCATGAGGCTAGCCAACTAATGAGTGATGGGTTGTCCTCTCCTCTACGGAAGTCCGTCCTGTGTTGTGAAGGATCCCTTCTCGCCGATGAAGGTGAACCTACTCCCGTCGGTGCGTACACATCACACCTTGCGCCTAATATAGTCAATCTGAACATGGACTGTAGATAACCAATCCATGCCCAAGATGACGTCGTAAGGCCTCGACGCCACTACAAGAAGATCCCAATCAAAGCTCTCGCCTCCTAGAGTAAGCTCACACTGTCGGCACCAGTGCGTAATCGTCGAGTCTGCTCCCGTAGGAGTCTCTATCTATAAGGATCGAGCCAACGGCTTTGTCGGAATCTCCGAGATCCGATCAAGGGCAGCGGCTATGAAAGAGTGACTCGCTCTTGTGTTTATAAGAACTACAACAAGGGTGGAATAGACAAATATAGTACCTCGAATCATCTCGGGTGTATCGTGGTCGTAGGCCTCCGCTGCTTGGAGCTATGCTTGTCTCTTCCCACCAGCACCCTGTGGTCGGGGTGGACCTCCTGGTGGTGGTGGTGGTAGATTCTCAAAGCATTTCCCACCACCTGGTGCTCGGCCAGCTCCTCTGCCTCATCCGCCTGCTTCCTGCGGACCGCCACGGTCGACCCTCTGCCTGTACCTGGGTGGCCCCTCACCAGTCTGCTGCTCCTCGGCTTGGTGGGTCGGGCAATCATGAGGCATGTGGCCCTGCCCGCCGCATTTGTAGCACTGCCTGCCTCTCGAAAGACTGGCTCCACACTGGGTTCCCCGCACTGCTGAGCCAGTGTCTTGAGGTCGTCTGCGTGAGGGTCTGGTCTTCCTGGACGCATGATTCATCCGTCGACTGCCTGCCGCAGAAGACTCTGCTACGTGCCGCCCCGCGGTAGGCCTCGCTGCTGATGAAGTCTCAGCAAGGAAGCTCTCGATCAAAAGGTCTTGCTCCAGTACTCCTGCCTGAGTGGGAATGTTGAGGGAGATCAGCGATGCCCTGATCTCATGTCTCAATCCCTGCTCAAAGGTCCGGGCCTGGAAGAATGGGTCTCGTACCATGTCTGTCGAGTAGCGCGATAGATCGGTAAATCTCGCCGACTACTGGGCGACCGTCAAGCTACCCTGCCGCAGCTGATGAAGCTCCGGGTTGCATACTGCACGGAGGGTGGTTGGGACAAACTCTGAGCGGAAGAGGCTCTAAAAGTATGTCTAGAGAAGAGATGCCTCATCCTGCACCTGGATCATCAAGCTCCACCATAGGCCCGCTGCCGCGTGCAGTAGGCTCGCAGCGAGGACCACCATGAGGCTTGCTGGGGTCCTCACTAACTGGAAAACTCATACAACTGCCTCCATCCAGTCCTCGGCTGCCTGGGGGTCCGTCTCCCTGTGGAACATGGGCGGTCGCTAGCGCTGGAACTCATGTAGTGCACTAAGGCAACGTGCATCGTCAGCGGCTGGGGCTGGAATCATCGATGGCTCGGCGGGTAGAGGTACCACCGGTGCTTCAGCTGGCAAAGGTCCCTATACCGAAGCCTCATCGCTCGATGGGCAGTCGTCACGCTCAACTCTTGGAACCATAGCTGGCTACCGTCGTGGGGCCATCCTGAAAAGAAAAAGGTGCACCACGGTCAAAACAGTATAACTTGTGAGATTACATAATGTAATCACAAAGAAAACTTGAAACACACACATGCAATCAATGTTTTCATGCATTAAGTCAGAAATCAGAAGTCAGGGTCCTGGTGTACGGATACGTCGGCCGCTGAACCAACATTGGACTCCATAGACTGATAACCACACCCAATACGCTAAACACTATTGCTTCACATAGAAAAAGATCAGAGTCCCATGTTCTGTGGTAGAACCAAACTCCTTTGATAACAATTTGTCACAACTCGTCCTCAGGGCCCGTGTCGTGACAACCTCAAGCCCACCTTCCATAGGCCAGGGGCTGGCGACTAGCACGAAGGCTAAAATCTCGGTAAAAAGTGAAGGCATTTCCTTTGTAAAGTAAACCACAAACACCACAGAGCAAGCAGACAGAAGTAAACACTAAGTAAAAACTGATTACAACAGTAAGTGCGGAAAAGCAAGTGGGCCAGTATACAAACCCAAACTGAAAGTAAAGTAAAACTCGAAAGGGAAAACAAAAAATGAAAGAAAATCCGCAACGTCGAGCTGTCCACTGAAAATCCCACCTTAAGGGTGGGTACAGATAGTCTCCACAGCTCCTCGGGTCCAGCCGTCTACTCCGAGTACACCCCGCCCAGTGGTCCACCTCCAGGTACCTTCTAGATCCGCAAGACTCAACCACGATCAACGCTGTCTGTCGTCTGCAACCAACACAATGTAGTGCGAGCATAGCCCATGTAGGGGTGAGTATAAGCTACTCAGTAGGGACCCCGAGACCCCTGAAGGTCTCCCAGAATACATGAAGGAAAAATCCACAAAGGAAATATATAATCACAAATTAACATCCGACACTACTTAGGTATATTCCCATACATATACCTATGTCATCAATTCTCGTTCGGCTCCAACATTCGAGCCCAAGTACAACCCAGTCCACACAGGAAAGAAAAACGTAAATCCACACAGGATAACACAACACAATCCACATAGGAAAGAAAAACATGATTCAGCTCACACAAGTATACTTCTTTGTATGACGATAGAGATGATCAGATATTTCCACTGATTCATCTAAGTCGTCAGATACTAACCCCCGCAATGACCCACAAAGGATCTGACCCACAAAGGATCGATAGGTAACTAACCCCCACAATGACCCAAAATGGATCTGACCCACAGAGGATCGATAGGTAACTAACCCCCTCAATGACCCACAACGAATCGGACCCACACAAGATCGATATGTAACTAACCCCCGCAATGACCCACACAAGATCGGACCCACAAAGGATCTGTAGGCGCTGGCCCACACAGGACCGTTGAGCGCTGACCCACAAAGGATCAGACCCACACAGGATTGGAAGCACTGATCCACAAAGGATCGTTCAGTGCTGTAGTCGTCGCCGTCGAATCCACTGAGGATCTATGCACAGTCGTCGTCGTCATCGTCACAGTCGCAGCAAAACCAGCTCTAGGGTTCCCGCACACAGCATGCTCGTTCGGGAGGGTCCGATCCACGAGACGAGAGGCTGATACATCAAATGACACATAGTCTAGAGTTGATGTTTCCAAAAGTTCCGTATCATCAACTGGAACTCAACGTCGCAGACGGCGCGTCAATCGAACGCACGGTCTGAGAGTTATTGGCTTTTTCGTCCCAGGGGCCTAGTTGGTTTTTAAGTCAAATCCAACCCAACCATACTCCACCTGCATCCAAACCTCATGTGGAGTAATCCAAAAGATCCGTCTCACTTAGAGGAATCCATCAAAGTCAACGACACGCCAATCAGACATCTGGGGTTCAAGATATAAGTGTTTCCGCTCCGAGGGCCCGGTTGGTTTCGTGTACGAACCAACCTGGCCAAATCCAAATTCCTCCAAAACCATGAGTGCGATATATCGAAACGACCATCTCGATCCGAGGATCGAGTCGCCGCTAAAGGTGCATCGATCGGTGGCCCGAAGATCATGTTATGAGCAAGAGACCGAAAAGGTCAGAAAATGGGGGGTCTGGGCCTGGACCGACCCAGCCCAACCCCCCCAGGGTCTGCCCGAACCGGGTCAACCCGATCTGGGTCCGGGTCCGACCCGGCTGGTCGCGACCCGGCCCAGCCTGCGCGGCCCGGCCCAGCCTGCGCGGCCCAGCGCAGCCTGCGCGGCTCGGCGCTGGCCGAGCGGCCGCGCCAAAAGAGCCGCGGCCCCCCGTACGGGGACTGATCCTTTTCACCATACGCGGCGCGAAGCTGCGTCCCTTCCTCGCGGTCCCGCGCGGCCACGGGACCGGCGCTTGCCACCGTGGATTCAGCTTCGGCGCGTGTTCCTGGCGGCACGCCGGGCGCCGCCGCTTCCTGGCAGTCGGCCGCCGCCTCCGGCTACCGGCGCCGCCGTGCCTGCAGTGCGCGCCTGTGGGAACTTCCGCGGAGCACCGAATGCGCTCTGGTGGTACGTTTTGCCTGCGGTTTGCGCCTACGACTCTCCCGGGATCCGCACATTGCAGCGAAGGCCTCGAATCGCCATTCCGATCCCATTTCGTAAACTCTGTTAATCCACACATCAATGAAAATCTGCAGACGGTTGTCGGGCCGTGTTTCTTTGGCCCGCACCCTCCGCGTTAGGTGATATAAATTGGGAAAAAATAATCAACACTTGAAAACATAACCAGGCACAATTTTAATAAATTAAAATTGAACCTAGTTCCCCAAAAAAAATCTCACGTAAATAAAAATTTTTGTCCCGCATATAAAAACAAACGCAGATCAATATAATGATGAGTTGATCCAGGTTATTTGTTTTAGAATGAAACAACCATGGGAATACATATTATTCTCAAATAAAACCCCTACCTTGCCGTAGTCGTCGAACAAGAGTTCTTCGCGGAATTGATCGTCGCAGGAGAAGAGGATCGTCGTGTCGTGGAAGGGGTGTCGCGTCGTCGCGGTACACGGCGTCGCATCGACGATATTCGAGGGTTAAGAAAACACACAGATTTAATATCACAAATTAAATACATGTTGAGGATAAAATCCACAAAGGAAGTTTAAAAGATCTGAAATCCCCTACCTCAAACGGTGTTGTTCGAAGGTTGTCGCGGGGAAGGATTATCGCAGAAGAACGTCGCGGGAGGAGAATTGTCAGCGTCGCGGTACATGACGTCGCGTCATCGTTCTCTGAGGGTTCGGCGTTCTTTGTCTCCTTTCGTCGAAGGCCGACGTTCTTCGCGTTCTTCGAGTTATTTACGTTCTTCGCGAAGGAGGATGAAGATCTCATGCCTTGGAGTCGTCTCCAAATCCTCTCAATGAGCAATCCTCATGAAAGACATGCGTTGGTCTTATTTTATTAACATGCAATCAATTTGAAAAACAAGTTAAGAAACGAACCATTAATTCGGTGAATTAATGGTAACGTCTTAATTGTCCAATTAATAGGAGCGTTAAGAGTTTTAGAAAACCCACCAGTTGAAATTCATTTAAAAGGGGTTTGGGCGGGTGCGTTACTTGAGGAAAAGAAACGGTGGGGCTCCTGTGGGCCCCACCTCACAAATATCCTACCAAGAGGGTTGGATATTTTGGGTTCCACCCTATCCGCTTCACCTTAGTTTAAGTATCTTTAAGTGGATTTAAGTGGATTTAAGTGAAATAAAATAAAGTTGTCGCACTAATTTATTTTATTTTCTTCACTTAACCCCAAAAATTAAAAACCACACTCGAGCAAACGCAGCTCCGGAAGAGGCGTTTCTAAAGAAATACCGGTGATGTGATTCCATCTGTGCCCTCATAATTCGATTCCGAGCACCGGTTCAAAAGTTTGACTAAACCTCGCGTTCGTTCACTGAACGTACCCAAGCCAAACTTCAGAAAATGATTCCGGGCACACCGAGCCTCAGAATCATGTGCCATCAGAAACTGCGTTCTTGTAAAATTCCTTAGAAAATTAAGAAAAAAATTTCCTTGAAATTTACGGTTTTTTACAATTCCTTATAACAGTCTATGGTAGTCCCATGACAAAGTCTGTCATGATATTATCCCATTTTAACTCAGGTATGGGAAGAGGTTTCCAGACTCCACCAGGCTTTACCTTCCAGCTTTCACTTGTTGAAAAACCATAAATCTTGACAAAAAATCGGCAATCTCCCTCTTCAGGTTGTCCCACCAAAAATGTTCCTTCAAATCTCTATACATCTTAGTTCTACCAGGTTGTATAGAGAAATTAAAACTAATATCATCATACAACAATTCCCTTTTTAGATCAATTATTTCATAAACACAAAGTCTCTTCCCAAATTTCAAAATTACATATTTATACATAATTTCTCTAAATCTCCCATCATTAACAACTTTATTATTCTTTTTAAACTCTACATCATTTGTTTGAGAGATCTTAATCCGTTCTAGTAACGATGGTCTGGAAACAATTTGAAAAAGAATTTATGTTTTACATTCCACAGTTTTTCCATTTCCATATTCACTAGATCCATGAAAATATGATCACTTTCAATTCTCATCTTGTTCAAAACTCAATGATCCATTCTGCTCAAATAATATTCCACCTTATTTTCCTTTCTTGAGTTGTAGTGTATCGTCCAATCATAATCTTAGAGTAGTTCAAGACATCTCATTTGCCTCATGTTGATTTCTTTATATGGGAAAATATACTTCGAACTCTTGTGATCAGTATAAATATCACATTTTTCACCATATAGATATTGTCTTCATCTCTTCAATGAAAAGATTACAGCTACTAACTCAGGATCATGAGTAGGATAGTTTTTCTTATGAATGATTTTCTATTGTGATGCATAGGCAATAACCCTATCATTCTACATAAGGACACAACCAAGTCCTCTATTTTAAGCATCACTATAAATAAAAAACCCATTATTCCCCGATGGTAGAGTCATGATAGCATAATTGACTAATCTTCTCTTCAGTTCTTCAAAACATTTCTCACAATCTTTTGTCCAAACAAATTTAACCTCTTTTCATGGAATATTTTTTAATGGGTTATCCAACCGGGGAATATTCTGGATGAAATGTCAATAATAACCTACTAAACCAATAAAAATGCGTACCTCAGTTATATTCATTGGTTCTGGCCATTCTTTGTTTTCCCTTGTCATGGAAGGATCAATAGAGATTCCATCATTAGAGATTACATGGCCATAAAAATAAATCTCTTGAAGCCAAAATTCACACTTGCTAAACATCCCATATAGTTCATGTCTTCTCAGAGTTATCAGGATATTGCACAATTGATTTCCATTATCTTAGTAGCATTTGGAGTATACCAAGATGTCATCAATAAATAACAATAAAAATACATCAAAATATATATTGAAATCATTGTTCATTAGATCCATGAAAACAGAGAGTGCATTAGTCAGCCCAAAAGGCATTACGGTAAACTTGTAATGCTTGTACCTGGTTCAAGATGCTATTTTTAGAAAGTGATCCTTCTTCAAACACAACTGATGATATCCAGATCGAAGGTCAACCTTTGAAAAGTTTTGAGATCCATGATTTTTTTCGAATAAATCATTAATGTGAGGTAGGCGATATTTTTTACTTTATTGATATAGCTTTGATCTCCCTGTAGTCAATGCACAACCTCATAGATCCATCTTTCTTATTAACAAAATTAACAGGGGCTCCCCATAGAGAAACACTAGGGTGAATAAATCTCTTATTACTCTATTCCTCTAGTTGTTTATTTAGTTCCACTAATTCAATAGTGGAAATTCCATAAGGGGTATTCAATATGGGCCTCGAACTAGGAATTAGGTCAATAGAAAACTCAATTTCTCTTTCTAGAGGATTTCCTCGTAAATCCTCTGGAAAAACATCAACATATTCTTTCACAATAGGTACATCCTTAATTTGAATAGTCCTTTCCACACCCAAAGTTTTTTCATTATCTTCCTCCACAATAATTGAATTTATTTGAGCTACTAAGGGTGGATATAGATAAGAATTAGTTGGTGATGATTCTGCTCTAAAGATAAGGCGTTCCTTATCATCGTCATAAAAAATAGTAACCTCCTTCCTCTTACAATAAATTTTTTCATCATGGTCCGAAATAAAATTCATACCAAGGATTGTATCAAATTCAATCATGGTTATGATGATGAGATTAGATGATAAAGAACATTCATATGCTCTAATGGGAACAGATTCACAAAACATTGTTGCGATGATCCTTCCCTTAAGAGTTTTAACTGTTAAATCTTTTGTTAAATAAAATTATAAATATCTAATTTTCATAGCAACTAGGAAGATATGAAAGAATGTGATGATCTAGAATCAAATAAAGAATTTTCTAAACATGAGTAAACAATTAAATTACCTGCCACCATGTCTTTCGGAGCTTCTACCTCAGAAGTAGTGATATCATAAGCATGGACTTGATCCCTTGGCCTTTTCTGAGTTAAGATCCCCTGATGCTTAGGACATTCATTTTCATAATGTCCCATCTCCATGCAATTGTAGCATTGAACATCAGTAGATTCTTTCTTCCCTTGCAATCACGATCTTGGTGTCCTTTTTCACCACACTAGTAACAAACTCACATTCCCTTCAGGAAAGTACAAGGGTGTTTCTTCCCACATTTACTACATGATGGGTAATAAAATTTTCCATAATTCCCCTTATTTATATTTCCAGAGTGATCAATAGATCTATTCCTCTCTTGCATTGCTTTAATTTCGTAAGACATAGAGAAATCTTTTGATGTCTTGATAGCACATGAAAAAATATCTTCGTACGACGATAAGGAATGTGAGACTAATGCTCGATGTAGAAATGGTTTTAACCCATAAAATAAATGATCAATATAACTTATTGGGTTATGTATATAATATGTAGCATGCCATGATAGCCTTGTAAAGTTAGACTCATACTTTGCAACATTCTCATCCTCCCTTTTCCTCAGGCTCAGAAATTTCCTTTCCATAACTGTTTGATGGTCATGGGGAAAGTATTATCCTACAAAAATTTCTTTAAACTCCCTCCATTCCATATTTGATACTTCATCATCATCCTTCGTGTTTTTAATCAATGAAAACCATTGATCAGCATCTCCAGTGAGGTGAAAAACTTCCATAACAACTTTTTCCCTTTCACTACTCCCCAAATCCTAAAATATTTTCTATAGAGAACGTATCCATTTCTCATCTACCAATGGATTTGTATTCCCATTTAATGTTAGTGGTTGTGGCCTCATGAATCAATCTATAATTGATCCTCCATGCTACAGATCATGGTGTTTCATATTGGTAATGTTATTATTCATAACCTGAGTGAGTTGTCCTAGTATGCTGATTAGCTAATCAGCACCAGCTGCATCACCAGCTCCACTATAATTATCATGAGAAGGAGGTAAATCCCTATATGGAGTGTGTGCTTTGATATGGTTTCCATTCCTTCCACTAGGCAACATTTCTATACAATGGAATACTCTAGATTATTTTTTGAATCACAATAAAAAATCCAAACTTGTGAAACACATAACATAAATTGAATACTTTATGCATTTAATCCATAATCATAAAAAAATCATTGAGGAAGTATTTACTCATAAACCCTTAATAATGGTTTGTAAAGAAAATGAGAATTATCCTAAGAATATCCCCTGGGAGTGTCGTAACCAAGAGTACAACATGTCCCGGTGTCGTGCACCAGTTCACATTCGAGTCTAGCTCAAAGCTGCATTTTCGGGTTTTACCACTAGGTGCATTTGTGCTAGAGCCACCTCTACCTGCTCGTATCCAGATAGGGATGTATTTCACATAAAACTCAAAAAATCTCTACAATACCAAAATTATAGAATGTTATTATATAATAATCCTCAATGTCCAACATATATCTATGTGCTCTAATCATAGTTTATATAAATCTCACTCCGAAGGTTTGTAATAAAATTTCTCTGATACCAACTGTAATTCCCCGACCCTAGTTATTTAGAGTTGCTACATTATTACATTACATTGGCATGATCACAGAAGATTAAATATCAAAATATCGATTAGTTTAATATCCTAAGAAACACTAGATACATCCATAAGTATTACATTACATGATAATGTGGAAAACTACACCAACATAGTCTACATATTCCACACTCATATTTGATTAGACAATCCCTTCAGTTTAGTTATAAACTACATCTACACATCCTGGGAAAAATAAAATATTGAAAGAGGTCAGCTCTGATATTCAGAAAGGATAACAATATAGCATAAACTTTCATAAATAAGAATAAAAATTTTAAGTAATGTGTAACTAAAAGAAAAGCCTTTGAAATAGGAACATCAGCATAATTTGGAAAAGATAAAATGAAATAATGCAACTTACTTATTCACATGGATATTCTACTAGTTTAATAATCACATGCAATATCAATAACCAATTTAATAATTAAGGAAGGAATACTTCCAGACTAACATTACCACATAGTCAAGGCCTTGTGACAAGACTACAAATATGATTTTGTCACGGCCTTGTTCCAAGACATTAGTTTGTCTCATGATACCTACCGATGCATCAAGGAGTTATAGCATGCTCCATCCATCACCTACTAAGTCTAATGCATTCCTCATATTAACAGGTTTAAACATATCATAATCATTCGTATTAAAACTAGCATACAAAATGTCAATACTATATACATCACCCATGAATGGTATAAAAATAACACATACACAGTCAAACATATCACAAAACATTCAATACAATATGGAAGTTTTTTATCATAATAAATAGACTCCAAATAAGCTCAAAATCCATCAATAGATGTTGACATAGATGAAATCAGAACTATTTGAGAGAAATATCTCTTTTTTGAATTCATTTAAAAGTCACACAATTATAAAATAAGAAATTTTCTTTTTAAATAATCTTATAATCTTGTAAGGGAAGCTTCGATGATATTATAACGGAGGAAAATTTTTTCACCTGTGGTATAAGTTAAAAAATCTATTCTTATCTTTATTTTGTTAAAATGGTTAAAAAGGACCTTGTTTTGAAAACTACAGAAATATTCATTTATAAACATGTTTTAAAAATTCAAACAAGGGTTTAAATGACATTAACCAATAGTATATAAAATAGAAATAATGTATTGAAATACATTTGTAGGAAACATGTATGTGGATGATAAAGATATCCTAGTAGATAATTACATATAAAAAACCTTGGATAATGAAGAAATTTTGAAATAAACCCTTACCTTGTACTTTTTCTTGGTCGAGGGTAGGTTAACCTCTTCTTCCCCAGGTTCTTCATTTTGATTTGATCAAAAGGACTCTTTAGGATGGCTTTCTGACTAAATTTGGGCATCTAGTATGAAGGGAGGATAGTTGAGAGGGTATTTGAGTAGGGTTTGGATGACCCAAATGGCATTTAATGTGATAATTAGAGAGATGGGTGAGTGCCCTTTTATAAGAGGGGTGAGGGGAACCTTAGGAAAAACGTAAAATATTATTTCATAATAAATTCATATTCATTTTCGAATAGCAAAAAACTGATTTATTTCGAGGCTAAGGTGGGGATGGGTTTCAATACACTCAACCAATAGGTTTTAGACAGGTTTCGGTCACTATATTAACCTTATATTTTAGATTTAACTCTTAGTTAATTAGTTTGACATTTACCATGTCTCTTTTTATTTTTATATTATTTGGTAAATAAAAAAAATATAAACTCCCAAGAGAACCCCAAGTGGTTCAATAATGACATACCTATCATCATATAAGTTCTTTTTCCGAACATGATATTTTTAGGAATATTATATCAATTAATAATATAATATTTGTTATAAAAACGCTTTTATGTCAATTTTGATACTATTTAATAATTGATTTTTGTTAGAGTCATAAAAACATTATTAATTCAAAATAAATTAATTTAATAAATACTAACATTCCATAGTAACGTAGAAAATTCTTTTATGGTATCAAAATATCAAAATTATATTTAGTTTAAAATTTATTATACCAATTATTTGATTCCTTCATTAGTAAAGAAAATATTGTATCATTATTGTGTCATAAATAAATTTAATTATTCAATCTCTAAATATTATAAATAAAATAAAATTATGTAGGAAATATTTTTAGATTTCTAATGAAAATTTATAGTCTAATTTTTCAATTATAAAACCTCATATAAAAATTGTTTTACTAAAAGATATTTTCTTTTGTTATTTTTATCTCTACTTTAAATTGCTTATTATATAATGTCATTATCACTTCTATGTGGCACCATGGGGTCCCAAAATAGACCCAAAGATGCCCATGGTTGGACAAGTATCATAAAATAGGGTAAGGACACGTTTTATGGTAATTTAATATTATTATAATATTATTCTTTTACCCTAATTTACCGAATTTACCCTTTAACCATGGTAAATAAAATATTAACCAAAGTAATTATTCAAAATGTCTAAAAATAAAATTTACCTATGTACACAATTTAAACCTCTAGATTCTAAATATGCAGTCCGTTTTCTAAATTTAAAACACAAAAATGGTAGAAATTAATTTAAAATTAATTTCCTTTGTCAAAACAAAAACAGTGTTTTTAACATATAATAACTACCAAAACATTGACACTTTCTTATATCCAGTTTAAATGTGGAATTATGTACAATGACCAATATTGGATGAAATGGTAAAAATATAATCTAATTAACTTTAAAACCACTAAAATACATAATTTATCACTATTAGTCATTTCGATTATTGATGTTGTTTTTAATTAAAATTTATTAATTTTCACTATTAATCAAAATATGAATTTTATAAAAAAATGTTCCAAAAATTCACCTTATTATAATATCTATATTTTGAATCCAAAAATGAAGTCCAATTAAAATAATTAAATTTATATAATTTCCAAAATATTATATTACTATTCACAATGGCTACATTGATTGGTTATGGTGTGTGTTAGAACCTCAAAGTTGCATATAACACACATTACTACATTATTCAAAGAGAATCATACCGTAGAATCTTGGGATGTTATAGCTAATGATAGTGAGACATAATGTAAAATGTGAAAGGATTTTGGTATTATATAATAGGATGAGGTATACATGTTACTGTCTTAGGGTTTAAGTGAAATAATCAATGTGTTTTGGTATTTGGATTCATGAATTACGTTATAATAATAGTGAAATATATAAGGATTGTTTAATTTATTTATTTCACTAATGATTTACAAGAATTTGAAAACTGGTTCTTATAGACTATAAATGTGATTTAATTGAAAATGATATTTTTTTAAACACATAATTAATTGTAGGATAACCCTTAATATGTGCATGATGTTTGGATAATGATATAAAGTGGTGTTTGATTATAAATGGGGTAGTATTGATGATTTCAGAACTGATAATATGAAATGATACTTTATTTAATAATTTTTATAGTTTATAATTATTTATTAATTTTTTTATAAGGAAAAAAGTTCATATTGTAATACATACATGTTGTAAGAAGGTTTTATGGTGATTCTGGTTACTAACATGCTTTAAGAGAATACTTGATGAAGGTATTCAAATGTTTGGAATGTGACAACTAAGAGCATCCTTATTATATATATGGTACAAATGTTATGATGATTTAGTGTAGTATATTATAATGTGTTGGACCTCTAGATTTTAGAATGGTTATATGGTTGACCATTTATGGAATGTTTTAAGTTAACCTTCAGATGTGTTTTTAGAGATTATTGTATTACATCTCAATAAGGTGTTTTAATCATATAGGATAACATGTTATATCATTTTTGTTGTGATAAAGTAAGTTGTAATGTATAATCATTATATTTATGGATCTCATGATATTCTACTGCATTAAGAATGGAAAATTCACCATCCATTACTGAAAAAATAGAATATGTAGAAATAGATAAATGAATGAAAAGGAATGATATTGTTTGAAATCATGTATGTATAACTTATCATAAAAATTATTCAAAATTTTATTGAAAATAAATGTTTTCCTATTATTATCATTTTTGATGATATCATTAAATATTTTAAGCCTCTTTAGGTTCTCTTTGTGATTATTTATCAATATATAGGCTATGATCTCTGTCAGTCTCTTTCATAACTTAACAGTTTGATATATGTTCTGTGTCAATGTTTTCACTTGATACTTTTGTTGTCCGATTTGGAAACCTAGTTATGTGTTACTCTAAGTAACTCATATGTTTCAAAATTTTATTTTTAATATTATGTTTTAGTATTCATTTTTAGGATGTGGGTTTTTGCGAAGTAAACATAAAAGTATCAAACCATTGATAACACAGATATGTTTTGACGGTGGAATTTATTTTATGGGAGGAATAATGTGCCACCATGATTTTTTTTGAAATATTTTCTTTTGATTTAATTTAATCTTTTCAATATTTTTCATTTCACACAACACTGAATATAGCTTATGTTATATGAAAGAACTAGTTTATTATTAAATTATATGAAACAATTCATGTTGGACTACATACAATAATAATATTATCTGGTAGTATACATAATACTATGTTTATATGTTGTTACACACAATGTCATAATATTTCAATATCTTCGTTATATGCAAGACTGAGATTTATAAAAAATATATATTATTAAAACCATTTTATGTTATGGAAAAAAATATAACATAGTCATTAAATTATTAGATATTATTAATATTAACTAACTTATGAAAATATACAATTTATGTTCAGAAATAATTTTTAACAATTAGTTAGAAATGAAAATATATTCCAATTAACAATAAAGGATGTATTTTTAATCTCTTTAAGTAATTATACCGTAATAAGTTGAAGAAATTAAATTTTTTTAATGATTTTAATGATATATTTATATATGTTTTTCAATAAAATAATTTTTTTATTTAACTAATAGATTTTATAGACATAAGGTAATAAAACCCAAATTTTACGCATAAAAACATATATTTTTCAACTGGGTGATGTTATCTCCATTTCATTGAGAACCCATTTAAAAGATATTTTTTCATTATTATAAATTAAATTAAAAAAATACACTTATTATTTGAAATAGGGATATCCAAATATAATATGGTTAATTTTTTACGATAATTTTCTTGTTTTCATGAATAGTGAAATTGCTGATTTTTATTTGATATTTTTTCATCAAATTTATTTTTATTTTGAAGATATCCTATTTAATGGTTTAATGTAAAAATAGACTATTTTTTTCATTTAATGAAATATTGTTCATTGAAATGCATTTTAAATTGAATTTAGATATAAAAATGTATCAATCTTTTGCACTTTCAAATATTTAAAACTCATTTTTATATTTCATCAATAGGGTTAATTATAAATTAATTATAAAAACATATGTATTTTAAATTATGAAAAATGGATTATATATTTTGAATAAATTGGTCGACATTATGTAATTATTTTGTAGATTTCAAAATTGTAACTTCAATAATTTTTTATTTACACCATTAGGGGTAGATTATGTAATTAAGATGAAATATAATAGTATAATAATAATAAAATTGCACAATAGATGTCCATATGTTATTTTATGAGTTGGTATTGACCAAAATAATACTTGGTAAGATATTATAACATCTTCAATCCTCTTTGGTTAGAATATAACATTTAACATATCTTATTTGAAAAAAAAGATAAGGATACCATACTCATATCATAATAAATTTACCATTTTTAATATAAAGCTATATTGAAGATAAATAAAAATATAAATGGTTATTTTAATGATAAAATTTATTATATTTATCATAATAATTTATTTTTAATTTTTATTGATTAAATAATTTCGTTAATAAATTATATATTTATTGTGAAATAATTGTTTAATTAATGGAAATATAATATAAATGATATTAATAATATTGAAACAAAACCAATTAGATATAATTAATGACATACAAAAATTTTATGGATGAATTTAAATTGTCAGTGATGAGTTGATATAAATGTTTAGAATATATAATTTTATTATGATATTTATAAATAATAATAATGAATAGTGTAATAATTGATAGTAATGATATTTTATGAAAATAATATTTTAATAAATTAGATAAAAGTAATAAAATAATATATAAAGACAATTAGAATAAATAATGATCTAAAAAAGGTAAATTGTATGGTTTAATGGACTCTTTTTATGTTAAAATATTTACATTTTATTAATGAATATATAGTTGAGGTAGTTAAAATTATAATAGGTTAAGAATAATGTAATAAAAAATATAAGGATTTATTTTACCTCATAACATGTCTAAAAGTTATTTTTTTGCGATAATTTAGAATCATAATCATCTTATAATTAATATAACCTAATATTGGTAAATTTATAATTGATATTTAGTTTATATTAATTTAATATTTTGCGATTTTAAAAATTACCTCTCACCACAATTACAAAAGGAATCCCCCTCCCTCATAACATTTTATAAAATTTATATTACTAGATTGACCTAAATATTTTAATTTATTTTATAAACTTAACTATCAACAGTATAAAGGTGTTGGTATTCCCATATTACCAACTCTATTATCATTTCATGGAAATCTACAAGAGCATTTTAGAAGATAAGGTAATCGCTCTAACTAATCACTCTATTTTTCTAATATTATATACCACATCTAAATATATGATTAAAATAATAAATTAAATTAACTTCCATCTTAAATATTCTTAAATATTCTTATTATTATGAATACACTATTTACATCCCATTTCCCATCGAACAAGAAGTGAATGTATCAGTCGTGCGTACATATGACTTACTATCTCTACATAGCGATATAATTAATCTTCCATCACCATATTTTATGAGTTTAAATTATTCTATGTGTAATGTTTACATATTATATTTATAAAATTATTATATTTATTGAATCATAATATCATATATATATTTTTACCACCGAATATTTTGTGGAATGATGACATAGCTCTGCGTACATAAAACTAACCAACTCCACGATGCGATGTGATTTGTTTTTCATATTTATTTCACATGGGTGGTAATAATATTGAATTTTATGAATATATATGATTAATATAAAAAAAATTCTTCACTTATTATATATCTTATGGTTTTCTTTATTTAAATTTTAAAATAAAATGAATGCAGCGTTCATGCGTACGTATGACTTATTGTCTCCATGGAAGGTGTATTTCATTTAGTATTTCCTTTTATTATATATAAAAATAAATACATATATAAGGAATATATGATATATTTTTATAATGGTTTTCATTATTGAGATAATTATATCATGATTCAATTATGAGGACCAAGAAAAAAAATTCCAAACATGTACACAAAATGAAGAGATTATTACCCAGAACATAAATCAAACATGTAACTGTGAATAATTGGATAATATAATGTCTAAAGTAAGTAAAATATGGTATTATATATTTGAATATGGTTCTATAATATATTTATAATATATTTATATATATTATATTGGATGTTTAGATGAGTAAGATGAGAGCCCAGACATAAAGAATGGGAATTTCATCTCACTTTTTATTTATGGGAGATACACACAATATCCACCACTCCTTTTGTGTACTTTATATACTGGAATATGACATGTAGAATAATTAATTTACTTAATTTAATTATATTATAATCATTAAGGTATTTTACTCTTTTATGGGGTTCATGAAGGTAATGTTACTCAAGTAGTGAGGGGATTATATCTCAGTTCTATATATGTGGCACATGAGCCTCAGCCCAGTTGATGAGGACTCCTTCTGTGCATCCATGAGACCAGGGATCAAATCCAGGTGGGGGATAATTTACAGGTACTGTAGCAGTACTGTAGCTGAAACTGTTGCAGGTACTGTAGCAGGAACTGTGCAGAACTGTAGCATGTACTGGAGGAGAACTGTGGAAGGCATTGTTTGGCACTGTAACAGCCAGGAATATGCCCCCATTTGGGCCTTTATGCCACTTATTTGGTCCCCGAGTTCTTTAAGGCCTTTGAGCCACCTAGACATTTAGGTCAGTAGGGCCTTCGGGCCACCTGAATGCCATTGGGCCACCTTATGTGCAGATGCAAACCAGCAACCTATAAGGAACAAACAACAGAAGAAGGAGGATCATGGAGATTTTACTATTAAAGAAACTAAACAGAATGTAAGAATGAGAGGGTATGGAACCTGCCATTGGGATAAGCCTATACATGCATGGGAAAGCCTACTCGAACAGTCATGTGAAGGTGGAGAGCTGATATCACAATGAAGATGCTGGGGAGGAGCAGTTCCATGTAGTTAGTTTGGGTTGCATGTAATGTTTGAATCCTACGGGAAATGAATTCCAATAAGGTCTATGGGACATGTAATACTTATGCCTACCATCCTTTTAAGGGTTCCACCTCACCCCTTGAAAGGTGGATTATCAAAAATCAATAAAAAATGAAGGGCTTCGGGCCATTGGAGAGTTCTATATATATGAGACAAATGCCTTATAAACTACTTGTTTCTTATAAATATAGTATATAATTATAATGAATGTATTTTAAGATTCAAATAAGGAATATTATGGTACTTTAATATATATATATGTATATTTATATCATGGGGAATACGATTCTACATATTATAATGTGATGGGTATTTATTTTACAATGTCATTAATATTTGGGATTGTTTCATTTTATGTATATGTTCGGTATTACTTATCATCCATGTCCATGTATTATAATTTTTTTTTAAAAATATTTTTAATATTTTACTATAGATATTTAATGTCATTTATACCTATTTTTTAATTTTTAATACACGTTTACAAAGGAATATTTTGGGCATTTTCCAATTGAGGTTCTTGTTGAATTTTTACAAAAAGTATGAAATGAATTTTTATTAAATAATATGTAATGAAATTAATTTTCCTTCTCCATTATTGAATTATGATTTCATGATTCCTTTAAAATAATCTAGGGATATTTTTGAAGAATGTATTTTCTTTTTAAAATGAAATTATTTTTATGAAAAGATATCTTTTTAAAGAGGAAATTATATTTTCCTCATGAATTTTTTAAGTGATATCTCAAAATTATTTTACATCATAGATAACATTATGTGATGTTACGTATGTTTTACTAGAGAAAAGATAAAATAATAGAATTTTTATTATCTCATAGAGTGATATATATTTATGATGAAATGATATTTATTAAAACCGTTTCTTTTGATGTGTTATATTATGATTGATTGATATGTATGAAATATATTTAATTCCATGGGTTCTGATATGATGAATTATTTATGTTTTTGTGTCATACATATGTATGGTTTTCATTATTTAATAGGTGGGAACGATATCTCAACCCAATCCATTAGTTAATGATAAATATTTTATGATCACAAAAGGGTACACATAGGTCATCCTAAGAGCACAAAAAAGGGAACCTGAGAGTTCATCCTAGGCCTACAATAAAAGGGTACACCGGATGTCAACCTATGCCATCACAAAAAGTGTATACATAAGGTCATACTAAGAAACAACATGGTTTCATGGGAGGTCATATTAAGCCTGATATTAGATGGTACAGGAGATTAAAACCCAGGCCTAATGTAGGTACACATGTGATTTCCCCAATCCAATCATACTATCAATATCATGGCTGCAATTATTGACATAATATATTATAATATTAAGTTTATGACACAATTTACATCTCATGGTCCATTTTAAAACACTATTGGATCAAGTTTTTTGATTTTATTATGATTTATTTCTTATTATATACAAATATTTATTCTTTCACTCAGGCATATGATCTTTGATATGTAGGTTATGACCTTCAAATATTATTCTAATGACTTCATACCTTTATACTAATGTTATGATTATGTTCCAACAATGTTTACCCATACTGATCATCTGATCTCAATAATTTTTAATTTTTTACTTTCCATAGGTGATAATAAAAACGCTTAATTAGTGTTAAAAAATGTAAGACCTTATGGGATATGTTGAAGATCATTCACCAAATTAGATGAATGTTTTTTGTGTTTTAAAAGAAACTTAACTATTACAGTCATCTATCATGTGATTTTTGTAAAGGAATTAATATCCATATAAAAAGATATATTATTCATGTTATAAAATCCAAGATCATTATAATATTTTTCAATAAATATTTACCCTAAACCCTTCATCTTATGATGGGAAAACTATTCCACAAGCTGGATAAAAATAAGATGACTCTATCAGGGCATGGGAGGAAAATATTAATAAGATTTCAGGATACACCTTTGGATTTTTTTATAAACACTTATGTAATGATGGATCACATCCTCAGATGAATAAATATGAATCTATGAATATAATTGGTGATTAGAGAATTTCATATCTATCTGGTCATTGGTAGTTGTTCCCTTAGTGTTGAAATGGTGGTAAGTAACTATCAGTTATCTTATGGGATTGAGGAAAAAGAGGAAATTGATTTCAATATAGTAGGATCATCAGATAAATCCCATGGTGGAAATAAAAATGAACATCCCACATGTCAAAATTGTGGGAAGAATAATCATGGGATTTGTCTAATGGAAACCAATAAATTCATCATTTGAATATGAATGTGGAATCTAGATAAATGATATGAAGGAATATGAATAATCCCCATAGTATAGAGGAAGAATAAAAATATTATCAACACTCTAACTATAGTGAATTGTTTCAACTATAATAAACATGGTTATTACACAGACCATTTCTGTACGACAAGGTTTATTGGTGTAAATCAACAAATAACTACCTCTAAGTAAAGCAGAGAATATATTATCACTGCACTTTAGTTGGATCTCAACAAGGATGTGGTGATTTGGATGCTTTTTATTAATTAAAGAATAGTAAACATACTATGTGATTCTAGTTATACACTTTCTTTCACATGTTTCAATTTTTTGATATATTCAAACACTGCCTCAAAATATAGAGGATGATTTATCTATGAGAATATAAAATGGGAACTTATTTCCACCAAGTATATAACTTCTTCATAGTAATTTTTTTGGATTTAACGTCCCAAAATTTCTTGTATTAATTCCATTGGGGGAGTTTTATGTTATACTGTTCATAGATATGATATGTTTATACAAAACCAACATCGATTCTTAAGAGAGGGATATCCCTCTTCAAATTATGAGGCATCCTCCAATTCATAAATAGTTTATGGAGGAGAATGAATATCCATCAGAATAATTTTATCACATGAATATATTATTTCCGAACGAGAAAGAATATCTTACCCAAATGATTGAGAAAAGGAGAGGATTATTCATGAGGACAAAACCATTATGAGGGACAACATAGATGTGTTGCCTGAAAAATTTAACAGTGTTACTTTTTACCAAGAGGTTGAGTTCTCAGTTGAACATATTCCTGGATCTTTTCCTATATCAAATCCATTGTATAGAATTTCTATTGTTAAGGTGGAATAAATAATGAAGTGGATGCAAGAAAACCTGTACAAGGGTTTTATACACTTTATTTATTCATAGTGTGGTGCATCGATCCTCTTCATCATAATGAATGATCGAACAATGGACCTCTACATGGATTATCATGAGATTAATAAAATCATGATAAATAAAAATTATTATCTACCCAAATAGTTCATTTTACAGATAAAATACATGGGGCCATGTATTTATCTATGGTTATCCTTCGACATTGATATTTTTAATTAATTGTGAGGATGGAAGATATCCCCAATACATTCTTTTGAATGAGTTGTGAACACTATGATTTCAATGTGATGGCCATTATAATCTCTAATTCTACTTATATTTAAATGGATTTAATGAATATTGTATTTATATATTACCTAGACAAATTTTTGGTAGTCTATAGGGATGATGTTTTGATACAATTTAAGAGAATGGAGGAACACATGAAGTATTTGAATATGTTGTTGAAGACATTGTGAAGGGATAAAATATATGAAAACTGATGTAAATGTTATTTTAAGATGGTTGATATATCATTTTTGGTTAATTTTATAATGAGAAATGAAATATATTTGGACACGTACAAGACAATGTGACTTCAAGAGTGGCCTAGGACAACAACTATAACAGATATTTATAGTTTTCATGGTCTAAAGGGGTATTACCGATGATTATTGAAAAATTCCTATGATTTTCAAATGAAATAAAATATATTACCTAGAAGGGAGTTAAGGTTATTTGGAATAGTGAATATGAAAACTTCATCAAAGAGTTCAAAAAGTGTCTTTTCACATCACCTAATCTCATACTACCGACAAGTAGGAAACTCTTTGTCGGTACAATGATTCTTCAAATAAGGTATTAGGATGTTTTTTAATGAAAAATTTTAATGTAATAACTTAGGTCTCTGGGATGTTGGATATTTTTGAAAAAAATATCTCAACCCATGATCTTGAGTTCGAAGCTGTGATGTGTTGGTTGAAAATATAGAAGAATCATCTATATCGGGAGAGGTGTGAGATATATACTAACAAGATGAGACTAAAATATACATTCACATGGAAGGAGATTAATATGATCCAATTAAGATGGTTAGATATCATTAAGTATTATTACTACTCAATCAACTACTATCATAGTAATGAAAATATGGTGGATGATGATCTATGATGAAAGTATCCTACAAATTTGTCCATTATTAGAATTTGTGTGAATTGAATCATCTTTCTCCTTTAATGATGAAAATGCAAATTGTTAAGGAAGAAAAATCATCAATACCTTCTCAAAATATTTCTTAACCATCCCTTTGGGAGAAAATAATGGATTCTCAATGAAATGAAGTAAAAATATTAAAAAAAGTTAGTAACAATTAGAAATGTGAAATACTCAAGGATTAAAATGGACGAGGAAGGAGTCATGTGATTAATTCCATTAATATCTGGAAAATCCAATCCAAATATAAAAAATGATATTACAAATGAAAGACATAGGTCATCCTTGACTATTTACACAAGGAGAAAAATGATGTATCGAGATCTCTGAGATCACTATTGGATTGGAACTAAGAAAGAGATAATGGAATATACCACAAAGTGATTGGTATTTCTACAAGTATAGGAGGAAAAAAATTTCTAACAAGATTATGAAGAAATTACCCCTACCAACATGGAAATGGGAAAAAATCACCATTGAATTTTCCAGTAGACATCCAAATACATCTAGAAAAAAAATTCTATATGGGTTATTATGGATACTCTTATAATGCCGTCAACATTATTAAAATTCATGAGGACTTATCACTAGATCAACTAGCACAGATATACATCAAGGATATATGAATGATTCATGAAGTTACACTATTGATTATATCCGATAATGATTTGGTATTTTCCTATAAGTTAGGGAAGAGTCTCAAACATGGTCAAACACTAAGATGATATTTATTGTTTCATATCATCCAAAAATTTATGGCCAATATGAGTGAACTATTCAGACACTATATTACATTGTAAAATTGTTCTATAAAGACATTAAAGGAGAATGTTACCAACATATATGTATTTCGATGAATTCTTATAACAACTATTTCCACACGAGAATCTGAATAGCTCTTTATAATGCCATTTATGAAATAACATGCATAAAACCTAAATGTTATGATGAATTTCATGAACGTAAGAGACTTGGACCTGAAATGGTCACAAAAATGATGGAGAAGGTGAAAACCATTATGAAGTACATCAAGGTATCCCAAAATCGAAAAAAGAGCTATGTACGTAATCATCATTAATACCTCATGTTTAAGGTTGGAGATATGTTATTACTGCTCACATCTCCATGGAAGAGGATCATTAGATTTGGAATGAAAAGGGAGTTATGTCATAGGTACATTAGCCCTCTATGATTCATGATCATGCCCGAGCTATGGACTATTTAATAACTCTTCCTCCAACCCTTTCTCAAGTACAAGATTTATTCCATATATCCCTTATTAAGATGTATATATTATTCCAAAAGATACAATAAATGTAGAGGAGGAATATTTGAAAAATTATCTATCTTATGAGGAGTAGAGAATGATGATCATGGATTGTCAAGATAAAGTTCTATACAACAAGACCACCCAAGTTGACAAATAACTATTAAAGAACCATATATATGAATATTTGACATGGCAATAAGAGGAAGAAAAGTGGGATATTTATCATCAACTATTTTCCATTTACTAGATGGAAATAAATTTTGAGAGAGAAAATTCATAAGGGGGAAGAGTGTAATGGAAAAAAATACATTAATCAAATATTCCATTCTTATAAATATGAAATATAGTAAAATATAATAAAATCCTATATAGAACACAATAATAAAATCAAAAAAAAATTAATTAAATAATAGAATTATTTAGAAGTTAATGAACTCAAACCAATATAATAATAACATAACCTTTCAAATAGTTATATGACCCTTACAAATAGTAATACATCCTGAAGAATTGGAACTTCAACCATGAATGCAAAAATATAATTTAAGAATCTTATAAATGAAAATGTGATATATTTATATAGTAATATAATCAAATACTTGTTATTAAAATGATAAATTGATTATTGGTATTTTTATAAGTCATTAATATTTAATTAAAATTTTATAATCAATATAACGATTTAATATTAGATTTATTTTCATAAAATAGGTCTTAAATTAATATTTTATTATCATAGTATTATAATATAATTTAATTGGATTTTATTTTATTTTTAATGTTGTTCTTAAATCTGTTATAATTTTAAAATCACAATTTTTAGAATAATTGATGATTTAAATTATAAATTAAACTATTCATATTTAGAAAATTATTTTCAAATAATAGGGTTCCATTTTTGAATTTTTCTTTTTGAAAAATTGGTAAGGTTAATTTCATTTATTTTTCTAAAATATTTGATATTCCTGCTGAATTGAAAAATAATATAATTTATAGTATATGATAAATAAATGAATTACTGAGTCGTGGTTGATGTATTGATATATAAGCACACATGGTTTGAAATCACATGAAAAATTTACTATATTATATCATAATAATAAAAAATATTCATAGAGTTGATCTAAAATAAAAAAATGAATAAAATAATAAAAAACACCCCTCTCATCCACCACAAATAACACCCTCACAACCCCATATCATTACAAGCCAATAACATTAAATTTTGACCAAATTATACCCATTAAACATCCCATGTATATACTCCAAATCCATAATCCATTGTTCTCAAAATAATACCAAACCAAAATCCCTTTAGGAGGTTCTCAAATAGTACAATCCAAGAGGTATAAAACTTTTTATTTTTTATTTAATTTATTTCCAGTTTATTTTATTTTATTTTAATCTCCTCAAATTCCTCAATCCAAGTGACATGATAACTATAAAATCATTTTTATACAGTGACATCTTTTTTTTTAAAATTTTAAACCCCACATTTTTTTCATTCCCCTCCGATTTTATAAAAAATTGGATCATTATAAATGATGTGCTAATTTATTGCATTCAAGGATGATAAGTTTCCAAAATCCATTATGGCATTAAAGGATGACAATAATGATTTTTTATTTTTTTAAACAAATTATAATTCACTATTTATATATTATTTAATGTTTTTGAATCACTATATGTATATATTTTTAATTAATAAAACAAAACTCGTTTGTGATGATGAATAAAATGAAAAAATAATTTAAACTGTTATCCTTAATGTTTTATATATTGGATCATCCCCAAATTGGAAAAACTATAATATAAGACCGTTTAATATTCTTTAGGATTATTAATAACGAATAATTACAATATTTGGAAACTATAATAATATCACATAATATTCTTTACATATGTAAAAGTAGACTGATCATAAAAACCAAGGAATTAATTCCTCATAGAATGATGAAATTGTATATTAAAACATTTCAAAATTTCCACAAATATTCTTAATTTAATTATAATAAATAAATTAAATGTTAAATTTTTTCTTTAATTATATTATTAATTAATCTCGTTTACTTATTTAGGACCTTACGATAATGTGCAGAACACATTCAAACATAAGTTAAGTGATTCTCTCTGGACCTTCATATTTCTTTTGGGTTACACTTTATCTCTCATTACCAAAATGTAATTATTCTTAATTTTTATACAATTCTAATAAATTCTGTTAAGATGTTCAAATATCATTCACCCAAATAATTTTTAATTTTCATTGAGGGGATGTACATGTTTTAAAAAGGATCCCTTATAAAAAAAATTTCATAAGAAGGCCTGATTAAAGGAATCTTCTTGATTTATCATCGATTTTCAAGTTCAATCCATAATATATTTTAAGACACCATCGTTTTTATAAAATTTAACAATTTTTCCGAAAAAAATCATTGTTCGATTTTAATTTTATACAATCAATAATTTCTTTTCCATTTTAACGAATGATTTAAATTTTCTCTTAAACATCACTATTCTGGATTATCTAGTATCTTAAACAAACTGTTTTCTCTTTTTCAATTCTCTTTGAAATTATTTTTCATGATATATACCGATTGTTAAATTTTAATTTCCACTTATTATTTAAATTGAATCATTCATGGGAAAATTTATGATACACCCATTTTATTATGATTTATTTCATTTTTATGATACCCATTTTCTTCATGGGAAACATTTATGATTATGTTAGATTCATTATGTAGAAAACATATTTATAATAATTTTTTGATTGGTTCCCCCAAAATTATCTCCAATGAATTATGAAATGTTTAATCTCCTAACACTTCTTGTTCAATGGTGTTGGGGGGTTTCCATTACTCATGATCCTCCATGTAGAATGGTCTTACTGGTTAACCATGACTCATGCTCCTACATGTGAAATGGTTTTGGTAGTTAGACTTGACTCATGCTTATGTCATATATTATTCTATTACTATATTTATGTGATTTGGTTATTACATGTTCCCATGTTATATTTGTTATTGTTCCTTATTCTTATTCATGTACAATGCCATTTTATTTCATCATGTTATTCTTTCTAACCCAAGTGATATTCTTTATTTATATGACTTTTCCCTTACATGGATTTTTACATCATCCCTTTGTTCATGTATTTCATTGGTTATCCTATGGAGTTCTAAGGGATCAAAAAATGTAACAAGATCATTATAAATATTAAATAAACGATGATTCTTATTTGGGTTTAGTTTTTTTAGTTTTATATACCTAATACTCCAAATACATTGAACCTTTTGATCCATGGTTTTTTTGACAGATATTTTTTCATACAAGCATTTATTAATATGTGTAAAAGGTAAGGGTTTTTTATAAATCCTAAGAATGTTCAAAGATCCAAACATCAGAAACTGTAAATTTACCATGATACAACTATCTCTTTAGAAATATAGGCTCATTTAAAATCATCATCTTCACAAACCAACCTTTCCTAAAAACAATAGTAGGTTCTCACTATATTTTTAGGGTGAATCAACATCAATCTAGATGGATCTCATCAAAATATGTTTTATTTTATGATTTTTAGTATTTCTTATTATTGGATCACCATCTAACTAGTCATCATATATAGTTAATGAGCAACTATATAGGGTATAGTGACCCAATCCATGGGTTTAATGGAGAATTAATGGTGTTATCATATATATAGCATAGTATGTACCCGATCTTTTCATTTCTTCTCATCGATTTCAGGGGTAGCATGATTTTCACGATTCATGAAGTATGTGTCTATATCCTATGGTCCTTTAAATATAATATTTTGGTCCATTATTATAATTTTTTGTTTTGAGATTTAAAATTGTTTATTTTAAATACCTTAGATCAAACATTGATATATGATTTATGTGAAATAATTTTTTAAAACTAGGATTTCATTTTAAATATGATTTTATAAAGATGATTTTTTTTGAAATTACTCCAAAAGGTTTTGAAATAGAATATATTTTCAATAAAAATGTGATTAAAAATTGATTTAGAAAATTATTTATAATTTTTTGTCTTGGAAATGATGTTTTTTTCAATGGAAAATGTTTTATTAAATTATAATTTGGTTTTTTTTGAATAGAATGAAAATATTTGGGCACATCGAGAAGACTATGTGGTATGAGTAAAGGATAAATAGAGAAAAGACGTAATGGAGTTATTTATCAATAGGGATGGTGATCATGATTCCGTAATTTTTAGTGGGTACCCTTTTTGAGAAGTTGATGTTCCAGGACTTCGAACATCACTTATTTTGTCCAATGTCTTTTTTTGTGTACCCCATTTTGTTATGATTATCCAATTTTTGTAGTATGTATAAATTACATGTATCTTATTTTGATTTGATTATTTCCCACATTATATAGAAGTTTATTCAAAAAAAATTAACCATTTTTTCATGACTCATGGATATTTGATATGTTAGGATTATTTTAATTAGAATAACAAATATTTTTGAGAAGATAACCAAACAATGTTTTTTATCTAGGAATTGAGTTCCTTTTTTGGAACTCAGATTTATAAGTTAATTAATTTATCATATATAAATATATTTTGATATTTTTTATGTTATCATATTGATATTTACTTATCACAAATTATATTTTCTATTTAGAGTTTGTATCCATTATCTTGCATGATTGAATTTTGTATTTATTAACTCTTTGTAATACCCCAACCAAAATCTCCAAATCTTATCTATAGTTTAACATAGACATATTCACACCTCCAAATATTCTTGATATTTACAACTAGAATTTAGGGTCCCAATGAAATCAATGCTAATGATATACCTATATTATTAGTAATGAAAATTGAAAATAATGACATGAGATATCATAGTGGAATAAATTAATAGTTATATATAAAAACGAATATAATGTATCTGAATTCATATTGAATAATAAACCAAGGACCCTTAATGTAGTAGGTTAAAATAGATTATGAGTAAGATAAGGGAATTATTAATAGTCCTTGACTTATCTCTAGACTACATGCCTATACTGCTTATGGTCACCATTATCTATCTACTAACTCTTTATTCATAGCCCTTTCACATTTATGTATCCCAAATTATTATTTCTACATATTAATTGACATTACCATGTACTTTTCCTATATAAAGAATGTTTTAAACATGAAATTAATATTCATAATAATGAAACATGAATAATATTTTATTTCATTATAATATATTGAAGTGCATGAACGAAAATAAAACCACCTACCGAGAGGTGATGCAGTAATAAACAACCAAAAACCATCTGTCATATGTTATTTGTCTTTGTACTAGAAACATTGTTTGAATACATGTCCTGAAACAGTGTCAACCATAAGGTCACCCCATGTACTCCATGATAGTCACAAGGGAAAAATATCATGTTAGGACAAATGAAGTTATTCACCCTCTCAATCATGGTGACACATTCACTCACATGTGATCAAACACAAGGATTGTCTCATGGATATAGATATGGGATCAAAATCAAAAATGGATTCATGTGTCAAATTATTCAATGCCCTCATAACCCCCTGTAAGAATACAATTCCATCCTTCCCAATCATTATTCTCAATCATTTTATCATTTTTCATAAAAATTATTGAAACAAACTCCCTCTAGATACATTGATCCATGATCGGTCCAACATTCACATAAGTATTATGAAAAAAATATATAATATAGGAAATACCACAAATGGAAATACTTCACATCATGGAAAGGCATAATATTTCATATCAATATTTATAAAAAGATTCCAAACATACACACATGTGATCATACTAAAAAAATGAGTCTCACAAGCTATACATAGAAACATGTGAGATCAAACTAAATATTGAGTGAAACAGTGTAGGCACACTATGTCACATCATGATAAAAATTAGATTACTAGCCTCTATGTGTAAAGGAATATTCTACCTTAATAATGATGATGAAAACGTTAAGGATAGTCTGCATCTTCAGCACCTAAAATATGCAGACTCCAACTGAAAAATGTTTCTACACTAAGATATCATTAAAATTAATTCCAATCAAACTTGAAATTATTTTTAAGATGAGGATTAAATGAGAATAAATATATGTGTAGAAAAAACACATACCAAATGGAAATTACTATCAATTATAAACATTATATCTTATTTAAGCATGGTGAACATTCATCCCATTAGAACAGTGATAGGAGAAGTCATATATGGTTAAAAAAATCAGAATCAATGAGAAAAACATACATATTCAATGTTTGACCTTCCAGAAAAGTCATAAAAAGAGTTTCCAAATGAACCAATGTTCTCTATGGAATCAATAAAATTCAACCTGCTTAATGTAATTGAAAATGAATATGGGAAAATTTATTGATAGTGGTATGAATCAATTGAAACCCATATTGAAGACAAAATTTATAATTCACATGTCATTAACGTATGAATTTGTCTATATTTCATGAATAAGTTCTCTATTTTAGAAATTTATGTTTCACCCTAATCATCATAGTTCCCTCTACTCGAGTCTTACCAAGGTATTGGGATTCATGAATAATGAAAAAAAACTCCACATGGGTGTTCCAAGATTTGACCCATTTTTGCAAACCAAATACATTAAAACGTCCATGTAGAGGTTTCACAGGTTGGGGAAATAATATACATAAATGAGAACCCCAACTCTTCATTAGATATGCCAACTATCATCCCCCTTGATCATTTTTCATTTAGAAAAAATAAGGAAAACCATGACTTTTACCATTCCATAGTGTGTATCGTTATAGATAGAAAATCCTCAAAACACACATTGTATCTGATATAAGATACTTAAATCCCACAAGACTTTACCTAGATTTGGATCCACAAAAAACCCCATGGGTGAAGAGTAGAATTAATTTCATTCATATTATAGAAAAAATATTGAGGCTTTACAACATTGTAATAATTAATTAATTATTATTTCTAAAACATTTATTAAATTAATATTAGTAATATTAAATTTAAATAGATGAATAAATTTTATATTTACATGGAATGACTTAAAATTTTGATATAAAATGGATATATATAATTTGAATGGTAATTTTAAAAAATATAATAAATTAAACATAGATAATGTTATAGAGGATTTATTTATTAAATTATAAAGTTGTCATAATATTTAATTTGAAATGTAAAAATTTAAATGCCTTATTAGAGAAATTATAGTATTCCATATATAAAAGAGTTCTAATATTTCATATTATAATGATCCAATCAATATTTATTTTAGGTATTTTTATTTTTTGGATTTATTAAAAGATAAAATTGTAATATAAATTTCTTATTTTTCATTTAATATCATATATTTAATAATATTTCATTCAAAGAATAATTTACAGTATTTAATATTAGAATATATATATATACATATGGTGTTTATATTTAGTTATGATATCCAATATCTATAATATATTACTATATTTTTCATAATTTATAATTTAATTATTTATTAATTTTTCATAAATGTATATCTGAGGTCGATATTTAAGAAATGTTCATTTATTTAATTTTTTTAATAAATAGAAAATTCATATTTTGAATAAATTTATTCTTTACATCAAATTTTTAAACAGTTTTTCAATAATGAAACATGTATTTAAGGAGTTACATGCTTGGTGTAACAATTTAATTGGTTTTCTTATTGCTTAAATTTTATTTCACTTGATTATGATATATATTTAAGATAGTAATTATTGATTATACATTTTATGTATTAAAATTTTGACATAATTAATTTATCTACTGGGTAATAAACTATTCCAAATTAAATTTTTATCATTATATTCATTCGACATAGTGTTTAGGGGCAGTCTATTAAGGTGTTTTTTGGATACATATCACTTATTTATTACTCACATGTGTATTTGAGGTTTTATATGACTATGGTAATTTATTTGAAATGCTTAAATATCATTTAACCATTTCATGTATTTTGATATGTTCTCAATTCTATTTTATTTAATTTTTATTAGTATCCAATGATCTAGGTTATATGAAGTGATCAAATCATTTGGTTATGATAATATTTATTTAGTGGAAGAAATTTTGATTGAAAACAAAATGATTAAAACAATACATTCATTTAGAGGAGATAAAGTAGATAATATGGAATGTTATTAAAACCCCAATATAATACTAATTGTAAGATTGAATTAATATAAAACACTTTTTGAGACTGTAATCATTAATTAATGATGTTTATATTAATGTTTGGGGAAAAAGGTTTATCTGGTATTAGGGAAGTTGGTTAGGGATGAACATAATAGGAATAGTTTTCCATATCTAAGGTAGGATTTCGTTTAAAAAAATTGGAATTTTTTATGATATTATGATTCCATAATAAATGTTGGCCAAATATAAATGATGGATTATGAAAAAATATTTACCTTCTAAACATTCCATGAATAATATTTAATGTGATTGAAAATATGATATACCTATATAGATATGTGATGGAAATAATTCTAAAGTGGTCTAAGGATTATTAAAATTTAGATCATTAACCACATATTATTATATAATATGAAAAGAGGATTATCATTTAAGTGGTTTTATATTTAAAAAAATTCATTTCCAAATTAACAAAAACATGATAATAATATGGTAAAATATTAAATTATTATTATAATGGGTTCACCAACATCAATAATTTTTATAAATATTAGGATGAAATATGTCTGTGTGGGTGGGATTTGATTAAAAAAACTAACACATACAATTATACATATTATGGATAAAGAAAAATCTTCCTTGTAAGCTCAAAATAATTGAAGATCATAAGGAACTAATCATTTAAAATGAAAAAAAATAATTAATTATAAGAGTAATTTTATTCATAAATTAAATTATTGATTTTATTAAAGATTACATAAATAATATATTTCTAAAACAAAGTATGAATAAGGGAAATAATATAAAAGTATCACCATTTGATAAGGGAGTACAAAATTTGTCAATATAATAACCTATGCCTCCCAGATCTATTTCATGAGGGGTTATGAATTAATATACATATAAATTAGTGTAATCCTAGAAACCTAAAAAGAATAAAACAATTCACTATATTGGTATTAAGGATATATAGAAAAATATATTATTTTTAGCTATTTTCACGAAATTATAGTTAAAGACCATGATTTCTGTATTTTTACAAGAACTCAATAATTTTAGAAAATATGTTTTTTTAGGAAAAAACCATTTGAAATAAATACCTCAATTATATAAATATATATATATTTTAAAATATATAAATTTATACAGGGAAATATTGGAAATCAACGCATTAGAATAATGAATGAAAAAGATATCTAAACAGTATGAAAAAATAAATAATTTTGTATCTCATGCTCATTAATTTTCATTATAGATCCTTGATATTTATTTTCTACCATTTTTTATTCTAAAATCCTATAATTGTTAAATATATAATTTTATGTGGACTAACCGTTTTGTTTTTGGAGAAATGGGTTCAATGGAGCTATTTAATACTATAAATAATTCTTCTTTTAAATTGATTTCTTAACACCATTGGGTAGACGACTGACATTGATTTCTAAGATGTCGGCTTATTTTATGGTTACATGCTACCACATTATCCATCGAGAATTAGTTTTCATACTACATGTAGCATAAGGGATACATGAATAGATTGTTCTTCTGTCCAAATCCACTGACAAACCCGTTACACTCAATTGATAAGTCAAGGGACCTCTACCTAATACGGTGATTCTGTCACATTTAAATCATCTGGATGATGAACCTCTAATAGGTATCAAGTTGTAATTGGAAGTCTGATATATAGAAAAAGAACAACATACTAAATTTAATACTTTCCCATTTACAAAAAATATATAACATTGGGATTATTTATAATGGATAAAACACCTCTAATTGAAATGGTAAGAAAAATAAATGGTTTTGTGATCAATAAAATTATCTAAATACAATGCGCATAAAAAACACACATTTATTTTAATAAAAAACACTTCGAATATACCAAATATAAACAAAAATTTATTATCAATAATTCCTCATAAAAATTAAATAGGTCTATAAAATCATTTTAAATAGTTAAGAGAGAATGTAAATAAAAATTTTAAAACATTGAACACAATAAAAGTTCAAATAAATGTATATTTAAAAGTTTTCTATAAGAAATAAATTAAAAAAAAATATTTTTAAAAACATCAATAAAATAAATCATCACCACATTTTATGACTAAAAATAAAAGAAGACATTTTATAACTATTTCTAAATATTTAAGTTTTATATGATTTCAGTAAACAAAAAACAAAAAATATCAAAACCATAAAGTAAAATACATGTACTAGTACTAGAAGTTTCACACCAATCGTGATTATCAAAATGAAAATTTAAATTAGGTTAAATAAATAAAATAATAAATATTTGTTCTTATTTAATTACATATTATTAATTACCCTTTAAGAAAGAAAAAGATATAATTTATTATTTCAAAAAAATGAAGAAGCGTTTTTCATTTTCCATAAAATGGAGAAAAGGGTAGAAAAATTAATGTAGAAATTAATTTTTATGTTTTCATTTAGTGTTAGATAATGATTATGTTAAATAAAAAAAATTAGAATAAAATGAAAAAATAAAAAATATTCCCAATATTGAAATAATGCACAATTCAAAGTGGTTGTCAAGTAGGCATTATGATGTTAAATGCTAGAGTACCATTTGGTTTAATAGATCTCTAAAATATAGAGTTAATTTACCTTAAAATTTAATATAAATTACCATTTATGAATTCTTGTCACATTATAATATCCTGGATTTCATTCCATCACCTGCTATACTAGAGATCCAAAATTATGCCTCGAGGGACAATGACACCCTTTTTGGAGGCCTAACAAAAGTATACTTTTCAAGGTTATGGAATAATATATATTGGATTGTGATGGAATAATTTAAAACCACCATGGAGGATTATATTTAATGGATATTATATTCAACCCTCAATATTCATAGTGCTATGGAAAATATGTAAAAATATGATACCTATAAATGATCAGTTAATAATATGTAGACATCACATTGCATCATCATATTATTTTTTATGGGTTAAGGAGGATGTGAAGCAACTCTTCATGGGATGTGTGTTTTCCTAGGACCTCTTGAATTACACAGATAATATTTTCGATAATAAATTGAATAATCATTGTTGGTTGGAAGACTTCTTCAGTTTTATTACTCAAGATGGGATATGTGATCAGCTCCAACAGGTTCTACTTGTATTAGTGACATATATCATATATTTAATCTTGAGTGTGAGGAATGAATGGGTATTTGATTTTCCAAAACCATTTATTCTTGATGGTGTTCTTGAATTACATAGGGAGGAATATATAGATTATAATGTACATAAAGGATACATGACTAACAAAACCACTGACTGGATCATCCATTGAATGATGGGGGTATAAGAATGACCTAATGATCCTTTTGTTATTTTTTAACTTTTTTTGGTTCCCCCGATCACATCATGGATATAGTTCAATTTCGATGGACCAGCCTTTGGCACACTAAGACCCTGAGGTTGTAGGGGCATGTTCCGATCCAATCATGGATTTTTAATTGTTAGTATTATTATTATTTTAGAATTTGAACTTCTTATTAATTATAGTTATAGGATATGATATTTAAAATCAACAATTTCGGCTGATATAATTAGGACTACTCCTAGATTGTTTCAGACTATGAAATTTCTATTATGGATTTAATGATTAGAATTAGGAATGTTCATTGGAAACTCAAACCACATTTGAATCATTTTACTTATCATGTGAACTGTTTTAATTTCAAATATTCACATGTATATAGATAATAAAATCAATTGGAATACATTTTATTGAAGAGGGAGTTCACATAAACCATATCATGTGGTATTTTTGGATCCCAGATTATTGTACATCAATAGTGGATGTAGACATTCAATGAGTCACCTACTCCCATATATGTAAAAACCAATATAATTCTTGACAATATTTTTTTATTTTATGTAATAAATTGATTTTACCATCTTTGTCAAGATTATTGATTTTTTTGGTAAAATATTAAAACATATATAAAAACAATAATTCAAATAAAAATTAATATTTTTTTCATTATATAGATAATTATTATCAATGAATAATTAGAATATTTATGTGTATAATCCTAATAACATTCATTATTCATTTTAAACTAAGAGTTTGATAAATTTCAACAACTCATTACTAGGGAGAAGATGTGATTAAAAATGCAACCAACTATTTTTCAAATTAATAACTCTAGGGGATTATATAATAGAACTATATCCCATTGTTTTTATCGAGATATGAATTTATTTAATAAAAATATTACCCTCAATTTATATTATAAAACAACATAGAATAATTGATAAATATTTTTATATATTTTAAAAATATTTTAAAAATGAAAAATCTCATAGATTAATAAAAATATAAAAAAAATTAGAATTCATTTGTTAAATAATATGTTTCAAAATCAGTCCATACCCAACTCACAACTAATTAAAAACAGAAAAATATTAAGGAAAATATTTTGTATAAATATTATCCAATTTATGATTGGGGAAAATAAACCAATGAATGATTTCAACTTTTTTGATGTGATGTCCATAAATGTGTTTTATAAGGATAATAAAAGTTATGAGGGACTATGGAATTAGAAAATTTTATATAAATTGTTCTTTATGAAATTATATTTAGTTAAATAGGATACTTGATTATTTTTTTGAGTTTGAAAATGTTGTCTTTGTGTGAAAAAAATTCCAAAGAATCAACTCCATAAACATTACTCATTACATGGTACAATAAATTAATTTAAATATCTAATATAACGTTTTTTAAATCAATAATATAATCAATTTGAAAATGAGAAGCTGAAAAAATTCTTTTTGAATCTATGAAATTTCAAAAATCATTTTCAAAAGATATATTAAATGCATTGTCACATAATTAATTAGTTGATGGTAAATTATGTAAAATGGATTACCAAACTAATGAAATTTAATAATAGGATTTTTCAAAAATTATATAGTACCTAGAGTAATGATTTTAGTCCACCAGTTCTCACAAAAAGTAGTATGTCCCCCAATGATCTATTCATGATGATTGAACATGTAATACATACCACATTTGTGTCCCAACTTCCAAAATTCCATGCAACTTGTAGTTAATTATTATTTTATCTCTATCTATTTATCCTTTAAAAAATATCAATAAAATAGTGATTTTGAAATCCAATTATCTATTTCACATTTTATATCATTAATATTGTTTAGAATCCATACTTTTTTATCAAATGAATTTCCTTATGAATTCCTAAACAATTAATTAGATGAAATATTAATTATCATATTACATGCACATATTGAATTTTTAAAATCATACTTGTGAATGAGATGAGTGGTATTATAAAAAAAATATCAAAATTTAATTTAAGAGCTTCCCCATTATAATGAAATCATTTTGGATGTTTTTTTATTTTTAAAATATAATAAAAAATTAATTTATGAATATAGTTTAGAAAATAAAAATTGGTTTAATTTCATTCACCTTAGGTGAACATGGAAACAAAATACCTAAGATATATAATAAAATGTATTATTTTTCAACCTCAGGTTTTACATTAAATTTCAAATTTAATTCATAATTTTATGTAGAATGTTGATTCTTATTAAGAAATAATTGATTATTTTTAATTTTACATTCATAGATTTTTATAGTATAGCCCAAAGATATATTTCAAAACTCTTCATAATATAAGTAGATTTATGAATATGAAGGTGTAGAGTAATTATACTTCTAAGTAGCAGGATATTTGAGTTCATTTCACTCCTTAACTTCATCCACAAGAAATTTGGTTCTATCATCACCTGATTTATAAGTAGAGAGTGATACCGTACTAAAATTACAAGTTTATACATTAGGAATTTTTTTTATAATTTTATATTTTTGGTAAGGGAATATCTATCTTGATGTGTTCCTTTTGGTAGACATGATTACAAGTAAACACTAGTTCATTTTGTTTACTTACATATAGGCAAGGTGGATGTATTTCTTTTAATTTAATCATTTCTATATCATCTTGGTTATATGTGACATATCAATTTCTACTTTATAAGAATAATCATTTCTTCATTAATTGAATTTTTCTTATTACCAAATATTTTTTTTCTTGTTTTTTTTCTTTCTTCTTTATGGTGATCTCTTATGTCAACAGATGTTTAATAAGTTCATCAATTGGGATTGTAAAAATTAACATTTTTTTCATGAGTGGTTTTTATATTGGGTATCCACAAACATGGGAAAAAAAGTGACATTTTAATAAGTGTTTTTTAGAGAGACCACAACCATTATATTTTATTCCATTTTAAATGTAATTAATGTGACTAGATATATCAGAGGTTATTTCATTTGAACACACATAATAACATTATAAATTTTTCTGATAAATGTAATATCTAGTCCATATAAATTTAATTTTCCCTTTGACAATATCATCTTTATAACACCATAAGATTTTATGAAATCCTTTTTTTGAAATAATTTAATTTTTTTGATATTTTCCTTTTCATGAAACACTGAATAAATTCTATGTTATAAGAAATCACTAATTTTGGTTTGTGTTGCATACAAATAAAGTCAAATTTGTTCTACTCGCAATTGGTAGATTAAATTCTCATCAATTAAAAACATTGATTGGATTGTGTAATACACAATTTAGAGTTCCTTCCACATCTTGCATTACACACAAGACCTATTTTCAAAAAACTAAAATCTTTTATTAATTGTACTAATAAGATATTATTATAATTTTCAATTATAAGATGGTATAGAAATTATGAACATTATCAATTAAATAATAAAATAAATTTTTTATGTATGAATATGAGAATAATTATTTTTTGACCAATTCAGTAGAAATTAATAAAAATACCTTTTGATAATATAGAAAATATTTTACTAAAAAATAAATTTAGGAAATAATAATTGAATTAAAAAAATATATTAATTAAAATAGTATAAATTAATTAATTTCATGATATATATATATTATTCATTAATCTATTTACATTAATTTTTTTTGTTTTTTTGACAAATATAAGAATAAATCTAGTTTTACACATAAAGATATATATATACATTCTAAAAGGTATGTTTACTACATTTTATTTGAATATATTTTAAATATAATTTTTAGAAAAATTATAAATTATTTTAAAAAACATAGATTATTTTTGAAATTTTAATATTCATATTTACTTTAGCCGAGTTTCAATTATTGTTTTGAGATGTTTAATATTTTGATAAATAGACAAAGAAACTAACTTTTAATAAAAAAATTCATTTTTTTTCTAATTTATTTATATAGTTAAATCACATTTTTAATTTGTTTTAAAGTATACTTATATCAATTATAAACTTATTTATAAAATATATGTCATTAGAATTAATTTAACTTTTAAATTGGATATATAAATATATAAATCATTTAATCTAGTTCACTTAACGTATAATTTCATCCCATCTACAAGAATAATATTATATTAATTTCAGCCACATATATTTTTAATTTTTTTTTAAAAGGGTTACATATTTTGAATGATCATAATTTATTATTTCTAGTGAGTTCAACATAGATTTTGAAAAATAAATTAGTGAATATAATTGAAATTAATTACATTAAATAAAGTAAAAAAATTACTATACTTAGTTTTAAAACATTATCTTAAAGGGACATATACCATATACACAAGCCTAAAATATATTTTTAGACATATTTATAGCATATAATCTTTTTTATAGAATATCTACCATTATTGGAGTCACATGATGTAATGGAAACCTCTAAATAGTGTTTACCTTTTTATATTTACAAGAATGATACTCCTCATCCTCTATAAAATAAAACTCATCTCCCTCACCAATTCACATATATATAGACCTTTGTATTGAAAAAATAATTTCCCATAAATCTTCTCAATATAAATAAAAGTATCCTATAGGCCTCACTTTTGGAAAGAAATCCATTTGAAGAATCTATTTGCTGCAACACAAAATAAGTTACCCAAATATGAGGAAACATTCTTCCTCAATCCCTTTTGATTTATTTTATTATCCACCAACTAAATTCGTATTATATTAAGATTATATAATAAAAATTTTATCCTAACAATTATATGATGATTTTATTTTAAGGAATCCTCCTACACCTATACATATTATAATAATATGGGATACACAATCAACATTCATGTGTATGGTGGACTAACACCTTGCAAACCAATGTCAATCGTTCATTCATTACCACCTTTCATGATTGGTAAAAATGATTAAATTCAAATTTTTATATTACATATTTTATATTTTTGATGTATTTATTCTCCTGGAATAACTATTCAAAAAATACTTTTACGATTTTTATTTTTTTTATTATGATAACTTCATTTGTGGACTTGTGGACTACAACCTCCTAAAAGCAATGTGATTCGTTCATGCTTTACATGGAATATATTAAGGATTTATTTCATATAAAAATGTGATATATGTCAAATTATAACACAACTAGAACGATAATATTTGTATATATATAATTTACTATTTGGTCTTTCAATACGACATGAAAATGGAAACAACACTCATTTATAGGTACAACCTACCGTCTCCTTGAATGGTGTATCATATTTTATATTTTTCAATATTTGTATATTTTTATAAATAAAAAAATGATGAATATATATGATATTTAAGTCAATTTTTTAAATTCTAAATACAATGATATCATGATCTATATAAAAGGACCAATAATTATAATTAAAAAAATTTAATGACGAATATAGTGGTTGTTAACAGAAACATAAAATTAACGTGGAATTGATAAAAAATATGTAATATGAAGTGATAAGTGAATAATATATGGTATTAAATAAATAAATATTTTTCTTTATTATATGTATAAAAAATTTATATTTCATATTTATGATGTTTTAACGTGTACAATGAGAGTCATGACATAATGTAAGGGTTTTTCATCACACTTATTTTCTGTGAGATATATTCTATATTCATGATCTATTATTGTTGGGTAGTGTATATATTGACATATGAAATGATATAAAATTAATATTATATATTTCATGTCATTAATATAATAAAATTATGTAATTGTTGAATTTATATCATGATTAAAAATTTACTCAAGTAGTTAGGGGATTTTTTGTCTTCCTTTTTTTATAGATGTCTTATTCCATATTCACTTTTTGATTCATTTGTGTTATGTATTTACAAACCATGAATTAATTCCATTATTATTATACATAACTTTTTTTAATTTTAATATCCATTTTATGACATCCTTTTCAGGTGTAATATGGTTTAAAATTTACCAAATCAGTAAGGTAAATTTGTAACAATTATCCTTCTTTGAGAAAAATTCCCTAATTTTCACTTATGATATTCTAAAAGTTATAAATACTAAACATTGACCTGTAATATCATGAATCCTCTTATTTTCATTATATTTTGATCATTATTTAATTTTTTTATCTATACGGGATTATGATTCAATTTTCCAAATGTGGTAGTAGTTTATTGTTATAATCCCATATTTTATCAGAACTTTTAATGATTATGCTACCATTAATGAAATTTTATGATCTATATCACATGAAATATCATTAATTCTATTCTAAATTATTTATTCATGATATAATCATGTAATGGTTTCATTATTTCTCATTTTTCATCATATTATAATTAATGAATCATTTAAAAAAAATTTGACTATATCTCTCACTTCGGTAAAAAATATGTATTCTATCAAAATTTAATTTTCAAAAAATGTTTTTTAAATGTTATAAATGAATATATAATAACATTTTTACAGAAAATAATTTTATTTATGTTTCAAATAGACATTTAAAAGTTTTTAAATGATTTATTTACATCTATTCAAGGTTATTTTTAGCTGAATTTATTTTCATAATGTTTTATTTAAAAATATCACATAAGAATGGATATTTTAATAAATAAATGTTTTAGATTAATATTAATTAATTATTTTAACATTTTTTCAAAGTGTTTTTCAATGAATATTTGTTTTGAAAATGATATATGTTTTAAAAAGTGAATTTTCATAGAAAGATTATGTTTCAAATGATCTTTAAAATTCTATCTCCATCAAAGATGATGCCATTTTATATGGTTTATAATTTACTATGAATATGATCTGTAGGTACCACTCATATTTGTTCCCTAAATCTTTTACATTTTTTTTAGAATGATGCTTATGTAAACCATTTATATTCCTCGATTCAATCTCTATTAAATCACGATTCAAAATTTTTCTTATCAAACCCATTTCATTTCGATGGGATAATAGCATGTCAAAGATATTGATATGCAAACCATTTATTTTACACATGCCAATCAGGTTTGAAAATAATAATTTTTTATATTATTTTTATGATAATATGAATTCTCTTTTTAAATAAATTATTTTGTGGTTCAAGGACATATATTATATGATAGAGTGGCCCAAATAGAACCGACTAATCTTGTGAAAAATTTTATTATAGGGAGTATAATATATTATAGGGTAAACCTATTACAACTTATGTAATAGGTTTTCGTTGATAGTGGTAGATTGTCCCATTACAACTTATATGATGCGGTGGCCCAGATAGAACCGAGTATGTATTTTATAACTTACATGATGGGGTGGACTAAATAGCATAGGGTAATCACATTGAACTAATTTTATGGTGGCCTAGATAGAGTCGGGTTTTCCCATTATAGGTTTCAAATTAATTGTCTAAAGATGTATACCTTAAAAGATAATAATGGTAACATTTTGAATAGTTTGATTATTTATGGGAAGAAGGTGTAACTTTATCAACTGTAAGTAAAGGTATCTGACTGGGGATGGTGGTATGTCTATCCCAATAGGTGAAGTCCCTATAAATTGATGTGATGAGATTTAGGAATATTCCTTGATATATCAGGAATTACGTTCTTTGTTTATGTGCTAAAACATTCAAAGTTTTATTCCTATATTCTTCTTTAATGGTTCAGGCTCTTGATTTCTTTATGATTCGAGTCTTATGAAATTCCAATATTTATTCCATGAATAATGTATTATATATTTGATAAGAATGGAATGATATTAAAAAAATAATCTCATGTTATCATACCCATATGATCCTGTTATACTTATGTATCAATTACATTTACCTATACTATGAATTTAATATCACACATTCTTATGTTCCCTTTCCCCAAATTATAAATCAATGTTTTATGTTGGAGTAAAAAATTGGAAAATCGTTGTATGAAACATTTAAGAACATTCATAATACTAGAATATTGTATTCAATTTTTCCAAAGATGTTGAACTACAATAGTCATCACAATTTTAATTTTCTAATATACTGAATATTTATATAAAATGTTATAATATCAATTTAGGTTATGTTTGGGGAATAATAGTTTGAATGAAAATAATTGTTTAGTCATCCTTAGATTACTTGGATGAGAAATATCTTGTAATAACCCTAGGGATATTTCTAAGGATATGTGAAGGGATATCTTGCAACGAACCATCCCCTGGGGCTCATACCTTGAATACCCTAAGCCTGCTTTCAATAGGCTAGGGTCTGCCGACTACCACCAAAGGTTTAAATCCCTAAACTGGGAAGGCATTGTATTTATAACTGAAAACACACACAAATGAGTACATATTTGAAGGACGGAGTCACTCGAAGAAGAAGGAGTTTTCATTATCCATGTTCATCGCACTCTTCCACTCCCGATTTCGCACGACGGTTGTAGAAGTGGTTCCACATCGGTTGGTTTCCATGGAAGATGAACTAAGGGTACCATTAGCATTCTTTGTTCTTCATTAGAAAGGGTTTTGTAAATAATTGTTTTTCATTATAATCATTTGATGAACCAATTGCTATCACCCCTAAACGCGGAGGGTTCATGCCAAACTAACAGGGCCCAACTCCCTCCTCAGATATCACTGTGATGTTTATTTGGAATGAAAATGAGGAGATGGAACGATGAAGGTAGTGTTGAAAATGGTCACACTGCACACGCTCGCCGGGCCGAGCCGTTTTGGGCCGCGCCCTCGCAACGCTCCGGGCCGAACTGCCCCTGAGCCTGAGCAGAACCACCCATGCAGTCTGCTAGGCTTGGCCCAGTGGACTCAGGACAAACCAAACAGGTTGGCCCGCCCAATGGGCTAGGCTAGGCCAAACTGGTCTGACCAGGACGACCCAGACTGGGTCAGTCCGACCGGGTTGGATTGGACCCGAGACCACTATGGACACTTTATTTCCATTGGCTATATCTTTGGCATCGAACGCCTGTTTTCAAATCCTACCGCGGTGTTATATATGTTGGAGCATAAACATCTCTTTTAGTATACCCCACTATAGTCGGGGTTTAGTTGACATACGGTCAGGTTGTATCTTACACGAGTCCCACCGTGCCCCCAAGACTAAAGTGCTAATAACTCACAGACTGAGCGTCTGATTGACGCGTTGTCTGTTCTTTTGAGACCCCTATAATGAGGTGGAACTTTGAGATACATCTTCTTGGGACTTCGTGGTAGTTGATGTATTGAAACTAGGCTTGAAAAGCGGACCCTCCCGAAATTAACCATGCTTCGTGTGGAACCTTGTGGCTGGATGTGCACTGACGACTATTCCTTGATCCTGTGTGGGTTCGACAGCACTGACGACTGTTCCTGGATCCTATACGGGTTGGACAGCTCTGACTACTACTCATGGATCCTATGTGGGTTTGACAGTTCTGAATTATGTTCCTGGATCCTATGTCTGTTCAACAAAATAACTGTTCCTAGATCCTGTGTGGGTTCGACAGTTCTGAGATCTATTCCTAGATCCCAAGTGGGTTCGATAGAATAGATGATTCAATAGCTACATCTGATCATCTCTATCTCTCAACAAAAGTTGTATACCTATGTGAGTTGAGTAAGTATCTTTTTTTTTCCTCGTTATTTTGGTGAATCACTTGATAACTTTGGTATATGTATGAGAATATAATTAAGTGGGGTTATCTGTGGATTTCATAGGTTTTGGTTTACCCTTATTGGATTTTGCGAGACCTTAAGGGTCTTGGGGTCCCTACTGAGTATCGTTATACTCACCCCTATAAAGGCTAATCCCGCACCTCGTTGTGTTGGATGTAGACAATGGACAGCGCTGACCGAGGCTGAGTGTATGAGGACTGGATGGTACACAAAGGTGGACCTCACAATGAGTCGGTAATTGGAGGATACTGACAGACGTGGAGTGCTGAGGAGGCTATCTGTACATACCCTTCAGTTAGGATCTGTGGTGGATGATCTAGGAGCTACTCTTCACCTTTTAGATATTTTTTTCCCTTTTTAGTTGTACTTGTACATTCAGTTGGGCTTGTATTTCCGGCCCCTTTTCATTTCGTCACTCTCTTGTTATACAGTTTTACTTAGTTTTTTTATTTAGTTTTGTACTCTGTTGTGTGTGTTTTTAGTTATAAAGCTAATGCAATCCCAGTTTTGGGATTTATGCATTTAGGGCTAGTCGCTAGCCCTTGGCCTATGGATTTTGGGCATGGGGTACTCAGGGAATAGGCCCCGAGGGAAGACTTCTTCCTCAATGCTTCAACCTTTGAGAGGCTTCATCGATGACTGACATCTGTGATTCCGTCAATGAACAACTATTATTGATCAAAGGTAGGGGTTTTTTTGTATAATTTTTCATTCCTTTTTTGTGCTCTAAATGAAAGGAATTGTTGCGGTGTATGGTTAGAATAATTGAAGATCAACATTATTCCTCTTGATGAACAAATTGATGCCACCCTAAAGGCAGAGGGTGCTGTCAAAACCAACATTGCCCGAATCCTCCACTGATCTTGTTTTTTATTTAACATTATCTTGGAGATGAAGCAACGTGTAAATAGAAGTGGTGATAACAATGGACGCGCTACCCATGGCCTCCACAACCTGTGCCTCCCCCGCTGCACTCTCGTGCTCTGGGTCGAACGGTGGCCCTCTGGCCGAGCCACCCCAGCCGCACCGCCGCCAGCCCGCTCCACCTTGCTCCTCTCCATCATCGGACTTCCGGCCTCTTGGCCGTCAGCCCACCTAGCCGCATACCTCTTGCCTAGCGGACCACCTCTCTGCATGCCTCCCAGCCGCCAGACCACCTGGCCATGTGCCTCACAGCTGTTGAACCGCCTAGCCGCGCACCTCCTAGCTGCGGGCCCACTTTGTCGTGTGACTCCCGGCCCTCGAACTTCTCGTCTACACACCTCCCGGCCATGGAGTCCTGTGTTGGCCACCCCTTTCCTGAACCGGCCACATTTCAGCCATGTGGGTACCTCGCGAACCTCCCCATGCTGGCCCCCTTGTGGCCTCTAGGCCAAGCCGACGGCCTGGCGCCCTCACGGCCTCCTGACGAGCTAGTGTCCCGGCACCCCCTTTGCGGTGCCTTGTCCAAAACAACCCCATCTACGCCCTCCAGATCCAGCCATTCCATGACTTTCCCTCGTAGTCCACTGGGCTAAACCAGCCCCAATCCAGGGCTGGGCTATACCCAACGGTGCGACCCGCCCAATGGGCCAGGCTGGACCCAATATGTCTGCACATGGTGTCCCGAATAGGGTCTCCCTAGAATAAGTCTGGTCGGATCGGTCTGACTGAGTCGGACCAGACCCGTCCCTTTGAGTATACCCCACAAGTGTTCGGGATTTAGTTGAGATATAGTCAGGTTGGATAGTACACAAATCTAACCAGGCCCCCGGGACTAAAAGTCTAATAACTCCCAGACCAGGCATCCGATTGACTCATCGTCTATTGTGTTGAGGCCCCTCTGACATGGAAGAACCTTAAGACACCTATTCTTGGGGCTTTGAGGTAGTTGATGTATCGGAACTCGGCTGGAGGAGCGGAACCTCCTGGAATTAAGCATGGTTCATGTGGAACCCCATGGTTTGCTGTGCACTGACGACTGTTCTAGTATCCTATGAGGGTTCGACAACACTGACGACAGTTCCTAGATTATGTGTGGGTTCGACAGCACTGACAATAGTTCTTTGATCCTGTGTGGGTTTGACAGCACTGAAGACTGCTCATAGACCCCGTACGGGTTCGACAAATCTGACTACTGTTCCTGGATCTTGTGTGCGTTCAACAATTCCACCTTCTCTTCCTGGATCCTATGTGGGTTCGACAGAGTAATTTTTCCAGGATCCTGTGTGGGTTTGATAGTTCCAATTTCTATTAATGGATCCTCTATGGGTTCGATAGAATTGATGATTATGTGGCTACATCTTATCATCTTTATATCTCTAAAAAAATTGTTTACCTATGTGAGGTGAGTCAGTACATTGGGTTTTCCCCATGATTGAGATGGTTTACATGATAACATAGTTATATGTATGGGCATATACTTAAGTGGGGTTATCTATTTCTTTCATACATTGTGGTTTATCCAATTTGGATTTTGCGAGACCTTGAGGGTATCAGGGTCTATACTGAGTATCATTATACTCACCCCTGCACTGGCTATGACCACACCTTGTTGTGTTGGATGCAGACGACAGACAGCTCTGACCGAGGCTGAGTGTATGAGGACTGGATGGTACCCAGATGTGGACCCCGCAATGAGTCGGTACCCGATGGAGACTGAAAGATGTGGAATACTGAGGAGGCTATCTGTACCTAACCATTAGGTAGGATCCATGGTGGATGATCCCAGAGCTTCTTTTCACCTTTTAGTTATTTTTTCCATTCTAGTTGTACACTTTTTCAGTCACACTTGTATTTTTCTATTGGGCTTATATTCTGTCCCCTATACTTTCAGCACAATTTGTATACAGTTTTACTTTGTGTTTACAGTTATAAAGGTAATTCCTTCCTAGTTCAGGGATTTAGGCCTTTGGTTGTTTGGAGGTTAAAACCTCCTCATGGGAGTTAGAGGTGGGACCACCACAACTTAACCTCTCATAATTGGATATGGTGTTGGGGCCCACCCTAACAAAACATCCCATGAGAGGTTACCATGTGGGGACAACACGGGGTTTGACCCCTTTTGTTGGAGGAGAGTAAAACCTCTCAACTCTCTTTCATTAATGAGGAAGATCCTCATCACCCCCCCTAATTAATTTTTTGTGCCAACTCTTGCAGATTAATTAAGGGGATACATGTATTTAATTATCCATTTGAATTTCATCCCAAAATCTAAAATAATAGAGAATCTATTAGTTTTTTTGTCTTGGCATTTCTCATTCAGTGGGAGACTTTGAGAGGAGAGCTCAGGAGAATTAGTGTTCTCCAACGATGAAACCCATCTCCCAATGATGAATGAAGCACAAAGAACGCCAACCTTCTTCGACTTATTCCTTGAACCTTCAACCATCAAGAGACATCTTCCACGGCCGACTTCCGCGACTTTGTCAATGAACAATGATCGACGATCAATGGTAGGGTGTTGTTTTGTGTATTTCTCTTTTTAGAATGAAAGGAATTGTTGCAGGGGATTGTAAGAATAATTGAAGTTCAACAATCTTCCCCATGACGAACAAATTGATGCCACCCTAAAAATAGAGGGTGCGGCCCATACCAACATGGTCTGACCCCTCTTCTAATCTTGTTTATAATTTTACTTCTTCTTGGAGATGAATCAATGAGTTGATGGATGTGGCGAAGTCAAAGGCCGCACTACACGAGGCCTCCGTGAACCGTCCCACCCCCATGGTGCTCCAGTGCTCCGTGTCAAACTGCGGCCCTCCGACCGAGCTACCCTGGCCACACTGCCATAGTCCGACACTACCCTGCTCTTGTCTGCCGTCAGCCTCCTGAGCCAACGCGCTTGGCCGAGCCGCCATCCCACATTTCAACACAACTCCCGGCCCCTGGCCTACTTGGCCACATGCCTCCCTCCCTACGGCCTCCTGGCTGTGCCCCTCCCGACCGCCGTCCCACTAGGCCGCGGGCCTCATGACCGCCAAACTGCCTGGCAACATGCCTCCCGAATACCGATCTTCCCGGATGTGCACCTCCCGACCGTGCTGGGCTGCTTTGGCTGCTCCCTGGCCAATCCAGCCACCTACTGGACTCTGCGTGTTCCCGACGCGCCTCCCCAAGCCGGCCACATTGAGGCCTCCCAGTTGAGCCGGTGACCCTGCCATCTCGAGACCCACGGGGCAGGGCCTAGTGGGTCGGGCCAAACCCAACGGTCGAGCCCAGCCAACGGGCCAGGTCAGACTCATCAGGTCAGCACAGGTCGAATCAAACAGGGTTGGCCCAGACTAAGTCGAGTAGCGTCGGTCCGACCAAGTCGGACCGAACCCCGGCCCACTACCGACCCTTTACATTCATTGGCCATATTTTTGTCACCATATATAAGTTTGATGATCCGTCATCGATGCTGAAAATAATAGAGAATAGCCATACCTTTGAGTATACCGCACTAGAGATCAAAGATTCATTGAGATACAGTCAGGTTGGATTGTACACAAATCCAATCGGCCCCCCGAAAATAAGAGGCTAATAACTCACAGACCGTGTGTCCGATTGATGCGCCCTTGGTTGCGTTGAGACCCCTATGATATGGTGGACCATTGAGATACTTCTTATTGTTACATATTAGTAGCGGATGAATTGACACTCGGCTTGAGGAGCAGACCCTCCCGGAATCTAGAATGCTTCGTGTAGAACCATGTGGCTGGCTGTGCACTGACGACTATTCATGGATCCTAGGTGGGTTCGACATCATTGAAAACTGTTCCTGGATCCTGTGTGGGTTCGACGGCACTGACGACTATTCCTGGACCCTATACGCGTTTGATAGCTCTGACTACTATTCCTGGATCCTGTGTGGGATCAACAGTTCCGACTTCTGTTCCTGGATCCTTTGTGGGTTAGACAGAATAACTCTTCTTGGATCCTGTGTGGGTTTGAAAGTTCTGATTTCTATTCCTAGATCTTCTGTGGGTTCGATATAATATATGACTTAGTGGCTACATATTATCATTGTTATGTCAATAAGGTTTTCCTTATGACTTTTCCATTCCTTCTTGTTTTGAAAATAACAAACACATTATCTTTAAGAAATTTGCTTTTATAAGGAAAATAGCTTTCTTAAAGAAAATAGCTTTTATAAGAATAATTATCCTTATCACATTTTCATCCATATTTTTCTTAAGTATAATATTCGGATTCATTGTTCTTGGAATAATTGAAACTTTGATATAAAGCATTCTGTTTTAGGGTTCGGATTCTAGATAAGAACTATAAGGAAGTTTCATTCTGAATTCAGGATATGAACTCTAACTAAGATCTTTTCCAGATTAAGGATACGAATTCTGAAGAAGAATTCTCATTACGAATTCTGAAGAAGAATTCTCATTACGAACTCTAATGAAGAATTCCCATTACGAACTCTAATGAAGAATTCTCATTACGAATTCTCATTACGAATTCTGATGAAAAATTTTCATTACAAATTCGGATGAAGAATTCTCATTACGAATTCTGATGACAAATTCTCATTACGAATTCTAATGAAGAAATCCCATTCCGAATTCTCATTACGAATTCTGATGATGAATTCTCATTACGAATTCTAATGATGAATTCTCATTACGATTTCTGATGACGAATTCCTATTCCGAATTCTCATTCTGAATTCACCTATTAATCAGAATTTGAGTATCTTTGTTTTATACACTCTGAATTAATTCAGAGTATTTGAGTATCTTTATTACACTCCGAACCTTCACTCCGAAGTTCTCATTCCGAACTTTTATGTTAGAATTAAAACGATGTCGTACATTCTGTTACACTTGTTTTGTTATAAAAAGATGTCGTCTGTTTTGTTATAAACTAACCGTTGTCTAAGTGACATGTGTACAGGTCCCTCCGAACTTTAAGGAAAATATGACCGTTGGAGAAAGAGCCGACCTTACCTATAAATAGGAGCTCATTTGAAAGAGCTCGTAGCGGATGGATAGCTTATAGATGATGAAAGTGCTGAAAGGCTAACAAATTTTCTTGAAGTGATTTCTAGAGAGAGAGGCTCTTATTAACTCTCAAAGCTTCGTGCGACTCCGAATGTTGGTGATTACATTCGAGGGCTTCTGTGGATAGAAAGACAGAGGTGACGAATACCTTAATGTTCGAGGGCTTTCTTACTGAGGAAGAGGTTGCCAACTACCTTGAAGTTGAGGGCTTGCGGGATAGAAAGACAGAGACTCCGATCTTCGTATCGAGGGCTTACCCTGGTGTGGGTAAGACAGACTTGCTTGAAAGTATAAATCAAGGGACCTTTATCCAAGGTTGTTGGATACCCTTCTCTTTGGGTTAAAAGATTATATCTTGTTACTAGTAGTTTTACTACTTGTTTTTATTCCGCTGTATTTTGTAATATAAGGAATGTATAACTTTCTTATACTTCCTTATTTGTACTCAGATTCATTCAGATTCTATACGCTTTAAGGTAGAATCTCATATTGTAATTGTTTGTTAAGTTTCAATCTCCGGAATCATATTTCCGGAACCTACTTTCGGAATCTCATTCCTAGTTTACTTTCGGTGTTAGAGGTGTTGTGAATTTTCTTAGTTTAATCTCTGTTAAACATAGCCCTTTCCTTTTCTTAAGGAAACTATAGTTATTCTTAACTAACTTTAAAGGTTCCAAAGGAATTTTTAAAGTATACAATTCACCCCCCCTCTTGTTTATTGAGCATCTCATACTATATTTTGATCCTACAATTGGTATCAGAGGTTGGAAACCTCTTACTCTATACCAATCTTACATTTGGTATCAGAGGAGGTCTCTGAAATACTTGTACTCACATACAAGTTTTTCATGCTCACTTTAACCTTCCAAACTTTGTCATTCCGAATTTTTCCATTCCGGACTTTCTCATTCCGAAAGTTGTGATTACGATTCTGTGCTACTAACAAGTTTATGTGGAAAGTTATTTCTAGTATGGCAGGAATTAATGTTGGATCTATTGACAATCTGAATCCTACAATACCACCTATCTTTGATGGTAATGATTATGAATACTGGAGAGATCGTATGAAGACATTTGTTATCAATACTGGAGTAGACAACTTTGTTATGATTACTGGTGATTATAAAATTCCTGACAAGGAAGTCAGATCCTTTTCTAACCAGGAAAAGCAAGAATATCAACTCAACTATAAGGTACGCAATACTTTACAATGTTCAATGACCAGAAATATATATAGCCAAATTTCTTCTTGTGAAGAATCTAATTGTATATGGAAGAAGTTAGAGGTTACACACTTTGGGACTTCCACGGTAATCGAGACTAGAAGAGCTATGCTTAGAGTTGAATATCATGGATTCAATTTTCCTTATGGAGAACCTATCTGTAAAGTTCAACAAAGATTTATGACTATTGTCAACAGTCTACAATCTATGGGAGAGAAAGGTTTAGATGATGAAGCTCTTGTGGACAAGATAATTGACATTATGCCCAATGAGTGGGAATCCAAGAGAACAGCAATAGATGAAAACAGGAAGGTCACTCAAATTACTCTTGATGAATTATTTGGAACTCTTCTACAACATGAAACAATAATGAAGAGAGATGCTGACAACATCAAGAAGAAGAATGGAAATGGTACTGTTGCTTTTACTACAACTTCAAATCAGATGAAAGCTAAGACTCCTGAGAGAGTAACCAGATCCATGTCTATGAAAGTCATTTTCCAATCTGAATCTAGTGAGAGTGAAGTCTCAGAAAATGAATTAGCCAATCTTGCTCGAAGGATGAACAAGATAGCTGGACAGAGAAACTTTCAATCCAAGTATAAGAAGAAGGATAAGAAAGATAATAAAGATGGAGAAGTTACTTGTTATGAATGCAAAAGAGCTGGACATATTAGACCAGATTGCCCTATGCTCAAAAAGAAAGAAAGGAACGAAAGACATTCAGACAGGAACAGAAAGAAGTACTATAATGCTAAAGCTAAGAAAGTTCTGAAAGCTAATGACACCTGGAGTGCCAGTGGTGGTGACTCTTCAGATGAATCTTCTGATTATGAATCTTCAGGATAGAAGAATGTTGGTCTTATAGCCAGATTACCTATTGATAATCATTGTCTTATGGCTAAGGTATGAAATGCTGAATTATTGACCAATGTTTCTTTAAATTCTAATGATAGTAAGTATTATAACTCTTCTGATGAAGAATCATCTTCTGATGAGGAAAATACTTTACCTACTTTTGAAGAAGTCTCTAGATTTGCTGAACATCTGGAGATTGAGAATTCCAAACTCAATAAGAAACTTGATAAGGAAAACTATAGGAAATCTATACATACAAAATAGATATCAGATCTTTCTAAAGATCTTGATAAGAAAAATACTGATTTTGAAAATATTTCAAAAAATCTTGAGGAAGTAAGTTCTGAGAAGAATAAACTTTCTAAAGAATTAAAAAAAGTAATTTCTAATAAAAATGTTTTCGAGCCTAACTCTAGTTCTAAAACTAATGATTTTGAGGATAAAAACTTGGTTGTAAAACTCAAGTCCAAAATTTTTTCCGTAAAGAAGTGTCTATCAAACTTTACCCATGGTAAAGAAAATTTTGATAAGATGTATTCCCAAATACGACCATTAAGAAATAAATCCGGATTTGGTTATACCCATGCAAAACCTATTTTCAGTAACAATTATTTTGTTCCTCAAAGTGCCCCATTTTGTACCAAGTGTCAATGTGGTGGTCACTGGGCAAAGAATTGTTCCTTAAACAAAACCCAATCTCTAGGATTTCACAAAGCTTACTTTTCCAAGAAGATGTGGGTACCTAAAATTTTATTGTCTGGAAATATCGGATCCACACAAGTTTGGATTCTGAAAGTCTAATGTTCTTCTGGATTTCAGGAAAATAAAGAAAGTACCAGAAACAATACATGGTACATGGATAGCGGATGTTCCCGGCACATGACTGGTAACAAAAGCTTTTTTGAAAAGATTATCAAAACGAAAGGAGGAAAGGTAACTTAAGGAGACAATGCTAAGGGAGAGATTGTTGGTATTGGTAATATTGTTCTTTTAGGTAAAACCTTGATTTCAAATGTTCTTTTTGTTAAAGGTCTTAAGCACAACCTCATTAGCATAAGTCAGTTATGTGATGAAGGTTACCTTGTGAATTTTAGGAATGATAAGTGTTTAGTTCACAATTCCAAGGAAGAATTTATTCTCTCAGCCAATAGGAAAGAGAATGTCTACACTATGAATCTAGAAGACCTCAGGAGCCAAGATTTACCTTGCCTAAGTGCAATGGAAGATCATTCTTGGCTATGGCATAGAAGACTAGGACACTGTAACCTCAGGAACCTATGTAAACTCTCTAAGAAGAAACTAGTTAAGGATCTACCGGAGCTTAGATTTGATTCTTCTAAAGTTTGTGATCCTTGTCAATATGGAAAGCAATATAAATATAGTTTTAAGTCAATTGGTGAAGTCTCAACAACCGATGCATTACAGTTAGTGCACATGGATCTTTTTGGTCCAACACAAACTGGAAGTATTGGAGGCAAATACTATGTGTTTGTTCTAGTTGATGATTACACTAGATTTACCTGGGTCTATTTTCTAGCAAAGAAATATGAAGCTTTTTCCTATTTCAAAGGTTTTAGAGCTCAAGTTAAAAATGAGAAAAACCTTCCATTGAAAACTATTCATAGTGATCATGGAGGAGAATTTCAAAATTCTGATTTTGAAACTTTTTGTAGTAAGAAAGGTATTACTCACAATTTTTCAGCACCTAGAACTCCTCAACAGAATGGTGTAGTTGAAAGAAGAAATATAATTCTTCAAGAGATAACTAGAACCATGTTGAGTGAATATTCTATTGCTAGACATTTCTGGGCTGAAGCTGTAAGTACTGCTTGTTATACTATAAATCGAGTTTTGATTAGACCTTTTCTTAATAAAACTCCTTATGAGTTATGGAATGGACGAAAACCTAGACTTTCCTACTTCATGGTTTTTGGTTGCAAAGTATTCATTTTTAATACTAATGATAACCTACATAAATTCGCACCAAAATATGATGAAGGAATTTTCTTAGGTTATTCCACAACCTCTAAGGCTTATAGAGTTTTTAATAAAAATACTTGCACTGTTGAGGAAACAGTACATGTAAAATTTGATGAATCAGATCCTTTTGTTTTTAAACCATCTCAACTTACATCTTCAGATGTGTTTTCAAAAACTGATTATCAACCTTTGATAGAAGAACCTTCTGATAAGGAAATTGTTCTAGAAGATACTTCTGAAATATTTACCCCAGAAGACTTTCTACCCTATGTTGATGAACAGGTTTTACAAAACCCAAATCAGCTGTTTCTTAAGAATCATCCCAGTGATAGTATCATTGGTGATGTAAATCAACCTGTAAGGACTAGAAGTTCCTTAAGAAATGAATTAGAACATCTAGCATTTCTTTCCCAATTAGAGCCTAAAACCACTGATGAAGCTTTAGGTGATGATTATTGGATCAAAGCAATGCAAGATGAACTAAATGAATTCGAAAGGAATAAAGTCTGGACCTTGGTTGAAAGACCTAAGGAAACTTCTGTTATTGGAGTAAAATGGGTTTTCAGAAATAAATGTGATGAAAATGGAGTCATTGTTAGAAATAAAGCTAGACTTGTTGCTAAAGGCTATAATCAGCAAGAAGGAATAGACTATGAAGAAACCTATGCTCCAGTAGCTAGACTTGAATCTATCCGTATTCTACTTGCCATTGCAGAATTCTTTAATTTCAAACTTTTCCAAATGGATGTAAAATGTGCTTTTATTAACGGTTATGTTCAAGAGGAAGTTTTTGTTGAACAACCTCCTGGCTTTGAAGATACAAAACATCCAGATCATGTTTTTAGACTTACCAAAGCTTTGTATGGCCTTAAACAAGCCCCACGAGCATGGTATGATAGACTTATTGGATTTTTGCTTCAAAATAACTATGTTAAGGGAAATGCAGATCCAACCCTTTTTATAAAGAAAGATAAGAAAAATGTTTTGATTGTTCAAATTTATGTTGATGACATTATATTTGGTTCAACTCAGCAATCATTGACTGACTCTTTTGCTAGTCTAATGAAATCAGAGTTTGAAATGAGTATGATGGGTGAGTTAACATTTTTCCTTGGTTTTCAAATCTCTCAAAAACCAGAAGGAACCTACATATCTCAACATAAGTATATTAAAGATCTTCTGAAAAAGTATGGTTATGACAACACTAAAAGTATAAGTACTCCCATTGGTACCTCAAACTCTTTAGATCTTGACGAAGCTAGAAACCAGTAGATCAAACATCTTTTAGAGGTTTGATAGGAAGTCTACTTTACTTAACAGCTAGTCGACCAGACTTAATGTTTTCAGTATGCTTATGTGCAAGATATCAATCCAATCCTAAGGAATCGTACTTAAAGGCAGTAAAAAGAATTTTTCGCTACCTTAAGGGAACCATAGATCTAGGATTATTTTATACCTCTGGAAATGATTTTGTTCTAAAAAGATTTTCTGATGCTGACTTTGGAGGATGTAGAATGGATAGAAAAAGTACATCCAGAACTTGTCATTTCTTAGGAGATTCTTTAGTTTCTTGGTCATGCAAGAAGAAACATTATGTAGCACTCTCTACTGCTGAAACTGAATATGTAGCAGCTGGAAGTTGTTGTGCACAAGTGTTGTGGATGCAACACACACTCACAGACTATGGCTTGAGTTTTACTAAAACTCAAATTTTATGTGATAACACAAGTGTCATTGTCCTAAGTAAAAACCATGCACATCACTCTCGTGCAAAACACATAGATATTAGGCATCACTTTCTTAGGGATCACACACTTAAAGGAGATATTATTCATCAGTTTATTGGAACGCAAGATCAACTTACTGATATTTTCACAAAATCTTTGCTTTCTGATAGATTGGAATATATTAAACAGAAGTTAGGAATGATAACCGTAAGGTAATCTTTCTTAAATAACTTTCTGTTGAAAAAATCTCCTTACAGTAATAAACTCATTTTCATAGGGGGAGTACATTTGATTGTTTATTTAACAAAGTTTTTCAAAATTTGTTTTCAAACATTTCGGAACGAAGATTTCCGGAATGTAACTTCCAGAACTAATTTTTTTTTTAAAAAAATTCATATAGAATACTTCTGGAATGGAAGTGTTCTTATTGAAAATTTCCGGAATGAAAATTTCGTACTAGAAGTTTCATAAAGGAATTTTCATACCAAATATTTCGTAATGTATTTTTCGTACTAAGTTCTTCGTACTGTTTTTTTTCTTCTTAAGTTTGTTCTTCGTACTTAGTTTTCCGTAGTGAGTTTTTTCGTACTAAGTTTATTTTTCGTAGTAAATTTTTATAAGAAATCTGCCATTACGAATAATCATCCTAAGCCAATCCTAAAGGTATGGTTTCCCTACTGATGTTTTCGTAGTCATATTTTACTTGCTTGAATTTTCTTGTACTAAGTTTTCGGATTATAGTTTTCTTAAATCATTGTTTTAATAAAAACCTCAAAAGGATCGGATTCAAGCTTCCAACCATCAGATCTGATCTCAGCTCATTCTAACCGTTAGATCAACTGTGGAATGTGAACCGTCATCTCGTCTCCTATATAAAGGGGACCTAAATACTCATCCAACATCGATCTCAAAGCTCTCGCGTCTCGAAGCTCTGACTCTATGATTTAAGGCCATTCCGAACTTCAGTCTTCTCCGTTCCGAACTTCTCAGAGAACTTCAGATCCGAATGTCTGCGGAGTTAGCATCTCAAGAAATGTCATCTACTAAGCCTATTTCTCAGAGGTTAGTTTACAGAGAAAGGTTAGTTCATCCGGTTTTCTTCAACAACTACGATTCTATCATTTCAATGAATATTAAGTTGAATGGCTGGGAAGATTTTGCGGTATCAAAAACTGGGAACCAAGATGAAGTATATTCAGATTTACTTGTCGAATTTTATGAGTCAGTTTCTTTCTTCAAGGAAGATAATACGGAGAAGTTCTCTTTTAAGTCTTATGGAAAGACTTACAAGCTTTCACACACCAAGGCTGCAATCATGGTAGGGCTGTCTTTTGAAGGAGAAGCCGAGTTTATTTCGCATGTCTTACCAGACTCTAAGGGTAGTTTCGACAAGGAAAAATCCTTAGAAACTCTCAGACTAGATGATGACAAGGCTCCGAAAATTTCAAGTCTATCTACAAACTTCCGGATTCTTGAATTATGGGTGCAAGGACTTATCATACCAAGGAAAGGTGATAAAGATAGCTTGAAGAAGAGTGAGATATATATCTTATATTTCCTGATAAATCTAAGGAAGTTCAACTTGATGAAGCATATTCTACTTACTATTGAAAATTTGAAGAAGGGGAATCTGAGAGCTCAGATTATTATGTATCCAGCAATCCTATCCAAGTTGATTATTCGGTACCTTGGGTCTTTCAAAGAGGCTTGCAAATCTAAGCCGAGAGTTTGCAAGATCATGCTGCTCAGTGATGGCACTCTTAAAAGAATGAATGTAGCTTTTGACAAGATGTCTGGAAAGTTTATTGATCTACCTCCTCAAGAAGAAGTGGCTCCGAATGTTGCTGATCCGGAATCATCTAAGCCAGTAAGGAAGAGAAAGCTGAATGAAGTGGAAGTACAAGTAGAAAATCCAAAGTCGAAGGAAGTCCATTCCACACCTCCAAAGCCTAAGAAGAATAAATCCTATCCTGATGAGGTTGTTACAAAGTGGAGAGATGATAAAGAGGAAAGGAAAGAAGGGGATCCGCAGTTCAGATTGGACCCTGCGGAAGCTAAGGATTTAAAGGAAAAAGTTGCTGATGAGCTTGAAAAACAAGCTAAAGAAAAGAAGCTCAAGAAGAAGATGTCTGAGGCTGAGGTAGCTCAGGCTTTATTGAAATTCAATGAAATGGTTTCAGCAACAATTCCAGTTCCGAGATCTTTCTCTCTGGAATCTCTACCTGAGACTCCAGGAAGAAATCATGTTGCTCTGGAAGAGGCTGTTGCTACGAATACTGAGGAAGTAGAGCAACTGGAACAAGTAGAATAAGGTGCTGAAGGAAGTGGTGAAACCGGAGATGTGCTGAAACAAGTAGATGATTACCAAGGGACACCTTCAGAACACTTATCACTCCGGACTTCAGAAGCTGAATCTTCGAAGCTAGTTACTCCAACAATGGAAGAAGAGAAAGGAGAAGAAGAAGTTTCCTATCATGGAGAAGAAGAACAACTTTTACATGATATTGCTCAGATGGAAAACATAGAGGTTGGTGTTCAGGAAGTTGCTGATGAGGAAGATTTTGTTGTTCAAGTATCTGATAGTGAGAAGAAAACTCCGGAACAGGATTCTATTCCGGAAAAAGACATGGGAAAGAAAATTCTTGCTGATACCCCGAGCTCAGAAGTAAGGAAGATAAAGGAAGTTGGTAGCTCTTCAAAGAGAATGCTTCAACTTGTTGAGGAAGAAAACTCTCCAAGAAAGATTTCAGATTCGGAGTCATCCTCGTTGGGGCATGACTTTGTTGTTCAGTCCTTAAAGAAGTTGGTGGGAACCATTCCAACCTTCTCTAGTATTGACTCAAGATGCTAGATGCTCCAACATGCGTTGAATCAGAAAACCGACTCCGTATATATGGTTATGGATAAGTGCGTTGAAATTGAGGCTCAGTTCAAAACCTTCTTTGTTGGTTACGAAGCTCATAAAAGATCTTGCAAGAGGATGATAAGCTGGTCGAAGAAGAATGTGGAAGAGATGATGTTAATTGATGAGTTTCAAGACAATGTTAAAGATGCATTTGAGACCGAGGACAAGAAGATTAACGAGCTGACTTCCTCCTTTGAAGAAAAGCTGAATGAAGATAAGAACTTCCGGATCCAAGAAGTCAGGGATCTGAATGGGAAGTGGAATTCTGTTTCTCAGAATTAGAAATTTGAAAGGGATCATCGGATCGATTTTGAAGAAAGGATGAAGGCTCAGGAAGAAAAGATCCAAGCTCAGGAAGAAAAACTGAAGGCTCAGGAAGAAAAGATTGAAGCTCAATCCACAAGAATAGTGGTCTTAGAGAAGCAATCAGAAGAAGATCATAAAGACTTAAAGAAGATCAAGACTATTCTTAAAGGGCTCATGTCAAAGGAAAAATATCCGAAATAACCTAATCCGATCTTTTTGTTGTAATTTTTTCTTTGTTGTCGAGATTTAAAATTTAATGAAAGTCGTAATTGTTGTTTCTATTGTTGTCATTACTAATCTTTCAGGTACTTTGTTATTTTTTTCATTCCCTCTAATTCTTTTTGATAATCACAAAGGGGGAGAAGGAAAAGATCCTTAAGAAAAAGAGGAACTCTAATAAATGTTTATCAAAGGGGGAGAAAGAAAAAATACCCAAGGAAAAAGAACTCTAATAAGAGTTTGTTTAAGGGGGATTTTTTTTTCATAAATAATACCTTCTTATTAAATATCACTCCGGAAAAATGAATACGATCCTTAGAGTATCAAAGCCTAAGGGGGAGTTAGTCGTATTCATCTATATCCTTAAAACAAGGGAGATAAGCATTAATATGTTTCATTCTTCTTAGAATTTTTTTTCGTAAGGATATTTGTGCTTTCCAAAAAGGGGGAGATTGTTAAGTCAATAAGGTTTTCCTTATGACTTTTCCATTCCTTCTTGTTTTGAAATTCACAAACAAATTATCTTTAAGAAATTTGCTTTTATAAGGAAAATATCTTTCTTAAGGAAAATCGCTTTTATAAGAATAATTATCCTTATCACATTTTCATCCATATTTTTCTTAAGTATAAGATTCGGATTCATTGTTCTCGGAATCATTGAAACTTTGATATAAAGCATTCTATTTTAGGGTTCAGATTCTGGATAAGAACTATAAGGAAGTTTCATTCCGAATTCAGGATATGAACTCTGACTAAGTTCTATTCCAGATTAAGGATATGAATTCTGAAGAAGAATTCTCATTACGAATTCTGAAGAAGAATTCTCATTACGAACTCTAATGAAGAATTCCCATTACGAACTCTAATGAAGAATTCTCATTACGAATTCTCATTACGAATTATGATGATGAATTTTCATTACGAATTTAGATAAAGAATTCTCATTAAGATTTCTGATGAGAAATTATCATTACGAATTCTAATGAAGAAATCCCATTCCGAATTCTCATTCCGAATTCTGATGATGAATTCTCATTACGAATTCTGATGATAAATTCTCATTACAATTTCTGATGAAGAATTCCTATTCCGAATTCTCATTCCGAATTCACATATTAAATAGAATTTGAGTATCTTTGTTTTATACACTCTGAATTAATTCAGAGTATTTGAGTATCATTATTACACTCCGAACCTTCACTCCGAAGTTCTCATTCCGAACTTTTATGTTAGAATTAAAACGATGTCGTACATTCTGTTACACTTATTTTGTTATAAAACGATGTCGTCTGTTTTGTTATAAACTAACCGTTGTCTAAGTAACACGTGTACAGGTCCCTCCGAACTTTAAGGAAAATATGACCATTGGAGAAGGAGCCGACCTTACCTATAAATTGGAGCTCATTTGAAAGAGCTCGTAGCGGATGGATAACTTATAGCTGATGAAAGTGCTGAAAGGCTAACAAATTTGCTTGAAGTGATTTCTAGAGAGAGAGGCTCTTATTAACTCTCAAAGCTTCGTGCGACTCTGAATGTTGGTGATTACATTCGAGGGCTTCCGAGGATAGGAAGACAGAGGTGCCGACTACCTTAAAGTTTGAGGGCTTTCTTGCTGAAGAAGACAGAGGTTGCCAACTACCTTGAAGTTGAGGGCTTGCGGGGATAGCAAGACAGAGACTCCGATCTTCGTATCGAGGGCTTACCCTGGTGTGGGTAAGACAGACTTTCTTGAAATTATAAATCACGGGACCTTTATCCAAGGTTGTTGGATACCCTTCTCTTTGGGTTAAAAGACTTATATCTTGTTACTAGTAGTTTTACTACTTGTTTTTATTCCGTTGTATTTTGTAATATAAGGAAAGTATAACTTTCTTATACTTCCTTATTTGTACTCTGATTCATTCATATTCTATACGCTTTAAGGTAGAATCTCATATTGTAATTGTTTGTTAAATTTCAATCTCCGGAATCATATTTCCGGAACCTACTTTCGGAATCTCTTTCCTAGTTTACTTTCGGTGTTAGAGGTGTTGTGAATTTTCTTAGTTTAATCTTTGTTAAACTTAGCCCTTTCCTTTTCTTAAGGAAACTATAGTTATTCTTAACTAACTTTAAAGGTTCCAAAGGAATTTTTAAAGTATACAATTCACCCCCCTCTTGTTTATTGAGCATCTCATACTATATTTCGATCCTACAATCATCTCTCTCTCTCTACAAAAGTTGTATAGCTATGTGAGATGATTTTGTACTTTATTGTTTCCTCATGATTGATATGGAATACTTGATACCTTAGTTATATGTATGGGAATATACATAAGGGGTGTTATATATTGATTTCATGCATTGTGGTTTGTCATTTTTGTATTTTGTGAGACGTTGAGGGTCTTGGGGTCCCTAATGAGTATCTTTATACTCACCTCTACATGGGCTATGCCCGCACCTCGTTGTGTTGGATGCAGATGATGAATATCGCTAACTGAGGCTGATCGTACAAGGACTGAACGATACCCAGATGTGGAACTCATGACGAGTCGGTACCCGGAGGGGACTGATTGGTGTGGAATGATGAGGAGGATATCTGTACCTACCCTTTAGGTTGGATCTGTAGTGGATGATCTGAGGGTTGGTTTTAACCCTTTAGTAATTTTTTCCTTTTCAGTTGTACTTGTTTTCAGTCATACTTTTATTTTCCTATTGGGCTTGTATTTTTGCCCATCGACTTTCATCACTCTTTTAATACAATTTTACATAGTATTCACAATTATAAAGGAAATTCCTTCCCAATTTAGGGATTTACACCTTTGGTACTCATCACTAGACCTAGCCTATGGAATGCGGGCTTGGGGTATTCACGGCACGGGCCTCGGGGAAGGGTCGTGGAATATCTCTAGGGATAACCCTAAGAAGTCATAGATTTATAAATATGTGTCTTAATTTAGGAATCATATAATTAATTTTTCCATATTTTGTCATTTTCTCCTATGATAAGTGTTTCCCACACAATACATCAATATTTTAGTCAATATTGGTAACTAGAATTATCATAGTTTACATTAAATGATTTAGACATTGAAAAAAATGTAAATATAAAAATTTTATTCCTAAGTGGAAATATCCTAAAGATAATCTGAAAGCTGGTATGAGTATTGGTTATACTATTGATGTTAAAGATACTAAATATGATATGTGAATGTTATGTGATGTCATAAAAGTATTTCATAAGTTAAACATAAGTACCATGATTAAAATGAGGTTGAGGAACATTATAAAATTATTCATATTTCATATTCTTGGAAATTGGTATTAAGGAATACAGTGATGATGGCTATGTAAGGGTTTGAGAATAATTTTGGATGATTGAAGTGTATATATTTTGGAATTAAATAGTTGAGTTTTATGATTCATGAAGTATATATTTTCTATTATGGATTTTATAAAAAATTTAAATTGTGTTGATGAACATGAAAATGGATTTAATGGAATAGATATATTTTTATTAAGGAAATGTAACTCTTAATGAGTCCCTAATGTGAAGATATTTGTTTTTTATTAGATAATGAAACAAATAATATGGATATAGTAAATTTTATAGTACTGATTTCCCTAGAACTAATTATTGATTTTTTGACAAAGCGGTATATGTTATCATGGATGAAGTTTATTATTTTAAATTATGTAATATATCCGATAATTTTTGGAATAATAAATAAAGAATGATTTTGACATGGATTTATAGTAATTTTGTTTATCACCATGTTTCAAGAGAATACCCGATAAATGTATTATCATGTATGTATTATTACAACTCGGAGATACCTTATGACATATGGGTGATTAATATTATGATGATTTAGTGAACATTATTATAATTTTTTATATTTTTATATTTCGTAAGGGTTTCACTATTGAACATATATGGAATGATTCATGTTAAACATCATATGAGGTTTTAGAGATTAATGTATTATCTCACAAAATGAGTATTTATTGATATTGGATAACCATTTCCAAAATTGTTTATGTGTTGATATTTAAAGTTAGATGGAATGACTTATCTGTCAATATGTGGATCATATGATCTTTATGTGATTTAGGAATAACAATTTAACCTTCCTTTTTGGAGTAAGTGTTGTAGTTGAAATCGTTCAATAGACAACCAAAGGGTGATATTGAGCATATTAAATGGAATGAAATAAAGTATATCTCCTTGTGAAAATTATTCATCATTATGAAAAGGTACCTGAAATATGTTTTTTCCCAAAATAATTATTTTAGATGATATCAATGTCCTTTTTCAAAAAACATTGGTTTATGGATCCGTGATTGTTAAAATAATGATTATCATGTTGTCCATCACTATCCATCAGAACATGATAGTTATATTTATCTTTAATGTCCATGTTTTAACATTCCAACTATTTTATCCTATGTGGAAACATAATTATGAGTTACACTGGGTATCCATTATGGTTCTCAATTTAATTTTTTAATATAATTTTTAAATTTCTTTATTAAACTGTAGGTGTATTTGAAAGAAAAAATCATGTAATAAACCATTGATTACCCTGACTAATTTCAAGGGTGAAATTAATTTTTAGGGGGATAGAATGTAACACTATTAGAATTTGTGCTATTTTTGGTTGAAATAAATTGAATTTTTATTTATTTTTCATTTCATAAAATACTAAATATAGCTTCTCTTATATAAAATCACTAAGTTTGATTTACATTATACATAAAAATATGATAAAATTTAACTACAAACAACAATTATATTAACTTTTGTTACATGAAACACTATGTTTGGATACTGTTACCCACAATAATGAGTTCAATCAATATCTTGTGTTACATGTAAGTGATAGTTTCTCCAATGTATAATATACTATTAATCTTATTTTTAATATATTATTATAATTTTCATATATCTGTCAGAATAAAAACTATAAATAAGAATAATTACATTTTAAAAATATGGTTTACTTATGTATATAAGAATAATTATTTGGTTACCAATTAACTAGAAATTAAAATAAACTTCTTCTGAAAATATAAGAATCTCTTTCCAAAAACTATATTTATGAAATTAAATATATTTTACCATAATAAATTAATTAAATAAATATTGATACATTATTTTAGTTGAATATAAATATATTTTATCCATTCAACTCTTTAATATTCATCTTTATATTTTTCAAGACATCAACTAAGAATTAATAAAATTTTACGCCTAAAGATATATGTTCTTTCTAAAAGATAAATTTTTTTCCTATTAATGGTGAACATATTTTAAATATAATATTGATGAATTTGAAAATTTTATTTCAAAAATTAAAATTAATTTTTTTAATCAAAATATATAAATTTACTTTGGATGAATTTTTGTAATTTTTCTATAAAATTTCATGCTTTGATGAATTATTTATACAAATGATGTTTAATAGAAAACTGCATTTTATCCTAATTTATTTACAAAGATAAATTATTTTTCAAATGTTTTTTAATTTATATTTATTTCATTAATAGATTTAATAATAAATTTTAATTCATTGGAATCAATTTTATAGTGAAATTGGATATAAAAACATTTCAAACATTTCAACTTATTATCTTTAGAAACCCTTCAGTTTGTCCAATATGCAGGATTAAATTTAAAATAATTTAATAAAATTATTTGATTATAATTTGAAAAAAATGTATTAACAGTTTTTAGTCATCATAATTACTATTATAAATAATGGTTAACATAGTTTTTACGATGTAAAATTTATGAATTTAATTGAAATTAATTACAACATTTATCATAAAAATGAGTTAACATAGGGCCCAAAATTTATCTTATCGGGAAAAAAACCAAGAAACATGTCCAAATGACATTTTTCTTGAAACATTTGTATTATGAAATCTTTTTTATTGAATATAATAAATTTTTTATAAAATATTGCATAAGAGAGACCTGACAATGTTGTTACCATTTTATATTTACTTGAACGTCAGTCCTCCTCCATTATAACAGGGAAATCACCCCCTCACTTATTCACACATATAATGAAAATTTTATAAGAAAAACCCCACCGAAATATTCTCACAACCTATCTCCATTCCTCAAAGATGTCTCACCTTGTGAATAAATCCAACCAACTTATCCATTTGGTTCAAACTAAAATGTGTTATCGAATTACGAGGTAACATCCTTCAAAAAAATTATTTATTTATTTGTACACCCATAAATTATTTTTATATAATTATTATATTAAAATATTAGTATAATTAATCTTAAGATCTGTTTTTATTTTAAGGGTTATACCTAAAAGTATACAAACATCAGAAAATGGGAATCTTTATCATCATCTATTTGTACGATAATCTACCGCCTCATGAAACAATATCATTTGTTCTTCCATTAACACTATTAATATTTTGTAATAGTGATGTAATTAATATTTTTCCATGATATATATGTTATTTATGATCTATTTATGAATTTTAAAAAATATATTACATATAATTTGTTTCATTTAATTTTGTGAGAAAATATGATAACATCATTTGTTGATGTGTTGACTACTACGTCCTCAAAGAGATTTGATTCATTCATGATATACATGTAATGAATTAAGGATTATTTTAATATAAATATGATATATATATATATATTAAATAATAAGAATAAGGGAATAATAATATATATTTATAAATCATTTACATGTTTTTCATTCAATGTGAAAGGAAAAATAGAAACAACTGTCATGCATATGTATGGCCTACTATCTCTTTAGAAGATGTATCTCATTTTCTATATCTTTAATTCATAGATTATTATAAATAAATATGTATTGAATATATAATATATTTATATCATGGTTTAAATTATTTGTATATATAAATAAATTTATAAGTAATAGGGACAATAATTACAAATCAAATCATGTATGAAAAAAAACATTTATTTTCATAAACATACATTTTCAACGGAATTACTAAAAATCAGGTAATATAAAGAAAAATTTGATTAATATATGTAATTATATAAATCAATATGGTTCTTTAGTATATGTATTATAATATTATATTTATTATACTAGTTTTTTGAATTAGAACAGTGAAAGTGAAGACATTAAGTAAGGGTTTTCTTTGTCGAACTTTTATTTCTATGAGATGTTTACTCTACTCAACACTTATTCTTGCTGTTTTGGTTATATTATGATATATGATAGGTTATATCATGAATTTAAATTATTTAATGATATTTAATGTTTCAGTTTATGGTATCCCTTAGTGGATCTCATTAATCAAAAGTTACTCAAGTAGAAAGGGTATTTCGAGTCTCACTATTATTCTGGGAGACTTATGCCTCATTCATGACTCATTACATATATTTATTGTATATAATAACCATTAATTTATTACATGATTATTATAATTAATATATTGGTATTTACTCTTTTATTAGGAATATGGATCAAAAGTTTACAAATCGATAAAGTAATTTTGTTTGAACTTTCTTTTTTTGAGACACATGCAATGATATGAACCAATATTATTTTAAGAGATGTATATACTACAATTTGAAATTTTAGAACATGAATCACATTATATTAATTATATTTTAATCTTAATGTAATGTTTTTTATTTTTTGGTTATTATGATTCAAATGTTCTAAAGTATTAACACTTCATTGCTCCAATCTTATCAACATTTGGGATTGTTTATGATTATGCTTCCAATGATGAAATATTGTGATCCATATCTCATGAAATATCAGGAATTTTCTTCTCATATGGATACTCAGGATATATTCATGTAATGGTACCATTGTTCCATAATTTATTACGTAATGAAAATAAGAAATTGTTTTTAACAAAACCAAACAACATCTCTCTCTTCGTTTGGAAAGCAATGTTTTTTTAAAAAATATTTCCCAAAAATGACTTAAAATGTATTAAATGATGTTTTATGCTCATTTTCCTAGAAAATTAATTCAAAATTGTTTTATATTTTGTAAATTGATTTTCTTAAAAACATGATTTTTATGGTTTCAGGGTTATTTTCCAAGTAAATGTTTTTCAAAATTTATAATGGCTTAAATATAATTTTTCAAATGGTAAATTATAGTTTCATTAAAAATGTTTTAAATGAATTTTAAGGATTCATTTAAATGTTTTAAAAATGGTTTTTAATGATAATTGTTTTGAAAATTTCATCAGTTTTAAAAAATCTATTTTTCAATAAAATTTTATGTTTCATGTGATCTTTCAAAATCATTCTCTCTCTACGATGATATCATTTCATATAGTATGTTTTTACTAGTGATATTATCCAAGTACACCATTCATGTTATTTATATAAATGTATTATGTTTTAATGGATAATTTTTATAAAAATTGATTTTTATTTAGGGATGAATTATTATTCATAGAGATTATTATGAAACGAGATTCTCTTCAATGGGATAATAAAATTTCAAATTTTTTGACAAGAACCCATTTATTTTCCATGGATTAATCAAGTTATAAAATAATATTTTTTATGATTTTTAATTTTATGTGAAATATATTTTTACTTAATTCATGTTATATTTCATTGAAATATATTATATGTTTCGATGGCCTAGATATTGTTGGGTAAGCGTATTACATATATTGTGATGGTGGTGGCCTAGATAACCTCGGTTAAGCCCATTAAAATAGATATGTTGTGGTGGTTAATATATGTCCAATAATGAAAATAATATCTTATATAATGGGGTGTCTTAGATTGTGCTGGGTAAGCCCGTAATAGCTTTTATGATTGGGTGGCTCATATATCATTAGATAAGCTGGTTACATCTTATATGACGTGACAACCAAAATAGCACCATGTTAGATCGTTATAGCTCTCTAATTCATTGGGAAATAATTTATATATCGTAATATAATTATGGGAACAAGTTGATAGGATTAATCCAATATGTAAAGTAGGTGTAACCTGATCTACTATGTAAACAAGGTTTAACCTGATCCACTATAATGGAAGGGTTACAATTAGGGATGGTAATGTGTCCCACCTAGTATTTGTAGCCCACATAAAGTTCCCAAACATGTTTTCTATAGGATCACTGACATATGGGGAATTATTTTAATTTTTTATGTGTCTACCAAAATTCTACGCTTTATTCCAATGTTATGATTTCATGGATTATGATATCGATTAACTTATGATTAATTTCCTATGAATTACCAATATTTATTCTGTGAATCACATATATGATCTTTGATATGTGTGATATGATCATAAAAATTTATTATCATGTTCCCAAACCCTTATGAAAAATTTATTATTATGAATATATTTTATTTATAATTACTGAGCATTTGATCTCACAATTTATTTGGTTTCCATTCCCGAGTTCATGATAAAAAGTTTAGAATGGGTACTAAATGTGAAAATCATTAAGTGAATAATTGAATAACATTATTCATACTAGAATATTGTATTGAATGTTTCCAAAGACACTATAATTTTATGGTATTCATTAATGTACATTTTTAATATACAGAATAATCATATCAAATTATGTAATACAGATTTATGTTAATATTGGGTCTCTAAAATATTTTAATATAAAAATTATAGAGGGAATATGTAGAAGTGTGTAAATGATTAAATAAATTTCTATATATACCACACAAAAGATTTTTTTTGGGTTTTTATTGATTTTATAATAGTTAGTGTCATCTAGAGTCTATTTTTCATCAAATAATAAAGTGGGAGTGTGTTCGTGTATAAAATATTTCGAAATAAAAAAAGTTACGATACAAAGAATTGAAAAAATTCATATTCTCGATTAACTATAGTCATTTAAATAAAATAAATGGGTATTATCCAGTGATTAATCATTAGTACCACTATAGTGGTTAGTGGTAGAATCCATTTTTCAAAGATCGTTCATTGCAATTGATTAATATTTTGGTTAAATTTTTGAAAAATAAATCTGAATTTTTTTGAAAAAATTACTAAATTAAATATTCTAATCGAATACTGTTTTTATAAAATCATTTTAGTGTATGTTTGATGAAATGGTAGAAGAGTTAATTTACATTTAAAAAGAAAATAAAATTTTGAGATATATATATGCGACTTAGAGAAAAATTGAAATTTATGAAGTAAGTGTGACAATATATAAAAGTAAAATCATATTTGATATAAATAAAAATAAAGTGATAAATTGATATAAAATTTTAATATATTTATGATATCAATGATTAATTGATAAATAAAATTTAAAAAGTAAATAATATTTAACAGAATGAATAGATAAGGTACCCAATTTTGATATGGTAGTTGGAAAATATCTCAATAAGATCCCCACTATCCCATATATCAGTTTCTTGATGGTTTAATAATTAATAGAACATTTCTACATCAATATCTTGGAAACATAAAGGAAACACAATCACATTAATTTAGAGTGATAAATAAATCCAATAAATTGATCATATTTTTAAGAATACCCATTAATATAAAGATAAAGTCCATGGATTTTGAGGTTTACAAAGAATATAAAAAATAAGAAAAAAAGAAAGCTGATTAGGATAAAACAATTCAATGAGTACTATTAAATCACTAGAATGATATAAATCATGAAATTAAGGTAAAGATGGAAAGAAATAAATGCAATAAATATATTATAATAAATAAATACAAATATATCTATTAATGGGGAACAAACTGGGAATTTTATAGTTCATGCTCAATATAATTCACTGTATATCAATTAATATCATTACAGATTAGTGTTTTTATCATAAAAGCTACTTAATAGTAGTATTTATAGTAACTATTTTTCCAATCATATTGTTATTAGAGTAATGGGGTAAACAAACAATTATAGACCATCATAATTGAACCCTTTTACTTTTAGTGTTAGTGAAAGGAAGTACTCAATCCGTGAAATAACAATCTATTTGGATTTATATAGATTACCGGAAGTATAAAACACTGCCAGGTAGCCTCCAACATCAATCAGGATGATGCTGATCTGCCTTGAGAATTATTTGTTCAATAGAGTACCATAAGATGGCCTTTAAAACTATACATGGTATCCGATGGACCTTTTATATATAAGTTATTTCTGTCAAAACCCATTTATTGGATAGTGACACTCTAATGGGTAGCCATTGGTAAAATTAAATGATGGATGGGGGGTCTGACCACAATAACATGTTTTATTGCATCCCAATTTTAATAAATTTCTATGACTTACTACCCATTATTAATAATATTAAAAAAATCAATTTAAAGGGTTATGAAAATAAATGGGGATTGTATTCATTAAATATATCTAATATAAATATGTAAAAAATAAATAATCTGAGATAAATATTATAAGTTTTTATTTTTAATGGAATCGAGTTCTTATATTAGTAAATAAAATTAGAGAAATTTAAATCGTGATGGAAAATTATTTTCATTAGAGTAACACTTTCTAGACTAAAAAAAGGTAGGCATTGTTTAAATAATAGATCCACGTTATTATGGGATGTACACGTGGATTCCATATAGGTATCAAAGTATCGGTTTAAGGTCAGTGTATGCACATAAAAATTATTTTTCAACTATTTACACAACATGTTTGCCTATATTAATGACATATATATACTTAATCATTATTATATGATTTCTATTGGATAAAATATTAATTTTTTAAGAGTAATTGGAAAGGTTTTGACAATGTGAATATGTTCAAAAACATTGTAACTTCTTATCTTAACATGTTTTGAACAAAAGTCTATGAAATTAAAAATTAAATTTTACTACTATGTGGAAATAATGTGTATAAAAATTAATCTAGTAAAAGAATATTGGATTGTTTAATACTTATCCATGTTCCTCAGAAAACAAAATATGATTAAGGAAGGGAAAAGTTTCCTTATAACATTATTTTTTGGGTAGTACATGGGGTTCCAAAAACACTATAGAGATTCCAAAATTTATATTATGCTTATAGAATCAATTAACCATTTTGAAATGGAATATTTTAATAAAATTTATACTTTATAAATAATATAAATAAATATTATTATGAAATCAATGTATAAATTTTATAGAATGTATTTTTCAATAATATTTTGTAACATAGGTTACAATAATGATTATTTATATGTAAAAAGTGTATTAATAGTTATCATTGATAAAAGTAATAGATTTTATTAGAAATATCATTTCTATTATGGGATACGGGATTTTTTTATGACAATAGTTTGATACAAATAAATTATAAGGAAATCATGGTTTATGATTCCTATGATTATTTTATATATTTTAGAATTACAATGGATATGAAAATAGTTTACTTGGGATGAAATGGTTTATCCACTATTTGAGGGATTATTTATATTGGGAACAATAATGAGAGGAGGTGGTGAAATTATATCAGACACTTTTTGTAATACCCCACCTCCATTTTTCTTTTTCAACACATATCTCTAAATCACATGGTGTAGAAATAGAATGTAACACAAATTTTTTTGTTAATGAGTTTTCCTACATAATGGATGATTAAACACGTAGTGTTTTTTGTATTTTATCACAATCTAATTCGTTGTGAAACCCCAAAATTATAATAACTGATAGCCTATAAAAAATTATTTTTTTGATAGCTTTCTCCACCTGCAACACAAAACATAATTGAGACCATGGTATATTTACAATAAAAAAAATATTTATTTATTATTATAGAAACATTTCCATTTAATTAGTTTGATTTTATAAGAGTAACTAAATTTTTAAATAATATTTTTTTCTGGAAAATACACACTACTTTTAATATAATTATTATTCAATTATTTTACAGAAAATTACTAATATGTTCAATTATTATTTAGAAAATATTTTTTTTAAAAAAATTTCTGCATGATACAAGTTTAAAGATCAATAAAATTATGATTAATGATATATTATGTTTTATATTAATAGTTTTAATACCAATTTAGAACGTGAGTGATAGGTAATAAGATGATTAACAATTATTGTTTGGAAGTGTAATTTTCCAATTAATATAATTTTCAATTATAAATACTGATTGAACTAAAAAATGAAACTATTGTTTTTAATTTTTAGGATATTAAACATAAATTAACTTTTTAATTCATCATTTCAAAATATTAATATAATTAATTTTTAATCTTTTTCGAATTTTTTTTTTTTAAAAAGTCCATTTTCTTGAAATATGTAATTTTTTAGCATCAATACAATATAATAACGAAATATAAAATTTTATAACCTTTTATATATTGAAATATTAATTTTAGGAAATTAATTATTGATTTAATAAATTCTTTTAACATTGTAAACATATAGAAATCAATTTTATTCTTAAATAAAATATTACATTTGTATAGTTTTCCTTGGATATTTCATTAAAATTAAATAGTTTCAATATATAATTAGTTTTCCTTCATTTAAATATTCATAGTCTATATTGTTAATTTTTTAAATACACTTATAAAACTAAAAAAAATTCAATGCTAATTTTATCTTAAAATATTATTTAATCTCTTAAATGTAATTTCTCTAAAAACATTATTTACAAGATTATGTGCCTTAAATATAAAATTAACTTTTGAAAAATTTAGAAATATTATATACTGAAATCATTTAAATTTTTTATTATAATTATTTAATTATTTGGGTCCTTCAAATTTAATATTAATCACTAAAAGTAATTAGTATGTTTAGAAATTAGTTACTATGGAGAAAGATAAATGGATTAGTAGAGTTTAACATACTGTTAAAGTCAATTTTTTTAAAAAAACTATTAAATTGAATATTTGATATTTTTAATGACCAATAAATTATATCCATACAGTTTTTTCAATTTTTATTCTATAAAATTCGAATAGTTACCTCACAATATTTAAAATGTTATGGGTACTCCAAAAATGATTCACCCCTTCACTTATAAAAGGGTACACATCCTCAAATCGAAGACATAGATATTATTTGAATTATATTTTAATATATTATATTTTACTCCAAATATGAACATATCCCTTAAATATAATCCTCTGTTCAATCATATTTATCCTCTACCCTTCAATTTTAAGGATACATCTTATGAAAATTCATGTCCCCCACATGAGTTTAATGAAATAGTATGTTTTTATTTTTAATATTCATATTTAAAATTTATACTAAACCTACTAATATAATATTATTATTATCATTTGTATAATATTATATTATTATATTATGGTTATTGTAATTTTTCCTTTCTTTACACCATCCATTAAAAAAATGAAATTTTTTCATGCATTTAGCGGACTTCTGCCCGCATGAAATTACATGTTTTGTTTTTATTTACAAACACAAATGGAAATCAAAATGTACTAAAGTGAGTGAAAAAAAAGTGTTTTAACAATATTATTATGGTTATAATATGTCATTGTTTATATACTATTAATGATATGACTATAGAATTATCATTAATAACTCATTCATTTAAAATAAAAAACTAATTGGATAATGTTTTATTCAAATTTTTTAATGTAATAATATCCATTAAATCAACATTTAAATCCATCCAATTATATTATATAACTTTAATTAACACTAAATAATATCATTATGCATTTTCTATAATGTTATTGGACAAAACACTACTTATAATACATCAACAAATTAGGGAATGTTTTTGTTTGGTCGTTTCATGTTATATGCTATGATTTCATTTATATAGCATACTTGACACCCCATTATAATGTATTTTTCGAAATTCTATTATATTTAATGATATAATATTTCCCATTTCATGTTATATTTATCAAGGGACTATGGTTCTAATGTTCTAATGATTTTAAGTGTTTTGGTCTCATGTTATTCTCTTTGAGACATGATTAGTAATATGGGGATAATAATTTTTTTATGGGTATATTCCAAAAATTTGAGATATTATATAATTAAATATATTTTAATAATGACATTTAATGTCAATTTAAAATACCAATCAGTCTTGGGGTTTCTATTAAAATTTTAAAAAAGTCGAAAGGGTTTTATTGGACTCAATTTTGATTCTTTAAGGCATAATACATTTTGTGAAAAATTATTATTTTATATGATGTATTCACATCCCAAGAGTCTATTTATATCATCATATTTTTATATTATGTTATTTTTTTATCCAAATTAATTTCCCATGTTTCTTTTTCTATTAATTTAGGTTTTTACGTATTAGTAAGAGTTTTTGTAAACATAACAAACCATTATTATGTTATGATCGTTCAATTGAACTTATTTTTATACAAAATTGGTCGATCCTAACATTACTAATAATACATGTTATTATCATGCTGTTTCTGGGGTAAATAAAATCTTACCACTTAATCAATTTTAACACAATTTTCATGTCCTATGATATTTTGTTTTCAATCCATCTTTAATGTTTCTCACGATGTATTATGATCAGGTTACATTAGCACTAAAATAGATGTATGGTAATTATTATATATGTTATAAGAATGAAATTGTATATAACATAGATTGGATGATGTTAACAATGATTTTTTAATCTACTTACATGAAAAAATGTATTGGTGTTCGATATTTTTTATTCTATCATGAAATATTTCTAAAAAGATAACTATATAATGTTTCATTAACAAAATTATTTCTTTGGATAGGTCATGATCATGTTATTCCTTTTATTTAAATTTAGGAACTTATTGAAATTACTGAAATCCATTTACTATAAATTCAGGTCAATAATTTACTAACATTCAACATTGTTTATTATACGAATATCATTTTTTTATTTGGATAAGTTTCTTTATGAAATTAAAGAAAATATATTATTGAAAAATATGGGGAATGAAATTGACAGAATCACATTCAATGTGGGGATTTAAAATATATACTTCCTTGAAAAATCTGAAAATATCATGATATTGTTTTTTGGGTTTTTGGGTATCCCTCAATCTATAATAAATTAGTGCATGGGAATAATACATTAATAGTAGGATGACTTGTCTGTGATCTCAATAATAAGTAAATGCCTTGGCTAGAGGACTTGATAGTAGGTTTCATATTTCGTACACTATAAAAATCATTATTATGATATTATTATTTTTGATATCAAATGTTCTCATTTATTATCATGGATATAGTGTTTCCATAGTCTCATGATTTTGTGGCTTCATGTTGATTCTTTATTCCTACCCAAAAAAGTATTCCATGATTATCCCTTGATTGCATCAATTTTTTTTAATATATTGAGTGTCTTACCTCAATGAAAAATATGTTCCAATTAATATTGTGTATGGAAAAAATTTCTAAATGTTTAATATTTAAAAGGATATTGAATATAATAAAATTTTTGGGACACATTGAACACCTTTCAGGAAGTACATAATATGAAAAATATTTGAAAATATATCATTTGATACAATGGACAAAGTATTTATCATTTTACATAGATTATATTATCTATAGGGTTATAATCCATTAAAAATTAATCATATATACAATATAAGACAATCATTAGTGATTTTGAAATTACAGATGGTTATATATATTCTTTTACAAATGGGATAAAAGAATGTGTGTAATTTATGTGCTTATGGAACTATATTTAAGAGTGTGCGATTGGGGAAACAATATTTTTATTAATGGATATATTTCAATAGAAATTTATTTTAGGATTTTTTGGGATTTTCAAATTAAGGTTGATCAAAATATCAATGTTATAGGAATCCTTTGGTAAAATATATACTTTAATATTATGTTAATAATGAAAATTTTTTAGGGATTAGAAATGGAAAACATCAATGGAACCCCTTTAGAATTTTATGAGTGATAATTCTAAATTTTTAATAATATATATTTTTGGTTAATTATTTATTATAGGGTTTTTATAAGAAATATATCTGTGTATATATACTATTATGTGGAAGTGGCTGCAGAATAGATCTGCCTTGGGTAATCCCCTGAAAAGGTTGGTTAGAAATTGAATTAATAATGACTCTAATACATGATGTTTTGGTCAAAGACTATTCACACAGTGAGGAACACTCGTTAAATATACATTGGTTAATCAAATTACCTTCACAAACCATTATAAATGATTTAATAATTATTTTTCAATACTTATGTATGATAACTATAATAACAAATGACAACGGATAACCAAGGATTTGATAGGCGAGTAATAGGATGAACCAAAAGTATCATATGATAAATACATCATATTTAATATTCTAATTGTTGTTTTAAAATTCATATTTTTTATTTTATCATTCACATTTTTATTAGGATTTGGTTGATATTTGACCTCAAATATGAATTTCAAAAAGTATGTAATTAGAAACCACACCATCTTATAACCCAAAATTAGAGAATACATAAATAGTTTTGAATCATATTATTTTTTATAGAAATAATGCTTTTTCTAATTATTATATAATATAAAAATAATTATATTTTAATAATATTGAATCTCATAGCTATTCTCATTAGAGAGTGATATTTATTGATGATAATCTATTATATTATAATTGTTATGCGGATTATATGAAAAATTTAAGGATTAATATTCAGTAGTTTTATGTTAAAGGTACAAAGATATATTTTAAATGGGTGTATTAACACTGAAAAAACATTTTATAAAATGGCTATATTTATGTGAATTAGTATTAGAGAACTCATGTTTCTTTTTTTGATCACTATTAGATTTTATATACATTAGAAGTTTCGATAATAAATGGTGGATTTATTTTTAATCAGTATGTAGTATAGTAAATGGATACCTTGGGATTGATAATAAATTATTGATATTTTTGTGTAATTTCTTCTATTTTTGTTAATTATGAAATATAGAGGCAATTTTGTGACCATATGAGTGGTTAATGTGGCTATAGGTTTAATTTAGTGTTAATATTTTTGTTTATATAAAAATATATGTGGTTTAATTTCTTTATGATTAAATTTTTTTCATGATTTGTATGTTAGTGAGAGTATATGAATGTTTTTTGTAATTTCAGAACTCTATTTCAAGTATTGGGTGAACATTAATGAGAAATTAAAACTCAAAGTAACCATATATGAAAAATAATTATAAATCTAAAATGAATATTGACATCAATTGTACTAAATGAATTACAAGATAAGCTATTGATAAGGAGAAAAGGTTTTAAGAATGAATTGATTTTATGTTATCAGTAACAATTATCTGAATATATTTATAGTTTCAATCTACTCTTGTAAACAATTTTTGTTTTAGTATCGTACATAAGTATAAGTAACCATGTGTGTGAGGGATAATGCAAAGACTACCTCAATGAAAATAACTACAGTATAAAAGTTTTGGTTAAAAATCATGTGATAATGAAAAACCATGTATTATTAAATGTTATTAACAACATGAAAATTGTTTTTGTCCCAAAAAAATGAAAAGGAATCTAAATATATTCTAAAAACAATGATCATGTGTTAATGTTTATAAAACTCATAAGTATTAGGTATAAGAAAATCTACAAAAATAATTTTATTCCACTTCAAATGATTTGAGAACTATGATACATAATTCCCCAGTACAAGGGACAATGAGGGGGAAATTAAAAAAATATGAATAATTGAAATCCAATAAAACTAATACCAATAATTTAAATCGAGATTTTTTACTAAATATGTAACACCCCAAGATTTCATAGTGTGTTATTTCTTCAAAATAATTCAATAACTTGCACTACACGCAACACCGAGTTCAAGCGCACCATGACTTACCAAACAAGCCGTTCAAAAGAGGTTATGAATAGTATTAAGTAAATTTTAAACTTTATATAATCCTTATAATTTTAGAATCTATATTATGAGTTTCTTAGACATAATGTAAGAACAAATTCATATTCAGTATTGAACTTTTACCAACTTTTAATAGTGAACCCTTTTTAAATAAGATATTTTAAACTTTTTTAATAAATGGGGACATTAATAATTTAAAACGAAACATCCCAAGCTTACACGGTACGCTTTCCTTTGAATGATACAGTAGCGTGTGTTGTACGCAACTTCGAGTTCTAACACACACCACAACCAATCAAACTAGCCGTTATGAATAGTAATAACTACCTTTTGAAATTATATATATTTTATATTTCAAAATGGACTTCATTTTTGGATTCGGAGTATCGAATTTATCCTAAGGTGAAATTTTGGTACTTTTCGGATAACTTTCATATTTTGATTAATAGTGAAAATTACTAAATTTTATTTAAAAACAACTTTTTTAATCAAAATAATTAATATTGATAAATTATGAATATTAGTGTTTTTAAAGTATAATTAGAATATATTTTTACCATTTTATCCAATGGTGTTCATTATTATTAATTTCACTTTGAAATTGGACCTAAACAATTGTCAATCTTTTGATATATATTGTTTCTTAAAAACACGATATATGTTGTGACAGCGGGAATTAATTATAAAATTAATTAATGCAACTTATATGTTTGGAATTTTGTAAAGTAGACATCATTTTTGAATTCATAATATCAATTATAGCTTAGGGTGAAATTTTGGCATTGTTCTGAAAAACTTAAATTTTGATGAATAGTTAAACTACTAAGTGGTAGTTAAAAAATAGAATTTTTCATAAAACATAATTTTACCGCTTCTGTGATTGGAATTTATAAAATCCGAGAGACACAGTTTATATCAATAATTAAAATGTTGTTCAATGAGATGAAAATATTTTTTGGTGAATAGTAACTTTTTACTTTTATTTACCACGGTTAAAAGTAAATAGGGTAATTAAGGGTAAAAATTATATTAATATTACCCTAACACATGTCCTAATTCTATTGGACAAGTTTATCCCGACCAAAAACAACCTTAGGAATAAATTATTATCATTTAGGTCCACTTGGATTAGATTAGGACATTTATTATTATTTAATTCAAAGAAATGTTAAAAAAGATAAAATCAATGTTTATTTACTAAAACATTTTTAATATAGGGTTATACATAATATAAATTCGATTGTAAATATTCATTAGAAATATAATACGATTTAATACATAATTAAATTTTATTTATAATTTTTAGACATTAAATAAGTTAATTTATTTATTACACAATGATGGTGCAGTAATTATAATAATAGTGAAAATTTAAAATAATTGATATTCTAAATACCCAAATAAATACAATTTGAGACTTTTAATGAATTAAACTAATTTTCTAGGATAATATGGCATATTAGGATGGAGTTAATTCACTTTTTTCGAAGTAATAATTCTTTTATGAGTTTCAAAAAAATCAACATTTGAATAGTGTCAAAATTGACACAAAAGAGTTTTTAAAACAAATATTATATTATTAATTGATATTAAATTCCTAAAAATATAAGGTTCGTCCAAGAGACTTATATCAAGATATGTGTATCATTAATGGACCATTTGGTGGACGGTTAGATGTATATAATAAGTTTATTAACTATATAATATAAAAATACAAATTGACATGGTAAATGTCAAACTAATAAACTAAGAGTTAAAACTTAAAGATAAGGTTAATATAGTAACCCAAACCTGTCTAAATTCTATTGGATGAATGGTTTTCGACCTATTCCCACCTTGAAATTTGAATAATCAACTTTTGAGCTATTAGAAACCGAATATGAATTTATTATAAATTAATATTTCTAGTTTTTCCAAAGGTACACCTCACCCCTCTTATAAAAAAGGCACTCCACCTTCTCATTTCATCACACCATAAAAGCCTTTTGGTTCGGCCAAACTCTACCCAAATACTCTCCCAACATCCCTCGCTACAACCTATAGGCCTTAGTTTGATCATAAATTCAACCTAAGAAGCCCTTTTGATCAAATCAAAAGGAAGAACCCGAAGAAGCGGTAATGATTTCACCAACCTTTTCCAAGTTCCTTTCTTCTTCCAGTTATTCTTCGATTGTTGTTACCATTATAAAATAATAACTCCAGTATTATATATATACTGAGATTTTATTATAAATATGGCACAACTGTATTCAGTACTCTATCCACCATTTGAATAACATTTCACCATACGTGCGTACGTACGTCTTACTGTCTCCACGTCGAGGTGTAATTGTTATTCAATATATTATTATTTGGATGGGTATAATAATGATATATAACACATGTAAATAATAAATATAACATGTTAATAATTCTGTATATATGATATAACAACCATTTATATATAATTTTAATATCAAAAGAATGATATTGTCGCTCGTGCGTACGTACGGACTACCGTCTCCATGAACGCGATGAGATTCATTCTCCATCATATCCATTCAAGTATAATTCTCATTTTATGATTAATAATAGTATCTAAGGACTTGATATGATTCAGGATATGAATAATATACAACCTATACATTACAAACATGGCTTACGTAACAAAACATATAAAAGAAAATGAGTATGTTAACACCCGAAACAACGATAATACTATGATATTATTAACAAATCAATGTTAAAAGATCATATATGATATCATATTAATGTATATTATTCTTTTATAATTTAATAAAAATTATTTCACCATTATACAGGAGGTTAACCTACCCCAACCAAGGAAAAGTACAAGGTAAGGGTTATTTCGCAATCTCTTCATTATCCGAGGTTGTTTATACGTAATTATCTACTGGGATTTCTTTATCATCTGCATCCATGTTTCTTCGAAATTTATTTCAAAACATTTTTACTATTTACAAAGAATATGAGTTAAATTATTTTATACTCTTATGGGTTTATAATGGAATCTTTCAGTTTTTTTCCAAACAAGGTTCTTTTTAACCTTTTCGACAGAATTAGGGTAAGAATGTTATTTTAACTTATACGGCGGGTGCGACTATTTACCGCCGTTATAAAATCGTCAATGCTTCCCTTAAAATATTATAATAATATTTTCAAAGAAAATGTTTTATTTTATAATTATGTGACTTTTAAATGATTTCAAAATGAATATTCTAAGAATTTCGGAAAGGTACTCTTTATCAAATTCATAATTCTAAATGTTATAAAGATTTATCTTTCTAAATCTTTTTAATAAATGTCCTTGTCATAAAAATGGTATTTAAGGATTTATTTATATGGACATTAATGTTTTTAAAATGTTAATTCCTTTAAAAAGTTTCAAAGTGGTATGGGAAACTTTTATTCAAAAATCTCTTTTAATTTCTTCCTTTATAAATGTGTGACTTTTAAATGATTTCAAAAAAAGGAGATATTTCTCTTAAATAGTTTTGATTTCATCTTTGTCAACATCCTTTGATGTATTTTATAATTATATGAAGTTGATTTATTGTGATACAAAACTTCTATATTGTATTGAATGTTTTGTGATATGTTTGACTGTGGATGTTCTATTTTTATACCATTCATAGTTAATAGTGAAAGTATTGACATTTCGTATGATAGTTTTAATACGAATGATTATGTTATGTTTAAACCTTTTCATATGGGAATGCATTGGACTTAATATGTGATGGGTGGAGCCCGCTATAGCTCCTCGATGCATCGGTAGGTCTCATGAGACAAACTAGTGTCTTGGCAGAAGGCCTTGGCAAAATCTTATTTGTAGTCTTGGCACGAGGCCTTGGCTATGTGGTTATGATAATCTGGCATTATGTATTCCATCATTATGAAAGTGGTTATTGATATTGCATGTGATTATTCGATTAGTAGAATATCCATTTGAATAAGTAAATGGCATTATTTCATTTTATTTTTTCCATAGTATGTTGAAGTTCAAGTTTAAAAGGCTTTTTTTAGTTATACATTGCCTTAAATGTTTATGCTTATTTATAAATGTTTCCGCTGTATTGCTTACCCTTATGGAGCGTTTTAGCTCACCCCTTTAAATGTTTTATTTTTCCTAGGATTCCAAGAAGTATATTGTGATTGATAAGAAGGGTTAAGACAAGGGAATAATGGCATTCATAAAGGATTATTTATGTTGTTTTGTATGTTATGAAGTGTAATGTAACATTCATGTAGGTAATCTATTTTCCAAGACTGCTAAACTAATCGGTCTTTCGAGACTTGATTCCTTGTAATCATGCCAATGTATTAAAATAATGCACCGATTCTGGGTTAGTAGGGTCGGGGTGTTATAGTTGGTATTAGAGGAAGTTTAGTACAAACCTTGGAAACTAGATTTAGGTAATATTTTATTAGAGAACATAAACCTATGATGGGCCTTGAGGATTAGTATAGAAGAACTTCCTATAATTTTGGTATTGTAATGATTTTGTGAGTTTTCCGAGCAATACATCCCTGTCTGGATACGAGCAGGTAGAGGCGGCTCTGGCACAGATGTACCTAGGGGTAAAACCCGAAAACACCGCTTTGATCTAGACTCGAACAGGAACTGATGCACGAAAACGGGCCTTGCTGCACTCTTGGTTACGACACTCCCGGGGGATATGCTTAGGATAATTCTCATTTTCTTTACAAACCATTATTAAGGGTTTATGAGTATATACTTCATCAAAGGAGACATTTTTACGATTATGGATTATATCCATAAACTATTTAATTTATTTTATGTGTTTTACACGTTTGGGATTAGGTATTGTTATTCATAAACTAATATAGTGTATGCCATTGTTTAGAAATGGCGCCCAGTAGAAGGAATGATAACTCCAGCAATGCACATAATCCAAAGAGAAAGAAGGATCATATCTTTCATGCTATTAAGCTAGAATTTATAAGAGAAATAGTCTCCCATGTATTATCATCATATGAAGAAATAATATCATGTTTTCATAAGATAATTAAAGATTTTACTAAGTCCTATGTCTTTGAAGGGAAGCAAGAGAAGAAAAGGATGGAAGAGAAAAAGATAGATAAAGGGAAGAGGGAAAAGAAGAATTTTCCCATATGTGATAACTGTGGGAAGAAACACCCTGTAACTTGTCTGAAAGGAATGGGAGTTTGTAATAAATGTGGAGGAAAAGGGCACAAAGTACTTGACTGCAAGGGTAAGAAAATGGTTTCAAATGTACAATGCTTCATTTGCATGGATTTTGGACAGTACGCGAACCTATGTCCAAGTCATCAAACCATGCCGCAAATGACGCTATTGGATAATAATCATCTTATGATACTACCATAGATGAAGATGAATGATTAGAGTTCTTATGTTGATTATTTCAATTGAGTGTTGTATCAACAATGTACTTGTTATAATAATTATGGAGTATATAAGTATTGTACTGCAGTACAATTTCATTAAGGACTTGGTATGGTGTGGATCAAAGAAAAGTGACTCAATATCTAGATAAATTTTTGGAAAATATATGGTTGAGAGAATGATAAACCATAATATAGTTCTGATACCGAGGTAGTGATTTTGGAATAATACATGATTTATTTGGATAAATTATATTGGATATTCTTGACTATCTTTAAATTGATTAATGATTTGTATATTACATCATTGTTGGGGTTTAAAACATTTTTTGATTGATGAATTATATCCAGCATTCTATATGGAATAAGGGAGCATTAATGTAATCAATAAGGAATACGGTAATCTAGGATGTTTCTATGTATTAAAAGAATACATGATGAAGGTATTCATATGCTATTACAGGGTAAAAAGGATCTACATTATGTTGACCATCCTTATAAATTTTGGACTGTGTGTTTGGACAGATGTATTTTGGATAGTTCTAGTTTGGATTATTTTGGATTGCCATAAAAGGACAACCCGGAGGTCGGGCGGCAACCCGTCACGTCCGGCAAGGCCGCGAGACTTACACCCGCAACCGAAGGGTGACAAGGGTGTATCACCTACCACTGGCCCACGAGATGTCATGGATTAAATAATGTAGTATTTTTTAAAATATCTGGTAGATGAATTATAAATTCATGTATTTTGGAACCTTGTATGAATAGTATAAAAATAATTTTTTTACGTTCTATTATCTTTTAGAGTGAAAGATGAGTTTGTGGAAGAAATTTATTAATGGATAAAACTATAATTATAAAGTAAGTATATCTCATTATGATCTTAGCCAATCTCATAAATAAATTCCTCAACATTAAGAAAAGTAACTTAGAACAAAAATGTTGTCCTAGATGGTGCCTTAAATCATCACTAATTTATGGCTTTGGGATTGTTGGCCTTTTCATAGCCATGTTCTCTACCACTCTCCATCAGATAATTGATGTTTAGATTTCTCTTCCATATCCATATTTTCCTACATGGAACCCTAGTATGTGTTATTTTCGGTAATCTTCATACTTTCAACTCTTTATTATAAATAGAGGCCTCATTAATTCCTTTTTCGATGTTGGATTTCAACTAAGATATTTTGAAACGTAAAAAATGTGTTATCCTAATACCTTATGTTTTGTTGAATCGATGGTATTTTAAATCATCATAGACTGATGAATTTAAGGACCTCAATTTTAAACATGGTTTTGATTGATGACCTCAATCACTACCTATAAATTTTTACGCTTTTCCTCCAATTATATGTCTCTAATTTCCACCAATGTTCTCCTAATCGAGATCATAATTTTGTGGTGACTCTTTCATTTCTCTTTTCCTCATTTTAAGGCTAAATTTTAGTAACCCTATTTCCGATGTGGGTTTTCCCACAAAGATATTTTTTATTTTCAACCATTTATTTTCGAATAACAATTTCAAATTGTGAGGATGCAATTTATTGAAGGAGGGGAGAATGTAACACCCCAAGATTTCATAGTGTGTTATTTCTTCAATATAATTCAATAACTTGCACTACACGCAACACCAAGTTCAAGCGCACCATGACTTACCAAACAAGCCGTTCAAAAGAGGTTATGAATAGTATTAACTAAATTTTAAACTTTATATAATCCTTATAATTTTAGAATTCATATTATGAGTTTCTTAAACATAATGTAAGAACAAATTCATTTTCAGTATTGCACTTTTACAAACTTTTAATAGTGAACCCTTTTTAAATACAATATTTTAAACTTTTTGACTAAATGGGGACTTCAAAAATTTAAAATGAAACATCCCAAGCTTCCACGGTACGCTTTTCTTTGAATGATACAGTAGCGTGTGTTGTACGCAACTTTGTGTTCTAACACACACCACAACCAATCAAACTAGCTGTTGAGAATAGTAATACCTACTTTTTGAAATTATATATATTTTATATTTCAAAATGGACTTCATTTTTGGATTTGGAGTATTGAATTTATCCTAAGGTGAAATTTTGGTACTTTTTGGATAACTTTCATATTTTGATGAATAGTGAAAATTACTAAATTTTAATTAAAAACAACTTTTTTAATAAAAATAATTAATAGTGATAAATTATGAATTTGAGTGGTTTTAAAGTATAACTAGAATATATTTTTACCATTTTATCCAATGGTGTTCATTAGGATTAATTTTACTTTGAAATTGGACCTAAACAATTATCAATCTATTGATATATATTGTTTATTAAAAACAGGCTATTTGTTGTGACAGTGGCAATTAATTATAAAATTAATTAATGCAACTTATATGTTTGGAATTTTTTAAAATAGACATCATTTTTGAATTTGGAATATCAATTATAGCTTAGGGTGAAATTTTGGCATTGTTCTGAAAAACATCAATTTTTGATGAATAGTGAAACTACTAAGTGGTAGTTAAAAAACTGAATTTTTCATAAAACATAATTTAACCGCTTCTGTGATTGGAATTTTGAAATTCAAGAGACACGGTTAATATAAAGAAGTAAAATGTTGTTCAATGAGATGAAAATATTTTTTGGTGAATAGTAACTTTTTACTTTTATTTACCACGGTTAAAAGAAATAGGGTAATTAAGGGTAAAAATTATATTAATATTACCCTAACACATGTCCTAATTCTACTGGAAAAGTGTATCTCGACCAAAAACAACCTTAGGAATAAAATATTATCATTTAGGTCCACTTGGATTAGATTAGGACATTTATTATTATTTAATTCAAAGAAGAGTTAAAAAAGTTAAAATCCATGTTTATTTACAAAAACATTTTTAATATACGGTTATACATAATATAAATTCGATTGTAAATATTCATTAGAAATATAATAAGATTTTATACATAATAAAATTTTATTTATAATTTTTATACATTAAATAAGTTAATTTATTTATGACACAATGATGATGCAGTAATTACAATAATAGTGAAAATTTAAAATAATTGATATTTTAAATAACCAAATAAATATAATTTGATACTTTTAATGAATTAAACTACTTTTCTAGGATAATATTGCATATTAGGATGGAGTTAATTGACTTTGTTCGAAGTAATCATTCTGTTATGAGTTTCACAAAAATCAACATTTGAATAGTGTCAAAATTGACATAAAAGAGTTTTTAAAACAAATATTATATTATTAATTGATATTAAATTCCTAAAAATCTAAGTATCGGCCAAGAGACTTATATCATGATAGGTGTATCATTAATTGACCACTTGGGGGTCGCTTGTATGTATATATAAGTTTATTAACTATATAATATAAAAATACAAAGTGACATGGTAAATGTCAAACTAGTTAACAAAGAGTTAAAACTAAAAGATAATGTTTAAATAGTAACCCAAACCTGTATAAATTCTATTGGTTGAATGGTTTTCGACCAATTCCCACCATGAACTTTGAATAATCATCTTTGGAGCCATTAGAAACCGAATATTAATTTATTATAAATTAATATTTCTAGCTTTTCCAAAGGTACCCCTCACCCCTCTTATAAAAGGGCACTCCTCCTTCTGATTTCTTCACACCATCAAAGCCTTTTGGTTCGGCCAAACTCTGCCCAAATACTCTCCCAACATCCCTAACTACAACCTAGAGGCCTTATTTTGATCATAAAGCCATACTAAGGAGCCCTTTTGATCAAATCAAAAGGAAGAACCCAAAGAAGAGGTAATGATTTCACCACCCTTTTCCAAGTTCCTTTATTCTTCCACTTCTTCTTCCTTTTTTGTTACCATTCTTAAATAATAACTGCAGTATCATATATATACTGTGATGTTATTATAAATTTGTTACAACCATATTCAGTATTCTATCCACCCTTTGAATAAATGTCACCATACGTGCGTACGTACGACTTACCGTCTCCACGTCGTGGTGTAATTGTTATTCAATATATTATTACATGGATGGGTATAATAAGGATATGTAACTCATGTAAATAATAAATATAACATGTTAATGATTTTGTATATATGATATAAGAACCATTTATATATTATTTTAATATCAAAAGAATGATATTGTCGCCCGTGCGTACGTACGGACTACCGTCTCCACGAATGCGATGAGATTCATTCTCCATCGTATCCATTCAAGTATAATTCTCATTTTATGATTAATAATAGTATCTAAGGACTTGATATCATTCTGGATATGAATAATATACAACCTATCCATTAGAAACATGTCTTACGTAAGAAAACATATAAAAGAAAATGAGTAAGTTAACACCCGAAACAACGATAATACTAAGATATTATTAACAAATCAATGTTAAAAGATCATATATGATATCATATTAATGTATATGATTCTCGTATAATTTAATAACAATTATTTAACCATTATACAGGTGGTTAAACTACCCCAACCAAGGAAAAGTACAAGTTAAGGGTTATTTTGCAATATCTTCATTATCTGAGGTTGTTTATACGTAATTATCTACTGGGATTTCTTTATCATCCACATCCATGTTTCTTCGAAATGTATTTCAAAACATTTTTTCTATTTACAATGAATATGAGTTGAATTCATTTATACCCTTATGGTTTTATAAAAAGAATCTTTCCGTCATTTTCCAAACAAGGTTCTTTTTAACCTTTTCAACAGAATTAAGGTAAGAATGTTTTTTTAACTTATACGGCGGGTGCGGCTACTTACCGCCGTTATAAAATCGTCAAAGCTTCCCTTACAAGCATAAAAGAATATTTTCAAAGAAAACGTTTTATTTTATAATTATGTGACTTTTAAATGATTTCAAAATGAATATTTTATGAATTTCGGAAAGGTACTCTTTATCAAAATCAGAATTTTAAATGTTTTAATGATTTATCTTTCTAAATAATTTTAATAAATGTCCATGTCTTTAAAATGGTTTTTAAGTATTTATTTATATGGACATGAATGTTTTTAAAATTTTAATTCCTCTCAATAGTTTCAAAGTGGTATGGGACACTTTGATTCAAAAATCTCTTTTAATTACTTCCTTTATAAATGTGTGACTTTTAAATGATTTAAAAAAGGAGATATTTCTCTCAAATAGTGTTGATTTCATCTATGTCAACATTCTTTGATGGATTTTATGATTATATGAAGTTGATTTTTTGTGATACAAAACTTATATATTGTATTGAAGGTTTTGTGATATGTTTGACTGTGGATGTGCTATTTTTATACCATTCATAGTTTATGGTGAAAGTATTGACATTTCATATGCTAGTTTTAATACGAATGTTTATGTTATGTTTAAAACTTTTCATATGGGAATGCATTGGACTTAATATGTGATGTGTGGAGCCCGCTATAGCTCCCTGATGCATCGGTAGGTCTCATGAGACAAACTAGTGTATTGTCACAAGGCATTGGAAAAATATTATTTGTAGTCTTGGCACGAGGCCTTGGATATGTGGTTATGATAGACTGGCATTATGCATTCCATCATTATGAAAGTGGTTATTGATATTGCATGTGATTATTATATTAGTAGAATATTCATGTGAATAAGTAAATGACATTCTTTTATTTTATTTTTGCCATACTACGTTGAAGTTCAAGTTTAAAAGGATTTTTTTAGTTATACATTGCCTTAAATGTTTATGCTTATTTATAAATGTTTCTGCTGTATTTCTTACCCTTACGGAGCGTTTGAGATCACCCCTTTCAATGTTTTATTTTTCCCAGGATTCCAAGAAGTATATTGTGATTGATAAGAAGGGTTAAGACAAGGGAATAATGGCATTCATAAAGGATTATTTATGTTGTTTTGTATGTTATGAAGTGTAATGTAACATTCATGTCTGTAATCTATTTTCCAAGACTGCTAAACTAATCGGTCTTTCGAGACATTATTCCTTGTAATCATGCTAATGTATTAAAATAATGCACTGACTCTGGGTTATTAGGGTCGGGGTGTTACAGTTGGTATCAGAGAAAGTTTAGTAGAAACCTTGGAAAGTAGATTTAGGTAAACTCTGATTAGAGCACATAGACCTAAGATGGGCCTTTAGGATTGGTATAGAATAACTTACTAGAATTTTGGTATTGTAGAGATTTTGTGAGTTTTCCGAGCAATACATCCATGTCTGGATACGAGCAGGTAGAGGCAGCTCTGGCACAGATGTACCTAGGGGTAAAACCTGAAAACACCGCTTTGAGCTAGACTCGAACGGGAACTGGTGCAGGACAACGGGCCTTGCTGCACTCTTGGTTACGACACTCCCGGGGGATATGCTTAGGATAATTCTCATTTTCTTTACAAACCATTATTAAGGTTTTATGAGTATATACATACTCAAAGAAGACATTTTTATGATTATGGATTATATCCACAAACTATTTAATTTATGTTATGTGTTTTACAAGTTTGGGATTAGGTATTGTTATTTATAAACTAATCTAGTGTATGCCATTGTTTAGAAATAGCGCCCAGTAGAAGGAATGATAACTCCAGCAATGCACATAATACAAAGAGAAATAAGGATCATATATTTCATGGTCTTAAGCTAGAATTTATAAGAGAAATAGTCTCCCATGTATTATCATCATATGAAGAAATAATATCATGTTTTGATAAGATAAGTAAAGATGTTACTGAGTCCTATGGCTTTGAAGGGAAGCAAGAGAAGAAAAGGATGGAAGAGAAAAAGATGGATAAAGAGAAGAGGGAAAAGAAGAATTTTCCCATATGTGATAACTGTGGGAAGAAACACCCTGGAAGTTGTCTGAAAGGAATGGGAGTTTGTTATAAGTGTGGAGGAAAAGGGCACAAAGTACGTGACTGGAAGGGTAAGAAATGGTTTCAAATGTACAATGCTTCATTTTCAAGGAGTTTAGACACTACACGATCCTATGTCCCAGTCATCAAACCATACCGCAAATGATATTATTGGATAATAATCAAGTTATGATACTACCACAGATGAAGAGGAATGATTAGAGTTCTTATGTTGATTATATCAATTGAGTGTTGTATCAACAATGTACATGTTATAATAATTATGGAGTATATAAGGATTGTACTGCAGTACTATTTCATTAAGGACTTGGGATTGTGTGGAACAAAGAAAAGTGACTCAATAGCAAGATACATTTTTGGAAAATATATGGTTGAGAGAATGATAAACCATAATATAGTTCTGATACAGAGGTAGTGATTTTGGAAGAATACATTATTTATTTGGATAAATTATATTGGATATTTTTGACTATCTTGAAATTGATTAATGATTTTTATATTCTATAATTTTTGGGGTTTAAAGCATTTTTGGATTGATGAAGTATATCCAGCATTCTATATGGAATAAGGGAGCATGAATGTAATCAATAAGGAATACGGTAATTCAGGATGTTTCGGTGTATTAAAAGAATACATGATGAAGGTATTCATATGCTATTACGGGGTAAAAAGGATCTACATTATTTTTATCTTCCTTATAAATTTTGGACTGTGAGTTTGGACAAATGTATTTTGGATAGTTCTAGTTTGGATTTTTTTGGATTGCCATAAAATGACAACCCGGAGGTCGGGTGGCAACCCGTCACGTCCGGCAAGGCCGCGAGACTTGAACCCGCAACTAAAGGGTGACAAGGGTGTATCACCTACCACTGGCCCATGAGATGTCCTCGATTAAATATTATAGTTTTTTTTAAAAGATCTGGTAGATGAATTATAAATTCGTTTATTTTGGAACCCTGAATGAATAGTATAAAAAGAATTTTTTTTACGTTCTATTATCTTTTAGAGTGAAAGATGAGTTTGTGGTAGAAATTTATTAATGGATAAAACTATAATTATAAAGTTAGTATATCTCATTATGATCTTATCCAATCTCATAAATAAATTCCTCAAAATTAAGAAAATGAACTTAGAACAAAAATGTTGTCCTAGATAGTGCCTTAAATCATAACTAATTTATGGATTTGGGATTGTTGTCCTTTTCATAGCCATGTTCTCTACCACTCTCCATCAGATAATTGGTGGTTATATTTCTCTTCCATATCCATATTTTTCTACATGGAACCCTAGTATGTGTTATTTTCGGTAATCTTCATACTTTCCACTCTTTATTATAAATAGAGGCCTCATTAATTCTTTTTTCGATGTGGGATTTCAACTAAGATATTTTGAAACGTAAAAAATGTGTTATCCTAATACCTTATGTTTTGTTGAATCGATTGTATTTTAAATCATCATAGATTGATGAATTTAAGGACCACAATTTTAAACTTGTTTGTGATTGATGACCTCAATCAGTAGCTATAAATATTTACTTTTTCCTCCAATTATATGTCTCTAATTGCCACCAATGTTCTCCTAATCGAGATCATAATTTGGTGGTGACCCTTTCTTTTCTCTTTTCCTCATTTTAAGGCTAAATTTTAGTAACCCAATTTCCGATGTGGGTTTTCCCACAAAGATATTTTTTTATTTTCAACCATTTATTTTTCAATAACAATTTCAAATTGCGAGGACACAATTTATTGAAGGAGGGGAGAATGTAACACCCCAAGATTTCATAGTGTGTTATTTCTTCAAAATAATTCAATAACATGCACTACACGCAACACCAAGTTCAAGCACACCATGACTTCCCAAACAAGCCGTTCAAAAGAGGTTATGAATAGTATTAACTAAATTTTAAACTTTATATAATCCTTATAATTTTAGAATCCATATTATGAGTTTCTTAGACATAATGTAAGAACAAATTCATTTTTAGTATTTCACATTTACCAAATTTTAATAGTGAACCATTTGTAAATACAATATTTTAAAATTTTTTACTAAATAGGGACATCAAAAATTTAAAATGAAACATCCCAAGCTTCCACGGTATGCTTTTCTTTGAATGATACAGTAGCGTGTGTTGTACGCAACTTCGAGTTCTAACACACTCCACAACCAATCAAACTAGCCGTTGAGAATAGTAGTACCTACATTTTAAAATTATATATATTTTACATTTAAAAATGGACTTCATTTTTGGATTCAGAGTATCGAATTTATCCTAAGGTGAAATTTTGGTACTTTTCGGATAACTTTCATATTTTGATGAATAATGATAATTACTAAATTTTAATTAAAAAAAAATTTATTAATCAAAATAATTAATAGTGATAAATTATGAATTTTAGTGGTTTTAAAGTATAATTATAATATATTTTTACCATTTTATCCAATTTTGTTCATTAGAAATAATTTTACTTTGAAATTGGACCTAAACAATTGTCAATCTTTTGATATATATTGTTTCTTAAAAACACGCTATTTGTTGTGACAGCGGGAATTAATTATAAAATTAAGTAATTCAACTTATATGTTTCGAATTTTTTAAAATATACATCATTTTTGAATTCGGAATATCAATTATATCTTAGGGTGAAATTTTGGCATTGTACTGAAAAACTTCAAATTTTGATTAATAGTGAAACTACTAAGTGGTAGTTATAAAAATGAATTTTCCATAAAACTTAATTTTACCGCTTCTGTGATTGGAATATCAAAAATCCGAGAGACACGGTTAATATCAAGAAGTAAAATGTGGTTCAATGAGATGAAAATAATTTTTGGGGAATAGTAGCTTTTTACTTTTATTTACCACGGTTAAAAGTAAATAGGGTAATTAAGGGTAAAAATTATATTAATATTACCCTAACACATGTCCTAATTCTATTGGACAAGTGTATCTCGACCAAAAACAACCTTAGGAATAAAATATTATCATTTAGGTCCACTTGGATTATATTAGGACATTTATTATTATTTAATTCAAAGAAGAGTTAAAAAAGTTAAAATCATAGTTTATTTACTAAAACATTTTTAATATAGGGTTATAAATAATATAAATTAGATTGTAAATATTAATTAGTAATATAATAATATTTCCTACATAATTAACTTTTATTTATAATTTTTCGACATTAAATAATTTAATTTATTTATGACACAATGATGATGCAGTAATTACCATAATAGTTAAAATTTAAAATAATTGATATTTTAAATACCCAAATAAATATAATTTGAGACTTTAAATGAATTAAACTAATTTTATAGGATAATATGGCATATTAGGATGGATTTAATTGACGTTTTTTGAAGTAATTATTCTGTTATGAGTTTCAAAAAAATTAACATTTGAATAGTGTCAAAATTGACATAAAAGAGTTTTTAAAAACAATTTTATATTATTAATTGATATTAAATTCTTAAAAATATACGGTACGGCCAAGAGACTTATATCATGATAGGTGTATCATTAATGGACCAATTGGGGGTCTCTAGGATGTATATAGTAAGTTTATTAACTATATAATATAAAAATACAAAGTGACATGGTAAATGTCAAACTAGTTAACTAAGGGTTAAATCTAAAAGATAAGGTTAATATAGTAACCCAAACCTATATAACTTCTATTGGTTGAATGGTTTTAGAACTATCACCACATTTAAATTTGAATAATCAACTATTGAGCTATTATAAACCGAATATGAATTTATTATAAATTAATATTTCTAGCATTTCCAAAGGTACCCCTCACCCCTCTTATAAAAGAGCACTCTTCCTTCTCATTTCTTCGCACCATCAAAGCCTTTTGGTTCGGCCAAAGTATGCCCAAATACTTTCCCAACATCCCTAAATACAACCTAGAGGCCTTATTTTGATCATAAAGCCTACCTAAGGAGCCCTTTTGATCAAATCAAAAGGAAGAACCCGAAAAAGAGGTAATGATTTCACCACCCTTTTCCAAGTTCCTATCTTCTTCCACTTCTTCTTCCTTTGTTGTTACCATTATAAAATAATAAATGAAGTATTATATATATATATACTGTGATGTTATTATAAATATGGTACAAACATATTAATTATTCTATCCACCCTTTGAATAACATGTCACCATACGTGTGTACGTACGACTTACCATCTCCACGTCGTGGTGTAATTATAATTCAATATATTATTATTTGGATGGGTATAATAATGATATGTAACTCATGTAAATAATAAATATAACATGTTAATGATTCTGTATCTATGATATAACAACCATTTATATATTATTTTAATATCAAAAGAATGATATTGTCGCTCGTGCATACGTACGGACTACCGTCTCCACGAACGCGATGAGATTCATTCTCAATCGTATCCATTCTAGTATAATTCTCATTTTATGATTAATAATAGTATCTATGGACTTGATATAATTCTGGATATGAAAAATATACAACCTATCCATTACAAACATGTCTTACATAACAAAAAATTTAAAAGAAAACGAGTAAGTTAACACCCGAAACAACGATAATACTAAGATATTATTAACAAATAAATGTTAAAAGATCATATATGATATCATATTAATGTATATGATTATTGTATAATTTAATAACAATTATTTCACCATTATACAGGAGGTTAAACTACACCAACCAAGGAAAAGTACAAGGTAAGGGTTATTTCGAAATCTCTTCATTATCCGAGGTTGTTTATACGTAATTATCTATTGGGATTTCTTTATCATCCACATCCATGTTTCTTAGAAATGTATTTCAAAAGATTTTTAATATTTACAAAGAATATGATTTGAAGTCATTTATACCCTTATGGGTTTATAAAAGAATTTTTCCATCGTTTTCCAAACAAGGTGCTTTTTAACCTTTTCGATAGAATTAAGGTACGAATGTTTTTTATAACTTATACAGCGGGTGCGGCTATTTACCGTCATTATAAAATTGTCAAAGCTTCCCTTACAAGCATATAAGAATATTTTAAAAGAAAATGTTTTATTTTATAATTATGTGACTTTTAAATAATTTCAAAATGACTATTTTAAGAATTTCGGAAAGGTACTCTTTATCAAAATCAGAATTTTAAATGTTTTAAAGATTTATCTTTCTAAATATTTTTAATAAATGTCCATGTCATAAAAATGGTTTTTAAGGATTTATTTATATGGTCATGAATGTTTTTAAAATGTTAATTCCTCTTAGAAGTTTCAATGTGGTATGGGACACTTTGATTCAAAAATCTCTTTTATTTACTTCCTCTATAAATCTGTGACTTTTAAATGATTTCAAAAAAGGAAATATTTCTCTCTAATAGTTTTGATTTCATCAATGTAAACATCCTTTGATGGATTTTATGATTATATGAAGTTGATATATTGTGATAAAGAACTTCTATATTGTATTGAATGTTTTGTGATATGTTTGACTGTGGATGTGCTATTTTTATACCATTCATAGTTTATGGTGAAAGTATTGACATTTCGTATGCTAGTTTTAATACGAATGTTTATGTTATGTTTAAACCTTTTCATATGGTAATTCATTGGACTTAATATGTGACGGGTGGAGCCTGCTATAGCTCCTTGATGCATCGGTAGGTCTCATGAGACAAACTAGTGTCCTGGCACAAGGCCTTTGAAAAATCTTATTTCTAGTCTTGGCATGAGGCCTTGGCTATGTGGTTATGATAGTCTGGAATTATGCATTCCATCATTTTTAAAGAGGTTATTGATATTGCATGTGATTATTCGATTAGTAGAATATCCATCTGAATAAGTAAATGGAATTATTTCATTTTATTTTTGCCATACTATGTTGAAGTTCAAGATTAAAAGGCTTTTTTTAGTTATACATTGCCATAAATGTTTATGCTTATTTATAAATGTTTCCGCTGTATTTCATACCCTTACGGAGCATTTGAGCTAACCCCTTTCAATGTTTTATTTTTCCCAGGATTCCAATAAGTATATTGTGATTGATAAGAAGGGTTAAGACAAGGGAATAATGGAATTCATAAAGAATTATTTATGTTGTTTTGTATGTTATGAAGTGTAATGTAACATTCATGTATGTAATCTATTTTCCAAGACTGCTAAACTAATCGGTCTTTAGAGACTTGATTCCTTATAATCATGCCAATGTATTAGAATAATGCACCGACTCTGGGTTACTAGGGTCGGGGCGTTACAATTGGTATTAGAGGAAGTTTAGTACAAACCATGGAAACTAGATTTAGGTAAAATCTGATTAGAGCACATAGACCTAAGACGGGCTTTGAGGATTATTATAGAAGAACTTCCTAGAATTTTGGTATTGTAGAGATTTTGTGAGTTTTCCGAGCAATACATTCCTATCTGAATACGAGCAGGTAGAGGTGGCTCTGGCACATATGTACCTAGGGGTAAAACCCGAAAACACCACTTTGAGCTAGACTCGAACGGGAACTGGTGCACGACAATGGGCCTTGCTGCACTCGTGGTTACGACACTCCCAGGGGGATATGCTTGGGATACTTCTCATTTTCTTTACAAACCATTATTATGGGTTTATGAGTATATACTTCCTAAATGGAGACATTTTTATGATTATGGATTATATTGATAAACTATTTAATTTATGTTATGTGTTTTACAAGTTTGGGATTAGGTATTGTTATTCATAAACTAATCTAGTGTATGCCATTGTTTAGAAATGGCGCCCAGTAGAAGGAATGATAACTCCAGCAATGCAGATAATCCAAAGAGAAAGAAGGATCATATCTTTCATGGTCATAAGCCATAATTTATAAGATAAATAGTCTCCCATGTATTATCATCATATGAAGAAATAATATGATGTGTTGATAAGATAAGTAAGGATTTTACTGAGTCCTATGGTTTTGAAGGGAATCAAGAGAAGAAAAGGATGGAAGAGAAAAAGGTGGGTAAAGGGAAGAGGGAGAAGATGAATTTTCACATATGTGATAATTGTGGGAAGAAACACCATGGAACTTGTCTGAAAGGAATGGGAGTTTGTTATAAGTGTGGAGGAAAAGGGCACAAATTACGTGACTGCAAGGGTAAGAAAATGGTTTCAAATGTACAATGCTTCATTTGCAAGGAGTTTGGACACTACGCAAACCTATGTCCAAGTTATCAAACCATGCCGCAAATGATGCTATTGGATAATAATCAAGTTATGATACTACCACAGATGAAGATGAATGATTAGAGTTCTTATGTTGATTATGTCAATTGAGTGTTGTATCAACAATGTACTTGTTATAATACTTATGGAGTGTATAAGGATTGTACTACAGTACTATTTCATTAATGACTTGAGATTGTGTGGAACAAAGAAAAGTGACTCAATAGAAGGATAAATTTTTGGAAAATATATGGTTGAGAGAATGATAAACCATAATATAGTTCTGATACTGAGGTAGTGATTTTGGAATAATACATGATTTATTTGGATAAATATTATTGGATATTCTTGACTACCTTGAAATTGATTAATGATTTGTATATTCCATCATTATTGGGGTTTAAAACATTTTTGGATTGATGAAGTATATCCAGCATTCTATATGTTATTAAGGAGCATGACTGTAATCAATAAGGAATACGGTAATTCAGGATGTTTCAGTGTATTAAAAGAATACATGATGAAGGTATTCATATGCTATTATGGGGTAAAAAGGATCTACATTATGTTTACCTTCATTATAAATTTTGGACTATGAGTTTGGACAGATGTATTTTGGAAAGTTCTAGTTTGGATTATTTTGGATTGCCATAAAAGGACAACCCGGAGGTCGGGCTACAACCCGTCACGTCCGGCAAGGCCGTGAGACTTGAACCCACAACCGAAGGGTGACAAGGGTGTATCACCTACCACTGGCCCACGAGATGTACTGGATTAAATAATGTAGTTTTTTTAAAGATCTCGTAGATGATTTATAAATTCGTTTATTTAGGAACCCTGTATGAATAGTATAAATAGGATTTTTTACGTTCTATTATCTTTTAGAGTAAAATATGACTTTGTGGTAGAAATTTATTAATGGATAAAACTCTAATTACAAAGTAAGTATATCTCCTTATGATCTTATCCAATCTCATAAATAAATTCCTCAACATTAAGAAAAAGACTTAGAACAAAAATGTTGTCCTAGATGGTGCCTTAAATCATCACTAGTTTATGGCTTTGGGATTTTTGGCCTTTTCATAGCCATGTTCTCTACCACTCTCCATCAGATAATTGATGGTTAGATTTATCTTCCATATCCATATTTTCCTACATGGAACCATAGTATGTTTTATTTTTGGTAATCTTCATACTTTCCACTCATTATTTTAAATAGAGGCCTCATTAATTCATTTTTCGATGTGGGATTTCAACTAAGATATTTTGAAACGTCAAAAATGTGTTATCCTAATACCTTATGATTTGTTGAATCGATGATATTTTAAATCATCATAGATTGATGAATTTAAGGACCTCAATTTTAAACATGTTTGTGATTGATGACCTCAATCACTACCTATAAATTTTTACGTTTTTCCTCCAATTATATGTCTTTAATTGCCACAATGTTCTCCTAATCGAGATCATAATTTTGTGGTGACCCTTTCATTTCTCTTTTCCTCATTTTAAGGCTAAATTTTAGAAACCCAATTTCCAATGTGGGTTTTCCCACAAAGATATTTTTTATTTTCAACCTTTTATTTTTGAAGAACAATTTCAAATTTCGAGGATGCAATTTATTGAAGGAGGGGAGAATGTAACACCCCAAGATTTCATAGTGTGTTATTTCTTCAAAATAATTCAATAACATGCACTACACGGAACACCTAGTTCAAGCGCACCATGACTTACCAAACAAGCCGTTCAAAAGAGGTTATGAATAGTATTAACTAAATTTTAAACTTTATACAATCCTTATAATTTTATAATCCATATTATGAGTTTCTTAAAAATAATGTAAGAACCAATTCATTTTCAGTATTGCACTTTTACCAACTTTTAATAGTGAGACATTTTTAAATAAAATATTTTAATCTTTTTGACTAAATTGGGACATCAAAAACTTAAAATGAAACTTCCCAAGCTTCCATGGTACACTTTTCTTTGAATGATACAGTAGCGTTTGTTGTACGCAACTTCGAGTTCTAACACACACCAAAACCAATCAAACTAGTCGTTATGAATAGTAATACCGACTTTTTGAAATTATATATATTTTATATTTCAAAATGGACTTCATTTTTGGATTCAGAGTATCGAATTTATCCTAAGGTGATATTTTGGTAATTTTCGGATAACATTAATATTTTGATGAATAGTGAAAATTACTAAATTTTAATCAAAAACAACTTTTTTAATCAAAATAATTAATAGTGATAAATTATGAATTTTAGTGGTTTTAAAGTATAATTAGAATATATTTTTACCATTTTATCCAATGGTGTTCATTAGAATTAATTTCACTTTGAAATTGGACCTAAACAATTGTCAATCTTTTGATATATATTGCTTCTTAAAAACACGCTATTTGTTGTGACAGCGGGAATTAATTATAAAATTAATTAATGCAACTTATTTGTTTGGAATTTTTTAAAATAGACATCATTTTTGAGTTCGGAATATCAATTATTGATTAGGGTAAAATTTTGGCACTGTTCTAAAAAACTTCAATTTTCTTTGAATAGTGAAACTACTAAGTGGTAGTTAAAAAACTGAATTTTTCATAAAACCTAATTTTACCGCTTCTGTGATTGGAATTTCAAAAATCCTAGAGACATGGTTAATATCAAGATGTAAAATGTGGTTCAAGGAGATGAAAATAATTTTTGGTGAATAGTAACTTTTTACTTTTATTTACCACGGTTAAAAGAAAATAGGGTAATTAAAGGTAAAAATTATATTAATATTACCCTAACACATGCCCTAATTATATTAGACAAGTGTATCTCGACCAAAAACAACCTTAGGAATAAAATATTATCATTTAGGTCCACTTGGATTAGATTAGGACATTTATTATTATTTAAATCCAAGAAGAGTTAAAAAAGTTAAAATCAAGGTTTATTTACTAAAACATTTTTAATATAGAGTTATAATTAAGATAAATTCTATTGTAAATATTCATTATAAAGAAAATAATATTTCCTACATAATGAAATTTTATTTATAATTTTTATATATTAAATAATTTAATTTATTTATGACACAATGATGATGAAGTAATTACCATAATAGTGAAAATTTAAAATAATTGATATTTTAAATACCCAAATAAATATAATATGAGACTTTTAATGAATTAAACAAATTTTCTAGGATACTATGGAATATTAGGATGGAGTTAATTGACTTTTTTAGAAGTAATCATTCTGTTATGAGTTTCACAAAAATCAACATTTGAATAGTGTCAAAATTGACAAAAAATAGTTTTTAAAAAAAGTATTATATTATTAATTGATATTAAATTCCTAAAAATCTACGGTTTGGCCATGATACTTATATCATGATATGTGTATCATTAATTAACCACTTTGGGGTCGATTGGATATATATAATATGTTTATTAACTATATAATATAAAAATACAAAGTGACATGGTAAATGTCAAACTAATTAACTAAGAGTTAAAACTTAAAGATTAGGTTAATATAGTAAACCAAACCTGTATAAATTCTATTGGTTTAATCGTTTTCGACCTAATCCCACCTTGACCTTTGAATAATCAACTTTGGAGCCATTAGAAACCGAATATGAATTTATTATAAATTAATATTTCTAGCTTTTCCAAAGGTACCCCTCACCCCTCTTATAAAAGGGAACTCCTCCTTCTCATTTCTTCACACCATAAAATCATTTTGGTTCGTTCAAACTCTGCCCAAATACTCTTCCAACATCCCTGAATACAACCTAGAGGCCTTATATTGATCAGAAATCCAACCTCGGGATCCCTTTTGATCAAATCAAAAGGGAGAACCTGAAGAAGAGGTAATGATTTCACCACCCTTTTCCATGTTTCTTTCTTCATCCACTTCTTCTTCCTTTGTTGTTACCATTATAAAATAAAAACTCCAGTATCATATATATACTGTGATGTTATTATAAATATGGTACTACCATATTCAGTATTCTATCCACCCTTTGATTAACATGTCACCATACGTGCGTACATACGGTTTACCGTCTCCACGTCGTGGTGTAATTGTTATTCAATATATTATTATTTGGATGGGTATAATAATGATATGTAACTCATGTAAATAATATATATAACATGTTAATGATTCTGTATATATGATATAACTAGCATTTATATATTATTTTAATATCAAAAAATGATATTGTCGCTCATGCGTACGAACGGACTACCGTCTCCACGAACGCGATGAGGTTCATTCTCCATCGTATCCATTCAAGTATAATTCTCATTTTATGATTAATAATAGTATCTAAGGAAATGATATCATTCTCGATATGAATAATATACAACCAATCCATTACAAACATTTCTTACGTAAAGAAACATATAAAATAAAACGAGTAAGTTAACACCCAAAACAACAATAATACTAAGATATTATTAACAAATCAATGTTAAAAGATCATATATGATATCATATTAATGTATATGATTCTTGTATAATTTAATAACAATTATTTTACCATTATAAAGGAGGTTAAACTCCCCCAACCCAGGAAAAGTACAAGGTAAGGGTTATTTCACAATCTCTTCATTATCAGAGGTTGTTTATACGTAATTATCTACTGGGATTTCTTTATCATCCACATCCATGTTTCTTTGAAATGTATTTCAAAACATTTTTACTATTTACAAAGAATATGAGTTAAAGTAATTCATACCCTTATGGGTTTATAAATTAATCTTTCCGTTGTTTTCCGAACAAGGTGCTTTTTAACCTTTTCAACAGAATTAAGGTAAGAATGTTTTTTTAACTTATACGGAGGGTGCAGCTATTTACCGCCGTTATAAAATCATAAAAGCTTACCTTACAAGAATATAAGAATATTTTCAAAGAAAATGTTTTATTTTATAATTATGTGACTTTTAAATGATTTCAAAATGAATATTTTATGAATTTCGGAAAGGTATTCTTTATCAAAATCAGAATTTTAAATTTTTTAAATATTTATCTTTCTAAATCATTTTAATAAATGTCCATGTCTTCAAAATGGTTTTTAAGGATTTATTTATATGGACATGTATGTTTTTAAAATGTTAATTCCTTTCAAAAGTTTCAAAGTGGTGTGGGACACTTTGATTCAAAAATCTCTTTTAATTACTTCCTTTATAAATGTGTTACTTTTAAATGATTTAAAAAAAGGAGATATTTCTCTCAAATAGTTATGATTTCATCTATGTCAACATCCTTTTATGGATTTTATTATTATATGAAGTTGATTTATTGTGATACAAAACTTCTATATTGTATTGAAGGTTTTGTGATATGTTTGACTATGGATGTGCTATTTTTATACCATTCATAGTTTATGGTGAAAGTTTTGACATTTCGTATGCTAGTTTTAATACGAATGTTTATGTTATGTTTAATCCTTTTCATATGGGAATTCATTGGACATAATATGTGACGGGTGGAGCCCTCTATAGATCCTCGATGCATCGGTAGGTCTCATGAGACAAACTAGTGTCTTGGCACAAGGCCTTGGAAAATCATATTTGTAGTCTTGGCATGAGGCCTTGGCTATGTGGTTATGATAATATGGCATTATGCATTCCATCATTATGAGCGTGGTTATTGATATTGCATGTGATTATTCGATTAGTAGAATATCCATGTGAATAAGTAAATGGAATTATTTCATTTTTATTTTTACCATACTATGTTGTAGTTCATGTTTAAATTTATTTTTAAAATATACATTGCCTTAAATGTTTATGCTTATTTATAAATGTTTCCGCTGTATTGCTTACCCTTACGGAGCATTTGAGCACACCCCTTTCAATGTTTTATTTTTCCAAGGATTCCAAGAAGTATATTTTGATTGATAAGAAGGGTCAAGACATGTGAATAATGGCATACATAATGGATTATTTATGTTGTTTTGTATGTTATGAAGTGTAATGTGACATTCATGTATGTAATCTATTTTCCAAGACTGCTAAACTAATCGGTCTTTCGAGACTTGATTCCTTGTAATCATGCCAATGTATTAAAATAATGCACTGACTCTGGGTTACTAGGGTCGGGGCGTTACAATTGGTATTAGAGGAAGTTTAGTACAAACCTTGAAAACTAGATTCAGGTAAACTCTGATTAGAGCACATAGACCTAAGATGGGCCTTGAGGATTAGTATATAAGAACTTCCAAGAATTTTAGTATTGTAGAGATTTTGTGAGTTTTCCAAGCAATACATCCCTGTCTGGATACGAGCAGAAAGAGGCGGCTCTGGCACAGATGTACCTAGGGGTAAAACCCAAAAACACCACTTTGAGCTAGACTCGAACGGGAACTGGTGCACGACAATAGGCCTTGCTACACTCTTGGTTACGACACTCCCGGGGGATATGCTTAGGATAATTCTCATTTTAATTACAAACCATTATTAAGGGTTTGTGAGTATATACTTCCTCAAAGGAGACATTTTTATGATTATGGATTATATCTATAAACTATTTAATTTATGTTATGTGTTTTTCATGTTCAGGATTAGGTATTGTTGTTCATAAACTAATCTAGTGTATGCCATTGTTTATAAATGGCGCCCAGTAGAAGGAATGATAACTCTAGGAATGAACATAATTCTAAGAGAAAGAAGGATCATATCATTCATGGTATTAGGCCAGAATTTATAAGAGAAATAGTCTCCCATTTATTATCATCATATGAAGAAATAATATCATGTGTTGATAAGATAAGTAAAGATTTTACTGAGTCCTGTGGCTTTGAAGGGAAGCAAGAGAAGAAAAGGATGAAAGAGAAAAAGTTGGATAAAGGGAAGATGGAAAAGAACAATTTTCCCATATGTGATAACTGTGGGAAGAAACACCCTGGAACTTGTCTGAAAGGAATGGGAGTTTGTTATAAGTGTGCAGGAAAAGGGCAAAAAGTAATTGACTGCAATGGTAAGAAAATGGTTTCAAATGTACAATGATTCTTTTGCAAGGAGTTTGGACACTACGCGAACCTATGTCCCTGTCATCAAACCATGCTGCAAAATGCTATTGGATAATAATCAAGTTATGATACTACCACAGATGAAGAGGAATGATTAGAGTTCTTATGTTGATTATGTCAATTGATTGTTGTATCAAAAATGTAATTATTATAATAATTATTGAGTATATAAGGATTGTACTGCAGTACTATTTCATTAAGGACTTGAGATTGTGTGGAACAAAGAAAAGTGACTCAATAGCAGGATAAATTTTTGGAAAATATATGGTTGAGAGAATGATAAATCATAATATAGTTCTGATACCGAGGTAGTGATTTTGGAATAATACATGATTTATTTGGATAAATTATATTGGATATTCTTCACTACCTTGAAATTGATTAATGATTTGTATATTCCATCATTGTTGGGGTTTAAAACATTTTTGGATTGATGAAGTATATCCAGCATTCTATATGGAATAAGGGAGCATGAATGTAATCAATAAAGAATAATGTAATTCAGGATGTTTCAGTGTATTAAAAGAATACATGATGAAGGTATTCATATGCTATTACGGGGTAAAAACGATCTACATTATGTTTACCTTCCTTATAAATTTAGGACTGTGATTTTGGACAGATGTATTTTTGATAGTTCTAGTTTGGATTATTTTGGATTGCCATAAACGGACAACCCAGAGGTCGGGCGGCAACCCATCACGTCCAGCAAGGCCGTGAGACTTGAACCCGCAACCGAAGGGTGACAAGGGTGTATCACCTACCACTGGCCCACGAGACGTCCTGGATTAAATAATGTAGTTTTTTTTAAAACATTTTGTAGATGTATTATAAATTCGTTTATTTTGGAACCCTGTATGAATAGTATAAATAGAATTTCTTTCCGTTCTATTATCTTTTAGAGTGAAAGATGAGTTTGTGGTAGAAATTTATTAATGGATAAAACTCTAATTATAAAGTAAGTATATCTCCTTATGATCTTAGCCAATCTCATAAATAAATTTATCAACATTAAGAAAAGGAACTTAGAAAAAAAATGTTGTCCTAGATGGTGCCTTAAATCATCACTAATTTATGGCTTTGGGATTGTTGGCCTTTTCATAGCCATGTTCTCTACCACTCTCCATCAGATAATTGATGGTAAGATTTCTCTTCCATATCCATATTTTCTTACATGGAACCCTAGTATGTGTTATTTTTGGTAATCTTCATACTTTCCACTCTTTATTTTAAATAGAGGCCTCATTAATTAAATTTTCGATGTGGTATTTCAACTAAGATATTTTGAAACGTCAAAAATGTGTTATCCTAATACTTTATGTTATGTTGAATCGATGGTATTTTTAATCATCATAGATTGATGAATTTAAGGACCTCAATTTTAAACTTGTTTGTGATTGATGACCTCAATCACTACCTATAAATATTTACATTTTTCCTCCAATTATATGTCTCTAATTGCCACCAATGTTCTCTTAATCGAGGTCATAATTTGGTGGTGACCCTTTCATTTCACTTTTCTTCATTTTAAGGGTAAATTTTAGTAACCCAATTTCTGATGTGGGTTTTCCCACAAAGATATTTTTTATTTTCAACCTTTTATTTTCGAAGAACAATTTCAAATTGCGAGGACACAATTTATTGAAGGAGGGGATAATGTAACACCCCAAGATTTCATAGTGTGTAATTTCTTCAAAATAATTCAATAACTTCCACTACACACAACACTAAGTTCAAGCGCACCATGACTTACCAAAAAAGCCGTTCCAAAGAGGTTATGAATAGTATTAACTAAATTTTAAACTTTATATAATCCTTATAATTTTAGAATCCATATTATGAGTTTTTTAGACATAATGTAAGAACAAATTCATTTTCAGTATTGCACTTTTACCAACTTTTAATAGTGAACCCTTTTTAAATACAATATTTTAAACTTTTTTACTAAATGGGGATATCAAAAATTTAAAATGAAACATCACAAGCTTCCACTGTACGCATTTCTTTGAATGATACAGTAGCGTGTGTTGTACGCAACTTCGAGTTCTAACACACACCACAACCAATCAAACTAGCCATTATGAATAGTAATACTAATTTTTGAAATTATATATGATTTATATTTCAAAATGTACTTCATTTTTGGATTCGGAGTATCGAATTTATCCTAAGGTGAAATTTTGGTACTTTTTGGATAACTTTCATATTTTGATGAATAGTGAAGATTACTAAATTTTAATTAAAAACAACTTTTTAAATCAAAATAATTAATAGTGATAAGTTATGAATTTGAGTGGTTTTAAAGTATAATTATAAAATATTTTTACCATTTTATCCAATGGTGTTCATTAGAATTATTTTCACTTTGAAATTGGACCTAAACAATTGTCAATCTTTTGATATATATTGTTTCTTAAAAACACGCTATTTGTTGTGATAGCGGGAATTAATTATAAAATTAATTAATGAAACTTATATGATTGGAATTTTGTAAAATAGACATCATTTTTGAATTCTGAATTTCAATTATATCTTAGGGTGGAATTTTGGCATTGTTCTGAAAAACTTCAATTTTTGATGAATAGTGAAACTACTATGTGGTAGTTAAAAAACAGAATTTTTCATAAAACTTAATTTTACCGCTTCTGTGATTGGAATTTCAAAAATCCGAGAGACACAGTTAATATCAAGAAGTAAAATGTGGTTCAGTGAGATGAAAATAATTTTTGGTGAATAGTATCTTTTTACTTTTATTTACCATGGTTAAAAGTAAATAGGGTAATTATGGGTAAAAATTATATTAATATTACCCTAACACATGTCCTAATTCTATTGGGCAAGTGTATCTCGACCAAAAAACAACCTTAGGAATAAAATATTATAATTTAGGTCCACTTGGATTAGATTAGGACTTTTATTATTATTTAATTCAATGAAGAGTTAAAAAGGTTAAAATCAAAGTTTATTTACTAAAACATTTTTAATATAAGGTATTACATAAGATAAATTCGATTTTAAATATTCATTAGAAAGATAATAAGATTTCATAAATAATGAAATTTTATTTATAATTTTTTCACATTAAATAATTCAATTTATTTATGATACAATGATGATGCAGTAATTACCATAATAGTGAAAATTTAAAATAATTTATATTTTAAATACCCAAATAAATAAAATATGAGACTTTTAATGAATTTAACTAATTTTATAGGATAATATGGAATATTAGGATGGAGTTAATTGACCTTTTTTGAAGTAATCATTCTGTTATGAGTTTCACAAAAATCAACATTTGAATAGTGTCAAAATTGACATAAAAGAGTTTTTAGAACAAATATTATATTATTAATTGATATTAAATTCCAAAAAATCTACGGTTCAGCCAAGAGACTTATATCATGATATGTGTATCATTAATGGACCACCTTAGGGTCGCTTGGATGTATATAGTATGTTTATTAACTATATAATATAAAAATACAAAGTGACATGGTAAATGTCAAACTAATTAACTAAGAGTTAAAACTAAAAGATAAGGTTAATATAGTAACCCAAACCTGTCTAAATTATATTGGGCGAATGGTTTTAGACCTATTCCCACCATGGACTTTTAATAATAAACTTTTTAGCCATTAGAAACCTAATATGAATTTATTATAAATTAATATTTCTAGCATTTCCAAAGGTACCCCTCACCCCTCTTATAAAAAGGCACTCCTCCTTCTCATTTCTTCACACCATCAAAGCCTTTTGGATTTGAAAAACTCCACCCAAATACTCTCCCAACATCCAACACTACAACCTAGAGGCATTAGTTTGATCAGAAAGCCATCCTAATGAGCCCTTTTGATCAAATCAAAAGGAAGAACCCGAAGAAGAGGTAATGATTTCACCACCCTTTTCCAAGTTCCTTTCTTCTTCCACTTCTTCTTCCTTTGTTGTTACCATTCTAAAATAATAACTCCAGTATCATATATATACTGTGATGCTATTATAAATATGTTACAAACATATTCAGTATTCTATCCACCCTTTGAATAACATGTCACCATACGTGCGTACGTACGTCTTACCGTCTCCACGTCATGGTGTAATTGTTATTCAATATATTATTATTTGGATGGGTATAATAATGATTTTTAACTCATGTAAATAAAAAATAAAACATTTTAATGAGTCTTTATATATGATATAACAACCATTTATATATTATTTTAATATCAAAAGAATGATATTGTCGCTCATGCCTACGTACGGACTACCGTCTCCACGAACGCGATGAGATTCATTCTCCATCGTATCCATTCAATTGTAATTCTCATTTTATGATTAATAATAGTATCTAAGGACTTGATATCATTCTGTATATGAATAATATACAACCTATCCATTAACAACATGGATTACGTAACAAAACATATAAAAGAAAACGAGCAAGTTAACACCCAAAACAACAATAATACTAAGATATTATTAATAAATCAATGTTAAAAGATCATATATGATATCATATTAATGTATATGATTCTTGTATAATTTAATAACAATTATTTCACAATTATATAGGAGGTTAACCTACCCTAACCAAGGAAAATTACAAGGTAAGGGTTATTTCGCAATCTCTTCATTATCCGAGGTTGTTTATACGTAATTATCTACTGCGATTTCTTTATCATCCACATCCATGTTTCTTCGAAATGTATTTCAAAACATTTTTACTATTTACAAAGAATATGAGTTAAAGTCATTTATAACCTTATGGGTTTATAAAGGAATCTTTCCGTCATTTTCCAAACAAGGTACTTTTTACCCTTTTCGACAAAATTAAGGTAAGAATGTTTTTTTAACTTATAAGGCAGGAGCGACTATTTACCGCCATTATAAAATCTTCAAAGCATCCCTTACAAGCTTATAAGAATATTTTCAAAGAAAATGTTTTATTTTATAATTATGTGACTTTTAAATGATTTGAAAATGAATATTTTATGAATTTCGAAAAGGTAATCTTTATCAAAATCATAACTTTAAATATTTTAATGATTTATCTTTCTAAATTTTTTTAATAAATGTCCATGTCTTCAAAATGGTTTTTAAGGTTTATTTATATGGACATGAATGTTTTTAAAATGTTAATTCTTTTCAAAACATTCAAAGTGGTATGGGACACTTTGATTCAAAAATCCCTTTTAATTACTTCCTTTATAAATGTGTGACTTTTAAATGATTTCAAAAAAAGGAGATATTTCTCTCAAATAGTTTTGATTTCATTTATGTCAACATCCTTTGATGGATTTTATGATTATATGAAGTTGATTTATTGTGATACAAAACTTCTATATTGTATTGAAGGTTTTTTGATATGTTTGACTATGGATGTGCAATTTTTATACCATTCATAGTTTATGGTGAAAGTATTGACATTTTGTATGCTAGTTTTAATACGAATGTTTATATTATGTTTAAACCTTTTCATATGTGAATTCATTGGACTTAATATGTGATGGGTGGGGCCCGCTATATCTCCTCGATGCATCAGTAGGTCTCATGAGACAAACTGGTGTCTTGGCACAAGGCCTTGGAAAAATCTTATTTGTAGTCTTGGCAGGAGGCCTTGGCTATGTGGTTATGATAGTCTGGCATTATGCATTCCATCATTATGAAAGTGGTTATTTATATTTCATGTGATTATTCGATTAGTATAATTTCCATGTGAATAAGTAAATGGCATTATTTCATTTTATTTTTTCCATAGTATGTTGAAGTTCACTTTTAAAAGGCATTTTTTTAGTTATACATTTCCTTAAATGTTTATGCTTATTTATAAATGTTTCCGCCGTATTGCTTACCCTTACGGAGTGTTTGAGATCACCCCTTTCAATGTTTTATTTTTCCCAGGATTCCAATAAGTATATTGTGATTGATAAGAAGGGTTAAGACAAGGGAATAATGGCATTCATAAAGGATTATTTATGTTGTTTTGTATGTTATGAATTGTAATGTAACATTCATGTATGTAATATATTTTCCAAGACTGCTAAAATAATTGGTCTTTCAAGACTTGATTCATTGTAATCATGCCAATGTATTAAAATAATGCACCGACTATGGGTTACTAGGGTCGGGGCGTTATAAAATATTTTATGAAGTCCTATGTCAGGTATGTTTTCACAAGTTACTTGGTATTTATTTGTTAGTAAATAGACTATAATGTTATGACCATACTACGAATTAAATCCATGTTCATGAGTAGTTACTCCTTATTAATTTTTTTATAAATAACAGAATAGAATTATATCTAAAATTTGGAATTAAATATATCTCTTAATAATATAATTATAATTACTTATTTAGATATTAAAATATCTTTCCATATCCCAAAAAACCCACGAACATCTAGCAATGTATTTTCCCTCAGGAATTACCCCTAGAAAATATTTAGATATTATGATATGAAGTGTGAGGAAATAATTCAAAGAAGGTGGGGAGACTATGGCCCCTCTATATTCTAATATTCAATTACCCTTAAATATATGAATTTTCTCGATATATTTCATTACATAAAACACCAAATATAAATGATATCTTTACATATTTAGATTATATATAAATTTTAAGTATGACTATGACACCATATCAATTGAATTAATTATAAAAAATAGAAGTATACACTTATTGAATTAAATTTATATAATGAAAATGAATTTTACTTTTAATAAGAATGAAATTTAATAGGTTTACCTACAATGACTATAAATACAATTTATTAATTAAGATTTTTTTCTAAAAAAATTAAAATATAAGGGATATATATTTATATTTTATGAAATACGATATAAATGAAAAAAATAAATTTTATATCAATAATATATTGAATATATTTAATTGATAAATTATTTTAAATGAAAATTATAACAATTACAATTTAAAAATTCTATTTTCTAATTAAAATGGATTCAATAAAATTTTATTATTTTAATAACACATATATATATAAAATTATAAATATTACATTACTAAAAATCAAATTCAATTTTATTTTCCTCATTATGAAAAGTAAACATAGTATGAATATTAAATATTTTTTTAAAGAGGATTATGTTTAGTTGAAAAATATCGTTTTCAAGAAAAATGAAATTTATATGAAATTACATATATATAAGTATGAAATAAATTTTTTTAAATATTTTTATTCAAAAAAATATGAATTTTGTTAATAATTTTATTCATTTGAAAATATTTCTTGATCATATATAATGTCAATTTAGTATTAAAATTATTGTTTATGTATTTATATTTAAAAATATATATTTATAAGAAATATTAAATATTATATTTACTTGAAATTCAATGAGCCTTTATTTTTCTATATTCAAATCAACACATTTAATTCAAATTAGTGTCTATGACAATTTTTTAATAATATAATTTTAAAGCATTAAACTTTTATTTCTCAAAAAATATATGATGTGATTATATGTGTTTATAATAGAATAAAATTTTCACCCCAATATCTTTTTTATTTGATGAAATTATTATAAAATTATAAATTATAAATATAAAATTACATAAAATATTCATGATTAAAATTTTTATTTATATTTATTCCTCAAAGATATAAATTAATTTCTAATGTTTATGTAGAAGGCTTTAATTTAGTTTAAACTAGAGTAAATGACATACAAAATTGTAAATAATAAATTAAATCTAGTGTTTTAAATTCAAAAAAACCAATAAATATTCCCCCTATATGTTATTAAAATTTTGATATCTATTACCTACGAAAAGTAATATTAAATTATGAAAATTTATAACGGGGGTCCCATAACATTCCTTTAATTCACACATAATAGCGTATATTTCCTCCAAATATATACTAATATATTATTTTAATTAAAAAATAATAATATTTTTTCTCTCTTAATAACCCTTTCTTACAAAAATATATGAGTGGTTACTCATATTTAACCTGTTCTATTTAAATTCAATTATACTTCCATGGAAAAATCAAGTCTCCAACATGAGTATGGTCAACTAATTTATTTTTTTACCTAATTATCATATATATAATTTTTAAATGAAAAATAATATAACGATATTTATATCATTTATACATTATATTGTTGTCATATTTATTGTATTATCATTTTCTTCATGTAACCGATCGATTATGAAATTAACCATCATTAATGCTTTGAGAAGATTATTACGTCCATGAAATTATGTGCCTTTTTTCCATAACCTCTAGAAAATTATAGATCTAAGGAAGGCTAAAGTATGAAAATTCCGTTTTTGATATATTTTTAGTATATTATTATAAATATGATATCCTATTAATGATATGAAAAATAAGCAAACATACTTAATATATTCATTTTAAAAATGAGTACTAAGAGGATAATATCTTATTTAAAATGAGTAATAATTTTATTAAATTAATTATTATATTAAAATATTTAAATCATGATACATAATAATATATACACTATATATGATAATTAATCTGATTTTATAATGGTACAAGAACAAAACCTCTTCACAATCATTCACTAAATCAGGGCATGTTCATGTTTGTGTTAGTATAACCATCAACTTAATGAGTACGATGAATTTGTATATTGGATGAATATGAGAACATATTTACTAGTTTTATAAGATAAAAAAGAATATAAAATAATATTTTATGGATATTTTATATCAATATTTAATTACTAAATTAAGTAAACACATATTAATCATCAAGAATCACAAAAACATACAAGTTATAGATTTTGTCTTTAATGATACTGACAAGGAATCTAATGAATAGATCGTGAAATATCATAAATAATAATAAATTTTCCATAATATTATGTTCAATGAAACATTAATGTATTAATTTTATTGAATAATAAAAAACACACAGCTATCATGAATCATATACAATCAATCAAAATAATAAACTTTATATTCGTAAAATCAGAAGGATTCATGATGATAATGAATAATTATGATTATTATGGATGTAAATGGATATTATTAATTTTATTAACTAAATTATTTTAATATATTTTTTTGGGATGACATATTATAATTTCCATTTATAGAAGTCGAGACATGTGTAATGGGTTTCAGTATTAACTAACCTTCATTGGGTGGTGTTTTGGTATACACATTGTTTTCATCTGTAGGGTGTATATACATTGAAATTATAATATTTATATTATTATTATATAAAATTTCATGAAATTAAATGTCCCTTTTTAGGATAATATTCTAATGGTAAAGTGTTTATAGTCATCCAATATTTTTAAGGGTATTCATTTTAAATTACGTAATTTGATATATATTTTGTTTTATGAACCTTATTTCATTTGTGTGGATTATATAATTTATATAAGAAATTTAATTTCATGAATTATATTTATATAATTTTATTTTATGTTAAATTACAAGTATTATCATTGAATGAGTTATTAATATACTACTACACAAGAAAAGATTGTTTTTTGTGGTCTCAATTCTAATTCATTGAATCATAATACATTTTCTGATCCATATTTCCTTGTTAGGATTTATTAACAGGATGATGAGTATATTTTTTTATATTCCATTAATTTCATAATATTAAATTGAAATACAATATTATAATATTCATGTTTATACTAATTTATAATATTTCTTAAAATCATGATTTTTTTGTTACCATCTCTCATTTAGTGAGTTTTAATTGTTTTCTTGAAAATATTTCACATAATTTTGTTATATCAAGACCATGATTATATAATATGGTTTTCTTTTATTTTTCCCTAGTGATATATGTTCAAAAAAACAATTATTTTGGATACCACCTCCCACTTATTGAAATAGGTTCTTTTGAAACCACCCACTTTATTTCTATTTTTGAAATATTATCATGTTAGTCACATTTTGACATACTTGTATACTCGTTTTCAATGTGTTGTGAACATCACATTTTATACAACTCATACTGAATGAGTTCCACCGATAATTAATTTTATGATATTGAATGTTTTAAATATATTGGTATTATGGAATATATTATTCCAAAATAGATAATTAATGGAATGTCGACTATGTATTATTTGACCATACAACTTCCTTCTCTAGATATATTATGACTAGGTTGTCACATGTATTATCATGGGGAACACTATTGGAATTCATTATGATAATTGGAATTTAAATTTTTTTGATCATGTACACTTATTAAAAATTCATCATTATATATATTACCATATATTTATTCACCCAAGGATTTATTGGGAATGATAAGAAATGTATTCTTGACTATTATGGTGAATGAATTGGACTTATTCAAGTTATTGGTGGGGTCTGATATTATATAGCCCCTTTACATATGGATATTCCCCTTGAGAAAAAAATGAGTTCGATTTTTGTGTATACTTTTTTCTAAAACACAATACATTATTTACATAAGGCCTTGACAATAAGATGTCTTGACAATGATCCTTATGATAAGTAAATATCTTGTAATAAGGACATAATGAAAGGTTTTTGATGTATGAAACTATGAATTCAATTTTTATAAGATAATTATAATTGATATAAATTTTATAATTTATATCCATAGATATATAATTATACAATATTCATGTTTATTATTTACACATGTTGTTTGTGGATTACTTCAATAATATTTATGTCATGCTTATAACTTTATTGATTCATTTATATCATTCCCTTACACTGTGTCCTAGATCATAGCTTCTAATGTTTCCATTTAATTTGTTGATGTGAAATTTTTAACACATGACACATTTTAAATGATATAATATGTGAATGATTTTTTTGGAGACATCGAATAATTATTATGAATTTTCTTTTTTCATATATAATGATAACATATTAATTTTTACATAATTAATATGCGATTTATCAATTTTTGTTTTTTTCCTAATTTCGTAAATAATTAATTCAAAAAAATTTACATTAGTAGTTTGAGAATAAATAATTGTTATTGATTTTCTATATAAAGATTTATTATCTAGTATTATACATCTAGTATTAAATAATGTATATAAGCATCAATTTATGGTGTATATCTAGAAGTATTTCTCATAGGAGTCACAATAGTTTCTCTTTATATATTGAATAAATTACCATGGCATGGGTATACCGATGAACATACACAACTTTTGGATTACACTATAATTTTATATAAACATCTACTCATTAAACTATTATTCTTGAAGGATGATATTGAATGTGTGATCCAGACACCACCGAGGCTATACAGATGTGGTTGTTATTGTGCTTTCTCTTATTATAACTGTCTTTTTTATATTCTCAACACAATATGTATAATCCTATTCTAAAATATCTTGCAATTCCTATCACTTTTTTTCCAAAGTTTTTAATAGATTTTAATATTTTTATTCTCATGATAAATGTTCTATATTTACATAGTTATATCCCTTTATGATTTTTTGTAGTAATTATTCCATCCATAATTCATATTAAAATACAATTCTAATATTTTCACTCATATTTTAATGAAATGGAATATTTATTAATATTAATTTATTATATGAGTACATGGATTCCAAAAATGATATGGATATTCGAAATAAAAAAATAAAAAAATTATTAACCAAATCAGTGCTCATTGATAAATAGTATTCCATGATGGCTGAACATTTACATGAACCAAACGATGTTGTTAAACTCCATTCTTTATGGGGCATGTGATTTCACTACATTTAGAAAGATAGAATATTAATGTCATAATTTCTAATTTCATCGTGTGGAATACACTTTTAGACACTCTTATTGAATAATATCAAAATTAAAGGCCTTACAATTAGTTTATGATATTTGTAACACTATGTTAAATTAAAACATCAGATAAATTAAAGCATTGAAACACAATGCACCTTTTTGAGGAAAAATTTCAATATTTTGAATGAAATTATGAAATATCAAATATCATTAGGGAGTGATTATCAAGGAAAAATTTTTATAGTCATTTTATAAGGATAATTAATATATATGATGTTCTTAATTAACCTTAAGAAACTTTTTTGAAATCATTAGAAATTATATAAAATAGTAAATTAATGTATAAGGTGATATTTAAAATTATCTATGACAATCCTATGCTCTTATTTATTTTCAAGTTTTCATAAAACTATTCATAATATATTATATGTTATTTATTAGAATAAAACTTATGGTTATTCAAAATGAATCTTATTATGTACTGACATTACAATTTCCCATCCCTAGGGTGAATGTTACGAGTTTGGCATGATCATTTTGATGTTTTTATATGAACCCTATAAAAATAATTCCATTGTAATTAGATTAAAATTATACCCTAATAAAAAAATTTATTGACTAATATTGATTAGAATACATTGAATTCACTATTATATAATTTTTAAACATGGATCAAATCATCTAAAAATGTTATCACCCATTACAATATAGATTTTTAGCATATATTTTAGTATCACAAAATGATAGGATTATTTTTGGATGGATTATAAAATATCTATTTAGTCATTTATCTTATTCTATATTCTCATAAATATCTAATTTAGTCTCCCTTTTAATTACCCACTCGTATCATTGATCAATATTTTAGAGAATTTACTTTATTAAATTATCATTACATGTCTTTAAGTTGAATAAAACCTCAAAAATAATTAGTTGTAAATGAGTATTGAGAAAAATAAAATATCATCCCTATGTGAGTTCAATATTATCCCAAAATTTGGCTTCTTGAAAATAATATCCATATTTTCACTTATTTATTTAATATAAATAAAAACTATATTTGAAGGATATGGTATTAATATCATTAACAGATTAAGTTTTCCAACTACTACAACTATGCCTATATGGTCCACGAATGATTTTGGAATATGATTAAAGCAGAAAGACATTGATTTTCCTCGTATTTCATTGAGTGATATAAACTATGACTGATTAATGAAGAATAAATAAAATAATTATATACACATTCTGATGAACACTCAACAAAAAAATTAAACCAATAAAACACATGAATTTCATGACACTAACCTTTTATATTATTTCTCCTTTTCCTTGAATGATTTAAAACCTAATAGAAATATGTATAATTTTTTTTAAAAAAATATACCTCAAATTTGGTATATGTTATCTACTACCACTTAGCACATCCAATTTTAATAATACTATAAAGGAATCATTTTCTTAGTATGTTTGATATTTTTTACATTGATGGACCAAACACCGGCTTCATCATGCCTTCATCGACCTTATCATTCAAAAAATGGAACTGAATATGAATGGATTTAGATATGGAATTTAGAATAGGATTATTAGACATGTTTTCTTTATAAATAGTTAACATTATATATAACAACTATATATTTAGAAATAAAATTCATATCTTCTCATTGAGTTCTGATCTACATCAGCAAGGAATATTCTTATGATACAAACATATAATCTATTTTGGTGGAGCTTAATGTAACTATGGTGTAATTATATAAGATTCATGAGTCAAAATTATTTCCATTAATAAAATATTCATCATATGTGAACAAACATTAGCTAGCTCCACCTTCTCTCTTAAAATAGGTAATCCCATTCTGATCTCACATAAAATAATTATTTTATAGATAACCATAATTGAATGTGTTTATGATATATCTCAAATTTTTATAAACATCCTGAATATGAGATTAATTATGATTGGATTGAAACCATGAACATATAGTAACAAAAAATAATTTATTAGGTATTGACACAATGAAATATAAATTATATCTTATTAATATTATTTAATAGATTTCATTAGATAACATCATGTATTCATCCCATAAATTTATTATTCCCACCTGAATTGTGTATCCTCTAGATTAGAATACTCTCTCGAAAACCTCTTTAAGAACTCAACAAAATACATTTCATGTAATATGAATATGTAACTAATATTCTATATTATTTGAAATCCTTGAAAACATTCCATTTTTTTAGAAATAATACATCAAACATGATATTTATATTCCTTGAGAATTAATCAATAATAAAAAAATTTATTTCCTAAAAATACACTATCTTATAGAGTGACATAGAATAGGTATTCTGAAAATTGAGGTTGACTTCATCCTCTAGGATATATATTTATAAAATCAATATATTTTTATCCAAGATTAAGTACCATGATATGTAATCCAATTTTAGTCACCCAGAGAGTTATTCAGTTTCAAGAACATAATTCCATTTGGGTTTAGTATAAACCAATTATGGTTCTCTATATTAATGTCTATTTATATATATTCGTTTAGAAATGATGATATCACATACATATGGAATACGTTGAATTATTATTTGGAAATAATGGAATGAGAATTAATTATTTTTTCTATTACGGAATCTAAATAAAAATAATATTCATATTAAACTCCATTAATATATATAAATCATATATAAATCAGCCTTGGTTTTATTATAATTATATCCCCTTTTATTATCAATATAAAAATTAAAAAACCCACATTTATAATCAATAATAGTTTTCTATATGGTATTTTGAAAATGCTCTAATGATTCAATAATTTTCATGTGATCTAGTTTCACATTTATAGAATAAATCCATTATTGATGTTTAAGAATAATATCCAATTGTATCGAGTTTAACATTTGAAAGAGAAAATATGTGACTTGTTTCAATGTTTTTTCACGTTGTCTAAACATCTTGATTCTGATATCTAAAATTTTTTTCAATAGAAACACTATTTTAAAATATTTTATTTATCTATGTTGTCATTATATAATTAAAAAAATAATTTATGTTATAGAAATTAACTTTTTAAGTATAAATCTCTATAATTTATCCAATATCAATATTATATTCATATGTGATAAAAATATCTTTTTCATGTACCACAATAGGCAACTTGACACCTTTTTCATTTTCAAGTACTTACATAACATTCTAGTTTACAATTATTTAAAAATATTTATTATAATTATATAAGTTTTTTTACACTATATATACTTGGAGGAATCCATATTATACGTTTTCATCAAAATTTCAACCATTATTTTTTTTATATGAAATAGTATCCCAAATACTAAACAAGGATTCATATTTTTATTATTTATGAAAAATATAATAGGTATTATTTTATGCGTTTGATCGAAAAAACATTAGTTATAAATGAGCTCACATGTTGGAGATTCCCTAACCAGAATAATCTTGAGGTTTCAGGATTTTCAATCAATTTTCTATATATTTTCACTAGAATAATATTATACATTTCAGCCAAAAAATTTTAGGTAGTGTATGGATCATTGAACATATTATTAAAACCATCAATATAGTTATATTAAGAAAACTATTAATTGGAATTCATAATATAGTAATTAGATATCAATAAATATAATGTTATTTTCTATCCTAAATACTTATCATTCTATTAAATAATTCTATGGATTGAGACTTCTGAATCATGAACATGATACATGTTATTATTTTGATGTTTCTTATAAAGGAAATGAATTAATTTTATCAACGTTATGACTTTATTTTCATATTCCCATTAATATATATATATATATACATTACACCCAATGGTTTATTTATTTTAATATCAAATACCTTAGGGGTTTTAGTTCCATATTTTTTCTTTAGTTCACATCTTATTCACAGTAAGAGTTTCTTATTTAGAAATAAAAAATTTCCATAATGTATATTCTAAAATTATTTCTCTCATTTTCTTTTAGCCCAAATATCCATGAATTCTAGGAAATAATTTATTACCATATTTCAAACTAAAGCACCATTATTTTGTAGCTCAGTAAACATGATACACATCATATTATGTTATAATATTATTCATTATAAATTATCTATATATTTTCATTTTCAATAAATATAGTTTAATCAAAATATTACTGCATTGTGAACATCCAAGAGTTGTAAAGCACATAGAAAATTATTTTTCAACCCATATAAAAATAATATATTATTGGGAATCATCTATTTGTTTATAATATTGGATATTCCAACCCTGTTATATTTTAATGATCTATCTAAACAAATGATAAAAACCCCAATTCACCCCTTTAAAGGATAATCATGTTTATCATATAAAAACTCATACGATAATAAAATGAAAGTTTCATAATCCATATATTTTTACATTTTCAATAAATTAATGCTTCCTCAATGTAATGCTCCGATCTAAGACTCCTAGAGTCGGTGCATTATTACATATCATTTGCTTGATCACAAGGAAATATTTTCTCAAAATACCGATTAATTTAGTATTATTGGAAACAAGATTCAAACATAATTTCAACTTTACAACTTGAAAAGAAATACAACATGAAATTATTTCATTAGAAACATCCAAGTCTTAGAGATTATGCCAGAAAATAACTCATAATTAACTTCTTCATATCCTGGGAAAATGAAATATAAGAAAAGGGTGAGCTAAAATTCTCAATAAGGGTAAGAAATACAGTAGGTGTTAATATAAATATTAATCATGGTGATTAATTGAAACTACATACCTTTTCTAATAATAAACATGAATACTTTTATGGAAATAATATGAGCTGTGTAAATAATGTCATAATAAAACATAATAATTGGTATTCTACAACTAGAATGACCACATGAAACATCAATATTAATTTCATAATGAGTGAATGTATAATTCCATACATTATGAAACATTTTGAATAGTCCTTAGCCAATACATCTAAAAATGAATATGGCCCCACCCAAAACTATATATCAAATTGGGAAAGGCTTCAGCCAATTCAATGTCTAGTTTTATCATTAGACCTACCAATGCATCAAGAAGTTATATTGGGATCCACTAGTCACTTACTATGTCCAATACAATCCCCATATGAAAAGGATGAAATATAACACAAACATTCGTATTAAAACTAGCATACGAAATTTCAATAATTTAACCATAAACCATGAATGGTATAAAAATAACACATCCATAGACAAAAATTTCACAAAACCTTCAATACAATATGGAATATTTGTATCATAATTAATTTACTTCAAAAAAGTATAAAATCAATCAAAGGATGTTGGCATAGATGAAATCAAAATCTTTTTTAGAGAAATATCTCATTCTATTATGAAATCATTTAAGACTAACATAATTATAAAGGAAATATTTATTTTTAAAATATTATTATATGCTTTTATGGGATGCTTTGATGATGTTATAATTGTGGAAAATATCCACACCCATTGTATATGTTAAAAAAATTCATTCTTACCTTAATTTTTTTGAAAAGGCTATAAAATACCTTATTTGAAGAAAAATGGAAAGATTACAAAAAAAACATATAATGTCTAATACAGGTATAAAAGACATTACAACGTTTTATAGTAAATATTGAAAATGTTATTATAATAATTTTATGAATCAGGGATGTGGATGATAAAGAGGGACCAATAGATAATTATGTATAAACAACCTCGTATAATGAAGAGATTTAAGAATTAACCCTTACCTTGTAATTTTCCTTGGTTGAGGGTAGGATAACCAACTATATAATGGTTTAAATTTTATTATTAAATTAAAAATGATTCATATACATTAATTTGATATCAAATATGATTTTTTAATATTGCTTTGTTAATAATATCATAGTATTATCATCATTTTGGGTGTTAACTGATTCGTTTTCCATTATTTGCATTGTAATGTAAGTAACGTTTGTTAGGGTTTTGATGTATCTTATTCATATTCAGAATGATAATATGTATTTAAATATTATTTTCAATCAACTATTGAAAATTAGTCTTGAATGGTTACTATGGGGAATGAATCTCATCGTGTTCGTGGAGATGGTAATCCGTACATACACATGAACGACAATATCATTCTTTTGATATTAAAATAATATATAATTGGATGGTATATAATATATACAGAATCATTATGATTTAATATTTATTATTTACATCAATTACACATCATTATAATACCCATACAAATAATAATGTATTGAATAACAATTATACCACGATGTGGAGATAGTAAGCCATACATAAGCACGTATAGTGACAAGTCATTCAAAGGATGGATAGAATATTGAATATAGTTGTATCATATTTAAAATAACATCACAATATATAGAAGTTACTGGATTTATTATTTTTGAATGGAAACAACAATGAAATTGTATGTGGAAGAAGAAAGAAACTTGGAAGAGGTGATGAAATATTTACCTCTTCTTCGGGTTCTTCCTTTTTATTTGATCAAAAGGGATTAACATGTTGGATTTATAAATAAAGTAAGGCCTCTAGGATGATGGGATGAAAGTTTAGTTGGTATTTGGGTAGGGTTTGTCTGAGACAAATGGCTTTGATGGTGTGAATTATAGAGAAGGGGGAGTTCCCTTTTATATGAGGGGTGAGGGCACCTTACGAAAAGCTAGAAATATTATTTTATAATAAAATGATTTTCTTTTTATAATGGGTCAAAAATAGATTCTTTAAAGGTTATGGTGGAGGTGGATTGAAAACCACACAACCAATAGGTTTTAGACAGGTTTGGGTCACTATATTTACTTTATCATTTAAATTTATCTATTAGTTCAGTAGTTTGAGAATTACCATGTCTTTTTGTAGTTTTATATGACATGGTTAATAAACATAATATATACTTCCATGAGAACCCCAATTGGTTCGTTAATGATAATCCTATCATTATATATGTCTTTTGGACGATCCTTAGTTTTTTTGAATAGAATATCAATTAATAATATAATTTGTTTTAAAAAACTCTTTTATTTCAATTTTGACAGTATATGGTATTTTGTTTTTTCTAGATTCATAAAAACATTATTACTTCAAAATAAGTTCATCTAACCAACCCTAAAAGGTCATATTAACCATTAAAATTATTTTAATTCCTGCAATGTCTTAAATTACATATATTGGTATATTTATAATATGTATTATTTTAATATTTTAATAATTTGGTAATTATTGAATCTTTATTGTGTAATAAATAAAATAAATTATTTAATGTATAAAAAATATAAATAAAATACCATTATGTAGGAATAAATTTTATATTTCTAATGAATAGTTATAGTATAATTTATCTTACATGGATCCCTATATTAAAAATGTCTTAGTTATTAAACATTGAATTTAACTCTTTTAACTCTTCTTTGAATTAAATAATAATAAATGTCCTAATCTAAACCGTATGGACCAAAGAGGATCATATTTTGTTCTTAATATTTTTTTTGGGTGAATTATACTTTTCCAATAGAATTACGACATGTGTTATGGTAACAATATTATTATTTTTACCCTTAATTACCATATTTACTTTTAATCGTGGTAAATAAAAGAAAAAAATTACTATTCACCAAAAATTATTTTCAACTTATTGAATGAAATTTTATGTACTGATATTAACCGTGTCTCTCAGATTTTTGAAATTTAACTCATAGATGTGGTAAAATTAGAGTTTATTTAATTTTAAAATTCTCCTAGGAGGTGGGTAATGACGATAAAAAGTTCAATAAAATTTTTATATATCTAAACTTATTAAAAACAGACTCTAAGGAATTACATTGAAATTATATATGTATTATGCATCTATTTTGACCTAAAATAAATTTAAATAAATTAAATTTTCATTTATGTAAAAATTCAGTTTTAAACTATAACACAATGTTTTTCACTATTCTTCAAAAATTGAACTTTTTCAGAAAAATACCAAAAAATCAGCCTAAGCTAATTTTGTTATTCTGAATTAAAAAATGAATTTCATTTTTCCAATTTCAAAACATATAAGTTTCATTAATTAATTTAATATTAATTCATTTTGTCAAAAACAAAAATCCTATTTTTATGAAATAATAACTATCAAAATATTGACAATTGTTTATGTCCTATTTTAAAGTGAAATTACTTACAATTACCATAATTGGATTAAATGAAAAAAATATAATCTAATTATACATAAAAAACATTAAAATGTATAATTCAACACTATAAATTATTTGGATTAAAAATGTTTTTTTCAGTTAAAATATAGTATTTTAAACTATTCACCCAAAAATAAAATTTATCAGGAAAACACCAAAAAATTATTGAAACTAAATTCTTATGTCCAGATTTAATAGGAGAAGTTTATTTTGTCAAATTGAATATATAAAAGTTTGAAATATTATATTTAAAAAGGGTTCTCCAGTAAAAGGCTATAAAATTGTATTTTTTGAAAAATAATTTATTTATCTGATAAAATGAATTTGTTCTTACATTAAGCCTCAGAAACTAATAATATGGATTCTAAAATTATAAGGATTATATAATGTTCAAAAATCAGTTAATACTATTCATAACTACTTTTTAATGGCAAGTTTGGAAAGTCATGGTGTCCTTGAACTCAGTATTGCGTGTAATGCAAGTTATTAGATTTCATTGAAGAAATAACGTAGTATGAAATCTTAGGGTTTTACATTATATCTTCCTTCAATAAATTGCATCCTCACAATTTGAAATTTTTCTTCGAAAATAAAAGGTTTAAAATAGAAATTACCTCTGTGAGAAAACCCACATCAGAAATTGGGTTAATAAAATTTAGTATTAATAAGAGGAAAGGGGGAATGAAAAAGTTACCACCAAGTTAGGATCTCGATTATGGGAACATTGTTGGATATTAGATATACATAATTGGTGGAAAAAAGTAAATATTTATATGGAGCGATTGAGTTTATCAATCACAAACAATTGTAGAATTTAGGGCCTCAAATCCATCACTCTATGATGAATTAAAATATAATCTATTCAACAAAAAATAAGGTATTTGGATAACACATTTTTATTTTTAATATTCCTTTCCTAATGTTTAAGAATTAATTTCTTCATAGAAAAAGAGAAGAAAAAAATATCTACTTTATATGTATAGTCCCATCAATTAACGAAAATTTACTAAAGACTTATATTTCTCTCTAAAAGATAATATAACATTAATGATTATTATATTTATCCTATTCGTATAGGGTAAAAATTGAATTTATAATTCATCTACCATACCTTTTAAAAAAACTACATCATTCGATCTAGGACATCATGTGGGCCAGTGGTAGGTGATACACCCTTGTCAGACTTCTATTGTGGGTTCATGTCTCATGGCTTTTCTGGACGTGACAAGTTGCTGCCCGACCTCTGGGTTGTCCTTTTATGGAAATCCTAAAATAATTTCAAACTATATTTATCCAAAACACTTTTTTCCAAACTAAAAGTGAAAAATTTATAAGGAAGGTAACCATAATGAAAATAATTTTTTCCACGTAATATCATGTGAACACCTTCATCATATATTCTATTAAAACACTACAATATCCTAAATTTCCATAAAACCTTATTTATTGCATTCAATCTCCCTTTTTCATTTATAGAATACTGGATGTACTTCTTCTATCCACAAATGTTGTAAACTCCAACAATGATGAAATATTAAAATCATTAATCAGTTTCATTGTATTAAATAATATCCAATATAATTTATCCAAATAACCCATCTCTTATTCTAAAATCACTACCTCATTATCGGGAACATATTAAGGAATACCTTTCCATCAACCATGTATTTTCCAAAACATGTAGCTTAGTATTAAGTCACTTTTTGTAGAAACATATATTCTCAAATCCTCAATAAAATAGTACTATAGTAAAAACCTTATTTATCTCCACAATTTAGATAATCCGTATATTGCTGATACAACACTAAAATGAAATAATTCTATAATAACAACATTAGAACACTAGTCATTCCTCTTCATCTAAGGTAGCACCATAACATGTTTTTTATCCAATAGCATCATTTGCGGTATACTCTTATTACTGTGATATTGATTCACATAGTGTCCCAATGCCTTGCAGATGAAGCATGTTATATTTGAAACCTTTTTCGTACCCTTGATATCACGTACTTTGGGTCTTCTTTCTCCACACTTATAACAAACTCTCGTTCCATTCCATTATTTACCAAGGTGATTCTTTCCACGGTTATCACATATTGGAAAATATTTCTTTTCCCTCTTCCCTTTTTCCATCTTTCTCTCTTCCATCCTTTTCATCTCTTACTTCCCTTCAAAGCCATATGATTCAGATAATTATTTACTTATCTTATTAACACATGATACTATTTCCCTATATTTTTAGAATACATGGGAGACTATTTCCTTTCTAAATTTTGGATTAATACCATGAATAATTTGATACATCTTACTCTTTGGATCATACGTATTGCTAGATTTGACATTCCTTCTACTGGGCGTCGTTTCTATACAATGGCATACACTGGATCATTTTATGAATTGTATTGAATAATTCAAACTTATAAAATAACTAGCGTAAATTCAAAAGATTATGGATATAATCCATAATCATAATAATATTTTATTTGAGGAGGTATATACTCGTAAATAATTCATAATTATTTGTAAAAAATGAGAATTATCATAAGCATATCCCCTTGGAGTGTCGTATCCATGAGTGTTGTTAGGCCTGTTGTTGGGCACCAGTTTCCGTTCGAATCTAGCTCAACGTGGTGTTCTCAAGTTTTAACCCTAGGTAAATCTATGTCAGAGCTTCCTCAACCTTCTCGTATCTAGATAGGGATGTATATCTTGGAAGCCTCACAAAATCTCTACAATATGAAGATTTTATGAATTTCTTCTTTACTAATCCTCAAAGTCTATCGTAGGGCTATGTGATCTAATTAGAGTTTATCTAAATCTAGATTCCATGGTTTGTAATAAACATTCTATAATACCTACTGTAACACCCCAACCCAAGATGCCTAAAGTTGGTGCATTATTACATAAAATTGGCATGATCATAAGGGAATCATGTCTCGAATGACCGATCAGTTTAGTATTATTGGAAACAAGATTCAAACATAAGTTCAAATTTATAACTTGAAATTAAATACAACATGAATTTATTCCATTATAAACTTACAATCCACCTAGATTATGCCAGTGAGTCACTCATAACTATATTCTTTCATATCCTGGAAAATGAATTATATGAAAGGGGTGAGGTCAAACGCTCTGTAAGGGTAATCAATACAGCGGATGTTAACATAAATGTTTAGAATGATGAATAATTGAAACCACATTCCTTTAATAATAATAAACAATAATAAATTTATGGAAGGAATATGAGATGAGTAAATAATTACATAATAAGACATAATCATTGGTATTTCTACTAGTCTAAGGACCACATGAACCATCAATATTATTTTCATAATGAGGAAATGTATATTTCCGGACATTCTGAAACATTTTGTCAAAGCCTTATCCAAGATGTCTAAAAATGGTTAAGGCCTCGGCCAAAACCATATACCTAATTGGGTATGGCCTCGTCTGATTCCAAATCTTTTTGTCTCATTAATCCTACCGACGCATCGAGAAGCTATAGAGGGCTCCACCCATCACTTACTAATTCCAATACATTTATCATATAAAAATATTGAAATATAACATAATCATTCATATTAAAACCAGAATAAGAAATTTCAATACATTCAACATAAACCATGAATGGTATTTTAACTACACATCCATAGTGAATCATATCACAAAACCTCTAGTACAATATGAAATATTTGTATCATAATGAATCTACTTCATACAAGTATTAAATCCATCAATGGATGCTGACATAGATGAAATCAAAACCACTTTTAGAGAAATATCTCTTTCTATTTTGAAATAATTTATGAGTAACATAATTATAATGAAAACATTTATTTTTAAAATATTCTTATATTCCTGTAAGGGAAGCTTCAACGATGTTATTATGGTGGAAAATAGGTGCACCCACCGTATAAGCTAAAAAAAGGCATTATTACCTTAATTTTGTTGGAAAGGTAATAAAGTACCTTATTTGAAAAAATATGGAATGATTCATTTCAAAAACATATAAGGTCAAATAAGGGTATAAAAGTATTAAAATAATTTTCTAGTAAAAAGTAAGAATTATTTTAAATAAATTTTATGAAACATGTTTGTGGATGATAAATATGTCCCAATATATAATTGTGTATAAACAACCTCTGACAATGAAGAGATTATAGAATTAACCCTTACCTTTTAATTTTCCTTGGTAGAGGGTAGTTTAAACTCCTGTATAATGGTGTAATAATTGTTTTTAAATTAAAAAATAATCATATACATTAATATGATATCATATATGATCTTTTAATATTGCATTGTTAATAATATATTAGTATTATCTTGATTTCGAGTGTTAACTGTTCTGTTTTACTTTATATGATTTGTTACATAAGTAATTTTTGTCATGGATAAGATGTATATTATTCATATTATGAATTATATTATGTAATTAAAAATTATTTTTAATCATCTAATGAAAATTGTCATGAATAGATACGATGGGGAATGAATCTCATCGTGTTCGTGGAGACGTTAATCCGCACGTACGCACGAGCGACAATATCATTCTTTTTATATTAAAATAATATATTATTAGATGTTATATCACATATACAGAATCATTATCATGTAATATTGATTATTTACATCAATTAAACAACATTATCATACCCATCCCAATAATAATGTATTGAATAACAATTAAACCATGACGTGGAGACGGTAAGCCGTATGTACACACATATGGTGACATGTCATTCAAAGGATGGATAGAATAATGAATATGGTTTTACCATATTTATAATAACATCAATGTATATAGATGATATTTGAGTCATTATTTTAGAATGGAAACCACAAAGAAAGATGAAGTGGAAGAAGAAAGGAAACTGAAAGAGGTGATGAATTATTTACCTCTTATTCATGTTGTTCCTTTTGATTTGATCCAAAGGGATTCATAGGTTAACTTTATGACTAAAATAAGGCCTCTAATATTAATGGGTAATAGTTGAGATTGTATTTGGGTAGGGGTTGGCTAAGCCAAATTACTTTGAAGTTGTGAATTAGGGAGATGGGGGAGTGCCCTTTTATAAGAGGGGTGAGGGGCTCCTTAGGAAAAGCTAGAAATATTATTTTATAATTGCATAATTTTAGGATTATAATGGCTAAAAAATGTATAATTTAATGTATAATGTGGGTATGTGTATAAATCCACTCAAAAAATAGGTTTTATATAGGTTTGGGTCACTATATTAACTTTTTCTTTTAGATTTAACTCTTAGTTAAATAGATTGATATTTACCAAATGTCATTGTATTTATATATTATATTGTTAATAAACGTACTATATACATCCAATAGAACCTCAAGTGGTTCATTAATGATACAAATATCATTATATATGAATTTTGTATAAACCTTAGATTTTTTGGATTAGAATATCAATTAATAATATAATATTTGTTTTAAAAAACTTTTATGTAATGTTTGACCCAATTTGATATTTTGTTTTTTATAAATTCATAACATCATTATTAATTCAAAAAAAAATCATCTAACCAACCCTAATTTGTCATATTAATCTTGAAAAGTATTGTAATTCAGAAAAATTCTCATATTACATTTATATGGATATTTATAATATAAATTATTTTAATATTTCATTAATGTGTTAATTAATGCACTATAATTGTGTCATTAGTAAATTAAATTATTTAATGAAAAAAAAAATAAATAATATCCCATTATGTAGATAATATTTTTATCATTCTAATTAATATTTTTAGTCCAATTTATCTTATATGTAACACTATATTATTAATGATTTAGTTATTAAACTTGGATTTTAACTCCTTTAACTCTTCTTTGAATTAAATAATACTAAATGTCCTAATCTAATCCAAGTGAACCAATGAGGTTAATATTTTATTTCTTTGGTCGTTTCTGGATGAATTATACTCATCCAATAGAATTATTACAAGTTTTAGGGTAATAATAATATCATTTTAACCCTTAATTACCCTATTTACTTTTAACTGTGGTAAATAAAAGTAAAAAATTTTCTATTAAAATAAATTATTTTTATCTTATTGATCCACATTTTACTTAATTAAATCAACAATTCCTCTCATATTTTTGAAATTCAACTCACAGAAGCGGTAAAATTAATTTTTATTTAAATTTGTAAATGCTCATAGGATGTGGGTAAATATGGTAAAAAGTTCAATAATATTTTTATATATCTAAAGTTATAATAAACTGACGAAAAATAATTATAGTGAACATATATAGGTATTAGGTATCAATTTTTATGTAAAATAAATTTATATAAGATAAATAATTGTTTAAATAAAAATTCGGTTTTAAACTATAACTCAGTATTTTTTACTATTTATCAAAAATTGATTATCTTCAGAAAAATACAAAAAATTCCCCCTAAGTTAATTTTGATATTCCAAATTAAAATTTTAATTTAATTTTACCAATTTCAAAACATAGAAGTTTTATCAATTAATTTAAAAATAATTCCTGTTGTCAAAACCACAACTCATATTTTTAAGAACTACGAACTCTCAAAAGATTAATACTTGTTTATCTCGAATTTTAAAGTGAAATTATTTAAAATTGAAATTATTGTATTACATGGTAAAAATATAATATAATTATTATTCCAAAACATTAAAATGTTTAATTTAACACTATAAATTATTTTGATTAAAAATTTTCTTTTCAGGAAAAATATATATTTTTCACTATTCACCCTAATATTAATGTTATCAGAAAAACACCAAAAATTTATTGAAACTAAATTCTTATGTCCTGATTATAAAGAAGAAATTTATTTTTTCAAATTGAATATATAAATATTCAAATATTGGAATTAAAAAGGGTTCTCCATTAAATGGTAGTAAAATTGATTTTTTTGAAAAATAATTCTTTTATCTGAAAAAATGAATTTGTTCGTACATTATTCCTAAGAAACTGATAATATGGTTTCTAAAATTATAATGATTATATATAGTCCAAAATTTAGTTAATACTATAAATAACCACTTTTGAACGGCTAGTTTGGTAAGTCGTGGTGAGCTTGAACTTAGTGTTGCGTGTAGTGCAAGTTATTGCATTACATTGAGGAAATAACGTACTATGAAATCTTGGGGTGTTACACTAAAAAATAATTTTATAATTATTAATATGTTTTGTATTTTAAGACTTATCTTATTTCATGAAAATTATCTTATTATATGGGGTGAAATTTACATATTCATTTGATGTCTTCACCCCGACATGCAATCCATAAACATCTCAAAGAAAATTAAATATTTAATCTAATTAAATATTATTCATGATTTGATTAAATAATTTATTGGTTATAACATAGATTTATTTAATCCCCCAAGAATCATAATTCGTTTGTTTTCATGTAATGATATACTATATTCAAATTTTCATTTTTTGTATCCAAATGATTTAATATCATAAAAAATAACCATGAAATAAAATCCTTTGATTAGAATTATAAATTTGAATTTGTGGATATAATACCCTTTTATCTAACATTAGTTGAGAATCATTAACCAATAACTCTTATAAAATGCCTTCATGTGTTCTTGGTTTTGGTATGTAAAATATATCCACACTTTTCCCCATCAAAATATAATTGTTTGTTCCTTTTCCATTTTATTTTATTATCTATTTAGAATTATTTTTTCCATCAGACACAAACTCATGAATAGATTTCTTTAGTGGTGTGCCACTTATTGATAAACCATTATTATCTCAAATTCTAGAGATCACCCTAGAGTAGTAATTTATAGATCACATTCTTATTCCCCAATAATTTTTATAAACAATTCATTTGAAAATTACATTTTTACTCACAACATTGAGAATAGTAGAGCTTATACTTTAAAACTCTTTCTATATGAGGAATGTTATTGAATTCATTTCATAATTAATAACATTTCTTCATTAACTATAAGTTTCAATTTATCAATTTCATTTATCATATAATTTTTATAAATATGAATTTTATTTTTCATATCAATGTCATTTTATAAGTTTTAATTTTCAAATCTCAGTATTCCAATTTCATTTAAAAACACATTTATTTTCATTGAATGAGTAACTATACAAATTTTCCTACCACAGTAGAAACAATATATATATATATATATTTATATTTATGAGTTATATGTTGATGAATAACTTTCAATCATTTTATTGTGTATGAGAACCATTTTATGAAGTGTTTCTAGTAATATTTATTTTATTAATACATTAAACACCATCAAAATATTCTTCTTCAAATAGTAAAATTAAAATAATGAATGACATTAATTAAATTTTAATATATCATTTTCAATGGAGGTTTTCAAATATCATTTTCAATTAACCTTTTTTATCTCTTCATCATATTCACACTATCTTCAAATTTAAATGGATAAATTTTCCCAAAATAGAAATCCATTGATAATTAAATCATTTAATGGTAATATTACACTTTATATATGACACCAATATTTTTATCTGATTGATATTAGATAAAATATTTCTAAGAAATATACTAAAATTTCATCTTTATTAGAGCTTCCTTGATGCACACTAATCATTAAATATATGTTAGATTGGAGGGGATGATATCTTCATATATTTCCCATTATTTTATGTTTAACTCGTATTATCACCTTATAATAGTTGAGAGTGTGGTAAATTTATTCATTTGTGAAATCATAAAGATCAATTTTTTTAATAATTAGTATATTCACCTTAAACATTTCCGATATAATTATGAAATATATTTTCACCACTTTAGAGTATTCTAGGGTCTCCCCAATGTCTTGAAATAATTTGAAATCAAATAAACCAAAGAAAAATTTTATCAACTAATTAAATTTATTAATTTAATCACATTCAAACTATTTTCTTCTATGATATAGATAATATTCATTTAATTTGTGTTTCATTTATAAACAACATGGTGTTGGTACTAAATCATACTAGCTATCATGTAACCCATTAATATTGTGATTTAATATTTAGATAATATATACATGATAATTTATTTCATTTCCATTATTTTGAAATTAATTTTTATCAAAAACAGATCATATTCAAATTTCTCCTAATTCTATGAATGTAAACCACTATGATATTGGAATACAATTTTTTTTTTTAAAAAAAAATACACCATTCAATATCTTCCTTCAAACAAAAAACCAATCCAAAATAGGTGAAAACATTTTATATAGATATTATTAAAATATTATAAGATGAATAAGTAAATTAATAAATAATATCATACTAAAAAATTAAATTTTTCATAGGATTTTATGATAAATAATTAACATTATTAATAAAAAAATAGGGGTCTTCTTTCCTAAATAATTATATACTGTTTAAATAAATTAAATAGAACAATTATAAAAGATAATTATAATGTTATATTGTATTAAAATATATTAATTAATATATTAATATTCATTAAATAGGTAATTGTTATGGAATAATAGCAAGAATATTTAATTTTAATAATGTAAAATTTTTAATATTAGGAGATGTTTCCATACATTCTATTTTCATTTAATAATGAATATAAATTTTATTTAGAAGATTAATTTTATAAATAAAGTATAATTTTACAATTTACACTTTAAAATTTATATTTGATTTGTTTTTCTATCATTATTAATGTAATTTATTATTTTTTGAATTTTGAAGTATTGTGGTTTTTAAAAAATTATAGCATTTGGGATTCTATCAAGAAGTATTTGCTACTTAAAAACATATAGAAATATATCATGATCAATGAATAATTATGGGTTAAAAAAATATATTTCTAAATACTTTTATTAATTCAAAAAATAAATGTAGTATTTTTTAATTAAATAAAAAAATTATTCATTTATTATTAATTAAATATTATTTTTGAAAAAAATAGTCTTTCGACTACAATGATATCCCCAAATTATTAATTTCACCATAATAAATAAATATAATTCAACAAAATTAGTTATATTTAATCATATATCCTACACATATTATTTAAACATAAAAATATATTTTTCTATGAAATGGGTCTTAGTATGTTATAAGCAATAATTGTAGAAATATATTTTCAAAAAAATTGAAATTTTATCTGTTAAAATGTATATAATTATTTGATTTTATTGGAACAAATTACTTAGTATGGCCCATATTATATTGTGAAATAAAAATTTAATTTCATAGTTAAAAATTAGTTACGATAGTAAAACCGAAAGGTAAAACTTAGCATTATATGATTAATTATATTTAGAAAGTTCACAATAAATGTATTTAAATGGAATTTTTGAGGGCTTATATAACATATCACATCCACTAATATGATATTATCAATTTTTGATCCACTTGAAATGTGAAACCACAATTTTCTTTTTGTTAATTTTAAATGATTATAAAGAATGTTATCCTCACTATCTATAAAAGGGGCCAACCACCGACCCTTTAATAAAAATGCATGAATTTAGCATCCCACTAAAACTATTTTCTTTACCATTACCCTATAATTCACTCTATATAATTTAAATTTTTTAAAATAATTTAACCCTATCCCTATATTATAATGAGTCCTCTGAGGGGATAACCATGTCCACATCACGAGTACTCATTTCATTATAGCATCATTTCCTTTTTATATTCCATTCAAAAATAATAAATTCAAAATTTATAAATAATGATATATATAGACGTATTATAATTAATATTATTATTCTGATGGAATAAATTTTAAGAAAATTCCCATATTCCACTATGAAAAATGAAACTATTATTCATGGGTTAGCTGGACAACCACCTCCCTGAAAAACATATTTTGTTTTCACCCCCACCCCTATTCCAAGAATGTATGGGTAAAAATGATTAATAAAAATTTAAATTATACTAAATTTTTTAAATAATAAAATGTTAAATAATAATCCACATTCAAAACTTATCTTTATTTAGGTAATGAAAACACAATGTATGGGATGTGTAGACTAATAACTCTATGAAGTATCAAGTCTGATTTCTCATCATGTTTGATTTTTATTTATTAAAATAATATACAATATTATTAATATAATTATATTTATCTAAATAATATAACTATTAATATATAATAAATATATATTCACAATAGGAACAACTTTAATAGTCATAATAAGATATCAATTATGGTTTGTTTATGTCTGGGTCTGTCTAACTACCAACAAGATCAATGCCATAATATAATACAAGGAATAATTTAGAGAATAAAAATACAATAGAGATATGATAAAAATTATAAAATAATGTGATATTTTATAATTTAATAGTAATAATAATATTATACTCATTAGATAATATAAAATCCTTAGTTTTTTTAAGATCACTAAATGATGAATGTAGCTAATTTTTCTTTTAATATCTAGGACTAAAACTAAAATTTAATGAAATTTTAACATTATAAACTATCACTAATCATAAATCTAATTAAAAAATTTTTTCTATTAATTATATTATTTTATATAAGATCAACTAAATGCACTTTTATTTTGAAACTAGTAAAAAATAATCAATATTTCTAATACTTGATTTTGAAAATTGAACATGAGTAAATTATATAAATTTAGAGAATAATTTATTATTAAATTAATAAAATTTCAAATATATGAATATATTTTTTGATGTAGGTGATTAAAATAGTGCGTTTTTATACTAGAGATACATGAACATCAGTGGAATTCATGAATTTGGTTAATGGGGTTCATTCTCAAAAATTTAATTCCTATAGACATATTTATTATTTTTCAGCATGATATCATAGATATTTTGTGATTAAATTCTAATTATGTTTTAATCATATTCATATAATTCATTTCTTTTAATATCATTATCATGTTCATTCATTAAACTACTATAAATTACAAAGATACTAATGTTTTAAGGTATTTTATTAATTTATCTCCCTTGATTGAGAAATAATGACTCTTCTTGAAATTATTTTACACAATATTGTTATTTAAATCACAAGAGATTATTTCATTTTAAATTGTATTTATATTTTTTTCAAAGTAACATCATTTTTAAATTAACCTCAACTATGAATTGATTATAGATAAAATGTTTTTCATTTTTGGGAATAATTATTCTCCACTATAAAAACAGTTTTCTCTCATTGTAAATATTTTCATTTCCCAATAATTTTATCCTTCATATTTTGACATTAAATTGGGAATTATCTCAAGTGACCTATATATTTATGTGATATAATTTTAATAAAATGTTTTATTAGTCATTTTAAGATAGTAGTTTTCAACAAATGTATATCATAATATTTTTACATCCTTTAAATATCAAATATCAAATCATAAACACAACATTATATTTGATAACCATTATGTATTTTAAATGGTATATTAATTATCTCGTGTTTCAAAATTATTTTTCTTACATAGTTTTTTAAATTATATTTTGTAATATTTTATTAAATTTTAGATGATCCATTATTGAAGACTATTTTTAAAATAATTGTTTTCAAAAACGTTTCATTTCACCTTTTTGTAACCACTATATATTTTAAATGTTCAATAATCACTGTTTATTTTAAAATATTGATTCTTAAAATATTTATTTTTAAAATGAATTAATTTTATTTTATAGGCAAATTCATTTTCAAAATCTTTTTTTAACATAATATTTTATTTAAAAAATAGAGACAATTTATAAATGAGATTATTATTTTTGAAAAATAGCCTCTTTATCAGAAATTAAATATTTTCATTTTAGTTTTTCATGAACCAACCTATAAAAGTTATTAATAAATAATATAGTTTTATCTTTTAATAAAGAATAATAGATTAGAAGTCTCATTATTTGATAATTCTTATATAACGAAAATATTGTATCTCAAAAATAATCACATTATCCCATGTATGAATATTTTTCTATCGTTGAGTCCCAACTAAATAATTAACTTATTTTTCAACCATTATGAGAATTTCTCCATAAATGGGCTAGTATAGCCTCTTTATTATATTTATTATATGTTATAATCCTATACATAACCTAGATATATTAAAACACAAGAAATTTAGGATATAATAGGGTCAATACGAGTAAACATAAGTAATAAAAAAAACAATATCATTAATAATAATAATAATAGAATACCATTATAATATAGAGACACAAATAAATTCATACCCAAAAAACTAGAGAACATAAATCATAGAATATGAATTGGAAGATCACGTAATAATAAATAAGAAATCACAATATCGTTATGGAGGAAATATTATCAATGAGTTGATAAAAATTCCATGATAATAAGACTAAAACTTTGATGCATATTTCAACATTTTCATAGAACATAGTATTTAGAGAATAAAAATCATGATCAAAATCATCCATCCCAATTCATATGATAAATTAAACAGTACTCAAATAGTCATTATCTCATGAGAAAAAAAATTTATCATATACATTAGAGTATAACATAGGAACTCACCATTCATCATAAATATTTAGGAGTTACACTTGAAATCAATCACATAACACATCATAAATAATCCATGAAAATAAATTTGGTTTTTCTTTCAACATAACATAATGACCACATGGAAGGTTAAGGTGTGTTATATCAATTTAAACTAAAACCAAACCAGAAAATAATTAATAATTTCTTAAATAATGAAATCATTATGAACCCATGTTATTAAAATGGGTATCTAATGACATCAAGTAAAATTCAAGGTGAATACCATTCAATCAATATAGTAAATAATATGGTATTTAAATCATATAGATAAAGGGTATGTGGTTAAGATAATAATTTAATCAATGAAATTAAATATGAAATATATGTTAACACTCCTAAATAAATGGAATAAAAAATGTGGTTTTAATAAACTAAATGCATTGGATAAAAAATAAGTTTAATAAATCATTAATGTAAATGTAAGAAACATATAGTGATGGAGCATTTACATGCCAAAAAATAACATTCATAAGCCAGTTGAAGAAGTAAGGTGGGAGATATAATTTAAATAATTTCCTTTATTGAGTTTAATATATTTCAATGTATATTTACATAGATAATTTTTTGATGTTTTAGAAAAAAATTGGAATTATGATGTAACAATGATCTATTTACAGAATTTTAACTATAATTTTTTGAAAATTATAAGACATATAATTTCATTATATACCACGAAACATTATGTAGATTCCTTATATAAATTGATCAAGGTGGAAGAATGACATTTTCACACATAATAGTTAAAAAGAGAACCCTTTTAAATTTAGATTAAAAATCCAAACATAAAAGCATTAATTTTTTTTAAAAAATTATAAAATAATAAGGTGTAATAGAAAATTGCCTTAATAAATTGAGGACACATAAATGAGGATATTTAATAATACATCAATTAAATATTGTAATGAGATAAATATACGATCAGGATAGTGGAGATGACATGGGGTCAGTTTCACTTGTATGAAATACAACATATTAAATAAGATTAACATGATATGAAATATGAATTGGATATGTAAACCCCATGAATATGAAATTAAATTAATGAGTTTTTTTTATACAAATCAAAATTCCAATTAATTAATATCACTGAAAGACATTGTTCACCTGAAAATTGATTTGCAATGAAACCCTTATGATTCCTGTAACTTTTTAATTGAAACCATCCATTCAAATTTGGCATCTTTTAAATCGGATGTCATAAAAATCATAAAATGATCTGAATCCTAAAAACAATATTAATATTCATAAATACATTAAATTTTAATTTACCAAACCATAATAAAGGTATCATGGTTCATATTAAGAAATAATATATAGGAAATTAATATTATGACAAAAAATATATTACCTTATTTACTATTTTAGTTGAATTCCCATTATGATGTAACATAAAAAAATATAAATAACATAATGAAATATTTAAAAATCATTTCAATATATTAAATTTAATAAAAAAAATTAAATTTTTTTTATATTTAAATTAGTTTATTGTTACATATTTTTTATGTCAGGTGTGGGTTACATTGGTCATTTTAAAGTAATTTAATAATGGTGGTGTTTTTATTCCAGCTTCTAAAACATTTCATTAATACATGTTATTTAAATTTACTAAAATTCATTAAATATAATAATTTGCACTATTTGAATATCCATTAATGAGTACATTAATTTTTACCTTATAATATGAAGTAGAAATCAAATAGTTTTCCTTGATATATTGACATATAATGGATGTTTTAGTAAAATAAGAGTTAAATATTTATATACATATTTCGGAATCCAAAAAATTATTAATATATTTTTTTATAATAATACAAATTTAATTATATTTAAATAATAATATATAATATAAAAAATAAAATTGTTCATGTTGGTTGTCAACCGACCAAAACTTGTGCATACTCTGGTAATAGATGATAATGAGAAGATTTTGTGGAAATATCATTGCAGTAGTAGAATAATGATATAATTTAGATTTTATTGATGAGATATACCAATAATTTAATTTATTTATAATAATATATAAGATATATTAAAATAATACAAAATTTGAGTTAATGATTTGTCTTTTCGCATGAAAGTTTTAAACGTATAAATTAACGATAATATTATTTAATCATATCATTAATAGGATTATTTATTTTTCATAATAAAACATAATTATATAATTAAAATTTCATTTACTAATTAAAAAATTTGTATGATCATACATTTAGTGGGTTGACTAAATGAAAAACTGAAAACAATTGTCCCAGGGAGGTGTTCGTCCACATGTATGCATTGTTGAAAATTTCATTTTCTATATATTGATATATTTGAATAAATTTTTTGTATTCTTATATTCTAAAATATGTCCTTAACATTGGGAATATTTATTAATTTCATCATTTTTACTATCCTTCTAAGATGGTTTATGTAAATAATACTTGATTTTTTGTGGATGTGGTAGTTTGTGACCATAGAAAATTCATTTTCAGTTTTCATTTTCAAAAAGTGAGCGGTGATTAAGGATTTCACCATCATTATAATAAATTATATTTATAATATTTATTATTATGCTATAATTTTTAGAAGAAGATTTTAATGGGGAAATAATTAATTCACATATTGAAACAAAATGGAAGATGGAGTGGATAGAAATCTGTAACTATCTTCATGGGTTATCTCTTTTATTAATCGAGTTAGGCCTGTGATTCAAGGTCCTATGTGAAAAAAACCTCATCAAGGATATTATGAGTTTTTAAGAGATTCTTGGTCAAATTTTGGGCTTAAAAATAGTGTTTTGTGCTATGAAATGTAAGGATATGTGTGCCCATTTCATAAGATAAAAGGGTAATTTTTTTGTTAATATCTAAAACACATTAATTATATAATGGTAAAAACATGTAAAGTGGATAAAAAATTTGAAAATAATTTTGAAGATTAATGATATGTTATATAATACTAAAAAATGAATTGAAACATTTTTTAGTATGTTCCTCCACTTACCTCTTGGATTTTTGATTTTACCAATTTTTTCACCATGGTAACAAGTTTTAAAAATGAAATTTATTATATAAGGAAAATAGGTAGTTTTTTTATATTTCATTTTTTTCATATATATTCAGAATATTATTTTCCTTTTTTATACATAATTTTAATGTGAAAAGGTAATATTAAATTAATAAATTCATAATTTATTAGATATTCTATTTTTTAAAAAAATATAATGTAATTATAAAATGAATAATATTTGTTTATAAATTTAATAAATTAAAATTATAAATTCACATATCGAATCCATATATTATGATAAAAATATTTTTTTATTTATTACAACATACTTCTTGAATTAATATAATTTTATTCATAAAAATTGGATTATTTAATATTAACTTATATATCATCCTTTTAGAAAATTTCAATATTTTATGCTATAGTATTTATTTTTAAATTATAATTCAAAAAATGATTTAACATTTATATAATTCCATGTCATTAATTTAATAATTTATTTTTTAAATTAAAATTAAATATATAATGGAAAAAAACTTTTAATGAAAAATTACAGTTCTAAAGATTAACTCTTCATAATATTAAATCCTATTAATTTATAATTTAAAATATAACTATATATTTTTAATATATAATAATATTTTATAAATTTTAAATTCCATATATTTGGATAAAATATATAATACATAAATGAAAAAAGATATTACTTATGATATAAATATTTTTTATCAAATACCATTACAATTAATTATTAATATTTAAAAATTAAATTGTATATCACTATAAACAATTATTATAATTGTTTAAATTTTATATATACACCATATCACTGCTTAAAAATAATAACAGTAATATTTATATGTAACCTATATATATTTATGATATTTTAATATCATTTTTTTATTTCATTATGAGGTATATTATTCTAAATTTTATTTTTAACAGTACATGACATCCATATACATATTAGATGTATTTTCAAAGACCATATTTGAAATGAATATATTAATAATATCCTTATTCAAATCCACTATTGTGTCTTATTAAATATTTCATTAATTCCAATCTCACATTGGTGGGAATTTTTTTATTTCATATTATAGATTTTCATAATTTTTTCCCCATTCACAGTTATCTTCATAAATATATCTCTTTCCTTATATGTGATCATCAATAATGAAGATGATCTAGGTGATTTATCTATTCTGATGATTTTATTCTTTCCTATCTATTTCCCCTATTTATTTTTTCACTTTTAATTCATGTACTTCATCCGTGAAGAGTAACTATACATGGACTTCAACATATAGTTATAGGTTATATTGTTCTATTATCCCACATAAAAATAAATAACACTTCTTAGTTTATTTTCTATCATTAGGGTACATTATATAATCCGTTTTCAATCATTTATCATGAACATAGAATGTTTTCATAAAATAATAAACATAGATAATAATAATAATAATAATAATAATGTTGATATCTCATAAAAAATGGGGATTTACATTCTCCCCCTAAAATAAATTAAATCATCAAAATATTATTTATAATATAATTATATAAATTTAGTAACCCTAGTTTCTTGTATGTAACCCTTTCTTATTGCTTTTAACAGTTACAAGGTTAACACTGATGAATGAGAGGGTTGGGAGAACATGGAATGATGTTTTGAGGCAAACGGGAAGTCGCGCGGGTGGCATACGGTTTGTCCAACCATATAGAAAAATCATGCATAGTTGACACTTTGAGGTAGTGGCTTCCACATGGTTGGAGGACGGTTTGGGAGAACGTGCGTGGAGGCCATGTGAGGGTCTTCCGAGGTAGTTGAAAATGCCCTGTTAGCGCACGATTTGTCAAACTGTGCAAACATACCGTGTGAGGACATAAATGAGATCCTAAGAAAGTGGATCACACTTGTTTTTTTCATCTAAATGACTCTTTCTTCCTCATATGTAGCCAAAACTCAGGATGTTTCTACTCCTTAGGCCAAAGAAGGTTCTCCCATCGTTCTGAAGGAAATCCGAAGGCTTCCCTTAGCGAATCGAATCCGAATTCCTGTGGTATGTGATTGTTCTTCTTCATTCTTGAACGATTTATTGGATCTACTTCTCTTATTATATTGGTTTCTTATATATATTCCCATTATCAGTAGATCTAAGTGTGTGGATTCCAAATATGATGAGTTATGGTTTTGTTGTTTCTAGGAAAAGAGATATAAGGAGGGTTTTTGTAGAATCATCTCGGTTTTCATGTGCATTCTTCGTTCGTCAAGGTTTTTATGAAAACCTTCGAGGTAGGAGGATTATTTCTTGAATCCAATTAGTAGAGATGATTGTAATTTTTTCAAATTGAATTTGTGGTGTTTATTTGATTGTTATTTGGTTTTCAAACACCTGTTCGAATCCTTCTTGAGTAATGGTTGTGAAATCAGGAAAAATTGTGGATTTCGAATGAGTCCTTTGGTTCTTAATTTTAAATTATAGATTCTAAAATGGGGATTTTTCTGGAATTGTAGAACATGATTGGGATTAAATGTTTTCAATAAAAGGGGAATGTTTTATTGATGTTAAATTTTGCATTGAAATTGGTTGTTCATTGGTTTTCAATAAAAATGGTGTTTTATTAAAATGCATTTACATTGAGATGGTTTGGCATTAAAATGGGTTTGATGGAAACTGTTTTCAATAAAATGTGTTTTATTGAAAGGTGTGTTTTGGCATGATCATTGGGAATTTCTGTTGTGTGGTCATGTTTTATATATGGGGCATGTTTAAAATAAGACTTTATGCATGATGCCAAATATTTAGTGGCACATGGGAATCTCATACACAGTGAATGGCAGAAATATGAACTTGATCTCGGTGCCAAAGGGGTAATGGCACATTACAATATCATAAATGGGGATTGGTTAAAATTGGACATTGTGATTTGTGCCAACGGGTTAATGGAACGTGGAAAATAATTATCTTGGGACAACTTGGTATATCGTCTGGAAACTGTTCCTGAGTATGGAACTGTCATAACATAGCTAGCAAAGTTGGTTTCATGGGTTTGTGGATGGTTTGGGTATGCCAAAAAGGGATGTTGTGAAACGATTCAAAAGAATGTTTAGTTATTTTTCTCGAAAAATAACTTACTGGGAAAATTGGTTTCAATTTCACTTGTATGCTTTTGGTAATGAATGGTTTGAAAACTTGTTTATATTTAGTTATAAATTGTTTTTGGGAAACTGTTTTCTATAAACAGTTTTGATAAATTTTTGGATATAAACTATTTTACAAAAATGTGACTAAATTTTTTATCCTAGTGGTGTAAGTGGGGAAGTCATTAGGGAAAAACCTAATGAGTATTAGTACTCACCCCGAGCTTCGGCACTTTGGTGCTTTTGCAAATTTTGTATTCCGGGATACAGGTAAAGGTAAACCATCACATTGCTCGTTGTTCGTGGTGATGCTTATGAACATTGGTAGTGCATGGAGTGTGGCGCTTGGTGTGATTCCAGGGAGTGTGTATTGGTTTATTCTAGGTCTCTTTTTTAGTCTTCCGCATAGTACTTTGATATCGTGTTTGATTGTATTGGTTTTGGACTGTATTGTGGAACTACATGGTTGTCCTATGGGAATACATGTTTTAATGTTTTATTGACATGCATCATATAGGGTCTGTTAGTGGATGGTTTGGTTGGGTTTTTCTTAAGGGAAAATTGTTCCCCATTATCTTCTTGAAGCCCTCAGAAATTATTTCCAGGCATTGGTTCCTTTGGAACGTCTCTTAACCCCTATTAATTACTCGTTGTTCTCTCAAGTAAATGAGACTTGGTGAGTCATTAAAAAAATTATATAAGGATCACTAAAATTTTAGAAGGACATACGAAAAATTTCTAGATATATATGATCCTTAAAAACATGGAAATAATATATAATTCATCTGAATAGGGTTATCCCAAATTATTAGTTTGTCCCAAACTGTATTGTCCAACTATCTTTCATTATTTGGTATCAAGACCCACATTATGTAAAAACAATTATTAGGGTTTTTATTATAATACATTCATAGAATATAAATATTAATATTATATACTTCCCACACCCAATATAATTCTTCCTTTATGTATAGGTAAATATTCAATCATAATAGTCATTTTAAATTAATTTGAAGGAATGAAAATAAAATTTCACCAAGGAAAATTATATTATTTAAAAATTAATAAAATAATTATACCATACAAATATTTCCACTATAATAATATAATTAAGTAGGTGAATTAATGAATTCAAAAAACTCTATGATAACCTAGAGTTCCTATAATAAAATTATAATAAGATATCAGAAACATTGGATTGGAGGGTTCATGAACATTCAATATTATTACACACATTATGAGTAGTGCTTGAAGATACATTTAGCTATCCTCTTAGTATTGGAGGTTGGTGATTCCTCACCATCATTGATAATTCTCTGATTAGGGAATTTAATTACATACTTCACATGTTCCCTATAGATAATAAATTAAATTACTAAAAGTACATTAGGATGAATTATATTTCATTAAATAATATTTTTCAAACTCATCAATTTCTCATGATTTATTGATGCAAAATGACCCCTTTTTGAAGTTCAATAGATGTTATATTCTACGTGAGGAAATCCACCGAGTTCTTCATTTCTGATTTTGTATATATTGAAAATCGAACTTCATTTCCATAATCTACTTATTCTGATTATAATTCATGATACTCTATATATTTCTTCTTTTGTGTGTTTTTATACATTTAATATGATTAAATTGTATATCATATTTCTTAATTGATCATTTTAAATAATTTAATGGATTATAACATCATCTCCCATTATAATGGGTAGTTTGTTTAGGATATATCTTCATTGTACCTCGAAAAAAAAGTTCCTAATATTTCTATCTAATACTAAAACATAATTTTTTTTACATTTGTGGAAATATATTAACAATATTGTCAAATTATCATATTAATTAATTTAATTATAACCTTATAATGTCTTATTCATTATTATTATAAAATTAGTCTATATTATAAACTTTTTAACTTATTTCAATCAATGGTTAACATATTTTACAATAAGATCAGTTATCATATGATTATCTACCCAGTAGAAAATACATCATTCTCAATGCATGGTAAAGATAATGTGATGACCAATACATATCCTCTATAACAGTCTAGATATGTGTATAATCTTTGGAAAAATCATCATGAACCATGGTGATAGTGGAGTCAATTCTTATCTAACCCTTTCTTGGTTGTTATTACGCCTTTATGAATCTATGCTACCATAACCCCAAAAATCCATTATCCGGATTTAAAATATTTTTGCATAGAGATCAACATATTTAGAAGGATTAAAATATTTTTTTATATCATACTTCAGTTAGACAAATATCTTTCGATATACTAATGTTTTCTAATAATAATATGCTAAATAACTATCTTATAATTAAAAATTATTAAACATTACTATATTACAAACAAGAAAAACGCATGAAATAACTTAAATTATTTACAACAGTTTTATATGGTAAAAATTAAATCTCACTAATAATATTATAATTCTATGAATGAATGATTTAGTATCATTGAGGACTATCAAAATAAGAATCATATTTGATAACATTTTTACACATTTATACACATTTGATCAACATAAGACTCCAGCATATAAATATAATATCTTATACTTATCTTCAACAAATAGGGAAATTAAATGATAAGAGAAGGGTGTTCTATGATACTATGTAAGGGTAAACTCAACTAAAAACAGTTGAATATCATAAGTGAACCTAATATTACGAAAAAAGAATATTAAAGATGCATATGAAATTAATACTCATATAGTAATGGATCATAAATCATGGAATATGAATTCGATAAAAATAAAAAATTAATCAATAGAGTGCATAATGGTGAGTCAAAATTCATTATTCTTGAGAGATTCATATAGTCTGGAGAATAATTATAAAACTATAAAAAAACATGAAACATTGGAATAAATATTAGTATAAGGAACCTTATTTTTTGGATCTAAACCACTAATTACCACACATATGATAAACATAAATTTACTCATTATAATTATATATAAACATAAATAAATTGGTTGGCGATATAGGTTCACACTCATCGTAATCCATTATTATGAGTTCAATATGATATCTTTGACATATCACATCATAAAGAACCCTCAAAAAGAATATATGTATAATTAATAACATCTTAACATCCACATAAATGGAAGGAAGTTTTATGTCCTCATAAATTGGATTCATATAAGGAAATAATTTATAAATCACTCAATTATAAAAACATGATAATTCTATAAAAAATGTGTACCCCATGACATAAATTAGTATTCAAGGTAAATACATTTGAATTATGAAAATATAATATATGATATTTACACCATTTAGAGAAAGTTTGTATAGTGATGATAATAAATCAAGTAAATAATATATATTAGGAATATTATAGAAAAAAATCAATATAATTAATAAAAATAGTGTACTCATATAGGGAATCCATTGGATGAAAAATGAATTTTAAAAACCATTAATAAATGGGACCTGAAAATGAAGTGATGGAACCATTACATTATTGAAATGAAAATTGACAATGAATCTAAAAAAAACTATTTTATGGTTTCATCTGAAGAGTGTCATTGATCGCGAAAAATAAGTATCATAGTATATTTCATTAGCTAAAAAAATAAATTAAGATGTTATAGAAAAAAACATAGAAATAAGAAATAGTCAATATATTTTTAAATAATTTTAAATAGAATTTTGATTTAACATGTAAAAAAATATTTTACATATAAATAATGAAATCACACATAAAATTCCTCAAATAAAATTAAAACACCATCACACATAATCTTTAAATAGGGAATCATAAAAAATATAGATGGAATCATGTCATATTGGAAACATGAAAAACATATTTACAACTTTTAAAATAATATAATATTTTAAAGTAATTCCATCATAAAATATTGTTGAATGGGAAATGAAAATTTTAATATAATCCATAGAATAGATACATGGGAGAAAATATATGTTCCCAGATACGGAGAACAAGAAGGGTCCATTTTATAGACTACAAACACTTCAACAAAAATATGAGTATCAGGGAAATGAAATTTTATGGGAAAATATAAATCTAGGTGGATATAAAAAGAAGAAAAGGATAATTGTTTATTTAAAAACATTTCCTAGATTCACTAAATTTTAAGAAATAATCATAACATGAAATTTAGTTTGGCAATAATCCATTTATGGTTTGATTAACTTTTTAACCAAAATGTTATTTTTGACATTGAAAAGATTTAAATTGAAATCGATTAAAATTTAAATGTGATATATATCATTAATATAGAATTTGAATATATAAATATGTTTATTAGGTAGTAATTATTCCATATTAATGTAATCATACTGAACATTAAAAAATAAATTTCTTGAAATAGGAATTCATGAAAAGAACCCATTACCTTGTTTCCATGCTTATTAGAATGCAATATAAATCATGTATATCAAACATAATTATAATTATAAAATATTTTATAACAAATTAATATATATAACCTTCTAAAAATTGAATTTATAATTTCTCTTTAAATTAATATTTTTAATTATTAAATATTATGGATGTTAGATATGGGTATTCATTGTAGTTTTGAAATAATATAATAATACTTGTGTTGTTATTAATTATTCTCCAAATGGTCTTCATTTGATGTGCATTAATGTTAAAATAATTGATTCATTATAAGGTTTTATGATGTTATCATTTCCTTTTATCAGTACATTAGCCTTTATCCTAGATGATGAAATAAATAATGACCATATTTGGATATGATGTTTAAAGCATGATGGTTGTTTTATTAATTAAATTTTTTTAAATATTTTATGTATCAATTACAAAAAAAAAGTAATAATTATTTATATATTTATATAAAATAATACACATAATTATGTTTTCACAATAATCCATTATATAATATCAAATTATTGTTCAAGTAGATGGTAAAACTAACTGAAACATGAACACATCAAAATCATTGATTAGTATAGGGAGATTTATTTATAATATTATTTACACCAGTTTCATATTGATATAAATTACTATTAATTACTTTTTATGAAGTAATTATAAATTAATTTTAGGAATAATTAATTTATATGAAATTATTACTTAATTTGAATTATTTACTTTCATCTTAATATGCCTTTCCTAAATGAAGGAATTAATGATAACAATTTGTTAATCATTTCATTAATATGTTATAAAATATATTATATAATCTCTTTAGTTATAAAATAAATATATTTTTTCAATTTAAAAATTTCATATGACCATCTATATAAGGTGGAAAGGGAAAAAATAGAAACCAATCATCCCATTGAAGCATTAGACCATGAATAGACATAGTTGATGGTTTCATTTTCTACGGAATAGGAGATGTATTTTTTTCAATTTATGAATATATATAAATAAATAAAATAATATTTAATGAAATTAAATATTCAGACCAACTCTTTTAGGAGGTAAATGTAAAATAATCATGATTTTTTTGGATGTAGCGGTCCACATACATAGTCATGTTTTTTCATTTTTTTAAGGGAAATGGGAGGACATATAAAGCTTGTATTATCATTATCATAACATACTATTTTAATAATGATACTAATATTATAATTTTTTTGAAGTGAAAATAAATTTTTTTAATTTATAAATCCACATTTGTAAAATGATAGGAGGATTAAACAATTATAATTCTATAATTCATAACCTAGCATATAACTTTTTTAATAGGGTAAAACATTAATTCTTGTATTTTCAGAATATCATGATATCCATATGAATCATGGTGTATTATGTAATTTATTCGGTGTATTTTGATCTAAAAAGGGAGGTTTTGTGTGAGAGTAAGTGAAGAGACAAATTCACATTTTATAAGTAGAAAGGAAAGGAATTTTTGTAAATAAAAAAAATCATTTGTTGTTAGGATGGAACACTAATAGAAATTGAGAAAAAAAATTAAAAAAAGGTGCTGGAAAGTATTTGAGGTTAATAATCACCTAAACCAATAAAATAAAATATTTTTGTATCCATTTTATCTCTTTATCTCTTCTATTTCTCATTTATTCTATTTTGGTTTTCACCATGACATGTAGTTTTTACAAATGTACCATATAATTTATGAATAAAATAATATGGTAAGTATTATTTAATTTTTAAATAATGATTCAAATTTAAATTCCATTTTAATTGATTGAATTTAAATAATTTCCTAAATTAATTTTTAAAATAATACATTTATAATATATTAAAAAACAATTTATTAATAAATATATAATTAATTTTAAAATATAATATTTTGTAATATTAAATTAAAAACATTTATAGAATTAAAAAACTGAATTTTAAATATATTTCTAGTCTTAGAATATGACTTTATAAATTTCAAATTCATACAAATGAAAAAATGTCATGTTGTAAGAAAGAAATGGTATTTTATAATATTCACCAAAAAATTAATCATTCTAGAAAAAATGAAAAAAATTGTACAAATCTAATTTTTAAATTATGAATCCTAAAAATAATAATCAATTTTATAGTAATGATTATAAATTTTCTTAATTTATTATTTAAATATAAATAAAAAATATGATGAGAAGTACATTTTATAGATAAATGATTTTTTAACATCATTAGTTCTTAATATTATTTCATATAACTCTCAAAAATAAAAGATATTAATTCAGAAGTTCATATATAATAATATGTTAAATGTGTTAATTTTGTTATATTAAGATAAAATATAAAATACATAATAAAAAATAAAATATTACATTTATACAAAATATGTTTTAAAGAATACAAATATAACTAATTTTTTAGATTATAAAAATTTATTTTACATCCCCATTAATATAATGATATTTATTTGTATATATATAAATCATTTCATACATTATGAAAAATAATAATAATGATTTTTCTTTCTAAAATATTAATATATATTATCTATATTTTAGTATCATATTTTGAATTCATTATGATCTATATTGCATTAAATTTACAATATAATAGACATTGACATAAGTATAACTATTAGATATATGAAAAAAGACCATATTTTCAATTACCAAATTTTCAATGTATATTTACAATGATAATATTTAAACCACTATATTTTATTCCCATATATATACTTAAGTAATCATTCGACCATTTCATTGTCACTTTACAAGTAATAATCATTATTTCATATAATAGATTTTGCATAATATATTCTCTTTTCATTGAATTACTCATCATTATTGGGTTTTCTACTATTAATCCTTATTAATGTAGAAGATCAATGATATTTTATTATTTAGAGGGTTTTAATCATTTCTATATGTTGCCCTATGTAGGTTTTTTTAATTTTAATAGGTGTAAAAAATCAATGGTGAGTAATAATTCTGGGTGTGAAATATATAGGTTTATGTGAATTGGTTTTAATTTCAAATTTATCAATAAATAATATGTGTTATTTTTCTTCTTATCTTGGAGGGCTTATTTTTATACATGATTCAATAATATTGATGGAATGAAGAAAAATTATTTAAAATTATAGACATAAATAAATAAATTATAATATACCCTAAATCCTTGAAAATTGAAATTTAGATATAGATAATAACTATTTAAATTCATGAGCATAATTTTTGATACACCATATAGAAATATTTTGAAATACATTTTTCGTTACATGGGATATTTATGACCTGACTATTTATTTTTTTCAAGTGGAACACATGTGAATTGATGATGATGGGTGAAATTTAATATATCCCTCAAATGAATTGGTTAAAGAGTTATATATCATTAGATAATTATAATAATGACTTTTTTATTCTTATTTTATTATAGGAATCATTTTGTGATACTTACTCCACTATGTTATGTGAATCCAGTATAGATTCATTCTCCACTATGTTTTAGGGAATTAGGTGGTGATGTCATCTACACTATGAGAATCATTTTGTGACTCATAACACACCATTTTATGGGAAAGGGGAAATTATTTTCTCAATGATATTTTAGGATTTATATGACTATTTTCATCCTGTGGAATAAATTTATGTTTCACTTTATAAACATTTCATAAAATTCTTCAAAATAGAATGATCCATGGATCTTGTTTATGATCTCATTTACTAAACTTAATAAAATGGTATTTGTATTCTGTTTTGATTGGGTTGTTATTAGTGGTTATAAAAAACATGTATTATTCATTGTTTTTAATAAGATATTTTTACCTTATAACATTTCCCATATTCTTATGATCTAACCCTCGATGACATGTTGATTTGTTTACCGCTTACTAGGTGTTGGAGATCACAATCTTTTTAATTAACCTTATTTTTAGATGAGTATAACCAATAATAATTCTAGAATGGATAAAGTATGTAATAATGTTTTCTTGCTTTTATATTATATGATGTATATGTTTATAATTTTCCAAAACACTATAACATTAGTTATCTGGTTTGTGATACTATTTATAACATGTTTGACTAAAAATATAAAATAATGAGATCAATGTGTTTATTTTTAATGGGTTGTAATAATTTTTACTAGAGTAAGGTTTAGGAATTTGGGGGATTGTCGTGGAAAACATTAGTAAAATAACCATGGATAACTCAAAGGTAAAATTATATTTATTGAATATCATTATAATATTTTGGTATTATAGTGATCAAGTATTTTTTATGTAAATGACATCCCTTTCAAAATACTATATGTGTATATAAGGTGTATTTTTTGTGTAACTAGGGTAATTTACCCTCAAAATGTCATGTGATGTATTTACTCAATCCTCACTTAATGTATACTAATGAGTCAGAACTCTACCCCTAGTTTAACCCTCATAGGTGATATCATTTTTTTAATCATATTCTCATTACAATATCTCATTATAAGTTAATTTTGGTAGGTAATAATGTTAAGGAAGATGGGAAAACAGAAAATAGTGAATTAAACATTGAAAGAAAATTGATTTATATTGATGTAATAGATAACATATTGCGTTTGAAAGTGTTATAAATGTTGAGGTTGAGTTTCCCATCATATTTTTGGGTAAATCTCTAATGTTTTAAATTTTTCTCCACCCATGATAATATAAATTGGTTTTAATAATGGTTACATTAATAAAAAATATAGTTAATATTCAATATTATGATAAATTTGATGATTTCCACAATAAGAAACCTTTCAATATGGGATAGGTAAAAATTTATCTTGTGATTCTAAAACATTCAACACAATATTTATATTATAAAATTGGTCATTTTGACCTCCTAAATTAATTAAAGAATGAGCATATTTCTGTTTAGTATTTCATTCGGAAATGTATGAATGGTTTTAGAGGCTCTTCAAATCAACATATTATTGAATAATGGTTCAATTCAATGGTAAATAAATATTACATTATTATATAGAAATAACATGAGAAGTTTTTTCAATTAATATATAATATTGACAAGGAGGATAACCATTACTGGACATTCATAATTAATTTAATGGAAAATGAAGTAATATACACTCTGGAATGGGTGGGTTTTAATAAAATATTCATCCAAAAATATTTTCTTAAATCATAGCATGAAAATGGATAGAAAATGTCATGCACTAAACAAGAATGAGGATGAATCCATTGTATCATTTTAATAATCATTTCTAAGACGCACAATATGTTCCTCTAGCTTGGTAACATTTCCCAACAGTAATATAGAACCATTATTTATTGTCCTAAATTTAGGTCTTCATGTTTAGTAAGTAATTCTATATTTTAGTTACAATGAATAAATTGTTAATTATGTTTTTAATGTGGAGATATAAAATGCAGACTCATTATTCATGTGATTAAAAAAGGATAATGGGTGATATGTAAATGTAGGGGATGAATTTCAGGGGAGAATGAAATTCTAATTACCTATATTCCAAGAGTGTTGTAAAAACAAAGAAGGTTATTATCTAAAATGAACAAGAAGATGTATACATGTGTTGTAGAGCAAGAAATATTTCACAGAACTACTAATGGAATGGAATAATTATAATTAAAACCATATATGAAGATCTGATCCCATCAGATATTCCACATACACTTTTGTGCCTCAATTCCATGAAGATTTTGATTTGTGAATATTTATGGCATAATATAGCAGATATTGAAGTGGGTAGGCACCCAAAAACTCCTATTCTAATTGAATAAGGTAAAGTATTTATCTTCACTACCACTTCAATGGGTCATGATAATTAATGCACAATTTTCTTCCACTCTATGATATGATTGTATTGTTTTTTTTAAAAAAATTTTCCCCTAGTATAGCTAAACCATCTACAAAAGGGTATTAAATATACACCATGATGATTTTATTGTCAAATTAAACATTTATTTTAATAATTATTGTATTCTATGTTTATGATTATGGGATATCTCCTTTTGAAAATTGTATTATTCTTCTTTTAGATGAATTCAGTTTTATTCTCTCTACAAATGTAGAGATATTAACTATTACTCAAAATAATGACTTCACATTTCATTTAAATCTATTTTAGTCTATCAATTAGAGGATGATTATGATCACAACAAAATAAAATTATATATTTTTGACATTAATACCGAACAATGATATACTCATTCCTCAAAAATTTTATTTAAAATAATTAATGAGCGATATAAGTTTATTCGAGGGAAAAAGATATGTTTCCTATGAAATATGGTTCGTATCACTCTAGAAATTTAAGAATATATTTTGAGAATATATTTTTTAAGGTGAGAGAGTATAACACCTGCACGATTTTTGAATAATATTAACCATTAAATATATATTTCTTAGTTTCAATATTTCTTCACACAAAACAATGAACCGAAATGATTCATAATATATTAGATGTAAATTATTATGAAATTATTTTATTAATTATAGCATTAATAAATAAAATGGAATTAATCAATTAAAATTTCATAAATTTATTGGTGGAATAATTAATTTAATTTAATAAAAAAATGTTTTGATAATTTTAAAATGAATTTATAGTGTTAAAAAATTAAATCATCCTCATTTAAAAAAATATTATAAAAATATATGATATTAAAATACCTAAAATAATATATTAAAATTTATTAAATAATAAATTCATATTGAAATGTATAAATGACTCTTAATATCTAACAATCATCATTTTAACAAATAAAGTTTTATTTATATTTATTATTTTAGTTTAAATGAACAAATATATAATTTTTAAATTTTAATATTGAATATAATTTTTAAAAAAAATTATATTTTAAAAAAATATCTTAGTGGGGATTTTTGTACTATATGGATATATTTTATTTTTAATGTAATAGAAAAAATATAATTTTATCAAAAAATCAAGTCATTTAGGAAAATATAAAGAATTTATTGTAACATAAAAGCATATAATATATTTTTCAAGATAAATGATGTATTATGAAAAAAAATGACCCTATTAAATTTATATTATGAATTTCAAAATTCATAGTAATATTTTCCAATTAAATTAATTTTTTTGTCATTAATTTTAATTAAATATTATTTTTTGTAACAAATTGCTTTGGAATTTTGTGAAAGCCAGAGAAAATTAAGTAATTTTATAATAAAACAATTTATATATTGAAAATAAAATACAAATATAATTATATCTTATATACTCACTTTAATCTATAAAATAATCTTCTCTTAAAAATGGACTTTCATTTATTAGAACTGATAATGTAGATATTAATTTTTTTTAAACATTAATTTTTTTCAGATAATATCAATTTCTTATTCGGAATCAATATGATTGAACTATATAATAATAGACGTTTTATTTTTTGGGAAAAAAATAAATTACGTGGATAAATTTGTTAGCATGATAAAATCAATAAAATATTAAAATTTTGAATTCTTAGAGTAAGGGAAAAATAATATTTACAATATTTATTAAACTATTTGGGTGAGGGATAATATACAACATCTAATCGTCCACTTTATTATAAATTAATTTTTGTATCTACTATGAACAAGAAACATGAGACCCCATTATATTAAGTTGATATATTTTCAATAACATCACTCCTGCCACATATAAAATGGGCCTCACACACCCATTCATTACTAATCAAATAATTCCAGTTCCACATTTTTATATAGTGTTTTATCAAACCCTTGAATCCCAATTATCTTTTTTTTGTTTATGGTCATATGAATGTAACCTAATCATTAAATATTGACGGATTCCTATAAGGGAAACTCAATTCCTCTACAAGAGTATCCATTTATTGTGACCTTATTTTAATTGTTATATTACATTTCCAATTATTATTGATGAATTAATATAAATTTAATTCAGTACTATATGTATAAATGATTTTATTATTCTAAGGGAAGTACTATTATCATTCGTTCCCTTATCCATTATGAAATGGGAAATTATTTTTTGTGTGTTGTATAGACTATCGTCTCCATAATAAGATGACATCCTTTTTCACCATTGCCTCTCTTCATAGATTATAAGGATAAAAATAAAGAATAAAATTACATATATTACATAATTTTAATTATAAATATGAAAAATTTTATCCAATGTTATCGGCACTATTTTCCTGAGAAAAAAAAATTTATTCTTGCATTGTACAGCTACCCCTTCCAAAATGTAACATATATCATTTCTAATATTTTTTATATTAAATTTTAAAACTATTAAAATAAATATAAAAATCATAAAATTATATGTTTAATATAATTATACATCAATTATAAAGATATTTTTCCAAAGAATCACTATCATAATCATAATCATCTAATTATTAAGGTATATTCATATTTATGTATATTCAACAAATTACTCAAACTATTAGGTAATATAAAATCAAATATTTCTATAATGGAAAAATTATTGATTATATATGATTTATATAATAAAATAATTATATTATGTTGGTTCTAGAATGTTTACGTAAATATTAATCTTTTTAATTAATATATCATAGTTTTCATGTAATGATCCCTGAAACATTCCTACGACAAATTTATTATATATAAACCATGTATATAAATATCATTTATTTAAATTATAACATTATAAAATTATATTATCCATCAAATATAGTACATTTTATGCTCTAGGAAATATGATATTTGGGATAATAATGGACAACAATTCCAATGTCATAGAACATGTTGCAATTGATCTTGATTATGTATACCTGATACTGAAAATAATTAATGAATATATAATATAAATGTAGATAATAATTGTTAAGTAAATTTATAAAAAGTTATAGATATTAATATGATTTAGAAATTGGTGATTAATTTAATTATTTTTGTTATATAGAAAATTATGGAGCATTTGAGGTTGTTAGAAAATATTGTAAGGGATTATTTCTCTCCAATTTTATTTCCTGAGATATATTTTTATTGGGAATGATAAAATCCTTAACATTTTAGATTATTTAATAATAAATTTATTTTATAATATCAAACAAATTCATGGGGGTTTAAGAGCTATATTTTGATCCTCCATAAAAATATATATATACTTAAATGACACCAATGTTGTAAGGGTTTTTTGAAAACTCAACTCTCATAACTAAGTTATTATTCTTTTTTATGAAATTATATATTGAATTATTGAAATATTCCTCCTTAAAAAATTATTTTGTGGTAATTTATCTATCTTTGGTTAAAATGAATATTTTTATTCAAATCATTCTCCTCTTCTTTGAAAATGGTTTCACCTACTTGTATATTTTTCCCTCTCAAATAGATTTTTACTTTATTATTTCTAAATATGGATATATGTAACCTTATATGACAATTATACACCCATTATTAAATTTTTAAATGTATTTAATGTTACTCTTTTTACAATGTGGGTTTCCAAAAATAAAATTTGGAATCATTTTTCCATCATTTCAAAAATATAATTTGCATCATCCTCTCTATATTTTTGTTTATAACAATTATTTCCTTAAAAATATTTATTAGTGATGTTATTTTAAAAAATTATGTGGTTTAAAAATCAATTTCATGTTAATTCTATAAACCAAAATTTCCTATTGAATCCTTAATTATTGATAATTTTTGTTTTCATAGGAAATGGATTCGAAATGTTTTCATTTAACCTTTCTGAAATATTTTATGTCTATATAAGTATAAATTATTTAAATTTAATTATAAATATTTAATTAAAAAACTAATAAATTTCTATTGCTCAATATTTATTATTTTTTTTCTGAATTTTTATGTGGTTATAACTTAGAGTTTTACTCTAATGACAAAAAAATATTTCTGAAAACTCTTGTTTTGATTCCATTAAGATTTATGCTATAACTATAAAAGAAATATTTATATAGAATTTATTTTCCATTATAGACCCTTTAATGGTAATAATTGATAAATATTTTAGGGAATTTTAGTTTTGTGTTTCAACCATTTAAATTCATGATGAAATTTTTTTTCATATTATCTATAATTGGTAAAACCCATTTTTCATTCCATAAGTTTTTTTGTGATGTGATTAATGATTTTTTCAAGTAGAAAAAATATGTGTAGATAAGTATTTTTGGGGTGATAAATCTCACATAATTTTATTATTTAAAGGTTTATATCTCATGAGATAAATATTTTAATATAGATTTTAATCTCCTTTCACTATGGGAATCATTATGTAATACATTCTCCATAATGTTATTGGAATCATGTAGTATAATCTGGTCCAATTTGTTTTTTGGAATATGGGAGTGATGTGTGCACCACTATTGGAAGATGGTAGTTATTTCTGATCCCCCATGTGATGAAAAAAGAGTAATTATTTCCTCTTTCCCATTTAATATTTTTTATTCCATGCTGGTTCCATATTTTATTTTTTTCTCAATGACATGACATGACATACCATTATTATTTGGACTATACTTCATCTCTCATATTTATTATATTATATTTTCACACCAATGTGTTATAGATATTATTTACCCTTTTATATTATATGTATTATAATAATTTATAATGGAAAACTCTTATTATTCATTGTTTTTAAAGGATATTTTTACCCACTCATGTTTTCTCATATTCTTATGATCTTATCCACCGTGATATGTTTATGAGATTTTAACTTATTGAGTGTTTAAGCTCTCCCTTTACACATGTTTCCATTCGTGATGTTATAATGAAAAGTAAATCCTATAAAAATTATATATGGGTGTCATTTTAGGTTCAATTGTGGATAAATGTTCACATATATTGTAAACTATGTTATATATGTCATTGATAGTACCTGAAACTAGTCCATCAATTATATGGGTTTTGAAACTATTTATGAACGCAATAATTCTTCATATAATATAATGAAATAAATGTATTTTATTTTCATATAATTTTATAATTATCTTATATTAGAGAGAATAATGTACATCGGGACCTATAAAAATATTGTAGGGTACCATCCTTTATTTCAAAATAAAAAATCTATTTTCATCAATAGTTTTAAATTCATTTTAAGTTTATATAACTATGGTTATCGATTCTAAAAACCTATATAAGGAACCTATAGTGATACTTATATGACACAAATTCAATGTATCACTTACATTATGAAAAACATTGAGTATGGGTTTGAATCATTGTTGGTTTATTTTTCAAAACCCCGTGACCAATATTATTATTCATCAACTATCCTTTAATCACAATGGTAAATTAATAAAAGGAAACAAAAAATTGTTTTTAAAATAGGGTTTACCCCTTTATGGATGACTATTCCTCATATGTTTGGTATTTTTTATTCCCCCTTCACTACATAATTCAACAAATATTATCATGAATGAACATGGGATAATTATTTCCTTGAAAATATACATCTTCTAGCAATAACCTGACATTTCTACAAATATCTATTGAATTGTAAATATTATTCTTAAACAACAATCATTTTTTAATATAATGACTCCAAACAGGCTCTATATATGTTAATCATGATCATATTCCTCACATTGTAGTCTGCGTTTGTCGCTCTAAACCAAATCCTCATAATCCCCATTTCAAACTTGTATATATATAAATAACATATTTTATCCAAAATTCATCCTTTTTTATATTGTATGAATAGTGAGAATTATTGTGTAGTTAAATATGGATACCCATCATTTATTTATAGAATCTTACACTCACTCTATAGTTATAATTTATTTCCAAGACAAATATTTCATCTCTAATTTCTATGAATCCTAAAATTTATTAATTTTCAATTCTTATTTGTGAATTCATAATTGTAATATCCATGTTTATATATATATATATATATTTTCATGTTTTCTATAGAATTAATATTTAATGAAAAATCAACTCATAGAGAATCATTTATTCTTCAATTCACTAAACAAGAAGTGAATATCATATATTTTCAGTTACTGTTAAGTCTCTTCGTTCATTGAAAAACATTTATAGGGGAAAATACATCTTATTAGTGTGTAATATCCAATCCAAAAATATTTATTTAATTTAGCATGAAAAATGTTATAATGGTAAACATATTTTTTTTGTAAAAATATATAACATCACACCATCTTTTAATTTTATCATCTAAAACTACCCAAGGATTTTATTTAAAAAAATTCTTGAAGAATGAGATCCATTTGATGTAACATATGTTAACATAGAGATAATTCAATTTTTAAAATATTCCATTAATTGATATCCTATGTTTATTTTAACCTAACTATGGTATTAATGAACCTTGTTTACATTTCAAGAATCCATATTATTTAATAAATGAATTTATATTCTATATATTCATCATTATTTAAATATTTTTCTGCCATTTCATATTATTCCTATTTCATTTACATATAGTTATGTACGTTATTTACCACAAAATATCTCTAAATGAACCTTATATTGATTCAAAATCAACCTTTTCAATGATTTAGTTTTCCATTTTTCTATACATGGGTGAACCATAAAAAATATGGTGTGAAAATTGTGATGAATTTATGAACAATATGATTTTCTTTATCATCCATATTAGGTTCATGCCATTCTGATTCACCTATCATTATTCCAATTTCCAACGATATGATCTTTAGTAGGATCCATGAGCATGTTAAATACATTTTATATTTTGTCCCACATGATCAAAATCATCTCAATTACTTCTCAATCTCTCATAATTAGATATGATTATATTACTATCAAACTAGGTCAACAAAATTTGTTACCATAACTATCAGTGAAGATATATAAAATATATTTCATATATTAAAGTAAAAACTAGTTTAATCAGTTTTTATACCTAAAATATAAGGTTAAAAATGACATAATCATTTTTCTAGGACCCATTAGATAAAAATATTTAGACCCTTATGACTTTTAGTTCTATGTTTTTAGATTGAGGGACCCTTTTACATTAATAGTGACCGATATAATAAGTCGTGTAAAGAAAAAGATAGAAAAGGAACCTTCCATGCTTTTAATATTTAAAAATCACTAGGATAACGAAAACCCACACTGGTATAGTTATATACGTCATATTTAAATATAAATTATTTTTTGTTATCATGATGATTTATCATTATTTTTTATATCTTATTTATTTACATAAAATGCCTAAGAAATTAAAACATAATAATAATTTAGTTAAAAATTAAATAAAAAATTACTAAAAATTTAATGAGTGAAGAAAATATATTGAATTATTATTTTACATTAATCTTGTTGATTAATATTTTATTTTTAAAATATTATAAAATAAAATATTCAAATTCCATTATTGTCTTGACATTTTTATACTCAAATGAAATTTATATTTTCAAAATGTTCAATAATGTTATTTTATTTTTAATGAAATTTTATTAAATGCTTTAAAATCACTTAATGTCGTATCTTCATCCAAATGATATTGAAATGATAGAAAATATAATCTATTATCTACTAGTAGAACAATTTTTCTTTTATACTAGACAAATTTCCACCAAAATAGTAAAATCATTTTTTGAATTATGTCGGTTAAAGTAGTGATTTTTCATGTTACATGTGCTTCAGTCAAAATTATTTTCCAAAACATACGTTATTTTTATTTTATAAATGGGATATCATCATAATAACCATTAGTTTCAATTTTTATAATAATTATATTTTTAATTTACTCTTAATGGATAAACAAAAATGTTTATAAAACCAGTTACCCTTGTGGAAACCCAAAATGGTAAAATAAGGAAGCATAGATGTTATGGAGGAATATTATGAAAATAAAAATTAATTATATAGTGGAGGTGTTTCTAGACCAAATAAATATTTAATCCATTATTATTCAGTTTTTGAGATACATGATGTAATGGAGACCTCTCCATTGTGAATACCATTGAGTATTTTCAAGAATCCCACTACTCCTCAACAGAAAAGGGGAACACACTCCCCCTCATTCACACATCAAAATACATTTTACTCTTTAATATACAACCCATATAACTAATAAAAACACCTAAACTCATTTTATAATTATTTTATTAGGATGAATACAACGATGGAAGGTTTTATTTAGACCTATGTAGTATACCAAAAGAAGAAATAATGTTCTTATAAAACAGTTTCATTTTTTCCTTTTCTTCCTCCGTAAATTATTATTATAAAATTATTATATTATAAAAAATTATCATACAAGTACTGAGATATTTGTATGTTAATGTTATGACCTACAATGTCACACACTTCTAATGAACTTGTTATGATATCATCGTTTGTGTGTGTGACATACTACTACCTCATGAACATATGTCATTCATTTTTCAATTACTACCTTTAATGGGAAGAAATATAGATGGATTTATATTATATATATGACATATATGATTATATTATACTTATTTATTTAATATTTCACAAATACGTTTAGGATTTTCATTTTATGGGAATGTGATATCCATGTTTGTGTGTAAGGTGGACTATAGCCTTATGAAGTGATGGGATTCATTCTAAGTTCACATGGAATGTATTATTGAAGGTTTTAAAAAACATATGTGATATGAATCTTTTTTAAAAATATACATTTATATTATTATATATATATATTTAAATTATTTAATTTAATTTATTTTTGTTTAACAAGAACATGGATATATCATTAATGCGTACTTATGACCCACTGTCTCCTTAAACTATCTATCTCATTTCTAATAATCCAATTTCATAGATTACTCTAAACACATATATACCAAATATAAATGATATTTATATCATTTTTTTAATTTTCTATATGATTAAACCATGATCTATGTAAAATTAATGATAATAATAAGTCATAACATACTCCAAAAACAAATCATGTGTTACCTAAAATAATACAAATAATGAATGATTATTAGCGAATGTTTGATACGATACTTTAAAAGGATCATATATTATTTGATAAATGTTTATATGGTTTGGGAGAAATTTATTAACATGTTAATAACAACTATAAATTAGTATTAAATGCTAAACCAAAAATGAAGTGTAATGTAAGGGATTTCATAACTCAACTTCCACTCAATGGGTAAACAATATACTACGTTGAGTATGTAATTATAGGATTTATTTCGTAATGGATATTGATTATTTAATGAAGTTATTAATAATTTTTAGTTTTATTTATTTTGGATACACAAGTCACGAACCCCTCCCTCCAATGATACCCCTCTTAAGCTGGGAATGGAGAATGAGAGATAATGACCCCTGACTCCTGCCTCTAGTAGGCCCCAGGTTGGTGGCATGCACTATGGGTGTACAAATTTCACAATAACAGAGTGTTTACCCTTTTTAATAAATAATATTGGGAGATATTATAGATCACTGATAAAAAAACTATGAAATAATTTATATAAATAAAAAACCTTCCCACGTTCTTGTGTAAAATAGGAATAAAAGATATACAAAAGTCTCCACTGTAAATACCCAAAAGTAAATCTATATAACGTCATAGAAACTGTCAAAATCTGAGAAAGTATGGTCCATCATGGTTTGTGAAAACCTCTTATAAAGCTAAAATTATATTATATTTGTAGTTTGAGCATACACGTATACTCAATATAAAAACCAAAGTATCATGTATACAAGTGAAATAGGCATACTAATGCACCTATAGGAATGTAACATAACCAAACATCACCGTTGTAGGTATTCTTCCCACCCAGCCTCACCAAGGCACACTCACCATGTCACACTATTCAAGTAATATAAGATAAATTTCATTGATTATAGGTTCACCTTCAACACTTTCCCACTAATTAGCCACTCTAATACCCCAATAGAAAATGTCATACTCCTCTCACCTATAACAAATATACCACATCAAATCCCTCTAACAAACACCTTGACCTCACTATATAGCCCGACCATACACACATGTTCCTCACATCAGACCCCACTCACACACACCTTGGCCTCACAACACACACACACACAGACACATATTCCTCACAAAAAAACCCACCCACACACACTTGGACCTCACAACTCACAACATCTAATCTCAAAGACACCTTGGAATGCACATCACAAGTCATCCCATATACACCTATGAAACAAAAATCCTCACCCAAAAACAAATGAGCTACTATATATCACCACATACTATATGATGAAACATGGACTATCACCACCTAGATGGGGGAGTAGGGATGTGTCGGTGGAAAGTCATTCATCCTCCCATCAAGAAGATGGAAAAAACACCATTCCCTGTGACCATGGGCGTTTTTGACATATGATGCTCAAATAAGTTTGGATTATTATAGAAATAATAATAAATATACAACTATATTAATATAAAATTCCAAACAATCATGTCCAACCTAACGGTTCTCATGAAATTAAACCATCTCACAAGACCATCACATTTACTACCACCACTAAATGCACAACACAACACAAAAAAACATTTTCTATTATCAACCAATTTCACTGAACCATTTATGTGTTATTAAAAAAAATCCCAAGATATTAAATGATTTTATAATAAATTATATATGCATTCCACCACTACCTGGGAAATAAATAAGCATAAAAACCAATAAGAAACACTTGAACACTCAAATCAGAAAGAAAATAGCCTTGATAAATGATGGAGGGTTTAAATTCATGACATATATTACCATGACTTCTTGGTATAGTGTGATGCATTATACATGATACTCATGGAGAAATTCTAGTAGAATTACCCTTACCAATCACTCTTATCCTCCATTAAATTTATCCAGCCCAAATCAACATGTTAGATGAATCAAACACCCAACTCATAACCACATCCAAAAACATAACATAGAACAATAAGTTCTATAACCCACATATATAATCATACTTCAATCATCATATCCCCAGTATATGACTACATTATTTACACTTCCCTACATGTAAAATACACACAAACAACAGTTACCAGTTCAAAAAAAAGTTATAGTAGTACACTATAATTCGTTTCAAAATTATCACACAATTTATATCATTTGGAAACCAATTAATTATCCTAGTATACATGGTAATACAATTTTCATTTTAGGTCGATTCAATACAAATCATAATATAAGAAAAAAATCACATAAGATATATCCAGTGCAAAAAAATCCACCAACGACCATAATTTTAAGCAATGCATCAATCTTGAACAATCACAATATCACAGTCAACATCAATGGAATAAAAAGAATGTGAATAAAAAGAAACACCCCCCCCCCCAACTTTCTGTTATCTAATTATTTATCTTCAATTTGGATGAAAAAATCATGAATCAATGATAAACATTTGTAAAACCCCTTTAGAATGATGCATAATAGAATGAAATGATGGGAGTCCTCCCTTAAGGAATTTTTTCAATTGAAACACACCACAAGGTGAAGAAGATTTCTTATGAATCAAAAAAACACCATGACTAATGAATATCAACCTATATCGCACAAATTATTTATTAAAACACAAACCAACGCACCACCAAACCAAAGAAGCACTGCCAAAATGGATGAATGGGAGATGGAAAAAATAAAATGATGATATAGAGATGATAAGTAACCATGGATTGACCAATGATCACTAAAGAACATCCATCAAGATCAATGGATCTAAGAGGGATGAAGAATGGATTAAAGGACACTACGAGGATCCAAGGGTTCACAAAAAATGAGATGAAAAGGGATAATGGCCAAATGAATGAGGTTTCATCTGAAAAATAAGTTTTAAACTAGAAATGATTAAGGTATTACATGACATGTAATACCCTTTCAAATCATGTTTTACCTGGGGTTCAATGTTCGCCAAAAAAACATGTTGCCTCATCATATTATTTTATGTTTCTAACCCCAAATAATACATGCCATGATTCTCACCTTCATTAAATTTATAATATTTAATGATAGAAAAAAATCACAAAGAAGACATGAAACTGACTTTCACATCATGTAATCTGGTTACACAATGCGTAAGCACCCTTCTTCCATCCTTTAGCAACCATACATCTCCAGACCCCCACCGAGCCTCCTATGAGCACTTCCAATGACCAAAACCCAAAATCTAATGAACCAGGATAGCATGAAATTTTATAGCAGATACCTATAAACAATTATCTAGCCTTATAATCCAAAACCAATACCAGAGGAAAAATGTATCCAAACAAACACCCTGTGAGATACCTCTAAAGGATGGGGACATACCTCGAACACTAACATCTGATAAACACAAAAACCCAAATGAACACACCCTCAGGTTGTGTCCTCTCATAAAACCATATTTCCACATGACCACTACATATCCATCTCACCATACACATATCGCAGAAAAAAAAATTCTTTATCCAATAAATTGCACCATCCCAAACACAATAATTATAGAATTCCATATCCCATGTCATAATACAATCCCCTCTTGGGGGCACTGACTCACCCGCATTAGTTTATTCATTTCACAGTTAATCCATATCAATTAGGAACCAGGTCCTCCCATTTTCATATGTTATGAATTTATCACATATTACACCATAAAAAATAATAAATCAAGAAAACTAATCATCTCATAAAATAAAAGGAATCCAAACATCACATTGCAATGCAATGAAGAGAAAAAAAACTCAAAGAAACTATATGTACTAGGGATAAATCATAGGTTTTCACTACAATGATCTATCATCCTAGACACCATTCTTCAACAACACATGATCAAAAGGAATGGTACATCTACACCGCACCTTCTCTATATGATCCTAGAACTTAACTTCCCACTCCGCAATCATTAAATCATCCTCAATATCCAAAACTCCATTATTGATAACATGGGAATCATCAGGTATATACTTACATGGCTAATATATGTGGAATATTTCATTGATCCTCTCTATAATTTGGGGAAATTCCAACTAATAAAAAACCTCACCAACTCGCCCCAATACCTCATAGGGTCCAATGAATCCGCTAGAGAGATTACTCTGTTTGCTAAAATATGGCTTCTCACATAGCGGGAAAACCATCAAGAACATATGGTCCCCAACCTTTAACTCCAAAGAAATCCTTCTATTATCATCATATGGATTTTTTCAGTGATGGGATTCTTTCATCGTCTAATGAACAAGCTGACCCATTTATATCGTTCCATGTACCACATTGATACCTTGATAATATATCTCCCCAACCACTGTCTAGCACAACGGTGATAGACATGGTCTTCTATATAAGGATCAAATGGTACCATGGAAATGGAAGAATAATAGATACTATTATAACCAAACTCTAAGAAAGGAAGGTTTTATTCCCAAGATCCAACAAAGTCTAAGATGCATAACCACAAAATATACTCTAACATCAAGATAGTCCATTACATCTAGCCATCTACTTAATGGTGGAGAGAAGTGATGTGGCATAACTGGGTTCCAAAATAATGTTTCAATAACTTTCAGATTCATGAGGTAAACATCACATCCTAAGGTTCGTCGATAGACCTCATAACTCAATGAATCCACACCACCTCATCCTTGTACCTCTTATAGAAGGCATCCACAATACCTGATTCATTGATTACTAGGAATATGGAATATTTCATCAACCAATACACTATCACCCAGATAGAATCATAGATTCCAAGACCTCAAGGAAATCCTATGATGAAATCTATTGATATTTGTTACCATTTCCACTAGAGAATATTTAGGGGCTGTAACAAATCATTAAGGACCCGATTCATAACCTTTACCTCTGGTAGAAACAAGCACATCACTGCAAAACATACCACTTCCCAATTTATCTCGGTCCACCAAAAATATATCTGTAATCGATGTTGTATCTTAAAAAATCCTATATGTATAAACATTAGTTATTTAAGAAACACTCAATGGGATCCACTATGAATAACTATTGGAAAAATTGACATTCCAGGAAATAATATCCTTTTTAAACCATCCAACGACCACACCTCTAGAGTATCACAATAGCCATCAGGATCGAACAACGCCTAATCTTCCACTTACTCCATAAGAGAAGACTACAACATCATCTAAAAACAATATCATTTACCACCATCCACTCTCGCATCTACGTGCATGTCTTCCAACTCTTCAATCACTTTCTAATCATTCGATGATTCCCATACATCCTCGTTAGGTGAGTTTCGGGTCCATGGGATGGCCATGACATTTCCCTTTCCTGAGGTGTAAGAGATCTCTAAATCATAGTCATAATGAAACTCCATCCACCTCCCCTTTAGTAGATTCATTAATCACATGGAAATTATTTACCTCAATCTCTTGAGATCCGTGTAGACTACAAGGGTCCCCCAATGCGGTAATGCCACAAAAAATTCTGTATGATAACCATCTCTATGAACTCCACATGCTAGGTGGGTTAGTTATTATCATTTTCACATAACTACCTAGACCCATAAAATATCACATCCCCCTAATTCATCAAATCACATCCCAATCCCAGACATGAAGTGCTAAAGAATCCTCAAACATCACCCCTTCCTTATAAAATTAGCGCAGTTGATCACAATGCAATTCACAATTTAGGTAACCAGACTCTACCTATAAATGATAATTCCACACAGAAAATTTATCTTTTCTTGTCAAAGATTTAAATGAGGAAATAAATCGATATAAATTGGGTGAAAAACTTGGATAATGGAATGTGAGGCTAAGGAAACTATGAAACATTTCATTGTTCATGGATGATTCCCATGAAACAACTCCTTCAACCGTCGATATGTCTACTACCACACCTTGCTGAGACAATATATGCATATAGAAATGCACCCCCTGTGTCCAAAGCATACACATGGAATAAATTCCATATAGCTAGTGGTGATAGAGGACCTAAAAGGATGTTCTGAGATGGTTGACATGTTCCTCCTCTCACTATATGTAAATTAAGATAACATTAATGAATCTGATGATGAACTGATTTAGTATCTAATGGTACAAGGAGTTCTTGATCCATATGAACATGGATAAGGAATTTGTAACACTGAATAACATAACATCAAACTTGATGTTCCCTTACCAACATATGGAGGCAGTCTATAGGATATCTTCAGCCTTCACCCACAAATGATGATATCCATGCTTTATATTGATATTAGAAAACCAACTCACCCCTCTTATTTGATTGAAATAAAAATTTAATCTTATGAAGAGGGAAATGATTCATGGACGTAAATTGATTCAACCTCTAGTAGTCTATGTTCACCCTTATACCACTGACATCCTTATTTGAGACGATCATCGAAGAACCCCACATTGACACATTGGGATAGATAAAACCCTTTTTAATTGGATAATTTAATTGAATCATCAACACAACAAACTAAAATGTTCAATATTCCAAGGATTCATCAAAATCGTAGAAGTACCATGCTGTAAGTCTATCCTAAAATCAACATCGCATTGAGGTGTTACTATCTGATCATCCTGATGAAAAAAATATATAAACTCCACAATAAACCTAGAAAACATTACATGTTTAGTGACCTCTGATTCCTCCAATATCTCAACCAATAATGAAATAACATTCCCCACAAAATGAATAACCACATAACAACCACGATCACCAATGAAAACAACACATCGACCATCTACATTTGAGAACAATGAAATCCTATATAATATGTCGACAAATACATTAACATAAAAAAATAGTCTATATAAATGATGACATCATATGGATGAATATTAATTATGAAGATATCCCAATGGAATTTATTTGGTCTCATCAACAGTCTACACCTCTTACACACCTCAAATAAATGGGTCTAGTATCTGACTCAAGTACTCAACACCTGGTGCATGGGAAGCCTATCTACATGAGTCTCATAGTACGAGAAAGAGAGGGTAAAAATAGGTGTGCAAGAATCTTGAATCAAACAATGAACTAGTAAGGGTGAAAAAAAAACTAATTATAACTTTCGTGATCTCTGGCCCCTTTAGAACTCGTTCTTCCACTTTGTAGAACTGCCCATTGCAATATATTCTTCCTCTCTACTGAAGACCACCTCCATGGACACACTCGAGTCATTATCCCTGAGCATGAGGGATATCATATGTTTGTCCACTACCTTCTCCAAATCCCCCTTGAAGAGAAAAATCATGTTTTCTAATCAACTAAAACTATCTCACCAGCAATAACTGCTAATGATGAGGGTAATCTTGTCCACCGCCAAAAAACTGAGCTTGGGATTCCACTGGTGACTAATTTTGAAGATGTTTGTAAACCCCACAAAACCAAAAAATCATCCCCAATCCCATATGAAAGGAGTAGATACCAATGGAATCATTTTGATGAAATTGACATTGTTGATGATGTTTCCCCATTAGTCAAAACCTCAATGGTCCTGGAGCCTAGGATCTTCCACTAGAAACTGTACCTATCAAAGACTGTTTTGGCTACTCTATTAATGTATAACTCCTCAGGAAAGAATCCACTCAATATCCTCTATTGTTTTCTAAACCCCCATATAAGGTATCAGTGTAAAAAGTGTAATAACAGACTATATTAATGGGTAGAGTGCATCCAGATGAATTTTCACATGAGAGTACTCATCTAGAAAATGATCTGGCGAAAATCATAGATGGTTCTTAAACTTTATCTAAATCTCCCACATCGAAATATCCATCTTAAGATGGGTGAGTAGTTCCTACATATGAATTTCCTTAATGTTTGAAAAAATGATCGCTGCCTAAAACTCCTTCTAAAATCTATCCCACAAAACATCCACCACTATCCGCTCTCCCAGATATAGAATCCACTATAGATTCCGAGCTCCCCACATCTTGATAATAGACAAAAATACCATGTAATTAGCTGGGATTAGATTGGAATGATGGAAATATATAAATCCTCTATCGAACATGATGTCCCCAAATCAAAAACACTTCCCTCATACTTTCCCAGACCCTAAAGAAGGAATGCATGAAACATCCTCTTCCAACATTCTTCATCCTCATCCTGATCAACCCTATACCAATAAAATAGACCATCTAGATAAACCTCTACTTTCCGAGCATAGATGGACCATGACCTGATTCAATAGTTCAAAAGTAAGAAATTATTTCCTAATGACGAGGAGTAAAAATTTTTACTAAAATAAAATTTAATTCATTGTATTTATTTTACCAATTTTTAACTTTCCAAAATAACACAACTAAAAAAATATAGTAGGATGCATGTACCTTTAATATGTATCTACCCTACAAGTAGGTCCACCTCACTAGGCTGTTCATTATGATCAAATACATTGTAATAGTTTATGGGGGGGGGGCTATAATCTGATTTATTATCTTGTCTCCTTAACCAAGGTCATGAATCAAAGTTGACTAGAAATGTTGTCATAGAATCCCATGAAATAATTAATATGTCTAACTCCAAGCACCAAACCATCTATAAAACATCACATATAATACAACCCTTCCACAACCCCTCCCTCTGAACACACCCATAATGATTAGGAAATGGGGAAAGGGAGATAATGGACATCGAACCCTACCTTCAATGGGCCCCGAGTTGGGGACTATCACTTATGGTATAAAAATATCACAATATAAGAGGCATTACCCCTTTAAAGAAAAACAATTGAGTGATATGATCTATCATCCAAAAAATTCAAGATTAAATGTAATGAAATTCAAAAACATAACACATTATTGTGTAAAATTTAACTAGTAAATATAATAAAATTCTAATGTAAATACCTAAATGTAAGTCATAGTAGTAGCGTAATAACTATCAAGGTTTGAGATAGTAATGTCCAACACGGTCCAAAAAATTCTCCTTGAAACTTGAAATAAGTTTGAATGAGTTGGGTTAGCACAAAATTATACTCAATAGAAAAAACAATGTGTTCCATGCACATGTGATAGAGTCATACTAATGAAAACATGAGAAAAATCAGAACCAGACAAAAACTATGTATGTATAATAACAACACCACATCACCAAGGTAATCTCACCAAGTAACACGATTCAATTAATATAATATAAAAGAAATCAATGATTGAATAACTCCCCAAAATTTTCAAATTATTATAAACTCTCACACCCCAACGAAAAACATCCAAGATATCCCACAACATCTAAATATGCCACACAATATCCATACTGCACATATGTGAGCCTCAAAAAAACGCGCCGCATGAACAAACATTATCCTCACAACACTTTATTCTTACACAAACCTATTAATAACAACTCATACTACCCTCCCGTAGCTAGGCCTCCAAACACATACCTCCTACACACATCTGGGCCTCACAAAACATCACCTCTTATTCTGAAGACATCTCAAAAAGCAAGTCACAAATCATCCCGAAGAGAGCTGGGAAACAAACAACCTCACCTGCAAAGACATGGGCTACCAAATATCACCTCATACTAAGAAAATAAACTAAGGACATCATCTCATTGAATAGGGATAAGAGAAGAGCTGGGGACCATACATCTATCCTCCTATTAATATGTTGGAAATGACACCCTCTCCCAAGACAATGGGGTTGTTCGTCAAATAGTTCAAAACTACGGTGTGGTGTGTATAGAAATTAAAAGTGATATACAAGTGTTTACATATATGATATATAAATCTCAAGACAATCCTAAGGATTATCAAAAAAACAAACCATCTCACAACATAGTCACATTCACTACTACCCATAAATGCACAACACAGTACATCAATCAAAAAACCCATTTCTCATTCTCAACTAATTCCATCAGACCATTTCCATTTGATTAACAAATGTAACCCATAAAATTACATGATTTATTAATCAAGTATTTAATCATTACATCACTTCTTGGGTAACCACTAATAACAACACACAACAAGATACAAAAAAAATAGTCGTTTCTGAAAGTGATGTGCCTTAATAAATGAATGAAGCATCACGTTAATGAAACATCATACCATAACATATCAGTATTGGGTGAATATTTTGTCTTCTTACTAATGGAGAAAATATGGGATAATTAGAAATACTAATCACTGCTATCATCCATAAATTTCATTATACCAAAACCACCATGCCATCTAGAACAAACCCCCAACACATAACCAAGTCTAAAAACATCACATTGGACAACTAGTTCTACATCACTATTAATAATCATAACATTACAATCACATCCACACTATACAACACCACTCTATCTACATCACCATAAGAAAAAAACGAATTTTTTTTACCAGTTCTTAATAACATTTTTCAACATCTACTACATTTCATTGTGGTGTTATAATACAAAGAAAATACTGGGAAAAACAATAAAATAGCTAGGTGTATGTGGTTGGACAATTTTCATTCTAGGGTGATACCAAAAAATCCTTCAATAAAAGGAAAAACCCAAAAACGATGTATCCATCCTAATGAAATCCACCATGAACCACAATTTTATGTTGGAAATCTAGCCTGAACAATCACAATATTACAATCATCATCAAAGATAAAAAATTTATGTGAATCAAACCCCCTGTTATGATCAATTTAAAATAATAGATTTATTGTCATCAATATGGATTGAAATAACATGATTGATAGATAAAAAGATGTATAAACCCTCCCACAAGATGAAAAATAGAGTGAAATGGTGCTATTTTTACCTTATGGGAACATTCTGTTGATGCACATCGCATGGCTAAGAAGAACACTTGCGAATCACAACCACACCACCATAACTACGGATCACCCTATTCAACACCAAGGTTCCATTATAATGAAAAATAATGCAACCCCAAACTAAATAAACACTACCACATTGTATCCATGGGATAAAAAAGAATAAAATAGATGATAAAGCGAATATAACATACAATGGATTGACTACGGATTACTGATGAACATCAACTGGGATTAATGGATTATTGAGGGATGAAGAAGGAATTGAAGAACACTTCAAGGAACCTAGGGTTCTCCCAAAAAGAGAGGAAGAGGGGTGAATGGATTAATGAGTGAGGGTTTGGCCAAAGAATAATTTTAAAAGTACACATGGTTGGGGTATTACGTTATGTGTAATCCCTTTTTATGTCATATAATTCCAAGAGTTTGTTTTTCACTGAAAAATGGGTCAACTCATTATGTTATATTAATTGTATAAACCTGAAATATTAAACTCTATGATACTATTCTTCACACTATGTATAATATTTACACACCGTAAAAAATCCAAGACAAACAGCACCACTGACATTCACATCATATAATCCAGTTACACGACATGTAATCCCCCTTCATTCATCCTTTAGAAAAATGGCTTTTTGAGACTCCCTCCGAGCCTCCTCTAAATATATTAAATTAAAAAACATACAGATTGATAGATCGTGAAGACACAGACCATTACAACCCATAACTACCTCATTTATTAATTCTCACTTAAACTTTATGATCATTATAAGCATTTATTTCACAATATCAATCTAGTCGAGATTGATTATTCATTAATACTAGTTCAAGGAAATTACATAATAATTTCGTAATAAATCCTTCCATTTTATTTCTCAATTATAATTAACGAAATATTTGTATTGATAAAACTATTTTATAGGGTTTTTTTCTTCAAATTTTTTACAAATATTTTCAATAAAACCAAATATAAAATCTATCTTTTGTTAGAAATATGTTTTCATCAATACCACATTTTATAAAAAATTATAAAATATTTAAACATTTGTAAAATGATTTATTAAAATTATTTTCAACCAATTATAGTTTTTAGTTTTTTGAACATGATTCTTTATTATTTTCTCAAAAAAATACCTGACTGGATTTTAAAAAAACTCAAAAGTTAAATGAAAATACTGGTATATAGTGTATGACATGAATAAAATTTATTTCCAAAATTAATACTAAAATGTTTTAAATAATATTTTATAATTTTGTATAGTAATTTTTATTAGAAATTATTTTAAAAATGTTTGTTGTAATTTTGTATTTATTAGGTATTTTCAATGAAATGTATTTTTAAAAAATAAATTCAAAATGAAAATTTCATTTTCTTCTATAATGATTTTGAATATATTTATATGGTATTTAAATTCATCGATGACATGAACCATTTATTAGTACTCCAATGGGTATATATTTTATTTTCACTATAATTAATAGTCATTTTTATGGTTTATGGTCAATTTTACCAAGGAATGTAATGACATTCTCTTTATGAATTAATGTTTTTTCATCATCATTACATTAAATTATTCACTTTACAATAGAAATTAAATTCTCCCAATGCTGATATTATTTTTCATGGATTATTTTATTTGCTAAATGATATTCCATTTTTATATATGGAGTTTAATTTTATTTTTATTTTATTAACATGCTATATATTGATAAAATTGTATCCTTTAATCAATTGATATTCATAACAATATGTTGTATTGTTTGTGAATTAGATAGATTATTCATTATACATGGAATTCTTTAGACTGGAAAGATAAAATTTAAGGATCATTTAATGTTTTTACCTCGATGTATCAGTAGTCTCATGAGAAAAAATTAGTTAAATAACACTTCACGTTTGTAAAAAATTAGTTTAAATTGTATAAAGGATAAATATTGACATTAATTTCGTGGTGAAAGGTCTTGTAAACAAGCAGTTTAATTTATTTTTATATATCAAATATGTTTTAAAACATCAGGAGTATAGATAATCATGGTAATATAATCATTTTATTAGGAAGAAATACATTAAATAAAAAATGATTTCCTTAATTCAAAATAATTTTTAAATATTTATGAAATTTGTTCTAATTTATAATCTATTGTTTCTTCTAATTATCATATTATTGATTTAAATGGAATGTTTTTTTGTTATTTACAATATATATTTATTATTACTTCTATTAACATGATAATGAAGTCATTTAAATGGAATATATTTTCATCAATGTACAATTCCTTATTGATTATGACTATTGATTCAGGATATATTCTGTTGTACTTAAAAATTAATGAGAATTTTATTTCACCAATTTTTTCCTTTTCCCCAAAATTATTATGATGTTTAATTTTACTAATATAAATAGATATTTCATATGGAATAATGTTATTTAAAAAAATATGATGTATTTATTGCAAATAATTATAATTCAAGACACTTCTATGAATGTAGTTTACCAATAACAATTCGATATTCAATCCATTGGGATATAATTACTACTCTCTTATTCCTATGAAAAGGTAGTAGGCACTATATTTGGGATTATATGTTTGGTTCATTGTAGTTGGTAGAGAAATATGTTTTATATAATCCATTGTATCTAGTTTCAGGAAAACATTGATCATAGAATAAAACCCTGTGATATACATTGAGGATATATATATATATATATAAGAACTTATAAAAACATTGTTTTTTTATGAGTCTTGTTACACATAAAATATTAATTTATGTTATGTATTTAACTATTTTTGGGATTATATATTATATTTCATAATAATATGATATAATCCTGTGTATCTCATCATTTAGAAATGGTGAATAATAAAGGATTGTGATCCCCACTAAATCACATGATCTAATGAATATGAATTATATTTTCTAATATAGGATTAATTGAATCATTCGAACGGATGTGTTATTCCAAAAAATTTCAACATATGATGAAATATTATTTTGTCATCAAAAAAAGATAAAGAGTAATATATATATATATATATATATAATGTATTTGGGGGGAATCAGTATATGAAGAGGATAGATGGGAAAAATATGGATGATGGGGAAATGAAAAAGAACTGTTTTACTGAATGTGATAATTATAAAAAAACCCTATTAGTTCCCTAAAATGATTAGCCGATTGTTACATGTGTGGATATAAATAGCACCATGACTCTGATTATAATGGATTTTTTTTTCCATTTTATAATGGTTAAACTGTAGAGATATGTGACACTATGAAAGTTAATTATCGTAGCATCAAGGAAATATACATTATTAGAAGTAGAGGGGTTAATATAAATCCTATTATATTGATAAAACTGCAGATGAAAAATTAATGTTCCCATGAATGGTTCTGCCCATTATTTTATCTAATTATTTTATCAAAGATGCCCTCTTTATATAAATTATGTAATGTATAAATACTCTTATATAATATTTTTTTTTCATTTTTTATTTAATGTGTATGTTTAATTGTATCGATGACCATGAAAAATGATTCAGTGGAATGTTGAACTTCATGGGAAAAACATGAATGAATAAATGAAACCATTAATATTTTCATGATGTTGATATACTTAATTTGGAATAAATTGATGATTAATATGGATAACATAAAATGGATATTACTCACAACCTTTTCACTAATTAATGATTTATTGGGAATGTGGTTATTATATCATTGATGGAGTTTACTACATTTCTGGATTTATGTAATATATCCAGAAGCATATATATTACACAAGGAAAATGTAGTAATTCATGTTTTCAATATGGTCTTATGATAAATCAAGTAATTTCCATGTTTTAATAGAATACATTATAAAGTTATTCACATGTTTAATATTTAATGATTAAGAGAGAATTTAGTTTATTTGGGGATTAAATTTTCTTTTAGTAACCTCCAATCAAAACATGGTAAAAAATATTCGAGATGAGATTATAGATAACATTTTATGATGTTATTTGTTATTGTACAACTTTTTCTAACCATTTTGGTTTTAGTAATAATAGGAGGAATATTATGTTACTCTTTTATGAATCATGAGATATGTTAAGGGGTAATTTTACCAGTCCATTCTAAAATTTCATTTTTGAATATCCATTTCATGAAGTAAGTGATGGATTGTAATTTGATAATATAAAAAACACAAGAATAAATTTTTCTTATGAAATAAAAACATATTATGTAAATATATTTCCTTATACTCACAGTCAATAATAAGATTCATCAACATTAAGAAAAATATCTTGAAAAAAATATCCAAATTACTTCAATTTTTTGGAACATTTATTCCTTTGAATCATCAATGATTTATGGTTTCAAGACCATCAACATTCCCTTGATCTCAATATTTCATGTGATCAATGACCTCAATTAATCTCTATAAATGTTTAAACTTTTATTTTATGTCTAAATAATCACATTCACTAATGATCTTTTACATATAAACCTAACAATGTGTTATTCCAAAAAAAATTCTTACACTATTTTCTATCATAGTAAGTAGTTATTTTAACTATTTTATGATCGGGGTATTTCAACAATGTTATTTCCAATTTTCAAACCCTTGATTTCCAAGATCACATTTAAATTGTGAGGATGAAAAATATTTAATGTGAGGAGAATATAAAATAGTAAAAAGTATGTAATAAAAAATTTTATACAATAGTTTATGTAAAACACAACATTAGATGTTTCGTTTGGTATACGCAACACAAATATAGCTTGTAATACATAAAATACAAAGATTTACTGAACAAAAACACTCTATTAATATATGTTATTATTAGGATGGTTATCACCTAGACATTTGAATGAATGATATTATTTAAATTCATTATCATATGAATATTTATATTTTTATATTTTGGAAAATTATTGGTTATAAATATAATTACAATGAATTAATAGTAGAAGAATTTTTTCATTCCAAAAATAGTGCTTTTTTCTAAAAGTTGGTTTAAATGTTCATGTTTCACAAAATCTAAAAATAAAATTAAAAATATTTTTGAATTTTTTGTCATAAAATAAAATATATTTTTTAAATATAAATATAACAATTATCTTAGTGGTAATTTGTTGAATTTTTTTATGAAATTTCATTTTTGATGAATTTTGGAAATATTGAATTTCAATTGAAAAATCCCTTTTAAGAATAATATTTTATTATAATAAATTTTATGTTAAATTGTTTTTACATTAAAAATAGATACATTTTAAATATATTATCCCAATATAGTTAATTATATTAATTTTTATATTTAATTTAAATATAAAAACATTGTAGATTTTGGAACATTTTCACTTAAAAACCCCTCTTACATTGCGTCAGCGATATTAATTTTAAATTAAATTCTTCAACTTATGTGAGTATAATTTGACCTAATAGATTTAATATTTGGAATAATAAAAATTAATATTATATAATTTGGTAAAAAAAATTACCTAAATTATTAGTGATTATATTTTAAATTGATTACATGGATTTAGGTAAAAACTATTTAACTTAGTAAATAAACAAAAAATACAGGGCATAAAATTACCTACCTAATTTATCAACACCCATTGGAGTGCTATATTTCATCCCTTCTGACCTGTTTCTATAATATATTATTTTTTGGAAACTTTTCCATCAACAAAAAATTATAATATGTTATTTTAATAAAAATAAAATGGTCCTTCATTATATATAATATTTATAAAATCTTAGGATATTGAAAAAATAATATTTCATTCTTTTATATATATTATATTTAAATATAATTTTTTTATAATAATATTTAATCTTTAACATTTAGAGATGAATTATATATATAAAATGTTTATTAAACACCAACACATTAATTATTATTTTTATAATTAAATAAAATAAATAATAATAAAAATATGAAAAGTGATGAGAATTCAATGAACTAGAATGTAACATTTTTTTTATATTACTATTTCTTGTTATAAATATTTTATCTTAAGGGAATAAAATTAAATTTATTTATTTACATTTTTAAATATAACATAAATTTAAAATTTTAGAATTGGGATTATTGTTATTTTATTATATATGATATTTTATTAAATGATTTAAAATTTCTTCAAATACTATACTTAGCCACGTGATTTTTAAATTACAATAAATATAAAATTTTATTCATTAATGGCAGAATATATTTTTTATAATGAACATATATACCCATAAATATTAAAAACATTATTATCAATATGCGGGTAAAACTATTTTTTTACATTATATGTGCATCTATAAAAATTATTTGTCAAAATATATTTTTATAAATTTAAAAAATTTTACATAATGTTTATAATAAATGGGTCCAATTTTTTATTAATAATTATCAATTTAATTCAGTGTTAATGGATAAATTATTTAGTTTAGAGAACTAGGTACCATAGTGGGAAACTAAAATTGTGATCTAAAGAAACACCAAAGTAAATGAATAATGCAATAAAAATGAATTAATTTTTCTATGCTGGAGGTTTTTATAAAAAAAATTACCCCCTAAATTATTATTCAAAATTTGTGACACATTATGTATGTGAGGTCTGCCATTAATGAATATCATTGAGTATATACAAGAATTCTACTTCTCCTCAAATTAAAATGGGATATTAGTATCCCCCCTTATTCACACATCTGAAGAAATTTTTCTTATCCAAAATCTACCCAAATCAGTCAATAAAATCCCTAACCTCAACATAGAATAGTTATATAGGATTTAAAAAATGCTTTAGATGTTCTTTTGTAAAACCTATGTAGGATACCTAAATAAAATGTCATGTTCTTCTAAAATAATTTTTATTTTCTTACCTTTTCCAACTCATTAAATTCTTATTATAACAAGATTATATAAAAAACCATATATCAAACACATACAAATATTTTGTCACATTAAGGGAATGACCTAAAACATCACACACTTCCCTCAAATCCGTTACTAAATCATCATTCCTTTGTATGGTAGACTACCGCCTCATGAACCGATGTTCGTTTTTAAATTACCACCATTTATTGCAATGAATAGTGATCTATTAATAGTTTATATACGATATATATGATATTTAATATTTTATTATTAATTTTTAATTATTATATCAAACATACCGTCATTCATTTCATTTTTTTAGAATACGATATCATTGCTGATGTGTATAGTAAATTAGTCCCATGTAAAGGGATATGATTCATTTAGGATTTAAAATGTATTTATTAATTATGTTTTTAGAAAAAATATGTCATATATAGGATATAAAAAATATAATGGAATGGTATTATATATATCATTTAATTTTATTTGTTTTAATATGTTAAAAAATTGAAACAATGTTCATGAATTTGTGCGGCCTACCATATCCATGAGTAGTGTATTTCAATTTATATCCCCCAAATTTACAGATTACTAGAATACATATATAATGAATATATAGGGTATTTATATCCGGATTTTTATTTTGGAAATGATTAATCATCATTTAATTATGTGTAAAAATTACCAGGTTAAACAACACTCAAAAAACCAACTAGTTATTACAATAATAAATTTTATTAATGAAGAATATTTATGAATGATTGATAATATTTTATAAAAGGGACATATATGATATAATAAATATTAATACCATTCTAAAAAAACTAAATAAATTTTTTAAAAATAGTATATAGTAGATTAAATAATAAAAAATCAAAATAAAGAATAATGTAAGGGTTTTTGAACTAAATTTCCACATATTGGGTCAAAATTATACATCCTTGAATATGCCATGATATGATTATGTGTTTACTAAATTGTTATTATATTATGTCATAATTACAAGTGGATTATGTGGATCTAAATTTTTTATGCATAACTTAATCATTTAATAATTCTACATTCAATGCATGATCATCTTCTTAGATTTTTTCAAAATATTATTCTAATCATCGTTGTTTATTTTTAATATCAATTGAAGTAAAATTCAAGATAATTTCATAATAAACCATTATAATTTACTATAATATATATATTAATAATATAATTCATGTAATATTACCATTTAATAACTCATTTTTACTTAAAATATTTTTGATAGTTCTCATAATCAATTTTAACTTAATTTCCTTATTATGTAAGAAATATGTTTTCTTCAAAAAACATGGTTTCATAAAAACAATTAATATTTTTAATATAATTTAAAAATAATGTATTAGAGTTATTTTCACCAATTGTTAATATGTAAAAACTTTTTAAAAAAATATTTACTTCTTTTTGAATAAAATACCATTATTATTTTAACAAAAGAGTGAATGGAAAACATTGTCTCAATGTATACGAATTGAATGGAATTTCTAGTCTTCATAAGTAATAATTTTTTCCAAATACTATCTTATAAAATTCATATTTTATTTTCAATGAAAAATATTTCGAATAATTTTATCTGAAATTATAGTTTTGAAATTTATTTATAAGGAAAATTATATTAAAAGCATTTTTCATGTGTAAAGTCATTTTTCCTCTAGAATGTTCTTAATGTTCATTTTATGGTATTTTTACTCATCAAGAAAACAATCATAATCAACTGAATAAATATTTTATTAATACCATAGTTAATATTCATTTAGATGGTTTGTGATCAAATTGACGGAGGAAATTATTGAAATCCCCTCCCTCAATTCATTATAGATGTCATTAACCCTATATTGAATTACTAAGTTATCTGTTGGTGTTAAACTCCACTAAAATTCAATATTGTTTATCAAGTATTTTTTTATTTCTTCAACCACTCTCTATTTTTAAATATGATTTTTTCTTTTCTAGTTATTTTATTATCTATTAAAATATTAATAAATCCAAATCATTTACTCAATAATGATTCTGAATAAAAAAGAATTTTTTTATTAATTAAATCAATTATGAAATATAAAATGAATGTTTTAGTATGGTATAAAATGGGTTGTGGACCATTGAAAATAATCATCTAAAATTCATTAGTAGTCTCATGGGAAAAAAATTCTTTAAAACAACCCCATTTTCTTTATAACCAAGGATATTAAACTTTCTAGAGAATAGATTTTGATGGTAGTGCCTTATTATATGTCTTAATAGGAATTACATGGGATTTACCCAACATGTATAAAATTTTCATCAGTATAGATCTAGATTGAATAGGTATCATGTTATTGTAAAATATGATGTACAATAATAAGTTTTTTCTTTCATTCAGATACAATTTTTACTAACAATAATGTTTTTTCTATGTTATAATCTATGGATACATTTTATTACCAACTTATTAATTTAAATGAAATGTGTTTTCAGTTATTTACCTTCCAATAATGGTTTTATATTATCTTAAAAATATATTAATGTTTTTTATATGGAATGTTCTTTCAATCATTTATCTTGACATTTTTATTATGCTTATTGATTCATGATAGCTTCCATAGCACGTAAGCCTTACTATGAATTTGAGCTCACCCTTATTTTTGTAACATTCACTAGAATTCCATAATGATGACTATGATTGATATACAAGTATATGCTGTATGGAATAACATTATTTAAAAAAATATGTGGTATTAATGTATTAAATTATAATTCGTGACTCATGTTTGAATCTAGTTGATCAATACTACTAAACTATTCGATCCATCCGGATGAAATTCCATATATCTTATGCTAATGTATTGGGTGTATATACCATGTATGATATTTTTTTCTAGGTGAATAGAGCTTGTACCGAAAGATTTATAGTTAATACCTTAGGAACTAGATTAATGAAATCATAGATTAAGAAAATAAACTAAAAATATTCTTCAAGGATATGTATAGAAGAAAAATATAATGAAACCACGTATAGGATTATGGGAGTAGATATAATTTCTTTTATTTCAATTTATGATATGTATTTAAAGAGTTTTGAATGATATATTTTGTTTCATAATTTTATTATCTAATATAGTGAATGTCTAAATTTTAAATTAGATCCTATAAAAAGGGATGTAAACCTCATTAATATACATCACCCAAATAGTAAGAATGATTATGTCTTGTATGGTATTACTACACTCATTCAAAGGTAATTAGTATTAAAATTTTTAATCATAAAGAATCATAGTATCGTGTGATGAAGGAAATTAAATTTTTTATGAAATTATTATGTCCTCCAAAGGAAGCTTGAGAAAAAAATAGAGGTGGGAAAAAGGTGAAAAAAATAAGAAATAGGAAAGAGGAATTTTACTACATGTAACAATTATGGAAAGAAACCCTATGTACTTTATAAAAAATGTTTTAATTATTATAAATTTTTGGAGATAAAGGAAACTATGATTTTTATTATAAGAGAAAATATTTCCATTTTATAATTCTTCAATTATAGAGATATAAGACAATACACAATTTAATTTCATAATAATAAAGGGAATTTAACTCAAATAAAAGCAAGGGATCAACATCGGGCTTGAACTATTGGTAAAACATATGAGGAAAGATTAATGTGATCTGGTTTTTATCCATTAATTATTTAATTTTAGTATTTTATCAATGATATCCTAATTTTAAGAACTATGAAATATATATGGATTTTTTTATAAAATTTTACGTTTATGGATTTGAAAATATATGTTTAATATTATCAATGAACAAAAAAATGATTCTACGGAAAGTTAGAACTTTTGAAAATGGAATGATTAATAAAAAGTAAATCCTTAAGATGTTCTTAATTTTCTCATAATAATGTTTGGAAAATAGATTATTGATATAGATAAAGTAAATTTTATGTTTCTAACTACCTTGCATGTGAATAATGATTTAATGGAAATGTTGTTATGACATCATTTATAAAGTCTAAAAAATTATTGGATTTTTGTAATATATCAATTATCCAGTTTTTTTATATAATAAAGAAATAACAACTTATATTTTCTATAGGGTTTTTTTAGTGATTCATGTCATTACCATGTCTAAAGAGAATACACAATAAAGGTATTTACATAAATCTATGTTATGATTAAGGGCCACATTATTTTATCTATGGAATATAATATTTATTTCATATCCTTATTTATAAATTTGGCTATAAATATTCTATATTTAAATTAAGGTAAAATATTTATACATTGGTTTATGTTAAACTTTAGGTGTCGTTGGATATGTTTTATTAACCATTTTGGTTTTATTAAATACATGTGGAATATCTTTTTAATTTTTATCAATTTTATAAATTTTTAATGGGTAATTTAATAAATTCGAGAACATAAGTTTACTTTTGGATATTCATTAGATGATATAAGTGATAGATTGAAAATTGATTGAAGCAAGGCCAAAAGATGAAATTTCTATTAATAAATAGAAACATATAATATTTGAGTATTTTTAAATATTTTTGGTCAATACAAGGATTCCAAAACACTAAAAAATTGACATAAAAACAAAAATAATTCTAATATCATCATTTTTTGAACTCATGTTCTTTAAATTATTATATACATATTTTTTTTGAGACCCCTAACGTTACATTGATCACTCAACATCTTAATATAAAGGACCCCATTCAATATCTATAAATATTTACTCCTTTCCTCCAATTCCATATAATCATGTGATAATTATGTTATTCTATGTAGAATCCTTGTAAGGATTCATTATAGATAACATGTCTATTTCATTTTATCTTTCTGAAGAATATATTTTAATAAATATTTTATGATAGGGGTTTTAGACATTGGTATTTCTAAATTCCAAACACTTGATTACCATGCTCAGGATTAAATTGACAGGATTAAATTTATTTAAGGTGGGAAGAATGTAACCACATGAAACATATAAATGGAAAAGAATTTATACAGTACATTATGTAATGTTGAGTTTACATAATATTACATGATACAGCATGAAGTCATGTGTTGTGCAGAAGACTGAGTTTTGACAAAAAAACTATTAATAATATTACTTAAAATAATAGTTATCACTAATAATTGGATAGAGTATAAGAATATGATTATATAAAATATAAAAATATACATTTTCCATATTTTTTCCATTTATTGATTATAACTAAAATAAGAATCCTTTGAATGAAAAACAATTGTTTTTCAAAAAATAATATTTTCTCTAAAAGAATATTTTTTATGTTTAAAGCATATAATATAAATATACATTCTTACAATATTATAAAATTTAAATTAAAATAACATCATTTTTTAAACAAGAATATCAAATTTATATTAGTGTGATGTTTTGGTGTTTTTCTATAAGTTTCATTTTTTATGAAGAATAAAAAATATGAAATTCTAATGGAAATATTTATCTCCGTATAAAATGGTAAGAAATTAAATTATATTTTGAATTGTTTTTAAATATACAATTGATGAATTATAAATATAATAATCCAATGTTTTTTATTATAATAACTTTATTTTTAAATTTCAATATAAAAATATTTTAATCATTTGATCAATTTAACATCAAAATCATGTTATCACATTATATATGTGAGTCTAATTTTAAATTCAATTTGCCACTTATGAGTATATATTTTTTAAAAAAGATTTTATATTTTGAATAATAAATATTTATATTATCTAATGTGATCAATATAATTTTCTACCATAATGAATTATTAACACATTTAAAATTAATTATACTGGTAAAGGTAAAATCATGTTTACATAGTGTTTAATCCTAGAATATAAGGTGTAAAATTTCTAAAAAAAATTAAAATACCAATGTTATTTCCTTATTTAGATCTTTAAAAAATTGTGATATAATTTTATAAGTTACTGGGACACTTTTATAAGATATATACCAATATAAAAAGTTAAGTAAGGAAAAGGGAAAAAAAGTTACCTTCCATGCCTTTAATATTTATTGAGCTTTGGTATGGGGAGAACAAAATTTAATAAGTTTTATATTATAATATGATTTCAAATTTTTCCATCATAATAACCTATATATAATATTTATAAATTAATTATTTAATTAAAATGCTTTGGATACATTAATACATTAATTATTTATTGAATAATAAAATTATATAAATTCTAGAAAAATATTAAAAGTGATGAATATTAAATGAATTAGTGTGTTCTATTATTATTTTCACATGAATATGTCATTATAAATATATTTTCACTTAAAATTATCAAATTAATTTTTTTTATTTTTAAATAAAAATTAAATGGAAAATTCCAAAATTAATAGTAATGTTATTTAATTGTAAATGATAACTTATTTAATGATTATAAATTCGAAAAAATTATACCATGAAAAGAGTGACTTATAAATGTTAATAAATTTTAAATATTATCAAATAATTTTAAAATTTATTATTTATAATGAATATATTGATCCCTAAATATTAAAAACTTTGTTCCCATGATTAGGGTTAGTGCAATGTTTTGGCACATAACATGTGCTTCTATCAATATTAATTTCTCACAGTAGTGAGGTTTTCATTTAATAAATTTAATATCATATAACAAATCAATGTGAATAAATTTTTTAATATATATCAGTTTTGCAAAAAGACCGCGAACCAGTGGAAGCCGAGCCTAAAAAAATTAAAATAAAAAGTAGGAGAGTTAGGCATACCAGGGTTTATTACATAATCGACTGTACAACAACCCACATCTATCAGCCTCTACAAGTGGGGCAAAATAATCAGGCACCGTAAAATACCACATTCCATATGGATCAATAAGTGCCCTCTTTGACAAAGCATCTGCCACCTGGTTGGCCTACTAATAGATATGTGAGACCTCTAGACGCATTTTCTCTACATTTTTAAGATAGTCACCCCATTAAGGTAGAACGCACCAAGGCACATTACATGTCTTAGTCCTCAAAGCATGAACCGCAGACTATGAATCAGATTCAATCCATATACACCTCTAATTAAATTGGATGGCATACCTGACAGCATATATCATGGCCCGGATTTCAGACTCTAATTCGTTTCTAATTCTAATGGTGTGTCAGAAGCATCCTTTGACAAATCCTTGGTAAGTCCAGAACACCCCCCCGCACCCCCGACATACCAGGTGCACCCGACGCGGCCCCATCAACAATCACCTTGAGATAAGGCACAATGGGTGGAATCCACCGATATCAGTTTAATCTACTCTAAATGGATAAATTACATAGATTATGAAAATGGTTACCTTTGTGAAAATCCCAAAGGGTAAAATAAATGATCTTAAATGGTAAAAGATAACATTAAAAAAATATTTTAGGGTTGTGATTTTTGATGTCCACATAATCCCTTCACTTAATTATTAATAATTTTTTAGCCACATGATGTGTGGGAGACCTCTATACAGTTAAAAACATTGAGAATTTTCAAGAATTTGACACCTCTGCTATAAAAATGCACTCACTCTCCCATACTCTTAACACCACTCAGGACATTTGGATCATCCTAATTCAACCCAATTAACTCCCCACGGAACCTTATATCATTCTTGAAGTTGTATATTTTTATTAAATCAATCATTGAAATGTTTTAGAATAATGATAAAGAATATACCCAAAGTGGAGGTTTTTTTATTCATAAAGTGTTATTAATTTATTTTCCGCCCCACCCCCTAAAATTCATATTCTAACATAAATATATAATAACATCAATATATTAAATATATCAAGATTTTTAAATATTAATTTTCAAATATATAAATTAACAAATTTTCATCTAATGGGTTATAAAATTATTGTACGTGTGTTTAACAGACTACCACCTCGCGAATAGATCCCCATCAATTTTATATTACCATCATTAAAGGACTATAATAATGATTAAGTTATAGTTTATATAAAAAATATATCGTATATATGAAGTTATTGTGACTCATTAATTATTATTTTATAAAATCATTCATGATTTCTATTTTGAGGGTTTACTTCACAATCTTATTCTAATCAATAATGTTTATCCATGAATTTTTGTTAAAGGAAATAATGTTGCAATTTCCAAATAAACACTTACAATTTAATATGATGTGTTTATTAATGAACACTTTCATGTCATGATACAAATTTTTAATAGTTTTTTACGTAAAACGTTTAAAAAACTCAATAAAACCCGACTTCATTTCTCTTTTCATTGAGAAATATGTTTTCATCCAAAACCATATTTTTTATAAAAAATAATGTTTTAACAATATTATATTTATTTATTATATTTATTATATACCATTTATAGTTTTAAAATTTTTTTCATAGAGATATTGATATATTTGTCAAAATATGCCCTACTTGAAATTTATTGAAAAAGTGAAATGAATTTTTTTAACATATACAACATGAAATGAATATCTAGATTTCATGACCAATCGATTTTTAGATAAGAATAAATGTTTAAAATAAATTTATATTGAAATTAATTTTAAAAATTTATTCATAAATTTTATTTTGAGAAATTATTTTATATGAAAAGTATTTTGAAATAATTTTAACAGTGAAAAGGATATTTTCCTCAAGAATGTATTCAAATATATTTTTATGAAATCTCAATTCATCAATGAGAAAATCCAATTATTCATACTCCAATGTGTATATATTTTATCTATAATATCCTAAATCATTGGTTGGATGGTCTATAATTACATTAACAAAGGAAAGTATTCACTTTCACTTCCTTGATTCATTTTTATTGTCAGCAACATTATGTTGAATTAGTGACTTTATAGTAGACATTATATGTCACCTAAACGTAAATTTTATTTATCATAGATATGTCTATTTAAAAAAACACATATCCTTTCAATATAGATGGTTAAATTTGATAGTTATTTTATTTCATATAGAAATATAAATAAATGTGCATCATTTACTCAATATAGAAACTTTATTATAAGGAACAGTAATGAAAATTTAATTAAACTATTCATTGTATATGAAAATATTTTGACTGGAATGACACATGTTGGGTACCATTTAATGTAAGACCCTTGATGTATCAGGAGGCTCTTTAGATGAAATAATTTGGAAGAAACCCTCAGTTTAGGTAACCAAGACAGTTTAAAATGTCTGGAGGATAAATATTGATAGTAGTGACTGGTGAAAGGACTTGACACAAATAAGATGGGTTTTAACTAATATGTTTAAAAATGTCTTTCGAATATATCTTGATCTTAAATTTATCATTTTAAAGGTAATCATAGTGATAAGTAATTAATCATTTACTCCATTCAGATCTATTTTTTATTATCTATGAGATTTTCTCTACGTTATATTTTAGGGTTTCCTTTCTTTATCATCTTATTGATTTAAATGGAATGTATTTTTGGTTATTTATCTTTCTATGTTGACTTTTCCTTATATTATAGTGATATTGAAGTCATCTAAATGGAATGTGGGTTCTTATATTGATTATTATTATTTATTAATGAATTATTCATTTATACTTAAACCATTATTAGAATTTGATATGACAATTATTTTTTCAATTTCATAGTCATTTTAGTGAAGTTTACTATTAATTATTTGTGAAAATATACTAGATGGAATAATTTTGTTAAAAATATATGATCCATTCTTATTTAGTTCTAAGTCAATACTCTTGTATATATCTACTTTTACCAACACTAATAAAGTATTTATTACTTTAGGATATAATTTCTTGTATATTATTCCAATGAAATGGTATAAGGAACCATATCCTAACATCTGGGGCCAGGTCGTTATATATATTTTTTATCACACAGATCTTCTATAAAACATATATTGACAACAATTTTTACCATCATCATCACATTTATATTACATAAAGAACACTTCAACAATAATGAAATGTAAAAAATTATTACAAATAAATTAAAAAACTACCTAATGTTTATTAAATAACTATATTGTAAAAAATATTTTGGAAACATATATCAATTCCATCGATAATTTATTTTATTTAGCAAATATTTTTTTAAATTATCTAAATATATATTTAATAATGCATTCGATATTGGAATTAATTGTTTATTTTTTAAATATTCCCTCAATGATGAATTCAATGTTACATTATAAAATATATTTTCTTAGATTTTAATGGATTATAATTTGTGAATAATAAATTTATAATATGAATGTGGGATTATATTTGGGTATATAGATGTTGACATATTTAAAAAAAATAATATCATTCAGATATTAAAGAATATATCACTATATATACTAAAATATATTTTTGGTATTTTAATAATTAAATGATCTAATGTGTTAATATTTTTTTCATTGATGATATTAATGAATTTTTTTTAATGGAAATTTTCAAAATCGTAATTATGATATTATAAATATAAAAATTCAATTAAAAATGAATTCATTAATATTGTAACAATGAATTTTTTAAATAAAATTAGTCTAAATTCATTTTATATAAGTAAAAATAAAAAATATGATTCATATAATCTATGTTATTAAAATGGTAATTTTTAAGGATATTTATTAGAAACCATGTGACCTAGATTTTGGAAAATATATATCTGAGAAAGAAGTGTATGAAATACATTGTGGATATGAATATAAAATCATACCAACGAAACCATGTGTATGCTTATGAGATTAGCATTGAATGGATTTTTCAATTTATGTTTAGTATTTCACTATGTTTGAGATTATAAATTTTGTTTCTTAATTATTTGATCTATTATTGTATTTCACTTCATTTATAAATACAAATTAGTAGAAGGAATTTAAAAACCACCAATGCATATGATCCATAGAGTAAGACTGACTATATCTTCAGTTGGCTTAAGAAAATAGTTCGAAGAGAACTAGTTCTCTAAAAATTTTCATTATATAAGAATATAATATCATTTGATAACATGATTTAGATAGATTAATATATGTATTATTGTTTTGGAGGGAATTATTATACGAAGAGGAAATATGGGAAAAATATAGATAAATGGAAAAAGTGAAGGTAGAATTTTCCTACATGTTTATTTTTATAGGAAACATCATTTTATTTTCATTAAATGGTTGGGAGTTTTCTACATGTTTGTAGATAAAGGCCATCATTATTTTCATTTCAAAATAATTGATAAAATTTCAATTCACAATTCATTAATTATAGAGTTATGCGACACTAGACAATTGAATGTCCCAAGCACCAAGGTAATATACCAAAGAAGAACCTAAGGTATCATGGTCTGTCTTTTTCTATTGATATAACTCAAGGGGAATGATTTACTCTAATATAATGTTTTTATTTTCATTAATATTTTATTATATATTTTGGGTAACTTTCTATTCCAAAAAAGGACATATTTTTTCATTATTTCATTTTGGTTATATATATTGTGTAGAGTATCATTTAAATGAGACATAGTGAGATGTATTCAGTAACCCATAGTCAATGTCCACATTATTATATTAGAATATGATATAAGGAAGCACATATTAAAGGACTGAATAGTTTAGTAATATTGGTAATATAGATATATACATGAATCATTCAATAAATTATAGTTTACAAATTACAACATAATTATATTTCAAGAATATGATTATTCAATCTAGAACATAATAGAGTATTAGTCATATAAAACTACCTAGTTTACCTCAAAAAGAAAAAAAAGTAAGGTTAGTCTTAGATTCTCAGTAATAGTGACATTAAATGGAAGTTATCATGAGTAAATGAAGAGTAATAAATATTAAATTTTATATATCTGAAAAAAAATTCCATTTAAAAACATTAATATAATTAATAGATAAATGAATTAAATATAATGTCGGAAATAGCTAAATAAAACCATTTAACTAATAACCAAGATTGAAATGAATCCAGAGAAAGTATAATTGAGTATATACCATTGATAATAATAAATGAATTGATAATGAACCAAATTCTTAATTATTGGAAGTCAGGATCAAAGTCATCATTAATCTTTTACTATTAAGGCCATTCATAAGAGAGATTAAATTTATTGTTAAGAAACAAATCAATGCGAGCTTAATGAATATCCTCAAAAGACTACTACTGAATAAATGGAGAATATAATTCCATGTCCCACCAAACACTAATATGAAATAAATCACTTATATATCATATAAATTATTTTATTAATTGACACTTTTTATTATCATCAAATATTTGTACTAATATGTGAATATGGATTTGACTATATTTACATAGAAAATCACAAATCTTTCAACATAGAACACAATATATAATAATAATATATTATCTAATAAATTAATATATACACAATAAATAATATTTTTTTATAGGTTATATTTCATATTTAATGACCATAAGAAACTAATTTGAAGAAATGTTAATTTTTATAAAAATGAATAAAAAATCTGAATGTGAATTCATTAATTTATAAAAATGAAAATAACAAATATAAGTAATTAGTATTGGTATTATCAATATATCATATATATAGTAAAATATAATAAAAATGAAGTATCTATATCAGTAAAGATCAAAAATACCTTTAATATGACATTAAAAAAATTCTTTAATAAAATATAATTTTATAATTTGAGAATATTTTAAAGAATAAAAGTTGTTAAAATATTTTTAAAATAATTTAATTTTAAAATTACATTTGGAATGTATTATGGAAGTTTTAAAATATTGAGTATAAGTAACAGTGGGAAATAATATACATTTAGTAAATATTAATAAAAAAATATTTTCACATTTTTAGTAAAAGACAAAAAACCCTTGTTTGGATAACTATATGATGATTCCAATTAAATTTTTTTTTATAATTCCATAAATTTTAAATTTTTTCCAATAAATCATGTGGATATGGATAAAAAAAATTGATATTTTTTTAGAAAACATGTTTTTGGATGAATATTTTTTGGTATCGAAGAGAAAAATGATGTCATATTTTATTAAAACAAATTCTCTATCATTTTAAGTATCAAATATTGTAAAAACTGTTATAATAGATGAATAATTCATAAATAACTACATGATATAACGTTTAAAAGGATTTACTATCTACTTATAATATAATTTACTTCAATGTAAATTCATGAATAAATAATCATGACTGAAATAAAATTGCGAAATAAACCCTCACAATGATCATTACATTAATTTGGGAATTAACTATAAAATACATTATTTTCATAAAATATAAATACCCAAAAACAAAATTTTATGAAAAACATAATATATTAAAAATTCCTTATTCACATTATCCTAGAATATCATTGCTAATTAATAAGGGTTTTCAAAGTGAAAATAAATTATGTTTTGAATTGATCAACCACAAGGTACCATTTATGAAGAATACACATGGATGAATTAATTAAAATTTAATGTTAAAATTCCATGAATTTTTAGTTAATAATTAAATTTCATGTCATTGTGTCATTATATACATCATGTGAATGAAATTTGGTGTATAACATTACAATACACCTCAATAAAGGGAAGTAGAGACCATTTGCATTACTCAAGATACCTATTAGTTAAAAGTGACTTAATTCATGATATTTTAGTTCTAATAATTTTTTAAAATTATAATAGAACCATATTAATATTTATAATATCATATATGGTCATTTTATAACATATTATAACCTTCATGTTAATAACAATAAATTGTTTTCGTTGTTTTGGGCCTTAATTGCCATATTTTATCATGTTTTTTGTCATGAATGTTCTAGTTATTTTACATTACATATATTAATAATATATAAAAGGATATAACTATTATAAATATCATCTTAGTTTATTAGATACATTTTTATATTAATTAGTTAGTTTCTATCCTGTATAATGGATCACATCGCTTCATGGAGTTGATGGTCCATACATATGATGAAATGTTATTTTCATTTCCATAAAGTATTAATGGGAATGTATTCAGGTGAAATATAAATTTTATGGAATCAATATAATGAAGTATATAAAACATATTGTTTCTAGGTTTATCCTTATTACATTCATTTTAATTCTCAATTAAATAACAAATCACATTGCTTTTCAAGGAGGTAGTATGTCGTACACATGATTGATGTTATTATAATTTAAAAAGTTTGGAATGTAAGAAGGTATATGTGATATTGGAATTTAATAACTATATTATTATCATATATTTCATATAAATATATTATATTCATTATTATATTCATCCTTTAATGTTATTGGGAAAAAATGAATTACATTTACTCGTGAGGTGGTAGTCTAAGTTACACATGATCAATGGGTTCATTTCCCATTTGATGTAAGAGGAGATAGGTATATATCATGGCCATAATATAATATAATTTATAATTATTTAAATAATTATTCTATAATATATATTTTTTTATAAAATTTGAATAATGTGGACGATTGGAAGACACTTAATAAAAAAAGATACCACTTCTTCAATCAAATTAATTAGGTTTTCATGAAAATATTTTCTAAGGGGTCTTTATGATCAAACAATGTCTATGTGATGTCTATAAGTTAGTAGTGGGGTAATTTTAGTAGTGTATTTAAATGAAAAATTACTTTTATATGTGATGTGGAGATGGTAGGGTGGGGCCTTTTATATGTAGGGGAGAGGATGGACACAAAATGTTTAAAAATACTCATTTTAAAACACATTTTAATGAAAACAAGTCCCTAGAATTGACCAATATCTATCTTTATAGGTGATAGGGTTATAATATGCTGATCCAATGGGTTTTCTTATGTTTTGGTATGATATTTTATCCTTTATCTCTTTAGTTTAACCCACAATAATTCATTATCACTTTAACCATGATAATCATTTTTTATTATTCTCGAAATTCATTATGGAAAAAAAATTTGTTGATCATATTATATAATAAAATTTATTCTAATTTAAAATAGGGAATTCATTTTTTTAATTATATTCATGGTATTATAAAATTACAATTTTGAATTATTCCAACAGGTTTGATGGAAGAGAAGGTTTCCATGGATAAAATTTTTAAAAGTTTAAATGGTTTTTATATCATATTTTTATATGATATCATTTATGATGACATTTATTAATTAAATTTTTATACAAAAAAATAATATTACATAAAAATATATTTAAATTTTAATTTAAATATGTGTATAATTTAAATGAAAAAAAATTATTTAAATAAAATTCAATCTGTCACTATTCATAAAAAAATAAAATATTCGCCAGAGAATCCTAGAAATTCAGAAACAGTTATTTTTGATAAAATTACTTTAAAATTTATGTACATTTTTTCAAATAAATTTTAAAAAATTGGTAAATATTAATACAAAATTATTTGTGAAAAAATGAAAGAAATGAATTTTTGAGAAATAGGGTTTCTTTAGAAAACAATTGCTTGTAAATCAAATGATTGGGTATAAATTCTCATAATCTATTCAAATCATTAATAATTGGGTATAAATAAATTTTTAATTAAATAAAGTCTATCCTATTTGAGTGTCAAACCATGTGCACAATAAGGTAGATTATTTTGCACAAGGTAATTCTCTATTCATGACTAACATACCCCTTTATGAGTTTTTACCCATAGGTACTCTTTTTGAATACCATGTACACTTGTTGTTTCATGGTACAGATGAATTTCTAGGAAAAACTACATATTCTATAGCATACCTTGAGTTTAAGAGTATCTTTATACACCTATCATCAATGTCTATTTTAGGGTTATCATCCCTAATATATTATTACAAAATCTAGTTCCAAATGGTTCTTGAAAAATACCTATGATACCAACTATAATAACCCTTACTCAAGTAACCCAAAGACAATGTGTACTTTAATAAATTTCTATATGATAGAGGGAATCACATCTCTAAAGATTATATAAGATAATAATCTTGGTAAATTAGATACATTATTGATTCTTTCATTACATTTGAATATAAAAAATAGAATATAATTTTTTTCTCTACTATCACTATTAACTCTAAGATATACATATAATTCATAGTACAATTCCATGATTATAGGGAAATAAACAAATGTGGGTGATTTCAGATGCTCGGTAAGGGTTACATAATGTAGAATCTATAATTATTACATTATAAATAACCAACAAGGACTAGTAAAAATGTAAGAGTAAATATATGAAAACACATTCCATTTAAATACTTTTACTATTAGGGATAAATAATAAAATAAAATACAGAAATGTAACTAATAGAAATCACATTCAATTTAATAAAAATTTGATAATTAAATGAATCTAGGGATAATATATGTAGAACCTATAGTTTTATGTTTTTAACCCATATTTATGCATTTTAATTTATATGAAGTGGTTTGGTAAACATTGGGAGAATTTTGATGTTATTTGGGAAGGTTTTAAGGATATTCTATGGGTCCACGATTTGAGAATGATTAGAACCATGTAAAATGTACATGAAACCATGGAAGTTGGAATAGAGGAAATGGTGTTGGAAAATGATTAATGTTCATTGATTCCAAACGATTGTACCTACCTATTCTAGTATTTCGTCATGGGATATTGGGATTTATCATGGTTAGAATACAGTTTTTATAACGATGTGATCGAATCGTGTGGGCAACCTTTTTGATCATATCAAGAGAAATGTTAGCGCACAGTTTTTCAAACCATATGAGATAACGATATGTGACATTCAAAATGTATATTTAAACATCTTAAACCATTTTAAATCCTAAAAACCTATTTATCTACAAAAATGAATTCAACTCAAGATTCCATCCTCACAGGGGTAAGGGTGGCACTCCCACTCATTTCAGAAGTGATTCGAAGGGGTTTTATTAGTTTTTTGACGTTATATCGTCCTTTTTATGTCCCTATTCTTGATTGTTTCATGGTTTTATTTAGATATCTATTCCACTCTATCTCTATCTCTCTCAGATTTAATGATCGAGTTCCATTACAGAATGATCTAGGGTTGTTGTGTCCAATAATGGTTATATTTTTCCTTATTGAAGTTATGGGAAGAAAACTAATCCTGAATGGCATATTTTTAAAATATAATAGGGGTCCATTTTTTCATTTAGTCAATTTATCTAAAACCTCAAGGGAAGTGGATTCACCAATGGATCTATTTTGACAGAACTAGAGGTATAATTTGAAACAAATTGTTTTAGATGATTTTGGTTGTGAAATTAATAAGAAAATCATTTGTGTAAACTCTTTCACTGTTGATTTATGGGTTTTGAGGAAAATATGAAATTTGTGTGAAATATTTTTTTTAGGATTTTTAAATTATAATTTTAATGTTTGTCTCTTTGATTTATTTTTGGAAAATTGGCTATGATAATGGGGTTTCAATAAAAATATTGCCTAATTGAAATGTTGATCAACTTGATGGGTTGAGTCAGTTTTGAAATCATTGTTTGATGTGATTTTTGGAATTTGTTGTATGGAATTATTGCTTATATTTTTTTATTAGGTATGATTTCGTTGGAATGGATTGTTACAATGATGTACTATCAAATAATTGATGAGAATACCATAATAAAAAGCCAGTGGGGTTGGAGATGACGTTCTACCATAAATAGTAACACTGAGATCTTGTGGTGGAATTGTGTGCATGGTTGGAATAGGCTTGAGGCCACAGAAAATAATATATTACATCCCATTGTAAAATAGAAAAAATGGGTTTTAACTTTTTTTCATTCCTTGAAAATGTTTAGTTTGGAAAAAGTATCATGGTAAGGGTTTTTTTGGATTGATTGAATTTGTTACATTTTTACTGGTTTTATATAAATTATTGTGCATAATTCTACTAACTTGTTCTATCCAAGTGGTGTGAGTCGAGAGGTCAGTTGGGTAAAAAAAACTATGTATTATTACTCACCACCTAATTTAAAGCTTATGTGATTTTAGAGATATTTAGTTCCATGAAATAGTTAAAAGTAAAGAATCATATTTTTGTATTGGTACATTGTGTTGCCTGGGTGGTTGTAGAATTAGAGCACGAGGATTGTCTTGGGGATGTTGTGTCTAGTATTGGTGTAGTTAGTTTTATTGTTATAAGGCCCCAGCCTTAAACCTTACTTAATCATGAGTTATTACAAGATTACACATTGATGATCTATTCGGGTTTAGAGGTTTAGAGAAATAGATCATAAAACATTCATTACATTCCACATATAAACAAAGTGGTTACATAAATATAGTATTCTTCTTTCCCATCAATGGAAATATATTTAAAATGAAACATGGATTCTCTGTTCACACTTCCTTGACACTATCATTATATCACTTACCCTTCCCTTGACCTGTGAAAAACATTTCAAAAAAAACTTTGGATGAGCATAAAAAGATCAGTAAGGGATATAAAAATATGGAAAGGAAACATGGGTACATATATACATAAGAATAAAATCATAATTTACCCATAAAACATACGAACATTAACATACCTCATCAAATCATGAATAAATCATAGATATCATAAGACATAAAGGTAACTTGAGGCATTCATAACATTCTTACGTAGGGAGTAACCCTCTTAGTTACGTTTGGAATACCCATCATAGTATATTCCCTAAATCTCTTTGGAGAAACCTTAACGTTTTACTCCTTCGCGTTACCCAATGCATTGGAGAGCTATATCGGGCTCACCCGCCCTTAGTTTATCACAGAACCACCTGTCTTCATAATAATGCCCAAGAACCTCAACATAATCGCATCACATAAAACATGCATATAGGAAACATAACATTTCCACCTTTCAATACCAAGATATCAATACAACACATTGATATAAAAACATTATGAAAGCCATTTTCAATACCAAAACAAAAGAAAAGTAAATCATGGTATTTATTTTTCTTTTAAAAAAAGGCATGGCTTGTAGAGGAAGCCGAAACTCAAATAATGGTCACGGCGACGGAGAAGTCATTGTCGCCACATATGTACATAAAAGAAACATTCCCATTTTTCATTTAGTAAACGCTTCATATAATAAAGATTCCTTTTGAATAAACATAAAAGTCAAAGGGGTTTATACACCGTATAAAAGAAGGTTGTGTATAAAACAAAATATGCCTCAATGAAAGGAGATTGAGACGAAGTCCCATACCTCTGGTCTGACTTGACTCGATCATTATTTAATGTCCTGAATAATAAACTTGAGCTAATTTCTACATGATTAAGAACCTTTTTCAAGTTCATTATTCCTTATATATCACTTATTACCATTTCATGAACACTATGTAATTATTTAAGTTAATAACGGTCGTTTTAACGATCATTGGTACATGAGTCAAAAATAAACACTTTATAATTACAATTTGTTCATGTATCCATTATATACAGAATGGTATTCATGTTGTAGATATCATATATATCATATATATCCAGTAAATTCATGCATTTATAATATTATATAACATTTAGAGGTAAGAAATGATGTGCACCGTTCATGGAGACGGTATGCCGTACGTACGCATGAACACTACTTTCATTTCTATTTCATATTTTATAGAATGGAATCATAATTATATAAAGGTATATTATAATTATAGTATAATATCATATATAATATCATAGTTCCATCCTTTATACGTCCCACATATGGTATTTAACGAATCAAATCACTTTGAGGGGGCGGTAGTCCACACTTCCTTAAATGAAGATATCACGTTTTCCCATAATGGAAACCATAAAGGTATGCCCAAAATGAAAAATACAAAATCTTAAGGAAAACATAAACATATTATATATTATATATAAATATATTTACATCTTAATGGCCACCCGTGAAGGTGTTAAAAGAATGTTGAACAATCATCGTTTCGGGAGGCATAAATTCGTCATCCACGGAAACAGTATGTTCATTAACCATTAGATGTAGTTGTGTGTAAGTGTAGTACTAATAATTCTTATAAAAACATCCTAGTATATTGAAGATACTGGAGTTGTTACAAAAGAAATGAATAAAAAGAGTTTAGGGGGTTGGAGAAGCAAAATAAAACAAAAGGACTCAAGTGAAAACATTACCTTAAAATCGGGTAACTCCCTTTAGTTTGAGCTCAAAGGATTCCTTGGGAAGACTAATGCCTAAAGTGACACTTCAAGGGGTAAGAGAGGTAAGTGGGGAGACAACATGGGAAGGGGTTGGCCGAGCCAAAGGCTTTGGGAGTGTGGGTAAGGAGGTAGAGATGGGGCCCTTTTATAAGAGGAGAGGAGGGGCACTCTTGGAAAGTAAGAAAATGTTACATTATGTTAGAATGAATATCGGGTATTAATGGTCCCACATTGATGTGTTTCTAGTATAAGGTGATAAGGGTTTGAAATCCACTCATCCCATAGGTTTTCGAATTGTCTAGGTCTTAGATTTTACATTATCTTTTCATTTTATTTAAATCCTTTAGTAATGAGGTAATCGCTGCATCATTATGATGTCAACAATAATTTAATAAATTTAATGTCTAAAAATTATAAAAAAAATATCATGATGTAGGAAATCTTTTTATCTTTCTAATGAATATTTATAGTCCAACAGATCATTTATGTAGACAAAATTAAAAATATTTTACTGCTGTGATACATTCTTCGTCACATTTAACATTCTTTAAAAATAAAAATATAAAAAGTCACATTCTCACAAAAGTGATTCCATGGGGCCCCCAAGTTTGGCACAAGGCCTCCCATGATCGTCCATGAGACAACCAGTAGCCTTAGGACACATTTTGTGGTCTTTTTTTATTATTAAGATATCATTTTATTATCTTTAACTACCTGATTACTCATTAATCAAGATAATTAAAGATAATTACCATCGTTACTATTCATAATGTCCAAAAATAAAAGAGTCTTAATTACATAATTTGGACCTTCTGATTCCAAATATTCAATCCATTTTACCAAATTCCAAATACATAAATTGAAATAATTGATTTAAAAATAATTCCCGTTGTCAAAACAAATAGTGGGTTTTTTTGAAACAATATCCATGAAAAGTTTGGCATTAGTTTATGACCAATTCCAATGTGAAATTAATCATAATGACCACCATTGGATTAAATGGTAAAAATAAATTCTAATTTCACTTTAAAACCAATTAAAAATATAATCTAATCATATAAATAAATTAGATTAAAAAGCTGTTTTGATGTAAAATGCAGTATTCTTTCTCTATTCATTAAAAAATGAACATTGTCAGAAAAATACAAAAAATTCACACAAAGTAAATTTTTATGTCCCAATCATAAAGAATAAGTTTATTTTTACAAACATAGATTTTAAAATTGTCAAAATATAGATTTATAAATGGTTTTCCATCAAAAGGCAGTAAAACAATCTTTTAAAAATATTAGTGTATTCCATGCTTAAGATTGGATTTATTTTCATTTTAAGCCTCTAAAACACTATCTAATTAATTAATAGACATAGATAAAAATATCTATTATTCATTACTTACTTGGGATGTTACATCCTTCCCCCATTTAGAAAATTGTGTCCCCGCAATTTATTTACTTATCGAATAAATGGGGGTACTTATCCCTCATTGCATTTTCAGATTCCCATGTTGCCTCTTCCATCATGTGGTTTTTCCACAAAACCTTTACCTGATTAATCACCTTATTCCGTAACACTTGCTCCTTTTGGTCAAGAATCTGGACCGATTGTTCCACATAAGATAGGTTCTCTTCCAGCTAAACTACCTCTGGACTCAAAACATGAGATGGATCTGGCATATACTTCCTCATCATCGAAATGTGAAAAACATTGTGTACCTGAGATAAACTCGGAGGTAAAGCCACCCGGTATGAAACTGATCCAACTCTCTCTAGAATTTCATATGTTCTAATGAACATTGGACTCAACTTTCCTTTCTTACCAAATCGTATCACACTTTTCCATGGTGAGACTTTGAGAAAAACATGATCACCTACCTCGAAAGATAGATCCTTCCTCATGTTGTCTGCATAACTCTTCTGCCTACTCTGAGCTGTTCTCATGTGTTTCTGAATCAGCTGAACTTTTTATGCCATCTCTTCTACCAATTCTGGTCCCATCAGCTTCCTTTCACCCACTTCATCCCAGAAATATGGAGTTCGACACCGCTCCCCATATAACGCCTCAAATGGTTCCATCTGTATACTGGAATGAAAACTGTTATTATATAAAAATTCAACCCAAGAAAGATGTTGGTCCCAACTTCCCTGATAATCAATTGATGAAGCTCATAGAATATCCTCCAAGGTATGAATTGTTCGTTCTGACTGCCCATCTGAATCAGGATGAAATGTTGTACTAAAATTTAATTCAGTACCCAACGACTTCTGAAGGCCTTTCCAAAAGTTAGAAGTGAACCTAGGATCACGATCAGATACAATGGAGAGGGGAAATCCATGAAACCTGACTATATCTTTAAGATACAAACGGGAAAGTTGATCTAGGGAAAAAGTATCTCGTATATCAAGTAAATGAGCAGATTTATTCAAGCGATCAACAATAACCCAGATTGCATTATTACCTCGAGATGTCCTCGGTAATCCCACAACAAAGTCCATGGATATGTTTTCCCATTTCCACTCTGGAACTGGTAAAGGCTGAAGCATCCCTTTCGGTAACTGCCGCTCGGCTTTAACCTGCTGACAAGTCAAACACTTCATAGTAAAATCAGTAATATCTCCTTTCATTCCATCCCACCAGTAATACTCCCGAAAATCTCTATACATCTTAGTACTGCCAGGATGAACTGAAAACTGAGAACTATGAGCTTCACATAACAACTCTCTCATCAACTGTGAATCACAAGGCACACACAATCTCTTCCCAAATCTCAAAATGCAATCATTATCAATGTTGAATTCCGGAAACTTACCTTTCTGATCCAGCTCTACCTTTTTCTGCAAATCAATGTCTTGCTTCTGTGCTTGCTTGATTCTATCTGATAGAGATGATCTCACTGATACCTGAAACAAAACAGAAGAACTTCCTGCACCAACAATTTCTATGCCAAAGTTCATCAAATCCTTAACCAAAGGATTACGTTCCAAACGCAACATAGCTAATTAAGCATTACTTTTTCGACTCAAAGCATCATCCCCTTTATTTTCTTTTCCCGGATGGTAATGAATTGTACAATCATAATCCTTGATTAATTCCAGCCATCTCCTCTGTCTCATGTTTAACCCTTTCTAAGTGAATATATATTTTTAACTTTTGTTATCAGTATATATTTCACACTTTACTCCATACAAATGGATCCTACAAACATTTAAAGCAAAAACAACAGCAGCTAATTCCAAATCATGTGTAGGGTAATTTACTTCATGAGTTTTCAACTATCGGGAAGCATAAGCAATTACCTGATCATTCTACATTAGGACGCAACCAAGTCCTTTCAATGAAGCATCACCGTAGATAACAAACTCACCATTCCTAGAAGGTAGTGCCAAAACTGGAGCATTCACCAATCTTCTTTTCAACTCCTGAAAACAATCATCACATTCTTTTGTCCAGATAAACATAACACCCTTCCGAGTTAGCTTAGTCATTAGACTAGATAATCGTGAAAAATTTCTGACAAACCTTCGGTAATAGCCTGCCAAACCAAGGAAGCTACGAATCTCATTTACATTTGTGGGTCATGGCCAGTCTTCCACAACTTTTTTTTTTCAGGATCAACAATTATCCCTTATTTAGAAACAATGTGACCTAGGAAAGAAATTTCTTGCAACCAAAACTCACACTTTCTAAATTTTCCACACAGTTTCTTTTCTTGTAAGGTTTGCAAGATCACCCTTAAATGTCTTTCATGCTCCTCTTTACTTTTAGAAAAAACCAAAATATCATCAATGAAAAACCACCAAAAACATATCCAAGAACTCATGGAAAATTCTATTCATTAATCCCATGAATACAACAGGTGCATTGGTAGGCCAAAAGGCATTACTACAAATTCATAATAGCCATATCTTGTACGAAACGCAGTCTTCAGAACGTCTTCTTCCATTACCTTCAGCTGATGGTACCCCGATCTCAATTCAATCTTTGAAAAATACTGAGCTCCCTGGAGCTCATCAATCAAATCATCGATATGAGGCAAAGGATATTTGTTCTTAACAGTGATGTTATTCATGGCTCTATAATCAATGCAAAGTCTCATTGAACCAATTTTCTTTTTAACAAATAAAATAGGAGCACCCCATGGTGATGTGCTTGGTCGAATGAAACCTTTCTCTAATAAATCTTGCAATTGCTCCTTCAACTCTAAAAGTTCAATTTGAGCCATTCGATAAGGGGGTTTTGAAATTGGCTTATCATCATGATCTAAGTCAATAGTAAACTCAACTTCCCATTCTGGTATTATTTCAGGCAACTCATGAGGAAAAAAATCAGGATACTCATTTACCACTGGCACATCATTAATCTGATCATTTCCTTTGTTTTCAACGATGTGTGCAAGGTAACATTCATTTCCATCTTTTATAAGTTTCTTGGACTCTTGATAAGTTATCAACAGTAAGGGTTCATTCGTGTACACAAACTGAAAGTCTTTCTGAAGAGATACTTCTTTAGCTGTACAGTCAATCTTAGCATGGTAAATAGAGAGCCAATCCATACCCAGGATAATATCAAACTTTACTAGAGGTAGAACAATAAGGTTTTCAAGTAGGTCCATTCCACAGATAAGTATAGGATGATTCTTATAAATTCTTTTTGCCTCAACATTTCCCCCAGGTGTTTTTACCATAAGTTCATGAGTCATTTCTTGAGATGGTATTCCCATTTTACTAGAAAAGTTTTCAGAGATGAAAGAATGTGTAGACCCCGAATCAAACAACACACTGACATAATCTGAAAAAACAAACAAAGTACCTGATACAACTTCATTTTATGGCCCACAATTTGCGGAAGTAGTTGCAAAAGATTTCACCACCCCTTTCTGCTTGTAGTATAACTGCTTCCCATCACTCAAGCTCTTTGTCGGACACTTGTTTGCATAGTGGCCCATCTCATTTCACTTAAAACATTTCACTAACTGTAAATCAAATTTGTTCTTACCTTCACCTTGATCTTTTTAAATGCAATCATGATCCTTATGTCCCATCTTACCACATCGGTTGCACTTTCCAGAATTCAGAAGACATTCCCCAGCATGCCTTTTTCCACATTTATCACAAACTGGAAACTTAGATTTCTTACCATCAGAACTTTTTGAAGAATTCTTCCCTTTTTCCTGCCACCATGGTCTCTTCTTCTGCTGGTTGTTATAGAACACTTGATCATCGGTAAACTCCATTTCCACCTTCTCAGCACATCGAACAAGCTTTTCATAACTTTTAAACTCCCGAGAAGATAATTCCCTTTGATACTTTGGATTTAATCCTGAGTAAAAATGATTAATTTTACTATCAAGGTCTCGGATAAAATTTGGAGCATACCTTGCCAATCGAGTGAACCATTCTTCATAGGTAGCCACTAAGTCTTCCTCTTTCCTCAATTACAAGAATTGCTTTTCAATCCTAAGTCGAACAGCCTTAGGAAAATACTTCTCAAGAAACATACCTTTGAATTCATCCCAGTCAAGAGCATCAATCTCATCGGCGTCCCTGATATTTTTAACCATCGACCAACACTGGTCGGCTTCACCCTCCAAACGGTAAATAGCAAGACTAACCTTTTGATTGTCTGAACACCCCATGACATCGAAAATTTTCTCCAGTGCTTTAATCCACCCTTCAGCTAACATAGGGTTAGATGATCCTCTGAATGATGGGGGATGTTGCCTCATGAAATGTTCCACCACTTACATGTTCCTCTGCGGTTGATCTGGATGATCTCGTGTATGGATACCACCTCCATTTATTGATTGAGTCAACTGCACCATTACTGCAACAAATTGTTCAGTTCCAATTTCGACCATCTCAGGATGCTGATTCAGAAGGTTATTTCCTTCTATATGCCTTCCTAGCACTGCTTCCCTGTTTCCTCTGTGGAAAACCATTCTGAACAAACATGTCTTAGATGAAGAAACATGTTAATCTTCAAATACTATATCACTTCAATTTGACTATAAAAAAATATTTTTGGATAATCATTTAATATAATTTTAACTCCTAAAGTTATCTAAACAGACCTTTGATACAAACTATAAGGCCCCAGCCTTAATCCTTACTTAATCATGAGTTATTACAAAATTACACATTAAGGATATTTTCGGGTTTAGAGTTTTAGATAATTAAATCATAAAACTTGCATTACATTCCACATATAAACAAAGTGGTTACATAATGATAGTATTATTCTTTCCCTTAATGACACTTCCTTGACATTATCATCATATCATTTACCTTTCCCTTGACCTGTGAAAAACATTTCAACAAAAACTTGGGATAAGAATAAAATGCAGAGTAAGGGATATAAAAATATGGAAAGGAAACATGGGTACATATATACATAAGAATGAAATCATACATTACCCATAAAACATAAGCACTTTAACATACCTCATCAAATCATGAATAAATCGTAGAAATCATAAGACATAAAGGTAACATGAGGCATTCATGACATTCTTACGTAAGGAGTAACCCTCTTGGTTACATTTGCAATACCCATCACAGTATATTCCCTAAATCTCTTTGGATAAACCTTAAAATTTCTCTCCTTCGCGTTACCCAATATACTGGAGAGTTATATCGGGCTCACCCGCCCTTAGTTTATCACGGAACCACCTGTCTTCATAATAATTCCCAAGAACCTCAACATAATCGTATCACATAAAACATGCATATATGAAACAAAAACATTTCCACCTTTCAATCCCAAGATATCAATACAACACATTGATATAAAAACATTATGAAAAGCATTTTCAATACCAAAACAAAAGAAAAGTAAAACATGGTATTTATTTTTCTTTTAAAAAAAAGGTATGGCTTGTAGAGGACGCCAAAACTCAAATAATGGTCATGGCGGTGGAGAAGTCATTGTCGCCGCATACGTACGACAAAAAAAACATTCCCTTTTGTCATTTTGTAAACGATTCGTATAAAAAATATTCCTTTTGAATATATGTAAAATCCAAAGGGGTTTATACACCATATAAAAGAAGGTTTTGTATAAAAAAAATATGCCTCAATGAAAGGAGATTGAGATGAAGTCCCATACCTCGGGTCCGACTTGACTCGATCGTTCTTTAATGTCCTGAATAATAAACCTGAGTTAATTTATACTTACTTAAGAACATTTTTCAAGTTCATTATTCCTTTAATATCACTTATTACCATGTCATGAACACTATGTAATTATTTCAGTTAATAACAGTTGTTTTAACGATCATTGGTACTTGAGTCAAAAATATACCATTTATAATTAAAAGTTGTTCATGTATCCATTATATCCAGAATGGTAATCATGATGTAGTTATCATATATATCATATATATCTAGTACATTCATGCATTTATAATATTATATAACATTTAGAGGTAAGAAATAAAATGCATCGTTCATGGAGACGGTAAGTCGTACGTACACATGAACGCTACTTTCATTTCTATTTCATATTTTATAGAATGAAATCATAATGATATAAAGGTATATTATACTTCCAGTATAATATCATATATAATATCATAGTTCCATCCTTTATACGTCCCACATATGGTATTTAACGAATCAAATCACTTTGAGGGGGTGGTAGTCCGCATTTCCTTAAATGAAGATATCACGTTTACCCATATTGGAAACCATAAAAGTATGCCCAAAATGAAAAATACAGAAGCTTAAGGAAACAATAAACATATTATATATAATATATAAATATAGTTACATCTTAATTTCCACCCTTGAAGGTGTTAAAAGAATTTTGAACAATCATCGTTTCGGGAGGCATAAATTCGCCATCAACGGAAACAGTATGTTCTTTAACCATTAGATGTAGGTGTGTGTAAGTGTAGTTCGAATCCTTATTATAACAACATCCTAGTATATTTAAGATACCTGATTTTTTACAAAATAAATGAATAAAAAATATTAGGTGGTTGGAGAAGCAAAATAAAACAAAAAGACTCAAGTGAATACATTACCTTAAAATCGGGTAACTCCTTTTAGTTTGAGCTCAAAGGCTTCCTTGGGAAGAATTATGCCCAATGTGAGGCTTCGATGAGTAATAGAGTGAATTGTAGAGACAAAATGGGCAGGGGGTGGACCATCCAAAGGCTTTGGGAGTGTGGTTAATGAGGTAGAGGTGGGGGCCTTTTATAAGAGGAGAGGAGGGGCACTCTTGGAATGTGAGGAAATGATACATTATTTTAGAATGAATTTCGTATATTAAGGATCCCACATTGATGTTTTTCGTGGATAAGGTGATAATGGTTCGAAATACACTCATACAATACGTTTTGGACATTCTTAGGTCTTAGATTTTACATTATCTTTCCATTTTATTTAAATCTTTTATTAATGAGGTAATCGCTTCATCATCATGATGTCATAAATAATTTAATAGATTTAATGTATAAAAATTATAAAAAAATATCATGATGTTGGAAATATTTTTAGATTTATAATAAATATTTATAGTCCAAAAAATCATTTATGTAGACAATATTAAAAATATTTTACTTAGGTGATACATTCGTTGTCACATTTAACATTCTTTAAAAATAAAAAGATAAAAAGTCACTTTCTCACAAAAGTGATTCCATGGGGCCCCCAAGTATGTCACAAGGCATCCCAAGGTCGGCCATGAGACAACCAGTATCCTTAGGACACATGTTGTGCTCTTTTTGTATTATTGTGATATCATTTTATTATCTTTAACTACCTGATTACTCATTAATCAAGATAATTAAAGATAATTACCATCGTTACTATTCATAATGTCCAAAAATAAAAGAGTCCTAATTACATAATTTGGACCTTCTGATTCCAAATATGTAATCCATTTTAACAAATTACAAACACATAAATTGGAATAATTGATTTAAAAATAATTCCCGTTGTCAAAACAAATAGCGGATTTTTTAGAAACAATATCTATGAAAAGTTTGGCATTAGTTTATGACCAATTCCAAAGTGAAATTAATCCTAATGACAACCATTGGATTAAATGGTAAAAATAAATTCTAATTTCACTTTAAAACCAATTCAAAATATAATAAAATCATACAAATAAATTAGATTAAAAAGCAGTTTTGATGTAAAATGCAGTATTTTTTCACTATTCATTAAAAAATGAACATCGTCAGAAAAATACCAAAAATTCACACAAAGTAAATTTTGATGTCCCAATCATAAATAATAAGTTTATTTTGACAAAAATAGCTTATAAAATTGTCAAAATATAGATTTATAAATGGTTTTCCATCAAAAGGCAGTAAAACAATATTTTAAAAATATTAGTGTATTCCATGCTTAAGATTGGATTTATTTTCATTTTAAGCCTCTAAAACACTATCTAATTCATTAATAAGCATAGATAAAAATATATATTATTAATTACTTACTTGGTATGTTACAATTGTTTTATTCTTATTCTTATTACTCTGGTATCATATATGTACTGTTTTTTATCGTTGTTGTTAGCGCTTGGTTTATTATATTATGTTGTTGACATGTATCATCTAGTTCATTGGGAATGGTATGTTTAGATGGTTTTTTTCTATTGAAATGGAAAAATAATCCCCCACTATTTCTAAATCCTTCATCATTTATTGCTAGACCTTTTTTCCTTGGGGATGTCTCTTAAGGTCAATTAAAACAACTACCTTGAATTAATAAAATGAGAAGGGGTGGGATGTTATAGGTGGTATCATTTTTTCGCATCCATTGGAATTTATTTTTAATCTTAGAGAAGGAATTCATTTTCAGTGTATTCATTCATTTTGGATGGTAGAAATGAGTTGGATACATAGATCATGAAATTTATATCATAAAAATACATAGGTAACCTTTTAGGGTGAACATCATGTTACTAGGTAGTTGGGTACATAAGTTTTTGGAGAAACTTCTAGGACCTTTATCTTATTATTATAGGTTTCACTAATGATATGAACATGGAAATATTGGTAGAAATTAATTCCCATTAGGATTTTATATCTCACATGGTGTGTTGATTTATGTTGTGTTATGAATGTGTCTATTTTTTATAAATCTAGAAATTATTTTCAAATGTGTGATTTTAAAAGAGAATGGTTAGGGTATTTTGAAAACATGTTGATTTTAATAAATGTGATATATTATTCAATGATTATTTATCATGTGGACTGTTTGAATTTTTAAATCATGTGTGTCATATTTGCAATGTCATATAATTTGAAATTATATGTCTTGTGTATCTAGAGAGTCAGACTCATGGTGGTTATTATGTGTGGATAGAAATTGCACAGGGTAGGCATCATAGAGATGAACTAGAGAAAGCTATAGATAATGTGGTATCACATCAACCATAACTAGAATAATAGTTGGTTCAGAGCATAGTTAAATATTTTCATGTAGTAGATAGTGGAATAAAGTCATGACCCAAAGAACATGGATCATTAAGTTAGAATTTCATAATAGAATCCACCAAATTTTTGGGGTGATTCTGAACCAGAAAAGGAAACGACATATATGAATAGGATAAATTGAATCGTCTATTTCCTATGTACACTGGAAAATTTTAACGTCAAATTATCATGATATATGTTCAAATATCCTGCACATCAGTTTTAGGAGTTGGTGGTATAGTATTAGGGGGACCAAGGTATTGATGGAGAATATTTTGAGGAGTTTTTTTAAGAAATTTTATCTGTACACATTAAAATTATGCAAAAAAATATTCCATCAGATTAAAAGAAGATAAATTTTCAATGGTGGAAAATAATGTAATGTTAATGAACATAGTCTAGTTTCTACCTGAGGTTGCAGCTAGTGAACCCTTAAAGGAACACATTGAAGTTGGAAATCTTTTTTTAGATTATTGTGATCTGTATAACAAATTATAATGATATGGAAAAAGAGCTACATTGTCTGAAAGAGATATCATAGGAGATATAGAGGGAGGAGGTATGTTGATACCCTTGGGAAATTGTGGGAACTATAACTTTGAGGGAAAAAAAGAGGGACACTAATTACCATAGTAGTAGTATAGATTAAAATAATTCATCATGATCAGTTAATCTTCCACTAATACATATGAGTAAGTTTTTTTTCAATAGAGATATCTAATTTTATTAAAGTGATAATTTAGAACACAACCTATATCATTTCATAATTGTAACCATATGAGGCATCATCAACATTATTATCTCATGTTCTGATGTCTTTAATTATAGACACTTATATGTGGATGTAGTGTCTTTTTCTTCCACAGAATGAGGCAAATATAATACCCCTCATTAGTAGAGTAGAGTTATTCATGGTGATTCTAGGAACACCATGACTCCTCAGTAGGGGTATTTTTAGCATGGTAATAAACTGAAATTTGTGGATAGTAAATAGTATTTCAATTTAGAGAAGGTAGTGGTCGATGATTAGTCAGGACCATCCATGGTGAGTGGTAAGTTTATTTTGAATTCTATATTTATGAAATAATTGTTTGATATGGATGCCCCATACTCTTTCATTAATTAACATATTGTAGAAGTGATGGGAATAATTATAGAAATGATACATTTGGTTCTAAAAGTTCAAACTCCAATAAGTGAAACAGACTGCGAAGACATTATGTGTAGAGTATGATGTATAAATTTTTATGGGGGTATAGTCGATATGGAACTTCTAAATGCCTAAGATTTATGTTAATGGTATAACCTTGTGCATCAATTGGTTAGCGATGTTTGAATCTGACGTAGTCTATTATGTGGGAAAGTATCATTTCATTACTAAGGATGGTGCCGACCATCTCCTTATAGGGGAAAAGAAGGAAAATCTGGGGGAAATGGTCTTGTTAAAAAAATCAATTTGGACGACCTGATATCAATTAATATCTTTCTTGTTAGAATCAATGTATGATATTGAGAGAAGCAGTTTTCTAGTATTATTTTATCAGTGTCTAGATATATTTATAGAAGAATAAACTTTGATTCAACCATTAAGTGAAGTGGATTTTAATATTGATATTCTTTAGGGAAACATTTATATCTCACTTAAATCTTAACTTATGGCCCTAATAGAATTGTTGGATTTGATGGTACAGTTGGAAGACCTAGAAGATAAATGCTTTATCCTGCCAAGCGGATCTCTATTTGTAGCACCAGTATTTCCTGTTTAAAAGGTTTGTGGAAGTATTCACCTTTTTGTCGATTATTGTATGATTTAACATGTTTTGATAAGAAATCTATATCCACTCTTAGAAATTAAAGAAATATTAAATCAACAGAGGAGCACTCTGTGGGTTTCCAAAATTGATTTATGATCAAGTTATCATTAATTATGGGTGTATAAGTAAGATATTATGAAAACATCATTCATGAGTATATAGGGCCATTATGAGTATGTGTTAATTCCCATTTGTCATGAAAATGAACCTACAGGCTTCATGATATTGATGAATCATATATTTCAATGATATCTGGATTCTTTCATCATGGTTTTGGATGATGATATATTTATATATTCTAGAACACAGGATGAGCATGAGTATGACATGGAAACCATTTTGGGAATCTCTAGTGACCATCATTTGTATTCCAAATTAGAAATATGTGATTTTAGGATATGAGATGTGCGTTTCCATGACAAAGTTATTTATTAGAATGGTGTTTTTTGTCGATAAGAAAAATGTAGAGGCTGTTATTTATTGAAAATTTCCAAATAATTTTATTAACATATGATGTTTCATGTGTCTATCATGTTATTTAGAATTCATCATTAATTACTTATTATGATTATAATCACCCTTTAAATTACAATAAAATATTAATGTTTCCTTTTAGTGGAATGGGGAAAGATACAATTCTTTTGAATAACTGAAGGGTCCCCTTACATCAACAACAATCATGGGTTTTCTTGACTAGAGAAATGGTATGTGGTGTATTATGACACATTAAGATCATGTTAGGGGTGTTTTATAATTCATGGGGATTATTTTATTTCATATGGATCATGGAAATATAAGATTCGTGAGAAGAACATCCAACTGGATGATTTGGAGTTAGAGGATGCGGTGCATGATTTTAAAACATGGATTCATTATTTATTTTGTGATAAATTCATAGTGTTAAATGATCATAATATCATGAATAATTTTTTCCAAAAAAATAAATTTTATTTTGAAGAAAAGAAGATGGATAGAGTATTTATAGAGGTTTGTAATTGACTTTTTTTACACCCTAGGTAATGAAAATTCAGTGAATGTTGTATCTTGTATAATTTTATATTATCAGGTGGTGAAATAGGCAATAGATCAATGGTGCATGTTGTTATTTTTATCTGAAATGCATTCGGAATGTGAAGATATTGGTAATGAAGCATTTTTCATTCTGGTTTTGTTTGTTCTTTACCTGGATGGATTGGTAATAGAGGAACATATGTCTGATTAAGAGTGTGTGACAATGAGTTTAAAATTAAATGGGGTGGAGACCATTTCTGGTTGAATACCAGATGGAAATTTAGTGTTTTGTTTTCTGAATTATATGGTTATACCAGTGGCTAGTCTGGAACAAATTCATTGTATATATCACCATTCAAAATGTAATATCCACCTTATAATTTAGAAAATGATTCTGGCCATAAAAGTGTAGTTTTTTTGAGGATATGTATGAAAAGGAAGGTACATGAGTTCATATCGAGATTCTTGAATTTCCATCAAGTCAAGGTGGAGCATAATTGACCATCATATATGTTTTAGTATTTTTCTATCCTTATGTGGAAATGAGAGAAAATAGCTATGGATTTTGTTACATGTATTCCAAGAATATTTTGAAAGCATGATTTCATATGAGTAATAGTGGATCGGCATAGAAATTTATCTCATTTCATCCCTATTCATGAATCACTTATGGAAGAATATCTATCGATAATCTCTATCCATGAGATGGTAAAGATGTATAGGGTTCCAATTTTTATTATAGTAGAAACATATACAATATTCACATCTAATATCTACAAATCCATACAAAAAGCCCATAAAACTCAATTGAGGATGAGTACGACGTTCCATCCCTAGATAGATGGGAAATCTGAGAGGATGTTACAAACATTTGAAGATATGTTATAGATTGGTGTGATAGATTTTGGTGTCTCATGAGAGGAGAACACATCATTATTGTAATTCTTATATAATAAAAATTATCCACCATTAATATATGTTGTTCCAATTGAACCATTGTACATTTTTCCATGTTGTTCTCTACTATGTTGGGTGGAGACCAGTGAGACTCTGATGGTTGGGACATGTGTTGTCCAACAGACTACTGAGAAGATTATATTGATCAAGAAAAACATGGATATAGATCATTGTCGTCATAAATAATATATAGAACACTATCGATGAAAATTATTATATGAGGTGGGTAATAATTTATTCTTGAGAATTTAACCTGGGATTCTATATCGTCACATTGAAAAAATGGGCAGTTATCATTAAAATATATTAGGATATTTCAGATACCTCATAACATTAGAGATGAGTCCAATCCATGGGATTTTCCAACTTAGTTCACGGTGGTGCAAAATGTATTTCTTGTATCTCAGTTGATGAAGTATATCTTAATCCTAAACAAGTGATTTTATGGGATCATGTTGAACTAGAGCGAGATAATTTTTTTTCATGTGCTGGGGTAGATTGTTGATATGTAAGTTAATGTATATCTTTGGAAGAGATTCTGTCTAATGGGGGTTTCATGGAAACATGTTCATATTCAAGAGGATACATGGGAATAGGAGAAAAAAATTGTTGAGAAATGGCCCAAAATCTATTTGGGAAGATGATATGTTTCTACTTCCTGGGGATGGAAATTCCAATGGTACTTTAGAAGGATGAAAATTCATATGGTGGAGAGAATCTATCACCCCATACTAATATACACATCCTTTATTTATTAATTTTTATCTATATAAAAGGGTTTGGCATACTTTGGAAGATATTTGAAGGTTTTTTGAATGGTTTTGTGAATTTTTTAAGATAGTATGTTTTAAGCACGATTAGTGAAAAACATGAAACCCTTGTAGGAAACCCTGCATGTTGAGGTAGAGGAAAAGGTGTTAGAACATAGTAATGGTTCACATATTCAAAACTATGTGGTCTCCCAATTCTAACAATACATCATGGTAAAATGGTATTTGGAATTATTGGAACATGATTTGTTTAGACGTGTGAGCCAACCATGTGAGGAACCCTTTAGACTATAGTTGGTGCACGATTAGAAAATAGTTTGTCTAACCATGCGATCTAACCATGTACATTACAGAAATATTTATAAAAATCCACTCAATAATTTTTTATCCTAATCACCCCATTTCACCCCCCCAAAATTACCCATACCTGAGATTCCTTCTTTTCAGGGGTTATGGAGGCTATTTTAGTCATTTTGGAAATGATTCTAAGGGTTATCTTTGTGGTTGGAAGTCAGATCATCATTGGTATGTCATTGTTATTATTCATTTCCTGGTTTTCATTTAATATAATATAATCTATCTCTTAGTTTTATAGATATTGTTCTATTTCAGATTGATGTAGTGTATTTTCAATAATGGTTATATTAGGATTTATTGATGTTTGGGAAAGGAATATAAAAGATTATTGTGGAATTTTTAACCATATTTAGATTGAGTTTGTGACTGGGAACATTTTATCTAAAATCATAATATAGGAGGCTTCCCTCTCAACTCTTATTTTACAGAACTAAAATGATTTATTTCAAATAGATTATTTCTTCTGATTTTGATTTTAAAATTAATGTGGAAAGCCTGTGTGAAAAATCATTGGTGTTGATTTAAGTGTTTTGGGAAAAATAACACATTTCAGTGAAATACTCCTTATTTTGGATTTGAAAATATTGATTTTTTTATTTTTGTTTCATGATTTTACATTAGAATAAATGGTTATAAAAATGGATTTTCAATAAATATGTTGTTTTTCTAAAATGATGATTATCCAGAAGGGTTGATTCGGTTTAGAAATCATTTTTTGACATGATTATTTGGGAATGTTATTGTCCATAGATGTTTGTCTTGATTGTATATGTATGATTTGTATGGAATGGATAGTGGGTGAAATGTAACACAAAATAAAGGATTTGAATTTCATTTGAAGTTAAATAATAAAAAGGAGGTAGGTTTGGATGTGAAGTTCAACCACCAATAGTAACACTAAGATAATATTGTGGAATTGTGTGCACGGTTGAAATATACTTGAGTCCAAGAAAAATAAAATGTTTTGAATTTTTTTGAAATTGGAAAAATGGTGTTAAATTTTTTGGTTTCTTTCATTGATAATTTGTTTTTTGGGATAATAATTTTGTTGAGGATGTGTTTGGCTTGTGTGATTTTTTTTCATGGTTAATGGTTTTATATAAATTTTTTTATGTCATTATACTATCATTTGCTACCATACAAGCATGATTGGAGATGTCAGTTGTGGACGTCCTACTGAGTACTATTACTCACCCCCTACTTTGGAACGTGGGTGATTTTGAAGATGTTGTATTTCAATAGATTGGTTATATATAAGTAAATCATATTTTAGTGTAACATCATTATTCATTAGATGTTTTAGTGTTGGTGAAAGGGTCTTGGCTTGGGGCTTTGGTGTATGGTCTCAGTGTATTGAGTTGAATTGTTTTATTCTTCCACTTAGTACACTTTTTTTCATTCCGTATGGGTTTGTACTGTTATTTCTAGAGATTTTTTATAGTAATCTGTTGAAATGCATCATGTAGTTCATTGAGTAATGGTGTTTTTGGTTTTTTTATTTTATCTTAAATATGGAATACTCTCACCCACCATTCATGAATCCCTAAAAATTTATTACAAGCATTTTTCATATATAGGAGATGTCACTTAAGGAAGGATAGTACATCCGACGTAAATCAAGATACTGGTAAGGGGCTTGATGTAAAAATATCATTATGAAATAATTAGGGATAATAAGGACTAAATTAATAATCAAGGAAATAATTAATTATTGGAGTCGATGATATTAAGTTTCATGAAACCTCAACTATCAAGACCTTTCACAAGATAATTTAAAAGTATGGGTAAAAATTCATTTATTGATATCTTACTAATTAACAATATGAGGCTACTTATGCATCCTAGGGATATATAAATACAATACCCACTTTTAACTACATACCCAAATAATTCCATATATTTTGAATAATTGATTTAATTCTTGAAAATTTTTCATTTTCAATAAATATTCATCTTGATTAAAAAATATGGATTTATCAATTCTTCCCCTTACAATAATATAATATTAAATAAACTTCATTTTTTTGTATAAATGATATATGATTTTACAAATAAACATATCTATTAAAAAATATTATGTATATTTAAATGAAATTTATTGTCTAGTGATAATAAGAATGTGAATGTTTTAATTGAACATTAATAACTATAAAAAATGAATCAAGAATGTGAATGTTAATATTTTCATTAGTAAAAATGATCATAAACAATCTGTATAATAAATAATGATGTTTTGAAAACAATATATTCTTAGTATAGTAAATAAAAAATACTGGGTTGTTCTCATCAATGATTAGAAATATCATAAAAATGACATTAAACACATTATTGTAGAAAATATGATTTTTTTTCAAAGAAAATATTTTTAAAACTAAATGTTAATAAAATATTTTTAAAATAATTTTCAATGAATATGAGCATTTAAATTTATAATGTAATCGTTCAATGATCGGAATTAGCACACATGATGAGCCCATAAGGGGCGCAACTCTACTAGGCCCTCTATCACTGCCTACTTTCTTCTATCTCAGGTTGGATCAACTACTCCTTCTCAGTGCTCCTTCCCATATTTATTGAGGTGAGAAGTTCTTTTAATGGAAGCATCATTGACCTAAAGCGATCGACCATATCGGTGATTCACTCCATCTGCTAGTTGTGTTCTTGTCATTCCTCTTTCGTTGGGATGAGCTTTTTTTGGAAGCATGGTAAAGGCACCAAAGTTGAGATCAAGCTACACTGAGTGTTAATTTTTCATTTAATTTGTCGGGTGGCTGTGCGTGGGGTGGTATGATGTAGTCTCATGAGCAGTTATATGGAAACAATGATATATTCTATGGAGTTTGGTGGTATTCATGGATATTGGTTACCTTTTGGTGTTTTGATTTTTGATCTGAGGGTTTTTCAGAATTCTCTTTACTAAGGAACCTTGAACCTCACTGCAAGTTCATTTTTCAATATTCTTGAAAATTTTCTTGGATGGGTAGGACATCCTAAGAGTCTCATGGAAGAGTTGGGGTGTATTCTAGCTTCTTCCGGCGATCGAGATGCTGATCCAGTAGAGGAACAATCTTTCAGGATTCATGTTAAAGGAAGATTGGTCTTATTGGTAGCATTAGAAGTGTACTGGCGTGTGCCTTTTATTTTTTTTATTTTTCACGAGGGATTCCAGAGTTAGGATGTGAATTGGTTTTGGAAGTGCTTATTTTCTTCTATGTAAATCATAGAGGCATCGATTCTGGAAGTTTGTAGTTGTGGATATTCCATGTTAGTGTCTTATGTGGTTTGTTTTCTCTGTGTTCATTTTTTCATGGTGCATTATTGTTTTTTTTCCAATGTGTTATATGATTTAAGGGATTCTGCAACGAGATCAATATGAGGATTCTCCATATGAGATTCAAGGAAATGATTTTACACTATAGCATTACTATCCAGAATTGGATGATTGGGAGTGTATGGCTATTTCCATTTGTACCATGCTCATCCACATCTACGTGGGATAGGAAGCTTCAAGTTGGAATCAATGGTTTTGATGCTGGGAGGGGCTTTATCTGGTTGTAAAGATTGTTTATGGTCTTAGTATTTTGGATCATGGGGGTTATTTTTTTCTAGTTCTTTGATGTCTTGGAGGTTTCCCCCTATTCCCTTAAAATTGGGGTTCTCCTATTAAAAAAATAATTTTCATTAAGTTATAATGAAAATGATAAATGTCATACATTTTATAAATGATAATATATTTATTATTTTTCCTTTTTATGTAATATCTAAATAGATATTTTCTGGGTAAATACATTAATAATACTTTTAAAACATTTTGTAAAATAAAAAAATAGAAAAAATTTATTTAATAATGCATTAAATATTTTGAAAACCATTATCCACATCATTTTTTGAAATCATTGTTTTAGAGGAATTTTTTTTCAATCGATGAGACAAATGAAGTCAGATATTACTAGAAGTATTTTATACATAATTTTATGTATATAAGAGTGAATAAATTATTATATTTCTTGAAAAAATCATATATCATTATATGTAATGAAAAATAATAAGGGGATTATCCAATGACCTTATAATTTCTTTCAATGTAATTTCAAGCTTTAATAGTCTCTATTAAAGTTAGACTATGAAATAAACCATCACAAATATTTTTGAAATTATGTGATAATTAATCAATGAATTTATTTTATGTATAAATATTAATGTCACATAAAACAAGTGGTGATATGAAAAAGTAAATTCAAAAGTCATTATACAAATTATCGTAGAATATCAATGGAATGAAATAAGTAATATAATACATTCAAAGGATAATGAGTTAAGAACTTTGTTACATCATTTTATATTTTATTTCAAATCCAATTGGGTGAAAATATTCAAATTAAAACATAATATAAAATTAATTATTAATTAATGATATTATTATCGAAATATTGTGATATATACATACTATATTAAATAAATTGTCTTTATAACTTTACAATATGCCTCAATGAATAGTAATTGAGGTGAGGTCTGTTACATGATGATTCATTTTGATTGAACATGCCTTAATCCGTTGTATGATGTTTTTAAGAATATTTTTAATTTATTTTTGGAGAATATTCATATTTATAATATCATATAGGATCATTTAATAACATCCAATATATAATTATTTAATAATAACTCATTATTTTCACGGTTTAAAGAGTTAATAATCGTGATTTCTCATCCATATCTCATTATTAATGTTCAACATCATGTGAATTATATATTTCCATATTCTATAGAATTATAGTAATTTTATAGATATTTCATTTCATTATTCACATTTTTTGAATTATTATTTATCTTTGAATATGTATAACTGATCACATCTCTCCATGAAAATGAAAGGTTATACGTACACATTAGAGACATTATCATTAATTTAATGGTTAAATGGTATGGAAGTGGGTGATGTTCTAATTTTTAAACATCAATATAATTTCATATTTATTACAAATATTTAAAAATTTATCCTTATTATGGTCCCTATAAAGGGTAAGTGGAAAAAAATCACATCGCTTCCGGAGGCAGTATTCCATCACACACATGAGATACATTTTAATATTTTAATTGTAATTGAAAGAAATAAGGGTTATACAATATTAAAATTATGGATTTATAATTATATAATTAATATGATAATGTTTTTTTCATCATTATATTAATTTTTCAAATAGAATGATAAAAAATATGTTACATTGGTTCACGAGACTATAGTCATCATTACAGGTTATTGATGATTTTGTTTCCCATTTGATGGAATAAGAGATGAATATAAGTCATGAATTTTACGTAATTATATATTATTATATTTAGTCTACTAATTTTATTATATATATATGGTTTAATATGATATAATGAGTTAGATGATGAACCAAAATAATAATGCTCGTTTTATAATGTTAATTATTCTTCAGAAAACTTTATTAGATTCATAGAATAAGTCTTCCTAGGTTTGAATTATGATAAAAAATGTAAAGAGCATGATTATAGGGGATATGGGAATGCTGTTGAATTATATTTTTTTCTTAAACTTTCTTTTTTATTGTGGATAAAGGATGGGTGGAGTGACCATTTATAAGTTGGTCAAAGGAAACATAGGATTTTTTCGAAAAAAAAAAATTAATCCACAATTTTATTTGGATAAAATCCTTAAAATGAATATTTGTATATCCAAATTGTTTATAAGATATATATATGGAAATAAAATTATATTTTGATAACATCTATGGTAAATTTATTCCTTATAATGTTAGATTAACACCCAATAAATTAGTTTTTACCTTAATTAAAGTAATTAATTTTTAATTTTTTTACACATCATTATTGTAAAAATTTAAGATAAACATATTGTATAATATAAATTATATTATTTAAAATTATTCAATCAAATTTTCAAAATTACATTCATTGAATATTTTGATTGAAATTTTAAATGATACTGAAAGATTTGAAAAATAAACTGGTTTCCAAATATTAAAGTTCTCACATGTGTAAAAGATTTAATGAAAATATTTATTGTTAAATTTATTCTAATAAAGTAAATTATTTATATTTTAATACTATTGATCTAATTTTACTTTTAATCATTCTTAAAATTTAATTTATCTCTGTAACAAATTCAAATGGAAAAGCATTTTTAAATAAATTTTAGTTGTTCTCACTATTCATCCAAAAATGTTTCATTTTATAAAAATGACTATAATTAAACCAATGTTAACATTGATATGATGATATCAAAAAATAATTTAATTTTTTGAAATAAATATTATAATTTTATTTAATTTTTTTTTAAATTTAGAGGTTATTCCATGGCTAATCATTCTTTAGGAAAAACAGTTCTTCAAAAAATAATTATTTTTATTTTAAACGATATTTATATTCTTTTTTATCAATAGATAAAAAATGGATTATTTGATACATGTATAAGACATGTAATTCTAATAATTTATTAATTAATCTTCATACAGTACAATTTAATGTCTATGTTACAATGGTATACTACATTACTAATCATTTTGACTTGGGTTTAAATATTATACAATCATTCAAGGAGATTGAATTTATTTCAAAATAATGATATCATATTGTCTTGGGGTGTAATATTCTTTTTTACGATAGGTATTTAATTTCATATACACTATCAACTAAAATTTAATTATTTTAATGTCATTAGGTTTTACATGACATCTAAATGTATGAAATAGATTTATTACCATCTCTTGTTCATCTTTGAATGTTATTGGCTGTGATGAAATTTTAATATTATGAAGTGTAAGATCATGTTTTAAGATATAATATATAATCATGATATACAAATTGATTTTTTTTGTTAGAGGACCCATGAAATATACCAAATTAATATTCATTCAATATTTTTTTTCTATAATTTGTTTGCAAGTTTATTATTTTGTATTTCATTAATAATTAATGTTAAATGTTATAAATTCCATGAGAACCTTTAGAAATTGATTCATTTCATAAAATAGACTTGAGTATGATATAATTGGGGAGTGGTTGGGTATGTTTTTTTATCATTTCACTAGTTTATTATAATAATGATGGGATTTTTCATCTAATATATTGAGTATCACATCTGGACCCTTGATTTAGAAATACTTAAGGAGTATTGAACCCGACTTGAAGTAGATGCATGTTACATTTTTTTTCTATCGAGTGTTGGGTAAGTGATATCTTATACAATAATAATTAATTATGTGAAAACTATCTATCAATCTAATCAGTATATTAATGATTAATGTAGTATATATTAGTATATGTAAAAAAAGTTCATACATCTTATATTCAAATCACACAATGTTTTAAAGATCCCAATATAATACTATTTCAGTGATAGATGAATCTTATTATTAATATTTTTTATTTAAATTATTTTTATTGTTTTTTTCAATTATACCCATTCAAATAATGTTACAATTTTTCTTTCATTGTTTAGGTATTTAGTTTTATTAAAAATTGAGAGATGCGATAATATTATTCTAGAGTTCGTCAAAATTATATTTCCCAGGGATATTAACAAGCTACAACATACAAAGTGATATGTGAAGAAGTTTATGATTTATTAACAATATTATTTTAGAATATATCCAAATGTACTTCATGATGTGATTCGTAATGTTATTATATATAATATCACATAATTGGAAACAGGAGAAATTTTATGAGGATGGTCTAAAATTTAGAGATTAATAGAGGGGTTCCATATTTCCAATCATAAATATGATTTATAAAATGTTTATATTTATTGTAAAGTATATATATTCCAAATGGTATAAGATATATAAATAAAATAAAAACACATTACATAATTTTTTGAGAATAGAATTATGCAATAATATGATATCATACCACTAGTATTATACATTATATTTTATGATATGATCATATCTTAAGGGTCATTATATGTGTACATCACATTGTACCATTATTAATGGGACAAATAATTTTAAACTATATCATTATTAAATATTCTAACCATGGATATCATGTGATATAATTTTTTCATGTTATTAAATATATGCGAGATTAAATAATTCATTTAAAAAATGAATTCATGGACTCATTTGCATATGTCATAGATTGTCAATAATTTAAGGAATATACATGAATATATTTCAATATCTCAAAATATTCTATGAATAATTTTTGATAATCCCAAAAGAATATATAAGTAGACAAAAATCCATAAAAATGGAATCCTAGTATTTTTTTTGATTCTCCCAACTGATTCACTGTTCTCCATAACCATTTTCAATCCAATACAGTAGTATATCATGGTAGAAATGATAATCCCTCCATTTTTTTGGTATTCCCATATATAAAACTTTGAGGAATGATCATGTTCATATATTCCAAATGATCATCATCGTACTAATTATTTATGATCAAAATTATGTCAGAAATTTATCTATGATAAAAATAATTCCATTTTAATTCATACTATATTTTTCTCATAGCATAGTGAACATGGGGTTTAGGATTCTTATTATCTTCTTCTTAATAAATAAGTTTTAATGAATCATTAGATACCAAAAAAATAACTATAATAAATATTTTTATCATGATTTGATCTATATATTAAACTATTTTGATCACATGGAGTAATTACCCACAACTGTTATACACCCAAAAGTCCCAACATTTTAAATAATCTAAATTGTTGAGATTAATTCACCATATCATGAATATTACATATATCGTAGGTATACACATGTTTAAAATCCACTTATCTAATTAACTAGAATCCAAAATTGACCCCTAATAATCACTATATTCACAAAATAGTTTCAAATATAGAAATAAAACATAACTATTGATATATTTTTAATTTCACATCGTTACATTGACCCCATAATGACATTCAATGTCAAACATGCACCAGAAAACACTTTATATAAAAACAATATATTATTCATGTTCCAATAATGTAACATGAAAACATTATAATTTTTTCACACATCCATGTTGTTTTATCTATATAAACCATATGTATTCTATATGTATTGATAGTTTTTTGATTTATTTTTTATAAATTTTCACACCATGGGGCTGAATAAACATCAATGGAACTAAATTTTAATGAAATTCATATTCTAAACTACAATGAATTTTACATAAACTATTTATTATGTATAGCTTCAAATAAATGGTAAAAAAACAAATATAAATATATAAGTTATAATAAAATAAAATTACTAAATCAAGATAAATATATATTATTGAAATCCATTTTAGTTGATATTCCCGTCAAATTATTTTTATTTCATTTTCCATAATTATCATGAATGAAATCCTTAATATTTGAATTATATTGTCAGAAGATTTATACTTCTATCAATGTAGATATTTATTATTAATAATTTCCCAATGATGCATTAATATCATCAATATTATACAAATAATGATTTACAATATTTTCTGTAATATATTTTTAATAATTTCATATCTAAAAAAATTATTATTTCCAATAAGAATATGAATAAAAAGATTTAATTTTTATTCTTATAATTTATCTTGAATACATCATTATATATTATTATGAATTATTTACTAGTAATGAAAAAATAATGATGGATTCTAAAAAAAAATGAAAAATTGTAGTCACTTACATCAAATTCCTGAAGAATAAAATTTCTCATCAGTTCATAAATTTCTATGAACAACCATTAATATTCTCTTTTTTTTGTCATCATCAGTGATAGATTTGACAATAAACAATTATTTATAAGGATATACCCCCAGATAATATATAATGAATAATTAATATCAATGTAATAATCTAGAATGAAAATTCAATTCCATATATTTAATCATTTGATTTTCCCATTTCAATTATTATCCTAAAGTCTATTGAAATTCATACCATCTTTCATTTAAACAAACCCATTAAAAAACATATATTAAAACTGATAAATTTACATTAAATAAATTTAAAAAATAAACATTATATAATTTAAAAAAATATATCAATTTATTTCTATAATATATATATATATATATATATATATATTAATATTTAATTAATTGTATAAAAAATTATAATTTAAAATGATATTCGTAGAAAATAATTACATAAATTAATTCCACCTTATTCATAAATTTACAATTAAATTATATCAATCATATTAAATTAACAGAATTTATCCAATGGGTATGAATCGTATCAAAAATCCATTTACAATATTAAAATATCATTCTATGACAGAGAAGTTACCATTTTACACATCATCACTATCAAAAGATGATATATATAAAATTCTCAAATTCAAATTTTTTTCAACTCATTAAAATTAATAATATTATTTCTATTGATATACATAAAAAACAAGAAAAGGTAATAGTCAGTAGATACATTAATTGAACCATTACAATCTCTACATAATAATTTTTATATGATTTGGGTGAATGATTAAGAAAACAATTATAATTTGAATTTTTGTTCCTTCCTAAGGTAAAAAATGACGAAACTTTTAAATTAATGTTAATCTTAAATTATTATGTATATTAATTTTTTTTGGTTTAATCAATTTTATAAAACATATAAAATTAGAAATGTGACATCATTTGATTTTGAATAATATAAATTTATGTTCCAAACATTGTTCTAAATCAATAAATTCATCTTCTTCATTTTATTCATATATTAAAATTAATTTATAGATATAATTTTGCAAGCATTATAGTAAAAAAATCCCTGATTAATGATCTTTTATGTATTAAAAATAAACTTCAACTTCTTGATCACATATTTAAATATCCATGGATAAATAAATTGTTAATAAAATGTTGGAACCTTATTTAGGGGTTGATGGATTATTTTTGGGGATTCATAAAGAGACCCTAAATTACTATATAAATATACTCCATCCAATATATTATACTATGAATATCAAGGATCCAGATGAATCTTGACCAGAAAATTATTAATAAAAAAAAGTTTATAAGATTAATAATTGCAATGGATCTTACAAAGGTGAGAGTGAATCTCACAATTCATGTCATAATCATCCAATAAATTATAATAATCAAGAGACAACTTGTTCCAGATTAAGATTCTTTTCATGATTACCCATTATGAAAAGGAAACTACAACCTGATTTCCCCCCCATATGCATGAGAGATAGTCAAAAACAAGTGCTCAGTATGTGGAAGATATTCAATCCATTATGGTGGAAGCCACAATGGGGAATTTCTAGTCCTCACAATCAGTTGCATAACCACATTATCATAATCTGACTCAGTCAAAAAATTCTTCCATTTTTTTGAACAACACATATAATTACATATATCATCTCCTACAACTCGACTACATACCTAGTCCCAATACCAATTCAAAGATAAGAAACCCTTATAAACTCCATGGTATGTTTGGAAAATACCTACAAATCCCAAAGGTCCTGCTGTTCCAGAGTTAGCACCGTAAAAATTAAATTTAATCCTCATTGTATTTAGTGGAATCCGCCATACATAATTGTGAAAAAAGTGGAGGATTTTATATACCTTCATCACCGAAATGATGAAGAAAATTCAGGTCTTACATAGTACAATGAATTTCCCCACACCAAACATTGGATGATACATACAACTTCCTATGAAACTCAACTATAGAATCATGCATTGATTCATTTTCCCCACAAAATGAACATATTGTGAATTGTCTAGACTGATGAAACAATAAATGATGAATCAATCCACATGAGGTTATGAAACTAATCGCTTCTATCAACAATGTTGAGGCACTCCATGTAAACTCTTAGTTGCACTTCTACATCAAATTCAATCACAATGATGTATGAAATATAATTTCAGAGTTTCCTCGAATGAATACATCTAATTAATAGATTTATTCATTTTCTTACCCTTAGGCACATATGATAGGCAGATAATATATTCTTCCCTACCCTCATCAACTAATCATGTTTCAGAAACATGTTACTTTAAATTCTCGACATGAGAGTGTACCCCAGGGGGTTTGATGAAGCAAACCATGAATTTGAGCATCCAAATTGGGACTGTGGTTGAGTTTTGACATTTCATCTTGTATTATTAGTTAGCATTGAATAGCCTTGTTGAGTAATGATTCCACCCAATTATTCCCTTTTCTACAAAGTTATAATTCTATATCTATATTTCACCATGTATTGGGTTAATTTTAGAGCTCTTATTTATTTTTTGGAGTTCATTAATTATCATATCCATCCAGTAAGAGGGAATATTGAACATGTCATTAAGTGGTTGATCATGAAAACAGGTGCTCCAAAAATTGAGAAAAAACCCTATTTAATAAATACCCCGATGTTATTTTTAATGATTTCATCAAAAGAGAGCTTGATTGAAGTCCATACAGATGATCCTATGTAGTGTGGACAACCATCCAACATCCTCTCCCCGAATCTGCTAATAACAAACCTGTAAGTGGGGCCATAATTAGTCAATATGATATGATTAAACATAACAATCATATAATCATTTAATATATTGAGGTCCATGATTCCAAGACCCACAATTTCAACTGGTTTGAAACATTCAGTTCCTATAACAGTTACAAGTATCTTTTCATGCTATAACTGATCCAGATGAAATTTCTAATCATTCCATTTTTCACTTTATTGAGTTATATAATCTAACAATAGAAAGAGAGGGAGTAAAAAATTCTAATGTGATGTCCAAGTTTACCAGGAACACAGTCCCTGCTTGATACAAATATTTCTGTTTCCATTTAGTGAATTGATTAGTACTTCCAAATCTAGTTTTCATGAGGAATTGATATTTCACATTTCACTATAATAAACGGAAACATAGGTAATTTATTGGGATAGATCCCCTTCTCACCATGATATTCCAGGAGATATTATTCTATTTACCCACAAATAGTTCATTCGTAATGGAAATGATGATCGTTCATAAACTAATGGAATTCCCTTCCACTTCCACCTAATGGGTGAAAATGGCATAAATTGATGACATAAATATCCATTATCCTTAACCATATTATAGAATATCATTCGTATATAATAAATTTGATGGTACAAAATCATTTTTCATTGAATATATATTTTATAGAATTATTTTTCAAAAAGACCATTAATACACCTGCTAAGATAATATTCACTATGGTAGAATAGAAATACCAAGATTTGATCACCATGCCTCAGAAACATAGGGAACTGTAAGTACCCTCTTGGAGTTCCATTTGTTACAATTGATAGACATTTAGATGAACGTGTAGAGTTTATTAACCCCATAAAACGTCTTGAAAATAAATTCCTCTTGATAATGTTTATAAGGATGATCCATTTAACTATGTCAAAGTCATTAGAAATATCAATTATCAGATAAAAATTACATTCCTTCTCCTTACACTTCATAATATTAACACTCTCTGATGTTGTGCAACGATAGTTCTCGTTGAATATTATAATAACAAACCCAAATTTATTTGGAATAATAAGATCCATGATAATTTTCCCCATTCTGGATACCATGATTTTAACGATAACTTTAGGGTTAGTATTATCAAGATATGCAGGCCTAAATACATTGAGGTCAACTGAATTAACCTTTCTGGAAATCAAAGAAAGAAATTTTAATTCATTGCCCATGGTAGATAGAAATGAGTGAATACATCCATTACACCACTAACAAGGTCTTATTGTATTATAACCTAATAGAACATGAATAAATCATTTTTAGAACCATATAGTCTTCAAGAAAATTCTATGTTTAGGGAGGAAAAGGACTTCTTGATTTCATATTTGTCTGGTTCTTTGAAAAAGTTTCCATTTTGATGATCATCAATATAGTTGGGATGTTTTCAATTATCATTCAATCATTTTCCATCCTAACATCCATGTAGAGGTCCCTAATATAGTCATCCAACACCTTTGAAATGAAATTTAATGAGGTGTATTGTTGTCCATCAATGAAGATAGTATTGTTTCTATCCTCGAGTCTCTTCTCCCTATAGAGTTTGTGTAATAATTTTGAATTGTAATCCCCTTATTTCAATAATTTTACATTAAACTGAGTCATTTCCAGTCCCTATTTTATAGTCCAAAGTTAATCTTCTTTTTTATGGCCTTGTATTTCCTCCCTTGTGGGACGAATCTTGTTCTGATATTGGTTTTGGATTCATGCAAGGTGGGTGTCACCATTCTAAATTTCAGTTTCAATCTATAAAAGGATTTATTTATCCATCCTCAAAGGATTTGCTTATTTTTTTAACATTTCATTAATCCTATAAAAATGACCTACAATGGGATTTGATTAATAAGCCTCCAATATAACTTACCTACATCCCAGCTTCATGACACATCTATATCTGAAATGAAAAGGAAGGTGGGGGACTCTTTCAATTTATAAAAGCTCCATCATAGTGGGGTTATGGTCACAATTATGATTCAGAAGAGTGTTGCATGGGAGTCCACTAGAAATGATCCTATCATCCATTTTAACAAATCATCCATCAATATTTATATCTTTCCTTCCATTGATGTGTACATACCATAGGTTAATTCATCCCCATTTATTGGGACCTGACCGAGGTTACATTGATCAATCCAAGCTAAAATTTCCACTTCCACCTTCCTATAGAAGCGTGAACTAGTTATCACCTCATGTGTGAGGACTATATTGAAATCAAACATAATCACACACATGTGAATTTAATTTTCAGAATGTTCTTTGAGGGATTTTTTTAAATAAAATTCTATGAAAAATTGGTTGAATTACACACAAAAATTATTATAATAGTGTAGTCTAGGCTTTCAAAAGTAAATTTAATACATTGGTTTCCATGATTACAAGTAAAAATAAAAAATAATATCAGGTATTAACAACCATAAGTGATATATATTTCCAATACTAGTGTTTTGAGGGTGAAAGTTATATCTAATAGTGTCCCATTTTATGTTATTCTATTTTTGAAATTTAATTATGGATTATGAAATTTCAATTAGTTCATATTTTTTTGCCGATATAAAATGTATAAAGTACATGGATAAAAGGTAATTTCATATCCCTTTGTAATTCCAATATAATATCTTCATCATTCTAGGTTCATTCCCCTATTTGTAGGTTTTCAGAATGTGCCATGCCAGAATGGTCATTCCTCGTTTTTTTCAGACATTATTTTCTCTTTTTGGATCCACATTTAAATTAGGTACATAATTAACAGATGCACCATGTTGGGATTAATTAGATTTGATATCTAAAATATTTCCACTTATTTGTGTGAACCTATTCTAATAATGTAGTGGATTAGGTAATTAAGGGTTGATTATCTTCTTCCTGGATGACTTGGATGAGGGAACCTATAAATATTATTCTTCCATTTCACAAACACAATCATACTTAGAGGCATGATTTTTAACATTCCCAAAACTATTTATACTCCCCTTGATGAATTATTAATGATGTCTATTGTGGCATGATGTAGACCCGGATGTGATTTCCATCTAATGTTTAGTATGATAATATCCCCATGGGCTAATCACAGGATGAATTTACCCCATAGAGCCCTATGAACATTTCTATAAATGGTCATTTGTATTTTAATGGTTGAACTTTGAATGATTTTCCTACACATTACTAAATTATGGGAATTATTTTCTAATGTTGTCCTTGTTTGGTGTGCTCCTGATTGATATTTCATTTTCTTATGTCTCTATTGGAATCATATCTCTAAGAAAGCCATATGTGTGCAGTCATATAGAGAGATCTTCATGTACCCAATCTGGTGTAGAGTCACACTTGTTTGCTGCATGTCTAATATCATAAGAGGATTAATTGGTTCTAGAAGGGGAAGAATATCCCTCACTACTAGGATCACCCAGAAGGAAAATCCTCAATTTTCCTATCCATTAATATAATTGAGAACATTTTCCATTACTAAAAAACATGGTGTAGGGAGTTATATGAGCATCTTGAATAGTTCATGGAATCATTGGGTGTATTTCCTTGTTAGGTGTAGTGTGGGAATCACCAAATGGGAGGAAGTTTTGTCTGAATGCTCTCCTATGCTGTAAAAAACTATATCTTTCATAATACATTTTTCTGGATTTTTCACATTAGAGGGGAAAACAGCATTGTTATAGGTTATAGTTTATGAGGGATCCTTTCCGGTTTTCCTTCTTCACTGAGCAAATAAATGAACCATTATATTTCAAATTTATAATTATATTTCTCTACAACATTAGAATATCATAAGACCAAAAAAGGCGTAGTTCATGAAAAATGTTTGCCTCCTCTCATATTGTATTGATTGGTTGATCGTGGCTTCCATTTTTGTTAACACAAATTCCTCCACAACTGTGTTGTACATATCTACCTACACCAATAACATTACATAATGGCCATATCTTGGATTATAGGTCTATCTGTCAATATAAATTTGATTACCCACAAATTAGGATATGTCCCATAAAATGTGTGGGTGCCAATAAATCCAATTATGTTAGAAAATTCAGATCCAAATTTGTATGTGTGTGTTCTTTTCCGTATCCAGATCAATTTTCTTATTCCAATTTTTTATACATTACATTATGAGGGTTATTTTTTTAATATTAGGATGATAAAATTAAATAATTTAAGAGGTATTTATAGTTAAATGATATAAATTATTGAAATTAATTCTCCTCACTCTTATATTGATTTCTATAACAACTAGGACAACATTATTTATTTAATGTCATCCTTTTAGTTCTAAATATAATCATTTTAAGGATAATTCTTCTCATAAAAATTATATGATGTTAACAAATTAATTCATATTGTTATAGAATCATTCTATAATTTAGAGACTCATATGTGTTGGAATACTATGGTGATACTACATCTCAAAAAAATTTATTTTATTTTAAATATAATGTTATCAAACCTTATAAACATCATGTTATTAAATTATTGATGTGGATGAAAATCAAAAGGATATGTTTTTTATAAAATATAAGTATTAATTTTATAAATAATGTTCATTTTATTGATTAGTTTAGTATATTTTATTAATATGTTACTAACTATGAAATACAAGGAATTACATCATGGTCATTTGAATTTTATATAATGTAGTAAAGTTTAGATAAAATTAAATTAAGATAAAATATGGTACTCTTATGAAACCTATAAATGAAATCATCACACATATAATTGAAATAAATACTACAATTATTGAAAATATTTATTTTATTTGTATTATAAATCTAATTACTGACTGATAATAAAATGAATTAAGATATTTTATGACTAGATAGAGTTGAATTTGAACTATGATTTTGAATTTTATACATATAAAAGTGTAGATAATACTGATTTTTTTTGTTAATAAATGATATATGAAGATAAAATGATCAGAGGGGATACATATCATAATCTAATAATTTAGGAATTTTCTAAACACAAGGTTACGTCCAATAAAAATGAAAATAATGATAAATATTTAATTACAAACTAATATTCTGAATGACATTATAATATTTCTAATTTTGCAGAACAATATACTATGATAAAAAGTAGATTAAAAAATATATGATTCAATAGATTGCATGATATGTTACATTAATTATTTCATTTAGAATTGGGGAATTTTATAATATATTAAATGATATGAGTATAAATAACATTGACATTTGAAGCCAATATATATATTTTTTCACAAAAAGAAGTATTAATGGTTGAATTTGAAGATAATTGATCATAAAAAGAGATGATATTATGATATAAAATACAGCTATAGTTTTCCAGAATATAGAAGTGTTATATCTAATTAAAATTAAAAAATTGAAAAATTAAAACAACATTACAACATTGGATTTATGAAACATAAAAGGTATATTTATTTTATTTATATATATATGTTTATAACTATTACTATTTTGTTGTTCTTAATGTTAAATTTACTCTACACCAAGATAAATATAATTTATTAAATAAGTAACAAACATTCATGGAAACACGTTTGATATTATAGTTATTAATTATTTCATAAAAATATATGGATTTTTATCATAGAGAGTGACATTGAACTTTAATTTGATAATTTTTATAATGTGATTAATGATAATGAGATAATTATTTGCATTTAAAATAATAATACTATATAAAAAATAAATTATATTTACATTCTAACATCTTAATATATCTAAAAATAACATTGCTCTTGAATAAATATGTTAAAATATGTATAAATTTACGTTCTAATATTTCATTATCAATAATCATTATTCAAAGATTATATAATGTAATTGAATGATTTTTACTACAAGAATTTTTATATTTATATGAGTATTAATTATTCAATGTTGATTAAAAATCAACTCAAATAGGGGATATTTTGTTTGACAGAGAATACTTGTTAAATGTATGATAATAACCATATACATAAGAATATTTTTTTATAATTAAAAGTTTCATATTCAATATAATATATCATAATGAAATATAGAGAATTAAAAGCTATTATTTGAGGATTTATATTTTCCCTAAACAAGGAATAAGTAGAAGAAATTTATTTTAGATTGACATTTTAATAGTAAAATAAAATATTGTGATCCTAGAAAGAAATGAATATGTTTTTTATCATTATATTGGAATTTTAATTTTTTTAAAAAATTGGTGAAGTGTGACCAATGTATAAGGATACCCATTGACTTCTTCACTAATATAATTATTTTACATAAAAAAATGAAAAATGTGATATTAATATGATGTCTTACTGACAATGCTTGTTTCCTTTTATGAAGATCATTATATTCATAATATAGTGGATATTAATCTTGTTGTAGTGGAGATTCATAGTACAACTATTAAAAATATTTAGAAGAAATATGATGAACACTTTGAGGAAAAATATAATCTGGCTTCTAATTTTCCTTAATAGTTTGTTGTTAACATTTAGCGTCTGCTAGTTAGTGTATAAAATTTTATCAATTTAATTGATAAAATTGAATGTCATAATAATTTTACTTATTGAGGTGAAATATTACCTTCTATTATATATGTATTCATTATTTAATAAGAAATTGGAAAATTAATAAGGTTTGACACATGAATAGGTGACATTATTAAAGGTTTCAGAAATAAGAATAAATCTGATACACTTTGTGATGATTATAACATTTTTAATTTTTATCCAAATATTGATCAACACATGATTTTACAAAAGGATGATGGTTATCATTAAATAATTTTAAATCTAATATAAGAAGTTCTAGGTGAAAATTTTAATACTATAATAACATTTTAAATTGTAAATATTGATGGTCAAATTGATGGAAGAGATTCTTCACTAGTAATAAACAATGTTAATAAAAACCGTCCACTCCTATGAAATTAATTAAAAAAATTACCTTATTATATATAATGAATGTTAGAATTTGGAAAACATTATATTATTTAGAAATTATTATTGGTCTAAAATATATGAAAAAATAAAAAATCAAACATTTCAAAAATATGTTTGTGAGGGTAAAGTAATATGAGAATTCTAGTCATATAAAATTACTGATAAATATTTTAGTGAACCTATTGAATCAATAATGTTTAATATTTTTTTATTTTAAAATAAAAATAAATAAATGTTTACATATACTTTGGAATAGATTCAGAAAAAAAAGAATGAAATAGTAAGAAAGTCCCAATTTCATGAGTTCATATAATTAGAGAAAATTTTATTTCAATAGGACTATGAATATATTCAAAATTATTTTTAATGAATTTGGACAACAACGTGGATGTTCTTTAGTTTCCTTTTAATGATAAAAATTATGTAATTAATATTTATATTAACATGTCTAATGATATAGAAATCATGGTTGTTATAGTTTAATAAGAGAAATTACTCACTTATTTTATTCATATATATTTCCTAAGAAAAAGTTTTTTTAAAATGGGATTCTTTTTTAAATTATAACAATGGTTCATAGTTCATCACTGTATAAATTTTTCCTTCCAAAACATTGATTGAAGGTGATATTTATCAAATTTAGACAATTATAATGAAAATAAAAACCGTAGTATAAAATATTGAAAAAAAACTTAAATATCATCTTACTAATTAATTTATTTCAGAGAATAAATCTTATATAGAAAATATTTTGTATTCTAACACTATTATATAGTTTCATCGTAGTGTAAAATATAATTTTGATACTACTAGAAATAATTAATATCCATTTTAAATATTTCTATATAAATTTTATGAATGAAAATATATTTTATAGAGTGTTTGACACAATGGTAAAAATATCATAAAATAGGTTTAATTATTTTTTTGATGTATTTGATGCCATATAAGGGCACCTAATTTTATTGTATCATTATTATTTTGATGAAAATTTCCATGAAAAAGTGACAAGAGTTGAACTATTATACAATTTTTTGTATTTTTCAATGTTAATTCATGATTGGTGTTATGTTGATATTATTGGATGGAAATATTACTATCGAAATATACAGTTTTGGGTGGAAATATTATTTGTGTGTGTAGACTTATGTGTTTGGTTGAGGCGTGGGAAGGTTGTGAGGAGGTTAGTTCAATATTAGAATAATATTTGGATTTTTATGCTACAAAATAAGGGATTATGTGTTATGATTAGGGGTTATGGATTCTGTGGATTTTTTTATTTATAGTATGTGTATTAGGTGAAAATAATGAAAATCATTTTTATAGTGTATGATGGGGCTTTATGAAGTCTGTTAATTGAGTCCATGCTGATATGTTTTTTGGAACGAAGGGAGTTTATACAACAAAATGGTTTTAATACATATTTTTTGGAAGATCCGAGACGATTTATGAAAATTTTTATGGTTTATTTAATTATTTTATTGGATTAAAGATTATTTATAATTATTATTAAGTTGAATCTATGTTCTTTAATCACTTCCTTTTAATATTTGATGGATAAATCCATATGATAATGAATGACCTTCCAATATTCCCTCTCTTGACAATGATCTTTAGGTTATAGTGGTATGGTTTTAAATTAAATAGTAAATCATTATTCATTTATCAATTTTTTGTTTTTTATCTCCACATAGAGATCCAATGTGGTTTTGATGATTTATGTTAGGACATGATTTTTAAATCCTTTTTATGGAGAATATAATGATCATGGTTTGATTAAGTCTGATTGTGTTTTTTTGTGTTTCCTCTAAACCAAATTCTTCACAATGACAAAAGAACAATTATATATGTCTGGGGATCCTCATTTTATTCCATCAATAGTATATGTATAGGTATATCATGATTTTAAACTAATTTTGGTGTTGAGTAAGGTGTGGAAGAACAATATAATAAATTATATTAATTAAAACTAAAGGGTATGAGATTATTTCACATGATTTACTTATTTATTATATATATTTTATGATATTGATCATGATTTTATCAAATACTAAAAATAATAGATGATGGTAGAAATTCATGAATTTTATTTGATGTTCCTTGAGACCATTTTTGTGTTTTTATGTATTTTCACCCCAAATAAATGCATAACAAACATATCATTGGATAATAAACATACTTACCCAAGAATTTGGTTTCTATGATAATATAGATTGTAAATATAAAATTAATGTGTTTAAATTATTTGAATAAATATTTTATATTGGGATATTTTTTTATATGTATCATTTATTATTCTGTTTCATTGCATGGTTTGGTCTATTGTGTGGAAATGGTTTGGATCATATGGATTTTGTGATTTGTATAACTATGATGCCGTGGGTAATTATCATGGATGAGATATTGGAAGTTGTGTGATATTGTGCATATTTTTTGTGATGTTAGGTTTCAGTGTGTGTTTTTTATGGTGTGTAGTAGTGATGGTATATTGGGTTGATGTGTTGTTATTTTTTTGTGGCAGATTCATTATGATATGTTGTTGGGATGTTGGATTAGTGACTGTTGTGATGAAATTCCTTTGTTGATATCGAATTACCAAGATGGTTGATTCTTACTGTCATCATGATGGTTGATTTGATATTTGAGAGTTTTTATGAAGTCATGTTGTGATAGTTACCTGATTATACATGGAATAAATTGTGTTGCGAAAAATTAATTAGAACTGAGTGGAATAAATATATTTAAAATTGATTAAATGAAGTGAACAATTAATGAATGAGTTTTTAATTTGTGAATGATTTTTCCTAGCAAAAAATGGTTTGTATGAAAATTGAATATCCTTAATGGTGGTAGAAAACATAATTCAATGTGGGACTATCTATGGTCTGTGTGGTGATTGTCTGGTGTGGTTCATTTAGTGATGGGAGAATATGTGATGTTTGATGTGTGGTATGATGGTGGTGTTGAGGTCTGTACAAGATTTTTTATAAAAACCCATAGTATGGGTACATAGTGCAATAAAAATATCATTTAAACTCATGTTATTTATTTACACACCCCACCTGAGTTGTAAAACATATCTAAAGATCATAGGTTCTAAGATTCTAGATTGTTTCCCCAACATCCAAGATGGTGGAAATTCCGATGGCTGGATACCCCCTATTCCCTTCTCACTAATCAATAGTTATAACCTAGGATTCATCAAGTGATATGTGTAATGATAGCCTTGGGTTTTATTAGGTAAGATGTTGTGTGATTATGTTTTGATTAGATGAGAAATTTGGCGGGGTTAATACATGGAAGGATATGGGAATGAGGTTGATATCCTTCACATCCAAGATATCGTACACCCCTCATAATGAGATAAGGTGAGATGTAATGGCCTTTGCTTCTTTGTCAGAGATGTGATGTGATATTACTTGATGAAATAATCAGATGATAGACCATGACAGTATGGTCTCATTATGAATACATATCAACCCAAAATAAGGATGACATATATGAGAAGTTATGTGAGGTTATATGTGTTAAAGGGTTGAGAGTAAATGACATTTAATGTTGGCGTGTGAGAGTAGAAAATCATAAGGGAATTCGAAATGAGTCCCCTTATTCTATAATGATATCGACATTATGTTACAATATTGGATGATATATTTGGTGAGCCAGACATTGTGATGCTGGGAATGGTTACATAAACTATATAAGTGCTTTCTGGTTATACTATTTTTTTCATTGGATATTTATCATTGTCCTCTAACTTGTGAACATGAGACATGAATTATATCCTTTTTTATTATACATTTTGTACTCACCCTACACCTATAATTTATGTTTACAGCATATAAGAGTTCATTAGAGGACTTATTGGATCTATACTAGAATTAGTTTGGGAGAGGTTGTTGGGTCGATGGTGAAGGTTATGTTTCTACACATATTGTATACATTTATTAAATCGGTTTATTTATTTTAATACATTGTTTTATTGTTTTTTTAGTTGTTTATAATAATCAAATTTCTCATTGTTGTTACTTATCATATCTCATAATATATTTTTCTTTATAGGGGTAATGCCTCCGATTTATGAGATTTTTATACCCTTTATTATTGTCTGAAGCCCACGGCCTTCAAAAATTAGGATATGGGGGTCATTATATCTCTCCATTAATTGATTTATATATTTGGGAGAGGTTCATGAAAGAGTTGTTTCAAGGGATAGGGTATAGATATTAGATAGAGTTTAGGGTTAAGAACTATTCAGTTTTCATGGGATGATAGGGAAATAGATCTAGTTGATCATGGTTCACGTCATATTTTATGTAAACTATATTTAAAAAACGTTTTTCAGATAACCATGATCTGTATAATCAACTGTAGGATTATTTATCATCCTTGTGAGATGTACCTATGTCTATATAAGTGTATAAGGGGAGGTACATGAATCCAGTTTATTTTTTCTTGATTCAATTAGGATGTAATGGGAAAATAATGTGAATTATATAATTATTTTTTATAAAAATTCAATATAATGGGATTAAGATGTTTTTATTTCATTTTATAATGTCTAATAGTTATCACACACTTGTATAATAGTCTATTAATACTCGATAGGATGATATGGTTCCTCATAGGTGGATCGACCCAACGGAATAAGATGAGACATGACATAGGTATTTTCATGCATTTTATCATTTGGGTTATGGACTTTATGAGGGGTAAATTACAATTCAAGAGATTAACGGCATATTTTAAGATATAAAGAAATATTTTATTTTGATTAAATAATTAGATGAGTTCCAGTATCCCATTATTGTTATTCCAATTCAAAGTGTTGTGTGTCACTACTGGACACTGTTTCTTGGTGACTATAAATGTGTATATGTGGGGTGGCATTGTTTTCAAAAGGATCACTTTTTTTAATTCCTATTATTTACAATGTTGGAAGCTAAGAGGCATGTGTTTTTTCCCACAAGTAAGGGATATTTAATGTTTAGAACCATAGGATCAAGTTCATGGACATCTTACACATTCCTCAATTTTTTTTCCAAATTATAATTCCCAAGAAATGACTCTTGACAATCCTCGTGAATGTAGTTAACATGTTTATACTCTGTATATATATTAAGGTATATTGTATGGATGTGGATATCAATTGGATGATTTCATTAGGAGGTGATCCTTGACAGTCGGTTTATAAGGGAGTATTGAGGAGCAAGGCTTAAGGTAGTGGCCCAGAAGTGATCAGGTAGTTAGGGATCTGATATGTGGGGAAATGACCACAACTAGTCTCCTTCCATCATTTTGGTATAGGTTTCTTCGGATAACATATATAGGGACTTCATTTTTTGGTTTAAATCATTAAAGTAAATGTGAAATACAATTCTTAGTGCCCCACTGCATATAGATTTTAGTACACGGGGAGTGTTCTGGCCCTATTTAGACCTAAACATCCATTTCCACTAAGGTATTTTTAGTTTTAGAAATCACCATCGGTTATTCATTATGTTAGATTAGATTGTGTTGTTAGAGGGAAACCATAAAAATGTTCCTATACATAGGATCCTTGGAAATAACATGGCATTAAGGGCCATCAAAAATGAGTGTGTGAATCTTGTCAAGGAAATATTCTTGTGTTAGAGGTAACAATAGTAGTAAATCATGGAGTTTTTTTAATTTAAGATCATTATATCATGTACTGTTGTTCTTTTTTGGTTTGATTTAAAAGCTTTAAAATCGTTATTTATCAATATTTTTTAAATTTTTTGAGATATTATTTCTAGATTCTACTAGTTTACCTTATGTTATCAACATTAGTTAGAGGTCATTAATCCTTGTTTTTTGTTTTCCGATGGTGTAAAATATCAATGGTGACGCCCTAACCCTTGGCCTATTTCATCTTACTTCAGAAAAATCCATATAATATTATATTTTTAACACGTTAGTTGTATTCCATCAGTGCAATGTTCAAATTTTTACATCAGAGTAGATTATTTTCTATAGTAGAGGGCTAATGAGTGGCATTTATTGGTGATTGAGGATTTCATATGGGTGGTATGAAAAAGGATACACTTTTATCTTATCTTGAGTAGCTTTCATGGGATTAATAGGTAGAAGATGATACTATGGATATAGAAAATATCCTATGCGTTATCTCATTAGAGGTAATGTAACATCACCCTTAACACGATATCAATTTTGGTATAGAGATTTAAGTGGGTGGTTCTTCGATTTGAATATATCTATTTTGAATGGTTTGTACATAGATATGAAATTTTAAGCCGAAATTAGATGATGTGATGAAAATGGGTTTCATCAAACCCAGTTTTACCCCATATGTTTCTCTAGTGTTTTTCTCCAAAATTGTGTACGGTAGTCTAAGGTTATGTATACACTAGTGGACGTTTAATCGGGTTATGGTCAAGAATGGTTACCCTATTCTAAGAATCAATGATCTATTAGAAAAGTTGAGAGGATTTTTTTGGTTCTCAAAGATAGATAAAATGTCTAAATATCATGATTTTAGGGTTAGTTATAACGATATCCCAAATAATATATTCAGGTTATGGTATGCGAACTTCTAGTTCAAGATTATGTCATTTCATGTTACAAATGTTCTAGTAATGTTCTTGGGGACAATGAACAATATGTCCCATGATTTTAATGTCTAGTTTTTCATCGTATTCATTATGGATGTCATGATCTATATGAGGCCACCTGAGAATCATTCAATGAACTTTATGTATATTTTTAATAAACTTTGACATTCCATGTATTGTCGACTATTTTCTCTGATAATTATTTTGGGAAAAGAGTGGTATATTTATGTGGAAATTTTGCTCCATAGTAGGGTCTGGTCAAGGACTTATATAATATTGGAAATGTTTATTTGTGGAAACTATGAATGTGTTTTGATTTCATAGTTTCCTTAATTTCTTAAAATATCCATTGCCAATTGAACCCGATTTCTCCCAAGTTACATCACCAGTATACATTTTTGGGGCCACATTGGATGTAGATGATTTTGAATGTAAGATGTTGTTTATTACATGATTGTTGTATTTCATTCAAAAATAATACATCAGTTCAGTTTGTGAAATCCTTTTTAAATATGACAATGCATTGATAATTTTAATTTCACAAATACCATATGTTAAATGGAGTACTTGTGATGCAAGAATTATGAATGAATGGGGGATAATTGGTGTGGCCTTTCATGTTGAAGTATGATTGGACAAAAATATATTGTTGAGTGATTGGGAAGTTTAAATCCATTTCTCAAAAAATCCGGCGATGCTGAAAATGATCAATAAATGGATAAAAACACTGATAAAGAAGTTCATAATGAAAGAACATGATTATAGATCAGTATGATTGGAGTTTTTGGAAGAATGTTTTTAATGTACAATTAATTCCCAGTGTTTACCAAATTTTTGGGCTTTAAATTCTAGAGTTTTTTTGTAAAAACAAGAATTTATAGGAAAAATAGTTCACACACAGTAATGGATAGTAATCAGAATGCCTAAGAGGTACTCAAAGCAGTGAAGGTAAATTGGAAAGGGAATATATTCTGCCTAACATCATTATATAGACCATGATGTGCAATACGTAGACCACAAAGGAGAAATCGTTCACGGGGGGATCACAGTTCACGAGAGGGTTTCAGTTTGTAGGTGGTCAAAAGTTCATGATAAAGTAAATCATTCGAGGAATGGATATAAGGCCCCAGCCTTAAACCTTACTTAATATTGAATTAAATGAGTAATTCACATTGAGGATTTTTTCTGGTTTATAGTTTTAGAGAATTAGGACATAACTATTACATCTCAAAAGATTACAAAGTAGTCGCTCCTACTAAATTTCCATAAAATAAAAACTATTTAAAAGAAACATGTATAGTTCCATGTTTTAGGTAGCATGAATTTCCCTTGATCCCATCCTTGGCCCTATTCCCCGTTAAGTCCTGTGAAAAATATTTCAAAAACTTGGGATGAGCATAAGAAGCTCAGTATGGGATACACAAATAATGAAAACTGTTAGTTTTTCAAAACAACAAGTAAACCATGAATACTTTATCAATGTAATACTTTTCACCTACATGAAGTAGTAAAAACTCTTCACTGAATAAAGTATCATTACTTACCTTTTTGTAACCAAAGGATTACCATAAAAATCCGTAAAAAGAACACATAACATATAAAAAGGTAACTTGGGACATAAACATACTTAATTGGAATAACCATACGGTCGACTCCCACACATATCACTTAATGGAATAGCCATACGACCAATTTCCATACATACTTAATGGAATAGTCATACGACCGACTTCCATGCCCAATGCATTGGAGGTTATAACGTAACCACCCGTCCTGGTATTCACGGCACCACCCGTCATATGGTTTAAAACGTAACCACCCGTTAAAATGTCCATGTACAAATATAAAATCATAAAACATTAAACCAATATAGAGGAATGATAACATTTCCACATTTCAATCACAATATATCATAAATATATTGACATAATAGAATCCTTTTTCAAAACCATTTTCAATACCAAAATACATAAAAGAGTATATGGTATTTATTTTATTCTAAAAACATTACGGCTTGTTGAGAAAGACAAAGACCAAATAATACTCGTGGCGGCGGAAAAAGGTCGTTGTCGCCGCATACATTAAAAAAACATTCCTTTTTGTCTTTTAGTAAAATGCTTCGTTGAAAAAGATTCCTTTTTGTATAAAAGTAAAAGTCAAAGGTGTTTATACACCGTATAAAAGAACATTGTGTATAAAATTAAATATGCCTCAATGAAAGGAGATTGAGACGAAGTCCCTTACCTCGGGTCCGACTTGACTTGATCGTTCTTTAAAGTCCTGAATAATAAACTTGAGTTAATTTCTACTTTATTGAGAACCTTTTTAGAGTTAATTATTCCTTTTATATCACTTATTTCCATGTTATAAACATTATGTAACTATTTAAGTTAATAATGTTTGTTTTGTCGATATTTGGTTCTTAAGTCGAAAGTGGACTTGTTACAATTACATGTTGTTCGTGTGGTCAAAGGTTCTTTATATCTAGAATGACATTCCTGATTTGGATATCTTATATATCATATATATCCAGCATATACATGTATTTATAATATTACATAATCATTTATAGGTAAGAAATGAAATGTACCGTTCATGGAGACGGTAAGCCGTACGTACGCATGAACGCTACTTTCATTTCTTTGTCATATTAATGGAATTAAAACTAAATGAGAGGTATGTATATTTTAATTCCAGAATTATATTCATCATTTATATATATCATTAATTATATATATCTATTTTATACATGTACTTTTAATAGTACATTACATTTGGGGATAAGAAATGAAATGCACCGTTCATGGAGACGGTAAGCCGTACGTACGCATGAACGCTACTTTCATTTCTATCTCATACATTAATGGAATGAAATAATAATTATATAGAGGTATATTATAATTCCAGTATAACATTATAAATAATAACTTTAAATCCATCCTTTACACATCCCACATATGGCATTAACGAATCAAATCACTTTGAGGGGGCGGTAGTCCGCACTTCCTAAAATGAAGATATCACGTATACCCATAATGGAAGCCATAAAGGTAAGACACAAATGAAAAATACAGAAGCATAAGTAAAAAATAAACATATTATATATCATATATAAAAATATTGACATCATAATGGCCACCTTTGAAGGTGTTAAATGAGTATTGAAAAAATCATCATTTCGGGAGGCACAATTTTTCCATCCACAGAAACCGTATGTTCTTTAACCATTTGATGTAGTTGTGTGAAAGTTTATCTCGAATAAATAATATAACAACATCCTAATATATTGAAGATACTGGTGTTTTTACAAAAGAAATTAATAAAAATAGTTTAGGGGGTTGGAGAAGCAAAATAAAACAAATGAACATGAGAGAATGAATTACCTTTAAAAGTGTACCTCCTTTTGATTTGAGACTAAAGGCTTCATTTGAAAGGATTCTGCCCAAATGGAATCCTCTAGGATGAGGAGAGGGATGTGGAGAGAGTAAATGGGCAGGGGTTGGCCGTGCCAAAGGCTTGAGAAGTGTGTGAAATGAGGTAGAGTTGGGGGCCTTTTATAAGAGGAGAGGAGGGGCACTTTTGGAAAGTAAAGAAATATTACTTTATTTGAAAATTTATTTCGGTTTTAAAAGGTCCCAAATTTATATAATTCGTGGATATGGTGATAAGGGTTCGAAATCCACCCATCCAATAAGTTTTGGACATGTGTAGTGCATAGATTTTACATTATCTTTCCATTTTATTTAAATCGTCAAATAATGATGTCATCGCTGCATCATTATTATGTCATAAATAATTTAATTTATTTAATGTCTAAAAATAATAATAAAAATACTATGATGTAGGAAATATTTGTATCTTTCCAATGACTCTTTATAATCAAAAATCTGATCTTTATAACCCCATGTAAAAATTGTTTTCGTAAAACTTATTATGTTTGTGTCATTTTTACTTTTACATTAAATAAAATGTTATTTATGTCATTTCCCAACCAAAGTGTCTCCATGGGGTCCCCAAGTTGACCCATGTATTTTCTTGGTCGGCCATGACACAACCAATGGTTTTAGGACATGTTTCAAGTTCATTTCATATTATTAAAACATTATTTTTACCTTGAACTACACTAATTTCCACAAATCGCGATTAAGAACTTAATAAGTTACTATTCACCAAAAAAATATTATAACCTCATTGAACCACATTTTACTTCTTAATGACAACCATGTATGTCGGATTTTTGAAATTCAAAACACAATGATGGAAAAAATTTCATTTAAACGGAAAATCAGTCTTTATAAGTACCACTTAGTGGTTTCACTATTCATTAAAAATTGAAGTTTTTCAGAAAATTACGAAAAATTCACCCTAAGCTATATTTGATATTACGAATTCAAAAATGAAGTCTATTTTTAAAAATTCAATATATATAATTCAGATTAATTAATTTAATAATTAATTCCCGCGGTCAAAGCAAATAGCGTGTTTTTATGAAACAATAAGTATCAAAAGATTGACACTAGTTTAAGTCTGATTTCAAAGTGAAATTAATTCCAAAGACTACTATTGGATTTAATGGTCAAAATATATTCTAATTTAACTTTAAAACCAATTCAAAAGATAATATAATCATATAAATAAATTAGATTAAAAAGGGGGTTTTAATTAAAATACAACATTTTACACTATTCATTGAAAAAAATGAACTTTATCGGAAAGATACCAAAAATTTACACAAAGTAAATTTTGATGTTCCAATTATAAAGAAGAGTTTTATTTGGTCCAAAATAATGTATAAGAAGGATCAAAACTATATTTAATGAAAATTCTCCATCAAAAGGTGATAAGTGAACCTTTAGTGAAAATTAGGGTATAAAAGACGAAAATTGAATTCTTTCCATATTTTAAGCCATTATCTTTTATTGGATAAATGTAAAAACATTTAAAAACATATATAATCATATTTTATTTATTTCTATCCATTCCCACCAATACAACAGCTACATGTTAACTACCATTTAAAATAATATTATTTTATTATTAGAGTGCAACGTAAGATTCCCAAGAAACTCGTTGTTGCGTGTTGGGTACGCCATCGAGCATAGCGTCCCCTTTAAAGTCATTTCAATATTTTATTCACAAATATGGATAAATATGGAATTTCATATTCTTTATTTACCTAGGTTGTTACATCCTTCCCCCCTTTTGGGAATTGCGTCCTCGCAATTTTTAAAATTGAGCTTGGAAACATCCTTGAACGTCCCACATCGGAACAAGAGTCGGTAAAACAATCACTTTAAAATAAAGGAAGATAAGTACAGAGGTCACCCGAGTTAACCCATACTAGGATTCCATGTAGGAAAACATGGACATGGAGGAGAAAACATAGGGTCATGTTCTGATGGAGAGTGATAGAAAACATGTTTAGGGGAAAGTTAACAATAAGAAAATCACAAAATTTTGATGGGTTAAACGGTGTTGGGTTCCCCAGTAGCAAAAGTTAATAGACAACATTTTTGTTTTAAGTTACTTTTTATTGAGGAATTTATTCATAAGGAAACATAATCACTTATCATGTTGACATTCAACTTTTACTAGATTCTTTAATCAAACTCATATTTTTTTTCCAAAAGACGAGTATTTAGGGAGACTTGTTCGCATTAAGAGTACTATAATCAACTTCTAGAGAATCACCTAACCCAAAAATAAGAACTACATACTTCCCATGTCTTTAGACTTTAACCAAAACCAAAACCCAAAAGATTAGTACAAGATCAGATATCCCAGAAAAGGGTAACCCATTAGAAAGAAAATCTATTCATAATCTCCAAAATTTGTCCAACAAAACCCAAAGTTCAACGAGGACCATTCGATCAACAATTTGTCCATAAAATTCCTCAAAGTAATCCAATCTAAGATTGAAACCCAAACATTTTAAGGATTTAGTCACATAGTCTTCCAAGTTAAATCGTAACATGTATCTCCAAACAACATCTGTTGCTCCTAAAGTCTCGTATTGAAAAGTAATTAACCTAATCACATATCCTCCATGATAGGTTAATCATTTTCATAAATAACCCAAAATAAAATTACTTTTAATTGATAAAATCATATAACTAGAAAAATCAGTCAAACTAACCAAGGACTTCACGTAGTCCAGTGGTAGGTGATAAATGCCAGTCGCACTTTGGTTGTGGGTTCGATTCCCGCAACTTTGTCCGACGCGATAGGTTGTCATACGGTCTGCATGTTTTTCTTTTTTCCAAAACTATATAAATCTTAAATCATTCCCCAAAAAGAGATAAAATCATCAAAAATGATCATAACATATTTTAACCTCAAGTTTATCCCATGCCTTTCATTTTCCAGCATATCATATAATAACCCATAATTACCTCAAATGTAAGGATCATATAAACCCAAATGGTTCTTTATAACTAAGTCCACAAAAGAAAAGATAACTATTCCATGAATAAAATTTTCCTATATTAAACATCAGGGTTACACATAATATAAAAAGTCTTCTAATGTAACCCCATCATCAAAAGAGACTTAATACTCTTAAGAATTTCACCATAACTCTTGAAGCCCTTATATGTTGACATCTTACTCATTCAACATTATTCATGATCCATTAACCATTCCTTTCTAACTTATTCCGAAATACCTCTTTCCTACAAACAAAATCATAAATCATATCCTAAGATTCCAAAATAGGAAAACAATAGTCATGGAATAATACATACCTTTGATTGGTCATTGTCAGTTTCTTCATCCTCAATCGGAATGGCATTAGGAATTGGTAAACAAGTATTTTTATGATCTTGGTGATCCCATTCACTAAACTTCTTAATGGGACATGTGTTTGCATAATGACCATGCACACCACATTTAAAACATTCAATTGATCCCTCAGAAAGAACTTCTTTCCCTTTCCTCGAGTCAACTGGATGCTTCCTTTTTCCATGGAAGGTTCTTTCATTATGACCTTCATTTCCACATCTATAGCATATTTCTGTTCCTTTGAAACATTTTCCTAGGTGTTTCTTTCCACATCTTTGACACATAGGTTTTTGAACACACTTACCTTTATGATTATTACCTGTACATCCGTAGGGATTTTTTTCTTGAAAATATGATTACTTGGAGAAATCTCCAAGGTTTAGGTGGTCAATCATGACACCAGATAGTTGGTTGAGGATAAACAGAAGAGTTCTCATTACAGCCCCCATATCATTCAGTTTCTCGCTCAGAAAACTGTCACAGTTTCCTTCACATCCACCGTTACCTTGGTGCCTTCTAGATCCAGCCGTTTACTAAAACCAAAAAGGGTCAGTGTGAGTATAACAAAAAAACCATCACGTACTAATGAGGAAGTTAAACACTAAGATATTCTTACTAATTCACATTATCTAAAACTAGGACTCTGTCTGAATTCCTAACCATTATGGTAATGTCACATATGCTTAAAGAATACCCTAACCTCTAAAGTTATCTAAACCGACCTCTGATACCAACTATAAGGCCCTAGCCTTAAACCTTACTTAATATTGAATTAAATGAGTAATTCACATTGAGGATCTTTTCAGGTTTAGAGTTTTAGAGAATTAGGACATAACTATTACATCTCAAAAGATTACAAAGTAGTCGCTTCTACTAAATTTCCATAAAATAAATACTCTTTAAAAGAATCATGTATAGTTCCATGTTTTAGGTAGCATGACATTCCCTTGATCCCATCCTTGACCCTATTCCACGCTAAGTCCTGTGAAAAATATTTCAAAAACTTGGGATGAGCATAAGAAGCTCATTAAGGGATACACAAATAATGAAAACTGTTAGTTTTTCAAAACAACAAGTAAACCATGAATACTTTATCAATGTAATTATTTTCACCTACATGAAGTAGTAAAAACTCTTCCCTGAATAAAGTATCATTACTTACCTTTTTGTAACCAAAGGATTACCATAAAAATCCATAAAAAGAACACATAACAAATATAAAGGTAACTTGGGACATAAACATACTTAAGTGGAATAACCATACGGTCGACTCCCACACATATCACTTAATGGAATAGCCATACGTCCAATTTCCATACATACATAGCGGAATAGCCATACGGCCGACTTCCATACCCAATGCATTGGAGTTTATAACGTAACCACCCATCCTGGTATTCACGGCACCACCCGTCATATGGTTTAAAACGTAACAACCCGTTAAAATGTCCAAGTACCAATATAAAATCATAAAACATAAAACCAATATAAAGGAATGATATCATTTCCACATTTCAATCACAATATATCATAAATATATTGACATAATAGAATCCTTTTTCAAAACAATTTTCAATACCAAAATAAATAAAAGAGTATATGGTATTTATTTTATTCTAAAAACATTACGGCTTTTTGAGAAAGCCAAAGACCAAATAATACTCGCGGCGGCGGAAAAAGTTCCTTGTCGCCGCGTACATTAAAAAACTTTCCTTTTTTTCTTTTAGTAAAATGCTTCGTTGAAAAAGATTCCTTTTTGTATAAAAGTAAAAGTCAAAGGTGTTTATACACCGTATAAAAGAAAGTTGTGTATAAAATTAATTATGCCTCAATGAAAAGAGATTGAGACGAAGTCCCTTACCTCGGGTCCGACTTGACTCGATCGTTCTTTAACATCCTGAATAATAATCTTGAGTTAATTTATACTTGATTAAGAACCTTTTTAGAGTTAATTATTCCTTTTATATCACTTATTTCCATGTTATAAACATTATGTAACTATTTAAGTTAATAATGTTTGTTTTGTCGATATTTGGTTCTTAAGTCGAAAGTGGACTTGTTACAATTACATGTTGTTCGTGTAGTCAAAGGTTCTTTATATCTAGAATGAAATTCCTGATTTGGATATAATATATATCATATATATCCAGCATATACATGTATTTATAATATTACATAATCATTTAGAGGTAAGAAATGAAATGCACCGTTCATGGAGACGGTAAGCCGTACGTACGCATGAACGCTACATTCATTTCTTTGTCATATTAATGGAATTAAAAATAAATGAGAGGTATGTATATTTTAATTCCATAATTATATTAATCATTTATATATATCATTAATTATATATATCCATTATATACATTTACTTTTAATAGTACATTACATTTGGGGATAAGAAATGAAATGCACCATTCATGGAGACGGTAAGCCGTACGTACGCATGAACGCTACTTTATTTCTATCTCATACATTAATGGAATGAAATAATAATTATATAGAGGTATATTATAATTCCAGTATAACATCATATATAATAACATTTAATCCATCCTTTACACGTCCCACATATGGCATTAACGAATCACATCACTTTGAGGGGGCGGTAGTCCGCATTTCCTAAAATGATGATATCGCGTGTACCCTCAATGGAAGCCATAAAGGTAAGACACAAATGAAAAATACATAAGCATAAGTAAAACATAAACATATTATATATCATATATAAAAATAGTGACATCATAATGGCCACATTTGAAGGTGTTAAATGAGTATTGAACCATCATCGTTTTAGGAGGCACAATTTTGCCATCCATGGAAACCGTATGTTCTTTAACCATTTAATGTAGTTGTGTTAGAGTGTAGCTCGAATAAATCATATAACAACATCCTAGTATATTGAAGATACTTTTTTTGTTACAAAAGAAATAAATAAAAAGTGTTTAGGGGGTTGGAGAAGCAAAATAAAACAAATGAACATGAGAGAATGAATTACCTTTAAAAGTGTAACTCCTTTTGATTTGAGCCTAAAGGCTTCCTTTGAAAGGATTCTGCCCAATGGGAATCCTCTAGGATTAGGAGAGGAATGTGGAGAGATTAAATGGGCAGTGGTTGGCCGAGCCAAAGGCTTGAAGAGTGTGTGAAATGAGGTAGAGGTGGGGGCCTTTTATAAAAGGAGAGGAGGGGCACTTTTGGAAAGTAAATAAATATTACTTTATTTAAAATTTGTTTCGGTTTTAAAAGGTCCCACATTGATATAATTCGTGGATAAGGTGATAAGGGTTCGAAATACACACATACAATAAGTTTTGGACATGTGTAGTTCATATAATTTACATTATCTTTCCATTTTATTTAAATCGTCAAATAATGATGTCATCGCTGCATCATTATTATGTCATAAATAATTTAATTTATATAATGTCTAAAAATAATAAAAAATATACTATGATGTAGGAAATCATTTTATCATTCCAATGACTATTTATAATAAAAAATCTGATCTTTATAACCCCATGTAAAAATTCTTTTTGTAAAACATATTATGTTTGTGTCATTTTTACTTTTACATTAAATAAAAAGTTATTTATGTCATTTCCCAACCAAAGTGTCTCCATGGGGTCCCCAAGTTGACCCATGGCTTGTCTTGGTCGGACATGACATAACCAATGAGGGTAGGATATGTTTCATGTTCATTTCTTATTATTAAAACATTATTTTTACCTTAAACTACACTAATTTCCACTAATCGCGATTAAGAACTTAATAAGTTACTATTCACCAAAAAATATTATAACCTCATTGAACCACATTTTAATTCTTAATTACAACCATGTATGTCGGATTTTTGAAATTCAAAACACAATGATGGCAAAATTTCATTTAAACGGAAAATCAGTCTTTATAAGTACCACTTAGTGTTTTCACTATTCATTAAAAATTGAAGTTTTTCAGAAAATTACCAAAAATTCACCCTAAGCTATATTTGATATTACGAATTCAAAAATGAAGTCTATTTTACAAAATTCAATACATATAAGTCAGATTAATTAATTTAATAATTAATTCCCGCTGTCAAAGCAAATAGCGTGTTTTTATGGAACAATAAGTATCAAAAGATTGACAATAGTTTAAGTCTGATTTCAAAGTGAAATTAATTCCAAAGACTACTATTGGATTTAATGGTAAAAATATATTCTAATTTAACATTAAAACCAATTCAAAATATAATCTAATCATATAAATAAATTAGATTAAAATGGGGGTTTTAATTAAAATACAACATTTTACACTATTAATTGAAAAAAAATGAACTTTATCGGAAAGATACCAAAAATTTACACAAAGTAAATTTTGATGTTCCAATTCTAAAGAAGAGTTTTATTTGGTCCATAATAATGTATAAGAGTGATCAAAACTATATTTAATGACAATTCACCATCAAAAGGTGATAAGTGAACCTTTAGTGAAAATTAGGGTATAAAAGCCGAAAATTGGATTCTTTCCGTATTTTAAGCAATTATCTTTTATTGGATAAATGTAAAAACATTTAAAAACATATATATTCATATTTTATTTATTTATATCCATTCCCGCCAATACAATGGCTACATGTTAACTACCATTTAAAATAATATTATTTTATTATTAGAGTGCAACGTAAGATTCCCAAGAAACTCGTTGTTGCGTGTTGGGTACGCCATCGAGCATAGCATCCCCTTTAAAGTCATTTCAATATTTTATTCACAAATATAGATAAATATGAAATTTCATATTCTTTATTTACCTGGGGTGTTACAATGGAGGTGGTGATTTAGTACAACGTGATAGAAGAAAGGTGGTACACAGACCACATAGTAAAAATGGTTTACAGGATGTGCACTGTAGGTGGTGAAGGATGTGTCACATTGAAAATTTGGTTAATGAAAATTAGTGAAATTTATTGATTTATTTTCTTATATAATGGACCATAATCCCATTATTAAGAGAGAGTGGTTTTGATAAGACCACATCATCACTTTGAGTAATAAATTTTCTAAGTCTTGAATAGTTCATGAGGGAGAATTTTGTGAAGATAATTAGTTAGCATAGGAATGATTATGTAATGAAAATTTTTTTCCATGGAAGAAGAAATGGTTTATGGGATAGGAATAAGTAGTTCATAAAGTTGTAATGTGAAGACAGCAGGTTTTAGTGTTATTAAGAAGTGGTACACTGAGGCATTTCATAGAGGTGGTACATAGAAGGGGTATGCATAGAGTTGATAGTTCTCATAGTGGATATAGGTTATAGAATTAGAGCATTTCCATGATGAAATTATGATATATGTTTCAACATAGTTCATAGAGGATACAAGTAGTACATAGATGAATTAGAACACTTTTTGAAAGACTAAATGAATTTCCTATGATCTTCTGGGTAGTAATGTGAATAATTGGTTTAAAATATCATATTTTTGAATGCTGATCAAGAAACACCATAACATTGAATTACATCATTTTTCTCTAGGAGAAGAACATACACTTTTGGGTTGTTTTTGAAGTGCTACACAAGTGTAAGGGAACAACCTATTCATTATATTCCACAACAATGTATTTTTTCTATTGGACTGTGTTGTATTGGATTGTTTCAAAACCGTACAAAGGATGTAGCTACTCCTGTTTAGTAGTGAACCATGTAAATTTATTTCTTTATGTGGATGTGTGTTAAAATTATTTTCAATTGGTAACGAACTACTTAATTGGAAGCGAAGGTTGTTTCAAATGCATGGAAACATAAAAAAAGATATCATTGTTTCACCCCCTCTACATCTGAATGATACTTGAATCCTAACTAAGAAACATTAATTGGTATCAAATCCAGGTTCGATACCATTATTCATTACTGATGTTTTCAAGAGATGTTTTTATGGAGATTCTAAATTTCCCAAATAATAATTGAAATATGATATTTTATATAATTAATTATCATATCTAGAAATATAGAATGATCCCTTACCTTATGTACCTTATGTATGATGGTATTGAAGCTACAAAAATAATATCTTCTTATATAGATATCATAGTTTCTCTTTACCTATAAATCGGTTATATCTGGTGAATGATGGCGAATTACTCTCATCACGTTCAAAAAGTGAGTCTGTAAGAGTAAATTTTTTTCCATAGCTAATGGTATCTGGAATAAGCTAAACACATCTATGATGTATATACATAAATAAAGAAGAAAAAACTAAAAATATGGAGGTTTAAGATTCATTAATTGAATGTGGGTGAGTTTGAATCTATTAGGGAATTCTCTTTAATTGTAAATTACATAGTTTTCACAATCACATGTCTTAGTGAAATGTTATAGAATTATCCATTTGTTGATAAGACCTTAGGAATTTTTCATGACAATTTTGGTGGTAAATTTTATTCTTCGGAAGAAAAATTCCTTGAAACTCTATCTCTGGATGATTTTTATAGTAATCTAATCAATTATGAAATGGTAAGGGATAAGATTATGAAGATAAAAAAAATTGGATAGGTAAATGGATTTCCAAGCCTCCAAGAAATAAATTTCAATGAAGGATATTTAGTAAGATGGTGTTGCTAACACTGAATCTAAAAATTAGGTATGTATAAATGATGATGAAATTTTATCCTTATTTTTTAAAAATCTGAGAATATGTATAGGTAAATTAAAAGGGAAATATGCTATGAAATTTTCTTAATGTGGAGTGATTGGGAACACTGCGCAAAATTTTCCTCAATTAAAGAATAAAAAAGAGAGTGATGAATATTAAAGAAGATAGAGAAGGACATGGAATATATACAGTGATGAAGATAAATATTTTTCAAGTGGAAAGTATAAAATGTTCATCAAATAGAAAAGAAGAATATTTTTTTTGTAAACATAATGAAAAAGATGATATTGATGTTGAATTGGAAAAATCATTTGTTGAAAAATATATAGAGAATAACTCTATATTAGTAGTGAATAATGATGAATTCATGAGTAGTAGTTCTCAATATGGAGAAGAAACTTGACATGAATCAAATCTAAAAGATGAGTTGTAAGAATTCTAGAGAAAGAACAGAAGGATTGATAAGGAAAAATGATGTTGATAAATAAAAATTCCACAATCAAAATCACATTGGATTTCTTGATGAGTACATAAAGATAGTAAAAGAGATCAATGATTTGAAGAATTATATTGAGAATGAAAATAATATCAATGAACATATAGAAGTTTATATGGAGTAAAAATAAGAGGAGTTAAAACATGTTAAACAAAAAATTTCTAAACATGAAAAGAGGTATATTTTTTTCAAAAACTCTATCATATAATTTTTGGATTTTTTTTATAAATATGATCCTAATAATGATTAAAAAATTACCTTTAATGGTTGAGGAGAATTTTGGATTTGGTTCTATGAAGAAGAGATATAAAAATGTTTTGTATGTTGAAAATGATAACAATTCTGAAAAATTCTAAATATCTAAAAATACTGAGTCTGGAAAAATTCATATTATATCTAGTTATGATAAGTAATGAAATATGTTTGAGTCGAAGAAGATAGTTTCATTTTAAAATAGGAAGGTTGATGGTCAACAATGTTTTATTAGGAAGGTTGTTGAGATACATATTCATAACACTGGCCAATCTGAATATTTCAGAGGAAATTAATCATTCTATGGATACTGTTTGTATTTTTGTAGATTTTAACATACATAAAATATGATTTGGGTGTAGAACCTGAGTCATCCCACGTCGAATGCGGGGAATCATATTCAATAGGCCAGCATCTGAGGATTTCCTCGGCTTCCGATGTTTAACACAGGATATGCAGCATGTTTAATGTCTTGCGAAGACGGTTACGCCAAAGGCGTGACTTCTGAGGTCTTCCATAGGAATCTCATGATTATCATGAGGTAGACCACGAGTTTAACTTCTTGCGGAGATTATTTTAGGGTGAACAAAACGTCCCATAGAGACAGATCAGATTGGTGCATCTCAAGGAGGGAACACCTATAAGATGGATGGATTAGAACGACTAATGAGGATGGATCCGAGGCGGTGTGCCCCGTGATGGGGATATGTCATGCCGTAATGGTTGATCTAAACACCACTAAGGGCAGATTAGGGAGAGTGCACCCCAAGATGGGGGACACCAAGGTTTACCATTTGCTGGGATTGAACCTCCTGGAGGTTTCCTACATATCCCGTATAGACAACAGGGATCAAAACCCATATAGTTCAAAGGGTTGATGAATCGAGGTGTACATAGAGGAAAACGACCCAGAGACATGTTGGGGCTTATGAGTGGATAGCAGCCTAGGTACTGCTTGGAGCAGCAAGGACGGTGGATGGCATGATCCCACCGGGATGTGGCGGCATGGGTAAGAATCAAAATGGGTGAATGAAGTGGTGGGGGAATGAAATGTGACCATAAAAAGGGTGAAAGTGAAGGTGGGATTGAGGCTCAAAGAGAACTCCTACGTATCACCGTGGTAGGGAATCAAACTCCGCGTTGTTCGGGATGGTGCCGGAGAACCGACCTGAAGGTGGTCTCTGGTCTGATGGGTATCGTCAGTGAACTGACGTGAATGTGTACCTTGGTCCAATGAGTATCTTTAACGAACCAACATTATGGTGGACCTCGGTATGATGGGTATCGTTAGCGAACCTACATGAAGGTAGACCATGGTTTGATGGGTATCGTCAGCGAACCGACATGAAGGTGGACCTTGGTCGGATGGGTATCATTAGCGAACTGACGTGAAAGTGGACCATGGTCTGATGGGTATCGTCAGTGAACCGACGAGAAGGTGGACCTTGGTCTGATGGGTATCGTTAGCGAACCGACGTGTAGGTGGACCCGTGGGTCCACTGGTGGTGGTCTTGAACCTCGTGAGGCTTCCTGCGTAACATGCTTTGACATGGATCAAATACCACGTAGTTCAAAATGGTGTGTCGGCAAACTGACATAATGATGAACCCGTGGGTCCACTGGTGGTGGGATTGAACCTCGTGAGGCTTCCTACATACCATGCCTTGACATGGATCAAAGTCCTCATAGTTCGGGATGGTGACAACGGCTTACCATCAGACTAGAATGCATTTTAACGTCATGTGAGACAAGGGTGGAACCTCACGTGAATAAACAATGGGCGGTGGGCTTGAACCTCATGGGGGTGTCCTATGTACCATGCCTTGACATTGATCAAAGAACTCGTAGTTCAAAATGGTGTGTCGGAGAACCGAAAAGAATGAGGACCTTGGCCCAGATGGTGTGGGGATTACACTCTAGGCTGCCCAAGTGTTGGTGAACCGAGTTGAAAGGGGTCGGAGTAACCAATGGGTGGTGGGATTGAACCTCAGGAAGGCTTCCTACGCACCATGCCTTGACATGGATCAATGTCCACGTAGTTCATGACGGGGAATCGTCAAACTGACACGAATATGAATCGTGGTTGGATGGGTGATGGGCTTGAACCTCATCAGGTTTCTTACGTACCATGCCTTGAAATGGATCATAGTACTCATAGTTTGTATAGTCACAACGGCTTACCATTGTACTGGAATGTAGTTTAACATCATGAGGAACGAGGGTGTACAGTTTAACGTCATGCTGGATTTGGGCATAGAGTTTAACGTAATGATGTATGAGGGATAAAATTTAACGTCATGCTGGATGTGGTCATACAGTTTAATGTCATGCTCGACGAGGTAATTTCCATGGTCGATGCTTACTCTAAGATGACATGAGTCATGCTCGGTGTGAGAAATAATAGGCAACAGAGACCTGATGATCACGTCGCGAAGGGTGCGTCCGTGAGAAGAAAAGAGGGGCTTACGGGTTAGGCGGCCCATGGTGCTGGGACTTACACTAGAATGGAGGACCAAAGTACGGAAAAGCGCAGCGGGAGAAGGATGATGATAGTTTTGGGGTTCAGCCTTGAATAGGCTTCCTATATATCCTTGTGGCAGGGAATCAAAGTCCATGTAGTTCATCGGATGACGGCTTACAACCGATTGGGGGTTTCAACGGCTTACCGCTGGATTGAGACACAATGGTTTACCGCTGGATTGGGTCACAACGACTTACCAATGGATTGGGTCACAACGTCTTACCTCTGGATTCGGTCACAACGGCTTACCGCTGGATTGCGTCACAACGGCTTACCGCTGGATTGGGTCACAACAGATTAGCACTGGATTCGGTCACAACGGCTAACCACTGGATTGGGTCACAACAGCTTACCTCTGGATTGGGTCACAACAGTTTACCGTTGTATTCAGTCACAACGGCTTACTGCTGGATTGGGTAACAACGGATTACCGCTGGATAAGGACATTAGCAACTTACTGTCGAATAAGATCACAGTAGATTACCGCGACATGATATCACAATAGTGGATGGGGCTTACGCAAGGATGTTGCCTGGGTGACGCTATGGGGCGACAATGGTGAATGGGGCTTACACTAGGAAGCTGGTCGGGTGCCGCTATGGAGCGGCAATGGTGAATGGGGTTTATGCAAGGATGATTCCTGGGTAACGCTATGGAGTGGCACTAGTGAATGGGGCTTACTCTAAGAATATGTCCGGGTGCTGCTATGGAGCGGTACTGGTGAATGGGGCTTATGTAAGGAACCTGCATGGGTGCCACTATGGAGCTGCACTGGTGAATGGGGCTTACGCTAGGAAGCTTCACGGGTGCCACTATGGAGCGGCACTGGTGAATGGGGCTTACGCAAGGATGTTTCATGGGTGCCGCCATAGAACGACACTGGTGAATGGGGCTTACGAAAGGAAGATGCCCGGGTGCCGCTATGGAGCGGCACTGGTGAATGGGGCTTACACAAGGAAGCTTCTCTGGTGTCGGTATAGAGTGAAATGGTGAATGGGGCTTACGCAAGGATGCTGCCTGGGTGCGCCAATGGAGCGGCACTAGTGAATGGGGCTTACTCTAGAAAGCTGCCCGGGTGCAGCTATGAAGTGGCAATCGTGAATGGGGCTTACGTAAGGATGTTGTCTGGGTGCCGCTATGGAGCGGGACTAGTGATTGGGGCTTACAATAGGAATTTTCCTGGCTGCCACTATGGAGAGGCACTCGTGAATGGGGCATACGCAAGGATGCTGCCCGGGTGCCGCTATGGAGCGGCACTGGTGAACGGGTTTTACGCTCAGAAGCTTCCCGGGTGCCGCTATGGAGCGACACTGGTGAATGGGTATTATGCATGGAAGCTTCCCGGGTGCTACTATGGAGCGACACTGGTGAATGGGGATTATGCAAGGAATCTACCCGAGTGCCGCTATGGAGCGGCACTGGTGAACGGGGCTTACACTAGGAAGCTGCCCGGGTGCTGCTATAGAGCGGCACTGGTGAATGGGGATTACGCCAGGATGTTGTCTGGGTGCCGCTATGGAGCGGCAATGGTGAATGGGGCTTACGCTTGGAAGCTGCCTGGGTGCCGCTATGGAGCATCACTGGTGAATAGGGCTTACGCAAGGAAGCTGCCTATGATGTCTTCCTCGTGTCTGGCCATGAGGGCATCCCAACCCACTAGTGAATTAAGGCCCCTGCCTGTGCACTGGTGCACAAGAGGGATAATACCAAGGGGTGTTGGAATTATGCTACTGTAATCATGGCATTGGGAATCTCATGCTTGGTGCATAAGGCATCTCTTGTTTGGAACAAGTGGCAACCTATGTTTGGAACATAGGGAGATCACTATAGTTTATATCTATGTTGATATGACTGTTGGCCTCTCAGGCTTGGTTCATAAGGCATATCTTGTTTGGATTAAGAGGAATCCTATGTTTGGAACATAGGGAGATCACTACAGTTTATAGTCATGTGGATTGGAATATTGGTATCTCATGCTTGGAGGATAACAAAATCACTTTTTTGGAGTAAGAGGCATCCTATGTTTGGAACATAGTGAGATCACTGTAGTTTATAGTAATGTAGATTGGACTATTGTCATCTCATGCTTGGAGTGTAAGACATCTCATGTTTGGAGTAAGAGGTATCCTATGTTTGGAACATAGGGAGATCACTAAAGTTTATAGTCATGTAGATAGGACTTTTGGCATCTCATGCTTGCAGCATGATGCATCTCTTATTTGGGGAAAGAGGTATCATATATTTTTTATACAGGGATCACTATAGTTTATAGTGATTTAGAGAGGACTAGTGGCATAAGGTGCCTGGGAATGGATGGTGTTGGGTCTTTCGCAAGGGCGGACCTTTCGGGTTCGACCTAGTATAGGAGCAAAGTGATTGGGTTTGGTGGAGTTTCCCGAGAAATGGTTCGACTCATGGTACTCGCGGAGCAGAGGGGTCTTGCGGAGCAAAGGGGTCTCGCGGAGCAGCATCACGGAGCGTTGGCTCGCGGAGCATGACTCGTGGAGCATGCGCCTCTTGTGGAGCAAGGGTGTCTTGCAGAGTACTCATAGAGGATCATCCCGTAGCATTGGCTCACGGAGCATGGACTTGCCGAGAATTGGCTCACGGAGCAGCAACGTGAAGGAGGTTGCTCACGTAGCATGGCCTCATGGATCCGTATAGCAGAGCTCCGTGGACTGGCAGATCGGCCGCCCAAGGGGTGAAGTGGCCGTCTGAGGTGTGAAGTGGCCTTCCGTCGAATGGGGGTGAGATGGGTATTTATAGGCAGGGGCGCCACGAAACAGAGCTCATGCGGCGTGAAGGGGACTTTGGTGCTTCGCGGTGGGTCGCGAACGTCAACCGGGTGCGCGGAGAGTTACAGCCTCCTCTACTTCGCGGCGGGTTCACGAACGTCAGGGAGTTCACAGAGATTTACCTCCTCCTATGCTTCACGGTGGAAATTCACGGCATGTCGGGAATGTCAGAGGGGTTCGCGGAGCATCTCTCCTCATTACATCGTAGCGGTGCTCCGTGCTCACCGAGGGACTTCGCGAATGGGCTTCGTGAACCAGTTTTACAGCCCAACATCAAATGTCCATATCTTCTAATCCGTAACTCCATTCGGGCCCTGCGACATACCAAATCGATGCTTGAGAAATTTTCTTTGATCTTAGTTTATGTATATAATAATCTAAAAAATTTTGGGATCGTGTTTTCTGGGGTCAACAAATGCCACCCCTAAGAATGGGGTCCAACGAGGAAAAGGAGGGCGAGGCGGACCACGTTCTGAGGAAAAGAATTGGGAAAACATGTTCATTGGGGTCCATTGTATCTCGATCATATTGAGGAGACATTCAACTAAATCTCTAAGCCGGCTTGAGCCATGTTCGGTGTGGGAAACATGAGATAATAGGAGATTTTTTACGAGAGTGTTAAACAACAGAAGGTGTGCATGGGACATCGATCACCATATGGGAGAGTCCAAAAAGAGAGAGGGCTCACGGCTGGAGATCATGGCTCTATGGACAGCCGACCTACTTCTCCCACTGTGCTCTAGTGCACGAGCGGGGTAATGCCAGGGGTGTTAGAATCAATCTGAACAGAGAGAAGTTGGAGGTGTGAATCACGATACCCAGTATCTGGAACACTATGTGGGTGGCGTGACAATGGTGGATAGCTATTGACCGTGGAAGAAAAGAAGCATTTATATTTCATTAGCCTGAAATGGTGACAACAAATGACGGCTGACCATTGACCATGTTCACAACATGGGGCCTAACTCAAATATCTTCGATCAGTCATCTAGGACATTGGCCTAGGACAAAAGACAGACCATAGGTCGATCATCCATACTATTAGGGGGTCCCTCTAAACATGACCAGTCTTCCGGAACATTGGCCCAGGATAGCAGGCAGACCATAGGTCAGGCATCCATACTGTTAGGGGGTTCCACCAGACATGAAAGAGGACAAGAGTCTGAATAAGGGGCATGTGAAGCATGGTATATGGAGTGATGGTTTGTTCAAACAGAATCCAACACTTATGAAATTATGCCACCGTGGTGGGAGTATGCCATATGGGCGCATAGGTTTGATCATGGATCATTCTTTCTTTCAAACAGGTCCTCTCTGGTGAGGGGGTATGACACTTCCCAATGTCCTCTTGGGGCATCCTGAACATGTTCATTGAAGATTTATAGTTGCATGTTTCCCTACAAGGGGTCCGTCTAGGGGGTCGGAAAGGGGAAGAACATGTTTTATAACTCCTGGGGTTGGACCCTAAGCAAAATACATGGGTGTCACTACGTATCCCATGAGATTGAGAATCAATCCACACGCAGTTCTGGAAGTATATTGCAGTCATAGACCAAAACTGACAGGTGAAATTCTCTCTAGTGCATCCCATGATTAATATGGGGCATCCTGGACTTGTTCAGGGTAGAACTGTAGTTTTGTGTCATGCGTTGAGGACATGTGGACTCTCCTAGTTTAACGTCATACGATAGGATGTAGAGTGAATGGGAAGAGACCTGGGAGCATATGGTGTGGATGTTATGAAACCGACGAGAATGAGGACGTGAAGTCCAAATCACACCACATACCCCTGGAGGAAACTCTTCAGGATGAGGGACCAAGAGTGAGAATTAGGTTGGGCCCAAAGAAAAGTGTTCAGATGTTCCTACGTCCCACATGAAGATGGGAATCAAGCTATACGTAGTTTTGAGGGGACGATGAGATGCCTGGTCGTGTTGGTACACATCCTGCCAAAACTACTAATCCCATGTGAGTCGTGCTCGATGTGGGAAACAAGAAGTAGTGGTGGGAATTTCCTGACACAGAAAGGGGATGTTTAGGGAGAAGGGATGCTCAGACAATATCGGCCCCATGATACTAACATGACCATGTGGCGCATCAAGATGTGTGAAGAGATAAAGCCGAGTATGTTGGAATTCCACTTGAACATGAGGAAGTGGACGTGTGTAAATCATGACGCTCGAGATTTAGATCATAATGACGGCAGAGTGACGGTAGAGGATAACCGATAACCATGCAGAAAACGCAGCATCCATACCACGTTAGCCTAGAATGTGTACAGACAAGTGAGGGTCGACCGTCGACCATGTTTGAAACACGGGACCATGTCGCAAATGTCATAAAAAAATCCTTAGGGATGTTGGACCAAAACGATCAAAGGACCCTTAGGTCCAGAATCCATGGAGAGCCCTTAAGCCTAGAATACATGACGTCTGAGGGTCTTTTCAGATGTGGATGATGATCGGGATCCAAATAGCGAGCTCACGAAGCTTGGTCATGGGACAAGGGGATTGTCCCCATGAAATTCCACACTTCAAGATCTTTGTCAAAACGCATCTGAATAAGACAACGTGACGTATTATATAGACGGAGCAGAGTCTTTTCCCATAGGTAGATCTTAGATTAGGGTCATAGAATTTGGACCATTGGTGGGAGGAAGCACAGGAGGCACATGACAGGTATTTACAAACACCCGACCTGTATGGGATCTTGGGGTGTGTGAGGGCATAATCCTATACCACACCGCAAAACCCCCCTTTAGAGAGGTTTTAGGTCAAGGGACCCAAAACGAAAGTTTAGCTGGGCCTGAAGAAAAGTTCAAAGGCGTTCCAACGTACCCCATGGGGATGGGGATCAAGCTGCATGTAGTTCTGGAGAGATCATAGTTTATGGCCTTAGAGCTCAGACCGTGGGAGCCCCGAATAATGTCGTATTTCAGATTTTTTCCCCCTGATATACAAAGTTGCACTGAGGGGTAGCGCCCAGAGCATCGAGATTCCACCTGGACACGATGGGGTGGAACATAATGTGAATCATGTAATGAATATTCCAGGCTGGGAAGGGCTGCCGTGACGATAGATTATTACATTTGATCATGTTTGCAACACAGCATCCTATCACATTAGCATTAAATGGGGACTAACAAATGTGCATTGACCGCTGACCATGTTCGAAACACGGGATTTGTATCGATTTGTTTTCTGAAACCCTCGGGGGCATTGGCCCGTAACGGTAGGAGAGCCATTAGGCGTAGTATCCAGGCTGTTCTTCGGGGTCCCTCCAGGTGTGAAAGATGATGGAAGCCCGAAGGGATGGGGACACGAATCTTGACATGTGTATGGAACATGAACATGTTGAATCTGACACTCTTGGTCTTGGATTAGAGTACTCATAACACATGGGCGAACCACTGCAAGGGGTCTAGAGACTCAACTTGAGGGCGATCGAGGGATAGCGGATTCCCAGGAAAAGGGGGCATAGTACCAAAAACCCTGTATCATTCCTATATATCCCTCCCATCGAGAGGGACATTCCAAGGGGCCTTATTGACCGGGAGATTGGGATATCTCTAAAAAGTGGGGTCGGACCTAAAGTCTAGACATTCTGGTGGTCCTACGTATCCCATAAAGATGGGAATCAAGCCATACATAGTTCTTGAATGTGCCTTTTAATGTCATGCAGAACAGGATATAGGAGGGATAATTCTGAGAACTGGGTGTGCATGGTGCGGCTGTTGCAAACCCAACGTGAATGAGGAACTGATCCCACATCACACCACGTAGTCCCGTAGTCATGGTCCCGAAGGTATGATGATGAACATAAGCTGGAACCAAAGAAATACGGTTTGTGCATTCCTATGTATCCCATGAGGATGGGAATCAAGCCAGACATAGTTCTTAGGGGATCTTAGTTTATGGTATTAGAGCTCAGACCGGGGGTGGATGACAACTTTCCATGTAAGCGCAAACCGTGACCTGATCCCTAAGTCCACATGAGTTAAACTCGGTGTTGTAAACAAGGGGGATTATCCATATCGTAATACCCGAAACATCCATCACCTTTGACCTGGCTTTGTTCGCCTAACGCGCAGATGTGCGATGGTGAATAGTATCAACAGTTTAAAAACTCTACTTGGACATGATGAGAATGGAGAAGGACATTAATCGTGTAATTGACATTTTGGGCTTAATGGGGTTGGCGTGGTGATGGAGGATAACTGTTAACCGTGGTGGAAAAACTGTCTCCAAATTACATAAGCCAGAGTTGGGAACAACAAACGAGCATCGACCGCTGACCTTATTTGCAATGCGGGATTTTTATCGATTTGTTGTTCGAAAGCCTCGGGGGCATTGGCCTGCAACGGTAGGATATCCCTTGGGTGTTGTATCCAGTCCATTCTTGGGGGTCCCTCCAGGTGTGAAAGATGAGGAAAGCCCAAATGAATAGAAACACGAAGCCTGAAAAGCGGGTGTGAATGTGCCTAAGTAGAATTCGATATTCTAGTTAACTTAAACCAGAGTACCCTCAGGCATATCGGTGAACCGCCAAAAGGGGTTAGCAAAGTGGATCATCATAGGTAGGCCATGGGGCCAAGGTGGTATGGAGATTTTCGGAAAATGGGGTTGGACCCGATGCTTGGACATTTGGGTGGTACTACGTATCCCATAAGGATGGGAATCAAGCCACACATAGTTCTAAAAGATACCCAGGGGAAGAATACCTTAAAAAGGATGTGTACGGCGTGGTGACTAACCCGACATGAATGGGGACGTATTCCCGCACCACATTTCATAGTCTTGTAAGAAAGAACCTGGGCCAAGGGTCCCAAAAAGGCCAATGAGCCTGATAGTTGGGTTCTGGTCAAGAAAACCTATCCTACTCGCAGTTTAACGTCTTACAGTGAGGACGATGGTCAGGGAATATGAGTCCCTGGTCGGAGGAGGTGTATGGTACGATGAAAAAAATGACATGAATGTGGGAATAATCCCACATTATATCATGCTGGACGAGGGCATACAGTTTAACGTCATACTGTATGAGGGCATACAGTTTAACGCCATGCTAGATGAGGGCATTTCCATGGTCGATGCTTATTCTAAGCCCATATGAGTCATGTTTGGTGTGAGAAACAGGAGGCACTAGAGACCTGATGATCACGTCGTGAAGGGAGCATCTGTGAGAAGCAAAGAGGGGCTTACGCGTTAGGCGGCCCATGGTTATGGGATTTAATCCTGGATGGAGGACCGAAGTGCGGAAAAGTTCAGTGGGGGAAGGATGAAGATAGTTTCATGCTTTAGCCTTGATGAGGCTTTCTACAGATCCCCGTGGTAGGGAATCAATGTCCACATAGTTCTTCTGATGACGGCATACCACCGATTGGGGGTCTCAATGGTTTAACACTGGATTGGGTCACAACGACTTACTGCGGGATTGGGTCACAACGGCTTACCAATAGATTGGGTCACAATGGCTTACCGCTGGATTGGGTTACAACGGCTTACCGCTGGATAAGGACGTCAACAGGTTACCGCTGAATAGTAACAAAACGGCTTACCACTGGATGATATCACAATAGTGGATGAGGATTATGCAAGGATGCTTCCCGGGTGCCTCTATGGGGCGACACAGGTGAATGGGGAATACACTAGGAAGCTGCCTGGGTTCTGCTATGGAGCGAAAATGGTGAATGGGGCTTACACAAGGATGCTACCTGGGTTCCGCTATGGAGCGGCACTGAAGAATGGGTCTTACACAAGGAAGCTTCCCGTGTGCCGTTATGGAGTGGCACTGGTGAATGGGGATTACGCTAGGAGGATTCCCAGGTGCCGATATGGAGCAACACTTCTGAATGGGGATTACACATGGACGTTTCCAGGGTGCTGCTATAGAGCGTCACTGGTGAATGGGGCTTACGCTAGGAAGCATCCCAGGTGCCGTTATGGAGAGGCACTGGTGAATGGGGTTTACGCAAGCAAGCTCCCTGAGTGTCGCTATGGAGCAGTACTGGTGAATGGGGATTACACTAGGAAGCTTCCCATGATATCTTCCTCATTTCTAGCCACGAGGGCATCCCAAACCACTAGTGAATTGAGGCCCTCACCGATGCACTGGTGCAAAATATTGATAATGCCAAGGGGAATTGTAATTATGCCACTGTAATCATTGTATTAGGCGTCTCATGCTTGGTGCATAAGGCATCTCTTGTTTGGAACAAGAGGAAACCTATGTTAGGAACATAGGGAGATCACTATAGTTTCTAGTCATGTAGATAAGACTGTTGGAATCTCATGCTTGGAGAATAAGGCATCTCTTGTTTAGAGTAAGAGGCATCCTATGATTGGAACATAGGGAGATCACTGAAGTTTACAGCCAGGTAGATAGGACTGTTGGGATCTCATTCTTAGAGCATAAGGTATCTCTTTTATGGATTAAGAGGCATCCTATATTTGGAACATAGGGATAACTACAGTTTGTAGTCATGTAGAGAGGACTAGTGGCATAAGGTTCCTAGAAATGGTTGGTGTTGGGTCTTACGCAAGGGCGGCCGCTTCTGGTTTGTCCTGGCATAAGACGCAAGTGATTGGGTTTGGAGGAGTTTCCTGAGGAATGGTTCGACTCAAGGTACTCGGGGAATTGACGATGAGAATCTCAACTCACGACAAATGAATAAAACCAAGAGGAATATGTCGACCGAAGGTGTTTCATGGTGTGTGGAGGAGTTTCTCAAATCATGGTATTCTATAGGTGGATGGTGGGAGCGCAACCGAAAATCCCAACATCCCGGCCTGAAAAGTTCTCTTCACGACTCTCCATTTTTTCTGGGGGTCTATGACGGTAGAGAAGGGACTGGGTAGGAGGGTCGGGTCCACAACCCTTGTAGTGACCCCGAGTAGGGGTGCTGGGGTGTAGCCCCCGTGGTATGTACCGGTGGGTGCGAAGGTAAAATCCTCGCAAATTATAGGTCTTCATGAAGTAGATTCATAGAGAATGGTGTCGCAGAGCAATGGTCTCTCGATGAGAAAATGGGTGTCGCTGAGAAAAGGGGTTTAGCGGAGCAAAGGGGTCTCATGGAGAAAAGGGTTCTCAAGGAGAAAAGGGGTCTCGCAGAGCAAAGGGGTCTCGCAGAGCAGAGGGCTCTCAAGAAACATGGTCTCACGGAGCAACATCACAGAGCATTGGCCTGCGGAGCATGGACTCGTAGAGCATGGGCCTCCTGCGGAGAAAGGGTGGCTTGCGGAGTATTTGCAGAGGAGCATCATGGAGAATTGGCTCACAGGGCATCGACTCGCAGAGCATCTGCTCGCATAGTAGCAACGCGAAGGAATCTGATCGCGGAGCCTAGCCTCATAGAGCCATAAAGCAGAGCTCCGCGGACCGGGAGATCAGCCGCCCAAGGGGTGAAGTGGCCGTCCGAGGTGCGGAGTGTCCATCCTTATATGGGGGGTGAGCTAGGTATTTATAGACCGAGGCGCCATGAAGAAGAGCTCAAACGACGCGAAAGGGACTTCGATGCTTCACAGTGGGTCATGAACGTCAACTGGGTTCGCAAAGAGTTACTGCCTCCTTTGCTTCGCGGTGGGTTCGCAAACCTCAATGTGTTCACAGAGAGTTACCGCCTCCTCTGATTCGCGGTGGGTTTTCGCAGCGCATCACGAATGTCAGAGGGGTTTGTAGAGCATCTCGTCTCATTAATTCGTGGTGGCGCTCCGCGCTCACAGAAGGCCTTCGTGAATGGGCTTCGTGAACCAGTTTTCCAGCCCAACTTTAAATGTTTATATCTCCTAATCCGTACCTCCATTCGGGCCCTGCGACCTACCAAATCGAAGCTTGTGAAAAGGTGTACGATCTTGGATTATGTATGGAAGCATCTGAAAATTTTTGGGAATGCGTTTTCTAGGGTCAACAGTCATGAAATATGTTTTAGTTGAAGAAGATATTTTCATTTTAAAATAGGAAGGTTGATGGTCAACATTGTTCTATTATGAAGGCTATTTAGAAACATATTCATAACACTAGCCAATCCGAATATTTTAGATGAAAATTATCATTCTATGGATACTATTTGTATTTTTTTTATTTGAACATACATAAAATATGATTTGGTTTAATCAACAAAATTATCAATATTTTATAGGTTATGGAAGGCAATGTCTAATAGGGATTGAATTATCTCAAAAGAATAAATATGAGAAGGATGTTCTGAAGATATCTGAAAACATTAGGGTAAAAGATTAGAATAGCTTCCAACCACTAGAAAATATTTTTGAAATTCATGAACAACATAGACATCATTATAAGGGTTGCCTTACTTTTTTACTGGCACAAGAGAATACTCTTAACAACTATCAGTTTCCTAAAGTGAAGATTGAAAAGGAAGAAGAAAAATTTCTCGTTGTTGTCTCCATTTTGAACTCTTGAAAAGGAAAACAACATTGGATTATTGATCGTGGTTGTTATTATCATATAATAGGATACATAATGTTGCTGATTAATTAGGATGACTACAATGATATAATAGTGACATTTGTAAATGACAAATATTTGAGAATAAAAGAAGTTTGATCGGCCAACATTGGGAATGTATAGATGAAATCCAAGAAAAAATTATTTTTTAAAGGGATTAAAAACAACATGATTAGTGTTTCAAAACATTGTGATGAGGGTAAAAATCTATCTTCATAATATATGACATCATTGAAAAAATTGAAGATAACGGAAATATTGTTATAACAGGCCATTGTAAAAAAGAAAACTTCTTCCATGTTGGTGAAATATCAAACTCTCACTTCTTAGGAATTGTGGATGAAAATGAATTATGGAAATAGGGTTGGAACACCTATTTCATAGAAATATGACCATGTTATAAAAGTTGTATAATATCCGAGATATTCTTTATATTTCATGAATAAGAGATTGATGTTGCAATATTTTTCAAAAAGGCATGATTACAAATTATTTGTATAATAAATTTGAAATTTGTTCAAAATGACCCTATGAACATATTTTTTCTAATATGTTTAGAACAATGGGAAAATAATTAGCATGTGGAGATATATTCTTAATCACATTAATTTATGAATCTAATCATATTACTTATGTAATGTACATGATATATAAGTCATATTCTTTGAAAAAAATTTACTGTTGTCGGAGGAAAACATAAAAAGAATATGAGTATTTAGGGAAGAAGTTTAGAAATGATTATAGTAGGGAATAGAAGAATGATGAATTTGAATATTATCTCATGAATCATGGTATTAGGCATGACTTTAGTTCACCATAAAAAATTAAAAAAAAAGGTTAATGAAAGGAGGGATAGAGTTCTGATTGAAATGGGGTGGACTGTGTTACTTGATAATGGTCTCCCTCGTTACTATTAGAGGCATTCCATAAGTACTGTAGTGTATATTAAAAACCAACGCTTATATAGGACATGACCATATATGACACTATATGAAATTTTTTATAAAAATACATCAATATCTTAAGTATTTTTGGGATTCCATGCATCATACTGGAGAATGATCGAAACTGTGGAACATTTTAGAAAATAGGTGAATATGGAATTTTTCTTAGTTATTACCTTGGAAAAATAGGATATAGATGTTTAAAAAATTAAATAGGAATAATTGTTGATTCTGTTAATTTGAAAGGTGTTTTATATTTCGTGAAATAAACAAACACTTATGATGATATGGAAGTTGAGCAGGATAAGGAATGTTTGGATAACAATTTTGATAATGAAGACAACTTTTGTCATCCTAATGAATAATTAGTATCAGACCCAAATATTTCATGTGATGAGTTTGAAAGACAAACAACCCATCGTTGGTTGAGGACTCATGTGTTGACTCAGAACATTATTGGTGATCAACATCAAAAGAATCAAACCAGAAGAACATCCAAATTTGTTACATACACATCTTTGAATTAAAAACTCAATCCAAATTATGTTAATGATGCTTATGAGAATCCATAATGGGTTTAGTAATTTAATTAAGATATTGACAAAATATAAAATTATGAAAATTTGGAACTTTTACCCATGATATATAACAAATATTTTATTGGTAAAAAATTTGTTTTCGCGAACAAGCTAAATAAAGAAAAAGATATGATAAGGAAAGAGGAAATATTAGTGTGCAAAGGGTTCTCACATACTAGAGGTGTTTATTTTGATTTGAATTTTTAACAAGTGGAATTTTTAAAAAGATTCATAATATTTCATTATATTGCTGCAAAACAAGGTTACAGGTTTTTTAAATTCATGTAAAGTATGCATTTCTAAATGGGATCCTATATGAAGTAGATTACATTGAATGACCCTGTATATTTTTTTTGAAAGGTAAGTGATTTGTATGTAAGATTAAGAATTCTTTGAATGAGTTTAGTTCATCTCACAGAGTATGTTATTTCAAATTAGATACATTCTTATAGAAGATGAGTTTCAAGAAAGAAGGTTTTGATAGAAATCATTATATCATGAAATGTTAGGAGTTTTACATCATCATAAATGTTTTTATTGACAAAATTATCATTGATGGGAATGATGAATAGTCTTGTAAAATATTTTTGTAAGATATTAGAAGTTTATTTATGATTCCCATGGGGGGTGAAATGAAATATTTTCTTGATTTTCAAATTTTAGAAAATAAAATGAAAGACTTTTCTTTCTCAAGAAATTTATAATATGTCACATATTTGGATTTTTGGAATGGAAAATCATAAACTAGTTTCCATAATAATTTCATTGCAAATAATGTTGTCTAAAGTTACAGAATCAAATTAAATTAATCAGAAATTGTTTAATAAGTTGATTGGAAGATTGTTTTATTTTAATACCTTGGGACCCAACATTGTATATACTATTACATTATGTACAATATTTTATAGTGCTCCTAAATAATCAAATATAATTGATGGAAAATAATTCTCAGATATATCAAAATAATGAATAATTTTAATATTAAGTATGATATATAATAAGATATTGATTTTCTTCCTATTCATCTGCTGATTGGGTAGCAAAATGTTGATGATAGAATATCCAAAATTGGTGCATTATTATTTTTGTGAAATGTTGTGTTATATGGAATACAATGAAAAAGAAATCATTGTTTATTAGCATGGCTAATGATGAGTATGTTTCTACCACTCAAGATGCTACCTAACTTATGAGGATAGAAACTCAGTTGGAAGAATTTCATATTGAAGCAAAGGTACCATTTATATTAAAATGAGATAGTCAAATTGAAATAAATATTAGAATGTATCCAGTTTAACAATCTATTTCATGAATTATTTACATAAAGTAACACTTCATCAATGATATTGTAGAGAATAATTAATTGAATCTAGAGTATATTCCTACATATGAATAAGTAGCTGACATATTCATAAAACTATTACCAAAGGAACCATTTTATAAATTGATGTTGAACATGGGAGTCCAATGTAACACCCCAAGCTTCTACGGTATGCTTCTCTTTGAATAATGCGATAGCGTGTGTTGTATGCAACATCGAGTTCTAACAAACCACAACCAATCAAACTAGCCGTTATGAATAGTAAAACATACTTTTTGAAATTATATATATTTTATATTTCAAAATGGACTTCATTAATGGATTCGGAATATTGAAATTTTCCTAAGTTGAATATTTGTTATTTTTCTGAGAACTTCCAATTTTTATGAATAGTGAAAAATACATAAAAACAACATTTTTAATCAAAATAATTTATAGTGATAAATTATATTATTTAGTGGTTTTAAAGTATAACTAGAATATATTTTTACCATTTTATCTAATGGTGTTCAATAGAATTAATTTTACTTTGAAATTGGACATAAATAATTATCAATCTTTTGATATATATTGTTTCTTAAAAACACGCTATTTGTTGTGACAACGTGAATTAATTATAAAATTAATTAATTAAACTTATATGTTTGGAATTTTTTAAAATAGACATCATTTTTGAATTCGGAATATCAATTATAGCTTAGGGTGAAATTTTAGCATTGTTCTGAAAAACGTCAATTTTTGATGAATAGTGAAACTACTAAGTGGTAGTTTAAAAACTGAATTTTTCATAAAACATAATATTACCGCTTCTGTGAATGGAATTTCCAAAATCCGAGAGACACTGTTAATATCATGAAGTAAAATGTGGTTTAATGAGATGAAAATAATTTTTGGTGAATAGTAACTTTTTACTTTTATTTACCACTGTTAAAAGTAAATAGGGTAATTTAGGGTAAAAACGATATTAATATTACCCTACCACATGTCATAATTCTATTGGACAAGTGTATGTTGACCAAAAAAGACTTAGGAATAAAATAATATCATTTAGGTCCACTTGGATTAGATTAGGACATTTATTATTATTTAATTCAAAGAAGAGTTAAAAGATTTAAAATCAAAGTGTATTTACAAAAACATTTTTAATATAGGGTTATACATAATATAAATTCGATTGTAAATATTAATTATAAAGCTAAATAGATTTTCTACATAATGATATTTTATTTATAATTTTTAGACTTTATATAATTTAATTTACTTATGAAAAAATGATGATGAAGTAATTTCCATAATAGTGAAAAATTCGAATAATTGATATTATAAATACACAAATAAATATAATTTGAGACTTTTTAGGAATTACACTAATTATCAATCTTAATATGACATGTTGGAATTTATTAATTAACATTGTTCGATGTAATCATTCTGTTATGATTTTTAAAAAAAAATCAATTATTGAATAGTGTCAAAATTGACATAAAAGAGTTTTTTAAAAAAATATTATATTATTAATTGATATTAAATTCCTAAAAATCTAAGGTTCGGCCAAGAGACTTGTATCATAATAGTTTCATCATTAATGGACCATATGGGGGTCTCTTGGATGTATATGGTATGTTTATTAACCATATAATATAAAAATACAAAGAGACATTGTAAAAGTGAAACTAATTAACTTAGAGTTAATACTTAATGATAAGGTGAATATAATGACCAAACCTGTCTAAATTCTATTGGTTGAGTTTTTTTAGACCTATCCGCACCTTAACATTTAAATAATCAACTTTGGAGCCATTATAAACCGAATATGAATTTATTATAAATTAATATTTCTATCTTTTCCAAAGGTTCCCTTCACCCCTCTTATAAAAGGGAACTCCTCGTTCACATTTCTTCACACCTTCAAAGCCATTTGGTTCTGCAAAACTCTGCCCCAATACTCTCCCAACTTCCCTCACTACAACATAGAGGCCTTATTTTGATCCTAAATCCAACCTAAGGATCCCTTTTGATCAAATCAAAAGGAAGAACTCGAAGAAGAGGTAATGTTTTCACCACCCCTTTTCAAGTTCCTTTCTTCTTCCACTTCTTCTTTCTTTGTTATTACCATTCTAAAATAATAACTCCAGTATCATATATATACTGTGATGTTATTATAAATATGGTACAACCATATTCAGTATTCAATCGACCCTTTGAATAACATGTCACCATACGTGTGTACGTACGACTTACCGTCTCCACGTCGTGGTGTAATTGTTATTCATTATATTATTTTTTAGAAGGGTATAATAATGATGTGTAACTCATGTAAATAATAAATATAACATGTTAATGATTCTGTATATATATGATATACCATCAATTTATATATTATTTTAATATCAAAAGAACGATATTGTCGCTCGTGCATACGTACGGACTACGGTCTCCACGAACGCGATGAGATTCATTCTCCATCGTATCCATTAAAGTATAATTATCATTTGATGATTTAAAAATGATTTTTAAAGACTTTATATCATTCTGGATATGAATAAGATACAACCTATCCATAACAAACACAGCTTATGTATCAAAACATATAAAAGAAAATGAGTAAGATAACACCCGAAACGACGATAATTCAAAGATATTATTAACAAATCAATGTTAAAAGATCATATATGATATAATATTAATGTATATTAATCTTGTATAATTTAATAACAATTATTTCACCATTATATAGGAGGTTAACCTACCCCAACCAAGGAAAATTACAAGGTAAGGGTTATTTCACAATCTCTTCATTATCCGAGATTGTTTATACGTAATAATCTACTGGGATCTCTTTATCATCCACATCCATGTTTCTTAAAAATGAATTTCAAAACATTTTTACTAATTACTAGAATATGGGTTAAATTCATTTATACCCTTTTTTGACTTTTTATAAGAGGTTTATAAAGGAATCTTTCCGTCGGTTTCCAAAGAAGGTGCTTTTTAAGCTAGTCTACAGAATTAAGGTAAGAATGTTTTTTTAACTTATACGGTGGGTGCGGTTATTTTCCGCATTTATAAAATCATCGAAGATTCCCGTACAGGCTTATAAGAATATTTTCAAAGAAGATGTTTTATTTTATAAATATATGACTCTTAAATGATTTCAAAAATAGAAAGAGATATTTATCTAAAAAGAGTTTTGATTTCATCTATGTCAACATCCTTCGATGGATTTTATTCTTATTTGTAGTTGATCTATTAAGATACAAAACTTCAATATTGTATTGAAGGTTTTGTGATATGTTTGACTGTGGATGTGCTATTATTATACCATTCATAGTTTATGATGAAAGTATTGACATTTCGTATGCTAGTTTTAATACGAATGTTTATGTTATGTTTAAACCTTTTCATATGGGAATGCATTGGACTTAATATGTGACGGGTGGAGCCCGCTATAGCTCCTCGATGCATCAGTAGGTCTCATGAGACAAACTATTGTCTTGGCACAAGGCATTGGAAAAATCTTATTTGTAGTCTTGGCACGAGGCCTTTGCTATGTGGTTATGATAGTCTGGCATTATGCATTCCATCATTATGAAAGTGGTTATTGATATTGAATGTGATTATTCGATTAGTAGAATATCCACGTGAATAAGTAAATGGAATTATTTCATTTTACTTTTTCCATACTATGTTGAAGTTCAAGTTTAAAAGGCTTTTGTTTTAGTTATACATTGCCTTAAATGTTTAAGCTTATTTTTGATGGTTTCTGCTATATTGTTATCCTTACTGGGAATTTGAGCTCACCCCTTTTCTATGTTTTATTTTTCCCAGGATGTGAAGAAGTAATTTATGAATGACCTCCAGGGATAGTATCTGGGGATATAAGTGTGGAATATGGAGACTATGTTGTTGTAGTAGTTTTTCACTTTATGATGTAATGTAAAACATTTTGAATATATCTAGTGTTTCCAAGGCTACTAAACCAATCGGTCTTTCGAGATTTGATCTTTCTTGTGATCATGCCAATGTTATGTAATAATGCACCGACTCTAGGTAACTGGGGTTGGGGCGTTACAGTTGGTATCAGAGGGAGGTTTAATACAAACCTTGGAAGCTAGATTTAGATAAACTCTGATTAGAGCACATAGAACTAAGATGAACATTGAAGATTAGTATAGAAGAACTTCCTAGAATTTTGGTCATGTAGAGATTTTGTGAGTTTTTCGAGCAATATATCCCTATCTGGATACGAGTAGGAAGAGGTGGCTCTGGCATAGATGTACCTAGGTGTAAAACCCGAAAACACCGCTTTGAGCTAGACTTGGATGGGAACTGGTGCACGACAATGGGCCTTGCTGCACTCTTGGTTACAACACTCCCAGGGGATATTCTTAGGATAACTATCATTCTCTTTACAAATCATTATGAAGGGTTTATGAGTATATACTTCCTCAAATAAAACATTCTTATGGTTATGGATTATATCAATAAATAGTTAAATTTATGTTAATTGTTTTATAAGTATGGGATTATGTATTTTGATTCATAAACTGATCTAGTTTATTCCATTGTTTAGAAATGGCGCCTAGTGGAAGAAATGGAAACTATATCAATGCACGCACTCCATGTAGGGATTTCCCTCCTGCTCAAGATAAATATAGTAGAGCTGGTGATGCAACTAGTGCCGATCAGCTAATCACCATACCAGGACAACTCACTCAGGTTATGAATAATAACCTTACCCATATGGAGCAACCTGATCCACAGCGTGGAGGATCAATGTTAGATCGATTCATGAGGAAACAACCACCAACGTTCAATGGGAGTACAAATTCCTTAGTAGTTGAGCAATGGATAAATTCCCTAGAGAAAATATTTCAGGCTTTGGGGAGTAGTGAAAGGGAAAAAGTTATCATGGCAGTTTACCACCTCACTAGAGATGCTGATCAATGGTTGTCCTTAATTCAAATCATGAAGGAAGATGATGAAGTATCAAATATGGAATGGAGGGAGTTCAAAGATCTGTTTTTAGAAAGCTACTTTCCTCACGACCATCAAGAAGATATGCAAAGGCAATTTCTGAGTCTGAGACAGAAGGAGGATGAGAATGTCGCAATGTATGAGGCTAACAATACAAGGTTAGCAAGGTATCCTGGAGATTATATACGTAACCCAAGAGGTAAGATTGATCGTTTCTTTGATGGGTTAAAACCATTTCTCCGTCGAGCATTAGTCTCACAATCCTTTTAGTCATACGGAGAAATTATCTCATGTGCTATCAAGACCGAAAAGGAATTCTCTAAGTCTTGTGACTTTAAAGAAAAACAAGAGAAGAAGAGACCTACTGATCAATCTAGGAATGGAAAAAAGGGGAAGAAGGGAAAGGATGAATATCCATCCTGTGGTAAATGTGGGAAAAAACACCCCGGTACTTGTTTGAAGGGAATGGGAGTCTGTTACAAGTGTGGTGAAAAAGGCCACCAAGCTCGTGATTGAAAGGGGAAGAAAGAAGCTACCAATGTTCAGTGATACAATTGCAGGGAGATGGGAAATTATGTAAATGAATGTCCTAAGCGTCAGGAGAACTTACCTCAGAAAAGGCCAAGGGATCAAGGACAAGCATATGCTATCACTACTGCTAAGGTAGAAGCTCCGAAAGACGTGGTGGCAGGTAATTTAATGGTTTCCTCAAGTTTAGAAAATGCATTATTTGATTCTAGATCATCGCATTGTTTCATATCTTCCCAGTTGTCTAAGAAAATTAGATATTTCCAATTTGATTTAATAAGGGAGTTTTCAGTTAAAACTTCTAAGGGAAGTATCATTGCAATAATGTTTTGTGAATCAGTCCCCATTAGAGCACAGAAATGTCCTTTATCTGCTGATCTCATTGTCATACCTATGATTTAGTTTGATATAATCCTCGGTATAAACTGGATTTCGGACTATGATGTGAAGATTTTTTGTAAGAAGAAAGAGGTTACGATTCTTGATGATAATGATAAGAAACACCATATCTTTAGAGCAGAATCGTCACCACCTAATTCTTATTTAGATCCACCCCCCAGTAGCTCAACTAAATTCAATTATTGCGGAGGAAGAGAATGAAATAACTGTGGGTGAGGAACAGAATATTCAAATAGAGGATGTACTTGTTGTGAACGAATTTGTAGATGTATTTCCGGAAGATTTACCTAGACATCCTCCAGAACGAGAAGTTGAGTTTTCCATTGATTTAATTCCTGGATCAAGGCCTATATCAAAGACCCCTTATAGAATGGCCACTGTAGAAATAGTTGAACTAAAGAAACAAATAGAGGAATTGAGTAATAAGGGATTTATTCGCCATAGTGTTTCTCCATGGGGAGCCCCTGTTCTTTTTGTTAAAAAAAAAGACGGATCTATGAGATTATGTATCAACTACAGGGAGATCAATGCTATAAAAATAAAGAAAAAGTATCCCCTACAACGCATTGATGATTTATTTGACCAACTACATGGAGCTCAATACTTTTCAAAGATTGACCTTCAATCTGGATACCATCAGTTGTGTGTGAAGAAGGAATACATTCCGAAGATAGCATTTCGAACCAGGTATGGGCATTAAGAGTTTATTGAAATGCCATTTGGATTGACTAATGCACCCTCTGTATTCATGGATCTGATGAATAGAGTTTTCAAGGAGTATCTTGATTAATTTGTGGTGGTATTTATTGATGATATCTTGGTATACTCAAAAAGCTACGAAGATCATGAAAATCACTTGCACATTATCCTAAAGACTCTGAGAAGGCATGAATTATATGGGATGTTTATCAAGTGTGAATTCTGGCTTCAGGAGATTTCTTTTCTTGGCCATATTGTCTCTAAAGATGGAATCTCTGTTGATCCTTCTAAGACCAAGGCGATCCAAGAATGGCCAGCACCTATGAGTATAACTGAGGTACGTAGTTTTATTGGTTTGGCATGTTATTATCGACGTTTCGTCCAGAATTTTGCTCGATTGGCTAAACCATTAACGAAGATCACACATAAAGGGGTTAAATTTGTTTGGACAAAAGAGTGTGAAGAATGTTTTGAAGAACTGAAGAGAAGATTATTCAATGCTCCTATATTGACTCTACCATCCGGGAATGATGGGTTCGTTATTTATAATGATGCATTGAAGAAAGGACTTGGTTGTGTCCTTACGCAGAATGATAGAGTTATTGCCTATGTATCACGACAGTTGAAAATTAATGAACAAAACTATCCTACTCATGATCTCGAGTTAGCAGCTGTGATCTTTGCTTTAAAGATATGGAGGCACTACCTATATGGTGAAAAATGTGAGATTTATACTGATCACAAGAGTGTGAAGTATATTTTCTCACAAAACTAACTCAACATGAGGCAAAATAGATGGCTTGAATTACTCAAGTATTATGATTGTACGATACACTACCACCCGGGGAAAGCAAAAAAGGTGGCAGATGCTTTGAGCAGAAAAGACCATGGAGTTTTGAATGTGATGAGAATTGAAAGGGATCCAATTTTGATGGATCTAGTGAATATGGACATGTGAGTAACCAGGGAAGGTGAAACATCAATGCTTTTTAAAATGGTTGCCAAACCATCTTTACTAGAAAGGATTAAGAGTTCTCAGACCGATGATGAAGAATTTCAAAAGAAGATTAAAGCTGTGAATGATGGGATACTGAGAGACGTTGTGTATGAAGATGGAATTTTGAAATTTGGGAAGAGACTTTGTGTTCCCAATATACCTGATCTAAAAAGGGAATTGCTGGATTATTCTCATAGTTCCAATTTCTCTATACACCCTGGGAGCACAAAAATGTATAGAGATATGAAGGAACATTTTTGGTCGGACAACATGAAGAGGGAGATTGCTGATTTTGTGTCAAGATGTATTGTTTGTCAACAAGTGAATGCTGGAAGGCAATAGCCTGGAGGAGTCATGCAACCTCTACCCATACCGGAGTGGAAATGGGACAATATTACGATGGACTTTGTCATGGGACTACCAAAGACTCCTAGAAGGAACGATTCAATATGGTTTATTGTTGATCGTCTTACAATGTCAGCACATTTTCTTGCTATAAGAGAAGATCTACCCCTGGAACGTCTAGTAAGACTATATATAAATGAGGTTGTGAGACTTCATAGAGTACCCCTATCGATTGTTTCTGATCGTGATCCCCATTTTACTTCATGATTCTGGAAAAGTCTTCATAAATCCATGGATACCGAACTTCATTTGAGCACTGCTTACCACCCTCAGACAGACGGACAATCAAAACGGACTATTCAAACCTTAGAAGACATTTTGAGATCTTTCTCACTTGACTTTCAGGGTATGTGGGATCAAAATTTACCTCTGGTAGAATTTTACTATAACAATAGCTTCCATTCGAGTATTCAGATGGCACCATATGAAGCGTTATATGGAAAGAGTTGTCGTACACCAACCTATTGGGATGACGTTGGTTAAAGAAAACTTGTAGGCCCAGATCTGGTGGAGGAAACAGTGGAAAAGGTGAAGGTAATCCAAAATCACATCAAAGCAGCTCAAAGTAGGCAGAAGAGCTATGCCGATAATCAAAGGAAGGATTTTGAATTTCAAGTCGGTGATCATGTTTTCCTGAAGGTATCTCCATGGAAGGGAGTCATACGTTTTGGTAAGAGGGGAAAATTGAGTCCCAGGCACATCGGACCCTTCGAAATTCTAGAACGAATTGGGGCTGTAGCTTACTGATTGGCAATGCCGGAAAGTCACTCCAAAGTTCACGATGTGATCCACGTGTATCTGTTGACGAAATACATGCCTAACCCAACACATGTACTCACCTATGAGGAATTAGAACTGGAACCCGATCTGTCCTATTGTGAAGAGCCCGTCCGGATTCTTGATACGAGAGAACAAGTACTAAGAAACCGGACGACGTGTCTGGTAACAGTTTTGTGGAGAAACCATAAGATGGAAGAGGCAACATGGGAACCTGAGGAACTTATGATGAAGAACCATTCGAGTCTTTTCATGTGATAACTATTATAGAAATTTCGAGGACGAAATTATTTGAAGGAGGGGAGAATGTAACACCCCAAGCTACTACGGTACGCTTCTCTTTGAATAATGCGATAGCGTGTGTTGTACGCAACATCGAGTTCTAACACACCACAACCAATAAAACTAGCCATTATGAATAGTAATATTTACCTTTTGAAATTATATATATTTTATAATTCAAAATGGACTTCATTTTTGGATTCGGAATATCGAAATTATCCTAAGTTAAATTTTTGGTATTTTTCTGAGAACTTCCAATTTTTATGAATAATGAAAAATACTTAAAAACAACATTTTTAATCAAAATAATTTATAGTGATATATTATATTATTGAGTGGTTTTAAAGAATTATTACAATATATTTTTACCATTTTATCCAATGGTGTTCATTAGAATTAATTTTACTTTGAAATTGGACATAAACAATTATCAATCTTTTAATATATATTGTTTCTTCAAAACACGCTATTTGTTGTGACAACGGGAATTAATTATAAAATTAATTAATTCAACATATATGTTTGGAATTTTTTAAAATATACATCATTTTTGAATTCGGAATATCAATTATAGCTTAGGGTGAAATTTTGGCATTGTTCTAAAAAACTTCAATTTTTGATGAATAGTGAAACTACTAATTGGTAGTTAAAAAACTGAATATTTCATAAAACATAATTATACCACTTCTCTGAATGAAATTTCCAAAATCCGAGAGACACTGTTAATATCACGAAGTAAAATGTGGTTCAATGAGATGAAAATAATTTTTGGTGAATAGTAACTTTTTACTTTTATTTACCACGATTAAAAGTAAATAGGGTAATTAAGGGTAAAAATGATATTAATATTACCCTAACACATGTCATAATTCTATTGGACAAGTTTATCTAGACCAAAAGAGCCTTAAGTATAAAATATTATCATTTAGGTCCACTTGGATTTGATTAGGACATTTATTATTATTTAATTCAAAGAAGAGTTAAAAGAGTTAAAATCAATGTTTATTTACTAAAACATTTATAATATTGGGTTATACATAAGATAAATTCCATTGTAAATATTTATTAGAAAGCTAAAAATATTTCCTACATAAAGAAATTTTATTTATAATTTTTAGACTTTAAATAATATAATTTACTTACGACACAATGATGATGAAGTAATTACCATAATAATGAAAAATTAAAATAATTGATATTATAAATAGACAAATAAATATAATACGAGACTTTTTAGGAATTAAACTAATTTTATAGGTTAATATGACATGTTATGATTTATTCAATTAACTTTGTTCGAAGTAATCATTTCTTTATGATTTTTACAAAAATCAATTATTGAATAGTGTCATAATTGACATAAAAGAGTTTTTAAAACAAATATTATGTTATTAATTGGTATTAAATTCTTAAAAATTGAAGGGTCGGCCAAGAGATGAATATCATGATAGGTTCATCATTAATGGACCACTTGGGGGTCTCTTGTATTTATATATTATGTTTATTAACCATATAATATAAAAATACAAAGAGACATTGTAAAAGTGAAACTAATTAACTTATAGTTAATACTTAAAGATAAGGTTAATATAATGACCCAAACCTATCTAAATTCTATTGGTTGAGTGGTTTTCGACCTATCCCCACATTAAAATTTAAATAATCAACTTTTGAGCCATTATAAACCGAATATGAATTTATTATAAATTAATATTTCTAGCTTTTCCAAAGGTTCCCCTCAACCCTCTTATAAAAGGGAACTCCTCCTTCTCATTTCTTCACACCTTCAAAGCCTTTTGGTTCAGCAAAAATCTGCCCAAATACTCTCCCAACTTCCCTGAATACAACCTAGAGGCCTTCTTTTGATCAGAAATCCAACCTAAGGAGCTCTTTTGACCAAATCAAAAGGAAGAACTCGAAGAAGAGATATTGTTTTCACCACCCCTTTTCAAGTTCCTTTATTCTTCCACTTCTTCTTTATTTGTTATTACCATTCTAAAATAATAACTACAGTATATTATATATAATGTGATGTTATTATAAATATGGTACATCCATATTCATTATTCTATCAACCCTTTGAATAACATGTCACCATATGTGCGTACGTACGACTTACCGTCTCCACGTCGTGGTGTAATTGTCATTCAATATATTATTATTTGGATGGGTATAATAATGATGTGTAACTCATTAAAATAATAAATATAAAATGTTAATGATTCTGTATATATGATATACCATCCATTTATAAATTATTTTAATATCAAAAGAATGAAATTGTCGCTCGTGCGTACGTACGGACTACCGTCTCCATGAACGCGATGAGATTCATTCTCCATCGTATCCATTAAATTATAATTATCATTTGATGATTTAAAAATGATGTTTAAGGACTTTATATAATTTGGGATATGAATAAGATACATCCAATCCATAACAAACATGGCTTATTTCACAAAACATATAAAATAAAACGAGTAAGTTAACACCTGAAACGACGATAATTCAAAGATATTATTAACAAATCAATGTTAAATTATCATATATGATATCATATTAATGTATATGATTCTTGTATAATTTAATAAAAATTATTTCACCATTATACATGAGGTTAACCTACCCCAACCAAGGAAAAGTACAAGGTAAGGGTTATTTCACAATATCTTCATTATCCGAGGTTGTTTATACATAATAATCTACTGTGATGTCTTTATCATCCACATCCATGTTTCTTAAAAATGAACTGCAAAACATTTTTACTATTTACTAGAATATTGGTTGAAGTCATTTATACCCTTGTTTGACTTTTTATAAGAGGTTTATAAAGGAATCTTTCCGTCATTTTCCAAACAAGGTGCTTTTTAACATTTTCGCCAGAATTTAGGTAAAAATGTTTTTTTAACTTATACGGCGGGTGCAGTTATTTTCCGCCGTTATAAAATCGTCGAAGCTTCCCTTACAAGCTTATAATAATATTTTCAAAGCAAATGTTTTATTTTATAAATATATGACTCTTAAATTATTTCAAAAATAGAAAGATATATTTCTCTAAAAAGTGTTTTGATTTCATCTATGTCAACATCATTCGATGGATTTTATGCTTATTTGTGGTTGATTTATTAAGATAAAAAACTTCTATATTGTATTGAAGATTTTGTGATATGTTTGACTGTGGATGTGCTATTTTTATAGAATTCATTGTTTATGATAAAAGTACTGACATTTCATATGCTAGTTTTAATATGAATGTTTATGTTATGTTTAATCCTTTTTATATGGGAATGCATTAGACTTAATATGTGACAGGTGGAGCCTGCTATATCTCCTTGATGCATTGGTAGGTCTCATGAGACAAACTAGTGTCTTGGCATAAGGCCTTGGCAAAATCTTATTTGTAGTCTTGGAACGAGGCCTTGGCTATGTGTTTATGATAGTCTGGCATTATGCATTCCATCATTATAAAAGTGGTTATTGATATTGCATGTGATTATTCGATTAGTAGAATATCCATGTGAATAAGTAAATGGAATTATTTCATTTTACTTTTGCCATACTATGTTGAAGTTCAAGTTTAAAAGGCTTTTGTTTTAGTTATACATTGCCTTAAATGTTTATGCTTTTTTTTTGATGGTTTCCGCTATATTGTTATCCTTACTGGGAATTTGAGCTCACCCCTTTTCTATGTTTTATTTTTCCCAGGATGTGAAGAAGTAAGTTATGAATGACCTGCAGGGATAGTATCTAGGGATATGAGTGTGAAGTATAGAGACTATGTTGTAGTATTAGTTTTTGAATTTATGATGTAATGTAAAACATTATGAATATATCTAGTGTTTGCAAGGCTACTAAACCAATCGGTCTTTCGATATTTGATCTTTCTTGTGATCATGCCAATGTTATGTAATAATGCACCAACTCTAGGTAACTGGGGTCAGGGTGTTACATCCAAGATATTTCTCATTGTGGTTGAGGAATGTGTTTATATCCCCACTCTCAAATTAGATTTGCATAATGCTATTAATAGGGAGAATTATTTCATTAATCTTTCTTTACAAAATAATGCATAAAGGGGGAGTAGTGGGTATGCTGTGAATTTATCTTGTTGGTGTGTGAACTATTGCAACGTATTATCATAGTGGTTGTAGGAATGATTTTTTCTTATTTCAATTTCTTTGAAAATTGAAGAATACAGAGGAAGAAGGAATAAAAAAAATTGGGGTTTCTTTGGATAAGGATGAGGAGGAAATATGAAGAGGATTCATAGTCAGTACATTTGAACACCATGGTTTTTCTGTCAATAAGTCCAGTTTCCTACAATGAGTTTGGTTATATAGGCATAGAATTTAGGATACATAATCTATATCTTGAGGTAACAATGATCAGGGATTTATGAATCTGGGTTGACCAATCAAATTAAAATGGGGAGATTGTTTGGACCAAGTTAGCTCGAGATGTTTTTCAATGTAAGAAGATCATGCTTTCAAGAGTTTTTTATTTTATTTTAAAAAAGGTTATATCAATTTACATTTTAAAAAACTTGGTAAATATGATGATTATTTTATTAATTTTATTTCAAAAATATAATATGTTTCTTGGAGAACATGTGATGCAAACCATACGAATGAAAGAGGTAGTAAATGTATTCAATGTGAAATTCAGGTTTGATTGGAAAGAAATATGTTTCTAAACAATAGGAATGTTTCAATACATTCCTTCAAAAATCTTATGATGATAAAAATGATCAATCAAATTTTGAACATCATGATAGATAAATATCATGATGAATGTAGTGCATGGATGGAGTTTTCCAAAGTTGGTTATTATGTTTGCGTCATTTCAGAGTGTTTACCAAATTATTGGGAATCAAATTCAGAATTTTGGGTTGTTATTTGGAAAAGGAATAATTTATATGAAGAACAATTCACATACCTTGTAAGAACGTTTTCAGAATCAATAAGAGGTACCAAGAGTGTCTAAAGGAAATCTAAAAAGAAGGAAGTTGTGCATAGCAGTTCTATGCGGACCGCGAAGCACATTACATGGGCCACACCAGTGAAATATTTCAAAAGTAGATCCTAGTTCTCAGGATACATGCAGTTTATGGGTGGTTAATAGTTCTTGGTCATGGATATCATTCTAGGAATAGATGTAGTTCTTTAGGCCACCAAAAAATAATAAATGAAGTATGTGGACCTCATAGGGAAAACGTTTTGTGGGACGTGAACTGTACGCGGTGAAGGCTATACAAAATTGAATATTTTGGTAAATAATATTAGTGAAATTTTAAGGATTATTTCATATATATTTGACTATAATACATAATTAAGAGATATTGATTTTCATAATATCAAATAATTTCTCTGAGCAAGAATTTTTCTATGTATAGAAGAGTTTATGAGGTATAATCTTGTGATTAAATGAAATTAGCTGAGGAAATATTCATTAAAGGATGAATCTATCTGTAGAAGAAGAAATGGTTTGTAGAATAGGATGATGATGTTCAAGAATGTGCTACACAAATATGGTACACGAATGAGGTATATGGATTTGGTACACTCAGGAATTACACTCAGGTAGTAAGAAGAGGAAGTATGAGTAGATGGTACGCAAAATAGATATAGTTTGCGGTGAACATCCACTGCACAAATGAATGGGATTTCAATGAATCACTTGTACTATGTAGTGATGCTAAGTTCACAAAGGATATATAGAGTTCATAGAGGAAGGAAAATTGAACATGAAATATGATTGAAAGTTTCTACAAGCTTCGTGGTTAGAAATAGAAGAAGTGTTTTGAATGATAAATTTTTTTAAATCTTTACAATAAGAACTAATTAATTGAATTACATCATTTTGTACTATAAGAATCACATACACTATTGGATAGTTTTAAAAGTGCTACATGGGTGTAAGGGAAAATCCTACACTTTATATTAAACATAAATGGATTGGTTTCTTATGTATTGTGTTGTATTTTATTTTTTTCAAACCATACCAAGGACATAGATACTCTTGTTGAGTAGTGAACGTGTAAATTCTTGTGTTCCTATGTTTGTGTGTTTAGATTGTGTTCATCGAGGAAATAACATTGTAATATGATATGAAGGTTTCTTACAATGAAAGGAAACATAATGAAAAAAGATATCACTAATTAACCCCTCCCTCTATTATACTTTAATTCTTATTGGAAAACTTTATACATGTTGATTATGGAAATCAGCTCCAGTGATTTAGTTTCTTTAAGAAGGGTGTGTTGTATGAGATTTTCTATGATACATCCCATTTGTGATTGGGATGTCTACAAATTAATTTGGTATTGATGATCCTATATGGTTCTTGGAAATTACATCTCCATGAGTGTAACTATTACACATATGATATAGAGTTGGTGGATATTTTTATTGAACTAATGTTATGGAAGAAAAATCTAATTAGAAAGAAATTTTTAGTTTTCATGTACCATAAAAGACTAAATTATGTTTTCTCATAGCAGGATTTGAATCTTTTCCGGTTGAGGTTGATTAAGTTTCTCTATCTTTATGATTTTTAGATCTCACACAGTCTTTTGAATTGGAATATTATTTTTCATTTTTTTTGAGTGGATGTACAAAGGGGGTGTTTCTTCTGAGTCTCTGGATGTTTAGAATTGTATAGAGAAACATACAATGATACATGTTGACATTGGATAGTGTAGAGTCCAAATTTTTCTTTATTTCATGATTTTATATTTTCATGAATGTAGTAATTGGATGAGTATCAGTGGGTAGGCAGAGGGAAGATGTGATGTGATACCATATTTTCCATTTTGAAACTTCTGAAAGATTGTTCGATGATGGTCATATTTAGATGTTTCCCATGGATAGGTTGCATGTTCTTCATGTGATGAATGAGGGAATCCTCCATGATATTCACATCTCACCCTTAACGGTATATATCTGTGTAACAATAATGTATCATGGATGGAGGAGACATATTATATGTCTATGTATAAAATGTTCATTTGAATATTTATTATGTGGTGTCTCATTTTATAGCTCGTGAATGTAGAGAACCGTGTTTCAAAAGGATATTTGTAGTACATAAATGATCACAAGTGGAATTGTAAGGGCATCTCATTGGATTTAAACACTATGTTATCCCCGAATCAATGAATATTTTATTTAGTTTCGGTGAAAATGGAATGATTAATTACATCATATCGTTTTATAGAAATAATTGAGCCCCATGGGATGGTTTTTTGGACATGATATATTTGGATGATGTGGTTAGGATCCACATGGCACAAAGGAACATCACATATAATAAAGATATTTTTTATTCATCATATTTATAGAGGGGATTGAAGAATTTTATTAGAACAAAATTTCACATTAGCACTTCATCCCACATTCAAATAATTGTATGATTGAGTTAAACATATAAACACTAGAGGAAATGTTTCCATTTTTCATCATGAAAAATTTTGAATCTTGGGTAAGGAACATTACATTGTTTGAGTTCACACACAATAACATATATCACTCTTCCCTTGGTGGGGATCCACTTATAGAATTGTTTGGATAACTGTGTAAATATCAATTGTATTGTTTGGGGATGGGGAATCATATGTTCTTATTCTCAATATAGTGTAGAGCATTAGTGAGAAATTTGTATAGGTTTAATAGTGAATTATGGTATTGAAGGAATGCCATAAGGAATATATTTATTATAGTAGGAGGGTCCTATAGTTCAAATTTGGAGACCATGTGTTTCTGAGACTCTCCCCTTGAGGATGGAAGTGGAGGTTTTTTTATTTAGCATGCATTATCCAATGTTTTTTGGAACATTTAGGTTTTTTGGCATGTTGGAAGGGTTGAATATGAGTTTGAATTTCCACCATGGATAGAGAGGATCCACGATGTTTTTAACACGTTTACTTCTGTGGAATTGGTTTTTTAAAATTAATTAAATTTCATTCAGGGTTTGTGTAACATGAAACACCAATTCAATATTATGTTAGACTCAACCATGGGTTATCTTTCACAACATACAACACTCAGTTAGCTTGAAGGAAATATGAAAATGAGTTTTAAAAAAACCATGATATTTTATTATGATTATTTAATTTTTAAAATTATAACCTTAATATTATACTTATAAAAATTAAAATTTTAAATAATTATTAATAATAATTATATTTTTTCACATAAATGAATAATTTTATATTGTTAACAATAATTAAATTAATTTTTACCAATTTTAAAAAATTATTTTGATAAAATATAATTCATTTTTGGATTAATAATTCAAAAGTAAGAATATGGTAAATTGTTAGGATTTTTTTGAAATCATTTATTATGAACAGTGAAAAATTATGAATTTTAATAAAAACTTAAATTTTCTATTAATTAATTTGTTATATTGTGTTATATTATGATATGTATTCAAGGTATAATTATTTAAATTATGTGTCTATTATTTCAATTTAGTTTCTTGGAATGATTATAACATTGAAATTGGATAAAAAAACATTATAAATATCTGAATTTATTCTTCTTAAAACTCCACATCCTAATCATGCATGCATGATTATTTTTAAATCAAAATTTACCAGTTATATGAATTGAATTTGGAAAAAACTAATCAATATTTCATAGAATATAAATTTATTATATTTAATAATACTAATTTAATATTTTAACTCAATAGATAGTTAATGTAATTCAAATTATTTATCATAGTTAAGTTAAGAATGGGTTTACGGGGATTTAAAATTAAAACATAAGGGTAAAAAGTAGATATACACTTGAAAAACACCATTTATAGGAATATATCGACCATTTCACAATTATATTTTTATAATGGCATAATTTTCTGTCTTTCAAAATATGTAAAAAAACATGGGTGTGATTCCCTCTTTAAAAAATTTACAAGATTCCCACTCGCCTCACTTATAAATGTAAAGCCCCTTACCCCACTTATTCATGTATATAAAAAAATTTGAAATCACCAATATCATCCAAAATTGCACAATAAAATATTTCTCTTCATCTTTCATGCCATATTTTGGGATTAAATCCATCCATGAGAGGATTTTGAGAAACCCTAAGGAGGATACCTATAGAAGATGTAACTTTCATCAACAAGAACTTTTATTTTCCATCTTCCCCAAATTCATCATTTCAAATTATAAAAATATTATATAATAAATCAAGGATCTCACATACACTAATAAGTATTTATTTTATGTTTACAACCAGAAAATATACACACATCCTTGAAATGGGTTACGAAACTATCATTCGTGGGTATGAGAGACTACCACATCGAATATAAATGTCATTCTGATTTTTTATTACACATTTTAAGATTGGGAATAATGATGATCAAACTATTTATAATTTATAATAAAAATTATTATTATATTATTTTGATTCATTAATTATTTTATAACACATAAATCCATTCTTTCAATTTTTCTGAAATACAATAACATCCTTGATGTTTATGGCGGACTACCACCTCACGAACCAATGTGATTCATTTAAGATTTATAAGTAATGTATTATAAATGGGTTTAATAAAAATATTTAATTTATAAGAAATAAAGATCATATTTTAATTATTATATGTAAATAATGAATGTTTTGTTTATTTCAAAAGTAAAATAAAATGGAAACAACATTAATGCGTACGTACGACCTATCTTCTCTATAAACGATGCATTTCATTTCATATCCCCAAATATTTCGGATTAATATAAATAAATATATGATTCATATATGTGATATTTATATCATTTTTATAACTCTAAAAATTATGAATGAATGAATTAGATAATAATACCAAAATATAAATTCAAAATATATATTAAAAACAAAATAGTTATTACCCAAAACCAAAATTTAACATGGAATTGATAATAAATAGGAAATAAATAGCCATAGGAAAATAATATATGTTATTATATATATAATTAAGATTTTTAATATATTTATAATAATCATATATTTATTTTACAATATAGTTGAATGAGTATGATGAAATCAAATACTTGCGGTAATGGATTTTTATCTCAACTATTACTTCCAGGAAACGCATTCCATATTCACTATGTATTTAATTAATTTTTGATGTATAATACAGATGAATTTATTATATTTTTTATATTTATAATTATTTAGATTTACATATTATTTTTATAATCACATTACTATGTATTTTACAATTTAAATGTTTCCAAAGTAGTTATGGATTATTTTCTCAATTTTCCATCTTTGATACGTATATTATGTTATGAACCTATATAATTTCACAAGGTGTATATATATCCCACTTTATATTTCATATCACACATTTATTAAACACATGATACTGTATGTATCATTTCATATAATTCATTCTTGAGGATTACAAATTTATGATACAAATGTGGTAAAAATTTCATGTTACAATCACATCTTTTATCAACATTGATTACGATTAGGTTTCCAATGAAAAAATATTATGATCATTTTTTCTTTAATTATAATGAGTTTTGTTCTCCTATAATTATTTATGACATATTTTAGTTATTGTGTTTTTTTCTAGTCTTTGGTAATGAAAATTATTTAAATATTATTAGGAAAATCTGACATTATCTTTCTCTTCAATTAGAAATTTTATTTCTACCAAAACAGTGTTTTAAAACATGTTTTCAAAATTATTTTTATACTATATTATTATTTAAAAAATTTATTTTTATCCAATTAATGATATATTAAAAATTTATTTTCCAAATATTCATTTATGGAATTAATTATAAATGTGAATGAAAATTAATTTTTAATGTGTATATGCTGAATATAATTTTATGACATTATGATCCAATATTTCATCAAATTGTCCTTTATAATTTATTAATTTTCATTTCAATTAAAAATGTTTTCAAGATTCCTTATGTTTTAAAAATTAGTTTTCAAAGAAGAAAAATATTTTTTATCAAGAAATGTTTTAAATATTATTTTAATTATATCTTTATATGATTCCAACGGTTATTTTTAGATAAAAATATTTAAAAATAGTTTTTGTTTTAGAATTAGATATAAAATTAAAAAATATATATTTTCATCAAAAAATATTTTAAATTATCAATCAAATATTATATTCATATATTATTCCATTTTATGATGTTACATATTCCTTACTACATAATTAATCCTGAGGAGATATTCATTTTGTTTCTTCGAATGGAATTCATTTATAAATATATGTTGTTTTTGAAACATTTTTATTTTACATGGGTAATATGCCTATAAAATTCATATCAAACAAAATAATTTTAGTGGTTATGGTGGGATGAATATTATTATGAAAACTCTTTCTTTTCTATAGGTTATGTTTTAACAAAAAAAATTTAATATTCATTTCATATCATGGGTTAAGATACCAAGATTATTTATGATCTATGGTAACATAGAAATATAATTTCATTATATGATGGGTGGGACCTATATCTCCATTAATTTCATTGGGTAATCATTTCTATATCATAAGATAGAAAATACTGGAACTGAGAGTAAACAATATACTATATGGGTCTCTATCTTTTAAAATAGTATTTAGAGTGAACTATGATAACTATGATGTCATGTGTTGACATTTCTTTTAGCTCAAAAATATTATTGGAGATCATTACTATTTATTGAAAATGTTTTTCATAATCCAAATTTCATGGTCAAAAGAGAAGCTGTGGAACTATATTTTAGGTCTATAATGTTATGTGAGGACTGCGTAGCATGTCTACATGTTTATGAAATGGATTAATTTCATTTTCGTAACATAATTAGTGATGCACATTCTATTTATACATGTTTACAATATTTTAACATGGTGTGTATGCAAACCATTACTTGTCTTATTATCCCACGAAAATTTCCTTGATTCCCTTTTGATTCATGCATTGTAAAGTATCAATATTTATACTAGGTATCATGTTTAAGATCTAAGACATGTTCGGTATAATCATTGTTATTTATCTTTATTATCACGTTAAATTATACTTATGTTACACTTTCATATGACCAAAACTGATATCTCTTATTTTTACTATTATTGAATATCTGAGATCACCATTTTATATGTTTCATATCCATAAGTCATGAATAATACGTTTATATTTGTTATGTTTATAGAGAGTACAAAATGGGAATAAAATTATTGGAAACATTGAAGTCCATTCAATATAATAGAAGTTTGTGTTCTATGTTTTCAAATAGAGTAAATTATTACACTCATCAGTTATGTTTTTTTAATGTGGTCAATATTAATCTACAAATATATAGTATCCATGTATGAGAAGAAAAATACTATTTAGATTGTATGAGTGGATTATTTTAGTTATCTTATGGTAATAAGGATGGTAAAATCATAGTATGATCCCTAAATAAATGAATAAAATTAGTATATGGATGAGTAAAATTATAATAAACTATCCTATAATTTGATAATTGATTTATTAAGAGATATATATTAAATTAAATCCATGTATAATTAAAATAAGTGGATTTGTCTCTCTCAATGATGTACAAAGAGGTGAGAACCCTTAAAACAACGTATTTAGCTAGACTTGATCAGGAAATGGTGCACAAGAATGTTCCTTTATAAAAACATTGATTGAAAATCACGGGGGATATTAATTCAAAATTCAAAATATCTTTCTGAACCAAAATAAATCATTTTAATGTATTATTCCATCGTATGATCTAGGATAAGCCTATAGTGTCATAGATTAAAAAGGTTTCTTGATTTAGACCATATAAATATTTATTCAGGAAATATGATTTTTTATTACGATTGTTGTTTCTCATTCTATTATTTATGGTCTTAGTAAATAGAAAAAACATTATGGATCTGTGTTAGTGACGATGTAGAAAAAATAGAATGATTTTCTATCATGTTACCAAATGATATCGGATATAGAGTGAAAAATAGCATATCATTACATAGACACCTTTATGAAGTTAGAAATCATGTTGAACTTATAAACAATAAAAAAAGATAACTAAAAAATTTGAATTTCTTCTTGAGTCAATTTCCACCATTTTTCTGTCAAACAAATGAACCACTCGTTTCATCTTAATGTATCGGTAAAACTGGGAATATTTTTTCAATTCTCTAATGCCTATAACATGAAAATTTCACTATGATTGATTACTGTTTGGATGGTAATGTGGATAAATGGGGGAATGTAATTAAGATTACAAGTCACTGAGAAGATATTTAATACATGATATGGGATAAGATTAAAAAAAAATCACAGTAAGTATATTCTTCATATTATTTTTCAAAAATAGTGAATTAATTTTGAGAGCTTAAGAAGAAGGATAAAGAATCTATTACCCCTATGTTGTAAAACATAGAATATTTTGAAAAACAATTTTTGTATTATAATTAAATATGAAATTGTGATTGAATAATTTTTTAATATCTTCTATCTAAAATTTTTAATGGTGTTAGCCATAAGGAACATTGGATACTATGATGAAAGCACTTATTGTCCTGTGAAATTGAAAATTAAAGGTGTAAACCCTCTAGGCATTGGTCAGAAGAAAATTAAATTTTGGTTCTACGGAAAATACAATGAAATATAAAATGGAGGGAAAAGATTTCTCAAACTCATAATATCAATAATTGTGTAGAGGATGACATAATTGAGTCCTTGAATGTATCATGATGTTGTTTCAACTTTCTGAAGATAATACATTGAAAAAAGAATATAGAACCGATATAAAGAGGATATTGAATGCAATTACATGGTAGAAAAATCAATTGAATGAACCACCCACACACCAATGATTATAGTTAAAGGAGTTAGGGAATTTTCTAAATAGATTCAACAATCTTTAGAGAATAGTGTTTCATTTGTTGTCAATAAGGTGTCAATATGTGTATGGAAAGGTACTAATTGAAGCAGTGATGATGACTGGAGTGATGATTCTTAAATAAATGTTATTAACATAGTGAAGATACCACTTTGATCATGAATTTAACATGGAAATGGTGATCAATGAGATTGTAATATGTCATTTCTATGAATCTGATGAAGTAGTTGGAAAGATAATGATTCTTGGAGAATTATTATGGATTCACATAATTGTATTCCATGCCTTGGAAATTTTCCATATTGTCAATTCAAGCAATTTTAATGTTGTTTTTAAATTTCCAAGACATTTGATAAGAAGAACACATTATCTACTATAATGTTTCCATGAATTATGGTTCAATTAATGAGGAGTTAATGAAGAGTTCCACCCACGGATGGATGATGGAAGATGAGTAAAGGTATTTAGAATCAAAATTCCAAAGAGAATTTAGGACTTAAAGGAATGTCCATAAATGTATATGAACCATTGGTTTGAAAATAAAGAGAGAATTCATAATGGAATTAATAATGAATGATGATGAGATGATTCAATAAAAGAGAATGAAGAAGAGAAAATGAGAAGGAATTGTTCATGGGAATGGAATTTGAAGAAGTGTACATACATGTTTTGATAACAATGTGTTCATGAATTACTCTCAAAGAATAATATTTTTTAATGGGATTAAATTAAAAATATTGGACATCTTGAAGAAATCCAACCTACTAGGGAAGGAAGCACATACCCCTATAAGTGGGAGGACGAGCCTTGACTACATGCCAACCTTCTTGGACCAATCGTGGGGCACACTAAAGAACACCAATAGTGGTGTGTGGTACATCCGCTAGAGTGCATGGGGAAAAGCCTACACATAGCTTGGCCGTAGAGAATTCCCATAAGGAAGAATATGTTTGGTGAAGAGAACACCCAGAAGGTGAACACTGTACTAGGGAGCACTATAATGGGGGAGAGGAGTAATCTAGAGGTTGGTCGAGGTTTCATGATACTTAAACTGAATGAATATTTTGTCTCCATTTCAATGTGGGACAACATTTTCAAAATGTGTACAAAATCCCCACCGTCCATTCGATCTAGTGTGAGATAACTGCCACACACTTCATTCCACGTCCTGTGATATAATCAAGTTCATAAATCCATTTTTTTTCTGTTAATTTCATCCTAGAACATCCGATGATCACAACCCATGTCATCTTCATTCTTAGAGCCTCCCGACACAACAGTTCACCCAAGATATAGTCGTGCCTCCTTGATCAGATTCTATAATCCATTGTCGATCGAGTCAATAACATGAGTATCATATGGAACATACGAAATAAATCATTTAATTAAATTATCATGAATGAAAATAAAATTATGAACACATGATTGGATAAGGAAAATGAAATTGTTAGAGGCCAGAGAGCTTCGGGGGTTCAGGATTATGATTTTCAAGAAACTCTTAGTGCATGTACATGAGGATTAAACCACAAAGAAGAATTTTACATTCAAAAATAAAATCCTATGATTATTGGCATATATTTTAACCCACATTTTAGGATTTTGAAGACAAAGTTCTAAAGAATTCAATGCCCTAATCTCATAGAATATCTTACCAGATTTTCACGTTGTGAGACAAGATGATCCTTGTTGATAAATAAAAATCCCTCAATCGATGGTTCTATTGTAGGAAAAATAGATAAATTATTTTGTTTTCATAAAAATATTGCATTGAAACCAGAGAATTTTCATGTATCCCTACAATGCGAATAAGAAGACCCGATGGTGTTCAAAAGGTGCAATAGGCTATCAAATCATCCTTATAAAGGGGGAAAGCATCTGCACACTCTCTATGTAAAGACCTACGGGCATGAAATAGTTTCTTTCTAACCCTCATTGTGTCTTCATGAGGAGGATCATGTATATACACAACTAGTGCACTTTCACCCTTACTGTACTCTTTAAATACGGATCCCACGAACCACTTCATGGTTATTTGAAGAATAACCACACATACATTTTTTGTAGAAGACCATTCCATCCCTTTCCCAAGGAAGATATGAGAATCCTCTAGTTTCACAAAGAAAAGGTTGGAAATGTGTACATTCATGCACACATGAGACCTGTTTGATAGATCCCGGGATGTGCTTGGTTATGTGAATAACCATTCATGTTTGAAGAAGAACACACATAAAAATCCAAAATAACCCTAACCAACTACAAGAAAAGATGGATAAATAGAATAATATAATGAAGATAATGTCTATTTGTGATTGAGGGAAGAATAAGGGAAGAATGTGAATTTGGGTTTCGTTACATCCTATAAAAAATATACATGCACCCATGTATGACCATAAACGTATAACAAAGGGAATGCATAACACACTTATACATTGATCCCAAATAAAATAAACAACTGTGAATGTGAAAATATTAAATAGTTAATGAATGTGAGTGTGTGCATATTGATAAATAAGAATCAAGATGATAGTGCATGTCTAATCATACATGATACACAGTCACTGAATCTAAACTATTGATACAAGAACATTGTTTGTTTGAGTTGAAAATTTTTATATTACAAATGGATGAAATCATGTATGAACAGATGAATGTGTATGAAGGGATTGAGGTATAAATACAAGATGTTTTGGATTCCATGCAACCCATGCAGGATGTTAATTAGTATTAAGATTGATTCCAGATAGAATTAATGAAGATCTCATATCTTAGTTGATAGTGTTTGTGAGTCCAAATCGGCATATATAGTTGATATTGTTCTAAATTACTCATGCATTCCTGAAGATATTTTTTTGCAACATTTTCACACGAAAAAGTGAGGTGAGGACTTCATCATCAGAAGGAGTAATTCCCAGAGCATTTTTGCACTATGGGCTGATCAGAAAAGTGATCAGAGTTTTTGAGAAAGAAGAACAGACCATACCAAAGGATGTTGAAGATTCTTGAAGAGATACACATTCATGTGTAATTCAATAAGGCTGTTTGAGAAGTGAATAAGATCAATGTATAGTGAATCAAATGTGAACTCAAAGGAGGAATTTTCTCATGTGACTTGAGTGATAAAATAACCCTGTGTAATTCAGGGAGGATAAGAATACTTCCGTGAGACTCATGAGAAATCCATATGGACTCATCTAACAGTGGGTGAGGAAGTATAAACAACCTCCTATGGGACTCTTGTGAGATATAATGGGAATTTTTATCGAATATTTTAATTCATAATAAGATTATAGTAGACAATCCATGTTTGGGATAATAACCATCACAACATGGAGTATGTCTTTGAACCGAAACATGTAAATCCTTGTGATCAGTGTCTTTACATTTAAAACATCATTCATGGTAAGGATGAGATACACCAGAAGAGTGGATTAAGGCTTTAACCATCAATATAAGTTTTATTGATAATTATTTATTAGTTAAAATATTTAAGGGAATCAATGATTCACCCCCTCCCCCTCTTAGTGATTCACATTGATTTGGGCAGTTCAACTGCTATCAGAATTAATTTCACCTCTAAAAGATCCAGGGGAGTCTTTATGAAGGGTATACTTGAGGAAATGAGTAAAAAACCTCAAATGGGGAAATATTCCAAAACTCAGAAAAATATAAATAAAAAATAGTTAAGGAACATGAAGAAGAATCTAAATGCTATAGGGGATACAACTTCTAATGAAGGTAATATTAAAGGTAAATGATGTGATAATTTTTTTTATTATGACTCTTCTGATAAAGCTTGTTCAAGCTGTGATAAGGATAGATTAGTTAGTGATCCTCAATCTGCACTTAAAGAACATCTGAAGAATATAACTTGAGAAGTGTAAACACATAACTATACAAGTACCAATTTTCTTCAAGATAAAAAATAAGATATGGAAGAAGAATCTTATTCCATGGAATAAGAATTAGATAAAATGGTTGGAATATCCAAAACATTCACAAAACTAGTGCAGGAAAAAGAAGATGAAATTTATATTTTTAAGGAAAGAAATTTTTTGTTTCTAAAGAATTGAAAGGAAGTATTTTTTGGGAAATAATTATTTGATATGGTAGTTGTAGAAACTTTCCATGCTTTTGAAATGTTTTTCAAAGTCTCTATGGTTTTCAATGAAGTTCAACTGGAAGAAAATCCAGCAAGGTAAAGGAGATTAAAATCTCTTTGTAACTATTAAGAAATGTTAATGAAGAAAAAATGAAAAATATGAATGAGAATTGGGAATTAAATCTAAAATCAGTTGTGGATGAGAAGAACTCTCTCAACATGAAGTGTTTAAATCAAGAGGTGAAATTGAAAAATCAATAATCACTCCAAGCTAGAATTTACCAAAAATATGAAAGAAGAAATGATGCCACTCATCTTTTAATTAATGAATATTTTTTGCATTGACATATAAAAACATACTCTAATACAATTCAAACATCCTCCATGAATAAGGTATCACAAAAACTATATTTTTGTTTTTACTAATGCATTGGAATCTGCATGTATGGGATCAATGCTAAAAGATGGTAAGATGTGCATTGATAAAAGTGTTGATAAATCTATAAAAATATCAACGATGGATGATGGGATGATTAAGAAGAACAACTCCCAAATGGACGTAACAAATAAATAAAGATAATTCCAGAATAAAAATGGACAATATTTAGACATACTAATACTACAAGAAAAAAGAAGGTGATTTATTGGATATTGTATGTGTTTCAGTAATTTTGGGAATTAGTTGAATGATATCTAAAATAATATGTTCGTATATAAAAATTTAGGATGGGATAAATTCAGTGAATGTAGATGTGAATAAATGATGCATCCTACAATGCAAAGGAAAAAAACACAGAGAAAGAATAATCTTTCTATTAAAAATATTATTGAATATCTTGAGGACTTCTGTGATAATTGAAATATAAGTGGTCACTATTATGTTCATTACTTTTTTAGTCCTAACATGACTCATGAATATGTTTATACGAATCATATACCATAAAAAAGTCATGATAAAGTATAAATTGTTGAAATTTCATCCATTGGGTATTTGCAAAAAACTAAATTCGTGAAAAAAGTGAAAAAAACTATTCTGAAGAAGGAGTTCAAGCCAGATTCCAAGAATTCCATCTCAAACAAGAAAATATTTTTATATTATAGAATAAATTTTATTACCTTGGATTACTTCAAACAATCCACAAAAATGAATAGAATAAAGATGAAATTTAATAGAGCATCAATCCAAGAGAAGTCAGGATTGATTGGAAACATTATTAAAGATAACTTTGATAAGTTTCCAAAGAAGGGTAACTTGACAACATTGAAAAATCTTTGTGGAAGGTACAAACCAAAATATGTTAATAAGGAGTGATTAGTTAGTTGGACTAATCAATTTCAAATTTCTACCAAACTACAATGAGCTAATGATGAAGTATGATCAAATGAAAAGGAAAAGGGGGAGAAAGTTGTTACACAATAAAGAAAAGTCAAATTTCAAGAGTGGTTTTCAGCACATGACAACCCAAGTGTCTCGAAACTTCTTTGAGGAAGGATCAACAAGGAATGACATCATGCAATAAAATGTACTACTGTTTTACTAGGCATGTTAGAGATATTAAAAATTGAAAAAAATGCACCAGTGGAAGCTACATCACTATTTGATGATGTATGAACAAACAATCTATACATGTTAAAGGTTAATGTAATTAAATGGTCCATTCTAAAAATGAATGATTAAATTATCAAATAGGGATGATAAATTAACTTGTATAGTACCAAACACATTAGTGATACCAGGAATGGAATTCTTATTTTAATTGAAATTTTCAAGCCTTGTTGCACCTATTAAGAATCTCACATGTCTTCCATCTTATTCCATTATGTTTTTGTTGTATATGTGTTCTTACATTGAAATGAATTTATGTTTAAGGTCATTATCAAGATTATAATTTAAGAAACAATGTGGAGAACAACAAGTTGGAAAAATTATTCCGGATATGTTAATTACTTGAAGTGTTTCACAATGGAATAATATATGATAATACATTCCACCATGATTAACCAAAGGGTTTGCACCCCTTGAGGGCTATAAAATATTAATGAGTTGATATTAAATATTATTTCATGACAAATCATGAAATATATACCATCTCAAAAGTAGAATATTGAGCTGTTCCAATCACACATTCAACAATTTTTCTTAAATGAACTTATCATTTCAATTAAGGGGGAGTTCATAATTAATAACATGAGTGGATGAAAGGGGGAGATTTATCATTTCAATTGAAAATTTTAAAATATTTCATGATGTATGTGCATGATTTAGCATCTCATTGATAAATATGATTATTTCTGACCCCAGGGTTAAGATTCGATACATTTTGAGTCTAATTTCAAATGTGCAGTTGTTTATGGAAAACATTGAAATCCATGTTCCCATATCTATTATTTTCTACACCAGGTTAGCCCAAGTATACTTATAGTTAATTATCTAAAACCTCTTTTCTATATGAATCTTGTGACATCACCCTTGTCTCAAAAATATTCAAGAAGATATTAATTAAAGGGATAAGGACATGTTTTTTGAACAAACCCCAACAAACCATTGCATTTAGTTTCTAATAAGTGGGAGAAATTATTGTAACACATATTGAACCATATAAATTGTGATTACGAGATATTGAAAAAATACAAAGGGGGATACTGTAGAGAATAGTGTTGCATTGGTTGTAAATAAGGTGTCAATATGTTTTTGGAAAAGTATTTATTGAATTTATGATGATGATTAATGTGGTTATGATTAAGGTAATGTAATTATCTTAGTGTAGAGCCCACATTGACCATACATTGTACTTGGAAATATGGAACCATGATATGGGAATATGTCTTTTCAATATCTATAATAATGTTGTTATAGATCTAATGATGCCTAAATAATTGTTATGGATTCATAGTATTGGATTCCACACGTGTGAAATTCTCTATAATTTCAATTTAATTTATTGTTTGAGCAGATTTTCTATGATGAATTCATGTTTTATAGAGAACACATTATTGACTACAATTTTTCCACACAATATGCATTAATGAATAAGGTGTAAAAGAAGAGTTCCATCTATGATTGGATGAAGGAAGATGAGTGATGGTCATTGAAATTACAATTATAAAGAGAATTAATGACTTAAAAGAAAAGACATGTAAGGATATGATCAATTTGTTTGAAAAATAAGAGATCATTCATAAAGGAATTCGTAATTAATGAAAATGAGAAGATTGAAATAAAAGAAAATGATGAATAGAAAAATGGAAGGAAAGATTCAAGGGAATTGAATTTGAATAAGTGTCCATGGATGATTGGATTACATAGTGTATGTGAATGTTTAACTTAGTAGAATATGTTATAATGGGATTACTCTAAAAACATGTTCTGGTCTGTCGAAAGCTAGCCAACCAGGGGTGGAAGGACACACCATTGTATGTGGGTGGCCAAAACATTACTCCTCTACTAGCCATCACTCTTGGACTTTCCATGGGGTGCATAAAAGCACAACCACAGGGGTGTATGGGAAAACCACTGGAGGACACTGGGAAAAGCCCGCACGTAGCTTGTGCAGAGAGCGCACCCGCATGGGAGCATAGGTTGGGTGCAGAGCACGCCCACAGCATAAAAATGATACAGGGCGGTTCCATGAGGGTGAGATGACTAATATCGAAGTGTGTTGAGGCATATTGATACTTATCTTAAACACATACCATGTCTCAGTTTCAATATGGGACAACATTTTAAAAATGTTGATGCAATCCCCACCATCCATCTGATCTATCTTGAGATCACAGCTGCATGCTTTATCCTACATTCCTCTATATAATCAGGTCTATCCCACTATCCACACAAAATCTATTTGAACCTTGACCATTTGATGATCATGAACCATGTCTTCTTTAACCTTTTAACTTCCCAACACTACAGTTCTCTAGAGATGAAGCTGTACCTCCTTGATCATATTCTATCCACCATTGTTGATTGAATCTATATCATGAGTATTTTCTGGATGTCCTGAACTCATACATGAAATTATATTCTTATAGATTAGAATAAAATAAATAACTCATGATTTGATGAGGAATATGATGTTACTGGAGGTCATAGATCTTGGGGATTTATAATTTATATTTTCATTCAACTCTCAGTGTATGCATGTAAAGATTAAACCACAAATAATATGTATGTGTTAGAAAATAATATCCCACAATTACAAGATTATTTTATAACCTACATTTGATGATTTTTAAGCCAATTATATTAGGATTTAAAAGCCCTAATTTCATGCCAATATCATACATGATTTGAATGTGGTGGGACTTGGTGATCCTCTCATATAAATAATGAGCCCTTGAACAAGGGTTTTATTGTTGGAAAAATAGTGTAAATATACTATTTTCTGAAAATTAATTCACAAAAAATATAGAGGTTCTTTGTAACCCTTCTATGTGATGAAGAAGACCCACAATTATTAAATATGTTCACTACACTTTTGAATTGTCTATGTGAAGGGGGAAACCACCTTCACCCTCTGGGCGAAGAAACCCGTGAGCATGAGACCAATTAATTCCAACCCTCATTGTATCTTCATTAGAAGAATCCCACTTATACATAACTGGTGCACTTGCACCATTGATGTACTCTGAGAAGACACAACCCATGAACCACAGCTTGGTTATATGAAGAATAACCTCATACCCCTTGTGCATAGATTACCAATTCATCCCTTGCGCAAGAAAGAGATGAGAATCCTCCAGTTTCACAAAAAAGGTAAGAGGATTGTTCCTTAATGAACGCTTGAGCACTACTTGAAGGATATGAGGTTGTTCATGGTTATATGAAGAACCAATTTGGTTTGATGAAGAAAACATATAAAATCAAATGTATCCTCAACCAAGTTCATGCAAAAAAAGAGAAATAGAAGAAGATAAAGAAGAAAAAGTGTGTGTACTATTGAGAGAAGAAGGAGGAATGTAGATGAATTTGGGTTTCATAACATCCTATAAAAAATATACATTCTTCCATTCATGCCCGTGAGCACATAACAAAGGAAGTGCATAAAACAGTTTTACATTGAAACCAAATAAAAGAAACAATTGTGTTTTTCCAAATATCAATTATAATGAAAGTGAATTTGTGCATATTGAGAAAGAAAAATCATGTTGACAGTTCTTGTGTAGTCATACATGATACACACTCATTGAACATAAACTATTAATACAAGAAAAATGTTTGCTAGAGTTGACAAGAAACATATTATACATGAATGCAATCATGTATAAACACATAAACTTATGATAAGTGGCTGAGATATGAAAAAAATAAGTTTTTGATGCCATGAAATCCTAGCATGAACTAAATAATTATTGATAATGAAGAAAAAAATTATTACTTAAGTTCACATATCTTAGTTGATAGTGCTTGAGAGTCCAAGAAAACAAACATAACTCATATTGTTCTGAATTATTATCCTATTCATGAATAGTTTTTCTGCACCATTTTTATACACAATATTGTTTCCAGATCATCATTAGAAGAAGAATTAATTTACAATGCATTGTTATATAGGGGAATAATTAGAAAAGACATCATAGTAATTGAGCAAGACCAGTAGACGTTACCAAAGGATAATGATTATTATTGAAACGATACACAAGAACTTGTGATTCAGAAAGACTGTGTGTAAAGAGCATAAGATAAATCATTATAGAATCAATAGAAAACTAAAATATGGAAGATGGTCATGTGACTCTAGATCTAGAGGAACCCTCTATGATTTAGGGAAAAGATGCAGACTTCAAGGAGACTCTAGAGAAGGCCAGTGGGACTCCAATAACTCTATGGGATTTAGGACAATGAACCACCTGGGGTACTCAGGAGAGATATAGTGGGACTCTATATCGACCATTGTAATTGAAAATAAGGTTATAAGAGAGAATGTGTATTGGGGAGAATAACCAAAAAAATAGTAGGCCTTTGAATTGAAACATTTAAATTCTTGAGTTAAATGGATTTACATTTACAACACCAATCGGGATAAGGCTAAGAGACACAAGAAAAGTGTATTGAGGAATTAACCATCCATAGAGTTTTAATTCAAAATAATCATTTTTTTAAAATATTTAAAGGGATTACTGATTCACCCCACCTCTCAATGATTCATACTTATTTATACACTTGATAATACATGGACTATTATAAGTGATAAGACACAATGTTATCTAATAAAAATATTCAAAGGGAATGATTATGAATTAAAAATTGATTAATTAAATAGTGATAAAAAGGGAACAATCATCCTCCCCTATATAGTTCGTAATTTCAAATTTTATTTTTTATTAATGATCCCTATGAAAATCTAATTTTCCATCCTTTATTGAAATTTAAATTGATTATATCCATCTATTAGAATTTCATAATAATAAAATCTTATTTGATATTTAATTGATAAAATGTTGAACAAAGTCTTCCAATGAAACTGTTTTGGTATAATACAAGGGATTATTTATGGAATCAATGGTGAATTCTATTTCAAAATATTATATTTATAAAAATGTCATTATCATAATATTTAAGGACACCATCATGGATGTATGGGGATATAGTGTTTCATATGTTTAGATTTATTGACTCCGACTTTTGAGGTTTTATGTGATGATACTTTATCAAGATTAATAATAATTTGAGGTATATTTATAGAAACCATTGGCATTTTATACAGTGGAAAAGTCATTTGAGGAAATATTCGCTAAATATTTTAGAAATAGTAATAATGTATACTCTAGGATATTTATATATGAATTTCAATGGTTGTTGAGAACAAAACATACCCCAGGATAAATTTAAATTAAACTATTATCATTAACATGAAAATTAAGATTGGTCTTTATGATTTCCTTTATGTAAGGAAGTGTTTAAATCCAAAATAATATAATGATGTTGTAGAAAGAATGATATTGGGACCTAGGAATGATGATGAGATGGAAGATATGGTTAAATCCATTCAGAAACATGTGAGGATTAAAAATGTTGATAGGAATGTTATTAATCGTCATTGTGATTGAGTATTTTATGTTGGTGAGAGGTTATTTCAATGAATTTCTGTAAGGTTGAATGAAGGGAAAGCTAAGCCATATTTACATTAACCCAACTAAAATACAACATCATTTAATGGAAATATAATATCATTTGGAGCTTTAATTGAAAATATATTGTGTTTATAACAATTTCTATGTATTACCCCAAATAAACTTCACACCTGGAACTTTGGATGTAGTAAACTTACAAGTCATTCCACAAGAGAAATATTATTCTTATGAGAATTAATCGTTCAAGATCGTGGATTTCAGAGTGAATGTTATAAAAAACATGAACACTCACCTTATAAATGTATTGTTGATTAACTACATGTTTTAGGTAGCTATGTGGGAACATTATGATATTATAAGGTAGAATTATCCACATTTGTTTTAATTCGAAGGAATAATTTATTGGGAAATTTTTTTTAAGGGGGGTATAAAGTATCAAACTAGGTATTTAAAAATTATTATTTTTTCTTTTAGAATAAAATTAATCGTATTAATGGTTTGATTTACATGAAATATGATGATGTCATTTCTTTTAATGTACACATGTATTATCTTTCCCGTACACAACACTCGGTCAGAATTCATGACACACGAAACTAGGTTTTAATAAAACCATAATATATTATAAATATTATTCCAACATGACTGTTATTAAAATATTGTTAGTATATAAAATTGTAAAAATTTTGTTTTAAATATTGTTTATAAATTTTTATGAAAAAAAATCTTATTGATAATAAAATATATAATATTCAATAAAGTAACTATATGTTTGAAAATATCAATTTCTAGAAGAACGATTTTTATTTTATTTGTTTGAAAATCTAAATTAATTATTGATACATTTATAAAATTAATTTTATTAAATAATATTTATTTTTGAATTATAAAATTCTGAATTATCAAAGGGTTATTTTTTATATTTTTTAAAAAGTTAATTTTTTTGAATAGTAAAAATTAATGAATTTCAGTTGAAAACTGCATTTTCTGTTTATTTATTTATAGTGATAAATAATTTTTTGAAATGGTTTTAATGAATAATTTAATAAATTATTCAAATATTAATCTAATTTAGGTCAATGGAATAAATTTAAAAATGAAATTGGAAATAAAGCCTTTGTAAACATTAAACTTTTTTCTTTTAAAACCTGCTTCTTTGTCACGTGTGTTGGAATATTTTTATATTAATTTCTGAAACATCAATGAATAGATATTTTAAAGATAAATTCAATATTTTTAATCATAATTATTTAAAATATCTAATAATTTAAACTTATTTGTACACCAAAATTAATTTTTAAATCAGTAATTTTTAAATTCTATGGTTTGGGTCGAAATGAGTTTATATTGGAAAAAACTAAAAAGATATGAGTAAAAAACCCATCAACATGTATAAAGAAATTTGGTTTGAAATATATCGGCCATTCACCTATGAATATATATAATTTAATAATTTAGGGCATTTTATCTTATGAAAAATGTAGGTAGAATTCTATCTTTTTTATAATATAATAGTTTTTCACTCACCTCACTTATGAAAGAGAACTCCTTGTCACAACTTATTCAGGCCTATAAAGCCATTATGATTGAACAAAATCAGTCAAAATCACATCCAAAAATACCTAAAATCATACTATATTTCATATTTTGGGTATAAATACAATCAATAAATGTGTTACTGAAATCCGATGGTGAATACCAGATGAAGAGGTGGTGTTCATCAATGAGCATTTTTATTTCTTATCTTCTACGAACTACTTCGATTGTTATTATATCATGAGTATATAATAAAAAAATCACCACATATATATAAATATATATATATTTTGTTTTGGTTACATCCTATAACCACACAGACTTCAATCAAATGGGTTATAAAATCATCTTTTGATTGTACAGAGGATTATCGCATGATGAACCAATATCATTTATTTATACATAAGAAAATATATAGATTTGGAATAATGATTCCAAAACTATTTATATATGATATTTATTATATTTTTTAGGTTATTAATCTTTTATAATTATTATATCACACATTAAATCATGGATTATATTTTACGGGAATATTATAATATCGCACGTGTCAGTGAAAGACAACCTCCTCACGAATCAATGTGAATCGTTCTTGATTTACATGTAATATATTAAGAATTGGTTTAATAAAAATATGTGATATATTTTAAATAAAAATTAAAAGGTAATGATAATATATAAATATATTACTTTTATTTCAATCAATAAGATTCGAAAATGGAAACAATTTTAATTCTTATGTACGATCTATCATCTCCACAAAATATGTATTTCATTTCCTAGCACTAAATATTATGGATAAATATAAACAAATATATACTAAATAAGTTAAACTTATATCATGTTTGACATTATATAAATTATGAAATTATTATGGATGTAAGAGGACCTAAAATTACATGTGATAAAACATAAGAAAAATAACACTGTTATGTCCTAAAACGTAACATAATCATAAAATTGTTAATAGATAGGAAATAAAAATTAATAAAAAATAATATATTTTACAATATATATAATTATTTTTATTTAATATATTTATAATTAACATATATTTATTATAAATGAGAAATTAATGAGTATGAAAAAATTCAAGACATAATGTATAGTATTTTCATCTCACTTTTTTAACATATGATAGAAACATGCCTTGTTCACTACCGGACTATATAATTTTTTTATACAATGACCATGAATTTATTTTATGATTTATTACTAATAATTATTTTTATTTACGTATCCCAAATATGATATCTCTTTTATAGAATTTATGATTGAATCTTAACCCTAAGAAATAAGGGATTTTGGGTCTCAATTTTCCTTCTTTGAGACAAATGTAATATTATTATAATATTTTATTTCACTAGGTCCATATAAATCCCCTTTGAAAAATAATATTCTGAATTTATTCATTCTCATGTTATTCAAATTATCATTTTATTTTATTCCATCATACTGTTAATTAATTAATGCTACCAATGTTCTAATGATTTCATGTTAAAATATCATCACTTATCAGCATTGTTTACACTTATGTTACTGAATATAAAATATAACGAACAATTTCATAAGAACTATTATTAATTATAATATCATATATTTATTAATCATATAATCATGAAATAGTACCATATTATTCATTTTTTAGTCTTGATGATTTCTATTTTTTATGAAGTTCATAATTTATTTATCCCTTTAATCAAAAATATGTTTCTTTTAAAACCATGAATTCTAAAAATGTTTCCAAAAATTTCTTATTACTATATTAATATATTTTTTAAAAAAATTCCAATGTTCAACTTTTTACATAATAATTTGAATTTCATATTCATGTTGGTTCCAAAATAATTCTCATTTGTATTTTACAAGAATTTTGGAAGGAATAATTTTTTAATCAGTACATTATGAATAAAATTTTCTAACATCATTAACTATCACTACCTAAAAGATTAATTTATAATTTATCATTGTTATTTTCAATATATTTTATGTTCTAAAAATATTTATTCAATTATAAATGGATAGTTTCCTTAAGAAATGATTTAAAAAAATTTTAAATACATTAATTATTTGTTTTAAAAAGGTAATTTACAGTGAACATGGTTTTCAAGATGTTTTTAAAAAATTAATTTTCATAGATGAAAGGATAATTTACTCAATAAATGTATTAAATATTCAATAAAAATTATGTTCCATCTAATATATATTTTATTAATGTTACGTATGCGTTACTTGGGATATGATCTATGGTTATTATCTAATTCATTCCCATAATGGTTTAGGTTTTTGATGAAACGTTTTTTATGAAAAAAAATTCTCTTACATAAGATAAACCAAGATAATTTAATTATGAAATCCACATATTTTAATAAGATATTTTATGATGAAATGATTAGTAAACCTATTTAAATTCTAAATTTTTTAATATGATTAAATGGTTGTGGTACTTATTTCATTTCAGGGGTTATGGTCAATGAATGATTATGTTTATGTGTCTCGTATATGATTGATTTTCTTATGTGTCGGGTGGGACCTATATCTTCTTCTTTTGTAATATGAAAATATTAATATCCAATGAGATAGAAAATATTGGAATAAATATTGAACCTAGTTTGATAGGGGATGTGTTCCTACAAAATAGTCTTCAGAGTGAACATTTTCTACTTTGATGATTTATGTGGAACTTTATTTCATGTCGATAATGTTATTCATGAACCTAAGTAAATATTTACAATTTTATCAATGGACATGATTATATGTTTATAATATTATTCGTGGACCTATATTTAATTATTATAATAATATTAATGGACCTAGTTACATGTCCATAAGTTTATAGGAGGGAATGATTTGGTGTACTTAGCATAAATCATAAACCAACATCTATTTATACATTTTTAAAATATTATATACTAATATCTATGCCACAAAATCGATGCATTATTATCCCATGGCTCAAGTTTCATGATTCCCCTATTATTCATGTCTTTTCAACTACCAATCATTATTCCATGACACATGTTTAATATCTATGAATTGTTGAGTATAAAATTCATAATTTAATCTCATTATCATCTACTCTTAATCCTATTGTATGCTTTTATTGGACCATATTTTGATTTCACTTATGGTTAACCTTATTTAGCATCTAATGTCATTGTTACTTATGTTTTCTTTCCACATGTTATCAAGAATGGATTTATATATGGTCTATCTATAGAGAGTAAAAAATGCGAAGATCATTGTGGGAAACATTGAAGATCATTATCAATATTACAATTTTTTGTTTTAAGATTCAAATAAGACTAAAATATTATAGTCATCAGCTGTCTGTTTGTGTAATGCAATTAATACTCTTCTAAAAATATGTAATATATAGATATGATAATCCTATGTCACTATAAAATAATCAACATTTTATATATTCACTAGTTTCCCTATGACATCATCGAAATTCTGGACTAGGCAGAGTTGGATAATGATGATGAGCAAATTTTCAGAGAATGTCCAGGTGAGATCTTGGATCATTAAGAGAAGGTGTGGTGTAGACAAAAAATTCATGTGGTTCATGTATTTGGAGTAATATATTCTTGGGGGAAATTACATGAGATCAAAAAATATAGAATCTTGTATGGTACTAGTATAAAATTTTAACATGTTTTTTTGTTATTTTCATTGATTTTTTATCTATATTATAAAATTCTTGTATTTTCATTCTTTATAGACTTTTATTTTTCATGATTGATTAACTAAATATTCTATTATTATTGTCATGTGTGACAAAAATTTCTATATATGAAAATGTGAAGTCATAATTTCAAATCAAGATGTGTTAATCCTTTGAAAATTTAAAACCATATCGCCGACTCAATGCAATCCAAAGAATAAATATCTTGAAATAAAGGATGTAATTACATGATTTCTTTTCTTATGGAATGATTTGTGTTTTTTCTGTCATAGTTTTTGGTTTGGGATGTTTTGGTTTGGAATGGTTATGTATAAGGCTATATGGAATGTGATTTTTTTACCAAAACAAAATGATATGGTGTTGTGATTGAAGATAAGTAATGATTTGGTTTAGTATTCAGGTGCATGACTGTAGTGTTTTGTATATGTTTTGGTTGGTGTGTCTAGTTGATGTTTTTGGAGGTGTAATAAGAACCTTGAGAGGCATATTGTGAAATGTTTGTTCAGATTCCTTTTTATTTATTTTAGTTTGGTTTCTATTATTGTGGATGTGAATATTTTTAAAGGCATAAAATGTATTTTTCCATTCATTCACATTCCTTTAATTTCTTATTTATGGTAGTTAGAGGCATTCATATGAAGATTGACAATGATGGATGAATCTGGGAGGAGTAGAATATCTTTAAAAATATTTTTACATAGTAATTTCTTTTATCTTTTATGATTGTGGTTTAAAATATTTGTGGATTGCAATTTATAAAATTTATATAGAAGAGGATAAAATCAAAAAATTGACTTCACACCATAAGAGAGTCATTTATAGAGAATTATAATTTATCCTGAGGTTACTAGTTTTTTTGTATAAAATGTGTTTCCACTGAAAATTTTTATTAAATTATAAGTATTTTGGAGACCATTAGATTTAGGTCATTATGGTGTAGACTGTGTTGTAATAGGGGAGTCACACATATTATTTATATATCATGTTTAGTCATATTTATCTTCATCCATACATTCATTCCCAAATTATCTATATGAACTATAACATCATTGAATGATCTTCATTCCTTCCTTCTCCCGATATTGATATACATGTTTTAGTGGTGGTGTTTTGACATTACATGGTAAAACCTACTTACTTTATTATTTTTATAATTCACACATCAAATATCTATTGTATTATTTTTTATAATGATTGGGAGGCATTTGAACATCCCATTATTGTGATTTAGGGTGATCAGGGTTTTTATTGTTTAAATTATTTTTTTGTATTTTTATAATTTTCCATACAGTATATAATGGATCATATTTCTTCACTATGGAAGAGTATCCTTGATATCTAACTTTTATATTATATGTTTTTGGAAATCATGATAATGATTTCTTTTGGGTGGATATAAGAGGTCAGCATAATTGGATAGTAAATTGATATAATTCAAATTGATTAGTATGGGAGATAACCCATGATTTAGTGAATGGATATATGTTGATGATGATATTGATCATTCTAGTTTCCAATACTAAAAATAATATCTATTGGGATATTTTTCTGATCAATTTTCCATATTTCGTATGATCCTTTTTGTGTTGACATGTGCTAACACCTTTAATAAAAATTATAATTAATGTATATTGGGATAATAAAATAGTTTTCTAGGGAAACTAGTTTGAGTGATAATATCCATTCAAAATACATAATTAATTTGATGAAATACATTTATTAATTTGTGGAATATCAAATGTGTTTTTATAATATGTGTTTTTCTTGTTTTTTTCATGTGTTCTATGAGTTGTGGTGTGTTAATGGAGGTTACTGACTAGGCTGTTTGATGCATGGGACTGTGATATAGTGGATGGTATGAAAGGATTAAATGTCGATAATAGTGTGATGTGGTAGGATGTTCTTGTTATGTGAGGTTTTTGTGCACTATTTTCATTGTCCAGATTGGTGATGTTGTGTGGTGGTTATGTGTGGTTGTTTATGTGGGGTAATTTCACTGTTTCATTTAGATTAGATGTGTGATGTGTAGATATTTTGTTGAGGTGTATTGGTTTTTGTGGCACATCAATGATGGGGTATTAATTTTTTTGTGGTGATGGTTTGTGTGAGATGTGTTATTTTTCAAGTGGTTATGTATTGATAGTATCCTAGTTATCTATGGAATGAATATTAATTTCAAAAATGAATGTAAATATGGGTAAATTAATATGTTTAAATGGTTTTAATGAAATTAACGATAAATTAACATACTTTATTGATGTGAATATAGTGTCTTTGTAAACAAAATTTACTGGGAATGTGATATATCTTGAGTTAGTTGAAACCATTAATTGAAAGAAAGAATATCTGTGGCATTTGTGTTGGTCGGGTGGTTTAGTTCGCATAGTGCTAGATTTCATTTTTATAGTTTATGTGTGGTATGACAATTGAGATGTTGTCTACCCTGGTGATGTTACTTTGAAAACATGGATTTGATATTGTGTTTAATTTATATATTATGTATGTTTATATTATATCATTTCACAACCCACCATAGTTGAGTGAAATTTCTAATTCTCAGTGATTCATTGTTCTAGGTGGTTTACCCAATGACCATGATTATTTTGATATGGATAGATGAATACACCCTATTCTACACTGTTATTTCACTAGTGATAACCAATGCTTATTTGGGGGAGATAATTAAGGATTTACAATTTCTTTTTTAGTGAGATGTGATATGATGAGGTTTTCATGAGATGTGTTGTGTGGGGGAAGTCATGTATGGTAGCTAGATGGAATGGGTTTGATGTCTGTTGCATTCATTATACCCTAATGAAGGTCATATGTTATAATGATCAATGTGGTGTCATAAATGTGTTTGACTCTGATTTCATGTGATGTTTTTATATGTTAGTATTATATTTTAGGCCATAAGATATTGGTATGGGGGGGATGCATGATATTCTACATCAAGAATGATTGGTATGTGATATTTTGTGATGTGATATATGTGGAATATATTTGAGAATATGTCATTCAATGTTGGTGTGTGTGAGTGGAAAATCATTATGGAAGCAATAATGATGTTCATTGATATTTTATCATCTTGATGATATAATAATATATTGGATTTGTGATATAGTGAGTAATCCATGTTGTGGCTAGATTTTGATAGATTTCATGTATATGTGTTCTTGGTTCTATTATTTATTTATTGGAATATTAGTATTCTTTTTTCAAATGTTCAATTGAGACAAAAATTGTTTCCCTACAAAGTATACTTTTTATTCTCGCCCCATATAGATAATTTGTTTTCCAATTATCCAATATGATATTGAGGAAAATGGTGTACATTACAAGATTGAGTTTTCATGATAAATATGTGTCACAATCATAGTGAATATATTTTGGAAAAATGGTGAATATAATTATGTTGTTTAATTTCTATTCTTTCATGTCAGATATTTTTGGGTATATTTTATATTATAAACATGATTTTATAGGTTTTTTATCATATCTTTTAATCATGTTTTTTTATAGTGGGAAATGCCTCTCATCTATGAGAATCTTATACCCTCGATTATTCTCACCAACCATGGTCCTATTCGATGTGGGACTCAAGGGTAATTATCTCTCTTCGTATATTGTGGTAACATTATGGGATGGGATTACATAACTTATTCACACATAACACTGAATTAAAAAGAAACACAATATAGTTTATAAATGTAATACATTGTAATAAATGTATGTTAAACCCATTGTTATATACCATGGTTGATTAAAACCATTTCATATTCACAAATTAATAGTGGAAATAAAAATAAATAAAGAGTTTGTTTAAAAATAAAAGATCCCATAGACTATGTTATCCATGTGAAATCACCATTATTAGAATTTAATTTGAAAGAAGAAATTAAATAATAGAAAGATATTTATAACGGAAAAATCCTTAATTTGAATAAAAAGTGTTCTATATGTAGTGGGAAATAAATGAATGATTATTTTTAGTAAGGCTATCAACATGAAAAAAATGAACACTATATATACGGTAATTAGTAATGTGGTCATTTAAAATATGGTCATTGGTATATTAATCAATGTAATTATGGTCTCCAGACATCCATATATTGGATTCATACACTTGTTTTTTGTATTTTTTGTATACAATTTTATAAAATATAATTCAAAAATAATAATAAATTAAAAATATATATAATAGTTATTACAAATAAGTTTTTTACTATTATTTTTCTGTTAAATTTAATTCATATTATTAATGGGGATATTGGTTATTTTTTAATTTGAAATTTATATTTTAATATGTTTATTATTATAAAATTAAAATCTTATAATGTAAAAAAATATTAATGGTATTTAGAGAAGAGTATTTAAAAACGATTTATTTTTTCAAGGAACTATTTTTCATGTATGGCGGAAAATATTATTTTAGTAAATTTTATTATAAATGTATACAATATAATAAATTAATAATCATCTTATAGTTACTAATAGAAATTTAAAAAATAATAAATTCATTTAATTAATTTAAATTTATTTTAATAAAAAATAAATTTTTTTTATTTACAGAAGTGTAATCGATGAAAATAAAAACATTATGGAAAAATGATGAATTATTATATTGTTAATATATAAAATATATTAACATTTGTTTAATTTATGATTCGTATGTAATAAAAACATGATAAATTGACATTTATATATTTATTTTCATATAAAACAATAAATTTTACTTAAATTTTAAGATTCCATTTAAATGGTAAATTTTAAATTTTTATAATATTATTTCTGATGTTTAACATCAGTTTTGGATTATTCATTACAATAATTCCGTAATATTATTTTATTATATTTTTCCAAAAAATTTAATTTTTGGTGAATACTTTAGAATATCCTTATTTGAAATACATTTATTTTTATTACATCATTTCATTATAAGAATAACCTAAAATTTACGAAACAAAATTTAGGAAATAATATGTCTATTATAATTAACTATATAAAATTAAGAATATAATTTTTTATTCGAAAACCAATATTTAGCATTAATGGAAAAATATATTATATTATATAAGAAATTATTAATTCATTATGAATTTATTAATTTTGAACGAATTTTTATAATAATCATAAATTATATGAAATAAAATTTATTTTAATATGGAAATTGATTTGTATTTTCTTAATCGTTATTTTATTTTTTAGAATAAAAAAATTATTAACATAAAAATTAGTTATCACGGTAGAAGAAAAAATGATAAAAGGGTAAAATAATAGCGATATATGAGATAAAACCTATTAAAACATGTCTCCAATTTAGTGTTTTTAGTATTTCATGACATTACCTCCTCTTTTTTCAATTAGTTTAAAAACTTATGGACACATTCAATTAATAGTTCACCTCGTATTACAGAATTCCAGCTCCTCTCACATATATCTGGTTCCTTCCCAACCAAGACCATCCTAAATATAGAGACCACTCATCTGGATGAAACCACCTATAATTCATCTAAATAAATCCAATTAACTTTATATAGTTCTAATATCCTTGAAATAACACCCATTAAAGTCCAAATACAATTTACAGATGAGCTATTTTAGGAAGTGTGGCTAAAACTCCCAAATCACTCCTTTTTTACTTCAATTTCCATATCATTTCTTCTTCTACCTCAAATACCATTATTAAAAAAAAATTATTACCATTAGATCCATTATTATACTTATTTATTTTATTTTGATGAAATAATCATTATATACCTTCCACGCTTCTCCCTTAAATTTGCATAAATCGTCCATGAATGCGTGATGACTATCCCCCCGATGAACAGTGTGTTATTTATTTCATATATACAACAAATTTATGGAGAATTTGTTATACTATCCCTCCCTCAAAAGTTAACCCTCTAAGGCCAAAAATTATGAATGTGAGATAATGATCCTCAAATCCCATGTCCAGTTGGCCTCAGGATGGAAATTATCACCGTGGTTATAAAAACCTCACCTTATAGTAAGAAATAAACTATATAATAAAACAAGATCATCAAATTGATTGATTGAGCAAAAAAACCATGAAATCATATAAAGAAATCCAAAAAAATTGTATAATTCTTGTATAAGTAATATAGAAATAGATAAGAAGTAAAAACCAATACCCAATGTAAAATCTATAGAAGCGACACAACAACAACTTCCAAAGGTCTATGTTATTATTATCTTGCAAGGTCCATGTATTCATCATGAATACCTTAAAATAAGTTATATATATGGTGGGTCATCATACAAATATACTCAATAAGAAAAAAAGAATATCACACTCTGATTAGCCCCTAAAAGAGGAAAATATTTAATGTTTATAATATAATATTCATGTTCTTTATTAATCATATACACCATTATTAGTGCATTTTAGACATTGAACATTATTTTAAATTATGATTGTAATTTCTTCTAAAAATGCACTATTACATGGTACCTTCTTGAACATATCATAAAACACATAATGGTATTTATTTTATGTTTATATTTTATTTTGAGGTCTCCAATTATATAAGGAACAGTTCATTCTTTTGGATCACTTGGAGATTCAATTTGGAAGACCACCAATGTGGGCTTTGAACCAACCACATTCTGCGCAATGTGATTTGGACAACAGCCAAATAAAAGTACTGTAGAGGACATAATTGAAGCCCAATGATTCTAAACATTTATATGAAGATAAAGGATATTATTGGGAAAATTTAAATTTAATGATTCTCAAGCTAATTCGGAGTTTGGAGTGGAGTTTCAGGCGGCCCAATTTCATGATGAAATTCTGGGCCATATTTTAAGGCCCAGAAAAACAGCCCACCATTTATATCTTATCTAGCAAACCGAATATTATTGTGGGATGAGAATTTATAGGAAATTAAAGGACATTCGGTGATACATTTTATCCTGCTATGTCCCACTCAAATCTGTTCATTTAGAAGGTCCTTAAGGAACGTGTTTCGGGTTGATGCATTCTGGATTCTATTTCAGGGAAGAGTGGAAAAGTCACATCTCCATTAATATTCCACCCACCTTTCACCAAAACAATTAATTAAAGGCACATGGGATGATGGGGGCTCGGCCAAAGTCTTCCAAAATTCCAATTTTAGGTAGTAGTGGTGGAGTATTTGATGGATCTGGGAGCTTTGTTTTCATTGTTATGTTATTAGGCCAATTTGTCTTTGTAATGTTATTCATTCTCATGTAAGTTTTTTGAATCACCATAGTATTCAATAAACGTTCTTTTTATTATCCTATTCTGTTCTTCTTAATATCACCTAGATACCGTTTCCCCAAGGTGTGAACAATTTCACACTAATCCTTGTGATATAGTCCACACAACGGTGGAGTGATCATTGCATTGTTTTATTTTTCTTCTTCAATTCCGCCCTTATGAGTCTACTTTCCGCTTCCTTTGATATCATATAATCAATAGAGGGATAAAACCTTATGGGTTGGTCCTAGGTAGTTGAATGGGGAAGATTGAATGTTATTTTATGATCTAAAATTCTGTAATGATTTCATTAATTTATGATTTCAATTTGATGATTATTTCTTCTTCATCTTCGCCAACTTTAACAATGTCACATTTCGAGTACTAGTACGATCCAACTCCTTGGAGTGATAATTAAATTGATCCTCTAAGTGCAATGTTGATTAGCCATGAAATTTTGTAATGAGTGAATTATTGAATGATGTTGAGGAATTATATTATTTGGTGGATACATCTTTAATTAGTGAACTGAAATGTTATAAGAAAATAAATTCATCCAATCTAACCCTATTATCATCTTATGATCAACTAATCTCCATTAATTATACTAGACTAAGTAACTGTATTTTTTCATTATTTTTTTCTTTAAATTAAATCAACATTTTCAAATCAAATCAATCCAAATAGTTGGCCACTCCATAGCCAAATCTCCCCAAATTCAGATGTTTCTAGGATTCTTTTTCATTCTATGTGGATTCGACCCCTACCTGTACTAAAACGACCACATACCTGTAGGGTAAATTTGGGCGAAACAAAATTTTGGCACTGCTTCCGGGGACCCATGTACGTCACATTAGATACTCAATTTCTTTTCTTACGCCAAATTCTCTTTTTTCACCTCCATTTCTCTTCTATCTTCCCCTTTCTATTTTATTGTGTCCTAAAAATATGAAATCCAAATATCTCTCTAATCCAATGGATTATATTCAGAAATACCCCAACATAGAACCAAGATAGAATCAAATTGAAAATCAATTTTGGGAAACAAAAACTTAGGTAATTACTTTGATCAACCATTGAATGAATACCCCACACCTGATGAGACGTACCATCAATGGGATAATTAATATTTGAAAGATAAATTTCCTACCATCTCAAGGATTATTGAAGAGTCAATCTTAGTGAAGTCTATAATGTTCAGCATTCCATCCTATCTTCTCCTCAATCATTTCTTGAACAATTTTTTAATCAAATAGAGATAATGAATTCTGAGGTTTCATCTTTGAGGTTAGAACTACACTACTTTAATATTTGTGAAGAACACACTTTTGAATTTGGGAATTTAGATTTAGATAATGAATTGCATTGGTCAGGTAATGTTGAAAGTCAAGATGAACAGTTTTTAAATCAAGAGGAAATTCAATTTTTGAATTCAAAAGATAATAACTTGACATCATTGAATGAGTTTCCTGAACATGGCTCCATTAGTGAATTTTTAGGACCACCGATCACTGAACCTTTGGAAGAAATCCAAAAAATTGAGCTCATACCCACTCCTAGAATTCATATGGACCCTTTTGGGGATGAATAATATTTTTATGAGGATTCTGTAAATTCTAAAATATTTGTATAAGAAACTGATTTTGAATCAAATTTTAAATCTGCTTTAAGAAAATACAATCCACACAAACTCAAAATCATTGTCCTTTTTTTCACACTTGAGTATCCCATCATTTGTGTTAAGTACGAGTTTGGGGTTTACATTAATTCATATCATGAATCCCAAAAAGGGGGGTTTATCTTTGATTTAATAGGAAATACTATAGAAGAAAAATGATCAACAATTTCTGATATTCCTTGGATTTTCCCATTTATTTATAAAATATGACTATTCAAGAATCCAATTCAAAATCCTTTTACCAACCACAAGGGATTCGCATTATCAATCATGTTGAAGTGGAGAAAGATGAGGTCATAAAAATTTTCAAAGTTGGAATTGGATAAGTTGGTGGGATCAAGTCGAGCTAAAAAAGCTAAATTAAGTGATGCATGGGAGCAACCCGTGGTTTTCATGTTTCAAATAATTTTGTTGTTTTAATCAACTTTATACATCAAATAGGATTAGTGGATCATTGTGATATAATTTTATTCTACATTAGACAGTTGACATGTTCTTCTTTTATTAGTATGGATGTGTATGAAAGGGGATAACTATATTTATCCATGTCACGTGGTGTGGTCCCTGAGTAATACCTTAACCTAAAATTTAAAAGAAGAAAACGTATCATCAGTTTATTTTATTTTATTTATGTTTTTTTTAGGTTAAAAAAATATAGACTGTTGACCTGTTCTTATTTTATGAGTATGGATGGGTATGAAAGGGGAGTACCATATTCATCTGTGTAACACTGTGTGACCCCTAAGTAATACCTTACCCAGAAATTTAAAAGAAGAAAATGTATCATTAGTTTGATTTAAAATAACAAAAAAAAAATAGGGAAAACCATAAAAATGATGATACTTGGAACTAAATAAATCATTGTGTTGTTTGTTTTTTCTAATTTGTTCTTCTTTGTATAGTTCAGGGACTATTTTGTGTGATACATGTTCAATCAAGTAGGTGCGTATATCCCCAATGAGATCAGTGGTGTAATCTGGAGCATCATGAACATCAACTTCAAAATCCTTGTAAATTTGTTCAATTTTTATCATTTTCGATTTCCTCTTTGAACTCCACTCCTACAACCCTTCTAACTTTTATTTTTTTAAACACTGGGGACAGTGTTATTCTATGTTGGGGGAGAAGAAATAAAAATATTGATCTTGTGTGTAAAAAAAGAAAATGTGTGGAATGAAAACTTTCATTATCCTTGAACATGATAAAACACATTTCAATCTCTAAAATTGGATATGAAATATTTTTTCACGCCTTAATTCTGATTTTAATGCATGTTTAGGTTCATGGGCATAGATTTTGGAACGTTCAGTTGTATGATTTGATATTTCACCGTTATATTTTCATCCATTTAATAAAAAAAGACAATTCATGTCTTCTAGATTGTGGGTTTTAGTTTGAGTTCATGGGGTCCCATAATAAATGGCATAGGTTTGGTGATCATTTTAATTTTAACATGAGTATTCAAAAAAATCAATTGTGCATAGAGCAATTAATTGACCAAATTTCTGGCTTTCGGCACATGGGTTTCATGACTCCATAGTTTTCTTGCCTGAATTTGAGAATTTTATCTCTATTTGTGGTAATTAGAATTTGTTTTTGATTGAGTTAACTTGAGATGATTTCTGAGTATGTGATCTTCACTTGGTTCCCCAAGGTCTTTGAGCCTGGGAGTCATCAGCAAAATCATGCTACATGGGTTGACTCGATTGAGTTCAATTTCAATTACCATGGGAAAATTGAAAAAAAAAATTAAAATAAAAAATGAGTACTCATATTAATATTAAAATTTTATTTCTACTAGTGCTTCTATATTTTCTCCTTCTGATGAAAATGAACCCCCATGTCAATTGTCACGCACAACACTTCATCATGTTTAATTTAATTTGGATGAAATTTTTCGATGAAATTGAAAAAAAAGGGCTTGGTCTTGGGATATGCCTATAGACCTAGTTTGTTTTAAATTTTTTTTATGTGATTAATTTTTTTGGTATAATGTCTTTGGGTGTGCAATTATTATTACAATGTTTTTAGAAATGGGAATTCAAATTTCATATTTTTTAGAAATATTTTTCTCAGGAATAGAAAAAATCAAGTTGGGGGGTGTGATAATACCCTAAAAGAGGCTAATATTCATTTTTTATAATATAATATTCATGTTATTTATTATTAACATACAACATTATTAGTTCACTTTACACATTGAACATTATTTCACATTATTATTGTAATTTCTTGTTAAAATTCACTATTACATGGTACCTTATTGAACATCTCATAAAACATTTAATGCTCTTGATTTTATGTTTATATTTTATTTTTATTTCTCCCATTATATAAAAAACAATTCATTCTTTTAGAGCACTTGGTGATTTAATTTGGAAGACCACCAAAGTGGGCTTTGATCCAACCACATTCTGGGCGAAGTGATTTGGACAGAAGCCCAATAAAATTACATTAGAGGACAGAATTGAAGCACAATTATTCTGAAAATTTAAATGAAGATAGAAGATATTATTTCTAACATTTCATTTAACAGTGGGTCGAGCTAATTCGGAGTTTTCAATGGAGTTCCAGGTGACCCAAGATGATGGTGAAATTCTAGGCCAGATTCTGAATCCCATAAATTCAACCCACCATTTATATCATATCTCGTGAACCACATAATATTTTGGGCTGAAATTTTTACAAGATTTTAGATGACATACAGGGATACATTCTATACCACTATGTATCACTCTAATTCATTCATCTATAAGGTAACTTCAGTGCGTATTTCCGGGTGGTTGCAAGCTGGATTCCATTTTGGGGGAAGAGTGGAAAAGTCACATCTCTATTAATTGTCCACCCACCTTTCCCCCACACAATTAATTAATGGCACATGGAATTATGGGGGCTCAGAAAAAGACTTCCAAAATTCCTATTTAAGGCAGTAGTGGTGGATTATTTGAAGTATCTTGGTGCTTTGTTTTGATTTTAATGTTCTTATGCCAATTTGTCTTTGTAATATTCTTCCTTCTCATGTAAGTTGTTCGAATCACCTTAGTTTTCAATAAATTTTATTCTTATTCTCTTATTCTGTTATTCATAATATCACCATGATACTGTTTCCACAAGTTGTGAACTTTTTCTCACTAAACCTTTTGATTTTGTTCACACAACGGTGGAGTGATCGTTTTATTATTTTATTTTTATTTCCCAATTCCGCCCCTATGAGTCTACTTTCCCCTTCTATTGGGATCAAAGAATCAATGGAGGGCTAAAACCTTATGGGTTGGTCCTAGAGAGTTGCATGTGGAAGATTACATGTTATTTTATGATATAAAATTATGTAATAATTTAATTAATTTATGATTTCCATTTGATGATTATTTTATTCTTCATCTTCACCAACTTTAACAATGACAAATTTCGACTTCTAGTACGATCCAGTTCCTTAGAGTGATCATCAAGTTGATCCTCTAAGTGAATTGGATATTATCCTTGGAATTGTGTAAGGATTAAATTAGTGAATTATGTTGAGGAATTATATCATTTTGTGGATACATCTTGAATTAGTGAACTGAAACATTATAAAAAAATAAATACTTCCAATCTAACCCTAGTAACAACTTAATATCAACTCATATCCATTACTTGTTTTAGACTATGTAATTATATATTTTTTTCTTTAAATTAAATCGCCATATTCAAATCAAATAAATCCAAATAGTTGGCCACTATATAGCCAAATATCTACAAATTCAGAGTGGCTCTAGGTTTCTTCTTTAGTCCATGTGGATTCGACCCCTACCTTTACTACAATGATTGCATACCTGTAGGGTAGATTTGGGTGAAAACACGGTCAAATGGACAAAGCATACTAATGCACCAATTAAAAAATAGATGAACCAAAATAAAACATTACAGGTATACTAATTAATCCCTTATTCACTATGGATTACTCACTAAGTAACACATCAAATAATAGTAATATATTATGAATCATGTCATTGATAGGTTACCCCACACCACTTTTCCTATGGGTGATACTCTCACAGCCCAATGACATACGTCCTAACTCTCCCACACCATTCAAACAAAATCACAAATGTAACACCAAGAGATTTTATGAGAAGTATTATTTTTAATTTATTTGATTTCTTTTGTTGTATGCTAGACCATTATTATCTTGCGCTATACGCAAAACCGTTTTAGCTTGCAGTATACGCAAAAATATTATTGGATCATGTTACACACAATTTCAAGTTTGTTCGATAGAAGTTATTGTAAGCAACATTGATTGTATATGTATATATATATATATTCAATGTATAAATGCAATATGGTTGGATTCTATTATACGCAACAACAAATGAATCTTTCACTACATGCAACCCTGACTTGTCTTGAATTACAATCAATCACATCCTTCCCCGATAGCATGTGTTGTACGCAATACCGAGTTTCACTAAACAACGATATGTTATTAAAATATTATATAAACTAGCCATTATGAATATTAATACCCAGTTTTTGAAATTTAATAAATTTTATCTTTCAAAATGGACTTCATTTTTGGGTTCGGAATATCGAAATTATCCTAGGGTAAATTTTTTGTATTTATCTGAAAACATTCAATTTTTGTTGAATAGAGAAAACACTATGTTACTATTTAAAAACCGACTTTTTATTTATATTATTATTTATTTTATTTAAATCTATTTTAGGTCTATGTTGATACATAATACATATATAAGTTCAATGTAATTCATTAGAGTCATTTTCTAATAATTATATATATATAAAAATTTTATTGAACTTTTTTCCGTCTTTTTCCCAGCTCCTAGGATAATTTGAAAATTTACATAAAACGTAATTTTTCCACTTCTGTAAGTGGAATTTCGAAAATCTGAGAGACTCGATTAATATCAAGGAGTAAAATGTGGTTCAATAAGATAAAAATAATTTTTGGTGAATAATAACTTGTCACTTTTATTTACAACAGTTAAAAGTAAATATGGTAATTAAAGGTCAAAATGATATTATTATTACCCTTACACATGTCCTAATTCTATTGGATAAGTGTAATACGACCAAAAACAACCATAGGAATAAAATATGACCATTTAGTTCGACTTGGATTAGATTAGGACATTTATTATTTTTTAATTTAAAGAAGAGTTAAAAGAATTAAAATCAATGTTTAATAAGTAAAACTTTTTAAATATATGGTTATACATAAGATAAATTCGACTATAAATATTAATTTGAAATCTAAAAATCATCTCTACATAATGATATTTTATTTATAATTTTTAGACATTATTTAAATTAAGTTATTTATGACACAATGGTGATGTAGTAATTACCTTATTAATGAAATATTTACATAATTGATGTTATAAATACCCAAATAAATGTAATTTGATACTTTTAATGAATTAAACTAAATTTATAGGTTAATATGAAATTTTATTATTTATTTAATTAACTATCTTGGAACTAATCATGTTGTTATGATTTTCACAAAAATCAATAACCAAATAGTGTTAAAATTGACATATAATAGTTTTTAAAACAAATATTATATTATGAATTGTTATTATATTCCTAAAAATATAAGGATCAGAAAAATAACTTAGATAAGGTTATATATATTAATAATTAACCACTTGGGAATCTTTTGGCTTGTTATATTATGTTTATTTACCATATAGTGTAAGAAAACAAGAAGACATGGTAAAAGTTAAATTATTTAACTTAGAGTTAAATCTAAATGATATTTTTAAAATAGTAACCTAAAAATGTCTAAAACCTATTGGTTGAGAGGATTTCGACCCATCCACACATTATCTTATAAAAAAATTGATTTGGAGCTATTATAAATCATTATGACTTTATTATAAAATAATATTTTATGTTTTTTCTAAAGTGCCACTCACTTCCCTTATAAAAGGGCACCTACACCCTCTTCTCTTTACAAAATTTTGAGCTTTCATGATTTTCCAAAACCAGCCCATTTAACTTCTAAACATCCATATAAAAATTATAGAGGTTTTGGTCTCTTCAAAAGACCAACTCTAGTGCCTTAGGAGGAAGAATAAAAGAGGTTCGTCAAAGAAGAGGTAATCTCTTCTACCAATTCTTTCAAGTTTTCTTTCTTCTTCATCTTCTTCTTATTTAGTTGTTTCATTATAAAGAAATAAAATAAGTATCAATAATATACTTATATGTTATTATATATATGAAATAACCCTATTTCAATTTATATCCCTCGTATGAAAAACGAAATCATCGCACGTGCATAAGTACGGAATACCGTACCCATGCTGTGGTGTAATATGTTTTTCCACGACCACATTACATGGATGGGTATAATGGTGTATAGAATAAGTACATATAGTTATTATAAAATAATAATAATTCTAAGATATTATATCATCCACTCCAATTACATTAATAAATATGGGAATTATATCATCGCTCGTGCGTATGTACAAATTACTGTCTCCACGACGCAATGAGATTCATCTTCCATGTTAACAATTAAAGAATGATTATAAAGTATATATAAAAAGTAATCCTGAAATATATGACATAATAATGATACTGGATATATGTATATATATATGTATTTCATCTACTTAATTTCATTCAATTCAATAAGGAAACGAAAAACAGCGTTCATGCGTACATACGGCCTACAGTCTCCATGAACGGTGTATTTCCTTCCATTTATCGATCTATTATATATATGTATATTATGAATATTTAATATATATAAATAATTTTTTATATTCTGGAATTAAGAAATCATGATCTACGTAATCATATTAATAATTACAAGTCAAAACATAAACGAGAAATTAAACGATTTTACCCAAAACACTACTTTAACTTTGAATTGACAAATGAACGGATAATATAAAGTCATAAGTGAATCATATATGATATAATAAATATAATTATGGTTCTAATAAATTTTAATAATATGTTTAAACCCACTATATAGGATTCTCAGACACATACGGAAGAAATTGGACATAAGGTAAGGGATAATTATTCCAATCTCATTCTAATCCAAGATTGCTTATTCATATGTATTTACTGGGGTTATGTTACTTATCCTTGTCCATATGTTATCAAAATGTTTTCATAAAATTTTTAGTTTTACTAAATGTTTATTTAAAGTCATATTTACCCTTTTTTGAATTTTACTACATGGTATGGAAAGAATCATTCTTTTGATTACTATACGAAGTACTTTTTTGACTTTTCCATTAAAAGTATGAGGAGAATGTTTTTTTAACTTATACTACATGAACGGATTTTTACAGTTTCATAACACCTTATTTTCATGTAGCTTACTCTAATAGATTTCATGTCTATTTTCATCAAAATCCTTTTCTTTTAAAATTGCATGTCCTTTTGTGAAATGAAAATGATTTTGAAGAAGAAAGGATATTTTCCGCAAGAATTCATTTCAAGTGTTTTATCAAAACCATTTTCAATATAAGATGACATTATTTCATATTTCTATGTTTCAAGTATAATATCTCTATGATTTAAATTGATTCACTTTTCTTATGATGAAATGATATCCATTTGTTTTATATGGATTATGTTATGATGGGATGATGTTTACGAAACCCATTTCTATTCTTTGGGTTGTTATGAATGATTTATGTTTATATTGTGGAACAAGTAAAAATTATTTCATTATGAGATTGGGGGGACCTATATCTCTCTACAATTCATTGGGTATGTCTTTATATCTCATGAGATAGTCATGGCTGGAATAGTATGTTAATCTGGTTCAGTGTTACATGACTGAAACGAGGAGTGACCTCGATTCAGAAAGGGACATTGTCCACTAGGATGGTCTTGGCAGCAATTCCTTGGCTACTATGGAAATAATATCATGTGATTAATGGGTTTACACAATTAAATGTTTTATTACCATGCTATTTTATCATGATTTATGTTCTTTTATGATCTATTCCTTACGGTCTACCAAGATTTATTTCCCAACTAAAGATTTTGATGTTTAAACTTTATGTTCATGTTTTGAAATTAAAATGTATATGGTTTGTTTTATTTTTTTCCATGTTTACCCTTACTGAGCATTTGATCTCACCCTTTATATGTTTTTTCCCCAGGATATAAATAATAGTTTTAGTTATGAAAAAAGGTAATATCTTTATGGGAGATGTTGATGATCATTCACCATGATTAGAAGATTATGTTCCATGTTTCCAAAGGCATTAAAATATTACAGTCCATTAGTATCTGTTTTTGTTATGTATTCGATATTCTGAAAAAGCAATGTAATGTCTATGTACGTTAGGATTTGGGACTCTACAGTTGTTATTAGAGGAAAGGTTTAGTTATCCTTTGGAAACTCGGATGTGAAAACATTACTGAGATCCCTAGAGATATTTCTATGGTATGTCTAGGGATTTCTCTAAGGTTAATTATAACTATAGGTTATTGTCCTAGAATTAAGGTAACAATATTATAATTAAACCTAAGATGTTAGATATTGAAGGTACTCCCCCTTTATTATATTGACTTCCTATCATGATTTTTCTTCTCACACTATTCTTTTTGAGTTTTAGATGATTGTTGGAACCCGAAAGAACCGTGTGGATCAATGTAATGGGCGATGCAATGATTGTCCTCATGAACAAACCAACATTATGGGAGATGGAGTGAAAAATATTATTGTTATACTTACATAAGCTATGAATAATTTTGGACTTCCAAATGAGAATAAAAGGGAACAATATTCTATTGAGTCTTTCCGGAGGCAACATCCACCTTCATTCAATGGGTCTTCTGATCCACTTGTTTCTGAAAAAAGGATCAGTACCATTGAAAAGATATTTTCTATACTTCGCTGTTCAAAACATGAAAACGATATTTTAGCTATTTACAGTTTAGAAGGTGAAGCAGTGCATTGGTGGACTCTAAATAAGAATACAAGACCCCAAGATGAAATTGAATCCATGGAATGGAATGAGTACTAGAATTTGTTTTCCAATAAGTACTTCCATTTTATTCATAGGAGAATGATGGAGAAGGAGTTCCCTGATCTTAAGAAAAAGGATGATGAATATTTTAGTATATACGAAGAGAATTTTACAAGGCTTGCATGGTATGCATATGGATTTATCATCCATCCTAAAAGTAAAGTTGATCGATTATTCAGTGGATTAAAACCAAGTCATTAAAGGTAATTAGAGATAAGAGACTTCAGTAGATATGAAGAAATTGAGTGTTGTTCTATCAAGGTAGAAATGGAAGTTGGTGTTACATATCCATCTCATGGTTTTGAAATTAAATGAAAGATGAAGTTCATGGTGAAATCTCAGAAAAATGGTGAAAATAAGATGAATGTTTCTTTATGCTCAATGTGTGGAAAGAATCATGGTGGAGATTGTATAAAAGGTACTAGAAAATGTTTCACGTGTGGAAAAGAAGGTCATCGAGCAGCTGAGTGCTGAAGTAATGGAAGAAAAGTTACTATTGACGTGGATAGATAAATGACTACAAATAATGTTCCACCAACACTTCAATGCTACAAGTGCAAGGAAATGGAGCATTATGCTAACCAATTCCCTAATCCAAAGTTTAACGATGATCGACATCAACAACCTATTAAGGCAAAAGAAAAAAGGGAAGTCACATGTGATCACTATTATCAATGTTAAGTATGAAAATGATGTGGTGGAATGAGAAAGTGTTTATGTAATGGGATTCTAAAATAATGTTGTAGTATCGTGGAATATTTGAATATTTATGTATTGGTCTATTGTGGTTTTTAATAATTATATGGTATCGGTAACCATGAAAAGTGATTTGAAATATTTTTGGAAAGTATATGATATGTGCATAATGAAGGGATAATGAGATAATGTCATTTTTTATAGTATTCATGAGCTCATGACTGATATAAAGACAAAGTGATATCATGGTTTAAGTATATCGAAATTTTGGGAATTTGGTATATGGAAAGAGTTAACTTTTGACAACATTCACATTTTTACTGTGGTTCAATGGGTATTCATTTTTCATGAGAATACATTATTAAGGTATTCACATTTTTGTAATTTTACCAACAAGATATATTGTATGATATATGAGGGATAAATGATAGTATTCACATGCTCAGCAGATGACATTTCTAGTAATTGTTTTCTTTATACTATGAGCTTGGATAGAAGTATTTTGGATAAGACTATAGTTTGGAATGGATTATATTGGACATAAGTCTGTATTGTTTAGGCCAAGAACTTTTTTTGATCTTATTTATGGAATGTTATAGTAATTTAGTTTTAGAAAAATTGACAACATGCAGGACAGACGACAACCCATCGCATTGGACAACGCTGTTGGAATCGAACCCACAACTGAATTTCGAAAGGCCTTTATCTAGCCTACAAAAATACCCTAGTTAGTAGAAACATGTTTTATTATATTAAGCGGCATGATATCTGATGTATAAGTCCATTTTAGGAACCATATACGATTAACCTCACCATAGATGGACTTATGTATATTTGATAACTTTTGTGATCCTTTTGTTTGAGACATATAGAATGACCCTTCATTCTATCACTTTATCTTCTAACACATCACAAATGAAAAAATTGAACTTCATTTATTTAGGAGATGAAGTGTAAATTGACCAAGGAATGACCAATAGTGAGATTGTACCAAAATTAAGAAATTATTTCTTTTAATTCCAATTTCTTCAACTTTAGGGAAATGATCTTGAAAACCAATTTTTTTACTAGTGCCCTTATATCTAATGAATTAGATGTTACCTTAGATCATCAAAAATTAATGGCATTGTGATTATTGGTCTTTTCAGAGTCATTTCCTCTACCACTTTCATTAGAAGGTGATGGTTATATTTCTCCTCCATACCCATATTTTCACCTATGTTCTCCTATGTGGAAACCCAATGATGAGTTACTATGGGTACCCGTTATGTTTCTAATGTTCCTTTTTAAAATGATGATTTAGTACTCCATTTTATGATGTCGGTTTCTAGGAAAGAAAATTTCATATTTTAATCAATTTATAACCCCGACAAATTTGGAGGGCGAAATTCATTTTAATGGGGGTAGAATATAACACCCCGGGATTTTATGAGAATTAATCCTTTTAATTTATTTAATGTCTTGTGTTGTATGCTACACCAATATTATCTTTTTCTATACGAAACATCATTTTAGCTTGCAGTATATGCAACCGTATTCTTGGATCGTGTTACACCCAACTTCAAGATCATTTGATAGAATTTATTGTACGCAACATTGAGTGTGTGTATATATATATTCAATGTATAAATGCAGTATTGTTGGATTCTATTATATGAAACAACAAAGGAATATTTCACTACACGCAACCCTGACTTTTCATGAATTACATGCAATCACGACCTTTCCAAAGACACTAAACTATTACGGTCCTTTGGTGTCTGTTTTTGTTATGTATTAGATATTTCGCAAAAGTAATGTAATGTCTATGTACGTCAAGATTTGAGTCTCTACAACAAAACATCACATCCTGTATTAAGACACCTGGTCTATCTCAACACATCACATATCATAACTAGGTTTGTATGGTGTCATGATAATGAAGGAAATAAACCTCAGGGTATCCTTCAAACATGTATGACCACCACAATAAGACATATCATCACAACCTTTTCAAATTCATATGGTCAAAACATCTCATAACCTCACATATATACAATGACCCTTGATATATGGTCATCGAAGACCATTCTTATCACAATTTCCTTGGGGAGGGAGTGGTGAAGAGTGGGTATCCATCCATCCATCCACCCACCAAGATGTTGTCAAAACAACCACAAAAACATTTGGCATCATCACATGGTTTTTAATGTGGGTAGATCAGATATAATATCACAAATACTGTTCAATATATATACATATTGATTTACATAACACAATCCAAATCTTATGGGTTCATAACCAAGGAATAAAACCCCTCATAAATATCCATTCATTTCCATATATGTATATGTTAATAATAAAAATAAAAACACAGACTGTAATTCATATATCAATCTTTCAGCCATATTTCAGTGTGTTATTTTATAAAAAAAATCCAGTTTCACATACCTTATAATTTATGTATTCCATGTTCAATAGCTACCGATTTCATTTATGCACACACCTTCATTCATATTTTTGGCCTATTTGATTGTACATAAAGATTATCCATTTAAACCGAACTAAAAATTTCTAATTAAATTTTTAAATGTTCCCATTTGAATGTATTATCATTCAATTAATTTAAATAATAAATGGATTTGTAGAAAAAAACCCATTCAATAAAAACACAAAAAAAATCCAACAACCACATCGAAATCTATATTCAGCCATTTCCACTTTCACATACCCACTACACAATCTAACCAAAATAACTATCACAACCCTATTGAACCACCACAAAATAGTAATCATTGTAGACCTAATACAGAACCACATCTGATCCACATCCTCTACACACTTTACAAACATAACCACTCTAAATCACATTGTTCCATTCACAAAAACCACATCATTAAACACAAACAACCATGTTCAACAAAACATGACATTTTCAGATTTAGAAAAAGGGTATCTTGTCCAATACCATTAATTTATTTGAAGTTATTTTCATAGAATCCATATGATCTTGGGGAATTAATTTCAGTAACAGAATATAAGTTTTTACACATTATTTACAATGGTTGTAATGTCCCACAAATTCCATATATTTTTTTCAAATTATATGGAATTATTTGGAGACTATGAAATCTGATTACACATGATTCTAAGGGCTAGAGTGTCTGGAATGGTCCGCATAAGTTTTTTTAAACATCAAATACCGCGCGTAAGCAGATTTCCTAAAAATGTGGAATAAATCATAACCGCTTACTTGCATTATAATTATGAGGGCATTTTTGTACTCAGGATGGTGGGTTTACCCTTGGATCGACTTAAGATTAGTCAGCACAAGCCTAAATTGAAAAACCCCGAATATGGAAAAACAGTCAATAAAATAATTAAACAGAGTTATTTTATTTTTCAAATGCTTATAACTCATGAATGGTAACTCAGATTGAAAATAAGAGACCACCATTGAACTCCTGAGGTTATTCATTCTTTTTGTAGAAAATAACTTTTCACGGTGCAGGCTACCAGAAAAATTATGCTTTTGGTCGTAAATAAAATAATTAAGTGAAAATTATTTTATTGTAATATCCATAACATTTATACGATAAATCAGATGGGAAATCCGAGAGTATAGTTGGGTTATTTGGTTTGTGTTTCAATTAATTAGAGCCTATCCTCGATCAGCGTGGGTCGAGGGTGACTGTAAATAATTTTCAAAACATTTTTTTGGGATGTTCAGTAAATGCGCAAATGATGTTTTCTAACTTTTTAACTGGAGATCAAAATTGAAATATGAAGACACCCATGATCTCGCATCCCTGATAATCACATAAAGAGACCATCACATAGATCGTATTAGTTCAAGAGAGATGTTTTGTTTTTTGGACTTTATATTGAATAAATAATATAACTTTTTTATTTTATTTTTTTTCTATTCCTCCTACGGACGAGCGGTTAGGTGGGACTGATGACATGTAATGAAAATAAATGTCTTGACATTTCAATTATACATAAATTAACCATTGTGGAATTAGGAAGGTTCTTAATTAATTTTACTCTATTAATCCCACAAATGTTGAACACCCTTCCCCTCTCCTATTTATATATAGCTTGGGGAGAGGTGTCGACACTGCTTCACCAAGCAAAGAAGTGCTGACAAAGAGTATTGATGCAAAACCATTGGAGAAAAGAGCTGGTACTAGTGAGAGGTGTTGAGGGACACTGATACCCCAAACCGGAGGTTGAAAAATGAGTGACGTCATTGGAGGCTAGTTGCGGGAGATGACGAACACCGACCCGCATCCACAAACGTACACTCCCCATCGCTCTTGAGGTAGGTTTTGTTGTTTTGAATACCCCATTACCCATTCTTGATGTTCTTCATGATTCAATATTTATTTTTTAGCTTTCTACCACCTTAACGTGGAGGGTGAGGGACAAATGAACAATGCCTGAACTCTCCAAAAACTTTGTGGTTTTTGATGCATTCTTCATGGTGGAGGAGGATGATGACCGGTGCCTGCGATTAGCAGTAGTGGGACTCGATAGCGGCGGCCTGCACCATAGCCGGCCATGAAGATGGTGGTGGATCAATTGCACTGTTGGAGAAGAGACACTGCCTATTTGTTGTGGTGGTGCAAGGGTAGCTACTGAACCTCTAATCAGCCTCACGAAGGAGATGGCGTCACGTATCCATGCCGCCCAGTGTGCAAGAGCTGCGACCTTGTGCCACGGTGATGAGTGGAGAGTGGCTGATCATTGTCGGCCTCTGGAAAAGGCATGGCGCGCGACCACGCCGCATGGAGGATGGGGTGGGAGGCTAAATCGTGGGTCAGGCTTGGTCTGTCCGACCAGGTCGGATCGGAGATGGATCGACTTCGACTCTTTTTCGTTCATTCGGTCATATCATGAGCTATGATCCTCCATTTGACAAACTGTCTATGGAGATGGAAACATTGAATTCAGATAGTTTTTTTTATATCCCAGTTGGGTTTTCAGAAATGATTGGGTAGGACCATGTTGGAATGAACACGAATCCAAAAGGGCCATTGGGACAAAAAGGCTAACAACAAATAGACCGGGTGTCCGATTGATGAACTGTCTATTGTGTTTAGACCCCATTTATGAGGGGAAACATTGGGATAATTCTTCACGGGACTTAAAGGAAGATAGAGTACTTGACCTGTGACATGAGGAGTGGACACTCCCGGAATCAAGTGATCTTAGTGCGGGAGCCCTGTAGCTAGCTATAACATGAGAAAGGGATCTAATGTGGGACTATGCTTTGGGATATTTTGTGGGTTACTGTTCGAGAATCCCAAATGGATCCACATTAGGAATTCACGTGGGACTAATCTAGGATAGTATGTGTGTCTAATGATGTACATGGATCCTAAGTGTGTCTGATGATTTACGATTCTACGTGCGTCTGTTGATTTGGGATCCTACGTGGGTTTGATGATTTATGATCCTATGTGGGTCTGCCTCTTAAAAGAGAAAGATTATTTAGGAGCTACATCTAATCATCATTACTACCATACAAAATTTATACCCAGTGTGAGTGGAGTCCTTTCCTTCCTGGTGATTCCTTTGTGGTATTTTCTGTGTAGCATACCTTTGTGTTACTTACCTTCGTGGGGACCCACTTGTGGTGTTCTTCTAGGTGGTGTACTAGTGTGGTACTAAAATTCATGGTGATACATTTGTGCTATTCTTCTATGTGGTGTAACTATGTGGTACTTACCTTCATGGTGATGCCTTTGTGGTATTCTTATTTGCGGCTTACTTGTGTGGTATATACCTTCATGGTGATACCTTTTTGGTATTCTACTTTGTGGCATACCTGTGTGGTACATTATGTCATGGTCATACCATGGTGGTACACTTCAGTGTGGTGAACCTGTGTGGTACGTACCTTCCTGGTGATAACATTGTTGTATTCATCAGGGTAGCGTACCTACGTGGTACTTACCTTCATGGTGATACCTTTATGTTATTCTTCTAGGTGGCATACCTATGTCGTACTTATCTTCATGGTGATACCTTTGATGTATTTTTTTGTGTGGCATACATGTGTGGTACTATCCTTCTTGGTGATACCTTGGTGGTATTCTTCTATGTGGTGAACCTGTGTGGTACTTTTTTCATAATGATACATTTGTTGTATTTTTATGTGTGCTATTACGTTTTTGGTACTAAACTTCGTGGTGTTACCTTTTTGGTATTATTTCTTTCTTGGAACAATTTTTCTTTATGATAATGAGTTGGGCCTTGTGTTTCCTCATGAATGAGATGTTTATACATGATAACTTAGATATATGTACGAGCATATTTCTATGTAGGGTTGTCATTTGTTTTCATGCTTTGTGGTTTATCATTTGTCAATTTTATGAGACATTTGAGGGTGTCCGGGTCGCTACTGAGTATCATTATACTCACCCCCACATGTGTTACTCCTGAAACTTATTGTGTTTGGTGAAGACGACGGAAAATGCTGAATGAGGACCAGGGTTCCAGGACTGGAGGTAGCCCTTGGGTGGACCTCAGACATGGCATACCGCATAGATGACCGTTCAAGTGCTATACCTACCCTTCATGTAATATAGTCATGGTACATGCCCCAGAGAATGGGTTGTGAAAAATTAGTATTAGAGGATTTTTTTTCTACTAATGAAATAGGACTCTGATCCTTTCTGGGAAGCAAGAGTGTTATGGATTTCAGTTTAGGGAGTCCAGTGATGGTGCGGTACCTGACGTATCCATACACCAGGACCCTGAGTTCTGATTTCTTCCTCAGTACACAGAATCACTGATTTAATTTGTTTTTTAAGAGTTTCTTGTGATTTACTTGAGTAAGATAACAAGGTATAAATTAATGTCCATGGAACACCTATTCCTTATCAGGATGTCACCACGTAGACAGTCAAATATTATTACCGAGAGAGAGTACACTATGACGGCCCACCGGGTGATGAGGCTCTGGTATATGGACCTCTTACTATGTTGGAACCTTCGGGTGATGTACCAGTAGAACCACCAATAATTGGGTAGCAGTTTCCACCATGTACACTGGCAGACGGTGAAAGGTGATTGAGAGCATTTCATGAGTTTTAGGAGTAGAGGCCTCTGAGGATTTGAGGCAAGACAGATTCCAACACAGTAGAGTGATGGATGTAGGTGGTTTCTATATTTTTCTTCCTAGATGAGAAACCTTTAGAGAATATGGTAATCTTAGATACTAGTATTTTTTAGTGAGTGACCAAGAAGATAGTCTGCATAGTGATGAGGCTTCAATAGTGGGACAGTTTCCCAAGATGGTACCTCCGGGTTGTGTGTCAGCTATATCACTGCTCGTTGGTCCGCAGTTACAACCGAAGGTACTAGTAGAGGACAAATAAAGGCATATGGCCTTACGCCTGATTCAAAATCAGATACCCTATAGGTTCCAAGGTGATCCTGACTCATACGATGCTGAGGGATGGCTTGAGGAGGTGGATGAGAGTTCACTAGATCTTCTACAGCTTCGGCAGGGCAACATGTCGGTAGGTGAGTACTCATCGAGACGTATCGATAATTCCTGGTACGCGATGAATACAATACGATTAGTGCTTCGAGGAATGGACTTTTGAGAACAGTGTGATTAAGGACATCTGAGCCAGCACTATTACACTATGTATTTCTACTTATGTTGGGATGCTAGAGACTACCTTTGTGGTTGAATGTTCATTGGCTGAGAGGATATATCCTGTGAATGTTATTAGTGGGAAAAGAAGAAACTGGCGCAATTCTTAGATACTTGGGCATGTGAAAAATTTATCAGGATGTAGAAGTGTTAGGGACAGATGAATCTGTAGTGTTGAAGACTTTGACCCAGAGCTAGGGGAGCATCATGAGGTGGTGTACATTTTGACACGTAACAACCACCCCAATTGTGGCCCCCGCAATGCTTAGGTGGATGGAGGATAGGGGAAGAGAGTAACTGCTTGTAGTCAAAGAGTGTGACCCAATGGCTCTAAGAACGATTCGAGGTATCGTCTGTGTCTTGTACTACCTATCATATCAATAGGCATAGGTACCAATAATTCCTTCCTTCCATGAATATTGTCTAAGACCTGGATTTTCTAGTTAAACAATTGAATTGACTCCCACTTCTAGAGATACCTTTGGGAGGAGACTCCATAATCAAACTTACACCGACGGTGTGATATAACGCTTGAGGTGAGATTTTAGGTTGGAAGCTCTTGGTGACAGTGTCGAGGCCTTAAAACCTTAGTTTGGGTATATGAATGGATATCCAAAAATCATACCCATATTGACTGTATTAGGAAAAAAATTTAGGGTTTATCTACAACATAGGGATGAGGCTATCCTTAGTCAGGGAAAAAGGAAACCCAAGTAGCTCAAGATAAAATCATGTATTGGAGGGTGAAGACGATCACTCATTATTCATCTAGCATTACCCTCATGGCAGTAGGAGTTTGAGTTTTGAGTTCCAAAAATTGTGGCTAGAGTTACTTTAGGATTTTGATTTTGAAATAATATATATCCATTAGAAGAAAAATGTGGTAGAAGATGCACCCAGCAGGAGGTCTGGCATGCAGCAGCTGAGTGAGGTGATAGAGCAGCTAGCCACATTGTAGATATCCAATGTGGATAGAGATGGAGCATCTTATCATCAATCTCAGATAGTCACTCCCCCACTTCTTCAGCGAGTCAGGGAGGCGCATCGTGGGGACACTGACTACGAGGCTCGACATGTTCAGATATCCTCAGGGCAGCCACCTGATGGATTTTATGAACGTGGGGATCTTGAAATCCTCTTCAAAGGACGTACCATGGTACTAGTATTGCTACAGGAGGATGTGTTGAGGGAGTCTCATATGTCCCCTCTGATGGTACATACTGGTGTGGTGATGATGTATTAGGATATCCGACATTAGTACTAATGGCTCAAGATAAAGGAAGGAGTGGTAGAGTTTGTATCATGATGTCTCAATTGTCATCATGTGAAGACTGCACAGAGATGAAAGAAGTCTTATGTTGACAATATACAGAAACCCCTGTAGTTCATGTAGGGGGACCACATATTCTTGCGAGTCTCTCCTTGATAGGCATTATGGATATTTGGCAGAGGTGACAAGTTATCATCAAGTTTTATCAGTCCTTTTCTGATACATCAAATAATATACAAGGTAGCATACTGATCTCATGAGGGTATTCTTTCATTAAGACGATACTATCTTTGATGAGGCCATCAACTAGAGAAAGTTAGTTTTAGGACGTAAATAGAATAATTAAGTGATAGTTATTTTATTGCGAAATAGATAAATTTTAAATGGTAACTCAGATTGGAAATACGAGATTACCATTGTGTTCGTTGGGGTGTGTTTCACTTAGGAAGATCCTATCCTCAGCCGGCATGGTTCGAGTGTGACTGGGAATAATATTCCGATTTTTTTTCTGTATGTTCAGTAAGCGCACAAGCAGTATTTTGCATCTGTTGAATCGTGGCTCGAAATTGAAATCTGAGGACACTGTTGAACTCACAACACTGATATTCACATGATGGTACCTTCACATCTACTATAGCAGGTCCAGAAAAAGATTATTTTTTTGTAAAATTTAATCGAATAAATTATATAAATTTAATATTTTATTTTTATTCTATTCCTCAAACGGAGAAGCGTTATGGTGAGACCAGTGATGTGTCAAACTAATAAATGGATTTAACATTCAATTATAATTAACCACACCATTGGGTAATTAGTGTAACACCTCGAGCTTCCACAATACGCTTCTCATTCAATAATGCAATGGCTTGCATTGTACGCAACTTCGAGTTCAAAAACACCATGACTAATCAAAGTAGTCGTTATGAATAGTAATAACCACTTTTTAAAATTATAGAAATTTTATATTTCAAAATGTACTTCATTTTTGGATTTGGAATATCGAAATTAGCCTATGTTGAATTTTTGGTATTTTTCTAAGAACTTCTAATTTTTTATGAATAGTGAAAAATACTTAAAAACAACTTTTTTAATCAAAATAATTTATAGTGATAAATTATACTATTTAGTGGTTTTAAAGTATAATTTGAATATTTTTTTACCATTTTATCCAATGGTGGTCATTATAATTAATTTAACATTGAAATTGGACATAAACAATTGCCAATCTTTTGATATAAATTGGTTCTTAAAAACATGCTATTTGTTGTGACAACGGGAATTAATTATAAAATTAATTAATGCAACTTATATGTTTGGAATTTTGTAAATAGATATCATTTTTGAATTCGGAATATCAATTATATCTTAGGATGAAATTTTGGCATTGTTCTGAAAAACGTCAATTTTTGATGAATAGTGAAACCACTAAGTGGTAGTTAAATAACTGTTTTTTCGTTTAAATGAAATATTACCACTTCTGTGATTTGATTTTCAAAAATATGACAAACATGGTTTTCATTAAGAAGTAAAATTTGGTTCATTGAGATTAAAATAATTTTTTTATGAATAGTAACTTTTAAGTTCTTAATCGCGATTAGAGGTAATTAGTGTAGTTTAAGGTAAAAATAATGTTTTAATAATATGAGATGAGCTTGACACATGTCCTACCCTCATTGGATGTGCCATGGACGACCAATACAATACATGGGTCAACTTGGGGACCCCATGGAGCCACTTTAGTTGGAAAACGACATAAATACCTTTTATTTAATGTTAAAGTAAAAAATGACACAAACATGAAATGTTTTACTAAAACAATTTATAAATGAAGCTATACAAGTCATATATTTTACTATAAATAGTCATTGGAAATCTAAAAAGATTTCCTACATCATAGTATTTTTTTATAATTTTTAGACATTAAATAAATTAAATTATTTATGACATCATTATGATGCATCGATGACCTCATTATTTAACAATTTTATTAAAATGAAAAGATAATGTACAATCCGAGGATTACACTTGTCCAAAGACTATTTTATGGGTATATTTCGAACCCTTATCACCTTATCCACGAATTATATAAGTGTGGGACCTTTAGAATCCGAAAAGCATTGTATAATAAAGTAATATTTCATTACTTTCCAAGAGTGCCCCTACTCTCCACTTATAAAAGGCCCCCTCCTCTAACACCTTATTCACACATTCAAGCCATTTGGATCGGCCAACCTCTGCCCAAATACTCTCCCAAATTCCCCCTCTTACTCCTAGAAGCCTCACTTTGGGCAGAACTCTTCCCAAGGAAGCCTCTGGCTCAAATTAAAAAGAGTTACCCGTTTTAAGGTAATGTCTTCTCTTATGTTATTTTGTTTTATATTGCTTATCCAAACCCATAAAATATTTTTATTCATATCTTTTGTAACAACAACAGTATCCTCAATATACTAGGAGGTTGTTATAATAAGGATTTGAGCTACACTTACACACACCTACATCTAATGGTTAAAGAACATAAGGTTTCTGTGGATTGCGAATTTCTTCCACACGAAACGATTTTTGTTCAACACTCATATAACACCTTAAAAGGTGGCCATTAAGATGTCACTGTATTTATATAGGATATATAATATGTTTATGTTTTACTTATGCTTCTGTATTTTTCATTTATGGCATACCTTATGATCTCCATTATGGGTAAACGCGATAATTTCATTTTAGGAAGTGCGGACTACCGCCCCCTCATAGTGATGTGAATCGTTAATGCCATATGTGGGATGTATAAAGGATGGAGTAAATGATATTATATATGATATTATAATGGAACTATATTCTACCGTTATATAATTATGATTTCATTAAATATGAAATAGAAATGAAAGTAGCGTTCATGCGTACGTACAGCTTACCGTCTCCATGAATGGTGCATTTAATTTCTTACCTCTAAATGTTATGGAATATTATAAATGAATGTATATACTGGATATATATGAGATATATGATATCTATATCATGATTATAATTCGGGATATAATTTAAATTTCACCACATGAACAACTTGTAATTATAAGAATTTTATTGTTGACTCAAGTACCAAAGATCTACAAAACGGCCGTTATTAACTTAAATAATTACATAATGTTCATAACATTGTAATAAGTGATATAAAAAGGATAATGAAATTGAAAATGGTAGATATTAACTCTAGTTTATTATTCATAAGGATAAATAATGGTCGAATCAAGTCAGACACAAGGTAAGGGAACTTCTTAACCCAACTTCCATTCTTTGGGTTAATCTCCTACTTTAAAATTATTTCATGATATTATTATGTCCTATTTTGTATTTTTACTTCCCTTATGTGTACCTATAGTGAATACACATAATATATCTATTTTATTATAAAAATGATATTTTTAAGGACTTCGTCTCAATCTCCTTTCATTGAGGCATATTTGGTTTTATACACAACTTTCTTTTATACGGTGTATAAACCCCTTTGACTTGTACGTTTCTTCAAAAAGGAATCATTTTTTTTACAAAGCGTTTTACTAAACGAATAAGGGAATGTCTTTGTCGTACGTATGCGGCGACAATGAATTCTCCGCCGCCGTGACCATTATTGGAGTTTCGGCTTCCTCTACAAGCCATAATTTTTTTAAAAGAAAAATAAATACAAAGTTTTAGCTTTCTTTTATTTTTGTATTGAAAATGGTTTTGAAAGTGTTTTTATTATATCAATGTGTTGTATTGATATCTTGTGATTGAAATGTGGAAATGTTATGTTTTCTTTATGCATTTTTTATGTGATACGATTATGTTATGGTTTATGATATGTTTAAATATATTCATATGAGGAATTCATTGGACTTAATAAGTGACGGGTGGAGCCCGCTACAGCTCCTCGATGCATCGGAAGGTCTCATGAGACAAACTAGTGTCTTGGAATGAGGCCTTGACAAAATCATATTTGTGGTCTTGGCACGAGGCCTTAGCTACGTGGTTATGATAGTCTGGAATTATGCATTCCATCATTATGAAAGTGGTTATTGATATTGCATGTGATTATTCGACCAGTAGAATATCCATGTGAAGAATTAAATGGCATTATCTCATTTTACTTTTGACATACTATGTTGATGTTCAAGTTTAAAAGGCTTTTGTTTTAGTTATACATTTCCTTAAATGTTTATGTTTACTTATGATAGCTTTCACAATATTGTTATCCTTACTGAGCATCTGAGCTCACCCCTTTCAATGATTTAATATTTTCCAGGATGTGAAGAAGTATTTTATGAATGACTTGCTGGGATAGTCAGAAGTGGATATGAGTGTGGGCTATAGAGACTTTGTTATTGTAGTTTTTCACCTTATGTTGTAATGAAACATTTATGAATGTATCTAGTGTTTCCAAGGCAACTAAACTAATCGGTCTTTCGAGACATGATCTTTTGTGATCATGCCAATGTTAAAAAGTAATGCACCGACTCTGGGTGGCTGGGGTCGGGGCGTTACAGTTGGTATCAGAGGCAGTTTAGTACTAACCTTGGAAGCTAGATTTAGATAAACTCTGATTAGAGAACATATCCCGAAGATAGACTTTAAGGATTAGTATAGAAGAACTTCCTAGAATTTTGGTATTATAGAGATTTTGTTAGTTTTCCAAGCAATACATCCCTATCTAGATACGTGCAGGTAGAGGCGGCTCTGGCACAGATGTACCTAGGGGTAAAACCAGAAAACACCGCTTTGAGCTACACTCGAATGAGAACTGGTGCACGACAATTGGCCTTGCTGCACTCTTGGTTACGACACTCCCGGGGGATATTCTTAGGATAATTCTCATTTTCTTTAAAAACCACTATGAATGGTTATGATTATATACTTTCTCAAAGAAAACATTCCTTTTTATGATTTTGGATTATATCCATAAATAGTTCAATTTATGTAAAGTGTTTTACAAATATGGAAATATGTATTTTAATTCATAAACTAATATAGTTTATGCCATTGTTTAGAAATGGAGCCTAGTGGAAGGAATGGAAACTGTATCAATGCACACACTCCATGTAAGGATTGCCCTCCTGCTCAAGAGAATTATTGTGGATCTGGATATACAACTGGTGCTGATCAACTTATTACCATACTGGGACAACTCACTCAGGTTATGAATAATAACCTTACTCGTATGGAGGACCCTGATTCGCAACGTGGATGATCAATGTTAGACCGCTTCATGAGGAAACAAACACCAACATTTAGTGGGGGTACAAATCCGTTAGTAGCTGAGCAATGGATAAACTCTTTAGAGAAAATATTCCACGCCTTTTGGAGTAGCGAAAGGGAGAAGGTTATCATCGCAGTTTACCGCCTCAATGGAGATGCCGATCAATGGTGGTCATTGATTCAAAATAAAAAGGAATATGATGATGTATCGAATATGGAATGGAGGGAGTTCAAAGATCTTTTCTTAGAAAAATACTTTCCTCATGACCATCGAGAAGATATGTAAAGGCATTTTCTGCGTCTGAGACAAAAGTAGGATGAGAATGTCGCAATGTATGAGGCTAACTTTACAAGGTTGGAAAGGTATGCTGCAGATTATATACGTAACCCAAGAGTTAAGATTGATCGTTTCTTTGATGATTTAAAACCATTTCTCCATAGAGCTTTAGTATCACAATCTTTCTCAACATATGAAGATATAGTCTCATGTGCTATCAAGACAGAAAAGGAATTCTCTAAGTCTTATGACAACAAAGTAAAGCAAGAGAAGAAGAGAACGGTGGAACAAGATACAGATAAAGGGAAAAGGGGAAAGAAGTATTTTCCATTATGTGATAATTGTGGGAAGAATCACCCAGTTACTTGCCTAAATGTAATGGGAGTTTGTTATAAATGTAGGGAAAAAGGTCACCAGGCGCGTGATTGCAAGGGAAAGAAAGAGGCTATCAATGTTGAATGCTACAATTGTAGGGAAATGGGGAATTATGCAAATGAATGTCCTAAGCGTCAGGGAAACATACCTCAGAAAAGGCCAAGGGATCAAGGAAAATCTTATGTTGTTACTACAGTTGAAGAGGAATAATTAATGTATTGGTGCTTTTGGACTCATGGATTGTATTCTGGTTATTAGAATAATGTGATATATATATAAGGATTGTACTGCAGTACTTGTTGTTTCAGTAAGGTTTTAATATGATTAAGGTAATCATATTTTTAGTATGTGACAATAAGAGAAACTTTACTTTGTTTGGGGAATCTGATAAATTGATTTTGGAATTAAGAGACCTTTTAGAGAAAGTCTGGACAGAGGTATTTTGGATAACTATAAAGGTTGGAGTGGATTAAGTTGATCTTTGGATAGTATTGTTTAAGGTAAAAAAATTTATGAAGATTATTTTTGGAATATTATACTACTATAGTTTTAGGAAAAGAACAACCTATAGGGTGGGGCATAACCCATCACGTCGGACAAAGCTGCAGGAATCGAACCCACAACCATAGTGCGACAAGCATTTATTTCCTACCACTAGCCTACAGGAAGTCCCTGGTTGTTACAAAATAATTTTACTAATCTAAATGGTATGTGTTAACATTTGGAACCTTATACAATTAGGATAAGTATAATATTTTTGAGTTCTATTATCTTTTTGAGTGAAAGATGAGTTGAAGGTTGAAACTCTAATTGTCAAGCATAAATATATATATACCTATCTCTTATTCAATGAATAAATTAATTCTTAAACTTTAGTAAAGGGATATTAAAACAAAAAAATGTGTTATCCTAATACCTTATGTCTTGTTGAACTGATGATATTTTAAATCAACATAGATTGAAGGCTTTGAGGCCCTCAATTTGATAGTTGATTTTCATTGATGACCTCAATCACTCCCTACAAAGATTTACGTTTTTCCTCCAATTATATGTCTCTAATTGCCACCAACGTTCTCCTAATCGAGATCATAATTTGGTGGTGACTTTCTTATTTCCATTTCCCTCTTATTAAGGCTAAATTTTATTAATCTTATTTCCGATGTGGGTTTTCCAAAACGTTATTTTCTCTTTTCAACCATTTATTTTCAAAGAAAAAAATTTCAAATTTCAAGGACGCAATTTATTGAAGGAGGGGAGAATGTAACACCCCGAGCTTCCACGATACGCTTCTCATTCAATAATGCAATGGCTTGCATTGTACGCAACTTCGAGTTCTAAAACACCGCGACTAATCAATGTAGCTGTTATGAATAGTAATAACCACTTTTTAAAATAATAGAAATTTTATATTTCAAAATGGACATCATTTTTGGATTCGGAATATCGAAATTAGCCTATGTTGAATTTTTGGTATTTTTCTGAGAACTTCTAATTTTTTATGAATAGTGAAAAATACATAAAAAAACGTTTTTAATAAAAATCATTTATACTGATAAATTATACTATTTAGTGGTTTTAAAGTATAATTAGAATATATTTTTACCATTTTATCCAATGGTGGTCATTAGAATTAATTTAACATTGAAATTGGACATAAACAATTGCCAATCTTTTGATATAATTTTTTTCTTAAAAACACGCTATTTATTGTGACAGCGGGAATTAATTATAAAATTTATTAATGAAACTTATATGTTTGGAATTTTGTATAATAGACATCATTTTTGAATTCGTAATATCAATTATATCTTAGGGTGAAATTTCAGCATTGTTCTGAAAGACTTCAATTTTTTGATGAATAGTGAAACCACTAAGTGGTAGTTAAATAACTGATTTTTCATTTAAATGAAATATTACCACTTCTGTGATTTGATTTTAAAAAATCCGACATACATGGTTTTCATTAAGAAGTAAAATGTGGTTCAATGAGATTAAAATAATTTTTTGGTGAATAGTAACTTTTAAGTTCTTAATCGCGATTAGAGGTAATTAGTGTAATTTAAGGTAAAAATAATGTTTTAATAATATGAGATGAGCTTTACACATGTAATACCCTCATTGTATGTGCCATGGCCGACCAAGAAAATCCATTGGTCAACTTGGGGACCCCATGGAGGCACTTTAGTTGGAAAATGACATAAATACCTTTTATTTAATGTTAAAGTAAAAAATGACACAAACATGAAATGTTTTATTAAAACAATTTGTACATGGGGCTATACAAGTCATATTTTTGACGATAAATAGTCATTGGAAAGGTAAAAAGATTTATTACATCATAGTATTTTTTTTATAATTTTTAGACATTAAATAAATTAAATTATTTATGACATCATTATGATGCAGCGATGACCTCATTATTTTACGATTTTAATAAAATGAAAAGATAATGTACAATACAAGGAATACACTTGTCCAAAGACTATTTTATGGGTATATTTGGAACCCTTATCACCTTAGACACTAATTATATAAGTGTGGGACCTTTAGAGTCCTAAAATAATTGTATAATAATGTAATATTTCATTACTTTCCAAGAGTGCCCCACCTCTCCACTTATAAAAGGCCCCCACCCCTAACACCTTATTCACACATTCAAGCCATTTGGATCGGCCAACCTCTGCCCCAATACTCTCCCAAATTCCCCCTCTTACTCCTAGAAGCCTCACTTTGGGCAGAACTCTTCCCAAGGAAGCCTTTGGATCAAATCAAAAAGAGTTACCCGTTTTAAGGTAATGTCTTCTCTTATGTTATTTTGTTTTATTTTGATTATCCAAACCCCTAAACTCTTTTTATTCTTTTCTTTTGTAACAAAAACAGTATCCTCAATATACTAGTATGTTGTTATAATAAGTATTCTAGCTACACATACACACACCTACATCTAATGGTTAAAGAACATACGGTTTCTGTGGATGGTGAATTTATGCCTCACGAAACGATGATTGTTCAACACTCATATAACACCTTCAAAGGTGGCCATTAATATGTCACTATATATATATAGGATATATAATATGTTTATGTTTTACTTATGCTTCTGTATTTCTCATTTATGGCATACCTTATGATCTCCATTATGGCTAAACGTGATAATTTCAGTTTAGGAAGTGCGGACTACCGCCCCCTCAAAGTGATCTGAATCGTTAATGCCATATGTGGGATGTATAAAGGATGGAGTAAATGATATTATATATGATATTATACTGGAACTATATTATACCTTTATATGAATATTATTTCATTAAATATGAAATAGAAATGAAAGTAGCGTTCATGCGTACGTACGGCTTACCGTCTCCATGAACGGTGCATTTCATTTTTTACCTCTAAATGTTATGGAATATTATCAATGCATGTATATAATGGATATATATGAGATATATGATATCTATATCATTATTATAATTCTGGATATAATGGATATTTTACCACATGAACAACATGTAATTATAATAAGTTTATTGTTGACTCAAGTACCAAAGATCGACCAAACGACCGTTATTAACTTAAATAATTACATAATGTTCATAACTTTGTAATAAGTGATATAAAAAGGATAATGAAATTGAAAATGGTAGATATTAACTCTAGTTTATTATTCAGGAGGTTAAAGAATGGTCGAATCAAGTTAGACACAAGGTAAGGGAACTTCTTAACCCAACTTCCATTCTTTGGGTTAATCTCCTACTTTCAAATTATGTCATCATATTATTATGTCCTATTTTGTATTTTTACTTACCTTATGTGTACCTATAGTGAATACACATAATTGATCTATTTTATTTTAAAAATGATCTTTTTAAGGACATCGTCTCAATCTCCTTTCATTGCGGCATATTTGGTTTTATACACAACTTTCTTTTATACGGTGTATAAACCCCTTTGACTTTTACGTTTATTCAAAAAGGAATCTTTTTTTACAAAGCGTTTTACTAAAAGACAAAAGGAATGTCTTTGTCGTACGTATGCGGTGACAATGACTTCTCCGCCGCCGTGACCATTATTGGAGTTTCGGCTTCCTCTACAAGCCATACTTTTTTTAAAAGAAAAATAAATACAATGTTTTAACTTTCTTTTATTTTGGTATTGAAAATGGTTTTGAAAGTGTTTTTATTATATCAATGTGTTGTATTGATATCTTGTGATTGATATGTGGAAATGTTATGTTTCCTTTATGCATGTTTTATGTGATACGATTATGTTATGGTTTATGATATGTTTAAACCTATTCATATGAGGAATGAATTGGACTTAATAAGTGACGGGTGGAGCCCGCTACAGCTCCACGATGCATCGGAAGGTCTCATGAGACAAACTAGTGTCTTGGCACGAGGCCTTGACAAAATCTTATTTGTGGTCTTGGCACGAGGCCTTGACTACGTGGTTATGATAGTCTGGCATTATGAATTCCATCATTATGAAAGTGGTTATTGATATTGCATGTGATTATTCGATCAGTAGAATATCCATGTGAGGAAGTAAATGGAATTATCTCATTTTACTTTTGCCATATTATGTTGATGTTCAAGTTTAAAAGGCTTTTGTTTTAGTTATACATTGCCTTAAATGTTTATGTTTATTTATTAAAGCTTCCGCAATATTGTTATCCTTACTGAGCATCTGAGCTCACCCCTTTCAATGTTTTAATATTTTCCAGGATGTGAAGAAGTATTTTATGAATGACCTGCAGGGATAGTCAGAATAGGATATGAGTGTGGGCTATGGAGACTTTTTTATTGTAGTTTTTCACCTTATGTTGTAATGTAACATTTATGAATGTATCTAGTGTTTCCAAGGCTATTAAACTAATCGGTCTTTTGAGACTTGATCTTTTGTGATCATGCTAATGTTACGAAGTAATGCACCGACTCTGGGTAGCTGGGGTCGGGGCGTTACAATTAGGAAGGATCCAAATTAATGGTCCCCCATTAATCCCACAGACGTTGAACACCCTACCCCTATCCAATTTATATGGTGCTTGGGGAGAGGTACCGACATTGATTTGTCCAGAAACGAAGTGCTCACCAAGTGCAGTTACGCCAATCCCTTGGAGGATGGAGCTGGTACTAGCTGGAGGTGATGAGTGACACTGAAACACTAAACTAGAGTTATAAGAATGAGTCATTTCCTTGAAGTCTAGTAGTGGGGGATGACAATCACCGACTCTCTTCCACAAACGTGTTCTCACCATTGTTCTTGAGGTAGGGTTTGTTGTTCAGAATACCCCCTTACCCATTATTGATGTGTTTAGTGATTCAAGAATTATTAAGCCACTTGATACTGCCCGAACATGGAGGGTGCAGGTCAAACAAACATGGCATGACCTCTCCACAACCTTTGTGGTTTTTGAAGTGTTCCTCATGGTGGAGGATAATGGAGACTAGTGTGGGTGATAGGCACCAGTGGTACTCGAGAGTTGCAGTCGGCACCACAGCCGGGCGTGAAGATGGTGACACCGCCACTACACCGCCAGAGAAGAGTCACGGCCCATCGGCCGCAGTAGAGCAAGGGCGGCGGCCGACACTTCGTCTGGCCACAAAAAAGGGACGACAGCGCGCGTCCATGCCACCCGACGTGCAGGAGTCGTGGCCTTGGGCTGCGGCGGTGATAGAAGGGTGGTCAACTCACTGCCAGCCACAAACGAAGGTGCAGCGCATGACCGCACTGCTTGAAGGAGGGGGATTTCCATCCGACCTGCCACAACAGGCCGCCACAGAATGGGATGGGCCGCATCGGTAAGGCGGGTCAGTCTGACTAGGTGAGACCGGACCCAGACCAACTTTGACACATTTTCATTCACTCGTCCAAATCATGAGCAATGGTTTCCATTTTAATAACATTCTATGGCACCAGAAAACATGGACCAAGACAATCATTTTGGTATACTGCAATTCGGTTTTTGATAATGTTGGGGTATGGAAGTGTTGGATTGAACACGAACCCAAATGGGACCATAGGACTAAAAGGCTAAAAACATACTTATCGGGTGTCCGATTAAAGCACCATATATTGAATTGATACACATTTTATGTAGAGTTCCTTTGGGATACTTCTTTATGGGTCTTCGTGGCAGTTGGAGTATTCAACCTGTGGCTTGAGGAGAAGACCCTTCCATAATCAAGAGATCTTAATGTGAGAACCCTGTAGCTTGCTATCACATGAGAAAGGGATCCTATGTGGGTCTGTGCTTTGGGATCTTTTGAGGGTCTATGTTTGAGAGTATCACTTGGATCCACTATAGGAATCCACGTGAGGCTAATCTAGTATCCTACATGGGTCGGCAGTACTAGGATCCATTGTGGTTCTGATGATTTACATGGATCCTATGTGGGTCTGATGATTTAGGATCCTACATGGGTCTAATGATTTAGGATCCTACGTGCTCTTGATAATTTCAGATCGTACATAGTTCTTCCACATAACAGAGTAAGATTATTCAATAGTTACATTTAAACATCTTTACTATCGTACCAATGTTATACCTAATGTGAGATGAGTCCTTTCCTTCATGGTGATACCTTTGTGGTATTCTTGTCTATAGTGTACTTGTGTGGTACTTAACATCATGGTGATGCGTTTGTGGTATCCTTCTGTGTGGTGTATTTGTGTGGTACTTACCTTCATGGTGATACCTTTGTGGTATTTTTCTGTGTGGCATACTTGCATGTTACTTACCTTCGTGGTGATACAATTATGTTATTCTTCTGTGTGGAGTACCTCTGTGGTACTTACATTCGTGGTGATACCTTTTTGGTATTCTTCTGTGTGGAATACCAATGTTGTCCCTTCCATTGTGGTTATACACTTTTCATATTCTTCTTTCTGGTGAACTTCTATGGTACTCAGCTTCGTGGTTGTACCTTTGTGGTATTCTTCTGTGTGGTGTACCTGTGTGGTACTAACCTTCGTATTGATACCTTTGTGGTATTCTTCTGTGGGGAATACCTGTGTTGTACTTACCTTCATGGTGATACCTTTTCCGTATTATTCAATGTGGCATACATGTGTGGTACTTTACTTTGTGGTAATACCTTGGTGGTAATCTTCTATGTGGCGAACTAGTGTAGTACTATCATTCATGGTGATACCTTTGTGGTATTCTTCTATGTGGAATTACCTTTGTGGTAATTACCTTCATTTTGTTACCTTCATTTTATTATTTCCTTCCTGGAATTGTTGAGCTTTGAGCTAATGAGTTGGGTCTTGTGTTTCTTCCTGAATTAGTTCGTTATACTTGATAACATTGGTATATGCATGGGCATATACCTAAGTAGGAATTTCGGTGGTTTTCATGTTTTTTGGTTTATCCATTGTGGATTCTGTGAGAACTTTGAGGGTCTCGGGGTCCCTAATGAGTATCGTTATACACACCCCTACACGGGCTACATCAGCACCTTGTTGTGTTTGGTGCAGACGACGGACAACGTTGACTAAGGACGAGGGATCCAGGATTGGAGGTCGCTGAGAGGTGGACCATAGACAAGGTGTGCCATTGAGACCATTTTTCGAGAGCTGTACCTACCCTTCAAGTAGTATCCTTGGTGGGGGGTCATAGGAGCTATTTCCGTCTACTAGTACTTTTCAGTTTCCTTATACATTCCAGTTGGGCATGTATTCTAGCGTTTTTTACTATACACACCATGTTTCTTATACAGTTTAATTGTGTTCATATCTTTTTGTGTGCCTGGTTGTGTGTATTTACCAGTTATAATGTCAATGACTTCCCCATTTCTGAGAATACATCTTTCGGTGTTAGTCGCCAGCTCTTGGACTATGGAATGTGGGCTTGGGGTTGTCACAGAACGGGCCCCGGGGAACGGGTCATGACATTGGTGTCCCAATAATCAAAAAATCATTGAAATAAAAACATATATAAAAACTAAAAAAGTTTATACCAACATTCATGACATTCATAGATAAAATAGTCATTGATATTTTCAAAATAAAATTTTCAAAAAAGATGAAAAATCATGTTAATTATTAATCTACCACGTTAAATTTATTTCAAAATAGTTGATTGATTTTTTAATTGGATGAAACTATATTCCCATGAGATAAAAAGATTAAACCATCCCACATGATAACTAGAAAATAGATACAAGGAACAACCAACCTAGAATGATAATTATTTATATAAACCCACTACACTAATAACAGGTTGTGCACAAACAAGATGAAACTGTCTATAGGAAGAACTCGAACAAATAATAGAAATACAAATCCATGAATCCAAGTGAAAAATTCTTTACAACCTCTATTGTCAAGAGATATAAATCCAAATATACTGAAGGATTTATATTTTCTTTATAAATAATAGATTAGGATCTAGAAAAGTTTTATAAAATTTAGCTGACCATTAAATATGGATCTTAACCAAACAACCTAATTGGAATATTTAAATGTTCATTGGAAATTTTAGAAATTCGTGATTTGAATTATACCCTTTAAAACAGATTTAATAAAAATAATTTATATATATAATCTAATGTTTTCTATAAATGACTTCAAAATGGAAAACTTTTTAATTTTTGAAAAATTAGTAACATTTTTCACTATTTTCACATGAGATTCACCATGAGGGAGTCACTTCAGAAGATTCACTGACCGAGTTTCACTATGGGATTGTCACTACTAGGGATTCACCACATGAAATGACATATTGGTTAAATGACCTATAACCCAAATGACCGACAAAAAGAATGAATTTCCTCCAGAATTGACTTATTGCAAAAAAAGAACTATATCTAGAATGAACTATCACTAGAAATAACTTTTTATAAGAACAACCTACTACTAGGAGTGAACTACTTCCTGTAACATCCTAACACATCAATGACCTACTACAAGAATAATCTACCACCTAAAATGACATACCACTAGAATTTTATTTCATCCCACCAAACTTCCCACATTCCCCAAAACACCTCAGAATTTCACCTCCCTCCTTCTTCCCACACATATGGACTTCCAATAAAATCTAAAAAACTAGTTTTTTCCAATTTAATGGGCCAAATGATGCGGGACATGATATCAAATACCTATCAATCAATTATCACCCTCTAGAATTCAAAAACGACCCCTAATGAGAGATATAAAAGGACTAAAAACCATACCTTGAGATACATTTCAAGGATCCCATTACACATGAAGCACCACCACAAACCAAACTAATTACACAAACCCGAACAAAAAAATTAGAAAATTCCACACTCAATTCCCAGATACAATCTTCAATGGAGAAAAATGACTCACCCATATATTTTTAACAACATCATAGTTTAATTCTTCATGAATAGATATCATATCTTCTATTTATCAAATATTTTATCATTATCACACATCACACATAAACCAAACAATAAATAGAAAATCAACAACATATATCATTAAAAACCATATCCAATATAGCACATCATATTGTAAAACAAATGATGGGAAACAAAGAAGGGTATTGGAAACATATATGTGCCTCATCCTCCGAAGTACTCTACCCCAGGACACCATGCATTTAGAACATGTGAACCAAGGTAATGGTTTATCTTCAAGTTTTTAAAAACTATAGAAACATAATATTTTTCTCTGTACAAAAAACTCATGACATAACTATCATGTCCTTTAAATATTTAGAACACCATAACCATGGGGAGGAAATGGTGTAAATATGCACAATACATTAAAAACAATCTCCCATTGGAGATACCTCCCAAACAAAGATATGGTCACATAGATGGTCATAACAAAAACATAAGAAGATATATATCAACTAATTATAACCAAAAAAATATTTTCAACTTGAATTATTATTCCCAATTTTAAACAACTACACGCCATTCCGAATAATCCTTCAATTAATGTAGTTTTTATATAAAAAAATAATTCCCCTTCCAATGAGACAATTTTTATATTATAATATTATCAAATAATTTAAAACAATGTTTTATTTCATTATTCCACACAATTTATTTTTAAAAATTTTATTATTTTTTAGAAACCCATATCACTTATTTCAAATCACTTTTCAAGAGTCACATAATTCACATAGTGCTTGAAACTTATAAAATACATAAGGATAGAATAATTAATTTTATCCAGTAGTAAAATTTCATAATATAGCTAATAAAAAAATATTTTTCTAGAGAAAACCCATTTGAAAAATTATTCATAAAATTTATAAACCAATATAAGAACTAATATTACTAAAGACAATGCTACCAACATAATAAGCATCAAAGGATCACATCCCCAAACCATAATATTAATTTCTATTTAGGGTTAAACAGGCTCACCAACATAGTTTTAAAGTATGTCATAATATAATTTGTCTTGTTATGGGAAATAGTTTTCCACTCTTCTTATATATGAGGCCACAACAAGTTAATCCAATATAATTAGTTGTTGGGATCGAGTTCCATGGGCTTGCTGTTAATGGCTACTCAGGTTTGAAATCGGCTTTTCGCAACAACCTGCCGTATATGTGGGGTTCCTTGGCCAGGTGTCCTAGTGGGTCACATTTGCAATGAAGGGTTGGGGGATTGCCACTATAGTGGGGTTGTTTGGTCGTATCACTGGGGTTCCAAGGCCAGGCATCCTAGAGTGTCCCAGTGGGTGCCACATCATTAACGGGGCCCGTATCGTGACAAATTAGTATCAGAGGATTTGGGTTCTACATATGAACTAGGACTCTGATCTTTTTTTGGGAAGCAATAGTGTTAAATGTAATAAATTTGATTTTTAGTTCAGGGAGTCCAGTGTTGGTGTGGTGGCTGACGAATACATAAACCAGGACCCTGAGTTCTAATTTCCGACTGAGTACACATAATCACTGATTGTGTGTGTTTTTAAGAGTTTATTTTGGTTTCTTTGTGCAAGAAAACCAGGTATAACATAATGACCATGGCTCACCTATTCCTTATTAGGATGTCACTATGTAGACAGTTAGCTATGATTACCGAGAGAGAGTACATGATGACATCCCACTGAGAGATGACACTCTGGTGCAAGGCCCTCTTACTATGTTAGAACCTTCGAGTGGTGTACCAGCAGCACCACCCCCCGTTCGGTAGTAGTTACCACCAGCTGTACTGGCGGATGGTGCATGGTGATTGAGTCTGTTTCATGAGTTTCAGCAACAGTGGAATCCTAGGATTCAAGGCGTGACAGATTCCCATGCATCAGAGGGATGGTTGTAGGTGGTTTCTGGAGTTTTCCTCCTAGATGAGACACCAGTAGAGCATATTGTGATCTTAGCTACTAGTCCATTTTAGTGAGTGACCATGAAGATAGTATGCATATTGAGGAGGCTTCAATAGTTGGACAGTTTCCCAATATTGTACCTTCGAGTAGTGTGTTAGCTATATGACTGCTCGTTGGTCCGCAGTTAAAACCGACGGTACTAGTAGAGAAGACATATTGGCATAGATCCTTATGCCTGATTCCAAATTAGATACCGTAAAGGTTCCGAGGAGAGCTCGACTCATAGGAGGTTGAGGGATGGGTTGAGGAGGTGGTTGAGAGTTCCCTAGATCTTCTACAGCTTCGGTATGACACATTTTCGGTAGCTAAGTATTCATCGAGATGTATCAATAATTCCTGGCACACGATGAATACGATATGATAAGTGTATCTAGGATTGGAATTTCGAGCGTAGTGTGATTAAAGACATCTGAGACAGCACTATTCTACTATGCATTTCAACTTATGTTGGGTTGCTAGAGTGTACCTTTGTGGTTGACTGTTCATTAGCTGAGAAAATATAGCCAGTGAATGTTAGTAGTGGGAAAACATGAAACTGGTGCTAGTCTTAGAGACTTGGGCATGTGAAAAATGTTTCAGTAAGAAGAAGTACTAGGGAAAGGGGAATCTACAGTGTTTCAGACATTGAACCAGAGCTACGGGAGCATCATGAGGTGGTGTACATTTTGACATGTTAAAACCACCCCTATTATGGCCCCCACAAGGCTCAGGGGGCTAGATGATAGGGGAAGATAGCAACTGCATGTATTCAAGGAGTGTGACCCAATGGCTCTAGGAACGATTTGAGGTATGGTCTATGTCTACTTCTAGCTACCGTATCAATAGAGATAGGTACGAATCATTCCATCCTTCCATGAATATTTTACAAGACCTAGATTTTCTAGTTAAACCATTTACATGACTCTCATGTCTAGAGATACCTTTTTGAGGAGACTCGATAATCACACATACGCCGATGGTGTGATCTAACCGTTGAGGAGAGAGTCTTGTTTGGAACGTCTTGGTGAGAGTGTCGCGGACTTATGATGTTAGTTTGGGTGTGACTGAATATCCACAAATCATACCCAGATTGACTGTTTTAGGAAAAAAGGTTATGTTTTATCTATAAAATTTGGGTGAGGCTTTCCTTAGTTAGCAAAAAGGAAACCCTAAGGAGCACAAGATAAAATCATGCATAGGAAGGTGAAGCCGATCCCTCATGATTAGGCTAGAATTACCCTCATAGTAGTAGGATTTTTCAGTTTTCAGTTCCCAACATAGTCGCTATAGTTACACTAGGACTATGATTTTGTGAAAATCTATACCCATGGGAAGATAAATGTTGTAACAGATGCACTCAGCAGGAGGTCTATCCTGCAGTAGATGAGTGAGGTGACAGCGAAGCTAGGAACTTTTTAGATATCCTATGTGGATCGAGATGGAGCATATTATCTTCAGTCTCATACAATCACTCCCCCGCTTATTCAGTGAGTCAGGGAGGCCCATCATTAGGACAATAACTGTGAGGCTCAACATGTTCCAATATCTTCAGGGTATCTACCTAGAGGATTTTATTAAGGTAATGAGCATGCAATCATATTCAAAGGACATACCATGGTACCAGTAGTGCTACAGGACGAGGTGTTGAGGGAGTCTCATATATCCCCTCTGATGGTACATCCTGGTGTTTTGATGTTGTTTTAGGATCTCTAACGTCAGTACTGATGGCCTGGGATAAAGGAAGGAGTGGTAGAGTTTGTATCATCATGTCTCAATTGCTAGCAAGAGACGACTGTACAAAGTTGGAAGATTTCTTATGTTGATAATATATAGAAACCCTTGTAGTTCCAGGAGGGGGACCACATATTCTTTTGAGTCTCTACATGATTGGGACTATATATATTTGGCTGAGGAGACAAGTTATCACAGAGGATTATTATTTCTTTTCTGATACATGGGAGAATATGAATGGTAGCATACTGCTTGGATCTTCCAATGGAGTTGGATATGGTGAACGATGTCTTCCACATATCCCATCTGAGGAGATACCTACATGACCCGACCCACATAATCAGCCATGGCGAGATGGACTTTGATGATTGGGTGACATTTATGGCGGTTCCAGTAGAGATTGAGGATTGATAGTAGTGGGTCCTTCTTCGGTAGTCGATACCTCTGTTATGCTTTTGTTGGAAACACAAGAACCTCCCAGATAGTAAATGGGAGCATGAGGCTCAGATTTATGCTCAATACACTCTTTTGTTTGTTTTTCCATTGTTGTGGATTTCTAGGATGTAAATCCATAAGGTGGGGAGAATGTAATGTCCAAAAAATTCTGTATAATTTTTTTTTCTAATTGTAAAGAATTATTTTCAGATCATGAAATCTGACGGTGCATGATTCTGAGGCCTGGAGTGCCCGGAATGGTCGGTCGAAGTTTGCTAAACATTAAATAGCACACGTAAGCAGTTTTATTGAAAAAGTGTATTATCTATTAAATGGTTACTCAAATTAAAAACCAAAGGGCACCATTTCATTTAGGATAGCGATTTTACCATAGGCGCAACTTAAGTTTAGTCGGCACAATCCTAGGGTGGGAAAACCCGAAAATGGCATAACTATAAATGAAACAATGAAATAATGTTATTTTATTTTTCAAAGGTTTATAACTCATGAAATGTAACTCAGATTAAAAATCTGAGACCACCTCTGAACATGTCAGGGTATTCTTTCTCTATGAAGATACTAACTTTGGTTGACGCAAGCCACCATAGAAGGTTATTTTTAGGACGTTAGTAAAATAATTAAGTAAAAATTATTTTATTGTAAAATACATAAATAATAAATGTTTACTTGGATTGGAAATCCGATATTATCATTGTGTTTTTTGGGTTGTGTTACACTAAGGAAGATCCTAACCTTGAACGGCGTGGGTCGAGGTTCACTTTGAATAATTTTCTAAAAAATTTTTCAGGTACATTTAGTAAATGCACAAGAGATGTTTTGTAACTTTTGAACCGTGGTTTGGAATTGAAATCTGAGGACACCGTTGAACTTGAAGCACTAATATTCACATAATGGGACCTTCACTTCTACTGTAGTAGGTCCAAAAAAGATTAAATTTTTGGAAAATTTAATAGAATAAATAAAATAACTTTATTTATTTATTTTTATTCTATTCCTCTAACGGACGAGCGTTATGGTGGGACTGGTGACATGTCAAGCCAATAAATGCCTTGAATAATAAATTATATGCAACCACTCCATTTTGGAATTAGGAAGGATCCTAATTAATGGTCCTACATTAATCTCTCAAACGTTGAACACCCTACCCCTCTCCAATTTATATCGTCCTTGGGGAGAGGTGTCAGCATTGATTCACCAGCCAACAAAGTTCTAACCAAGTGTAGTTACACCAAACCATTGGAGGAAAGCACTGTTACTAGCTGGAGCTAATGAGCGACAATGAAACACTAAACCAGAATTAGATGAATGAGTGATGTCATTGGAGGCTAGTAGTGGGGGATGACGAACACTGACCCACTTCCACAAACGCGTTCTCACTATTGTTCTTGAGGTAGGGTTTGTTGTTGTGAATACTCCCTTACCCATTATTGATGTTTTTCATGATTCATGAATTATAGAGCTTCTTGCTACCACCTCAACAGGGAGGGTAATGTTCTAACAAACATGGCATGACCTCTCCACAACCTTTTTGGTTTTTGATGTGTTCCTCGCGGTGGAGGATGATGGAGACCGGTGCTGGTGATAGGCACCAGTGGGACTCGAGAGTGGCAGTCAACACCATGGTCAGCCTCAAAGACGGTGGCGGTGCCATTGCACCGCCAGTGAAGAGTCAAGGGCCATTTACTGTAGCAGAGCAATGGCGGTGGCCGACACACTGTCTGGCCGTAAGAAGGGGATGGTGGAACACATCTGCGATGCATGATGTCCAAGAGTCATGGCCTTGAGCCACGGTGGTGACAGGAGGGCAGTCGACTCACTTCCGGAAACCGAAGAAGGTGCGGCGCATGACCGCACTCCTCGGAGGAGGGGGCTGGCCATCTGGCCTACCACGGCAGGCCGCCACACAATTGGTCGGGCCAAGTCGGCGGGGCGGGTCAGTCTGACCAGGTCGGACCGAACCCAGACCAACATTCGACACATTTTATTTCATTCGTCCTTATCTTGAACTATGTGATTCCATTTGACGAACCGTCTATGGATCTGGAATCCTTGGAGAAAGATAGTCATTTTTGTATACCCTAATTGGGAATTTGATAAAGTTGGTTTATGGTAGGGTTGGATCGAACACGAACCCAACTGGGCCCTTGGGACAAAAAGGCTAAAAATGTACTTACCAGGTGTCCTATTAATGCACCTTCTATTGCGTTGAGACCCCTTTTATGTGAAGGTCCATTGGGATACTTTGTGGGACTTCATGTTAGTTTGAGTATTCAACCTGTTTCTTGAGAAGAGGACCCTTCCAGAATCTAGCGAGCTTATTGAGAGTACCCTGTTGCTGGATGTAACATGAGAAAGGGATCCTATGTGGGTATGCGCTTTGGGATCCTTTCAGGGTTTTTGTTCTGGAGTCTCACTTAGATCCTCTCAAGGAATCCACATGGGACTAATCTATGATCCTACATGGGTCTGCAATACTAGGATCATATGTGGGACTGATGATGTACTTTGATCCCTTGTGGGTCTGATGATTTAGGATCCTAAGTGGGTCTGATGATTTAGGATTAAAAGTGGGATTGATGATTTCATATCCTATACAGGTCTGCCTCTTAATAGAGTATGATGATTCAATATTTACATCTAATCATCTTTACTACTGTACAAAAGTTATACCTGGTGTGAGTTGAGTCATTTCATTCATGGTGACACCTTTATGGTATTCTTCTCTGTAGTGTACCTGTTTGGTACTTACCTTCGTGGTGATACGATTGTGGTATCCTTCTGTGTGGTGTACTTGTGTTGTACTTACCTTCATGGTGATACCTTTGTGGTATTTTTCTGTGTGGCATACCTGCATGTTACTTAGAATCGTGGTGAAACAATTATGATATTCTTCTATGTGACGTACCTGTGTGGTACTTAAATTCGTGGTGATAAATTTTTGATTTTCTTCTATGTGGCATACCTATGTGGTCCTTTACTTCGTGTTCATACCATAGTCACATTCTTCTGTGTGGTGAATCTGTGTGGTACTCACCTCCCGGGTGATACATTTTTGGTATTCTTCTGTGTGGCGTACCTGTGTGGTTCTAACCTTCATGGTGATACCTTTTTGGTATTATTCAATGGTGCATACCTGTGTGGTACTGACCTCCATGGTGATACCTTTGTCGTATTATTCTATTTGGCTTACCTATTTTGTACTTTCCTTCGTGGTAATACCTTGGTGGTAATCTTCTATGTGGATAACCAGTGTAGTACTATAATTCATCTTGATACCTTTGTGGTATTCTTCTATGTGGAATTACCTTTGTGGTACTTACCTTCATGGTGTTACCTTCATTGTATTCTTTCCTTTGTGGATTATTTGAGTTTTGAGATAATGAGTTGGGCCTTGTATTTCTTCCTGAATGAGATCGTTATACTTGATAACATTAGTATATGTATGCTAATATAAATAAGTAGGGTTGTCAGTGGATTTAATGATTTTTGGTTTATCAATTGTATATTTTGTGAGACCTTTGAGGGTCTCAGGGTCCCTATTGAGTATCGTTATACTCAACCCTACATGGTCTATGCCAGAACCTTTTTGTTTTTGGTGCAGATGATGGACAACACTGACTGAGAACGAGGGTTCCTGGACCGTAGGTCGCTCGGAGGTGGACCTTAGATGAGGTGTGCCATAGAGACCACCATTCGAGAGCAGTACCTACCCGTCAGTTAGGATCCTTGGTGGGTGTTCACAGGAGAAATTTCCATTTACTTGTACTTTTTAGTTTCATTATACATTCCAGATGGGCTTGTATTCTGGACATTTTTAATAACTGTACACACCATGTTTATTATACAGTTTACTTGTGTTCGGATCTTTTTGTGTGCTTGGTTTAGTGTATTTACAGGTTATAATGGAAATGCCTTCCCAGTTTCTAGGAATACTTCTTTCGGTGTTAGTCTCTAGCTCCTGGCCTAAGGAAGGTGGGATTGGGGTTGTCACGGCACGGGCCCTGGGGAATGGTTTATGACATTGGTGTCCCAATAATCAAAAAATACATGGAATAAAAACATATATAAACTCTAAAAAAGTTTATACCAACATCCATGACATTCATTGCTAAAATAGTCATTGATATTTTCCGAATCAAAATATAAAAATTGATGAAAAATCATGTTAATCATTTATCTACCACATTAAATTTATTTCAAAATTGATGATTGAATTTTTTAATTAGATGAAACTATATTCCCAAGAGATAACAAGAGTAACCCATCCCACATGATAACTAGTAAATAGAAACAAGGGACCACCAACCTAGAATGAAAAACCTTTATAAAATCACACTACACTAATAAAAAGTTATGCACAAACAAGATGAAACTGTCTATAGGAAGAACTCAAACAAATACTAGAAATACAGATCCTTTAAACCAAGTAAAAACTTATTTATAACCTCTATTCTCAATAGATATAAATCCAAAAATACTAAAGAATGGATATTTTCTTTATAAATCATAGATTTGAAAGTAGAAATTTTTTATAAAAATTAGTTGGCCATTAAATGTGTATCATAACCAAACCACCTAATTATAACATTAAAAGGTCACTGGAAATTTTATAAATTTGTGATATGAATTATACCATTTAAAAAAGATTTAATAACAATTAGTTACAGAAATAAACTAATTTTTTCAATAAATGAAGTCAAAATGGAAAGTTTTTTAATTTATGAATAATTAGAAACATTGTTCACTATTTTCACATGAGATTCACCATGAGGGTGTCACTTCCAGAGAGTCACCATAGAGTGCCACTGAGGGAGAGTCAATAATAGGGAGTCAGCACATGAAATTTCCTATTGGATGAATGACCTATTACACAAATGACCAACAACCAGAATGAAATGCCTCCAGAATTGGCTTATTGCAACAAAAGAACTATATCTAGAATGAACTACCACTAGAAATAAATTTCTACAAGAATGAACAATTACTAGGAGTGAACTACTTCTTGAAACATCCCAACACAACAATGAACTACTACCGTAATACCCTACCATCTAAAATGATGTACCACTAGAATTTTATGACATCCCACAAAACTTCCCTCTTTCCTCAAAACACCTCAAAATTTCTCCCCCCCACTTCTTTACAAACATCTCGACTTCCCATGAAATCTAAAAAACTATTTTTTTTCAATTTAATGGGAAAAATGATGTGGGGCATCATATCATATACATATCAAACAATTATCACCCTCGAGAATTCAAACCCAACCCATAAAGAGAGATATAAAAGGTCTAAAAAACAATACCCTGAGATACCTTTCAAGGATCTCATTACACATAAGCACCACCACCTACCAAACTAAATACCAAAACCCCAACAAAAAAATTTGAAAATTCCACACTGAATTCCCAAATACAATCTTCTATGGAGAAAACTGACTCACCCATATATGTTTAACGACATCATAGTTAAGTGCATCCTGACATGATATCACATATTATCATTATTAAAAATTATATCATTATCACACATCACACATCAAACATACAATAAATAAAAAATCAACATCATATACCATTAAACACCATATCCCAAACAACACATCATATTGTAAAATAGATGACGGAAAAAATAATAGATAACTATGGGTATTAGAAACAGATATGTGCCTCATGATCCCAAGTACTATACCGCACGACACCATGCCTTTAGAACATGTTAACCAAGGGAATGGTTTATCCTCAAGTGTTTAAAAACCATAAAACCATTAAATTTTTCTCTGAACAACAATCTCATGAAATAACAATCATGTCCTTTATATGTTATGAACTCAATGGCCATGGGGCGAAAAAGGTGTAAATATACACAATACATAAAAACCAATCTCCCAGTAGAGATACCTCTCAAACCAGGATAAGGTCACATAGATGAACATAACAAAAACATTAGAAGATATATATCAACTAATTATAAACAAAAAAATATTTTCAACTCGAATCATTATTTCCAATTTTAAACAACTAAATTCCATTCATAAAAATGCTTTAATTAATGTAGTTTTTTTATAAAAAAATAATTACCCAATTGAATTGTCAATGATGCATTCTTTTCATTTATAATATTATCAATTATTTTAAAATAATGTTTTATTTCATTATTCCACACCATTTATTTTTAAAAATAATAATACTTTTTAGAAACCCATACCTCTTATTTCAAATCATTTTTTAAGAGTCACATATTTCACATAGCGCATGAAATGTAAAAAAAATAATGTTAGAACAATCAATTTTATCTAGTAGTAAAAATTCATAATCTAGCTAATAAAATAATATTTTTTAGAGAATACCCATTGGAAAATTATTCATAAAATTTATGAACCAATATAAGAACTAATATTACTAGAGATAGAGCTACAAAAATAATAATCATCAAAGGATCACATCCCCCAAACCATAATATTAATTTCTTCTTTGGGTGAAACTGGCTCACCTATATAGTTTTAAAGTATGTCATAATATAATGGGTTGTGTTATGGGAAATAGATTTCCACTCTTCTTATGTATGAGGCCACAACAATTTAATACAATATAAAAAAAATCATAACCAAACCAAACCACGAAGTACTAGTAACAAATTCCCATAATTTAATTAAACAATTTTAGTGTGGTATGAAAGAAAATATTTTTTAATTTTATAGTTTAAAAAAACATTTTCTTTAATTTCATACATTATGTTACTATCCATTTTAGGGTAGATGAGAGATTCGATAAAAAAATAAGAACACACAAAAGAGACAACCACACATATAGTCCACAAATAATCACCACCACTCAACAACATAATAATTTTTATCAAACTTAAGAACCAATTAAAAGTCAACCAAAAATTTTATACAACCACAACACCACATTACATTATCATTGGAATGCAGCTAAAATATTAAAATAAAAAATTTATATATCCTATATTTCATTCTATTCCCAACCAATAATCCCCACTATCATTACAAATCATGATCCCAAGCATGTTAATCAAGAAATTAGTTCTCTTATGTTGAGGTATTATCCTCTTTTTTTGGGAATTACTCACCTACATGTTACTAATTTTGATAATGTAAAACATATGTTTATTTCGGATAGTGCTTTCCATTTTTCAAATGCTTTTTTAATCACTCATCACATAATAAAATATAATAAGAAAAACCACACAAAAAAATTATGCATTTTGGATTCAATAATATTTTGGATGATGACATTATATCACCTCATTTTTTATCCTGAATATTCTCACATATTTTCAAATTTTTAATGGGGAACCAATTAATTATCCAGATATAAGTGATTATAATTTAAATACAAGGTGACATTAATCATGAATTCTCATTATGGTTTTCATAATCCACATCTGTTATAGTGTATACGTTGTTTTCAGAAAATTATATTTTCAGAAAGAAAAATCAAATTCAATGAAACAATAAAAGTGAAACAGTAAAAATAATCATTATTCCAATGTCTTATCTTTTGAATAAATGTAAATTTCTTTTTATTTATTCATAATTAATCCCTATTAAAGATTAAAGTACAAACATGTTGTCTCTCACCCCATGTACACAATGCCTAAACAAGACATTCTAGATTCGTCTTTTTATCAATGAAATGAACATCAAAATTCATCTTAAAATTTATACATATTAGTTTATTGGGTTCAATTCAAATACCCCATTACATGCACAATAATTTTAGAATCATAAAAATAAAATTGCATTTCCGAAAATGAAATTAATGTTGTGTATGTAGTATTATTATATTTCATGCTTTATCATGATAAAACTAAAAGTTATTTAATCATTTATTTTCTAAATAAAACATTAATATATAATGAAATAAGAATAAAATTATCATATATACATATTTAAACACACAATATTAAACATGCTACATGATCATATCTCGAGTACTATAATTGACCTAGTTATTTGAAAAATATTTAAACATTAGGCATGCTTCCCATAAAAAACTACTCATGACATACCATGTGAGTAAAGGTTATTTCAGAACATCAATATTCTTATCAATGATAAAATATAATTTTAATAATTTTAATATATTGTTTCCTCAACATTTCACCAAAATTAAATCTTATTATTTTCACAAATTTAGAAAAAAATATCAGTATAATTTCAACCCTTAAACATTCTTAAAACAAATGGTTATCTCAATACTAAAGAAATACAATCAATCATTAATAAGTATAATGATATTCATGAATAGGATTCAAAATTAAAAGGAATAACCAATATAAAAGATTGACATTTTCCAAAATTTCATAATTTAAATGTTAAAATCATGTTCTAGAAGAATTCTATAACATAAGCTCATGGAAAATTAAAAATAAAAAGAAACTGATGATATAGTAACTTATATGGGGACCATAATATCTCTAATAATGGTTTTAAAATAATATTTTTTATATAACTAGTATGAAATTTACTCGTGGTAACATTCTCCATAAATCTTTTAGAAATTAAAAAGCTTTTAATTAAAAAGAAAATATGCATGCTTCTATAAAAAATTTATATATTAGGAAAAATCACAGTAATATTATATGTTTTATTAATGTAATTTAAACTAAATTAATGTTAAATATTTATATAATAAGTAATTAAGAAACACATTCAACCCCTGAAAATGTATAAAAAAATAGTCCAGGACAATTATCCCTAATTTAATCGCTCCACTTTGGCTATACTCCTAATTGAACAATCAATAATAGTTATCTTCTACCAAAACATGTTCAAATTGAATTAAATTAATATATAATTAATTGATATATTTGATTACAATCACTAAAATCTAAAATCATCTCTTCTCAATCAAAAGCATAATCAATCATGATGGATATACCTCTCCTAGGACACTACCCTGTAAGTGGAGCCACCTCAACCAATCATTATGTTGGCTTAGAGTCATTGAATAATGTCAATGGGTGATAAATAATCATTATACATAGAATTTTTTACTTATATTATTTCATTCATAATTATCATATGTAATTGTTACCTAACAAACTCATGAAATCCACGCAATACATAACTGAAAACTCCATGTTAAATCACAACCATTATCCTATAATAAAAATTTCTCACAAACCTATCCCTCATGAGGTACCAATATTAGGATATAAATGATGGAAGTGACCTAATGAAACTACAGTACCACCTCTAGTAGGTCGCAAATTTGTGAATTGATCAATGTGTATAAAAATCTAATAATGTAGGTGGCATTACACTCTATAAGAAAACTAGAACAAGATATATAATTTATATACTACAGAAAAGTACCTGGAATAATATAAATAAACCCAAAAAATCCCCATAATTATTTATCTATGATGTAATTTTAGATTAAATCCTCTAAAAAGATACCCTAAATAAAATCTCATGCCGGAACACAAAAAAAATCCCAACCATCTAAGCTAGTAATGTACACCATAGTCCGGGTAGAATTCCTAGAAACCTATAATCAGTATTATATTCATAGGCTATGAATATCGATATACTAAATAAGGAAATCATAGTCCCTCGTGCATATGTGGAAGAAGCATAAAATTGAAACTGGGAGAAAAGAGAAGAACCAACCAACAGATATAAATGTGTACCAACCAAACCCCTCCCCACCATGGATCACTCACATTTTTTTTTCATGTGTAATAATATAATGTGTGTCTTATTTATTATAGTACACCTCCATTAATTTCACTATTCTATGACTTACTTACCCCAAAATAATGTATGTATTGATACCTCATCATGTTATAAATAACATAAGATCACTTCACATCCTACCTGTAGATATCCCAATCATCTCATTTTATAAAATAACATCAAATAACAACTAGAGTATTGTATTCTGAACATGAAGGTATGTAACATAATGCCACCCACTAACCATGAACGACCCCTACCATAATCTATGACATCACATCCCACCAAAATAGATGTGGGATATGACATCTCAACTCATCGGATGTATAAAATAACAAAGTGGACTTATAGATATCAAAACTCATGCATATCACCAATGCCTGGAAGTGGCGTGAGTAAAAAAAGGTATCCATCTATCAATCCTCCAATCAGGATGTTTGGAAAAACATCCCCAAAAAATTGGGCATCAATACATGGTGCTTAAAGTGGATGGGGATCATATATAAAAAAAGAATATAAAGAATATATACATATATATATATATATATAAGGAATCAAATTCACATAATATGGATTCAAAACCAAGGTAGAAAAAACCTCATAAGTTTCACTCAAATTACTTCTCGCTCTAAATATATTATGTAGAATAAAGAAAATCAAAGAGATAATTCAAATTTCATTCATTAATACATCTTATGAAGCATGTGTTTATCAATAAATTGTATTTTAATAACCCCTTTGATTTTTGTATTCAAAATTATTTAGAATCCCATTAAATTTCAGCAGACACCTTGTTTTATATTTCTAGCCCGTTAGTTTTTATATAAACATTAACCATATAAATAACACATCTTATAACCAATTCCCACATTAAAATTTCTCATTTAAAATAATTATTATGAATATAACCCCACTAATTCATGCATAACTAAAATAAATTAATCCACACTACACAAGAACAAAACCATAACCTAATTGCTATATCCACATCATTTTATAGCCATAGACACTTTTTAAGCCCTACTGTGTAACCGCACCATAACCTCTATCACAACCCCACTACACCAAGACACCATGAAAACCACAATATACTAGTTTCATAACCAAATCTATTCTGCTTCCCTCAAAAAAACACAACATAACCAATGCATATATCACTAGTCAGATGAAATAAAAACTGAACAATTACAAAAATAATAAGACATACTACAACAAAAAACATTTGAATATTTAGGAAATGGGTCTCTTATTAAATAACACATCATTATTTAATATTGTTATCATATAATCCATAAGATCATAGGGTATAAATTTAATTATGATAATATATGTGGTAAACATATAATTAAAGTTGTTTCACAATAATAACACAAAACTTATACTCATAACAAATAGAAAGGTTTTAAAATGGGGATAAGAATTTTCATTTTATTCATTGATAGAATAATCATATATAATCTGAGTATAAATTTAGGAAAAAATATAGAAAATAACATTAACCAATCCCCTTGTCCATTAAATTTCATCAAATTTATTTAACTATCTTTGTTATGAAATATGAATCTATCTTCTCATTAGATAAAAAATGGACCCACCTCCACTGATTCTCATAATTGTGAAATGAGGGGCCCCAACATGGAATATAAACGCTTCAAAAAAACTCATAGCACTAAATAGAGGGGGTTCACATACATGATGAAACTACCCATAAGGGGAACTCGAAACAACATCAGTAATAGGGATCCATGACTCCATGGAAATAAAATCATTGATTAAATATTATCCAAAATGAATGTTATAATAAATAGGGTGAAAGAATGATAATTTAATTCAAAATATTAGATATAAATCAATATGAATTTGATATGGTATAGTTGACCATTAATGTTTGTTTCCATTTAAACCACACATTATTAATAATTAAATGTTCTCCAAACCATTTAAAAGTATCATATTTTATTAAACCCTATTGAAACTAAAATAGAATGAATTGTGGAATTTAACCCATTTTCATCATAAAATACATCAAAATGGATAATCTGTTAATTTCAGAAAAAAATTCTATATTTTTCTCTACCATCGCTAGGGAGTCACCACTTGGGTGTCACTTCCAGTGATTCACCACTATGGAGTCACCACAAGAGATGACGTACAACCATAGTAACCTACCACCAAAATGATATACCATCAGAGTGACCATCCTCCAGAAATGACCTACCACTATAAATAACCTCAGACAAGAATGACTTACCACCAGAAATTAACTACCATTCGAATGAACTATTTCTATAAATGACTTATTGCACATTGTTTCCTACTTAAATAAGAACTTACCACCTGAATCACATAATTTTAGAAATTACCTAAAACAAAAAAAAAATCCATCATCCACTAAAAGAACTCTTGTTTCTCCAAAAAACCAAAAAACTACTCCCCTCGTTCTCCCAACACATATGTGCTTTTGAAAGACATCTCAATGACCATATTTTTGTTAGTGTAATGGGCCAGAAATTCCAGAACATTAAAAAAAATACATATTATAAATTTATATGATATGATGAAATAATATATACAAGTAATATTGTTTAAAAGGTTTTACACTGAAATAGATGATCAATATTATGTAATATGTTTATATCGATAAATATCAAAAAACATGTTCATCAAGAATCCCATTATCATGAAACAAGGCTATATGTCTAATTAAATTAATGTGGGGATGCCTAAATCAACAAAATAAAACTATATATATTTTTTATATCTTTTAATTATTAATTTCTATCAAATAATGGGTTTCTAAAACTCCAATACAAAACATGTGTGAATGTATTACAAATTATTGGCATGATATTAGTTAAATAAATGTTAACAAATTAATGAATCCATAAGGAATTCTCTTAATTATACTGTAGATATGGTTATACATATGAATAATATAATAAAATACGTTTTTTTAAATCAATTTATATTATACATGATGTTAGAGTATGCACGACCAATGATGAATCCAAGGTAACAATTTTTTCTTAGGTTCTCTTAATGGAGTAATTATATCATATTTTGAATATATTCATTCTTTAAAATTAGTAATTAATTCAGCCATTGAATTAATTCACAATATATAACCCTTAGTATTTTTATGTAGAGGTAAATTTGATAATATATCTATCATGTTCTTCAAATTTATATATATATCATGTTGTAAGGGTTTTCTCATCCCGTTTATCTTTCTTTGAGACTAATTCCGAATTCAAAACATTTTTGATATAGTGTTGGGTATATATTATCATACATATATTTGTATAATATTTTAATGATAATTAGGGTATATTCTAATCCATCACATGTTACATTCTTCATGTTCTTATGATTCAATTGTTTACATAGTCATAAGAGATTTTATTAGGTAAAATCTCTTTTCATTGAGATATATTATTTCCTCATGAACTCATTTATTAAATGGTTATTTTATTCAAATTTAATATTTAACTTTGTGGGAATTAATCTTTCTCTCGAGGGAAAATTACTATCTAATTCCCATCATCTTCCATTATTAGATACATTCTTATAAAATTATTATGTTGATAAGATAAGTTATTTTCCATTCAAATAATTAATTTCCCTTTAATGTCTATATTCATTACTCTTGTAATTATTCATCATCCTTATTTTGAAATTTTCATTAGGATTAAATATTTTTATCATGTCTATAACCTCTTTTTTACACGTATCCTTTAATTATTTTTTTAAAATATTAAAATATTTTAAAATATTTCACATTCTCTTTTTCAAAATTTCTTTTCAAAATGATATTTAACGTATTATAGTATGAATATTTTTAGATGTTTTTTATAAACTCAATTTTATGCCTTCACTAATACATACTAATTAATGTAAAATAGATTAATTTCATTGGAAACTATATTTAATGAATTAAAATCTTACATCCATTATATATTTTTCTTTTTAGGGGAATAAAAGCCAACGAGCGCATACCCGAGTCATAAGGGCTGGTGCTTGGCATCCAAGAGACCCAGGTTCAATAATGGTTGGAGGAAAATTACAAAGTGTTGTAGTAGTCATTGTAGCAGAAATATAATAGCACTATAGAAGTATCTATAGCAGTAATGGGGTAATACTGTAGCAGCCACTGTAGAAGAAATGTAGCTGTTACTATTCAATATAGTAGCAACATGATCTATTCACCCAATTTGAGCCTTCGGGCCACTGGTTTGGGCCTATAGGTCTTAAGGGCCTTCCGTTCATCAATGGCCTTTGAGAAAAAGGGTTGTTGGGCCACAAAGACCATTGAGTAGCCCAATTCACATAGATCTAGCCCCAGAAGTGGATCAGAGCAACCAGAGTAGCAGCCACAAGAATAAGAGCTTATCAGATTGGAATAATGAGACGGTATGGCAGCCATCATCAGGACCAGGTACCATAAAACTTTATATGGGGAAATAATAGCTGTTCTACAATGAAAGGATGGGAGGTAGGTGAAAAATGACATAAAATCATGGAGGGCCAGTTCTAGTAGGTTGGTCTCATGGGTCATGTAATGGGCTTGGTATGCCTCTAGGCCTTCAGTTCATGTATTGTGAGTCAGTCGGGCCTTGTTCCGTGGGCCTATAGGTAATGTATGTGTTCCCCTTTAACCCTTAAAATAGGGATTATAGATTATAAAATAAAAAATAAGGCCTTCAGGCCATTGGTATTTTTCTATGTGAATAAAATAACAATGTTAGTTGAAGGTACTCATGAACCATTATAACATGGTCCTATTTAATGTTTTCTTCATATAAAAGACAATTCCATCTATATCATCATGATTTAATGATTTAATTATTCACTAGGGATGTGTTATGAATCACACATCCATCCTATTTCTCTACATTTATTATGATATATTTTGGGGGCTTCATTCCTAGAACACATCTATTTTACATGGGTTAATTATGGGATTCCTGAAATATTATTATTTTTCATTTACTCATGCTACACATATGTTTTTTTATTAAGTGATAGTAGGGTCCAATATTTCTCTACAATGAATTGGGTATTTTTTATGTCTTTGTAGATAATTATGGGATAAATTAACACGAATTATTTACCCACCATGATAATGTATACAAGGATATCATTTCATGAGCTAATAAATTTTTTTGAAATAAAGACAGTGATTATTGACCCAATTTGACATGGGATATAAGGATGGGAATTCCAAACACTATATATATTTATTTTTATTTTTATGTTTATTTTATATTAATATATATTTAGATGTAATTATGTTATATTGAATCATGACTTATGATATTCTCAATTCAATATAAAATGATTTAATTTTTATGATTAGATTTATTAATGTATGATTTCATAATATTATTATTTTTTCCTTACTATTATATCATTATCACATTCACATTTGAGTATCACTTATTATATCAATTTTTATCTCTTTTTTTAACCATAATAAGAATTTTAAGCATATTCTTTCTTATGTTTGCATTAATTAGGATATAAATATGTGTATAATTGATGAGTTGTATAGAATGGTGTTTATAGTGGTATGCTTATGGTTGAATGTTTACAAGTGATAAAAATTATTTTGTTAATATAATTAATATATAATGACACTAAAACATTTTTTGGGTGTTTTGTGACTATTTGTGAGATATAATGATTTATAATGTGTAAAAATAGAATAAGATAGTTTATTTTCCCTAAGATACAACATTTTATACGAAGAATTCTTTATTTATTTTTATAGAATATTTTTTTCTGATCAAGACTAATGAAAATTAATAAAAACCCATGGAATTTAACTAAATATTGGAAAACATTCAAAATTTTGGAAATCTACATAGAGTATGGATTCAAAAAAAATGAAATATAAGTCTATAAAAAACATGTGGATGTAGGCTCTAGAACCCTTGTAACTAGGGGTAATTACATTAAAATATGCTTGTTTGATTTTAACACAGTCATTACAAAATGCACGATAAAAGAGTTCTAACCGCACACTTGGTATGACACTGTATGAATATGAATCGGTTAATTCCCATGAACATTATAAAATATTATAATTGATTTTAATATATGTTGAGGGTGGAATATATAACTTTTCAAATTAGAGATCCTAATAGGAATATGACTATAGAAAACCATGTTAAATCAAATGTATATATATTTTAGTCCCCTTATATCATAGTTTATCTGAAAGTATCATTGAATTTAATGAAGGTGTTCAAAGAGAATACATATTGGTATTGACTTCCCAGATTCATAAGGTAATTTAACCTAATATTTCTAAAAATTATCATTTTTGGATTTGTTAAATTGTTTCAAATAGTGTCAGTTTAGTGAAATTGTAAATTTCATATCTCTTTAAAGTCAATAACATGAATACTTTGGAAAACAATTTCTAGTCATACCTATGTTAGATAGAAATATATATCATTATGAATAATAAATTAAATATTATATATCTTCAATAAAAAATTATATATTTTTTATTGCTGAGTTAAAATTTTAATTATGTGGAAACAATTTATTTTAGGGGAAATTTAAGACATTAATTTTTTTAATATCCCATTAAATTAAAACTAGGTTGAATAGTTTTATTTCTATGTGATAGTGAAAATAGATATTCTTGACACATTTAATTGTTATAATACATTATATAAAAATTGAATAAAATTATGTACCACATATAATAGTTTATTACAATCCTTTAAAATTTGTAAATTAAATGAGGATAATAAATAAAAACAAATAATTACATCAAAACTAGGAGATCAACTAGATCATCTCAACAATTGAGAGTCACTATTAGTTGAGCTGAACATTTAATGAGAAATAAAATAATTAATGTACAATAATTTGTGCAAAATATTTAATATGGATGAAAAATGTTCTTTCAAATGTGAAAATAGAATGAATGAAAAATATAATTTTGACTATATATAACAAAACATATAACCACAGTAAATATAGTCATTTGGAATACACATGGTGGACATGATTTAATTTTTATAATTTTATTTTATGGTAATATTGGTGGTCTTATTTTTTAGTAAAAAATTTTAAAAAATTATACTTCAAAAATAATAAATAATAAAGAAAAAATATGTTATTATATTAAAATTTTTAATTAGAAAAACAATATTAGGCATCAAATGTAATTATTTTTATTAAAGATCGGTATTATGTAATTTATATTATCAAAAAATGACATTAACCTCAACAGAATAGAAATATAAAAATATTTGTTTATAAATAATTAGTATAAATGATATTTGGTGAGGATGATTAATTATAAAACAAATATTTATTTAATGAAGTATTGTTTTTGTGAAATTTTTATTTATAATTAATTTGAACAAATGAATGATTTTAATATAATTAATTGATAATATATAAAATAAAATAAATTCACATCCACCAAATAGTGTTTACTAGTCATACATTAAATATAAACTCATCTTATAAATTAAATATTAATTGACAAAAATTTAATTTTTATGCACAATGGATTTGTAATTACTGAAAAAAATATTATAGTTAAATGATGAAAAGTTATGTGGTTAGTAAAATTAATATATTAATGCATATTAATTTTAAAATTTATATGTAATAAAAATAATATTTTTTAATATTTCAAAAGTTATTTCCCATCTAAAAATACATTGCCATTATATTTTTTCCATGTAAAAGGAAAATAAAAAATGTTAAAATTTTAATTATATATATTTAATTTACTTTTGGATTAATCCTAATAATATTATATTAGGATTAAATTTTATAATTTTTCTTATAGAAAATGATTATTCAGTGAAGGGTTAAAAATATCATTTTTACAAACACCGTGTAATTTATGACATCATTACGGTATAATAATGTCATAAATATAATGGAATAATATTAATGACCAAATAATTATTTTGTATTTAATATAATATATTTAAAAAAAATTAACAAGTAAAAGACTGTATTAGACTATTAATAACATATGACATATTTGTGTCTAAATGATTTTTTAATGCGATAATCATTTATTATTTTATAATTACTAATTGTATAATTTTGAATGTATGTATAATAAAATTAAATTTATATTTGAAGTATTTTGTTCTACATTATTTATCAATTTCCATTTTATTTTTTAGAATACAAATTAAATTACAATTGTAAAAATATAACATAATAGTAAAAGTATAAATTATAATAATGTTAAATATAGGGGGATGGACCAAAACATGATAAAACCATCTGTAAAAATTAGTGATCAAGGTATTTATTGAACTTATCTCATCTCCTCCATTATTTTAAACTGTTAGTGCCACATTCCATTAATAGTGCACATTATGTAACAAAAATTACACACCATGCACATAAAAAATCCCTTCACCAGCCCACATATCCTCACAAAAACAATCACATAGATGAACTGAATTCTAATAAATTTGATCTAAAAAAATTTATCGACATATTATATTTTTTGGGATCCAAATAATACTATCCCTAAAATACATAATCTAATTTTCAATAGTGTTATTCCAAATAGTAATTAACAAATTTCCGAATCACCGTATTTCATTTCTATTTTGTTAGGACTTGTAATTATACTTGAAATTCATTTATACCATCCATAAAAAAATATATATATATCATATGTACACTGTTGTTATATTGTATATAGGGAAAATAATAAGATATATTCCTCCCATTGCCTTAGAATACTAGATACATCATCCATGTGTATATGATGATTATTTCCACCTAGAATTACATGTTATATTTTCATATCACCTTATATATAATGTTATAAAATATAGTTTATAAAATCACATTTTTTAAAGAGTAGTATATATCATGTATATATTTATTAAATTTTTAAAATAATATTAACGATCGTAATAACAAGAACTGTTGATATCAATAAATTACCCGGAATAAGCTCTTCATGGATCCCATTATATAAAATAATTAACATAGTTTCCCAAAAAAATAATGATTTTTAAATCATTGAAGCATAATAAATTAATAATCTTTTCTGATCATTGAATGATGAGAATTTTATCAAATTATTATTTTCTATGTCTCCATTATGAAACATGTTTTAAAAATAATCATTATCATAATATGACGATGAAAATAAATGATATCAATATAATAAACATGTGTGGACTCATTATAATTACATATAAAAAAGAGTTTTTTATATTATTACGGTTTTCAATTTAGTTAATAATTTTTTTTATTATTCAAGATTTTAGAGAATGTACAACAACGAGGGGTTCAAACATAATGGTTTTCAACTCTATTTTCATTAATCAAGACACGATATAATACATTTAACATATTATTCTATTATATTGATCAATTACAAAATAATTGAATAATTGAATTATAAATTACCCAAAATCATTCGATTTATATTTAGTTTTCCAAACTTCACATTTATGTTCTTATAATTCATATAAATTCCATGTTGTAATGGTTTTCCATATTCCACTTTTCATTCATTGAGACATATTCCATATTTAAATCTTATTTTCCACTTTTTGGGTTTATGTAAAACCATATAATTTGTTATTATATAAAATTCAATAAATAAAATGGATTTACCAATAAATTAACATCACCATTTTTATGGGTTTACAGTTCACATGTTTCAAAATCTATAATGGATTTTGTTAACACAAAAATCATTTTTTAAGCTAAAATGATTTCAATTATCATATTTAATCCAAAAATGTTTTATTAAAAAATAATTTTTTTTAATGTTGAAAAATCATTCCCTATATGTGTAAAATTTCTCTTTAATTAGAATAAACATCCATGATGAAAATATTTCACAATAAAATATATTATTTTAATAATTATTCCAATTATTTATAATAAGGCCTTCTTATTCCATGTCCATATTCATTCATCCAACCAATGTTATACGTCATTAATTTCATATATAAAAATGTATATTTATAGGATCTCCATATTTCTATTCATTTTTCTTGAAAATGAAATTTTTACTACATTAATGATGTGGCACACTATAATGGTATTTTGAAATATTAAAAGGTTTTTCCTCTTCACAATCATATGATTTATAATACATAATAAAATTCATTCTGGTAACCATGATATATTCTTCGACATTATATTATTTATGATTGTTTCATAAATGTATATTCTTTATAATATCAAATTTCTATTTAATAAGATTCATCTAAATATAACATTTTATTTATTTATTAACAGAAATGTAAAAATATAAATCCTTAAAACAATTTCATGTAACGACCCGTAAATTTCAAGGAAATTGTTTTTCTTAAATTTGTTGGGATTTTACAAGTACACAGTTTCTGACGGCACCTGATTCCGAGACCCGGTGTGTCCGGAATCAATTTTTTAAAGTTTAGCTCGGGAACTTTATGTTAATGAATGAGCGGGATTTTCTAACTATTGAACCGGTTCTCGGAATCGAATTCAGAGGGAACCGATGAAATCGCAGCGCCAATTTTTTCTTAAGATGACCTTTCCTGAAGGTGCGTTTGCTCGAGAGGAGTTGTTAAAAATTGAGGATTAAATGTAAAGTAAATAAAATTATGGTACAATTTTACTTTCCTGATTTAATGGTAATATCCTACATGGGGTAGTATGTGTGGGACCTACAATCCCCTAACTACCCATGTTAGGATATTTGTGAGGTGGGTCCCACATGAGCCCCACCCATTCACATCCCTTAAACCTCCTATAACTCCTCCATTAAGTGGGTGACTTCTCTTCTCCCCACATTAAAACATGCCAACTCACATAATCAATTAAGAGAGTTATCTGTTTGAATTTAAAATTTTAAATGCATGGCATGAATTAATAAAATAAGATGAGACCTATTTCATTTAGGTGTTAGTCTTGTTGTGTTGGGAGAAAAGGGGAGAGAGCTCTTGTGACTTGAATAACTCCACCACCATCATTGAAGAACGTCAAGGATTCGACGAAGAACACCACCACCATAAGGATAGACTGACATGTTGTTCCTTCCCTTCTCCACAATCAGTGTGTGACGCCATCCTCTCCATGGACGCATGCCAACGCCGTCATCGAAACCACCCCCGCGACGCTAGCTTCCGAAAGTTTCTTCGAGGAAGGGGTGTGTTTATGAATGAGAATTGTTGTTTATCCCTTCCATTATTTTGGATCTCCCTAAACCTTTTTCTATCGAAGTAATTCGGAAGGAACCAGACCAAACTAACACGGTCTGATAACTCTGCCATTCTTGTTTTATGTTGTTCTCCAACGGTTCTTGTGCAGTGAATCAAGGGAAGATTTTGGAGCTGATTAGAGGCCCAAAAACATCTGAAACGGCCTCGGAACATCGGGAAGACCTAGAAACAGATGTTTTGTAGAAAACGAATCATCAGATCAAAGGATAGACCCCTCAGGAGGGGTGCTAGCCAGAGGCATCGTTTCTGGGACATTCCATAATACACGACGTGTCCTTCCAAAGCACATGTCGTGTAGTTCAAGTATTCAGTGGTAGAAGTAACGTACATCAGAAGAAGTGACACATGGCGTGTGACACTGGTCACACGACATGTATTGTCCACCCTGTTTGATAGAGGAGACTTCGATGGACATGGCGTGTATTCATGGGAGAAAAACAAGGACAGGGACAGAAATACACGGCCACGAGGCACAACATGTATTATCTTCACAGAAAGGCAGAAGCGGCTTCGCAAGGCTCGACGTTTAATCTGGGAGATACACAAACACAGGCAGAACAACACGGCAATGAGGCATAGCGTGTACTGCCATCACCTTTGGAGAAGCGGCTTCGTGATGACTTGGCATGTATTCTGTGAATACACGGACACGAGGTGGAGTACAGGGGCATGTACTCCACCACATGACCAGGCACGACCAGAAAGAATAAAACCGACCCTAGAGGTTTGGAAATTGTGTATAACCTTACCACACGCCTTTTACATACTTTTTACATGATGCGCCCTGTGACACGGGTTGTACCACACGGGCAGTACCCGGTGTCTGATGACACGGAGTGTATCACTTACCTACATGCCTTGTACTTTTGGAAAATGGCTTAGTCGTCTTGTTCTCCATGACTTAGGAACTTTTTTCTAGGTTTTCTCCTATGAGGTAGGACGAAATGATGGGATACATCATCTCTGGTATTTGTGACGGTTGATGTATCCACCCCTCAAACATGACGAGTGGACCCTCCCAGAGTCGAGTATGCCGTGTGCGGGAACCCTTAAGGTGGATATGAATATGATGACGACTGTAATGAATCCCTTGTGGGTTTGATAGTGATGACTGTTATACTTGAATACTTTGTGGGTTTGACAGCGACAACTGCTGTACTGGAATCCTCCGTGGGTTCGATAACGATGACTACTATACCAAGCGATCATGTGTGGGTCAGATCTTGTGTGGGTCAGCGCTCAGCGATCTTGTGTGGGTCAGCGCATACTGATCCTATGTGGGTCAGATCCTGTTTGGGTCATTGCGGGGGTTACTACCTATCGATCCTATGTGGGTCGGACAGCATAGATGATCCAGAGGCTACATCTGAAAATCTAATCTCTCTCTTCTATTATAGAATACTTGTGTGAGCTGAGTCTTGACTTTCAATCTTTATATTAGATATGATTTACATGCTATCCTGTGTGTATTGGGTTGTGTTTTTCCTGCGTGGATTTGGTTGTACTTTCCTGTGTGGACTGGGTTGAACTTGGGCTCATGAGTTGGAGATGTACTGAAATTTAAGACTTAGGTATAGGTATGAGCATATACTTAAGTAGTTTTGGTTTATACTTGGTGATTGTATATTTCCTTTGTGGTTCATCCTTTGTAGAATCTGGGAGACCTTCGGGGGTCCCGGGGTCCCTAGTAAGTAGTGTATACTCACCCTTGCATGGGCTATACCCGCACTATGTTGTGTTGGATGCAGATGACGGAAAGTGCAGATAGAGGTGGGAGCTCGTGGAGCTGGACGGTATATGGAGGTAGATCACTGGATTAGACATACATGGAGCGGATGACTGGAGCTAAGGTGATGTGGAGACTATCTGTACCCACCCGTCAGGTGGAATTCCTAGAGGACGGCTTGGATTTGCTGCTTTAATTTTCAGTTTCTATACTTCCTTTTCAGTTGTACTTTACTTTCATCTGGGTTTGTATTCTTGCTCGTTTACTTTCCAATACATACTTTTGTAGCTCAGTTTACATAGTGTTTTCTTCAGTTTGCGTACTCTTCCATGTTTGTTTACTTTATCAGGGAAATTCCTTCCCTTTTATCGGGATTTACACCTTTGGTGCTAGTCGCCAGCCCCTGGCCTATGGAAGGCGGGCTTGGGGTAGTCATGTCACGGGCCCCGAGGATGGGTCGTGAAAAATTGGTATCAGAGGAGTTCAATTCTACCACAGAACTCAGGACTCTGATATTTCTTCTATGTGGAGAAATAGTTTTAAGAGTATTGAGTGTTGTTATCAGTCTAGTGAGTCCAGTGTTGGTGCGGCATCCGATTATCCATACACCAGGACCCCGATTTCTGATTTCCAACTCAGTGCACGAAAACATTGATTGCATGTGTGTTTCAAAATATTTCGTTGTGATTACGTTTTGTTATCTCACCAGTTATACTATTTTGACCGTGGCACACCTGTTTCTTTTTAGGATGTCCCCACTACGACAGCCAGCCAGGGTTCTGAGCTCTGTGCGAGACGACAGCCCACTGAGCGACGAGGCCTCTGTACAGGGGCCTATTATAGTAGAGGCACTGACATTTTTTCTACCCACCGAGCCACTGATTCCACCAGCCCCAGCCATTGAGAGTGCATGTCACCTTAGTGAACTACATGAGTTTCAATGTCAGAGACCGCCCAGGTTCGTTAGAGAGACGGACCCTCAGGCAGCGGTGGACTAGCTGGAGGCAGTAGTTTGAGTTTTCAGGTTAGTAGGGACACCAGCTGACCTCATGGTGATCCTTGCAGCGATTATCCTGCACGCGTCAAGAGGAAGATGGTGGAGCCTGATGCTCTAAGTGCACGACAAGGCATATCCTCTTTGGTCATATTTTGACAGCCTCTTTCTCTTGGAGTTCGTCTCATCCACCCTCTGTGCGGTGCGCAATCAGGAGCTACTACAGGTGCGGCAGGGAAGCACGATGGTAGCACAGTACTCGGCGCGATTTACCGATCTCTCTCGCTATTCCACAGAAATGGTACAAGACCCATTCTTCCAGGCCCAGACCTTCGAGCATGGATTGAGGCATAAGATCAGGGCATCGTTGACCTCCCTCAGCATTACGACACATGTATGAGTACTGGAGAGAGACCTTCTTGTAGAGATCTTTCTTACTAAGCCTACACCAGCAGCGAGACCTACCCTAGGGAGACACGTTGCAGAGTCTTAAATAGCTGGAAGTTGATGAATGTCAAATGGTTAGAAGCAGAACTGACCATCAGGTGGATGACCACATGATACTAGCTCAAAGGTGCATGGCACATGCGGTACAGCCAGTCAGTCGAGAGGCAGACAGTGCTATGCATGCGGCGGGCATGGTCACATGGATCGGGATTGCCTGACCCGCCATGCAGAGGAGCAGCATACGATTGAGGGACCACCCAGGCATAGGTAGAGGTTCGACCATGGCAGTCCATAGGGAGCAGGAAGACGAGGCAGAGGAGATGGACGAGAAACAGGTGGTGGGTGCCGCTTTGAGGCTCTACCACCACCACCACTAGGAGATCCACCCTGACCACAGGGAGCTAGAAGGCAGAGGTAGTCCCAACTCCAAGTAGCGGATTCTTATGACCACGGCGCACCTAAGATAATTCCAAGTACTATCTATGTCTACTCTACCTTTGTTGTAGTTCTTATAGACACAGGATCAAGTCATTATTTCATTTCTACTACTCTTGTTCGGAGATCGGAGATTCCGATGGATACATTGGCTCGATCCTTACGACTAGAGACTCCTACGGGAGAAGACTCGACGATTAAGCACTGGTGCCGGACGTGTGATCTTACTATAGGAGGAGATAGCTTCGGCTGGGATCTTCTTGTAGTGGCGTCGAGGCCTTACGACGTCATCTTGTTCATGGATTGGTTATCTACAGTTCATGATCAGATCGACTGTATTAGGCACAATGTGTGATGTGTTCCCACCGATGGGAGCATGTTTAGCTTCACCGGTGAGAAGGGAGCCTTTGCAAAGTAGGATGGACTCATGTAGAGGAGAGGACAGCCAATCACTCATCATCTTGCTAGCCTCATCCTAGGAGCAGTTGACGTGTGGAGTCTGAGTTTCCCTATTGTGGTGGATCAGTATGCAGATGTCTTTCCTGATTACGTTCCATGACTACCTCCTCATAGGGAGGTAAACTTCTACATTGACTTATACCTCAGAACATACCCTATATCCACTCCAGTATATCGGATGGCTCCCGCTGAGCTTCGTGAGCTATGGGTACAACTAGAGGACTTACAGGGCAAGGGATTCATCCGACCCAGTGTTTCTCCCTCAGCTTCCACGATTTTTTTCACCAAGAAGGCAAACGGGAGCTTGCCACTATGTGTCGATTACCATCACCTGAACAAGGTGACTATGAAGAACATGTATACACATCTGAGGATTGACTTCCTCTTCGATCAGCTCAAGGGAGCATGGTGGTTCTCGAAGATAGACCTCATGTCAGGCTATCATCATCTTAGAGTTTGAGACGAGGATGTGCATAAGACAACCATCAGGTGTCGATATGACCACTATTAGATCTTGGTTATGCCTTTCGGTGTAACCAACTCTCCAACAGTGTTGATGAGTCTCATTAATAGGATCTTCCAGCCTTCCCTTGATCATTTTGTCGTAGACTTCATGGACAACATTTTTATTTACTCGACTACTGAGGAGGAGCACGCCTATCACTTGCGAGTTGTGCTGGATACACTCTGAGAGAAGCACCTTTATGGTAAGCTCTCGACGTGTCCGTTTTGGATTCGTGAGGTCCACTTCTTGGGACACTTCATCTCTGAGGCGGGAGTTTCGGTGGATCCTGTGATGACTGAGGCTATTCTTGCTTGGGATCCACCCAGGAGTGTGACAGAGGTGCAGAGTTTCCTAGGTCTGGCTGGGTACGACTAGAGATTTGTGCCAGACTTCTCCAGAGTTGCATCACCACTTTCTTCTTTGATGAAGAAGAGGATACCCTTCGTGTGGTCAGATAGATGTCATCAGAGCTTCCCGGAGTTGAGACAGAGATTGACCAGTGCACCCATCATGAGGCTACTGGAGGAGGGATTAGGGTACGTAGTCTACTACGATGCATCAGGGACTAGGCTAGGGTGTGTCCTGATGTATGAGCAGTCAGTGATCGCCTATGGATCATGATAGTTGAGTCAGCATGAGAAAAACTACACTACCCATGACCTGGAGTTAGCAGCAATGGTCTTCTCTATAAAGACGTGGCAACACTATCTGATGGGCGAGCACTTTATAATCTATTTTGACCACCAGAGTCTCAGGTACATCATCTCGTAGAAGGACCGGAATCTGAGACAGTGGCGATGGCTCGTGTTCCTACAGGACTATGACTTTGAGATAGTCTATAGTCGTGGAATGTGGAATATAGTAGCTGATGCTCTCAGCAGGAGGATGAGCATCCAGCTACTAAGAGAGGTGACAGAGAAGGTAGCCGCATTTCAGATATCCTTCATGGATAGAGATGGGGTAGCCTTTCTACAATCAGTCATAGTCAATCCTGCACTGCTTTAGTGGGTCAGAGAGGCACAACATGGAGACATTGACTGTGAGATGTGACGTGCACAGGAATCCTCAGGATAGGCACCTGATTGATTTTCTATAGGAGGAGAGCATGTTATCGTTTTTAGAGGACGTACCATGGTACTAGCTGCAATACAGGAGGAGGTGCTAAGAGAGTTTCACACTTCCCCTTTGGCAGTAAATCCGGGTGTAGCGAAGATATACTAGGATCTCAGACGACAACACTGGTGGACGGGTATGAAAAAGGTTGTGGAAAAATTTGTTTCTCGATGCCTCACCTGCCAGCAGGTGAAGGCAGAGCACCAGGTACCAGGTGGCTAGGTATAGCCCTAGGATGTCCCGGAGTGTAAGTGGGATGGAATATCTATGGATTTCATGACTAGACTTCCACGTACTTCTAGACGACACGACTCCATTTGGGTAATCGTCGACCGACTCACCAAGTCGGCCCACTTTCTACCCATCAGAGAGCAGGGCTCAGTGGAGATCATGGGACACCTCTATGATTAGGAGATCGTATGGGTACATGGTGTGCTATAATATATCATCTTCGATCTTGAATATCTCTTTACTTCCCGACTTTGGAAGGGGTTGAATGAGGAATTCGGGAAACAACTACGTTTGAGCACCGCCTTTCACCCTCAGACGGATGGTTAGATGGAGAGGACCATTCAAACTCATGAGGACAGGCTCCGTGCATGTGTCCTTGACTTTTTTCGTAGCTGGGAGGATCATCTACCCTTTCTAAAGTTTGCATACAACAATAACTACCACTCCACCATCGGGATGGCACCATCCAAGGCATTTTACGGCCGACCTTGCAGGTCACCTCTGTGCAAGACATACCCTGGGGAGTCAGCACTTGTGGGACCAGAGATGGTCCAGGCCACAATAGAGAAGGTCCAGGTCATCCAGGAGTGGATGAGGACAGCTCAGAGCCTACTGAAGACTTATGCTGACATGAGGTAGAGACTACTAGAGTTCGAGGATGGTGACCACATTTTCTTGCAGGTCTCACCTCGACGTGGATTATGGAGATTTGGCCGGGGTGGAAATTTATATCAACTCTTAATCGGACCATTCCATGTTCTCAGTAGGATAGGTGAGGTGGCTTATCACCTGGCTCTACCACCTCAATTTCCCTTGGTGCACGACATCTTTCACATATCTCAGCTGAGGATATACGTGCATGACCCGACGCATATCATCAACCATGGGAAGCTGGACATTGATGACGGGGAGACTTTTGCGGAGGTCCCAGTAGAGATCGAGGATCAATAGGAGCGGATCCTTCGTGGGTGGTCCATTCCTCTTGTGCGCTTCAGGTGGCAGCATGGGAACCTCTAGGAGAGCGGTTAGGAGAGGGATGCTCAGATGTGTGCTACGTACCCTCATTTGTTTCCCTAGTTGGCGATGTACCTTTATAGGGACATAATGCATTGAGGTGAGAGTAATTTAATGACTCATAAATTTCCGGGAATTTTTTTTTTAAAATTCATTCGGATTTTTTGAGTATGCAGTTTTTGACGGCACCTGATTCTGAGGCCCGGTGTGGCCAGAATCAATTTCTGAAGGTCGGCTCGGGTACGTTTAGTGAACGAACGAGCAGGTTTTTCTAACTATTGAACTGTTGCTTGGAATTAAATTCTTATGGCACCGATAAAACCATAGTGCCGGTTATTTCTTAAGATGGCCTTTCCCAAAGGTGCGTTTTCTCGGGTGGAGTTGTTAAAAATTGAGGATTAAATGTGAAGTAAATGAAATTGTGGTACTATTTAATTTTCTTTATTTAATGGTAATATCCTACATGGGGTACTTGGGGTGGGGCCCACAATCACCTAAATACCCATGTTAGGATATTTGTGAGGTGGGTCCCACATTAGCACCACCCCTTCCCATCCCTTAAACCTCCTCTAACTCCCCCATTAAGTGGGTGACTTCTCTTCTCCCCACATTAAAACATGCCAACTCAATTAATCCATTAAGAGAGTTCTGTGTTTGAATTTTAAAATTTAAATGCATGGAATGAATTATTAAAATAAGATGAGACTTATTTTATTTGGGGGTTAGTCTTGTTGTGTTGGGATAAAAGGGGAGAGAGCACTTGTGACTTGAAGAACTCTACCACCTTTGTTGAAGAACGTCATGACATTGACGAAAAACGCTGTCATCGCAAGGATAGATTGATGTGTCATTCTTTCTCTTCTCCGCAGCCGGTGTGTGACTTCATCCTCTCCTTGGAAACATTCCAATGTCATCATCGAAACCATCCCTGCGATACTAGCTTCTGCAAATTTCATTGAGTTAGGGGTGTGTTTATGAATGAACATCGTTGTTTTTCCTTTCCATGATTTTGGCTCTCCCTAAACCTTTTGCTTTCGAACTAATACAGAAGGAACTGGACCAAACTAACACGGTCTAATTCCTCCGCCATTCATGTTGTATAGTGTTCTCCAACCGTTCTTGTGCGGTGAATCAAGGCAAGTTTTCAGAGCCGATCAGAGGCCTGAATACATCGGAAACAGCCTCAGACCATTGGGACGACTGAGGAACTGATGTTATGTAGAAGAAAAATCATTGGATCAAAGGACGGATACCTCGGGAGGCATGATGGCCAGAGGCATTGTTTCTGGAAAATTCTTCAATACACGGAGTTTCTTTCCAAAGCATACAACGTGTAGTGAAATCATTCAACATTAGATGTAACAGACATCAAAAGAAATGACACACAGTGTGTGACACCGGTCACACGGTGTGTAATGTCCACCCAGTTTGATAGAGGATACTTCGATGGACCTGGCATGTATTCAAGGGAGAAAAATATAGACACTGACAGAAATACACAGCCACGAGGCACGGTGTGTATTATCTTCACAGAAAGGAAGAAGCGGCTTCGTGAGGCTCAGCGTGTAATCTGGGAGATACATGGACACAGGCAGAACCACACGACCAAGAGAAACGGAGTTTACTGCCTTCACCTTGGTAGAAGCGGCTTCGTGATGACTCAGCGTGTATTCTGGGAATACACAGACACGGGGTGGAGTACACGGGCATATACTCCACCACACGGCCAGGGATGGCAAGTGATAATAAAACCAACCCTAGAGGTTTGGACATGGCGTATAACCATACCACACTCCGTGTACATACTTTTTAGATCACCAGCTCTGCGGCATGGGCTGTACCACAAAGGCAGTACCTGGTGTTTAATGATAAGGCGTGTATGGATTACCTACATGCTGTGTACTTTAGGAAAATGGCTTGGTCATCTTGTTCTTCATGACTCGGGAGCTTTTTTCATGGTTTTCCCCTATGACATAGGATGAAAAGTTGGGATACAACAAATCTTGTCTTTGTGATGGTTGATGTATCCACCCCTCAAACTCGATGAGCGGACCCTCCCGGAATCGAGTATACTGTTTGTGGGAACCCTAGAGCTGGCTGCGACTACGACGACGACTGTACTGAATCCTCAGTGGGTTCAACAGTGACGACTGCTGTACTGGAATCCTCTGTAGGTTCGACAGTGATGACTGATGTACTGTAATCTTTCATGGGTTCTATAACAACGACTACTATACCAAGTGATCCTATGTGGGTTAGATCCTGTGTGGGTCCGCACTAAGTGATCCTATGTGGGTCAGTGCATATCGATCATGTGTGGGTCATTGTGGGGGTTAGTACCCATTGATCCTGTGTGGGTCTAACAGCTTAGATGATCCAGAGGCCACATCTGATCATCTAATCTCTTTATTCTATTGTGGCATACTTGTGTGAGCTGATTCTTGACTTTCAATCTTTATCTTTGATATGATTGATGTGTTATCCTGTGTGGATTGGGATGTGTTTTTCCTATGTGGATTTGGTTGTACATTCCTATGTGGACTGGGTTGAACATGGGCTCGTGAGTTAGAGGAGTACTGGAATTGAAGACTTAGGAATATGTATGGGTATATACCTGTGTAGGGTTGGTTGATACTTCATGACTGTATCATTCCATTGGGGTTTATCATTCAGGGATTCTAGGAGACATTCGAGGGTGTCGGGGTCCCTACTGAGTAGCGTATACTTACCCCTACATGGGCTATTCCAGCACTACCTTGTGTTGGATGCAGATGACGGACATCGCTGATAGAGGTGGGAGCTCGTGGAGCAGCACGGTACCTCATGGTAGATCACTGGACGAGACATACACTAAGCGGACTGCTGGAGCCGAGGTGCTGTGGAGACTATCTATACCCACCCTTTAGGTGGAATAACTAGGGGATTGCTCAGAGTTACTGCTTTACTTTTTAGTTGTTGTACTTCTTTTTCATTTTTTCTTTACTTTCAGTTGGGTTTGTATTCTGGCCTATTTACATTCCAGTACTTACGTTTGTAGCTCAGTTTACATAGTATCTTCTTCAGTTTGCATACGCTGTGGTGTTTGTTTACTTTATCAAGGAAATTCCTTCCCATTTATCGGGATTTATGCCTTTGGTGCTAGTCGCCAGCCCCTGGCCTATGGATGGCAGTCTTGGGGTAGTCACGGCATGGGCCTTGAGGACGGGTCATGACATTTCATATCATCTCATAGAGTTTAATATTTATAAAAAATATAATTATTGTCATGGAAATTATTTTTAATGAACGACCCTGAATATTACATTAAATATATTTTGGGGATGAAACGCATGGTGTCAAAATATCAAACACTAGACCCCTTCTTATATGGTACTATTTGAAGTGTTCCTCCTAAATTTTGTATTTTAATATATGTCATTATCTATAAAAAATTTATGATTAACTAGATATAGATCTTTATTCTAGGATCTAACATCATTATATGGATTTAATAAAAAAATTAGTCAACGTAATTCATCTTTAATTCCATCTATTTTTCATAGGTGATGTATACGATGTTTGAAATATTAATTTTTTCCATTTTCTCATGGAATTGCAATGTATAATTTTTTATTAATTAAAAGTTGTGTCCTATCTATCCATCTAATGCATTGGGGATTTTTTGATATCTCATGAGATAATTATTGTGTATGGGGATGAGTATTCATGACCTACTAGGTTATGGGATAGATTAAAATGGATTCCCAATATATAATTTTACCAAAATAAAGGACATGCATTCCAAACCAACTACATTTTATGAGACATGGTCATGAATTACGTAATCAAATGATATGATACAATTACTTATATTTTTTCAGTATTCAAATGCTTTGTGAGGATATAATTTTATGATGAACCGTGTCGTAGGTTATTCTCACATCTTTATAATTTATTATTGATGCTCAATTTTTAAATAGGTTTGGTTTCTTTTTTATTATGTACATGGACCTTTATTGTTCTCTCATACCTACAAACATATATTTTAGAAATGTACAAGCATCAGTTGTTATCTCTTATGTTTACACATACTAAAAATATGAATTCATCCCTTTCTAATTTTATAATTCCACACATCATGAATATGATTATTTCTATTGATAAGTGTATAAGAGTGTCTATATTTTTACAATTTTGAAACAATGATCAAAACTATTTTAAGTAAGGTGTTTTCTGTTGATAACCTCCAGACACTCTTATTTATTTGTTTTAAGTGTTGTGATACTATTTTTGTGATCAAATGATTATTCAATTTTTATAATAGATAAACTATTATAAAATATATTTGATCACTATATATAATAAATGAAAAAATACACTGTGAATACATAAGTGTGAATATTTTCATGTGAGAAATGTCCATGTAGATCCTGTAAAATAGAGAATGGACATTTCACCATAAATAAATCAGGATAATTAAAATTCACCTTTTATTAATCACGTCCAAAAATATTCACTGAGTAATGAATTGGGATTATGATCATGATTATTAGAATATTAAACATTCAAATAATGTTCAACAGAATCATCATTATTATCATTATCTTCATTATCACAATTATGATCATTTCCATCACTCTCATTATCTATTAATCATATTAAATATTATTTCATCATCATATTTATCATTGATCAAAGAGTCTCATATTATAATTAAAACTACATCATTCATGTAGAATCATCCTGTAACAAATTACAAATCGACACATTCCATACCATTAACATTCATCAATTCACTATTATATATATATATATATGTTATTTTACTTATATATCAATAAATTATAAATTTTAATAAAATAATCACATTTAATAATGAATTACAATGAATCAAACAATCATAATTAAGAGAACCAATAAAACCTAGTTAATTTCCCTAAGCACTAACTCAAAAAATAATAATATTAATAGTTTATCATAAATTTTTTCTAATAGAGGATACCTAATCCCACTAATTAATAAAATAAATAAATTATTTCACACAGATACATCCATATTTAATATATTAATTTTACAAATAAATTTTTAAATTAGATCTATAACTCAATAAATAGTTTTTATAAACATTCTCTTTATGAAAAAAATATTTAATTGAGTTCACATAATTTTTTTCAATCAAATTACCAAAAACAAAATTTCCTTAAATTCCAAATATTACATAGAACATAAAACCAGAATCACTTTAAAATTACTCTATAATGATATATATTGTAAAAATTAGTGATTTTTAATTTTTTTATTAAAATAAAACACTAGTCAAATAAAATTTACATCACATAGAAATTAAAAAATTATTAATTACATAATAATTTAATTTATTTTTACAATATATGATTCATTGATATTAATAAATTTATTCACCAATAAATCAATAATCCTTTAGCTATTATATATGTAACATAATTATTCCTTACAATATAATGTACCTCATAGATTTTCTTGTAAAAAAAAAATTAATAAATTTATAAATATGTAAAAAGAGATTAGTGGGGAGAGGATTTAAAAATCATTTAATTATACATTATTATTCTATGTAGGACCCATATAGTAAAAATTTACTTTTTAATAATTATTTATCCCATATATAATTTTATATCTCATCATGTTCTCAAAATTATTTCCTCAACTAGAAAACCGATTTAATATTATATTTTGAAATAATTAACTACCTTTAACCTAAATCATTCCTACATAGAACCCTTGGTTCATCATGTAGTCCACTCCCATTGAAAATATATTTGGCATCCTCCCAAAGTATACATTCATCCCCATTATTTAAATTCCACCCCTCTACACCAACTACCCCGAATTCAATCTACTCATATTATATACAGATAACATTAAAAACATTATAATTACCTGTTAAACTAAACCGTAACTCTAATAAATGAAATATCATATAATCTTATTTTATACTATTCATTCATCTTCAATTATTCTATTTCTAAATAGATCATGAAAATATTTTCAAAAGTAACACTTAAAAATATCCCTTAATATGTCAAAAAAATGGGTGTTGTGAAATTTTCATGCACCGCCCAATCATATAATTATCCACCCTATAATCAGACATGAACATTTACCTCAATTTTTTTCATCATCCGATATGTATCAATAACTAAAATTATTCTTTTTTGTGAAGAAAAAATGGTATTATGATTCCTTAAATTATTGTGTTATCTAACTAAATTTCTATAAAATAAAAATATTCACAAATATTGTATAAAACATTACAAAATAATATTAATAAACCTGGTTAAATATAAAATATATTTTTCACAAATTCCATGATGATATTTAAAAAATTTTATGTTCATAAAGTTTCCATGATATTTTTTGAGGAAGATTGTTGATCCTTACATTAAGGGAGGTGGCGAATTTGTCACGACCCATCCTCGGGGCCCGTGTCGTGACTACCCCAAGCCCACCTTCCATAGGCCAGGGGCTGTCGACTAGCACCAAGGCGTAATTCATGGTAAAAAGGGAAGGCATTGCCTTTGGAAAGTAAACAAACACCACAGAGAAAGTAAATAGTACAAGTAAACGCTATGTAAAAACTGAGTACAACAGTAAGTGAGGAAAAGTAAGTATTCCTGTATACAAACTCAATCTGAAAGTGAAGTAAAACTGGAATATGAAAACATCAACTGTAACGTAGAGCCGCAGTGTCGAGCCGTCCACTGGATGTCCCACCTGAAAGGTGGGTACAGATAGCCTCCACTGCTTATCTCGCCCAGCCGACCGCTCCGAGTACGTCCCGCCCAGTGGCCCACCTCCCAGTACCATCCTACTCCGCAAGCCTCAACCATGATCAGTGATGTCCATCGTCTGCAACAAACACAACATAGTGCGGGCATAACCCGTGCAGGGGAGAGTGTAAGATACTCAGTAGGGACCCCGAGACCCCCGAAGGTCTCCCAGAATCCACAAAGGATAATCCACAGAGATAGGATACAATCATGAAGTAACATTAGACATTGCTTAGGTATATTCCCGTACATATACCTAAGTCATAAATACCAGTACGCTCCAACATCCAAGCCCAAGTACAACCCAGTCCACACAGGAAAGCAAAACGTAATCCAAACAGGATAGCACAACACAATCCACATAGGAAAGCTAAATAGGATTTCAGCTCACACATGTATACTTCTTCGTATGATGATAGATATGATCATATATAATCACTGAGTCATCTAAGTCGTCGGACCCTCAAAGGATCGAAAGGTATTAACCCCCGCAATGACCCACAAAGGATCGATCATGAAGTTGAAACCATAGCTATTGGGAAACTCCTTCTCTAACAAGTACAGTGGGTATGCTGCTACAACCAAGCACTTCCCTCTAACCTTGGATTGCTGTAGTACTCCACCTATCGAGTACTGTGGACCTGCTGCTACAACCAAGCGCTTCCCACCATGGGTCAGCCGCTACAACCAAGCACTCCTCTGCCGTGGGTCTGCCGCTACAACCAAGCACTCCTCCTCCGTGGGTCTGCCGCTACAACCAAGCGCTCCCCCATTCTTCTACAACCAAGCGCTCCTCCGTCGTGGGTCTGCCGCTACAACCATTCAATCCCCCTCATAGCCTCCAGAGGTACTCCTTCTGTTGAGTACCGCGGGTCTGCCGCTACAACCAAGTGCTCCTCCACCGTGGGTCTGCTGCTACAACCAAGCACTTCCCACAAGGCTATCCGTAACACACTGAGTTGTTCGATCAGCAGTCGTCAAGTCTCAACCGGCTCTAGGGTTTCCGCACACAGCATGATCATTCTAGGAGGGTACTCTCCATGAGCCAAGAGGTTGATTCATAAACTGACATGTAGTCCGGAGTTGATGTATCCCAAAAAGTACCGTAGTGGTCACTACCGAACCCACAGAGGATTCTCATACGGTCTTTATTGTCGTCGCATTCACAGCCAGCTCTAGGGTTCCCGCACACAGCAAGCTCGTTCGGGAGGGTCCGCTCCACGAGCTGAGGTCTGATACATCAACTGACTCATATTCCAGAGTTGATGTATCCAAAAGTTCTGTATCGTCAACAGGAACTCAACATTGCAGACGGCGTGTCAATCAGACACTCAGTCTGAGAGTTATTGGCTTTTTCGTTCCAGGGGTCCGGTTGGGTTTTTGAGTTAAAACCAACCCGAACGTACTCCACATGTGTTCAAACCTCGGGTGGAGTAATCCAAATGATCTGTCCCACTTATTGGAATCCCACAAATTCGACGAAACGTCAATCGGACATCTGGAGCTCAAGTTATGAGAATTCCCACTCCGAGGGCCTGGTCGGTTTCATGAACGAACCAACCCTACCATACCCAAAGTTCTCCGAAACCTGAGTGTAAAATACTGAAACGACCGTCTCGATCCAAGGATCAAATTGAAACTGACGGTTCTTCGATCAGAGGCTTGTAGCTCATGTTATGAGCAACAGACCTAAAAGGTCTGAATACGGGTGTATCGGGCGCGGACCGACCCGGCCGGAGACCCCCTGGGTTGGCCCGAACCGCGTCGGCCCGGCGACCCGGCGCGCGGCGCCATGAGGCTTGGCCGAATGGCCGAGCCATTCGAATAGCGGGGGGGGGGGGGAGGGGGGTGGGGGTGGGGGGTGCCGCCCCCCACGGTTTGTAACCGCTCCCCCCCTTAATGGGGGCCGCTCAGCTGACCGGCCTGGGGTTTGAACCCCCGGCTTTCCCTTGTCCGGTCGGCCCGCCCCAGCCGGCTTGTTTCAGCCACCATGGGACCGGTGATGGCCGATACTCTCCCTGCTCCGACACCGGCGGCCTGTTTCCGGCCGCCGGTTCCCACGATCCGCCGCGGCCCGGTACCAGCCGCGAACTTCATTCATCCGGTGTGGTGCGACGGCGCCGCACCCCTCCACCACGGCCCCACACTGACCGCGGTGCTTTTTCAGTTCTCTGTTGCGGCGCGACATCGCCACGACTTGGTTCAATTTATCGGCGCAGCGCGACGGCGCCACACTTTCCTCGCCTCAAGATCCCACGCGTTGCGACGGCACCGCATCACTTTCCTTTGTACCGCAATAACAAGAAAATAATAAGGGAGGGGGGTCACCCGTGTTTTTCCAGTCTGGCCGTCTCCTGTAAAACGATAGCATGCGGTCCAAATATACGTGGATAATGAATTGGAGTAAAACCCGAAAAGAAAAACACAAAAACCCCTACCTTGAGCGTAGCATGAGCGGAGGTTCGTCGAACGAGAATTTGTTGTGGATTATCCGTTGCAGAAAGAGACGTCGCGAAAGAAGACGTCATCGGCATCGTGGTATACGACGTCACGTAGTCGGTTTCCGAGGACTCGGCATTCTTCGTCGGAGATCGATGCGTTATTCGCGTTCTTCGTCGAAGACTATGTAGTTCCTCAAGTTCATTAGCCTTTTCTCCCAAAGACTCCACTACAAGAAAAAATCCAACCCTTAATAAAATAAGCCCACACTTATTTTATTAACTTGACATGAGTTTGAATTTCAAAAACTCACATTAAGCTCACTTCATTAATATCATAAGTTATTAAAACATAAATTATCAAATTTAATTGTGAGTTGAGGGAGTTAAGGAATGTGAAGGGGTGGGGTTCGTGTGGGCCCCACCACCCTCATAACCTTCCATGGGAGGTTGGGTAGTTACCCAACTTCCACCCAAATCTTAAATCCACATAGAGAAAATAAAAACTGTCGTTGTATATTTATTTTAACTTTCATAATTTTTATCAACCCCTCTCATGAAAATGCAACTTCAGAAAAGGTGTTTATAAGAAATTACCGGCGCTGCAGTTCCATAGGTGTCCTCAGAATTTGATTCCGAACACCGGTTCAAAAGTTATAAAAAACCCGCTTGTTCGTTCACTGAACGTACCCGAGCCACACTTTGGAAAATGATTCTGGGCACACAGGGCCTCAGAATCAGGTGCCGTTAGAAACTGCGTTCTTGTAAAATCCCAAAGAAAATTAAGAAAAAAATTTCCCTGAATTTTACGGGTCTTTACTTAACTCCCACCTCAGGGATTTACGTCCCTGTAAAGATACATCAAAAACTAGGGAATCAAAAGTGGGTACTGAGCACGCATCTGAGCCTCCTGCTCCCAAGTGCTCTCTTGGAGATTCTCGTGCTGCCATATGATACGCACTAGAGGAATAGACCTTCCACATAGGACCCGCTCCTGTTGATCCTTGATCTCCACTGGGAGCTCCGTAAAAGTCACCCCATCATCAACGCCCAGCTCCCCATGGTCAAAGATATGCATCGGGTCATGCTCGTATCTCCCCAGTTGAGATACATGGAAGTCTTCGTGCACCTGGTGCAACTGAGGTGGGTGGGTCAAGTGGTAAACCACCTCGCCTACCCTGCTGAGGAACTGGAATGGTCCGATGAAGCGTGGAGACAACTTTCCGCCTCAGCCAAATCTCCATAAATCACGTCATGGTGTGACCCGTAAGGAAACATGGCCACCATCCTCGAACTCTAGTGGTCTCCTCGCCCCGACAGTAGAAGACTATTGCCGGATCTGAGCTGTCCTCATCCACTCTTGGATAAATTGGAACATTCTAGTCCTACAAGTGCTGCTGAGATTTCTTCTTTGACAAGAAGAGAAATCCGGTCCCATCACCAAGATGAACAACGTTCATCGCCTAATATAGTCAATCCCGTCATGGATGATACAATCCCATACCAAGGATGACGTCGTAAGGCCTCGAAGCTACTACCAAGAGATCCAACCGTTACTCTCGCCTCCAAGGGCTGAGTCACACTGTCGGCATCAGTGTGTGGTCACTGGGTCTCCTCCAGTAGGTATCTCAATGTGAGGGTCAATTCAACGATTTTTAAACCAGAACCTCTTAGTAACAACATAAAGAGAGGACAATAAGGTAAACACCAAAATAAATGTGCCTTTTATTACTGCAGCTCAAAGTAAAAAGACACAAATCATCTACAAACAAACATTAACAACGCTACAAGCAGCACAAACAAAAGTCCCCAGGTCTAGAGATAGTCCCTCTCCTGTCCATCTTCTCCCGAAGCTCCATGATCGTAGGCCCCTACTGCCTGAAGCTGAGTTCTACCATGTCCACCAGCTCCCTGCGGTCGGGGTGGACCTCCTGGTGGTGGTGGTGGCAACACCTCGAAACGTCATCCACCTCCAGGTGCATGGCCAGCTCCCCTTCCATGGTCTCCTGCTCCATGCGGTCCGCCTCGATCGAACCTCTGCCTCTTCCTGAGAGGTCCTTCGTTCATCTGCTTGTCATCCGTATGGCGGGTCGGACAGTCACAAGCCATGTGACCATCCCCGCTGCATGAGTAACATTTTCCGCTCATGGTAAGTCGTTGTCCATGCCGGGTGCCTCGCACAAACGATCCTATGTCACGCGGTCGACCACCTGCAGGTCAAGTCCACCTAGACCCCTACGTCATCTTTCTACTGCCGGCTCTTAAAGACTCTGCCGCATGTCGGCTAGTGGTGGGTCCTGCTACTGGAGACTACTCAGCAAGGAAAGTCTACACTATGAGGGCTCGATACAACACGCATGTCTGTGTCGGAATGCTGTGAGAAACAGCTGAATCTCTGATCTCTCGCCTGAGCCCTTGCTCGATGGTTTGGGCCCTGAAGAATGGGTCTCGTACCATGTATGTCGAATAGCGCGAGAGATCGGTAAACCATGCTGCGTACTGGGCTAGTGTCATGCTTCCCTGCCGTATCTGTAGTAGCTCCTAGATGCGCACCGCTCGGAGGGTGGTTGGGACGATCTCTGAGTGAAAAAGGCTCTCAAAGTCCATCCAAAGGAGAGATGCCTCGTCGTGCACCTGGAGCATCAAGATCCACCATCTGCCTGCATTCGCATGCAGGAGGCTCGCTGTAACGACCACCATAAGGTAAGCTGGTATCCCTACCAAACGAAAAACTCAAACAACTGCCTCCAGCTAATCCACGGCTTCCTGAGGGTCCATCTACCCATGGAACCTGGGCGGTCGATGACGCTGAAACCCGTGCAGTGCACTGTGGAGACGTGTACTGTCAGCGGCTGGGGCTGGTAGCATCGGTGGCTCAACAGGTAGAGGTACCTTCGGTGCCTCTACTGTCAAAGGGCCATGTACCGAGGCCTCGTCGCTCGGTGGGGTGTCGTCATGCTCAACTCTCGGAACCCTAGCTGGCTGTTGTCGTGGGGCCATCCTGAAAAGAAATAGGTGTGCCATAGTCAAACAGTATACATGTTGAGCTGACATAATGTAATCATAAATAAAACTTGAAACACACATGCAATCAATGCTTTCGTGCATTATGTCAGAAATCAGAAGTCAGGGTCCTGGTGTACGGATACGTCGGTCTCCACACCAACACTGGACTCCTTGGACTGATTAACCACACCCAATAATCTTAACACTATTACATCACTTAGAAAAAGATCAGAGTCCTGAGTTCTGCGGTAGAACTGAATCCCTTTGATACAAATTTGTCAGGACCCGTCCTCGGGGCCCGTGCCGTGACTACCCCAAGCCTGCCTTCCATAGGCCAGGGGATGGAGACTACCACCAAGGCTTAATTCCCGGTAAAAAGAGAAGTCATTGCCTTTGGGAAGCAAACAAACACTAGAGAGCAAGAAAGCAGTAAAAGTAATCACTATGTAAAAACTGAATACAACAGTATGTGCGTAAAAGTAAGTAGGCCAGTATACAAACCCAAACTGAAAGTAACGTAAAACTGGAAAGGGAAAACAGTAACTGTAAAGTAGATCCACAACATCGAGCCGTCCACTAGAAGTCCCACCTGAAGGGTGGGTACAGATATCCTCCACTGCTCCTCGGGCCCAACCGACCGCTCCGAGTACGTCCCGCCCTGTGGTCCACCTCCAGGAACCGTCCTGATCTGCAAGCCTCAACCACGATCAGCGTTGTCCGTCATATGCAACCAAAACAACGTAGTGTGGGCATATACCGTGCATGGGTGACTGTAAGCTACTCAGTAGGGACCCCGAGACCCCCGAAGGTCTCCCATAATCTACAAAGGATAATCCACAGAGAACGGATACAATAATAATGTAACATTCGACACTGCTTAGGTATATGCCCATTCATATACCTAAGTCATCAATCCCAGTACACTCCAACATCCGAGCCCAAGTACAATCCAGTCCACATAGGAAAGAAAAACGTAACCCACATAGGATAGCACAACACAATCCAAATAGGAATGAAAAACAGGATTTCAGCTCACACAGGTATACTTCTTCGTATGACGATAGAGATGATCAGATATAGCCACTAATTCATATATGTCGTCGGACCCACACATGATCGAAAGGTACTAACCCCTGCAAATTCCCACAACGGATCGATCATGAAGTTGAAACCATAGCTGTTGGGAAACTCCTTCTCTAACAAGTACAGTGGGTATGCCGCTACAACCAAGCACTTTCCTCTAACCTTGGACTGCTGTAGTACTCCACCTATCGAGTACTGTGGGCCTGATGCTACAACCAAGCGCTTCCCACCATGGGTCTTCCTCTACAACCAAGCGCTTCACCTCATAACCTCTAGAGTTACTCCTTCTGTTGAGTTCCAAGGGTCAGCCGCAACAACCAAGCGCTCCTCTGCCGTGGGTCTGCCGCTACAACCAAGCGCTCCCCCGTGCTGCTACGACCAAGCGCTCCTCCGTCGTGGGTCTGCCGCTACAACCAAGTGCTCCCCCTCATAGCCTCCATAGGTACTCCTTATATTGAGTACTGTGGGTCTACCGCTACAACCATGCACTCCTCTGCCATGGGTATGCTGCTACAACCAAGCGCTTCCCACTGGGCTATCCGTAACACACAGAGTCGTTCAATCAGCAGTCGTCAAGTCTCAACCGGCTCTAGGGTTTCCTCACACAGCATGCTCGTTCCGGAAGGGTCCACTCCATGAGCCAAGAGGTCGATGCATCAACTGACATGCATTCCGGAGTTTATGTATCCCAAAAAGTACCGTATTGGTCACTACCGAACCCACAAAGGATTCTCGTACTGTCTTCATTGTCGTCGCAGTCGTAGCCAGCTCTAGGGTTCCCGCACACAGCAAGCTCGTTCGGTAGGGTCCGCTCCACGAGCCGAGGGCTGATACATCAACTGACTCTTATTCTAGAGTTGATGTATCCAAAAGTTCCGTGTCATCAATAGGAACTCAACGTCGCAGACGGCGTGTCAATCGGACACCCGGTCTGAGAGTTATTGGCTTTTTCGTCCCAGGGGCCCGGTTGGTTTTTTGAATTAAAACCAACCCGAACATACTCCACATGTGTCCAAACCTAGGGCAGAGTAAGCCAAAATATCCTTCTCACTTAGAGGAATCCAACAATGTCTACGGCACGTCAATCGGACGTCCGGAGCTCATGTTATGAGCGTTTCCGCTCTGAGGGCCCGGTCAGTTTCGTGAACGAACCAACCCGGCCGAACCCGAAGTACTCCGAAACCTTGAGTGTAAAATACCAAAACGACCGTCTTGATCCATGGATCACATCACAACTCAAGGTGAGTCGATCACAAGCCTGTAAGTCACGTTATGAGAAAAAGATAGAAAAGGTCCAAAAACAGGGGTGTCGGGCCCGGACCGACCCGGCCCGAGACCCCCTGGGTCGGCCCGGTGGCCTGGCGCACGACGCCAGGTGGCTCGGCCGAACGACCAAACCGTTCGTATAGCGGGGGGGGGGGGGGGGGGGGCACTGCCCCCATGGTTTGTAACCGCGGCCCCCCTTAATAGGGGCCACTCAGCTGGCCGGCCGGGGGTTTGAACCCCTAGCTTTCTCTTGTCCGGCCGGCCGGTTTCTGCCGCCATGGGACCGGCGACGGCCGGTCCCCTCCCTGCTCCGACACCGGCGGCCCGTTTCCCAGTGCCGGTTCCCATGATCTGCCGCAGCCCGGTACTAGCAGCGACCTTCATTCATCCGGTTCGGCGCGACGGTGCCACACCCCTCCGTCGTGGCCCCGCACCGGCCACGGTGCTTTTGCGATTCTCAGCCACGGCGCGACAGCGCTGCGATTTGGTTCAATTTCTAAGCGCGTCGTGGCGGTGCCGCAAATTCCTTTCCACAAGATCCCGCGCGGTGTGACGACACCGCGTCCCTTACCTTCATACCGCAACAACATGAAAATAATAAGGGAGGGGGGTCAGCCATGTTTGTGCGGTCCGACCTCCTCCTGTAAAATGATAGCATGTGGTCCAAATATACGTGGATAATGAACGGGAGTAAAACACGAAAAGAAAAACACATAAAACCCTACCTTGAGCATATCTTGAACGGAGGTTCGTCGAACGAGGATTCGTCGCGGATTATCCGTCGTGGAAAGAGACGTCGCCAAAGAAGACGTCGTCAGTGTCACGGTATACGGCATCACGTAGTCGGTTTCCGAGGACTCGACGTTCTTCGTCGGAGATCAATGTGTTCTTCGAGTTCTTCGTCGAAGACGAAGAAGTTCCTAAAGTTCCTTATCCTTTTCTCCCAAAGACTCCGCTACAAGAAAAAATCCAACCCTTAATAAAATAAGCCCACACTTATTTTATTAACTTTACATGAGTTTGAATTTCAAAAACTCGCATTAAACTAACTTCATTAATATCATAAGTTATTAAAACATAAATTATAAAATTTAATTGTGAGTTGAGGGAGTTAAGGAATGTGATGGGGTGGTGTTTGTGTGGGCCCCACCACCCTCATAACCTTCTATGGGAGGTTGGGTAGTTACACAACTTCCACCCAATGCTTAAATCCACTTAGAGAAAATAAAAATTGCAGTTAATTTTTTTTTTAACTTCCACAATTTTTATCAACCCCTCTCGTGAAAACACAACTTCGGAAAAGGTGTTTCTAATTAATTACCGGCGCTGCGGTTCCATCGATGCCCTCGGAATTCGATTCTGAGCACCAGTTCAAATGTTAGAAAAACTCGCTCGTTCGTTCACTGAACGTACCCGAGCCAAACTTCGGAAAATGATTCCGGGAAAAACCGGGCCTCGGAATCAGGTGCCGTCAGAAACTGCATTTTTGTAAAATCCCAAAGAAAATTAAGAAAAAAAATTCCATGAATTTTACGGGTCTTTACAAATCAATCCATTTATCAGTATAATATAATATTAGTGGCTATTTGTATTTTCATGATAATGAGGTGATGCATATATAATATAATATTTAAATAAAAAGTTCACCTATGAAGGGAAAAAATATAAACAATATGTTATTCCAATATTAAACCATATATTAGATCCCTAGTAAAAATATATTGATGATTACACAATTTAATGTACATTTTACATGAAATTACTTATTATAAAGAAATTTGAAACATCAATATAAAATAATATTAATTAATTGAATTCAACACCTAGAAACTAAACATATAAAATAGAAAAATAAAATTTTGGTAATGGTAAAACCCCAATTATAAGACAAAATAAACTAGAATAAATTTTTTAATGAATGATAACTAGGAAGGATAATTATTTTTCATTGTACATGAAAATAAAAAAATTTTCATTGGAAAATGAATAAATATGAAATGTAATATTTAAAAACCATTATCATAAAAAACCTTCAATAAGTATCATATTATTATTCCAATACTCATAATTACTACCATAAAAAATTAAATATAATATCTTCCACAATGTAGCCCAGTGACCGCAATTAATATACACTTTCAAAAAGTCATACACTATAGGTTAATACATCTTTCACCATAAATGATATTATATTAAATGGTGACACAAAAATTTTTTATTGGTAATTAAGAATAATAAAAACATGTCGTAATTTTTAATCAATTAAATATTCCATATGTTTTTTAAAATGTATATTAATAACATATAGAAATTAAGAACAAGGACCCAAATCAAAGCAACTTTTATATTTTTTTAGTATAATAATATTATAATTAACTTAAAAGAGAACTTTATATATAGTTAAGATATATCTTATGGTACTATACACTTCCATTATTACATAGTTGATCCCAATTCAAATCTCAAAAGACATAAAAGTGGGAAAAAAATATCATGAAGCCCATGGATAAATATCAATTTAAATGTTGAAAGAAAAAATTTCATAAATAATCATTAGGAAATAAATATTATAAAATACCAAAATTACACTCAATGAATAAAACATAGTCATAAATATTCACAAAGACAATTTTATCCTGACCACTTTCTACTAATCATTATTAATAATTCAATTCATTTATTTTCAAAGAAAGTGGTAATATAATACTACACATAAGCCAAAATACGATTCCACTAATACTTTCACTCCCCATTAATATAATCACTAGGATACATAGTATTTCATTTCAACAAAAATGTGTACTACCAGTGGATATAAACCAAAAAATTTAAAGCATTTTTGTTCATTAACATTTCTAATATTTATTAATTTGTTATGAATCCTCTCTAGATTGTATGTTTAACTCCTAATATGCCTTTATTGAAACCCTGATTTTTAGATACACTACACTGCAATATCATTTAACGACACAAAATATAAATCATAACAAAATATCCTTGAAATATAACATTTAAATAATTTACCAACCACCATCAAATATTTAGTACACTATAATTTTCTTCCAATCCCAAATTTTATCTCTGTAATAATATAGTGTTTCCATTTGACCAAATTTTTTTCATTTCATTATATGAAATTTCCAGAATGAATAATATTTTAATCCTTATTTAAACACTTTTTGAAATAGTTATATATGAAATATTCAAAATAATAAGGATTATCACTATCATAAAACACACAAAGGCCCCTAATCTCCATTAATCATAAAGCCTATCAGGATCTCATGACACCACAAAACCATGAGAACTATAGAGGAACATATAATGTAAAATATTATATTTTTATGACAAATAAATAAGTTAACTGATTAAGAGTCTTCATAATGAATTCCTACTCTCTTCATTGATATAGAATCTACATCTCTATAGGATAAATATTGGTGAATTCTAAAAAACGGATAGTTCAATCCATTATGAATCAACTATTTGAAATATTATTTTATCGAAATTATAATAATATATCATGTATTAATCTTTTATAAATATTACTATTGACCATAATGGATAAAAAAATATTGTGACAAACTGTTGAAATGAAGGATACCACTCTCCATCTATAGAACTAACAAAAATTGACATTATAAAAACCTATAAATTCAAAGAATGAATGTTTATGAGTATTTTGAAATGTGATAAAACCATATGAGAAAAAATAATACAAGACTAGTTACATATAAATATAATAAATATCTCAAAAATGTATTTCCTACAGTTTATAATGATTACATGCTATTTTTTCACAAAACATTATTGAGATTTCCAAACACAAATACTAATGAGGTTGAATGATTAAATAAGGAGAGAATTATATTTATAAAATAAGAAAATATTTATATAGTAATAACTTCTTAAATATTTTACTACATATGGTACATGTTCTTTGACTACATTTAGAATTATATGATGTACTCAACTAACTACAATTCAACAAAAACACAAATGGTAGTCACCTATTTTTCTATGAGATGATAGACATGTTGATGAACAATAAGGAAACTACATGTTATTTTGAAATAGTTTCCCCTATAGAGGTATTGAATAATGTTGATGGTACTATCATATGATTTTATATGGTTAACAAGAAGGCTTAATAAATATTTTAATGTAAACTTCTCCTTCATGACTACATTTATATGATGAGACCATCATTTTGAAGGGTTATATAACATTTTACGAATAAATTATAATAATATTTTTAATTATTTAATTTTAAGAGATACCCACTGCATAGATATTTTATCACACATAAAGGAACCACATATGATCCCATCATCAATTATATTCACCTTGAATGATTATGTTTCAACCACCAATTTCTCTTTGACTAACATTGATCTACTACCTCACAAAAAAAATTCCATATAAACTTATATATCATTTATCCCAATTATAGTAATAAATCCTTGGATATATATATATATATATATCATAGACATTATGAATTGAAAATTTATAATTTTATATGTATCTCAGTCACTATTATATTGACAATATTATGAAAGGGATATCCTTGATTGTAAACTAACGTAATGTAATTATTTTTCTGAAATTGGGTTTTCAAATAACCATAATTTGATCTTTTACATTTATATACATACCTATGTATTTAGTTATATTATACAGATCTCATTTATATTATTTATTTTACAATAAAATTATAAAAATGTGTTAATCCATTTCATATCCTCTTTGAATATTTTTACTATATATCAACCTCCATAAGAGGTATAAGGAAAAATCAAATCGCTTTAGAAATTTTATTTGGATAATAAATTGAAAAAATTAAATTCAAAAAATTTTGCCACACTTTTCATACATAATTAATCAGAACCATGAGGTTAATTCATATTCATCAATAATAATCAATGGATATATATCCACAATGTTATACCTTAATAAATATAATCATGAAATTATTCAATTGTTTTGATTCTACATTTATTTGGGTGATAGAACGAGCTCAATAAGGAACTGAGGAGATCATAATTTATGGACTAATATTTATATCTTGGCATCTTATATATATGAAATGTGGTCTCTATGAACCATTATATTAATAAAATTAATTAAAGAAGTGACTTTTTTGAATTCAAATATTTCATAAATTTTGGAATGAAATTTTTTAAGATTCACGGTATTTTAATCATTAAAAGTGTCATTATTTATTTCTATGTGGTTATTATGATACATTAATTTAAATGATCATTCAGAACATCATAAAATTATATGTTATTAATTGAATAAATAATAAATATAAATAAATATATGTTAATCAAATGATATCATACAACCTACATCACAAAAAACATACCGTGGTATAAAGTACAACATCATAGCATAATCATTGGAATGGAGATCATGGTGTTTTATCTACGATATATTTCTCATAATATCCCATTTTCATTAAATCCAATTTTACTAGGAGAAATTATATAACAAATTTTTAATCCATTTAATTTCATTCAGATATAATAATCATATAATGTTTTCTAAATTTTAGATAAACATTTTATAATAAATGTGGCATTATTTGATATCCAAATATATGGCAATATGATACATTATTTACATGAAATATATTTTAAATCCAATTATCAATAATTTTAGTCAATGGGAGTAAATATAAAAAATTTCATTTCTACTTATCCAACATTGTTATTTTGGGTTACCTCGAACAAAAATACTAAAATAAAAATATAAAAATGTTTTTCTTAATATGATTATTTATATATCATATGAATTCATTTGTAATCAGTTTTTCTATTGCATAATGTAACCAATAGGCATGAATCATCTCAATATATTATATTCTTTTTAATACATTCTTTATTCATCAAAATAGACCATATGGTTTTAATGAATACATCACAAACCATTCATCAACGTTGTAGAGCACATCATATGTCCTATAAATAAATATGGAAATAAATTTCGCAATATAAATTAATCGACGGTATATATTAAAAACATGTTTTAAAAGATATAATATATGATCTTAGATAAGATCAAATAAAATAATAATCATAAATATATAGAACAACCATTGATTGGTTAAACGTTAAGGAACGATAAATAAGATTACAAAAGTGTGAATGTTCAAATTAAAAATATCATCCCAGTATAATTAAATTTTGATTCATAAGAAGCATACACCCATATAAATATAATTTATTATAAGATAATCCATAGGACATAAATTATTATGTTGGTCTATATAATAATCATCCTGATATTATATTAATTATCTACACCACACCATATATATGATTATAATCCTATTATTCCGTGAATATAATCTGAACAAATAATACAACATAATGATGACAGATTTTGGAAAACACATTAGCATAGTGTTTAGTATTTTATTTTTTCTCTATTCATTTATACTATAAAACATTTATAAATTAATGATAATTATATATTTCCATTTTCAAAAAATATCATACATATTATTTAATTTAAATGATTACAAATAGTATCTCATTCATCTATTGTAATATGCTTTAAAAAGATCTCATACATATATTAAATTAATGGATTTTCTAATAGATCTACACATAACCTATTTATAGGCACCCAATAGATCATTACATAATCCCTCTTAATGATATCCTTATAGATATTGAATATTTGTTAATTACATTTGGTCATTTAAAAAGAAATGGGGTCTATGAATTGAGAAGAATCATCATTTTTATCAGAGTAAAATAAATTTCCAAAATAATTAAAGGAAATAAATAATTTAAATGATAATCATATTAATATGAATAATAAACATAATACAATCTCATTTTCTTATGTAATGAAACAATATTTTATATAACATCATATTAATTATTCTTTTAATAATCGAATCAATATCATCCCCGTTTCTTAAAAAATAAATTCAAGATTTCTATATCATGTCATACATGTAAGTTTAACACCATTCATTTTATTGAACTATTAAAATAATCTATTAAATGAATCCATACACCATGAACATGTCCATATTTATTCTAATATATATATATATATTTATATTTGTTTTAATCCCATTTATATCTAACATAAATATTATAAAATATTTATTAAGTATTCATTAAATTTTACCATAATAAATTGCACAACAAATTATATATTTATATTTTTTAGAGAATATATATATAATATTATCATTTCATGAATTATCTTTAACATATCATACCATGTTCTACAAAAAAATATCAATTTTTAGAAATTTTCCACTAAATAAGTTTACTCATAATTTTTCAAAAATTATATTGAAATAAAGGGTAATATCAAATGATTAGTAATAGTAATATGAGAGATGTCATTTAATGATAATATTTAATGATAAGATAAGAATATTATTAGGATATAGTAAATTCCATATTCTGTATTTGATCTCAAAATAAAAGGAATGGATTGAAATTTTATTTTGACGCAATGTATTATATCTAAACCAGTTGTTGACGTGGAATTCCATTTTTAAAAAACTTTCGGGTGAATAAATTTTTAAATCATGTGAATCATTTTAGATGGTTTATATTTTATAGGAGTTTCACGAGTATTCATGCCTCAGAGTCTGTATTTTTATAATAAAAGATTATGGTGCATGGTTAACTCACATTTTTTGTTAAATTTTCACCATAAAAATGCAGCCTGAAGTATATAGGTTCATTTTTTAGATACCCCAAATCATATGTTAGGAGATATCATGGGAATTGTTTTGAGTGAACAACAGAAATTTCATATAGGTGGATCATCATATGTGAAACCACATACATAAACTATGAAAGGTGGATGGTCATGAATGTGCTGTAAAAACGGAAAGTGCACAGTTTTTAAATCCTTTTGGATTCCTAGAACATCATAATAAGTGGTATTTATATAAAATTACTCATTATTATCTATATCTATAGCCTCAATTTCTCATCCTCTACTCTATTCATGGCCCTTAAAAACTCTCTCATCTACCCAACTCCCACTACATGTAATTTTCAATGGTTGTGGGACATTTAATTATCATTTAAAGTGTTTATTTATTATATGGAGTATTCCATCCCTCTTGTAATTACGACTCTATTTTTCAAGAGTTATTGAGTTATTATTTGGTCTGATATTCTATTGGAACTAGTGAAAATCACATATTTCTCATGTGGATTTTAATGGGCTTTCATGAGACAGATACAAAGAAAACATCCACATGTTGTTACATGCGGTATCATTATATCATGTTAGTATTTATAATTTTCCCAAGAACTTAAATGAAATTATTTTTAATCAATATTTTAAATATGGTTATATATTATGGATTTATATTGAATCATAGATAAGGTGAAATTATTGGTCATTGGATAGTTTTTTACATCAGTTTTAGTACATAGTGAGGGAATTATGAGTGGTCTGGGATAATGATATGTTTGAAGTTAATTATTTAGTTAACTATAATTGTTACCATAAACTAATTTTTTTTCTTTTCACATGGATAGATCATGTGTTGTTGATATGAGAATATTTGGAACCCATGGAGGCTGGTTTAGGCATTAGAGGGACTTCGACAATATTTTGGGCCTTGGGAATGTTATAGAATGATATTTTATTAAGGTAGCAAGACTTAAAGAATTATCCATAGACATTATAATTTATTTTCATGCATATATCCTATGTTTCATATTGAGCAATCATGTCGTGTTTTATTAATTATATAGTGTTAATATTTTTGGGCCTTAAATTATTTCCTTAGGCTTTCCATGGTACTCATCTGATAAATTGAGGTTTAAGAGATCAAAACTTGGTTTTTTATGGGAGTATCAATTTAAATAAATTGTTAATGGTTGGATTTAATTTCTTACATTATTTGGATATGAATCTACCCATTTAGGATCATTAGTTTTTCTTGATATCTGAGTTATAGGGCTACTTGGTGATGTTTGATAACATTTTTTCTAATAACTTATTAAGAGGAATAAATGGTTTATTTATGTGGAAATATTATAAGAAATTTTTATGAGGCTATAGAATGTTTTTAATCATGGGAAATGGATTATTACATAGTTTTGGATTTTTTGTGATGGAAACAATTTATAAAAATTATTTTTGTTTTAACAGGATTTGTGATCATCCATCTAATTTCAAAAGGTTTTTTGTATATATTAAATATTAATTTATTAGAAGTTTTTTGTTGAATATTTTTTAATAGTTTCTTGATATATATTTTAATGGTTTTGACAGGAGATATGGATTCAGAAATTTTTTGATGTTAAAGAGGAAGACACAGAATTATGGGTGGATTCAATTTTTTAAAAAGGATTTTTGAGATACATCATTTTTCAAGACATTTGGAATGGTGATTGATTATGTGAAAATTTATTTGAATTATTATCTATGTTATTGTGTAAAAGTTTTAATTTAATATTTTTTTAACAAATAGTTTAGAGGAAGTAAAAAATTTGTATTTATTATTTTTTAGGTTAGGTAGGTAAAACATGTTTTTGGAAAATGATGAGAAGGTAAATGGTTGGAATAATAAACTGAGATCTAGTTGAATTTTATGTAGTTATATATGTTTCATATGATTGTTCACATTAATGGTTAAGAATGATTTACATGATTATCCACATGTACTATGTTAAATATCTTAGAATAGGCTCTACATATATGGATGATAAAGATAAACATGTTTCTCCACATGTATGTTTCAAGATATGAGACAAGACCCTTTAATTATAAGGATGAATATATTAGTTATTATGCTGTAGAACCATGTGTTTTCATGTCAAAAAATTACCCTATTTATTTTTATGATAGTTTTGTACATGATATCTCTCTTAAACTGAGGATCCACACATGAACTATTCTATTATATAGTTTTATTTTCATAGAGAATCTATAATAACATATGGTATACTAGGTTTTTTATATTATATATTTCCACAAAATTTATGATATAGATGATCAACCTAGTGAAATGATGTTTTTTTTCATGAATGTCCCATTATTAATCAAGGGACAATAGGTTAATTAAAAAGTGGTTTAATTTAACATATCTTATTTTATATCATGAATATTTTCCAACAACGTATCCACCTACAACAAAAATCTATCATGATATCACTTAATAAATTATGGTTGGTAATTTAATTAGTTATACGCACAAAATTTTCATGATTCCAGTGAAAATGGGCACCCAATAAGCTGTTGTATTTTTATCGTAGGAAATGAATTTATGTTGATTCTAGAGTTGAGATTATAATGGCTGGGTATTATAACTCTAAAGGTATCTAGAAACTATAATATTTTTTCCTTTTAAATGTATTGGAGCTCTTATGACTGGTTTATATTATTTAATATATCTATGTAACTATGCCATTGGGTTTTATATTGAATATACAGAAATGCTATTCTGGTCTTAATTCATTACATTGACTTATTGGGCATGTATATATTTATCATATTTTGTTATCTGTTTCTTCTATGATATTTGAAGTTTATTTATTTACATTTTGGACAACGATGATTATAATCGGTATATGATTAAATATTATATTATTCGTTATTTCTCACTCTGATTAGGGTGTATAGTATCCCCATTGATACTACACAATAGCCCCAGTGCTAGTGAAGGTATTATGGAATTTCAAGAGACATATTTGAGGTCTTTTTTTTCAAACTATTTGGTTACTATTATAGAGTAAACTAGGGTGTAAAATTTAACATTTATATCATATTATTTTATTTTCTACTATATTATCATTTTTGGATCTAGTATATTGTATATTTACAAATTCATTAGGGAAGCTGAGGGATATCATTAGGGTGTATATAGAACAAAAATTCTAATAGGAATTCTAGGGTACTTAGGAAATTGGATTTTATTGATGTTAATAAATGAAACATCGATATATGATATTCAAATTGAGATATGTACATGTGGTTTGCATATTATTATTTTTGTGGATTTATCAATTTTGGCCAATTGGAAATATTATAGTGATTTGGTTTGGACTATTAATTAGTGGTAGAAGGAGGCATCACATGAATCATGATAGGTATATAGGATCTAAATGTTATAAACCAACTAGTGTGTGATTTTACTAATGATAGAGGCACAATTGAATAATTGTCAAATGCTGACCATTCATATTGTTCATAGATGAGAAATTGTTGGATTTTTACTTATATAGGTATACTATGATTTTATTTCAATATTAGGGTGGTCATTTGAGTCTACGGTGAGATATTAGATACTAAGGCTAATGATTTATTCCTTAGGAATAATACATGAATTGTTATTGGTGTTCTAGAATCGTATAGGGGTAATCTTTGGGACAGTTTTTGGTGGCTATTAATTTGGTAGATATTTTTTCTGGATCTTCCCTAGAGTGGTCTAATGTATTGATTCTCATATAGTATGGGTGCCCTATTTATGGGTTCCTAATTTGTGGGTGTTTTATTTGGAAAGAGACATATTTTATATGTTTTCCCTATATATTTTAGTTTTTTCATGTTTATAATTTGTGATATTGGGATGTTATAATTATTTATTAACGATGATATTATCCCTATTTGTGTTATCGTAATCCTTGGTCATTGGACACAATTACATATTGTCGAAAGTCACCGGTTGGGAATGAAGGGGGAGGCTAACAGACTTATCTAAAATGGCTTTAGAATAGAGAGATTGTTCTATGTAACAATATAGGGTGAACTATAAGGGGGTTCAGACTAGTTTTGAGTTCCTTTTAATGCATGTGTATTATTTGGATGTTATGGGTTTTGGTAGAGGTGCATGAATATTTCTTCCTAGAATATTGTTTAGGGGTATTGGAGGCCTTTTTTTCCTTTTTGAAGGATTAGTTTTCTAATATTGCTTCATCCTTTTAGTGGGGCTCTATTGGGGAATACTCATTAATGTATGTAACCTCAATAATGATGATTCATATGGTAGATACATGGTAGTTTTATGGATGATGGGAATCATATGAGGTTATTGAGGCTTTATGGTTTCAATCAGGCATGTTTTACTTAGAAAGTGACTATACATCTGTTGAATACATGGTTCACTCAAAAACGTGTTGGAATTTTCTTCCAATAGATAAAGACACTCTCATAGAGGCTTTTTTGTTTGAGTTATGTGAAGATTCATTGTTTTTTTGAGATAGACAATATTTTTAGTGTCCTAGGCTCAATATCCTATATAGAAATCATAGGGAAGGACCACTTAGTTTTTTAGAATTTTTATGTTAATTTTCATCCTCATGATTTTAGTGATAGTGTATGTGATCATAGTGGATAATATTAATAACACTTGGGAATTGTTTTTTGAATCAATTTATTTTGGATCAATGAGTTGTATATGGATTTTAGAAGAACCAATTCTGCTCTGAGTTAGGTTATATGGTAATTAGATAAAATAATGGACAATTATATAGTTTTTGGATCACAATATCCTTGGATATGAATCATTAGATTCCAATTTTTTTATTGGGAGATTTAGGGGTATATAACTTTTAAAAAATAGTTGGATCTTAGAATGACAAGAACTAGGTTACCCTCTGTGTTCTCATTTGTGCATTGTACTCTATACAAGAAAACACCCACGATTATTTAATTAATATTTTTCTCATGAGAGTGATTTAAATATATATGGATGTGTAGAGAGTCTTTTGGGGGTTTTATTGACTCTCTATCATCAAAATTGTTATTTTATGGGAGTGGGAACAAGAATTTGGATTTATAGGGTGTGAAGGTACAATCGATCTGGGTTGAACCGTATTAGGAGTTTGATATGTTTACTTGTTGGGTAAGGAATCCTATATAAGGAGTAAAGAAATGTTTATGGTATCATGGAGACCCATCATGTTTAATGATATAGATTTTTTTTCTTTTAGACAATCATGGAGGTTAGACTAAACCATTGGTTGTTTAATAGTGTGAATGTCATTTTTTGAATATATTTTTCAGTAGGTATTGGGAGTGACATTCCGAAGATCCATGAGAATTATTTAGTCCAACTTATGGATTAATGATCATGGAGTTTGGAAATTTTAGTATTCAATGGGAGGATAATAGACCATGGAGATTAATAGATAAGTATAGGATGCAATGAAATGATTGGTCATATAGTGGTGACAAGGTTACCTAATTCGGAGATTCCACCCTCATATGATTAGTATTATAGGTTACCGATAATAATAAATAAAATATCATTTTGGTTTCATATTAATAATGAATATCTTAGGCCAATTAATTAATGATTCTTTAGTGAATACCCTGTTCGGTCAAGGTATTGGTAACATCTGGGGTCAGAGTGTGGGTATCAGGCCAGTATGATTTGGGTTACATTGAACCTACTCTATTTGATGGTTCATCATCGATCATTTATTGTAATTTTGTTTAAATTTATGGTTTATGTATCAAATATATAATGTCACATGAATTTATCTATGGAATAGATTTTTTGTATCTTATTTATTTAATGATGCATCCTTCCTTGAAAGTATTATGATTTGGTAAGTCAAAAACACAATGATTGTGGGAGATATGAATTGTTAGAGAAATTATCTAAGGGTAGATCATAATGAATCTAATTTTGAATGTTTATATTGTAATATGTTAACAACATAAGGCATGTTGTTTTAGAAATAACGATTTCGCATCATAAATTGAAATAGGCATTCGAGGAAAAGATTCTTTGTTATTATATCATTCATCAATTATGGTAACTCATTTTCTCAATCTATTTTCAATGATGGGGATGGATATTAATCATTGATTTTTTATCCTTAGGGATGTTTTGTCATATCATATTGGTATCCTTTTCGGGATCATTTTTGGAGCATGAGTTTGATATTATGTGCATCAATTCTAGTTGTAGAAGAAAAATGAATATGTTTTATGGTTGTAAGCTAATTTTAAAGACAGATCTCTAAAATATCGACCAATAAAAAAAGTTGACATTATATATTTTTTTTATGGATGGTCTTGTTTATATTTCATATTTTGATTTGGTTTTGAAAATCAATCTTTGGAGAACTTTTGTGGGATTTCCAATATTTATCTATAAGAAATTCATTGATGTGTTTATAGATTATATAATGGTATGAGGTTTTTTCCATAGAATCGGTAATTTATGTTGTTCTTGTGGTTCATGTGGATGAACAAAGGTAAATATTAGTTACAAGATATATTATAGTAGAGATATTATAAACCCCCTCATATGTATGGGTACTCATAATTTTAGGAATAGTTTTATCATTGGTTTAGCGGAAGAGAAGACTTCTAAACTATGTTTCTAAATCAAATTACTCGAGATGGAAACCAAAACATAACTCAATTGGGAATTAGAATGATGTTTCCTACATGTTTCTTGATTTTTTTTTGGATTTTCATGGGGTTTCTAGATTTTTTGTTTTCATTTTTGAATTTGTTTAATAGGATGCATGGTTGGACCACCATTAGTGCTCACAATGCCCCCAACTATGAAGCCTATAGTACATAAGTTCTTGGTTTGGGGAAATTATGTTATGGAACAGGATAGATTGTATGAGTGTCTATTTGTAATTATTTACATATCACATGATTGTTCTATAGTCTAGGAAACCATTCCCCAAATCTATGCAAAGTTGATGGGATTGAATAGTACTCAATGTAACACTAGCATATGGTTTGGAAAACAATCCTTCTAAATAGAGTGGAGTCTTATGACATCATTAGAATTTTTATTTTACCTATATTACCATTTTATAATATTATTTTTTTATTCCATATTTCTCCTCTGATTTTTCAGACATGATCCTATTCAGCTACACACCAGCTCCCACCTCCCACCACCGTTGATTTTTTGCGGTATCAGCTCATTTCTTCCACATTAAATATGATAATTTCTCCTATGATATATTGTTTTTGAATTACTCTTCCACCTATTTCATGTGAAAATAACTTTTATAGTTCTTTTTTAGATTCCTCCAAACCTGATGTAATTTTCTATTTCTCTTGTAAATCATGATCATATAATATAAAGGATATCTCAAGAAGAATTATGCACATCATTTCATGGTGTTTAAATATGATACGGAACCATAGAGATTTTTTAATTTTTTTTTCTAAAATACTTTTTAATTTAACCATTTAAATGGTGTTTCCTTGTAGGTATTTGGAATAGAATGTTGTCAGGGTTATATTGTAGAACATTATTATATAGTAGGTTTTATTTGTAGTTAGGATGAATGACTATATGGGTGGTCTCCCTTTAAGATGAATTTGGATATAATAGTATGATGAATTATAATTTTATTTATTTATAATAATGATGTTGGGGCTTGGGTGGTAGAGGTGAGCTTCTTTATGTGATGAGGAGTTTATATGAGTCTTGGCCATGCCTCTATAATGTCAAAAAGCCTTGATAATGTTATTAAATGATTCATTGATTATGTTATTTTTATAATAGATTTACCCATAGTCTTCATAATGTATTTTAATATGTTTGTGGTATGTTCGACAATGCCCATGTGTGGTAATTTTGTTTCACTGGACAATATTAACTAATGTTTGGAAATAATTTTCTAAATTATACCATCCATATATCTCATCAATTTAAATTTTTTATTATATTGGTCCTTTTTTCAATATTTTGTGGTGCTATCTTTTGATATTAATAATGTGGGTGTGGGGGGTTAAGGGTAACATTGTTGGGTAACAAGAATAACGCAATTTGGTCGGTTTTTTGAATGATATATTTTTTAAAGGGCTACTTGTTTTAGTGTTTAAGTAAATGTTTTATGACTTGTTAGGAAGATAAAATGTGTTTTTTTCATTATAAGCGATTTTCAATTTCCATGAGGACTGTAAAAGTGTTGTAATCATCTGAACATGATTTTGAAATGGTTTTAGGTTTTAAGGGGAGAAAACTATGTTTTTTAAGTGTATTTTTTTATTAGATGATGTCAAACTCCATATGACTTGAAAAGGGGTTTTCAGGTGAATTTCATATGTGGATTTGAAATTATTATCCCCATTAATGAAAATGTAATCATGGAAATTTTAAGATGATTTCATATAATGGAAGGCTATGAAATTTTTTAGATATTAAAGCTGAAGTCCCATGTTTTAATATTGGATTTATATTATATTTAGGAAGGGTGATATCCTTCATTTTCTAAAGATTTATGGAATGAGTATTTAATATATTAAAAGGGGAAGGTATTATGTTACTATTATGGAGTTAAAGGCATGTTGGGGCCAGGGAAAATGATAAATTATTGAAAAGTGTTTTTTTGTAATAAATTTTTGTATAATCCAGATGCTGAAAGTTGTTTTCACATAAATGATGAGATGGTTAGTGGTACGAATAAGGCAATGAGGACTATCAGTATTATATATGGATTCATATGTTACACATGACTCCTCATATATATTTTCAAGAAGGATTGATATGATTCTAAACATTTACTTTTCTGTATGTTGGAAATCATGCCTCACATATTTCACGAAGAATGTTGTACATGATGCTCCACATGTATGGTTTTAGAAGATGAACATGACCCTCCAAATATTTGGTTTCAAATGACGGGCATAATGCACCATACCTAGTTGTCAGGTGTGGGACCATGTTCCATTTATCAATTTGGATATACGTTCTATGGTTTAGGTGATGTACCAATGTTATAGAAACAAATATTTTTTTTATGGTTGAGGTTATATGGTGACTCCATTTTCATAGATTATATTTGTTGTAGTTAAAATTATTTATCACTCTATTTTTAACTAAATAGTTGACCTAAATGGGTCAATATAAAATTCTATGGATCAAGTTTCACTATATAACTCCAGGGGAAATGGGTTAATTAATAAATGACTGTTTTGAGTGTATATTATTTTATTTAGTATTTATTTATCCCATTTTTTATCTTCCAATAGTTCTTCTCTAACTATATATTTCTATATACATGGTTGGTTATGGTATATTGTGTTTTACTCAATCCTTTATTATACATCCACTTCTTATGGGTAACCAAAAAACATTTAAAGTTTTATTTCGTACATTGGTTTTGGTCGAGGATATAGATGAGTTTTTCAAGGTTAGGAAATTAATCATGAATGGTTTTAGGAGACTAGGAATGGTGGAACACAAGGTTTTATTGGAGACCTTGTGACATTTTTACATCATGTTTGTATGTTTATTTAACTAACCCACTAGGTATTTTTTGGTTTTTACGACACAATTGTTTAGGTCATAATGAATTTTATTATATTTATCATCATCCATATTTTTATCAAATGAAATTTTAATTTAAATTGATGGTGTTGAATTTTTACTTATTTATCATTTTCACTATGATTTATATAAATTCTATATAATACATTCAAATTTCATCTATTATTACACACTCTAATTATGTGGTAATTTCCTCCCAATGGGACTATAATAAACCCCCACTACTAGTTAGCAACTACTGGAACATGTAGAACATCAACTATATTCTGGTAGAAAAGATGTTTGGTTACTATTATAGAGTATATAAAGGAATGACATTATAAATATCTTCATAATAACATACAAATTTTATTCCTAAATAGTTATGGATAATAAATTTTGATTGATGTAATGCATAAAAACCATTTTGAGTGATACGAGTCATAAGTGTGGGGAATCATAATTAATCAACCATAAGTAGTGAGAAAATATCATTATAATATTAACTTGTTGTATGAATTGTGTCTCAATAAAATGAATAAGAAATTTTTTCATTAGTCATTCCTCACAATCGAGACCATCATCACATTGTAGATAATGTATCGTAATAGAATATGTTCACTCCCCAACCAATACAAATTTTTGAAACTGGTTTACTCCATATCCACTTATATTATCTTATGAAATATCAATAATTACTCAATGAATTAATGGTTGATATTATTTTGAGCCCAAAAATCACATAATAAATTTCATTCATATATATTTTGTCATAACTTATAAATTTTATCCTTCAATCATAGAATTACAACAAGAAAATAGAATAGTTTATTTACATTGATCACATCACATAATCAGAAGTCATAATAAGAAAAAAAATAGATAGCTTCATTAGATATTATCCGAATATAATTATTTGAAACATAAAATGATATTTACATAGACGAAAAATATCTTAAGAATATGACAATATAATTTTGATGAAAATAAAAAACCTTTTCTTTTAATAAAAATAACAATCTAATAATTTAGAAAATATTGTAAAAATTACTTCCTTTGTTACTAAATAGGGATATATGTCCCAAAATATTTAAAAATTTATTTTCATTAATTTGGGAATATCCATTTATCTGGTAAAATTTAAAATAAGGATTCATATAACATTTTTTCAAAAAATGCATAAATAAATGATTTAGTAAACAATGTTAAAATATGATATTAATACCATTATAATATATTAATATATTTTTGATAATTACATTAAATATTATTGGGATTATAAAAAATTTCATTCATTAAATTTTTTTAATGAATATTGATTTTAAATAGATATTTTATCAAAAAAAGAGAAGTTATGGTTTGCTTTTCCTAAAGAATGTATTCTGAATAATTATATGTCTCAAAGAGTATAAAATGTTATGATAACAAAAGTACCCTTTAAAATATAGATTAGATCAAAATATATGGATATTAATAGACAAATTTATTATAATTTTTCAAAATTATATTTAAAAATAATCAATTTTTACTATAAATGAGATTCAAACATAAATCATTACCATAGGATTTGAGTTTAGTCATATGTTTTTTAGCATCTTGTATAATACATTTATAACAATTTTCCATTGCTACCTTGACTGTATATATATATATATATTATAATAAATATTTCTTTATTTATTTAAAATTATCCATTAAATAACAATTTCTCATTGAAAATAACATTTGGGTGTTAATTGTTTTGATTTCCATGGACAGTATAGTTATACAATATCATTCCTTTCATAATGGTAAGGGTTTCTATATCTCTATAAAAACAATCAAGTTATAGTTATCATATATATATATATATATATATATATATTCGTGATATATACATTAATAATTATTCATTAAATATTCTGATGAACAATGAATTATTTCAGTTAGTGGTGACGGTAGTCAAAAATTATCCATATGCACATATATAATTATCCAATGAATAAAAATAATGAAATAAAATTAAAATTACATATTTATATATTCATAATAACATTAAATATCTAATATATATTAATTTAATATATCCATGTTACTATCCATATATAGTTTATCTAAAAAACCTACACTGCTTCATGGGTGTGGTAGTTTATATGCATGAATGATTTGCATTGAGGGTTGACATCAAATTATTATAAAATTAAAATAAAATCATTTTAATATTTTTATTATTTGTAATTATACTATTTAACAAGGTTATATATTATTTTTTGGTGGTAGTTGTTGAAATAAACATAAATTGATTTGGTGAAGATGATTACATATTTTATGGGAAACCACCTTTAGAACCCTTATTATAGAAACATTGGTTGACTTTTAAAAATTAAAAACCTCTAAAACATATCTAATTATTATGAGAAGAGATATAGGAAGAGTTTTGTTGATCTTTTATTCTCATTAATGTGTGAATAATAATGTATAATATGACTATTTTTATAAGTGATGTTGGTGGAAAACAAGCAAATACTATGAATATAAAAATAATAAAAATTTATATTAAATTGAAATTGGATTGATATAGCCAATGAATATAATATTTTATAACTTAAGCTAGATATATATTATTAAAATCAATTTTATACATTTTTTAATTTTAAACCTTATATTTTAATCAAACTCTCATGATTACCCTTTTCAACATTTAAATATGTGAAATATTATTAACATAGTTACAATTCATTATGATAAAAAATGACACTAGAATCAAAAAAAAAATTATATAATGTTGATTCCAAATGAGGAATTAATGTTTTTGAGTTAAATAACTACAATTTACATGATATTTATTTAAAATATGCATTCAAAAAATAAGGAAAATGTTTTTTAGAAAAAAAAATAGTCTTGCACTAAATTTATTCTCATAGCTTTAATAATTACAAAAATTAAATGAATGATAGAATATGTTATCAAATTTATTATCAAAAAAATTTCATTATCATATTTAAAAAAAATTAAATTAATCATTTAATAAAAAATTCATTAGGCATATAAAAAAATTTGATAGGGAAAAATCTGTGTTTACGTAAAATAGTTTCATTTATCTGTTATAAAAATTCGATAACAAATAATTTTATTTTTTATTTTTTTTAAATTAATTAATATGAAAAATGTGAATTTATTTATATTAAAAACATGTATGAGAAAAAATATCATTAAAAATTATTTTTCAAAATAAATTATTATGATCTATTGTATTTACTACGTGAACTAAAAATTATTGTAATTAATAATATTAAATTTAAATTCAATATAATGATATTAATTTTAAAAAGAAAAATAATTATTCAAATTATATATTTCTTATGTTCTACAAAATATATCAAATGTCTGTATTTGATGAACATAAATATATTCTAAAATGTTATGGAGGTATATTTTACCTACATTATATGACATTTCACCCCCAAAATTATGATTCTATGATACAAAAAGGAGTGAAAATATGCCTCATCACATCCTTGTGTTCCCACATTGGTATCTTTTGTTTTTTCTATCTAAAAAACTGTAATCAAATGAGTATTCATATTTAATATCACTTTATATTTATGATATGTTATTTATACCATTTTATCATCATTAGAAGGATCATGATGCAACGGTTTTACCTATGAGTTTAGTACATGGGTATGATATGGTATTTAACACATTATAGATATAAATAGAACACATCAGGAATAATAGATATATTTGAAGGAAGAACCAATAAATAAGACTTTGTTCCGAAGTGATTACAATTCTCTTATGGATCCATATATACTTGGGGATTATCTCTAAATTATTTCAAAATCTCATTAAATTATTCTATGGAAATATTTGATGGAATACTATATCACCAAAATTATAATCCATACCACATTAATTATTTTCATCCTCATTTTTTTCTATCATTATGATTCCATCACGTGTTACTAAATAGCTCTAAGATTCTCTTTAATGCCATCATTTATCTCAGGTCCTAATAGTTTTTCTTATCCAAATTAATCTCTATATGTTGGTGTTTTTCACTATATTTTTTAGATAGATTCATATCGAGACATATAAATTCTTGATTGAGATCTATTACAATAAGATATTTTTCTAAATTATTATGTTGATCCCAACTACATTATAGATATATAGGTAATATTTAAAGTATATATTTTAGGGTCTGAATATTCTTCTTAGAAATACAACCTATTTATCGATAATATAATGTGATAATGATCAAAACAAAATTAAAATATTAATGATAACATAAATTGAACATCAACAAAAAATATCACATCACGATCATATACAATTTAAATCGATAACTAATGCATCCTTACAAATTACCTAACATATAGAAAAATGAGTTGTTCTAGAGAAAAATAATCCCTCATAGTAATTAAATTTTATGATTTATTATGGTGGTAAACTATTAAAACAAATTGAATTATACCCCTTATATATCTATGGATGTCCCATGATATAATTCATGGTTATGTTTTCCCACATGCACATAGGTAGGGGTAAGGGTTGTATCAACCCTTTTGACATTTGTCTCTTATACTTAGTTAAATTGTATACCCTGTGTCAGGTTACAAACTCTACAATATGTTTAATCATGTTACAAAAATAGAATGAATCTTTATTTTCTTTAGATATATTATTATTCTTAGTATGAATCTATAATAATGATGTATGTGATTCATATAGTAGTTTATTTTTCAATTATGGTACTGGAATGACACAATGTATTTTTGTGAACATTATCATTCAATCACTATCAAGTCTAATGTAAAGAACATCCATTTCTTACATTTGAATATTTCTATATTTATATTTTTCCTATTTAATATTTATTCTAATATATGTCTTAAAATTTATTTGATAATTAAAGTATTATTCTCTTTACCTTGTAATTTAATGTTCCTATATATGAAAATCCATATGTATTAGATCTATTTCATTATTAATTATCAATTGAATTGAATCGAAAATATGAATCATATATTTAAAAACCGTTCTCACTTTACCAAGGTGGTAATGTATTGATTAATCATAATGATTAATTAGTAAAAACATTCTTATTTTAACCATATATAACTTTTTCTATGAATATTAATATGTCAGGATTTAATGATGGTTAGAAATTTCACTCGATTAAATATAATGGTAATTTATCCATATCTTCAAAGAATAAATTATAGCTTTTATTTCATAACAATAGGTTTAAATTTTTTTATTAGGAACCATATATTTTTTGGGGTTATATGATACACCCAACTAATTAACATTGAATCAAATGTTCCTCATTTATTTGATGGATAACAATTGATCGATTACCCTTCACTATTACAATGTTGCATGTGAATAGTTACATACAGTAACTATCACAATATTTCCATAAATTTTAGTTCAAATACATCTTTTTTAATAATTATATATCCATACAATGTAATCTTGGTTATAGACATTGATAACCATGGAAAATTTCTCACAATGTGTTAATTGTATACAACCAAGACAAGAATGTTTTGGATTTCAATCGCCATCATTTTTCTGGGATAGAGTTCAGTAACTTCTAGAATTGAGTGTTTCACCAATATTACCTCACTTGAATGTACATTACACAAGAGTGATGATTAATATATCCAAATTTCACATTCAGGGAATATGGAATTTAATTATCCGTCATCAAGGTCAAAAATCATCCCCCTTAAAGGTCATCAACCCAATCCTAAAAGAATCTTCATTTACATACTTTATCAGAAAATTTATAATGAATATCTCCAATATAAACTAACAAAAATAATAATAAAGGTAATCTCTAATGATTACATTAATTCTAACCTTAAACATTTTTAGGTAATTAGAATGTCAAAATGGAATAACATCACTTTCCAAATCGATAGACCTTCAATGGAAGGATGACTTGGTTTTTTCTTTTTTTACCATCAATGAACGTTATAAAGATTAAAGTTTAATCATTTATAAGTATTGGGTTCCTAAAATATGAACGTAAAAATCACTAATTTGGGGTAATATATACATCTTCTTCTTGGTAATCATGTTAAATAATTAATAACCATTGAAAATACACAATGAAACATAATTTTTCTTCATAAAAAGTATAGGTTATCCTCATGGGGTTGAACATGGAAAAATGATTCCATTATGAAGATCAATTCATAGATTATTATTTAATTCAAGAAACTTTAATTGTGAAATTATATAATAATTGATTGATATTTGAGATGCAAAATGTTTGAGTTCTACAAAAATAACAAATTCATGATTTTGGGAATGTTTAATAAACTCTTCAAAAAATGCAACATCATATTTCAACATGATATTCATATCTTTAATGATGAGTTTATCCACAACCATTTGAGATATATAAATATGATTACAAGTTAATAATAATCATATAGTGTAAATAATATTCATTATAATTTCATATTTATCCACACATAGATAGAAACTATTGGGTTCATTAAAAATATTATATATATATATATATATTCATTCCATGGTAATTGATATGGGATATATATAATTAATCCCATAAACTAACAAAAAAACATTAGATTCAACTAAAGGAAAATCACAATATCTTCATGAAGAACATTACTATGAACACATATTTGACCGAAGATATAGAAATGACATGTAATCATCATACCAATAGTATTTTTTACTAAGAATTAAACTAATAATCAATGAGTTTCTCATGTGATACCCAAAGAAAAATATTTTTATATTAAATGGTGTGTATAATAATAATAAAATATGGTTCATATTTTTTTCTGGTGTAGATTAAAAGTTATTATTTCAATATTTCATTCTCATGATCCACCATTGGATATTTGATCACATAAAAAATTCCACATATATATTTTCAAGAGTTTCAATGCCTATTATTATCATTAACCAACTGATCTATAAAGAATTTAAATAATTCCCATACTATTTGATATTTTAGTATTGATGTGTAGGATTTGTATTCAGTTGAGAATTATTTATATTAATTTATATTGAATTTCCTCTTCAAATTTAATTATCTTTAACTTCCTCAATGGCCTTATGTTACTAAAGTAAGTCATTTCCATGGTCTCTTAACGAATCATAAACAATTTTTATTTCCATACTTCTAGCATGATGAAGAATTTTGTTTCCTTATTTTATGGTGATTTTATTATCAATACCAAAAGAAATCATCTTCTTATTTTTATTAAAACCATGAGAATGATAGGAATCTCAACATTCCATTTTTTACCATAAAAAAATCGAACAGTTTTTTCAAAGTTATTAATGTCCCTTATAACAACTTCCTTTTAGAGACTTAGTTTCAATCCACTATAAGACAGACAAATTTTTCATTCAGTGTCAATTATAAAACTACAAGTGGGAATTTCATATCCTATAAAAGTTTCAAAATATTTACCAATAGATTCATCATCCTTCTCTTAATTCTCTAATTACTCCCTTTCCATTTTCAATTGAGTTGTTCTAGAAAAGGACACATTGAAAATTATTTCCCTAAACACATTTCATTCCCCTAGTCAATTTATTAATCATGTCCCATATTCTGAATAATATTCCACCATTGATTGAATTCACTATCCAAATGATATACCAAATGGACACATTTTCATTCGAAGAGAAATAGAGAGTGGAAAATATATTTATATTAGTACAGATTCATTACAAGGCTATTATTTCTTCAGAGTAGCCCTTGAAAAAAGATTTAAATTTCCTTATGAAAAAGTAAATATTGTGTTAATCCCACCCATTATTTTTTTTAAATCAACATGATTCTTGTATTATGAGAGTTTTGTGACAATTGATTAATGATTTTTCATCCCATATCACATGAATTTATGGTTTTCATGTGGAATGACATGTCATCAATGGCCAAATTCATTGTTAACACAATCCAAACTTGTTCAAGACATTAAATCAAAATAAAAAATAATGCATATATAAATACACATTAATTCGAGTGAGAAATAATATAAAATATTGAATATTTCCAGAAAAACCTATATCACATGTATTTTATCATAGGATTTCTTTGTTTTACCCAAGTTTACTTCATAAGAAAATCAATATCAATAACATGAACCTAATTTGATACCAATATAGTTGACCCAAGAATAATATTCAAAATAATTTCATCATTTTATAATAATATTTAATACACATAATAATAATAAATTAACTAAAACCATAAATGTATAGTTTATTTAGAAACTAGCCACATAAACATTTTATTTCATGAACAATATTCAACATTAGGAACATAGTTATTCTCCCAATGTATCAGTCATAAATATATTCAATATAGAACCATTCTTCATTACCTAAGAGAAATTTGAAACATTTGAAATAGAAATAAAAAATTATTAATAAGGTTAAATAAAGAAGATATCCCTCAATTATTATATGCAATCATAAGATAATTATAAATTTTTTGTGATCCTGAAAAAAATTAAAAAAATTTAAAACCCAAACATCCATAGATTATAAATCATGAGTAATATAATAACAATTTGACATTTCAAGAGACATGATTCATAAGAGTGAGGAATATAGATTAATAAATACTGATATATGAGAAAATGTCATAATAAAATATTTTTTCAAGAAATTATGTTAAAATAAAATAAATTAAAAATAATATAATTAGTGAAGGATCACTTTCAATACCATAATCACATTGTGGACAAAATCTTATAATGTAATGGTTTCACTCCCCAAACAAATTTAATTATTGAAATGGAATCATTAATCATACTATTTATATTTATTTAGGATATTTAAATCAGTATCCGATATATTAGAGGGAGATTTTATTCTCTTCCCACATAGAAAATATTCAAAAACCTATATATTTGTTCCAAAAAATCATAGAAACATTCATCATTAATTCAAGAAATAACCAAGGAAAATGAATTAGATTTCACAGAAATTTTCTAATCAAAAAATCATATGAAATCATGAGAATGAACATGGATGATGTTATTAGTTCATGAACACATATAATTATTAAAAATATTAATGGTTCTTAGAAGAGATGAAAAACTCTATTAAAATAACAATTTATATTTTAATTAAAAATTGTGAGAATATGATTTTATTTCAGAATCATTAAAAAATATTCTCAAAATATTAAGAAACATATTTTTTTATAAAATAACCATAGAAACATTTACTTTTATATTGAATAAAATATATATTCAATATATCACATTCTGGTGGTAAACCTTAAAACAATGAATCCTTTTACATATTTAGTAAAGCTTACTAAAGAATATTTTTTAGAAAACATTGACAAAAATTATATTTAATGAATTGTTAATAAATAAATACCTTTTATAAATGATTTTAAATAATAATTTTATTTTACAAATTAATAATCATGAAAAAATGTAATTATTATTGTTAAAAAAGAAATTTTTTATCATCTAATGATGAAATTACATTGTAATCTCTTAAAAAATATAATTCATTGTTTTAAGTTCCAAATAGATAAAAATGAGTGGAATACAAGAAACCCATATAAATAACATGATTATAAAAATTTATCTATTTTTATTTTAAAAAAGGAATATAATTCCCCAAAATAAGAATCATGTATAATCAATTTCGATTCAAAATGAGATTATAACAAAAGTCCCTAACTCATGCCCCAAAATTATTTGGGTATGCAACTATAATCATATAATATAAATTTAACATATATCTAAAAATATACTAGAACTATATTCATACTTATTCCTATCATTTATAATTCAAATCTATATTCATGTTGTTGATTTATTAAAAAATATTTATTAAAATAAACATTTTGTGGGTAAATGATTGGTTTTCCATGCATGTTATGGTTCGACTATTTGGATCCATTATCCTTATTTATGGTTTCATTTTATATAAAAAATTTAATAATTTAAAAACAATAATATTTTATTATTAAATTTAATTTTAAAACAATTAATATATGTTGGTTTTGAAAATTGAGTTATATCACATCGTGATGATGGTAGTCCATTCACATGTAGATGTAGTGTTTTTCTTTTACAAGGTATTGGAATAAAATAATTTAAATATATTTATATCATCATAGGATTAACATAATATAAAAGATTTCATATATACTCATTATATATATCCATATTTCAAACGATGTATTTCAAATGTTAAAAAATAATAACATCGCATTGTGGATGTGATAGTCCATATATTTGCACGAATGACACTATCATTCCTCACAGGAAGAAAGGGAGGTAGATAATGTATTTACCTTTAGTATAGAGACATTTATATATTGTAATGATATTTATTACATCATTTTAAAATGGATATTTAATATTTTGATAGGTTATATGATTAAATAAGATCAAAATATTCATAGAATACAATTAAAACATCATTGAAAAAACTCTTTTGGATATCTTCTGAAAGACCCTTGTTTCGGTATTTAATGAAGAAAAACTCAACAAACTAAATGTCTAGATAAGAGGGGAAGTTATTTCGGAATATTTAGGCCATCAAATGTTTATCACATAAATATGAAGAATATATTATTGCTGGTTCAATTTTAAAAGTTTGGTGGGATGAAAGCATGGAAAAAATAAAAATATTAATATATAATTACATTATATTCATGTTATAGTAGAAAAATGAGAAACATTAATCATATATATTAAAATATATTTGTTTAAAATTTATTATCCAATCAAATTTATATAATTTTATTCAATATGTTAGAAATTATCTACTATTTTTACCATCTCCTTAATCCTGATTAGCCATAACCGATGTATCATATTTTTAAAATAGTTACTATTCATCATGACCACAAATAAAGGAAGAATAATTAAAAACAATTATGTTATGATTAAAAATATGTAAATTAATTTATCAAATTAAATATCAACATTTTAAAAAACAAAATTTTTAATTAATGATGCCAATTTCAATTAAAGTGAATTCATAAAAAAAATTAAGTAGAAAACAAAATTTATTATCATTACATTCCAATTAAACTGCCTTAAATTAACAATAAACAGTTTTAAATAATATAATATATAAATTATTCAGTATAATTATGAATCTATATTATTAATATAATTTATTATGACAAAATCACGTTTAAGTCATGATATATTTCTTTCATAAGAACACCTCTTTTATCAATAAAATGCATCTATTTTTTATTTATAATAAATTTATAATGAATGAATTTATTGTCACCATATTTTTTAAAATTAATTTTCAAATTTTTATATTCTAAAATTATTTATATATATAAATAAATAATCAAAAAATATACTACGAAACTAAATGTTTCAAAACATTTATTGAGGATAAATAGTACTTGAAATGTTAAATAAAAATTATTTTTATAATTACATTAAATCTTAATTCTATATAACATGAATCAATTTTATATTTACAAGAATAATTGAAATAAATCATGTGTTCAGTTCACCACAAGTTATCAAACTCATTTATTTATTAATTGAAATATTTTCAAAATATATAAACAGGTGACAATAATTATATTGTTTATAATAATATAATTATTTTAATATGCATTTTGGTGGTATTTACTATTATTATTAGTGAATAAATGGAATATCAAAAATTAAATATCCTATAATTCTTGATGAATTCAATGGTTGACATATATAGAGAGTTATGCATGAGTTTCCTTTTATACTTGTTAAAAATAACATAATTCATCGTAAACAATTGAGTAGTAAAATACTGGAAATCCCAATAATGGTGTTCTCCATGCTAAGAACATTATAATTTTATAATATATGTATCTATTCATTTCCTAAAAATTATTTAATTCAATATATATTGATAGTAATAATTATTATAATTGATTCTTTAATCATTTATTTATTGGGAAAGAGATTCTAATCAACACATAAAAAAAATATTGTCTATATATCATTTCTGATGAGAAATATATATTAAATATACAACAACTAAAATAAAAATAATTATCTCATTAAAAAAAATTATAAATAAAAAAATTTTACATTTTTAAAGTTACCAAAATATTTGATTTTTCAAATCATAAGATGTTATTTAGTATCTAAATATAAAATTGAAACACACATAACATTGAAACATAAATTCAGAAAAATCTACATATTTTATATAGATTTAATTTAAATAATTTTAATCATAGAATCTTATTTTTAATTTTTTTCTGATTTAAATTATATTTAAAAAAACACTTTTTTAATTAAATTTATGATTACAAAATATCAATGACATTGAGGACAAGGTCTATTGAAATTCAATACAATGAATTTATATATTAAACAATTTAACTATGTTAAAATTATATGTAAACAATCTATAATCAGTATTTGTTTTCTTGTAAAAAATTATCCCTCACCCCAAGTTTTCCCCATTTATACTATTAAACTATCATTGAATCATGTTTATTTTTAATAGATACAATATTTGATCTAATTACGTATATATATTAAGATTAAAAATTCATCACGACCTATCAATATGAAGTATTTACAATTTATATGAATAATAATTCAACATCATTAGGCATATGAAAAATTTATCTCTATTGATATTAATGTTCTCTAAATGAACTTTTAGGATCTTCTGTAAAAACTTTCAATTTGGTTTACACAACCTATCAAGGAAACATATCTCATTTCCTCTAATGAACCATTCATTATTTTTGGTTTCAAACACACCAATATTTTAAATTCCTCCCACTCACCCATCAAATAACTTAATTCATCTCGTGGAAAATACCATGATTGATTAGAAACATTCAACATTTAAAAAGATTATAGAAATAATAACTTATAATATTTTTTTGGATAACCAATAAAATTTAATTTATCTGATATAGGTAAATGTTTTAGAGTAAAAACAATATATATAATTCATTACAACCACAATTACTCTATATATATTATTTGTAATGAATTTGTGTCCATATGTCATATGGTTTCTTTTTTATCATCCATATATAGAATGTTTTTAATTTTAAAATATGACCCTTCTAGAGTTTATCACTAAAATAATATAAGATTAACCCATTTATTCATTATCAATCAATGCATTACCATTATTTTAATATATTTCTTCTCAAAGAAACCATTGTAACCTTGTGATTTTGGAAGTTTCACTTGTAAAAAGGTTTCATAATCTCTCATATGATCCTACTATTTCTAACATAAGTATTCTCCACCCCGGTATGAGTACAAAATAATAATATTTTATTTTATAAGTTTATTTTAATTTCCATAAACCATTAAAAGATTTTAAACATATTCATAATCATATTCATTGAAATATACTCACTAATGTCAATATCTATGTTTTAAAATATCTTATATACATCACTATATTAAGTACACAGTTCTCTGTATACATGAATATATAAAAATGATCTAATATTCCATTATCACTCAAACCATTTCAATTAAAATGGTCCATTAATAAGATTCCTTTTTTTAAAACACTCATATATAATGTCTAAAATTATATATCAATTTGGAGTCTTTATATATGTTTCTACATTATATTTTTATTGATGGAATGCCAAAATTATGTTCGAAATATGTCAAACATGAACTTCTTTTCATGAATGTAATATAATGTGTTATACATATCAAGATTGTATAAACAATTAAACATATTCATATTTTTATAAAAATATTTAATTTATTTTCATTGAGTAATTTTTGATCATAATATTGATAAAATTTTCTATATTATTGAAATATTATAACACATATATATATATATTTTTTATTTGTATGAAAAATATAGTAGCAATTATCCAATTGTAGAACCCTTACTAAAATGAAATAAATCATAATTTCTTATTATTTAGGTGGTAACTCATTCCTAATTTTCAACACATTGATCTTGTTATCCATTAACAATTTCTATTCTAATTTGAGTCTATGGACATCATTAAAAAAATTTAAAGAACACACATATTATAATCTTTTTGACTCACAATTTGATTAATTTTTTATTAAAAGAACCACATCAATATAATAAGAAATTTTCATCTAGATAAATGTTATCCAGAATATATATAAATATTTTAAACTATAGTTAAAACATAAAAAAAAATATCAAAATTCTATTTGCGATGAATGAATCAATCAAAAAAAATATTGATCTTATAAAGAGTATCACTTTTTATCATTATTTCAATATGATCATTAAATGAATATACTCATAATAAATTGATAACTACAATCAAAATATATAGTAGATTTTCAGAATATATATATTTTTGTTATATAACTGTGATATGTTTCAAATATAGTCAACGACTATCTATATTATAAAATCATTTCTATCATGTCACATATGACTCTTATATTGGTTGATGGAAAAAATTCCCAAATTTATCATTTGATTAAACCAAACTCAATTTATGTTAGAGTATATTGGTATGCTTCACATAGTTAAAAGTAACCCTAAACTAGTATATAATATACCAAATCAAAAATAAGGGTTAAATATAATCTTTTATTGATATTAAATACAATTCAAGGGATCTTAATGGTTATGTTCACCCATACTAATATATCAGGTTCATGAAAAATATACTATAAATAACTAAAATCACTATTAGTATTTAAATGAATTTTTAATGGTCTCCATATTTCAATATTTATCTTATGTGTAAATAAATATTTTTTCATAATATTCATTATATCTCATATAATCCATGTATAGAAATTAGATCTTTTATTGATATTGTTTATAATATAACTTCTATAACCATTTCATATTTTCCAAACAAATTAAACGATAATAGTTTATACAAATCATGATATATGTTACGTAACACTACTAAAGAAAAAATATATTTATAAATATCCAAATATGTCATATTCCTAAAATATATGGAATCATAAAAATACATACATACAATATATTTTATTGTGTGACATTTAACCAATTTCCAATATTATATACATATATTAATTGCACAGTCTAGTAAAAAGTCTTTTATATAGTCCCACAATCCATTAATCAATATTCAATTGTGCCCTCAATCCCTGTAAATCAATGAATCCTCATTTGTAAAAAATGTAATCAATTATTATTCATAAAATAAAAAATAAAATATATATTAAATGAATTGGATAATAAAAATAAATCATCATGTCATACCTTAAATGCTATTTTAATTTTCATGTCATAAAATACAATTAATAATGTAAATTATTAAATTAATTTTTAAATTAAAAATTATATTAAAATTTTTATGCATAAGAATGAATTATATGGTTCAAAATTAATTTATTTATACAAATATTTAAGATGAAATTTTATAACCTTAGTTGATTATAATGATTAAAACAACCATTTATAATACTAATGACATGAAAATTCAACGTAATCCCTTGAGAAAATATATATTCTATTAATTTTAAATAAAATGATAACTAATAAAAATAATATTTATATTATGTATAATACATTCGAGATATTTAATTAATAATGGTTTTTTCCATGAAACAAATATTATATTAAATTACTCATTTTTTATTTAGAATTTACAAATAAGACTACACTATAATCAAAATTAAAAGTCATTTTTATGTAAATTAAATTTCATGAACCAAAATATATAATTATTTTACACATTATATCAATTTTTAATTAAAATTTGAGATCTATGTTCCATGTGAATTTTATTTAAAACTAGAAAGTTAAAATACAGATTTATGGTGTTATATATTTTGATAATGGAAACCATGGATTTTTTTAAAAGCATGTCAGTTTTTAAATTTCTTTAATTTTTGTATTTTCATTTAATTAATTCATTGAAACAACACACTATGATAACCATAATGGGTTTTATGGAATATATAATACTACATGGATTGAATGAAATTAAAAAACACGTCTAAATTGTATCCCAAGGGAATTAGTGATAAAATGAATTGAATACCTAAAATACAACTCATACCATGTTTACATGGGTGAATTCAATAAAATATTGAGTGTGATTGATATATCATCATAACAATAAGTAGCATCATACCGTCAATGGTATCAAAATGTCATTGGACGTTTGGAACACTTTTCTAGGACCAATTCTTTACTACTACTGAACTAGAAAATCACCTCTATAGGAAAATGAATAATATAGAATTTCATAGAGATTTATATATTTATAATAGTATCCCTAATATCTAAAAAAATAATATTTACTCAATTATACATATCTGCATCATTAAATAAGTTTTATTTGTATACTTGAATCATTATGTACAATATAAAATGAAATTCATTTCTCTCCACTATTATAGAATTTAAAATTGAATTTATCTATATAATGTAATTGTTATAATTTTATAATAATTAATAAACCATTTACACATTATCACAATATTTTTCATATGATAATGAAACCATGATAATAAACATTGAAATATTTATTGAATTTCATCATTTTGTGTTCATTATAGACACCATGATGAAAACACTAACCATGAAAAAACACATATAAAAATGTGTATACTCTCACTATTTCATGGATTAAAATTTAGTTCTGATTTCTAATTATATGAATGTATATATACATCAAACTTAAAGTGAATTACATGATACTACTTCCTACCTTCATAAAATTTAATTTGTTTTCATAGTGGAATATCAATAGAAAATGATGATAACGTCCCTTTTTCAAAGATCATAGATATATGAACAGCTTAAAAACAATGAATTTTTCCATTAATGAACCTTCGTACACAAATATTCCTTACACAACATGCTTAATCATCATAAACTAAAGTATACTATATGATTCATTGTACCATACATAATTAGTAATCTTCCTAAAGCATACTATTCACTTGAGTGTAGTTAGTGAGGGATTAAGGTCCATGTATTGAAAAATGAAGGAATCCAGTATCCATAGACCTACCCTTTCCCCTAATGGAAATTATGGTTTATGTTTACATTTTTTATACCAACCAGATATAATCAAAATACATTCCTACACAAATATCATCATATCACATATGAAAATAATTAGATACCATGATACAATAAATTTATTCCAATATAAATCCTTCTATATTGGTAACAATATTATATTTTACCCACCCCCTCAATAATTTTCTTCATGTTGAAAACTAATGTTATGGTAATATTACTCAATATGGGAGGCATTAAATCAATAATATAAAAATAAAAATAAATTAAATTCGTATACTAAAGAGTGTTCTTTGGAATAATGAAAATATATTTGACTATGAAAATTTCATTGATAGGGATGACATAGTGATAATGATGGGCATTTGTCGATAGGATCCCAATTTTTAGAAGGTGGGTAGCCTCCTCCACCACAGATAGTGGTGTCAACTCCTTGGTATAAATGGGATGATGAGATGTTTATTCCTCCTTCAATGGATTCCTCTTTGGTGCTTTTATTCTTGTTAGGGTATCCCTTATAGATATGTGACGTGTTCCTGAAACTCATACCCGAATCCTTCTCATTGTGGATGATAATTAATTACACTATTTTTTTCCTGAAGGAAATCAGCCATTTATAAACGTATATAGTAGCGCGCACATGTATGGGAATCTCTAGACATTGGGGTGTTGTGAAACTATATGTTACCCCACCTTGAGGGAATATCATTCATGGCCTCTCAGGTGCAAAAAAAAGGCATCTCATGTCCATCATGAGGTATCTAATAGTGGAACCGTGTATCATCTATTGGTTTTTACTCAAGAATGCCATTCTTTCATGAGGTAGTAGATTCCATGGGTTCATATCTTCATTTTATTTCACTTTAGACATGCCATGTTTTTCCTGAGGAATGTGTTGGGGTGACAATTTTAACATCTTCTGGAGAAGGATTAGAACTTCTTGTTGAGATTTACTAGGGAATATATTTGAAATTCAGTGCATATGGGGTTAATTGATCAGAACACCTCAAGAAGGCAAATAAATGAGGTCCACCCCTAAGAGGTTAGTACCATGGATTACTAATGGTCGATATTTAAAACTGATAGCCAACATACATACACATTTTAGATGAAAGGGATCAATAGTCACATAGTTTGACGCATTATTCTAAGGTCATCAGATAGGACCAACCCAAGAAGTCTAACATCATTTGGTAAAGGTGATCACCCCGTAAAAAGAGTTTCAATGAGGGATGGTGTAGGGAATATGCATGTGTGATTACCTTCGCAAGGGAATTTATCAAGTATAGATTTTAAATGTGGCATATTTATTGAGCTTCCAAAGGGACTTGGAAGATATTTAGTCACCCATATATGGAGTATGATCCTATCAGGATGTGACCAAGAGAACATTGGGGTGATTGTGGATGTTTTTCTAGTCCTCAGAGAGCCATCCAACATATCCCAGTTAGTTGGGAATCAAATACCACAGAGTTCGGAAAGGGATGAGTCTTAATCCAAAGGATGAGGCCCATATAAATATTAGACTGGGTCTTATATGTTGGACTATCCCATGAACTTCTAGGTGGAATGATAAAATGATTGGGGCTTATGCATGGGAGTAGCTTATGCATTTTTGGAGCCGTGACGATGTATATGGGTTTTATGACTAAATTATACCAAGGAGATGCTATGGGGTGTCAATGATGTGAATGAGGATTTCACGTAAAAGGTGATAGGGTGCCTCTATGGAAAGAAAGGATGAAATCTAGGCTTTTGAATGGAAGCTTCCTATGTTCATCTATGTACTAATCATGATTTGAATGTGTCTTATTTATTGAATTTTTCTGGGTGCCTCTTTGTAGCAGAAATGATGTGAATGAAGTATATTATTGGAATCTACTAGAGATCCTCTATGAATAAGCAATGATTAGAATGAGGATTACACAAAGAAGAATTTGGGGTTCAGATATAGATAGACAATTATTTGAATGGGTATTACTTGTAAAAGCTTGTTGGGTGATGCTATAGAGCAGCAATGTTGTGAATGGGGTTTATTGATGGATGTTTCCTGAGTTGCTCTATAGAGAGGAAATGATATGGTTAATGCTTTTTCATGGGAGCATACTAGGTTCATTTTTCATGATTTTATCCTGATGTTATATCTTATGAATTATGTATAAGGAAGGTCATGCTAATCAGATGACGCGTCCTATTTTTTTATAATAGAGTAGTCTATATTTTAATATAATATAGGGAATGTTGAATTTGATATCTAGATCATCGGATAAGTCATCTTTTTCATGACACATATGACATCATATTATTGAATGATAGTTTATGATGTAGTTTAAATTCATGTATTGGGGACTATTGAATGTCATGTCACGATCATGGCATTAGAAATGTTGTGCATAACACATAAGGCATCCTATTTGTGATTGAACGTGTATTCTAAAATATAAAGTCTTGTAGTGAGGGATATTTCATTAAATCACATGGTCATATAACAATGTATCTTATGCATCAGATAAGGCATCCAATTCCTGAATGATTTGGTATAATACAGTTTACGTTCAATCAACAAGGACTATAGAATGTTGCCTCGTGATAATTTAATTAGAAATTTTATTATAGGCATAAAGCATCACATTATGTAATAATATGGTACAATAATATTTAATGTCATGTTGTGTGTATTTGTTGATTTTCATCTCGTGACCATAGAAAGAATAATGTTAAGATTCACATAAGTTATCTTATTCATGGATGATATACTATGCTACAGTTTAGAGTCATGTACTGCAGACTACTAGGTTGAAGAAACCATGAAATGGTTAGTGTGGAAATTATATTAATGCGGTCCATTCTCCTTCATCCTAGAAAAGGAAATAGATGATGAGGGTTTAGGAGTTTTTTTAGAAATGGATTGAAAAAATGTTCTTGGGGAATCAATGATGAGAATCTCAACTCACAACCATGGAAAGAGAACACGTGGAGTAGGTTGGCCCATCGTGTTTGACGAAATATGTTTGTTTTTAAAGAATTATGGTATTATAGGGTGCGAGTCAGGTACTCACAAAGGATCAGGCCAAAATTTCATTGACCCATCCCAAAATGTTCGATATGTGTCTCCCAGTTTTACATGGGGTTGAGTGATGATTTTCAAGGGAATAGTGAATAGGACCAAGACCATAACCTAGAACTAATCCACATTAAGGGAGAGGGGATAAGAGATCACATTTTGGACCAACAAGGGAAAATGTAGGATCGTCGTGAAAGATAGGTCTTCTTGATGGATGGTAGTTCAAATATATAATATTCTTGAGATGGATGGGGATTTGAGGAGCTTAGGGTCTCATAAAAGATGTATTGATTCTTAGAGAGTGTTCTTCGAGAAGGGTTAATTATTCACAGATCATCAAGTCCCATAGAGGTCCTTATTCCTTTGGGAAGGGTGTAGGACTTCATCAATGCCATATACACATTAAAAGAGGCTCTCAATGTTGAAATAGATGAGGTATCTCTATATCTAGGGGACCTAAGGATTTGTATCTCATGAAGCCCAAAATCTTGTAAAATTGAGAGTTTGATTCCCTAATCAGGCCACATACCCTCTCCCTTGAATAACGGTACGAGGGGTGTGTTTATAAGAATGTATTTTCACGAATATGGGAATAATTTCCCCAGGGAACATGGGGGAATATTGAATGGGTGAAGATCAATTAGACTTGAGAATGACATTGTCAATCCCCCATGTGATTTCAAATCATTTTTAGACTCTTAAGGGACACCATCAATCCTTTGTGTGGCCGCGAAGGGTATGTCTGGGAATGGATCCTCTGTGAAGTGGACCTCTATTAATGGAATTTCATGAATTGAATTAATAAACGTACCTTGAAAATTGGATTTGTGAGTGGGATTCATGAATGGGCTCCACCAATGGACTTCGCGAACTATTTTTGCATCCAGACATGAAATGGACACAACTTCTTCTCCGCAACTCCGTATAGGTTTTATGATTAATATAATTGAAGAATGGAAAATGAGCTACTCTCCTAGATAAGTATTGGAGGAATTAGGTGCATTCTTTTCACACATTTTTCTAGTTCCAATAAAATAATTGTCCCATAATTATGTAGAATTTATGAATATAAATCATCATCAAATATCTATAGTGAAAAAATTTATAGAATATTATAAAATACCCATAAATAAATAAATATATATATATATTGATATCTCAAAACCCTTTAAAATGGAACTAACAAACTAACATCTATCTCTAACACAATTCATCGTGATTCCAAAATTAGAAACCACCACTGATCTACTCTAATAATACTAGATATAACAGTGTGTAGGAGAAGATAAATAAACTCATAGGACACTCCTATAAGGACTGAACAATGTTGTTATTGATCTAAATGTATAAAATATAAAAAATGTTAACATTACAGAAATAATATCATCTCACCAAACTACCTTCCCTACAAAACAATTAACAATCTCATTCGATAAGTACTCACATATACTATATATTATTCACATAAGTAAAAATTCACATCTCACTATGAATAACACTTTAGAAATATATTACTAATATATAAATATATGATGAAATTTCCCACAAAAAAAAGAAATATTCCAATATATACCGTCAATATTAACGTATTCATTAGTAGTCCAAACACAATAAATAAAATACGATATCATTTTTTGTCCTCCTCCCATTGACCGCGTCAATCATTGATATGTATAATAAAGAGAAATAACCTCATATATTAGTAGTATAATTTCTGTTATGGAAATTTTTACTAGTACAACATGTAAAAAATAAGGAGGGGACTCAACATACCAGTTGAAAATCCCATGATCTTCCTCAGTAAATATTTGTTGGGTTATACATGAGAGAACATACATTAGGTGGTTTTTTCATAGAAATCAGTACTCCCATCAAATGAAATGAACATAATTACAAGTAAACCCTCAAATTTTTTATTTCATATTAAATATTACACATTAGTGCAACATTGATGTTCTTAATGTATATTACACTAGAATAATTAATTTTTAATAAGTAAAATTCATATTGTATTATTAGACCCTTGAAGTTACATCCATTAAAATATAGTGTGTAACTTTAATATTAAAAATTGGAACAAGGGTAATCCTCCTATGGTATAGTGAAACATTGGTTTTTACTCCCATTGACATAACATATGGTGCTACCACATTTGGAATTGAATATTTATCTTTAGAACCCATTAGTCTATGGATAAAAATATATGTTAGTAATGGTATATGATCTCCCATTTTAATAAATTATACTCCATGTAGCAATAAAATCATGGGAGTCTTAATTAATGTAGTGTTTTCTAAGCATAACAATCATTAAATGTACCTCATTCGCACAATTATTTTATTAAATGTTATATTCACTTATCTAAAAAAATTACCAATATATTTTGTCATCCTTGTGGACTTCCATTGAATCACCTGATAGTGACTGGGGAGACCCACCCAGTTCAGATACTAAAATGGAATCTCCTCAATCAGGCTCAACCTCAGATTTCAGTTCGCCACTGGTCATTTTGAACCCCATTTTTGATGTGATCTAGGAATAGGAGGACCCTTATATGGAGGCTCCAGTTTTTACTCCATAAGAATGATGTGTGTTTGATGTACATAAATAAATGTTTAAGGATCCATATTCTATTATATCCAAATTCATATTTACATGTGGCCCTAAACTAGAAGAGGCCATCTCCAATGATATCATTTATAATTTGGAATTCACATGGAAAAGTATCATGGATAACAAATAATTTTGTCTTATAATAATTTTTGAATAATAAAGCTTACATGGTGGATATTATAGAATGAAAATTACAATCATCTACAATTATATGCATTGATTCAATATTTGGCCTCCAGGGTTTTCTACATAGTGGTCAGGTAAACCAATAAGTTTGGGTTTTTTATAATAATAATATCTATATCATATTGTTGTGTGCATCTAATCAACATTCCTGAATGATGATGTAAGAGGGAAGTCAGTAATGCCTTTTCATATTTTCCTATGCCAAATTATATGAAATGGAAAGTGTATCCTTTTGGAAGGAGATAGATGGCATTGATTGGAGGACCTAAGTGTAGTTTGTCGGTGGAGACATTAATGTTATTCATGATGAATTTGGGAAGAATGGTGGATGGGTCGTTTCTAGAAGTGATCAATATACTTTTGGTTTCTGAACTAATCATAATAGACTCGTGGAATTGGGTTTTATAGGAAACCAATAAATGTGGTGTATCAAAAATGGGTATTCATTTTACCTTGTGTTTATCAGATCAATGCTTTAGGAATATTTATGAAACATCTTCCTTTCTGAATGAAATAGTGGATCATTTGGTGAGTTTAATTATAATCCATGCACACCACTTCGTTTAACTGGATCAAGGATAAATGAATAATTAATGATTATATTAATATTTTAAATGGATATTTGATTAATGATTTCATGTTTTAGTTATAGAGTCTTGGATGAAACCCCTCAGGGATGATAGATGGGGGAATTCACCACATGCTTTAGAGGTTCAAAGGTGACATACAGAATTGGTTCAAAAACAAACATAATGAATTGATTAATCTAAAGGGGTTTAATGATGAAATTTATCTATTCGGGATGGGATTAGAAGATATATGGGTGAATGAAAATTTACCCTTATTGGTTGAAAATAAAAAATAGTTTCCTAAGGCTCTTCTAAAACAAGAGTTAACAGCTAGAGAAAGGTCCAGAGTGACTGGGATAAGGGAAGGGGACATATATGGCCTTATTTGAGACCTACATCAAGGAATGAAGATATATAAATGCACCTAAGATATATCTCAATTATTGTATGTTCATGAAGGATATTAAAATCCTCATATGTGTGGTTAAGGAATATTATTAAAATCTTCTGGCTGATCCGAACCCCACCTTGTCAAGAGGATATAAAAAAACAATTTATTACAATATAAATTGGGTGGTATCCAATGATATTAATATTTCCATCAATTTTATACTGGTGGAATCAAAGGTATGGGAGGAAGTGTAGTCTCTTAATGCAGAAAGTTATCCTAGATTAGATGGATTTTCGGGATCCTTTTATGTAAAATTCTGTGAACTGGTGAAAGAGGAGAAGGTTCAATCCATTCCCAACTAAATTTTAGGTGAGTATTTTTCGTGGGATTTATGAACTACGATGTCGATACTCATTCCCATATTTAAAGAACAATCCTCACTCTATCATTATCTTCCAATCAACATGTGTAAATTTCAATACAAGGTTCTAGCTATCATTATAAACTAGATAATTATGGGGAATCGTTCCCAATGTGTCTCAGAGTCCCAAAATAGGTATATCAAAGGATAATCTACATATTTTTCCATATACATGTTTCTGGAAGTGGTTGGGGATATAAAAAAATCACCTGAATACAACACGGTGATCAAGGTATTATACAAAACCCTACAATAAAATAGAGTGGAGCTTCATTACCAAAGTGTTGAAGATCATGAGTATCTTTAGTGGGTTGGAAAATATTATTTTTTATAGATTTTAGATCACCATTTATGGAGATATCCATAATGGAAAAAATTTAGGATTTATTAAAAAATCTTAGGTATCATGGCATATAGACCCCCTTTCTCCTAGCCATTTTAGCTTAGTTCAAGATGTATTAAGCAGATTTTTAGTGGGAATTATGCACAATACAAAACTTCAGCAATACTGTGGTAGAGGTAACTCATTTGGAATTGGACATATCATTTTTATCTGATGAAATGGTTTTTTTTGGAATGGGAAGAATATAAACAATGGGTAATTCCAAAAAATAATGGAATCATACTGCAAGTGGAGCAGTGAATTCATTAACTGGGGAAATATGTGTGTGTTCATTTCAGAAATGTGCCCATATATATAGGGATTGATGAATGAGTAAGATATGTATAAGAAAAAAAATAATTTTCGATGGAATATTTGCGATCCCCCACTGCGTCGACAAGGGTTTGGATCCGTCATTTCAATGGGATTGTGGATAAAATCACTTCCTAAATTAGAAATTAGAAACACCAGTTTTTTGGATTTGGGGTACGAATTATGCTTGGGAATTGTTTTTTTCATCCATCCTAATTCAAGTATTGTTTATACTCAATTTTCTAAAAATGGTGATGAATAAAATTGAATTAACGATGAAAGGCTTCATATGGGTTTCTCATTCCATTGATATAATCCACTATGCTTTGTTGGATAAGTTGCTTAGGGGGCGAGGGAGGGTGGTATTAACAAATGGAGTGGAATGGAATAAACGAAAGGAATTCAAGATAGACTTTACTGATATTTTTTGAAAAATAAATCATTGTGGGATATATTAATATCTATGAAAATAATAGTGTTACAGAATCACAATGAATGGATTGTGTTTTACCGCAATATTGTCAATTGGAATGATTCTTTTTTGGGATCAACAATTGGTTCATCAATTTTTCATAACCTATATATCACTTTTGTTGAACAAAACTGATTCAAACCATTTATCCATAACATCTAAGCAAATAACAGTGTTACAGAATCACAATGAAAGGATTGTGCTTTACCGTAATATTTTTAATTGGAATGATAATTTTTTGGGATCAACAATTGGTTCATCAATTTTTCATGACCTATATATCATTTTAGTTTAACAAAACAGATTCAAACTGTTTATCCATAATATCTAAAACCGTTAAAACTAAAAATATTAAATAATTTCACCCAGAATAGGGATCCAAAAAGACTGGTATTCACTAGAATATCATCTGATAAATTACCTACCAATTGTTATCATGGGGTTACTCAGATTCATTATGATCAGAATGGGTGGAACGAAGCCACATTTTGCAATGAAATGTAGATGAATTATAATTTTTTTTGCATGGAATCTATAGAAAAGTTCCATTTCATTTGACAAGAAGGTTATTCAAAGGGGTATCGAGATGGTCACAAATTTCTTAGGTTGTAGGGTCCCCAAGAAGGAATATTCTAACCATATATTTTTGGAGGTGATTGTGTTGAACCAATATAGCGTATCCTAGGGGAAGACGTCAAATCGGGTTATGGAGAAACCGACCTGACTAATTTTCATAATGTTTATTATAAAATTGAAAAAAAATAAATATAATGGAAGGAGAGGGTGATAATGCTCAGGTTAGGGTGTTGGAATAGTTGGAATGTGAGGATCCATATCCTTCATGAAGGTAGGATGAGTTTGTGTATATGAATGGTGTCCAAAACTGACATTATTATGGTTGATCTTGTTACTCTTTCTAAAATATGGGAGACCACTCCATCATTTGGAAATATAATTATTTGTTTTATGTCATCAACCACATATACGAATTCTAGTGGGAAGGAGAGATGGGTGAAAAGGTATATGTAATTTAGTGGTTTAAAACGCACCATTGATGGGACTTGTCTATAAAGGATCATGTAAAGCAGAGGTGTGGTTTGCAAGCATTAGAGAGAGGACCTTTTGGATTTAATCATTTGTTTTTGGCAGGGGACTCCGTTATGGAAGAGGGTTGTGTAATACTGAAAGGTATTGAATTATGCCAATTTCACCACATCATGATACACAAATTGGGAACAAAATAAATTATTTTTCATGATTCAATATTAGGGAGGATTAATGTTCCTTGTACAAGTACACACATCATTAGAAAATGAATGAGGCTTTTGGACTCATGATTGATCATTAGGAATTCTTGTAATGAGGGGAACAAGGTTACAAATTTCATTATTTTGAGGACTAAAAATGGATATCATATTTTTATATTTCTCAGGTTTGGTTCCCTCCCACAAGATTTTAGTAGTTTGACTAGGTTTGAATCTCTTAGTCTCAATTACCTTAGACCACCATACCATTGTTCTGTTGTAGGTGATTCACAACCAAATATAAAAAATTCTAATGTTTTATGTATATTTATTTTATGATTTTTTGTTTTTTTATGTTTGTGGAGATAGATCAAGATTAAAACATATGGACTTGGGATCTGTAATCAAATATTTCAATGGAGGAAATTTCATACTACGATCCACTATAGAGCCTAATTGAATTTGGGTGTACATGAAAAGGGTAAGAGATAACTACCACTCCCATCAAACGACTTATGGCGGTCCACTAGAGTTCTAGAGTTGTTCGGAAGAATTTTTTTTTCAAGGTGTTTAAGGAAATTTTCTATCAAAAATTCTCTTTTAATACACTCAGTTGAAAAATTATTCCAATATATAGTGGGTTTCACCCCAATTAATTTTACGATTTATTTAGAAAATTATCCATTGTTATATTCTTTTATAAATTTATTTTATTTTTTATCCACTAAGAGGTAATGATATATATTCAACTTTGTTTATTTTTTGTATTGAGTTGTACTCCACTTTTAATTAGGAAGTTAAACAACATAAGGTTATGTTAAAATAGGATATTAAATTCGTGAGAATCTATAACATGAGAAAAATGGTCCTAATATTTTCCTTATAATTTATATGAATTTCATGTGTTTTTTGTTTTTTAGGTTGTCATGTTATGAATAAATTATGTTTTTTTACAAAAATATGGTTTCTATGAATTTTTATTTAATTAAGAAAATGTTATGATGAAAATGTTCCTTTCAGTTATGATTTAATCTAATAGTATTAAATGACCATCCTCATCATTGGAAAGTGACTTTAAACATGGAATCATAACCCACGATTTGTTAATGTTGATATATTTTTAATTAGTACTCCTATTTATGTTCCACTTTATATTAATGAATTATGAGAGGTTTATATGTGAATGAGAACCAAATCAGGTTATCCTAGTGAAAATAGTCATTTTTAGAAACATTTTGGCCTTTATTATTTATGGTATGGGGATCAGACTATTACTGATATAATGGTATATTTCTATGTATGTCAAACCAAATATCTAGGAATGATAAATAATGGTTGTTTGTGAGGTAAAAATGTTATAAATTAGGGGTTTATTGAATATTATTCCTATTAATGAATATCTATTAGAAATGGTATTAGATTTTATTAAAATTTAATATAAACATATAAATTATGTGGCATGCTATTCATATCCATTACATTTCATGATAATTTATTTGGATATTATGTCAATCTAGTAGGATTTATTATCACCGTTGGATTATAGCCTACAAATTCAACTTCTGGATTATAGGTTTGGATATTTTTAGATTTTATTATAGAATTGCATGATGAGATATATGTAATTTCAATTGATTAATGGGGAACCTATGGTAATGTTATTTTATTTAAAATTATAGCAATATGATGAACCCTGTTTTTGAAAAAATGTATAATTCCATGAGAATATTAATTTTTCAATTTGTTGAATGGTTTTTTCATTGAACTATGTTTAAAAACATAATTAAGAGAGTATGAACACATGAAATTGGTTTTTAGTATTAGGAATATCTCTAGGGGTTCCTTGTGTGATATATTGAGTTTCAAGAGAAACAGGGCACATATTTTTTCTAAAACTGTTTGTCCCATCAGTGAAAAAGTGTGGGTTATAGTAGTTGGGTAGAGTAGATCACATGGCCTATTGTGGTTTTTTTCAGAAAGCCATGTATGTTGTGCTCATGATTAGTTCCATATATGCAGTATGTTGGTAATATTCATTGCACAATTGGTGCACTATCAGGGAAAAACCCTATGAGGAAACTATATGAGGTGGCTTCCAAAGTATCTTGATCTACATAGTTAGTGCATCATTTGGTCAACCCTATAATGAAACCATCAAACCTAGATTTAAGGGTAAATTTACCCTTTCATCTTCATGTGTTTCAAAACCAATTTTATGTTTTCTTTCTTCTTCCTCCAGTTATACGAGCCTCATCACATGCATTTTGGGTTTATCCGCTACCCTCCAACAGGATTTGATAGATCTACTTCACTTGATGTCCAAATATAACATCATTGATCTATATAGATATAAATTGGTGAGCTGTCAAATTCTCTTACTTTAATTATAAGACTCACTTCTGATTAACTGCACTATTTTGGTGCATTTTCATTACCCTATTTTTCTACGAAGATATGTTTTTCATCCATTTCTTCTAAACTAGGGAAAATTAAATACTAATTGTGGGTGGGTTGAGAATTATATGTTTGATTTAGGTGGTCTATAGTTCTTTCTAAATGATTTAGTGGAATTTTAAATGTCTCTATGGTGCTTTGCATAGGCCTTTTCATGTGTCACCAATATATATATATATAATCTATTTGATTTTTCATATTCACCTTGTTATACACTCATCAATCATTTATTAGATGTTTGAGAATTTCAACCTCGATCAAGGACACTCCCTAGGTTTCTCAAACAACTTTTTTCATTCACATTTAAATGATTAAACGTTTGGATTTCCTTCTATACATTCTACTTGGATTATTAGTTCAGTATCCCCATGTATGGAATTAAAAAAATTGATAATGGAACCACATATGTGCCATGAAATTCCTTATAACTATATTTTCAAATTTACTGGATTTAAACGATTACTCCATGATGAATTGAAATTTAATTTTTCAATATTATTAATGAATTACATTTTAAATCACATCATGATTTATAATAAAACCACTAAAATAAGGTTCATTGTCTTCTTAGGTAAAAAGTAATTATTTTTTTCTAATCCATTATTTTTGAATTTATTTTGAGTTTTCTAAAACCATCATATTAGTGATTGTTAAGTTCCATTCTAGTACATGGGATCTTATATTATTCTCAAATAATTATTACCTACTTATATGTAATTTTTTATTTAACCAAATCACTACCTATGTTCTAGGCCTGACATATTAAATGAGTTCCTAGGGTTTAATACACAAAATGGAATATATTAAATTGAATGGATTGTGATGATGGAATTACAGCTTGGAATTCTTTAAATGTTAATTTTGTAATGTGTTGAATGAATAAATTGATTAAATTAAATTAAAATATAAAGGCTCAAAATATCACACTGATCACTGTATTCCTTGTACAAACTTTTTTGAATTTTGATTCACTTTTTCATATTGAGATCGTTGTAGTATAATGTATTAGAGGTACACTCCCATGCTTATTTCCGTTATAAATATGAAAATTCTTTGATATGGGATGTGTAATTATGGTAAGGCTTCAGTTGAGAATTGTAGAATCATTTTAACATAAATCTTGAGTTGACCATTACATGTCAAACTAGTTATTCTATTTGAATGGTGGGAATGACGCACCACTTCCATTATAGTTAGTTTTGGAATGAAGGTACAATCACTATACTGAGTATTGATATTATAGAAAAACACACCATATCATGTGATGATAATGTCATCACCAAATTATTATTAGATATGGGGAATGTTTTGTTCTTTCGTGATATTATATGATGATTTATATAGGTTATTGTTGACTGTGTTATTCCCTAATCCAACCAACACCATGTATTATAAGAATATGGCCACTTACATCCATACACAGTTGGTCTATATATATGAATTCAATATATAACTCAACTATATATATTTTATTCATCTATAAATGGATGACGATTAGACATTAAACTCATCTGTGATGCAGAGTAGGTAGAGTTAGCTTGGAATCCTACAAGAACCTAATATGACTGGTATTTATTTATTCATCAATTCTTATTATTCTATTAACATGTAAACTAGCTTACTTTATATACATGTACTGAATTTAATTGTATACATTGTGAGTGGTAACCTAATAGGATTTATATCTCACATGTTTATTAGGTCGCCAATATATTGGGTTACCCTAGTCGATCTCATCTTTAAATAACCATGTTTTATTCTTGTGCCAAGTTACTTGTACTTTGGAGTTAAAAGCAAAAGACTAAATAGCATCTTACCACTCTCATGGAGATCACCCAATGGGTTTGTATTTATTTGATTTATGCATCTACTATATTGTATAATGATTCCTACTATAAGTCTACTATTTCAGTTATATATCAATACCTGGACATGCATGCATTGAGGTACATCTGATTTGTCCATTTTTATTGAGTTTCTATTATTCTTCTACTACTCTGTATTTTTTTATAACTTCTTAAGCTATTATATATATTAATTATTTTATATTATACTATTATTATACTATAACCATTAGTGTATTGTATCCCCACTATCACCTCTTTATACCCATGCTTCTAGTATGCTGCATCTACCATACTGGGAAGGGCACATGAGACCATGTGACCCACCGGTGCAAATATTGATTTAGTGGTTAGTCGGGCCATGATGATACAAAATGGAATAATAGTATTTATATTCCATATTATTAATATTTTTGGGAAGGTCTATTGGAGACTAATAATGTGTCGCTTCTTGGTAAATATTTTTCCGATGAGTGATCAATATATATGGGGAAAAGTAAAAGTGTCTATGGATGGTGTTTGTTAGTGTCATTAAATATTACATTTTACATTTATTTCACCTTGAGTGGGTGGTGTTCATTCTTCATCTTATTCATTTTTGAAATATATATTATTTTCCCCCTAGACTTGTATGTGAAGGATGAATCATTACATGCATAATTATTTGGACATAGAAATTCACATGCCATGCATATTCAATGCCATGTAGTTTCACTTGTTTCTTGACTACTAATTTTGAATGTGTTCCTTGAGTGATTATATTCCAGTTTTCTTGATTAATTATCTTGTATTGAGTATGTGTTGTTCTTCTATAATTATTATCATGCTTCCTTATTTCCATTTCTTATAATGAAATTGTAGTTTTGTTTTAGATATACAAAATTTTTCATGGGATAAATGTACTGGTTGTGATTAAATGAGATCCAAAATTAAATTTCTATGGTGTATGGGTGCCTTATATTTGGGTTAAGGTAACTCTCATTCTTGGTCCACATTTTGATATTTGTGAATATGCCTAGAGACCATTTTGAAAATTTATTATCTTTTAATTATTCCTCTTATTGTATGGAAAGTTTAAGTAATTTATTACCTAGGGTACATGTAATAAAAAAATATTGTTTTTTATAGATTGGTGCTCTTCCATTATCAACCAACTACCACATGTTAGAGTCATGAATAATTAACTTCATGGATAGTGATGAGGGTGGTTAAAAAATGAAAAGGGAGTTAATTTTCAATTGATAAGGTGTGTGGTTGCATTTATAATTTGTAATGACAACCCACGTAATTGAACTAATACCTATCCATATATGGTTATCTAATTTTTAAATTTAATTAATGATGATATAAAATTATGAATTAATCTGCAAATTATTATTGAATAAATGGAGAGAAACTTTTACTACAAAAACCTATAAATCTATTTATTAGGCTCAATGACCTGTATGATTGAATTTATAAATGAAAAACTCGACCAAAATATGCCATTTTGGGTATGTATGTATGATATAACACTTTATGGGTGTCATGAAACATTAATAATTAAGAATATATTATTGGGATTCATTATGATGAACCCATGTTTGAATAATGAGACCGTCATAGGTTACCTTATAAGAAACCATGTGATTTTTCAATGATAGGTACTTGTTGTTCTATTTTAAACCAGTTAAATATTTAAATATTGACATTGAATTAATGTAATGGATCGAAATGGATCCTGTGGTGGTATCATTCATTTAAACCCTCATTTAAGGGTAGAATAAACATCTCTTTGATATTACATGGAATGTAAACATGAGAATTTTCCATAGCCTGTTATCTGTTTTAGTAATGTATTAAATTTTATGATCTTAAGCATAGTGATATTCCATTTTATATGAACTAGTGATATGGTTGATTCTTAGGATTTCTAAATGGTTTCTAAATGTTTGTAGCACCCTTAGAGATTATATTAAATTCTAAATAACAAGAGATTTCTGATGTATGGGGTTGTTCATGTGTCGTTGTCCCAAGTAGGACTCTTAGATTATAAATGAAACCCATGTTCAGATAGGTGGTCATGTTATCATTGAACACTATTATAAGAGTGAGGATCAAGTAATTCTTTGTTTCAGCTAGTAAGTCATGTCCCATGTATTATCATCCTTTTAGTAGGTAGTGTGATCGTATCTTCATCCATAGTTATTTATGAATTGGTACATTGTAATTCCGATTAATGTTAGTGTAGTGAAATAATAATATTGGTTAAATCTCTTATATGGGCCACATGACACATTGATTGATTGGGTAGAAATATTTTATTTAGTATCATGGGTGTACAATCCTTCTTACGAAACATCATGTTAGTGTGCGTTCATCAATGTGGTACCTATTAAGTTGTTAATGTTTTAATAAACTGATTGTGTTTGATATAAATGTTTAACCATGAGACTATTTGTATTTTTCATGTCATATACGGAGTATATTGATATTATAATTAATTGAATCAATTTCAACCCAATTCATGAGATGATGATTCATGTGGATTAGGTTCATTAAAATTATTTCAAATTCTGTTTTGGTTTTCATTACAATTTCTATAGCATTATTATTTTTACATTAAGAAGTGTCACTCGTGATCATAAGGTGAATCTAGTATAGTTCCCGTTTGGGTGGCTATTTTATATCTCCTCTCGATGACTAGAAACTCTTATGGTGGGGAGAATCACATTAGATATATTAAATACATGTTCTTATTTATAGATAGAACACAACTAAGGAGGTCCATTTTTAAAATGGTCATTGTGGTTTTCAAATTCCCTTGAGGATTGCATGTTTTGAAACATACCGATACATTATTGTTAACTCGATGTTGATTAGTTTTCCTATGTACGTATACCTACAATTGGTCATGAATGGATATTAGTGGTAATGCATGAGTGATCATGGGATGCTCAGGTGGTAAAGGCTTCTGATAAGTCAATAATGGTGATTTGGTAGGTAAAGGTGAGATTCTTTCTAGAATTAGAACAATGGTGGTTTGCAAGTTATTCATTCCTATAGATGGTTATGGTTGGTTAGAACCCATACAAATAACTTCATCTTGGACCTGATGGAGGAGTCTCATGTGTTTTTGGGATATCGGTATCCTATTAGTTTACTCTTCGAAAATAGAGAACCATGTCCCCTTTCATGAAGTCATCCTTGATTCAATAAGAGCGTGTTTGTTATATACAAAGATAAAAGTTCCAAATATCATTCTATTTCAATGAATTGTATTTTATGTAGTTTCACATTGGATTTGTAGTTATTATAGATACAATACAAGTCTTGAGTGATAATTCTGTTCATGAGTATGAATGCCTTGGATGTATTCTAGGGAACCATCCATTTTCTTATAACAAAACCACTAGTAAAATGCCTATCTGGGATCATTAAATGGTTTTACATGGATTTATTGGCCTAGTACCGACATCTCACTTGTAATCATGTAGTTTGGAATAACTTGGGATAGTTCCTTGGAATCTTATTTACTGAATATGAGGCCACACTAGAATTATTTTTCTGGTTTAGTGGTGATGTATAATGTGTAACAATTCCTATGGAATGGATCTAGGTTACACCCCTTCACGTGTAGACACATGAATGATGAAATGGATAAAAGGTGGTTTGATTTGGGAACATCTCCGGATGTTAGGTATGGACTCATTTAATGTTCTCGTGGTAAAAAGAATATTCCATATAATAAAGAATTATTGTTTAGTTTTTAAACACACCAGCCATCAAAGCTAGATGTTTTGAAGATATTTTGGTCAGAGTGTCTCGACATGCTTTCCTTACTTATCAATGAATATGTTCTGAAGGAACTATTTTAATCATGTTCTCTAGTTATGGTGGGTGTGTTGTAATAGTCATGTTTGTCGTTATAGGAAGGCTTATGTTACCAATTTATGTGAGGTCAATCAAGATTTAACCATTTCATTTTGTAGATTTCACTAATATGATATCAAAGGTAATCATGTTAACCTAATTAAACAATAAATTCTATTATATTCATTATAATTCATAAGGTAAGCATTGTAATGAAATTATAATAGTGGGACCTGATGTGCTTCAAAATTGGCCATTAAATTTGAAAATCACTAATTGGGGATCACCATTGTTTATATGGTTAATGAGATGATTTCTACACCATGTATCTAGATAAATGGGATCAGTTAAGAACAATTACGGTGTTGTAATTTGAAAATGAGTGATATCTCAGGTTTTTGTGGATTACATGCCATACACTAGAGAAAATCATAGAGGTTTGTTGTCCCAATATGAATAATAAAAGAACGATTTCAATGATACTTCATGACCCTAGTAGCCTAGCTGATGTTTTTCCAGAAGCCTTTTGGGGATGAGATGTTATAAGGTGGGGAGGTTGTAATGACTGGTGTTTTTTAGAGAAGGAAGAATTCTGCGGGATTTTGATTTTTTTAAATTTGTGAAATGGTTGTTATTTTAATACAGCTTTAGAATATAATTATGATAATTGTAACTCTAAAATTATTTGTTTTCATTCATGGGTAAATTCTACAGGGGTTCCTTAGATTCTATGTCGACTTTTTGTAGAATCGAGATCTAAAAACATGTTAACTAGATGGAATGGTATGGGTGCATGGGTTGTCTAAAACTATGTGGCCCATCAATGACAATCGTGCATCTATAGAAGGTGATAAGAAGTTCCATGAATGGGCTGATCACAGTTTCACAAATTGGGTTCATATTCTGTATTCGTATAGTAATAGAAGAAATATTCTTGCACTATTCATCACATTATTGGTTTATGATAAGGGAAAATAGTGTATGGAAACTGTCTTTGGAGGATTCCTAAGTAGTAGGAGACACATGTTCGGTGCATGTTTTGGCCAACCATGAGGCCAAACCACGTGAATATATTTTGATGAATAAGTTACCATTTTGTTGGAACCATGGTCGTCTATTCATGAAATGGAGTATTGATTGTGTTTTAAGTCAATCCTTAGTAGAAGTTCAGAATGTGTGCCGGTAAAATGATCATACAGTGTGGTGTGCGTGAAAAATCAAGGGCTTGAAAAAAACTACGTGTTTGCATGAAAAACTGCGGGATTGCGTGAAAAACAGTGTGGTGTACAAAATTGTGTAGTGAGGTTTCTCGACTAAGAGGTTGTTTGGAATCAGAATTAAGAAAAATGGAAAAGGCATGGGTTGCGTGCAAAACCTGGGTATGTGAGCGAAAAATGATACCTGCATGAAATATTATGCACCAAATTAGAGTTTTTTTTCACAATAGGGGGTTTTGCACACGGGGGGTCTGAGATGCCTATAAAAAAGAGGTGACCCCCTATTTTCATACAGTTGAATTCATAGAGAACATTTGAGGTATGATGCGTGTAAATGTTTTTCGAAAAGGGGATTCCACAAAAAATTTTGAGGCATGTGAAAAATTTTGGGTTGCGTGAAAATTCTGCACTGTGTTATGGAATCTAGTTTTCACAAAAAATCTGAGATGCGCTAAAAACTCTGTTCAGTGTGAAAAATGTAAATTTGTACATAAAAATTGAGGTGGTATGCAAAATATTCATTTGCACAAAAAAAATTGTAATTACGCAATATATTTTTCTGTGCGAAAAGTTAATATTTCACGCAATCGTAAGGTCTTGCACCCAAAGGGTTGGTGTTGCGTGCAATTTTCAGTGAAACTTGTTTGAACGTTCTAGTTATCTAGTTTAGTGGTTCAGTGCATACAAGTGCATCATTAATGAACATCGATGCAAGAAGAGTCTCATTCTATGCAGAGGAAAAGACTTCAATTCAAATGTACTGAAGAGACCTTCATGTATATAAACTGATTTGGACTTCGCCATGGGTAGGGAGCTAGGGGGAGTCAACAGGAGTGACCCAAGAGATGCATTGGGAAATACCTAAACAGTAGTAAAGGTAGTGAGCCTGGGAAAAAGTGACTGTTCCTGAACCTTTTTAATCCACAACTAGTGAAGAATAGTGGAATTTGGTATGGCCGAAAACCTGTCAGCATATACTATTGGGCGTAGCCCTTAGTGGTGAACCACATAAAAAGTGGTGTTTTTTCTCTTTGCATTTGAATGTTTATTTCTTCTCATATCCATCATACTGGTTAATCTTGTTCCTACCAACGCAGGAAGAAGATCTATCAGTTTAAAAGAAAAAGTTGACACCCTGATTCACCCCTCCCCTCTCATGGTGACCTAGGGTCTTACACATTCCTATTAATAAAATTTAAGAACCCAATTCATTTTTCTTTTTCCCTACTGCATTGTGATACTCCTCCCATTATATATGGGGTCCTCCTCCACCCACTTCTAATCATTGATTGATAAACTCTATTTAAAATCTATATCAAACTTCATCGGTTTATAAATATTTGGATCGATGAGCTCTCAAATCCTTTTTCATGCTTTCTATATTTCTCTTCCAATCTATTGAACTATTTTGGTGTGAGATATTTTTACCTATTATCATTGAAAATATAAATTTATTTTTTTTTCTTCCAAAAAAGAGTGCATAAAGACATTATATAATATGATTATAGCATCATATATATGGGGATTGGTTTTCTATATCTCTTTCCCCATGATTCCATTAAATTATAAATGAAAAAAATTGTGCCACACATGGGCATTTCCTACGCACCACCAAAAAATTGATTTCATCATGCTAATTTGTCATACTAACCTTATTACATACTAATCGATCATTTATTGGTTGTTTAATAATTCTATCCTCAATCACATAAACCAAATGGGTGTGTCTGATTTTTTCCTCATTATATTTAAATTATAAAAATCCCATAATTCCTTCTTAGCATTTGTCTTTGATTAATAGTGTAATTAACCCACGTAAGGTATTCCCCAATTAATAATTTCACATCCAATGTTCCATGTTAAGAATTATAATTATTTCTCTAGGATCTATGTGTTCTTTAAAATTACACATTGATAAATTTAGTTTTGATGATTAAATATAGAAAAAACCATTTTCTATTAAAAAATTTCATTTTTAATAAATAACACCTCAGATGAGGTGTAGTTTATTTTAATAAAATATGTAATGATTCATTAGTCAGATCTTGTTTGGTTGACTTATTTAGACTTTTCTTATAACTTCATGTTAGGGATTGATAAGTTGAATGTTATTACTTGGGTTTTTTACTCTTAAATTGATTTTTCCTCTAATATAATTATTTATTAAACCAATTAACCTTCTATGTTCTTGGACCGATATATTAAATGAATATTTATGTTTTAATAGATCGAATATCATGAATTATATGGAATGGATTTTCAGGATGATATTACATCATTAAATGTTTTAAATTGTATGAATGAAATATAATGAATGAATTAAATGATTTAATTTATGTAAAATGTAAATGGTGATAAGGCCATGATAATCATTCCAAGATCAATGCATAACTAATTGAAAAGTGATTCCATTGTTCATATTGGGATTTTTGTAGTATAATTCATGAGTTGTAATTCTTAATTCTTATAGTCAATATAAATATTATTATTCATTTTTATAGAATGTGGAATTATGGTAAGGGTTCTATTGAGATTGGTGGAATAATTCTCCCTTACATCATTTATTGATAAGGAATTCTCCCACTAGTTATACTATTTTGATTGTGGGTATGATGTACCACATCCCTTTTTATGAGTGTTGGCATGAGAGTGCACTCACTGTATCGTGATTCAACACATTGGAACACAAACTATATCCATATATAGCATTTTATATCAAACTCATTATGATATTTGGGGAATGTATCCTTTTTTCATGAGCTTATATGATAATTATGACTAGTTATTGATGACTGAGTTACACAATAGTCCTTCTGTCACTTAGTTTTCTTAGTATATAGCCTCATAAATTTATACGTACTTTGTTCATATAAATGGATGAAATATATTACTATACTATAATAATGTAAATACTATATAAATACTTCGTTACCAGAAACTCATTCTATCAATGAGCCAAAGATGGTAGACTTATCCATAATTCATACTAGAAATTAATTTGAATGGTTTTTATTTATTATGCAGTACTTATTTTTATTTTTACATATTCACTACCTTAATTTATATGCATGTGGTGGATTCACTTGTAGTCAATGTTAGTGGTAACCCACTGATATTTATATCTCACACCCTTCAATGTCTACCATTACAATGGGGTACCCATGTAGATCTGATGTTCAAACGACCATGGAATATTACATCTACTGACTTACATGTATATGGGAGTTTAGAGCACATGATTGTGATATAGATTATGATTCTTGTGGATATAACTTATGGGGATTTTATTTCTTTTAATTATTCATGTATTGTACTGTATTTTGATTACTATTTTTTGTTTACTATTTTAGTTATGCATCATCATACAAACATGTGTTTATTTTTTGACATTGTCATTGGTCATTTATATTTTGGTTATGTTATTCTTCTGCTACTCTACCATTCAATTATAATTTCTCCCTCTGTTGTATGTTATATATTTTATATTATAATGATATTACAATAATATAATGATAGTATATTCCGCCTATTATCACCTTTTGAGATCCTTACATAATGTTAATTGACTCTGGCATATCTTGAGGCATGCTTGAGGCCTTTCGAACCACTGGTCGGGCTACCTATTTAGTTGTTAGTCGGGCCATCATGCTACCACAGAATTATCTGGATTGATGGCCCAGAAATAGTATAATGATTTTCCAACATAGAATCCTTATTTTTTTGATTATAAGATTATATTAAACGGTTAAACTATCACACTATATTTTTAGAGTTATGTTCAAACTCAACAATATTATGAAGAGAATTACTTACAATTTCTCATAGATTGGGGTTTTAATCACATAATGATATGATATATGTTTATTATTATAATTTCCCCATATATTAGTATTTATTTAATTATATATTTTTCAATTATTTTTCAAGTACCACAAGTCATGAGTCATAGAATATATTTCTAACACCTTCTGTGTATACTTATGTCGAACCCCCGGTTTCATTTAAGTTAACTATTATTAATATATTTTATGTGTGTTTAGTAATTTATTTGTGTTTTGGAGGGGTTTGAAGAGTTTTATTGTTATTTTTTGGATTTTATGTACATTAATTGTCTAATTATAGTCCTTAAAAACCAAGAAACATCACCCAAAAATCATGGAATGGGAAGAAATGGGCTCCGATTAGGGGCATGGATTGGTGAATAGTTTGGCCAAACTATGTGGTCACCTAAGTGAAACAAATTTTTAACATAGGTATTTGAAATATTTGGTTCATGAGTACTCTAACCATGTGATAACATTGTACAAAATTCATTATGAGGCATATTCATATGCATGGTTAGTGAACTTTTTTTCCTATCCATGGGCCCTATCCATGAATAGTTAAAAGTTAGATCTTAATATTATTGATATAAATAAGTATGGCCCCCTATCATATCCTTTTAACTCTATTACAACACTAACTAGAAATAAACTACTCCCAATGTATGTGGATACCCTTCCACAGATATGATAAAAATACCCTTATGATTTTTTTAGTTAGAGGTTCAGATTCCATGGTGTGTATCCATTCGTGGTTGTTTTCCATATTTTTTATCTTCTTACCTATATTGGCTTCATGGATCTAATCCTTTGTGTACATATACCTCATGTTTAATAAAATCATAAAAACATTTTCCATTTTTGACAGCAAGAAATAAAATTTATGTTGCGGTTTTCTGGTTTTAATGCATTTTTGTTGAAGAAATTATGTGATTCCTCATATTCACCTATGTTTTCATAGTAAGTGTAATCACTCGTAAATAATATTATTTAATCATGAATTCATGGTTCCTAATTTTTTTTATTGATTTAATTGGACTATTAAATTTCTGTGGAAATCATTATTGAAACCCATATTTGAGATTTTTTGGAAAACAATGGAAAATAGTTATTGTGAAATGTGATTAATTTCATGATTTTAAAATAATTTTTTAAAAATTTACATTGTAATGATTCAAGGAAATGGATTTATTGGATGACTTTTTATAAAATAAATTTATTATTTAAATGATATTATTGGCATTGCATTTGGATTACTTTGTTTTCATGTGTTCATTTTCATTAGAGTGACCATATGGAAGGGGTGTGTGCCATTTGGGAACATGGTATATGGTTACTGTGTGATGACATGGTATATTGATGAGATACCACTAATGAGTACGGAACTACGAAATGGTTGTGTATATGACGTCATTTAGAATTTTGGAACCATGTAATGGGCTTTCTAAAGGATACCCAAATGGATTAATGAAATTTTTTCTTGCTTTCTGGGAAATATTTTAAGTCTGAAAAAATGTTTTGTTATGAAAACTATTTTTCTGGTAAATCATTTGATGTTGATATAAACTATTTTAAATTGTTTTAAATAATTTTTTACATAACTTGCTACTATTCTCTTTCATAGTGTCATGAGTAGCGAATTCTTTTGGGAAAATCATACAGAATTATATACTCACCCCGTTAATGGGAATATTTTTTCATTTGAATATATTTTTTTATCAAGGACCATGTAAAGTAAAATCATCCCAATTTTTTAGTGATGCATCATGAATAATTTGGAATGTATTTTTATGTTGGAGCATAGAACATGTAGGTAGTTATGGGGTTGTCTTTGGAGTCTTTGATCATTGTTGGGTTTTCTGAATTCTTTTTAATCTGAAATGATTTGGGGTTTTGGTTCTTATTATTGTCAGTTTTTATAACTTTTAGTTTTATCAAATTATTCTCATGCATTAAATAAAGGGAAATTGGATTTTATATTATTGATTTAGTTGTTTAATTTTCTAATGGAAAACAATCTCCCAATTTTTAATGGGCCCCATATAATTCATTTCAAGACTTCGTCATCTTCAAAATGTCTCTTAAGGGAATGGATGAATACCACCTCCTTTAAATCCAATAAAGAGGAGTGAAATGCCGTAAATGGTATCAACTTAACTATTCTTTCTTTCTTTTTCTAGAAAATGGAATTGGTTCATTCATCTTTGATTGGAAAAAAATATTGACTTTTGAACGAGTTGAGATTGTAGAAAGGAGTTGGATCATATAAAATTGAAATATAAAGCATAAAATTGTGTAGCTAACATATTTTTACTCATCATCATGTTACTAGGGAGTTGCAAACATGAGTGTTCTATTAAACTTATAAGAGTCATAATCTCTTTTTCATTGGTTTATCCAATGTGAATAGAATGAAATTCATTTAAATAAATGAATTACAACAAAGAGTAAATATTTTATTTTGGGTAATAATTTAAGATTTCAAAAAATGTCATGATTATCATATTGTATAATATTTTTTACAAATGAGAGATCTCTAAAAGAGAATGGTTGTGAAATTTTGAAAATGAATTCATTTTCTATATAAAGAAAAAATTTATAAATATATGCTAAAAGTGGGAAATGATGAATTTTTTTATCCATTTATTGATATGATGATTGTGGTACATTTCTTATTCCTAGGAAATCAATTTATAGATAGTTACACTAAATATTTTTTTAATTGGTAATAGAAAATAGAACCCAGTATGAATTATCGAATCCAATCAGAATATGATGTTAAGAATGTGGTTATACATGATCCACCAATGAACCAACAGCTACATCTGAGTATTATCCAAGCCATTAAAGCCACGAATAGATGGAAATTAAGTGATGAAACGACATAAAGGGATCGTTTTGTTCCATCCAATAATCATAATCCACTCATATTTCTGGGTTATGCAGAACTAGAGAAAATTGTGGCGTGGATAAATATTATGAATTGAATCATCAATATCCTAGGCACACTAGAAAAGATGAATGCCATTTTTGAAATTTATATACTAGATGATATTTCACAAGAATTTTGAAATTTGTAAAAATTGATATAAATTTGATCAACTCATTCCATGGTAGGATTTTGATTAAAAATTTAATAAATATTTCTATCTTCACATGTTCAAGATTTATAAAACAAATATATTTCATAGTTGATGTAGGAGAGTCACATAAGGAATAAGTATGAAACTAAAATGGTGAATTTAGTCCACATTTTCACTAAATTTTATATATGTATTTACACGATGGAATAAATTTTTTAATCAGTAATAAATTAAAATATTTTCTAGAAGATTTTTCTTATTTTTATAAATAATTCTACAGAGATGATCAATAGATAGATATTGGAAGAAATAGATATCTTAGGTAGTTTTTGTAGAATAATATGGTTGATACCTGTATAGAATTATGTAACCAATAATTCAATGAAATTTTTGAAGAAGTATGTGTAATTCTATTGTTTTGGAGTTACACATAATCATATAGTTGGATCAATAAATATTCCACCAAATACAAAGGGAAACCCTACATGTTTTCTATGTGGATATTTTTAGCACATGAAGATTAATTTTATGAAAACGCCTAGAGCATGTCCCAATTGAATCTAGCTGGGGAATATTTGGTGTTATTGTCATAGTGCATCATCATATTGTATTCATGTTTCATATCCTAGTTCACTAATGATGAATGATTCAATGAGAATAGTGTAGATATTTTTTTATTAGTAATAGAACCCAGATATTCCTTTTGATTCATGGAATACCATGACTCATCGGCAAGGGAAATCTCAAGAGAGAAACTATGAAAATGTTTAGTGAGTAAGATATTATATGGAGCTAAGCATGTGATTTTGGATGATCAATATGGTCCAAAAATTTTATGGGATATTATGATTTTAAATTCTAATGAAATTAAATATTTTATTTATATAGTGAAATCCCATTCATTTATTACTTCTAATGTTGTTGAATTGACGGAACACTACATTCAGATGATACTTTATGTTTTTATTATTCAAACTCCTCTTCGAAAAATAAAATATTGATCCATTATGTGCAGAGCATGTTTTATAATAGTAGATATAGATGTATTGATATAGTATTTCTCTATTATTGATTTTAAATTCTATAAAATAAACCCATGTATGGATTGGTTGTTATAAAAATGAATATTATACATGAATAAATAGTTTTATAATATATAATGGAATCAAGTATCTATTTATATGTTAATAGAATGCTAATTAAAGAGTAACATAATTTTTGGAACCTGAAATTGGAATGGTCTCATTCTAGTTGGAAATGTTGACCTTGAAATCAGTGTATGAAATTTGGGGTATCATTTTCCTATCATATATTGATCAGTTTACATAATCTGTCACTAATATATCAATGTTTTGTTACCCCCAATTGATGTGGAGTTTACAAATGATCTCTGTTCAAGGACCAGTCTTATTTCCCATCCATCAAACATGATGTAAAAAATATTTATTTTAATTGATGGAAAAATTGTAAGAGTTAAATAAAAATGGTCAATTTGGCCTCATACATCTTAGTGGACAATTCCAATCTAGTTTGTAAAAAATGAAGATATAAATATAAGGATTTTTATAGATTATCATAATCAGAACCATGGGATTGTAAATAATTGGTATCCACTGCAATTCATTAATAAAATTTTAGACCAATTGATGGTATCCTGAAGTTTTTCTATGTTTTAATTTCAATCAATATATCATCAATTTTATAATTTATATGAGGATATTCAAAATAAATCTTCTTAGAATAGATATTAAATTTATGTGTATAAGGTTATATATTTTTGTCATAAAAATATAATTGTGATATTTATGGGATTGATTAATTGGGTATTTCAATGGAATCTATAGTGGTAATTCATGGTATTTTTGGATGACATATTGGTGTATTCAACGACAATAGATGAGCATGGTAATCACCTAGTGATACTATTGTAAACATTGAAAGGTCATAATTTTTATGAAAAATATTAAAATTATAATTTAATGGATACAAGAGTTTAATTTCCTTGTACTGGTCATAGGTAAAGTAGTTTTTACTATGGATCTAGTAAAGATATATATTGTGATATCATGAAAACATCCAAATATTTTCTTTAATATATTCATTTTCTCTAGACTACATTATTATTATCAATGTTTTGTTTGACAATTTTAATGATTAGATTAACCTATGATAGTTTTGACAATGAAAGGTACTACATTAAAATGGAACATGACATCTTTTCAAGATATTGAGATTCAAATTACATCAACACCGATCATGATATTCCCATAAATTGTAAAATAGTATGTCATTTATTGGGATGACTCAAGATTAGGGTTGGGATTTATTCTAATGCAGCTAGATCATGTTGATACCTATGGATACTAATAGTTATGTTTTTTTGGGGAAAACTACCCAAAAAATTATTTCAATTTAGATGATGTATTCTATGATTTCAAGACACAAATTCATTATAAATTTAGTGAGGAATTTAGGGTTTTTATGGATCATAATCGATTGAAATACATTTTCTCACAAAGAGATTTGAATCTGAGGAAAATAATAAAGATGAATTCTACACAAATACTTGAATTGAAAAAGATTTTTTCATTAGTTTTGGAAATTCAGTGCAAGATGTATTACGAAGAATATCATATAGTCATTTGGAAAAAGTTCCTTGATATCAGTGGGAGATAATGTGGTTGATATCTAACATGATCATAGATTGGGATGAATATTGTATAATTACAATATTCAATCCTATTTATTATTTTCCATATTTTGTTTAGATGGTCAAAGAGGCACATAAATCCATTTATGAATGTGTTTCAATGAGTTCAAAAGTTAGTGGCATGGAAACCATTAATGGAAGGAAGGTGGATGAGAGTTTAGTTTTGCGGGTTTGAGATCATATGGTTAAACTTATGTCTAGTCCAAAAACAATTCTTCAGGTTTACCACTATTGGGGATGAGAAGTTCATAATAGAATATAGAATATGCATGAATAGTTGAATGATATGTTTTTGTGGGATGGAATGAATAAAATTGTGACTGAGTTTGTTTCCTGATTCTTAACTTGTTAGAATGTCAAGGAAGAGAATGAATGGTCATCTAATAAGTTCTAGTCATTTTCTATTATTTTTTTGATAATAAAAGAACATGTAAATTTATTTTGTGACATGTAACTCAATCATGGTTTGTATACATTATTTCCTATGGGTGATAGTGGATACTCTTATAAAGTAGTAATATTCCATCAATATTAATGTATCATATACAGTGAATGACTTTTAAAAATTCTATATCCCTCAAGTGTTAAAAACGAATGAAATTAAAATTTTAATACTATAAGAAGAAGATTTTTGGATAATTTATCATTAATAAAAAACCTAATGTAAATCCCTTGGGAATCAGTTAAATACCATTATAGTGTATCGAACTCAAATGGATGGAAAATTAGAAAATAATGATACAAATGTTGGAAGACATAATTTAGTATCGTGCAATGGATTTTATTGCCTCATAGTTGGATTACATATAATTATTGTAGTTATCATAAAAAAAATTATCTAGACTCCATATAAATTGATCGTATGAATCATTGTATGGGAATCTTATTCAAACTTTTACTTGTTTGTTGGAAACATGTGAGAATTCACTAATTGAAACAATAATTGTGAAAAATAAAATAGATAATAATCATTTGATAAGGAAGATGATGGAGATAACAAAGAGTAAGCATAAATTATATGTTGATCGTCATTGATGATTATAGTTTTTCATGGTGAGTGATCACGGGTTCATGATGATCTATACGAGTACTGGGAATTATCATCTTTTAAATTAGTTAATGTTGTGTACTAGATAGATAGTCCATTGTGATATTATTTCATGGGTTGATGAGGTGGTATATTTGTTGGAATATCCACCAAGGTTATGATTAGTGCACAATGTGTTTCATATATCTCAGTTGAAGATATATCAACCTGATCCTGACCATGTTATTTTATGGGATCACATTTACCTAGATTAGGATGCAATGTTGGTATATGTTCTATCACAGATTATAGTTAGGAAACAAAAACTCTATCATGGGTAAATCATCAGTTTGCTGTAGTTTTAGTGGAATCAATGTCATATTTAAGTAGATTCATGGTATTGATAAAGGAAAATTGTGGGTAAGTAGATTGAAATCCATCAGTATAATGGTAATACTATACATCCTGTGAATGGAAAAGACAATGGTAGGGAGAATATAGCATCCTTAGTTTCAATTATGTAACCCATTATTTATTTATTTATCTTACTTAATGTAATTTGGTTATGTTTGGGATGTTTTAGAGTGCATTGTGTATTTTTTTAGAAGTGTAACCTTTGAGTATGTTTAGAATAAACAATGAATCACCTCGAGGAAAATTTAAAGAGTGAAATATAAGGTTATGGGTAGGAAAATAGTAAGGATAATGGGTTTTCCAAACTATGTGTCTACCCAGAAAAAATTACGAATTTTTTGGACATAGGTCTTATACATGATTTTTAAATGGATTATCTAACAGTGTGGCCCAACTATTTGAGTTTATTTTTGAGGAGGAAAATTTTGATGGATTAGAATAGGGTTTTCCAAAACATGTTCCCTAACATTGCAAGGATAAAAGTTATATATGAAAATTTTGTATTTGTCATTATAAAGCCACATAACATAATATTTTCCACTAATAGTGACTATGGAGACCCTTCCCCCTAATCCAAGAGAACTCCTACAGTGATTATTTGTGAATTATAGGTCTATATTAGTTGGTATGTCTAGGATGTTGGTTTCACATATTAGTTTTCTTTTTCTTAAATATAATGGATTCATGTATCTAAGTCATTTAGGATAGATCCATGGATTTTTATGCTAGTAATTATGTTATTTGGATGTGTTAATGTTATATAAAATTATATAATGCACATTATTGGAGTTTCAATCATGTTTTTTGAAAAAATTCATTATATCTTGTCTTTCCCCAAAGATTGGGATGCTTGTTGAATCACTGTTAAATCAATTTTTTTTAACATGACCAGTTAGTTTAGAAATTATAGAACATATTTAAATTTTTTTTGAGATAGATGTGTAAATCTTGGTATAAACCCTCTTTATTAATGGTTTATAATAGTGTGGAAATTGGTTATTATGATGTGTTCTTTATTCAATAATCATAAATTGATGTTTTGAAATAGGGATTTTTTGGTCAATGAAATGGTTAAATGAAATTATATTAAAATATTAAATTTGGTAATTAAATTTCTTCAAAAATATTTTTTCCATGTAATTTTCCTTACATGGATAACATGTGTTCATTAGCATTTATATGAACCTATAGAAAAGGGATGTTCCATAGGGGAACTTGTTATATGCTTACCTATTGATGAATTAGTATATTAATTATATATCACCCAAAAGTATGAATCATTCACATGGGAATGAATTTTTGGTTATGTGAAATTGTGAAACCATGTAATGGTATTTCCAATGGATAAAGTAATTTATTAAAGTAATTGGTTTTTTACATTTCATGGAAATGGTTTTGTTTTAGAAAACAATTTTGTAATGAAAAATAATTTTCAATGGATTGGTTTGGATTAGATTTAAATTGTATTAATGTGTATCACATCTTTTTTTTCATAAATTTTCTGAAAAGTTATATCAAAGTGTTGTGAGTAGGGTAGTCATTTAGGGAAATACTATCGTGTTTTTTAATCACCCAGAAAAATGGGAGAATTTGTGTATTTGTAGATATTTTTTATTGGGACATTGTTAAAGTAAATGAATCTAATTTCAGTAGTGATGAATTAAAATTTTTTGTTAATGGATTTTGGTTTTGGGGATTGTAGAATTCTGAGAGATATGATGTTATGTCTGTTAGTCCTTTTATAATTATTAATATTCCCTTCCCTTTTGTACTTGGATATGGTTATTCGTTGTTGTTAGTATTGTTTCCAGTTTTTTATTACTTCGATTTGTAATAAATTTTTTTGATGAGTCATATAGTGGCTATTTTATTTTTATATTATTTGTTTAATTAGTTTATTTTCAATGAGAAAATCGTTCCCCAATTGTTAATGAAGACCTTGGAAATAATTTTATGCATTTTGTTTCATTGGGATGTCACCTAAGGCCAAGTATAATTCATTGCTCATCTCATGATAATGAGTAGGTGAGGGGTATTACAATATTGGTGGGAGTATATAAGTTGTTTCCTTGGATACACATAATGTATAGGGAAAAGTCATGGATGCTTGATCTAGTTGGATAATAGGATTTGGAGATTGGACTATATAGTGCATGGAACATTGTTTTTTTACCACTATATTAATGTGTACATTTTATTATGTATTATCACTTATTTTATGATAAATTGATATTTTTTATCAAAGTAGGACTTATATTACATTAATTTGGGTTCATAATTTTTATAGTATATAAATTATTTTTTTATGAAAGTCTTATAACATCATTTATAGATTATATCCATATTATAGATGATGATTTAGTAATATTTTCACAGTTAATTAGAGATTTATAAAATAAATATTAATGTATACAAAATTACAATAGTACCACTATTACTATTAGTATCCTCTAGAATATCAATATGTTTTCTAGAGTTTTTTGGATCACATTGATCAACATTTGTCAGATTATATGGTTTTGGACTCTAAAAGTGTTATCATATCCATAGTTTATTTTATTTTAATACAATGTACATGTATTTTATATATAATAGTGTTTAATACATCAGGTTGACCTTTTTATTATGTATACATGTCACATGTATATGGGAATAAATATTTTTACCATGGAGAAAGACTGATTTTCTCGGTTATCATGTTATACAATATTAGTATTCACAAGGAATACAATTTTTGATTTGTTATAAATATTTTTTAATAATGGATCAAGGTGGTAAGATGAAATTATTGAAATTAATATTATAAAGAAGCGGTTTTTTAAATAAATTATCAATACAAAATTATATATTTATTTATAATATAATGAGTAATGAAATTTTTTTATCAATGTAACTTCTACTCAAATGTCATAAAACAAGTGCATCACATAAATAACCCAATAAACATATTACTTCCAAATATTTACAATGTTAAATTATTCAGAAAATAGTCCAATAAAAATTCATATAATACAGTGGGATAATAAATAGAAAATAAATTAATAAAAAATGAATGACTTTGGATAGGCTCGATCCACTAGATTTACTACAATATTAAACAAAGCTGTAGAAATAGTACAAAATTTAAAAATAATAATATTCTTTTTGAATATGAATATATATATATATAGTTAAGGGATAATTGAAATCAATGAAATAAGTAGTATTTATTAAAATTAACAAACATATATGACCATTATAAATATGAGGTTTGGAAAAGTAAAATTATAGTTAGAAATGGTAATATAACTATTATGAATAGAAACATAGCGACTAGAATGGACAACTCACCAATTTAAGTATTAAAAAAATTACTAATATTATAAATTAAAATATTACACACAAACACACACAGATATATATATCTTGGTATTTGTAAACAATTTTCTAAATGGTATATTAAGTGATGGTATTTGTTTTTAAAATGTAAATTTTTATTTTTAAGTTCATAATTTATACAATGTTTAAAAAAAATTATTAACCTAAATAGATTAATAAAATAACAATATGATTATTTATAATTATATGATAATTTAATTGGACCTTAATTATGTTTTCGAGGGGTTAAAAAATCAGTTATAATATTAAAAGTTTTATTTTTGACTTAAATGATTATTTTATTTGATAATTAAATTTTCTTTAATTAATAATTTATTTTCATAAAATGTATACCTTTTTATAAACATAATAATAATAAATGGTTATGGAGAATTTTTTAATTTTCTAATAATATTTTTATTTTTGGGTAACACTGAAAAATAATAATTTTGGTATTTAACGTTATATGATAAATACCTGAATTTTGAGTGATGGATTATGTAATAATACTAAAAGAGATCATTATTTTTAAATATCAAGAACTATATACAATATTTAGTCATAATAAAATAATATATTTATATTCTTAGGCCAAAATAATGAAATAATGATAATAATAAAAAAACACCTCTTCCCTCTATATATACCACCCCTCATCACACATTACACACACATGATATAATAATTTTATCATTCCAATATTATTCAAAATTCTATTCCCAAGACTCTTCCCCAAATCTAAAAAATGTTGGTTTCTTAAAATTACAAATCCCAAGTTCCTTAAAGAGGTTCTCAAGGAGAAAACATTCAACAAGTAAAATCCATAATCCTTCGATATTATTTTCATTTCATTTGTTATCCTATATTAACCTATCATATCCTAAGAGGCCTTATAAATATTGTAATACACATATATGGTTAGTTTATTTTTTTAATATAATATCCATGTTCAAATTTATCCCCATCTCATTTTATTTGAAAAATGATAAAATCATCTAGTATATGTGGGGTTACCATATTCATGGATGAAAAATAATTTATTTCCATGACCACCTTCAAGGATGGTGATAGAAAAATTATTATAATTCAATAATATTTTAATATTTTAGTTATAACATATTTCATTTTTTGGAACTAATATATAGATATAATATGGAATAAAACAAAACTGGTACATTTCGATTGAAAAACCGCCAAAATAAACTGATCATTTATCTTTAACATTTAACAAAACGAATCATCCAAACACCATTAAAAATTTTATATATGGAAATTTTTATAAATTAAGAAGTTTATCAATAATAAATAATTACAATTTTATTTTACACTTCATATTTTAAATGACATCCCCTAATTATACAAAATTAAACCGACATTGAAAAAATGTAAATAAATACTTCCAAAACAACTAAATTTAAACCCATAAACCATTATAATGGTTATAAATAAACATAATTAAATTATATTTAAATAAAATAAATATATAATATGATCTAAATAAATAAATAATTAAATTTAATTTGATTATCCAGGATACTCAGGGCATATGCAAAACCCATTTGGACATATGGAAACTGATCTATATGAAACACATTTTATCTTTTGGGTAACTCATTGTCTATATTTACCCAAAAAAGTATTATTTATTTTTATATATTTATATCCTAAATTATTTTATTATAGTAAAAAATACTTATTATCTAAATTCATCTTTGTTTGAGAAGGAAATACATATTCTAAAAGGTTCTCCTAACACTTCCTCTCGATGAGCAAGCCTGATTGAAGAGAAAATCTCTGTTTCATAACCATTTTCAAGTACACTCCATATAATTTTTTTAGAGAACATTATATTTTTAAATCACTCATTTTATAATGAAAATAAAATTTACATAATTTCTGTTTATATGAAATTAATTATTCTATTGCCCCCTTTAAATACTCTTTAATATTTTCCCTTAAACACCACTAATGTGGCTCCTTTCAAATGTTACCCAAAGACTCTATATCATGTAATAAATTGAGTTGGCTATCATAATTAATAATATATTATTATTTTTAACTTAATTATTATATATTAATTTTCCAATAACATCATTCATTGATATCAATTTTTACACACTTTTTCCAAGCCTTATAATATGAGTAATGAACCAATTTCATTCCATGGGAAACCATTATGTGTATTACTTATTTATCATTTCATGTGTCGATCACATATTCATAAACATGTTATCAGGGGAGCACCAAGATATCACTCCAATTCATTTGGTAATGATTAGTCCAATAAAAATTAATGTGTGGGGTTAAGGTGTAAACCATATCCATTATCAAACTTTTTCCACCATGTGATGTAGTCTTGGAAGTTATCCTTGATTAGTTTTTATCTCATGTTATATGTTTCATACACATTCCAATATTTCCAAGATCATATGATGTCAAGTTCTATAATTTATTATTTCAAATCATTATTCACAAGACAAGCCTTTTATGTAATCATGTTATTCCTTCTAACTCCAGTGCAATTGTTTTTCAAATAATTATTCCCTAACAAGGATTTTTAGCTCATGTCATTTTTATATGTATTCCTAAAAATATTCTATGAAGATGTGGTATATCAAGGTAATTAAAGATCTCATTATGGATTATTAATAATGAGTTGTTTTATTCTACTTCTATGTTTTAAATCTTATTTATATAGTCTCCAAAAAGAAATTATAATTATGATCTGTGGTTTGTATTTGATGGATTATTAATTTTAAAACCATGTAGAAGTATATGTTAATGAACAGGTTTATATTATTTAGTATTAGAGGATGGTCTATTTAATTTTGGGGATTAGGACTAGAAAATATTAGTAAACATCATATGGATAATTCTATCACCATGGATAACATACAGTTAAAAATATGGAATCAAAATATTATTTATTCTTTTGATATATATGTTCATTACTCTATATTCAATTTTTACTTTTAATATTCTCAATAGCTAATTATTTAATGGTCAAAATTGTATTTTATTACTTTTTCATATTTAATAGAAGTAAATTAAAAAAATAGTTTAAATAGTCAATGATAAATTAAATGCGATTATTTCTCTAATGATATGAGAAACTTGATGGAAATCGGATCCTAGAACATCATAATATTACTGAAATAGCTAACTCACGATATGAATACTTTCATGAATACTATAAACTTTCCTCATTCCAATGAGAAATTGAAATATTTATATGAATCCTTTTTTGAATAGTTACTCATATCTTATAAAGACATTCTAGTCCCCTCATCATTGAACAATGGATTTTATACCTTTAGATTATATTCTATTTCCTTCAATGCTCAAATGGATATAATTTCAAACTAGAGTACCATAGTTTCTATGGTATGTTGATCAGTGTTGGTTACTAATAAACAAACATAATGTATAAGGAGGATATTTAATCCATGGGTTGGGAGTTATTCATGAAAATATCATTAAATAATTTGTTTTTCCAAACATATCATTTTGAGATTGAGATGGAGTTCCACAAACATAAAAAAATGAAGATGATTCTATTAGGATGTTTGGGGAAATAATTAAATGGATTTCCCAATACTCCTTCATCTTTTTTCATGAACACTAAAATTCGGGTGGTTTGATTATTATGTTCATTAAATAGATGTATTAAAAAATGCATGAAGATTCAAGACTTTTACAACAATGAGAATATTTTATAGGGGTCCCTTAATATTGAAATGGAAATTAGTTACTCATAGTGGTCTTGTGGGATCATAGATAAAAAGATAAAAATGTAGTTTTGTATGAGAGGATAAAAAAATAATTCCAATGAAGGATCAAAAACTGAGTATCCCACAAGTCAAAAGCGCAGGAATATTTATTTTGGGAAATATCTAAATAAAACTGAGATACTATTCAAATGTGGAAGAGAAGGGCATAAGTATAATTATTTCAAAGATATTTGAAGATTAAATCTAATAAGGAATTATAGGGGATGGTTTATATAACAACTCAACATGTAGTGCTATTTGGAAATGTATGAAACATTGGAATTATGTGATATAATTATTTAATCCATGGGTTGTTATTGGAAATAAACAATAATATCCCCCAAAGAAGAAGAGAAGATAATATGATATCACTATGTTGAGGTGGATCCCAAAAAAGAATTTTTGAAAGGTATAATAATAATTCATTCCAGAATAGTTATTATATTATTTGATTCCGGTTCCTTGATTTCATTCATATCCTGAACTATTAGTACATATATTCAAACACCACATAAAAATATGAAGGTTCAGTTATATCTGAAGACAGAAAATATGGAAATTGTTTAATATTAAGTATATAACTATTTTCTAGTTATTGTTTTCCAAATGAACATCTTATTAAATATCGTAATTCTTATTTTTCTGGAGTTTGATGATATTCTATGAATGGATTTCCTATCTTTATACAAATCCTATATCGACTTCTATGTTAGGGAGATAAAAAATAACTTCCCTAGGAATCCCCAAATTTATTAACTCGGTAAGGAGGAGATTGAATATACTTCATAATCATCATATCAATTTTGGATATTATTATCTTATGAGAAATAATATAGATAAACAATGATTAAGGAAAAGAAAAAGATCAAGATTTAAAACATTCCTATTACAAGGGACACCATTAATTTCTCCCCTAATTAATTTTGGGGTCTTCATTCTTATTAAGAGGATGAGTTCTCAATTGATATTATACCATAATATTTTCCAATATGAAATACTCCTTACAGGATATAAACCATTGAGTTGGAGGAACTGATTTGTATGTAACAAGAAAATCTAGTCAAGGTTTTTATTTTTCCATGTGCTTCACCATGGGGTGAACTATCCATCATCATCATGAAGGCAGATAGATTAATGCACCCATTCATTCATTTTCATTTTCTTAACAAATTCATGAAAAAAAATTATTATCCCCGAAAACAAATAGATGATTTTATGGATCACCTATATGGCATGCATTGATCTATACATCTTCATGAGGATGATGAATCACCTATATGGCATGCATTGATCTATACAAGTGATTAACCATGGGTTGCACCATCCATCTTCATCACAAAGAAAGATAGATCAATGGAATCTATCATTCATTATCACGTGCTTAAAAAATTCATGATAAAAAATGAGTATCCCCTACCACAGATATATGATTTTTCGAATCATCTATATGGGGTAATATATTTCTATTTTACAATCATTTAGTTGGGATAACATCAATTAATAGTGAAAATGGATGATGTTCCTAATAATACCTTTAATACAAGGTATGGATACTCTGAGTTCATAGTGATTCCCTTGAGACTCAATAATGCTCCAGCAATTTTCATGGACATAATGAATAAAGTCACTAGACATTACCTCTTTTTTCTCTTTATAGAAGATATTATGATATTCTCTTAAATAAAGGAAAAACATCAGGCTCATTAGAATACTATTCTAATGAATTATAAGATGGATATACAATAATTAAATTACATTAATTGTGAGTTCTAGATAGAGGAATCATAATTCTTAGGTAATTCTGTCGCTAGAAAAGGAATATATATTGATCATTCTAAAATAGTTAATTAAAGTGTTTGTCATATAAGGATCTTAAAATAATGTTAGACGTTTCTAGGGTCTCTATATGTAATACTAATGATTTTGAAAATGACAACTCACAATTATCTATCAAAATGACCATGATGAATCAAAATAGAAAATAGATTGATTGGGCTAGTGAATATAAGTACTACTTCAAGGAGTTGAAGAAGTTTCTTATCACTACACTAGTATATACACTAATGAATACTGGGTAACAATTTATGGTATAAATATAAGCATAAAAGAATGTATTAAGAGATGTATTGATGAAAAAAGGTTATGTAATATCATACACCTCATTGAAGCTGAAACAATATAAGGAAAATAATCTCATGAATGATTTTATGTTTGATGTCATGATCTTGACATTGAAAATTGGGAATTAGTGACTATATGTGAAGAAGTATGATATATATATTAATCATGAGATCCTAAAAAATATATTCACACAGAAGGATCTCAATATGCAGTAGTTAATATGGATAGATCTCATCATGTATTATGAATTATCAATACAGTGATATCCTGGTAAAGTGAATAAATTGGTAGATTCTCTAAGTAGAAAGGATCCTAAATCATTATCAATGAGGATAATTTTGAATAATTCAATATTCTTTGACATACAAAGGTTCGAAATGGGAATCATAAGTGAATGAAAATAATAATTCCTTTTATAATTTATTTCTCATATATCCCTTATGGATTCAATCAGGGATGCTCAAAGAGATGATGTTGAAGTTCATAAGAAGGTGTAATCTATCAAAAATGTGAATTACATGGATTTAATAATTGTTGAGTAAGAAGTAATTTTATTTTGGTAGTGAAAATATTTACTATAAAATCCTATGAAAAATAAAGAATCAATTAAAGAATCATATAGCTCAACATTCACTATCAACCCATAGAGTAGAATGATTTGCCGATTTATTTGACAGAAATAATACTAGAACAATATGATGATGTAGATATCTGAATATACATCAATGTTTCTAGTATTCCTACAATATATTTATGAAAAGAAAAAGTATATGCGTATGATTCAACCATTACCCATTCTTATATGGAAATGGTATAACATCACTATAGACTATTTCATAGGGCTTCTAAAGACAACAAATCTAAATAATGTTATATGGGTAATTGAGGACTATCTTAAAAATATTGATCACTTTATTCTAATTCTAGTAGACATCTCACTTGACTAACATGCATGGATTTACATATGATAATTGGTGAGGCTACGTGGAGTAAAATTATCAATTATATCTGATCATGTTATCATATTTACCTCCATGTTCTGGAAAAGTATAAAACATTCTAAAATATGTTTTTGATATTATATATGGATTATCACCCACAAAAGGATGTTCAATTAGAGCAGACTATTCAAACAGTGGAAGAAATGTTGTGATCATGCCAGATGGACATCGATGGAGGATAGGACCAACATCTACCTCAGGTAGAGTTCTCTTTAAACTATATTTTCCACTCATGAATCCAAATGGTTTCATATGAAGAACATTATGGAAAAATTTGTAGAAAAAAAAGCATGTTGGGATCATGTTGGTGAACATAAGCATATGGGATGTAAACCGGTTGAATAAATGGTTAAAAAGGTAAAGACTATACAAAAAACATATCTAGGATGCCTGAACATGAAAAAAGGGATATGTATATATTCTTCGATGGGACATTGATTTTTTATTTATTGATAATATATGCCTTCACACATCTCCATAAAAGAGAGTCATTAGATTTAGAAAGAGAAAGGAATGTTAAGCCCCATGCCCGTAAAACCCTTCAAGATTATTGATCATGTTAGAGATGTGGAATATAAAATAGCACTTTCACCATTCATTTATCATTTACATGTTTTTTTCATTTATACCTCTTGAATAATTACATACTAAATCCATCACATGTACTAAAATTTGTGTTGGTAAAATATAAAAACATTCTCTCTTATGGGGATAATCCCGAAATGAATTTGGAATATAATGTCATGGTTGTACAAAACAAAGTCCCTCAATTGGTAAATGTAATATAGAGAAACAATAAGTTTGAATTGGTGACTTGAGAACATTAGGGAGTGGTAAAAGATAAATATTAGCACATGTTCTCACCTTAGTATGTAATTCTAAATTTTGAGGAAAAAATATTCACAATGGGGGAACAATGTAATGTCCGAAAAAATTGTTACTAAACTTTATATTCATATTTCTGCAAACACATACATCACATTGGGATGAAAAATAAAAAAAATTTCATAAATAATGAAAGGAACATTGTTCATAAAATAAATTAATAATAATTATGAATATTATAGAAGGAAAATTAATAGAAAATAATATAATAAGAAGAGCATGTTTGGATCTTCCCGATCCGCTAGAATGACTTCACTCATAAAAAATGTATAGAATTAAAATATAGTTTTTCTATATGATATTATTTTATAATATTAAAATATATATACAATTAAGAGAAAAAACTAAAATAAGGAAATATTATTTATTAATCTAAATTAGGGAACAATTATAACCCCTGAAATTCTGATCGTTTGACAGTAATCTGACCATTATGAATTGTAATATGTCTATTAGGAATTGTAATTAGGTAATTATAATAGTTTCCTTACCTAAGGAGTATAAAATAAACATTAGGTGTCTTTTAAATAAATATAAAATATATTTATATTTGTTTATTTTTTAATAAATGCTTTAAAATTATAAACTATGTGTTATAATTTTTGAAAATGTAAAGGTTAGTATACTGTTGTATAACTAATATAATGATTTAAAATGATATTTATATTAATAATACAGATTAATGAATTAATGTTATGTTTTATAATAGTTATAAGATATTTTTATGGACCTTGATTTTTTTTCAAATGGTTTTAAAATAGATTATATTATTTAAATTGAATTTCTTTTGAATAAATGATGATTTTAATTAAAAAAAATTAAAAAACATATAAAAAAATATTTACCAAAAGGAAACTAGTTTTGAAATCTAAACATAATGAAATGGTTATGGTGGTGTTTTTGGATTTTCATAAAATAATTTAATTTTTTATTAATTTTGAAATATATTAATTTTCAGTATTTAATATTATATGATTAACAAGTGAATTTTGAGTCATTGATAATTTAATAATGATGTATGAACCCTTTTTTTATATATCCAAAAAAAATATATTTTTATTAATTCATAGGAATAAACACTATTGGTTGTCTTGAGAAAAAAATATAATACTAAGAACATAATAATCAAAACACTAATCAACTCCCTCTATAAATACCAAACATCAACACCCTTTCTCCTCACACCTTTTGATCCATTTAGATTCTCAATATTATTCTAAAATCCATTCTCAAGACTTTTCTTCACATATAAGAGAAATTTGTCACAATGGAGTACCAAACCAAATTTCCTTTAGTTTGTTCTGAAGGAGACGACACTCAAGAGGTAAAACCCACTATCCTTCTCTTTTAATTTATTGTATTAACTTATCCTCTCAAATCCTCCCCTATCCAAATAATAATCATAACTCCATTATTATATATAAAATCTGTTCTTATTTTTTTTTCAAATACCTACCAACAAATATAGCCTCTTATCCTTTTATTATACAAATGAAAACATCATTGGTGATATGTCAGTTCACCACTTCGTGGATGACGAGTTTTTATTTTCCATTACCTCTTTTAAATCCATTCATAAAAACATTATTATTGTCAAATATGTAAATATTAAGTATATTATAACTGGTTTTACGTTCTATACAAATATATTGAAGTACTATTTATTAATACAAAACTAGTTCATTATTATCGATAAATCACTAATGTGAACTATACATTTATCATTTAATATTTATCAAATTAATCATCCTCAAACCTGATATAAAATTATATTGAGTACCATTTACTATTTTTTATGAGTTTCAAAACCATATAATTTTACATTTTAATTACTATTATTTTTTGAACAACCATAATTATAATCAAGTAAACCGATTAGGATTCCATGAAAATGAACACTTCTGGATTGATGTAATTGAACTCCTTAACTCATTAAAAAAATTATAGATAAACATAATAAAAATATAATAAATAAAATTCAGATATAAATATTAGAAATTATGTTATTAGTGAGTATAATTTTCTTATCCAACACATTATGTAAATGTTTATAACACATTCAGATATAAGGTAATGCTTCTTTACAAACCTCCATTTTTAATTAGGGTTACACATTATCACTCTTTATTAAGACTAATTACTTAATTATTATTATATATGTATCCAAAATTATGTGATATGTTCCAATAAAATTTATATATCTCAATTAATTTTTCATTTATGGAGAAATAAATGTTTGGAATGGTTCCCTTTTCAATTCATCATGATAAGAATTCCCGAATGAAGAGAAATTATCCATTTCAAATAGATTTTCAAGTACACTCTATATATATATTCATCAATAAATATTTTTTCAAAAAATTAATCATTTTATTAGTAAAAACTATGTTAGTTCATTTATTTTTTGATAAAAATTATTATTCTAACATCCTCTTTAAGGACTCTTTAATATTTTCGTTTAAATTTCACTAAACTGTATAATTTTATAGATTCCAAAAATCACGTTTTCGTATACCCACTTTACATATAAATCATTATGTATGATATATTCATATTTTTTAACATCAGTATTTTCCAAAAATGATATGATTATTTCTTTCCTGTATACCACATTGATACACCATTTTTTTATACTTTATGACATGATTTGGAAACCTGTTTATTTCAATGTTTAACCCTTCCATTTGTAACTGATGTTTGATTAGTCATGTGTCACAAATATTAATGACCATGTTATTATTAGTTCACCCAGATTGTGCACCAATGGATTGGGTAATTTTTATTCTCATGGGAGTTTATGTATAAGATTAAAGAGTAAACCTAATCCATTATGGGATTATTTCTACCATGTGATATAGTCTTTTCAATTATCTTAAACTCTTGTTTATAACATGTTATATATGTCATCCATATTCCTTCATTTCCGCGATCATATAATTCCATGTTATATATTTTATTCTTCAATATATTTATTCATGATCCATGCATTTTATTTTATCATTTTATAACTTTAATCCCATGTTTTATTATTTATTACCAAGTTTATTCCCTTATTGGGTTTTATCGATCATCCTATTTTTCTATGAATTTTGTAGTTTATCTTATAATGATGTCAGATCTCAGAGGAAGTTAATAACTAATTATGAAATACTAATAAAGAGATGTCTTATTAAAATTCCATTTTTTCTATTTTATATACATAATCAAACAAGTATACAATAATTTACAATCTATAATTGTAATCCGATGGATAATTTTTCATAAAATCATGTAATAATATTATAAAAGTGTTGGGTTATTATTTATGTAATAATTAGAAATTAACTTTATTAGACCCATGGTCATTACTTCCATTTTTTTACCACATAATGAATTATTATATAGATCATATGTGTTTTATTAGTATTAATGATATTAGATAGCTTAGTCAGGGTGTTCCATATATGAATTTAATCCTTTTATGGAAATTTTATGCACGTAGTTGTAGGACATGACAAGTGTTAACGATTTTTTAAATTTGGGATTTCTAGAATTCAAATTGAAATGTTATGACATATAATTTCTAAATTTTAGAATTATTATTCTGTTATGGGATCTATGGGAGAAATGGGAAGGAAGTGAAGATAATACCCCATTATATATGATGTCGAAATGTCTTGTTTTTGATGAAAATCTAATGGTTGATTAGATGATGGAATTCCAAAAATAAGTTATATATTATATACTATAAGGATTTTTGTTTCATGAATTTTTTTTAATATAATGAATGTTTTTTAAATATACTATCCATCTCTATCTATATATTATTATACTTTGATGGTTTTGAAACACAGTAAAAATATTTTTTTTTATTTTATAATTATTCACCAATTCATGCATGGATGATATTGATGATGTAAATTGTATGATGTAAATATAAACATGAGTGTAATGTATTGGTCCTGTAAGAATTGTATGAGTGTCTATCTAAGAAGGATATTCAAAACAATTTATTCAATTAATTATTCAATAATACTATGAAATTTAAAAGGATCAAATAATTTTTTGGTTATTTTAAAGGGAGACATTTCTATTATAAAATATGTTTGACACATTAAAGATAATTTTTAATTAGAACACATGTAATTGGTTATGAAACTACTTGTATGAATTCAAAACAAATATATTTCTTAATGAATATGGTTGAATTTTATACGGATGTTTCCTTAAACATCATTTAATATGGTTGTGACAAAAATTTTCATCACTATAAGAAAACATGTTTGTTGAGTGATACATGGGTAGTCTGAGAGAACTATAAATATGGAATAAGTCTGTATTAAAATATGAATTTTTTATGTGATTATTATTTTTACTTACCAAAATGTAGTTAATATATTCTCCCAAAATATTGAACTCTTTATGAGTATTCATATTATTGTAATTTAAGAAATATTTTATCTTAGTGTTACAAATAACCAATGATGTATCAATATTATTAAAATATGGAATATGTACTACTACTTTTCTTGAGTGATTATTATATAAGAAGTATTAATAATGATGAAAATGATCATGTATATAATGGTTTGTGACATATATCAGCATAGAGAGGTAGTTTACATTTTTTGTAAACCATAAATATAGTTGAGGGAATGGTGCTATTGGGTAATTTTTATAATAAGGTGGTTCTTATGTCATTAAATATTTCATTATGTAGCAAATTTTTAATTATTTTATTTTATTTAAGGGATATTTTATATTTTGGATATGTTTTGGCTAGAAACTTGGAATATTATATGATTTTAATTCTCTAAAGGGTCTGTACAAATACTTTTGTGTAAACTCTATGGTTACCCTTACAAAACTAGATTGTTAGTTAAAATTGTTATATAAAATGATATTCTCTATATAATATGTTGAGTTTATAATTGATTATATATATTAATGGGGAAACCATATGGTACATATGGTATATATGGGTGAGAGTGAATGGTTCCCTTGTAGTTTGGTAAGACGTATGACACATATGTGAGTCAAATATAATATTTGGAAGATCTATTATTCATGGCATGTTCATGGATTCTATAAATAAATGGTGTGTCTAGTAAACAATGCACGTGTGTATTATCATCATAGTTCCCTATTCAATGTTAATGTCTGGTTTGGAATAAAATTCCTCCAGACCATGAATAATTCTCATAATCCTTAAAAGACGAATTTATGAAAACATCTACTTACTGTTTTAAAGCTACATTCCTCATTTATTTTTCTATCTTGTTCAAATTTACAAGGTAAAATTAAGGATATTATCTTAATCCATTCTATTTTGGGGGTTTTCATCCTTAACCATTACTTCATGTGGATTCATCCATAATTAGTCTCTATATGAACAATATCACCTATATTTCTTCAATCTCATTTTTTTACACTCTTTCTGTTAGTCCTCATAATCGGTGGGAAAAATGATTGGTGTGGTCCCATCCATATAATGGGTATGTTATCATTTAGGCATTGTAAATGAGAATCCTTGGTTAATAGAAATGTTCACAATAATTGGTGAGGTCTTTTGGCTTGATCATCATTGAAAGACGATCGTTTTAATGTAATATTTTATTTCATTATAATGGTAAAATGGTATTTAAAACCGTTTCATAATCAAATTTTTAATTATATGTGTGGCTAATGAGGGTTTAATTTTATATAATGTGGGTGTAACAATTTTAATGGATTTTTATTACACACCATGTGGTTTTGTAAATTATTAATTTTATTTTAAAGGATGACATCAGATTTAAATGTGATACCATGAAATAATATGATGTTTTTAAATGAATTATTTAGATTACATAAAAGGTTTTTGGTGCTTGTATTTTTTTATAACGATTGTGGATTTCATAGGTGGATTGAAGGGAAGAGTAAGGGATGATGTGTTATTGAAAATTTTTAATCAAATTTAAGCCCTCTAATTAATTGACATTATTTTGAAAATATTTTAGTTAGGATTCTAATTGCAACAGATATCTAGATATGGAATGTAATAAATTTCATGCTAAATGATTTTAATATTAAAGGTGTGAGACACAATTTATCCCCAAATATTTTCAATTATAAAATTTGCGAATTGTTGTTCTATTAAGGTATGTTTTATAATAATCAATCATTATATATTTGTTATGATTTGATATAGTGTGTGGTATTTTCTTGTGAGGGTGTGGGAGGGGAGGTGTTATTTATTTAAAATTATTTGTACTAACTAATGAAATGGAACATTTTGTCTCACCTATAATTTAATTGACATTAAGAACATGAGAATTGGGTTAGGTAGTATAGGTGGTTGAGTAACAGATATTGGCTTCCTACTATTTTAGGGATGTTTTCCATGGTACCATAAATTACCATGGTAGGAAGGTTCCCCATGGTACCAAGGGAAACCATTGGAGGATTGTTATTCATGGGACCAAGAGGGCTAATAAACGGGTTGGATTTAGAGAGACCAAGGTATCTTGGGATCCAATGAATGATAGAGAGATATTCCAATGAATATTATGAAAAATGTTGACTAGTGAAGCTATGATTATTTTATCTCATAATAATTCCCATTTCATAGAGCCCTTATTTCGAGCCTGTGATATTGGGATCAAATTTAATATTATTTTAGCGTAATTATACTTTTTATTTTACTTTATCCCCTAATTCTAGTATCATTTCCTTGATCTTATACATGAATTGTTTAATTATACTTTTTCTAGAACATGATAATTTTTATTCTAATTATTTACTTTACTCATTTTTAATTATAGATAAACATTGATTTTTTTTAAAAAAAAATTGATTTGTAATTGGTTTTGAAAAATGATATTTAATGATGTAATATTAGGGGATAATCAAACTATTTTGTAAAATATTTTTGAATTGTTTTATTATAAAATATTATGATATTATTTCCAATTACATTTTAGTGTAGTTTAGTAGAATTTTATACGTGGTTACTTTATGAAAATTATCAATTTGGTTGTTTGAAATGAATTTTGTAGGCCATCATGTAATGTATTATTTTTGAATTTCTATTTAATGATGATTTGGAATAATTTTATAAATTTGATATGTTTTTTGAGTTTTTATTTCTATATTTAAATAATATTTTTTTAGGAGTTTTGAAACACTAATGGTTCGGTATATTGATAGTGGATGGTTAATAATAAAAATATTTGTTTAAGGTGATGTCATTTATTAAAAATATATAAAAAACACATGACAATTTTGGGCCTTTCTTATGCAGTTGTACTTGGTGGAGATATTATTTATTTCTACCTATTAATCATTAGGAGTCTCTCAATTAGAATGAAATATTAATCACATTATTTAATGATGATAATGAGGATATAATTATATGTTTATTGAATATAATATGAGACATATTGTATTTCGAATAAATAAATTTTCTCAACAAATTGAGATATTTAGAAAATGCTAATAAGATAGTGGATTTTTTAATGCACTAAACATCATGATGATTATTTTTTATTCATGATAGTAGTTGAATTTTATCAAATAAAAAAAGTTATAAAAACATGAAAATCCCATCTAATGGTATTCAGACTGTGGTTACTAGTAATAATATTTTTTATAGTTACAGGACAATTGAATTATGTTATTTTATTAGAGAAATATTTCAGAACCCATTTGATATTGGTTTCTAGATGTTTTCATCATTAATAATTTTCTTATTGAAGTCATTGGAGAATTTTTTTTGAATTATTTCATTGGATAGTGGGTTCCAATGAAATTAATTATATTTAGTTTTATCAATGAATCCATAAAAAATATTAACACCAAAACCACTATATAAAGTAAAAATCATTATATTTATTGATATTTAATTTTTAAATACACCATATAGAGGAGATACTATGAAGATGAAATAGATAGAGGGTTCAGTATATATACATTGTTATTTTAAAAAAAATATTTTTATTTTAGTGAGATGGATTCCCAACACCTCAATAATCCTAAAAAATAGATCATGATTAAAATAAAGAATTTTTTCATGATTTTACGATTCTTAATACATGATTTACGGATTTTTATGATGATTTTTACACAAATTAATTCATGGGATTTGAATGTTTTCAATTAAATAAAGATTCATGTAAGACTTCCTGACTAATAATAGGTTGTTAATGTTAAAATATCATTATTTTCTTATAATTTATCAGAGAAATAGGTATATTTATAGATTAGAAGGATAGTTGTGAAGCTACCATCAATTTTTCAATATTCCTCGTTATTACTGTTTTTCTTGATGGACCATTATGTCAATAAAGTAGAAATAGTTGTACTATATAGGGAGGTACATGAAAGAGTCAAATCAAATGAATATATATGTACTGAATATGGAGGTACCATAAATATGGCTATTTTATGAATAGGAAAAATATGGGGTGGTACTAGAAGGATATGTAGCAAATGATTATGTATCATAAAAATATATTCCAGAAATAGTGTTATTGGATAAATAGGTACGACATTGACAGGTATTAGAGGAAACAGTTTGGAAATGATGTTCTAGGAGGATGTTATTGTTCGATTCATAATGAGGAATTGTTTTGAAATAAAATATTTTGTTAAAAAACAATGTGTGAATAATTAATGTTTCACAATGATGACATGTTAATGCACATAGGTGAATTATTATTTCATTGTAATTTATGATTCTATTAGATATTATATGAAAGAATTAAATTCATAATTAAAAGACTATAGTGGAGTTCTGGTATTTTTAAAACACTACCTATTATGAACCATGAATGATTAGTTTCTATTAGATATTTTTATCACATTGTCTCCAGATCATTCCATAGAATACCTATCCTTATTTGGTAGTGAACGCGATAAATTCTCATGTTTAAATGTGTGGGATTATTCTTATTCTTAATAATAGTATATTAATTCTAACTTGATGGGAGTATTTATTTTAAAGTGTAATGAAATAAAAAAATACTAGCAACTGATTGACCCCTTAAGATGTCACATTGATAATGAATAGTCCTTACAATTTGGATTGGAGTAGGTTAATTCATTGTCTCCTGGTCATTTTATGTGTGAAGAAAAATAATCCTACAATGTATATTTAAAACATAATAATTAGTTAGGTGTTTCTTTTCTTTAATGGAAATAATTATGATACATGAAAATATAGAGTGTTACCCATTCAACTATCCAATTCTATGTAGTTCTAGAATCCAGGCTATAATGGGTGATCGAGAAAAGAAATACATTATTCTCTCTAACTAAAAGAAAATTTATGATTTTAATAGAATTGGAATAGATAATGGTGTTTGGGAATTGTTGAAAAAGAATTTATTAATGAAATAAAAAATTTAATGAAATAATTGTTAATGGCTTGGATATTTATTTATGGTGATCCTAATAGGAGAGATAATGAATAAATTAGTGATTTATCAACATATTTTAATGAAATTATAATCTCTATACCATGTATTGGTGAATAATTTGAATACACTTCTATAATAGATAAGATTCTATAGATTATTCATATAAAAATTAATGTCAATGAATCAAATCTAGAAGATTGTGTTCCTAAAACACACATTATTATTTATTTTAAATGTATTAATATTACTTATGAAATTATATGTGAAAAATATATCTTGAGGAAAATAGATATGTATGATTAATTAATCTATTTAGAATCCAAAAATAAATTAATTTATATGAATTATTTTTTTTGGATGAAATAATTGAATATTATATTTAATATGATGTGAGTAAAATGTTTGATGCATCATAGTCTTTAATTTATTTAAATTATAACAATGCCACAAAAAAACTATGATGTAATGAAACTATTGGTGTTCTTTAACTGTAGATCCACATCACTATTCAGATAAAATTTTTGAATGACAATAGAATATAAAAATTATGATGATGATTTTTTGAAGTCATAAATTACACAAAATAAAAAGTTTCAAAAAATAAAACCATATTCAAAACAAAAGGATAGGAAGATATGTAAATAAAAAAAATTATCTTTTTGTAAAAAGATCAGATAGAAGATAATACTAAAGTGTAAGATGAAATATATAGTTTTTATGGTTATGATAATCTTCTTATTGAAATATTGAATGATTAGTTTTTTACCAGTGATGATAGAAGAATCCCTGTAGAGGAATTGTATCATACCGAGATGAATTTTATGCTGAAAATAAAATATAAAAATGCTTATGAAATAATTATACACATGAAAATTAAAACAAGAAGTTAATAAAATATTTCTATCCTATAGAGAAAACTGAACCTTTCTGTAATTAATAAATTTCCATATTTCTAAAATATATGAAAAACATAAATAAATGACATGATTAAGATAAAATATCAAATTCAATATTGATGAAAATATTGTGGTAGAGGAGATATATTATTATCTCGTACAACATAAACTAGTTGAAGATAAATGATTAATATCAAGAATCCAAAAATATATTCTTGATATTGGACAAATTTCTAAGGAGTTGAATCCATAGAAACATTGAAAATTATGATCATTATTGAATAATAATGTGGATAATATTTCATAAATAATAAATCTAAGAGGACTATATATTTATCTAAAAAAAGTTAATTCAAAATCGTTGACATTTCAATGAAATAAAACTCTAAAGAATAATATTTTAAATTTATAGGAATTTTTAATTAAATTAATCAGTATAATTTCAATAGATATATGAGAAAATTAGTCATCAAATTTTTTGGTTGACAAAACAAATTCTACTTTGATGGTTATAAATTTGATGGAATATAGAATCATTGTTCTAGAAATCATGAAGGGAATAAGGGGAAATGTATATTCTATGGATATTTATTATATATATTAGGATTTTACCATATAGAAAAAATGTATAGGTTTAATCAATAAAGGTAAAATGTACCAAGAATGTTTTAGTGGTAGAGTTTTATGGGATGTCATTTTACTCATAGAAGGTAATCAATAACATCAATTTTTAAAACATAAAATACATTACAGCCACATAAAACTATTTTTTTAATATTTGATCAGTATAGAAATCCTATAAATGAATTATTTTTTGTTAAATAGGATGATAAAAGTTTATAGAAACAATCACAAAATCCTCACGTGAAGGTAAAAAATAGAATAGTTTCTAAAAACAATCTTAATGGAAATAAATTAAAACATTTGATATTGGATTGTTGTGTATCATCTTATATAAAAAGTAATTTTACGTTTTTAGAAAAGTTGGAAGGATTACAAATAATGAACATAGAAATTATTAGATGATGAATCACTCATAATTAGAGGATTTAATTCTTCAATGACAGGAGAAGATATATTGTAATCATTGAGTTTCTTGTTTTTTAATTGATTGGAAATTTTTTGAGTACTTTAAAAATTTATGATGAATAAAAAATATTATTTTTAAAAATTGATTGAACTATTCATAATATGATTTAATATATGAAAGATGTAAATAGAGTGAAATTATCTATGGGATATCAATTCATAATTAGACATTCACAAGGTTCATATTTTTTGAGTATGATATAAGAAAAATAGTTATGTTATTAATTCAATGGGAATATATGGTAGAGAAATGTGAACATGATAATAACAAGAAGTAGTAATTGAAAATTTTCTGATATGATAAGATGAATAGATTTGTGTTTTTTTTTTGATATTCTATAAAGGGATAATTTGAAATTAAGTTGATTGAATGGTTTCCAAACATACATCTCACCCCTAGAGATTATTCATTCTAAAATATGTGGTCCCATGAGAAAAAAATAAAAAAATGGCACAAAATATTTTATTTTATTTTTCTATGACATCAATAATATTAAATAAATTTTTATTTTGAAATAAAACTAAATAGATCAAATTATTTTTAGGAATATTTTAAGAAGTGCCAAAAATAATATGAATTACAACTGATAAAGTTTCAGAATGCACAAATTAGATGTTAAAATTCTATCTTAAAATTAATTGAAATCTTCATGAATATTATGGATCTTACATTAGATTATAGAGTCATTTTACATAATAAATTAATATATATTTTCTTGAAATGGAATGATCAATGATGATTGAACATGATACTTCCAGATTCTTTTGGGAGACATGGTTTCATTACATAATTCTACTTTAAGAATCATTTTTAGGCCTAAATCTGATATGAATCTATATAAGATGTATTAAATATAGATCCCATGTTTGAAATAAATAATGGTGTTTATTGTCCCCTTCATTATTAATGTAAAATGAGACGATCTTGTGAGGTTTGATAAAAGAGGAAATGAAGGTATAATTCATGGCTACACTGATAATTGTGGAGGATATAAGTATTATAAAAATGAGAATAAAAATACCATTCACTTGATATATGTCAATATGATGGAACATTTTTATAGAATATATTCATAGTTATATATAGATATAATGGGAATATAAAATGATATTATTTCAATAAAACAAAATGAACTCATTTATTATATAATTTAAGGAAATGAAGTTGAACTAGATAATGATCTTGATTCGTCCATTTATAGTAATTAGGGGAATCTATATTCATCTAACCCAATTCTGAGTATATGTTTGGAGGAAAACATATCATTTAAAAACAATGAAATTATATAAAAACGAAAATAACACTAAGGAAACATTCGCATACCTTTTTATTTTCATTGTATGATCTAATATATGTACAAGAAGCATAAGGTAATCCAGATTGGATTGAGTCCATGATAGGTGAACTATGTTAGACTGAAAAGAAAATGAAATTTGAATTGAAACCCAAAATAGAAATTAAAATTATAATTGGATCAAATATTTTTTTTTCAAAAAATATTAATGAATGTGGTGAAGAAATAAGAAACAAAGAAATATTGAATTGTGGTGTTTCCCAATAGTTGAAGGCCCTGAAATTGATGATACCATTTCCCTAGATTCATAATATGAAACCATAAATATACTTCATTCTATTTTTTCACAAATAGGATATATGGTATTTCGAATGGATGTCAAGTCAGATTTTTTCAGTGGTGATCAAGATGATTATGTTTAGATTGAGAATCTATTTGGATTATTTCACCGGAAATATTAATTTGATTGTTTCAATTTGAAAAAATAAATTTTATCGACTAAAATAATCTATAGATATAGGGTTATAAGGATGAAAATTTCATGATGATGTTGAATTTCATAAAAGGGTGCGTAAACATTAATATCCAAATAAAAAATCTTAAAGATGTATCTTTTCTTGTTTTATTCTATATAGATAACAAAATATTTTCTCAAAATCATTATTAAATGAGTGAAAATATTTTCAGAGGAAATTATTATGTTATACTAATTTTCTATTCTCTGTGTGACTAAAATCTTTCTAATATTATATATCTCTAAAAATAATATGTATTTTTTCCAATAACATGACGTGTATTATATGGAATGATTGAGAAAATTAATCAAGAAATATTCAAAAAGTCTCCCAAACCAATTTAATCAGAATAACATTGTATATTAGCAGAACATAATGGATATTCACCATAATAAAATTTAGATGTCCATTGGAGGCCTATTATATAACACAACTTCAAGGAATTATTTGGTTTATGCGGTTTCACATTGTTCTACATAATGAAGTTAAGAAAATAAACCTATATTATGGAAGGTAATTGATTTCATTGATTTATAAATGTAATAATTCATTTCATGTTGAAATATAATATTGTAATAAATATTGATATTTTTTTTTAAGAATTTTTATGTTGAAGGATGTATTGATCATTGAAGTTCCACATTATGTGGAGTAAAATTTATTGTATAATGGCTACTTTATTAGAATAATTAAAAAAAATTGGTGAATGTATTGTCTATTGAGTAATAATGTGTTGGTTTAAATCATGTAAAAATTATTATTTATGTGGGTGTAAATACAATTAAATGCATGTACAGATTATTTGATGTTACCATGTCTTCTTTTCTTGACAATAATAGTGATATTAATTTATATAATAATTGTGTTCAATATTTGAGGATAAATGACATTGATATAAAATATCAAATTGTCAAAGAACTTTTTTAATGAAAATAAGTAATTATATATTTTTTACTAATAATGTTTGAAAATGAATTTTTCCTTCACTAAAACACTGATGATAGAATCATTTTAGAAGATCATATTTATTATGGGTGTTCAAAATCATTCACCTCATGTATAAAATATGTGGTCATATAACCCTGTCCCTAATTTTCATTGGATATTGAGTTATTATGGTGATAAATATGACAAAATAAATATATCCATTGATATGTTCTTTACTTATTTATTAAGAGAATATATTTTTCGAGTGTCTTTAAAATAGGAAATATGTGACTTTAGAATACATGAACTATTTTAAAATTTAATTGAAGAGAATACAAAAATATGCTTGGAAAATTATGATGAAATTTTTTGTTTATTATGATGAATCCATGATTTTGGAATAATATTTTGAACAATTTTTGATGACTACTTTATCGATATAATGGTATTTAAGATCAATGATTCTTATTTGCCAAACTATAATTACTCATATAGGTATATAATTTTTAGATGATGATTTATCCAATGTTTTTAAGACAATTATGTATTTAAGCTCAATGGTTGTTATAAAAATTTCAATTTGGTGACTGTTAAGACCAAGATTTTTGTGATTATTTAATGATGCAGGTTATCATAGAAAATAATTGATTATGGTTTAATTTGTTTCTGTAAATATATATTATAGTTGACTAATTGGATCCTTCCTTATAATTTTGTAATGTATGTAGATAAAAAATAGTATATCTTATGAAAATTGTGATTCCATTGTATATATGTATTTTTTCTGTCAAATATCAGATAGAGGGTAATATACTTATCAATATAATGTTGATTGTACTGAAGACGTGACAAGTTATTATTCCAAAATAATTCATTGAGATCTAATAATGTGTTATATTTGAAAATATTAATCAATAGATTCTTTGATGTTCCTCAATATACCAACATAATTATTATTCTAAGGAATTCACAATTCTAGATTAATTTGATCTGTGAATGGATTTTCACAAACATTTAATTCCATCATAGAGGTTTCTAGATAGAGTTTATTGAATTGTCTATTACCGTAATGATAATCAATGAGATAATTAAAATAATCCATTGGATGAAATTTTGGGAACTTTTCAGATGCTGGTTTCTAAGAACAATTGTTGGATAAATTATTTAGAATGATTTCCATAAAGATATTTTATCAAATAATGTAATTGAAAATAGTTTCTAAACAAATTCATAAAAAATTGTATCCTAAATGGATCCATATAACACAATAATTCAAAAAATTCTTGACATATAAATCATGTAAAGAATACTATACTGAAAAATATGATGGCTACTAGATAGAGTTGTTCATATGAAGAAGAACTAGACCATGGATAGAGAATAATTTCACAGTTTTTGAAATTCATTCATACTGATAATTTTGAGAATGATCTTGAAGTCCTCAATAATAACTATGGATTTAATATGTTTCTAGTAAATATTTATGGTATCCTTGATTATTGTGATGTCTATTTTGGAATAATTATATTAAGAATTATGTTTAAGTTGATTTGTTTTTTTGGCATTTATGGTCTCCATTTGAAGAAATACTAAATCGGGATAATGAAATATGGAGACCAAAATTAAAATTTTATATTCTCTATACATAATTATTTTTTATAGATAGATATCAATATAAATTGGATAAGGTGTTCTATGATGATGTGTTGAGTTGATGATGATGTGTTGTACTAATCGAGGTCATTGAGTGATCTATTATTCAGAGATATAGACATAGAAACAGTGTCTAGAGAGGTACCTGAGAGAGGCAGATCATATGAACAAAGTGCTAATGGATGAGGAAGAACCAAATTTACGAGTATTAGAAAAAAAATATATAGACATAAGTTTATTGGACATTGAGGTACTATAAGAATAATTTGAAAATAAGGAGGTATCAGACATATACATAACTGATATATTGGAAATAGATAAAAAATTTATGAAAAATATGTTCATGGAAGAACTTATTTCACAATAAATTGCATTAAAATAATGTGGAAGTATATCTCACTTTCTGAAAGGGATACATGGGTTATTTAATAAGAAATGTGTGATTAAGTTGATCCCTTTCTAAGAATGGACATTTCATTGATTAAAAAACTGTTTTATAACATTATTTGTGAAAAAATCATTCCATTTCAATTGAATAGAGTGTTATGCCATTAGTAGTTATACCCTAATTTCTAAAAACCATTAATACCTTCTTTTTATTCTATATATGTCAATAGTTTTATTTATAAAAAAGTATTTTGTACTCCTTTTTTAGATGACCTTGTAATTCCTATGTTTTCTAGGTGTGCTTTTGTGTTAGTCATCAGTATATTCAATTCTATCTAATTGTAGGTGAAGGTTTTATTTAATTATAGGTATCATAAAAAGGAATATCCCTAAGTCACCCCCTCTCAATGGTCATAGATTTTTTGACATGTGTATTAAAGGGGATGTATTTATAGTGGTCCATTAAAGTCAATATTTTCCCAAGGGCCATGGGTAGAGGGAAATGTGTTTTCCCCTGGATTGTAATCATTTATAAAAATAGGTGGAAGATTCTTTAATAAATTAATCACGTGTTTCTAGTTTACTTATTTATATGATTTAAAAAATTACTATTTTTATATAGTCTTTTAAAATAATATTTATTTGTTATAATGTGAAAGATACTACATAGAATTTATTTGTGGTGACCTACTTGTCTATTTCTCTCACACACATATTATTTTATGCCCATGTTAATTTATGTTTATTTAACCATTATTTAATATTTTAGGTGGAATATATCTAGTTGGATGGTGACCAGGGTTAACATGGAGGATCATTAGAGATGGTATAAAGATTTTGTTTCACCCTAGTATTTTTTATTGATCATTTTTTATCTATTGTACAATATGATTTGAATTTATTTTTATACTCTTCTAATATTTAATATTTTATAGGATTTATAAATTTTATTTTAGGTTTGGGGTTTTTTACCTACTTTTATATCATTTATAGTTTTCTTTTTTCAGAATTTTTTTATTTTTATATGCATGAAAAAAATCATTTGGAATGTTCTATATATCCAATTCACTAGTTCTTCACTCATGTGAATCGATAACTCCCAACGAGTCTTGTTATTTACCAAATAGGGATCCCAATTAGATAAAACCATAGAGAAGTTCATCAAAATTGTGTATCAAACATTTGGTAATTTATTAGACATATGTTTTAGGTTTTACTATAGTTATATTAAGTGTTTATAGTATGGATAGAAGGATTTTGGTTATTTATAGTTAGGTTTTGGGATAATTTCTCAATATCTCCAACTCGAAGCCTCTATTATTCATGGTTAGTTGATATTCTGGATTTTAATACTGAATGTAATTTAACACAATTTCTTAATAATTGATTGAATATTATGGTGGTGCCAATTTTTTCCTAAATGTAATGGATTTAGACTACATGTTTTAATATGGTCAGTGTTTGGGATGGAGATGAAAATGGTTATAAATTTTTTAAATTTTTAGGTATGGTCTGAAAAAATTTCATAATCATAAAGATTGATGAATGTTTTATAGCGATGAAATAATGATTTCCATTTGGTTTTCAATGTTATTAAAATTTAAAACACAGTTCTATATAATAATTGTATCCTCAATCTAGACCATATGATGAATGAATTTCTTAACGTGATAAAAAAATGGGAAAACCGTCATTATAGGTCATGTGAAATGTTAGCATCATCATATTGGTTTTTTATTTAAAGATTGTGTTATTTCATTGATTAAGTTATTTCTCATGTGAATTGAAATTTAAATTTTTTGTAAGAAATATTATTTTATGATAAAAATGATTTCAATCTTAAATAAATGAATTAGGGATAGATTCTATTATGGAATTTATTTTATAAATTTTTTTGAAATGATTGGATTCATTTTGAACTGAGCACATTGTTTTAAGATTTATTGTGTTTGTGACATTGTTTTCATGGAATTTTTATTCTCTAAATGGGTGAGTTGTTTTCACAATATTTATGGTGGATTTTCTATTTTTAGTAATACCTTTGATTTTGTAAAAGATGACATTTCATCATGTTTTCATATTGAAAGTTGTTGAAAATTTATAAATGGATAAATGAATTGAAACTATTTGAAGTTATATATATATGATTTTATTAAGAAAAATGGAATGGTTATTTGTTTTATAATTAGATAGTGTTTTAAATAAATTTATTTATTTAAACATTTAAAAATGAACAATTAGAGGTATAAATCGTGGTTAAAATGGATAAATGGTTTCCCATTGGATTTTTTTCATGGTGGATGGTTTTTATAATGTCTTGGGATTAAAATCACGATTTAGGACTCTTGTTATGGAGCCAAATATGTTAAAAATGATCTATTTTGAAAGAGTGTTCAGGAATTATTATTCTATATGACATAATTTTTCCCACAATTTATTTTTTAATTGATGATTAAATTTATGGTACATTAATTTTTTTTTGAAAATTTGTTTCATTACATAGTGCATTCCTACCATAAAGGTATATTGTGTAATTAGAGTGTTTCTAATAGTGATCATTCCTCTTTTTTATTTTCACACTTCCAGGGATCTGAATGCATGGTAATGCGTTGTCTCTTCTTCTTAGTAGTGTATCGTAGAACTAGAAAAGGTCATGTTAGAGGATTATTTCAATATGAAAATGTTGTAATCATTTTTTCTTATTCATTAATCCATATTGTGATGGATATAATAATGAGGAGATAATTTTATTAGATATGATTGTGTGATTTATAGTATGAGAAAAAAAATTATTATGTATTGAGATGTTGAGGTTTTTCGAGTGTCCTTATTTTTTTGAATCGTTAATGTGAATAGTTGTGCCTTTCATTAATGGAATAGCATATTAGGGTCTACACACATTGATTTGGGAGAAATTAGGGCTTATAGAAATTATTTCTATTATTATCTATAATTTCATGGTTTGAGTGGTTTATATTTGAGAAAATATTGTTCCATGTTTCCCTTTTATAGTATAGACTATGTGATGGTTTTTTGGAGTTGTATTAAAATTGGATGAACTTGGAGATCAATCACTAATATCTGTCGGTGTATTTTTTTCTTCATTTTGAATAAGAGTTATGTCAAGATTTTTTTACTCTCAAAATCATAGTGTGATTCATTTCTAGGGATTTGATCTAAGAAAACTCACATGAAATTTTTTAACCTTATCCAAAATTAGTGTCATTTCATTACATGTCATGTTCCTTATAGATATGTTTTATTATATTGGAATACCATGAATTTTGGTGATCCAGTTTTGTGGACTTTCAGGATGATATTTGGTATTATACAATTTTATTTGTTTTCAGCCTATGTTTTGTGGTTTTATTTATCTTTTCTAAATGTTAATATTCCCATTATGATTTTATAAATGTAGTTATTTGGGGTTGTCCAATTTTATCGAAAAGATATTTTTTTGTTCCACTATAGTTGATAAATTCTAAAGGGTGGAGAGATTAATTTTTTTATCTACATTCCTAGAACTTCCTATTTATTTATTGTTCATTAGTTTTTCTAAAAGATGTTCAATTTTGATTCCTGATTCATAATTTAGTTCAAAGAATCAAAATTTTCCTTGATGGTCAATTTTAAAACCCATAAATTATCATCTTATTCACAGAACTTTGTTGTCTAAAGGTAATGAGGTACCATAATGGATATAATTTTGACTCCCACATTTTCACTGTGTTATTTATTTTCATTCATTTTATGTGTTTTAGGGTCATTCTTTGTTTTCAATGAGTCTTATCCTGAAACATGTAAAATATGGATTATTTACTTATATGAACAGTCTGTGTATATGGTTATAGTGAAAACTATGTAGTTAACCATTGGTAGCTAGTTTTCATATTCAAAATTTTTCATAGTAGTTGGTCTGCATGGGTAGTGTGCGATGTAGACTAAGACTTGTATATCATGTTGTAAACCATGGAAAACATTTATTGTGTCATGTTAATTGTGCATTAATTATCTATTGTTTACAAAATCATGTGATAATAATATGAATCAGAACTGTAATATAATTGTTCCATATGTCAAATTTTTTGAACATTTTTTTCCATGCATGCAGAGATTGAGGTAAACCATGTGAGTGTGTGTTTTTATGCTTAGAGGCATGTGAAAGATTGTCATATGGTTTCAAAAATTGTGATTCTTAATTGTGTAGCTTTCTGAAATTAATTGAAATTTGAATTTCATGAATATCCATGCATAATTTTAACCATATATCACAAATTTTTCCCCTCTCATTAAAATAAATCAAACTCCCCTTGCGAGCTTATCCTCCATTATTCTCGTTGATTTTTTTGTTCCTCTACTATTTTATATGAATTTATCTATTATAAGTCCCTCAATCCCCCGTTTTTATTGTATTTATTATTTATCCATTGATTTATCATCTTCATGAAAAAAAAATTATCATGTGAGTAAAATTTAGGGTTTTGTGTGGTCTGAATCAAGGGAATTTTCTCTTTTAGTGGTTATGAGGGGAATGACTTTTCGTATCAGATCATTCAAATTATCGTAAATGACAAATTTCATTATACAAGAGGATCCATGGTTGGTGTTTCGCTGATGCCACATTCTAATACATTATATTGGATTATTGATGATATGAAGATGTTTTATTTTCATGTATATGATTATTTGTTGGACCCTCGTTGATCTACCAAGATTTTAAGTAGTTATAAACCCTGGCGTGGAATGTACTACCATGAAATGTGTTTTTGTAAAATATAAATGTATCATGAAGGATATTTTTTGATTGAAATTTATTATAAAGCACGCGATTAAATTTTTTAAAAGCATTTTTTACATTAATTGATTTTCAAACCAATCCATTTAAATGGTTTGAAATATTTCATAGTAGTTGAATTGTATTTTGTGATCTAAAATGGGTGTGTTATCCCCTATGTGTGATGTTTCAAACCTTTTCATAAATATAGGTTATTAAAAAGGTTTATTGAAGGGACGAGTATTTATCTATTTGGTTTTAAAAAACCAATAAATTTATTCTAAATATCTAACCGAAAAAACATTAAAATATTGTGAATCATGTTTGGAATTTCAAGATTGAATTGGGAATGGAACATTTACCATTTAGTGATAACTGAATTTTCATTAAATTTGTGAGACTCATTTAATAAATTTTTATATTTTATATGCATGTGGTGCATTATTACCCCACGTGGTGATATTTTAAATTAATGCATTCGTTTATAATATTTTTTATCTAGTGGGAGTGGGTGATTTTTCTAAAAAGGGTATGGGAGGTGAGGCATGGTTTTTTAAAATTCATCATAATTTACTTATGAAATGGATCATTTTTCCAATATATATTTGACATTTCAAGGGAGGATGTGGAGTTTTGGCATAGTGAATTAGGTGGTTGAATCCCAACCATAAGTGTCGAACATGTTCTCGGAAATTTTCTATGGAAATGATAGTGCCCATGAATGGAACATTCTCACCAGATCCTAGAAAACCCATGGGGGTAGTGTAATCCCATGGACTATGATATCTCATGGGAGGATTGGACAAAGTGATTCAAATTGATGAAGGGAATCATGGGAGAGGCTGAGAGTTCATAGAATGTTTCATCTAAATAAATTTTTATTAGTGAACATGGAATTATTTTTTTCAATATAGAGCTCATTTTATAGAGCCATTGGTTAGATCTCATAACACTATGATACAATTTATGATTTTTCAGGGGATTTATACTTTTATTTTTATTGTGTACCATACAAATTTTTTTATTTACAATAACCTACATACATGTTGTTTGTTTATACCTACTATGATTATTGATATACCGGTGCATATTTTGGTGAATTCCTCATTCTTCATTTGTGATTACCATTCAATTATTTTCAAAAGATATTTCAAATAGATTTGGAAAGAATAAATTTAAAAGAAAGTAGGGATGTATCAGAATTTTTTTAATATGATTTTAAAACATGTAATCATCAAGTGTGTTGATTCTATTTCAAATGATAATTCAGAGCATTTTAATGAAATATTTGAAAAGTGATATTTTTTAAACTCTTGTGTGTTTTCATTTTAAAAATATTGTTTTAGTATTTACATGGTTTTTTCTATTTAAAAATTGTTTTTCAAGGATATTTTTTAACTATGTATTAATTCACATACATATTTTGAGTTTTAGTTTTTTTAAATAATAGTATTTATGATATATTTTATACTATAAATTTAAATAGTTCAATTAAATAAAGTGGAATCAACTGATGAAAAAGTGATTTCCACTTTATTTTTCCCATTTATTGAATATTAAGATAATGTTTTTATAATATTTATTATGTGTTTCTTATATTTTTATATATAATATTTTTATTTTTTTTATATTTATGTTTTATTTCAAACTATAATTTTGTGAGGTATTTTGATTGATAATACATTGAATCTCTATCTGGGGATCTACTAGGATATTTCACCTTGTTGAATATTTTTATAGGTCGAGTTTATTTTAGGTTTGATTCAATATTTTTAACTTTTAAGGGATATATATAGAGGTATGGATATGGGGGGTTCTCACATAGGATCTTTTGAGAATGTTCATTTATTTTTTTAGATTTGGGGTTTGTATTTATAAATTTTTTCATGTTGTTAATTATGATTCTCTCTTTTTTATCTTGATTCATTTATGAATCATTTAAAGTAGTTGACTTATATTCATGGAGTATTATTGATTTTTATTACCTTTTTTATGGGTTTTGTTTTTCATTCCACTATTTTAATAAATATTTACGATGGATAAGTACTTATTAAGTAGTTTTCGGAGAATAATATACACTTTTTATCATACCATGGTTATGAAAAATTTCCATTTGGCCTTATTAAATACTATCTTGGGATCCCACAATGATTAAACTTTAGGTTGGTTTCATACAGATATCCTTGAGTGTTTTAATATATAATAATGTGTTTATGGGGTTGGCTAATTTGGTAGTATTATTCGTAATGTGAGGGATAAATGATTTTTTTGAGGAAATATTAACTATATTTGGTACATTAATAGCATCACCCACAAAATATTTTGATTTATTAATTTTTGGTGTTACTCACTCATTCATTACAGATTATGTTTTAGATTACATTAATTTATTTTTTGAGTATGTGGTAGATGTGGTGGCTATTAAAACTCCATTATTGATGCAATTTATGGATATTCATAGTCTTTTATGATATATCCTTATGATTAAATTTTATAATCTGTAATGTATCAAAATTACTTTTATTTTTTTGATAAAATTATATGTAATTATTCTAAGGCCACAGGTTTTGTTGACATGTGATTCTGAGACCTGGTGAGCCCAAAATGGAAATTTAAAATATTTTATGTTATGTTCATTAAACGTTCGAGTTGGATTTTCAAACAATTGAACTGGTTCTTGGTTAAAAAATCAGAGGGCATCGTTCAACATGGAACACTACGATTCTCTATGAAATGACTTATCTTCGGCCGAAATGGATCAAGCGGAAAAGTTATTTTTCAGATTTTTTTTGAAAAATAAACAATTATTTTAAATCAATTATTTTATTTCATTTCAAACTATTGGGTGGTGGACAACGACACTATAGTGAAGTGACGAGGAGATAACGAGGATCATTAATGAAGGGTCGTTAATGGATTGTTTGTAACTGTGATGATGTTATCCTAATAGTTCGTTAATGGATCATTAAATGTGAATTATTAATGAGAACAAAATCGCTACTCATGATTCTTTTAATATTAAAATGTGTATGAGGAAGGTTATTAACAAATGTGAGGAATCTCTGAAAAACTGCCAGTGGAATCCCCCTCCAATGAAGAACAATGAATAATGAATGAAGTGACGGACATTGGTGAATCATATCTGGAGGTCAATGAGCGCTGACGAAAAACAACAATCGAAGATCAATGATGATTCAGAACTCTTCCTTCATCCCCAGAAAATCCAACGTATCCAAGTATGGGATTATTTTTACCATGTTCTTCCCCATTATTATACTATAATGTACAAATTCGATTAACCCACGAAAAATTTGATCTACGAATCATGTGTTTATGTGGGAGGGTAACATTTTTTTGGGACTTTCATTATCCAAGAATTGAAATTATCATTTGTGGAGTTCATTGGAATCCCCATACCTCCCATGTTTATAAACCTATAACACGGAGGGTTCATGCCGACACGAACATGGATGAAGCACCACGGTTGTCTTCATTCTTTTTCGACACACCATCAAAGTGGCACCAAGAGGATTTTAAGACATTTTCAATATAGTGGAAGTTACCCCAAGAGCACAGGCATAGAATATATGAAGAACAGACTACTACAATGCATCTGGTGGTCTGCCAAATATATTTTATTGTGTCGGTGCTAGCGGCAGTGGTGGTGGCCTATAGCAACAGTTGAGGGGGGAAGATAGTGGAGCTCCCATTAGTGAATCGTGGCGGTAAGAGGGTGCGAAACTATTATGAAGTGGTGCCAAACAGATGTTGTGATGAGGGGTGGTATGCGTCCAGGCCACTCGGGGGGTAGGCAAGCTGTGATCACCCGATCACTTCTTGAGGATCCTTTCAGGACCATGGGCAAGGTTGGAAGATCGAACGTGGCCGACTTTCGGGACCTGATTAGATGGCGCAACACCAGCCCACACCGTATGGGTTGGGCATCAGGTAAGCGGGCCATGCACCCATCCAGTGAGCCGAACCCATGACCGGATGTGCTAGACCTCTTCATATAGGCGAAACCCACACCCTACAGGTTGGATTTGTACCGGAAGGCTAGACCCACACCCCTCGGTCTAGGATGGACAAGAATGGGCCGCTGGGCGACCCAGCTAGCTAGACCCTTGGCCAAACTGGTCCAGGTCAAGCATGGCCCATTTGGCTTGGAAAACTATCCATGTCGAACTAGACCAACCCAGAACATAACCTGGTCATGTCAAGATAGTCGAAATAAACTTGGTTATGTGGGACACTCTTCGCCATGTTGGTCATGTTGGTCAAACTGAGTCAGACCTGTCTTAGATGCAACCGACACCTGTTTACTAAAACACTTATATCATGAAAACCAATCATCTAATTGAAGATCCATTTGTGGTGTTGGGGTCCTTATCAATAAGTATGATCATTTTTCAATCCCTAATGAGGATTTCTTGTCTTTTGGAATGTAACGAACATCTTGATGATTGGATCTCCAAGGCGCGGTATTTACAGAACCATGCGGTTGGCTGAGACACAAGGAATTCTGAAATTTGACTTTGTGAGATTCGACCATGGCATATTGGGAAGCACTTATGTGTTACTTTTTGGGCCCACGGTGGGAACCACTCATATGTAGCTTTGTAGCCCAACATTACGTGACCATAAAGAGTTCCACAGTTGGTTAAAATTATTGGGAAGCACTTCGGTGTGACTTTTCAGCACCATAGTATGCGATGAGGAGGTGTACCTAATAAGTACAATATTTGTAGGAAGATCATTTCTGTGACATGGCAGGCCCATTTCTATAGATAGATGGGGAGTTTTCTTGTAGATGTGGTGTTCGATGATGTGACTGTTGATTCTCCTATCACTCCCCTATATTCATACATGGTGTGAGTTGACTTATGTTTCGTGCTTTCTATTGTGGATTTTTGTTTAATGTTTTTATTATTGAGTTTCATACTATATATTTTGTTACTCAACCCTATATAGGATTCACCCACTTGTTTTGTGTCTGGTGTAGATTATGGACATTTCAACAGAGACATTGGTGGACCTGGGCCCTAAGGTGAGTAGAAAGATGAGACAGATGGATAGTACGATGGTGGAATTAGAGGCCTATGACCAAGAAAGGCCCCATAGGATTTTTTAGACATGATTTTATACTTTATCTTATAGTAGCCACACTATTCCCTTTATTAGGTAGGGTTTTCCATGGATGGAAATCAGAGTTTCCTTTTTGAACTTTTCTATTTTCAGTTATTTTTTTTGGTTAGTATCCTAGTCCACTTATATCAATTTAAATTGTAATGAACTTTTTTATTGAATTTTTTCTATTTTTCTGTATGGGACTTGGTTGGGAGAGTGTGTGTGTTCATGTACTCAAAAAAAATCCTCACACTTGGATGTTGATGGCTTCAATGCTAGTCTCCATCCAACGGTCTTTGGGAGGCGGACATGTTGTAGTCACGACACAAGCCCCTGTGGATGGGTCTAAAAAATGTCATATTAGAGGGAGGTTGGTCCTACCATAAAGATATAGAGACTTTTGTTTTTATTAGGGTCAATAGTGTTATGTGTTACATGTTTGACATTCAGATTCACGGAGTCCTGTATTAGTGGGATGAACGACGTATCTATACATCAGGACCTTTAATTCAAATTTTATGATCTATACACGAATACACTGGTTTTATAATGTCTCATTATGTTTTTTTAAATAAAATTAATCTCACTAGGAATAAAATTCTATCCATGGTACATATTGATCTATCTCAGGATTCCTCCACATAGACGACTAGACAGGATTCCGATTGGAGGTCTTGATGACAGTCCTCCTAGTGATGAGTCGTCCATTCAGGGACTGGTTCTAGAGATAGCCCCACTAGGTGGTGCACTAGTGCTACAACCACCCAATTGTTAACATATAATATCAGCGGTTCAAGTTGAGGACGTGTGTAGGCTCATTGCCTTGTTTGAGTTTGAGAGATAGAGACCTCTCTAGATTAGGGGGAGACATATCCTTATGTAGCAGGGGGACTAGATTGAGGCAATTATGTGGTTCTTCAATTGAGTAGGGACACCGTCAGACTAGATGGATATTTTTTTAGCGAGCCTTTTTCGGGTCTAAATAAGGATATGGTGGAACTTGACCACCTATAAACATAATCATGTGATCCACACCTAGGTAGTCTTTGAGATGATTTTCCGGGATGATTTTTTCTCTGTAATCTTCCCTCTATGTCCATTCAAGAGGTTCTTCACCTACAATAGGTTAACATGATAGTAGAATAGTACTCTACAAGGTTATCTGAGAATTCTCACTAATCGATAGATGTGGTGTGAGACCAGTTCTTCCAGGATTGAGTCTTTGATCAGGTATTCAAGTAGAATATTTGAGCATCATTTTTTCTCTCAGCATCACCACTGAAGAGGAGGAGTTGGAGAGAACTATTCTGGTAGAGATCTTCTTGGAAGAGCAGGCACACTCATCTAGAGAGACCAGTCGGCCCCAGTTGGTAGGGTCATCGGAAGGTAGCAGACAACATATGAGAGGGCCCAAGATGGCTATTATATTCAAAGGTTGACAGCAGGAGTCAACATCGGCATTGTGGGGCCACCATAAAAGAGAGAGTCATCCAAGAACCCTTATTTGATTCTCATCCAGAGGTAAAGGAAACATGGAATGTGAGAACCTGACTCTCTATACAGATGACCAGAAGACGGTCTATGGGACTCCGAGGCATAGGCAACAGTTCGAGTGAGGAGCTTCACAGGGAGGTAGACATCACAGGGGAGCAGGATGACTGGCAGGTAGTGGGAGATGGTTCGAGGTGTTTCTGCCACCACCCCCATGTGGTCCACCCTGACCTCAGGGAGCAAGAAGATAGGGGTTAGATAAGCTCTTGGAAGTTGTATATTATGACCAAAATACTCGAGAGATGATCGAAGGTATAATCTATATATTGTCCACACTAGCTACAATTCTTATAAAATAGGTAGTAGTAACTCCATTTTTTCCATGACTCTCATTCGGAGCTCAATGATTATGGTGGAGCTGTTGGCTAAAACATTATTGCTAGAGACTCTTACAGGAGAGGATTCGATGATTACCGATTGTTTCTGGCAGTGTAAGATTTACTCTAGGAGGTTAGAGCTTCATTTGGGATCTCCTAGTAGCGGTGTTGAGGCCTTATGTTGTCATCTAGGGTATGGAATATTTATCCACTATCCATGATTAGATTGAATGTTTTGGGTGTACCGTGATGTGTTTCTTTAGAAATGGGACAATGTTTTCCTTCATAGTCGAGAAGGAAACCCTTGTAGTGCAGGAAATAATTTCATAGAGGGGAGTTCGTCTTATCACTAACAAGTAGGCTAGACGCACACTCAGTGTAGTGGAGGAGAGGAGTCCACGTTTTCTAGTAGTGGTGGATGAGTATGACTATAATTTTTCTAAGGTTGTTTCGAGACTGCCTCCTAGTAGAGAGGTAGAATTTTGTATCAACATATACCCCAAGATGACACCGATATAAACACCGACATATTGGATGGCTACTAGAGAGTATTGTGAGAAGAGAGTACAGCTGGAGGACATGCATGAGAAGGGGTTCATGAGGACCACAATTTCACCATGGGAAGATCGAGTTCTTTTTATCAAGATGGAATATTGGATTTTAAGGTTTTTCATTTACTTCTCGTACCTCTACCAGGTAGACGTGATGAATAGGTATCCTCTTTCGAGAATCGATGGTCTCTCTAATCATTTAAAAGGGGGTTAAGTGGTTCTCAATGATAGACCTTAGATCATGTTATCACTAGCTTCAGGAACAAGAATAGGACATACCGAAGATATCCTTCGTTTGCTCGTATGGCCAATATGAGTTCTTAGTGTTTCCTTTCAGCATGACCAACACCCCAGAAGTGTTAATGTGACTAATAAAAAGGATCTTCTAGTCTTACCTTGATCGGTTTTTTGTGGTCTTCATTGATGATACCTTAGTGTACTTGGTGTTATAAGATGATCACTTTACACAACTATGGATAATATGGGATACACTCCGAGAGTACCCATATTATGTTTATCTCTAGAAGTGTCAGTTTTGGATACAAGAGTTCCACATTCGTGGACATGTCTTCTCAAAGGCTGGGGTTTTAATAGATCCAGTGAATATAGAGGCGATTCATTCATGGGATCCTCTTTGGAGCATGATTGTGGTGAATAGCTTTTTAGGGTTGGATGGTTATATAAAAGGTTCATGCATGAAAATTTCAGACTAGAAGAACCCTTTTTGTCTTTTAAATGGAAGAGATATTCCTTCTTGTGGAAAAAGAAATTTCAGTATAGTATCCAAGTGTTGAAGTTGAGACTGACTAGTGACCCCATCATGAGACTACCAGATGATTGAGTTGGGTATTTAGTTTATTGTGATGCATCAGATACTGGAATTGGTTGTGTCCTAATGCAGGAGAGAGTAGTAATTTATTTATGACTCACGACTATTCAGACAACATCTGCAGAACTTTGCGACCCACGACATGGAGTTAGCAGCAGCGTCCGTTTCCTTGAAAATGATGCATCCCTACTTGATGGGAGAACATTTTAGGGTTTACTCAGACAATATGATTTTTAGGTATATATTCTCCCAGAAGGAACTGATCTTGAGACATTACCAATGGCTAGAGTTCAATTAGGACAACAACATTGAGATAGAATATACTCATGGATAAGATAACATGATGTCATAACCACTCAGCATGAGGACCAGTTTGAAACTCCTGATTGAGGCAATAGAGCTTTTGGTCGCGATTTAGATATCATTCATGGAAAATGGTAAAGATTCATACCTTCAATCGATGACTAATACTCCCCCACTCTTATAACGAGTCCGGGAGGCACAACTGGTGAATGCTGACTGTGAGGCATAATGTTCTCAATTATCAAATGGATTGGATCTTGATGGATTATCTATAGGTGGGTATAACATTATTCATTATAGAGGATTCACCGTAGTTCTAGTGATGTTGTTGGAGGTGGTGTTGAGTTAATTCCTAGCATCCCCATTGGTGGTACATCCTTTAGTGGATAAGATATACTAGGACCTACAACTTTAGTATTGGTGGTCAGGGATGAATATTTCCATGGCCAAATTCTCTTCACGATGCCTCAGTTGTTATAATGTGAAGGCCAAGAATCATGTTCCAGTAGGCATGACCCAACAACATGAGGTACCTGAGTTGAAATTGGATGGCATAATTACAGACTCTATGATAGGGTTACCAATTACATCCAAGGGCCATTACTCTATCTGGGTAATCGTTGACCAACTCACTAAGTCCGCTCACCTATTACCCATCTAAAAGTGAGGACCAATAGAGGGATTGTGACACCACTATGTTTTGGAGATAGTACAACATCGTGCGGTGCCTTCGATGAGTGCCGTAGATTGTGATACTTTCATTACATCCCAGTTTTTGATGGTATTAAATGATTCATTTCGGACGTAGTAGCACTTGAGAAATGCTTTTCACCCCCATAATGAAGGTCAGATGGAGTGGATCATACCGAAAATGGAAGATATGTTACATTCTTGTATCCTAGAGTTTGTTCACAGTTGTGAGGACCATCTTCCTCTAGTAAACATTACATACAACAAAAGATATCATTACACTATAAACATGGCACCATTTTAGGTCTTGTATGGATGAACTTGTAGATAACACCAGTGATTGACAGACCTAGGGGAGTCTGCACTCATGGGTCCAGAGTTTGTATAGGCTACCACTGAGAATGTTCGGATTATCCAGGAGTGGATGAGGACTGCACAATGTAGGCATAAGTCTTTTAACAGTAGGATATGGGAGCCCATAGAGTTTTAAGAGTGTGTTCATGTATTTATTTTGGTCTCACCCGATGTGTATTGAAGTTATTTAGACAATGCAATATGATATCTTTGAAGTTCATTGGACCTTTTCAGATCCTGAGAAAAGTTGGTGAGGTGGCCCACCGCCTTGCTCTCCCCTCAATGATGCATCGAGTGCATGATATTTTCTATGTGTCACAGTTTAAGAGTTACATGAATGATCTATCAAACTTCATTGATTGGGGTGAGAAGGAAATTTACATTGGGGAGACATTTGTGGATTTCCTGATGGAGTAAGAGTATCAACAGAAGCTGGACAAACGTAGGCGATCGATTCATCTAGTGAATGTTTGATGGAATAATATGATTCTCTAAGAGACCACATGGTAGTGGGATTATTTGATTAGTGATTAGTACACCCTTCTGTTTGATTAGTTTTTATTTTGGTTTTGGGAATATAAATCTCTATTGTGGGGAGAATGTATTATCTCAAAAATTCCATGAATTTTTTTTAATTCTATATTGAATTATTCCTATACCACTAGCATTGACGGCACATGATTTTAAGTCCCAGTGAGCCCATAATGGAATTTTTATCTTTTTTAATCTACATTAAGTAGACGTGTGATAAAGATTTTCAAGCATTTTAATTGATTCTCAGATAAAAAATCCGAGGGCACTATTGAACATAGAATGCCAAGATTCACCTTGAAATGACAGAACATGGACTCTCAAGGGTAGAGTAGAAACTTTTTTCTTCATGATTATTGAGATATATGATAAAATAATATAAATGAGTTATTATATTTTTTTTATCATAGTATAGTGGTTGAAAGTAATGATGCAGTGTAGCAATGGGGTATTGAAGAGGATCATTAATGAATTTTTATTAATGGATTGTTTCTAATAGTGACACTATTATCTTAATGGTTCCTTAATTTATCATTAATTGTGGCTCATTAATGATCATAATTAATGATTGTAATGTCTCTACATAGGTTTATTTTAATATAAAACGTTTTTTAGTTTGATGAGTAAGAAACACAGGGAATCTTTGACAAACCACCAGTGGAATCCCTCTCCAAAAAATAATGGTGATTGAAGAACAAAATGATGAACATTGGAGGATCAGATACGGAGGTCAATTAGAAGCAACAAATTCCAACAATCACACATCGATGATGTCATAGAACTCTTGTTTCTTCCTCAGTTGAACAAACTTATCAATGTAGGGGTTTAATTTTTTTATGTTCATACATATTCTTATACAATAAACGACAAATACTATAATCCCATGAAAATGTTAATCTACATATCCTACATTTAGTTTGAAGGGTAACATTATTTCAGGTTTTTCTTCATCTGGTAATTGAAATTATCATTTTTTTATTTATTTAGAATCCGTAGATGTAGATTGGGTTTGTCTTAGTGGTAAGCACCCCGTAATGCTACATGAAAAATGGGGGTTCAAAACACATGGGGCACAGGCTACTGTAGCAGTACTATAGTAGCAGTAGGAAATGTAGAAGCGACATGGTACTTTTGTAGCAGCAGGGTACTGTAGCAGTGGCGGGTACTTTGTGGTACGGTTGCAGTGCAGATACTGTAGCAGTACTATTCACAGAATGGTCCTTGGGTAAAAAATTGGGCCTACATGCCAAGTAATGGGCTAAATGCCCACTAATCCTTCAGGATATGTAATGGGTATCCCTCTACCCAGTTAATAGAGATCTTTTCTTTGATTTAATAATAAATGAGGCTACTACCCCAACCTTTAAAGAAAAATTGAACCCCCAGACCTCCCATGTTTATAAACATATAATGCGGAGGGTGCATGCCTACATAAACAAGGCTCGAGAACCTCTGTCTTGTGTGTTCATTATGGTCATACACTCAATGTGGTGGAAATATGATTACATGGACTTTTGGTGGAGAGAGTGTTCCCCCAAGATCAAAAGAATAAGAATGTTAACGAATAGACCACAAGAACATGTTTTGTGGTCTCTAAAACATTTGACGGCACACTAACACCGGCGGTAGCCATGGAGAAGGGCAGCCTCAGACAACATGCCACAACAACAGGGTGATGCAGCCCCAATTGGGTGTCACGTGGAGGGGTGGCTCACTTCATGGCCACCAAGGTGGCAGGCGAGCCATGGTCACCCGATCATGGCTGGAGGAGCCCTACGCAACCACTTGGTAGGCGGGAGGACTAGACACGACCTACTAGCTTATCCCAACTAGGTGGCGCACCACCAACACACATCCTGTTGTTCGAACCCATGACATAGCAGGTCGATCCCATACCTAGTAGGATAGACACATGTCGACAGGATATATCTGGGCCCTTCGGGCTAGGCTGGACTAGACTAGGTCATCGGGGGAGCCACCAGGTTTGACACTCGGCCAAACTAGGTTGGGTACAGACAGACCCATTGAGCCTGGCCTACTATCCTGGCCAGAACATACCTACCAAGACATGATCCAAGTTAGAATTAGTTATTAAAATTAATCAGGGGTATATTTGACCCCCTGGCCAGGTTGGTCGGGTTAGTCCGACAGGGTCAGACTGGGCCATAACGAACCCATCCCCTTTTTTCTAAAACACTCAAATCATGAAAACTGAGAGTCCAATTTATGAGATGTATGCCACATTTGGGTACTCCTGACGAGTTATATCTTTTAGAATGACCTATTGATGCGTTAATAGAACTCCAGATGCGTTTAATGGAATGTGGAGCGGTTCTCCTGGGTGCGCTTTATACAGAACCCAGTTGTTGGCTAAGACTAGAGGACTGTTGACATTCGACTCTGTGAGACATGAACAAGGCCTAATAGGAAGAAATTATGTGTGAAATTTTAGGGCCACAATGTGAAGAACTTTTATCTGACATTGTCGGCCCATGGTACACAATGAGGAGGAGAACCTTATTTGGCCATGATTAGTGGGAAGCACTACTGTGTATCTTTGCAAGCCCTTTGTACAGGATGAGGAGGTACACCAGAGAAGTCTAATGATTGTGGGAATCACTTATATGTGACTAGGAAGGTCCACTATACTCGATATAGGAGGAGTCCTCCATCAGCCGAGGTGTTTGATTATCTGACTGATGATTCTCCTATCCCTATGATGTATGTATACCTAGTGTGAGTTGTCTTGGGTTTCATGTTTACCTTGAGGATTTTTTTGAGTTATTTCTCTTTTTGGGTCCCTATAGAGAATTTTGTTACTCAACCATGCATGGGGTTTTCATGCATGTGTTGTCTCTGGTTCTGACGATCAACATTTCGACAGAGACATAGGTGGACAAGGAACCAAAAGTCCACAGGAATATGGGATCAATGGACACTATGACGGTGTACATGGTGTCCCAGGACAAGGGGGACCAGTAGCATCAGGTGGATAGGATGTTCTACTTCTCCTTCAAGTTTCTAAATAACTCTCTTGATTTGGTGGTGTTTTCCACATATATCCATCAGTGTTTCCTATTTTGTGATTTTCTATAATCAGTTATTTTTATGTGTTTTTGTTTCGTCTCACTTATATCAGGTGTACTTGTACTAAATTGTTTTATTGATACTTGTTCCATTTTTAGTTTGTGGGACTTGGTTGGGAACATGTGTGCATACATGTAACTTGGAATATGCCTCCTAATGCAAGATAACACCTTTGGTTCTAGTCACCATCCCCTAACCTTTGGGAGGAGGTCTTGGGGTTGTCACAATACGGGCCCCAGGGATGGGTCGTGAGATAAGAATCTAGGTTATTTATATTTATTAGTGACATGAATCATTGATATAATCAATAAGATGGATTATATGGGTCGTTATCAAGAACACATTTAACCAAATGATAATATATTATCCTATACATCCCAAAAAAGTGATTTTTATATTTCTATTAGGCTGTCGGAATTGCATGAAGGTATTTCATATCCATAAAATAAGTTATTAGGAATTACATTCTACCTAGTTTGAGTACTATTTTTTTGTGGATTATTTCTATATTTTATATATATTATTTTTTCATATAATGGATCAATTTTAAGTGATATTCATCATATATTTTTAGGTATATAACTAATAGGGAGATTGATTTTACTACCAATATTATTTAAAAAATTATTACCTTATCAGAATACAATGTGATTCTTGTAGAGATACGAGAGATAAAGTTAAAATTATAAGTTTTGGAGTTGAATGGATTTATTCATATAATGAGAACACCTTAGGGTGACCATGTTTTTATTATCATGATAGAAAATTGAGTTTTATAATTTTTTATGGATTATTGGATGTTGAATTTGAAAAATATTTAGAGTCAATATAATTTACTCAAATAGATTATCTATTTTATTAAATGATGGGAGACCATTTGCAATCTATAATTGTTTTAATTTTCGGAAAACATCATCTATTAAAAAGGAAATTATAAATTGAAATAACTACATTGAATATAATTTTAAATTATTATAAAAAATTTATTTTTTAATGTATTATATTTAATTCAATAGAAATATTAATCTCTATAAGTAGATGGTGTTTCAAACTTTGTCATGAAATATTCACAGATTTTTTATTAATGATGTATTTATATACACCCAAATATAATAAAATTATGTGAAATAACAAGATATCATAGTGTGACTATTATGATATAATCAAAGTCATTTCAATATCTGAAGGTGAATTTTATGGATTTCAGATGTGATATTACTAGTTCACATGTTATCAAAATCATGCCAAAAAATAGAACATTATGAGGTAAATAACACAGTTTCATCGATGAATCCAAATGATAAGTCACAAACACAGACACAAACATATGATTGAAAGGATAATAAATTAGATTCATTTTATACTTCTTACAATTAGAAGAACTGATGATTATCATAACGAATAATACGGTGATGATTAAATGATTCAATCATTGTTATGTTGAATTCATGAAGATGAGGGGTAGATTAATGGACGTGTTAATTGTAACTTGAGTTTGATATAGAGTATAAATTATACGATTACTTATCAAGATTTGGTATATTTTTAAGGTTCATATAGGATGGGAGAGTAGTCACTTAGGATTCCATAATATTAATCCCATATGACAAAAATTATACAACACATGACATGTGGTCCTTACTAGATGTATAGTGATAATGTATTAGATCAACTATCTATGGGATGAGAAATTTATAGTTTAATCTAATCATTAGATCCTAAAATACATATTTCGAATGAATGGTGAGATCCTTTGTTGGACATGGAGGTTCATGTATATTTACTAATTTCAAATTAATATTTTGTACAACATAGGTTAGAGGAATGCTTTGGATAATTTATAGAGTAAGAAGTCTCAATCCTTGGTGGTGTGAGGATCCGATATTGTGTGTTAATTTATATGAAACATAAACGAGTTTTAAATTTATATATGGTAGAACCGGGGAATTGATATGGTTATAGATCTATGTATCATCAGATAACTTCTTAATTTTTCCAAGTTAAGATGGATTTGAGAGCCTAATTTCAGGGTAAAAATTGACTGAAAATGTGATGTGGATACACCACCTAAATAAATATGTAATTTTTAAGGGGTCTTATGATTTATAGGTAGAATTATTGTTCCAATATATAATTAATAATGAGATAAATCATAATCAACATACATCAATGTGAGTGGTTCACCCAATTTTGACTATGATGAATAAAAAATTCAATTTATTTTTTTAGGGTCAATAATGAAGAATTATATATTGGAGTTCATGTCATAGTTCCACACCGAACAATAGGTGATGGTTCAGTATCATAAAACAAATATTCATATTTAGTTATATCATATTCATGAGTGGTAGTGAGATGATGTGTTTTTGGAATTCAGGGTTGGACTATCGATGAAACTACATGATAATAATTTAGCAGGATTATCCATTGACTGTTTTAAAAAAGTTTATAATTCAATTTTTTAGTGAGCATAAACTAGAAGAAGTGTTGAGACATTTATATTATTTCATGATTTTATGGTAAGATGGTTTACTAGGTTATGTTTTATTTCATCAGGATACTCAATTGGCATGTTCTAGATTATAGGGATTTCCTTAATCCTTGGAAACCCATGTGAATTAGATAAAAATGTATCATCCTTAATCTAATAGGAAATTAAATAATACCATTCAGGAAAGTAAATACATTCCATACACATGAAAAATATATTGTTGAGGGTTACATGATAGTCACTATTATAAGGCCCCATCCTTAAACCTTACTTAATATTTAATTAAATGAATAATTCACATTGAGGATCTTTTCAGGATTAGAGTTTTAGAGAATTAGGACATAACTATTACATCTCAAAATATTACAAAGTAGAAACTTCTACAATGTTTCCATTAAATAAAAACTCTTAAAAAAACATGTCTAGTTCCATGTTTTAGGTAGCATGACTTTCCCTTGATCCCATCCTTGACCCTATTCCATGTTAAGTCCTGTGAAAAACATTTCAAAAACATGGGATGAGCATAAAAATCTCAGTAAGGGATACACAAAGAATGAAAACTGTTAGTTTTTCAAAATAAAAAGTAAACCATGTTTACATTATCAAAGTAATACTTTTCACCTTTTCGAAGTAGTAAAAACTCTTCACTGAATAAAAGTTCATTACTTACCCTTCAGTAACCAAAAGATTACCATAAAACCCATATAAAGATCACATAACAAATAAAGGTAACATGGGACATAAACACACATAAGTGGAATAACCATACGGTCGAATTCCACACATACTTAATGGAATGGCCATATGGCCAACTTCTACACATACTTAATGGAATAGCTATACAACCGACTTCCATACCCAATGCATTGGAGGTTATAACATATCCACCCGTCCTGGTATTCACGGCACAACCCGTCATATGGTTTATCACGTAAACACCCGTAAAATGTCCAAGTACCATCATTACACATAAAATATTTAAAATATAAACATTTCAATAACAACATTTCATTTGAAATCACAATAAGTAATTCCCAGATATTTAATTAATCAATCCATTATCAAAAACCTTTTAAAAGAGATTTTTGAATCAAAGTGTCCCATACCACCTTGAAGCTTTTAATGGAATTATAATTTTAAAACATTAATGTTCATATAAATAAAAACTGAAAACCATTTCGAAAACATGGACATTAAAGATAAATATTTAGAATATCAAATCTTTAAAACATATAAAACGGTATTTTTGTTAAATATTTTTTAACAAAATGAGAGACTCTTGAATACAAATATTAGAGGAATAACATTTAATCCGAACTTTATAATATCATGAGAATACAGGGATTCATGATATAATATGTCAAAGGACAATATACACACCATATAAGAGTGAATTTGAGCATAACAACAATTAAGTCTCAAAAGAAATGTGAGATGAAATCCATTATAAAGAAGGTATCCTTAAATTACGGACAAATAAATCTCATAATTATGTGTGAAAAATATAAATACACCCAATATAAGTGGATATTAAGTGTAAAACAATAAAAGGTTATTCACACATATTCAAATGATGACATATTCATTAACTACATGTTGAACCCAAAGAAATCGAAATTGGGGTAAGAAGTTCCCTTGGTAAAATTCAACAGCCTAACGGTGTCACATAAAATTTTACAAAAAGGGTTGATGAGAGAGATAAAGAGGATATCCTCACTCGGACATAAAATTTAAATAAATAAGGATATATAAGAACATATCCCAAAATAATAGTATGGGAATTAAAAGACATAACAATAGAAGTCTTTTATAAAAAAGGAGGGTGAAAGGTTCCCTTACCGAGTTGGGTAACTTCCGAAACGTACACCCCATGGAAGAAGGGTCATACAATGAATATGTGAATAACCATAAATGATATTATACCACAAAAAGTGTATAATAATTGGAAGTGCATGCACTACTCAAAGGAAATTGTGGCAAATGTAGCATAAATCTCACGGGAATAAAAGTGAGATCAAAAATCCATTACGAAAACTCGGCAGCCTAATGGCGCCACTTAAAACTTCCAAATTGGATTGATGAGAGGAAATAGGGTCACTAATCATATCAAAATAATTTTTAAAGAAAGAGGAATACACAAGAACATCCCCCAACATAACAAAGAGGAGCTTAAAAGAAGTGACATAAAAGAGAGTACTTGAAGAGAAAGAGAGAGGTTAGATCTCTTACGAAAATTCGGCAGCCTAACGGCGCCACTCAAAACATCCAAAATGGATTAATGAGAGAGAATAGGGTCTCTAATCATATGAACATAAAAAATTACAGTAAGAGTAATATAAAAGAACATCCCAATCATAAGAAAGACGAGATTAGAAGGAATGACATAAAAGAGTGTACTTAAAAAGAAAGCGAGGAGTAGGATCCCTTACCTCGTGTCCGACATGACTCGATCATTCATTAATCTCCTGAATAATAAAATTTGGTCAATTTATAATTGCATAAGCACCTCCTTTAAATATTATTATTCAGTTCATATCACATATTATAATGTTATAATAATTTGTTAATAAAGTGAGTTCGTATCAGACGTTTTTGTCGATGTTCAGTACATGAGTAAAAATTGAACTTGTTGGAAAATAATTTTCCATGTAGTTATAGGTAAATAATCTCCAGAATAGAATTTATGTTTTAAATAACATATATATCCAGTATATATTCAATTTATACTATTCCATAGAATTTGGAGATAAAAAATTAAAAGCACCGTTCATGGAGACGGTAGGCTGTACGTACGCATGAACGCTACTTTCATTTTTTGCCATATTAATGGAATTAAAACAAAATGAGATATATATATTATAATTTCAGAATTATTTCAATCATTTATTTGTAATATATTACATATATATCCATTATATATATGTACTTATAATATTACACAACATTTTGAGATAAGAAATGAAATGGACCGTTAATGGAGACGGTAAGCCGTATGTACGCATGAACGCTACTTCCATTTCTATTTCATATTTAATGGAATTAAAACACAATTATAAATAATATTATTTTAATTCATGTATTGTATCATATATAATATCATTAAATATATCCTTTATACATACCACATATGGTATTAACGAATCAAATCACTTTGAGGGGGCGATAGTCCGCACTTCCTTAAATGAAGATATCGCGTTTACCCATAATGGAAACCATAAAGGTATGAAAAATATACAATCGAAAGTAAAACATACACATATTATATATCATATATAAATATAGTGTCATCATAATGTCCACCTTTGAAGGTGTTAGAAGAATTTTGAACAATCATCGTTTCGGGAGGCAGAAATTAGCCATCCACGGAAACAGTATGTTCTTTAACCATTAGATGTAGGTGTGTGTAAGTGTAACTCGAATCCTTCTTATAACAACATCCTAGTATATTGAAGATACAGGATTTGTTACAAAATAAATGAATAAAAAGAGCTTAGGGGGTTGTAAAATCAAAATAAAACAAAAGGACACAAGTGAAGACATTACCTTTAAGTCGGGTAACTTCCTTTGATTTGAGCTCAAAGGCTTCCTTGGAAAGGATTCTTCCCAAAGTGAGGCTTCAAGGAATTAGAGAGGTATGTGAAGAGACAAAATGGTCTGGGGTTGGTAGAGCCAAAGGCTTTGGATGTGTGGGTAAGGAGGTAGAGGTGGGGGCCTTTTATAAGAGGAGAGGAGGGGCACTCTTGGAAAGGTATAAAATGTAACTTTATTTTCAAATGAGTTTCAGATTTTAATGGTCCCATATTGATGTTTTTCGAGGATAAGGTGATAAGGGTTAGAAATCCACTCATCCAATAGGTTTTGGACATGTGTAGGTCTTATATTTTACATTATCATTCCATTTTATTTAAATCGTTAAATAATGAGGTCATCGCTGCATCATCATGATGTCATAAATAACTTAATTTATTTAATGTCTAAAAATTATAAAAATAAATACTATGATGTGGGAAATCTTTTTAGATTTCCAATGAATATTTATAGTCCAAAGTATAATTTATTTAGACAAAATTAAAAATATTTTACTTAGGTGATACATTCTTTGTTACATTTAACATTCTTTAAAAATAAAAAGATAAAAAGTCACTTTCTCACAAAAGTAATTCCAAGGGGCCCCAATGTTTGGCACAAGGCATCCCATGGTCAGCCATGAGACAACAAGTAGCCTTATTACACATTTAGTGGCCATTTTTTATTATTATGATATTATCTTATTATCTTTAACTACGCGATTACTCATTAATCAAGATAATTAAAGATATTTACCGTCGTTAATATTCATAATGTCCAGAAACAAAAGAGTCTTAATTAAATAATTTGGACATTCTGATTAAAAATATGTAATTCATTTTACAAAATTAAACACACATATATTGCAATAATTAATTTAAAAAAACCTCCCGTTGTCAAAACAAATAGCAGGTTTTTTAGAAACAATATTTATGAAAAGATTGGCACTTGTTTATGCCTAATTACAAAGTGAAATTAATCCCATGGACCATCATTGAATTACATGGTAAAAATATATTCTAATTACACTTTAAAACAAATTAAAAAGATAATATAACCATATAATTGAATTATATGAAACAGCAGTTTTGATGTAAAATGCAGTATTTTCACTATTCATTGAAAAATGAACATTGTCAGAAAAATACCAAAAATTAACCGAAGGTAAATTTCAATGTCCCAATAATAAATAATATATTTATATTGATAAATATAGCTTATAAAATTTTCAAAAAGTGGATTTAAAAGGGGTTCTCCATCAAAAGGCAGTTAATTGACCTTTTAACGTATATTAGAATGTTTAAGCTTAAAAACTGGATTCATTTGCATTTTTAATCCTCTAACATTTATTGTAAATGGTAAAAATATTTGAAAAATATATATAATCATTTTGTAGTTAGTTCTGTTCATTCCCGCCATTACAACAGCTAGGCATTAACTATCATTTAAAATAATATTATTTTATTATTAGAGTGCAACGTAAGATTCCCAAGAAACTCGTTGTTGCGTATTGGGTACACCATCGAGCATAGAATACCCTTTAAAGAAATATTAATATTTTATTCAAAAATATGTGTAAATATAAATATGTCATATTCTTTATTTACCTGGGGTGTTACATCCTTCCCCCATTATGGGAATTGCGTTCTCGCAATTTTAAAATTGGGCTTGGAAATATCCTTCAACGTCCCACATCGGAACAAGAGTCGGTAAAACAATCACTTTAAAATAAAGAAAGATAAGTACAAAGGTCACCTAAGTTAACCCATACTTGGATTCCATGTATGAAAATATGGACATGGAGGAAAAAAACAAAGGGTCATGTTCTGATGGAGAGTGATAGAAAACATGTTTAGGAGAAAGTTAACCACAAGAAAATAACAAACTTGTGATGGGTTAAACGGTATTCGATTCCCCAGTAAGAAAAGTTAATAGACAACATTTTTGTTTTAAGTTACTTTTTATTGAGGAATTTATTCATAAGGAAACATAATCACTTATCATGTTGAATTTCAACTTTTATTAGATTCCTTACAAAAACTCATATTTTCTCCAAAAGAAGAGTATTTAGGAAGACTTTTTCACATTAAGAGTATTATAATAAACTTCTATAGAATCACCTATTCCACAAAAGAGAACTATATACTTCCCATGTTTTTAGACTTTAACCAAAACCAAAACCAAAAAGGTTAGTACAAGATCAGATAATCCAAAAAAAGATGTCCCTTTATAAAAAAAACACTATTCTTAATCCCCAAAAACTGTCCAACAAAACACAAAGTTCAACGAGGACCATTCGATAATAAATTTGACCATAAAATTCTTCAAAGTAAACCAAACTAATATTTAAACCAAAATATTTTAAGGATTTAGTCACATAGTCCTCCAAGTTAAATCGTAACATTTATCTCCAAAGAATATTACTTGCTCTGAATGTCTCGTATTGAAAAGTAATTAACCTAATCACATATCCTCCAGGATAGGTTAATAAATTTCCATAGATAACCCAAAATCAACTTACTATTAATTCCTAAAATCATCTAACTAAAAAGAATTAGTCAAAATATCCAGGGACTTCACGTAGTCCATTGGAAGGTGATAAATACCAGTTGCACTTTCGTTGTGGGTTCGATTCCTGCAGCTTTGTCTAACGCAACGGGTTGTCACACGGTCTGCGTGTTGTACTTTTTCCAAAACTATAAAATTTTAAAACATAACCTAAAATGAGATAAAATCTTCAAAAATCATCATAACATATTTTAACCTCAAGTTTATCTCATGCCTTTCATTTTCCAATATATCATATAATAACCCATAATTACCTCAAAAGTAAGGATCATATAAACTATAATTGTAACCTTTATATTTATTCCATGAACTTCCACATAAATTTTTCATCTCGTACATGATGCATTATAGAACATACCAAGGTTAAAGTGGTTGATCATGACTCGTTGATAGTTGGTTTAGAACAACCACGAGTTTCCTCATTGAATCCCCCATTTTATCTATTATCTTAAACAGAGAACCACCACAGTTTCCTTCAAACATGTTGTCTCTTTGGTGCCTGATAGATCCATCCATTCACTAAAAAAAGAATGGTCAGTGTCAATATATCAACAAAACCATCATGTACTAATGAGGAAGATAAACATTAATATATACTTACTCATTCACTTTATCTAAAACTAGGACTGTTTCGGAAATCCTAACCATTATGGTAATGTCACTTATTCTTAGAGGATAACCTAACCTCTAAAGTAATCTAAACTGACCTTTGATACCAACTATAAGGCCCCAGCCTTAATCCTTACCTAATATTGAATTAAATGAATAATTCACATTGAGGATATTTTCAGGTTTAAAGTTTTAGAGAATTAGGACATAACTATTACATCTCAGAAGATTACAAAGTAGAAACTTCTACTAAGGTTCCATAAAATAAAAACTCTTAAAAAGAAACATGTCTAGTTCTATGTTTTAGGTATCATGACTTTCCCTTGATCCCATCCTTGACCCTATTCCACGTTAAGTCCTGTGATTTTTTTTTTAAATACATGGGATGAGCATAAAAAGCTCAGTAAGGGATACACAAAGAATGAAAACTATTAGTTTTTCAAAACAACAAGTAAACCATGTATACTTTATCAAAGTAATACTTTTCACCTTTTCGAAGAAGTAAAAACACTTCACTGAATAAAAGTTCATTACTTACCATTCAGTAACCAAAGGATTACCATAAAACCCATATAAATATCACATAAAAAATAAAGGTAACATGAGATATAAACATACTTATGTGGAATAACCAAACTTTCGACTTCCACACATACTTGATGGAATAGCCATACAGCCGACTTCCACACATAATTAATGGAATAGCCATACGGCCGACTTCCACACCCAATGCATTGGAGGTTATAACGTAACCACCCGTCCTGGTTTTCACGACACCACCCATCATATGGTTTATCACGTAACCACCCGTAAAATGTCCAAGTACCATCATTACACATAAAATATTGAAAATATAAACATTTCAATAAAAAAATTTCATTTTCAATCACAATAAGTAATTCCCATATATTTAATTAATCAATCCATTTTCAAAAACCTTTTAATAGAGATTTTTGAATCAAACTGTCCCATACCACTTTGTAGCTTTTAATGGAATTATAATTTTAAAACATTAATGTCCATATAAATAAATACTGAAAACCATTTCGAAAACATGGATATTAATGATAATGATTTAGAATAATAAATCTTTAAGACATTTAAAACGATATTTTTGTTAAATACTTTTTAACAAAATGAGAGACTCTTGAATACAAATAATAGCGGAATAACATTTAATCCGAACTATATAATATAATGAGAATAAAGGGATTCATGATATAATATGTCAAAGAACAGTATACACGCCATATAAGAGTGAATTGGAGCATAACAATAATGAAGTCTCAAAAGAAATGTGAGATGAAATCCATTATAAAGAAGGTATCCTTAAATTAAGGACAAATCAATATAATAATAATGTGTGAAAAATATAAATACACCCAATATAAGTGGATATTAAGTGTAAAACAATCAAAGGTTATTCACACATATTCAAAGGATGACATATTCAATAACTACATGTTGAACCCAAAGAAATCGAAATTGGGGTAAGAAGTTCCCTTGGTAAAATTCGACAGCCTAACGGAATCACATAAAATTTTACAAAAAGGGTTGATGAGAGAGATAAAGAGGATCTCCTCACTCGGACATAAAATTTACATAAATAAGGATATATAGGAACATATCCCAAAATAATAGTATGTGAATTAAAAGACATAAAAAAAGAAGTCTTTTAAAAAAAGGAGGGTGAAAGGTTCCCTTACCGAGTTGGGTAACATACGAAACGTACTCCCCATGGAAGAAGGGTCATACAATGAAGATTTGAATACCCATAAATGAAATTATACTACAAAAAGTGTATAATAATGGGCAGTACATACACCACTCAAAGGAAATTGTGGCAAATGTAGCATAAATCTCACGGGAATAAAAGTGAGATAAGAAATCCATTACAAAAACTCGGCAGCCTAAAGACACCACTTAAAACTTCCAAAATGGATTGTTGAGAGGAAATAGGGTGTCTCATCATATCAACATAAAGTTTAAAGAAATATGAATACAAAAGAACACCCCCAACATAACAAAGAGGAGCTTAAAAGAAGTGACATAAAGGAGATTACGTAAAGAGAAAGAGAGAGGTTAGATCTCTTACAAAAATTCGGTAGCTTAACAACGCCACTCAAAACATCCAAAATGGATTGATGAGAGAGAATAGGGTCTCTCATCATATGAACATACAAATTACAGTAAGATTAATATAAAAGAACATCCCAATCCCAAGAAAGATGAGCTTAGAAGGAATGACATAAAAGAGTGTACTTAAAAAGAAAGAGAGGAGTAGGATCCCTTACCTCGTGTCCGGCATGACTCGATCATTTTTTAATCTCCTGAATAATAAAATTTGGTAAATTTATAATTTCTTAAGGACCTCCTTTAAATATAATTATTCAGTTCATATCACATATTATAATGTTTTAATAATTTTTTAATAAATAGAGTTCGTATAAGACGTTTTTTCCGATGTTCAGTACATGAGTAAAAATTGAACTTGTTGGAAAATAATTTTCCATCTAGTTATAGTTAAATCATCTCCAGAATAATATTTATGTTTTAAATATTATATATATCCAGTATATATTCATTTTATAATATTCCATAGCATTTGGAGATAAAAAATTAAAAGCACCGTTCATGGAGATGGTAGGCCGTACAAACGCATGAACGCTACTTTCATTTTTTTTCCATATTAATGGAATTAAAACAAAATGAGAGATATATATATATATATATTATAATTACAGAATGATATAGATCATTTAAATCTACTACATTACATATATATCCATTATATATATGTACTTATAATAGTACATAACATTTTGAGATAAGAAATGAAATGTACCGTTCATGAAGACGGTAAGCCGTACGTACGCATGAATGCTACTTCCATTTCTATTTCATATTTAATGGAATTAAAAAATAATTATAAATAATATTATTGTAATTCCAGTATGTTATCATATATAATATCATTAAATATATCCTTTATACGTACCACATATGTTATTAACGAATCAAATCACTTTGAGGGGGCTGTAGTCCGCACATCCTTAAATGAAGATATCATGTTTACCCATAATGAAAACCATAAAGGTATGAAAAATACAGAATCATAAGTAAAACATAAAAATATTATATATCATATATAAATATAGTGTCATCATAATGGCCACCTTTGAAGGTGTTAGAAGAATGTTGAACAATCATCGTTTCGGGAGCCAGAAATTCGCCATCCACGGAAACAGTATGTTCTTTAATCATTAGATGTAGGTGTGTGTAAGTGTAGATCAAATCCTTATTATAACAACATCCTATTATATCTAAGATACTAGATTTGTTACAAAATAAATGAATAAAAAGAGTTTATGGGGTTGGAGAAGCAAAATAAAACAAAAGGACACAAGTGAAGACATTACCTTTATGTCGGGTAACTTCCTTTGATTTGAGCTCAAAGGCTTCCTTGGAAAGGATTCTGCCCAAAGTGAGGCTTCAAGGAGTAAGAGAGGGATGTGGAGAGACAAAACGGTCAGGGGTTGGAAGATCCAAAGGCTTTGGAAGTGTGGGTATGGAGGTAGAGTTGGGGGCCTTTTATAAGAGGAGAGGAGGGGCACTCTTGGAAAGGTATAAAATGTAACTTTATTTTCAAATGAGTTTCGGATTTTAATGGTCCCACATTTATGTGTTTCGAGTATAAGGTGATAAGGGTTCGAAATAAAACCATCAAATAGGTTTTGGACATATGTAAGTCTTATATTTATATTATCTTTCCATTTTATTTAAATCGTTAAATAATGAGGTCATCGTTGCATCATCATGATGTCAGAAATAATTTAATTTATTTAATGTCTAAAAATTATATAAAAAATAATATGATGTGGGAAATATTTTTAGATTTCCCATGAATATTTATAGTCCAATGTATCATTTATGTAGACAAAATTACAAATATTTTACTTAGGTGATACATTCTTTGTTACATTTAACATTCTTTAAAAATAAAAAGATAAAAAGTCACTTTCTCACAAAAGGGATTCCATGGGGCCCCCACGCTTGGCACCAGGCATCCCATGGTCGGCCATGAGACAACCAGTAGCCTTATGACACATTTTGTGGTAATTTTTTATAATTATGATATTATCTTTTTATCTTTAACTACCCGATTACTCATTAATCAAGATAATTAAAGATAATTACCGTCATTACTATTCATAATGTCCAAAAACAAAAGTGTCTTAATTACATAATTTGGAACTTCTGATTACAAATATGTAATTCATTTTACCAAATTTCAAACACATAAATTCAATAATTAATTTAAAAAAACATCCCGTTGTCAAAACAAATAGCGGGGTTTTTAGAAACAATATTTATGAAAAGTTTGGCACTTGTTTATGCCTAATTCCAAAGTGAAATTAATCCCAAGGACCATAATTAAATTACGTGGTAAAAGTATATTCTAATTAAACTTTAAAACAAATTAAAAAGATAATATGACCATATAATTAAATTATAAGAAAAAGCAGTTTTGATGTAAATTGCAGTATTTTTAATTATTCATTGAAAAATAAACATTGTCAGAAAAATACCAAAACTTTACCCAAGGTAAATTTCAATGCCCCAATCATAAATAATAAGTTTAAATTGAAAAATAGAGCTTATAAAATTTTCAAAAAGTGGATTTAAAAGGGGTTCTCCATCAAAAGGCATTTAATCAACCTTTTAAAGAATATTAGAATGATTACGCTTAAAAACTAGATTCATTTGCATTTTTAATCCTCTAACATTTATTGTAAATGGTAAAAATATTTGGAAAACATATATAATCATTTTGTAGTTAGTTCTGTTCATTCCCGCCATTATAATGTCTAGGCATTAACTACCATTTAAAATAATATTATTTTATTATTAGTGTGCAATTTAAGATTCCCAAGAAACTCGTTGTTGCGTATTGGGTACGCCATAGAGCATAGAATCCCCTTTAAAGTAATATTAATATTTTATTCAAAAATATGTGTAAATATAAATATGTCATATTCTTTATTTACCTGTGGTGTTACAACTATTATAAGAAAAATTACCGTATCATAATAATTATATTTATTTTCATCATATTAATTATTTTGAAAGATTATATCCTAGTATATGTTAATCAGCTCAATATTGAATAGAGATAGGAGATCATTTATTATCAAATAAAACATCAGATAGAAGAACTGTGAATTTCATTAGTAAATTTTGATTCATTTGGTGACTGAATATAGAAGGAATAATTATAGATAGATTAAAGAATTGATTCCTCATGAGTTCAATGCCTCTGAGAAAGTGTTTTTGAGAGTGTCGCCTCAGATGGGTCATTTTTCATGAACCAAGTAAAGATTCCATCAAACCAAAGATTTGTCCAGATATGAGACATGGCCCAAAGGGTGTTCTCAATCCCCATGTGAGAAAAACTAGTGTCAAGAATCAATGTAATAAATATGAGGTTGATTATTTTTTTATAAAACTGGATCAGATAACTGATTTGAAACTATGGAGAAACCCATGATTAATGAATCTCAATAAAATTAAAAAACATGTAAATAATACAGCTCCTATGAAAAAAATTGAATGAAAATTTGAGTATGAAATACCCAACATGATCTCCATGTTACCTCTTGTCTATCACCAGCCACAAGAGCAACCTGCTCGGAGAGAAATAAAACAAGAAACCTACACCTACAAAATAGCTCGGGTCTATCGACAACGAATGCTACAAGTATGGAGTTATCTTAAACATCTCAGAAATTAATAAACAAATAGTACATTAATTTTTTTTTTCATTAAATAGTCCACAAAAATTATTTTAAAATACTTTTAGAGAATAGGAGTTGAAATCACTTTCAACAAGTAAACACGGATTTTAAAATTTCATTATTAAAACTTCACATGCATCATTCATTTTCGAAAACTATTTCACTTTCCACAACCTATTCCAAATCCAAAACTCATATTCAAAACCAAGATAGTTAAAAAAAGGTATGTATAGAATGTAATGGAAACCAAAAAATGAAGAAATACTAGAAAACTAATATCTAATATAAATCCAAAATAAACATCTCAAATATATAATAACTCATGGTAATTTCATGAACCTCCCTAGAGGTAATCTCGAGAATTACTCAGTTTTCACTCACCTAATTGAATATGGTGATACTCTATAGTCAATAATCAACTAGTCACTATAAAATAGCCAATAAATTTTCATGTCCCACCTATCCCTATCATGTCATTCGTGGTACCAACTCATCAAACCAGGGTCGCAAAGAAATCATCACTCAACCCTCTATATGACGCCCATGAATCCCATAATGATTATAACAATAATACATTGTAACACACGGTATAGAAACAACATCCAACATTGATCGTATAAATGATTCTTTAGAGGGGATCCCATCCCACTTTCGAATATACTCAAGACTACTATGTTACCACACACAAGGCACTAGAGAGAAGTGAAACCCATGTTATAGTGGTCTCAATATAGAATCCAAGTATAACAACTCACATGAAAATCCATTTATCTCATAGTCATTATTAAATACAAAAAGAGCCTTGCACTACTGATGTTATCAATATATTTTCCACAACATTCCATGATTCCCTAATAGGACCATACATCAGATGTCTTTCAAAACCAATTTTCCCAAGGAATCAAAAAGCACCACATCAGATTTAAAATCATAATATTTTCATATCAAAACCCCAAATTTATTTCAAATTACAAAATTACCTCACCATTATCAGGAAAATAAATTTGAAAATTCACTAACACGTCAATTTTAAAATTAAATATAAGACACAAATATCACATTCACTATGACAAATAAGGATTTTAATTTCAAAGTCAAAACTCATTCTATGCCCTGATAAATACCAGAAATTACAAAAAAATGTACAAGACATGCATATATGAAAATTATTCAATAAAAAAATATTAAAATTCTAAAAGGTCAAAATTTGAGGGATTGTATTTGAAACATCATTTTAATTGACAAGAAGCTACACATAATCATTTTTAAATCAAGAATCATTTTTCGAAAAAGTGATAAATAGTGAAATGAGAAACCTTTCAAAACATAAAGGATTAAGGAAAACATCATTTCATATTACGTCATCATATGAATTCCAACCCATGTGTGCACCCTATAAACCCATGGATGTTATAACATCACACTAAACTTATAGAGTTTCTATGGAATTACTCGACAAAATTTTTAAAGAAACACCACATTTCTTTTACCCATCACAATAAAGATAGTAATGATAATGTCACTATTAAGCGTTAAAAAACTAGTAAAAACATTTCCTAAACATTTACTATAATTACCAGGCTATGGATGGGTTTAAAACCAATCATCATTCCAAATTATACATTTAAACCAGATATAAAAATAGAAACAAGGTCAATAACACCACAAGTGCTCAATTTCACTTTTAGAAAACTAGAGGCATTTCATCAAACACCTTGAATTCATTTTAATAAATGAATAATAAATGAAACTGTTTTGTAAACAGTTTCCCATTCATTTTCTATCATAAAAACACCAAATAAATAATTCTAAGACCTCAAGAATATGAAAATCACATTTATAAAACACTTAGGGAAGGAATAGCATGAAATAGAAAGTGAAAAAAATTGGGGGAAACATATACATAAAAAACATGTGAATGACGTAAAAATTCTAGGGAAAGAATCATTCACCCAATTATACAATCCAGAAACCATATAACCAATGCATCAAATGCCACACATGAACCCTAACATCTATATTTTTCCCAAAAGTGATAACCTAGCATAAAAAACCATGATCTAAGACATACACGAGATAATAAGAGCAAATTTTCCAAAAAAACAAAAATAACTCACATTTACATGTACAAAATGCCTCAAAAAATTAGTGATAGATGAAAGAATCTTGGGATCTCCCATGGTTCTCATAGGTTGAAAAAGTGAGGATAAACTCTAAATTGGGACAAAAAACCGAAGGGAAAAATTATAATATCACCCTTTTATGAATCCATGAGCCTTTAATGGTTTGGGTGCACCATTTAAAAAACCCTATAAGATCTGTGATCCCCACACTAGAGTTAAAGGGAACCTATCACATGCAGGCATCATGATTTCCTAAATCATGTACCATGCTCCCTAATTTTCTCATCCTAATTCCAGAACTGAAACACGCAATTTCCACATGGTTCCTCCTACAATGCTCAAGCCATGTGTCATTCCCCAGACCCAGATCTATGTGATTAATTTTTACCTAGACGAGGGTGCACAGTTTCCCATAATTTTGCATCAAACATACGCCCCTTGTTGTCAACCCCAAAACAACACCTTTCAACAAAATATAAAATATTTCAAAATTCTACTCAAAATGAATCTCATCCAAAGGATCCAATATCAAGAGTAAAATAAAATAATATAATTTTGATGTTTGTGGTGAAAAATATACCTAGAAAAGACACTTTTTCCTATAGAAATTCACCAAAACAAATGATATAAAAAAACTATTCTATGAATGATAAAAATCCAATGAAACAAAGAGTCTTGGGGTGACCATCAATTTTACCAATATCACCTAAAAATTTCTAAAGTAAAAAATAGTTTGAGGTACAATGGGAGATCACTAGATAATTATTCCTACAACAAGAACCAAACTAACATCCTAGAATGACATTAAATATATCCAATACAGAAACACTCAACAAAACACCTTAGTGTGAAAATTGTGGGAAATTCCGATGACACCACCCCCAGTCGACCAACGAGGTAACTACCAACATAATCCATCCTAGATATTACTCAAAATCTAAAAAAACAACAAATGGAACATAAAAATTTAAAATAATTGAACCCGCTACATTATGGGAAACCTAATAAAGAAGACCAACCCATATAGCGAACTTGAACAAAAACTAAAAACATCGATTCCACCATATACAGGAATATTCCAAATGAGAAAAAATGAAATCATCACTATACCATTAATGGAATACCCCCCCGTACAACAATGTTAAGAACCTCATTTATATAATTATTATCACACAGATCAAGAAAGAACTTGTCCATAACACCTTTACAATAGAATTATGAACTTACAAAAGTAAAAACATTAAAACACAGAGATGTAAAATTTCTTCACTCCAAAATGGAGGAATGATATGAGACATGGATCCCCACCCCCCTTGAAAATATTTACTATGTGCATGCTTCACTCCAGTCCCTATGGATAGATCCTTAAGGATTGAGGAATCCAATACCACAAGGACCGGCACTAAAATCCTCTGATCAATATTTATTCTTTAGGAAGTATTCTTAAACAACATATAAATATGACACAAATACCCTCAATAGAAGTAATAATTTGGTAGACTATAGAATTATATATTTGAATGCCGAAGACATACACACATAAAGCACATTATTGAATGATCTGATAAATGAGATGATGGAACCAATGAAGGATAAATTGCATAAATATGATCCTCTGGAACACACCTATTTCAAGATATGGAACCATCAAGAGCACCATAAACCACTAACAACATACCATAATTCAGGACAACTAAGTATTCTTCATCCACCAACTTCTGTAAATGAACTTGATAGGAAAAAAGGAATCACTCCATCATCTCTGGATGACGACCCTAGATGAAGGGGGGGGGGTATTTCAAAAGATCTTATGATTCTACCACCAAAGGGAAAGAAACCATATCCTTGAAATGTCCAAGAAATGACATCACTGATTGACATCCTTGATAATAATCAAGATATCTTCTACCTTTCATGTCTTCACCTCCTGAAGTATAAACCATCATATGATCGTGGTCTCGAACACTTCGGACATCATCGCAAAGTGCATAATTAATGGGGAAATCACCTTCCACTGATCAAAAGATAGACTGTTAAACAAATTCAGAGTCACTTGCACACTCGGAGCATCAGGTGTACCCAATGATATCAGGATACACTCTGCATCCTCAAGACATTCAACTAACTATAACAATCCTCTATCTCCATGAATGATAGGAAAAATTGAGGAGAACTAGAAAATCCTCATGACCTAATAGAAAACATTATGTTTTTATGGGTTTCATGATTTGAACAACATAAATAATAGAATACCAAAATCAAAATAAATATAAAATATAATAAAAAATAACATATAATGTCAGAACATCAGGATCACATGAAAAAAACTAAATTCAAAATTAAAAAGTAATTTTTCAAAACCCACTATTTCACATTAATTTCAATACATTCTTCTTATAAGTCCGCTTTTCATTTCAAAAATACACCTTTCAAAAACAAAACAAACTTTTAAATTAAAAAATTTTATGAAACCATTTTCCTTTCAAAAATCATTTTTGAAAAACCATGCCAAGGAATTAATTTGAAATACTCACATATGATATCATATGAACTGTTTCATATGCATTAATTACACATCTATTGATATATTCCATGAAAAAATTCCATCAATAATTTTCCACTCACACCCATAGATTAGAGAAGTTTCATAAGGAGTACCATTGGTCACACATTTTATTTATCATCAATCCTAAGAATTTACCAAATTTTCAATTCACATTTACTCTAAATTTTCACAATATATTTTAAATTCCAAACCAACTTATCATATAAGAACTCACTTTTATTATTATAACCCATTTAATGAAATAATTTCCATTTAAAAAACAATATTTATTATAAAATCCCACTCACATCAAATGTAACTGAAAGAAACAACTCACACTAAACCATAAGAATGAGAAACTAGTTGCCACACATTACCTGGAGACATGGATAGTGGGTCATTCCCAAGTAAGAATTTACATGTATGAGGTCCTTGAACTATGCACTCAAACTCTACATGGGACACTACTCCATGTGATATCACAACATGAAACCATATCACCTCCATTTTTATAAATCATCCAATCAAAACAAATCAAAACAAAATACTCAAATCCTAAAATACCAAATGAATCTTGATGCCCATATTGAAAAAGTGTTCCTGATGTCTATGTAGTACCAACCTCCCGTTTCATGACAGTAAAAATCTCAAACTACTTGAAAAAAGAAATAATTAGGGCCTTCAATTATACTATTTCATTATGAACCATAATTGGATTTTATCCATTATGACATCTGAACAAGAATGAGTCATGACATGATGAGAATTATCAAACCCCACATGCTAGAAACTAGTGTCAGGAATCAATATAATCAGAATGGGAATGATTTTTCACTTCATAAAATGATTAAATAAATCAAATAAACAAGTAGAGAAATAAAAAATATCTTTATCCTATGAAATATAAAAACTAATAAAAATATTAAAAATATTGAAAGAAAAAGGAATAGAATACTAAGACTGAACCACCCATCATTATATCCATGTGACCTTTTGGTCACCACCAACCACAACACTAGCCTACTATACATGAAACCAAACTAGAAACCTACTCTATAAAAATAGTGTCTGTCTCCCAACACCGAACGGTATAAGTATTTTGTGATCATGAAAATTCCAGAGGGTAATCACCACATATTCCATTAATTTCTTTCATCAAAACAGTATAGAAACACATGTTTTAAATACATTTTAAAAATAATCCTTTAAATTATTTTCCACATGTAAACATTACTTTCCACAATGTCCTTTTTCAAAAATAACACACACAAAAATAATTTTCACAAATATTTTCACAGTCAAAAACACATCCAAGAGAAAACATTAAAATATAAAAAAAATCTAGATAATAAAAAGGGTTGTGAAAAAAGTAAAGGAAACAAAAATAGTAGGCACATCTAGAAAAGGTAAAATACACTATGTATAAAAAATAAACTGATCAAATAGATTGAAACTCATTATAATTTCTTAAACATATATAGAAGAAATACCTATTTGTAATTAGTTCAGGATCACCTTTCATCATATGGTGTATCTACATAGTCGATAACCAACTGACGGCTCTAAACTAACAATTCATGTGGGACATCCAACCTAGCACTATCATGTCATGGGGTACCAACCCGTCTGATTGGGGATCAGAAGAAACAACCATTCATCCCTCTTGATAACACGTTGGAGTCCCATGATAATAATAATAATAATAATAATAATAATACATGGAAGAAAATTTAATTGAACCCACAACCAACAATGTTATTTTGAAAAATCCATTAGATGCGATCCAGTCTGATGTTATAATATACTCAACCGCAGTGTTCCCATGCTCAATCTATTGGAGAGAAGATTATACCATGTTCTAGTTGTCTCAAAACATAATCCAAGAATAATAACTCACAAGAAAATAAAATTATTTGATAGCTATTGTTAAATAACAATTTTTATTAAAACTACCCTTGTTGCCAAACCTTATTCCAAAACATGAAAATATTCCCACGGGTCCATACAACACATCAACTACAAAACCAATTTTAATTGTGTAACCAAAATTCCCAAATGTGATTTACAATCATTAGAGTTTTAATTCAAAACAATGAAAATATTTCTAATTCTAATCGAGAATCACCATACAAATAAAAATATAATATCACAAATATTTCCACAAAATTTTCCAAATTAATTATATAACACCACTTGTACACGAACAATTACAAATAAGCCTTTTAATTTCAATTAAAAAACTCATTCCAAGCCAAGGAAAAAACATTAAATAACATGAAAAGTACCAAATAATCATATTTGATAATTACTCACTAAAAAATATCCTAAAAATTTAAATTGGAAACGTTTCAAGGAATATATTTGAAACACTCACTTAAGTAACATCAAGAAACACAACACCACTTATAAATAATGGAGATTATTTAAGAAAATGTGAATAACAATGGAGGAAAATATATTTCAAAATTCCAAGTCTTATTGAAAATATAATTTTATGTTCCATAATCATTTTAATTCCCATCCATGCATGAACCTTTCGAACCCATAGATGTTTCTACATCCAATAAACAAATTAGGTACTTAAGAAATCTTCAAAAAACCATTTTCAAGAAACCCCACTTAATTTAAATCAACTCAACAAATATTCCAATGAAAAATTCACCATTAAGATTTTATAAAATGGGAATAACATTTAAAAAACATTTACCACAAATACCATTATATGGAGAGGAATCCAAAAAACAAATCATTTTGAGTTTATCTTTTCAACATGCTATGAAAATATAGAAATGGACGCAAATTCTACATGTTCTCAATTTCACTTTTAGAAAAAAATAATTCATTTCATCAAACACCATGCATGAATTTAAATAATGGAATAATAAAATAAACCCATTGTAAAACCAACTCACCCCTATTTTTCATAAAAATTACCGAAAAAAAAATTCATTATAATATGGTACATGAAATAAAATCACATTTATAAACCATATAGGGGAGATCAGGCATTATATATAATTTTTTAGATAAGAAATGGAAGACAAAACCTACATAAATTTCATCAAATTCAATGACACCTATAGAGAATAAATAGTACAACTAAGAGAAAATACACCCACCCTAGATCTAACAAATAACAATCCACACATATTCACTAAACACTAGGGTTCATCCTAAAGTTAAACCCCACAAAAAAATCCAATAACCAAGAGATAAAAGATATAAGAAGTGTAATTCAACCAAAAATTGAAAATAACTCACCTTAAGACCTTCAAAATGCCTCCATGGGAAACAACAGTCCAAATGAGGGAATATTTCTTGCACCCTTTGTGTACATTTTTTGAGAAATAGAGCAGAAACCCAAATTTGGTTTAAAATACTGGAGGGGAAAATAATAATTTCAATATTTTATAAATCTGGGAAACTCGCTCGGTTTGGAAACATGGTTCGCAAACTATGTTCCAACCATGTAAACCAAAAAATATAATAATGGTATACAACATGGTTTTGATGTAGGGTTTCCTAAACCATTTTCCAACCAAACTAAATTTCTTTACCCTATTCTATAAGTGAACCACATGATTGCAACACAGATTCCCAAACTGTTCTGAAGCCGTTATCTAGAGTGCAACCCCTGAACAATGTGTCGAGTGGTTACCATGGAGAGGGGGCATAGTTTACCTTAACCATATACCAATTTTAAATAACCTACAGCTATGATTGAAAACACCATATTTCAACAAAAACATCAGAATTTCTATTCGGGGGTCAACCCGATCCCCAACCAAATGATGAAATATCAATAGGAGAAATTTTTTAAATAATTTTGAGGTTGGGGTGTAAAATAATTCATTCATTTAGAGGGTGGGGATTTTTTCAGAAATATTTATTGGGGATTTTAATGGTTCTGAGTGTATTTTTACTATATAATAATGATAAGTTCTTCTTTGAAGTATAATGAAAATTCTAATGTATTCAATACATTATTTATTCGAATTTATCATCCATGCATTTCCCATATTATCACAATTTATGTTTTCAAGATAAATGTTAACATTTTTTCCGGATGATTAGTATTATATATATATATATATATGATTATAAGGATATGATAATCAAAATAAATATTATACCACTCATAATTTATTGCTGGCGCTACAAACATATATTAGAGGACATGTGGTTTTTGGAGGTGAATGTGTGAGAATATTGTCTAGAACTATATTCTACAAATTTCAAATAACATAACATGAGGATTAGAATCAATAAAGTTTGGAATATAAAATGGACCATGTACATTATGGTCCAAATTTTTAATTTTTTCGTCATGTGAATATTTATATCTATTTGGAGGTTGAAGTTAGTGGTAGGTTATCTCTATCAGAATCCAAGGAATCTGTTAAAGTGAAAAAATTACAATGTTTCATATCTTCTACTAGAACACTTATGAATGGCCACCATTACTCAAATTATGGATTTTATAGATAATATAGTTAAGAATTGGTATAATAGTTTAACACCTTCCACCTATATTAATGCCCTCATTTGGGATTATTTCTTCCCTTAGGTAGAAAGAAATCATCCACTGTTCATGGATTAATTCTAGAACCTTAATATCTGGTTATGGGGAGGTTTTGAGTTTCATCTATTTTACTATTAAAAAAATGATATCATATAAATTATTTTATCTCAATTATTGTTATATTTCATTACTTCCATGATCTACATTTCAAATCCATAATGAATGTTTTCCTGTTTTATGTAATTATTTATTAAAATATTAATAAAATCACATTAGGGTATTAGATGATTTATAATCTTTGAATGTGATATTATTTCTCCCAAGATATTGTTTATGTGTTATAATATTTTCAATTGTTATTAGATGTCAATGTTTCCGAGGGTGAGGTTGAATGACATTAAATGTTAATGAATTACTATTTTTTAATCCAATGTGTACAATTAGGTTTATGTGAGACTCACTGGTTGTTACATAATGATAACATGTTTACTAAAAATAATGTTAATAAATCAGATATTTGATGGATGTTGGAAATAAAACCCACTTGGAGTTCTATCTGATATAATATGACATGAAATACCTTGTTTGGTGCCTTTGGGTATTCCATTATTATATGGTGATTGTTTTTATGATTGGAAATAATGGGGATATATATATTAATATATATTTATAGTATTGGGTTTCAATAGTATTTCATACTTGTGTTATGGTGTTGTCATTATTTACAATGGTTTGGGATATTTTCATATATGTTATACCATTTACATGGGAATGCGAATGAGGTGTTGGATATGAGGTCAAAATAAGAAAGTAATATTAACTAAAAATTATTACAATTCCATTAGGGATTGTATTTTATTTATTTGATTCATTTATATGTCATTTATCCATATACATGAATGTTGGTGGGATTTTATTCTTCAGAATTCATTTTCAAAGTAAGAGGGTTAGATTCTATTATAATGTAATTAGAGAAGGAAATAGGGTTGTTGATATGCCAACATTTTGTATATAATGAACATTGTATTCAATGATATATTAATATAATTTGGGACATTGTTGATAGGTTAGATGAAATTTATCTAATTATATATGAACTCATGGTAAGGTGTTTTTTTGAAACAAAATCAAATTCTATGATTCGGAATCAAAGTTGTGGAATTTTTTGACACTATGTGATCATATTTTTTTATGAGTTTGTTATTATATGTTATTCCAAACCACAAGGTTTTGGAATTTTAATATATAAGATATAATCAATAACTAAAGAAGATATGGCAACTCGATGGGTTCCATTTTTATCATTACATGATGAAATGTTTACATATAATTAATTTTTTTCGTCATAAAACAAAACTATTAATGTACTTTAATATTCTGTTTTTTTTTTGCGGATCCCATTGGTGGAGAAAAGTATAGTATATTATTTAATCTATCATGTTCATATTTATGGGCATGTAGACATAACCATCATAGATTTAGGTGTAGGAACTGTGTCAAAATTCGATGGGTAGGAAATTTAGATATAATAATTAAAAAATTGGAACAGTGGAGCATCAAACATAGTTTTTTTTGTTATATATCAATATCATGTTCTTAATAAATTATATAATAATATATTGAGTCCTCATGAGATTTTTTCGCTAATGTATTTATTTCCTGACAATATTGTTGGTTCATATTTTGTTATAAAGATGATAATTTTTATGTATATCTTATAACTATAATATACAAATCATGTTGTTACAATGGATGATATTTTAAATTAATGTAATTTTTTTTTAATTTTAATAAAGTATATAGTATCCAGACAACATCAATAGACCCTCTACACTTTTTGGTAGACTGTGGATTATACGGTGTCATACATAAGGTCATATATATTATTGAGCTCAAATATATTTATCTTATTTGGGTCATGAATTATGCACATATTCATCACCATAATAATCATCATAATTATCAATTTTTAGATATTAAATCCTCATCAAATCATTATAATACTCAGTACCCTGTTTTCATCAGTTTAACCATTATTCTAAGAGCCTAAAAAATAGAACACATCACATCATTCTAATAGGATAATAATATATTATATAAAATATTGAAACTTATCATCCACTTTCCAGTAATTTCTTTTGTGAAATTTTTCATTATATAATTAATTCATCATAATCACCATTACAAAAATTATTTTACATACCATTTCATATCACAAGTGATGGGGAATTATCTTAGAATCATAATCATGGGAACCATTAAAACTTCTTGTCATTTCACAAAAACTAACCCCTATGTAATCTTCTTAATAATTTTTATGAGTCTTGTACAAATAAGAATGTTATTAATTATCATATTAATTGAAATCAACATTGAATTTTCCATTATAAAATAGATTACATGAATTATAATTTCATGTTTCAATTAGCAACACAACTCTTAAACGGTAACAAATAGGCATCATATATTTCTAATAATGGAAACAGTTATGGGGGTGTTGATATAATTATTATGGTTTGTGTTTACATCAAACATGATACATAAATATTATTAAATTGTCAAAAAATCAATAAGACATAACAGAATTCACTTTAAACTCCATTGTTAGGATCTATATGAAATAAGGATTAAATTTTACTATTAATTTTAAAAAAAATACATACAAAAAAACCACTAAAATTCTCATAATAAAATTACATTTGATAGGTAATTAATGAAATATTTAATTATTAGATTTTATGAGATAGAATAATGATACCGATTATCCAATATTAAATAAATCAATAAAATAATTATTTAATTCAAAACTAAAGGATTATTTTAACTATTAAATACCTACTGGATTTCATAAAAAATTATAAAATTTAATTCTTAAAAACATAATTAACTAAACTAATCAATTAGGTGAGGTGGGGATTATGAATATAATCACATTTATTCCATTGTTTCAATTGGATCCATTCCATCCAAATTTTAATGACAATATAGAACATATATATATATTTCATGTTTTGACTCTATCAGTTATCAGAATTATATGCACACACAACCATCTAATAAACGCAAACAAAGTATAGATAATTACCCAATCTCTCTTATGAAATCATTTTTCATCCTCCCCTTCAAATGAACTATAGTCGATTATTAGTCAAAATCCATCAACTTCATAATATCATGTTGAATGTAATAACGAAATAATTCCAAAAAAATTATATTCAAACACAAATACCCTTGGAAACCTCTCTTGATCTTAGTAAATATTCACTATAATCCAAATAGTGATCCTAAATGTAGGACACATAGCCTCACGGCGGTATACCTTCTCCATCACCCATAGATGATTGATCACATATTATCATAAATCTACTATAGATCCATGGAGAATATTCCATTATTTTTCATGAAAACAGTCATAGTATTATAGTGCGTGAAATTAGAGATATTGACATCTATTTTATATAAATTTCATTCAAATTAATACAAATATTAACAGGATTGAAAAAATTATAGTAAAACCCCTAAAACATCTTTATAAGTAAGGACCTATGGAAAAAACATTTGATATGAATAAGTACGCATAGTGCCACTACAACCAAGATAACCTCTGAATGAAATTTTTAAATAATAAAAATAAATTATAATTAAAACATATTAATTTTACCAAAAATAAAAATATTAAAAGTATAATTTCACATTATTTATGGCATGATATCGAACATTATGGATAAGATAATATAACAATATATTGGCGATACTAAAATCCATTAATTATTTTAAATTAAATATAAATGTTATATCGATAATTTATAATCTATTGAGGGTTTATATGTCCACCTATTATTTTAAAAAAAACAAGCACCATTAGTGTGGAAAACGTCAAGGATGGAGGGGAATAATAAATTATTTTGATGTTAAATAAAACATCATGCGTAATGTTAAAAACGATGATATTTTATAAAAAAAGTAATGGTTTTACGATATCATTTTTTTCATGAATTATAAAATAAAATACATGATGAAAATTATTATTTTAATAATGAATTTTAAAATATAATAGTAAATATTTATTTAATTATTGGAAAAATTATTTCCATCGTAAAATACCCCCATGTATTGTCCTATGTTTTTAGACCAGTTGAATGTTTGAGTAATTTTTATTTTTCTTTAAAAGTGGATGGCCTATCTTATGAACCAAAAATAAAAATTTGGTTATTATAGTTAGAAAATATATATATGATCTATATATATATTCTCTATTTATTTATGAATTTACTGAGGGGTCTTGGATTGTACCAGAGGAAGAACGGGCTCTTGGATATTGAAAAAATATGCAGCTATCTAGTATCATCATTAATACCAAACATGATGTGATCAAGTTTCATAGGGTTCAGCCTAGAGGATGTAGGATGTGAAATACTAGGGGATTAACATAAAAAAATTAATATTTATCTACTTCACAACGCTAATGCAGTTCAAACCCTGAAACAATTTAACATGGTAAAACAGTCAGTGATATATTTCTAAAAGAGATGAAAAGGGTATTCCAAATTTGTTTCATCATGAAATATGAGGGTTCTTGTGATACTCATGGTTGATGATCCTCTCACATAATTATTCACTTATAGTGGAGACCTTGGGTTCAATCAATGATAGTGGTGGATTATATCATGCTACTTCATCATTACACGCTCTTTCCATTCCATCATTATTGATTTCAGAAGTTTATGTTTGGAGTCCATTGTCAGTATGACTAGAGTATTGTAGAATCCACCATTTCAAATGTGGTTTTTACTCTAACTAGGAAGAGGCCATCAAGGGAGGTTAACATCACTTCACTGAGTTATGATTAGTTGGGGTATGATAGAATTTTATTTTCATATATAATTACAAATTAAACTAAATTCATTTTTTTTTTCCATGGTTGGTTATGAATTTTCATATAAATTCTCTTGAGTGTGCATGGTGGACGTTCGGTATGTCATTAATCATATTATCATCAAGTGGTGGGGTGTCTACTGTTATATTAGATATTTTTATTTTTATTTTTGGATTTATTTTTATTTTAGTGTTTTCTTTAATGATATATGTAATGTTTTGGGGTTATACATGAGATATCCAGTATTAAAGTAAGATCATGTAAGTTGGTGTGGCAAGGCTCAAACAACGGTGATCTTGGATGGTTCTATAGAGAGATATTTATTAATGGTATATAGGATCTTAATGGTAGGTTGCATGTAGTGTAATTACATTAGTAATTATGCATTCTTAATGTATAATATGGATTCTTAGGCTTTCCCCATATGGGGAATCCACCAAATTTTAATTCCTTTGGATGAATAGTAATTGAATTAAATGGCTCGATGGTACAAAATGTAATATTGAGGTATGATGACATACATTTCTCAAACATGGATATAAACTCATTTTAGATTAATATTCATAACATTATACAACACATTCCCAATTAACATTATATTTTAGTTCCTTAGGAAACATAGAAACATAATATTATAACATTGTTTATGGTATTAAATATCTTCTATAAATATATTACTATTATTTAATCATCCCAAGAATACCCTACACAAAACCATTCATTATATCCTAGTTCATGAATCATAAAAACCGGTGCACTCATATTCATAGTATGGGTAACAATGAAGGAACATATCAATTACATAAGCATAATGATATGAGAACATTAACATAACACTAGGGAAACCTACCCTACACAACAAGGTTCATAAACCTGAATCATCAAAAAAATAATGTTTTCTGATAACAATAAAATCATATATAAATAAATGAACATGATTCATGAGAGCATGAAATTGACATAAAACATGATCTTTTGGAACATACATAAACATATAACATTGTAAAATCTATAAATAGAAATTGGTTAACTCATTAACATAAGAACATGGGATCAGACCCTCACATAAACCTATAGACTTAAATAGAGGTCCACCATATTACATTGTGAACATGAATTTTGGTTTATGGATACCATTATGATCATGTAATCAGGTTCCCTCAAAACATTGTGAATATTTAATCAAGTTCATGCTTAAAATTGACCACATGTAATCAAGTTCACTCATAACATTTTGAACATGTTACCATATTGACATATAAAACTGTGAACATGTAATCAGGTACATGAATAGGTGGATACACCTCTTAGGTGGGACACATCACCATCCATATTATAAAATTTTCTTACTATACTAGGTTCACTCCCTGTTACATCGATGACTATCTCATGAAATATAATAAAAATCACACCATCCATTTGAGGGAGACATATTTCCTATCCATTATATAATTAAAACCTTATTGATATGTTATATAATATCATAAGAATTAAACATATAATAACCAATGAAGTGGTATGAGTATAAAAAAATTTCTTGATATAATTTTTCAATAAAAATGTTTTAGGCTTCATTATAAAATTATCATATCATATCTCATGAAAAGAAACATGTTTCATAAGAAATTACTCTCAGTATAATCCATAGAGTAGAATTGTGTATTAAACACAACTTCTCCTCATGAATATATACAATTTAGATCAATAATATGCATTTTATCCTTGGATAATATCTTGAGTAAGTCATATTATACTTAAAATTTTGTCATCATAGATAGAGAAGGATTTTTTTAGTTAATTTGGAGAATTTCATAAGTAAACTAAAATCTCAATGATGCTATATTTTTAATACATTAAAAATTTTACAAATACATTTCATTGAAAACCACATTTAAATATTATGATGAAATCTTTAAAATCCAGTTAAAACCTTTTTTGCGCATATAATCCTTTCATCTTTTAAAAATATTTTATAAAAACAATATAAAAACCTATTCCATTGAAAATAAACTAGAAATTTTATAATGAATTGATTGAATACCATTTTAATCATTTTTTAAAACTCTACAACATTTTTAATATAATTTAGATTAAAATTATATTATAAGATCATTTTAAACATTTCTCTTGATGAACATTAATTTCCGGATGAAAGGAGAAATAATTTCAGATTTTTTTAAAATTATCATAATGAAAAATGTGTGAAAATATGATATCAATACTTGAATATATAATTAATCACCATAAGAGACAGAAATTCATGATATATTTTGGGAGGTATGTAATGATATTTCATCTTTGTATACTTAATCATATATAATAAAAATAAACAATGAGATTGGAACATAAAATTCATACCAATAAGAAACATTTATACATAATTTTCATGAATGAATAAAAAAAATTATCATATAAAATGTAAATATTTTCTATAAATTCATTATATTACAATACCATGGGATTTTATATATACCTATCGAGTAAATTTATGTTCACAAACATAACATATTTCACAAAGATGGAAAATTATGGGAGACAACCATTAAAAATTTTGTAAGCATAAAAACCATGAAAGAGTGACACTCAAATGGATATATATATATATCAATAATTATTAACATAATATTCATCAAATACATTAATTTTTTGTATAAAGGAGTAGGAAAATAATTATTTTGTAAACATATCTTGCACCTCATAAAAAATAAAATTTATATGGGGATTACATTACCTTATGTCTTGAGTTTGTTTCATAAATGTTATATTGTTTTGTATAATAAACATATGTTTAATATATATCTCTTATAGAACCATATTTATCTATATTATATCATAAATGATATAATCATGGACATTTCATGTTCAATTTATAATTAAAGTAATATTTGCTTTGTTTTTTCGTGCATGTTTTGACATGTGATTATTTATACTATTATTAATATCATGATATAATAATATAAAGATTCTAAAAAACTAAATATCATATATATTAATTATATATACTTTTATTTTAATAAAAAGAAATATTTAAACGGAATTCATGAATGCCATCAATTCCTGATGTGGCAGTCCCGCTCGAGACACATAATGATTTTTACCTCATTTGATGGAAGAATGTGAGGTTTTAGTTTAAAGTCAAAATTTAAAAATATATATTTATACATAATATACATAGGTTATTCTATAATAATTATATTAATATAATTTATGGGGGTTGTGGGTAAAATAGAAAAAACACTCATTGATGAACGTTTCGTCTTCTTTGGGTATCTCCTATTCGTTGGCACAAAGGAAGTACATGGATGGATTTCATATCAAATTAAGGATTATAAGATCATATAAGATATGTTTATAAGTTAATTTAGAAGGTATTTTATGAAGAATATTTAGAAGGTGTGAATAGAGGAGTAGAGGGGTGGAATATAAAAAGTGATGTGAGTGGAACCCTTATAATTTATGAAACTATTGAATTACATAATAAAATTTCAATGTCAAGAGGAAACAATAATTATAATATTTTTGACCTAGAATTTATAAAGTCTAAATATTTCCATAAAATGGTAGTTGGAAAAAAATTTAGGTCATTTTTTCTCTATAGATTAATAATATATGCCTTGGTAAATATGTTATTCTCTTAACCATCATGATTATTTTTATCTATACTCTGAATTCATTTTGGAAAAACAATATGCTGGGAATATTATAAATTATATTTCATTATTATTCATAATTTGGAATCAATTTTTCCTAATTATATTCCCATATGTTGAAAAAATTAATTTAAATGTAATCTCACAGACATGTTTAGAAAGTGGGTTTTAAAGGGAAAAATTTCATCACTTTACGTTGTTTTTATAAAACAATTAAACACTAAATTGTGTATAATTAAAAAAAATTGTACAAATAAAAGTATATTTTAACAATTTATACATAAAAACCAATCCATAATGTAGTTTAAAATTAAAATAAATTAAACGAAAATACATATTTCTATTAAAATTCCATATTTTTCATTATTCAACCAAAAATTAAACTTCTCAAATAATTACAGAAAAATTAACTTTTGAGAAAGTTATATAATTCCTTAATAAAATATTTTTATATTATAAAATTAATCATAAGAAAATTGAAGATTTTATTTTCTAAATAAGTGTGACATAAAAAAAATGACCAAATTATTTTCAAAAAAAAAATAATTTTTTAAGTGTCAAATTAGAATATTATTTTATATTCTCTACTTATAATATAAAATGAATATTAATTTTTATGTGGAATTTATAATATAAATATTTGATTAAAATTACTGACCAAATTTCAGTTGGATAAATTTTTGCTATGTGAGACACTTGTGTGTATAAAAATATTATTTTTTGAGAAATCATTCCTTTTATTTAAACAATGTTTTTGTTTCATTTTAAATTAATTGGTCACCCAATAGTTCTTTATATAAAATTTTTTAAGCACTATTTTAATAATTTGGTTATTTATAATAATACCATACATTCCAACTATTAGGTGACAACTATAAAATAAAATAAAAAATATTAATAGTATATTGTAGTTTAGTAAAACTTGTTACTATGTATAACACAATATATCAAAAGAACCCAGTATAATTTGTAGTAAAATCCAAACATAGTTTTTCATGTACCAAAATCTAATATAATTTTTTAATTTAGAATAATATTAACATGGTGTTGTAACACCCCAGGTAAATAAAGAATATAACATTTTTACATTTATCCATATTTGTGAATAAAATATTATTATTACTTCAAAGGGGACGCTAAGCTCGATGTCGTACCCAATACGCAACAATGAGTTTCTTGGGAATCTTACGTTGCACTCTAATAATAAAATAATATTATTTTAAATGGTAGTTAACGTATAGCCATTGTAATGGAGGGAATGAACAGAACTAACTAAAAAATGATTATATATGTTTGTGAAATATTTTTACTCTTTACAATAAATATTAGAGGATTAAAAATGTGAATGAATCCAATTTTAATCGTAAACATTCTAATATTCTTTAAAAGGTTGATTAACTACCTTTTTATGGCGAACCACTTTTAAATCCACTTTTTTACAATTTTATGTGTTATATTTGAAAAAATAAAATTCTTATATTGAATCGGGACATCAAAGTTCACTTTGTGTAAATTTTTTTTATTTTTCCGATAAAGTTATTTTTTTAATGAATATTGAAAAATGCTGTATTTTAATTCAAAACCACTTTTTAATCCAATTTATTTATATGATTAGATTATATTTTGAATTGGTTTTAAAGTGAAATTAAAATATATATTTTACCATTTAATCCAATAGTGGTCGTTGGAATTAATTTAACTTTGAAATTGGACTTAAACTAATGACAATCTTTTGATATGTATTTTTTCATAAAAACACACTATTTGTCATGACAGTGGGAATTAATTATTAAATTAATTAATTTTAAATATATGATTTTAATTTTTTAAAATAGACATCATTTTTGAATTCGGAATATCAAATATAACTTAGGGTGATGTTTTGGTTTTATTCTGAAAAACTTCAATTTTTGATGAATAGTGAAACCACTAAGTGGTACTTAAAAATCTGATTTTTAATTTCAATGAAACATTAACACTTCTCTGTTTTGAATTTTGAAAATCTGACATACATGTTTTCCATTAAGAAGTAAAATGTGGTTCAATGGGATTAAAATAATTTTTTGGTGAATAGTAACTTTTATGTTTTTAATCGTGATTAGATGTAATTAGTATAATTTAAGGTTTAACAATGTTTTAATAATATTAAATGAAATATACATACGTCCTACCCTCATTGTATGTGCCATGGCCGACCAAGAAAATCCTTGGGTAAACTTGGGGACCCCATGGAGCCACTTTGGTTGGAAAATGACATAAATACCTTTTTATTTAAAGTTAAAATTAAAATCTCACAAACATGAAATGTTTTATTAATCCAATTTTTAAATGGGGTTATACAAGTCAGATTTTTGACTACAAATATTCATTAGAAATATAAAATTTTTTCCTACATCATTATTGTTTATTTATAATTTTTAGACATTATATAAATTAAATTATATATGACATCATGATGATGCATAAATTACATCATTAATAAGGGATTTAAAATAAAATGAAAAGATAATGTTAAAACTATAACATACACCAGTCAGAAACCTATTGTATGGGTGGATTTAGAACACTTACCACCTTATACTTGAAAAATATCAATGTGGGACCTTTAAAATCCGAAACTCATTTGAAAATAAAGTAACATTTTATAACATTCCAAGAGTGCCCCTCCTCTCCTCTTATAAAAGGCCCCCACCTCTACCACCTTACACACACCTGTAAAGCCTTTTTATCGGTCAAAACCTGACCATTTCATCTCTCAACATCCCTATAATCATCATTGATGACTCAATTTGGTCAGAATCCTTTCCAAGGAAGCCTTTGAGCTAAAATCAAAGAGAGTTACCCGATTTAAAGGTAATGTCTTCCCTTGTGTTCTTTTGTTTTATTTTGGTTCTCCAATCCCCTAAACTCTTTTTATTATTTTCTTTTGTAACAAAAACAGTATATTCAATATACTAGTATGTTGTTATGTGAAGGATTCGAGCTACGCATACACACAACTTCGTCTAATGGTTAAAGAACATATTGTTTATGTGGATGGTGAATTACTGCCTCACGAAACGATGATTGTTCAATATTCTTTTAACACCTTCAAAGGTGGAAATTAAGATGTCAGTATATTTATATATGATATATAATATGTTTATGTTTTCCTTATGCTTTTTTATTTATCATTTATGTCATACCTTTATGGTTTCCATTATGGGTAACCGCGATATCTTCATTTTAGGAAATGCAGACTACCGCCCCCTAAAGGTGATTTGATTCATTAATGCCATATGTGGGATGCATAAAAGGATGAAATTAATGGTATTACATATGTTATCCTACTGGAATTATAATATAACTTTATATATCTATTATTTCATTCCATTTAATACAAAAAAAATGAATGTAGTGTTAATGCGTACGTACGGCTTACCGTCTCCATGAACGGTACATTTCATTTCTTATCTCCAAATGTTATGTACTATTATATGTAAATATATGTAATGTATATATATGAAATATATTACATCTAAATGATGGATATCATTCTTGAATTATAATATATATATATATGTCTCTCATTTTGTTTTAATTCAATTAATATGACAAAAATGAAAGTAGCGTTCATGCGTACGTACGGCCTACCGTCTCCATGAACGATGATTTTAATTTTTTATCTACAAATGCTATGGAATAGTATAAAATGAATATATACTGTATATATATGATATTTAAAACATAAATACTATTCTGGATATAATGTACCTATAACTACATGCAAAATGCTTTTCCAACAAGTTCAATTTTTACTCATGTATTGAACATCGACAAAATCGTCTGATATGAACTCACATTATTAACCAATTATTATAAAATTATAATATGTGATATGAACTGAATAATACTATTTAAAGGAAGGCCTTATGTAATTATAAATTGACCAAATTTTATTATTCATGAGACTAAAGAACGATCGAGTCATGTCGGACACAAGGTAAGGGAATCCCACATCTCTCTTTCTTTGCAAGTACTCTCTTTTATGTCATTTATTTTATGCTCCATGTTCTTATGTTAGAGGATGTTATTTTATATTCCTATTTCTTCAATTTTTATGTCCATGTGATTAGATACCCTATTTGATCTCATCAATCAATTTTTGGACGTTTTATGTGGCACCGTTAGGCTGCCGAATTTTCATAAGGGGATTTTCATCTCACTTTTTGTTCTCGTGAGATTCATGCTACATTGGCCACTATTTCCTTTTTTTGTGGTGTATGTACTGCCCATTATTTTACATTTAGTATAATATACTCTAATTTATGTGTAGTTACATCTTCATTGTATGATTCTTCTTTCATGGGGTGTACGTTTTGAAATTTACCCAAATCGGTAAGGGAACCTTTCACACTCCTCTTTTAAAAAGACTTATTTTGTTATGTCTTTTAATTTACATCTTTTTATGTTGGGATATGTTCTTCTATATCCTTATTGATGGAAATTTTATTTCCATGTGATGAGATACAATTTTATCTCTCATCAACTAATTTTATGAATTTTTAAGTGACGCCATTAGGCTGTCGAATTTTACCAAGGGAACTTCTTAAACCAATTTCGATTTCCTTGGGTTCAGCATGTAGTTATTGAATATGTTATCATTTGAATATGTTTGAATGAACTTTTATTGTTTTAAATTAAATATCCACTTATATTGGGTGTATTTATGTTTGTCACATAGAATTATGATATTGATTCATCCTTAATTTAAGGATACCTTATTGATAAGGGATTTTATCTCATTTTACATTTCTATTGAGACTTCATTGTTGTCATGCTCCAATTCACTCTTATATGGTGTATATACTGTCCTTTGGAATATTATATCATGAATCCCATTATTTTCATGATATTATAATGTTCTGATTAAATATTATTCCTCAATTATTGTATTCAAGTGTCTCTAATTTTGATAAAAACCCTTTAACTAAAATATCATTTTAAATGTTTTAATAATTCATTCTTATAAATATTTCTCATTAATATCCATGTTTTAAAAATGGTTTCAAGGATTTATCTATGTGGATATTAATGGTGTAAAATGTTAATAGCTTCAAAGTGGTATGGTACACTTTGATTAAAAAATCTCTTTATTAAATGTTTAAATCGTTTTGAAAATGTTTTTTAGAATGGATTCAATATCTTAAAATGTTATATTGTTATTGCAATGTGGGAACGTTATATTTACTTTTTTATTAAGTTATTTTCTATGATTATGTTCTGGTTCTTGGGCATTGCTTATGAAGACGGTGGTTCCGTGATAAACAAAGGGTAGGTGAGCCCGATATAGCTTTCCAATGCATTGGGTAACGCGAAGGGGTTAAACGTTATGGTTTCTCCAACGAGATTTAGGGAATATACTATGATGGGTATTCCAAACATAACCAAGAGGGTTACACCCTACGTAAGAATGTTATGAATGCCTAACATTTCCTTTATGTCTTATGATTTCTATGACTTATTCATGATTTTATGTGGTATGTTAAAGTGCTTATGCTTTATGGGTAAAGTATGATTTAATTCTTATGTATATATTTACTCATGTTTCCTTTCTATACTTTTTATAACCCTTTCTGGGATTTTTCTGCTAATCTCAAGTTTTTGAAATGTTTTCACAGGTCAAGGGATTGGTACATGATATGATGATAGTGTCAAGGAAGTGTCATGAAAGAATCCATGTTTTATTTTAAATATGTTTCCCTTTATGGTAAAATTAATACTATCTTTTATGTAACCATTTTGTTTAAATGTGGAATGTAATGCATGTTTTATAATCTAATACTCTAAAACTCTAATCCTAAAAAGATCATCAATGTGTAATCTTCTAATAACTCAAGATTAAGTAAGGTTTATGGATGGGGCCTTATAGGTGTTGTTTATACAATCATCTTAATCTGGTGTAACATGCATTAGAGTCCCTCAAAAAATTATAATTTATTTAAAAAATACATATTCATTAATAGAAGGGGTGTTATATTCTACTCCCTTTAAAATAAAATTTATCCATGAAATTATTTTAGGTTATAAATTTGTAAAAAAATGAAACTTTCATTAACTGATTCCTACATCATGAATATGAATAATAAAAATTCATTAAAAATGGATTGTGGGAAATAAATCTACTACCTTGCATAACTCATAACGAGGATTACCAGTTGGATAACATGGGTGGTATGTGAACAAATGGACATATTAGAGAAGAAACACACAAATATTAATTTAGAATGATAGATAATATGTTCTTACTAATTTTAATGATAAAGAATATATAAAAAAAACTATTATAAATATAATCACAAATGATGATAACCTAACAACATAATATTTCCAAATACAGTTCCAGATATTGAGTATTATTTATAAAAAGATACAATTTTATTATTTCATTCTATTTCATAATATTAATTTCACCATTGGGTAGAACATTGATAAATTTACACTTCACCTATTAATTTGAGAAATGAAGGTTCATTTATTATTGATGAATCAAAAATAGATCATAAGATCCATTAACATAATTATAAATCATTTCATCTAACATACGTTATCATCATAGAATAATAGTTATCACAAGTCATGCATAAATATTAATATGATGAAATAATACATTAATTGGAGAATTCTAATAAATATCAACATAATCCAGTCCACAAATGATTAGTCTTATGACCCTTCACAAATATTTAAATTGAAAACATGTGAAAAAGGTGATGAAATTTCTCAAAATCCACTTAACATTAATCATCCATATATCATAATTTTTTTGTCTAATTACACATACCAATCCTGTGAATACCTTAAACATGTATTCTATTACAACATGTTAATGAAATAATTTACCATTGAATATTATTAAAAAAATATTTCTTCCCCATTATTTGTATAAAAGAACACATTTAAAAATACGTTACATTTATCGATTTTTTTTTTAAAAATCTGTCATTTATAACCTAAAATAATTTAAAAATAAATTCCTTATTAATTATATGGTCGTTGATAAAATTAAATTTACATTGCCATAATATTTCATATCATTTTACAAAATAAAAACCATTTTCTCATCATATAGAAAATATTAGGGGGTATATTCCCATAATGAAAATATCAAAATTCAATTAAATAAAATTCCATTCAATCAATATAATTGAACATATTTATTAAAATCATTATGAAAAAATTATACATAATAATCTTTATATATTTCAAAATTCACAATTCATTAAAATAAATATATAAACACATATATCATCCCACTTCTTCAAAAGTAATTAACTATGATTATACAATTTAGTCATTAATACCCATTCCCTAAAATATGAAATATGAATCAAGTATTAACATTCATAAATCTCAATTTATTAATTCTACTAAAAAACGTATTAAAACAATGCATACTGTAAAAAATACATTCATGTCGCTTCATCCTCAGAATTTAATCCATTGTATATAGATTTTTTTAATTTCATTAATGATATTTCCACTAACACATTAAGTTTAATAATTATCATACTTTTCATAGTTAAAACATTAAAATATAGATTATAACTTATGAAAAAAAATATTTTTATCCATTGAATTTACAAAACACTTCAAATTTATCCTCAAATTACTTCCTCTATGGCATTATTCACCAGACACAATACATCTTTCCATTCCTTTGAGACATTCTATTGATTGATTGTTTCATGATTCTAGGAATATTGGACATTTAATCTTCATTACCCCATGGTTCCAATCACTTGATCTCATATAAAACACATTCCTTCTCTTCTTTAGTGAGTTTGATAGTTCATTTAGGTAAACGATGATAATAATTTCCATGAAAATTGATTATAAATAACCACATAATACTTTAATCCAGTCATCATCTTATTTTTCTACTCATCAGAAAATTATCCATCATATTAAATGTTAATCCAGTTCATTATGGTTACTTCCATTGGCTAGAAACATAGTGTGAGAAACAATAAACATTTGGATAACCTCATAATCATTACAAAAACTTATATGTTTTCCAAATAATAAAAACTCTATTTTAATCTATGACCCATTATGTTTGTTTTAGATTATTCATAGTGATTATCATATTAAATCCATTAAGACTGTTCATAATGTGTTTTTGAATTTCCAAAGAAAACCTCTTTGGGAGTTTCAATCCTAGTGTAAGGCGTGGCTTATTTTCATGCTTGAGTTCTTAAATAAGTCTAGGTTAATAAATCTTTTTTGGGGTATTAACTCTAGGTACATCTAATCTAGAGCCACAACCTCATAAAATATCATTATTGAGATGTATTTCTTGGTAACCACATCAAATATACTTTACCGTAATAATAATAAATTATAATATAATTTGACTCAACTTTAGATTTATCCATAGATGAATCCCTAGATATTTGGTTTGAATTATCCCTAGGGATCTAACTACTGTTTTCACATCCACGTTTCCAAAGTCTGACCATTCTATATGATTGGTACAAGGTATAAAAACTCTGAATTATCATACAAATATATTACATAATTTTAGAGGAATAAAAATCAAATTATTCAAACACACACCAAAAGAACATAATATTTTAGATGCTTTGGAAACTCATTAATATAATATTGCAACATGGGTAATGAAATTCAAAATCCCCTATAAACCTATACACATCAAGTAATAAACATGATGATAGCTTACTAAAAACATTTTTTAATCACTTGGGGAAAGGTAATATATGAATGGGTTATATAAAATGACTAGTAAAGGAAAATAAAGAAGATACAAAATCATGACATACACATATGAGTATTGTAATGTTACAATAACAATGGAAAACCATTCCCAACATAAATATTATAATAAAATCGAATCATGGATCAAAATTTGGATGCTCATAAGACATGAATATTAATTAAAAATATTACATTGTACATGAGAGATTAACATTGGAATAATATATAGACAACTGGCATACAATCTACTTATAACATTGTGAAACTGTGTAAATAGAAATAGGTTCACTTATTATGTTGTGGATGTAGAATATGTAATCGTATAAACAAATGGACATGACACAAAGTCCAATAGAAATGTTATGAACATGTAATTAGGTTCATAGGTAACATTATAATCATGTAATCATCTTCATTCATAACATTATGAACATGTATTAAAGTTCACAACTAAAAATTTAATATAGTTCATAGAATGGAAGATACATCTCTTTGGAAAGACACACCACTATCCCTAGTTGAAGTGTTGTTTACAATATTGGTTTCTCTCCCCATTATATCCATTTCTATATTATGGTATATATAAATAATTACCTAATGTATTGTAGGGATATATATGTCCCACCTGTCACATTATAAAAACCATATTAATTATTTCCACATGACAATAAACATTCAACATATTATATCACATTAAATTAAATTGATATAATAATAATTTCATCATATCAAATCAAGCTAAAGAGATATAGTCATTATAATAATTTATTCATAATAGAAAACCCAATGGAACAAAGTGATTTTCATATGCATTTCTTCTAGGCATAACCTGTTGTACCTCTCGTACCCCTCGTGGTTTAATTTTCATGATCACAATCACTCTCCTTTTTATCTAATCTTGTTTTCAAGTGTTTTTGTTAATAGGTATGATTTCAGGAGCAAGAAGTGGCAAAGGAAGAACAGTAGACTGTCTTTCAGTCCACCGACCAACCGGTGGATTCACCACCGGCCAGCCGATGGACCCTGGGCAGAAGGGACACCCACTGCCTTCTCACCGGCCAACCGGTGGCCTCATCACCGGCCGACTGGTGGCACCCAGACAGAAGGCTGAGCCACTGCCTCATCACCGGCCAACCGGTGGCCTCAGCACCGGCCAGCCAGTGGCACCCAGCCAGAACAGTTTCAGCCACTGCCTCAGCACCGGCCAACCGGTGGCCTCCTCACCGGCCAGCCGGTGGCGCCTGGACAGAAGCCCTCCTCCTTTTTACGCACACCGGCCAACCGGTGGCTCTGTACCGGTCAGCCGGTGGAGCCAGTCAATCTAGCCGTTGGGCCTTTGACCAGACCTGTCCACTTGCCTCCCAACGGCTCCGAAGCCTTTTCCAACGGCTCCGAAGACCTCAAAAGGCCATATGAGGGTTCCCCCTCTATAAATAAAGGACTAAGAACCCCCGGAAACCTAACCAAGCCAACGGACACATTTTTCATTATTTGGCGAACCTCAGGCGGATTGCTCCAAGGAACCCCCAATTGCTCCAACTCATTTCCACATCCAAGGAGCACCACCATAGAAGCTTGGGAGTGCCCTTCATCAACTCCATCAATCCTTTGGCGCCCAAGGATTCTCCTCTTTACGGTTTTTCTTGTTTTATCTTGTTTGAGCATCAAATTGGGTTTGTTCCTACAAACCCCATCTCTTTCTCTCATCCTCTCTTTTGGGTTCTCACACCACCTTCAAGGTGTGAAGAGGTTGGTCAAGCCTTTCCTTTAAAAGGCTTGAGACATAGGTGAGCTAGCCTTCACCTGTAAGAAGGCTAGTGGGTTCTTGCTCAACCAATATAAGAAAGCTGTAATAGGTTCTAGACTAACCTTAAAGTCTAGTGGGTTTCTTGCTAAAACCATTGAAAAGCAAGCGATAGTAAATCTCTCAATGGTTGAGTTGGGAGCGGAGATGTAGGCTTGGGTTTAAGCCGAACTCCGTTATCAATTTGTGTGTTTTGCCTCTTTTATTTCCGCTGCACTTTCACTTTGATTTTAAATTGTTAATTAATTTTTAAAAGGCAATTCACCCCCCCCCCCTCTTGCCATCACTTCCTTTCTTTCTCCGCCCAACAATTGGTATCAGAGGGAAATTTGAGTAATACCTTCACCGGTTTCAAATTTAAGATCCATTGTGATGGAATCAACCACTTTCTCCCCCGAAGGCTATTCATTGGGTCGTGCTCCATTTTTTGATGGAACCGACTACAATTATTGGAAAACCCGCATGACCACTTTTCTTAGAAGTATAGGTTATCCCCTTTATAAAATTGTCATGCACGGTTATTCTCTTTCTTCTCCCGATGAATCCAAATGGACCCAAGCCGATATTAAAAATTTCGAGCTTGATGGCAAAGCCATGAACGCTCTACATTGCGGCCTTGATCGTAATGAGTTCAATCGATTTTCCACATGCACCTCATCACATGAAATCTGGAAACTATTGGAGGTTACCCATGAGGGGACCAACAAAGTTAAGGATACTCGATTGGACATGTACCGTCAAGATTTTGAGTCTTTTTCCATGCATCCAACCGAATCTATTTCTGAAATTTTTACTCGTTTTACTGACATTGCAATGGTAGAAAATCTCTTGGAGATAATATTTCTGCAGAAACAATGGTCAAGAAGATCCTTTGGATCTTACCAAGCACATGGGCACTGAAAGTCACGGCAATCCAAGAAGCAAAGGACATCAAGAACATGCCGGTCGAAGAGCTCATCGGATCCCTCATGACCTATGAGATCACCATGAGGAGGCAAGCTGAAAAGGAAGGCAAACCGATCAAAGCTCCAAAGAACATCACCTTCAATGCTCAAAAAGAAGAAAGCTCCTCCTCCTCATCGTCTTCCTCTTCAAGCGGCGATTCCAAAATGGAGAACCTTGCCCGCAAGATGCACAAGTTCATGAAGAAGAACAAAAAGAAGAAATCATGCAAGCCTCAACCCAACGAAAAATCTGAGCCCAAGGTAACATGCTATGGTTGTGGTGAGAAAGGCCATTATAAGCCCGATTGCCCACTCAACAAGAAAAAGGCCAAGCACAAGGAAAAGAAGAAGGCTTTCAAGTCCACATGGAGTGATAGCTCCACATCCTCCTCCTCCTCCTCAAGTGACAACGGTAACAAATGCCTAATGGCATTTCATGAGGTAACCTCTTCCGACTCCTCATCCTCTAGTTCTTCCAATTCTTTTAATCATTTATCATATGAGGATCTCCAACATGCGAGAGATCAATTAGAGGAAGGTTTTCACGAACTTTCTTCCAAATTTGTTTCTTTAAAAAAGAATTTCAAAAAACTTTCTTCCAAAAAGGAACAACTTCTCAAAGAAAAGGAGGAGTTGTCCCTCAAAGTCCAAAACCTTCCAGATGTTGATTCTATGGAATCAACAATCAAAGATTTAAGGGAATCCCTAGCCAAGTTCACCCAATGTGAACAAAATTTGACCAAACTCCTAGGTTCCCAATGCATATCTAGAACCACCAAAGGGCTTCGCTATTCCAAGCAAGCTTCTTCTTCCCATGCTCCAACTATTTTTGTAAGGGGGAGCTCCCAATTTAAATTTTGTAATTATTGCAAAAAACCAGGGCACTTAATTTATGAGTGTGATTGCAAAAATGCCCGATATGGTAGGCCCAAAACCATTTCCCTTAATGATGAATTTTATAGGAGAAGACCCGCCACTAGACAAGTATCGATTGAAAAATCCCTTTTAGCGAGTCTTACCGGACCAAAATTTGTCTCGGTTTCAAAAACCTCCCCCGGTGATTTGTTGTTTTTATTTAGGGGGAGTTAAGTTTGGTTAAGTTTTTTTTCAAACTTTCAATTCAAACTGTTATTCATTTTTCCTTTCAAATCTTTCAATTCAAATTTAAGAAATTTAAATTGATTTAAAATCTCTATCTTGTTTTTCAAACCATTCCCTCAATAAAGTTTTATGCCCCGTGCTATTTTGATAATCACAAAGGGGGAGAAATTCTTGGTTGATTGGGGGAAAAATATTTAAAAGCATGCCTCTCATTTCAGTCTTTTTACATTACTTGTTTTGGTGATTGTGATCATCAAAATAGGGGGAGATTGTTGTACCTCTTGTACCTCTCGTGGTTTAATTTTCATGATCACAATAACTCTCCTTTTTATCTAATCTTGTTTTCAAGTGTTTTTGTTAATAGGCATGATTTCAGGAGCAAGAAGTGGCAAAGAAAGAACAGTGGACTGTCTTTCAGTCCACCGACCAACCGGTGGATTCACCACCGGCCAGCCGATGGACCCTGGGCAGAAGGGACACCCACTGCCTTCTCACTGGCCAACCGGTGGCCTCAGCACTGGCCGACCGGTGGCACCCAGACAGAAGGCTGAGCCACTGCCTTATCACCGGCCAACCCGTGGCCTCAACACCGGCCAGCCGGTGGCACCCAGCCAGAACAGTGTCAGCCACTGCCTCAGCACCGGCCAACCGGTGGCCTCCTCACCGGCCAGCCGGTGGCGCCTGGACAGAAGCCCTCCTCCTTTTTGCACACACCGGCCAACCAGTGGCTCTGTACCGGTCAGCCGGTGGAGCCAGTCAAACTAGCCGTTGGGCCTTTGACCAGACCTGTCCACTTGCCTCCCAACGGCTCCGAAGCCTTTTCCAACGGCTCCGAAGACCTCCAAAGGCCATATGAGGGTTCCCCCTCTATAAATAAAGGACTAGGAACCCCCCAGAAACCTAACCAAGCCAACGGATACATTTTTCATTATTTGGAGAACCTCCGGCGGATTGCTCCAAGGAACCCCCAATTGCTCCAACTCATTTCCACATCCAAGGATCACCACCATAGAAGCTTGGGAGTGCCCTTCGTCAACTCCATCAATCCTTTGGCGCCCTAGGATTCTCCTCTTTACGGTTTTTCTTGTTTTATCTTGTTTGAGCATCAAATTGGGTTTGTGCCTACAAACCCCATCTCTTTCTCTCATCCTCTCTTTTGGGTTCTCACACCACCTTCAAGGTGTGAAGAGGTTGGTCAAGCCTTTCCTTTAAAAGGCTTGAGACATAGGTGAGCTAGCCTTCACCTGTAAGAAGGCTAGTGGGTTCTTGCTCAACCAATAAAAGAAAGCTGTAATAGGTTCTAGACTAACCTTAAAGTCCAGTGGGTTTCTTGCTAAAACCATTGAAAAGCAAGTGGTAGTAAATCTCTCAACGGTTGAGTTGGGAGCGGAGACGTAGGCTTGGGTTTAAGCCGAACTCCGTTATCAAGTTGTGTGTTTTGCCTCTTTTATTTCCGCTGCACTTTCACTTTGATTTTAAATTGTTAATTAATTTTTAAAAGGCAATTCACCCCCCCCCCTCTTGCCATCACTTCTTTTCTTTCTCCGCCCAACATAACCCATGGAAAAAAAGAAGGTCTCATAAACAAGATGTTATAAAAAATATATACCATTTAGATAAATAATAACAATGGTATCATTGGATTACATTCCCATTAAATCATAAGTTACATTGTGTTATACCATCATAGATAGTGAATGACATTGAATGATCACTTGGAACCTTTATTAAGGAAGCTAGGATCATTGTCAAAATAAATTATTAAACAAAATAAAATTTTCAATATCCATTTCATTTAAAACCACTATGAAAAATTATAATTTAGGATTTAAAAATCTTATATAAATTTTCATGAAGAAATAATATTTATTCATTGAATTATTCAGTTTAATACATATAAAATTTTGAAAAAATAATCCTTTAAAATAATATTGAAAACATTTAATGAATGATTTTACAATAATTTGAAATTTTGTAAAGAATAAACCATTTTAAAATAAATTTTCATAAAAAATAGACTAAAAAGGGAATTTATAAAAGTATTAATTTTTTTTACAAACATGGTATTGAATGAACAATGATTTCTGACCAAAGGGGGAAATAATGTCGAAAATTTTTATAAACATTAATTAATTATTATATGTTCTAATGTGTGTAAAAATGGTTCCATTAAATTAATATATCATGAATTACCATATTATAATAAAATAAATGATAAGTTTGGAGAGGTAAATCATGCGATTTCAACATTGGAGACTAAAACATAAACAAACTCTATAAATGTTTAGACTATAACAAAATCATCTTTATCACTTTGATAACATCGATTCATAACACCCATGAAATAATTACATTTAATGAAAAATAAAATAATAATATTATTAATAAATTAATTAACATATATTTTAAAATTTATGTATGGAAACCTCATGAATGAATATGGGTGCATAACATAACATACATTTCAAAGAATGATATTTGAGACAAAATCACTTACCAATTTGGTAAATGTTATCCCCATGAAAGTTATATCCTAAAATAAATAGATAAGTAAGAATAATTATTATTATAATAATCATAAAATATATTAATGTAAATTATAGAAACCACATAAAATAATTAGGTTGTGAACATGGATTTTATCTCACAGAAAATAAAATTGAGGTTGAAATTCCCTTATCTGAAGTCTTAACTCCCTTCATACATGATCAAACTTACATTATAATTAATTAACATGTTCATACATATATAGAAGAAAAATATTCATATATATTATATCAAATATGATTTTATTATTATTTTATATCATATTTTCATTATGGATTCCAAATAAATGTAATGTTTTGGGTCATAACCGCTATGTTTTTCTGTACGTGTTTTGTCTTTTAACTCTTTATCCACATAATGAAACCATGATTTCATAATATAGATAATGTAAACCTTAATATAAATAACATATATTATGTAAATATATATATTTTAATACATGATATATATTATCATTAAATGAAATTCACTTTTTATGGTTAAATATGTCCATATGTACACATGAACACATTTACCATTTTCTAGTAATTTTGACAGAAAGAATATATATATATATATATAATATTATAGTTAAAATTTTATTTCTTATTTATAAAATATTTAAATTTATCACCTCCTTTTTAAATTCTATGAAATACAAGACGAAATCACATCACTTCACGAGGCGAGAGTCCTTGATACACAAGAAAAATTATAAAATATTCTAAAAAATTGTAAAGCATAAAGGTTTGTATTATGGATTAACTGAAGTAGAAAAAATATATCATCAATATCATATTTATAATAATTTAATATTAATTACATCAATATTTGGGAACATTATTATCTGTAATGGATAAACGAACAACATCAGTTCATGAGGTGGTTGTCCATTGTACACAAGAGTGATGATTTCATAACCCATTTGATGTACCTTTGCGTGATTGTTGGGTGTAAAAATAACATAGTAACATAATTTTAAATCTTATATACTATGTATATTATATTATAAATATATAAAAAATACATAAATGGTTTTATAAATAAATAATACCAAAATTTTCATTCATGAATGATACATTCTATTTAGGTATCTCCTTTATGATTGGACCAAAGGATATCATAAGCTAGATTTATGAAAAAAGAATGGATTCCATAATGAGTGGGGGAATTTACATACGTTATTTGGGTTAGTATTTTCTAAACTAATAGGGTTTGAACATATGGTTAGTTTGAGGGAGGGTTAGCCTTTTATAATAGAGGTGAGTGGAACTATAGTTTCATTTAAATAAATAGAATTACACCTATGTTTATAGAATTTCAAGTGGATCATATGATAGAATAATATATATCCTATATTTTATATGTTTTATGTTTGGAAATTAAATGTATGTTATGAAATTCTATAGATATTTTATTATTATAAACATAATGTTTAGTCCCTTGGTAAACTCCTTTTTTTGAAAACCACCCTGATAAATATTAAGGGGATTTAATAATATTTTTGGTAACAAATTATTTTAAAATTATTAGAATTTAAAATTATTCAAATTATATATTTATAATTTTTTATTAAAATATCTATTTATAGAAGTGGAAAAATTTAATTTTAAATTTAATCCCACTAATGTGTCAAGAATTTGGTTTTTTAATACTTAAATTATCTATATTTTTCAAATCTTTTATAACAGAATTCAGTATGAATAAGTTTAAAATATACTAAATTGGATTAATAGATTTATAATTTACTATAGTAAGATTAAAAAAATGTAAAATATAATTATTCATTATAAAAATAATAAACATAAATGGATGTTTTAAATTAAAATTCCGTATTTTTTACTTTTAAAAAATTTTAAAATTCTAAAAAAATATATAAAATCAATCTACCTTTTTTTAAAATTATAACTTCCAAAAAAATTATTATTTAATGAAATTAATATTTAAAAATTGGAAAAAAAATTATTATTAATATATGAGTAAAAAATGTCCACAAAACTAGTTTTTAGAATAATATAGTTTTGATGCCTTAAATTGGATTAATCCAGATTTGTTGACTAAAAATAATATGAGATGAATGATATTTTTTAATTTCTAAAATATATATATTTCATTATTATAATTCAGAAAAAAAAAATTTGATAATTATTTGACCCAAACCACATTTGTACTCATAAAATTATTATTTCAAAAAATGATATTTATTTATTTTAAAATTGTTTTTATTTTCTTTTATAAATAATTTTCCACAAATAATTTAATATATAAACAAGTTAAAACCCATATTTTATTAATATAGTTAATATTATTCGTACCCACCATTCCAACAACATTTTTAAAACTATCATATTAAATAATAATATTAATAGTACACTGATGTTTGGTAAAACTCGGTATTGTGTGAAATAGAATCTATAAATAGAACACAATATTTTGTTTCTCAAGTAAAAGTAATAGTAATTAATATACTGAAAGATAATCACCATTTTTTGTTTTTTAAAAGCATAAAATGGTGTTATGTATATATTTCTCTTAACATGATGTATTTTTAAATGTAATCAATCAAAATAATTTTAATTTATTATAATAAAATAATTCATATTAACTCGTAATGTTAAATTGGGTCACTGAAATCACCGAGAAACAAGATTTTCCCCTTGAATGGATAATTTTAATATGGAAGTGGATCCCTTGTCGGATGTCTATTCTTTCCCATTCTGAGGATACATAGGTTGATTTATTACCTAAATACTAACTGGGAGGACCCCAAAAAAGAATCCTTAATTAACTCTGGGATTTGAGGATCCCAAATAGGATTCTTCAACTTGGATTTGACCTGATGGATCTTATGGGTTCCCCAAAATTATATAAATACTGATCTAGGGAATTATGTGTTTGGGTAGTTATGGTAGAAGGTGTCACCATAGAACTCATACTAATCATGTAAACATGTGAGGATGTGGTAGTGGAGGTGGAATTATGAATTCATTCACAATCATTCAATATTTATGAATTCAGATGGTTATTATTGATGAAGTAATGAACGAAAGAGGTGTATGATGGTATTTGGTTGAGGTTCTTAATTTTGTAGAATACATTACTCTAGATAATGGCTAGATGGAATTAATGGGATTCAAATGACACGAATTTATATAAAGTAATTTTTAGAGATAGTTTCTAGGATTATTCTAGAAATTCATTCAATCAAGGTATTTCTAAATGAACACTTTGGGATTAGGCTATAGGGACTTTTGGTCATTGTATTTCAAGACATACAATATATGATCCCCCTACTGATCCTTACAGTCATGGTATTTCTAGACATAGTAGCTATAATTTTCCTTTTAATAATTATCTAATTTGGACTTCTATAAATACATTCTGGGGTACAACATCAAAGATTTACATGATTGAATGTTATGGTTACTATCACCGGATGTACCTTTTGTCATTAGGATGTCTCACAATTCAAGGATATCGAGGTAGGTTGTTCAGAGTGAATCAAAAACACTCTTTTAATGTTAATCTATCATATTATATTGTCCACTAAAATTCTATAAGACAACAATGGTTGTAAGGTGGGAGCATTTCCCATGTTCAATAGGATGCCAATGAGATCCTCGAGGCAGGACTTTATCCACTCATTTGATTCTGAGGATACACACAAGGCTTAGTTGTTTCACCACTATTGTATTTACAAATCATAGTTTGGGATGAGTTTGTTGATCCAATTATTTAGTGATTCCATGTTTATAAAATATATCATGGGAGTATTCCATACGTAACTCCCAAGTGTCATCCCCCATAATCATTATTTGAGTTACAATGCTGTGATTTTTTATGGACCAGTACATGAGAATCAAACATAATAATTGAATAAATATGGATTTATTAATATGAAATTGATCATAATTACACATATATATGATTTCTAGTATATAGCTACTGTGATTTGTCTTTGTTATTGTAGGTTACTATAGGTGATCTCGGGTCTCAGAAATGTATCATATTGTAGTAACATATCTTGATTAGATAAATGATTGTTCATGGTGAAAAATATATTGGTGATCCAGATGATGTTCCTAAGGATCGTCAGAAGTATGAATAAAATAGTTTATGTGGAACCCATATTAGAGCCTATGTAATAGGAAGTCCAGTCAACTAGATCATGGATCCTAGGATTGGCTACAATTTGATTCTTATTACATGATTATTTAAACATTTATATATACATAAGTGTGTGTGTGTGTATAATGAAATATATATTTATCTATATAAATAAATATATACTCATGAAATCACTTTATTGAATTTATGTATCATTTTGGTTCATCACATTCCATGATCATGCCTCTTATGACATTGACTCTCTGGTTATTTTTAATAGTATTTATTATTATTATTGTTGTACTCACTATTGTACTCACTATTAAATACTCATTATATTAATATATATGTACATGACCATGTTTTTGGTTCCCAGTTAGGTTTTTTATTCAAAACATGCGTAATCCACAATTGCATTGTGGCACTTAAGAAGAAATTATGTGGATAGCAAGAACATATCCTGCCGAAAACCTTGACTAATCATATATCTCAGATATGTATGCATATGTGGATTTTTTTTCAAAGATACAATTTGGTCCATGTATTTTCCTCTTATTATTTCTTCATGTTTAAATATGGTCTACCCAATGGGTGATTACTATTTTATGTATGCACTGGTCATCTAGGCTTTTACTACATTCCATTTATTAAATTTTCATTCTTTTTAGATTATTTATTAAAACCCCAATCTATTTAGTATTAAAATTTATTACATCAATTTATTTTTCATACTTTTATACTACAATAAGAGTGTTTAATCTCCCCACTAATCCTCCTTTTGATACTCTATTATTTACCAAAGTATCTGGCATACATTGAGGAACACTTGAGTCCTTACGAAAAAATGGATCGGATAATCGGTTTCGTGGCACCCACATTTGGATAATAACAACATGTAGGAAATGTATTTCATTTATTATAGTATTACTATTTTAGATATGTATACATAATAATTAGTAATGTGTCCTAACTAATTATTGATTTCATACTATAGCATTTAATGCATATGTTCTTTTAAGACATCATGGTTACTAGGGAAATGGTATTAAAATTTTAATCAATGATGTTATAGTGTATATGATTTTTTTCATTCAAAAACTCATATTATGGGTGGAATTTAGTGTTTATTATTGGTTTGTGGATCTTGGAACATGGGTAAGATGATACTTATAGATTCAAAATCATGGATGTAAATGGAAATAAATTATCATGCATTATATGTACAATATAATATTCACATGTCAGATCCGTAGTAGTGTGTTATTATAATTGAATAAGGAGGAAAAATATTTAATGTGTAAAAAAACTAAATCATGTTTTCTTGTATGGAATATTTGTGGCATTTTACTCAACTGGTTCAAAATTTATATAAATATATTTTATTCTGATAGGAGGTGATGTGGATCAATGTTAATACATTGGATGGTGAGACTGATGACCCAATAATCATGTGAATGATGTGTAGTGACCTTAATAGGTTGATAGGGAATATAATTCCCATATGAAAAAACCCTCCTAGCTAGTTGTCACTTATTATTGATTATTTAATATATTATTTACAACACACACACAGATATATATATATATTTATATATCCTACATATTTTGGAATGGAATTATTCTTTACTAGATGGTGTGATTTTTATATGAGCTGTTCCATTGAGACAATGATGTATGCATATTGTAAATCATTCTCGGTAAATTTATGAAACAAACAATTTTATAGGTGATCTAGTTGGGTCTATTTTTATAATTCTGATATACAATTAAACACATATATTTAACTAGATCATGAGGTAGAATTAACAAATGTGGATACCTAGTGAATATGAGTTAGTTATTTTTTATAAGCTCATATCATGAAACACCAGAGTAATGTCCCTTATGTGGATGCTCAGTGAGAATCATAGCCTTGGTAAGCTACTTTTTGATAGTTTCAACCCTAGTAAGTAAATATTTTTGTACCATATTTTAGAGAGTGTGAATGTTAGTAAGTGAATTAGGTTCCTTTTGATGAGATTGATATGTACATGATTTCATGTGATTGGTGACCTTATTGAAAGGTTTTTAATTTTTTATAGGTGGTTAGGCATAGATACCCTATTACGAGATGTGATTATTTTGGCATGGTGAGAGACATAGATGCCCTAAATTTTGAAAAATACCCTTGTAGGTCAATGTCTGGTTTTCCCATTGACAACCTGTAAGTAGGGTCAACATGATTTCATTGATTCATTTTAGGTAGTGATACTAGTTGTATTATAATTTATTTCTAATAAATTTTAAGAACTCTTGTTTCTCAATAGATATATGGTGACATGGCTTTACATTCTGAGAAAGTAAAAAAGGGTTCTTGTAATATGAGATTGCAATTGGTAGGATGTACTATTTGGGTGACTAGCCCTATTGACCAGTGTATCAACTATTTCTAATTTTGTAAGAGTATGTGAATATTATCATGAATGAATCTATATAAGGAGAAGTGTGGTCTAGAGATATTGTTTAATAAGATAGGTTCCTGATTTTTAGTTTTATTTACATTGGATTAAATTATCTGATGAGGTATATATGATGTATACCACAATCAGCCAAACATATGGTGGTTGAATCTTGGGAGATTCAGTTGGGTGATAATGGCATGCATAAGTGACTCATAGTACCATTCAAAACCTAAATCTAAATTTGTCAATGTGTAGGGGGTTGATTTATTGTTTCAATTAAATATACTAGAATGGTTTGTTTGGAGTAATTCAAAATTGAAATTTGCATCTCTATCATAGTGGAGACATCATGGATAAATCAGGTGTCTATATATGTTTTAACCATTGTTTTAACCACAACATCATTATTGTGATATGTGTATTCAATTATTTTTTAATGGGAAATAGAAACCTTTAATATGACAATTACTCGTAGATATATATACAAAATTGTTGATGGAATCATAGTTTTCTCCTAGATAGAAGTGATTATACCCAATAACTTAACATCATCATATGTATGTTGAGAGAGAACCATCTATACATTGGGACACATTTTATTTTTTTGTGGCTGGATGAATGATTCCTCATAAGTGCATTTGAGGATATGTTTAAGAGTAATCTATATGGTGTTTAGTATAAAATTTTATGATTGAGGGAGGTGAAACTCATTTTGTTTTGATTTTTTACAGGCTTTGTGAAAACAATTCTTAGAAATTTGGAAATAGTATTTGGGTGTCGTTTTTTAACACACAAGATCAATGGGTTATATGAAATTCTAGTGATATATCATGGAGGGTCATGTCATAGGCTTTGGTGATTCAGTTCTCTTTTCATTAGAGAGATAAAAGGATGTTACTAAAGATGATATTAAGAAGATAGTTTCTTGGTAAACCTCATTAGATAAGGGTTATGGGATAATGAGACAAACTATTTGATGGTTTTTCTACCTATTTTACAAAATTATATAAATAGACAAATTTATAACTATATTTCTTAGTAAATTTTAGTGAAAAAATTAAAAATGGGCTTTGGTAATGTCTGAATGTGAGAATTAAGCCCCATATAACATAAGATGTTACATGGGTATTTTATCATAAATATAGTGGTGTTGATGTGGTGGTGTGATAATGGGTATCTATAGGTTGTGTTTTCCCATGAAATTTTACTACTAGTCAATTACATGCTCTGGTAATTAAACTTAATAATGGTCTTGATATGCCTATGGATTAAGTCATCTGGTCTGTTTTTGGGGATGTGTCAGCTATTGAAGCTGATATATTTTGATAACAGTTGACATAAGGTAGAATTAATTTCATTCATTAATTTTTTTGATATCATTAGTTAGGAACTACAAGAGACATACAATTTACATGAGGCGAGTGTCATATAGATGTTAACCGAGGCTTTTCATTGAAAATCATGTGCAACAATTCCAAGCTAGATCAAAGGGAATTCAACTATTTTCATTGAATTGTCAAATGAGAATAGTGTATTCATATAATATCAAATATTTTTAGTTTAGAAATGTTCTAGTAGTATCATTAGTATTGTATAGATTTGTTTTTATTATAAATTACTATGGTGTAAGTACCATGGTTTTGAACTTCCCATTTGAAGTATGAACCTATGAGGAGGAGTCCAATAGGTCACCTGATAAATGAGAAAATGATGTGTTCATGTCACAGGTATGATGGGATTAAGTATGTCTGTTTTTAATGTTAATATTAAGATATGATATTTGTCTTGATATTAGGTGATGAAGGACCATATGATTAAAAGGTGGCTCCTATAATCATGTTGGTAACTACGAGACACAATACTACTATCTGAGTGGGTATACATGAATTAGGTGTAACGCCCCGACCCCAGTTATGCAGAGTTAGTGCATTATTACATAACATTGGCATGATCACAAAAGATCAAGTGTCAAAAGACCGATTAATTTAGTAGCCTTGAAATAACTAGACACATTCCCAATGTTTACATTACATCATAAAGTGTAAACTATAACACATCTGGTCTCCACAATCATATCCCATTATACTATCCCTGCAGGTCATTAATAAAATACTTTTTCACATCCAGGGAAAAATAATACATTGAATGTGGTGAGCTCAAATGCCCAGCAAGGATAACAATATAGCAGAAACATTCATAAATAAGCATAAACAGTTAAGGAAATTTATAACTAAAACAAAATCCTTTTAAACTTGAATTCAGCATAATATGGAAAAAATAAAATGAAATAATTCCATTTACTTATTCACATGGATATTATACTAGTCAAATAATCACATGCAATATCAAAAACTGCATTCATAACGATGGAATGCATAATGCCAGACTATCATAACCACATAGCCAAGGCCTCAAGCCAAAACTACAATTAAGCTTTTGTCAATGCCTCATGCCAAGACACTAGTTTGTCTCATGAGATCTATCGATGCATCAAGGTGTTATAGTGGGCTCCACCCATCACATATTAAGTCCAATGCATTCCTCTTATGAACATGTTTAAACATAACATAATCATTCGTCTTAAAACTATCATACGAAATGTCAATACATTCTCTATAAACAATGAATGGTATAAAAATAACACATCCACAGTCAAATATTTCACAAAACCTTCAATACTATATGGATGTTTTGTATCATAATAAATCAACTTCAAATAATCTTAAAATCCATCAAAGGATGTTGACATAGATGAAATCAAAACTATTTGAGAGAAATATCTCTTTTTTTAAGTTCATTTAAATGTCACGTAATTATAAAAGGAAACAATTACTTTGAAAATATTCTGAAAATATTTCAATGGAATCCTCGATGATTTTATAATGGCAGAAAATAGTCGCACCCGCCTATAAGTTTAAAAATATATTCTTGCCTTAATTTTGTCGAAAAGGTTAAAAAGGACCTTGTTTAGAAAACGACGGAAAGATTATTTTATAACCACATTATAAAAAGTCAAAAAATGGTATGAATGACTTTAACCCATATTCTGTAGAATAGTAATAATGATTGGAAACACATTTTTATGAAACATGAATGCAGATGATGATGAAGTCCCAGTAGATAATTATGTATAAACAATCTCGGATAATAAAGAGATTGTGAAATAAACCCTTACCTTGTACTTTTTCTTGGTTGAGGGTAGTTTAACCTCATGTATAATGGGTAAATAATAATTATTAAATTATAAAATAATCATATACATTAATATGATTTCATATATGATCTTTTCACCTTTCTTTGTTAATAATATCTTAGTATTATAGTCGTTTCGGGTGTCAACTTGTCGTTTCATTTTATAAGTTTTGTTACATAAGTAGTGTTTGTTCTGGATAGGATGTATCTTATTCATATCCAGAATGATAAAAAGTCCATAAAAATTATTTTTAATCATAAAATGAGAATTATATTTTAATGGATACGATGGGGAATGAATCTTATCGCGTTTGTGGAGACAGTAGTCCATACGTACACACGATCGCTACATCCATTTCATTTTTCATTTTTAAAAGGAATAAAAAGCAAATGATACATAGGTATATTATATTTACTGTATAATATAATATCTTATATTTGTTACTTATGTTCATTAACACCATCCTTTATACGTTCCATGTATGGTATGAACGAGTCATATCACTATGAGGGGGCAGTAGTCCGCATTTCCTCAAATGAAATTATCATATTTATACAACATGAAACGAATACTTTTATGCTATAAAATGGAATTACAGAAGCTTATATATAAAATAAATATCATTAATATCATATTTAATTATTGTGTCATCATAATGGCCACCATGAGTGGTAGTAGGAGATAATTGAACAGTCATCGTTTCGTGAGGCGTTTGGTTGCCATCCACAGAAACATTATCTTCTTCACCAATTAGATGGAGGTGTGTGTAAGTGTAGTTAGAATACATCTCAAAATAATATCCTTGTATATTTAGGATACTGGTTTTGTTACAAAAAAACAATAAGAAGAGTTTAGGGGGTTGGAGAAGTAAAATAAATGAAAAGAAGATGAGAGAAATTGTTACTTTTAATTTGGGTAACTCCCATTTGATTGAAACAAAAAGGACTCTTGAAGTGCCTTCTTCCTATGGAAAATCTTCTAAGAGGAGGATAGGAATGTAGGTACCTTAATTGGGCAGATTTTGGATGAGCCAAAATGTTTGAGAGTTGTGAGGAATGAGTTATAATTCGCGTCTTTTTATAAGGGGGAGGAGGGGCTCTTTAGGAAAATCATAAATTATTAATTTATAATAAATTCATATTCGGTATTTAATGGCTCCAAAGTGGATTATTCAAATTATAAGGTGCTTTTTGGTCGAAAACCACTCAATAAATAGTTATTAGAAAAGTTTGGGTCACTATTTTACCATTATATTTTAGATTTAACTCTTAGTTATATTGTTTGACATTTACCATGTCACTTTGTATTTTTATATTATATGGTTAATAAACGTACTATAAACTTTCAAGAGAACCCCAAGTGGTTCATTAATGACATAAATATCATTATATAATTCCTTTTTCAGAACCATAGATTTTTAAGAATATTATATCAATTAATAATATAATATTTGTTTTAAAAACTCCTTTATGTCAATTTTGACTCTATTTAATAATTGAGTTTTGTTAAATTCTTAATAACATTATTAATTCAAGAAAAATCATTTAATAAATATTAACATGTCATATTCACCAATAAAACTCGTCTAATTAATTAAAATCCTCAAATTATATTTATTTGTGTATTTATAATATCAATTATTTAAATATTTCACTAATAAGTTAATTAACGAATCATCATTGTGTCATAAATAAATTAAATTATATAATGTATAAAAATTATAAATAAAAGACCATTATGTAGGAAATACTTTTATCTTTCTAATTAATATTTATAATTGAATTTATATTATGTATAACCCTATATGAAAAATGTTATTGTAATTAAACATTGATTTTAACTCTTTTAGCTCTTCTTTGGATCAAATAATAATTAATGTCTTACTCTCATACAAGTGGACCAAATAGGTTCATATTTTATTCCTATGGTTTTTTTGGTCGAATTATACTTATCCATTAGAATTATGACATGTGTTAGATTAATAATAATATCATTTTTATACATAATTACCATATTTACTTTTTACCGTGGTAAATAAAAGTAAAAAGTTACTATTCGCCAAAAATTATGATTAACTTATTGAACCAAATTTTCTCCTTGATATTAACCATGTCTCTTGGATTTTCGAAATTCCCCTCAGAGAAGCGGTAAAATTAAGTATTATGTGAATTTCCAAATTCTCCGAGGAGATGGGTAAAAGACTGTGAAAAGTTAAAAGAAATTTTTATATATCTAAAATTATTCTAAACTAACTCCAATGAATTATATTGAACTTATATAAGTATTATGTATCTATTTTTACTAAAAATAAATTTAAATAAAATAAATCATTACTTAGATAAAAATTCGGTTTCAAACTATAACTTATTGTTTTTCACTATTTATCAAAAATTGAATGTTTTCAGAAAAATATAAAAATTTCACCCTAATATAATTTAGATATTCTGAATTCAATAATGATATCTATTTTACCAAATTAAAAACATAGAATTTACATTTATTAATTTAAAATTAATTCCCGATGTCCAAACCAAAAGGAGTATTTTTAAGAAATAATTACTACCAAAAGATTGAAACTTTTTTATGTCCAATATCAAATTGAAATTACTTACAATGACCATAATTTGATTAAATGGTAAAAAAATAATCTATTTATACTTTTAAACCATTAAAATAAATAATTTAGCAATATAAATTATTTTGATTTAAAAATTTGTTTTTAGTTAAAATATAGTATTTTTCACTATTCACCCAAATATGAAGGTTTTCCGAAAAACACCAAAACTTTATTGAAACTGAATTCTTATGTCCGGATTCTAAAGAAGATTTTTTTTTTTATATTGAATATTTAAAAGTTTCAAATATTGGATTTAAAATGGCTTTTCCATTAAGAGGCGGTAAAATTGCATTTTTTGAAAAATATCTTCTTTTATCTGAAAAAATGAATTTTATATTAAATTATGTCTATGAAACCCATAATATGGATTCTAAAATTTTAAGGATTATATTAAGTTCAAAATACAGTTATTACTATTCATAACCTCTTATGAACGGCTTCTTTGGTAAGTCTTGGGATGCTTGAACTCGGTGTTGCATGTAGTGCAAGTTATTGAATTACTTTGAAGCAATAAAGTACTATGAATTCATGGGGTGTTACATTCATCCCTCCTTCAATAAATGGCATCCTCGAAATTATGATCTCGATTAATATAAAATTGGTGGAAATTAATGACATATAATTAGAGAAAAAACATAAATATTTATAGGTAGTTATTGAAGTCATCAATCACAAACAAGTGTAAAATTGAGGGACTTAAATTCATCATTCCTTGATGATTTAAAATATTATCTGTTCAATAAAACATATGGTATTAGGATAACACATTTTTTATTAAAGATCCCTTTACTAAAGTATATGAATTTATTTCTTTATAGAATAATAGAAGAAGATAAATATATACTTGACAAGTAGAGTCACATCCTTTAACTAATTTCTACCATATTCTCATATTTAACTCTAAAAGATAATAGAACTTAAAATTAATATTCTATTTATCCTATTCATATAATGTTCAAAAAAATTGAATTTATAATTCATCTACCATGATTATTTTTAACCAGACTACATTAATCAATATAGGACATCACATGGGCCAGTGGTAGGTGATACACCCTTGTCGCCCTTCAGTTGCAGGTTCAAGTCTCGTGGCCTTGCCGGATGCGACGGGTTGCCGCCCGACCTCCGGGTTGTCCTTTTATGGCAATCCAAAAATAATCTCAAACTAAAATTATCCAAAATTCTTCTGTCCAAACTCACAGTTTAAAATTTATATGGAATGTAAACACAATGAAGATCCTTTTTGTTGTGTAACAACATGTGAACACCTTCATCATGAATTTTTTTAAAACACTACAACATCCTGAATTATCAATAAACCTTATTGATTACATTCATGATCCCTTATTCCTTATAGAAGACTGTATATACTTCTTCTATCCAAAAATGATGTAATCTCTAACAATGATGTAATATAAAAATCATTAATAAGTTTCAAGGCAGTCAAGAATATCTAATATAATTTATCGAAATGTTCCATGTATTATTCCAAAATCACGACCTCGGTATTAGAACCATATTATGGTTTATCTTTCACACAACCATATATTTTCCAAAAATTTAACCTGATATTGACTCATTTTTCATGGATACACACAATCTCAAGTCTTTAATGAAATAGTACTGTATTACAATACTTATATACTCCATAATTATTATAACCAGTACATTGTTGATTCAACAATCAAATGACATAATTCTCTAATAACAATATAAGAACTCTAATCACTCCTCCTCATTTGTGGTAGTATCATTACTTGATTATTATCCAATATCATCATTTGGGGCATACTCTGATGATTTGGACATTGGTTCACATATTTTCCCAACTCCTTGCATATGGAACATTGTACATTTGAAACCTTTTTTTTACCCTAGCAGTCACATACATGGTGTCCTTTTTCTCCACTCTTATAACAAACTCCCATTCCATTCAGGAATATTCCAAGGTGTTTCTTCCCACAATTGTCACATACGGGAATATTATTTTTTCCCTCTTCCCTTTATCCATCTTTTTCTCTTCCATTCTTTTCTTCTCTTATATCCCTTCAAAGCCGTAAGACTTTGAGATTTATTTACTTATCTTTTTAACACATGATACAATTTCTTCATATGTTGACAATACATGGGAGATTATTTCCCTTCTAAATGTTGGCTTAATATCATGAAAGATACGATCCTTTTTACTATTTTGATCATACGTATAGCTGGAGTTCACATTCATTCTATTGGGCACCATTTCTATACAATGGCATACACTAGGTCAATTTATGAGTTGTATTGAATAATTACAAGCTTGTAAAATACCTAACGTAGATTGAACAGTTTATGGATATAATCTATAATAAAAATGTTTTTTTTGAGTAATTATATACTCATAAACCCTTCATAATGGTTTGTAAAGAATATGGGAATTATCCAAATCATATCCCTCGGGAGGGTCGTAACCAAGAGTGTAACAAGGCCCGTTATCATGCACAATTCCCCATTCGAGTCTATCTCAAAGGGATGTTTTCATGTTTTACCCCTAGTTACATATGTTCCAGAGTTGCCTCTATCTGCTAATATCTATAATGGATGTATTTCTCGGATAACATACATAATATCTACAATACCAAATTTCTAGGAAGTTCTTCTATATTAATCCACAAATTCTATCTTTGGTCTATGTGCTCTAATCCGAGTTTATCTAAATATAGTTTCCAAGGATTATACTAAACTTCCTCGGATAGCAACTGTAATGCCCCGACCCCAGTCACCCAAAGTGGGTGCATTATTACATAACATTTCCATGATCATAAAAGAAAAACTCTCAAAAGACCTATTAGTTTAGTAGCCTTGGAATTACTATACACATTCATAAAGATTACATTATATCATAAAGTGAAAACTACAAAACATCTTATCATCACAGTAATAACCCCTCATACTATCCCTACAGGTCATTCATAAAATAATTCTTCACATCCTGGGGAAAACAAAAAATAGAAAGGGGTGAGCTCAAATGCCCAGTAAGGATAAAAATATACCAGAAACTTTCATAAATAAGCATAAACATTTAAGGAAATGTATAACTAAAACAAAAGCCTTTTAAACATGAACTTAAACATAAAATGGAAAAATTAAAATTAAATAATGCCAATTATTTATTCACATGGATATTATACTAGTCTAATAATCACATGCAATAATAAAAACCACATTCATATTGATGGAATGCATAATGCAAGACTATCATAACCATGTATCCAAGGCATCATGCCAAGAATACAAGTAAGATTTTGTCAAGGCCTCGTGCCAAGACACTATTTTGTCTCATGAGACACACCCAGGCATCTAGGAGATATAGTGGGCTTCACCAATCACTTATTAAGTCCAATGCATTCCTCATATAAACATGTTTAAAAATAGCATAATCATTCGTATTAAAACTATCATAAGAAATGTCAATACATTCCCCATAAGCCATGAATGGTATTAAAATAACACATCCACAGTCAAAAAAATCACAAAACCTTCAATAAAATATGGAAGTTTTGTATCATAATAAATCAACATCAAATAATCTTTAAATCCATCAAATGATGTTGACATTGATGAAATCCAAACTATTTGAGAGAAATATCTTTTTTTAAATCATTTTAAAGTCACATAATTATAAAAGGAAACATTTATATTTAAATATTATTTTAATCTTGTAATGGAATCTTCGATGATTTTATATTGGCGGAAAATAGTCTCACCCACCTTTAAGTTAAAAAAGACATTCTTACCTTAATTTTGTCGAGAAGGTTAAAATGTACATTATTTGGAAAATGACGGAAAGGTTCCTTTATCAACACCTTATAAAAATTAAAAAAAGGGTATAAATGACTTTAACCCATAGTCTTTAGAATAATAAGAATTATTTGAAATAAATTTTTAAGAAATATGGATGCGGATGATAAAGACGTCCCAATAGATAACTACGTAAAAACGACATTGGATAATGAAGAGATTGTGAAATTAAACCATACCTTGTACTTTTCCTTGGTTTAGGATAGTTTAAACTCCTCTATAATGGTGAAATAATTGTTATTAAATTATAAAAGAATAATATACTTTAATATGATGTCATATATGATCTTTTAGCATTTCTTTGTTAATAATATCTTAGTATTATCGTCATTTCAGGTGTTAACTTATCATTTTATTTTATATGTTTTGTTACATAAGTCGTGTTTATTATGGATAGGTAGTATATAATTCATATCGACAATGATATCAAGTATTTAAAAATTATTTTTTATTATAAAATGATAATTAGACATGAATGGATACGATGGGGGATGAATTTTATCGCGTTCGTGGAGATGGTAGTCCGTACGCACGCACGAACGCTATATCCATTTCATTTTTCATTTTTAAATGGAATCAAAAACATATGATACATAGGTATATTATTATTCCAGTATAATATAATATCTTATATGTGTTAGTTAGGTTCATTAAAACCATCATTTATACGTTCCATGTATGGTATGAATGAGTCATATCCTTTTGAGGGGGCTGTAGTCCACACTTCATCAAATGAAATTATCATATATATATACAAATGAAATGAATAATTTTATGTTATAAAATTGAATTACAGAAGAATATATAGAAAATGAATTTCATAAATATCATATTTAATTATATTTTTATCATAATGGCCTCCATGAGAGGTGGTAGGAGATAATTGAACACTCATCATTTCCTGAGGTGTTTGGTTGCCATCCATAGAAACATTATATTCTTCACCCATTAGATGGAGGTGTGTGTAAGTGTAGTTAGAATAATTCCCATAAAAATATCTTAGTATAAATAGGATAATAGTTTTTTTACAAAATAAAATAATAATAAGTGTTTAGGGGGTTGGAGAAGTAAAATAAATGAAAAGAAGCTAAGAGAAATTGTTACCTTTAATTTGGTTAACTCCCGTTGGGTTGAACCAAAAAACACTGTTGAAGTGCCTTATTCCTAAGGTAAGGATTCTATGAAAAGGGGAGGAATGTAGGGAGATTAAGTGGGAAGAGGTTGGACGAGCCAAAAGGCCTGAGAGGCATGAGGAATGGGTTAGAAGTGGTGTCCTTTTATAAGGGGGAGGATGGGCTCTTTAGGAAAAACATAAAGTATTAATTTATAATAAATTCATATTCCGTTTCGAATGGCTCCAAAGTGGATTATTCAATGTATAAGGTGGGGTTGGGTCGATAACCACTCAACCAATAGGTTTTAGACAAGTTTGTGTCACTATTTTACCCTTATATTTAAGATTTAACTCTTAGTTATATAGTTTGACATCTACCAGGTCTCTTTATATTTTTATATTATATGGTTAATAAACTTACAATAAACTGCCATGAAAACCCCAAGTAATTCATTAATGACCTACCAATCATCATATATGGCCTTTGGCTGAACCTTAGATTTTTGGGAATATTATATCAATTAATAATATAATATTTGTCTTAAAAACTCCTTTATGTCAATTTTGACAATATTTAATAATTGATATTTGTTAAAGTCCTAATAATTTTATTAATTAAGAAAAAATTCATTTAATCAATCCTAACATGTCATATTAACCAATAAAATTACTTGAATTCATTAAATGTCTGAAATTAAATTTATTTGGGTATTTATAATATCAATTTTTTTAATGTTTCACTATTAAGGTAATTAATGCAGCATCATTGTGTCATAAATTAATTTAATTATTTAATGTCAAAAATTTTAATAAAATACCACTATGTAGGAAATAGTTTTAGATTTCTAATCAATATTTATAATTGAATTTATCTTTTTTATTAACTTGTATTAAAATTTATTTATTTATTAAACATTGATTTTAACTCTTTAAACACTTCTTTGAATTAAACAATAATAAATGTCCTAATATAATCCAAGTGCACCAAAGAGGTTCATATTTTGTTACTAAGGTCTTTTTGGTCGAATTGTACTTAGCCAATAGAATTAGGACATTTTTTGGGTAATATTAATTTAATTTTTACCCTTAATTACCTTTTTTACTTTTTACCGTGTTAAATAAAAGTAAAAAGATACTATTCACCAAAAATTAATTTTATCTTATTAAACCATATTTTTCTCCATGATATTACCCGTGTCTCTTGGATTTTCAAAATTACACGCAAAAAAGCAGTAAAATTACATATTATGTGAATTCCCAAATTCTCTTAGGAGATGGGTAAAAGACGGAGAAAAGTTCAATAAAATTTTTATATATATAAAATTATTCTAAACTAACTTCAATGAATTATATTAAACATATATAGATATTATGTATCTATTTTGACCTAAAATTTTAAATAATATAAATAATTATTTAAATACAAATTCGGTTTTAAACTATAACTCAGTGTTTATCAATATTGATAAAAAATTGAAAGTTTTCAGAAAAATAGCAAAATTTCACCCTAAGATAATTTTGATATTCCAAATTCAAAAATGAATTCAATTTTACATACTTAAAAACATATAAGTTGCATTTATTAATTTAAAATTAATTCACATTGTCAAAACCAAAAGGCATATTTTAAAGAAATATTAACTACCTAAAGTTTGACACTTGTTTATATCCAGTTTCAAAGTGAAATTACATACAATGACCATCATTGGATTAAAAGGTAAAAATATAATCTATTTATAATTTCAAACCATTATAATGTATATTTTAACAATATAAATTATTTTTATTTAAAAAGTTATCTTTTGTTAAAATATATTATTTTTCTCTATTCACCCAAATATGAAAGTTAACAGAAAAACACCAGAACATTATTGAAACTAAATTCTTATGTCCCGATTCTAAATAAGAAGTTTATTTTGTCAAATTTAATATATAAAAGTTTCAAATATTGGATTTAAAAAGTCTTCTCTAATAAAAGGCAGAAAAGTGGCATTTTTTGTAAAATACTTCTTTTATCTGAAAAAATGAATTTGTTCTTATATTATGTCAAAAAAACTCATAATATGGATTCTAAAATTATAATGATTATATAATGTTAAAAATTCAATTAATACTAATCATAACCACTTTTGAACGGCTTTTATGGTAAGTCAAGGGGTGATAGAACTCGTTGTTGTGTGTAGTGCAAGAATTGAATTACTTTGAAAAAATAACGTACTATGAAATATTGGGGTGTTACACTAGGAATCACAACAGGAAAACAGCCGTTTATCGGCGGTTTTTTCACATCGATTTTAAAAACTGCCCCTAAACGTGTTTCGGGCCACCAATTCGCGGTGGTTTTTAACCCACTGTGAAAAACCCACCATGTAATGCCTTAAATATTTTTTTTTTAAAATTTACAGAGGATTAGCGGCGTTTGGGTAAAACTGCCATAAATTGAAAGGGAAAAAATAAAAAAACATGACAATCCCCAAAATCACTAAAACGACCATAACTTTTGATCCGGGCATCCATTGGAGCACCACGACAAGTGAAATCGAAGCTCATGAAAATATATAGAGGCACATATAGCCAAAACTGTGAGACGGTCTAAGGTACAGAAGATATGAGAGTTATTTGAAAGGTTTAAAAAGTTCTTCAACTTCAAAGGGCCATAACTTTCGCTTCGGGTGTCCGTTTGGGCTCTACCGCGTATCAAATCGAATCCAGAAAAGAGAGAAACAAACCAATTTGACACAAACATGCTTTTTTAATATTTTTAGACCCCAAAACCTCTTTAAAGGCCTCCAGAACACTGTTTCCGTCACCGATGTCCTGTGAAACTTGTCTTCAAATGGACCTAACATTTGATCTGCGCGTCAGTTCGAACTCCTCCACCTGCCAGATCATAGCACCTTCCATGAGCTTCGGTTTGACTGGTCATGAAACCCACATGCACTCTTGGAACATATGTTATGGCCTTTTGAGTGGATATCGGGTTTGTTATGTTTTTCGATGCCTCGTTTCTAGCACCTGTTCCCCGTCAACTTTTTTTAAATGGTCATAATATCTGATCCACCTATCCATTCAGAATATTTCACCAATCAGGTAGAAGAGTGTTTCAGGATATTTTATTTGATAGGTCGTGGATCTAAAATAGACTCTCGGATCATAAGTTTCTCTGTTAATGTGAGTCCAATGTTTTTGTCACTTTATGACCGTTTTGACGGGTTTTAACGGTTGCACCATTTATTACTGTTTATTTGGGTTTCCATGACTTGTTATCATTATCAATGGTTATTTGTGGGATATTATGATGATTATGTTGAATTCTTAAGGCATTTTACAAAGTTTTCATGAGATTCCATGCGTTCTCATTCTTTCTAATGCCTCATTCTTTAGCTTCTCCATCCGTTTTCATGCATTTTCAGGATTTTTCATCCCTTATCAGGTTTTTTCATACTTTTTCATGTGTTTCATTTATTATTTATTATTTATAATATATAATATACTTTAATTTATTTATTATCTATTATTTTTTACTTGTTATTTGTTATTTATCATTTATATTTATTTATTTTTTATTTTTAATATTATTTATTATTTATTATTTATTATTTATTTATATTTATTATTTATTTATATTTATTATTTATATTTATTTATTATTAATATTAATATTTATTTATTATTTGTTATTTATTATTTATTATTTATTATTTATTATTTATTATTTATTATTTATTATTTATTATTTATTATTTATTATTTATTATTTATTATATATTATATATTATATATTATATATTATTTATTATTTATTGTTTATTATTTATGATTTTTTATTATTATTTATTGTTTATTATTATTTAATATTTATTATAATTTATTATTTATTATAATTTATAATTTATAATTTATAATTTATTATTTATTATTATTTATTTATTATTATTTATTTATTATAATTTATTTATTATTGTTTATTTATTATTTATTATTGTTTATTATTTATTGTATATTATTTATAATTTATTGTATATTGTATATTATTTATTATTTATTATTTATTATTTATTATTTTTCACTTATTATTAATTGTTTATTATTTATTATTTATTATTTATTATTTGTTAGTTATTATTTATTAGTTATTATTTATTATTTATTATTATTGAGTTTATATCTATTGTTTATGTATTATTTGTTTTTTCAATTACAATATATACGTATATTAAATTTTGTTTATTAACTACATGACGAACTTGCTGGAGTGGTAAAGTATTTGGAAGATGTACAAGAGGTTAGGGGTTCAAATCTCACCAAACACATTATTTCTTTATATTGCATGAGTATGTGCATGGGCACATGCATGCATGGATAAATAAATAAAATAAATAAAATAAATACCAAATAAATAAAAAAATTAAGAAAAAAATAAATAAAAAAATTAATAAATGAATGAAATAAATGAATAAATGAATAAATCAATCAATAAATCAAGAAATGAAAAAAATAAATAAAAAATAAATAAATAAATAAATACTAAATAATAAAAATAAAAATAAAAATAAATAAATAAATAAATACATAAATAAATAAATAAATAAGTTAAAATAAAAATTAAATAAGGAAATAAATAAATAAATAAAAATAAATCAATAAAGAAAAAAATAAACAAAATAATGAAATAAAAAATAAAAAAAATAAACTAAAAAAATAAGAAAATAAATAAGAAAACAAATAAGAAAATAAATAAGAAAACTAATAAGAAAAGAAAGAAATAAAAAAATAAAAAAATAAAGAAAAAAATAAAATAAAAAACTAAAAAAATAAATAAGAAAACAACTAAGAATACAAATAAGACAACAAATAAGAAAACAAAAAAGAAAAAAAAAAGAAAAAAAATAAGAAAATGAATAAGAAAACGAATAAGAAAATGAATGAATGAATAAATGAATAAATGAATAAATGAATAAATGAATAAATGAATAAATGAATAAATGTATAAATGTATAAATCAATAAATCAATAAATCAATAAATCAAAAACTGAAAAAATTAAAAAATAAAAAATTTAAAAAATTAACAAATTAACAAATTAAAAAATTAAAAAATTAAAAAATAAAAAAATTAAAAAATTACAAAGTTACAAGTTTAAAAAATTATGAAATTTAAAAATTAAAAAAATTAAAAAAATAACAAATTAACAAATTAACAAATTTAAAAATTATGAAATTAAAAAATTATGAAATTAAAAAATTAAAAAATTAAATTAATTAAAAAAATTAAAAAATTAAAAAATTAAAAAATTAACAAATTAACAAATTAAAAAATTAAAAAATTATAAAATTAAAAGATTATGAAATTAAGAAAATTAAAAAATTAAAAAATATAAAAAATAAAAAAATAAAATATAAAAAATAAAATTTTTAAAAATAAAAATTTAAAAAAATAATAATAAAATAAAAAATAAAAAATATAAATAAAAAAATAAATAAATAAATAAATAAAAATATATATATAAATTGATAAATAGATATATAGATATATAGATATATAGATATATAAATAAATAGATATATATATATATAGATAGATAGATATATATATATATATATAGATATATGCATAGATAGATAGATAGATAGATAAATAGACAGATTGATAGATTGATAGATAGATAGATAGATAGATAGATAGATATATAGATAGATAGAAAGATAGATAGATAGATAGATTGATTGATGGATTGATATATAGATTGATACATAGATTGATACATAAATATATAGATAGATACATAGATACATAGATAGATAAATAGATAGATAGATATATATATAGATAGATAGATAGATAGATAGATATATTGATAGATAGATAGATAGATAGATAGATAGATAGATAGATACATAGATAGATAAATAGATAAAAAAATTAATAGATAAATAAATAAATAGATAAATAGATAAATAGATAAATAGATAAATAAATTAATAGATATATAGATAAATAGATAGATAGATAAGTAAATTAATATATAAATAAATAAATAGATACATAGATAGATAAATAAAAAGATAGATATATAGATAGATAGATAGATAGATATATATATATATAAATAAATAGACAAATAAATTTATTAATTTCCATTAGTGGATGATCAATGGCCTTATAAAACCCCCATTTAAGTGTTGTTACCCTTGTATCTGGATCATCCTTGATAATATCTTTAAAAATTATTTTATATAATGTCATAGGACTTATTGTATTTCTCATAATTGATCTTTCTTACATTGAAGCCTCATGATGACATTTGGTCTTGTTTGTTAATCCATATACATTGGTCTCCATTGGGATCAACTAAAAAAATTATTTCATAAATAATATTAACATACTCTTTTGTAGAATTGATCTATAAAAATGCATATAGTATTTCCTCCATAGATATTAAAATGGTCTCCAAATTTTTTTCATTATCCCCTTACTCCATTCCTTCCATTCTTTTCAAATTTATTGTTGTTCCCGATTTTTAAAATTTTTCTTCCATCATGTCACCAACCAACCCTTATTCCAAATGAACACCAAACTTGTACACATTATTTTCTCCTTTATACTTATTTTACTATTTTTATAAAATATTTTCTACAAAATTTCATCGCATTCAGGAACATTGATGGCCCCACCCCTTTGGAAAAACCTAGTCCCCATGGATTTAAAAAAATTTGAGATTTCCTTACAACCAATAGATTAAATTACCTTAATAATAATACCTCTCCTTGATTCCCAGTTTCCCTTATTTTCTTCATCCTCTTTGGGATTTGAATTCCACTTATGCTCATTCCCGATACACATTATACTATGAGTTTACTAAAGATATCATCAGAATACCATTCCTCATAGAAAACATAAAAATTAGTATTGTCCCCCATATTGAGTATGTTAATGGATGAAAATATATTCATGATGTGACCCTTATCCTCTTGATTCCACTATTTTCCATTACTATTAATCATGATCCACATCATTTTGTTCTAGAACATCAAAAAATAGATATATTTAGAGTTTCAATGGTCCTTCTCTGACTTTTCCTATTTAGTGAATTCACACAAAAATCATTTTTATATAGGGTGGCTTTAGTTGGGGTTCCATGGGGAATGATGATCGAACTGACATCCTCATTTTTCCCTTAATTAACACCTCATTAATATTATCACTGATAATTCAAACAACCTTGGAATTTGATTAAGGATTTAGAATGATAATTCATAGGTCCGAATAACCTGATGCATGAACAATTGTAAAACCCCCCGGTCATAAAAAAATTTCAACAAATTGGACTTCATCCTTTGGACCTACACCAAGAATAGAAACTAGACCCCTATCACCATGACCTGTTATACTTACCCAAACATCATTAACTAAATGTAAGTGTTTCATAAGACTATTCCAACACACAAAAATAACAATCCCTAATCTCATTCACGAAAAATAGATATCAACTCAGGAATATAAGACAAGAAATATATTATATAATTAATATTACCCAATTTCAATCCAAAAGTTTTATACATGTGATATTGAAACATTAAATTTAATCTAAATTCACTAGGATATTGGATTTAAAATAGATAATTTTACACTATTGGTAATTTTATATTATCCGACTACATTCCCTATCAATTGAATGGTTGATTGATTCTGAAAAGGAATAAGGATTTCTGTAAGACATACTCATAGAATTTGGGTTTTAGTATATCACTTCATGTAGAACTCATATTGAAAAATGAAAATTTATAATAATGATTTTTTGCAGGTATAGGATGATCTGGAATAGGCTTTGATCAAATCGTTATTCAATGAAAAACAAATCATGATATTCATATGAACATTGAGTACAAAACAATCATTACATTAAACACCAAGATCATAGAAAAAACCTATCAGAAGAGTCATTCAAAAAACATTTTGTTCGAAGTTACCTACATCATCATATTCAGAAGGGATGAATCATCTATAAACTATACATACAAAATATAGAGAGAGAGTTTTGCGATTCTATCAGTAAATTCCATAAATTTAAGGATGAGAATTATACTGTGGAAGGGATGATGAAAATAAGGGTTAGAAAAATGTATACATGATGGAGTCCAAGCCCCACAGAATAAAATTACTCTCCCCCTCCTCTGAAGGGGGAGGGAACGACATCGTGGGAATTGATTAAAATGATATATAAGAATATGTCACCTACATCACACCCCAATTTATATATATCATGAAAAACACATGGATGGATTCTTAAAATAGTCAACTAAGTATTTCCCAATTATTGCATTTGTATATACGAGGGAAAATGACATGCTCTCCACTAATGATCCCCTCCTTTAGTTCTTCACAAATCAAGGAGATCTTGGGTGGGAATTGTCAACATCAATAGGTAAAACATTCCCTTTTCTTAATTCAATGCTATATCCCACTCATCATTCAGGATTTATAGTGTTTGTAGATATTTTTCATCATTTTTTCACTTAAATGTTGGAGGAATTGAGTACTTTAGGTGGGTTATTTAATATTACAAGGAATATGACGTCCTAATATATCATCTCCACTTTACTACATGTTGAATGGTTGAGGTATTTCATCATATTGTTTATTAAATCATTAAATAATAAATTATTATTTTTGTTTATTTTGATAATATTTGTTTGGTGTTTTCTTGGGAATGGTCTCTAGGGAACCTTGTAGTCCATTGGCATGTGGTGGGTTTGATTTTTGTTGAGTGATTGGTGTTTGATGACATATAACTTGATAAAAAAATTCCTTTTCATTTATATGAAATTGGTTAATAATGAAACTACTTTTTTGGATTATACATTTTATATATAGTGTTATGTAGGATCTTAGAATCCAATTTACATTATCTTCTAAATCAATGAACATAGATGAATCTACCAAGATCTATTTAGATATTCATTAAATCCTTTAAAATATAGTTATTCCCTCATACTATGACATTATTATATATGAAATTCTTATTAAATAATATGTATTTAAAAGTTTTACTCGCAGACTGTTTCCCACTATTTTAAATCATTCTGGTGAATCATTTCATTAAGAATAATGAGTATATGGTAAAAGATGAATCTCACATTCACTAATAACCCTAAGGCAGTAGCATAGAATATGAAGATGAATGTGGATTCCTAGTGTGATTCCTATTTGTTTCCTTATTTCATATCACATGTGGGATGCCTTACATACATACATATATAGAGGAACAATTGTTTTATTCCACTATTTAGCATGGATGATGGTGATCCCATATGAGATGCTTAACTAGTTTCATGACCAAAGTGAACCAATGGGTTCCTGATGTTTGATCGAACCAGAGAAACAACCTTAAGTGAATTGGTAGAGATGGTAGTAGGTTTCTCCTTATAATCCATGTTGAACATGTACATGTGCGAGGATGTGGAAATAATGGTCGTTTTACAAAATTTACTTTCTAGGTTCTAGTTATTGAGCCTTTATATCATGAGATTTCTATATGTACATCCTATGATCTGGTTGTTTTGCATTTCAATCATGGTATTTCAGGAGTTATAGCTTGTGATCCAGCTATTGATCCCTGGCCTATAGGAATTTCTGTATTTACTATCTAGAATAAGTATTCTAATCCTTATCATATTTGTAATTATAGACGCACATCCCAGGGACCAACATTCCATCCATTCATGATTTAATTTCATTATTCATGTTACTGGTCATCCCATTTTTAATGGTTATTCCTACCTATTAAAATATGAATATGTATAATGTTGAGAGTTACTTAGATCATGTCTTATATGAGGTCATTCTAGTAATGAATAGTATTGTAAAATTCAAGAGTATTTTAATGGATTCATAGTGGGTGAATTCTCATGAGTAATTGGATGAAGATAACCTCAATAATGATGGACATGATATCCTAATCCGATTCATATGATACACTATAGGATCAATGGTTAAAATATTATAGTATAATCAAGACTTCGTTGTGGATATGTCTGTTGAGCCAATTATTGAATGATTTGTGTTGTTATAATTGACCAATAGAGTATTCCTTAGAGATTTCCTAGGATTCATCCCTATAGGGAATATGTAAGTGGATAGGTTGTTATTTTATATAGATCGAGGCATTGAAATTAGACATCAAACTAGATTAACTATGGATTGAGTAGTATAAATTCCATCATTACTCCACATATATAGGATTTACATTTGATATATATAATTCTTCATTTTAGTTAGTAGACATGAATATGAGTGACCAGAGGGAAATGCCATGTATACCAATGTGTTGATATCGGTTGGTCAGATAAATTATGGTGATGGAAAAATTTGATATTGTTGATTGGGAATATGGGGAAAAGGATCAATGTAATTATACCTGTATTGGGTGAAATAATAGGCATATAAGAGCCTTGTTAAAAGGATTTCCATTTTTTTGGAACCCGGATCCTAGGATCAGATGTAGTTATATTTGTGTTACTTATAACTTTACTCATATATTTACTTATAAATATATATATATATATAAGGTAATATATATAAAATTATATAAATATATATACACAATGGAAACTTTATCCATTTGTTTATTAGCTCTATTGAGCACTTTCACCGAGCATTCCTCTTCTGAGATTATCTATAAACTTATTTATATCCATTATCCTTATAATTATTATTATTAGGATTTTGGAATAATTATACATATAATTTATATTATAGTATATATATCCGAATATATTGGTTGTTCACTTTGGGGTATTATTCTCACACCCTTCATTGGACTCCATTTCACTAGGGAAGTTGAGAAGACGTTCAGCTGGTTATTTGAATAGGTAGAGATGGGTCCCCACACTTATAAATCTTGATGGATAAAATATTCATTACGATATTGAGTATGTTGTTTGACTCAATGATATCGTTATATCTATGTATATTTATTACTATTTCATTTATTTACCCTTGTATATATGGGGTCGGCATAGGGGTGACCAATTTTGTATGTGTGGCATGGACATCTGGGAATTTACCACTTTAAATTTAATATTCAAAAAATTATTTTCAATTTTTTATTTTCTAAAAAAACTATTTCTTACTATTTATTTGATAACAGGTTATTCCAAAAAAATTTACATGGATTGGAGAGAATAGTCTCCCAATTGTACAACTATTGAACCATCTCTGCTAGTTAGTATCCTTTGGATTATATGGAGGCCTTACTATGTTTTTGGGGTGATCTGGCCCAGAGTGTTGGTTTAGTTGATTCTAGGATGAGAGGTTACATCCGATTAAAAGACAAACTAACTCATAAATAAAATATTGTGCAATTTTTTATCATAGAATTATATTATTCACCAAAGTTAATGAATAACCAAAATTTCCTTGAAAAATAGAAATATAAAAAATATAATTTTCTCCCTTCTGTAGTAAAATAAGGAAATTGAATAATATGTTTTATCACTAAACTATATATACAATATTTATTATATGTTAAAATATGATTTCAATATAATGGTGAATCCATGAAAATAATCATACTCAGATGTTGAATGTTTTCCACACTAGTTTTGTACATTTCAAACATAATGTGTGATGTATTATATTGAGAAAATATTCTATAAAATAGTTTTATCACTCTATTCTCTAATTCATTATTGGATTTTCGAAAAATATGAGATTATATTTATTAAATTAATTTTTTATATCCCCTCTTAGGCTCTGAAACAATAATATTTTCGATTTCACAATATGTGATACATTTTTAAAACACATATTGGTTGATATAATATCCCCAGCCGAAAAAAAACAATAAAATTATTTCATTTCCATATGGAAATTAAATATTAATCAAATAAAATAGGCCACTACTATAAAAAAAATTTCATTCATAATATAAACCCAATATTATTTCATTATAAACTTTTGTGTACCAAATGATTTGGAATTAGGCATTAAGAACCACAAGATATTACAATTTTTTTGTCACATTTTATATGGAATGTATTTGAACTGGAACCTTATAATTTGACTACATTTGATGAAATATACACAAGAGAAAACTATGTTTAAAAAAACAATTATTGATTAAAAAATATTTCTTTTATACTTGTAACATCAAACAAGATGTAGACCTACCCATGAATCACAACACAAATTTAAAAACTAGGCAAGGTCTTCTAGAACATAATAAACAAAAACAAAATAAAAAACAAAATTATATACATAAAATATCCCCAAAAATAGACTCCCAAATATAGTGTTAAAATAAAAAAAAATTATTTTCATCTTTGATAAATATGAAGGAGTCCCAATTTTTCTTATCCAAAAAATATAACATCAAAAGGAAATATTTTGTAACTTACATAACAATGGAAAATTTTGTATTCCTTTTTTTGATAATAAAGAAAAAATATTTCATTAAAAATACCACTGCCCTTAAATGTGCTTTTCTATATCTTAAAAAATCATTTAAAATTTCACATTATGGCGTCATCATCTATATGAATCCCATATAAACATAATTAATTAATCTTAATTCTTTAGAATGTTTGGAAAATGAAATATATGTATGTTGAGATCAAATTCTTATTATGGGAAAATATATTCATTAAATAATGAATTCCATTACTGAGAGTATGAATAAAATTATTGTACGATGACATAATAAAAGTGAATGAAATTAACATAAAAAGTATTATATCAATAAATTACCAGATCATAAAAAATAAAAACATGGAATAAGGAATAAAATGTATAGAGTTGATAAATTCAATAATAAATGACCATGTAATATCGACCAGTAATCAAAGGAACTATTTATAAGATATAAAAAGAATAAATAAAATTTGTTGGTATCTTTGGAACATTATCCACATAACCCATCTTAAACCCATTTTAAAAAATTTTATTCTTGTTAAATCCATAAGATAAACCCTATAGTAACTCCATCTTAAATTTTTCTAATATCAAGGAAAATTACCAAATGTATTAGAGAACTCTCTTGGAACACCCATAATATAATCTATAATATTTATCACCTTGATATATACATGTGAAATGAATTAGTAATCTAAAATAATATCACTTATAATATATAATGTGAATAAAACATTCTTATACGATTTTAATGATTATGTTTTAATCCTAAAAATGTCATTGTTCCATTCAGGAATAAAACTTTTTATATATTAAAAATTATCATATAAGACAAATAAATTTTCTTTCCTTAATTGACTCACTGATGGAAAAGTAGCAGTTTCATTATGACCCCCAAAATCTATTAATAGAATTAATAATGATGTTAACAGTGTGACATATCCCTTGTGGAGTGTATCATTTTTAGTTATTATCATTTTTCAAATTGGAATACCATTAAAAGGACATTGAAAACATTCATAAAGAGGGTAATAGTCGAAAGTAATTTTTGAAAACTAAACATTATGAAATTATTGAAAACCCTTATCAATTAAAATCATATATAGAATAATATAGAGGTAAAATAATTTAAAATAATCGGCACGAAAGTTGTAAAATCGATAATTGTCATAATTTTTTCAAATAATTTTTTTCCATCATTTTGTGAAATGATCAAATGTGAAACGTTCAGAAAAATATATAAAACATTCCTAAAATTATTATAATGTCAATTAAAATGTAAAATTGTAGATGGTAATTTTTTTAGAATGAACATTGTTGAAATATTTTCCTAAATCATATATATGGAATAGAAAGATAGGAAATATTAAATAGAAATACATTGTAAATATCAATTAGGATTGAAGATCATGACACATATTTAATAAATAAGTAAGGAAATAACAATCTAAAATGTTAAAAAAATTCAATACAATTTGATAAGAAATATATTTTTCAATGAAATCATGAAAATTTTGTTTTCTCCAATGGAAAAAAACAACAAAATCAAAACTAAAATAAAGGAGCTTGTACCATAAGCTCATTATAACTTTGGTTACTCTTCAATAATAATATCAATGAAATAATATCATAAATTAATCATCTAATATAATGGAAGTACTACGATTCCTGTCATAAAATGTTAAAATGGACTCATATAAACCTCCTAAACGAATATACATCCATAACATTACATATTTCCTAAAGAATAAATTTTATGTTGAGAAACATAAAAAAATAATAACCTTGAAGTGATAATTAATCAAAGAATAAATTGTTTGTATTAATTAAAAAATATTATAGACGTGAAAACAAAAAATATATAATCAATAATAATTACAAATATAATATTTGAATATCAAATTAAAATATAAAATATAATCAAGTGAAAATAAATTGATTTTGACATTCATTGCAACCTAGTATCTCTCTAGTTGAATCAACATGGACTGAATAATTCAAATTGAAACTAAAAATACCATTATATATTAATTATTCATCATATTACATATAAAAGGGAACAAATATATAATATTTAAAATATATTTTGCAGAAAACAATAAAATATGCCTCAATGATTTAAAATTTAGATGGAATCTTTTACTATTTTGGTAAATCTAGATCATAACATAATTAAATATAAAACATCATTTGGATTAAAAAATGCAAAATATTATCATTAAAATAATAATATTAAAAAATCATGTGATATATATACACCACAAAACGAAAATATTTTGTGAAGATGTAATATTTCTCAAAAAAAGAGAATGTAAGATAGGATATCCCTTACCTCGACTACATAAATTCATTTTATGTACTTTTGGTCCAAAATAATAAGTTGAAATTAATTTTTTTATTTATAAAAACCCTTTCCTGGGATTATTATTTATTTCTTTAATATTAAGTTTTATTTATTTAATGAATACCTATCTATGAACTATATCATTTTAGTTAAGGTTGGTTGTTTTGAAGACATTATGTTCATTGTTTGAAAAACATATTAATTGTGTTGATAGTGTTAAAATAATTAATTATTTATATATATCCAAAATTTAAATAATAAGGAAATATTTAACACATTTTTATTGATATTATACTATTAAAACCAATCACAAAATACTGTTATGAATGATGAACTATTTAACAATCATGGAGACAATATATCATAAAAACAAATTAGTAACTTTTCTCTTCTACAATGATAATTAGGTAAAGAATATTTTTATTATTTTATAATTAAAAAATAATTATAATATAATAAATACTATTTTATTTTTTGAAAACTATATCTATATATTATTCCTTTGATTTATTGATGAATAAAATGATAGATTGCTTTTTTGAGGTAGTAGTACACACATATGTATGAACGAAATTATAATTTTTTAGTGTATGAAATAAGTTTGATATATTATCTTTTAACAATTATGAATATTTACAGAATAGAATAATTTTTTTATTTATATAAATATATTAATTAAATTTATATTTATTACATTTGATGTGATGGGTTTGATAAAAAATTAGGTACATGACTTTGCAAGGTGATACTCGACCTTACAGTTGAGTGATGTTACAATATCCCACAAAAAATGGAAAAAAAGTTGTTTTATTTGACATCATAACTGAATAAGTGAAAATATATTAAAAATATCATACTTTATATTTAAATATATACTCATATCAATCCATGAGAGGTGATGATGTAAAATGACTAACATAGGTCTATGAGGCGGTAGTCCTCCTTAAAAAAGAATGAGGACTTCATATCCCATTTGGTGTAATATGAGACTTATATAAGTGATGGATTTAAAATAAGGACTTATAATTATATGGTATACACTATTTTTATTATATATTCCATATTAAATTCTATTTTATGTGTTTTTATGGAGAAATAAAATAAAAATACACGGTTAACTATGAAAATAATCATCGGGAAACCACCTTTGGTAAGAAACAAAATTCATTCATAGGTTTCATTTATGATCAAAATATGAGATCTAGGTCCTGGGGGGATTTTCTACGACATTTTTATTTTTTTGCTCATAAAAATTTATCTGAATGACTGAAGTAGAGAGGAGTAAGGGTGGCATTTTATATGTTAGGTGAGTGGGACACTTGTAATCTTGGAAAAGAAAAAGGCGTTCCAAATGTTATTAATTTTTAAAATCTAATACAGTTAACAATTTATGATAATTTTACAATATAATATAATAATATAAAAATATAATATATTTTATAAATGTAATATGTCTATTTTAACCATTTTCATTTTGGTTTAACCCTATAAATCCATTTTCCCCTTTATTATGGAAATAAATTTTTATTTGTTTCAAAATTTATTATGTAAAGAAATTATGTTTTACATGTTATATAAAATAATTTATTAAGTTCAAATTTTTTAATTCATTACACCAAACTAAAATCATAGATGCTGAAAATTTTAATTTAAAATTAAACCATAGTGTTTATGAATAATGATTTTTTCAAAAAGTGTATTTTCTAGAAAAATATGATTTTATATTAACTCAAATACATAAAATAATTATTTTATGAATTCAAATTTAAATTTTTTAATAATAATATATAATTATATGTTAATTAACTAATCATTATTTCTTTTTAAATTACTTAAAATGGGGAAAATCATACACATTTAAATAGATTTTAGAGAAACCAATTTATAAACCCAAAAACGTACTTATACTAAAATATTATAAAAATGATTTAAAATTAATTAAGTGTATTAAATAAAATTAGTTTTTTTTGTTGAAATCATATTAAAAAACTAATATTCCCATTGAATAACATAATTTATAAAAAATAAAATATAGTTTTACAAAAATTGTTAATGTTCAATATTCACTTTAAAATCAATATTTTAGGAAAAAACTACAAAAATCCCATAAAAAAATTTCTTAATTAAAAAAAAATTAATTTAATGAAATTAAATTTCATAAATTAAAAAATATATTATGAATCTTTTCTTCTGAAAAAAATCATTTAAAAAACATATATTTGAAGAAAAAAATGTAATCTACTAAAAATTGATTGATTATTTACCAATAGTATATACTTTTTAGGGAATATATACTTTTCAAAAAATTGTTAATATTATTTATACTAGTTAATTTAATATTTATTTTATAATGGTAATATATTTTACACAGGTCATTATAGATCAATGATTCGTGATGAATACATTATCGAATTTAGTTCTTGTTCTAAAATATCAGGGTGTTACATCTTACTCCATTTAATAAATTGTTTCCTAAAATTGTGAAGAATATATTGGAAATACATATATAGACCATAATTGATATATTTCATTGATACCCACATCATCCGAAGGTTTAATAAATTAGCATATTAATAATGGGAAATCAATGTATCAAGGTATTATTAAATATCATATACTCGGTGTAAAAATAGTATAAACTAGGTGGTATGTGAATATTTTGGAATGGATGAAATGGTTTAAATCCATATAATGATAGATATTTATATATAACACTGTTAAAAGAAGATTTTATGATCACGAGTAAGTCTATGACAACAACAAAAAACCAAAGTTGTGTGAATAATGTTATTAATATCACCAGATATGATTGTGATAATAAAATATTTTGTTTCAAGATACTTTTCCTAGAGTTTAAGAAATCCATATCAATATAGATTATAGGTATTTAAAAATATAATTACATTATCTTTAAAATTTCATCTTAAAACTCATCAACAATGACATCATTGGATCCAAATAATGAGTATTCATGATAAATTTAAAATTCAGGATGAACTAAAATCGGCATCAAATATATCAACAAAAATACCAGAAGTATAACTTGATATACTTCCTATATTTAGAAGTTGAAAACATTATGAATGTATTATATTATAATAATTTTCCCAAAATGAGTAAACTATCATATATGTAAATAATACATTAATCTCTCGAGTTAAAAAAATATGAAGAGTTTAAAGAATTTCATTAAATCTATAACCCTATATCAATAAAAACAACAGCATTATTGTTTAGTTTAACCTAAAACATGACATTATACCTTTCATATTTCAATCCACAACATAAGGTGATAACAATAATCATTTTTCACCAATTACATTCTAAAACCATACATATCCACATGATAAAAAATATGTTTTGAAAATCAAAATTATCATTATCTATTAAATAAAATATATTAAATAACTATTTAATAATTACTAGTACACTGCATGTGTAAGTGGTATTAATTACTCCCTTTTTTCCTATGGTTGTGGATTCAAGTCTTTTGGCTTTGTCATGTGTTAAGGGTTGTCACTGCACCTTTGGGTTGTCCCTTTTCCAGATATTATATCATTATATCATTTATAGAAATGTATTTAGAAGAACTAAATATAATAATAGTCATCAAAGTAAATATAAAACATAATTGTTATCAATACCATAAAACATGCTAGAGAAATATAAATCCTCTAAAATTAACACGTCATCGTAAAACTATGAGTTATATTTTCCCCATCCCATTAAATTTACTCTAATGATTTCATTAATCACCTCAATATATTATTAATTAAAACATTAATATTTTTTTTGAGACATTAATATTATGATTAAAACCAAAAATTTCAACCCATGAAAAAACCCCAAACTCTAAAGATTACGTCTAATGAAAACATACTAATCTAAAAAGTTATGTAAAAAGTCCTCTAAAATCAACTGAAACTGCCATAAACCCGCACTCCCATATCAAATTGTAGAATAAAATAATTTAAACATTTAACATTGACACTTATAAATGGGACCCCACTTTCCCCATCTAAAACATAGAAAATAAAAATGTTAAATTAGATCACTTACATACCCAAGGACCTTTTATGTTTAGTAGTTAAGATAATTATAAAAAAACAATTACATAAACAATACCCATGTCATTAAATGAGGATTTATCCAACATAACCCATTGTATCTTATTTCAAATAAAGTCATCATCATCATCCATATGAATCACTAGTATGAATAATTTTTTTTGTATCATCCATGATAAGTGTAATGGCTCAGACTTTCCATTTATTATATTTCAATATTATATGTCATTATTATGACACCAATCATGAAGATGACCCATCATTCCAATGCCCGATGAGCCCGAAATGGTGGTTCAAACTTTTTAGGTTACGTGAGTCTATGTGTGTGTGATGTTGTTTATGATTCCAAACAGATGTCCGGATTACAAATCTGAGGGAACTATTGCATTCGGGATGATGACATTACCTTAGAAAGGACCTAAACTCGACCAGAAACAGTTGAGGGAAATAGTTGATTTTCAGTCATTTTAATTAAAATAAAATAAAATAAAATAATATGAATAGTTTACTTTATTTTATTTGGAAACATTCGTTGTATAATAATGACATGGGAGTGGTTTCAATAACTAATGAAATATCATAATGGATATAAAACAGCAACGCTAAACCATTAATTCCACAACGTAACAGAATGGTAAAACACATTCCATCTATTTAATAGTTTAAATTAATGATGATCATTGGAAAAAAAGTTGACAAAAACACTATGGAATTCATAGAGGCATGGAGAGAAGTCTCGAAAAAGAATGATGATAAATAAAAGGCCTGAATCACTACACCAATGGAGTTGATGGATCTTGGTAGTGATGGTATCATGATAAATTTTTTAGTAATCGATCCCATATTGATGTAGGGGTTAGTTTATTTTTTTTTGATTCCATGGTCTTTGATTAAACAATGAATGCAGATCAACCCACGAATAGTTTGATCACTAGATCATGAATTCTTATGGAGGGTTATCATTTTTTGTTTCATTCAGGGTTTGATTCAAGAAATTGATTTTTGTAGTTTGATTATCAATTGACTCTCCATCTTTATTCCTTCTTATGGTAGTGGATCTACGTCACGGAAAATGATAGTGGAGGTTTGTTCCTCAAATTTTCTTATTGGATTTCAACCTCTTTTATTCGTGGTCATCATGGGGGGATGCACAACGGATTGTTGCACATCCATTTCAAAATGCTACAATCCCAAATTGGAGATACAACATTTCAACGACCAAGTAGAGCTATGATAAAAATGGTCGAAGAAGAATCGACTCATATTGAGGGATACCGTTCATTGAGTGTTCTTTGTGCAGGTGGATTGATACATGGTTTCGAGGACGATTGGAGGACCAAAAATATTGAATACATCTTCAGGATTTTTGGGAAACCGTAAATTTTATGTTTCGTGGAAAATGAATTGTCATAAAGGAGAGTAGAGCATCACCAAGGCGCAACAAGGCATGATTACATTTTTGTAAATTTCCAATACACACAGTGTGTCTACCAAATAACACACCATGTGGTATTGGCGGCAGTGGCTAGGGTTTTTTCACTACAAGCAATGAAGAACACGATGTGCCTCTAGAGAGACAGATCATATGGGACCTGCCAGTAGGGGTTGGAGTTCGGGGTGACGGGATGCACTAATAGGTAGTGTGACCATTGTCACACTGCATGGGGGTCCACACACGGGCTTGGCGTGTATCGTGGAAGACACAAGGACACAAGGTGGGTACATGGTCTTGTACTCCACCACACAGCTAGACTAGGTCAGCTACATGAGCTAACCCATGTGTCAGTTACACAATATGGCACAGATGGGTTAAAACCGTGTATGGGTACATGACCACGTATCTGAACGGAACCCCAAATACATGGACACAACATACGGTCCACCTTATTCATTGTGTAATTACCTTTCCACATGGAATGTTCATCTGAATCGGGCCGTTTTACTTGATAATTACTCAGAGTCAAGATACAGGGTGTGTGGCCCTTATACACGCCGTGTATATTTTGGAACATGACGTGATCCTCTTGTCCATAATTCTATAGGTATGTTTTGTTTTGTTGATTTCCCATTTTTTCTTTTCCCCTAATGTTCAGGTATCATTTCCATTTATATTAGTTTGATCCCATCAGTAGCACTTCCGAAGATAGATATAGGTATCCATTCAAGAATCCTTGAGTGAGATCACTATCCATTATTAACCCTAGGAAGTGTCAGGTATCGATGTGTCTATTCCTATAGGGCATCGATTTTCCAAATAGTAGGTGAATCTGGATGAGTCGCGGTATCCTCCAAGGCCTTTCAATGATACACATCTATGTATCATGATCTTTCCCCACTCTGGAGTGTGTTCTCCCAGAATGAGTGAATCAACCCCTCATGGATTCTCACACTGAACAATACTTCTTGGACAGATGTCATCTGAACCATCATACTTGTGGAGTTAGTTATCCAATAGGAGTGCTTCATAGAACCTTCCAACTGAATCCCTAGTAGCAGCATGCCATTGTGTGACATGTCTCCAGAATACAAGTATATGTTTTACATATATCATGATTTTATTTCTCTTGATATACGTTCAGTAGACATATACTATGTAGTGCTGACTATACCATTACATTTTGTATTACATTATTGTTTTTGGGGTCCACTACTATGTATTTTTATACTCACCCCATCACAGACTTTTAACACACATATCCTGTCTTGTGCATATTGGAGGCCTTTTGAAGGATTCCGGGGTGTACATGGACTGGACCGACCATTATGTGTTCCCTTCAAGATGAGGTGTTCCTATGGATACGAGCATCAGTCCCAGAACTTCTTCATACTTATAGGTTTTAAATTTAATATTGAAGACTCTTGATTTCTTGGTTAGTATTCTGGATAGTTTTACTTTCTACTCTTTACATACATTGTAGTCTATGGGTTGGGTTTAGATGTATGCATGCATTTTGTTCCTTAGTGGTTATAAAATTTCAGATTTCTATTCTTAGAGATGTTTGTGAGAGTATAGATTCTTAAGAAATACCTAACATGTTAGTGATACACATACTCGGTGCTAGTCACCAACCCTGGGCCTATTGGAGGTAGGCTTGGGGAGTCACGACAAGGGCCCCCCCTGGGATGAGGCATGATAGAGTGGTATGATAAGTGGTTGGTTTGACCTTAGGACTATGTGTTTGTGAGTTTGGTTTGTGGAAATTGTGTTTAGTGTTTCAACCACGTCTTTCAGGCCAGAGACACCAGTGATTGGGTGGGAGGATGACTTACCTATACGTTAGGAATCTGATAACCTTCTTTTATGACTCGGTGCATAAAAACACTATTTACGGGGAAATAAAATAACGACACATGAATCATATAGAAGTGGATTGTGTTCTCCACATCGTTGGTATTAGCTATGCAGCTATACACCTTGATAATGGTACATCTTGTTACATTATAGTATGCCTTTGCGATGCTTATCCACTAGGATTATATAGCGTGATCATGTGGATAACCCCATCAATGAGGAGGATTTGATATTGGGACTAGTTTTCCAGGAGTTACATACATGTGGTGCACTTTCTATACCACAACCAGTGGAGCAGCTCATTGTACCTGTAGTACAAACAGATGAGGGGCGCAGGATGAGGGTGCTCCCTGAACTCCAGAGATGGAGTACCCTCAGGTTCTGATGAAATCCCACCCCTGAGGCGTCTGAGGACTGGCTTGAGGCGGTGACTAAAGTTTTCCTCTAAATGAGGACAACATCGGACCAAATGGTTATCGTAAGAGAAAGCTTTCTTCAGTGTTTACTAGGACGATGGGGGAGTATGACAACATAGACTCATGGAGAGGAGTCTATTTCATGTATGGAGTTTGAGGGAATCTTTAGGGAGGAGTTATCTCTAGTTACGTAGTGGTTGGTGCGTATCCAAGAGCTTTTTCACCTCTAGAAGTGCAGTTTGATAGTGTATAACTATTCATCGAGGATCACCAAGCTCGCCTGGTACTCGATGGATATGATCAGGGATACAAACATGAGAGATCATACCATTGAGAAAGGTATATGGTAGGACATCCAAGCTATTGTAATTCCTTAATTCATTTTGACTAATGTTGGAGTGCTCGAGCTGTCCATAGTGACCGAGAGCTTCTTAGAGTAATAGGATCGGCCAACAAAAATCAACAACAAGCAGATTGGCGCAGAGACCTCGGCAGTATAGATCTGGTGTCAGGAATAGGGTTTGGGATATGGGAGACATCATAGGAGGACCCATGATAGGGGATCTATATTACATGTTATTATGGTGGATCTGGTCGACTTAGGGAGAGTCTATTCTACATCTGTGGTGGTAGGGGACACCTCACTAGAGACTGTCCAACCCATCGAGTTGTTGACAGAGAGGTGTTGGATAGGCTACCAAGGTAGAGGTAGAGAGTGGAGAAGATAGACCCCCAGACAAGGAATGTGGAAGAGTAGTAGGGATAGGTGTAGGTGGTGGAATACACTTCGATCTACTTCCACTACCACCCCCATATTGTCCACCCTAGGCTAATAGAGACAGGGGACATAGGCAGGGTCATCTCCATGCGATCAAGGCATATGACCTAGAGACACCAGGGGTGATTCATGGTATGATATATATCCACTATACCATATCATCCATACTTATAGACACATGTTCTAGTCGTTCCTTCCCCAAAAAATGTCTTGTGAAAAACCTTGACATTCTGATAGAGCCGTTTCCTCAACCCTAATGCTTAGAGACTCCAATGGGAGGGGACTCAATGATCATGAACGATTTCATGAAGTGTGATCTTACCCTAGGAGGTGAGATTTTCAGATGGAACCACTTGGTGTCAGTGTCAAGGCCTTTCAACCTAATTCCCGGCATGGATTTGTAACCTTCAATCTACGTCTATATTGACAACATTAGGTGAAGAGTGTGGTGTGTCCTCAATGATGGGACAATGTTTTCCTTTGATGGTGAAAATGAGACCCATGTATTATAGGATGGTATCATCCATAGGAGGGTTTAATAAATCACTCATAAGTTTTCTATCATTATCCCCTGAGTAATAGATGTCGTGAGCTTCTAGTTCCCAAAGGTTTTGGCGATGTACAAGGATGTCATTCCTGAAGATGTTCTATGAATACATCCCTATCGGGAGATCAACTACTGCATTGACTAACACCCTAGGGACACACCAAAATTCTCACCAACATATCAGAGGGATAACGCATAGCTTCATGAGTTGAGGGTGCAGTTGAAGTAATTATAGATCAAGGGATTCATAAGACCCATTGCTTCACTCTTGGAGGACCCGGTTTTGTTTGAAAAGAAGGCATATGTAAGTTTAAGGATGTGTGTGGATTAATGGAACCAAGATCAGACAATGGTGAAGTAAATGTATCCACTGCTGAGGATCGAAGACCTCTTTGATTAGCTAAGATAGCCACAGTGGTTCTTGAAGGATTTCCTTCCATCACCTCACCACCCTTTACGAGTACGGTATGTTGATATACCGAAGTAATCTTTATGATGCCTCTATGTTTACTATGAGTATTTGGTGATGCCTTTGGGAATGAAGAACTCCCTCGTAGTGGTAATGGGACTTATGAACCAATTCCTCAAGACGTACTTGGACCGATGCATAGTGGTCTTTATCGAAAACATCCGTTTGTAGTCAACGTTAGAGGACGAGCACACGAGACACCTACAGATGGTTCTTGGCATAAACTATAAGCACCAACTTTATGGGATGCTCTTGACGTGCCAGTTCTGGATTTACGATGTCCACATTCTGGGACATGTCATCAAAGAAGATAGAGGAGCTCTAGACCCATCCAAGGTGGAGGCAGTGCTAGCACGGGGGCCACCTTAGGATGTGACAGAGGTACAAGGCTTCCATGGGTTGGGATGATATTACGAGAGATTACTTCCTTATTACCCCTATATATCAATAGTGATAGTGGCCTTGCCTAGGAGTGGAAAAACCTTCATGTGGATGGAGAAATTCCAGTAGAATTTCGAGAAGTTGAGATAGTGTATGATGAGTTCGCAGATCATGAAGTTGTTGGAATAGGGTGTTGAGTGCATAGTTTTTTTATGATGCATTAGGGACTGGGCATGGATGTTTCCTTTTGCAGAAATAGGTAGTTATTAAATATGTTTCGTGTCATCTTAGAACACATTCACAAAACTATGTGATCCATGATCTTGAGTTGGAAACAACTGTCTTAATATTTAAGATATCGTGAAACTACCTTATGGGTGAGAGGTTTAATGTCTACAATTACCATAAGAGAACCAAATACATCTTCTTGCAGAAGTATATGCATCTAAGATAGAGTATTTGGATATATTTACTTTAGGATTATGAATTGGAGATTGTCTACTGTTTTTTGAAGGGGAATGATGTGTCATATTCCTTCCATAAGAGGAAAAGCTCGAAGCTGTTGAGTAAGGAAAAACAATTTATCATCGTTACAGTTATCCTTTGTGGAAATAGAGGAATCAATTTACCTTCAGTTTATGGTTTTCACCCCTACACTATTACAATGAGTTAGGGAGGCATATCTTAGGAATTTAGACTATGAGGATTTACGTGCTCAGTTATCCACAAGACATTCTCCTGGTGGATATTTACAAGGTGGGGAGCACGTTGTTCATTTCAGAGCATGCAATATTGTACTAGTGGAATTCCGGGAGGAGGTCCTGATAGAGTTCAATAAACTCACCTTAGCGGCACACCCATGAATGGATAATATGTACCAGAATCTCTGACCCCAGTTATGATGGTCAGGTATGATGAAGGATGTAACATAGTTTGTTTCATGATGCCTTATGTGCCAGCAGGTGAAGGTTGAGCAACAGGTTCTAGAGGGGATACATCAAACACTAGAAGTTCCAGAGTGGAAGTGGGATAGAATATCAATGGAATTCAAGAAAGGTTTACCATGGACATCCAAGGGTCATGATTTCAACTGGGTGATTGATTACTGAATCACCACGTCAGCCAACATCTTGGCTATCATATAGAAGAGTTTGGTAAAGATCTTGAGACGCTTCTATGTGAAAGTGATAGTTCAGATTCATGGTTTCCATTCGACAATAGTCTCATATTGAGACACTCAATTCATATCCTAGTTGTTGAAGGGATTGCAGATGGCTTTTTGGAATCATCTACACTTGAGCATAGGGTTCAATACCTAGACAGATAGTTAGAAGGAGAGAGCAATTCGGGTTCTAGAATATATATTGTGGGACTGTATCCTGGAATTTGTTCATAGTTGGGTGGAAAACCTACCATGGGTGGATTTTTCTTATAATAATAGATACCACTCCACCATTTACATTTCACAGTTCAAGTAATTATTTGGGAGACGATACTGGTCACCACTTTTCTAGACTGACCCAGGATAGTATGCACTCATGGGTCTAGAGTTGGTGTGAGCTACCACTGATATAGTGAAGATCATCCAGGAAAGGATGAATACGACACAGATCTAGAAGAAGTCTTATACTAATTGGAATTGAATACCCTTGGAGTTCGGAGATAGAGACAATTTTTTCTTTCAGGTCTCACCCCAATGAGGATTGTAGAGACTTGGATAAGGCAACAAGCTTTCTTCAATGTTTATCATACCATACACGATATTGCACAGAGTTAACGAGGTTGAATACCACATATCTCTACCACAACAATTACACCAGGAACATGATTTCATCCATGCATTTCATATGATTAGGTACATGCATGAACCATCAAACTTCATCAACTAGGGAGAGCTAGACATCAAGGATGGTTCGACCTTTGTAGAGTACCCAATGGAGATCGCGGATCAGCAGCAAATGATCCTTCTTGGACAACTGATTCCCTTGGTGTGCATCTGGTGGCAGCACGAGAATCATTATGAGGGAATGTGGGATTGGGATGCTCCAATCCGTGACTATTACCCACATTATATTGAGTACCCTTGTTTTAGATTATTGGAGATGCACATTTCCAAGGGAAGGGGAGAGAATTAGGGTCACAGATATTCAATGTATTATTTTTAAATATTATATCAAATTATTTTGAGACCATGCACCAATATGGAACATCATTCTGAGGTCTAGTGAGCCCGGAATGGAGGTTTGAACTTTTTATGTTATGGGAGCCGGCCTGTGTGAGCGGTTTTGGATGTTTCGACAAGGATACCCTGATTAAAAATTTTAGGGCACCATTGCATTCTGGATGATGAATTTACCCATGAATGAGCCTAACCTCGACTGGAACTGGTCGATGGAAAAAGATAATTTTTAGAACTATTACATAAAATAAAATCAAATAAAATAATTTTAGAGGATTATTTTTTTAATTTGGAAACCTTCACTACAGTATAATAACATGGAAGCTATTTCAGTAATAAATTACTTATATAATAAATCTAATTAAAAAATGATAAACCATTAATTCAACTATGTTACAATATTTCGAAACATGTTCCATTATTTTAATTGGTTAAATTAATGTTTATTGGTGGAAAAAAATGTTTAATGAAACTGTAGGTAATTCTTGGAGCCTTGTAGAGAACTCTCAAAAATGAACGAAGAAGAATCAATGGCATGAATCACTATGCCAAAGAAGTTGAAGGATCTCAGCTACAACGTCATTCTGATTCCTTCATCATAAATTTATCCATTTTCAAGGTTATGGTTTGGTTTTTTTCCCCATTATTTGATTAATCAATGAACATGGATTAACCAATGAACAGGTTGATTCGTGGATCACGCATTTTTATGGATAATTATCATTTTTTCTTTCTATCTAAGTTTGATTCAAAAAATTGATTGTGGTAGTTTTATTATTGTTTGATTCTCACTATTTAATCCTTATAATTAGAGTAGATAAACATCGTGATAAATGATGGAGATGGTTCATTCCATAAATTGGTTTATTGGATTTCATCCTCTTTTAATCACATTCATCGTGGGGTGATCAAAAATATATCATTGTACATCCGTATCACAATGAAACAATCCCAAATTAGACATTTGTAATTGCAATTATTTATTTGAAGAGAGATGATAATGGTAGAATACGAATCAGCTCAAATCAGGAGAGACCGTTCTTCTAGCGTTCTTCTTGTGGGTGAATCGATACACATTTTCAGGGAAATCGGATTCCTAAAAACAAATTAGATGACATTGGGTCATCAGGGGGTACCATAATATTCTAGTTTCATTGAAAAAGGATCATTGTAAAGAATATCAGAGAATTACCGAGGTGTGACAGAGAAGGTTCCTATTTCTGGAAAATTCTAGAACACACAACATGTATCCCGAAAAACAAGTCATGTGGTACTAGTGGCATAGGCCAGGTTTTTCATTCATCATGCGATAAGGAACACGGCGTGCCTCTGGGGAGACACGATATATGAGAACCACCAAGAAGTGGTTGATGTTCTTGCATATGGGAAGCACCAACACAACATCTATCCATTGTCACACAGCATGTGGGTCCTTACAAAAAATCGAAGTGTATCTCAGAAGACACACAAACATGGGCTGGGTTACACTGTTGTGTACTCCACCACATGACTAAACCAGGATAGATGCACATGTTAACCTAGGTTTCTGTTATATGGGATGGCACACGTGGGTTGAATCCTTGTACGGGGAAACGAAAACATTCACGAAATGAACCACAGTTACTCGAACACAGCCTCTGGTCCACCATACACATTGTGTACATACCATTCTACATGGAATGTTATTATGACTCAGTCTTTTTTACACAGGTAGTACTAGAATTGAGAGGCATGGCATGTGACACTTATATAGGTCTTGGATATTATGGAACATAGATTGATCATCTTGTCCACCATTCCTTGGGAACATTTCATTTGGGTGAGTTCCACTTTTTCTTGTTCCCGTAAAGGTCAGGTATCATTTCCATTCACAAGAGTAAGATCCCTTAAGTAGGAAATCTTGAGATAAAGTCAGGTATCCATCTGAGAGAATTTATGTGAGATCCTATATGAATTCATGACACTTTTTAGATCCAGGTATCGACATGAATAATCTGATAGGGCATCGATCTTCTACTTAGCAGGTGAATCTGTATGAGTCATGGTATCCACCATCGCCCTGGTAGTGATCCTTAACATTGTATCCTGATATTTCCTCACATAAGATCGTGTTCTCAAAGAAATAGTGTATCCACCCCTCCGGAATTCTTCCAACGAAAAATGATTATCATAATGATGTCATCAGAACTATCAGACTCGTATAGTGAGTTCTTCCAGATGACTGCTTCGTGGAACCTTTGAACTGAATCCCTAGAGGCAATGTAAAGTTGTTTAACATGTCTCTAGACTATAGTTTTTGGTTTTCAGTATATCTGGAGTGTGTTCCTATTTATATATGTTCAGTATACATATAGTCTATAGTGATGAATTTACCTTTAATTTTGGTATTATTTAGTTGTTTTTGGGCCCCTCTACAAATTATTTTTATACTCACCCCTGTATGGGATTTTCCTACACTTTTTGTGTCTTGTGAAAATGAGGGGCCTTTTAACGGAGTCCTCGGTGGACCCAGACTGGATTGAGCTTTCTGAGTTTTCTTCTGGATATGTTGTTCCTAAGACTATGAGCAGCAGTCCCAGTACCTCTTCACCCATATAGTGTGGACATTTCAGTTTGAATAATATTGTTTTTTGGTCTTTTATTTTGGCCAATTTTACATTCTGCACATTAATTTCACTGTAATCTATTGGTTGGGTTTAGCTGTGTGCATGAATTTTGTTCCTTAGTGGTATATACATTTCAACATTATAGACTTGGATATGTGTTTGTGTAATGATACATAAAAAATACATCCCATGTTAGTGATATGCCTACTCGGTTCTAGTCACCAGCACCTGGCCTATTGGTGGCATGATTTGGGAGTCACAGTATGGCCCCCACCAGGATGGGTTGGGCCAATAAGCTTTAGAAAAAGAAACACAATAACTATGAGATGAAATTATATATAAGGGTAAAAATAATAATTAACTATTAAATTTTAGAACTGTGAATAATAATAGAATAAGCATATGATGATATAATAAAAGTTCCTGAAAAAAACATATGAAAATACATACACATAAATACAAATATTATCAAACCAAAAAAATTGAATAAGACTAAGAAATTATTGATTCCTCAAAATCAATTATCATGATATATGTCATATCAATCGTTCATAAAAATAAATGATCCTAACCCACAAAAATCATAACAAAAACATGTTTGCATTGATGGAACATTATATTCATAACCATTTTAAAACTATATCTGAAATAAATGGATTCCAGATAAATCCATAGGTGAAACCCTTCGATAACTCCCCCTTCTTATCTTTAATGAATAGTAACATTACCCAAAGCATTGGAGCTATATATGGATAAAAACATTGTATATTCTATTTCATACTGACCCATTGGATATAATGAGGACCAAACATTTATATAAAATATTTTAGGATCACTCAATAAGGTTGAAAAATTTCAATCTACAATTAAAGCATTTTTTTATTCATTCAGTTTTTGATATAACAATTATAATTATTCCTCTATTACGTGATTCACCCATGAAAATTAAATGTGTACCATGCCAATAACATAATCCATCTAAAGAAATAATTTGGATTAATTATGTTCTACATGTCCCTATTTTAGTGTATGTATTCTCATGGATTTTTTATTACTGATCAATGAATGTACATTTAAAATTTTATTAAAAAATATTACGGTAAAAAACATTTTCTTTTCAAGACTCAATTTGAAAAATTTAAATTCCAAAAATTAGTCAATGAATTTATTTAAAAAATTGAATTAAATAATATATATTAGTCATTATGGAAAATGAAATAAATGATGAAAATAAAATCCATGTAGGTCATAAATATTGAAATAAAAAAATTCATTCATTTTTTAAAAGGATACAAAAGTGACTCACTTAATAAAGAATTTAAAAAATCCCATTAAAAAAATAAATTAAATGAACATGTATATAATTAGGATGTCAGTTAGTTTTATAAATATCCTTTTAAATTTTTTTATAAAACATGGATATGAAATAGAAAGACTACAGATCTAAAATAAAAATACTAGATTAATATCACAGACAAATGACATTATAGATAATTTATAAATTATCAAGGCAGAATATGTAAACAAAACATGTTAGAAATCTGTATTAATAGTGGAGATAGAATATATATAGTTCTTATAAAAAATTAGAACATCATTTCATCTAATTTAATTATTAACATAATCAATCCCTAATGAAATGAGATTGTAACATAAAGCCATTTCCACATTAGTAACTCTTCAAATAGAAGCCAGAAAAAATAATAGACACAAATGAAACCATAAATATCATTAAAATAATAGTATTCATAATAAAAAAGTCAAAATCATATTATCTATATCAAAAAAATTAATAGTGGTTCATAACATAACTTTTTTACCAAAGGAGAAAATTTTGGACAACAGACGCTTAAAATGATCATAATGATCAAGTGAAAATTAATCAACGAATATAATATCTGTATAATATGTAAATATAGATAAAATAATTTTAAATACCGCATAATAATATCAAATTCATTAAAATTATTATCTTTGAATATTAAATAAAATAATTTCTCTAACCTAATGATATGAAATTGATTTTTTAAATTCATTACCCCATTGTAAAAAACATGTAAAATCACTAAAAATGGTATTATTCAAACTGAAACATAAAATACTATGAATAATTATGAATTCATTATATTAAATTGAAATTGTATTTTATATACACCATATAAAATAAATTTTTGGAATAAAAAAATAATATTACTCAATAAATGTAAATTGAGATAATTTCCCTTAATTATTTTGTAATCTCTAGATAAAAACATCAAGAAATAGATAACCTAATATGGATTCATAAATACTATTAATTTTAATAAAAATAATTATAAAATAAAATCTTGTGAATTATATTAACTATATTATTAAATTATAGTGAATATTAAATATATCTCAATAAAATAAAAAGTGTGATGAGAAAGCCTTTATAATAAGTCCATACATACTTTTATTATCCATTAAAAAATATATAATAATCATACATAAAATATATTATTTCATAGAATCAAATTCCATGATTTATTCTTATATTTTAAATTAGTTAAATTATTTAATTAATGAAAAATATTTAAATACATAATCAGTTATGTCCACATTTGTTGTTTAAGGGACGTTCCTTTCATTGATTTAATATAACATCAATGTGTTGATTATGTTCAATGGGTTCTTTAGTCTAGAATATAAGAAATATTAATAAATAAATATTTATCCTATATACATATAAATTAAACTATTCTAAATAATCAAGGGTGTTGGTAATATGTACTAATGAGTAATGTTTTAATTTTTAAAAGATCATTATTGGAAAAAGTTTTGTATTATTATATATTTTAAAATTACATAATAATTAAATAAATTCTCGTTTTTACATATAATTATATATTTTATATGTGATTTAGTGTTGAATAAAAATGTCATATCAATTTTTGGAGGTTGCAGTCCACACAAACACATGAATAACGTTGATATTATTTAGTGTAAAATTGAAAAATTTATATTATAATTACTAATTATAAATATTCCATTAATATCATATTTATTTAATTTTTGACACAAATTTTAATTAAATTTATATATATTTTCTTTCATGTACGGTTTATTGGAAAAATGAAGCGCATACCTTCATGCGGCGGTAGTTTTCCATACACACGAATGACCACTATCATATCCCCAATAGAATTGAAATTAAGATGATATAAATGATATATTAAATAAATAATTATAAATATTTTAAAAATAAGATAAATATTATTTATATCCATGATTTTATCAAGTCGTGAGATGTGATGAGGGAAAACCAATGTCATTGGTTCGCGAGGAGGTAGTCTATCATACACATGATTGATGATTTTGTATCCCATTTAATAGTATATGTGATGGATTTAGGTTATTACATTAACCTAATAACATCATAGTATATTATATAAACTAGTGATATTATATAATAAAAATTTAATAATATATTAGGGATGAGAAGAAGAAATAAACAACACTCACTTAAACCTGAAATATTTTATTTGGAAAACATTGTTAGGTGAGCACTAAAATACTTCTTAATATGGATTAATGATGAGATCATGTCATATAGATATTTTTTAGGGAAGTTAGTAATAAATTTTGGAATGTATTTTCTAAGATAATTGGATTTGATTGTGTGGAAAGGATATGAGATGGTGCTTCTTTTTATATGTTAGTTGAGTGGTATAGTTTTCATTTTTGAAAATTAAAATGTGTACCAATGTTTTTTACTTTCTAAAAGGCTCCAAATGAAAAATTATATATTATTATACATGATACAGATTAAATATTTCCAAGAATTTATTTTATTAAAAAACATTGTTCACTTCTATAAATATAATTTTAATTTAACCATAGTAAAACCATTTTCACCATTTCCATGGAAAATATTATTTACTATTTTACTATTCATTATGATAAAATATTTAGTTATTTTATTATAAAATATAAAATATAATTATTCCAATTATGGAATACATTTTACAATATTAAAATTATGGATGTGTAAAATATTTAACTTAAAATTATACCAAAAATATGATGAAAAAGAAGGGTTTCATGTTCAGTTTTCCAGAGAAATATGATTTCATATTAACTATATAACTAGTAATGATTATTTTATTAATATTAATTAATAATTATTGAAATATAGTCTATAAATTTAATTTAAATAATTTTTTATTATTGTTTATTTAATTAATTAATATTGGGGAACATTATTCACCTTAAAATTGTTTCCAGAAAAACATAATTTTATACACAAAAATTTACTTATACTAAAATAAAATAAAAAATGATGTAAATGTAAAACTTTTTATTAAATATAACCAAAAAATAATATCATTAAATTAAATAATATTAAAAAAATATTATGGCATTTTAAATTACAGATTTTATATAAATGAGATGATAGTTTAACCAAAGTGGTATTTCAAAATATTCAATAAAAAAATCTATATATTCCAAAAAACCCAAATTTAACCAAATGTAAATTATTATATTTGAATTTATCAAATTATATTTTTTTTATTAAAATATATTTCTTGAAATTTCTAAAAATTAGTAATAGTATCTTTAATTTAAAATAAAGAAAATCATTATAAAAAAACATTTTTTAAAAATATAATTACATTACTAAAAATTGATTGATTATTTTCCAAAAAATATATATTTTAGGGATGATATATTTATATATTATAAATTTATAATTCTAATAATAGAATTCAATTTAATGGATAATGTGAAACACCTTGAGTTTTTATAAATTATCATTAAATAAATTAAAATTCATTGATAGTTTTTGTTACAAACAATACTGAGTTTTACTAAACTAAAATATAAAAATAATATTATTATTGAAATAATATTGTATTTATAATTTAAAATTATAATTCTTATATTAAAAATAAATAAATAAATTATGTATATTTTTTATTCCTTTTTATAAAATGAATTATTTTGAAACCAATTAATTATAAATGAATATAAGACCTCTATGAAAATAATAACATTGATATTCATAGAAATGATTTTTCTATGCAGAGACAACAATTAAACACTAAATGGTGATAATATTCATTAATTATATCTTAATATTCATATGTTTTATGGTTCATAAAAAACAGTATTTGTGTATCTTATAAATTTATATTATTTTCTCATCCTTAGTGCAATTCGTGTCTAAAGTTAATATTTATTTCCAATCAATCATCTAATTGCTGTACAAATTTAATTAATTATCTGAATTTAATATTTTGGGATATGATTTATCACATTTTTTGGTAAAATTTATTTTTTTAGTATTGATGGATAATCCTATAGGAAGATGATGATTTGTGGCATGAATTCATAACTTTTCTGGATGAAGCATAATGGGCTTGTGTCCTATCAAAAAAATGTTGGTCCCACAATCTAATCCCAATAATGAAAAAATATTACCGTAAAAATAGAAAAATATGATGATAATTTAATTAAAATATGTCCATATATGATTTTGATGTTTTCATGAAGATAATGGGATTCAATGTTGACGTTTTAAGGCTGGGTCACCTTCGAATGCACATAATTTTTTCCATCAAGATAAACCATAATGTCCAAACAGATTGGCAAATTTTCCTGAAACTTTGAATTCTATTAAATAAACATTGAGGAAGATATCTTCCTTATAAACTCCTATTGTAACACCCCAAGATTTTACGAAAAATATTCTTTTTAATTTCATTAATGTCTTGTGTTATACGCTACACCAAAAGGAGCTTTCACAACACAAATCTCTGACCTGGCTTGAATTACATGCAATCACGACCTTCCACGATAGCGTGTGTTGTACGCAACACCATGTTTCTCTAAACAACGATATGCTATTAAAATATTATTAAAACTAGTCATTATGAATAGTAATAACTACTTTTTGAAATTTTGTAAATTTTATTTTTCAAAATGGACTTAATTTTTAGATTCAGAATATTGAAATTAGCTTAGGGTAAAATTTTGGTAATTTTTGGATAACTTTCATATTTTGATGAATAGTGAAAATTACTAAATTTTAATTAAAAACAAAATTTTCAATCAAAATAATTAATAGTGATAAATTATTAATTTGAGTGGTTTTAAAGTATATTTAGAATATATTTTTACAATTTAATACAATTTTGTTTATTAGATGTAATTTCACATTTAAACCAGACATAAACAAGTGTCAATCTTTTGATAGTTATTATCTCTTAAAAAAACGCCATTTGATTTGACGACGAGAATTAATTTTTAAATTAATTAATGAAACTGATATGTTTTGAATTTTGTAAAATAGACAACATTTTTGAGTTCATAATATAAAATAGAGCTTATGCCTAATTTTTTGTTTTTTTCTGGAAACATTCATTTTTTGATGAATAGTGAAACCACTAAGTGGTAGTAAAAGAAATGAATTTTTCATAAAACATAATTTTACTGCTTCTGGGAGTGAAATTTCAAAAATTCGAGAGACGCAGTTGATGTCAGTAAGTAAAATGTGGTTCAATGAGATGAAAATAATTTTTGGTGAATAGTACCTTTTTTACTTTTTTTTACTACGGTTAAAAGTAAATAGGTTAATTAAGGGTAAAAATGATATTATTATTACCCTAAAACATGTCCTAATTCTATTGGATATGTGTAATTCGACCAAAAACAACCTTAGGAATAAAATATGACCATTTATGCCCACTTGTATTAGATTAGGACATTTATTATTATTTAATTCAAAGAAGAGTTAAAAGAGTTAAAATCAAAGTTTATTTACTATAACATTTTTAATATAGGGTTATACATAAGATCAATTCGATTGTAAATATTAATTAGAAAGACAATAATATTTCCTACATAATGATATTTTATTTATAATTTTTAGACATTAAATAGTTTAATTTACTTATTACACAATGATGATGCAGTAATTACCATAATAGTGAAAACTTAGAATAATTGATATTATAAATACCCAAATAAATATAATTTGGGAAAATTTATTAATTATACTAATTTTCTAGGTTAATATGACATGTTATTATTGATTTAATAAACTTTTTTTCGAACTAATAATTCTGTTAAATGTTTCACAAAAATCAATTACTAAATAGTGTCAAAATTGACATAAGATAGTTTTTAAAACAAATATTATTTTATTAAATAATATTTTATTCCTAAAAATCTATGTTTTGGAAAAATTACTTAGATATGGTTATATATATTAATAGTAAACAACGTGTGGTTCGTTTGGCTTGTTATAGTAAGGTTATTAACCTTATAGTGTAAGCACACATGAAGACACGGTAAAAGTAAAATTATTTAACTTAATGTTAAAGCTAAATGATAAGGTCAAAATAGGAACCTAAACTAGTCTAAATTCTATTGGATAAGAGGATTTAGATCCATACCCACCTTAGCTTCGAAATAAATTAATTTGGAGCTATTTAATACCGAATATGACTTTATAATAAAATAATATTTTTAATTTTCCAAAGGAGCCCCTCTCCTCCCTTATAAAAGGGCAGCTCCTCCCTCTCTTCCTCACACAACTTTGAGCCTTCATGCTCGGCCAACCCCTGCCAAATTATCTTCTACACTTCCCTAGAAACATCCTAGAGGTTTTGGTCTTCCTCAAAGACCAATTTTAGTGCCCTAAAAGGAGGTCTCAAAAAACACGTCAAAGAAGAGGTAATGTCTGTTACCGATTCTTTCATCATCATTTCTTCTTCCACTTCTTCTTCATTAGTTGTTTCATTATGAAGTAATAACATCAGTATCACTCATATAATGATATGTTATTATATGCATGAAACAACCCTATTTCACCATCTATCCATCCTACGAAAAAAGAAATCATCGCGCGTGCGTACGTACGGAGTACCATCTTCACGCCGTGGTGTAATCTATTTTACACCACCACCTTACTTGGATGGGTATAATGGTGTAAATAATAACTATATATGATTATTTTAAGGTTATATTGATTCTTAAATAGTATACATACACTCCAATACAGTCCCATGATCATAAGAACGATATCATCACTCGTGCGTACGTACAGACTATCGTCTCCATGACGCGATGAGATTCATTCTCCACTTTAACCATTCATGAATGATTATAAAGTGTATAAAATAAGTAATCATGAAATATATGAAATAATAATGATACTGGATTTATTTTTATATATGTGTATGTCATCTACTTAATTCCATTCAACTCAATAAGGAAACGAAAACAGTGTTCATGCATACTTACAGCCTACCGTATCCATGAACAGTGTATTTCTTTCCATTTACTGATTTATTATATATATGTATATTATTAATTTATATTAGATATAAATCATGTTTTATATTCTGGAATTAAGTAATTATGATCTAAGTAATCATTTTAATAATTACAAGTCAAAACACGGACGGCAAATGAAACAATTTTACCCAAAATGTACTTTAACATGGAATTTACAAAAGAATGGGTAATATAAAGTCATACGTGAACCATATATGATATCATAACAATGAGTATGATTCTGGAATAAGTCAATGACATTATTTAAATCATTATACAGGAGGTTTGGATACATACGAATCAAATCAGACCTAAGGTAAGGGAAATATCACAATCTCATTTTTATCCGAGATTGCTTATACTTTGGTATATACTGGGATGTATTTTATCATCCACAACCATGTTACCTCAATATGTAATATTATTTCCATACACCTACAATTGTTTAAAACCTATTTTACCCTTTTTTTATTTTTTAGTAATAGATATGAAAGGAATATTTTGTCATTTTTCGTACGAGGTACTTTTTGACTTTTCTGAAAAAAGTACGAGAAGAATGTTTTTTTTAACTTATACGGCCTGATAGGATTTTTAAAACATTATTTCCAAGAATATTCCTTTACAAGTTTTCAAGAATATTTTTAATCAACTTCTTTTAGTTTAGAATTGTATGACATGTTAAGAAAGGAAAAGTATTTTTGATGTAGAAATGATTTTTTCCTCAAGAATGGAGTTCAGGTGTTTTATCAAAATTATTTTCCATCTATGATAATATAGGGTTCTGTTTATATCCCTATTATTACATTTTATTTATTATGTTGGGATGGAATTATTTTTATGAATTCCTTTATCTTATATGAATTTTTTGATGATGTCACGATGTTTAAGATTCCCATTTTTATTACATGTGTTATGCAATTATGTATGATTTATGATTTTGTGGCACACATAAGAATGGTATCATTATGAGATGGGTGGGACCTATATCTCCCTCCAATGAATTGGGTAAAGATTTTATATCTCATGAGATAGACATGGCTGGAACGGTAGGTTATACCTGTTCAGTGAAACAGGACTGAAACGAGGGTGAATCGGTTCAGAAATGGACTTTGTCCACTAAGATAGTCTTGGAAATGAGTATTGACTAATAAGAAATGATTCTCTATGATTGTGTGTGTATGACACAAAGTTTCATATGTTAAGTTATGATTATTGGGATTACATTTCACTACTATGATTGATCCCATGTTATGCAATTATGATCTCTTTTGCAGGTTAAGATTTCCAAATGATATGTTCTTATGAATATGACGTGATTGATATTTCTTTTGTTTACCCTTACTGAGCATTTGAGCTCACCCTTTTATGTTTTATTTTCCCCAGGATATAAATAAAGGTTTTAGGTAAGAAAAAAAGGGAAGATCTTTATGGGAGATGTTGAAGATCTTTCATCATGATTAGAAGATTACGTTCCGAGTTTCCAAAGACACTAAACTATTACGGTCCATGTGTGTGTGTTTTTGTTATGTAATAAGTATTCTGAAAAATTAATTTAATGTCCTTGTACGTTAAGCTTTGGGTCTTTACATTTGGTATCAGAGGAAAGGTTTAGTCAACCTTTGGAAACTAGAATGCGAAAACGTTAGTGAGATCCCTAGAGATATTTCTATAGTATGTCTAGGGATGCCCCTAAGGATAAGTATACGTATAGGATATAGTCCTAAAACTATGGTAAAGATCATAGAATTTAATATAAGATGTTAGATATTGAAGTTACTCCCCCTTTATTATGTTTTTTACTCTAACACTATTCTTTTTGGGTTTTAGAAAATGGCTGGAAACAAGATGATTCACGATAATGGAAGATATTATGGACAATGGAATGATATTTTTCATGAGAAACCAAATGAAATGGGATTTGGAAGTCCAACCATAATTATTATGCTGAATTATCTCATAATATGATCAACAAACTCAAATTTGGTAAGTTTCCTGACTCGGCTAATAAGAGAAAGATGGAGTTTCATGATGATCATAGAGGAAAGAAAGTTCAATTTCCCCTATGTAAATCATGTGGGAAGAGGCATCGAGGAGAATGTTTCAAGGGAACTGGAAGATGCTTTGGGTGTGGAAAAGAAGGACACAAAGCAAGTAAGTGCAAAGGAAAAGGTTCAGTTAACACCATGGATGAGGATAATGGTATTGCTATGACATCAGCAATGGTTAAATTATTTAAATGTGGAATGTACGAGCATTATGCAAACCAATTCCCTAAGGGTGAGTCTCATGAAGAGAATCAGTACGGCCGTATGAGTAGTATTTATGTTGATGATGATGAAGAGAATACAAATGATATGTGAGTTGAAAGAATTGTTGAATCTCATTCAATGGTTTAAGAAGGTAGTGGAATGATTACATGTTTATCAAGTGTATTGTTGTATAAGTAATCTCATGGTACTATGGAATAAAGAGACATCTAAGGATTGTTACACTGTAGTCTTTCCTTGAGTTTTGAAAGTGTATGATTAATGGTACCAGTATCCATTAAAGGATATTCAGATATTTTTGGAATATATATGATATGCGCATAATGCAGGGATAAGAAGAAAATTAAATGTTTGATAGTATTTATGAGCTCATGACTGATATAAGGAGACGGTTATGTAATTGATTGAGTATATAGAATTTTTAGATTTTGGTATGTGGAAAGTGTTAACTTTTAACTGCATTCATGTTTTCAATAAGGTTCAATGGGTATTCAAGAGAATACATGATTAAGGCCTTTGAATGTTTGGAATGTGACCAAAAAGATATATCTTATGATATATGGGGATCAACGATGGTATTAAATCTCTGGTAATCATTTTCACTACATTATGAGATTGGACTATAATATTATGGATAAGCCTAAAGATTGGAATGAATTATGTTGGACATAATATATTATTGTTTATGGATATAAGTTTTTCGATATTATTGATGGGATGTTATAGAAATATAGTTTTAGAAAAAGGAAAACCTGCAAGACGGGCGACAACCCATCGCGTCAGACAAGGTTGTGGGAATCGAACCCACAACCGAAGTGCGACTGTACTTTATCACCTACCAATGGCCTACAGGAAGTCCCTATTTAGTAGAAACTAGATTTATTATATTAAGAAGTAGGATATATGAAGTATAAGTCCATTTTAGGAACCATATATCATTAATCTCACTATAGATGGACTTATGTATTTTTTTTGATAACATTTCTAACCTTTTGTTTGAGACAGATGGAATGACCCATCATTCTGTCACATGATCTGCTAACAGATCACGAATGACAAATTCAACTTCATTTCTTTATGAGATGAAGTGGAAATTGTCCAACGGTGAGACTATACCGAAATCACGAATGTATTTCTTCTAATTTCAATTTCAAGGAAACGATCTTGAAAACCAAAAATGTTGTCCTAGTGCTCTTATATCTGATGAATTAGATGGTACCCTAGATCATCACAAATTTATGGCTTTGTGATCGCTGGCTTTTCCATAGACATGTCCTCTACCACTCTCCATCAGAACATGATGGTTAGATTTCTCTTCCATATCCATATTTTCACCTATGTGGAAACCCAGTGATTAGTTTATTTGGGTAACCGTTACATTTCATACTTTTGTTTTTAAATATTGGTTTTGGTATTCCTTTTTACGATGTGGCTTTCTATTAAAGAAACTTTCTAATAATAAACCATTTATAACCCCGACGAATTTCGTGGGAAAAATTCATTTTAAGGGGGGTAGAATGTAACACCCCAAGATTTTACGAAAAATATTCTTTTTAATTTTATTAATGTCTAGTGTTATACGCTACACCAAAAAGAGCTTTCACAAAACGCATCTCTGACCTGGCTTGAATTACACGCAATTGCGACCTTCCATGATAGCGTGTGTTGTACGCAACACCAAGTTTCGCTAAATAATGATATGCTATTAAAATATTATTAAAACTAGCCGTTATGACAATAATAATCACTTTTTGAAATTTTTTAAAATTTATTTTTCAAAATGGACTTCATTTTTGGATTCGTAATATCGAAATTAGCTTAGGGTGAAATTTTGGTAATTTTCGGATAACATTCATATTTTGATGAATAGTGAAAATTACTAAATTTTAATTAAAAACAACTTTTTCAATCGAAATAATTAATAGTGATAAATTATTAATTTGAGTGGTTCTAAAGTATATTTAGAATATATTTTTACAATTTAATACAATGTTGTTCATTGGATGCAATTTCACATTTAAACCAGACATAAACAAGTGTCAATCTTTTGATAGTTATTATCTCTTAAAAACACGCCATTTGTTATGACGAAAGTAATTAATTTTTAAATTAATTAATGCAACTGATATGTTTTGAATTTGGTAAAATAGAAAAAATTCTTGAGTTCATAATATCAAATATAGCTTAGGCCAAATTTTTGGTATCTTTCTGGAAACTTTCATTTTTTGATCAATAGTGAACCCACTAAGTGGTAGTAAAAAAATGAATTTTTCCTAAAACATAATTTTACCTCTTCTGTGAGAGGAATTTCAAAAATCCGAGAGACACAGTTGATGTCAGTATGTAAAATGTGGTTCAATGAGATGAAAATAATTTTTGGTGAATAGTAACTTTTTACTTTTTTTACAACGGTTAAAAGTAAATAGGGTAATTAAGGGTAAAAATGATATTATTATTACCCTAAAACATGTCCAAATTCTATTGGATAAGTGTAATTCGACCAAAAACAACCTTTGGAATAAAATATGACCATTTAGGCCCACTTGGATTAGATTAGGACATTTATTATTATTTAATTCAAAGAAGAGTTAAAAGAGTTAAAATCAAAGTATATTTACTAAAACATTTTTAATATAGGGTTCTACATAAGATAAATTAGATTGTAAATATTCATTAAAAATATAATAAGATTTCCAATATAATTATATTTTCTTTATAATTTTTAGACATTGAATAATTTAATTTATTTATGACACAATAGAGATGCAGTAATTACCATAATAGTGAAAAATAAGAATAATTGATATTATAAATACCCAAATAAATATAATTTGAGACTTTTTATGAATTACACTAATTTTATAGGTTAATATGACATGTTATTATTTATTTAATTAACTTTCTTAGAACTAATAATTTTGTTATGAGTTTCACAAATATCAGTTACTAAATAGTGTCAAAATTGACATAAAATAGTTTTTAAAACAAATATTATATTATTAATTTTTATTTTATTCCTAAATATCTATGGTTCGGCCAAATGGCTTAGATAAGGTTATATATATTAATAATAAACAACTTGGGGTTCTTTTGGCTTGATATAGTACGTTTATTATCCTGATAGTGTACGAACCCAAGAAGACACGGTAAAAGTAAAATTATTTAACTTAATGATAAATCTAAATTATAAGGTTAAAATAGGAGCCTAAACTTGTCTAAATTCTATTTGATGAGAGTATTTCGATCCATCCCCACCTTATCTTCGAAATAAATCAATTTGGAACTATTTAAAACCGAATATGACTTTATAATAAAATAATATTTTTAGTTTTCCAAAGGAGCCCCTCTCCTCCCTTATAAAAGGGAACCTCCTCCCTCTCTTCCTCACACAACTTTGAGCATTCAATCTCTGCCATCCCCTGCAGAATTCTCTTCTCCACTTCCCTAGAAAAATCATAGAGGTTCTGGTCTTCCTCAAAGACCAATTTTAGTGCCCTAAAAGGAGATATTAAAGAAACACTTCAAAGAAGAGGTAATGGCTGTTATCGATTCTTTCATCTTTATTTCTTCTTCCACTTATTCTTCATTAGTTGATTCATTATGAAGTAACAACATCAGTATCACTAATATACTGATATGTTATTGTAAGTATGAAACAACCCTATTTCACCATCTATCCATCCAACGGAAAAAGAAATCACCGCGCGTGCGTACGTACGGAATACCGTCTCAATGCCATGGTGTAATCTATTTTCCACCACCACCTTACTTGGATGGGTATAATGGTGTAAATAATAACTATATATGATTATTTTGAAGTGATATTTATTCTGAAATAGTATACATACACTCCAATACATTCCCATGGACATAAGAATGATATCATCGCTCGTGCGTACGTACAGACTACCGTCTCCACGACACGATGAGATTCATTCTCCACATTAACCATTCATTAATGATTATAAAGTTTATATAATAAGTAATCATGAAATATATGACATATTAATGATACTGGATTTATTTTTATATATTTTTATGTCATCTACTTAATTCCATTCAACTCAATAAGGAAACGAAAACAGTGTTCATGCGTACGTACGACCTATCGTCTCCATGAATGGTGTATTTCTTTCCATTTACTGATTTATTATATATATGTATATTCTGAATATATATTAGATATAAATAATGTTTTATATTATGGAATTAAGTAATTATGATCTAAGTAATCATATTAATAATTACATGTCAAAACACGGACGACAAATGAAACAATTTTACCCAAAACGCTCTTTAACATGGAATTTACAAATGAACGGGTAATATAAAGTCATAAGTGAACCATATATGATATCATAACAATGATTATGATTATGGAATAAGTCAATTACATTATTTAAATCATTATACAGGAGGTTCAGACAATTATGAAGCAAATCGGACCTAACGTAAGGGAAATATCACAATCTCATTTTTATCCGAGATTGCTTATACTTTGGTATTTACTGGGGTGTATTTTATCATCCACATCCATGTTACCTCAATATGTAATATTATTTACATCCACATAAAATTTTTTAAAACCTATTTTACTCTTTTTTGAGTTTTTATTAATAGATATGAAAGGAATATTTTGTCATTTTTCGTACGAGGTACTTTATGGCTTCTCCGACAAAAGTACGAGAAGAATGTTTTTTTAACATATACGGCATGAATGGATTTTTAAAACATTATTTCCACGAAGATTCCCTTACAAGTTTTCAAGTTTATTTTGAATCAACTTCTTTTATTTTAGAATTTTATGACATGTTAAGAAAGGAAAAGTATTTTTGAAGTAGAAAGTATATTTTCCTCAAGAATGGAGTTCAAGTGTTTTATCAAAATTATTTTCCATCTAAGATAATATAGGGTTTTGTTTATATCCCTATTATTACATTGATTTTATTATGTTGTGATGGAATTATTTTTATGAATTCCTTTATCTTATATGAATTGTTTGATGATGTCACAATGTTTAAGATTCCCATTTTTATTATATGTGTTATGCAATGATGTATGATTTATGATTTTGTGGTACAAATAAGAATGGTATCATTATGAGATGGGTGGTACCTATATCTCCCTCCAATGAATTGGGTAAAGATTTTATATCTCATGAGATAGACATGGCTGGAACGGTAGGTTATACCGGTTTAGTGAAACAGGACTGAAATGATGGTGACTCGGTTCAGAAATGGACTTTGTCCACTAAGATAGTCTTGGCAATAAGTCTTAACTAATAAGAAATGATTATATATGATTTTGTGTGTATGCCACAATGTTTCATATTTAATGTTATGATTATTGGGATGACATTTCACTACTATGATTTATCCCATGTTATGAAATTATGATCTCTTTTGCAGGTTAAGATTTCCAAAAGATATGTTCTTATGAATATGATGTGATTGATATTTCTTTTGTTTAACCTTACTGAGAATTTGAGCTCACCCTTTTATGTTTTCTTTTCCCTAGGATATAAAGAAAGGTTTTAGGTAAGAAAAAAAAGGTAAGATCTTTATGGGAGATGTTGAAGATCTTTCACCATGATTAGAAGATTACATTCCGAGTTTCCAAAGACCCTAAACTATTACAGTCCTTGTGTGTGTGTTTTTGTTATGTAATAAGTATTCCGAAAAAGTAATGTAATGTCCTTGTATGTTAAGCTTCAAGTCTTTACACCTATAGATTCTTCAATCATCAATTTAAAATTGGAATGTATGTTAGGGTGATTAATATTGTCCCTTTTCTTGTGGTCAATATTGTGATATCCAATTTCTTTTATTCTCACATACCTTTTGATACCCTTAGTGAATGGGGATGGGTTTAAATGTTGTTTGGTTGATAAAGGATCAAAATATGACTATATGATGATATTATGGTGATGGTAATTGGAGTGACTTCTTTTTCATTCAATTATAATTTCATGCTTTTGTTTTTTTATCGCATTGTCAATTTCTACCATGTATTCTTTAAAACTCCTTAATTTAATTAATAAATTTTCTTCTTCATATTCATATTAATTCCATATTTAATTATAAATATCATATTTAAAATTTTTCCTTATGTATAGTGGCTATTCAATGTTCCTATTGTGGTATTATTCAGACATCAATGGGGTGATCATTATTTCCATGTTTCTCATCTTCAATCCCAATCCATTGAGTCAATTTACCACTATGCTGATAGAATATCATCAACAAAGGGAAAATAATTTATGGGTTAACCCTAGGTAGTTATATGAGGTTTATTTATTAATATTTCATGTGCATTAAATTCAGTTAATTTTTTAGGATTTCTATTTGATGATTTGTTTTCTTCCTCATCTTCTCCAAATTTAAGGATGCCACATTTTGAGTACCACTAATATCGAATTACTAGAGTGGTAATAAAATTTTTCCTCTAACTGAATTGGTTAATTTGATTTTAATAGTTTAGGGATTAAATTACTGAATGATTTTGATTAATTATATCATTTTTTGGATACATATTGAATTAGTGACCCGAACAACATAAAAAATAAATACTTCCAATCTACCCTAAGAAAAAAACTAGGATAAACTCATTTTAATTAATTTCATTATACCAATTAAATTTATTTTTTTAATGTCCATTAAATATAATAAATATTTCTACAATCAAAAAAAATTTCCCCCATATTGTCTAATTCATATCCCAAACCATCCATCATATCTTAGTTTCTTATGGTCTCTTCTTTAGTGCCTACTGATTTGATCCCTACCTATACTACAACAACATCATATAACTATATCATAAATTTGGGCCTAATTTTTTTGGCTCCATTTTCAGGGTAGCATGTGTGTTGTCTTAGTCACCCACCTTCATTTCTCCACAAATTCATTATTCTCGCCACCATTTCTCTTCCCTTTTACCTTTTTTATTTCCTTGTGTCCAAAAAATTCTCATATCCAAACATCAGTCTTCTCAAATGGAATATCACATATAGTAACCAATCATAAAGTATTGATTAAAATAAATTTGATATCAATATTGGGAGGCACCTCACATAGAAAGATATATTGTTATAATTTGGAATGATTACACTACACTTTATAAGATTATTGATCACTTATATTGTTATTGTTTCAAGGATAAATTTACAGCCCTCTCAAGGATGATTAATGAGATTAATCCTAGTGATGTAAATGATTTCCAAACTCATATTCGTCCAAATCCCTAAAAAATTATTTGAACATTGTTGGGAACAAATGATTAAAATGAATTAAGATGTCTTATTCTTGGGATTATAAATATAAATCATTGAGACTTCTGAGAAACCCCTTCCCACTCAGGATGTCATTTCCTTGTCACTCATAGAAGATTTTTTATCCCAAAAACAACAAATCAATTAAATAATGAAATAACCTTTGGATATGAGATAATGAATATGATCAAGGAAATATTGAAGTTTATTTTAATAATAAGGAATTTAATTTTTTGGATTAATAAGGATAAATTTTTTCCTTAGGGGTTGGATGTGCTAATTATTGCTACAATGATGATATTTTTAGAACATGAATCACTAAACTATTTGATGAAATATTAAGATTAAATTCCATAACAATTATTTAAATTCATCTGTTGAATATGGAGGATTTAAATTCTTATCAAAGGGTACTGATTCTACTAATCAATTTTAAAAATAAATCTCAGTTCCATTCCAATTTTTTCCACCCAAGATAATAGTGTTTTCGAATCAACGATCAAATTAAAGGTCCATACATATTTTCCCAACAATTTTTTTATAGGGGATAATCAAAAAATGTTCTCATCATTTCATCCTCTATTGAAACCAAAAATGTTGCAATGGCCATTGATGTTTTTTGAGAGACTACAGAAGATATGATTTCAAACATTTGTGATATTCATTGGATTTTCTCACTCATTATTGAAAACTGTTTTGAAAAATTAAATATATTCAAAACAAAGTATAAATATCATTCAGGTTGATTTAGATAATTATTGGGTATTTAACATTTTATATGTTGGTAGTGAATAAGTTTTGGGGGGTCTATTTTGAGTTAAATACTTTAAATTTTGTTCTTTAGGAGAGGTAACTCAGATTCTACATTTTCTATTTCATTTTGTGTCTTTTTAACGAACCCCTTGGGGGTTTCCATTGTGATATTATATTTGTTTAATATGATATTATAGTTTAAGATTCTTGATCATTAAGAATAAATCCTAGGCCCAAAGATTTCAAACCCAACCTATAATCACCCCCATGGATTATATATGTTATGTGAAATCATATTGATCAATTTCTTTTTGATAGGTCATCAACTGAAAACCAGGTGGTTTTATTCCATTGTTTAATTTCAAATCACATCTCCCATATCTATTCTCAATTATACTCTATCTCTTATGTTTTCTTTAAAAATTGATGGCAGTATCATTCTATGTTTCGGGGATTGAAAACATCGATCGTATTAGAAAAAAGAGATTTTATGATTAAAAATTCATTTACAAAAAACAATTCATTATACTTGAAGGAATTAATGTACGTTGAGAAACATTAAAACTGATTTTCAAATGATATTGAATGCCTTGACTATGATTTTAATGTATTTTTATATTCATGAGAATAGTTTTCATAAATTGGGGCTATCTGATGATATTTTTCAAATTTGACATTTCATCTTCTTAATCAAAATGACACAACTCACATCAATTTGATATTATGTTTAAATTTGTGTTCTTATGCCCCTTTCACCATAGAATAATGTTTGAGGACTATTTTATTTTATTTTAAGTATTCCAAAAATGAAAAAATTGACAGTGAAGAGAAATGGTTTTCCAATATGTGTGGAATTCGATTCGTGGGGATTGGGACACCATTATTTTCAGTCCCATAGTTAGGATTTGTATCTCTATTTTATATCATATAATTTAAAATATGTTTGGTGTCTCACACATTAGAATCATCCGTCCATTGTTTACTTTCCCATATTAAGTATTTTCATATCAGTTGTGGTTCAAATAAAAACAAAAAAATCAACATAATTGGATACTCATCTTTATATTTAATGTGATAACCACCTAGTGTTTCCATTATTTCCCAATTAATGAGAATATGTTCCCCATATATTTTTTGATGCAAAACACAACATCATATTAAATTCTAATTGAATGAATTGCGGTGATGAATTTGAATAAATGAATGGTCTTGGGCTTGGGATATTCTTGTGAACCTAGATCCTGAGAAATGATTTTGATGTGTTTTATGATTTTTTGTCATGGAATATTTGGGTGATCAATGTATGTTAATTTTTTTTTAAAAAAAATGGAATTAAATTTCATATTTTTGATATAGTTTTTTCTTGTGTCTAGAAAAACTCTTGTTGGGGGGGGGTATCATTATCCACTTTAATAGGATAATATTAATTTATTATATCTCAATATTCATGTGTTTCAAGGCCCGTAAACATCATTTTTAGTACATTTCATAAATTAAAATTCATTTCCCATCACAGGTGAAATTCATATTTTAAGTGATAATTTAGGACAATTAAATAATCTATTTTTTAATTCATTTCATTAAATTTTTTAATATGATATTTTTTGGATATGATTGATAACATTTTTAGATTATTTCTTTCATTTAGAATCGATGGATGAACCCCAAGGGAAGATGATAATTTTTGGGCATGAATGCATAATTTTTTTCGACAATGCATAATGGGACTAAGGCCCATCAATCAAATTTTGGCCTAAAATCCAAGCCCAAGAAAGCTCTAATTTTCACTTTAGAAATATAAAAATATGGTTTCATTTCATTAATCATTTTTTCGAGATAATTTTGATGTTTTCGTTGAGATAAAGGGATCCAAATTTTACATTTAAATTTTGGGAAATATTTGAAATCGTATAAAGTCATCCAATTATTTTCACAAAATAATTCAACAAAATGGTTCCATATTCCTAAAGAGTTGATAGATATTAAAGGAAACATTAAAGAAGGTAATTTTTTGTCTTTCACCCTTCTGGCTTGGGCCATCATCAATTTCAAATTCTAATTTACATTTGGGAGGTGAATCTGGTCTAATTTTTGTGGTAATCATTGTAACATGAAATTTCATTTATTCTCACCCACATTTTGATGCCCCTAGTAAAGGTGGAGTGGAATTGATTCCTGGTGGGTCGACCTAAGACTCCAAATATTTATATATAAATAGCTAGTGGTCAAGGGAATTGGTGAGGATGCTTTTCTATTAAATTGAAATTTCATGCTTTTGTTTCATAATCCCATCATCAATTTATCCCATTTATTTTTTTGTTCACCTACATTTAATTAATAAAAGTTAATCTAATTAATCATCTTAAGTACTTATTTCATTTTATATATCTTATTGATACCATTGACTTAGGATGTAAGTCTATTCATGACAGATTTTATGATATTCCTTACACAATAGTTGAGTGATCATTATTTCAATGTTTTTCTTTTTTGATACCACTTGTTTAAGTAAATTTCCCACTTCTGTTGACAGAATTACATCAATGAAGGTGAAATATTTATGGGTTAATCCTAGAGATTTTCATAGGGATGGATAGAATTCTATTTCATGGAATTTAAATTCAGTTCATTATTTTATGATTTTCATTAGATGATTTACTTTGTTTTTCGTCTTCCTCAACTTTAACGATTAAACATTTTGAGTGCTAGTATGATCCAAATCCTTGGAGTTAGCATTTATGTGATCCTCTATGTGAATTTTGTATTATCCTTATAATAGTGTATGGAATAAATTGGTGAATAATTTTGTGGAATAATATCATTTTGTGGATATATATGGAATTAGGGAATCGAACATTATAAGAATACAAAGACATCCAATATACCCCAAGATAAAACCTATGAAAGAATAATTATAAATAGTTCCATTATTAAAATTAATTATTTGTTCTTTATTGTTCTTTAAATTAATGATTTATTTCTTCAGTCCAAATCAACCCCCCCATTTTTTCTACTTCACAGCCCAAAATTTCAATCAAACTTGAGTGTCCCATGGTTTCTTATTTGGTCCCTATGGATTTGATCCCTACCTATACTACAACAACCACATAAACCTGTAGGGTAAATTTGGGTGCAACCAGAAACATTTAATCATAATAAATTAAAAGATACACATTTTAGGAATAATTCTTAATGATATTTATAAAATAAATATCTGATCAAATATTTAGTATTAAAATTATGTATTTTTATGATTGGAGAGATGAATAAATTCAAATTTATGAATAAGAAATTGAATTTTTCTAAAAGGTAGTTTTACCGTATTTTAATGTGACAATAATTTTGAAACTAAAATTTGAAACTTTAATAAATTATATTTTATAAAATTAACATTATTCTGTAAGTAGAAATTTCAAAATTATCTAAGGGTAAATTTTAGTTTATTTTCTATGATGTTTCAATTATTCATGAATATTGGAAAATAATAGAGGTTAATTGAAAAATAAATTTCTATCTAAATTATTTAGAATATTAAATTATTTTTATCATTGTATTAAATGTTATATAAGTTAAATTGTATACATGTTAATGAATATTTTCATTTAAATATTTATTATATTAAATTTATATATAAAAAGTTACAATAGTTTTGAACATTTTTACATTAAAAACCTACTTTACCATTAGTTCAACATAATTAATTTTAAACTAAATTATGAAACATATCATAATTGAATTTATAAAAATTGATTTCATATCTAGAATAAAATAATATATATTATATGAAACGTTAAACTTAAAATATGATCATAATGATTATAGAAAATATTAAAAGTTAATTAACAAAATCACGTTTAAAATTGGGTTTTCCATATTACAGGGGTTTGTATTAAAATAAATGTTAGAAATTGATTAAATTTATATTCAATTAATTGGAAATAATATTTTCAATAATTGGGTATATATTATCAATCAAAAATATTTTTAAGTATATTATTAATGGACTAATTACATAGGTAAATAAAAAGATACACGTCACATTGTTAAAAACAATTAACGTCAAATTGACAAAATGTATGGAATGTGGAATAAAATGATAATTTTTTTTCAATTGTGTGTTATAGGTATTTATACACAATTCTAACCATACCATAAAATATATTTCTATTTTGAGGCATAAATTGTAAGAAATTATTCGTAATACTAAATAAATTTGGATATTCACAAAATTGCCAATCCATATCCATTAAAAATGTTTCTGAAATCTCCACAATTATTCACACCTCTCAATCCATTTTTATGGAACAAACACAACCAAAATATCATAAAAATTTACTCTTATAATCCTATTTCCCTTAATGATAGCATAAATCCTACCAAGTAAGTCATCTGTTGAAAACGAAAGGAGATACCATAAAAATAGAAGGTTTGAACAATTAAGATGACAGTCAAGTCATATGGAATATAATTTATGTCTCAGTTTAAATTTTTTGAAGAAATTGATAAAAACATATTTATTTTATTTTTTGTCTATAATTTAAAAAAATATAACTCATTAGTTTTGAAATTAATTTTTCTTGTATTTAAAAATCCATTTTAGGATCTCTCTTTCATGGGGTTACAATTTCATTGTTACCTAAGTTGAAATGGAATTTTGCCTTATTCTTCCTTATTTGAGACACAAGTTCTGTTATAAACCTATATTATATTAAAATGTGTATATAAACCCCATTTTAAATATTATATCATGGATATTCTTATTATCATGATTTTTAAATCCTATTGTAAAGTTATTATTTCATGGAATTTTTTAATCAATGCTACCAATGTAATGATAATTTATTACTACAATCTCATCCTTTATCGAGAATGTTTATGTTTTTTCTTCCATTGATGAAATTTTATTACCAATATCATCAAAAATACCTAATAATTTCTTTTCTTCTAGTTATTCATGATATATTTAATTAATAAAAACATGTTCACAATAATTTGTACTTAATATAATTAATAAAGTCTTTTTATAAAAATACCACCATATTTTACTTTTTTTTGGAAATATGATTTATTAAAATATATATTTTATAATAAAATATAAAAATTGTCTCTAAATGATCTCATAATCAAATTTTCATGAAATCATGTTATTTTAAAAATTTACATTTAATTTTATTTTTATTGCTTTCAATGTTTACTTTATAAGATTTCAATAAAAATTCAACGAATAATATTTTAAAAATATTTTATGATTTAGAAATAAATTTTCAAATATTTATGGTTATTTTCCTAAGGAAATTGTTTATATTATTTATAAATATTACATAACAAACATTCATTTTGGACATTAAACAAATTTATTTTTAAAAATTTGTATGTCTTAAAATAAATTTTAATAGAACTATTATTTTATTTAAGAAATATTCTACGTGAGATCTCATGATTCATATATGTGTAACATGTAATACTTTTATTATATTTTATGCATTATAGGGATATAATAAAAAGAAATCATTATTATTCCATCATTTAATGCTAAATTTTTGAGATATAATGTTATTTTATGAAACCCATTTCTCATCCACTACTTATACTAAAATAAAAGACTTAGGAAACTAGATTACATTTATGAATTATTCATTAATAAAATTATTATGAATCATATCACGTTTCTATAGGTAAAAGTTTCATGAAATATTTATGATAGCTATTTAATTTCATCGGTTATGATATGTTTTTTGTGAAACCCTTAACTTTTTATGGTTTATGGTAAGATGAATGCTTTAATATCTTATGGATTATGTATGTATTGTTTAATTATATTATGGGGGAGAGACCATTATCTACCTCAAATTAATTGGTTAATTATATACATATCATGACACAGACAAGGTTGCAATGGAGAGTGGTACCAGTTTAATAATGTAATTTTTCTACTAAGATGGCTTTTGTAGTGATCCTTGACTACTGAGATTGTATTCATAGTGAATATTCACTACTAATATTTAATTAGAGTGATCCTTGACTACTAATATGGGTTTCGGAGTTAACACATCCCACTATGATAGCCTTGACAACAATACTTGAATAATATAGAAATAATCTCATATGATCACTATTAATTTATATTTTTAGATCTTATTCTTATGTTCAGATCTAATGAATTTTGTTATTGATTCACTTATGATTCATGTATTATGTCATTAAACATTTAAGACATGAATCTTGTGTACAATATTCGATATGAAGGGTATGATAAAAAATGTTATTATCTTGTTCATATAACAAAATATATAGGATTTTCATACCTATATATTTTATTTAATCTTAATTGGAATTAGATCACAACATTTCTAATATTTACTCAACCCATGTTATGTAGAAGGGTTTTATGTAAGGGTAATATATTGAAAGATAATTTTGGTGAAAAATATATATTATTCACCAATTTTAATAATCTCATTAATTGTTTCGAAAGATACTAATCTATTACAGTCATTGAGAATATAGTTTTTTAATGTACTGAATATTCATCTAAAATGATATAGTATCCTTGTATGAGTAGACTAGGTTTCTATTATTTGTGCCAAAGTGTTGGTCAGCCTTTGGAAACTAGGATGAAATTACATTATTGAGACCCCTTGGAATGTTTATAAAGATATTTCATGGATTCTATCTAAGGATAATTATAATGAGGTGTTAATATATAAGAAAATGACTTTTAATATTTTTAAAAGTATAGAGATAGTGTGTTAATAGTAACACATAAATTTCTAAATACAATAGTTGAACATGGATTTGGAATAGATGTACCTTGTAATAATAAACCCAAAAGAATTGTATTGATCTAGACTCAATTAGGAACTTGTTCTTGAAAATGATCCATGTTTTATACCAGGTTTTTCACTCCCATGGTATATTCATTGGAGTTTAAAAAACAATTTAGTAATCATCATGATGTATTTACGTAGAATATAAATACGAATAACCATGTATATAATGATTTAATCCATGATTAACTTTGTTTTTGTCATTATTTTGATGTTCTATATTTTACTTTTCATGATTACTTGTTTTTAAAATATGATTTTAGTTTTTAAAACTATTTTATTTGGTTTTAGTCAATTGAGAGAATTAAAAGGAACTAGGTTGATTCTAAATGTTTTGTAATTTTTTTTTAATTATAATTAAAATGGGATGATGAATAGTTTGAAAGATGTTTTTATTCTGAAATATCCTTTTTTACTAATTAATAATGTATAACATAAACAAATCATAGACTCATAGTGGTAGAGATAGAATATGTTCTGTAAAGGTTAAGGAATTCGAGACCATAGATGAAATAACATTACACATCCTATGTGTCAATAAAATGGGAATAAATAACCAAGAGAATGAATTAAAAGAATGATAATTGGTTTTGACTATGGAAAATAGGTGGAAAATTCCTATAATTAAAAAGGTAAAATGAATTGGATGAAAATAACAGCCTCCCTATGTTATCGTTGACTATTAAATGTTTTCAATATAAAATGAATTTACATTATAATTTTTTTCACAATGGGAAAACATTTTATTACAATCATTAAGGAAGTATGGGTAACCGTTATATTGTTGGTGATGAAAAGAGTAGAAATGGAATATTAATGGAATGGGGAATGAAGGAATAAAATATTGTCTCATAAATAGTTGTTCTTGTATGAGGTGTAAAAATTGTATTTTTTATTTAATTTAAATCAATAATTATAAAATATATATGTATTTTTGTGGAATTTTGGAATTAAAAATTTTGATGAATGTTTTAAAAGGTACTAATGGTCTAGAAAAGATATCTTTTTTATGGGTATGATACCCTTAATTTGTTTCAAATATTTTGATAATTATGATAGGATAAATATTTTTTAGGTGTGAATAATATAAATTGTATAATATATATTACCATGGAAATGATTAATTAATATATGAAAAAGTGGTTTATGATATTAATAAAATAGTTTCTTTTTATTTTGATTCTATAAATATATCCAAATATCCAGGTTTTACGTAAGGAGTGTGGAATTAAGTACCTTTTTTATATGTTTTTTTATATTTTATGGTATTTTAATTTCTCAAGATAATACATGATGAATCTATACAAATGTTTGATATGTGACAATCTAGAGATTCATAATGAAAAATGGGGGAATAATGTTTAAAATATTATAAAAAATTAGTGACCCTATTTCAAATGTTTTCGATTTTCTTCTTTATTAGTGTTCAAGAAATTATCATTTTAAGAAATTGTTTTTTATGAAATGTATATGTTGTCTTAGATATTAAAATATTATTCTTCCATATGATGATTTCTAAATACTGGATAACCATTACTATCACTTTTTTTTTTATGATAAGTAATGTAATATGGAATGAATAATCTACCAGCATATGAATTTAATCATTTTATATTGTATCAGTGATTTTAATTGCACTATAATTTCATGGTGTAAGAGATGAGTGGAATTGATCCAAGAATAACTACAAGGTGTGATTATGATTATAAAATGTAATATAATCATATAATTATATCATGTTGTGATAATTATTTAACTTTATGAATATTATATAGTAATAAAAATTTTATCTGTGTATATTCATTTATGATTATTCAAATTGAACAATTTAGCACCACAAAATCATTATCTTTATAGATGATAACTTTGTATAGATCATCCTCTTTCTAATGATTAGTGATCTCTACCAGAATATATAATTATTTATGATTTTCCTCTATGTCTGAATATATACATCCCACCAATTTTCAACAATTTGGAAACCATTTTATGAGTTAATTGGATAACCATTATGTTTCACAGATAACCCTTTTAAACGATGTTTTATTGTTCATTTTTGTTGTGTGGGTGTTTATGAATGGAACATTCATGAATTTAAAAAATAATGATATAAAAAAATTTAATGGAAAAATAAATTTTAGGAGGTTTGAAATGTATGACCGAAAGTTTTAATGAATTGGTATGTTGTCATATAAATTAAAATTATTTTATTTTTTTCATTATATGCAAGACTGGGTTTTTTTGAGATATAATAAATGATTAATGTTATTATTTAAATATTATAATAGTTATCAAATAACAATTAGAATGAAGGATATGAACAATAAAACAAAATAATAAAATTATTTGTGCATTTATATAAAATATATTCTTTTCAAAATAGTTACATATAAATATAGGTGATAAATATTTTATAATAAATATATCCATGTTCAAAAAAAATCTATTATTTTATGCACAATGAGTTTTTAGATCAAAAATTAAATAGAAAATATTCAATTAGTTATTATAAAGAAATTTAAATAATATATATCAGCCAAATATTTAATATTGATATTATGTTTATTTTAGATAAGAGATAAGAATAAATCCAATTTCATAAATAGAAGTTAATATTTATCTAAAATGATGGTCTACCACCATAAAATTTAAAAATTATTTTAAGAATAAATTTATTGATGTTCTATAAATTTTATTTGAAAAAGTAAAAATGATTTTTTATTTGAAAATTTAAAAATTAGTTTAGAGTGATTTTTTTGTTTTTTCTTTGAGGCTTAATTTTTTTTAATTTTGAAAAATATAAAATTTTAATTTAAATCTATCATTTAAAAAAATTAATATATAATGAGAAATTATATTTTGTGTTGTTTTTATTTTATAAGTAGTTATATATTACATGTATTAATTCAATTTATGTCATTGAAATATTTCATATAATAAATTTTGTTATAAAAAGTTATTAAACATTTCAACATTATCAATTTAAAAAAATCACTTTCCCATCACGTCTGTAGGGTTAATTTAAAATTATATTCCACTAGTAACCTCAAATAAATTAGTAAATAAGGAATAAATATTTAATGTTATAATAATTTATATTATCTAATATTTTCAACATAATTTTTTTCTATAATTATTATTAAAAATAGTTCTAATGAATAATAAAAATTAAGGTTAACAAAATGGTATGTGAATTAAATGTGTTTGTATTAAAATTAATATTACAAACACATTATATTATTATTTAATAATAATAATAATTTTAATGTGTGTATGTAAATTCTCTTATATATTTATTTTGAATTCTTTTCATAATGGTTAAATTACCATGGTAAATAAAAAGATACAACTCATAATAGAAATAAATACAAATATAAAATTGAATGTAATTAAAGACTATAGAATACGATGAGAAATATTTATTTCATTATATAGTGTAATAATTTCTGAAAAATTCATCTTTCACATTCATTATTGTAATATTTTGGATGAAAATGATGTAAGGGATGACTCTAAAAAGTGAATTATTTTGGGTATTTAATATAAAATCACTCCTCATCCATAATAAAAGGGAATTTGCTATCCCCACTTCTTCACACGTCTCAAGCCATTTTCATTGACCCAACATAACCAAAACATCATTAAAAAATACATCCTATCATCATATAAGAATTAATTTGGTTGTAAATCAAATCATGTATTTCATTTGTTTCAATCCAAAAGAATACGATTGATGAATAGGAGATTTGAATAAGTACAATTAGAGTCCTGTCTTAATTTATGAGATTTACATCTCAAATTTTAATTTTTTAATAAAATTAAAATATTCAACACATGTTTCTTATACGTGTTGTCTATAATTACCATGATGGTAATTAATTATTCACAAAAATTAAATTGTATTTATTGATATATAAATTTTTGGATCTCTTTTTTATGGGGTTACTGTTTCAATTTTAACAAAGTGGTATGTGAATTTTGAATCAACATTATTTATTTGATATAGATTTTATGTTTTACAACTAATTTTTTTACGAGGGGTATATAATACTCATTTGATTTTTTTATTCATGAATCTACTTATTTTCATGATATTTTACGATTAGATTAATGTTTTTCATTCCTTTGGATTTTGATTCAAATATAACAAAATGTAAATGTTTATTGATAAAATATCATTATTTATCGATATTATTTGTGCATATTATTCTATCAATGAAATCATAAGATCCATATCTTATCAATTTTCATTAATTTTAGCCCTTGTTTTTTATTCATTATATATTCATGTAATGGTGTAATTATCCAGTTTCTGGTGCATTAGATAATTAATAATTGGTTTTTATTAAAAATCCATCTTATATTCCACTTCAACCAGAAAATTTATTTTTTAAAAAAATATTTTTTCGAAATTATTTGAATTATATTTTAAGATAATTTTATTTTAGAATATTTATATTATTGTATTATTTTATACACCAGTTTTAAAAATATATTTAAAAAATTCATAAATAATATATTGTGGTTATTTTAAAATAGAATGGCTTTCAAATTGTTTAATTATTTTATGTTTTTGTCAAATGATAAACAATATATTAATTTAGAAATGTTTTTATCATTTTTTGAATCTCATATAATATATTTTAAATGTAGTTTTTAATGTAAAGGAATCTGAAAATGTTTTCTATCTTAATAATTAATTTTCAAAGAAAGGATATTTAATATAAGAAATGGTAAATTTAAAATTTTAAAATCATTCTTCCTCCAAAAAAAATTGAAAACATTTATTATTTTTTGTAGATATGATCCATGTCAAAAAAATATTATTCATTTCTTGAATAACTTTTGTTTAGTGTGATTTTTTTATGAGACCCATTTATCCTATATAGGTTATCACATCAGAAAATACATATGAAACCTAATTTTATTATTGGGTTACTTTATAATTAAGTGGTTATAAAACCTACATATTTTCCATAGGTTAAAATATATTGATATTTATATGAACCCCATTTTTTCATGGGTTATTAAATGGGTTTTATGAGACCAATATATTGTTATGGGTTATGAAATGATGAATGCTTTATTTTCATATAGAACATGTATGTCTCATTTCATAATTTTATGGATGGGAAATATATATTTCTCCAATGAATAGGGTAATAATTTATATATCATGAATTATTAATGGATATAACACTTATTAAACCTAGTTCAGTATGGTAATTTTTTTGAATTGACATTATTCAGAGTGATACTTGACTAATAAGATGTTCATCAGAGGAAACCATGACTACATAGAAAGTATTGTGAGTAAACCTGACTTCCAGGATGGGCATGGGAGTGAACCAAACTTCTATGTTGGCTTGGGGAGTGAATAAATACCAATAATATTTCTTTATACGTGATTCTTATATACTATTAAAACCATTGCATAATTTTCTTTGTTTTCCAAAATCATATGTCATATTCTTATATCATGTGACCATTTCTAATTCTCCTAATTATCCTATGGTCAATGTAAAATGACCTTTCAGGTATTTATCCCACGAGTTATGTTTATGATATTTGATTTGTGGTATTTTTTTCAAATGTTATTATCATGTTCTCTTATTATTATATTCATTTTATGTGTATGAATATCCTTTATTTACCCATACTAACAATCTGAGATCACCCTTACTTATATTTTCTTTCATCAGGTAATAATTATTTTTTATGTAGTAGTAATTAATATTAAGATCTATTTGGGTAAAAATGGATAAGTTTAGCCAATTTGAAATATATTTTTCCATATTTAAGAATAAAATAAAATATTAAGGTTCTCGGGCATGTAATTTTTCAATGTAAAAAATATTCCTCTTAAATGATATAATATTCATATTTGAGAATCCCGAGTCTCTATATATGTTATAATTATAATATAAAATTTTTGGGACCTTGAATATATTTTTTCCTATCAAATATAATTTCTGTGAAATATTTTCATAAAATATATGGGTATTATAATACATAGTTTAGAAAAATTGTTACTATATAAGGGGAATAAAATAAAATCTTCCATTTATGGTGAATATGTGGTATAATAAAAATCCATTTTTGGAAACCCTACACAAGGGGAGTTTTTAGGTAATCCTTTTTGGGTACCATGTCTATGAATAATATCATAAAATAATTTTACCCATTGAACAACCATAAAAAAATATTATTTTAAGAACCCCCATTGAAACATATGATATCATCTCATTATTACATATTCAGCAGTATCTATAAATATAGAAGTCAACCTATCTCCAATATGATCATATAATATTACAAACAATATTTAAAGAGGTTCTTCATTGATTCTAACCATTCATTGTTGTTACACTTCCTTCCAAATATCATGGTTTATCCACCCCTATTCATGTCAATTATACATGCTCAACTACCTCAACTAATCTTTCATGTGAAAAATGAATGATCTCTATATATTGTATTTTAAAGATTATTATTCTAATTTTGGAAACTAGACAGATACAATAAAGAATTCATTCAATGTGATTTTATAAGTGTTATGTTACATCACTCCGATTATACATAAATAATTGATTTCGACATCTTAAACATCCATTAAAACATTGATTCCATATTTATAATTTTATTTTCTTGTACATAAATATATATTTTGTACCATATTTTCTACCCTTGTGTTTATTTATGAACATTCCTCCTACATCATACAAGTGAAAGAAAATTTTGATGGTTCTCCCACAGACTTATGTCTGGATATCTATGGTTAGGGATGACATGTGTCCATATTGTTTATAAATGTGTGATTCTTGAGTGATATTTTTTGAAAAATCCAAAAAATAATAATAATATATATATCTCAATATATTACATGATATTCTAGGTGGAGTTTTTTTTTGTCAAAGTTATTCCTAAAAATATATCACTAAAAGACCATTCTATTAAATTTCAATACATTCTATAAGAAAAATTTCAAATTAATCCTTAAAATATTCCTCCTCATATACTTTAATAATGGTTTCCTGCAATGGATATGATCATACAATCCCTAAAAATAAAAAACATCATATATTATTAAGAAAATATCCACTATTATTGTGATCAATATACTTCAAAAATTACTCTAGTGAATTCCTCCATTGAAATAAAATACCTAGGAACTTTTTAATTTTGTCCATGTAAGATCAATATGATGTACCATGTACCTAGTTTATAGAACTACTCCATCTAGAATCGATATCTAACATTATGTCACACCATATTTATTCAATTATATTAATTCATGATATATAAAACTATAGTGATTCTATAATAAATATCTTCTATTTGAATAATATCATTAGAAAAACCTAGTAACCATGAACTGATGAACTCCTGCAAAAAAAATTGGACTGTTCTGGACACCATAACTCAATGATACCAAGGAAACCATATCAATTTATCCAATATAATTTTTAATGGTTTTGAGATATCCATATATCACAACAATTATATATTACCGTATGAAAAATAGTTATATTGAAAAAATAATTTCTCTAGATTCATAAATACAAACGTTTTCAATAAAATAACATTTCAATGATATAATTTAGGCTTCCAATGATATACATATTTAGAGATTATCTTTTTAAAGTTATATTACCCTGTATATTAGATTTGATATAAAAAACCATACCACTTGTAGATATAGAGTATTTATTGAATATCTTACCATATGAGAAAAAGCAATAATCTTTTTGATATGAAATTGTATTATAGTATATGTATCCTAATTTTTTACGTATTTATACCTAATAATGTTTTAAAAAATACATTTTACCCTGGGATTTTGGTCTCATAGATCAATGAAGTAGTCTTATAACCCAATAAATGGATATTGGGTTCATAATCACCTTTCTTTTCACATCCTTTTAGTGGATAACTATTTAATGTCATGTATATTTTATTCAAACATTTTATAAAAATATACAATAATCATATTAATATTTATAATATAATATTTCCTTAATTTTATAACGTATTATTACTCATTCATTAACAATATTTTATTAATAATTTTATTTCATGAGTTCAATTCCCGATTTTATCATACGTGTTTTATATTGATTGTTTAAGATCTCAAACATAGTATATTGTTTCAACATATAAATTATTATAGTAATATTATTAAAATAATTATATTATTTTATGCATCTTTTTGATAATTATTGACTTTAGATAATTCAAAATTAACTACAACGCTTCATTAAGAGAGTATGTCATAGGTACACATGAGTGATGTAATCAGTTCCTTAATTGGTGAAAGGGTGAGAAATTTTATGGTATATTATTTTTCCCTAATCTTTTAACATCCATATATATCAATTATTTTCATTTATTGTATCCTCTATTAAATTTTATGAAATTTTTTAATGAAAATTTAATTACATCCCTGAATTATGTGATGATATGATTCACATACGAAAAACATTAAAATTTAATCAAATTATGTAAATGATTGAAGTGAAATTATATATAGGTATCTTTTAGAATGAATAATATTTCCATAATATCATATATATATAATCATATTTGGTATTATTACCTTCATTTTTAATGTTTTATGAATATTGAATCACATCTCTTAATGAGGTGGTAGTCCACCGTACACACAACATTATAGTATTCCATAGGAAGAAGGAGTCTGGGATACTATAATTAAAAAATCATATATAGAATATGTAAAATTTTGTAATGTAAATATATCTAGTTGTTATAAGATGTTATTTAAAACACATAGTGTTGAATCGTGAGGTAGTAGTTCACTGAACACAGGATCCATAGTTTCATTTCCCATTTAAGAGACAATAAGAGGGTTGTATATCATTACCATAACCTAAAAACATCATAATATATGTAAGATAATAAGGATGTTATGTAACAATAGTTTAATAATAATTCATGAATTTGGTAGAATAGAGAATATAAAATTCTCAGTTACGAACTTTACCTATTCAATGGACAAAAATATTTAGGTTTTTTAGAAAAATCCATCATAAGTGGAATTTATGATTAAAAATATGCATATAATATAAGTGGATTGATTTTTTAATATTAATTTTATATTTCACGGAACATCAAAAGGGTTATCATTTTTTTATAGTAGATGAGATGTAGAATCCTTTTATAAGATTGAGATATGACACATTTAAAATTATCAAATAAAATAACACCACACTAGTTTTTATCAATATAAAGGGCTTAAAAATGAACCTTTTTCAATAATAATAATATATCTGTTCAAAATATGGCCATAAAATATAAATTATTTATTTATTGTTCTTTTAAAAAAAATTTGTTTATCTTCTGGAAAACCATTTGTTTCACAAACGAGGTCAACCATTTTTACAGTTTTCGGTATTCCATATTGTTAGAAAATATATTAAACTTATTAATTAATATAAGATATGATGATTAAAAATATGTAATATATTTTTCCAAATTCATCTAAATTTAGTATTGGAATTTAATATAAATTTAAACTCTTAGTCATGTCGATAAATTAATTATTTATAAAATGGGTTTTTATAGAAAATTTGAACTCATGTTAACTGTATTCCAAATATTCATATTTTGATTAAGTAACACTAATATTTATTGACATATAATCTATAAATATATGTCAAATTATTCCTTATTATTCTTAATTTTATTTATTTGAAATCAATATTTATTATACACATTAAAATAGTATTTAGGGAAAAACATGTTATAAAGACTAATAATAAGTTTCTACTAAAATGTAATATATATATTATTTAAGTTAAATTAATTGGGTTTTATTTAACTAAGTAATAACTATTTTTTTTAAATATAATTAAAATAACAATGAGACATAATTTAAGAATAATATATGAAAATTTAATTAAAAGTCAGCTTCTCACTATTCATTGAAATAAACATTCCATGAAAGCCCAAAATATCACAATTATTTAATACCTATAATAAGATCTAGAAAATAGTTTTTTTATTGAAATTTTTCTTCTATTTAGGGAAAAATAATTTTCAATTTTGTTTGTAAGTAGATACAAAACATCCTTTTATAAACATATTGTTTTCTCGAAAACCTATCTTTTCCCCTAGAATGGTTTATATTTTACTTCTAATCAATATGTAACCTTTGAATTTATTTTACCATTGTGTAATCCATATTATTTTCCTAATTTATTTATCTATATTTATACACTATTTTGTAATGAATATATCACTATAAAAACCTAATTATTCATAGATTATATTATTTTTATAATTATTAATATCAATTGGTGAGACATATTAGTGATTAAAATATTAAAAAAATTAAATCAAATTAAAAATATTTTTAAATAAAATATTTAAAATAAGGTTTTATGTAATAGATAATTTCATAATTTTATAATTTTAATTTAATAATATGTATATGAGTTATGAATTTATAATATCCAAATTTTTCTTTTGTGAAATTGTTTGATTGTACAAGAAATATTGATTTTTTAGGGAATATTATTAAATATCAACTTTTGTAAGATAATATTTTATTTTAAATAATGTTTTTAAATTTATTAATAGTATATTAATATGACTTTATGATACATAAGTATTATCAAATTTTTTAATCTAATTAATTAATTTTTATTTTACTTTTTATTTTCATTTAGATTAAGTTGGTATTTGGGCATAAATGTGTTTTTAAATGTTTTAAAATAAAAAAAGTTTCTATATTTTAAATAATTTAAATAATCCCCAAGGGGGAGTTATTAAATTAAATTTACTTAATTATTGTTATTAAATATTAATATAGTTTCATAGAATATTTATTATTAGTCAACAAGTCAATTTAAAATCATATTTTGCTAAATAATACTCTGCTTGAAACTCTATTTTTTGCAATATTGGTCGAAAAATATACTGTTGATGCCATAGGTCACTCAATATCTTCTCTTAGATCATGTTCAATTTCTTATATCCCAATTGAAATGGTTTGGAATACTAAAATGAAATTTTTTATGTGAGGTGTCAGTTGACAATAGTTGTCTAAGCATGTTATTCATCAAATATTTTTCGATTTTTATTCAATTAGAGGTGTTACTTAAAATGTTTTAGGTGTCATTCAAAGATTGATTTTTTTATTTATTTTGTGATTGAAATTCAAATTGTTAGGGGTTGATGGTCTAATGTGTTAACAACTCCCTTCTATGGAATAGTCTGCATATATCTCTATTATTGGTTTAGGGTCCATCACTGTGTTATGGTGCGGTATGGTGTAGAGGTTCGTGAGGATTATTTGATATTTTTTCGAGTGGTGATGGTCATCTAGTTTACTCGATCGGTATGTGATTCCACATTTTATTTTTGAATTTTATGTGGTCATAATTCAGCACTAAGTGTATTTTTTTGGAAGATGTCTCTTGGTTTTCATTGAATATTTCAAGTGATTTTTTTCTGATTATTTTTCATTTTATGCGGAAGTTTTCATCTGTAGGGGATCTTAATTCCATGGGGTGTTGATGTTTTTATAACCAGTGGATGGCGTTTTGTAGATGTAGGTTGGTCGATGATGATGGTGGATGTTCTGTTTTTTCATACGGAAGTACATCAATGGGGGTGCTAGAATGATATTCAAGGTACCTGTAGTTTCTTTAACTATGATCAAGGATAATCAACCTTTCATTACATTGCACACTTTTGATATTCAAATTTTGTCAATTGAAATTGTAACCTGTCATTTATATGTTTGGGGGATTCATGGTTTGTGGTGTGAAATTTTCAATGGAATTGAGGTGTTTAATATGAAATTATTTTCATTGAGATTTTCTTTAATAAGGTTTCTAAAGATGTATATGTCACTCTAAACCATAATGTGGTTTATTAAAAAATATGAAAAATAGATTTGATGTTTATTAAAATTGTGGGTTTTGATTCAAATTAAATTCTTCTATATATATGAAATAAATTTAGTAAAATAGATTATATATTTTTATTTATCTTAATGTATATTTTAAAATAAGGTAAACATTATTTTTTACCAATATGAATAGTGAAAACAGAAAAAACATTGGTTGAATATATTCCATTTCATATATATGACATATAAATAAAATTATAATGATATTAATGACATATTCATCATTATTAAATGATAATATATCATTTTTTCATATATTTTCAGTCATTGAGAAATGATGATGTTTTTCATGAATGTATGGACAACTACATTCATGATGTAATGAGACTACCTATCCATAAACACACATAGTTGATGATATATAAAGGTTTAATTAAATAAATAATATATTATATATAATATTATGATCTTTTTGTAAGGATAAAATATTCATTACCTCATTATCATAATGATATTTGATAAATGGAATGTCATTCATGTGTAAACATGACTTATCATATCCATGGTTTTAACAGACATCACTTCTCAAAACCACAATTCTTGATTCATAGTGAAATTATAATTTGTTTACAAAAAAATACAAATATTTCATCAATGTTATTAAATAGTTTTTTAAATAATTACCACTTTCACATTTTTGAAAAATAAACCGAATATGGTCCGAGAATCCAAGAAAAAATTATCTTATTAATTAGTTTTATATAAATATATAATAGGTGAAATAAAATTTATAATTAAAATGAAAATTTGTCCATACAATATAAATAATAAATATATGTTTATTATTTTCTGAGATAAATACACATGTGAAAATTCAGAATTTATTTAGTGAACATCATCTAAATTTACAATTGTTGAGGAATATTTTGATGTTTTTAACACAAATTATTTTATGAGGGGTATATGTTGTCGATTTGACATGTTATATTCATAATTTATCTATTATATTTATATTTAGTTTTTTTAATTTCATTCTTTAATGGAGAATATTATTCAAATAATACCTTAGTGATAAGTTGTAATTATTAAAATAAACTATTTTTTATATTTATTTCCAAATAACTAAATTCCCTGACTATGTTTTTTAAATTATTTTATAATTTATTTATGAAAATAAATGATTTATAATTTTCATTTTAGGTCCATTTTTCTAATATTTCTAAATTTTTTTAGAAGGAATATTTTTTAATAGAACATTTTTAGAAATGAGGATACAAATATTTTACACTTAATTTACATGCTAGAAACAATGTCTTCCACCACCATGTCCATAATTATATTTCTGGATTACATGGAATTCTTTCCTTTTTCCTCAAATGATAAAAAATATTTTCATTTGATTGGGTATTTTTGTATTGAAAATGGGGTTTTAAATAGATATTTTACATTATTTATCAGGATTTAATTTTCATATAATATTAAATAAATTTTTCGAAATATTAATGATAATAATCTGAATTCATAAAATATTTTATTCATAACGTTGTTATTACACACAATATATGATGGGAATGGCTAGACATCACTATGTGATCCCATTATATATTATATGATATGGGTACTAAGATAAAATAGTGTAACCCTAATATAGCTTATCTGAGGGGTGCACCCATATAGTGCTTCAATGCATTGGTTAATGATTATATTCTCCATAGAATAATATTGGATAGTGGACATATCATTATTAATTTTTAAGGGTTTTACATGGATTTGTAAGGGATCTAGGAGATGATGTTTAAAGATACTTACAAGAAATATCTAATCTTATTAATGATTTTGCAAAGAGATCTTTATTCTTCTACATTAATATAAATGATATTTTAAAATTATTGATAACTATTTCTATGTGTATTTTTTAAAATAAAATTATTTTCAGGGTTTCTATTGTTTTTCATTCGACTAATAGTTTTTCCTTATTTTTTATTATTGATATTTTTATCCTCATACTAATGTTTTTATATATGTTTTATAGTATATAATGACCGGTAAGGGAAAGGAAGAAGTAATGATTAATGTTATGATGATTTTCAATGAATAAAAATTAATATTTATTTTGTAAATTTTATATTATGAATAAAATGAATACTTTTTAGAAGTTTTCACTTTTTATTATATGGCTTTGTTAAATATTTGTTCTTACCAAATTTTCTATCCCACTAAACCTAAAAATATCATAAAATTTATGATACTGTATTCATGGCATAAAACAAATCACTAATTAATTTTTATGTATAATTACTTATAGATATATTGGTAATGTTACATTAATAATATTTTAATAGTGTATCACTTTTCTTTTAATCTTAGTGTCATATTCATTATATTATATCAAATAGATTGAATTATTTTATAGATAAATATTTTATAAATCATAGTGGGGTTATAGACTACCCCCTTAAGTTAATGGCTTCCTAAAAATTTGATCTTATTCTCAATAATCAATGGTTAGTCATCTAAAAATTCCATTATAGGAAACTAACATTATAAAAGGGTTTAATAAAACATTATCTTAATTAAATGGAATGAGAAATAAAAAGTATATAAAATAACTATGTTTAAATATAATTGAACATTGGTTCTGTTTAAAATAATGGATTTTAAAAGATGAACCATTTAAGATATAACATTATATCCTTTTATAAAGAGAGAATAAACCATCAGTGTGTAAAATGAATATAAATTTTATACCAAATCATTTCTGAAATGTTGAGGGATAATCATTCCAGATAGATCAATGAAATCTGGATATATAATTAAATTTCATGTATAATTTCATCAATTAATTATTTCAAAAATGTATGAACATATTTTCGATAAATGATAATAAAAGATGTATTTTTCTTGGTTGAATTACTAAAATAAACATCAATTTGATCACATAATTCTAAAAATAATAACACAGTATTCCACTTTCATATACTAATACAAAAATGGTTATGAAAGTTATTATAATTCCAAAAATGTATATATTATCATTAAAATTCATCAATAAAAGATATATAATATAGATCTATCATTAAATACGTATCCCTATAACCCAAATAACATCAATATCATCAACATGAATTAATGTTTTAACCTTAATGTTTGTCTTATACCCTTTAATATACATCTAAAAAATAAAATAGAATTAAACCCATAATAATACACTAATATTCACCTAACAGTTATATATATATATATCAATAAAAAAATAAATATACCAAACAATTAGTAATTAGATCAAAATTATAAAAATTGAAATTGAAATACTCCTATAATATGTTTCCAAAACTAAATATAATATTTATCATAAATAACATTTGTGATAAAAAAAATTCATACTAACCAATACCTCACAGAGTCTATGGGTATATGATTCAAACCTATTTCATTTCAATCATGGGTTCAAGCTTTGAGGTCATTCTGTATATGATATGTTGTAACCTATAATACAGTTTCTACATTTAAAAATCATAAAATTACTATAATATTCCCAAAAATATGACAAATATTCTAAAAATAACATTTTTACTCAAATCAAATTGTAAGCATTTAGGTTTACTATATATCAGGTTTTTACACAAAATCATATTACTAAAATTGAATATTATTACCTTAAAATATTTTATAAGATAAATCATAATGGTTACCAAAACCATTAATCTTATTTTTATAAAATATAATATATTCATTGTAATTTTTTTAATAAAATACTTAATAAACCAAGGGGTAATACTACAACAAAAATATATCAATATACTCTTAACCATCATAGCCTTTGATAACATAAAATCTAAAATTTATTATTTATTCCTTTAAACATATTATCATTCTTAGAATTATCATCCCCAAAACAGTACGTGTAATCTAGATTATCCATGATTATCATTAGTTTCATTCCTTCATTATCGTTCACAAATTGTATTTTCATTTTCATAATAAATTCTTGCTAGTGTCAAACCAGTTGTGAAAAAAGGATAATTTTTATGGATTAGGGTTCAATCGAGTCTATATTATTATCCAAATTTTTATTCATTACCCCTAGGTAAAGTTATTCAATAGCAACATCTAGTTGTATTATGTAGAGATTGATGTATTCTCTTAGAAACCAAACGATCCATGATTCACCAAAACTCTGATATATTTTCCTACACATGGATAAATCCTAATAATTTACTTGTACTTATCCCTAGGGTGGTCACCATAGATTTTTTATCATGGTTACAAATTGAAAACTAATAATTTTTTCCAATAAAAACTATATAAACCCAGCCCTTTTTAGAATACTATTATATGATTTTTAAACATTAATATCTATTGAAAAATCACAAAAATCATAATGTACAAGTGTATTTTGAGGAATAGTTTATTAATAAATAATAGTAAACTCATACATTGAATTATGATTTTATTCTCCACATTGATCACCTAAATTTATTTAATATTCTAATATGCATGGGAAAACCTAGAGATTACATGAAAAGAATGGGTCATATAGAAATCTAAGAAAGGGAATGAATATGATAATAAATACTAATTTATGAGCCAGAGGTGTAATATGATATAAAAAATATGATGGAACATGAGTAATCGCATGGGATCATATCATAATTAAATGACTTTCATAAGATCATTTTATCATAGGATATTTTGCAGTAACCTAAATCCTGGCATAAGATTAAAGAAATTCTAACTACCAAGATAACATTACATAGTGGATAGAGTCCCACAATGGATTAGTTTCACTACTTAAAACAGTAACCAACATAGTAAATATTTTATAATTCTGCTCCCATCCATCATATTAATTTCATGTACATGCATGTGCATTCTATATAAGGATATCAATTATAATGTATAAACAATATAATTATACATAAAAAGAATTTGGTTACATAATATTTTCTCGTAGCATTGTATAATGAAAATTTTATAATGAATTTAACTGAGATATGAACATTATAAATGTATTTCCTAACCATAATAAGAGATATATATGTCAGTATATATTTTATAAACATATATAAAAACATTAATTCCCATACTATAATGGAATAGTTATTTCTGTTGAGGAATATAATTGCTATAAAAATAATAAAATCATTGTTATGGGAAAGTAAAACTTCCACTATAAAAATTAGTTCTAGAAAACATAATTTCAAAAATTATTGACAAAATATTGTTCTTTTTTTTAAAAAAAAGGAATATTATAAAGGATTCATGAAATAAAATAATGGTCACGACTGTGTAAAATAATGTTCATGTCATACATGGTAAATTAAATATTTCATTCACATTTATAGTAATATTTGAAAAGATTAATGTTCATAAACATGAAAAAATATTTAATTTTAAAACATTATAAAATTTTCAAATGTGTAAATAATGTAATTCTAACAATTAAATGAGAATTATAAAACATATTTGAAAATATGGATATGGAAAAGGGATTTTGAGCAGAGAGAGATATGGGGTAAATTCTAGTTTTTTTGAATCATGTTATCTAAAAATAAGGGGAAATAGTAATATTACAATAATGGATCAAGAATAATTAGTGGAGAATAAAATGGAATGACATTCTGCATAATTTTTTTAAAATAAATCACAATGGAAGTTCAATCATAGACATTCCTCATTAAACTAAGATTGAATCATAAACCATTTCTACTTCAGTAACTTTTGAATCATAACCTCCCATGAAATATTTATATAATTTTTAAATTAAAATTTAATATATAAAGATGGATTGATGTTATTGTATATAAATGGGTATTACATATTACATTTATAATATATTAGGTGCGTAATGGATCATGTGTCTCAATGAAGGATTCATTAATTGAAAACCCTTATAAAGATCATATCACTAATGTGAGAGTAAAAAAATGAAGTTATTATTTTTAAATAATAGAAACAAAAAAATAAAATTAATTTTAAGATACATAAAAACTAAATCAGTGGACATTTCATATATATTATTTGATCAATATAGGCCATATATCCCAATGAATATATATTGTTGTAAGAAACCCCGTGAATCAAGTTTTACATTGGTGGATAGATAATTGATATCATGTATAGTTGTTTTACCCATGTTATAAATTTTTAATATAATCATATTAATATTTATAATATAATATATGATCTATTTTATAACATCTAGTCACATGTTTTTCAACAATATTTCATTATCAATATTATTTAGGTGTGTATATTTCATTGATTTATCATATAGTTTTTATCATGAATGTTCCAAATATAATACATAGTATATAGTTACATCATATATTGAATTATATAATATTAAAATAACAATTATTTACTACATGCATATTTAAAAATAATTTTTTAACTTTTATCATGGATATTGAATCACATCACATTCTACAGATGATAGGTCGTGTGTAGGCATGAGTGACGTTATTATTTCATTAATGGGTCAAAGGATAAAGGAAATTCACTTTATATTAATTTTAAATAATAATTTTCACATATTCAACATGAAATATATTCATTATATTTATCCTTTAATTCCTTATATGTATTGGATATATGAAAAAGAATAACATCGCATCAGAAGGTTATAGTCTTCCGTACACACGAATGCCACTGTTATATATTAAAATAATAGAAATCTATGAAATTATATGATAAATTTAATTTTAGTAATTATTAATATTTCATTCATACCATATATAAACATAATTTTATATGTTATTTCCTTCCATATAAAAAATAATTGAAAAAAAATTACATCACTTCATGAGGTTGTAGAATGTCTTATTCATGAGTAGTGTTATCATAATACGAAATGAATATAATGTTAAAAGGATCATGTATTTGTATTATTTAAAAAGTATAATTATATCATAAATTTAATAAATAATCATTTGATACATCGTTATATCATCTTAGGAGGAAAGGTTTCTGAAAAATAATTAGTTCGTTTAGTGAGGAGTTATTCCACAGTCTTCATGATCAACAATATAATTTTTGATTAAAAGGATGAGGAGAAGTTTGTAGGTAATTTGATTAAGATAATATAATTTCTAATTAATTAAAAATAATAGGATATCAAATTGTAATTGTTTAAATAAAATTGAATGGTTTAAGTAAGAAATGTAATAAAATGCTCGTTTAATTATGGTACCTCTTTTTGAGACAAATTCTTTTATTTTTCACCAATAAAAATTCTAGTATAGATTTATGAAAATTTGAAATATTATATGAGGATTATTGGGAATTTGGGAAGTTATTTATTATTAATTACCTTAAAAATTGGTTTTTAATGAGTGTATTGGAGAACAGTGGGGGTAATCTTTTATTAGTGGGGGAACAACCACATTTGGAATTTTTAAAATGAATGAATGCCAACAAAGTTTCTATCATTCAGTAAGTCTAAATAATGGATCATTTTATAATCATACGTGTTATAATTTCATTATATGTCCATAAAATATTAAATATTATTTTTTTAGTCATATTTAAATATACTGTTTTTAGACTAACCCCTAGTAAACTGATTTTTACCTTAAATGTGGTAAATAATTTTTTCTATTTTCACTATTCATTTTTGTAAAAAATATTTTCACATTATTGGATAATATACATTATCATCATTAACAAAATGGAATATTTTATTTCCATATTCATCCAACTAAAGAGGTATAATTTAATTAAAATTTTAACCCATAGTCAAGTCGAAAAAATAATTTTTTATGAAATTATTGTCTGAAAGAAAATATGTTATTATATGAACTAAATGAAATGTAATAAAAAATAAATGAATTTAAATTAATATTTATTGATATATAATCTATTAATTTAATTTATATAACTACTTATTCAGGTTTTTAAATGTTATTCATAATTAGTAAACATTATACACTTTAAACATGTTTTTATATAGAAAATATTATTAAGGGCGTAAAAATATGCTTAAACTGAAATACATTATAAATATGACATAAATTTAATTAAATATATTTAATATAACTAATGAAAAAATATTTTAACTTATTATCAATTTTTATATTAATTTTAATATATTTATTAGAACGAATTATTTAAAAAAATGAATTTTCCATATTTACTGAAAATGATTTCTTTTTGGAAAAATAATTTCACAATATCATAATAAAAAATTGATTATTTGAAAAATTAATTTATTTTTTATGTATTTTATAAAGGTGATAAAAAATTCTTTAATTTTTGTTCCCTTAGTGTGACTAAATTACCTTTTCGAAAAATATTTTTTTTATAAAACATTTTTTTTCTTTCTAATAGTTATTAATTTTTTTAAAATCAACAGATAGCATTTGAATTTATTTTATACATGTTTAAACAACATAATAGTTATAATTTATATTATCATATTCATGAATTCCTATATAATGGCTATGATATAATGGGAATTTAAAAATAATATGATTGTAATAACGTTTCCTGTTTTTTTAAACCCATCATTGCATGCATTATAAGCTATCAAATAGAATGAATATATTTAATTATAAATATATTCTAAATTATTATAGATTTACAAAATAACTTCTCTATCTGGGAATTGAATTCACATTCTAGTTGGATAAGGCCATATCACACTCTTTAAATCCATTTCTATTCTGGATGAAATCATAACTATCTTCATAGTCTTAAGGGAACCTCCAATCAGTGAGTCTAGAAAATTGTCATACTCCAATTCTCATACATTGAGTGATGAAAAACCAAAGATCTAAAAATGACTCAACTTTTGTGATTAACAATATTTAGGAAAATCTATACCCCCTATCACTAATGAGATTCGATGAACCATAAGATATTAATCCTATAGAACATAATTTTTTTGTTTAAGAGGTCATTTTGTATTGTAAATTTTCTTCCATAAAATGTGTAACCAAGTCTACAGTTTTATTTAATACACTTTTTCTTCATCATAATATATCTATTATTTTTTTATTAACAACCAATATTTATTTCATGCCCCATTTCACTTTTCAATACAATCCTAATAATCCCCTTATGGTATCTATTCATTGTTTCTCATTCCTCAAACCAAATATAATTCGAATGACTAAAAAATAATGAAATATTTAGACACACCATGAGTAATAATACTTATTTTATATTGTATCCAATAATATAACCATTGAATAATCAATCCATAAATTACCAATTATAAAATCATCATAAACAATGATCTCCCTCAAAATTTAAAAAGTGAAATATATCATGACATTATCCAAATGTTTTATTAGTCTTCTAAAAAAGATCATTATTCAAAATCAAAACTGAAAACCTCACCAATAAAAAACATCATTAATATATTTCTAAAAACCTATAATATATAGTACAACTACTATCTTACCAGTGAAATTCTTCTAGAAATTTAGTTTACCAAAGGAATTGAAGTATTAAGATATATTACAGCAATTATTAACATTACTTTATACTGGTTCTTTTAAAATTCTAAAAAACACCACTATCAATTTTCAATATCCAATAGTTGATGAAAAATGATCTATTTAAATGAACCAATAGATACAATCAAATTGTTTCATTCAAATTCATGTGTATAAAACCACACAATTAATATTTATTCTCTAGAACACTAACTAACATTATTAATGTATCAGTGTACCGAAATAAGAATAAAACCAAAACCATAATACATCATGAAATTAGATGATTATATCAATAAAATGATCAACTGTAATTATTATATATAAACAGAAATATATTTTTTTGGAAGAAAAAAAATAATTATTCAAATAAACAGAGAACAGAAGTGTATATATGGTTTAAAAAAGGCCATACTCCACAATGGCTTGTGAAAATACCATTAATTAAGGTGGAAATTGAGATAAAAGGTAACCCTCCATCAAAACACTACACCCAACCAATGTTATAAAAGGTATTTTATAAAAAAACCATTTATAAAAAACTCAAAGAAATTCCTTTCATGATGAACACCGATATTTTTTCTAAATCCTCGATGAGAAGAAACATTATCCCATAATCCTTTTGAATTCATATTCCTCAATTATATATCCTTCATGTTTAGTCCACCACTATAAAATAATGTTTCAATCACTATTTATTGATGTGGGATGTAGTTATTAGTTAGTTATCCTAGTTACACAACCTTACAAACTCCTTGACCATTGAACCATATGTTTTTTTAGTAGAGTGAGTGCTACCCAGGACGATTATCCTACCAGATATTGAATGTATTTATAAAATATCTTGAGATTCAATGATTACCTCTCTTGTTTATGAAATACACAAATTACATAATAATATTTTCTGATTTATAACCATCATGTACAATTATATTATTATCATTGAAAATATATTTATCTACATTTCTGGTCTTCTAAATGTAAGAAAAAAACCATATTCCTTTTATCTATGTCATCACACTTTAATATTCATCAATTAGAAATTATATTCCCAAAATTTAATTTTTTCCATTTTTATTTTTTTACTAAACAATTTTTTCTCTCAATATAAATTTATTTTATCTAGCATAATATGTTCGATTAAATTATTTTCCAAAAAAATTAATATACAATACTTTCCATGATAATTTATATTTCACTTAGTATACATGTGATACACAAATCACATTAAATTCATTAATAGCACAAATGTCACCCCATTATAAATAAAAAAAATTATAAAATATATAAAAATTCATTCATACTTGAGTTAAATTTCAATACATGTGAATAAAATACTACTCAAATGATAGAAATAATATTCATTTAAGATATAGAAAATTTTTATTTGATTGATCTATCATATACCAACTCTGGATAGCACAAGAAAACCATACTTAAGAAAAAACATTATATAATCCATGGGTGATCATAATAACCATATCTTAATGGAGAGATTCATTATCATCATGATATAATCATTGAATGTGACTTTAATATGTAAAAAAATATGAAACATGTGCTTCAACAAAGAAGACCATCATTGAAAACCAATATATCTGTTTTCCATGCATAGAAATTTAATCATAACAACAAAACAAAGTACCTAGAAAATATAAATTAAACATAATTTAAAAAATTAATGTAATAGTAACATGATATAAGTATAACGAGGCATATATATCTGATAAAACATTTTTGAAAATGAGTAACCAAAATACCCATGATCATATTTTTACTACCAAGGTCACTAGCCATTCAAATAACAAAATTTTTTCATGTGATAATATGAACCTTATCATGAACAAACAAAATATCATTGTTCTAACAATAATTTTTGTAATAATTATGTTGTGAGAATGAAAAACATAGTTGGTAGTAACTATAGAGTCAATCTATTCCCATTCACAAAATAGACCACACACGCTTGTTTGAAAATAAAATTAGAAAATTCATTTTAAAAAATATTATGTAAATAAAATTGAACCTTCTTTATTTCCAAATCCTGAAAAAAAATTCCAAATATAATATATTATTTAATTACATAAACTATTCATGTTAAAAACACATTTAGAAATCCATTTATATTTGTATAGAAATCATTCAACACTTACTGAATTAATTAAACATGATTTCAAAACGACAACTTAAAACATAACTAAACAATTATTATAAAATAGGGAGTATAGTATGAGTGTGAAACCTAAGGAAAATTCTTAAAACCATAAAATGGTTATGTATAAAAAGGACATAAAATCATAGATGGAAAATGCAGAAATACACATAGTTTTGGGAAATTCTTAGACATCGTTTGAAGAGATTATAAATAATTAGTTCTGAAAAATCTTCCAGACTATTGATGAATCACCATCTAAATGACCATATGATTTCTATCATCGATCCATAGAGTTGTAACATCCCCCATGTCTGATGTACATCTATCCCTATTTAGTCTCTAGTCTATCTCCTTAGGATGAGATAAAAACATATCATTGTAAAACCCTGAGATTTTAAAAGAATAAAATTATATTCACTGTCATATAGTAGAGAAAAAATTATTTTATATTTTGATACAAAATAGAACAAGTTTAGCTTATGGTAAGGACAACCATTAGTATCGTCAAAAAATTGTGTTACAAGCAAAAAAAAGTTTTACCGAACAACAATATGATATAAATATTAATATTTAAAATTAAAATTTTCTCTTAAAAAATAAATTGAATGTTAAAAATGGGATTAAAATATAATGAAAATATATGTTGGAATTAAATTCTTACAAATTAATTATAAATCAATATGATAACCAATTGAATATAAAGGAAATGTTTTTATAAAAATGTATTCTTAGATGCGGAAGGTGTTTTATCATAACAAATTATATTAATTACTATTAGCGAATGATCTTAATGAAATATATATATTTTATATACATTAAAATGTTTCTACAGTCATTAAATATATTTTTTTAGTCATAATTGTTTAACAAATACAATTTTACGCATAATAAGTTGTGTTTTACTAATGATAATTTTTCCAACTTATACTGCAACATTTGTTTTAAAAATAATTTTTTAATTTTTTAAATTTTTTAAATTAAAAAATTATTTCATGAAAAAATATATTCAAAATTAAAGTAGTGTTAATTTTTTTGATGTCTCAATTCGTGATCAATATTTAATAATACAGAATTTTAAATGAAAATTATGTTTTTCATATATATAATTTAAAATGATAAATTAAATTTCATATTTCGATTAAACTAAAATTAGATAAATTATACATTTATTAATCAAATTTCTATTATTTTAATTAGTTTCATATTAATCATGTATATATATAATTTTATACTCTTGAATAATTTAGCTTTAAAATACCTCATTCATGTTATGTCTGTGAGATTATTTTAAAAAGCGATGTTTCCATTTTTTAGAGTTGAATTTGGAAAAAAGGATTCATTATTTGGAATTAGATTAATTTATATTTTCTAGAATGTATGAAATTATTTTTAAATAATGTGATTGGTGAAAATAATTAAAAATAATTACAATGATTATGATCATTTGATTATAGTTAGTGGTTAAACATACAATATAAGGTGTAGATATTACCAAAACTTATCCAAGGGCCATTTTTGGACATATTTTGACCCTTATGACATTTGGATCAAAATATAAGAATTTATTGAAAACATATCTATGAATTTAATCATATAAAAAATTAAAAAAAATGCATGTAATATTCATTCGTTTAATTAGAATAAATCATAGGGAATAGGGAAAAATTACATATAGTCAGTTATATATGATATTTTGAATTATAAATGAATTTTTGTTTCAAAATAATAAATATTTTTTTTGAGGTTTTATAGTTACACTAAATTCATATGAAACAAAAATATAAGGATTATTTAATTAAGTATTAAATAAAAAGTTGATACTGAAAACATTAAAAGTGATGTAAATTGATAAAATTATTATGCCATATTATATATATATATATATAAGTTTGAATATAACATAATCTAATTCAATTATTTTATTATTATTTATAATTCAATTTAAATTAATATTGTCATAATTGACATTAATGATATTTCATTATAAATGATATTTTATTCTATAATTTACAGTTAAAAAATCACATCTTTTCAAAAGTTATTTTTAAATGATAATAAAAATAAAATTTGAACAATAAATAACCATTTAATACATCATAATAGACATATTGACAACTGAATTGTAAAACCTTTTTTTTTGACATGGTAAGGCGTAATAGAGTTATTGTTCACATTACATGCATTTATGTTAAAATTAAATATCCAAACACAATGGATTTATTAACATATAATTTTGTTTTAGTATATAATATCATTGGTTATATATTTTATAATAATTTAATCTTTTTTTAATAAAAATATTAAAACAATATATGCTATAAAAATAATTACAACAACTAAAACCCATAATGAAAAAAATAAGGTAAGTGAGGAGTTTTTTACAAAATATATCTATTTTATTTGGTAGAGTTTCATATATGAAGAAATAATAAAAAGGTAATGATTATTCAATTTTAATGACTCATTAGGTACGGGAGACATCTAAATAGTAAATACATTTGAGTATTTAAAAAAATGATCTTTCTCATCAATTGCAATAATCCCCTCATTGTCCCATCTTCATCACACAAATCAATCCTTTTGGATCCTCAAAAACAATCTTGAATCACATCCTAAATTATCTCCCTAATCATAGCATCCTTAGATTTGATATAAATAAAACCTTTTAAGTGTTTCTTTCAAACCTAATGTGGATACCTAAAGAAAAGGTAATGTTCATTTAAATGATTATTTATATAATATCATTCTACAACTACATAAATTAATAATATATCTTGATTATATAAAATACTTAGTATATAACATATAGTTATATTTTATTTATCTTAATGGTACTAACTACAACCACAATCACTTCCATTAATTGGGTTATGAAATCATCGTTCATGTGGATGGCAGACTACCGCATTGTGAACTGATGTCATTTATTTTTCTATTACTACGTTAAAAGTATATGAATAATAATTCAAATCTGTACATATATGATATATATTATTTTGATTATTTAATTATGATTTTTGGTTATTATTAACCAGGTTTTTCATGTTTCCATTTTTTGGGAATACTATAATGACGTTCGAGGGTATGGAGGACTACAACATCATGAAGTGATATCATTATTTCAATAATTACATGAAATAGATTAAGGAAGATCTTAACAATGACATTTCATATTAATGAAATAAATATTTTACTCTAATGATAATACATATATAAATAATATACTTTCCATTAATTAAAGATTATATTAAAATATAAACAATGTTCATGCATACGTACAACCATCTATATCTACAAACTCTGTATTTCACTTCATGTCATAAATTTCATGAATTATTAAAAATAAATAATAAAATGATTTTATCATATTTACATCATGGTTTAATTTAATTTTATTTTTAAATAATTATTTATGTAATAGTACAAAAAGTTAAAGGAAAAATGTATATGAAAAAAACTTTTTATTATATGAAACATAACCCTAACATGTAATTGTTTCTAAATGAGTAATAAAAGATTATAAAAATAATATATTATTTTTTAAAAAATAATTGGGTTCCTTAATAAGTAAATATCCTATCTAAAACTACTACAATGGTGGTTAAATCACATTCTACCAAAGGATATTAGTGGGTATGGTTTTTCCCTCCTTACATTAATTTCTTTGAGATATATTCCATCTTTACCCATTTTTTTATATTTTCCAAATACATACCATGTATGTATTATATGGTTATTATAAATAAATTTATTGGGATTAAAATATATATGTATGGATTTCCCTTTCTTAGGGAGTCTGGTTTCAAATTTAATAATGTTATAATGGATTTTGTATAAATTTTCAGTCCTTTAGATGTATGTTATTTAATACAGTAAAAATAATTTATGAGATATATATTATGATAATTACTATTTTTAATGAAATTAATCTCTTTATTTTATTAATATTCTATATGATATTCATTCATGGGGATATTGATTCAATGTTACAAATTTCGTAAGATTATTTTATAACACAGTTATAGTTTATCTGGATTTTGTATTATTAAGTCTATGATGTTGAAATATTATAATTCTCATGAATTATCTTATACCTTGATTATTAATTAAATTTTAAATTAATTTTAAAATAAATTCAATGATTTGGTACTTAAAAAGTTTTTGAATATGTTTTTATGAAAATAAGACTTCATTTCTCTCCTCAGATGGAAATATGTGATCTTTCAAATAAATGTATGGTAAAAATGTTTTGAAAATTGATTATAAAATTTATTTTAAGATAATATTCAATGCAATGTATTTTTAAAAATGTTTTATTTTAAATAAAATCATTAAATTAATTTCAATGTAACCATAATGATTTTATTTTTTATTATAATGAACATTTTTTTTAAAAAAAATTTGTAATATAAAAATTTATTTTAAAAATGAAATTTTTATTTCCCAAATAATTATTTCAAATATATTTAAATTTAATTTCCCTTCAAAAATGATAAAAAAAAAATTTTTACTTATCCACCACATGGGATGTATTTTTTTGATACCATCCTCATTTTTTCTATAGATGGAATAATAGTTTTTCAAATATATTATAATAAAGTCATTTCATTATCATGGATGAATAATTTTTTAAAATATAATGTTTTTAAACTCATTTATCTTCAATTGGTTAACCATTTAATGAATACATTTTTATGAAAAATATTTTCTGCATAGGTTAATCATTTTTCAATGATATTTTATCAAACCCATTTTTTCCACATGTTATCAATGTTTTTGATATATTTTTTATGTGACCCACTTTCCATCTATGGGGTTGTCATGTTGTGAAATGAATAATGGTTATTCAAGGAGTTATGATGTAATTAATTCTCTATGTTCCATATTAGTTATTTGATTCATGTAAATTATATATTATTGGTGTGTCCACATAGTGTTGGGTGAGCTCATTATAAATTAAATTATGGGTGTACCTTGATAGTTCTTCAATTCATTGGGTAATGATTAATTATCCAAATAATGATTTTGGATTTCTTCCATATGGTTTTCCAACTAAAAGTGTTCTTTAATATTTATTGAAGGGTTCTATGAGATGAGAATACACGATTCCGAATATTATTTATCTATTCATTATATACGTTTAAAATGTTTCAATTGATTAATATTGATATCACATGGCACATGATTAGTTATTATTATGAATTTTTTCCTTTGTTAATTTTTAATTTCATATTTTCATTATTAATTTTTCATGTATTTATGAGTGTTAATCATCATAATTTATACTCATGAAAACTGATTTTTTCTTGTATCCCTGATTCACTTGTTATGATCACTATAGATATTTATTTTATAATAATTATATATTTCCATACTATAAATTTGAGCTCATACTTCTTGATTTTCCATTCCCATAGTTTTAATTGATTTTTGTAAAATGAGTTATGCCAAGAAGGTATTTCCTATCGATTGTTAGGATGTGTTAGTGTGAAACTAAAATCTATGTTCAGTGTGAGAATTTTTTATTTATGAAAATGTAAATTATTTTATTAGGTGATTTTTCTAATATCTAAAGCTATAAACCCAAATTTTCTTAGAGGCTTTAGGTGATAAAAATTGTCATTTTTTATGTTTCATGGATTATATGGAGCATTGGGGCCAAAATTATTATATTCAAATCTAAAAATATAATTTTTTCAATTTTTTTATAGGAATTGGGAGTCTGTGTCCTATACTATTATAGTTTCTATAAAAGGTTGGTTTAAAAAACATTGTAGATGAAGTTTCTATCATCTCAAGTTATCTTATGAGATATGTATACTATCATCTGTTTATAACATTAAGGATGATCATATATTCAATGTCCGGGCTACCACATTATGATTTTAAGTGACGAGGTCATAATGTGAGTGATAAATTCTTTGTAGACATTTAATTTTTATGGAATCAATGTAACCCCTACTATGAAAATGTAATGTTATTTATAATTTATTTATTTATTTTATGATTACATAATCGTAATGAGAACCCAAAGGCCAAGTGACAACACGTCTAATTTGGAGAGATTGTGGGGTCTGAACACACAATCGTAGTGTGATAATGGTTTATCTCATACTAGTATCCAACATGATTTCATGGTCATTACTAAATGTTTACATTTAAATATTAGTTTTATTTTATAATTATATTTAATTTTATTCAACTAATTATGAAGGAGATATCTTGAAATAATATATAGTAAAATCCATATAATCCTTGGGTTTGGAACATAGTTATGAAATATTTGATGAACTTTAAGGATAATAATTTATTGAATAATTAAGTGTTAACTTTGGGTATTACTAGTGAATTTCAAATATTAGTGTACCGTTTAATGGTTTTTTCATTTCAGGAATTATATTACCATGAGTTGTTTGTTTTGGGGTTTGTTAATGTCTAAACAAAGGGGGATAACATGGAATCCAATTTAGGTTATGTGGTTATTAATGTGGTATTTATATTCCTCAAGAGTAATAAAATTCATGTTGAATTCACATAATTTGGTGAAAGGGAATTTTTTTTTGTAAATTGACCAATAGTTGAAATTTTACCTATCAGGTAAGTGTATTTCCATATTCTCTTTTTCTAAAAGTTATGATAACTCTCAATCTATCAGAAATGAATCGTGAAAAAAATATTATCCAATTTTGTACAATTATATTGCCCCAATGAAATATTTGATTATATATGAATTATGGTTTTTAGTCCCTTTCCATTCCATTGATCATTTATATTATTCTAATCAACGACCTCAGTCACTCTCTATAATTATTATCACTTTTTCATTCATTCACACCAATTTTATTCAACTTGGAAACCTAGTCATGTGTTATTAAATATTAACATTTTATATCATTCTATCAATTAATATGAATATATCATATTAGCAATTTTTATGCGGTGATTTTACAACAAAAGTATTCCCAAGCTTCTATCCTTTGACAACTGAGGTATATTTCAAATTGTGAAGATATAATTTGTTTAAGGGTGAGGATTTAACACCCTAATAGTTTAAAATATGAAAATTATTTTGTATAGATTGAATGACATAAATCACTATGTGTCTGTAGTTTTACATGAAATAATAATTTTGAATTACGATAAACATAATAATGGTTTTCATCAATATCTTATGTTGCACACAAGACCTAGTTTTATTGAACAACTATAATCTTTTAATAATATTATTTAAAATTAATATTATCCCTTAACCATTAAATTGGATTTTACAAATTAGATTTTAATAATAATGAAAATTTGTGGTTGAATTAATTTGGTTCAAATTATGTGTAAATGAATACGAAAACCAATTTAATATAGAGGAAATGTTTTTATAAAAAACTATTTCTATACGACGAAGGAGTTTTGTCCAAATAAATTAAGTAATTAGTCTTAGTAAATTATACTAATTTAATTTATGTATTATACATTCATTCTCTCTTTACATTCATATAATTGATTTAATAAAAATAATATTAAAATAAATTCAATTTTATGCATAAAGTGTTATATTTTTCTAACGGCATATTGTATCCTTTTAATGGAAAACATGTCTAAAAACAAAATTTTGGATATTTTAAAAAAAATATTAAAAATGAAATTTATTTTTTAAAATATAAATTTAAATACTATATTATGGTAAAATTGGTTATTTTGATGAGAACATTTAATTTCTTGATGAGTAGTGAAAAGTATGAATTCTTATTGAATATTGACTTTTCATCAAAATGATTTATAATGTAAATATATATTTTAAAATTTTATTAATGTTAAAATAGACAAATTATTGAACTATTTATATTATTATTGTTACAAGAATAATTTTTTTTATTTCTTTATTAAATCATTTCAATCTTTTGATAATTTTCACATTTAAAACCCACTTTCTCATCACAAATGCGTGATAAATTTTATATTAAATTTTGAAATTTCAGTGAATTTAATTTACATAAATGGGTTATATATTTTTAATCAATATAATTTCTAATTTCTATTTAATATTTAATTCAATTTAAATGAAAACTTTCAAAATTGGTTGTAAGTGGTTTTATTAAAAGTATTATTCAATTAAATGAATTAAAATAAATGAAAATAAAATATTCTATAAATTTATTTCTTTATCGTAAAAAATTTCAAATATATTGCATTCGAGTACAAATTTATATAATTTAAACCAAGATATTGAACACTAAATAGTAAATGTTTTTTGAACACTTATGGTTAATGTATGGGTTTGGAACGTTACATGAGATTCTATCAAAATTAATATCCAATATTAAATAGATATTTATTTCAAAAATTGGATTTAATATATATATAGGGACAATACTATTATTTATACAGAATTTAATTCCATCATAATAGATGGATTTCATAGTATAAATAATTATATACCATAGTAAAATATGAATAACTAAAGAAAAATTTGGAGTTAATGAAATAAATGATTAAAAGTGTATCAATTTCGGATTTAGGAGGTGTTTCTAACATATTTAATCCCTCCCTTCAATTATTAATCAAAACTTTTTGTAACATTATATAATGTATAAATAATAAATGTGAATAATTCTGAGAATTTACAAGAATACAACTCCACTTCAACTATAAAAGATCATACTCACCCAACTTCGGCACACATATAAATTCTTATAGATAATCCATATAATGAAAATAATATCTTCCATGAATCCCTAATATAATAATAGATGCCTTATTTTGTGAATTAATCAATCCATTCTTGGTTTTAGTTAAAACCTAGGGGGGGTACGCAAATAATATGAAATGTTATTCTAAAAGCATTTTTTAATTTCTATTATCATAGATTTAAATTATTTTTTTGTAATTATTATATAATAATTATAGTATATTCCACAAAATGATATTTCTTATTCTAATATTATTTCCTATGATCACACATACATTCTTAATATGGGTTAGGAAACCGTTGTTCCTATGTACAGTGGGCTACCACCTCATGAACCGATGAAATTAGTTTATCCGTTATCACCATTTATGGTAGGAAATAATGATTGAAATACAATATATATGATATATATTATTATTATATGTAATTATTATTATATAATTATTATATAACACAAAACGTCACGATTTCAATTTTTTGGGATCAAGATAATTTCTTTTGTGTGTACAGCGCTCCACCACATTATAAAGCAAAGTGATTCATTCATGAATTACATAGAATCAATTAAATATGATTATAAAAATAATATGTGGTATATATGACATAAATATTCTACTATAATGATATTATATAAGTATATTTATATTTATATTTTTCACATACATTTCTTTCATTCAAAATGATTAAAAAATTGAAAATAGGGTTCATGCGTACATATGACAAACCGTTTCCAGGAACAGTATATTTCATGTCCTATCACCTAAATTTAAGATTTATATAAACAAATATATAGTTAATAAATATGATATATATATTTTGTTTTATATTTTTTATATTTTGATGAAATTATTTATGAGTATCAAAACGATCATTTCAAAACATATGTGAAAAAATTGGTTATTTACCAAAACACATATTTAACAAAAAATTGTTAAAAAACTGGTCCTAAATGGTCATTATAAAATAATATATGATATTAAAATTATTAATATGATTGTTTAATAAGTTAATAATATGTTTCAAACCATAATGAAAGAGTTTCATTCATGTTTGACCAATTTTAATTATGAGGAACGACTTTTCCACATGTTACTTTTATTTCATTTAGATATTTTACACATTCACCATTTCATTTTTTTGTTGGTGGATATAATTCCCATGTCTTTAATATATCATTAATAAAGATAAATTTATAAATATTAACATATCAATTTTATGATTTATATTTCATAGTGTTTATGGATTCAATTTTAATAAAGAGATGAGGGATTTTCCCTCAGTTGGCCTTTTTTGAGATGTATGTTATGTAATACACCTATCTTCATTTATTATGTATAAATATTTAATGTATTAAAATGTTATATCATGAATATCCTTAATCTAATTATATACATCCAGGTTGATTTTGATTCAATGTTGTAGTGACCTAACCCAAGATTGGCCAGAGCTAATGTCTCATATCAATTACATTATAATTATTTTAATGAATCAAATCACAAATGATTTAGAGTTTATTATCATTGGTACAACATATTCATAAATAGGTCTTTTATTAAAAATTAATAATCAAATTACAACATAAATATTTTTCAAAATAATTACTTTATTATATTAAATTATATCTAGTATGTCATTTTATATCAATCATAATTAGATCCAGGGATTTATATAGAAAGGAAACCTTACATGGGAGATCTCAAATGCTTAGTAAAGGAAATATATAGTAGGATAAATAATAAATAAATTAAAATGGTGAATATTTAAAGGTAAATAAATAAATAAACATTCCATGTAATTAATAAAATAAATTGATGTGCATAAAAATTATGTAAAGTTAATAACTTGACAAACATACTATTAAAATAAAAAGATAATGAAATATCAATATGGGAATGTATGAAAATGAAAAGACACTTCTTTTAGTAAATGTAATGAAAATGAAATACATGTATATATATATCAATGAAAAAATTCAAGGATAAATAATAAATTAATTCTCAACAACAGAAATTCTCAATTATCATATGTCATGTTCCCATGCACAAGACACCTTTATCGTTAAGAGAGAGTTCAACTATTCCGATTTGGGAAAATATTATTCTTCTGAGACTACTAATGCATCTAGTGGATTGCATTTACCATTCCCCAACCCATATGTATTTCATTAAATTTTCCCCAACTTATATATTTTATTTCGAAATAATTACTCATATATTGAAAAAAATTATTCCTTACCAAAATGTATCTATATAGAACGGAAGATATGGGTTTATGGACAATTCCACTTTGAATAAAATATTTTTCAAACTAAAATAACTTTTTAAAATGATAAATGGTTTTTGATATAATAATATCCATTATTTTAGAATATATATATTCTAGGTTAATATCAATGAAAAAAGATTTCAATAAAATGAAATGTTTATGAGGAATTTAACAATCACAAAAGGATGTGACATTCTGAAGGTAATCATTAAGAATAATTTTTTAAAAAATGACCATTAAACATCTGAAAGTGTCTCATACCAATAAAAATTTAAAATCATAATTCCCATGATGTAATGTTTCTAAATACATGATGAAAAAGGATTCATGATATAATTTATCAAAATGGCTAGTAGATACCGCACAGAAAATTAATTGGTGAACATGAAATTTATCTCATGAATGTAGAAAGAGTGATGCAAATCCCTTACAACTATGGTAACATATGAATTCAAATAATATAATTAATAAAAATAAATTTAAACATTAAAAAATAGTGATGGTATAATAATCCATTATATAATCTATAAATAGTTATAGTAGATACACCACATAATGAAATAAGTGTTGATTATGACATATGCATTACGAAATTAAAGTTGATACAAGAATCTCACACCATAACCTTTCTTTTGTTATGTGGAAATTATTCTAATGTATAGTGGATTAGAAAATTGTATATGATATAAAATAATAACACTCATATTTATAATATCCTGTATAAATTCTTAAAATATTTTATTACCCTTTTGTAAACACCCTTTACTTAATTTAACTACTTTAGGCGATAATTGCATAGTTTTCTCAAGAATGATAAGACTTGTTACATATTGTTCCCATTACATAGATAATTATTTGATCATCAAGGTAATTTAATACATGAATTAATTATATTATATATTAAATACATATGAATTTACTATATTCCATGATATTTAGATATAATTAGTGAAGTGTATCGTTCACAGAGATGGTAGGTTATACATATGCATGAACCCTACTTTCATTTTATTATATTTAAAATAATGAATAATTTATAATAAATTTGTATATTATAATTATATTATCATATATATGTTATATATGATATGTTGGATTATTAAAACCATCCCATATATATTCTATTTACATTGTGAAAGAATCACATTGCTTTGAAGAGGAGGTTGTCCACACTTCCACAAGCGATATTATCATATTTTTAAAAACTGGAAAGTATACGTGTATATAGTATAAGATAATTAAAAATAATACTTACATAATAAATATGATATATAACATATATGTCATGTTTTTACATTATAATGTCCACCATGAGAGGTGGTAATAGGAGAAACGGATAATCATCATTTCGTGACGTGGTAGTTCATCATAACCATAAATAGAATGTTCATTACCTATTAGATAGAAGTGTGTGTGAGTGTAGTCTAATAAATTTATATAAAATTATATCAGTATATTTAGGAAAATGGTGTTATTATATGAAAGTTGTTACCTCTTAATCGGGTTGCTCCATTTGTTTTATACCAAAGGGATTCTATAGAAGGCTTTCTGTAGACTGGTAGTCATGAAGGATGAGGGAAATTAATTTAGAAAGTGAATTAATAATATCATTTACTAAAACTAGGGGTTTGAGTTGTATTAGTAGTAGGGAGAAGCAGTGTCCTTTCATTAGGGATGACACGTGGCACCAATGAAATATTTTGACAATAGAATTCGTACCACATTTTCTATGTTTCATGTTGATCCAATGATGGTCCCAATTCTATAAAATAGAGTATAGGGATTTAATTTTGAAATATATTATGTCTTGGAAATGTTTATACTTCATTTTTAGCATTATGTTAATGTTTTAGTCTCTGATTAATCATAATATAACCATATTAATGGAATTTTTTTAATGAAATATACTAATAATTTTACTAAAACGAGTTTGTCTCATTATAAATTTTAAATTATTATGATTCCAATTAAAGAATCCATTTTATCAAATTTCAATAAAATATGTTGCCTAAATTGATTTAAAATTAATCATACGGGTAATATTAAAATGATGGTTTTTAAAATAAAAGCATCTGAATGTTTTCTATATTTTTATAATCAGTTTAAAAGTAAAAATAATTCCAATAACATAAATTTTAATTATTCATAGCAATATTATATAATTATAATAATATTCCAATTAAATTTATAATTTAACTCGATACATAAATTAGAAAAAAAAGTTGTTTTGAACTAATATTTAGTATTATTACTAATTTGTTAAAAACAATATGTTTCCAAAAGATATATCAAATTTAACCTAACCAAAATTTTATCTTCCTATTTTAAATATTATTTTCATTTTTTCAAAAAAAAAAATAATGATGCCAAATAATGATTGAATATGGGTTCACCAATAAATAGTGACAAATTGTATTTGTGAAAATATAGGTTTTATGTGTGAAATGGGGGTTTTCCTTATCTTATGCCTACTAAACATAATGAATGAATATCAAAGATAATTTAATGAATATAAAACAATTATATTTCAATATTATCATTAATTAATTACAATTAATTTTCATTATTAAGACAAAATGCCTTTAAAATAGAAAAAATAATAATACTTTTTATAAACAGGTGGTTCTTATTTGAATTTTTCATTAATTAGTAAACAATGGATTCATAGTATATTTATTAAACAATAATAATAACTTCTATCATAATAACTAAGTTATATATTATTATATTTAATAAAAAAAAATTAATAATAAATTGTTATTCAGTGAATGTTTGTCTTTATTTTAACATAATCTATTTAGGAAGGTCACTCTTGTGTTCATTTAAAGATCACTTTGAGTCGTGTGCATTAAAAATATAAAATATATTATATTTATTTAATATTTTAATGAACCAAGATGATATATTCCCTTTTTACAGATTGTGTTGTATTTCAAAAACACTATTGAAAAAAATGTTTTACTATTGAATTTGAGGGGTGTTATGCTCTCCCAAAATTAATAAAATTGGTTCCATATAATTTCAACATGTTCTAGGTAATATCACGATTGATATTTATTACATTTATTTCCCATATTGTGTGAATGGTTCATAAAACATCATATGGAAATGAGAGACAGGGGTTCGAAATGGTCTCATTTACTACTATGTAACAAATTTTATAAGAATGAGAACATTAGTGGAATGTGAATATACATAATCAGTTTAAACGAATAAATATTTAATTGGTGTAAAGTAGGTCATAAATCAGAATCAAGTGAATGAATAATAAAATTTGAGGGCCTCAACAACATATATCATTGATGATTTATGTTAAATCCTATTCAACATAAATAATGGCTTTAGGAAAAAAATTTAATCTAAATTCATTTTCTTAATGATGGGTAATTATTTTACTATCCAAGAATAAATTGAAATATTCATCATTAATATGTTTCAATTTATTAAGAACAATACAAAATTTTAGATTTTCAATGATTATATTTTTATGAATTCCTTTACTCCTTGAATCTAATTACCCATAATGAATTTTTTTTGCTTTAAGCACTAAAAGAAACTATTGAATGATCATAAGGCCTATTAAAGAGTGACAAGGATTATAATTTTTCACTAATAATATTCCAAAATGAATTTGGATATTATATTAATTTTTAATCCTCAAAAATGATATTAATAGTTATTAATTAACATTATTTATTGTGGTGTTCAACTAAGAACACTGAAAAGTTAATAGGGACATTGTTTAATTTAGTTATTTTCATGAAACCCTTATCTTCATTGGGTCATTGCTTCAAGACCCACAACATTCCGTGAATTTATTGGTTGTCTCCCAACATACATGGTTTCCTTTTCTAAAACCATATTAATATAAATAAAAAAATAAATATGAATGAAATCTTCAATGTAAGGATAATCACTAAATATACTTTTAACAAATGTCTTCAACTCAACCTTAATACATAAATATATCATCCACTTATATTCACATATATCAATATATTTTATCCTATTTAAGAGGGAGTTTACTTAGGTAATGTATAGGTTCCCCAAATTTATTGCAAAAAATAGTAAAGTATTCATTAGGTTGAGTTTCATTTCCTTCCATGACACTCTTCATTTTTCCTTGCTAATCTTCTTCATTATGTCTTTCATTGCCACACATGAATAATTCCATTTTTCTATTGGGACACTTTTTTCGGATCCCCTTTCCATATTCCATGAATGATGTAAATTGAGCCTTTATTTCTCTATATTTCCCATAAATCGAGCTATTATAAACCTCCTTGATTCTCATTTTTGGTGGGTTCGAGTGTTGGTAAAGTTATAAGTTTTTAATCATATTTTATGAAAATTGAGTAGGCATAAACATGATATATTTCACTATTATATACATCAAATATGGTATATCATGGTCACTACCTTTTCAGTAATGTAAAATTTAATCATGAATCCTTTGGGTACTAGCCATTGATTTAAATCTCAATGAATAGTGTGATTAACAATAATCATTGAAAAGCATTAAAATTTAAAGGATATTTAAATTAAGACACCATATATTAAATCATAAAAACCATATATTTTACCAAGTTTATTCATTTCCAAAATCATTAATAGTGTTTTATAATGAAAATGGTAATTTTCATAAATATATCCCCCTGGAGTGTCAAACAAGGTGCACAGGAAGTCCTGTTATTGTGTACCATGTTACATTGAGTCAGGATTGGCATAAATTGTCAATGTTTTTAATCCTCAATAAATCAATGACATATCCATGTCCACTTTATGTGTACACAGAGAGAATTATTTCTAAGAATACTACATAGTCTCTATCTAAATGAAACATTAGGCTGTTCTTATATACATATCCTAAAAATCTACTAGAGGACTATGATATCTAATCTATTTTTCATAAATCTACATCCCACATTTGATACAAACCTTCCATTGATACCAACTATAGATACTCTACAACAGATATCCTAGAGCTGATGTCTGGTATCAATTATATTGGCATAAATATATGGAATCAAATCTAGAAGGAGTGGGAGATTTGTAGTATTGGATAACCAGATACACATAGGAATCATGTATTATAAAATAGTACAGTAATTAAAAAAAATATATATTTTTTTGAAAAAATGACGTTATATATAATAACATCCATCTAGTATATCTCTACACATTCTTTATAGTATGTTTATTGGAATCCTGGAGAATGAAATCTTAATAAGGGTAATGTCAAATTATCTTTATTGGGGATATATAGAGGGTGAAATAATAAATCAAGGAGAATAGTTAATATGGAAAGGAAAATAATTGAATACACAAGCTATGTAATCAATAAACTGAGTGGAAGTGCATAAAAAATATGTCAAGGTAATAAAATCAAACACATTCCATTCAAATAACTAGATATTGTAATATAAATATGTGATGGTAAGAAATTGAAATCACATTCTATTAAACTAATGAACTAAAACTGAAATAAAACCATGTATAAGTCAATGAAAATCGCAAGGATAATATTAACTAAATTCACAATAATGTCAACCCATTATAATCAGATGTTATATTTCCTAGTAACATAATAAATTTATCATAAATATAATGTTTAACAATTCTCATTTAACCACCTAATATATATCTTGAGAATACTAATAAATCATCATTTTTACATTAACATGACCCCAATCCTTATGATTGTCTATAAATTTTCCCCAACATGTGTAATGAATGTCCATATAATTAAAAATATATTGAATAGAAATTATTCCATATCAAAATGGTTCTATATTGAATAGATGATATATATTTATCAATAATTCCCTAATTAATCAAATAACTATCAAAGTGAATAGAATATGTAAATTGATGAATGGTTTAAGAAATAATAATTTTATTATAATATTTATAATGAAAAAAATTTCCAATGAAAAATAATTTTAATTAAGTTATTTCTAAAAAAATTTAATAAAAAAAAAGGAATGCGAAAATTAAAAGATAATCATTAAAATCATTTTAGAGGAAAATAATCATTAATGTAGAGTCCCCAATGCTTGACGTACATGGAAATTGCATTACTTTTTCAGAATATCTAATACATAACAAAAACAGACACCAAATGACCGTAATAGTTTAGTGTCTTTGGAACCATGGAATATAATCTTCTAATCTTGGTGAATGACCTTCAACATCTCCCATAAATATCTTCCTTTTTTTACCTAAAACCTTTGTTTATATCCTGGGGAAAAGAAAACATATAAAGGGTGATCTCAAATGGTTATTAAGGGTAAGCATGGAGAAAATAGAACAAACCATATATATTTGACCATAAAAACATGAAAATAATGTTTAAACATCAAAATCATTAGAAATGACATAAAACATGGCAGTACATAAGGCATAGATCATAATAGAACATTAATCATGATAAAATATCTTGAATGTAAAACTTGTAATTGTGGAAATATATTAAGAAGAAGATATGATTTCCATAGTATCTAAGGCATTGCTGCCAAGACCTTCTTGGTGGAAAAAGTCCCTTACTGAACTGAGTTCACTCCTCGTTCCAGTCATGTATTACTGAACCAGATTAACTTTCCATTTTATCCATGTATATATCATGAGTTATAAATATTTACCGAATGCATTGGAAGGTGATATAGGTCCCACCCATCTCATAATGAAGTCATTCTTACTTGTGCCACAACGTATACATAAATGATTCATCATAACCCAAAATTATAAAAATGTGTTTAATATACATCATCCCATCATAGGATAATCCATATAAAAAATGGATAAAATTTCATCATATGAAAGGTGAAACTAGTTAAATCATATCGACATTATACTTGAAATGTATACATATAAACTAATTTCATCTTCGATGGATAATTCTTTTGATAAAACACTTGAAATGAATTCATGAGGAAAATATCCTTTGTTTTTTCAAAATCATTTTCTTTTCAAAATTCCATTATATTTTAAAAGAAAAGGATTTTGTTAAAAATAATCATGAAATATTGTAGATTAAATATCATGAAAATAAGGCGTTATAAATCAATAAAAATACGTTCATGTCATATAAGTTAAAGAAAACATTTTCATTGTACATTTAAGGGAAAATTCAGAAAGTACCACGTATGGAAACATGGAATATAAACTTCTAGTCTTGGTGACGGAAATTCATGATCTCCCATAAAGATATTCCATTTTTACCTAAAATTATTTTTTATATCCTGTGGAAAAGAAAAGATATAGTGGGTGAGATCAGATTCTCAGTAAGGGTAAGCATGGAGAAAATAAAAGAAACCATATACATTTGAACATAAAAATATGAACATAATATTTAAACATCAAAATCTTGAGTAATGACATAAAACATGGAAGTATGTAGGGCATAGATCATAATTGAACGTCAATCATGATAAAATAGCTTGAAAATAAAACTTTTAATTACGAAAAAACATTAAGCACATGATATGATTTCCATAGTAGCAAAGGCATTGCTGCCAAGACCATCTTAGTGAACAAATTCCCTTACTGAACTGAGTTCACTCCTCGTTCCTGTCCTGTATTACAGAACCAGATTAACTTTCCGTTCAATACATGTCTATCTCATGAGATATAAATCTTTACCCAATGCATTAGAGGGAGATATTGGTCCCACCCATCTCATAATGAAATCATTCTTACTTGTGCCACAATGTGAACATAAATCATTCATCATAACAAAAAGAATAAAAATGGGTTTCAAAAACATCATCCCATCATAACATAATCTATATAAAGAATGGTCATCATTTCATCATAAGAAAATTAAAAACATGTAAATAATATCAAAATTATACTTGAAAAAACACATATGAAATAATGTCATCTTAGATGAAATTTTGTTTATAAAACACTTAAAATGAATTCTTGAGGAAAATATCTTTTCTTTTTTCAAAATAATTTTCTTTTAAAAATGACATGAAATTATAAAATAAAATGATTTTGTTAAAATTAATCCTGAAATATTTTAGATTAAAATTCACGAAAATACGTCATTATAAACTGTAAAAATCCGTTCATGCTGTATAAGTTAAAGAAAACTTTATCCTCGTACTTTTAACAAAAAAAGACAAAAAGTACCACGTATGGTAATCAAAAACAAGATTCCTTCCATAACACAAATTAAAAGTCAAGATGGGTAAAAATGACTTTAAACATACATGGAATAATATTAAACACTTTATGAAAACATTTTTTTGGACATAGATGAAAAATAAAACCCCAGTAAATACTTATGAATAAGCAATCTCGGATAAAAATGAGATTGAAAAATTATCCCTTACCATAAATCTGATATGCTTCGTACATATCTGAACATCTGGTATAATGATTTAAATAATGTCATTGACTTAATAAAAAATCATATTAATTGTTATGATATCATATATGGTTTACTTAGGACTTTATATTACCCATTGTTTTGTAAATTCCATGTTAAAGCAGTGTTTTGGGTAAAATCGTTTTATTTATCGTTCGTGTTTGGACATATTGTTATTGATATTATTATTTCATATATAATTATTTACATACGTCTAGAATGTAAATCATGATATATATATATAATATATATTAAGTATATATATATAAAATAGAGAGATAAATGAAATGAAATACATCGTTCATGGAGACCGTAGGCCGTACGTACACATAAATGCTGTTTTTCTTCCTTATTGACTTGAATGGATGTATGTAGATGAAATATATATATATATATATACAAAAATACAGTATATTTATCAGGTCATATATTTCATTATTATTCATTATATATACTTTATAATCATTCTTGAATGGTTATCGTGGAGAATTAATCCCATCGAGTCGTGGAGACGGTAATCTGTACGTACGCACGAGCGATGATATCATTCCCATAATTATTCAATGGAATTGTATTGGATGCTATAATATCTAAAAATTAGTATGATGTTATAATAACTATATATAGTTATTCTTTACACCATTATACCCATCCAAGTAACGTGGTGGTGGAAAAACATATTACACCACGCTGTAGAGACGGTATTCCGTACGTACGCACGCGCGGTGATTTCATTTTCCATAGGATGGATAGAAGGTGAAATTTGGTTGTTTCATATTTATAATAAAATATTAGTATATTAGTTTTACTGATGTTATTACTTTATAATGAAACAGATAAAGAAGAGGACGTTGAAGTAGAAAGAAAACTTGAAATAATCGGTAGAAGAGATTTCCTCTTCCTCGACGAACATCCTTTAAACATCTTCATAGGGTATTAGAGTTGGTATTTTGAGAAGAGAAGAACCTCTATGATATAACTAGATAGGTTTAAAAGAAGAATTGGCAGGGGTTGGCTGAGCTTCAATGCTCAAAAGGGTGTGAAGAGAAGAGGGAAGGGTGCCCTTTTTATAAGGGAGGAGAGGGGTACCTTAAGAAAACTTAAAATATTATTTTATAATATAGACATATTCGGTTTCTAATATTTAAAAATTTATTTATTTAAAATATAATGTGGGGATGAGTCTAAATCCTCTCAAACAATAGTTTTTAGACAATTTAGGTTACTATTTTATCCTTATCATTTAGATTTAACTCTAAGTTAAATAATTTAACTTTTATTGTGTCTTTTTGTTTTCTTATACTACATGGTTAATAAACATACTATAAAGATCCAAAAGAACATCAATTGGTTAATTATTAATATATATATATCCTTATCTAAGTCATTTGGCAGAACATTAGATTTTTTGGAATAAAATAAAAATTAATAATATAATATTTGTTTTAAAAAATATTTTATGTCAATTTTGACACTATTTGGTACTTGATTTTTGTGAAAATCATAACAGCATTCCAAGTTTGAAAAAAGATAATTAAATCAATAGTATCATGTCATATTAACCTAGAAAATTAGTGGAATTCATAAGAAGACTAAAATTACATTTATTTGGGTATTTATAGCATCAATTATGTTAATATTTCATTAATAAGGTAATTACTACATCATCATTGTGTTATAAATAAAAAATTTATTTAATTTCTGAAAATTACAAATAAAATAACCTTATGTATGAAATATTTTTATCTTTCTAATTAATATTTATATTTTAATTTATCTTATGTATAACCGTATATTATAAATGATTTAGTAATTAAACTTTGATTTTAACTATTTTAACTCTTCTATAAATAAAATAATAATAAATTTACTCATCTAATCCATGTGGACCTAAAGGGTAATATTTATTCTCTAAGGTTGTTTTTGGTCGAATTACACTTATCCAATAGAATTTGGACATGTGTTAGGGTACAAATAATATCATTTTTACCCTTAATTACCCTATTTATTTTTAACCGTGGTGAATAAAAGTAAAAATTTACCATTCATAAAAAATTATTTTTACATTATTGAACCACATTTTACACCTAGATATTAACCGTGTCTCTCAGATTTTCGAAATTCAACTCACAGAAGTGGTAAAATTATGTTTTATGTACAATTACAAATCCACCTAGGAGGTGGGTAAGGACGGTGAAAAAGATCAATAAAATTTATATATATATGAAATCATTATCAAATTACTCCAATGAATTAAATTGAAAATATATAGGTATTATGTATCTATTTTGACCTAAAATAAATTAAAATAAAATAAATAATTATTTAAATAAAAATATGGTTTTTAAATAGTAACCCAGTGTCTTCACTATTCTTAAAAATTTTAATGTTTTTAGGAAAATACCAAAAATTCACCCTATGCTAATTTCGATATTCCAAAACCAAAAATGAATCCCATTTGGAATGATAAAATGTATAAAATTTCAAAAAGTGAGTATTACTATTCATAACGGCTAGTTTATACAACATGTCGTTGTTTACTGAAACTCGGTATTGCATACAACATATGATATCGTGGAAAGTCGCGATTTTCTGTAAAGCAAGCCAAGTCTGGGATGCGTGTAGTGAAAGATCATTTTGGTGGAGCGTACAACACAGGAAATCAATGATATTAAATAGAATATTTTTCATAAAATCTCAGGGTGTTACAATTAAACAACTCAAATGTCCCATACCACTTGAAATAGTTAAATGATAATTCCAATGATGGAAATTTTTTTTGTTAGAGCCTAGATCTTAATTTCAGGTATTGATCACAATTTCGGGTTGTTTTTTAGGAATATAATGAATTGAGGATTTTATATGTACATACCGCATACTTCTCAGTATAGACCGTGTACTCGGTTGTCAGGTAAAGTTATCTACTGGCCGTGTACGGACCGAGTAAAAGGATGTATGATGACATGGAAGTCCTCTTAAATTAGGGGCCAATAAAGTCTAATACATGGTGTGTATATTTAATGAACGTACCATGTAGATTTCTATTTATTTTATATATAAGAACGAAGTCTTGTCTCAGGTCTAGAAGTGATTTATTCATACCATGTTTCATACATGATTGCTTGGGAATGACAAATGATGATCGAACCCCTGATAATGTGTCAGAACTCTGACTGAGACGTCATCATGTGCATTGGAATACCACAAATGTGTTCTCAATTCATGTAGATCCTTTCTTCCTAATTCTTTTTCTCTCATGAGTTATTCAAGTTTGGTAGTTTTTCACCTTTTGTAGATCTACACCTATTTAGGCAGATTCAAGAGTCGACATTCTAGTATATATATTGTATTTCATCTTGGTAGGTTTTTTGTGACATTCATTTTTAATATTTCTATTATATGTGCTAAATGTTCAACACAGCCATGTTTGTGGTATTGTGTGTTTTGGGATTAAACCCAGTTTGTCACCTATTATTTGTTGGTTGATTGATAAAGGATATTTTCATATGAATAAGGTTGGATACCTTGTTTATAGAAAACCCATTAGGTTATTTTCCCTTGGTTGATTGGTTAGGTTCTTTTGTTCTAGATTTTGTGTTAGGATTTCCTCCTTTTCAATGCATTCTTTGTTTGGATTGAGTTACTAAATATAAGAAATGGATGTGATATGCATTGTGGAAGTTTACTAAAGGGAATTTTATTGGGAGTGATTCTTGAAGAAGGGTCATTTATATATGTTTTACTATTATGTGACCCAAGGGTATTGACTATGAGAGTTACTAGGTGGTCGTCAGTCTGGGGGTTTAGAATGTGATAGATATCCTAGGTGGTTGTTTAAATTTGTTAAATAGTATATTATATTAAGGGGTTTATACCCTAAGAGAATTCCCAGATGGTTTTTTGTAAATGATTCGTGTTATGTTAGACATAAGGGTTAGACAATGAGATAATTCCAGAGGGTCGACATTAAATGAAATATTGTTATGTTTGACGAGGGGGATTAGACTGTGAGAACTTTCTTATAGGTTCATTAATGAATAATTGAATGCTTTTGATGAGTTTTCCAAAAAAAAAACAAGGATTGACTCATTCATACTAGATTGTTTAAATGGTAAAGTACGATGTCTGTTTATTACTATTATATAGGGCATATAGATCTTAAGAAATATTCCAAGGTTTTCATAATTCAACAGATTTATAATGAATGTTAAATTAATGTAATTTTAAATTGTAGAATTTTTTACTTTTGAGTATATTATATTTTATTTCTTCATTTCAGAATATTACCTACTATATATATTCACAGATAGTTAGGCATGGATCTATTGGTGGTTTTAAACTGGGATTCATCTCACACACTATTTTGGTAATGTTTTTTTTGATCCAAATAGATTATATAATTGTATGTATAGAAAAGGGAAAGAACCCAAATTCATTTTTTACCTGATTGTTGTTGGAGCTGGAGTGCGTGAGACCATGATGAGGCTTATGATGCTGTTGGAGTTTACTTTATTTTTGATACATTGGTTTCTTTATTGTATTTAGAGTAATGTGACATATTTCGATTCTTTCTTAGATATATGTGAAATGAATCATTTATATATGCTCTAGTTATTTTATTACAATTAGTATTCTGTTATTTATTTTTATTTGGTATTACTTATTCTGCTATTGTTACTATATTTTATATGTTGTGAATATTCTTGAAATGAAGGAATAGTTTTACCACTGACAGACCTTGGTCATCGCTTCTAGTCAGTAGCCTGTGGAGTTTGGTGGAATGCACATGAGGTCATGTAACCAACCAGGTAAGGGGAACCTTTGGGTGTTACCCATATTTGAGATGTTACAATATGGTATCATAGGAGGTTATTTTCTATCATTCCTTTCTATTTGAAGCCTATATAATATGATCTAAAAAAATAGGTTGTTGGTAATATGTATTTTCCTAGAGTACCTATCTAGTGTACCAGGAAAAGGCGAGTTACATCGAATATCGATTTTTGTTTTTTTTTAATTATTACAGTTGATTTTATTTCACCATTGTGTGATTCCCTTGTTTTATATAGTTATGATTGATATCATTGGGGTTATAATTCTATTACAAGCCAATGAGATGAGTTAATTCCATCTCATTAATCATATCGAAATTTTCAAGAGATCACATGTCCTGCATTCTTGTAATTCCATTTAAGGTGCATTAATGATTGCATGATGTTGTTATAGATGTTGTGCTAGATATGAATTATGTTTTGATAGATTTTGTGATGTAATTACCTGGTATTTTGATAGGGTATTGGTATATTTAACATTTCATTTGGATGAATTCCATGTTTTGGTTCTTGAGGTGTTATGTGACCTGTTCGATCGTAATTTGGTGGATCATGTATAAAATTCAAATGAGTCCTTTTACTATGATGTGAATAAGGATTCAGAAATTTTATTCATGGAGATTATGTGATCCCATGTATCGAAAGATGGCATGCCATGGCCCAATATTATTTTTTTGGGGGTTCTAGAGATGTTTCAATGGAATACTGTCCTGAAACCTTGATGACACAATGTTTGATGCTATGAATATATGAAATGTGTTCTTCTTTTCAAGAAGAAATTACTTTTCATAAGTACAGATCGAGTACCGTATGCACATTTCGTGTATTTTTTTACCATCTGACTAATTGTGTGATCAGAGACACAGGGTTGGAAATCATTTGGTAGAACACACCATGTACTAGGAGTACACGCCATTCTATAAATGATGTGTAACTAGCCGTGTGAGTAATGAAACAGGTGGATGAAACATAAGTATTACATATAAATTCTATATTGTACATTCCATGTGGTATTCGACTATGTATCAGTCCATGTGAATAACGACATGGGTTGATGGAACATGTGGGGTACACGATGTATCTTGAGTGTGTTCGTCGTGTAGTGTTACACCGACAGAACAATGCCGTCCTAGATATGTTTAAGTACATTAGTAGGAGGGGATATACAAGTACAAATCATGTTTAATTAGGATCATTCTTTATGTATGAGATGTTACATGACCAGGTTGAAAGAGGTGCACTCTCATGTTATGGCTTAAGGGGACACACTATGTAGTGGTTCTACACTCAATGTAACCCTATTTTTGTAAAACATGACTGCCATATTTCTCATGTTCAATTAAAACAAACATCTTTGTTTCTATCCTTGATAATCTTAAACTGAGTTTTATGCTTTTCCTTGAAGAGTCATTCCACCAAGATGTCCTTTTGTTGTATGTCAGGTACATGGAAATGATAAGACAACAGAAATGTTAGATCCAGGGCTGTCAGAAGATATTCTCGCCTTACCCATCGTGGAACCAGCAGTTATACTAGATGTTGGTGCTGATAAATAATATTGTGAAGGATTTATGAATATGATTTGGAATTTTTAGTGATCTACACATCCTGCACCGACTATAGAGGAGTTGACGAGGGTGTTAAAGCATCAATATCCTCAAATTTTTCTAGAGATGGATGACTACATGCTATAGAGACATTGTTGGAGGTCATGATTTATATCTTTGAGGATCTGGGTATTCCCATGGAGATGAGGGTTAAGATCACGACATACATGGTACGTGATTATTCGATGATATGGTGGGATGTTTTCTCATAAGTGGGACATCCTAAGGATATGGTTTGAGAAGAGTTTCAGAGAACCTTGAATGATTACTTCTACCATGCGTCATTGTGGGACACCCAAGCCCATAAGTTCATGAATTTAGAGCAGGTTTATATTTCTGTGTTGGATTAATATCTTCTATTTATAGCGATTCAGCACATTTCAACTGTTTTGGTAGGTGATGAGTTATCACTGACTATGCAGTTTTTGGATGATATCACATACGACATTAGATCGTAGGTGAGTGTTTTTAGAAAGAATTCGATGAAGGGTATATTAAATCATGCACACATTACCTAGCACAATCTAATGGTGTTAGGAGCTGTGAGCTAGGGCGGTACAGTATCCAGTGTAGTTACTCATTCAATGGATTGTTGGAAGCGTTGTAGGAAGCTCTCAGGTGATATTACATCAGGTAGCTAAGTGGTGTGATTTCAATGCGGAAGGAGTGGATACACGACACTATAGTTCCTGAGAGACCTAGTTGAGTGCTGATATTATGAATGATGAGTCATATACAAAATTTTTTCAGTATGTTCTCACTAAAATCATGTAAGTGAGGATATGTTATTCCTCCATGTTTAAGATCAGCTCCACCAGTTTCACATCAGTCAGGGAATTGGGATTCATCAGGCCGAAGAGAAAGTCACTACCATAGTATCCAGATGATAGGTTCTTAGTGACCGTAGGGTAGACCAACATTGGTTAGCTAGGTCAGGTTGTAGGGATGCAATACATGTCAGAATTTTGCGATGGAATACACCCATATATAACTAGTACATGGACCCTCTAAAGATAGAGGTACAATTATATTTGCCTCTTTTTTAGATTTATCTCTTTTTGATATAGGGGATTCCAATATTTTTATAACTATTCCTATTGTTGGGATCCTTATGCTCATTATCTTATCATATAATGATATTATGATGCTAGAAACTCTATTGGGAAACAGGATGGATATTGTACGTCAGTTCAAGGAATGACTTATTGAGGTTGTTGGGTGTCACTTCTTATGGTTCCTCTATTTCATAGAGATTAATGGGTTTGATTTCTATATTGGAATGGTTTGGTTGGACTCTATTCAAGAATCATTTGACTGCTGTTGCTTCAGTTAGAGTTTCACATCATGATTTAGAGGATTTTTTTCTACAAAAGGATGAATCAGACGTCCAGGAAATCATAGATGAACTCGAGCATCATGATATGGGAGAAATTATATCCCATATTACTTGTTTATATCCAGTTGACCAGGGGATTTCATTGACGAAATTTCCTCCACTGGTGAATCATTTTAGAGATGACTTCCTAGATGATTTATCATGTTTACCTCTGAAGGGAGAGTTGGATTTATCTATTGAGATTTTCCCAGGAAGGTCACCAATTCCCATTCCTCGGTATAGGATAGAGAAACCAATGTCACCAAAGATCATGAACTAGATAGAGGATTTTCATGTAACCTAGTATATCTCCTTAGGGTTTTCTTGTAATTTAAATGATGTAGGTAGAATGTACCCTATGACTTTGTGCGGTATATCATAAGTTGAACCAGTTAACAGTCATGAACCGATATCCTTCGCCAAGGATTGATGATCCCTGTGATGGCCTTTGAGTAGCCAGGGTGTTCTTGAATATTGAGTTGATATGAAACTGTCATAAGTTATGCATTATACCATCATATATACATCATAAAACCTTTCAGAGAAGTTATGGTCTATACGAGTATATGATTATGTTGTACGGTATCACAAATGCACAGATAGTTTTCATGTCATTGATGAACCAGGTATTCAAACCTTACACTAATTATTTTGTGGTAGTCTTTGTGGCTGATATTTCGGTGTACTATCAAAATCAACATGAATATTCCATCCATTTTGAGATTGTAATTAGTACACTGAGAGAGACTCAATTATATGAAAGGCTCTCAAAATTCCACTTTTGGATGGACTAGATCCATTTCATTGGTCATGTTATCTTAGAGACATCAATATCATTAGACCCAGAGTTGGTGAGAGAAACAGTTTCTTGGGAACATCTGAAGAACATATTTGATGTACGATGTTTTCTAGGAATGGTTGGATAATAAAATATTTTAAATCTAGAATATTAGTTCATTGATGTTCCCTGGAAATTTCATAATAAGAGGGTTGAAAATTAATTGCGGACAGATTCCTGTGATTCACCCACTCTGGTGCTGAAAGGGAAATTGAATTCAACACTGATACTAAATTTTCTAGAGTTGGGAAGAAGTTTCACAATTTACTGCAATGCATCAAGTATTGGGTTGGGAGAAGTACATATACAGGTGGGGAAAGATTTTTTTGTGAACACGTATCGGCAGTTGAGGCCACATGGGAAGAATTACCAGATGCACAACTTCGAGCTACCTATAGATATGAATGATTTTCACTGTTGAAGACATTATCTTTTGGGAGATCGTATTTATATTATACACTAACCAAAAAAGCTTCAAGTGTATCATTATTCAGTGAGATATAAATCTGAGATAACAATGGTTGTTTGAGTACCTTCAGTGTTTTGAATTTGAGCTTTCCTAGATACCTATAAAAGTCCATGTAGTGGCTGATGCATTGAGCAGGGGGACTCAGATACAGGATGTTCAAGTGGCCAGTAGTGAGTAGAAGCTTATGGAAATATTTTATGAGATGCATTTGGATGGGAACAACAGATAGGGGATGAAATTTCATTTTTCTATAGAAGTTACCTCTACTCTACTAGATCATGTTGAAATGAGGAAGCTCTCATATTCAGAAGAATTTGTCCTAAGGGAGAGTTTGTCAGGTAAGGAATCTAATCCTGGGTGAATCATAGACATGGATGAGGTTTTACATTCTCATGGTATATTATGTGTGTCAATAGTCATACATGAGGATTTGTTGTGTGATTTTCAGGCCTCAGTATGGGTAGTTCACCTCTATGTCACCAATATTAATCGATATTTACATTGTCAGTTTTGGTGGCCATGTATGAAGATGTATGTATATGTTTTTTATGAAATGATCAACCTATTATCAAGTGATGGAAGAGAATCAGTGACCAACATTGATTTTACCATAGTTACCCATTCCAGAGAGTATGTGGAATGACATCCTGATTGATTTTGTCATAGGCTTGTTGATATCACCACAAGGGAATTCTGCGGTTTGGGTTAGTATTGATAGGCACAAAAAGGATTCAAATTTCTTACAAATCAAGGATAAATATAGTGTTGAAGAGATTGGGGGATTTCTACTTCTTGATATATTGTCCATTTATTTTTGGTTCCTCGCTATATTATTTCAGATAGGGTTTTTTGGTGTACTTCTTGTGTCAGGATGGGAGTAAAGAGGGTTATGGGTATACAGGTTCTTTTGAGTACAACATAATATCCCCACATAGAAAGTCAGTATGAGGGCATGATTCTGGTATTGGAGGACATTATTAGAGCATGCGTCCAAGATTTTAAGAGCTCTTGGGAGAGACACATACCCCTGATGGTGTTTTCCTACAATAATATTTTCCATGCAATGTTTTATATGAAAGCATAAGAGGCATTGTATGGTAGGCCATACCGATTACACTTATGATAGCTAGTGGTAGGAGAGGAAGATATGATGGGACCTCATATTGTCTAGGAGACCACTATGCAGGTTGAGTTGATTCAGAATAGGATGGCTACTACACAATCTTTCCCAAAATATTATGTTGATCGATGAAGACAACCTCTAGAGTTCAATGTTGGAGAAAACTTTTTCTTACGTGTCATAACGAGGTTGGTGTACAAGAGTATTAGGAGGAAGGGGAAGATTTAACCGAGATATGATGGTCTATTTGAGGTTTTGGAGAGAGTCAGGACTGTTGCCTATTGGTTGATGTTACCTCATTGGTACTTGTATACGCACAATGTCTTTCACATTTCTCAGCTACGACGTTAATTTTCAGACCCATCTCATGTTTTTCAACCTGAGGAGATTGAGTTAGAGGTGGATACATCTATCGAGGAGTATCCTATTCTGATTAAGGATCACATCACAATGGTTCTCTATGGTCGGTCAATTACCTTGGTATGGGTTCCATGGAAGCATGAGGGAGTACATGATGAGACTTGGTGGAGGGAGGCTGATGTGAAATCATAGTAGCTGATGTTGTTTGCAAATTCTTCTTCACCTCCATTTGAAAGGAAAACCATGGACAAATTTCATTAAGGGAGGATGTTTTTCAAAACCCAAATCGTCATTTTATATATGGATCTTTATTTCACATTGTTTTTTAGGAAAAGGAAGAAGAAGTGATTCGTATGTACATTTCATGTAACTGGTTTCTATGTACAGCCATGTACTGGCCATGTGATGACCATTTAGAATGTTTATGTTGGGGGATAATTAAAGATACTACATAGTGTGTACATTTAATGACAACAATATGTAGTTTTTGTACTTGATATATCAGAGCGGGGTCAGGTCTCATGCCCAGAACTGACTTCTTATTCTCATATTTCATACAAGAGCACTTATGAAAAATGAATGTAGATCAAACCCATGATTCTCTATCTGAACTATGATTGAGACATCGTCAGGTGCATTGGAAACCCCACAGTGAGTTCTCAATTCATATAGAGCCTTACTTCCTAATTTTTCCTATCTTGTGAGTTAATTAATGTTGGTATATTTTCACCTTTTTCTAGTTCAACTCCTTTTTGGGCTGATTTAATAGAATATGTTTATGTGTATAGATCATAGGACATCAAGGTACATCATATTTGACATTCGCTGTTCCTCAATAATTTATATGTTTTAAAATTTCAACACACCAATCATGGGCCTATTGCATGTTTTGAAATTTTACCCTATTTATTGCATATTATGGTTTGGATGATAGAAAAATGGTAGTTTCATATGAATATGGTTAGATACCTTGGTTATCGGACACCACATGGGTGCATTTCCTATGGTTGATTGTTTATGGATGTTTGGATTATAATGCCTATTAGTATTGACATGTTTTCCCTGACATGTTTTGTTATGATAGAGTTACTGATATTATTCGTTTCATGTGATACGAATTATGGATGTTTGACTAAGGTGTATTTTAATATGAGATCTTCTTGAGGAAGGGTAAATTTTGTATGTTATAGGATTATGTGACCCAAGGGTAGTGACGATGAGATATGTCTACTGGTCATTAACCTAGGAGGATAGATTATGAGTGATGGCATAGATGGTTATTTATAATTGTTTTATAGAATATTAGACCAAGGGGTTTAGACTATGAGAGCTTTCCCCAGTGGTCATTTGAAAATTAGTTTTTCTAGTTAGACCAATTGGGTTAGACTGTGAGAGAAACCCATAGGGTCCTTATTAAATGAAATGTTGTTATGTTAGACCAAGGGGATTAGACAACGAGAACTTTCCCAGAGGGTTGTTATTGAATAATTTAATGATTGTGATGAGTATTCAAAGCCAAATCACAATCTTGGACACATTCTTACTTGATTGTTTAGATGGACTTCTGAGCCATTTTTTATTACAATTACATATGGGATACAAATCATAGGTTATATCCCAAGGTTTACATGACTCAACATATGAATAATGAATGATAAAAGAACGTAATTGAAACTGTAGGAGTGTAAAATTTTAGTACATAATAGTTTATTACTTCATTTTTTTATATTACATGCGATATATATTCAATAGCATTTAGGCAAAGATATTATTGTGGTTTCCTACTAGGATTCATCTTACACCCTATTTGGAACATGTTTTTGCACCAAAATAGATTATATGGTTTTAGGTATAGATAAGGGAAATTGTACTTCATCATCAGTTAGATGATTTCTATTGGACGTAGAGATAATTGGACCAATATGAGGCTTGAAATTCTATTGGAGTTTACATTATTTTCTGTACATTGGTTTTTGGGTTGTATTTCCAGCACTGTGTCTCGTTTTGAAAATTTCCTAGTTATATGTGAAATGCATCATTTATATATTCACTAGTTGTCATGTTACTATCAGTCTTCCACTATTTATTTGTATTGGGTATTTATACTTCCACTATGGTTTATGTTTTCTATATACTATATATACTCTTCCAATGAGGGCTGATTTTTTTCATTATCATCCTTGTCCCTCGATACAAGTCTGTAGCCACTGGTGTTTATAGAGATACACTTGAGTTCATGTGACTAACAGGTTACATGGTACCTTTGGGTGGCACCCAAATCTGGGACGTTACATTTTAATACCATGTAAAAAGTATTTATTACATAATTTATCAAAAGGGGTGATAGATACACAACAAAAAACATTTAATAAGTGATCATAAAATTTATTTCCCTAATATAGGATGTGAGATGAAAATCTCGTACAACTATGGTGACTTATGAATCAAATTAAAAAAAGTATTCATAATAAAATGAAAAATTTAAATATCATAAAGATATATTAATATATTATATAATTTATCAAAAGGGGTTACAGATTCAACAAAAAAATAAATAAATGGTTAATATGACATATGTCGCATGAAATTAAATGTGAGACCAGAATTCCTTACACTAATCATCCATTTGTTATGTGTTCTTTATCAACATGTTTAGTAGTTAAAATATATTACTAACTTATAAAAAACTAAACTCAATTGAAAACATCTTATATCAACTTATTATAATATTTTAATTACATTAATGTTAACACAATTTCATTATTTTAACTATTTCGAGTGTTAATTGACTTGTTTTCGTAAGCATGTATTTACTTGTTACTTGTTATTCCTATTACATATATCATGATTTTATTATATGCATCACTTAAACAATGAATTAATTATATTATATATTCCACAAATATTTATATATAATATTCCATAATATTTGTAGATATAAAATGAAGTGTGATATTCATGGAGACGGTAGGCTGTACATATGCACGAACACTACTTTAATTTCTTCACTATATTTAAAACAATAAAAATTAACTGATACATATTTATATCATTATTACAATAAAATATATTTTATAAATATTCTCAACTTGTTTATAAGAACTGGACTTTATATATTCCATGTATAGGTTGAACGAATCACATTAAATTAAGGAGGCGGTATTCCATTCTTCCACAAACAATGTTATCACATTTATAAGAAATGGAACATATTAGGGTATATGATATAAAGTAATTAAATAAGAATAATTAAATAATAAATATTATATGGTGAAAATATGTACAATTTTATCATCATAATGGATATTATGATTTGTTTTATATGAGAAATGAATAATCATTGTTTCATGAGGCGTAAGCTCGCTGTACATGTCAACACTATCTTTCTTACCCATTAGATGGATGTGTGTGTGAGTATAGGTATAACCATTAATATAAAAATATCATTGTATATTTAGTATAATATAATTATTAAATGACATGGAAGAGGATGTTTTGAATGGGTGGAGAATGGATAGAAAATTAAAGAGATTTAGTAATGATGTGACCTCTTAATTGTGTAAAAAATATTTGTTTATACTAAAGGTATTCATTAGCTGGCATCCTACTCAAAGGGAGGATTCATGGTTTAGGGATGGGGATGTTTGTAAGATAATTATTAATAAATATTCTAAAAATAATTGTTTTGATTAAGGTGAATAATGGGGAGATGTTGTGTCCTTTTATAGCAGAGGACGAGTTGCGGTCCTGTAATATTTGTACAATATAATTCCTTCCACATTTTCCATTTTTCAAGTGGATCCAATGGGAGAAAAAAATAGATAAATTAAAGTATATGGTAGATATATTACCATAAAGTATCTATTTTACATATTTATAGTTCATTATCAGCCTTAATGTTAAGGTTTAGTCCATTATTAGTCTTAATTTAACCTTAATTGTTGTAATTAATTTTAATCACATTCACTAATATTTTTCATCAAAAACAAAATTGGTATTATTAGAAAATAGAAATTATGATTATTAGAATTTTTAAATTTATTTTTCCAAATTATAATCCTATAAGTGGTAGAAATTGATATAAATTTAATCCCCCAGGTAGGGAGACAAAGCAGTTTTTTAATGTAAAAACATATGAATGTTTGCTATATTTTTATAGTCAATTTTAATGTGAAATTTATTATAATGTCATAAATATTATTAATTTATATAAATATTATGTAATTAAAATTTAAAACCAATTGACTGTAAAATATATCCTTCTAAATAAATTAAATGAGTAAGTGGTTTTAAACTAATTTTCACTTATTTGTACTCCTTATAACAAACTGAATATATTTTAAAATTATAACTCTAAAAAAATTCAAAATTACAGCCTAATGAATTATATGTTTATATATAAATTATTAAGTAAATTTTTCATATCAAATCAATTAATGTGTTAAATTTCACATTTAAAATTGGTTCCCCATTAAAAATATGTAAAATTTCATTGATAAAAAATAATTTTTTCCACGTAATTGGATGTGTTCTTATTATGCCGATCAAAACAAAAGGATGGATATAAAAAAATTTTATTGAATATATAACATATATATTTCATTAAAACCATTGACTAATTTTAGCTAATTTTTTTTCTTAAGAAAAAAATTCTTTAAAAACCTATAAATAATAATATTTCTTTTTAGTATAAAATTGGTTCTTATTTTCATTTCTCATTAATCAGTAACCAATGAATACGTTTTATAGTCATATTAATCATAAATTTTTATAAGTTAGTAAGAAATATTAAAATCTAATAACATAATTTCTATGTTATATCCAATTATATTGAATAATAATATATTAATAATATACTATTCTTTAATGAAACTCGGTCTTGTGTGTTATACAAGATTTTTGAGGAAGGTCACTCTTGTGACCGATGTAAGAAACATAGTGTTGCGTGCATTAATATATATAAAATTTATTATTTTAATTTTATATTTTAATGTATTGGTTTAATATATTTCCTTCTAAACATGGTGTTGCGATTAAAAAAACAATTGAATACCATATTTTAATTTATAATTTCATGGTGTTGCAAAAGTTAGAAATGTGGTAAGAGGATTTTGTAACAGTCTTATCATTTATCATTACTGGTTAAGATTAATTATTTGAGGTTTATATATAATAACTCTCATGAACTCTATAATAATATATTCATTCATGATATTTTCATGTACTAGTTCTATTTTCCCACACATCAGTACATTAAATGTTTGATACTGTTATTTTAAGAAAAAATTATATCATTTATATCATTGGTCATATATCTAAGTTCATTAAAAATAATACTTTTAATAAAAAATATCAAAATATTTGTTTTTTTTATAATTTCAAATAGAATAGATTTAAAAATATTATGCATTATAAAAATTTTAAATTTCTTTTAAATATTCCTTAATATTTTTAAATTTTATTTTCATGGAAAAAGATTTCAAATATTTTTACAGATTGAAAAATTTATTTTCAAAAATAAAATTTATTTTTCATCAAAAAATATTAAAATATATTTTAATGGATCTTTCATTTTTCAATTTCAACAAACTATGTTGTTAATTATCTACTACTGAGGATATCTTTTATTGATATTTTCCTCATTCTTTCTATGGATGGAATGTGATTGTTTCATAGAGAATGTTATGAAACCCATTTCTTTTTCAAAACATAATCATTTTTCAAATATTTTGTTTTGAGAATCATTTTTTTAGTGGGATGATCATGGTCAAATGATATTTTTATGAATGTATGTTCTTTTTTGGGAATAATCTTGATTCAAAGATATTGTTGAAAACATATTTTTTTCCATGGTTTAACAATGTATCAGAGATATTATTATCAAACAAATTTCATTTCAATCAGTTAATCTTGTCCAGATAAGAATAAACATTGTTTCAATAAATTATATTGAAATTAATCATCAATTTTCTTTATTTGTAATTTGATTCTTGTATATTAACTATATTGGGTGTTCATGTATAACATTGAGTGATCCCATTTATGTACAAATGATGGGTGTACCTAGATATCACCCCAATGTATTAACTAATTATTATATTTTCTAGATATTTATATTGAACGTTGGATATATGATTATTATAGTTGAATGAAATTCATAAGTGTTCTATTAAAGTTTTGTAATGGTTTAATGATATGATGTTTCATGATTCCAATATGTTTTATATATGATTTCTATATGTTTATGATGCTTTATTTGATTAAAACTGATATCACTTGGCACATGATTACTGGATGTTATGATTTTTTCCTTCATTAATTCTTTATGCCATATGTTATTATTTTATGAACCATTTATTGATGAGTTTTGTCACGCCCCCCCTCGGGCTCGTATCATAACTAACTGAAGCCCGCCTTCCATAGACCATAGGCTGGCTATTGTCACTAGTGGCGTAATTCCCTAAATATTGGATGGAATTGCCTTTATAAATCGTAAAAACATGCAACAAGAGTAAAAGAGGAAGAAAATGCTATGTAAAAGTGGTATAACAACTGTACTGAACCTAATGGGGGGCCAGAATACAAGCCCAATTGTAAAGTACAAATACAACTAAAAGCAAGTACAACTGAAAAGGGACAAACAACTGAAGGATGAAAGAATCTCCAGGATCATCCTCCGGGGTTCTTATTTGAAGGATATGTATAGATATCCTCCTCATCACTCCACATATGTCCGTCTCCTCTGGGTACTGTCTCATTGTGAGGTCCACCTCCGGGTACCGTCTATTCCTTGCACACTCTGCCTCGGTCAGTGATGTCCATCATCTGCATCAAACACAATGAGGTGCAGGCATAGCCCGTGCATGGGTGATTATAAGGGTACTCAGTTGGGACCTCGAGACCCTCACGGTCTCACAAAATCCAAGAAGGATAAACCAAAAAGTATGAAATCAACAGATAAACATTACATAGGTATATTCCCAAACATATAACTATGTTATAAAGTAACCCATCTCAATCATGAGAAAACTCAAAGGTCATTGACACAGATCAAACCCGGATTTTCATTATCAAAACCACAGCTACTGGAGAACACCTCCTCTGTTGGGTACAATGGTTCTGTCACAACACCGAGGCACTTCTCACTAACCTTGTACTACTGAAGTACTCCTCCGGTCGAGTATCGCGAGTCTGAAGCCAACTACCAGGCGCTCTGTCCACTGTGGGTATGCCGCCAAATATGGGGAACTCCCCCTAATAGATTGTAGAGGTACTTCTCCTGTCGAGTACTACAGTTCTGCCGCCAAATACTGGGAGATCCTATATCATGGGTCTTCCACCAACTACCTGCCGCTCTCCACTAGGCTAGTCGAATCACTCCGAGTTGAATCAGTCAAGCATTTGTCAGGTCTGTCAGCTTCTAGGTCTCCACACTCTATCTACTCTTCTTTGGGAGGATCCGCTCCACATAAAACTAGTTGATACTCCATATTTCACGAAGTCTCGCGTGGAAGTATCTCAAATAAACACCACATCATAGGGGTCTCAATTCAACAGATGTCGCGTCAATCAGATTCATGTTCTGTGAGTTATTGGCATTTCTGGGCCCGGGGCCCGGTTGGTTTTTAAATTCAAACCAACCCGATTGTAGACCAATTATGTCCAAAAATCAAGTGGGATACACCAATTTAATCTTCTCGTTCCTAGATTTTCATCATCGTAGACGGTTTTTCGATCAGACACCTGGAGCCGGAGTTATGGTCGATTAATGTGTAATCGGTTTTGGTCAGGTTCGGTTATGGTCCAACCAGGTGGGACCGACCCGACCCGACCAGACTCGAGTCCAAACAGGGGTCCGAGCTGGTCCATGGGTCTGACCCAACCCAATGGGGCAGCCCGACCCGAAGGTGGCCGACCCGAAAGTGGCACGGTCTGGCTGGCTGTGTGGCCCGGCCCGGCTGGCCATGTGGCCCGGCCCACCTGGTCTTGTAGCCCGGCCAGGCGGGCCTTAGGGCCTGGTCATGAGGCATATCCTAGCAGGTCGTAGCTGGCTCGCCGTGGGGCCTGGTCAGCTGGGCACGGCTGGCTGGCCGCATGGCCCGGTGAGCCACACTGTGGGGGTGTCGTGCCCCACCTTTGTTCATAACGGCTGACGCATGGCAGCAACCCAAATAAAAATAGGACCCAAAGGGTCCCTCCTGTGAAGCTTGCACCAGCGGCCGGCTCTTCCAACAGCCCTCCCCTATCCCTTGCGGCCATAGGCCGAAGGTCTTCTCTGGAATTGAACGACGATGCCGCACCCATGTTCTCCCACCGCAACTCGCCTTGGACGTAGTCCTGCACCACCAATGCAGGGAGATGGTGCTGCTCCCCTCCTCCATGACCCACCTTGGTCGCGACCTCCTGCAGCCCTCCGTATGGTGCGACGATGTTGCACCCCTCCGTCGCGGTCGTCCTCCACATTGTGAGGTGGTTTCACACCCTCTTCACGTCCCAGGGGGCTTTGCGCCGCTGGTTTCCTTCACAGGCGGCCCGTCACTGGCCTCCATTGTTCGCCACGGTCCATTCTTCTTTCATCAACAAACAACATCACCCAAATGGGAAAGGTCGGCTATGTTGGTGTGGCCTGAAACCCACATGTTATGTTGATAACATTTAGCATAACGAATAACAAACTATTAATGATGTAGAACGGAAACAAAAAAACTCAAAACCCCCAACCATGAATTTGTCAATCATTGATGGAGGAAGGAGAGGAAAATCAGATGTCGATTCATCGACGTTGGGAAGCGTCTAGGGAATAAGCGTCATTAGTGTTTTTTGCAGTCGGCACCTATTCCTTTGGTTCAGAAGAAGATCATTGAAGAATTTCATCCTTCATCAGTGGTGTATGGAATTCTTCATTGGAAGAGAACAGTCTCCACTCTAGATTTCCCCTTTCTCTGTTCCACCCATGATTACTGTCCAAAAAAATAAAATATAAGGTTTTCATATTATTTTATTGTTGGAATGAATTTGAAAAGATTCAAATTAAATTAAGTTACTTCACATAATTAATGGGTGATGTTGTCTTAGTTAATTTTGGGGAGGTAGGTGATGAAATAAATTAATTCATTAAGTGAATTGGCACATTATTGAGGGGAAGGTGGAGAGTTGACATCCCACATAAATTGGGGGTTTATAGGTGTTCCAAAATTAATGGGGAGTTAGATTAGTTAAGAAACTCTTGTAGGCCCCACTAAATAAAATCCTCCCAAAGGAGGTTATGTGGTGGGTGGGCCCCATCACCATAACCTTTCATGGGAGGATATGGTGTTGTGGCCCCCACCTCTAGCTTACTCTTTGAGATTTTAACTGCAATAGAATAACAATAACGTTTAATGCATATTTTTATTCAATTTTACTAAAACCTCAAAAACTATCCTCTACTCTCGATAAAACACAACCATTCTGATGTTCTTACTACGAAATTACCGACACTACGAATTCAATAGTGCCCTCAGAATTCGATTCTGATAACCAGTTCAAAAGGTATAAAATCCCACTCCCATGTTAACTGATTGTACACAAACAAAAATTCTGAAATTGATTATGGGCACACTGAGTCTCGGAATCAAGTGCCGTAAAAAATTGCGGACGTGAAAAATTCCCATGTATTTTAAAAAGAATTTCCACTAGAATTCCAGGTCATTAAATTCTCCCCACCTCAAGGCTTTACGTTCCCATAATATAAAACTTGTACTAAGGGAACAAATGGGGGTACTGAGCACGCATCTGAGCATCCCACTCCCATGGGCTCTCCTAGAGGATCTTGTGCTGCCAACAAACATACACTAAAGGTATCGACCATCCACGTATGGCCTGCTCATGTCGATCCTCAATCTCCACTAGAACGTCCATGAATGACGCCTTGTCATAAATGTCTAGCTCTCCATGATTGATGATGTGATAAGGCTCATGCACGTATCTCCTCAGCTGAGATACGTGGATGACGTCGTGAACCCGGTGCAACTGTGGTGGAAGAGACATCCGGTAAGCCCTCTCGCCTACAATGATATGGACCTAGAAAGGTCTGATGAACCTCAGAGATAGGTTGCTGCCATGATCAAATCTCCGTAGACCTCATAGAGGTGAGACCTGTAGGAATACGTGGTCACCATCCTAGAAATCTAGAGGTCTCTATCTAATATTAGTATACGCCTTCTACCTACTCTGTACAGTCTTCATCTGCTCCTAGATGATCTGCACATTCTCTGTGGTAGCCCGTATCATCTCAATACCCACAATTGCTGACTCCCCTGGGTCTATCCAGCACAGTGGTCATCTAAAAGGTCACCCATACAAGGCCTCATAGGGTGCCACACCGAAGGTGGAGTGATAGCTGTTGTTGTAGGAAAACCCCACAAAAGAGAAGTGATCCTCCCAACTGTGACTAAAGTTGAGGATGCATGCATAGAGCATGTACATGAGGGTCTGGATGGTTATCTTAGTTTGACCATCCGTCTGAGGATGGAAGGCGGTGCTCCAACGAAGCTATATCGCGAAGGATTCATGTATCCCCTTCCATAGCCCGGAAGTAAACCATGTGTCACTATCTGAGACAATAAATTATGGTACTCCATGAAAACCAATATTCACTTGCACATAGAGGCATCCCAGCCTCTCTACTAAGACATGCTCTCTAATTGGTAGGAAGTGGGCCGACTTGGGGAGTCGGACAATGATCACCCATATCAAGTCATTACTCCTAGATGTACGCTGATGACCCATCACTAAGTCTATGGATATCCCATCCCACTTACACTTTGGGACCTATAAGGGATGATCCAATCATGATGGTACCTATTTCACTACCTTCACTTGCTGGGAAGTGAGGCACCGTGAGAAAGACTATGCTACTACCTTCTTCATAGCTGGCCACCAGTGTTGTCGTCGATGGTCCTGGTACATATTCGCCACTCCTGGATGTACCGCTAGAGGGGAAGTGTGGAACTACCTCAACACATACTCATGAAGTGCAACTGGTACCATGGTACGTCCTCTGAAGAGGATTACGTGCTCCCCACCATCAAGAAAATTCATCAGGTGCATGCCATATGGATATCAGAACATGGTGTGTCCCGTAGTCAGTGTCCCCATGTTGTGCATCCCAGAATCGTTGATGAATTGGAGGAGTGGCTGTAAGATACTAAAGAGAGGCTACTCCATCCCTATCCACAAAGGATATCTATAAGGAAGATAGCTGCTCTGTCGCCTCTCCTAGTAGTTTAATGGCAGTCCTCCTACTGAGGGAATTCGCAACAACGTTCCCCTTCCAAGGAGTATTGACTATATTGAAGTCATAGTCCTGGAGGAACTGAATCCATCTCTGCTATATCATGTTCAGGTCCTTCTGAGAGAAGATATACCAGATACTCGTGTGATCAGAGTACACGGTAAAACCTTCACCCATCAGATAGTGCCACCACATCATCAAGGCAAAGACCACTATTGCTAACTCTATGTCATGGGTAGCATAGTTCTGGACATACTATCTCAGCTGTCAAGAATCCTAAGCCATCATTTCTCGATCATGCATCAAGACACACCCAATTCCAGTCTCTGATACACTGCAGTAAACTAAATACCCTTTGCCCTCCTCTAGAATCCTCAAGATGGGGGCACTATTCATCCTCAGCCTCTACTTATAAATGTATTGATGGAATATCTCTGACAACACGAAGGGTTTCCCCTTATTCTTCAAGGATGATAGTGGTGTTGCAACTCTGGAGAAATCTGGAACGAATCTCCAGTAGTTTCCAGCCATAACCAGAAAACTCTATACCTCCATCACACTCCTTGGTGGCTCCCAAGAATGCACTACCTCAATCATTGATGGATCCACTACAACTCCAACATCTAAGATGGTTTTTACCAAGATGTGAACCTCTCGAATCCGAAACTAGCACTTCGAGAGCTTACCATAAATCTGATTTCCTCTGAGTGTTTCTAGTACTACCTGCAAATGATAGGCATGCTCCTCCTTAGTAGTCGAGTAGACTAGAATGTCGATGATGAGTAATACGAAAAAGAGATCGAGGTAAGGATGGAAAATCCTATTCATTAGACTCATGAACTCTACTGGATCATTGGTTACACATAAAGGCATAACCATGAACTTGAATTGGTCGTACCGACACCTGAAGGATGTCTTCTGCACATCCTCATCTCGAACTCTGAGCTGGTGAGGGCCAGATCTGAGGTCTATCTTTGAGAACCATCGTGCTCCCTTAAGCTGATCAAAGAGGCCGTCAATCCATAGGAGTGGGTACTTGTTCTTTATGGTCACCTGTTTCAGGCGACAGTAGTCGACATGGGGCCTCAAGAACCCATCCACCTTCTTCAGGAAACGAATTGGGGCTACCAAAGGATAAACACTAGGCCAAATGAATACCTTTCTCTACAAGTCCTCTAGTTGTACCCTCAACTCGCGAAGCTCAGTAGGAGCCATCTGATATGCTGGAGTAGATATCATTGTCGTCCCATGGTACATGTCAATGTAGAAGTCCACCTATTTATATGGAGGTAGTCCTGAAACATCGTCTGTGAAATCATCCATGTACTGGTCCACCACTACAGGATAAGTCATACTCTCCACATCAACTGCTCCGAGGGCGAGGCAAGAAAACTGGTGAGTGATCTACTACACCCTTCATCGAGTATGTCCATCCTGCGCTATAAAGATTCCCTTCTCACCGGTGATGGTGAACCTGGTCCCATCTGTGTGGACACACTACACTTGCACCGAATACAGTCGATTTGAGCATATATTGTAGATAAATAGTACATACCAAAGATGATGTCGTAAGGCCTCAACGCTACTACGAGGAGATCCCAGCAGAAACTATCGCATCCTAGAGTGATCTCACACTTCCGGAAGTAGTGCATAATCATCGCGTTTTCTCCCGTAGGAGCATAATGATTGAACCAAAGGTTTCGTCAGAATCTCTGAGCTCCGAATGAGGGTAGTTGAAATAAAGGATTGACTGGAACCTGTGTCTATAAGAACTAAAACTATTGTGGTGTAGACACAGATCGTACCTTGTATCATCTCTAGAGTTCCATGGTCATAGGCCTCAGATGCATGAAGTTGGGCTCTCCCCTGTCCATCCGCTCCCTATAGTCGAGATGGAACTCATGGTGGTGGTGATTGTAGCACCTCGTATCGTCGTCCTTCGCTAGCTGCACATCCAACTCCTCTACCACGTCCTCCTCTGCTCTGCGGACCACCTTGATCGAACCTATTCCTCTGCCTAGGAGGTCCCTAAATTTTCTACTAATCATCAGTACGGAAGGTCAGACAGTCACAATCCATGTGATCATGCCCGCCACAGGAGTAACACTGTTTTCTCCAAGCATGTCTAGCTCTACCTCCACTATGGGTGCACCACACAACCAATCTTGAGTCATGTAGTCGACCACCTTTGGGTCTGGTCATCTTGGACTTCTACATCATCTGTCTACTACCAACTACAGAAGACACCGCTGCAAGACGACTAGTGGCAGGTCCCGCTGCTGGAGACTCCTCAGTAAGGTAACTCTTAACTAGGCAGGCTCGCTCCAACACTCCTACCTACGTCGGGATGCTGTGAGAGATAACTGCTGCTTTGATCTATCGCCTGTGTCCCTGATCAATGGTCTTGGCCCTAAAGAATGGGTCTTGTACCATATCAGTTGAGTAGCACGAGAGGTTGGTGAACCTAGCTGGGTAATGAGATACACTCATGTTTCCCTCGTAAAGATGAAGTAGCTACTGTATCTGCACTGCTAATAGTTTTACTAGAACAAACTCCTCCTGGAACAGGCTCTCGAATTTTGTCCAGAGTAGTGATGCCTCATCGTGGACCTGAAGCATCAAGCTCAACCATCTGCCTGATGGTTCCTGAAGGAGGTTGGTAGCAAGGATCATCATGAAGTTAGCCGGTGTACCTACCAATCTGAAGAATCTAACCGCAGCCTCCATCCAATCCTCAACTACCGGTGGGTCTCTGTCTCCAACGATCCTGTGTGGCCTCTAGCACTGGAACTCGTGCAACGTGCTCAAGTGGAATGCACTCTCTGCTGTTGGGTCTAGTGGAATCTGTGGTTCAATGGGTGGTGGTACCGCTAGTTCCTCCGCTAGTGCCTCAACTGGAAGAGGGACCTATACTAAGGCCCCGTTGCTCGACAGGCTGCCAGAGTGTAAAACTCTCGGGGCTCTAACAAGTCATCCACGAGGAGGTATCCTGAATGAAACTGATTTGACATGGTCAAAAGAATATTCCTAGTGAGAGGACTTGGGTTGAGATGACTTAAAGAAATAATTTATAAACACAAACACTATCAGTGTTTTCATGTAGTAAGTCAGAAATCAACAGTCAGGGTCCTGGTGTATGGATACTTCGGCCACTACACCAACACTGGACTCCCTGAACTAAAAACCACACTTTGTACCCTTAACACTATTGGTTCATAGAAATAAAATACCAAATTACAATGTTATGTGGTATAAACCTACCTCTAATACTATTTTTTCACCACAAGTCCCCCCTAGGCCCATATTGGGACTACCCCAAGCATGCCTTCCATAGGCCAGGGGCTGGCGACTAGCACCAAAGGCATAATTCCCTAAAACTGGAAAGGCATTGCATTTATAAATCATTAAGATACACAACCAGAGTATAAGCAGAAGAAAACAATAAGTACAAGATATATAAAAAAATCACTGAAAGTAATGGGGGACCAGAATACAAGACCAACTGTAAAGTACAAATACAACAGAAAGCAAGTACAACTGAATAGGGACAAATAGCTAAAGGGTGAAAGCATATCCTAGATCTTTCTCCAGGGTTCCTACCTGAATGGTAGCTAAAGATAGAATCTTCATCCCTCCACGTACCTCTGTCTTCTCCAAGTACCATCTTGTTGTGAGGTCCACCTCTGGGTACCATCCAGTCCTCACACCCTCCACCTCGGTCTGCACTGTCCGTCATCTACATGTTACACAACGAGATGTGGCGATAGCCCGTGCAGGGGTGTGTATAATGATACTCAGTAGGGACCCTGAGACCCTTGAGGTCTCACAAAATCCAACATGGATTAACCACAAAGTATGAAATCAATAGATAACCATTACATATGTATATGCCCATGTATATACCTATGTTATCAAGTTACTCATCTCAATCATGAGAAAAACACAATGGTCATTGAATCAGTTCAAAAAAGGATTTTATTTATCAAAACAATGGATGTTGGAGAACTCCTCCTCTATCATTTATAGTGGTCCTGTCATGACACTGAGGCACATCTCACTAACCTTGTACTGATGAGGTACTCCTCCTAGCGAGTATCGTGGGTTTGCTGCCAACTACAAGGCACTCTGTCCGATGTGGGTCAACAACCAAATATCGGGCGCTCCCCCTAATAGCATGTAAGGGTACTCCTCATGTCACGTACCATGGGTATGTTGCCAAACACCGGGTGCTCCTCCACCATGGTTCTTTCGGAAACCACCATGCGCACCCCACTAGGCTAGTCGAATCACTCTGAGTCGAATCGGTCAAGCAGTCATCAGGTCTGTCAGCTACTAGGTCTCCGCACTCTGTTTGCTCCTCTTAGAGAGGATCCACTCCACGAGCTACTATTATATACTCCATGATTCATGAAGTCTCATGTATATGTATCTCAATGTACTTCCATGTCATAGGGGTCTCAACGCAATAGACGTTGTGTCAATCGGACACCCGGTCTGTGAGTTATTGGCATTTCCGTCCTAGGGGCCTGGTTGGTTTTTAGGTTCAAACCAACCTGATCGTACTCCAACTATGTCCAAAAAACAAGTTGGATATTCCAAAGGAATCATGTTGTTCCATGCTTTCCATCTCCATAGACAGTTCGTGATCAGACACATGTAGCCCGAGTTATGGGCGATTAGGTGTAATCGTGTCTGACGGGTTAAGGTCTGGTCTGACCCAGTTGGACAGACCCATCCCGACCATACCCAGGACTAGACTAGGGTCCATCCCGGTCCGTTGGTCCGACTCAACCCGAAGCGACGACCCAACCTAAATGCGTCCTGGCCCGGTTGGCTAGCCATGTGGCCCGACAGGGCTGGTCGTGTGGCCCGGCCCCGCTGGCCGTGTGGCACGGCCCAACTAGCCGCATTGGGCTGGACGTGGGGCCCATCTCACCACTCCATGGGGATGAGGGGGGGGTGCCACCCCCTTCCCTTTGTCTGTAACAGATGGCGCATGGTGTCGACCCCTATATCTGCGGGACCCGAATATCCCCGCATGTGTAGTGCGCATCGGTGGCCGGCTTAGCCGGCCACGCTCCCCTGCCCACTACATCCATAGACTGCGGGTCTTCTCTGGAATGTCGCACCAGAGCCGCGCCCCTCCTATCCCGCTGTGGCACACCTTGGTCTCAGTCCTACATCACCAACACGATGCACCGGCATCGTGTCCCTCTGCCTTGGCTGCGACCTCCTGCTACCCTCGGTGCTACACGACAGGGCCGAGCGCCTCTGCCGTGGCCCGTCCTGGGCGCGGCTATCCTCAGCATAGCGAGGAGGTTCCATGCCCTCTTGGTGACCCAACAACCATTGCACAACCAGTTTCTTTCGCGGTCGGCATATCGTCGGTGGCTGTTGTCCACTGCAGTATGTTCCACCTTCATCAACAAACAAGATCACCCAAAGGGTATAGGTCAGACATGTTGGTGCGGTCCAAACCCCCCATGTTATGTTGATAACATGCGACATAATGAATACTACAGTATCTTCAATGTCTTAGATTTTTCCGTTTATTATTTTAAATATTATATGGAATTATTATGAGACTGGGCACGAAGACGACAAATCATTCTGAGGTCCAGTGAGCCCAGAATTGTCGATTGATTTTTTTTAAGTTAAGTGAGTCAGAACATGGCCACGGTTGTGGCAATTTCCAAACGGATGCCCGGATTAAAACTCTGGACGCACTGCTGCGCCTGGGATGACGACTTTGCCTAAGAACGAGGCTAACCTTGACCGGCATAGGTCGAGAGAAAAAGTTTATTTTTGGATGTTTTAAGTAAAATAAAATAAAATAAATTAACATGTTTATTTTATTTTGTTTAAGGAAACATCTGCTGCAGCGCGGCGATGGCGCAACTATTTCCTAAACTAATGGCACGTCATAATAACTTCAAAATGGCTAGTCAACATCATTAATGCTGCTGTGTAATTAAATGACAACATGTTTCCCATTTTAATGGGTTAAACAATAGTTTAGCGTTGGAAATGGCTGAGGGGAACCTCTTCCGAATCCGCGAGGTGTTGGAGGAAATGCACGGCGACGAATGACGCCAGATCGAAGTTGATAATCGCTACGCCAACAACGTTGAAGGATCCTGACGACAATGGTAGTGTGACACCTTCATCAATGATAGATCCTTTAGAAAGGTAGGGGTTGTTATTTCAATTCTTTTTCCCCGTATTTATGTTTAAATGACGAACGCAGATCAACCATGAAAAAGTTGATCCACGGATTCATACGTTCTTGCAGGAGGGATTTTTTTTTCTTTAAGAATATTATGGGAAATTGATCCATGCTTTATGATTGTAAAGACCCGAAGCTTAACGTACAAGGACATTACATTACTTTTGCGGAATACTTATTAAATAACAAAAACACACAAACAAGGACCGTAATAGTTTAATGTCTTTGGAAACTCGGAACATAATCTTCTAATCATGGTGAAATATCTTCAACATCTCCCATAAAGAACTTCCATTTTTTTCTTACCTAAAACCTTTCTTTATATCCTGGGGAAAATAAAACATAAAAGGGTGAGATCAAATGCTCAGTAAGGGTAAAAAAAAGATATATCAATCACATCATATTCATAAGAAAATATCTTTTGGAAATCTTAACCTGCAAAAGAGATCATAATTTTTAAAACATGGGATAAATCACAGTAGTGAAATGTAATCCCAATAATCATAACATAAAATATGAAACTTTTTGGCATACACACACAATCATAGAGAATCATTTCTTATTAGTCAAGACTCATTGCCAAGACTATCTTAGTGGAAAAAATCCATTTCTGAACCAAGTCACCCTCGTTTCAGTCCTATTTCACTGAACAGGTATAACCTACAGTTCCATCCATGTCTATCTCATGAGATATAAAATCATTACCCAATGCATTGGAGGGAGATATAGGTCCCACCCATCTCATAATGAAACCATTCTTATGTGTCCCACAAAATCATAAATCATACATCATTGCATAAAACATGTAATAAAAATGGGAATCTTAAACATCATGACATCATCAAACAATTCATATAAGATAAAGGAATTCATAAAAATAATTCCATCACAACATAATCAAATCAATGTAATAATAGGGATATAAAAAGAACCCTATATAATCTTAGATGGTAAATAATTTTGATAAAACACTTGAACTCCATTCTTGAGGATAATATCCTTTCTACTTCAAAAATACTTTTCCTTTCTTAACATGTCATACAATTCTAAACTAAAAGAGGTTGATTAAAAATAAACTTGAAAACTTGTAAAGGAAGTTTCTTGGAAATAATGTTTTAAAAATCCATTCATGTCGTATAAGTTAAAAAAACTTTCTTCTCGTACATTTGTCGGAAAAGTCAAAAAGTATCTCGTATGAAAAACGACAATATATTCCTTTCATATCTTTTACTAAAAACTCAACAAAGGGTAAAATAGGTTTTAAACAATTGTAGGTGGATGAAAATAATATTACATATTGAGGTCACATGGATGTGGATGATAAAATAAACCCCAGTAAATACCAAAGTATAAGCAATCTTGGATATAAATGAGATTGCGATATTTCCCTTACCTTAGATCCGATTTGGTTCGTAAGTGTCCGAACCTCCTCTTCTTTGAAGTGTTTCTTTGAGACCTCCTTTTAAGGCATTAAAATTTGTCTTTGAGGAAGACCAGAACCTCTAGGATGTTTCTATGGAAGTGGAGAATAGAATTTGGTAGGGGTTGGCCGAGATTTAAGGCTCAATGTTGTGTGAGGAAGAGAGGGAGGAGGTTCCCTTTTATAAGGGAGGAGAGGGGCTCCATTGGAAAACTAAAAATATTATTTTATTATAAAGTCATATTCGGTTTTAAATAGCTCCAAATTGATTTATTTCGAAGCTATGGTGGGGATGGATCGAAATCCTCTAATCCAATAGAATTTAGACATGTTTAGGTTCCTATTTTAACCTTATCAATTAGATTTAACAATAAGTTAAATAATTTTACTTTTACCGTGTCTTCTTGTGTTCTTACACTATAAGGTTAATAACCTTACTATAACAAGCCAAACGAACCCCAAGTTGTTTATTATTAATATATATTACCTTATCTAAGTCATTTTGCCGAAACATAGATTTTTAGGAATAAAATATTATTTAATAATATAATATTTGTTTTAAAAACTATCTTATGTCAATTTTGACACTATTTAGTAATTGATTTTTGTGAAACTCATAACAGAATGATTAGTTCAAACAATGTTAATTAAATCAATAAAAACATGTCATATTAACCTATGAAATTAGTTTAATTCATAAAAAGTCTCAAATTATATTTATTTGGGTATTTATAATATCAATTATTATAATTTTTCACTATTATGGTAATTACTGCATCATCATTGTGTCATAACTAAATTAAATTATTTAATGTCTAAAAATTATAAATAAAATATCCTTATGTAGGAAATCTTATTATCTTTCTAATGAATATTTACAATCTAATTTATCTTTTGAATAACCCTATATTAAAAATGTTTAATAAATAAACTTTGATTTTAACTTTTTTAACTCTTCTTTGAATTAAATAATAATAAATGTCTTAATCTAATCCAAGTGGGCCTAAATGGTCATTTTTTATTCCTAAGTTTTGTTTGGTAGAATTAAACTTATCTAATAGAATTAGGACATGTGTTAGGGTAATAAGAATATCATTTTTACCCTTAATTACCCTATTTACTCTTAACCGTGGTAAAAAAAAGTAAAAATTTACTATCCACCAAAAACTATTTTCATCTCATTGAACCACATTTTACTTACTGACATAAACTGTGTCTCTCTAATTTTTGAAATTCCACTCACAGAAGTGGTAAAATTAAGTTTTATGAAAAATTCATTTTTTTTACTACCACTTAGTGGTTTCACTATTCATCAATAAATGAATGTTTCCAGAAAAATACCAAAAATTATCCCTAAGCTATATTTGATATTATGAACTCAAAAATGTTGTCTATTTTACCAAATTCAAAACATATCAGTTGCATTAATTAATTTAAAAATTAATTCCTGTCGTCAAAACAAATGGGGTGTTTTTAAGAGATATTAATTATCAAAAGATTGACACTTGTTTATAACTGGTTTAAATGTGAAATTACATCCAATGACCAACATTGTATTAAATTGTAAAAATATATTCTAAATATACTTTAAAACCACTCAAATTAATAATTTATCACTATTAATTATTTCTATTAAAAAAGTTGTTTTTAATTAAAATTTAGTAATTTTCACTATTCATCAGAATATGAAAGTTATCTGAAAAGTACCAAAATATTACCCTAAGCTAATTTCGATATTCCGAATCCAAAAATGAAGTCCATTTTAAAAAATAAAATTTTCAAAATTCCAAAAAGTGGTTATTACTATTCATAACGGCTAGTTTTAATAATATTTTAATAGCATATCGTTGTTTAGTGAAACTCGGTATTGCGTACTACACACGCTATCGAGGATGGTCGTGATTGCGTGTAATGCAAGGCATGTTAAGGATGAGTGTTGTGCAAGATCCTTTTGGTGTAGCGTACAACACAAGACATTAAATAAAAAGAATATTTTTCATAAAATCTCAGGGTGTAACAATGATGTTGTTGATTCTTTCTCCATTTGAGCCTTCTAACAGGAGAAGATCAATGTCGTGACGAACGATGGCAGAGGTTTGTTCCCCAATTTGTTTATTTTCGTTTTCATCCTCCTTTTTCCCTGTGCGTTCTTTGCGTTCTTTGCGGGGTAACGAGCAACAGATCGTTGCACATCCGTTCTGCGACGCAACGTTCCCAAATTGAAGGTTCGACATCCCAACGACCTAGGGGAGGTGCAGTGACGATGGCGGACGACGAATCGGACTAGATTAGAAAGAGCGTTCTTCGAGCGTTCTTCGTGAGGGAAGATCAAAATTCATTTTTAGAGCCCATTGAAGGTCCGAAAACACCGGAAGCGGCTTTGTGGCATCGAGGCGACCAGAACCTTGACGTTTTGTGGCGATCGGATGACCAGGATGAGGATCAGAGTAGCACAGGAGGCGCGCCGGTGGAGAGCACCGTTTCAAGAAATTTCCAGAATACACGGCGTGTACTTCCAAATAACACGCCGTGTAGTACTGGTGGTTGAGGCTAGGGTTTCCAAGTCAGAGAAGAATCACATGGCTTGTGACCCTGGTCAGATGTCGTGTTGGACCTTCCCCGAAGCCCGGCGTGTACATTGGGTAGTACACAGACACGAGATGATCTACACGGCTTCAGGCGACACGGCGTGTACAGCTTGGCAGAGGCGGCTACATGGAACTTGGTGTGTATCCCAGGGATACGCAGACATGGGATGGAGTATACGACCGTGTACTCCATTACATGGCCAGGCGAGGCCAGTAACGCGGGTCACCCCATGTGGAAGTTAATGGGTTGATGACCATGTACGAGCACGTGGACAGAGTGCACAGAGCCAACCCCAGTTACCTAGACACGGCATGTACTCCATACTACATGCCATGTACTATGTTTTACTACACGACCAACCTCACGACCCGGGCCGTTGTACACGGGCAGTACCCGGGGTCGGACAACACGGTGTGTATCTTTTCTACACGCCGTTTACTTTTTCAAAAATGGTTTGGTCCTTTTGGTCACCATTCCTTGAACATCATTCATTTGTGTTAGTGCACCTTCTTCTTATTTCCCTGAGGTTTAGACATCTTTCCCTCACATAGGATTTTGATCCCTTCAGCAGGACATTCTATGATATAGTCAGGTATTCATCTGAGAGGCCCAGATCAAGATGCTCTATCCATTCTAGACCGTAGGTAGAGTCAGGCATCACCGTGAACAACTCAACGGGGAATTGATCGTCTACCTTGATGGTGAATTCTGTATGAGTCACGGTATCCGCCATAGCCCTGGCAGTGATCCTAATCTGTGTATCGAGATCTTTCCCACTCAGGAGTGTGTCTCCCGTAATGAGTGCTTCAATCTATCATAACCTTCCCACAAAAGAGTGGGTCTCCCGTAATGGGTGCATATACCTCTCGTGATGATTCCTGACAAACAAAACTTCTCGGACGGATTTCATCAGAGCTATAAGACATGCGGAGTGTGTTCTCCCAGAACGACTGCATCACAGAATCTTAGAACAAAATCCCTTACGGGGGTATGCGGTTTCGTGACTTGTCTCTAGACCACGGGTTGGGGTTTTGAGTATATCTTGTTTTTATATATTTTCTGTAAACATATACTGTTCATAGCTAACTGTACATTTACTTTGTGTACTTTTTGTGGTTTTTCAAGGTCCTCTACTGAGTATTGTTACGGTCACCCCTGCACGGGCTTTGCCCGCATGTCTGGTGTCTTGTGCAGACGAGAAGCCATTTGATAGAGTCCAGGGCGGACCAAGACAGGACCGAGCTTTCTGAGTTCCCTATAGGCCGATGCGTTCATATGGCTACGAGCGTCAGTCCCAATACCTTTTGTGCTTACAGGTTGGACTTGACTGTTTCAGATTCTTGTTTTTTTTCTTTTAGGTGGGCTTATATTTTTGGCCAAGTTTACATTTATAGTACTCTACCTTTCGTCGTACTCTGTTGGTTGAGGTTTAGTTGTATGCATGCAATTTGTTCATTAGTGTTTTACATTTCAGTATTCATGGGCTTGTATATGTGTGTGCGTGTGTAAAGGTACTTAGGAAATGCCTCCCATGTTAGTGATATGCCTACTCGGTGATAGTCACCAGCCCCTGGCCTATTGGAGGCGGGCTTGGGGAGTCACAGCGCGGGCCCCACTGGGACGGGTCGTGACAGAGTGGTATAAGAGGTTTTCGATTCTACCATAGGACCAAGATTCTGTGAGTTTGGTTTGGGGCAATAGTGTTAAGTGTTTCGGGTTCAGCTATCAGGCCAGAGAACCCAGTGTTGGTGTGGCGGCCGACATATCCATACACCAAGACTCTGATAACTTTCTTTTCGACCCGGTTCATGAAAACACAGGTTGTGGGGAAATAAAAGGTACATGCATCATATAGGAATGGGTTATGCTTTCAATGTCCTTTGTGTTAGCTATCCAGTTATACTCATTGACCATGGTACATCCTGTTTGTTTACAAAATGCCTCCGCGATTCATACACACTAGAATTCCACAGAACGATCATGAGGATGACCCCCTCAGTGACGGGGCTTCGATACAGGGACCAGCTCTCCAGGCGTTGCAACCGGGTGATGCACCTGCTATACCACCACCAGTAGAGCAGCCAGTGGTACACGTAGTACCGACCGGTGAGGAGCGCAGTCTTACCGTGCTCCATAAGTTCTAGAGACTCATACCCCTCAGGTTCCAAGGCGATCCCGACACTCAGGAAGCTAAGGACTGGCATGAGGTGGTGACCGGAGTTTTCCGTCTAGTGAGGACACCAACACACCAGATGATGATCCTAGGTGTGAGCCTTCTTCAGGTTTCGGCAGGACGATAGTGGAGTCTGACCATGCAGACTCACGAAGATGAGACTCTTTTGTGGACGGAGTTTGAGCGACTCTTTAGGGAGGAGTTATCTCTTGTTATACTGAGAGCTGTGTGCATCCAAGAGCTTCTTCATCTCTAGCAGGGCAGTATGACGGTGGCTGACTATTCATCGAGGTTCACCAACCTCACCAGGTACTCGATGGATATTGATAGGGATCAGTACTTTAGAGATTGGACCTTCGAGCGAGGTCTAAGGTGTGACATCTGAGCTAGTGTTGTGACTAAATACATTTAGACTTATGATGGAGTGCTCGAGTGGGAAATGGTGATCTAGAGATTCTTGGCTGAGCAGAGACAGCCGCCGGCAGTCAGTAGCAGGCATACAGGTGCGGAGACAGCGGCAGCAGTGAGCCGACGTCAGGCATAGGGATCTGGATGTGGGAGATGTCATAAGAGTACCCAACACATGGGATCGATATTCCAGGGCCCTCAGGCTGGATCCAATCAGCCTAGGGAGAAGTAATGCTACACATGCGATGGTAGGAGGCATATCACTAGAGATTGCCCGACACGTCGAGCTGCTGATAGGGAAGTGGTGGATGGACCACCAAGGCAGGGGCAGAGAACGAAGCAGGTAGATCTACCAGGCGGCGGACATGGATGAGGAGTAGGGAGAGATGTGGGTAGTGGAAGACGCTTCGAATTACTTCCACCACCACCCCCAGGAGGTCCGCACCAGGATCAGGGAGCAGGGGGACAGGGACGGGGACAGCTTCATGCGGTCGAGGCATACAACCCAGGGACTCTAGGGACGATTTGAGGTACGATCTATGTCTTTTCTAGCATATCTTCAGTAATCATATTCACAGGTGCCAGTCATTACCTTATAGCCACATGTCTTGTACAAAACCTCGAGATTATGGTAGAACCGTTGACTCGATCCTTATGCTTAGACACATCTACGGGAGGAGACTCGACGATCATGAACCTAGGAAAACAGTTTGATCTTACCCTTGGAGGCGAGAGTTTAGGTTGGATCCTCTTGGTGGTAGCGTTGAGGCCTTACGACATCATTCTCGGTATGGATTGGTTATCTTCGGTCCATACCCATATTGACTGTTTTAGGTGAAGGGTGTGGTGTGTCCGTCGCGATGGAACGAGGTTTTCCTTTGTCGGAGAAAAGGAAACCCAGGCAGCACAAAATGGGTCAGGCATAGGAGGGTGCAGCCGATCACTCATGAGTTGGCAAGCCTTACCCTCAGAGGACTAGATGTTTTGAGATCTTAGTTCCCAGTAGTGATGAAAGAGTATGAGGATGTCTTTCCAGATGATGTTCCAGGGTTATCTCCCCACCGTGAAATTGACTTCTGCATTGACTTACACCCTGGGACGACTCCGATTTTTTCATCGGACAATCCGATGGCTCCCACAGAGCTTCACGAGATGAGGGTGCAGTTTGAGGATTTGTAGAGCAAGGGTATCGTGAGACATAGCTTTTGGCCCTGGACAACCCCGGTCTTGTTTTCCAAGAAGGCCGACAAGAGTTTGAGACTGTGCGTGGATTGCTGCCGCCTGAACTAGGTGATATTGAAGAACAAGAATCCACTACCGATAATCGATGGCCTATTTGACCAGTTAAGAGGGTCACATTGGTTCTCTAAGGTTAACCTTCGATCATTCTATAACCATCTATGAGTGAGGGATGAGGATATACCGAAGACGGCTTTCAAAATTTGCTACGGTCACTATGAGTACTTGGTGATGCCTTTTGGAATGACAAACTCCCCTCTAGTGTTCATGGGGCTGATGAACCTAATCTTCCAGCCATACATGGACTGGTTCATAGTGGTCTTCATCGACGACATCCTAGTGTACTCGGCGTCAGAGGAGGATCACACGAGACACCTGCGGATGGTTTTGGATGTACTTCGGGAGAACCAGCTTTATGGTAATCTCTCAAAGTGTCCGTTACGGATTCGGGAGGTCCACCTTCTAGAACATGTCATCTCAGCAGATGGAGTAGCTATGGACCCAGCCAAGGTGGATTCTATGTTGGAATGGGAGCCACCTCGGAGCGTGACAGAGGTGTGGATCTTCATTGGGTTAATACGGTATTACCGGAGATTCATTTCGGACTTCTCCCGGATATCAGCACCGATAGTAGCCTTGACCAGGAAGGGGAAACCCTTCGTGTGGACAGAAATTTCCCAGTAGGCTTTCGAGAAGTTGAGATAGAGTTTGACGAGCACAACAGTCTTGAGATTTTTAGAGGAGGGTGTTGGGTACATAGTTTTCTACGACGCATCAGGGACCGGGCTTGGTTGTGTCCTAATGCAGCGAAATGTGGTGATTTCTTATGGATCGCTCCAGCTTAGGCCACATCAGCAAAACAATGCGACCCATGATCTCAAGTTTCATCGATAATCTTCGCATTGAAGATGTGGTAACACTAACTTATGGGCGAGAAGTTCATTTTCTACTCTGACCACAAGATCCTCACGTACATCTTCTCAAAGATGGATCTAAATATGAGGCAGATGCATTGGCTATAGTTCCACCAGGACTATGATTTCAAAATCATCTATACTCCTGGAAAGGGGAACAAGGTGGAAGATTCTGTTAGCACAAGGATGAGCTCACAGCTGTTGAGTGAGGAGACACAGTAGTTAGCCACGTTATATTTATCCTTCGTGGATGGGGAGGATACAACTTACATACAGTCGATGGTTATCACCCCTCCACTCTTACAGTGAGTTAGGGAGGCACAGCTTGGGGATGTCGACTGTGTGGCTTTACATGCTCAGATATCCATAGGACATACTCCTGATGGATATTAACAAGGTGGGGAGCACATACTTATTTTCAGAGGAAGCACTGTTGTGCCAGTGGCGTTGCAGGAGGAGGTCCTGAGATAGTTTCATACACCCCCTTTGGTGGTACATCCTTGAGTTGAAAATATGCACCAGGTTCTCTGACGACAGTTCTGGTGGTCAGTCATGAAGAAGGTAGTAGCAGTGTTTTTGTCTCGATTTCCTCACATGCCAGCAGGTGAAGGCTGAGCAATAGGTTCCAGCAGGGTTAGCTCACCCCCCGGAAGTCCCAGAGTGTAAGTGGGATAGAATATCAATGGACTTCGTAACAGGCTTACCATGGACGTCCAAGGGGCACAGTTCCATCTGGGTGATCGTTGACCGACTCACCACGTCAACCCACTTCCTAGATATTATGGAGAATAGTTTTGTACAGAGCTTGGGACGCCTTTACGTGTAGGAAATAGTTCGGATTCATGGCGTCCGCTCGACTATAGTCTCAGACCAAGACACACGATTCACATCCCAGTTATGGAAGGGATTGCAGGAGGCTTTTGGGACTCAGCTATGCTTGAGCATCGCAATTCATCCCCAGACGGATGGTCAGACGGAGAGGACCATTCAGGTTCTGGAGGATATCTTGCGAGCCTGTATCATAGACTCTAGTCGCAATTGGGAGGACCACGTACCACTAGTGGAGTATGCATACAACAACAACTATCACTACACCATCGGTATGGCACCGTTTGAGGCCTTGTATGAGAGACCCTTCCAATCAACGCTTTGCAGGACCACCCCAGAGAGTCATCACTCATGGGTCCAGAGTTAGTGAGAGCTACTACAGAAAAGCGGCAGATCATCCAGGATCGGATGAAGACTACACAGAGCCGGTAGAAGTCTTATACTGACAGACGGCCGATACCTCTATAGTTCGAGGAGGGAAACCACATCTTTCTTACGGTCTCACCTCGACTAGGGATACAAAGATTTGGATGAGGTGGAAAGCTATCTCCGAGGTTCATCGGACCTTTCTAGATTCCTTGCAGAGTTGGAAAGGTGGTGTACCACCTAGCTCTACCACCACACTTGCATCGGATACATGATGTCTTCCACGTGTCGCAGCAAAGGAGGTACGTGCATGACCCATCACACGTCATCGACTGGGGAGAGCTAGACATCGAAGATGGAGTGACCTTTGCTGAGTACCTAGTGGAGATCGAGGATCGGCAGGAGAGGATCCTTTGTGGGAAATCGATTCCCTTGGTGCGCGTCTGGTGGAAGCATGAAAATCTCCATGAGAGCACGTGGGAGAGGGAGGCTCAGATCCGTGCCCAGTACCCTCATCTTTTTTAGTAGCCCTCATTTTGGAATTTTGGGGATGTAAAGCCCCAAGGTGGGGAGAAAGAAATGTATCAGATTTTTCCGTTTATTATTTTAAATATTATATTGAATTATTACGAGATCAGGCACGAAGACGACACGTCATTCCGAGGTTCAGTGAGATCGGAATGGTGGTTTGAATTTTTTTTAAAGTTAAGTGAGTCGGCAGTTGTGCACGGTTGTGGCAGTTTCCAAACGGATGCCCAGATTAAAAATATGAGCACACCATTGCGTCCGGGATGATGACTTTACCTAAGAATGAGGCTAACCTCGACCAGCACGGGTTGATGGAAAAAGTTAATTTTCGGACGTTTTATGTAAAATAAAATAAAATAAATTACAAGTTTATTTTTATAAGGAAACATCCACTGCGGTGCGGCGACAGCGCAACTGTTTCCTAAACTAATGGCGCGTCATAATAACATCAAAATGGCTAGTCAACATCATTAATGCTACCATGTAATTAAATATCAACAGGTTTCCCTTTTTAATGGGTTAAACAATTGTTGATCGTTGGAAATGGCTGAGAGGAACCTATGCTGAATTCGCGAGGTGTTGGAGGAAATTCTCGATGGCAAACGACGATGGATCAAAGTCAAGAATCACTACGCCAACAACGTTGAAGGATCCCGACGACAATGGTAGTTCAAAGCCTTTATCAAAGATTATTCCTTTTTAATGTTAGGGGTTGTTATTTCAATTCTCTTTCCCTGTATTTATGTTTAAACGATGAATGCAGATCAACCATGAACAAGTCGATCCTCAGATTCGTACGTTCTTGCATGAGGGATTTTTTTCTTTGGGATGATTATGGGAAATTGATCCATGATATATGTTATTGTTGATTCTTGCTCTGTTTAAGCCTACTAACGGGAGAGGATTAATGTTGTGACGAACAATAGTGGAGGTTCGTTCCTGAATTTGATTATTTGGGTTTTCTTCCTCCTTTTCCCATGCGTATTCTTCGTGTTCTTCGTGGGGTGGTGAACAAAGAATTGTTGAACATCCGTTCTGTGACGCAACGATCCCAAATTCAAGGTTCAACATCGCAACGACCTTGTACAGGTGCGGCGATGGTGGAGGCCGACGAATCAGACAAGATCAGAAAGAGGGTTCTTCGAGCGTTCTTCGTGCAAGAAGATCAAAACGCGTTTTCAGAGACGATCGAAGGTCCAAAAACACCAGATGTGGATTCAAGGCATCGGTGCGAAAAAACCTAGAATTTTTGTGGCGATCAGCCGGCTAGGTTGAGGATCAGAGCAGCACGGGAGGTGTGCCGGCGAAAAGCGCCGTTTTTTAAAATTTCCAGAATAGACGGCGTGTACTTACGAAGAACACGCCGTGTAGTACTAGCGGTGGCGTCTAGGGTTTCAGGGTTAGAGAATAATTACATGGCGTGTGACCCTGGTCACATGGTGTGTTGGACCTTCCCTAAAGCTCAGTGTGTACTTTGGGTAGTACATGGGAAAGGGATTATCTACACAGCTTCAGGTGTCACAACGTGTACAACTTGGTAGAGGAGGCTACGTGGAGCTCATCGTGTATCCTGGGGATACGAAGACACGGGATAGAGTACACGGTCGTGTACTCCATCACACAGCCAGGCGAGGCCAGTAACACATGTCACCCAATGTGGCAGTTACACGGGTTGATGACCGTGTACGTGCACATGGCCAGAGCGCATGGGGCCAACCCCAGTTACCCAGACACGGCATGTACTATATACTACATGCTGTGTACTATGTTTTTCTACACGACCAGCCTCACGACACGGGCTGTTTTACACGGGCAGTACCTGGGTTCGGACAACACTGCATGTATCTTTTCTACACGTCATGTACTTTTGGAAAATGAATTTGTCCTTTTGTTCACCGTACCTTGACCATCATTCGTTTGGGTTAGTTCCCCTTCTTCTTGTTTCCCTGAGGGTCAGGCATCATCCCCTCATGCAGGATTTTGATCCCTTCAACCGGACTTTCTATGATAGAGTCATGCATCCATCCGAGAGGCCCGGATTGAGATCCTCTATCCATTCCAGACCGCAGGTAGAGTCAGGCATCGACGTGACCAACTCTACAGAGAATTGATCCTCTACCTAGCAGGTGAATTCCAGATGAGTCGCGGTATCCGCCATGGCCCTAGTAGTGATCCTCATCTGTGTATCAAGATCTTTCCAGTTCAAGAGTTTGTCTCCCATAATGAGTGATTCTATCTATCGAAACCTTCCCACTCCAGAGTGTGTCTCCCGAAATGAGTTCAGGTACCTCTCGTGACGGTTCCTGAAAAACAGAACTTCTCAAACTGACATCATCAGAGCTATAAGACTCATGGAGTGTGTTTTCCCAGAACACGTGCATCACGAAATCTTCAAACAGAATCCCTTACAGGGGTATGTGGTTGTGTGAATTTTCTCTAGACCACATGTCTAGTTTTTGAGTATATATGGTTTGTTTTATATGTTCTGTAAACATATACTGTGCATAGCTGACTATACCTTTACATAGTGTACTACTTTATGGTTTTTCGGGGTCCTCTACTGAGTATTGTTATGATCACCCATGCACGGGCTTTACCCGCACGTCTAGTGTCTCGTATAGACGAGAAACCTTTTAACAGATTCCAAGGCGGACAAGGACATGACTGACCTTTCTGAGTTCCGTACAGGCCGAGGTGTTCCTAAAGCTACGAGCGGCAGTCCCAGTACCTTTTGAGCTTACATGTTGGACTTGGCAGTTTTAGACTCTTGTTTGTTTAATTTTTGGTGGGCTTGTATTTTTGGCCCAATTTACATCTACAGTGCTCTACCTTTCGTTATACACTGTTGGTTGAGGTTTAGTTTTATGCATGCCTTTTTTTCCTTAGTGTTTTACATTTCAGGATTTGTGGGCTTGGAAATGTGTATGTGTGTACACATACTTAGGCAATGCCTCCCATGATAGTGATATTCCTACTCGGTGCTAGTCACCAGCCCCTGGCCTACTAGAGGTGGGCTTGGGGAGTCACAGCGTGGGCCCCACTAGGATGGGTCGTGATAGTATTAAATACATAGAACAGAAAAAGAGCAACTCAAAACCCCCTACATCGTATTTTTTGAACATTGATGGTGGAAGGGGATGAAAAGAATATATTGATTCATCAACTTCGAGATTCATCTGGGGAAGAAGCGTCGTCTGCGTTCTTCACGATCGGCTCCATTTCCTTATGTTTAGAGGAAGATCATTGAATATGTTCTTCCTTCTTCGGTGGTGTGTGGCATTCTTCAGTGGAAGAGAAAAGGTTCCTATCTTACTTTCCCCTTAATCTGTTCCCCCCAAGATTAATTCCCAAAAAAATAAAATAATAGGTTTTCCTATTATTTTATTGTTGGAAATAATTTGAAAAGATTCAAATTAAATTAAGATACTTCCCTTTATGAATGGGTGAAGTTGTCATAATTAATTTGGGGGAGGAAGGTGAATAATTCAATTGTTTCATTAAGTGAATTAGCACATTAATGAGGTGAAGGTGGAGAGTTGACATCCCACATAAATGGGGGGTATAGAGGTGTTCCAAAATTATTGGGTAGTTAGAAGAGTTATGAAATTTGTGTGGGCCCCACTAAACAAAATCCTCCCAAGGGAGGTTATGTGCGGCTAGGACCCACCACCATAACCTCTCAAGGGAGGTTATGGTGTGGTGTCCCCCACCACTAGCCTCCTCTTGGAGGTTTTAACTGCCATAGAATAAAAATAATGTTTAACAGTAATTTTTATACAATATAACTGAAACCTCAAAAACTATCTTCCACTCTCAAAAAAAACACAACAATGATGAAGGTCTCACTAAGCAGTTATCGATGATGTGAATTCAATGGTACCATTAGAATTCAATTCTGAGCACTGGTTCAGAAGTTATAATATCCTGCTCATATGTTAACAGAACGTACCAAAACAAAACTTCTGAAATTTATTCCTGTCACACCGGGCCTCGAAATCAAGCACCGTCAAAAATTGCAGACTCGTAAAATTCCCATGAATTTAAAAAAAATACCATAGGAATTATGGGTCTTTACATGTTTGAATAATAATTTTTTATACTCCAGATATTAGATTATTTCTTAAAACCCTTATTCTCTTTTTATTCTCACTAATGGAAGTGATTAGTTATGCTTATGTTTTACATTACTTGGCATTTTAGAACACCCTATTTTTGTTTCCTTTTTATAATATTTTAAAAATTATGATAAAAATGGTATTTATTGATGGTATTTCAAAAACATGATGATGATTAATAATTTGATAATGAATATCTACAATAAAAACTATAAATTATCATTTATATTAATGTTACGTTTTTTGTATCAGTTTTCCCAAATTATCTTAAACTTTTAATCTAAAAATTCATCAAGGATGTAAGTGGTCCAATTTTTCCATTTGACATTGTCACATTAATATGAAATAAATTGTCTTATTATTAATAGCATAAAATCCCAAAATATAATATTTGTGTTTTTAGCATAGGATCCGATCGTGTGGGTCCTAAGATGTTATAATTTTTTCTCTAAAAAAGATGTTTATCATCCCCTATAAAATATAGAAATGGGATTAGAGGTGGATATTTCATGCAAAATAAATAAATCAATAATTAATATAAACATTTATTTATTTCTATGAAAACCTTCTAACATGTTTCTACGAGGTCAACCCTCCTTGAATGGTTTGGCATCCAAAGTTGGAAAACAAAAATTACCTAGCAACCAATTTTAAGGTTATGAAAAATACATAAAATAAGAAAATGTAATTATTTAATGAGGAAATTATTTCCTTATCAATTCATTCAAGAATCCAACATTTTTGTTTAGGTATATTATTTAATCTCTAAACATTTCCCAAAAACAGTTTATGGAATCTCACATGTTAATAATCATTTTGAAAAGACTAGAAATCATAAAACCATTTTATGAAACAACATTTCTTTTAAAATGTCTTATAAAATGTAATCAAAATATATATGTTATAAACTTCTATATACACATATAAATAGACATATGTTTGTGTATAAAATAGTGACCTATGAATTTTATGAAAATTGTCTTATTTATTTCAATAAATATACATTTAATAAAAAAAGTGGATAAAAAATAATTCATTATTTCTAATAATATATATATATATATATACCTATATATCATCCATAATGTTATCCTAATTCTCAATGATATCCAAGAAACATTGGATAACCTGTTGAATAATGAAAAGAAAGGGATGAGCTACAAAGCCCTTAATAGGATGAAACATGGAAATAAATCATAGTATTTGGGAATGAATGAACAAAATAATATCAAAAAATACAAGGATAATTATATATATATATATAATGTTTGGTTTTGAATCCCTTTTTTATTATTAAATAAAATACCACATTTTATCTAGGTAGATGGAAACCCATTACATATCCCGAAGTCCCAAGGCCATGTTGCCTGGATACAAGGATAAATATATATTAAATATAGTAATGGACTAATGAATCATATAATCATAATATCATTAAAACCTATTCATTTTCATGAAAAATAAAAAATAACATAAACATATTTCATGGAAAAAAACCAGGACATCATCAAATTGTGGAGAATATCCCACATTGGATTAGGTTTAATTATTAATCACATACATGAAATATCATGTGAAAAAAATATCAAATTAATTGGAAAAATAATTGATCACACCCGTAAAAACATTTATTATCATATGAGTTCCATAAAAGGAAATCAACTTATGTAATAAGGATAAAAATTACCCATGGAACAAAATGTGTGACATTTGAGAATACTACATCTATAAAGTGTTACATCATTAACCAATAGAAGAGTAAGATTTATATATATGTAAGAGAACTAAATGAATATATATATATATATATTATAAAAATTTAATAAAATGATATTTTGATGGAAAATTATACTTATAAATTGAATATTCATCACACAATGAAAAAGGTTGGATCAAAGAGATCCCCTACCTCATCTTCAAATCTCTTATATACTTTTACATGAAATTCACCAAAATAAAATAAAAATAGTTTATTACATAATTTTTGGAATTTTCATTATATATCCATTTTATTATAATTCTATTATATTCATTTATATTCTTTAGAAGAAGAAATAATGGTTAAATTTCAGTATTCCAATAGTATTTGTTTCATTTTTACAATATTGTATCACTCAATGATAATTATATAGGTTATTGTTAAAAGGGAATTTAATTATAGAATTGAAATGATATATAATTCAGAAACAAATAAAGATTTAATTGTTCCCAAATATTCGTTTTTCATTAAATATGGGCTATTGTTCTATTTGATGTTCATAATACACAATTAGTTTTAGGAAATTTCAACAAAAATAATGACATTGATTCATTATAATTAATATTAAATATATATATTCATTAAATTATATGATATAATTTATATTATTAATATTTTCAAATTATTTTCTTATAAATATAATTTTTTGGTCATCCCTAGAGGCAGTCATGGAAAACATTGTTCATTGTTCACTGAGGAGATGAACATAACTGATTTAAAAACTCTTTCATTATAGAGATAAAGAGAAGGTATAGTATGGATATTCATCAAAAATTATAACATGATAATATATTATTAATACATATATTAATATTTTTATGGGGATGGAGAGAACATGGAGGTGGTATATACAGAAGAAAATCAAAAGTAATTAACTGAGAACTATACCTCTTCCTTTTGATGTCTCATCATGGGATACCCCAAAAGAACAATAAATTTTCCTTTGGATGAGAAAAGGAATAGTTGAACCCATATTAGTGGGTTTGGATGGTTTTTAGGAAGAATCATGGATTTTTATAAGGATTGGAATGTGTGAGGACTAGGGGGGATGTTTATAAGGGGTGGAGAGGGGTGTATTTTTGGATATTATATTAACTAGATTATTATTTTGAAACAATAATATAAATAATACTCGTTATTGTAATTATAAATAGTTACTAGTGATTGTGAGTTAAAAATAATGGCATATTACATCATCTATGAGAACAAAATTAATTTATTTAGATTATAATTTGAAATAATTTATTTTAACATGTTTCACTATTCCCCAAAAATTGAACTATTTTATGAATGTACCAAAAATTCATCCTAATATATTTTTTATTACAAAAAATTATATCAATTTTTAGAAGATAATTTTCAATATTTGTTAAATTTTATTTTTATGTAAAATACTTATTTAATTTAAAAATAAAAATTTAAATGTAAAGAACAATTTTCTAACTCACTTAAAATCTAATTATTATATTATAAAATTTTATTTTCATTATAATAAACCATATTATTAATTTATAGAACCATTTTATGAGAATATTCATAATTTTAAATGATTATATTTTTAATTAAATTTAAATTAAAAATATTTTACTTGAAAAAAAATGAAAACACATAATTTATCATCATTAAAACATTTTTTTACCCAAAAAACCATATAATTATATCATATTTTTATTTTATAATATACCTAAATATTATGTTACCCTTTGGTGGGTGGAGATAATAATTTAATGGTTTAATTACTATTCCATATTTTTATATTTATATTCCAATTGTCTAGTTTCTATTATAGTGGCTAGATTTGTAATGGTCATTTAAGATCCTTACATCCTATAAATAACTCACATTATTTTCATTATTCAATAAATTATATATTTTTCTCCAGTATATATATATTTTCATTTTTAAAATTCATATTTGATTAAATTTATTTTAACTCATTTCCACTATGTTGTTTTCAAGTGGTATTATTTTTTTAGATCAGGAAGATAATAAGTTTCATATTGTAATTATATTGTTTATAATATTTAGTCACTTTTATTCATAGTCAATTGATATTTCCATTTATATTCTATAAATGTAATTTTAAAATTATAATAATAATAAAATTCGGTTTCCTCAAGTGGTGAATGTGAATTATATTATATTATATTACTTAATATGGAAGTATTATATAATCTGAGGTAAAATTATATTGAATAAACCTTGGATTTTAACATTCTTACTCCATAAAAATTATCACAATTTAAATTTAATTTTACGTACTAATATGAAATATATGGGTATACATATGCATCTGGGATTTCTCCAGTTGTCATTTCACCTCCTTCTACTTATTTATTATATATTATATAGTCATTAGATGAGTTTACTTGTTCTGTAATATATTATCACTATTTCAAATGATTATTCACTAGTGTATCCTCATAATAGAGATATTTTCCAATTGATTCACTATTAAATTTGAATCGTGTGGTGTATTTTTTATATATGTCCTTAAATGGGACACATGGATTTCATAATATTCCTATGATTGGGTTAGTGGGGGATGCTATTTGATAATCCATCTCTATGATTCCATCAAAAATCCAAAAGGTTCTTTGATACCTGGGATGTAACATAATTTTTTTTTTAAATCTTATAAATATATTCCATGTGTATAAGTGGATGAATATTTTATCGCAAACCTCTATCTCTAGGTTTTATAGATTCTTGTTATCAAATATTTTCAATATATGTGGTTCATTGCTGATGTCATTCTAAATGTTCATGCCATTTTCTACAATTTAATGAACTATTTTATGTCTTAGTGGCATGATTTCACCATGTCCATCCAAACATGATTATGTTATACATCACATCCCTTAAATGGATTCATATTGAGCTGGATATATGATTAAATGTAATCTTTTTTAGACACATCCATCCAATGGATGTCTCTAATATTATCCTATTTTAATGTCCATTCAGTCTAAGATAAACATGTAATCATGTTCCTCGATATTCTTCTAATACTATCCATAATTGTTTTTGAGATATTCCATAATGATGTTCAACACTATGTTTAGAGCATATAGGACACTTTTCTAGAACATGAAGGAAATCTCGTTTCTCATCCAGATATAACATATAGCGGTGTTCCGTGTATTCTCACCAATTTATAAATGTAAAAACATTCAGATTCATCATGTGAGAAGTCATATGAAATATGATTTCTCAATGAAATATTTGTAAGATGGTCTACTAAAATGATATAGAATTATTTCTTATTTAATTCTACAAATCCCTAAACCTGTGATACTAAATTCAAAATTAAAACAAACTATGATTTTTTAGGATACAAAATAATACAAATTACATTATACTATCATGGTTCTTTTCCTCTCTAGGTTGTTCAGAAGTTTACAAAAACTATAAAAATTTTCATTACTGTGAAAAAATAAGACAAAATAATTAATTCTATTTTCCTACACATAGTGTGAAAAAAATCTTTAAATTAATACAACCATTTAAAAATTCTAAGACACATATGGAAAATATATTAAATCATGGTATGGTAAGGAAATATCAATAAGGGAAATTTTTTTAGAATAATCCATTAGTAGTTGAATGGAATCATTTTCACTATATTATACATTTTACACATAAATGATATTCTCTTTAACTTACACTATGAACCAACAAGTTTTATTTTTACCATATAAATCATACATAAATAATAAACGGTAACATTTTTCATACTTTTATTACCATTCTTACATATTTAGTAGCTCTTATGGCTACACATGGTGTAATAATAGTGGTTACTCTTTGATTAACTATCATTGTATGCTCCTGTAATCTCATAGGAGAAACAAAACTGGCGATGTCTTTCTCATTACCCAATACATTAAGAATATATAATGGGATCTCCTACCCTTGTTTTATCAAAAAAATAAAGAATACTCATAAAAAATCATAATAACCATATTGTAAACATAACACACAGATCTTATAAAAATGAAAAATTCATTAATATTATTACCATTCCATTTTTAAATCAATATTAATTATTAAAAAGATGTGAAATCATAAATGAAGATATTTTATTTTAATAAAAAATTGTAAAAATCTAATGGATGATTTAAAATATTTGAGCATCAAGAAAATGGGAAATTTTCATTATACAATATATGCTAAAAAATATTCCTTTGGTCTTTTGTAAAAATAGTTCAAAGAGTAACATTAGTAGAGGCTTTTTTAAAAGGAACTTAATTTGAGTATAACTCATAAAATATAGAATCTATATTCCTAAATAATAAAATATGTTAATTAATAATTTATTATTATCCTATGTGAAGTATATTTTTCATTTTATATCACTTATAACCATTTTGTTAATCAATTATGTTTACATTAGATATTTGGATGATATTAGGTTCACAGGTCCAAAATTACATCATTCGGTTTACTATGGTCAATAGTCCATTATTTCATTAACTCTAGAAAAATACTCATGTAATGTATATCTTATATATTTATGATTTCCATTATTATAAATATCCTTGTAATGTGGGGATGAAAAAAAACACACCGTTGTGTTGAGTTGGTATGCCGTACGTACACACTCATGGTTACTTTTTTTATAAGATGGTTAAATTGGGGAATATGGTTGTTCTTTAATCATGATAAAGTATCACAAAATAGATGATAATATTTTTTTAAAATTTCTTATAAAAACACATGAAGAGGATGTAAAAGAATAAATTAATTTGAAATAATAGATAAATTTGATTACTTATTCTTCAGTAGAATTCCCTTAATCTCTTCTTATGGGATATATGGTTCATATTTTGGAAAGATAATTACCTAAGTAACACAAATAATTAAATTTATAAGATAAATTGGATGAGGTTGAGGTTTAATAATTATATTAAGGAATGTATACCATAATATAGTTGATATGGGGGGAACTTTTGAAAGCTCATAAAATAATAAATGTAAATAAATTTCGTTTCTATCAAAATAACCAAAAATCCCCATAGGTTAATATATAACATAAATTAAAATAGTAATATAATTTTAAAAGAAAATTTATTGTTGTTTCAAATTTATTTTTAACTGTATGATGTTAATTATGCTTATTTGCCTTATTTTAATGTTAATTATGGTAACAATGTATCAAATATTAAAAAGGATGTGATTTTTACTCACAAAAATAATATTGGAACATAAATAAGCATTTTATAAAAAATTTAGACATAGTAAAAATAAATTTTTATTTATAAATATAATTTTTATGATTATGAAATATTTTATGAAATAATTTTTTCATAAAATATTAGTAGTCACAATTTGGACTATATTCATTGATTTTTTCAAGGAAAACAAGACACAATATAACATAAAATAATTAATACGCCTTTAATATGTCATAATTATTTATAAAATTAACATATCACCTAAATAATTTCAAATTACATTTAATTTAATATTTTTAATTTAATTTATTTTGTCTTTAAATTAGTAAAATAAATAATGCATCATGATTGTATAATTATTTAAGGTGATTAATTTATAAATAAATGTTAAAATGAAAATTTATTTATCTAGAAATTTTCTTTATTTATAAACAATTAATATAGTTTATGATATCATCAAAATCTGTCCAGATTGAAAATAATATGCTTAATAAAAATATTTATGTTACCCCTTTTCATTCATTAAATAAACTATTATAAATATCATAACCTCATCTATATGACACCAAAAGTCATAAATAAATTTATGTAAAGAGATATTAAGTATTATGTAAAAATGTATACTTATATTCTTTTAACAACCTCCTTTTTTTCTATGTGGATACATAAGATATGTTTAAAACAAAAAAATTAGAATTTATTTATTTTCTTTAACTAAATTAATATAAATTTAATTTTCATGGAACAATGTTCATTAATAAATTAAAATTAGTACATTATTTGTTATTTGTTGACTATATATCATCTAATTTTTTTAATGTTATAGAGTAATGATTAAATCCTTGCCATATAATTTTACTCATATTTTTCACAATTTACTCTTAATTGTAGTAATAATTTTTTACTATGGTTACTGTTAATATTGACAAAAAGGGAACTATTTACTAAATATTGAACTTTTGAATCAAAATATGGAATCTAATTTCTAAAATTTAAAACAGTATATGTTCAGAATTTAATAAGAAGTAAAACATGAAAAATATTCAGAAACGTGGTTATAAAAAAACTAATTTTAAATATAAAATATCATAATATCAATTCAATGTATAAAAACAATTTAAGAACAATAATTAGACTCATGTAAATAAAAACTAACCGATTATAATGTGAAACTAATCTAATGAATAATTTGATCCTGTAGATAATTTAAAATTTTAATAAAAACTATTTTTTTCAGTGTTTATAAACACATTAATAGATACCAGAAAAATAAAAAATAAGAACTAATTTATATTTTAAAATTCAAATTTTATTAATGATTTTAACTATTCAAATTATTTTTCTAAATGAGTAAAAATTTATTTTTAAAACAAGTGCACGGAAAAAAGGAGGCAAACCCATCTTTACAAATATGTAGTTATTTATGAAATGAATTTTTTTTATTTTTATATCATGTATATAAAACACATATGTTGACTTATAAGAATTTAATTTTATTTAATATAATAATATTTCATTAATATAATCCAATAAGTGTGATTTGTTATTTTATTGTTATAAAAAAACTGGTTCACATTTTAATAGATTTGCATAAAAATATTTCCTTTCAATTTCAAAAGGGTTTTATTTTCAATTATAATTAATAAGTCAGTAATGTATAAAATATATATATAAATGCTTAAACAATTTTTTCCTAATAATATTAATCTTATTTATACAAATAATTCTAAAATAAATGTAAAAATATAAACATTAAAATAATAATATCTAGTAATTTATTAATGATTGGAGTTGGTTGTCTTGGGTGAAATTGAATATAGTTTTCATCTTAAATAATGGGATATTAAATTATCCCAACATAAATTAATTACACGCTTATAATTATTTCATTATAGATAATAAATTAATGAGTTTCTATATTTAGAATTTAATTTAAAATAAATTGGTTTTAAATATATTACCTTAAATTAAAAATGAAAATTCTATCACTTATATTTTAAAGGAACAACTATGTTTAATCCCCAAATTTTTGTAGACTGTTCCATTGATACCAATTATTAATCCCTGAACACACACATACAGATTTAAGACTAAATTATATTATGTATTAATTTGGAAAAACAAAAGACAACTTCATAATTTATAGTAATTTATAATTCTGGGGACCTTTTCTGGTCTAGTATCAGGAGATAAAAAACAGAATAATTTTTCGGAGTTGTAAATAAATAAAATTTAAATAAGTATTTCACTTAACTTTTAATTTTCATTATCTAAATCCTTAAATTAATAAATCTAATTTATAAATTATATGAATCCTCTGAAAAATATTTTTAAACTAGGAATTATTTAAAAAATATCAGCAATGGATATAAATAAAAATAAATATAAAATTATTCTATAAATGAAATTATTTTTAAAAATTTAGGAAATGTTCTCATAAAACATAATCTATATTACATAAATTATTATACAATAAGTGTCCTATAATATCCTAGAAATAATACATAAATAATAAATGATATATTTTGGATACATTTTCATTTCATTATTATATATTTGATAGCATCAACATCTATATTGGGAGTGACAATCATGATAACTCTTGGAATAACCAAAATTGTGTGTTCCCATAATCTCATAGGATAATCCTAACTGGTTAAATCCATCTCGTTAACCAATGCATTGGATATTTATAATAGGATAACCTTACCTCAGGTTAAAATAAAATCATCCTTAGTTATATATTGTTCTTATGAAAGAAAACATAACCATAATAAATAAATCCCTTATAAAAGAATAATTCTTGTGGAAAATAAATTTCTTATTTTAAAATAACTTTTATTTTTTAAAAAGACACACACATATAAATTAAAAGTATTTCTTAAAATATAAAATTTCAATAATTTAATGGAATCCTAAAAATATTAAAGTATCATGAAATAATGAAATATAATTAATGGATAATATGATTTGAAAACATTCATTTTTAATTCTATAAAGATTAATTTATGGAATAATGTTAAAAGAGGAATTAAAATAATTCCCCGACCATGTGTCTAAATAATTATGTAAAATATTTATCTTCCTAAATAAGAGAAATTGGTCAATTTATTATTTCTTAATAAACATTTTCAAGATTTTTATTCTTTTTATTTCACATTATAAAATGTTATTAATCATATATGTGGACATCAGACATTTGGATGGAATTCGTTTCACAAGTCTAAAATGAGTCAGTTTAGATGACTTTGGTAAAAGAGGTCATTAAATCATTATATCCAGAATAGTATCACTATAATATGGATCACATCTATTTAATATTTCTATCATTATGACCATCCATGTAATGTGATGATATAAAAAATCAGTCCACTAAGTAGAGAAGGTATGTCGTTTTACGCCCACATAGTGATTTTGTTTTTTCATAGGATAGATAAAATATGAAATATTCTTATTCCAAAATCATAATAAATTCTCATAATATATGTTATTGTATATTTATTATATTATCATAAAAAATTAATAGTAAGTGGAATAATAGATAATCTTTAATGAATTGAAAAATACAATTAACACTTCTTAGACAAAATTCAATTAAAATATTATTAAGGGATGTAAGTTTGGTATTTTATAATGGAAAAATAATCTAGAATATAACTAAATATTTTAATAATAAAAAGGGAATATTTTTTTGATAAATAAGTGTTATTGTTGTGAAATTAAATTAAGGAAAAACTTCAGTTCCATAGTTAAGGTGAGGGGCTCTATAAAAAATTCATAAAACATAAAATTATAATAAATTATTTTTTTCCCAAATTCCACAAAATAGACATGGATTATAAGATAAGATGAGATAATTTTATAATATCATCATTATATAAAATTTTAAAATATTTGAGTTTTATTTTAGAAGAAATCATTTTTATTATCCTAAGTAATTTTATTTTAATTGTATTTATGGTAAGAATTTTGTAAATATTAAATGGTGATAATTACTACATATAAAATGTAAATTGTAATATTAATTTAAAATTAATGAATTTGAAGTCCAAAAAATAATGATTTTTTTTAATAAAAAAAGTTAATTAATTTGAATTTTGATAAAATATCACTATTGTAAATTTTAAGAAAATTAATCCTGTTGAAACTATGTAAATCAAGGCATAATAGAAATTACAACACAATAATTTAATACATCCAAAGCATGTAATAATATTTTATAATGTCTTGTAAAACATTAAATATTTAAATTTTTATTTATTTTAACATTATTTATATCATTTATTTTATGGTCCAATTAGTCAAATAATTACTACATCATCATTAAATAAATATTTAAGGAAATTACTTATTCATTGAAATTTGAAAAAAATATTCCATTATGTATATAAATATTCAATATTTTAGTATAATATCTATTCTCAATAATATCTTCCTAAGAAAACCATATGAAAAAAAATTATTTATTTAAATTATCCATTTGACACCTTTTCCATTTCTTTAAATAAAATGTAATATATATCATAACCTCATCCAAATGACTGAATAATTCATAAATTATTTGTATCATGAATATATTTTTATTATTTTAAAAATATACTCTTATATTTGTTTTTATACAAAAAATTGACCCATATTGACACAAAATTGATGATTAAGATAATGAACTTTTCATTTTGTGTTTTTCATTAATTTAAATAATATCAAAGTCATTTTCATTGATAGAAATCCATAAATTACTAAAATTTTAACAATATGTGTTTAAGGTCAAAGTTATATGCGCAAATATTTTTTTATAATCAGTTAGGGTAATTTTAGAATCCTTGTAAATTTATGTTTCCCAAAATTTTAGGATTTACCATTGACCCTAGTAATTTTTTTTTTAAAGTTCCAAAATATTTTAATAAATTGTAAATATTTACAAAAAACGTACCTTATGATTAAATATATAGAATCAATTATACGAAATTCACAAAACCTAGGTGTTAGAGTTTAATGAAAAATTAAACTATCAAAATGCAATGAATAATTATTTTTCAGAAGAAAACCTCACTTTAAATACAAAATTTTCATATAATAAATTAATATATATATGCAATTAAAATGAATAAATTATTTAATATAAATAAAAATTGATAACCTAAAACTTAAAACTAATCCAAATCATAATTAGACTATGTAAATAAAACAGTATTTTAAAAAATAACTAGTATTTTACATTATTCATAAAAGGTTAAACAGATCATAAAAATAAAAATAATAATTCCAAATAATGATTTGATATTAGTATTTCGCAAAAGAATTTATTGTCAAACAAAATTTATGTACGTATCTAATTTTTTAACATCAAAATGATGTAAATTGTTTTTTAAAGTTACAATTTTTTTTGCGTAATGTCAGATTTATTTCTATATGATGTCTAGAAAACGCAGATTTTTACTAGTAAAAAATTATTGGATTCAATTTATATATATATCTATAATATAATCCAATATGGGTGATTTTTTATTAGTATAAAATAATCATTTTCTCATTAAAATAGTTTTCCAGAATAATACATAATATTATTTTCAAAAGGTTTTTATTATCATTTATAATTAATTTGTCACCAACTATTTCATTTTATAAACATGTGTATAAAATAATTTCATAAAAATTTTAATCATGTTCATGCACATTAATCTAATTGATTGTATATGATGGTAACATTAAATAATAATAATTAGTTTTTTTTATAATCTCGATGTGGAATATCTACTATGATATTAAATATAATTTTTCTTTCATAAAATATCTGGAAGTAAAAATTTATTTAAAAGTGAAGTAAAATAGTACAAGTTGATGTTTTCCCATTTTTATGTAGGTATGGGTAATGTTTGCAAGATCCAGTTGGAATTCATCTTTTTATCCTTGACCGATAGACATAAAAATAACTTCAATATATACTTTATTCTCTCGAAATTAATGTAGTCACATTGATAGTTTCATTTAAGATCTTGATACATCATAATGATCCCATGGATATTGGATATGGTTGATCAATTTTAATAATTATACTAATCTATCTTTATGACGTGATTTTATTGTAAATATAGTCATAGAAAAAATATCTCAGCTCATTCTTCTTCATTTCTTACCATTGTGGATTTAATTTCTTATATAGCTTCTACATTCATATATAATTCCACATCATCTCAATTGGATCATTTATTTTTTCAAGGAGGTATTGTTGATGAATCATTTAAGAAATAGATGATTGTGTTTCTTCTTTTATTATTCCCATATCTATCATCGAAGGGTTTAAGAATATTGGATCCTAATTAATTACAATCATTTAAAATGTCATGGGACCCTTTATACATCATGAACATCCCACATTATTTTCCTTCATAGGATTGTAGTTGATTGATTAGTCAATGTCCCTAACCAACTACAACTATCTTTGTTGGATGATATTAATTATTTTTTTAATATATATTTCCACCTCTTATAATACTTATAGATTTAAAGATTCTCCTCATAAAGAAATTTCCACCAAATACTAAATATAAGGATCATAGCTACCTACTATATATCATAAATTGGAACATTATTATCTTGATAATTCACCTTCTATACTATGTAGGATCAAAAATGAGATCAACTAAATCATCATACAACCTAAGTCATTCAATAAAGAATCACATTATAAAATAGGTTCCTTACCGGATGGATGTTTGAGGACTTGTGCAGTGTGAATAACCTTTTTCAATTCCTCATATCTCCCTTAAAATTAATCACTATTGAAAAACATTACCCCTTCTAGGTCATATGGGTTATCATGATTGAAAACAATAATATCTTCCTCACGATTTTTAGATAATACCAACCTCGTATATGGATACAACAGATCTCCATTAAAAATTCTAGTCAATGACATTATACCATTTCTACTGACTTAAAAGTATCTAATTAAATCCATTATAAAAGAACAAAATTCCCTAAGAATGAAACTTCCTCCCTCCATAAAACACAATTACTATAGTTTTAATATAATATATTCATTATTAACGTTTCAATCTATTTAATAATATTCTCCCCATAATCCTCATTTCTTATGGAGTACCTCATAATATCATTTACAAATAAAATCAAATAATTGATGAGGTAATATCTAAAGACTCTATTAACTAATTTCATATTTATTACTATAAGATAAGTGAGTATAAGGGGAATCTCATTGATGTCATATTTTTTTAACCTTGATTGAAAGGTACTGTTGAGAATATCATCCTTCATAATTTTTTTTAAAGATATCCAGTACAAAGATCATCCTTAATAAAATAATGGGCTCAATGTTGTTTATTGAACTAATCATCTATCTATAGATAAGGATGAATTTTGTTTATTTTCAGTTTTATTATAGTGATAGTCAATGTTGTGGAACCGTGACACATTATTATTTTTGAGGAACTGGACACACACCTCGTGATAAGGAACATGAGAATTTAAATTCAATTTTATATATTGAACTTTAATTTTCCTTCAATTAAACCATAATGACCGAAAACCATGTATTCAGGATTCAGTGGATACTTTTTTTTAACATGATACATGGAACAGAATACCGACGGACTAAATTGTTTAGTAGTCTTGAAAATCATGATACATACCTGAATCTCATATTATAATTGAATCATGAAATAAAACACAGAAATTTCATTAATAACAAAATTATAAAATTTATCATATCTCTATATATAAATTTTAATAAACATCACAACATCTCGGGGAATGAAAAAACATGAAATGTGTGAGCTATAATACATATTTGGGGGATGTGTATAGTGGATAAATTCAAGAATAAATAATTATTAATAAATATGACAAGGAACGTTAATAAAACATATTATATTTTGTTAATAAATTCAAAATTTTTATTCATAATTAATTAATAAATAGTGATAAAATAATTCTATATAAATATCCACATGAAATTAAAACAATTTTTTTACTATAATAACTAATAAAATAATCCCATGTATATAAATAAATAATCTAATAAAGACACAATGAAAAATAATGGACATCATAAACAACCCAATAGATTCTTGTTCCAATACCTATTATATAATTTTGTAAGGCCTTGACCAAATACAAAGGCATTTTTCACATAAAACATACCAATTCATCATTGGGCTATAGAGTACCCCACCCATTTCTGTTAAAGTACAATTAATTCCAAATATAAAATAGGTTATACATAACTATATAAACATTTATACTGAAAAATTATCACATGTAATTTTGATTATTACCCCCATTCAATAAACATAATCATGAATCATGTAGAGTAATAGTGTTAATGGTATCAAACTATTAACTCCATATTAAAAATGATCACAATCCAACCATATATATAATAAGGATGGTATCATTACAAAATATCTATATTAAAGAATAACTAAATTAAGGTTATTTTCAATTGATTAATTTAAATAAAAAAAGTGTCATAAAAATAATTTTGAGGAAAATACACATTTCACTAGGAAATCACATTTAAACACTATAAATATATTAATTATTATGTATTTTGGTTTTAAATAAATCATGATTATTTTTAATGAAAATTTCAATGGAAAAACTGGTCATGTAAGATGTAAATTTTTTATTTTTAATTTTAAAAAACATATCATTCATATAATTGTAAAAATATAAAAAGATACCCCGATTGAAAAACGAACATAAAAATATCTACAATTTTTTTTTTCAAATTTGATGAATCAAAAAAAATGTAATTAAAAAATAATTAGGATAATTTTAAATGAATTTTTCAAATATAGTTTTTGTAAAATATGTATATAAAAGAAAATTCATTATCGATGGAAGAGATAAATAATTTCCTCTTTTAAGAAAAACAATTCTCACTAAAATTATAAAACAATGTGTGTAAACATATAATATTAAATATAAATTTCTTCAATAAACATAGGATAATAATATTGATTTATTTTAGAAGATAAATATCAAAAAATCCACCAATCTAAACTTAAACATTAAAAATATAAAAAGAAGATGATATTTATGAGTAAAACCGTACAAATTTTATAACATTTGAATCATATGCTCCATGAATTAAGTATAATAAAATGAATTGTTTTTGAAATTTATGATAAATATATATAATATATAACATATTTAGTGGTAAAAATATACATTAAAATGAAATAAATTATATAGACTCGGACCCTAGTAATCGACATTCAGTGGCATACTTTATTACATTGACATAGAAATAAAGAATTTTAAACTGGTGCATCAAACTTTTTATTAGTTATAGTGATCCAGATGAAAAAATTATTCCCATATTATCATGTTAATGGAAAATAAATCATATTAATTAACAATAAAAAAATTACATCATTGAAATCATATTAAATGATTTCTTCTTCATATTCCCGGGAACCCAAACAAAATAAAGTTTATATGAAATGATCAATATAGTTTGTGTACAATGGAAGCTATCATGAATTAAAAAATAATAATTAATATGGAAAGGTAAATAACTAAATAAAGCTAAAATTTATGTATCATTAATTTATATATAGATAATTTATAATAAATATACAAAGGTGAATAGCATAAAATTTTTCAATTTAATAAACAATCTATGCAAAAAAATTATCCATAGATAGTATCATTGTGAAATTATCATGTTTATTAAAAACAAAAAAAATTATCAATTATTGATGTGATTATTTATTGGACACAATGTCACAGGCACATGATGCCTCTTCCATCAAATTCTATCCTGAAGGAAATTTAAAACAATATGGTTAACCCAAATCTAATTTTACCAAATAGGTTGTCTAATGAGACCTATCAATGATTAGATGTGCTATCAATAATGAGGAACAAATTATATTTTTGTTTCCAATGAATTCATCATATATATATTAATTGATTAAACTCATATATAATTTTTCTTTTGATCATGTATCTGTATTGTGTAATGAAAAAAAAATAGTGAATATTTACCCAATAAATCAAATAACATTCAAAGTAATAACCATTTTTATAAAAAGAGTATATTTTAGAAAATAATCATATAAATTACAAATTAATATGAATATTTAAGACATGTTAATTTCAACTAAATAATGATTACAGGTAAGTTGTTATTTCAATAGAAAGTTAACAGACACCAATTAATATGATAATTTATAAAAACATTTACCACTTTGTAATTTTTACATCTAAACCCCTTAGATGAAACAATTATAATTGAAACCTTAAATTTAATGACTTAATTTGAAATCATGAAATTAAATTTAATGGCGATTTATATACACAATATAAATGATTTAAGGTTCATAACATTACAATATAACCTAATTAAATTAAATTTAGAGGAAATGCAATACCATACGGTAATATTCTTTCCAAATCCAATTGGGTGAAACAATAAAAATTCAAAAATAAAATATTATGAATAATTAACTATTGATGACATTAAATGTTAAATTGGTAGTTTATACACTAAATAAATGTAAATGTTGATGAATATACAAGTGTGGTACAATAAATAGAAATTTAGATAGATTCTATTAACCCATGATTCCTTTTGGGTGATTGTTTTTATCCTCATATATAGTGGTCTTAAAATGTTATCAAATATTTTAATAACCTTTTGTAAATTTATAATATCATTTACTACACTTTATATCATATTTTCTGTCATTTATTAATAATAATTCAATAATTTAGTTCTTTTTACATGTTAATTAACTTGTTTCTTCATTCTATCTTTTCAGGAATGTTCTAGTTCTTATACATATTAATGATATTAATAATATAAATAATAAAACTCATGAAATAATTATGATAATTATACATAACATTTTTTATATGAGAAATAATGATTTTTTTTTCTTAATACGAGTTATGTTACAAACATGGAGACAATATATCGTACGAACGATTGTGAAATGTTTCCATTTTCTAATAATCATTATAAAAAGATGGTAAGAAATTTATTATCATAATATAATGATAATAATGTTATAAATAAAATATTATTTATATAAATATACTTATATATATCATCGATGTGGTATTGTGATATTAATAGAGTCAAATCATTTCGTAAATTTAGTAATCCACACATAAATGAGTAACATTATAAACCTTTATTGTGTGGAAAAATAATTGATAATTTAAAATATATTATCTATTTAGAATGATATATATTCCATTAATATCATAATTATGTGGTTTATATAACATATAATCAATAACTTCATTCCTATCATAATTCATGTAGAACATTAGGGATCGAGGAATCAAATCGATTCATGAGGCGGTAGTCCAATATAAACACTCAAAACATTATTATATATCCTACACATTGTAAAAGAAATAGGGTATATATGATATAATTAATATATACATATAAAAATTTCATTAATTTCATATAGATATTTTAAATCCATCTTCATGAGAGACTGCGAAATGTGGTAATGAAAGAACAAATGTCATCTGGTTTTGAGGAAGTATTTTTCCATACAAATGATTTATGGCATGATAAAACATTTTATATTAGGTGGGATGTTTATAGATTATTAACATAATATAACAATATATTAATATATTTAAAATACATGGAATATTATATCATGTTGTTTTGATACTAATTATTAGGGGTGGAAAATTAAATAAAATAAAAATGATCATTGATGAACATTGTCTCTTCTAGTAGAATCCTCCATAGGATTACAATAATAACAACCTAGGATAGAATTATATAAAAAATATAGCTTCTAATATTTGAGGAGGGGTATTGGGAAGAGAGTTTGTCAGGTATTGGATAAAAGAAAGTGTTCATGGTGTGACAATAAGATCATAGAGGGTGGCCTTTTATAATTAGGTTATAGGAAATGTTGTTCCATTTTAAAATAAATTGATGTACACACCCTTTTTATAAGAAAAATGATCAAAAGGTATGTATTATATATACTAAGAAATTATAATGTAGAAATACGTCCATAAAATGTAAATATGGAATGTTTTAGTTCAATTTGAAACTTATATTTTTAGTAAATATCATGGTAAATCAATTTTTATTTTTACATAAATAATATAATTTAAAATTATAATCACTATAAATTTTTATCAAAAATTATTTTTTCCATATTAGGTAATATAAACTATTGTTATTCAAATTATGGAAACTTTTTTTCTAAATTACATTGATAATACTATAATAATTAAAAATTAAAAAAACTCTGTTTTGAAGATGAGATAGAGGTTTTTAATGAAAAGAAATTAAATATATTATAATTTTTTAATAACAATATAAAACAAGGAGCTAATGAAAATGATTTAAATTAGACTAAAAATTTAAAAAATGATATGATTTTAATTTATAATGATTTCAAATTTTAATTTACCATTATAAATTATTAGGAAAAAATGTATTTTTTAATTAAAATTTTGTATTTTTCATTATTCTTTAAAAAAATAATCTATTTAGAAATATATGAAATTTTTTCCAGATTATAATTTTGATATTAAGATTTTGAAAATTAATTTTTTATTAAAAGGATAAAAAATATTGAAAGAAAATAAATTTATATTATATACATAAACCATGACTAAATAAATCTTTAAAAAATACAATTGTTGTGAATTTTTTTTTCTTTTTAATGATTATTATTTTATTTATAATCATCAGATTAAGAAGAATTTAAAATATTGATCAGACTATTTATACCCTCAAAATTATCGTCAGTGTGATAACTATAATATTATATATTTATATATTGATATTATTTCATGGATCAAAAAAATGCATTTTTCTATACTATAGAATCTAAACTATGCATCACCTTTAATAAATGCTAAAATTAATATTTCATATAATTCATGATTTTAAAATTAATTAATTCATTTTAATATAAATATTTGTTAATTTATTTGAGTGTAATACTTTATTCTATTTTTATAGTATCATGTTATATACTCTGTTGAATATAAATATATTATTTTAAATTTTTAGAGTTTATAATTATCCCCACATTAATTAAATTGTACCCCACTAATTTAAATTTCATATCTGAAATAAAGGTTTTGATATTTGGATTATATTTTTATAACCAAATTTTAATATGGGTTAATAAAATATGCTCCAAATAATAGATAACCCGATGTATAAAGGTCATGTGGAATTACACATACTAGATTTGAAAATATAAATACATAGGTGGGAAGTTAACAATATAAATATAGGAGAAAAAATACACTTAAATATTGATGGATAGTAATAGTGAAGATGTTCAGGAGGAAGATCATAACCAAATATCCATAATATAGTTGAATGTAAATTGTAATTGAGATCCTAAAAATGATTATAATAGGATAACATTTTTATCAAGATCCTTTACATAGTTTGGACGAATTCCATCATCCTCTATGAATTTAATGAAATGTTTCTAATTAATTCTTTTTTTGCATAAAAAACTGATTCATTTTACTTTTCATCAATCAATTTCAAATTCATTTCTCACGCCATGAAATGAGTATGTAAAAAAATATTTTATTCATGATGTATTAAAACTCAATTTTACCGGATAAAAAATTTTATAATAGAATTATAAGTCATTCCTTTTATCTATGTTTGTCCTTTTGAGAAAATGGATTGTACAAGTTTTCAAAAAATCATAAATATCCATAAAGTGAATAAAAAATAAATATATATAACCTCAACAAAATTTTAATATAATCCTTTTTATAAATAGTTATCATAATGTCCCTTCCAAAATTAAATTTAAAAATATATAGAAAATCTGTCATATAATTACATAATTAAGTATTCATTAATCCCTCAAAAAATACGAATTAGCATTTAATCATCACATACCAAACCTGTGAATGACTTCATCATGTGCTCTTTTGAACCCTGATAATAATAAAAATTAGAATAAAAATTTATTAAAAACATTGATTATTCATCGTTCATTAAATATAAAACATATTATTGGATATATTCCTCAAAAAAATGATGCTAACACATTCAGTGATAGAATAAACTACATTTTCAAAAAAATATTTAATTAGTTACAAGGTTGTCCAAATTAGACAAGATACAGTATCGATATCAATCATATATTTATAAAGTTTTCATTAATTCAACATCAAAAACATATTAAGGGTTATATTTATATGAATAGTGTGTCTTTCAATAAGTTAAACATTACACTAAATCATTTATATTATTCACATGTAATTTTCAATATACTCTCTCTAATAATTAATGAAAAATAAATTACTACAATCCTTATATAGTTTATAAATAATATTAACAGTCTATCATTGTTAAAATACTCACATGAGACTATTTTTTAATCTGAAGACATGAAAATTAATAATTACACTTATTTTATATAAATAGTACATGACTGACCTTGATCTAATATCATTTACAAATCTATATTCACCTAAAAATTATGAATTTTATTTTTATAATTCCTCCAATCCCAATAGTGGAAGCATTTTTATGTTGCATGGAGGGATCTTATATAGGATAATCTTGTTGTATATTAGGATTCTTCATCTTTATTTTTTTTAACATCATAACTCTACTAAAATATATCTAAAATTTTATAATGTCTACTACTTGTTGTTTTGGATTCCCTAGTTGGGAAATATATACATTGTACATTTTCATTGATGCCCTTTTTATTTCAAAGATATACTTCAATACAATGGTATATAATTGATTAGCTTAACACGATGAAAATTAAATCATAATTTATAACAAAACATATTTTGTATCACGTAAATTAAATTAAAAGTTATGAATTTTTAATCTTTTAATTATAAACTTGGGTTCTTTGTCTATATCTCCATTTTTAAATCATTAATAGTGGATTTTAATAAAAATGTGAATTATCCTATGAATATTCCCAAGGTTTGTTTAACTATGTGCATAGTATGGCCGGTTTTCATGAAACAGGTTATGATACGGTCAATCCCAATACACCATTTCTATAGTTATTTCCTATAAGTACCTCTATTTCAGTACGATGTCCAATAATAGTATCTGGACTGGGATATATTCTTATGATATCCCATATATTCAATAAATTACAAAAAATGATGACATGGTATTCTTATCCTCAATGTCTTCCAATGGGTTACGTTCCCTCTTTTTTATTTGACCCAATTCTCATATTTCTACTTTAGTTCGTCTCATAGCATGAGTAATGACCCAAACAATGTTAAGAGAGAGTTGGTTCTATACTATATTATATTGGAATAAATATATAGAATAAAATATAGATGGATCGATTAGTTTATCAATTTTTGGAGAACTATATATAGATATATGTGATACACATTTAACATTTTGAATAGAAAATGAAATAGAACATGTAATAATAAAATGGTATACATCATTGATTCGTTGTTAAATGGTGTCGTCTTTATATCATGGTGAAAGGAATCTAAATAAGTGTGATCTCAGATTCCTATGAAGGGTTTTGTACACTGGACTCTTATATAAATCAATAAATAGAAATCAATATGGAATATAAAATATCAAAACACACATTCCATTTATGTTACTTAACTTCATTGATAATTAATTCGTAATAATAATAAAATGGAAACTATATTAGCACACATTAAAATTAATAAAAAATAAAATGATTAATATCGTTTAGAGATAACATCATTGTAAAAATATCATTGAAAAAAAATAACTCGATTCTAAAGGAAATAAATTCTTAAAAATTTGATTTCATATTTCAAAAAAACATACCTCTACCATCAAGATCAATTTAATGAAAGTTTAAACCTAGTTTGTAAAAACCCATTATATTTGGAAAATAGGTTTGTCTCATTAGTTTTGTTGATGAATTGCTAGGATATCTATTACCCTGATCCACCCGTGTGGTTCATGTCCAAAACCCTAATCATGTATCTAACAATATTTTTAACTCAAAAAAATTGACTTTTTATCATGTATCTATATTGAATAATGGGTAATGATTTTTCAATACATTCCATGTAAATCAAATACAATTCAATGTAAAAATATTATGTAAAACGTGTATATGGTTTTAGAAATAATCATATCCATTACAAAATATAACTTCTATTTATGTGAAATTTAATATAGAATGAAATATTAATATGTAGAAGTGATTTTTTCATAAGAATATAAAAAATCATAAAATATGTGATTGTTCAATAAATTTTACCATATTATAAATTTCTAGTCCTATATCATTAGAAGAAATAATTTAAATTAAATCATAAAATAAAATGAATTAATAAGAAATCAAGATATTAATGGTCAATGTGTAGTGTATAAACCATATAACATAAATTAGGTTCTTAAAAATATGATATCCCTCAAGGAAATGAAACTGTTAAAAATTATATAACCACATGGTAATATTAAATCTAAATCCAAATGAAAAAAAAATTAAAATCTAAACATAAAATATATATATATATATATATATAATTATGAATTATTCAGGAAATTACATTTTAAATGTGAATTTTATTCATATTGTATAATAAAATTGTGTATTATATAGAAATGTTCCTCAATAAATTAAAATTGAGACATAATCAGTTACTTTTGTATTACTTTCGTTTCATCCTTATTGAACATCTTATATAGTGGTATAAACAATTTATTAACTAATTCATGAACCATATTATTATTTTTAATATCATATATGATCATTTTATAACATATAATCAATCATATGTTAATTGTCATTAAATATTTTCATTCTTTATTGGGTTAACAACCTTCTATTCCCATTCATGATTTTTCATGAATGTTCTATTTAATTTTGAAATTATATAGTTTCATCATATCTAGAATAATAATAATTATATATTTATCAAAATTATAGAAAAATTATAATTTTATGTCCAATCATTTTATATGATTTTAAAAATGATATATGTCACAATCATGAAGATGGTAGGCCATACATGCACAATAGTAAAACTACCATTTTACTATGTTCATTTGGAAAGGATATAAGAAATATATTATTTTTCAACTGGTAAAATCATATAATATATAGAATATTTTTAATTTATATATAAATATATATAATATCCATATGGTTTGGTGATGAAAAGATAGTAATTTAATTCTATAAAGGCAGAAATCCACACTTACATGTATGATGTTATCATTTTTAATTGAGATAATAGGTAAGAGATAAACTAGTATATATAATATATAAGAATAGACAAATATTTAATCAATATAACAATATTATCATTTATATCATATATAATCATTGTCATTAACCATATAACCATCTATGTAAAGAATTACTAAAAGGAAAATGGCATCGCTTAAATAGGTTGTTGTCTGTCGTAAACACAAGTGACACTATCTTGTATCCTAAAAACATTAACATAAAAATGATATATATTATATAATGATTCCATTTTTATTACTATGTTAGAGATATCATATATATAATCTAGATCCATCATCATACCCCACCATGAATTGTTGAAATGGAAGAATGAATGACATTTGTTAGTGAGGTGGTAATCCACCATACACAAAAATGATGATTTAATAAACCATTTGTTATAGGTGGGGTTGGTTTTGGGTATATACTAATAAATTAAATGTTCTCTTTATGTGGTATATTTTGGGGTTATTGTAGCAACATTTTTAACAAAAAATTGAACTGGGTTTTATAATAAACAGTATTAAAAACCCCATTGAAGAATGATACATATTCCCTAGGAATTCTATTTAGGTTTATAGAAATTACTTCATTCGATTTATTTTCCAAAAATGGGTTCTAATATTAGATTATGAATGTTTGGGTGTGATTTTTTTTCTCAAACAAAATTATGTTAAGGTGTGAGAAATAGAGAAGAGGACATGCCTTATATAAATTTGGTGAGTGGTAGATATGAAATATTTGGAAAGAAAAGGTGTATCTGTAGTTATAACATTCTAAAAGCGTAAAATATAAATTATTATGAACCATTAGAATTTATAACATTAAAAAATTTAACACGATATATTTTATACATGCTTTATTTTAATTGAAGCATTATCATTTTTTAACAACTGAAAAATCCATATCTACCATAACTCTAATAATTATTTTTTTTATAGTTTTCAATATTAATTTTAAAACCAAAGTTAATGTGATATTATTAATTAATATAAATATTTATGATGAAAATGTAGAATACTTTTATCAAAATTCCATTCATAAAAGTGGAAATAATTAATTTGAAATTAATCTCACAGACGTGACAGAATGCTAGATCTAAACGAAAAATAATTAAATGTTTATTGAGATTAATATCAAAATTAATATGGAAATTATTATAATTAAATACATTATGTTTTACCAAAAACAATTTAACTAATTTTACATTAAAACCAATTCAAATTATAATTTACCTTTATAAATTATTTAAACAAAAAGTATAATCTCAATGAAAATTCGATAATATTTAATATTTATAAAAAATATAATGATTTCAGGAAAATATAAAAAAATAAGGACAGTATAATTTTTATATGATGATTTACGAAAATTAGATTATTTTTTCAAGTAAATAATCTATGTGTTTTAAAAATTAATTTTAAATTCAGTGTATAAAGCAGGACTAAAGAATACATTCAAAAATTACATTTTTCAAAAAACATTAATTTTTCATTTTAAACTTTTATATTTGTAATTTCTCTAAATTTTCATATATTGTTTTTAATTATATGAAGTCATTTCGAAACCGTGAAATCTAACGGTGCATGATTTCGATGACCGGAGTGCCCAGAATGATCTATCGAAGTTTTGTTAGATTTAATTAGCACACTTAAATTTTTTTCTTGAAAAAGTGGAATAACTCTTAAATGGTTTCCTGGATCAGAAATTTGTGGGCATCGTTGCGTTATGGGTTGTGGGTTTACCCTAGGTTGGAATTATGTTTACTCGGTATAGGCATCTAGTGATAAAAACTGAAAACGACATAACCGTATATAAATTAAAAAAATAATTTTATTTTATTTTTCAAATTTTTATAACTCATGAAAAACAAATGAGACTAAAAATATGAGACTATCACAGAGTTTGTGAGGGTATTCTCTCATTAGGAAGATACTAACATTAGACAGCACGATCCACCAGAGAATGTTTTTTTCCATATGCAAAACAATTATGTGGCATTTATTTTATTATAAAAATTTATAATGTCTAAAAGCTAACACTGATTAAAAATCCTAGAGTACCATTGAGTTTTTGGGGGCGTCTTTCCCTTATGCAGAGCCCTTCCTCAATTGAGGTATGTCGAGGGTGACTGTTAATAATTTTCAGATCTTTTTTTCATATACATTTAGTAAATGCATGAGTGGTGTTTCCAAACAATTTAAACTGGTGATCAAATTAAAAATCTTTGGGCACCATTGAATCCACAGTGCCAGAATTCATTTTAAAGAGACTTCACTTTGACCAATGTAGGTATGGAGGAAATGTTATGTTTTGTGAATTTTAAAAGATATAAAATAAAATAATTTCATTTTTTTATTTTTTTCTTTCTTCTCCACTAACGGACATATGGAGTGTGGGGCCATCAATGTGTTAAGCTAATAAATGTCTTGACCTGCCAATCCTAAGTAACTACATTATTGGAAAATTAGTAAGGTTTTTAATTTATGATACCCCATTAATTTCCCACGTCGTTACTTACCACCCCCATATTTAATATATATGGAGCTTCGGGAGAGGTATCAATACAGATTCGCCAACCAATGAAGTGTTGAAGGAGTGTCGTGACACCAAACCCTTAGATGATGGAGCTGATCCCAGTGGGAAGTGATGGGTAATACTGAACCAGAGGATGATCTATAAGTGGTGTTTTTGGAAGCCTATTGCGGGAGTGAAGAACACCAACTTACCTTCAAGACATGGACACTCTCTAACGGGTTTACAAGGTAGGGTTTTGATTTCTTGTTTTTAATTCATGTAAATTTATGGACGCCCTTTATCCCCCCCCCCCCTTGATTACGAGCTAACACGGAGGGAAGGAGCCTAATGAACTTGGCTTGAACCCTCCACCACATTACTAATCTTACTCCAACTAAGGAACACTATAGGTGTGGATTCACCTACCGAATACAAATGAGGAAGTGCACTGATGCACGCCACAAGAGGAGGTCATGGAACAGAGTCATGGTGGTCATCGGAGTGGGAGGCATCAGCCAGTAGCCAGATTGATGGGGCTTGCTGTCCCATGCTGCCAGTGAGAAAAGGGTTGTGGCTCATCAGTCGTGGAGAATGGAGGAGGCAGACGGCATGATAACCGGCCATGAAAAGGGAGGCGGCGCGACCAGTGCGTCTCTAGGGAACAGAAGCCATGGTTGAGGTTGGACCCGCACCTCTTGCGTGTTCCGCGACGACTGATCGGCGCCGACATGGCGCCGCGTCTTTGCAAACCAAATGTCCATTGGGCCGTTCGGGAGTATTAGAGACTGTGGGTTCACAACCCCATGCCATCGAGGGCAGAACTTGTATCGGGTCAGGCTCCCACTAGGACTGGGCCTTCACTCTAGTCATCTGCCTCCCTACCAGGTCGTTGCTTTTCTGAGTCTCCGCTATTGCGGGCGAGGACGCCCTTTACGTGCCGACCTTACGGGCCACCCATTGCGGGCCACCCTTTATAGGCCACCCTTGTGGTCCTCCCTTTGCAAGATCCCCCATTCTGGGTCAGGCTAGACCTTAGCCTAGCGGGTCAAGTCATATATGACCCATCCTAGACCAGGTCGGGCTAGTTCAGTATGATATGGTCGGACCATACTCGTGCCCCACTTGTTCCAGGAACGTTCAATGGGCCATAACTTCTAATCTAAGAGTCTATATGATGAACCATCTATGGATCCAGGACCCTAAGATTGAGGCAAACCTTTTTGGTATACTCCACTTTAGTTTTTTATATAGTTGGTGTATGGCCGAGATGGATCGATCCCGAATCCAACAATGGACCTGGAGAAAAAATGTTTATAGCTCACACACTATGTGTCCAATTGACATGTCGAATGTCACATTGGATCCCTTACGTCATTGCTTTACCCAGGGTCAGTTCTCTTTGGAACATAGAGGAATTCAAGGTATGAATGATATCTCATGTGGCAGACACTATAGAACTCGAGCACACTAGGTATGAGAAATCCAGTGGCTGGTAGTGTGGTGGAAGTTGGGGAGATATCATTTGGAGGATAGTACTGAGCAATATTGTGTGGGTCTGCACCTATAGGTCCATTGTGGTTTCATACCTAGAGGTCCTGTGTGGATCAACATCTAGCGGTCATGTGTGGATTAGCACCTAGAGGTCACGTGTGGATCAGCACCTAGTCGTCTTGTGTGGATCAGCACCTAGCAGTCCTGTGTGGATCAACACCTCATGAATCAATGATGAATAGCCTTACAGAGGCCCATCATGGTTCAATGATATACCGATCGTAGCCAGATCAGTTCCATTTTGGGGCATTGCGGGGGATAGTTACAAATCAATCTAGGGCCGATCAGATCATGTGTGGGTCATTGCAGGGGTTAGTTACCAATCGATCCATTGTGGGTCAAACTCCATATGGTTATTAGCCATGCCTCTTAATATATTAATACGATCAATATTCATAACTAATCATATGTACTTCTATACTTCACTGAAAACCAAGTTTGACCTGAGACTCAACTTGAGTTGTGGCTTTTACATTTTGTCTTGTGACTGAGATAATGCTTTGTGGCTTTCTATTATTGAATTCTAAGAGACCATCAGGGGTCATTGGGTATCTACTGGGTATTATTACACACACCCTTGCACGAGCTTCCCCTGCTCAATGTTGTGTATTATGCAGACGACGAGTAGTTGTGCTGATGTTTATAGGGGCTAGGACCATGTGGTATGCAGAGGAGATGGGCGGACCTGGAGTGGTATGGAAGAGATCTGTACCTACACTATAGGTAGAATCTTTGGAGGATGATTCAAGATCTGTTTTTTATTTTTCAGTTGTGCTTCTAATTTTTCTAGTTGGGCTTATATTCTATACCCCATCACTATCAACATTCTTTACTATTATAGTTTTCTTAGTGGTTTCATCTTGTTTCATTCTACTCTGTGTGTTTATACAGGTTTAAAGGTAATGCCTTCATGTTTTTGGGATACGCCTTTCCAGTGCTATTTTCCAGCCCCTGGTCTATGGAAGGCGGGTTTGGGGTAGTCACGGCATGAGCAGCGGGGGACGAGTCGGGACAATGTGGTATTAGAGTATTTGGTATTACCTAATATATATGACTCTGATATTTTCTATGAAGAAATAGTCTTAAGTGTATTGAGTGTGGTATTCAGTTTGGGGAGTCTAATGTGGGTGCAACAGCTGACGTATCCATACACCAGGACACATAATTATGATTTCCGACTCACTACACAAAAACATAGATAGAGGTTGTTTTGGAAATTCATTCCATTGGTTTAATTGGAGTCAGATAACCAGGTATAACATAATGATCGTGGAGCACCTATTACATATTAGGATTCCACTATGTAGATAGCCAGCTAGGATTTCCGAGAGAGTGCATGATGACGGCCCACAGAGTGATGAGGATCCAGTGCAGGGCCCTCTTAATGTGCTGACACCATCAGGTGGTGTACCAGTAGCACCATGACCTGTTGGGTAAAAATTACCACCAGCCATACTTCCAGTTGGTGCACATAGACAGAGCATATTATACGAGTTCCAAGGGCAGAGGCCTCTACGATTTCGAGGTGAGACAAATCCTTAGGAAGCTGAGGACTAGCCGGAGGCTATGTCTAAAGTTATTTGCCATGTTGGGACACAGGTTGATCAGATGATGATCATAGATGATGGTACTTATTAGGGCGTGACCATAAGGATATTCCACTTGGTGACGAGGCTTCGGTATATGGATTGTTTCTTGAGATGGTACCTTCATGTAGTGATCCAGATATATCACTACCTATTGGTCTCCAGTTCTAACTGGCTAAACCAGTAGAGGAAACATATAGTCCTAGTGCCTTACACGTGTTTCCGCATCAGATACCCCTCAGGTTCTGAGGTGATCCAGGTTCATAGTTGGATATGTACTAGCTTGAAGAGGTTTCATTGTTTCTTCTTATCCAAGGCACCATTCGATCTGATGATGGTTCTGGTAGAGATCCTTCTATGTGGCTTAGCAAGATGATGAAAGGGTCTAGGTTACCCTGATCTTTCAAAAAGGTTACTTTTCTATGGGAAATCTTGAGAAACTTCCTCAATTATGGGGGTCACTTTTCTTAAAGAGCTAAGGGATGAGAGTTACCAAGAGAATCTATAGCTTCAGGAGGATTGCATGTTGCTAGCTTAGTATTCATCGTGTTGTACCGACCATCCTATGTACTTGATAAATATAGTACAATCAATGATTTAGGGCTCGGACCTCCGTGCAAGGTGTGTTTAGAGACATTCAAGCCAGTAATGTTGCTTTATGAATTCCTACTTATGATGGGGTTCTTGAGAGAACCTTTATGGATGAATGTTCTTTGGATGATTGAATACAGCTACTGAATTTTAGAAGTATGTAATTAGGTATCTAAGGCTAGTCTTAGAGACTTCAGCGTGTAAAATTTAGTAGGGAGAAAGAGTGGTAGGGAAAAATGGATCTACAGGGTAGCTGATATGGAAGTGGATCTGGGAGAGCATAATGAGGAGGTATACTATTTGACATTATACAACCACAACCCCAATGTGGTCCTCAACAGGCACAGAGAGCTAGAGGATTGGGGAAGGGAGAATCTATATGCGGTAAAATAGTGTCACCTAAGGGCTCCTGGAATGATTTGATGTATAGTTTGTGTCTACTACAGGATACTATATTAATAGTCATTAGAACTAAATATTTATTCTTTCCATGAATCGTGTTCAAGACCTAGAGTTGTTGGTTAAACCGTTGACTTTTCCCTGATATATAGAGATATATTTGGGAGGATAATCGATAATCACACTTTTACTGACAGTGTGATTTGACCCTTTAGGCGAGAGTTTTAGTTGGAACCTCTTGGTGGTAGCGTCATGAGCTTATGACGTTAGTTTTCATATGGACAAGTTCCATAGTACATTCCCAGATTAACTGTATTACGCAAAAATGATGGTGTTTATCTACGTAGTTGGAATGGAGTTTTTCATTATCAGTGTGAAAAGGGGAAACCCAGTCAACATATGATAAACTCATTCATATAAGGGTGCAACCGATCACTCTTGATTAGCCCATCAATACCCTCGTGGAAGTAGGAGTTCCATGTATTCAGTTCCCAATAGGAGTGGAAGTGTATGGGGACATCCTTTCAAAATATGTATCAAGGATTACCTCCCTGAAGGGGGAGGAACTTTAGTATTGGCTGGGTCCTACCAGAGATTTGAACCAGACTTTTCTATGGCATCGATACCCTTTTCAGCTTTGATGAAGAGGGGGGGGGGATTTCCTCTGGACGAAGAAGTGTCAGCAATGCATTCATAAATTGATAGAATGGAAATGTCTAGAGTTCCTCAAATAATATTACTTTGAGATATTCAATACTATTGAGAAGGGGAACATGGTAGAAACTGCACTCCGCTGGAGGTCTGGTCTATAGTGGCTGAGTGTGGTGATAGAGAAACTAGTCATGAAGTGGATATCCTTTGTGAATAGAGATAGAGAAGAATACCTCTAGTCTATGATTGTCAATTTCATAATTCATCAGCGAGTTTGGGAGGTGTCGCTTTGAACATTGACTGTGAGGCCCAACATGCTCAGATATCTTCTAGAGGGCCTCCAAAATGATTTTTCTGAATTTGGGGAGCACATCTTCCTCTATTGAGGATGCATTGTGGTACTAGTGATGCTTTGGGAGGAGGTGTTGGGGGAGTTCCATACGTCCCCTCTAGTAGTACGTCCTGGTGTGCCGAAGATGTACATGGACCTCCGGCATTATCCCAGGTGGCCATAGATGATGAATGATATGGAAGAATTTGATTCACAATGCCTCACCTCATAAAAAGAGATGTTTGAGCATCAGGTTATAGAATTATTAGAATAGACACTTGAGGTGCCAGAGTGGATGTGGGATGGGATCAACATGGACATTGTGATAGGGCTTCCACGTACATCTAGGGGACATGATATTATCAAGGTGATCATTGACTGAATCACCAAGTCAGACAAATTTCTACCAATCCAAGACCAAGGATTAGTAGAGGTCTTGGGATTCCTATATATATAAGAGATTAGACAAATTCATGTGGAACCATCGATGATCATCTCTGATGATGACGTACATTTTACATTCCAATTATGAAATGAATTACAGGAGGTGATTGAGACCCAATTACGTGTGAGCATGCCTTTCATCCTCAGATGGATGGTCAGATGGAGCGGACCATTCAGTCATTGGAGGAAAAGCTTCATGTATGCGTCCAAGATTTTTTCCATAGTTGGGAGGATCACTTTACCTTGGTTTAGTTCACATACCACATCAATTATCACTCCACCATCGGTATTGCATAATTCAAGGCCCTATACTATCAACTGTGTAGATTATCTCTATGTTGGACCGACCCAGGGGAGTCATTACTTATGGGTTCAGAGCTGGTACGGGATACGACTGAGAAGTTGCAGATCATACAAGATTAAATGAAGACTGTGTAGAGAATACATAAGTATTATGATGATAAGTTATGGAGACCATTGTGTTCTAAGAGGGGGACCACATATTCTTTTGAGTCTCTCCTCGGCGGGGACTACAGAGATTTGGTCGAGGCTATAAGTTATCACCAAAGGTTATTGTACCATTTCTGATACTTTGAAGGATATGTGAGGTCACATAACACTTGGAACTTCCACCGCAGTTGGAGAGGGTGCACAATGCCTTCCACGTATCCCATCTATGGAGGTACATGCATGACCCATATCAAATCATCAACTAGGGCGAGTTGGAGTTTGAGGAAGTGATGACTTTTACAGTGTTCCTGATGGAGATAGAGGATCGACCTAAGCGAGTCCTACATGGACGGTAAATCCCTCTAATGCGTGCTTGGTGGAAGAATGAGGACATCATGGTATTGATATGGGAGAGAGAGGCTCAAATTCCTGCTCAATACCCTCATTCGTTTGATTTCCCTCTATTTTGGATTTCAAGGATGAAATGACTAAAGGTGGAGAGAATAGAATGTCCCAGAATTTCTGTATAACGTTTTTTTAAATATATGAAATTATTTCAAGAAAGAAAAATTGGATGGTGCATGATTTTGAGGCCCGAAGTGTCCAGAATGATCCGTTAACATTTTGTTAAGATTTAATTAGTCTGCATATCCAGTTTTCCCGAAAAAGTGGAATGAATCTTAAATGGTTTCCCAGATCATATATATGAGTTCACCTTTACATTTAGGATAGCAGGTTTACCCTATCCATGACATAATTTTTGCCAATATAGGCCTCATATGAGAAAACATGAAAATTGAATAACGGTAACTAAAATAATTAAATAATGTTATTTTATTTTTCAAATTCCTATAACTCATAAACGGTGACTCTGACTGAAAATATGAGACCACCACTGAACTCATGAGGGTATGCTCTCTTTTGTAAGATACTAACATTGGCATGCACATGCCACAAGTGAAAGATATATTTTAGTCATAAATAAAATAATTATGTGACAATTATATTATTGTAAAAATCCATAACATCTAAATGGTATATTAGATTGAAAATATGAGAGTACCATTGAGTTTGTTTGGGAATTTTTCCCTTAGTCATCGCCTATCCTCGGCCGACGTAGGACGAGGTTGACTGTTAAAATTTTTTCTAACCTTTTTTTTGGAATGTTCAATAATGGAGCGAGCTGCATATGCTAACATTTGAGCCAGTGCTCGGATTGAAAATCTAAGGGCACCGTTGAATCGGCAGTGATGAGATTCACATATTAGTTTATTATATTTGACCATACTGGATCTAGAGAAAATGTTATGTTTTCTGATATTTTATACAAAATGAAATAAAAAAATTTTATTTTTTAAATTTTTTCTTTCTTCTCCACCTATGGAAAAGCAGAGTGTGGGGCCCTTGATTTGTCAATCCAAAAAATGGCATGACCTTTCGATCTTAAGTTACAATCGTGTTCGGTAATTAATAATGATCATAATTTATAAGATTCATTAATTCCCTATGTCATTACTTACCATCCCCCTCTGTTATATATAGGGAGCTTGAGGAGGGGTCTTCGCACAACTTCACCAAGAAAAGCAGTGATGAAGGAGTGTCGTGACGCTGAACCCTTAGAGGATGGAGCTGATCTCCCCGGGAGGTGATGAGTGACACTGAACCAGAGGATGACGTACCAGCAGCGTCGTTGGACATTTATTGAGAGAAATAATATCACCAACCTACCTTCATGATGCTGACACTAACCAATTGATTTATGTGGTAGGGGTTTTGATTTATTGTTTTTAATTCAAGTGAATTTAGTGAACCACCTTTTTCTCCCCCCTGTTTAGGAGCCCACGCGGTTGAAGCGGGACTGACGAACACAGAACGAACCCTCCACCACATTTCTAATCATACACCCTCCACGGAAGATTTCCAGTGTGGTGGCAATGAATAGCAACGAAGGAGCTATGCACCATTGCATTCCCCAAGAAGTGGGTGTTGCACAGAGCCATGGTGATCATTAGAGAAACCGACATTGGCCGACCGTGGAGGTAATGTGGCCTGCAGTCTTGTGACGCCCGTGAGAAAAGGGACGCGGCTTGTCTACCATGGCGAATAGAGGAGGCGGTCGGCATGATGGCAGGTTGCGGATTGGGATGCGGTGTGACAAGAATGACATTGGAAAACAGAATCCACGACTGAAGCTATGGCGGAAGTAGAACCCACACATCCGGTGTGTTCTATGGAAACCGAGCGGTGCCCACACGGAGCGGCCACATCGCAAATAAAATGGAATTTGAGCTATTCGGGAGTTTGAGAGACTTTAGGGTCACACCCCCCGTGCCGACTACGGTGGAACCCAGAACCGGCCGTGCTACCCCTTAGACCGGGCCACCACCCTAGCAAGCCGCCTCCCTAGTGGGGCCTTAGCCTTTGTGGGCCACCAACTTGTGGGCCTTTACACCCTTGCAGGCCCCCCTTGGGGGCCACAGTTTGTGGGACACCTTTGTGGGCCACCCTATGTGGGACTTCCCCCTTGTGGGCTGGGTCAGTCCGACAACGTTGGACCGGACCAAGGCCCAGATACTTTTAAAGGGGAAATCCATGGGAACTAGGCGTCCGCATGACGAACCGTCTATATTGCTAGGACCCTTGGTTCAAGATGATCATTTTTGGTATACTCCACATGAGTTTTAGAGATATTTGGAATATGACCAGGTTGGATAGATCCTAAAACCATCCTGAACCTTAGAGCTGAAACACCTGTAACTAACAGACCAAGCGTCTGATTGACGCATTGTGTGTCACGCTGGAACCCTTATAAAATAGTGGTCCTTTGGGTTACACCATTGAATATAATACTAGAAGCCAATGTATGACCAATATCTCAAGTGGTAGAATCTGCGGAACATGAGCGCATGAGTTGCGAGGAATGCAGTGGCCAGCAATGAGGCAGAGGTTGGAGACATATCATACAGAGGTTAGTACCGAATGGTCCTGTGTAGGTCAGCACCTAGCGGTCCAACATGGATCCGCACCATGAGGTACTATGTGGATTAGAATCTAGTGGTCTTGTGTGGATCAAAAACTAGAAGTACTCCATGGATAATCACCTCACAGCTAAATGAAGACTAGCCTTAGAGCTGCCCATCAGGGTTCATCGGAATACCAATCCTGGGCGGATCAGATCATGTGTGGGTCATTGCAGGGGTTACTTACTTATCGATCCTGGGCATATCATATTATGTGTGGGTTATTAAGAGGGTTATTAACCTATTAATCCTATTGGTTCATACTTCGTATGGTTAGTATGAGTTCCACATGACAGAATATAATGATCTTGCTCCGTGACTAATCATTTTTTACTTCTATAATTCACTGAAATCTTACTTTGAGCTGAGACTCTATTTGACCTATGTCTATATATTTCTATATTTTGATTGAGACCATGATTTTTTGTATTACTTTGTGGAATTCTAAGAGACATTAAAGGGTATTGGGATGCCTACTGGGAATTGTTATCCTCACCACTACACGGGATTCACCTACAACACTCTTTACTACTACTTTTTACATTGTGGAAGCATCATGTTGCGTTCTACTCTATATGTTTGTACAGTTTTAAAGGCAACACATTCCCATTTTAGGGATACTCCTTTCTGGTGATAGTCGCCAGCCCCTGGCCTATAGAAGTTGGGCTTGGTGTATTCACAACACAGACCCTGGAGGACGGGTAGTGACAATATTTTTTTTTCTTTTAAATAGTTTTATATAATTTAAAAAATGTATTTTAGAGTATTGATACACACAAATTTATTTTATATGTCATAAATATAATATTAAATTTTAATATTTTAATAACATTTAATGCTTATTTAAAACACAATGTTATGTGTAAAGCAAGATAAACTCTGCATCGCATGCAAGTCAAGAAAAACATAGTTTATTCGATAAATTTTTATAAATAAAAAAATTAAAAAATTAAAAAATATTTATTTTAAATTTTATGGGTGTTAAATATTATCAATGTTTTTTTCCATTAATATATTAAATAAAATATTTATTTTAAAAAATTATATGGTGATACATAAGTGGTGAATATAGAATATGTTTCAAGGAAGTAACATCAAGACGTGAAACCCCTGCCTTTTTTTTGAATTACTATTTATGTGTAAAAAACACCTATATTATAAAAATATATTTAATTTAAATTTATTATATGACCAGAATAATATATATCATAAATTTTATGATTTAAATATTATCATTTTTATCATTTTTATTAACAATTAATTTTTCAAATAACTATTACAAGTAAGGTCTGCTTCATTTTTATTTATTTTATGGTTTTTTAGTATCAATATTTTAAAATGATCATAATTAAATCTTAAAAATAATTTTAAATATGATATAGATATCATATATATATATATATTAAATAATTTTCTAAATATTTAATGAAATTTTCTGATGGAAAATGAGTTACACTATACATATAGAAAGTTTGTTGCACATGCAAATGAAACTTGATTCCATTTTATCCAAACGATGGAATAAAATAATAATAAAAAATATTTGACAATTAAAATATCATTTTAAATAATATAAAAAATATATATTCATTAAATTTATCCTTTCTAACTTCTTTGTCAAAATAAAATTAAAAATGAATCTCATTGCTTCATGGAGGCGGTAGTTCACATGTACATATGAGAAACATAATTGTTTTATTACGGATTGGATGGTATGAAGGTAGATTTGCTATTATAATTATATAAGTATGATTATTTCAGAAATATCATATATAAACATTAAATCCATTTTTTTTCCTGTCATGGGAGGTGGTGAAGGAAGTAATTTTCATCCGTTTAGAAGGTGGTTATTTACTATTATCATGATCAACAATTTGATTTTACATTTAGTGTAAGATGACTTTGATATAGGATTCTACATTAGCATAATAAAATAAAAGTATAATTAAGATACTATATTCCATATTTATAATATTTGAGGTATATTGGTAAGTTTCATAAAAATAAATAAAAATTCAAGGATATGTTCTATAGCCCCTATTTTAAAACCCACTCCATGTATATAATAAATTCCCATCTAGGATGTGTTTTTGGTGACAAAAATTACTCTACACTATGTTAAGTAATGTGATATATGGATTTATTAATAGATTAAAGTATCCTAATTTAATTTAAAGTGTTAAGAAGATAGGATAGGATTTACCTTTCATAAGAGTATGGGAGGACAAACAAGGGATTTTTGATAAAAATACAAATAAAAAAATTATCACATGAAACCGAGTTAATTTTTTTTATTGAACAATATATTTTTTATGGTCAATATATCAATATAAATTATTTAATCAAAATTTGATTTGATAATATGAACAATAAACATCTATGTTTAACACCTTAAAATATAATTTTATCACTAATTGTAGTATTTTTTTTTGTAGTTTTTTACTATTCTGTACGCAAAAATTAAGACGGATATATTTTTTAACATTAATTATGATAATTATGAACATGGATTGTATTTTAAAAGAAAAAAAAATTATACAATTGGTTTATTTAAATGTAAATCAAACCATTAGATGTGGGGAAAAATGGATTCCCAGTGGAAAAGTGATAAACACTATAAAAATATTTCCTATCATTTTTTATCACATAAAGGATTAAAAAAAACTAAATTAATCTACATATAATATAATTGATCTAAATATAATTTTGAAAAAATTAAATCATTGATATGTTTTTAAATTATTAAAACTAAGTATAGATTAAATATAATTTTTTCATCTTATCATTGAGAGTTTGAAATATTTAGAAAGTTATCAAAAACAATATCTAAAGAAATTATTAAATTATTATTTCAGAAATAAAATTCTTGTTTCTTTGATATTTTCTATAATTTTCTATAATTTTATATAAAAATAATTGAAAAATTACGGGGAACCCTTATTAGAAAATAATAATAATTTGGAACAATAAAAATGGATTTATTATTATATCATAATTTGAAAAAAAATTATACGATTGATTTTTTTATATTAATAATATATAAAAATATAAAAATTTCCTTATAGTTAATAAATAATATAATTATGATAAAAAATTCATTGTGTGAATAAAAAATAGGTTCTCAATAAAACATTTTTTACATCAAAATGATTTTTTCTTTTATTTATAATCAATTGATAATCAAATAATTTAATTTATAAATGGATAATCCTTATACATATCCTGAAATTTTTATTCTTATTAATATCGCCCAATTTAATTCTTATGTAATAATGGTTATATTTTAATATTAAATTTCATTTGTCATTTATTCTCAATGGTTTGATTCATATTTTTTATAAAACACAATTTTTTTCATTTAAAATCATGGTGTTTTATAATCTACCAACTTTTCGAAAATTCATTTTCACACATTGTATGTGTACTCCAAAATCCAGAGATTCCCCTTTGAAAATATATTTATTAAAATCTCCCATCATATAAATGGATAATAAACATCCTTTTGAGATGAGAGAAATCGATGTACAATGTTAATTTATAACAACACAACACTAGGTTTCCTTAAACTAAAACCTTTTTAGATGATGGAGTAAACTCCAAAATAATTATAGATAGAGATAGATTTCATTGATCCAAATAAATTGAATGATCAAGTTATTGTTTATTTCCCTAAAACCCTAAATAAATGAGGTGGTAAAAAAGACAATTGATTCCAAAATAAACTAATTTAAATGTATAAGATTTTTAATTTCAGGATCCTTTTCCTAATATTGATGGATTATATTACTATATTGATTGATATAACCATATAATAATTGTACTTAATATTATTAAATTTCATAGTATAATGTTCATCATTTTTTTGTGTTTGGATCTATTTCCCATTCATTTGTTAATCTATGAAATTAATATCCAAGATTATTTTTATGCCTTAAGCATTAAAATTATTATCAGATATATAATAAAATCTAGAAAATAATTAAAATACATTATTTCATTCTATTGATAATTTCCGAAACCATATTTGATAGAAAAGGTTACAAAAAATATAATTTGTTTTAATTAGGAAAAATTATCCTCAAATTTCATCGAAATCTATTTCATAAACAGTTTAGCATAATACACATCCAAAATATTTATATAAAAATTAAAGGTAAATTTTATTTAAGAGGATAATAATTATATTTTTAAATTTAAATTTACAATATATTACACAAGCAATATAATTTTTATCTTATTTTCACATTAAAAATATGTTAATAGCATGGTCACCATAAAATCATAATGAAAATATGCATCTGCCATTAATATTCTCTATATTTCATTAATAGAGAAATGTATCAAACTAGTGAAATTATACCTTAATTCATCAATTCAATTACTAACTACAAGGTAACCAAAAATAGACCAAAAATGTCTTATTATTATCTCATAAATTAGCATATAATAAGAATTAACATCCCCATATGAGATATATTTCAAAAATATAAACATTCTAGTAAATCAATTCCCATGGTTGTGGGTTATATTAAACATATAATTTCAAACAAATAAATTATTCTAATTAAGTAGAATCTATTATTGTTTTATGATTATTTTAATAATAATATCATTTATAAAACAGTTCTACAAAACAATCCATGAATCCATATAAATAATAACACTAATATTTCGAATGTGTATATGTTGAAATCATTATATTTAGATTTATATCAAAGGTTTTCAGTGTTATATTCCATTAAAAATGGGGAATTCATATAGATAGTTTCCTCTATATTTATAGTTTAAACACTAAACATAATAATATTCTTCCATAAGCTTGCATTCACATGACTAATGGATTTTCTCTCAAATTTGAATAAAACTAAAATTCCTTCCAATCAAATACATAGGTTTTTAAAATGTAAATTTTCACTTGTTGAAAAATCCTTTAACCTTTTTCCCCATTAAAGTTTTTTTTCTCTCCCCTCATCTTCTTCTCTTTCATTCCATTGAAGGCATATAATTGGAAAATTCATTTTGTGTCTTGATAGCACATGATATTATGTCTAGATATTATGGTATGGTTTGGGAGACAAGTTCTTTTTGATGGATTGTGTATAACCAATCATAGAAATGTCCAATAATACTATTATGATTATGTACATATTATCTGGAAATATTTTATGACCTTATAATTTTTCCTTCGTACTTATTATCATTATCCTATTTTTTCTTTCTAAATATCTAGAATAATATCACCTTATCTACTCTTTGTTGGGATTGAAATATTATCCAATAAGTGTTACTTAAAATACATTCACTGCATATTCACTATTTAATATTAACCCATAGGGTTTTGAATCATTGAACATCATTGCAATCTATCTTCTAAGAAATAATAAACTACCTTGACAACCATATCTCGTTCATTAGGTCCCAAAGTAGGAAATATATTCCATATGAAACATATCCATTATTCACCTATATATAGGTTCGTAGTTCTATGAATTATGATGTTTTATAATTGATGAAGTGATCCAATAATGTTACACCACAATGTGCACAATTAAGGTTATCCTGGTGGTAGGGTTATTTTTGTTGGGTACCGGGACTACGTAGCAGAAGCTGGTGGGCCTAGATTTAAAAAATGTTCTACTTCACCGGAGTGACGTAACCCTATCAACACCGGTGATCTAGTCTCAGCTTGGTTCGAGGATATTGCAAGGTTCTTTAGGAGCACATAATTAAACATGAACATTTACCTTGTTCAGAATTGACGTGCAGGACGCCGGTGATAGTTGATCGATGACTCTGATGTCGAAGACCTCTAGATCATCCCCACATGCCTCGTAAATCTGCTTTCGTGCCGTTCGTCAAGATCTGGGTGCTAGCGCTGATCTTCGACACACACTTCGACGCAGCGATGATCACCAAAATCTAGCGTCTTCGATCTGTGATGGCGGAACTTGAAGAACCTACTAGTTTGAGAGTGTCTCTCTCTAGAACATAGGAGGAGAGAGAGGCTCTCAATTGCAACAGATGAATAGTTACAAGGGGTGAGCCTCTCTCTTACTATATATGGAGAATATCTAAAATACACGGTAAGGGTTCCCGACCCCCAAGTATTAAAAATTCACTATATATATATATTATAAATATTTATTTATGAAAAATTAAATTATTCCATAAATATTATTTATTAATTATCACTGAACTACAATATATATATATATATATATATTACGTGATAAACATGATTCTATCTAGACTCGCACCTCCTGATAATATTAAACGAACCGAAGATATAAATATCCGTCCAATTAATATTTATCTATGTATTTAATTATTCAGTCGTAAATACATGTTATAAATAAATTCAAATAATTATTCCAAACATGAATAATAAAAGAATTTATTTATTACATGGTGATCTAAAGTACTTGGATAATAGTGCAGATTGTCAAAGAGCTGTTGTGTGTGACCCTATAAGACCTTATCTAAATAGCAGTGAATAATATCACTGACCAAGAGCTGGGTCTAGCAACCCATCGAGGCCCCTATAGAGATAAGGCAATGTCAAAGCCACGACTGCCATTCTATAAGCATGGTCCATGTAATCTAATATCTTCGTCATCGATATCTCAATAAATCAGAATGCATACTTAGTGTCATCATTCATTATTTTCTTTATTCTGTTTGTTGATTTGTCTGGACGGTCTTACCTTCCACTACAATGGCCATGTATTTAATGAAGGTGCAACCATCCTAATCAACCAGGCCCGAGAATTCTCTTCCTAAACTCAGAAGCGAAAAATCCTTTCTCGATCATTCAATCAATGCCCTGCAATTAATGACGTACCCGATATAAACTACTTCACCACAACTTGTCACCATGCTTTTCACCTTATATAAAATGTACATAATTAGAAGACATTCATTGATAATGATCTCAAGTCAGGAGACCATTACACATTTCCGTAGATAGGAATGACCAATGACACCAGAAACATGTGGTGGTCCTATTAAGCGGGTTTGTCCTCATGATATCGATAGCTAGAGATAATCATGTGCGAACATCATGAGATGAAGTCTCAATGATTATGAGCCCCCAGCACCTGATGGCCACACATCATCTGTGTCCTTTCAGAATGATGTAACTGGACTATAGGACATTACATTAAGATTTCTGTCATTGAATCTCAGGGTTCTCATTATAGCCTAGGACCTGCTATTACCATTTGACGTGACAGATAATCTAAGGACATTTCCATTAATAAAGTGGATGAAGAAGTATCTACACTATCATGGAAATATAAACACATGAATAAAAAAATCTGAATACATGTAACAGTAATCAAAGTACAATATAAGTTGGGTCTAGGGAACCCACTTTTAACACTCCCACTTGCACTATAGCCAACTGATAACAGGTTTCAATCTGCTAGATCTCACATGTGAATCATGCTTCTGTTGAGAAATGGCTTTAGACAGGGGTCTGCCACACTGTCCTTTGTGGCTACTCTACTAACTGTCACTTCACCTCTTTGAGTAAAATCCCTCAAAAGATGAAACTTCTGAAGAATATTATTTGTCCTCTGGGGAGACTTGGGCTCCTTGGCAAGCACCACTGCATTAGTATTATCAAAATATACTAGAACATGGTCTGCACTACTAGGTACAACACCAATGTCTGAGATAAATCTATGTATCCATAGTTCTACCTTTTCTGCATTGGAAGCCAAAATATATTCAGACACTGTTGTAGAATCAGCAACCACAACATTCTTTGAGCTTCTCCAGCTCACTGCACCACCATTCAGGCAAAAGATGTAGCATGACTGCGATTTCATATCATCATGATCTTTATAGAAACTAGCATCAGTGTATCCCCTCATATCTATTTCCTCATCTCCTCCATACACCATGAACATATCCTTAGTACTCCTCAAGTACTTAAGGACAGTTTTAACAGCTGTCCAGTGCTGCTCTGCTTGATTGGCTTGATATCTACCCACCATGATTAATGAAAAGGCAACATCAAACCCAGTATATAGCATGGCATACATGATAGAACCCACTACCGAAGCATAAGGGACTCTAATCATTTTTTAATTCTCCTCCTGTGTTTGAGAACACATTTTCTTGGAGAGATTTACACCTTGTGACATAGGTAAAAATCCACTTTTGGATTGTTCCATATTGTACCATTTGAGTACCTTGTCAATATATGTACATTGAATTAGGCCAAGAATCCATTGTGATCTATCTTGGTAGATCTTTATACCTAGGATGTAGGCTACTACACCTATGTCTTTCATAGAGAATCATTCATTTAACCATGTCTTAACTAACTGTAAGACTTGTACCTCATTTTCCATGATTAATATGTCGTCAACATATAAAACTAGGAAAACGATAGCATTACCTTAAAGATTTTTATAGAAATAAGGATCGATTCCATTTTTGACAAAATGAAAGTATCCTATGGCCTTATAAAAGTGTACATTCCATGATCTTGATGCCTGCCTCAATCCATAAATGGATCTCCGAAACTTGCATACTTTAATGGCATTCTTTGACTTAACAAACCCTTTGGGTTGAGTAATATAGATGTATTCAACCAAATTCCAATTTAGAAAAGAAGATTTGACATCCATTTTCCAAATTTCATAATCATGAAAGGATACTATTGAATGAAATATTATGATGGATTTAAGCATTGCCACTGGTGAGAAGGTTTCATCATAGTCAATGCCTTAATGTTGTCTGAAACCATTTGCAACCAGTATTGCTTTAATGGTATTAACCTTACCATCCATGTCCAGCTTCTTCTTGAATACCCATTTGCATCCAATGGGAGTTACATCAGTTGGAGGGTCTACCAAAATCCAAACATGATTTTGGAACATAGACTACATCTCTGAATTCATGGTTTCATGCCATGTAGAAACTTCTTTGCCTTCTACTGCTTTCTTGTAGGTTAGAGGTTCATAATCCTAAAGTATTATTGTGTCACCTGACTCGGTGATAGCAAAACCATAACGCTCTGGTTCTTTGACCTCTCGCGTAGACCTACGCAGTATCTGTGTCTCGGGAACAATTTCTTCTTTCACTTGCTCTTGTAGAGATTATTCCTATACCAGCTCTTGTGCATGTGGAGGATTAACTTCATCGAAGTCAATCTTGCTCCCATTATTTCCAGTATAAATGTTATCCCTCTCTAGAAATTTGGCGTATCTTGCCACAATGACTTTTCTATCTAAAGGGTTATATAGGTAGTAACCTCTAGTTTCCTTAGGATAACCTATGAAGATGAACTTAGTGAATCTGGATGCTAATTTGTCACTTGGTACTGTCTTGACAAATGCCTCGCACCCCAAAACACGCATGTGTGTCAAATTTGGTTTCTTTCCATACCATAATTAATATGGAATCCCATCTGTAGCTTTAGTTGGTACTCAGTTAATGGTATATGTTGTTGTCTGTAAGGCATATCCCCAAAATGATAATGTAAGAGTTGTATGACTCATCATTGTTATGAATATGTCAAGCAAGGTCCTATTACTCCATTCACTAACACCATTCCATTGTGGTGTATAAGGAGGAGTGAGTTGGGATACTATCCCATACTCCTTCAAGTGATCTATGAAAGAGTGGTTAAGATATTTTCCGCCTCATCCTGAGTGAAGTGATTTTATCTTCTTACAAAGTTTATTTTATACTTTATTTTTGAATTCCTTAATGAAAAGAAAGTAATCTTACTTCTACCGCATTATGTATATATAGACATACCTACTATAATCATTGGTAAAAGTGATTAAGTATATAAACCCACCCAATGCCTCTACTAGAAATGGACCACATATATCGGTATGTATTAATTCGAGCACACCATTAGCTCTTTCTCCCTTTCCTGCGAAAGGTGCTTGGTCATTTTTCCTTGTAAACAAGCTTGACATACATCTAAGGGTTCTAACTGTACTGAGTATAGATACCCTTAATGATGTAATCTTTGTAATCGCTTCTCATTTACGTGACCAAGCCTGAAGTTCCATAGGCGGGTGTTATTTGAGTCATGTTGCTTTTTTGTCATTGACAGCCATTAGTGAGTTTTCTAGTTCTAGTATATATAAACCATTGTTAATAGGTGCCATACCATAACCTATGTTATCCCTATAAAACAGAAAACGTTTATTTCCAATCATGATATAAAAAATCATAGTGTCTAAACATGACACAAGAATAATGATTCTGGTAACAGACGATACATAAAAGGAATTGTTTTAAAAAAACCAATCCAGTTGGTAATGTCATGTGATAGTCTCCCACTTCCAAAGCCGCCAGACAAGCACCATTTGCAGCATTGATATCCACTTGACATTTTGTAATCTTCTTAAACCTACTTGGTTCCCGTATATGAATACAAATGTTTAATACACATGCCGTATCCAATAACCAACTTGTAGATATATATTGATTACATTCAATGACAATAATACATGAAGCAGAAGCATCAACATGCTTCTTCTTCCCAGCTCTGCAATTGTTCTTCCAGTGGCCTTTCTTGCCACATCCGAAGAAGACAGCTTCCTGGTCATTACTTTTCCTGTGAATCATTGGCTTCTTGGCATTACTATGCATTGGTGTCTTTGGCCTTGACATGGCCTTATACCACATTGCCATCCCTAGTTTTTCTTGTTCACCATAAGGACAGATGAATTGGTGTTTTTCGTGTCCTTATCAGCTTGGACTACTAAATCCAAATGATCCGGGAGAGACTTTTTCATATCATTCAAATTATAATTGACAATGAATGTTGAGAATCATGATGGTAAAGAGGCACGAATGAGATCCACTGCTAGTCCTTGGTTCAGTTTGAACCCAAGGGATTCAAGCCTCTCAATATACCCAATCATCTTGAGTACGTGAGGACTGGCTTGGTGCCCTTCTGCTAACCTGCACTTATAAAGTGCACTTGAGATCTCATACCTTTCTTTCCTAGCCCTCTCCTCATATAGTTCTTGGAGATGTGAAAGAATTTTGTAGGCGTCCTCTTCCTCGTGCATTTTTTGCAATTTGCTGGACATAGATGACAACATGATGCATTGTACATCAAGCGCATCTTCTACATGATTTTTCCATATATCTTTTTCCGTCTTGCTTGCTCCCTGAGGAGGATCAGAAGGAATTGGGGATTCCTGCACATATAACTTCCATTCTTGGCGTAGTACTATGCACAAGCGCCTATACCACTCCTGGAAGTTATTACCGGTCAATATATTTTCTTTATACAATATAGATCGTAGTGATAAAGTACTAGTGGGGTTGGTGATTTCCATTTTCTATCTACAACTGATAAACATTTAGCAGTTAGTACATTATCTTGATTACATTTTGACATTTTATGATTAATAAATTATTATATAATTTAATGTCTCCCACTATTTTAACAAACCTTAATATCCCTCACCATTATATTTGGAATACTCTATCTCTTGAGCATTCCTGTGGCAAGGATCCTTGAAACCCATTTCGTAGTCTACATGATAGGGCTACGACAGTACTTGGAGGGTTTCAAGGTAGGCGCTTTGTTGGCCAACCACTTGTTCTTGTGGTTACTTGTGTAGTTGAGTAAAGTCCCAGTTTTTGAAATATGAACATGATTCCCTCATCCTCTTGCCTCTAATGTAATTGCATGATAGCTAAGGCTAATCCTTGACTACTCACTTTTGTTATGTCGACCCATTTTTCAAATAGAAACGCCCCGGTAGTAAGAGGCACTCTCAACTGAGGCTGATGAGTACCCAAACAGCCGGTTTTGTTTAGATGTGAGAAATGGAAGGAATTTTGGACTTAAAATATCTTTGAGTGATTTTAAATATTAATTGACTAATGTATTTATTATGTTCAAACTGGGTTGTCGCGCTCACAACAGAACATTCAATAGAATATTTATTCGTCCCAAATTTATGCATTTTCTCTTGTTTACTATCCTATGTGATCATGAAATAATCATGCAGTCACATAAAATAATAAACTGTGCATAATGTAAATCAAGCATTCCGAATGGTCTTGAGAATTATATAATTATTGATCGATAACTGATCAATCATCACCTAGGTTCATCCGTACCTGAGTCAATACATGACTCTTGTCACTGCTGGCCTCAGTGTAAAGCATCCAACTCCTGTCTGGACTACCACCTCATCTTGGTAGGGTCTGCCTCTTAGATCATCACCGAATAAATACAAATATACTCGCATGCAGGCGAGGGGGTCTGTGGTACAAAATACATGTTACTCAATGGACACGCATTCCCTTATACATATTTTAATTAAAAGACGATTCACAGACCGTCATTTATATAATTAAATATTACAATCATAACAACCATTAAATAAATAATTAAATATATAAAAACATTCCAGACATACAAAGGTCGGTCAATAGATCAAGACTAGTCAGGGTAAAAGCGCAATAAAATTAAATTTCAATAAATTTAAATTATGCGAGGGTGTTTTAATAAATTAAATGAATTTGATTAAATTCAAATAATTTATTTTTATCAGTTCCATTTGATTTATATAACTTTAATTCCAAAAATTAAATTAAATTAAACAATTAATTTAATTTTAAACTTCAATTAAATTAATATTTTCGGATTAAAATAATATAAACCCCTAAATTAATTCCAATTAATTTAATTTAAAAAACTAAATTAATTAGAATTAATTCAGTGCAGGGTTTACCTCTAGCCGGAGAGGATTATGGCGGCACTGCGTACTGCCGTGGGATATCGTCCTGGAACCGCGGTGTGACCGCGGCGTGACCGCGACATCCAATGATTCTCGCGACGGCTACATCTCCCGACAGCCCACCGCTCCGGCGAGCCGGCAAATTTGCAATTTAGTCTGGCGCGCGCTCAGGTCGGTTGGATGGAACCGGCCCAGCACGGTGGAAAAACCCGGCGAGGGCTCGGGGTGGCCGGAGGGTGCAGGTCCGGCGAGGCCCAGAGGAGGAGGACGCTGGAGAAGGTTCGGGGCGGCCAGACGGAGCTGGTCCGGCGCAGCCCGGAGGAGGAGGCCGGTGAGGTGAGGAGGCCACAGGGTAGGGCGGTTCGGCGATTAGGAGTCCGTCGAAGGTCCGGGGTGGCCGGATAGAGCTAGTCCGGCATGGCATGGAGGATAAGGCCGGAGAGGGAAGGAGGACGCTGGGTAGGGCGGTCCGGCGAAGGGGAGACCGGCACGGAAGCCGGCGGTCGGCCGGAGGCAGCTCGACATGGGGTCGGTGCGGCCGTCGCGCACAGGGAGGAAGCGAGGAGGCCGACACGAGGCCAGTCCGGTGAAGGGGATGCCAACGCGAGGTGGGTGCCTGGCCGGCGGTGGCGCGGAGTGGAGCATGTCTGGCGGAGGAGGGGACACATAGGGTTCAGCCTCCCTTGGTGCGTCGTGGGAGAGAAGTCCCATAAGGGTCTTCCTCCCCCTCCTTTTATTTTATTTTATTTTTGTCCTTTAGACAAAAATATCTATCCCTTTTTTTAATAAAAAGGAGAAGACCCCATTTTGGGGTCTTTCTTCTCTTCCCCATTTTTCAGAACCGGAGAAGACACCAAGTCTTGGTCTTCGTCTCCTTTATTTTATTATTAAAATTTCTCCACACTATTGTGGAAAAATATTTAATGATAATTTTTTTATATATTTTATTATTATGAAATATAAGAAAAAATTTATTATAAAAATTTATAGTAAAATATATTTTTGATTTTTATCTCAATTTGAGAATTAACATCAAACGAACAAAAAACATGCGATGTCGATCCGATTAAAATTTTCAAATGATCGTATCTTGATCATTCAAAATCGAAACGATGCGCGGTCGAATCCAAATGAAACGTTTTAACCCCCTACGATTAAATTTAATTCATTTAAATGTTTTTGACTCATAAATTACTTAAATCACTCTGATACCACTGTTGGGTATTAGGACTACGCAGCGGAAGCCGGTGGGCCGAGATTTTAAAATTTTTATGCTTCACCGAAGTGACGTAACCCTGTCATCTCTGGTGATCTAGTCCCAGCTTGGTTCGAGGATCTAAAAAGGTTCTTTAGGAGCATAAAATTAAACTTGAACATTTACCTTGTTCTGAATTGACGTACAGGACGTCGGCGATCGTTGCTCGATGACTCCGACGTCGAAGCCCTCTAGATCATCCACACATGCCTCGCAAATCTGCTTGCCCGTCGTTCGTCAATATCCGGGTGCTAGCGTGGATCATTGATGCACACATAAACGCATCGATGATCACCACAAAACAAGTGTCTTCGATCTGTGAAGGTGGAACTTGAAGAACCTTCTAGTTTCAGAGAGTGTCTCTCTAGAACTCATGAGGAGAGAGAGGATCTCAAATCCAACAGATGAATAGTTAAAAGGGGAGAGCCTCTCTCTTACTATATATAGGGAATATCTAAAATACACGATAAGGGTTCTCGGCCTCTGTGTATTAAACATGCACAATATATATATATATTATAAATAATTATTTATGACATTTTAAATTATGCCATAAATAATATTTATTAGGTATCACTGAACTACAATATATATAAATATATATATTACGTGATAAACATGAGTCTAACTAGACTCGCACCTCCTGATAATATTAAACGAACCTAAGATATAAATATATGTATGATTAATATTTATCTATGTATTTACTTAATCACTCATAAATACATGTTATAAATAAATTCAACAAATTATTCCAAACATGAATAATAAAAGAATTTATTTATTACTTGGTGATCCATAGGACTTGGATAATACCAAGACCCCATGTTGGGGCCAACCAAGTCCTATAATCATATTCATAAGAATAGGGTAGATTGTCAAAGCGCTGTTGTGTGTGACCCTCTAGGCCCTTATCTCAATAGTAGTGAATAATATCACTGACATAGAGCGGGGTCTAGTAACCCATTGAGGGCCCTATAGAGATAAGGAAATGTCAAAGCAACGACTGCCTTCCTATGAACACGGTCATTGTAATCGAATCTCTTCTTCATAGAGATCTCAATAGAGCATATTGCATACATTGTGTCATCCTTATTTATTTGCTTTATTTTGTTTGTTGATTTTTTCGGACGGTCTTACCTTCCACTACAATGTCCATGGATTTAATGAAGGTTCAACCATCCTAATCAACGAGGCCCGCGATATCTCTTCATAAACTCGGAAGCGAAAAATCCTTTCTGGATCATTTAATCAATACCATGCTATTAATGATGTACCTGATATAAACTACCACACCACGACATGTCACCATGGTTTTTTCTGTATATCAAATGTACGTAATTAAATAACATTCATTGATAATGATCTCATATAAGAAGACCATTACACATGTTCGTAGATAGGACCGACCAATGGCCCCAGAAACATGTGGTGTTCCAATTGAGCAGGTCTGTTCTCATGATCTCGATAGCTAGAGATCATCAAGTGTGAACTTCATGAGATGAAGTCTCAATGATTATGAGCCCCCATCACCTGAAGGTCACACATCATATTTGTCCTTTCAGAATGATGTAACTGGACCATAGGAAGTTACTTTAAGGTTACTGTCATGGCATCTCAGGGTTCTCATTATAGCCTGGGACCTGCTATAACCATTTGCTGTGACAGGTAATCTAAGGACATTGCCATTAAAAAAGTGGATGCAGAAGTATCTACACTATCATGGCAAGATAAACACATGTATAAAACAAACTGAACACATGTAACAGTAATCAAAGTACAATATAAGTTTGGTCTAGGGCACCCACATTCAACAATTATCTCTAACAAGATTCAGTTTCCCCATTATTGTTGTAATTTTATTAATTTTAGATACAACTCCATTACATCATCTTTTTCATTTCTTGGAGGGAAATACCAAAATATATTATGAGAATTGATATTGTTTCTATTCCATCCTCTAGGCGCAATTTAAAAACTGTGGTATACATTAGATGAAATAATTACACTATGTATAAAAATGTATAATCCACAAACTAGGGATATATTGAACATTGAATGCTAAAATTATCCATAAATAATATCATAATAATCAACATTGTTTCATTCGGATTGTTTACAAATCATTAAAATAATTTCCAGTACATATTTGTTGCATATAAGGGATATTTGACTTATTCTATGAATACCCACATGAGTGTCAAACAAGGTGTGTGACGATGCATGTTTTCATGCACATGGTGACAATAGATTCAATGAAAGATGTTACCATTTAGAGTAGTTAATCATTAGTAAATTTGTTATAGAACCATGTAAACATGTAGTTCCTAGATATGGATATATTTATAAGAGAATAAAATAATATATAATTGACCAAAAATTAATCATTTTATCATATTGATAGAATTATAGTTAATGTTAATTATATTGTTATTTTCTGAAATCAATGATTTCCTAAATCTAATTCCAAATTTTGGTAATAATAAAAATCTAATATCAACTAAAAAGAACTTGAACCTAGAAGGATCGAGTAAGTGGTTACTTTATTTTTTTAGCAATAGATACAACGAACCACATAATGACGGATAATCTCTCTAATCAAATAAAAACATTTAAATTAATGAAACTAATCATAATGATGCAATGGATAATTATATATATAATCAATAACATTTCAAGGACTCCTTATAAGACACTTTACATAAATGGGTAAAGCCGCATCCAAATACCTAATGTTTTTTATCTCAAGAGACCTAATGAAGCATCAATATACTACTATAGTCCTTTCCCTTCACACACCATGTCTAAAAAATTCCTCATATGAAATAGATGTAATATAATCATCAAAATAATTCTTATTGAAAAAATATCATAACAAATGTCAATAACTACCCCTAATCATTAAACTAAACCATAATCCATCAACAATAATAAGGATAATGATATCAAAATAATATATCCCTTGTTAAAAATATCATAAACCATTTGGGAGAATAATTATGCTGGTATCCATATAACATATCCAAAATGGATAATTAATAAATTTTTGTTTTTCTTCATTTTTTAATATAAATACAATGAAAATTTCATTAAAATTATTCTTGAAGTATATAGAAATTTTATTAAAAAAAATAAGTTTTAAAAACAAGAATATCTGAAATAAAATGAAATTTGTTACGTGAAATAAACATTGTATACATATAAATAATGTTTCAAATTAATGAGTGGTCATGGAGGTGGGTAATTCCATAAACAATATTTTTTTAAATTTCAATATTACTATTGTAATATTGTAAAGAAGTTTCTCCTTCAGGGAATGATAAAAAGATTACATTCCACATGATTTGTAAAATAAAACACATAGGGATAATTTATTTAATAGATTATTTTGACAATGTAAGAGACTGTGTAGGAAATATCAATAGAAATCACAGATATAAAAGAAATAACATATTAGACCAATGCTATAGTCAAAGGAAACCTGTCATAAAAACATTTAATTAATCATGTGAATTTCTAATGTGAAGAAAAATAGTTTTAATAAATTAATTGTTATTAAATAAAAAATAAAAAAAATAAATTATATTTATGATATACATATGAAATAATTTCCCCACAGGATACATAAACAAAACAATCCCAACTAGTGATGGGATTGTGAAGTAAACCATTAATAGTATAACTTATTTTGATTAATAAGACCGATGAAATAATGAAGATCAAAAGAAAAATATATTACCTTGATGTTAAAGTGATTAATTATATAAAATATTAATAGTTAATTTTATACAACATAAATAATTAATAAGTGTTGAATATGGGTTATATATTGTTAATGTAAGACTAAGGGGAGAAAACATTAACATAGGACTGAAATCCTATATATTTGTTATAAATTCCGACCTAAAAATTATTGATATATTATAAATATATTAAGGGACCACACTCATATATCCCATATGTTATATTATCTACTTATGATGTTTTATTATTATTTTTTTAACAGTTTTTTTAAAATCATTGTTTCTGGTAATAAATAACTCATTTGTCATGAATGTTTTATTTTGGTTGTATGTGTATAATTACCTTGATCATGGTATACATAATATTTATAATGAAATAAATATCATCTATATTGATTATTAAATAATTCTTTATATATCATAACATCAAGATATTAAAATTTCATTTACACCATTAATGGAGAGTGTAAGCCATACAGAAGCAAGATTGATATTTCAATTTTTTCCAACTAATGGAATGAAGAATTGTAAAAAATATTTCATGTTAATATAATAATTATTATATAATTTATATATACTATATTTATTAAAATATATTTCAAAATAAAATGAAAAATGAATCTCATCAATTTGTGGAAGCAGTAATCTACAAGTATGCACAAACAACATTAGAATTTTACATAGGATTAAACGGTTATAAGGTAAATAGGATATTATTATTATATATTTATAATTAATTCCCCTATATAAAATATTACCATTAAATACATAATTATATGTAGATGTGATAAGTAGTGTTAGAAGATTAATTGCATTGATTTGCAGGGTGGTAGACTTCTAAAGACACAATTGATGGATTGGATTCCCATTTTGATGGATAATGAGATGGATATATGTTATTATATTTACATTATGACATCTAATTATATGTTATCTACTGATTTATGTTTTTTTTAAATTTTTTAAAAAAACCTAATGGTGCTTGAATAAGATATAAAACATAAAACATAGGGCCAATGACTATACATCCTCTATAGAAAACATCTTTAGTTTTATACATAAAGCCTTACTAGAATGGTTATCAAATAAAAATGACTCTCATCCTTTTTCGGATATGTAAAAAATAAATTTGGGTAGTTATTGGTCGAAACAAATATCTTTCTATGATTAGAGATGAAAAAATAAGTGGTTTTATTTTATCAGTGTGGGAGAACACAAGCATGAAATATTTCAAAAAAGTAAATTATTCCCACATTGATTCACATTTTAAAAGGATATAAAATTAATAGTCATCATACATTGTATTATATGATTTTGTTAAATGGTAATAAAATATAAATTTGGAAAAGAAATTGTTAATTTTATCCATTTTCTTCTTAGTATAACCACCCCCCATCGATAAACCCATTTTGACAGGAACCGTGTTAATTTATTGTGAATGTTTTTATTTTTCATCATTAAAAAATTATGTTGCAAATGTTACGTAATATTAATAATTATTATAATAGAAATAAAAAATCCATTTTTTAAAATTACATCATATATCAGCTAGAATATTATATAAATTAAACTCACAATGAAAAATCAAAAAAAATATTGAGAAGAAAAATATTTAAAATAATTAAAATTATATTATTTTAAAATTTATAACTTAATTTATTGAAATAACCTAATTAATATTATTTACAATATAATATTTCAAATTTTACATTATGAAAATTAAATGGAATTTAACATTTTTTATTCTTTAAAAGAATAAGTGGTTTTATATAAAAATATACATATTTCACTATAAATCAAAATAATAATCATTATAGAAAAATATCTAAAAGTAACTGAAATAAATTTCTTAATTACTTATTTAAAATATTAATTTAATTTCTTCATATAAATTTTAACAAATATTGCAGAATATTTTTTAAATAATTTCACAGAATGGTATGAATTTTTTTTTTAGAAAAACATAATTTTAATGAATAATATTTTGGTCACTATTATAAACTGCTTAGAATAAATAATAGATTATTGATAAAATTATTAAAAAAATTTATAATAGACATGTATGATAAAAATATTTCAACTATAGAGATTAATTTATTTTATAATGACAAAAATGCATGAAGCTCATAAAAATATTATGTTATAAATAGTTTTTTATAACATACAAATGTTTTATATTTTAATTTCAAGAAAATCGATAACGAATGATTTTTTTTATAAATGATTAAAGAATATACGTTTAATAATTTAGGAAGTTCATTTAATCTCCTCAAATTTTCATCTAGGTTAAAATGTTCATAATTTGTTATAATATTTCAAATATTGTTTATTCCAATTTTTGTAATTCATATATAGATTAGAAGAACATATTTTTATTTTAAAATATTATGGTTTTGAATCCATTAACTCAGTGGTATCGATTCAATAATGATTAATTTATGTTAGAAGATATATAGTTGTAAGTACAATTGAGAAAATGACTTGTCATTTAGGATGAATGCAACTAAATTCTTTAAAAAAATAGATCTATAAAATCCATCACCATGGATATTTAATCATGAATGATTATATAATTAGTATTAATAAGATGTTATTGATATGATTTTCATAATTTAACAATATCAACACATTAGTAGAATATTCCATGGTGGATTTATACTCCACCTTTTAATTGTAAAATACTAGAAGATAAAACTGGATTTGAATATTGATATATATTTCCCAACTATTTATGATAGATTTGTATAATTAGAACCAATATATCACCTAAATAGTATCAATCATCAATAAAGAATGTAGGAAAATATATTCTTGGAGGTCCAATCCATATACCTTGATTGAGGAGGTGTTATATACGTAGATAAAATAATATATCTATTTTTAATTCTCATAGACATCTCAACATCAATGGATTTAGGTGGTTTAATAATATTTCAACTAACATGAAAGATATAAAATAATGTGTAGAGGATGAAAAAATTGTGTTTTACATTCATTAATGAATAATCAAAGAACCTATAACCACGTCATTAATGGGACTCCCCATAGAAACAGTTATAACATATTACATTTTTTAATTTCTAGTCCATTATGGTTTTTTTCATTTATTATCCTAGAAAAGCATTTTCTTATAGGGATAGATTGCATAATGGATATATATATTTTATTTGGAAAACAATACCATAAGATGATTTTTGATATAAAAATTAATGTATTCCATTTAATTAGTGGGATTTATTTTATCCGATCAACATTGATTATCATAGTTCACATCTTTTATATTCAAGAATAATACCCAATTTCCCTTAAAACAATAACTAGGATGCTTCATTCCACAATTTTAACAAGTGGGATGTTCATTTTTCCTACCAACATGATATTTACTCTATGAGTGTCATAAATTAAACTCTATTTTTATGTTTTTTTCTATCAATAATGTGACGACCAAAATCGACTAATGTCGATATGAAACATGAAAATAGAACGTAAATTTATTATTATAAATCAAGGCCTCAAATATATAAACCATTTCATAGACTCAACCTAAACCCAATAGTGAAAAATCTACTATTATTTTAGTATTCATGAGAAAGATAAAGGAACATCATTAAATAGTTGTTAATTTTACTTTTTATTCCAACCAGAATCATCTACCTTCTTCTTCATTTGAGGAATACCAAATCTTATTAATCATATACCATTAATGAAAATAATTTATTGAATTTTATTTAATTCCATCCAATTCCATTAAACTATATTACACTTTCACAGTCATTTTCATGACCATTTTACTCCATTGATCAGCTTTTATGAATACTCAAGCCTTTTAAAAATGTTAATACATGATTTTAAAACATAAAAATATCCATTAAAAAAATATGGATTTAATATTCACTTTGTCTTTGGAATACAAGGATCATTATACATCAAATGAATCATTAAAAATAGATGTATCTTTTTATTTCATCATGAGATCCAAGAATACATTTGAGCTCCTAAAACATCATGGGATTACCTGGGGAATACATATTGAAAGTATTGAGATAAAAACATTGTAACATATTATACTTGACAAGGAAACATAACATGTGAGTGAATATTTAAACAATATAGCATAAAATATAAAAAGTGCTAATACTTTCATAAAATAAAATCATAATGAACATGGTATCCTAACATCATGTATTTATAGGAATTGTAAAAGAATCACAAAACATAACATAAAGAAGCGTAATGTCTATCTTCCAAGAGAGTATCACTTAGGGGAGACATTCAAATAAAATCTTTTGTTTAATCCACATTCCCATACATGATGGATCAAGAGAATAATTCTATACCCAATGGATTAGATTACTTTCTAGGGGAACCTTTCAAAACATATTCATGATATATTTTAAAAAAACAATTGAACCATTCATAATAAGAAAAACATACGAATTACAAATTGAATGGAAATGGGTAACATAATCATTCTTCAAACAATAATCGACTGAAAATTCATAATGATGAAATTTGAGACATTTAGTATTACTATTTAAATATAGATTGAATAATTTAGATATATATGCGAGAAAAATATATACAGAATTATAATAGAACACTACACCATGAAGTGTTATTTTCCTCGATTAATAAATTACATTATTGAGTAAAATAACATTTCTGAACTGAAAGTAGCTTTTTTGGAAAAAAGATTCACAAAATATTTTGAAGATAATTTTCAATGAAAATATCCAAGGGACATAAAATAGAATATTAAAAACCTTGAGTTTCTATGAAATTAATAAATACCATTCATGTCATACTTATTTAAAGAAATTATTCCTTTCACATTTCAGATAAAAGAAAAAAGATCTTTACATTTTGAAATGACATTAATATTAATTTATAAAAAATTTGGAAAAAAATTCGATAGAATTGACAGTAATTAATCATAGAGAAAAATTACAACATTTATAACCATTTTTAAAAACATGGTCAAGGAGCAGAAAGGGTTTTCGACCAAAGGGTGAAATAATGTGTGTTTTCTTCAACAATATTTCCTTAATAATTTTATGTAACAAAGAGAGAAAATTGTACTATTATATGAAAATTTCATGAATAATAAGGTTATAATAAAAATAAATAATTTTAATATAAAATTATAAAATCAAAAATCAAAATTGAATTTAAATAATGATTAATCACAATTAAAATGATATTGAAAAATAAACACTTACTAATTTGAAAACATTTGACTCCCCATTTACTATGGATGAAATTGATAAAATATAACATAAAATTACATAAATTATAAATTATTGATAATAAAATATGTAATGGTGATGTATATAACATAATTATAATAATTTCTGTGCATAATAGGGATTGTGTAACATCATTGGTTTATAAAGAATATTAAAATTTCATTTTTATTGATATTTGTGAATAAAATGTTAATATTACTATAAAGGGAATGCTATGTTCGATGGTGTAAAAAATATGCAACAATGAGTTTCTATGAAATATTACATTACAGACTAATAATATAATAATATTATTTTAAATATTAGTTAACGCCTACCTGTTGTAATGGCGGGAATGAACAGAACTAATTACAAATATGATTATATATGTTTTTTAAATATTTTTAAATTAACCAATAAATGATAGTGGCTTAAAATTCAAATGAATTATAATTTTAGGCATAAATATTAGAATATTCTTTAAAAGGTCGATTAACCTCCTTTTGATAGAGAACCTTTTTATAAGTAATTTTTTTCAATTTTATATTTTATATTTGAAAAAATAAAATCCTTCTATAGAATAGGGATGTCAAGATGTAATTTGTGTAATTTTTTGTTATTTTTTTGATAAAGTTCATTTTTAATAAATAGTGAAAAATGCAATATTTTAATTCAAAACCTTTTTTTAATCTAATTTATATATATGGTTATATTATATTTATAATTGGGTTTAAAGTGTAGTTAAAATATATTTTTACCATTTAATCCAATGGTGGTCATTTTAATTAATTTCAGTTTGAAATTAGACATAAAAAAGTGTCAATCTTTTGATAGATATTTTTTCTTAAACACATGATATTTGTTTTGACAGGGGGAATTAATTATAAAATTAATTAATGCAACTTTTATTTTTTGAATTTTAAAAAATGGACATCATTATTTAATTTAGAATATAAAATTTACTTTTGATAAATGTTTGGTATTTTTCTGAAAAATGTTCAATTTAATGAATAGTGAAAAATACTACATTTTACTTCAAAACTACTCTTTCATATAATTTTATTATATAGTTATATTTTCCTTTTAATTAGTTTTATATATTAATTTAATTATGTATTTTTCACTTAATACAATTTTGTTCATTGGAAGTAATTTCACTTTTCAATTGGATGTAAAAACAGGTCTATCTATTGATTATTTTTACTTATTAAAAACTCGTCTTTGGTTAAGACAACGAGAATTATTTTTAAATTAATTACTGAAATTTTTGTGTTTTTAATTTGTTAATATGGATTCCATCTTTGGAATCAGATGGTCCAAATTATGTAATTACGAATCTTATGTTTTTTGTACATTATGAATAGTAATGATGGTAATTATCATTAATTATCATGATTAAATAGTAATCGGGTAGTTATGGATAATAAAATAATATCATAATAAAAAAAAATGACCCCAACATGGGTCCAAATCATCTTTTTTGAGTCATTTTGGACCATGTAAATCCATTTACCTAACTTGAGGACACATGGAGTCACATGGGTGTAATAGTGACATTTGTTACATTCCTTTTAAAAAGAAGAGAAATATAACAAGGGTGTGTATATCATAAGTAAAACAATATTAATTTTGATTACATAAATTATCTTTTAGACTATAAATATTCATTGGAAATATGAATATATTTCCTACATCATGGTAATTTTTTTTATAATTTTTATACATTAAATAAATAAATTTATTAATGACACCATGATGATGCAGTGATTACCTCTTTAATGAACTATTTATATAAAATGAAAATATAAGATAAAATATAATACATAAAATTATCTAAAACCTATTATATTGATGTATTTATAAACCTTATCACCTTATCCTCAAAATATAATTTTGTGGGACATTTAAAATCGGAAAATCATTTTATAGTAAAGTAACATTTCAAGAGTTTCCAAAAGTGACACTCCTATCTATTATAAAAGGCCCCAAAAATAACCCCTTACCAACACCTCTCAAGCCCTTGGTGTAACAGCCCAAGATTTTATAAAAAATATTCTTTTTAATTTTATTAATGTCTTGTGTTGTACGCTACACCAAAAGGAGCTTGCACAACACGCATCCTTGACTTGCCTTGCATTACACGCAATCACGACCTTCCTCGATAGCGTGTGTAATACGCAATACCGAGTTTCACTAAACAACGATATGCTATTAAAATATTATTAAAACTAGCCGGTATGAATAGTAATAACCACTTTTTAAAATTCTATAAATCTTATTTTTCAAAATGAACTTCATTTTTGGATTCGGAGTATCGAATTTAGCCTAAGGTGAAATTTTGGTACATTTCGGATAACTTTCATATTCTGATGAATAGTGAAAATTAATAAATTATAAATAAAAACAACTTTTTTAATCGAAATAATTAATAGTGATAGATTATTAATTTGAGTGGTTTTAAAGTATATTTAGAATATATTTTTACAATTTAATACTATGTTGGTCATTGGTTGTAATTTCACATTTAAACCAGACATAATCAAGTGTCAATCTTTTGATATATATTGTTTCCTAAAAACACGCTATTTATTTTAACAGCGGGATTTAATTATAAAATTAATTAATACAACTTCTATGTTATGAATTTGGTAAAATAGATTTCATTTTTGAATTCGGAATATGAAATATATCTTAGGATGAAATTTTGGCATTGTTCTGAAAAACATCAATTTTTGATGAATAGTGAAACTACTAAGTGGTAGTTAAAAAAACTGAATTTTTCATAAAACGTAATTTTACCGCTTATGTGAATGGAATTTCAAAAATCCGACAGACACGGTTGATATCAGTAAGTAAAATGTGGTTCAATGAGATAAAAATAATTTTTTGGTGAATAGTAACTTTTTACTTTTTTTACCGCGGTTAATAGTAAATAGGGTAACTAAGGGTAAATATGATATTACTATTACCCTAACACATGTCCTAATTCCATTGGACAAGTGTAATTCGACCAAAAACAAACTTAGGAATAAAATATGACCATTTAGGCCCACTTTGATTAGATTAGGACATTTATTATTAATTTATTTAAAGAAGGGTTAAAATAGTTAAAATCAAAGTTTAATAAGTAAATCATTATTAATATGGGGTTATACATAAGATAATTTCGACTATAAATATTTATTAGAAATATAAAAAGATTTCCTACATAAAGGTATTTTATTTGTAATTTTTAGACTTTAAATAATTTAATTTATTTATGACACAATGATGATGCAGTAATTATCTTATTAATGAAATATTGACATAATTGATGTTATAAACACCAAAATAAATGTAATTTGAGACTTATTATGAATTACACTAATTTTCTAGGTTACTATGATATATTAGTGTTGATTTAATCAACTTGGATCGAACTTATAATTCTGTTATGACTTTCATAAAAATCATATATCAAATAGTGTCAAAATTGACACAAAATAGTTTTTAAATCAAATATTATATTATTAATTGTTATTTTATTCCTAAAAATCTAAGGTTCGGCCAAATAACTTAGATAAGGATATATATATTAATAATAAACAATTTGGGGTTCGTTTGGCATGTTATAGTAAGTGTATTAACCATATAGTGAAAGAAAACAAAAAGACACGGTACAAGTTAAATTATTTAACTTAGAGTTAAATCTAATTGATAAGGTTAAAATAATAATCTAAACTTGTCTAAATCCTATTGGTTGATAGTATTTAGACCCATCCCCACTTTAGCTTCGAAATAAGACCCTTTGGAACCATTATAAACCGATTTTGACTTTAATATAAAATAATATTTTGAGATATTCCTAAGGTGCCCCTCTCCTCCCTTATAAAAGGGTACCTCCTCCCCCTCCTCCTCACACCAATTTGAGCACTCAAGCTCGGCCAAACCCTGCCAAAATCTCTTCTCCACTTCCCTAGCAACATCCTAGAGGTTCTGGTATTCCTCAAAGACCAATTTTAGTTCCCTAAGAGGAGGTCTCCAAAAGGCGCTTCAAAGAAGAGGTAATTACCGTTACCAATTCTTTCATCTTTATTTCTTCTTCCACTTCTTCTTCTTAGGTTGTTTCATTATGAAGTAATAACATCAGTATCACTCATATACTGATATGTTATTATAAGTATGAAACAACCCTATTTCACCATCTATCTATCCTACGGAAAAAGAAATCACCGCGCGTGCGTACGTACGGAATACCGTCTCCACGCCGTGGTGTAATCTATTTTCCGCCACCACATTAATAGGATGGCTATAATGGTGTAATGAGTAACTATATATGATTATTATAAAGTGATATTGATACTGAAATAATATTCGTACACTTTAACACAATTCCACGACCATGGGAATGATATCATCGCTCGTGCGTACGTACGGACTACCGTCTCCACGACGCGATGAGATTCATTCTCCATGTTAACCATTTAAGAATGATTAAAAAGTATATATAAGAAATAATAATGAAATATATGACATTATAAAGCTACTGTATTTATGTATATATGTATATGTATGTCATCTACTTACTTCCATTCAAGACAATAAGGAAAGGAAAACAGCGTTCATGCGTACGTACGGACTACCGTCTCCATGAACGGTGTTTTTCATTTAATTTATCTATCTTATATATATATATATACTGAATATATATGATATATAAATCATATTTTATATTCTTTAAGTAATTAAATCATGATATAAGTAATAATAATGTCAAGAACAACAAGTCAAAACACCTACGATAAAATGAAACGATTTTACCCAAAACGCTTCTTTAACGTGGAATTTACAAAAGAACGGGTAATATAAAGTCATAAGTGAACCATATATGATATCATAACAGTGAATATGATTCTGTAATAAGTCAATGACATTATTTAAATCATTATACAGGAGGTTCGGACACATACGAAGCAAATCGGACCTGAGGTAAGGGAAATATCACAATCTCATTTTTATCCGAGATTGTTTATTCGTAAGTATTTACTGGGGTGTATTTTATCATCCCCATCCATGTTTCATCAATATGTAATATTATTTCCATCCACCTACAATTTTTTAAATCCATTTTTACCCTTCGGTGAGTTTTTAGTAAAAGAAATGAAAGGAATATTTTGTCGTTTTTCGTACAAGGTACTTTTTGACTTTTCCGACAAAAGTACGAGAAGAATGTTTTTTTTAACTTATACGACATGAATGGATTTTTAAAAAATTATTTCCAAGAAGCTTCCTTTACAAGTTTTCAAGTTTATTTTTAATCAACTTCTTTTATTTTAAAGTTGTATGACATGTTATTAAAGGAAAAATGTTTTTGAAGAAGAAAGGAGATTTTCCTCAAGAATGGAGTTCAAGTGTTTTATCAAAATTTATTTTCCATCTAAGATAATAAAGGGTTCTGTTTTTTATCCCTATTATTACATTGATTTGATCATGCTGTGATGGAATTATTTTTATGAATTCCTTTATCTTATATGAATTCTTTTATGATGTCATGTTGTTTAAGAATTCCATTTTTATTACATGGGTTACGCTATGATGTATGGTTTATGATTATGTGGCACCCATAAGAAAGGATTCATTATGAGATGGGTGGGACCTATATCTCCCTCCAATGCATTGGGTAAAGATTTTATATCTCATGAGATAGACAGGGCTGGAACGGTAGGTTATATCGGTTCAGTGAAACAGGACTGAAACGAGGGTTACTCGATTCAGAAAGGGACTTTGTCCACTAAGATAGTCTTGGCAATGAGTCTTGACTAACAAGAAATGATTCTCTATGATTATGTATAAATGCCACAAAGTTTCATGTTTTAAGTTATGATTATTGTGATTACATTTCACTGCCATGATTTATCCCATGTTATGAAATTATGCTCTCTTTTGCAGTATAAGAATTCCAAAAGTTATGTTCTTATGAATATGATGTGATTGATTTTTCTTTTGTATACCCTTACTGAGCATTTGAGCTCACCCTTTTTATGTTTTCTTTTCCCCAGGATATAAAGAAAGGTTTTAGGTAAAAAAGGAATATCTTTATGGGTGATATTGAAGATCTTTTACCACGATTAGAAGATTATGTTCCGAGTTTCCAAAGACACTAAACTATTACGATCCTTGTGTGTGTGTTTTTTGTTATGTACTAAGTATTCCGCAAATGTAATGTAATGTCAATGTACGTCAGGATTCGGGTCTCTACAGTTGGTATCAGAGGAAAGGTTTAGTCAACCTTTGGAAACTAGGATGCGAAAACGTTAGTGTGATCCCTAGAGATATTTATAAGGTATGTCTAGGGATGTCCCTAGGGATAAGTATACGTATAGGTTATAGTAATAGAATTACGCTAACGATCATAGAATTAAACCTAAGATGTTGGATATTGAAGGTACTCCCCCTTTATTATGTTGTTTTCCCTAGCATTATTTTTGCCTCTCACACTATTCTTTTTGGGTTTTAGACGATGGCTGGAACCCGAAGGAACCGTGTTGATCAATGCAATGGACAATGCAATGATTGCCCTCCTGAACAAACAAATGTTATGGGAGATGGAGTGAAAAATCTTATTGCTATACTTACACAAGCTATGAATCATTCTGGACTTCCAAATGAGCAGAGAAGGGAACAATATTCTATTGAGTCCTTCATAAGGCAACGTCCACCTTCTTTCAGTGGGTCTTTTGATCCACTTGTGGCTGAACAATGGATCAGTACTACTGAAAAGATATTTTCAGTTCTTCAATGTTCTGAACATGATAAAGTCATCTTAGCAGTATATCGTTTGGAAGGTGAAGCTGACCAATGGTGGAATCTTATCAAAAATACGAGGCCAAGAGATGAAATTGAGTCCATGGAATGGGACGAGTTCAAGAACTTGTTTTTCAGTAAGTACTTCCCTCGTATTCTTCGAACAAAGATGGAGAAAGAGTTTCTTGAACTGAAGCAAAGAGAAGATGAATCTGTTGGTACCTATGAAGCAAATTTTACAAGACTTGCAAGGTATGCTTCTGGTATTATCATCCAACCTGAAAGTAAAGTTGATCGATTTTTCAGTGGCTTTAAACCAAGTCTTCGAAGGGCATTAGCTATAAGAGACTTCAGTAGCTATGAAGAAATTGTGCGTTGTGCTATCAAGGTAGAAATGGAAGTTGGTGTTACATATCCATCTCATGGTTTTGACAAGAAACGAAAGATGGAGTTCAAGGAGAAATCTCAGAATAATGGTGAAAAGAAGATGAATGTTTCCTTATGCACAAAGTGTGGAAAGAAGCATGGTGGAGATTGTCTTAAAGGGACTAGAAAATGTTTTAAGTGTGGAAAAGAAGGTCATCGAGCAGCTGAGTGTCGAAGTAATGGAAAAATGGTTTCTAATGATGTGAATAAAGCAAACACTGTAGAGAACGCACCACCAACACTTCAATGCTTCAAGTGCAAGGAAATGGGTCATTATGCTAATAATTGCCCTAATCTAAGGGTTAGTGATGATCAACATGAGCAACCACTGAAGGCAAAGTACAAAGGGAAATCACATGCGATCACTATTGGCAATATTGAATATGACAACGATGTGGTGGAATGATTAAGTGTTTATGTAATGGGATTCCAAAATAATGTTGTATCATTGAGTATTGCAATATTTATTGATGTGGTATTCAAAGTGATTGAGATATTTTTTGGAAATAAGATGATATGCGCATAATGAAGACGAGAAAATGAAATGTTTAATAGTATTCATGAGCTCATGATTGATATAAGGACTAAGTGATATCATGGTTTGAGTATATAGAATTTTTAGGATTTCGGTATGTGAAAAGTGTTAACTTTTAACTGTATTCAGGTTTTCACTAAGGTTCAATGGGTATTCAAGAGAGTACAAGATTAAGGCCTTTGAATGTTTGGAATGTGACCAACAAGATATATCTTATGATATATGGGGATCAACGATGGTATTAAATCTCTGGTAATCATTTTCACTATGTTATGAGAATGGACTGCAGTATTATGGATAAGCCTAAAGATTGGAATGGATTATGTTGGACATAAGTTAGTATTGTTTAAGGATAGAAGTTTTTTCGATATTATTGATGGGATGTTATAGTAATATAGTTTTATAAAAAGGACAACCTGCAGGACGGGCGACAGCCCATCGCTTCGGACAAGGCTGTGGGAATCGAACCCACAACCGAAGTGCGACTGGCCTTTATCGCCTACCACTGGCCTACAGGAAGCCCCTGTTTAGTAGAAACTAGTTTTATTATATTAAGTAGTATATGGAGTATAAGTCCATTTTAGGAACCATATATGATTAATCTCACTATAGATCGACTTATGTATATAATTTTTGCTAACCTTTTGTTTGAGACAGATGGAATGACCCGTCATTCTATCACATTATCTGCTAACACTTCACGAACAACAAATTCAACTTCATTTATTTAAGAGATTAAGTGGAAATTGTTCTAGGCACGAACAATAGTGAGATTGTACCAAAATAAAGAATGTATTTATTCCAATTCAAATTTTCAACTTTAGGGAAATGATCTTGAAAACCAAAAATGTTGTCCTAGTGATCTTGTACCTGATGAATCGGATGGTACCTTAGATCGTCACAAATTTATGGATTTGTGATTATTGGCTTTTCCATAGCCATGTTCTCTACCACTCTCCATCAGAACATGATGGTTAGATTTCTCTTCCATATCCATATTTTCACCTATGTGGAAACCCAATGATTAGTTTATTTGGGTAACCGTTACGTTTCATACTTTTTTTTTAAGATTGGTTTTGATATTCCTTTTTACGGTGTGAGTTTCTATTAAAGAAACTTTCAAATAGTAAACCATTTATAACCCCGACGAATTTCGAGGGCGAAATTCATTTTAAGGGGGGTAGAATGTAACAGCCCAAGATTTTATAAAAAATATTCTTTTTAATTTTATTAATGTCTTGTGTTGTACGCTACACCAAAAGGAGCTTGCAAAACACGCATCCTTGACTTTCCTTGCATTACACGCAATCACGACCTTCCTCGATAGCGTGTGTAATACGCAATACCGAGTTTCACTAAACAACGATATGCTATTAAAATATTATTTAAACTAGCCGGTATGAATAGTAATAACCACTTTTTAAAATTCTGTAAATCTTATTTTTCAAAATGAACTTCATTTTTGGATTCGGAGTATCGAATTTAGCCTAAGGTGAAATTTTGGTACATTTCGGATAACTTTCATATTCTGATGAATAGTGAAAATTACTAAATTATAAATAAAAACAAATTTTTTAATCAAAATAATTAATAGTGATAAATTATTAATTTGAGTGGTTTTAAAGTATATTTAGAATATATTTTTACAATTTAATACTATGTTGGTCATTGGTTGTAATTTCACATTTAAACCAGACATAATCAAGTGTCAATCTTTTGATATATATTGTTTCATAAAAACACGCTATTTATTTTAACAGCGGGATTTAATTATAAAATTAATTAATGCAACTTCTATGTTATTAATTTGGTAAAATAGATTTCATTTTTGAATTCGGAATATGAAATATATCTTAGGATGAAATTTTGGCATTGTTCTGAAAAACATCAATTTTTGATGAATAGTGAAACTACTAAGTGGTAGTTAAAAAAACTGAATTTTTCATAAAACTTAATTTTACCGCTTATGTGAATGGAATTTCAAAAATCCGACAGACACGGTTGATATCAGTAAGTAAAATGTGGTTCAATGAGATAAAAATAATTTTTTGGTGAATAGTAACTTTTTACTTTTTTTACCGCGGTTAATTGTAAATAGGGTAACTAAGGGTAAATATGATATTACTATTACCCTAACACATGTCCTAATTCCATTGTACAAATGTAATTCGACCAAAAACAAACTTAGGAATAAAATATGACCATTTAGGCCCACTTGGATTAGATTAGGACATTTATTATTAATTTATTTAAAGAAGGGTTAAAATAGTTAAAATCAATGTTTAATAAGTAAATCATTTTTAATATGGGGTTATACATAAGATAAATTCGACTATAAATATTCATTAGAAAGATAAAAAGATTTCCTACATAAAGGTATTTTATTTGTAATTTTTAGACTTTAAATAATTTAATTTATTTATGACACAATGATTATGCAGTAATTATCTTATTAATGAAATATTGACATAATTGATGTTATAAACACCAAAATAAATGTAATTTGAGACTTTTTATGAATTCCACTAATTTTCTAGGTTACTATGATATATTAGTGTTGATTTAATCAACTTGGTTCGAACTTATAATTCTGTTATGACTTTTACAAAAATCATATATCAAATAGTGTCAAAATTGACACAAAATAGTTTTTAAATCAAATATTATATTATTAATTGTTATTTTATTCCTAAAAATCTAAGGTTCGGCCAAATGACTTAGATAAGGATATATATATTAATAATAAACAATTTGGGGTTCGTTTGGCATGTTATAGTAAGTGTATTAACCATATAGTGAAAGAAAACAAAAAGACACGGTAAAAGTTAAATTATTTAACTTAGAGTTAAATCTAATTGATAAGGTTAAAATAATAAGCTAAACTTGTCTAAATCCTATTGGTTGATATGATTTCGACCCATCCCTACTTTAGCTTCGAAATAAGACCATTTGGAACCATTATAAACCGATTTTGACTGTAATATAAAATAATATTTTGAGATATTCCTAAGGTGCCCCTCTCCTCCCTTATAAAAGGGTACCTCCTCCCCCTCCTCCTCACACCAATTTGAGCACTCAAGCTCGGCCAAACCCTGACAAAATCTCTTATCCACTTCCCTAGAAACATCCTAGAAGTTCTGGTCTTTCTCAATGACCAATTTTAGTTCCCTAAGAGGAGGACTCCAAAAGGCGCTTCAAAGAAGAGGTAATTACCGTTACCAATTCTTTCATCTTTATTTCTTCTTCCACTTCTTCTTCATAGGTTGTTTCATTATGAAGTAATAACATCAGTATCACTCATATACTGATATGTTATTATAAGTATGAAACAACCCTATTTCACCATCTATCTATCCTACGGAAAAAGAAATCATCGCGTGTGCGTACGTACGGAATACCGTCACCACGCCGTGGTGTAATCTATTTTCCGCCACCACCTTAATAGGATGGCTATAATGGTGTAATGAGTAACTATATATGATTATTATAAAGTGATATTGATACTGAAATAATATTCATACACTTTAACACAATTCCACGACCATGGGAACGATATCATCGCTCGTGCGTGCGTACGGACTACCGTCTCCACGACGCGATGAGATTCATTCTCCATGTTAAACATTTAAGAATGATTAAAAGGTATATATAAGAAATAATAATGAAATATATGAAATTATAAAGCTACTGTATTTATGTATATATGTATATGTATGTCATCTACTTACTTCCATTCAAGACAATAAGGAAAGGAAAACAGCGTTCATGCGTACGTACGGACTACCGTCTCCATGAACGGTGTTTTTCATTTAATTTATCTATATTATATATATATATACTGAATATATATGATATATAAATCATATTTTATATTCTTGAAGTAATTAAATCATGATATAAGTAATAATAATGTCAAGAACAACAAGTCAAAACACCTACGATAAAATGAAACGATTTTACCCAAAACGCTTCTTTAACGTGGAATTTAAAAAAGAACGGGTAATATAAAGTCATAAGTGAACCATATATGATATCATAACAGTGAATATGATTCTGTAATAAGTCAATGACATTATTTAAATCATTATACAGGAGGTTCGGACACATACGAAGCAAATCGGACCTGAGGTAAGGGAAATATCACAATCTCATTTTTATCCGAGATTGTTTATTCGTAAGTATTTACTGGGGTGTATTTTATCATCCCCATCCATGTTTCATCAATATGTAATATTATTTCCATCCACCTACAATTGTTTAAATCCATTTTTACCCTTCGGTGAGTTTTTAGTAAAAGAAATGAGAGGAATCTTTTGTCGTTTTTCGTACAAGGTACTTTTTGACTTTTCCGACAAAAGTACGAGAAGAATGTTTTTTTTAACTTATACGGCATGAATGGATTTTTAAAAAATTATTTCCAAGAATCTTCCTTTACAAGTTTTCAAGTTTATTTTTAATCAACTTCTTTTATTTTAAAGTTGTATGACATGTTATGAAAGGAAAAATGTTTTTGAAGAAGAAAGGATATTTTCCTCAAGAATGGAGTTCAAGTGTTTTATCAAAATTTATTTTCCATCTAAGATAATAAAGGGTTCTGTTTTTTGTCCCTATTATTACATTGATTTGATCATGCTGTGATGGAATTATTTTTATAAATTCCTTTATCTTATATGAATTGTTTTATGATGTCATGTTGTTTAAGAATTCCATTTTTATTACATGGGTTACGCTATGATGTATGGTTTATGATTATGTGGCACACATAAGAAAGGATTCATTATGAGATGGGTGGGACCTATATCTCCCTTCAATGCATTGGGTAAAGATTTTATATCTCATGAGATAGACAGGGCTGGAACGGTAGGTTATATCGGTTCAGTGAAACAGGACTGAAACGAGGGTTACTCGATTCAGAAAGGGACTTTGTCCACTAAGATAGTCTTGGCAATTAGTCTTGACTAACAAGAAATGATTCTCTATGATTATGTCTGAATGCCACAAAGTTTCATGTTTTAAGTTATGATTATTGTGATTACATTTCACTGCCATGATTTATCCCATGTTATGAAATTATGCTCTCTTTTGCAGGATAAGAATTCCAAAAGTTATGTTCTTATGAATATGATGTGATTGATTTTTCTTTTGTATACCCTTACTGAGCATTTGAGCTCACCCTTTTTATGTTTTCTTTTCCCCAGGATATAAAGAATGGTTTTAGGTAAAAAAAAGGAAGATCTTTATGGGAGATATTGAAGATCATTCACCACGATTAGAAGATTACGTTCCGAGTTTCCAAAGACACTAAACTATTACGATCCTTGTGTGTGTGTTTTTGTTATGTACTAAGTATTCCGAAAATGTAATGTAATGTCAATGTACGTCAGGATTCGGGTCTCTACACATGGCTCATCCAGACTCTGCTCAAATTATCTCTCCACATCCCTCTTTTACTCCTAGAAGCCTCAATTTGGGCCGAATTCTTTCCAAGAAAGCCTTTGGCTCAAATCAATAAGATTTACCTGATTTAATGGTAATGTCTTCTCTTGAGTTTATTTCATTAATTTTCCTTCTTCACTCACCATTATCATCTTATTATTTGATTCCATAATAACACCTGTAACCTCAATATACCAGGAATTTTTTATGATAATTATTCCTTCTACACTCACACACACCTCCGTCTAATGGTTAAAGAACATGCTATTTCATTGGGTGGTGAATTACTGCCTCACGAAACGATGATTGTTCAATCTTCATTTAACACATTTCATGGTCTAAATTAAGATGATAATATATTTATATATGAAATATATTATTTTTATGTATTTCTCATGCTTTTGTATTTTACATTTATGTCAAACCTTTATGTTTTCCATTATGGGTAAACGCAATAATTGCATTTTAGGAAGTGTGGACTACCGCCCCATCAAAGTGATATTACTCATTAATGCAATACATGGAAAGTATAATGGATAGAATTTATGAACTTATGTAACATATATAGCATATATATTATACTGTATTTCTAATAAATATATGTCTAATTTAGTATTAAATTCTATTAATAAGAGAAAAAATGAAAGTAGAGCTCATGCGTACGTAAAACTTACTGTGTCCATGAACAATATATTTTCTTTTATTATCTCCAAAAATTATGGAATAATATTAAATACATATATAATGGATATATATTATATTTAAATAATGAACAAAATTCTGGAGATTATGTACTTATAACTACATTGACAATTCTTTTCAAACATGTTCATTATTTACTCTTGTACCGAACATCGATAAAACGTATGAAATGATCTCACATAATTAACTAACTATTATAACATGATTATAGTTGATATTAATTGAATAATAAAAATTAGTTTATATCCTTATGCATTTATAAATTGATAAAAGTTTATTATTCGAGATTAAAATGAAACGAACAAGACAAGTCGGACTTGAGGTAAGGGGATTTCTTGTATCGCTTTTAATTCCATGAGATTTCCATTTTTCGCCACTTATTTATTGCATGTGGTGTATTGTGTACTGCCATTTCATATATATTATCATGATTCTATTTATATTCATGGTATTATGTTATTTATTTTGGTGTTTATTATCTTTCGTTCATACGACTCGATTGATTGCAATGAGGTAAGGTGTTCTTATCTCACTTTTTATTCTTGTGAGATTCGTGTTATAGTTTCCACCATTTATATTTCTATGGTGTATGTACTGCTCATGATTGTATTAATTGTGTAATATTATATAATTTATGGGTATTTACATCTTCATTGTATGACCCTTCTGTCATGGGTTGTACCTTTCGAATGTTACCCAAATCGGTAAGGGAACCTTTGACCCTCCTTTTTTAAACGAATTTTTTTGTTATGTCTTTTAATTTACATCTTCTTTTTTTGGGATATGTTATTATATATATTTATGGATATAAATTTTATTTCCAAGCGATGAGATACCCCATTTTATCTCTCATCAACTCATTTTTTGAATTTTAATGTGATGTCGTTAGGCTGTGGAATTTCTATAAGGGAACTTCTTAACCCATTTTCAATTACCTGGGTTAAACCTCTACTTATTTATTATGTCATACTATGAATATGTGTGGATGAACTCTGATGGTTTTACAGTTAATATCCACTTATATTGGGTGTATTTATATTTGTGACACATAATCATGTAATTAATTTAACCATAATCTAAGGATACCTTCTATGTATGGGACTTCGTCTCAATGTCCTTTCATTACGGAATCTTTCGATTTCTTCACGAATTTATTTTATACGGTGTATAAAACCCTTTTGAATTTTAATTTCATTCAAAAGAAATATTTTCTCTACAAAGTGTATTACTAAATGAGAAAAAGAATGTTTTTTGTCAAACATATGCGGTGACAATGACTTCTTCGCCACTGTGACCATTATTTGTGTTTCGGCTTCCTATATAAGCCATAACATTTTTTTAAATGAAAAATAAATACCATGTTTTATATTTTTTTCATTTTGGAATTGAAAATTGTTTTGTTAATTTTCATATTATATAAATGTGTTGTATTCATATCATCTAATTGAAATATTGAAATTATATGTTTCCTTTATGCATATTTCATGTGATACGGTTATGTTTTGGTACATGGGAATTATTTATGAAGTCGGGTGGTTCCACGATAAAATAAGTTATGGTGATCCTGATATTGCACTCTAATGATTTGGGTAACTTGAAAGAGTTAAACACTAAGGTTTATCTGAAGAGAATTAGGTAATATACTATGATGGGTATTCCAAACGTAACCATGAGGGTTACTCCATATGTAAGAACGTTATGAATTCCCCAATATACCTCTATGTCTTATGATTCATATGAGTTATTCAAAAATTATATGATTTCATGAGGTATGTTAAAGTTATTATGTTTTAAGAGTAAAGTATGATGTCATTGATTCTTATGTATACATGGAATAATGTTTTCTTTCCATATTTGAATATCCCTTACTAAGATTATTATACTCATCCCAAGTTTTTGAAATGTTTTTCACATGACATAAAGTGTAATAGGGTCAAAGATGGGATCAAGAAAATCTCATGCTGCTAAAACATTGAACTAGACATTAGACTTTTGTTCATGAGTTTTTATTTTATGGAAAAAATGGAAACATTGTAGATGTGTCTACTTTGTAATCATTGGGATGTAATATTTATGTCCTAATTCTATAAAACTCTAAACCAGAAAAGATTCTCAATCTGAATTATCGATTTAATTCAAGATTTTGTAATGTTTTAAGGTCGGGTCCTTATAGTAGGTATCAATGGTCGGTTTATATAACTTTAGAGGTTAGGTTGTTCTTTAAGATTAAGTGACATTACCATAATGGATATGATTTCAGAAAGAGTCATAGTTTTTTTAGATAAAGTGAATGAGTTTATGATAACATGAATAATTTTATCTTATTATTTACCCTCCTCATATGATATTATATGATGATTTTACTAATATACTCACACTAACCATTTTGGTTTTAGTAAATGGATAGATCTAGCAGGCACCATAGTAACAGTGCATGTGAAGAAAACAATGATGGTTTTCTGAGCAAGCAACTGAATGATATGAGTGTTGTAATGAGAACTCTTATGGTTATTCTCAACCAACTTTCTGGAGTCATGATTGACCACCTGAACCTTAGTGATTTTAATAAGGTATCATATATGCAAGAAACAAATCCCTACATATGTTCGGGTAATAATCATAAAGCTAAGTGTGTACAAAAACCTATGGGTCAAAGATGTGGAATGAAACACATTTGAAAATGCATCAAAAAGACATAAATATTCTATAGATGTTGAAATTATATTCATAAATCAAGAATCTATTATGGAAAAAGGAAGTATCTAGTTGACTTTAGGATAGGGGAAATAGTTCTTTCTAAAGGACCAATTGAATGTTTTAAATGTTTTATACATGGTCATTATGAAAACACATGTCATAAAATGTAGTTTTATAATGGTATCACTAGGATCATAAAAATATTCTTTTACCAACACCTAACGCCATTTCGATTGAGGATGAAGAAACTGATAATTAACAGTGAAAAGTATGGATTATTTCTTAACAAATTTTTTTCTATTATTGAAATCATAAGATATGATTCATGATTTTTTCTGTAGGAAATAAGTATTTCAGAATAAGTTGGAAAGGAATGGTCAATAGATCATGATGAATTTTGATTGAGTAAGAAGTCAACATATAAGGGATTCAAGAGTTATGGTAGATTTTAGGATGGTGAAATTCTTAAAAGTATTAAGGCTCTTTTGATGATGATATTACATTAAAGAATTTTTATAGTATGTGTAACCCTGATGTTTGATATATAAAAATTATATTTAAAAATAATTATCTTTTCTTTTGTGAATATAGTTATAAAGAACCATTTTGGTTTATATGATCCTTGAATTTGATGTAATTACCGGTTAATACATGTTGGGATGCAAAGCGAAAGTTATTATATAACCTTTGTAGTTAAAATATGTTATGGTTATATTTGATAAATTTATCTCTTTTTGGGAATGTTATAAAATTATGTAGTTTTTGAAAATGGACAACATGCAAACCGTGTGACAACTTGTCGCGTCGGACGAAGATGTGGGAATCGAACTGACAACCAAAGTGTGACTGGTATTTATCGCCTACCACTGGACTACGTGAATTCACTCGTTAGTATGACTAATTATTTTTAGTTTGATGATTTTTTGAATCAAGTATAAGATGATTTTGGGTTATCTATGGAAATGATAAACCTACCATAGAGGATATGTGATTAGGTTAATTACTTTTCAATATGAGACTTTGATAGTAACTAGTTTTATTTGGAGATAAATATTAAGATTTACTATAGAAGGATATGTGATTAAATCATTCAGATACTAGGGTTTAAATATTATTTTGGAATACATTGAAGAATTTTATGGATAGTTGTTTTTTTAATGGTCTTTCTTGAACCTTGTGTTCTTTTTGTTGAATTTTGGAGATTAAGAGTAGTAATTACTTATATAAAGGATTATCCTTTTGGGGATTATCTGATATTGTACTAAAAATTTTGGTTATGGATAATGTCTAAAGACATGGGAAATATATAGTTCTTCTTTTTTGGATTAGGTGATTATTAAGAAGTTGATTATAGTGCTCTTAATATGAACATGTCATCATAAATACTCATATTTTGATAAAATATGAGTTTGAGTAAGAAATCTAGTAACAGATGAAGGTCTACATGACCAGTAAGTTTGTTTACTTTTGTTTTAGTCAAGATAATAAATATATTCCTCAATGAAAGGTAACTTAAAACAAAAATGTTTTCTGTTATATTTTCATACTGGGGAATCAAATAACGTTTAACCCATCCCAAGTTTGTGATTTTCTAGTGGTTAACATTCTCCAAGACATGTTTTCTATCACTATCCATCAGAACCTGACCCTTTTTTTCACATCCATATCTATGTTTTCATGTAATTCTAGTATCTTTTGTCTTGGGTGACCTATTTACTTTTCTTTATTTCATTTAGAGTGATAGTTTAATTTACTCCTTTTCTGATGTGGGGCTTTCGATGAAGTTTCTGAGCCCAATTTTAAAATTGTGAGGACGTAATTCTCAATAGTGGGGAAGGATTTAACATCCCAGGTATATAAAGAATATTAGCTTTTTATATTTATTTTTATATTTCAATAAAATGTTAATATTACTTTAAGGGTAATTCTACGTTCGATGGCGTACCCAATACGCAACAATGAGTTTTTTGAAATCTTATGTTGCACACTAATAATATAATAATATTATTTTAACTGGTAGTTAACGCCTAGCCATTGTAATGGAGGAAATGAACAGAAATAATTACAAAATTATTATAAATGTTTGTTAAATACTTTTAGATTACCCAATAAATAATAGAGGCTTAAAATTCAAATGAATCAAATTTTAAGCATAAATATTCTAATATTCTTTAAAAGGTCAATTAACCGCATTTTGATAGATAACCCTTTTTAAAACTAATTTTTTTTTAATTTTATATGTTATATTTGAAAAAATAAAATCCTTTTTTATAATAGGGATATTAAAATGTACTTTGTGTAATTTTTTTAAATTTTTCGAATAAATTTCAATTTTAATTAACAGTGAAAAATGTTCTATTTTAATTCAAAACCTCTATTAAATCTAATTTATTTGTATGGTTTTATTATATTTTTAATTGGGTTTAAAGAGTAGTTAAAAGATATTTTTACAATTTAATCCAATGGTAGATATTGTAATTAATTTCACTTTGAAATTGGACGTAAACAAGTGTCAATCATTTGATAGATTTTGTTTTAAAAAAACACGTTATTTCTTTTGACAGTGGTATTAAATATAAAATTAATTAATGATTTTTTTTTTGAATTTGGTAAAATTTAAATCATTATTTAATTTTTAATATCCAATTTACTTTGGATAAACTTTTGGTATTTTTCTGATAAATGATCATTTTTAATGAATAGTGAAAATTACTGCATTTTACTTCAAAACTGATTTTTCATATAATTTAATTATATAGTTATATTGTCCTTTTAATTGTTTTTAAAGTTTAATTGAATTATTTTGTTATCAATTAACACAATTTAGTTCATTGGGAATAATTTAATTTTTTAATTGGATGTAAAAACAAGTCAATCTTTTGATAAATTTTACTTCTTAGAAAGATGTCTTTGGTTATAACAACGAGAATTATTTTTAAATTAATTAATGAAATTTATATGATTGTAATTTGGAAAAATGGATTCCATATTTGGAACCAGAAGGTCCAAATTATGTAATTAAGACTTTTGTTTTTGGACATTATGTATAGTAACGATGATAATTATCTTTAATTGTCGCGATTAATCAGTAATCGGGTAGTTAACTGTAATAAAATAATATCATAATAATATTAAATGACCCCAAAATACTTAAAAATCATCTTTTTTTAGTCATGGCCATCCATTGGAATATTTTTACTGAACATGAGGGCCCATGGAGTCACATGGTTGTAATAGTGACATTTATGACATTTTTTTAAAAGAAGAGAAATATAACAATGGTTGCTATATCCAAAGTAAAAAAAATTGAATTTGTTTACATAATTGATCTATTAAACTATAATTAGTTATTGTAAATCTAAAAATATTTCCTACATCACTGTATTTTATTATAATTTTTAGACATTAAATAAATAAATTTATTTATGACACCATGATGATGCAATGATTACCTCATTAATGAACGATTTAAATAAAATGAAAAAATAAGGTAATTTCTAAGACATAAAATTGTTGAAAACGTATTGGATGGATGGATTTATAACCCTTATCACTTTATCCTCAAAATATATTATTGTGGGAGAATTAAAATTCTAAAATCATTTTATTATTAAGTAACATTTCAAGACTTTTGAAAAGTGATTGTCCTCCATATTATAAAATTCCCCCACCTCTACCCCCTTACCCACATATATCAAGACATTTTATCTTCCGAACCCTACTCATATTATCTCTCTACATATCTCTCTTACATCTTGAAGCCTCACATTGGGCAGAAGTCATTCCAAGGAAGCCTTTGGCTCAAATCAAAAAGAGTTACCGGTTTAGAGCTAATGTCTTCTCTCGAGTTTCTTTCTTTTATTCTCCTTCTTCACTCACCACTGACTTCTTATTACTTGATACCATAATAACACTGGTATCATCAGTATACAAGGATGTTTTTATGATAATTATTATACCTACACTCACACACACCTACTTATAATGTTTAAAGAACACGCTTTTTCTGTGGGTGGAAAATTACTGCCTCACGCAACGATGATTGATCAATATTTTTTTTATCATAATTCATAGTGGCACATAAAATGCCACTATATTTATATATGAGATATATTATGTTTATGTTTTCCCCATGATTCTGTATTTTTCATTTATGTCATACCTTTATGGTTTCCAAAATGGGTAAATGCGATAATTTCATTTTAGGAAGTGTGGACTACCGCCCCCTCAATGTGATATGACTCGTTCATGCCATACGTGGAACGTATAGAGGATATAATTTATGAACTTATGTAACATATATATAATATATATTATTCTGTAATTATAATATATCTATGTCTCATTTAGTTTTAATTTCCATTAATATGACAAAAAAGGAATGTGGCGTTCATGCGTATGTACGACTTGCCATCTCCATGAATAGTAAATTTCATTTCTTATCTCCAAACATTATGTAATATTATTAAATACATATATAATGGATATATATGATATTTAAATCCTCAAAACAATTCCGAAGATAATTTTCATATAACTACATGGACAATTCTCTTCAAAAAATTTCATTGTTGACTCATGTACCGAACATCGACAAAACAGATAAAATGAACTCAAGTAATTAAAAAATTATTATAATATGAAAATATGTGATATGAATTGTATAATAAACATTAATGGATTCCCTTATGCAATTATATGTTGGACAAAGTTTATTATTCAGGAATATAAAGAAACGAACAAGACATGTCGGTCTTGAGGTAAGGGGATTTCTTATCTCGCTTTTAATTCTATGAGATTTCCATTAATTTCCACTTATTTGTTGAATGTGGTGTATTGTGTCCTGAAATTTAATATATATTATCATTATTATATTTTTATTCATGGTATTTTGTGATTCATTTGGTGTTTATTATCTTTTGTTCATATGACTCGATTGATTACAACAAGATAAGGGGTTTTTATCTCACTTTTTATTCTCGTGAGATTCATGCTACATTTTCCACCATTTAATTTTTTGTAGGGTATGTACTGAAAATGATTGTATTATTTGTGCAATATAATTTTATTTATGGTTATTTACATATTCATTGTATTACCATTCTTTCATCGGTTGTATGTTTCGAAGGTTACCCAAATCGATAAGGGAACCTTTCACCCTCTTCTTTTTAAAAGACTTATTTTTGATATGTATTTTAATGTACATATTATTATGTTGGGATATGTTCTTATATATCCTTATTGCTATAAATTGTATGTCCATGTTATGAGATACCCCTTTTATCACTCATCAACTCATTTACTGAATTATAAAGTGACATCGTTAGGCTGTCAAATTTCTATAAGGGAACTTCTTAACCCAATATTCAATTCTTTGGGTTAAACCTCTACATCCTGATTATGTTATAATATGGATATCTGTGGATGACCACTAATTTTTTTACACTTAATATCAACTTATATTGGGTGTATTTATATTTTCCACACATAATCATGTAATTGATTTATCCTTAATCTAAGGATACCATCTTTGTATGGGACTTAATCTCAATCTCTTTTCGTTATGGCATCTTTTGATTTCTACATGACATTATTTTATATGGTGTATAAACCCATTTTGACTTTTCATTTCATTTAAAGGTAATATTTTCTCTATGAATAATTTTAATAAATGATAAAAGAAATGTATTTTTATCTTACTTATGCAGCGACAACGACTTCTCTGCCACCGTGACTATTATTTGAGTTTCAGCTTCCTCTACAAGACATAATATTTTTTGAAATGAAAAATAAATAACATGTTTTACTTTTCATTATTTTTTGTATTAAAAATGGGTTTGATAATGCTTTGATTATATCAATGTGTTGTATTAATATTTTGTGATTGAAATGTGTAAATGTTTTGTTTCCTTTATGCATGTTTTATGTTATATGATTATGTTATGGTTCTTGGGAATTGTTTATGAAGTCGGTCGTTCCGTAATATACTAATGGTGGGTGAGACCGATATAGCTATCCAATGCATTGGGTAACTCGAAGGAGTTAAACACTAAGGTTTCTCCTAAGAGATTTATGGAATATATTGTGATGTGTATCTCAAATGTAACCATGAGTGTTACTCCCTATGTAAAAATGTTATGAATTCCCCAAGTTACCTTTATGTATTATGATTTCTATGAGTTATTCATAAATCTTGTGATTTAATGAGGTGTGTTAATGTTATAATGTTTTATGGGTAAAGTATGATTTCATTGATTCTTTTGTATACATGGACTACTGTTTTCTTTCCATTTTTTTATATCCCTTACTGAGATTTTAATTCTCATCCTAATTTGTTGAAATGCATTTCATAGGAAATAATGTGGAATACGGTCAAGGATGGGATTGTGTGAATGTCATGATGTCTAAGACTTGGAACTAGACATACTCTTATGTTCAAGAGTTTTTATTTTCTGAAAAAATGGGAACTGAGGACATCTGCCTACTTTGTAATCATTGGGATGTAATAGTTATGTTCTAATTCTCTAAAACCCTAAACCTAAAAATATCCTAAATGTGAATTATTCATTTTATTAATGATTATTCAATGTTTTATGCCTATTTCTTATAGATTGTGTCACAAATAATGACATTTTGAGATAAAATCCAGTAGAAAGTTCATGTCATTCAAATCATACTTAACCCATGGGTTAACTATGTTTATAAATTAAATATGAATTAAATGAAATCAGTGAATATAACAAACATTAATAATAATTCATTTCACACAAAATCATGGAAAAATTAAATCAACTAATTATATTAATATCCCAGTGAATTGAAATTGAGTTAAACCCCCTCACAAAGAAAAAATATTTACTTCATCACTATTTATCATTAGTAATAGTTCTTATAAAAATATTATTGACTTATACTAGAATCATATTAACATATATAATATCAAATATGATCCCTTTTATGACATCTTATTCCCTATTCCAAAACAATCATTCATGATCACTATTATCTCAATTGTTAATTATTTTATTTTCCCAAGAATGTTTTATCATGAATCTTACAGATATTAAACATAAGATATAGATAAATCATATAAATATTTATAATAATGCTATAAATATACTTTTTCACTATATTCAAATTTGGAAACATTATTGAATACTGAAAATGGAGATTGAATCATATTTCTTCATAGCGATGGTAGGCTGTATATATGCATGAGTGACGTTATCACATACTTAACAGGTGATAGTTTGTTGAATTTTATATTAAATTAATTTAACTAAATATATATAATTTCATATATATTAAATTAATTTACCAAATTTATCCTTCAATACTATCCATGGAATGAATATAGTGAAAAAATAATCACATCTCTTCATGAGTAGGAATTCCTTCTTATACACCAACATCATTATCCTGTATTCATTGAATGATAAGGTAATAATGTATATGAAATTTTTATATTATATAATGTCTATAATTTTAATGTTTTCATATATATATATATTGGTCAATAATCCTTATTTCCTTTAATGTAAACTATAATTGAAAGAAAAATCATATCACTTTGTGAGGCGGTAGATAGTCGTACACATGAATGACATTATCATATTCTATACTAAATGAAATTGAAGAGGTCATATATGATATTAAAATTAAAGAAGTATTATTAAATCATAAATAATTTATATAAATGTTAGATACATCATTATATCCTTCAATGAGATGTGGTTTGGGAAAAAATTATTTCTATTCATGAGGCGGTTGTCCACCTTATACAAAGTCAATAGTTTCATTTCCCATTTGAGGGAGGAGGATATAGGTGTAGTTCATTAAATATAAATATAAAAATCCTAGTATATTTAATATATTTATGTTTCTAAATTATAATTTTTTAATAATATTTTATGTATGTGGAGGAAGAAATAAAATAAAATGATCTATTAGGGACATTACCACTTCTTCATAAATGTTTTGAGAGTTTGTAGATTATTACATTATATATTTAATTTTTATATAAGTAATTCTTTTAGGATGACGTGATTGATGTAAGGGTGTGATTTGGGAAGTTATTGTCTAATTCAATAGGAATTGTATGTGTGAAATGTATAAGAGTGTTGGTGGAAATTTAAATGGGGGATATGACATATTTAAAGACCTGGAAATTCCATGGATTTTTTTAATACACGGGTATTTTACGAGCCCTAATTTTCTAACAGCACCTGATTATGAGTCCCGATGTGCCCAAAATTATTTTCTAATGTTTTTTCGGGTACGTTCAGTAGATGTACAAGCAGGATTTTCTATCTTTTGAACCGACTCTCAAAATTGAAATCCAAGGACACCGGTGAGTTTGAAACGCTAGTATTTGCTTATGGAGGCCTTTACCATAGTTGTGTTTCAACGTGAATGGAATTTATAATTTTGGGTTACTAATTAAAATTAAAAATTATATAAAAATGTGTGTGTAACACATTATTATTTGAAAGGTAGTTAAAGTCTCTAAGTGGAGGTTAGGGGTGCCGCCCACCACAACGTAAACTCTTTTGGGAGGATATAACTAGGGGTGGGGACCACTAGTTTAAAATCCCCTTAATCTCCTCTATAACTTATATTAAATTGTGGAGATACTTTTAAACTTCTAACTCTCTCAATTTAATTTTTAAAACACTCCACCTCCCACCTTTTATCATTAATGTGCCAACACCATCAAATTAATTAATTAATCACCCTCAATTAATTGATTTATTTTATTTATTTTGAATGCATGTCAAGGATAAAAATGATAGCCAATGATATTATTTTGAGGTTGGAACATATTGTTTTGGGGAACTTGGATGAATTGGGAGGAAATCAACCTCTCCAGTGAAGAACACGAGGAACATCATCTTCTTCCTTCTTCGATAAGGGAAAGAAAGTGAGGCGACACCTGTGAAGAATGCCCGTACTCCTTCCTATTCCTCCACATCAAGGGAGAATAAGTTGTCCGCAAAGAACCCCACCAATGACTACATCATTACCTCTGACGTTGACAAAACAATGTTTGTCTTCTGCAACACCGTCTTCCACAACACCGTCTTCTGCAACTTCAACAATGTTATTTGAATCGAGGTAGGGGGTTTTTTGAGATGTTTTCATTTCCGAACGTCATCATTCTAAATACAGAATGTGAATTTCCAATTTTTAACATCATAATGTGGAGGTTTTTGGAAACTTAAACACGACCCGAACCTCCCCATATTTGTTGATCTTAAAGATAATAGAGGTGGATCTGATAGGGCGCGGTGCCGTCACACCACGGCGGAGAAGAACTGCGTTAGATGAAAAGGTGTGGCACCGTTGCACCGCGCTATGGAACCGAAGGCCGTAGCCAGGCCGGTCTGTGGCGTAGGTGGACCGGCACCGACGCGCCGACCATGTGGATGAAAACTGAAGCCCGCATCTGTGTGCATCTTGGCTGGAATAATCGGCTGGCTGCTGCCGGGCGGGCTGGAATACCACGAAACCTGTAGGTGCCGCACATAGGAGACATTGCCCATAACTACAGGCGGCTCGGTGGGCGAACTGGCCGGCTGCGTGCCATGCATGATGAAGGAGCGCGGTGCTGCTCGGCACCACATGGGAGAGAACCATTTCTTGCTCTGTGGGCTGCGTGCGCCAGGCAGAACCACCCGACTACAGCTGACCGGGGAGGAGGGGCGGCGCCGCTTGGCGCCGCCAGGCAAACCAAACAAGCCCGTAGCGCGGGCTGGGTCCGCAGGTGGGCTACACCCCACCGGCACGGGATGAACCCCTAGCTGGGATAGACCCACCAAACTGGGTCGGGGCGACCCCCCTATCCAGGTTAGACCGGTCGAGCCTGGTCAGGCCGACCCGCCAGCCCACTAGGCTTGACAGGCCGGTCCAAACATTGCTTAAATGCGAATATCATCAACACCTCGCGTCCAAACTACGCGCCATCTATGACAATGGGACCCTCACAAGGAGGCGGTCCTTTTGCGATATTATATTTCAGTTTTGGAAAAATTTGGAAAATGGTTCGTTTTGGAATGATTGTAAATCCAACCGAGCCCCTCAAACGGAAATGCTAATAACTCTCAGATTGGGCGTCCAATTGACACACTGTCTGTCGCGTTTGGTTCCTTATGATGGGTCGATACTACGTGATACTTCAACTTAGGCCTTTTTATTAGATGATGAGTCGTCACTTTGCTCGAGGAGCAGACCCTCCTTGGATCGAGCGTGATGTGTGTGGTAACACTAGAGCTTGTTGCGACGACTACTGTACCTGAATCCTATATGGGTTCGACAGTGACGACTACTATACCAGAATCCTACATGTGTTTGACAGCGATGACTACTGTACCAGAATCCTACGTGAGTTTAATAGTGTTGACTACTGTACCAGAATCCCACATGGGTTTGATAGTGACGATTACAGAACGGGAATCCTCTATGGGTTTGATAGCGATGACTACTTTACCAGGATCCTCTGTGGGTCCGACAGTTCTGACTTTTGTTCCTATGTCCAGTGTGGGTCTGACAGAGTAGCTTGTCCTATATCCTGTGTGGGTCCAACAACTTAGCTAGTCCTGTATCCTGTGTGGGTCTGATAGCATAGATGAATCAATGACTACATCTGATCATCTCTATTGCTACATGAAAGATGTATACCTGTGTGAGATGAGTCTTGTCTTTCAATAATTATCTTCAATGTGATTTACTTTACTTCTTGTGTAGACTGGGTTGTGTTTGTGCTCGAGATTTGGAGTCGAACTGTGATTGATATCATAGTTATATGTATGGTAATATACCTAAGTAGGGTTGGTTAATACTTCGTTATTGTATCTTTCTTCTATGGATTATCCTTCGTGTATTCTGGGAGACCTTTGGGGGTCTCGAGGTCCCTAATAAGTATCTTTATACTAACCCCAACATGGGTTATGCCCGCACATCGTTGTGTTTGTTGCAGATGATGGACGTCACTGATTGAGGCAAAGTGTTGTTCAGTTGGACGGTACCTGGAGGTAGAACACTTGGCAGGAGGTACACGGAGTAGACAGATGGACATGGGGTGCTGAGGAGGCCATCTATACCCACCCTTTAGGTGGGATACCCGGAGGACGACTTAGTAGTTGCTTTTTACATTTGTGCAGTTGTACTAGCTTTATAGTTGTTGTAGTTTACTGGTGCACATGTATTTCCGACCCTTTCCTTTGAGAACATTCTTTTGTATACAGTTTTGCTTAGTGTTTACTTACGGTTGAATACTATGTTTGTTTTTGTTTACTTATTAAAGTAAATCCCTTCCCTTTTTTATCTGGATTACGCCTTTGGTTCTAGTCACCAGCCCCTGGCCTATGTAAGACGGGCTTGGGGTAGTCACAACATGGGCCCTGAGGACGGGTCATGACAAATTGGTATCATAGGATTCGGTTATACAGTAGAACATAGAATCTAATTATTTTAACAGAAATAGTGTTAAGTGTTTTGGGTGTGGTTATCAGTTTAGGGAAACCAGTGTTGGTGCGGTGGCCAACGTATCCATACACCAGGGCCTTGACCTCTGATTTCCGACTCAGTGCATGAAAACACTAATTCCATGTGTGTTTCAAGAGTATTCTTTTTGATTTCTCTATGTCAGCTCACCAGGAATACTGTTTTAACCATGAAACACCTGTGTTTTTTTTCAAGATAGTCCCACAATGGTATTCAGCTAGGGTTCAATGTTATGTATGAGCTGGTAGCCCACCGAGCGACGAGGCCTCGGTGCAGGGCCCCATGCTAGCGGAGGTACCAGCGGTACCACTACCCACTGGGCCACTGATACCACCAGCTCCAGTAGTAGAGAGTGCATGCTGACTGAGTGCATTGTATGAGTTCATGCACTAGAGGATGCCCAGGTTCTGGGGAGTGATGGACCGACTTGCAACTGAGGATGGGTGGATGCTGTTGTGAATGTTTTTAGATTTTTAGAGACGCCAGTCGACACTATGGTGATCCTTGCCGTGAGTATCTTGTACGCAATAGCAGGAAGATGATGGATCCTGATGCTCCAAATGCATAACGAGTTATCATTACTCTGGAAATACATCGAGAGTCTTTTTTTCTCAGAGTTTGTTCCATCCACCCTTCGTGCGGTGCAGATCCATGAGTTACTTCATCTGCAGTAGGGCAACATGATAGTAGCTCAGTACTCAGGGAGGTTCACTGACCTCTCATGCTTCTCCAATGATATGGTACATGAACCATTATTCAGGGCTTGTAACTTCGATCAGATGATCATGAATGAGATTTGGGATTCAATAATTCCCCTCAACATCCCGATGCAGGTGGGGGTGCTGCAGTGATCCCTTTTAGTGGAGAGTTTTCTTGCTTAGAAATCACTAGCAGCAAGACCCACCACAGGGCGACACATAGTGAAGTATTCTGCAGCTGCTAGTAGACTAATGACGCAAAGGTCAATGAGGACCATGCCATCAGGTGGGAAACCCCATGATACATGTTCGGTTGTGCGGGGCACATGAGACCGAGCCAGCTATATGAGGAGAATGCAGTGCTATGTATGCAGTAGGTAGGGCCACATAGCTCGTGACTGCCTGACCCACCGTGTAGATGAGCAGCAGGCATTAGAGGGGCCTCCTAGGTAGAGGCAGATGTTTGACCGTGGTGCTCCGCAGGGAGTAGGAATATGTGGATGAGGAGATGGATGTGTAGTTGGCGGTGGATGATGTTTCTGAGGCTCTAACACCACCACCACCAGGAGGTCCACACCGACCACAGGGAGCTGGCGGACAGATATGGGATCAGCTCCATGTAGTCGAGGCCTATGACCACAGTATAATTGAGATAATTCGAGGTACTATCAGTGTCTACTATACCATTGTTGCAGTACTAATAGACACAGGTATGAGTTATTATTTTATTACAACTGCCCTCATTCAGAGTTCCTAGATTCCGATGGAGTCGTTGGCTAGATCCATACGGCTAGAGACTTGTACGGAAGCAGACTCGACTATTACACAACGATTCCGGCATTCTGAGATTACTCTAGGAGGTGAGAACATTGGCTGGGATCTTCTTGTAGTTGTGTCGAGGCCTTACAATGTCATCTTGTGTATGGAATGGTTATCCCCAGTTCATGCTCAGATTGACTGTATTAGGTGCCAAGTGCAGTGTATCAATATAGATGGGACCAGGTTCACCTTCACCGGTGATAGGGGAGTCTTTACAGCGTAGGATGGACTTACGCAGAGGAGGGGGTATCCAATCACACATAAGATGTCCAGTCTCATCCTTGGAGTGGTTGATGTGTGGAGTCAGAGTTTTCCTATTGTGGGGGATCGGTACATGGATGTTTTTCCTGGCGACGTTCTAGGACTACCTCCTCAAATAGAGGTACACTTCTACATTGTCCTATACCCCAGGACATCACCAGTATCTACTCCAAAATATCGAATGGCTCCCGTCGAGCTACATGAGATATGGGTACAACTGTGGGACATTCATGAGAAATGATTTATCTGACCTAGTGTTTCACCCTAGGCATCTCTAATTTTGATCGCCAAGAAGGCGGATGGGAGCATACGACTGTGTGTCGACTACCGTCGCCTGAATTAGGTGACTGTGAAAACAATTACCCACTGATGAGGATTGACGACCTCTTGGATCAGCTAAAGGGAGAACCATGGTTCTCAAAGATAGACTTCAGGTTAAGCTATTACAGGATTGGAGTTCAAGACGAGGATGAGCAGAAGACGACCTTCAGGTTTCGGTATTGCCACTATGAGTTCTTGGTTATTACATTCGTCATAACCAACGCTCTAGTAGTGTTCATGATTCTTATGAAATGGATCTTCCATCCATACCTCGATCATTTTTTCATAGTCTTAATAAAATAAATACTGATTTACCCCACTACTGAGGAGGAGCATGCCTACCATTTTTTAGTAGTACATGACACACATTCAAGAGCACCAACTTTATGGTAAGCACTCGAAGTGCCAGTTCTGGATTCTAGTGGTTCATTTGATGGGACATGTCATCTCAAAGGCTGGAGTTGTAGTTGACCCAGTAATGATTGAGGAAGTACTTTCTTGAGAGCCACCAAGGAGTGTGATGGAGGTGCAGAGTTTTCTAGGACAGGCTGTGTACTATCTGAGATTTGTTCCAAACTTCACTACAGTTACAACACCACATTCAGCATTGATGAAGAAGGGGAAACCCTTCATGTGGTCAGATAGATGCCAGCAGAGTTTTTAAGAGCTGAGGCAGAGGATGACCAGTGCACCCATCTTGAGACTACCGGAGTAGGGTGTAGGGAACATAGTTTACTGTGACACATCAGGGTCTGGACTTGGGTGTGTCCTGATGTAGGAGCGAGTATTGATCACTTATGATTCATGTATATTGAGACATAATGAGTAGAACTACACTACCAATGACATGGAGTTAGCAGAAGTGGTCTTCGCCTTGAATATGTGGTGACACTATATGATGGGAAAGCGTTTTACAATCTACACTAACCACTAGTGTCTCAGGTACATATTCTCATAGAAGGACCTGAACCTGAGACAGTGGTGATATCATGAGTTCCTCCAGGACTATAACATCAAGATAGTCTATGCTACTGGGAAGGGGAACATTGTAGAAGATTCTCTCAGCAGGAGATCTTGCATTCAGCTACTAAGAGAGGTGAAAGAGCAGCTTGCTGCATTGCAGATATCATTTGAGGATAGAGATAGAGAATCCTTTATACAGTCTCTCACAATCACTCATCCACTACATTGGCGTGTCATCGAGGAAAAATGTGGGGGCATTGACTATGAGATGCGGTGTGCTCAGATATCCATAGGGATGGCGCCTGATAGATTTTTTAATGGTGGGGAGCACGTTATTTTCATCAGAGTATGTACCATGGAACCAGTTGCACTACATGAGGAGGTGTTGAGGGAGTTTCACACTTCTCCTCTAGCTGTACATCAAGGAGTGGAAAAGATGTATCAGGACATCAGATGACAACACAAGTGGCTGGGTATGAAGAATGTCGTAAGAGAGTTTGTCTCACGATGCCTTATTTTTCAGCAGATGAAGGCGGATCACCAGGGTCTAGTAGGCTTGGATTATCCCTTAGGGGTCCCAAAGTAGATGTGGGACAAGATATCCATGGATTTCGTGACGTGGCATCCACATACATCCCGAGGACATGACTCTATCTGGGTGATTGTTGACCGACTCACCAAGTCGTTCTACTTCATACCGATCAGAGAGGAGGGATCAGTATAGAGCATGGGATGCCTCTACATACAAGAGATCATTCAGATTCATGGTGTACCATTGACGATAGTCTCTGATCAGGATGCTCGTTTCACTTCTAGGCTATAGAAGGGGTTGCATGAGACTATTGAAATGTATAATCGCTTGACCACCACCTTCCATCTTCAGACATATGGACATACCGAGCACACTGTCCAGACACTCAAGGACATTCTTCGTGCTTGTGTCCTCGACTTCAGTTATAGTTGGGATGATCACCCACCCTTAGTAGAGTTTGCGTATAACCAAAACTACCACTCTACCATTGGGAAGGCTTTTTTTGAGGCACTGTACGGTCGACCTTGGAGATCACCTTTGTGCTGGACTGATCCAGGTTCGTCAGCACTTGTAGGTCCAAAGATGGTGCAGGATACAATGGAGAAGGTTCAAATCATCTAGGAGTAGATGAAGAATGCACTGATCAGACAGAATTCCTATGATCATAAGAGACGGAGATCACTGGAGTTAGAGGATGGTGATGACGTCTTCTATGGGTCTCACCTCGACGAGGTCTACAGAGATTTGTCCAGGGTGGTAGGTTATATCTGAGATTTATTTAATCATTCTAAGTCCTCAGCAGAGTAGGTGAGGTGGCGTACCACCTACCCCTTCTACCTCAGTTGAATCTGGTGCTCAACATTTTCCATGTATCTCAGCTAAGAAAATTTGTACATAACCCATCCCACATCATTGACCATGGGGAGCTAGACATAGATGATGAGGCGAAATTCACAGATGTCCTAGTAGAGATTGAGGATCAACATGAGCAGGTCCTACATGGATGATTGATTCCTCTTATGTGTATTCGCTGGTAGCACGGGATCCTCCAGGAGAGAACATGGGATCAGGAGGCTCAGATGCATGCTCAGTAACACCATTTGTTTCTTTAGTGTGATTTGTAGCTTATGAGGATGTACAATCCTGAGGTGGGTAGAATGTAAAGACCCAGAAATTATGTGGATTTTTTTAAATACACGGAAATTTTAAGAGTCCACAGTTTCTGACGGCACCTGATTACGAGTCCCAGTGTGTCTGAAATCATTTTTTGAAGTTTTGTTCAGGTACGTTCAGTAGACGTATGAGCAGGATTATCTATCTTTTCAACCGATTATCAGAATTTAAATTCATTGACACTGGAGAACTCGCAGTACCATTATTCTCTTAAGGAGTCCTTTACCACAGTTTCCTTTAAACATGAATGGATGTTATAAATTTGGGTTACTAATTAAAATTAAAAATTAAATAAAGATGTGTGTGTAACAGATTTTTATTTAAAATGTGGTTAAATTATCTAAGTGGATGTTAGGGGTGGGGCCAACCACACCCTAATCTCCCTTGGGAGGATATAACTTGGGTGGGGCCTACTAAATTAAACTCCCCTTAAACCCCCCATATAACTTATATGAAATTTTGGGGAGACTTTTAAACTTCTAACTCTCTCAATTTAATTTTCAAAACACTCCACCTCCCATATTCTCTCAGTAATATGCCAACACAATCAAATTAAATAATTAAGCTCCTTAAATTAATCTATTAATTTGATTTATTTTGAATGCATGTCAAGGATAAAAATAATATCCAAAGCTATTATTTTGGGGATGGCACATATTGTTTTTGGGAACTTGGAGGAATTGGTTGGACATCACCCTCTCCAGCGAAGATCATGAGGAACATAATCTTCTTCCTTCTTTGAGCGTGGTAAGAAAGTGAGGTGATGCCCGCGAAGAGTGAAATGTCGTCCACAAGGAATGCCACCAGTGACTATGTCATTCCCTCCGACGTTGACGGAACGACATCCATATTCCGCAACATCGACTTCCGTGACTTTGAAAATGTTCTTTGAATCGAAGTAGGGGGTTGTATGAGTTTTTTTGATTTCCATAATTAATCGTTCTAATTACAGAATGTGAATTTACAACTGTTAACGTCATAGAGAGGAGGGTTTAGGCTGCACAGACATGGCCCGAACCTCCCCCATATTTGTTGATCTAAACAACGATGGAGGTGGAGATAATAGGGCGTGGTTTCATCGCACTGCAATGGAGAAGAACCACGACAGATGAAAAGGAACAACTCCATCATGACGCACTTTGGAACCAAAGGCCGTGGCCAAGTCAGGCCACGACCAGGTCTGGCTGCGGTGGTGGTGGACCGGCGCCAACGCGCTGGCCGAATGGAGGAAAACCGCGGCCCACATCCGTAGGTCCCTTGGCTGGAAGTACCAGTTGGCTACTGCCGGCAGGGCTGGAAGACTACAGCACCCTCAGGTGCTGCACGGAGGAGATGCGGCCCACAACTGTGGGGTACTCGATGGGTGAAACGGCCGGCCGCTTGCTGGCCGGGCAGAAAGACGATTGCGCCGCTCTGCGCCGTGTGGAAGAGAATTGTGGCCCGCTATGTGGGATGCACGCACCGGGTAGAATGAGCTGGAAATGATGGGTGGGCCAGGAGGGGGTGGATCCTCTTGGCACCGCTAGGCGAAACAAACCATCCCACAGTGTGGGCCGAGTCCACTGGTGGTCCATGCCCCACCTGGCCGGGCCGACCCTGTAGTTGGGTCGGACCCACCAAAATGGGCCGGGCTGACCCCCATCCAGGTCGGCTCGCCAAACCGTCCTGGGTCGACCCCCCTCCCCCAGTGGGGTCGGACCTACCGAGTCGGGTCAGACCGACATGCCAGTCCACTGGGCTTGACGGGCTGGGCCCGACTTTGCTTAAATATGAATATCTTCAAGACCGCTCGTCCAAAAGGCATGCCGTCTATGGCATTGAAACCCTCACGATGAGGTATTACTATTGGGATACTCTATTATGGTTTTGAAAAACATTTAATAAATTCCGGGTAGGGAATGAGCATAAATCCAATAGGGCCCATGGAACGGAAATGCTAATAACTCCTAGACCGGGTGTCCGATTGACGTGCCGTCTATCTCGTTGGGGTTTTTATAATGAGATGGAAGTACAAGATACCTCAACATATGCCTTTTTGGTTTTTGATGTATTGTCACTTGGCTCGAGAAGCAGGCCCTCCTGGAATCGATCATGCTGTGTTCGAGAACCATAGAGCTAGCTGCGACGACTACTATACCAGAATCCTATGTGGGTTCGACAGTGACGACGATTGTACTGGAATCCTACGTGGGTTTGACACTGATGAATACTATACTATAATCCTATTTGGTTTCGATAGTGATGAATACTATACCATGAGCCTACTTGGTTTCGAAAAAGACGATTACTGAATCAGAATACTTCGTGGGTTCGATAGCGATTACTACTGTACTGGGATCCTCTTTGGGTCTGACAGTTCTGACTGTTGTTCCTATATCCTATGTGGGTCTGACAGAGTACGTAGTTCTGTATCCTGTGTGGGTCCGAAATCTTAGCTAGTCCTGTATCCTGTGTGGGTGGGACAACATAGATGAATCAGTAATAAAATCTGATCATCTCAATCTCTACACGAAATATGTATCCCTAAGTGAGATGAGTCTGGTTTTTCATTAATTATCTTCGATGTGAATGATTTTATCTCTTATGTGGACTAGTTTGTGCTTGGTCATGAGAGTTGGAGTCGAAATATGATTGATAACATAGGTATATGTATGGGAATATTCCTAAGATGGGTTGGTTGGTACTTCGTGATTGTATCTTTATTCTATGGTTTATCCTTCGTGGATTCTAGGAGAAATTCAGGGGTATCAGGGTCCCTACTATGTATCGTTATACTCAGCACTGCACGGGCTATGCTTGCACATTGTTTTGTTGGTTTTAGAGGACGGACATCACTGATCGAGGTAGAGAGTTGTAGAGTTGGACGATACACGGAGGTGGACCACTTGGGCAGATGTTCACGGAGTGGAAGGATGGACCTGGGGTGCTGAGGAGGCCATCTATACCCATATTTCAGGTGGGATACCCAAAGGAAAACTCAGTAGTTGATGTTTACCTTTCTGAAAATGTACTAGGTTTATAGTTGTTGTACATTACTATTGGGCTTGTATTTCCTGCCCTTTCCTTTCAGCACATTCTTTTGTATAGAGTTTTACTTATTGTTTACATCCAGTTGTATACTATGTTGTTTTTGATTACTTATTAAAGGCAATGCCTTCCATTTTTATCGGGATTTCATCTTTGGTGCTAGTCTTTTGCCCCTGACCTATGGAAGGTGGGCTTGGGGTAGTCACAGCATGGGCCCTGAGGACAGGTCATGACAACATTGTTATTTGTTTTTGAAAGAAAGAATTAGCTACATTGTTACCCATCTAAATGGATCAAATAATGATTATTACCTAACCATATAATTTATAGGTTAAAAATATGGAATTAAAATGGGAATTAATTATGTTTTATGCCATTATTATCCATTATTTTTTATGTTTGATGCCAAGTAACTTTTTCTTTACCTTGAAAAAATTAAATATGTTTTAATATGTAATGTTTAATTAGTGTAAAATATTTCATTCAACTATTTAGATAATCAAAATTAATTTTATTACAAATATAGAATCTATTATTTGAAATTAAATTCACATATGTTCTAAAATTTAATTAATATTAATCCTATAGTACAATATACATTTTTTCCAAAAGAAAAACATTAAAATTATTAAAATGTTTTGATATAGAAAATAAATATGAAACTTATTCTAATGGAATATTATTTTAATAAAAATAATATAGATACATTAACACCATAATAAACAGTACTAAAAATTTGTGATTGTGAATTCCTTATAATAAAATGTTGTTTTTAATAAAAATTATAATTTCTCATTTTTTCATTTGAAAAATTAATCATTATTTATAAATACAAAAAATTAACCAAATGAATATTTTCATACCGTGATTTATAAAATTATGTTAATTTTGTATAATTAAATTTCAAAAAGTGGTAAAAATTTATTTTAAATTATGCTTGAAATGTGTGACTAAACTACCTTATAGAATAATTCCGTTTTAAAAAAAAGATAATTTTTCTTCTAAATGATTCTTATTTTTATTACGATAAATAAATAGTCACCGAATTTATTTTATATGTTCTTAAAAAATATAATTTTCATAATTCGGTAAGTCCAAAAGATACCAAAAAATCTAATAGTTTTGTTATTAGGGTTCAATTACATTAGGGGTTTGGTGTTCTATAATATTTCAATGATAATGAATGTATTTTAAAGTAAATAAATCATAAGGTCTTATGGTTTTAAATTCTCCTATATGATTAGTTTATCATTTAAAATAGGCTATAAAAAATGACGTTACTATTAAAATCTAGGGGATATATGACTATAAGATATAGAGTAATGGATAGAGTACATTATATAAAATTTTCAGTATCTCGAGACACCTAGTGAGAGGCATGTGAATCCTTCTATGTATATTCTTTAGGATTCCTCCAAGTGATGGTGAATCATGACTACTCATATTCATCATTATATTGATATCACATTTGATGGAGTTTGAATGGAGCCTTCTATTATTATTTATATAACAAGATGTTGAGGGTCGATAGATAAAGAGAGTTTCTGCATCTGGAGTAGGGAATTTATCAGTCATGGACTATTATTCCCATTGTAAAATGATTCTATTTTTGTATATTATTCTATTTGGTGAAGTTCCATCAAAATCTAGGTGACTCAAGCATGGTATCAGGTATGAAATTTGATTATAGGTGAATGTTTTTTTGAATTTAAAACATATATTAAATTGTAAATCATGAACCAATTAATGAGGATTAAAAATGGATTCATGGGTGGAGAGAAGGGTAGTTCATCTTCTCATCCCAGAGGTATTTTGTTGGGTGGTAGGAAGAAAATTTGTGTGACATCTTTTGAGTAGAATACCAGATTGATTATGAGTACTAGTTGTCATATAATTATCTTTAATTGAGAAAGTCATGACATGTGAGCATCCAATATGATTAGAATTTATTTGTGTAGTTATCCTACTGAAGGATGGGGCATTAGCATTAGTTTTTCAAGGATTTTCTTCTTTTATACAGTGAGAGGAGATATGCAATGACACCATATTTATGATAAATGTTAGAAGATTATTTTCAGGATGGGATATGGTATACAACCAGCTAATTAGGATTTGGTAGTGGTAATGGTTTTGGTATCCATAGACTAGTTATTCCCTGAATGTAGAGAGGAACTAATCACGGTAGTTAGAATATATTTTATACCCATGGATCTGTTCAAATGTATACAGGATATCTGATTCCTGAGGAGAAGTGTAGAAGTTCATATATAGTGATATGTTCTATTATAGTATCATCAAGAATAGAATATTATATTTTCTATATAGACATATCTTATTCATTCATACTTGTACCTATTGTGATGGTTATTGGTCTCACTGTTTCGTTATCCTCTGGTGTGATAAAACATCATACTCCATTGTGTATGTGATTAGGTTGAGTAAGCTAGTGTAGGGTGTATCCCTTGAAGTCATTGGATGTAATTTTGTATGGGACCATGTTTTCTTCAAGATTATAGAATTTGACTTACCAATCATGTTGAATTTGATGCCTTACTTTCAATATTACATTGACTACTATCACAGAAGGGTGACTTTCACTACACTAGGGTGTAGGGTTTTCATTCAAAATGGTGAATGGTATGAACAAGAGAGATGATCTGATCTGAGCATTATAATCTTGGTTGAAAGAATCTATAGATTTATAGCTTATATATAGATTATCAGGGAATGTTTTAGGGTAAATTTTCTATATATGGTTGATAGTTTCAGAGATGTTTCCATAAAAAAATTCTAAAACTACATCCCAATTGAGAGGTAGTGTTATCAATTATGAATGTTCCTAAGGTTGAAAAATTTTCCATTACTCCGTGTATTATGGCTAATATTGAGTTGATATAGCTCAAGAGGCAGCTAGTAACTTAGAATCGAAAGGGTTTATATGAACTAGTGCATAGTTGTTGGGTTCCATAGTCATTTTAACCACAAAGGTCGATAAAAATATTTGTTTATAATTTGATTAATTTAAATTAAAATATTTTAAATTTAATAATAATAACCGCTTTCACTCAATATATGATATCTTTTAATATATCCAATAAGAAATGGTTTTCTAGAATATTGATTTGAGATGGGATTATCATTTGGGGTGTGTTTTAACATAAAACATATCACCTAATGATTTTCATAGATGGTATGGTCTATAAGAGTATCTAGTCATTCCTTTTGGTCAAATGAAATGCCTACTGTTATAATTACATTGATGAACTAGGTTTCCCATCCATTTATGGAGTCTTATGTGGTGGTTCTCCGGATTGATATCTCGATATAATTTAACAATCAGAAAACCCATTAGAAATATCTTGATATAATATTAGGTACCCACAGAGAGAATAATTTATATTATAACCTCACACATTTCCACTTTTTTTATGGATATTCTTCGCATCCTATGAAATATTATCATAGAGACAAAGTTTCAATTGACCTTGAAAAAATAATAGATGTTGTTTCCAAGAAGTATCCCTTGAATTCCTTTTACATTTGATATTTCATGGGGATATCTAGTAGTTATAGGTGATTTTTATAGGAATGACAATGCTTATCATTATCACTTTCGGAATTAACATTGAAAGGGTTGATGTCAATATAGTCAGATACCCCTGAGATAAAATTTTATGAACTAAACCAAAAGGTGACATCAGTTCTAATACTCATACTTCCAAATTCTGGCAAGATTAATTTTTCTTATTGTGATTCATAATGTATCGGTTTAGGATTATATTTGATGTAAGTGGAACAGTTCTTGTTTTATGGTTCTTATTAGTTTAGGTCACAAAAAAGGAACCACTCGACACAGAATTTCAATATAGTAGTTGTCATCCATGACTTGATCTTTTGGTGGAACTATTTACTAGGATGTTGTTTTTTGGATTATACAAACAAAAAAAGGAGCTAGTATGTCATTACACAAAATCACTTGAATCTCAGTAAATGATGGTGGGTTAAAAACTTATTATCATTTGACATCAATCTTTCCTGTATGATTAGAATGGAAAATGATGTTCTAATATACTAAGTAAGAGTACTCAGACACTGGTGGTTTAGGAGGCTGGTAGCGAGTGTATGCTTATAGAAATATCTTTTTTTATCACTAAGTGGGTTAAGATCATCATGGATACTAGATACATGCATATTTATCAATAAACTAAAACTTATTTTGAGAGATAACATAAAAAATCCTTCATGATCTATGGGATTGGTCTTGTTTGAGGGAATTTCAAGTGATGAACCCCCTCTTTGTGGGACCATAGATGAGGATGAGAAAATGTGCATCCTTGAATCTATATTATTTTGTATATAAATACCATATTATATGAAGGGAGATTCTCATTCATCTATATGGTAGTTCATACCATTATTACCATGATGTATCATAAACTAGGCGATCAATACTAATGGTTACAGATGAAGCAGAAGACTGATGGGTTCATTACCCATTATTCCACCTATCAACCGGTGATGGTAGAGTACTATTGACCAATGAGGATTTTATAGCTATAACCTATTATTTAGTAGAAATGGGATGATTCCACTATCTTTATCATTATTGTATTTATGGATTACCTTAGGGATGTGATTTTATATGATTGATTGTAGATTGGTTGTTAAATGTTGAATTTTTTTCATATTTGGTATATTAGATTAGATGATGATCTTTATAGTCTCTAAATTCATGATCTCATATTTATCAACAGGGTTTGGTATTCTATTATATAACATATAGATTCATGATTTATGTTGCGATTTAGGTAGTGGATGAGGAGGTCACAGGGTTCATAGGTACTACCGAGTAAATCCTATCACCCATATAATGATCACTAGTCTAATAAATCAATATATGTATCAGGGGATATGATTTGAGCACGAATACATGATTTCTTATATTCATAATAGAAAAATTTATCTATTACCATGTTTTTATAAAAATAGATTCCAATATTCCATAAAAATGTGTCCTTGTGGGATCCTTTAGGATGGGTTTTGTAGTTCACCCCAATGTTATTTAGATCCTAGAGAGGTAGTGTTGTTGGGTTCTCATATAAATGAATAGAATTTGGAAATGGTTCAGCTTACATGAAAGTTGATTTTTATAAATCAGTCTAGATAAATTCCATAGACCCATCATCATCATAGAAAATTAGTGTTTTAGTTATGGAATAATTTTTTCTTGTCAGTTTCACCTAGATTAGTGCATGAATTGATTTTGAAGAAAGGGAAGACATTGAATCATTGTTTTTGTACCATTGATATTCTAGTGAGAGTCTATCTAGTAACCTATTAGTTGATGTAACCTCAGTGGTATTAGGCCATGTAAGTCACTATCCATGTAATTACGCCTCACTGATTTCATTCTTATCCATTGAATATCCTTTTTCCTGATGATGTTGAGTTTGAGATTAATTTTTCTATTGATGAGTATCCAATCTATACATTTTTTCATGGATGAAAGCTTCTATGAGTATAGTAAGTTTCTCAATTGTTGGTGCTATAGAATAAAGATTATGAACAAGATGAAACATGAATGAGGGTGCCCAAATTACACTATGAGTTGATTATGTTATTCATAGATGATGCTTCACAACCATTGGAAGTGAAATTTAGGGACGAATTGCATTATGGGAGGATATTGTAACAATTTTTTTTATTAGTTAAATGGATCATTTTTTCTGTTATCTTCATTAATTTTATATTTATTGGGGTTCTTTATGGTGTTATGTATGAAACATGTTGGTATAAGTCTTTTCAAAGCCAATATATCAAATTTTTGTGGGAAGGGGGGGGAACTTGGTTTGAAAGAAACGTGAAAGGGGGTTAGCATGGTTCTTGGGTCCTATATGAATACATAGAGTGAAGAACATGGGATGGACATAGTTTTTTAATAGTGTGTTGTCATATATTCAGTGTAAGCAATATGACGATGGGAGAACATTGATAATGAATTTTTGGGAAACCATTCTCCCCAACCATGAGGGCCACTACTACTAGATAGTTGAAGGTTCATGATGGTAATATAGTTTTTAAAACTATGTAGCGAAACTGTTCCCCATTAAAAGTGGTGTATAATGAGCATTTTTTCCATGGTTCTATGAAATAATAACCCTTACACTTATTCACTTATTTATCCAGTGGATAACTCTTCTACCTCACATTATTATCTCTCAGGGAATCCTTGAATATTATTTTCAGTTACTATATAATATAGGCTCTGATATGGATACCTTCGGTCTCATTGGATATTCACTAGTGAGTTATTCATTCCTTTGGATTCTTTGATCATTTTTCATTTTACCAAGGATTTTATTTTTGTGCTTTATTTTATGATCTATTTTGAAGGGTTTCATGGATTATTCAATTTTTTATTAAACATGATTGAACCAGAGTTTGAGACTAAATGAGTACTCTTTTATCTTCCTAGTATTGTATTTGTATAGCTTTACCCCCATGTCTTGTTTCTCTATACCTTGTATATATTTTTCAACAGAATGGAATTTATGGGTATTTAATTCAAAATTAATATACCAATGAGTTGAATGATATATTAATTTAATATTCATCTACTAAATCCTTTCATCATGGTTGGAGGCTATCAACCCTAACAAAAACCACCCATGGGGTGGGTTCTAAATTTTTACAATGTTTTTTCTAAACAATGGGTTATTTGTTGTAAATATTCATAATTGATAATTGAATATTGTGTTTTAATTTTTTTTAATGTTTTTATGAACCTCAAATAACATATTCCATTTATATGAAAGGTATTAATTGCATAATCCATTGCCTTTTATATTGTCATTAAGGGATTCGTAAAATGTTTAATGTAAGGGTTAGTGAAATTGCTAGGATTTCAAGGAAATTTCAACTCCATGGTTAAGAAAAATATATTTGGATGCCTTATATATTTATACTCATTATATCATGTTTATAATACTACTTGATAATCCGTGGACATTTCTACTATATGTATCTATATTACATGGATCACTTGAACATTTCAGTTCTATGGTTTTTGTTTTTACTAGTCTAATTGACATACATGCATCCCATGGAAATTTCTAATCCTTAGATCTAATGACCATATTGCTATTACTTTTACATATTTAAACCACGGTTCTAATATATTTGGATTAATGGACGTATTATGATTCCAAGGACATATCCACTTCATCAATCTGTTTAACATATTTTACACAGCTTACATGGATACCCTAGACATTTCTACTCCATGGATCATATATAAATGGATGCCTTAGATATTTCAACTACATTGATCCCAAAATTGTTAGGAGTGGAAATTTACTACTCAAGATAGGACATTGTGAAGTTATTATAAATTTATAGTTTTTACCAGTGATATGGTTCCATGATAACATTGTTACTTGAATGGATGGATAGTATCCGTTAATTAAGTATTACATGTACTCCTATTACATCTTCACACTTCTTAATCTTATATGCACAAATTATAAGTGTTAAAAAATCATTTTGGGTTTCCTACAATGTATTATTTGAGGCCCTATTTAGGTCATCATCGTGTCCCTAGATAGACATATTGGATTTTAATAGGTAAAGGGGAAATCATAAAATATCATATTTTTTATTTATTATTACACGACAACATGGGATTATAATATTCATCTATGTCTTGTGATTATATTTTGGGATATTTACTTTTTTGGACTTTTTTAACTTTTGATTAATGTATTTTACATGATCCCTGGTTCCATGTATTACCTATATTTTGAATATCATTCCATGATCACCATTTTATATGACATTATTGGATGAGATTTAATGTTTATTTAATTGAAATATGGTTAGTCTTCATCTTTTATTTTATATTATGTGCTTCTAATATTGATTGATATGATTATAATGTTTTGATACCCTTTGGTCCTGAGGGTATATTCTCCCCACTACTATACATAGTTCTCTCACAAGTTGTATGTATCCTCTTGAGTATGACGAGTGCTAGAGGGAATGTGGCTAACTAGGTTCAGTTACGGCATAGTGAACTAGATCCAAGATGTCCCACCATTCAAGTACATCAATTATATTGGCCGGATATGATAATATTGATTTTCGATAGGAATAACTTCTGACAAGAGATCAATCATAAATAAAATTTTTATTTGGTTGGAATCTATGAGAAATTTTTAAAGAATACATCAAGAAACTGGACACCAATATTTGATAAATCTCTACCTCAATATCATTCATTAATTCAAAGCTCAGTTCCCCAACTAATAAGATATGTTTCTAAAAACCAATGATAAAGTTCCTACATTAAAACTATTTAAACCCTAATATCCTCAAAATAGATCCTCAATTATATCCATATATGTTAAACTAACATTTTAGAAATAATATTTGTTATGGTCATTTAATGAATCCAACTAATTTATACCAATAATACAGTCATAGAAAACCATCTAAAGCATATTAATAGATATATAAAATTATTTACACAAGATGATCTGACACTATCATTAGAAAATATGAGTTGTATGTTTTAAAAGATGAAGAATTATCTCAACATGAAATACCATATTATAATCTTCCTCAAGATAAATAAATGTGGGCTGCGTACTTGTATCTAATAAATCATTCATAAGTTTATAATTGAAAATAATCATACCCCTAATCATTATTGTAATAGACTAATCATCCATGATCATTTTATCATCCCTATTAAAATTATAACTCAAAACAATATTCCCACTATAAGCATGTTGTGGATGAAATAGTTAAAAATTAATAGTATTTCTAGAATCATATTTTATTCCTTTATTATGATGAATGAATACTCTAATGATCATGTTACCTCAAATTATATGATACCTAAGAATCATGTTATGTTTCTCTATCACCCAACCATGGATTACATTGACAATATCATGGAATTAGAATCATGTTTTTGTAGTTGGGGCATGCTAATGATTCATAAATACAATATCCATTTATATGTTCTAGTGAACCATAATAAAAATATCCCAATTTATTATTGTATAGGGGAAGATGATTTACTGATGCTATGTTCTAATTCTGATGTGTCACACCACTGTATAAATTTATTTTTGTCTTCATCATATTCACAAAATTATTATTCCCATATATAACCAAAGGGATATACATGCACACTATAATCCTATTTCCCATGAATTTATGATATAAATATATAACTATATTTACCGTTCACATGAATCTATAATTTTGTGAATAGAATTCTTTGAATGAATATCCATCCTCAATCCCAATTCAATAATGTGTGCCTTTAAGGTTGCATATTACAATACATTTGGGAATAATAGACTATATTCATAAATTGAGCCACATATATTGTGACCTAGATATTTTCTTTATTTCAAATAGAAAAAGTACATTGTAATAGTTATCTAAATGTTTTGAGGATATCATTACTTGTTAAATTATTTGGATAAATCATTTAATATAATTCAACGACCCGTTTTTCATGAACTACTAATTCACCCCATTTTGAGCCATGTACTCCATTATATAGATTCCAAATAGTATATTCATCTATTCTAATAGTCTATGTAAATAAAATAATTTATTTATCTTATTAAACCCCTTATTTTCTTTTTCCAACTCAGATTATATCCAAATGATTTATTGATTTTCTTCTGAAACTAAACTGAATAGTCCACTTTTTTCATTTCAATATTTTTATTAGCCATATACATGAAATGGAATGATTTGAAAATTAATTTAAGTAGATGGTTTTTCACCTAAGACTCATGTACAATAATATTTTTGGTTCCATATTATGGTTTATTTCGACAATTATTATCCAGTATCATTCATTATAACAGAGTTAAATACCACTTAGTCTTAATTATTATTAACTGATAGATTTTCAATTAAAATCTTCCAAATCATCACATATAAAAAAACCTTCAGAAATTCAACCATCATAAAATGTTTAACCATATTTTAGATTACATCATCACTACCCCTCAAAAGAATCCATTTTCATTATACATAAAATTATAGATTTATCCAAATTTATAAACCTTTTTTAAATAAACTATACATTATAATTGGAAATGCATACCATCATTTGTTTTCATGAGAAAACATCCACTAAACCCATGATGATGAGTTTTTAATTACCCTATAAGTTCTTTAAAACACTAAGGTACTCAAAAACCCTTGTAACTTGATGCTCTATATTTAAATTTTTATATGTTATTTTCTATGATCTATATTTAATTTTATGAAAATAAAACACCTTACTACTATCCAAACCGATAGAATATTATTCTTTTAAACTACATGACAAAGAGAAACTGACACCATTTCCTATGTCAATAAATTATAAATTTTGATACCATTCTCCCCAAATATATATATTGAATGAACAAAGGTGATACCATTTGAATAAAATTTTATTTTTTTCAAAATCGATGATATAATTTATCTCAGAAATATAGATTTACAGGAAAATACGCATAAATTTTTTAAAATTCATTCAAACTCATTTTAATGAAGAGTGAATTGGGTTCTACTCAGACTTAGATAACATCCCCCAAACACCAAATACAAAATGAATATTAAATCTACCTCAAACAAAATGTAAGTAATGATTATCCATATGAAATTCGAAACATTATAAGTAAACAATGACCCACAAAACCTCTTATTAATTCATGTATAGAAAAAATACATATCAAAAAATAAAAAACTGATAAACCTTATCATGGTATAATCTGAAGAAAAATATTAAGAGGGAAAATGGTATACAAAACTACAAACAATAAAGTGATATCAACTCGAAACACTAAACCCTATTTAAAATCTAAAACATCTTCAGACCCACCATATCAACAATATTCACTATATAATTGAGATATAATTCTTTTACATGTGTCTTGTTATATGAAATCTACAAATTCACAATAGCTCACAAGAAGGGGGAGTCTAAACATGTTAGAAATTCCCCAATGACATATCAACTCGTGAATCTTGGTCAAAAATTGTTATTATTATTTTCAAAATGGTTTTATGTATTAAAATAATTAAATGAAAATCCATGAACCCATTTTCTATAAAAATCAAAAAAAATAATTTAAAACATTTCTCATTTTATATTTCACAATATAGTTCATTTCCACACACACAATGACACTCAAAACTCTACAATAGTTTTACCATTGATAGTGGAGATTTAGAACCATACTCTTCCATATTTTATGGTTATACATTATAAACCTTATCCATCACATTAGATTGTGTTACTTCATTTCCCTTATTTATTCCATTCAACTCATACCTATCTGTTTGTTCCAACATCATTGCAAGTCGTTTCAATAGAAAAAATAAAATTTTTATACTAATTTACAAAATATACATAAAATCCATAAATCCAAATGAGAATTTTCATATCATAATTTTGAAATAATAGAAATAGATTTTTTACAAAAACTAATCAATATAAAAATTTTTTATGACAATACCAAAAAATAATATCGAACAATAATCCGAGATTTTTTTTTGAAAACAATTTCGAGAATATAATTCTTTTATAAGTGAGGATTCTTGTTTAAATTATTTGGATTCGTGAAAGAATAAAAAAATATCATAAAATGGTGAATACATATAAGGGGACTACACTTCCCTCCTTTCAAGATTAGATTATATTACCTCAAATAAAAACCCATCAATCATCTTTAAAATTCCAATTATAGAATGAGGATATATAATCTAAGGATTATATCTATGACCTCAAGGGTAAAAATAATTCTAGATTTAAGAATAATAGTGAATAATTATGACTTTTCAATGAATCAGGACCACCAATGCACATTTTTTCATCAATGGAATGTTCCCAGATTGAAGGAAATAATCATGCTTTCTATAGGATGAAATAAAATTCAATATATTTGAGGATTAGATGGGAAATTTGTTTAAAAGTATTTCTTCGTATTAGATAAACTTTCTATGTAGGTCCAACAATATGATGTATGTTTAATCTAAACGATTTTTCAAGCCATGTTCCCAACACATAGTGAAACATTCTTAATTCCACACCTCAAATGATTTACACACATGGTTAGAGAAACCACGTTCTGACTATGGTTTCTCTCCATTTTAGGATACATTGTTTCTCTTGGTCATTCTAATTGTTTGGGTAATCCTTATAATAATTGTGCTCTATCCATGGGATGAATATTTTCCCATGAATGGACTCCTAGAGATGATGCTTAGTGTCCAATCTTATCACATGCCAAAATTATCTAAAATTGTTAAATTTAGAAAAGTAGAATTTTTAAGAATGAAAATTAAAAACAAAATAGTAATTAGAGACGTTTTATGTCATTTTAATACTTTTCTTTTTTGTTTAATCGCTGATAAACCTGTTTTTAACTTAACCATAATAAATAATTAATACTATTTTCACTATTAATTATAGTCAAACTTAATTTGAACTTATTAGATAACATAAATTATTACTAAAAAAATATTGATTTTATATTTAAAAAATAAATTGACAGAAATGTATAATTTTTATTTAAAAGTAAACCCATTAATGTATCGATAAATTATTTTTCAAAAAGAAATACACTTACAAAAATTAAAAGTTTTTTTGTGAATATTTAATATGAAACTGTTTAAATTAACCAAATTTGGATAAATATATATTACTAATATATTACGAAATCTAAATTAAAATTTATATAATTTTTTTTTAAAATTCTTTAAACAAAAATGTTGTTTTTAATAAAATTTAGTATTTTCACTATTCATCAACAAATTAAACATCATCCAAAAATCCATAATGATTCACCTCATTATAACATTGATAGGCTTATTTCAAAAACAATGTAAATTTTGTGATATTTTGTTTCTAAAAGTAGTGAAAAGATATTTAAAATAATTTCATCAATGTGTGAATATACTGCCTTCTATAAAATATTGTTTTTGATAAAAAAAATTAATTTAATTATAAATGATTCTAATTTTATTCTCATTCAAATTTTAAAATGTTATTTTATTATATAAATGTTTTGTAAAAAATATTTTTCATAAATTACTTATTCTAATACATACCGTGTAATTTTATAGAAAGGATATTAATGGTTGTTTATATTAGGGGTTGTTTAATCAAAAAACTATTAAAGAAATTGAATTTATTTAAAAATATTTATATCATAATGTCTTTGACTGTTATAGTCTATTAAAATATTTTTGTACATGTCAAATAAATTCTCAGACATGATGTTCCTCTTATAAAATATAATTTTTTTATATATTCCACCTTCAAAATTTTAGAAATTTGTCTCAATTTTCTATTATTATAAAAATTTGAGGATGGGGAATATATTATTAATTGAGTTAATCTATTTTTTTTTTGATGAGGGGATCAGAATATTCACTAATGGTTGGGTGAATATTTCTAAAATTGGACTCAATTGGAAATTATTCATTTTTTAGAAGGAGGATAATATATATTATTAATTTTATTTGTCGGAACATTAGTTAGCTGAGACAACAGTGTTATGAAGAACCTAGGTACTTCTCCTGTATGATTTTTCATTAAATTATAACAACCTTAACATTTCCTATTATATTATTTCTTGGAAATATTCCTTATATTTCCTATAATTAAATAAAAAAATTTAAAAATGGTATGATAATTAATTATTTAAAACAGGGAAACAATGAACATTGAATGAATATATTATAAATGCATATTATATCTTTATTTTTGAGTCCCTATGTTTAAATATATTTTATCCATGATAATTTGAATATTATATTTTCTATCATAACATCATATTCAAGCCCTTTATAATGGGTTGTAATGATTTTGTGAATTTCCCAAAGCATGACCCCTAGGAGTTTCAAAATATGTATGTTGTAAAGCCTCTGTGGTATAAAAGATGATAATTTATTCAAAAACCAATTCACCCTTACTTTTTTAACTGAAACTAGAAAAAACTATATCAAATACACATCCAATTTTAATATCTAGAGTGGGATTTAATTTCATGTAAACCACTCTCTATATACATTTAAAAAATCCTAGATATTTTCCTATACAGATAAGTATCGCTAGGGTTATCAATAAATTATTAATGTACAAATCCATAACAAAAATATTCCATCAAATGATACCAAATTTATATTACCAAGACTTTAAAACATATCATTTCATGTTATTTAAAATTAACATACATAATACAGAACCAATCGATAAAAGGTCCAACATTTTAAGAAGACTATGTATGTAAAAAATCATTAGACTAAAATAAAACATTATTATTTAATTCTCATTTAAGATATCCTAATTTTTTAAGGAACAAAAAATTGGGTAAGATAGTCTTGGAAAAAATATAAGAATCGGGTGATATATTATGTCCAGTAGGGGAATGAACATGGAAATAAAACATATCATGTGGGTAGGAAGGAATAATATGATACCATAACTGATAATGCTCATGATATTTGATATGGATGAATACAATGACTAATAATGGGATCAAAATATCATCCGAAAATTATAATTCTTTGGAATATATATCCTCAAATTTAAATAAGTGAATCCAACCTTACAATAAAACATCATATAGTGTTTTAAGTTCGAAAACAGATTAAGCTTACTCAATAATCACAAAAATGAAATATCATGAACCAAAAATAGTACGCAATGAATTTGAGTTCCATCTGGGATAAATCATTATGTCATGAAAATTATAATGTATTCCATAAATTGAAATCAATATTAATGAATAAACATAAAAATGAAATATCGAATGAATGGGTTTGTATTTTAGAAATGAACATACTCCATTTATATCCTATCAGATAAAGTGATATTAATATAGTTATAGATGTAAGAGACATATATATAAAATTTAAAGTCATTCCATAATATAAAAGAGACGGAAAATTTGTGTTATAGAGGGGAATTTCATAAACCAATTAAAAATGATCATTTGGAGAGACCCACTACCTTATGTCTGAATCAATTATGAACATGAACATAATCTATTATGCAATAAAAATACATTAATTAATTAATTAATTATAATAGATCATTCTACATATATTTTTTTATTTATTAAAATTTTATTATGTTCGTTCAATACTATTTTAGTGAGATATACTAGATAATTTCATTGATGTAGATGCCTTAATTTTATGGTTTCAATGCCATATTATCATTGGATAATGTTTTATTTTCCATCTAAATGAGTCTAAAATTATATAATTTAAATGAAATTGTATTTATAAGAAACACTAAATAAAATTTTAGAAAGTTATCAATGTTTTCTGATATAAGAAAGATTGATTTAGTAGAAGTTAACATTACAATATTAGTAACTTTAGGATGTTTTATAAACCATCATGATATAGTTTCATTTTATTTTATATTATGTCTCTATATTCATTATAAAAAATAAAATAAGTTATTATAAACTTATTATAAGGTTATTTAATCAATGTTTTAGGATTATCCCATAATTCCATAAGGGAAAATAATGTATTTTGTTCATTAAGGTTGTGAAGAAACCATATTATAAATAATGTTTTCATTTGAGTAATGACATTAGGTAGGTTGTGTGAGGGATATTATAAAATAATAATAAGATATCCATATATATTTTATACTTTTGTAACTATTTGTATTATTACATAGAATATAAAAGGTTGGCAGAAGAAGAATAAAATAGAAAGAGATTAATCGAGAACCTCACCTCTTCCTATAACTGTATCATCTTAGGCTACCACTTATGTGTCAGGGAAATGGTCCTCAGAGGAGTCACATAACACTATGTCTTGATATGTGGTTTGGGAAGAGAATTTGGAAAATTTTAGGTAATCTCAATGGAATAAATGGTGTGAGGTGATATTGAAGTGAGGGATGTTATTTATAATATAAAAATTGGGGTGATTTTGAATATTATATAAATCTATTTGTTAATTTAAAACCAACACAACACAATTATTCATTTATGTGACTATATAGGGAATCTAGTTCATATTTTTTTTGAACAAATGTGTTTATATTATAATGACATGTTTTTCACCAATTTTATATTTATAAAATAAATGGAAAAATTCAATTCCCAAGTGGTGAGACAGAGTGTGATTCTGAGGCCCGGTGTGCCTGAATTATTCTATTGAAAAATGTTAAGTCTTTTAATAGAGCGGGTGACTGGGATTCCTGAAAAAGTGAAATAACTCCTAAATGGTTTTAGATATTATAAATGTGAGGGACCAATTTCACTTATAGAAGTGAATTTACCTTTGTGGGGTCTAACGGCGACCGACACAAGTTGACTGTGAAAATAATTTTTTGGATGTTATGAGAAACAAATGATATATTGTTTACATTATTTAATTTTACATGATGATGCAATAGTGTTTTACCTTTTTAATATGTATTTAATGAGAAATTCATAGTTATGGTCATAATTCTATAATTTATCTTTGGCATGGAGATAGAAACTTAATCAACGAAAGAAGATGAATTCCAGAAGATCGAGGAATGATAATGTCACAAACCATTGTTATTCATCAGGGAATTAACCTACCATGAGGTTATATGTTGATATAATTGTGATATCCTCTTCCCAACATAGATTTAACATTCGATGTGGAAAAAACAACAAATAAGTTGATTTAAGGTTTGACTGTTATTGCGGGATGGATACTTGTTGTGGGGTTTAAAAAGGAGATATATATATTTTTGAGTATCATTTGATGTCCATCGTTAAAAATTCTAACTTGAACGAAGGAAGGCTAACACAAGTAGGGCCAAGATCAATTAATTGGGTTTTTGTGTGATTTATCTCTCCCTCCCAATCTGTTTCATTCTTCATGTATTTATTTCCTAGGAAATACCTTTGAAAATGATATACCATTCTCCCCCGATCCAATGTATAATGATTTGAGATCAAATTATTTTACCTTGAGACGAATTATAAGATGTGTGATAAAACCGTTGTATGTTTTGGGGGAGATGGTGTCTTATAGTGTCAGACAACCACAACCTAATTCATGTTTCTAGTGGGGTGGATAGTTGGGTATGAGGAGGTGATGGGATGCTAGAAGTGGCAGTAGGACACAGTTCAGGTCGGACTGTGTGGGAGCCAAAGACAGTGGAATCCGTTAGCGGTGATTGAGGGTCAAGGAAGGAGGCCATGGTTGCGAGATTGAATTTAGTTCAGAGCCTCATTGAAGGAACCCATAGTGGTGTGGACATTGGGACATTGGAAGATGTTGGCTGACCTCTTGAATCATGGCCTGATCTCACATTGACTGAGCAACATAGGGGAGGCCACACAGATCAAGAAAAATGTTTTGACTATGGTGGCAAAGCCATGGCCTTTTGTGTCCGATGGAGAAATCTAGCACACATGTAGAGGGCCATACTATGGTGTTCATTTCACAACGACGACCTAGTTGGATGGACACAACATCCCAATGGTTCAGGTCTTCCAGGCCCTTTGGGATTAGCCAAATGGTTTTCCCCAGGTTGTGCCGGACAAGACTCGATCAGATGGTACTGCTTTACAATAATGACCAGATCTATCAAACTCTGTGATAGTATGATGATACATTTGTTATTTCAAAACTCTTTTCACATGATATTCCTTTTATAAAGCTCTAAGTGTTTTTTAGTTGATATAGGAATACTACATAATGAATTGAAGAGTGAGAATATCTATGAATGGCCATGATCATTGCAGAATCCTGTGGCGGGATGTGAAATGGGGACTATGTGAAAAGGTTACTATGTGACTTGGCGAATGCCTTACACCACGACAATCCATGTGTTATCGACACTCCATGTGTTATCTATACTATATGTGTTTTAGACACTTTGTGTGTCATCGAATCATCCCATTTAATCTAATCTAGGTGTTCTTTGGACTAAAAATGATAATCATACTTTTATGCTTTAGACTTATACCAATATGAGATGACATTAATTAATGTTATTCCCTAGTGGTAAAACTTTTGTGTTTCATTTTTGGTATACTTCGTTAATTTCATAGAGGTATTCCATTAATTTTTTGGGGTGTCCTGCTGTGTATTATTTTACTCACCCCTACATGGTCTTTGCCCACACATGTCATGCTAGGTGAAAATGACTAATGTATTGATGGAGATCATGGTGGACCTAGTTCAGGTAGTTCTGAGACTGATCAGATAGAGAAGGCGTGCTCTTAAATCTTCAAGCATTTGACATACACCAATCATTTGGGTAGGGTTTTTTACAGATGAGTTTCAGAAACATGTGCAATCACATTATCATACTCTATATTTTGGTGGGATTGTAATATTTCCTGTTTACATTCCATCTTATTACATTCACGATCATTATTTGGTATCATTGTGCACTAAATAATCTTTTACATAGTGTTTTTAAATTTCTTCATTTAGGGCTTCGACATTTGTTCTTGTGTACAAGTACATAGTCAAATTCATCCCATTGGTGGAATATTCAAACTCAGTGTTATTCTACACCCCCTAGACAATTGTAGACGATCATTGGAATGTCATGGTATGGGTACATCTGGGAAGGTTCATGATAGAGTGGTATTTGAAGAGGTAGGTTCTACATAAAGATCGATAGACAGTGAGGGTGGTTTTGGTGTAGCATTATTATGTGTTTGTACTTCATTTTATAGGCAAGGTAATCTAGTTTTGCTGCAATGGCCGATGTATCCATACACTAGTTCTCTAAATTAATCTTTTTTTAATCAGTACTGAAAACAATTTCTTAAGGAAAATTAATGTTATATACATCATATGGTATTTAGGTGTGTCCTCATGTTCTTCTTGAGTCTGATCACAAGGAAAACTCTATTGATAGTGGTTTATCATGAACTATTTTAGAATGCCTCCACCCAGACAGCCAACCGTGATTTTGATGCATGATCTTGCGGATGATCTTCCTAGTGATGAGGAATTAGTATATAGACTACTACCAGAGATAGCACTTCCTAGTATTTTAACATTGGTACCGCCAACCATCAAGCAGCTGTTACCTCACGTGCCACCAGTAGATGATGAACCCAGTTTTAGTACGTTCCATGAGTTCTCGAGGCAATGAACTCCAAATTTTGGGGGTGAAATTATCCCATAGGTATATAATTATTGGATGGTGTTAGTTATAAGTGTCATCCAACTTATGAGGAAACCATCCACATTTTAGATGATGGTTGAGGGACCGTTAAGATATAGGTGGAGATAAGAGAAGGCTAGTCCATAGGGCTTTGCACATGGAAGAGGAACATGTCAGTCAGTAGGAGGTGGGTGGAGGATAGAGGTACAACCACTATCACCATATGGGATCCACCATGAACTCAAGGAGCTAGTGGATAGGGAAAATGCCAACTTCATGCAGTGGAGGCTTATGACCCTGATTCTCCAATGTTTATTAGAGGTACGATCTATGTCTTTTCATCCTTAATAGTTGATTGGATAGAAATAGGATCGACTCACACTTTTATATCCTTGACCATTTTTTGAATTGATGACTCTATAAGATCCATTGACTCTATCCTTATACTTATATAATCCTATGAGGTAGATTCAGAAATCACACATTTGTGTAGATAATGTCCCCTTACTCTATGTGGTGGGAGTTTTAGTTGGGTTATCTTGGTGGTGAAAATGAGGCCATATGACTTCATTCTATGTGGGGACTGGTTAACCACAGTTCATGCCTAGATTGACTATTTTATGTAAAGAGTGTGGTGTGTATGTTAAGGTGAAAATAGGTTTTATTTTTCCGGTTAAAATAAAACACATGAAGATAATGATATACTCACACATAGGATGGTTCAGCCTATTACACATTAATTGGAAAGACACACTCATGGTGTATTCGATGATTGTAGTCCTCGAATTTGTGAATTAGAGTAGGATTATGAGGAAGAATTTCTAGAGGATGTCCACAAATTACGTTCCCATTGGGAGGTTGAATTCTTCATTAATTTGTACCCCAAGATGGTGTCAATATCTAAACGTTCATATCATATGGATCCCATTTGACCTAATGGGTTTATGGTAAATATAGAGGACATTCAAAGTAATGGATTTATTAAACCCAATATTTTATCCATGGTGGACCCAGTTTGGTTTTACAAGAAGGTAGAAGGGATGTTGTGATTGTGTGTGGTCTTTCAGTGGTGAAACCAAGTGATAATGATAAATAAGTATCCACTAACAAGGGATGATGAACTCATAAATAAAATGAATGGAGAAAGGTGGATCTCAAATACATATCTCAGATCAGTCTATCAATGGATGAAATTATGGGATGATAACATCCCAATGATGGATTTCAATTGTTGATACAGACACTAAGTGTAATTTTTGATGCCACTTGGTATGAAGGACTCCTTAAAACTGCTCATGGGGCTCATGAATAGGATCTTCCATCCTTAAATTGACTGGTTTGTTGTGGTCATCACTAATGACATCCTAGTGTACTCGACGTCTGAAGAGGAGCACTCGATACACATGATTATGGTTCAGGACATACTCTGAGAGCACCCAATTTTCGAGAATCTCTTAATGATTTAGTTCTAGATATGAGGGGTTCACTTTTAGGGACACTTCATTTTATGCAATGGAGATTTCATGGATCTAGAGAAGATATAGAGAGTGATTTACTGGGAGATACCGAAGTGTGTAACCATGGTTATGATTTTTTTTTGGTTGGTTGGGTACTATTGGAGGCATGTACACATATTTTCTCAAGTACTGTCATCCTTGAAATAATTATGTGAAAGAGGAAACCTTTCATGTGGAAAGAGAAGTTCTAGGAGAGTTCTTAGAAGGAGAGGTAGATATTGATGAGTGCTCCTATCTAGAGATTATTGGAATAGGTTGTTGAGTATATTGTGTTTTTCTAGGATTTAGGCACAAGACATGGTACAGTCCTGATATAGGTGAAAGTAGTGATTTTGTATGGTTCACAACAATGGAGACTGCATGGGAAGGACTATTTGACGCGACCTTGAGTTGGTAATAGTAGTCTTAGCCATGAAGATATGGTGACACTACATTATGGGAGAGTGGATTATCATCTACTATAAAAACAAAATTATCATGTATATTTTATATCAGAATTATTTTATCTTGAGATAGAGTCTATGAGTAAATTTTCTCTAGGACAATTAATTTGAGATTTTCTATACTCATGGTATGGGGAACACGGAGGAAACAACTTTCAATAAGAGATATAGATTCCAATTGTTGTGTGAGGAATCTGAGTTGTTGTATGAGTTGCATATATCCTTTGTGGATGGATATAAAGAAGCTTACCTCCAGTCAATGGTTTTCAGCCATCCACACTTATAATTAGTCATGGAGGCACAACATTAGGATACTGATTATGAGACATTATGTGATCAGGTGTCTTGAAGGCATTCCTATGATATATAATCTAATGGTGGGGATCACATAATTCTACTCATTGGACACATAGTAGTATCCATGACATTGCTGGATGAGGTCTTGATGGATTTATATTCATCCCATTTGGCAATAAATTAGGGTGTGAAGAAGATGTTCTAGGTCCTCCAATGTCTGTTTTGGTGGTTAGGGATGAAGAAGGCAGTGGTAATGTTCATTTATAGATTCCTCACTTTCCAACTAGTGAATGTTGAGAACCTGGTTCTAGTAGGTCATACGGAAAACCAAGAGGTTCCATAGTTGAAGTGTGATTGGATATTGATGGAATTAGTGAGGGGTTTACCATGTACATGTAGGCGGAACGATGCCATCTAGGTGATCATTGAGTGACTCACCAATTTGAACCACTCCCAAGGGATTCAAGAGAAAAGATTAATAGAGATATTGGGATGCCTCTTCATGCAGGATGTAGTTCAACTCAATAGAGTCCCATCGATGATATTCTTAGATTGTTGTTCTTGTTTTACATCCTAGTTATGGAAGTTATTGCTAGATGTGGTTGGGACTCAGCTATTCTTGAGCACAATTTTTCACCCAGAACTAGACAGTGAGATAGATATACCATACAAGATATGGAAGACATTCTATGTGCATGCATCCTTGATTTTGGCCATAGTTGGGATTGTCATCTACCACATGTAGAGTTTTTAAACAACAAAAAAACCACTCTACTGTTGGTATCATGCCATTCAATACCTTGTACATGAACCATTATATGTCTCCACCTTGCTATACGGACCTAGGATAGTCATAACTAAGGGGGAAAAAGTTAGTGCTGGAGACTGCAGAAATATGGGGGTCATCCAGGAGAGGCTGGAGACTAAACAGATCCAACATATGTCTCAGTCAAACTAGAGATAGAGGACCTTAATGTTTGAGTATGGGAATCATGGGTTCCTTAATGTCTCTCCTCAATGTGGGAAACTAATATTTGGATGGGGAGGAAATCTGTATTAAAAAATCATCATTCCTTTATAGATACTTCATAGTGTTGGAGAGGTGGCATACATCCTAGATCTATATCCTTTGTTAGATTGGGTGCACGATGTCTTCCACATGTGACAGGTGAGTAGGTATATCATTAACAATCACACAATATTGATTGGGGTGAGATGGACATTGAAGATGTGGTGAATTTAATATAGTTTATAGTGGAGATTGAGGACCAACAAGATTGTATCCTTATTGGGAAATCGATTCATCTAGTTCACATTTGGTGGTAGCATAGGAATAACTAGAAGATCACATGAGTGTGAAAGGCATAGATTCATTCTCAATATCCCCATTTGTTTTTATATATTTGATTTTTGAATTTAGGGATGTAAATATATAATGTGGGGAGAATGTAATGAAATTGATTTCTATAGTTTTATTTTATAAATTAGGGGAAAAAATATCGAGACCAGGCACTAAGATGACATGTGATGTCCTGCACCATTGTGTTTGAAACAATTGGTTGAAAAATGATAAATTTTTTAATGAAAAACAGTAGTGGGATTCCCCAAAAAATAAAATAACAAAAAAATGGATCCCTAGATCAAAAAACTAATGTCACTATTGCATTCAAAGCAGCGACTTTACCTTAGGTGGGTCCTAACATAATCATGCGCGACTTGACTGGGAAAAGTTGTTTCTAAATGTTAAAATATATTAAATAAATCAAGATTCATTAATTTAATATTAAGTGACGATGTGGTGGTGTTTAAATTTTTTGAAAATCCTTGTTAGAAAATTCAAGGATTATTATCATAACCAAAGTATTCATCTGAGTCAAGTAGACCAAAATCTCTCCGACGAATGGCGATGAACACTGAAAGATTGTGGGCTAACTTTGACAGGTACCTCTTTTATCCATCAATGATTAATCTTACCATGAGGTAGGATGTTTATCTATTTGTGATTTCCACTTACCCTCTTATATTCAAAGAAGACAATGGACCAACCAAAAAACAGTTTGATATAAGTTTCAATCATTCATGCGTGATGGATAATTGTTATGTGGTTTAAAAATGCGAGATAGATCTTTGTTATTAAATAATTTTTACCTATTTAATCCTTTTAATATTAAAGGATCATGGCCATCATGAGTAAGTCCAAGAAACATAATCTGATAAATCTTGTGATTTATATCACCCACATCAATCTATTTCATTATTTAGGCATTCTTCGCCCTTGAGACCTCTAAAAGAATGATCAACCATTGTGCTGAAGATTAATGGCACAATGATCCGAGATCAAATTATTTGACCACGTGATGGAATAGTGGCTGTTTGACAAAATTGTGTTATGGTTCAGAACATGATGTGACTTATAAAGGGATAAGGGAATGGTGCAAGGCATGCCACAGGAGGGGCAGCGGGTTGTGAGGGAAACATGCAGCCGATAGGGCCTGTCCAGGGAAGCGCAAGGTGGAGATGGGCCTCTAAAAGGATTGATGGTAGTGGTAGAAGGATGTGGAATAGGTGATACCTCATGATAGATGGTAGTGGAGAATGTTATAGGCAGTGATCGGGGGCCAATGTAGGAGGCTGCAACAGCGAGCTAGGATGCAGCTCGATGCCGCTTTGGAGGACCCACCTATCGAATGTAAACATGGAATAATGAGGTGGCATACTGACAGCGTGAAATTAAATATAAGGCCACATTGACTAAGTGACATATCAGAGAGCCAAACATTCAGGTCAGACAACATAGACTAGGGGGTTTAGACAGGGTGGGTCGCATCAGTTAGAGAAAACAGGCGCCGTATACAACAACCTATACTAGGGTGATCGGGCTGCTCAGGTGGACCAATGTGCCAAGCCGAATGGGAAATTACCAATGTAACATGACATTTCTGAGCATGATATACCAGTCTTAGTTAGTTTGGCCGTACTAGGTTGGGTTGGTTTAGGCATGTCTGGTCGGACACATGTTAGACTGTTTTACTAAAATTACCATATCATTCAAACAATATGTCTGTTTGGTGAGACGTTAGAGTAGTTGGGACCTATCCGATGGTACAGTCCTTTTTCAAAAATCTAATTCAGGTTTTGATTAGTTTGGTATATGAAATAATTTATTGAGTAGAATATCTTAGAATGAGGGTGATATGTGGGGAATCCTATAGCTGGATATGACTTGGTGACTATGTGACTTTGTAACTTTGTTACAATGTGGCTTGGGGAATTCCTGACACCTCTGGACTCTATGGTTTATCAATAATCCATGTGTTATCCACACACAATGTGTTATCGATAGTCTAAGTGTTAATGACAATTCATGTGTCATCGACTCTGGGTGTTTTTTGGACTAGGATTGAGAATCCTACATTTGGGATTTAGAAGAATTCATGTTTGATTTGACTATTCTTCATGTGATTCCCTTATGATATATATTATGTGTTTCCTTTGTGGTATTCATTTTGTTTTTCTTTGGTGGTATACATTATATGTTTCTTTTTTGTTCTACGTGATGTATATTTTTGTGGTAGTCGTTTGTGGTTTTGGGGTGTCCAATTTAATATTTTTTTTACTCACCCCTACACAGTCTTTTCTGACACATGTCATGTATTTTAAAAATAACTAAAACATTGATGGAGTTTTAGGTGGACCAGGTGAAGGTGGTTCTTAGACATATCATATAGACAAGGTGAGCTCTTTCAGCTTCATACAGCTGAATTACATCTATCCTTCTGGTAGTGTTTTCTACGGATGTGTTTCAAAAACATGTGCATTCACTTTGGCATACTCTTTCTTTTCATGGACTTGAATTATGGCCTTGTTTACATTCCATCTAATCAATATCATACAATGTGGTTGGTATCATAGTGTATTCATTCATGGTTTACGTAGAGTTTATACATTTCAAAATTTTGGGCAGGAAGATTTGTGTGTGTTTACATGAACATAGGAAAATGCCTCCCATTTGTGAGATATTCATACATAGTCACTAGACCCTATCCTATTGGGGGTGGTACATGGTGTAGTAATGTCACGGGACACTCAAAGATGGGTCGTGAAAATAATATTGACAAAAAATAAAAAAATTTAAAACCAAAATATCCAAAAAATAATTGAATATTAGATTCATAAAATTAAATCCATTTAATGATAAAATTCCATATTTGATATCTTTTTTTCTTAAATAAAGTAATTATTTAATTGGGGAAAATATTATAATTAGAATCATTTATTATACACATTAAAAAATTAAATTTTGTATCATTAAATAATATTATCGTTATAATAGAACAATATAGGTTTTTAAAATCAAATTTTATTAAAATTAAATATCCTTTATATAATTATATTTATTATAAAATATCAATTAATATATTTATGTTTCATAAAAATGAAAACACAAAATTAATCATTTTTAAAACATTTTCACACATGTTCATTGATATAAATATATAATATCATCATTTTAAGAAATTTTTATATAATATATTACACTTACATAGTAGATGATATTATCATGATGATCATTTCACTATTACAAATAGTCATATTAGTATTTCAATAATCATGTTAATAATCCAAATTTTAAATCTATAATGGTCATATGGGTTCCCAATATCCCATAAGTATCTCATATTTAATTCATTATTCATTCAATTATATATTATGCTCATAGTTATATATATTTTCTTATCCAAACTAAACATTAGATTATTATAATTTGTCAACATTTTTGTTGTGTTTTTAATAAGTGTGAATATTCTTATGGATTTAGTATACCTAAATTTTTTAATTTTTGTTACATGGGATTTTATTCATTGTTATATTATAATACATTAATTTAATATTACAATTTTAATTATCATAATATATTTTCTAAATTATTTTAATAACATATTTTGTCATTAATCATGTAGTTCATGGGCATTATATAATATTATATTTCAATATATGATACATCTATATAATCTGATGTAAATCAACATAAAAATTTCATGGATAATTACAATAAAAACCATGAAAATATACTTTGTCCTTCAAATGAATTCCAGGGTTCACACAAATATAATTCATTCCAACCATTTAAAAAAACAATAGTAATGCACAAATAAAACCCAAGAATAACCAAATAAGAAAAGAACCTAGTTAACTCAAGTTTCAATCTCATACACTATTTAATATAACTAGTACCCACCCTGTAAATTTTCACATTATAATTAATTAATTAAAAATTAAAATACATGTACTCATAATTTGATTTTGTTAAAACCATATGACTCATGAAATAAAAAAAATGATATTACCGAATAAATAATAGTGGATACATAAAATATTGAATTACAATTAAATATTTGAACATAGTAATTGAAATTCAATATGTCTATAAATTTTTATTTTCATTATTCACTTATCATATTTTAATTTATTTTTAATATCATTTAATGTTGAATCCTATTTACTATAAAAAATGTTGTCTTCATCTCCTGTATCAAATATTTATTGATCAAATCCATTTTTCTAATTTTATATATAAATAATTTGTTATGAAATATGTGATACACACTTACAAAACCTAACGATGAAAATGTGGAAATTGTGTCAAATTAATAGGTGGTCAAGACGAATAAATTACATAATTTAATTTTATTTTGATTGAAATTTTTAAAAATTCAACAAGTATTTCAGTATATTTTAATTTCCCAAAATTGTAATGTTGAGATTAAAAAAATAAATCCATATTCTAATGTTCAATGTTTTGCGATGGGCTTGAAATAAAACCATTTATTGGAATTATTGTTATTTTATTCTCAATACCATATCCAAGACTATATGAACATTATTTCATAATACCATATATAAAGCTGTCAATAAATTAACCATATTCATTGTTTACTTAATATTCGATTGTATTAATTGATTTCAGATCTCCTCATCAATGAATTTATATTTTTTTAGTTCAAGATTCAATTAATCATCTAAATATATATATATATGGACTAGAATATAAAATTTTGAGGTAACTAAATACTTCATATATATTAATATCTAGAGTTATTATTATGCACATGTTTATTAATTTGATGTAGACTCTCTTAATTGTGTTACAAATGAAATCACATATAGATTAAATCAATTTTGTAAGAGACAACTACTAAAGTGATATGTGTTCTTCCTTGTTTTCTCCATGTATTTAAACCTATTATTAAATCCCTAAACTCACCAAACAAGCATTCTTACATCATTGATCAATATTAATAATAAAACATCCATATTTCAGTTCCATAATTCCAATATTTTTTCTAGTAAACAAATAAAATTATATCCATGTAACCAACATGTAACAACTATCCTTTGAAATATTAAATATAATTTACACCATTTTTTATTTATTTATGGAATAATTTACCACTCAGATAAATTAGAGTTATTTTTATTGTATTCCAATAAAAATAATATAAATTATATTATATAATTTTCATTATTGAAAGACATACAACCTTATCATCATCTTACACACATACTAGATTCTCAGAAATATTTTCCACATAACCTTGTTTATCATTAATAATATATTAAATTTTAAAAAACTCTATATTCGCACTGTAAAAACATTCAAAAAATATAATTTAATGTATTATAGTGTGATTGGTTTGTGTATATTTATGATAAATAATCATTATTATATAATGAACATGAATTTTAATAATATATACTTTATGTATGAGAAATTGTACATGTGATTTCACTCTTCCATAGATTAGATTTTTTTCAACGATGACATACTTACCCTCATACATATTTTATAGGTAAAACCCGCCCTTTTTTTAAAATATATATGACTAGCCATTTAATGCAATTCGTACTCTAAATGTATGAAATTATGAAATTTCAGAACTTCTTCCTATGTTAAGAAAATTGTGGATATTGATCTATTAATAATTGACAATTTATTACTACATTTCACTAAAAGATTCATAGTTGTTTTTATAGAATGTTTTCATATTTTAAATTTTAATGAAATTACAAATTTAATAATTAGTATAATGAAATAATTTTATGAGGCTGAATGATTTCAACAATAGTGGGATAATTAAAATCACTGCAAAATGAATTTACACGTTATGAGTTATATATAAAATGTGATTGTATAACTACAAACTATACATCTACATATAAAAGAAATAGTTTTTAATATATAACTAAATAAAAACATATTAATCATTTCAGACCATCAGCTGTGAAGAAGAAATTTTAGTAGTGCTTTTAATATTATTACAAGAGGTTTAATGATAAGTAACAACCTATAATATTATGAAATTTGAAGCATGGTCTCATAACATAACAATAAATATGATGTAAAACAAGTATCAATGATTTAATTTTAGTCATTTTGAAGAGTTTTGAAAATCCTTGAATTATTCTGCATTATCTTTAATGAAGAGACATTAGAGTATATTCTATTATAATGGTTGTTTCTTGTTTCACCTATTGAGTTTTGACCCAAAAAGCATGAGAACAATTGTTTAATGTTGGAACAAATCTAAGTCAGTAAGAAATCCAACAACATTATTAAAATATTTTTTATAGAATAGTATTCATTATATTTTTTACATGAAAAAATATATATATTAATTTAAATCATTTACCATATGTAGTGTCACCCTTATCTCTAAATATTTTTCTAATATAAACATGATAATAAATTCATCAAAGAAAATGATAATGATTGATCCCTCAGTGTCACTAATTATCATTTGGAATTTGTATCATAGAGAATAAATAATTAATTTTACCACAAGTTTAAATTTATATCAATGTTTAGACACAATTTTTTATTTTTTCAAATCACCATATAATGGTCTCAATATTCTTTGTATTATAAAAATTGTACTTGTTTTTATATTAATAACCAATTGTGTAAACAGAATTATAATGATATGATATCAATATGGTGGTATATGGTGTTACATTGTTTAATATTTAACGATAATTAGAATATAAAACATGGTTTTATGAAAATGAAATAAAACATGTATATAAGATTACATATTTAGGGGAATTTTCATTGTTATAGTTGACAGAGGAGCAAAACCATAACTATTACACAAAATGTTACTATTCAATTAATATACCTTCTTTTTCAAATAATTTAATGATTCATAATTCTAGTTGTAGTTTCATTTTATAATTTCAATATAGAAACAATTTCTCACATCAATACATGTAATCCAATATATGTATCATTCATGTGTACTATGCTATAATACTGATTTTGATGAATCTTGTAAAAATTTAATTTTCACTAATGAAATCGATTTCATAGCCTATATGTATTTTATATTTTCTACAATTTTTTACTTTTTTCAATCAATATGAACAATGAACATGATGATAGAGTAGAATATAGATTATTTTCTACTCATGTCATTACATGGTTTGTGTGGTGATGTTAGCGTAAAAATGAGTAAAGAATGAATGAATATTTTTAATGAAATAAAAGAACTTATTATTATAATTTGACGAAAATTTTTATAGAAAAAATGATGTGAATGTTAATTAACAATGCAATTCAATAGTTGTGATTCATTTTTCATTGTAGATTGATTTTTTTTAAAGAAAATTTCCTTAGCAACACCTGATGTGTAATTCATAATCATATATTAAATAAAATCTTATTGATAGAATAGAAAATAAATTTTTTAATTTGAGAAAATTATATAGAATGATCAAATATTTCCAATGGAATGAACTATTGTAATATAAATATTTATTAGCGTCTTTAATGAATTCATGCTTGAGGTAAAATTAAATATGTCACAATATAGTTGTATTATATATATGGAATAAATAGAGTGAATTGTTTTTAGTGATTTAAATTAAAATATTTTTTGGTTATTCAAGAAACATTATACATTGTAACTTTTCAGAAACATGTTGCATGACCAAAATAATAGTTGTTCCAGTTTCATCAATCATAATTATTGTAGGTATTTCACCAAATTCTTCACAAAAAATGTCTATAATAGTTATTCCTCTATAAAATTTAAATTTAAAATGTAAAATTATTTGAATTATAAAATGCTATGGTTGATAAGAATTAAAAAATTGGATTTATAATTATCATTCATTGATCAATAATTGTTGAATTATCATTTTATTTTTATCCAAATTAATTGATAAGATGTTGTTGATGTAGGTTTTTGATAAAAGTTAACACAATAATTCAATTACTGAAATTAAAACAATATAAATTTAAAATTCTATATTATTAAATAGTTATATTAGTAAAATCAAGTTTACCTATGAAAATTTTATTAGGAACTCATTATTTTGTTGTATTTAATTTCATTGAAATGAAATCCAAAATGGGGAAGTTTCTAGTCTGAATGTTTTATATGCGTTCATCAGTTAAAAATGATTTTATACTCCTGTTATATTGGTAAAAAATTCTATTTAAGGTAAATAATCAGATATTTTTATTAGATAACACAACCATTATCAAAGAATAATTTTTTACTTCTTTATATATTTGCAGTGAATAATATTTTATTGAATGTTCATTTACAATAAAAATTATCAAAAGACATAATTTAAAATATTAGTGTAGATAGTGGTAAATTGATTTCACTACCACGATTGTATAAAAAATAATTATGATTTTTATTACATTTAAATAAATTAACAACACTGACTATAGTTAAGTAGTAATTAAATTTCATTGAATAAAATATGTTATTTTATTGTTCAATGTGATACAAGACACTCTCTAAATATTAACATTAATTTTTTTAAGATGAAACTTATGTAGTGAGATACTATTAGTGGTCTAATAATACAATGAATGAACTGAGATAAAATTTATTGAATAGAATTCATTGTATTCTCTATGAATAAACATTCATTATTTACGCTATAGAAATGTATGAAAAGAGTAGATAAAACATTGGATTTTATATGTATCAATATAAAGAATGAATATACAATAGTCGATAGAACATTTAATATATGAAACATAATAAATATTATAATAGAAGCCAGAACATTAAATATATGAAACATGTAATATTTTATTTACATAAAAATCAATAAATTTCATTATGGAAAAAATAATAGTAGAATGACATTGTTTATATATTTTAACACTTGGAGGAACACTATCTGAATTGATTATCACAATAGAGAAAAAAATTAATTTATGGAATATATAATAGAGGACATGATAATAAATTAAATCATATATAAATGTAAATGTGTTTTCTAAAAAATTTATGTTAAAATGTATCATGTAATATATAATTTCAGCAGCATTTTACATATTTTATCAGATAGTTTTAAGCATAAATAGTTTTTAAAAACAAACAAAGGATTGTACAGTCTCGATTATTTAGAATATTATGTACAGAAAACAGTAAACATGGAAAAAATTTAATAAATGTTTTATTTAATCATTATGATGTCCCTTTATAATCATTTGAGACCTTATATATACATAGGATAACATGGGTAATATGTGAACTGTGGGATGAAAAAATAGTACTTATAGAGGAATTTGTATATTAATAAATAAGAGCATATGGGATATAAGGCTTGACATGAAAATATACAAAGGAATGGAACCTGAATAGTAATATAGAATAATAACATATAGAAATTGGTTCATCGAATAATGGAATCCGAGGAATGATGAAACAACATACGACATGACATTTCATGATTCAAGGATAACAACATAGAGTATTGCACATGGAGGAGCGTGAGTCAAGGCTAACCACCAAGACTATTACATATAGTGTAGAATGAGTGAAGGATAACCACCAAGACCATTTCCCATGAATTATCATGAGTCTAAGAATTAACAAATATATTGGAGAGATATCTGGGAACACAACTCCCAATAAGTTAATGATTATGTGTTCCAAATGAAAAATCAATCATAAACATAAGGGACACCCATAAAAATAAATTGGTTTCATAATCATATGATAAGGAATAAATAAATAATAAATAATAATGGATTCCATTAAAAATAAATTTAAAACATATAAAGGAATTCATATGAAAAAATATGCATATATCATGACAAGTGAGGAGAAACTAAAGTTAAACAGAATATCTAACAAACACATTAAATGAAAATTTCTTGTGTGGTTTATAAAAATATTAAAGAGAATTTAAAGCATGAAAATAATAACATTTTATATAATAATGGAAGTGATCTATGAAATATTTTCCTGAAAAAATTATTTATTTTTCAATAATAACGATGTCTTAAAATAAATTATGTATGATACATGAAAATTGCTATGAAATAGGGATGTTACATTTAATCAAGCTTTCTTATACGTAGGATTTGAGAATGAAATAGATTTAAAACCGGTATTTCCCCATCAATTGAGGATGAATTGGGATTGGTAATAATTTTTAGAACATACAAAATAGAATATAGGAGGAATAAAAAAGAAAAATTATAATTTTCATTTTGATAAATAAAGACATAGAATAACCTAAAATAAAAGAATATGATTTTAAAAGGAATCTATTACCTTATGTTTGAAAATATTTTTTCATCTGACTATAACTAACTAGATAATTAAATTGTATTTGTTAATTAATTTATCCATAAACACTTATACTAGTATATTATATAATATAATTTTATAATGTTCATTCTTGGACGTTTTTAAAGGTTATATGATACAATTTTATCATTCGAGAGTGTCGGTTTCCATAGTTTACAAGATCAGGTCACTTAAATATGTGTATATAAGATCATATAAAATAAAAATATATTTCTAGAATTCAATTATATTTCATTAATTAAAATAAATAATATTTAATTTTCTTATATTTATATTTTTCCTATATTATATTATGATTAATTAAATAAAATCCTAATGAAAAACGTTTAGATTATTTTAGTGTTTTTTCAGTCATCACAAAATTGTTTACTTTTATTAATTAAGATTTTTTTGATATACTTGTTATACAACCATTAAAAATTTTAATACAAATTTTATAATCTATATTAACAATGAAAATGATTTTATAACCATCAATGAATGTTATAATGGAAATTGAAAACAAGTCAATCTTGAATGCTTTAAATTAACACATCAAGGATGATGATATCATTTTTAGAATAAATGTTGAGGGAAAATTAAATAATGATGGGGAGTTCAATTAAAACAAATTATGTACATAAATTATACTAGTATAATCATGTCACTCTGATAAGGGGAGGTGAGATGAGGAAAATGAATGAAAATAATTTGAAAATAAATAAAAAGATAAAGAAAGAGGTTTTTACCTCTTGACTTATTCTCCATGAGAATCTCTTTGAGGTAATTTATTTTAGTTTTTATTTATAAAAATGAATATTGGATGTGGTGTAGATATATTTTATTATGATTTTGTTGAATTTTAGAAAGCATTAAGTATTTTTATGTGTGAGGAAATGAGGTTATATTTATAGTGGAGGAGATACATGATTTTTTATTATGTTATTTATTTTTTTATTATTTCGGATCATGAATATGAATACTGTTTATTATTGTGACTAAATATAGTAATTAGTGAAGGGTATTTCATGAAATTGTTGATTACATATTCAATTCATCAACCATGGATCAATATTTAATATATTTTAACTTAAACCATAAATTATCATATTTCAGTAATCAAAAAAAATTTAACTCTTTTTTAAAAAATCACAAAAATTCAATAAGAAAATACTTCAAAATGATGAATTTATCAATGGAATCAAATTTAAGAATAAAATATTCTATATTTTAAGAATTATTTTTAATTCGAATCACTATTTATTTAAAGAATACATATTTGGAAAGTAGAACGGATTTAAATTTTTTTGAAAAATCAATTAAGATCTCATGAAATTTTACTATAATCATAAGAAAACTAAATATTAATCTATAAATATTTTTTATGAAAATAGAATTTATTTTTTGTTGAGAAATCAATTAAAAATTGAATTAAATATTAATGAAATAAAAAAATACAATCACTCATGTTAAAATTTTTAAAGATTTTATTTACATATACAATGACATAAATATATAATTTTCTAATATATATGAAAATTATATTATATTTATACTTTTATAGGTGATTTTACTATTCAATTATCGAGAATATTTTTCCTATGGTTCATATAACTATTCCAATGGTAACATTATTATTCCATTGTTATAGATTCATTAATTTTGAAAAAATACACTTATTTCAATAACTATTCATTTATAATGATTTTATTTTGTTCTCTTATATGTATTATGTGATTTATAATATATGAAATAACTTTTTAAATGAAAATTTTCATTCATTGATTTATGGGTCACTATATTCTTCCTCCTGTTTGAAATTTCACCCCCAAAATTTCATTTTACAATCTAATAGAGAAATATGTTTGGAAACATCTCCTACATTGATCCCTCGTAATACCAGGTTTCCACAATGTAATTATGGTTATTCCATTTTATTAATTCTTGGTGAGTAGTCTTGTTCTGTATAACTTTCCCAATATAGTTCAATATATTAACTTACTTATCCTTGTAAGAGATATCATTTTTAAGTTGCACCACCACTAAATTTAGTACATATGAGGGATCATGTCCGTACATACCCAATAATGATACATGGAATATATCTTGTATTTGAGACATTGATTCTAGAAGTGATAGTTGAAATGATAGATCTCTAAAACAATTGAGAATCTCGAAGGGTCTGATGTTATTGGTTCATAGATTTCCATTCATCCAAAATATCATAATCCTCTTACATGGAGATATGTGGTGAAATACAAAATCTCTAAACATGGATTCCTTGTACCAACCATGATTTTGTACATAGATATCCTTTCTAATTTGGGATCCCTTGAGGTGTTGTTGAATGATTTTCTCATTTTTTCCATTTCTTCTATCATTTCAGGTCCCAGAAGATTACGTTCACCAACTTCATCCCAGTATACAAAAGTTCTTCAACCATTCCAATATAGGGATTTATATAGAGATATATTGATACTCGGGTTGAAAATGCTTTTGTATAAGGAATTAACTAGAGGTAGATGTGGGTATCATCCTTATTTTAGTTCCACATAGAACAATCTTGACATGTCTTAGAGTGTCTATATATTCTGATCATGTTTGATATCGGTTTGAGGATGATAGGCCATACTGATGATCAACAACAATTTTATAGAATGACAGAGACATTCCCAGGAACATGATGATAAATCATGGATGTCAATTAGATAAAATTTATACTGGAAATACATAATCCTTAACAGTTATCTTATAAATATACATGAAATTAGATTATGTAATTAGTCCTACTGAATGTTGATAATGTGAGATGTGATTTAAAACGATCCAGAAAAACCCATATAGAGTTCTTTCCACTAGATGTCTTTGGAATTCCTATGAAAAATACCATAGTGATTTTCCCATCTTCATATTGTTATGGATAATATTTTCATCATCCACATAGACTTATTAATTTTATTTTTCACATAATGAAATATTATTAACTTTTATATATATTCAAAAATCTTATTCATATTGTCCCTCCAATAGTGATCTCAAAGATCTCGATACGTATTTGTGCTCCCTTTCTATATAGATATGGTTGATCTAGGTGTTCCATTTAGAATTTATTTCATTATATAATTCTAGGATAAAAAAATAATTACCCAAATATCAGAAATCATTCTTCAACCATTTTTAGGTCTATGTATTTCTTATTTCTAATAACTTTTAACTTTTTCTAAATTTCCAAATAATTTCCTTTAACATCTATTAAATTCACCATACGAGATGTTGGGAAATCATTGGACAAATTATTAATGATTTATATTCTTTAACAATTCCCATATCCATATATATTAGCTATCAATATATTAAAAACTTATCAATTCTAATAATTCATAAAGATACAAGATCCTTTCTACTCACAAAATTTGAAAACATAATTTTGTTACCAATATGGTAGTTTATTGAAAATTCATAATAATTCATGTGATATAACCATTTTTTCTGGTGCATATTAATATCCTTATATGTAAATATATATTTAAGTGTCTTTTGATCAATATATAACACCCACTTCTCCCAATTGATATTATGCCTCCAGATTCTCTCCGTAATGATCACAGCTTCCAACTACAAATCTTCTATGATATATATTTTTAATGAATTTTAAACATTCTGGAGGCCTTGTCTATCACCTTATCATTTTTTTCATCATGTATCCAATAACCGTATTTTTTACATCCTTATACAACAAAATGAAATCCCAAATTTTTAGTAGTGTATGAACATGCTCCGTGATAACACTCATTCATAAATTCTCGAATGTACTCTTCACATTCACTAGTAATGATATAATTCTCTCTCTTCCGAGTCATCTTAGTTATTGTTCTTGAAATTTATGAGTCTTTATTCAAAAAAATTCAGTAATACCCATAAACACATAGAAAACAATGGTTCTCTGTTACACATACTAGCTTGGGTCCCTCTTCGATTACTTTTTCTGTGGAAGGTCCATAAAAATTACTCTATTGGTGAAAACATACCCCAAGAATGATAATTCCTTCATCCAAAACTCATATTTACTATATATTGCATTATGTTTCTACCTTCATAATGTCTTCATCACAGTATTCAAATTCTCCTTGTATTCCACCTTTTTCATGAAGTATATTAGAATATTATAAATAAATAATAGATATAATATATTGATATAATCTCTAACGAATATATTAATTAAATCCATGAAATTTATAGATCATTAGTGAGTCCAAATTATATCATTATCTATTCATTGTGTCCACACGTCACTCAAAAGGCATTCTAGGGAATATCATCCTTCCACACCTTTAGTTGGTTATATCCCGACTGATGGTTCATCATATAAAAATAATTTGACCTAAAAAGTTGATCAATGAATTCATATATTTTTTAGGGTATATTTTTACTTAATAGTGAATTTATTGATATCATCATAATCAATACATAGGTTCATTGATCATTTTTCAGATCTCAGTTTATTGACTCCTGTATAGATCCTTTAATTTTGGTCTAACTTATTATTTTGGACCTATTTGGATACCTAATGAGTTCATGACGAAAATAGGGGTGTATAGGTCTTTTTCGGAGCCCATGACACAACATACAGGGAGAATTTGTCTCATCACATGGTTAGTACAAATCGTTCGTGTTGGGAGCACAATTTGATCTAATCGTTCAGATAGTCTGAATTTTTTGGCGGAGCTATTTCGCATGGTTTTTGCAGGATTTATCAGACAATTTAGCCCAGTTTTATGAAATAACATATTCATATATGTAGAAGTGATGTGTTGTTGAAGGGTTTGGAATGAAATTTATCCAGACCACGCAGTGGATAAATTTTGTGAAATTTTACAATTTTGTTATTACTGATCTAACTAACTGAACCCTCCTTATCATATATTATTCTAACAGAAAGAACCAGCATATCTCAAATTTTTTTGTGAAAACTTCAATACCAATATAGGTATTTATATATATAATGTGTATGGGGTCAAATTGATATCCTTTTTTCACATTTCATGTGTATCTATAAGTACATGAGCCTTTTTTGTTGATTTTCAGTTATCACTGTCTCGATGAAGTTATCAAGGTGTTATATTATAGGCTTGTTTTCATATCTAAAATAGTCTTGTCTGAATTAGATGATTATATAGGTTGATAATTGTCATACTAGTATGAGGTAGGAGTTCTGTAACTCATTCCTCAATTTCCATCATTTATAAATTGTATTGTTGTTGTAAAGATTTCATCGGGAGTCATTCCATAAAATTATATGACTTTATTATATTCATTTGAACCATATAATATGACTAATCCCATATATCTAATTCATTTATTGTGGGTACATCCACACACTAAAAATCCCATGTATCGTGCTATGTCATATTTGTGTTCTAATTGTTTTGACACATTTAATCAACTATTTGGTTGTGCCTTAAGCATGCCCATCCTAATGGAAAATCACTCATTAATAAATGGTTACTAAAATATAAAATCATGAATTGATTGATGGTTTGGACAATGCTGTCTATACTTGACCCATAAAAGGTAAGTGATCATACTGTTTTAATAAATGTAAAATTTAATTTTGGCACATATATGGGATAAATATGACTTGGACTAATTAATTATATTTAATTGTTGGTTTCGTGCCATAGAACCCTTTTCCACTCATAGTGGAATGTACCAGAATGTACTATGTTATATAATCATGGCATAAATGAACTAATGATATGGTTTCATGTTTCTTGGATTTTTCACACTAATTAAATGAGTTTATTTATCAAAATAATCATTTTAAGGATTATAACATTAAAATGAAATAACTATAATGGTTTATTTCTCCATGAAATTGAAAAACTAAGGAATGTAATGTATTGCACAACATGAACATATTAAATTAAATGAACTTTAGATGGAGAAACATATGAAATGTTTTAAATGTATGGTGTATAATTGTATGTGGGCCTAGAAATCAATTTAGTAAGGTCTTTACTTTTGTAATATGTTGGATTCCTGAGAAAATTCCATAATCTCTCAAGGAGTCCATTTCAATTCCAGGATGAAAGTGGCCATAGTAGAGACCCACCAGGGATCCAGATCCTTATATATTTTTTGATGAATAATACTACATCATATGATACTTTTTATTTTATTTTAGGATACCTTGTATACAATATTTTAATCAAGCATGGATTTTTTGGACTTTAGGTTCGACAGTTTCATCTTTGGGATAATCCAGAACATATCCAATTTTACCATGGATGAATTCATTATACATGGTTATATAAATATATTATGGAATGACATGGATGATTCTCTAGGATTACAACCATACCCGTTATCCAGGATGATGTTATTAATATGTTCACAATCTTTACAGTTTAGGTATCCTTTTTATTACCTTCAAAACCATTTATATTATAATCATTATGATTGACTTGTTATATCTTGGATGCTATACTATTATTATCATAAGGTGATGTTAGTTGTAATTATTTTTCAAATGAATTGAATATAAAAAGTCAAACTCTATTAATTAATGAATTGGTTTCATGATTAGAAAAAAGCTAAGGGTTGAAGAAGGTATCTGGGTATTTGTGTTATCATACTCCCTTACTTATATATATGCAATATTTCACACATTTCAGTTTATATTAAACAATAATTATATTCATGTCACTATTGGTGGTGGCCTACAAATATTTATCTCACACTTTATCCAGACAACCTTTTTGTACTCAGTAAGACAGTATGTATGTATGTTTTGTAAAATGGATGTGTAGCGCATCATATACTTGATATCTTGTTGTTTTAGGATTGAGATGGCAGTAGATGAGTGTGCTGGAGATTGAGATGCTTGGAATTTATTTAAAATTTCTTTTTTAATATATTATATAGAATACTTGTATGCTGATGGTGTACCTATTTTCATATGATTCTACTAAAATCACATATATCATCATTAGTTCAAGTATGCTATTCTTGTTATTTCTTTTGTGGTTATTTTTGTTTCTTTATGATGTTCATTATAATTAATTATATTGATTATTCAATTTATTTATTTACCTATTATTATATCTCATATGATGAAATTAACTTTGGTTATAAGGGAACATTTTCCCCATGGACACACCGCATTCACTCACTTATAATCTGTAGCCTCTGAAAATCAAAATGATTCACTTTAGGCCATGTGGATCACCAGGCTTGTGGAACCTCCTAATTGGAATCATTGTCCGAGATATAAAAATTTTGTATCAATGAAATTTTGTTTCTTAAATTACTACTTGAAGACAATGTATTAGTGGATATACTGGCTTGTAATATGGTAATATTCTCTGGTTGGGAATCTCAAACCCATGTTTGGGGTAAAGGATAAGATTCATAAATTATAATAGTTTTTAAACATTCCCTTTTATTTTAAATATTATTTAATTGTTGTGTAACTACAATGTTATTTGGTTTTATTGATTATTATTTTTATTGTGATTCTATTTTTTCATTGTTTGAATTATATAAGGCCATGGTTAATTTTTTACATTAAATATTTAAGAACCTATAATTCACTTGTCATGCATAGTTAATGCTATATATGTATATTTAACTGGTTTAAGTTAATTGATATGCATGGGTTTTTTGAGTGAGCCTTTCTTTGTATATTTGACGTTTCTTCTTTTGAGGTTGTGATTGAGTGATTTCTTGTTTTAATTTCTGAATTTTTATGTGACCTCATTGGTTAGAATGAGTATCTTACTAACTCAATCCATTAATTAAAAATTCAAATGTGTCTTAGTCTTAGGAATAATGAGTATGGGACCAGATTCAATAGGATAAATAGTCAAATTTAAATGAATATTTATATATAAAAATATGAAAAAGAAATTTGATAGTGAAAATTAACATTGGAACAGAAATGGTTGCATATCCTTATCTGTAATTTTTATATTTATGAATGTTAAAAGTGTAAACCCAAGAATTAGACATGAAATTAATGAAATGGTTGCAAATGAATAATCTGACAATATACTATTGGCCCTTCATCTACTGGAACCCTTGTAATTAATACATTAGTACATACAAATACCCTTCCATCTATGTAGGTTTTTAGGGTAGTATAACATGGGTAGAAGGCTCATTTCATAATACGAACCACCTTTATCGATTTTATCTATATGCATAAATAATTTTTAATGGGTGTGGTTGGAAATTGTAGATCGATGTTTCAATGATGTCCTCATGTCATGCACCTGAAGGGTGGAAATGACCATGGTCTAAAAATGGCGGGCCCTGGGCCACCAATATTAACTTCATGAATACCAAATGAAGGACAAAATGATGTACCTGAATTGTGTTTTTATTCTCAGGTTTGTGATATTTTCATACGCTTGATGTAGTCCATGCTTTGTTCTCAATATGATAAACCTATGTTTTCTAATATGACATTTGTGTACAAAAAATAGTGTCCTCGTAACCTTATAGTTAATGGCGGTCCACAGGAAGAAGATTATTTTCTTGAGGCCACATTGTACCTATTTGAGAAACTGTAGACATCTCTATAGAAGAGGGTCATGATTTTTTAATGCATGCTCTGTGATTCAACCAATCATTATTGGGATGTGATTACCTAAGATGGTCACCATCACGACATGTTATGTGATGATTCTATACAACATTCTATGATCAGTTCTTGCATTAGGCATTGAGAGTTGATAGATCTTGAGAGTTCATGAATATATATTATAATACTATTCCATTTATGTAGTATTCAACTTGTTTCACTGAGTTACAGACATTTTAAACACATCTATCTGTGGATGATCTTTTTCATGCTAGACTCTTCTTGTATTAGATCATGTATTCCATCCATTCTAAGGTGAATTTTTGGTCACATACCAATTTTCTATAAAATAGATAATCAGAAACCTATTATTGAGTGTAACATGGGGAATGGTGATGGAACTGAGAATAGAAGAATAGTATCGCGGCATGTGAGTAGTCCATTGGTAGAAGGAGGTGGCATCTCTCTGTTTTTCATTAGGGAAGTGGATTCCTGAGTAACCTTGATATAAGCTTGATAGTGTGCCACCATTGGGGATGAAATGTTCATATAAAGCCTATATGTTAAATAGATACTCTAGAGTTTTGGGGTTCTAGAAATATGGGGCACTTGAATAGATTTTTTCATACCATTCCATAATCTTCTAGTGGAATAGGTTTCGAACCAGCTCCACCTTATGGTGATGGATCATTTTTTTTGAGTCAAATGAGGAGTTGGAGTATCACCATTAAGAATTGTTGTGGAGGAGGTTATTTTGGTGGATGCCCAACCACTAATCATCATCATCACCTGCAGAGCATTTTTTATCATTGTAGACCAGTTGTGTCACATTGTCATATATCTGGACAACTACATGCATTATAGGTGATACCCTATGATCAGGATTTGGGACCATCTATAGTATAATGTAATATCCTTGTATCATCTACTATAGTATCAGATTTATTCGATTCATGTGATTCAAACAATTTTATCTCAATATCTATCCGTGAAATCCTTATGCTATAAATACATTATTAACAAGGTGTAATGACCATAGATACATCATTTGAAGTATGGACAGATGGTTTACTCTAGTGTGGGGACTATCACCTTGGGGTATGTAGTAACCCATTATTATTGGGCATCATTCCTCTTGTTGTGATTATATTACATTTCATTTTAGGGATTGCTTATTTTTTCAATGTCATTCCTGGGTAGACTACAAATGACACATGGTTTCATTAACATCACAGTGGGAAGTAATTATATAAATAATGATGACTGGGATTTCAATGTGAGTAGACCTAGACCATAGAATCAGGGGCTAGGTGGAGTGATATCCCTGATTTCCAATCATTTCATGGTGGACATTGTTTTAGAACATGATGAATTCCCTATAGTTTTATATTGTTTTTTAGATGTATTTTTTTGATTATTGTCCTGCTTTACCTCATGAGATAGAGGTATAGTTAAAAAATTACCTTATTTTAGGTGTAGTTATATTATCCATTCCTCCATATAGAATGCACATACTATGCTCCCAGAGCTGAAGCAATTGTTAGAGGACTTGGATGACAAATGATTTATATGATCGATCACTTCTTCTTGAGGTTTGGTCATACTTTATTCAGAAATTGAAAATGTGACCCTTCCTCTAGCATAGATTATAGGACATTGAAGTAGATTCTAATTAAGAAAAAATTTCTACAACAACAAATAGATGATCTCTTTGACCCACTCTAAGAAGATGGGGAGTTATTTAATATCAACATAAGATCCGGCTATAATCACGTGCTTGTTTGGCCACCATACATACCTATTATATATTTTCATATTTAGAATGGTCTTTATGATTACCTTGTTATGTTTCTTGGTTTTACAAATGTACCATCATTTTCATTTATTTACGGAATTGGGTTTTCAACCCCCATATATATTCTTTTTTTGTAGTATATGTTGATGACATCTTTATGAATTATTATACTCATACAGTCCATGTTCCGGGATTCAAGAGAATTTCAAGTACACAAAAGTAGAATTATATTTCTTCCATTATTTCTATGTTCCACTTATAGATTGACAATGTTCACTTATTGGGTCATATGATCTCATAATCAAACATATATATTAACCCAGTGATGGTAAGTGTTGTTGTTTACTGGGAGAAACGTAAGATAAGGTATTACTATTAGTGCTTCATGGGGATTTTTGGATATTAGAGGATGTTAGTACATGACTATTAAAACATTGAATAAAAAATTACTGGAATTAAAAACAAGGGTGGTTTCTTCTTGTGGTTTTAATAACTTGAGAACAACTTCATGAAAGTGAAAGAGATTATTTTCATGACAATAATATTGATCCTTTTAGATCATGATAAGGGTTATATTATTTTATGTTATGTATAATGAATTGGCCGATGAGTAGGGTTGACACTAATGGATAGAGTTATTGTGTATGGGTCTTGATAGTTGATACTTTATGATAAAAATACCCCAATACACAACTTTGATTTAGAAGTAGTTTTCCATGCCCTATGTTGCTAGATAAAATATCAATTGGGTTGGAACGTTATGGTGTATAAAGACTACAAGAGACTCAAATATATCTCTTTAGTGAATGAAATTTATATCAAATATTTATGATTGTTCAAATATTCTTATTCCTTAAATTTTTGTCTTTCCTATAACCCTATAATGGAATGTGTAGTCACCAATGTGCTGAGATGAAAAACTCTAAAACTGGTCATACAAGAATCCAGTTATGTATGGAAATTGATGGAAAATTTTTATGAGCTACAAATTGAGTTTCATGATAGTCAAAAGCAGTCTTACCACTAAAACATTATAGTTACCTCATCAATCCTTGAAAAGTTGAAGTGATTTCAATTTTTAGATCATTAGGGATTGGTTCTCAATGAAGGTATTTCATGACATGTTCTGCCCATGAAATGGTCTAAGGATAGAGAATACATTATGTGTATAAATGGAAATTTCTAGGATCATAAATATATTAGAGGGGATTTGATATTGGATTCCCAAACTTCTTAGGGGTAGTTCATATCGAAATAAACAAAATGAATCGAGACATACAACACTAGTATTGGTGGTTTCAAATGAATCATCTGAGAGCATGATTTATCCAAAGGTGTTCCACCTATTAGTAGGTGATGATATAATAGTAGATTATTCTTAGATTTTTGCATCCACATCCAATACCTGAATGGAAATTTGAATATAGTACAATGTATTTAGTAGTATATTTTCATTGGTTGTCAAGGTTTAGTTACACTATATGTGTAATTATTGATCAACTGATGAAATAAGACCACTTTATTCTAATCTAGGGAAATCTCTAATTTAATGAGATTGGAATAATGAATTTTCATGAGACCATAATACTACAATGGTTAGCTATTAATATCATTTTAGATATGTATGATCATTTTACATCACATTTCATGAAGTGGTTGCCGAAATCTATGCATAGAAAGGTCCTTTTAAGCACAAATTTTCACCATCAGATAGATGGACAGTTCGAATAGATGATATTGGTTCTAAACTACATGATTGAAGCATTTAATTTATTTTTGTGTTTTGTGGGAGAATCATATGGTAATCTTCGAGTTCGAATATAATAATAGGTTTCACATAACAATTATGAAGGCTCATTTTGAGGCCTTACATGGAAGTTCAACCCATTCACCCCTATACAGGTTAGAGAAAGATGAGGAAGCCCTACCAGATCTTTGTAATCTACATGATACTTTAAAGAAGGTTTAGTTTATTAATAACCATTTATATACTTCTCATTCTTGAAAGGTAAATTATGATGATTAGTGTTGAAGACCTTTATAATTCAATGTTGGGGATCTTGTTCTCATGAGTGTATTTCCCAGGTTTGGTCATTGAGAGTTATGAAATAAAGGGATGTTATCTCCTTGTTCTATATTGTAGTTTGAAATTCATAATGCATCCAGATAGAATCCTATGAGGTTTTATTGCCTCAGAGGTAGCATTCCCAACATGACATCATCCAGATTTCGTAGCATCATTATTCTCATGACATCCTATCTCGTACTCTAGATCCAATGGAGGATGATAATGATATAGATGATTTCATTGATGAATATCAAATAAATATTATTCACTAGAACATGAAGTCTCTCTATGGTCGATATGGTCCTATAGATTGGGTTATATTCTATAAAATTTTTGTAGAAGATTATACATGAAGGTAAGAGGATTTTATACATGCTTAGTGGTTGGAGTTAATCTCTATTAGTGCTTCACCAACCCTCGATGATGAATGCGTGTATGAGTTATTTTAGGTGGGGAAGACTATAAGAACATAGTTTTTGACTAAGGTATGGAATAATTATTTTTTATCTAACTCTTTATTTTGGTCCAATATTAGATTCCCAGTGAGTTTACTATGGTCTCATGGGTGTTCGAGGCACGTTCAGAGCCTAGAACCCATGTTTTGTTTTGGATAATTTGGAATGTTTCACAGTTCATGTAAATCATGTGGATATGGTTCATGTTTATATCTAACCTTGTGTATGGTCTACATTTTTTGGATGATCAACTTATCATGGCTACTACATGGTTTCTCAAACTATGTGGCCTAACCATGCGAGTACCCTTTTCTTTCTGTGTAGTGTTTGTGGAGAGTTTAGAAAAATATGATGCAAAACCGTGCATAAGATAAATTTTGAGAATTTTTTCCATTTTCCCCTTAAGGATCTAATTAACTAAACCCACCTTCTTCTATATGATTTCAGTGGAAAAATCATCATTCTCTCCAATTTTAAGCCCTCTTCAAGCCAAATATATCGATTGAGATGTATTCTCAAATTGGTTCCAATCAATATTTTTTATCATGTTGGGTGTGCATATATTTGTACTTGAGTCCTTTTTATCTGATCATTTTTTAATTTTTTTGTCAAAAATGTTTGCGATTTGTAGATCTATAAGACCTTTTTCAGATGTACTCTTATTAATGATGAATCAGTTGCCAATAATAGACATGTATAGTCTTATGAGTATTAGGTAGATTTTCTATAACACATTTATCAATTTCCATCAATTTATTAATTTTTGGGTCATTTTACTAATTTCAGCGGGTTTCATTTGTTAAAATTATATGGATTTCTTATAGTCATTTGAAATGTATTCTAAAAATCATGCCATATTTTTAATTCATTTTTGGTAGTTACATAAAAAATTCTATAAAACCTATTTAGGGTGTTATTCCATATTTTGGTTTTAGGTGTTTTTCAAAGTTTGGGCCACATTTCAAGTGTTACATAGGCTTTATTATCTAAGTGGTATGCCTTCTATTAATAAATGACTATTGAATTTTTGAATTATGAATTTATGGATGGTTTGACTATGTTGTTACATATTCAACCACCAAAGGTAACATTTTTTCTTGTTTAATAAATTCAAATGGTATATTGTAATTTATATTGTATAAATAAGACTTTTCATAATTAATGAAATTTACTAAATTGTTTCTTGTTGTAGAACCCCCTGCTACTTACAGTGGAATGTTGAAAATTGACACAAGTTATGTGATCATGACATAAATGAACTAATGAAATGGGTTCATGGCCATTGGCCAGGTCACACATAATAAAATGAATGGACTGAACAAAATGAAATTAATTAATTATTTTTTTTATTAAATTGGAAATTACTATAATAGATGAATTCTCTTTTTCCTTGCCAAACTAATGAAAAAAAATGATTGAAGCTTCTGAACTTGTTACATGGTTATAATTCACATGTAATAACTTATTAAATGAAATAGAAAAATGGATTAAAATTATATGATGACATTGATATCATTTTTGGACGGTCCTGACCTGAGTTAGCCATTAGTTTCATGAATAAATTCCATAATCTCTAAAGTATTCCATTCGGATTCGTTGATTTTGATTCTATTACGTAGCACCCACCATAGAAACAGATCCTCATCTATTAGTGGATGCCATATATGACACTATAGGAGACATTATATACAATTTCAAAATTCCTAGGATACACTCTTTGGATCAAGCATGGATTCTAAAAACATGAGGTTACATAGTAAAAACAATGTTCCTAGCCATAAATTATTTTATTTACCTTATATCAATTACATAGTATAAATTTGATCATACAATTGTGGAATTATTGAATGAATATCCTTGGATTACAATATCCCCCTTTGTTGGGCTATAGTTTTTCTGAGTCGATGACCCCTGTGGACTATGATTCCTTGGTAATTATCTTGTAAAACATTTATATTATAATAAGGGTTCCCTTGAAACAACTGGTAAAAATTACTATTATTATAAATTGGTGATTTCAGTGATGACTCTGACTCTTGTGACTTGAGTACATAAACTAAAAATTAATTAATTAATGAACTAGTTACATGGTCAAATACTAGCCATGTGGTAAAGAAAGTACATTGGTATCTCTGTTAGTATACTATATTACTTTTATAAATTGATTCATGAATAACATTAATTTTATATTACACATGAATGATATTATATAAATCATTGGTTGTAGCCTACTGAGATTTATATCACACCCTATATAGGTTGCCAATAGGTACCCAAGAAGAAACTATGTATGAAGATGTTGTTAAATGGAATCATAAGGCATTAAATACTTATTTTCATTCAATTTTACGATAGAGCTAGGAGAATATGTCCAAGATGGAGCTTGAGATTAATGAGATATATTTTGACTTCATTTTTTTAAATTTTATATATCATGATTTTACGATGCTGGTGTACATGTTTTCCCAGATTTCTAGTGACCTGTCATAAAATATCATTAGTTAATATATATTATTCCAATTATTTTAGTTACTGTTATTTTACTCTCTTTACACCATGTAAAAAAAATTACTTATATTTATTCCTCTTATTATATATGTACCTCTTCTTATATATGTACCTCTTTTATATGTTATCCCACACAATTAACTATAGTAATGAAGGTTTAATATCACCATAGACAAACCCTAGGCCCTAACATCTAGTTATATTACCCTAGAGTTATTGGGAGATGTTCTTGAGACCATATGTCTCCCTGGGATCAGGGCACCTATGATGTACCATCTGGGTCCTATACATCACATACATCTTTCTTTTTGACAAAGAGGACCGACACCCCCCATGACTAAGCACTCGTGTTTATAAAACTACTGTATAAATATATTTTAACTACTTAATATATTCATCGATCTTAAATGTGGATGTTATATTAGTTTTCATTGATATATGTAGATAACCATAAAGAAGATCAATTGATAACTAAACGTATCAATCACAAGGAAGATCAGTGTATTATTCGGGGAGCACATTAGTGTAGTCTATAATAATATGACTGTCTTTGAGGATGATTCCCTATGTTGTATCAATATTAATTTCAAGATATTATTTCTCATATGTTCATATAATCTACATTGGGGATGATTATTCTAATGGAGATTCATCTTTCTCTCAAAACATTTACATAATTGGATGGTCCTCCTTGATGTGAAGAGTGTTCTCCCTTTCCCAATAGTAAACGTTGATTTCATATGAATATATCCAATGCCTTATTAATATAGTATAAAACACCACCAATATATGTATGGCACAATTTTATTGGTGGGGGGGGGGGGGTTAATCAACAAACATTAACTTGGGTAAAATTATATACATCAGATGCAATAATTTCCCATTATATATTCTCTTAGTTAACTCAACATCTATATTTTTAGGTGGGGTTTGAATCATTCTACTAAATGTGAAATATATAAATGAATGCATAGAATCAAAATAAAATATTACATTCACTATTATTGAATTAATAAATAGGATACCTGTCAACAAAAAATTCTCATGCTCCACCACAACAGTATTGATAGCTTGCTAGCTTCACTACTATCTTAAAGGTTTTTGTTGTTGACATTCCCAAATAAACATTGGAATAGGTAAATGGTTCACATAATTCCCATGTTCCTTGAAATTGTAAAAAATAATTACTACCTATTTGTAGATCTAAACTATCTGTAATTTTTCAAAATTTGTGGTATTCATCAAATAACATCAGTAGTTATTAGATATATTCCACATTCTTCAACTTTCATTGAATCTCCTGGTTCTCTTTATCCAATTTCTAGGATGCTTCTTCCAAAAAAATTTAAATTTTGGATGGGGATTTTCTTTCTATCATGGTATTTATTTTTTGATCTTATGATATTAAATTCTAGTTTCACTTTCTACCTCCATCCCCATTAGACCATTGAGAACCATCAATCTCCATTTTGACCTTAAGGGCATGACAAAATATATCCTCATATCAGTCAATGTCAATAATCACAAAATATTTTCATAGACTCATCATTAGTTCACTAATGAATATATATTCCTTTATTTAGATTTTCCTAAAACATATGGAGTCATATCATGATGTATATGTAATGTTTTCCTTGTACTCTCTAATAGAATCGTCATCCTTTTTCATTAGTTTTAGGAACCCACATTCCATGATATGAGTTAGGTTTGAGGGAATATATTTATTTGAAAATATTTTCTTGTAAGAATTAAAATCCATATAATCAATTTTCTCCTTGGACATCATGTTTCTAATCATTGTACACAAAAATTTTCTTCAGCATAAGAATGATAGAATAACAAGACAACTATATATTCTTCTAAGAACTATATGACATAGAATATATTCTCAATGGAGTCAATTAATTTTTCATCAAGTAGGGGATCAAAATATCCACCATACATTGGAGGATATTTTCTCATATTGGATTTAAGAATAACTTTTGATATCTTAGGAGATGGTGTAAATTCAAAATGATGAAGTTTTTATTTTTTACTTGATTTAGTTGATAATGTAACGTCATGAGGTTTTGATCTCTCTTTCCCATTAGATATATAATTGCTTATTCTCAATCATCATATTTCTGAACAATCATATTGTTGGAACATATTATTCTATTTTTATCCATTAATAAATAAATAAATTACAATTAGAGGGGACTTAATAATTAGCTAATAAAAATAGAAAACATTGAACATAAATGGATAAAATTGAAAATGAAATGTATATATTAATTTTTGATTCCATATGTTTATATATAAGTTATCAATGGTTATTGAATTAACCCTAGGAATATTACTAAAGGACTCTAGTACTATTACCCAAAAATAACTAGTCTAACCTTTCATAAAAACTATAAGTTCCCTATCCTTATACAAATATTATTAAATGATTCTAAGTATAACTAGACATTAAATTCAAACCACGGATCGTAAATTCTTGTTCAATTTAATGATTAGTTACATGGAACTGGAAACATGGAACTGAAATATAAAATTCATTTATTTAATATTCGTTATGATATCCTAACACCCTTAGAGACCATAAATATTCATAGGATATCCTTGGAAATATATGAACAATGAAATGAGTTAAAAATATTTGTAATGGAATAAGAATATGAATAATGAATATCACATGGGATAGAAGGAATGATATGATGACATAAGTATTAATTTTACACGAATAAACATATATATGCATACAATATTTTTAATAGAATAATGTAACAAAAGAATTATAGAAATGTGGAATCAATATAAACATTAAAAAACACCAGTATAATATATCCTCAAAGACTATTGAATGTGTATGATCATTAGTCAAGGCAAACCACCTCGACCATTTCACATTGCGGAACATGTTTCAAGGTTAACCACCATATTAACTGAACATGGAATCTCATCATACTGATCATTGTTCAATGCATAAGAGTTATGTCTATGTTCACTGATAATAACATGTTAAATAATATTAATTCCACATGAATAATCAACCATAAACATAAGGGTTACCTATGGAATGAATTAGATATCATCATTATATCATAACGCCTACCCAAAGCATGTATCATGATGGTGCCAATGATAGAATAGATTCAAAACATACACAGACATTCATAAAGGAAAAGAGGGATTATCATGATAATTGATGAAAAATAGAAATGATAAATAATGTTTAACAAACCATAGAAATGAATTATTTTAGTGTGGTTTAAGAGAATTTTTATAAAATATTTGATGAATAAAAGGAATAATATTTTATATAAAAATGAAAATGAACCAATATATATTTTCATAAAAATATTATTAATTTTAGAATAATAAAGGATTCATATAATATATTATGTGTGGTACATGATAATGTGTCATAAATGGGAAAGTTCCCATTAATCATATTTTCTTATTATGAAGATTAGAAAACGAGAACTTTTTAAGACATGAATATCCCCATCAACAAATGAAGAAATGGAATAGGTAAATAATTTTGGATCATGAAAACATAATTGTGTAGGAGTACATTATAATAATTAAAATTTACATTGGGCTAAATGGATAAAAAGAATAAAATAAAAGAAAAATTGATGGTTCAGATGGAATTTGTTACCTTCTATCTAAAACTGTTCTTTACATGGTGTTAATGTCATGTATAATCATATTATATTGAATAAATAGGTAATTAATGAAATTTTTTCTAAATTAACGTGATTTAGTATTCTTTTATTAATTTCATTTATTTTATTTTTTACTATTTATAATATATGATTTCATCATTCAGGAGTGTTCATTTCCATTGTTTTTTTGATCGGTGCAGTTGTATACATGAATGGATAATCATGTAGAATGATAATATTTTTTCCATATTTGAAATTATATATTCGTAATGAACATAATAAATATTAAATGGTCTTATATATAATTTTGTATTGATGTGAGGGTGATTATATATATTGAATGTTCTTGATAAGTCTTATGATTATTTTTGTTTTTTTTCAATCATCACAATGTAGTTTTGTTTCATTAATTATTATTATTTATATATTTTTTAATGGACATTATATAATCAATAATAATTATATTACAATATATTTTAACCAAAATGTTTTCACAATAGTCCATGATGGTGATAATTGAAATTGAGAACTCAGCATCATTGAATGTAATAAATTACCATATCACAGATAATATATTAACATTTATATAAAAAGGGGAGGGAAAAGTAAATGATCATAAGTTATTCCATTATCAAATATAAATTATATTATATAAATGATATTTTAGTTATCATGTAACTTGAATAATGGGATTAGGGGAGGGGAGAAGAAAAAATGAGAAATTGAAAAGAAATTAAAAGGAAAAGAAAGATGTTTATACCTCTTGAATTATCTACATGAAAACCTTCTTGAGTAACATGTGATTGGTGTTTTGTTTAGAAAATATTATTTTTTACATGTTGTAGATACTTATGAATATAATTGGTTTAAAGTGGATTATTATTTTGAGGCTCTTGTGGTGTAAGTAAAATAGCTGGGGTGGGGTGGAATTTATAGAGTACATGAGGGGTGTTTTTTTATTATTTAAGTCACTTTTTCATAAATATGGAACCATAAATTGTATAGTATTGATTCATGGGACTCAATATATTAAATAGTTCATGTGAGTTGGAAAAAGGGATGATTAAATCTTTCATACATCAACACTGAATCAATAATATATATATTTACCTTATACAGTAAATTTCCATAATACACTTTTCCCAATGATTCAACTAGTAATAAAAATATATAAAATATCTTAACTATTTTTTGATGTATATAGTTGAAAATTGAGTTCATTTTTTATTAAATAATTTTCTAAATAGGAGAAATTTAATTTATAATTAAAGACATTATTTAATTGAATATTAAGGATTTTAAAAATATATCTAGTTTTATAACTTTTTAAAATATAAATTATGGTCTACTAAAATTATATCATAACCATAACAAAAAATATAATGTTATGAATCTATTTTATGAAAATAAATTTTATTTTAATTTATTTTATTAATTATAATAATTTATAAAAATATTAACTACATACAAAAATACGAGAATGTAATTTATAATTTCTAAAACATTAATTTAATTTTAAAATTAAATAAGTATAATAACATTTTAATTTATAATATAATTAAATTTTATTTATAATTTCCTAGGTGATGTTACTATTTTGTTGGCCTTATTACTATTTTTATTATCTATATCACTATTCTAATGGTCTTGTTACTACACCATTCATTTGGGTTATTTAATTTCTAAAAAACTGATCTTATTTCATATATACTTAATTTATAATGTGTGCATTGTGTTATCAATGTTATTTAATGTGATTTATAAAATATGAAATAATGATAAAAACATAAAATTTCATTGATATAATTCTTGGTCATTTCATAATCTATTAGTAAAACAAGATATTACATCGGATATAAAATATAGTGTGTCAATATATGAATCATGTTACATATATCACATGAAAAATCATTTGATATGTAATTTATTTTCATATACATATATATGAAAATATACAAATCATCATAATAAAAAACAATTAGTTAAATGTTCATAAACAATATTACTCTCATTTTTGTAGATAAGGAAAAAATAATTGATAATAATATCATCTAATAATTTTAACAACTCTCTCTACCATATCTAAATGATTCATACATCAATTTTCAATGTTTCATCATATTCACTAGAAATACATTGTAATTGGGTATTTGAATGGGTCAATTTCATGTATCTTCAGAAGAAATGAAAACAGAAAATATTATAGTATATAAAAAACATAATTAAAATAGTTGAGAAAAATAAATATCATGTTAATGCTATATGTTTAAATCAAATGGAATAGTTAAAATGAGTTATAAATATTTTATTTTATAAAACCTTTCTTTGTAAACAATATTAGTTGTATAACTCAATGAGTTTTTACCATTGTCTCATATTAGTAATTTAAAACCACCATTGTTGGTTACTATTGATATTGCTACATATAATTTACCTTGAAAAAAATTATGTCGTCCAAAGTACATTCCAACAGAAGAAAGATATTGTCCTTTTATTTTGTTAATAATCAATGCAATGGATATAGTTAATGGATTTCTTATCATTTGAATCATTTATAGGAACCTAGAATCTGAAAGATCCATTTTTTACTCTAGTTATGAATGAATATTCTATGGAATGAGTACCAGTTAGAATTGGGAAGCTAATTACATTTCCTTTGAAATATATTCCTATTAGTTGATTTTTATTATAAATTATAAAAGATTGGTCTAAATTTAATAATTACATAACTAGTACAACAACATTGTAAATATGTGCTGACATGTAAAAAAATTATATTGATTCTATTTAGAATATTTGGTCTGTATATGTTTCCTGGTGTCTTTATATCTAAAAATTCGTGATATATTGACTCAAAACATAGATAAAGAAATTATTCTCAAGGAGTGAATATTAACATGTAATCATTTAGTTTTTTGTAAACATCAGGTAATGGTGCTAAAATTTACTATTCCATTAGTTATTATAGAGCATTTTAATTCATATATAAATTGGTATGTACATTGAACAATATAATCAATTGGGTATTGAAATATAGTAATTATACAATAACTCAGAATTTGAATTTATGTCTTGCCATCTATTTGGTCACTAGGCACACAATCATAAATTTAAAGAATCTTCCTATAAAATTTTCTGATTTCAGAACAGTTAGTATAGTTCTTGGAGGAAGGTAGTTCCATGTTCACAATACGATGAAGGACATTACAATTATTTCATAAAAAAATTGAATTTAACCATACAATTAAAATATGACTTCTATATTCATAATAAAAAACTAGTAAAATCTTTTAATTTTCTCAACCAAAGAAAACACTTTTTACCGAAAAAGTAAATTATATTTGTGTAGAATATTTTCTAAAATGATGTCCCCTGAGGAAAGATGAAAAGATTCAATGTAGTTTTTAAATACAATTTATTCCACATCTCAAAGAATTATAATTCTTTTCATCAATGTTTTATATAATTCACATCCTTGATGAATGTTTCAAGTTGAGTTTTATGAATAAAAAACTAGAAAAAAATCAAGAGATTGATTTTATCCCTTTAGTAAGTATAAAATACTCTATACCACTTAAAAAAACAAAATATCAAAATATCTCCTTCCATGTGAAGTTTTGGAATTATAGATTACTATAATAATGTTTTATATGTACATTTATATCCACGTGAAAATAAAATTAATTGGGTGGGTGTGTTTGACGCATAAATATCTATTTTTGGAAGTTCTTATATTACATTGATTAATTTTCGTTACTGAATACAAAATTCATTAGTAAGGCCCTACATATTATAATTTTGTTGGAATGTAACCATTGCATTTCAAATAAATTTGGTAGATGAATATATAATATAAATATTAGTATAATTATTCAAATATATTCTATGGTATAGAATCTTGATGTCAATATCTAATGATTCAAATATTTTATGTTTACGGTATTTGAAATTAATTTTTATTATCAAAAGAGCATGATTGTAATGACCAGAACATATTTACCCATAGTCGAAAAATTATTAAATAATAATGGCATGATCACAAGATATCATTTATCGAAAGACCAATTAGTTTAGTATCTTTCGAAGTACAAGATATATACGTATGACTTACATTACATCATGAAATAAATAAAAATCACATTATGTACCTATTAAACACACTTATATCCTTCGGCATATCCCTACATGTTAATCATCATATACTTTTTCCCATCCTATAAAAAACATAAGAAAAGGGGTCAGATAAAGTGCTCAGTATGGATAAAAATATAGCAGAAACTATCATAAATAATCATAATCATTTATTTCAATGTATAAGACTAAAACACAAGACTTATTATCTTAAACATCAACATAATATGGTAAAGATAAATCTAATTATTCCATTTACATATTAATATGTATATTTTAATTTTCATATTATCACATGTAATATCAATAGATAATTTAATAATGATGGAATGCATAATGTCAGACATCACAACCATATAGTCGAGGCCTCGTGCCAAGACTACAAATAAGATTTTTATAAGGACTTCTGCCAAGAAACTAGTTTGTTTAATGAGACCTACCAATACATAGAGGAGCTATAGTGGGCTCAAAACATCTCTTACTATTTCTATTGAATTCCTCATATGTATAGTTTGAAACATAATCTACATATTCATATTAAAACTAGCATACGAAATGTCAATATATTAACCACAACCCATAAATGGTATAAAAATAGAACATCTATAGTAAAACATAAATCATTCAATAAAATATAGAATTTTATATTATAATTAATCTACCTCAATCAGGAATAATGAATAATATTTACATAGATGAAAATAATCAGTTAAACTATTCGAGAGAAATATTCCTTTTTTTCTTGAACACATATAAAAGTCTCACTATTTGTCAAGAATACATGAAAATATATTTTTGAATCAAAGTTTATAAAACAAAATTTAATCCTATAAAATAATTTTTTAATTTTAAAACATTCATGTCCATATAAATAAATATTATAAACCATTTTAATACATTTACATTAACGAGAATGATGTTGAAGAATAAATCATTAAAATGTTTAAAATGAAATTTTAGTTAGGGTTCCTAAAAAAATGAGAGACTCTTGAATACTAATACTTTAGGTAATCAAAACCTTATAATATCATGAGAATAAAGGTATTCATCATATACTATGATAAATTATTGTATATAAACCACATAAATGTTAATTGGTGTATAAAAACAAAAAAGTCGCAATAGAATGTAAATTGAGAAGAAATACTTTATAAACAACAAATCCATAGGTTAGGGATAAATCAACGACATAATTATGTGTGGAAAAAATTATTATTGGATATTATATGTAAATCAATCAGATTACATTAACACATATTCTTTTAAGAAATCCCCAATGACTTGGATGTTTAACTGATGAATGGAAATTGAGTTAGGATTACTCTAATGATGTTCATATCAATGACTTGAGAATTTTTCAATGGTCTGATTATATGTTTCAAATGTATATCAACACAAAGGGGAGTGTAAATTACTACATTATTAAATAAATTGTGATTTCACACATAATATTGGAGTAAAATAATCAATGAAATTTGTGTAAAACCCATTGCATGTAAATTGAAATTTGAAATTCCAATAACAATTTGGTAACACGTGAAACATACATCCCATGAAAGAAGTATCATAAGATGATGTTTTAATTACCCCTAAATTAAATTATTTCACCAAAATAATACAATCATGGGCATTACATACACAATATAAAATTAAATAGCGGCAAATATAGCATGGATGTCTCTAAAAAAATTGAGATGAAAACCCTTACGTTGAACTTTTTAATAGTATAGGGTCAGTTAAACATTTGTATAATGGTGAAATGATTGTTATTAAATTATACAAGAACCATATACAAAAATATGATATCAGATATTATTTTATAATATTACTTTGTTAATGATATTTCAATAGTATCATTGTTTCAAGTGTTGACTAATTCATTTTCATTTTTTTTTTGTTATGTAAGACATGTTTTTTATAGAGATGATGTATTGGAATCATATATAGAATGATATTATGTTCATAAAAATAATTTTTAATGATCAAATGAAAATTATTCTTGAATTGTTACGATAGAAAAAAAAATCGCATCGCGTCGTGGAAATAGTAAGCAGTGGATATGCACGTGCGACAATATCATTATATTTGTTGTGAAATTGTATATAATTGGATAGTATATTCTATATAAATAGACAATAACATGTTATATTAGTTATTACATCTGTTATAATCATTATTATACCCATCGAAATAATTACGTGCTCAATAACAAACCACACCTCGACATGGAGACAGTAAGCCGTACGCACACACCTATGGTGACATTATCATTTTTAAGAAGGATAGAATAATGAATATGGTGGTACAATATTTATAATAACATAACATAATGTAGAAGGTACTAGATTTATTGTTTTGGTATGGAAATAAAAAATAAAAAGGTAGGGGAGGAAGAAAATAACATTGAAAGAGCTGATGAAATTTTTACATCTTATTCGGGTGCATCCTTTTGATTTGATAAATATGGATCATTAGGTTCGATTTCTGATCAAAGTATGGACTATAGGTTAATTTGAGGGTAGTTTTGATGATATTTGAGTAGATATTTCCCAATACTAATGGATTTGTATGTGTCGTCTTGAGAGAAGTGGAAGTGCCCTTTAATAAGAGAGGTCTGGGTCACTTTAGGAAAATATTGAAATATTATTTTATTATAAAATCATTTTCGGTTTATAATGTATCCAAATGGAATGTCATAGAGAATAAGGTTGGTATGGGTCTAATTACTTTTAACCAATTGGTTTTAGACAATGTTACATCACCGTATTATCCTTATCTTTTATATTTAATTCTTAGATAAATAGATTAACTTTTATCATGTCTTCTTGTATTTTAATATTACATGGATGATAAACATGCTATAAAATACCAAGAGAGCCTCAAGTGGTTAATTAATGACATATATATGACTATATAAGTCCCTTTGATGACCATTATATTTTATGGATTATTATATCATTTAATATTATAGTAATTTTTTTAAATACTCATTTATGTAAATTTTCACCCTATTGTGTATTTGGTTTTTGGGAATTCCAATAAATTTGATTACATTAATAGAATATATTAAATAAAACCTAACATGTCATATTAATCTATAAATTTCATTTAATTCATCAAAAGTCTCAATTTAAATTTATTTTTATATTTATAATATCAATTATTTTAATAATTCCATGATAAGGTAATTACTACATCATCATTGTGTCTTAAAAAAATTAATTATTTAATGTCTAAAAATTATAAATAAAATAACATGATAACAGAAATCCTTTTAAATTTATAATTAATTTTATTAGTCGAATTTATCTTCTGTATAACCCTATATTAAAAATGGTTTAGTAATTAATCATTAAATTTAACACTTTTAGCTTTCTATAAATATAATAATAATAAATATCCAAATATAATCCAGGTGAATCAAAGAGGATCATATTTTATTTCTATGGTTTATTTGGAAACAAATAATAATATCCAATAGAATTATGACATTTGTTAGGGTAATTATAATACCATTTGTACCTATAATTACCGTATTTACCTTTAACCATGGTAAATAAAAATCAAAAGTTATTATTCACAACAAACTATTTTAATCCTATTTAACAACATAATAATTACTTATGACTATAGTTTCTGTCAAATATTTGAAATTCAATTCACCGAAGTGGTAAAATGACATTTTATGAAAATTTATATATGTTCCTAGAATGAGAGTAAAAGATGGTAAAATGTTCACTAAAATTTTATATATCTAATATTATTTTAAAACGACATCAATTCATTACATTAGAATAATATAGTCATTATATATATATTTTTAATTTTAAATAAATTTAAATTAAAAATATTAATTTAATTAAAAATTTGTCTTTAAAAAATAACGCATTGTATTTCACTTTTAATAAAAAAATTGAATGTTTTTTAAAAAATACCAAATATTCACCCAAAGATAATTTTTATATTCTAAATTAAAAAATTATGTATATTTTACAAAATTAAAAAAAATTATGTTTTCTAAATTAATTTTAAAAAAATTTCCCTTCGTCAAAACCAGATAGCTAGTTTTTGAAAAGCAAAAAACATTTAAAAGATTACGTGTGTATATTTATAATTTAAATGTAAAATTACATATAATTACTCACATTAGATTAAATGAAAAAAACAAAATCTAATTATACTTATAAATCATTAAAATGTTTAATTTAACACTATAAATTATTTTGAATTAAAAGATGTTTTCAATTAAAATTTTGTTATTTTTCACTTATAATTAAAATATAAACGTTATAAAAAAATCACTAAAAATTTTCCGAGAATATTTTATTATGACCCTCTTCTATAAAATATCTTTATATTTTCATATTGAATATATAAAATTTCCACATATTGGATTTAAAAAGGGATCACCATTAAAAGGTTGTATAATTTTATTTTTAAAAAATAATTTTTAATCTAAATAATTTAATTTGTTCTTATATTATGTCTAAGAAATAGAAAATATTGATTTCAATATCATATGGTGTATATAAAAATACAAATGTATTATATACTATTCATAACCTTTTTTGAGCGGCTAGTTTAGTATGTCGTGGTGTGCTTGAACTCATTGTTGCATATAGCGCAAGCTATTTAATTACATTAAATAAAATAACATACAATTAAATATTAGGGTTTTGAATGCTTCCCCCTTTTGAAAATTTCATCCAAAAAATTATAAAATTATGGTTGGGAACATTATTTAATGTCTTACATCATTAAAAGAGTCAATAAAACTGACACTTTAGATGAAAGAATGAGATGTACAAATGTCTCCCAAGGTAACCACCACCAAATTATATTTTTATTAATAAGTAACTTTTAATGAAGAAAGTGATAATCCAAAAGTGTTAATATAGGATGGAAAACAATATTATACATCCCTAACCCATTGAAAATTTACTTAAGTCTATTCAGAACAGTTACCCAAAATAATTTCGAGGAGAGAGTTGTTACTTCATTTCCTGGGTCGTCCTTTTTAATCTTTTCAAATTTATTCACAAATTTTTCCTAGGTGTGAATGTGCTCTTATATGGTAGTATTCCGTTCATTAAAACCTTTTATAAGTATAAGATCTTGTTTGGTGATCCATGCACCCTGCAAACAATTTATTCCAAATCGAATCATATTTTCCATCATCATGTCCACGTCCTATCATGTGGCATTGATGTTGAACACATACTACACCATTATAGACTCCGAATAAATATGTAAATCCATAGTATTTCTATTAGACGCATCCTCTTCACATGTCTCTGTCTTTTGGACATTCAAAACACCATTCCATGTTCTTGCCTTAGTAGGCATAGTCACTGCATTCTTAAAATATGCTACTATAGTGGTATCATGTAGGAGTTAATTCCCAGCAAACAGAAAATCTGTTTCCTTTACATCATTTTTCTTTCTCAATTTCATTTGATAACTCAACATATTTACTCTGTTCAATTAATGAATTGTTTTCCATTATTTCATTCATTCTACACTTCAATACAGATTGGGTCTCCATGGGATTTGGATGGTGGGAGTAATCCTTCCTCCCTTTGGTAGACTTATTCCCTACCAGACTTCAACCTCTTGAGTCACGTGAACTCTTCATACTCTTATATAATCAAGTGATATAATCTTCTCAACTATGATCATTTTCCATACTGTCTAAAGAAACCAGACTGCAATCCTCACCCTCCTTTTGATCCTCATCCTGATTGTGATCATATAAATCTAGAGGAACTTCCTCATGCACTAAGATAGTAAATCGGTTTCCATGATTTAATAGAGGCATTGTTATTCCATGGATGGGGCCATACAAAGCCTCCACCTATTCCTTGGATCCTTGCAATATATTCCCACTAACCTAAACACTAAAAGGTACCTTCTTGTTTGACATCTGACATGCTTCTCCAGAGTTTTGAACACTCCCACAGTTCACAACCCCAACATAAGATAAATAATTCATATAATATGGAATAGGATCTGGTACCACATCCACTCTTGTACCTTTCCCTGGTGATGGAGACTCATGAACTAGATTAGCGATATAAAAATTGTTTCTCAAGTGATTGAAGACATCTGAGACTTTCCGATTAATATTTCTAGGCCTCACCACTGCCAGAGGAGGAAATTCCCCATCTTGCTTGTCCACATAGATAGTAGTGGCCTCCACATATCCATTCAACCTCTAATCAGGATCCCCAAGATCCACTTGATTCCCTCCGTGACTACAAGAAGACCAGTGACCCATGAACATGCATGACAAACATGAATCTGTCTAGAATTCCAAAACAACCACCTATTTACAAAAAAAAATACCTCCCCTACATTGATCCAAATCCATTCCACTGGTGGCCTAGAGACATCCACCTCAATGGAAATGCTGTGAGATATCAGGTGGCATAATGAACTTGTTCTCCAAATGACGAGAATTCAAGATGACTTGGTCACACCAGAGGTTCTAGAATCAAATTATATTCATTCACAGAATCCAAAAAGGATGATATATATATTTCCCTCGTCATTAGATATTAACCAAAACTAAATGGTTAGTAAAAGAACAGATTCTCCTTGAAATGGATAATCCTTTATAGAAACAAATAATAATAATAGAAATTTACAAAACTAAATAAACAATATCAAAAGTTCAATAAAGACCATTCAATAAACATTTTTCTTGAAATATTTCTATATTGTTCAAACTAATATAGAAAATCAAATCTCAAAATAATTTATTCACGTAGTCTTTAATAGTAAATCACAACATTTATCTCTAAATAACATCAAATACTCCAAAAGTATCATACAAGAGTGTAATTACCCAAATCACATATTCACTATGATAGATTAATAATTTCAATTAATAACATCATTTTTTATAAAAAACATAGATTCTTCCAAAGTAAAAAAATCTACCATTACTTATATAATGAAATCCCATGGTATTCTTTTTTCCATAGGCGTATAGTGTTTCTAATAGAGCTAATGTCATCCAAAATATCAATAATCACATAAATACCAAATTTTTTTCCTATAATAAGGATATATATTTGATATAAAATAATCTTCCAAATTAAATTATTATTGTTCAATTAAATCCTTTAACTAAATAAAATTAGTCACATTCACCATCAACTTCACGTTGTCCAGTGTTAGGCGATAAATCCAAGCCGCACATTGGTTATTGGTCAATTCTCTCAACTTTATTAGATGTGAACGGGATTCACTTGATCTGTGTGTTGTCCATTTTCATGAACTATATTTTATGACATTCCCTAAATGAGATAAATTCCTGAAAATAACATAATTTAACCACAAATTTTATCTCATACCTCACATTTTCATCACAAAAATTAATAACCTACAATTACCTCAAATTATAGGATCATATAAACCCAAATTGGGTTTTATAACTATATCCATAAAAAAAAGATAATTATTCTCCAAATAGAATTTTCACATAACAATATTTAGGGTTACGCATACAAGAAAAATGTATTTTAGAGTAATCCAATAAATAAATAAAAATAATACTTTTAAACATTTCTTCATCCATTTATTTTCACATAGGTTATTCCATGACCTAGTGGATATCCTATAGAATAGGGAATTGACACTGGTAATGCCCAGGTCCCCTATATTTATGGAAAATGACATAAATAGATTATTAGAATATTTTTTTCTTCTATAATACTCTTTATTTTACCCTAGAAATTATTTACATTATATCCTTCTTTCCCACACATAAATCATTTCTTTTTTCTAATAAGACACATTCATAGGTGTCTCCGTCCACATTTTTAACATTATGGAAATTGAGATTTCTTTTCTCCACGGTCTCCACTGCAGGATCTCTTATCATTCCCCACATTTCTTTCTTTATCGTGTCTGGGAGTTTGTTATTGACTATATTGTTGATCATATTTTTTAGAAACTGGCCTCAGGATAAACACGATATCTTTTACTCCTGTCAACATTCCATTTGGTTTCTCATTTCCACCATCACACCCAACTTTTACATCATGTTCAATTTTACTATAACTTCCTTAGAATCAAACCATTAACTAAAACCCTATAACCTATTGTGAGTAACAATAGTAATAAAATAATTTATATAATATAATGACACCTTATTTTCAAAAAAAACACATGAGGATTAACCAAGTTTATTTATTCTCATCTTACATAAAAATAATTCTAATCAGTTTGTAATATAAATTTTAATTATCCTAAAATTATCCACTGGGAGTGTAATAATAAAGAGTGCAGTAAGACCAATTTTTGTGCACCATTTCCTGTTCGAGTCTAGCTCGAAGCATTGTTTTCAGGTTCTACCCCAAGGTAAATATGTGCCAGATCCACCTCTACCTGCTCGTATCCAGATAGGGATTTATTTCTTGAAAAACCTATATAATATTTACATTAATTTTTTTTGGATATTATTCTATACTTATCCTCAATGTCTATTTTAGGGTAGTGTATTCAAATCATAGTTTTTCTAAATATTTATTTCAAAATTTGTACTAAATTTCATCTAATACCAAATGTAACTACCAAACCCTAGTTACCTAGAGTTATCCCAATATTACATAACATAGGTATGTTCACAATAGATCAAGTCATGAAATACCAGTTAGTTTAGTATCCTCAATTATGCTAGATACATACATAAGATTCAAATTACATCATGAAATAACGAAAAAAATTGTTTCCCCTTTGAACACACTCATATTGCTTGGATTATCCCGGTAGGTTAATCATAATATACTTCTTCACATCCTTGGAAAAATAAAACACAGAAATGGTGATGTCATATGCTCAGTAGGGATAACAATATAGAGGAAACTATAATAAATAATAATAAACATTTAAGGAAATGTATATGACTAAAACCATAGCCCTTTAAACTTAAACATCAACATAATATGGAAATGATAAATAAAATAATTCCATTTATATATTCACATGGATATTCTACTAGTCTAATAATCACATGTAATATAAATATATGATTTCATAATGATGAAATACATAATTCCAGACATCATAACCACATTGTCAAGGCCTCATTCCTACAATAAATATAAGATTTGGTTAAGACCTTATTCCAAGACACTAGTTTGTCTCTTGAGACCTACAGATGCATCGAGGAGCTATAGTGGGATCCAAACATCACATACAATGTCCAATGAATTCCTAACATTAAAAGTTAGAAACCTAATCTAAACATTCTTATTAAAACTAGCATACAAAATGTCAATATTTTGACCATAAACCATGAATTGTATAAAAATATCACATTCACAGTCAAACCTAACACATTAAATACAATATGGAAGATTTTTTTATAATAAATCAACAACAATAAATAATAATAAAGGATATTGACATAGATGAAAATAATCAGTAAAACTATTTGAGATAAATATCTCTTTTTTTATAAAAACATTAAAAAATATCACTATTTATCAAGAATACATTTAAAGAAGATTTTTGAATCAAAGTGTACCATCCCACTTTGAAAATTATAAAATAATTTTTAAATTTAAATCAATTATCACCATATAAATAAATCCTTGAAACCATTTTTAATATATGGACATTAATGGGACTGATTTATAAGAATCAATATTTAAAACATTTAAAATGACATTTTAGTTAGAGTTCCTAACCAACTGAAAGAATCTTGAATAAAATTAAATTAGGTCAAAAAACCTTAGTATATCATTAGAATAAATGGATTAATGATATACCATGTCAAAGTACAGTATTTACATCATATAAATGGAATTGGTGTATAACAGTAAATAATTCTAAATGGAATGTAAATTGAGATGAAAGACATTAAAAACAATGTACCTTTAGGTTAAGGATGAATAAATGACATAATTATGGGTGAAAAATATTTTGACTGGATATTCAGTGTAAGTATATTTCTATACATTCACAATATTCTTGGAAAAACTACACAAACGACTTGGATGTTTAACTCAATAGATGGAAATTGAGTTAAGATTACTATTAACTTATTCATATCGATGAATTGTGAATTTATAAATGGAGTTATTATTTGTTTAAAAAGTATATCCAAACAAAGTTTAGTGTAAAGTACAACATTATTAAATAAATAGTGATTTCACTAATAATCTTTGATTAAAATAATCAATGAAGTTTGTGTAAAACACATTGAGTGGAGATTGATATTATAAATTCCATTACCAATTTTGTTTCGTACAAAACATACACCCCATGAAAAAAGGATCATCCAATGAAATTTTAAATTCCCAAAAAATAATGTATATTACACAAATAATACAATCATGGGCAGCACACACACAACACAAAATGAAATACTATAAAATATAGCACGAATCTCACGATAATAAAAAGTGAGATGAAACCCCTTAACTTGTACCTTTAATTAGTTGAGTTTCGGTTAAAATAATGTATAATGTTGAAATAATTGTTATTAAATTATAAAAGTACCAAATACAGAATTATGATATAACATATGATCTTCTAATATTTCTTTGTTAATGATATTTCATAAGATTCATTGTTTCGGGGGTTGACTGATTTGTTTCCTTTTATATGTTTTGTTTTTTAAGTAATGTTTTTTTGGAGAGAATTTATTTGATTATTATTCAGAATGATATTATGTTCATAAAAATTATGATTATTCATCATATTAAAATTATTCTTCAATTGTTACGATGGGAAACAAAATCTCATCATGTCGTGGAGATGGTAAGCCGTATGTAAGCACGTGTGACAATATAATTATATTAGTGGTGAAATAATTTTTAATTGGATAGAATATTTTATATAAATAATCATTAAAATTTAATATTTATTATTAGATCCATTAAAATCGTAATTATATCAATCCAAATAATGATGTGTTAAATAACAATCTACACCACGACATGTAGATGGTACGCCATACATACGTAGGTATGGTGACATTATCATTCATAGGCTAGATATAATATTGAATATGGATGTACCATATTTATAATAATGTCATAGTACGTATAAGGTACTAGATTTTTTTATGGAAACAACAGTGAAATAGGAATTGGAAGAAGTAAAGAACATTGAAAGAGGATATGAAATTATTACCTCTTCTTCAGGTGCTTCCTATTGTTTTGAACCAAAGGGATTCATAGGTTGCTTATTTAATCAATGTAATACCTCTAGGTTCATGTGAGGTCAGTTAGGAGGATATTTCAGCTAGATTTGGCTAAGCCAAATGGCTTTTTAGGGGTGATTTTGAGATAAGGGTTGTACCATATTATATGAGAGGTGAGGGTCACTTTAGTTTAAGCTTGAAATATTATTCTATTATTAAATAATTTTTTATTTATAATGCCTCATAATGGATATATTTAAAGGATATGGTTGGTATGGGTCAAAATAATCTCAACCAAAAGGATTTGGACAATTTTAGAGAACTATATTAATCATAACATTCACATTTAATTCAATGTTAAATAGTTTAACTTTTACCAGGTCTTCTTGTATTTTTATATTACATTGTTACTAAAAATACTAAAAAATCCCAAGTAAACCACAAGTGTTTAATTAATTACATATCTATCATTATATAAGCCCTTTTTTGATCTTTATATTTTTATGAATATTATATCATTTAATAATACAGTATTTGTTTTAAATACTCACTTTGGTCAATTTTTACCATATTGTGTATTTGTGTTTGTGAAAGTAAATAAATTATATTACTTCAAAAAAATAAACTAAATCAACTATTACATGTCATATTAGCCGAAACAATTAGTGTAATTCATCATAAGTCTCAATTTACATATATTTTTCTCTTTATAATATCAATTATTTTAATCATTCATTAATAAAGTAATTACTGCATCATCATTGTGTAATAAATAAATTGTATTATTTAATGTTTAAAAATTATAAATAAAATACCATGATGTAGTAAATATTTTTATCATTCTAATAAATATTTATAGTCAATTTTATCTTATGTATTTCCCCATATTATAAATGGTTTAGTTATTAAACATTGAATTTAACACATTTAACTCTTCTTTAAATAAAATAATTTTAAAAATCCTAATCTAATCCAAGTTGATCATATTTTTTTCCTAATGTTGGTTTTTGTCTAAAAACACATATCCAATAGAATCATCACATGTCTTAGGTTAATTATAATATAATTTTTACATGTATTTACCCTAATTACTTTTCACTATGGTAAATAAAATTAAAATTTTACTATTCACCAAAAATTATTTTCAAACTTTTGAACAACCTTTTACATACTGATGTCAATTGTGTATCTCAGATTTTTGAAATTAAATTCACAGATGTGGAAAAATTAATTTTTATGAAAATTTCCATATGTGCCATGAAAAGATGAGTAAAAGACTATAAAATTCTCAATAAAATTATATATATATATCTATATTGTTATTATAAAATAAATTCATTGACTTACATTAAACTAATATAATAATTATGTATCTAATTTTACTATAATATAAATTTAAATTGAAACATATTATTTTAATAAAATGTCAGCTATAAACAATAACAATGTGTTTTTCACTCTCAATCAAAAATTGAATGTTTTCAGAAAACTATCAAAATTTTAACCAAAGATAATTTTTATAATGAAAATTAAAAGATTATGTCTATTTTACAAAATTAAATACAAATATTTTTTATTAATTAAATTTAAAAAAATATTCTCGGGGTCAAAACTAGAAATATGGTTTTTGAGATGTAAGAACAATCAAAAGATTGATGTGTGTTTATATACAATTAATTTTTAAAATTATATCTAATGACCAAAATTGGATTAAATGTAAAAATATAATCACATTTTACATTAAAACCATTTAAATTTATAATTTAACACTATAAATTATTTTGATTAAATAATTAGTATTCAATTAATATTTTTTATTTTTCACTATTCATCATAATATGAATGTTACCATAAAGCACCGAAAATTTGTCAAAACTAAATTTTTATTTTATTATTATAATGAAGATGTTTATTTTGTCAAATTAAATATATAAATGTGACAAATATTAGATTTAAAAAGGTTTCCCCATTAAAAGAAGGTGAAATATCATTTTTGGAAAAATGTATATTTTATTTGAAAAATTTAATTTGTTCTTATATAATTTATAAAAAACAAGTAATATTGTTTTTAAAAGTATATGGAGTTTAAAAAATTCAAAATTAAGTTAAAAATATTCTTGAATTTTTTTTGAATGACTAGTTTGGTAAGTCGTGGTGTGCTCAATCTCGGTGTTGTGTGTAGCGCATACTATTTAATTAATTTAATTATAATAACATACATGGAAAACATGAGGTGTTACAATGATTGATGTCAATAAATGACCCAATACATGGCTTGTGCTACAAATTCCACAATCCCACCTCTATAAACATGGTGTTGGTGATCAATGATAAAGGAATGAAAAACATTGTGAGGCCTCTAACTAATTTCTTGTACATGAAAACATAACCATATAGATATAAGAGTGTAGAAGAAGAAAATATAAATATGGAAAAAATGGGAAAACCCATGTATGTAAAAAAACTCTAAAGTTCATGACTATAGTAGCATAAACTTAAATATAATGGGGGAAAGTACACACCCTACAAAAACGATTTCCCAGACTAAAAACTCTAAAAAATAAACCAATGAGTGTAACATCCCAGGTTAATAAAGATTATGTAAATTTCATATTTATTAGTTTTTGTGAATAAAATATTAATATTACTTTAATGGGAATTCTATGTTCAATAAAGTACCCAATACACAACAATAAGTTTCTTTGAAATCTTACGTTGCACACTAATAATATAATAATATTATTTTAAATGGTAGTTAACTCCTAACCATTATAATGGAAGGAATGAAAAGAACTAACTACCAAATGATTATATATTCTTACCAAATATTTTTTCATTTTCCCAAATAAATGTTAGAGGCTTAAAATGAAAATAAATCCAATTTTAAGCATAAATCTTCTAATAATCTCTAAAAGGTTGATTAAACACCTTTTGATGGAAAAAACTTATTAAATCCACTTTTTGACAATTTTATATGTTATATTTAACAAAATAAAATCCTTCTTTAGAATCAATACATCGAAATTTACATTTTTTAATTTTTTGTTATTTTTCTGATAAAGTTCATTTTTTAAATGAATAGTGAAAATGATGTATTTTTATTCAAAACCACTTTTTAATGTAATTTATTTATATGTTTAAATTATATATTTAATAAGGTTTAAAGTATTTTAAAAATATATTTTTACCATTTATTCCAATGTTGGTTATTGGAATTAATTTCACTTTGAAATTGCACATAAACAAGTGTCACTCTTTTGATAAATATTGTTTCTTAAAAACACGTTATTTGTTTTTACAGTAAGAATTTATTATAAAAATAACTAATGAAAACTTTGTGTTTTTAATTTGGTAAAATGGACATAATTTTTTTACTTTGGAATATCAAATATAGCTCTGGGTGAATGTTTGGTATTTTTTCTGAAAAACACAAATTTTTTATGAATAGTGAAACCACTAAGTGGTAGGTGAAAAAAACTGATTTTTCGTTTAAATGAAATTTTACCACCTCTGTGTTTATAATTTAAAAAATCCAACATACATGGTCTTCATTAGGATTCAAAATGTGGTTCAATGAGATTAATATAATTTTTTGGTGAATTGTAACTTTTAAGTTTTATTAATCGCGATTAAAGGTAATTACTGTAATTTAAGGTAAATACAATGATATAATAATATGGAATTACCTTTAAAAATGTACTACACTTATTTTATAGGTCATGGATGACCAATAAAATTCCTGGGTCAACTTGGGGACCCCATCGATCCACTTCGGTAAAAAATGACATTAATAACTTTTTATTTAAAGTAAAAAATAAAAGTGTCACAAACATGTATTATTTTACTAAACTAATTTTTACATGCGGTTATACAAGTCACATATTTGACTATAAATATTCATTAAAAATATAAAAATATTTCATACATAATTATATTTTTTTTACTATTTTTTGACATTAAATAAATAAATTTATTTATGACACCATGATGATGTAGTGATTACCTCATTAATGAATGATTTAAAAAAACAAGAAGATATGGTAAAATGTAAGAATTAAAATTTTCAAAAACCAATTGTATTGGTAGATTTATAACCCTTGTCACCTTATCCTCAAAAAATATAATTTTTGGAACTTTAATATACTAAAATTATTTTATAATAAAGTAACTTTTCCGGACATTCCAAGAGTGCCCCTCCTCCCTATAATAAAAGGTCCCCACATCTACATCCATACTCACACCTCTCAAGCCTTTGGCTCAACCAAACTCTTCTCATTTTATCTTTCCACATCCGTATAGTCTTCATAGAAGCCTTACCATAGGAAGAAATCTCATCATGAAACCCTTTTGGTTCAAACCAAAGGGAGTTACCCGATCTAAAGTTAAGGTCCTCTCTTATGTTCTTTTGTTTTATTTTGCTTCTCCAATCCCCTAAACTCTTTTTATTCCATTATTTTTTAACAAAACCAGTATCTTCAATATAAAAGGAAATTTTGTTATAAGTATTCATGCTACACTTTCACACACCTCTGTCGAATGGTTAAAAAACATACTGTTTCCGTGGATGGTGAATTACTACCTCACAAAACGATGATTGTTCTATATTCTCCTACCACATATCATGGTGTCCATTATGATGGAAATATATTTAAATATTATATATATTATATTTTTTTTCGTCTATATTCTTCTGTATTTTACATTTAAAATATACCTTTATGCTTTGCATGTTGTGCAAATGCGATAATTTCATTTGAGGAAGTGTGGACTACCGCCCCCTCATGTGATATGACTCATTCATGAAATACATGGAATGTACAAAGAATTAAATTAATGAACATATTTTACCTATATAACATATATATTATACTGGAATTATAATATATATATATCTCTCTCATTTAGTTTTAATTCCATTAATGTGACAAAAAAATGAAAGTAGCGTTCATGCGTACGTACGGCCCACCGTCTCTATGATTGGTGCATTTAATTTTCTTATCCCCTAATGTTATGGAATAGCATAAAATTAATATGTAATATATATATATATATTATATTTAAATAATTAATACTATTCTGGAGGTGGGGTAATTATAACTACATGGGAAATTCTATTCAAACAAGTTCATTTTTTCCTCATGTAACGAACATCGACAAAAACGTCTGATATGAACTCAAATTATTAACTAATTATTATAACACTATAATTTGTGAGATGAATTGAATAAAAACATTAAAATATTCCCTTAATAAATTATTAATTTACCGATGTTTATTATTCAGGAGTACAAAGTAATGACCAAGACAAGTCCGATTTGAGGTAAGAGATCCTACCTCTCTCTTTCTTTTTAAGTACTCTCTTTTATTTCATTTCTTTAAAGATCATCTCTATTATGTTTTGGGGTGTTCTTTTATTTTACTAATTCTTTAATTTTAATGTTCATATTTTGAGACACAATATTTGATCTCATAAATCCATTTTTTGATGGTTTATGTGGCACCGTTAGGTTGCCGAGTTTTCGTAAGGGATTTTTCATCCCACTTTTTTTCCCGTGGGTTTATGCTACATTTTCCAACATTTCATTTGAGTGGTGTATGTACTTAGCATTATTATACTCTTTGTATGATATAATTTCATTTATGAATATTAATATCAATTTTGTATATTCCTTCTTTCATGGGGTGTATGTTTCGAATGATACCCAAGTTTGTAAGGGAACCTTTCACCCTCCTCTTTTTAAAAGACTTATTTTTTTAGGTCTATTAATTTAAATATTATTATGTTGGGATATGTTCTTCTATATTATTATTGATTTAGAGTTTATTACCAAGTGATGAGATACCCATTTTGTCTCATCAACTCGTTTTCTGAATTTTAAAGTGACGTCGTTGGGCTGTCGAATTTTTACAAACGAACTTCTTAACACAATTTTGATTTCTTTGGGTTCAACTTTTAGTTATTGAATATGTCATCCTTTGAATCTGTTTGAATGACCTATGGTTGTTTTACACTTAATATCCACTAATATTGGGTGTATTTATAATTTTCACACAAATTTTTTAGATTGATTTATCCTTAATTTAAGGATACCTTCATTATAATGGATTTCATCTTGTTTTACATTTCTATTAAGACTTCACCATTGTTATGAACCAATTAACTTTTATATGACGTATAAACTATCCTTTGGAATATTATATCATGAATCACATTATTCTAATGATATTATAAAGTTCTGATTAAATGTCATTCCTCAATTATTTGTATTCAAGTGTCTCTCATTTTGTTAAAAACTCTTTAACTAAAATATTGTTTTAACTTTTTTAATTATTTATTCTTATAAATATTTATAATTAATATCAATGTTCTGAAAATGGGTTTTAAGGATTTATTTATATGGATATTAATGGTTTAAAATGTTAAAAGCTTCAATGTGGAATGAGACTTCGTCTCAATCTCCATTCATTGAGGAATATTTTGTTTTATACACATCTTTATTTTATATGGTGTATAAACCCCATTTACTTTTAATTTTATTCAATAGGAAACTTTTTATAAAAAGCATTTTACTAAACAAAAAAGGGAATGTTTTTATGTATGTGGTGACAACGAATTCTCCGTAACGGTGACCATTATTTGACATTTGACTTCCTCTACAATCCATACATTTTTTTAATGAAAATTAAATACCATGTTTTAAATTTAATTTATTTTGGTATTGGAAATGTTTTTGATAATTTTTTGATTATGTCAATGTGTTTTAATGTCATGTGATTGAAATGTGGAAATGTTATGTTTCCTTTTTGCATGTTTTATGTGATACGATTATGTTATGGTTCTTGAGTATTTTTTATGAAGATAGGTGATTCCATGATAAATTATGGGTGGGTGAGCTCGTGATAGCTCTCCAATGCATTGGGTAACACAAAGGAGTTAAATGCTATGGTTTCTCCGAAGAGATTTCGAGAATGTACTTTGATGGGTATTCCAAATGTAACCAAGAGGGTTACTCCCTACATAAGAATGTAACAAATGAATCAAGTTACCTTTATGTCTTATGATTTCTATGAGTTATTCATAAATCTTATGATATCATTAGGTATTTTATAGTGCTTATGTTTTATGTTTAAAGAGTGTTTTCATTGATTCTTATGTATACATGGACTAATGTTTCCTTTCTGTATTTTTATACCCCTTACTGAGCTTTTTGTGCTCATCCCATGTTTCTGAAACGTTTTCGACATGAATGAAAGTGGAATACGGTCAGGGATGGGATTAAGGAAATGTCATGATGTCTAAAAAATGGAACTAGACATGACTCTTTTGTTAAAGTGTTTATATTTAGTGAAAAAAATGCAAACTAAGTAGATGTGTCTACCTTGTAATCTTTGAGATGTAATAGTTATGTCCTAATTCTCTAAAACTCTAAACCTAAAAAGATACTCAATGTTATTTATTGATTTAATTCAAGATTATGTAATTTTTTAAGGCTAGGTCCTTATAGATAGTATCAGAGGTCGGTTTAGATAACTTTATAGGATAGGGCATTATTTAAGCAAAAGTGACATTACCATAATGGTTAGGATTTCAGAAAGACTCATAGTTTTAGATAAAGTGAATGCGTTTATGATAAAATGAATAATTATATCATAGTATTATATGATTATTATAATAATATACTCGCACTTACGTCTTTGGTTTTAGTAAATGGCTGGATCTAGCAGGAACCAAAGTGACAGTGTATGTGAAGAAAACTATGATGGTTTTCTGAAAGAACAAGTGAATGATATGGGAGATGCAATAAGAACTCTTGTGGTTTTTTTCAACCAAATATCAGGAGTCATGATTAACCACTTGAACATTGGTGAGTTCTCTAATGCATCATGTATGAGATAACCAACTCGATGCGGAAGTTCAGATAATAATTATAAAGGTAACCATTAGGGTTTATATGATCCTTACTTTTGAGGTATCTATGGGTTACTATATTTTATGATGGAAAATGAAAGGGGTGAGATAAACTTGAGGATAAATAATTTTATCTCTTTTTGGGGAATGTTTTAAAATTATATAGTTTTGGAAAAATGAAAACACACAGACCGTGTGACAACCCGTCGCGTCGTCAAACCTATGGGAATCGAACCCAAAACCAAAGTAGGACTGATATTTATCACCTACCACTGGACTACATGAAGTCCCTGTTATGTATGAAAAATTATTTTTCGTTAGAAGATCATATAAATCAGGAATAAGTTGATTTTTGGGTTATTTATGGAATTAGCCTATCATGGTGGATGTGTGATTAGGTTAGTTACATTTCAGAATGAGACTTTAAGAGTAACTTTTGTTATTTGGAGATAAATATTAATATTTACCTTGGAAGACTATGTGATTAAATCCTTAAACGAATTGGGTTTCAATCTTATTTTGGTTTACATTGAATAATTTTATGGACAATTGTTTATTAAATGGTCTTTTTTGATCTTTGGGTTTTGTTGGACAAATTTTGGAGATTAAGAATAGATTTTTTTTTTATAATGGATTATCCTTTTTGGGTATTATCTGATCTAATACTAACAATTTTGGTTTTTTTCTAAAGATATGGGAAATATATAGTTCTCTTTTTGTGGATTAGGTGATTCTCTAGATGATGATTATAACACTCTTAATGTAAACAAGTCATCCCAAATACTAATCATTTGGAGAAAGTATGAGTTTGTGTTAGAAATCTTGGAAAAAGTTGAAAGTCTACACGAAAAGTATGTATGTTCCGTCATAATTTAGTTAAGCTCATAAATAAATTTCCCAATGAAAATTAACTTAAAACAAAAATGTTCTATGTTAACGTTTCATACTAGGGAATGAAATACCTTTTAACCCATCACATGTTTGCGATTTTCTACTGGTTAACTTTCTCCTAAAAATGTTTTCTATCACTCACCATCAGAAACACGATCCTTTGTTTTCTCCTCCATATACATTTTTTCATGGAATCCTGGTATGGGCTAACTCGAGAGACCTTTTTTACTTCTCATTCTTTATTTTAAAGTGATATTTTTACTGACTCTTGTTTGGATGTGGGACTTTAAATAATGTTTCCAAGCCCAATTTCAAAATTGCGAGGACGCAATTCCCAAAAGGGGGGAAGGATGTAAAATTCTAGGTGAATAAAGAATATTACATTTCCATATTTATTAATATTTCTGAATAACATATTAATATTACTTTATAGGGAATTCTATTTTCAATGGATTACCCAATACGCAACAATGAGTTTCTTTGAAATCTTACGATGCACACTAATAATATAATAATATTATTTTAAATGGTATTTAACGCCTAGCCATTATAATGACAAGAATGAATAGAACTAACTACCAAGATATTATATATTCATTTCAAATATTTTTCCATTTACCCAAATAAATGTTAGAGGCTTAAAATGAAAATGAATCCTATTTTAAGCATAAATCTTCTAATATTCATTAAAAGGTTGATTAACAACCTTTTGATAATGAACCCTTATTAAATCCACTTTTTGGAAATTTTATATGTTATATATGACAAAATAAAATCCTTCTTTATAATAAATACATCGAAATTTACTTTGTGTATATTTTTGTTAATTTTATGATAAAGTTCATTTTTAAATGAATAGTGAAAATGCTGTATTTTAATTCAAAACATCCTTTTAATGTAATTTATTTATATGTTAAAATTAGCTTTTTAATTGGGATTAATGTTTAGATAAAATATATTTTTACCATTTAATCCAATTTTGGTCATTGGAATAGATTTCACATTGAAATTGGACAGAAACAAGTGTCAATATTTTGATAAATATTGTTTCTTAAAAACATGTTATTTGGTTTGACAGCGGGAATTAATTATAAGAATAATTATTGCAACTTTTATGTTTTTAATTTGGAAAAATGGACATAATTTTTGAATTTGGAATATCAAATATATCTTAGGGTTAATTATTGGTATTTTTCTAAAAAACATCAATTTTTGATGAATAGTGAAACCACTAAGTGGAAGTTAAAAAAACTGATTTTCCATTTAAATGAAAATTTACCACCACTATGTTTTTAATTTCAAAAATAAAACCTAAATTGTTTTCAGTAGGATGTAAAATGTTCATCCATGAGATTAATATAATTTTTTGGTGAATAGTAAATTTTAAGTTTTATTAATCGCAATTAAAGGTAATTAGTGTAATTTAAGGTAAATATAATGATATAATAATATAAAATTACCTTTAGAGATGCCCTAAACTTATTGGATAGGTAATGGACGACCAATAAAGTCCATGGGTAAACTTGGGGCCCTCATGGATCCACTTGGGTAAGAAAATGTCATTAATAACGTTTTATATATAGTAAAAATAAAAGTGTCACAAACATGTATTGTTTTAATAAAATAATTTTTACATGGGGTTATACCAGTCATATATTTTACTATAAGAATTTATTATAAATATAAAACGATTTACTACATCATGATAGTTTTTTTATAATTTTTAGACATTATGTAAATAAATTTAATTATGACACCATGATGATGCAGTGATTACCTCATTAATGAATGATTTAAATAAAATGAGAAGATAAGGTATAATATAAATCTTAAACTTGTCAAAAACATATTTTATGGGTAGATTTATAACCCTTATCACCTTATCCTTGAAAAATATAATTTTGGGTCCTTTAATATCCAAAAATCATTTTATAATAATGTAACTTTTCCAGACTTTCCAAGAGTGCCCCTCCTCCCTCTAATAAAAGGCCCCCACCTCTACCTCCTTACCCACACATCTAAATCCTTTTGCTCAACCAAACTATTCTAATTATATCTCTAAACATCCATATATTCTTCCTTGAAGCCTTACCTAAGTTATAAATCTCTTGAAAAAAATGTTTTTGGTTCAAACTAAACGGAGTTGCCCGATTCAAAGGTAATGCCTTCTCTTATGTTCTTTTGTTTTATTTTACTTCTCCAACCCCCTAAAATCTTTTAATTACTTTATTTTGTAAAAACAAATGTATATTAAATATTAAATGATGTTTTTATGAGATATATTCGAGCTAAACATACACACACCTTTGTCTAATGGTTAAATAACATATTATTTCCCTGGATGGTGAATTACTGCCTAACGAAACGATGATTGTTCTATCTTCTCCTACCACCTCTCATGGTGGCCATTATGATGGAAAAATATTTATCTACTATAAATATTATATTTATTTATTCTATATTCTTATTTATTTTACATTTAATACATACCTTTATGATTTTCATGTTTTTAAAATGCTATAATTTCATTTGTGGAAGTGTGGACTACCGCCCCCTCAAGTGATATGACTCATTCATGTAATACATGGAATTCATAAAGAATGAAATTAATGAACATATGTGACCTATATAACATAAATATTATACTTTAATTATAACATATATATATCTCATTTAGTTGTAATATCATTAATGTGATAATGAAATAAAGTAGTGATCATGTGTATGTACGACATACCATCTCCATGAACGGTGCATTTCATTTTCTTATCTTTGAATGTTATGGAATAGAATAAAATGAATATATAATAGATATATATGATATTTAAATAATTAATAATATTCTGGAGATGGGGTAATTATAACTAAATGGGCAGTTCTTTTCAAACAAGTTCCTTTTTAACTCATGTACCGAACATTGATAAAAACATCTGATTTGAACTCACATTATTAACTAATTATTATAACATTATAATTTGTTATATTAATGTAATAATAATATTTAAAGGAGGTCCTTATGCAATTATTAATTGAACAAAGTTTATTATTTAGTAATATAATGAAATGAACAAGACAAGTCTGACTTGATGTAAGGAATCCTACCTCTCTCTTTCTTTTTAAGTACTCTCTTTTATGTCATTTCTTTTAAGCTCATTTATCTTATGTCTGGGGATGTTATTTTATTTTCCTCATTCTGTAATTTATATTTTCATATTATTTGAGACCCTATTTGATCTCATAAATCCGTTCTTGTACATATTAGGTGGCGCCGTTAGGTTGCCTATTTTTCATAATGGATTTTTCATCTCACCTTTTTTCTCATGGGATTTATTCTACATTTTCCACCATTTACTTTGAGTGGTGTATGTACTGGCCATTATTATACTCTTTGTGTAATATAATTTTGATTATGAGTATTAATATCAATGTTGTATTGTTCTTCTTTCATGGGGTGTACATTTCAAATGTTACCCAAGTCAGAAAGGGAACCGTTCACCCTCCTATTTTTAAAAGACATAGATTTTGATAGGTCTTTTAATTTACATCTTATAATGTTAGGATATTTTCTTCTATATTATTAATGACGTAAAATATATTTCCAAGTAATGAGATACCCTTTTTGTCTCATCAACTCATTTTCTAAATTTTAAAGTGACGTTGTTGGGCTGTCAATGTTTTTCCAAGGAACTTCTTAACATAATTTTGATTTCTTTGGGTTCAACTTGTAGTTATTTAATATGTCATCCTATTAATATGTGTGAACTACCAATGGTTTTTTACACATAATATCCACTTATATTGGGTGTATTGATATTTTTGACACAAATTTATGAGATTTATTTATCTTTAATTTAAGGTAACCATTTTTATAACGGATTTCATTTCATTTTACATTTCTATTGAGACTTCGTTGTTGTTATGCACCAATTGACTTTTATATGGTGTATATACTGTGCTTTGGAATATTATATCATTAACCCTTTTATTCTCATGATATTATAAATTTCTGATTAAATGTTATTTCTCAATTATTTGTATTCATGTTTCTCTCATTTTGATAAAAAATCATTATCTAAAATATCGTTTTTAATGTTTTAATTATTTATTCTTATAAATATTTCTCATTAATATCCATATATTAAAAATGGTTTTTAATGAATTATTTATATGGATATTAATGGTTTAAAATGATAAAATCTTCAAAGTGGTATGGGACTTCGTCTCAATCACCTTTCATTGAGGAATATTTTGTTTCAAACGTAACGTTCTTTTATACAGTGTATAAACCCCTTTCACTTTTACTTTTATTCAAAAGGAATCATTTTATACGAAGAATTTTACTAAACGACAAAAGGGAATGTTTTTACGTAGGTAGCGACAACGAATTCTCCACCTCCATGATAGTTGTATAATTAATGAACCACATAGGGTTATCTTGGAAGTATATATTATGTTTATTAACCATATAATATAAAAATACAGAGACATGATAAATATCAAACTATTTAACTAAGAGTTAAATATACAAGATAAGGTTAATATAGTGACTCAAACCTATATATAACCGATCAGATGAGCTTTTTTGGACCAATTACCACATTATCCTTTAAATAATACATTTTTGAGCTATTATAAACTTAAAATGATTTTATTATAAAATAATAGTTTATGTTTTTCCAAAGGTTCCCCTCACCCCTCTTATAAAAGGGAACTTCCCGTTCTCTCAAATTAACACATCCAAATCCATTTGGCTTAGTAAAACCCTACCCAAATATCCTCACAACTATCCTAACTTCACCTTAGAGGACTTATTTTGACCCAAAATCCTACCTAAGGAAACCTTTTTAACAAATTGTAACAAAGAAGCCAACGAAGAGGTAATGATTCCACCATCCTCTTTCAAGATCTTTTCTTCTTCCACTGACTCTTTCATTGTTATTACGTTACCAAAATAATAAATCCAGTACCTTATATATACTGTGATGTTACTATAAATATGTAACATCCATATTCATTATTTTATCCATTCTATGAATGATAATGTCACCATGCATGCGTACGTACGGCATACCGTCTCCACTCCGTGGTGTAATTTGTTATTCAACAATATTTTATTTGGATGGATATAATTATGAGTAATATTTATATAAATAATTAAAATATAATTATAATTTCTCTGTTAAATTAATATACCATCCAATTCAACAACTTAAAAAATGATATTGTTGCTCGTGCGTGTGTACGGATTACCGTCTCTACAACGCGATGAGATTCATTTTCATGTTCACCATTCATCAACAATTATAAAAATATATATGACTAATAAGTGTATAATATATGCCATAATAATTCTACAGGATATATATATATATATATATATATTTGTTCCTGTGTGTATTTATGTACTTACATATATCATATTCACTTACTTCCATTCAATACGGCATGGAAACAGAAACAACGTTTATGCATACGTACGGTGTACCGTCTCTATAAACGGTGTTTTCAATTTTCATATATCTGTCTGTTATAAATATTTATAATATAAATATTTATAATTTATAAATCAATTTTTATATTTTGGATGTATTTAATTCATGATCTAAATTATACTGTCATGAATAACAAGTTAAAATATATACGATAAAGAAATAGATTATTACTTGAAATGTTAATTTAACATGGAAATCATTATTAAATGGGTAGTATAATGTCATAAATGAATCATGTATGATATAATAAAAATTAATATGGTTCTATTATAATATAATAACATAAAATGGTCAATATACATAATGTTAAACGTACCATCGACCAAAGGAATGTGTAGGTAAGGGTTAATTTCAGAATCTCTTTATTATCCATGGTTGTTTTTACATAAGTATCTACTAGGACATTTTTATTATTCATGAACATGTTTCCTGATTTTTTTTTCAAATTGATTATTTTAAGGGACTTTTTATCTTAAACATCATTTCAAATGTTTTAAATATTTATTCTTATAAATAGTTCTCATTAATGTCCATGTTTTCAAAATGGTTTTTAAGGATTTATTTATATGGGCATGAATTTTTTTAAAATGGTAATTAATACTAAAAGAATCAAGTTGGTATGGGATACATTTATTCAAAAAAAAATATTTAAATTTCTTCCTTTCTAAATTTGTTACTTTTAAATGTTTTCATGAAAAAGGGATATTTCTCTCAAAGAGTTTTATAATTCATTTTTCATCTATATAAACATAATTTGATGGATTTTAATCTTGTTTGTTGTTGATTTATTATGATACAAATCTTCCATATTGAATTGAATGTTTTTGTGATATGTTTGATTGTGGATGTGTTATTTTTACACCATTGATGGTTTATGGATAAAATAGTGACATTTTCTATTCTAGTTTTAATACGAATGTTTATCTAATGTTTAAATCTTTTTCATATTTGGAATGCTTTGGACATAGTATGTGAAGGATGGAGCCCGCTATAGCTCCCCGTTGAATCAGTAGGTCTCATGAGACAAACTAGTGTTTTGGAATAAGGCCTTGAAAAAATCTTATTTGTAGTAATGGCACAAGGCATTGAATATGTGGTTATGAAAGTGTGGCATTATGCAATCTATCATTATGAAAGTGGCTATTTATATTGAAAGTGATTATTTGACTAGAAGAATATCCATGTGAATAAGTAAATGGAATTATTTGATTTTTATCTTTTCTATATTTTTCTTAAGGTAATTTTTAAAAGGTTTTTGTTTTAGTCTTATACATTTCCTTAAATGTGTTTTCTTATTTATCAATGTTTCTGCTATATTGTTATCTTTACTGAGAATCGGATCTCACCCCTTTCTATGTTTTGTTTTTCCCAAGATGTGATGAAGTATATTATGATTAACATGCAGGGATAGTCTATGGGATCTCTGTGTTGTCCATGGAAACAATATTGATTAGTTTTTCATTTTATGATGTAATGTAAACCTTATGAATGATTCTAGTAATTCAAAGTCTACAAAACTAATCGGTCTTTTAATACTTGATCCTTTGTGATCATGCCAATGGTATTCAATAATGCACAAACTCTTGGAATCTGGTGTTAGGGCATTATAGTTAATATCATATAAAGTTTAGTAAAAACGTTGGAAACTAGATTTAGATAATCACTAATTAGAGAGCATATCCCTAAGATAGACGTTGTGGATTAGTATAGAAGAACTTTCTAGAATTTTGGTATTGTAGAGATTTTTTGTGTTTTCCAAGTAATGCATCCCTGTCTAGATACGAGAAGGTAGAGGTGGCTCTGGCACATATGTACCTAGGGGTAAAACCTCAAAAAAAACAACAACTTTGAGCTATACTCGAACGAGAACTGGTGCACAACAATGGGCCTTGCTGCACTCTTGGTTACGACACTCCCGAAGAATATGCTTTAGATAATTCTAATTTTCATTAAAAACCATTATGCAGGGTTCATGAGTAAATAACTTCTCAAGAAAAACATTTTTTTTATTTTGGGTTATATCCATAAATTGTTCAATATACGTTAGGTATTTTACATGTTTGTAATTATTCATTCCCATTCATAAAATGACCTAGTGTATTCCATTGTATAGAAATGGCACCTAGTAGAAGGGATGTGAACTCTAGCAATATGTATGATCCAATGAGTTAGAAGGATCATAAAATTCATGATATTAATCCATAATTTAGAAGGGAAATAGTCAATCATTCATTCTAAAAACATAAATATATAGTATCATGTGTTAATAAGATTTGTAAATAATTTTCTAAGTTCTATGGTCTGGGAGGGAAGCAAGAGACGAAAAGGGTGAAAGATATAAAGCTTGATAAAGGGAAGAGGAAAAGAATGATTTTCCCATATGTGATAGCTGTGGAAATAATGACCTTGGTAAATTCGTGAAGGGAACGAGAGTTTGTTTTAAGTTTGGAGAAAAAGGACACGAAGTATGTGACTGCAAAGTTAAGAAAAAAGATTCAAATGTAAAATGCTTCATCTACAAGGAGTTGTGACACTATGAGAATCAATGTCCAAATCATCATAACATACCCCAGATGTTGTTATGGGATAATAATAAAGTTATTATACTACCAAAGATATAGAGGAGTTATAAGATTTCCTACGTTGTTATCAAAGTAGTGTGTCACTAGAGTTTTGTATTAATGTCGTACAAGTCATAAGGATTATAGATTTTATAAGGATTGTACTGTAATACTATTTCATTAAGGAATTGATATTGTGTGGAACCATGAAAACTTACTCAATAAAAGGATAAACTTTTTGGAAAATATATGGTTGAGATAATGAAAAACCATAATATGGTTTTGATATTGAGGTAGTGATTTTAGAATAATAAGTGATTGATTTTGATAAATTATATTAGATATTATTGACTACTTTGAAACTGATTAATGTTTTGTATATTCTATCATTATTAGAGTTTATAAAATTTTTGTATAGAAGAAGTATATCTAGTATTCTATTAGGAATAAGGGAATATGAATGTAATCATTAAGGTTTTATGGTAATTCATGATGTTGTAGTGTTTTAAAATAATACATGATGAAGGAGTTCACATGTTATTAAGTGGAAAAATGATCTTCATTGTGTTTAACTTCCTTATATATTATGGACTGTGAGTTTGGACATATGTATTATCAATAAGTTTAGTTTTAGATGATTTTTAGATTGCTATAAAAAGGATATCCTGGAGGTCGGGCGACAACATGTCGCATCCGGTAAGGCTGCGAGACTTGATCCCACTACCGATGGGCGGTGTAACATCCCAAGTAAGTAATTAATAATAGATATTTTTATCTATGTCTATTAAATATTAAGATAGTGTTATAGAGGCTTAAAATGAAAATAAATACAATCTTATGCATGGAATACACTAATATTCTTAATAGATTGTTTTAGTGCCTTTTGATGGAAAACCATTTTTGAATCTATATTTTGACAATTTTATAAACTATGTTTGTCAAAATAAACTTATTCTTTATGATTGGGACATCAAAATTTACCATGTGTGAATTTTTGGTATTTTTCTGACATTGTTCATTTTTTTAATGAATAGTGAAAAATACTGCATTTTACATCAAAACTGCTTTTTAATCTAATTTATTTATATGATTAGATTATGTTTTGAATTGGTTTTGAAGTGAAAATAGAATATATGTTTACCATTTTATCCAATGGTGGTCATTGGAATCAATTTCACTTTGAAATTAGACTTAAATTGGTGTCAATCTTTTGATACTTATTGTTTTGTAAAAACACGCTATTTGCTCTGGCAGTAGGAATTAATTATTAAATTAATTAATGTAAATTATATGATTTTAATTTTGTAAAATAGACTTCATTTCTGAATTCGGAATATCAAATATAGCTTAGGGTGAATTTTTTGTAATTTTCTGAAAAACTTCAATTTTTTATGAATAGTGAAACCACTAAGTGGAAATCAAGCAAACTGATTTTTCAGTTAAATAAAAGTTTACCACTAATGTGTATTGAATTTTGAAAATCAGACATACATGGTTGTCATTAGTATGTAAAATTTGGTTCAATGAGATTAAAATAATTTTTTGGTGAATAGTAACTTATTAAGTTTTTAATCGCGATTAGTGGTAATTAGTGTAGTTTAAGGTATAAATAATGCTTTAATAATATGAAATGACCTAGAAACATGTCCCAAACATATTGGTGGTGTCATGGCCGACCACGACAAGCCATGGGTCAACTTGGGGACCCCATGGAGACATTTTGGTTGGGAAATGACATAAATAACTTTTTATTTAATGTAAAAGTAAAAATGACACAAACATAATATGTTTTACGAAAACAATTTTTACATGGGGTTATAAAAATCAGATTTTTGATTATAAATAGTCATTGGAAAGCCAAAAAGATTTCCTACATCATAGTATTTGTTTTATAATTTTTAGACATTAAATAAATTAAATTATTTATGACATAATAATGATGCAGCGATGACATCATTATTTGACGATTTAAATTAAATGGAAAGATAATGTAAAATCTATGCACTACACATGGCCAAAACCAATTGGATGAGTGGATTTAGAAGACTTATCACCTTATCCACGAATAATATCAATGTGGTACCTTTTGAAACCGAAACACATTTTCAAATAAAGTAATATTTCTTTACTTTCCAAAAGTGCCCCTCCTCTTCTCTTATAAAAGGCCCCCACCTCTACCTCATTTCACACACTCCTCAAGCCTTTGTCTCGGCCAACCCCTTCCCATTTACTCTCTCCACATCCCTCTCCTCATCCTAGATGATTCTATTTGGGCAGAATCCTTTCAAAGGAAGCCTTTAGGCTCAAATCAAAAGGAGTTACACTTTTAAAGGTAATTCATTCTCTCATGTTCATTTGTTTTATTTTGCTTCTCCAACCCCCCAAACTCTATTTATTTACTTCTTTTGTAACAACACCAGTATCTTCAATATACTAGGATGTTGTTATATGATTTATTTGAGCTACACTCTCACACAACTGCATCAAATGGTTAAAGAACATACGGTTTCTGTGGATGGAGAAATTCTGCCTCCCGAAACGATGATTGTTCAATACTCATTTAACACCTTCAAAGGTGGCCATTATGATGTCACTAATTTTATATATGATATATAATATGTTTATGGTTTCCTTAAGCTTCTGTTTTTCTTTCATTTTGGGCATACCTTTATGGTTTCCATTATGGGTAAACACGATATCTTCATTTTAGGAAGTACGGACTACCGCCCCCTCAAAGTGATTTGATTCGTTAAATACCATATGTAGGACATATAAAGGATGGAACTATGATATTATGTATGATATTATACTGTAATTATAATATACCTTTATATAATTATGATTCCATTCTATAAAATACGAAATAGAAATGAAAGTAGCGTTCATGCGTATGTACAGCTTAACGTCTCCATGAACGGTGCATTTCATTTCTTACCTCTAAATGTGATGTAATATTATAAATACATGTATATTCTGAATATATATGATATATATGATATCCAAATCACTAATATAATTTTGGATATAATGAACCATTGATCAAATTAACAACATGTAAGTGTAAGAAGTCTATTTTTGACTTAAGAACCAAATACCGACAAAATGAACATTATTAACTTAACTGATTACATGATGTTCATAACATGGTATAAAAAGAATAATGAACTTGAAAAATATTCATAAGAAAGTATAGATTAACTCAAGTTTATTATTCAGGAGATTAAAGAACGGTCGGGTCAAGTCGGATACGAGGTATGGGACTTTGTCTCAATCTCCTTTCATTGAGGCATATTTTATTTTATACACAACTTTCTTTTATATGGTGTATAAACCCCCTTGACTTTTACGTTTATTCAAAAGGAATCTTTTTTATATGAAGCGTTTACTAAACGACAAAAGGGAATGTTTTTTTCGTATGTATGCGGCGACAACGACTTCTCCGCCGTCGTGACCTTTATTTGAGTTTCGGCTTCCTCTACAAGCCATACCTTCTTTTTAAAAGAAAAATAAATACCATGTTTTACTTTTCTTTTATTTTAGTATTGAAAATGGTTTTCATAATGTTTTTATATCAATGTGTTGTATTGATATCTCGTGATTGAAATGTGGAAATTTTATGTTACCTTTATGCATGTTTTATGTGATATGATTATGTTATGGTTCATGGGCATTATTATGAAGACGGGTGGTTCTGTGATAAACTAAGGGCGGGTGAGCCCGTTATAGCTCTCCAATGCATTGGGTAATGCGATGGAGTGAAACGTTAAGGTTTCTCCGAAGAGATTTTAGGGAATATACTGTGATGGGTATTCCAAACATAACCAAGAGGGTTACTCCCTACGTAAAAATGTTATGAATGCCTCAAGTTACCTTTATGCCTTATGATTTAGATGATTTATTCATGATTTTATGAGGTATGTTAAAGTGCCTATGTTTTATGGGTCAAGTATGAATTCATTCTTATGTATATATGAACTCATGTTTCCTTTCCATGTTTTTTTTATAACCCATACTGAGTTTTTATGCTCATCCCAAGTTTTTGAAATGTTTTTCATAGGTCAAGGGAAAGGTACATGATAAGATGATAGAGTCAAGGTTGTGTCAAGAAATAATCCATGTTTTATTTTAAATGTGTTTCCATTGATGGGAATGAAGAATACTATCTTTATGTAACCACTTTGTTTATATGTGGAATGTAATGCAAGTTTTATGATCTAATTCTCTAAAACTATAAACCCTAAAAGATCCTCAATGTAAAATCTTGTAATAACTCAAGATTAAGTAAGGTTTAAGGCTGGGGCCTTATAGTTGGTATCAGAGGTCGGTTTAGATAACTTTAGGAGTTAGAATTCTATTAAATGATTATCCAAAAATATTTTTTTTTTGAAATGATATAGCATTTAAAGACTACCATGTTTCTTCATCTAAGACATGTTTTTCAGAATGGTTTTCCGCAGAGGAAACAGGGAAGAAGTTCTAGGAAGGCATACAGAAGGAAATAACCTTCCGAATCAGCATCTAGAAATGGTCGGAATTGGAACTGAACAGTTTGTTGCAGTAATGGCACAGTTGACTCAAGCGATAAATGGCAGTGGTATCCATGCACTAGATCAGCCAGACCAACCACAGAGGAACATGTCAGTGGTGGAACATTTCATGATGCAACATCCACCATCATTCAGAGGATCATCTGACCATGTGCTAGCTGAAGGGTGTATTAAAGCACTGGAGAAGATTTTTGATGTCATGGGGTGTTCAGACAATCAAAAGGTTAGTCTTGCTATTTACCATTTGGAGGGTGAAGCAGATCAATGGTGGTCTATGGTTAAAAATATCAGGGACGCCGATGAGATTGATTCTCTTGACTGGGATGAAATCAAAGGTATGTTTCTTGAGAAGTATTTTCCTAAGGCTGTTCGACTTAGGATGGAAAAGAAATTCTTGGAATTGAGGCAAGAGGAAGACTCAGTGGCTGCCTATGAAGAAAGGTTCACTCGATTGGCAAGGTATGCTCCCAATTTTATCCGGGACCTTGATAGTAAAATCAATCATTTTTACTCAGGATTAAAGCCAAAATATCGAAGGGCATTAGCTTCTCGTGAGTTTAAAAGTTATGAAAAGCTTGTTCGATGTGCTGACAAGGTGGAAATGGAGTTTTCCGATGACCAAGTTTTCTATAACAACCAACAGAAGAAGAGACCGAGGTGGCAGGAGATAGGTAAGAATTCTTCAAAAAAGTCTGATGGTAAGAGAACTAAGTTTCCAGTTTGTGATAAATGTGGCAAAAGGCATGCTGGGGAATGTCTTCTAAATTCTGGGAAGTGCTACCGATGTGGTAAGATGGAACATAAGGCTCGTGATTGCACTGAAAAGGATCAAGGTGAAGGTAAGAACAAATTTGATTTGCAGTTAGTGAAATGTAATAAGTGTAATGAGATGGGTCACTATGAAAACGAGTGTCCGACAAAGAGCTTGAGTGATGGGAAGCAGTTAGACTACAAGCAGAAAGGGGTGGTGAAATCCTTTGCAACTACTTCAGCACATGTCGGGCCATCAAATGAAGTTGTATCAGGTACATTGTTTGTTTTTTCAGATTATGCCAGTGTGTTGTTTGATTCGGGGTCTACACATTCTTTCATCTCGGAATCCTTTTCTAGTAAAATGGGAATACCATCTCAAGAAATTACTCCTGAACTTTTGGTAAAAACACCTGGGGGAAATGTTGAGGCAAAAAGAATTTATAAGAATCTTCCTATCCTTATCTGTGGAAAGAACCTACTTGCAAACCTTATTATTCTACCTCTAGTAGAGTTTGATGTTATCCTGGGTATGGATTGGCTCTCTATTTACCATGCTAAGATTGACTGTAGAGCTAAAGAAGTTTCTTTTCAGAAAGACTTTCAGTTTTTTTACAAGAATGAAACCATACTTTTGATAACATATCAAGAGGCCGAGAAACTTGTAAAAGATGGAAATTAATGTTACCTTGCATACGTCGTTGAAAATAAAGGAACTATTCATATTAATGATGTGCCAGTGGTAAATGAGTATCCTGGTGTTTTTCCTGATGAGTTGCCTTGAATAATACCAGATCGGGAAGTTGAGTTTACTGTTGACTTAGTTCCTGATGCTAAGCCAATTTCAAAACCCCCTTATCAAATGGCACAAATTGAACTTTTAGATTTGATGGAGCAATTGCAAGATTTATTAGAGAAAGGTTTCATTAGACCTAGCACATCACCATGGGGTGCTCCTGTTTTATTTGTTAAAAAGAAAGATGGTTCTATGAGACTTTGCATTGATTATAGAGCCTTGAATAATATCACTGTTAAGAACAAATATCCTTTGCCTCATATCGATGATTTGTTTGATCAGCTCCAGGGAGCTCAGTTTTTTTCAAAGATTGACCTGAGATCGGGGTACCATCAGCTGAAGGTAAAGGAGGCAGATATTCCGAAGACCGCATTCCGTACGAGATATGGCCATTATGAATTTGTAGTAATGCCTTTTGGGCTAACCAATGCACCTGTTGTATTCATGGACTTAATGAATAGAATTTTCAATGAGTTCTTGGATAAGTTTGTGGTGGTTTTCATTGATGGTATTTTGGTGTTTTCTAAAAGTAAAGTGGAGCATGAAAAACATTTAAGGGTTATCTTGCAAACCTTAAAAGAAAAGAAACTGTATGGGAAATTCAGCAAGTGTGAGTTTTGGTTGCAACAAATTTCTTTCCTTGGTCACATTGTTTCTAAAGATGGAATAACAGTTGATCCTGCAAAAACAGAAGTTGTGGAAGAATGGCCAAGACCCACAAATGTAACCGAGATTCGTAGCTTCCTTGGTTTGGCGGGCTATTACCGAAGGTTTGTTAAAAAAATTTTACGGTTATCTAGTCCAATGACTAAGCTAACTCGGAAGGGTGGTAAGTTTATCTGGACAAAAGAATTTGATGATTGTTTTCAGGAATTGAAAAGAAGATTGGTGAATGCTTCAGTTTTGTCACTACCTTCCAGGAATGGTGAGTTTGTTATATACAGTGATGCTTCATTGAAAGGACTTGGTTGCGTCCTAATGCAGAATGATCAGGTAATTGCTTATGCTTCACGACAGTTGAAAACTCATGAGGTAAATTACCCTACACATGATTTGGAATTAGCTGCTGTTGTTTTTTCTTTAAAAAATTGTAGGCATCATTTGTATGGAGTAAAGTGTGAAATATATACCGATCAAAAAGTTTAAAGTATATATTCACTCAAAAAGAGTTAAACATGAGACAAAGGAGATGGCTGGAATTAATCAAGGATTATGATTGTACAATTCATTACCATACGGGAAAAGAAAATAAAGTGGCTGATGCTTTGAGTCGAAAAGGTAATGCTTCATTAACAATGTTGCGTTTGGAACGTGATCCTTTGGTTAACGATTTGATGAACTTTGGCATATAAGTTGTTGGTGCAGGAAGTCCTTCTGTTTTGTTTCAGGTATCAGTGAGATCATCTCTATCAGATAGAATCAAGAAAGCACAGAAGCAAGACAGTGAGTTGCAGAAAAGGGTAGAGCTGGTTCAGAAAGGTATGTTGTCTGAATTCAACATTGATAGTGATCGCGTTTTGAGATTTGGGAAGAGATTTTGTGTGCCTTGTGATTCACAGTTGAAGAGAGAGCTGTTATTTGAAGCTCATAGTTCTCTGTTTTCAGTTCATCCGGGCAGTACTAATATGTATAGAGATCTGCGGGAGTTTTACTGGTGGGATGGAATGAAAAGAGATATTTCTGATTTTACTGTGAAGTGTTTGACATGTCAACAGGTTAAAGCAGAGCGGCAGTTACCGAAAGGGATGCTTCAGCCTTTACCAGTGCCAGAGTGGAAATGGGAGAATATATCCATGGACTTTGTTGTTGGATTACCGAAGACATCTCGAGGTAATAATGCAATATGGGTTATTGTTGATCGCTTGACCAAATCTGCTCATTTCCTTGCTATACGAGATACATTCTCTCTTGATCAACTTTCCATTTGTATCTTAAAGAGATAGTCAAGTTACATGGAGTTCCTCTCTCCATTGTATCAGATCGTGATCCCAGGTTTACTTCTAACTTTTGGAAAGGCCTTCAGAAGTCATTGGGTACTGAATTAAATTTTAGTACAGCTTTTCATCCTCAATCATATGGGCAGTCAGAACGAACAATTCAGACATTGGAGGATATGCTACGAGCTTGTTCTATGGATTATCAGGGAAGTTGGGACCAACATCTTTCATTGGTTGAGTTTTCATATAATAACAGTTTTCATTCCAGTATATAGATGGCACCATTTCAGGCATTATATGGAAAGCGGTGTCGAACTCCAGCTTTCTGGGATGAAGTGGGTGAAAGGAAGTTGATGGGACTAGAATTGGTAGAAGAGATGGTAGAAAAAGTTCAGCTGATTCAGAAACACATGAAAACAGCTCAGAGCAGGCAGAAAAGTTATACGGATAACCGGAGGAAGGATCTATCTTTCGAGGTAGGTGATCATGTTTTTCTCAAGGTTTCTCCTTGGAAAAGTGTGATGAGATTTGTTAAGAAAGGAAAGTTGAGTCCGAGGTTCATTGGACCATATGAAATTCTGGAGAGAGTTGGATCAGTTGCATACCGAGTGGATTTACCTCCGAGTTTATCTCAGGTACACAATGTTTTTCACGTTTCGATGTTGAGAAAGTATATGCCAGATCCATCTCATGTTTTGAGTCCAGAGGTAGTTCAGCTGGAAGAGAACCTATCTTATGAGGAACAACCGGTCCAGATTCTTGACCACAGGGAGCAAGTGTTACGGAATAAGGTGATTCACCAGGTAAAGGTTTTGTGAAAAAACCACATGATTGAAGAGGCAACATAGGAATCTGAAAATGCAATGAGGGATAAGTACCCCCATTTATTCGATAAGTAAATAAATTTCGGGGACGCAATTTTCTAAAGGGGGGAAGGATGTAACATCCCAAGTAAGTAATGAATAATAGATATTTTTATCTATGTCTATTAATGATTAAGATAGTGTTATACAGGCTTAAAATGAAAATAAATACAATCTTATGCAGGAAATACAGTAATATTCTTAAAAGATTGTTTTAGTGCCTTTTGATGGAAAACCATTTTTGAATCTATATTTTGACAATTTTATAAACTATGTTTGTCAAAATAAACTTATTCTTTATGATTGGGACATCAAAATTTACCATGTGTGAATTTTTGGTATTTTTCTGACATTGTTCATTTTTTAATGAATAGTGAAAAATACTGCATTTTACATCAAAACTGCTTTTTAATCTAATTTATTTATATGATTAGATTATATTTTGAATTGGTTTTGAAGTTAAATTAGAATATATTTTTACCATTTTATCCAATGGTGGTCATTGGAATCAATTTCACTTTGAAATTAGACTTAAACTGGTGTCAATCTTTTGATACTTATTGTTTTGTAAAAACACGCTATTTGCTCTGGCAGCAGGAATTAATTATTAAATTAATTAATGTGACTTATATGATTTGAATTTTGTAAAATAGACTTCATTTTTGAATTCGGAATATCAAATATAGCTTAGGGTGAATTTTTTGTAATTTTCTGAAAAACTTCAATTTTTGATGAATAGTGAAACCACTAAGTGGTAATCAAGCAAACTGATTTTTTAGTTAAATGAAAGTTTACCACTAATGTGTATTAAATTTTGAAAATATTACATACATGGTTGTCATTAGTATGTAAAATGTGGTTCAATGAGATTAAAATAATTTTTTGGTGAATAGTAACTTATTATGTTTTTAATCGCGATTAGTGGTAATTAGTGTAGTTTAAGGTATAAATACTGCTTTAATAATATGAAATGACCTAGAAACATGTCCCAACCTTATTGGTGGTGTCATGTCCGACCAAGACAAGCCATGGGTCAACTTGGGGACCCCATAGAGACATTTTGGTTGGGAAATGACATAAATAACTTTTTATTTAATGTAAAAGTAAAAATGACACAAACATAATATGGTTTACGAAAACAATTTTTATATGGGGTTATAAAGATCAGATTTTTGATTATAAATAGTCATTGGAAAGATAAAAAGATTTCCTACATCATAGTAGTTTTTTTATAATTTTTAGACATTAAATAAATTAAATTATTTATGACATAATAATGATGCAGCGATGACATCATTATTTGACGATTTAAATAAAATGGAAAGATAATGTAAAATATATGAACTACACATGGCAAAAACCAATTGGATTAGTGTATTTAGAAGCCTTATCACCTTATCCACGAATTATATCAATGTGGGACCTTTTGAAACCGAAAAACATTTTCAAATAAAGTAATATTTCTTTACTTTCCAAATATGCCCCTCCTCTCCTCTTATAAAAGGCCCCCACCTCTACCTCATTTCACACACTCCTCAAGCCTTTGGCTCGGCCAACCCCTTCCCATTTACTCTCTCCACATCCCTCTACTCATCCTAGAGGATTCCCTTTGGGCAGAATCCTTTCAAAGGAAGCCTTTAGGATCAAATCAAAAGGAGTTACACTTTTAAAGGTAATTCATTCTCTCATGTTCATTTGTTTTATTTTGCTTCTCCAACCCCCTAAACTCTTTTTATTTACTTCTTTTGTAACAACACCAGTATCTTCAATATACTAGGATGTTGTTATAATATTTATTTGAGCTACACTCTCACACAACTGCATCAAATGGTTAAAAAACATACGGTTTCCGTGGATGGCGAAATTCTGCCTCCCGAAACGATGATTGTTCAATACTCATTTAACACCTTCAAAGGTGGCCATTATGATGTCACTATTTTTATATATGATATATAATATGTTTATGGTTTCCTTAATCTTCTGTTTTTTTTCATTTTTGGCATACCTTTATGGTTTCTATTATGGGTAAACACGATATCTTCATTTTAGGAAGTGCGGACTACCGCCCCCTCAAAGTGATTTGATTCGTTAAATACCATATGTGGGACATATAAAGGATGGAACTATGATATTATACATTATATTATACTGGAATTATAATATACCTTTATATCATTATGATTCCATTCTATAAAATACGAAATAGAAATGAAAGTAGCGTTCATGCGTACGTACGGCTTACCGTCTCCATGAACGGTGCATTTCATTTCTTACCTATAAATGTGATGTAATATTATAAATACATGTATATTCTGAATATATATGATATATATGATATCCAAATCACTAATATAATTTTGGATATAACGAACCATTGACCAAATTAACAACATGTAAGTGTAAGAAGTCTATTTTTGACTTAAGAACCAAATACCGACAAAATGAACATTATTAACTTAACTGATTACATGATGTTCATAACATGGTATAAAAGGAATAATGAACATGAAAAACATTCATAAGAATGTAGAGATTAACTCAAGTTTATTATTCTGGAGATTAAAGAAAGGTCGGGTCAAGTCGGATACGAGGTATGGGACTTTGTCTCAATCTCCTTTCATTGAGGCATATTTTATTTTATACACAACATTCTTTTATACGGTGTATAAACCCCCTTGACTTTTACATTTATTCAAAAGGAATCTTTTTTATACGAAGCATTTACTAAACGACAAAAGGGAATGTTTTTTTCGTACGTATGCGGAGACAACGACTTCTCCGCCGTCGTGACCGTTATTTGAGTTTCGGCTTCCTCTACAAGCCATACCTTCTTTTTAAAAGAAAAATAAATACCATGTTTTACTTTTCATTTATTTTAGTATTGAAAATTGTTTTCATAATGTTTTTATATCAATGTGTTGTATTGATATCTCATGATTGAAATGTAGAAATTTTATGTTACCTTTATGCATGTTTTATGTGATATGAGTATGTTATGGTTCTTGGGCATTATTATGAAGACGGGTGGTTCCGTGATAAACTAAGGGCGGGTGAGCCCGTTATAGCTCTCCAATGCATTGGGTAACGCGAAGGAGTGAAACGTTAACGTTTCTCCGAAGAGATTTTAGGGAATATACTGTGATGGGTATTCCAAACGTAACCAAGAGGGTTACTCCCTACGTAAGAATGTTATGAATGCCTCAAGTTACCTTTATTCCTTATTATTTCTATGATTTATTCATGATTTTATGAGGTATGTTAAAGTGCCTATGTTTTATGGGTAAAGTATGAATTCATTCTTATGTATATATGAACTCATGTTTCCTTTCCATGTTTTTTTTATAACCCATACTGAGTTTTTATGCTCATCCCAAGTTTTTGAAATGTTTTTCACAGGTCAAGGAAAAAGGTACATGATAAGATGATAGAGTCAAGGATGTGTCAAGAAATAATCCATGTTTTATTTTAAATGTGATTCCATTGATGGGAATGAAGAATACTATCTTTATGTAACCACTTTGTTTATATGTGGAATGAAATGCAAGTTTAATGATCTAATTCTCTAAAACTCTAAACCCGAAAAGATCCTCAATGTGAAATCTTGTAATAACTCAAGATAAAGTAAGGTTTAAGGCTGGGGCCTTATAGGCGGCAAGGGTGTACAACCTACCACTGGCCCACGTGATGTCCGAGATAGAATAATGTGGTTTTTTTAATGGTTTGGTTGATGAATTATATATTCAATTTTTTGGAACCCTATATGAATAGGATAAATAGAATATATTTTTTATGTTCTATTATCATTTAGTGTGAATGATGATTTTTTGGAAGAAATTAGTTAAAGGATAGAACTCTACTTGTGAATTATATATTTCTTCTTCTCTTATTCTATGAATAAATTAATTCTTAGACATTAGGTAAGGGATCTTAAACCTAAAAATGTGTTATCTAAATAACTAATGTTTTTTTGAACCAATGATATTTTAAATCAACAAATATTGATGGATTTGAGTCCCTCAATTCTACAATTCATTGTGACTAATGACCTCAATCACTACCTATAAATATTTAGGTTTTCCTCAAATTATGGGTTTCTAATTTCTTCCAGTGCTCTCCTAAACGAGATTAAAATTTGGTGGTGACTTTTTCATTCCCCTTTTCCTTTTATTAAGATTAAATTTTGTTAACAAAATTTCAAATGTGGGTTTCCCACAAAGGTATTTTCTATTTTCAACCTTTTATTTTCAATGAAAAATCTAAAATAACAAGAAATCAATTTATTAAATAAGGGAATAATTTAACACCACATGACTTCATAGTACATTATCTCTTCAAAGTAATTCAATAAATTGCACTACACACAACATCGAGTTCTAGCGCACAATGACTACCCAAACTGGCCATTCAAAAGAGGTTATGAATAGTATTAACTAAATTTTCTACTTTATGTAATACTTATAATTTTAGAATCCGTATTATGAGCTTCATATACCTAATGAAAAAACAAATTCATTTGTAGTAGATAAAAGAAGTATTTTTTTAAAAAAATATGCAATTTTACCGCCTTTTAAATGAGAACCCTATTTAAATTCAATATTTGAAACATTTATATATTAAATTTCACAAAATAATATTCTTCTTTATAATTGGGACATAATAATTTAGTTTAAATAAATATTTGGTGTTTTTCTGATAACTTTCATATTTGGGTGAATAGTGAAAAATAATATTTTTTAACTGAAAACAGATTTTTTAATAATTTTTTTTGTAGTGTTAAATTAATAATTTTAATGGATTTTAAGTATAAATATAATATATTTTTAACATTTAATCCAATGTTATTCATTGGAAATAAATTCACTTTTAAATTAAACATAAACAAGTATCAATCTTTTGTTAGTTATTATTTCTTAAAAACACTCTATTTGGTTTTGAAAATTGATATTTTTTTAATTAATTAATGCAGTTTATATGTTTTCAATTTCATAAAATAGAATTTATTTTTGAATTCAGAATATCAAAATTAACTTACGGTGAAATTTTGGTATTTTTCTGAAAACATTAAATTTTGGATTAATAGTGAAAAACACTGAGTTATTGTTTAAAACAATATTTTTATTTTTATTTTTATTTATTTTATTTTAAAATATTTTAGGTCAAAATTGATATGTAATACCTAAATAAGTTCAATATAATCCATTTATGTCAGTTTTTAATAATTTTAGAAAAATAAACATTTTATTGAACATTTTACTATCTTTTACCCACCTCTTATGAGCTTTTGCATATTTACATAAAACATAATTTCTCCGATTCTGTTTGTTGAATTTCAAAAATCTAAGAGACACAATTGATATCATTACGTAAAATGTGGTTCAATAAGGTTAAAATAATTTTTGATGAATAGTAACTGTTTACTTTTATTTACCATGGTTAAAAGTAAATAGGATAATTAAGGGTAAAAATAAAATTATTTTTACCATAAAACATGTCCAAATTCTATTGGATTAGTGTAATTTGACCAAAAACATCCTTAGGAATAAAATATGATCCTTTAGGTCCACTTGTATTAGATTAAAAAATTCATTATTATTTTATTTAATGAAGAGTTAAAGGAGTTAAAATCAAATATTAATAACTAAACTATTTTTAATAACGAGTTACACATAAGATTATTTTAACTATAAATAATAATTATAAAGATAAATATATTTTATACATGATTATATTTTATTTATATTTTTTATACCTTAAATAATTAGATTTATTTATGACACAATGATGATGCAGTAATTACCGTATTATTGAATGATTAAAATAATTGATATTATAAATATCCAAATAAATGTAATTTGAGACTTTTTATGAATTACACTAATTTTTTAGGTTAATATGACATATTAGGTATGTATAGATGAATTGTTTTCGATTTAATAATTCTATTATAAATTTAGAAAAAACTAAACACCAAATAATTTCTAAATTTATATAAAATAGTTTTTAAACAAAATATTATATTATTAGTTGATATTCTATTCCGAAAAATCTAATGTTCAGACACAGGACTTCTGTAACGATTGGTATATCATTAATAAACCATTTGGGGATCTCTTGTAAGTATATAGTATGTTTATTAACCATATATTATAAAAATAGAAAGAGACATGGTAAATGTAAACCTATTTAACTAATTGTTAAATCTAAATGATAAGGTTAATCTAGTGACCCATACATGTCTAAAACCTTTTGTTTGATTGGATTGAGACCCATCCCCACCACATACTTTAAATAATATATTTTGGTGCCATTATAATCCGAAAATGATTTTACTATAAATAATATTTTGTGTTTTTCCTAAGGTGCCCCTCACACCTCTTATAAAAGGGCACTTCACCTTATCTCAAATTCACACATCCAAATCCATTTGGATAAGCCAATACCTTCACAAATATCCTCCCAAATATCTAAAATTCATTTTAGAGGCCTTATTTGGATCATATTCCTTACCTATGGTTCCCATTTGATCAAATCAAAATGAAGAACCAGAAGATGAGGCAATGATTTCACCACCCTCTTTCAAGTTCTTTTATTCTTCCATATACTCTTTCTTTGTCATTACAATACCAAAATAATAATTACAGTACCAAAAATATACTTAGATTTTATTTTAAATATGGCACAACCATATTAATTATGTTATCCATCCTATGAATGACAGTGTCTCCATTCCTGCGTACGTACGACATACCGTCTCCACGCCGTAGTGTAATTTGTTATTCAGAAATATCTTATTTGGATGAATATAATGATGAGTAATAAGTATATAAACAATGAAAATAAATTTATTATGTCTCTATAAAATTAATATACCATCAAATTCAACACCTTTAAGGAAATGCTAGTGTCGCTCGTGTGTATGCATGGATTACCGTCTCCCCGACGCGATGAGATTTATTTCCAAGTTCACCATTAATCGACGATTATAAAAATATATATTACTAATAAGTATATAATATATGACATAATTAGGATACTTGAGATATATATATATATATATGTATATTTATTTTTTTACTTACATATATCTTATTCACTTACTTCAATTCAATACAATATGAAAACAGAAACACCGTTTATGCATACGTACGACCTACAATCTATAAAAACAGTGTTTTCCATTTCATATATCTATTTGTTATAAATATATTTATTATAAATATGAATTATATATAAATCAAGGTTTTTATTTTGGATGTATTTAAATCATTACCTAAATGATTTGATCAAGAATATCATGTTAAAATATGTCTGACAAAGAAAGAGATTATTGCCCGAAATGTTAATTTAACATGAAAATAATTATTAAATGTGTAGTATAAAGTCATAAATGAAACATTTATGATATAATAAATATGAATATGGTTCTGTTATAATCTAATAACATACAATGGTCATTATACAGGAGGATAAACATACCCTCGACCAATGGAAAGTGAAAGGTAAGGGTTAATTTCACAATATATTTATTATCCGAGGTTGTTATTACAGAAGTATATACTAGGATATATTTATTACCCATGTATGTGTTTCATTAAAGAGATTTCAAATGGATTAATTTTACGGTAATTTTTTACCAAAACATCATTTTAGATGTTTTAAATATTTATTCTAATAAATCATTCTCATTAATGTCCATGTGTGCAAAATTGTTTTTAATGATTTATTTATATGGACATGAATGTTTTTAAAATGTTAATTCCTTTAAATATATTAAAAGCGGTATGCGATAGTTTGATTCAAAGAAATGTCTTAAAATGTATTCATTTCTAAATTTTGTGACTTTTAAATGTTTTCATGAAAAGGATATATTTTTCAAAAAGTGTTTTACTAATCATTTTCATCTATATCAAAATTCATTGATCGATATTAAACTTGTTTGAAGATCATTTATTATGATAAAATATTCCATATTTTATTCATGGTTTTTGTGATATTTTTTACCGTGGGTGGGTTATTTTTACACTATTTTTGGTATATAGATAATGTATTGACTTTTCATATGCTAGTTTTATTACAAATTTTTATGTTATGTTTAACCTTTGTCATATGAGGAATTCACTGGACTTAATAAGTGACGGGTGGAGCCCGCTATAGCTCATTGATGCATTGATAAGTCTCATTAGACAAACTAGTGTCTTTACATAAGGCCTTGACAATTTATTTTGTAGTCTTGGCAGAAGGCCTTGACTATGTGGTTATAAAAGTCCGGAATTATGCATTCCATCATTAAGAAAGTGGATATTGATATTTAATGTGATTATTCGACTATTAGAATATCAATTGAATAAGTAAATAGAAATATTTGAATTTTATCATTGGCATATTATGCTTATGTTCATGTATAAAAGGATTTTCTTTTAGTGTTATACATTACCTTAAATGATTATTCATATTTTTGAAATATTCTTCTATATTGTTATCCTTACTGAGCATCTGAGCTCACCCTTTTCAAAATTTTATTATTCCCAGGATGTGAAGAAGTATATTATAACTTACATGCAGGGATAGTCTATGGTATTTCAGTGTTGTATATGGAAACAATATTGTTGTAGTTTTCCATTTTGTGATGTAATTTAAACCTTATTAATATATATAGTACTTCCAAAGATACTTAACAAATCAGTCTTTCAAGACTTGATATTTTGTGATCATGCTAATGGGACGTAATAATGCACCGACTATGGGCTTTAGGGGTCAGAGAATTACTATTTTTCATTTTCCCCATACTGTTACATGGATTATGCCATTATTAATCACAATCATATTGTCTTATTGTTCCTTCTGGAAATTCACAGGGGAGTTTTTTCCCACATTCCTAACATGACAGAAATAGAATCATCTATCCTATATTGTCTCAATTACCCGAATTCTCAAATAAATCATTCCTTATATTTAATTGTGAGTTAGAGATTTGGTTTAGGTAAACACTATTAATCATTTTCCTTGAAATCTAATTTGGAAAAAACAAAACATCCATTAACATAGTGATCAACCCATTTGATTAATCATCATCAAATTTTCAATCACATTCAATGTGAACCCAATTCATTTTAGTCCCCACTATTCACTAAATACAAATATCCTAGCTGCAGCTGCAGATATCATAGATAAAAACTAAAAAATTATGAAAATAAAATATAGGATGTCTAAATTATGACACATTATTTAATATCAAAGACACTGTTGGTTTATCCATATTGAAATCACAAAACATATCCTTAGAAATATCTCTGGGGATCTAAATTTAGATTTTCCTCCTAGATTTCAATGTCTTACTAAACCCTTTGATTTATATAAACTATATATAATTAGGCATAATAGTCAAGTATATTACATCAATATAGATGAATAGTACATATATTTCAAAAGTAAATTCCCGAGGACTATAATAGGTTAGTGACGTTAGAATCATAGATAAAAATAATGTAAAATTTTGAATGATCTTGATTGGGTTAGAAAAAGATATTTCCCTTAGTACTGCTACATAAAACCATTAGTCATAATATATTGAAATTAGACATAAAAATAGTGATCTCAGATTCATAGTAATGGTAGTCAAGGGAGATATGTAAGAAAAATCAAGATCATGAGGGTATGAGAGAGGGAATATAAAATTTGAATTAAATACCGGGAATATTAAATATCATACACACGAGTCATAGAATAAAGATTAGTAGTTCATAAGAAATGAATCATAAAATAATCAAGATCAAAAGATGTGAGAAAATAACATATGAATAAGGCATTGTATTTTAGAGAACGTATAATAATATATATGAAATTACATATTAGTAAATTCTTATTTCCATGGCCATCTTAGTATTATGGGTTCACTTAACATACCATATCGTTTGTCATTGTTCACTTCCATGACCATCTATGTAGTCATGGTTCACACCCAAGAAAATCATAGTTTATAAAATTCAACATTAATCCATGTTCACAACACATTTAATTCATATCTATCTATTGAGTTATAAATCATTATCCAATACACTAGAATGAGAGATAAATCCCACCCAAACCATAATGAATTTATGTATACATGTTCCACAAGATAATAAAACATTCATCACATTATGTCCCATAAAATGATATGGGTTTAATATTTTTCATATTATAACCCATGAAATAAAATGTCTATCATAGAAAATTTATCATATTATAACCAATGGAAAATATATATGTTTCATAATCATTTCATCAACGCATTACCCATGATAATAAGTAGTGTACAAAAGCATATAAAAATAGAATATAAACATGTTTAATAAAAAACATTTCATCAGAAATAGAATCCATTAAAAAGAATAATAAAAATGGAACCCTTAGATCATATCCCTAGTAATAATTGAGCAACAGAAAGTTATGTATTCATAGATAAAACATAATTTTTGATAAATATTTTAAAATCATTATATAATGAAAATATTATTATTCCTTCAATAAAAATTACTTTTTTAAACATAAAACATTTTAAATCCATTTTCAATGAAAATAACATTAATATCTTATATGGAAGCTTGATAAATATTTTAAAACTTTTTTCCTCAAGAACATATCAATTAATCATGAAATAATTTTTAAAAATAATTTAATTTTATAATATATAAAATAATTATGAAAAACTTTATTTGAAATTATAAAATTATATATGAAAATAATATTGAAAATATTTTACAATTAAAACATATAAAGGAATCTTTGAAAATCTTTGAAAAAATTTTTCCATGAAAACATATAAAGAATAATAAAAATATTTTTTAAACATTTTTATTTTAAAAATTATAATGGATGATTGGAAACATATATAAAAAAATATTATTTTAATATATATAAATTATACTTGAAAAATCATCGAAAAAAAATTTAATTGGAAAATTTTAATGTAATATTGAAGACATTTTGAAATCCATTTTGTTTGAAAACATATAATGAAATACTGAAAATAAATTGAAATATTTTTCTTTAAAAACATATAAGAGAAAAATGAAAACATTTTAAATCGAATTTTAAACAAAAAACATTTTTCATCAAAATTTTATTTTTGAAAATATTTAAGGTCATATTTGAAAATATTTTGAAACACTTCATGAACATTAAAAATCATTGAAACCAATTTTCATTGAAAATAACTTAAAGAATTGTATTTCCTGAATATTTGGAAAACAATATTGTAAAAAAATATTTTAAGCATTCAATGAATAATCTAAAAAAATGGTGGTTGTGATGGTGGATAAATCTATCTATGATGATCATTTATTTTTCTCTGTGAAACATTTAGAAAAGTGCCTTGATCTGAAAATGACATTAAGATTTCACTAGAAACATTTTTCATAGAAATAAATTGTTCAAAATATCTTTAAATTATCATAGGATAATAGTAAGAAAAATTGAAATCGTTTTTGAAATCATTTTTTTGATGGAACATATATTTCTATGAGAAGGGACAGGAAAAGTCATATTTTCTTAAAAACACATTATTAATTATCTTATATACGAAATAGTGAAAAAATGATACCATTATAAGAATATATAATTAATAAACATATTATAAATAAATCAATGATATTTATTGGCATATGAATCATACTATTAAATTTATATAAGCATATTCATAAACAATTTGGATAAAAAATGAGATTATAACAATATACACTTACTACATAGGTAACATTTGATCATAATCCACATGAACGAATTAAATTACATGAAGCATAAAATTTTGAAAATAGAATTTGATTCATGATATAAATTTTCAATGGTAAGAGTATAATCCATGTGTAATTATATAGATTTATATAAAGGCATGTGTCCTAATGAAGGAATATTGAGAGAAAATTACATTACAGTTTTAGTAAATTTTGAAAAATAAATCCCAAGAAATGAAGTTCATAAATGGATATTTAATTTCCCACAAATTTCTTTATAATAATAACATAATACCTGTGTAGGTGTTATATACACCACAAAAATAAATTAGTGGTTAATAAGGAATAAGACTCACAGAAATTAATGTGACACTATAAGTCCACTTTAATTAAGTATTGACAACAATTGTACTCATTAAAACCAAATTTATAATAAATTTAGGTATCTTATTAATTTATTAAATGAAAAATTAAAATCAAATCATAAAATATATGGCTTACATATGATCTTTTTTACCCATTTACCAACAATTCATTGTTAACGTTATGTTTCCGATTATAATTGCTTTGTTTTTTAAATGTCTTATGGTTATTTATATTTTTTTCCTAATACATATGTATTGGTCACTTGAATTAAACTCATTATGTATATGTAAATAATATATATTGACTATATAGGTATTTATATAAATCTATAAAATATATAAATATGACAATTAAATACATTATTCTTGGAGAAGACACACACTATGTATGCATGAACGTTGATTAAATTATATTGTCATTCTAAAATAAATAATCAAAATTAAATATATGTATATATATATGAATATTAATTCATGTACAACTAGTATCTCATATTTATCAAATAATCTAACTAATCCAATCATTAACACATTCCATGTAAACTGTTATTGAGTCACATCGCATTGAGGAGGCGATGCTCCATGGATCCCCAAATGAAGTTTACATGTTTACAAAAAATTTTATGAATAAATTTTGGGGTTTTCTGATGATTTAATAAACCTAAAAATTCATATATATCATATATATCATCTTAAAATATTATTTAGGTAATAATTCCCATAATTTAGAGGTGTAAAAGGACAAATGAACAACATCATTTCGTGAGGTGGTGGTTCACCATACACATGAATGGTATGTTCATTACCAATTTGGAAGAATTATGTGTATATTTTTTTTATAAACTATTGATTAGAAATGTCTCAGAATATCTATGATCTCTATTGTTTTTTTAGAAATGGTTAGGGATGAAGCCTCATTTATTATTAAAACAAAGAAAATACATCTTTAACTGGGTAGAGGGAGACCCATTTCAAAGCCCATAGGACTATTGTGAATTTAACCCATTACATGGAACATAGAATGATTTTTTGGTCCAAATCCCATTATGTGAATAGTACTGCAACAGTACCTGTGATGCTATAGCACTGCACAATACCCGCCGCTGCTACGATTCTCTGCTTCCGCTACAGTACCCTTATTGCCGCAATAGTGCCCGTCGTTGCTACAGTTCCTCCGCTTCTACAGTACTCTATAGTATGCAATAGTAACCTGCACCCAATGGGTTTTGAACCCCAATTTTTCATGTGGAATAAATATAATATAAGTGGTGGAGGAAGAATATAAAACAGAAGAGTTTGGGGTTCGATGTTTCAACTTATCTGGTTAACTCCACTTTTCTTACACAAAGGGAATTTCTAGGATGAAATATTCCAAAATTTAAGAATCTAGTATTGAAGGTATTATTTTAGGAGAATATTTAGGTAGGGTTTGACTGATCTAATGTCAGATGATAGTTATCGGCATGTGATTGGGGTGAGTGCATTTTAATAGTTGAGGATGAGTGGCATTCATGTAAATATAAAAAGGTAAGCACTATTGAGTGGTATCTCTTACATCATATTTCTCCAAAAATTGTCCATATTCTATAAAATTTAGTATATCAATTAAATAAGGCCATAAAATTTTTTAACTAGTGTCTATGTTATTTGGGCCCTTAATGTTAATGTTTAAACAATAAGTAAAATCATTTTTACCTTAATCAATGTAATACAATATAGTTTTATTCGATAATAAATTTCATTAAATAAATTTGTTGACCTTATTAAACATTAAAAATCATAATAATAAAAAATACAGAATATATTTTTTTGGATTCTTTTAAAATAATTCTCATAAATTAATTTAAAATTAATCCTATAGACAATTTGAGAAAGAGGGCATTTAAGAGAAAAATGATTAAATGTTTAAAATGTTTTCAAGTGAAATTTCCTTATGAATATTATATTAACTATCTATATTTTATTAATTTATATATTATTTATCTAAATGTTCTTTAAATCCATATTTGAATATAATTTTAATGTATAAACAAATTAGATGAAAATGCAATTTTGAATTAAAATTTTGTGTTTTCACTATTCATAGAAAAAATGAAACTTCTTAGAAAAATAAAAACAATCTCTCAGTGTAATTTTCTATATTCCACTCTCAAAAATAAAATTTATTTTTTAAAATAAAAGTTATTATTATGTAAGAAATTATATTTCAAAATAAATCATAATTAAAATTCTGTAAGAATATTATTTAGATAAATTCATATTATTATTCATAATATTTTGTTTATTATTATCCTATACAAATGAAATATAATAGATGAGTATCAAAAATATATATTGAAAATATAATATATTAATTTTATTAAAAATATTCATCAAACATTTTTGTTTAATTTATTAATAGAATATTTTTTTTATATAGAATAATAGTTCCTTAGAAATGTAATTTCATTAATTTCAAATGGTTATTACAATCATTTAAATTAATTGATAACCAATGTATTCATTTGAAATTCATGATTAAAAAATTTCTCAAAATTTAGGTAATCATATTTGTAAAATAAATTTTGATATCAAGGTCGTAACTATGAAAATATTTTAATACCCCAATTAATAGTATATTTTAGTTCTATAAACATTATCCTTGTGTGAAATGTATAGAATCAATAGAATTCAAAATTGTATGTGAAAATATCCAAAAAAGTGTTTTGTGTACCAAAAACTAATATAAGTGCTTTCTGATAGTGAAATATTGACATTATTATTGCATGTAACAAAAGATAAAAATAGTGCATTCATATAAAACAATCCTTATTCAATGATGTGTGAAATGAAAAATATCAAAAGATAAAATTTACTGGAAAAAAATATCAGAAAATATCACAGTGTTGAAGTTATAACCCATGCAAGGGAGAAAGTTGTAACTACCCCATGCCCACCTCTAGATGCCATGTTCTAGGCACTAGAAACAATGTAATAATTAAAACAACGATAAAGTTTCATAAATAATTTTTTGTGAACAAAAGACCATATCAATGCAAAAATGTTGAGAAAAAAATATAAATGACGAAAATATCTAGGGAAAAAAATCATCTGTGTAATACATTTTGAAAGTAAAATATTTTCATAGTTTAAACAAAAAATTATAGGGGAAGAATATATTCCCAACAGGAAATATGTACCTCCCTAAAAAAAACTAAAAATTAAAATCATGAGAGTACCTAGCTTTTTATACGCTTGGTGTGGCCACTGTACACTGTCCAAAGAACCATGTATCCTTAAGCTTCTATGATGTCACTACCAACCTGTTTGTCAAATTCATAAGACATGACACATGTCTAAATATACCATATAGGGATGAATATATAAATACTTATAGGACACCAATAAAGATGAATGTTTAGGGGTAGTAAGAGGTGTAACATGAATAGAAATTCTTTAGATAGTAAACCATATTCAAAATGTAGGGAAGAAGAATAGATTAACCCAATCCAGGATGGAATGTAACCTCATCCAAATATAAGGTGATAAACATAGTGTGTAGATGAACTAAATTTTGATTCTCTTCCAAATGTAATATGAGAGTAAAATTATTCAACCATGAGAATATAATTCTGTAAACCATGTCGAAAACCCCATTGGTATTCACATATTAGAGATAGAAAGAAACCCAATAAAAATTTGACTAAAAAGTTCATATTAATATGATCAATAAAAATATTCCTAAATGAGAGAGTAAGGTCATATCCATCTCACTACTCATCCATGTAAAAAGTGTTTCCATCCATTCCAATATTCCATCAATGATTCCTAGAATCAAAAAATTTATTGCCAATATAATTGTGTGAAGTCCCATTACTATCCACTCTTCTGCATAGTTTAGGGAGAAAAATCCAAGTTGAAGACCCATTCCCTAGTTTTTGAGGGGCTTACCAAATGTATTTATCCATAGAGGTCCCATGACTTATTATATTGGGTCCCACTCTATTATATTGAGGAGATGCATCATGTTGTGATAGTGTAATTCAACTCTCTTCATTAAGGCACCACACCCTATTTGATAGGGAGTTCTCATTTAAATTTTGGGGACACAAAGACAAGCTGATGGGGGGGGGGGGGTCCACTATAGTGTCAAGAGGACTTGTGCCCTGGTGTGATAGGTTTTCATGTCTAGTATCTGATGACACATTCCCAATATGATAGAGTAGTTCCACATGGAAGGTGGAGGACCCAAGAACAAGTTTATGTGGGAGTTTGACTCTATAGCCCAATGATCCATGTCATGGTGCAATAGGTAAATTCCACTATCTTCATCGAGGAACATAATAATATCTAATAGTGGGGTTCAACATGGTATGTATATATATATGACCCACAACCATGCAGTTTGGGGTTTTACTCTATATGAATCTTATGATTAACTAGCATGATCACTTTTTTCATTGGGCATTTCGAAAAATAAGTTCCATTTATAGATAATTTTATATCTTATAAAAAATCCATAAAAGGTCCCCATCATGTAATAATTTGAAAAAAACTATGGAGTGGCTGATCACAAGTGAAAAGTACGATTCTAATCCATAGATATAGAATGGATCGATGTTTATTGAAATTGAATGGTGGGGTACACTACATTTTAGGGGACCCACATATTATTTGGTGCTTCTCCTCCATCTGGTTGTGTCCCTGGAGGTACATGGATAACCATGAGTGTTTGAGTAATATTAATTTAGAGGATATATATATATATATTCCATGCCACTCGGGGTCCAATCATTGTGCATTTCATGTCCTCATATACATGTTGGGTCTGTAAATATTACACATGGTCTCTGTACTTTACTACATGACATGACATTCCACATAGGGTGCCATAAAGTTTCTCAATGCATTCCAATGTATTTGGAAACATGGAAGGATCATGTCTATTTACACTATCACATGGATCATTCACATCAGAAAGGGTGTGAATTTTGTGTAGGGAATTTTTAAGACATTCCACTATTATAAAATAAAAAAACATTGATACATTAAATAATGTTGTTACACACTATTTTTTCATCAATTTACATGAAATTTAGTCCGGATTTTTAAATAAATCATTCTTTGGGATCCATGATTCTATTCAGGACATTCTTCCCCACATCTGATTTTATTACAACTTGATAATAGTTGGTCTAGTCTTACTTCATTCTTTCTAGCCATCCGGTGGATGGGAAATAGATTCTATCAATCCATAGAGGTTTCATTTTAAGCATCGCTCAAATTGGATCCATCCTCATTTGATTATTCAGTCTCATATCATCAGTACAATCATCTACAAGCTGAAAAATCATTATATCATCCCATGATTCATTTATTTGTACCTTTATCATCATTTCATCCTGATTTTGGGGTTTTATTGGTCCCAGTTCCTCCATACAACATAATAATCAGACCACATAGTTCTACCGGTGAGGAATGCAAAGTATTTGGGTTGAAATTAACCACATTAAATGAATAAATTATCATTGGATAATCCTTCAAGGAAAATGAAAAATAATGGGGACATACGTGGATAGAAAAAAATGATTATTTAATTTAATCGGTATACAGGTGCTTGCTCATGCCAGAATTGGGGCCAATCAATAGAAGGGGTCTAATCTGCTCAATAAATTGAATAAAAAATAGATTACACCATGGACAAACAAGTTCTACTTCATGATTTTATAAATATTCATTAAATAATGAACTCAAATTTGATCGATTGAGGTCATTGTGTTCGTAGGGTCCTAATAATCTATAATTCAACGTTTATTCTCCATACGATTTGTTTGGCTAAGAAGAGGGGAAAAGAATTTGAATCCTCCTACGGTTTACGCAGCTAAACCATGATTATTTTACGTAATAGTTTATTTATTGTAAATGTTATTATGTAAAATTAGATAATTAATTATCATAATTTATTAATTATTCATCAAAATGTATCCCCATTGGGAATGATGTCCAATCACCATGTGTCGAGCTAATTTTGGTAACTATTTTTGTATTATATTAGTTATAGACTCAAAAATGGTCTCATATTTGTTACCAAAGATTAAATTTAGGATTAATCCAATTACCATTAATAAATTCCATGCGTGTAATATAAAATATATTTAATGTTTTTATAAAATTAATTTCAAGCCCACCATGCATCAGAATTGCATGCCCTATCAGCTCTGGTATTTGGAAAATATATTTTCAAATATTTTGAAATATTAAAATGAATCATTTTTGTCTAAATAAAATATCAATTTATAAATTATTTCTATCAAATAGTTCATATCATATAAGGAACACAAAATTATTTTTAGGGACACACTTGTGTTATAGAAACATGATAATAAAATATAGTTAAATTTATAATAATTAGTTTGTTATTTTAAACAATGTATGATGGTTTTGTTTCAACATAAAATGTGTAAGTATAAAAACTACTAATTGAATTGTTTTCAATGGGATAAAATAGGAATTGAATTTTAATTAAATGATTTATTAAAAAAATAATGTTCTGTGTCTACATAATCTAATTTTATTATATGTATCAATGGTTATGGAGTTTCAAAAACAATGGGGATTTAGAAATGGGATAGTACCTCTAGGGAGACAATAGTTGATTTTATATTTATTGAAAATAAATTACCTTTTACTAGTTTTTTTACAAATAATTCATCACTGTATTATTAATAACAATATAGTAGTTCATTTTTTTTAAATGTCTATTATATCTACAGATGTGTGAGTTTTAAAACAACTATATTTCATTAAAATAATATTTAGTAAATTGGAATAAATTTTATAAATTAAGAGGTTAATTTTCATAACAACTTAAATGAATAAGTATGAATTATTTTTGGGTATGATAAGGGGTTATTTAATGTTTAGTAATTTATTTTTATATAAAACTAGATATAAAAAACAATTTTTCATGATGTATAGTGATTGTCGTCTTAGAAAAATAATATGTTTTATTTTGAAATAATTTGAAACATGTAAATAGAATTTTTTATTGATTACCTAAGATGTAAATATATATTTTGATTAAATGGTAACATTAGAAAAAATATACATGAATAGATTAACTATTGAATACAATTTAATTTCAATAATTTATTATTTTTCATTATTGTTTTATGTGAAATTTCGAAATCATTATGTAAACAATTAGGAGATAATAATATGAAATTTGGAACCATATTAATTGTATCATTTAACATTGGGTATTATAATATAAATATAAAATAAAAAATCTAATATAGTAAAATTGAATTCATAAAACATATAATTGTACCCATTTTTTGTTAATTATATTCAATATTTTTAGTCAATAGTTTCCAACTACAACTCCATAAAACGTCTAGTTTTGAAATATTGATTGCGAATAAAATGGTAGTAAAAGCCATCATAATGAATTCAACATTTCCCAAATTGAACCATCTATAATATTCTATATGAATTATAAATCATCACTATGTAGTCCCAAAGAATATTGGGCTTCTTTTAATTTTCAAGGAACTAATTTATTGATAGTTAATATATAATTAAAAATATATATACCTCTAAATTTAGTGACCATGATTGTTAAAGAATATAGCTCTCCAATTGTGGGAATAAAATAATCAGTTATTCAAAATTAAAAATCCTTTATTTATTGTATAACATCTATATTATCTACTATTGTAAACAAATTTTGTAGGGAATTCATCTGATGTATGAGATTGTGCTTAATAGAAAGATATGTTTTCCTCAAACCATGTAGTGAACATGGTTTGTGAGATTTTTGTATTCGATGTTTTTTATCTCAGTATTATTCATCTGATTATGTTTTTCTCTCCATTAAAATGTAAAAACAATATCATAGAATGGGTAAATATGGAAAGTATTCCATAACCATATATTCACTAAACACCCACACAAGATGTAATATATCAAAATTCAAAATATATTTAATAACATCTACTAATTTTTAGTGTTGGTAATTTTTAGTTTATTATGTGTAGTTGTGACTCAGCAATGATCTTTGTTGATGTATTGGAAAAAATTTATTATTTACCAAGAATGATTATATATTTAAATATTGATGTGTGACATGTATTTAACAAAAAAATAGTTATATTAGATGTTACAACATAACGGTTTTCTATTTCAAGACCTTTTTTAAAAAATTTCGACCATTATATCATATACTGTACATATAAAATCCCTCGTCCTCAACACATAATGTGTTATAAAAACTTTTTGGAAAAAATTTTAACACCTAATTGTTTTCTTTCATGGTTATCATGTTCCATATACATCACAATTTCCAGGGATTGTTATGTTTAGCACATTGTAAAATAAAAGGGGATTCTGTCATATATTATTTATTTAAGTTGGAAATTTTTTTTCATTGAATTATCAATTGAAAATTTATATTGAATATTATGTAATGAATGTATATACAAATTAGGAAACCCCATTTTTTAAATTCCATAGTGTGTTTAAATTCAACAATAATTAGATAGTATTTAATTGAATTCATTTTTAAAAATAGATTCAATGACATATTAAAATTATATTAATGGTAAAATATGATAAATTCTTCATGACATACAAATATAATCCCTTATTTTAAATATTTCATTAAATTTTAATTCATGACATTGAAAACCCTTAAAAATATATGGGGTAAATACTCTAGATTTAGGCTCTTAATTTTTGTAAATCGTGTAATTTCTTGACAACACAGGTTGCATGAGAAAGTGGGGAATGGATTTGGATATCCATTTGAGATACAAATTTCTGTTGCATCTTGAAATTTTTAAATTCTATATCGTGGTCTACTAGTGAATTATGAATAAAAAATAATATGGTTTATAAAAAGATCACTATCACAGTCACCTATTAAGTGTGATTCTTGAAAGCAACTATATAACTCAACCCTTAATTGTTTAGGATTAAATAAAATAATGCAAAATATTTTTTATCCAACCATTATATGTGAATGACGTAGAAATTATTGAAAGTCATATTGTATGTAAGTGTAATACATGATTCAGTAATAATTGAAAATGGTATGAAATGTAATATTTGATTGTTACTTTTGGAAGTCTTAATGTTATAGAATATTCATTGAGGTAAAGATTATTAAAATAATTATCTTAATCATCAAAAAATATAATGATATACTTTAACCGAATATATTGTGGATAAAGTTCATCTATACATATTAATTTAGCTAATCATATATATATTTTTATATCTCATTCCTTATTATGATTTTAAATATCACAGACTATTGGAATAAATTTTTTTATGATTTTTTAATTTTTATGTATATAATTCCAACCCCCTTCATCTAATTAGCCATATCATTATATTTGTGATATAAATTGTATTTTTTAAATCCATATAAGTTACAAATTAATGAATTAGATAATTTCATTTAGAAAACATAGACTGTTGATTTTAAATAATTATAATATTTAGGTAGTTTGGAATATCCTTTTTATATATGAAATAAAATATAAATGTAAATTTAATGTATACATGAAATTAATTGGTAATACATATATAAAATATATATTAAATAACTCATTGACTAGAATAATTTTTATACTTCATTTGATGTGTAAAAACATAATTTTAGATGAATTATGGGGGTTGAATAGATTGTGGAAATAAGCGTCCTAAACAGGGATAATTTTTTATATTTTGTTTTAAATAAAAGTTCTGCCTCTAATATTCATAGAATTATCTATTTATCCTTCCATTGAAGTAAAATATAATATTATATTATATTGGTGGATATGATTTTGAAATTTTCTTGAACCATTTGACTTATCATAAATAATAATATATCTTAGGTATATAGGTGGGGTTTCAAATTCATGAAGCTTGATTCTTCCAATATAAATCTGAATGAAATCCATCGATATTTTTATTATTTATATCGTTTAGAAAATTAATCAAACCACAACGGAGTGCACTAGTAAATGAAATAATGATGAGTAAAAAAATATCATAGTAATAATTTACATATTTATTTTTATGATGTATAAATGTAAAAGAATTTAAAGAACTAAATATCATAGGGGGTGGGTGGAATCTATTCAGTCAAGTAATAAAAATATGTTCAACTTAGGTATACCCATTATTATGTATTTTAATTTATGTTCATTTGAATAATAGTTTTAATCATAAGTCAATTACTTATAATATTATTAATCAATATTGGTGATTGAAATCAATTTTAAAAATATAAATAATAGAAATAAAAAATACATCGAAAATATAAAAATCACAAAAAATCATCCCATCATCATAATAAATTTTGTGTTCAATTTTCCTCAGTATTTAAAAAAAATACAACATCTTAAATATGTTAAATTAATATGAAAATTATTTAGTATATAATGATATATATATTTATGTAGCCACATTAATGTTATAGAAAACAACCAATGTGGGCATAATGTGGGCATGGATTGATGATAATGAAAATTCAATGATGTATATATAATTATGTTGGTTATTTTTAATTATGTCTACAATCAATAATTAATGGAGGTCATTTTATTAATGTACATTAAATAATTATTTTACCATTATATTTAAAATTATTTAGAAGGAGTTGACTTCAGTTTATAACAAACTAATACTAATGGATATTGCGGTTGTTATAGTTACACTAGATAATGTTTTAAAATAAAATGAAATTTGAGGAGAACATGAAGCTATAATTTTGATTGTATATTAAGTTAATACATAATTTCAACAGAATAATTTTCAATGAAATATTAGTATGGAGAATGTATTTTATTATTAAAAAACAATAATAACTCATATATGGGTTTTTTTACATTTTATTCATTAATAATTTCCATTTCAACCCCATATACTTTGAAGATAATGTTTTATTTTATTTTATGTAGTTGGTGTAGTTATATCCTTAGGGTGAATTTTTAATAATTTAAATTTTGATAAGGATAATGATTTTGACCTTCAATTTTTTTATATAGAGTTTTACAATTATCCTTCCATGTAAAATAGCATAATGAAAAAGGAAAAAATTATAGTAGTAACTCAATACGAAGGTAATAATCAATTAATTATATTCTTTTACCTTGGTATATTTTATGAGGTCTATATGTAGCTATTAATATTTGGTGTTGGGATTATATAGTAATCATTATATATAAGGATAATTTTAATTTTTAATTTTGGTGAGTAAGAGAACATAAAATTATTGAGTAACACTATAATAGTATTCTTCTATATATTTTAAAAATTATGAAAATACCTTCAAGTGATATTTTATCATTTATTTAATGATATAAAGGTGTTGAGGCTAAACAGATGACATTCGTGACATAATTTTTTATTTTTTAAATCCAATGATTATAAGCATCCTAACACAAAGTATTTTGATTTTAATTCGATTCTAACCTATTTTTTAAGGCCTGCCACAAATATATTTCAATAAAATATTCAACTAAAAAAATTAACTACATTTCATATGTTTTATTCATCATAAGATAAATTAGTTATTGAATGTAATTCCTATAGATAAATATCTCAATGAAAATGGTATCTAATGTTAATGAATTTATAGTTTTAATACCTAATTAAGAAAATAAGTATTCAGCTCTGTAAGAGTAATATTAAATTATATAACAATAAATTATTTGAAATAAATATAAACATCAATAATTTAGTATTTAAGAACTATAAAATTGATAATATTCTATTTGAGCATCGTGGATAATAATTTTACTAGCATTGTGTCTAATTGATGAATAAATTGATTGATTATTATACAATCTATTTCGAATAGGAATGAAACAAAAAAAATTGAATGAGAAAATATATATATAATAACCTATAATAAAAGAACATTATTTACTATAAATATGAATTATGATTGCTATTATTTGATTATTACTAAATTTATTCAACCTACTGATTTTATTCAATTGATGATAAGTGTACTTTTTAAAAAAATATTAATGAACTGATGTTGAATTGTAAATTTATATATAAATAGGATACTAAAAAATAAAAAAATGACATTAAATAATGGAAAAACTAAAACTGAATTAATATTAAAATAATAATTAAAATTTTATCATAATTAGTTGTAAATTGAGGAATAGAATTCATAGAAGAGAAACACAACATAGATAATGAATTTTAATTTCTTTGACTGGATTTCATAATGTAGAACATTAAATTATATCCAAAACATGGAAATGTATTAGATTAGATACTCATATAAAATATTCAAAATGGAAATACATAAAAAACATTGAAATCCAATTTTTAATAAATAATGGAAATACACCCAATAAATGAATATTGAAAAATTTAGGGTCTAAATTTCTTAAATGAAATGATAGTGAATATTTATAATAAGAATGAATTTTCATAGAGTAATGAAAATTTGGTGAATTTTTTTATGTCAAAAACTCCAAATGAAAAGGGAGAAGGAAATTAGCAATTATTTCGTATCCTAAAGGAACATATTTTCATGAACATTACAGAATTACTTTTACAATCAATACAAAACTATGAAATTCTTTGTATTTAACAACATACTATAGTGTATTTTATAGGGATATCATTCCAAAACAAAAATATTTTGGAAAAAATTTAAATTATATATAGATTAGGAAAATTACTTCAAAAAAACAAACAATATTATTTTATCTTGATGTGGAAACACATAAATTGAATTATACATTCACTAAAATTGAATGTGAATTAAAATAATAATGATTTAAATTGGGTTTTAATATTGAATATGCATACTATAAATTATAATAATATGTACAAGTGAATTAGGTAATACATACAAAAAACACATCCAAAAAATTTAGATAAAACATTAAATACTCAATATATAAAATGGAAATAGAGGGAATCTATAGAATATGAAGGTTCTTGGTTAGAGTTATCATAATATATAGTATGAATTTATGACTAAAAAAATGAATGAAAATGGAATGAAAAATTGAAGATAAATTTGTTTGTATAAAGATGGAATTGTCAAGAACAAACATTTACCAGAACATTATTTTAAATCACTCAATAACTATGAAATTCAAAGAATTTTGGAAAATAACACTATTTATAGTAGTGGGATTTCATTCCAGAACAAACATATTCAGTAAAACAATTAATTTCTATATATATTAGTGTAATAATATCTAATATGATTTTGAATTATTGGAGATTGATGATGATAGAAAAATAATGTGTATTATATTTTCATAAAAATAGAATGTGATTTAAAAAAATTCCTTAAATTGGATGTTCATCAAGAATATTTGTATAAAAAATACATAACAATTTTTTAAATTAATTATGTAGTTTATACTAAAAAAACATCCCATAAATCAATATTAAAAAATTTAATTAAAAAAAATATAAAATAAAATGATATAGAAAATGAATAGTGGGTAAAAAATTCTTATAGAATAGAAATTTAGAGAAAATTCTGAAGACTAAAACTCCAAATAAAAATGGAGGGAAAATTGAAAATAAATTTGAATAAAAAAGGCAGTAGTTTTCATGAAACTAATTATAATCCTATTATAATCCTTTAAAAACTATAAAATTAATGAAATTCAAGAATGTAAATCAATATTTATTAGTGGGATAACATTATCAAACTCATATATTTTCGAATCAATGAAATTATATATAGGGTTATTTAATAACATTCAAAAACATATATAAATTTCATTTATAATCTATTAAAAAAATAATTACTTGGGGTAAAACAAGGTATGAGTATGAGAATATATGAACTAAGAGGATAAAATAACATATAAAAATTAAGATATCAAGAATAATATAATAATTATGTTTTGTAATAAAATAATATAAAATATGTAGATGTTGAATGTTAATCCATTATACCTAAGGCGGGTTCATTAGTAATAGATGTGTAACCAATCTGATTAGAAAATCATCACAGGTTAGGCAACAAATAAAATATAATAGAAAGATAAAATAAACCCTAACCAAATTGTAGGTTATGAATTTAAATTTATACAAGGAGTTTGTGGATCTAAAATCAATGAAACCCTACCTAACATGATATATTATATATGTACTTGAGTAGATAAGACTATTAAATAAATAATGGGAGATTTCTTCTTTTTTTACCATGTCATGGAATATATAAAACATTAGATATGAAAAGATAGTAAAACATATAAAATAATTAAGGGGTGGTATAATTGGATGATATTTTATTGTTGGAGATAGGTTATGTGGTGTTTTAGATATCGGGGCAGTGTTAGAGGTGTTGACTAAGGCTGAGGGAGAGGTGTAGACATGGATAGAGGAGGAATATTAGGGGGAAGGAGAATAGAAAAGATATTTATTAATAGTAATATGGGGATTCTTTGTCATATATGATGAATGATGCCAATGGGCGGTGTTGGAGGAGGCTAAGGTGAAGGAATATTTGAGAAAATAATAATCAATTGTGAAGGAAAATCATAAAATATGTGGTGTTTTCCATGTTAGGAGTTCTGCTATGGTGTCGAAATGTTGGTGGATAATTATAATACTATATCATATATAATAGTTTGTTGATGTCCAAAATCCATGGTCAATAGAAAATAAATATTTGGACAGACCAGTATAATAATATATCAAACATCTATAATGCATATACATTCATTTCATAGGTATTAAAATTAATTTAATTAGAAAAAAATACAATCAAAACTAGAAAATGAAAATCATTAATAATTATTTTTTTAATCTAAAAATAAGAGGAATTAAATTAATATGAATTTTTAATGGGTCAAATATCTTGTTAAATGATCTAGAAAGGAAATTTATGGGAACACATTCCTCAATGACACTAACATCATGACTAAACCTCTGAATATGGTGCGAATAAGGCTTAATGAACCAACCACCACAATCCCAATCATGAAAAGGAAACAAATAGTAAAAACGTTAACAATGGGTTTTAAAAGAAGAAACCATGAAAATATGGAACAAAAAACATTGGAAGGGGATATAAAAAATAATAATATTCTTTACATTAGAAAGATAAATAAATACATAAAAACGATCCTCAATTATAAAGGGAAATGCATGGGGAATGGAGAAGTTACACTCACATAGAGACTATAAATGAAATTTGGATGAACAAATACTATTTGGTATCTTGTATTTAATGGTGAGAAAATAGAAACCAAAAAATTTTAGTCCTCTAAGGAAGGATTCATAGTTTTTTCACACAACTTACCAAAAAATAGACTAATTTTATTCCCGCCATTTTATAAAAAATCAACCCTACATGGTTTTTCAAATGGTTTTGAAAACATGATATAATAACAAAAATGAAAAAAACTAAAATTACAGATACTCCATCATGAATGACTATAGTTTCTTCCAACCATCCACATGTTGTTTTCCACCTCGATGATACCCCAATCACCAAAACAGTTTCCCATGATCCCTACAAAATTTGGACCCAACACTTTTCTACTCATGAATGCTAAAACAAAAAATAACAAAATGGAATTGAAATACATATTATTTAACTATTTTTAATTTATTTACTCAAAATAAATAAAAACACACGTGTATTTGATGAAAAAAATTAAAAAAAAACATAACTCATAATTTCTATAAGAAGTCAACCACAAACTCTACAAAAAAATAAAATACCAAAAAATAAGTAAACTAATTAGAAATATAAAAGTGAATGTGTCCAAATTATATACACTATAGAACATTAATCACAAAATAATTCATTAAATTTGAATTTATTCAACTAATAATGATTCTTCCATAGTAAAACCACAATACTGAACCAAACAAATATGGAAACAAAGAATGTAATGAATCATAACATCATTTTTACACACTCTGATAATAATGAGAATATATGGATCTAAGACCGATAATTTTCCTCCCCTAAATAGAGTGATTATCTTAGTATAGTGGATCTATAAGACATTGTCCTACGATAATTTACTTATATTGATACAAGTGAATCAAATATAATGAGATCAAATAAACCACTAGGTTTACAGAAATTAAAAAAAATCAGCAAGTAACCTATGATTATAATTAAAAATGGTAATCATAAACATTTTAAAGAAACCCTAATATCAAATAAATACAATAAAATAGGAAAATAATATCTTTAAATGGATAAAATAAAACTGGTTATCTAAAAAATTAATGAATACTATTATTTTGAAGTAGTAATATTCATTTTCTTATTATTATATTTTAACGGCATCGCCCTAGATAATTAATGATTATTCCCCATCTAACAAAGGGGATGAAAAATAATTTGATAATTGGATCACAATGTCTTCAACTACATAATCTGACCACAATTATTTTATTTAAAATATATATCTCTCTAGGATATGTTATTTTTGGGTACACCAATACCCCAATCGCGATCATTCATTTAAAACAAGTTAGGTATGTCTAAGACCCACTATAAGTTTACCACTGAAATCTAACCCATATAAAAATACCACAACAACCAATTCATTAATAAATTCTATACTAGAATAAAGATAATGATCATCAATGTCTATATAAATACCTATAAAATATTTGTTAATATAAAGAGTCACATGAAATCATATCTATATTAATGATGAATATCTCATTGAAATGGGAAACATATTTATTCAACATAAATTTTCCTTGTGGATGAACAAAAAAATATACCACTTTCCATCCCTTAACCTACTTAGGAATGATCAAGTGATATAATTTTTTCTTGAAAAGATCCCATAGAAATATATTTTTCCACATCAATGGAACTTATGACATAAAATGATCCAACCTCATTACTTAAATGATACCTAAAATACCTCTTACTCATAATGATTTTGGATATCCAATAGACCCAAATATCCATTTAATGTTATAATTCCACTCATCGTCCCCATTCATATATCAATAAACCTTAAAAAATACAATGATATACAAATTCCAAACTACATGACTTTACTAGGTGTTTTGGAAGAGTAATAACCTGTAATGGACATCTTAGAGACAATAAAAATATAATGATAAGCATAATATAAACAATATGTAATCATAATAAAAAACTAATAAAATAAAAAATCAATTAACCAAAAATAACATTTCAACTCAAAATGAAAATCCACAATCCATGTCAGTGAAAAGATAGTTCCCTATTTCCACTGTTAAAAAAAGACCATTTCAATACTTATCATAAAACCCCTAAAAAGAATCCATTTTAAAATATTAAAAAATTTGAAATTCAAATATCAAAACCACTAAATTCCATTAAAAAAGGTTTTATAAAAAACCCATAATTATTATTTTGGAATAAAATATTTTTCAATTAAATAAAAGTAAAACAATAAAAAATTAATACAACAAAAAAACATTACACCAATTATTCCTCATCTAGAATTTTAGTGGTGAATATTTTTTCCAAGATATTTTGTTGGCTATGTGTTTTCCATTCTTATGTGATGAGAGTAACAATGAACCATGATTTTGGGATCAACATGGTTTTATAGGACACATTATCCCAATTTTTGATGCTACTTCACTACAATTATCATTCAAAAAAATTCTTCAACCCATAAAACAAAAAAACCTAGAATTTAAAAAACATTAAAATCTAACATCACATGGTATCATGATACTCTCGGTGATTGAGTGTTTAAAATTTTCTTATTTCACATGCCGAAAACCTTTTAATTATCATTCTCTTATCAAACATAAATTCCACCTGACCATGGGTAAGCTCTCAAACAAATTTTTCACATACCAAACATTTATACCTCTTAAACTGAGCATTTAAATAAGCATAAAACATACACAAGGGATATAACTAATCCATTTGCGATTATTTCAAGTATCATATTCATAATTAAAAAATCGTTGGGGATGATTTCTCCCACAATAGAAATATGAATATATAAACTTTTAATGTATAACACCATATTAGAATATTAAATCAATGATAAATGTGCATAAATAAAATAATAATAAACTTTTAAAATAGAAATGTATAGAATAATTAAAATAAACATCCAACAATTCCTAAATAAATTAATGCGTAATAGTATAAAAATACATGAAGGTGGAAATTCACTGCAAAACTGTAATAAAATATTTAAACTAGAAGACACAATATTATCATTATGTGACCTCATAGGTCATCATCCAATAACAAAAAAATTCCAACAGTAGGATAAAACAAAAACCAGAAATGATTCATATTTTTTTGGGCCCACTTATTCTAATTCTATGAAGTAGGGTTTGGGAATCTACATATTAAAAAATAATAAATGTATAGAATATAAATTTCATTTTTAAAAAATAACCACAAATTATAGTATGAAACTAAATATATAAAATATGTTCATAATAATTTTGGATAAAAATATGGATCTTTTTAATAAACTAAATAATTAATCTAAAAACACCATTATAAATGTTCTTAAAATTTTACATAAACTATTATGTTCAAAAAAACAGTTGGACATCTATTTCAGTTTTATGAAAACAAATTAATGTACTAGAAGCGACAAGAAATGAATAAAATAGAGGATATCATAACATAAGTAAACACTACTCATAAAATAAGTATTATATCGTGATAGAGAACCCAAATGAATTTAATTAAATAATAATAATATATTGAAGTCAGTAATAGATTATATGTACTGTGTAAGTGAATATTGAAATATAAGAAATCCTTATAAATTCATAAAAACTCTATGAGCATACACTAGACATACTTAGTTTAGTACTATCCATATGCCTATCAATGTAACCCTATGTCTATAACAATATCGATACTATAAATAATCATCATTGTTAGAACACACCCCATGGACAATATAAATTCATCTTCATGGGGGATTGGGTCCATCACATCTGGCTTAGATAGAAACATATCATGACCAAACTAAGATGCATAAGATCCCATGAAAATTGAAATCTTGGTGTTGAGATGGGAATTTAATATTAAACACATCCTTCAAAAATCAATATATAATAATCCCTGTGGATCATCCCATATCCTAAGACTATTATTGTAAACACCCCTGAATGAATGGATGTGATTCTATGGAGTTCACACCCACAATATAAAGAAAAACACATTATGTTTTCAATTAATACATTATATTTAAAACATGTACGTATTTGGAAAAAAATTATTACTTTTTTAATTCCATTCAAAACCCAATGTTGTTCTTCGTCACATTATCAAGGATTAAAATGAGCCACAAACAGATTTTGCTAAGACAAACATTTTAAACTAGTATGAATTGTGGTAGAGGTAATATATTAATATTTTTTTATATAATCAATTTTTTAAAGGGTAGAGAGGGAAACTGTACATTAATCAAATTCAATTATTCAAAAATTCTAAATTAAATATCCTAGAGTCCCCAATGAATATTACATATAAATCATTAAAGCCCATACTACACTCGAAAAAACACTCCTCATAGCTTCAAAAAATTTATATCATTAACAACAAATGAAAAATTTTAAATTATTGAGTTCTCTATTAATATGTTCCATGAGTTGATGGATGTTTTAAGATCCATTATTTAACGTGAGGTATTGTTTTCTTTTCATGGTTGGTACATTTTCTTCGATTCATCAGTATAATGGCCCAATATCACAATGATCAAATATATGGCCCAATGTATATATGGTACAGAAATTACAATATTTTAGTTGACCATCCCAATATCTGAAATCCTTATTGATGGTTTGGGATAATATTTTCTTTAGGGTCCAAAATAATGGCATAAAGTCCAGATTCAATTTCATAGTCTCGATGTTATATTTCTACTAACTTAACTACTACAGTAAGATGATATTTTCCCCTTCACAAATTCTAAAATATGTTTTTCATGTTCTCCTAAATGGTTATTAATTCTAATCCACACCACAAATAAAAACTTTTAAAACCTCATTATAAAAATCATTATGAAATCAAGAAACCATTTTAGGAATAATAATTTCATTTTATAAGTGGAAGCATATTGAATTGTGATATATATATGATTTTATACAATAATTTCTACATATACACACAAACCACACACATAAATATTTTACCAATATATATATGTATATATATATTTAAATAATTTCATTGATCACATAATGAAAATTAATTCAAAAAATTTCCTTCCAAACAAATGTAGTTCCCAATTGAAAGTGAAAAACCACAAAAGTTTCAAAAACCCAGTCAATTTATAGCTAAATAAACAACAATATCATATAAAAGTGTAATTCCAAAACTATTTTCAAACACAAAATATCCTTTTGATATGCCACTAAATAATTTCAGAAAATATTGACCAATCATACACTTCATATAGTTATAAAAAATATTGAAATCCATAGAATCCCACTTTTTAGAATCAAACCTCAATTATGAAAATCATTAATAAATAATTTTATAATACTAATGTCATGACCCACCTTCACCAAAAGGAGGGAAGGGTCAGCAGATTGCCATGCCCTTCCTTCTTTAAGTTGAAGGAGAGATCAGGACCCCCGAAACCCGCCTTCTATAGGTCCTGGAGTGGCGACTAGCACCAAGGGAATATAAAGTTCTCACAAATGGTAGGCATTACCCTTTTTATTCTATAGGATCGAGAGATAAGGAGAAGAAAACCCAACAACACCAAGGTAGAAAGAAAAGTAAAGCCAAAAGTAAACCATTCCCACATGCATGTTTCAAAAGGAAAAGCCACAAAGTGCAAAAGGTGACTACAAGGTAACTACCACAGGGAAAAAAACAACAACTGCAAATGCTCCAAATATACGAGCTAGTAAGGTCCTACGTGATCCCAAAAGTCCTCCTGGAAACCTGAAAGCAGTTTTATATACATAGGGTGAGCATACAAGTACACTCAATAGAGAAAACCAAGACTCTCGTTCACAATTGGGGGGACGTACTAATGCCCGGTGAGAAAAAAGAGTAAACCAAACACCTAACAAGGAAAACTATCCACCCCAGGCCTCACCAAGGATCACTCCCCAAATAACTCAAGTCAAGTAATATATATATTAAGAGAACATCGATGTTTGGGTACCCCGCGCCACTTTCCCTCTAGTTATTGAGACATCCTACGCATTGGACCAATCCCGCCATTCTCACCGCACTCCCACTGCCACACCCGCCCGCACACACCTGGTCCACAACCACATGAAGTCCCACTACCGAAATCCCGCCCGCACACACCTGGGCCTCAACCGCAGCAGTCCCACTGCTGAATCCCTCCTGCACACACCTGGGCCACAACTGTCTTATGTAACCATGTCTGCAAACACCTAGTCCAAAACAACCACCATCACACCCGAAGACACATGGGCCTCATCCGGAAGACGCTTGGGAAACCACCTGCCGCACACACCTGGCCACCACCACACTACCCCTCCCGAAGTTTCTTGGGCTAATAATGGACCTCAGGCCATCACAGCCTGCCTGAAGATACTTGGGCTATCCGGGAAAGGGTGTAGAAAAGGAGCTAATAACCAGCCACTATGAATAGTGTTGGGAAAAACACCCTCCCCTATGAAATGAGGGTGTTCAGCACTAAGTGCTCAACTTGGGTGGGTCACCAGTAAGAAACAAAAAGCTAAAATTACATATATATATAGGTAAAAAGCACTCACCCAAAATAGGTTTTTCTTCAGACAGCCTACAGATCACAACATCACTCAACTCCGAGTCACGACTCATGCTAACAACCCATATGTCCCCTTTCTTATTTCACGTTCAGTAATAATGTTTATGTTTAATCACTACTGGGAAACTAGTAGGCATTGGCATAAGTCCGAGAAAGTAAACAGCCAAACATCAGCCAAAACGCCCACACCTGGTTCTCAACAACAGAGGATTCGACCCCAATTCACACGACCACTGAGGGTATAAAAGAACAGGGGATCCCATCCCCTCCCACATCTCCAGAAATCGGTCCAAAAGGAAAAAAACCAACTACCACCACCAACACAAGTTAGGGATTGCCGGTATTTTCAGATTTAAACGACTTAACACACTCCATGATTCAAATTTCGTGTGTTATAACCGGGAGTTATCACAGAAGGGTTGATCATGGTGCTTCAAATTTATTCAGCCGGATATACGTGATTAATAAATTCAATTTTCACACCAGGAATTTAAAACCACAAACATGTCATTTAAAACATCAGTAGGGTTCATTAGTGCACAAACAACGACCACCAACGGCCTCGATTTTCAGGATGCATAAGCCAACACAACTCAACAAGATGTTCATAGAAGAAACAACATCAAAATATAAGACACCATCAACAATCACAGCCCCCCCCCCCCCCTCATTCTTTATAGAAATCGTTCATTATCTTTATTTAGTTCTGGGTTAGCCAATTCTACAGAATCAAAAGCACGCCCACCCCGCATGATACACAAAAGAGAGAGACGATGGAGAAATTCCCTACTTGTTGATAGATAATCGGTGTTTAGGCCGGGGGCGCGGAACTTCATAGATAATGATGCGCCCGATTAACTAGAATCTATTTGTGAAAATACACGATTGAGGATTGGAGAAACCACGGCTAACCCTTAGTTTATAATAGTCGGGGACGGTTGAGGTGAAAACGAAAAACCGCGTAAGGCGCGGGGGTCGTGGGTTGACCACGTGGCTCCACTCGTCATAAAAAAAGGGGTTGGGTGGCTTAAGCCACCTCATGAAATTGATTAAGTTTTTAATTAAAGCTCTTATGTGTGTCACATGTATTAAAAACAAGCTTAAGAGAGAAAAAATAGGGTTTAAAACCCTATTTGTACAAAGGAGCACTACTGACGCCGATCGGTCTCACCGATCAGTCTTACCGATTGGTCGCACCGATCTGTCTCGGTCCCACCTATCGGTCGCACCCATCAGCCTCGCTGACCGGTCTCGCCGATCAGTCTCACCGATCGGTCTCACTGAGACGCGACCCGGATTTTGGCAAAGGGAAGGACCAAGAGAGTTTGGGTCATCACATCAGATACCTCTCAAACTATTCTCATCCCCGAGAATTTAAACAACCCAGAAGGAAAGGGCAGGTCTGAACAACCACCCAAAAAGATACCTCTCATGATTGAACCTCGTCGCTAACTAAGAACACCTTCCTATCACGAACCAAGAAACATACCATGCCAAACTGCCCGGGCATGTGGGTTGGGGAGTCTCCTCCCCCATGTCAAGATATTATCCGCTTTGGGCGGCACCGACTCACCCGCACGTGTTTTAATCGCATCCACCTTAATGTGTCTTGATTAGGGGTCAGGTTCTCTCTTTCCCCGTAGCCGGGGCTTCTCTCGCACAAGAAGAGGAAGAAAAACAGTACATTTCATAGCCAAAAGACAAAAAATTCTATCACAACAGGTACAACGAGGAACAAAACTTAAAACAACTCTGGCTACAGGGTACGCATCTGTGCTTCCCTCTCCCACGTACTCTCCTCAATCCCACCATGTCTCCACAACACGCGAACCATGGTAATGGTTCTCCTGCGAAGCACCTTTTCCTTGCGATCCTCGATCAGTACTGGTCTCTCCACAAAGGTCACGTCGTCCTTGATGTCTAGCTCAACCCAATCAAGGACGTGTGAATCGTCGTGCAGATACCGACCGTGCTGGGACACATGAAAGACATCATGTATCTTTATTAGCAGTGGTCACAATGCTAGCTAGTAAGCCAGTTCTCCGACCTGCCGCAACACTTGGAAGGGTCCGATGAATCTGGGAGAATGCTTACTCCCTTTGCCAAAACTCCACTGCCCACGCCGAGGGGAGACCTTTAAGAACACGTGATCTCCAACCTCAAACTCCAAGGGCCTCCTCCTGGTATCAGCATACGACTTATGTAGGTCTTGGGCCGCCTTCATCATTTCCGGTATGAGCTGAACCTTCTCTGTCATGTTCTGCACCACCTCCGGACCAAGGATGCCTGCCTCTCCTACTTCGGTCCAACACATAGGCGAAGGACATGGCCTCCCGTAAAAAGCTTCAAATGGGTCCCTGCCAATGGTAGAGTGGTAGCTATTGTTGTAGGAAAACTCTACTAGAGGAAAGTATTTCACCCATGCTCCTCCTGAGTCCAGAACACATGCTCGCAGCATATCCTCCAAGGTCTGGATGGTGTGCTCTGTTTTTCCATCTGTCTGGGGATGGAAAGAAGTGCTAAGGCATAACTAGGTGCCAAACGCATGTTGCAATCCTCTCCAGACTCTCAAGTTAAACCGTGCATCCCTATCCGAGACTATAGACCTTGGGACTCCATGCAACCACACCACCTCATCCACGTACATTCGTGCCAAAGCATCCACATCACTCGACTCCCTGATTTCCAGAAAGTGAGATGATTTTGTCAACCTGTCCACTACCACCCAGATGGCGTCGTACCCTCCTTGGGCCTTGGGTAGTCCCGTGACAAAATCCATTGATATGTCATCCCACTTCCACTCGGGGACATTTAGTGGCTGTAGTAGGCCGCCTGGAACTTGGTGTTCAACCTTCACTTGCTGACACACTAGGCACTTGTCCACAAACTCTGCCACCGCTCGCTTAACTCTGGGGAACCAAAACTACCTCTTCAAACCCTGGTACATCTTGGAAACTCCTGGGTGTACCTCTAGGGGTGAGTTGTGGAACTCACTGATAACCTTGTCGCGCATCGCCTCCGGGACAATCAACCTTTTCTGGAAAAGCATCCGGTTATGACCATCCTCTGTCCATCCTTCTGGAGCATTGCCCTGGTCAACTTGGTCACGCATCACTTCACACTCTAGGACTCCCCAGTGAGACTCTTCCACTTGCTGAAACAGGGATGAATGCATTTTCATCTGATATAGGCAGCCTCTGCCGCTATCCATCTTTGCATCCAGGTGTAAGGCAACCAACTCTTCCATTGCCTTCCAGGCATTTTCCGACTCTCGGACCGCATCCTTATGCGTCCTCCTTCTCAAGTCATCGGACACCACATTGCCCTTGCCCTCAGTATAAGAGATATAAAAGTCGTAATCCTAGAGGAACTCCACCCATCTCCGCTGTCGCAAGTTTAAGACTCACTGGGGGAAGACATACGTCAAGATTTTGTGATCCGTGAAGACCAAAAATCGCTCCCCGATGAGGTAGTGCTGCCATAACTTTAGCGAAAAAATTATCGCTGCATGCTCTAGATTGTGGGTGGCATAATTACGCTCATGTGAACGTAGCTGCCTGGACCCATAAGAGATCACCCCTTGTCGCTGCATCAACACACAACCCAGGCCCTGTCCTGAAGCATCACAGAACACCTCATAAGCCGCCCCTTCTTCTGGTAATCTCAGCACTGGGTCATGACCAACTTCTCATTCATATAGATGAAGGCTGACTGGCATTGCTCACTCCATACGAAATCCTGGTCCTTCCTGGTCAGAGCCTTCAAAGGGGCTGCTACTTGAGAGAAGTTGGGTACGAATCTCCGGTAGTAACCTGCCAGCCCGAGGAAACTTTGGACTTCTGCCACATTCTTGGGTGTTGCCCAAGAAACAACTGCCTCAACCTTTGATGGGTCGACCACTACCCCCTGCTCAGACACCACGTGCCCGAGTAAGTTCACTTCTTGTGTCCAGAACATGCATTTTGACAACTTCCCATAGAGCTGGTGCTGTCGGAGGACCTACAAAACTGCCCTCAGGTGCTCTACATGGTCCTCCTCTGATCTATAGTAGACCAGGATGTTGTCGATGAACACAACCACGAACCGATCCAGGTACTCCCTGAATATGGAGTTCAGAAGCCTCATGAACACAGTCGGGTCATTCGTAACACCGAAGGGCATGACTACGAACTCGAAGTGTCCATACCTGCACCTGAACGATGTCTTCGGGATGTCGCTCTCTTTCACCCTCAGCTAGTGGTACCCAGACCGTAGGTCGATCTTCGAGAATCATCCTTCCCCTTTCAGCAGGTAAAAAAGATCATCTATCCTTAGGAGAGGGTAGAGATTCTTGATCGTCACCTGATTCAACCTCCTGTAGTCTATGCACAACCTAAGACCACCATCTTCCTTCTTTGCAAACAAGACCGGAGCACCCCACGGTGACACACTCGGACATTCATAACCCCTCATCATCAGATCGTCAATCTGTATCCGCAACTCCCGTAGCTCTGAAGGTGCCATCCGGTACGGAGCCATCGAGATTGGACGAGCGTCGGGCTGCAGGTCTATCCTGAACTCGATATCACATCGAGGGGGTAGAGTTGTCACCTCCTCAGGAAATATGTCCATAAACTCACGGATGATCTTTGGAACTTCCACCATTTCTGCATCTACTGATTCTATCGTCATCTCGGTCAACAAAAAGAGGAGAGGTTCCTCTATCCTGTTTCCCTTCGGACTGCTCTGCATGCCTGTGAAGGTAACACGCTGGATGTCCATATCTGAGAACACCACCCTTCTTCGAAAACAGTTGATGACGGTGCACACAGAAAATTGCCAGTCGATGCCTAGTATGACATCGTATGGCTGAATCTGTAGCAGAAAAAGATCCCTAATCGATTGATGTGGCCATAACATCAGTCTACATCCCCGACAAAAGAACAACAAGTCGGTCTAACCTCCAAATGGTGTTCTCAACACCAGGGGCACTGAAAGTCTCTCAGCATCTAGACCCATGGCACATGCTAGACTGGGTGCAACGAAGGAGTGCGAAGATCCGGTATCGAAAAAAGCATAATCAAGAGTGCTAAACAGACTGATCGTACCTCGAACAACCTCTGGACCTGCTGGAACTGCTGCCTCTGCAGCGTGCAACTATCCACACCCAGCTCCCATGCCCCTCGTCTGTCGGCCACCTCTCCGACGATGCCCTGGTCAAGGTCCTTGTGGAACACCCTGAGGTCGGCCTCCTCCTCCTACTTCTGACCTCGGAGGAGCGGGAGCTCGCTGTCCATACTGCTGCTGCTGGAAAGGTTTGGCTGGAAGATGCTGCTGGGGCAGGTGCTGGGGATGACTGCCACTGTTGAAATGCACCCAGTCGGGGAACTGACTCCGGAGATGCCCAGGGCTCCCACAGATGAAGCACCGTGGTCCCAGGCCTGTAGGAAAAGGGAGAGGGCCGGGGGATCGAAACTGAAACTTTTGTGGCCTGCTTCCTGCGGGTCGGAACCTAGAGGGTCCTGACGCTGGAGGTTGGGTGCTGACCGCCTTCCCCTTCGATGGTCCTAGTTGGATCCCCTCTTGCGACACTCCCCCTAGAGAATGCATCCGCTCCACCACTTCTGCCTTCTTCTGGACCTCCAAGTACGTCTGCAGGGTAAAGGGGGTAACAACATACTGGAGGGAGGGTCAGAGTGCCTCCTCGAAACATCTTTCCCGAGACTCCTCATCGAGAAAGAGGTCCGGAGCAAAACATAGGAGGTCCTTGAACATGATCCCTAGCTCCCTCAAAGACATACTCCCCTGCTGGAGGAAGAGTAGTTCCTGCCTCTTTTCTGCATTCATCGTCGAGGAGAGGAATTCCGCCCATAACTCCTTCTCGAAATCCACCCAAGCCACCTCAGACTCTCTCCTCTACCCCAGGTAATGCATCCACCACTAACATGCCGCTCCCCACATCTAGATAACAGCCAGAGGAACCCAGTACTCGGTCGGGGCCCGAATCAGGAAGAAGGATATAACAAGCTTTTCTAGCCAGCCTTCCGCCTTCATATCGGAGGTGTTGCCCTCATACTTCTCGAGGGCATGTCGTTGGAAGGATCGGAGAGTCTTATGCCACTGGTCGTCTTCTTCCTCTCGATCATCTCTCTACCGATCGGCCAAAGTATTCTCTAGGGCCTCTATCGCCTGTACCACACGTGGTCGCCTTCCATGTGCCATAGCTGAAAGGTATTCAAGGAATGCCTAAGCCCAAGTAGTGCAGGATATAGTTCTTAAAACTTCATAAAATTTAATTTATTCTTAATTACCAAGACATCCCAGAAACACAAGAACACAAGTCATTATGATTCATGTACCTTTCCTAGGGTCACTAACCTGTAATCAGTGTGGCCTCACATGGTCGTTTGGTAGGTCCAGAGTCCTTGCATCGGATCACGGGGGGCCCTAAAATCCCGTGTCCTAGCCGGTCTTCCCTGGCCTAATTCACGCTCCAAGGTCACCCAACACTGTTTCCTTACTATCCCATGCAATATTCCCTGTGCCTAACTCCAGACTCCATCCTATCTCTCAACCATAACCTCTGATACCATTCTGTCACGACCTTCCTTGACCAAAATGAGGGAAGGGTCAGTAGATTGCCATGCCCTTCCTTCATTAAGTTGAAGGAGATATAATGACCCCTGAAAGCCGCCTTCAATAGGTCCCGGAGTGGATACTACCACCAAGGGTATAGAAATTTCTCACAAATGGAGGGCATTACCCTTTTTATTTTATAGGATCGAGAGATAAGGAGAAGAAAACCCAACAACACCCAGGTAGAAAGAAAAGTAAAGCCAAATGTAATCCATTCCCACATGCATGTTTCAAAATGGAAAGCCACAAAGTGCAAATGGTGACTACAAGGTATGTACCGAAGGGAAAAAAACAACAACTGCAACTATTCCAAAGGTCCGAGCTAGTAAGGTCCTGCGTGATCCCCGAAGTCCTCCTGGAAACCTGAAAGCAGTTTTATATACCTAGGGTGAGCATAAAAGTACACTTAGTAGGGAAAACCAAGACTCTCGTGCACAAGTGGGGGGACGTACTAAAGCCCCGTGAGAAAAAAGAGTAAACCAAACACCGAAAAAGGAAAACTATCCACCCCAGGCCTCACCAAGACTCACTCCCCAAATAGCGCAAGTCATGTAATATATATATTAAGAGAACATCGATGTTTGGGTAACCCGCGCCACTTTCCCACTGGTTATTGAGACATCCTACGCATCCGACCAATCCCGCCATTCTCACAGCAGTCCCACTGCCACACCCGCCCGCACACACCTGGGCCACAACCACACGCAGTCCCACTGCCGAAATCCCGCACGCACACACCTGGGCCTCAACCGCATGCAGTCCCACATCTGAATCCCACCCGCACACACCTAGGCCACAACTGTCACACGTAACCATGCCTGGAAACACCTAGGCCAAAACAACCACCATCACGCCCGGAGACACCTGGGCCTCATCCCGAAGATGCTTGGGAAACCACCTACCGCACACACCTGTCCAACCACCACACTAACCCGCCCAAAGTTTCTTGGGCTAATAATGGACCTCAGGCCATCACATCCTGCCAAAAGATACTTGGGCTATCCAGGAAAGGGAGCAGAAAAGGAGCTAATAACCGGCCACTATGAATAGTGTAGGGAAAAACACCCTCCCCCTTGAAATGGGGGTGTTCGGCACTAAGTGCTCAACATGGGTGGGGAGCGAATAAGAAGCACAAAGATAAAATTACATATATATAGGTAACGAGAACTCACCAAAGCTAGGTTTTTTTCAGACAGCCTACAGATCACAACAACACTCAAGTCCGAGTCACGGCTCATGATAACAACCTATATGGGAGTGTATTTATGTTTAAGCACTACTAGGAAACTAGTAGGCATAGGCATAAGTCCAGGAAAGTAAATAGCCAATCTTCAGCCAAAACGCCCACTCCTGGTTCTCAACAACAGAGGATTGCACCCCAATTCACACGACCACCGAGGGTATAAAAGAACAGGGGATCCCATCCCCTCCCACATTTCCAGCAATCAGCCCGAAAGTAAAAAAACCAACTACCACCACCAACACAAGTCAGGGATTGCCGGTATTTTCAGATTTAAATGACTTAACACACTCCATGATTCAAATTCCATGTGTTATAACCGGGACTTATCACAGAAGGGTTGATCCTAGTGCTTCCAATTTATTCAACCGGATATACGTGATTAACCAATTAACTTTTCACAGCAGTAATTTACAACCACGAACAAGTCATTTAAATCATCAGAAGGGTTCATTAGTGCACAAACAATGACCACCAATAGCCTCGATTTTCAGGAGGCATAATCCAGCACAACTCAACAAGATGGTCATAGAAGAAACATCATCACAATATAAGACAACATCAACAATCACAGTCCCCCCCCTCTTTTTACCAGAAAGTCCGAGAGCCCGGTGAAAGCCTGCTCCCAAAATGATATATAAAAACATAAATAGTACAAAGCAACTCAGGATGATGTGACCTTAAATAAACTTGAATACACAACCCCATTCCTGTCATTAAGGGCAAGATTACCGCAGTAGTCGGGAAGTACAAAAGGCCAGCTGGAGCTTGCCTCCGTGATTGCTCTTTTGGACAGCACGTCCGCAACTTGGTTTGCTTCCCTATACACATGCGAAACCTCCAGGGAGAGCGGCTCAGCAGCCTTCAAGGCACCAATCCAAGCAGGGATCATCCTCCAAGGAACGTTCCTGGAGAGCTCCTTAAGAATCTGCACCGCCACAGAAGAATCCATCTCAATCCAGAGCTTTCGCCAGCCATACCTATCGGCATACCTTATCGCCTTTATCATGGCCCACAACTCAGCCTCAATTGCATGCCCGCTGCCAATATAGTGGAAGAAGCAACCTTTGATGAAGCCCCTATTGGTCCTGAACACCCCACCACATCTGGCTGGTCCAGGTGCACTAGAGGCGGCCCCGTCAATGTTAACCTTGAGCCATCCAGAGATCGGTGGGATCCATCGTATATACATCATCATCCTGGGCTGCCTTTCCCTTCCACTTACACCAAGAGTCCTTAGCAACATAAAATCAGACATATCATTGTTCATTGATCCAGTTTGATTCACCGCAGCAAGACTAATACTCCGGTGAATCATCATAATACCATCCTTGAATGACGGGCAGCCCTTATTAAAGGCAATAGCGTTCCGAGCCCTCCACAGATAAGCAATAGTCGAGATGGCAGTAGTGGTAATCAGGGACTTAACCTGGTCACTGCAATCAGCCTGAAAAATCGAAGCCATAAGTGTACTAATCGAGCAGCATGCCAAGTCACAATGGAACAAATCCTTCAGGTAAGTCCAGAATCGCCCAGCAAAGGTGCAGTGAATTAATATACGGTCTGCATTTTCATCAACATTTAACCAAAAGTAGCACACCGAGGCAATGCACAAACCTGTCCACTACAAGGCCGATTGCAGGGGTAGCCGCTGCTTCCAGATCCGCCAAATAAGAAGGGCCTCGGCTGGTGCAATAAAAGAACTCCTAGCCCCAATAACCAAAGCAGGAACTCCACATGCCGCGCCACATTGGGTCATATAAGCATCCCAGCTGGAGAAAACTCCATTTAGGGACGGCTTCCAGATCAAGATATCGGAATCAACATACTCATATGCATCAATCTCCCTCCGAAGGTGAGCTGGAATAATCGCAAGAGCCTGTGCATTTTCCTGCAAATCAGAAATCGATAGGTTCCTCAGCAGCAACGGAACATTAATGCATTGTTCGATTGGATTATTAAGCCACTGTGTCGTCCAGCAGTTCATCTGCGAATTCTTGCAGACCAGCCACTTGGCATTTGACATAATGTAAGAGCAAGAGTTCCTTATTGATGTCCAGACAGAGGACTGCAAATACACCTTCTGTCCCTTGAGCAGCCTATCAACAAATCATTCATTGAGGAATTCCAAAGAGGGAGAACCACCAGACAAAAGTCTCCAGGTGAAATTTTGAAACAAGGAGTCGTTAAAGACCTTTGCATCCTTAACCCCCATTCCTCCCTTTGAAACTGGTTTAATACAATCAACCCATTTTACAGTGACATGCTTCCGCTGTTGTGTAGAACCAGTCCAAATAAAATTCTGGATCATACCACACAGACGAAGGAGAAATTCCCTACTTGTTGATAGATAATCGGCGTTTAGGCCGGGGGCGTTGAACTTTACGGATAATGATGCGCCCGATGCACCAGAAGCTGTTTGTGAAAATCCACGATCGAGGAAAGGAGAAACCACGACTAACCCTTAGTTTATAAGAGCCAGGGACGGTTGAGGTGAAAACGCGAAACCGCGTAAGGCGCGGGGGTCGTGGGTTGACCACGCGGCTCCACTCGTCATAAAAAAAGGGGTCGGGTGGTTTAAGCCGACTCATGAAATTTATTAAGTATTCAATTAAAACTCTTTTGCACGTCACGGGTCTTAAAAACACTCTTAAACGAGTCAGAATAGGGTTTAAAACCCTATTTGCACAAAGGAGCACTACTGACGCTGATCGGTCTCACTGATCGGTCTTACCGATTGTTCTCACCGATCGGTCTCACCGATCCGTCTCACAGATCGGTCTCACTGATCCGTCCCACCGACCGGTCTCGCTGGCTGATCGGTCTCATAGAGACGCGACCCGGATTTTTGAAAAGGGAAGGACCAAGAGAGTCGAGGTCATCACAACTAAAAAATTGTAATTATATTTATATTAATTTAGAATGACCCATGTATCATATTTCACATTAAAAAATTTAATTTTATAGAAATTCCTACATTATCAGTTCATGAATGTGACGAAACCATTGAATATGTGGGAAAAATAACTAAGAAAGAAACCAAATACCCATTGAAAAAAAAATAATCTTTACAGTTTTTCCTCTGGCTTTCCTATGATTTTAATAGGAATTAATAGATCCATGTATTATGATAAAAATGATATAGGAAGGAGAGAAGTAAATAAAAAATACATTACAAGTATTGAAACAAAAAAATTATAAAGAATAATAATCGTAATCAAAAGTTGAATTGTAAATGGCCACGGTCCTCTCCCTTAGAGTTGTTGACTGAAAATGATATGAGTTTGTCCCATTTGGTCACATAGTTTGAAAGAGAAAATAATTTAATCACCCATATTTTATGCCACCTAGACCTACCACATAACTAGGATAAAATATTTACTAACCTATGTGTCAATTATGCACCTTTAAAAGGACATACCCACCTCACACACATTGGTTTACTAAATGGTTTGTAAAACATGTTCCTATATTGGAAAAAATTTCTATTAAAATTGTAGACACTCGTATAGAATTTCGATAATATTTCCCCTAACATAGAACAAGTCATTCACGAAATCTCTAACACCCCAAAATCATTCATGGTTTCACATGACCATAACATGGTTTAGAAAAAACCATTTTCTAGAAATGAGATCTAAACCATGAATGAATCAATTGAACAAGAAACACCCCATACATAAAGGTTGTCACAATGATTCACCAAAATTGTTTTCACTATCCCTGAATATAGTAAAAATATTTTAAAAACATTACTATGAAAAATTATCATATGTATTCAAAATCATACTCAATGATACGATCATTGGAATAAAAAAAATTATAACAAGGAATATAAAATCCATAATGTGGGTTGATCACCCCATATAATATAACATTTTTGAAAAAAATTTATGAAGGTGTGAAATTTAGTTGATTCTTATAGAAATATATAATTCAAACATTTGTGACAGTGATATAGATTTTTTTTTTGTAAAATAAATCGTATACATATCATGTTATGTAAGAAAATACACACATTCATATTTGAATATTAAAATATCTCTAAATTCAATGCAACCATTTTATACACTCATTACACATATTTTCATTACTAAACATATGAAAATTATCGATGTATTTTATTTACCCTATTTATGGAGTTTTATTTGTTTATTACAATATAAAAAATTTTATAAATCCTTTTGTTCATTCCTAGTCATCCATTAACAGTCAACTAGACTTCTCTTATTCTGAAAGTCTTATATTTATATGGTATATAATTATAATTATTTCAAAATAGCATCAAAATAAAGTATCATTACTGTATAATTAACATATTATCTAAATATCTAGTAAAAATAGGATCATTACATAGTTGATGCATTATAGGATCAACACCTTGTCTGTTAAATCATATATTTATTATTGGTCGATCTTCATGTTAACTACTATTTCATATATATCTATATAATAAAAATTTAATAAAATCTATTTTTAATACAAAATAATGGATTTTAATACCCAATGAATAGAACATAACAATTTATATATATTTGAACATGTATAAATTCAAATTTTTTGATATTTTTCATAAATTTTCTACATGAAAAACATATATATATATATATATATATATATATATATATATATGGATAACAATGGTTTTTAATAGTAAACATATATGAAATATCATAATTATAAAATTATAAATGGATCAAATAACCTCGTGTTAAATATATTTTCATTAAAATGAATTTATAATTTCTCTTTACAAATTAATAAATATAAAACAATGATTTTATAAAAAACTAATATAATCAAAATCCATTTTAAATAAAAATTCCATTTTATATAAAAATAACTAAATCATTTGAAATTTATCTCATTCAATTATTCTATTTTAAAATTAACCATTTAAAATATGAGATCTCAGATTTAATTTCGATTAGAAAATTAAAAATAAAACTAATATTAGTAAATTAATTACATTAAAAGTAATTATACCAATAATAAATTTTTTATTTCTAAAAAACTCAAAATACAACTTTTTTCTGTTATCATCTAACCTCAAATAAAAAACTATATATAATAAATTATAAATATATTCATCCATTTTCTAAAATAAATAATTTTTATTGGATATCTATTTTTAAACTATTCTACATTTTTCCAATAAAAATATCCTTCAAATATTCAACAAATTATTTTTAACTATATAATTTATAAAATAATATTATTTAACAGAACCAATTCAAATTTAAATGATAGTCAATTTAAAATTTCCACTTGAAACCATTTCAGTCTAAATAATCCACATATGAATAATATAATTGATGTTTATTAATGAAAATAGAAAACATTATTGGATAAAAAATACAACATGGAACACCCAACAAGCATAATTAAATGCTTAGGTAGTTTGAGAACAAAAGCCCAGACTTCAAAACAATATCATCATAAACCACTCAATGAAGATGAGGAGAGATCTGGATAACAACAGTAGGATCATTCTTTCCTTCCAAATTATAAGGCTGCACCAAGAACTCTATTCATTCCATTAACAACAATGAGTTCGACCACTCCAAATGAAATAATTAATTAGCAATGCTTGCCACTCTTGGTTCAAAACAATTTGAAAACTATATACAGTTGTTGTTGTCTTAAATAAGCATACCAGGGGATATTTTCCACCTTTTCTGCTGCCAAGAGATCCCATGCGATCAAATTCAACATCTAATAAGAAAATTCTTCAATTCCAGTCACAGATAATCTCAATGACGATAAAAAAATAGGCCGCTCTATTTATGTATTTAATTATATACCAAATGGGACTAATTATATGTTGGCGATAGGTTATATATCATTATAATGATAAAAAATAAAATAAATATGACTTCATTATAGAAAATAAAAATATTATCTCTGGGTATAAAATATTTTACAAAAAATGATTCCATAAAATTATAATAAACACAATATGATTCTTGTGACCACCATTAATATCACCAGTGAAACAAACATTCTACATACTCTTTTAAATATATAATTCCTTAATATTTAAATTTTATACCCTATATATGAGTATAAAATAAATAGTTACGATTTAATTTTATATAAATTATTTTAAAATATACTTCCCATGTTTCATCGAGGCATTATGAATGTACTACTACCAGCTTGTATTATCACCTCTATCTTCCCTTAATTATTCAGACCAGATTATGATATCATCTAAAAACTATGGACCATCTAGTTTGAACATAATCAACACTAAATATGAGGTGATTTTTAATCCAGTTGGTGGGCACAACAATACAAATCAAAATCCATGATCCCACTTTCTACATGTCTGTACTCGTCATATCGTGACAAAACTGAAGACAACACTCACACATACGTACCTCTTTGGCCTCCAAAATAATGGTTTGTTGCCCGTCATTGTTGTGATACCATGAACCATAGAAATAATATATAATAGAATTTCAATATAAAAATTTATTTTGAAATAATTAATATATATTTATATATAATAAAATGATCAAACTTTCTATATCGAACATCAACAAAATCTAAGATTATGTCACATATTGTAGCACCCCAAACAATTTATGGTATGTTTCTATTAAATATAATTCGATTCATTGCTTATATTTTATAAATAATTTAGTTTCTTAGAAACAACACTTAGTTATTTAGGAGATTGTCAAAGCATGTCCATTGAAATTAAATTTTCTACTTGTGTGTTTAGAATTTTGAAAATATGACATACACAGTTGTGTTTAGGATGACATTTAGAGTCTGATAGAATTAACGTAATTTTTGGTGAATAGTGACATACCCTTATGAATTGTAACATACCATTATGAATAGTAACATACCCTTATAAATATTAATAAGAATTTTATAAATGGTATCCACCCCCAAGAATTTATAAATAAATTTCGTGACCTTAAAAATCAAGATGAATAATTAAAGTGTATATATTTTTTAATTAAATATTGTTTTTAATTAAATATTTAACTAATAAAATTTAAAAAATTATATTTTAAAAATTGGATTCATTTATGGATTCTACATGTTGAAATATGGAAAGGGTGATTTTTTTCTTGTTTTCTGAAATATTAGATTTTTTATGAATAGTGAAATACCATAATTTACAAAATAAGATAAATAAACTAATTATAGAGTCATATATGATGTTCTACTAATGTAATACCACTTGATTTGGATTCACATGAATTACGAATCTTGGTAATAATTTACTCACTGTTCCTTTTTGTGTGGGGAAATAATAAATTAATGAATATAATATAGAGAAATCACGTCTACCCTCTACTATATAAAATACCTTTCACACTCTCTTCCTCCCACACCACTCATGCTTCAAGAAAAGCCTAAATTCTGAACAATATTCTTCCTAATCCCTCTCCCCAAGTCCAAGTCCTGCTGGTGTCACTAAAAGGCCCAAAAAAATGTCTTAATGATATTCTCAAGTAAGAGTACTTGAGAGGTGAACCTCTCTTCTATATTCTTTCAATTTCTTTTACAATGTTCTATTCTTTTTTTCTCTCTTCTCACCTACCCCCATTTTAATTCCATGATAATTTTAGTGCCTTAAATGTACTGGTTTTTCTTTATTCTAATAGAATATTTCATCGTAATCTCAGTTTTCTCTCATCCATTTGTACAATAAATTCAAACACAATCCGAGATGTGTTAATTTATCACACTCCAGGAAGATGGGTCTTCACTTTTCATTACTACCTTCAATACTGGTCATGATACATTTTAAATTGTTGAACCAGATCCCAATATATGTATTTTAACTAGTTTAATATTATTAAGTCCTTATATGTTCATAATATGGAATAATAATAGAAAACAAGTTTATTTTGAACAAAACCGCCAAGCCAAATGCAAGTGTTTATTTTTAACTCACCGAATTATTCATACTCATGGAATATAACCAGAATCATTTTAAGAACATTAATATCACATTATTGTGACTAATAATTTATATTAATAATTCTATATGTATAACCACATTTCAAACAATCATCCATTCATGAATACTTGTAAACAGATCATGAAATAAAAGAAGAAAATGATACCAAAACAGTAAAATTTAATCTCTTAAAACCATCAAAAAGGCCATTAAAGAACATAATAAGGTTATAAAATATCAATTACATGTTTATGTGGTTATTTAATTATTAATTAAAGATACTAAATTTTATTATTAAGGTTGTTATGAACAATCAAGAGTCCTTTCAAGCATATGGTAAGGGATCTTCTCTCTCACTTTTGTTCCAGAATCTCTCCTATGTTGTGCTCTTTTATTTTTTGATACCTAATGATGGCGTATGTTTTTGCACCACCACCATACTTCAACTATGATATATAAATATTTGGATACCCCTTTACCTCTTATTAATCCCTCTCATGAACACCCGTTACCAAGATGAATTGTTTGAAATGGATTTCTCATCTCACCTTCATTTCCAGGATATTTCCATTGTTATCATATTATTTCTTTTGTGTAGTATATTTTTACATACATTTGATATATAAGAACATTATTATATTAATAATAATTTTATTCAATGACTCATTTGTGGGTTATTAAGTTCTGGTCATATGATTCGACCAATTACATTTTGGTCAGAGAATTTGTCTCAACTAATATTTTTTTTGACAACTTTTAATTGTGATCCTAATAATCCTTATGTGGTGTACCAACTTCCCATTTGAGATAAAATTCCATTTTAAATTATTTTTAAATTAAATATCTATAATATCATATCATGGATATGTTTTTTGTCTAAACTATATACTATTTTACATATGGTGAATATTTGGAATGTTATTTTAACTATGGAAATATTGATGAATATTTATACTCTAATATATAAAGATATTGAAAATCCATATTGATCATGTATTGGATCTATGAATAATTAATTATTCGGACATATGGTTGATTTTGGGGGCCAATATAGCCTATCGATGCATCGGTAGGTCTCATGGGACAAATCAGTTGGTGACAAACCCATCGAGTTTGTTTTTAAAAAATCAGACATGTTTTTACCAATAGAACTATACCGTTTTAACGTTATTATGGTATTATGTTCTCGATACATGAAGTCCAATTAGCAAGAATTATCTTTATTAATTATCATTTATTACTATCCAAGAGGTGTTCATAATTAAGGAATCTATGGATTTTGTTTCAATCTCAGTTTATTAATGGAATGAGTCTTTCAATTAGTAACCATGCCATATTGACTATGTCAAATTGTTTATGATTCGGTTATTATTGATTCAGGATTATACTATTTGTAATCCCTTATATATAATTTTATCTCACCCCATTAAATTTTTTACCGTCAGCATGTGCTGAAGAGGAGATCATTTATTTAGTTTCTAAAGATGCAATTTTTAGTTTTTTTTATGTATTGTATTCTGTAAACTTTTCTAATGTAATTTGAGTTACATATATGTATCTAGTTTCTTCAAGATTACTAAACTAATGATTTCTTCATAATTTTTATACCTTTTAACCATTTCAATATAAAATGTAATGCACCATCTCCGGTTTAGAGGTTTTGGTGTGTTACAGTTGGTATCAGTGGAAGTTTAGTAGAAAACATGGAAACTATTGTAGAAAATGCATAGTAGGGAACAAAGCCTTATGGTTGTAATTGAGGATAAAAATACAATAATGTCGTTTTATTTTGGTAAAGAATATATTTTATTAACCTTTCTAGAAAATACATCCATGTTTGGATAAGAGTAGGTAGAGGTGGCTCCGGTACAGATGTACCTTTGAGTGAAACCTCTGACAATGAGTTTTGGGCTTTAACTAGGATAACCTGGTACACAAAAACTAGACTTGCTACACTATTGGTTATGACACTCCTGGGGATATGAATAGGATAAATAATATTTTCTTTACAATCCATTTTGACGATTTAAAATGTAAAATATTCCACAAAGGAAACATTTTTATGATTTTGGGATTATTCATGTGTAGGATCTAAATTTATGCAAATTATTTTGATATGTTATGATTATAAATTATGATTCATACCATAATCAAGTGAGTGAAATTATTTAGAAATGACTTCTAATTGATGAATGTGAATAAATACTAATGGGAAATATAAGGATCTCCCCACTAAGATAGTCAACAAGGTCAATGTGGGAACATATAAGATCATGACAATATTAGGGAAACATACTCAGGTTGTAATGAATAATCATTCCAAAACTATTTTGGATCATTCAAAGTGGAAGAATCCCCCATCATTCAGTGGGACTACTAATCTATTGGTTTTTGAGCAATGTTTCAAGCCCCTTGAAAAGATATTAATGGCATTAAGATGCAATGATAATGAAAAGGTAGTATTAGCAGTGTATTATCTCAAGGATGATGCTGATAATTGGCGGTCGTTGATTTTGAATACCACAATGTAATAAGAAATAGAAGATATTGAATGATAAAATTTTAAAAAAAATATTCTCCGAAAAATATTTCCTTTATGAGTAACGAACCTAAATACAGAGTAAATTCCATGGAATAATGCAATGGGAAGAAGAAAGTGTGGTAGAGTATGAGGGAAACTTCACACAGCTACCCAGGTATGTCATAGATTATGTACATGATTCAACAAACCAGATAGATCATTTCATTGAAGGTCTTAAGCCATGTCTTCAAAGGACATTGGTTTATTAAACATATTAATCATATGATGAAATTTTATCAAGTGCCATCAAAATGGAGATGGAATTTTCTAGATCAAATTTGTTTAATGAAAACCAATATAATAAGAGGTACACTAATAACCAATGGATATGTGGAGCACTAAAGTAGATCAAGGGATTAAATAAATTCCCATTATGTGAAAACCGTCAGAAGAATCATCTCGAGAAATGCTTAAAAGGCATGGGAGTCTGATATATGTGTGAATAAAAGGGTCATCTATCTCATAATCAAAGGGGAAGAGACAATTTTATGATGTTCAATTCTACAATTGTAGAGAGATGGGACACTATGAAAATGAGTGTCATAAGTGCCTAGGAATCATGCCTCAAAAAATCCAAGAGAGCAAGGGAGATCATATACAATTACAACTACAGAAGTTGAAGTTCCAAATGATGTGGTTCCTTGTACTTTATTTTTTTCCTCAAACATAGACAACAATTTATTTGATTATATATCATCTCATTCATTTATATCATCCTAGTTATCCGTGAAAATTATACATGTCCAATTTGATTTAATAAAGGAGATATCAGTCAAAACTCTTAAGGGATGTATAATTTCACAAAGGCATGTCAACTAGTCCCACTGATAAAACATAAACTTCATTTAGTTTCTAACCTAATCATCATACCAATAAATGACTTTGATATAATTTTCAAAATGAATTGGCAGTCAAAAAGTGTGCGATGATTTATTGCATGAAAAAGAAATATTTTTTTAAAAAAATGAGGTACAATCTCTTATCTTAACAGTAGATACCTTGCCATCAAATTCTTATCTAGACCCACCCCAAATAGATATATTTAATTTAATTCATAGTGAGTACATGAACCAAATATATTTGGGTGAGGAAATAAATAATAAAATTAATGATGTGAATACAGTGAAAAAAATACATTGATGTGTTTCCATAGGATTTACCTAGACTTCCTCCAGAGCGAGAAATTGAGTTTTACATTGACTAAATTCCCTGTTCAAGACCTACATCAATGACCCCTATAGAATGGGCGCAGTGGAGTTAGTGGAGCTAAATAAACAACTAGAGGAGTTGAGTGAAAAATATTTATTCGACCTAGTGTTTCACCATGGGTAGCTGCGATCTTATTTTTCAAAAAGAAATATCGATCCTTGAGGCCATGCATTTATTATAGGGAAATCAATACTATTATAATAAATAATATATATATAATCCCCCAAATTGATTATTTATTTGAAAAATCTATAGAGATTAGTAGTTATCGAAGATTGACCTTCGATCCGGATATCATCAACTGTGTGTGAGGAAGGTAGATATTTCAAAGAAAACATTTCAAACCAGGTACATGAATTAAGAATCTATAATGATGCTTTTTGGACTGACGAACGCACCATCTATTTTCATGGATTTAATGAATAGAGTTTTCAAGGAATATCTTGATAACTTTTTTATAGCTTTCATTGATGATATCATAGTATACTAAAAAATCTATGAAGATCATGAGGATCACTTGAGAATTATTCTAAATACACAAAGAATAAATGAATTATATGGAATGTTTAGAAAGTGCGAAATATGGCTTCATTGAGTTTTTTTCTAGGTTATATTATCATTAAGGATAGAATCCTAGTTGATCCTATGATGAAAAAGAAAATCCAATGTTGGCCCATGCCAACAAGCATAACCGAGGTACGTAGTTATGTTTTATTAGTAGGTTACTATCTGTGTTCATTCAAAATTTTCTCAAATGGCTAACTCTCTATCCATGAATACATTTATGGGAGTTAAGTTAGTGTGGGAAAAAATTGTACATAATTCTTCAATGAATTGGAAAGAAGATTTTTCAGTGCTCCAGTTTTGACTCTTCTATCTGGAAGTGATGTATTTGTAATATACTGCGATGCATCAAAAAATTGTATGGGTTGTATTCTATTGAAAATTTGTAATGTTATTTCTTGTGCATCAAGGTAGTGAAAAACTCAAGAGAAAAATTATCCAAAAAATTATATTGAGTTAGAAGATGTAATCTATTCACTTAAAGTATGGAGGAATTATCTTTACAGGAAAAAATAAGTGATATACACAGATCACAGGAGTTTGAAATACATTTTCACACAAAAATAACTCAACACGATGCAAAGGAGTTGGCTCGAGTTACTAAAAGATTATGATTGTTCCATACCCTACCACCTGTGAAAGGAAAATAAGGTGGAAGATGCATTATGTAGGAATGATCATTGACTTCTAACTCAAATAAGGATTGAGAGAGATCCTATATTCATTGATCTAATAAAGATGGACATGGGATATGTTAAGGAAGGGGAAACATATTTCCCCATTAAAACGACTGTTAAACCATATTTACTTAGAAGATAAAAATTATCTCAATCCAATGATGAAAATCAACACATTAAAATTACTTCTATTAAGGATGGGATATTGGAAGGGTTTGTGTATGAGGTAGGGGTTCTAATGTTTGTGGAGAGGTTATGTGTTCCATCATTTACTAAGCTAAAAAGGGTACTATTAGACGATGGACATAGCTGAAATTTCTCTACACACCCAGGTATCACAAATATGTATAGAGATTTGAAGGAATATTTCTGGTGGTATAATATGAAGCGGGTAACAGTTGACAATCTGTCAGGGTGTCTAGTTTTTTAACAAGTGAAGGCAGAGAGATAACACACTAGAGGGGTGATGCGACCTCTATCTATTCTTTTGTGGATTTGGGATATCATTATGATGGATTTTTTCACTTAACTACTAAGGACACCTTGAAAAAATGATGAAATATGCTTAATTGTTGATAATCTCACTAAATCAGAAAATTTATTTCATATAAGAGTATTTTCATCTTGAGCTCCTGGAAAGACTTTATATTAATGATGATTTAAGAATTCATGATACACCTATATCGATGTTTCTGATTGAGATCCTCCATTTACATTAAAATTATTAAAAAGTATCCATAAGGCTTTGAATACTGAGATTTTTATCAGTACTGCTTATCACCCCCAAACCGACAGAAAGACAGAAAGGACTATTTAAACTCTAGAAGACATGTTGAGGTCATGATCACATGACATCCACGGTATGTGCGATCAATAGTTTCCTTTGGTGTAATTTTCCTACAGAAAGATTTTCCATTATAGTATTCAAATTTCTACAAAAGAAGCATTATTTATAAATAGATGTCGAACTCCAACATAATCGGATGAAGTTGGTGACAGTAAACTTATATGCCCATAACTTATTGAAGAGTCAACAGAAAAGGTGAAGACGAATCTAGCACAAATTAAAATAGCCCAAAGTAGTCGGAAGTGTTATGCTAATAATCGGAGAATGTATTTATAATTCTAAGTGGGAGATCATGACAATCTGAAAGTATCCCTATGTAAGGGTTTCATAAGTTCAGTATGAAAGGGAAACTAATCCTAGGTACTTTAGACCATTTGAAATCCTTGAAATAATATGAGTAGTAGCTTACCATTTTCAAATGCCACCATTTATCTCAAAAGTTCATGGCGTGTTCCATGTGTCATTGTTGAATAAATAAATTCCACACCCAAGGCATGTACTCACTTATGATTAAAAAAACTATAATAAGATTTATCATAATGTGAAGTGCCTGTCAGGATTCTTGACACAAAGGAGTAGGTATTGAGAAATCAGAAAACATTTCTAGTAAAGGTACATTGAAAAAACAAGAATATTGAGGAATCAATGTGGGAACCTGTGGATGTTATGAAGAATAACCACCCAAAACTATTTGGTGGGCTTTATAAAAGAAAAATTTTTAGGATGAAATTTCTGAATGAGGGAATAATTTATCACCCCAAACAATTTATGGTATGTTTATCTTAAATACACTCAATTCATAGCCATTATTTTAAAAATAATTTAGTGTCTTTGAAAAAACACATAGTTATTTAGGATATAGTCATAGCCTAACCATTGATCTTAAATTTTCCACTTGTGCTCTGTGTATTTTGAAAATCTAACATATACAGTTGTGTTTAGGATGAAATTTAGAGTCTGATAGAATTAACAAAATTTTTAGTGAATAGTAACATACCCTTATGAGTAGTAACCTACCCATATGAATTGTAACATACCTTTATGAATAGTAATATGACTCATATAAATGGTATCTACACCCATGAATGTATAAATAAATTTACGCACATTAAAAATATAGATAAATAATGCAACTATTTATATTTTTCAATTAAATAATTATTTTAGATAAATATTTAATTAATCATATATATAAATTTATTTTTAAAAAATGGACTTCATTATTTCATTCTACACATTAATAAATTGTTAGGGTAAATATATGGTATTTTTTTGAAATACTTGAATTTTTTATGAATAGTGAAATACCATAATTTACAAAATAAGTTAAATACACTAATTATAGTGTCATGTATGATGATCTACTGATGTAAACCCAGTTGATTTGGATTCTCATGATAAAACTACTATTCCTAGACAAGAAATTCTAACTATTCCAAATATTTTGGAGCAATAATAAATTAATGAATATAATATAGAGAAATCCCCTCTCCGATCCACTATATAAACCACCTCTCTCCCCCTCTTCCTCCCACACCACTATTGCTTCTCGCCTTGCCTAAATTATATCAAATAATCTTCCCAATCACTCTTCCCACGTGCAATGCATTTTGGTATCACCAAATGGCCAAAAATTAAGGTTGTATGGGGATTCTCACGGAGGAGTACTTTAGAGGTGATACTCTCATCTATTTTCATTCAATTTCATTTACAAAGTTCCTTTATGTTGTTCTCTCTTCTCACCTCCACTCATACAAATGACATGATAATTATAGTACCTTACCTATACATGATCTTAATTATGATAATTTAATATTTCATTATAATCTCTCTTTTTTCCTTTCTTTTATACAAGAATTGTAAACACCGTCTGAGATGTGTTAATTTATAACTCTCAAGAAAGTGAGGTATTCAATTTTCATTAATATCATCAATACTGGTCATGAAACCTTTTAAATGGTTGATCTAGGTCATAATATATTAATTTTAACTTGTTTTATGTTCTGGAATCTTTAAAAATTAATAATATTGAATAATAATACAAAACAATTTTATTGTCCACAAAACTACCAATCCAAATCCAAGCCTTTATTTTTAACTCATCGAATGAGTTATCCTCATAGTATATAAATAGAATCATTTTAAGATCATTTATATATCTTTAATCTAAAAAATAATGTATATGAACAATCATGGATGTATGAAAACATTTCAAACCATCATCTATTCATGAATACAAGTAAACGGATAATGAAAACCGATGAAGATAATGAAACCAAAACAATAGAATTCAATCTCTTCAACCCATAAAAAAATCCATTAATGAACATAATATGGTTATAACATATCAATTTCATTTAAATGTGGTTTTTGGATTATTAATTTATTAAGATAAATTTGATTATTCATGTTGTTAAAAACAATCAAGATTACATTCAAGCACAATGTAAAGGATCCTCTCTCACTTTTGTTCAAGAATATCCCATATGTTATGCTCTTTTATTTTTGTTACCTAATGATGGGGTATGTCTACGATTCACCCCCATATTTCCATTATGATATATATAAAATGGTATACCCCATTATCTCTCATTAATCAATCGCAAGAGAACTTGTTACCACGCTAAAATGTTTGTAATTGTTTCTCATCTAACTTTCATTACCATTAGATTTCCAGAGTTCACCAATAATTTCTATTATGTGGTATATGTGTACTTAAATTTGATATATAAAAACATGATTCTATAAATATTTATGGTATTAAATGTCTCATTTGAGGTTATTAGGTTCTGTTCATATGATTTGACCAATTTCATTGTGGTAAGAGACTTTGTATCAACTACTATTTTGTTGTGACTAACATTTTATTGTGAACCTAATAATCCAAATATGGTTTACCTAATGAATATTTAAGATAAATTTTCATTTGAAATTATATTTATATTAAATATCCCTAATCTCATATCATGGATTAGTCTGTTGATTATACTGTATACCATTTTATATATGGTATTTCTTTGGAATGTTATTTTAACTAGGGAAATATTGATGAATTCGTATACTCTACTCTATACAGATATTTAAAAGGAATATTTACCATGTATTGAATAAATTTATAATGAATGATTTGGACATGCAGTTGTGGGAGGGACCTTCTATATCCCCTCGATGCATCGACATGTCTCATGAGACAAATCAGTTGGCAACAATACCCTTCGAGTTTGCTTCCAGAATATCAAACGGCTCTCTAACCGCAAAACTAAACCGAATTAATGTTATAATGGTACCATGTTCAATGTACATGGAATACAATTATCAAAAATTATCATAATTAATTATAAATTATTACTATCCATGAGGTTTTCACTATGAAAAAATCTATCGATGCAGTTTCAATATCAGTTTATTAATGGCTTGAATATTTCATTTATTTAAGATGCCATATTGACTATGTCAAATTGTTTATGATTTAATTATTATTGATTCAGGCTTACGATTTTTTTAATCCCTTACTATGTGTTTGAACTCACCCCTTTCAATTGTTTACCTTCAACAGATGATGAATTGGATATCATTTATTGAGTTTCTGAAGATGTAGTTTTTAGTTTATTTATGTATTGTATTTTGTATCATTTTCCTATATAATTTGAGTCACATATATGAATCTAGTTTCTTCATGACTACTAAACTGATTGTTCCATTAGGATTTTCATTCCTTCTACCCATTCCAATATTACAAGTAATGCACATACATCAGTTTAGAGGGGTCGGGGTGTTACACATATGATCAATTAAAATAATTCTGGAATATAGAACTAACATATCCACATATATATGTGAAAATATATGAAAAATGGGAAAATAATAAAAATATTAGTGTATAAATAAATTAGTGAAAATTTATGAAAACTATAAAATATAAATCCAAGCATACCACCAAATGTGAGGATCAAAATCGACACATAAACATTACATTAAAATATGTTCATGAAACATCAATATTGTATGACCATGATTCTTCTGAGTTGACGCAAAATTCATAGATACATGAGTGCTAGAATATGATGCACCAGGATCCTCACAAGGACGTATAGCCTCTTAAAACTCTTGAAACATATCAGGTAAACAAAAAACGTCCATCTAAATGAAAAAATGGATCTTGTAATAAGATAGATGAAAACAATTATTAGATATAAATATATTTTACATATGATTATATACATATTTTCATTATTTCAATTTTCATTTTCATCATCATATTCATATATGATGTGGTCAATATATTCCTATTCATCTTCAGAATTATCTATTATCTTATGAGATTCATCATAATCATTTGTTTCTATTACAAATTCATTTATTAAATTAACAACATCAACATAATTGTTACTCCATCATTGTGTGGATGTCATCATCAATATTTCAATCCCATTGTGGAAAATATAGATTTAGAGTTTTCTATTGAAAATTATCAATTATTCTCACATCAGTTGAAAATATCTTCTTTGAATAAACTCATTAGAATGATATTTCATTCTTATTGTGCTAAACTAATCACTAAAAACTCATAAAGAAGATTAAATGTTTAATAATAAATTATATGTTCCCAATGAAACAATAAATATGATTCAACAGTATCTAATAACAATGATTCATTGTTCTGAATAAACACTCATGTTTCTATAAGTACCCAACCAATTGCATTTAAAATCATTACATAATTCTACCCCAAATAACACGCATCCATTATTATTTATATCGATTCATAAAAGACAAAATCACTTTCTCTCTGATAATATGCCCTAAAACACCACTATTAACTATTTTTTATTCCTCATAAGAACATGTATGATATAATAACCCATTCACCACATATGAATTATAATATCTTCCCATATTGTATAGTGGTCTACAAAATTTATTATCAAATTTACCTGAAAGTTGATATACATTAAATTTTGGAAGGAAATTAAAAATATAACAAGTAATAGATTCAAATAATATTCCAAACCATAAAAAATTTACATTATATATTTATAATACTAGTATAAATTTTCTTTAACATTCATCAAGAGAGGTTTCTGTTTATTTTGTAAATTGTTTCATGATATGATTACCATATAATATATAAATAAAATAATATTTATTCAAAATTGAAATAATTTATAGAAAGTTTTAGTTGAACTCAATGTGAAAATGGATTCATTTATTGACATTGTAGAAAAAATATGTATGAGTAGTTGTTTGTTTATTATATGTAAACCATCATTCATGAAATCCGTCAAATCCATGTTTATGCGGATAAGAAACTAATAATTGATTTTTTATTCCATCAACAAAATTTCTCTTCTTACATCCCATTCAGATTTTTTTTAGTGAAATTAATAATAAATATAATGAGAAATAAAAATAGTACTCATGAAATTATGCTTATACATATGATTAATTTCTATATAAATCTATCATTATGATGTGAAATCATATGTCATTTGGGTAAATGCATCAAAATAGTACTAGACATCTTTATTTTTTTATAATGAATAAAATGTAATATAATGTGTTACATTGGGTCAAATCAATATGAAATTATTTTTGTCTCTTTTTAATTTAAATTAATAAAATTCTTCTAGAAATCTACATAGTAGATCCTAATCTTTTATCACCAAAATAATTATCCAAAAATATGTTATTTATGTTAGCGTATCCCAAATCATAGCAGTAAAAAAACCACTAAATATAGTTTATTGATGACATTACATTATAAAATTTCAGTCATTAATTATAAATATGGTAATATAAAAAATTTCAATACCTCTATCCAATCAAGAATCTTAAAAAAATTATAAGATTCAAATGTACAACCCACTAATAAAACAATAAATAATTTTCAATGAAAACTCTGTAAGTATATTTTTTAATCATTAAATATTTTTATCGTTAATTTTAAAATAGTTCAAGTTATGGGCACATAAAAAATTTGGCAAGATCTAAAAGTGAAATTAAATTTTATTTGGTCTTACATTGTGTGACCAAAACTGTAAAAAATATATTACCATAATAATTTTTCTCAATGAGCATGAATTCCAATATATAAAAGACCAAAAAATCATACCAATATAAAATGTCCAAAAAATGTTCTATCTTATCCAAATTGTTGATTTCCAATATCAATCTATTTATATTAGGTTATTATTGGTCTAATGGAAATGAGAGGAAATGAGGCTTAATAGATTTTAACTGAATAACTAAGATCATTTTTTGAATTCCATCTCATTCAATTGTATAAATTCATAATGGATATAAATTCCTCTGAAATTGATGATCGGTATGATGAAATATTTGAAGATAGTAAAAAATGGTTTTATTCCCTTGTAAGTAATAAATTATTATCTTTCACTCATACAATACATACATGGTTTTGAACTATATATACTCCATCCATATAAAAATTTCGTATACTTTGATGTTAGTAACTTTCCACATTAATGAAACGTTCATTTCAAAATTCTATTTTTCAACAAAATTATATATGCATACACCATTACTCCATAATATACTAATCTCATTAATCAATGTTTTAAAATAAACATAATTATTCTTTTTTAGTTGTCTTGGAATAAATAATTTCAAAATAATATTTGAATAATTCATCAATATTGAATGTGAAATGATTTATATATATTTAAAAATTATCCAAAATAAATATTAAATGTCTTAACAAAAGAATGGAAAAAATTATTAGTAGAAATACCTATGTCATGTTTCAGGAATCATAATAAATCTATGTAATAAATTAGTAAAAATTCCTCCACGAATCACCATTATAATGATGATTTATGTTTTTAACAGCATAATTGTTTTTGTAACATTTAATCAAGAACGCTATGTTTTGAGACATAAATAAGTGTTCAAATATATGTGTAATTAGGAAAAAACTAAACTTTTTAATATGAACCAATACATACATCCTTTATTGAGGCTCTATGATCCTCAATTTTATATATATAGAACAACTAACTATGGACACATTTCACCATAATATATATAGAAATAATTTCACCATTCATAAGTCATATTTCTATGAACCAGCCTCTTATAATCATATAAATATCCTTGAAACATATTTTTTATAGGTAATATTAATTTAACAAATGATAATATTTGATCATAAGAACAATTTGAAATTCTATTATCTAATTTAACAGCCGTAAATATTGCAACTCCTTTAAATTGACATAACCAGTGACCAAGATATAATAAATCCTCAATAATGTTCAAGAACTAATAATATTGAGATGGCTAAAAATAATGATTAATTCAATATAATCTCATGCTTTAATTTTTTTCGAAAAGACAGACCAGCAACATCATGTAATAAATTTTGGAACTCTAAGGGAAAACAATTAAACATTTTAATAACTTCTCCAAAACAGAATTTCACATTTTGTTATAAATTTAAAAAATAATTTCCATTAACAAAAGACAATATATGATAGCCAACATTTTAAAATGATTCAAATCTCCAAATATAACATTTCTTACAATGACAATTAACATTTCCTTGTACGAAAAATCTAATTTTTGTGATGCAAATAATATAAAATAGTCCATACCATCAGAATATATAGGATTTATACTAGAACATTTTGGATTCAAGTGATGATTGATCCAACCATGATCATGAAACAATGACAATTTCTTACACCTTTGTTCCATTTTCAGTTAAAATATAATCTATGATTAATTAGATATAAAGTAATGATGATCCAAAAAATATTATCTAATTCAGAAAATACAAATTAATTTTAAATATTATATGTTATTTATATTTATGACTACATTTTTCTAATTTTGTATCACTATTATTGTTTTATTACCATTACTTACAAGTAACATAAATTGAAGGATAAAAAAAGGTAAGAGTGAAGCATGAAGTGCAGGGGATAAAGGTGATAATGGGGGGAATAAAACCAAGTTCCTCTACATTCAGAAGGTATGGAGGAGGTGAACCCATTTAAAAATCATAATTTTACTATTGTCAAAATCTCATCAAAACTGTATAATATTAATGTAAATTAAATTCATTCATTATACGGTCACAGAAATCCCAACAACTTTATGATTTCATCGAGAAAATTAGGAAATAGAGGGGACGGGGGAAAATGTATAGGGATGTAATTTCATCACCTCTAGGTTTAGGGTCACTGATATTCTATCACCCTATCATCTTCATCATCCCATCCACTAAAAATATACCACATTCTCCTCTTCATCCTTCTATTAATAAATGTAGATAATAGTATTTAATTTTGATAAATAATAGTTAAATTTCACTAATTTACTGCTAAATTTCATTAACTAAATCCAATTTACTGATAATAATAATAATTATTACTAATTACAACAATTATTTAATAATTATATTAATTTATAATTAATATATTAATAATTTATACTAATTTTCACTAATTTTAGTAATTTTATGTTAATGTTTTCTAATTTATTGATTTTTATATTTTTTAGAAATTACATCGTTTTAATAAAAATTATAATATTTTAGCATTAATTTTTACTAATGACTACTAATTTCTACTTTATTATACTAATTTACTTCTAATATTTATTAATCGTAGTTAATGTTTAATAATTATAATGATTTATCAATTTATTTTACTGATTTCCATTAATTTCTACAAATTAAATGATTTTTTTCAAATTAATGTGGGTTAAGGTTGATTTTTACTAATCATTAAAAAATTAATGGTACTTTTTATTAATTTTAACGTTTAACTCTAATTTTTAATACTTATAGTCATATAATGTTATATTTTACTAATATAGTGGTATATTTTAATAATTTTTTATAACTAATTATATATTTTAATAATTATATAAATTTACCAGTATGTTTTACTAATTAATGCTAATTTTAACTTAATAATAGTGATTTAGTGCTAGTTTTTAATTAAATTAAATATTTTCCACTACATTTTAATAATTATAATGACTTATCACTTATTTTTTTAAAATTACAGTGATATTGAAGTAACTTTTTCTAATTGAAAATAATATTAACTAATTAATTTAAATTATTGTTAATAATAGTGATTATCGATCAATTTTTGAAAATATTTACAAATTAGTGCTAATTTCTTTTAATTATTACTAATTACAACTAATTTTAATAATTATAATTATATACTGATATATATTCTTATTTACTTTTAATTTACTATAGTTATAGAGATTTAATGTCAATTTTTACTAAATATAGTGAATTATTATTATTTATTTCCAGTTATCGGTATTTTTTACATGTTTTAACTAATAATATATAAGTTTTAATATTATAGTGATTTTTTGGAATTTTTTTTACTAATTACCCTTAATGTTTACTAATTAACGTGATTTGATACTAATTTCTGCTAGTTTTTACAAATTATTCCAAATATTAACTAATTGTCACTAATTACCATTTATTTGTTATAATTATAGTGATTTACAATTTTTTCTTTCAAATTAATGTTAACTTGGACTATTTGAATTGATTTAACAAATCATTTTTTCTAATTTATATAAATAATGTTAAATTATAAAAATTATATGAATTTAAAATTAATTTTCAAAAATTGTTGTTAAATATTTCATAGTATTGTGGTTTGAAAATCATTTATACCAATTACTATTTCAATTAATAATGACTATAAATAATTATAACATATCAGTGAGATCTATAAATTATACTGATATCCTATAATTAATATAGAATATTTGTTAATTATAATTAATTACAATTAATAAATCCCACTTACTGATAATTGAAACTAAATATTTCAAATTTAAACTATTTAATTTTAAAAAATCATCACATTTAATTAAAATGTAATATATCTAATTTAAAAGAACTATTTATAATTATAAATAGTTACTTTAAATTATAAAAAATTACTTATAAATATAAAAAATTACTTCTAATTAACTATAATCACTACAAATTAATAATATTAAATTCAAAATAAAAAATAAAAAAAATCTGATAATCAACTAAAATGAAGCTTTTGTGAATCATAAAAATTAAAATTCCATTCCCTGAAAAAAAATTTTCCGTTTAAGTAAATAAATAAAGTGAAAAAGAAGAAATTTATGTATAGGAGAGCTCAATTGGATAAAGATTGAAAAAAATCAGGGGGTATATATAGGATATATTTACATTTACGGGATTATTTTTTATGAGATTCCTGTTATAAATATTACTCCCCATAAATAATTGATGCAGTAGTTAACAAGTTATTTTTGATATTACGCTTTGAAAATTTTCATATACTGATAGTGTATATGTGATGGAAATTAATGGCACATATCAAATGACTATAAACAATTAATATTAATAGATATGGGAACATCAAGTTTTCACAAATAACAATAAATATTGAAGGGTATTTAATAATAGATCATACTCCCATCACAAATACAATTTTCATGTTGCGGAGGGATGGCATTCAAAAAGAATTTTTATTGGGATCCTTTTTATATCCCAAATAGGTAATTATATTATTATTATTTCCAATGAGATTTTTATCACATCGAAAATATTCCTCACGAATGGAATATATGTGACTGACATTGGACTCATTGTAAAGAGCTCATCACATGAACTGATTTTTTCTATTGAGATTTATTTATAGAAAATCTAGATATTTGGATTCCACATAGAAAGGATATGTTTGTACCATTAATGATGTTTTAATAAAATATATTTGTTTTTTAGAGTTGGATAAACCTACTTCAAGGAGAATATATCCTACTATAAGGGTCTAAGTCAAAAAATGCTATTGAGATAGACAATAAAACAAGATAAAGGTCTAATTGTGAAATATGTTATTGAGTTTTTTAGTGGTCATATATCATTGGTGACCAAAAATCCATGAAAGTTGATTTAATCCATAATTGGGTAAAAGATATACTAAAATAATAATGTCACATCATAAAATACTACTTTTGTCAAGGATGTTGTGTTATTGATAGGATTTGAGTTTGACTATTTGATAAGAAGGATGTTCTATATGTCTCGGGGAACCACATCCCACCACAATCCTTATTCCACATAAAATATATTATGATGAAAATAAATCATCACATCGTAATGAGGTGTGTCACATTATGATTTACAAAATCAATAAAATTTTAATAGAAATAATACAATGGACGTCTAGTTATGGTTTATTTCATATATGAGTAACTAATGACTACCAATTTCAATTCAATGGTGATGATTTCATGAAATACTATACAAGTTATAGAATTTATCCATTTAGATATGGAAGGTTTCATTTCATAGATTATTAAACATGAAACTAAAAATTCTAGAAAGATGAATTATGATTTATAAGAAAAAAAGAAAAAATTATAAATTTACACCTAGAGTGAGAAAAGTAGAATATTAAATATCTGGATGTATAGACTATAAATAAAACAATAATATTGAATATTATGAATTAAGAAGATAATTATGTGGTGGTGAATTCGACCAAATACTAATTTTCTAATAACACATTTTTATCCATGTCATTATTTATATGGTATTGAATATTTGATCATCATGGATGATAACCCTATTGTTTTCTGTAGTTTTTAATGGTATCATGTAAAATTGATGTAACCATCAATTATAGGTTTATAACTATTTAGATATCAATGAATGTAACAAGGGAATATGTCATAGAAAAATGATCAGAAATCCTCTCTTCCTAAATCAAAGAATTACCTAGTAGTGAAGTAGTGGTAAATTATTAGACAAGAACAATGTTGATATGTGATCCTTGTAAGTATCCTCTTATAGGTCAACCAATTATAATCATGTGTTAATCCACCTTAATTCGTTTAAATATTATTTCGACACTAAAATAATTATTCAAGTTAAAATTTCATATTTTAGGATGTTATAAATTTTTTTATTGAAAATACTTTTACATAAACTATAATACCCCACCACATTGCTCTTTGGGTGATCAGTTGTAGATCCACTATAGATTTTATTAATATTTTATAAGACAGTTTTTTCCTATAAAATATTATGAGTAAAAATGGTGTAACCTTGGTGTATGGTTTAAACTATCATATTTAGAAAAATATAATGCAATCTAATTTGTGATATCTAGGTCTTGATATATACTATATTTTTGTTCATGGGACATTACAATGTATTCCCACAAAAAATTAAATGACAAAATTTAATAATAAGAAATAGAATGTCGATAATAAGAATCTAAATAAGAATTAAATAATATTTTCAATATATATATATATATATATATATTAAGGTGATGGATTTTTAAATTTAAAAATCTGGTTCGGATAAACATGATATTATCATTGTGGGTCTATAAAATTTATTGAATGAAAACTATAAGATTTATAAAATAATTCTTTGGATCATAATATGAATGCCATTAATATATATTTTTCCCTAACTATCATAATGATGTTTTTAGATATCAACATATACTTTTTCATGAGAAAAAAAATATAATATTTTGAAAAATATTATGCATGCACATACATTAATAAATAATCTCATTTTTCTAACAATAGAATCTTAGAGTGTTTTTTCATTATGGATTAAACAATATCATAGTTGTATATGAGATTAATGTTAATTGAGAGTGATCATTAAAAAACTCATCTAAATATAGTACATTATAATTATTTGATAATCTAAAGGATTAAATGGATGGAATTTAAGATAATATTAATGGTTATTTGTTATCAATTATTGCAAGGATGATTAGAATTGTAAAATGTTGACTTGATATAATGATATGTCTATGTTTCTCAATTATGTAAATATTGGACATATAGTTGCTAAGGATTATAGTTGATACAATGAAAAGGGTAGTAAGATTTAATTCCCATAAAAATATAAGAAGATGTATCCACTTAGAAATAATTTAAATTCTCAAAAAAAAAAGATTCATAAAATTTCAGATGTAAGTGTCTGTTAGAAAAAATGAATCAGATACTGAGGCATTTAATTTTAAAGATATTGAAATTATATAAATCATAAATATAGAATGTGAAATAATTGATTCAATGGATAATTATAAATCTAATGTAATGTATATTTATTATCCAATAGGTTTTCTAAATATCCAATTGTAATTAAATGGATACCATAATTAGATATATTTTTGATAATTGAATAACAAGGAAACTATCTACTTGTTTAAGGAATATTCATGTTATATTTATGATGTTAATGTTGAAATTTTTCTTATGACGATGTTTGTAATGTATTATGACAATAAATTATAGAAGAAGTTGTTTCTTTAAGAATGATTATTTTAGGAAAAAATAGAGGTTAGAAAAATAAGATTTTTGTTTTGAAATTTTTCGATGATGTCTTGATAGTAGGGGAATCAATTGGAAATTTTAAATTTAAATAAATATAAATTCATCACTGATAAATTTACATCGGAAAAATAATATATTTTATAAATTTGGTATATTTCAAACAAAATTATAAATTTTTATGATCAATGGGTAGTAGTAGTAGGAGGGAGAATTTTCTCAAACTAAATAAAATTATTAATAATCAAAGATATGTTTAAATTTTCAAGATCTATAGAAAAGTGTATAATATATGATATACCAATTGATAAAGTGTATTATTTTTTTGTTTTATTGGGATCACAATATCATATTTTTGTATTTATGAGTGTAATTTTGATGTTTAATTAATTTTATAGTAGAAAATCATAGATTAAAAATTATATTGAATTCAAAGACTAAATTTTTTGGATTAATGATTTATGTGATTTAACTATAGGAATAATGAATTACATCACAAGAAAAGAAGTGCTTTATTTTATTATAGAGGATAATATAGAATGTATGATTTCAATCTAATTTAATTCCATTGAAGAATAAATAGAATAATTTCAGAAAATAAAAATTTTATTAGTATTATTATAATGAGGTTAATGTGAAAAGTCTAAAAATGATCTAGTCCATTGGGGATTTCACATAAATAAAAGAGGGAGATTGATACATTATATTTTCATACATTTTCATTAGAGAATAAAATTATAGAATAAATTTGTTCTATATAGTTTTTGTTTATCTTATATTGAAATTAATATAAATATGATAAATAATATAAGTGATGTATATGATAAAATAGTGTTTTGAAAAATTAATGAAACATTTTACATTAAGGGAAGTATCAATATTCAGTTAGATAATGATGAAAAGATGAATATTATTGTAATTAATTTTTATTTACATCATTATATTTTTATGTGAATTATTTATATAAAATAATTTTGTTTTAATGTCTTGTTCTCTCTGATGGGCTACAACAACAATGATTTTTTTTGGAATTGTCGTTGGAGTTCAATTGGAAATATTTATGAAATATATATTAATAACATTATATGTTTTATAATTGTGGAAGTAAAAAATGGGTTCTGGAACTAGATGATAGGCTGTGTTTATATTTGTTTTGGTGGAACTATACACAATTATGAGAAAAAGAGGATATAATAAACAATGATCAAAATCCAAAAAATATTCATTAATATTGAAATCAAGGAAATATTGATAAAAATCTACAGCCTCCAAAAAAGAAGATATTAATAGGTTATCCAAATTTGGAACACATTGATTTATATGGGCCAATTAGTTCTCAAGGAACCTTTTTTCAGAGGTATTTATTTTTTTAATATTATAAAAAAACATAATAAAAAAATTTTATATGATCTATGAGAGAAATACTTAATTTCAAAAAAAAGTATCAAATTAGTGAATAAAAATAATCAGTAAGAACTAAAACAATTATTTGTTCATAAAATTTAAAATATTACCCAACTTATGAAGTTAGTAATTACATTGAAATTCATGTTATTAAATATGATGTGAATTCAATGAAAACTATCAAATAAAATTTCATTCTAGAATGAATATATTTTTTGTACAAAATCATGGAAAAAATATTTATAGATAGGGGAATGTAATGTTAATATAGGATAGAAGTAGTTCATCATCCCATATATACATTGACTATTTTATTTTTAAAAGTAATGGATTTTAAATTATTAATTATAAATTTAATGATTACATGTTCAAAATAAGACTTCATAGAAAGCACAAATCCATAACCAACCATAACAGAATATATAATTATTATAATTTAATAATAGAATTAGTGAAAAAAATAGAGCTAATTGAATTATTTAAGAAATTTATAATACATAATGGTCATTATTATTTATAAAGAATATATAAAAGTAGAAGTAGTTTATATAAATAACAAATAATACTGATTTTTTATTTAAATTTTAACTATTAAAATAGTTTACATTTTATGTCAATTTATTAAACCAATAAAAATAAATTGTGGAAAAAATATATTTTTTATATTAATAATATATTAAATCTAATTAGTAATTTTTATGAAATTAAAATGGGAAAAATAAATATTAAAAAAATTATTTTTAAACAACAAATAATTTTAAAAATAATTTTAGTTAATTATTTAAAATTTTAATTACTTAATTTTTTATATTAAATCATTATATTAATTTTTTCATTTATAATAAAAATTTTACATTCAGTTATATTTATTTATTTTTCATAAATTATATACATTTAAGTGAATATTGGAAGTAGATTTTAAAAAAACAATAACCTCATTATTATATTAGAAATCCTAAATGTTTATAAACAATTTGGTTGATAATTTATGTTTTTATTGAGTAAAAATATAATTTTAAAAATTTCCCTGTTAATTTATAAAACATAATATAACTATTTTAGGAACCTAAATAATATTTTCCTATAAAAATTATTTTTCTTCATTTCATCAAAATAAATGTTATCATGCTTATATTTTTTTATTTTACACATCTAAAAGTCATATAATTTTGTGTTTTTTGTAATATTCTATTTATGGGAAGTCAAAATAATTGATAATAATATCCAACACATAATCATTAATCATTACCATAAATTAAAATAATCTTTTTTGGCATTTCATGCGATAATAATAAAAATAATTTTCCAATCCAATAGAGAGTTTTGTTTATAAATTGATATTAATATTTGGAAAAAATATGTTAGAATTATTAAATAATTTCAATCTAAATTTTATCGTAAATAATAGATACCTAGAGGAAAATGGAGTTACCGCATTGAGGGTAAAATAGATTTTGAATGAGCTTAATTTATTGAAAAGTATAATAAATATTACATTTATTTTTTAAAATCGATTCAAGTGGAATTATAGAAATTCTTTATTACACACTCCAATATTTACCATTCATCATTCCATTTCCAAATAAAATTTTAATGAAATTATTTAAAATTTCAAGAGATTTTATAAAAGAGACAATATTATTACATATAAAAGGAGATCACCTCTACACAATTTATCGAATAATTCTTGAGATATATATCATACAAAATAGTGTCCAAATTTCTCCTCAACTCCCTCGCCACTTACTACAGTAGTTTGTCTTCCAAAAATACCATGACAATGAGTAATATAGTGTTTTCTATTGGAGAAAATCTGATGGCTGAGTTATTGATCTCAAACTAACATTCCACGTTTATTCTATCTTCTACCCCCTCATGTGACCTCTACCAATAATGAAATGGTAAAATAATATTTTTTAATAATATTAAATTTTATTATAATTCGGGAATATCCATTATATACATTCTTATTAAATCATTTAACGGAATCAAAACATCATCATGCATTTGGGCAGACTACCACCTCCATTAACAAATAGTTCAATTTTCTCTTAAACCTTTTTCATGGTTGATCAAAATGTGTTATTTATTAAAAAAATATATAAATTATTTTACTTTTAAGATGAAAACTATTATATTTAATATCAACAATAGTTCTATAAGAAATGACCATATTATCCCGAAATATGGGGTCTATCACCATTATGGAATGATTGATTCAATTTACACATAACAACATAAAATTGATGATTTTTAAAAAGTATCTGATATATAAACATGATATTTGTGGAAATAGTAATATTTTTAATATATATTATATAAATATCAATAACTAATATTAATGATAAATTTTGTTAGTAATGTTAACCACCATAAATTATTTGATCAATTCATCATCAGTAATTTCTCCCATTATGGGAGAACCTATGAAATCATATAGATGTTAATATAATGTAGGAATAAAAGAAATAAAAGTCCATATTTTCATAGATCATGTTGTTTTTTTGAACAATAATAAATTTGGTCAAAAAATAGAAATTTTTATGGATTAATTATCTAAACAACCTAAAATAATATATTGGGGAAGTAATCATAGTAAAAAACCGTCACAAATGATATTAAATAGACCATATAAAATTAAATATTGATCAAAATTGTTCATCTAAATATATATATCAATGATAATATAATTATTCAGAGAGTTAATTTGATATATAGAGTGAATCATGACCTGATTTATTGGATCTTTGAAACCACCATCATTACATAGTAATTATGGAATACCAATCATTTTCCACTTTGTTTTGAAATTATTATATTAAAAAACATCTATATCCTATGTATATGTTATATAAAAACACCCATAGTTTAAATTTACATTCTTTTTTTTGCGATATTAGATGGTTTTATAACTTTCACAAATTTAAATATCATGAAAGACCTTTTATAATGGAGGATTTTTTATATTAAATTTAAACCAACTACCACAACTATAAAATGAATTAAATCATGAATACATTAAAAACAGTCAATATTTTCTATATTATCTTATTGGTTCAAATAAATATTAATTAAAAAATAATAATCAATCTAAATCTTGAAAATATAGTTTTCTCATTTAAAAATTAATTTCATAATAATTTAGTTAATATTATCACATCTATTTGATCCTTAAATGGACGTTTTGTACATTGGAACCCAATTTTAAAAGACCATGATTCTTTATTTATATAATAACAAAAAATTGACTAATTTGTTAATTTTCATAACAATAATTATGGTATATACATAAGTTGTTCTTTGATGCAATATTATGAAACCATTACATTCTCATGAGATTTTAAATGATTATGATTTAGGTTTTGGTTCTTTTCCACATCACTAACATTTATGCATGTTCATATTAAAAATCCTGTTATGTGGGTATTGGGAATAAAATCACATATCTATTAAATTAATTGGGAAATGAATTTATATCTTGATATACCTTTTAACATTCATGGGTAGTTAGCCTAAGAAAACTATTTATTGTGATGGGTGGGATCATAATTATATACTCCTCCAATGAATTGGGTAAAGAATTACATCTCATGATATTATATGAAATACAATGGGTATTAAACTCAGTACTTCATGGGACACTGTGAAATGTTGTTTTGGGAATTGAGAGTGAATCCAATCCATTATGAGACTATGTCCACTATCTATATGGGAATAGTGGTAAAACTGCTCAAAAAATGGAATATTTATTCTCTGAAACTCTTGGAATTGAGGATTTACTTTTGATTATGATACAATTAATAAAATTACCATGAGTAACATTTAACCCAACACCTAAACCAATTGTCCACATGAGTTGAAGGATATTCCCAATCTGTATCGATAAGAAAATAATTCATGAGAACCTCATAAAGAACCCAAATATTTTTTTTACCATTATACCTAGATAATAAATAATAATCATAACTAAATGAGAAAAAATCCAACAAGAGATTAAAAATATTGAACAACCATAATTGTAAAACAATTATAGCATAAATAATTTTTAAATATAAAAATATATATATAATACCATGAATATAATACAGTGGTACACATAAAACATACATGAATCAAAAATAAAAAAATACAAAAAACATTCTCCAACAGAACATTATGAAAACCAAAATCACAAACATACTACCAACCTTCTTCAATGGATGAAAAGATACTGAGCTTTCTGAAATAACCAGATCCAATAAATCATAATCACAAACTAGCTACGCAGAAGGTTACAACAACACAAAAAGTCATAAATATTTCGATCATAAACATATTATCAATTAGAGTTTGAAATAAAATATAAAAATATAATTTTTTAATAGTCAATAAAAATTGAAAAAAATATCATATCGAAAATTTGATAAAACTATTTTTCTGAAATTCATTTAATTAAAAAAAATATCTTTATTATCACTATCCCCCAACCAAATACTTTTGTCTATAAAATCGTTTTAAAATATCTCGTTAAACTCAATCCATGAAATGAACATTTCATTGAAATTCACAACTCCAATTTCGTAGTGATATTCCAAATTATAATTTTTTTTTCTGATATATAATTGAAATCTAAGCTATCTATATATCCAAGAAAATTTTCCTAAAAAATCAATTTCACAAACATGTAGATGTTAGATGTTCCAAAAATAAATACCATATATTTCAAAAGGAAAAAAGTAAAAATATTTTTCATTTATCTTGAAATTTTCACTATTAAAACAAACCCAAAAACATTTTCTAATAGAAAAAATTTATGAAGCCATTCATTTATAAAGACCATTAATTTCATTTTTTAAATAAATTAACTATAACACATCTCTTTAATTATGTGCAAACCCCTAGGTCAAATTTTAATTATAAAAAATCAACAATGGTCATATTCAAATTACAATAAGGGCATAATGCATACCACAAAATCACTGAACACAATCATAATCCATTAAAGTAGGTACATATAATTAAATTGGAAACACATTTTGTAACAATCATAAATAAGAATAAATAAAGAAAAAACCCTTAGTAATTTTGTATATAACTAATGGAACATGTTTTATAAAAATTCAATGGTGGAATCATCTTTCAAATGGTTATCAGTCACAAAAAAAATAGTCAAAATAACTGTATCACTACACGAACTAGAGAAACACCTCGTATATAGTTAATACATTATATTATATATTATTATACTTGGTATTGATGAGAATTTATGTAAGAATACCTAAATATCCAACAAGAAATCATTAGATATATATTTACTAGAAAAAATTATATATTAACAACAACATAACCTTATTATTTTAATTGAACACCAAACAATTGATATACACATAATAATCCAAACTATATATCACTTATAACACAACCCCGTATATAATAAATCCCTAACACATCCTAGGAACATGAATTTCAATTCATTTAAATAGAAAAAATCTATAATGGATAAATAATGGGTGGTAATGGGGATCATTTAGATTGTCAAAATTATAAATCAAATATAGTCACATCAGGTGTTAACCAGTATTTCCCCTTTTAATGTAGACTTGAAATTCACAACTAAATTACCTTTTAGAATGGTCTCATCTATAACTATTTAGGAAAAAATTTATCAAAGATACTTTGAGAACTAATACGGGAAACAATACTTCAATTTAAATTATATTTGAAAATATTAAAAATAAATTAATGAGTTTCGAATTATAATTGATTGTGGATATCCACCCCACCATTGAAACCAAAAAACCAATGGTTATTAAACCATAAGATTTAGTGACAAAAAAATACATATTTATAAATTTACCATGGTTGAAAGAATTTGTATATTCCAAACACATAGGCTAAAAACCCTTTTAAAAATACAAAAACTCATGTAAGATATTTTAAACCCCTTTAGAACACCTAAATTGTGGATATTAAGGTTTATTAATACATTTTTTAAAAAAGTATCTATTTTCATCTCTCCATTAAATTTAGAAAAAAATACATATACAAATCCATGTAATCATTTTATTAAAAAAATAAAATAGAGTAACATTCCATTTTATTTTTTAAAATCATTTGGAAAACAACATTTTTCCAAAACAGACACCGATATTGGAATAACATTAAAAATAATTCATAATAAAAATAATTATCATTTTAGGGAATGAAATATAACGTACAGCTGGGAAACACCTACCAATATTCAATTAGGATCATTTCATAAGTAATATACTCTAACATAGAACACTACCATAAGATATAAATTTCTCTCTACAGAATACACATGAAAAATATCCATTATTTTGATTAACCACAACCATAAGTCACTCATTATAGAGATTAGAGTTTTGGGAAGATTAGAAATTTTGTAATTGAGAAGGAATAAAGGATAGGGAGATGATTATGGTTTCATACAATGTATAAAATCTCTTTAATACATGGTTTAATAACATAAAATATAAATAATAGGAAGGGATATTTTAATATCCTTATAGAGGATTCTGTTTATTAGATAATGAGTAAGAGAGAATATAATAGTTAAGGATAAAAACTGAGTAATGGGAATGATGAATTTTAAATTTTTATGAATATTTGTAGGTCATGTGGTTTGGCCACCTTGATTTCATTAACATGCATCAAATTTGTATTGGAAACTTCTTAGACAAATACAACTGACATGTTCTACCCCATGGCATTATATGTTAGGATAAACCATGCTTTAATCATAACAAATAGTACTTCCAAACTGTATAAGGGTTCGCTGAAATTTTTTATGATTTTCCAAACCATTTTCATGCTGTACAATTCAACCCAGTATCACTGGAGGTTCCCCATGGATTCTACTAGGATAATAATGAATTGAACATAATTAGCCATCCCACGTGATGAAAAATCATCATAAAATTGAACTAGAAAAATATATATGTTATAGTATTCTAGTACTTTCCTATAAACCTTTCATACAATACTCTATGAATAAAAAGAACTAAAATTATAATGTTTACGTTATGAAAAACTATGTTATTTTTAAAATAAACAAATTATAATCAAATAATATAAAATAAGATCTATTGTGGCACAGTGGTTGTCACAATTATTCCTACATTACATCTTTCGTCTCTAAGAAAGGCTCAAGTCTAAATAGATTTTAAATGAAAATGAATTCTAAAACCACTAAAAATGAAATAATGGGTACGCCAATTATCAAATGAATCCCCAATTAACAAAAAAAATCATCATAAGATATAAATAATGAACAAAAATAAATAGGTGAAATAAATTTATGAAAAATATTCATGATATTCCTTGATCTCCCCACTATTTAGATTTATAATTAAATGGTGGAATAACTGAATGAATCATAAAACTAGAGTACCTGACAATAAAACATAAATTAAAAAATTATCCAAGGGAATAATAACAGTGATATTTCAAATTTCATCTCCGTAACATGGTCTTGAAATCTCTAAATAATTTTAACTAACATCAAAATATCATGACATACCACTATGTTATATAACCAAACCCAATATATGAAATAAAAAAGGATAAAAATACAATGGAACATTCCTCTTGAATGAAGTAAATGGACCTAACATAAGGATATCATCTAAAAAATAATGTTATTCAAATTTAAATACTCATGAAACCATATCATAGTGAAATTGATTAAAAATAATGATTAGTGGAATCTGTCATCTATCATGAGATAAGATTCACCCCCAAACATACATGTATGAACCATTGGTTCATAATATGTCCAATTAAATAACAAAAACCCAAGCCACCATCTACACAACATAAGGGAAAAAACAAAAATAAATGCATAATGGTCTTTCCCAAAAAAACCACTACCCTTATTGAGGAAGCCAAGAAACATCATAAATGATACAGTTAATAAATAAATACACCATTCCATGAAAATTAAACACAAATGAGTCTACAAATCAATAATATTTTACCAAAAAGTGGGAAATATAATCCCCTAAATCATAATGAATAACAATAAACAACCCATAAAATTACATGAATCTCATAGGGAAAAAGCTTCCCAAACTAGATATCATAAAATATTTTCCCTGACAACATAAACTCCCTTGTGTAAACATCAATCCACAACCATGGTTCCAAACCATTAGGCCAAGAAATATAAAATCAACCCATTGTGAAAAAATTTCCTCACATAAATTCATCTCATTCTAGTGTAATAAACAATCAAAAAGTTTCAATATATTCTTAATAAAAAATGTGTAAACAACAACTTTTTAATCCATGGGTTTTTTTAAATAGGAAACACATCTTTTGAGACAACATGTGTACTTAATTTAAAAAATAAATCAAACATATATAATTTCCCCAACATAAAATGAATATAACAATTTCAAAACCTTTAATGGAAAAATAATCACATTAGATATTGAAAATAAATTAATGTTTCAAAATGAAATAATTTTTATCTGGAATTATATTATTCACCCACCAAAATAAATTTCATGACATAAAAATATTTTCTAAAAAACAAACCATAAAGTCTCAATCAAAAAATATTATTATGATGTGATGATGTCACATAACCAACCATGAATCACTCCCCATTTCACTAATACACTTGAAAATTCACATATATTGGGTATAGAGTAGAGAGAAGAATCAATAGGTGGAACCACCATATATATGGAAATATGTGATATGTCTACATTATAATCATTCACTAGTCCTTAGGATATATCTAGAATCAATTGTTTGGTTTTCATGATTTTTTCCCCTGTACGAAAACTTTACTCAAGAATTACCATCCCTATATATTTCCCAAATTCCATTGAGGATTAGCTTAAGGAAACTCAATCCATGTCATAGAGGAAAGATAATCCCCAAAATCCATTATCCCACAATGCCATCATGCAGAAAAGCAAAATAATAGGAGAAGAACATACATCCCATGAAACTCAAGGCTCTGTCAATGAAATACCTCACATCAGTCTCCCTACACCTACCTATCAGGATTCAAAAACAATATCTCCGAACTAAAAACATACAAAATAGAAATATTTTATTCTAAAACAAAGGTCTCATAATGAACCATGGAATGGATTCCACATCCTAACGAGAAGACCTAGATTTCCAATTTTCCCATGTGTCAACCTAGACTACCACATTTCCTGATGATCATTCGAAATTCCAACTAGATATAAAACTTTTCCTACAAATCATTTAATGAACTTTTGGAATTACATCATATCTATATATATATAATAAATAGGTAATGGGAATAAAATAACTAATCACATATCGTGAGATAAACAAGGATGAACATACCTTTTAGAACACCACTGATATATAAATAATATAATATTGGAAAATAAATATAAATAAGCTATTTCATTAAATAAATATTTTCTGTATCATATAAAAAATTGAAATATAAATTAATAATACAAACTACCTTCAGGGAACTACCACATGATCCACAGTCCCCAACAAACTATATAGAATGTCTATGAAAGGAAATGAGTCTAAGACTTATAGAATAAACATAAACCTATACAATATATGCATGAAATAAAAACCTAGTGTGTCACCAAAACTAGATGAATAAATTTAGTCACATTCATATATGTGATAAAAAATTCTACTTCGTAATACAATGGAAAAATTATTAAGGCATTTCCAAATAAAACCAAATAACATAAAAAATATATTAAAAATGACTTCTTCATATTGTATTTAAATTAATACAATGACTTATAAATAAATTTCATCATTTACATCAGCTATTGGACAAAACACCGTTATAAACTATATCATTAATACTATTTCAGGGAACACAGATTTTAATTAAATGCACATTTATTTTTTTTTAGAAATTGTCTGATTTCGAAATGATTTTCCATGACAATATTGATAACCAACCATTTAGTAAAACTAGAAACATCTTTCTAAAAACTAATTTTTAGAAAATCCCACATACCATGAGTGTGAATGAAAAACTACTTATATTTTTGATGGAAATAACTATCATATTTTTCCAACATATTAAAAAATTCTCCTCTAAAAGACCCCACAAAAGGTTTAAAGAAAAATTATAGAGGAAACAATTTAAATAAGGACTTCATATTTAATGAAAATTCATTTTCCTTATCAATTGTTTTACCACACACACACACAAACTTATGTTTTTAGGAAAATTTTTAAAAAAAGGAATCCATGATGATATGAAAAAATCCATAATCTTTAGAAACTGATTAAAAATAAATTATTTAAAACCCCTGTGGGATCACCCTAATATATAAATTCCCATATTCTATATATTAGAAAATGAAGAACTAGATATTGATTGGTTAAAAATTTCAAAAATCATCTCCAAAGTCACTCCAGTAGTATCGTCATAAGAGGAACACCCCTTTGAATGGTATTATAATGAGTTAGGTGTTACTAGACTATGAAACACACACAAAAAGTAATAAAACATCTATAAATGTCCCACCCTTTAATTTATATTCCACATATAATATTTAAAAAGTGGTGACCACTATCTTTCCAATTTCTACTTGTGATAAGAGATCCATCCATAGTAAAGACAGAAAATAATAAAATAAAAATCTCACCTACAACAAACCACATTTGATAATTTGTCTCTATCCAATCATATAAAGATTAATAAAAATTAATTTCAATAATATCATTTTAACAATAATAATAATTTTTTGGAAAAATGATTCATCTAGGGTGTTAAAAATATCCCAAAACATTGAAATAGAAATGCTTTCAAAGGGCCTTTACTTTTCAATACATTATTGTACTTAAAATCAAAATAACTATATATCTTTTCATAACTATATAATATAGAAAAAAAATTTTACAACACCATTACAATATCCTATTATGACACATTATACTAATTAATTCATCATTGAAGACATTCAAATCCATTAACATGTTTCAAAATAAAATTCTCAGTTGATAACAATCTCATTGAAATAGAAGGACAATTATTTATTATTAGAAAAATCAATAAACATTGAAATATATTTATTTATATATCACCAATAGTTGTAAAATGGTCTCCAATGATGCAAAAGATAGTCACCACAACACATTAAAATAAGAAAAGTCTTGAAATTAATTTTAATCATGTTCTGAAAATGTAATAAAATATTTGTAAGGGTAACATAATATATGTTTACTTTTAATATCCTCAATCGAGTTCTCTATATTGTCTTCAATTTCAAATGAATTCTCTAAAACCCATGATGTAATTTTCACAAATAAATGTCTTAGAATATCATTCCATACTGAGGTATAAAATCATATGGAGAACACTAGTTATCAAAAATGACAGTTATATAGATAATGTTAATATGAAATCACCATAAAAATGGAAATCATTTAATGTAATGAATAATAATGCATTGTTAAATAAAAAACTACCATATCAGTATGGTGATAAGGCATCAAGATGTATCTTATGATGGTGAAAAGTCAAATAATCCAATATGGACTATATAATATATATATATATATATATGAATAAATACAAATGATTTAGAAAAAAATCGACCATATAATGTCCAAAATATATATTTGGGCCAATTGGTGAAGCGAAATTAGTGGATAGATTTGGAAAAAGAAGATGAATATGTTTTTAATGGAGTGCCATAAAGAAAACCTATTTATTACTATGTAGATGCATTCAAAAATAAATAAGAGAAAAATAGAGATACTACCTTACATGTTTCTGAAACATTTAATAGGTGTGGGAATGAAATGAGGGAAGTAGGATTAAAATCATGTATGGGATACTTTGTAATGTTTACATTTTATGAAATTTAGTGGGGTATGGGTGTTTTGAAAAAGTTTGATGGCCACTATCTAACCAAATCTCACTCATATAGTTATCCCCATGGCACAAAATTTATGGATAGAACATGATGAAACTTTGAAAAATGGATCTCTTAAATTGTAAATGGGTTTATATGTCTATCTAATTTTTATGCAATCTATCCACCATTACAAAGACTTAAAAGAGTTCCCACATACATTATCATAGGATCCAAAAAAAAATTAACATAAAAGCCTTTCACCCGTGTTTAAAAATTTTTATACCAAAATTAACTAGAAATTTAGCTGATTAGGTGTTCCTATATGGTTTCTTATAAATAATGATTTTCAAAAAATACTGAGAAGTAAAACAATAAAATTTACATGTTTTCAGATGAAACTCAATGTAAATTTAACCTGACCCGACATATCATAATATAATAATAAATGGGATCTAAAATGACATGGAGGGTGAAGTTTATATCATGTTTTATTTTGTTTCCACATATTTTTTATTCAATTATGATATATATCATTTCAAAACATCATGTTTCCATGCAAGTCTAACACTCTAATTTCATGATGTATATTTGTTCATTTGATATTAAATTTCCATCTTTCACGATTTGTAAATAAATATTCCCCTTTTATGATTATTAATAATAATTTCTTCCCCTATTATAAATTCTCATTTTCATATAAATTAGTACATTATAAAATTTTGAAATGATTTAGATTCGAACGAATTAGATCTCACCCCTTTATTGTGATTACCTTCAACACATTATAATGATAAGAATTTCATATGTGATTCTATTAAAGATATTCATAAAAATTAAACATGAATAAATAATCACATGTTTAAAATAATTGATTTTTATATTATTGGTCAACTATAAAAATAAATTCTTTGGTTTTTTTGAGAAATTTTTCGTTACTCTGAGATATAAAGTTCCAATTATGGTAATGAAATATAATAAAAAATGATTATCTAATTTCAGTATATTTTATATAAATAGTTATTATATTTCTTTGAGTAATAGTATTGTTATATTTTTTATATTAATTAGAAATATTTTGTGAAAACTAAAGAGATATATCTATGTGATAATTCAATGTGAATGATAACATCATAAAATTTTTGTATTGTTAATATTTTTTGATTTATGAGAAATAAAATCCCTATATAGATAAAAACTGTTGATTAATATTTTAGATAATATTTCCTTTAGTTTAGTATAATGAATGGGGAATATGGGGTATTAACTCAATCATTACGTGATTATGAAAAAACAGGCTTAACTATACACAAGATTTGACACCCATAGGGGATTCATTCTGGTAAATCACATTTTCATTCAAATACATTATTGAAATGTTATTATTTTAGGGAATTATGATAATGATTATGAAATAAACAGATCTAAACAAATATACATCAAACAGTTGGTTATTTTAGTTGACCAAAAATTTAATGTGATGGCTTTTTTGGGTAATTCATTTTGAGTTTAATTTTTTCATGGGATAAATTATAATAATTATGTCAGAATTTTTGTTGATTATAAATCACATTACATATTTTTTGGTTTTATTTATTTTTGAATCCAAAATAAACAAGATGTAATTTATGGTAACATACATTATGAATATATTATCTTCATTCCACTAGATGAATTTAATGTGGTTATATAAATTAATTATCAATATTTACAATTACTTGATAATAAACAGATATGGAGATGATATTTCATATATGAAATAATTGTTTGACCACTTATCACTACAAGGATTCTAATAAATAATTTAGGAACATAATTCCATTAATAATACATGAACATGAATATTGAGGACAATGTTTCATTAATGATAATGAATAAACCCAATATTTAGATATTTTGGTTATATATTATAGTCATTCACCAAAAAAATTACTAATCTTATCATCTCTTTATATGTTATATCTAGTGTTATGTCTACCATGTAGATAATCTAATATAACCAATTTGTAATGAGACAGTTAAATTCATGATGATAAGGGTTATTTAAATAGATGAATGTAACACCCCATGATTTTAATTATATATTTTAATTTAAATTTTAGTGTTTTTAATATAATAATTTACAATAACCACAAATGAAAAGACATTAGAGAAACGTTATATACACATTAAAATTTACCCAGAAAATGAGACTAAAAATAGAGGTATGAGATTCATGAATTTTTTTCTAAAGAAAGAAATAATTTTTGTTAATATTAAGGGATTGATAAAAATTCAATTACTGTATCTTAATGTCTAATAAAAATTATAGTTTATTCACAATTTAACCATTCTAAAATGTTTTATCATAAGAGAAATATGTTAATAGCCTAGTTAAACTACATATAATAAATTTTCATGATATGAATAGGATAGTAAAACTAATTAGTAATTTATAAGTTGTAAAACTAATAATATCACATTATATTAAATATAAATTCTTGACTATTGTAAATGAAAAATTAACAACATTTTTTTTAGAATAAAATTTTTATATTATGATAATTTTTATAGATTTCTCAAAGATAGAATATTTTTAGTGAAATAGTGGAAAACAGTTTTTTACAAAATTGTAACATTATAAATATTCACGAAATCCCTCTATGATAATAATTATTTTAAAAATTGAAACATGTGATTATTTCGTAAAAATATAAAATTTTCAATTCCATTATTAATATAATAAAATATTTGTTTATGGTTTTAGGAATATAATTAAAAATTTCATGTAAACTATGTAATTTTTATTTTCATTAGATTAATTATTATTTTGAGAAAAATATTCTTTATCAGTATTTGAATGAAAAATTACATTTAACAATTTTTTTAGAAATCTATTTTTTCAAGAAAATAAAAATCATTAATAAGATTATCCCACAGATATGTATCCACTTTAAAATAATATTTTTCAGAATAAATACTTATTTCATGTTATGTGCACTTATACAGAAATTAATTTATATAACAAACAAAATTTATTTTATGAAAATATTATAATATTTATAATAAATATTTTTAAATGGGTAAAAAATATCAATTTAAAATTTTTACATAAAAATTATATTCCTAGTGTTAAATTGGTGATACGATAGTACATACAATCTATTGTAAACTGGGTGTGATCTTTTGAAAAACACTATCACATGGTACAAACATGTGTGATTATTGTTGGTGGGTTAGAGTCTAAACCTTTTATCTTCCACCTAAATTATTGAAAATTCATTTTTGTTTTTTCAATAAATAATGTGATGATATAAATGAAATATAATCCAGTTTAAAAAAATTACACTCTATATACATATAAATGAATATCAACTAATTTTAATTTACGAAAAAATTAAAAACTAAATAAGTCAATAAATGATTGGGTCGTTTCTCTCATCAATAATTTCTTACAAAATAGAATAGTTTTTTTCAAAAATAAAAAGGTATGTTTCCTTAAGGAGTCAAGAAATATAAAACGTTCATATAAACATGTAATTTTGTAAACCCAACAACCTCATTAATTTTCATCTTATACTCCCTAAAGTAATTTATATCTTAGAAGATATGATAACATAATAATTTTTATTCTGAAGATATTTTATTATAATACTATAATATCAATTTTATACCTTCTCTTATTATCATTACGAAAAATAATAACATCATCATGCGTTTGATCAGACTACAACATCTATTAACAGTGACGTCAATTTTTTCATAAACCATTTAAATGTAATATCAAAAATTTATATTTAACATTAAATTATAATTATTAATAAATTTTAATATTAATATATGATAATTATTTTATTTCATATCGCATTTATTCTATGAAAAATTTAATCAACGTTTATGTAAATATTGACTACCACCTTCATGAAATATCTTATTCGGTTTTTTCGTAACCACCTAACATAGTTGATTTTTATAATTACAGTAATGTATAAAAATTATATTATGGAAAATAAAATTACATTAAATAATATTATTTTAACATCAATGTATCACCCTGATATTTCAATAGAAAACTATGTTAGACTACGTATACAACACGTAACAAAAATATAAATTAAAGAAAAATATTTTAATTTTTTAAATATTATAGATCTGACATTTTATTTTAATTATAGTTTTAGAATATGATTAACCATATAAAGATATATATATATATATATATATATAATTTTCCTAATAAATATGAATTTTTTACTAATTATTATGAAACAAAATACCATTTTCTAGTAACGACATTTTATTCATCAAAAATATGTTTTCTTCAAATGATGTTTTTATTGATTATTGTGAGTGATTATTATATGTATTATTTAAAATTTTAAGATATATTATTATATTAAAATTTAATTATATTTTATCTTCATGGGAAAATTAACTTATAGGGAAATTGTTTTTTATTTTTCAAAAAACATTGATTTTTTAAGGAATGGTGGAAAATAATATTTTTTAAATAAAATAAAATTATTGTTTATTGAATTTTAAAAGATCCAATTGTCCTAAATAGAATTAAGGTATCATTAATTACATTATATTTTTAATAATCCTATTATTTTTATTGAATTATTTTTTTGGTATAACGTTTTATAATTAATATTAATTTTTAGGAAAATAATAGGTTTTTATTGGGATATGAATTTTTAGATGATAATTATCATGCAAAATAATTGTCATTGAACAATTAAAAATGGATAAAATATTTGGAATCGTTACAATAAAATTTGGTAAATTTTTTCCTATTATTATTTTTCATTATGTATATTTACCTTGTAAAATATTTTTCCTCACAATTAGTGTAAATCTAATAATTAATGTTAAATATAATTTTCAAAGACCTACAGATCACATTAAAACTTGTTTTAACAAATTGTATAAGTGTTTTTTATGTTTAATATTCATTATTTTCATATGTAGATGATTATATTTTATTTTATTTTATTTTTAAATTTATATTATTTTGAGTAATTATAATGTCAAAATTGTCACTCTCTAGATTTTAATATATTTACTATTTTTTTAAAATAATAAATAACCTAAATTAAGATAAAAAACAAATAAATAATAAGGTCAATATAATTAATATAAATGATTATGAAAATACAATAGAGTATGAAAATACAATAGTGTATTTATTAAATTAATAGAAATAAATAAATAAATTTAGAAAAACTAAAAATAATATTTTCTTTATTTGGTAATATTGACTCAATATTTTTTAATCTAAATTAATGATATTAGATATATTTGAAATTTTTATATTGAAATTATTTTTTTTCTTGATATCATTAATGTAAAATTAAATGAATAGTATAATAATGACAATATAGATATTTAATGAAAAATAAATTTATTATATTATATGAAGACCAGGAAAATTAATAAAAGAAATGATGGATAGAAATGGCGAAAATGGTATCCATTTTCAATTTACAAGATAATTCATACATAATTTGTAAAATTATGTCCCTTTATGATTGAATTTTTGTTTATAGGAGTTAATGATAAAATATTTTAGCAACAGGGTTGAACAGAATGATTAAGCTATTAATACAACATAATAATATATATATTTAACTTGTTGGATTATTTAAACCATTTACTATATTATATTTTCAATTTTTTCTTAGTTGTAAAACTTTTACATGGAAATTTAATATTATATATAATTTTTTAAAATTTCTTATGTGTCCATCCAATAACTATAAATTGCAACCAGAATTCTATCTTCTACACATCACATAGATCCTATTATCATGTATAAAACCTATTTAATCCTCTTATAAACACATTTATTCATAATTAAAATTTTATTGTATTCCTATCATACCAGCCCTAGTCCACAGATGATAAGATCTAATAGAGATCTTTCAGAGAAGAGGAATTCGTCTTTAACGACTCTTTAAAATTTTAGACATCTTAAACATTCTATAATTCCATTATGATCATCCAATAAATATTTATATAGTTTCATAAATATATTAATATATTATTTTAATTATGGTACATATATTTCCCATTTGTTTTATAACATATAAATAGAAAATACACCATTCGTGTGTATATACTACTTACCGTCGCCCAGAGTGTTGTAATCAGCTTTAATCGCCATTTTAAAATGATTGAAATAAATTTAGAAATAATAAATATATATAATTTTAATGAAACTATTATTATTATTTTATATAATATCATATCACCCTTAAAACATTATATTCTATTAGAAAACTATAATGTCACTTATGTAAACATGTTTTCTACCACCTTCACGATGTAATGTGTTCATTTTTTATTTCAACATTTCATGTATGTTAATAAGGATATATAAATTGAATATATGTCATATATATATAATATATAATAATCACTCTTTAATGGTGAAATTTTATTTATCTATCATTCAATACATCTACAGAAAAGTGATAATGGTGTTCATGCTTATGTACGAACTACCATCCCATTAATGGGTGGAAGTAATTTTTCTATCTCTACCTTTCTTAGATGATTCAATATATATATATATATAATGATTATATATGATATTTATATGATTATTCATATTATATATGTGATGGAACCATGAAGAATTTACAATCACCAGAATTATCATACAAAAAAACCATGATAAATGAATTGGTCAACGACATTAAATATATATTTTTTTAGGGAATTACTAATAAATTATTATTGAAATTATATAAGGGGAAGAAAAATTATTATATATATATGAATATTATTTTTTGAATGAATTAAATTTTTTGTAAAAGTATGCTAAATTAAGTCGAGGTATGGGTTATTTGGTCTCTTAGATAATTTTTTTTCATTTTATTATATAACTTATTTATTGATTTTATTATGGATTTATTATGTTCAAAATAATATTTTATAAATAATATTTTAATTCAATTTGTCTGACTTATAATTAGTACACATAATTGGTATATTAATTAATTCTGAAATATGATATTTTTAGTGGTTCTCATCTCTGTGGTATATTCATGTCACTTATTCGATATTCACCACTTATTTCCCCTGTAACGAGTATGTAGTACAACTTTGACATGCTATATGCCAAATATATATATTAATTATATTTATTGATTCATTTTATTTTATACATATGTTGTGTCACTACCCATCCCCTGGCGCCGTGTCGTGACTACCCCAATCCTGCCTTTCATAGGACAGGGGCTGGCCACTAGCACTGGAAAGGCGTATCCATATAACAGGAAGGCATTGCCTTCATATATGTACAAACACACAGACTAGAATGAAAATAGATGAAACCAAGAAGTAAATTGATGTAGTGAAAGAGTGCGGAATGTGAATGGGGTATGAATACAAGCACAATGAATAATGTATAAGTACAACTGAAATGTACATACTACTGAAAGTTGAAAAGCTGCTCATGGATCATCCACAAAAAATCCCACCTGATGGGAAGGTACATCTTACAATCACTAATACCTGCCTCATGTCATGCTAAACGGTCCACCTACGAGCACCATCCAGTCCTAGATCCCTCAACCTCGATCAATGTTTCACGCCATCCACAAATACACAACACGGTGTGGGCAAAGCCCCTGCAGGGCTGAGTATAACAATACTTTGTAGGGGCCAAAAGAAACAGATGGTCTCCTAATGTTTCACAAAGTAAAATCCAAAAATAAATACATCAACTATACTTAGGTATATGCCTATACAAAAACCTATGTTATCATGATATACTCATCTCATACATGAGTGAAGTATACCACAATGGTAAGACCACGAATGTAGAATTACCATACATGTATGACCAGGAAGATAGAAGTACCACACATGTAAAATACATAGTTAAAACATAGTCTTATCTATGCCCGGATATTAGTGAAGTAAAGAATTATAAATGATTAGTCACAAAGCTAGGTCATCTTATTCCGTCAAGATGCACTGCTTTTGACCATACAGAGACTGAAACACACTGGATTGATAGTTAACTAACCCCCACTGTCCCACACAAGATTTGGGCCACACATGATCTATAGGTAAGTAACCCCCTCATTTATCCACACCGGATCTAAACCACAAAAGATCGATAGGTAACTAACCCCACATTGACCCACAAAGGATCAAACCCACACCAGATTGATATGGGCTGACCCACACAGGATCATTGAGATCTATCCCACACAAAATTTAACTCACACATGATCGGTAAACACTGACCCACACATGATCACCGGGAACCGACCCATATATGATCTGACCCACACAGGATCGTTGCTAACCCACACAAGATCGCTCGTTACTATCCTCTGTATGATCTGTCTCCAACCTCTGCCTCACTGTGAGCCACTAGATTCCCCACACCTCGTGCGTTCGAGTTCTGTAGTATCTTCCCCTCGAAAAATCTTCTATACCTTGACATCCACTAATATCAACAATGTAGTAACCCAAAGGACCACCATGTCTTAAGAGTTCCAATGTGATATAAGTCACATCTATCGGATGCCTCGTTCTGTGAGTTATAAGAATTTTAGCTCTGGGGCCCGGTTGGATTCGTATTTGATCCAAATTAGATGTACTCCAACAATCTTTAAAAATAAAGTGGAGTATTCAAAAAGGTCCTTCTCAATCCAAGGATCGCAATGTCAAAGACAATTCATCAAATGGATGTCTAATTCTCATGATATTACCCATTAATCATTTTTGGGCTTAGTGGGGCCTGGGTCTGTTCCGACCCATTCAGACCGCAAGGGGAGCGGCCTGTAAAGGGCGGACCAGCCACGTAGGGTGCAACCCGCAAGGGGCGACCTGGACATAGAGTGCGCGAATTGAAAGGGGCAGCCTAGTCATTGTCTTCCTGATTTGGAAAGTGGGAAACCTTCCCCTCGGTATCCCGAATAGCTCAGAGGTTGTTTAGTTTCATGAAATGGCGACACCACGTGAGCACCACCCATTCACCGTGGATCCCTCGTGGTGGGTTCTTCCTCCTCTAAGCCTTCATACACAGCTTTTTCTTACCGGTGGTGTGCTGGTCGTGCCGCCTCCCCTTTTCATGGCCAAAAAATGTGTTGACAACCTCCTCCATCAGTCGTGGCCCCTTGCTCAATGGTAGCACACGACGGTGCACCACACTTCTTCCACGACCAACCAATGTCGGCCACTCCAACTGTAACACCCCAGGTAAATAAAGAATATGACATATTAATATTTATCCATATTTTTGAATCATATATTAATAATACTTTAAAGGGGATTCTATTCTCGATGGCTTACCCAATACGCAACAACGAGTTTCTTGGGAATCTTACGTTTCACTCTAATAATAAAATAATATTATTTTAAATAGTAGTTAATGCCTAGCCGTTTTAATTGCTGGAATGAACATAACTAACTAGAAAATGATTATATATGTTTGTAAAATATTTTTACTTTTTACAAAAAAAAATTATAGGATTAAAAAATGAAAATGAATCCAATTTTAATAGTAAACATTCTAATATTCTTTAAAAGGTCGATTAACTGCCTTTTGATGACGAACCTATTTTAAATCCAATTTTTGACAATTTTATGTGTTATATTTGACAAAAGTAAATTCTTCTTTAGAATCGGGACATCAAAGTTTACTTCGCGTAAATTTTTGGTATTTTTCCAAAAAAGTTCAATTTTTAATGAATAGTTAAAAATGTTGTATTTTAATTCAAAAGCTCTTTTTAATATTATTTATTTATATGATTATATTATCTTTTGAATTGGTTTTAGAGTGAAATTAGAATATATTTTTACCATTTAATAAAATAGTGGTCATTGGAATTAATTTAACTTTGAAAATGGACTTAAACTAGTGTCAATCTTTTGATACTTATTGTTTCATAAAAACACGCTATTTGTCATGATAGAGGAAATTACTTATAAAATTAATTAATGTGACTTATATTTTTTGAATTTTGTAAAATGGACTTCATTTTTGAATTTGGAATATCAAATATAGCTTAGGATGAATTTTTGGGATTTTTTTGAAAAACTTCAATTTTTGATAAATAGTGAAACCACTAAGTGGTACTTATAAAAACTGATTTTTCGTTATATGAAATTTTACCACTTCTGTGTTTTTAATTTCAAAAATTGGACATACATGGTTTTCATTAAGAAGTACAATGTGGTTCAATGATATTAAAATAAATTTTTGGTGAATAGTAACTTTTAAGTTCTTAATCACGATTAGAGGTAATTAGTGTAGTTTAAGGTAATAATAATGTTTTAATAAAATGAAATGACCTAGAAACATGTCCTACCCTCATTGGATGTGTCATGGCCGACCAAGAAAATACATGGGTCAACATGGGGACCTCATGGAGCCACTTTGGTTGGAACATTACATAAATACCAATTTATTTAATGTTAAAGTAAATATGACACAAACATGAGATGTTTTACTAAACCAATTTTTACATGAGTTTATACAATTCATTTTTTTGACTATAAATTTTCATTGGAAATATAAACAGATTTCCTACATCATAGTGTTTTTTTTATAATTTTTATACATTAAATAAATTAAATTATTTATGACATCATGATGATGCAGCCACGACCTCATTATTTAACGATTTAAATAAAATGGAATGATAATGTAATATTTAAGACATAAACATTTCCAAAACCTATTGGATGAGTGGTTTTCGAACCCTTATCACCATATCCTTGAAATAATTCAATGTGGGACCTTTAAAATCCGAAACACTTTTGAAAATAAAGTAACATTTTGTAACTTTACAAGAATGCCCCTCCTCTCCTCTTATAAAAGGCCCCCACCTATACCTCTTTACCCACACTCCCAAAGCCTTTGGCTCGGCCAAAACCTGCCCATTTTGTCTCTACACATCCCTCTATAACTCCTTGAAGCCACACTTTGGGAAAAAGACATCTCAAGGAAGCCTTTTAGCTCAAACCAAAGGGAGTTACCCGATTTTATGGTAATGACTTCACTTGAGTCCTTTTGTTTTATTTTGCCTCTCCAACACCCTAAACTATTTTTATTCATTTATTTTGTAACAAATAAATTATATTAAATATACTATGATGTTTTTATAAGTAGGTTTTGAGCTACACTTACACACACCTACATCTAATGGTTAAAGAACATACTGTTTCTGTGGATGGCGAATTTCTGCCTCCCGAAACGATGATTGTTCAACATTCCTCTAACACCTTCAAAGGTGGCCATTAAGATGACACTATATTTATATATGATATCTAATATGTTTATGTTTTACTTAAGCTTCTGTATTTTTCATTTATGGTATACCTTTATGGTTTCCATTATGGGTAAACGCGATATCTTTATTTAAGGAAGTGAGGACTACCGCCCCCTCAAAGTGATTTGATTCGTTAATACCATATGTGGTATGTATAAAGGATATATTTAATGATATTATATATGATAGCATACTTTAATTAAAATACTATTATATATCATTATGTTTTAATTCCATTAAATATGAAATAGAAATGGAAGTAGCGTTCATGCGTACGTACGGCTTACCATCTCCATGAACGGTGCATTTCATTTCTTAACTCTAAATGTTATGTAATATTATAAATGCATGAATATACTGGATATATATGATATATATGATATATATGATATTTACATGATGAATAAAATTCTGGATATAATGAACCATTGACCACACGTACAACGTGTAATTGTAAGAAGTCCACTTTTGACTTAAGAACCAAGTATCGACAAAACAAACATCATTAACATAAATGATTACATAATGTCTATGAAATAGTAATAAGTTATATAAAAAGAATAATAAACTTGAAAAAGGTTCTTAAGGAAGTATAAATTAACTCAAGTTCATTATTCAGGAGATTATAGAACGATCGAGTCAAGTCGGACCCGAGGTAAGGGATCCTACTCCTCTCTTTGTTTTTAAGTATGCTCTTTTATGTCATTTCATTTAAAGATCATATCTCTTGTTATTGGGATGTTATTTTATATTAATCTTACTGTAATATTTATGTTCATATTATGAGAGACCCTATTCTCTCTCATCAATCCATTTTTGAAGTTTTGAGTGGTGCCGTTAGCCTGCCGAATTTTCGTAAGAGATCTAACCTCCCTCTTTCTTTTTAAGTACTCTCATTTATGTCACTTATTTTAAGATCCTATTTTTTATTTTTGGGGATGTTATTTTATATTCCTATTTCTGTAAACTTTATGTTAATATGACGAGAGACCCTATTTTCTCTCATCAATCCATTTTGGATGTTTTAAGTGGCGTCGTTAGGCTGCCGAGTTTTTGTAAGGGATTTTTCATCTCACTTTTATTCATGCGATATTTATGCTACATTTTCCACAATTTCCTTTTAGTGGAGTATGTAATGCGCATTATTTTACTCATTGTGTAATATAATTACATTTATGAGTATTTACATCAATTTTGTATTGACCTTCTTTCATGGGGTGTATGTTCCGAAAGATACCCATGTCAGTAAAGGAACCTTTCACCCTCCTCTTTTTAAAATACTTCATTTGTTATGTATTTTAATTCACATAACATTATGCTGGGATATGTTCTTCTGTATCTTTAGTGATTTAAATTTTATGTCCATGTGATGAGATACCCTTTTTATCTCTCAACAACTATTTTTCTGAAGTGACGCCGTTAGGCTGCCTAATTTTTTCAAGGGAACTTCTTAACCCAATTTCGATTCTTTGGGATAAACTTGTACACCTTGAATATGTCGTTCTATGATTATGTGTGAATGACCTCTGATTATTTTACACTTAATATCCACTTATATTTTGTGTATTTGTATTTTTAACACATAATCATATAATTGATTTATCCTTAATCTAAGGATACCGACTTTGTAAGGGACATCGTCTCAATCTCATTTCATTGAGGCATATTTAGTTTTACACACAACTTTCTTTTATACGGTGTGTAAAAACCTTTGACATTTAATTTTATTCAAAAGGAATCTTTTTATACAAAGGATTTTACTAAACGACAAAAAGGAATGTTTATTTTAACATACGCGGTGACAACGACCTTTTCCGCCGCTATGAGTATTATTTGGTCTTTGGCTTCCTCAACAAGCCGTAATGTTTTTTTTAAATGAAATAAATAACATATACTCTTTTATGTATGTTGGTATTGAAAATAGTTTTTATAAAGGATTTGTTATGTCGATATATTTAAGTAATATATTGTGATCGAAATGTGGAAATGTTTTCTTTCCATTATATTTGTTTAATGTCTTATGATTTTATAATGGTACTTGGACATTATGAAGGGTGGTGCTGTGAATACCAGGACGGGAGGTTACATTATAACCTCCAATGCATTGGGTATGGAAGTCGGCCATAGTGCTATTCCATTAAGTATGTATGGAAGTTGGCCGAATGGCTATTCCATTATGTGATATGTGTGGAAGTCGACCTTATGGTTATTCCACTTAAGTTTGTTTATGTCCCAAGTTACCTTTATATGTTATGTGATCTTTATATGGGTTTTATGGTAATATTTTTGTTACAGAAAGGTAAGTAATGTACTTTTATTCAGTGAAGATTTTTTACTACTTCGAATAGATGAAATGTATTAATTTGTTAAAGTATACATGGTTTACTTGTTGTTTTGAAAAACTAACAGTTTCCAATCTTTGTGTATCCCTTACTCAGCTTTTTATGATCATCCCATGTTTTTGAAAATTTTTTCACAGGACTTAACGTGGAATAGGGTCATGGATGGGATCAAGGGAAAGTCATGCTACCTAAAACATGGAACTAGACATGTTTCTTATAAAGAGTTTTTATTTTATAAAAACTTAGTAGAAGTTTCTACTTTGTAATCTTTTGAGATGTAATAGTTATGTCCTAATTCTCTAAAACTCTAAAACTGGAAAGATCCTCAATGTGAATTATTCATTTAATTCAATATTAAGTAAGGTTTAAGGCTGAGGCCTTATAGTTGGTATTAGTGGTCGGTTTAGATAACTTTAGAGGTTAGGGTATCCTCTAAGCATAAGTGACATTACCATAATGGTTAGGATTTCAGAAAGAGTCCTAGTTTTAGATTAAGTGAATGTGTAAGTATATATTAGTGTTTAACTTACTCATTAGTAAATGATGGTTTTGTTGATATAATCACACTGACCTTTCTGTTTTTAGTGAATGGATGGATCTAGCAGGCACCAAAGAGACAACAGATTTGAAGGAAACTGTGGTGGTTCTCTGTTTAAGATACTAGATAAAATGTGGGATTCAATGAGGAAACTCTTGATTGTTCTAAACCAAATATCATGGAGTCATGATCAACCACTTGAACCTTGGTATCTTCTGTAATGCATCATGTATGAGATGACCAATCGATGTGGAAGTTCAGGTAATAATTATAAAGGAAACCATTATAGTTTATATGATCCTTACTTTTGAGGTAATTATGTGTTATTATATGATATGCTCAAAAATGAAAGGCAGGAGATAAACTTGAGGTTAAAATATGTTATGATCATTTTTGAAGATTTTATCTCGTTTTGGGGAATGTTTTAAAATTCTATAGTTTTGGAAAAAGGACAACATGAATACCGTGTGACAACCCATCGCATCAGACAAAGCTGCAGGAATCGAACCCACAACCAAATTGCGACTGGTATTTATCGCCTACCACTGGACTACGTGAAGTCCCTGGTTAGTTTGAATGATTCTTTTTAGTTATATGATTTTATGAATTAAGAGTAAGTTGATTTTGGGTTATTTATGAAAATGATTAACCTATCATGGAGGATATGTGATTAGGTTAATTACTTTTCAATACGAGACTTTAAGATCAATTGATGTTGTTTGGAGATAAATGATACGATTTAACTTGGAAGAATATGTGACTAAATCCCTAAAATATTTTGGTTTCAATCTTAGTTTGGTTTACATTGAAGAATTTTATGGACAAATTGATTATCGAATGGTCCTCGTTAAACTTTTGGTTTTGTTGGACAAATTTTAGAGATTAAGAATAGATTTTCTTTTTATATGGGGTTATCCTTTTTTGGATTATTTGATCATGTACTTGCCTTTTTGGTTTTGGTTTTGGTCTAAATACATGTTAAGTATATAGTTCTCGTTTGTGGATTAGGTGATTCTATAGAAGTTGATTATAGTACTCTTAATGTGAACAAGCCTTCCAAAATACTCATATTTTGGAGAAAATATGAGTTTGTGGAAAAGGTGGAAGTCAACATGATAAGTAATTATTTTTCCTTGTTAATAAATTAATCAATAAAAAAGTAACTTAAAACAAAAATGTTTTCTATTAACTTTTCCTTCTGGGGAATTGAATACAGTTTAACCCATCACATGTTTGTGATTTTCTTGTGGTTAACTTTCTCCTAATCATGTTTTCTATCACTCTCCATCAGAACATGACCCTTTGTTTTTTCCTCCATGTCCATATTTTCATACATGGAATCCTAGTATGGGTTAACTATGGTGACCTTTGTACTTATCTTTCTTTATTTTAAAGTGATTGTTTTACCGACTCTTGTTCCGATGTGGGACTTTCAAGGATGTTTCCAAGCCCAATTTTAAAATTACGAGGACGCAATTCCCAAAAGGGGGGAAGGATGTAACACCCCAGGTAAATAAAGAATATGACATATTTATATTTATCCATATTTGTGAGTCAAATATTAATATTACTTTAAAGGGGATGCTATGCTCGATGGCGTACCCAATACACAACAACGAGTTTCTTGGGAATCTTATGTAGCACTCTAATAATAAAATAAAATTATTTTAAATAGTAGTTAACACCTAGCCATTGAAATGGAGGGAATTAAGAGAACTAACTACAAAATTATTATATATGTTTGTCAAATATTTTTACTTTTTTCAATAAATTTTAGAGGATTAAAAAATGCAAATGAATCCAATTTTAAGCGTAAACATTCTAATATTATTTAAAAGGTCAATTAACCACCTTTTAATAGAGAACCTCTTTTAAATACACTATTTGACAATTTTATGTGTTATATTTTACAAAATTAAATTCTTCTTTAGAATAGGAACATCAAAGTTTACTTTGCGTAAATTTTTGGTATTTTTCCAAAAACGTTCAATTTTTAATGAATATTGAAAAATGTTGTATTTTAATTCAAAACACCCTTTTAATCAAATTTATTTATATGATTATATTATCTTTAGAATTAGTTTTAATGTGAAATTAGAATATATTTTTACCATTTAATACAATAGTGGTCGTTGGAATTAATTTCAGTTTGAAAATAGACTTAAACTAGTGTCAATCATTTGATACTTATTGTTTCATAAAAACATGCTATTTGTCATGACAGCAGGAATTAATTATTAAATTAATTAATGTGACTTATATTTTTTGAATTTTGTAAAATGGACTTCATTTTTGAATTCGAAATATCAAATATATCTTAGGCTGAATTTTTGGGATTTTTCTGAAAAACATCAATTTTTGATGAACAGTGAAACCACTAAGTGATACTTATAAAAACTGATTTTTCGTTTAAATGAAATTTTACCACTTTTGTGTTTTGAATTTCAAAAATCCGACATACAAGGTTGTCATTAAGAAGTAAAATGTGGTTCAATGAGATTAAAATAATTTTTTGGTGAATAGTAACTTCTAAGTTCTTAATCGCGATTAGAGGTAATTAGTGTAGTTTATGTTAAGAATAATGTTTTAATAAAATTAAATGACCTAGAAACATGTCCTACACTCATTGGATGTGTCATGGCCGACCAAGACAATCCATGGGTCAATGTGGAGACCCCATGGAGCCACATTGGTTGGAAAATGACATAAATACCTTTTTATTTAATGTTAAAGTAAAAATGAAAAAAACAGGAGATGTTTTACTAAAACAATTTTTACATGGGTTTATACAAGTCATATTTTTGAATATAAATAGTCATTAGAAAGTTAAAAATATTTCATACATCATAGTATTTTTTTTTATAATTTTTAGACATTAAATAAATTAAATTATTTATGACATCATGATGATGCAGCGATGACCTCATTATTTAACAATTTAAATAAAATGGAATGATAATGCAATATATAAGACCTAAACATGTCCAAGACCTATTGGATGAGTGTATTTATAACCCTTATCACCTTATCCTCGAAATACATCAATGCGGGACCTTTAAAATCCGAAACTCTTTTGAAAATAAAGTAACATTTTTTAACTTTACAAGAACATCCCTCCTCTCCTCTTATAAAAGTCCCCCACCTCTACCTCTTTACCCACACTCCAAAAGGCTTTCGCTCGGCCAAAACCTGCCCATTTTGTCTCTACACATCCTTTTATAACTCCTTGAAGCCTCACTTTGTGCAGAAGTCTTCTCAATAATGCTTTTTTATCTCAAACCAAAGGGAGTTACCCGATTTTAAGGTAATGTTTTCACTTGAGTCCTTTTGTTTTATTTTGCCTCTCCAACCCCCGAAACTCTTTGTATTAATTTATTTTTTAGCAATATCAGTATATTAAATATACAAGAATGTTTTTATAAGAAGGTTTCTAGCTACACTTACACACACCTACATATAATGGTAAAAGAACATACTGTTTCCGTGGATGGCGAATTTCTGCATCCCGAAACGATGATTGTTCAACATTCTTCTAACAAATTAAATGGTGGAAATTAAGATGAAACTATATTTATATATGATATATAATATCTTTATGTTTTACTTATGCTTCCGTATTTTTCATTTATGGCATACCACTATGGTTTCCATTATGGGTAAATGCGATATCTTCATTTAAGGAAATGCGGACTACCGCACCCTCAAAGTGATTTGATTCGTTAATAACATATGTGGTACATATAATGGATATATATAATGATATTTCATATGATACCATACTTTAATTAAAATTCTATTATTTATCATTATGTTTTAATTCCATTAAATATGAAATAGAAATGGAAGTAGCGTTCATGCGTACGTACGGATTACCGTCTCCATGAACGGTGCATATCATTTCTTAACTCTAAATGTTATGTAATATTATAAATGCATGAATATTCTCTATATATATGATATATATGATATATATGATATATACATGATGAATACAATTCTGGATATAATGAACCATTGACCACACAAACAACATGTAATTGTAAGAAGTCCACTTTCGGCTTAAGAACCAAGTATCGACAAAACAAACATTATTTATTTAAAGGATTACATAATGTCTATGAAATGGTAATAAGTTATATAAAAAGAATAAGGAACTTGAAAAAGGTTCTTAAGGAATTATAAATTAACTCAAGTTTATTATTCAGGATATTAAAGAATGATCGAGTCAAGTCGGACCCGAGGTAAGGGATCATACTCCTCTCCTTCGTTTTAAGTACGCTCTTTTATTTCATTCCTTTTAATGGTCATATCTCTTGTTATTGGGATGTTATTTTATATTACTCTTAATGTAATTTTTATGTTCATATGATGAGATACCCTATTCTCTCTCATCAATCCATTTTGGATGTTTTGAGTGGCATCGTTAGGCTGCAGAATATTCGTAAGAGATCTAACCTCTCTCTTTCTTTTTAAGTACTCTGTTTTATGTAACTTCATTTAAGATCATATTTGTTATGTTGGGGGATGTTATTTTATATTCCTCTTTCTGTAAACTTTATGTTAATATGATGAGAGACACTATTTTATTTCATCAATCGATTTTGGATGTTTTAAGTGGCGCCATTAGGCTGCCGAGTTTTCGTATGGGATTTTTCATCTCACTTTTATTCCCGTGAGATTTATGCTACATTTTCCACAATTTCCTTTGAGTGGTGTATGTACTGCCCATTATTTTACTCATTGTGTAATATAATTTCATTTATCAGTATTTACATCAATGTTGTATTGACCTTCTTTCACGGGGTGTATGTTTCGAAAGATACCCATGTCGGTAAGGGAACCTTTCACCCTCCTCTTTTTAAAATAAATCTTTTGTTATGTATTTTAAGTCACATAACATTATGTTTGGATATGTTCTTCTATATACTTAGTGATTTAAATTTTATGTCCATGTGATGAGATACCCTTTTTATCTCTCATCAACTCTTTTTCTGAAGTGACGCCGTTAGGCTGTCTAATTTTTGCAAGGGAACTTCTTAACCCAATTTCGATTCTTTGGGATAAACTTGTACACCTTGAATATGTCGTTCTATGATTATGTGTGAATGAAATCTGATTGTTTTACACTTAATATCCACTTATATTTTGTGTATTTGTATTTGTCACATAGAATCATATAATTTATTTATCCTTAATCTAAGGATACCGTCTTTGTAAGGGACTTCGTCTCAATCTCCTTTCATTGAGGCATATTTAGTTTTACACACAACTTTATTTTATATGGTGTGTAAACACCTTTGAATTTTAATATTATTCCAAAGAATCTTTTTATATGAAGAGTTTTACTAAACGAAAAAAAGTAATATTTATTTTAACGTACGCGGTGATAACGACCTTTTCCACCACCGCGAGTATTATTTGGTCTTTGGCTTCCTCAACAAGTCGTAATGTTTTTTTAAATGAAATAAATAACATATACTCTTTTATATATGTTGGTATTGAAAATGGTTTTTATAAACGATTTGTTATGTCGATATATTTAACTGATATATTGTGATCGAAATGTGGAAATGTTTTCTTTCCATTATATTTGTTTAATGTCTTATGATTTTATAATGGTACTTGGACATTATGACGGGTGGTGCCGTGAATACAGGGAAAGGTTGTTACATTATAACCTCCAATGAATTGGGTATGGAAGTCAGTCGTATGGCTATTCCATTAAGTATGTATGGAAGTTGGCTGAATGGATATTCCATTAAGTGATATGTGTGGAAGTCGACCTTATGGTTATTCCACTTAAGTATTTTTATGTCCCAAGTTACCTTCATATGTTATGTGACCTTTATATGGGTTTTATGGTAATCTTTATATGGGTTTTATGGTAATCTTTTGGTTATAGAAGGTTAAGTAATGACCTTTTATTCAGTAAAGATTTTTTACTACTTCGAAGAGATGAAAAGTATTACATTGTTAAAGTATACATGGTTTACTTGTTGTTTTGAAAAACTCACAGTTTTCATTCTTTGTGTATCCCTTACTGAGCTTTTTATGCTCATCCAAATTTTTTGAAATGTTTTTCACAGGACATAACGTGGAATAGGGTCAAGGATGGGATCAAGGGAAAGTCATGCTACCTAGAACATGGAACTAGACATGTTTATTTTTGAGAGTTTTTATTTTATGGAAACATAGTAGAAGTTTATACATTGTAATCTTTTGAGATGTAATAGTTATGTCCTAATTCTCTAAAACTCTAAACCTGAAAAGATCCTCAATGTGAATTTTTCATTTAATTAAATATTAAGTAAGGTTTAAGGCCGGGGCCTTATACCAATGTCCATAATGGATTTGGGAAACATTGTCCTCTTATAGCGTACATCGACACTCGCCAACTACATAGCCTGTTGGTGTCACCGCACTGGTGGTATTCCAAAGAGAATGAAATGGTGTATCAATGTAGCAGAGTGTCTGGGCTGGGATCTTTAGGCATGCTCCCTCTGCATTAGCTCGTAACCGGAGGGTGGATAAAGGGTTCAATAAATTCACCTAAAATAATGATAATCAAAACCCCTACCTAGAATCGTTGGAGATCACTTGCGCTTTAAGAAGTCTAATTGTTCTTCATCCCTGCAATAATCTGCCCACCACACCTCTCAAACATTAATCCTCAGTTCGGGGTTTTAGTGTCGCTCGTCACCACTCACTGGACTAGCTCTGTTTTCCATGGTTTTGGTGTCTCAGCACTTTACCAGCACTTCACAGCTTGGTGAAGATGTGTCGATACCTCCCCCCAAGCTCCATATAAATAGGAGGGGTGAGGGCAAGTAAAGACATTGGGAATTAATGGGGCTCATTAATTTTGGATCTTCTTAATATCCTGAATCTTGCTGTTACATTGATTTAAGGGTAAATCAATTTAATGTCTTGACACATCACTTCATCCAAATCTCCTCTTCTCCCTTAGATGATATGAATTAAAATAAAATACTAACATTATTTTATTTTATTTCTTTTAAAAAGACCGAAAACATAACTTTTCCTCAGACCTAATATGGTAAATATATTGTATCCTTTATGAAAATCCATGCACTGTGGATTCAATGGTGCCCTGAGATTTTTAATCCAATCTCCGGTTCAAAAGATATAAAATTATATTAACGCATTTACTGAAGGTGCATTAAAAAATGTTGAGAAATTCATTATAGGAACAACATGCCTCGAAATCACACACTGTTAGTTTTCACAGACTCATAATAATTCAATATAATTAAAAAAATTACATTTAAATTTAGGACTTTACATTATCCCCACATTAGGGAATTTCATCCACCAAAGCCACAATATAGACTGAGGAAATAAATGGGGACACTGAGAAAAAATATGATCCATCTATTCCAATGTGCTATCCTGGAGGTTTCCATTATGCCAACGAATGTGCAACCGTGGTATCGATCTCCCATGAAGGACTTGCTCGTGTTGATCCTCAATCTCTATAGGAACCTCTACAAACATTGTCCCATATTTAAAGTCCATCAGGTTGTGGTCGATTATGTGAGATGGGTGATTCACATATCTCCTCAACTGCGATACGTGGAAGATTTCCATCACCCTATCCAACTGCAGTGGAACTACCATGAGGTATGCCAACTGACCAAGCCTCTTACGTATCAGAAATGGTTCGATAAACCTCGATGATAACTTTTTGCCTCTACCAAATGTCCATAGTCCCCAGCGATGAGAGGCTCATAAGAAAACATGGTCCCCTCCTGGAACTCCAAATCTCTTCATCTCTAGTCAGTATAAGTCTTCCATCTACTATGTTAAATTTCTCTATACTCTTGGATGATCTGTACCTTCTATGTTATATCCCACACCAACTGTGAACCCATATGTGCTGAGACTGTTAGGTCTGTCCAGCAAACAGGTGATCATCAAGGTCGAATGTACAAGGCCTCAAATGGTGACATTCTATTGATGGAGTCGTAACTGTTGTTTTATGAGATCTCCATTAATGGAATATGATCCTACCAATTATGGCCAAATCAAGGAAAAATGCATGAAGCATACCCTCCAATGTATGAATGCTCAACTCCGTTTGACCATCAGTCGGAGGATGAAAGGCAGTTATTGAATGTAGTAGAGTCTCAAACATCTCCTTTAATCCCTTCCACAACTAGAATTTAAAACATGCATCGTGGTTAGAGATGATCGTCGATGGAACCCCATGTTGTCACAAAATCTCTCGTACATAGAGGCTTCCCAAGACCTCTTCTAATCCCCGCTCTCGGATGGGAATGAAGTGTGATGACATCGTGAGTTGGTCAACGATTATCCACAAAGAATCATGTCCTCTATACGTACATGAAATCCATTTCACTATGTCCATGTATATTACATCTCACTTCCACTTCAGCACTTCTAGTGGCTGCGCTATGCCCGCAAGAACATGATACCCGACCTTCACTTTCTGACATGTGAGCCATCATGGATCAAAACATGCAACTACATTCTTCAACCCTGGCCACTAGTACTGATGCTGGAGGTCTTGGTACATCTTCTCCCCACCAGGATATACTAAAATATGGGTCCAATTGAACTACCTCAACACCTCATCTGTATCTACACAAATACAATGGTATGTTCTTTGAAAATTATGGAGTTCTACCCATAATAAAAAATCTATCAGGTGCTTGTCCTGGGGATATCTGAGCACGTCGAGCCTCACAGTCAATGTACCGAAGTAGTGCCTCCCTAACATGCTGATATATATGGGGACTGACATTCATATACTGGAGGAGAGCTACTCCATCTCCATCCATAATGGATATTTGCATCACGTCAGTGGCTCTGTCACCTCACTCATTAACTGCAAACCAGTCCTCTTGCATAGTGCATCTGCTACCACGCTACCATTCCCAGAAGTGTAGACTATATCAAAGTCTTAGACCTGGAAGAACTCTATCCATCACCACTTTCTCAGGTTCTGTTCATTTTGAAAGAAGATATACCTAAGAATCTTGTGACCAGAGTAGACTGTAAAATGTTTTACCATCAAGTAATGTCACCACATCATCAAGGTAGAGACCACTTTAGAAAACTCTAGGTCATGGGTAGCATAGTCTTGTTCATGTTGCGTTAGATTTCATGAGAATTAGGTTATCACTCCTCACTCATGTATCATGGACCTCCCATGTCCGGTCCCTGATGCGTCATAGTATACTACTTACCTAATACACTCTTCTGGTATCCTCAAAATGGGGGCACACATCAGTCTCTTCCTCAGATTATAAAAACTCTGTTGGAATCTCTCTCTCTCTATACGAAGGGTTTTCCCTTCATTTTCAATTCTGAAAAGGGTGCCAAAAAATTGGAATTGTCAGGCATGAATCTATGATAGTATAAATCCTACCCCAAGAATCTTTATACCTTAGTCACACTCTTTGGTGGATCCCAAGAAAATACAACATCTATTTTCACAGAACAAACTACAACTCCAGCCTCCAAGATAACATTTCCTTGAAAGTGGACCTCTCGTATCTAGAACTGGATCTTCAATAGCTTACAACAAAACTGGTTCTCTCAGAGTGTATAAATAACTATCTGTAGATGATTGTAATTATCCTCCTCCATCACTTAGTATATGAAGATGTCGTCGATGAAGACAACCACAAAGAAATCGAGGTATGGTTGGAAGATCTTGTTCATGAGTCCCATGAACACAGCTGGGGAATTGGTCATGCTTAATGGCATAACAAAGAACTCATAGTGGCCATACCTACATTTGATGGTTTTCTTCTGTACATCTTCATCTCATACCCTGAGCTAATGATAGCTTGATCTAAGGTCTATCTTCGAAAACCAATGATCTACCTTTAGCTGATTGATGAGTTCGATATCCAAAGAAGTAGAAACATGATATTCACGGACACCTGGTTCTGGCACCAGTAGTCCACACAGAGTCTCAAAATCCCGTCTTCTTTCTGGGAAAAAAATTGGGGCTTCCCCTGGAGAAACATTGGCCCTTATGAAACCCATCCTATGTAAGTTCTCGAACTATACCCGTAAATCACGAAGCTCTACGAGATCCATCTGATATTCTGGTTTAGATATAGGTGACGTCTTGGGGTACAAGTTGATGTAAAAATTCACCTCTATTCATGGAGATAGTCCTAGAAAATCATCAAAAAAGACATTGTCATACTGGTACACCACTACAGAATAGTTTGGACACTCAACATCTACTGTTCGGAGGGTAAGGCCAGGCAACAGATGTGTGATTGGAATCCCCCACCACTGGGAAATTCCATCCTATATTGTAAAGGTTCCCTTCTTACCTGTAATGGAAAACATTGTCCCCTATGTGCAAAGACACTGCACATTTCACCTAATACAGTCTATCTGAACATGGACTATGGATAACCAATGTATACCCAACATGATGTCGTAAGGCCTCGATGCCTCTTCTAAGAGATCCCACCCGATTCTCTTGCCTCCTTTAATAAGCTCACACTACTGAAAATAGTGTGTAATCATCTAATCTTCTCTCATAGGTTTCTCTATCTGTAAGGATCTAGCCAACGGCTCCACCGAAATCTACAATATCCAAACGAGGGTTGTGGAAATAAAAGAGTGACTCGAACCTATGTCTACCAATACTGTATATGTGGTGGTGTAGACATAGATCATAACTATAATAATCTCCAGAGCACCTTGGACGATGGCCTCTACTACATGGAGGTGAGCTCATCTCTATCCACCTTCTCCCTATGGTCGGGGTGGACTATCTGGTGGTGGTGAATGTAGAACCTCATATTCTGGCCCACTGCCTACTGCCCAGCCAACTCCTCTTACAAGTCTGCCTGCCACTTGCAGACCACCTCGTTAGAATCTCTGCCTCTGCCTATGTAGTACCTCGACCGGTTGATGGTCATCTGTACGATGGGTTAGGTAGTCTCAAGCCATGGGACCCTTTCTATCATAGATTTATAACATCATGTCCCTTGTATGACATCCTTGACCTCATGAGCTTCGCACAACCGACCCTGCATCCCAGGTCCGTTCTACCAGAAGGCCTGGTCCGCTTGAACCTCTATGTCATCTGCCTATTACTAGCTGCAGATGACTCTACTATATGTCACCCTATGGTGGGTCTCACAGTCAGTTCCTACTCAGCTAGGAAGCTATCTACCAAAAGTGTTCTATCTAACACCCTAGCCTGCATAGTTATGCTGAGTTATATCATTGATGCTCTTATCTCCCGTAAGAGTCCCTTATCAAAGGTCTAAGACCTTAAGAAAGGGTCTTGTACCATGTTAGTGGAGTTGCAGGAGAGATTATTGATCCTCGCTGAGTACTCGACCACACTCCTACTTCCCTGTTATATGTGCAACATCTCCTATATACGTACTTAGTGTATGTTCGTTGGGATAAACTTTTCATTGAAATGGCTCTTGAAGTCCACCTATACTAGGGTCACCTCATCGTGCATCTGGGGCATCAAGGTCCACCATATCTCTTATACTTCTTGAAAAATTATGGCAACTAGGATCACCATAAGGTAACCTAGCATCCCAAACAAGTGGAAAACTCTTACTACAACCTACAGATAGTCCTCATCCACCTACATGTCCATCTCGCCTCAGAATCTTAGAGGCCTCTACCGCTGAAACTCTTGCAATGTGTTCAGTAGGGATGCACCCTATTATGGGTGGGATGGTGGAAACCACTTCCCAAATTGTTTTAGTCTTTCTGGTATAACAACCAAAGCTTCTCTCAACGAAAGAGGGCCTTGTACTGAGGCCTCATCGCTCGGTGGTCCATCATCGTATACTCTCTCAAAAATCCCGGCTGGATATCTACATTGTAGCATCCTAAAATAAGACATGTGTTCCATGGTCAATAAGTTATACCTAGTGAGGTGACTCAAAATATCACAATAAAAACTCCTCAAAAATACACACAATCAGTGATTTAGTGTACTAATTTGGAAATTAAAATTCAGGGACCTGGTTTATGGATACATAGGTCACCATACCAATACTGTATTTCCCAATCTGAAAACCACACTCATAACACTTAGCACAATTACCACTGAGAAAATATCATATTTCAAGTTCATAGGTATAACCAACTCCCCTAATAGAGCTTTTTCATGACACATCCAACAGGGCCCATGCAGTGACTACCCCAAGCGCAAATTGCATAAAACGGGGTCTAGGGACTAGAACATGAAAGGAATATCCCTATAATGGGAAGACATTGCCTTTAGGCATGTAAAAAAACACATACTAGAATGAAAAATGATTCAACCATGAAGTTAACTGCTGTAGTGGAAGAGTGATGAATTTAACAGGGGCCAGAATATAAGACAACATGGAAATGTTCAAGTAAAAATGAATGGTAAAACCAACTGAAAGGTGAAAAGAAGCTCCTGGATCGTCCAACATGGATCCTACCTGAATGTTCGGTATGGCTCATGATCAATAGTCTGTGTGTTACATCATGCGAAATCATCCACCACAGAGAACCGTCCAGTACTAGAACACTCAGCCTCGATCAATGTGGAACATCATCTATATAGGACCCAATAAGGTGCGGTCGATACCCGTGCAAGGTTGAGTATAAAGATACTCCGTAGGGACTCCGGGACCCCGTCGGTCTGAAAATGTTCCTCAAAGGAAAAACAAAAAAGAAATATATCAACTCTACTAAGGTATATTAGATTAAAATATCCTATTTTATCAAGATATACTCATCTCATTAATAATTTAAGTATTCCACAAAGGTAACACCATGAAGGTAGAAGAACCACACTGGTAACACAATGATGATAGAAGTACCACATAAGTAAAAGGAATTGTTCAAAAAATGTCTCAGTTCAAACCATATATTTGTAAAGTAAATAAGTACAGATGAATAGTCGTGAAGCTAGATCATCATATTCTGCCATGAGGCACTACTTCTGATCATATGGAGTATGACCCACAAGTGATCGATTAGTAACTAACATGGATGACTCACATAGGAAATGACCCAAACATGATTGATAAGTAACTAACCCTGCAATGACCCAAACAGGATCTGAACCACACATGATCGATAGGTAACTAACCCTCGCAATGACCCACATAGGATCTGACCCACACTATATCGATCGCGCTAACCCATAAAAGATCACCGAGCACTGAACCACACAGACCTGACCCGCACAACATCAGTATGAACTAACTCACACATGATTGCTATGTGATGACCCACACAGGATCTGACCCACACATAATCGGTGCTGACACACACAAAATTTCTCAGTACTAATCTATGTTTGATCTGTCTCCAACCACCACCTCACTACCTATAACTATATTTATCACACATTTTTCCCTCGTGTTCTATAATATCTAACCCTAGAGACATTTTTCATATTGATACCTCCACTATGATGTATCAATGTGTAACCCAATGGAACTCCATGTCCTAAGAGTTCCAACGCGACAGACTGTGCATGAATCGAATGCCCGATCTATGGGTTATAAGCATTTTAGATACGGGGGCCCAGTTGGAATCGGCTTCAATCCAACCTGGTTATACTCCAACTTACTCCAAAACACATGTGGATTATACAAAAAGGAACTTCTCAATCCAAGGATACCAATGACATAGACAATTTGTCAAATGGGTGTTTGGTTCCCAATATATGGCCCTTTATGTGTACCTGGTCCCTGTTGGTCCTGGGTCCGGTCCGACCCGGTTGAACCGACCCAACCGTACCCAGTCCAGGTTTTCCTGCTGTGGGCTTGGACCAGTGTGCTAATGACTGGCCCATCCCAAAAGGGGGTGACACGATCCAAATGGGGGCGGACTGCAAGGGGTGGCCCTTAAAGGGCGGCCCAACATTATAGGGTGTGACTTGCAAGGGGTGGGCCGGCAACGGAGGGCATGGCCTATAAGGGATGGCCTACCCGTGGAGGGCGTAGCCCCGCAACGGGTGGCCCGACCATTGTCAACCCGAGCAAGCAAGGGGAGATAAATTCATCCTGATATCCCAAATGGCCCAGAGGCCATTTAGCTTCATGAAACGGTAGCACCATGTGGGAATTTCTTGGTCTCCGTGGAACATTCTCTTTTAGTATCATCTCCACCATGTCTTCGGCCGCGACATCTACTCACAGTCAGCACACTGGTCTCACTACCTCAATTTTCCGCTACCATTCGATGTGTCAGCCGCCACCTCCATCTAACATGGCTGAGGAGTCGTGGACCACTGCTCACCAGAAGCGCACACCGGCGCACCAAACTTCTTACTTGGTTAGTCGGTGCCACCTGGTCAGATGACTGCTGCAACTTTGTGACACGACCTCTGCTTGGGATTTGTGTCGCTGCTCTCCTACTAAATACATGGTCAGTTTCACCGCGTTGGTGTTATTCCACAGAGAACACAAGGGTGTAGCAATGTAGTGGAGGGTTAGGGCCGAATTCATTAGGCTCACACCCTATGTGTTATCTCGTAACTTGAGGGAGGATAAAGGGTTCAATAAATTCACTTGAAATAATAAGAATAAAAACACCTACCTCAAATCATTGGAGTGCACTCATGATTTAAGAAATATAGTTGTTCGTCATCCCCACAACAAGCCGCCCATGACGGTGCTCGAATATCGATCTTTGGTTTGGGTTTTCGGTATCGCTCATCACCGATCGCCGGAATCCTCTCCATCCTCCAAGGTTTTAGTATCTAAACACTTTACTGACACTTCACTGCTTAGGAAAGTGGTGCAGGTACCTCCCCCAAATATCCATATAAACTAGAGAGGGGTAGGGTAAGAAAAAACATTGGGGATTAATGGGGATAATTAATTAATAAGCATCCTAATTTCCCCAACACTATTGTTACATAGATTGAATGATGTATCCATTTAGTTGCTTGACACATCTCTTAGTCCCACAATCCTATTTTCTATTTTACGATATGATATAAAATAAAATAATAATTTTATTTTATTTTATTTATTTTAAAAATTACCAAGACAAATTATTTTTTTCTCAAACCCACTATAGTCAATGTAAATTATCTTTTAAGCAAATCTCAGCCTTGAGGATTCAATGGTGCCCTCAAATTTTTAATCTGAGAACAAGTTCAAAATCTAGAAAACGATACACCCATGTTTACTGAAATTACCATAAAAATAGTTCTGAAAATCAATCTGGGAACTCCATGCCTCCGAATAACATACCGCCAGTTTTCACAGACTAGTAATAATTAAATATAATTAAAATAAATTACATGGATATTAGGGTCTTTACACATTAAATTATGATAAAAAAGTTATAATGTGATATGAATCTAGATCAAAATCAAATTATTTTTTTGTGTGGTTTATTATTATGTCTACATTGTGGGGATTATATAATTCCTCTCTCATAAACCCAAAATATTTTATTCTCATATAGTTACATTATGAAATAATAATTTTTTAAAATAATATTCCAATATTATATTCTCAAGAAATAGAAAGATATTATTTTTATGGAAAAAAATATATTATCCATTGGATTAGGAAAAATCTTCTTATATGAATATATTTTCATTAAAAAAACTTCTAAAATGTTTTTACTATTATAATATGATTTTTGAAGTCACTTTTTACTTTTTTTATGACTTTATATAAAAAATATAAATTAATTTTTTTGGAAGAGGTACCTTTTAAATTATAATTGAAAATATTAATGGAGTATTTTTTTCATAAAAAATGGCATGAATATGAATTTATAATATTTTAAAATGATCATTCAAAAGAATATTATTTTTAGGGTTTTTAGAATTGATTTCAAATAAAAATGTTTTCATCAATATTTTGTGATTTTTATTTTTTTATTTTTCGATTCGTAATGAAAACGTTATACTCATCAATATATCTTCATGTGTTCCCCTTGAATATGTATTCATCAATGTGAAACTTATTTTGAGAACATTTTTCATTACTGGGAATGTAATATTTTATTCTATTTTTTATATTAATCTGTATCAATAATTATTTTTTATATTAAATGGTAGAAATATTAACATTTCATATTCTGGTTTTTCAATATGAATTTATGTGTTGATTATGTTTCACCCATTTTCACTAATGAATAAATTGGATTTACTATGTGATAGGTGATTCTTTTATAAACCAAATAGGTATTGGTATGTATCATGAGATATATTAGTTGAGGTATTTGGACAAGGACATACCCATGTATGTGTATTTACAAAAAAAAATATAAAAAAATATCTTTTTTATACGAAATTATTTGTTTTATCATTATGAAATAGGATAATATCATCCATGTCATTTTTCTTGTTGGTATGTTATTCATGTATTTAGTCACTTTTTATGTTACTAGTTATAGGAATTATTTAGTTATTTTTTGCTTCTATATTATTAATATTAATTAAGTAATTCTATTAAATGTCGTCTTGCCTAATTATTTGATCTCACAATTATTTCATATTCCATTTCTAGGATATGATGAAATAATTTTCGATTGAGTTTAGGGATTCTAAAACTGTAATATTATGAAGATTAATAATTTATTTAAAATGAAGATATGAGAATCATATACGTATATAATTCATTAAGAATATTTAAATATTTAATTCATCATGATATAAGAACTGCTATCTTAAATAAATATTATAATGTAACCTCTATCTACGTGATGTTTGGATTAGTTTGTTTTTCATCAAAATTAGATAATGTTTACGAGAGACATAGGGAACTATATTTAGGAAAATAGATATTATGGAGGATCTATCTATGACTATAATTGATTATAACAATAATTATAGGATAACATTTTAAAATGTTCATATGGGAGTTATTATATTGTTTTCATATAATATATATATTAACTTGGATACAACAATGGACATAGTTTGGGAACAAATTCATCTTAGGGAATAAAGCTAAAAATAGTTGGTTGAGTATATTTTGACAATTATTATAGTGAATGGTGAGAATTTTCTTACTACACACATGGATTGATAATCCAATAGGATATTCATAGGTTTATTCTATTTTTCATTAAAAATAATTATGTTGAATCTGAAAATAGAACATAATAAAAATAATTTTATTAAATATATGAATGGGATAAATCCAAAATATCTTCTGTGGATAAGACAAAGGTTAATCTATGTGTATATTCATATATACCCCTTTTATATTTCTATTTGATGGGAGATTAACATAATTAGTATTATGTAAAATAATTTAATTGAAATAAAATGGGTTCTTTAAATTTTTATTAACAATTTTATTTTAGGTATTGTGATTTTATAATTTTTGGTTATATGTTTAAATTTTTTTATAACCTTTAATGTTAACAAAATCAATGATGTTAATGTTTTAATTTTCAACTATGATTTTTTTTGGGAAAAAATATATATATAAAACCATAGTTTTTATACATCTATTTAATGAATAATTTTAATTTTTTGGGTTATTCATCAAATTTTTGGGAATGGTAAATGAAATATATTGTTTTAAATAATGTAATATATGATAGTATGGGGAAAACTATTTCCTTTTTAAATTCTATGTTATATAAACCCACGAAAAAAGGATGACAATGGTGAAACAACAACCAACTACATGTTTTATTAGTCAGTATAACATTTTATCATATATATAGTCCAATATATATGGATTAATATGATTTTTGGTAAATAATTATAAGATTGAATGTTTTTCAATTTTTGGTTGTTTGATGTTATTAATCATTTATGGAGATGTTTTATCAGGATGATTTATCAAAAACCTTTCAGTATAGCATAATTGATTTTTTAGAAGAATGATATTCAATATTATGTGATATACGATAATGGTTATGAGATAGAAATTTGAGGTTAAAACAACCCTCAATAATGTTGTTATTGGGGATAATTGTGTTTTTATTTTGTTTATTTATTTAATTTTATATGTTTATACTTTGGTATTATTGTGTATGTTTTCCAAAAAAAGTAGTATTTTTAATTGAAGACATATAATATTATTATATTATATTACCATGTGGTATCAATTTCAGTTATGGGAAATATTGAATGATATTTTTATTAATGTGATGACCTTTTTATAATATGTTATATATTAGATTATTATTTTAGTACATTGGTATTTTAAATATATTTTGAATACTCATCATTTCGAGAAAAGAATTTAATTTTATTGGATATTAATTAAAGGACGAGAATATAAATTTTATGTGAATATATTTTGATTTATATATAGTATATATGGTAATGTAAATCATCATCTATAGAAAAACGATCATTTTAAAAAAAGATACTATTTTACCTTCATTTATTATGAATTACAATAATTTTAATACCTCTATTATTTTTTGGTTGTTAAGATTGTCATCACCATAAAAACCATCACTCTATTTTATTCCATATATATTAGTCTTCTCATAGATTTATATATTTTATCATCACAAAAAAATTTCTTAATTTGGGAACACAATAGGTTATATTTTAGGTAAACATTATGTTTTACTTTAAATCCTATCAAAGAAATGTTTTATTATGTGATATTATGATGTGGGGTTTTAAAAATTTTATATTGAAATATAAAAAATTCAATTACCAATAAGTAAGTTATATTTTTAAAGGAATATTTTTTTTAAACATGCGATAAAATAAATACATAAATCATTAACACATCACATTATTTTGAAAACATGTAAAACATATAACCCTAATCTTAGACCAATCGTGAAATATTATAATTTAAATATGACCATTATATCTTAGTGATTGAAATGGATAATATAAGTCTGAATTATCATATTATAATATGTATATATATATATAGTATCTTATAAATAAAATATTATTTATTAATGATTAGGGAATTAATACACAATGTATAGTAACCTTATTTCATTATTCAATTTTTTAAAAAAAATAAGTTTTATTGATTTTTGTGGATGAAAATTATAATAAATTATTTGGAAATTTGAAGTTAAATTTGATAAAAAGGATATAATATTTTCAATATTCATGTCAATATTGACATATTTTTTATGTTTATTTAAAATATTTAATTAGTGTGAATAATGAAAAGTAATGAGTTTAATTGATATTACATTTTTTTCAAGAATTTATTTTGTTAAATTTTTTATAATGGATTAAATATATTTTTAGTTTATTTATATTATTATTAATCCAATTTAGTGTTTTAGAATATATTTGGTAAAAACATTTCACATAAAAATATTTTTATACATATGTAGAACTATTTTGGTAAAAACAAAAATTTGTTTTAATTATGATGTTTTTTATAATAAAATAACTTATTCCAATTCAATAGATTGAATATTTATAAATGGATACCATATTTTTAAAAAATACATTTTACTTGGTAAATTTTCCCCTTTATTTTTTGTCAAAAAAATATATACCCTAGAAAATATTTATCACCTCGGTTAGTGTAAATCGAGCAATTATGGTAAAAAATATTATGATATAGAATAAAATATCACTAAAACATTTAATTAATATATTGGATAAATTTTAAACATTAATATATATGATTAAATAATATTGGATTTTGTTTCAAGATGCCTTTGATTTTTAGAAAGCTTTTATTTTTTGAAAAATTAAATTTAAAAATTTTCACTTTCATTATTTTAATTTATATATGATTTTTTCAGTGGGATAAAAAAATAATTTTATTTCTATATATTTATGTAACATATAAATTATTTTTTATCAATTAATTCTTTAATAAATTCAGTTGTGAAATTAGTTTCTTTAATTGATTTTGAAACACACAGACATTTGTTGGGAAATAAATTGACAAATGAAATAAATAACATTATTGAAATTATAAATAATATTATTTGGGTGATTAACATTAAAACATTAATTTTATTGACCAATATGACATATTAGATAATTTTTAAAATTATTTATTTGAATTAAATATTTTTTTATGTATTTATTTTCATGCATAATGAATACTATCAAAAATGAGGTTCTTGATATTTTTTTAAAAATAATATTTTATCAGATTATTTAAAAATAATAATGAAATGGGATACATAGTATCATAACTATTAAAATATTTTAAATCATTCTGATTTATTTCCACAGGCTTCCTAATATATAAAATTACAACATATTATTACTGATAAGGTCACTATTTAGTTTAACAATATATATGATTAATGATGGTGTTAAACGAAAATATATGGTCTAAAATACCACATAAAAATTCATAATTTTATGAGTGACAGATATTTCTACTATAGCACACATTTTACCCATAAATATGAGGACAATGTGCCACCTATAGTTGGGGTTTTTCCTATTTGTAAGTAATCAATAATCTTACATGAAAATGGGGTTCAAAACCCAATGGGCGCAGGGCATTGTAGCAGTAATGTAGTGTAAGGTTGGAGTTGTGAAACTGTAGAAACTACAGCCACTGTAGTTGCAACAGGCCACTGTATCGGTGGAAGGGTGCTATAGTACCAGCATATACTTTGCGGGCCTGTAGCAGCATGGGTATTGTAGCAGTACTATACACAGAATGGGTCTTGGGCTAAAAAATGGGCCTACGGGCCATGTAATGGGATAAATTCCCACTGGGACTTTAGGAAATATATTGATTCTCCTTGTACCTAGTTAAAGTGGTATTTAATTTGCTTTAATAATAAATGAGGGTTCGACCCCAACAATTAACAAAAATTGTTCCACTTGAATGAGAAAATAAAATAATTATTTTAAATCTATATATTAATTCATTTGGTTTCCATTAAGTACTATAATAATGAACCAGATATCATCTTTTATATAAATAAATTGAAGCTTATAGTCTTTATAATACCCAAAAATAATCTCATATAAAAACATTTATCCTCTTATAAGAGTTTTTTCCTAAGATATCGACACTCAGTCATTTGAGAGAATATCAATTACAGATCTTTGGAATAACTTCTAATCATCTTTATCAACCCTTTAATAATAATTTATTATTAATCATTATATAAATAAAATGTCTCCATAATAAAATAATGGAATAGAAATAATCAATATACTATGATTTGATTATTATTATGGTGAACCCGTTTAACAATATTTTCAATCCTAAAAAGAGTAATAACATCCCTTATTTATATGTATGACGTACCATCTTTACATAGTGTTCATCTTTCAATAAAACATTAAATGGGTGGTAGTAAATATGGAAATAATTTATATATATTTTATTTAAGAATTAGTTATTCATCTATCACTATAATATAATATATAACCTCTTAACTTCCAATCCATTAAAAAATGATAATGTCGATTGTCCGTATATGTGGAATACCACCACCACAATGCTACTTGATATATTTTACTGTTTCTTTTTTTACATGGATGGTTGTAATGATTTTTATAATAAATATATATTATATATATTATATAATAATTATTACACAATGGTTAATTATTATTTATCTATCTTTCATTCCATCCATCAAAAATTGTAATCAATCTTCATTCATACAGATGACATACCATTTCCATGAACAGTGCCATCAATTTTTCATTATCTTACATTGATGAATAATTATAAATATGTATGTAAATAATATATATAATATTTATATATATATATGATTATTATGTATATTATGGAATAATGTTAATTGTATAATAACTATAACTGTCACATCGATACTTATTGAAAAACGAAATAGTAAACACCCAAAAATAGTTATTTTAATAAGTAAATAATAAAGAATATATTTTTTGGTATTATATATTGATAATATATTGATAATATATTTATAAAAATTATGCTAATGTATAATAATTATTTATGATAATATAAATTCATCTATGTGGTAGAATTTGGTAATGGATTACATAACAGAATTTTCTTTCATTGGTTTATATCACTTCGTCACAAATTATTATTCCACATTATTACCTGAAAAATTGAATTGGTTTTATTTATGTTTTATTAAAAAAATTGTGGATTTTAATTTTTTACACATAATATAACAATTTATTAATATGTAAATATTATTTTTAAGGGTTTCCCATCTCATTTTTTTACTCCATATGTTAAATTGCTATCTTGATTTCTTTAATAAGTGTATGTTATATCCCTTTTATATTTTATATCATGATTCTATATAAGTCTTGGATATATAATGTCTCATTTATGATTATTATCACATGTTACGTATTATCTGTATGTTCCCAATGTCATTAGGGTTTATTTCACTACCTCATGATTAGTTAGTATTTTTTATGATTAAATCTCTATTATAGGAAATATATGATATTTAAATATTGAATAAAAATAATTTCTATATCCTTTAGTTATTTCATAAAATTATATGTTTTATTTAAATTTAACTATTTAATGTATTAAGTAGATATAAATTATTTTTTTCTATACAACTAAAATTTATTTATATTTTGTCAAGAATGGTTTTCTTCCATTACCATATTTTAATTTAAATGTTCTTAAGAATTTTTTTACGATTTTACTATTATTTTTAATGTAATTTTTTTTCCATTTATACATTTAATAAAAATTCAATGCATTCTATTTTCAATTTTCTATTCAGACATTTTTTTCGTTTTTACATAATATTTAAATGAAATTATTGTTTTTAGGGATATTAAATGTAATATATTCCCCACCATCATGGAATTTTATTTATTTATGCTTTCAATACACGATTTACGGATTATATTAAAATATAATAATTTTTTTAACTATGTTGAAAAAATATAGACTATGAATACAAATTGTAAAAATAAAAATGGTGTTTTCCTCATAAAATATGCACGTGAAAATTATAATTTATTTAATTTTATTTTAACATAATATGGTGCATAGTATGATTTATTACAGATAAACTCTTTTATACCATTCGTGATATTACACTGGGATTGTTTTGAATATTTGAATTGATTGCGGAAAATATTAACATATTGCATGCATGTTTTTCAACATGATAATATTCATTGAATATTGTTCACCCCTTTAATTTGATGACTGTATCTAACCATGTAAGTAGAACCATGTAATTTCATAGCCCCTAAATGAATTAGTAGTGTTCATAAGGTGAAATGGTTGGTTAATATGGCTTTGACGTTCTTAATTTATATATGATTTCATAGAACAAGGACATAATGTAATGTTTTGGATGTATGAAATTGAGTATAAAATCATTAAAAATGTAATCATTATCATCCAAAATTTTTTATGTTTTTATTTTATCCATTTATTTAGTTCCTTTTTATAAATATATTTGTATGAAAATTCTTATTATTTTTCTTCCTTAAAATATTATTTAGATTTTATTCAATCAAAACACATTCTGTTGTCCATAAACATTATTAACAATTTGATCAGAACCTTATTTTTTTCTTGTCCCTAGGATATGATGAATTATCATTTTAATTATTTCATGGATGTATAATTGTTACAATTTAAATGTTTCACAATGTCAAAAATTGAAAGGGTTTCAGTGGAATTAATTGAACATCCCAATGTAACATATATAATAGGAAATTATATTAAAAATAAATAAACAATTATAATAAATGAAAAATAGAAAAAGTATATAGATGATTATTTTTATGTGAATTTATCTAATAAATTTCATTTAGTTATTCATAGTGTAGAGATTTATCACAGATAGAATCATGAATCAATGTAAGGGATCTTTACACCATCCTCGTTATACTCAAAATACACTTTATCTTTCTTTTTATCAAATTTTTCCAATTTTATTACCATCAATTTAATAAATATAATTATTAAATGTTCCATATATATATATAACTAGTATATATTACCTTTAATTTTATAGTTATCACATATTTACACCTCAACTATGATTTCAAATTTCATGAACATACAAATTTATGTAGATTTATTTTTTTCAATTCATGCCATGTAAACCGTAATTAATTTTTTCAAATATATTGTATCATCTAAAACACATTTATATTTTTGGTATAACATATTAATTAAATTCTACAATAATTGGGAAATAATAATGCATATTATTCTATAGAATACCCTTCCCTAATTTCGAAAATCATCACATATTCAATTATTTTATATTCATACTTATACTTGTTAATTCAAATGATGTGATTTACATTAGATAAAATGATAAAATACCTATATTTATTTATTATATTAATAAAATAAAAAATTATTTAATCAACTATCCTATTGGGAATCATTAAAATATAATTATTGATTATTTATTGAGTAAAAATTATAAATCCCAATCCTTTCTCATGAGTTTTATTATGATGATTATTTTTATATCATTTTTGTTCATATTATGATACACATGTACTGGTATATATAATGGTTTTCATTATTTTATGGGTTTTCCTAGAGATATGATGTAATACAAATCATTATGTAGTATATTAGTCTCACGAAATACTGTCACTTTTCCATTTGAGGTTAACTTATGAACACCATGTTTTGTGATGGGTGGCCTTAAAAAAATATACCCTTCAATGGCAGTACGTGATGAAATATACATTTCATGAGATAATGTTATATTGTATTTGGATTCAATTCAATCCACCATGGTTCAATTTCAACTATATTAATGGGAATGGTGGACAAACCATATCAACCATGAGAGTCTTTTTAATTTTTTTTTGATTTCGGGTAAACCTATTACACCATTTGACTCTATCTATAATGATCATTTTCGAAGTGACCCTTACATATGATTATTTTTTGGGGTTTAATAATTATTCATAATATTTAGGACTCCATGATATTATTATATAATTTTCTTATTCTAGGATTACATAATTATCAAAAAGTATTTTGTCATGGTATTTTTTAAGATTATATATCCATTAATCAGTTACTTTTTAAAATAAATTATTATTATTTGTTCTTTTAAAATAAAATTTGTGACAACTTATTTTTTTCATAATATAAAAAACTAAACCTTGATGAAATATGGAAATCATGTCCCTTACTAAAATATTGAGCTCAAACCTTTCTTATGTTTCCCTTCCAAAGGGTATGAAGATAAATATAAATTAAATCAAGTATATAAGGTGTTGAATAATATTTTGTTTATATAGTATTTTTTTATGTTTCATAAACAATGATCATAATATAGGTTTTCCTAAAACCCAGTAAACCAAAAATTTCTAGAAGACATGTAATATTATTGTGAAATGAAATGGTTAAATTGTGTTAATGATTGAAATAATTTGAATCTTTTGTCTTGTTTCATAACAGTATTACTAAATTCAATGTTAGATAATATTTTATAATAAGTATTAAATAATATGAATTCCACTATATATCACCTTATGGTATTTTTCTAGATAATTATTTATCCAAAAAAATAATAATGGATTGATATTTATAGATCATTAGGTCCCATAATAATTAAAATAAAATATTATTATAGAGTTTTCTAAAATTATAGGAACAGATGATCCTAAGAGGAAACTAAAATGATAAATAAATAGATACTGACTAAGACTGAAATCATCTATTTTAATAAATTATATGAAATTTTGTATCCCCTCTATAACTATAAGACACAATAAAAAAGAATTATTTAAATAGTTCATTTAACTATTCACATAATTTTCCTACCAATATAAATGTGAAATTATATTACATTAGATGGAATGAAAAAGAAAGGACGATTCCATATCAAGAGATATTTTTTCATATTTATTGTGCATTTTATTATGGATAACATTTATTACAACATCCGTTTCATAATAAATGTATATAATTATAGAACAGATATCCTGATTTAGAATTTTTTAAATTTCCACAATATTAGGTATGTCTCAGTAATCTAGTTAATACACCATCTATATTAAATTTTATCCATCCTTTTGGGGGATATTAAAAATATTTACAATAAAAATATTATAACTCTTAATGTTACCTTCATTACCCAACAAATATAATAATATTAATTCCATTATTTAGATTCCTGTTTACCAAAATCAATTTTTTAGAAGTCAATGTAGATTATAAAATATTAATCATTATTATAAGATAAAATTATATATGAACTTCATGATTTTTCACATTGCTGATAAAATAATTGAGGTTCCACTCCTCTACAAAAGTATATTATATAATGATTTTTATACTAGGAAGAAAAATTTAGATGGCTACATGAAACCCAAACGGATGAAACAATACCTTCATCAAAACACTCCACATAAAATATGATTGAAACTCTAATATACAAATCCCAATAAAAACCTAATATATGTGATCATTATATTATTTTTCACCCTAGAAAATTTCTAAACATGATGAAAAGGGAAAATAAATATTCCATTAGACTATCATACTTTGGATATATATTATAAAAATACTATTAAATTAAGAGGTACATGGATGATGAAATCTATGATTTAAAACTTTTTTTTATACAAGAAACCATTGTGTTTGGTACACCCTTGTAAAAAAATTATGAAAATTTAATCTAAAGTATTTATTACTCACATGTTGTAAAATCATAGTGTCCATACATATAATAATGGAATAAAAAAATCATGTACTTGAGAGGGTCAGATAAAATATCCTGAACATGTGGTGTTTTTTAATCATCATTTGGTTATAATAAAAAAACCACATGTAATTAATTAACTATTGATATCTATTCCACATTTATCTCCATAATCTCATGATTAAGGTTTGTGAAATAATTTGTTTTCTATAATTCAACAAATAAGAATGTTTTATTATTTCAGGTGAGACTAGGTGAGAAAAAGATAACGTGGATTACTAAATTTGATATTACTTTTAAATGTATTTTTAAATTACTATTTTTATATTTTTATTTTTTCATTATCCTCCAGAAAAGATGATTATATTGCATATCATTAAATAAAGACATGTTTTCTGTTCCTTTTCCAGATTCCTTTAGTGGATTAAAACTGGTTATCTAATTGAATCTCTATAAAATCTTAACATAGACACCTTCAATACAAATGTTGTTTTTTACACATTTATTGAAACTCCCAATCTGATAAATTGATTTTGTATAAGAAATAATTTAGTAAACATGTTTGGAAGTTATGTGGTATTTGAAAGAGGAAATAATTATAATATGGAAGATGGATTTCACTTTTGAAAAAGTGATCTTCTATTTGACGTTATTAAAAATATACACAAATTGGGAAGATTGGGCCATAGACAACAATATGTTCATACAAATGTAGTTGAGAATATTGTTTCCCTTTATTATATTCTTGTTTCTCTTTATGATTAATGTTATTTGATAGTGTATGTTGTTACTTAGAAAATATTTAGACCAATGGATGTGATCATTGTAGATAATACAATGATATTCAATAAGCACATTGATATATTAAATATTAATAATCCCCCTTATGACAAAATAGTTATCACAATGTTATAAAAATGAATTGAATTTTTCTTAATCCCTTATCTAGTATAAATGGGCCTGATTTTGACACTAAATCAGATATTAATTTTTATTTTATTGAAATTTAATTTAGATATTAGAATTAATTAATTATTTGAAGGAAAATATTGTGATATACTAGATCAAGAAATATTCCATGATGAATCGTCAAATATAATGGAATATAGGTTCCTCAATTCATGTCTCAACATTAATATTGAGAGTAGTTATGTTAATGTAGTTGTGAATAATGATAATGAATGTTATGTAATTTCTATATATGATTATATCATTAAATAATATATTGAAAACATATATATGGATGAATCATTAAATATTTGAAATGACTATGATTTAGTGATTGAATCTCGAGAATAAAAATGTGTTCGAATGAGTCAATTTATGACATAGTAAAGAAGTATAAGGGTTTAATTCGATCCAAGAAGTATTATTTGAGAAAAATATATTATAACACAAAGACATTGGTTAATTAAAATTTATTATTCTAATATATTATCCTTGATACATCCCCTATAATTTAAATAACCTAAATTAGATGAGTCATGGGTGAAATACATGAATGAAAAATATAAATATAATGGTGAATATTATACATTCAACAATAAAGATAAACCAGAACATGAAGATGTGATTATTATAAATATTAAAATCAATAAATAAATATATATATATATATAGAAGTAATAAAAAATATGGAACAATATGTATTTATTTGATATTTATATGTTTATGAAATTAGTATTGAAGATAAATTTCATAAATAGAATTAATATAATCTACAAAAATCTTTTTGGTAGTGATTAAACGAAAATTGTTCAATGTATTTATAATGTTAGTAAATAAATCATTATTAATTGTTGTTTTGAAAGAATAATTAAAATTGAAAAAAACTGGGTTTGTTATTTGATCTTATGATTCGAAAATTTTTATGATGATAAATTCATTTTATAACCTAATGTCAAAATCCATGGATTAGTATCTATAGATAGATTATATTATTTGAATGTGGGGTTTCAAGAGTAGACATGTTGATCACATCCTATATATAAAACAGTAAAAAAACGAGTATCCTATTATTCTGGTTTACATAGAAGAAATCATGTTTCTGTGCATCAAGACCAGTCTAGCTAATAAGTTTTATTATTCAATATATTCAGAATCTGAGATTTCATTGATTAGATAAATGAAATAATTTCTATGGTTATAAATATATTTACACTATTGAAGCATATAAATATAAATGGTGAATTAGGAAAAGGAATTTCTAAATAAAATAATATTTTAAGAGTTAATATTCTTAAAAATATGATAGATTTTAGGAAAAAAACATGGTAATCATTTTGAAAATTTATGGGGTTGAATCAATATCATATATATAATACATTTGCTGATTAATCTATATTACTATAAATAGTACTTAATATTTATTTACTATATTATCAGAAATAAATTTCCATTTCGTCTTGAAGAGAAGAAATCATTTAGTAATAATGAGAACAATTTGATATATAGAGGAAATATTGAACTATGGTTTTATGTTCAAGGGGGGAACAAATATGGAATTTTTTTTGATTCATATGTATATTAGGATGAAGATGATTTTTATTGAAAATCTACATGTAGTGGATAATTTTATTTTATAATAAATTTTTTTCCATGGTTATGTAAGAAAAAATAATTTCTTCCATTGAGATTAACATTTGAGGAGTATAAATAAATCCTTAAATCATACATATGTATCATCTGAATAAAAATTATTCTAAAGATATTGTTGAAGTGGTAAAATAATGTTTTCTGATTCATTGTGAAAAGAATTTATATTGAGATGATTAATAATATCATATAGAACACCCTCATGAATTAGATAATGATATGGTATAATTTCATAAAATTTGTGGTGGAGAAAAACATTTTGGAACTGTATATTTATGGTACTCAAAGTATGGGAAGAGATATCATAACCAATCCATTTGCAGCTCATGTGTTTGAGTGGCATATGTTAATATACCTTTTTAAAAAATAAATATTTTTTATGGATGTTTAAGATATGATTTGTAAATTAGAATCAGTTTTATATTTTTGTAATGAACCACTAATTCTCATTGGCATGAGAGTACAACAAGCCATTACTAGGCCTTAAGCGACATCCTCAAGACCCCAAAGGCTGACAATAAATGATGAAGGGTTTCATGTACAATTTGGGGATGATTTACCCTTTATGAAATAAATCAATAAACCAACCATCAAAACCAAAAAATTCACTATATGATGCATTAAATAATGACATAAAACCCAACATCTTAATGTATCTCAAAACCATATCAAAGTATGGAACAATAGAAGAATAAACAAGTATCAAAGTACACAATGGACAAACAATAAAAGACTCTCAATAGACAAAAAGACTCCATTCTCCATAAGCTCTATGCTCCACAATCACTGAACAACACAAACATCACGAGGTGGTGCTAAATATGTGTGAAAATTTAACTTTTCCCCAGTCCCATAACATATCATCTACAAAAGAACCAAATTACAAAACCGGGGTGAGTAAAAAACTAAGTAGCTTTTCCCCCAATGGTTTCTCTACTCGTGCTACAATGATAGAAATGTTAGTCACATTTATATAAAATAGTTTATATAAAACAATTTACCAAAATAATTTATAACCAAATATAAAAAATTATAAAAACCCAATTATAACCAAAATCATACAGGGGTAATTGAAACCATATTTTTCTAACATGTTATTTTTCGATTAAAATAACTAAACAAGCTTTAAAACCATTTCTAAATATTCCTTTGACATACCCAATTCATTTCATACATCCATACAACCAATCCTACATGTAACCTGGATCTCCCTATACTCACGAGTGGTGAGTCATACTTTTACTAAGTCATCCTTAGTGAACCAATTGAAAGGGGAGAGCCCTAACTGTTTTCCATCCCATTAATGACGGGGGAGACCCCTAACCCTTATCTTTCTAACATGAACCCTTTGAAGGGGGAGATCCCAAACCATTTCCCATCACATTAATGATGGGGGAGACCTCTAACCCTTATCCATCCCACATGCCCGTGAACACACACAACCATCATGTCAAAAACCAGGTGTGTTCAATCAATTCAAGCCATTACAATAAATCAATAATTTTATTTAAAACCAATGAATAAATCAATTTAAAAATATCCACTTCACTTCAATAAGACATAACCTTTTATTAAAATAATCTAATCCAAACCATGTGTCACAACTCTAGAAAATCCCCATTTTAAAATCTCTATTTTAAAAGTAATGAATCAATGCAGTCATAAAAAATACCAAATTTTCAAAATTTCACAACCATCACTCAAGAGGGTTTCAAACAAGTGTTAAATAAAAATATCACAATCAATTTAATGCCACATATTCAATTCAAAATCATGAAAATCAGTTCTACTAAGTGGAGTCAATAAATAAGCCTCCTACCTTGAAGGTTTTGATGAATACTACAAGGAACGAAGAACACGCAAGAAAACTTGGTTAATTCATCAAGACCCCCCTTTGATAATTTTTCCTATCAAGAACAAGAACAAATGTCATCATATTTTGAATCCACAAACATAGATCTACCCATAATGGGCGTATATCTATGAAACCAATATAGATATAGATTTAGATATAACTAACCGATCAATAACGATGATGAATGATCACATACCACAAGAATCTGGCTTTGATTCACCAGGAAAAGCCTTCAGATTGCCTCCAACACACATGGGAGAGGTTATTCTACCATAAAGGGAGTGTGATCCTGATATATGGCCACATAGGTGAAAAAAAGATCTATTTAGAGTAAAAAATGGGTATGATCCACATTTTTATGTTCTCATTTAAGTGCTTGCATGGTTAGTTCACACAATTTGACTAACTGTGTGCCAACTGTGTGTTAGCCACTGCCTCGAAAGACCCTTGCACAGCTTCCTCACATGTTCTCCCAAATTGTGAACCAACCATGATGGATATTCTTACACAAAAGTGTCAACTACGCATGGTATGGCTGCACTGTTAGACAAACTGTGTGCCACCCGTGCGACTTCCCCTTTGCCTCAAAACATTATTCCAAGTTCTCCCGACTCTATCATTCATCACCCTTAACATTGTATACGTTAAAATCATTAAGTAATGGTTACATACTCGAAACCGGAGGTACTAAATTATCCCCACCATTGGACTTTACATCCTCTAAAATTAGACAACCCTTTTTGGCCAAAAATAGTCACAACCACTGCCCTTTTTTTTCCTTCCCACATTCAGAAGTCTCTTCCTAAATCTGACCATGTTTCCATAAAATCCACAACAAGAAATGATTCTCCCATGCAATAAATTCTCTTTTCTATCCATGATATTCACTAGAATATTTAATTGTGATGCATCCAGTTATAGATCAACATGATCACATCTGATCACATGGTCATGATCAGGACGATACTTTTTCAAAGGGGATACATGGAACACATTATGCACTAAACTAAACCATGGTGGTAATTCCAACCAATATGCCTCCTCTCCAAAACATTCTAGTATCTCAAAAAGATCCAATTTATCTCAGATATAACATTACATACTAGTTGAAAAGACAATGTCCAATCCTTTGATAGATCATCAAGAAGACATGATCACCCACAACGAATGACAACGGTCTTCGAAGATGATCTGCATAAGATTTCTGATGACTCTTAGTTGTCTCCTTCCATTTTCTAATCAAACGGATCTTCTCTGTTGTTTGTTGGAAAAGTCTTAGCCCAACTACTGAATTATCACCCACATCCACTGAGCATAGTGGAGAATGACAAGGAAACCATACAATGCTTCAAACAGATTTATGAGTATTGAGCCATGATAGCTGTTATTGTATGAGAACTGCACAAAGGGTATATTATCCTCCCATGAGCCACCAAAATTCATTATGAAATCCCTAACAATGTCTTCTAATGTTGGTATCATCCACTCAGACAGTCCATCCATTTTAGGATGACACGCATTGATCATAGTCAACAGAGGTCCTTGGTCTTCGGTAATGATTTATAGAAACGAGACGTAAACCTCAGATCTCTATCTGAGACTATAGACACTGCTACTCCAAGACTCTTTACCAATTCTTGTATGTATATTTTTTAATGATCTACCACCGTATGAGTTTCACGATTATTGATTAAATGGGACGATTTGGTTACACGATCCACCATCACCCAAATGACATCTTCTTTCTGGACCATTCATTGAAGTCCTATAAAAAAATAAATTTCTATTTGATCCAATTTCCACTCTAGTATTGGAAAAGATTGTAACATATGAGTTGGTCTTTGATGCTCTTCTTTAACATGTTGACAAGTTAAGCACTTCAAGATAAACTCGACCTCCTTCCTTAACATGCTTCTCCACCAAAACTGCGCCTTCAATGCCTTATACATCTTCTATGTACCTAGAGGTATAGCCCATCTAGAATAGAAGTATTTATGAAATAGTTGTTCCCAAAAAACCATAGGTACAACCATCCGTTCTCTGAAACATAAAATTGAACACCCATCATGTTTCCAGCCATCAATGGTATCCCCACCATTGAGGTTTGAACTTACAACTATACATTCAGCATCAGATGTTTGTGTTTCTTTGATCATTTTTACTAAATTATGAGAAAGAGTAATTGAAAATGAAACATTAAAATCACCTCTCTCTTCAAATTACACATGCATGTTGGCTAAGACTGACATCAATATCCATTTATCTGAATATTCTTTCACCAAATGAGCATATGTCTTTCTAGTCAATGCATTTGCCACCAAATTTCCTTTCCCCTGTGTGCACATCAAGTAAAAGTCAATCATTTGGAGATACACAAATCCACATTCTTTTCCTCAGATTCACATCTCGCTTTGAGATAATGTGATTCAACCTTTTTTGATCTGTAAACACAGAAAAGTTTCCACCGAAGAGATAATATCACCATGTTTTCAAAGCATGGATGACTATAGGTAACTCCAAATCATGTGTTGGGTAATTATTATCATGCACCCTCAACTGCCTTGAACCATAAAAAACCACGTGATCTCATTGAATGAGAACACAACCTAACCTAGATCCTAAAGCATCACAATTCACCACAAACACCTATCCTGATTCTGTAAAGGTCAGCATAGGTGTATATGTAAGCATAAATTAATATTCTAGGAAAGACATATGACATTATTTTGTCCATTGGAATAGATAATTATTATTTATCATAGTTTTCATTGGTAATGATAGTCATGAGAAATCATGCACAATGGTTCATTAGTAACCAGCTAGACCATGCAAACATCATATCTCGAACACATTCTTTGGTGGTTGCTAAGAGATAAAGGCTTTTATCATTTCACGATCAACAGAAAAACCATTATCAGAAATGAAAAGGCTAAGGAAATTTACTTCTTGTATACAACAATAACAATTTGATAATTTGGCATACAAACAATTATCTATAATGATTTTTAAAATATTTTCCAGGTGCACCTCATGATCAACCATAGTATTTGAATAAACCAAATTGTAATCCACAAACACCACAACAAAGTAATCCATATATTGTTGAAATATATGATTCATCAATTTCATGAAGAATATTTGGTGCATTTGATAGATCTAAAGGGATAACTGCATATTCATAGTGGCCATATCTGCTTCTGAAATCTATCTTTAGAATACCCTCTTTCGGAACTCTCAATTTTTTATATCCTGATCATAAGTCAATCTTGGGGAACTACTATGCTCCCCTAAATTTATCAAATAGGTCATCAATTCATGAAATTGGATATCTATTTTTTATCGTAACATGGTTAATATTAACATAATCAACACACAGCCGATGATTTCTATCTACCTTCTTCACGAACAATAATGGTGGTGCCCATGGATACATACTTGGTCAAATGAAACAATTGCATTCTATCTCCTCTAACTTCACTTTCAATTCTCGTAACTCTGTTCATGTCATCCTATAAGATGGAAGGAAAGTAGGACTTATCCCCAGATAGATATCAATCGTAAACTCCACCTCACATTGAGGTGGTAACCCTGAGAATTTCTTGGGAAAGACATCTGGAAATTGATCCACAACAGCTGGAAGACAATTTTCCTCGATCTATTCAATTGATAAAAAATACAATGATTCTAATTAGTGCGGTATCATTCCCACCATTAGTGAAAACCAGCTCTTTTCACCTTTCTTTAATAATCCTATCTCCTCTTTAGAGATGCTCGATACCATCCTTAGTCATGAAACTACCTGTTCTCCAATAACCGTCGATTTGAGCCTTGAACATTATTAGCCAATAAATACCTAGTATTACATCATAGACATCCATATCCAACATCTATAAGTCACATTTTAACTCTTCCCAATTAATATTTATAACACATGATCTATAAACAATGGCATGAAATTATCTTTCACCAAGAGAAGTTTACAGTTTCAAAACAGAAGGCCTCATTTCTAGTTTTAAACATAGTAAGTCAAAATCATGAGAAGAAATAAAGAAATGCGATAAACGAGTATCAAACAACACTTCCACAAAGGTAGAATTCAAATGATTTGTACCTCTTACTATAGATGGTATATCCTGATCGTCGACACTCATCTACTCAACTCCATGCAATTTGTTCTTCACTATACTGTTCATCTTGTTTCCGTGCTGAGGGTGCCCTGGTTGAAGTGGTCAAGTATTTTTAGTATCACCATGTCTAGATCTCCACTATTTATGAGACTAATTATATTATCCTCGTCCAGTCGATGTATAAAATGCATGTGATAGGTGAGAAGTGTCTCGAGCACCTGACCTTTGAGCACTATAACAATAGCGCCGAAGGTGTCCCATCTTGTTAAAATTATGAAATAATATAGGTTTTTCCATAAAATCTCACTTTATGTGGTCTAGAGAACCACATTGAAATCATCCTGATTTGTTCTGGGGTGGTGGGGGAAGGTTTACTAATCCAGCCTACTGGTTCTGATTTCCACTTGCACTGTGGAAATATGTGTCCATTTTTTCCTTGTTCTTAATGGTAGAGATCCCATCGTTTCTTGTATTTATCATCATTCCACCTCTAATCGGTCCTGAGATATCATGTTCGGAAATAGTCTCTATGTTCACCATATTTGTATAATTCGTAAAACAGAGCACTAAAATCATTGATCAAATCTCCTGCCTTAGCCCCGATTTGATGATGTGTTCCTTCAAAGATACACTTACCACATCCTTTGGTGAAAAATACACTACATTAATGAAATTAGCCACATACGATGTGGCAGAGAGTCTCTCTTGTTTCAGGCTAAAGAGGTCTATCATTTTTTGTATTTTGAACGTGTGAGGATAGAATTGTTTGTTGAACAATTCTTCAAAATCCTCCCATGTAAGGCCTTTATCCAATTTATCCTACACCGCTAATACAACCACTGACAAGCAATATCCTCAAGAATATTCATCACCAAATTGACCTTAAGCTCTGAAGGTGTGCCCATGAAACCAATGATACGATTCATCATACTTAGCGACACCTCTGCCTTCTCGTGTTCTGTATCACCACGAACATTCGGGGGATTCTGCTTAATGAATTGGAGGGTATGATCCACATGCCATGGTTTATTCCTCTGGTTCCCCGTATCCACAATATTGAAATCATGGACAATACTCTGAACCAGTTTTGGTTCACCCTTGGTTCATCTGCATCCACATTTTCTGCAGCTTTTTGGGTTTGTTTCAACAACGCCTACCAGGTGACATTTTCTAAAACAACAACAAAGTCTGTCAATCTCACTCTCTAGAAACTGATGGATTAGCATTTCAAATTATATCACATCAACTATCACATCATTTTTTTTCCAGAACAACCTTTTTCCCATGTTCAATAATTTTTGAAACCACTTCATATGTTTTTTAAAATTAAACCATTTTCAAAATACTATAATCATTCACTTTTTCAAAATCATTCATTTGAAAACCAATTCCATACTTTTCAAAAATGATCATATCTCAAAATGATGTATTCACTCCTAGTGGGAAGTCATTCCCCTATAATTCGTTTCATGATCGTCCCATTGGCTAAACCTATGACAACGAGATTTCAAAATCATAGAAGTGTCTTCAAATAAAAATTTACCAAACTCCCTTGTAACATGATGTTCAAAATAAAGGGTTAGCTACGTCCTTTTATGCAATATATTTCATGTTTTGACAATCCTACTCCTTTCTATGATTCTCACCTAATGAATAGACAAGAAGAGATTTAATCTCCAAAACTAGGAACATTGATGACTGCATTTTAGGCAGGGACGGCAAAAGATGGTAGATTTGTAATGACCTACCAATTATCATTAGCTTGAGAGTACAACGAGGTGTTACTTTCCCTTAAGAGATATCCCCAATACAGAAATGGCCGGAAAAAAATGCAGAAGGGTTTCAAATACATGTGGGGGACGATTTACCCTTTAAGAAATAAATCAATAAACCAACCAACCATAAACAAAAATTAACTATATGATGCATGAACTAATGAAAGAAACCCAAACATCTTCATGTATCTCAAAACCATATCAAAGTATGAAACAACATATGAATAACCATGTATCAATGTACAAAGTGAATAAACGATACAATACTCTCAAAAGACCACAAGACTCAATGCTCTACAAATTCCTAGCTCCACAATCACAAAACTGGACAAACATCACTAGGTGGTGATAAATACTTGTGAAACATTACCTTTACCCCTATCCTAGAAGATAACATCTTCAAAAGAACCAACATTCCAATGTAGGGGTGAGTATAAAACTCGGTAGGTTTTCCCCAATGACTTCCCTACTCACGCCACTAGGATAACGAAGTTAGTCAACATTAAATTAGACAGTTTATATAAAAAATTACCTAAATAGTTTATAACAAAATATAAACAACATTACAACACCATTTATAACCAATAGCATACAAGTGTAATTGGAACCAATTTTTCCAACATGTTTTTTTTCAATAAAAATAACTAAACAAGGTTAAAAACCATTTCTCAATACTCCTTTTTCAAAACCAATTCATTTCATACATCCAAAAAACCATCCCTTCATGTAACCTAGATCTCACCATACTTGTGAGTGGTGAGTCATCCTTTCGCTAAGTTGTCCATAGTGAACCAATTGACATGGGAGAGCTCTAACCCTTATCCATCCCATTAATGATGGGGGAGAGCCCTAACCTTTTTCTGTCCCACATGCACCCTTTGATAAGGGATTTCCCTAACACGTATCCATCTTATTAATGATGGGGGAGACCCCTATATCTTATCTGTCCCACAATCCCATGTACACACACATCCATTATGTCAAAAACCGAGTGTGTTCAAACAATTCATACCATTTCAATAAAACTGTAATTTTATTGAAAACCAATGGATAAACAAATTCTAAGGCTTCCAAATCACTTCAATAAAAAATTACCTTTAATTGAAAACAACTAATACAAATCATGTGTCACAAAACCGGAAAATCCCCATTTTAAAATCACTATTTTAAAATTTATGAACCAAAGAACTCATTCAAAAATCCCCAATTTTCCAGATTACACAACCATAACTATAGGTGGTTTTCAACCAGTTATCAACAACCAAATCATAATCAATTAAATTCCACAAAAAAATTTTGAAATAATTCTAATCATTTATACAAAGTGGGGTTGAGAAAAAATCATCGTACATCAACGATTTATGACGAAAACTGCATCGAACGATGAACAGAGAAGAAAATTGGATTGATTATTCTAGAACCCGCCTTAGATCCGTTTTTATAGAAACACCACGACAAAATATTATCATATTTTCCATCCAAACAATTAGATATACCCATAATGGGCATATATCGTAGAAACCAATAGAAAAAAGAGAAGTATATCTAACAAACTGATCAAGAACTATGACGAATGATAACATACCTCAAGAATCTGACTTTCATTCGCCAAGGAAAGCTTTCAGATCACCTCCAAAATGCATAGAAGTGGTTCTCCAACCTTCAAGGAAGAGTTATCATTATTTATGGCCACATATGAAGAAAAAACTAACTATTTAAAGACAAAAACATTTGGGATCCCCTTTTTTATGATCTTTTTTATGTGCTCGCACGATTAGTTTTCACGTTATGAAAACTATGTGCTAACCGTGCGTTAGCCATAGCCTGGGTAGACCTTCGCAGCGACTCCTCACATGACCTCCTAAACCATGCTCCAATATTGAAAGATAAACTAACTCAAATGTGTCAATTACACATGATTTGGACACATTGTTAGAAAAACTGTGTGCCACCCTTGCGATTTCCACTTTACCTCAAAACTTCATTCCATGTTCTCCTGACTCTCTCATTCATCACCCATAACATTATAACCAATAAAATCATTAAGTAAGGGTATCTTACCAAAAACTGGGGACACTAAAATTTTACTAAATTTCATGTTAGTTGGAAACTATTTATTGATTAAGGGATAAATATAATACGGGATACTATCCTAAGGTATATGGATATAATAAGGATTGATAAATTCCTATATAAAATATTGTACCACTTAATTATTTATCTTGTTATATAAAATGATATTACAATCATGTAGGTTTGGTAATTTAATTTAATGATCATAAAATTATTTTTTATTAATGTTTGTTTCAAATATGTATGAAGATGTTAAATAATATAATACATAGGCCCTTTAGATTTTATTGATCTAATGAAAATAAATAATTGAATAAATAGACCCATTGGTTTTTGATTTGTATTTATTATCATAGGGTGTATATTGATTTTTGTAGAATATTAGTTTTTAGTAAAAGTTATATAAACGTTAATGTTATAGAATATCCTACCTAACAGAAATAGGAATGACCATTCCATTACTATAATATGTGTAATTTAATATATAATTTATTTATTGATACAAAGATGACTACACACCATGACTATAAGAATTGATCATGACCTAAAATTCCATAGAAATAAAATCCTTAGTATATTTTGAAATGAAATATTATTTAAATATAATATATTTTCTAAGTGAATAATTTCATAAAATGAAAACAATATATTACATAATTTATATAATTTATATACCGCATTATATTATTTTAAAAAATCATATAAACTAAAGGTTTAGGGTCCTCATTTATTTGCTACATCATCTTGTTTTTTAGTAATTATTCAATAGTTTACACAAATAAATGTCTCACTCGATACCCACAAGAAACATAATACATAATACACTTATTCATAACCTCAGACAATGAAATATAAGAATGAGTGAGATCAAACCATCAATAAGAATTATATATGTGTTAACAATAGTATATCATATATGATAAGATGATTAGAATATGAACATGATAATGTAATCAATGTAAATAAAAATATCATAATGAAATAAAACCCAACAATATACGAATAAAATTAAGAAAAAAAGGAATAAGGATTTTGGTATAAAACACAAATCCTATGTCAACAAAATAGATTCATTTGAAGAATATCATATGCTTCAAGAGCTGATATAATAGTTTAGTATATAAATTTTCATATAAATCATAAAATTATTAACATACCCATCAACAATCAAGTCCATGAATTATCTTGTGAAAATATCTAACCACAATGATGTAAATTAATTATCTAAGGAACATATATAATGAAACAATTTCCACACATTATCATATAAACATAGTTAATCAACATAATGTACATATATTATCTTATAATAAAATCTAATAAAAATAGTTTCTACTGATCATCTCATGAGGTCTACATATTTTCTCAAATCATTGTGGTGTAATAATAGAAACAACACATGTAAAGTGACAAACAATACATATACATTCTAAAATAACATGGATGAAAACTTTTTTATATCATAGTTTAATTATACTATATAAAAGATACATATGTCAGGAAATAATTTAGAATAAATTATTAAAATGTATATATAGATTCAATATGGGTGGTTTCATTATAAAATATTAAAATGGTTATAGAAGTAACATTAAATGATATTGACAGAGATGTGACCTAAATTTATAAGAGAAATAATGATTCCATGGTGTTAGAATAATAAATAACTTATAAATTTTTATACGTTTTAATAAAATAATTTACAAATCATCTAGAATATAAAACTATGTGGAAAAAAATCATTGAACTTTTATAAAATAAAGTCCCATTGTAATGAAATTAATTCATTTTATGTGATGTTTTATATAAAACACATGGACTATATTGGTTGTTATAGAGAATTATATAGTCTTTCAGATTGAAAGTTATTTTAAGAATCATAATCATCGATAATATATTCATTGTATAGTGAAAATTAGGATTATAATATTAAGGGTTATAACAATGATCAATACACACATAATGAATCGGTTATTGTATTGACCATTAGGATAATATGATATGAGTATGATTTATTGATCACTATAAGGGACAAGGCATCACAAGTATTTTCCCTTTCCGAGAGCCATGTAGATGTTCAAAAACTAAATTACAATCAAAACAATTTATATGAGAAGTTCTACATTATCCAAATCATTTCCCAATGTATATTTTCCAACCCACCACATGAATTCTCAACCAATAAATGCCCTACTCTTAAGGAATACTCTGTTATTAAAAGGGGATGTGTATCTTTCACCTTTTAATATTATTTTTTATATTTTTATATTTAATAAAATAAATAATATAATTATTATATTCATTAATTGATTATAATGATTAAATAATGAGTATGGTTAAAATTATATTTTGTAACAATGAAACAAAACCGTTATTTTTTTGGGAAATACCTAGTTCTAATCAAGAAAAAAAAATTCAAGACTTCATGGATTTTTAATATTAACTATATTTTAATAAAATATTCTTAATAATTTTTTTTAATTAAATTGAAATGGAAATATAATTTCACACTGTAAAATGAATTTTTATAAGGTTGAGAATAATTTTTATATAAAAACCTAGAGTTTTTAAATAAATATGTATTTTTATTGAAATTTGATAATTATAAAATTTATAAAAATATTTTGAGAAATAAATACTATTATTTTAATAATATATATAAATTAATACAATGGTAAATTTTTCAAAAATATTCTATGATAATCAAATTTTATTACCATAATTAAATATGGAAAAATTATAAATTATCTATTTTGACTACATAAAAGCCCAAAAGTGATGTAATAAATTCTAAAAAGTGTTTCCATCACCAAAATCGTGTTTCACTTTTAAAATATTTGGTCTTTGATTTTTTTTTTAATTATATAAACACTTAATTAATCCTCCCATTCCTATATTATATTTTAATGTTTTAAATAAATAATTTCTATACAAGAATAACATATACATCATGATGAAAATTATTTTAATGTGTTTGGTTCATTACCTTATAAAATAATGAAATACCAAAGTATTTGGAATAAAACATTATAAGAACCATTGTATGGTTTTTGTTTTAGATTAATATAAATTATAGAGTCTAAAACATATTTTCATAAATTATTTCGTAATTTTCATATCTTTATCCATATAAACCCATATAAATACTCATTATTAATCAATAATATCCCTAAAAACTACATATTACTTTTATGTTAGCTATATAAAGACATCACAAGGTTCTGGAAATCTTTTATGAATCTCTTTTGATGCATTAAGACAGATAATATCAAGGTATGTGATTCCCTCCTTCTCCGCTTTATTCATGAACCTTCTATCAATCATGATATTTTTTCAACTGTTCATGTGGGGATATGCTTTTACATATCAATAATATATCCATTATGATTCCCATGTCATTAGATACCACATTCAATATTTTTCCCCACTTATATAAAACTGATTATATACTCATTTCAAAATATAAATTATAATATTATATTCCATTCAATTATTTTTCTGAATACCCACCCCCATTTCAAAATAAAGATCGTCACATATTTGTAAATATCCTTCATTGATTGGGTATTTCTATAGAGGTAACCCAGACACCCAAATCATGAGGTCAAAATGGATAAAATAAATCATTATATTTTTTGTTCCATGTGTGTACATTATTAATGTACTTGATAAGTATGTGATTGGTGGTAATGAAAATATCTACCCCTCCAATGCATTTGGTAATTGTATTATATCACAATATTCCATGTTTGGTGTGTAGGAGGTTTTCCAAATCACACTATATTATTAATACCTGGTAGTTATAAATTACTTATGTTTATGTTTTCATGTTTTATGTTTTCTCAAAATCCATATTATTTCTTCATACTATCATCATATATCAGGATTTGATGTTATTGAATATTATTCTAAACTATTTTATATCTTGTTGATATGTCTATTCACTAACATTTAATATATTCATCATTATATTCTTTTACTATTCCCTTAATGGTATTTATATCTCACCCATTTTTGAATCATGTCCTCATGTAATCCAGTACATTTTTTGAAGTTCCGTTGAATATAATAAAAATTTATAGACTCTTTAGAAAATTATGATAATCCTACATTTTATATTACTGTGTCATGAACCAATTTTTCCATATACAATATGACTCATAATATAATGTGGAGGTCATATGTGGAATTTTATATACTATGATATGATTTATGATTTATTATAGTTATCAGTTTTTATAAAATCCGGGAAAACAAGTATATGATCATTCTTTATGAAAAATTATTATAATAGTGATAAAATTGGGTCATGTGAAAATAAAAAAAAATCTTTTTTACATTTTCATACAGATTTATATTTATAGGATACATTCATATATATGACATAAAATTTATATTCCCTTTTGAAAATAAATACTTAAATATTTGAGATGATCATAATTTATCATATTAGATTACGTAATTGTTTTCATCAATTGAAATTACGATTATATTGATGGAAGAGATATATTCTCATCATAAATGATATTGTATGGTTGGTTTCTCTTGAAGAATTGATTCAGGTGAATTGTGAATTTAGTGGGAATTAAAATGTTTTGATGGAAATATAAAATTATGAAACAAAATAGGATAATAAAATAGGTGTGGTTTTAGAGATAAAATTCAACAATTTACCTCCTGGAAATTTTGTCACTATATTCGCAAATTTGAAGTGATATTAGTGAGAAAAAATTTACCTTGTATTCTTATTAGATCAGGGATAATGTACAATCAAGTATTATTAAAATACTTAAAATTATAATTCCTTTAATGACCTTATTAATATATATTACCATTTTCAAATAAAATTATTATCATTATCCACACATATATTATGAAGTTAAAAATTTTATTTCCATAATCATATTTTAATGAAATTGATCAATTCCAATTTTTTAATAATGAAAATATCAATATATATATATATTGATAAAATGTTACCATTCTCATATTACACATGTTAATAAAATCATATTTTCTGTAATTTATGATGTGGAATTATTATCTTATGGATGAAATATGTATAGTTTGTGTGAATGAAATCCATAATGAGATTATTTTGTTAATTCATTTGATAAAATTGATGTATATTAATAATGTGTAAATTAAAATATAAATAATGCATAAAAATTATTTAATTTCATATTTATATATATTCTACCCATTAATTATGTTTTGATATTCAATTATGATAGAAATTTATAACATTTTTTATGTTGTTAAATGTTCCAACACAAGAATATGACATAAATAGTGTATAACTTTTATAATAATTTTATTTAGGTGTAATATAATTATTATATATATATAATTGAATTAATCACTTTATATTAATCGGATACCTAAAAATATTAATTGGAATAACATGAAGATAATTTAAAAATTTTATTTTGTAGAAATTATTTTTCTACGTGGCATGATATGTTTGTGGAACTAAATTTAGATTGATTTTTTACTATTAATATTCATAATATATTTCATAATTTATCATTAAATAATATAAACAATTTTATAAATATGATTATTATTCACTGATTTTTTTTATAATTATATATCAATGGTGTAAAACCCCATGGGTTTAAAAATAAACAGAATGCGTGAATCACTGAGTCTCTACATAATGTAACTTTTTTTTAAGAATATAGTTATAAACTAGCCATTAAAAATAATTTTTTCAACTATATGATTTGAATTTCAAAAACATATATCTATGGTTGTGATCAGTAACATATTGGTAGTCTGATAGAAACAAAATGTTTTTTTAGTGAATAGTAACATACCATTATCATTGATAATGTGAATATAAATATGAACCTTATAAATTTTAGATCATATTATTATATTATTTTATTATTGTTATATGTTAATGAGATATTGAATAATTTTTCAAGATGATATAAAATTAGTAATAGTTTAAAACTTGTTATTTTTTAAATAAAATAATATTTAATTTAATTATTTATTTTCTCGTATTGAAATGAAATTCAAAAAATGAAGTTAAATTTTTAATTATACACATTGAAAATTTGTTTTTGTGAATTTTTGGGATTTTTTTTAAAATACATGAAATTTTGATGAATAATGAAATACAGAAAAATTCCGTGTATAGAATTTATCAAATAAATAAAGAATTCATAAAATCATGTATTAGTTAGAACCCTTTGATAAATCTAACATTCTTCTATAACATATCAAATAAATCAAAATTATTCATAGTCTTGAGAATTTTTTTAAAAATTAATGACTAAAATAATGTAAAACCACTCCTCCCCTCCACTATAAATACAACCCACGACCCACTTACTATCAAAACACTAAATCATTATGAATTTTATATATTCTGAAAAATAATCGTCCCCAGACCCTCCCTCGATTCCAAGCTTTTAAGGTCTCACTAAAATTCAAAAACCAAGGGCATGAAGGAGGATCACAATGAGAAGAGATCAAGAGGTAAAGACCCTCATTCATTTTCTTGTGTCTTCTTTTCAATTCATTTTTATTCTTATACTATATTATCAAAACCCTTAACTAAGATTAATTAGAACTCTATAATATACTATAATCTTGATTTTATCATATTTATGTGAAAATTCCTCAACTGACATCATCTCCTTCCCCTATTAATAACACACCATTTGTGTTGAGTCGATTTTGCAACATCATGGATAATGTGTTATCAATTTCATTTACATCCCACAAAAAGAGTCACAATACCATTTTAATGGTTGAAATAGATTTTAAATTTTAATATATGTCATCTATTATGTTATGGAATTAATTTATATGTATAATATTAAAGGTATACTATGAAACATATTCTTTATTATCGAAGAACCACCAAAATGATCTAAAGGTGAATCACTAAGGATTTATCTAATTAGTAATCCACATACCATATAAATAAAATTATTTATATAGTAATTTAATATTATGTAATCATATAAATACCATTATATTCATCTTCTACAATTTTATTTCTATACGACAAGGAAATAAAATACAAATCGTCCTTTGGAACCATGTAAAGAACACACCATAAATAATAGAAGGAACAAAATAATAAAAATTAAACAGTGAAATGATGTTATAAAATGATTATATAACATGTAATTAACATGAATATGTTTCTTTAAAATATTAGTAAAACTTATTTATCCATTTTATATGTGGTTTAAACACGTTTTATGTAAGAAAAACATGAGGTAAGGGAATTCCTAACCTAAGTTACATTCTTTAGGTATCCTTCTATATCATTAATTATGTGTCATTAAAATTAATTTTGAAACTAATATTGCTTATACTATGATTAATTATTTGTATTTACAATTTATATACATATTCCATCTAGTCTATTAAGTCTCACTTCAATTATATGTTATTTTAATGGGGCATTTCTTTTAAAAACATCTTTTAAATTTTTATTTTAAAAAATTCAAATGAAATTTTAAATAAAATTATTCATGTTTTATTATAATATTAGAGTTCATTGGAATATTTTATGATGAATGGTGGGACCTATATTTCCCTAAAATTCATTTTTTATTGGCATGTTGGAAGTCGGCTGTATGTTTACTCCAAGTGTAAGTGTGATATTTACACCATAAGGTTGTCGTGAGGGTTACATTGTAAGGTAGTCGCGAGGGTAAAAAATTAAAAGGTACCCATGGGAGATATAATATAAGTAATTGACTCCCAAAATACATTTATATTTATATTTATGTTTTTAATATTTTTTTTAAATATCATTGAAATCTCATGTTTCAAAAATTATGTATATATGGGAGACAAGTATGTATTTGTTGAAATGAGTTCATAAGTATACAAGAATTCATGGGAGAATATTTTATTTCAAAAATTTTACATCCCATTAATTAGTTTATTTTCTCATCCCATGTTTTTAAATTATTTTCACATATTATAAGGATGCATAATACAATGAAAAAATCAATGGTAAATGTTATAAAAATATGATGAAGAAAAAATGTTTTATTTGAAATGTTTTATATTTTAGAAAAATAGATTCTTTTTTAAATAATAATGGGTTAATCATTTGGATTGATATGCATGTATTATATAAAAATTAATTAATATTATAATCTATAAAATATCTTTAATGTTTAAGAATGTGAGTTCTTGACTAGAATTCTAGTTTATGTAATATAATAAGGCAATCTCATTATAGAACGTATTAGAGGATGGTTTAGATAACATTATAGTTTAGGATTTTTATAAAAACTATATCATTAATTATTTTTACTCTATGTGTAATTTTAAATGTTATAGAGTTTAAATATCAACATGATTCTTCGAAAAACATTTGTTTTTTAAGAATGGTATTCTTCAAAATAATCAAGAAAGATAAAGTGGAATGGAACCAATGGATAAGTATCCTTCCAAATATGTATAATAAAATGGTGGGGATAAAGACTAATTAGTTTGTGAAGGCAATTCCCTAGGGGAAACATCAAATAAATAGAGGTGGCATCCATCCAAGTATACAAATAGAGATAACACTAATAAACATCATGATTGTGGAACATTTTATTTGGAAACACCCGCATGATTTCAGTGGATCTTCTAAAACAGTAGCGGCTAAAGGATTGATTAAATCCATTGAAAATATATTTTATGTTATGGGATGTTAAAATATTCAAATGTCTAGTCATTCTATTTATTACTTTTATGGTGAAGCTGATCAGTGGTGGTCAATGGTCAATAATTTCTAGGATAAAGAGGAGGATAAATCCATTTAGATGATGAATTTAAAAGGATTTTCATAGAATCATATATCCGAAGGACATTTGAATTAATATGGATAAAAAATTCCTTGATTAGATGAAAAAATAAGATTATTTAGTGGTCATGTATGATAAAAAGTTCACCAAACATGGAAGGTACGCTCAAAATTTTATTCGCGATCTCGATAGAAATAAAAATATATTTTAATCAGGATTGAAGAAAATATCCCGAAGAGCGTTGGCCTCCCAAGATTAATATGATAGGAGAAACAAATATGATGAGCTGAGAATGTTGAAAAATAGATTTCTGATTATCATGTGTAAATTGATAACAAAGATAAGAATATATCTAGAATGAAAGTGATGGGTAAGAATAAATCAAAGAAATATTATGGTAAGAATGTTTAGTTTCTAGTTTGTAAAATGATTGGCAATAAACATGCTACATAATGCCTTATAAAAACTAGGAAGTTTTTTCAATGTGGTATGATTGGGAATATTTCCATAAATTGTAAAGAAAATGTTTGTAATAATAATCCTAATAAAAAAACTATAATGTGTATTAAATGTGGTGAGATGGGTCATTATGAAAATGAATAACCAATTAAAGATCCAAATGATTCAAAGAAGATAGTATATAATAAGGAAGGAATAGTGAGATCCTTTTCAACAGCATTAATAGATTTCTGGTTATCCAACGACGTAGTATCACGTACATTTTCTGTTTACATTGAGTTTTCTGATGTATTGTATGGTATGAGGTCTACACATTTCAATATTTCTGTGAAATATTTTGATAAATCAGAGAAATCACTTCAAAAAATTGGATAGGAAGATATTATTAAAACTCTATGGGAATTATGGCGGTAAAGAGGAATCATAAGAATTATTCAATTATCGAATGTTTGAATAAATTACCTGCAAACTATCTTGTTTTTTCCTTAGTAGATTTTGTTGTTATTCAAAATATGGATCTGCTTTCATTATATAAAGCTATGATTTATTATAGAGATACAATATTATTTTTTATAAATAGTTTCAATTTTTATATATGAATGGACCCATAAAATTGATTACCTATTTGCAAGATAAGAAATTGTAGAATGATGGAAATTAAAGATATCTTGGTAATATTGTAAAAAATAAATGAACTGTTTGTATTAATGTTTTGATGATGGTAATTGAATACCTTGAGGTTTTGTGTAACAGCCTGAGATTTTATGAAAAATATTCTTTTTAATTTTATTAATGTCTTGTATTGTACGCTACAACAAAAGGAGCTTGCACAACACACATCCTTGACTTGCCTTGCATTACACGCAATCGCGACCTTCCTCGATAGCGTGTGTGGTACGCAATACTTAGTATCACTAAACAACGATATGCTATTAAAATATTATTATAACTAGCCGTTATGAATAGTAATAACCACCTTTCAAAATTTTAGAAATTTTAGCTCTCAAAATGGACTTCATTTTTGGATTCGGAGTATCGAATTTAGCCTAAGGTGAAATTTTGGTACTTTTCGGATAATTTCATATTCTGATGAATAGTGAAAATTACAAAATTATAATTAAAAACAACTTTATTAATCGAAATAATTAATAGTGATAAATTATTAATTTGAGTGGTTTTAAAGTATATTTAGAATATATTTTTACAATTTAATACAATGTTGGTCATTGAATGTAATTTCACATTTAAACCAGACATAATCAAGTGTCAATCTTTTGATAGATATCGTTTCTTAAAAACAAGCTATTTGTTTTAACAGCGGGATTTAATTATAAAATTAATTAATGCAACTTCTATGTTATGAATTTGGTAAAATAGACTACATTTTTGAATTCGGAATATTAAAATATAGCTTAGGATGAAATTTTTGCATTGTTCTGAAAAACATCAATTTTTGATGAATAGTGAAACTACTAAGTGGTAGTTAAAAAACTGAATTTTTCTTAAAACATAATTTTACCGCTTCTGTGAATGGAATTTAAAAAATCCGAGAGACACAGTTTATGTCACTATGTAAAATGTGGTTCAACGAGATGAAAATAATTTTTGGTGAATAATAACTTTTCACTTTTATTTACCACGGTTAAAAGTAAATAGGGTAATTAAGGGTAAGAATGATATTAATATTACCCTAACACATGTCCTAATTCTATTGGACAAGTTTATCTCGACCAAAAACAACCTTAACTGTAAAATATTACCATTTGGGTCCACTTGGATAAGATTATGACATTTAATATTATTTTATTTAATGAATAGTTAAAATAGTTAAAATCAAAGTTTAGTAACTAAAACATTTTTAATATGGGGTTATACAGAAGATAAATTCGACTATAAATATTCATTAGAAATATAAAAAGATTTCCTACATAATGATATTTTATTTATTATTTTTAGACTTTAAATAAATTAATTTATTTATGACACAACGATGATGCAGTAATTACCCTTTTAAGGAAATATTAACATAATTGATGTTATAAATGATCAAATGAATGTAATATGAGAATTTTTAGGAATTACACTAATTTTCATGGTTACTATGATATATTAGTGTTGATTTAATCAACTTGGTTCGAACATTTAATTCTGTTATGACTTTCACAAAAATCATATATCAAATAGTGTCAAAATTGACACAAAATAGTTTTTAAATCAAATATTATATTATTAATTGTTATTTTATTCCTAAAAATCTAAGGTTCGGCCAAATGACATAGATAAGGATATATATATTAATAATAAACAATTTTTGGTTCGTTTGGTATGTTATAGTATGTGTATTAACCATATAGTGAAAGAAAAAAAAGACACGGTAAAAGGTAAATTATTTAACTTAGAGTTAAATCTAATTGATAAGGTTAAAATAATACCCTAAACTTGTCTAAATCCTATTGGATGATAGGATTTCGACCCATCCCAACTTTATCTTCGAAATAAGACCCTTTGGAACCATCATAAACCGATTTTGACTTTAATATAAAATAATATTTTGAGATATTCCTAAGGTGCCCCTCTCCTCCCATATAAAAGGGTACCTCCTCCCCCTCCTCCTCACACAAATTTGAGCACTCAAGCTCGGCCAACCCCTGACAAAATCCCTTCTCCACTTCCATAGAATAATCCTAGAGGACCTGATCTTCTTCAAAGACCAATCATAGTTCCCTTTGTGGAGGATTCAAAGAAGCGTTTCAAAGAAGAGGTAATATCCATCACCGATCTTTTCAATTTCTTTCTTCTTCAACTTCTTCTTCTTTATTTGTTTCATGAAAAAGTAATAACATCAGTATTTCTTATATACTGATATGTAATTATAAATATGAAACAACCCTATTCACCTTCTATCCATCCTACGGAAAAATGAAATCACCGCGCGTGCGTACGTACGGAATACCGTCTCCACGCCGTGGTGTAATATATTTTCTGTCACCACCTTAATTGGATTGGTATAATGGTGTAATGAGTAACTATATATGATTATTATAAAGTTATATTGATACTGAAATAGTATACATACACTTCAACACAATTCCACGACCATGGGAACGATATCATCGCTCGTGCGTACGTACGGACTACCGTCTCCACGACGTGATGAGATTCATTCTCCATGTTAACCATTTAAAAATGATTAAAAAGTATATATAAGAAATAATAATGAAATATATGACATTATAAATCTACAGGATTTATGTATTTATGTCATCTACTTACTTCCATTCAAGACAATAAGGAAAGGAAAACAGCGTTCATGCGTACGTACGGACTACCGTCTCCATGAACGGGGTTTTTCATTTCATTTATCTATCTATTATATATATATATACTGAATATATAAGATATATAAATCATATTTTATATTCTGGAAGTATGTAAAACATGATATAATTAATAATAATGTCAGGAACAACAAGTCAAAACACCTACGATAAATGAAACGATTTTACCCAAAACGCTTCTTTAACATTGAATTTACAAAATAACGGGTAATATAAAGTCATAAGTGAACCATATATGATATCATAACAATGAATATGATTATGTAATAATTCAATGACATTATTTAAATCATTATACAGGAGGTTCAGACACATACGAAGCAAATCGGACCTAAGGTAAGGGAAATATCACAATCTCATTTTTATCCGAGATTATTTATACTTTGGTATTTACTGGGGTGTATTTTATCATCCACATCCATGTTTCCTCAATATTTAATACTATTTTCATTCACCTACAATTGTTTAAATCCTATTTTACCCTTCGTTATGTTTTTAGTAAAAGATATGAAAGGAATCTTTTGTCGTTTTTTCGTACGAGGTACTTTTTTGACTTTTCCGACAAAAGTACGAAGAATGTTTTTTTAACTTATACGGCATGAATGGATTTTTAAAACATTATTTCCAAGAAGCTTCCTTTACATTTTTTTTAGTTTATTTTTAATAAACTTCTTTTATTTTAAAGTCGTATGACATGTTATGAAAGGAAAAATGATTTTTGAAGAAGAAAGGATATTTTTCTCAAGAATGGAGTTCAAGTGTTTTATCAAAATTATTTTCCATCTAAGATAATAAAGGGTTCTGTTTTTATCCCTATTATTACATTAATTTTATCATGTTGTGATGGAATTATTTTTATGAATTCCTTTATCTTATATGAATTGATTTATGATGTCATGATGTTTAAGATTCCCATTTGTATTACATGGGATATGCAATGATGTATGATTTATGATTTTGTGGCACACATAAGAATGGTATCATTATGAGATGGGTGAGACCTATATCTCCCTCCAATGAATTGGGTAAAGATTTTATATCTCATGAGATAGACATGGCTGGAATGGTAGGTTATACCGGTTCAGTGAAACAGGACTGAAACGAGGGTGACTCGATTCAGAAAGGGACTTTGTCCACTAAGATAGTCTTGGAAATGAGTCATGACTAACAAGAAATTATTCTCCATGATTATGTGTGTATGCCACAAAGTTTCATGTTTTATGTTATGCGTATTGGGATTTCATTTCACTACTATGATTTATCCCATGTTATGAAATTATTCTCTCTTTTGCAGGTTAAGATTTCCAAAATTTATGTTCTTATGAATATGATGTGATTGATTTTATTTTGTTTACCCTTACTGAGCATTTGATCTCACCCTTTTATGTTTTCTTTTCCCCAGGACATAAAGAATGGTTTTAGGTAAAAAAAAGGGAAGATCATTATGGGAGATATTGAGGATCTTTCACCACGATTAGAAGATTACGCTCCGAGTTTCCAAAGACACTAAACTATTACGGTCCTTGTGTGTGTGTGTTTTTGTTATGTACTATGTATTCCGCAAAAGTAATGTAATTTCCATGTACGATAAGCTTTGGGTCTCTATAGTTGGTATCAGAGGAAAGGTTTAGTCAACCTTTGGAAACTAGGATGCGATAACTTTAGTGAGATCCCTAGAGATATTTCTAAGGTATGTCTAGGGATGCCCCTAAGGATAAGTATACGTATAGGATATAGTCCTAGAACTATGGTAACGATATTAGATTAAACCAAAGATGTTAGATATTTCTGTTAGTCCCCCTTTATTATGATTTTTTCCTCTCACACTATTCTTTTTGGGTTTTAGAAAATGGCTGGAAACAAGATGATTCACAATAATGGAGGATATGATGGACAATGGAATGATATTCTTCATGAGCAACCAAATGAAATGGGATTTGGAATTCCAAACATCATTATTATGCCGAATCAGCAATCTCATAATATGATCAATAAAGTAAAAATTGGTAAGTTTCCTGACTCGACTAATAAGAGAAAGATGGAGTTCCATGATGATCATAGAGGAAAGAAAGTTCAATATCCCCTATGTAAATCATGTGGGAAGAGGCATCAGGGAGAATGTTTCAAGAGAACTGGAAGATGCTTTGGGTGTGGAAAAGAAGGACACAAAGCAAGTAAGTGCAAAGGAAAAGGGTCGGTTAAGACCATGGATGAGGATAATGGTATTGCTACGACATCAAAAATGGTTAAATGTTTTAAATGTGGAATGTACGGGAATTATGCAAACCAATGCCCTAAGGGAAAGTCTCATGAAGAGAATCAGTATAGTCGTATGGGTAGTATTTATGTTGATGATGATGATGAGACTACAAATGATATGTGAGATGAAAGAATTGTTGAAGCTCGGTCAATGGTTTAAGAATGTAGTGGAATGATTACATGTTTATCAAGTGTAATGTTGTATAAGTAATCTCATGGTACTATGGGATAAAGAGGCATCTAAGGATTGTTACATTGTTATCTTTCCTTAAGTTTTGAAAGTATGTGATGAATGGTACCAGTATTTTTGGAAAGTAGATGATATACGCATAATGAAGGGATAAGACGATAATGAGATGTTTGATTGTATGCATGAGCTCATTATTGATATAAGGACTAAGTGATATCATGGTTTGAGTATATAGAATTTTGAGAATTTTGGTATGTGGAAAGTGTTAACTTTTAACTTCATTCATGTTTTCACTAAGGTTCAATGGGTATTCAATAGAATACATGATTATGGACTTTTAATGTTTGGAATTTGACCAACAAAACATATCTTATGATATATGAGGATCAACGATGGTATTAAATCTTTGGTAATCGTTTTCACTATGTTATGAGAGTGGACTACAGTATTATGGATAAGCCTAAAGATTAGAATGGATTATGTTGGACATAAGTTAGGATAAAACGTTTTTCGATATTATTGATGGGATGTTATATTAATATAGCTTTAGAAAAAGGTCAACCTGTAGGACGGGCGACAACCTATCGCTTCGGACAAGGCTGTGGGAATCGAACCCACAACCGAAGTGCGACTGGCCTTTATCGCCTACTACTGGCCTACAGGAAGTCCCTGTTTAGTATAAACTAGTTTTATTATATTAAGCAATATGATATATGAATTATAAGTCCATTTTAGGAACCATATATGATTAATCTCACTATATAATGACTTATGTATATTTAATAACTTTTTGCTAACCTTTTGTTTGAGACAGATGGAATGACCCGTCATTCCATCACATGATCTGCTAACACTTCACGAATAACAAATTCAACTTCATTTATTTAAGAGATGAAGTTGAAATTGTTAAAGGCACGAACAACAGTGAGGTTGTACCAACATAAAGTAAGTATTTATTCTAATTCAAATTCTTTAACTTTAGGGAAACGATCTTGAAAACCAAAAATGTTGTCATAGTGATCTTATATCTGATGAATCAGATGGTACCTTAGATCGTCACAAATTTATGGCTTTGTGATTACTGGCTTTCCCATAGCCATGTTCTCTACCACTCTCCATCAGAACATGATGGTTAGATTTCTCTTCTATATCCATATTTTCACCTATGTGAAAACTCAGTGATTAGTTTATTTGGGTAACTGTTACGTTTCATACTTTTGTTTTTAAAGATTGGTTTTGATATTGCTTTTTACGATGTGGGTTTCTATTAAAGAAACTTTCTAATAGTAAACCATTTATAACCCCGACGAATTTCGAGGGCGAAATTCATTTTAAGGGGGGTAGAATGTAACAGCCCGAGATTTTATGAAAAATATTATTTTTAATTTTATTAATATCTTGTATTGTACGCTACACCAAAAGGAGCTTGAACAACACACATCCTTGACTTGCCTTGCATTACACGCAATCACGACCTTCCTCGATAGCGTGTGTAGTACGCAATACTGAGTATCACTAAACAACGATATGCTATTAAAATATTATTATAACTAGCTGTTATGAATAGTAATAACCACCTTTTGAAATTTTAGAAATTTTAACTCTCAAAATGGACTTCATTTTTGGATTCGGAGTATCGAATTTATCCTAAGGTGAAATTTTGGTACTTTTCGGATAACTTTCATATTCTGATGAATAGTGAAAATTACTAAATTATAATTAAAAACAACTTTTTTAATCGAAATAATTAATAGTGATAAATTATTAATTTGAGTGGTTTTAAAGTATATTTAGAATATATTTTTACAATCTAATACAATGTTGGTCATTGAAGGTAATTTCACATTTAAACCAGACATAATCAAGTGTCAATCTTTTGATAGATATCATTTCTTAAAAACAAGTTATTTGTTTTAACAGTGGGATTTAATTATAAAATTAATTAATGCAACTTCTATTTTATGAATTTGGTAAAATAGACTTCATTTTTGAATTCTGAATATGAAATATAGCTTAGGATGAAATTTTGGCATTGTTCTGAAAAACATCAATTTTTGATGAATAGTGAAACTACTAAGTGGTAGTTAAAAAACTGAATTTTTCATAAAACATAATTTTACCGCTTCTGTGAATGGAATTTCAAAAATCTGAGAGACACGGTTGATGTCAGTAAGTAAAATGTGGTTCAATGAGATGAAAATAATTCTTGGTGAATAGTAACTTTTTACTTTTATTTACCACGGTTAAAAGTAAATGGGGTAATTAAGGGTAAAAATGATATTAATATTACCCTAACACAAGTCCTAATTCTATTGGACAAGTGTATCTAGACCAAGAACAACCTTAAGTGTAAAATATTACCATTTAGGTCCACTTGGATTAGATTATGACATTTATTATTATTTTATTTAATGAATAGTTAAAATAGTTAAAATCAATGTTTAATAACTAAAACATTTTTAATATGGGGTTATACATAAGATAAATTCGACTATAAATATTCATTAGAAATCTAAAAAGATTTCCTACATAATGATATTTTATTTATAATTTTTAGACTTTAAATAAATTAATTTATTTATGACACAACGATGATGCAGTAATTACCCTTTTAAGGAAATATTAACATAATTGATGTTATAAATGATCAAATGAATGTAATTTGATACTTTTTATGAATTACACTAATTTTCTAGGTTACTATGATATATTACTGTTGATTTAATCAACTTGGTTCGAACATATAATTCTGTTATGACTTTTACAAAAATCATATATCAAATAGTGTCAAAATTGACACAAAATAGTTTTTAAATAAAATATTATATTATTAATTGTTATTTTATTCCTAAAAATCTAAGGTTCGGCCAAATGACATAGATAAGGATATATATATTAATAATAAACAATTTGGGGTTCGTTTGGCATGTTATAGGAAGTGTATTAACCATATAGTGAAAGAAAACAAAAAGACACGGTAAAAGTTAAATTATTTAACTTAGAGTTAAATCTAATTGATAAGGTTAAAATAATACACTAAACTTGTCTAAATCCTATTGGATGATAGGGTTTTGACCCATCCCCACTTTAGCTTCGAAATAAGACCCTTTGGAACCATTATAAACCGATTTTGACTTTAATATAAAATAATATTTTGAGATATTCCTAAGGTGCCCCTCTCCTCCCTTATAAAAGGGTACCTCCTCCCCCTCCTCCTAACACCAATTTGAGCACTCAAGCTCGGCCATCCCCTGCCAAAATCCCTTCTCCACTTCCCTAGAATAATCCTAGAGGTCCTGGTCTTCTTCAAAGACTAGTCTTAGTTTCCTATGTGGAGGATTCAATGAAGCGTTTCAAAGAAGAGGTAATATCCATCACCGATCTTTTCAATTTCTTTCTTCTTCAACTTCTTCTTCTTTAGTTGTTTAATGATAAAGTAATAACATCAGTATTTATTATATACTGATATGTTATTATAAATATGAAACAACTCTAATTCACCTTCTATCCATCCTACGGAAAAATGAAATCACCGCGCGTGCGTATGTACGGAATACCGTCTCCACGCCGTGGTGTAATATATTTTCCGTCACCACCTTAATTGGATTGGTATAATGGTGTAATGAGTAACTATATATGATTATTATAAAGTTATATTGATACTGAAATAGTACACATACACTTCAACACAATTCCACGACCATGGGAACGATATCATCGCTCGTGCGTACGTACGGACTACCGTCTCCATGACGTGATGAGATTCATTCTCCATGTTAACCATTTAAGAATGATTAAAAAGTATATATAAGAAATAATAATGAAATATATGACATTATAAAGCTACTGGATTTATGTATGTATGTCATCTACATACTTCCATTCAGGACAATAGGGAAAGGAAAACAGCGTTCATGCATACGTACGGACTACCGTCTCCATGAACGGTGTTTTTCATTTCATTTATCTATCTATTATATATATATATATACTGAATATATATGATATATAAATCATATTTTATATTCTGGAAGTAAGTAAATCATGATTTAAGTAATATTAATGTCAAGAACAACAAGTCAAAACACCTACGATAAATGAAACGATTTTACCCAAAACGCTTCTTTAACATGGAATTTACAAAAGAACGGGTAATATAAAGTCATAAGTGAACCATATATGATATCATAAAAATGAATATGCTTCTGTAATAAGTCAATGACATTATTTAAATCATTATACAGGAGGTTCGGACACATACGAAGCAAATCAGACCTAAGGTAAGGGAAATATCACAATCTCATTTTTATCCGAGATTGTTTATACTTTGGTATTTACTGGGTTGTATTTTATCATCCACATCCATGTTTCCTCAATATGTAATATTATTTTCATTCACCTACAATTGTTTAAATCCTATTTCACCTTCGGTGTGTTTTTAGTAAAATATATGAAAGGAATCTTTTGTCGTTTTTTCGTACGAGGTACTTTTTTGACTTTTCCGAAAAAAGTACGAAGAATGTTTTTTTAACTTATACGGCATGAATGGATTTTTAAAACATTATTTCCAAGAAGCTTCCTTTACATTTTTTTAAGTTTATTTTTAATCAACTTCTTTTATTTTAATGTCGTATGGCATGTTATGAAAGGAAAAATGTTTTTTGAAGAAGAAAGGATATTTTCCTCAAGAATGGATTTCAAGTGTTTTATCAAAATTATTTTCCATCTAAGATAATAAAGGGTTCTGTTTTTATCCCTATTATTACATTAATTTGATCATGTTGTGATAGAATTATTTTTATGAATTTCATTTATCTTATATGAATTGATTTATGATGTCATGATGTTTAAGATTCCCATTTGTATTACATGTGTTATGCAATGATGTATGATTTATGATTTTGTGGCACACATAAGAATGGTATCATTATGAGATGGGTGGGACCTATATCTCCCTCCAATGCACTGGGTAAAGATTTTATATCTCATGAGATAGACATGGCTGGAATGGTATGTTATACCGGTTCAGTGAAACAGGACTGAAACGAGGGTGACTCGATTCAGAAAGGGACTTTGTCCACTAAGATAGTCTTGGCAATGAGTCGTGACTAACAAGATATGATTCTCTATGATTATGTGTGTATGTCACAAAGTTTCATGTTTTATGTTATGCTTATTGGGATTTCATTTCACTACTATGATTTATCCCATGTTATTAAATTAAGCTATCTTTTGCAGGTTAAGATTTCCAAAAGTTATGTTCTTATGAATATGATGTGATTGATTTTCTTTTGTTTAACCTTACTGAGCATTTGAGCTCACCCTTTTATGTTTTCTTTTCCCCAGGATATAAAGAATGGTTTTACATACAAAAAAGGGAAGATCATTATGGGAGATATTGAGGATCTTTCACCACGATTAGAAGATAACGCTCTGAGTTTCCAAAGACACTAAACTATTACGGTCCTTGTGTGTGTGTGTTTTTGTTATGTACTTTGTATTCCGCAAAAGTAATGTAATGTACATGTACGATAAGCTTTGGGTCTCTACATTTTGTTTGATAGATTTCCGAGCATTTTACCTTATCAGGAAGTTGAATTCACAATTGACTTAGTTTTTGATATTCAAAACATTTCAAAACCCCTTTATCGAATGGTTCAAATATGACTTCTTGAATTGAAAAATACGTTGCAGGAGTTAGGTGATAATGGTTTCATTCATCCAAGAACATCACCATGGGGTTCTTCTATATTGTTATTTGAAAATAAAGACGATTCAATGATACATTAAATTGATTATAGAGACCTGTATAAAATCACTTATTAAAAAAAGTATCATTTTTCTCATATTGATTACTTATTATTCTGCTCTAGGGTGCATAGTTTTTTTGAAGGATGACCTACGGTCTCTTTACCATCAATAATAATTAATGAAATTAGACAAACCTAATGAATATAATTCATAAAAGATATAGAAATTATTAATTTTTTAATCCATTTTGGATAACTAATGCACCTTCAATATTCATGGATAATATGAATAAAATAATTTATGTGTTCATGGTTATATTTGTAGTTGTGTTTACTGATGACATTATAGTATTTTCTAAATGTAAATAGGTTCATGATAAACATCTTAGAGTTGTTTTGAAAACCATATAGGTAAATAAAATGTATGGAAAATTTATCATGTGTGTTTTTTTTGTAATATATATATATATATAAATATATATATATATATATATATATATTGATATTTGTAAATAAAGATGGAATAACAGTTCATCCTGCCAAACCAGAACTCATTGATGATTTTCCAAGTCCTATAAATTTTATAGAAATTCATAGTTTTCTCAGATTATCATGTTATTACAAAGGAATTATTATAAACATTTCATGGTTATATTTCCCTCTATTTATGTTGACATGAAAATGTATTAAATTTGTTTGGATAGAATAATGTGATGTTTGCTTTTAGGAACCAAATATGAGATCAGTGAATTATCTATTTTTGTCTCTACCTTCTAGAAATGGTTATTTTTTCATCTACGATGATGCATAATTGAAGAGAATTTGTTTTATTCTGATGAAAAATGATTAAGTAATTTCTTATGCTTCGTGGAAAATAAATCCTTATGACCTAATATATCCCAGACATGATTTGGAATTAGAATCTGTGATTTTTTCTATGAAAAGTCATAGGGATCATTTATAAAGATCCAAATTTGAGATATATACCGCCCTTAAAAGTCTGAGATATATATTCACTCCAAAATAATTATACATTAGGAAGAGAAGAAGGATAAAATTTATTAAATATTATGATTGCACAGTCAATTAACATCTACGAAAAGAAAAAAATTGTTAGATTCCCTGAGTGAAAAACATCACGCATCATTTACTATGATAAATTTAGAATATCACCTCCTGATAAATGACTTGACAAATGATTCCTTATAAGATGTAGGTGCTAAAAGTACCTCTTTTTTGTTTCCATTTTCAGTTCAGTCATAGTTATTAGATAAAATTAACCGAGTATAGAAAAAAGATAGTGATCTATAAGAAAATATTAAACTGGTTAAAATGGGTATGTTTCTAGAATTTTACCTTGATAAAGACTGTGTGTTATTATTTGGGAAAAGAGTGTGTGTGGCTTTTGATTCCTATTTGAATATGATTTAGTGTATGATGCTCTTTTTAATCCATTTTCATTTCATCCTAGTAGAAAAAAAATATACAGAAAACATTAGGAGTATTATTGGTGGGATGGTATGATAATATATATTTTTTATTTTACTATGAAATGTTTGACACGTCAACATGTTAATGTCGGGTGGCTGTCACCCAAGGGGGTGCTTCTGATCTTGACAACGATAGATTGAAAATATGAAAATTTATCTATAGACTCCATGTTGGGACCACTAAATACATCTATATGTAACAATTTTATTTTTATAATTGTTGATTGACTTTATAAATTTGAACATTTTTTTCATATTTAACATACAAATACATTGTATAAACATTATAAATTGTAACATAATGAAAATTTTCAGATAAATCAGGTGATTCTTTCAATTGTATCTAACATGGATCCCAAGATCACTTTAATTTTTTATAGAAAGGCTTTTAGAAGTCATTTAGAATATCAATAAATTTCATAATTTCTTTTCTTCCTCAATATAATCAATAGTTAGAATAATCGATACTGATTTTAGAGGATATAATTCGAGGTTGTTAAATGAACTACCATGAAATAAAAAATCAGAATCTTAATTTATATGTCTTTTCAGACAATAATAAATTTTATATTATTATACAGATGTCACATTTTGAGTAATTCAATGGGAAGTGGTGTCGAACACCATTTTATGGGATAAAGTTGGGAAAAGGATTTTTATGGGACCAAATTTAGTAATGGAAGTGCATATGAAAGTGAATATGCTCCTGCAACACATGAGGATAACACATAGTAGGAAGAAAAGTTATATAGACAATATGATGGAAGAAATTTTGTAAGGTAGGTGAAAAGGTTTTTCTTAGAATGTAAACATGGAAAGGTGTTATGTTTTTGGAATGAAAGGGAATTTATTTCATGGTTCATTAGACATTATAAATTCCTAGAGAAAGATGGAATGATTTGTAATCGAATATATTTTCCTCCAATGTTTTCTTAGGTACATAGTGTTTTTCATGTTTTGATATTGGGAATGTATATGCCAGATTCAGCTAATTATTTGATCCCAGAAGAATTTCAATTAGAAGGGAACCATTCATATGATAAGAAAGACATTCAGATTCATGATCGAATAGAATATGTATTTAGGAATAAGGTAATGAATCAGGTCATGGTTTTGTGGATAAACTAAATTGTTCAATAAGAAACCGGGGAATCAAAAAAATTTGTGACAGAAATGTACCAAAACATTTTTAATAAGAAAATAAAAATTTGTGGATTCAATTTCTAGAAGGGGGAGAATGTAACACCAAAACTTCTAGAAATAAATTGATATGAATGAAACACTGAGTTCTTTCATAGTGGATATTTTTTAAGGATACATTTATATATGATCCATTGAAAATAATTTTTCCACTTCTATGATTCATATTTTAAAAAATGGACTTCAACGGTTCTGATCAGTACCTTATTTAAAATATGATAGAACTAAATTTATTTTTTGGTGAATAGTAACATACCCTTATGAATAGTAATATGTCTCTAATATATTGTAAAAGATATTTTTATTTTATTTTATTATGCTTATAAAATAACGAGATGTTAAATAATATTCCAATGTGATATAAAATCAGTAATTGTTTTCAAATTCTTATTTTTGGAATAAAATATGATTTTATATAGAAATTAATTTTCTCATACATAGAATATTATTTTCAAAAAATGGTGTTCATTTTTGAATTATACATGCTAAAAAATGGTTAGGGTTTATTATTTATATTTTTTGGAAATACATGATGATTTGATAAATTCTAAAATATGGTAAAATATCATGGTCAAATTATCTGTTAAATACACTATTCCTAGAAAGAAGACTGATGTAAGAACCTATAGTTCAAAATCACATTCTCATATTAATATATGGGTCACATGAATCCCAATTTTTTAGAGTCTTCAAAAAAATATTAAACTATTGATTAAAATATAGTAAAACATTTACTCTACTCCGCTACAAATACCTCACTCACCCCTTATCTTATTCACCCTCCACTCAAGTCTTTAGACTTTTCAATGTTTTTAAGAATACACTTCCCAAGACACCCTAATGTCCAATACCATTTAGTAACATGAAAAGTCCAAAACCAAGGGACTGAAAATGGATCTCAAGGAGAAAATATCAAGAGGTTAATATCCTCTTTCATTTCATTTTGTTTTCATTTAAATTCACTTATTGTCATATAATATATTATCCCTCCCCATTCCAAGAGGCATGAAAGATACATAATCATATATATTCATTATTTTATCATGTTTATTGAGAAATTATTCAACATACATCATCTCATACCCTTCATATTAATACACAGTCTGTGTTGAGTTGATTTACTATAATCCTGGACGACATGCTTTCAATTTCATTATTTTATATATAAAATAGTGAAAAATCATTTTATTGTTTTAAATATACATAAATTGAATGATATGGTCTCTCTTATGTTCTTGATTTAATTTATATGTCCAATATTAATGTTATATGATAAAACAAGTTTGTGGTTATCGAAGGACCACCAAAATGCACATGAGCCTTAGCCAGGTTGGTGAGGAATCATTAAATACTTCTAGGAGACCCGGGTTCAAATCTCATAAGAGGTATATTTCTCACACTGTAGAAGTTATTGTAGTGGGAACTATAGTAGGTACAGTTTGGCATTGTATCAGTCAGGACTATTCACTTTTTTGGTCCTTTGAGCAACCGATTTGGTCCCCGGGTCGTTTAAGGCCTTCGGGACACCCATAACATTGGGTCAGTGAGGCCATCCGGCCATATGAAGGCCTTCAAGGCCACCTTATGTGTAGATAAAAACCCGAAAGACTTAATGAAACATTATTTAGAAAGAGGATGGGAAATTTTAATTCACCACAAAAGTTGTTAAATGGATTTCAAGAATGAGGAGGTATGATACCTGCCATCAGGACAAACCTGTGCATGAAAAAGAAAGCCTACCTGAACAACCATGCAATGGTTGAGGGATAATTTTATGATGAAGATGAAGGGGATGAGCACTTCAAACTAGTTGGTCAGGGTTGTATGTAATAATTTTACACTATGGGTAATGAATTCTTCTCTGCCATATAGGCCATGTAATTGTTATGCATGCGGGCCTTGTAATGGTTCCACCTCACCCCTTGAAATGTGGATTATCAAAAATCAATGAAATTGAAGGACTTCAGGCCATTGGAGGAGGAAGAACCACCAAAATGATCTAAATGGGTATCCCTAATGATTTATCAAATTATTCATACTCATACCAAATAATAATAAAATGATTTATTGAATAATTGAATATTTTTTAAACATATCAATACAATTTCATTATAATTATATAATTTTATTTCCATATTATAAGAAAATAAAATACATTCTAGCCATGGAAATCATGTAATAATCGCACCATAAACAATGGAAGGAACAAATGACTAATAATTAAGGGTCTAAATGATGTTATAAAATGATCTTATCTGGTGTTATAAACATAAATAATTTTATATATATTAATACCACTATTTTAACCATTATACGGCCAGATTAATCCCATTTTATTTAATAATATCCTGAGGTATTTGAGTTTTTAACAAAATTCAATTCTTTGGGTTATCCTCAGCTTCATTAATTATGTAGTATTAAAAAGCAGTGTTTGATGAATTTTTTTTAATATATTAAATTTTGTGTATTTATAGTCTATATACATATTACATACACTCTATTAAGCCTCATTTCAATTATATGATATCTCTTAAGGGGATTTTCTTTTAAATCCTCTTATAAAATTCTAATTTTAAAAAATCATAAGTAATGTTTTTATGAAATTATTCATGTTTTATATTTATGTTCTAGTTATTGGGGACTGTTTATGACAAAGGGTAAGGTATATATTTCCCTCCAATGCATTGGATATGTGTATGTTGGATGATTGATGTATGGTTACTCCATGGGTAACTGTGATGGCTACATCATAAGGTAGTTGTGAGGGTTACACTGTGAGGTGTCCATCAAGGTTACAAATCATAAGGTAGCCATAAGGGATACAATATAAGTAGGAGAGACCAAATGATAAATTTATGGTTCTATTTATGTTCTTTATGTATTTAGTAAATATTGCAGAAATCAACAGTTTCACAATGTAAATATATATTTGTCACCAGTATGGATTTTCAAAATGATTTCATACATTGCTAATAATTCATGGAATAATATTTAAATTAATTATATATACCCCATACTAAAAATTTTGTTATCAAATAATATTTTTAAATGATTTTCACAGGTTATAAGGATGCATACAACAAAAAAGGATTCCATGTAATGTGATATGAATATTTGACAAAGAAAACGTTTTTATTTTGGAAGAAATGGGCAATATTTTTGTGGTATTGTCTTTATAAAAATATGGAATACTATATATGTGTTATATCCCAATTCTCAAAAACCATATTCATGAAAAAATATTAACTGTTTAAGTAAGTGTTTTCTTTACTAAAATTGATGTTTATGTAATGTAATATGGTGGGGTCCTTATATATTGAATTGATGGAAAAAGAAACACATATTTCAAGGAGATAGTCGTATTTATATAAATAGTTGATATTTCTAGTATCCAATAGATTTATAGGACATAGAAAATTTTCTCTCATCAATATGATAACATATTAGTATACTAATGATATATATTTGATTATATTATGATGGTTAGAATATGACTAAAAGGAGATGGATGAGATAGATAGTGATGATATGGTTAGAAAGAAAATAATACACATATTCGGGACGTGAACAATTCATCGAATGAATTCCTATAAATTACAGGTTTGTGGATTTTAAATGGTCATAGATGACAAATAACATGATATAAGAGTATTTGGTAAAGAAATATGATTTATTATTAAGTGGTATTTTTTTTTGAATTGAAGGGGTCTTGAAGGGATTCTTTTATAAGTTAAAATAGTGAATTTTTTGTAATTATTGATGACATTATATTTAAGATTTTTAACTTTCCTTAAAAATTAGATCTAATGTGAACCAAAATGGAGAAGTTAAAAATATTTATGGATAAATCAATCATCCACTCATTGAGTGATATATTCTAATGTTATTTTGGGATTTATTATAAAACTTTTACTATTTACCACTTTTTTCTCTTACTCTGGTGACTAAATGTTAATATCAACATCATAATTTTATAACTGAATATAAAAATGTACATTTAATTTTTATAACATTTTGATTTTAAATATATATTTGAATTTTTTAAATTAAATTATTATTGACATAAATAATTTTTTACTATCATAGTATATTTAAAGAATAAAATCAGTATTTATGAATGTAATATTTATATGAATTAAAAAGAATTTACCCCAAATCCTATTTATAATTAATTACCAATTAAATTATTAGTTTATACATAAAAATAAGGGTTTTTTGAAATTCATTGAATGTTTTAACCTAATGGACCCATTTCAATACATATTTAAATGACAGAAAAAAACATGCTTTAATTAAATCATATTATCACATCGGATTTAAATGTCAACAAATGATTCATAAATTTAAAATAATTGAAATAAATGATTTATTTTACTGCTTAAATATTTGAGTATTCTATCCCATAGGATTCTAAAAATTTATTTCATTCTTATATCACAATAGTTTCATTAATGTTTTGATATTGGTAAAAACTATATTTTTTTACTATTCAACTAAAAAACCATTTTAGTTAACTCCATAATACTCACCTTAATATAATTCAATTATGATCAAAAAAAATAATTTAATAAAATTAATAATTTATAAATTAAGAAAAATTAAAAAATAGGAAAAATAATTAAGAAAAAATTTCTTTTGGAATGTTATTTATTAATCCATATTATTTATTTATAATATTTCATATAAATTATATTTTAAATGAGTATTAATATTTTTGTCTATTCATTGAAATATTTTTTTACAATTATCATTAAAAATAAAAAAAATGTGATGAAATTTAAAATTATTTCATTGGAATTATTTTTTCTAAAATTATCTCTATTTATTCATACCCCAAAAATTATATATCCATTATCCAAAGACTTTTAATCAATAAATATGTACACAATCACCTTAGAACATTCATTAATAATAATAATAAAATTAAAGGCATTAAAATTTATATGATTCATTATAAATCATATTATTAACTTCATATTTACTAATAGTTTTACATTAATCATATTATTGTGAATGATACCTGAAATTTTATTTTAATATTGTATTAATTTTTGAAAATTAATATTTTAATTTTTCAATTCATTTAACTATTGTTTTAAGTGTATAATATGTAGTTAAATTGATACTAAATTATAAAAAAAATATTCTGAAATCATTTGGTGTTACATGATTTGTAGAATGTAAGAAAATTTTTAAGTGTGTATAAAAATTTACATTGATGAAAATATCATGATTTTTGATTCTATGCTATTAGAATATTGATGTTTCATAAAGGTCATTGAGATAAAAAAAATTCATTCAGGAGTTTTTTAGACACAAATGTTGTCGATAATATAATAAATCCGCAAAGTATACAATCATAAATTATGACTCATAATGGATATAGAGTTAGTTAATTGATGCAGTATAAAAGAGTTCATTGAAATTTACAATTCTTCTGAAATATTCAAGAACAAAATTCCATGGAGGATTCGTTTTGTATCTAATATATTATGGATTATAAAATTAAGGGAACCATGATGCCAAATATATGTTTCATATTATAGTAATACTAAAGAATGGGAGTCTGATTTTTTCTTTGATTCGATGTTTCTACACCTCAATGATATAAATTTCACCAATACCATTATTGATGATAAATAAGATACAAAAAAACATACTTATTAGCCAACAATTTGTGATGTTACATTCTTTTTTTTCTCTATTTTTATAAAAGGCAGGGGCCGGGAAACAATGCGGGTGATGGCTGATCCCACGAGTGGTTACGTGGTCAGGTATGCAGTGGCCCGAAAATCCCCTACCTTCCCCAGGCCCACCCAAGGGGTGAAGCCCAGTTCCCCAATGGGGGCTGGCACCGTGTAAACGCTTGGGTAACCGGCATGCAATCATGCACCACGTGTGGTGAACATGCTTTTTAATAAGCACCTATTAAAATTTAATAATATTTATTTGAAGGAAGATAAATCATTTTATTTAATTAAAAGAATTAGTTTTGGAGCTTATCATTAGTTTAAAATTTTAAATTAAAATTAATATTTTTGGATGTATAGTTAAAAATTCTTTTTAGAAAGAGGAATAAAAAATATAAAATTGAGAAAAAGTGGGAAATTAAATATTAGGAAGAACCGAGTATCAGAAATAATAGACAATTGGATATCTTTAATAATAAATAGTGGTGTGTTAGATATTGATACATTGACTATATGATTGGAAGAACTTAGTGTTATTAATATCATTAAAGAACTAGGATTGAAAAATAATTTATTATAGATAATGAATTGTAGTTTTCCATTTATTATATAAATTGACATGTTATAAGATCATAGTATATATTTATTAAAACATTATAACCCTCTTGAAGTTATTAAATTGAATAAAAGACAATGTTATCGAAATTGGATGAAAAGTCACATCTTCTTAAAACATCTATTGACATACAAGTGATGTAGCGGACCATAGGTGCATGGGAATACTATTGTGTTGGTCGAGAATATTTTTGATTGGCTTGAGATTTTCCTATGTTGGAGGATGAAGAGAGAATCATACATGACCAGGAGACAAGAAAAATGTTATTGGGATATATTTTTTCAGGATATCAGGCTAGAAATACATTGTAAGATATACATTGAGATAAGTATTTTTTAACACTTATTTTTAGAGACAATAAAGGATTATCGTGCTTGATATTTAACTAACCTCTAGTAAGGGGATACATTTATCATGGACAATGTGAACGAATTCATTGGTCTACCATGATTTTCACTAGCCATGGTGGGTGTCGATATCTCGTGGGTACAAAATTTGTGAAAGTAATGTGGAATTCCGAAAAGTTACATGTTAATATATTGTTGAGTGGTCATTCTATGGTAGTAGGAAAATGGTCTTCATAGATTATATGCATGGTGGTCTTGAAAGGGACTCAGGGATATTTTTGAGGAGAGGATCATCAGTGTTGTGATTTCGGTGTAGGAAAATAGAAAATGTCCATACATAGTGTTAGTACCCTCTAAATTCCTGACATACGGGTGGTCAGATGGGATATCAAGATAGGTTTGTTAGAATTTTCTCAAATTGATGGGAGCCATTAATTAGGGTAGAGGAAATAATATGAGGATAGACCTTGAATGGATCATCGATAGGGTTTCTAATATTAATATACAGTAGATGATTTGGAAATGTTAGTGTGACCAATCTTTTAAATTGTAGGTTGGAATATAGTGATGATCCATATGTTTTCCAAGTCTCATGTATTTGGGATTTAAACCTAGTACACACCATTGATCTACTATGATCAAGGATGGTTAGTGGAAACTGATAGTTTAATGTACACTACCTCCATGGTAGTGTTTCTTACTATTATTAATTTGGATTCATAGTGCAAGATGTTCATGAGTAATGATTTTGGACTAACTAGGTTTTTTTATTAGGTTAGAATAATCCATGAAACATTATTTATAAATATTAGGTGCATATAAACATTGATTTGTATTGTAATTTATGTGATGTGATTGTATATTTAGTGTATTTAGGGATCTAGGAATCAATGTGTTGAGAGATTTATATGAGGTTATTTTTCATCAGGAATATTACGGGAATTTATATATATATATATTATGTGGTATTACATGTGTGGATATATTGAGATGAATGATCTGTTGGAACTAGATAAGATATCAATAATTATGAGTTGTATTTATATTATAGGTACTTCTGATAATATGTTAGGATACAACACATAATTCGTATTAGATATGACAAGAGCCTACATTCTGAACCAGATGGGGAATAAGAGTGTCGATATATAATGAGATAAAATTTCGATTCAGTTTATGGTTGGGGGACTATAATATTTTTGTATTTGACTCCTAAGGTTTCTGGTTAGGTAACTCTGATAGTCTGGAGTTCCATGATAGATATTGACATGTGAAGTATTAACTAGGGTAGGCGAGTGTGATATTGAGTAAAAAGTATTGTTTTGAACCACATCTAGTTATTGAGTCATAGATAAGTGATTATCTAAGTTAAGGTGGGTAGACTGTAACATGTCATGCTTTTGGGTAGTTTGAAAATCTACAAGCATTTTGAATTTTTTAAATTAATCTTCTAACCAACTATTTTTAGTTTATTTAGAACAAATATTTTAAGATCTTTAATTACCCTAATTCCATAATTTTATAAGGGATTTTAGTATTGGAAATTGTATCACATTGATGGATAATTTTTGGGTTCTTTGTAACCAAAAAAATCTATTTCATGAATGAAAATATAGGGGAACATATTTTGGAGACACCATCTATCCCCTCAAGGGTAACTGTGCAGCCCAATATAGGCACTAGTTATGGTTTGAAGAACCTGGAAGGTGGAAGATCACTATAAAAAACCATATAATTTTTTAGGTATGTTTTTCATGGTATACACATGATTTGGTAAACCATGTTTCTTTTCCGTGAGTTTTTGGTACTTATGGAGTAATCATAGTATAGTTTAAGCACGATTATCCAACCTATGTAGGAAAAAATGTGGTTAAATTTTTTAGTGAAATTACAAAATATTCCCTGAATAATAAATTTTTTCTTCATTTTCCTCCCATTTATTCTACACATAGTATGGGGATCACCCTTCTCCTCCTCCCATAGGCTTTAAGAAAACATTCACATTTGGGATTTGTTTCATGATTTGTTGCTTCGTACATATTCATCTCTACAAGACCCACTTTCATGTAGCATATCTTCATTGAGTATTTTTCAACATGGAAAAGCTGCATACATGAAATACCATTTTACCTACATTACGGAGTTAATTAGATAACTCTATTTTCTATTAATTTTTCTCTTGTTAGATATAAATATTAAATAAGAAAGTTACTACTAGTACGAAGACAGTGGTTTGTATATTTTCAATAATTTTACTAGTGTGTCGAATTTGTTTTCAAGTACACCCATTATTGTCTTTTGGTAAGTAAAAAATTAATTTAATGAAAATTTTTATAATTTTTATAAATCATCAGATGAGTTACATATGTTAATTCTCTTTCTAAATTACAATATTTGACTTGGGTAAGGGGATCAGAACATCATGGGACATTTAGACCAGGCATGTTTATTTCCTAGGTATCAATGTAAGGTGGTGGAAATGTCATGTGGATTGAGGTGATGTTGATTACTTCTATAGAAGGAACATTGTACATCAAGATGAGAATGGATGGAATATTTTTAGGTAGGGTTGAAAACTAGAATTAGGAGACAGTGTCATTGTTCTAGGAAAATGAGTTATTCTGTGTTGGGGGAATGTCCTAGGTTAATGGATAAGGTGTTATCCAATAGTTTTTTCCAAAATTTATGTAGGTATATGAGGATATTAATGATATGGATATGGATTTATTATATTAGTGCTCATGATTTTCATTTGAAGCATTTTTGCAGTCATATGAACACATATATGACACCGTCCATGGTTCAGAATACCATTTGGTTTTAAGACACTTGTATGAATAGACATAAGGTGTCAGTTGGAATGAGGTGCTAGGTGAAATTATTATAGGTGGAACCCATGGATTAACGATATATGATACTCATTAGGGGATTACTTAGGCATTATGTCATGGATTCCCACCACCATAATTTTATATATACAAAAAATTGATATATTTTATATATATATATATGGGGGGATGTATTCAATGATTCAATCAATGTCTAAATTATTTAATCAATTACCTATGGCTGCTGAGCATATGTAATGTATGTAATTTATGAAAATTACATGAATTTCCATAATTTTATATTCAACTAAAAGCAGTATAATTATAAATATAATATATACACATAATGGTGGTGGCCTACATGGATTATTCTCACACACTACATTGGACCATGGAGAAGTCTGCAAAACATATGTCTCTAAGATTTGTTATTTGATTAGGCTTTGGAGCTGGACTATAGTGAACAAGTTGTATTACTGAGCATGGGATGGATTGAAGTGGAATATTGTTGTTCCACTTCAATAGATGTATTTTATTATTAAATTATCATGCATTCTATATGTATCTACATATAGTAATCTATGGGAGACCCTTCATGTCCATTGTTATATATGACCTATTTGGAATGAAATGCCTACAATTTTTTTTCTTTGGAATAATTTAGTATACTTCTTTTTAAGGTTCCATAGATTAAATTATATTGTATCTATTGAGATATATTCTTTTTCCAATATATATATAAATATAGAAAAATATTAGTATTACCCTATTAGGGTATAATATTTCCACATTCACCTCTCATCCCCTCACTTCAAGATTAAATCCATACGTATATAAGGAGGAATGCCTAAGGCTTACCTTCCATCAATCCCAGATAAAAATTTGGGTAAAAAACATAGTATGGGTGCTATATTGGTGATTAATGAGTGACTAATAGAAATTAAGATTAATAATTCAAGATATCCACAATATTTTACAAAAATAATTGAACATTTTATGACATGATTTTATTACATTCCAATGTATTACGGATTATAATAGTATAGTTATCTATTATTTCACACCTTTATTATTGTTGATTGTAATTTCGATTATAATTATATATATATATATATATTTGTTCATGAAAACCAATTGATTTTTCCAATGGGTCTCTAGTAATTTATTTAAAAACATTATTTTTTAAATTAGAATCATTGGTTTTCATTGTGAAAATTGATTTGTAGATCGATAGTGGTACCCAAATATGAATTTCCTTATACACTGAATATGTCATTGGACATTTTTAAACAATTTTATATCCAATAAAATGAATTGAAATGGATTTAATTTTATATTAAATAGATTTTTCATGATAATCCATCTTCAATGGTATCATTCTGGTGGTGTCGAAGTGTTACATGACGATATCCAATAATAGATTTTTGGGATCTGATTATTTTTTAAAATTTTTATAAATGTTAATATATTGGGATATTTAGAAAATTTATTTGTGTCTTGAATGTTCATTTAATAACGGGAAATTTTCTTTCTTACATTAGATTCATTTATTTACTTTTTATGATTTATTTAATCATTTTTACATCTTAATCTCTATTTTGAATGGTTTATATTTAAGAAAAAGTTTATTTGATGGTGTGGAGGTCCAATATAAGAATGGGAGAATCTAGAATATGGATTGTAATTCTTTTAATTTTTACGTTATTATAAGGGATAAATTGTTTCTTTGTGTTATCATTGACACATTGACAACTTTTACCATCCTCAGTTGATTGGGAATGTGTCTCCAATATTATGGTGGGTCAATCTGTTTGTATTGGCATGATTAAATGGGTTTTATCACTACATATTAATTAATTGATTTTATCAAAATCATTGAATGGATTAAAAATGAATTAGGGATCCAGTATGAAAATTACATTTAATAGAATATATTGTATAATAGTCACACAACCTTTATACTCATTTCATCATTATTTATAGATGTTGACTGAGAATGAATCCTTAAACTACCCCAACATGGTGTAACCATGTCAGAATAACCATTTTGAAATTATAAATTTATTTTTCCTAATATTATTTATCTTCATATGGATTGTATAAATATTAAAAAATCAAACTCATAACCTAAATTAACAACGAAAAATATTTACACATGTAAAAAAATAATAATCTAAATTTCAATAGGATGTAATTCAATTTTACATGTGTAAAAATAATAACAAGTAACTATATCAAGTATAAAATAACACATTAAGGTATTAATTATATATATTATTAGCTACATAAATAAAGAATAATAAATTTAAAAATTATCAACATTATTTACTATAAATATATTTTAAATATCCCATTTAGATCAATATTTTCATTTAATACATGTGTTTAGTTAATCTATATAGTTTGTCTTATATTCATTTCTCTCACTTGTTATACCAATCCCGGGAAACACAGAAATTTTAATGATCGCCATAAGTACCCATTTAATCAAATCTTACTTCAATTAAGAAATTTCATCCATCCAAATCGTACAGACAAAACAAACATCATTTCCAATTCATTATAATGAAAACATAATTTTAAATATATATTGTAATCATTAATATCATTAAATTTAAAAATCAATAAAAAAAACCAATATAAAAGGGACACTGAGTAGGGATTTTCATATATAAATCTATTAAAATAATATTTTCCAGAGCATCACATCCAAAAAATCCAATTATAAACACTAAAAAATAATTGTTATTTGGTAAAAAATATATGGGGATTAATATTGGAATAGAATTATAGAACCCAATCTACATTTTTTAAAACCTAGTTGATGAAAAATAATATCATTTTGAAATCAGTCACAAACTATCCATTATAGACCCTCCAGGTAGGTAATGAATCTAGGTTTGACGTTTATGTCTCAAAAATAATAATATAACTATTACTAGCTATAAATAAGGGTAAAAAATAAAAAAAATTGAGGCATACAAATATAAAAGAACTAAAGATAAACAAACCCTAATAATAAAATTTGGTGATAATAATTTATTACATATACATGAAATTTTACATACATGTACATGTAAAAAATTGCAACTAAAGAAACTACATTAACATCCTCTTTGAACTCCACTCGAGAAAAATAACATTAAATTTTCTTTGAGATTCCCAAAAAATGTATCTATATAGGTGATTAAAAAGGTGTTCTGTATAGGTTCATAACCCTAAAAACATTATTATCCAGATTCAATAAATATACATGAATGTATGAACATGAAATAAAAAAGTAAAAATTAAGACAAATGAATTTTTAAATATGGAAATTATATTCATTAAAATATAGGCATAAGAGAAAACAAATTAAAATACTACTAAACTCTACAGCATCCTCTACTCAAAAAATAAATAAATAATATTTAATATATCATAATGAATCAATATTATAATTAATGAAATTTAATAATATATTTAATAAATATAACATCAATTTATATGAAATCCATTGAATAATAAATAAAAAGGAGAAAATGTCCTAAATTGTTCTAAAAAATCTTACCTATAAATTTATAAGTCATTCTAAATCCAATATTTGTTGAATTCCATGGTAAGATAACCCCTAAATAACTCAAAAGTAATATGAGAATGATAATCACCATCTATCCATGAAACCACCATCTATTTACTTCATAATTTATCAAATATATCTCTAAATCATATAACACATCACCCAAACCACAACTACATTACCTCATGGTAGAGTATGCAATAATGATGGAAATCAACCATAGGAATCTCTCCTTCAATTTATACGCAAAATGTGAAACCACATTGTAACAATAAAAAACATAATCAATCGTTTTACAATGAAACCCCCTATTCAATAACTTCTTCTTGCATAATTAACTACCATTACTTTGATATTATAACATTCCATTCCCAATGATAACAATGATAGTTAATTTAAAAACCATAAATAATTGTTTTATAATAATATAATTGAATGAAGACATAATAAATCCACGACTACTCATTACATGAGTCTCTTTTAAAAAACACCATGTAACTAAACCAAAACGATTAATTTTATTTCCTTTTACTCCCACAAAAAATCCTAATCATGATTAACACCAATAATAGTAGACACACTCCTATATTAATGAACATACTCAGATAAAACTAATAAAACTACCATCGACTCACTGAACACAAAAGTCACTCTAACAAATCATAATCATCAATGTTTTAGAAAAAAAAACACATGGATACAACCAACTATACTCCGACAAATGTACTACTCTATAAAAGGTCCTTAATAACACAAAGAACATGAAAAAGAAAAAAAATTCCAACCCTCACTATTAAAATCCATATATCCATACATCGAGACCTATCTATATCTTCCCATAACCCTGTGTATTACCTTCCTTCTATTATTTTCCTATGGCCATTTAGAAAAAAATGTCACTAAATAAACCACAATAGGAATTCAAAAAAAAAAAAACCAATATTTATATTCTTTTTTATGTCTATTTTTTCTAAACAACTCAACCAAAAATTATAATGAATCCCAAGGGAATCATCGACATGGAAATAAGAACCAAATTAGAGAAGACCCCACTATTAAAATCTAAATCATAAAATATGGGCACATACGAATAAAATGATATTGATTTCACCACTTCCTAACAAAAACTTATAAGATTTACACTATCGAATTTGTCACAATGAATCTAATATGTGAATTTGACTCATAAAAAAATAAAACTAAGACCACAACATAGTCCAAGAAAGAAGCTATGATCATATTAATAATATAACAAGAAATCATCAAACAACAACAACAACAACAAAACCTCAACAAACCATTCTTACTATAAATTTAATCTTCCATAAAAATATTATATTGAAAACTATAGATTTTTACATACATTAACATTATAAATTATTTTAAATTTTTATAGAATATACTCACATATTTTTATCATGTATTTTGTCCTCAAATATTTTCTCTATTTATAAATATAATATAGAATATAAAAACAATTAAATTATAGAAACCTAATATTTAGGTATCAAATAATATATAACACCTAAATACCACAAAAACACAAAACTATCATGATTCAAATATTTCTTATTTAATAGTGATCTAGTTTAATTATATATATTAGATATCATTTTATCATGAATTGGACTCCAAATAATTCTAAATATATGAGTTCTAAAAAATTACAGAAAAATATGACAATAAGGTCGTCTTTAACTAGAATAACACTACATTCAATATGAATGATGAGATGAGGAAACCTCCATCACCATTGAAGCTAGAAAAATTAAGGAAATATAAAATAAATATATAAATCGATATATGGGGTATAATTTTTATCTTGAATTTGTGAATAATAATCCAATAAAAGGAATCATTTTTGTTGATAAAAGTATATTTTACAATACACATAATTCAAATAAAGATTCAATTATTAATGAACTATCTGATGAACCACTAATGTTCATACAACTAATCACTCTCTAAAAAAAATTATGTACCTTTTAATATCATCTAACCATTATTATATTGAATAAGATCCATCAATTTCTAAACAGCTATATCTTATATCATTATAAAAGATAAAAATTTTAAAGGACCAATGTATTTAAAAGATGATTAATATGAATGAATAAAAAATTCAATATAAAATTGTTAATACATTAATTTAATTATTCATATCATTCACCTTTAATGTAAAATAATAACATAAATGGTAATCTAATTTCTTATGATATAGGGGATTAATGGTAAAAATGAAATGACTGACGAATTCAGATTAATTTAAAATATAAACCAAATGGAAGAAAATTTCATCAAAAATATCAATTTAGGAAAGGGCCATTAAATTCAAGGTAAATCCTTCCAAATTTTTCTTCTCATCATAGATAACTATACATCAAGTTATCAGGGTCGGTTGATAAATAAAATGGGCTTAACACCACATACTGATGATTTAGACCCTTAGAAAAAGTACTATACATGGTTTTTCTACTATGGCATTAGGTAAAAAAAAGAAAAAATAGTAATTCCCTTGATGAAGTTTTCTCATTTTCTAAATGAATCTTTATATTCTATATGGAGAAATGAATTTACAAATACTCATTTCAGCATCCAAGTACACAAAAATCAACCTTACATCTCCAAAATCTATTATAACATTGCTAAAATAGTAATATATAGAAAATGGAATGTAAATGAATGATAAATATCAATCCCATATATTAGATATCATTGAAATGAATTTCATCCATACGAATCCACAATAAATATGGGTATGGAAGGTACAAAACATATACACTACGGGGATATACCTATCAAAAAATATAGGTACACTAAAAATAATCTCATGGAATGATTGGGTTATAGATTTTACATTAAACTAATATCACATATAAGAAAATATTAAAAACATATGAAAGAAACTTCAATTTAAACTATCAACACTAATGGAAACTCAATAAATTATGTTCATCAGCTACTTTAACACTCTATTGATATCTCACTTTCTAATACATTCTCCATGGATCTATGTTTCAAAATGATAAGCCTTTGAAACTATACATCAATGATATATACCACTATATTTATAATTTTCAAAAAAAAATAAAAACATTTAATAATTTTTAAAACTACATATATTTTTTCATGAAATATATAAAATTATTATAACTATGTTGTTTAAAATAATAAATTTAATATATTAGTGGATATAATATATTTTATGTTACATCCAATGATGCATTATAAAAAATATTAACCCACCATTACATGATTCTACCAAACACAAAATAACTTCTTAAAATACAATAATTTGGGGGATGAACATATAAAAAATTATACTAATGATGACTGACAACATTACAACTGAACGAAATAAACTAGCTCCTCACAGAACACCTATAACTATTCAAAAATAATAATCTAATGTCCTTTCTCACACCCTAAAACGTGTTATCATTATCAATTTTGTTAAACCATTAGGCCCACATATCAAAAAATTAATCTTATAATTAATGATAACAGAGTGAGATATTCTTTGAAACCTCCCATCATAAGTAAAAATTACTCTAGGATATTTATTTAACCATTTACCACAATATATGTGATTCCATAAAAAATGAAATGGATTTCGGGATCTCTATTCTTTTAGTAAACTAATGTTTTTGTTTTATCCTCAATAGCTATAAAATTTTGAAAATGACTCATCTAATCGTCATATTAATCATAAAATCTAATTATGTTTTCTCCACCATACTATATTTACTTCATTTTCATTATACACCCATCAATTTATGTCTGATTAATAAACATTGAATTATATATTTCCTGAAACTCATTAAAATCCATTACTTATGAGTTTCCATACTTCATCATACAACATAATTCAACCAAATTAAAAAAATCCCAACAAAAATGGATCTCCAAAATTATTTGTGGTGTTTAATAAATAAATTTTAACAAAAGTAACCCCTATCCCTTTCTTATCCTTATATATTATTTCACAGTTGAAGACCCTGATTAATTTTTTCCATATCCACTTCAATAAACAAAAATTATATTATCCCATAATCTTATTTCCATGACTAACTTGTCAATAATAAATTAACAAAATATATTTGATTCTATTTGAAAATAATTAACATTATTTGAATTATATATCTAACAAATCATAACAAAAACCCTTTTAATATAAGAACAATTCAAAATAGTTCAACTCCTCAAAAAATATTACCATAATTCTCAACCAACACGTCATCCAATATATCTATCCACTATACGATAGAGTCATAAATTCCTTAATATCAAATCCATTGTAATTTCCCAACCCCAAAATCCGAGAGTCAGTGCATTATTACGTATCATTGGCACGACCACAAAAGTTCAATTCTCAAAATGTCGATTATTTTAGTAGCCTTGTGTGTACTAGATACATTCATAATGTTTACATTACATTATAAAATGGAAAACTACAACAACATTGTTTCCATGGACCACACTCATATCTCCTCTGACTATCCCTGGAGGTCAGTCATAAAATACTTCTTCGCATCCTGGAAAAAATAAAACATAGAAAGGGGTCAGCTCAGATGTTCGGTAAGGAAAACAATATAGTGGAAACGTTCATAAATAAGAATTAATATTTAATTCAATATATAAGACTAAATCAAATGCCTTTTTAAAATTGAACTTCATAATAATCTGGATAAGATAAAATCATTTAATTCCATTTACTTATTCACATGGATATTCTGTTAGTCGAATAATCACATGCAATATCAATAGCCACTTTCATAACGATTGAATGAATAATGCTAGAATCTCATAACCAGAAAGTCAAGGCGTTCTTCTTGGACTCAAATAAGATTTTTTCAAGGCCTTTTTCAAAAACACTAGTTTGTCTCATGAGACCTACCAATACATCGAGGAGCTATAGCGGGCTCCACCCATCACTTACTATGTCCAAAGCATTCCTCATATGAAAAGATTTAATCATAACATAAACATTTGTATTAAAAATAGAATATGAAATTACAATACTATATCAATAAACCATGAATGGTTTAAAAATAACACATCCACAGTCAAACATATTCCAAAACATTCAATACAATATAGAATTTTGGTATCATAAAAAATCAACAAAAAATAATCTTAAAATCCATCAATGGTTGTTGATATAGATGAAATAAAGACCCTTTTAAGAGAAATATCTCTTTCTATTTTGATATCATTTAAGGAAAAATTAATTTTAAACTATTTTTATAGGATTATATGGGAATTTTTGACGATGTTATAATGTCGGAAAATAGTCGCACCCACCTTATATGTTAAAAATACATTCTTACCTCAAATATGTTGAAAAGGTCAAAAAGTACCTTCTTTGGAAAAAGACAGAAATATTCCTTTCAAAAAATATAAGGTCAAATTAGTGTAGAAATTAAATTAACCCATTGTCTAGTAAATAATAAAAATCTTTTAGAACATATTTTTAATAATCATGGATGTGGATGATAAAGAGGTCCTAGTAGATAATTAGGTATAAACAACCTTTATTAATGAAGAGATTGTGATATTAACCCTTATATTGTACATTTACTTGTTCAATGGTATTATAAACTCATGTATAATGGTGAAATAATTTTTATTAAATTATACAAAATCATATACATTATTATGATATCATATATGATCTTATAATATTTCTTTTTTAATAATATATTAGTATTACTGTCGTTTCAGATGTTAACTTATTCATTTTCATTTATATGATTTGTTATGCAAGTAATGTTTGTTATCAATATGATGCATCTTATTCATATTCAGAATGATATTAAGTCTTTAAAAATTATTATTAATCCTCAAATGAAAATTAGTCTTGAATGGATACGATGGGGAATGGATCTCATCGCGTTCGTGAAGACGGTAATCCATACGTACGCACAAATTACAATATAATTATTTTGATATAAAAATAGAATATAATTGGTTGTTATATCACATATAAAGAATCAATATAATGTTATATTTATTATTTACATCAATTACACATCATTATTATACCTATCCAAATAATAATGTAGTGAATAACACTTACACCACGACGTGGAGACTGTAAGTCGTGCGTACACATGTATGGTGACATGTCATTAAAATGATGGATATATTAATGAATATGGTAGTACCATATTTATAATTACATCCCAATAAATATAGTATATTGGAGTTATTATTTTAGAATGGAAACGACAATGAAAGAGGATGTGGAAGAAGAAAGGAACTTGAAAGAGGTAATGGAATATTAACTCTTATTTGGGTTCTTCCTTTTGATTTGATCAAAAGGGCTCTATAGGTTGGATTTATTACTAAATTAAGGACTCTTGGATGAAGGGAAGAGATTTTAGAGGGTATTTGGTCAGGGTTTGGCCGATCCAAATGGATTTGAATGTATGAATTAGAGAGAAAGGGGAGTGCCATTTTATAAGAGGTGTTAGGGGAACCTTAGGAAATGCTAGAAATATTTATTTATAATAAAATCATTTTTCGTTTCTAAGTGATCCAAAATAAAATATTTAATATATATTGAGATTTAGGGTTTAATAACACTCAACCAATAGATTTTATACTATTTTGGGTAACTATATTTGCTTTATCTTTTTAGAATTAACTCTTAGTTAAATAATTTCACATTTACCATGTCTATTTGTATTTTTATATTATATGGTCAATAAACGTAGTATATACATCCAAGAGAACCATAAGTGGTTTTTTAATGAAACAAATTTCATTATATAAGTCTTTTGTCCATTAATTATATTTTTAGGAATATAATATCAATTAATAATATAATAAATTTTTAAAAACTCTTTTATCTCAATTTTGACTCTATTTGATATTTTGTTTTTTCTAAATTCATTAAAAAATTATTATTTCTAAAAAAATGCATCTAAACAATACCAATTTTACATATTGGACTAGAAAATTAGTGTAATTCATAAAAAGCCTCAAATTAAATTTATTTGGATATTGATAATAACAATTATTTTAATCATTCATTAATATGGTAATTACTACATCATCATTGTGTCAAAAATAAATATAATATTTTTATGTCTATAAAATATAAATAAAATACCATTATGTAGGAAATATATTTATATTTCTAATTAATATTTGTAGTTTAATTTATCTTTTGTGTAGCCCTATATTAAAAATGGTTTAATTATTAAACATTGCATTTAACATTTTTAACTCTTCTTTGAATTAAATAATAATAACTATCATAATCTAATCCACTTGGACTTAAAGGACCATATTTTAATACAATGATAGTTTTTGGTCGAATTAAACTTATCCAATAGAATTATGACAGGTGTTACGGGAATAATAATATCATTTTAACCCTTAATTACCCTAATTACTTTTAACCGCGGTAAATAAAAGTAAAAAGTTACTATTCACAAAAAATCATTTCTATCTTATGGAACCAATTTTTACTTACTAATATCAATGAAAAATCTCAGATTTTTTAAATTCAACTCACAAAAATTATAAAATTTTGTTTTCTGTAAATTTGCAAATTCTCCTAGGAGGTGGGTAAAAGACGGTAAAATGTAAAATAATATTTTTATATATCTAAAATTATTATAAACTAACCTCAATAAATTAAATTCAAATTATATAGTTATTGTGTATCTATTTTTACCTAAAATAAATTTAAATAAAATAAATAAAAATTCTGTTTTAAACTATAACTCAGTGTTTTTCAATATTCATCATACAATTTATGTTTTCAGAAAATTACCGAAAATTCACCCTAAGCTAATGTCGATATTACGAATCCAAAAATGAAGTCCACTTTGAAAGATAATATTTATTAAATTTCAAAAAGTTAGTATTATTATTCATAACTTCTTGTTTGATTTTTTGTGGTGTGTTAGAACTCTATGTTGCATACAACACAAACTATTATATTATTCAAAGAGAAGCGTACCATGGAAGCTTGGGGTGATACATTCTCCCCTACTACAAATAATTTCATAGATAAAATTTCAAGAGTATTACTATGTAAAAATTTTTGATTGGTTCTTCATCATATGTTCCTCAGGTTACCACATTGTCTCTTTAATCTTATGGTTTCTCTATAGAACTTTTACAATGTGAGTCTCCCAGTTTCTCGGCACTTGTTCTCTTGTATCAAGAATCCTAACAGCCTCATCAAAATAAGGCATATTGGGTTCCTGTTATAATTCCTCATAGGTGAGTACATGCTTTGGTTCAAGCTTGGATTTTCTCAACATTGACAAGTGTAACACATTGTGAACTTTAGAGACACATGGAAGCATTTCCAAACAGTAAGCTACAACCCCAATTCATTCTAGAATTTCGAAAGGTCCGATGTACCTGGGACTTAATTTTCACTTATTAGTGAAACGTATAACACCCTTCCAAAGATATACCTTCATGAAAACATAATCTCCTACCTAATATTCCAAATTATTCCTTCCTTTATCAAAAGATCTCTTCTACCTACATTGATCATCATTGATGTGGTTTTGGATTTCCTTCACATTTCCCATCATTTTCTCCACCTGTTCTGGGCCTATGAGTTTTCTTTCACCAACAACACCCCAAAAGGTTAGTGTGTGACATCTTTTTTCATATAAAACATTATATAGTAAAATTTGAATACATGAATTGAAGCTATTATTATAGAAAAATTATACCAGAGGTAAATATTTATCCCACATACCATTAATGTCAAGTGAGAATGATCTCAAAATGTATTCTAAGGTTTGAATATTCCTTTTTGATTGTCCATCAGTTTGGTGGAGTATGCAGTGCTGAAACGAAGTTAAGTATCTAGGGCTTTCTGAATACTTTTCTAGAATAATTATGTAAAGTGTTGATCACGATCAGAAACAATCGATAGTGGTACTCCATGATGTGTTAAAACTTCATTAATATATAGTCATACTAAACGTTCAAGTGGTAAATCTTCTTTATAGAAAGAAAATGTGCTAACATGGTAACATGATAAATTATGACCCATATTTCATTATCCCTTCTAGGAGTCTTTGGTAGTCCCAGGACAATTACCATCATAATATTATCCCATTTCCACTCAGGTATGGGATGAGGATTCATAACTCTTCCAGGTTGTTGCCTTCCATCTTTCACGTATTGAAAAACCATACATATTGACACAAAATCAGCAATCTCCCTCTTCATGTTTTCCATCAAAAAATGTTCCTTCAAATCTCTATACATTATGGTCCTTCTACTATGTATAGAGAAATTTGAGATATGAGCATCATCTGAAAATTCGCTTTTTAGATCAGGTTTATCAGGAACACAACGTCTACTAAAAAATTTCAAAATTCCATATTTATATACGAAGTCACTCAATCTCCCATCATTCACAGTTTTAATCTTCTTTTGACATTCCTCATCATCAACCTGAGAACGTTTTATCCTTTCTAGTAAAGATGGTTTAGAAACCATTTGAAAAATCATTTATGTTTCACCTACCCTGGTTATTCCCATATCCATCTTTACTAGATCAATGAAAATAGGATCCCTTTAACTCTAATATTGTTCCAAACTCCATGATATTTTCTACTCAAATAATCTTATCCCTTATCTTCCTTCCCTTTGTGGTAGTGTATAGTGAAATAATAATCATTAATTAGTTCAAGCCATCATATTTCCCTCATGTTGAGTTATTTCTTTGAGAAAATATATTTCAAACTCTTGTAGTTGGTATATATCTCACATTTTTCACTATAGAGATAATGTCTCCATATCTTCAAATAAAATATTATAGATAATAACTCAAGATCATGAGTAGGATAGTTTTTATCATGAATTTTTAGCTATCATGATGCATATGCAATAACTCTATCATTCGGCATAAAGACACAACCAATTCCATTCTTTGATGCATCACTATAAATAAAATACCCATCATTGCCTGTTGGTATAGTCAATATAGGATCATTGAATAATCTTCTATTTAGTGATTTAAACCATTATTAACATAATTTTGTCCATCAAAATTTCACCCCTTTACATATGATCTTGGTTTATGTTAGCCAATAGGGAAAAATTATGGATGAAATGCCGATAATAAACTGCTAAACCAATAAAACCGCATACCTCAGTTATACTTATCAGTGCTGACCATTATTGGATAGCTCTTGGCATAGAAGGATCTATATAGATTCCATCCATAGAGATTATATGGCAATGAAAAGATATATCCTGAATCCCGAATTCACACATCAACATCCCATATAATTCATATATTTTAAGAGTTATCATGATAATGGGCAAGTGATTTTCATGATCATGGTATATTTTGGAGTATACCTAGATATCATCAATAAATACCACTACAAATTCATCAATACATTCCTTGAAAACTATGTTCCTTAGACCCATGAAAACAGAGGGTGCATTAGTCATCCCAAAAGGTATTACTGTAAACTCGTAATGCTCGTACCTCGTTCGAAATGCTTTTTCAGAATTTCATCCTTCTTCACAAACAACAGATGATATCCAGATCGAAGTTAAATCTTTAAAATGTTTTGAAACTTATGTAGTCAGTCAAATAAGTCATTAATGCGAGGTAAGGTATACTTGTTCTTTATGGTTATAGAATTGATCTCCCTATAGTCAATCCACAACCTCATAGATCAATCATTCTTCTTATCAAAAAGGACATGGGCTACCCAAGGAGAAACAGTAGTTCGAATCAGTCCTTTATTATACAATTCCACTAGTTGTTTCTTTAGTTCCACTAATTCCACCGTGGATATTCTATAAGGGTTCTTTGATATGGGTCTTGAACCAAGAATTTATCAATGGAAAACACAATTTTTCATTCTTGAGGATGTCCAGGTAAATCCTCGGTAAACACATCAACATATTCATGCACAATAAGTACATCCTCTATTTGAACATTCCTTTCCTCACCAACAGTTATTTAATTCTCTTCATCCCCAATAATTGAATTTAGTTGAGATACTGGGGGTGGATATAGATAAGTATTATGTGGTGACGTTTCTGCACTAAAGATAAGGTACATTTTATCATAATTAAAATTTTTGACCTTCTTCTTCTTATAATAATTTTTCACATCATGGACGGAAAGCCAATCCATACCAAGGATTATGTCAAATTCAATCATGGGTATGATGATGATATCAGAAGATAAAGAAAATTTATATTCCATTATAAGGACTATTTCAAAAACATTTGTTGCAATGATACTTCCCTAAGGAGTTTTTGACTTAAAACTCCCATGTTAAATCAAATTGGAAATATCTAATTTTCATAGAAGACTATGAAGATATGAAATAATGCAATGATCCAAAATCAAATAAAACATTTTCCAAACCTTAGGAAACCATTAAATTACCTTCCACCATGTCTTCCAGACCTTCAACCTCAACAATAGTGATAGAATAAGATTTTCTTTGATCCCGTTTCCTTTTCTAAGGTATGTTCCCTCGATGATTAGGAATTCATTTGAATAATTCCCCCTATCTCGATAACAATATCATTCAATAGTGACAACCTCTTTCTTCCCCTTGCAATCATGAGCATGGTGGACCTTTTCACCACACTTATAATAGACTCCCATTCCCTTCAGGAAAATACCGACATATTTCTTCCAACATTTACTACAGGATGGATATTTGACTTTCCATTCTTCCCCTTATTTCCATTTCTATAGTGTTTTCTAGATCTCTTCTTCTCGTTCATTACATTAAATTCATAATACTTGTAGAATTATTTTTCTATCTTGATAGGACATGAGACAATATATTCATATGAAGTGAAGGATTGTAAGACTAATGATAGGTGGAGAAATGGGTTTTAAACGTTTATGAAATGATCAATCATACTTCTTGGGTTACATATATAATCTACAACATGACTCGCTAACCATGTATCATTATCCTCATACTTTACGACATTCTCATCCTCATTTTTCCTTAGACTCAAAAATTGCCATTTCATATTTTCTCGATGGTCAAGAAGAAATTTTTATTCTAATAAAAGCTCTTTAAACTCCCTCCATTATAAATTTGATACTTTATCATCTTTATTTGTGTTTTGAATCAATGACCACCATTGATCAATATCTCCAGTGTGGCGATAATCTTCGATGAAAATGTTTTCCCATTCACTACTCACCAAGCTGTTGAATAGTTCTATCTGAAATTTATCCATTGCATAGCTACTGGTGAATTTTTAACCCCATTGAATGTTGGTGGTTGTTTTCTCATGAAAATATTTAACATTGGTCCTCCACGCTGCAGATCAGGGTGATCCATACATGTAACATTATTATTCATAACCTGAGTGAGTTGTCCCAATATTGTGATAAGCTGGTCAGCACCAATTGTCTCACCAACTTCACTATAATTATCATGAGCATGAGGGAAATCCATACATGTAGTGCATGAATTGATACAGTTCCCATTCCCTCTACTCGTAACTATTCCTAATCAATGGCATAAACTAGATTATTTTATGAATCAAAATACATAATTCAAAACTTGTAAAAATGTTAACATAAACTGTACAGTTTATGGATATAATCCATAATCAAAAAAAAAAGTCTTCTTTAATGAATTATATACTCATAAACCCTTCATAATGGTTCTCAATGAAAATGAGAATTACCCTAGGCATATCCCCTAGGAGTGTCATAACCAATAGTGAAGAAATTCTTGTTGTCCTGCACCAGTTCATGTCAGAGTCTATCTCCAAGAGGTGTTTTCGGGTTTTACCCCTAGATACATATGTGATAGAGCCTCCTTTACCTGCTCATATCCATACAGAGATGTATTTCTTTGAAAAAACACAGAATCTCTACAATAAGAAAATTCTATAAGTTCTTCTATACTAATCCTAAAATTATATCTTATGGATATTTGATCTTATCTTTGTTTATCTAAATCTAGTTTCTAAGGTCTGTACTAACCTACCTCTGATACCAAATGTAACACCCCAACCCCAGAGTCCCAGAGTCAGTGCATTATTTAATATCATTGGAATGATAAAAAAAGATCAAGCCTCAAAATATAGATTAGTTTAATATCCTGGGATGTACAAGACACATTCATATGGTTTATATTACCTCATAAAATTGAAAACTACAACAACATTGTTTCCGTGGACCACACTCAAATACCTTAAGACAATCCCTTCAGGTTAGTCATAAAATACTTCTTCACATCCTGGAAAAAATAATACTTAGAATGGGGTGATCTCAGATGCTCACAAAGGATAACAATATAGTATAAGCATTCATAAATAAGCATAAATATTTAAGGAAATGTATAAGACTAAAACTAAAGATTTTTTAAACATGAACATCATAAGAATATTCAAAATATAAAATATAATTATTCTATTTACATATTCACATTGATATACGAATATTTGAATAATCATATGCAATATCTATATCCACTTTCATAATGATGGACTGCATAATTCCAGACTTTAATAACCACATAGTCAAGGCCTTGTGCCAAGACAAAAAATATGATTTTGTCAATGCCATTTTCCAAGACACTAGTTTGCCTCATGAGACCTACCAATGCATCTAAGAGCTATCTTATTCTCCACCTGTCACTTTCTATATCCAATGCATACCTCATATGAAAAGGTTTAAACATAACATAAATATCTATATTAAAACTATCATACGAAATGTCAATACTTTTTTCATAATCCAAGAATGGTGTAAAAATAACACATCCATAGTCAAATATATCACTAATCCTTCAATAAAATAGAGAAGTTTTGAATCATAATAAATCAAAATTAAATAAGTTTAAAATCCATCAAAGGATGTTGACATAGATGAAATCAAGACCTTTTTTAGAAAAAAAATTTCTTTCTAATTATAAATCATTTAAAAAAACCATTTTGAAAATATTCTGATAAGCTTCTAAGTGAATATTTGATGATTTTATAACAGTGTAAAATAGTTTCACCCAACGTAAAATATAAAAAAACATTTATACCATAATTTTTTTGAAAATGTAAAAAAGTACCTAGTTTGGAAAACGGTGGAAAGATTCTTTTCAAAACATATATAGGTCAAATAAGGGTATAAATGACTTTAAACCACTTTCTAGTAAATAGTAAAAATATTTTGAAATACATTTTTATTAAGCATGTATGGGGATGATAAAGAGGTCCCAGTAGATAATTACATATAAACAACCTCAGATAATGAAGAGAGTGTGAAATTAACCCTTACATTGAACTTCTCATTGGTTTATGATTTGTTATCCTACATTATAATGGTAATATAATTGTTATTAAATTATATAAGAATCATATAAAATAATATTATGTCATATAATATCTTTTAATATTTCTTTTTTAATCATACTTTAGTTTTATCTTCGATTCAGGTGTTAACTATTTCATTTTGATTTATATGATTTCTTATGCACGTATGGATTGTTATGGATATGATGTGTCTTATTCATATTATAAATTATATTAAGTCATAAAAAATTATTATTAATCTTCAAATTAAAATTACTCTTGAATGGATACGATGGTGATTACATCTCATCGTGTTCGTGGAGATGGTAATCCGTACGTAAGCACGAGTGACAATATCATTCTTTTTATATTAAAATAAAATATAATAGGATGTTATATCATATATAAATAATCATTATCATGTTATATTAATTATTTAAATTAATTACACATCATTATTATACCCATCCAAATAATAATTTATTGAATAACAATTACACCACGACGTGGAGATAGTAAATTGTATGTGCGCACGTATGGTGACATGTCATTCAAAAGATGGATATAATAATGAATATGGTTTTACCATATTTATAATAACATCACATTATTTATAATATATTGGAGTTTTTATTTTAGAATGGAAACAACAATGAAAGTTGAAATGGAAAAAAAAGGAAGTTGAAAGAGTTGATGATATATTTACCTCTTCTTCGGGTCCTTCCTTTTGATTAGATCAAAATGGCTCTATAGGTTGGATTTATGACTAAACTAAGGCCTCAAGAAAGAAGGAAGGACATTATAGAGGGTATTTGGGTAGGATTTAGATGAGAAAAATATCATTTAAGGAGTGAATTAAAGATAAGGGTTACTGCCCTTTTATAAGAGGGGTGAGGGGCACCTTATGAAAAGCTAGAAATATTATTTTATAATAAAATTATTTTCTTTTTCTAATAGCTCAAAAATTAATTAATTAAATTATAAGGTTGGTATAGTTCTAAAACCACTCAACCAATTGGTTTTAGATAGGTTTGGGTCACTATATTTTCTTTATACTTTAGATTTAACTCTTAGTTAAATAGTTTGACATTAACCATGTCTCTTTGTATTTTTATAATATATGGTTAATAAAGATAATATATACTTAAGAGAGAACCCCGAGTGGTTCATTAATGATACACATATTATTATATAATTCTTTTGACCGATCCTTATATTTTTAAGAATAAAATATCAATTAATAATATAATATTTGTTTTAAAAACACTTTTATAACTATTTTGACACTCTTTGGTATTTTGTTTTTGGTAAATTCATAACAACATTATTATTTCAAAAAAAATTCCTCTAACCAACCCTAATATGAAATATCAACCTAGATAATTATAATAATTTTACAAAAGTCTCAAATTAAATTTATTTGGATATTTATAATATCAATTAGTTTAATCTTAGATTAATACAATAATTACAACATCATCATTGTGTCATAAATTAATTTAATTATTTGATGTCTAAAAAATATAAATAAAATACCATTATGTATTAAATATTTTTAAATTTATAATTAATATTTATTTTCTAATTTATATTATGTGATACCCTATATTAAAAATGGTTTAGTTATTAAATATTGAATTTAGGATTTTTAACTCTTTTTTGAATTTTATAGTAATAAATGTACAAATCTAATCCATGTGGGCATAAAGGATCATATTTTATTCCTAGGGATGTCTTTGGTTGAATAAAACTTATCCAATATAATTAGGACATGGTTTAGGTTAATAATAATATCATTTTTACCCTTAATAACTCCATTTACTTTTAACCGTGGTAAATAAAAGTAATAAGTTACTATTCACCAAATATTATTATTATCTCATTGAACCACATTTAACATAATGAAATCAACTATGTCTCTCAGATTTTTAAAATTATACCCACAAAAGTGGAAAAATTATGTATTATATAAATTTCTAAATTCCTCTAGGAGGTTGGTAAAAGATGGTAAAAATTTCAATTACGTTTTTATATATCAAAATTATTATAAACTGAACCCAATGAATTACATTGAACTCATATATGTATTATGTATCTATATTTATTTAAATTATTTTTTAAAAAATATATAAATATTATAATAAAAATTCTTATTAAACTACATCTCACTATTTTTCACTATTCATCAAAAATTAAATGTTTTCAGAAAAATACTAAAAATTCACCCTAAGCTAATTTCAATACACCGAATCAAAAAATGAAGTCCATTTTGAATGATAAAATTTATAAAATTCACAAAGTGGATATTACTATTAGTAATGGCTTGTTTTATTGGTTGTGGTATGTTTGAACTCGAAGTTGCGTACAACACACGCTATTGTATTATTCAAAGAGAAGCGTACCATGGAAGCATGTGGTGTTACTTCCATAATCAATAATTATATACAAAATATACAAAACAATATCCATTACTCTAAATTAACCACATCAATCATAAATTAAACACTTAAAAATATCATCATGACAAATAATCATGAATGAATTTCTTAGAGCCATAATAATTCACATCAAACATAAAATAACAAAATAACATATATAATTTTGTGATAAATTTACATTAATGAATATATTTGTATTTGAAAATTTTTATTTTAACAAATAGTAACACCATGAGACATTTTATCAATAAAAAATAATTTATTTAATTAAAAATTATACCACACATCAAAAGCATTTTCCTAAAAAACACAAACTTCAATACAATAATATGGTGGGTTATTCATTAAATTTCAATCATTGCTGTAATTACATAGATATTATTAGTTCTTATTAAATGATTAATATATATGTTCTTAGATAAATTCGAGAACCTCAATAAAATTTAATAGAAAATATTGTTACCAGTAAAACATTTTTTACATTACCATAATGAAAACATACATTACATTTATATTTCAGGTGTGATTTGATAATCATAAATGATGCTTTTGGAAGTACAGAAAAGTATCAAAACAAATTATATTGATGACTAGAGTATTAAAAAAATTATATTCATTAACAATACAAATAATGTAGTATTAGCAAATAAGAAACTATATATCTCATTAGGTTCTCATATAATTGCATTTCATAATACTATAATATTAGTAATATTTAGACATATTTTATGAAAATGTAATCTATAATAACTTTTTTTGTAATATGTAAAACATAAACACTTTATATAAATACATTTATGAATTAATATCAATTTTTTAGTGCACTTCACAGGTAACTATAAATTGATATATAAATTAAAAAAAATTTACAATTGATTCTGAAACAATTCATTTTAATTTATTAACATTTAACTTATTATTAAGACAAAAATATATTTAGAAGTGTCATATAAATGTCAATAAATCATGGATTCATTTAACATTATTTAGTATCATTTTAAAAACCATTGAATCATATTATTAACCAAAAATTTTTGACATTATAATGACTATTATATATAACTTTATTTTTTTTATTTTCCGTCGTTATTATTCTACAATAATCATGAATTTCTTTTAAAACAATAAAATATATGATCGATTAAATAATTTTGTTTCCATTATTTTATTAACAAAAAAGCTCACAAAAAATAAAAAATTATTTTTAGAAACTTTTCATATTATATAACATTGCATTAAAATGTCATGATGTAAAATAATTATTTTAACAGCAAACCTATAAATTAAACACAATATTTATAATTATAATCATTGAAACTTAAAAAAATACAACAAACATATTTCAATTTTCTTAATTATAATTAATAATATTTCAACCATAAGTATTTACCATCAAATGAATATAATTAAAAAACATATTTAGATGTTTATAAATTTCATTGAGTTTGATATCAGGGGGAGAAAACCTATATAAAATATAGGCTTGTAGTCCTATATAACATATCAATATCAAATTACACTATGTCCCAATCAAAACCATAAATTGAAAACATGTCCCTAAATCAAAAAATAATTACAAATTATTATAAAAAATTCATTGACACAACTATATCACAATCATTATCCTCTTGAAAACCCCCTATAGGGTAGGTTGTTATATAGATCTTCAGTTCCAAACCTAGACAAAAATAATACAAATCAATGGGACTAATATAAGGAGTATAAAAAGAAAAAAGATGATTAATTACCTTTTAAAATGAAAAAAAAATAATAGAAACTAAAAATAAATAGTTATTCTTCATTTAATAATTAAAAAACCAAAATGTTACTAATATGAACATTCATAGCATCAGAAAAAATGAACTTATAAGTATAATATTTGAGATATCCTACCAATAATCCAAGATAATAGATTGCAATATACCATATTATATGCTAAAAAACAACCCCTTATAAAATATGATCGAGTAATTTGTATTACTCAGTATGATTATATCCCGAAAAATTAACAACATTATAGAATAAATAGACATGAGTATATTATATATTAATCAACCACTAAAGAAGAAAACGCAATTGTAACCAAAAATGGTAATCATAATAGAGGAAATGTAAGTCTGATAACCCAAAATTTCTATTCATTATACATTTTGAATATTAAATTAATTTTTTTTGTTAAGAACTAGAATTTTCAAAAATAGAAATAAGTATCAAATAAAATGTAAATGAACCAAATTGAATTAAATTTCTCAAAATTGGATATAAATAAATATATTAGAAAATATATATTTACAACTCATCTTAACTTTCAGTTAAAAAATCATTAAGACTCATGACTAAAATGAAAGACATAGTAGAACTGCCCCTCAATAATTAATTATGAATGAGTGAAAACATATAATAATAAACATCCATAACTGCTACGATTTTAATTTGTAATTCTAGAATCACCATTCATAAACTCTATCCATTTTACAATAACTACAAAAACATAATGTAATTTTAGGTTATATTATACAAAATTATTTCAATATGATACTCACATCCTTCAATATACACCCCAAATTAAAAAAAATATTGAACAAAATGAGTTTAGAATATCAAAACACTATGCAACATAGTTTTTATACCATCAACCTTCTTACTCATATTAAACCACCAATCCTTTACAAAATCAACTTATATAGTGCTAATTCCAATAGTTAATAAACTTTTTTTAAGAAAATTGTATAATAATAATGAAAAATGATAGAGATATAATCTATAAACAACATTCTAAAGCAAGAGTTTAAAAAAACATTATTTCATTAAATCATTGTTCATAAAAATACTAATTTATCATTAAAAAATCAACTTCTCATCTTATCTTAAATAAAACTATAATATGAAAAAATTAGGCCCCAGAAAACATATTGAACAAAATTTGGTAATAATCATATATACTCTCTATAAAAGAAGGAAGCTCCATATTACCCCATAATAAAAAAAATCAAGAAAATTACTTACCAAGAGAACATTAACATTAATATGGTTATGGTATAACACTATAACACGAAAATGAAAAATATAAAAGGCCCAAATAATATGTACACAAAAATCATTTCAACTAGAAACTATTCTATATCCTTATAGACCTACGTAATGCTCATAATTAAATAACCCCTTAAATACATTTTATATATACTATGATACAATCACAATAAAATTATTTAAACAATCTAGAAAATCATTTAGGATATAAAATAAGACCAAAACACTAGATAATATTTTTTTATAAATACACTTCATACATGTAGATACCCATACCTATCATACATCAAAATTAAATATTAATAAAAGAATATTCATTTTATTTCAAAACTCATACATGTGGATTGTAATGTCTAGTGCCTTTGGAATCATTGGAAGATAAAAAAAAGTTAATAAATTATGTACAAAATTTCCCAATTTCTTTTCAAAACCAGAACCCTTATTATACAAATCATAAAAAAACCCATTCTTCGTAACATGGGAAAAAGAATAAATATTAATTATTGTGATCATATCCACAGTAAGGGTAAATAAGGATGTAATAAATGATCAGATAAACATAAAATGAGTATATACTTATGTGAACATGATAATAATTTTTAAATACCATAACATAGATTTCATTGATAATAGTTTGGATTGATGTCATAAATCATGGTAGGTCACATTATATTATTCATGAATGGATCAAAAAACATGTGAGATGGATAAATAATATTGGAATAAGACATATAATTTTAGAATAATTATATTAAATAATTTTCATAGAAGTCAATTATAATTTTCAATAATTTCATTGTTGATCATGTTTAGAAAATATTATTTCATTATTGTCAAGGTTTAATCCCCAGACAATAATAGTGGAAAAATTTATTTATTGAAATTTTTTCAATATGAATATTATTTATATTTATCTCTTGAGATATCATTAATTAACCAATGAATTTGAGGGAAATATAGGTCATTCTAAACTTCTGTTATAACATATCCACCATCCTTGTTTGTAACAAAACTGATATCCTTTGTTATAACTCGACCCATATCATGGATTATAGTGAAAAAGGCATAAAATAAGGAACACCATACATATATGATCTACAGTATTATAGAAAATTCATCATATGAGATTAAATGAAATTAAAATGGGTTTCATAAACATTTCATCTTATCAGAATTCATGGAAAAGATATAATATTCATAAACACTTCACTTCAAACAAAATTGTGAAAAGTAACTGGTTTCATCAATGTATCTTCATTTAATCATGTTATAAACCATGTAAAATGAATGGGTTCATAATAATATATTCAATAAAAAATCTATTTTAAGATTTAAAAAATGGTATTATTTGGTTATATACCCAAAAATATTTTTAAAATTTGATTGATATTATTATCTATGTAAATTCGTTTTGAAAAATTACTTTTTACATTTCATAAAATAATCATTTTCACTTTGTAATACTCTTTTTAGAACATATAATGTTAAACAATACTAATAATTTTTATTATAAATAATCATAGACAATATCAATTTTATTTTTAATACATTAATCATTTATGAGGTTAGGAATTTAGGTTCATTCCATATACAATAATATAATAAAAACCTTTAATAGTTATTTCGATAAAGTAAAGAAGTGAATCATTAAGAAAAATTCAAGAATATTCCTTTTACCATATTATTTTTAAAATCCATTAATAGGAAAAAATTACATAAAAACCCAAATAATAGTATTAAAACCATCATTAAAACTTATAAAAAACATGAACATAGAATAATGATTTGTGACATAATAGAAAATAAAATGGATTTCACATAAAAACAAATATTCAATATATTGTGTATGTAGAATGAAAAAAATGAAAATAAACATGTTTTATCACTAAATAACAACATTTGGTGAACATTTATGAGTTTAATGTGAGGAAAATGATAATATTTCATCATTATAAACATAATCTTAAACAATCCTGGTAAAAATTGAGTTTTCCAGATAAAACCCTTACTAAATTGGTATCTCTAAAATATTAATCCCCATGAAATAAAGAACATTACATTTATATTATATATCATATGTTTCTTAATATAAAAAATACATTCATTGTATTTATATATACCACAATGAACAATCATCTTATATATAAGTCATCTTTCACATAAGAATTAATGTTAGATAAAAATCCCCAAATAAATGTATGAAATCCTTCATTTGGATTTGAAAATCATTTATAATAAATCATTATTTATTATATATAAAATATAACATTATCAGCACATATATAATACAATATATTATTTACTCAAAACCTTTTTATCTGTCATTTTTCAACAATACATTTTTAAATCATTTTCTTGGATGATGTCTGCTTTGTTTTTCACATATGATTTTCTATTGTATTTTACATTTACATGGACAATGTTTCAATCCGATAGAATATTTTTATAAATAAATTAACATATCTTTTACTCATTATGTACATTTTATTGTCATTAAAAAAATATATAGTGAGATAAATGAGTTACATCATTCATTGGGAAGTTTGGTTGTTCGTAAGCTTGAATGATGATTTTATTTTTCGATTATTTAAATTAATGAAAGGTAAATTTTTTATCCCATTTATAGATTAATTATTATATCAAAAATTTCATGTATATTCACAAAATTTTTACTAATAACCATCCAAGTTATAATGACTAAAGAACAAGACACATCCCTTAATTGAGGTGATAGTCCACTCTAACACTCAATCAAAATTATCATTTTCTAAAAATATTATGTTAATATGGTTGATGTGATTTAATTATTATATAATTATAATCATTTTATAATTATAATATATGAAAATTAAACCTAAATAATTACCCATTCATAAAATATACTGATGTGAAATTAATTTTATCGCTATATAGACACAATAATTTATACGTTCTCAGAGGAGATACATTCATGGACCATTTGATGAAAGGAAGATGAATAATTTTTTATTAACAATCATAAAAATACTTCAGTAGGTTTATTATAATGTAGTGAATTTTTATGAATCATATAATAGATTCATAGGATGTAAAAAAATAATAAACAAGTGATCTGAAAAATGGATTACCACTAATTTGAAAGAACTCCTTCAGATCACCTCTTCTGTATCTTTAGATAATATTTTTAGGAAGGCCATCACGTACATAATGATTTTATATAAGTTTTAATGTTTTATAGTGGGTGGTTGGGGTATAATTTTACAATTTTTGTGAAGAATATAAAAGTGGATTCCCCTTTTATAAATGACCAGAGGAACACATTTGGAATTTATTTAAATGTTAACTTAATATAAAAAAATATTGGACACAAAATGTATAAAAATTCATTTAATTTAATTAAAATAATTGGATAAATCAAAGTAATCTAATATAATTAAATTTGAAAAAATTTAGATCTATTTATTATACTTTTTAATCTCTTCATTAACACTTTTTATAATTTTGTTGATATAAAAATTTTCATTATTATGAGGATGTCATTATAAATAAAAGGAAATAACGTCATTAATTGACCATGGATTATGAAATGAACCAGAGCCTATTTAAATGAAAAAATAAAAACATTTTTATAATTTTAAATAATTTATTAAATTATTATTTATTTTGAAAATAAATTATTATTAATTATGAAATTATTAATTTAATTTTTATTTTAAGAATACATCATTATAATGTAATTAGAACCCATTACATACATAGAACATTAATATGTAATTTTTCTAAGTTAATATTAGATATTAATTATTCAACTAAATAATATAATTTTTCACATTTTTAGAGTCAGTTATTTTAATTAACTTTTTAATAAATAAATAACGTGTCAACAATGTGTAGGATTTTATGTTTATCATTTCCTCACAAAATAATAAATGAAAATTAAAATGAAAAATAAATTTCTTTTATCATTAAAATTATTATGTATTAAAAAAATGGATAAATCTTTATCATTATATCAAAAATATTATAGACATTAGAAGAATGGGTTTTCATTTTTTGGTTAATATTATTTTAAATAGTATAAAAATAAAAATAAAATAAATGTGGAAACTAAAAGATGTATATTAAATTTTGTGATGATTATAAATAATATATACTCAAAAAAATGTATTTATTCTTGTTTCATATTAATTATTTAGTCCTTATCATTTTAATATTGACCTCATTTATATGATTTATCCTTTAGGATGCTTAGAAAATTACTAATGTTAGTATTTACATTATCCAAAAATAAAAATAAACAATTTACATAAAATTTAAACATTGATTAAAAAAATAGAAATTTTTTGTAAATTATAAATCTATGTAATTGTGAGAAATTACTGTTAATATATATGTGTAAAATGCAATGAAAATCCAATTTTTTTTATAAAATTATGTTTTAAGAAAAAAAATTTACTTATAAAAAAATCTTGTATAATGATAAATATGAAAAATTAAATAAAATAATTTCTAATTATATAAAAATTATTTCAATTAATAGTAAAATTAAATTAATAATGATACCATTTAATGAAAAAATATGATATTTTTATAATAATATTTATTTTTCACTATTGGATGAAAAATCATTATTTTTTTAAAAATAACTAATTTTCACTATATGATAAATGGGATATTTTTATGTTAAGAATTATATCATCGTTATAATTTTTTTCAAAAATTGAATAATTTATTAATATTTGTTTTATCATTAAATTTAATAATAACCAATTTTTTAAAAAAATGTTATTGATGAATAAATTGGTTTCAACTGAAACAAAGTTCTTATTTTTAATGAATTATTCAATATATTTTTACTATGTCAGAAATTATAATTAATTAATATTATTCATATATTCTACTTAATTTATAGTTTATGATCATAATATAATAATATCTTGGTTCACTAATGCCTTGATTTTTTGTGACATGTATTCTATCAAACATAGTAAACTATTAAAATCTATAAGAGTTATATTATACTGTATTAAATAAATTTCAACCTTTTACAGTCATGAAATCATTAATATTTTAAAATTCTCGTGTTAAAAATATATGATGAAAAAATGATTACTAAAAAATGTTCCTTAATAGAATAAAAGGTAATTATAAAGGTCATTGAATAATTATGTTTCTGAATACGATAACGTCAGTGAGAGTTGAAAATATATATGCATAAGAAAAAATAATATCACATTTACTAATAGAGAGTGATAGATTACATGGTAAGGACAATGGTAATAAAAAACCCTGGATTAGTTTATTGTTAAAATACCAAGAAGTGATTTGATTTGAAGGTTAAAATATTTTTTTTAAATTATATCCTTTTCCTAGAGTTGATAAATTCCATTAACATTATAAAAATTGATATCAAGAGATATTCTAATAGAATAAGTATAGATTTATCAATTAATTAATTTCTCCAATAATTTTGGTTGTTCCTATAAATGATGATTATTTGAGAAAATATTTCATCCATGAATATCAAAATTCATCATCTAGTGTATCATAAAATTATATAATGATATTTCTCATATCATTAGGCATTAATTAAAAACAAAAAAGGTTAGAAAATAATTCAATAAATGAATAAAAAATCCTATTGAAAATAATATATTAATCTAAAATGAATTGATTATGTCAATAAACTCTACATCTAATAACGTGTTATTCTAAAAGGTTATACCATTCAACTTACATCTATAACATATTAATTTGATTCTTCCAAAACAATATTTCATGTAAAATCCCATGTTAATCCAAAATTTTATGTTTACCTTGACCCAATAAAGCATAAAATAGTTATCATTAATCATCATTATAAATTTATATATATATATATCTTGAAATGTAGTGAAACTCATAAATATATCATGAATAAAATATAAATTGTATCTTGAATGGTAACCGTTACCTTGAAAATAAATTTCCCAAAATATCTATTTTTTAATCAGTCAGCTTTCATCCAAAATAATCACTTGATTCCACAATGTAGTAGACCAAAGTTAAATTATCATTCAATAATATACCAAACCTAATGGGTAACTTAATCCTATATAGGAAATTCTTCCTAAAACTTATTAAATGACTATAATCAATTCAGAAATACATTACCTAAAACATAGAAAATGGAATTAATTCTTCTGAAAACATTATCTACCATAACATTATCAACACATGATGTTACCATAAAATTTATGATTCGTTAAATAAATAAAAATATTCTTCATGAAAATAATAAAATACAATGATATGTAAAAATATGTTTAATATAATATATAATTAAAAAATTTATCAAACATCATAAAAGGTGAACAAAATACCATTTTTTCAAATAGTTAAACAATTTCAAGGTTAATAATTCTATCAATTTCAATAATCTATTTAGAAAAATTAAAATTTATTTACTCAACCTCAGTCACGTACTATGTTTGAACTAACCATTAATAAGATGTTACCTAAAAATATCCCCATACCACTAAATCGCATTTATTGATTATTAGTCACATTAAAAATATGCTTTCAAATCATTTATGATACAGAATTATAGAGAAATAATTTAATAATATATTGTTAGAATATTATATATATAGAAATTAATCATTATAATTTTTTAAAACCAATACATAGAAACATAATTAATTCCAATTCATTTTTTAAAAAATTAACCAATATACATCAACATATTCCCTACTATATCTTCTAAATAATATTTATTATGAATCATGACATAAGATTCGTCACATTAAATGTAATCATGATGCATACATTAAACAAAATAATTACTATTAAATTACCCCAAACCATTCATATTTCATTTATAGTATCATAGTCTTCAATAAAAAAAATTAATCATATAAACATGATGACTCTCTTCTAAATAAACCCCCCTAGGAAATAAATATTAATAATTAACATACATCGTATATTTAAAACATGAATCAATCTTTGATAACATAAGGAGTCCATTATTGACATCAATTAGAATATTTAAAATATTCATTTTTGTAGTAAAATTAGAAGAATTATATCTTTATTTTTCATAATCAAAATGTCTTCATGTTTATATGATACATTCAATTTATTTAATATACCAATATTTTAAACATGTAGGAATATTAATTTTATATTCTTCAGGGTATTCATGAAAATATTTCTTTATCTTATTAGGTTGGTTAATGAAATCAATCCATTATTAGTCTTAAATGATATAATGAGAATGTTAATTAGCTATAATCATATGTTTTCTCATTCCATATACAATTTCATTTTGTTTCCCATTAGAAAAATCATTCCATTTTCAATAAACGTGAGTCCTCTAAGATAAATCCATTTACTAAAACCAGAACACGAAATGTGAGACATAATAATCACATAGGAAAACCACATAATAATGAAAAATTAATTATAGGGTGTCTGAATCATCGCACCTAATTATGTAACACCTTTGGTTCGGTATTGTTTCTTTTTCAATGTTACCCAAAAATTTGGATTTTAACACATACATGGACATATGTATAGGGTTGTCACTAAATTTATCTCCTCTTATTTTCAAAATGATAAATAACCCTATAATTAGATACTGAATATAGAGAATCGTAATTTTTACACAATTGTATTACATATAAAAATAATAATGTTTTTTTTATACAAAATAACACATGAGTTCTGTATAGGTATAGAGACATTGAAAACATAGACACATAAACAATTGGTTCAAAAAAAATCAGGATCATCTCCCGCTTAGTTCTTTATAACTAGCATGCTTCTTCGGAACATCACACATAACTCATTTATTTGAATTATATAGAGAGGAAACATTAGAAATGATGATATCAAGTTCATATTAAGGGTAAAAAAGTGACGTATCGATGATCAAATAATATTAATATGAGTATATATATAAGGAAACATGATCATAACATCTAAAAATCTTACCCGGCATACCATAGCTAATAATAATAAGTCAGGGAATTAATAATTCAATTTCATATAATATTATACATAAGGTATCAATGAATATAAACCATAATTAAATAACATTATAAGAACATAGAAAATTATTGCATATGAATGGAAAATAATTTTTTCTGTTTATGTCTCATTGTCATGGATATTATTGGGGAATAGGTTCACTCCACATTTCACTATAACAGTTATGTTTCTCTCAAAGAAATTTTATAGTGGAAAATGTATGTTACTAAAATAAATTCACACCATATTCTAGTCTTGTTTGTTTAATGAGATATCAATCATTATGAAATGGGTTTATGGGACATATAGGTTTCACCGATCCCCACATACAATCTGACCATTATCATTGGTTCTAGCAATCGTCTTTAGTTATAATGTAACAACCATCACATATAAAAAATCATACATACATATTCTGCAAGATATTAAAAAATCATTATATCATAATCCATGGATATAAATAGGTTTATAAAAATTTCAGAACATGAAATCATATATATATGAAATGGTTTTTAAAAATATTTCATCATAGTGTAACAATTTGAATAAAAATTGATTAAATAAAAATTATATAATTTCACCATAGTATATCCAATGGAAAGGTAATGATTTTCATGAACGCATTTTCATCAAAATAATAAATCCTCCATAGATAAAATACCAACGGTAAAATTGAATTATATCCTCAGTAAATCATAAGATTCATCAAGCGATGCTATCATTAGTAGAAAAATATTTAGAAAAATATATTGAAATATTTTTTGGGGGAAATTTAATTTTCAGTTTGAAATAACAAATTTTAAAAATAAAAATTTCTTTAATATGATGGAAAAAGTAATTACTGAAAATAAACATATGAACATGTAATGTTATACCCAAATATTATACTGTTCATCATGGACATGAAATTCCATTCATACAATATACGATAAAATAATACAATCCATTTAAACCTTTTTAAGAAATTTTAAGAAGTTTCAAAATTAGAAAATGGAAAACATAACTTTTAAAACAATTTGTTAAACTAAAACACGAATAAAACATAAATTAACTAATAATAGAATAAAATTTATATCAAAATTTAAATCAATTTTTAAAAAACCTAGATATGGAAGAAATATTTACTGATGAATAAAATAAAGACATTTTTTTATTAAAAAAACATTTAATATATTACATAAATATATTGAGGAAAATGAAATGAAGACTGGTATTTTCCAAAAATAAAAGGAGTAGGAGAAATATCATGTGTTTATTGAGAGGAATATAATTATATTTAATTGTGGGAAACATAATCATTAACTATCCTAATTAACAAGGAGATTGTAATATAATACCCTTACCATATTTGTGAAATTTGAATTATAATCCCCATGAATGAAATATAATTTTATGGATATATATATATATATATATAAACAAAAAAATACATACATGGTTTGTATATACATGACACAAAACATATTACTTGTGAGGAATTTTACACCTTGAGATCAATGTTAGATGAAAATCTCATACCTTAAATAATAATTTTACTATATGCATTCGATCCTTTATGAAAATAAATATAGAGTTATTATAAATCCATTAAAAAAAATAAAAATATATATAAAAACATATATTTTTTACATTTAAGATTTTATCATCCATTTCTTTTGAATTCATTATTTGAGGCACTCTTCTATGTGATATCTACTTTGTTATTCACAAATGTTTTAGTTTTATTAATTTGGTAATTACACTTTTATCTGGGTTATATCTTCTCAAAAAATTCATTCATGATAAAAATATAATATATATTAAATATATTATTTTTTATCATCATTTAAAAAATTTGATATGGACAAATGAATTACACAATTAATGGAGATGGTAGTCCATGCATATGAATTAATGTATTTAATAATTTTCTATTGATGGAATAAAAGAAAGGATAATGAAAATTTACCTTTCTAGATCTATTATTATATCATGTATATAATATATAATCATTAAATTCATCCACATTACCATCTATGTAGAAAATAAAACAAAACAAATAGCACTGCTTTGTGGATGTGATAGTCCACACGAATGACCAAGCAATGTTATGATTTTCAATGGGATGTATTGTAAGATGGTACATATGAGATTATAATTATAAAAGATTAATTTGTCTAATTTTTTATATAGAAATTAAATCAGTAAAAATAACCCTATATTATAGATGGTGATGGGAAATGATTTTTTTCTCTATATGGATATAGTAAGTCGTACATTCAAAAAAATAGACACGTTCACTGCTCATTCGATTTAAATTTTTTCAATTAATGTGGATTAATTATAATAATAACATTTAATCATATTAAGGATATTTAATTTTTTATATCATGTTGAATAAAATAGATTAATTTGAGGTACACTAATTATTAAAAAGAATGTGACTGATAATAGGATTAAATATCATTATAAAATTTTTCATTAAATATCAACATCATGGTCTTGTGGTTAGTATTTTTGGAATACCAGAACCTATATAATATGACTAGGGATGTAGGAATGTGATTTTTGTAGGTTAATTTTATAATGTCGCTAACTCGGAAACCACTTACTAGTGCCCCTAGACGGGACACCACATGACCTAAAATTTGCCTCCCCGTATGCGATAGTATTCTAACTAGTTGTGATTTTCTAACAATATTTTTGGGGAGGCAATACCCCCATTATCAGTGTAATCCATAGTAGAAAAAAAAATTAAATTATATAAGATAAAAGTAATAATCAATAACAACATACATAACCAATTCTCTATATGGGTACAACAATATATAATAGTAAATTTTTCATTCCATGCTATAGTGTCAAGTGAAAAAAAATATAAAAAAAGTTAAATGAAGGATTTAACACCCCAAGATTCCATGGTATATTTCCCCTAGAATAATGTAATAACATACGTTGTACGCAACTACCTGATTCTAACACACCACGACCAATCAAACTATCTTCCAGGAATAATAATAAATTTTTTTTGAAATTTTATAAATTTTATTTCTCAAAATGGACTTAATTTTTGGATTGTGAATATCAAAATTAGTTTAGGGTGAATTTTTTCGTTTATAAAAGCATTAAATTTTTTATGAATAGTTAAAAAATACTAAATTATAATTAAAAACATCTTTATTAATTGAAATAATTTATAGTGTTAAATTAAATATTTATTGTTTTTTAAGAATCATTAGATTATATTTTTATAATTTAATATAATTTATGTCATTGGATGTAATTTCACATTTAAACTGGACATAAACAAGTGTCAATCTTTTGATCGTTATTATTTTTCAAAAACATGCTTTTTTGTTTTGACAACATGCAATTAATTTTAAATTAATTTCTATGAATTCTGTGATTTGAATTAGGAAAAAAATATTCCATATTTGTAATCATGAGGTCTAAACTATATAAAAATGTAACTCTTATTTTTTGACATAATGAATGATTACTTCGCTATATATTTTACTTACCATGGTTTAAGGGTAAATCCGATAAATAAGTTCCAAAAATAATATTATAATAATATTAAATATCCCTAACACATGTCCTAAACCTATTTAATGATACATTTTAGACCATGGGAATCATTAGGTTGATTTTGGATCCCCACGGATCCACTTTAGAGTGATAATGAAAGTTTATATTATTTAATTTAATGTAAAGAGAAAAATGACATAAACATATATCTTTGTGTCAAAAAAATATACATGGTGTTATACAAGTTATATATTAGAATATAAATATTAATTTAAAATATGAAAATATTTCCTACATCAAGGAATTTTTATAATTTTTAGATATCAAATAAATAAAATTATTAATGACACGATAATGATGGATTGTTTTCCTCATTAAAGAATGATTTAAAATAATGAGATTATAAAAATTATAAAAATATCCAAAACCTGTCCAATTCTTATTAGATGATTTTATTTAGAACATTAGTCATCTTATCTTCAACTTTAATTAGTTTAGGACCATTATAAACAGAAAATCATTATATAATAAAATTATTTTTTCAAATACACCAAAAGAGTCCCTCCCCTCCCTTTTAAATGTCCATCACCTCTAACCCTTTAATCACACCAATAAAGTAGAATTGATCATCCAACCTCTACAAAATTAAGCTCCCTAAATACCTCTATTTCTCTTATAATCCTTACCATAGGCTGAAGGCACTTCAGCGATGCATTTTGGTTCAAACCAAAGGGAGTTACCAGATTAATGGTAACATCTCCTCTTAGGATATTTTCTTTTAATTTTCCTCTCCAACCCGCTAAAATATTTTTATTCCTTTATTTTATAACAAAACTATAATAATGAAATTTTTAGGTTGTTTTTATGAGAAGGATTTAAATTAAAAGTATATACACCTCTTTCTAATGGGTATATAAGATAATTTTTCTGTAGACAGCAAACTACTGCCTAATGAAACAATGATTGTTCAATCTTCTACTACCACCTCTAATGGTGGCCATAATGATGGAAAAATAATTATATATGATATTTATGATAGTTATTTTATTTATAGTATTCTATAATTCTCTTTTATATCTTGCCATTATTATTTTCATTTTTATATATATGATAATTTCATTTCAGGAAGTATGGACTACCACCCCTCATAGTGATATGACATGTTCATACCATACATGGAACATATAAACGATAGTGTTAATTAACATATGTAACATATAAAAAATTCTATATTATACTAAAATAACAACATACATATGTATTATTTTTCTTTCATTCATTTTAAAAATAAAAAATGAAATCGAAGTAACATTTGTGTGTACGTGCATATTATTGTCTACACGAACACGACAAGATTCATTCCCCATCATAACTATTCATGAGTAATTTTCATTTTATTATTACAAGTAATATTTAATAACATTATATCATGTTTTATATGAATCAAATACCTATAATCCATAACAAATATGTCTTATTTAAAAAAAATAAATGAAAATGAATCTGTTAACTCTCAAAACAATGATACTACAAAAATATTATAAACAAAGAAAAATTAGAAGATCATATATGATATCGTATTTATGTATATAGATATTTTATAATTTAATTACAATGATTTAACTATTATATAGGATTTTAACATACCATCGATAAATGAAATGTACAAGGTAAGGATTAATTATACAATCGCTTCATTATGCGAGTTTGTTTATATATGAGTATCTTCTAGGAACTCATTGTCATCAAAATAAAAGTTTCATAAAAATTTATTTCAGTATTTTTTTTACTATTTTCTAAACTATTCGTTAATTTCATTTATACCCTTCTTTTACTTTTTATAATATTTTTATAAAGGAATGTTTCCATCATTTTCCAAACAATGTTCTTTACAACCTTTTCGACAAAATTGTGGAAGGAATGTTTTTAACTTATATGACGGGTGAGGCTATATTCCTCCATTATAACCCCTTTGAAGCTTCCATTACATAATTATAAGATTATTTTCAAATAAATGTTTTATTTTATAATTACATTACTTTTAAATGATTTCAAAATAGTAATATATATTCCTCTCAAATAGTATTGATTTCATCAATGTCAATATACATTGATTGATTTTCCAGATGTTTGAAGTTGACATATTAGAATACAATATTCCATATTGTATTGATGGTTTTGTGATATTTTTTACTATGGATGTGTTATTTTTATAACATTCGTTGTATATGGTTAAAGTATTAACATATCATATCCTAGTTTTAATATGAATGTTTATGTTATGTTTCAAACTTTTATTATCAAGAATGAATTGAATTTAATAAGTGACGACTGGAGACTACTATAGTTCCTTGATAAATTAGTAGGTCTCATGAGACAAATTATTTTCATGGTATAAGGCCTTGAAAAAATCTTATTTGTAGTCTTTGCAAGAGGTATTGACTATATGGTTATGATTTCTGGCATTATGCATTCCTTCATTATGAAATTGGCTATTGATATTGAATGTTACTATTCGACTATTATATTATCCATGTTAATAAGTAAATGGAATTATTATATTCATATTTTCCATGTTATGATGATTTTTATGTTTAAAAGGATTATGTTTAAGTCTTATACATTTCTTGAAATTTTATTCCTTATTTATGAATGTTCCCACTATATTTTTATCCTTATTGAGCATCTGATCTCACCCCTTTCTATGTTTTATTTTAAATAGGATTTGAAGTAGTATTTTATGGTTGACTTGCAATGATAGGCTATGGTATATAAGTGTGTTAAAATGGGAGAAAATGTTGTTCTTTTTATCAATGGACGTGATGTAAACCATATGTATGTATCTAGTACTTCTAAGGATACTATACAAAACCGTCTTCCTGAACATAATTCCCTGTATCATCCCAATGTTATTTAATAATTCACCAACTCTGGGTAACTAGTGTCAGGGAATTATATTTGGTATCATAGGAAGTTTTGTAAAAACCATAGAAGCTAGATTTTGAAATACACTGATTAGAGAACATTACACTAAGATAGACTTTGAGGATTAGTATAGTGGAACATCATAGAATTTTGGAAATGTAGATATTTTTTGTAGTTTAAAAGAAATATATCTTGGTCTCTATATGATCAGGTAGAGGCATCTCTAGGACAGATGTAACATGGAGTGAAAACTTTTACAAGGAGTTTCAAGTCTGGCCTAGGGTATCCTTGTACACGATAATTGGCCATTCTCCACTTGTGGTTACGAAACTCCCAGGGGATATAACTAGGATAATTATTATTTTATTTACAAACAATTATGAAGGATTTATTAGTATATACCTCCTTAAATAATTTTTTTTAATGATTATGCATTATATAAGTAAACTGATCAATTTATTTAAAGAGGTTCAAAATTTTGTAATTATGTATTGCGATTCATAAACAAATCTAGTGTATGTCATTGTTTGAAATGGAACCTAGAATAAGGAATATAAAAATTATCAATTCACATAATTCATGTAGGTATTTCCCTCATAATAAAGATAATTATAGGGGAGCTGGTGCTCCAACTGGTTCCAATCAGCTTATCACCATACTGACACAACTCAATCTAGTTATGAATAATAATCTTACCTATATGGAGCACCATGATAGTCATGATGGAGGATCAATGATAGACTGATTCATGAGGTAACTACCACCAACATTCAATGGGACGAAAAATCCATTTGATGCTGAGCAATGGATATGTTCCTTAAAAAATTATTTCATTCATTGGGGTGTAGCAAAAGGGAAAAAATTGTCATGGCAGTTTATCACCTCATTGGAGAAGTAAATCAATGGTGTTCATTAATTCAAAACACAAAAGTGGTCTAATAAGTATCTAATATTTAATGGAAGGAGTTTAAAGAGTTTTTCTTAGAAAAATTATTCTCTTGTAACCAGTGAGCGGATATGGAAAGATAGTTTCTGGTTCTGAGGAAAATTGAAGATGATAATGTCACAAAGTATGAGTCTAACTATACAATGTTAGTTTTGCATGAATCATATTATATATGTAATATAGGGATCATTATTGATCGATTCTTTGATGGATTAAAATAATTTCCACATTATGAATTATTCTTGCAATCCTTCTCTTCGTACATTGATATATTCACATGTGCTATCAAGACAGAAAAGTAATTCTATACATTTTATAACATTAAAGAAATGAAAGAGAAGAATAGATCTATTGAACACTATGGAAAAGGAAATAAGGGTAATATGGGAAAATTTGAATATCCATCATGCGGTAAATTTGGGAAAAGACACCCTGGTACATTCCTGAAGAGAATGGGATTCTATTACAAGTGTGGTGAAAAACAGAACCTAACTCGTGATTTCAATGGGACAAAAGAGATTGTAAATGTTGAATGATACAATTACAGTGAAAGGGGTCATTATACAAATGAAAGTCCTAAGTTCCAAGGAGAATTACCTCAAAAAATGCCAAGGGTGTAAGGAAAAGCTTATAGGATCACTACTGCTGAGGTTAAAGCTCTAAAAGACGTGGTTGCAGGTAATTTAATCATTTACTCATGTTTTTAGAATTCCTTATTTGATACTAGAACATTGAATTTTATCACATCTTCTTATTTTTCTATAAAAATTACATATTTACCATTTGATTTAATAAGGGAATTGTAATCCAAAACTCCTTAGGGATGCATCATTGCAATAATGTTTTGTGAATTAGTTCCCATTAAAGCATATTAATATTCTTTATTTATAGATTTCATCTTCATACCCAAGATAGAATTTGATATAATCCTCTGAATGGATTTTATTTCACACCATGATGTGAAAATTTAATGTATGAAGAATGAGGTTACTATTTTTAATGATGATAAATAGAACCTTATCTTTAGAGAAGAAACTCCACCTCCTGATTCTAATCTAGATCCACCCCTAGTAGCTCTATGAAATTAAATTATTGGGGATTAAGAGAATGAAATAACTATGGGTGAGGAAATAAATTTTCAAATAGAAGATGTACATATTTTACATGAATATTTTGATGTATTTTTAGAGGATTAACCTGGACATCCTCTAGATTGTTAAATTAAGTTTTCCATTGACGTAATTCTTGGTTCAAGGCCCATGTGAAAGACCCATTATAGAATTCCCACTGTGGAATTAGTGGATGTAATGAAACAACTTGAGTTGAGTAATAAAGAATTTATTCTCCTTATTTTATATCCATGAGGAACACATGTTATTTTTGTTATAATGAAAATGGATCTATGAGGTTGTGCATTTAATATAGGTAGATCAATGCTATTATAATGAATAACAACTATCTACTACATAACATTGATTATTTATTCGACCAAATTCATGGAGTTCTATATTTTTCAATGATCTATCATCAATATGGATATCATCAGTTGCATGTGGAGAAGGAAGACATTCGTAAAATATCATTTCTAACCTAGTAATGGCATTACGAGTTTATAGTAATGCATTATAGACTGGATAATGAACCCTTTGTTTTCATTGATTTAATGAATATAGTTTTCAAGGATTTTCTTGATGTCTTGGTAGTGGTATTTTTTCTGATAGCTTGGTTTAGTAAAAAAGTTACGAAGATCCTGAAAATAACTATTATACTATTATAAAAACCCCTAGAAAAATTGAGTTATATGAAAAGTTTAGCAAGTGATAATTCTAGCATTATGAGTCATTTTTTTTTCAGGGCCATATTGTCTCTATGTATGGAACATGTATTTATCCTTCAAATACCATGAGTGTTTAAGAATGGAAAACACCGACAAGTATAATTGTGGTTTTCAGTTTTATGGGTTTATTATGTTATTATTGGCACTTCATTTAAAATTTTTCTTGATTGGATAACCCATTAAAAAACTCACACGTAAAGGGGTTAAGTTTGTTTGGATAGAATATTGTAAAGGATGTTATTAATAACTGAAGAGAATATTATTCAATGCTCGTATATTTATTCTACCATTGAGGAGTGATGGGTTTGCTATTTATAGTGATGCTTGAAATAAAGGATATGGTTGTGTTATTATGCTGAATTATTGAGTTATTTCCTATGTATCATGATAGTTAAAAATACATGTAAAAAACTATCCCACTCAAGATCTTAAGTTGGAAGTTTTAATCATTTCTCTGATGATATCGAGACACTATCTATGTAACATCCCAAGTAAGTAATGAATAATATATAATTTTATCTATGTTTATTAATGATTAAGATAGTGTTATAGAGGCTTAAAATGAAAATAAATACAATCTTATGCATGGAATACACTAATATTCTTAAAAGATTGTTTTACTGCCTTTTGATGGCAAACCATTTTTGAATCTATATTTTGACAATTTTATAATCTATGTTTTTCAAAATAAACTTATTCTTTATGATTGGGACATCAAAATTTACCTTGTGTGAATTTTTGGTATTTTTCTGACAATGTTCATTTTTTAATGAATAGTGAAAAATACTGCATTTTACATCAAAACTGCTTTTTAATCTAATTTATTTATATTATTAGATTATGTTTTTAATTGGTTTTGAAGTGAAATTAGAATATATTTTTACCATTTTATCCAATGGAGGTCATTGGAATCAATTTCACTTTGAAATTAGACTTAAACTGGTGTCAATCTTTTGATACTTATTGTTTTGTAAAAACACGCTATTTGCTCTGGCAGTGGGAATTAATTAATAAATTAATTAATTTGACTTATATGTATTGAATTTTGTAAAATATACTTCATTTTTGAATTCATAATATCAAATATAGCTTAGGTTGAATTTTTGGTAATTTTCTGAAAAACTCCAATTTTTGATGAATAGTGAAACCACTAAGTGGTACTCAAGCAAACTGATTTTTCAGTTAAATGAAAGTTTACCACTAATGTGTATTGAATTTTGAAAATCCGACATATATGGTTGTCATTAAGAAGTAAAATGTTGTTCAATGAGATTATAATAATTTTTTTTTGAATAGTAACTTATTAAGTTCTTAATCGCGATTAGTGGTAATTAGGGTAGTTTAAGGTATAAATAATGCATTAATAATATGAAATGACCTAGAAACATGTCCCAACCTTATTGGTTGTGTCATGGCCGACCAAGAAAAGCCATGGGTCAACTTGGGGACCCCATGGAGACACTTTGGTTTGGAAATGACATAAATAACTTTTTATTAAATGCTAAAGTAAAAATGACACAAACAAGAGATGTTTTACGAAAACAATTTTTACATGGGCATATAAATATCAGATTTTTGATTATAAAAGGCCCCCACCTCTACCTCATTTCACACACTCTTCAAGCCTTTGGCTCGGCCAACCCATGCCCATTTACTATCTCCACATCCCTCTCCTCATCCTAGAGGATTCCCTTTGGGAAGAATCCTTTCAAAGGAAGCCTTTAGGCTCAAATCAAAAGGAGTTACACTTTTTAAGGTAATTCATTCTCTCATGTTCATTTGTTTTATTTTGATTCTCCAACCCCCTAAACTCTTTTTATTTACTTATTTTGTAACAACACCAGTATCTTCAATATACTAGTATGTTTTTATAAGATTTATTTGAGCTACAATCTCACACAACTACATCAAATGGTTAAAGAACATACGGTTTCCGTGGATGGCGAAATTCTGCCTCCCGAAACGATGATTGTTCAATACACATTTAACACCTTCAAAGGTGGCCATTATGATGTCACTATTTTTATATATGATATATGATATGTTTATGATTTCCTTAAGCTTCGGTTTTTTCATTTTGGGCATACCTTTATGGTTTCCATTATGGGTAAACACGATATCTTCATTTTAGGAAGTGCGGACTACCGCCCCCTGAAAGTGATTTGATTCGTTACTACCATATGTGGGATGTGTAAAGGATAAAGTTAATGATATTATATATTATTATACTGGAATTATAATATACCTTTATATCATTATGATTCCATTCATAAAAATACGAAATAGAAATGGAAGTAGCGTTCATGTGTACGTACGGCTTACCGTCTCCAAGAACGGTGCATTTCATTTCTTACCTCTAAATGTGATTTAATATTATAAATACATGTATATGATGAATATATATGATATATATGTTATCCAAATCTTTAATATCATTCTGAATATAACGAACCTATGACCAAATTAACAACATGTAAGTGTAAGAAGTCTATTTTTGACTTAAGAACCAAATACCAACAAAATGAACATTATTAACATAACTGATTACATGATGTTCATAACATGGTATAAAAGGAATAATGAACTTGAAAAAGATTCATAAGAAAGTAGAGATTAACTCAAGTTTATTATTCAGGAGATTAAAGAACGGTCGGGTCATGTCAGATATGAGGTATGAGACTCCGTCTCAATCTCCTTTCATTGAGGCATATTTTATTTATACACAACTTTCTTTTATACGGTGTATAAACAGCTTTGACTTTTACGTTTATTCAAAAGGAATATTTTTTATACGAAGCGTTTACTAAACGACAAAAGGGAATGTTTTTGTCGTACGTATGCAGCGACAACGACTTCTCCGCCGTCGTAACCGTTATTTGAGTTTCGGCTTCCTCTACAAGCCATACCTTCTTTTTGAAAGAAAAATAAATACCATGTTTTACTTTTATTTTATTTTAGTATTGAAAATGGTTTTCATAATGATTTTATATCAATATGTTGTATTGATATCTCGTGATTGAAATTTGGAAATTTTATGTTTCCTTTATGCATGTTTTATGTGATATGATTATGTTATGGTTCTTGGGAATTATTATGAAGACGGGTGGTTTCGTGATAAACTAAGGGCGGATGAGCCCGTTATAGCTCTCCAATGCATTGGGTAACGCGAAGGAGTGAAACGTTAAGGTTTCTCCGAAAAGATTTTAGGGAATATACTGTGATGGGTATTCCAAACGTAACCAAGAGGGTTACTCCCTACGTAAGAATGTTATGAATGCCTCAAGTTACCTTTATGCCTTATGATTTCTATGATTTATTCATGATTTTATGAGGTATGTTAAAGTGCCTATGTTTTATGGGTAAAGTATGATTTCATTCTTATGTATATAAGAACTCATGTTTCCTTTCCATGTTTTTTTATAACCCATACTGAGTTTTTTTGCTCATCCCAAGTTTTTGAAATGTTTTTCACAGGTCAAGGGAAAGGTACATGATAAGATTATAGAGTCAAGGATGTGTCAAGAAATAATCCATGTTTTATTTTAAATGTGTTTCCATTGATGGAAATGAAGAATACTATCTTTAAGTAACCACCTTGTTTATATGTGGAATGTAATGCATGTTTTATGATATAATTATCTAAAACTCTAATCCCGAAAAGATCCTCAATGTGTAATCTTGTAATAACTCAAGATTAAGTAAGGTTTAAGGCTGGGGCCTTATAGTTGGTATCAGAGGTCGGTTTAGATAACTTTCGGAGTTAGAATTATATTAAATGATTATCCAAAAAAATATTTTTTTAAATGATATAGCATTTAATGATTACCATGTTGCTTCATCTAAGACATGTTTTTTCAGAATAGTTTTCCACAGAAGAAACAGGGAAGCAGTGCTAGGAAGGCATACAGAAGGAAATAACCTTCTGAATCAGCATCCTGAGATGGTCGGAATTGGAACTGAATAGTTTGTTGCAGTAATGGCGCAGTTTACTCAAGCGATAAATGGCGGTGGTATCCATGCACGAGATCAGCCAGATCAACCGCAGAGGAACATGTCAGTGGTGGAACATTTCATGAGGCAACATCCACCATCATTCAGAGGATCATCTGACCCTGTGCTAGCTGAAGGGTGGATTAAAGCACTGGAGAAGATTTTTGATGTCATGGGGTGTTCAGACATTCAGAATGTTAGTCTTGCTATTTACCGTTTGGAGGGTGAAGCAGATCCGTGGTGGTCTATGGTTAAAAATATCAGGGACTCCGATGAGATTGATGCTCTTGACTGGGATGAATTCAAAGGTATGTTTCTTGAGAAGTATTTTCCTAAGGCTGTTCGACTTAGGATGGAAAAGCAATTCTTGGAATTGAGGTAAGAGGAAGACTCAGTGGCTGCCTATGAAGAAAGGTTCACTCGATTGGCAAGGTATGCTCCAAATTTTATCCGGGACCTTGATAGTAAAATCAATCGTTTTTACTCAGGATTAAAGCCAAAATATTGAAGGGCATTAGCTTCTCGTGAGTTTAAAAGTTATGAAAAGCTTGTTCGATGTGCTGAGAAGGTGGAAATGGAGTTTGCCGATGACCAAGTTTTCTATAACAACCAGCAGAAGAAGAGACTGAGGTGGCAGGAGAAAGGTAAGAATTATTCAAAAAAGTCTGATGGTAAGAGAACTAAGTTTCCAGTTTGTGATAAATGTGGAAAAAGGCATGCTGGGGAATGTCTTCTGAATTCTGGAAAGTGCTACCGATGTGGTAAGATGGGAAATAAGGCTCGTGATTGCACTGAAAAGGATCAAGGTGAAGGTAAGAACAAATTTGATTTACAGTTAGTGAAATGTTTTATGTGCAATGAGATGGGTCACTATGCAAACGAGTGTCCGATAAGGAGCTTGAGTGATGGGAAGCAGTTAGGCTACAAGCAGAAAGGGGTGGTGAAATCCCTTGCAACTACTTCAGCAGATGTCGGGCCATCAAATGAAGTTTTATCAGCTCCAGGGAGCTTAGTTTTTTTCAAAGATTGACTTGAGATCGGGGTACCATCAGCTGAAGGTAAAGGAGGCAGATATTCCAAAGACCGCGTTCTGTTCGAGATATGGCCATTATGAATTTTTAGTAATGCCTTTTGGGATAACCAATGCACTTGCTGTATTCATGGACTTAATGAATAGAATTTTCCATGAGTTCCTGGATAAGTTTGTGGTGGTTTTCATTGATGATATTTTGGTGTTTTCTAAAAGTAAAGAGGAGCATGAAAGACATTTAAGGGTTATCTTGCAAACCTTAAAAGAAAAGAAACTGTATGGGAAATTCAGCAAGTGTGAGTTTTGGTTGCAACAAATTTCTTTCCTTGGTCACATTGTTTCTAAAGATGTAATAACTGTTGATCCTGCAAAAACAAAAGTTGGGGAAGAATGGCCAAGACCCACAAATGTAACCGAGATTCGTAGCTTCCTTGGTTTGGCGGGCTATTACCGAAGGTTTGTTAGAGATTTTTCACGGTTATCTAGTCCAATGACTAAGCTAACTCGGAAGGGTGTTAAGTTTATCTGGACAAAAAAATGTGATGATTGTTTTCAGGAATTGAAAAGAAGATTGGCGAATGCTCCAGTTTTGTCACTACCATCCAGGAATGGTGAGTTTGTTATATACAGTGATGCTTCATTGAAAGGACTTGGTTGCGTCCTAATGCAGAATGATCAGGTAATTGCTTATGCTTCACGACAGTTGAAAACTCATGAGGTAAATTACCCTACACATGATTTGGAATTAGCTGCTGTTGTGTTTTCTTTAAAAATTTGGAGGCATCATTTGTATGGAGTAAAGTGTGAAATATATTCCGATCACAAAAGATTAAAGTATATATTCACTCAGAAAGAGTTAAACATGAGAAAAAGGAGATGGCTGGAATTAATCAAGGATTATGATTGTACAATTCATTACCATCCGGGAAAAGCAAATAAAGTGGCTGATGCTTTGAGTCGAAAAAGTAATGCTTCATTAACAATGTTGCGTTTGGAACGTGATCCTTTGGTTAAGGATTTGATGAACTTTGTCATAGAAGTTGTTGGTGCAGGGATTACTTCTGTTTTGTTTCAGGTATCAGTGAGATCATCTCTATCAGATAGAATGAAGCAAGCACAGAAGCAAGATAGTGAGTTGCAGAAAAAGGTAGAGCTGGTTCAAAAAGGTAAGTTGACTGAATTCAACATTGATAATCATTATGTTTTGAGATTTGGGAAGAGATTGTGTGTGCCTTGTGATTCACAGTTGAAGAGAGAGTTGTTATGTGAAGCTCATAGTTCTCCGTTTTCAGTTCATCCGGGCAGTACTAAGATGTATAGAGATCTGCGGGAGTATTACTGGTGGGATGGAATGAAAAGAGATATTGCTGATTTTACTGTGAAGTGTTTGACTTGTCAGCAGGTTAAAGCAGAGCGGTAGTTACCGAAAGGGATGCTTCAGCCTTTACCAGTGCCGGAGTGGAAATGGGAGAATATATCCATGGACTTTGTTGTTGGATTACCGAAGACATCTCGAGGTAATAATGCAATCTGGGTTATTGTTGATCGCTTGACCAAATCTGCTCATTTCCTTGCTATACGAGATACTTTCTCTCTTGATCAACTTTTCCGTTTGTATCTTAAAGAGATAGTAAGGTTACATGGTGTTCCTCTCTCCATTGTATCAGATCGTGATCCCAGGTTTACTTCAAACTTTTGGAAAGGCCTTCAGAAGTCGTTGGGTACTGAATTAAATTTTAGTACAACTTTTCATCCTCAATCAGATGGGCAATCAGAACGAAAAATTCATACATTGGAGGATATGCTACGAGCTTGTTCTATGGATTATCAGGGAAGTTGGGACCAACATCTTTCTTTGGTTGAGTTTTCATATAATAACAGTTTTCATTCCAGTATACAGATGGAACCATTTCAGGCATTATATGGGAAGCGGTGTCGAACTCCAGCTTTCTGGGATGAAGTGGGTGAAAGGAAGTTGATGGGACCAGAATTGGTAGAAGAGATGGCAGAAAAAGTTCAGCTGATTCAGAAACACATGAGAACAGCTCAGAGCAGGCAGAAGAGTTATGGGGATAACTGGAGGAAGGATCTATCTTTCGAGGTAGGCGATCATGTTTTTCTCAAGGTTTCTCCATGGAAAAGCGTGATGAGATTTGGTAAGAAAGGAAAGTTGAGTCCGAGGTTCATTGGACCATACGAAATTCTGGAGAGAGTTGGATCAGTTGCATACCGAGTGGCTTTACCTCCGAGTTTATCTCAGGTACACAATGTTTTTCACCTTTCGATGTTGAGAAAGTATATTCCAGATACATCTCATGTTTTGAGTCCAGAGGCAGTTCAGCTGGAAGAGAACCTATCTTATGAGGAACAACCTGTCCTGATTCTTGACCACAGGGAGCAAGTGTTACGGAATAAGGTGATTCATCAGGTAAAGGTTTTGTGGAAAAAACCACATGATTGAAGAGGCAACATGGGAATCTGAAAATGCAATGAGGGATAAGTACCCCCATTTATTCGATAAGTAAATAAATTGCGGGGACGCAATTTTCTAAAGGGGGGAAGGATATAACATCCCAAGTAATTAATGAATAATATATATTTTTATCTTTGTTTATTAATGATTAAGATAGTGTTATAGAGGCTTAAAATGAAAATAAATACAATCTTATGCATGGAATACACTAATATTCTTAAAAGATTGTTTTACTGCCTTTTGATGGAAAACCATTTTTGAATCTATATTTTGACAATTTTATAAACTATGTTTGTCAAAATAAACTTATTCTTTATGATTGGGACATAAATATTTACCTTGTGTGAATTTTTGGTATTTTTCTGACAAAGTTCATTTTTTAATGAATAGTGAAAAATACTGCATTTTACATCAAAACTGCTTTTTAATCTAATTTATTAATATGATTAGATTATGTTTTGAATTGGTTTTGAAGTGAAATTAGAATATATTTTTACCATTTTATCCAATGGTGGTCATTGGAATCAATTTCACATTGAAATTAGACTTAAACTAGTGTCAATATTTTGATACTTATTGTTTTGTAAAAACACGCTATTTGCTCTGGCAGCGGGAATTAATTATTAAATTAATTAATTTGACTTATATGTATTGAATTTTTTAAAATAGACTTCATTTTTGAATTCAGAATATCAAATATAGCTTAGGGTGAATTTTTGGTAAATTTCTGAAAAACTCAAATTTTTGATGAATTGTGAAACCACTAAGTGGTAATCAAGCAAACTGATTTTTCAGTTAAATGAAAGTTTACCACTAATGTGTATTGAATTTTGAAAATCCGACATATATGGTTTTCATTAAGAAGTAAAATGTGGTTCAATGAGATTATAATAATTTTTTGGTGAATAGTAACTTATTAAGTTCTTAATCGCGATTAGTGGTAATTAGGGTAGTTTAAGGTATAAATAATGCTTTAATAATATGAAATGACCTAGACACATGTCCCAACCTTATTGGTTGTGTCATGGTCGACCAAGACAAGCCATGGGTCAACTTCGGGACCCCATGGAGACACTTTGTTTTGGAAATGACATAAATAACGTTTTATTAAATGCTAAATTAAAAATGACACAAACAAGAGATGTTTTACGAAAACAATTTTTACATGGGCTTATAAAGATCATATTTTTGATTATAAATAGTCACTGGAAAGATAAAAAGATTTCCTACATCATAGTATTTTTTTATAATTTTTAGACATTAAAAAATTAAATTATTTATGACATAATAATGATGTAGTGATGACATCATTATTTGACGATTTAAATAAAATGGAAAGATAATGTAAAATCTATGAACTACACATGTACAAAACTTATTGGATGAGTGGATTTCGAAGCCTTATCACCTTATCCACGAATTATATCAATGTGGGACCTTTTTAAACCGAAACACATTTTCAAATAATATTTCTTTACTTTCCAAAAGTGCCCCTCCTCTCCTCTTATAAAAGGCCCCCACCTCTACCTCATTTCACACACTCTTCAAGCCTTTGGCTCAACCAACCCCTACCCATTTACTCTCTCCACATCCCTCTACTCATCCTAGAGGATTCCCTTTGGGCAGAATCCTTTCAAAGGAAGACTTTAGGCTCAAATCAAAAGGAGTTACACTTTTTAAGGTAATTCATTCTCTCATGTTCATTTGTTTTATTTTGTTTCTCCAACCCCCTAAACTCTTTTTATTTACTTCATTTGTAACAACACCAGTATATTCAATATACTAGGATGTTGTTATAAGATTTATTTGAGCTACACTCTCACACAACTACATCAAATGGTTAAAGAACATACGGTTTCCGTGGATGGCGAAATTCTGCCTCCCGAAACAATGATTGTTCAATACTCATTTAAAACCTTAAAAGGTGGCCATTATGATGTCACTATTTTTATATATGATATATGATATGTTTATGGTTTCCTTAAGCTTATGTTTTTTTCATTTTGGGCATACCTTTATGGTTTCCATTATGGGTAAACACGATATCTTCATTTTAGGAAGTGCGGACTACCGCCCCCTGAAAGTGATTTGATTCGTTAATACCATATGTGGGATGTGTAAAGGATAAAGTTAATGATATTATATATGATATTATAATGGAATTATAATATACCTTTATATCATTATGATTCCATTCCAGAAAATACGAAATAGAAATGGAAGTAGCGTTCATGCGTACGTACGACTTACCGTCTCCATGAACGGTGCATTTCATTTCTTACCTCTAAATGTGATGTAATAATATAAATACATGTATATGATGAATATATATGATATATATGTTATCCAAATCATTAATATCATTCTGTATATAAAGAACCTATTACCAAATTAACAACATGTAAGTGTAAGAAGTCTATTTTTGACTTAAGAACCAAATACCGACAAAATGAACATTATTAACTTAACTGATTACATGATGTTCATAACATGGTATAAAAGGAATAATGAACTTGAAAAAGATTCATAAGAAAGTAGAGATTAACTCAAGTTTATTATTCAGGAGATTAAAGAACGGTCGGGTCAAGTCGGATACGAGGTATGAGACTCCGTCTCAATCTCCTTTCATTGAGGCATATTTTATTTATACACAACTTTCTTTTATACGGTGTATAAACCCCTTTGACTTTTACGTTTATTCAAAAGGAATCTTTTTTATACGAAGAGTTTACTAAACGTCAAAAGGGAATGTTTTTGTCGTACGTATGCGGCGACAACGACTTCTCCGCCGTCGTAACCGTTATTTGAGTTTCGGCTTCCTCTACAAGCCATACCTTCTTTTTGAAAGAAAAATAAATACCATGTTTTACTTTTATTTTATGTTAGTATTGAAAATGGTTTTCATAATGATTTTATATCAATGTGTTTTATTGATATCTCGCGATTGAAATGTGGAAATTTTATGTTTCTTTTATGCATGTTTTATATGATGTGATTATGTTATGGTTCTTGGGCATTATTATGAAGACGGGTGGTTCCGTGATAATCTAAAGGCGGGTGAGCCCTGTATAGCTCTCCAATGCATTGGGTAATGCGAAGGAGTGAAACGTTAAGGTTTCTCTGAAGAGATTTTAGGGAATATACTGTGATGGGTATTCCAAACGTAACCAATAGGGTTACTCCCTACGTAAGAATGTTATGAATGCCTCAAGTTACCTTTATGCCTTATGATTTATATGATTTATTCATGATTTTATGAGGTATGTTCAAGTGCCTATGTTTTATGGGTAAAGTATGATTTCATTCTTATGTATATATGAACTCTTGTTTCCTTTCCATGTTTTTTTTATAACCCATACTGAGTTTTTATGCTCATCCCAAGTTTTTGAAATGTTTTTCACAGGTCAAGGGAAAGGTATATGATAAGATGATAGAGTCAAGGATGTGTCAAGAAATAATCCATGTTTTATTTTAAATGTGTTTCCATTGATGGGAATGAAGAATACTATCTTTATGTAACCACCTTGTTTATATGTGGAATGTAATGCATGTTTTATGATCTAATTCTCTAAAACTCTAAACCCGAAAAGATCCTCAATGTGTAATCTTGTAATAACTCAAGATTGAGTAAGGTTTAAGGCTGGGGCCTTATAATATATATGATGAAAAATGTGAGATTTATTCTGATAAAATGAGTTTGAAGTATATTTTCTCTTCAAAATAACTCAACATGAGGGAAATTAGATGGCTCGAACTAATCAAAGAATATGATTGAACTATACACTGCCAATCTAGGAAGGCAAATAAGGTGGTAGACGATTTGACAAAACGAATCATGGAGTTTTGAACAAGTTTAAAGTTGAAATGGGTCCTATGTTCATGGATCTAGTAAAGATGGATATGAGAATAATAATAGAAGGTGAAACATCAATACTTTTTCAAATGGTTTCTAAATCATCTTTACTAGAAAGGATAAAATGGTCTTAGACTGATGATGAAGAGTTTCAAAATAAAATTAAAGTTGTGAACGATGGGAGATTAATTATCATTGTATATGATAATGGGATTTTGAAAATTTGGAAGAGACATTTTGTTCCTAACACACCTGATTTAAAAAGGTAATTGTTGAATGATTTTCATAGCTCCAAATTCTCTATACACCCTATTACCAATAATATCTATAGTGATTTGAAGGAATATTTTTTGTGGGACAACATGAAGAGAGAGATTATAGATTATGAGTCATGATGTATGGTTTTTCAATTAGTGAATGCTGGAATACAACATCCTAAAGGAATCATGAAAGATATTCCCACACCTTAGTGGTAATGGGATTATATTATGATATACATTGTCAGGGACTACCAAGAAATCCATGAAGGAATTAAAAAATATGGGTCATTATAGATTGTCATACCATGTTAGAAAATATTCATGATATAAGAGATGATTTAACACTTAAACGTCTAAAAAGACTATATATTAATGATGTTGTAAGATTTAGGGAATACCCCCACAGATTGTTTTTTATCATGTTCCATATTTGAAATCATGATTTGGAAAATGATTTTAGAAGGCCTTAGATACTGAACTTCATTTAAGAACCACCTACCACCCTCAAACTGATGGAAAATCAGAACGAACTATTCAATCCTTAGAAGACATGTTGAGATCTTGATCACATGACTTTCAAGGTATGCAGAATCATTATTTACCTCCAGTAAAATTTTCCTATAATAATATCTTCCATTCATGTATTCAAATTGAACCATATGAAGAGTAATATGGAATGATATTTCACACACCAACTATTTGGGAATATGATGGTGAACGAAAACTCATTGGAAAAAAACATGTTGAGAAAATAGTGGAAGAGATGAAGATTAACCAAACCCATATCAATGATGCTCAATGTAGGAAAACGAGATATGTTGATAACAGAATAAAGGATTTGGAATTTTAGGTAGGAGATCGTGTTTTCATGAAGGTATCGAAGGGAGTTATAATATTCAGAAAGAAGGTTAAATTAAGTCCGATGTATATCAGGCATTTTGAAATTCTAGAATGAAAAAGGGTTGTAGATTTCTGTTTGGAAATGCTTCCATGTCACTCCAAAGTTCATGATGTGTTCCACATATCACTGTTGAGAAAATAAATGCTAGACCCAACACATGTAATCACCTATGAAGAAATAGAACTGGAAACCGATCTATCTTATTATGAAGAGAATATCAGAATTCATAAATCCAGAGAAAAGGTGTTGAGAAACGAGAGGACTCATCTGGTGAATGGTCTATGGATAAATCATAAGATGGAAGAGAAAATGTGCGAGCATAAGGAACTTATGACGAAGAACCACCCAAATATTTTTATGTAGTAGTATTCTAGAAATTTTGAGGAAAAAATTATTTAAATGGGGGAAGAATGTTAAAACCCAATATTCCCTGGTACGTATCCATTTGAATAGTGCAATAGATTGTGATGTACGTATCATGGAGATTCTGACACAACACGACCATTCAAACTAGCAGTTATAAATACTAATACACACTTTTTTACATTTAATAATTTTGTTTTGTCAAAATGGACATAATTTTTGGATTTGGAATATGAAAATTAACATAGGGTGAATTTTTGGTACTATTATGAATATAATAAATTTTTAATGAATAGTGAAAATACTAAATTTTAAATAAAATAAACTTTTTTAATCATAACAATTTATAGTGTTTAATTATAAATTTGAATGGTTTTTAGGTATCATTAGATTATATTTTTTATCATTCTATATAATTTATATTATTAGATGTAATTTCACATTTCATCTGGACATAAACAAGTGTCAATCTTTTGATATTTATTATTTACTAAAAACACGTATTTTCTATTGACAAAGCGAATTAATATTAAATTATTTTCTGCCATTTTTTTATTTAAATTTGGAAAAATGGATTTCATATTTTTATTCAGGGGGTCGAAATTATTTATATAGATAACTCTTATTTTTATACATTATGAATAATTACTTTTGTAAATATTTTATTCACCATGGTTAAAAGGTAAATCCCAAAAATAAGGGTAAAAAGTAATATTATAATAATATTTAATTACACTAACACATGTCCTAATTCTATTGAATGATAAATATCAGACCATCGTAATACATGGGTCGATTTGTTGACCCAATGGTGCCACTTGAGAGTGATGATGACACATTATATTAAATAATTTAATGAAAGTCAAAAATGACATAAAAATGTATCTTTTTGTAATTTTTTGTACATGGGGTTATATAAGATATATTTTAAACTATAAATATTCATTTTAAAATTAAATATATTTCCTACATAATGGTATTTCTTTTATAATTATTTGAATTTAAATAAATAATATTATTTATGACACAATGTGGATGCAGTGAATACCTCATTAATGAATTATTTAAATAATTGAGATTGTAAATTTAAAACAATATAAAAAACCTGTACAATTATTATTTTATGATTTTATTTTTAACATTAGTAAACTTATATTCTATGTTAATTAGTTTGGGACCTTTATAAAATGGAAATAATTTTAATATAAAATAATATTTTGAAACATTCCTTAAGATCCCAACTCATCCCTAATAAAGAGTCATCACCTCTAACCCATTACTCACACCTCTGAAGCCTCATGTCTCATCCAAACACTACTCAATTAATCTATTTACATTGATATTTTACTCTTGGACGCCTTACCTTAGGTATATGGAAAAAAAATTATTTTGGTTCAAACTAAAGGGAGTTACTCGATTTAAAGGTAACATCTTCTCTTAATTTCTTTCCTTTTATTTTTCTCCTCCAACCCCTAAAATCTCATTATTCATTTATTTTATAACAACAACAATATCATAAATATACTAGGTTTTTTTATGATATGCATTTGAACTACACTTACAAAAAACTCCATCTAATGGTTATAGAACATAAGGTTTCTGTGGACGGTGTACTAATGCCTCACGAAATGATGATTGTTCAATCTTATACTACCACCTATTATGGTGGAAATTATGATGGAAATATTATTATATATGATAGTTATGATATTTAGTTTATCTATAATCTTCTTTAATTCTATTTTATATCATTCATTTATTCTTTTCCTGTTTTATATATATGATAATTTCATCTGAGGAAGTACGAAATTCCGCCACTCTCAAAGTGATTTGACTCATTCATACCATACATGGAATGTTTAAAGTATAGTGTTAATAAACATAATTAAAAAATATAAAATATTATATTATACTTGAATAATAATATACCTATATAATTTTTTTTTCATTCCTTTTAAAATACAAAAAATAAAATTGAAGTAGCATTTATGAGTACGTACGAATTTCCGTCTCAACGAAAGCGAGGAGATTAATTCCACATCATAATCATTCAACGATAGTTTTAATTTTATTATTAAAAATAATATTTAATAATATAATATCATTCTAGATATAAATTAAATACATCCTATCAATAAAAAACATGACATACATAACCAATCATATAAAGGAAAATGAATCAGTTATCACCTGAAACAATTATACTACTAAAATATTATTAACAAATCAATTTTAGAAGATCATATATGATATCATATTTAGTTATGAACATAGTTTATAATTTAATAACAATGATTTAACTATTACACAAAAGGAAAAAATTCCCTAGATCATGGAAAACTTCAATGTGAGGGTTAATTTTACAATCTCTTCATTATCCGAGTTTGTTTATACATGAGTATCTACTGGGACCTCTTTATCATCCACATCTTCATTTCTTAAAAATTTATTTCAAATATTTTTTACAATATCCTATAAAATTATTTAATCTCATTAATACAATTGTTTGAATTTTCAAAACGTTTTTATAAATGATTAATTCCATCATTTTCTAAAGAAGGTCATTTATAAGATTTTGGAAAAAATTAATGAAAGAGTTTTTTTATCTTATACGGTAGGTGTTGATATTTTTTCAATTATAAAACCTTCGATACTTTTCTTAGTAGATTATAATAATAACATTTTCAATCTAAATGTTTTCATTTATAATTACATGACTTATAAATGATTTCAAAATAGAAACAGATATTCCTCTCAAATAGTTTTGATTTCATTTATGCCAACATCCTTTGATGGATTTTACACATGTTTAAAGATGATTTAATATGATAAAATATTGCATATTGTATTGAAGGTTTTTTGATATGTTCTACTATGTATGTGTTATTTTTATACCATTCATGGATTATAGTTAAAGGATTAATATTTATAATGCCAATTTTAATATAAGTGTTTATATTGAGTTTCATCCTATTCATATGAGGAATGCATTGGACTTAGTAAGTGACGGGTGGAGCTTGATATAGCTCCTTGATATATCAGTAGGTATCATGAGACAAACTAGTATTTTGGCACATGTCCTTGAAAAAAAATGTTATTATTAGTCTTGGCATGAGAGATTAACTATGTGGTTAGGATGTCCAACATTATGCATTCCGTCATTATGAAATTGGCTATTGATATTTCATGTGATTATTCGACTAGTAGAATATAGATTTGAATATGTAAATGGAATTATTAGATTTATATTATCCATATTATGAAAACTTTTAAGTTTAAAATGATTATTTTTAATCTTATAAATTTCCTTAAATGTTTATGCTTATTTATGAATGTTTACACTGTATTGTTATCATTACTCAGCATCTGATCTCACCCCTTTCTAGGTTCTGATTTTTCTAGGATCTGAATAAGTATTATATTGTTGAACTGCATGGATATTCTAAGGGAAATAAGTGTGTTCAAAGAGGACAAATTGTTTTTGTTGTTTTTATATCAAGATGTAATGTAAAACATATATATGTATCTAGTACATCCAATACTACTAAACAAATCGGTGTTTCGAGAGATGATTCATTTTATCATGCCAATGTTATGTAGTAATCCCCCAAATCTATATTAATAGGGTCATGGCGTTCACTAGAATCCCTAAAATTCTTTAGAATCTGATTCTAGAATTTCACCCATACATGTCCCATGTTCAACACGACTCCCTATCAAAGGGCCCTTTCATTTGTCCTGACCTACAATCCAAAAATCTGCCCGGTTACCCAATGGATGCCCAAATAGGGTGTGAGTACCACTCATTAGGCCACCACTATTGGTGTCTACAAAATATCCATCAAAATCAGGTAGTGCATGAATGTGATAAATAATGGCACGTAAAGATAAAAAGTTCAATAAGATATTCTTGACTGTGTTCCTTTTAATTATATTAACATTGAATCTTGGATCACCGCTTAGGAACATCATGATTTAATCTAAATTTTCATGTGTTCTTTATGATAGGCATGTTCAATGTTCAAATTTATTTCGGAATAAAATCATGTCCTGTCTCACTATGAATAACATTTTCACAATCTCACAATCCTCACCTCGATGCCTCAGTCTGGGTGGAATGAAAAATTTAGGGGAATATAACTATTTCCCCATCCCTAACACATGCATTTGCGGGTGGATCTAGAACCTCGGTCCAACTCAACCAATGGGAATAGAACCTCTAGTATATACCCCACTCTACCCAGCCATGATCACATGCTTTTTTATAATCCACCACAATTAACCAAATCAAAACCACTATATACAATAAAATTAACAACATCACAATGTTATCAATAAAATGAGAAATTTATATCAGGCCTCAATCCATTAACATCTTTATCAATTAAAATACTTAAAACTTTTGTCCCATTTTCTAATTCCAATGCCTAACTCACTAAGAATATTCAAGTGTAACATAATTCCTGATTATATTGACATTATTCCCTTTTAACCCATTTAAATTATAATCAAAAACTCACATAGCTATTTTCGATATTAGACACAACTAACCACAATACATTTTAATGCAATACATAAACCAATTAACCTCTTCTCTAAGTGGTAAAATAATCATGTGCCAATTTCTCACATTATATTTCCATTAACCCAATTACGAGGGCTGGCACCCCCCATGGGTGGCTCTAATTTGGTCATGAATGATTTAATTAATCATGTAACCACCCAATAATCAATAGATTTATAATTGTATCAAGAAAAATATAATAAGGGATACAATAATGAAACCCTACATGCACAATTCTACAGAAGAACCATGAGTTATAACTTTTATACCACTTACCATGAATCTGTTTTTTGAATACACCCTTAATCAAGGCCATAGATCCCAATTCAAGAAAAAATTGAAGCCTCAACCAAGATCTCATCAGAAAATAGTGGTTTTAGATCATCTGATGGAGAGAATATAATGATACCAACCCTAAACAAGAAAAAAATAAAGGAGGGATTTATTCTTACTTGGATCATTATTTCACAACTAACGACACTCCAAACGGCATTGAGTTTAATTAAGATCACCCTTAGAAGCTCTTGGTATCATTGGATCTTTCATAGGGTTTCAAGAGTATAATAGAATGTAATTTTCATGTTTGTACATAATTCCCCTTAATGCCATTTTTGTAATTTTTTTTAAGTTTTCGAGGCCGCACGGTTTGAAAAACTGTAGAGAAGGTACTACGCAAAAATCCCTCTTCTACCCAGTTTACATAAGATATCTAAACATTTATCATTGAACATGCACAGACTATTTAGCTTTCCTAGAAAACTCTATTTCCCCTTTTTCATGTCTTGAACCCCCAGATCACCTCCGAGCCTTCCTAAGGACTTGGGAAAACAAATATTTGTCCTAATGGATTGGATTAAACAGAAACATGGGAATAACATACCTTATAGAAGACCCAGGATCATACAAATTTTGATCTTGAGAGATAAATGTGGTTTAGAGAAGATAAAAGTGGGATGCACTTTTATAAATATGGAGAGGGACACTTTGGGGAATTTTCTAAAATATTAAATTCATATGAATTAATTATTTTTTCAAATGAATCAAAATTGATAATACGAAAATAAAATATGAGGGTGATTTTGAATAATATAATTAAATAACATTTTACACTTTTTAAGATATTTTCTATAGTTATCTTTTTTTCCTTGGTTAACCCTTTTTACAATTATGATGATATAATTATTTTTTTACTATTAAGAGGTCTATATACTAACTATTAAATAAAATATAGAACATAACAGTATCAAAGATGATTTAATAATCCATATACTATTTACATGGATGAGGATAATATTTATGGGAATTTTAAATCATTAATTAAAATATTATTTATTATAATATAACATTAATAACAATTTTAGAACAATTAATTTACTTTTACATTAAACTCTACGAGACCACAAATTGAATTAAAATACAATAACTAAAATACTCTATAACATGATTTTTATGTCTAAAAATATCCTATAACAAAAAATTATTAATTAAAATAATATTATTTTTACTTTATTTAATATCATTTCTTATATTCTTTTTATAATTTAATAATTACATATGTAGCATTGCATAATATTTTAAGATATCTTTTTTTTCACTAAAAGATAAAAATAAACTAACCTGAAAAAAATCATTTATATTTAAAATCTCTATTTAAAATAAGTTAAATCATATGTTTTTCACTGTATTAAAAATATAATACTTTGTAAAAAAAGAGTGTCATATTTTTGGCAATATAATAACATTTATATCATTTATTTAAAAATCATGTTGAAATCCAAAAACAGTTATACATTAGACATTATAATTATTATGGATGAGGTATAATCATAAAATATAACTAAGTAATGTTTTAGAGTGATTATTTAGTCCATACCATTTTAATTTTATCCTAAATTACCCTATTTAACTTTTAACAAGGTAACAAACTTACTAAAGCTAGTATTTATAATGTACTATAATAGAATTGACATAGTAATACAATATAAACTCATGGATTCAAAATATAATTTTAGTTTTTAATTATTAAATTAATATAAATGGTGTAAATTAATTCTTTTGGTAAATTCCAAAAACAAAATGAAAAATAATTATTCAAAAATTGTGGTTTATAGCCATAAAAATAAACATATAAAAATATTCTAAAATAATTTTTCAATTTAAGTTATTTTAAAATATCTAATTAAATAATTATTACATTACATTAAGATAAAATTTAAATCAAAATGATACCTTTTAAAAAATAAAATTTCTATTTTAAAAAAAATAAATATTTTTCATAATTAATATAAAAATAATTATTTTCTAAAAAATATTAAAAACACACCCAAATAGAATTTTATATCTTAATTTCAAGAATTATATCATTTTATAAAATATTGTTTATGAAATTTCATAAAATTAATTATATTTTTTTCTTTAATAAATAAATAATAACAATTCATAAGAAATATTGTTTGGATAAATAAATTGCTTTTAAAAAAATGATTGTTTTTTCCAATGAATTTTTAATTATATAATTTTTTAGTTCCAATATTATATTTATTTAATGAAATAGTCAATCCAATAGACACATGCATGTTTAAGGGATAGGTTACCATAATCATATAATAATTTTACCATTCATTTATTCATAGTGTTGTGTGTCTTGTATGCTATTAAAAATAGTCCTATTTAAAAAATATAGTGTTCTATAATAAAATATGTACATGTTTCTCATATCCTCATATAATGGGATTCTGCATGAAATGAAAATTTAAAAAAAAATTAATGTAAACACTCCTTCCTTTCCCTAAATGGTATCCCATTTCAAAAATAATATTACTACATTACATTGAAATAGTTAACATATTCCTAACACTTTAATACAATATCAAGAATACCAACACAAACCTTTTATGTGGTCAAATACTATGAGAACTATACATCACGTAACCACAAAAATAGACAAAATACCTTAAAACTCATCCCTTTTTTACTTTTCCAACATTCAATGGTATTTTGTTCCATTTTAATTGTTCTTTATCTTAAAAAGAATTAATTTATTTTTCCCAATAATATTTTATAAATAGTGATAAAAATTATCTCTCTTCAATTTCCTCCATAATTTATCATTATCTATTAATATAATTAATGGTGAAAATATTTATAAAATTCATTTTTTATTAAAGATAATTAAAAAATGAAAAATATGTTGAACAATGAAATCTAGTTCAAATTGACATTACTTCTTTTATCCCAAAATATGAATTTTATAATTAAAAAATGAAAATATTTCAATATTATTATAGGTGGTGATAAAAAAAGAATAATTATTATCATTTATAAAAAAATATACAAATGAAAATAAAATATTTATGTTTAACTAAGACACTATCAATTACTAAAAACCATATGATATCATGTCATTATGTTATACAATAATGAATTAATTCACAAGATCTTATAAAATGTAATGATACTAAATTTTTCATTAAATAAAATTATTATATGCAAAAAATATATATACATATAATTTTAAACATTCTGCTATGTTGGAAATTTCTCGAAAACATATTTATATATAGGACCTAAATAAAATAGTCACGGATTGTAGAAACTACCTCTTAATTAAATCCTTAAGTTAGAACCTAATCATTAGGTGATCATGATACATTATTTTAAAGACCTTATAAAAAATTCCAGAACAATAGAAATATCAATTTTTAACATGACTAAATATATGAAAATATAAACAATTTTAAGGGATATACTGAAAACACATAAAATGGATGAGACACAAAAATCATCAAATGATAAAATTTATTTGACTAATAACATAACATATGTAAACTAAAATCCATGAAATAACATGTAACACAAAAAATAATAATTAATATATTTATTAACAAAAGAAAATTTATATTATTAGGTATTAATGATATAGATAAAATAGTGGACCTGACATATATATTTTATTTTGTCATACTCTAATAGAATCATTTTCTTAAAATCCAAAAATTATAAATAAAAAACAAGATATATAGATAGATGTAAAATGAAATATCTAGATTTATTGATAATATTAATAACTAATATAATGATTCAATGAGAAATAGGAAAATACCACACATCATCCTATAAGGAAGTATCACATAATTGTTTTCTTCATTTTTTATCCCCTATTATATTTTGATCTCCTCATTTCCCATTTATAACTATTGTTTAAATAGAAACATTTTAGTAACAACAATCATTCTACACACTTGATACAACATATATATGTATTTCCTTTTATATGAGGAATCCCAATAATAATGATGCATGTATATAGGCATTATAACCTATCATTAAAATTACATACTATAATAAAACCATCATTTGTCATAATAAAGATGTTAAAAATGAGGATACAAATATTTTCCATAATAAAATAACAATAATTACATATATTTTTATTAAAACATTCAATGTACAGTTAATAATAACCACTATAGTATCCAATAAAATTAAATTAATAAATAATCCTCAACATTTATATTCACACACCTCATTTATAAAATTTTAATTCAAAGTTAATATTTATTATAATATTTATTTTATATTTTATAAATATTATCCGATATAAATTACATATTTTTTATACTACATATAATCCCCAATTTATATGTTATCAAAATTAAAACCAAATTTTTTTATAACTATACATTATTTGAAATCCATGATATATTTAATTTAATGACACATAATGTCCAATAGTTATTGAGAATATTAAAAATAATATTTATCAAATAATATAAAATATATTTATCAAATCTACATTCATTTAATGTTCAATGAATCATTTATTAATTTTAGAATATGTTTTTTATACAATTAATTGACACCAAAACTATACAACTTCCATTGGGGTTACATTAAAAATTATCCTCAACTAAACACGTTCAATATAATAAATTTTCATTGAATTAACTACTATATACATCTATAATCAATTGATCATTTCTATATGAGCACCCTAAACTTCCTAAAGATTTAATAAAAATTAAAAATCTCAATATTAATCGGAAATATTTAGCAAATTACTTGATTATCATTAATAAATTCTAATTGTATATCAAAATTAATACTATAATTAATATAGTTAGGGAATGAGTCACTAAATTGTACACATTCTATATATTTTCATATATAATAATCAAAAAATGATTGATAAAATGAAATATGTTATTGATCCAAGAAATGTACTAAATATTAAATAATTGTAAAATTTCCTAAATTACTGACCACGTTTCTGATTCAAAACACTGAAAATTAAAACATTATACTAAATTAAATATGTTCATGAAATAACCATTGATTTTAGATGAAATTTATTAATATAATCATCAAAATGATATATAACATGAAACAAAAAACTAATCCCACACCACAATATATAACCATGACATATTAATACTACATAAATAATATTATCATTATTATATGTATGGATGATAGTAAATTAGAAAAGTTTTAATTATTATTCTATATGTTTCATATTTTAAAAACATGCCTTTTGAAAACGAATTTAAAAATTGATATAATTTATTACCATAAGAAATAAAATATTTCACATATAATATTATATTAAAATATATATTATTTATAATTTGAAATTATTATTTCAATATTTAAAAATTTATAAATTTAAATGAAATATATTTAAGAAAACATGATGTTTAAGAAGAAAATTTATGATAGTAAATTTTTCAATTTATATTTATAATATCAATGAATAATTTTAAATATTATAAAATTTTAATTTGATTTAAATATATTATTTTTTGGCTTTTAAATTATCTAATTATCTTAATGGGTTTTATTAATATTTCAAAAATGAATTATTTTGGGGGGAATACAAAAATATAAATTTTCTAAAAATAACATCATATTTATGAAATTATTATTATATATTTATTAATTAGAAATTCATTAAAAAATTATCTAAGAAAAAAAATATATTTTTAATATTTCTTTGTAATTTTTATTTTTTATTAAATTTAAAATCAAATATTTTATATTTTATAACATGAGATAAATTTTTCACCAAATAATTTTTTAATACATATTATATTTACTATTTTAAAATTTTTTCCAAAATTAAATAATAAATAAATATAAAAATATTTTAAAATTCGCATCATTATATAAAAATTTAATAAAAAATATCTTTTAATTTTTGAATAAAATGATGAAATCACATAGTTAAAAACCACAAATGATGGTGAAAACCAAATTGATAAAAACGAGTAACATAAGAGGTAAAGGGACTAAAATGATAAAAAAATTCTTCTGTTATTTTTTATATTTTTAATCAACCATATATCATACCCAATACATTATTATTCATTTTCTGAATAAAATTCTTTGAGATTGATGTCTAATTATTGAATTGTTTTTGGTATTAACCAGAATGTCATCCATTTTCAATTTTAAAATGATATCTCCTCTTTCCACATCCCATCACACAATAGAAACCATAATTTTATCCCAATAATTATCCAAGCATCAAATAAATATTCATTTCCTCTTAAAATTTGTATTGGTCATCTCAAATCATGATCATTCAATCCCACAAGTCGTTCATTATAGAGACAGGTGAAGATGTGAGGTATTAGTTCATAACCACTCATTCTCATTTCAATTTCTTTTCAAAAGTCCTTATTAAAATTTAATTACAACATATTAATATAATAAATTTATCATAAATATTATATTAATATGTTGTAATAAATTGGTTATTTCATTAATTACCTTTCCTTGTTTTCAATTAATAAAATTGAAAACAATAATTTTATTTGTGTGCGAACAACTGACTCAAGTACATATCATGTTCCTTTTCGATTACAACCAATTCTATATGGGTTTTAAAATGTAAATTAATATATAACTATGTGAAATTTTTATTTTTATATTATGAAATTTTTAACTATATTATGTCTTTTTATCATTATTAGGAAAATAAAATTATCATCCCTGAGTATGAGAATATTACATAATACATGGATTGATGCATTATGATATTCATTATTACCTCTAATGACTGTATTTATAAATTTTATAGAAATGTAAAATATTCTTATTATTTCATTATCCATTTTTATGAAATGTTTTATTACCCATTTATTAATTTAACATTATATCTTTTTTTAAATAACCCATTTTAAAAAATAATACTAGTTGAAAAATAAATTTACTTACGTTATGTGATAGTTTCACTTAAATTTTATCTTCCCCTAATTTTCAAAAAATCATCTATCAGTCTAATAAATGCTAAATAGTACCATTATTCTACATGCTATAATGATATTGACACAAATAAACATTATAATAACCTATTAATCATGGTCTATTTATGTTTGGGACAGCTTGAAACCCTACTTTTTTTATGAATAAAATTACATAATGGATGGCTATAAAATTATAATAATTTTTTTTAATAAGTATTTAAATAAATATTTTTTTATTTTGGAATTTTTATATCATTAGTTATATCGATTTCTAATAGAACATCATCTAGGGGTTACAAATAACTGAACTTTTATTAAATATTATTTATCTTCAAAGATATTTCCAAGGTATCCATGAATAGAAATTCAAACATAAATAATGATTATAAATAACCCATTATAGTAAATTTATTAAAATTTAATGTATTAAATCTAAAATAATAATTAATTAAAAATATTCTCCAAATAAAAAAACTATTATGCATTCAAATTATGAACACATGATGTGAGAATATAGGTAAAAACTAATTAATATATATGCATATATACAACGATTATAAATTTGGAGTATAAATTGTCATATTTTTAAATAATGATCTTTGGTATGTAATTAATATATATAATTATATTATTCTTGACATTTTCTGAATGTGGAAAATGTAACAGGACAAATATTTTTTTTTCATCCAATATTCAAATCTTTTAAGATTGTTTTTTATTATGAAAATTATTTATTTTAAGTGGTCTATATGATACAAAAGTTAGATATTATGTTATGAAATAACTTTTATTCATACTAATTTTGTATCATTTCATATATCACTATTTTCTAAGGTATTCATTTAAATTATACTCATGTTGTATGTTTTTTATATCCCAATTCCAATTCATTGATTATTAATTTTTATTTATGAACATATTTATTATATGATTTCTTTTATTCAAATATATAATTTCATTATGTGGTATTATGTATTATTATTTTTTGGATCTACATATTCAAAAAATATATCCCTTTTTAGATTTTATTTCATTCGATTGCTATGTTATCGGTAAGGGACTTTGGAAACTATAATATCCTTATCTGAGTAATATGGTTCAATTTGACATCAATCATAAATATTGTATTTAAAAATGAATTTTCCAATTTATATGATTTTTTACTTTAATATTCATTATATAATTTCTATTTTGACCTAATTCATCTTACTTGATTAATATCTCACATTAATGTATAATACTATTAATAATACTCCCTCTTTTGATAATTGGATATTAATTTTGTCTTAATATATTATTTTTCCACCAATGTTCTCCCATAATTTTTAAAAAATATAATATAGATTATTTCCATGAATATAATAAATATATTTACAAATTTAAAAAACTAATACTCTCTTTAGGTTGTGGGTTTCCAAACTAAGTCATTCCAAAAACAACTTTTTTATTAAAAAATTATTTTTCTCCCTTCCAACATTCCCTTCGATATCAAATTTAAATTTAAAAGTAAAAATTTATTGATTGATATTATTAAAGGGTAAACATTTTAAAAAAATAAAATTTGATATTTGAAAATAATAATTTAATGTGATACATAACATCATCATTTTAAGTATACTTCAAAATTATGTTGTTTTAAAAAAATTTGTAGAAAACATTATTTCCCAACAATTAAAATTTTATTCAAATAATTTTATCAAAATATTCAAGGAATATATTTGAATTAATGTTTATCCTCGAAAAATAAAACATATCATTTAAAATTATTTCAAAATAACAATGATATTTTATATTAAATAAGTTATTTTTTACATATTACTTTAATTTATTTTTCTCTTTGTCATTTTAATTATATATATATATATTACTTTATTGAGTAATTTTTCAGATGTAACAATCCACTATATTCTTATAGATTGATTATGTAATCTCCATCCATTTTGGAAAAATGATTGGTCACTTACAATATATTTCCAAATCTGTTTGGAGGTATAACTGTAATTTTTAATCAAATGACTTTTCCAATTTAAATATCAAATTTATAATTAATTTTATTTACTTTTTCACCTATATTCCAATCATTAATTAATTAGTGTAAATTATTACTCATGTTACATAACTATTATATACAGGGTAAAAATATCATATGTTTTATTATATTTATTGAATAATATTAATCTATAATTATACATGATGTCATTGGATAACCATTTATAATCCAAGAGTTAATCGTCATTATATAATTTATGAAATTATCAATTATTTCCTAATTAGGATTCATTTTAATGATATATGAAACCAATTATTTTTATACTAGATCTATATTAAATAAAAAGTAAATGATTGTCATTATTGAATTTTATATAATCCAATTATATTCATGGGTTTTAATGATGTGATTATTAGTGGTATTGTTGTGTGTGACATGTGTATATATAATATTTATCTAATGGATAGTCCCAATATGAAACTCTAATAGATTCAATAATGATTTAAATATAATGTCATTATAAATAAATGAATATTGATTCTTGATCCAAAATGAAATATGTTTGTAATTTATAAATTTCAATGTGAAACATGTGAGGGATTTCCAATATTCATTGTTAAATTAGTGAATTAATCACACTACCCCAAGGGAAATATTTTGGGATATCTTACACACTATGTTATGATTTATATGATTATGGATGATATATAATTATCATGAATTCATTTTTTCTCTGATATGTGTAATTTCTGTGATAAATTATTTTATTATCTCGTAATTTATGATCAATGATTTACTAGGTACAATTTATTTATATAAAATGATTACTCTCATTTTTTTATTGTTTTACATATTAATATATTTCATAGTAATCACTTATTTTTATGCATACACAACTTTAGAGATGAACAATTTCTTATGATTTTATTTCATTAGGTTAAGAATATAATAAAAGTATAAAAAATCTATATGTGTTAAAATTTTAGTGAACTTGTTTAAGGTATTTTAGAATATTTGTGGATTATGTAAAATATAATATAGTTTTGAAACATTCCATTAATTAAAAATTTAATTAGTTCTATTACATAATGTCTTCTATTCATTCCCAAATACACTATACTTAAATGTTCTTCATAATTAATTATACAGAAATAAATTCTTTTAGTCATTTTATTTAGATGGCCCATCCATAGAATATATTATATTGAATTATGGAAAGGTTTAGATAACACTAGTAATTTGGATGATATTCATTTAGGATAAAGTAAGAGTTATATCTTTTCACGTGTATTTATATGTTATGATTGTGAATAAATTCAAATTTCATGATAACAATATATGTTTTTAGAGGTAGTGTTTAATATTTTATGAAATAGTATAAGATAAAAAATGTTAAAATTTATGGATATTTAAAAGGTATAATTATAAGAAATTTATGATAATTTATTGAATTTTTAATGTAGAGATAATGTAGTTCTAAAAGAAATTACTTCCCTGTATGGATACTAGAATATGGATGTTTTTTTCGAATAGATGATATTAGGGGTAATCAACCAAAAAAATATGGTTCATCATTGAATTAAAAATCCCATAGGAGCTCAATGAATGGGAGTGAGGCTTATCACATTGATAGAAACACCTATGATATGCAATTTGGTCAACCACATTCACTTTTTTAAAAAATCTAAATGATTTATCTCATAATTAAATTATTGGAATACGTTACGATGTTAGATATAAAAAAACTTATTGTAACATGGGTTGAAATTAGTGTTTTTAATTGATGGACCAACTCTAACATAGTTTAATTAAAAGTATCATTTTAAATGATTCTAAAATTTCGAGAAGGCAGATTTGGTATATGATTTTTTATTCATGTGACTGTTTTCTCAAATATTAGTTTATATAATTACATTGATTTTGGATTTAGTATATTCATGAAAAATGATAAGAAAATATATATGCTATAAATTTTATGTTTCCAAACACCACAATTTTATATGTCTAAATAAATGAGAGAAATTAAATACTTGAAGGTATATATTTATTAATTATATTTTAGAAGAATATAATGCATATTAGTATTATGAGAAATATCTAAAGATTAATCTTATGTATTTTTTCTATAATGGTATGGAAATATTTATTAAATTCTATCAGTAAATCGAAAAGTAATTTTATGGTACAGTTCTATTATTTGATATAACATTTTGAGAAAACAGATTTGAGTTATGGATAAATTTTAGATTTATTATGTTATTAATTTTAATTTAATAAAGTGATTATTGAATTATTGTAAAATTGTTATATTTTATTGATATCCATTAAATTTATTAGTTAGTAAATGAAAAAGTAACCCACAATATATTTTGAAAAATTAAACTTATGTACACATATATGAAATTATGAACTAGTGGTCAAATATAAGAATTAATTTTTAAGGAATATTTGTCTATGGTTTAATTCCGTTGAGATTTAAGTGGTTTTAGGAATGATATGTAATGGAGAGTATTTGATTGGGGTATAAAATTTTTACAATATTATATTTTGTGAATTATTATTATTGTTTTTGGAAATATTATTAACTTCATATATCCTTTTAATGTTGGTGTTGTGTAATATTGGAAGCCATATATTGAATGACTAATACTTTTACAACAATCTGACCTGCATTCATTAGTGAGTAATAAAAAAATTGAGGACATTATTTCATGAAATGGTAAAATGTAATGGCCATTGATTTTAGATGCATCTAATTTATATTGTATTTAATAGCACCTATCACACTCAACATATAACTAAAACAGAAAAGAGATATATTTATCCAAAACATATTTAAATTACATGAATTATATATTCAGCTGTAGATAAATGGATAATATTTAATTATTTTTATTTTATATTTTTTCTTGTTTATTTTAATTTACAAAGGATATTCTCTGAGGAATACTTATAAAACTGTATATAATTTTAACAAAATAATATAAATTTGTCACATATACAATTAAAATAGTATTGTTAACATTTTTGTTTTAATGTATTCTTCAAATAATATGTTATTTAAAAATATAAATGAAACAATATTAGAAAAATATTCAGTTTATGAATTTATTTTTGAATAATTTTTTTATTCATAATTTAACATGGTATTGAAATGAAAAACATATAAATATTATAATTTTATTTTGATAAATGTTACATCATTTTTTAATATATATTTTTAAAATTTCTATTTGGTAAATTTTAATATTTTGTTAAAAAAACTTTTTTTTGGAATAATGAAAAAACTAATTTTTATAAATTACTAGATGTTTAGGATATTATTAGTAAAAAAATAAAAATTTATAAATCAGGAAACCCTTTTCTAAGATCAAATAATTATTTTATAAGTAAATTATTTTTTTGAAATAGTTATTTTTAATTTATAAACACATATTCTACAATTTAGTATATAATATATATTATTTAGATAATCATGAACACATTTTACATTGATTAAGTTAAAAAAAATTATTACATTTAAAAATAAAATAAAAATGTACTTAATAATGGTATTATTTATGTTATTATTGTATAATATTTATAATTTCATTTATGGGAATAATGTAAAAATCTCCTTGGTAAAAAAATTATTCTTTAGTGACAAATAAAAGAGTATTAAATAACATCCAAAATGGTAAATATCCTAACATGATAAAACATGATTTTAATTTATTTGTTAATTTATAAATTGGCCACTTGGCATACCCATTGTATTAGTAACCAATTTTTAGCAATATAAATTTATAGTGACTTCCAAATTTTTAATTTTTTCTGATACTAATAAAAAATTCATACATTTTCACTTATAAATGGGACCCTCCCCATATATCCTCTTGTCATCATTAAACCCCCTATTTTATTCCAAAAATATTCTCTAACTTCTAGAAAACATTATTAATTACATGATAATGTTTTTTTGTTCTAAAAACACCACCCCACAAAGGTTTAACATCCATTAGAAAGGATATAATACACGAAATTATTCATTATATCTTAAACTATTAATCTCATTTCTATTTAAAATTTTCATATATATTATTGAAATTACATTACCCCATTACAATATTATAACATAAATATTAAAAAAATATGTATATGATATCATAATTCTCGTATAATAATTAACAACCTTTCCATTGGTGAATAAATACAAAATGAAAATGGGATTTTGATGTGTGGAAATAATACATCCTCCATGAATAAAAGATTTTGAATTAATTAAACACATAAATTAAATGTTTTTAAAATGAAATTAAATATATTATAATTATTATTATAAAAATATCATAGGTATCATGTGGACCATGATTTGACTCAAATTGGTTCATTGAGATAAATCTCCACAAGACCTCAATCTTGCCTCCTCATACGCCAGAGGCCTCCAATTAGAAGTGGGAGTCTAAAGTGAAAACATTATAATATTATAAAACAATTTTAGAGTGCACAACCAAATTTAATTATAAAATATTCGTAAAAATAAATGAATATGGAGGGCAAAATAAACTAAAACTAAACCATGATATTATAAAATGAAATACAACAAAGGCCGAAACTAAAATTCCAAAAATTCGACATTAGCCGACTTCATAGCTGATCACATATAACAAGAAATTTAATCCAAATGAATTCATCAGGACATTCTACCAACTATTCTTCAGAACACATACTCATTCCATGGTACCCATTAATATTGCTTTAGACTGACTAGTTGACTCCACTCAAGTATCTTCCTTAGTCATAAAATCCTATTCGTTTTACGTAACCTTCATTCATCTAACTTTATCCTGAAATCATAGATAAGAAATTCATAAACACCATGGTTCACGTCTAATGGGAGATAAATAAATCACAATACCTCACACAAATAGTGACCGTATAAGCTACTTCTATGAGTGCATGAACATACAATATGATCATAGGAGCTGTTAGATAAATTAAAACAAAAAAATAATGCAACAGTCAATCCTTTAGTTTCAAACCATGATTTATCATACCTGATTTAGAAAAATTTCTTGGTTTCTCAATGAATATCATTGTGATCATTCATCCCAAATAACATAAGAGTGCATATCCAAGGAAGACACAAATGACCTGACATTTTCAATTAGTCGTCCTATGATAGTCTAAGAATTCAGTGTGATAATCCATGTCATCCCTTACCATTTCCCCATGTCCAGAAATTTATATAATCCCTTGATCTTTGAAATATATGACCCCAACAGAACACCAATGTATTATAATTGTAGACAATTAGTCTGAAATATATATCATGTATCATAAACTATAATACATAGAGTATTAGTCAATAAATGATATAATAGACCTTGAAAAAACATGGTTGGAACATAAATATATTGCCTATCCATATATCAAATTAATCATGTCTATGCATTCATTCCATATCATAATCATTGATTCATAACATCATAACACCATCAAACATAGATATTATACAATCAATTCCTAAAGCATCAGTCTAAAACAAAAGAAACAAAGTATATAATCTATGTATAGAGCCTCATTTTAACTCATAATTCCTGTAGTATATTATCATTTCTATCAACCATATTCCAGACACAATCTATACATAAAATCTATAGTGTTCATTGCATGATTCTAGATATCTAGTCGTGAAGTATACAATTAGTTTCTAAAGCCTCAGTCTAACACCATATTCATTGTATACGTCATGTGCTCAGACCCTCAGTCCAATACCAAAACACATACATGTCATTTCATATTCACTATACTCAATAGAATACAATTAATTACCCAAAACCTCATTGCATCACTGAAACAATAAATAAAATATATGTACTAATATGAAGACATAGTCCATCCATGTAAAATTTGGATATCTGAAACTATACTTATTGATCATCTATATTGCTCTCTCATCCCACATAACAATAGTATAAATTTCATATATTCCAAAAAACATATACCAATGTTTTGGAAAACATTTGGAATATGTGGCCTATACAAATGTATTGGAAAAAACAATTTTTATAGATACCTTAGAGATACATAATACACACGATTTTTAAAAAAATGGAATATGAACCATGGTGAAACCATATACAAATATTTTTGTCCAAAACCATTGTTAAAGGTCCCTTCTATATATTTTATTCCCATGGGTATGAAAAACCCGTTGTTATAGGGTCTCTAAAATGGGCATATACCCATTATATTGGCCCAAACATTTCGTATTTGTCCATTTCAAATATGATATAACGTAATATTTTTGAAACATTGGAAATATTCACTTATATGTACATATAACCATTATGTTTTCCAAAACTATCTATATAGGTCTAATTTAAGCCAATGGTTCTGTAAAATCCATTTGAATAGATCAATAAAACAATTAATATACCCCAATGATTCCCAAAACCATTGGTATAGTTCTATGAAAATCGTGTTGTATATTGTTGGTATAGATACCCATATTGTTTATGTATTATTTTTTCAAATTACATAAAATACACAAAAATATTAAATTTATATAATTATACACATATATATTTATAAAATTAGGTTCAAAAAAGTTGTCTTAGGGTAGTGGTTAGGTCGTTGTGTTATAAAAATGATGTGTTCTGATCAAAACCATGTTGGGTTTTATTTTTACGTTACCTATACCTAAAATTATTCAATATTGTTTTTACTATTGTTTTAAATGAGTAACACCAACGTCATAAGAGAAAATTACCCTCTAAACCATTGGTATAGGCTATATCAATAGTTTGGTGACCTATAAAAATGGTTCCAAATAGTTGTATCAGGTTTTTTCCTAGTAGTATACCCCTTACTATTTGATCAGGTACCATGAACTAAAAACCTAAGGATATCTAAATACCCATGGTCACAATCTAATTCTAAACCTCATTAAATTAAAACATAATAAGGTAAATCTATTCATCTATCATGGATATAAACATCTCAACCCCATAAAATAATACATTATCCTAGATCGTAAGGGAACACCAATAACCAACAATTAATGAAAAAACACACTCTAGGCCATCCTATCATTTGAACATTAACATGGATCCCATTTTTTACAAATAAAGAGTGGCATACCTCTTAGATCAAAAAACATCACAAAATCCACATTGTATAAAAAAATAATATGAAGGGATACATTATCACTTACAAGACAGAGACCAAAACCAATCAAATGAAACATCCTCAATAGGCCCTCAATGGCCTATATCCAATCCTCAATCAACAACATGACAACAAGGCATCTAGAAGCAAACCCATGCCCTAAGGTATTGTCAACAATTTAATATGGTGTTAAAAAATCACATAAATAAAAATATCATACTAGGGGAACCCTCAATATTTCCTTAGAATATACTCTACCCAAAAACAACTCCCACTAATAATAATCATCATATGATGTCATCCAATCCTGAAGGATCCAATCACACTAAACCCAATATATAGGATCTTAACCTCTACTTCTCCAACCATGATAAATTAGTCATGATCCATAGGGAAAAACCAAGATATCAATAGAGAATCTAATCAACAAAACATTTTATGATCCATCCATGTAACCATAATAAAACACCATGGAATCGTAAGGGTAGTTCAATCAATAAAATTTCAATTCTCACCTATCCATTGTGGCTCAAAACCCAACCCACCGAAGGTTTATGAATCCAATCCTCAAGGAAAACCTCATACAAAACTGTATTGGTCCATGAAACAATCCATAAGATCTATATATGTATAAATGATCACAACATCATTATTTACATCGAATGACACAAAAAATTGAAATCTCATGAGTACAATTTTGTTTCTGATGGAAATAACACCAAGTACCCTTAAAGTGTTACAAAATAGAATCACTTAACTTGTATTCTTGAGTACATGAAATATTCCCTCCGATCCCAACATTGGAATGTACTCTAACCATACGTAGAATATAAAACCCATGTCCATGCCATATATATTAGGAACATGACATGTACACTACATGGGTAACCCACCCATGAACATCCAATGAACTGTACATGTGTGCCTATCTTTCTATTTACAAACACACAATGTGTCACACTCATGGGGTCTAGCTGTGTAACCTACACCATTATACCCCACCTAAATGGGTCATCTAGACATGTAAATGGATAAATTCCATGTTACCCTACATGGAATATCCTCTAAACTACACAACAATTAGTAATATTATTCTCAACTTATTTTAACAATATGAACACATGGAATGCGTTCTTTATATTATAGACTCTGTAAATTGGTATTAATAACTGAAAACCCCTAAAAGACTCCTAAAACCATTGTTTTTCATTGATTAATCATAGATATACCCTATTAGGGTCCTAAAATATCTTAATAAATCACCTAAACCTTAATACAATTACACTATGAGGATCATTGAATTAACCTCAAAACCATCCTACTTCATAGAATAAACACTGAATCATTGTGTCTAAATCAACACCAAAGTATCCACAACACCTCGATCAGGTCATGATAAATCCGATGGATGAAGACTTATGGAACCTCTTCATCCCCCCTCTCTGTCTTTCCAGGGATCATAATAGAATATTTATGCCCTATCATACAATGTGTAGGAACTGTAAATAGAGGTGGTTGATTTATTTAATTTGGTGAATTAATTAACCTTTAAAAATAATCCCAGTGTTTCAAAACCCGTTGAAATATTATAATCCATCTTGGAAATACCTCACCATTATATAATCAACTATGGATTCAAATTATCAATTTAAAAACTCATTCAAAAGAAATATCCACCATGAATTTCATAACTAAATTAAAATTTAATTTATTAAATAATAAATTTTCTATTGAAAATTTTACTTCTATGATTTCTAACATTATACCTTCATAGGATAAACACCCTATTCGGGGACCTACATAGTGGACACAGAAGTAATCCATGGTCATCTTCTAGGGGAGATAACCATTTTACTCCTCAGGATCTTCGAAAAAAATTGAAATTTATTCTCAATTTCGAATAACCATAAAATATTATTATCTACAACCAAACAGGATATACATTCCCATCCTTGAGACGAATTAATGATATTTAAACCAAAAATATCAGGCAACATTGGTACTTATCCCAGTTTCAACTCATTTCATTCTACTCTGAGATGACAATCAATTTTCACCCACAAAACGTCTATGATAAGGAATTCAAGCCATCAATGACCAAAACACCTCTTTCCAATCCCCTAACTCACAATGAAGTTACTTAAATACACCTATATATCTTGATGAATAACAACATAATTTCAAATATATCATCATTTTCATATTAATCCCTATCATATAACTCAATCGACAACTATGAAATTTGATCCACGATCCTTCCCATAACTTTAGTCGCCTTTCTAAACACCCCTTATGCAATCCGCCACCCCACTCTATGTGTTCCACACAACATAATTTACCCTTTACAATAAAAGTTCACATCACTACACTTATTATGTTCCACCCCACCTTTCATGTTTCTCAATTATTACCTCTCATTGTAAGCTTTTTTTTTTCAAGGCTGATTCATCAACATCATATGAAATCCTCAAATCTATAGCCAATTATCTATCAAACACAATAAGGACAAAATTGAATCCTATTATCATTCATTCTTGGAATCTGATAATGAAAATCAAGGTATTCATTGATATCAGATCCCTCATAGGGACTTCATCCACAAAATTATAATGGCTCACTCTCCACCATATTCATTCAAACAAACTGCTTCTTGATTTTAACCTGATAGTAAAAGACTTATCATCCCATGGAAACATCTTTATAGCCTGAAATATGGACAGTTCTCTCTTATAATTCTCTAGAGGATTAAAATATTTTTGATTACAATCATATAAAAAATGATATTATACTAATATGTCTTCTATGCATACCACCAAAACATACTCTCATATAGATAATCACAAGTCTACACAATTCGCCTCTTATCACTATTCCCACATGCCACTCATCACACATGCAACAATTCTCATACAACTCATGATTTTTAGACTAACTAAAAAACCTCATGTGCAATCTCTGGTAACATATAATCCAAAAAAACTGACATAATGGTTCATCAGCAATAGAATTTCCATGATCTCACAATCAAAATAAATTCACTCTCTCATGTGAATCACAACCACCAAACATGTACTATCTCCACCGAGTCACCTCTAACAAAATCTAGCTCACAATCCCTATCCATGAATAATTTATCATTTCATGTCCTGCCTATCCAACTCAAGGCCACTTGGATTAAATATTATGAACCACTATTTCATGAGAAAGGAACTTGAATATGAATTTGTCTCTCCAAACCTACAACATTATGAAAAAAATGGAACATCTGTTCACCTTCTAAAAAAACACATCCATCAATCGGAACCCTCATACCACCTTCACATTTTGGGAATCATTTTAATGATTAAATTGGATACGTATGTCCCTAATGTACTGAAAAAGTCCTCAAAATATGGATGAAACCTATCATTTTTCACCCTATGAATTCAAATAGCTATAACTCTCTCATCTAGTTCCATTTTATAAAGGCCACTAGGATCTTCCACCTAACGCCACCGATCAAATCTCAAGTCAAGTAACTATATGTAACTAAAAAGTACTAATACAACTCATAAAAGGCCAAAAACCATGTGCAATCACCCAGAACCCATCTTATAATCACACAAAATAAGGGAATCAAAGTTCCATCCATTAGGGTCTCACACAAAAAAGCATTCAATATAAACCAACTTAACATATATAGGGGATTCATCCTCTTTGAGAATCATTAAATCAGAACACTACATGGAGGATTCAAACATGATATCTAGGCCAAATAAACCATCCTCAATGGGGTCCAATGGTGAAACCCTTAAATAATACTACATACTAGGTTCACTACACCATCCATGAACAGAAACCACATTAGTTTTCTCATCGACAAGCATCTCTCCAGGGATCTACATAACCTATAATCAATAATAAATTTGTAAAATAACACACTTGATGGTATATAACATGTATATATTATTTTCATATAATGATTCATGAGATTCCAATTTCTATTATAGGAAAAGAATCAAGAAACACAGGTGACACATTCCAATGGTTTATGATTCTGAAATCCAACATGAAACATAAAATCTGAACAACATGTTTTCCACTCAAATTTAAAATCATATATAAAAGTTACATAAAAACTTCATAACATTAATAAAAATCCTTGTTAAATTGTATTTCATAATATATCTGGTGTTCATGATAAAGTAACTCAGTATCCATCACATCCTCCATCACATTCCTATATATCCAGTCTAACATACCACAAATGGATAAATATCACGAGGTTAAGTTATCTGATACAAAATTATATAGTCCATAATGAGATTCCACTAAGACCAGTTCTCTAATATAGTTCTCCATAAGACCTCAAGCATGACTCATCATACTCTAGAGGTTGAAGAGTTGTATAAATTGTCTATGGTGAAACTAAAAGGGCACTTTCCCCCCATATAAGAGTGTACAACCTTATGTATTAAGAAAAAGACACAAAAATATGTGAACGATGAAAAATAAAAATTTAAATTGAAACAAGATGTAATAAAATGAAATACATTAATTTCACAAATATCCATTACAAACATAAAACATCCACTTACAACTAGCCTGATTGCATAAAATATTAATGAATGAAAATAAATACATCGGGACCTATTTCTAGAGTTAGGGCCCAAAACATACAAGTTCTTCTATACACAATGAAAATACTCCTAGATGACTTATAGAATCTACAAAAAAATCCCATTAAACCATAAAATCATGGGCCTCAATGATATCTATCATACATAAATTCTCATCTCAAAAACCAGACATGATGTATGACCATACACCATTGTTCACTTATAATGTGTAAGAAATTAATATAATTAGGCCACCCCATAAGTGAAGCTATAAAAATCATCCTTAAGTGAAAAATAAAGAAATATTATCATCCTATAAAATGAATAACCTAAAAATTTACCAGTAAAAGAAACAACAATCCATATGTTCCAGACGTCGATCAACTATACCATCTTTGGCCAATGTTGTTGTGTCTCTTGGAATATCACCATGATTGCGAGTCGCAAATGATATGTATTATCCATATACATGGAAGCCATAATAAAACCTAACCACATAATTAACCCATGATACTATAGTCATATCATCTGTGATACTAATCAATTTCATCAACTATAGTTTCCTAATATCCCAAATATTATTTCATACATGCCACATGTACATATATATCCCTAAAACAACCCAATAGTACCACATTCCTATATCAATAATATAATATATATCTCGTACATCATAAATAAAAATTCCTTGAAAATCATTGAAATGAATATACCATCTACCCTCAAAACATTAGTGTAGTACTATCCATGCATCTAAACCATAAATCAAATTATGTATTACCAAATCCATAGTCTAGAACATATACAATGGATATGGTGCATTATTAAATCATCAATCCTAGTAGAAATACAACAACATCCAATAGTAGAAATTAAAAATTTAAACAAGAGTGTATATAATATTTTTCTAGATCCTCAACCTAACACCTAATGAAAAGAGTATATTATCCAAGCCTTAAATGTTAATCCCCCAATCATCCATGCAAAACATCGAGGGTTCCTAGGAATCAGTATGGAACTCTAATGAAAAAATATAATTTAAGTCTCAATAACCTCAGTCAAAAACCATATATGAAAAATACCACATGTGCATCGAACCTCTTAACATCACCAGACCACATACCTATGACATCATATTCACTATTCACACTAATATTTGTTAATTTTCCTTAATCCTCATTCGATCACTAAACTGATAAGCAATCCATCTATATTAATAATGGTACCCATTAGAACCATCTAATATTTACGTACCTGGAACCATAGTTTTGGATCATATGTATTTTGCTCTCATCTTTCAAATCCTTTACTAGTAAATCAGGTTCCATTATGGTGAATTCCAACTATATAAAAAATCCTTTTTACTGAAATCAATTACTCAACCTAAATAAAAAAACATTAATTTTTATTGATATATGTACATCTCAGACTAATAATCCCATCCCCATTAGCTCATAGATCATATCAGGTCCCAAGGAAACACCCATGACCAACAACTAAACAACATGATCCCGTTAAACAACATCCTATTTATTTTTCACACACATGGACCACTAGTTCCATACATAGATTTATGAATACCTATTGGATCCTAAATCATCCCATTTTTGGTTCCATTATCTCATACAAGCCTCAGTCTAATACCAATCATAATAATGAACCTCAATAAGCCCTTAGTGGCCTCTAACATATTCTTGATCAAAAACATGCCAACATTGAATCCTAAATAAAACCCATGCCCCTAAGAATTCAAAGTTATTGACTATGGTATAAAATAATCAATTAAACAAAAACTTGGCCACTAGGGGATCCCTATTGATTAAATGATACACTACTCAATACAATAATGAAAAATGGCCATAACAATTATCCAACAATGTCATCCAAACCTGAAGGCTCTAACCACACCGACACAACGTCTTATAATATAAAATCTACCATCTATAAACACAATAAATTTTTATTGATACATCTATAAAAACTAGGATATAAATAGATATAATACTCAATCCCACCATGAAGGCTCCATCCAAAGAACCTCATGAAAATGATTTGGAAATCACATGCTTGCCGAATTACATACCTCACTATTCTTAAACAATAATCATGGGTCAAAACCCATTCTACTAGAGGATTCTGAATCCTGTCCTCATGGAAAACCTCATACTAACATATTACAATCCTATACAGAATCCATACAAACTCTATATGTTGAATGGAACTCGCCATCATGATCTATGTGGAAAAAAACTAAAAAGGGAAACTCATAAGTGCAATTTTGTGTACAATGAACAACATGGCCAAACCCCATAATGGGTTAAAAAGGATAACCATGTAGCATGAATGCCCAAGAACATGATGTGAGCCCTAATATCCCTATATGGGTTTGTTCTCCAACCATACAGGATGTGTAAAAACCATGTACATAGCGTGGAATTCTATTACATGAAGAGTATATGAAATGGGTTACCTACCCGTGTGCCACACATGGCTTGGATGCATTTCCCTTTCATTCAACGTACACATGCATGGTGTGTCACACACATGGGGCCTATCCATGTTACACACTCTGCTTCTTCGACCCTACATGGGACATCATTTCCTATACTCATCCACACACCATGTGACCCTATATGACATGTCCTATAGACTATATATTATGTAATAATTTTCTTCTATTCTTACCAAATAATGGAGAACACAATGTATGTGTTCATTAAACCACACACCATATAGTCAGGTTTTCTGAATCGTAAATTACTTTTAACCTCTTGAAACCATGGTTTTTCTCATATTAAGTATAGTTATACCACATTAGGGGTCCAAAAAATCAAATTCAATAAACATGAAAATAATTAATATATGTTTATTGCGGCATAAAAAATAAAAATAGAATGACCTCATTGCATAGAACCCGATGTTTTGGTCCTAATAACCGCTCAGATGTCACTACACATGGATTTGTTACATTTCATGCCATGGATGTTATTGGGTGGTGAATCATCCTCCCCCCTATTGGAATTTACATCACTAGTAAGATATGATCCCACCCCACTCCTTCGATGCCTAAGAACAAAAAAGAGTGGGGGTGTTTCATCGAATATAATTAATTTTATTATATATTAATTATCCATTTAACACTTTCCTAATGTTATGGAACCTAGGGAATTATTATTCATCTTCTATTAAAACCTCCCTTTACAGACTCAACTGCGGAATCAAAATTTCAATATGAAATAACATTAAAAAGATACTACCACCCTTAATGGCATGATTAAATAAATATTTAATAACTGATATATTAAATATTCTATATAACATAAACTTCTTATAATTACCCAAAAAATCCATCCTATTGTAAGATACCACGTTCCAAGAACAACAGTGTTGTTAGAAAAATTATATGAGATTTCTACATGGGGAAATTATAAATTTTCCCTCATGAGCACCCAAAAATGATAATTCAAATTTCTAATCATTTTCAAAATCCAAAAAAAAATAGTGTATCTACAAAACATTTATTTTATTTAAATGATTATCTATATTAATAATACTTCTTAATATTATAAATAACAAATCATCATTAAATTGTATGTGTAGACAACAACCTCCATGGAATGATGGATTCTTGTTTTCATTGTCATCAATAATTAGTAGATTTATTAGCAAGTTCAAATGTTAAATATGAATTTTATGTATATATTATGATTCTGTAAATAAAATTTTTATCCTATTAATGATATTTAAAATAAACAATAATTATAAAAATTACATTCTTGAATAGATGAACTATGATGAAAAAAAATTTATTCAAACTTTTTTATTCTTTTATATCTACTGAATCTTTTCATATTATTATAATTATTACATACTGACATAATAGTAGTTTAATAGTATGGTTATGATACTATATTAATAGAATTCATTCCAAATATACTCATAATTATCCTCTAATCTTGGTAAGTTCTTGTTCGGGACATTTTTACCACATTTTTAATGAATTATGTTATATAATATCACTATAGATTATGATAATATTATAAATGAGGTGATGTGATATAAAAATATAATAATTATTTTTTTATATAATTTTTATATCTTATTTTAATCTATTAACATAGAATACACTCGTTATGGGATACAAATCATGAAAATATGCCTTTTGATGATTTCATCTTCTTCAAAAAAGACTAAAGAAGACATTAAAGAAAATATATAAATCATAAATCTTTATAAATAATCTATTATTATAAATTTAGTATTCATTGAATGGTGAAATTTTAATGTTAAATGATAACCAATTGTACTTCAATAAGGATAGTATAAATAATTAAAATAAAAAATCATATATTTTAAGACATTATTAAAAACTAACTAATATATATATATGTAATAAAATAGAATTATAAAGATATATAGTTATTAATTTGATTTTTGTGTTTTTAATTAATAATCATAATATAAACACTACTAATGTCACCTGAAACTGCATAATGTATCAATAACTATGTAAGGGATTTCATTTAAAATTCCTCTATTTGGGACATATATTGTATTATGCAACTAATTTATTTTATTCCATGAATATTATGAACAGATGATATTTTATATCACTAAATACTATTTAATAATTCAAATTTATGTTCAATGTATATCCCTCTCTCACAAGTGGATCTAATTAAAAAGAATCTTAACTAGTGAAGATATATGTTTAATCAAATTTATTTCATTTAATTAGATTTTTCATTTTAAACATTGTTCATAGAAATTGTATTAAATATTTTTATGATTTAGTGAATTGATATTTTCTATTATAGTTTTGGAAATCAAAATTTTTACCACGAAAACCCATTATTAAAGCATATTGCATAATAAACTATATTTTACGTAAGGTACAATAGACACTCATATCATGTTCATTGTGTTTTATGGTTTCTTGTGAGCAATAAACATAAATATTTTTGTTATCAATTAATAGAAAATTTAATATTATATCCCATTATCATTATTGGGGAAAATATACATCTTAATTCAAATAATAAATCTTGATTAATTTCTCTCAAAAATGTAAAATGTTATCAAAAACTAACATCATTATGTCAATTGGATCTTTATTTAATGTTCTTATTTTCATTCCCACCATTAAACTATGATACTATATTGAAATATTATATTAATACACATTTTATGATGTGGGTTTAAAAAATGGTATTTAATATTCTTTTCCATATTTTCAAAAACAAATTTTTAATGATTATCACAAAATTTATTTTCAAATATATTATTTTACTGTGAAGAATCAATTTAGGATGATTACTTCTCAAATGTGAATATTTTCAAAAAAAATTTCATAACCTTTTTTTAAAATATTACGTTGGCATATAAGTACTACATTCAATGATAATTACAAAACATATCCATTTTAATGATTCCTAAAGGAAAAATTGTTTCTGATCTATGTAATTGTTTTCATTGTTTTTTCATATATTTAGGGGTTAATAAAATAAATTATTTTTATTCTATATTTATAAATTATTATATTTTGGATTATTTCAAAAAATTATAGATAATTCTTTTTTACAAATTTATCTTCCCAAATCTCCTTAAAAGTATATTTAATTTTTTTTTGATAAATGTTATTATTCCTGAATGTGGATGTATAAAACGTGTTACCATTCACCAAAATTCTCTAGATGGAATATTTAATGTCATTACCTTTTTTGAATTGATCCATCACTAAAATATTCCTAGATAACAGTTTTTAGTGTATTATAATAATTTTTCTTCCCAAGCATTTCCTTAGAAAATAACATATTTTTTATTTCGTTGAATGATGAGTGATCTCCTAGATGTCATACATTAACTGATTTGTGAAATTATTTTCGGTACATTATACCCATTATATTTTTGATGTAAATAAAATATACATTATTATAATTCCTTACTTGTGTTTTCGTACAATGTTACATGTTGTTATTGGATACCAATTATTATTTCATGGGATTACCAGATTATCATTATTTATGGAACTATGATTTACTTCCTTATATGAATCAAATTTTAAAGGTAATTTGACCCATTTTATTTTCATGTAAAGAATATTATAGATTATTCAATTTGTTATTATTGAACTTTTTTATCAAACAATTTATTATTCCTATTATTTAGTGATGTGACTGTTAATTAATTTGTTATGGAAAAAATGTGTATGAATGATAATTAAAGGATTGGTGGACCACATATATTCAAATAATGAATCATAAAAATAATTACATATATTTATACTGTATGGAGATGAGTATAAATGATAAATAAAAAATGGTTAATATATTGGAATGAATGATATTATATAGTTAACAAGTGATATAATCCAAAAATATAATGCAAATTTGTTGAGTGAACCATAGTAAGAAAAAATAACGTGTTTTGCATATGAAGTCATTAGTGTTATGAATAATTTGCTTTTGTTTATTCCATAATTTTCAATGACACCATTAATCTATGGTATGTATAGTTTTCATAATTGAAGTGCCCAGATCAGTGTGAATCACTAAGAGGGGGAGGGGGTGAATCAGTGATCCCTTTAAACTTTTTACTAATTGATTCTTTATCAATTAAACCTCTATGGCTGGTTAAAGCCTCGATCCACTCTTCTTGTATCTCTCACCTTTCCACAAATGATGCAGTAAATTTAAAGGCACTGGACACAAGGATATACAAGGTTCGACACCAAAGGCCTACGTCCTTTCCATGTTGGTTATACACCCCAATATGGTTTCTCCCATTATAATCTGTTAGTATTACAATGGTCGATACAGAGTCCCACTGTATATCTCCTGAGTCCCACAGGAGGGTCTTTATACTGTGTCCCACAGTGTTACCAGAGTCCCACTGGCCTGCTCCTGAATCCTACGGAAGACTTCTTCCACCCTGAGTCTCACAGGGGGCTTCTCCTGGCTCCTCGAGTCACACGAGTAGCTCTTCTTCACTTTAAGATTCTTCAAAAATCTCTAGCAGCCTGGGATAAAGGCTGCTAGCCTTGCTCTTCACTTCTGATCACTTGATCAGGTCTTCTCGTCTTGCTCAGGATTTATCTCCTTCTTCTCAGGATGACCTGGCCTCTCTCTTCAAGAATCTTCAACAACCTCTGATAAGGTCTGTTGGTCTTGCTCAAAACTTCTGATCACTTCTGTTGATCGGGGTCTTCTCAATTACTGAAAACTCAGGCAAATGATATCTCTAACTTCAGTCTCGCTTCAGTTTGACTTCACATCAACTTCATGCAATGAGTGCATGGCATCTCTGCATCCTCATGCACTGATTTCATGGCTTCTCAAAACTCTTCAAGAACTCCTGGTCTAGGATAACTCAAATTGTACACAAGCAGATTCAACTTGTTCACGTGTGCACCTGCATTCATGCATTCATGCACTCCCCTTTCCTTATTCTTGGTGCAGTAAACCCTCAATGAGTGTATTATCTTTAAGCACACACACCACTTCTTCCTTCACACTCTTTGTTCAACTTGTTCACACACTTAAAAGTGTGTTTTAGTGTGAGAGTCTTCTTCTCCAAAGTGTGCACATCAACTTTGCACACACTAAGGTTCGCCCTTTTGTTCTATTGCACAAACACCACTAAGGTAATTCTTTGGCCTTCTTCCTTCACTTTGCACACACACAAAAATGTGTGTTCTTCACTTGGTGCTTATGCACACACTTGGGTTCTAAGGCCCTCTTTTCTTCCCACTTGGCTACGTCCTTCCTTCTCTTCTTGCACACACCCAAAGCTACAACCTCTTGTTCATTATCACATATACCACCCGTAGGGTGTCTTCACTTTTCACACACACAAGGTGCACGCCTTCCTTGCACTTAGCACACACACAAGGGGAAATGTGGCTACGGCCTTCTTGGCTTCTTCTTGTTTGTTAACCACACACACAACTAAAGTGTGGCCTTCCTCTCCTCCTTGCACACACAAAGTGTGTTCTTCAATTTGGCACAACCAAGGGATACGACCTCCCATTTTTTTACACCCACTGCCCACAGACTTTCTCCTTTGTAAAGCACACAAGGCCTCGGGTCTCCTTCTCCACTTAGCACACACAACACCAAGTGTGCATAACACTTAACCCGAATTCCTTCTTAAAAGCGAGGGCGGGCAAGGTGCGGCCTCTCACTTCCTTCTTCAAACGCCGCGCAAGGGTGAAATGGGTCTTGGGCGCGCAAGGTTCACATGCCACAAGGGCCACGCAAGCCTCGGGTGCAGGACAGCCTACTGCCGTGAAAGTTTGCGGCCAGGAAGTGCTCCTTCTACCGTGCGAATACGCGGGAAGGGACCTCCTTCAGAGCCTCGGGTGGCTCTGGAAGTTCAGCCGCACAAGTGGTTACGCGGTGGCTTCTTTCTTCACGAGGCACAGGAGCTATCGCGGGTCTCAAAATTTCAGCAAGCATTCTCCGTGCTTCGGGCTCTCTTTATATAGGCAGAGAAACGCCTCAAAACATCCATGTGGTTTAACTTCAAAAATCCCGAAGATTTCGGATCTTTAAAAATCTTTCAAATCTGGTTTCTATCCTCGGTTCATGTGGGCTTCTTTCTTCTTTTATTTTTCCTCGGCCTTCTTCACATGCAAGCTCATTCGAACGTTTGCATGGCCTCTCTTTTATAATCCATGAAAAACATGAACTCACCGAGTCCTCGGCATATTTTATTGCCTCAGCCGAACTCTAAATACCCCATTTGTTGCATGCAAGCTCGTTTTTAAGAATGGTTGTCTTCGTTAGATCCATACGAACTCATTGGTGTCTTCGGCATCTTCAGAGGTGGCCGGAATCTCAAAATCCGTCGTCGGAGGTGCCTCTGGTTATGCGGGAAAGCGTGGGGAGCTTCAACTGAGCTCGAGGAAGGAGACAAGCTTGCTAGTCGTCAGATCGGGAGTTTAATGTACTTCGACAGCCGAGATTAGATAGCGGTGCCGCGGATGCGATCAGAGGTTGAGATCATATGTGAGATGGCTCAGACAGTGAGGATTAGATCTTGACTGAATTTTTTGATCCCACATCGAAACGCGCTTCTGTTTTCTCGTGGTTTATCAAATAACTCCTGCCGCTCAATGCTCAGTTGTACTTCCCCCTCCACGGTGCCTCCCCGCACCGTGTTCTCTTAGCGGGCGCGCTCTTGCGTCCACCTCTGCTCCCTGCGGGCGCGCCACTGGCGCCCACTATGCACACACGGGCGCGCGCTCCTCACGCTCACGCTGCGCGGGCTTCATCACCGTGTGGCCTCAGGGGCCCGGCCTCTCTCAGGATGGCCCCATGGGATCCCCCTTGGGCGTGGCGACCTCGAGCCCCACATGTGCCTTGGGATTGAACCCTTAAGGCTGGCCCTTGGTGGCTTCTTTTTTCCTGAGTATAGAATAAGTCCTTTGTTTAAAAACAAAGTGACCAAGTTCAAATTCCAAATGCCACATCTTCCTCTAATCCATTCTCCCTTCTTCATTTCTTCTCTTCTCTTCTTCTTAAGAATTCCTCCATTCCTCTTAAACATTTAATCTTCACGTAAGAGTGAAATTCCCGAAGGTTCATCTTCAACTGAAGCTCCTGAATCAAATAATTCTTGAACATTCTTCAATGATCCAATCAGAGATCAAGTTGGATCATCTTCAATTCATCATGCACTAAGTGATAGTGCATGGACTTCTTTAGCTCACTTCATCCACTTAGAAGTTGTGGAAGGCTCTCTTCATCTCCTCATGCATTGTCAGTACAATACATGGTCTTCAAACAATGTTGTGACATTGTATCTACTTGATACAAGGTCTTGGAACTTAAATATCAACTCATCAATCGTCAGATGTGATGACGATGCTCAATCATCATCCATTCTTCAAGTGGTGTAACTTAGTATCATCTTGATACAAGTATTGAAACATTAAGATCAGTTCTACAATCGTCTGATATCCATGGATAATGTTTCAACCATCATCTCCTATGTCACTTAATGAATCTACTAAGTGACATGCCTCTAAGTACCATGGCCATTCTCCATTCATCACCATCACCATCACATCCTTTTTCATTAACATATTGAAACTCCTTGACATGCATCCATTCATTCCTTGACAACAACATACCTTATTGACAACAAATGCAACACAGTGCACTTCAATCTCCCCCTTTGTATTTGTTGGCAATACACTAGAGCACATATGAATGGGTCAATATGTGTGCCAATATTTTCTCCCCCTTATTGGCAATCAAATGCAAAGATGTGGTGTGGTTCAGTTTCAAAAATCTCTTCCTACCTTAGAAAATCATTTTCTTCAAAATCACTAAGAGAGGGATGATGTCACATGTTCTCTTTAGCAAAGACCCTTTAGTAGATCAACTCTAAGTCTACGTGGGAAAAACCGGTGTAGAAAACAAGAGTGATGTAACCAAGGAACTCAATGATGTCCATCATTCACTGTACATGTGAGATCATGCGTCAAGGGTTTGAAATTTTTCAGATATATCAATGAATTGCTAAATCCTGCACATACTCCACAAAACTCATTAGAAAGTTCAGTGAAAATATAAAGCTCTCCCTTTCAACCATTTGTCTTCAATCAATACTCCCCCATAATTGTCATGATGAATACAATTAAGAAACAAGGGATGAAAGTATGATTGGAATACCTTCACTTTTCTCAAGATGGTATTAAATCTCAGAATCCCATCTTCTATAGATTGGCTCACCCTCAAGGGGTGCACTCCATTCTTTCCAAAACCATCCTCTAGCTGAGAATCATCATCCTCTTCAATTCCCTGCAATGTTAGCACATGTAAATACAAGTGATTAGGGAATAATATGGAACCACCTTGGTTCATCAATGTGAACAACAAGGTTGAGAATATTTTCTAAACCGAGATGTCCCATTTTCACCATTCTTCACACTTTCACATTTGATCTTCAATGATGTTTGTGCTGGTGTGGATCTCAACACCTCTTTAACTTCTTTGTGTGTGACTCCTCTATTTTTAGGTGCCTTCTAAACACTAGAGTCTCCTGGTGAAATCATCATTCTTTTGAAGAATCCCTTCTGAGCTGGAATGAATATCATGCATTTATCACTAGTATGTCCAGATTGATTGCACCTCACACACAGAACTTGATCTTCATGTGAAATCTTCTTCTTCCCTTTTTCCATAGCAATTTCCAGAACTTTATCTTCAGCTCTTTGTAGTTCTATGGAAAGTTGCAAATGATTCGTCCATATGACTAACAAATCGTTTGGAAGTGTGGCCTCAGTTCTGGATATTCCACATGGTTCCGTTGATGCTTTCAAGCTACCTTTCTTAGGAAACTTGTTTTCAACCAATCCCTTCTGCTTCATCTGGATTGATTGTCTCTTTGAGTCCAGTCTGCCTCTATTGAATTTCATGGCTTGTTTACAAAAATCCATGGTGTGTCCTTTCATTCCACAGTAGAAGCATGTTTTCTTGGTGGTCTTTCTAGATGCATCACCCTTCATGGACTCAGACTCCAAGGACTTCTTTTCCTTTTTCAAAATCTGCTTGGGAGCATTGTCAACTTTCTTCTGCTTGCTTCCCAAGGAATCTATCTTATACAGGTTACGTGATCTTCTCTTCTTTTGAGATTTGGATACAGTTGGAGATTTACATGCATCATTTTGACCACTTTCGCAAACATCCCAAATGTTATCAAGTAATCCAAATCTGTTAGCAGTAAACAGATGTTTTTGGACCTGTGGATGTTGTTTCTTTTCTTCTGGCTTGCTCCCCCTTGGCATGGGCTTCCTTTGTGATTTTTCATTCAGAGGATTGTACCAACAATCTTTTGCAAAATGCCCATGCTTCCTACAACACCAAAACTGACCCAAAAATCTTGACCTCTTGAGTCCATCTGATTGTAGGGTACTTTTCTTGAAATGTTGTGTTTTTTCAGGAGAGCTTTCATTCATCATTTTCCTCATCCATACTTGTTTGGAATTATTCTTCCATCTTGTACTTTTTGTGGAAACACTTTTAAAATCATGAGTACAAGATGGTATGGATGGTACCTTCTTTCTAGAAGATGTTTCCCTTTTATTAGAGGATGTCTTTCTTTTAGAATCATCCTGCTCAATGCTCACTTGAGTGGCAACATTTCTTCTTCCAGCTGTCTGGGAGGCTTTGGCTTTGGGTGATTGCTGATTTTTCAATATCACCTCTAATTGTAAACACTTCATGTTAAGGGAGTTCTTCTCATCCTCAACAGTTCTTATCTTTCCTTCCCATTTCTCTTCTAGCTGTTTCATCTCGTCTTCATGCACCTTATTCATTTCAAGCAATGAGTTGTCAAGCTCCTTCACCATTTTTACTTTGTCTTCAAGTTGAACATCTTTAAGAACCATTGATACTCTATTCCTATTCTCCAGTGCATGGTAAACATATTTGATTATTACGTTAACGAATTCTTTCTCAGAAAGGATTCTTTGCAATTCTTCAGCAGTGTCTTCATATCTTTCATTGCAAAGAGAAACGATTTCATCTTTAGCCTTCACCAGCTTTCTGAGAGTGTTGGTTATGCCAAACCTTTTTTCCAATTGATCTTCCATTGCATTGGCTTCTTCTTCTAACTGTGATTTTTCTTCTTGAATATCAAGGATTTCTGTAGCTATACACATTGCCACTTCCTTGGTGACTGTCTTCTGAAGATATTCGATTGCATTTTGAAGATCATTCATTATTCCAACTTCATCACAGCTAGGACATGCTTTCTTCGTCTTCTTGGTCTGTTTCTTCTTCTTATTTTTCTGAGTCTTGGCAGATATCTCCATTTGAGGCTGGTTGCTCATTTCCTCAAATCTGCACTTCATAAAGACTCCCTTGGATCTTTTAGAGGTATCCTCCTCTGATACCAATTGAAGTGCCTGGATAAGTGTGAATCACTGAGAGGGGGAGGGGGTGAATCAGTAATCCCTTTAAACTTTTTACTAATTGATTCTTTATCAATTAATCCTCTATGGCTGGTTAAAGCCTTGATCCACTCTTCTTGTATCTCTCACCTTTCCACGAATGATGAACTAAATGTAAAGGCACTGGACACAAGGATTTACAAGGTTCGGCACCAAAGGCCTACGTCCTTGCCATGTTGGCTATACGCCCAACATGGTTTCTCCCATTATAATCTGTTAGTATTACAATGATCGATACAGAGTCCCACTGTATCTCTCTTGTGTCCCAAAGGAGGGTCTTTCTACTCTGTCCCAAAGTGTTACCAGAGTCCCACTGGCCTGCTCCAGAATCCTACTAAAGACTTCTTCCACCCTGAGCCTCACATGGGGCTTCTCCTGGCTCCTCGAGTCACACGAGTAGCTCTTCTTCACTTTAAGCTTCTTCAAATATCTTCAGCAGCCTGGGATAAAGGATGCTGGCCTTGCTCTTCACTTCTGATCACTTGATTAGGTCTTCTCGTCTTGCTTAGGATTTATCTCCTTCTTCTCAGGATGACCTGGCCTCTCTCTTCAAGAATATTCAACAACCTCTGATAAGGTCTGTTGGTCTTGCTCAAAACATCTGATCACTTCTGTTGATCAGGGTCTTCTAAATTACTGAAAACTCAGGAAACTGATATCTCTAACTTCAGTCTGGCTTCAGTTTTACTTCACATCAATTTCATGCACTAAGTGCATGGAATATCTGCATCCTCATGCACTGATTTCATGGCTTCTCAAAACTCTTCAAGAACTCCTGGTCTTGGACAACTCAAATTGCACACAAGCAGATTCATCTTGTTCACGTGTGCACGTGCATGCATGCATGCATGCATGCACTCCCCTTTCCTTCTTCTTGGTGCAGTAAACCCTCAATGATTGTATTCTCTTTAAGCACACACACCACTTCTTCCTTGACACTCTTTGTTCAACTTGTTCACACACTTAAAAGTGTGTTTTAGTGTGAGAGTCTTCTTCTCCAAAGTGTGCACATTAACTTTGCACACACTAAGGTTCAGCCTTTTGTTCTATTACACACACATCACTAAGGTAAGTCTTTGGCCTTCATCCTTCACTTTGCACACACAAAAAATGTGTGGTCTTTACATGGTTCTTATGCACACACATGGGTTCTAAGGCCCTCTTTTCTTCCAACTTGGCTATGGCCTTCCTTCTCTTCTTTCACACACCCAAGGCTATGGCCTCTTGTTCATTTTCACATATACCACCCGTAGGGTGTCTTCACTTTGAATACACACAAGGTGCAAGCCTTCCTTGCACTTAGCACACACAAAAGGGGAAATGTGGCTACGACCTTCTTGGATTCTTCTTGTTTGTTACGCACACACACAACTTAAGTGTGGCCTTCCTCTCCTCCTTGCACACACAAAGTGTGTTCTTCAATTTGGCACAACCAAGGGATACAACCTCCCCTTTTTCTACACCCACTTCCCATGACCTTTCTCCTTTGTAAAGCGCACAAGGCCTCAGGTCTCCTTCTCCACTTAGCACACACAACACCAAGTGTGAATAACACTTAACCCTAATTCCTTCTTAAAAGGGAGGGCGCGCAAGGTGCGGCCTCTCACTGCCTTCTCCAAACGCTGCGCAAGGGTGCAATGGGTCTTGGGCGTGCAAGGTTCACATGCCACAAGGGCCGCGCAAGCATCGGGTGCAGGACCGCCTACTGCCGCGCAAGTTTGCGGTCAGTGAGGTCTCCTTCTGCTGTGCGAATACGCGGGCAGGGACCTCTTTCCGAGCCTCGGGTGGCTCTGGAACTTCAGCCGCACAAGTGGTTGCGCGGTGGCTTCTTTCTTCACGAGGCACAGGAGCTCTCGCGGGTCTCAAAATTTCAGCAAGAATTATCTGTGCTTCGGGCTCTCTTTATATAGGCAGAGAAATGCCTCAAAACATCAACGTGGATTAACTTCAAAATCCGGAAGATTTCGGATCTTTAAAAATCATTCAAATCTGGTTTCTATCCTCGGTTCATGTGGGCTTCTTCCTTCTTTTATTTTTCCTCGGCCTTCTTCACATGCATGCTCATTCGAATGTGTTCATGGCCTCTCTTTTATAATCAATGCAAAACACGAACTCACCGAGGCCTCGACATATTTTCTTGCCTCGTCCGAACTCGAAATACCCCATTTGATGCATGCAAGCTCGTTTTTAAGAATGGTTGTGTTCGTTAGATCCATATGAACTCATTGGTGTCTTTAGCTTCTTCAGAGGTGGCCGGAATCTCAAAATCCGTCGTAGGAGGTGCCTCTGGTTATGCAGGAATGGGCGGGGAGCTTCGGCTGAGCTCGAGGAAGGATACAAGCTTGCAAGCCGTCAGATCGAGAGTTTAATGAACGTCGACGGCCAAGATTAGATCGCGGCACCGCGGATGCGATCAGCGGTAGAGATCATATGAGCGATGGCTCAGACGGAAAGGATTAGATCCTGACCGAATTTTTTGATCCCACATCGAAACGCACTGTTGTTTTCTCATGGTTTATCAAATAACTCCTGCCGCTCAATGCTCAGTTGTACTTCTCCCTCCACAGTGCCGTCCCGCATCGTGTTCTCTTAGCGGGCACGCTCTTGCGCCCACCTCTGCTCCCTGCGGGCGCGCCACTGGCGCCCACTATGCACACATGGGCGTGCGCTCATCGCGCTCACGCTGCGCGAGCTTCAGCACTGCGTGGCCTCAGGGGCCCGACCTCTCTCGGGCTGGCCCCATGGGATCCCCCTTGGGCGTGGTGACCTCGAGTCCCACATGTGCCTTGGGGTTGAACCCTTAAGGCTGGCCCTTGGTGGCTTATTTTTGCCTGAGTATAGAACAAGTCCTTTGTTTAAAAACAAAGTGACCAAGTTCAAATGCCAAATGCCACATCTTCCTCTAATCCATTCTCCCTTCTTCATTTCTTCTCTTTTCATCTTCTTAAGAATTCCTCCAGTCCTCTTAATCATTTAATCTTCACTTAGGAGTGAAATTCCCGAAGGTTCATCTTCAACTGATGCTCCTGAATCAAATAATTCTTCAACATTCTTCAATGATCCAATCAGAGATCAAGTTGGATCATCTTCAATTCATCATGCACTAAGGGATAGTGCATGGACTTCTTTAGCTCACTTCATACACTTAGATGTTGTGGATGGGTCTCTTCATCTCCACATGCATTGTCAGTAAAATGCATGGTCTTCAAACAATTATGTGACATTGTATCTACTTGATACAAGGTCTTGGAACATAACGATCGGCTCATCAATCGTCATATGTGATGATGATGCTCCATTATCATCCATTCTTCAAGTGGTGTAACATAGTATCATCTTGATTCAAGTATTGAAACATTAAGATCAGTTCTTCAATCGTTTGATATCCATGGAGAATGTTTCAACCATCATCTGCTATGTCACATAGTGAATCTCCTAAGTGACATGCCTCTAAGTACCATGGCCATTCTCCATTCATCACCATCACCATCACATCCTTTGCCATTAACATATTGAAACTCCTTGACATCCATCCATTCATTCCTTGACAACAACATACCTTATTGACAACAAATGCAACACAGTGCACTTCAATAATGTATTTTTTTATTATCCAATGATGTATAGTATACGAATTATGGGGTATATTTTTCTAATTTTCCTTTATTATACTCATACATTCTTCTGAGTCCCATATAAGTACACTGATTTATATCAATTACGTTTACTCATGCATTTTTTATATTCTCTCCCCTTTATTTTATTTCTATTTTCCCAAGTTATTAATATAATATAATAAATGAGTCTTGTCGAAGAAGAACTATTATAGAGAACTATTGATTGATTTTAAAGACATTATAGGGAATAAAAAATTACATATCATGTGAAAATTTACAATTTCTTATAAAATGAATGGGTTATGTTAGTAAGTATATTTTATTAGTTATTTAAAACTATAAACCACAAAATTATTAGGATTTTATTTTAATTAAATGCATTTGATTGGATATATAATTTGGATAGTCAAAACCATTGATTTTCATAGTATTAACAATAAAATTGTATTCTCATATAAGTTTATACCCCCAGAGGAATCTCATAGGGTTTTCCAAAATAATCTATTGTATATTAATTTATACTCACAAAACACATATAATATAATAAATGACAATAATAGGAATTAAAACATATATTCAATAATTTCATTTTAATTTTCATTTATTTGACACAATGTTTTAAAAATGAGTTACTTCTCATAAAGTGTACTCATAGAATCGTTTAAAAATTGAAAAAATTCAAATGTGTCCTTATAAGTTTCAAATAATTTACAAAACCAGATTACGTATTTAGAAACATAGTTATTAATATATAAAATAAAAATTTATTGAAATTTAACAATAGTAAAACACTAAAAAATGAATAAATCGTTAGGTTTAATGAAAAAAATATTAACATCAATAAATTTTAACGCAACTAAAAAAAAATCATGAAAACCCAAATTAATATATTAGAATTATTTGTATAACTAACTTTATTCACAAATAATTCCAATGGATTAAAATAATATATCCATTCCATATATTTCACATTATAGAAGATGCACTAGATAATGCCAAATAAGTTAACTACAAGGCCGTAAAAAACATATAGTCTTCAATCAATTTTAATTCATTCTCTTAAAAAAATTCCCTTGTATATTTTATTCTTATATAATACTTGTGTATTACCTATATAAATTTGTTTATACAGTAAATGGGTTCATCATGACTTTTTTTAGGTTTCTAATAAATTTAATAAACTCATACAATTTTCAATAAAATCATAGGTGAACATAAAATAAATATAAAATACCACTTGAAAAATATAAAATCTAGATATTTCAAAATTAAAATAAATATCCATTAACCCAATTTAGAGTAGATTGAAAAATATACAATAATGATCTGTTCTTCATAGATTATGACCACTTTCTTCTTCATGTGGTGGTGTATACTAATTATATTCATCATAAATGATACACAATTAATTGTTTATCAATTAATATCCTTGGATGTCACAATTATATTTGGTTAGTCTTCACCTTGACCATATTACTCTATTTTTGATTATTTTCACCTTTCAAATAAGGAATCAATTGATAATTACATCAAATATAGATGAACTTTTCTGAATTTGACTCGGATTTAGGTCAACCTAGTCAGTGGTGGGCCTATAATGATAAAAAAGCTTCATTGATGCGTGTTTTTGGAAATGAATTCTCTTTGGTGATCTCTTCTATGATATTAGGTAAAATTGGGTTACGTTGGACATGTTGTACTCAATTCTTATTTCATTATATAAAAGGGAATGATTTAGGGATTTTTTAAACTCCATTGAATTTCATTATGGTTTTTCATTGTGTTTTGATTGTTATTTCATAGTGGTTAAAATTTATTTATATTAAAATTGATTTATTGTTGTAGTTTTATAATAGTGATTTTTCTCAGTATGAAATATGACACATGTTACAAACCTATAATGGGTGGTATTTTGTAGTTCCAACTAGTCTTTAATATTTTCCGGTCTTTCATCATGTATACCATTATCTATAAAAATTGACATTCCATTTAATTATTTAATTAATAATAATTATGTTATAATTAGTTAATTTTTAATTTGAAGAAATGTGTTAGGAACTCATGGAGTTCAACTGAGGTTGAATATAATCTGTTTACATAAAAAAATATTTTGTTATTTTCATGTTTTTTGGTTGACTCTATTTGGGGTAGGTTGTCTACAGAACCTTACCCTATGAAATTATACAAAATATATTATATTTTGTCTTGTGGTTACCAAATTTTGGTGAACAGACCACACTATATATTATTTTATTTCAATGTAATATTTTTTATTAGTTAATGATATTTAATATTTACTAATTAAATAAAAAAATCATAATGATTAAATAATTAAAGATCCATAAATATTAATAAATTATGATTCACTTCCTTCAAGTAATCGAAAAAGAACCAAGGTCCACATAAGACCTTCTTCACTACCTTTATTCTAACCATTTATGGTCAGGGGTTTGACATCGACATCCACATTAGACTAAATAGACCCTCTTTTAAGTGTGGTTATTATACTTGAGTATTAGATCCCATAAAATTAACATTTATTTCCTGATCAAAATTTTGTGTGGGGAAAATAATTCCATATTGACGTATTAATTAGAGGTTGATACATATCTATCCCATAAGTCCCACTATTATGCTTTATTCCATTAGTGTTGTTTTGTAGCTTGTTAAAAAATTATCTATGATGAACTCGTATTATTTTATTGCACAATATTTATCTTGATATCTTTTTTAGTTTTTTATATGTTTGATCTTTTATGATGTTATTAAATAACTTTTTTTAGAGAATTTTATGTGGAATTCAAGACTTATGGACCATTGTGTTATGACTACCACATAGAGGGGGACAACAAATTCAATGAAATGATGAAAATGGTGGACTATATTATAGGGTAGGGCAATGGATTCCTTGTTATCTAACCTAAATAAATAGAATTATTTTTAGAATGATTTTGAGGAATTATGGTGACATCTTCACTTTAAAATGTTTGTATGTTATGTGACATGTTATCTTGATTCTATATGGAGGTTTGTTGATATGTTTTGTTGAATAATTGAGGATTTCTAGGGAAATGTTTTTACAATTCCATGAGGGTTCTGAGTGATGCGTTCCCTTAATCTATAGAGGATATCATGTAAATAATATTTTTTATTACTTATATAATATTTTAGTGGATATCAATAAATTACTCCTATCATCAATTGTGGCTATGTTTTGGAATGGATTCAGATAAGGTAAAACTAGTGTGTTTAATGCTGCTTATTAAGCACACAACTGCTTAAAAAATGTTTGTAATTTTTGGGGATCTATTGCTGATTATATACTATGATTTTTAATATATATTTCAATTTTTTAATTTGTTTTATTCTTATCTCATGAATATACCTTATATTTTTTTAGTTGGAAACTAGAATGTGTTAGTGGTATCATACATAGTTGTTCTCACACCCTTCTCAAATGGCTGTTATTCATGTATCCCCCTCTTTTCAATGGAGTAGTTTAGGTTGAGTTTGGTTATTGATCAATTATAATGATATATTTCTACATATCTAGTGACTAGAATTAAAAATGTCTAGGGATTTGTAGAGTATTTTGAACTTCATTACATTTCCACCTTATATATATGATGGTTTCATTGGACAATTGGTGCAATGAATTAGTAATACCATTTGAGTTTGTTGTTTTTTCATTTAATCATTAAAGAAGGTATGTTTATTGATATTAGTGTAATTTGATTGTTTCTTCATTCAGGTTTTGATATTTAAATAATAACTTTTTAATATAAATGAGGGTATTGTATCCCCAAAGACTTACATAAACCAAATTTTTTCCTAGGTATCCTCTATCATACTGGGATGTTCCCTTGGGGTTATCTGGAACTCTAGCCAAGGCCTAGTGATACATGATAAGATGTTACAACATTTTGTTAGATTATATATTGGTTATCAATAATATGTAGTTGGTATATAGGTAAAATAATATAGAGTTTCATCTTATAATAAAACATGCTATGGTTCATTGTAGAAACCATTAAATTTGGATTTCTATGTTACCAATTCTTGTGATTCATGTTCTTAATTTACACTATTATGATCATCTTTTTTAACTTAATGTGAGATTCAAAAATTTTGAGTTAGAGATTTTATATGTTTTTTATTTTTATCATTATCTCTAGTTTAGTTTCTTGTATCATATTCGACATGATGGTTTCATATAAAATATATTTTTATTTTGAGTGATTTTAATAACAATGGATGATTTTTTTTGTTTTAGTGTAATTTCAGGTAATATGATTAGAAAATGTGCTCTTGATGAAATTATTTAAGATGAAGCTCTATTTGTGTCTACATCAGCTATCACAGCATGTGAGACTATTGTGTGGAGATGCTAGACACCAATAATGATAATGATGATGATAGTGATTATGAAAATGATGTTGATATTTTCCTAATATGAATGAAAAGTGTATTTTACCTTGATAGGTCATTGAAGATCATTAAATAACTGACTAGATAACCATATTCAAGAAGAAAATGGACATTTTTTGGTTTATTTAGGTTACCGTTAAAATCTATTTTGTGCTATCCATTTAATGATTTTTAGTATTTTGTTTTAATGAATTATACCTCTCTGGTCTCAATGTGTTTGGACTCAGGGAGATGCAATCAAATAATTTCATAGGTGATGTTATTTGATGATGATTTGGGAGTAAAGACCCATTTTTTTGTCTTTTTCTAGTTGGTTATTTAAATTAATTTTTTCCAAATATTATTGAATATACATACTAGTATGTTAGATTATCATTTTTCATAAAGGTAACACAAGTATGAATATTCATGTAAATGGTCTTTTTTGGGTTAATGTTGATGTTCTATTTTCATTGAATGAGATTTCATGTAATCATTAGTAATAATTTTAAGGCCAATATAAAGGAATTTTATATGGAATTGTATCCCTATAATATAAGGAACAATTAGTCCTAGTACTCATTATAGAGGGTTAGGTTTTTATGTTTTGGGAGTATTATCTCATAGAGGATATGAGCACGGGTATCAGGCAATATTAGTTGAAAATGTGACTCTCATTGGTCATCAAGTGAAGAATTTCATGTTTAATAAAATGACAATTAGAGTGTAGATAATTTATGTACTACATGTCTATACTAGAGTGTTATAGTTTCTTCCCCACTAATCTTCGTAACAATGAGTCATATTTTCTAATGATTAGGATTTTGAGTTCTCATTTTGGTGGTGTTAGAGCCATATATAGAGCATCTAAAGAAAAATTAAATTTCAGTCCTGGACTGGTGGTCTATAAATATTTTTTAATCCTATCATATCTGGGTTAATAGTTTTGTATTCATAGATCTATAAAAACATTAATTCTTGATCAATTATATTGTTGTTCAATTTGAGGTTAGTATAACAAGTGGAGTGGGTGAGGGGGGGGGGGGGTAAGTTGTTAATCCTCCTAGATATGGGGAGCTCTCTATCATCACCACCTCATCAAGGGTCACCATTAAAATTATTCACAAAAGGTTTTATTGTCCTGATTTTAGGATTGGGATATTAGTGATTAATTCATACGTAATTTATTTTTTGTAGAATGTGATATCATACACATATCAACGTGTCATTTATTTCTCAACTAATGGTTTTCATCTATTAGAAATGTCGTGGTTCCACATAGAGGATTGCACGATTGGCCAAGACCTACGTAGTTCTTTAGTCTAAACAAATTATTATGATATTATATAAGTTCATGAATTTATAGATTGAATTTTTGTATTTACAAAACTACGTTCTATGGAAGTATTATTTCTATAGTTATGGATTTCATTCTTCATATTGAGTTAATGGATGGTCACTCATAGTTATAATGTATAGTGTGTAACAACTTTTGTACTATGAATAATTATGAAAACTATGATAGATATAATAAGGATACAAATATGGTGGCTAGAATCGACCAAGAAACATGTATAGTGACTCACTTATGGTAATGATCATGGTATCTTAAAAGATCAATTATTGGTTGATCATTGCAACACAAAAATAGAGATGTGTGGTTGATTCGAGAGTATCGATTTCTATGATAAAATACTAAAACAATATTCATATGGAAAACTGGATGTAGAAAATATATGGTATTTTGAAGTAGGTTAAATTAGTGTAAGGTGAGAGGGATATGGATTGTTTTCACCTTGATGCATGACTATATGAATTTTTGAGGGTATAAGAAGATGATGAATAATCCCTGAAATTCCATATTTTGGGATTTAATTTTATATTTTGATATCTAATTGATCTAATTATTATTTCTTGGGATAAGAAATTATTATATGTGGATTCATGGATTTTTGGATTCATAGTCCAGGACCAATTGTTTGAAAAAGACTGGAAAAGTGAGGACTAATGGTTTCTTTCGAATCAGTATATAGTGGGATGAAATGAAATCAATATCATAATACCATGTGATATAATGGGCTTTAAAAACTGATCTGGTCCTTTTGGAATTGGTTTTTTTGTTGGGTTATGTGTAGTTTGAAAAAGTAATTAGTTACGATCAAATCCTCAGTGATGTGTTTATACATACTTTTAACCCATGGGATGGGTTTTATTGAGTGTGATGGAATTGAACTACACTAGGAATGTAATTTTTTATCAAAATATTATTCAGTGTGAAAAAATACTATTATAGGGAGAACTATGATATTTCAACAATTATTATTTGTAGAAACCACAGCGTTCCACGTTGGATAGGAGTGATGATTAAAATCTCAGTTTTATATGACAATATTATTTTCACTCATATTATTATTTTTTCATTAGATTCATGTAGTGTTAGTGTGATGGAGCTCTAAAATGAGTTTATTAAAGATTTATTGAATTTTCATACATGGATTTAATATATAGAAAACAATATATATGGAAATTTAATAATATAATTGGAATTTTTATTGTGTTTTAAAAAAAATTATTGGAAACTATATAGTAGCGAGATGATAAATTTCCTCATTTTATATGTGGAAATAAAAAATAAAATTTTACAATTTTATCCTTTTATTAGAACCTCTGTTTTTAAAAGGTGTTAAGGAGGGTTTTCTATGGGTTTAGAGTGTTTTGGAGGTATTTTAAAATGGTTTATAGTTCATGAAAAGTTAGGAGAAACTTTGAATTACTTCCTAATAAGCCATGAGGATCAATGAAAACACACAATTTGGAACATTATAAAGATCATATATATGAAAATTTGGTGTACATGATAGAAACAGTATAAGAGATTCTCAGAATATATATTTATTCTAGCCATTATTCATTCGTCACCAACCAATGAACCCATATGTCTTTCAATTTGGATTCATTCTCCATCATAATTTGTTCTAACAAGATCTTGGGTAGATTAGTTGGATAATTATGGTAAAATAATCTATTATACATTGGTCATAGTCTCTTTCTACCTTTTTCGGATGATAACCAAAATAAAATTCATCATTAATGTTCTTCATGGTAGGTTGAATATTTTATGATCACATAATGTCACAATTCACATTAGACCCTCTTACACTCCTCCATCATATAACTAAAATTATCTTCATCATGTTTAAAATAGATAAATATATTAAACTTCTATCAGATCATTGTGTGATTGTGGTATATTGATTGGTATTAATATTTGCATTGATTTAATATCTCCCATCATGAGGAACATGATTTGTTAATAATATTTTTTATGATGGTGTTCCACATATTGAAATATTATATGATTCATTATCAAATAAAAAAAAATTTGACAAAATATTTTGGACTTAATTTATGGATTTTTCTCAACATTGAACCTGCCGAACGTCGAGGATGTCTTGAACTCACTTGAATGAAATTTTGGATATTATAAATCATTTATTTGTTTGATATAACATTTAAAATCACTAATTTTAAATTTTAATTTATCCTATTTATGTGAATTAGGTATTTTAACCAATATGATGTCATAGGTGTTTTATAGACCATTTATAGGTGGTTGGTTGATGATTTGGATAATAGAAAATATATTTGGTATCTCTCTCCCGGAAAGAATTTCTATTTTGACTTTTGGATTCCTTTTAATAAATAATTTAATTATTTTTTAGTTATAATTATTTAATATGGAATGCATGGTAATGATATAGGGACACATTATAATTGATCGAGTCTAAATTAATAATAATGACATGGAAAAATATGTTGGGATTTAAACGGTTTAGAGTTGATTTCATTTATTGTAGGTGGTCCGGTGAACCATAGACTATGGATTTATGCATATTTTTTGGTGATGTGTTATGAGTTTCCCCACATTTTTTAAACAACCATAATTCATAGTTTATATATATATATATATATTTCTTAATTAATCAATGATACTCTTGTCTTTACGAATTAAGAAATGAAATCATATTTCTTAATTAATTAGTGATTTATATATCTATATTAATTAATGATTAATTTCAAAATGTTATTTGGAAAAATTACAAGGCCCAAAATAATAATTTTAAACTATAATTATGTTATATAATGATTTTCATGTATTGATTATTGATGTGTCCCCTAGAGTATATAGAACTTATATGATTCAGGGTTGAGAAACATGACACTAAGAGCCTATAAGACCATATTTGATAAATTATTAAAAAAATTTGATTAGTCTATGAGACCATGTTTTATCTATAGATCACATGTTGGTGTATGCATTGACTATGAGACCCTTTATGATGGTATATTAAATGAATGTTCAATTGTATCTTGTTAAATAATGTTTATTAGTGACCATATATTTTTTTCTCCATATTTCTCATGTTCATTATTTATAAATTACTTATATGTATAATTATATATATTATGTGTTATATAATTTGTACTTTTCTTTTTTTATGTGGTACTGTAGATGGTTCCGAGATCATTTTTTACTAAAACTTAGATGGGGAGTGGGTATTGATTACAATAATGAAGACAATTTACTTGACAAAAATGTATGGTAATGTTATCCAAGATGAATATCCAATAGAAATATCTTTAGGTGTATGATTATCTTGTGCATTTCAAGTGATAGGGAAACATGAATCCTTGGAGATACTAAGTGAAAATATTTATTGAATTCTGAAGAATTCTAAGTGATTTGTTGTCTCAATTCCTTGTGAATTCTTAGTTGCATATTTTCACAATTCCATGCATGTTCTATGTGATGTGTTTTCTCAGTTCCATTAGGATGTATAGCAATATGTTCTCTCTCTGACTTGCGGTTCATTCTTGTGTCTGGACATTAATTAATCATGACATGCATTGTGATTCTGTTCTTTAATGCATTCAATGTAGATAAATTCTGGGGTTCATAACAACATTCTTTGAAAATGACCACCCCAAACAAGGTTTTATAACACATGAATGGGATTTTTGATTCTATACTATACTTATGTAGTTATTTCATAAATGTTGACATTTTTGTAGATAAATTCACTTTAATTTACACTAAATTTTACTAGTTGGATACTATATCACATTGGTGGATTCAAACTGATTTATAATTAAACTCATCTAGATAATCCATTATAATTATCCACCTAAGCTGGCATCACATGTTTTCTGTATTGGTTCCGAGGAGTAACATGTTTAGATTTATCATGTGGTTATATTTCAGTAATTTTAGAGACATGATCAATGTTATGTTGGTATTTTTATAGCCTTCTGTATTGTTTTCCATTTGAAACATGTGTATGTGATTAAAGAAATGGGTGATAAGTGTACTGATTTAAGTTATTAATGTCGAGTCTATGGTTTTTATATTGTCTTATTATAGAGTATACGTTTAGTTGAATCGGAATACTCAAATTTATATTTTATCAGATTTGGTTACTATCATTTTTACGCTATAAAATGACTGAGGGTTTAGAATCCAAAATTCATTACATTTACCCTAACTACAAGTAATTATCCTCTAAAATATGGGGTGGCATGTTTGAGGTCATATGAAACTATAGATCACAAAATGAATTGATTTAGGATGTTTCACTATATGTATTCCATATTTATGTATTGAGAAGTTCAATATATAAATTACATTAGGGAGGTAGTTAGTGATACTATTTAATTAAAATTAAGAAATAAATAATTTAAAATTCATTATCCAAGGAATAATTGAATCATTTTAAAAATATCAAATTTCTAACAGGATTTCAATTTATACCATTAGTTTAAAATAAAACATTTTAAATAAAACAATTCATTTTTGTTAACATCTTTCACTTTCTATACCTACACACTAAAAACACAGATACCCAAAACATGTTGAATCACTCACAAAATCCCCTCTTGGATTCATCATAACATTATATACTTCTAGCCATAAAATTTTACTAACTAGATTCTTAATTAATAAAAATATTATCATAAACATGTGATAATATAAATACTTTTTATAAAAAATTAATTTATGAGATATAGAAATGAAAGAAAAATCCCAATAGATGTGGGACAGTATGTAGTGATTAACATAATGAATATGAGAATAAAGTAATGTAAAATGATCAATATTGGTAAAAACCCAATTAATTCATTACAAATTTCGGAGGACATGCATGCACCCACACTTTTTCTGTATGTTAGAAAATAAGGATGATTCTCATTATTATTTCATTATCTCAACCCGATTCTAGTCCACTTATTTCCACATTTTTACTAATTATTTAACAGATTATTTATTAAAAATAATGACCATATTTAACACTTAATGCATGTATATTTTTATAATAAGATAATAATATTAAAAATAATTATAATAATTTATCTACATTATTTTTAATAATTTATATAATTATTTTATAGTGATATATATAAAATAATCAATAAATAATTATCATTATAATATCCTCTATACTATCTCATAATAATTTAGTTATAATATTTGTGACAATAATATTTAACTGAATTTTAATTTATTAGTTCTATTTTGAAATTTCCATAATAAAAATAGTTATTTTTTATTATTTGATTATATAATTTTAAACATACTGAATCTTAATTCTTATATAAAAACCAAAAATAACATTAAATATTAATTATTACCCTATTTCATGTATAACATTAATAAAATTTAAAAACATTGTGATATTATATTTAAATATATCTAATATTCATTGCGGGATGTTAATAATAAAAATAACAATCTATATATAAAATAAAAATAAATGAACATAAAATTTGGCAAAAAAAACTAAGGTTCCCTCTTTATAAATTTTAGAGGAGGGTATTATTGTTATTTTTTATCCACCGAAAAATTATTTTATTACTGAAAAAAAATTATCCTCAAAATAATTTTTGTTATGACATCATTTAAAAATTCAAATAAGACCAATGTTGAAAATATGGTTTTAATATTGGGTATATAAACTAATTTTTTTTTGAATTTTTCTTATATTAATTTTAAAATAAATATAATAACCACTATTTATATAATCATGGTTGTGATTTTTATATGATTTATTTTTATAAAAAATTATATTAGTTGATTTCAAGGTTTTTTTAAAATAACCAAAATCTATTGGAATATGTTTTTTAAGAATACAATAATATTACAATAACATTAATTTAGAAATAAAATTAAGAGACAATAGTAGAAGAAGAAAGATATATATAAAAATTATACTAATATTTTAGTATATATAATCAGAATATGACAATATTTTTTTCATAACTATTTTAGTGTCCTATAAATAAAATAATTTAATAAAATGACCCACTTCGTCAGTTTTCGACTAGGAACCATTCATGGTGCATTTTATGTGTCTCATTATGATAAATATTGAATATATCAAGGGGTATTTAGAATTTTCACTACTAGTTACTCTATAATAATTCATTAATAATCTGGATAAATTTGTAAAATTAATTTGAAAATAGAGACACTGTCAACAGTACCAAAAATTGAGATTCATTAAAAAAAATTAAATAAATATCATCATATAATTGAAATAGTGATATTGGACCTATAATAACATCAGATAATGAATTATTTTTAATTGGAATAAAAAGACCTCATGCCAGAAATATAGATTGATATATGATAAAAAATAGCCTTCATAGGCTCTGGAGTGTCGGTAGAGATGAAACACTAGCTAGTACACAAAAAAGATGGAGTCATGTCTATAAGATTCATTAGTCAGATTTTAAAATAAAGTGTTTGAAAAAATGGTTTTGAAACTAAATTCCCCATATAAATAATTTTTAAAACTATTTCTAACATCTAATTTTATAATAATAAAGGACATAAAAATTATTTTAAAATCTATTTTTTAATTATTAAATTACAAATTAATCTCTTTGGAAATTTTGAAGTAGTTTTATTATAAATATTTTTGATATCCTTTTAAATAAAGGTTACTATATAACTATAAATAAAAAACACCAAATGAATTAATTTTTTTAATTTTATTTGGAATCCAAAATATTTTTTTGGACCTTATTTGTGTCCAAACATCTCTGGTTCAATTAATTAAATTTTATTCACTCAACACAATTAATATTATTATTTTATAATCTATAAAAGATAATACTAATTACAATAATGTTACCAAAAAACCCAATCTCATGTCATCTAAATTATTATTTTTAAAATGGTAGTGGATTTTTCAAAATAAATAATCAATTTATATTATTATTAACAACATTATTAACATAATTATATAATTGGTCACTACACACACATAGGTGACTGTCCCATCTTAATGAAATTAAATTTTTCTTCTAAATCAAAGACAACCACAATATTATAGGAAATATATTTCACCTACTCAAAATTGTTGGAATGTTTAATCATAATCATATTAATTCATATCAAATATTTTATATTTAATTTGTTTGTTTCAAAAATTTAACCATTTATTCACATTTTTAAATGATAATAGTTATTCATAATGAAATAAATTCAATTGATTAATGAAATATAAAAAACTATATGAAAAAACATATTCTGAAGAAAAATATATTACTTTCAAATAATTATAACTTTTAATTAAAATATATTTATACATAAAACTTTTTTAAAAAGTATTTTTTAAAACCAACCAACTATAATGAAATTTTCCAAAAATAATTTAGACCACAAAATTTAAGTAAAAATTAATTTTTTTAGTCATTAAATTTATAATATATGGTTAAATTTAAGAAATAATAATCAAAATATTCATTCCAAAAAATCTAATACATGATTTGAGGAAATTTATTATATATTAAGAGAATAGAATCTCTCATAAATTTTCATTAATTTCATATATTAAAAGTACTCCAATAAAAATCTCATAGAATTATGAATGAAAATTACTAAATAATATTTATAAAAATTACATCAATTTTTTAAATAATTAAATATCAATAAAAAATTGTAATTTATGAAAAAAATAATGTTTTAAAATAAAAATTAGTTTTCGTTAAAAAAATTTATAGTATTTATTCATTATTTTTAGAGAGGAAAATATATTTATTAAATCACACATTAATTTAAGAAAATTAATTTAATTGTTTTATTAAAAATATATTAATTTTCTAAATATTAAAAAAATAAAATTTTAATTATTGTGTATTCAATAATATGTATTATATGTCCCAATGATGAGTTTATTTGATACATGTAATATAAAGGTCAACATGAACCTTCATATATGTTTAAACTAATCGTTGAAAAAAAAATGCGTGCATGGATTTACTTATATAACACATTTCAAACAACCTTGGTAATTTAATTTTCTATAAAAAAATTTACTATCAATTTTTTTTAAAAAAATATTGGGATTCGACAAATTTAACATATTTACTACCATTTTGTCAACATCCCAATCCTACTTTAATGTAATATTATTATTCAATAACCTATAAACCTAACCTGATTTCTATAATAATGTTTAATAATATATAAGAATAATCCAAATTAAATATTAAAAAGTATATTTTTTGTTTTTATGTTATTATATATGTTTATGATATCACAAATCATTATGAAATTAAACTCCATAATAATTTATTTATACATTCTTGTGTAATAATTAATTAAATTTATATTATAATTAAATTAAATCATATAGTATTTATTTTTTTAAAAGGTATTATTACTATATTATGGATATTAAAAAAATATTTATTTTAGAGACGATAGAATCATTATTTTCATGTATTTTTAGTCGATGTTTCCTTAAAATTATAACACATTTATATAACAGTAAATTTTCAATAAATATTTACATTAAAATAACTTCTTGAATTTTTATTATTTAATTTTCAATGTATATGATAAATAATTCTATATACTTTTTTTTTAATTTCACTATACTAACCTATTTGAATTATAAATAATTAAGTACTCCATTGGAAAACATTTTGAATACCTCATATATACACATTACGTCTGATAATTTATTCTTTATATGAAATTATAAATTTGTATAATGATAGTACTTTTATGGAATTCTTATGAATATTCTTCCCTATTATTGTTTAAAATAAAAAACAAATGATACATGATTTTCCATTGTTCTTATCATTAGTGGTAAGTATTTAATGAAAATATTGACATGTTTCTTAACTGAATCTGTTTTCACCTCTAATAATACTAGTTTAACAATTAATATAATAAATTATATAAGATATATCGATAAATATAATAGTTTTTATATTATTTACTAATAATAACATTCATGAAATTATCTCTAAGTAGATTAAAATTATATTTGACTTTTTATTAATAAAATTTATTATTTTTTATGTATTATTTAGTCTCAATTTTTTACAATAGTTAATTATTTTAAAGAAGTTATTTGTATTTAATTATAAACAAAAATATAGTAGATAATTATAATTATATAAAAAATTATAAATACTAATATATTATGTGATTATAAATCTATGTTGATAAAATATAACATTTCTATATTATGTACACTTTTAATGAAATATAGAATGTGAGGTAAAATTTTCAACATTAATTTTTATAATGTTATATATTAAAAAATTATAATTTTAGATTTATTTTTATTGGATTATTATTTTTAATGATATTTTTATATATTTTTTAGATGATAATAATACCAAAATATAACATTTATATAGTATATAATATTATCCTTTTAATTAAGTAATTAATGGGTAAATTATTCAACTGTTTTTGAATAAATTTTAGTTTTGTTGTTTTTGAACACTGGAAAAAATCAATGATATTTTTCTATTTTTTCCTCAAGGATATTAAATATATAGAGAATATATTAATTATTATAAAAAATAAACTATAAATAAATGATTATCAATATTATAAAATTTCAATATTATTGAGGGTGATGAAAAATTTATTCATGGTAAATAAATTTTATTAAAAAAAATAATAAGTAAGGCACATAATATAATAACACATTGGTTATGAAAATTTGACAGATTTAATTGAAATGATAATGTGTTAATCGATTAAACAGAAATAATAATGTCAAAACAAATATTAAAAATTTACATAGTATTTACTTGGAGAAATGTGTAAAAATATTAAAAACTTCAAGAAAACTGTGTTTTTTTATTATGAAATATTATCTTACACTCTACATATGTGTTTTTAATTATTCATAAGATGCATTACTTGTGTATGTAACTTGTTATCTGTGGAATATCCATTAGTATTTTTCATAAGACACTAGAGTTTTAAATTTTTTTAATCAATAGATATATATTTTTATTTAATAAAAATATAATTACAATTTTAAAATAATTTTTAGATTTTTTTGGACCCCATCCCTATGTGAAGGAAAAGACGCTTCCCCTTAAATGAGGTCATTTTTCAATTTTTTTATTTCAGTATCTATGAAATTTATATTTCTGTATATAGGTATAAATCAAGTTCATAATATTCAATATAATATATTTTTTTTATATAAAGATACTGAGGATCATGTTAAATAAGTGCATCTCCAATGTAAGGTCCATTTATGGTTTCTATATATATTTAATGGGATTATCAGTATCTCGTTCTCTATGTAATGATAGATAACTGGTCATAGATGAGAAATATTGTTTCCAACTTGTTCCAATGATATAGAGTTACATATAAGGATCATTTATAGTTTTTTTCTTCAATATGATGATGAGATGGATCTTGAAGAAAGGTTATTATCATGGTTGTCTTATGAAATGGGTTCCATGAATTTTATATCCTCATGTATGTGTCCTACAGTTTTTATGTGACGGGGAAGATAATTTCAAATTAGGTTTATCTGTGTAATAATGACACATATATTATCATTATGGGATACCATTCCCCTACACAACATAATAATGAAACCAATTTTACCTGTATTTGAGACACCATCAACTTCATAGAGGTGGTATCTCACTCTAAATATTTCCATTTATTCAAAAAACACCATTGCAGGGTACTATAATAGAAATACTATTTTCTGAAATAGGGGTTCATACCATGTACTAGGACTCATGTTTGTTGAAAAAAAATGGAATTAAATTAACTCATTTTTAATATACAAGACTTTCCCAAGGAAGAGAAAATGGAATGCATCTTGGGAAGGACCTAGAAGACATGCAATTGGTTTTAGTCCATATACAACCTTTTTAGGTATAGAACAAGGTGATTCGACTATAGGGTGTTGATATGTGATGATAAATTGAAAATAAGTTAGGTATTTATGATTTTAAACATTCATTCTAATTAAAAATTCAATGTTCTATGTGCCTCTGGGATTTCAGTAAATATATTTTAGACCTAAAATACATGAATATGTTCCCTCACAACCCTACTAGAAATTTTATTATCCAATAATTAAAAACACATAGGTCATTATACTGTGGATAATCATATGTTTTAAATTATTGAAATATTTGATATCAAATGAATATAATCCTTTTATCATATTTGTAAATTAATAATTTCATTTTCAAATATAACACATTTTCTGTAACAAAAATGTTATACAAAATTAGGTAATTTTAACTTGGATTTTGTGTTTTAATTTTAAAAATTAGATAATTTTTTTAATGTACTGTTAAAAATCATGAATTTAATTAAGGGTAGATAAAAAATATTCGATACATGTTGACAAAAACAAGAAAAAAACTTATAGTGGGTGGGCTTCAACATTGAAATTGAGGTGTTTCCACACCCCTTCCATTATTTGTATCAATAAAATATATAATTTTCTAATTTTTAAATTTGGAAACATCCAGGTTTTTTTATATATTTTTATGTTAGAATTAAATTATATATGATACTTGTTGTGCATTTCAAATTCATTATTCAAAAAATTTGTGCCTCTTTCTCTCTCTCTCCCATTTTCTACTAGCTTCTCCATGTGATTTTTTAAAATATAAAACAGACATATGAGCAGAATGAAAAACATTAATAATTAGAAGCCACATACTCAATTGTTTATGTATTTTCTTTACCTATGTCTCTCATTCTATTCCAATTATGTGAATAAAAACCTGTGTGTACAGTAATACTATAATGAATGACTATGGTTCTTCCATGCATAACTACATATTCATTGATCTAGGGGAATTTATTCTTTTTCTAAATTGTAGACAATAAATTATTACTTGATTCATGTGTATTATTCAACTATTCCCCTTTTAAAGCATTAAAATCTTTTGATTATCATCTAAATAATGTAAAAAGTATAACCTTTATCTTTAGTTTTATATTTCTCCCAACAAATGATGAGGGAAGGGAAATATCCTCATTTTCTCCATTTAAAATCTCTAATTATGTTATTAAATAATGAATTATTTGAAATATCATTCAATTTTATAACAATTCATTTCATCACCTCAGAATGAGGTATGTTTGGATTTATCCTTAAGATCAGTGGTAGATATTTCATCATGATGGTGGGGTTGTACATTACATGAATGATTTTTATAATACTTTTATCTCAGTTTCATATTTGGTTATTGGAATTTTTTATTTAATTATATTATCTTCTTTAATATAGTGTCTCCAATGGGTTATTATTATTACTTATATTTTTGGGATAAATTAATATGAGGTTTTATAGTTGTTCTATGTCATTAAATATGAAATGGTAATTCATAGGAGGAAATAGGAAAGGAAAAATATAAACCATTAGTAATGAAAATAATTATGAAAATGATTTACATATATCACATATTTTGATGAAATTTTGTTATATTCTTATAATACTATTATAAATATCAAGGGAATCATTAGATATACGTGATATTTTGATAAGGAAGTGAGTCTAAAATTGGACGATGTTTTGAACGCAGGGTGTATGTTTCCTTTACACTATTGTAACAATACAATGTTCTTATGTTCTATTGTGCATTATATTTAAACATCACTGATTAATAATAATATACTAATTTAAATGATCATGTACTACTACTTAGGTTATTCATGATGTAATGAATCTACATGTGTGAATATAGAATGAGATAGATATTTATTCCAGGAAAAATTAGAAATTGGTAGCAGAATATTATAATTATTATATAAGAATAAAAATATAAATGAAATGAAAAATAATAATGATAAATAGGAAAGGGTCGTTTGAAAGAAAATATTTATTAATAAATGAGTTTATTATAATAACATAAGTTGGATATTAAATAAGCAGTTATCATTAGAACAATATGAAAATAGTTTTGTTAAATATTTTCAGAATTATGAGTTTTAATATTTTCAATTATAATCATAAATAATTTATTATTAAAATAAATATAGATATGAATTATTATTGAATTAATAATAAATCAATGTAGTTATTATTTCCGAAAAAAGTAATATTAATGTCGACTAGTACGTTAAGACTTTATACAATGGTATTATCACTGAAATGTAGTTAAATTTAAAAATAATTAATATATGATTTCCATGGAAGAAAAAATGTGGATATATATTATATTGATACCATATTGATATCTAGTAGTAGTGACTAGAAAATTATTTTATTAATGATAGTTATGAAAATTGGATGATAATGGAAATCATCTTGGGTTATGTTTTGATCATGGGTTTCTCTATATTATTATCTTAATGAAACCATATTAAAATTTCTTTTAATGTTCTTTGATTCTGTATCTTATATCATTGTATATGTTTTTTTGACTTTTTTGACATTGTTGTTGAACATCATGATTGAATGTGTTTGTATTACATGATTAATTTCGTGTAAAATTATTATATATGGTGCCTACTTGTTTGTTTTATTTTTTGTATTATACCCAGGGGATATAATGATGAACAGTTAAAAACAATGAAAATATTATAGGGTTTATTGTTTTAAAGAGAACATATAAATTTTCACTATGGATGAGATGACATGATGGGTATGTCAAATTTGGGCTAAAATATCATGAGGATATAGTAGGAGTCATTACGACACTGTGGTTTTGTGTGGGATGTGATGATGATATTGGGATGGTGATGATGTGTCTAAATACAGGTAAAGGATGTGATTATATAATGTTCATGGTGTAGGGATACAATGAAGTATTTCATGAAATATTAGAAATAATGACGAGATGTCTAGAATAAATGTTTTAGGATAGTCTCATGATTTTCTTGGATTAAGATTGATGCCTTCTTTTATTTCTTACTTACAATGGTATGATATTTTTATGATGGAATGGTCGAATTATGTCTATCATTATAAGATATATCATAAACTATTTTTATGAGATGATTAAATGTTTTTATTATTGATTGGAGGTCTAGTTCCGGTATTTTGTTTGTGGTGGTACTCTGTTATCAATATCTTTACCCCACTCTTTCATGTATTGATTATTCACACATGTCTATCACAACACATTTATTATATGTAAATATAGAAATTCCTTAAGAGATTATAATACCTTGGAGTTCTAATAGGTGGCCATTCCATAGCTTATAGAGTATTTTTTGAATGACTGGTCACTGAATAATTTGAAATTATTTTGTTCAATTATTGTGATGGTAGTCTATGAGTTCAACATTCATTAAATTTCATTCTATTCATTTTTTAAATAATATAATGTGTGTATAGAAATTATAAACTATTATGTATTATTTATATAGATTATTTTTGTATTTTTTTCAATTTATTTTTAATTTAAATGCCTCTCATTTGAAGAAAATAACCTCAGGGATAGTCTCTAACCAACAAAATATTTGTGGAATCCCATGGGGTTGATCAAACATGTCTATCAAAGATGCTTCAGGAAAAAAGTGGTCTCAAAGAATTTTGTTATTATATAACAATACGTATGGAGTTAGGAAAATGTGTGGATTTTATGAGTTTGTGGGTAAACATTTTTATTTATTTTTTACTTATGGACAAGGAAGTGAACTGGGTTGTACACATGCATTTTATAGTATCACATCAATGATTTTAAAACGCAAATTCCATAAAGACTAGTAGAGACACAATAATTATTTTACCCATGTGATATGATATGACACCCAAAAATTCGTAAAATCGATTTCTAATCAGGATTTATTAAATATAGGGTGGAATATTTTTGATGGATACATGAGTAATTTCCATTGGTTGAATTTTATTTATATTTTTTCAAGTCATTATACATAGTATATTATTTTATTTCATGCATATGTTTACTTGATGCGCCATTTACTCTTCTGTTTTATTTAGTTATAATATAATGATTCATCATATTATTAATTATATCTTGATACTACAAAAGCGTTAAGTTGTGTATATTTTCTTCCAAATATTTCATGAAATATTAATCATTAAGAATATATAATTATAAATTAATAAACTAGATAAAACATGATTTGAATTAGATTCAATTATTTAAATTATTAATTTTATATTCTTATATAGTATACTTGTTAGAAAATTATTTCATGAATATTTTTCAAGAAAATGTCATACGTAGGCTTATAATATCAATGCAGCTGCCTAGAAAAATTGGAATCATTTCATTTTATTATGGTTTCTCATTAAAATATAAGTTCTCATAGTTTTTATTAAAATTAAAACATGTCTAATTGATTTTTTCTATTTATATTCATATGAAAATATTTTTCAATGATAATTTCCATACAACTAAAAAAGTGGTTGATATGTTTTTGGAATAAAATGTACTTCCATGTAGTTAAATTTTTAAAATTTATTTCAATTGAGGGTTATTATATGCGATAACATGAATTGAAAATGTGTGATGTTATAGGAATTGAATTTAAACTATAATTTTGAGTATAATAATTTAATGATCATGTTAAAAAAATTTATAACGTTGATATGAATAAAATGTTTTGAAAACCCCCTAGTATATAGTGGGTAACAGAATAAATAATGATATTAATTAAAATTGAAACTAACAAGGCATTACATAGATCAAAAGCTAATGTTTTATAAATGAAAATTATATTGTTGAAATCAAGACATAAATTTTTTACTAATTATTACTATGAATACAAGAAAAATTATTTAATTTTATGATTATTATTATTCCATGTCAAGAAAAATATGTTTTAGAATTAACATTTCAATTAATATTAATTTCATGATTGTATTTAAAATTATAAATAATTTCATCCTTGTTTAATATTTTATGCTTGATTATATGTGAATCATAAGAAATTAAAAATGTGGAAAATATATGTCAAATGAAAAGAATGAAATATTTTAATCAATTAATTAATTTTCAGAAATATATATTTTTTTAATAGGTGATTGATAATTAAGAATTACATGAAAAATGATAATTCAATGTTAATCTCCCATGAAAAATTTATCTTGTATTCAAAAGATAAATATTGGGATGATCTTTAAATTAAATATTGCCTTCAATATTCATATATTTTTAAATGATTTTTTATTTATAAACACAATATAGTGACTTATATATCAACTAATTATGTAGTATTCTTCATATAAATAATTTTAAATATCCTTATATCAAAGAGGAATGTTTGATTGGCCTGGTTATTTGTGGGTGTGAAGTAATATTTGTCTTATAGTGGATAAATGTTACTGTTATTAGTAATTGATGATTTTTTGGTGTCCCATATTTCTATAATTCTATAACTATTTTATTACTATATTCTTGATTATTTTTATTTATCTCTTATAGTTTTTCATTCCACCTATGATGTTAAAAATAATACATTTTTTAAAAAACAATTGAGGACCGTTATTTCTATACCAAATTTGAATATAGTTCATCTACCTATCAATCTATCTGTTATAGATTCTAATGAGTAAAAATTGTAATAAAAGAATATTTTATCTATAAATAATGATTAAAACCTGATTGTTTTGGTAAATTATTACATAAAGAATTCATGATTTAATTGAAATTTTATTCCTGATTAATGGTATTTTTTTATGATGGAATTATGATTCTATAGCCTTATATTCAGACATATAAATCATTTATTTATATAAAGGTTTAAACAAGATAATTTTCAAATTAAATTAATTTATGGCACATATTATATCATTTTATTTTATACAAAGAAATTATATTGAGAATATTGATGATTTAGAATGAATTTAATTATGTGTGATATTATTCTCTTTTTGATGTCTAGGAAATAATCAGTTAAACTTTATTATGATTATTGAGTCTTTTCCATTGGTAAATAATGTATTTTAGTATGGTGTATTATAGGTCTACTTCTCTAATCCATTCTTACTGAACTCAAAAATTGAATTTAGTAGTCAATTTATATTATCTTTCAAAGTGAGAGGAGTTTAATGATTCTTATTAATTAAAATAAAAGAAATTACCCTATCAAAAGGGTAATAATTATCACATATATAATTTTATTCAAAAAACATTATGTGAACTGATTCTATGATGTTCTATATTCATAATATAATTACCAAAACATGGATATATTATCATGGTATTATTGAAAACCTAAAATATTTGAGTCATGTTAAAAAATATTCCCTGGGAACATTTATTATTGGTAAAACCAATGAGTTTGAATTAAAATAATAATTTGGATAGCTTTCATTAAATATATAACCAATTTTTCTATAAAATTTTATTTAGGGATATTTGAAATATCGTTTAGTTATTTTTCCAAGGAAATTAATCAATTTAAATTTTTTTTGGAAGATATGACAAGGTATCCATTCGTAGAATACTTAATGTGAAAAAAGAAGTCAATGGTGTAGCCACTTAACGGTTTATTGAGTAGTTTTAAAGTGAATGAAATTGTTATCCCAACTCATATACAAGGAAGTAATGACATGTCATCTTCTCTATTTGAGAGGAATTTCATCCCTAGATAATAATATTTTACTTGATCTTTATCATTGCATTAAAGTATTATGTATGAGAATTTTTTGTGGGGTATCAGATATAAGAACTCAGCTTTCTGTGAATCATCATTTGTCATTTACCAAACCCTAAGGTGTATTTGGATTATTTTTTATACAAATTTAATATTTAGTTAATCAAAATTTAATTTTCTTAATTAAATATTACTAACATTTATATAAAAATATATCACTAAATACGGTGGAATAAATTTTACTTTATCAGAGATACTTTATCATTCTCTATATACAGGTTATTCTAAAATGATATCCATTACATAAAAATAGAACTCTCCTAAATTATTATAAAAATAACATCTATTCACTATTTAATCATTCTCATCCTCACATAATGGTAGTTAATGACCATTATAAGGGTCACCCTATATTTCATTTATTTCTTACATGTCAGCTAAGTAACATAGTCTCCTTGTAATGGGATCTCCCATATTGAGAAAGGGTAATCCATGTTTTTGCTCGATTTTTTTTGATTGAAATTTAAATATGGTTCATCTATTTTTTTTCTACCATTTTTTTCATCAATATATTACATCTGGTTTTTATTGTGTGGGGATATTAATGTATGTGAAATGAATGTTATTTGAAATAGAATATGGTTCCAAGGATTTTAACATAAAGGTGTAGTTGATCTCGATTCAGGATCTTCTGAAAAAGTGCGGATTATATTATACCCTTATATGAGATGTCATAGGCCAACGAATCTGGGGATTCCTAGGAAGACATTTGAAAAATACCTATAAATCGATCATTAATCATCTATTCCAAGGAATAATACATTGGTACTAGTATTTTGGTGGTCGAAATACTGTTTAGAGATGTAAACATAGAATATAAAATGGATTGAGTTTATAACTATTTATTTTTATGTTGGCCCAATGACGTGGAGATATATTGGATTCCCCTTTATCATGTTGGGTGGATGGAAATAGGACAATGGTGATTGGTATGATCATCCAATCCTATATCAATTATTATTGAAAAATTTGGTGGTGGAATCAAAGGTGGTCATAACACTGGAATATACTAATTATAATTATGGAATTTTTGTAAAATTTTAATTACAGATCATGTAATACATAAAGAATCACACTGTGTGAGACCATTTTGAATGAAAATAATGATTCAAAAAGATAAAATTTCAAACTCCACGTGGGAAATTCACGTTTTTTGTAATCTGTGAATTGAAACACTGTGTGTAACCCTACAGTACACAGCCATGTAAACATTCTAGAACACATGAATGTAATTAGTATATGGGAATTGACATGTAATCAGAGAAATATAGTGGACCTTGACACTTCAGGTTACATGGTCAAGGAAACTATTATTGGTAATGAACCAAGTACATGGGAAAAGCTATTGAAAATGAGAAGACATCTGAGCAGGTCTAGAAATAGAAATAAAAACCATGTACCTCATTATATGTTTTATTCCTTTTTCCCAAGTAAATTGAGGCTATAAATTCTTTTAATATAGACCACTATCTCTTAGGAGTGTTCCCACAGTCTATCAATGGATGGTATAAGATGGAATCATGTCTGATGAATATGATGTAATTCAATTAGTATAATTACAATATTTTATATTTAATTAATACAATTTAGATTCATGCGGTTTCATCCTCTATCATTACTTCTTAATATCCATTTGGGGTTATAGGAATCATCTTGACCCACAAACATAGCCATATGATACTCAACATAGAAGATTATTGTAGTATGGGTATGAAAAAACCCCACTAGACCATGTTGAAATACATTATCTATTTATTGAGGCATATTATGTTCCATCATATACTTCTTCATGGTGATGAACAACATCCATGACCTCTCAAAAGAGTTCCCTAATTATTTCTTATATCATGGAGTGAGTGTTATTAGAAAAAATTACATCGATTCCTAGAGTAGTATCCAAGGATGGCAGAATGGTTGTCGGGTTTATCTTGAGACTGGGTGTGTACCAAGATTTAATTTGGGTTACTATTATAATGTATTGTATTCAAAATACTAAACTTTTTTGGTTGTTAGTCTAATACTGTATCAATAGATTGTCTTTTTTATATTAGGTATTTCATACTAGGTATTTTCATACGATTCATCGAATGAGATATTCCAACACATGTCATTTATTATGTAGAGGGAAGACCTTCCTATGGAGTCCTAGGTGATCTTGGAGAAGGCATGTAATATTTGATTTGTAAAGATAATATTTTTAATTGTCTATTAAATTTGAGAGTAGTTATCACGAACCGTCCTCGGGGCCCATGCCACGACTACCCCAAGACCGCCTTACAAAGGCTAGGGGATGGTGACTAGAACCAGAGGCATAAATCCCTATGCTGGGAAGTCATTTCCATTCATAAAATAAACAAACACAATAGAGTACAGAGCTGAAGTAAGCACTATGTAATGTTATATACAAAAGTAAGTGCTGAAAGGAAAGGGGCCGAAAATACAAGCCCAACTGTATGTACAGTACAACTGAAAAACTAGTGCAACATCAGTAAAGTAAAACAGCAACTACTGAGTCATCCTTTGAGAACCCCACCTGATGGGTGGGTCCAGATGGCCTCCTCTGCACCTCTGGTCCGTCTGTCTGCTCCGTGTACGTCTCAAAAAGTGGTCCACCTCTGGGTACTGTCCAAATCTACGGGTCTCTAACTCGATCAATTTTGTCCATTGTCTGCATCCAACACAATGTAGTGCGGGCATATCATGTGTAAGGGTGAGTATATAATACTCAGTAGGGACCCCGAGACCCCAAAGGTATCCCAGAATCCATGAAGGATAAAACAGATAAGAATGATACAACCATGATGTATAAACGAACCTTACATAGTTATATTCCCATACATATAACTATGCTATCAGTCATAGATTGACTCCAACTCTCGAGCCCAAGCACAACTGAGTCCACACAAGAAATAAGTCAATCACATCGATGATAATGACTAGAAGTCAAGACTCTACTCATACAGGTAAACATAATTCATATAGAAATGGAGATTATCAAATGCAGTCACTAATTCATTATTTTTATAGAACCCATATAGTATACAAGACAAGCTCTGTTGTTGGACCCATACAGGATACAAGATCAGCTACTCTACCGGACCCACACATGATACAAGTACAGAGGTCAAACTACTATACCCACACATGATACAAGAAAAGTATTAATCTCCATCGAACCCACAAAGGATTCCAGTATGGTAATCATCACTGTCGAACCCATGGAGGATTCCAGTATAGTAGTCAACACAGTCGAATCCACGGAGGATTTCAGTATAGTAGTCGACACATTCCCAACCAGCTCTAGTGTTCCCGCAAATAGCATGCTCAATTCTGATATGTTCTGCTCCTTGACCAATGAGGGTATATACATAATCTATAATGAAGTCCAGATTTGATGTATCTCTCTGTTCTATCTCATCCAAAGAAACCCAATGTGACAGACGGCGCGTCAATCAGACGCCATGTTAGAGAGTTATTTGTTTTTCCATTCTAGGGGCCAAGTTGGAATTACGCTCATTCCAAACCCGGCCATGTTAAATTTTTTTTCCAAAACTCGCATAGAGTATCGTAAAATAACATACTATTCATAAGGATCTTTGTGCCATAGATGGTCCTTCAATCGGATGAACGATCAAGAATTTATTATCATTTTAGAAGAATGGGCCCGACCCGTCAAGCCAGGTGGGCTAGAAGGTTGGCCCGTCCTGGCATGACTGGTCAAACCTACCTATGGTATCTGCCGACCCGATGGGGCTCGGCCCGGCCTAGGGGTTGGGGGGCGGCCTGGTGGGGTGCGGCTTGGCCCACCTGACCACGGCTCAGCTAGATGACTAAGCAGATTGAGGGAGCGACCCCATGTCTTCCGAAACGGCGGCACAACCCTCCTGTTTGGCTGGACGAAGCCAGCCGGTCTTCCCAACATGACGGGCCAGCTCAGGAGGGATGTTGCCCTACACACGCGGCCCTAGGCTGCACTACGACCATCAACCTGACTGGCCGGTTCGCTGCCGAAGAGGCCCGCGGAGCACAGTCCGCGGTCCTCCGCCGCACGACACCCTCATGGAGCTACAGATCCTTCGGCCCAACTGGCTTTAGCTGACCAGTTCTTATTCGGGGAGGGGCCTTCGGATGCGGGCTGCGGTTCTTCTCTACATGGGCGGCACACGGCCGATGCTTCCTCTGTTATCCATCGACATCGATTATCGCAACCAAAATTGTCATGAACCATTGGAGGGTCATTCGGCCGTGTTTGTTCAGCCCACGACCTCCGTGTTTGTTGATAACATAAGGCCTAAGACAACCAAGAAATTTAACGAAGAACGATGTAAAAATTATTCATTTATAAATTATACAAACCCTACCTCGATTTCAAGTACGTTGCACGCTGAAGAGCTACGGAAGATTACCATCGTGGAGGTCGGGCGTCATCGAATATGGATGTCGATTCCGTCGACGTCAGGGTGCATCCAAATAGGATGCGTCTTCGGAGAAGCTATTCGCGTTCTTCACCGAAGATGTTCTTCGTCAAGAGATGAACACTATTCTTCTCCCAACACAACGAGTGCCAATAAAATAGCTAAGGATATTATTTTATTCACAAGTGAATTTAAAAATTCAAACACATTAATTAATAAATTGTAGAGTTCACTTAATTAATTAAAAAATATTGGAAAAACATTATAGGAGTTATAATTAGATGGAAAGTCATAATTAAAAAGGGGTCATGTCAAAATAAATAAGCCTGAGTTAATAGGGAGTTGAAGGGTTAGGGATCATGTGGGCCCCAATTCATAATATCCTCTCATTGGTGTAAATAACCTCCTCTTAAATAAAATTGTACAATAAAACAATTTTATTTATTTTGCTACGAATCCCCAAAAATTAACTACTCCTCCCATAAAAAAGCAATTGTGGTAAAGGTCGCCTTAAGAAAATATCAGCACTGTGAGTTTATTGGTGCCCTAATATTTCAATTCCAAGCACCGGTATAAAAGATAGAAAAACCCACTAGTACGTTTACTGAACGTAATGGAACAAAACATTAGAAACTGATTCCGGGCACACCGGGCCTCGGAATCAGGCACCGTCAGAAACCGCGGACTCGTAAAATTTCAATGTATTTATGAACAAAATTCCTTCAAATTTCTGGGTTTTTACATTAGCCCCACCTCTGGGTTTTACATCTTCGTAAAGCTACAACACACACTAGGGGATCAGATGGGGGTATCGAGCACAAATATGAGCCTCCTGCACCAAAGTGCTCTCTTAGAGGTTCCCATGCTGCCAGCGAATGTGCAGTAGAGGAATCGACCATCTGCATATGACTTGCTCTTGTCGATCCTCGATCTCCACCAGGACCTCTGTGAAGGTTCCCCCATCATCGATGTGCAGCTCCATGTGATCGATGATTTCAGTCTGTCGTGCATGTATATCCTTAGATGAGATATGTGGAATATGTTATGCACCCAGTGCAACTGAGGTGGAAGGGCCAAGCAGTAAGCCACCTCACCTACCCTACTGAGGACCTGAAAAGGTCCGATGAATCATGGATATAACTTGTTGCCCTGGACAAATCTCTGTATACCACATCGAGATGAGATCCATATGAATATGTGATCTCCATCCTTGAACTCCATTGGTCTTGATCTCCTATCATCATAGGACTTATGTCTGCTCTGTGTAGACTTCATCCGCTATTGGATGATATGAAACTTCTCCGCCGTAGCCTAAACCATCTCTTGTCCAACATGTGCTGACTCTGATGGGTCAGTCCAACACAGAGGTGATCTGCTGGGTCAGTCGTACAATGCTTCATACGGTGCCTTCCCAATGGTGGAGTGGTAGCTGTTCTTGTACAAAAACTCCACCAAGGGTAAGTGATCCTATCAGATGTGAACAAACTCGAGGACATATGCACAAATCTTGTCCTTAAGAGTCTGAATGGTCCTCTCAGTCTGACCATCCGTCTGAGGATGGAAGGCAATGCTAAAATGAATTTTCCTCCCAAAAGCCTCATGTAAAACCTTCCATAGCAGGTAAGTGAAAGGAGAATCTTGATCAGAGATGATGGTCGATGGTACACCATGAAGTCATACGATCTCTTCAATGTAGAGGTGTCCCAAGCTATCTATTGAGCTCTTCCCTCTGATCCGTATGAACTGGGCAGACTTTGTGAGTCTATCTATGATCACCTAGATAGAGTCATATCCTCAGGATATACAAGAAAGACCTGTCACTTAATCCATATATATCCCATCCCACATCCACTCTGTGACCTCTAAGGGTTGTACCAAGCCTGCTGGTACCGGTTTCTCCACCTTCACTAGCTAACAATTGCGGCATCGTGAAACGAACTCTACTACAACCTTCTTCATACAAGGCCACCATTGTTGTCGTCTGGGGTCCTGACACATCTTCTCCACACCTGGATATACTGCTAGAGGTGAAGTGTGAAACTCCCTTAGCACCTCCTCAAGTACTGCACCTAGTACCATGGTACGTCCCCTGATGAAAATGACATGCTCCCATCCTTCAAAAAATCCACCAGGAACCTACCCTGTGGATATATAAGAATGTCACGTCTCATAGTCAATGTCCCCATGTTGTGCCTCTCTGACTCATTAAATCAGAGGAGGAGTGACTCTGTGGGACTGAAGAAATGCTACTCCATCTCTATCCAAAAAGGATATCTGTAATGCGGCTAGCTCCTCTATCGCATCTCCTAGCAGCTGAATGCCTCATCTCCTGTTGAGATCATCTGCTACACTGTTCCCCTTACCAGGAGTATAGACTATCTTGAACTCACAGTCCTGGTGGATCTCCAGCCCACATCTTTGTCTCAGGTTCAGGTCCATCATCGAGAAGATGTACATGAGACTCTGGTGGTCATAGTAGTGTGTAACGCCCTCGCCCATCAGATTGTGTCACCACATCTTCAAGGGAAAGACCACTGCTACTAACTCCTGGTCATGGGTAGCGTTGTTCTGCTAGTGTTTCCTCAACAACCATGAACCATACGCAATCACTACTCACTCCTACATCAGGACACACCCGATTCTGGTCCCTGATGCATCGCAGTAAACCATGTACCCTACGCCCTCCTCCGGTAGAATAAATATGGGTACACTTTTCATTATTTTACTCAGCTCATGAAAGCTCTACTGGAATATTTATGAACCCACGAAGGTTTTCCCCTTCTTCTTCAATGCTAAAAGCAGTTCTGGAACTTTAGAGATGTCTGGCAGAAATTCTGATAGTACCCAGCAAGACCATGGAAACTCTGCACCTCCGTCACACTCCTGGGTGGCTCCCATGAAAGAACTGCCTTGATCATCTCTGGATCCACTACAACCCCACCCTCCGAGATGACATGTCCCATTAAGTGAACCTATTGAATCTAGAACTGACATATTAAGATCTTACCATAAATTTGGTTCTCTAAGAGTGTGTCAAGTACTACCCACAAATGTTAGGTGTTCTCCTTCTCAGTGGTCGATTAAATTAGTATCTCATCGATGAAGACTATGAAAAATAGATTTGGGAAAAGATGTAATATCATGTTCATGAGGCTCATGAACACTTCTGGATCATTGGTTACTCCAAAGGGCATAACCAAGAACGTGTAGTGGCCATACCGACACCTAAATGTTGTCTTCTGTAAATCCTCATCTCAAACATTGAGGTGGTGATAGCCTGACCTAAGGTCATTCTTCATGAACCATTGTGCTCCCTTGAGCTGATCAAAGAGGTCATCAATCCTCGAGAGTGGGTACGTTTTCTTTACGGTCACCTGATTCAGGCAACGGTAGTCTACACATAGTCGTAATCTCCCATCCGCCTTCTTGGCGAACAAAATCGAAGAAGCCTAGGGTGAAACATCGGGTTTAATAAATCACTTTCCCTGTAAATCCTCCAGTTGTACTGGCAGCTCATGAAGCTCGGTGGGATCCATCTGATACACTAGAGTAGATATCAGTGTTGACTTAGGGTAGAAGTCAATATAGATGTCTACCTTTCTGCGAGAAGGTAGTCCTAGAACATCGCCAGGAAAAACTTCTTCATACTAATCCACCACAATAGGAAAACATAGATTCTGCACATCAACCACTACCAGGATGAGACTAGACACCTAAGGTGTGATCGGCTACTCTATCCTCTGCGTATATCCAGCCTATGCTGCAAAGGCTCCCTTCTCGCCGGTGAAGGTGAACCTGGTCCCATCCGTGAAGACACACCACACTTCGCACCTAATACAGTTGATATGAGCATGGAATGTAGATAAACAGTCCATACCCTAGATGACGTCGTAAAGCCTTGATGCTATGGCATGAAGATCCCAGCCAAAGATATAACCTCCAAGAGTAATTTCACACAACCAGAACTAGTGCGTAATCATCGAGTCAACTCCTATATGAGTCTCTAGCCGTAAGGATAGTGCCAACTTCTACGTCGGAATCTCCGAGCTCCAAACAAGGGCATCCACAATAAAATAATGTCTCACACCAGTGCCTATATGTACTATAGCAATGGTGGACTAGACATAGATTGTACCTCGAATCATCTCAGGTGTGTCGTGGTCATAGGCATCGACTGCCTGGAGCTGAGCCTACCTCTTCCCACTAGCTCCCTATGGTCGAGGTGGATCTCCTGGTCGTGGTGGTGGTAGATCCACAAAACTTCATTCACCACTCATTGTTCGGCCAACTCCTCTACCATGTCCACTTAATCCTGATGAACATCAATGGTTGAACCTCTTCCCGTGGCTAAGAGGTCCCTCTACAGTTTTCTGCTCATCTGCATGGCTGCTCGGGCTGTCACCAGCCATGTGGCCCGGCTCGCCGCATGCATAGCATCGCTTGCTCCCCATAAGACCAGCTATGTTTCGTGTTCCCCACACAACTGAACCTATATGCTATGGTTGCCCACCTGATGGCCTGATCCGCTTGAACCTCTGCGACATCTGCCTACTGCCAGCTGTAGAAGAATCTACTACATGTAGCCCTATAGTGGGTCTCTCTACTGGAGTCTACTCAGCAAGGAAACACTCTACTAAAGGGCTCTCTCCAGCACCCCCACCTGTGTCAGAATACTGAGGCGAATCAATGATGCTATGATCTCGTTCATGAGTCACTACTCAGAGGTCCAGGCCTTGAAGAACAGGTCCCGCACAATATATGTGGAGTAGCGTGAGAGATTAGTAAACCTCACTCAGTACTGAGCTACTGTAATGCTGCCCTACCGCAGATTTAGTAACTCTTCAATCTACACTACACGAAGGGTGGATAGAACAAACTCCGAGAGGAAAAGAAACTCGATGTTTGTCCAATGTAGTGATTCCTTATCATAAAACTAGATCATCAGGCTCCACCATATACCTGCTATGGCGTGTATGATACTGGCATAAAGGATAACTATAAGGTCAGTTGGTGTCCCTTCCAATGTGAAAACTCTTATGATAGCCTTCAGCCAATCCTCAGCTACCTGTGGGTCCGTCACTCTGTGGAACCTGGGTGGCCTCTATCGCTAGAACTCTTTCAACGTACTCAGGAATTGTGCACCATATACTGCTGGGGCTGGTGGTATCGGTGGCCCTGTGGGTAGTGGTGCTGATGGTACCTCCATTGTGATGGGGCCCTGCACTGAGGCCTCGTTGCTCGGTGGGATTACATCTCGTACGTAACATGGAATCCTAGCTATCTGCCTTCGTGGGGCCATCCTGAAATGAAACAGGGGCACCACAATCAAAACATTATACCTAGTGAGATTACTCAAAATAATCACAAAGAAATGTTTTGAAACACACATGCAATCAGTGTTTTCGTGCACTGAGTCGGGAATCAGAGGTCAGGGTCATTGTGTGTGGATATGTCGACCGCCACAACAACACTGGACTCCCTAGTCTGAAAAACAAACACAATACTATTAACACTATTGCTTCACAGAAAAGATTCAGAGTCTATGTTTTGTGGTAGAATCGACTCCTCTGATACCAATTTTTCACGACCCATCCTCGAGGCCCATGCCGTGACTACACCAAGTCCGACTTCCATATCCCAGGGGCTGGTGACTAGCACCTGAGGTGTAAATCCCTAATCTGGGAAGGAATTTCCTTTACAAATGTAACCAAACACAACACAGTTCGTAACTGAAGTAGGCACGATGTAATATTGTATACAAAAGTATGTACTAAAAGGAAAGGAGATAGAAATACAATCCCATCAGTAAGTAAAATACAAATGAAAAACTAGTACAATAAAAAAGCTATTACCACTACAGTAAAGTAAAACATCAACTACTGAGTCGTCATATGGGAACCTCACATTAAGGGTGGGTACAGATGGTCTTCATTTCCCCTCTGGTATGTCTGTCTACTCCGTGTACATATCACCAAGTGTTCTATCTCTGGGAATCATCTATCTCTATAAGTATCTACATCGATCAGTGTTATCCATCATCTGCATCCAACACAATGTAGTTCGGGCATAGCCTGTGTAGGGGTGAGTATACGATACTCGGTAGGGAACCTGAGAACCCAAAGGTCTCCCATAATCCATGAAGGATAAACTATAGACTAAATATACAACCACGAAGTATCAACGATCCCTACATAGGTATATTCCCATATATATACCTATGTTAACAATCAGAGTTCGGCTCCATCTCTTGAGCCTAAGAAATACCTAGTCCACATAGGAATGAAGTCAATCACATTGATAAAAATAATAGAAAGTCAAGACTCACCTCACAAAGATAAACATATTTTGTATATAAATATAGATGATTAGATGTAGTCACTAATTCATCTAAGTTGTTGGAAACACACAGGAATCAAGACCAACTAAGCTGTCGGACCCACACAGGATACAAGACCAGCTAATCTGCCAGACCCACACAGGATACATGTGCCGAGGTAAAACATCTGGTCCCACACAGGATACAAGAATAATAGTCATCATCGTAGAACCAGCGGATAATTATAGTACAATAGTCATCGTTGTCAAACCCATGAGGATTCCAGTACAGTATTCGACACAGTCGAACCCATAGAGGAATCCAATACAGTAGTCGAAGTAGTTGCAGCCAGCTCTATGGTGCTGACACACATCACGCTCGATTCTAGGAGGGTCCGCTCCTCGAGCGAAGGGGGTTCGATAGATAAAATAACACTTAGTCCTGAGATGATGTATCCCAAAGTACTTTCTCATCAAAAAAACCCAATGCGACAGATAGTGCGTCAATCTGACGCCTGGTCTGAGAGTTATTGACTTTTCTGTTCCAAGGGTTAGGTTGGAATTACGCTCGTTACAATCCTTGATGTTTTAAAAATTTATCCAAAACTCACATAAAGTATCTAAAATTAACCATCTCATAGAATTGATCTCAGTGCCGCAGATAGTGCGTCGTTCAGACGCACAGTCAAGAAGTTATTCACATTTATGCGAAACGGACCCGGCCTGTCAGGCCCGGTGGGCTAGCGGGTTGGCCCGGCTGGCCGCAGCATGGCCATCTGGCTGGGCAGATATGGGTCACAACCCCCTGTCTTCCGAAATGGCTCTGCCGAGTAGGGCCTCCCTCCTTTCCGGCCAACCAAAACTGGCCAGTCTTCCCAGCGCAAGTGGCCCGCTCAACCGGGTTGTTGTCCTCTGTACGCGGTGCCAGGTGGCGTCGCAGCCTTCAACCCGACCGGAAGGCATCCGGCTGGTTCGCCGCTAAAGTGGCCCACTGTCCTCTGCAACACGATTCCCTTGTGGGACAATGGTTCTTTCGGCCCGGCTGTCTTTGGCCGACCTGTTCTTCTTTTGTCGTGTGGCCCATGGATGGGGGCCGCAATTCTTCTCTATATAGCTGGCACTCTGTTCATGCTTCCTTTGGTCACCATCGCCTCTAATTTATGCCACCAAAATAATCAAGAACCATTGGAAGGTCAACGGCCCATGTTTTTTTCAGTCCGCTCCCTATGAATTAGACGAAAATATGAGGCTGAGGACAACCAATAAATTTAACGAAGAACAGGGTACAAATTATTCAATTAAAAATTTTACAAACCACTGCCTCGATTTCAAGTATGTTTGACGTCAATGAGCCGTGGAAGACAATAATCGTAGAGGTTAGAATTCTGGAATACAGACATGGATTCTGTTGATGTTGTGGTGCATCCGAAGACGAAGCGTCATCAGAGAAGTTCTTTGCGTTCTTTGCCGCATATGTTCTTCATTGAGAGAAGAACAGTATTCTTCTATTTCTCTGGATATTTCCCAAAGTTCTCCCAAACAACGAGTTCCAAAAAAAATATCTGAGGCTATTATTTAATACACACATGAATTAAAAAAATCAAACACATTAATTAATTAACTGTAGAATTTAATTCATTAATTAAAAAGTGTTGGATGAAATTTATGGGAGTGAGAAAGTGATGAAAAGTCTCAATTAAAAAGTGGAGTAATCAAAATAAATAAAGGGTAGTTAATGGGGAGTTGAATCGTTAGGGATCGTGTGGTCCCCACATCACAAATATCCTCTCATTGGTGGAAATAAATACCTTTTAATTAAAATTGTAAAATAAAACAATTTTATTGATTTTTCTACGAATCCCCAAAAATTAACTTCTCCACCCATAAAAATTCAACTGCGGTAAAGGTCGCCTTAAGAGAATATCGGAGCTGCGAGTTCATTGGTGCCCCCAGATTTCAATTCCGAGCACCGGTTTAAAAGATAGGAAAACACTCACGTACTTTTACTAAACGTACCTGAACAAAACATTAGAAATTGATTCTGGGAACCCCAGGCCTTGGAATCAGGTGCCGTCAGAAATCGCATACTCGTAAAATTCCAAAGTATTTAGGATTTTTTTTGAAATTTCTCGGACTTTACAATTGACATATCATTCAAATAATATTAGGCTTCTCTTTAAGAAATTTGAATATTTATATTCCTCATATTCATTCAACTGAATGTTTTATACTATGATGTGGTATATTGATATATTGATTAACATTTTCATTTATTATATTTTACCTTTCCGCATGGAAGGGGTATTTGGAGATGTGTGTGTAGATTGTTTAGAATAATGTCTCCCAGTTTTTTATATTCCTAATTATTGATGGTTAGAAGCCTGTGGAATATTTGGATGTTCTATTGGGTTTTCACAATGAACATAACAATAGAAAAACATGCCACATTGGATCTAGTAATAAATTGGTGGTATTATAGGTTTTTTATTCGGAATGGGATTGTAGATTAACAAATGGAGATGTTTTCATTATGAATTATGGTAATAGTGTTAATGTTTTTGGTAGTATGTCTCTATGGCCAGATAATCTGATGATGGTATGGTATCAATCATATCCATTCATATTGACTATAATAACATACCTGTTGACTCTAAATTTATTTTAACTATTATTAAAAGAAAACATTAGTATATGCATTGTATAGGAATTTATTGGTGTTTCTGTACTACTCTACATTCAATTATATAATTATATTCTTGAACCATGATCCAAAATTTTCAATTTTAGTATGCATCCATGATAACTACTAGGTAGGATTCTATTTTAGTATCATGTGAGTAATACACATTAAGATTAGGATTCGTTACATGGACCTTCTCTGATGGTGGTACCTATGGGTTGTTTTTAGTCTTAACAAAAACAAATTGATTAAAATGTTTTAGAATATGTACAACATTATAAAAACATAGGTTATAAATACTTGTTGAGTTGAAAAGTTGTTGTCCTATTGTTTTTAATGGAATGAGAGATCCCAAGAAAATAAGTACTCTATTCGGTCATTAATGTGGGGTTTCTACCTATCCAAGAAAATGAATAATTATATATTGGTCATAAGGAAGATCCCTTATATCCTTTATAGGGAAATATTGGTGTTCGGTGATTCTAATTTGATATGGGGATACTCCTTAATATATGGTGTTTAAGAGTATCTTCAGAACATAATTTTATCATGATATATTGTGGTAGTGGTGTATCAAATAGATTTTACTGCACAACATGGATTAATCATAGAAATATAGTATTCTATGTGGTTCCCAAAAATTAAATTTTACTCTATGTATATGTTTTTAGATGTATATTTTTTATAATGGTCATTCATTTTTAACCTCTATAAAGATATAATTTATGGTGTGATATATTTTTTTTATTCCTAGTTATGCTGGAGTTCATGAAATATTTTTTCATGTTGATAGTTTCATGGGGGTAAATTTTTTAGTTGTTTTTGTAGGTACATTGAACTAAGGAGAAAATATATTATTTTCAATATTAAAACATTGGATGCTGGGATATTAGATGTAATGTAATTTTAGGAGACAACCTGAGGATAGACAGAGTACCATTCAGGTCTCACAGGATTGGTCATGTATAGAAAGGTGGATAACATAATCCCCTTTCAATTATTGGAGAAATATTTTAAGGGATTGTATGACGATTCATATAACTGATAGGGATACAATCAATGTGAGGTTTAATCAGAGGAAGAAGATAGAATAGGGATTCCTATAGTGTTACATACATGGAAATTGTGATGAGAGAGAAGTGATAGGTGGAATGAGATTTAATCTATTTTAACAAGATCTAAAATGGTCCACATTAGGATCAAGGATCTTGTGCTCAATGATAAAGACAATTTTATGTGGTTGAGGCCAATAACCAAAATTATACGTAGATGATTATATGAATGATATATTTATGTTCTTCTTTTTCTGTAGTTTTTATATTCATATGTGTGATCTATTCCTTTTTTTATAGATCTTTTGTAAGACACCTAGATATTCAAGTTGATCCTTTGTCTCAACCATTTCATTTGGAGAAACTTACTAGAGTGGATTTAGAGATCATAAACACCAACCAAATGTATGACCTGAATCATGGTTTATATAGTTTCTATTTGGACATATCTATAGTAGTTAAGAGGCGTTGTGATATCATACTAGGAATACAATAGTTGTATCTAGTTCATTTTTAGTGTGACTATTTAAGGAATATTATTCAATTCATCCATATATATTGGATAATATCTTCCTTAAATTGTTAGTGAGAAATATAGGATGAGACAAATGTGGTTATTCATTGAGAGATATATATGATTACACCCATTGTAGTATGTATATCCTTTAGTGTAGTACATATTTTTGGATTTCATCTTACCAAAATGGTGACGGATCATGACAACATATTCCCCAAGTTCATGTCATTGTTATATCCACACAAATATACAAAATTATATATATAATTCCACCGAATTAAGACATTAAAATTTTGTCAACTATTTATTGTTTTTACAATAGATATTCTTGAGATGAAGGTGTATTCTGGAGAGTTTTAGGTAATTTAAATTGTATGACCTAGTGTATCACCATGAGAAACCATTGTTTCATTCACCATGACTGTGAAAAGAAGTTTGAGGCTTTTATGGATTTCTATATCCTAAATTATGTGATGATAAAAAAATTATCCACTATCAATATTATATTACCTCTTAAACATGTTAAAATTGTTTTAGTGATTCTCAATGATTGACCGCAGGTTGTATTATCCCCAATTTATAGTTTGAGATAATGGTATACTGAAGCTGTCATTAAAATGTAACTATGGTAACGTTGACTTCATAGTGATTCCTTTTTGTTGGAAATATTCACCAATAATTTTATTGAGACCCAAAAACAATTGATTTCTTCAATTCATATATTGGTATGTGGTAGACATCAATAATGAAAACTTGAATTACACGATGTATGTGGAGGAGCTCGTTGGTAACTTGATAGTGGTCATACACATAATATGATTTAACAGGCCTCATGGGATGCTCTAGAATTCTATATGATGGATTAAATAGGTACACATCCTAGGAAATGTAATCCTACAATAAGGATTAATAATGGACCCATTCATAGTTGGTGTAGTGTAATTATGGTAGCCAACCAATGGTACGACAATGTTGTGCAACCTCCTTAGGATAACATTCTACTACATGATATTAATATCTTATTTATCATGTATTGTGTATAAGTTGAAAACGATGGCATAAAAGGGGTTATATAGTGACTGATGCTTAAAAAACATGGATAATACAACATTTTAGGTGAATATTCAGTACATTACAAAAACAAATGCCAGAGGACCATAATAGTTTATTATATTTGGATACATGAAAACAAAATCTTCTGTCCTAGCGAATGATCTAAATCATCTACCATAAATATATCCAACTATAGTACTTCTACTTAAAACCATTCTTCATAACCCAGAGGACGAAAAATAAGAACGCGGTGAGCTCTAAATCACAATAAGGGATACACGGGAGACATGTAAGCATAAACATGATCATATGGGTATGAGAATGTGATCATGAAAATAAAAGAGCATACTTATCTTATCGGAGATCATAAATATGAATAATTAAATATATATTGGAAGTTTATATGACATGAATAATAATGAAATAAAGAGTATAACCATTGAAATCATAACATATTAATAAAACATGGAATTTTGGAAAACACATAAGAATATATTAATAATAATAATAATAATATCTAAGGTATTGTATCCAAGAAAAAATTAGTAATATGGGTTCAATCCCGATACCATCATAGAAGTCATTTTCACTCCCATAGGAATTACTGAAACATGAGTTCACTCCTCATTTTATCTTAGTAGTCATGGTTCACTCTCATGTCCATAATAAAAAAATTATTTCACTCCTTATACCATCTTAGTTTTCTTCTTTCACTTGCATGACATCATAGAAGGAAAGGATCACTCCAAAGACCATTATATATTAATTCATGAGATATATTACTCTACCTAATGCATCAGAGGTATATATAAGAACCAATAGTCACATAATAATATCATATATACATATACCACAAGATCATAAATAAACATATCATAACCCATGAAATTAAATGGGTATCATAAACATGTAAACTTATCATAACCTGTGGTAATTGATAGGTCTAAAAATCATTTCATCAAAAACATAACCATTGGAAAAAAGTGGGTGTCAAAAGAATCTACTACATGAAAGAGAAACAAGATTAAAAAACATAGTTCCATAAAAACATAATCCATTGAAGGAAGGAATATGAATATGAAATTGAATAATTTCCCCATAAAAGAATGGGTAACACCAATAGAGGTTATCATATGTGGGAAATTATTTAAAAATAACCTCTAAATTTGTTTCATGGTGAAAATATCCTTTCATGAGTGAATTTTTTTTAATACATAAACAACTTGAAATATATTTTTCTAGAAAATGACTTGAAAATTATTAAATCATTCTGAAAACCTTTTCCCCTAAAAATATATAAAATATGATTCAATACGTGTTAAAAAAAATCATTTAAAAATTGAAAAAATATTAATAGTTCTTGAACATTATTGGAAAGTAATTTTATATGAAAACATATAAAACAAGATTAAAAATATTGTTAAATTCCTTTTTCTTGAAAACATATAAATGATGCTTCACAATGTTTTGAACACCATTCTTTTTTATGCACATTGAAAACATGTAAATATGACATAAAAATATTTTGCAAAACAGTTTTCCATGAATAATTATAAACGAATTTTTAAACCTTTTTTTTACCTATTGTCTTTTAAAATTACTTAAAAAACCTTTTATTAAATATTATACTTTTTAATAATACAAAAGGGGTTTTTAATAAATTCATGTGGGTAAATAATTACATGGTGTACGAGGTCAAAAGAACATTTCTTTTCTATGGTAAAAAAGATAGAAATGTTCTATGTCTAGAAAACAATAAATTTATTACATTGAATATAAGAATATATTTTGAAGCTTATGGTATGATGGTATAATATTCTTGGGAACCATTTTCGAAAAACAAAGATTTCCAACCGAAAAGATGGAAGGGGAGGGTTTTCCTTAAATCACATTATTAACTCTCATATTACAAAAGAGTTGATAATGTTAATAATACATGAGTATATCATGAAATCAAATAGGATAAGGAAACTTCTAAATATTCTTGAGATATGGATCATAATGTTTTATCAAAGGTAGAATAATCCTAAACAATCATGAAAAGTAAAGAGATTGTCTCAATAAACAAATATAACATGGTATCATGGGATCTTTCTCTCCATGTTATGAAAGGAAATTAAATGAAGAATATAATATCATAAAAATATTGAGATTAATGGTATTTACTATAAAATTGATATATATGAACCTCAAAAAAGTGTTTTGGTGCATAATAAAACATGAGTCTCAAAGGAGGAAAATTGAGAAAAAACATTTTCATTGAGTTGATAACATTTGAAACAAAAACCCCATGAAAGAAGGATCATTAAATATTCATGTGAATATTCAAAAATATAATTAAAATTAACATATAATACAATCCCTAGTAGTACATACCACACACAAAAGGAAAATGTGGTGAACATTGCGTGTATCTCATTGAAATTAAAACAGAGACGAAACTCCCATTAACTTATATCTTTAATAACTCTATAATCATACAAGTTACCTATATAAAAAATATAATATTATATAAATATTTCAAAGAAACATATTTTTATATCTTTTAGTATATATTATTTGATGGTGACCTTATATTACTCATTTTTTAACGATCTTATGTTATGGTTTCACGTCTGATGATATTCACTTTATTATTAACATGTCTTATAATGTGTTATAATGTTGATATTTATACTAATATAATGATTATAGAAAATATAAAATTATATAAATATTTTGAATATTTGGTATAGTTATTTTATAATAATATATATCATAACGATGTACATGATGGAATAAACTATTCATAGAATTGGAAAGCCATACGTACGCTTGAACACTACTTAACGTATTTAATGTCGTATTAAAAGATGGTATAGAAATTTCATATATATATATATATAGATAATTATTAATAAATAATGACTATATAATATATATCATATAAATCTGCTGAACCAGTTCATAATGCATTCTATGTGGTTAGTGAATGAATGACATCGCTTTGAGGGGGTGGTAGTCCACAATTTCCCAAATGAGATTTTCATATTAATAGCAAATGGGAGGTACAAAATTTGTGTTTTAAATGGAATAAATCAGAACCAATACATATTAAATATAATATAATACATATATAATCCTAGTTCCCATTATAATTGCTACCATGACTGGAGGTAAAGGAGAAATGAAAAATCATCATTTCCTGAGGCAGTAGTTCTCCACACAAAGAAACAATATGTTTAACATCAATTTGACGGAGGTTTTTGTAAGTCTAAGTAAACAAAATTTCATTAAAACATCATATTATATATAGGGTACATTTTTAGTCAGAAAATAGTGCAATAAAGTGAGTGTAGGGGTAGAGAAAGAAAATAAATGGAAGGAGATTGAGAGAAGATGTTACCACTAAATCGGGTAACATCATTTGGTTTGTTCCAAATTTAATCATTCAATAGTTTTCATTCCAAATTAAGGATTAAGGTAAAAGGGAATATTTTTGGGAGGTAATGTCTCCATGTCATAGCTGAAAATAATATGCATGAGATGTGTGAGTATGGGGAATAGTGTTTTCATTTTTATAGGTGTGGGGGAGTGGCACATTTTTAAATTCCAAAAGGTATTCAATAACGGGTGGTCTTTCATACCTAAATTTACTCAAAAATAGAAAATTAATTGATTAACAGATAAATATTTTCATTAAAACCCAAATCCAAACAAAAATATTTTCATTTTAATTATTTGGTTCTTTAGCATTTATGATACCATAATTTTATTAATATAGTTTTTATTAAAGCATATAGTTTTATAATCTAATTAATTTTATCATTAGGAATAATATAGAGTGGTATTTATTATAAAATATATATCTAATAAATTAATAAAATTATATATAATTTATAAAATTCTTATCCCACTTTTTTTTTAAATTAATATTCTATCAATCGCATGTGATGTGCTAGTGTGCTTCTTTAACCCAGCCTATATTAACAACGTATTTGTATAATATGGTTAAGGATAATAATTATATAATATTAATTATTACATTAATATATAATATTATATATATATTAACACATATATTTCACTTTTTATAATATAATATTTTTAACAATTTTAAAGAATTTTAGAAGAATGATTAATTTTATGATAATAATATTGTTAATTTGTCATTATTTATTTAATATTACGTTTAAAATATAATATAATATTATAATTCAAATATATTAGGTTTACAGGATTGTATCATGATATATTAAACAAAAAAAATATGAAGACAATATTTTAATAATCATCATATTCACTTTCCTTAAAATATTAAGTACCTATACCTTATATAAAAATTATTGACACATTAATATAATAAAAATAAGCCATATATATATACATATATCAAAGTTATATACATACCCAAATATAAGATATTTTTACAAATCTCATAGTTTTATAAATGTTAATGGAAAGGAAGTGTCCATTTTTGTCTTTTTTACTCACATTTTTTTATAGGTAACAATCATTTAATAATACCCCAAAATCAAAAATATTTTAAAAAAGTTGGAATATGTTCATATATTGGAATCCAAAGTATTTTGGATTAGTTTCAATATCATTTAAGTATATACTAGTAAGTTTTAGTTCCTTATTAAACATAATCGTAGAATAACCAATGTAATTAATTTAAATCACATTCCCTAATATTTTTTTTAATAAAACATAATTTTATACTATTAGAAAAAAAAACTTATATACATTAATATTGTATTTTCAAAATTATAATCATATAATATGGAAAATTAATATTAACACTAATTATCCAGACAGAGAGAAATAACGAGTTTCTATAGTAGAAACAAATTTCAAAGGATTGTTATGCTCTTACCTTAAATTTGGATGTAATTATAATTATAAAGAACATATTTGTATTAGTAGATTTATAATTGATCTAATGTTATTGTAATTGAAATATAAAATATAATTAATCATCAATAATTATTTAAATGAATAGGTTGTTTTTAACTAAATTATAGTAATTATTACTATTCACTAAGAAAATAAAGTATATGAAATAAATGCAAAAAATTATCCCTAACCTAATTTCATCATTATGAATTCAAAAATTATGTTTATTTTATCTAATGTAATTTATAATTTGTTCTGGAATAACATTCATTACTATAATCTATTTATTCATGACAACAATGTTTTTAAAAATAAGACATTACCAAAAAACTTATCTTTCACTATATATATGTTTTATTCAAATTAAAAAATTATGAATAGACTTTGGAATGTAGTTATTTATATTCCTATAAATATGTGTAATTTTTTTTTCATAAATATATCAATTAATTAATTAAATATTTTTATAAAATATGTTTTATAGAAACTCAGTGTTGTGTGGATCATAAGCCATGTTGGTGTTGAATGGAGAGCATGACAAGTAAGAATTTCATATAGCACATGTCGTGATTGTGTTTTAGATTATATTAATGGTCTAATTAGTGTTTCAATATATATACATATTGAAGTATTTATTTTTTCATTTGAAATGAAAAATATTGAAAAGATAAAATAATTTAAAAACAATCTAAAAATTTTAGAATGTTATATTCTACACCCCTTAAATTCAATTTCAATCTCCAAATTTGACTGTGTTATCAAATGTTTAATACTTTAAAGTATCATTAATATAAACCCACATTGTTAAAATGGAAACTAAAACATCCATTAAAAATGGATATTTAGAACCATAATGGTTACCCAATGTAACATATAAATATGTATCGCCATTAGAGAAAATAATTCACAAGCGGAAACATTGATAAATAAGAAAAATATTACAATCATTTTCTGATGAAAAGTGAGAGAGAACAATGTTATAAAAATGTTAGCAAAAATAAATTCATAAATTTTTAATGAAATAAGAGACCTTTTATTCATAAAAAAACATAAGTATATGAAAACAAATTTGGTTTCTTGAAATGCTTATTGAGTTTCTATTGAATGATATACATGAATGGTGTCTAGAAAATGTCAACCATTATTGATTATTGATTTAATTCAACACGTTATAAAATTTTCATTCTTAAAGTAATATTATATAATGAGTTCCATGATATTTCATCCCATTTTTCATTAGTTACAATCCACACAAGGTAGTCTGAATGGATATATAATTTGCATAAATCTATATATAGAAGATAAAAGATTAATCTTTCTCACTAACTGACTGAAAATCCATTTTTATGGATTTTTGAAAAATAATTTCCGGTTAATTGAGAACCCATAATCTTTCTCACATTATCTTAAGTTTATAATAACATTTACAAAAATGGATATCATCATAACCCCTATAAAATATAAAAATTCAAAGCATTGGAATGATGTTCCGGAAATCTTGTGGACATTGAATCCCTGGTATAAGAAAAATTAACTCTTGGTTAAAAAATTCAAAACATGTTAATACCCTCAAAATATATTCTATTGAAACATGAAAATAATAGAAATTACCATAAATACATTTACAAAACAATGAATTTTTTATTTCAGTGATTTCTTGATACAACCCTTAAATCCAATAAGTCGTCAAATTCATCATTGATGAAATAGAGCATTTTTTAAATAATCTATTCCTGGGAAATCTATACCATCCAATTTATATATTCATATAAAGTATATCCTAATCCAAACATCACTATATTATCACCATACATTAATTAAGGACTGCCTTCTGTTAATTATAATAAAATAATTCCATAAAATAACCCTTCCATGGATTCATCACCATTCATCATTTTCTTTTACAAAAAATAATGAAAGCATATACAAAAAATACATATATATTTCATGATTTATATAATAGAGTCTGTAAATTAAAAATCATTAATACTTCATTCGTATAACATTATTCATAAACCATTACTCTGGATAAATTAACTTATTCTTTAAATTAATTTCCAATAATATAAAATAAGAATTAAGTAATCAAATTTATCAAATTCAATTTAATAATGCATAACTACAAGAGCACATTACATTAATTTATTATTCATGGGTTCTTTATGAAACATATCAAAACCATTACATACACCACCTTATTGATTCTCTATTATAGACTTCCATATAGGAACTTAATTTTCATAATGCTTATACATAACACATTTATACCCTTCGATAATTGATAATACATTAAGGATTCCCACATTCACAACCATTTTATTTAATGAATTATTCATTTTTCTCCTACAATCAATTTCTTTATCTTCTTATTTTCCATTGTAAAAACACAATTTTGTTCTTATAATACATTGAATTAGGATACATTTTCAATATTATTGAAATAGATGAAACCAAATATTTTTCCCTTATACTTTCCATTTCCTGAAATCTCAAAGAACTCACTAATTATATTCCTTTGTGTGTCCAAGAGTTGGTTAAGGTAAAAATTGTTAATTATGATCCATAAAAAATGATTAGTCATGATCACACCATCTTTCTCTACCATAATCATTTCACCTGACTACTTATTATAAAATCATCAATCACATTCACCATTAATTCAGTACCTTCTAGTTCCACCAATGAATAAAACACAGAAAAATTTGTGAGAATTACTTTTTATAGTAGAAAACTGCATAGCCATGAATAGAATTTCTTATAGGATGTATATATCATGATACCTTCTGTAATATATGATACCTTGGTATTATCCTAGTTTATTCATATCTAAATTGATTCGAAATCATATTTTGGTTAATGAAGTGTTTTTTAATTCCCAAAAAATATCCATTGGGATTTTCAATACATGTGTGAAGAAAGACCTATTGTCAAGTACCAGATTACACCGATTAAATCATGAAACATCTAGTTTGAGTATTTTACCCAAGGTACATCTGTGCAAGTTCGATATCCACTTTTAATATCTAGAAAAGGTTGTATTTCTTGGAAACCACTCACTATGCCTTTTACCAAAATTCCAAAAAAATTTCTAATGGTTTACTCAATCATATACTTCTCCTTATAGACATTCAGAGAAATATACATAGAAATAAACAAATGGACCCCACTATGGTGTTTACATCCTACTTTTAAAATGTTGACTAAAATTTTCCATTGATACCAACTATAGTGTCCTAGGCATAGAAACCATGGATATTAATTCATTTTAGATGAATATTAATTATATTAAATAAATAAATTCTAGAGGACCGTAATAGAATAGGGTAATTGGAAACATGGGAAAAATGTCATCTATCCTCATGAATGATCTTCAACATCACACATAATGATCAACACCTTTATTAAATCTACATAAAATCATTCTTCATAACTAGGGGGAAGGAATTATAAGAAGGAAGTGATATCAAATGATTAAAAAAGTTAAAAAAACGAGGCATGTAAAAACTAAACATGAACATTATACTATGAGAATTGGATCTTGAAAATAGGAGGTCATACTCTACATAAAAAAGATCATAATGAAGAATAATGGAATAAAGCATTGAAATTTATAAGTCATTAATCATAATGAAATAAAAATAATAATCCATGAAATCATAACATATGAATAAAACACCGAATTGTAGAAAACGCATAATCATATAATGATTTCCATAGAATCCAGGGAATTGACACCAATACCATCGTTGTAGCATGGTTCACTCCCCATGCCATCATAGTAGTCAAGGTTTACAACCTTGGCCATCATAGTAGAATGAGTTCACCCTTCATAACATCTTAGTAGTCATGGTTCACTACCTTGGTCAAATATATATTGAGTTCGCCCCTCATACCATCTTAATAGTCATGGTTCACTCTCATGGCCATCATAGTAGTCAGGGTTCTCTCTCATGACCATCATAGTTTATCTAATGAGATATAAAACATTACCCAATGAATTATATGGAGATAGATTTCCCACCCATTACAAAATGATATCATACATACGTGTGACATATGATAAAAAATAAACATATCATAACCCATGAATTGAAATTTCTATCAAATACATGTAAACATATCCTAAATATTTGAAATAGAAAGGTTTTATAATAATTTAATCATAAAAATAACCCATGAAATGAACTGGGTGTGAAAAGTAGATAACCATTGAATGATAAATTGGATTCCTAAACAACATTCCATAAAAACATAATCCATTGAGATAAAGAATATGAATGGAATAATTTAATAATTTCCCATATAATGTCATGAGTAACAATAATGGATATTTTCATTGATGGAAAATAATTTTTTAATTTCCACAAATAATATTTCCTTAGGAAAATGTCTTTTCTTGTTTGAAAAATTCATTTAAATACATAAACCCATTTGAAAACCAATTTCTTGGAAAATGACTCAAAACATATGAAATCATTTTGAATACCTTATTTCATGAAAACATATAAAATAATATATCAAACCTTTTAAAAACATTTTTCTTTTAAAACACATTATAAACATATAAAAATGGAAGGAAAACAGTTGGAAAACAATTATAAATGAAAACATATAAAATAATCCTAAAATTTTTTTAAAACCATTTATCATGAAAACTTTTAAAAGAATCTTGAATTTTTTTTTGAAAACCATTTCATTGGAATCACATTGAAATGTTATAAATAATAAATTAAAATGATTTCAAAAATTATTTCCATGAAAACATATAAAATATGTTTAAAAATATTGAAAATAATTCCGTGAAAAATTACCTTAAAATCATTTCATTAATTTTACCCTCTTTATCAATGCAACGTGAGCATGGATGAAATGTCTATAGGTAAATCCATATATGTTGTATGTGGTCAAAATAACATTCTTTTTTCATGGTGAAAAGGATATAAAATTTCCATGTTCAGAATGTTATAAGAATAATAATTTTAATATATTAGAAAAATATAAAATGTGTAAAAAAGTATTTTAATTCTTATTGGATAATGGTGTAAATTTCAATAGAACAGTTTTTAGAAAACATATATTTTGGATTGAAGAAAGAATAATGTCAGGCTTTGCTAAAAAAAATTCATTAAAATATTATGAACCAGAGTTGAAAATGGTACTAAAACATGTTTATATCATGAAATAATAGAGAATAACAAAAATAATTAATATTATGGTGTGACTGGCCATAATATTCCATCAAAGAATAGATAAACATAAACTATATCTAAAAGAAAAGAGACTATCTCAATAATAACACATACCTTTGTATCATGGTATCATGCCCTCCATGTATGGAAAATAAATTGAATGAATCATATAATATCATTAAAATATTGAGATTCATGGTATGTCTTGTACAATGTATGTATATTAACCTTAAAAAACATTTTAGGTGTGTAACAAAACATGAATCTTGATTAATTAAAATTAAGATAATTTTTATAACAATTTTGTAACCATTGAAACATAAACCCATTGGAATAATTATAATAAAATTTTAATTTTAATATTCATTATATTATGTAAATGGTTCAAATAATTAATCTTTGGTAGTACATACACCACACAAAAGTAAAGAATAGTGAACGTCACCTATATCTCACTGAAATTAACAGTGAGATGGAAATACACTTACCTTATGTCTTGAATCACTATATACTCATAAAAAATTCATATTTAATAAATATATGTTTATTATAAATATTTTTTAAAATAATATTCTTATATCCATTACTATATTTTATTATTATTACCTTATATTACAAGCTAGTTAATGAACCAATGTTCAAGTTTCACTATCGATATTATTCGCTTTATTCTTGACATGTCTGTTAATTTATTATATCATAGATATTTATACATATATCATTATTGAATAATATTTAACATTTTTTAAATAATATGTTTATCTATCATATGTATATTTTAACAATTTATAGCATAACAAAGTACGAAATTGAATAGACAGTTCATGGAGAAAGTATGGCATACGTACTCAAGAGCATTGTTTTTCATTTTTATTGTTGTATTGATTAATGGTATGGATATTAAATATATATATCATTATGAAATTCTCATTACTATATCATATATATCATATAAGTTCATTAAACAAGTCTATATTTATTCTTATGTGGTGTGTGAATGAATCCCATCACTTTGGGAGGGCGGTAGTCCACAATTCCTCAAATGAGATTATCCTATTAACACCAAATGAAAGTTAAAAATATGTTTTTAAATGAATACAAAAACAAAAATACCTATTAAATATAATATATGACATATATAAACTAATTTTTCATCTTAATGGCCACCATGATTGCAGGTGAAGGATAAATGAACACTCATCGTTTCGTGAGGCCGTAGTTTTCCACACATAGAAATAACATGATAAACATCCATTAGATGGAGTTGTTTGTAAGTTTAGGTCATAAAAAATTAATAAAATCATCCTAGTTTATGTAGGATACATTTTTAGTCCGCTGAGATAAAATAAAGTGTGTGGAAGGTGGAGAAATAAAATACGTGGAATGGGATTGAGGGAAGATGTTACAACTAAATTAGGTAATTACATTTGGATTGTTCCAAAATACATCATTGTGAAGTTTTATTCTCAATGGATTGATTAAATATACAAGGGAGGATTGTTGGGTTGAAATATTTTCAGGGAGTATCTGAATATAAGAGGCACGATAGGTGTGAGTAAGGGGTATAGTGCTTTCCTTTTTACAGTGGAGGGGAGTTGAACTTTTGTAAATACCAAAAGGTATTTAATTATGGGCTGCCTACCTTTTCTAATTTTCCTTCAAAATCGAAAAATATCTTAATAAAAAAGAATAATATTTATGAAAAACCACATCTATAGAGAAATATGTGAATTTTAAATATTTGGATCATTAACTTCTAAGATTCCCCAATTTTATTAGTTTCATTTTTATTCAAGAATCCAGTTTTATAATCAAATTAATTTTACCCAAATGAATAAATTAAAATTATATTTATTATAAAATATATATTCACTGAACTATTAAAAATTTATCTAATTTATAGAATTGGAATTCCATTTTTTGGTAAATTAATTTTAAAACAATTTCATGTCACATCATTGAATTCTACCTAACCCTATAATGTCTTAAAAACGTATTTACATAATATAAGACAATGTGATAATTATAAAAGATTAATTATTACATCAATCTAATATATTTAATTAATATTAACTCTTTTGTGTAAAATTTAGGAATAAGTTATTTAAATCAATTTTAAATAATTTTATAGCTTTCTTTTATTTAAATTGACAATAATGTCAATTTGGACAACATATATTTAATATTACTTTTTAAATATAAATATTATATAGTAATTAAAATATATTATTTTTATTGGTTTTTAAAATGATATATTTATCTGAAAATATAAATAATGTCAATAATCCAATCAATTATCTTCACTTTTAATATTTTTTATATCATTTGTTTTAGTTAATTATTAAATGAATAATAGTTTTAATGACTTTATTAAGCATTATATGTACGTAAACCATCCCTAAAAATTATTGACAATTTATTTTGATTAAAATAAACTATATATATTTCAAAATGATATATATAACAAAATATATGATTTTTTTAAATATCACAATATTTTATAAATATTAAATGTAAAGAATGTTCCCTTTTTTTCATTTTCCAAAATTACAATTTTTAGGGGAATTCCATTTATTAATATTCAAATAACCCATATATTTTGAACCAAGTAGAGAAGTGGTCATATTTTGGGAACCAATGGGATTTGGACAAGTGTCCAAATCATTTTGGTGCATAGTATTACGGTTTAGTCCCCTATTAAGCTTAATCATACTATAATCATCTTATTAATTGTATCCATATTCAGTAATCATTTCAGTATAAATATTAATTTGATATTATTGGACTAAAAATATCATAATAATTACATATTTTTATGTCATATTTTAAAATTCTAATCTAAGATGAGTAAAAATTTAGATTATTGTTGATCCTGAAGACATGAAAAAATAAAGAGTTTCGTAGTTCACAAATTTTCTATTATTTATATGTTTTTATATTAAATTTTAAAGTAAAAATGAGTATATATTACATAATTATGGATGCCTATAAGAAGGTCACCATTGAATATTCAACATACCAAACAATGGAAGACCATTTGAATTTTCACATGGTGAGTGAGGAGGAAGTGGATAAAAGAAAAATGTATAGTGTTTTTAGTGAAGTTTACTTGATTGAAGATCATGTGGGAGAGGTTGTTGATGCTTGGATAGAAGATAAAGATATAATTACACACATTAAGTATATTAAAAAAATATAAGGATAAATATCTTGAAATAAGAAAGTTAATGTTCATGAGAATGGTAGAAGAGTACAAGAGAAATACCGATTATAATTTTAGGGACATTCTTGGGGAATGAATTTTTTTGTTACATGATTTCTGCTTTTGGTCTGCATAGTGGTACCAGTTTTTGATCAATGTGTTTTGGTTTTTTGGGGTAATAATGGTTCTGCTATGTGGAGAATCTGGATATGAGTTCACTAAAGATATATTCATGGCTCATGGTTATATTATCATGATATGATGTTGTTGGATAATGCTGAAGAGGTTTATAGTGGATATCTTATTATGATACTTCAATTCTACCCACATGTTGATTTTTTATGGTTTTTATCGAAGTTAATTTTTTTTGTTTGATTCTTTAGGAATTTTTAGGTAGGTTATAGGGAAATATGAAGTATGTTTTTGCATGGATGTTTTCTTTTGATGGACTTATGAATTTCTACCTTTCATGGGTACTTAATTTAGTGGTTTTTTTTGGTATCTATACACCTTTCTGTAGTGTAATATTGATCAACGTTAAGGATACTCATGGTTGTCCCTCATAATTTGTGATTTCAGTTGTTTACTATTTGACAATAATTAAATCTTTATTCTCAATACCATGTTTGTGTATGTATTTTACACATCATGCTTGAACTGATTCTATTTATTTTAATAAATTATTTTGGGGGCGTTAAATGGTTGGCCAATTTATGCCCCTATTCTTCTTAAAAAACTATCATAAAAATGATGTTTCTCTGAAAAATGCCAAATATTCACCCTAGGATAATTTCGATGCTATAAATTCATAAATGAATTTTATTTTATAAAATCAAATAACTAAATATTCTTATAATAACATTCTTTATTGGAATTCTTTAATTTGAAAAAATTAATATTTTAAACCTAAAAGGACATACTAAAAATTATTATCTATCATTATAAATATATTTTATTTATATAAAACAAATATAACAACATTTTAAATGTAGTTATTAATAATCATATAACTATGTAGAATGGTTATATATTAATTATATCATTTAATTATATATATATATATTTAATATATACTCTATGTTGTAGGTATCATATGCCTAGTTGGTGTTTTTTGGAGTTCCAACCATGTTGGTATTGCACATAGTGAAAGAAAAGTTGGTATTTCATTATAATGGAACGTTTGACTTATTGTTTTAATAAATATATATATATAATGGTCTATTTCTATATTATTGTGAAATAAGAAACTTATTTAAAAGATAAATTAATTAGAAAAAAATTCTCAACATCTCAAAGTGTAACTGGTTTCCATTATTGTCATCGAATAGGTTTTAACATGATTATTAGGATACACATAAGTGGTTTATGAGTGAATACAACATGAGATTTCCTATGGAACATGTCAGATATGTGGTGTACATAGGATCCTCTAGAACTGGATGTTTATTTCTACTAATATAGACATAGGATGTGATCCCTTATGGATCCTAGTTGTTGAGACCCCACAATAAGAAATACTATACCAATTATCTAGATCTGGTAGCAATGGTCTTCTCCTGGAATATATGGTGACACTATAGGTGATTATTTCATCATTTATTATGATAACTTGAATCTCTAGTATATATTTTCACATGGGGACCATATCATAAAATAGATATTTTTATTTCATTTATAATTACCACTTTGAGATAGTATATAGTCAAAAGTAGGTGAACATAGTGGAAGATGTTCTCAGTATTAGATATTAATTGTATTTTTCTAGAGAGGTGTAAAATACATTTTCATTATCATAGTTTCACATAGTAGATGAGGTTGTTTATGATTACTTAATTTTTAAGGTCCAAACCCTTCATTATTTATGTTGTGGTATGGAGGATCATGTTATAGACCCCCACTATGGTACCATTAAAATTTAGATATCTTCTATACATGTTCCTAATGGATTTATTTATATTGGTAATAACATCATCCCTTTTTGAGGGTGGAACATGGTTATAGTAATATTGTGGGATTATTATTATTGTATGTGCCATATATCATTTTAGTAGGTATATCTAGAAGGGGAAAATATATTCCATAACCTTGGGTGTTTTTTGGGTGGCCATGAAAAATGAAGTGTGTCGTGGAGTTTGTATTTTAATGATTCATATGTAATCAAGGTAAGGCTGAACACTAGTCTAAAATGGGTTTTATTAAACCCCTTGATGTTCTAGTGTGGAAGTTGTATAGTATCTCTTTGGCCTTCCTAATGGGGATTCCATGGTCATCATGAGGACAAAATGATATATGAGTGATCATAGACTGACTCACCATGTCTTATCATATCTTATCCATCTAAGATTGGAGTTTAGTAGACGGATTTGGATGTTAATATGTGCTTATAATAGACAGGATTCATGGAATTTTATCAAATATCATCATATATTTTGTTTCTTGCATAAAAATATGATTATAGAGAGGATTATTATATTTCATTGGTACATTTCTGTGTTTGAGAATATTTATTGACCACTATACAGATCGAAAGACTATGTCAACTATTCTTATTATGGAATAAATGAAGTCTTATTTCATTTAGGAAGTAGTACATTGTTGATATATTAACACACCCTCTTTTTATTTTTATTACAAAAATAGTTACCCCTCCACGATTAGTATGGCATCATTTGAGGCATTGTAATAGGGACCCCGATGGTCACCACTATGTAGGACTAATCGAGGACATCCATCAGTCATGGTTCTAGAGTGGGAATGAGTGACAATGGAGAATGTATATTTTATTCAATTTTTGATGAGGACATCCATGAGTAATAATAAGTCTCTTCTAGAATGATAAAGGATTCCATTGGAGAGTAACAATGTAGATCCCTTGTTCATAAAAGTCTCTCTTGTGAGAGGGTTGTGGGAATTTTTATTTGGTAAATGGTAATCTATGAGGTTCATTAAATATTATCATATATTTTGGAGATTTGGTGAGGTTTCATACATCTAAAACCTATGGTCATAGTTAAAAAAGGTACACGATGTTATCAATGTGTCATAACAAATGAAATGTGTCCCTGAATCAACACATGATATTGACTAATTTGAAATAGACATTAAGGATATGAATACCATTATAATATACCCATTATAGATCATTTATCAATGGTATAATATCTTTAATTTGGAAATTATTCATTTGGTTTATATTCAGTAGACACATGGTAGTCTTCTAGAGCGAAATTGTGTGCAGGAGATCCAAATGAAATCTATGTTCCATTATCTATTTGTGTATGTTTTAACATTTCCTGATTAAAATATCTAATATGGGGATCAGTTAATGACAGTTTTTTCTTTTAAAAAAATTTTAATATATTAATGGATGTTTTTGGAGCTAGTAACTTGTTATTATGGTATTCTGAGTCTTGTGAAGGCTTAGAATTTGGTCTTTACACTTTGAAAATTATATCATTTTTTTACATCGGTTGTTTAGGGAAGTGGAATTTTGGGTTTATAAATACATTGATAAATTAATTAATAATTAAATTAGTTATTTTTTCTACACATAACAACTTATATATAATATACATTATTAAAAAACCTACGGTCATCCACATATGATTATTGATTTGGCATCAATCACTTTATAGAATAGTTATTTGGTATATGAGAATGGTTTGATGTTTTGTGATAAGAGTGTAGAGGGATGTTGTCGATCATGATAATTATGTATTATGTTGACATTTTCCCCACTATAGATTGATTGAAAATCAACTTTGGGTGTTTGATTATTTTATTTACACCAATTACTTATTATTACCATATATAATTGGAATCAACTCTTCCATAAAATTGAATCTTATGTTTAAGTTTAATTTATGTATTTTTCATTATGTTTCTAGAGTTAAAAAATTATTTTATTTGATTAAATCAATTTTTATTATTATGTATTTCTAATTATAATGGAATCATATTGATTCCAACATGATTAATGGGATTTTTTTATTAAACATTTTATATTTTTTCTCACATCATTCACATTTTCATAATTAGTGTTATTTAGGAATATAGTTTTAGAAAAAATTAGTAATCAATCATTTATCCCTTATTCCATAGAAAATTTAATTTATTACAATAGTTCTGGTTTGATTTTTATTGTATGATCATGGTTTGAAATTGAATATGGATAATTGGGAATGGATCTGGATTGGTATTTCATGGTTTTATGTTGCATAGGTTGTGTGTATTGAGGAAATATGACTCCTAAGGTTATTGGGATGATATAATGTGGCCACTAGTGATGGAAAATCACATTCAATCCCATATCTATGATTAAAAATAGATTTTGTAGTAAAATCCAAGGTGGCGGTGATCAGATTAAAAATACATGTAAATTATAGGAGTTTATTTCAAAACAACCATTTGATTGAAATTTCAAAAAAATCAACACACGACATATGGAACCCTTATTATGCCATCATTGATTACATAAAAAAGAGACACATTCCAATGTGACCAACCTCATGTCATGTAACCCATGAATTGTGACTTGGTGTAAACCTTAGTTATACATTGGAATATAATTGGACATATACATAGAAATTGAATTTGATCCTTAGAATGGATAGTGTAATAAAACACTGCAATATACATGGGAAAAACCAATTAGATGCAAAGAGATAGAGTACACATTCATAACTATTAAACATTAGAATATACCTAATAATGTCCTTGATTATATAAAAAATTCAATTATATCTGAATACATGTTGTGTACCTTATCTATTAATTTTTAGTCCGTTATTATTTATATTGAAAGAAATATCTTAATGATGTTTCCCCTGTCCCATCCCTATGAGGTTACAATAAATCATTTTTTTATGAGCATGTGATTTCATCCCCAATATGGGATTTGTCTCAGTAGTGTTTAGGAAAACCAATCTATGTCCCATTATGTGATCCCTTAATATTCATTATTATTACCTATGTGGGGTTTTCATAACATTCATGAAGAACATGGAAATGATTAATATCCCCTATATTGTGGGTCATTTTGGATAGGATTAGGAAAACCCCACCATCCATCTGTGAAATGTAGTATCATTATATCGGTAAAATTCATGTTCCAGTGTATACTTCTTCATTGTGTGGACCGATATAAAATATAATTCAAATAAAAATAAGCAATTTTATTATAATAGTCGGGTGTGTTCTCTCAAAAAAATATCACATTGAATCTAAATGTAGAATCATGGAATAATATTATGTATGTTGATTTTCCTTAAGACTCAGTTTCATCATTGATTATATCAAGGTTATTATCATTATGTCTCATATTTTTAAATGTTTTCTTTTTTATGATGATATGAGTACTCTAATGATGTTTTGTTTTTTTATTTAAGGTTGCCTTTTGTGTATTATTATACTCAATCTTACATAGTATCTGGCCACACATGTCTTTTCTAATATATAAGAAATTCATTTAGATGCAGGCATATGTGGAAGAGGATGAGGTGGAGAATTATTTAGCTATATATATTGATTTTCTTATTATGTTTTTTATTTGAAAATAATACCATTCCATTAGCCATTGAGAATCTATTTTTAGTTTTAATTGTATTGTATTTGTCCCCAAATGATTTATAGTACGAGTTTCATACATTTTTATGGGACATATAATCATTCTTTCATTTTGGATTTTGTTTCATTTTAGTATTAAACATTGTATGGGTAGTTCAAGATGTGTGCGTGTGTGGTACATTTTTATAACGCCTCCCTAGTTAATGATAATTTTCCTCACATAGGTCACCAACCCCTGGACAATTAGTGGCACTCTTGCGGGGTAACACTCTGATTACAACCAGTTAGGTGTGCCCCAACTGGTCATTTTAGGACATGAAAACTCTCCTAATATTTCCTAAGTGAAACAATAATGTTACCATTACCTGGGACACCATTATAAAAATAATTTTACTAATTAAAAAAAACAAATATTCAAATGTTCTTCAAAATTTTGGAATTTATGAAAAAATAATATTATTAATTTAAAATAAAAGGCAGTATATAATTAAAATCATAAAATGAGATTAATGTTTTTGAATAATTCAAATACATTATATATTATGCAAATTATTCATTGATAATATTTTGTTTTCTACAATTAATTTCTCAAAAATAAAATAATTAATATTAATTAATTTTTTTACATTAAAGAGTTTCATTCAACGTATATTAAGATTTATGATATAATGAAAGGTTTGAATGATTGAATGTGATGGTAAAAGTCAGGTAAAAATTAAATGGGAAATTAAAATAGTTGATTACTATATAAAATAAGGACAATTAATTCTTTTCTCTTGGAAAAATCATATAATTACATGAATTTAATTTAGACTAACATTGTTTGTATTGATATTAGATAATTATTTCAACTATTTTTTATGATAATTTACGCGATGGTTTTTAGAAAAGAGAATGTTTAACATTTATTATAATTGTCACATGTTTTGGGTTTATTATTTTATTTTTTAAATGATATTTAACTATCTCTCTGAAAAATTCATTCCTTTTATGTCTTCTTCAGATACAACACAATAAAATACGAGTATATAACAATACACAGATCCTTTCAGAAATCCAACCCTCGACCTCAATTGTCTATTTTCTGTGGTCACAATTTCCATTTTTCTATTATTGTGAACTGTATCACCTTATGTGTGTGGGGGAATTAAGTGGAATCCTACTACAATGCTTCTAATAAAAACTACCAAATTCATAGAGTGATGGGATTTTTATGCTTGTCATATATTTTTCTGATTAAATTGTTCAGTTAATGTTTTTTATTTCTCTAATTATCCCCTTATAGATCAAAATAATAATATTATTATCAACACCTAGAATTCAATGACTATAAATATTTAAATTTACTTTCTTTTTGGGACCCAGAAGAATTGGTTAAGACATCCTCATTTTTTTTCTGAAACCAAAGTCACACATTATTTAAATATCACAAAAAAATGTAAATATTAACATCAATTTGATTACATAAATTACCTTAACCATAGAAAGTAATGTAATTTTTACATCCTCATTGGTATCATTGTTGGAGATTGTTTACATTGCTAGGGGTTGAAAATTAATTATTGTATTATTATACGTCATTTATCATTGCCACATATTTATTCTTAGGGTAAGGGGTTCTTGGTTATATTCATTAACTTATTCCTTATTAAATTTGGGTCATAATTATTACTTATATTGCTGTGATAATATATGAAATGATTCTCTGGAATGATTTTCTAATTCCAGGGAATATGGTAATCCATGGAAGAAAATGAAAAGTGGATGATATTGAATGAAAGTGAGAATAACGATAATAAATATGAATTAATTTTTGTCTATATGTGAAAGGAATATTGTTATGTGCTCACATTTGAATCGGGAATACAATTTTTTTGGGAGATATTCTATAAATACAGAAGACGAATGAAATATTGAGTAAAAATTATGATGTGAATGAGTAAGGTATTATTCCTTGATACTAATTCCATCTAACAATGTTTATATATGTATTTATATTCATAAATTGTTTTGTATATATTGATAATAAGATGAAAAATTAAATTATCATGAACTAATTGAAATTTTGGAAATTATTTGGATGAGTTTACTTGTATGATTGGGTTACAAGAAATATAGTGATAATATAAAAATATTTTAATAGTTATATGTAATTTATAATTAATATTTTGAAATTCATGTGTAATGGATAAAAAAATAAGAATGAATATAATGTAATGATTATTTTTAATAAGGAAATTTTAAATTTTATAAAATCTGTAGTCTGGAGGAAAAATATCAGGGAAATATAATATTACATTAATCATGGGATTAATATAAAATGACTTAAATTAGATATTTTTAGATGTTCTAATGAAGAATTTTTATTTTGAAATCTGTAGAAAATTTATAATTCCAACACCCTATGATTTTATAAAATATTTTTTTCATTTTTTTTATATTTTTTATATTATTATTTACACACAATGCTATGATAATCTAGAGTTTCCCACTAAAGTGATTTTAATTCCATTACACATAACTCTGGTCTTATATTTCATTTTTGGAAACACTCCATTTAACTAAAACTAGAAATTATATTAAAATATAATTCCATAATATGATTGTTGTCACATAGTTGTGTGAATCATGTTAATGTATACGATTAACTAAATTATGAAAATTTGATTTTCACATATAAATAAAATTAATTATTTTGGGACGAATTATTTTTAAATTAAAATAAAACCATTTTCGAAATAAATTTAAATATTTATCTAAAAAAATTATGCATGTAAGTGAATTATATATAAATAAATTAAATAAATAACATATATAAAAATACTTTAATTAAAAATATAAAATTTATATATAAAATAAACTACTTAAAAATCATCATATGTTTTTCATATCAAATAGATATAGTAAATACAATTATATGTTTAAAAGATGCATTTTTGAAAAATGACAAATTTTCTTATTTTTATGAAATCATTAATATATTTTTTCAAATTTTATAAAATAAATATACTTTGATAAATTTGAATATAAAAATATCAGTAAGGTGAATTTTAGTTTATTTGAAATGGTTTATTTTTTTATGAAGAGTAAAAAAGGAATTTTAATTGAAAACTACCTTTTCATTTCATTCATTAATAATGTTATATTATGATTTCATTTTATTTTAATGTATAATTAGGTAAATTATAAATATATTAATACAATATTGTTAATTTCAATATATATAATGATGAATATATATATAAAAACATTGTAAACTTTTCAACATTTTTTCTATATGAATCAGATACCGCATCACATATATAGGGTTAATGATAAATTAATATATTAAAAATATGCCATTTGAATTTGAAAAAATGGATTTCATATTTTCATTATTAATAATATATCATTTCATATATGGTTAACATAATTTATTAAATAAATAAATAGTGGATGTATTAACGATTAATTATTATGGTTAAGATAAAAATTGGCTTACTAGGGGTTGAGCTAATAAGATAAGAGTAAATATTATCTACAAAATTTTATCAAAAATATATTACCATAATATATAGACCATTAAACCTATATCGTTTTTTCATGTTCCATTTTTGACACTTATGACATATGTGAAATTTGAGATCATTCAAATATTTCGAAATATACCAAGTGTTTCCTCTACCCCACATATAAAAGTCCACCCTCTCTTATCCCATTTTCACATACAAACCTATTTGTTTTAAAAAATATATATACAATACAAGTTAAACTCCCCCTAATCCTCTAATCATGTGTTGGGATTGAAAGACTACATATGAAGTCTTTATATCAAACCTATTGAGGATGCTCCAATAAGATGTAATGTTCTTCTAAAATCATCTTTTTTTCATCCACCTCCTGTAATTTTTTAATCCATTAAAAACCAAATTATATTCCATATAATGGGTATTATTTAATAATGGAATAACATAAAACCATCTGTACATTATAAAATGTGGTATGGAATCATCATTCATCTGCACATAAGTCTATTGTTTATAGAGCCTATGAAAATCATATTTCCATTACCAGCTTTAATAGTTGGGTATAGTTATATATATATTTGTTATATATAATATTAATAAATTTATTTTTATTATATGATTTTTATATAAATATTTCCACTATCCATTACTTTTTTTTAGAATATGATTTTGTCGCTCATGTGAATGGTGAACTAAAACATCAAAAAATGATTTGATTTGTTCAAGATTTTCATGGGTTGTATTGAGGAAATTTTTGATAAAAATATGTGATATATATGAAATAAACATGATTATATAAAAATAATTATTAATATTTACTTTTATTTTTTTTCAAAATGACAAGAATATGAAAAAAAAACTCAAGCATATGTAAAGTCTACCATCTCAACGAGCATTGAATTTCATTTTCAATAACTAAATATTATGGATTACTATAATTAAATATATAATAAATATATACGATATATATGTCACAGTTATAAATTTTTTTATTATGGACCAAGATAAAATTAATATGATAAATTGTATAACAAATGAAGACATATATAAAAAAGGAAGCAGTTATTACACATAATGTATAATTAAATAAGAATTGTTAGTTGAAGTGTAATAAAATTTCATAATAAAACCATATATGGTTTTACATATATGATTATGGTTAATTAAAATATGAGAAAAATAGTACACTTATTAAATAGGATGTTTTAATGAGTAAAGAAAAATGAAGACTTAAGGTAATATATTTTTTTATAAATTTTTATTCTTGTAGACATATGTTGTGTTAGAACTAGTATTATTTTGTGAGGTGTATATAAAACAATATAAAATTGTAATATAATGAATTATTTCAAAACAATTATTTTTATATTTTAATTTTATGATATTCATTCATGGTTTCTAGATTCAATGATTCCATAGTTCTTATGATTTTAGGTTATAATCTCATCCCTTATCATGATATTTAATGATTAAGGATCTAATATTGAAATATCGTGATTTAAATCTAATTTTTTAATTTTAATTTTGGACTTCAATGGTTGATCATGATATATAAACATAATAGTATCCCTTTTCACTATTTTATACTTAAACTAACTGGTAAAATGTTTTTAATATAATCTTACTTCATTTCCATCATTGGACAGAAATCTGTATTCATCTATAACCCTTATATATAAAAGTATTTCTAAAAAATGTCTATAATTCAATATTATGGATTCTAAATAACCCTTTTAACCATTACTAAAATATTAAAAAATTTAATGAAATATTTATTTTTTTCCAAACAATGCTCATTGGGGTTTTTACTGAAATGGTGAAAAGAATAGTTGTTTTTACATGCATAACGATAATATTATTAAATGCTTTTAGGTCAGATAATTATTATAATAAATATATTATATGTTTTTAATGTTATACTCAATGAAAACAAATTCCTACTATTTGGTAAAAATAATTGTTGTAATAAATTATCTAAATCTGAAAAGGATTTTGAATGTTTTGGTATTTTAGATATAATTAATCAAAGTGGAATGGATATTTTTTATCAAGAAAATTTTTATATTATTTTTTGGAGACACATGTTTAAATTTTCAAGGTAATTTTCAAAGAAAATTATTTTCTTAAGGTTTTATTTTTTAAAAATCTATTTCCATGGAGATGCTATTTTCCATATGAAATGTCAAAAGTAGAATTTCAAAAAAAATCCATCTACGATGGTATTATTTGATGTTAATTATGATTTACTAGGGACATTATCCAGTGATATCATTCTTATAATTTATATAATTGGTTTTTTATTTATATGAAAAAAATTGCATGAACCCCATTTCTATTCCAATGGTTAAGCCACGATTGAATGATTATGAAACCAACTGCTTTTTCAATAGGATAAACATTGATGAAATGACAAAATAGTTATGGAATATTTATTTTATCCACATGTTATGTTATGATGAAATGCTAATGAAATCTATTTAATTCCAAAGGTTTCTATATAATGATTGTTTTATGATCTTTCTGCCCACATGAATATGATTCAATTCTGTTACACTAGTTTTATTTTATTCAAAGATGATGGTTAAATACTATCCAAATATATATGGGATATATATAGTAATGTATTCTAGAGTAATCCCAATTCAATAATGGATTATGTCAGCTATGATGGTCTTCAACATGATCTATCACTACTATAATGTCATGTGTGGTAGAGTCTCATTTATTCATAATGTTATGTTTGAAAATTATAATATGATCACAATGGTATGCATGAAATTGATTACATGTTTGTGATGTTCTCTATGGATCTATATTTCGTGTCCATGATGTTATGCATTTTCGTAGTTTTATTTCTATAACTTTATGAGAGCTCCAAATTTCATGTATATTACATAATGACTGGAAATGATTCAATTTAAAAAATTTCAATAAGTTATTTCCAAAAACTATGATTTATGGTAATTTTATGTTATCATGGCTTATGTTGTTTGATTCCATTATGATTTCTTACTTATGTAAAACCAATATTTATTACATGAATCAAGTTTATGATCTATGATATATAATATTTTATCATTTCCATTTTTTTCAATATCACATTACATAATGATTAACATAATCATTCATATGATCATAGATTTGACTGTCTTATGTTTACTATTACAGGACATATAAAACCACCATTTCAGTTATTTAATTTCCCCATGTTATGAATAATATTAATATGTAGGGTATGACTATAAAGGGTAATAAAAGAAAAGATATTTCAATAAAACATTGATGATTATTCATCGAATTAAAATATTATCATCCATGTTTCAAAGGTTGATAAACTAATATAGTCTTCATGGATGTGTTTGTCAAATGTAAGGAATATTTATCTAATGGGATGTAATATCCATATATGATATAAGTGTTCAAAAATAGATAGTGTCTTTGGAAATTTTTTGTAAACCATTGGAATGTAGGATGAGAAAAACGTATTCAGATACCTAGGGATATTTCAAATGATATTACTAGGAATGTCCCTATAGATAAGTCCAAGGATGAGTTAATATATAAGAAAATTGTCCATGAATTTTTGTTACGAATAGAGTATGTGGATTATTAAATATTCTTCCATATTTTGAAAATACATGTGTATCTGAATTTGGAAAAAATGTACCTTTGGGTAACAACCCAAAAAAACAATATTTATATAGACATGATCGGGAATAGCTACACAATTGTCAGCCTCACTGCACAGATTGTTTGACACTCCAACAGGATAAGCATTGAAAATTAAAACAATATATACAAACTATAATGATGGATTCAAAATGAATATGACTTTTAACAATATTGGACAAACCTAAAGTGTCTTATATACAATTTATGGTTCCTTGATTTATCCCTCCTAAATAATTTTCATACTATGTGGTTTTGGATAATGATTATTATATTTCACACTATGTTTTTTTCTTTAGTTGATAGCTTGAACGTGAAGTAACTATATTAATGATCATTTCAACAAATAATAAAATTATTGGCCTAACATGAACCCAATCATTTCAGGATATTGAATTAATAATCCTTCTTCAATTTTTATAAAAACTTTTAAATTTATGAATCATACAATAAAAACAAACAAGAAAATGATGTATAAAAAATATTCTATTTTGAGATTAATGAGGCATTGTCAAACATCTATATGAAGTTCTTGTAATAGCGTAGTTGTTAACTATGTATCAGTACTACTGAACATATATTTCTCATTCTCCAGTGTTCGTAACGTGAAATATCCATTTTCATTGTCTACCATTTGGATGGTGAATCATATCAACGTTTGAAAGTAATTATGAATATGTGGTAATGAGTCAAAATTGACACCTGGTATTGTGGTGAGTTCAGTAACATATTATTTTAGAATCAAATTGCTTATATTATCTATATGAATATTGATAATTATTTCTTTGAGATATAGAAAAATAATTTCAAATTTGTTGGTACCTATGACTAAAATTTTACAAAATCTTATTAGTACATATATAGTATTTTCATCCATCCTAAATTTATTTTCAATTGAGACTCCAGTTGATTAAAACTATGTATCTGTAGTGAATTATACATAATAGACATCACCATCTATAATGAATTTTCTAAATGTTCAATATAACGGGAAAATGGGTTTGGGATATTTAAAAAACTGAACATTAATTAATAAAATTATTATTATATTATTGTCTTATGGACATAAAAAATCCATGCACTATTTTTTATCAGGTTTAAATAATTTTTTTGTATCATTATAATTTATAATATAGTTGTTTAAGAGTGATCAAAAAATTGATAACAATAGAATGTTTTGAAAAATCCATTTTACCCATACAGAGGAGAGGATGGTCTCATCCAGTAGACCCGGGTGGTACAAATAAGATTTCTCAAACCTTGTAACGGTGGTATCATCACTGAACATTGATCTTAACAAAGCCTAATCCGAGCATTTGTGTGTTATATTTGAGCTAAATTTCCTATATGGAATGTTCATTTTAATAGAGATTACCACATGGATGAGGTTATACGAGCATCCGCAATATTTTATCACCATCACACACCTTGCCCTTAGGTCTTAGGGTGTTTTATAAGGGGTTATAGAATAATGTATTTGTTATTGTTCTGTAATAAATGTTTATAAATATAAGTGTTATTCCATCAACTCCTGTTTTGGAATATTCTTTTTTTTACGAGGAATTTCACAAAATTATTATTTTTGGTAAAATCATAATTTTGATAAATTTATAAATTATTATGTTAAAAGAATAGTTTAATTAATAATATTATAAAAAAAATTTCTTATAAATTATTATTTTATCATTTCCTTAACTATAAAAGATTAGGTAATTAGTTTGATAATAGGTATTTGATAAAAATGAAACTGTGCTTTTCAAGAGTTTAATTTATGGAATTAATGAATTTATTAAATTATTAATATTTCAATAAAAAAATTGTCAAACTAATTTTAATAATATTAAATCAATATATAATTACTATTATGTTAAAAATATTTTTAATTAATGTATAAAAACGGTTTTATCAAAACTCGCGAATTTTCAATAAATATCATTTCTTATTTTAAAATTGATAATTTAGTTATTTAAGAAATTATTTAGATAAAATGAATTTTATTTTTGAAATCAGGATGTTGATATTTTCCAATGGGGAGTTTTATAAAATATTCCAAGAGAGTCATGTTATAGTGAAAAAATTAAATAGAATATAAATATATAATGTGTTTTATGACATCATAGTGATTGAGTAGTGATGTAATAAATACCATAAAATGATTATTAGACAAAATATTTTCTATAAAATTAAAATAATAATATTTTATATTTATTTGAATTATTTTATAATTCCTTAATGAATTGTCCAAAATCCATAATATATGTTATTATTTTAAATTCATTTCATTGAGGGTGTGACACAAATCCACATAAGAAAGGGTATTATTTTAATATTATCGGCCCCTAGTGTATTATAATAATTTATAACACAAACAATATCTAAAAAATATATTCATAAGCCATGGGATGGTTTTGTATTTTGAATATTTTAGTGTGTTGGTTGAAAAACAAAGAAAACATTAAAGAATTTCCCCACCCCTCCTATATGATCCCACCCATATACCCATTAATCTTCACTCAATATCATTGAATCTCGACCATCATATACCTCATACACCTTAGAGTCCTCCCAAGGTATTCATGGGTTTTCTATAATCCTCTCTAATGACATTTGGATCACACATACATGTAAAAGATCTTTCACTCAACTATTTTTTCAAGAAATCCTTTCATAATATGTCATTTACATTCAATTTTCATATTTTTGGATAAGTTTATACATACTCCCCTACAATCCTTTTTATTTATAAATAATTGGTGATTCCTTTCCCCTCTCATTAATCCATCCATGATCCTTTATATACACATGTTACCATGCCAAAATGGTGCAAGCCATCCTCCCCATTCTCTCTTCAAATTAGTTCAAGATCTTTGATTGAAATTAGAATTTTTAATTTTAGTTGGTTATATTTTATCATTTTATAATAAAATCCAACATAATCATTATTATTTTATTTCAATGTGGAATAATTTATCATACACCATTTAAAACCTTAACTTTGCTGTTAATATGCAAAATATTTTGTAAGGTATTTCTCTCTTATCTTTTCCATTTCATCCACATTATTTATATTATGCAACATATATTATATTTTATATTTTGGTATATTATGTTCCATAGTCCACTCGCTATAAATGTTTTGTATAAATGATGATATACCCATTTCTCTCTAATCTACCATTTTTAGGAATTTCCACATGATGTCGTTATGCAATAAAAATAGCACCACAATTCTCCATGGCAAAATCTTCATTAAGTGAATACCATAGCCATTCTTATATCAAGGTATTTAATCATTTTCGACATATATGTATTGATTTAGGACTCACCTTTACGTATTGTAAATTCTTTTATCATGGAATAAATGAAATTTATTAATAAATATGTGTTTCATGATCTATGTGGCACATATAAGCATTATATTGACATGATTTTGAAGGGTGTATCCAAATAGTGATCTAATGAATTGGGTATTGTTTACAATCTAGATACATCATGATGGGATACGGTTTTACCTGATTCCTTTAAGAAACATAATCCACCATTATTGGATAGTGTTTATCTGATTCCATTATGTTAATGATGCATTGTTTTAATTTGATTTCCTCTTTCAATGTTATGATAATCATGATATATCATTCCTCTAGTTTCATGTTTCTCTTATGCTCCATTGATATTCGTATTTCCTATAATGTATTTTATTCTATATGGTATTCCATTATTCCACTCTTATTGGGCTTTATAGAACCAAATTTTATTATGTATTTTTTAGGATATCCAATGAAATGCTAAGTACGAAGAAATGTTGTGGTTCTATAAAATATGTTTTCAATAAAGTTGTTTTATTTTTTGTCTTATATTTTCATATAATGTTCCTTATCCCCAAATATATTACTCTTTGATATCCTCCATGTTTTACTACATTCATGTTTATGTAATAAGAAATGTTTAAATGTGTAATAAATACTTCGGTTGTTATTGTTGTTATAAAATGTCAGGTTTAATTATTTTTTGGATTATGATTAGAAAACCCTAGAGAAATACATAAGGATAATACGAAGTCTATAAAAACATCCCAATTTTTTTTTGTCATATAGTAAGTGGTTTTTCAGAAAAATGCATCCCTATTCGGATACAAAATAGAAGAGATGGATCTGAAATAGATTTATCTAGGGGTAACACCAGAAAACACATCATTAAGATCAACTCGAAGGGGAAATGGTGTACGAAAAAGATCCTTGCTACACTGTTGGTTCAACACTTATGGGGGATATTCTTCAATAAATTCATAATCATAGTAAGAACCACTATTAAGGTTAAAATAAATTCCCCTAAGAAAATATGATAGCAAGTAGAACATAGATAACCTAGATTAAAGCCCATAAATTCCTAATTTAAAGAGGTAAATTTAATTTATACATAATCCCTTTAGTGTCATTGGATTATCCTATTCTTGTTAAACTATTTAAGATACTCATCCCTAATTTTATATTTATTATTGTGAATGGCAGATAAAATGATGATTATGGCTAACAACATTTGCAAAGGAGAATGTGATGAACGTCCCAGTGAGATTCCCAATCAAATGGGAGCTCAAGTAGGACATATCATGATTGTGCCAAACTTGCTGTAAAAAAAATAGATTAACCATTGGTTCTTTTTTGACTGTACAACAACATCATAGAAGAGGAAAATGAAATATCAAGAACGACTATTTGATAAATATGATTAGGGTTAGAAGACCCAATTTTCTTCATGAACAATGTGTTGTAGGAGGAAAGAAGGAAAATTTTACAAGGGGACTATAACATGTTTTAGTTTTGTAATAGACGGTCATAATGTATTAAATTTCCATGAAATAATGGATAACGTGATGGATGGAAACAATGTTTCATCTATGGAATATTACACAGTTATACATTATAAAATTATAGAAGTAGGGAATTATCCAATACAATGACCTATTGTAAGGGATGAGAAGCATGATGAGAATCAATACACCCTATGACCAATTGAGGATGAAAATCCCTATGCAATCATGGATAATTATTGATGAATTACATGTAACAACTACTTCAATTTAGTTTATGTTGTAATTTATTTCAATACATATCCTATTAAAATATTTTAATGTATTCTAAAACATTAAGTCCCCACATAAATGACAATAAATCATTAAGGAAAACATCAATGGTTATTTTATTACATGTTAATGTTTGTTTGGATATTCTAGTAGAAAATATTATGTGTCTCCCGGTGATGTAATTTTAGGGAAAGTGAAAAAACCATTCCCTATGGCTCAAGGAATTAGAAGAATCAATATCAAAACTATCCAACAGATGATCTAAAGTTGGTAGCAGGGATCATTGCATTAAAAATTTGTGTGAATTATCTAGTTGTGGAGAAGTTTAAAGTATAAATATATTACAAAATCCTCAAATATATATTCACACATAAACAATATAATATATACTAATGAAGACGGTTAGATCTCATCAAGGATTAAAAATGCAGAATCTACTACCACCCTTTGATGGTTAACTAGGTGTCATATTCTCAATGTATAAAGGAACCATTGTTTCTATCATTGATGAGAATCGAAAATTATCCTATATTATTATATTTGATGACGATGGACATGGGAATTATATAAATGGGATCATCATCAATCCATTCATCAATGACTGTTCCATCATCTCTTTTGGAATGGTTAAATGAAGCATAAGAATATGATGTGGGAATTCAGTATAAAGTGGAAGCTATAAAAAAGGTAAATCCTCATAGATCAATGTTAATGAATAAGAAATTGTGAGATGTAGGTCAATTCTACTAGTTCCATCAAATACAGACTAAAAAAGAACTTCTAGATGATATAGATATTTCGAATTTCTCCATTGACCCAGGAAAGAGAATGATGTATCAAGAACTATGACAGAACTATTGGTGGGACAACATGAAGAATGAGATCTCCAAATATACGTCAAAGTGTCTTCTATGTCAACAAGTGAATGCTGAGAGGGAGAAGTCTAAGGGGATGATTCAACCATTTCCATAGAAATATGGAAACGGGAGAGCATCAACATGGAATTTGTCACTAGAATAGGGAATAAATCCAATAGAAAAAATGAAATCTATGTTTTTGTTGATCATCTTACAAATACTTCACACTTCATTTCAATTTGATAGAATTTCTCATTGGATTAACTGGGATAGATATACATCAAGTAATTGTAAGGCTACATGGTGTACCACTAATGAATGTATCTGATCGATATAAAATATTCATCTCTATGATCCAGAAGAGTCTACAATATTCTCTAGACTCTGAGTTGAACATCATCATGTCTTATCACGATAAAACTGATGGTCAATATGAACGGACTATCCCCTCACGTAAGAAAATTTTGATATCTATATCAATTGACATCAATGTTGGATGGCGCTAACATCTTCCTTTGGTGTAGTTCTAAAAAAATGTTTCCACTCAATCATCCAAATTGATTCATATGAAGCCCTTTTATGGGAAGATTTGCAGATCACCAGCATGTTAGGATGATGTTGGAGAGAGAAATATTCTTATTCTTGAAATGGATGATGAAATAATGGAGAAGGTTGATACCATCCACCAACACCTCAAATGTGCTCATAGTTGACCAAAGTGCTTAAATGAAAACCATCAATGAGACGTATAATATGATGTGAGAGATTTGTTTTTCTTCCTCATATCTCTATGAAATAGAGTGATTATATTTGGGATGAAAATAATTCCTAGTCCATGGTACCTCATCAATTTTTTGATCCTTGATCACATCGGACCGACGGATTAAAGAAAAACACTACCACTAAACATGTATCACGTACATGATATGTTCCATGTATCCATTTTGTAGAAGTACATACCAAAAACATAACTTGAACTAAAACTGAAGAAGGTACCATTGTATAATGACCTATCTTATGTTGAAAATCTCGTGAATCACTTCGATCGTATTAAAAAGTCTACATAATAAGACAACTCCCCTCACTAGTGTGTTGTGGAGAAACCACATGTTTGAAGAAGCTACATGTGAAGAGGAGACTGTGTAGAGGTAGAGTTACCCTCATCTGTTTAATATTTGAATAGGATATTTTGAGGGAGAAATTTATTAGGGTGGAAAGGTTGTAAAAAACTAGACATTTATGAATAAAATTTCATTTCTTTTAATGTTATACGGATATATAAAACAGATGCACTATATTTTTATGGTTGGGATTAAATAACTATTATGTATCATTTCCATTGATAATATAGCCATTACATATTGATCACACAACTAATATAAATATATGGATTTAAAAAATCATTTTGACACAGACAATGAAGAGGATTGACTCATGATGAATAATTAGGTTGTACGAAACTCATTTTTCAGAGCATAGATATGAGGCAACGTTACGAGAATTTTCTCATTACCAATCTTAATTTGAACATCAACATTTTATTCCTGAATAAAATCACACACAGGAGAAGATAAATTTAATAGATATTACCACTCAGGTGTTATTATCTGAGCAACCCAAGAGTCAGTCACCATCATGCACCTTGCCCTTCGGTCTTATGTGAGTGTAATAATGGGTTTTGTAATAATGAATTAGATAATTTTTTTGTAATAACATTATAAAAATAAAAGCCACACTCACTCAATTCCATTATGGGGATATTATTTCATAAAAATGATAAAATGATAAATTATTTTTTTATAAATGGTAATTTTTAGAAATATATAAATTATTGTATTAAACAATGGGTTTAATTAATAATATTATGAAAACATTTCTTAAAAATGATGGTTATATCTGTTCCATATCTGTAAATGATTAGGTAGTCAGTTTGATAAGATTATCGTGAGAATACAAAAAAACTCATCTTAAAGACATTATTTTAATGTATTAATGAATTTTTAAAATAATTAATTCATTAATAATATATTATTATAAAAATAAATTTATTTATAATAAATTATTATATAATTATTATGAAATCATAGGTAATTTTTTTTATGGTTTAAAAAATGTTTTCATCAAAACCCATCAATTTCCAATAAATGTCAGTTATTATTTTAAAAAGTAAAATTTACATATTTGGATAAGTATTTAGATAAAAATATTATTATTTTTGGAATAATGATGTATAAATTTTCAAATATCCAATTTTTCATAATTTTCAAAGGGTATAATTTTTGGGCAAAAATTGAATAATATATAAATATATTATTTGTTTTATTACATCATAATGAAATAATAGTGATGTAATAAATACCAAAAAATATATATTCGATAAAATATATTTTTTTTATTTACAATAATGTGATATTATATTTATTTAATATACTTTATATTGTCTAAGTGAGTCCTCCAAAATGTGTAATATATTTAATGATTTTAAATTCATTTCTGTGAAGGTTTGACTCACCACTACAAAAGAAAGGGAAATATTTTAATACATTCAGCCCTTATACATTTCAAATAATGTATACCAGCCCCCTTTCAAAAAATGGAATAACTATAGTATGGTTACTGGTTTTGAATTTATAGTGTGTATGGTGAAAAACCAAAATAATAATGAATTCCCCCACCTCTCTTATAAAAACCCACCCAAGAACCCAATCCTATTACAACAAGATCTTTGAATTTAGACCACCCTCTACCCCCTAATACCTATAGTTCTCCATATGCATCTCTATTCTCTTAAAAATACTTTCTCAATCCATTGGGATCAAACGTCTATTTATGGGATCTTCAAATATCCTATATTATAAACAACTCAATTAATGATATGTCTTTTAATTTATATTATATATAATGGGATATGTTAATACATACTCCCATTAATTTCAATTTGATTTATAAATAATATGATATTCTTTTCCACTATCGTTAATCCTTCCACAATTCTTTAAATACATCCCTTACCCTACCAAAATGTTGTAAGGGATATCACCATTCACTCTCCAATTCAATTCAAGAAACATATTTTTAAAATAGTCTTTTAAATTTCAATTGGTTATATTTTAATCCTTTAATAATAAATTCCCAACTGTTCAATTGATGTTCATTCATGGAGGGATTATTTATCCTCCATCATTTAGACCCTTACCTATGTTGTTATTATGGATAATTTTCTATAATGTATTTATCTCTTCTCATTTACTTGTCATGTACATTATTTGTATTATGAATATTAAATTCTATTAAATATTTTAGAATATTATATTCCATAATTCTATCATTATCCATTTAATGTATAATTGATGATATACACCTTACATTCTCATCTACCAATTTTATGAATTTTCTCATGATGTTGTTATGCAGTCAAAATTGCACGACAATTATACATACCAAAATCGTCATGTAGTGAATACCATACCCAATAATTTAAAAATGGTATTAAACGTTATAAATATATACATATTGATTAGGGACATACATGTATGTTTTGAATAAAATTTAATCACGGAATAAATGATGATGTTGAATTATTCTATGTTATATGATCTATGTGGCACACTTAAGAATTAGATTGAAATGATTATTAAGGGGGATCCCAGATAGCACTCTAATAAATTTATCAATGTTTAGTATCATGATATATTATATTGGTAAACGGGTTTATCTGATTCCTTTTAGGTCATTTTTCAACCATATTGGGATAGTGGTTTACATTATTCTTTTATGATAATGATGTTGTGTTTAATGATTTATCCACATTTCCATGTTATGAAAATCACGTTATATCAAGACTTTGCGTTCATGTTTCTCTTGTTATACAATTATATGATTATTATTAAACATGTATTGTATTCTTCATGTTATTCCTTGTTTTATACCTTTTTGGGATTTATATCACACCCTTTTGTTATGTATCTCCCCATGCCATCCCATAGAATTCAAAGTACAAATGAATGTTGTGCTGATGTAAAAGAATTTTTCAATAATGATATTTTATTTTATGTCTTATGTTATCATGTAAAATACCTAATCCCCAAATAAACTTGACCTCTCGATATTTTTGTTTTTATTAAGTGAATTTTTATGTAGTAAGGCTTATTTAAATGTGTTATAAAGACAAGGGTTGTTATAAGATACGTATCAATATCATTGTTTTGAAAAGAAGTTGAAGATGGAGATCAAAGGTAAATCTACACAGTATGGAAAATAGAAGCTAATATTTCGTTTGTTACCAATATGTTGAATGTATAAGATGAAATTAACATATAGGATATAGAAAATTTTATAACTATCGAATGGGAGGACATCCAAATTTTATTTCATATGTGATAGGATGTTGTTAGTTAAAGATGTAAATAGTGGGAAATCTACACCAAATGCACCATTAAAACACTAGTTTAATAAATTTTGAGTATTTTAACTATTTGAATCAATGCCCCAATACAAGAAGAAATATGGATGATGAGATATAATAACATTTAAAAAAATGACATATGGAATGATTTTTCAACCAAAATTCAAAAAGTGAATATTTATAATTTAGGGAAAAATTATCTTCCCCTCTTTATATGGGAATTTAATGTTTGGATTTATATAAATAAGACATATTACAGTATTATTGTGATATTTGATGTGATTTCCTAACTATACATTGATTCCAAAAGTACCAAAAATCACATTTTATATTATATATGTAGAAGTATGAATCAAAAAATCTAGGGAAAATATTTTTTATAATATAATAGCACACATAAGGAGTAAAAATTGAATTTGACATTTGATAGTGTATATTTCCCTGTGTAATATTAACAAAATACATATGGATACTATCATGGGAGTAAATATTTATATCCAATCATAATTTAAAAGTAATTAACAACCATTTGGAGGTTTTATTTTATGGTAGATTATCATGATTAATTTTATTATAAGATATATTTATGGAAAGAAATGCCTTTGGAGTTTTCTGTTGTGAAAAAAACAATTATGGAGGAATGACTTCACATATTTTTTATATATTATTATATGATAAACAATGATTTTTTTCATATGGATTTCAATGGTGGTTATGATTAAAACCATCCTCATGATGAGTTTTTGTATAATGATATCTTTCAATTTACTAATTAGATGGCTCTTTTTGAATCCCTTTATGAAAGGAATTATAGAACACCATCCTATAGGAATGAATTTGCAAAAATAATTTTATTTGGACATAAGAAATTTGATGCGGTGAATGATAATGTAAAAAGAAAATTTGAAACATGTATGGACATTAAAATTTTTACAGATAAGTTATAATGACAAACATCTATATAATCAAGAATATTATGATGGGAAGGAGGTATTTATTGATATTTATCTATTGATTAAAGGAGGTAAAATTATTCCCTATGTATATCGGTCCCATTAAATTAAATGATCATAAATAGATAATAGTTTATCATTTATAGCCTTCAAAGTTCCACTAATATGATCACATTGTTTTGCATGTATCACTCATGATGAAGTTTTTAACATATCTATACCATTTATAGATTTCTATGGTCATATAGTTAGCACCTCATATTTCTTACGAGGAATGACTATTAGTGATTTTGGATCAAATAAAGATGGTTTGACAAACCATGACTACACTCATGGACAATAATTCATGTAAAAAATCATCTTCAAGAAACTTTTTTGGAAAAAGAGGATCTAATGAGGTTAAATAATCTTTAGATGATGAAATATTTATGGTTAAAATCATTTTAATGGAGGTATAATGTAACACCATTATATTTTAAAAAATATTGGTTTCCTCAATATTTTAATAATTATGATATTTTTCCTTTAAGGGAACTCTAATATTATCTTGTGTTATGCACAACACTATATTTTCCTTGAGTAATATGAAACCCTGATCAAAGCATGAAATATATAAAAGACTGAGATTCAATTATAAATGATTTATTATTAACATAATATTATTGAATATAATATTTTTCACCTTACCATTAGAATGGAGGAAAGAATAATATATAATAATTATTAAAAAATGAATTAAAAACTTATATAAAATTATATATTTTCATTAAAAATAAATACAATTTAAAATATATCTCTAGAAAAAAAATAAATTTTTTTGTCTAGAAAATTTGTTTATGTGAAAAATGTAGTTTTATATCAATATTTTAACACAATCACTTATATTAAAAAATTTTAATAATATATATATATATATATATATTATATATTTAATATACTATCTAAAATTCATACTCTATTTTTTCTAGAAAATTTATAAAAATAAATCTTAATTCACTCTTTATATTGAATTTTCAATAAAAGAAATTTATCAACATTTATGTAACAATTATATTAATAATTTTTTTTTGAAACATCATTAAATTTATTTCATAAAATAAAAATGTATTTTTAAATAGGAAAATCAAAATAATATTAGGGTTATTTTTTGGAATTTTTATGAAAAATAAATTTTTATAAATAGTAAAGAATATTTAATTATAACTGAAAAAATATTTATCGTGTAATCTATTTATATTGTAATATTATATTTTATAATTTTTTAAATGTTAAATTAGTAATATTATAATACGATTAATCCAATTTAATTCATATTTATCAATTTAATCATTAACTGAGATAAACAAACAATATAATCTTTAAAATATTTTATCCTAAAAACCATGTTCTCTTATCATGTCTATGAGATTAATTTTACATTCCAATTTTCCACATCTGTTATATTAATTTTTAAAAATTGATTACTTATTTTTAATCATTACTAATAATTTTATATAATATATACAAATTATTTTTTTATAAAAATAAATAATTTATTAAATATCAATTATTTACCATGGTTAAGGTAATAATGGGTGTACTAGCGGTTAAACAAAACCTAACTGGCTATAAATAAGCATTAAAAAATGTCTAAAACTCTTTTATTAACATATTTATAACAATATACCTTTAACGATATATAATGGTCAATTTTTAAATTTTTTTATATATGAAAATAATTTGAGCACTTACATCCTTTCAATAATTCTAATTGCATCCTCTACCCGACTTTTAAATGGCCTTCATTCTCCTCTCTACGTAACCAATTTAACATTATTCAGATTGGGAAATATGTTAAAAAATAAACTCCAAAACTCCTTACCCTAATTAAAGGATTATAATTTTTGATAAAATCATACCTAATAATGCATTAGTACAATCCCAAATAAGGCACCTGAAGAAGTGATATTTTTCTTCAATTAGGCTCTTTATTTGAGAAAATTTTACTAATCCTAAAAGTATTTATAGAACAAGATGAAAAATTATCACAAAATATTACATTTATTGGGACATAGTTATAATAATTTAATGACCAACAAACTTCTCTACTTCAATGGAATGGGTTATGAAATCATTGTTTGACTGTATGGGGGACTACCGTCTCACGAACCAATGTCATACATTTTTTCATTTCCACCTCTAATGGTTAAGGAATATTATAGATATGTTTTGTTGTAGTATATTTATGCTTTTATTTTCATTCTAGAAATTTTGTATCACACCTAACTTTATGGTTTCCAATTTGTGGGAATGCAATAATGTTGATCTGGAAAACGACATACTACCATATTACGAAAGAATGTGATTCATTCATGGTTTATTTGTAATTTATTAATGAGATTATTAATAAAAATATTTCATATATATGATATATATTTGATTATATAATTATTATATATATATATATATTGTTTTTCCTTCAAAAGGATAACAAAAAGGAAAAACATTGTGTTCAAGCGTACGTATGACCTACAATCTTATTAACTGTGTCTTTCAATTTCTATCATTAAATTTTATAGATTAATATAAATAAATATATAATTTAAACATATTTTATTTATATAATAGATATAATTTTATATAGTACAGTACAATTACAAAATAATATGGACCAAAATCATACCAAATAAAATGTTATAAAAAATTAGTTATAACCCAAAAGGTATATTTAACATGGAAATTTAAATAAACATGAATTAAATGTCCATATTAAAATAATTTGTGCTATTTTATATATAAATATTGATCTTAAAAGGATATATGATAAACTTATATCATGTACATAATAGGTTATAATGAGTATACATGATTTCAAGAATTAAGGTAATGGATTTTTGTGTCAAATTACCTTCTATAATATAAACACTATGTCTTTAATATTTAAACATTAAATAGGTGAATATAAATCCCCATATATAGGTAATATAATTATTTTTTTTTCATAATTATAATTTTTTATTAATAATTTAGTGTTTTTATCTTCACGGTTCTTAGGAATCAATGTTTATAATGTTGTAAAGATTTTATAGAACAATGTCGTCATATAAGAAAAATAATTATTTTTACATCTCTAATATGAAAAAATCTTGATATACCTATGATGAATTATCAATAATAAATTAATAATTTGGTTATTCTAGATATCTCTAGGTAATAGTTTTATTATTCAACCTTATATAATATAAAATTATAAGTAAACATTTTTAAGAAAATATGACATCAGTTATGTCTTTGGTTAGAAATCTGTTTTCTTATGAAACCATGATTTCTAAAAATAATTTCAAAAATGTTTTATTAATACCTTATAATTTTTTATAAGTCAATATTTACAGAGATTTTCTTTTTATGAAAATGTTTTCATAAGTATTTTCATCATTTTCACCATCAATCCACGTTTTTCATTATCTGAAAATGTGGAAAGGGTCATTGTGATTAATTTGAACTACATGAATAAATTCTTCCATTTTCATGAATTCAAAATGATTTAATGAATTATTTATATGGTTTGGATATCTTATTAAATGAAAATTATTTCAAAACCACTCAAAATATTTTATTTTTTATATATATGATTTCAATTTTTACATTATTTTGAATGTGTTTTATTATTTAAATAGTGATTTCAATGTTGAAAGGATGTTTTCATGAATAAAATTTTTAGAATTAATTTTAGAGAAAATTATAATTTTCAATGGTTAATTTCAAAGAAAATGAATTTTTTAATTTTTTTCTATAAATATAAATATTAAAAGATATTATATTTTTCTAAATAAATATCTAAGGTTTACTTTAGAAAGTATTTTCCATCTCTGATTTAATTATTTGAGTTTACATATGATTTAATATGAGTTATGTTTCAATTAAAGGATGAAATGATTATGAAACATATTTGTTTTCCACAAGTTCTTTTATGAAGAAATATTTTGGAAACCCATTTCATTTCATAGACTCTAATATAAAGAATGTTTTTAATTATACTGGTACATATATGCATGCTTTTCATTGTCTAATGGTGGTTTTGTTATAACCATGTTTTGTGGGTACGTTTTTACCAATGTTGGGTGAGACCTATATCTCCCTCTATTAAATGTTATAAAGAATTATGTATCATGTCATATAAAGTACGAGAACAGAGAGTGGTCCTGGTTTATTAAAGGACATGGTCCATTATGATTGTCTTGGGAGTGAACGTTGACTACTATGATGTCATGTGTGGACCAATCTTTCATTTCAATAATGTTATCCATGGATGGGATTACATGTTCACAGTTTTATAAGTGAACATTTTTATATGTTCACAGTGTTATGTATGGGAATTTCATTGATTATCATGATATTATTTTTAGACCTGGTTTCTTGTAAATTATTTTATGTGAGTGAATGATTTCATATAATTCACATTATGAGTCAACCTATTTTAATTTATACACTTTCACAATATTATTTTCTCAAATATATATTTTACTCTAATTTTAATCTAACATGGTTCATGTTATTTTATTAATTTTTGAATAATGTATTATAAAAATAAAATCATTATTCCATGTCTCATGTTTATGATATATGATAGTTTGGCTATGTTATTTTTATGTAATGTTCATTATCACATTTCTTTATTCTTATCTAATGATTTCATATGATCATAAATTTATATCAATTATATTAACTCTTTCTGTGAATTAATGTGAAACGATTGTTTTTTTTCCTTCCCTTCATTATGAATAATGTTTTGATATATCATATGTTGATGATGATTATGAAATTCGATGATCTGTGTGGTAAATGTTTAATCCCTATAACAAATTTTGATGAATATTTTCAATGTTTCAAATAGAACTAAATTATTAATGTTCATGGGTGTGTGTCTGTGTAATTTTTTAAATATTAGTCTAATAATATATAATAATTTATTATAAGATTCCTAGGTTGGTTTAATAATTATAAATATTAATTGGAAGAATTCAAAAAATCGAATCAATGAAATTCATGTTTGTTGAATTGTAGTATTATTTTTGACTTGTTTGAGTGAGAAATAAGCAACAATGTTATCGTATAATTATAATTAAATTTTAATATAAATAATTTTTTCATTTGATAAATATTTTGGATATTTTTTTAATTTAGCATATTGTAATTTTTAAAATAGGTTGAAATGGAATTAAATGAAAGAATATAGTTAGAAATGATGGATTAGAATAGAACTCAAATGGTGTAATTATATGACCTTTTAATAGTGTGTTATGATTTATTATTGATAACATATTTTCTCTACATATTATGTGATGTGACATATCATTTAATATCATTGTATGTAGTTTTTTTCCTTTTTTAATTTATTTTTTATTACAAAATTATTCAATTGTTTTCATCACAGTTGATTGATATGATATTTAACTATTAAAATGCTAACAATATTATGTCTTCTATTATTTTATATTATACTCTGGGGAAGTAAAACCATTCTATTTCTATTCATCAAACTATTATAGGATTTAATGCATTGTTTTTAACAAGTTTTCATGTCATAATCATGTTATTTATTTATTTCCATTTACCATTTGAGTTTTAGTGGATTGATGTTAAATGAAGTGTTATGTGAGTGATAATGTAATTAATGGAATTTAATGATCATGATGGTTTGGTGGTGATATAGATGAATACAGTGGATGGATGGGATGATATGAATTCCCATAGTTTTTGAATGCAATAAAATGGTTACCTTGGGTGAAGGAATAATGTTAGGTTACATAGGGCGTATGATTTTATAATTATTGGATCATTGTCACTTGTTCAGAGTGATGTTTTCCAATTTATCATGATTACTATGACAAATAATATTAATGATATCATGGTTGATTTATTTTCAGTTGTCTATGATGTGAAATATACTACTCGATAAGATAATTGATAATGATTATTTTAGGAAGTTGATACAATTTAGGTAATTTTTATGTTTGTTATTATATTCTCGTTAACATTACCCACACATTTGTCTTGTTTTTATTTTTTTTCAGATGTATATCCTAATTTTTTATAAATAGAAATATCCTTATAAATATACTATAATACTATATACACCACGATTCTAAAACCTCCATGGTTTTATTTGGTTTTTTAAAATTCTAGCCTATGGTTATTTGAGAATGATTATTTTCATTCAACTGGGATCAAGTATAAGATTTTTTTACATTCATTATTTCTATAAATAAATCACTTTAATACTCATATATGAAAACTGTGTTAACAATAATAATTTTTCCTTTATTTTATAATTTTTCAGGTGCTTTTCAATTTTAGTGTTTATTTATAATGGAAAAGAGTGCCATTAGGTAAAAATTTACACCTGATTTCAGTATCTAATTCAGGGCCCATTTGAGGTATACTAGTATTTTTTATAGTCGTTTTAACCAAGGGTGTGTCATAAAACTACCCATCACCTAAATTTAAATAACAATGTTAATTATACCACATGACACTATCATAAACACAGTCATCCAAATTTCCAACACTATAAAATCATTATTAATTCACTTCTATTAATAAAAAAAATAACATAACTAATGATAATTTTTTTTTGTAAACTCCCAAATCCAACCAAAAAAACCAAATAAGTATCATGTTTATCTAAGAAAATTTTTAATTAATTTAAAGTAAAAATTAATATCATAATGTGTCACACAAAATAAAAAAATCTTCAAAATATTAATTACGAATATAAAATTTATTATATGAGGTATTTTATAGATAGACAATATGGATTCCATAACATATAAACGTGGTCCCACCAGTCGTCGATATAATCATATCAATAACATTCCTAACATAGAACATTAACAATTATAAGGACCAATAGAAAATGTGATTTAATGTGAGAAAGCGTAAGTCCATAGATCATCCACAAAGAAAGTCCCATGTTAGTGTTTATATCCTTTACTCTCATATTCCTTATTTTCAACCACATATTACATTTTTATACTTATTATTTATTTATTTACTGTCTAATAATAAAAATCATATAATATAATTTATACAAAATATTTATTTTATTACATAATATCAAAAATATAAATATTAATGAGACTCATATATGTGAATTATATCATAACTATAATATTATGAGTAATAACCAATATAATGTATGCCATAATAAAAATCAATATTATTATTATATATATATATATCATGATATTGTAAAAATTAAATCATTTATATGAATTTGTCATCTCATATTTATCATCATAAAATCCCTCATAACATCAATGAAAAATTAAATTATTAAATTGATAATAATAAAAATTTACACTCACATCATTTATAAATTATTAATTAGAATTCATTCTATTACATAATATTCTATAATATATTATATGATTATAAATAATTAAAAATATATTATCATTTTTTCTGTATATAATAAAAAAATATTATTTCTATCGACTTTATAAAAAATGTTTTGAATATTTTTTGGATGGTTGAAAAATCCTGATATATTTCCAACAATTATATCAATTATTATTTAGTTAATGATATGATTTGGGGTCTTATGTATTGTCTTGAAAATAAGATGTTTGAAAATTATATTTGATATCATCTATCAAACACAACATCAAGAACATGAGGAAAAATAAAATATAATTTTTTTCATATATTTAATATTCAATATATTTAATATCTTGCAATGAACCAGACATTGAGTAGCATATGTCCCACAGAATAAATATTTTCTCAATGAATTCTGTAAAATGTAAGACCATATTTTACTGAACAACAATTTATTTCTAAAATATTGATATTTATCATAATAATATTTAACCAAGAAGTAAAATTATGGGTTTTGAATTAGATTAACTAACATATGAAAAAATATGTTTTATAAAAGTATGAAAGAAATTCGTTGGTTAATAATTAATTATAAGTTTATATAATAACCAATTGAATTAAATGGGGAGGTTTTTATAAGAAATTTTTTATCCTCAAAAATAAATTTTAACCTGTCATATTAAATATTATTCAATTACTGACTCATATTTCTATAATATTTATATTCAATATTAGATCAAATATTTTTTTATTCATACATTGTATTCGATAATCACAAGGTAAGAATAAACCAAATTTTATGAAAAACAACATATATTTTATTTAAGGTACTTTTATCGTCTTTTAATAGAAACCCTATTTTAAATAACTATTTCTAAATTATTAAATAATATTTGTAAAACTATGCTTTATATTTATAATAATAACTAAAAAATGAGGTTAGGGTGGATTTTGGGGTTTTTCTATGAAATTTCATTTGTGTAATTAAAATTGAGTAATATTGAATTTGAATTAAAAACTACATTTTCAATTTATTCTTTTTATTAACAAACTGTATTATAAATATTATTTAAATAAAAAGAAGATATTTTTTAATATTTTATCAAATTTATGACATTTTAATCAATTTCTCTATGAAATTGGATATAAAAAATAGTAAATTTTTAGACAATTTTACTTTAAAAACCGTCATTTTCATCCCATCTGTGGGATTAATTTAAAATTAACATTTCTTAATTTTGTGTTTAGTATTAAAAAATTGGATTATCTTTTTGGAATCATAGAAATTTATAATTCATACATATTTCAATATAAATTTTGACCAAAACTATTAGTGAATGTAATAAAAAAAATTAATTATAACGATTAAGAGGAAAATTAAGCTTAACAAGAGATTAATCCATAAACAGAAAGACTAAATTGTCCATAAAACATATATAAAATCCATTATATTCATATATTTAACCCCTATACTCCATTATATCTAATATTTTCTATTAGTGGATCCACTTTAATCGGGAAATACATTGGTGAATTCCCATTCCAACAATTTACAGGAGTGTCACTAATCCTCCAATATACAACGTTCTCATCTCATCACACACTATAACACCTATCACGAAACATTGGTTAAAATTTTAATTGACTAAATATCTCCACAAAATCCCTCACCTCATCTTTGAGGTTTAAACATAAAAATAATTTCATGTATTAAGGTCATTTGATGGGATGTAATTGGAGTTACCTGAATAAGAGGTATCATTATTCCTCAAGGTCTTTAGTTTTATTTCCATTTTCCACCCCATAAACTGTTCTTATTAAATAATATATAATTAAAAAGGTGTGTTAAATATATTTTTATGTTTATATTTCTTTCTTCTAAAATTATAGGTATATCTTTCTAATGGGTAATGTACTTACCATTTATTGGTATGACCAACTATCACCTCACGAAATAACACCATTAATTTTTTGCTTTTCCAAATTTTAGGGAAAGTAGTAATGATGGAAACTATATTTATATAATATATATTTTATATTTATATTTTATTATACCTCTTTTATTTGTATATAACACATACCCTTATGATTTCCAATTTGTCTAAATATTCTAACAACTTTTGTGGAATTGTGCACTACCACCCCTCAGTGCAATGTGATTCATTCAAACAAAACATGGAACATATAAAGGATGATAATAAAAAATAATTTAATGTCTATGAAACTAATATTATACATGAATTATATTATCCATATATATCACTTACTTTTAATTCTTTTCATATGACAAATAAATTGAAGTAGCGTTCAAGAGTAAATACGTCCTATCGTCCTAATGAACTGTGTATTTCATTTATTATTGGAAAGAATTATGGAATATTTAAAAATAATAATTAATGTTTATATATAAAATAATTAAATCAATTATTAAATTATTTATGTGATTAAATATTTTACTAATCAATTGATCAATAAATAATAAGTCAAACAATTCTCAACAATCTAGGCAATTGAGACTAGAAATACTGAAAATAATGAATGACTATTAATGAATATTGTAATAGATATTATAAGAAGTTAATATATTGTATTATAAATATTAATATTTTCATTTAATAAGTTCATAACATGTTTAAACCTCTTATACAGATGGGAAAAATGACATTCACCACAATGGAAACGTAAGGTAAAAGATTTTGAACTGACCTTTACATCTCTGAGATAAATGTCATCTTCACCACTTAATACTCTTATGTGGTGTATCTAATGTAAATTATGATATATTATTTCATGATTTTTATATGTTCATTGTATTTTGTGTTTCAATTTTTATTTTTAATTCAATGTGTATTTGATAGAATAGTTAACAAAGTGAAAATAATTTCATAACATAATTTCATTTATTTTGGATATTAAACATTATCATTATTGTTAATATTATATGATTATGTGTATATTGACTTTTAATATATATATATATATATATTTAAAAAAATTATGTGGATTTAAATTTGATACACATTATCTACTCTTAGATTTATTCTCACTTCAATGTTATGGTCATTGTGAGTGTTTACTTTACAGTCTCATTTTGTTTGGGATTGATTGGAAATGAATTTCCATAAAATTAAATAATTTGATCATTTTCTAATAACACTTTTCATTTTATTATCCTCTACATATTCATGTCCTTCATCAAGTAATAGTAATTTTTTCAACACATTTTAACATAAAATGTTTATAAAATTATTTTATGAAAAATAGACATCATTTCTCTCTGTAGTCAGAGAATATATTTTCATCAAAAAATATTGTTTTTCTAAAAATTTGAATTTCCTTTATCATTTTCAAAATTATTTAGTCATGTCATTATTACCCTCATTGACATTTACAGTTTCATTGAAGGGAATATTATTTTAACTATTTGAGAAATAACTATTTCTAACCTTTTATCGTTTGAAAAAAATTGTCCTTTTGATATCCTACCACATGATTGAATTTAACAACTATCATTTTATCAATTTTTCATTAAAATGTTTAAATGTTTAATTATTGAATAAATTTATTTAAATGTTATTTTAAAATATAAATATATTAAATATTTTTTAAAAATATATAATACATTATCATCAAGTATATTTTTATATTATATTTTAATGTATATTTATTTATAAGAAAAAAAATAATTTATTTATACTTTACATGTGAATTTTTGTATTGATAACATCAATATTCTTCCTCTAAATAGTCTATGGCTTATTTGTTAAAGGATAATATTCACATTATCTTCCACAAATCGTTTTAGTTCCCTTGAAATATTCAATTTAAAGTGATCACTAAAGATTAAATTTATCATAAATATCCATATCATTTATCAAGTAAATGATTATTTCCTAAACTATATACCATTATTACATATATTTTTCACATTGAATGTTATTTTGGATCCATGATAAATGTTGATAAATATGTATCTTCTAATGAATATGTGTATTTTATAAGCCACATTGTTAAATAGATAATTTGATATATGAGGAATTGTTAGGATAATTATGACAGGGTTAGTGCCCAATTATAGATATCCCATTAATGTATTAGTATCCCCATGGGATGATTTTTTTGTGCGAATTAGATGGGGTTCTACCCGATATTCTAAATTATCTTCAGAAAAGTATAATTTTTAATAGTTCGATGTACCTAGGAATCATGTTTTCCAATAATTATTAATTTCCACATATAGATTCGATTTTTATTCATCTGTGATCGTTTTCATCAATGGATCTATGAATAAATTTAATTTTCAGGTTTTTTATTAACTGGAATTTTTTTTTGGTTTCACAAATTTCCATATTTATTAGACATTATATAGTCTTATGAATGGAATAATTTTTGAGTTTTTATATTTAAATATTTATTAGGAACATCCTTATTTGTTTTTTGATAACCTTGTATGGGTTTTAGATTATTTACCATGCCATAATTATTAATCTCATTGATTCATTTTTACTCTAACTATTATTTAATGTTACTAAAATTTTGAGATCACTGTTATTTGTGTCCTTCCCCTATAAATCCAAGAATAGTACAAAAAAGATATGATATGATATATTATATAGTGTAATGTTACCCTTGAATGAAATAATACTAATTTGTATTTATTGGATTAATTTCTAATAAAAGGCTCATGTGTGTATCTTGTTTTACAAGAATACGAAACTTTTAATTAAATATCTATTTGAATCATTTTCATCCTTCAAACTATAATGGTGGTAGACACTTCATAATAGATTACTAGGTTCAAGTCACTAATGTTCTTATAAAAGGACATTTATTAGTAACCTTGTCAAATTGGTTTAGGAAAAGATAGATTAGAGAACATATCCCTAAGGAATATATGAAGATATATGTATAAAACTATCATAATGTTTTTTAGATAAATACTATGTAGTTTCCATATTAATGAACGCATGTATAAATTTTAAAAGTTATTATGGTTCATGAATAGATGTACTTAGGAGTATCAACTATGACAAGGTGTGTCAGGACAGACATTGTGTAACTTGATACCTGATAATGGAATTTTCTGCCTACTTCTTTTGATACTCCACGGGGAAATATTTAATATAATTGAAATATTATTTAAAAAATTTATAAATTATTCATATAGGGAATTCCCATGATTGATTTTGGATTTATCCTTGAACAAGGATGTAAAAATGTTCAAATTAGATGGATACATTATTTTTGTATTGATATTGTATAGAAAAATATAGTTCGAAGACTATTTAATTTTTAATATCAATTCAATTATTCGAATCATATTTATTTTTTGAAGGATTTTAATATTCTTTTATGAAAGGAAAACCAGTATGTTGGGTTACATCCAATCAAATCTGACAAGGCCATGTGACATGAACCCATGACCAAAGGATGATATGGGTTCAACGCAGACCACTTGCCTACATAATATCCAAGTTAATTTGTCCTTAATTTTAGTTTAACAATATGATGCTAAAATTTTAATGATTAACTAGAAGTGTAAATTTTTAGGATTAAATATTAATATATTGACCATAATGGTGTAGTATAGTAGGTAGAGACAAATATAATGATTTTTTACTCTTTTATGGGCCTTATAATACATTAAATGGTTATTTCATCAAGTTATGGAGCAATGTTAATTTCTGGATACCTATTTCTCTTTGTAATTGTTGTTTAATATTTTGATCTATGAATACCAAAAAAAGGATTTGTTTATATCAAATTGAAATGTATAATGGAAGTAAATTTTCTTATATACTTAAGAAGTAGTTGAATTTCTTAACATGAGGAAAATGATATAATAAAAAATTCTCTTAATACCTTACTTTTTGGAGAACTGACAGTCTTATAAATAATCATAGATTTATGTCCTTGAGTATCTCAACATTCCATCGGTCCTTAAATTATTTGTGAATTATGACCTCAATTGCATCTTATAAATATTCAATCATTTAATCCACATGATTATCTACAATTTCAATTAAATATCTCAAATATAGATACATCATTATATGTTATTCCATGTGTCCTTTGTAATTTCTATTATCACTTCTAAATATGATATCATATCAACCCTTACCTGGATGTGGGTTTGAATAATAATAAATATCAAAGAATATACAAATATGATCATTTTCAATTTGTGAGGTTATAATTTCATTATGGTGGGGAAAATGTAATGCCCTGAAAATCTAATTAGGGACTTTATATTCGATAGCCTATATGATACAAATACCAAGCACATATATGAATATAATATCCAGATAATTTATTATATATAATTTATTTTGTATATTATATATCATTCAATTAACAAAACACTGATTAAGAAAACTTCTCATGCAACAATGACCCTCTTCAATCACTTTATCTACATGCAAGACCAAATTATACCGAACAACAATATATTATTGAAATATTATTATTTAATATAATAAGATGAAAACTAGCCACTAAATTAGACGATATAAATAAAACTAACAAATATATGAAAATATTTGGTTCAGAAAGATATTAAATTAATTCATTGGTTACTAATTCTTTATAAATAAATATAAGAAATAATTGAATATAAGGGGAATGTTTTAAAAAAACCATTTTATTTCTCACAAAGTATTTTATCATAATAAATGAAAATTAATATAAATAGTGAGTGAAATTAATATGATATAAATTTTTTATAATGAATAATTTTTTTTGTAATTCATCTCGTCTATTATATAGGCATAAAAAATTAATAAACCCAATTTTATGAAAAAATACCAAATTATTAATTATGGATCATTCTAAACATTTGAATAAAGAACCTATTTTTTGAAATTTTATGAATCATATATATCAAAATAATAATAATCATTCAAATTAGAACATAATTATTATGTTAGTGTGTATTTTTGGTGTTTTCTGATGAATAAATGTTTACTTAGTTGTAAAAAATATTGAGTTATAATTCAATAATTGTTTTAAAAAAATTTATTTATAAGGTAAATATTTTATTTTATTTTTATATTAATGATACGTAAGATAATATTTTTCTTAATTAATAAAAATAATTTTATTATATCCAACATCACTTTGAAATTTTTTATAAAAAGTTACCAAATGTGTTGACATTTTTCACTATAAACCTTATTTCTCAACCTGTATACAGGATTAATTTAAAAATAATTTATACCATTTTAGAGAATAGAATTTTTAATAATGGATTAAATATTTATAATTATAATAATATAAAATTTAAAATGTGGTCAACATCATATTTGAAAAAAAATATTAAAGAATGTAATTAAAAATAATTACAATGATTAAGAGAAAAATTATGTGTAATAAGGGACAAAACCAAAATCAAATGGGAAAAAATAACCTATAAATGTGTCAAAAATGAATTTTAAGCTAATATTTAGACCCTATATTACCATATATTCTAATATTTACAATTATTGGTGTCACATGAAATTGGAAAATGTGGGTGTAGTTCAATTTCCAAAAATTTTCAATGCAGCCACTCAACCTCCACTATATAAACACCTCCTTTCATCCCACTTCTTCACACTTATAAAGCCACATTAGATAAAAATATCTCAACCAAAAGAGATCCTTATCATTCCTCCACTCAAAAATAAATTCTTAAATTAGGAATAATTCAATCTAGGGAAGCCCTCTACTGAAAACCAGAATGATTCGCCTGAATAAGAGGTAATATTATTCCCCACACTCTTTAATTTTCATACCATTATCCTTATCCTAAAATATTATTATTAAATTAATATATAATGAAAATATTATCCTAATTATACTAATATTTATTTTATTCTGGGATAAAAAAACAATTACACAATCTTCTATCTAATATGTAATTAAATTACAATGTGTTTTTATGGTGAAAATTACCACATGAAAGGAGGTCTTTCCTATTTCTATTACCAACCTTAGAGGTTTGGAATTGTTATGTAATTTATATTTATATATGTTTTATATAATATTTATAAAATATATATACATTGGTTGTTATTTTATAACACATACCCTTATTCTTTCCATTTTTTGTAAATATAATAATATCATTTCGGTTAGTGTGGACTACCGCTATGTAAAAGCAATGTGAATGCTTCTCGATATACATGGACCAAATTAAGAGTGTTTTTAATAAACCTATTATACCTAGATAGAATTAATATTATAATATAATAATAATCTATGTATATATCCAATACTTTTATTTATTTTAACATGATAGATAAATGGACATATTGTTCATGCGTTTATGTGGCCTACAATCTCTTTGAATTTCACATTTAATTTATTATCACCAAATATTTTAAATTTTTATAGTAAAATATATACTAAATATATATGATAATTAAACCGGGGTTTACATTCTATAGATGAATATATATGGATCCATTAAAGAAGAAAAATTACAAGTTAAAACTTACTCGACAAAATATACAATTAGCACCATAATGTAGTGAAAATAATGATTGAATTTTATCAAACGTGTAATTCGATATTATAAGAAGTTAATATATGTTTTTTTAAATGTTATTATTATTGAATATGTTATTTAAATGTTTAACCACTTTATACAATAGTTAAAATGATTTTCTCCGAAAAGGGAACACAAGGTAAGGGATTTTCATCTCACTTTTTACATCCATGAGACAAATTCCTTATTCACCACTTAATTAATTTTATATCGTGTATATTATTCCAATCATGATATATTATTTCATGAATAGTTTTATCTTTATTTTATTTTGAGTTTCAATTCAACTAATTTATTCAATAGTATTTGTGTAAAACGTTTCAATGTGGAAAATAATTCTGAAACCCAATTCCCTTTCCTTAGGTTATAATACATCTTCATCATCATTAATATTATTTTCCTATATGAATAATTAATTTGAATTACTATTTATTTATTTACATGTCTTATTGTGTTTTTATATTTGATACACATAATCTACTCATAGCTTGATTCTACCATTACTATTACTATCATTTCACTGGTTTACATTATTGTATCATTTTTTATATTTTTTACACATGTATATACATCCGAGGATATTATTTTACAACAATCTAACAATCCATTTCGTTTTCTAATAGTATTTTTATTCATTACCCAATTCATGTAATAGTTCAATTTGAAAAATCTTTGGTAATTAAAATATTTTAGAAGATGTTATTAATAGAACATGACATCATCTCTCTCTTTAGTCTGAGAACATGTTTTCATGTAAAAACTATGGTATATTTAAATTTTTTCAAAAAGTTATTTATAAATTTCAAAACAATATATTAATTATATTTTGATCTATTTTTTTCTTTCAGCCATGTATTCAATAGAATCTTATATTCTATTTTTGAGTGAGGATTATTTCTAACCAGGTACCCTAATAAAGGTGTGTTTTTTCCTCAAATGACATGTATGAATTTATCCACAATAGATTCATAAAATAATTTTATGAATGTTTAAAATGATTATTTTTAATGACATAATTTCTAAAAGTTATTTTCAATGAAAATGATGTTAAAAAATATTTCAAAAATAACAAGATTATGATTTTAAATATTGTTATTAATATATATTTTAGAGTATTTCAATTCATCAATGAAAAAACCATTTATTTATACTTTATTAAGGATTTTTTGTGTTAATATGACCCATATTTTTACTCTCTATGATCAATGAATGATTTTTCCAGTGATGGTACTCACATTTACATTATTGATTCCTTTTTGTCCCCGTGGAATATTCTATTTAATGTGAACAGTACTATTTAATTTCACATAAATATCCATATAATTTATCATAGACATGATTATTTATTAAACTGTATAACATTTTTATATGGGATGTTCGTTAGGAATGTTGATTGATATTAGGGGAAATATTGATAACTCTGTATCTCCTAGTCTATATATAAATTTTTAAGGAATATTGTTAAATATATTATTCAATATATGTGTAATTCTTTGGATAGGAACAACATTTGTGGGGAATATATATAGATATACACTCAATTATTTAGATGTCTAATGAGATGAATTAGTTATAAAAATTATATAGGTTTCTTCATAATATTTATATCCTTCTTGTGAAATGTATTGATGTTAATGGTTCCCTATATGTAGAGATCACAGTTTCCACTACATAAAGGTTCCCCTAATTTAGTATCAATTATAATTCATCCATGAGATTTTGTGTTGATATATATATGAATACTATTCATTTCATGTTCACTTATTATATGGGATGTTTCTTAGTATCTTAACTCTCTATATAGTTTATTTCTAATCTATTTACTTCATTAGAATGTGTTTCAGGTTAGTACAATTTGATATTGATAATTCACTTCCTTCGAATTTAGTTGATTACATTTTATGTGAGTTTAATTATTTACCAATCTATAATTTGTATTCTCATTGATTTATTTTTAATTTATCTATACTTTACCATTTTTGATAATATTCTCTCAACCCAATTTCTCTCATTCTTGAGGAATCCTAGAAACATACTAAGAATGATTTAAAAGGATATTATCATGATATTTCCCCTAGGGAACATGTCATGACTACTTAATGCCTGCCTCCCAAAGGCCAGTGGGTGGTGACTAGCACCGAAGGCATTATCTAACGAGTGGGAGTCATTTTACTGAGTTCCTATAAACACATACACACAACCACAACCCCAAAAGCTGAAAAGGCAAAATATGCATGACACTAAAACAAAAGATAAGAAAATTTTCAAGAAATAATTCAAATTAAACATAATTAAAACCGATCAAAATTCAACCTCAAAATAGGAATGATAAAAATATCTATGAAATGTCATCACATGAAGAACCCCACTTATATGGTAGGAAAAGAGTGGATACCGGAAGCTGTAGATGTGTGTCAAACTTGTCGTACCTCACTGGGAATCACCTCATCCCATAAAACAACAGTCTCTATCGAAGAACATGTTTTCTACACCAGACACAACATGTATGGGTTGATCATGTGCAAGGGTGAGTGACACAATACTTAGTAAGGACCCTAAAACAAAAGGGAATGAGAATAAATGGGAGTATTCAGAAGTTACAGTCAACTCACACACGTAAAATCTAACGTATGGAACGAAATACTATCATTAGTAACAATAGAAACATTTTTTTTGAGGTAATCATCCCTGATGTGTACTGTGGGACTTTTGGTCACACAGAGATTCTCCCGTCCATGGGTATATCTAGTCTCACATAGTTTCTCCCCACATAGGCCATCACAATAGGTCCACACAGGTCATCTTATAGCTATTCAACACTGGGACAATTATAGCTAGTTCACATAGAGATTCATTTATCTAGATAACACATAACCACTACTAGATGGTCCAAACAACACCAAATATCATCTCAGTGTTTAGGGTTACTTAGAACCACCCATCAGCAGTCTTTGGGTCACAGCCTGTTATAGGATTCTAACATTTAGTCTGTTTGATTTCAAGAGAATCCAATCCTAAATCCATTCATGAAAATTCAACATCTATGAAATAATCCTTTTATAATTAAAAATTTATCTCCTCATCTTCAGCGTTCTAACTCACCAAATAGAACACCAATTGGGCATATGGTTTGAATGTTATGACTGTTTTTTTGAAAGGGGGATGGTTGGGACCACGTCTAGTTTAACCTGGTTAGATCGACCAAACCCTTCACACCCTGACATCCATCAACCTAACTTGGGTCCATCGACCTAACCTGGGTCTGACTCGGTCTAGATCCAACTTGGCTCGTGGGGCCGAGGGTTTTGCCTATTGTGCGTCCTGGCCAATATTTTACTTTCCTGATGTGTGGGCCATTTCTACTCCATCCTTGATGTTATGTGTCATCTAGCTTGTGCCCCGACATGTCCATATGGGGTCATCCACCCCTTGTCCAGAACGAACTCTTAAATGGACCATGTTATAGCACACTTCTCGCCCCACATATGTGGTCGGTGTCTGTCATTGCTATCCTTCAACATACATGCCAATGACCCCTACTACAATGTTGTGTCCTCTTCCACAACGCTCCATTATGGTGCATTGTCACCCTCCAATAGTATCTTCCACGGACCCTTGGGTCCACTATGGTGGTCCCTTTCTTGAACTTTATACACCCCCATACTTTTTAGTTCATCGTCTTCCCTCATATGGCCCCATGGAATCCTTATCGCTGATTCAGAGGTACAGTCACATAGATCACAAGAATTCCCAAAGATAAAGGAATCGGGGTATTTTTCATGTTAGCCTGATTCCATCATGATAGAGTTTTAGAGACATGGAAATATGAGATTACGGTTATAACCACAAATAACCATTATGAACTCTTCGAGATCAAACAACCCTCCTCCATGAACAAATGTCTATTGGATAAACATGTTCGTGGGTAGACTCGTGTTCATTTTTTCGAAAGAGAAAAAGTTGAAACAAGTTTCAATAACATGATTCCATACGTTTTCGGAATTCAATAATTTCAATAATCTATAATTGAAGGTGATCCATCACTGAAGGTCATCAATTCATCATCGAGGTCAAGATCTCTCGATGAGGAGAGTGAGTTTCAAGTCAGTTCGAATCATCATTCGTCATCCGTTAATGATGATCCTTTAGAGATTCAGAGTGCTCTCCCAATTTTTCTAAGACCAAACCATTGTTAAAAAATTAGAGGAAAATCTATCTCACTAAAGATTCATTTTAGTGTCATTACATTGTTTCTTTTACGAAATTTTGTTTCAGTTTTGTTGAGTTACAATGCTGTTTTGCTACAAAAATTTCTAAAGTAAAAAAAAATAAAATCATCATGATTAGGATATTTTATTTTTTCATAAAAATGTATGAATAATATATTTCACTCTTGACCCACACTGGTCGAGGTTAATCTCTTCCTAAGGGATTCATTCCCTCATAAGGTCAACGGGACCTTCGGATTTATAATACGAGTTACAATTTTGGATTTATAAGGATTTGAAAATAAAATAATTGTAAATAATTTATTTATTTTTACGGCCAAAACTAGCATCCACGAAATTCCCATGTTGAAAAACATTAGGACCTTTCTAGGTGAATCACATTGTTCTGAGTTTAATGGTGCCCCCATATTTTTGATCTCGGAACCAACTTATAAATTAGAACAACGTGTTCGCATGATTATTTATTGAACCTCAATAATAGTTAAAAAATATTTTCCTACCACTAAATTCCTCAGAATTACATGACGTCTCAAAGCATGGTCTCTAATAATCACATCTAATATTCAAAATAATTAAAATGGAATTCTGATGTATTACCTTAAACTCCCTTTAATGGATTTATGTCTTCATAAGACAAACCAAAGGAAAATCAAAAAAATTGGTGTATTGTGAATGAATCTGAGCCTCCCACTCGTACGTACTCATCTAATGATTCTAATGCTGCCAAAAAACAAGCACTAGAATAATCTTCTATCCATGAAGTATCCTCTACTATCGATCCTTTATCCTCATGGGGTAATCTATGAATGTCACACGATCATTAATCTCCAACTCCCCACGGAAAATGATGTATGAAGGGTCGTGCACTTATCTCCTCAGCTAGGATAAATGGATGATGTCATGAACCCTTTCTAACAATGGATGTAGAGCCATTCCATATGCCATATCACCCACACTACACTGTATCAGGAAAGGTCGAATAATCATTTGAGTTAACTTGTCACCCCAGCCAATTCACTGTATCCCTTATTGAGAAGAAACTCATATGAATATGCGGTCCCACACATAAATCTCGAAGGGTCTTCTTCAACTATCATTATAGGAATTATATCATATATATGCAGTTTTCATCCTCTGTCAGACGACTTGTACCTTCTCAGTGGTAGCTGGTACCATCGCTCGACCCCTGAGTGCTAACTCCCCTAGATTTCTCCAGCATAACAGTGACCTACATGGTCATCCGTACAGTGCATATAATGGTTCCATATCAATGCTGGAGTGCTAGAAATATTTGTACTCAACACCCACACATGTTAGGTGGTCTTCTTAACTACGACCAAAATCATGGACACATGCACAATGATTGTCATCCATGGTCTAATCCGTCTGACCATCGTTCAATGGGGGAATGGCTATGCTCAACTGCAGATAAGTCCCAAAATACTCCTGAAATCCCTTCCACATACACGATGTAAAACATCCATTATGATTTGAGACAATCATTGATTTGAATCCACATAGTCAAACTATCTCTTGCAAGTAGTGGCATCATAATCCATCTACTAAACCTTGATCTCAAATGTGTATGAAATCAGATGACATGGTGAGTTGTTCAATGATCACAGAGATATTATCGTTTCCCCAAGATGTGAATGGTATTCCCATTACTAATTCTATAGAGATACCATACCACTTCCACTATGGTACCTCTACTCGATGGGATTATCCTGCAGGAACATGATACTCATCCTTCATATTATGAAATGTAATGCACCATTAATCAATTTTTTCCACTAATTTCATCATTTTTGGCCACTGGTATTGATATTGGATATCCCATTACATCTTTTCCACTCTAGGATATACCGCCAGGGGGGTTGGAAATCCCTAATAACCGCCTATCACAACATCACGGGTACTACTATCTTCCCTTTGAAATGGATGGCGTTCTCCCCATCAATCAAAAATCCATCAAGAGCTTGTCATATAGGAAATTGGGCATTTCATGCCTCAGAGTGGAAATATCTATGTTGGGCCTCCCTAACTCACTATATGAGTGGGAGAGTGACAACCATAAACAAAATCTAGGATGTTCCATCCTCATCAATGAAGGATATCTGCATCAGTACTAACCCCTATGATGCATCACTCAGCAACTGCAACCCAGATCTCCTACTGAGTGCGGTTACCACCTCAATCCCATTTCTAGTACTATAGACTATATTCAATTTATATTCCTTGAGGTGAACAATCCAAATAACCTACCATATGTTTATGTACTTTGGGGAGATAATATAAATAAGAATTATGTGGTCATAGTAGATGGTAAACCACTCACCCATCACGTAGTGCCACCATGTCATCAGAGAATAGACTACTGCTGATAGATCAAGGTCTTGGTTTGATCAGATCTACTCATGTTTCCTCAACTGTTGTGAAACATAGTAAATAACCACTTTACCCTAAATTAGGACACTACCTAGTCTGGTCCCTAATGCATCACGAAAAATTACATATCAAACTACTTCATCAGGCATCCACAAGATAGGGTTACTGTCAGTCCCTTCATTAGCTACTGGAAACTCTGTTAGCATATCTCTGTCCACATGAAAGTATTTTCCTTCCATGTCAAAGATGATATGGGTGCTGCTACCCCAAAGGTGTCAGGCATGAACATATGTTAGTATCCATCCAACCCCCTAAATCTATGAATCACATTCATGCTTATGGGTGGCTCCATAGAAAGCACTACCTCTATATTCACCAGATCCATTGCAACTCCAGTCTCTGAGATGACGTGTATAAGAATGTGGTCCCCCGGAATCCATAACTCACACTTCGAGAGCTTCCCATAATGCTGGTTCTCTTGGATCATATCAATGAATATCCACAGATGTGTTTGGTGCACGCCCACGGATGCCGAGTACAACAAGATGTCATCAATGAAGACCAAAAAGAACCAATCAATATATGGTAGGAAGATCCTATTCATGAGTCCCATGAACCTTGATGGGGAACATTTCATGGAGAATAGATTCACCAAGAACACGTAGGGGTCATAAAAACATCTTATGGTTGTGTACGGTAAAACCTCATCCTATTCTTGAAGCTGATGCTAACCAGTATTGAGGTCTTACATCAAGAAACACTCGCCCCGTTATCTAATCAAAGAGGTCATCAATCATTGGTAGGGGAGATTTATTCTTCACGACCACTTGATTTAGGCACCAATATTCTATCCTTAGCTTTAGGATTCTGTCTTCCTTCTTGGAAAACAACTCTGGGGCTGCCCATGGTGAAAAATTAGGCCTTACAAACCCCTTCCTGTGAATGTCCTCCAACTGACCGTCAGCTCTCGGAGCTCTACGAGAGGAATATGATAATAATTTATAGATATCGGTGTTGTATCAGTGTATAGTTTGATTTAGATGTCGACCCCCCCTACGCAGATGTAATCCTAAAACATCATCAGGGAATATTTCCTCATACTCATCCACCACTACAGGGAACCCGAGAATCACCTCATCCACTACAGAAAGGGTGAGGCTAGAAATCTGATTAGATATCTCATGCACCATTAATCGAGAAATACCATTTACTGTAGCAATAATCTCCCTTTCACTGGTAAAGGTGAACCAGGTTTCATCTTCATGGATACACCATACTTTGTGACTAAAATAGTAAATATGAACATGGAATATGTATAACTAGTCCATACCCTAAATGAAATTGTTTATCATCAACGTCACAACTAGGATATCCCAGACGAAGCACTTTCCTATAAGAGTAAGATCAAACTACTAGCACCATAATGTAATAATTGAATCCCCTATCGTAAGAGTCTCTAATCATAAGAATTGAACAATGGCTCCACATGATTTTTTGAGGCCCGAATGAGGTTAGTTAAAATGAATGATTGACTAACAAATGTGTCTATAAGAATAGTAGCTATAGTAGAGAAGAAATAGATCATACCTTTAATCATATGTGGACCACCATGGACATATTCCACTAATTCCTGATGTTGAGCTAGCCCTTATCCACTGGATCCTGAATCGCATGGCGTACCACCTATGGGTGGTGGTGGTAGCACATTGAACCTTCACTGACAACCTGCTGCTCAATCCTGATCATCTTCTGTTTCCTCCACACTACATACCTCCTTACTAAAACACATTCCTCTTCGTCAACATTCCCTCGACCTTCTGAAGATCCATTCCATGGAATGATGGGCAATCACGAGCCATGTGTCACTGCCCACCGCATGAGAAACATAGCATGGACCACTGTTGACTCCCTCTACACTAGGATTCCCAAACATCCGACCCTGAGTCCTTGGGTCTTCCCATGAATGTATTAAACTTCATGGGTCCCCACACATTTTTCTTACATCCCCTTACTAAGGACTCTTCCACCGGGTGTCTATAGGTGGCTCAAGCTATCTTTGCATGCTCTTCCATGAAACTCCCCACAAGTAGAACTCACTCTAGGACCCTAGCCTATGTAGGGATGTTGAGAGACACCATAGACACTCTAATGTCCCAATGCAGTCCATTACCAATGCATCAATCCCTAAATAACGGGTCTCTCACCATGTCTATAGTCAATATAGAATGTTAGGTGAATCTCGCAGAGTAATCTACTATATTCATGATTCCCTGATGTAGGTGGAGTAGCTCATGTATGCGTAGAGAGCACAACATCACTGAGAAGAACTCATCCCTGAAGAGGTACACATATTCCATATTGGTGAGGGTCACCTCATAATGTGTCTAAATCATCATGCTTCCCTATCTCTTTATCATGCCCTAAAAAGACTCACGACTATGATCAACATCTGGTCGAGATGCATCTGCACTAGTATGAAGACTCATGTAACCTCCTCGAGCCAATCTTCTGCCACATGGGGGTCAGTCTCACACCTAAACCTATGAATTCACATCCTTTATAACATGTGAAAGGAATAGTGCATGGGTGAATACTCTACCAGAAGCGCTGATAGTAACAGTAGATCAACGGGTGGGGGTAACACTGATGCACCACACGATAGGGCCATCTCTAGAACTGGTCACTGAACTGACCCCTCATCACCTGGAAGGATGACCTTGCTGTCACGCATCATAATTCTGGATGCCTATCTATATGGAGGAATCTTTAAATTGATCATGATAAACCACAATAATGATATTATACCTAGTGATATGTCTCTTATTCAAAAATAACACGTTGAATCACTGGATTCCTATATGATTCATGAAAAAATTGGTTTCATGTATGGAGTCTAAATGAATAATTTAGGGTCATAGGGTATGGATATGTCAGCCTCAAAAAAAACTTTACTCCCAAAACAAAAAATCCAAAATAGAAACATTCAACACTGTTTCCCTAAAACAAAACCACAGACACTATGTCTTTAAGAATGTACCGACCTCCTATGATACATCTTTTTCACGACCCATCTCCAGGGGAAAGTGTCTATACTACCCCAATCCCACCTCCCAATGGTCAGTGGTTGGATACTATCATTGAAGGCCATATCCCATGACTATGAGGCATTATCATGAGAACATATATACACACACAACCATGTGCCAAAATTTTAAAATGGGAAAATATTTATGCCTCTAAAACAACCATTGATTAAAGGTACAATTTTTTAGTAAAATTATCAAGAATCCAAACCCAACCAAAGAAAATCTAAAAATAATAAAATAAATAAGATCCTTGAATGTTCTGTGGTAGAATAACCCCATCTATAGGATATGAATGGTGTGGCTACCAGAAGATGTAGAAGGGTGTCCCGCCTATCGTATCTCAATAGGAACTGCCTTGTCCTTGGCCACCAAGGACTTTGTTGAAGCACATGTCATTTGAACCAGACACAACATGAGAAGGTGGATCCCATGTTAATCTATAAGGAAACCAAGACACATGGAAAATACAACAAATGAGAGTATCCACAAGGCACTGACAGGTCACACATGTATAATCTAATGAATTGAAAGAAACACTATCATTTCTAACACTTAACACCGTGGAATGTAGAGATACTCATACCTAATGTGTACCATGGGTTTTTTTGGGTTTCCTTGATCTGCTCCCCACCATGGATCTGATGGGTCACACATAGCCACTCCCTATATAGGCCATCATAATTGGTCCGCTCAGGGGCGCTTATTGCTTGTCCAAAAATGGTTGTTTATAGCTGGTTCATATAGAGACTCATGTATATGGTGCACACAGAGACACTTGTACCTTTGGCACATAATGACCTTTATCATCAAGTCCATAAAGGTAACTTTGACCAACTCGTCAGTGGTGTTTGGTTCTCATCCTGCCACAAGATTCATGCATGTAATGTGATTAATTCCAGGAGAAAACATTCTTGAAGCCACTTGTTGAATTTCAACATCTTTGAAATCCTCCATAAATAATGAAAAAATAACATTTCATTTTGAGTTTTCAAATTCCACAAATGGGTTATCAATCGGGTGTATATTATTATTGTTATGGAAATTTCTCTTAATGATGGTCGGTGGGTTCCTGTTCTAGTTGGACTCGGTCAGATTTGACCCAACCCAGTCGACATCCTTCACACCTACTGTGCAGGTTGGATCTCCGCTAGGCTAGATTATAGGAGGCATATAGCTTGTGTTTTCAAGTATTTGGCTAAGGCTATCCAACCCTTGTCCCGCACGTGGTCCCTGTTGGACCGCGTGAAAGCACATGATATGACCTGCCCCTCCAACACTATTGGGTGGTCGCGTCAGTCTCCTCTAGACCATGATCTGTGTACTAGTGGCCCCTGCCACACCATGATGTTCCCATCAAGATACATAATCCACCATGACATGCTTTCCGGGTGTGTCATCACCGTCTGCGGCCACCTTGGCAGGCGGTATGTTCTGTGGACCACCGAGTATTATCCAGTGGTCCTTTTCTCAACCCATCTGCACCCCCAGACCTCTTATGTCACCAACTTCTATGCTATGGAATTAAGGTTTCCTTTTAGCTAATTTGATGATGTGATCACAAAGATCAAAATAAACCCAATGATAGAGGCATCATTTCCTCTTTTGTGTTGGATCGATTCCTCCACATTAGTGTTTTTCAATCATTGGAAGTGGAGATTAGAGTTCCTTCAAAAATTAGCCTGATGCAATCTCCCAGATAAAACAACCCCCCACAAGAACAAATAACCCATGGATAATCATTTTCAATGTCTTACCCATGTTAATTGTTTATAAATAATCAAAGAGAAAACATGTATCAATCACAAGACACCCTACCTAGTCGGAGTTCAATCACTGGAAGAATCCATCAATGAAGGTGATCTATCTATGTAGGTCCACAATACATCATCAAGGGAAGGATCTCTTGAATCCGAGGTGTGGTTCTGAATTCATTATTGATAATTGTTTTTCATCATTCAACATAGGTCATTTAGATATTTAGAGTGTTTATCCCAACAGGTCAAAGATGCACCCCAGGCTAAAAACTTAAATGTGGAAACACTTTTCCATTACCATTGTGTTAGAGTGCCATTAAACTATTTCATTTATGAAACAATTTATCTGTTTTTTTTGAGTTACAATGTTGTTTCACTAAATCAATTTTTAATGTTCCAAAGAAAAATAAAATAACCAATTTTAATTTATTTTAATTTTTCTTAAATGAATCCAAAAAACTATCATTACACTTGACCCGTGATAGCTGAGGATAAGCGTTGCATAAGGGAAACACACCCTCACAAGATCAATGGTAATCTTGGATTTCCAATCTGAGTTACCATTAATGAGATAAAATAATTTTTTTAAAAAATAATCATTACTTAATTTTTTTATTTACGGCAAAAATCTGACATTTATTTTTGTCCCAAATTGGAAAACCATAGCCCCTTTCAAGGTAATTCACAAAGCCATGAATTCAACAGTGCCCTCAGATCTGTTATTCGAGAAACGATTAAAATGTTATAAAAAATCACTCACATTATTAATTAATGAAACTCAAATTTTGTTCTTTAATATGTTCTGGAAATTTTAGGCCTCAGAATAAGGTGTTTTCTCGAGGCCTGTTCTAGAAATAAATCCATTGAATTTTTAAAAAAATTACATGGAATTAAATGGGATTGGAAATATAATAGTTGGTATTCTGTTATCCTGAATAGATAAAATGTTGTAATTTGTGTATTCATTTTAAATACGGGAGTAATTTATATATCTTGACCAACAAAAGCAATAAACACTTCGTTCCATTGTGATATCATTCCATGTGATCATGCCAACCTAATAGTAGTAGAAAATGTTTCAAGGATGGCTTGGTTCAGGTCACTACAGTTGGTATAAGAGAATGTTTACTGACATCATTAAGAACTATATTTTGGAAAACATATATTAGAGATCATAGTACTAGGATATAATTTTAGGATAAGTATAAATGAACATCATGAATATTGAATTAAATAGGGATTATTTAGTTTTCATAGGAATAAATCCATGTCGAGATAATATGGGCTAATGTGGTTCTAGAATAGATACATCGAGATGTAACAGCGCTTCCATGGTATTTTGGGCTAGACTTGGTGAAACATAGTACATGAAAATATGCTTTAGTGTGCACCTGGATTTACACTCCTAGGGGATATGCACTTGGTAGTTCACATTTTTAATGAAAACCATTATAAAGACAATCAATAGATGATGAAAATGAATGAACTCGAATAAGAAATATAACATGAAATGACCTATTATGAAATTAAATGGTCGAAGTATTTATGTATTTTGGTTGTATTGAAAACCATACTAAAATGGATACTAAGTGTCTGACCTAATTTCATGGATTTAAGTAATATTAATTTTAAAAATTATATTAATATAGTTTTAAAGTAAGAAAACATGTATTGTTGGTGAAATAAATAAAATCTGTCAAGGAAATATGACATGAACCCTTGAGTGTTGGATGAGATTTTTTTGACAAAAAACACTGACTTACACAATGACCTTGTTATTATGACATTGTTTTTAGTTGAAAAATTTGATGAATAAATTATAATAATGAAAAAATATTTTAATTTTTTATTATTATAGATGAAGGTATTTAATATATTGGATATGGATAAAAGTTTGAGACAAATATAAAAACCTTTCACTATATTATGGGCCATTTTATCCATTAAAAGTGTAATTTAGTTCTTACTGCATCATTGTTAATTTTTCGATACCAATATCTTGAATTTAGGGATGAATTTTAACATGATCTAAGGACTACCATAAGATGTTATTTTTCATATTTAATTAAATTCTATAATTTACATAAATTTCCATATATTCACAGGTAGTAAATTAATTTCTCAACATGAGGAAAATGACTTAAAAAATGATTCCACAAAACCTTATTTTTTTGAGCTGATTTCGTGTTAAATAATCACAGATTAATACCACTGAGAGGCTAAAAAGTAGTCGATAATTCAATTTTGCTTGATTAATGTGCCCAATAACTCCATATAAATCTCTCTATTTTTCTACATTTTTCTTATCCCCCTATGTCACTATTGATATAATACTAAGCGACCTAGTTATATGTTATTCCATTTGACATTTGTAATTCCCATTATCTATATTATATTAGATTTATTACAAACCCTTATCACTATTTGGGATTTAAATCATATGGAATATCAGAATATAAATCCACATGATAGCATTTAAATTTGAAGGAATCTATTTAATTGTGGTGATGCGAATGTAACGCATTGAAAATCTAATGTTGGAACCTTAAATTCGATAGTATGTGTGACACACAACACAGTTCACATAGGTTAATATAATATCATGAGAATTTTTGATCTATTTAATATTCAAAATATTTTAGATCTTTAAATAGACTCAATATTTAGTTAGAATATGTCATATTTAGCAAATTATTTCATTAATAACTTCAGCTACACACCACATTGAGTTTTATAAACAATATTATATTATTAAAATATTTTTATTGAATATAATAATAATTAACCGAGATGTTAAATTACATTTTATGAGTAGGATTAACAAAATTATTAAAATATATCATCTAAAAAATATGAAATTAATTAATTTGTTGCTAATTAATTAGAAATGAAAATAATAACCCACTGAATATAAAGGAAATGTTTTTATAAAACACACTTTTTATACTCAAAAATATTTTTTTCATAATTAATTAAATTTATTAAAATTATAAATTGGTATTAATATAATAAAAATATATATCCAATGTTATTTTTTAATAGAATTTATTTTATTGGCATAATATTATATTAATCCCAAAATTATTCATAGTAATATATATTTTAATTAAGTCAATTTTACAACCATTTAATTAAATATTAATAAAGAATATAATTTTATCACTTTTTTAAATATAATATTTCAAGATTTACATAATATTGGAATGAAGTACATAATAATTAGGTTAGGTTATAATTTAGTTATTTTTCATTGATGATTCATTTTTTATTCAATAATGAAAAATAATGAATTTTAATTCCAAATAGTGTTTAAATATCATTTAGTTAAATGTAAAAATAAAATCATAAATTAATATTAAAGTTAAATTAAATAAAATATTCATTATTTAGAACAATTTATCTTCCCAAAATAATTTTCCTTTCGAAATTGGATATTAAAACATAGAAGTATTTTTTATGCTTTTATTTACAAATCTAGTATTGACATCTGGTTTGGGAGATTATTTTTAAATTAATTTGGGCAACATATTTTATTAGAATTTGGAAAATTTATTCAATAATTGGAATCGGAATAACTTATAATGTATAATTAGGTTAACTTATTTTTCTAAAACAATTACCCATCAATTTAAATAAAATTAATTTCAATGAGTATGATACTAATTTTGAAAAATAATGAATTAACCCATAAAAATATGGCCTAGATAACCTAGAAACTTGTTTAAAACCCATTTTATATAAATATCTAGACCTTATCCAGACTTTGATAAAATTTGTACTATTTATGGATCCACATTTAATCAATGAATGGTGGCTATAATTCACCATCTATATATTTTCAAGAGTGAAAGTCCTCACCCATTATAAAAAGGAATCCTATCCTATCACTACCTCACAAATCACATTCAGCATGTTCTCAACCAGGATCTAACCAAATAGATCCTAATAATAAATCCCCTCATTCTAAAATCATCAAATTTGGATGAATTCCATCTCAGGATTCCCCTTGCTAATAATGACAACAGGTTACCCAAACATGAGGTAAAATTTTTCCTCAAGCTATTTACTTCTATTTCTATTACCCACTTATCAACTATTCGTATTCATTGATTATATAATAACACCACTCTAAAAAATATAATAATATTGTTTTATATTATGATTTCTACTGACACATAAACACACTTTTATATACCAGGTAATGAATATATGGTTTTGGTCTATGATGAACTATCACCTAATGAAATAAAGTCATTTTTATCATTTACAACCATTAATGGTTAATAATTATGAATGAAACTGTTTATATATATATATATTATATGATATTTATTTTGAATTTATATTTTTTTATTAATTTTATAACGCATACCCTTAACCTGTCACATTTTTGTAAATATGAAATCACTATTTTTTGAATTTTGGACTATAGACCCATCCAAGGGGTGCAATTCATTCACTCTATACATGGAATATATTAAGGATGATTATAATAAAAATATTTCAAATATATTACATTAATATTAAAAAGGATTTATAATATACATGTGTATAACTTACTTATTATTATTTTGATATGAAACAAAATGTATGTAGCGTTCATGTGTTAATATGACCTACTGTGTCTGTGAACGATGAATTGTATTTATTAATAAAAAATATTATGCATTACATTATTTATATATATAATTAATATTTATTATAATTAAACAATGGTATTCATTCTTTATATTATGAATTTATGAAAAAACTATCAGGACCACATATGATAGTTCAAAATGTACACAATAAACAAGGAATCTAAGACACAGAATAATGAAAATATTAAAATATTATTATCAAATGGGTAATAATATATTGTGTGATTTTAATATATGATATTATAATTATTATTATGTTTATTTAATATGTTATTAACAGGTTTAAATATGTAATATATAAGGTTAAAGTATGTTCATCCAAAAAATAAACATAATGTAATGGATTTTCATTTAAATTTTTACATCTATGATTTGATGTCATGTTTTATGATTACATTTTTGGTGTATATATATCCCATTATAATATTTTATATAATTAATTATTTTATCTTCATATTATTATTTTTTTAATTTTAATTTTTTTCATTGATGATTTTAGTTACATATTACCAAGTGATAAATAATTTCAAAACACAATTTCCTTTCATTAGATTATTCTAATTATTAGTTATCTTTAATATTCTATGATTATGTAAAAAACTAATTTTAAAGTATATTAATGTATTTAAAACTCATTATGTGGATTTATAGTTTATAAACATAATCATCTCATTGATTGATTCTCATATCAACATTGGGGTTTTTCAATGGTTTAATTACAATAAAATTTTGTTCAGAATTGATTACAATTTAATTTAAAACAAATGAAATTATTTGATTATATTCTAAAAACTCCAAAAATATTTTCCTCCCATCATTATTAATGACCATTTTTAGGTAATAGTACTAGAATTACACTCATCGGTATTTAAATTATTTTAGAAATTTAGTTTAAGGACACCCATCTTCATTTCCCAATTTAGTCCGAGAACTAATTTCTCTACAAAAACTATCATTCTGTTGATTTTTTTGGAAAAATGTTCTTAACCTTTTTTAAATTATTTATTAAATATATGTTTAACGTTTTTTCTTTTCCCATATTTTAAAATGAATCTTTTAGTCTCTTCATGGTCAAATCATCTTTCTACCCTTTTACCATGAAAAAGTAATTTTCTTTTCACCATGTATGTAATGTATGAATTTAACCACCATCAATTATTTAAATCTCACTTTGAATGATTAAATTCTTATTTTTTAATGATTTTTTTAAAAAGTGATATTAAATGAAAAATATTTTTAAAATGGTTTTTATAATAAAAAGTTTTTTTCCTCCAGAATTTTTTTAAGATATAATTAATATAATTTCTTATATTAAATGAAAAAAAATTCATTATATATACTATACATATAATAAGTTTTATTAATAAAATCCTTATTGTTTATCAAGATTTCTCATGATTGATTTGGCCAATGATAGTACTCACATTTAATTAAATGATTCATTTTTTTCAAATTGAAATTATTTATTTACCCTAATCAATGAAAATTGAATTTTAAAAAAATATCCATATCATTTATCATGGATATGATTACTAACTCAATAATATTCCAGTTATATATATAATGATCATAGTGAAAGTTATTTGATATGTGCATAAATATAGATAAATTTGTATCTTCTTCCCCAGAAACACGTTTGATAAGGGACATTATTATATCGGTTATTTGATATGTGAGGAATTATTTTCATAGGCATGACATGGGTTGACACAATTATAGGGAGCACCTCCACGCATCGATAGTCTCATGAGGCTAATTAGTTGCACAAATTTGATTTGCTTCAAACTGATATGATAAATAGTCTGGGGAATGGTCTTAATGGTAATGGGTTCATGTACCTAGGAATCTTGGAATCCAATAATTAAATAATTATCTAATTTAGTTTCAATTATTATTATTGCATGAGATTTTTTTTCGATATATCTATGCATACATTTCATTTTTATTTCATTGAAAAAATGGATGAGTTTTTACATTCATTCATTTCCATATTAAATTTTCATTAAAAAGTCATTTGAACGGAATGTTTTTAGTTTTTACCCTTATATATTGTTTTTACATGCCCTTATCCTTTTTTAATTACATGGTTTGTGTGAAAATTTATTTAATAATAAATAATTATTATTCAAATTTATTAATTATTAATTCCTCTGTATGTTATCCTTAATGAGCATTTGAGCTCATCCCTATTTTCATTATATTCCTGAAAAATCAATGATTAATGATAATAAATATATTCAAGGGTATTATATGGGGAACAAATTTATCTTTTAATGAATAAAATTATGTATTAATTTGTGAATTAATTTTTAATACAAGACTCATGTATATATATATATATGGTTAACCAACACTTAAAAACTCTTCATTATTTCAGGATTTGATTCCTTGTGAATAGGCCAATGTAATGGAATAAGACACTACATATAAGAATGTTGTATTTATATTTATACATATTACATTAGTGGTAAATACTCCCAGTAACACTACATCAAAATCATATTAAAATCTGGGTACGAAAAAAATTCCACTATTACCTTATTAGTAATATACTGTGTATTTTATCCTCATTGTAGTTCACATAGAATATCTTGTACATTAGTGAGATATTGTGGTCTTTGTATTATTTTCTCGGAATGGGATATCGAGATCCGAAATATTTATTTCTACCCCAAGACCATTGGTTAATTAATGGGATTCGAGACACAGTTAATATGGTCTGTAGTGTATCACTCATATATATTTTTATAGTAGCCCCATGTGGATAGTTCCAACTAGATTAATTCACCATCATAGAGAAAACTAAAACCATTGAAGGAATTATTGATATTTTTATTACTCCATTAAAATGTGAAAGTGTATACATTGTAACTACAAACAGGTAGCAACATCAAGGTAGTAGGAATGGTGAAATCATGATGAAGAACTAGGCAACGTTAATTATAGTTTATTATGGTCATTAAATATATATAACTAATTGTCCTTATTAGACGTCAAGACATGTAATTCAAGGATTGAATCTCTTATCCTCCTAGTATTAGAAGGTTTTACGCCCAATCCAATTAATATGAGGAGTATCCAGAAATAGAAATAAAAATATATGGCCTTCATGAAAAAACATACATTGATTATATTAAAAATAATATCCATAATAAAATAAATATAAAAAATTCATCTTGGGGAAACATGAAAATCTGTCTTGTGAACTAGACATCCATACGAGGGATCAAATTCCACATGATAGAATTTAGTTTTATAATCCATTATATTGGGGTTCTAGTAGACCATTTTTATAACTAGATACCTCTGATACAACCATTTTTCCTTGAATTCCTTCAAGATATATATAATAATTAATTCTCAAAAATTATCAATTTATACATCCATGATATAAAGAAACATTTATACTTAATCAATCTAAATGAAAAACATAACCTAGATTTTAATTTTTTAATTCCTTATTTAAATAAGAATTAATATCATAATTAATTTATTTTACTGTGAAGCCACTAAAATTCCCCACCAAAATGATTTTCATTCTAGATTATTCAAAAAATATACCTATATAATTACTTTACTAATCAAAATCATAATCAAAATAATCACATAAAAATACTCCCCAAAGTTCATTCCACATTGTTGATATAAAAAGCTTACAATAAAAAAAGATAAAAAATGTCTTATTTTTATAAAACTAATAAGAGACACTAATAACATTTAACACCAAAATTTATGAATTGCCTGGTGTTTTCTATTATATAATAGGTAATGTTAATTTTATTAAAAAAATAAATATAGTGTATCCAAAACACATCACTATAATTTAATTAAAAGATCATGAATTACTTAATAAAATTCAATTTAAAAACCTATGTTTCATAAAACTATTATAACATCTAATGTAAATATAAAATCACTTCTAATTTATATTTTAAATAAAATATCATTTCCCATTGAAAAATTTTTCTAAATCACCACTTATATTAATGAATTCATATAAAATGAATATCATTATTCGTAAAAAAACAATATGTTTTAACCACATGATAAACATAATAATTAAATAACACTCATAAAAGGATAATTCTAATCAAATAAATAATTATTAATGGAGATTAAATAATAATTAAAGTAAGAATAACGAATTAGGCCACCTCAAATACACTATATATGAAAATTCTTATTAATTTATTAGTTGTTAAAAGTTAATTAATGATATGAAAATATAATATTTGATAAACCTTTTAATATTAATAATAAGACATTTTCATATGTTATTAATTGAAATTTCTTTTTTTATTGTGGAATAAATATTATATGTTATTTTTAATTAATTCATCAGTTAGAAATGAAGTTTATTTATTCTATGTGATTTTTATTCCAATATATATATGATCTTATTTAAGATGGCATTTAAAAATTTTAATGATTGAAATTAATAAAATGAACATAATTTTAGGATTCATTATTTCCAAATTATCAAATGTGTGTATTATTATATTTTCTAAAAATAATGATACTTCATTTAATAGTTTAAAGTAAAATTTCTATAAAAAAATTATATCAAATTAAATATAATGTTTAATTTTTTTTTGAAAATTAATATATTTTTATTTTTTTGAAATATAATAAAAAATAATTCAATTGTAATAAGTATTATATTTAATTTTGGTATAGAAATTTCTTTATAAAAAATGATATATTCATAAAAATAGTTTAATGTTCCTTTTATACATATAAACAGAAATTAATTTTCTAAACATTAAAAAATATAATCCTTAAATATGTATTTCTTTATATGGAATCCATATGTTTAAATTTTTTATTTTCTTCAATGTAATTTTTATTCAAAATGAGTACTTACCATTGTAATATAATCTACACCTATGAAGGTTAAAATAATAAATGGTTAGTTAACTAATAATTAATGAATCAAATATCTCTATTACATAAATAAATATAACTGGTCTGGTGAGTTTTATAATATGATTACATTTTCTTATAAATTTTAAAAAAATTCATACACCTTATTTTTGGAATATATTTATATAAAATTAAGGTTTTATTTATTTTGAAGAATTTTACTCCCCTATCTTATAAAATTTATTATATCTCCACACTTCAACCCAACATTCAAGCCACATACCTTCTCTAATCCTAAAGCAAACCATTCCCAAATATTATCTTCACATCCAATATTTCACATTAATATAAAAATAAAAATCACTACAGTATTAAAATAATATATAAAGGGAGACATCTGTAGGGGATTCAGATGGACTAATTAACTAATTTTAAATATATACATATTACTACATCATTTAAATATATCTATATTCACTACAACTGATGATATTTTTATCATACAAATAAAAACATATAAATATGTTCATGGAAGACTCATTTATATTTTATTTCTATCCTATGTTAAATGAAATCATATCCCACATATATGTTTATACCACCACCTTTATGATATGATTTTTATAAGTTTCAATCATCAACATCCTTGGTTGATAATAATAATGAAGTTTATGAATTCACATTATTTTTATGAAATGATTTTATTATTTTAATGATTATATATTTCATAATGTATTACCCTTTCCATCTATTGTAAATTTATAATTTCAAACATGCATACATTGAAAACATCACATCCATGAAGTTATGCAATTGTTTCTTAACTACCTCACATGGTTGATCAAAACGATGCAAATAAGGAATAAATATGAAATTTAAAACATAATTATTATTGTATAGATTTAATTTAGTAAATAACTTATTTTTTCCATCTATTAGGATAATATAAATTCCACTGATTTATATCTGTAGAATACAACTTCCATGATATGACATGTTTCATTTTTCAAAAACACCTTTTATTAAAAGTTCTAAAAATGTTTAACTATATAAAAATAATAATTTTGTCATGATTCATATATTATATTTTGTGGAATCATGCAATATTTTAACTTATTCATCCTTAAAATATCTTTGTGGACATATAAGTCGAATTTCCTCAAAAAACCTATAGTGTAGTTAATAAATATTGTTTGTCAATGGAACACATTTAAAATTATGTAAATGGAATAATTATAATTGAATGATCATGAAAATTTTTCCTTTTACATTAAAAAACAAATATAATTTTGTTAAATATAATTTCATTCTTATTAATGTTACATGTTGGGACTATGGGTAATAGACTTACATTAAGATCAATCATTTACAATGTCATCCAACCAAATCATTTTCTTCAACATAGAGTATATTTTATAATTTTTAGGAATTTTATTATTTATGATTCAATGGTTAATAAATGTAATTCAATATTATATTTTTATTTTTTATATAATATAAAATGTAGTAATTTTTATGATTTTTATATGGGTTATTTTTGAATTTTTCAGAAGTGGAAAATGAATATATATTTTTAACATCTATTGATTGGATAGCCTTTTCATTTTTTGTTCTTTTTATTCATTATTATGTTTCCCTAGCAATATTATATATATTTTTACCCTGAGAATATTTATTCCAATATTTAGGGAATTTTTATTCTAATAATATATCTTAGGATAGTTGACCTTTTTGATATCATTATGTGATAAATTAATGTGATATTGGATTTGGTATTTGATAAACATTCTATTTTATTTTTTAGTTAAATAAACGTATTAATATTGTTTTATTTATTCTATGGTTCTTGAAAATTATATATTTATTTTTGGTGTGCATGATATAATTCTGATAATGTTAGATTCTGACATATCTCTCTAATACATTATGTAATATTACAATAATTACTAGTTATATATTACTCTTAATATACATAGGTATTTTCTATTGAGTTGATTATACTTTACAGTTATTGTAATTTTAAATGTAATAGTAATTTCCCAATGAATTGTTTTTCATAAAATGGGATTTAAATGAAAATATTATCATTTCAAAATGTAATAAAAAGAGCATTATTTATTTAAGGAAAATTATATGTTTTTTAAAAAGTTCAAAGTATTGTTTTTCAAAGAAATATATTAATTAGTATTAATGTATCTGATGAAACAAATATTTTTTTTTGATTTTACCATTATGATTTTGAAATATATATTTTCATAGTGAAGATATTTATTTATATCATTTTCATGGAAACGTAAAAAGATACATGATCTCAATTGATTATTATGAGAAAATGTAATATTATTATATATTTATATAGTTTTATAAATGGACTAATGGGTTTCATTTAATGATTAACCTAATAGATATTTTTTTATCATATCAAATTGAAAATTTTTATATTTGTGAAGAAGGATTTGTTAGAAAAATAATAAACATAGACATTTATTTATATTAGTTTTCGTGAAAATTAGAGGCATGTCCTTGTAAAGAATTTTTTTTGAAAATGGACAGTATATGGAATTTTACAAATTTTTAGGTATTTTAAATACCAAATTCATTAAAACTAAGAATTTAAAATATATGTTAAATGTAAAAAATGTGAAACACTTGAAATAATTGGTTTTATTATCAGTTAATTATTGTGTGGGTTTTGAAAGTTTAAATTAATGTAATTGATTAGATAACATTAGATATTATTATGATGTAAAATGATTATATTTAGATATATTAATAATTTTCCTAAATTCACGATACTTATTTGGAGGATTTCACATTTAGTCATAAAATATGTGATTACTCATAACTGTATTAACTTGAGAAAATTATCAAGCAAAGGTAGGATGTATTTAAAATTATAATAGCCTTCAGATCCATATCCTTTAATGGTTAGGAGTATAACAAATCTGTTTTTAGCTATATAAACCTTATTCTTTGAGCCTATTAATGGAGGTAACAATTCAAGGATGTGACTATATTCTCTACAGAATACTATTTTAATAGTATACATTCTCAAAAAATTTCACCCTCAAAATTTTGGTGGATCCTCAATTATAGATGAAAAATAATGGTTTATTTAGAGAAGATATTAGAAGTATGGGGTTGGTCATAACATCAAAATTTAACCATATCTATTATTAACATTGAAGGTGAAAATGAATGATAATATTATTCGATTACGAACCCAAAGGTGAAAATAAATTAATACCATATGATAGATATTCATTTAATATCTATTAATTTGAATATATAGTAAAAATCAATGTTTTCATATAATACAAATTAAATTCATAATGATGGAGACAAATATGATCGAATCAAATTCTATATTTGAATCTAATTTTTGTGGACTATCTAGGTGTCGAAAAATATCATTCTAGATAATAATAGAAAAATAGGTCCCTTTAAATTTTTTATGAATACTTGATATTGAAAGCCTCTTATTACTTGTGATAATTGATGATGTGAGGAAATTGTGTAGTTTAATGAGATATTTTAGATGTGATTTTTATACATTTATAGTAATAATCATAATAGTTGATCATGGTGGTATACAATCGATAATAATTCATCAAACAATCCAAATTTCAATTAAATTAAATTATCTTATTTTCATAAGTATTAAACATTATGTTATCTTAAATTTCTAAAAAAAATTTAGAATTTATCCCAATAAAGAATTTTTTGACACATGGTTTGTTTTGGTATTAAAGGAGAAATTATAAATGTGAAATATCTATTTTCTACTACTATGACAAACATATGATCCTTAAATAATGTTGTGAAATGCTAATTAAATGATTATTACTATTATCCTAATGTCTTCTTTGATTTGGGATCCACAAATTGTTTTAAATCTTGTAAATATTCATGTATAATAGAATTACCAATTCAATAAATAATGTTATAACTATTTGAAAAAACTAATTTGAGTATTATGTAAGAAACACGAATTTATAAAAATATTCACATTAAGATATATCCAATGGATTTTCCTACAATTATTATTATGTTCCAATTATTCAAACATTAATTGTTTATTATTTGAGTTTATTTTGTGTTAATCAGTTAATTACATATTAATAGTCAAAAGTATTTTTATTTAAAATGATTTTATTTTTTATATAAGAATGAATTTATACATTTCAGAAAAAAAATAAGGATTATGAAATATTTATAAGAAGTGGAAGCTAAAATTATCATTCACGTTTTGATTATAATAAATGAATTGTTCTTCTTGGAGATGTTCTATTAGTAAATGAATATCATTAGAATTTTGAAATGATTTTTCTGGTTTTATTCCTTATCAAGAGTTTGATTTTATTGTGTAATTATTTCCTTATTCTAATAATTTTCTAAAATCTCCCAATCAAATGTAATATGTTCAGTAATTAGAATCATAAGGTAATTAATAAATTTCATTATAAGATTTTCATCCACACTAACACTTCACCTTATGGTTACCCTATTTTATTTATTAAAATGATGGATGGATCTATGAGTATTTTTCAAAGATTATAGGGAATATAAATAATCATTTTTATGAAAAATATTCTTTATCTATATATTTAATAATATATTAAATAGCTATAAGTGTGTAGTATTTTCAATGGTGGATCTCTGGTTTTGTTATGATCAGTTCAATTTTATTAAAGAGGACATTCAAAAGATAGTTTTTTCAACTATGTATGGCCATGATCACCTTGTGTTTATTTATTTTAGGTTACAAATTCACCTTATGTATATAATGATATAATGAATATATTGTCCCAAGAGTATTTAGATAATTTATTGGTTTTTTTTACCATTGGTTAAAAATTATACTCTTAAAATCAATATATATAATGATTAATATATAAAGATTGTTGAATATATATAAAAATAAATTAATCTATATAGATATATCAGTATAAGTGAATTTTGGTTATCAAATATTTCAGTAAATGGGAATATTGTTAAAAGGTAATATATAAAATTATATCCCTCTAAAATTATGAAGGTGGGACAGTGGCCACGACCACTAAATTTCAGTAATATTTAAGGATTTTTAAATTATAGGGTTAATAATGGTAGTTTTTTTAAATAGTTTTCATTTATCTATCCCACTATATAAACTAAGTATATATGGTGTTAAATTTCTATTGAATAAGGAATGGGACGACTGAATTTTGGAATTTAGAAAAATATTGGGTTTTTTTCCTATGTTATCGTTAACATCTATAAATGGGTAGTGATTTATTTAATGATAGACTTCTTAGAATGTCCTTAAATGAGTCTTGATGTAGTTTAAATGTGTTATTTGATAGGAAATAACATCAATTGAAAACATATGAAGAAAATTATCATACAAATGATTATTGGCTTTATGTAGTCATTTTTCTCATAAAAAATATAGAGGTGTCATATCATTGAGGATAAATGTTTAATATATAATGATTATAAAAGTATAATTTATATATAAACATATTAGTAGTTATAGATTAGGTATAAAAGATAGATTTACAAGATTAATTATTTTTGTTTCACAATTCATTGATAGCCATGTAATGAAAAAGTTGTATTTATTACCATGAGATAAAAATATAATTTATCATTACATATGAAGCATATGGAAAAAGATCATTTTTTAATATTTAACAAATATTTCCTTGGATGTTTTTAATATAGAAACATCTTTCTCATTAGATTAGTTATTAGTATAATCTTCTATGTTGGATAGAAATTAGAAATCCAAAATTAAAATAATGGTTTATAAGAGAGTGTAGAGTTTTTCAGAAAGGTCATGTTTCTTGAGTTTCATTTTTATGAAGAAAATTTTATTATATGTTGAATAAGATTATATTTAATTCATGATTCTGAGAAAAAAAAAAGATTTTATCATTAAATCTCATAGATCATTATTTTCTACTTAGATTTTGATTACAAAAAGGTAATGAGGCCGTCAAGAATATTTTTTTTAGGAATGGTATAAAGTGGGATATAAAAAATTTTACCAGGAAATGATTTAATTTTAATGAGTTTAAAACAATAATCCTTCTACCAAATTGCATTTTTCATCCCTTTTAATGCCTATAATTTAATATGGGAAAAATTTAATTCATATGATGGTGCAATATCATTTGGAATCACTAGGTAATATTTATTTTTAGGTTATTATGGAATGATTGACTAAATATATATACTTTTTCTACCTCATTGAGATAATATGTACTTATGTCATATTTCAATAAATTATCATAAAGTGATACTAATGTTACATGGAGTCCAAAACTATATTTTATTTGATCATGAACCATGTTTTATATGAAAAAATTTAGAAATAAATCAAAATATGGATGGTATAGAATTAAATAATTTAATAGTGTTTTATACTCAACATGATTTATAGATGGAGCCTACAATTTAATCATTATAAGATATAAATAAGTCTTTATAAATAAATTATTTGAGTTTTTGGGATCAAAATCATTACTTTATTTAATTTTCTAAAAAAATTTGTTTTTACTAAAGTATATATATTAACACTTTTGACCTATTATATAGATAGTGACATTGAACACATTAATGTTATGATGAATCCATTTAAAGGATTTATATATAACCTAGAATTAAAGAATAAATTGTTATGATGGAAATGATCACTCATCATCCAATGAAAATATCTCAAATCAGTTAGAAGATTTGTATAGATAACATAATTAATGATCCTCAACTATGTCATTTTTTTATAAAACCTTGGAAATGTGTAATCTGTTTCATTAAATGGGGAAGATTATCCCATGAATCATTTTTATATGTAATTCTAGTAATGCAAGGATTAATTTCATATAGTTTATAATTTCATGTAATCATATCTTAGGTACAAGATGTGTTTTTTTTGATAAAGAAAGTAACTTAAAGATTTCAGGTTTTATTTCCCATGGTAATATAATTGGAAGATAAAACTTCATATTAATAAATTCTAGTATAGATTATCTATTTCGTAAATAAGGCTTTTTTGAATAATTCCAGTCATCATGGAAAGTTATTATTGAAAACCCTTATGATTGACGAAGGAAGTGGGGAATTATAAAAAGGCATTGAGGAATCAAAACCTCACTTGTTTATCTAATAAGTAAAATATTCAGTTATAACATTATAAAAGGGAGGAATTATGTTTAAATCCTTACAATATTATAAAAAAATATGTTTTTTCTATTTATAATTTTCATAAATATATTTTTTATTATTCATAAACTATAAATAAATTATATGATATTTAAATTAAAATAAATTGTTTACACTTAATCTTGTTTTTCTAACAAAGTTATAGATTTTATTACAAGATAATTTATAAATATTATAGTTCAACATTTATAAAATAATATTTATTTTTGTATTTAATATATCCAAATTATCTAAGGTAGAATTTTTTATGTTTTCTCAAAACAATGATATTTAGTGAATAGGTGAAAACCAAAATTTTTAAAAAATATTCATTTTTTTCTTGTAATTAAATGTAAAATATGGTTTTGGAATGGTTTGAAATTCACATATGTCAAATTTCACTAAACATAAACCAAAATTTTACATTGTAATAATTATTATATAGTATAATGGAATAAATTAATTTTTATTCTTAAAAATGTCATTTATTAAATTGTTTATTACATACTTTTGTTCATAATAATTTAAATTAAATTATCCCATGTTTATAAATTTAATGTTCATGTTTTTTCATGATTATAATATATAAGATAAAATTTTGTGATATGGAAAATTTCTTTATTGACATAGAAAATAGTTATTATGTAAAATCTTTTTCACCATTAAAAATACTAAAATAGGTAACATTGGTTAAAATAAGATAAATGTCATAAAATATCCTTAAAACATAGATTAATATAGTATTATGAGTGTATTTTGACCACACCATATCATTTCTATTAAATATTACAAAATTTGATTCAATTTATTTTGGAAATTAATTTATATGCCAAAATTTTTAATTAATTACATGTGTGCCCCAATATAACATAAAAATGGGAACCTTTCACAATTAAGATCCACCTCTAATAGAAAATATATTAAAAAAATTCCTTCTTAACATTCCACCACCCATCATATTGTTCCTTATATTCCATGAATTCCAATACAATATATATTAAGCTGTAAGGAAATGATTTTTATCTAAGCGGAGATATAATTTCTAACTAAACAATATCATATGTATTGATTATTCTAATGAAATAAAATATGATTATAACCACTATAATTTCAAATCCTAAATATTTTTTTATTATATTATAATATTAATTTATTAATTTGATATTTTACATTTCACACAAAATTGAATATTTCTTTTTTATAGTGAAGAACTACATGTGGATTGGATTATACCCAACACCTAGTAAATATTGTGCTACATACAAAAATTAAATAATCATTTGGGACATGAATCAGTATTCTTGGTGTGTATTGTACATAATTCAGAGTCCCTTCATTAATCTCTATTATATTCATGGTTGAATTATACTGAACTACAACATAGTATTAGTATTTTTATTAAATTATAATTATAGATAAAACCTAGTAATTCGATTGGAATTTATTAAAATATTGAATAAATTTTTAAAATAGGATTAAAATTTATATGTAAAATTAATTTTTTTGTTATCAATATCTAAAATTTAATGTAAAAACTATTTGGAAATAAATAAAATACTTTTCTATGATGACCATTTTCCAATGTATGAACATAATTTTATATCGTTGAATTATTTAAACAAATTATATTAATTAATTCAATTAAATATTAATAGTAAACAATAAATAATTAATTTTTAGACTGATCAAATATAATTTATAAATATACTAATTTAATAAATAATATTTTACTAATTAAAAAAATAATATTTTCAAAAATGAAATTTTTCTACATTTTAAGGGTGAATCGATTTAAAATATTATTTTTGTATAATTAATTATTATTTTTAAAAAATAAACATTATTTTGGGAATAATAATAACAATATATAGTTTGGATGAATTTTTTAGTAATTTTATAACTAGTTTATTCTCATGATGAACATTAAAAAATCCAATTTTAATTCGATAATTATTTTTGGTCTCATTATTTAATATTGATAAATTATAATATATTTCAGTTTAAAATTTTATTAAATAATATATACCAAAATTAATAAAATCTTGGTCATTGGATCCAATTTCACATTGAAATTGAATATAAAATATGTCAAACATTTGTAATTTTCGCATAAAAACCTACGGTCATGGCATGACTTCAAGATTTATATTAATTTAATTTCTTCAACTTATTTGATTTTAATGAAACTAAATTGTTTCCATATTTTTAATCAGAATAAATTATAATATATAATATGGTCAAAGTATTTTTTGTCAAAAAGATCAGTGAAAGTGATAATGTTAATTGAAATGACCAAGAGAAAAATTTTCTTAACAAATGACTAAAACATAATCATAAGAAGAAAAATGACCTAAAAACTTTTACAAAATCACATTTATATTACTATTTAGACCATATACCCACTTGTATTGGTTTTGGACTATAACTGGAGCCATATTTTCAGGGAAAAACATAGGTGGAATTCCCTATTTAAATTTTACATGAATACCAATGCTCCTCCACCATAAAAATTCACTCAACCCTCTAACTTATTCATAAATTTAAATACATTTTTATCACCCTAAATCTGCTAAAATAAACAATAAATATATATCCATTTGAATTATAATATTTGTTGGGTCTAATTACCTTGGATGTATTATATTATTCTTATACAGAAATTTATTTTTATTTATAAATCCATTTTATGATGTTTATTTCATGGGTTTTATGAATCAAAAGTTTCTTAACTGGTAATGTTATTTTATCTCAACATACCTTTATTGAGACACATACCATGTTATGCACCAATATTATTCTAGGTGGTGTATACACTACCATGTGATATGTTATATAATAAATCCAATTATTTTATTGTTATTTCAATCTTGATATAATTTAAATTTCTTACATGTGTTGTATGAATTAAATTTAACACATGGTGTGAGTTTTTTAGACCAATATCACAATTTATCATGATAGTTCAGGATTATGATTTCATTGAAAAAACCTTATGATCCATTTTTCAATAAAATTCATTATTTTTATTATAAAATGGCTATTAATGAAACATGAATATTTATTACCAATTTCTTGCTTTTTTTCTAAACATAATAGGGAATATGTTTTTATTAATATCAAACATTACCCCCCTCTTCCATCAAAAATATGTGTTCCTTAAAAAGCATGTTTTCTAAAGTTGATTTAATTTTTTTTCATATTATCCTATAATCATTAAAATAAATTTTTACCCATGTTATTTCTTTAAAAAAATCTTAAAAAAGGGGATCATCTTTTAATTTCGGATTCAGACTCTTTTATACATTTTTTACAGTGTAATTGGAATGGTCTCCATGAATGGATTTATCCACCATCATGATCGTCCATCCTTTGAATATTTCATTGACAGTTTGAAAGGTTCATTTTTTTGAAAAATTCTCTCCTAGTATTATGAACATTCATATATCTAATGGCATTTTAAATGAAATTTTTTTTCAAAAAAATGCATCTGTGTATAAAAAGTGTGAATTTTTTTTCAAAGCTCCAATTATATGTTTTCAAAATATCATTTTCAAATAATAAAATATAAAGAATATCAAACCTTTATTTATAAGTTTGTAATGAATATTAAAAGAAAATGTTTTTCAAAATTTAATTCATGAATACATTTTAGGGAAATAAGTTTCAAAATTTTACTAGATTATGATTTCAACAAAAAAGTTTTTCAAATTAATTTCATGCTTCATTTATTTCTTATCAAGAAAAATAGTTATCATGATTTCATTAATATGATACCTATATTTTTTCAAAAGTTTTTATATGATTACATGTTTATTAAAACCATTTCCTTTCATGGGTTATGATATAATTTTCGTCGATTTTGATGAGAATGTATGCAAGATTTTATTATAAGCTATGTATGACCTATATATAAATCAAATTAAATGGCTAATGATTTATATCACATGACATAAATATGGGTAACAAGTTTATGGCCTTGACAAAAAATAGGAAATGGGTGCCTCCTGATTGAAAGTGGGAAACATTTGACTCCAATTATAGTATAAGAAATGGGGAACCTAATCCACTATGGGAATATGGGAAATCTTGATCATGTATAATTAAATGACTATGAATAGGTATAGTGTTATGTTCCCCCTAATATGTTTAGTCCCCATGAATTTCCCTGATTTGTTTTTACAAAAAATACATTAATTAAAGGGAACGATATTTTTTGTTAATGGGTTTTCGACAAATTTGATGTCTAATGACTACGATATGTTCACATCGTACATGTTCTAGACAATATTTTGATTAATATAATTCTAACATCCAATATTGTTTCCATTCCAAATTTTTCTGACCATTTATATGTTGGGTATGATCTCCAAATTCCTTGATCATGTTATTATACCCTTATGTTCATGTTATGATTACATATTTTATTTATTTACCCATATATAAAATTGGAGATCACCCCTCTCTCATGTTTCCTTTCATCGTGTTATTAAAAGATATTGTTTTTATAAGTACTAAAATGAATGATATTTTTTGTAATAATTGATTATCTCTCACCATGTTAGATGAATTTCTTCCATGTTTCAAAAAACAATAAATTATTATGTTCTTTGTATAAGTAAAATTTTAATGTATTTAATATTCATAGAAAATAATGTCATAACCTTATATGTTAACCCTAGTTTGTTATTTCCAATGTAAAAGGAATGGTTTAGTCAACCATTGGAAACTAGGATGAAAAAACACTATTGACATACCAATGGAAATTTCTTTGTAAACATTTTTGGATTTCTCTAAGGATGAGTCTAAGGATGAGTTAATGTTTATGAAATTATACAATAATTTTGAGAACGTATATAGTGATTAATTTCATATAAATACACCACTATCTTTATATTACAAGTAGATATTGTTTATTAACAGAAGTAAGTAGGGGTAAAAAATGAATAAACAATGTATTGAGCTCGAATTTTATGGAAAATAGATCATAAGTATAATAATTTTTTTCACACCAGATATGACACTCTTGGGGGACCTAATTTAGAGAATTCCAAAACTCTTTATGAACCATCATGAAAAATTTATATATGCGATGTTAATTAATAACCTATCAAAAACATAATGTTTAATAGATTCAATAATAATGTGTCATAATATAACATCCTATATGAAATTTTTTCAATGATTATTTCGTCTTCCTTAATGATATGTGATCATAAAACAATTCTTTTGGTTTTAGTCAATTTTGTGAAGCATAAGGAACAAGGGTAATGTTGACAGTAATGGAAAATTTACCGATGAGAAAAAAATTCGGATGATCACTATAGGTAATGAATTTTTTCATCATTCCTAATTAGATTCCTCTAAACATCATCCTAATTTTTTACCTAAACCAACTCTCATACTAGAAAAATAAGTGAACTAAGGTGTTTACTAAGATTTTTAGTAATAAATAAAATGGAAAAAATATCTAATTTCCATTATGTCATTAAAGTAGAAATACCCACCAAGTGAATGTATTAGAGGAAGAATAAGATGTTTTGGCTGAATAAAATGACACAAATAATGTAATTGAAAAATGAAAAAAAAATTAACGGTTCACATAACCTAATTGATAGTAATTTTGGGCTCCGTAAGACAAAATTGATGGTTAAATTATATAATTGGGGAATTAATAGTAATTATACAAATTAATATCCCTAGGGGAAATATAATGATGATAATCAGAATGGTGTTATGTGTAAATTTTATATTATGGAAAATGGTGAGGAAATGGATGAAATTTGAAAGGAATGATGTATTATGTAGTTGGATAATATATCCATGTTAATGGAGTAATGATTAAGTAAAATAATCATTGTGATTTTGAATTTGTATTCAATAATTTTTCATTATAAAATAAATAAGGATTATTTAATATAATATTTTCACTAAGGATTTATTGTAATATATTTATTCTTTCTAGTGGAATATTAATGAAATTTAATATTAATGTGATGTTCATGGTAGAAACATGAGTAAGGTAAATATAAACTTTAATATATTCTTAATGTTTAGATTATTATTTTTGATTTAGATGTGTTGAATATGGCCATGTAAATTAGACAACACTGATTTCTTATGAAGTGGTAATGGATTTATTAACATGTGTGTTCTTCATTATTTTATCAAGTTTAAAACCATTCTCTAATTAATATATCCAATAAAAATTGAATTATGTAGTCATTCAGGTTCTCAAAAAAAATTTGTAATCCAGTTTATTACCACATACCAAGGTAGTAGATGATGAAGGTATTCTAATGTTTTGTATAAAATAACCATGAGCTACCCAATGATATATAAGTAATTAATTTTATTATTATTTATTTAACTAATTTTAATTATTTGGATATTTTTTCCAATGTGTTAAAAGGTTGATAATTGTGAATAGAATATGTTAATCATCAGATGATGTTTTATAGATTAATGTATTTTCTAACCATATGAGTATTTATTCATATTTTATATAATGTTCTGTTAATTTTTTTAATTTAGCATATGGAATATAAATTGACTTATCATTCTATTTATGAATCTTATGATCTATTAATGCATCAGAAATGATAAAATAAACTTCATATCATTGGATAATAGATAAATGGGAAATTGATCAACATTAAAAATGTGAGGATTCCTTCAAATCATTTAAGTATATCTTATCCTTAAAATTCATCATCATTAGAAAAATTCATTTTCATTCCAAATGGAACCTTAAATATTCATTGAATTTTTTATTATTAAATTTCTTTTATCATTTCTATCTATCACTCTCTATTATAACGTAATAGTTAAATTTCTCTTCCATATCTACATAGTCACATACCAGCTATTTAATCCTATGTGGAATCAAATTGATTCCATAATTTGGGTAACCACAAAATTCTTGGTTTTTGATTCTAAATAAATTTTTTAATATTCATATTTATGATATTAGTTTCTATGAACGGAACATTCATGTAATAGATATTTTTTAACCCGTACAAATTTATAGAAAAACATTAATATTAATGGGGTATAATGTAACACCCCTAGATTTTGTGAATATTATTTCATATTAATTTAATATTTTGATATTTTAAAATGTATGCAATAATGAATATAGTATTTTATTTCAATGTACTAAGTGTGGATGTTGTTATACACAACATAAAGTCAAGCTTCTATTATATGAACTCTTATATTAGTATGTGATAGATGCAACATTGTTTTTGGAATATATTAAACTCAATTACAAGTCCCTTTGACAGATTGTTTTACAAGACATGTCAAGTTTTACCAAAATACAGAATACTATTAATATTATTAAAATATATTATTTTAGCTATCACATTTTTTTGTAATGTATGTTATTAATATAATTAATTAAATTGTAAAATTCTATTGGAGTATCTATATAAAATCAATGTTTTATTAATCTGTATAAATTAATGTTAGAACTATTTTACATAATAAAATTACCATTCTAATAAAATTATTTTTCGATGTAAAAAATCATATTCTCTCAAAAAATTAAACAGAATACTTGACTAATATTTTTATTAATATTTATATATTATATATTTTGTCACTATTTTTGACAGTCATCCAATAGATTTTATAGGCATAAGATAAGAGTAAATAAAATTTAACTAATGAACATATGTATTTTATAAATGGTTATTTCAATGAATTTTAATGGATAAGACATTTAGAATATATTTATAAAATATTAATAAATTTTATTAAACCAAATAATATTTGGAAGCAAAATATAAAAAGTATCTTTTGTGAAATTTTTATTATTTTATTCAGAAGATTCATTTTTTAATAAATTGGGAAAACGATAAATTTTAATTTGAAACATCTTTTTCGTAAAATTTAATTATACAGTTAAATTATATATATATATATATTTTTAATGTTTAATTATATAAATATAAATCAATTAATTCATTTTAGTTCATAGGATGTAATTTTAAATTGAAATTGGAATTAAAAAAATTTACATCTATTGGACCTTTTCACTAAAAAACACACAAACATTGCATGTATATAGAATAAATTAAAAATTAATTTCTTTTACATAGGTAATTTGAGTTTTGGAAAATATATTCCATATTTGTAATCACCATAATTTATAATTATCACTATGGTCAACATATTTTTTTAAAATAATAATTAATGTTATTAAAACTAGTTAAAATTATATAATGAAAAATAATCTTACCAAAGGACTGAAACTTAAATATAATGATCCAAATGACCTAGAACCATTCACAGGAAAACTTTTGGTGGATTTTCCTTTTAAAAATTAATAATTATTCCACTTCTACTCCACTATAATGTAGAACTGACCTCTCCAAATTATTCATACCTCTCAAGACCATGGGCTTACCCAAACTCTACTCAAATAAGATCCCAAAATCCATCCATTCACCGTAGATTACTTCTAATAGGATGAAAAATATTCATGTAAACCCATTAGTATAAATCTATAAGAGATTCCACAAAAAAATGAAACATCCATCTTCAACCCCTTTATATTTATTTCCATTATCATCCAAGTCTAATATTATTATTCCATGTTTTCATAATAACATATGAACCATGAATATACTACTATTTTTTATTCTATGGTTTTTACCCACACCAACACAAAGTTCAATATACTAGGTAATGAACATAAATTTCTTGTTTATGGAGAATTGTCACCTCACGAAATAATGCTTTTTCATTTTATTTTATGAACTCTTATAGCCAAAGATTATGATGAAAAATTAGTTTTAATGTGATATGTTGGATACCAATGGTTTATTTAAGATTATGGATTTATTATATAAAATATACCATCATTCCATCCATTTTGTTTACAAATTATATTTTCGTTTGTTGATGTGTGGACTACCACAAAATCAATGTGTTATGATTCATTCACACTTTACATGTAACGAATTGAGGATTGATCCGGTAATATTATGTGATATATATGAAAAAATAATTCTAATAGAATAATATTATATATATATGACATTTATATTTTTTCATTCAATATGACAAAAAAATATAAAATAATTTCATACATACATATGGGTTACCATCTCCATGAATAGTGTTTTTCATTTCATACAATTATATTCTATATGTTCTTATAAATATATATTTAAAAAATATATATGTTATTTATATATTTTTTCACATAACATAAATAAGTAAATTATTATCAATTAAATAGGACCAATAATAATAAGTGAAAACATTTACGAAAAACAAGACAGTTATCACATGAATTATATCATTTTTATGGAGTTATTAATTAATAAGAAATATAAAGTAATCACTTAAAAATAAATGATATTATATATGTTAATATTTGTTTTTATATGGTTATCATAAAATTATACTAATTATACATGTTGTATGAACAAGTACGATGAGAGTCAAGACTTTTGTTATGGGTTTTCTCATCACACATTTATTTTTCGTGAGACACACATCATGATCACCTATTTTTTTTATATGTTGTGTGTGAAATTACCAATGATGTATTATATGATTATTATTATTTAATAAATAAGTATTTAAATCTCTATTTTTTCATTTTCACATATGGTTTATTATTCAAAAGTTACCAAATTGTTAAAGAAATTTTGTCTCAATATTCCATCAAATGAGACACGTGCCATGTTATGCTCTTATACTCTTATATTTTTTATGTACACTTCCCTTTAATATTTTATTTCATGAATATAATTAATTACATGATTTTTTATTCTTCCAATTATTTTATTTTTTTATATTAGGAGTATGATTTATATTTACCAGGTGGTATGTTTTTTTCTTCCACAATATCATCATTTATAGAGACTGTTTATGATTAAGCATCCATTAATGAAATGTTATATAAATATTTCAATAAAAATCATGTAATTAGTTACCTTTGGTAATTAATTATAAATTCATGTATTAGTATAATTTTTACAGTATTCAAAAGTAAATATATGTTATAATGTTTTCTTATGGAACTTATTCCTTCTTTCCCTCTTTGGTCGAAAGTATGTGTCCCATTAAAAAAGGTTTTATGAAATTATTTTTCAAAATGTTAAAATATTATTCTATGTTATTAAAAGAATTTTTTCAAATTTCATCATTTAAAAAATTATTTTTTAATAAAGGAATATTTTTATCATTTTTTATTTAAGACACTGTTCTAAACATTATAAAAACAAAAGTATTGTTTTACTTTTATGGATCTATCCCCAATTATAATCATCAAAATATTTAATATTTCCTTTCATTTTTATAAGTTTTTTTAAATAATATTTTACTAATATTCTATAAAGTCGTTTTTTAAATTATATTCATAAAATATTTTCCTCAATAGTTGTTATTATGTTTAAATAGTGTTTCAATTGACTTTAAAATATCCCTTCATATGTTTTGAAAAGGTTGTTTTCAAATATAAGTTTTTCTATGCTCTAAATTATTAATTTATGAGTTTTAAAATTATATTAAAATAAAAACGTATTGAATTTTTTCTCAATAATCAATTTCATTAAAATTGTTTTAAATTTTTTTTCAAGAATATTTTTTCAAGGAAAAATGATTTCAAACAGTTTTTGAGTTTCATTTATTTGTTCTCAGGGGAATGATTATTATATATTTGTTTTTATGTATTTAGGTTTATTTTCATAAGAAATTTTTTTTAACTTGGTTTTCTCTTTTAAAAATATTTCTTCTAATGAATAATGGATATTTTTTCAATGACAATTCTCAAAATATATATCAAAATTATTTTCCATACAAATAGTCATTATTTCATGTTACTCATGAATTTATATAAAATTGATCAAAATGTTCCATTCCTATTATTTATTTTAATTGATTTTTATAGAATTATATTAATGAAACCAATTTCCATTTCCTAGGTTATATGTTCATAAAACATGTTTCTATTTAATTGGTTATTTTTTATGAAAACATCTTATTTTTATGAGTTATGCATTGAGGAAATGATTATAAAACCTACATTTTTTCATAGGATTTCATATGATAAATTTTTCATAACACTAATTAAATTTTATTGGTTAGGATATAATTTTTTTTATTTTGGTTAAACATTAATATATATTTTATCTTTGATATGGATGGGACATATATCTCACTAAATAGAACTAGGTAAAATATAAATATCATTATTTGATAACAGGAAAAAAGTTTGTGGTTTTGATCTAAAATTGGAAATATTAATGTGAGAATGCACAATGGGAAATTTCATTGTCTTGATCCACTAATGGAAGATGGGGAACCCAGACCCACTATACGATGATAGGTAATCTAGATCTAATATTGGAATCGGGGAATCCTGGTCCATAATAATGAATGAACTATGAATGGGGATAGTGGTGTGTCCCTCCTAATAGGTTTAGCCCCAATGATGTTCCCTGATAATGCTTTGTAAAATACCCTTGACTTATAGTGAATGACATTTCATATTTATGGTTTTTGTCAACAAAACATATCTATAATTCCTATGATATGCTAACATGGTTCATGCTCTTCGTTTTATTATGATTTATTTCATATAATATACAATTTTTTATGTAATGTCTCATGATTCTGGTGTTTGATATATATGGTATGTTATTCAAATTTTAATATCTTGTTTTTATACCCTTATGTTTTTGTTATTCTTATGTATTTATTTTATATACCCTTAATCATTTTTTAATATCACCCATTTATTAATGTTTTTCCATGTTATGATGAATGTTTTTAAGTAGAAGTTCTAAAGGGGAAAACTTTTTTGGGATAAGTTAAAAATATTTCACCATGTTAGAATATTTTGTTCCATGTTTGGAAACACACTCAAATATTAATATCAAATGGAATATAATTTTTTAATGTCATAAATATTTAGAAAATATGATGTAATATCTTTGTATGCTAATCCTATATTTCTATAATAACATAATTAAAAAATTATCATCTATATATCTAGACACTGTTATTTTAGTGTAAAAAATCATTCAATTAATTTTTAATCCTATGGGAAATAAAAATATATATTGTGCGTAAATATGGACTTGAACTCCATAAAGATTTGTGTCTATGCTTCCACCACCTCTTGATAATACTAATAATAATTTTAAAATTAATTAAATATAATATTTCATTGAAATTACATTAATTATATAATGATAATATATTATATACCTTTGGAGAATTTACATAAATTTAAAATTTATAATGTCTCTCATGTGTACATGTGGAATACCACATTCATGAAATTATCTGATTAATTTTTAATTACCGGCTCACATTTTTAGTCATAATGATGTATCTAATATATAAATATAAAATCTAATTCATGATTATGATACTAGATAAATAATATATTCCAAATATTAGTTTTTTTCCAGCATGTAGAAAAATAGAATTGTCGCTCATGTGTCTCTGCGAAATGATACTTCATGATATAATGTTTTTAATTTTTGACGTACAGTATCCATAGATGATTCAAAAATAATAATAAATATACAATCAAGATAAGGTTTAAATGTTCCATTATATAAATATGAAGGGTCCATGAGCCCTAGGATCTTATTCATCACACTGATGTAATTTTCTACTAATAAATCGAACGTCCTCAAAATAACCAACATGGAAAAAATAATTTTACTAAATAAAATGAAATTATTAAAAAAATAAACATAATAATTATAGATGAATTAAAAAGAAACGACTTAAATATCATTTATAAAACTAATATAATTATATTACATTCAAGGGTGTTCATAAGAATTATTTGAGTAAGGACTCTTGTTAGGGTACCATGTTTTGAACATAACATGTTTAACATAATCAATCTAACTCTTTTTCTTCCATAATATGATTATATTTATAGAGTCATGTATGTTAAAAATTATCCATCCATGGTTGATAATGAACATTTTAGTTCATTTTTTTCTTTCCTTATATTGTTTTAAAACGAAATATTTTCCTCATTTTCCATATGTATTATTTTTAAATTTTTACAAAATAGAAAAATTCATGTTTTTATTTAATATATATTTAGAAAAAAAATTTATCACCATAACTATTATTCATTATTTATTTTCTATTTCATTTAATCATGGTTAATTAAAAAAATATTTCTCTCAATATTCTAGGAATTTTTTATTTTTTATTTTAAAAAATTTCTTCTTCATTATGATATAACTAATTTTTTTATTTTAATTAGCTTGAATTCTAATTAAAATGTTATTAATGTTTAAATTTAAGGTTATATGTTTATTTATGCTACGTTTAAGGGATATTTTATATGAATGGTGCATGATCACAATACATCATTTATTATTGGTGATCCTAACATTTCGCTCCAATGTATTGGATAATGCAATCGAGTATACTGGAGATATGTAACTCTTTAGAGATATAGAAATTATTTTATTACATGATTCCAATCTATGGTCTCATATAATTATGAATGTATGGATACATCCCCAATGTTACTACATGTAGTGGACTAAAACAATAAACTAACAAATTGGCACCAGAACCATAATTCTAAATATCCCAAATAAGATTGAAACCAGTGCCTAGAAATCACCGAAAACACATTGGAAATTATTTCTCCATGAATTAGAGACAAAAACTAGTATAATGTTAATTGAGAAACCAAATGTTACCTTACATAAATTGGACCCACATGAAACATCATCATATAAGAAACTACAAAAAGTAATATTTCAAAACATGTTGTAACCAACAACAATAACCCTATCTATTTTCAAAACAAATAATCATCCTCCCTAAAATAAATGATACAACATTTAAAAACAATCTATAATAAAAATTAATTATTGAAAATAAATGGGTTTCTTTTTTAAAAAAAAAATCGTTTCTGAAATAAAAAACCAAAGATACTCAACTAACTCTGGAAGCCATATCCACGCATCCTCTAATTCATCACCAAAAACCTAATTACCTCACACTATCCTCAAATAAAAAACCATTTAACCTGATAAAAATGGAACACTAAATATATCATAGTCATATAAAAATATATTTAGGTTAACGTAACATGATGATAATGTGAATTTTTTTTCATAAGTAAATTCACAAATGTTGGTTTGAAAACATAACAAATAAATATTCCATAAATATATAACCTCGAAAAAATGTCCACATTTTCCCTTGGAAATGAACAACATTGTTTTCATGGAATTCATTGGAATATTTATACTGGATTAGGGTATTTGAAAACCAAAAAACCAATAACATTTCTAAAAAATAGTATCTTTATTTCAATAAAATTTATCACTTCAAGAATATTTAATTGAATTGTTATATATTTAAGCCAAAAGAATCCACTTTAAATCCAACGATCATGTATAACATATTACAGACAAATAATAAGTTGAAAATCAATATATATGATGAATTATTTTGATATGAAAAATATTGTGCTTTCCACAACCTTTTAAAATCATTTCCATCATTTATTAATTCACATTAAAAACCAACATAAAATTACGTAATTTTTTTAAAAAAACATTCAAATATCATTGAAAAATATTATATAATCAAAAAGACATTAATAAAAATAGTTCAGGAATAAAAAAGAGGAACAAAAAAACATAGAACCTATAATAATGGAAATTATGTAATTGGTGCAACAATAAACTGAGAATGTGGAATGATACAATCATTCACTAGATCAAAATCCTTGATATAAATAATATATCATGAAAAAACATTGTGTGGGATCTAACCACACATTCCAAATGTGAGACACATTTATTATTATAGTATTTTGTATCCCTAATTATCTTTTATAATATTCTAAAATCTATTTCAGAAGTCATCCAACTACCTGAAAAACTATCATTGTAATGAAACCATATACATTACAATGATCCTAGCATTACTAGATGGTCACTAATAGAATGTGAATGTAATTTAATAATATAAATATGTCTCTCACCTAGTACATGGGTACCAATTAGAAGTATAAAATTCATGAAAAATAACATCCAATACAAGATTAACACATCGGGAACAAGTAATGACAATCCATCACCCCCAAGAACCTGGTAATTAATAGTAGAATATATCCAATTCATGTAGGTATTAAATATGAATATTAAAAAACAATGGAATGCATAATCATCATATAGTGGTAAACAAATATAAAAATTATTAATCATTTCATTCGGGAAAATAAATGTGTCATTCATATATTTATTTTTAAAACCAAAGTGTAAGGGAGGGCATTAATAATAAAATAAGAAATAAAATTTGTTCTATTTATCATTTCCTAAAACACCATATGGTCACCATTTAGAAATGATAAAAGCATCGTGAACAACATATAAAATTTTATGGACAACCAATAAACATGTGTCTTAATATTTTAAATCAAATGAAATTACAAAGTCCATCATTTCAATGAAAAAAATTAAAAAAATTCAATAAGGACTTTTCAAAAATTGGGATACAATTCATTAATTCCCATACAATATATAAATACATTAATGAAACAACTATTTTAACACTTTAAGGTAAAACCAAACACAGTACAACACATTCAAATTTAAAATATTGATATAACTCATTAAAAACCAAATGTAGGTCAAAATATTACAAAAACTATTAAAACAATTATTAAAATACTCTTTTAAATTTCACATAATTATATGACATAAAATAATTCAATTCCATTCATGAAAAAATATAATTTGAAAAAGAAACCCTTTCTCTAATTCTCAGACACAAACAATTGGCTTTAAATCATCAAATTTTTATCATATTAATTTTTATATTCTAAAAAATTATATAGAATGAACAGTGTAACATTGAATTCCAAAATAAAATTATTACATAGGAAAACAAGTCATAAAGAATTGTAAACTAATTAAAAACACATCAAAACATATTTAAATCTTGTTCTTGTACCCAATCCTAGATAATTATAGTTTCTATGAACTATGGAAAACCTAATCCCTAATATTAAATCTATAATAAACCCTAAAAGAAGAAATAAGTGTTCCAGAGTTCATGGGAATGTACAAATCCAAAATAAAATATTAAGGATTGAATGATAGTAAGTGTAACATCCCATGTAAATAAAGAATATGTCATTTCATATTTATTAATACTTCTAAATTAAAATTTAATTTTACTTTAAAAGGGATTCTATGTTTGATGTCTTAGTTGATACGCAACAGTGGGTTTCATTGAAAATTATGTTGCACACTAATAATATAATATTATTATTTTAAATTGTAGTTAACACCTAGACATTGTATTTTTGGGAATGATCAAAACTAACTAAAATATTATTATACATTTTTGTTAAATGTTTTTACTTTTATCCTAAAAAACATGGAGGTTAAAATGTGAATAAATCTAAAATTAAACATAATTTACTTTAAAAGGCTGATTTATGGTCTTTTGATGGCGAAACCTACTTATATCATGTTTTTTTCTATTTTATAAATTATATTTGAAAAAAAATAAAATTATTCTTTAGAATCCGGACAACAAAATTCACTTTTGGTAAAAAAAATTTAATTTTCATATAAAAGTCATGTTTTGATGAATAGTGAAAAATAGTTTATTTTTTTTTCAAAACTACCTTTTAATCTAATTTAATTAAATTTTTATATCTACTTTTTAATTGTTTTTTAAGTTTAATTAGATTATACTTTTTCAATTTAATAAAATGGTGGTCATTGGAATAAATTTCACTTTGAAATTGGACAAAAACAAGTGTCCATCTTTTGAAAGATATTGTTTCTTAAAAACACGATATTTTTTAAAAATGAAAATTATTTTTAAATTAATTAATCCAAATTCTATTTTTTCAATATGGTAATATAGAAAAAAAAATTAATTCATAATATAATATATATTTTAGGCTGAATTGTTTTTATTTTTCTTAAAAAACATCAATATTTGATGAATAGTGAAACAACTAAGTAATAGTTAAAAAACTATATTTTTTATTTAAATAAAATTTTACCACTTCTATGAATTATATTTCTAAAATCCAATGTACATGTTGGTTTTTATTAAGTAATATTTCGTTCAAGAAGTCGAATTTTTTTGATGAATAATAACTTTTGACTTTTATTTACTGTGGTTAAAGGTAAATATGGCAATTCAAGGTGAAAAATATCATAAAAATCCAAAATTAACTTTACAGTAGTCGTAACCTTATTGGATGAGTAATGAAAAACCATGGGCATATTTGGGTCTAATTTGGTAACCCATGGAGCCATTTGGGAGTGATAATGACACTTTAGATTAATAAATTTAAAGTAAAGAAATAAATGACAAAAAAATATCATTTAGTAAATTAATTATTACATGAGGTCATATAAGTTATCTTTTTCACTATAAGTACTCATTGGAAAAATATATAATTATAATACATAATTTTGTTTTTTATATAATTTTTAGACACTAAATAATTTAAATTATGTATGACCCAATAATGATGTAGTGTTTACCACATTAATAAATGATTTAAATAAATAAGATTATATGGACTACAATAATATACCAAACCTGTCCATTTCATGTTGAATGATTTTTTTTTCGACCATGAGTCATCTTATTATTTTCTTTAATTAGTTTTGGAAGTTTAGAAACAGAAAATCATTATGTAATAAACTAATATTTTAACACATTCCTAAAGAGTCCGTCCACCCCCTTATAAAAATACACCATCTCTAACCCATTAATTACACCTATAAAACCATTTGTATCATCTAAATTATTCATAATTAAGCTCCCTACATCACTATCATCCTCTTAGAAGACTTAACTTAGGTATAAGGCTCTTTGGAAAATCCTTTTTGTTGAATCAAAAGGGAGTTACCTGAATTAGAGGTACCAGTTTCTCATAAATTCTTTTGTTTTATTTTGTATTATTTTAATTTTAAAACACCTAAAACTATTTTTATTACATTATTTTATAACATCACTTGTATCCTAAATATACTAGGATGTTTTTAGGTGAAGTATTCGTTCTACACTTACACACACCTCCATTTAATGGGTAAAAAACATACTATTTATTTGGAAGGCGAACTACTGCCTCTCAAACTGATAATTGTTCAAATATCTCCAATCACCTCTCATGGTGTCTATTATGATGGAACAATATTTATATATGATATATATTTTATTTATATTGTTTCAATGCTTTTTCATTTTGCATATATAAAATATCATTATGGTTTCTTATAGTAGGTAAATACGATAATATCATTTGGGGAAATACGGACTATCGCCCCCTCAAAGTGATATGACTCGTTCATGCCTTATGATGAATGTATTTATTGTATAGTTAATGAAATTATATATTAAATTATATTTTAATTATAATATACTTATGTATCATTATTTTTTCACTCCATTACAATATAAAATAGAAATGAAAGTATTGTTCATCTATACATACAGCTTACCATCTCCATGAACGGTGCATTTCATTTCTTATATCCAAATGTTATATAATATTATAAATACAAGTATATACTAGATATATATGATATCTAAATCATGAATATCATTATGTATATAATTAACATTTGACAACATGAAAAACTTGTATTATAAGAAGTCCATTTTAGACCTAAGTACCAAATATTGAAAAAATGAACATTATTAACATAAAAGTTTACCTACTATTTATAAAATTGTAATAATTGATATAAGAGGAATAATAAACATAAAAAGGTTCTTAAAAAATTATAAATTAACATTATTTTATTATTTGAGAGATTAAATAATGAACTAGTTATGTCGAACACAAGCTATGATTCTTCGCCTCAATCTTCTTTCATTGATCCATATTTGGTTTTGATACAATACATTATTTTATACACTATATAAAAATATCTTAATTTTTATTTCATTCAAAGGGAATAATTTTCTATAAAGCGTTTTACTAAATAACCAAAAGGAATGATTCTTTTAACATAATCGGTGACAATGACCTTTCTGCAAGTGCAAGATTTATTTTATCTTTGCCTTCCTTAACAAGCCATAATGTTTTTAAAAGGAAAATAAATATCATATACTATTTTTTGGATTTTGGTATTGAAAATGGTTTTTATAATGGATTTGTTTTGTCAATATATTTATGTGATATATTGTGGTTGAAATGTGGAAATGTTTTCTTTCCATTATATTTATTGTATATGTTATGATTTTATTATGGTACATGGACATTTGATGGGTGGTTATGTGATAAAAAATGATGAGTGTTGCCATGATAATCCAATAGGGGTGGTTACATTATAACCTCCATTACATTGGGTATGGAAGTCGGCTGTAGGGCTATTTCATTTAGTGATATGTGTGGAAGTCGACCGTATGGTTATTCTATTTACGTATGTTTATGTCAAAAGTTTAATTAATATGTTATGTGTTATTTATATGACTTTTAAGATAATATTTTGGTTCAAAAATAGTAATCATTGATCTTTAATTTAGTGAAGAGTATTTACTACTTCATTATGGTGAAAAATATTACTTATGATAAAGAATTCATGTTTTAATTGTTGTTTTGAAAAACTAATAGTTTGTATCCCTTATGTATCCCTTACTGAGATTTTTATGATCTTCCCAAGTAATTGTAATGACTTTAAAAGGACATAAAGTGTAATATGGTCAATGATATGATCAAGGAGAAGTCATACTGTCTAAAACATGGAACTGGACATGACTATTTTTTTCAAGAATTTATATTTTGTAAATAGAATGGAAACATGGTAGATGTGTCTACATGTAATATTTAAGTTGTTATCTATGTGTTATGACCTAAATATATAAATATCTAAACCTAAAAAGATCCACAATGTGAATTATTAACATTATTCCAAAATATGCAATGTTTAAGGCCTAGTTTTATAGTTGGTATCAGATGAGGGTTTAGACAACTTTATGAGTTAGGGTATTGTTAAATTAATATCCATAATGTAATTTATGTTAATATTAAAATAATATATCATTAATTTATTACCATTTTTCTTCACCTATGATATTTCTATTGTCATAATAGTTTTCTGGAGAGTAAACATGGAAGCTGTGATGGGATGATATCCGGAGGAAAATAGCCTTCCAAATCAGCAACCTGAGATTGTCAAAATCCATACTTAACAGTTTGTTACAGTAATGTAAAAATTGACTCGGGAGATAAATGGTGGTTGTATCCATGCATGAGATCATAAAGATATACCATATAGGAACATGTCAGTTGTGGAGAATTTTATGTGGCAACATCCCCCATAATTTAGAAGATCATCTAACATTGTGCTACCTGAAGGTTGGATTAAAGAATTGAACAAATTTTTGATGTCATGGGGTGTCCAAAACATACAAATTTTATTCTCGTTGTTTACCATTTTGAAGGTGAATCTAATCGGTGGTGGTCGATGGTAAAAAATATCAGGGACAGTGAGGATATTGATTCTGTAGTTTGGGATGAATTCCAAGGTATGTTTCCTGAGAAATATTTTTCTAATGTTGTCCGAAGTTCGGTGTTAAAAAAATCTTCAAATTAAGGTGGGAGGATGAATCAGTGGTTTCTTATGAAGTAAAGTTCATTTGAATTGCATGGTATTCTCCAAATTTCATCAGAGATATTGATAATAAAATAAGTCTATTTTACAACGGACATTAGATGCAATATAGAATACAATTAGCCTCTCGTGAGTTCAAAATTGAGGAAAAGAATTTTCAATGTGTGAAGAAGGTAGAAATGGTGTTTTTGGATGATCAGGTCTTCTTTTTCAAACACTAGAATAAGAGGACTCGTTGGTTAGTAAAGTGAAAAGATTCATCAAAGAATCTTGAAGGTAAGAAAACTGAATATCCATCTTTTGGGAATTATGTAAAAATAATCCTTGAGAATGTTTATCCATGTCTGGAAAGTGCATCTAGTGTGGTAATTCTGGTCATATTGCTTGTAACTGTAAAGAAGATGATCACGCTGGAAATGAAATGCCTACGGTAAGATGTTTTAAGTTTAATGTAATGGGTCGTTATGAAAATGAGTGTCCAGCGAAGAAATCAACTGAGGGAATGCATCTAGACTATAAGCAGTAGGGATGGTGAAGTCCTTTGCAACAACTTCAGCATATGTTGGGCCTTCAAATTAAGTAGTAACAGGTATACTATTTGTTTGTTCCGATTATGCCAATGTGTTGTTTGATTTGGAGTCTAAAAATTTGTGCATTTTTGAGAAGTTTTCTAGTAAATTTTGAATTCCATATAAAGATATGAATCTTGATCTTACGGTAATAACACCTAAAAGAAATGTTGAGACTAAAACAAATATTACGATTCTTCTTGTCCTTGTGTGCAGAAAGAATCTACCTGTAAACCATATTGTTTTACTCTATTAGAGTTTGATGTTTTTTTGGACATGGATTGAATGTCTGTTTATCATGCTATGATTTGATATATGGAAAATAATTTTTATTTTCAGAAATATTTTCAGTTTTTGTACAATGATTAACCCTTAGTTTTGATAACATATTTGGAAGTTGAAAACTAGAAAAATTTGGAAATGAATTTTTCCATGAACATGTTATTTAAAACAAAATAACTATTCATATTAAAGATGTGATTGTGGTAAATGAGTATCTTGATGTTTTCCCTGGTGAGTTGCCTGGTATTATACCCGATCGGGATGTTGAATTTACTATTGAATTATTTCCTGATGCTTAGCCAATTTCAAAACCACATTATCGAATGGCTCAAATTTAACTTTTAAAGTTTAAGAATCAATTTCTGGAGTTATCAGATAATGTTTTCATTTGACATAGCACATCACCATGGGGGTGCCCTAGTCATATTTTTTTTAAAAATGATGGTTCAATGAGACATTGCATTTATTATAGAACAATGAATAAAATCCTTGTTAAAAACAACTATCTTTTGCCTCATATTGATGAATTATTTGATTAGATTCAGAGAGATCTATATTTTTCAAATATTTACTTGAGTTTCGGGTACCATCGGTTGAATTAAATTGAATCAGACATTCTGAAGACAGAATTTCATACTTGATATGGCCATAATGAATTTGAATTTATGCCTTTTGGGTTAACCAATGCACAGACTATATTCATGGATCTTATGAATAGAATTTTCCATGAGTTTTTAGATATGATTATGGTTGTGTTCTTTGATGATATTTTGGTTTATTATAATAGTAATTAAGAACAATAATGTAATTTAAGGGTTTCCTTTCAATCATTAAAATAAAATAAAATATTTGGGAAATTTAGCAAGTTTGAGTTTTGTTTATAAAAATATTCTTTCCTTGGTCACTTCATTTTAATAAACATTATAACTATTGATATGGCTAAAATAAATGTAGATGAAGAATGGAGAAGACCCACAAATATGACAAAGATCTACATTTTTCTTGGTTTGGGAGGTTATTAGGAGAGGATTTTTGAGAATTTTTCACAGTTATATATTCCAATAAATAAGTTAACTTGAAAAAGTGTTAAGCTAATTTAAAAAATTATAATGTGATCATTGTGTTTATGAATTGAAATGGAGATTGTTGAATGCTATTATTTTATAATTACCTTCTAGATATGGTGAATTTTTTATCTACAGTGATTCTTCATTGAAAGGACTTGGTTGTGTCCTTATGCATAATGATTTGGTAGTTGCTTATTCTTCATGTTAGTGGAAACAAAATGAGTTAAATTACCCTACACAATATTTGAAATTAGTTTTTGTTGTTTTTTCATTAAAAATTTACTGGCATCATTTGTATAGAGTAAAATGTGAAATATATATTGACCAAAAAAGGTTAAACTATATATTCACCAATAAATATTTGATCATGCGAGAGAGGATATGTATAAAATTAATCTAGGATTATGATTTCACGATCCTTTACCATCCAGGAAAGGAAAATAAAGTGGATGATGGTTTGAGTTGACAAAGTAATGCTACATTAACCATGATACATTTGGTACATGATCCATTATTTTTTGATTTGATGAACATTGGCATAGAAGTTGTTGGTGTAGGAAGTTTCTCTATTTTGTTTCAGGTGTAAGTGAGAACATCTCTATCAGAAAAAATTGAGCAAGTGATGAAGGGAGATATTAGGTTATATAAAAAGGTCGAGTGGTTTCTAAAGGATAAGTTTTCTGATTTTATCTTTGATAGTGATTGTGTACTGATATTTGAAAAAGGATTATGTATACCTTGTGATTCATAGTTGAAGAATGAGTTGTTATTGAAGAAAATAGTTCCCCGATTTCAGTTCATCCTGGGAGTACTAAGACATACAGAGGTGTTTAAATGTATTACTAGTGGGACGGAATGAATAAATATATTGTTGATTTTACATTGAAGTGTTTGACTTGTCGACATATTAAAGAATAGTGAAAATTACCAAAAGGGGTGATTCATTCATTACTAGTGTGAGAGTGTAAATTTGAAAATATATACATTGACTTCATTGTGGGATTACCAAAGAAATATTGAGGTAACAATGAAATCATGGTTATTGGTTATTGATAGACTAAATCTACTCATTTCCTTCCTATTCAATATAAATTGCCTGTAGATAAACATTCTAGGTTGTATGTAAAAGAGATATTCATTTTGCATCATGTTCCCTTTCTTATTGTATATTATCGTGATCTCAGATTTACTTATAAATTTTTAAAACTCCTTCAGAATTCATTGTCTACTAAATAAAATTTCAATAAAATATTTAATCCTCAGTCAGATGGGAAGTCCGAATGAAAAATTCAGACCTTAGAGGATATGTTTAGTGCTTTAATGATATATTACCAGGGATGTTGGGACAAACATATATATTTTTTTGAATTTTATTATAATAAAGGTTTTCATTTCAGTATACAGATGGATCCGTTTGATGAATTATATGGGAAGTGGTGTCAAACATCAAATTTTGGTGATGTAGTTGGGGAAATGATGCTATGGGACCCGAATTGGTAGAAAATATGGCAGAAAAAGATCATTTGATTCAGAAGCACATGAGAACAGCTATGACTGGAAAAAAAGTAATGTGGATAACCGTAGGAAGAATATTTCTATTGAGGTAGGTGATAATGTCTTTCTCAAAGTTTCTCCCTAGAAAATCAATATATATTTTGGTATGAAGGGAAATTTGAGTCTGAGGATCAATAAACCATATGAAATCCTAGAGAAGGTTGGATTAGTTTCTTACAGAGTGGCTTTACCTCAATGTTTATCCTAGGTACTCAATGTATTTCATGTTGCAATGTTGAGAATGTATATGCTAGATCCCTATCATGTATTAAGTCCATATGAAATTCATTTGGAAGGGAATCTCTCTAATGAGGAACAACCAGTCCAGATTATTGACTTTAGATAGAATTTGTTGTGGAATAATGTGATTTATCTGGAAATGGTTTTGTGGAAAACCATTTGGTTGAAGAGGAAACATGGGAATCTGAAAATGCGATGAGGGATAAATACCCCCACTTACATGATAATGAAAAAACATTTCTATGATATAATTTCCAAAAGGGGGGAAGGATATAACATCTCAGGTAAATAAATCATATGATATGTTATATTTATTAATATTTTTGATTAAATATTAATTTTACTTTAAAAGGGATTCTATGTTCAATGGCTTACCCGATACGCAGTAATGGTTTTCTTTGAAATCTTACGTTGCATACTTACAATATTATATTATTATTTTAAGTGGTATTCAACGAGTAACCATTGTATAGGTCGTAATGAACAGAACTAAAAAAACATGATTATACATTTTTGTTAAATGTTTATTATTTTTATCCAATAAATGATAGAGGCTTTAAATGTGAACAAATATAATTTTAAGCATAATATACTTTAAAATATTTATTTACTGCCTTTTGATGATGAAACCTCTCTAAATCATCTTTTGTTAAATTTTATGTGGTCTATTTTACAAAATAAAATTCTTATTTAGAATCGAGATATCAAAATTAACTTTGGTTAAAATTTTGTTATTTTTCAGATAAAATTCATTTTTTGATAAATAGTGAAAAATATTGTATTTTACTTTAAAACATCTTGTTAATCTATTTCATTTGTAAGGATAGATTATCATTTTAATTATTTTTAAAGTTTAGTTAGATTATACTTTTACCTTTTAATTCAATGGTGGTCATTTGAATTAATTTCACTTTGAAATTGAACATAATCAACTGTCAATATTTTGATATATATTGTTTCTTAAAAAAACACTATTTGTTTTGACAATGGTAATTAATTTTAAATTAATTAATCCAAATTTTATATTTTGAATTTTTTAAAATTTAAATAATTTTTTAGTTCGAAATTTCAAATGTATCTTAGGCTGAATTTTTTGTATTTTTCGAAAAAACATTAATTTTCATTGAATAGTGAAACCAGAAAGTAGTAGTTAAAAACTGGCTTATTCATTTAAATGAAATTTTACAAATTTTTGGAATTTAATTTCAATTATCGAAAGTACATAGTTGTTATTAGTAAATAAAATTTGTTTCAATAAGATGAAAATAATTATTTGGTGAATAGTTACCGTTGACTTTTATTTACCGCATTTAATGGTAAATAGGGTAATTCAAGGTAAAGAGAATATCATAATAATAACAAATTATCTTCAAAAATTTCTAACCTTATTTTATAAGTCATGACTGACCCTGGGTAGATTTGGGACTATTTTGGGACTCCATAGAGCCACTTCAGAGTGATAATGACACTTTAGATTAATTAATTTAAAGTAAAGACAAAAATGACATAAACAAATATCGTTTAGTAAATTGATTTTTACATGAAGTTATATAAATTATCCTTCTGACTATAAATAATAATTGTAAATATAAATTTATTTCCTATATCATGGTATTTTTTAATAATTATTAAAGATCAAATAAATTAAATAATGAATGACACAATAATTATAAAGTGTTTAGCTCATTAATATATGATTTAAACAAATAAGATTATAATGATTAACGTAATATAAAAAACCTATCCAATTCCTATAAGATGATTTTTTTTCGACCATGAGTAATCTTATAATCAACCTTAATTGGTTTTGGTCATTTATAAACCGAAAATCATTATACAATAAAATAACATTTTCACACTTTCTGGAAGATCCCCTACCCCCCCTTATAAAAATTCCTCAACTATAACCAATTACTAACACCTCTCATGCCACTCTTCATGACCAATATCTACACAATTAATCTCCTTAGAACCCTATTCTCCTCCTATAATCCTTAACGTATGAGGAAGGCACTTTGACAAACCCTTTTGGTTCAAACCAAAGTGAGTTGCCCTAATTAAAGGTAACTGATTCTCTTAAATTATTTTTTTTATTTTGTTTTATTTTACTTCTCAAACCCCCTAAATACATTTTATTCCTTTATTTTTTTAAAAACACCAGTATCCTCAATATAATAGGTTATGTTAATGGGATGTAAATTAACTACACATACACACACCTTCGTCTAATTGGTAAAGTACATACTATTTCTATAGATGGTGAATTACGGCCTCACGAAAAGTTGATTGTTCAAATATCTCCAACTGCCTCTCTTGGTAGCCATCTTGATGGAACTGTAATTATATATAATATTTATTATATGTATATTGTTTTGATGCTTCTTTATTTTTAATTATGGAATACCATTTTGGTTTCCATAGTGGGTAAATACGATAATCTCATTTGAAGAAGTGAGGATTACCGCACCCTCAATGTCATATGACTTGTTCCGGCCATTTGTAGAATGTATAAAGGGTAGAGTTAATTAAATTATATATTATATTATACTTGAATTATAATATACTTATTTATCATTAAGTTTTAATTCCATTATAATACTAAATATAAATTCAAGTAGCGTTCATCCGTACATACGGCTTACCATCTTAATGAACGGTGCATTTCATTTCATATATCCAAATGTTATGTACTATTATAAATACATTTAAACAATAGAAATATATGATATATATGATATATATATCATTAATATCATTTTATATATTATGAAATTTTGACCACATGAAAAACTTGTGATTATAAGAAGTCTATTTTTGACACAAGTTCCAAATATGAACATAATGGCCATTATTAACATAAAAGATTAAATAATTCCTATAACATTGTAATAATTTATATAAAATGAATAATTGACATCAAAAACGTTCTTAATCATGTAGAAATTAACATTACTTTATTATTCAGGATATTAAAGAATGAACGGGTCAAGTCGGACACGAGGTAAGGGACTTCGTCTCATTCTCCTTTCATTGAGGAATATTTTTTTAATACACACCATTATTTAATAAGATTTATATACACAATTTAATTTTCATTTCATTCAAAGGGAATCATTTTCTATGAAGAATTTTTCTAAATGACAAAACATAATGTTTCATTAAACGTAACCGATGAAAATGACCTTTCTGTTGCCGCAATTATTATTTTCCATTTGGCTTCCTTAACAATCTATAATGTTTTGAAAAATAAAATAAATACCATATACTTTTTTATGTATTTGGGTATTGAAAATGGTTTTGATAATTAATTTTTTATGTCAATATATTTAAGTGATATATTGGGATTGAAATGTGGAAATGTTTTATGTCTATTATATTTGTTGTATGTGTTATTATTTTATAATGTTAGTTAAACATTTGATGGGTGGTTACCTGATAAACAAAATGACAAGTGGTATCGTGATAATCCAGGATAGGTGGTTATGTTATAACGTCCAATTCAATTGGTATGGATTTCGGTCGTATGAATATTCCATTTAGTGATAAGTGTAGAAGTCGACCATATAGTTATTCCATTAAGTATGATTCTGTCCAAAGTATCCTTTATATTTCAGGTGTTCATTATATGGGTTATATGGTTATATTTTGGTTACAAAAGTGTAATAAATGGTCTTTATTAATTGAAGAGTATTTATTACTTCATAACAGAAAAAAGTATTACTTATGATAATGTATTCATGGTTTAATTATTATTTTGAAAAAATAACAGTTTTCCTTCTCTGTGTATCCCTTAGTGAGATTTTTATGCTCATCCCATGTTTTTGAAATGTTTGTCACATGACATATAGATGAATAGGATCAAGGATGGGGTCATTGATAGGTCATTCTATCTAAAACATTGAACTAGACATGACCCTTTTTCAGGAATTATTATTTTGTCAAAAAAGAGAAACTGGATAGATGTGTCTACATGTAATATTCAATTTTTTATGTATATGTTATGAAATAATTATATAAATCACTAAACCTGAAATGATACTAAATGTGAATTATTTACTTAATTCGAGAATATGTCATGCTTATGGGTGGGTCCTTATAGTAAAAGAGTATTATTTACCTCAAAACCTATTAAAATGCACAAATGGTGACCCATGAATCATGTGAGTAGCATTATGGATGTCCACCTTGATATTTTTATGTAATTTAATTTTTATTATTTCTTAATTTCAACGACATGAATAAGGAAGTGGAGGAGACGAAACCCACCAGCCCTATAAGAAACAAATCCAATAGAGTAAACTGAGTCAAAAAAATGTCATGGGGTCTGGAAGAAGTGAAGCCCAAGAACAACCTTAATAGAGAAGTCGACAATGGCAGGAGGAAGAGAACCAATGGAGTTTAACACCAAAAGAGGGTGGTCATGGTACAACATAGCAGCCAAAGAAACAGCCCAACGGTTACTATCCCACCACGTGTGAAGTACATCAGGGTCACTAAAAAGCAGTGCAACGCATTTGTGAATGATGTAGGTGATCTTCCAAATTGGATAATATCACTGATGAACGAATACCAAATTATTTTAGAGTCTATTTCAATTGATGTTTAAGGGAAGAGCTTTTGAAAGAAAAATTTAAAGCCCACTATGCACCACCATGGATTTTTTCACCAGTGATTCTCCTTCTCCGTAGCAACCATTGAACACTAGAATAACTGATCCTGAAGAGTACCAAATAGCCCCACCTCCCTTCATTCCACCCTATCCGATGGCCCCATCAGTTTTATTTTTTTGCCCATAATAGGGGGGTTCCAACTCACCCAGCCACCATGCCTCAGCGAAGCAGAAAAGGCTGGAAGACCCTATTTGTTAATTTAGCAAATGAGGGAGGGAATGGATTCATGTGGCTTAGGAAGGGAGGCCAGTTTAGTGATGAGAAATCTAGTTTGGAGAAGAAAACCATGGAGGGAGTGGTGAGAACCATGGTGATGTGCTTGGTTTCATGCCTGCAATAGACTCCAGACACCCACAATAAGGAGGATCACCCTCCCATCTTCCTCATACTTGGTTGAGGCCCCATGGAAGCAGCACTGAAATAAATCCTCATGCGATGTTACCATCACCAATGTATCCAATAATTCCCCCACCCCATTCAATAGATAGCCCAGCCAGTCACATTGGTTGAAGATGGGGAACGAGGACTCTTCTTTAGGGACAGCGTATCAGAAACATTTAGTGGAAAGGGGAATACCATTAGATTTAATGTCCATCTCTATTTGAATGGTGTTGTAGAAGGTTCTCTATATTAGGAAACTAAATTTTGGTGTGATGTAATTTCACCTGAGGATGTTTCCCAAGGGGTCGCTGGCCGGCTGCCCAGGCCCAGTTTTACTGTAGTCCTTGGTTGAGAAACTACCTTAAGGGGAGGCACGAAATATGCACATATCCATGGATCCATCAAAGATGGTCTCATAGAAAAGAACCTATTGGGATGGGTGGAGGAAAACCTTGAGGAAGGTGGGGAGAAGGGAAGATTCTTTGATTGAGAGGTCTAGTGTCATGTAACCTGGGAATCCAAAAATCCCCCGACCCTAGTCGCATTCAAAAAAGCTATCCTCCTCCTGCCCAATGATCAAAAGAGAGTTCTATCGAATGGAGGAAACCTGGTTGTGAAGAGATATCCATATGAGAGAGGGTTTCCAGCCATTTTTCATTAAACCAAACACATATTTACCTCAGATTTAATTGCTCGATAATGTTCGTCCATCGATAACTTACCAAGCCAACTTACCTTGTAAGACAATCATTGACTCCCTCAGGTTTCGCACGTTAATACCACCGTGATCCAAAGGCCTCACCAATTTTCTCTAGGGGGGGCCATCTGCACCTCCCCTCACCATGGAAATCTAATAAGAAACTATTCAAAACATATTCCAGTCTTTTGATGATAGACTTATGATCCTTAATGATAGAGAGAATATGCATAGGAATAGAATTCAACACACTATTAATGAGGGTGATCCTCCCTCCGAAATATAGGAAGCTGTTTTTCTAGTTATTAACACAGTTCGTGACCCTGTTGCACAGATCCTAAAAATATTTCACCTGAATCCTCCTAGTAGATATAGGAGACCCATTATAGGTCATATGAAACTTCTTCTAATGAATATCGATAATTGTTTCAATGGAATATTTGTGGTTTCATGGACATCTTGATGGAAAAAAGATGTCATCCTTCTCCCGGTTAATAACTTGACCACTCCATTTATCATAATCATCCGTTATCGAAACAAAACTTCTGATGGAGGGGCTTCGTCCGTTGATGAAAAGAAATATGTCATCCATAAACAGGTTGTGGGAGACATTGGTGACCTGGGATCCATAATGGAAGTATTGAATTGTTCCACGTTTCATGGAGAAAGAAAAGTATATAATAAGGGAGTACTAGGACATGATAAAAAGGTTCGGGGATAGGGGGTCCACTTGCCATAATCCTTTGATAGACTTGATGAAACCACACTTCATTCCCGCCAACATGATATTGAATCACGGAGAGATGTAGCAGCGAATAAAAATTTTTATGGTGGCCTCAGAGAATCCAATGCATCTCATGGTGAAAATTATGACGTTATACTCAAGGATATCATAATCCTTATCTGTGTCTAGTTTGACCACCATGTTCTATTACCAATACATTCCTATTTATACCCAAGAGCATCTCTTGGGAAACCTCAAAGACCCCTTGGATGGAGTGACCACAGATAAAAGCATGCTGCTCATCAGAAATCCAGTGGTGGGTGAATCCAGCGAGCCTACTATTGATGATAGTATCCAGAACATTGTATGTGAAATTACATAGACTAATGGGATGATAGTGAGAGATTTCATAGGAGGATTTGAGCTTTGGAATCAGGACCAAGGTATTTGCACTAGAAATTTTAGGGAGAGATATACCATGGAAGAAATCTTGGATATCTTTACAAAGATACGACTTGATAATATTCCAATCGATGATGAAGAAAGAGATCGGGAACCCTTCCCGGCCGGGTGTGCTGTCCAAGATGAGATTATACACTAACTCCCATAATTCCTTCTCATTAGAAACACAATAGAGGTGTTAATTAACATGGTAGGGAACATTTCATATGATCGAGTCAAAAAGATCGACTTGGCCAGAGGGGTATCCATCATGGAAGGACAGATTATGGTTGCAACGAAATGCATTAAAGTGGGTTCTAACCATACTGCCAATCAGTTCCAAATAATTAGAGAAATAACCATTTGCAAGACTATTGTCGGGGACCTGCACGAAATGTTTCTTTTGGAAAAAAGTGGTGTTACGGTCCCCCACTCTCAGCTACTAATTGTGGGCGCATTCCAGGAGGTGTTTCTTCTATTCAAGAAGGACCTCATTCAGTCTTTTCTTCTTCATACAGAAGGTGGAGAAAAACTCTTCATCCCACTTCTCATCCAAGATAAATTCAGTATAATCAACCACCATCATAAGGTCATCCATGGCCTGGTTATCGAAAGGTTTAGTACAGGACCAGACTTTAAGAGAATGTTTTAAGTGCCTATGCATAATGTGTAGCCCATCCCGACTCTTCTTCTGAAATGGTAGGATCCATGGGTTTTGCACAGTCTCCATAAACACAGGATCATGCACCCATAGCTTGGAGAAGAAGAAACAACACGAACCCAAGGAGCCCAGACTAAGATAAATTAAGAGGGGGGGGGGGGGCTGAATAGACAAATCCCAGACCAAATGGGAGTCCTCAAGATTCTGAATGTATGTGATTTCATGGGGATTACCCAGGTAGCAATCGAGCCTACACCAGGTTCTCCTGTTTCCCTGATGGTTGTTGCACCACGTGAAATTGTGACCGATGAAGCCAAGATCAATAATCCATTCTTGTTCTGTGAGGGAAGAAAAATCAATCCTATTGTTCCGAGGTATATAATCGCCACCTTGGTTTTTAGAAGAGTGCATGATTGTGTTGAAATCACTGCCCATGATCCAAGGATCATCTCCCGGGTTGAAAGAACTCATATCCGTCTAGAGATGATCCCACAGGCTAGCATCAAACTAAGCCTAAACAAAATAACAAAAGCAGAACTGGGTCCCAATATTCACCATCATAGAAATATGTTGGTCAGATTAAGCTAGCAATTTGATCTTCACACTCGTATTCCAAAATAACAAGACATGTTTGTTTATAGGCTCGCCATGCACGAAGTAACATAAGCTGTTTCTTTTGGAAAACACACAGATTTTGGAGGCACACTTCATGATTTCCAAGACAACAATGGCAAAAACATTATGTTTATCCAATTAATAGGAGGTAAAATATTCCTTGACACTATAACCTAGCCCAAAGGCATTCAATATAATAATCGAGATCATTAAAATAGAGAACTACTTGCACTATCCATAGGCGATGAAGGCTTCTGGTAGAGCTCTAATGAAGATGTAAGAAGGGTTCTCGCTTTCGATCTTGTATTCATCTTTGTAGAAGAAGACCTATAAGGAGTGGACGAAATGAGAATTCCTTCTGAGGCCAGGCAGGCAGGGAAACCTATTCTTCTGATTGATTGGCTAAGGTAAGAGAAATCCTCCACCAGAGATAATTCCTTAAAATAATTGGTTGTGGGAAGCACAACCAGATCCAGGGCAGGTATTCTCATCCTGATAGAGGCATGTGGAAGAATATCCGGGTAGGGGGGGAAGGTGGATGAGAAACCAAATCCATGAAAAGGGATGGCGGGAGAGAAGAGGATGTTAGAATAGTGCCAAGGGCAATCAAGTGAGCCGGGGTAGGTCGCATAAAGAAGGAAAATGACAAGGGAGGAAAATCAAGAACCATGGTCATGAATGGGGGTTGACGAGGGTGATAAAGTGTTAAAGGAGGAGTGGGGTTGGAGGGAGTGGAAGGATGAGGGGAAAGGAAGAATGGATAGGGACCAGGGATGCAGGACAGAAAGGACGAGGGTCCACCGGAGTGTCATGTGAATGATGAGAGGCCACCGCAGAGGAAGAAGCTTCTTTTTTCAAACTGAACAGATCTCTTAAAATAAGCGTGGTGGGAAGGACGGAGGGTAGAGCTTCTCGTACACTATGAGGATGCATGGCCATGGAGTTTACAACAGCTATAGAGGCATGGCACTGCATGAAAGAAGATACACTGTTACCACTCCAAGGAAACCACTAATGTGTAGAAGGAGCTACAACGGGGGGCACAGAGATCCAAGGCCACATAGATTCGTACAGTAGAAGTTTCGAGAAGTCAGAGGGTCCGATCATTCGTTCATAGAGAAACCCCAAGAGCATTATTGATCTCCTCTAGGAAAGCATGGTTCTAAAAAGGCAAGGGGATACCGGGGAGATCAACCCACAGTGCCATTAATGGAGGTTCCCATCATTTGTGCACATCCAGGGACCACCGAGAGAGATGGAAATGCCACCGAAGGATAGACCTGGGACACCAGGCCCATGTGTGCAAACAGTCACTCTGATATTCCAAGACAATAAGAAAGTATTTCTTATTGCGCTTTGAGATCCTAGACATTAGATCTATTCCCCATCCATGGAAGAAATTCTGGAAGAGGCCTAAGGGGGGTTTGTCGATCCTAAACCGGGCAACCAGGGACCAGTGAAGCTGGGAAGAATCCACAACAAACATCGTAGGTATAAATAAAAGAACCGGGGTGGAATTCCCAATTTCCACACTGATAGATTCTTTCCGAACCACCAAGAACTACAATTATGGTAGAAGGGGGGGATATTTTAATAGGATCTCCTCCAATGAGGGAATCACAGGCGCAAAAGAAGAACTTATCCAATGGGAGGAGGGATGATCCGTCAGCTCCAGATGCTTTGACGACGTTGTAATGGTTGAAAACATAGCGGGGAGGGGAGGGTCTTTTGGTGTGTTAGGATGAAAATTTGAAATCATGGTTTTCACCTGGATATTTTTATGGTTGGAGAACTCATATGCTGGAAGAAATAGGTGAAACCCCTTATAACTAAATGGGGACATTTTGGGGAAACATCTCAATGATTTTAATATATGGGAAAGTCATATAATTTGATCACATGTGTTTCAAAACATTGATCTCATAGTAATGAGGACACGACCTAGTCCATGGTCACCAACATATTCTGTGGAGAGATCCAAATCAATTGAAATACTATGTTGAAGAGATGAATAAAGGAAATATCTTATGGAATTAATACTATACTTTGGAACCACATGGTTACTCATAAATAAAAATGAGACTAGTTCTCTACCTATAAAACTTTTAATCCTCTATATTTATTCACAGAAACCACCAGAAACTTGGAACTAACTAAGATAAAAAAATAGTGAATGTGTCTATGAATAAATATTGGTGTTTCATAAATAAAAAATCCATGACCATTCATTCCCATGACATTTCATTATAGATAATTGAAGGCATGGGAAAATGGATTGTCTAAAAATGACATAAAAAAGAATTACTAAAATTGATATGTACTCAAATCCAACAACAATGATCAACAATAATGATTGCACTTATCATCTAGAAAATTTTCAAATCACCCTAATAAAAAATGAACCTATAACAAAGAGCATATGATGTACGAGAATCCTAACATGGTCTCACTATTATATAAAACTCCTATAACAAGGTGGAACTGAAGGAAAACTACCTAGAAATACTTCATCAAAACTAATAATAATATTTTTGGGAATCTCATTATCAATTGTAAATTACATTTGAAACAATAATATGTAATGAAATACTAATGGAATACTAAAAATAACAACCCAATCACTCACCTTAAGTCACAAATTAAGTATACATCTTTTAGACAAAACCAGATCACCCTCGCAAGGTGAATCCTAAATGGCTAAATCTGTGCACCTGTTATCATTCAATCTCAAATGGCGGATCACTAAATATAGTTTTTTAATAAATCACATCAGGGTATTGAAATGTCTAAATAATGATCAACACCAAATAACATATAAACAATTGTCATAATCGCCACATACAAGAACCTTCCTCCAAGGGAGGCTCATCGTAGAAGATCGTACAACCAAACACAAACAAACAAGTCAATCCTTACTAAATACAACAAAATATATCCTCAATAGATATTTCACAAATGAGAAATGGAATATGAAATAACTAAAATAAATAAATCCAGGATAAATATCTCAAAATTCAACCACCCATAATATTTCAAATTTAATAGTAGATTCACTAAAAATTCAATTGAGGTAACAAAAATCAATTGAATTGAACTACCCCCAATCATGGACTCCATTATATAACCTATGACCGCATCTAAATACCCATATTAAAATAAAAATGATGATCACCCAAGATTGAATAATGAATGAAATCTCATAGATACATATATAAGATGGTTTTTAATTCCTTGGTTCCCCATAGAAAATGAAAATGAGAAAATAGATTATGAAATGATAATTATTTGTTTCATCTATATTTTTAACATTTTTTTGTCTTCATCACCTTTAAATTTTACATAATTACCATCAGATGTAAATATTTCATCAACCAAACCTAGATGCATACACTTTTCAACATCTACATGAATGGAATCATTTAAAACAGCCAGAAATTAAGAAAATAAATAATATAGTATAACTGGATGAAAGTATGGATAAATATGTTGTAAAATAAAATGATACTTAAAATAATAATTAAACATCCATGGAAATAAGATGTATAACTTTGAGAAGTTATTTTTGTTCTCCCTCATTGATAGATCATCGTGATGGAGGCTCCAAATATTAATAACTCTCCCCACATTCATAGACACAAAAATGAATCATTACACATTAAATATCAGAGAAAATCACAAGATATAATATTTTGATGTAGAGAAGGAACCAAAAATACCCACAAAAAATGAAACATTACAATATACAAATTCAAAAAAATTATATGAAATGAAAATATTATGGTTTTAAAAAATATTTTAGGTTCCCATCAGTGGCTTTTTATCAACACACTACCTACATTGATCCCCAATCACCATATAAATAAGGCAGATACTGAACTAATAAATCCATGATTGGTTTCAAACATAATTATGGTTCCACATTAACAACTCAAATCCGATTCTATGTAAAATAAGTATTGTTAAAAACAATATTGACATTTTCAGGAGGCATACAATGAAATAAATATGACATTATCAATGTCAATATGTGTCCCAAAACAAAAAAAAACAATATTATATCATAAGATATAATGAAACAAATAAATTAATACATCCCGCCAAGAAATAATAACAACAATAACATCATTAATAACATATTTTTATTATAAATGCCAACATTCACTAAAAAATTTCGTTAAATTCCCCCAAAGGATTACATTTACAAATATACAAAGCCCACTCTTTAAAGATTTAAAACCATGTTGGAACACACATCACCTAAAAAAAGGAATATCTTAAAATACATTTCAATAATATATTATATTTCTAAAACCAATGTATCAATTTATTGATAATTGAAACTTAAATTCAATTTACAAATCACATTCTTTTCAAAAAAAATCTATTGTTATCCATAAATTCAATAAAAAAAATTTTAAATTTATTTTGTATTATAATATAGAATGTAGTAAATTCAAAACCCCACAAATTACTACATCCATGTCTTTAAAACATTGTAAGGATAAACACTATTTTATAAAACACTGAAGGAAAACTAAGGGAATATAATATTTCCAACACCATATAACACCATGTTTTAAAATTAAATTTTTTTAAAATGCCCTCATTTTTTAAAATAATGTTTGAATAAAAATTGAATTCAATTCACTTGATAATATTTAAAAATTATTCAAAATAACAACATCAAAATGAAATCCCTACACTCTTAAATCAACCTCAATTGATTGATAAAAACTTATGTAGAAATCTATAACTGAGTGGTGTAATTAAACAACACCAGGGATGAAAATCGATTTATCATGGCTGGGAAGCTCAGTTTTGGAATCCATGTAATATCCATGAAACACTCCCTTTGAGGGTAATATCCAATCTACATGACCACCAAATGAATTCAAAAAATGTGTGTGATAATTGTTAAAAACATGTTTTCATCAATTTTCAATTCGAAATCCATAAACAACCGTTGAAATAAAGCATAATATCACAAGGGCCAAAAAGATATCATTTCACATATAAAACTAATTTTGAATAGAAAAAATAATCATGGATTAAAAGTTTGAATCATAAATTCATTTAGTAGATTAATTTTATTGAATAAAGTGATCTTTCTAGAATCATCAATCCATTACAAAAAATAATTCAAAACCCAGAATCAATATTCCACCGTGGAATCCATAATTAATAGACAGGAACTCACAGAAGAAAAAAAAATTATATGAACCCATTTTGTTTAAAATAGTATTTTTAAAACATGTACTTGAAATCCTTACTGAAATGACACACTACATAATGGGATTTATTGATCCTCCAATGTTTGGAATGAGAGCCAATGAATCCTCGGAACCCATTTTGGATGAATTTATCCATACAAATTTGATAAAAAACTACCAAAAAGTAAACAAATAAATTTGCCTGTAAGGTCTTTACATTGTATATTGAGTTCAAATAATAATATAATAAATGAAATATGATCCTCCCAAATATTTTAAAACCAATAAAACAAATATAACACATTTTCATATATAATATAATAATCCAAATATAAAACTATACATCAATGAAAAAATAATATTAACAAAAAAACCTTAATGATATAAAAGGGAGAATATTTTGGCCAAAGAAAAGGAATCTAATCAAGGAAGAAACCAAAAATGTTTCATCCATAATAGAAACCATCAAACTTCAACCACTTGTTTTTAACCATGACTAAACTCTACGAATATTATCCTTAAGGGAGAAAACAAAAATTAAGGTAAAATAAAAGAACATTAAATATATGATACGGAGGTAAAAATAATTTTAGGTCACCATTACCCATCAACAATATGAAATGTGTTTCATAATACAATTTAAACATTCTTATTTTCAAATATAATTAAAACATGGTATTTTAGAATATAAAATTTCCAAAACCGAAACATGTTCTTTGATATCTTTTAAAATTGACCATATTGTTATCTTAAGATGAAAACATATTATTTGAAAATAATTCCATAGTCCTCGCCCGTTTTAAAACTGCTCACCCATGAAAATATATTATTATTAAATTATTTTAATTATTTTAATAAATATGATAATTTTAAAAAAATTAAAAAAGGGAAACCACACTTTATACAAAAAAATACTCTACTTATACATAATTTAATTTCAATAACATTAATAACATTTAAAACATAAAATAATTGGTTTTAGAAACCTTTGATATCAAGAATTCATTCGAACACACTATGTTTGTTATCCCTGGTTATTTTTAGAACTAAAAAAACCATTTGGAATCCGCATTAAAAATTAAAAAAAATTGTCGTTAAATTAAAAAATGTATTCAAAATATCTTTTAAAACTATTTTCCAATGGATGTGACCCAGGAGAAATTACATCAAGAATAACATAGAGTGAAACAAAGTTTATAGAAAATAAAATATTCTAAAGCATGTAAAGGGTTAGAAAAAATAATAAACATGTTTAATGAAAAAAAATAATTTATCAAAATACATGATATAAAAAATTAATGATTTAATAAAATGGTTTATGGTCCATGGCCTTGAATATATGATGCGATATGTGTGTAATATTTCAAATATTTCCCTCTCACAAACCATGTGAATCCATTTAATAAAATACAACTGATAAATTATCCAACATTCCCACAAAATAATAATTATGAAGACACCACTTCCAATCCAACATTTCGATAATAACTAGAGGGCCTCTAGTGGTGTGTCAATATTCTAAAATATATAGTTCTCCAATATATTACCTAGTTTACCATGTCCATAAAATATTTGTAGTGATAGGACATTAAATCCAAGAATAACACACAACATATAAAAAATGACTATCCCATACAACAAACACCCTCCCAATAAATAGCCCTATATATACCTTTATCCCATGGAAGAAATAATAATATTACCACAAAATAGAGCTAACCTCAACACATGATGATAAAAATACCACACAAGGGTTAAAATAAATTAAGGTTGTATCATATGTTTATTTCACATCAATATTTTTAAATACATTGTTCCAAATGTGCCATTAATATTAAAATAAACTCATAAATATGATCCCATTCAATTTTAAAAAAACAACCTTTATGACCTCTTCTAAAACTATGAAAAACAAATAAAAATTTTAAAATATTTCTATTACTCCATTTAAATACATGTCTTCTTATTTGAAATGTAAAGAGGTCAAGAGGACAACAATTACACTTAACACTTCTTTAAAGGGGAGTTTTTCCTTTTTATAAATGGGAATAATTCACACTGAATTAAATAAACTCTATTGATTCATTAATTGAGACCATTTAACAAATTTGGAAGTTAATGCATACTTCTAAAGATATTTCTACTTTAAAAGTATTTTTTCACACATTTAAAATAAAAATCCAATAAAAATCCATCCCAATCCATTTAAAATATTAATAAAATCCTCATGAACATTTAACATAAAAATATTACATAAAAAATTATATTCAAAATATTAAATCATGATATTTAGAATGATTTACAATTTTGTAATAACACAAAACATAATGAATGTATTCAAAACCATCACATTGATAGATAAAATATTCATAATTAAAATAAAATGAAATTTATAAAACATGATAATACTTTTAATGTTTTATTTAATGATATTTAAAAAAATGATACTTTAAAAAGGTTAAAAATAAGTTGAAACACATATAATCTCAACAACATCAGTGGAGAGAACCCAAACTATTATAGATAGAGTATATATGTTCCCATGAAACCGAAAAAAAAAATTACATATATGAGGAACCATATTATTGTATATAAGAGTTTTATGCATCATGGGATAATATATACGATATATAAGGAATAAAAGGATGGATAATGATATTAAGGGAATATTATTTACCTCAAACCCTCTTGAAAAAAAATATTTCTAATAATCAAGTGGGGAGAAAATAAGAAATCATAAAAGAGATCTAATGTTATTTTGACTCATATTTTTGAAGGAATGTCTGAATATTCTTTTATCATAAAATGGAAGTTTTGGGGAAATACCAAAATTATACCACATTGGAATTCCACATGTTTTGGACACATGGTTTTCTGTACTCTGTGTTAACTATAGACAGGAAACTACTTATGTCAAGGAAACCAATGTAGTATCTAGGTATTTCCATTTTGTTATTAAATCCATAATTAATCAATGAAAATGATATATATCTATGTAATAGACTCATAAATATGGTCATCACATAATGACTCCTAATAATGAGTAAATTTAACTCTCTACCTTGAAAATTTATTATTAAAAATTAATTACTAATGTGATATGTGGTTCCAACACTCCATGATCTCCAAATAATGGTATTCTAAAGAATGTGATTTTATTTTAAAAGTTAATAAAATGAACTTATGTGTTTATTGAGAGTTAAAAAATAATAATAAATGGGGAAATAGTATTTTTTTTATAAAATGTTATTCATGATTATTCATGGTTTTGACGATTCACTTCTGCCAATTCTTTTTATTTAACGATTTCATATGAAAATTCCTATGAAATATAATTATTAGTTATTTTTTTCCAATATATTTAAATATTAATCCTATCAAAAATAATTACGGTGAAAAATTATAACATTCTTATTGATTTTTTATGTTTATAAATATACTAATATGTTTTCTTTATATTATGATCATTAATGTATTTTTTTCTTATCCCACTATTAAAAATGTTTTTCATGTGGAATAAGGATGTGTTCAAACATTTATAATGTTATATATACCATTATAAGAGTTATATATAATTTAGAATGTGTATCCATATAAAGAATATTGTCGGGGGTAAAATAAACACTATGTTAAAATGTAATCTGTATTATTAAATTTATTCTATAATTATACAAAACGCTATATCAAAAATAATTTCTCAATAAATGAAAAATAAACACTTATTATAATAAACTAACCATTGATTGATTATGGTATGGGTTGTTATGAAATAGTCACAAAATAAAGTATAATATAAATACCCTATATTTCACATGATAAATCATGCATGAAGAGATATTGTAATTGGATATCTAATGATCCTTAAATCATTTTTCTTACATAAAAATTTCTCAATAGACACACTTATAAAAAAACATTATTGTATCTTCACTAACCTCAAAATATCTGAGTTTCTGTAAAAATTGATATTTCACTTTTTTTTTTGTTATTGATGGAGTTATTTGGGAAAATTTCCGTTTTTATTACTATATATCTTAAAAATAATGCCATAGAAAAAACTAAAACTCCCCTATAATACCACTTATAATGTTGCAATGAAGATCGTTCATCATCCCAATCCAACCCGCCATTAACATCCTTCGTGTTCATGGATTATACGGTTGGTAACAAGATTAATGGTTGTGGGTTTATTATTGGGTAATGATACACCATTGTAAATTAAAAAAGAATTAAATGATAGTTTTTTTAAAAAAAATATAGCATGATGTATCAAAATTTCATAATTTTCAAAAATAAAAATAAATGACATGTATCCCAATTGAAAGAATGTATATATGGATAGTACTAAGAATAAAAATGTAATGATATAAAATAAAGAAAATATGAGTTAATAAACCAAAAAAATTATATAAATAAATTAGGGAAGTATAGTTCAAAAAAATAACAATTCTTAATTAAATTTAATAAACAAAAATAATAATAATAACATATATATAATTATATTTATAATAATAAACCCACCAAATAATTCCATTTTGTGCACCCAAGTCTTATAGAGCCCGAAGTATCTTATGTAAAACCAATTTATATATAAAAATCAAGGAACTAAAATTGATGTGGTCAAAATTATTATTACATGAAATTATAACCGTGATCATAAATGATCACTGAAGTGAAATTGATCGATCTGAGTATAGATACAATTGAATATCAAAAAATGATATCAACTGAACCATGATAACATTATCTGTATGTATAAGATTGTTTTTAAGTAATTGCTTATAATAATTTATGGTGTTCAATATATATTGGGATCATATTAGGACAATGAACAGAACTATTCATAGATGAAAAATAATAATAACTGATAACTCCCAAAATCACCAAGTGGGGTTGAATCCACAATATTCAATTTTTGATCATACCATAGAATATTGGAAAGGATACAGAATATTCATAGAAAAGTTTAACCATCCTTGTGTGATATGAGAAAATGATATTTAAATATATTATATAATAATTTATTTATATTAAAAAGTGGGAAAGAGCACAGAGTTAGGGGACTATAATATTATCTTATAAAAAATGTGGGTATCCAAATAACAATAACTAATTTCACCTAAAAATTATCATTATAATAGATACATGATTTTTTATTCTATAATTATAATATATACCACTTAAAAATTATCAATATTAGAATCATACTATTATAAAAATGTATACCATACTAATCATATTACCATCTTGATAAAATTTATTTGATTATGTATAGAAAAATAATTATTAATAAGATCTATCAATAAATTACAGTAGGAGGACCTGATAATTGTGTAGATTGAATATAAATTATGAAAATGGAATTTAAAATTAAATAAAAATGGTAGACTGTTATTACATCGAAAATTTCACATTTGGATCAGTATTACCATTTTTAAGTTGTTTTTGTTAGAACATTTGTTTTTGAGAATAGTTATTTTTTTCAGATTGTATCACTCACAAGTTATACACGCCCTTAGTAAAAAAAATGGAAGTGGGGTAAATAATTTCCTATGGGTTTCCCTTATGATTTATCTGAAATATCAACTACTTTTTACCAATAAAAAATTAAAAAACATGATTTATACTTTAATTGCGGACTGAAATAGTTATGTATTAATATATATATATATTTGAATATATATATTCCAAAATGATGTTCAATGAAAACTCTATGAATGAAAGGAACTAATATAAGTGCGATTGAATATTAAGATTAACCAAATAATATTTAATTAAAATACGAACATAAGCCTTAGCCCAGTTGGTAAGGACTCCGTAAGTGCATCCAAGTGACCAGGGATCAAATCCAGGAGGAGGTAGAATTTCTAGGTATGTAGTATTTCTGTAGAAGTACTATAGCAGTACTGTAGCATATACTGTAATTGTACTATAGCAGGGACTATGTAGTACTATATAAATCACTCTTTGGAACTGTAGCAGTCGGGAATATGCCCCCGTTTAGGCCTTCGGGCCACCGATTTGGTCCCTGAGTCCTTTAAGGCCTTCGGGCCACCCATGCCTTCAGGTTCATAAGGACTTAGCACCACCTCAAGTCCTTCGGGCCACCATTAAGTGTATATGAAAACCAGAAAACCTACAAAGAACAAGCTTATAAGGAGGATGGGCAAGAAGCTTTCACCACATCAGAATCTAAACGGATTGTAAGTATGAGAGGGTATGGCACCTGCCATCGAGACAAGCCTATACATGCACGATATTTCTATCCGAACAGCCATGCGAAGGTATAGCACTGATTTCACAACGAAGATGCTGGGGAGGAGAAGTTCCAAGTAGTCAATCTGGGTTGTATGTAATGTATTAAGTCTATAGGAAATTAATTCCTCTAAGGCCTACAGAAGATGTAATACTTACACCTACGGGCCTTGTAACGGATCCACCTCACACCTTGAAAGTTGGATTCTCCAAAATCAATAATAAATAAAGGACGTCAAGACATTTGAAGAGTATGTAATTAAAATACCATGTGACCAATGAATCTCATCCAATATAAATGAATATGGACATTAAAACATTTATATAACATGATATAAAGTTTGAGATTGTTCCCCAAAAATAAAATATGTTTGTAATTTAGTTGAAAATTATATATTCATTGATAATAATATTACTAAATACATTATAAAATATATTTTTTTAAATGTAACCCTAATTTTATAATATCAAAAATTATTCAACTCATTAATTCTATCATATTTTTTCCCACTAAGATGAGAACCTCAAAATTCTATGAAGTTATTCTTAATCTATATTTTCTATAGGAAAATAGTGGCATCTGATGGGACACATATGATATAAACTATTTTTTTCAATTACTCATTAGTAGAATATGATTAAAATCATGATGTTCGCCCATAGTAATTTCTAATATAGGAGACATTAAAAAATCATATTGGTCAACATTAATAATTTTTTATAACAACCCATAGTATTATGACTTATTTTATTTTAAAATAATTTTATCTATGTATATATTTATTTATTTAACATAAAATCCATTCCTAAATAATAAGTGATAAAAAATTTAAATATTTTTATTCAATGTGGTATTTATCACCTAATTACGAGATTTGTGTGGCAGATTGGAGAATTTACATTTGTGAAAGTCGTATTTTACACATGTATTGTGGTAAAACTAAATTTTCATATATAGATATTTCATATTTATATATAAGTATATAATATATCATAGAAAAATGCACATCATGACCATAATAGTTTAATGTATTTGAATACTAGATAGAAAATCATTTTATTTCCAAAATCGTCTTACAGATCTCCCAAAGTGAAATTTATATATTGTAATACTATTATAAATTCCAAACATAAAACATTTCTTGTTATCCTTGGGAAAGAAAACATATGAAATGGGGAGAAAAAATTCTTCGTATGGGTACACATGGGATAGATCAATTGATCATCATATGTAATAAGAATATGTGAATAAGGGTTTGAGATGGTGGTAAAATCCTATAAATTTAATACACATTATTTCATAGATCATAATCCTGAGTCATAATAGATGAATTATTCATAAAAATATACATTACTAATAAGAGTGTGGATTTTGGAATTACCAGTTATGATCCATGACATTATATTATAAACATAAGAATGTGGAAGAAAGATAGTATTATAAAAGTCTAAACACATATAAATAGAAACATTTCCACTCATATACATAAGGGAATAAATTTAGTAACTCATATAAACTTATGGACCTGAAAACATAATCCATTCATATTATTATAGACATTAAATTCTAGTCCATGTACAAACATAGGGATATGTAATGTGGTTCCTTTCATCATATTATAAACAATAAATTCATTCAATTTATAATATTGTAAGAAGGAAATCTGGTTCATGAAATCCTTGTTTATCATTTGAGTTATCCATCATTATCAAATGAATTAGAGGGATATATATATTTTGGACCACACATCACAAAATATAAATCAAACAGATGTGTTCTACAATATCATAAACTATAAATGATGTAATAATATAAGAAATGTTTATGGGTTTCATAATCATTTCACCATTTTACCATAGAATAACTATTTGAATAAAAGAGTTTCTAATCATAATTAACTAAAGGGAATGAAATTGTTTTCAAATAGCTATCCATAGATTATAATCATCTTATGTTATCCAAATAGTTAAATTTCATTTTATAATTAGATCATATATATAGTAATGTATAAATAATATCAATATATGTCATATTATATGAATTTTATTTAAAAATATCTCTAGAATACTTGATGAAGAAAAAACCCATTTGTTTTGAAAAAACATATTTAAAAGAAAATAATTTCCAAAATATCAAGAAATAATTTTTCTTATAAAGTATTCTCATAAATTTGTAATGAATTCATTAAAGAATATTGTCTCCAATAATGGATGAAATTATGTTCATTTCATATGTGAAAAAATCAATATTTCTGTCAAAATTTTAGTTAAAATTCATAATTAATTCATTCGTGAAAAGTTTTATATATTTCCTTTTTAACCATTTTTTTAGAAATAAAATTTGGGAAAAAATTTCATTAAAAATCATAGGATAATATTTCAAATATTCATGAAAACATTTTTAGTAGGTATGATTATGGAAAAATTGATTTTCAGCTAATGAGATAAATAAATCCAATTTTCCTTAATACTGATCTATAAGTATCCTGATTACGTGATGTTAAAAAAATTATGAGAAAACATTTAATTTATAGAAATAATTATAACAAAAAAATCAAGGTAGTCATGACAGATAGGTTAAAAAAAATTCATCATAGGATAATTATTTAAAAATAAAATCAATAAACAATAATATTGTAAATAAAATAACTTATGAAAAGAATTAATTGATTAAATGGTGGTCTATTCCCATATATAATAAATATAAATTTATTATATGTAACTCCCCTTATTTTATAAAATAATATTATGGTTGATACAATATTCTATATGAAACACATAGTTTAAAAGAACCACAATATATTATTGAAGACATATTATTTAAATATTATCTTTATAACTTAGACATTAAATTTGAATTTATAAATATTATTAACTACCTTATATAATATATATAGTGTTCCTAATACTTATAAATTTATTTATAAATTCTTAGGATATCAAAACTTAATTTTTTCTAAAAACTGTTAGTTCATAAAGGATATTTACTAATTTTTAAAAAAATTTATAAATTTATAAACCTTTTAAAAAATTAAATTTATAAAATTAAGAAAAAAATTATATTCTAATTTAAATAATACATTTTTATAATTTTTTTATAATTTCTAGAATATGTTTATTTTTAAGTGAATCGTAAAAAAATACTACATTTTTTAATAAGTAAAAATTATTTTAATAATCTAATTAATAAAAAAGGGTAATTATTAAAAAAATATTTAAAATTTAAATGTATTACTATTAGTTAAATCAAATAATATTAATTACATTTTAATATCATTTCTGATTGATTTCAGTGTAAGCGTGTTTTTAAATTTGTAAACATATTTTATCTAATCACTATTTTAATGTACATACGGTTCCCCCATATTAATTAATTAATATAACACATAATGAGGAATAATTTTATATAACATTATAATATATATATATATATATGTATTATTGGAATTTAAATTCATTTAATTATTATTTCTATTCATACATTTTATTTATGACCATATTTTATTTGTAACATTCATTTTTATGGAAAACCATTTTTTATCAGTCTTATAATAATTATTATAAATTAAACTCATAAACATATATGATAGGTATTTGGTAAAATGTGTAAACGATTTTGAAATATTATAATTTATATTATATATTTTTCTTAACAAAATTTTTTCAAAATGAATATCAAAAATAGTAACAAATATTTATCAAGAATAAAAATAAAAATGATAAAAGTGAGTGACTGAAAATATAATGTGGATGTATTTATTAAAACCTATTATTTTTTATTATCAGATTTGTGGATCCTTCATATCTATATATACACAATTGATTCAGTATATTAGGAACTTTTCTCGAGTGTGACCTCCAATTACAGATTATTATTACGTATATATAAAAATGAAGCTCCTCATCCCATAAAAACGGGAACAACCAATTTCATCCCCTTGACTAACCCAAGTACATATTGTTCAGAAGATAAATACATAAATAAAATCCTGAATTTATTTCCCATTTATTAGAGGCCATGTTTTGATCAAAAATATATTATACATAGGGTCTATTAATAATCATAAATAGTTGTTGTGGAGAAGAAGTATTATTCTAAACTAAGCATGAATATTATATTTTTTCTTCAAGCCCCGTCAAATATAACAAAAAAAATATATGATATAAGAACATAGTGTTAAAAATATACTAATTTGTTATGGTGATAATTTAATAACACAAATACACCTCCACTCCCATAAAATATGAAATTAAATAGTGAATCATGTTTATGTTGGAAGATGTCTAAACACCCAAGATTTCATAGTATGTAATTTTCTTTAATGTAATTCAATACCTTACGCTATAGGGAATACTGTGTTTGAGCACACTACGAAATACCAAAATAGCCTTTCAAAAATTTGTTATGAATAGAAGTAACTGCATTTTTAATTTATATAACCCATATAATTTTATCATCCATATAATGTGTTTCTTAGATATAATAAAAGAACAATTTAAATTTTTCTGATAAAGAAGTATTTTTTAAAATATGTAATTTTACCGCCTTTTATTGGTGAACCATTTATAAATAAAATATTTGAAACTGGTATACATAAAATATGACAAAATATAAATCTTATTTTGAATAGGGATAAAAAATTTATTTTAATAAATTGTTTTTGTTTTTATGATAACTTTCATATTTTGTTGATTAGGGAAAATTACTAAATTTTAATTGAATTAATTTTTTCAATAAAAATAATTTATAGTTTCAAATTTAAACATTTAATGGTTTATATATAATTATATTATTATTTTTTATTTAATACAATTTAGGTCATTATAAGTAATTTCAAATTTATATTCGACATAATTACATGCCAATCATTTGATAGTTTTTTTATTTTAAAAACAACTTTTTTTATTTTGACAATAGGAATTAATTATTAATTAATTAATGAAACTTCAATGATTTTAATTTGGTAAAATATAATTCATTTTTGAATTCTGAATATCATAATTATCTTAGGGTGAATTTTTCTTACTTTTCTGAAAACATTCAATTTTTGATGAATAGTGAAAAAAATACGTTATTGTTTTAAAACTGAAATATTATTTAAATAATGATTTATTTTATTTGAATTTATTTAATGTAAAAATATATAAATAATACATATATTAGATCAATTTAATTCATTTGTTTAATTTTATTATAAAATTTGATTTATAAAATTTGATTGAAAATTTCAACTTCTTTTACTAATCTTCTAGGCATGATAGCAAATTTTCATAAAATTTAATTTTTCTACTTGTGTGGATTTAATTTATAAAACTCAAGAGACACGTTTGACAACTATAATTAAAGTGTGGTTCAATATGATAAAAATATTTCTTGGTGAATAGTAACTTTTCACTTTTATTTATCACAGTTAAAAGTAAAATGGGTAATTAAAGTTAAAAATGATATTATAATTACCATAACACAAGTATTGATTCTATTTGATAAGTGTATTTCGACCAAATCCAATCATAGGGATAAAATATGATCCTTTTGGCCAACTTGGATTAGATTAGATCATTTATTATTATTTTATTTAAAGAAGGGTTAAAAGTGTTAAATTCAATGTTTAATAACTAATCCATTTTTAATATATGGTTATACATAAGATAAATTCAACTATGAATATTTATTAGAAATATAAAAAGATTTCCTAAATAATGATATTTTATTTATTATTTTTAAACATTAAATAATTAAATTTAATTATGACATAATGACAATGCCAATGATACCTTATTAATGAAATATTATAATAATTAATGTTATAAATATCCAAATAAACATAAGTTGAGACTTATGATGAATTAAACTAATTTTATTGCTTTATATGACATTTTAGGGTTGATTACATACATTTTATTTGAATTAATCAAGTTGATTGGACTAAAAAAACAAATACTAAATAGTGTCAAAATTGACATAAGGTGTTTTTAAAACAAATATTATATCATTAATTGATATAACATTCCTAAAATAATATATATCAGAGCAAAGAACATAGATAACATCATATATATATATAAAGAACCAGTTTGCATTCTCTTGTCTTTTTATAGTATGTTTATTAACCATTTATAATAATAATACAAGAATACAAGCTAAAAGTTAAACTGTTTAACTAAAAATTAAATCGAAAAGATAAGTTTAATATTGTGACATAACCTGCCTAAACCTATTAGTTGAGTGGTTTTCGACCCATAACATCCTAATCATTAAAATAAATCCATTTGGATTCATTTGAAACCGAAAATGAATTAATAATAAAATAATATTTCAAGGTTTTCCTAAATTGATCATCACCTCTCTTCTAAATGGGTACTTCCCCTTATCTTAATTTAACACCTCCAAAGCCATATCACTATTCCATACCCTACCCAAATATCCTTCTAAATACATTAAATACATCCTAGAGGCCTACTTTTGATCAGAAATCCAACATAAGGAGCCCTTTTTATCAAATCCAAAGGAAGAACTTGAAGAAGAGGTAATAATGTCTTCACCTCTTTCAAAGTTATCTTATTCTTCCACTTACACTTTCCTTATTGTTTCCATACCAAATTAATTACTCAAATAACTTTAACAAATGTGATGTTATTATAAATATGGTACAACCATATTAATTATTCTATTTATCCTATGAATGTCAATATCACCAAACGTGTGTACGTACGACTTACCATCTCCACGTCATGGTGTAGCAGTTATTCAACAATTCATTATTTTTATGGGTATAATAATGAGGTATAATTTATGTAAATAATTTATATAAATTTTTATTTATTCTATATATATTTTTTAAAATCCTATTATATACGATCTCATGTTAAATTGAATGATATTTTTGCTCGTGCGTAAGTACAGATGACAATCTCTACGAACATAATGAAATTCATTCCACATCATAACCATTCATGAATAATTCTCATTTTATGATTACTTTTTTAAGAACATAATATAATTCTAGAAATGAATCAAATACATCCTATCCATAAGAAACATGACTTACATAACAGAACCTATAAAGGAAATCAAATCATTTAACACCCAAAACATTGACACTATTAAAATATTATTAACAAAAATAATATTAAACGATCATATATGATATCATATTTATATAAGTTGTTTTTGGATAATTTAATAACCATAATTTAACTATTATAAAAGTGGTTAATGAACCCTAGAATAAGGAAAAGTACAAGGTAATGTGTTTCCTATATAACTTTTAATTTCGTTATATTTCCATAGTTTGAAACTTATTCATTGAATGTAATGTATTGTGTACTTCCATTAGGTATATATTATAATGATTCTATTTATATTATAGGTATTATGTAATTCATTCTATGGTTATTAACATTTTTTCATATGACTCGATTGATTACTATGTGGTAATCAGTTTACATCTCACTTTTATTCATGTGAGATTTATGATATAATTGACCCTATTACCTTTTTTGTGGTGTATGTACTACCCATGATTGTATTATTTGATTAATATATTATATTTTATAGGTATTTAAATCATAATATTATGAACTATATTTCTTACGGTGTATGTTTTATAAGTTACCAAATTGGTAAGGTATTTTCAAATTTCATTTTCCACTCATTCAGTCTTATGCAAACTTCATTGATTATTATACTCCAAGATTATTTGTGAAATAACTATTTATTTAGTTATTTATTAATTTTCACTCCCCTTTGTGTTAATATACTTTTAATACACATAATCACGACATTTATAAATTCTCAAGTCATCGATATGAACTTGTTAAGAGTAATTTTACCTCAATTTATATTCATTTAGTTAAACATCCATGTCATTTTTGTTATTTTTACAAGAATATGTTTGAATGTACATTGATTTATTTACACTAAATATCCAATAATATTGAGTGTAATTATATTTTCACACATTATTAAGTCATTGAATTATCCTTAACCTAAGGATATGGTTTTTATAATGGATTTCATCTCAACTTACATTCTATTTAGACTTCTTTATTGTTATTCTCCAATTATATTTTATTTGGAGTATATACTATAAAGTAACATAATATATCATGAATCCCTTCATTATCATGATATTATAATGTTTTGATTACCCCAATTATTTTTATTCAATCATCTCTCTTTTGGTTAGGATATCTAACTGATATATCATTTTAAATGTATTAAAAATTTATTGTCCAAAATATTTCTCATTAATTTCCATTTTTTAAATATGGTTATAAGGATTTATTTATTTAGACATTAATGTTTTAAAATTAAAATTCCTCTTAAATTTTTCAAAGTGATATAGGACACATTCATTAAAAATCTATTTTAAACAGCTTCATGATAAATAATGAGACATTTATATGTTTTCATAAAAAAGGGGGATATTTATATCAAATAGTTAGGATGATAATTTTAATCTATGTTAGAAACCATCATTATTCGTGATTTTGGTTAATGTATTATAATACAATATTATATATTGTATTCAATGAATTATGATTTATTGTGGATGTGTTATTTTTATACCATACATGGTTTGTGGTTAAAATATTGTCATTTCGTATGCTAGTTTTAATATGAATATTTAGATTCTGTTTCAACCCTTTCATATGAGAAATGATTTGGAATTAGTTAGTGATGGGTGGAGCCTACTATAGCTCTTAAATGGATCAGTAGGTCTCATGAAACAAACTAGTTTCTTGGCTTATGGACTTGACAAAATCTTATTTGCAGTATTGGCACAAGGCCTTGACTAAGTGGTTATGATGGCCGACATTATGCATTCTATCATTATGAAATAAGCTATTGATATTACTTGGTATTATTCGACTAGTATAATATCCTTTTTAATAAATAAATGGTGTTATACCATTTATCTTTTCTATATTATGTAGATGTAAATGTTTAAAAGGATTGGGTTTTAGTCTTAAACATTACCTTAAATTTTTAATCTTATTATGACAGTTTATACTATATTTTTATCCTTACATATCATCTATGATCATCCCTTTCTTATGTTTTATTTTTCATAGGATTCAAATAAGTATATTATGATTAACCTGTAGGAGTGGTATTAGAGATATAAGAGTGTTAAATTGGGATAAAATGTTGTTTATTTATTTCATGATGTTATGTAAATAATATGTATGTATCTATTACATACAAGGGTACTAAACTGATCAATATATCGAGACATGACTCCTTGTATCATGCCAATGTAAAATAATAAAGCACTGATTCTGGGTGACTAGGTTCGGGCATTATATTTAGTATCATTGTAAGTATATTACAAACATTGGATTCTAGATTTAGATATATTCTTATTAGAAAAAACTACCCTAAAAAATATTCTAGAAATATTATAGTAGAACATCCAAAAAAATTTGAAATGTAAATATTATGTGGGTTTTCCAAGAAATACATCTCTATATGGATACATGCAGCTAGAGGCATCTCGGGCATAGATGTACCTAGGAGTGAAAACTCTAACATGTTGTTTAAGGCATAACCTGGGTTATCATAGTATATGACAGCAGGTCGTGCAACACTCTTGGTTAGTAAACTCCCTAGGGATATGCTTAGTATAATTCAAATTTTCTATACAAACATATTTGAAGGATTTTAATATATAATGTGAATAAATAACCTTGGTTAATCCTAAGGTGTTTTATATTTAAAATAATGTGTTAGGATATTTATTAAATGATTTTATGACTCACACTATGGTTTCTTGTGTTAGTCAATGGAAATATTCCAAGGACCTCATTGTAACATTGAAAAATATGTACATGGTGGGAACAATGGTGGAAATAAGCAATGAAATGGAATAGTGATAGGCGTAAAATATATCGTTTTCATGCCGAATCAATTTTCCAAAAATATGATCAATAACATATATATTAACCAACTCTCGGACACAACAATGAAGAGAATGATAGTGAATGATAAGAGAACCATTAATTTAAATCATAGATAAAGGAAATCTCAACATCTATAATGCCATAAATGTGGAAGGAGACACCCAATAAAGTGCCTCAATGGAACAACGAAATGCTTTATTTATGGGAAAAACGACATAAAGAAAATTATATTCTATGAAAAAATGAAGATTACTATGGATAAAAATAAAAATGATCCTAAGAATCCAATTACAGTTATTTTCTATAATGTAAGAGACCTTGGCATTAATCTAGTCAACACACTATGCTAGAGGATAACCTCTATGTCAAGGAAGAATAGATGTGGAAATAAATGGATGGAGAAATCTTTAAATGTATGGGATTACATTGAATGACTATTCTATTGTATATGTAACCATGCAATTTGTTATGTGAAAATTCTATTTGAGGAATAATTATCTTTTATTTGGTGGATATAGTTATGATGAACTAGTTTGATTTATATGGTCATTGAATTTGAGGAAATTATAGGTTATTAATTTTTGGGATGAAAATGAGAGGTTTGAGATAAAATTTATTGTTAAATTAGATTATGGTTATTTTGAGGAATTTGTCTCATTTTTGGAATGTTATAAAATATATTTTTTAAAAAAGGACAACACACATACCATGTGACTACTTTTCACATCGAAAAAAGATGTAAGAACTGAACCCACAACCAGAGTACGATGGGGATTTATTACCTACCACAAGACTATGTGAAGTCCCTAGTTAGTGTGACAAATTATTTTTAGTTAAATGTTTTTATTGATCAATAATAAGTTGATTTTTGATCTTATGTCTTAAGAAATGGATGTTTCTAGTATTTGAAAATGATTTGGGGATTAAGTGATAAATGTTATTTTCGATGACATTCACTCTGTTGGGATCATTGTGTGCATAAGGGAAATAGAATACTATGTGATTTCATTTGATGAGTAATTTTAGATCGTTATATTTGTTTTTATTGTATATTTTTAACAACTTGGGTTATTTATGGAAATGATTAACCTATCATAGAAAATATGTTATCAGGTTAATTATTTTTAAATATGTGACTTTAAATGTAGTCAATTGTATTAGGAGACACAATTTAATGTGGAAGAATACGTTATAAAATTCATCTTTGTTTTGGGATTCAATCTATGTTAAGATTTTATCAAACCATTTTAAGGAAAATTGTTTATTGAATGGTATTTATTGAACATATAGAATTGTTTGTTTAATTTTAGAAATTATGATTGGTATTTATTTCGCAAAAGGATTACCCTTTTTGGGAGTCATCTGATCATTTACTAACCTTTTTTTGTTAATATCTATAAACAAGGGAAATATATTTTTTTTCTTTTATAGATCTTATTATTTTCTAGAATTTGATTCTATCACATCAGGTGCGACCACGTCATCTAGCATACTCATTATTTGGAAAAAATATGTGACAGTTATAGGAATGAATTAAAATATAAAACTATTCAAAAAAATTAAGTATATCTGTTTATGTACTTAGTCAATATCATAAATAAATTTTCCAACTTTATGAAATGAATCATAAACCAAAAAACATTGTATGTTCACTTTTCCTAATAAAAAACTATTCACTATTTATCCAATGACAAGTTTGAGGTTTTCTTATTGTTAACATTATCCTAATCATGTTTTTTATCACTCTCCATCAGAACATGACACATAGTTTATTTTCTATATCCATGATTTTCTATATGAAATCCTAGTATGGGTTATTTTGGGTGACCTTTTTACTTCTCTTAATTTGTTTTAAAGTGATAGTTTTCTTACCTATTTTTTGATGTGGGATATTCAATGTAGTTCACAAGACCAATTTTAAAATTTTGTGGAAGAAATTTCCAAAAGGGGGGATTCATGTAACACCCCATGATATTATAGTAAGTTATTTTCATTAAAGTAATTCAATAGCTTGTGCTACACGCAACATCGAGTTCCAGCACACCACAACTTAACAAACTAGCCATTAAAAAGGCGGTTATGAATAGTATAAACATAATTATGAATTTTATATACTTCTTATAATTTTATCATCCATATTATGTGTTTATCTGGCATAATATAAGAACAAATTCAATTTTTTAGATAATAGAAGTATTTTTTAGAAAATTCAATTTTACTGGCTTTTAATGGAAATCACTTTTTAAATCCAATATTTGGCACCATTATATATTGAATTTAACAAAATATACTTTATACATAGAATCGAGAAATAAAAAAATAGTTTTGATAATTTTGTTGGTGTTTTTATGATAACTTTCATATTTTGGTGAATAATGAAAAATACAAATATTAATTGAAAACAACATTTTTAATCATAGTAAATTATTGTTCTAAATTATACATTTGAATGGTCTGTAAGTATAATTACAATATATTTTATCATTTAATACAATTTTGGTCATTATAAGTATTTTCAAATTAAATTTGACATAATCACATGTCAATATTTTGATTGTTTTTAATTTATAAAATCCCACTATTTTGTTTTTGAAAATGGGAATTTATATTAAATTAATTATTGGAACTTATATTATTATAATTTGGTAAAATAGATTTCATTTCGGTATATGGAATATCAAAATAATTTTATGGTGAATTTTTGGTATTTTTCTGAAAACATTCAATTTTTGATTAAAAGTGAAAAACACGACATTATTGTTTAAAAGATGACTTTTTATTTAGATAGTTTTTATATTATATATATTTATTTTAAGTGAAAATATATAAATAATTTTTATATTAGTTTAATTTTATTCATTGGAGTCATTTTATAATAAAAATAGATGTATAAAATTTTCTTGAAATTTTTAATGCCTTTTATACAACTTCTAGGAACATTAGGAAATTTGCATAAAATGTAATTTTACCAATTCTGTGGATTGAATTACAAAAATATGAGAGACATAGTTGACATAATTAAGTAAAATTTGATTCAATGAGTTGAAAATAGTTTTTGGTGAATTGATACTTTTGACTTTTATTTACCATAATTAAAAGTAAATTGGGTAATTAAATGTAAAAATGATATTATAATTACACTAACAAATATGCAAATTCTATTGTATAAGTTAATTGCGACCAAAAACAACCTTAAGAATAAAATATGATCCCTTTTACCAATTGGTATTAGATTATCACAATTAATATTATTTTATTTAAAGAATTGTTAAAAATGTTAAATTCAATGTTTAATAATTAAATCATTTTAAATATAGTGTTTTACAGAGCATTAATTCAACTATAAATATTCATTAAAAAGATTAAAATATTTCCTACATAATTTAATTTTGTTTATATTTTTAAAAAATAAAATAATTAAAATTAATTATTAGAAAATGATGGTGGAATAATTAACTTATTAATGAAATATCAAAATAATTTATATAATAAATTTCCAAAATAATTTAAATTGAGACGTATGATGAATTGAATTAATTTTATACATTAATATGAAATTTTAGGGTTGATTAAATAAATTTTATTCGAAGTAATAACATTATTTGGACTTTAAAAAAAATCCAATTCCAAATAGTTTCAACATTGACAAAAACGTGTTTTTAAAAAAAATACTATATTATTAATTGATATAATATTTCTAAGAATCTATGTTTTGGACAATGGACATAGATAAGGTTATATATATCAATAATAAAACACATGGTGTTCTTTTGGCTTTTTATAGTCAGTTTATTATCCATTTATTATAATAATACATCAATACATAGTAAAAGGTAAACTATTTCACTATGAGATAAATCTATAAGATAAGGTTAATATGGTGAACCTCACCTCTATAATAAAAGGGTACATCTACTTCTCATAATTTTAAAACTCCAAATCCATCCCTCTCAGCAAACACCTACCCAAATATCCTCCCAAATACTGTCAATACATCCATTTGGATTTCCCTTGGTCAGAAATCTAGCCTAAGGAGCCCTTTTGATCAAATCAATTTGAAGAATCTGAAGAAGAGGCAATAATTTCATCACATATTTGAATGTTATCTTCTTCTTCCACTTACTCATTATAATTTATTTCCATACCATATTAAAAACTCTTGTAACTTCTACATAATTTTATTTTATTATAAATATGGTACAACCATATTCATTATTCTATTTATCCAAAGAATGAAAAATTCACCAGACGTGTGTATGTACGGCTTACCGTCTCCACGCTGTAGTGTAGTTGTTATTCATCACTTCATTATTTGTATGTGTATAATAATGATGTATAATTTATTTAAAAAATTATATTCAACATGATAATGAATCATTATATATGATATAAAATCCAATAATATACGATCTCACCTCCAATTAAATGATTATGTCGCTCATGCGTATGTACGGATTACTGTCTCCATGAATGCGATGAAATTAATTCCCCGTTATAACCATTTAATAATAATTTTCATTTTATTAATTAATATAATGTTTAAAACTTAATATAATTTTTTATATGAATCAAATACATCCTCTTCATAACAAACAAGACTAACATAACAAAACTTATAAAGGAAAACAAATTAGTTAACACCTAAAACAATGATACTAATAAAATATAATTTACCAAGAAATATTATAAGATCATATATGATATCATATTTATGGACGTGGTTCTATTAATAATTCAATATCAATTATTTAACTATTATACCAGAGGTTAACATACCCTTGACTAATGAAAAGTACAAGGTAAGGGGTTTCATATTCCACTTTTAATTCCGTAAGATTTTCATAGTTCACCACTTATTTATTGCATGTGGTGTATTGTGTACTTCCATTTGACATATATTATAATGATTCCCTTTTTTTAATTTTATTATGTGATTCATTTTGTAGTTATTATCATTCGTTCATATGACTTGATTTATTACATCATGGTAAGAGGTTTTCATCTCACTTTTATTCTTCTGAGATTCATCCTATATTTTCCACTATTACCTTTTTTGTGGTGTATGTACTACCCATGAATATATTATTTGTGTAATACAATAAATTTTTTTGGTATTTATATCATAATTTTATGATCCATATTTCATGGGGTGTATGTTTCATATGTTATCAAATCAGTAAGGGAATTTGAAATTTCAATTTCCAGTCAATCAGTTTTACGCAATCTTCATTGATTATTTTACTCCACAATTATGTGTGAGATCACTATTTACTTACTTATGTATTAATTTAAACTCTACTTTGTATGGATATACTTTTGATACAAATAATCACGCTATTTATAAATTTTCAAGTCATCGATATGAACTTGATAAGAGTAATTTTGACTCGATTTATTTTCATTGAGTTAAACTTCAATGTCATTGGTGTTGTTTTTACAAGAAAATGTGTTAAATTTCTATGATTAATATACACTAAATATAAAATAATATTTAGTGTATTTATATTTTTCACACATAATTATATCATTTGTTAATCCTCAACCTAAGGATACAGTTTTTATAAGGGATTTCATCTCAACTAACATTCCATAGAGAAATCATTGTTGTTATGCACCAATTCACTTTTAATTGGTGTATATACTATAATTTTACATAGTATATCATGAATACCTTTATTCTCATGATATTATAATTTTTTTATTACCACAATTATTTGTATTCTATCGTCTCTCATAAGGTTAAGAACTCTGACTAAAATAGCATTTTAAATGTTTTAAAAAATTATTATTTTAAATCATTCTAATTATTGTCCATGTTTTAAAAACGGTTGTAAGGATTTATTAATATGGACTTTAATGTTTTAAAATTAAAGTTCCATTTAAATGATTCAAAGTGGTATGGGGAACTTTGATTTAAAAATCTATTTTAAACAACTTCCTGATAAATAGTGATACTTTTAAATGTTTTCAAGAAAAATGGTTATATTTATCTCAAATAGTTTGGATGATTTTTTTCATCTATTTCAATATCAATAATTATTCTCTATTGATGTTATGGTATTATAATTCAATCCTTCATATTGAATTCAATGAATTATTTTTGACTGTGGATGTTTTATTTTTATACCATACATAGATTGTTGTTAAAATATTGACATTTCGTATGCTAGTTATAATACAAATGTTTGGATTATGTTTTAACCTTCTCATAAGAGTAATGCATTGTACATATTTTGTGATATGTGGATCCCACTCTAGCTCTTCAATGCATCAGTAGGTCTCACGAGACAAACTATATTCTTTTCACAAGGCCTTGAAAATATCTTATTTCTAGTCTTGGTAGGAGTCCTTGAGGTTGTGGTTATGATGTCCGGCATTATACATTCCATCATTTTAAAATTGGCTATTTATATTACATGATATTATTTGACTAGTATAATATCAATGTTAATAAGTAAATGGAATTATTTGATTTATCTTTTCCATATTGTGTTGGACTTTGTGTTTAAAATCATTGTGTTTTAGTCTAATACATTTCATTAAATATTTATTCTTATTGATGATAGTTTCATCTATATAGTTATTCTTACTAAGCATTTTAGCTCACCCCTTTCTTATGTTATATTCATTGCAGGATATCGAAGAAGTATATTATGATTAACCTACATGAATAGGCTAAGGGATATATGAGTGTTCAAAGGGGAAACACTGTTGTTTGTTATTTCTTGATGTAATGTAAAACTTGTGTATTTATCTAGTATTTCGATGGCAACTAAACTGATTGATATATCGGAACATGATTCATGGTATGATGACAACGTTATGTAACAATGCACTGATTCTGGGTAACTGGGGTTGGGGTGTAAAACAATGAGTTCACAAACTGATGTAATTCATTTTCCATCATCACCTCTCAAAAACTTTCATGAGGATTGATTTGATATTTATTTATGAAATTCATTAAAAATTAATGATATTATAAATGTGAAAAATCATAAACAAATTTGGATTTCCATATTTTAAAGAATGATAACATCATTCTCGATTATGGTGAACTACCAGATCACAATGTCAGTGGTTTCATTTATTTTTTCCACATTAAATGGTTAGTATATATGTGTGTATTTAAAAAAATATGATATTTATGATATAATTTTAAATCACAAATGATATGATAATATTTACATTCCTTACATAATGTTCATTGGAAAAATTGAAACACTACTCATGTGTATATAATTCATAATTCTCCATGACAGTAACGTCATGTATTATTCATAACCATTAATAATTATTGTTTTTAAAAGAATAATTAATGTATAAAAATTATAATTATTTCATGGTTATTATTATATAGACGATGATATAATAATATCTTTGAGCTTTTTTGACCAACAAACTTGATTTTTGACATATGTTTCAAATATCCACAAAATATCATGCATAATGAAAAATAATTATTAATTTAATATTAAATTATAATAAATTTAATAATATGATTAATAAAATTGAAAAATTATATCATGTGTGTAGATAATTAACATAATTTTATTACAAATAACATAAAATATTTTTGTATATCTGGTCCTAAATTTTATAAAATTAAAAGGAAAAAAATATGGAAATTCGTTTAAATGTGTACTAAAAATAACGGAGTTCATCAATCCAAGTATATATGAAAAAAATTTGAACAATAATAAATATTTTTGAATGAAAACATCATGCTCGTTTCCATAATCCCACTCTTAGATGATGTTTTTTATTCAGGATTGGATTCACTTTAGGAATGTGAAATAATCATGTTGAGATGGTTTCATTTTTGATACATTCAATATAACATGGTATGATTCTCCAAGGAACTTCCGAGTTCATTATTTTATATATCTAATAGATGTTTTTTTAATTTGATTCAACCCATGTGGCATTACAGTTATGGTGAAAAATATGATTTATGAAATAAATAATATCTCATAACTCAACATTATATACATTTGCGGATATAGTATTATGATAAAAATAACTATTCCTTGTTTCCGAGGTGGGTATAGAAGACACATTCACCACTCAAGGGTCATTTAGATCCTTAGGCCACACCATGAACACTTAACGTCATCCAAAAATATATTGATGATATCCAGTGGATATATTTCTAAACCATAGTCTCCTGGGGAATTCCTAGGATACCCAGCATTATTAGGATTTTGATATCAATTATTATATTATTCATGGATCCCACATATACATTCTAAATAGAATATACATAATTGTGCATAAAAAGGTCAAACAAGTGGATATTAATTTTTTTCAAATAATCATTCATTTCAACCTATCCAGACTGAGGCAAAGAGAGATGTAGTTTCATTATGGTGAAAGGTCTAAATCTGGTAATCGTTTCAAGTTTCACTGATGAACATTCCAAATTAATTCACATTTCTCCAGACATATAAATTTGTGTTGAATATTTTACTATTATATCTCAATATATCCTATTAAATTAAACATACCATGAACTGGTGCTTAAAAGACTCATCATTCCTCAAACAATTGTAACATATTGAGTTGAATATCTTCAAATAACACTTTAATTGATAATATATGGGAATTTTTTTTCCTAAATCCTCCATAGAAGGATAAATATTTATGTTTTGGTTAATTTACCTTAATTTATAGTATAAATGTTTGTTGGGTTATGGATATACCACATTCTATAATGTAGTAATCATTAACAATATAAGGTCTATCTCTGTTGGTCCTCCAATTGTGGGTATTAGATTCCATGAATGTCTAATTCAAAACATCTTGTTTAAAATTAAGGGGATAAATATCATCTATCTTATTTCTATATTTAAGGAAATGAGTGGTTTTTATTAAGATAATGTATATGGAGATAGTCATTTTGTTGATTTTAGGTTCCATCCATAGAGTTCCTTAATAGTTGTGTTTGGACATCTTAAAGACCATCCATTTAGAATTTTCATGATATCTTTGAAAGTGTTCCAGATATATTGATAAAAATAAAAGGCATTGTAATGAAGGTACTTGCTCAACAACTTCATTTTAAACCTTATTGATAAAAATTTAGTGGAGGATTTATTTGAATCTATACAGTTCCATGTTAATATATTAATAATACCTTCATTAAATATCCAATGATCCTTGATGCTAGGACACCCTGTTTCAATGAGATTGATAAAATCCTTCCATAAAACCATGAGTAACATCATTTAATCAACCTAACATGTCTATTTGATTTTCATAATCATCCATTAATAATCATTAATGATGTTTCTTAGAAATCAATAAATAAATAAATATTACTAAAATTTGTAGGTGATATCTTAGTCAACTACAAGATGATTTATTGGTGAGGAAATATATTTCCCTTTCGACATAGAAATTTCATTGATGATTCAATTAAATATTATCCCAAGATATTTAATTCTCACCTTTCCTCAAATATTAACCCTCACATTTCATACATTATCATTATATAACATTTACAAAATACTTAAAAAATTAACAAAAAAGATCCACAAAGACAATATTATTCTAGTTTTGTTGGAAACACATAAACATAAAAACTAGTACATAAAGGAGAAACATTATATACTACTAGGTTATTCAAGAATATATATATTTTTATAAACATAATACATAATACATATCATCCTAACCTGGAGAAGGAAACACAAAAAGGGGTTATATCAGATGATGAGTAATGACGTGGAAGTATATATATATATGTATACATATATATATGGATATGAGCACAGGTGTATAGGAACAAGATCGTAACATTAGATGACTATACCCTGCATATCAATGTTCTTCAAAATCAAAAATTTCATAAATAATAGAATTTCATATGACATGAATCTTAGTGAAATAATGAACATAATCAGGGAATGAATATCATATGTATAAGGCATGGAATTGTGACATACATAGTCATGAGATAATATTTCCTATATGTCAAGACTCATTGGTATAAACTATAACGGTAATTCATTAAAACCCCATATAATTTGATGGACACACCACTATCTCCAGTTGAAGTCCATTCATCAAAAGTGATTCGATTTCCCCATCATTCAATAGTGGACTGTGTTTCCCCCTCTTCTAACCTTAGGATGACTACAGCTACAAGGATGGACACACAACCAACTGAATTCATAGTCCATTCCTTGTATAGGATTTGGTGTCCCCATCATCCTATAGTGTATTAATCATTACATCTTTATTCACATCATTATCACAAAAAATGTAAATATTTACCCAATGCATTAGAGATATATATAGATTCCACCCATCTCAAAATAATACATTCATACATGTTTCTTAAGAAAAAAAATACATTCATTATATCATCGACCAGTAAAAGATAGGGGTTTTTTTAAATATCACATAACAATACTAATAAATTAAATGGGTATAAATAAAATATCATTACATCATAAGCTTTGTAAGAAATATATGTTGAAATATAAGTTAATCAAATAATAACTCATGAAAAAAGTGGTTTTCAATAGAATATAACTTGTAGAATAAAAACAATTTTCATAAGAATCATTCCATAAAAACATAAAACATTCAATAAATTATATGAATTTAGATTTTGGATTATTTCCTATAAGGAAATGTGTAACATCAATATATGTCATATTATAATGAAAAAAACAAAAAAAGATATTTTTAAAATATTTCATGTGGAAAATAACATTTCTACATGGAAAATTATATTAATAATATAATGTATTTTAGAAACCATTATATTGAATATTAACCTGAAAACTTGTAATGAAATTTTTGAAAATTTTTAGGTATCATTTTTCATCAAAAATATTAAAAGTGATCCTGATTTTTTTTTTAAAACCATTTTTTGTGAAATATTATAAACGATGATTGATAATATATTTAAAATTATTTCATTGAAAATATTTTTAAAACTATTAATGTAATTTTGAAATCTATACAAAATTATAAAGTAATATTCCCTTGAAAATAATTTTATGAAATCTTTAATGAAAACAATTTTGAAGACATAGTTCATGGAGTTCCCTTCATTTCTCTTAAAGAAGAAAAATTGAGACAAAACTACTTTCTCAATTTAGTAACTCATGAGCATGATCCCCATGAGAGAGACATAAAAAATGGATATGTTAATACCCATAAAATTAACTATAATAGACATTGTATATATTGATATGCATTAGAATCACCACACAAATGAGATGAGTGGTGAATAATGCATAAATCTCATAGAAATAAAATTGGGAATAAAATTTACCATACCAGGTGTCGTAAATATCTTCATAAATATTCAAAAATCTTGTATAATAAATATAAATTTATTATTTTGTATCGTATTATTATATCTAATAACAAGTATGGTTTGACTATGACTTTATATTACCTCCTCGTCAAAAATTCCATGTTAAGGTTTCCCTTTAGGAAATATCCACTTTCTTGTTCACATATGTCATAATTTGTAATATCTTTTTTCATTATTATTTTATCATGATTATCAGAATGTAAACCCTAATATAAATATATTTTAAATTTAATATATGTTTATAATTATAATTCATAGATTATATAATTTTTAAATGGAATACCCCATTCATGGAGTTGGTAGGTCATATATATGCATGAACATTGATTCTGTTTAATTGTGGTATTGAGAAGTTTAATTTAAATGAAATATGTATATAGATACATATATACGAGTTTAGTATCAATTTTTTCCCAATTATATATTTATTTATTTTTAAAGAATCTCTATTAAGGTTGAGTGAGAACCTCAAAAAATTCAAAACACCAAATAAAAAATTTAAACAAAATCACCCGCCATCCACTTTCAAGGAACATGAAGGATTCAAATTTCAAAAATACATAGATCAAATTAAAGAAGGAAAATGTCAATGCCTCGTGCTGCAAACCGCCTAGAGTGGCATACCTTGACTATCACCTTCCCCAAACAGTATCATTGCATCATTGTTGTCAAATGGCAGAACCAAAATGGAACCCATCGAAAACAATAAACCATGAACATGGATCCATCGACCACCACGCTGGAACCACCATTGCTGAACAAAAAATTACAGTGTAATGAAAGCACACCAAAACATGAATCCACCACCAAATGAAAAGCTTCCTACCACCACCTCTAATACAGATGTAAATAGCACGCAAAACCAGAATGAATGAAATCATCACCGACAATAGGAGGAGTCACCGAACAAAAACAGAAACCGGAAAATTCGAAACCAAATTCAAAAGGAAACCCCTATAGATGAAACCAAAAAATTTTGTCCACACACCAATATAGCCATCATCATTGGAGAGGATCCACCACACAGCAACTTTGTGACCACGTCATCGCCATAACAACACTGGAGCAGATGGAACCGCATATCACAACCAGAATCATCATATGCTAAAGCAGGATTAAAACATACCCTAGAAAAATAAAAAAGGGAAAAGAAACAAGAATAGAATACAAATCCATGATTACGGATGAAATGACTCGCTGCAAATCTGAACATATCTCGTTGCCACCTTCGCAATCTCACTCCGAGACCTCATCGAACCGTCACGTGTTCCCCCAACCGACAGAGACAAAGCGTCGGCCCTCGACCAGATGGGATATTAAACAACAACCTCTGTCAACAATGTGCAGCAAAATGTAGGCCAGCAAATGGTGGGGGCGTCCTAGACAATCACCCCAATGCAGACACACCACCCCTGTGACAGGAACCACCGTACAATCACAGTTTTCAGAGGCTCTTGTTCACCGTACAAATATACAATATAAACCTTTCACATTACATGAATATGTGGGTATGTGTATTTAGAAACCATATAATAAATAATTACCAGTATATTGAGGATAATAGTGTTTTAAATTAGTTTTTTAATAAGTAAAATTAAATTTGTGGATAAATAAATTAACATAATAGAGCTTTGGAAACAGTGATACTATAAAAACCTAGAATTTAGGTGTAATTTTTTTCCATAAATTCATGGAAATTTTATGAGTATGTGAAAATTTATGGTGCTTAATTATATGACCTGGTGTTCCCAGAATCAATTTTTTTTGTTTTGTTTAGGCAGGTTCATAAAATGTACGAGCGAGATTATATAACTTTTGAACCAGTGCTCTGAATTTAAATTTGAGGGCATCGTTGAACTCGAAATGCTAGTATTCGCTTAAGAAGATTTTCACCATGATGTCAGAGGGTTGAAAATGGAAGTTAGAATTTTGTGTTTTTAAATTAAATTAAATAAAAATATAGTGTTACTTTATATTTATATTTGTTTTTGTTAAAACCTCCATGAGAAGTTTAGGGGTGAGGGCCACCACACTATAACCTCATATGAGTGGTTATGGTGGTGTGGCCCACCCAAGGTTTAAACACCTCTTGTTAATTAGTGAGGTGGGGAACACCCGAGGATGAAACCCTTGGACTCCCCATTTATGGAGCCACCACTCATCAAACCTCTGGAACATTCTTATTTAAAACTGTGTCTACACACAATAATTAATTGACTGTAGCCCCCGTTAATTAATTCCTCATTTTAATTCTTTATGCCAAAAATTTAATAAGGCGTGTTTTTATTATTTTTTGGTTGGAATTATCTTTTGGGGGCATGGGGAGAAGAAAAACTCCCTAATGAAGAATGCGAAGAATGCCATCTTTGACTTCATCGCCCTTGGATGCTCATCTACCATTGACGGATATCCTCATATTTTTCCTAGGCATGACCTTATGATGTGTGTGCATGACGAATGCAGCGATTGACGAATCGACGCCCGCCTTTCTTAACTTCATCAACAATAAACAAATACAAGGTATGGGATTTTAAATTTGAAATTGTTTCCATCCTTCAATGCACAAATATTAGATTGTGTTTTCCCAATTTTTATAGCCATAACGTGAAAGGATCAGGCCGCACGAACATGGCCCGACCCTCCCACTCGTTTCTCCTCATTTGTTGATAACTGCGGTGCAGAGCAGCAGAGACCGGTGTCAGGCTGGTCGCAAAGGAAACTGGTGGCACAAGGCCGCTGGGATGACAGAAGGGCATGACATCATCATGTCGCACAGAGGGTCAGGGGGTCACAGCCATGCCATTCCAAGGCGGAGGTGGCATCGCGTCATCGTGCCGCGCGGATGAGCAGGGTGTCGTGGCCAGGCCGGGTCGTGACGGACGTGGCACAGCATCGTCACGCCACGCGGAGGAGTAGAGTTCCATGGATAGAGTGGGCCACTGTGGGGGAGCTAGAGAAACTGTCCACTCGGCCAGCTGGGAGGAGCGGGACCCAGCGGCTCCCGATTGATCTGGACAGCTGCTACCTGGTGCCGGTTTAGGTACCCACTCGAACGACTAACCCATTCGAGAGCCAGCGTCACTTGACTTCACCCCTAGATGCAGCTGAGGTGGACCCCCCCCCCCCCCCCCGTGGGCTGTTGGGACAGACCCAGTGAAGGCTGCTAGGCCTGACCCAACACGGGCCCCCAATCCTCCCTTGGGCCGCGCCGCCCATGGGTCGGGCCTCGCCCTTGGGCCGCGCCGCCCTCGCCCCCCCCCCCCCCCCCCCCACTCTGGGTGAGCCTCCCACTCTGGATGGGATGACCCTCATTTCGGGATGGACCCTTGAACCCGGTCAGACTGTTGGATCGGGTCATACTCTGGTCTGGACCCTGGTTGGGTCGGGTCAGCCAGAATAGGTCAGACCAGACCCAGACTCGCTATGGTCTGTTTTCACCTTTTCACCCATATCTTGGGCTATGAGTGTCTAATCGATGAACTTCCTGCGGAGACTAAATTCATAGAGTGAGGTGGTTCTTTTGGCATACCCCACTTGATGTTGGGACGCATTTGGTGTATGGTCAGGTTGTTTTGAAACTAAAAACAAATCGGTCCCCTGGAACGGAAATGTCAATAACTCACAGACCAAGCGACCGTTTGACGAGCCGTCTGTTGTGTTAAGACCCCAATGACATGGTGAACCATTGAGATACATCAACATGGTACTTCATGATAGTTGGAGTATCAAACTGTAGCTCATGGAGGGGATACTCTCAGAGATGAGCGAGCGGAGTACGAAGACCTGGTAGCTGGCTGAGACCTTACGACTGTTGACCTTTCGACTTGGAGTGTTTTAACTGGCCTAGTGGGAAGCTCCTATTTGTGAAGAGGATGTCCCACAATGGGGAGATCTTCTGTGTCAATCTATAGACCCACAATACACGACAGGAGGTGTACCTCAGCAGGTTATGAGTGGGAGTGCTTCTGTGTGACGCAGTAGGCCCATAGTGGGGAGTACCTCTGTCTAACGCAGCAGAACAATGATACTCGACAGGAGGAGTACCACAGCAGTCCAAGATAGTGGGTATTTCCCCTGTGTGATGCAGTGGGCCCAAAATACTCTATAAGGAGGAGTACATCAACAGTCGAGGTTTTGATAGTTTGACATGGAGTGTTACATGTTATTACCAATAGAATAAAATCCTGGTTTTGAGCTAAGTCAATGAATTTTGTGTTTAACTGTTGATTGATATGGGTCACAAGAAAACATAGATATATGTATGTGAATATACCTAATTAATGGTTATTCTTTGATTTTATAATTATTGGATTATCCTTGTTGGATTTTGTGATACCTTGAGGGTCTCGGGGTCCCTACTGAGTATCATTATACTCATCCCTGCACGGGATATGCCTACACCTCGTTGTGTTGGTTGAAAATGAAGAACAATGCTGACTGAGGCAGAGAGTAGTATAACAGGATGGTACCCGGAGGTGGACCACTTCACATGATGGTACAGAGAGCGGATAGACAAATGTGGAATGTTGAGGAGGCCATCTGTACCTACCCTTCATGTAGGAACCCCGGAGGACATCCCAGTAGCTTTTTTTACTTCTTCATTTGGTTGTACTTGAACATTGTAGTTGTAATTGTATATTCCTATTGGGCTTGTATTTCTGACCGCCTTTACATTTAGTAATCTTTTTTATATACATTTTAACATAGTGTTTTACTTCCAGTTTCGTACTCTGTTGTGTGTGTGCAGTTTATAAATGAAATGCCTTCCCAGTTTAGGGATATACGCCATTGGTTCTAGTCACCAGCCCCTGACCTATGGAAGGTAGGCTTGGGGTAGTCATGATGGGGATGGGTGATGAAAAATTGGTATCAGAGGTGTTGGTTAAACCACAGAACAAAGAAATTTGATCATTATTTTCTGTAATGAAATAGTTTTAAGGGATATATGTGTGGTTTTCAGTTCAGGGAGTCTAGTGTTGGTGCGGGTGGCAGACGTATCCATACACCAGGACCCTGACTTCTAATTTCCCACTTAGTGCACAAAAATACGGATTTCTTGCATGTTTCCAAAAGCTTTCATTAAGTCAAATCAACCAGGTCAAGTCACTAGAGATAATATTTTGACGTGTTGCATCTTTTAAGTTCCAGATGCCTCCCTATGGAAGACCAGTTAGAGCCCTGAGAGTCATACGTGATAACAACTCATCGATTGGAGAGGCTTTTTCTTCATTCCATTTACTAGTGGACACACCAGTGGTAATACATCTTGTTGGCCCACCAATGCCACTAGCCCCAGAAACAAACGATGCACGACGGTCGAGCACATTTCACAATTTCCAGCACCCCTGGCCTCTCAGGTTCAGGGGAGAGACAGACCAACATGAAGATGATGATAGGCTGGAGGCTGTGGTGAGAGTCTTCAGGCTAGTAGGGACCCCAGGAGACTTCATGGTGACCATTATCATGAGTCTCTTTTAGGCAGCAACATGCAGATGGTGAAGCCTAATGCTCTATGTGCATGATTAGGTGAAGCTACTCTAGGTATACTTTGAGTACCTATTTCAGGTGGAGTTTTTCCCAGCCACAATTTGTGCGGTGCGGATACAGTATCTACTTCATTTACAACAAGGAATCACGACAGTAGCATAGTACTCAGAAATGTTCATCGACCTCTCACGCAACTCAACAGATATTGTGTGGGACCCTTTCTTCATGGCCCATACCATTGAGTACATGCTCAGGCAAGAGATCAGGGCATCGATGATCTCCCTCATCATCTCGACGTAGGTAGGGGAGTCAGAGAGATCCCTCCTAGTAGAGAGTTTCATGGATGAGGAGTCACCCACAGCGATACCCACTATTTGTAGACATAAGATGAGTCTTCTATAGCAGGCAGTAGACAGATGATGCATAGGTCCAAGAAGGCCAGACCCATGGGTGGATGACTTCAGGACTCAAGATCTGTTGTGCGGGGCTCTCGGGACTTGACATATTTTCTAGGAGGAGACAATGTTACTCATCTGGTGGGCAGGGTCACATGGCTCGTGACTGTCCGAACAGCTGTTCATATGATTAGCAGACAGTTGAGGGACCTCCTAGGTAGAGACATAGATTCGATCGATGTGGTCCGCAGGGAGTTGGTGGGTGTGGCAGAGAAGCTGGTCGAGCAGCTGGCGGTGCACGATGCTACGAGGTGCAACCACCCCCACCACCAGGAGGATGACCCTGACCGCAGGGAGCTGGCAGACTGGGGAGAACTCAACTTCTGGCAGCTGAAGCATATGACAATGGAACTTCAGAGATGATTCACGGTACGATCTTGTGTCTACACGACCATCACTACAGTTCTTATAGACACAGGTTCTAGTCACTCTATCATTGCCACTACAATTGTTTGGAGCTAGGAGATTCCGACAGAGCCATTGCTCGATCCTTACAGATATAGAATCCTATAAAAGAAGACTCGATGATTATGCACTGGTTTCAACAGTGTAAGATTACTCTAGGAGGTGAGAAATTCAGCTGGGATCTCCTCGTGGAAGTGTCAAGGCCTTAGGAGGTCATCAAGGGAATGGAATGGTTATCTACAGACCATGCTTAGATCGACTGTATTAGGAAAAAATTTCGGTGTGCCTCACGGATGGGAACATTTTTACCTTCACTGGTGTGAAGGGATCATTTGTAGCATAGTACAGACTTACTCATAGGAGGGTTCAGTCGATCACTAATCAGTTGGGCTACCATACCCTCATAGCAGTAGATGTGGAGAGTCCAACTTATATTATAGTGGTTGACCAGTATGTGGATGTTTTCCATGATGATGTTTCAGAACTACATCATCATAGAGAGGTGGACTTCAACATTGACATGTACCCCAGTACGACGCCAATATCTACTCCATCATATCATATGACTATTTCTGAGCTTCGTGAGCTGCCGGTATACCTAGTGGACTTGTAGGGGAGGGAATTCATCTGGCCCTGTGTTTATCCCTAGGAAGCCCCTATTCTGTTCGCCAAGAAGGAAGATGGGAGCTTGAGGCTTTTTGTTGACTATAGTCACCTGAACAAGGTGACTGCAAATAACATGTACACAGTCCAGAGGACTGATGACCTCTTTGATTAGCTGAAGGGGGCACGTTGGTTCTCGATAGTAGACCTCATATTAGGCTATCCCCATCTCAGAGTTCGAGACAAGGTTGTGTAAAATATGGAATTTATGAGTCGTTATAGCCCCAAAGAGTTCTTGGTTATGCCTTTCGGTATAACCAACAATACATCATTGATCATGGTACCCCTAAACAGGATCTTCAATCCATACCTCGATCACTTTTTCATAGTCTTTATTGATGATATTATGATCTATTCGACTACTGAGGAGGACCATGCCTACCAATTGCAGGTAGTACTGGACACACGTTGAGAGCACCATCATTATGGTAAACTATCGAAGTTCCAATTTTAGATCCAAGAGGTTCACTTTTTGGGACATGTCATCGTAGAGGTAGGAGATGTAGTGGATCCAGCAAAAATTGAGGCGATAATTGCTTGGGAGCCACCTAGGAGTGTGACAGAGGTACATAGTTTCCTGGGATTGGCTATATACTACCATTGATTTCTTCCAGACTTCTCCAGAGTTTTAACACCACTATAAGCCTTAAAGAAGATGGGGAAACCCTTCATGTGGTTAGAGAGATGCCAACAGAGAATTTAGGAGCTGAGGTAGAGGCTGACCGGTGCCCCTATCTTGAGGCTTCCAGAGGAGGGCTTAGGGTATGTTGCTTAATTTGACGCATCATGGACCGGACATGGGTGTGTCCTTATTTAGGAGCGAGCAGTGATCGTATATAGTTCTCGACAGCTAAGACAACATGAGTATAACTATTCTAACCATGACCTAGAGTTAGCAGCAGTGGTGTTCACCTTGATGATGTGGCATCACTATCTGATGGGAGAACATTTTACCGTGTACTCTAATCACAATAGTCTTAGATTTATCATCTACTAGAAGGACCCGAGCCTCAGATAGTGATGATGGCTTCTGTTTCTCCAGGACTATGACTTCAAGATTTTCTATATTCCCGGAAAGGGGAACATTGTTGTTGATGCACTCAGTAGGAGGACTGGTATAAAGCTGCTAGGAGTGGAGACATAGTAGCTGGCTACTTTACCAATATCCTTTGTGGGTAGAGATGGAGGAGTATTCCTACAGTCTCTTACGGTCACTCCCTCACTTATTCAACGAGTCAAGGAAGCACAAAATGTGACGCTAACAACGAGACACGACGTGATTAGATATCCACAGGTTAGGCACCTGATGGATTTTCTGAAGGTGGGAGCATGTCATCCTCTTCAGAAGATGTACCTTAGTACCAGTGGCACTACAGGAGGAGGTGATGATGGAGTTCCACACTTCCTCTCTAGCGGTACATCCATGAGTGGAAAAAATATACCCATAAGTTTGACAACAGTATTGGTGGCTAGGTAGTAAGAAGTCGGTAGCAGAGTTTCTCTCACGGTGCCTCACTTGTCAGTAAGTGAAGGAAGAGAACCAGGTACCACCAGGCTTGGTACAACCTTTAGAGGTCCCAGAGTGAAAGTGTGATTGATTATCCAAGGACATCGTGACGGGTCTTCCATGTACATCTCGGGGTCACAACTCGATTTGGGTGATTGTCGACCGACTCACAAAGTCATCCCAAATCCTACCTATCATAGTGTAGGGTTTAGTATATAGCATGGGATGATTCTATGTGCATGAGATTGTGCATTTACATGGAGTACATTCTTCTATTTTCTTCGACATTGAAACACGGTTTACTTACTGGCTACGGAAGCGGTTGCAGGAGGCTTTCGGGACACATCTTTGCTTGAGCACCACCTTCCGTCCACAGACAGATAGTCAGACTAAGAGGACCAATCAGTCCCTCGAGGACATACTACCTACATGTTTCATTTCCTTCAGTCATAGGTGGGAGGATCACTAGCATTTGTGGACTTTTCTTACAACAATAGCTATCACTTCACTATAGGGATGTCACCTTTTGAGGCCTTGTATGGGAGACCTTACACGTCTATTTTGTGCTGGACTGACCCTAGAGAGTCTGCACTAGAGGGACTATAGATGGTACGAGCTACTACGGAGATGGTGCATATCATCCAGGAGTGAATAAAGAATGCACAATGTAGGCAATAGTCGTATGCTAACATGAGGTGGAGATCTCTGGAGTTCAAGGATGGTTACCACATATTTCTTCGGGTATCACCTCAATGAGGTCTATAATGATTTGGTCAAGAAGGCAAGTTATCTCCAAGATTAATCAGACCTTTTCAGGTCCTTAGTAGATTTAGTGAGATGGCATACCGCTTGGATCTTCCACCTCAGTTGTACCGGGTGCATGACGTCTTCCACGTATCTCATCTGAGGAGATACATGCACGACCATTCCCACATCATTGACCTTGGAGATCTAGACATTGATGATAGGGCGACATTCACGAAGGATCCAGTAGAGATTGAGGATCGATAGGAGCGGGTCTTATGTGGACAGTTGATACTTCTGTCGTGCATTCACTGGCAGCAAGGGAACCTCCAAGAGAGAACATGAGAGCTAGAGTCACAGATGCGTGCTTATTAACCGCATTTGTTCAAATAGTTTGAGTTGTAGCATACTGGGATGTAAAGCTCTGAGGAGGGAAGAATGTAAAGAGCTGAAACTCCTGTGTATTTTTTTTCTTAACTACATGGGAATTTTACGAGTCCACGAATAATTACGACGCTAGATTCTGAGACCCGATGTTCCCAGAATCAATTTCTGATGTTTTTTTCAGGTTCATTTAGTAAACGTACGAGTGGGATTTTATAATGTTTGAACTGGTTCTCAGAAGTGAATACTTAGGGAACTATTGAACTCGCAGCGCAAGTATTCTCTTAAGAATATTTTTACCTCGATGGCAGAGGGTCGAAAATGAAATTTAGATTTTGGGGTTTTTAAATTAAATTAAATACAAATAAAGTGTTACTTTATTTTTTTATTTGTGGAAGTTAAAACATTCAATAGGAGGTTAGGGATGGGGTCCACCACACCATAACCTCCCATGGGAGGTTATTGTGGTGGGGCCCACCTGATGATTAAACACCTCTAGTCAATTATTTAGATGGGGACCACATGAGGATGAAACCCTTTGACTCCCCTTTTATGGAGCCACCAACTATGAAACCTTTTGAACTCCCTTAATTAAAATTGTGCCTACACACAAGAATTAATTGAGTGGAGCCCCCTTAAATAATTCCTCATTTGAATTCTTTTTCCCAACAATTTAATAAGATGTGTTTTTATTATTTTTGGGTTGGCATAATCATTTGGGGTGATTAGGGAGCATAAGATCTCTCCAACAAAGAATGCGATGAACACCATCTTCAACTTCTTCACCTCTAGATGCTCATACAACAACGACGGATTTCCTCTTCTTTTTCTGACACACAAACTTATGTTACGAGTGCATGACGAATGCGGATAACGAAGAATCGATGCCTACCTTTCCATGACTTCTTCAATGATCAAAAAATACGAGGTATGGGATTTTATGCTTTAAATTGTTTCTATCCTTCAACGCAAAAATCTTGGATTGTGTTTCGCCAATTATTATCACCATAATGTGGAAGTCTCGGGATGCACAAACACGACCCGACCCTCCCACATAATTTATCCTCATTTGATGATGACCACGGTGCAGTGTAGTAGTGGCCGGAGTAGGGCTGACCGTGAAGGAAACTGGTGGCGGAAGGCTGATGGGTCACCAGAAGGGCACATCACATTCGTGCCGCGTGGAGGAGCAGGGGGTCACGGCCAGGGCAGGCAACGGTGGAGGTGGCGCGGTGTCGTCACGCTGCGTAGAGGAGAGGGGGGTCATGGCCAGGTCGGGCCGCGGTGAAAGCGGCATGGCACTATTGTGCCACGTGGAGGAGCAGGGAGCCGCGACCAAAGAAGGATATGGTGGATGAGCTGGAGCAGCTGGTCACTCAGCCAGCTGGGAGGAGCGGGACCCAGTTGGTGAATCAGGGTTTGTTAGACCAATATGATTCCCATTAAGATCATCATTAGTTGTTAAAAAATCACTTCTATAATTCTCATATTTCATTATATGAACATATATGAAATCACCCCAAAGACACAGTGGTTAATACTTCGTTCGACCTCACAGGGCTATGCACAATGAGTATTCAATGGTAGGGTACCAATATAAAAAATTCACTAAGGATTACAACCAATAATGAGTACAATATCCAGGCTAGACCTTCTATTCCTAGCACCACTGCACTTACAAGAATTTGGTTCTTCTCATTGCATTCCCAATGGTCACTCCATATTCCTCTTCCTATGTCTCACTAATGGTGGAAAGGGTCACCATCATTTTATTCATTTACTCATTACTCCTAGAAAGTAATCCCCTCAAAATTTTCAAGAATGCATGTCAAACACAATTTATTGACATGTAGGTCCCAAAATTTTCATGAATTTATATATCCTCAACATAAGCTTGATACTCTGTTGAAGTCCATTTTTAAATCAGATAAAAAATAATCCTTTCCAGGTAGTGCTAGGAATTTGATAACACTTTTACAAACGGATTTGATGCTTTTTCAAGCATCCTTGAAGAAATTGTGAACCAAAATTTCCCTCCACATACTATATACCAGGTATGGAATGCGGATCACCATATCTACATACTACATCCAATTCTTCAAACATCCCTTCATCTGTGGACTACCACCTATTTTGTTATCATGTATCCCCTCCATATACTGAATACACGAGCTTCCTAAGTGAAACAACCTATTTCTGTTATCATTTCTCTATTCTCGGACTACCTTCACAAACCAACTATGTACTGTACCTTCTTCCTTTGTGAACTGCATCCTTTGCGGGGTAGAGTTTCACACAAAACCCATCATCTTAAATTCATCCACATGAAGCACTTCATACATTGATTAATTCTCACTCATAAACATTCTTTGGACATTGCTAAATTCTGAGAGAAAAGAGAAGTTCTCAAATGATATTCACACTATCCTCTAATCGGTGGGATTATCCCTCCTAATATAGGCAATGATATCTGCAAAATCGGATAATGCATGATTATCCAAATCATAAATTCAATATACCCTCCACTACATACCGATCCTCCGGCGGCATACTATACCTATTCCATGAACAATTTTTTCATGATGGTCCATGTAATTCCAATGGACCTATTCAATTGATCTCCTCTAACAACCTCAATCCATCCACATACCACAATACCTTCTGGAATGAATAATTTATTGTTATTCAGAAATGCTCCCACATACCGTTCTAGCTGCTTGGTACGTGGCCATGTACCCTTCGAAGACATGATATGTGGTCCATGTCTTAGGATCCTTGTTTCTATTCCTTTTTAGATTTTATTAGGCATTATCCACAATGTGCATTCCTATGAAAAAAACCATACATCTACAAACACAAATTTAAAATTTTGAGGCAAAAAAATATGGTAAACAATGTCAAACTGCACTATCATAAAAACATGTCTTCGGAAAACACTAACTATACTGATCTACGGTCATCTTGAAATTTCGAAAAACACAATCACAGTGAAAACCTACTAAGAGGACACATTGACTAATTTTTCCCAACAATATCCCCCTTTGGGATTGTTGAAAAGCAATCCCATAATAATTATTCATAAATTGACACCTCATTAAATCTCTATAATTCCTCAATTATAACATAATTCATGCGATTAAAATAGAGATCAAGGATATACTCAAAACATACTATAATCCCACATTACCTCTTATCGGCATGAGAAATAAGAGCATAATTAATTTCTCATCAATGAATAAATTTATTTTTGCAACCGTCTCTTGAAACCAAAATTTCATTTCATCACGAACATCAATTGTCGAGATATGTAATCTTTGATCGATCAATTATAGAATTGTCAGATATAATAGTCCACATTTGTTACAAACCCTCCAAATAGGTTCAAATCAACTTCTAATCCACTAATTTTATGGAAAACAGAACAGCTCCCCCCATGTATTTTCTCCTCCATGTCTAGTCACCCCTTATCCTCCTTTTTCAAAGAAACTTAAGGTAACTTCATGGTTTTCTCCAATGTGGTAATGAATATATATCAGTACATTAGGGAAAATATGGAATACCTTAGGGTGGGGGCCCCACATCCACAATTATTCATGTGTAGGGAGTCAATTAGACTCCTAAAGCCAATCGAGACCACTCAAATCCTTCTTTTAGCGAGGCCTTCATAAGAACATCTTTAGCTTATTGTTTTGTAGGAACATACACAAACTTCGCAAGTCCTTTCTCTACCATCTCTTTGATAAAATTATACATGATATATATGTTTGTTGTCCATGAGTGTGGGACTATATTTTTTTTCAAATTTATAGAACATGAATTATCAAAATAGAATCTAATCAGAGATTTCACATTAATTTCCACATCCTCAAGCAGCTTCTTTATCCACAACAGCTATGTGCAAGCTAGAGTAGCCAAAATATATTCTCCATCTGGGGTGCATAATTAAATTCAATGTTTTTTATCCCTCAACTAAGAAATACAGAATCCCCCATTATAAAAGGAACCTCTGGATATTGATTTCCTATCATTTATTGATCCATAAAAACCAGCATATGTATATCCCCATAATTATTCCTAATATAATTCAGTATACATTAAACAAAAATACACTATTTTCTTGATATAACAATGTATAATTTTTATGGAGATAATGTGAATCTCCTTCGTATTTCTTTGCTATTTCATTTCATCACACGAAGAAAATATGATATCAGGCCATGTCTCTACCAGGTACGAAAAAATTTAAATGATTTGGCTGTATTATATTATATTGACTGCATTGGCTTCATCCTCATGGGATAGTTTCAACAAGGTAGTAACCGAAGTCATAATCTCTTGGGAATTATCTATTCCAAACCTTCTCAGAACATCCTTGGAATATTTATATTGAAAAATAAAAGTACCATTCCGTCCTTGTGTCACTTGTAAGCCAAGGAAAAATGTCATCTCACCAATCATCAACATTTCGAACTCACTTTTCATGTATTTATAAAACTATATTCATTGTACTTCATCTAATCCACCAAATATTATGTCATAGACATAATATACCACCATATTCCATTGATTATTTCTATTTTTGAAATACATACTGTAATTAATTCCATCATGAAGGAAATTCAGATTCTTTAGAAACTTATCAAGCCATTAATATCATGCTCTTGGTGCTTGCTTCAAACAATGTAAGGCCTTATTTAGATGAAAAACTATATTCTCTTATTCAGGAATGATACAACCATCTGGTTTCTCAACGTAAACACATTCTAATAGTAATCCATTAAGAAATTCAGACTTTACATACATTTAGAAAACATTAAAATTTCTTGGCACTACTATGGAAAAAAATAATCTGAATGTATCCTTCATTTCAATAGGTGAAAATGTATCATAAACATCAATAAACTCAATCTGGGAGTACCGTATGAACACCAGTAATGAATTGTTTAAATTCACAACACCGTCTTTATTAATTATTTTACAAAAGACCAACTTTTTTGGATGAAATTCTATTCTAGTAGTATCGAAAAAATTTCCCTTCTCTGATTCTTCTCAATTTGTTCATGATCTTTATTCATTTCCTGAACCTAATCCTCATATCAAACACCTTCAACATAGAATTTAGGATCAAATTGTGATAAGTATGATTCTGTTTGTAGAGACTACATCTTCATTTTCTACACTGGAGCTTTCAAACCACCAATTATGTTTGGTCTCTCAATTTCATTTTTCATGATTGTCATTGGGAATACACTGATTTAATATCTTCACTTTAATCATATAAGACTTATTCTATATCAATATATGGAACTGGATCATATCTTTATATGGTTATAACTCCATCACTCTTTTCCTCAAACTTGTCATGTATTTACTAAATATTTTGCACATTCTCCACTATAGTCACATCATGAGTTTCTACAATCATTTTTAGATTCTTATTGATGAATTTATAATCTTTTAATTTCTTTGAGTAGCCATGAAATATCCCTTAATCCCCAGAGGATTCATACATCCTATGTTTCACCTTATTAAGAATGAATATTTTACTTTTGAAGACTCGAATGTACATCAATGTCGGCTTCATTCCATAACATAACTAGTTTATAGTCTTCTCATATTTTAGAAAATGTAAATGAATATTTAAATTTTCGACTACTATCATCAATGCTTCATTCGAAAATTTATTAGGAAGCACTGTCTCAATCAGATTTGTTTTGTCCATGTTGTTGAATATTTGATTTCTTCTCTCAAAAACAACATTATACTATAGATTTATTACTACATAAACTAGATTCTATATCCCATGAATCTTGAGATAATCCGCCACAATTCTATTCATGAACTCTGTTCCATTATCGGTTCTCATTGTTTGGATTTTCTGACCATTAATCATCTCACATTCTATTTGATATATTGAAGTGAAATTGAACACATTAGATTTTTTGGTGATTATGATACCCATGCCATTATACTATGGTAATCAATTAATAGATTGTAATATCTTATCCCCTCAACATCCCCTAGATAAATTGGACAACACACATCAATATGAACCAAATAAAGAAATCCTGTTGACCTTTGCTCCTTTGGCGTATATGTGTTTTTATTGATCTTCCCTTGTTCATAGACATCACACGCATGGTTATGATCACGTGATAATCTTTGTATATTTCTTGCTACATAATATTTCACTAGTTCTCCCTAAAAATATTGTCTTATATAGATAAGACGCTTATTTTATAACTTCATTCCATCATCCATGGATATAAAACTCATTTCTTCTTCTCCACCCACGAGGTATAGATTTATTTCTGTACACATTCCTTTAAACACAATAACACCATACATTTCCATGATGGTACATACTTTATTTTAAAAACATATTAATGCATTGGGTAACACAATTGACAGATAGTAAACAAGTTGTGATTAAATCCTTTAACTATGAATACAACAACTCATTTCATGTAATTTCATCCAAACATGTATTTTATTGATTCAATAATGTTTAGACACCCTTCATTACCATATCAAATGATACCATCTTTTTCATACCTTATTTTGGTCACTAGATCCTTATTTCTTATTATTTGGGAAGTGAGTCCACTGTCAATGAATCATATCCTAGTGTGATCTAATTCATTGAATGCAATTTCTAAAACCACTACATGTTATTCCCTTTTATTTTTGTACCAAGTTTTTGGATTCATGTCCGACGTGGAATGATAATCATGATCTTCATCAGTATGTGATGGAAAAACATCAACCTGAGGAGCCGAAAATCTTTTTTCAATTTTAATCTCTCCTGAAGATAAATTTGGATGCTACATATGAACAAATTCATTCCGCTTCGACACATTCTTCTACAATTTTTATGAGCAATATCATGCCATATTTTTTAGTCTTTTACACCTGAAACAATGACCATGAAAAGATGGCCCAAAATTCGGAGCTCTGTACAACCACCTATGTTGGTCTTTTTTCTTTTGTTATCTCATTACTATGCAACATAAATTTTGAAAGGGTAACATCTTACCACAACAATTTCATATTATCAGAGGTACATTCTTGTGTGGAAATGAGACACCACTAGTTATACCAAGTGTTCTTTGAATATTCTTATTCTACTTCGTACCCATATCAATCTGTAATATTGGAGTGGAATCTTGTGGTATGACACAAACCATAAGTTCTTTATATTTTAGATCAATCCCTATACCAACCCTGTCATTCAGAGTTGATTTTCGCTTCAATTTTGATGGAAAACTATTCTCAAATATCACCTAATACATTTCTTGAATGATCATCATAACTGATGTTGACTCGACTGTTAATAGTTTCTCTCAATCTTTTGTTTTTAATTGCATACCGATGACTTCCTCTTCCAGTTCATTGATGCATTTGATTATATATTTTCCAGATTCAGTAAAAATTGGTATTTCCATTTTTTAATGTTAAATTTTTTGTATGTACACAACTATCTTTTTTGAGCATTCTGGCATTGAAGACCTCTTCTTTTCAATTTCTATATTCATCTCAGAAATCTATTATTTCTAATTCTGCATATATAGTTTGGCTCCTGATCAATATTTTCGTCATCCTTTTTTTATATCAAAATATCTACCTCTTTATGGGTAGCATATAAAGCATCATGAAAATCAAATATACCTTCAATTCCTCCTTCTTCATTGTCACATTCTTCCATATTTAATGAATTTTTGACAGCTACCACCAAAGAGACTACATTATGATATGTGTGTTCCTCCAAATATTCTGCCACAGAATCAACTGAACATTGATCTTCATTTGAAAATATATTTTTCTTTTTGAAGAAATTTCTCTTTGATCTTCTCTTACCTTTCAAAATTGATGAATAAGTATTTTGGGTAATATCAACATTATCTTCATTGTCATCATCAAAATTATTTAGACACTTTATTAAAAAATTCCCAATCATTCCGCATCGAATGTATAAAAATGGAAGTTTACGTTTGAACTTTTCATTTCTCATTTGCAGATTTTATGAGAGAAATGACATGACTTCTTTCAAATTTCCCTCCTCTTGGCTATCATCAATAGAGAGATTATTCGTGGCCTTGAATGCCACATCTTGCTAATTACCCTTTTCCACTGAATGTTTATCATCATTTTTCTTTTAATACGTTATAATGGTACTAAGAAGGTTATCTTGTGTCATCGATTTTTGGGATTTTTTCTTCTAACACTGAATGTTTCAGAATGAACTAACTCAGATTTTTCCTTATGATACATTTTATAATCACTATGTCATTAGTGATTTCTACAAAACCCTTCATGTGTTCTAGTATAACATTTACCATGTCGAAGAATTCATCAACAATCTCATTGGATTATATTCCAAGATCCTCGGAATTATCAAACATAACCAGCAACTTTTATTTTCATAATTTGGTTTCACCCCCATAAATGTTCATCATTTTTTCCTATATCGTATGTTATGTTTTACAGGACATAACCTTCATATAAATTTCTGTTGATTTGGATTCCTATAAATCATTGACCCGTTTTACATTTGCATCCAATTCCCTTATTGTGGCTTCTGATAAAGAAACACTATTGATGTCAGCTGAAACATGATGCATAGCTGCTGGGAAGACATCCATCCCTACTGATAGAAATTAGCAATGCATTTGATTCTATCATAGATGAAAATTATTTATGTCAATGATCAGAATTTCATTATGACATTACAACTCTATTTATTATTCTCATGGATAAAAAATGACTTTCAACATTTCTATTTGTTAGCAATTGTTAGGTCCACTGGGTTGAATTCCCTGTGGGGGGGGGGGGGTGAATCAGGGTATGGCGGATTAAAGTAATTTCCTTTTCAAATATTGTTTTTTGTTAAACAAAACACAATTATCTATTCCTCCAGCAGCAATATATGAACATATATGAAATCATGAATTGTAAAAAACCATTTTTACATGTATCGATGTCATTAGTCTATGTATAAGGAGCATACAATAGTGGTGTGCTGTTGTACCAAATCCCATAAGGATTACTACCAACAATTAGTACAATGATTAGTATAGATCTTCTATGTCAAGAATCACTGCCATTATATGTTTTAAGGTGTACTCACTACATTACCATGGGTCACTACGTATGCCTCTTTCTCTAGATCACATCCAGTGGTTAGGGTCATTGTCTTCATCTTCCTTTTCACACTGCTATTGGAAAGGAATACACTCATTGTTTACATAATTATAGATCAAAAAGATCTTATGGACATGTAGGACCCTTAATTTTCAAGAATTCATTCATGCTTAACTTCAAGTAGATGCTCTTCTGAACTCCCATTTTTACACATTGAGGAAATCCACCCTTTCGGGTACTACTAGTTAATATAAAATACCTTCACAAACCGATTTGAAGGTTTTGCAATCCTCCTTGAGAACATCAAGAAACACCTTGTTCCTCTCCATACTATGTAGCTGGTATGGAACATGGATCACCTTCTCCACACACCACTTCTACTTCCACAAACCCCCCTTAATCAATGGATTCACAATGCTCTTGTTATCGCGTACCGCCGCCTCGTACTGACTCCACGAGCCTCCTTAGTGAAACGCCCTCTATCATAAAACTATTCTCTATTTGTGGACTGCCTTTTCAAATGATAAGCATACCAAACCTTCATCCTCCACGTACCACGTTCATTGCAGGATACTGTTTCACTCAGAATCCTTCATGGGAATTTATTCCGTGTGAACCACTTCACCCTTCGCAGAATTATCTGTCACGAACATCTTATAGACTTTGTCGAATTCTTGGAGGAAAGGGATTTTCAATAATGATATTCAATCTAACCTCAAATTGTTTGGGTTATCTCTTATATATTGTAAGATATATCTAAAAAATATATTAATCCAATTTTTACCAAATCTCCAATTCAGTATATCCTCCACCACATACGGATCCTCCTTACTGCAAAATTCACCCATTTAGATAACCATTTTTCCATGGTGGTTCACGTACAGCCTCTCCTCCTACGCAGTTGATCTCCTCCACCAATTTCAATCCATATGCACACCACACCTCCTTCCACCACGAATCATTTATGGTTTCACAAACTACACTTTAGTATCATTCTTGCTGGAAGGTATGCGGTTGCGTACCGTTCCCTAACATTATACGCAGTCAATGTCTTAGGAATTGTGTTTCTATTTCTTTGACGATTTCGTTCACCGTTCACCATATTTTCTAGTCCTGGGAAGTAAAACATACATTTCCCACTGCAAATTCCCGATTTTGTGGCCAAAATATTTTGAAAACACTATAAAACTATTCAACGTTAAAAACCTGTATTCGAAAAACACCAACCATACTCATCCGAAGTTATCTATCTTTTTCAACCAACACAATCAGACAAAAACACACAGAGAGGATACATTGAGGGGTTTTTCCCAAAAATAATGCATGCCTTGTATTCATCTTCCATGTTTCATCCAACCAATCTGATTTTTGTGTATTTTTTATTCTACATGTGAAATGTGAATTGAGAACCAAACAAACAATAGAGGTAAATGGAACCACACAATTACAAACAACCATCAACCCAAAATGAAAAATCCAAAAATGAAAAATTAAACTTTCTAATTACCAAACACCACCACAGATATAGAATCAATCCATGATCCTAGAACATTGACCCTGCATGCACGCCACTTCCTAGAATCAAAAGAATTTAATAACCTATAATCCCCCCAACACTATCAATAAGGATAAGTAAAAAACAATTAAAAGGGGTTCTTAATTGGAGATAATAGTGTCGATGTTGAATGAGACACCTGGAACACCAGAATTGGAATAAGAAACACATACCAAAAACTATTTATGAACATTTATACTAAATAAAATTGGATTGGTATGATGGAACATATATAATTAAAAGATATCATGACAGACTCGACCTCACCAGTAGGACACAACCCATGCATGGATGAATATCTCCTTTCAATCCTCACCATGAAAACATCATTAATGATTTACCTTTTGATATAAATTTAATAATGTCGTGACTATCTTTTAATCATAGAAAATAGATCAATCCATCACAAGTAGATCTTGAAATATCAATGAATAATTATTATCTAGATAGAACTACATCCCTGAACACTAAGGCTGTTATCAAGGATAAAAACTCAAAACCACAAAACCAAATGATCATGAGTAACAAGGAAAAAAACCATTCATAATAATAACAATGAAATGTTCCAAGAGAACCTAAGGCTAAAAATAAATTGATATTGAATTACAATACCATGATCAAAATACAACCATAAAATTGGAAATTCCAAAATATCAATCATTAGAGAAAACTAAAACCCAATGGAAAAATACATCCAACAAGAATAATTACTCCAATAAAACTAATGATCACTCTGCAAAAACATCTCAAACCCCCCCCCCCCACGATAGCCACTATATCATACCGAAATTGAGTCTAGTGCACTTGAACTGGGAGCATGTGTAGAGGTTGATATGAATAAGTGCCTCCGTAGTGATCCATGATCGGTGAGAGAAATTCGTTACCTCGTCATACACCTTCATTGATATCATGAAGAACTACATGAACCATGATCATAAACACACCCAATACAACAATAATGAAGGTTGAATAAGACCATAATAAGGGACCTAAATAGTTTATTTGTTAGTCTATATAGAAATAGTATATGGTCGATTTTTTGATTGTATGTGTGACAAACCAAAAGGATTAATGTGATGAAAAGTGTAACCTAAATAGTATAGATGGTTAAATGTTTTACCAATCTCTAAATAGATAATGATTCCTAGTGAACGAGTGCTTCATCGATAATGAAGGAAACCCATAACCTTATGGGCGGGAAAATCTGACAAAAAATGAGGTTCCAAGTGAGTGGGGAGCCAATCATCTCCAAAATTACATCATTAATATTTTTTCATAGATTATTATATGATACATTAGTTTGAAACTTATTTTCAACCCATTGTTAATTATTATGTATATTATGCTTGATTGATTTCCAGTTATTGTAACACATAATCCAAGAACATGTAATGATGGGTGCTTCTAGATAGAGCTCCAATTCACTGGGTAATGTGGCAGTCTCATAAGAATTAATTTATGGGATTATGGATTAAACATAATACACTATGGGCAATTGAATATAATGTTCTATAACCTATAAGATAGCCATAACTCTGGTTAATTACCTTTTTGGGTTCTTACACAATTTCAAGGATGCCATGATCTTATGATACCATGTTTCATTTATTACACTTAAAATTTATTATGCATGTGAATTATAATTTATAATATCATGTTACTATTTTAAATAAAATGTTCTTTTTTCTTATCATATAATTAACATATAGGAATTTTTATCTCACCACTTTTTCTATGTAGTCCTAATGGTATCCAATGTTGTTTTGTGATATCAAATAGATTTCTGAGCACAATAATGAGAATAAAATAAAATCATTTTCATTTTTAATCACATTGATGTATTATAAACCAAGTAATAAAATGAAATTAGGACTCTTCAGGCCTCTCATTTTATTAAGATATATTTATGTTTAAAATTTTGTTAATTTTTTGTAAAATTATTGAGTCACTATAGATCGTGTCATAGGAAAATCATAGATAAATATTTGAATCAGGGATGTGAAAACTATAGTTATAACCCATATGATATGTCTAATGATATGTTTATATATATATAAATATCATAGAATATTTCAGAAGGATAGAGTAAGTGGTTTTTTAAAAATTATCTCTGTGTATGGGAACTACATGTGGATGTTACTCTGAAACAATTGTACTTATGTGTAACCATTCCAAAAGGGTGAATTGAATCTAAATAAATCATTATATGATTCATGAAAATGAGAATTATTTCACACCTCATTTGAATGTCATAATACATATGAATTATAAATTAAAAAACTAATTATTGGCCATTATGAAGGGATTTATCTAATTTATAGGTTAAAATTCCAAATGGTAAACGATTCCATGTATAGAAATGATTGAATCATAAGGACTTAGAATCGAGGATATTCATATCATTCATAATTTATTCTTTATAATTTAATAATTTTCCATTTATATGTTAACTAACTCTCAACATGTTTATTTTATTATTTCTAGGTAATAAAATAAAATAGAAAAAATCATTCCAATAACAAATGTGCTGGGAAACGTAATGATATCTGTAAATATATCACTAAAACCATGGGAATTGATGTTATTAATCATACAATCATGTCAAATAATATATCTAGAATTAAAATTAAAAAATATATAATATTTCAATTTCAAAACAGTTCAATTAATAGAAATATGAAATCTCATTGTTGTCCAAGTGTTAATGATGACAAATAAAAGAGGATTCAATTTCCAACATGTCAATAACGTTGAAATAGGCACCATGGAAATTGCCTTTATAGATCTTGAAGTTGAATTATGTCTAGAAATAGAGGGCCCAAAGAATATATTTTATAGAGAAAAGTCAAATGTATTGTTAACAAGTTGTTGATATGAATTTAAATCTAAGGAACTACTAAAAACCTAATGCCATGTGTGTGGGGAACATGGTCAATATCTAAATAATTTCCAAAATCTAAGAATTGATTATAAGGTACTATGTTATGTAAAGCATTGAGCATGAATTATTAATGTGTTTATCTGTTGTAATTAATGTGTCATTTTTTCAATTTTTTAATAGAATTGTGGTAATAATAATCCTTAAACTTCTTCAGATTATTCTATATTAGTTTTTCTTTAAGGATATTCAATAATATAATGAATGATACAAATATCCTATAAATTTTATTTGATGGTAATGTGATATATTATGTATAAAAAGTGATGAAGAAGATAAATTCATTCATATGTGCTTGATATTGAGGTAATTATTTTAAATTTATATTGTTTTATTTTGTTGTAAACAATTTGTACATAAGACTATTGGTGTTAAAAATTTATTTTAGTATTAATTTTATTTTTATTATTTTTCATAAAAATTATGGTAATTTAGCAGGAATTATATTAATATCATTTTAAAAAATGGAAAACATGTAAACTAGGTGACCACTCATCATATACTTCTGGGATACACGGTTAGAACCCACAACTGATGGGTGATAAGAGATAAACATATAACTACCCCAACCATACATACATTTATAATACATCAAAATTGAAGAATATCAATTAAAAATATAACAACTCCGCAACATGACTATATTGTTATAGTTTAATTAGAATATAATAAATAAAATACAACTGGTTCAAAATACATTTATAATGTCTTTCTCTTATTCCTTCATAACTCGGCCACATTTTGACATATCATACTTAATAATCTTTATCATGGCCATGAAAAAAACATAATAAATGGTGAGATCAGATGTTTAGTAAGGTTAAACAAGGATGATAACAACTATATAATAATCCAAAGTCATAATAACATATCATTTGAAAATCATATACAACATATGAAAGATTATTATATCAAGAAATGAAATAAATCATAAAAGTTCAGATGAATAAAATAATGTAATCACAAAATCATAAAATAATCCATGATTTTTTGTCACACTAATAAAAAAATAAAATAATTTTATGGTAGTCAACACTCATTTAAAAGACCATAATTGTGGAAAATGTACATTATGAAACCATGTTCACACTTTGTTCCAGACCTGTATTACTAAACTGAATTAACTTGTCATTATAGCCCTGTATTACTTAAACAGATATAATATACATCCCATTATTATCTATCTCAGAAGATATAAATCATTACCCAATGCATTAGAAGAAATTTTATGTCCCAGTAATCTCATAATTTATTCATTCTTACGTGTTCCACAAAAACAGAAATCCTTCATCACAGCATATCCAAATGAATGACATGTGATTCTGGAATATCATTCCATCTGAACCCATATAAACCAAATTGATTTTCTAAATTTCATTCCATAATAAAAACAATAATATAATAGTGGTATTATGTGAAAAAACATAACCATATTTAAACAATTTCTTCTTATATGGATGATATTTTTGATAAAACAAATGAAATTAATTATTGAGGAAATTATCCATTCTTCTTAAAAATGTTATATTTTACCAAAATCCAATGCAATTTTAAATGAAAATAATTTATTTCGAAATAAAAAAGAAATATTGTAAAGGAATATTCCTCTAAATAAGGAATTGTGAGTCCATAAAAATCTGTTGATTCCCAATAAATTAAATGAAATCATTCTTCTCGTACATTTGTCAGAATGTCAAAAAGTACCTTGTATAAAAAAAGAAAATTGATTCCTATAATATATTTTCAAATAAAATAAAAAATTGGTAAAATTGACTTAAAAAATAGAGTAAGAACATATAAAGAATATTTTTTAATGCATATGTATAAAACAAGTATGATAAATATACCCTTATAAAACATTTCAATAAACATTTATGGTAACAAACAAGAGTGTGAAATTATCCCTTGATTTATGTTTGGGTTTCATAATATGTGTCCAATCATCCTATATAAGGGTTTAAATAATGTCACTAACTTTGTATAGGTGGATATTCTCTTTTTTTTCTATCACAAGTGGTCATAATTTTACACATTTGATAATAACATCTTTTTTCATCCATCATGTATTGACTACATTATTTTATTATGAATTTTTCATCATATATGTTTTTGTTCCGCCTCCTAGATTATAGTTATATATTATCTAGATAGGTATTATAATAATATATATCATATTTTTTAATTCAATAAATTAACATAATAATTCTTAAGTGGATATCATGGTGAATCAATCACATCCCATTGTAGAGATGGTACGTTGTACGTACGCAGGAGTGACAATTTCATTCTCATAATTGTGAAATGATATGGATTTTTGTGATATATATATTTTAAAATAATACATATCATGTTATAATAATGATATTTTGTTATTTTTTTCATCATCGTATCCATACAAGTACGGTAGGGGTGATGAAAATATTACACCATGATGTGGAGACGGTAATCCATACATACACATGCTTGGTGACTTCATTTTTCATATGATGGATATAAATTGGAGTGTGAATATTTCGTAATTATAAAATTATATTATTATATATGTGATACTAGAGTTATTACTTTATACTGGAAGCATCTAATAAAAATCATGAAGAGGGAGAATGATGTATAAAAGAATCTGTGGAGGAGATTACCTCTTATTCGATGTGCTCCCACTATATCTCTTCATAAAGACACAAAATTTGGTTATTAAAGAATTCCAGAACCACTATAATTTAAAAAAGGATGTTGATAAGGGAAAAGTTCATTGGATGGCTGAGTGTGAATCCTAAATGTGAAGTGGAGTGGTTAGGGAGGAGGTTCTCTATTATATTTGAGGGAAATGTACATTGGGAATGTCCAAAAATATTAATTTATAATAAACTCAAACCACATCCAAATTTTTTTGAAATTACTTATATCAAATATCAGATGATATAAGGATATATATTAATCAACTATTTTTTTTAAAAGTTGTAAATTCATTTCAAATATTCTCATTTCATTTACCATAATTTATTCTCTTTTAATTTTAACTTAGGTAACAAAATATTAAACATTAAAATAGTGTTATTTTTATTTTTTTAATTTCAATTAAATAAGAAATTAAAATCTTATAATATTTTATTGAAAATTATAATTATGTTATATTTTTTAAAATATTGATTGATTTTAAATAATGTAGTAATACATTATTTTAACTAAATATAAATAGTATCAATTTGGACATTATACATTTAATGGATCTTAGAAAATATCACGATAAGATGTTAACATGGAAAAAATATTTTATAATATCTCTAAGGGGTTATGGTTACCCAGATTTTTATATATTAATTAGAAAAAATTATATTTATTTTAATATTTTTAATAACATTAATTTTATATTTCCATTAATTATATGATTACTACATTTTTTTGTATATCATTAGTATACTTATATGTTGGGTAAAAATTTAAAAAAAATAATAAGAAGGAGATAAATCCCCTAGTTTTCATAAGAAAGCATATAGTTGACTATATCTCTTTGAAATCCCACATAAAAAATGCTATATTTATAAAACCATGAATGTGACAACTTTAACAACACTTTAAATAAAATATTATAAGTGTCATAATCATTTCCACATGAATCTAAATGGCCATTTACTCATCCCTATGATTATTACGGCTGATTTATACTTGGACAACAGGATTTGGCATTCTGTTATGGTTTTTAATGGTTATTATCATTTTAGTAAAAATTATTTTATTTATTTCCCATAAATTATATAATTTCCGCATCATCAATGTATAATCCATTATATAAACATGTAATATGTAAAAATTATAAATAAATTAACATTATAATTTAAAAAATTATATTTAAAATTATTATTTATTATTTAATTTAACTTCTATATATCTTTATTTTAAAAATAATTATGTTATTATAATGTGTGCATGAAATATTTTTTTATTTTTTAAATAAAATATATTAATTATTAAAATCAATTCCAAGTGGCTTACAAGTGTTTCATTTTGATCCTAGGATAGTTTAGGTTGCAAATCACTCATCCAATCCTATTAGGACAAATTTAAATCCAATTTTGTATTATTATATTTAACCTTAATTACCTGATTTACTTTTTTACCTTCTTAATAAAAAATTCTGATGTTAATTATCATAAGGACCAAAAATAAAAAAATTCTATTTACATAATTTTGATTTATTTATTCAAAATATAGAATCCATTTTTAAAAATTCAGAATACTAAAGTTTTATTAAATAATTTAAATTCAATACTTTTTTCATAATGAAAAATGGGGTTTTAAAAATAAAAACAATTGGAATGATTGAAATTTTTTTACATCAACATTCAGGGTAAAATTAATAATAATGAAAAATTATGTTAAATGATAAAAATATATTAAATTTTTACTTAACAAATAGTAATAAATATAATTTAACCACATAAATTATATCTATGAGAAATGTTGTTTTCAAAAAATGTTTTGTATATTTTTACTATTCATTAAAACTTACAAGTTATCAGAAAAATAACAGAAATTCATCCAATGTAAATTTTTATATACCATGTCCAAAAAAATTGCTATGTTGTTAAAGAGAATATATGAAATTTCCAATACAATTTTTAAAATGGTTTCAACATCCAATGTTGGAAAAACAAATTTTTTTTGAAAAATACTTCATTTATCCAAAAAAATTATTTAGTACTTATGTCTTTTCTAGAAAGTATATAAGATGAATTTGAATCATTATACTTAATATATTAAATATATATGCATTTATAAAATCAATCTAGATTTATATTTTTATAAACTAAATTATATGCATTTAAATAGTTTTTTAGAAGAATGTAATTCCTATTCATACCTACCATTATATTGTTTGCATTTGAAGGTAACATACTAATATTTTTTTGGTTTTTATAAACTAAGTATTTTCTTACGGTGAATTCTATAAAAATAATAATAAATTGTGTGTCACACAATAAAATATTAGTGTTGTGTATATCTTAAGCTCTGATGCTGTTGAGTATGGAATAATTTTATCTTCATGTTGCATACAACAAAAGACATCAAATAAATTAAAACAATATATCTCTTAATAATTGTCGGGTGTTTCATTCTACCCCAATTAAAATAAATTTTCCCTCCAAATTAAATACCATTATAAAAGGATTAATACCTTAAAATTTATTTTCAAGAAACCCACATAAAAAAATAAAGGATAGAATGTCATTTTAAAAAATAAAGGTGGGAAAACAATGGTTTCCCAATGTCATTAATAACAAGGTTTAAAAAAAATGATAAGATAGATGGAAAGTGAAAACAAAGATATAGAGGGAAAATTAAAACTATCATGTTTTAATGTATAGTGATAAAGAACATCATTAGGAAAAACTAAATAATCAAAATCCTTAAATATGTATTGATCTAAGAGACCATCTAATTCAATGGTAATGAATGCATTAGGATATGTTTTTTGGTCTCAATATCTCTTTCATAGATTTAAATAACAGGATAAAATAATTACTTTATTAATTAAAATATCGTAATTTCATTGTAACTTAATCAACTTCTACATAATCTCTTATTCCATGATTTGATGGTGAAGTTGTAATTCCATAACCAACAGAAGATCATAAAATCCATAAAATTAATTACTAGTTATTCTATATGTATTTATCATAACTAAATGGTCATAACATGTTATCACATATTCATAAGTACACCTATGGTGTGGTAATAATTAAGCATCAAATAAATTTGTTCTTAAACATTCTATAAGTTGATAACCATACAATCCTTTTAAAATATGGAAATCCAAAATATTAGAAAAAATTTCACTAAATTGGTATAAAATTTATCACCCATATATCTCATAGTATCTCTTGTTGGTCACACTCAAAACATGTGATCACCTTCATTATTTATTCTCTTTAGTCATGGTAATAAGAATAATTTCCATATAACTTTTTTAAAAACATGGTTGTCTTGTAATTCCAAAACATGTTCGATATATTCTATATGTCTCAAAATTTTCTATAATTTATCAATTGTAGCATAACCTTGTTTTGAAAAATTCCATATTAAGTTACCTAGAAACAAGCATCCTGGAATTTACTTATTCAAATCCAAAATATCTGTATCCATACATCATTATATTAACATACGGGATATTTTAAGGGTTATCATTCCCTTAACCATTTGTTCTCCAAGTATATCACCTTACCATTAAATCACATTTCCATATCCTTAGAACTATTCAACCAATCCTTTCCAATACCTAACGAGAAACTTATACTGAAAAAACTTATATATATCATGATTCATATAAAATAATATTTTAATTCTAAAACATATACACATCAATTATCCAACATTATCCCTTAACCATTACTTATGATCCATCATCATAGTCATTCCTAAAATATGAATCATTGTTTAAGGTTCCTAAAATATAATCTAAAAAATATTATGAGGTTTAAATTAAACAATAATACTAGAACATCTAAAACTGTTCACTTGACATTTACAATCTCTCAATCCTAAGAAATATAACCAATACTCATAAGTCCTTCATTATTCTATTCATGATATTTCCACTTAAGAAATTGATTTTATAATCATTATAAATTCTAAATCCGAACCATTAAAATTTTACTATGTTCTAACTAGTTTCATCTATTCATGAAGACATGAAAGAAAAGTGTGATATATACATATTTGAGATTAAAAAAATAAATATAAGTAAGGAAAATTACATATAATATTTCAATATTTGAAATCATAGGTTTAATCATAGTTTAATCATGATTTGAACAAAAAAGTATTGTATACTATAACTAAACTTATCTATATAAAATCAGAATACATATCCTTAAAAATATTTATAGCTAATTCAATAGTGTTTTCACATAATAAATTCCAATGGTTAAATATACATTTCCTTTGATATGTACTATAAGGAATCATGATTTATAAGTGTATATATTACATAAAAATTTATGAGTATCCACTAAAAAAATTAACAATTCCACCATAAGACCTTATAGTTATTTCTTTTATAGAAACATGTAATCATACTGAAAAAGTTCATAAGACATCTATATTGTCTCCCACATATTCATTCATAACTAGAACCCTTTTCACATAAATTACATAAAACACTTATTCACATCTCGGGAAAAATAAATATAATAAAGGGTGGTCTATGTTTCTTATAACGGGTAAATAATGGAGATATCAACCGTATCGTAATCATAAGAAATATTAATAATTTTTTTGATAATCATAACTTGTATATGAATGATTGTGATATAATGCACTAAGATAAATCATAAAAGTTCATAAAAATCAATGACTTTTATCCCAAAATCCATAACATAAGGAATGAAGTTTTAGGGCATGTAAATAAGAAAAAAATCATTTCATATTATTGAAGGCTTATTTCAAATACCATACTAGTAGAAAATGTCTTTTATTGAACTGAGTTCACTCTTCGTTCCAACCCAATATTACTGATCCAAATTTACATGCAATTAAATCCATGTATTAGTGAACTATATTGACATGAAATTCCAGTAAATTCTATCTCAGGGGATATAATTCATTACCCAATTTAATTGAGGGAGATATAGGTCCCAATTATCTCATAAAGAAATTATTATTCTAAATGGGAAAAAATAGAAATCTTTCATCATATAATAACACCAGAAATATAATGGATTAATTAAACATAATTCCATCCTAATCAATATAAAAAGATTGATTTCATAAACAATATTCGATAATAACCACAATCACGTCACAGTGATAATAGGGATAATGCATATCTCAATTAAAATAATGACATCGTAGATGGAAAATAATTTTGATAACATACCTGATATTAATTCATGGGGAAAATATTATTTCATCTTCAAATATTTTTTCTCATCTCAGAATTCCTCCCAATTTTAAAAGAAATGAATTTATTTGAAAATAAAATTGAAATCTTGTATTGGAATACTCCTTGAAATAAGGCATTATAAATCTGTAAAAATATTTTTTTATGTATATGTTAAATGAAATAATTCATCTAATAACATTTTTAGGAAGGATTAATAAAACAGAATATTGAAAATGAAAAAAATAATACATTCATAAAATTTCAAAAAAAATTACAAAAGGGTAAAATTGACATTAAAAAATTATATAAGAATATAAATCTTATTTTATAATTCAAATTAATTAAACATGAAAGATAAATATACCCCTAGTAAATACATACATATAGACAATCTTAGAAAAAAATGAGATTGTGACATTATACCTTATCATAGGTTTGGGATCCTTCATACATAATCATAACTTGTGTATAATAGTTTAACTAATGTTATTAACTTATTAGAGAGTCTTATTCTCTTTTATAATATCATAAGTAGTCATATAGTTACCCCTTTTGTTAATAACATCATTTCTTGTAATGGAGTCTCATGAGGTAGATTGGGATGGTCCGATTGAGCGCTCCATGGAGAATTCCATATTATAGATGCACTACATATCTCTAAGGGTCATCACCTAGAAATAGAGGAGGCGAAAAATTCTTTTTTTCTTTCTCCCTAACGCGATTTTGGCCTATAGTGATCTCAATTCGAAAAGCTCTGTGTACTCCATGATCACTCTCCATGAATGGGGCCTTATGCTTTACGGATCATAGATATTCCATGACCTCTCATTAGAGAACATTTCAATTTTTCACATGAAGTCATGGGCATGGCCCCGTGAATAGTCTTCGTGAACGGGCTTTGCGAACAAGCTTCCCGAACCAAACTCAAATGAGCATCCAAATTTAAAATATTTAATGGCTCAGCAGGATGCTGCCAGGGGGTCAATGTGGATGCTTCCCAAAGTGAGGATATGGAAAATATCTTGGGGCTATGGGAGTTAATATAGAGCCTCTTTGATCATGGATCGTTGGTGGAGTTTCTATCAGAGAGCAAGAGGAACTATCCACTATGAAAGTGGCTACATTTGTACGACATTAGTATGATATATTATGTCTTCATTCAGGAAGCAAGTGTGAAAGAAACAACTTACTAGATTAGGAGTACGCCATGTCAGTGCCAATGGTATAGGGTGGCTGACGGCCATGCCTGGGAATACATCATGCACGTCAATGCTGACAACATGTATAACCACCTGAACAACATGGACGGGAAGACATTGTAGTCAGAGACGTCCCCCCAACTGTACTAGTAAATCTTGAGGGATGCGTTGAGGAACCCAGGGAAGGGATGGTATGAGGAGTTAGACCTATGCAAGGTTAATAACATCACATATGATTAGGCCTGGGCTTACTAGGTAGGTTCCTCATGTGAGGCATTAGAGGTGGAGTTGAGAAGAGTTAACATGTATGATGCATCCTGTGCCTCTGAATTACACATTTACCAACTGAAGCACCTAATGCAGGAGTTATAGAGAAGGTGGTCATCAAGGACCAATACCTTCCACTAGCACCACAGAGATGTTTGTATCAACTTGTGGGATGTGCACCAGATCTCCGAGGTCCTGATATTTGGGGTGATGTACAATGAATTCCTCCTCGATATGGGTGTGTGGAAGGATCCAAAGTAGATGCTACCACTGGAGATGTTGTTGATGAAGCTGGTGGCTGTAGAGGAAAAGAAAGCAGTGATGGATGTCCATTTTAGGCAGTGGTTCATGATGCATCTTAATTTTCTAGAAGAGAGGCAGTTTCAGGTGTGGCCTCGGACATGCCCAAAGGGGGCTCAACGGAGAAAGGAGCACCCATACTAGCGGCTCTTGGAGGACAGCCAGCATAAATCCAATGGATTTAGCGTCAACATTGAGCAACAACAGGTAGTTAGGCTGGCAGCATTCATCACAACTCTCGTCTGTGGTAGGATCATGCCAGTGAGGGATAGAAACATGGGTGTGTGACCAAGCACATTCATCATGGCATCCAAGTTTGCAACAAGATGTACATTCAACCTCAAGATTCCTATGCTCGCTAAGCTATACATGATTTTGTGGAACATCGGTATGGGGAAGAGGCCACAGAGGATATACGGGACATTACACCACTTGTATGAGTGGATAGTAGTGTATTTTAGGGGTGTTTAGGAATTCCCAAACCCCATCTCGCCTATGGGATCTAACTTCAGTCCATTAATAAGGAACACCACAGGAATCATTCCATCCAAGATGACCACACTGTAGGAACTGAAATGGTTTTTGAAGGTGGAGTAATTTAACTTTAATCTATTTCCATTGCCAATAGGTGCATTTATTGGTGACATCCAGGAATGGAAGATCACTGCTCATATCTTCTAGCCTTTAGATGTGGAATTATACTGGCATGGGTGGACTCTACATCCCTCTGTGATCCGTACACCCCACACTAAATTTCCAGAAAATTTTGGTGAATGAAATAACTAACCCTGCAGGACAATATGGGGGTGTGCAATGAGGAACTACATTATGCAATGAGGATGATTTGGCACATGTTAACATGTGATGACAGGATGATGCAGAACGAGCTGCCTCCACCTACCACTATCTTCAGGTTGGTAAAGGTGTACACCGAAAGATGGGAGGTGGGCTAACTGGAAGAGATGATGAAGTGGAAAACTATTTGGGTTGGTGATGGTGAGATTTCCCAACATTTCGGTGGTGGGGTTGTTGTGGTAGAGAGTCCCACGCGGATTGAGGGGGTGGTAGTGGCAGCAGATCTAGCAGCGGTAGAGGACCCGGCTGTCCCAGAAGAATACGGTTGTCCAAAGGGGAGGACACCAAATGGATTTAGTAAGGTATCCTCCTAGGCTCCGGGGAAGAGACTGTTCCATATAAACATGACGAATAATGCTGTCTTCCCGAAGGCCTGGTACATCTAGGAAGTCAACTGGAAATTAATCTTCCCTTCTATGATGTGGTAACACTTGAACTATCTCAGTATGGATTTTCTGGGGATAATCCATTTTAGGGCCAGCATTGTGGTGTCCTGGGAGGAGGTAGAGCAATACCTAGAGAATCTGGAGGACTTTGTGCATTACTGGGGTACCCCGCAACCATTGATAGACCGTGTCATGGTACTACTGGATCATACGGTCCCTCTGGATTTGTTGGCCACTGAACAGAGAGAGCACATCTCTCTACTAGAATAATCAGATGAGTCTTCCTAGGTTAACGAGGCTGATAGAGAGATCCTGATTGAGGAGGAAGAAGTCGGCATTCAAAACTTTGATATTGTATATTTCACAAAGGTCTTCAATGTAGAATCCCAATCCACATATTTAGGGTATGCTATCAAGTCATTTTGGACTCCGTATTAACATCAAATATGTGTAGGAGGACCTCGTACGGAGAACATGTTCTCGTCTCTTAGTGAATGTAGATGCATGGACATCAGGATCCACGCTACCCAATATGGAGATCAGTGAATCTAGTCGGGCCGGGAAACCAAAGGAGGATCTAGAGTTTTCAGACCTTCCAATAATATATGGAGGGCCATTCCTCGAGGTCCCGACAATATCAACCTAAGAACATTACTGGGAATTCGATCTCATTATGTCCCTTCTAACAAATTTGTGAGGTTCATCCCTTGACCATGTAAACTAACATCCATGCCCCCATTTTGGGAATGCACAGTTCTCCAAATGGCATTGGTTGCCTTGGCGACCTTTTTTAGTGTTACCGGTAGTGGATTTCCTAGGGGAATGCTGGTGATTGTAAAGGTTAATATCTAGACCGACCGAGTTGCGGTGCTCTCGATCACTGGTGGGGCCATAAGCGTGGCTGAGAATGAGATTATTGAAGTGTGGAAAGATGATAAGGATTGACCATATAGCCCAAGTCCCTATATGCCCGATCAAACACCAGATGTAGACCCTGCTGATGAGTTCCTAGGGTCATTCCCCCCATATGAGCAAGCCAATCATGTTGACAAGGATGAGATGACCTGTGATGGAGAGGAAAACAAAATCGTATGTCACCGATTGTGGAAGTTGATCAAGAGCTAGATCGATGACCCCACACACACACTATGGCTGGATGAGATGGATATACTTCGTTCGCGACTGCAAGAAATGTGTGATGGGGGATTGGATGCCCAACATCCCCACATGATCGTTAGAGATGTTATGGTGTGGAGGATTTGGGAGTATTAATGTGGACTTGGTGTTGGCTAGAAGTGAATTAAAGCGGTGAACAATAATAGGCTCCATGAGACTGAAAATGTGGTTCAACGACTGCAGATTCTGGAAGACAAGCACTCAACCTCCCTCAAATCGCAATCCGAGCTAATATTTCTATTGACAGCCCAACTAGCATAGATTGAAGAGGGAATGAAGAGAGACTCCAATGAAATTACCACCATTTGGACTAGTGTGGAGCGGGCCTGGGCTATGGCTGATGAGCTGTGCCTCATTGCTGCTGAGGAGGAGTGGGAGCTCAACATGTGGCAACATATCCTAGACACCACAAGACAGAGTGTGGTGGAGCTACAACACTCATTTGACGGGGTCAACCTGTCCATGGGAGGGGTCGAGCCTCATGTGTTGTAATTTATGTAACTTTTGAATGTACTTTCAAAATTTGATTATTTTATGCCAGATGCATGAATGAGTTTCATTATTTGTGTCGGTTTGCTGCATTCTTGTGACACTCATGGAGCATCCAGTTATTATTTCCTAAGCTCACGTGGTTTGAGCATGATGTGAGAAACAAGGGATGACCACCTTATTACTCTATTAAAATGTGGGTGTGAAAACAAAGCATTAGGTATCCTGGGGATCGAATAGTGGATTGGAATTACTCGGAGAAAAGGGTATAGGCTTGAATAGAGGAGGAAGAACTCAAAACAATCGAATTTCCTTTTGTCCAAAGTGCTCTTGTCCATGAGCAGGGAACGATAGGGGAATTGGAAATCAATCTGAACCTAAGGGAGTGGAATGTGTGAATCATGATACCCCAAGTTTTTGACACTGTGGGGGTTGCGCGATAATAATGGATAACTTCTGACCATGTGCGAAACACAATATCCATATTTCATTATCCTGAAATAGGGAAACAATTGAGATTTTACCATTGACCATATTCAAAACATGGGGCCTGACTCCCAATGTGATCAATTTTTCTTCCATAATGTTGGCCCAGAATATTAGGCGGTCCATAGGCCAAGCATCCATACTGTTAGGGGTTCTTTTATACATAAAAGTGGATGAGAGTCTGAATAAAGGGTACGCAATGCGTGTAGGGTGGAGTGATGGTTTGTTCAACTAGAATACGACACTCTTCAAATTACACCACTGTGGTGGAAACACATTAGGTGGGCACATCAGTCAGTTCATGGATCAAACTTACTTCATAACAGTACCTCACAAGAAAGGACCTTGAATGCATTGTAGTTTTATGTCATATCAATAAAGACAATAGACATGTACATCAAACTTCATACAATGAGGACAATGCATGTTGTCTAAAGGTCATACTACATGGACCAAGGTTAACAGCTTAATGTCCTATTACATAGAATGTAGGTTCTAAGATTAAGGTCATAGAGTTTGGAACATGACTAGAGATAAGGGGCAAGAAGTGTTAATGACCATGACGCTGGGCCCATGGTGGAATGCCTAGGCATCGCTATTTATCCCATAAGGATGAGAATCAAGCCATACATAGTACTATGGAGAGGAAAGGTAAGGTACCAGTGCCTGAGATAAAAAAGGTTTTGTAGGTCTGGCCCTCACACCAAAAGAAGAGGCATTTGATATGACTTGTTTGTTTTTTTGTGTGAATTTTTTTATCTAGCGATAGACCTAGAGTAGTGAGTCTAGGAATCACTACAAGAATCAAGACATATATAGGCCTTAACAAATGGTATGGTGGATGACCAAAAAATATCATTTTTGTCCTCTAGTGTGAGGAAATCACGGTGCAATTCTATTATTCGTTATGCGTCCAGGACGATAATGTCAAAGTTTAGGGTCATGTGATGGGACCAACCCTGAATTCTAATGTTTGTTCAGTATAGACACAATAGTTTAAAATCATGTGGGACTAGGTATCAATTTATAATGTCATATGGATTAAACCTATTCAAGAGAGATGAGGTTCTCAAGGGAATGTGCATGGTGTGATAAATCATACCAAACATTAATGAGGACAAGGTCCACAACATATTATGCACTATTCCATGGAGGAAACCTTGGGAAGAGGGGCTATGAATGGTTAGAGGATATGGGGTAGGAGAAACTATCTCCCAGTTGATCATGAACCAAAGACGAGACATTCGGGCATTCCTATGTATCCCATGATGATGGGAATCCATCCACACATAGTTCTGAAAGAGATCATAGTTTTAAGGTCGTGGAGCATGGACCAGGGAGAAGAAGATTCCTTCCAGGTATGTGTGGACCTCATCCCGGTCCCTGATGTAACGCCCTGACCCCAGTTACCCGGAGTCAGTGCATTATTACATAACATTGGCATGATCACAAAATATCATGTCTTGAATGAACGAATAGTGTAGTAGCCTTGGAAACACTAGAAAAATTCATAAGTCTTACATTACATCGTAAAGTGAAAAACTAAAACCATATAGTCTCCATATTCCACACTCATATCCCATCAGAATATCCTTATAGGTCAGTCATAAAATACTTTTCACATCCTTGGAAAAAGGAAACACAGAAAGGGGTGGGCTCAGATGCTCAGTAAGGATAACAATATACCGAAAAATTTTATAAATAAGTATAAACATTTAAGGTAATTTATAACTAAAACAAAAGCCTTTTAAACATGAACTTCAGAATAATATGGAAAATATAAAATGAAATAATTCCATTTACATATTCACATGGATATTCAATTCATCGAATAATCACATGAAATATCAATAACCACTTTCATAATGATGGAATGCATAATGTCAGACTATCATAACCACATAGTCAAGGCCTTGTTCCAAGACTACAAATAATATTTTGTCATGGCCCTGTTCCAAGACACTAGTTTGTCTCATGAGACCTACCGATGCATCTAGGAGCAATAGAGGGCTCCACCCATCACTTACTAAGTCCAATGAATTCCCCATATGAAATGTTTTAAACATAACATACATATTCGTATTAAAAATGGCATATGAAATGTCAATAGATTACCCATAAACCATGAATGGTATTAAAATAACACATCCAAGACAAACATATCACAAAAACTTCAATACAATACGGGATATTTTTACCAAAATGAATCAACTTCAAACAAGTTTTATATCCATTAATGTATTTTGACATAGATGAAAATGATTTGTAAATATCTTTGAGAGAAATATCCCTTTTCATGAAAACATTTAAAAGTCACACAATTTAGAATGTAAGATATTTAAATTCATTTTTCAATCAATGTGTCCCATACCACATTGAAACTCTTGAATGTAATTAATATTTTAAAACGTTTCTGTCCCTTTAAATAAATCCTTAAACCATTTTGTAAACATTGACATTAATGAGAATAGTTTAGGAGAATAAATCATCAAAACATTTAAACTGATGTTTTAGTAAAAATTACCTAAAAATAATCTCTTTGAAAACTATTTTATGAAACATGGTCATGGATTATAAATATGTCCCAGTAGATACTTACGTAAAAACAACCTTGGATAATAAAGAGATTGTGAAATTAACCCTTACCAATTTTTTTAACTTACGAAACATACACCCTATGAACGAAGTGTCATACCATGAATATGTAAAATACACATAAATTAAAGTGTATTACACAAAGAATACAATTATGGGTAGTACATACACCACACAAAAGGTAATAGTGGCAATATGGAATGAATCTCACAACAATAAGGAGTCAGACGAAAACCCCTTACCAATTTGTATTATTCCTTGTTCGAGGGTAGGTTAACCTCAAGTATAATGGTTAAATAATTGTTATTAAATTATAAAAGAATCATATACATTAATATGATGTCATATATGATCTTTTAATATTTCATTGTTTATAATATTTTAGTTTAATCGTCGTTTCGGGTGTTCACTTACTCATTTTCTTTTATATGTTTTGTTACATAATCCATGCGTGTAATAGATAGATATTATATTATTCATATCGAAAATGAAATAAAGTCTTTAAATATAAATTTTAATATTCAAAAGAATATTAGTATTGAATGGATATGATGGGGACAGAATCTCATCGCGTTTGTGGAGACGGTAATCCATACGTACGCACGAACGCTACTTCCATTTCATTTTTCATTTTAAAAGGAATCAAAACCAAATGATTCATAAGTATATTATTATTCCATTATAATATAATATCTTGTATATGTACTTATGTTCATTAGCACCATCATTTATACATTCCATGTATGGTATGAACGAGTCATATCACTTTGAGGGGACGGTAGTCCGCACTTTCTCAAATGAAATTATCATATATATATATATATATATATAACATTAAACAAATAATGTTGTCATATAAAATGGAATTATATAAGATTATATATAAAATAAAAATCATGAATATCATATTTCATTATAGTGCCATAATAATGGCCACCATGAGAGGCAGTAGGAGATAATTGAACAATCATCGTTTCATGAGGCGTTTGGTTTCCATCCACCAATAAATTATTATATTCACCCATTAGATGGAGGTGTGTGTAAGTTTAGTTAAAATAATTCTCATAAAAACTTCCTAGTATATTTAGGATACTGGTTTTGTTAAAAAAATTTAATAATAAAAAGATATTAATGGCTGGGGAAGTAAAATAAAAGAAATGAAGTTAAGAGAAATCGTTACCTTTAATTTGGGTAAATACCTTTGGTTTGAACCTAAAGGACTCTTGAAGTACCTTATGCCTAAGAAAATGAATCTAGGAGGATGATAGGGATGTAAGGAGATTAATTGGGTAGATTTTGGATGAGCCAAAATTCTTGAGAGATGTGGGGAATTGAATAGAAGTGTTGTCCATTTATAAGAGGGAGGAGGGGCTCTTTAGGAACACTTAATGTATTATTTTATAATAAATTCATATTCGGCTTATAATGGCGAAAACCTGATTTATTTAGAGGATAATGTGGGGATGCGTCCAAATACACTCAAACAATAGGTTTTAGACAGGTTTGGGTCACTATATTAACCATATCTTTTAGATTTAACTCTTAGTTAATTAGTTTGACATTTACCATGTCTCTTTGTATTTTTATATATTTTGGTTAATAAACATACTATAAACTATCAAGACAACTTCAAGTGATTAATTAATGACATACCTATCATTACATATGTCATTCGGATGAACCGTAAATTTTTATTAATATTATATCAATTAATAATATAATATTTGTTTTAAAAACTCTTTTATGTCAACTTTGAAACTATTTAATAATTGATTTCTGTTAAAGTCATAACAACTTTACTAATTCAAAATAAATCTATTTAATAAATACTAACATTATATTGTAACCTAGAGAATTCGTGGATGGCATCAAAATATTAAAATTATATTTATTTTTACATTTATAATACCATTTATGTGATTCTTTAATTAATAAGGAAAATGTGGCATCATCATTATGTCATAAATAAATTTAATTATTAAATGTATAAAAATTGTAAATAAAATACCATTATTTATGAAATATTTTAATATTTATAATGAATATTTATAGTCAAATTTTTCTAATGTATAACCCTATATTAAATATTTTTAGTTATTACACTTTGATTTTAACTCTTTTAACTCTTTTTTAAATTAAATAATAATAAATGACTTAATCTAATCCAAATTGGACCAAAGGGGTCATATATTATTCAGAAGGTTGTTTATGGTCGAATTTAACTTATCCAATAGAATTAGTACATGTGTTAGGGTAATAATAATATCATTTTTACCCTAATTACCCTATTTACTTATAACCGCAGTAAATTAAACTCTAAAGTTACTATTCAAAAAAATTATTATTATCTTATGGAACCAAATTTTACTCCTTCATATTTACTGTGTCTCTCGGATTTTTAAAATTCAACTCACAGAAGTGGTAAAATTATGTTTTATGTGAATTTGCAAAATCTCCTAGGAGATGGGTAAAAGATGGTGAAAAGTTCAATAACATTTTTATATAAATATCTAAAATTATTATAAAATGACACCAGTGAATTATATTTAACATATATATTTATAATTTATCTATTGTGACCTGAAATAAATATTAAAAAAAAGTAATTATTTAAATAAAAATTCAGTTTTAAACTATAACTCAGTGTTTTTCACTATTCATCAAAAATTGAAAGTTTTCATAAAAATACCAAAAACTCACCCTAATATAATTTTTATATTCCAAATTCAATAATGAAGTATATTTTATAAAATTCAAAAAATAAAACTCTCATTTTTTAATCTAAAATAAATTCCTGCTCTCAAAACCAAAAGGCGTATTTTAAAAAAAATACTAACTATCAAATGTTTGACACTTATTAATGTCCAATTTCAAAGTGAAATTACATAAAATGACCAAAATTGGATTAAATTGTAAAAATAAAATATATTTATACTTCCAAAGTATTAAAATTTATAACTTAACAATATAAATTATTTTTATTAAAAAAGTTTTTTTCAGTTAAAATATAGTATTTTTCACTATTCACCCAAATATGGAATTTTTCAGAAAAAGAAGAATAAATTATTGAAACTAAATTCTTATGTTCCTATTCTAAATAAGAATTATATTTTGTCAAATTGATTATATAAAATTTTCAAATATTGGATTTAAAAAGGGTTCACAATTAAAATACGGTAAAAGTATATTCATTGAAAAATACTTCTTTTATCTGAAAAAATTATTTAGTTCTTACATTATGTCTAAGAAACTAATTGTATGGATTCTAAAATTATATGTATTATATAATGTTCAAAATTTTGTTATTACTATTAATAACTACTTTTGAACAGCTAGTTTGGTAATTCGTGGAGCACTTGAACTCAGTGATGCGTGTAGTGCAAGTTATTGAATTACTTTTAAAAATAATGTACTATAAAATCGTGTGGTGTTACATTATTCCCTCCTTCAAAAAATTGCATCCTTGAAGTTTGAATTTTTTTTTGAAAATAATTGGTTGAAAATATAAAATACCTTTATGGGAAAAGCCACATCAGAAATTGGGTTATGATAATTTAGTCTTAATAAGAGACAAATGGGAATGAAAAAGTCACCATCAAATTCTGATCTCGATTAAGAGAACATTACTGGAAATTAGAGACACATAATTAGAGTAAAAACATAAATATTTATAGGTAGTTATTGAGGTAATGAGTCACAAACAATTGTAGAATTTAGGGCCTCAAAGCCACTAATCTATGATAATTTAAAATACCATTTGTTCCACAAAACATAAGGTATTAGGATAACACATTTTTTGTATTAAGATCCCTTCCATAAATTTTAATAATTAATTTATCCATAATATAAGAGGAAGAATATATATATGTGTTTATATATACTTGAAAAGTTGAGTTTCATCCTTCAAATAATTCCAACCAAAAACTCATATTTCACTCTAAAATACTTCAAAAATAATATTCTATTTATCATAATCATATATGGTCACAAAAATAATGAATTTATAATTCACATATCATACCCTTAACAAAAAAACTACATTATACAATCTAGGGACTTAATGTAGTCTAGTGGTAGGGGATAAATCCCAATATCACTATGTTTGTGGGTTTGATTCCCACAACATTGTCCAATGTGACAGGTTTTCAAACAGTCTTCATGATGTCCTTTTAATATAAATAATAAACTTAACATTAACAATAGTATCTTAATCCATTCCAACCTTTACACTTGTCTAAAATAAATGTATCCAAACTCACAGTCTGAAATTTATATGGAAGTTAAACACAAAGAAGATCCTTTTTTCCACGTAATAACATGTGAACACCTTTATAATATATTATATTAAAACATGGTAACACCATGAATTACTATAAAACCTTATTTATAACATTCATTATTTCTTATCCTTTATATAATATGAAATTAAACAACTATTAATCAGTTAAAAGGAAGTCAAGAATATCAAATATAATTTATCCAAATCAATTATGTCTTATTCCAAAATCACCACCTCAGTATAAGAACCATATTATGGTTTATCGTTCTCTCAACTATAGATTTTCCAAAACATTACCCTTAAAATGAGTCACATTTCTTTGTTCCACACAATCATAAGTCCTTAATGAAATAGTACTGAAGTACAACTTTTAGATAAATCATAATTCTTATAACATGTACATCATTAATATAATACTCAAATGACACAATACTATTATAACAATGTATAAAATCTAATCATTCATCTTCATCTTTAGTAGTATCATAATTTATTATTATCCAAACAGCAGCATTTGGGGTAAACTCTAGTGATTTGGACATTATTTCGTGTATTGTCCCAACTTCTTGCAGATAAAGCATTGTACATTGGAATCATTTTTCTTACCATTTCAATCACGTAATTGGTGTCCATTTTCTCCACACTTATGACAATATCCAATTCAATTAAAGAATTTACCAAGGTGATTCATTCCATAGTTATCACATATGGGAAATTCATTCTTTTCCCATTTCCCTTTATCCATCTTTCTCTCTTCCATCCTATTATTCTATTGCTTTCCTTCAAAGCCATAGGACTCAGAGAATTATTTACTTATCTTATTAACACATGATACTATTTCTTCAAATGTTTAGAATACGTGGGAGACTATTTCCCTCCTAAATGTTGGCTAAATATTGTGAAGGATATGATACTTCTTACTCTTTGGATCATACATATTGATGTATTTCACATTCCTTCTACTGGGAACCATTTGTATACAATGGCATAAACTATATTACTTTATGAATCGAAATACATAATTCCAAACTTGTAAAACAATTAACAAAAATTGAGTAGTTTATGGATATAATCCATAATCAAAAAAAATGTTTTCTTTGAGGATATAAATACACATAATCCCTTCATAATGATTTGTAATGAATATGATAATTATCCTTATCATATCCCATTGGAGTTTCATAACAAAGAGTGATGTAGTGCCCATTTTCGTGCACAAGTTATCATTTGAGTCTAGCTCAAAGCAGTGTTTTTGGGTTTTACCCCTAGAAACATCTATGCCAGAGCTGTCTCTACCTGCTCATATCCAGATAGGGATGAATTTTCATGGAAAACTCACAAAATCACTACAATACCAAAATTCTATGAAGTTCTTATGTACTAATCGTTAGAGTCCATCTGTGGTCTATGTGATCTAATCAGAGTTTATCTAAATCTAGCTTTCAAGTTTTGTACTAAAATTCCTCTGATAATAACTATAACGCCCCAACCGTAGTTACCTAGAGTCGGTACCTTATTACATGACATTGGTATGATCACAAAAGATCAAGTCTCGAAAGGCTGATTAGTTTAGTAGCCTTGGAAACACTAGATTCATTCATAATGCTTACATTAAATCATAATGTGAAAAACTACAACAACATAGACTCCATAGTCCACACTCATATCTCCTCAGACTATCCCTCTAGGTCAGTCATAAAATACTTCATCACATCCTGGGAAAAATAAAACATAGAATGGGGTGAGCTCAGATTCTCATTAAGCATAACATTATAGAGGAAACATTCATAAATAAACATAAAAATTTAAGGAAATGTATAACTAAAACAAAAGCATTTTAAACTTGATCATTATCATAATATTGAAAAAATAAAATTAAATAAAACCATTTACTTATTCACATGGATATTATACTTGTCAAATAATCACATATAATATCAATAAAAACTTTCATAATGATGGAATGCATAATTCCGGACAATCGTAACCACATAGTAAAGGCCCTGTGCCATGAATAAAAATAATATTTTGTCATGACCTTGTGCCAAGACACTAGTTTGTCTAATGAGACCTACCGATGCATCGAGGAGCTATAGAGGGCCCCACCCATCACATACTTATTCCAATGCATTCATCAATTAAAAAGGGTTAAACATAACCTAGACATTCCTTTTAAAACTGGAATAAGAAATGTCAATAATTTACCCAGAAACCATGAATAGTATAAAAATAACAAATCCACAGTAAAAAATATCACAAAATCTTCAATACAATATGGATGATTTTTATCATAATAAATCAAATTCAAACAAATTTTAAATCAATTAACAGATTTTTACATAGATGAAAATGATTTTTAAAACTCTTTGAGAGAAATATCCCATTTTAATAAAAACATTTAGAAGTCAATAAATTTAGAAAGGAAGACATTTAAATACATTTTTGAATCAAATTGTCTCATACCACTTTGAAACTCTTGAATGTAATTAACATTTTAAAATATTCATGACCATTTAAATAAATCTTGAAAACCATTTTGAAGACATGTACATTAATGAGAATGGTTTAGAAGAATAAATCCTTAAAAAAGTTAAAATGATGTTTTTGTAAAAACAACCTTAAAATAATCCATTAGAAAAATATTTTATGAAACATAGACGAGGATAATAAATACATCCCAATATATACATATGTAAAAACAACCACGAATAATTAAACGATTGTAAAATTAACCCTTAACAATTTGGTTACTTATGAAACATACACCCTATGAAACAAGTATCATACCATGAATATGTAAATAAACATAAATTAAATTTTATTACAAAATGAATACAATTATGGGCTGTTCATACACCATATAAAAGGTAATAGTGGCAATATGATGTGAATCTCACAGGAATAAAGAGTGAGATGAAAACCCCATACCAATTTGTACATTTCCTTGGTTGAGGGTAGGTTAACCTCCTGTATAATGGTGAAATAATTGTTATTAAATTATAAAAGAATCATATATAGTAATATGATATCATATATGATCTTCTAATATTTCTTTATTAATAATATTTTAGTATTATCTTCGTTTCGGGTGTTCACTTACTCGATTTATTTTATATGTTTTGTTACATAAGTTGTGTTTGTTATGGATATGTAGTATATAATACATATATAGAATGAAATCAAGTCTTTAAACATTATTTTTAATCATACAATAGAAATTATTATTGAATGGATACGATGGGGAATGAATCTCATCGCATTCGTGGAGACGGTATTCCATACGTATGCATGAACGCTACTTCCATTTCATTTTTCATTTTAAAATGAATCAAAAAAATGATACATAGTTATATTATTATTCCACTATAATATAATATCTTATATATGTACTTATTTTCATTAACACCATCCTTTATACATTTCATGTCTGGTTTGAACGATTCATATAACTTTGAGGGGCGGTAGTCCGCACTTCCTCAAATGAAATTATCGTATATAAATACAACATGAAACAGATAATGTTATAATATAAAATGGGATTAAATAAAATATTATATAAAATCAATATAATTAATATCATATTTAATTACAGATCCATCGTAATGGATAAAATGATAGGTGGTAGGATATAATTGAACAATCATCCTTTCGTGAGGCGTTTGGCTGTCATCCACATAAATATTATGTTCTTCACCCATTAGATGGGGGTGGTTTTATGTGTTTTTATAATCCTTTAATAAAAAAATCCTATTATATTGATGACACTATTGATGTTACAAAATAATATAATTTAAAGAGTTTAATGTTTGGAGAAGTAAATTAAAAGAAAAGTAGCTTATAGAAATCATTAATTTTAATTTGGGTAACTCCCATTGGTTTGAACCAAAAGTACTCTTGATGTGCCTTCTTCCTAAGGTATGGATTCTAGGTGGATTAGAGGGATGTAGGGAGCTTAATTGGGAATATTTGGGAAGATCCAAAAGGTTTTAGTGGTGTGAGGAATTGGTTAGAAGTGTTGGCCTTTTATAAGGGGGTTGAGGGGATCTTTAGGAAAAACTAAAATTATTATATTATAATAAATTCATATTCAGTTTCTAATGGATGAAAACTGATTTATTTTGAGGTTAAGGTATGTATGGGTCTATATACGCTCAAATAATAGGTTTTAGATAGGTTTGGGTAACTATATTAACCTTATCTTTTAGATTTAACTCTTAGTTAATTAGTTTGACATTTACCATGTCTCTTTGTATTTTTTATTATTTATTTAATAAAATTACAGTAAGCTACCAAGAGAACCCATAGATGTTCCTTATCGACGTACCTATCATCATATAAGTCCTTTGGCCAAACCTTATATTTTAAGGAATATTAGATTAATTAATAATATAATATTTTTTTAAAAAACACTTTCATGTCAATTTTGAAACTATTTAATAATTGATTTTTATTAAAGTCATTGAAACATTATTAATTAAATAATTTTTGTTAATTAATCTTAAAATTCAATAGTTACCTATAAAATTCGTGCATGGCATCAAAATATTAAAATTTTATTTATTTAACAATTTATAATTCCATTTATTTTATTCATACATTAATAAAGAAAATACTGCATCATCATTGTGTCATAAATAAATTTAATTATTAAATATATAAAAATTATAAAGATACTAATATTATGTATTAAATCATTTAAGATTTATAATTAATATTTATAGTCGAATTTATCTTATGTATAACCCTATATTAAAAATGTTTTAGCTATTAAACATTGATTTGAACTCCTTAACTTTTCTTTAAATTAAATAATAATAAATGTATTAATCTAATCCAAGTGGACCTAAAGGGTCATATTTAATTCACAAGGTTGTTTTTGGTCGAATTCCACTTATCCAATAGAATTAGGGCATTTTTTAGGGTAATAATAAAATCATTTTTACCCTTAATTACCCTATATACTTTTAACCACAGTAAATAAAAGTCCAAAGTTACTATTTATCAAATATTATTTTTATCATATTGAACCAAATTTTACTCCTTGATATTAACCACATCTCTCAGAGTTTTTAAATTCAACTCACAGAAGTGGTAAAATTATGTTTTATGTGAATGTTCAAATTCTCCAAGGAGATGGGTAAAAGATGGTGAAAAGATCAATAAAATTTTTATATATACATATAATTATTATAAACTAACACCAATGAATTACATTGAAAATATATAGTTATTATGTATATATTTTGACCTAAAATTTGTTTAAATAAAATAATTAATTGTTTAAATAAATATTCGGTTTTATACTATAACTTAGTGTTTTTCACTATTCATCAAAAATTGAATGTTTTCAGAAAAATACCAAAAATTAACCCTAAGATAATTTTTGATATTCTAAATTCTATAATGAAGTCTATTTTACCAAATTCAAAACATATAAGTTTCATTTATTAATTTAAAATTAATTCCCACTATCAAAACCAAAAGGCATATTATTTAAGAAATAATAACTATCAAAAGTTTGACACTTGTTCATGTCTAATTTGAAAGTGAAGTTATTTACAATGAAAATAATTGGATTAAATTTTAAAAATATAATCTATTTATACTTCCAAACCATTAAAATGTATATCTTAACACTATAAATTATTTTGATTAAAAAAGTTGTTTTCAGTTAAGAAATAGTAATTTTCAATATTCACACAAATATGAATTTTATCAGAAAAACATGAAAAATTAATTGAAAATAAATTCTTATGTCACTATTCTAAAGGAAAATTTTATTTTGTCAAATTTAATATATAATAATTTAAAATATTAGATTTAAAAAGGGTTCAACATTAAAAGGCGGTAAAAGTAAATTTTTTTAAAAATACTTCTTTTATCTGAAAAAAATGAATTATTTCTTACATTATGTCAATGAAACTCATAATATGGATTTTAAAATTATATGTTTTATATAAATTTCAATATTCAGTTAATATTATTCATAAATGTTATTGAACGGCTAGTTTGGTAAGTCGTGGTGCACTTGAACTCAGTTTTGCATGTAGTTCATGTTATTGAATTAATTTTAAGAAATAACATACAATGAAATATTGGGGTGTTACAACTGAGCCTATATGAGACAATATCAGTTTGGGAAATAAGGGAGGAAGTGGTTTTTGGAAATACCTAGAACACAAGCCAAAGCGAAATCAGTGCAGAGCCCCAAATGATGCCTTTACCACATCTTTTGTCCTCCTAATGTGCAAATTCCCACTGTGGGATAGTGTCAAGAGTGTTAAAATTCCATTTGGACATGATGGGGTAGAAAATAATGTGAATAATGTAACTGAAATTCATGGATTGAAGGGGATGGTGTGGTTATGGAGTATAACTACTGACCATGTGTGAAACACAATATCCATATTGCGTTATCCAGAAATGGGGAGAAACAAATGAGCGTCGATCATTGACCATAGTCACAACATGGTAATTTTATCAATTTTCTGTCTGAAACCCTCAAGGATGTTGGCTCATAATGGTAAGAGAGCCCTTAGGCCTACCATTAATGCCATTTGGGGGTCCCCTTGGTTTTGAATGATAATGGAATCCCAAATGAAGGGGTATAAGAAACAAGAAAAATTGGTGAAAACATGTCCAGGTAGAATCTGACACTAAGAGTTCTTGACTAGAGTACTCATCATCTATATGGTGAATCAGTGTAGATATAAGAGGGTCCCAACATAAGGGAAGCTGACTCAAAGAGATGAAAGCAGGGAAAGGGTGCGACAGCTGCCCGGAGTGGGAGTTATGTCGCGTGGTTTTTATAAGCCCGATGTGAATGGGGGCATAAGCACATACCACACTGTATACCCATCTTGTGGAAGAATGTGGGAAAATGGGCCAAATGATAGGGAGGATTCAAAGAGATGGGGATGAACCTGAATACCATACGTTCAGGTGGTCCTGCGTATCCCATGAGGGTGGGAATCAATCGGCACATAGTTCTGGGAAAAGGATGACGTAGATAAGGGTCAGATACCCCAATAATGGGTGTGTACGACACGGTTAATAACCCAACATGAATAAGGATGTGAGTCCATACCATACAACCCTTAGTAAGAACTTGGGCCAGGTGGCTGAAAAGAACAAGGGGCCTATGGTTGGTCCATGGAAAAAATGTCATGTCCATCTTGCAATTTAATGTCTTGTAGTGGGGACGAAGGCTGGGGTAAGGTATATTTTCTGGGGATGTGTACGGTACGACGAGTAACTCAATGTGAATGAGGAAATAATCATGCACCACACCATACAACTCTAAGTGAGAACATGGGCCAGAGGAAAGAGAAGGCCAATGGGCCTATGGTTGGGCCTTGGACAGAATGTCCTGACCAGTTTGTAGTTTAACTTCTTATAGTGAAGACGAAGGTAATAATAGATTAAGGGAATATAACTCGGATAGTCGATCCCTAGTTTAATGTTATATGTGTGGGACAAAGAGGGTGATTCATCATGCATATGGAAGACAACAATGTAGGAACGATGATAGAGGAAAACTGTGGACCAGGTTCGCAACACTGTATCCACCATTATGTTACCAAAATTTGGGGCAGGAAATTGAGCGTCAACCATTGACCATATTCGCAACAGGGGACTTGTATCATTTTGTTACTCGAAATACTTGAGGGAATTATTCCGTCATGGTCGGAGAGTCATTGGGATGAGCATCCATGCCATCTTGGGTCCCTTTTGGAAATAGATGATTATGGAACCCCAAATGAAGGGACTTGCGATTCATGACACGACCTATGCTCATGGGGAAAATGATAAACAAAGGGAGGGATGTTTCAAGTGGGATATGTGTGGCATGGTGAAACAACCCAATGTCAATGAAGACGTGAGTCCACACTGCACCACACAATCTTAAATAAGAACTTGTGATAGGGGTCAAGGACCTGAGGCTGAGCGTTCCGGCCAACTGTAGGTATATGACCTCTCATGCAGGCATTGCCCTCATAATCCTATGCCAAGATGAGAAATGATTGGTGAGGGAATCAAGGAGTAGGGTTAGTCTCTCCTAATCACATAAGGGTTTGGAAGCTAGAATCACCCTTTCGCTCGAAGAAGACCGAGATTTCGAGAGACGGTGGGGTAGAATGAACCAGTACACTTCATCCTTGGGACATATGGTGGTGGTGACAATGAAAAAATATAACTATTGAACAGATTCAAAACACAACATCTATATCGTGTGACCTGAAATGGGAATCACAAATGAGTGTCGATTGCTGACCATATTCGCAATGAGGCACTCATATCTATTTGTTGTATAAAACCCTTGAGGGTGTTGGCCTAAAATTATAGGGGCTCTCTTAGTATAACTAATCTTATTGATTGGCGGCCCCATCAGATGTGAAATATAATTGGAACCCAAATGATGGGGTGATGGAGCATAAATGCACCTGTGCAATCTCAAATCATGTTAGATAGTAATAGAGGAAGATGTCTTTTGGGGTGAGAGATAAATGGTGCAGTCATGATGAATGTAATGAAAATGAGTGAAAATTTCTATTCCACACAGTGAGATTCATCCCAATGGAAGTTCCCGGGGATTTAGGGATGGTCCTACAGATGAAATGTCTTTACAGACCTACATATCTTATGAGGATGGGAATAAAGCCACACATAGTTCTGAAAGGGACATCCAGTTTAGCGTCATGCAGTAAGGACGTGGGAGGATTAGAAAAATGAAGGAGTGAACATGGTGTAATCATTACAACCCTAACATTGCTGTGGACAAAGAATCCTACACGATGCCATGTGAGGCCCTCCAATAGAACTATTCCAAGAAGGGGAGTCAAAGAGGGAGTTTCGGCATGACTTTAGATGAGGCGTCCGAGCATCCCTACGTATCCCATGAGGATGGGAATCAAGTCATACATTTTTTTTAAGATGCATTATAACATCGTGCATGTCAATGCATAGTTTAAAGTCTTGTAGGAATACACAATTTAAGGTCATGCTGGACCATCATGCAGTTTTGGGTTGTGAGGGACCAACACATTGGGGTAGTATAGGTTCGTACATTTTATGGTCATTCTGGTCCATAAATTTTATTTTCAAGTGGGACCGAAGAGCTCATGAAATGTATTTCTTGAGGAACTAGGAACTTGTGAGAGGATTTATACAATCAACATTCATGATAACCAGTGAGTATGCGCCATTGGAGTGAACCCTGTCAATGATGTATGATCCTTCTCATTGGTCTCCAAATTATGGTTTTTCCTGCCAGGTATGATTGGTGCCCCCAATTCCAATATCATGTCGCCTTGAAAGAAGGAATGGATGAAAAATTTATTGTTGATAGATTTGGTATCTTGTTTTTATTCCTTTCCAGATTATGCAAGGCACGAAGCCTATTCTAATCGAGCACTTCCAATTTAGCCAAACAAATTATGGATATATTATCTGGTGCTTGTTGTTCATATACAGCTTTGCGCAATGATGGAAATTGATTCTCTATGGGAAGGATAGCCTTCTTCCCATAAAATAGGGAATATGGGGCCACCTAGGATGAATTATGATTCATCGTCCAATAATCTTAGATAGCATTGGAGAGATTTCTAGGCCAACTCTACTTATTCTATCCAACCAATTCCTACAGAATATTAGAGATGGTCTTGTTGAATGCATCAATCTGTCCATTTTATTTTTCATGATAGTGATAGGTGTTGGTATAACATATGATGTACTTAGCGTAAAACTTCATCATCTCAGCTGCTCAGATGTTGGTGTCGTTATGGGTGAGGGTGGAATGAGGTAACACATATCAGTAGATTATACTGGACATCATAAAGTCAGCGTTGGAATGGGCCTTGACCACCTTGGGTGGGACTGCCTCACCCAACATGGAGAAGAAATATGTAGCCTTCAGGATGAATCCGCACTGATGAGATATCGCCGATGGATATCATCCCACGACATCGATTCTCCATACCACAAATGGCCAAGATTACATGGTGGAGGTGAGGGGCTCTGGTGCCCAATGCATAATGTTAGCATTAATTTGGAACACATGTCATATCCTGGAGAAATAGAGGCAATCATGTAACATAGAGGGCCAGAAGTACCCCAGTCTCTGGATATGGTGGGATAGTTTTGGCTTGGTCTGATGAGCCACGCAAGAGCCAGTGTGAACCTCTTGCATTACCTAAGAAGTCTCGTCTTTTTGAATGAAATAGAGGTGAACCCCATTCAACATGCACTTGTAGAGGAGCTTCTCATGGCCATGGTCGTCTTGGAGGCTTAACTACAACACGTAGCATCAAATTTGCTCACACTCGACCTGATCCACTGGGAGGTAACCATTTTTGAGATACTTGAAAATAGGGGCTCTCCTTTCGGGAGTCAATTTAATCACTGCGTCTTGGGGTCTTGACGTGGAGGCTCTGACGATAAGATGGCTCACCTGTAGGCTGTCGTCATTATCTGGGGTGACAGGAGCAATGACTCTCCGATGTGCCATTTGGATAATTATATCATCCTGCTTGCGTTCCAAATGTGATGCAACCACGGTGGCTAGGACATGAGCTTGACCATTCTGCGATCGAGGAACATGAGTGGCATTTGTAAAATATGTGAACTGTGCCATTAGTTGGAGAGTTCATCCCAAAAATTGTACGAGCTCTATATTTCTAACGATGTAGTCACCATTGATCTGTTTGATGGAAATTTTAGAGTCCCCTTTCACATGCAAATAGGGCACATCATTCTCGAGAGCTAGCTCGAGCCAGTGATTAGAGCATGATAATCTACCCCATTATTGGTGCAGCCTTTTGAAAATAAGAATTAGTATGGTAGGATGGATTGTAATGAGTTCATGAAGATGATATCGAATCCTACTCTGTTGAGCCTGGGTTCATTGAGGATTCTGTAGGTGGGGCTCCGGGAAGCACCATCGAAGTACATCTTCCAACACAGTGTGGCTTGGTCCACTGAGAGAATCACCTCATCAGGGAAATTAAGATTAATGGACCGGTCAGTGGGAGCTAGATGGGTAGAAATTCTGCCAATTCTTTCCCCATAATCGCTTTTTTATGGACAAATATGATGTCGGACATCTGTAGGATTACCCTCCACCAAGCTAGAAGGCTTGTCAACATGGGATGATTCAAGATGTACTTTAGTGGATCTACTCAGGACACCACATGTACCTCGTGGTGCTGCAGATAATGTCATAATTTCGATAATGTGAATACCAGCACAAGGCATCACTTTTCAATGGGGGATTATATGCTATTTTTATTGAGGAAAATACACTTTTGGTATTAAAGGTCTTTCTTTATCCCCTCATTTATCTTTTGGTGTGAAGGGCACTGATTAATCATTCCAGGATAGTCGCATAAAGGATCAGTGGCTTTCTAGAGACTAGTGGCATTAAGATAAGAGGCTAGTGTAGATACTACTAGATTTCCTCAAATGAATTCTGATATTATTCATCCCACTCACAAAGTGTTCATTTCGTCATGAGCCGAGAAAGGGATTACACTTGCAAGAAACATTCACAATAAATCTGTGTATACAGGCTAAAAGGATTTGGAATTCTCAATGATCCCGAATGTTTCTCGATGGAGACATCTGGCTAATGTCCTTGATCATTTCTTGGTTGATCTCAATACCCCTATATCTGATGATGAAGCCAAGATACTTTCCAGAGGTGACCCTGAAGGCAAACATCAATGGGTTCATCTTAATGTGATGGGAATGGTGGAAGCTAGAAACTTTCTCAAGGTATTTGAGATGGTTCTAATGATGGAGATATTTGACCACCAGATCATCCAAAAATCATTACACCAACATTCCAAGGATAATCTTAAATATGTTTTTCATTCTCACTGATAGTTGGAACCTGATTTCATTAAACTGAAGGGCAGGACTTGGTGATAGAATGTACCATATTGTGCCTTGAATTCTACGAAATTCACATCCTCAGGTGAAATTCAGATCTGGTTGTACCCAGAGTCCCCATCCATGAAATAGAGGGCTTGGAATCCAAATATAGCATCAATCAACAATTCTATCATAGGATGGAGAAAATAATCCTTTGGACAGTGAAAATTTAGATCCCGGATGTTAATGAAGACATTGATATGTATATTCTTCATCCAGACTGACACAATGTTGGCTAGAAATTTTTTGTACTAGACCTTCTAAACTAAATGGGATATGATGAGCTTATCAACTTCTTACTCTACCATGGAACTGTAAGAAGGGTGCCTCTTTTTGGGAGGATACATGAACCTGTGATGAATATCTGGTAGACCAAGGTGGCGGATGACTCATGGTGTTGTTTATTAGTGTCTATGTATTTTTGTTGCGCATAGAGGGGCATGAAAACACTGATCAATTTGGGTCTCGGGTATGCCTCGCTACCGAGGTTCAACTGTACAAACTAGTCGACTGTGGTAGAGACACCCTCCACAATGGCGGGAGGAGCATCCTCTAAACCCACATCATCACTTGTGGAGGGGGAATCTTTGGACAGAGGATTTGATTCTATGTCAGCTAATCCAGACGTAAAGCCGGTAGCAGGCTAAGCGGTAGTGGTGACTACTTCGGAGGACTCTTGTGCTGCTGCAACCATAGCGATGAAGAATTTTAATCCAATCTCATCTGGAATTCTTCCCATGGGGCCACACTTGATGAAGTTGTAGCAATATAGGCATGTCAGCTTGAGATGGTTGATTACATCATGGAGAAACAAATCACATATTACATATTTTCATTTCCACAGGGTGGAAATCCCAATACCTTATTTGGGTAGGGGGCTCCAGGATCACCTGTTCCTGATTTTTATTAGAGTACAAAGTGATATTCCGGCATCGCTTAGGCCTAGGAATGTTTTCTCACCACAGCCCAGTAACAATGAATAAGTGTCCCATTTCCGGGGTGATAACCTTGAATAGGTGGATTGGAAAGACTTAGGTGTCATCAAGATCTGTCCATGGGTCGGTCGCAGATACGACATTCTCATCCTCATTTGTCTGAATCTGCTTTTCCATACTCTTATAGTATACATCATACAGGTATCAGGCTTCACAAGAGGCCAAGGGAGAAAAATCACCTTGCATAACACCAACTCTACCATTAATAGAGCATTTGGGACACTGGTGATATGATGAGGGAACCACTGCATGCATATGGATCCATGGGCATCCCATTAACGCATTGTAGGTGGTGTCTTGGGAGACAACCTCACATTCAGTGCTGGAAACTAGTCCAACAATATGTTTCTTGTAGATACTCTTAATGAATGATGTCTATTTTGTCCTATAATAACCATGGATTCTTAGGTCAGAGGGACTCAGATCATCTCCAAACAATCCCAACTTTCACAATGTCTGAGTCAGGATTAGTTTGATTTTCGAGCCCGTGTCGACCAGACAGTGATGAACCCCCACGCCATTGAACTAGTTGGTGATGTACAATTACCAAATGTGACCCTACATGAGATAGCCTTTATCTTATCTCGTGAAAAAAATAATGGCCTTGTATTCATCATTATTTACCACTTCAGCATGAGAAACTTATATGGTTGTTACTTCCATATCGAATTGAAGGGGGCTTCCTAAAGCCTCAGTGAGGGCCTCATTCATATCTGGCGATAGGAAAAAGGAATCAAGGATGAAAAACCTTGATTGAATACTAGTGATATTCTTAAAGACATCATACTTCTGTGCCAGGCATGAAATTATGCCTCTAGGAGGCCGCTCTATGACCAGAGGCATGGCGGGCCTTGTTGGCTGGACCGATGGTTGTCTCGTGCATGGAATATCCTGCTACTCACTAGCCAAAACCTACAGAGTGAGAACTGGATGATGTAAAAACAACTAAGACCGACCTGTAGCTGGGCAATACTGGTCGCTGAATGGTCGGGGTGGCAATTTACGATCTAGTAACACAAACTGTGGTGAAGGCGGGCCTGATGCCACCAAATGAGAAGGTTGTTCATGTTGATCTTTGCACAGAGCCTATTTCCTGGTTTCAATAGAATGAATAGCCTAGCTAGAACTGCGGACTGAGGCACTCTGAAAGCCCACATAACCACGGATCCTTCAACGATGGTAACGATTGGGGATGCTTGTATGATCTGTATGGTTCTCCTCATCTTCTGGAATTATGTAGGGGTTTACTAGAGCTATGGTAATAACCGAGGAGTAACCTTAACAATTAATCAAAGTGTCATCCACTAATAGAAAAATTCATGGAGGGATTTCCATCTATTAGAGAATGAATTTTCCACGAGTACAAGAATAAGTTGTTATCAGCAGAATACATTTCTTTCACTTATGTTGCTGATGGTTTCTCTCCTAGGAAGTTGACAACTGAGTCGATGATGCAGAAGTGTTGGATACAAATTCTAAAGGTTAATTCTAATTAAAGCATGCTCGGATGACACCATTTACATGATTAACTATTGTGAGAGCCATTAATTCATCATATTTATAGGACCTATGACTAGAAACCAGACGCCACTCGTCCTTACTGTCACTGCTTCTATCTGGCCTCACAGAGAATAATTCCTCTTATGCCGGAGCGAAGCCTAAATTGAATATGTTGTTATCTACCTGATCATGATGATAGCCTTTGAACACATATCATTTCATGAGATTGTTCCCTTGGATCTAGTTGTGGGGAATTAATTAGGGTGATCCGTGAGGTTTTCCTCTTCCGGGATTCTAGACTCTCGAAAACATAGAATCCCCAGCTCCAAGGCACAAAAGAAGTAATCGGGGACCTATTCCTCATTGAACAAGTTGGTCTAGTTTATCTTGTATGGAATGGGGACCCTTGGAGCTTGACCCTAACAAGGATCTAGAGGACCCTGTCAAGGAGGAGGAGCTTGGTTATTTTGCATGGGTGGTGGCGGCGCTTAGTGCAGGGGCACCTGCCGATTTTGAGATCGGTGCTACTGGGCTAGTTGTTATGACTGATGTAGGGGGATACAGTGAGGCTATGGTGGCAGCTCCACTAGAAACAACTCTAGTCGTCAGGTGGCCTCTATTTAATCCATTGCGGTAGGCTCGACCCAGGAGACCCTTCTCATAGGGATAGTAGGATCCAACGAACGTTCCTACATGGCCCACATTAAGGATTCCTCTAGGAACTGAGCCTTAGTAGAGAAGTCTCAAAATCCATTGGGATGGTTTTTGGTGATCAGAGAGGGGAACATCTCAATCTTCACATTACCTACACACATCATCAGTAATTTATCCTCAGTCAACCACATGTCAATGGAATATGTATGTCCTTTATACCAGGAGACAAAGTCATCGACATGCTCATCAGGACTCTGCATGCACATGAAGAGGTCTTTGATACATGTCTTCCATGTGGAGGAACTAAACTGGTAGAGGAATTTCCAACAATTGTCCTCCCATCCAGTTACTGATCCGATGGGGAGCTAGTTGTACCTGAAAAATGCATGATTTTCCAATGTCCGCACAAAACATCAGAACATTGAGGACTCCTGCTATGCTAGAGTTCCCAACATGGGGCCACACCTTGAGGTAAAGTGGGATAGGTGCTGTGGTGGGTCCCTTATCCCATTAAAAAGGGAAAATATGGGATTCCAAAAACCTGAGAGTGATGGAATATCATCCACCCATGCTGGATAAGGCTTTCCATCAAGCGGGTGCTCCGCCTGTCATGTCTATAATGTCTTGAGATGAGCAATGAGTGACGCTATTGGATCATCTTGGAGGGGTCCCTGTCCTCACAGGGATCCCTGACCACCAGTATGTTGGCATGTTCTTCAACATGATATGTCGGACAAGCGGCTGGGGGAAATATTTACGGGGCAGCTGGGGGAATCTGAGATGGGTTCGGTGGCTTGTCACACCATTTAAGAGAATTGGGCAAGACATACCATTCCCTCTTGCTGTGGGTTCTAGCCTCAACCTTCCTTACATGGGTAGGATAACTAGGGTCAACTTTAGGTGATTTTCAATGGGGATGTTGTGCCCGTCACCAATTCACTAGCCTATGATCACTGTAGTCCGGCCGACACAATGCAGTGTGTTCAGTGGGGAGGTCATCAACATCCTTCATCTGTTCAACTAGTTTTTGACGCGACGCGGATTGAATAGGGACTTCCTCCTTCTTCTGCAATGATCCAGATGGTTTGGAGTGTTTGGCAGTGTTGATGTGTTCTTTTCCATTATTGGAATTCCGGTTGAGGACTGGTGCCTCGGTGGACGCGGGATGCCACAGTAGATTTCTCTGCTGGCGAGTGATCCTTCCCAATGGGTCCACTAAGTGAGAAACTCCTTCGGGGGTAATGTCCTCTCCTAGAAACTCTAGCTCGTTCTCACCATCTGATAGGTATACCATGTTAATAGTGACTCTGCATGGAGGCATATCCTCTATGTCACCTGGAAAATCAGGTTGTCTCCATATAAGACTGAAGAGGAGGGAAACATACTGTACCCAACCGAGGATCTGTATGTGGGGAGAATCCACTTGGATAATCTTTTGTAGTACCCTAAATATCTGAATGTAATATTACTAGAGGGACCTATGGTGACCTAGTGTCTCAGGGCACTAGGCCACAGGGAGTGCATCCAATTCAACTAGATGACCTGGTTCACTATGGTCCTCAAAATGCGCTTGTATATTTAGATAAGCCACTCACTGGTCACATAGGTGGAAGTGCATCACCCAGAGATTTTGATGGAAACACTCGACTTCCTATAGTGTGAGGGACTCTGGTGCATAGAAATTTGGCTCAACCATGAGCCTAAACATCTCATGTAATTGTTCCACTGTGAGGATATTCCATAAGCTCAATGGATCATATTCATGTTATTTCCCTTCATTGCCCCAATCATCAACCAGAGGAGGCTGGGGAATGGGTAGTGGTACCAATGTAGATCGCTGGGACGGTATGCTAGATGGTGGAGATTATGGCGAGCGAGCTGAATAATCACAACATCTCGGGATATACTCTAATGAGTGATGTGGCTTAGTCAAGACATCGAGGTAAGACAGGATGAGGAACACAGTTTTTAGCGCGGGGCTACGACTACAGGTGGTGGACCATGCTGCTTCTTGTCCACCATTGGTCCCCATTATAGTTCTCTATGATCTATAGTCTAGGAATAGAGTGCTTCTGGAGATAATGGTGGTGATTGCACGACCGTAACTAGTGGAGTTTACATGTTTTGTCCTCCCGGATATACCTGCGGAGGGAGGCAAGAATCTGATGGACCTCACATTTAGGATGTGCTAGGCTGATGCTCCTTGATCCTTCCTCGACCCTTGACACGGAGAACCTGGGCGAGGGTTACATTTTTGAGATGTATTTCACTTCAGAATCTGAGAAGCAAACTAGTTCGATCTTAGTATGAAACTTCTCCGTGTTACTTTTATAGTGGCAATGATCCGCCCTCATTCCCCGGGATGGTTCTTTAGGGTAGGGAAGATTTTTGGCATGAGTAGGACCTTTGGTCGTACGGGTGCTAGGTTGGAGAGGGCTTCCACCTGATCAAGCCAGAGTGTGAGGAGCATCGGGATTAATATTAAAGGGGATATGGATAGGGCCTCTGTGGAAAGTGTTGTAGCATGTAGGACTTCTTATCGAGCCCATAAGATCACTGGTTAGAACCGCATGTTATTTCCCCTAGGATCATTAAGGTGAGGAATGTCTTCTTACTAGTTGATCTGTACATGGGAAGGGCCTCCATGTCGGGTGCTAGTGAAGCGAGGCTGGCCTTCACTACTATGGTTTCTAAGGAAAGTAGGACCTTCGTCTGCTGCTATGAGGGCATCTGGAGGGCCCCCATTCCAGAGAATGACAGGATGTACAACATCTCCACAATGGCGATTTGTGTCATGTGGGATTACTCCATACCCGATATAATAAGCATGGAAGAGGCTTCTATGATGAGTGTCACTATCATGGGTATTTCCCTAATTCGGACTGATGGTATCATGAGGTGGACCTCCATGCCGAACCTGGAAGAAGGGAGGACTCACGTTCTCCTCGTAGGAGGGGTAGGGAGGGCATCTATACTGGAAGAGACCATTACCTACAATGGGGACTAAGGGAATCGACCCAGTTTTCCTGTGGGGTGGTTGGGGCCTCTATTTGGGCCGAGTATACAAGTGACCCTGCTCAGCATACAGAAGGGGTTGCTGATATATGTTGGCGGTGGCCTGAGCCACATCAGTTGCTAACATTGAAAACACTTGGTGGGTGCCCTCCTCAGCCTATGCTTGCCGCTAGCATCAGGTCAACTAGACATGGGCCAATGGTGCAGGTGTATTGCTTACTAGCCCTCGACGTGTGGGACTGGGTGGCGTCACTGTCATGGCCTAGTGGGATCCTTCTTTGGGGGACCCTAAATCAGGATCCTGACTGGGAAGGCCCCAACATATCTAACCATGTCGACCTAGGGGAGAGAGTCGTTGAGGCAGTTTAGGGAGAGTCTCCCGAAACGATTGTATGTTGAGTTGGGAGAATTGGCTCCATGCGCGACCAATGGGGGTGGTAGTGGTGATGAGGTGGAGATGCCTCCTGATCCTAGAAGGCCATGTCCCTAGTTGGGATAATCCCCTCCTCCTCATACTGACATACGAGGTCGTTGATCACTCTACACTAAATAATTTTAGAAGGGCAGATGGGGCTTGGCCACCTGGTGTTTGTATGCGTGGAGATTGTCACCGATATGGTGGAGTCGTGTGGGACTTCTACGTTGGAATTACCCCATCCCCTGCGTCGGTAGGCAAGTGGTGATCGAATTCCTATAGCAACTAGATTTTTAAAAAATAGAGAGATTAACCCATTGGTGCTGAAGGGAAAGGAATCAATAATCAGTTCCCAAATTCCATTTCATCTTCCATGGTTGTTAATATGGATCCACACTGACAACATCACAGACCAGGATGTCAATCGTTTTGACTGCCCCACCTTCTAGTGTATTTCACACTAGTCCGACTATTTTCTTGGAGGTACATGGATCTCAATACTGGATCTAGTGATACACTAATCCACTAATTTCTTGAAAGCTACTAATTTCCATATTGAGAAGAAGAAATTCATTTCGGGTTCACCATTTCTATTTTCGACACTTTTTTTCAGGTCGTTCCCATCCATCTTGTTTGAGGATGATGGAATTGTTTGTTTTACCACATTCCTACTTTCAAAAGGCGAGCAGTGTCAATTCCATTCACAAGGATGTTTTCTCATTGATCGAAATGAGATGATGGGATGTTAGTTCATCCTTATGTGGATTCCTACTCAGGAATCGTTACCCAGTCTGGGTCACCCTTATAGATTTAAGATGTGGTTCATGAAACACTTCCCAGGGACGTATCTTCATGGACACCCGTTAAATACACGTCTTCTGTCGGGACATTCAAAGTGGTCCTGTCAGGGCAAAAACAATCGGTCGAGGGAGTAGTCACATTGGAAATCACTAGCATGTCTTGATGCGGGAACACATGCACATCTGGGTTTCTTCCCCTTATTATAGGATATATCAAGGGCACTGAAGCACGAGGTATCCCACGTCGAATGTAGTGAATTTTAAGCTATATCCATGTATCTATGGTTTTCATCTGATTCATATGATTAACATAGGTTATCCCACAAGTTTAACATATGGAGGAGATGGATCAGACTAATCAAAAAACCAACCAGAGTGAATTATGTGAGTACAACCCCCGGAGGGAACACCGATGTTGGTGCTAACACGTGGTTAGCTACCCGATTGCTGCTAAGGGTAATGGGGAATGTGGTGGAATGATCCCAACGGGATGTGGGAGCCCCAATAAGAATTAAAATGGATGAATGATGGTTATGTGAAGTGGGTGTAGAATGAGATGGAGTCAACTCAAGGATTACGAGGATATTGGTATTGAGTCTCGATGATACCTCCTACGTATCCCAATGCCAGGGAGTCAATGTCATCATAGTTCATCAGATGATGGATTATTGTCAATTATGGATTTCAACAGGTTACCACAGGATGGGTACACAATATCTTACCGGTGGATGAGATAAAACCTCAGTGGGGATTCTAACATACCATATCTAGGAGACAAGGATCAAATCCCACGTTGTTCAAGATGGTGGATGCAGTTTTGCGTCATTTAGGATGAAAATGGGGGAATTCAACATAATATCATGCGGTAAAAAGGGGTTCCAATGTGATGGGGGGTCGGAACCAATGGTTGTTTGGAATAATCCTTAGGGAGGCTTTCTACGTACCTTTCCCAGGAATGGATAAATTTCAACGTAGTTCAGGAGGTCAGAACCAACATGAAGGGGGTCATAACCAATGGGGTTTTGTTCTTGAACCTCATGGAGGCTATCTATGTACCTTTCTATGGGATGGATGAATGTCCACGTAGTTCAGGTTGGTGTGCTTGGGGAATTGACGTGAAGATGTTCAGGACCAAGAAGTGGTGGGATTGAACATCATGGAGGCTTTTTGCGTACCTTTCATTGGCTAGAATCGAAGTCCATGTAGTTCGTAATGGTGTTTGGGGATTACGCTCTAGGCTGGCCATAGATGATGTCATGTTCGATGCTTACTCTAATCCCATGTGAGTTACAATTGGTGTGAGAAACAAGAGTCAGCAAAGGGATGATGATCACTCCGCATATGGAGTGAATGTGGGAAGGGGAATACAACTTTCATTTATATGGTAACCCAATGTTGAAACAGGGGCTTACACATGGTATGTAGCCACATGAGATGGGAATTGGGACTTACTCCAAGATGGAGAACCAGGTGGTGACAAAGAATAAATTGAGAGGCATTTGGAACCCCAGAAGAGAGGAGCAGGGATAATACCTACTGCAAGAAATGATAGGGGAATACACTAGGGAGGTTCCCCATTCCCCACGGACAGAATCCTCTCTAATAATGATGAAGTCATTCCATGTGTGGAATGATCTCACACCCGTGGAGACAAGTGGGCATGCAGAATATCTCAGGCGGGGCACCCCACATCTAAGGCAAAGAATGAGGTCATTGTTTTATGTCATGTGCTGAGGATGATAGAACTTGGTAGTATAACATCCTGCAGCTCAGACGAGGCAGGTTTCCTCTGCACCCCCATGGACATACATAACCGGCAGCCTCTACACCTTAGAGAAGGGAAGGGACCAAAAACAACATGGTTGGGGGGTGTTGTGAGGTAATCCCATTAGGGGTCCATGTTAGCATCGTTATGCGAAGAAGTAGTAGTCATTAGCGTGCCTATTCAATGAATCATAAGGCGAAGCTACACAATGGAATGCACCACCCAAGGCACTTTGATGTTACTTCGTACAAAAATAGGGTGTTTCATTAGAAAATGAATTACAGGGTAATAGGGCCCATAGTTAGAGTCCTTGTGAAGATTTGGTTCTCCATGTAGTGGAGGGGCTTCCTGAAGAGGAATGCTTTTCAAAGTGAAGTGTCCAGGACTAGGCATAGGGCATGATAGCATATAGATGGAGATTCTAGAAGTGGAAGGGAATTCTCAGAGCAATGACTCATGGAGAAATGGTTCCTCACAAATTGTAGTATTTTGAAGCATGGGGAATCGTGAGGAACAATGACCCAGCCTTAGGATATGGGTGGCATGTTCACGGAGGGTGCTTCATGATGCATAAGTGCTCTATGAAATCCTATGTCCCCATGAGGATCCCCTTCCTTCATAGAGGATCATAGTCTTCGCAAGAGGAATCCCTCTCAGAAGAGGGTTGAATTAAAGTTAAGGGGGAGGCACTTCGTAGTGTAAAAGTACCATGAGAAGCACATGGTTCATAGATCAGAAAATTCACTATGAATTGAGAACCAAGAAGGTGAAATATTTGATGACCAATCCTTTGGGCTTGAGGGGAGCCACATATTTATAGGCAAGGGGTAACGCGAAGAAGAGCTCGAATGACGTGAAGAGATATTTTTCTCTATGGAAACCTGTGAACGTCAAACAGGGATCAGCAGGCGTCTTGCCTCCTCTCTCTATGATGGGATCGTAAATTTCAAATATGCTGGTAGAGTATCCCACCTCCTTGCTCTATAGTGTGCTCGCGAATGTCATATCGGCTTTCGGATCCTCCCACCTCCATGATCCGTGTTGGGCTCACGAGCATCAGATCGGCTCGTGGAGCCTCCCACGTACTTACTCTGTGGTGCACTCACGAATGTCAAATCAGCTCGCATAGCCTCTCTCATCCTTACTCCGTGGTGGGATCATAAAAGTCATATCGGCTCGTGGATCCACATGCCTCCTTGCTCTGTGGTGGGTTTGGGAACGAGAAGCTTTGCGTCTACCATAGGGTCATTGGAGCTCTGTGAACGTTCACTCTAAGGCCTCCCATAATGCGTCCCACTTATTCTACCTAATCCCCAAATTTAGAATCAATAATATGATTATAGTTTCCTCAATTTTATCTTTAGGTATTTTTGATACAGGGGATTCCTATAGTTTTTTATCAATTTATGTTGTGGAGATCCTTGGGCTCTTAATCTTTAATTCTGATGATGTTATAACTATAAACACAATGTCGGGGATTATTAAGATTAGTGTAAGTCAGTGCAAGGATTTCCCTCTGAAGGTTGGTTGGTTTTAGTACATATGGGACCTATATTTCCTTGATATGAATGGATTTGATGTTAATATAATAATGGACCTATTGGTATCCTTCAAGGACATTATTGACTGCTATCAATGTAGGGTGAGTTTCACGTCACCAGAGGGTGGGCCTTTTCTACCCAAGGGAGATTTGGAATTTCAGGAGAGCTTTGCTAACCCTGAGCTATATGCGATGGGAAGATTTAAATCCTAGATTTCTATTCTATATCTGGATGACCAGTGGAAATTAAAAATTTATGTTCCATTACCATTGGACCATTTTAGGGATGTTTTTCCAAATGATTTTTTTAGACTTAATTCTGGAGAGAGGTATATTTGTTTATTAAGCTTGTCCTAGTAGTAGAACTGTTTCCCATTCCTCCTTATAGGATTGATACAACATAGTTATTGGAGCTCAAGAAGCATTTATAGGATTTCCATGAAAAGGGTTTCACACAAAAAAGTAATTCTCCATGGGTTTCAAATGTCCTATTTGTGAAGAAGGAGGACGATACCCTCATAAATTGTGTGGATTATTGTATTCTAAAGAAGTTGATGGTACAAAACTGATATCCCTTGTCGAGGATTGATGATCTCTTTGATTAGATTCAAGTATACTGAGTGTTATCGATGACTGACATGAGATCTAGTTATCATCAGTTGTGAATTAGACCATTTGATATACCTATTACAACTTTTCGGGGAAGGAATGGTCTATATGTGTATGGAGTTATGTCATTCAGTATCACAGACTCACCAGAGGATTTCATGGAACCGATGAACCAAGTGATCCCTACAGACATGAATTATGTTGTGGTAGTCTTCATGGAAGATATATTGGTGTAATCTCAAACACATAATGACCATGATACCAATATTTAGATCTTAATGATTACACCAAGGGAGTGTTATTTTTATGACAAGCTCTCAAAATGACACTTTTGGATGGAAGAGATTCACTTAATTGGTTATGTTATCTCCAAGACATGAGTGCATATGACCCAATGAATGTGAGAGAAATAGTTTCCTGAGAGATGACAAAGAATTTCTTTGAGGTATGAAGTCTTCTGGGTCTGTTTGGTTACTAAAGATGCTTTATACAGGTCAATTGACGCTTAGCAGTTCCAGTGATGGGAAAAACTAGGAATGGTGGAATGTAATTGTGCACATATTCCTACGATTCAGCCTTTTAGGAGTTGAAAAGGATATTGAATTCATCACCTATAGTGATTTTCCCAGTGTAGGGAAATAGATACACTATTTACTGTAATGTGTCAGGTATATGGCATGGAGCAGTGCTTATGAAAAGGGAATGATTCATTACATAAGAGTCTCGGTAGTTGAGGCCACAATAGAGGAACTAACTGACACTTTATCTCGACATAGGTGTAGTTTTAGAAGAATAGCATTATTGGAGACATTATCTTTTGTGAGATCATTTTTTTGTGTCCACTGACCAAAGGAGCCTCAAATATAACATTACTCAGCATTATATGAATTTGAGACCACCATGGTGGGTTGTGTTCCTTTAGTCTTTGGACTGTGATATTTCCTATATTCCAGGGCAAGGCAATGTAGTGGCTAATATGTTAAAAAGGAGGATTCAGATACAAGAAGCTCAGGAGGCCAACATTGAGTGGATGATTATGGATTTTTTATGTGAGATGGATTTGAAAATTCACAATAGATAGGGTAATATGATTCTTTCTTCAATAGATATTACCTCTACTCTTTTGGACCAAGAGAGAATGAGGATGATATCAGATTCTAGAGTTCTAATCATACAGGAGAGTGTGTAAGGAGAGGAACCTACTCCTTGCTGAATAATAGTTGATGATGATATATTTCATTTTCATGGACGAATATGGGTGTTAGCAGACAATAATGAGTAGTTGATGTGGTATTTCCATTGATTAGTTTGGGAAATTAATCATACTATCACCAAGATGTATTGAGATCTAAATTGTCTATATTAGTCGCTAGGTATAAAGCAGTGTGAAAATGTTTTTATAAGGATTTGAACAACCTATTAGCATGTGAAGGCAAAGAATCAGCAACCAATAGTGGTTTTATAGTAGTTATTCATTCCTGAGTGAATGAGGAATGATGTTGTGATGTATTTTTTGATGGGTATACCTAGGTGTCTTGAGGTAATGATGTAGTTTGGGTTGTTTATTAATGAATCCTAAAGGATTTTCATTTCTTAGCGATCAAGGAATCCTCCAGTGTTGTTGAGCATAAGGGGGTTGTACATCTGAGAGTTTGTATATCTACTTGGGGTTCCACACTCTATTTTTTACACGGGGACAACCAGATTACATATTATGTTTGGGAGGGACTATAAATTTCTTTAGTAAATAGGTACTTTTAATCCCCAAATATTTAGCCATCCTAAGCACATGATTCAGGTTTTAGATGACATGCTCGGAGCATACGTCCTATTTTTTTAGGGATCTTGCGAGAGACCCTTAACCCTAGTGGATTTTTCCTACAATAATTGTTTTGAGGCAATTATTTAGATGGAATGTTATGAGGGAATCTATTATAGGCCATGCCAATCACAGTTATGGTTACTGTAGGTAGAAGATGTCGCTATGTTGGGATGCCATCTTTTCCAGGATACCACTGTGAAGGTGGAGTTGATTCAGAAGAGGATGTCTACTATAAATTCTTTATACAAATAATATGTGGATCAAGGGAGAAGACCTCTGGAGTTTGAGGTCAGAAATATGGTTTCCTTGTATCTCACACCATGGATGGGTCACATGAGGATCATGGTACAAGGGACGCATTACCCGAGATATGTCATGTCATTCCCAATTTTGGAGGGAGTCGAGCCAGTTTCATATTGGTTCTAGTTAACTCAGAGGTACTAGGTTATGCATTATTTCTCCCACGTTTCTTACATATGGCATTACTTTTCATAAACATCTTTTTCATCTCGTGGAGGTTGAGTTTTAGGTGGATGCATCCTTTATGAAGCACCGAATTTTAATTGGGGAACGCATCACGAAGGTTCTCTAGGGTCGGTATATTCCTCTGGTACTTGTTCAAAGGAATCAAAAGAATGTACAATAAAAGACAATGTAGAGGGAGGTCGATGTATTATCCTAGTGTCTAGAGTTATTTGATGTTTGCTTTTTTACACAATTTGAAGAGAAATTCAAGGAATAATTTCTTTAAGGGTGGATTTTTTTATAAGAACCCTAATGATCACATAACGTATTGATATATATTTTGGGGTTTTTTTAGGGAAAAAGAATATTTTTTGAAAATTTCAAGGTACACGTCATGTACTCTTGAGTAGACACCATGTACCTAGTTTTCGTGTGTAGATGTGTACTTGTAGTTTCAGAGTCAGGTATATAGCTATGTAGTTGACCTGGCAGATCACCTAACGCATGGGATAGTTGAGGATAGTAAATGGGGTTCACAATAAAATTACACACTATGAAATGTTTTTTATTAAATAAAGTGGGGTCACATATCATTTGAAGAAATACATTCTTCATCACATGTTCATACAGTAGAGTAGCGTATGACCAAAAAACATCATCCCTTTACATTCCACTATCTAAGATTCAATTGAGATGCCGCCAGGTGTGTTGAATTCCCACTACTGAGTTCTCACATTCCCTAGATCAACTCTTACTAATGTATCCTTTCTCTCAAGTTAACGATGGTTGATCATTTTGACCTCTTTGTAGATTTAGAACATTCTATACTGATTGAAGGGAAAATGTATGATAGTGGTCACCATACCATATCAAGGTCTGTGGTTTGGTCCTTTTATTGAATATATTAGAATAATATATTCTAAAAGTGTTTCATACCCCTGTTCAGGGTTTTGAATGGTTTGGGATTTAATAATTTTTATGTCCAAATTAGGTATTTTTTATTGATAAAGGGTTATTGATAATTCTTAAGGTTTATTAATTTGATTTTGGATGTATTTTTCCTATTTTTTATTTGATAATTATGTTTGGTCTAGGAAACATGTTAGGATGCTTTATTTTCCAAGCCTTATGTTATTAGGATGGAGTTGTTGTTTTTATTAGATGCATGTGTTTCAAATTATGAAAATATTACCAAGGGGAACTGACTATGAGTGTTTCCAGAGGTAGGGTCATATATTTATGAATTGTTGCTATGTGGACCATAGGTATAGACTATGATAGATTCCTTGAGGTCACTGACGAGAGGTGTTAGATTGTGGGAGCTTCTGAGAGGGTCATTATTAAATGAATGTTATACCATAGAGAATTGACTGTGAGTGTTAACAGAGAGTCATTATAATTTATTATAGCTAAATAGACCTAGGGGTATTGTTTGTGAGAGCTATACATGTGGTGGTTTTATTTGATTACTGCTATATGGGACCAAAGGGGTTAGACTGTGTGAGCTTCATTAGAGGGTCATTATTAGTTATTGATTGGGTGATCTATGAAACAAGATGGGGTTAGACTGTGAGAACATTCCTAGAGGGTTGGCTGTGAATAATTGTATTATCATTGCAAGTTAGCCATCCCAAAATACAAATTGGACTCAGTCATACTTGGTTGTTTAGAAGATCTTTTGAGACATCTATTTTTATTGTTATACAGGGGGATACAAACCATAGGCTAGATCCCAAGGATTCATTATTCTTTGTATTGAATAATTAATAAATGTAAATGTATGTAATTATAAACCATAGGATTGGTTACTTTTGAGTACATCCTATTTTATTGATTTATTCCTGCATACTACCTGCTAAATATATTTACTGATAGCTATGAATAGATTTTTTGGTGTTTTCTTATTAGTATTAATCTCACATCCTAGTTGGGACTATATTTTTGACCCCAAAAGATTATATAGATGTAGTTATAGATAAGGTAAATCACCCTTCTAAACCATATACATGATTGCCATTGGAGCTAGAGAGAATGGGACAATGTTGAGGCTAGAGATGTTGCAGGAGTTTACTTATTTTATTTTGTACTTTGGTTTTGTATTTTATTTAGAGAATTGTGATTAGTTTGAAATTTTTTCTAGATATATGTGACCTGATTTATTTATATATGTGACCCAGTTGATTATTTATTATCATTCTTCCACTGTTTACATTGGTTTATGGAATTACGGCATCTGATACTATTTACTAACTATTTCCATTTTGTTACTCTACCAATGAGGGCATTTCTTCCACACTATCACACTAAGGTCCCTCACTTCTAGTTAATGACTTCTGGATTCGGGGAAATGCACTTGAGTCCATGTGACCAACTTGGTACGGGGCACATTTAGGGAGCCACCAAAACATAGTCATTGCATCCAAAAACCTCAAAAATATCATTACATCTTATAAGGGATGAGATAATGTTATAATATCATAACGAAATATTTTTTATAAATTTTTTTATTTAATTTAACATCTTCTCATTTCAATTACCATTAACTACTCTCTTCTTAATTTAACTAAGGTAAAAAATTATTCATTATTAAAATAGTGTAATTTTTTCTTATTTGATATTAATTAGACAATAAATGAAAAAAAAGAATTTATTAGGGTAAAAAAAATAATTTTATATTCTTGAAAATATTTTATCATTTTTGACATATTTAGTAGAAATTTATTATTACAAAATATCAATAGCATTAAATTTGAAACTATTCATTTAATGGGGTTTTAAAAATATTAAGATAATATATTAACTTGAGCCCAATATTTTAAATATTTCTAATTGTTCATGGAAATCTATTTATTTTATATATTAATTATCCCAAATTATATTTATTTTATTATTTTTATTGACAATAATTTGATGTTTCAATTAATAAAATAATCACTTCATCAGTTTTATGAAATTATCTAAAATTGTAATTTGTTGGGAAAATATTCCAAAAAAATACAATGATGAAAATATAAATTACATATTTTATAATAATTATTTAGTATAATATATCTCTCATCAAAAACTATATTAAAAATGATACATGTATTCAAACATGAATGTGCGAACATTAACATCACATTAAATAAAATATCATAAGTGTCATAATCATTTCTAATATAGAACCAAATGTACAGAAACTCTACCCTTAGATGATTATGGCCGATATATACTTGATAAATAATATTTTTAAAGACTTTTGGTCTTCTAATTATTATTCTCATTAAATAAAACTTATTCTATCAATTTAGCATCAATTAAATAATTTATGCATTAACAGAGTATAAGCCTTTAAAGTAATAAAGTATTTTATAAAAATTACAAATAAATTACCATGATAAATAAAAATATATTATTTTTATAATTAGTATATATGGAATAATTTTTCTATTGTATAACAAAATTTGAGAAATTAGTATGTTATTAAAATTTGGGTAAGACATATTTTACATTTCATTGAATAAAATATATTAAGATACATAATCTCATCAACGAGTCATCAAAAGGGCACCATTTCATCCCAAGGATGTTTTATGTCGTAAAAAAACTCATCAAATAAATTATTACAATTTTTATGTAACTTTATAATATTTTATTTACCCATAATTAAAGGATTTAAATTTTAAAAATATTATAAATAAATTTGTGAAGTTACTATTCATAATAGAAAAAAATGAATGAAATTTATTTATATAATTTGGACCTACTAATTTAAAATATAGAATGAATTTTTTAAAAATCCAAATATATATGTAGTAGTAATTCATTTGAAATTAATCCCTAAGTTCTAACGAAAGAAACTAGTTTTTATAAGATAAAACATTCTGGAATATTGAAATGTTTTCACATAAAAACTCAAAGTAAAACTAAGTAAAATGACAAAAATTATATTGGAAGATAAAAATATAATCTATTTTTACATTAAAATCATTCAACAATATAATTCACCAAAATAAATTATTTCGATGAAAAAGTTTTTTTCATTAAAAATTTAGTATATTTTCACTATTCATAAAAACATTAAAGTTATCATAAAAATATCAAAAATCATCATAAGATAATTTTTATATCTCTAAGCCAATGAAATGTTTTATTTTTTAATTAAAATAAATTAAATTGTCAAAAACTGCATTTAAAATAGGTGTGCCTTCGATAGCCGGAATGAAAAGATTTTTTTTTTGAAAAATACATCAATTATTCAAAATATTAAATTGGTTCTTAAATCATGTCTAGAAAAAATATAAGATGAATTCTAAAAATTGTTTTGGATTTATTAAATATATATTTCATTAATAAAATTCATTATGGGTGGTTTTATTATTTTATAAACATACTTATTTTCATTTATATAGTTATTCAGATGAATGTTAATATTGGTCATACCTACCATTATAATGACTGGAATATAAGGTAAAATAATAATATTTATTTTTCCATATAAACATAGTCTTTTTAAAAATTATTTCTGTCAAAAGAAGATGCAATTGGGTGTAAGAAAATAAAATCTTACAATTGCGTATTACGCAAGCTATACAGTTGTAGCTTATAGTGCAAGCTTATCTTAGTGTAGCATATATCACATGTTTATCTTGGTGTAGAGTATATTGCAAAAATATCTTGGTGTATCCTAGAACACAAGAAATCAAATAATTATAACCAAATATATCTACTTAAAATATCAAGGTGTTACACAACACATTCCAATTGCCTATGTAATCACCTAGTTAGTATGAATTGATTTTTATAGAAACTATCTTAAACGTAAAATTTATTTTAATTGTGGGAAACTTATTATGGGATAACATATTTTTGAATTTTTATGTTTTTTAATTTTTTAATGATATTTATGTAAAATAGTTATTTGGTTGAGATATGTGTAACATTCTAGTATAATATCATGGATAATTTCGGTATAATGCTATTATTATTTTGGAAATTTACGTTTAATGGTCTGAGATAAATTTTTAGGATAATTACATATTTCGTGTTGAGATTAATGATATTATTTGGGATATAGGTTAATTTAATAATGAATGGTGTACATAAAACATTGGTTTTATTATTGAATGGTGTTGATTGATATATTCATATTATTTTTTGGTACTATATAATTTCATTTAAAAAATTTAGGTTTTAATAATTTTATGGGTTACATAATGTTAATCTTTTATGGATATTATAATCCATTAAAATATGTTTTTAATTATTTCTTCATAAAAACATTTATATAGAATATTAAATTTTCGAGTATGAAGGGAATTCAAAATTTATCAAATCATAATGAAAGGATTAAAATTATATATAAAATAAAATTATATCATGTAAATATATTTCCTATTGATCCATATATTAGTAGAAATTAATTCCTCATCTATAAAAAATGATAATGAAAACAACTCATTAACAAGTTATATTCCTATTTGATTAATCAATTGACATTTCACTCCTCTAGTATTAATTATTTTGGGGTTGTTAACATTATACTAATAATTATTTTTATTATTACCAATGATCTTTATCAATAAACATAAATATTTAAAAATGTATTCCATTATATAATTTAACTTCCCAATAATGTCATAATACTTGGAAACATATTCATTTTTTATTCCATATTACCATAATATATCTTATTCCCTCATTTAGGTGTATGTTTTATTAATAATTTTTTGAATGTGGGTTTCCAAAAAGAGAATTTTTTATTTTCAAACTCATAATTACTAAAAAAATATAGAATAACAAGGATGCAATTTACATAAGGGTTTATAATGAAACACACATAGAGTCTAAAGGAACACTATTTTTGAAATCATATTCATTACAAAATATAGAATTTAATCAAACCAAAACATACTATTATAATATAATTATTTATATATGATATATGTTGAATAAAATATAAATTTTTGGATTTTAATATGATTATATAAAAAATTCAAATGGTTCTAATATGTATAAATATATTTATATATTTTTAGGTAATACACCATCAATTTCTAAAAAAACATTAATTTACAAAAAAGATTGTTATTTATTATTTTCATTGAAAATATTATGATTATGTTTTTTGAGAATTAAAAAATTTTATTTTATAAAAAAAATATATTTCTACATAGCCAAATCTAAATTAAAAAAATCTGAAATTTATCTATTCTTCGAAAAATATTTATATTTCCATGGATATTGCAAAATTACATTTAAAAAAAATTAATATCATTTAATATATTTAGTAATTTAATAGAAAATTTATTCAATTATTATATTTTTAATTAAAAATTTTTATTCTTTATTTGTATTTATTATATTTAATTACATTTAAAATTACATTTTCAATTGATTTTAGTAAAAAATTATTTTTTAAAAGTAATTTTATCATTAAATATTTTAATGATCGTAATATTATTATATTTTAAATAATTAATGTATCCTTAAATGATGAATTTTGTCACTGAAATTTATATATCATGTATCTATATTTAAATTTAAATATTATACATTTTTTATTTGTATTCAAATAGTTAATATTAAAACAACATATCTGGGAAAAATTCTTTTTTCGAAGAACCTCTTTCTGTCGTACCTGTCATTATTATTATAAAATATTTTCTACCAATACTATTAATTTATATTTATAAAATTTAATAAATAATTTTTTTAATATATATTTATATTATAAAATTTTGTAAACATTGATTTTTTCATAATGAATTGAAAATATTATAAAATCATTTGATACCGTGGTTAAAAATAATAAGGTAAAAGTAACTAACCTTAGATTTAAATCGAATAAAATGAATGTAAAATTTTATTAGTAGTAAAGAAATATCATATCCTTTTATATCTCTCACTCATTATTTTCAATTTTGGTTGTACCAAGAATGAGGGTGAACCCTCATTATATATTCATTTTGGTATTTATAGAAATGTATATCCTCCCAAAATAAATGGAACCCCCTCTCAATTCCACTTAAAAAATAAAAATAATTATGGTTTTTATAATACCAAAAAAATAAAAACCCTAAATCTCTTACCATATTATATATGTGTTATTTTGATCATTAATCTAATCTAGGGAGGTAATTTGTATAATCTAAAAGAGGTGGTCCGGATGTGAGGTATCGTTATAAACCAGTAACATTTGTCCTATTTATTGTTCCACCACCTAATCATTGTTCAAAATCATTATGATATAATTAAAATTTTAAATTACACACACATATATATTATTAAGTTAATTAGATAACATAAAACCATTTTCACTTCCATAAAATTGTAAATGAAACCATTGATCATGCATACAACAAAAAACCCCCTCATTAATCGATGAATTTATTTGTCCATAATCACATCTGAATAATATTCTTGATGATGCATCTAATAATTTTATATTATATTCATAAAATATTAATCATTATATAAAAGTAACATATTATATACCTTCTCAAAATTACATCCATTGATGCGTTCTAACAACGTTCATGTGTATGGCAGAATCCCACCTCATGAAGCATTGGAATTTATTTTTTATTATTGAATCACTTTAATAGTATATAAAAAACTATTTAATGAAATAATATTATAATTAATAAATCATTTTCATTCCATAAAGACAAGATAATTCATACATTCTTTTTATCATGATGTATGAAAAAATGTATATTTTACTCATTCATATGTATGGCCGAACCTCTCCATGATCATACCATATATATATTTCAATAACGATCATTACTAATTAATTTTAAAAGATTAAATATTTTTTTACATTGATAAATATACCACTATTACTATTATTATTATGATGTAACAAAAAACATTTCGACATTAATTAACGTACCAAATTGAATTTTGAAAAATGATCCCAATATCATCAATGAATCCAAGAGGAAACTAAATGATTATGTAATTGAAAACAACATGATAATAAAAAAAGAAAAAAGAATCAAAAAAATTAATGGGTTTTCAAGTATGATAATAATTAATATAATTAAATATTTCAATCAGATAATGAATGCATGTGACAAGTTAGTCTCATGGAATGAAATTTTTCTTAAAACCACTTTTTTTGAGACCAATGTGTGTTTCGGAACCAAATTTCATTTAAATATTATTTTTATTACACCTAAAAATATTATATCATTAATAAATTATAAATCATTAGATTTTACTTTTTAATTCATCTTTTAGGATTAATGATCCAAATATATTAAATTAGATTGGTTATATATTTTAATACCATTTAAATTGGGATTATTTATACTTGATTTTACATTGTAGGAAATCATATGATCATTTTATAATAAAAAAATAAATAAAATTTAAATGAAATTTCAATTTGATATTACCTTATTCCACAAATTTTGACATTTAATTATATTTTCTATATTCGGATTCAAATTTTTTAGGGTACCAACATTAAAGACTTACTTATTTTAAAAAATTATACTTTATTATAAAAAAACAATTTACTATGATGGAAATATATGAACATGAATTTTATAATAAAACATAATAAAGATGTTGTAAATAAAAAAAATAAATAACTCAATAGGTATATGATTTTTAACTTCTCTAATACCAACTATTGAATTTTATGTGTTTCTAATGGAAACATGAGGGGGTGAATTTTAATTTAAAATATTATGTTAAAATAAAAAAAGAAACCACTGTAGTTAAAATGATCAAAATAATAAGTTATATGATTGTTGGATTATGTATCATATTTAGAAATAGTCTTAATAACAAAATTTTTTATCAGTCTCACATTCATATAGATAAATAGATTATAAAAACGATTTGTAAAAATAATATTCTAATGGAAAATGAACATCAAATTGTAAAAATATATAAACAACTAATATGAAATATTATAATAAATTAATAATGAATAAAAAGATTTATAAAATTTGTTTTACTCTATAATACTATGTTTTATGGAAGTCATAGATAATAATATAATAAATCCATAGTTTATAACCTAACTATACAAATCTGTATTTCCATAGATTGAAATCCCTCATTATGATGATTAATATATATATATATATATATCTTAAAAAAATCTAAAAGTCCCTCAATCATAGATCTCAGTGTCCGGTCTATCATTCATACATAAATCCATTAATACAATGATCAAAATTCCTCTATCTTATCTTCCTCAAGTACTCACCGTCAGATGGATCCTATTCACCTATCTACCTATCCCCAAACTCCCTCGATCAAACCAATATTAGACGAGGTGAATAAAAAGAATCTAAATTTATATGTATTAAATTATAACATACATAGAATATTTATAAATCAAATCTATTAAAAATTATAAATAATGGGAATTAGGTGTATTTGAAGTGAAACATAATACTATTTTTAGTTGGAAATTTATCAGGATACTAAATTTCCAAAAGATTATGTACTCTTACTAGGGGGGGAATTTCGTGGGACCTATTTTTACTAAATTATTCATAAACCATTATTTCAAACCTATATCACCTACTAAGATAATTTTAACTTTTATGTAATGAATAAATTAAATAAAAAATACAATATTTTTATATGGTTTTGTACTAAGACATACATCATTTATCTGTTGGGTTGACCCCCTATAATTTATTATCACTTATATTATTTTTATCAATTACAGTGGTTTGTAAATCATATATTTATACACTATAGTAATTTTTCATCGAGTTGATTTGGGTTATAACCCAAGTAATCTATCTTTTATTGCTTGGTTGGTTAGCCACCACAACCATTCAACTGGTTAGAACTCATAGTCTATAGTTCCTACTCAACGACTGGTTAGACACCCCATGTAAAAACTCTTTATTTTTCTTATAATATATGATCCATATATATTATGATAAGTTAATATTCATCCACAATCATTCTATATTACACTATATTGTGTACAATTATAATACCTTTTCACAGATTCCTTACCTTCTAGAATAATAAGTGATCATTATATTTATTCATCCACTTTTGTGAAATAATTATTGGGAATTAATAATTTATTCATTTAAATAACCAACCATGCTAAAAACTAAAAACTAAGTTCTGAATATATTCTAAATCTTTGATAAGAATAATTTCTCATCTTCAGTCTCAATTAACTACTAAATTATTTTGAAGTTTAGTTTTCTTGTTCACTTCTTCTGGCATCATTAATGTACATAATAAAATACATGGTTTTTTTAATTTGTGAAATAATACACATGAATAAGATCATCACTTATTATATGAAAACCTAATCACAGTCACCTCCCTTTGTATACTTCTCATTAATGAACAATAGACACTATATTTTTCATAATTTTAAAACACACTATCCTCTTATCTCTTTATATAAAAAGTCGTATTCATGGGTTCTCACAAGCACATGTTTCTAGTTATACATAACATTTACAATGTTTACTACTTATCCATAGACAATAGTATATAACCCACTATGTTTCTTCCTTCTTATGTATAAGATATTATCAAACTGCTTCATGGATTTATAGTTTGTGCACCCAACTCTAAAAAACCTCTACACTAGTATATACTCACTATTCTTTAGGGTTATACTATTATGTACTATCATATTATTAAAATTATCTACAATGATCTAAATAATGGGATCATGGTTTTTCTTGAAAAATCAGTCAATATATGTTTAGAAAATCACAATGTCTCAATTGATTCACATAAACTACCTTATTCAAAGGACCCTTGAGTTCACAGTTTTCATATCTAGGTAAACAAAAAATTATTATAATTTGTAAAAAATAGTTTTAACATAGAAAACCAACAAATCTAAAAGTTCAAAGTCAAAAAAAACTCTCCATATGGAATTTATAAAAACAAAAACCACTTAAATGTGCACAGATCTACGACATGCTTCATTATAATGAGGTTCATATTTATTTAAAAAGAAATCTTATACAAGACATAAATCCTAGGTTTGATTATCATAATATTACGAATATAAAATTTCATAAATATTTAAATCACCAAGGATTCATAAAAATACTCAAATAAAGATAATAATATTAGTTTTATTTCTTTAAAATATTTTCATGTTTAGAAACTGAAGCACATATGGCATCTCGTGGATCAAGCATGAAGACAATGTTGATAAAGAGACCAGATGACCAAGATTTATTATATCATTTAAATAGAAGAAATTTAATTTTTTAAATATATAATATCCTAAACCACAAAGAAAAAACATTCAATTTTTTCTCCTCAATATTACAACCCATTGTTTTAGTAATATTTAACGAATTACTATGATTTTTCGGCACCGCCCCATACCAACAGTCGAGTCCACTGTCCTTCCTCCCTCATTAGTGGTTCTATATTACCTTTATTCCCCCATGTAGGTGAGCACCTAGTCCCAATGTATAGCCTTCTATATTTTCTTATTTCAGATCCCTCAGCCATTTTTGAAACTCCAGGGTCCTATATTAGGAAATGTTTAAGATTATAGGGAAATCATATATTTAATAGCTAAATTTTTTATCAAGGAGAAATTTAAAGATCAATATATCTCAAAAATAATAAAACTATTGATATTGAAACATAATCAATCATTAATAAACAATATATCTCATTTTTGGGAATTCAATCATATGTTTCAAATAATAAGATATTAATTTTTTCAAAATTGTTTTATCCTCAAATAACCAATGAAACAAGTTTTTATAGACTACCAACCATACAAGAAATTATAACATACAGAAAACATATAATTTTAACTTTTTAGGTAATTAAAAATAATTTCATCCATTAAAATCACTTGGATTCTTCAATAAAACCATTTATATTTATTTTAAATTACCAAATAAATTAATATTTAATGATATATTATCACCTTACATAGAAATTATTCCAAAAATATATTTATGGGAAGAAAATACCTTTTAAAAAATTAAAATTTAAAAAAAATATTCATCCTTTCTAACATTCATTTTCTTATTAATTTAATAGAATTATGGAATCATAAATATTATTAAAAAGTTGATAAAATTTATCACACGTATGTATACATGAGAAATTGTGTTTGTAGAAAACAATAGTAATCAAATTTAACTTCAGTATTGTAAATAATCTTACAGCATGTGATACCAATCCCTACAAAAATTTCAGGAATTTCTCAAAATATTTCAACCTAATCTCATACATACATATCATATAAATGATTAAAAACACTGAAATAATGGAATATATTTTTACTTATTAATTATTTTTCCCTTCATCATAATGTGATCAAACTCATAATTTGTGATTAAATTTTTAAACATATATACAATGGAACGTGATAATCATAACATAATAATAAATTATTGAAATTTAGGATCATCATATTCATTCCTCACTAGAACATCATATATTTATACTATATCAACTATGATAGAAATATCTAGTGGTGGATCTTATGTCCTCCACCTCATGTTATGAACTCAGATCATTCTTCATCCAGATTTAAAATAACCTAGAATAAACTACATGGATCCTTTGATATTTTCTATAATTTTTTATGGGAGACAACATAATATCAATTGTATTCCAGGTCATAATAATTTTAGCTATAAGATGTTCACATATTTTAGCAGAATAATGCCTCTCGATGAACAATTGTTTCACATTCAATTTCCAACATTAAAAAAGACAATGTATAAATGAGAATAAGTTGGTTCATCAACACTCATCAGTTAGAAAATCATGGTAAAAAGATACTTCTAAAATTAATAATCATATTATATGAAACAAGAATCATCAAAATTGATAATAAAGTAGTTTAATGTTTCACTTCATGTTCACAATTTCTTACCACTTCTAAAAATTCTGGCTATATGATCAAACATTATTTTTGAATATGATCAACCTTTAATTTGTGTATAGTGTTCATCATTCCTACAGAAGAAGTCATAGTTTCCTTCCATTTCTTTTTAATGATTTTTTTTGACTAGATAACCATTTAAAATAATTAATATATGAATTTTAAAAAATATTGAACCTTTTACACATAAAATTATAATTAAAAAAATTATAACTTTTATAAAACATTTCATATTATTTTTCAGAGATGTATTTAAACAAATCACACTTATTATCTCACTTCTTGATTGATACTTTTGATGATTCCATATTTATTCTATTATTATTATTGTTTATAACCAATTTACAGGGGTCTATTATGTTGCTTTGAGTACCTAAATTAGATGTTGTTTTCCTTCATGTGACACAGTTCATATGATTATTCTTAAATATCATGAGAGATGTTCATTTCACAATCATCTTATTTCTTTCATTTCTCATGGATAACATTTCATATTCGTTTTTAACCATCTTCAAATTTATATAATTTTCTATTTACATAAAAAGATGATTTATGCATGATTGGTATATACCAAAACTAATCAGAACAAAGACCGCATCCGCTTCAATAAACCAACAAAGTATCAATGTAATCATATCAATTATTGGTTAATTAATTATCTTTATATGAGATATAATTTTATTGTGTATGGTTCAATTTTTTTTAAAATTTTATCACCCTTAATGAAGAATTTATTTAATATTAATTAAATTTATTCAAAAAAATAATTTCTCGATTCCAAAACACCCAACAACATAAATAGTATCCAAAATATGTTTACTTATTATTATGTAATTTTTTACTATATTTGACATTTTTATTCTTATGGGTATAACATTTAATCTTAAGTTATTTCATTATTGAAGAAGAAATTCCCTACTTATCCAAAATCTTGTTTGTTGAGGTGGTGTATTAGTGTGTTTTTTATACACATATGTTGATATATATTTATATTTTGAATATTAAATAGTCAACAGAACATCATTAGTAAAAAAAAATTTCTCCAGGCAATGGGTAACCTTTTTCAATGATCCAATAGTATATTTTTTGTTATATTATATCAAGCTCTTTTTTCTACTGGATTGATTATTTTTTGAAATAGAAATATGAATAAATGTATCCTATCTAATAAATATTTTTTTCTATTACTAAGGAAATTTCATTCTGTGTCACTTCTATATTTCATAATTTCACTCCTTGTTTAAGACACATTTCTTAAAATAATTATTATAATATTCAACAAGTTTTATGATTTATTATCAATAGATATTCATCTTAAAAATATCATCTTTAGGCATATGGTTTTTCTTTAACAAAAAAATTTCATGGAACATGAATATTTATTCTTCATTATTTATACAAGAATTATTGACATTCATAGATTTATTATGAATCTTTTTGTTATCAGGTATATGTTATGTAAATAAAATTCCATAAAATCATTACCAAATGTATTATGTTGAAATTCATTAATATCAACAAAATATATTTCTTTATACGCAGATATTTTTTAATCCAAATCATTCACGTGTTGTGTGAGAGATTGGATATGATAACCTTTTTAGTCAATGTTTATCCCATAGAATTATCTTCTTTTTTATAGATATAATTTTCATTCCTGAAGTTTTGTAGAAACTGTGGTCATTATATTGAACTCTTCATTGGAAAATTTATTAAATTATTTACTTGAAAAATTAGTAGAGCTTGATCTTAAGTGATAAAAATTATAATATACTAAATTCCTTGAATAATTAACATACTAGTTACTTTAATCTATTAGTTGATATTTAATTATCTATAAATTCTTCTTTATATTATTTCCCCCATTTTAATCATCTTTTTCCGATTCTTGAATGAATCATGAAAATTTCTTACATCAAGAGAAGAGATTGAAACTTCCATCTGAAGCACTTCTCAATTTCCTTCATCTGAAAATTATCACTTCATATTCATCTGATAAAAATAATATAAAACAAAACATATCTAATCAATGGTAGACTATTCTATAATACCAAATTAAGTGTCCAAATATCATTTAGACACACCAATTTGGTGTGGTTAATAATTTTTGAACAATTTTTACTATATTATTTTTCCCCTTTTAATTTAAACATTTTACAACATTTATGACACTAGAGAATAAATTCAATATAGAAGGTAAATTAAGAACAACAAAAATTATATTTACAAAGATCAGTACTAAGACCAACATCCTTGACATGTTATAAACCAGTGCATAGATCTTCTTTGAAGGCTCAGGGAAGAATACAACATCACTGAATAGAACAGATAGACTAGATTTATCATAATTTCAATTCAGATAGAATGTATTATTTTGAAGAAACAATAACCTATCCAACGTTGAAACAACATTAAAATTATTTCTCCATTATATCACAATCCATTAATTAAACCATTGGGAATTGGTTAATGGGATATGTTGGCTTTTCTCCATGATTGTGCCCCCATTAGTTGTCGTGCTTGCCTATACGATTGTTCAACACTGCCTATATTCTCCCATGTGGTCATGATCCTCTGCTTAATATAAATCCTTATGGGCTGGGTTAGGAAATCCCCCTTGGATGTGATAGACCCTCTTGGGTCCCATATAAGTAAATGGTTGAGCTTCCTAGTCCATCATGTGAGTGATGGATTTTTTGTTGCGAAGGACCAATTTTAATATTAAACCACCTATAAAATAAAAAAAACTATACCAAATAAAACATAAGAAAACCATAATCTAAAATTAATCACATTTTTTTGAATTCCATCTTAAATTCAAATTATTCAAATCATATAGTTGTAATAAATAGGTTATCCTCAAAAAACTAATGACATGAGTCATTTAAATAACAAAGTAGCTCTAGAATCATCACATTTAGAACTCATTATTTTTCATCTTCATTGATAACTAACCACAATTTCTTTCTTAATAAACCACATTGGTGTCCTAAAGTTCACTACTATTTTTAGGCTTTCCACTAATGTTCAATATTCAGTGACTGGCATAGTTTGATGAAATTACCTTTAATGTTATACACTTGACATATAAGAAATATTCATCCATTCAATTTAATATTTTTATAAAAAAATTAGATTTATATTAGAAATTATATTCAATTGTTATTAATATAATTACTACAATTATATAATGTGGGCATTGAAATAGATTATACAATTTTTTCAAATATTAAAAGTGTAATAAAGGTTAATTTGATTTATAAGATCTAATTTTATTTATGATTGTGATACTATCACTCATTTTGATAATTAGAATAATATTTTAACCACTGGTCAAAAAACTAATTAGTATAATGTACCAAATTAATATTATCTCTTTGGGATCATTTTGAATATCAAAATGTTCATATTCACTTACTCTAAGAACCATTTATTTATTAATTAAAAATGTGTTTAATATAAAAATAACATATCACATACAATGTATATATATAAAAAAAATATTGATTTAAGAATGGGTTAAAATGATTTTTTATTTTATAAAATAATTAAAGGAAAATCAGAATGTATAACATTTAACATTACACCTAATTTATTGATAATTTTGTTGAGATAATTTGTAAGAAACCCATTTTTTAAAAATGTTATACTATTTTTGACTGATAAAATTTTTATGATTCCCTAATTTATTGATAATTTTGTTGAGATAATTTGTAAGAAACCCATTTTATTCAAAAGTTATACTATTTTTGATTGATGAAATTTTTATGATTACTATTTTCATTACATGGGTTATGATGTCATCATATGATAATGTCTTATGCTATTTTTGATCACATAAGTATGTATTTCATTATGAGATGACTGGAATCTATATCTCGGTCTAATGCATTGGGTAAATCATTATATCTCATGAGATGAGAATGGGAATCAATTTAATGGGATTTATCCACTATGGGAAAAATATAATCCCATATCCACTATGTTGAATTGCTATATCCAAATAAACCATGGGAAACAAGTGATAAGTCCTAATACACCATGTGGATAGTAATGGATTTTACCTCATCATATGAAATTGGTTCATATACTAGTAAAAGAGAAATATTTTTATGAAAAGATCATATTGCTAAGGATTTATTTTTGGTGATTTGTCACACTTATGGGCCATGATTTATGGAATGATAATGTTTTATAAAAAGACTCTATTTTATGATATCTTAAGGGTTGGATATGATATTCCTACATTATTATCATGATCACATTAAATTATGATTAACATCTGACATAATATTACCATAGACTAATAACACAATTTTTATCCATACTGATCATTTGATCCCACACATTCATATGATTCCTTCCATATGTTATGATGAATTTTTTAGGTAGGTTATGCATAATAGGATTACATTATTTTAATATCTTTTTGGGAGATCATAATATCACTAATGAAAGAAAAAGATTTTTTTTGTCTCCGAAATCATAAATCTATTATAGTCCTCATGTGTAAGTTTAAAAAATTTGTTTAATATTACTCTAAAATATATGATATTATTGAATAAATGCCTAGATTGTTGTAGTTGGTATTATGTAAAATTTGTAGTTAATATTTTGAATTTATGATTCTAAATAATTTTTTAAATACCTCATGATATTTCTATGGATATTTCTAGGAAATTATCCGATGACAAGTCCAATTATTTTTAAAATTGTTGGAAAAAGTTTTGGAATTTGGAAAATGATTGAGAAAGAGGTACTTAAGAAATTACATACCTCTCTAGATACAAATAGTGGATGAGTCCTAGAATAGACATATCAGTTTATAATAAATATAATATTGTGAATTACATTAGGCTTCCGTTGCACCTGGTGAAAGGAAATAAGCCGAACATCACATGGTTTTTGACACACGATGGATGATATTCATTGTATGTTAAAAAAATTCCTCATGATTCCTCATAAAGGATTTAAATAATGGCCATGAATAGCCTAAAATAAACCTAAGGTTTCATATATTGAAAATAATTTTTCATAATTTATATAGTTTATAAATTATTTTTAAGGATTATTTGGGTTCACATAATGATTATTCATACACCCACACTATGTTTCTTTATCCAGTCTATAGTGGGATCCAAAAAAAAATTGGTGTACATTTAAATTAATATAAAATGTGATTATATGAAACTGAATGATAATGAAACTGGGGTAAATGAAATATTTTTATTCGTAATCATTTTTCAGGATATATTATTGAAGACATTCACATTATGATACTTATGAACTCAATAATGAAGAGAATTGTAGTGTCTATTGAGAGTTAGGGTGGTTGACACTATAGTGTAATGAATATTTAGGTTCCTATATGTTTTGAATAGGGGAATAAGAACCCATGATGATATCATAGGGAAACTAGAAGATGTTTGGGATCTTGAAAATAACACATGGTTGGAAATTATAGTGGAAAATTGAAAATTTTGTATAATGTAAATGATGAGTAAAACATAATAAATAATTTATAAAAGATATTATAATGTTTAAAATATTTAACGTGTGGTAATTATACATATTGCTGGTCGAGGGATAATTATCTTCCAAAAAATCTATGAGGTTTTATGAGAAATGGTTATACTAATAATGATTAATTAAATAAAACTATAGATTTTAGGGTATTCGATAATCTACAATTATTATTTATATCAAACATGAGATGTATAAATAAATTTTAGTTAATCAATTTGAGTAAATGATTCAAATATCATATTATAGGAAATGGGTATTCCAGAAAAAGATGATGAATCTTAGATAATGGTGTGATAAAGGAGAGAGATTATTTAAGTATTTATTTATTGGTTTTCAATAATTTCGTTATATGAATCATAAAATATATATTGATTGTAAAATTTATATTTTTTATAAGGATTCATTGGAATAGATAGATTAGTGACGATGTAGTAGAAATGTGATCAAATGGAAATGTTATATCTTGATTATGGGATGATAACCAATAATGTTGTCCTAATATTAGGAAAATGTTTTCTAATTTGGATAAAGTGATTTTTTATATGAATTAATAAAATAGGAAATTTTTTATGACCTTATAAAAGATTAATTATTTGTGGACAATGTGGTCTGCATTATCACTATTTGAGCTTACAATATTATTTTATTTTTGAAATATATTATATAATTTGAGGTTTTATTATAGGAATGAAGAAGTATGTATATATTAATTATGGTTTTATAGAAATCCATTTCACTACCATTATTGAATAAAATATATGACTAAGGTATTCATATGTTTTCGATGAGTGAATAAAATTATATGTTATGGTATTTAGGGGATTAAAATTTATATTTATTTTAATAAATTTATTGGCCTTATATTTAATTTTTTTAGTTTTAGATGGTTTTAAGGATAAGATATTATTTCGTGGTTTATGTAGAATTTTGGATGAGGTTTTAGAGATTTATGTATTATTTCACCTGATGAATATTTTTGAGTAGCAATTATTATCCTTCTTTTTATAATTACTATAGATGGAATGAATGGATTACTATTCTTGTATATACCTTATTTAGATCATTAGAAAAGAAAAGATTATCTCTTAATGTATGATATGATTAGTAAATTGATTGATGAACGCCCAAGGTGTGATATAGTGATAATAAAATGGAATAAAATCAGTTATATATATCTTCAAATAAATATTACGGAATATTATCAAAATGAAATTGAAATAAAATTTTGTCCTATTTTCATCATTTTAATGATATCAACATCCTTTTTCACACATCATTCAATTTTAGATTTTGGTTCACATAAATTCTTCGGTACATGTTCTCTATCACATTCCTTTTGAATTTTTTTCTAAGTTTTATCTTATACGACAATGTTTTCAATTCCTAAAAAATTTATAAAATTGTGATACTATATGTTTATTATTCTAGATGACCTTCACACATATGTTTCTCTATTTTCACGAATAAGTTTTATTAACCCTTTTTTTATTTTGGATTCCCACAATACGATTTTAAATTGATAAACCATTTCTTATCGAGATCATGTTAAAATTATGAGGCTGAAATTTTTTTAATGGGGTAGATTGTATCACCTCTAGACTTTTTAAAGTATTATTTTTACAAAATATTTTAATATTTTATTTATTATGAATTATACACAAAACCATGTTTATGAAAAACATGAAATACTATTAAAACATTATTATATGATAGTTATCACCAATCCATCAGAATTATGGGTATGAATGGTATTAAATAAATTTTGAATATATATTTATTAAAATATTATATAAAACTAAATCATTGGTTAACAGTTATTTTGAAGTGCAATAATTGTGAAATACTAGAAATATTTTTTGTAATTTGTTTTTTGAAAAAACATGCTTTACATCACTATTTAAAAAAATATTTTTTTCTGAATTATTTTATTTTAATTTTTATACTATAAATTTAAAAAAAAGAATACCATTAATCTTATATATCTTCCAGATAAGATATAATAATTAAACATATACTATGCATAAAAATATATATTTTTTAAAACATCATTATTAAAATTTGTCAACATATTTATAAAATACTTTTTACAGTTTTAAAATGAATATATGACAATATAATTGTAATTTTTTATATCAATATATATTTATTATCTTCTAATGCATTTTTTTAATTTTCTAAAATATAAAGTTTTCAATTAATATTGAACAACAATAGCTTTTTTTAATAATGGTAATTTATTTTAAATAATTTAAATAGATCCAAAAATATTAATATGGTTTTATGAGAAAAATTATTTGAAATATGTGTCTATTAATTCAATTTTTTTCATTGGTGTGGTTTTTTGATTGATTTTTGAAATAATTTTAATAATATTTTCAATATTTTCTTTTTGAAAATAAACTTTTTCAACACATTTGCAAGAATAATATATAATTATTATTAATTCACTTCTATGAAATTATTTTTCAATATTGTGTTCCATATTTTTAATCCAAATAATATATATTATCTAATATGATAAAAATATTTTTTTACCATAATGAATCATAAAAGTATTAAATATTATTTATAATGGATAGGGTTAAAATTCGACTAAAGGGGGTAAAAACTAAAAATATATGGGTTAATTATGATATAAAACATTAATAACAACGATTATAATGAAATATTTAGAAATTTTCACTTATAGGTTCACAAATATCCTATTACGGTTTCATATTTCAAGTGAAAAACTATTGTACACCTTCTTTTTTTCAAATATTACAAGTGTGTCATTCACCTCACATATAAAACGATTCTACATATCTAATAATATTCATAGTTGAAAAAATGGATTTGAAAATAATAAAATAATTACTTAATTAAATCCATACTCTCATACTATATATGGTTTATTTTTTTCATTAATCCAATTTAATAATCATTTCGGTGCAAACCAAAAGATAATTTCTAAAGTTGAGATAACATCCTTAAACAAGTTTTTTATTTCATTTATACATAAAACTAATTTATATTTTATTATTCCATGATTATATAATAACATCAATATATTCCATATAATGATATGTTATTTGGAACATTTAGTAACTTAAATCCTTATATTTTTTCATAAAATGGGAAATGAAATCATCATTTTTGTGTACAACAGATTACTTCCTTATAAATAGATGTAATTCATATTCAGTCACCACCTATAATTGATGTATTTTAATATTTATGTTTTATATATATGATATTTATTATATTGCAATCCTGATATCACATATGACATAAAAACTACAATTTCATGGTAATATGATAACATCGTCGTTTATTTTATATGATAAGCTGTCTACATTCACCACATGCTTATAATTTGTATTGTAAAAAATTAAAAAGAATTTATTATATTTTAATTTTAATCAAAAATTATTTGGATATACATATATATTTGAGGATCTCTCATTCATCAGAATTAGTACTAAAATTATACAAAAGTGTTAAGGTTTTTATGATATAATTTCACAATTTATCATGAAAATAGGAGTTTATGATTCTGATGATGAAATATAATTATCAATCAATCAATAAATTGGTTAAATTTAAACTCCAATGTTAATGTAATTATAATAATTTTTTTCCAAACATTTTTAAATATTTATGTATTCAATATATCAAATGGATATTTTTAAATAAATTGATTATATATATTTATTCAATGAAATTGTCTTCCAACCAAAAACATGTTTTGTAAAAATGTTTGGACAAATCATTTTGGGTAATGTAATTTTTTTAATTCATTATTTCCCATGTTATAACAATTGATAAATATTATTGAAAGGAATATTCAAATTATTTTTAAATAACTACTATTTGGATATTATAGAAAATTTGTAAGGAATATTTATTTTAGTGTGTATGGCATGAATTAAATTTCCTACTAATATCTCCATATCTTAATTTTTAAAATAATTTTTTTATTTTAATTTTTTTAATAAATGTTTTCAAAATTGTTTTAATTGTATTTGGTTTTAAAAGATTATATTTTTATTTGAAAGGTAATTTTTTTAAAATAATATGTTAATGGTTTTTTGTAAATCATTTTCATGTTTAAAGGTTATTTTAAATGAATTTTTGTTTAATTGTTTTTTATGTTTTAATTTTTATCTCAAATTATAAATTTTATATTCCTCATTAATTTTTTCAAATAATATTTCAAAATAATATTCCATCCAATAGAACATAAATTGATTTAACATATTATTTATGATAGATAAGATCGAATAATACAATACTTATGAAATTTTTGGGATGATTGATGTTTACATTGATGAAATGTTAATGAATCCCAATTATTTGTCAGGGTTTATGTAATAGAGAATAGATGAAAATATTTTTAAACGCATTTTCTAAATATAGGTTATGATATGATGATATGATGATTATTTTTTGATATTATGTAACACATAAGAATAATTTCCATTTTGATATATATTCTACCTATATCTCACTTCAATTCATTGGGTAAATATTTATATCTAATGCGATAACAATGGGAATCATGTCAATGGGATTCATCTACTCTATGAAAAAGGTGGGTTCTTATCTACAATAGAAACAACTGTCCTGTGATCATTAATGGAAAATATGTGATATGTCCTAATCCACTATGTTTGCGGTCATGGTAGTTAACCATTACATATAAAATGATTTAATATATTTAATATAGAGAAACAATATTATAAAATGTTATTCTATCTAATGATTGATTTATGATGATTTACCACTCTTATGTGTAATGTTTTATAATATGATATGGTTTTATTCCCTAAACCCTATTTATGATCTATGACTAGTTATTTTGATCATCTATGATATGTTCATGATCACCCACCCTTATTTTCTCTTATGATTGGATATGGTCAATGATTTATATCTCATATGTTTACCATTTATAAGAACCTAATATCACCCTTTCTTATTGTTCCTTCCCCAGTTTATGAATAATGGTTTACATAGTCTATTCCTATGAGGAATTATATATGATATGTGATTTTTGGGAGATTTTTATGATATTTAATGAAATAATATGTTTTTATTTCTATTACCGGTAGATAATAATATTTTATAGTCTTCTTGAATGTGTTTATTAAATTTAATTACTATTAATCTATAAGTATTTAAAATTTATTTATAAAATTTTATGTCTCTACCAGAATGATGTAGAATAAATAAGAGTTTCAATTTTTTGGGTTATTACACTTCTATGTGTTTTTGTAAAACCCTCATCCACTTATTTTATCAAAACAAGGATATAGTGATAAAATAATACATATTCTCTTACTTATTGAAAAGTTATGACATTATCCATTAAATAAACTTATCAGTACTGTATTTTTTAATGTTACTGAAAACTAATATATTTAGATTTAATAAAAAAATTATTTAATTCAGAAAATAGTGATTCATACATTACAAAAAAATATATTATATATTAAGACATGGATATCCATTATGATTTATAAATACATGGCTCCTGACATAAATGGATTAGTGTGATTGGATGCTGGATACAATATATTCTTATTTCAATAATGATATTGATCATCTATTAGAATGAACATACAATATAGTAATATTATAATATATACCCCATTTGAAAAAATTTGGTAACATGAGTAATGAAATGATACGAAAGGGTGATCCCATATGCTAAATATGGTAAAACATGGGAAGTATAATCGACAACATTTAAATTACATAATCATAAGGGAATGAGGGAATTATATATTCATTTGAAACCCATTCCCAAAATATCTTAGTTTATAATCATGAAATATTTAATAATACGTGACAATTATGAATAAATTAATCATAAATGGAAAAAAAGATTTGTGATAGAATAATAATTTTCAGAAGTAATTTGATAGTGGAATACAAATATAAATAGAAAATAATTTTATTATTAGTAATGTATGGTCACCATGTCCATCATATTAGATTTTACTCACTCCCAAAACCCTCTAATTATCATTAAATTTTCCTTTCCAAGACTATCATAGTAGAAATAGTCCAATATTAAACTAGGCTCAACCACCATTCCAAACCTTATTATCTCATGAAGTACTCATCTATTCCAAATTAATGGGATTGAGATAGAATTCTAGGTCCACCCATAACATAGTTAAAATCAAAAAACTAAATAAAACAAGGTTATAATACATTCTTCATATCATAAACTATTAGATAAATACTTGTTTCATAATAAATTCATCATAGCATTACTAATGGGAAAGAATTCATTTTCAAACCTAATTATCCCGATGGAAAAAATATTGTTTCATAGAATCATCCATTAAAATACATATTCATAATCCATCAAAATAATAATGTTGATGATATAATTGGATCATGTTCAGATTAAATAATAAATAACATCAAATCATGTCTAATTTGATGAAATTTTCATTAATAGATATCTATAACATTTATTAAAAAAATTACAATTTTATTTTGAGATCACTTCATTAAAATATAAAAATTTCACAAAATAATAAATAATTAAATTTTATTTTCAAGGATGAAGGAAATATATATATAAATGTTAAATAATTCTATATTCATGAGGGTGGGAAATTTTTTCATGTAAGTTATAAAAAAATAATTATTTCTTTCACGTTTTTTGTAAAGAGTAAAACATACCTCATTAATAAAACAAAAAAATAGTATCCTTATAAACAATTTTATAAAAAATAAATAATGGTTAAAAATGAAATTACACATTATATTATATTTTTAGAACAATCTTTAAAAATATTTTAGTTCAAATAAATATTAATGAAAACTGATTTTCGACCGAAGATAGATATAAATTAAATTTTTTAAAAATAGCGATATATCATTCACTTGAGTACATAAAGAGAGGAAAATGAATGACAAAATTATTAGATCAGGAAAGAAAAATATGATAATAAAATTCTTTTGATTCTTGAGAGATATATCATAAAATTTTATCATCGTATTTTTAATCAAAACAATCATGATAATCTATGAAATTTTTATATAAATACCTTATCTCAAATTGAACTAGAATAAAAAGAACAATAAACTAATGTATTATAAATTTATATTTTCTATAACAATATAACAGAATCATTTATATATTTAAAATATCATATGTTATCCTCTTATAATATGTCAACACCAATTTATTAATACTTCGTTATAAAATAGGATTTTTCTATTTGTTAACTCTTTCAGCTTTCATAGGAAATTTGGATTATCAATTTTGATGCTTTAAACAAGATCATGTATCCCTAAATTAAAATATTTTATTAAAAATATAACTATAATATAAATTAATTATTTGTATAATTGTGGTTATTCAAAAATGGTAGACTTATGATAAAGAATTTCACTTTTAATGGACACAGTTTTCCATACATACATGTGAATGATTTTTCCATTTATTCATAGATGGAAAAAAAAGAAAAAAATAATTCACCAATAATAATTATAACAATATCATATGTAATATATTTTTAAAATCTAAAAATATGATCATCTATGTAATTTGTTTATAAAAATGCATTCCACGTCTACATGGAGTGGGTAGGGAATATATTTTCAATAGATTCATTTTCAATCTTCATAGGACATAATGAGGGTGGATAACTTTTTCCTATCATAATAATAAAAATAATGTTTCTTTGATAAATTTTATCAGATAATTTATTATATAAACAATGTACTTATAGTTTTTAGAATATGAAATTGTATTCAAAACACTTTGTTTTGATTTATAACTATTCATTGAGAACCAGTTTTTAAATTACTCCATAATCCATGGAGATATATTATTTTAGAAGGTAAATAATAACCAAGATATTCTTAAGGAATATATTAAGGTATTATGGGAGGTCTTGTCAATGATAAAATACTAGAAATTTATTATGATGATTGGAGAAGAGGAGAACTTTTAGACGTGCGGATGGTAACCTTAGAATTAATTAACCTATTAAATTAATACAAATTAATTTTTATAATAATAGGTGAGTACAAATTGAATGACATTCAAATATAAGAAAAGGGTATGTTAAAATACTCAGATACATTAACATTTGGAAAATTATAAGTTATAATTTCACCCTTATATCTATTTTTTGAACCCCAGTAACTATTTTTTAGTTACCAAAAAACAATATATTATACTATTTAAATGAGAATATTGTTATTATATTTTGATAATTGATGCATAAATTTAACATGATTTAAATAACAATCTATACCCAATTAATGTTTTCTAATAATCAGTTTTTATTAATATTATAAAATTTTAAAAAAAAAATTTGTAATATCATTAATATAAATTTTAGAGGTATTCATTTACATTTCGTTAATGTAATTAATATACATACAGAATTATAATATAAACAATCCAAACATCCTCAATATAATATATTTATATATACAATTCATCTTACCCATCCATCCATAATTTATTAATTTTCATATCATAAATATCCAATATTATACATATCTATTATTTAAATATATATTATGTTTGTATTGTGGTAGACGTTAAAGGAAAATTTCAATTTCATAAAAAATAAAAATTTCCAAAATAAAAAATGATCTATATTTAAAATTACTATTAATAACCTAATTTATCATCTTTTAATCATTATGCTATAATTTTAAATATATTATTGTTATGGAAATTGGAATTCGGTGTTTATTATATTCATTAAATAATATAATGGTCAAAATCAATGATAAATGGGACATTGTTGACATATATTTGATATACAGTTGAAAAGTCTCATTCAATACTCATCTAAAAGTATTAAAGCGGGTCATAGTAAAATTTTATAGCCTTATCCTATAGTTGTAACCCTATTTTTCATGGTTTTTCCTTACATAGATGAAACATATTTACTATGATTAATAATTTTAAAGAAAAAAAAATAAAATGGGAATATATAAAAAAAATTCATCCTGATTCTATAAATGTAGTAAATTTTATTAACTATAATTTAGAGAAGTGGATGAATGTTATTAAAAATTTAACTATTAAAAAGTGACAAAATTTAGTTTTCTTGAAATATTTATTCTAAATTTAAAAACAAATTTTAAAAAAAATTCAACATATATAAATTAAAATGAACTTATTTATATTATTATTAGTAATATTTATCTAGTTCATATAATAAAATGTTTTGAAAAAAAAATACTGTGTAGATTATATAAATGTAAGTAATGTTTATAATTAAATATTAATATTCGTTGGAAAATTATTATTTTTAGGAAATTCTCAAAAATATCATTCTAAGATTATTTTCACATATTACTTTAGAAAATAATTCTATATTTTCATATATATTTATAAAATTTAGAAAAATATAATTACTTTTTTGTAAAAAAAATTAAATAAATTTTTCTGAATATTTTCTCTTAAAAAATATAAAAACATTTCTAAAAAGTGAGTACTTAATTATCATTATGGTTTACTTATAAAAAATATATCTCATTTTAAAAAAAGGATTATTTTTATCCACTCCTCCATTCTAATTTCTTGGATACTACATCAAAATATTTATTGTTTCATTTAAAAAAATGAGTTTTTAACATAATATATCAATGAAGTTCAATTTAATTGAAGGAAATTATATAATAAAATTTATAGATGTTACAATAATATGATGATGTGATGAAAATTTTAAAATATCAGGGCATTAGTTTTTGTTGTTTTCATTATTTAAAGGGATTCTTAATGATTATTAATCCCTCAAATGTATTGCGGGATGAATGATATTCTATTATATAACAAGGACTATGATAGGGAGTGAACCCATTTTTGTAAGGGAGTATATATAATAAGATAGTTTTGTAGTGATCCATGACTATGGAAATAATGGAATTGGGAGTATAAAAAATCCATATTATAGTCTTGGTTTTGATCAACGAATAATGAAATGATTTTTTATTTATATTTTAATTCTAGGAACATATTTCATATTCATATGATATGTTCTCAGGGATCATCATTTATTATAGATGATTCTATACTCTTATGTATTATATCATTTGATTAACAAAATCATATTCCCTGATTCATGAATAAATATATTTTAATAATTGGAATTTATTTTATTATGTTGTGATCCTATTATCATACCCATATGCTTATGATCACTTATGGTCATCGATCTAAATCTCATCTGTTTACCCTTTCTTGGATTTTAATCTCTCTATTTATTATGATTACTTATTTCATATAATATAGATTATGGTATTATGTAAATAAAATTCTATATATAGTACAATGAGAAAAGAAAATTATTAGTGTTGTTAAATATCATTTATTAAATAAGTTTATCATGTATGTAGTATCTAAATTCGCAACACATTGTTTTTTATCAGGTATGAATTGTTGATAAACATGTCAAACATTTATCTAAAGCATTTTAATATATATGTTTTGAAAAAAGTGGGTTTCTCGGTCATTTTTTCATTTAGTATTCATGTCTATGAGTTTTTTTTATGATATTTTAATTTTGATATTTCGATTAATGCATGTCATAAATCATGTACATGGATATATTTTCATAAATCGTGTTGGAATGTGTCCATAATGATGGTAGGCATGTTGGGGACATTATGAATGAGATGTTATTAATAAATCTATCTAGGATGTATTTGTCCCTTGAATATTTGTTAACATTTATATATTATCCCTTTGATAATAAAAGAAATTTTATATTAAATTCCATAGACCTAGTCATAGACCAGTTCCAATCAAGAAGACAATGAAATGTATATCAAACACATAGGGCGAGGAAATTATTATTGACCCTAATTTATGAGATATTATTAAAAATGGAAATTTGATATAGTGGACATTCATATCTTGTTACCGTATTTATGGAAATAATTCACCTTCATGGGTTCTTTTTCATGCTTCTTTACACTGAAATTAATATTTTTTAAAAATCATATAATTTCCTAATGAAAATAGTCTAAAGGGTCACATAAAATGTTTTCTTAATAATCAAAATTAAAATTTGAAAAAATTATGTAACAGAATAAATAGTTTTCTTCAATTCAAGGATTAATAATTATTTCATATTTACTGGTCATATATATTCCATCACTATTTTATGTGTCTTTAATATTCATATATGTATTTATTCGTAAGTCACTGAATATTATGAAAATTAATTAATCAGTCTAATAAATAAAGTTTATTATAATATATTATTTTGTATTTGGTAAATATAATGGATGAAACTTGGATATTGTTAGTCTGGTCATGTGGGAATTATTTATTATGAACCATTTCAATAAATGTTTAATAATTTATTTAGGAAATGAAATTTATTTATTTGTGAGACATTTTTATGTCTATTAAAATAGTTTTACTATTTTTATTATTCTTTTGATTCAGTAAGGATTATGAAAATAATTATGTGTATAAATTCAATTATTTATTATAGATCCTTGCTAAATAATAACCCATATATATTATTTTCTAATGTTATAATTGTTTAGGGAAAAACAACCATAAATATATTATCTCAACTATGGATGGAAAATTTTATATAATAATCAAAAAAAATGAAATTTTCAACACTCTTCCACTTATGACTAAGTCCAAAAGAATCTATCCATCCAAAAAATAGAGATATTATTATGATCATTGAAAAGGAAACCAGATTATTAGTTCGCCCATTCCTGTACAAAAAGTATAATATTTTATTCTTCATGATCGAAGAGAACATGTGTATCCCTACTAAAATGATTATTTATTATCTTGAAATGGAATCATGGTTCCACTAATCAAATTTTCGAATGATTATCGCCATCATAAATGAAATTAACAATGATCGAGGTAATAACCTATAATCATATTATTATTATATTTTGTTTGAATGATCAATTATTTATTATGAAAATACATTCATATCTAACATTAAAAATATATCGGTTGTAAAGAAATTATCTACATTGAGGATTATTCATTTTATTGTACTCTCATCATGTTTGGTCAATCCTAAATATGTTCTTATATTTTATTTTATTATCCATTTATTCAATGTGTTAAATTTTAGAATTAAATAAATAATTACTTTAATAAACATAATAATCATAGTTTTTTATGTAATTAATAAAAATTTTATAATGTGTGAATGATTTTATATAGATTAAATCATTAATTAGATACATAATTGAATTCAAATCTACATGATATGCATGGTCCTTAATGAAATGTAATTTTTATCATTTAATGGAATACACACCATGCAATATAAGACATGTTCAAGTGTAATTTATTGATAGTAAATGCCATGAAATTACATGACATACCTAGAAAGTTACATGTCATGTGAGTGATGTGTACATAACAAAGAGAAGTCAAGTGGTCTATATAATATCACAAAATGGTTCAACCATGTAAACGTTTTTTACATAATTAGTTCTAAATTATTAATTTATTTAATTTTTTTTAAAATAATTTTCATGGGAATATCCAACATTCAGTGGATAGAAATTAATATAATTTAGATTGTGAATTATTTATATTAATTTATTTATTTAGTCAACTTTTATTTTAATAAAGATTGAATTACATTAATGTTAACATGTTTCTTAAATGATGGGTTTTTTAATGTATGTATGTACATTTATTGGATGACTGATGTATCTACTAAATATCATTTAATTTAATTGAATGGTTATATAATTATATTAAATTTAAATTATTGTTTCTTTGTGATCCCAACCAATTATTATATAAGAATACATGTGTCCACGATTTATATTATATAACCCCCAAAACAAATTCTATTTGTATCCCTCACATATGTGTGAATAAATAGTATATAAATATGGATCTCTCGGGCTGGTCGAGGTGGTAAAATATAGATCCAATGAGAATTCATACATAGTGGTACAAAAATAAGAGTTTTAATTATATAAATAGATAATATATAATAAAATATTTGTAATTAGTAAAACAATAGCTAAATAAATGATTAATTTATGTTATTCCTTCAATATTAGGTGATAATATGAACCCATTGATAATTTTTTTGGATCAAAAATTTATTTAGGGAACATTTATTTATCAAAAAATATAAATAAATATTGTGTGTAGAATAAACCATACATGTACTATCTGTAATATAATTAATATATTAAATATGCATATAAAGGCATGGGTTAAGTATTTACAATATAGGATTACTAGATTGGGGAGTATACTCAATGGATGAATGAAATATAAGTTAGTAGTTTGAAATATATTCTATATAAATTCCATTTTATAATATACATTGCCTTTTGTACTTAATAATTATGAAAATATAGACCATTTCAGCAATAAAATCCCCATAAAATTAAATTATGAGTTTAATGGTGATATATATCTGGAAAAAATAAAATATTGAAATAAAAATAATACAATTAACAAATTTCATGACACTTATTTTTCTATTTATCATATTATACTTATTTTTTATTTTATCAAATTTAATATAAATATTGTGTCTATATAACAAATTATTTATCTGATCAATTCTTGATAATGATAATGTTATTACTAGTGGTAAATTCCACCAATTGTATATGTACATTTTCTAGTGTATTACAAAATTAATAAAACTAGTATGTGCAAGAAAACCCATTTTTTTTATTTTCAATCTAAGGAGGAATGTGATGAAGTGTCTTTTTTGCATAAATGTGACATGGATTATTTACTAAATTTTATGTGTTTGAGTTTTTCAACAATGTCTAAATAAATAATGAAATATAATGATAGTATTGATGGATATAAAATTCTCAAAAAATATATAATATCTATATGATGAAGAATATTGGAAGGAGAACAATGATATCACCAAGACACATTTCATGATAATAAATATAGATTTTTCAATAAATAGGATTTAAAAAAATAAAAAGGATTTTATATATTGAGTATTCATGAATTATAGGGTTTTAACAACCTAATGAATTTCTTTCTATTCTCATTGATATATCACTCCATCAGTGATTAAATGGAATAATTTTTAATATTAGTATGAAAAAAAAGTATCTACCATGAATCCATAATATTCAATGCCATGTTAATAGGGAAATAACATAATTCAATCCATATATATATATATATGGTGAACAAAACTATGGGAAAATTGAAAATTCCTAAAAGTAATTCTATGTATAAGGGTTATTCAATACACCCATGAAATACAAGGTTGATAAAAGATAATACATGGGATAAATGGGTTGTACATTTATTTATAAAAAAAATGGTCTATATGAAGAATAACAAAACCATTTGATGACCCAGACTCTCTTGGTCCTTCCCTTTGCCAAAATACGGGTCCTAAAGGGGTGGCGTCTCGATGAGACCGATCAGTGCGACCGATCGGTGAGACCGATTGGTGTGACCTGTAGGTGAGACCGGTCGGCGAGACCGATCCGTGAGACCGGTTGGTGAGACCGATCGGTGAGACCGCTCGGTGAGACCGATCGGTGAGACCGATCGGGGAGACCGATCGGCGAGACCGATCAGCGCGACCGATCGGTGAGACGAATCGGTCAGACCGATCGGCATGACCGATCGGTGAGAACCATCGGTGAGACCGATCGGCGTCACCCGGCCTTGTCGAGTTCTTTCTAGTGGTGTCCCTTCTTGCACAATTTGAGTTTTAAACCCTTATTTGACCCTCTTTAAGCTTGTTTTAAAGCCCGGTAGCACCCATAAATGTTATAATTAAATGTTCAATAAATTAACCTGGTGTGTGCATCAGATTAAACCACTCTACCCCATAAATAACGTGTGGAGCCGCGTGGTCAACCCATGACCCCAATGCCTTATGTGGTTCAGCGTTTTAATCTCAATCGACCCCGACTCTAATAAACTAAGGGTTAGCTGTGGTTTCTCCTTTCCTCAATCGCGGATTTTCACAAACTGCTTCTGGTGCATCGGGCGCACCACATCGTTATCCGTAATGTTCTGCGCCCGGCCTAAGCGTCGATCGTCGATCAAACAGGTAGGGAATTTCGTCATCTCTCGGTTTTGTGTATCATGCAGGGTGGGTGTCCTTTTGTTCCGTAGAATTGGATAAACCAGACCTAAATAAAGATAATGAACGGATTCTATAAAGAAATGAGGGGGGGATGTGATCGTTGATGTTGTCTTATATTTTTGATGATGTTTATTTAATGACCATCTTTCTGAGTTTTGTCGGCTTGCGCTTTCTGAAAATTGAGGTCGTTGGTGGTAGTTGTGTGTGCATTAATGAACCCTGGTGAAGTTTCAAGTGGCTTCTTTGTGGTTGTAAACTCCTACTGTAAAACGTAAATTGGTTAATCACGCATACCATACTGAATAAATTTAAAGCACCAGGATCAATCCCTTCTGTGCTAACCCCTGTCAAAATGGAATTGAAATCATGGAACGTGTAAAATCTTTTAAATCTGAAAATACAGGCTTGGCCTTGCTTAGTGTTGGTGGTAGTGTTTTGGTGGTTTTCTCTTATGAGTCGATTGCTGGAGATGTGGGAGGGGATGGGATCCCCTGTTCTTTTATGATTTAGTTGGTTATGAAACTAGGTATGGGATCCCCTGTTGATGTGGTTTCGGTGTTTATGAGTTTTAAGACCCGGTGGTTACTTGTCTATATCACAAACTCGGGTGGGATCCACTGTTGGAGGAGAGAATGTTTAAATTGAAGATTGAATGGACTCTTTTCCTTGGTTATGGTTATGGTCTTAGTTTCCCAGTAGTGCATGATCTGATCTGAACATTAGCACCGAACGTGAAATAAGAATTGGACAAATGGGTTTGTTGGTGAGAGTCGTGACTCAGACTTGAGTGTTGTTGTGATCTGTAGGCTATCTGAAGAAAAACCTAGCTTTGCGTGAGGGCTTGTTACATATATATATACTTTTAGGTTTTTGTTTCTTATTCGTGCCCCACCCAAGATGAGTATTTAGTGCCGAACAACCACATTTCATGGGGGAGGGTGTTTTTCCCAACACTATTCTTAGTGGCTGTTTATTAGCTCATTTTCTTCTCCCTTTCCCAGATAGCCCAAGTATCTTCGGGTAGGCTGTGACGGCCGGAGGTCCATTATTATCCCAAGAACCTTCGGGAGGGGTAGTGTGGTGGTTGTCCAGGTGTGTGCGGCAGGTGGTTTCCCATGTTTCTTCGGGATGAGGCCTAGGTGTCTTCGGGCGTGGCAGTGGATTTTTCTATCCTAGGTGTCTTCGGGCATAGTGGTGGTTATTCTGGCCAAGGTGTTTGAAGGCATGGTTACATGTGATAGTTGTGGCCCAGGTGTTTGCGGGCCAGATTCAGCAGTGGGACTGTGTGTGGTAGTTGTGGCCCAGGTGTGTGTGGGTGGGTGTGGCAGTGGGACTGTGGTGAGAATGGCAGGATTGGTTCAATGCGTAGGATGTCTCAATAACCAGTGGGGAAGTGGCGTGGGCTACCCAAACATTGATGCACTCTTATTATATATATTACTTGACTTGAGTTATTTGGGGAGTGTACCTTGGTGAGGCCTGGGTGGATAGTTTACCTTGTTAGGTGTTTGGTTTACTCTTTTTCTCACGGGACTTTAGTACGTTCCCCCACTTGTGCATGAGAGTCTTTGGTTTTCCTTACTGATTTTACTTTTATGCTCACCATACGTATATAAAATTTCTTTCAGGTTTCCAGGAGGACTTCAGGGATCATGCGGGACCATACTAGGTCGGATCCTTGGAGCAGTTGCAGTTGTCATTTTTCTTTCTTTGGTACTTACCCTTGTAGACACATTTTTCACTATGTGGATTTTACTTTAGAATCATGCATGTGGTAATGGTTTATTGTTGGATTTACTTTTCTTTTTACCTTGGTGTTGTTGGGTTTTCTTCTTCTTATCTCTCGATCCTATAAAATAAAAAGGGTAATGCCTTCCATTTGTGTGAAATTTCCATACCCTTGGTGCTAGTCGCCACTCCGGGACCTATTGAAGGCGGGTCTCGGGGGTCATTATCTCTCCTTCAACATAAAGAAGGAATGGTCAGGTAATCTGCTGACCTTTCCCTCCTTTGGTGAAGGCGGGTCGTGACAGAATGGTATTAGAGGAGATGATTGAGAGATAGGATGGAGTCTGGAGTTAGGCATAGTGAGGATTTCATGGGATGGTATGGCAATAGTGTTGGGTGACCTTGGCGTGTGAATTAGGTCGGGGAAGACCGGCCAGGACATAGGATTTTAGGGGCCCCCGTGATCCGATGCAAGGACTCTGGACCTACCGAACGACCAAGTGAGGCCACGATGATTGTATGGTAGAGACCCTAGGAAAGGTACATGCATCATAATGACTTGTGTTCTTGTGTTTATGGGATGTTTTGGGAATTAAGAATAAATTAAAATTTTAAGATGTTTCGAAGACGATGTTCTACACTACTTGGGCTTAGGCTTTCCTTGTTCACCTTGCAGCTATGACACCTGGAAGGCGACCACATGTGGTATAGGTGATCGAGGCCCCGTAGACTACCTTGGTCGATTGGAAGAGAGTTGATCGACAGGAAGAGGATGACCAGTGGCAGAAGACTCTTCAGGACATCTAGCAACAGACCCTCGAGAAGTATGAGGGAAGCACCTCCGACATAAAGATGGAAGGCTGGCTAGAGGATCTAGTTATAGATTTCGGGCTAATTCAGGCCCCGACCGAGTACTGGGTTCCTCTGGCCGTCATCCAGATGCGGGGAGTGGCGCGTCAGTGGTGGACTCTTTACCTGGGGGAGAGGAGAGAGTCTGAGGTGGTTTGGGCGGATTACGAGAGGGAGTTCTGGGCGTAGTTCCTCTCCTCGACGATGAAGGTGGAAAAGAGATAGGAGATACTCTCCCTATAGAAGGGGAGTATGTTTGTGAGGGTTCTAGGGATCAAGTTCAAGGACCTCCTATGTTTTTCTATGGACCTCTTTCCCGATGAGGAGTGTCGGGCAAGATGTTTGGAGGCGACACTCCGACCCTCCCTCCAGTATGTTGTCACCCCCTTTACCCTTTCGATGTACTTGGAGGTCCAGAAGAAGGCCTAAGTGGTGGAGAGGATGCACGCTCCAGGAGGTGTGTCCCGAGAGGGGATCCAGCAGGGACCATCGAAGGGGAAGGCCGTCAGCACCAGGCCTCCAGCATCCGGACCCTCCAGGTTCCGACCAGCAGGGAGCAGACCGCAGCAGTTTCAGTTTCGATCACCCTACCATCGCCCTTTTCCTTCGGGCCCGGGACCACAGTGCTTCATCTGTGGGAGCCCTGGGCATCTCCGGAGTTAGTGCCCTGACCTGGTGCAGTATAGCAGTGGCAGTCATCCCCAGCACCTGCCCCAGCAGTAGGTTCCAGCCAGACCTTTCCAGCAGCAGCAGCAGGGACAGCGAGCTCCCGCTCCTCTGAGGGCAGACGTAGTAGGAGGAGGCCGACCTCAGGGCACTCCATAGGGACCTTGACCAGGGCGTTGTCAGGGAGGTGGCCGACAGCCGAGGGGCAGGGGAGCTGGGCGTGGAATGTTACACGCCGCAGAGGCAGCAGTTCCAGCAGGGCCAGAGGTTGTTCGAGGAACGATCTGTCTATTGAGAATTCTTGCTTATGCTTTGTTCGATACCGGAGCTTCGCACTCCTTTGTTTCACCCAGTATAGCCCATGCCTTGGATCTAGATGCCAAGAGACTTCTAGTTCCCCTGGTGTTGAGCACACCTGTCTAAGGTCAGACCGACTTGTTGTTCATTTGTCAGGGATGTAGACTGATGATAGGGCCACATCAGTCGGTTAGGGAACTTCTTCTGCTATAGATTCAGCCATACGATGTCATCCTAGGCATCGACTGGCTATTTTTAGTGTGTGTCATCATCGTCTATTTTTGAAGAAGGGTGGTGTTCTCAGACGTGGACGGCCGGTGTGTTACCTTCACCGGCGAGCGGAGCAATCCGAAGGGAAACAGGAGAGAGGAACCTCTCCTCCCCTTGTTGATCGAGATGATAGTGGGATTAGTAGATGCTGAAATGGTGTAAGTGCTAGAGATTGTCCGTGATTTTATGGATTTCTTCCCTGAGGAGGTGACGACTCTACCCCCTCGGCGTGATATCGAGTTCGGGATAGATCTACAGCCTGGTGCTCTTCCGATCTCGATGGCTCCTTACCGGATGGAACCTTTAGAGCTACGGGAGTTGCGTATCCAGATTGACGATCTAATGAAGAGAGGTTATGTTCGACCAAGTGTGTCACCAGGGGGTGCCCCGGTCTTGTTTGAAAAGAAGTAAGATGGTGGTATTAGGTTGTTCGTTGACTACAGGAGGCAGAATCTGGTGACGATCATGAATCACTACCATCTTCTATGGATAGATGATCTTTTCCACCAACTGAATGGGGAATTATGGTTCTTGACGACCAACCTACGGTTTGGGTACCACCAGCTGAGAGTGAAGGAGGGAGACATCCCGAAGACGGCGTTCAGATGCAGAAAAGGACACTTCGAGTTCGTAGTCATGCCCTTTGGTGTTACGAACGCCCCGACTATGTTCATGGGGCTTATGAACTCCATCTTCCGGGAGTACTTGGATCAGTTCGTGGTTGTGTTCATCGATGATATCCTGATCTATTCGAGGTCAGAAGGGGACCATGCAGAGCACTTGAGGACAGTTTTGGAGGTCCTCCGACATCATCAGCTCTATGGGAAGTTGTCCAAATGCATGTTCTAGACACGATAAGTGCACTTCCTCTAGCACGTGGTGTCCGAGCAGGGGGAAGCGATGGACCCATCAAAAGTTGAGGCGGTTGTTTCTTGGCCAGTACCCAAGAATCTGGCAGAGGTCTGTAGTTTCCTTGGGCTGGCAGGTAACTATCGGAGGTTTGTACCTAACTTCTCCCGAGTAGTAGCCCCTTTGACAGCCCTTACCAAGAAGGACCAGGTTTTCGGGTGGAGTGAGCAGTGCGAGTCAGCCTTCATCTATTTGAAAGAGAAGTTGGTTAGTGCCCCAGTGTTGAGATTACCAGAAGAAGGGGTGTCCTATGAGGTGTTTTGTGATGCTTTAGGACAGGGCCTGGGATGTGTGTTGATGCAGTGACAATGGTTGATCTCTTATGGGTCCAGGCAGCTACGCCCCGATGAGCGTAATTACGCCACCCACGACCTAGATCTTGCAGTGGTAGTTTTTTCACTAATGTTATGGTGGCACTTCCTCATCCGGGAACACTTTGTGGTCTTCACGGATCACAAAAGCTTGAGGTATATCTTCTCCCAGCGGGACATAATCTTATGACAGCTGAGGTGGGTGGAGTTCCTCCAGGATTACAACTTTTAGATCTCTTATACTGAGGGAAAGGGAAATGTAGTGGCTGATGCATTAGGTAGGAAGACGCAGAAGGATGCGGTTTGAGAGTTTTCGGATGCCTGGAAGGCAATGGAGGAGTTGGCTGCGTTACACCTGGACGCGAAGATGGATAACGGTAGAGGCTGCCTTTATCAGATGACAGTGCAGTCATCTCTGTTTCATCAAATATAGGAGTCTCAGTGGGGAGACCCAGAGTGCGAAGTGATGCGTGACCAAGTTGACCAGGGCAATGCTCCGGAAGGATGGACAGAGGATGGTTAGAACCAGATGCTTTTCCAGAAAAGGTTGTTTGTTCCAGGAGTGATGTGTGGCAAGGTTCTTAGTGTGTTCCACAACTCACCTCTGGTGGTACACCCAGGAGTTTCCAAGATGTACCAGGGACTGAAGAGGCAGCTTTGGGGGCCCGGAGTAAAGCGAGCAGTGGAAGAGTTTGTGACCATGTGCTTGGTGTGTTAGCAAGTGAAGGTTGAACACCGAGTTCCAGGAGGCCTACTGCAGCCTCTAGATGTCCCCGAGTGGATGTGGGATGACATCTTGATGGATTTCGTCACAGGACTACCCAGGGTCCAAGGGGGTACGACGCCATCTGGGTGGTAGTGGATAGGTTGACGAACTCGGTTCACTTTATGGAGATCAGGGTGTCGAGTACTGTGGATGCTTTGTCATGAAAGTACATGGATGAGGTGGTGCGGTTTCATGGAGTTCCGAGGTCTATAGCCTTGGATAGGGATGCAGGGATTACATCACAAGTCTGGAGAGGATTGTAGCATGCGTTTGGCACCCAGTTACGCCTTAGCACTGCTTTCCATCCCCAGACAGATGGACAAATAGAGCGCACCATCCAGACCTTGGAGGATATGCTACGGGCATGTGTTCTAGGCTTAGGAGGATCATGGGTGCGACACATGCCCCTGGTAGAGTTCACTTACAATAATAGCTATCACTCTACCATCGATATGGCCCCATTTTAATCCTTGTATGAGAGGTCGTGACGTTCACCTATGTGTTAGGACGAAGTAGGAGAGGGAGGCATCCATGGCCCGGAGATGGTGCAGAACACGATAGAGAATGTTCAGCTCATACGGGAAAGGATGAAGGCGGCCCAGGACCGACATAAGTCGTATGATTATACCAGGAGGAGGCCCTTGGATTTTGAGGTTGGGTACCATGTGTTTTTGATGGTCTCCCCTCAGCGTGGGCAGTGGAGGTTCGGCAAGGGGAGTAAGCTTTCCCCCATGTTCATCGGACGCTTCGAAGTGTTGTGGCAGGTCGGCGAGGTGGCTTACCATCTAGCGTTGCCACCGCCGCTACTGAGGATACATGGTGTCATCGTTGTGTCCCAGCTCCTTCGGTATCTGCATGATGATTCACACATCATTGATTGGGGTGAGCTGGACATCGAGGACGACATGACTTTTATGGACAGACCAGTGATGATCGAGGATCACAACGAAAAGGTTCTTCACAGGCAAACCATTCCCTTGGTTCGTGTGTTGTAGAGACATGGTGGGATTGAGGAGAGTACGTGGGAGAGGGAAGCACAGATGCGTACCCAGTACCCAGAGTTGTTTTACGTTTTGTTCCTTGTTGTGCCTGTTGTGGTAGAACGTTTTGTCTTTTGGCTATGAAATGAACTGGTTTTCTTCCTCTGATTGTGTGTGAAAATCCATTTCTATGGGGAAGGAGAGAACCTGACCCCCAATAAAGACGCATTAAGGTGGATGCGACTAAACCCGTGCGGGCGAGTCAGTGCTGCCCAATGCCGATAATATCATGACATGGGGGAGGAGACTCCCCAACCCACATGCCTGGGTAGTTTGGCATGGAATGTTCCTTGGTTCGTGACAAGAAGGTGTTCTTAGTTAACAACAAGGTTCACTCTTGAGAGGTATCTTTCAGGGTGGTTGTTCGGACCCGTCCTTTCCTTCTGGGATGTTTAAATTCTTCAGGACGAGAATAGTTTGAGAGGTATCTGATGTGATGACCCAGACTCTCTTGGTCCTTCCCTTTGCCAAAATCTAGGTCCTAAAGGGGTAGAGTCTCGCTGAGATCGATCGGCGCGACCGGTCGGTGAGACCGACCGGTCAGACGGACTACTGTGATTGAATGGCGAGACCGATCGGTGAGACTGAATGGTGAGACCTATCAGTGAGACCGATCGGTGAGACCGATCGGAGAGACCGATCGGTGAGACCGATCGGAGAGACCGATCGACACGACCGATCGGGGAGACCGATCGGCGGGACCGATCAGTGAGACCGATCGGCGCGAACGATCGGTGAGACCGATCGGCATCACCCGGCCTTGTCGAGTTCATTCCAGTGGCATTCCTTCTTGGGCAATTTGAGTTTTAAACCCTTATTTTACCCCCTTTAAGATTGTTTTAAATCCCATTAGCACCCATAAATGTTATAATTAAATGTTCAATAAATTAACCTTGTGTGTGCATCAGTTTAAACCACCCGACCCCTTAATAACGTGTGGAGCCGCATGGTCAACCAACGACCACCACGCCATACGCGGTTCAGCATTTTTATCTCAATCGCCCCCAACTCTTATAAACTAAGGGTTAGCCACGGTTTCTCCTTTCCTCGATCGCATCTTTTCACAAACAGCTTCTGGTGCATCCGGCGCGCCGCATCGTTATCCGTAAAGTTCCGTGCCCGGTCTAAGCATTGATCGTCGATCAAACAGGTAGGGAATTTCTTCGTCTCTCGCTTTTGTGTATCATGCGGGGTGGGTGTCCTTTTGTTCCGTAGAATTCGATAAACCAGACCTAAATAATGATAATGAACAGATTCTATAAAGGAAGGGGGGGCTGTGATCGCTGATGTTGTCTTCTATTTTTTATGTTGTTTCTTTTATGATCATCTCTCTGAGATGTGTCGGCTTGCACCTTTTGAAAATTGAGGTCGTTGGTGGTCGTTTTGTGTGCATTAACGAACCCTGGTGATGTTTTAAGTGGCTTTTTTGTGGTTGTGAACTCCTACTGTAAAACGTAAATTGGTTAATCACATATACCCGATTGAATAAATTGAAAGCACCAAGATCAATCCCTTATATTCTAACCCTGGTCAAAATGGAATTGATATCATGGAATGTGTAAAATCTTTTAAATCTGAAAATACAGGCTTGGCCTTGCTTAGTGTTGGTGGTAGTGTTTTGGTTGTTTTCTCTTACGAGTCGATTGTTGGAGATGTGGGAGGGGATGGGATCCCCTATTATTTTATGCTTTCGGTGGTTATGAAACTGGGGATGGGATCCCCTATTGATGTGGCTTCGGTGTTTTTGAGTTTTAAGACCCGATGGTTACTTGTCTATATCACAAACTCGGGTGGGATCCTCTATTGGTGAAGAGAATGTTTAAATTGACGATTGACTAAACTCTTTTCCATGGTTATGGTTATGGTGTTAGTTGTCTAGTAGTGCATGAAATTATCTTAATAGTAACACTGAACATGAAATTAGAATGGAAAAAATGGGTTTGTTGGTGAGAGTCGTGACTCAGACTTGAGTGTTGTTGTGATCTGTAGGCTATCTGAAGAAAAACCTAGCTTTGGGTGAGTGCTTGTTACCTATATATATACTTGTAGCTTTGTGTTTCTTATTCGTGTCCCACCCAAGTTGAGCACTTAGTGAAGAACACCCCCATTTCATGGGGTATGGTGTTTTTTCCAACACTATTCTTAGTGGATGGTTATTAGCTCCTTTTCTGCTCCCTTTCCCGGATAGCCAAAGTATCTTCAGGCATGCTATGTTGGCCTGAGGTCTAGTATTAGCCCAAGAACCTTCGGGCGAGGTAGTGTGGTGGTTGACCAGGTGTGTGTGGCAGGTGGTTTCCCATGTGTCTTCGGGATGATCCCCAGGTGTTTTCGGGCATGGTAGTGTATTTTTCTATCCCAGGTGTCTTCGGGCGTGGTGGTGGTTGTTCTGGCCTAGGTGTTTTCATGCGTGGTTACATGTGATTGTTGTGGCCCAGGTGTTTGCGGGCGGGATTCGGCAGTGGGACTGCATGTGGTAGTGGTGGCCCAGGTGTGTGCGGGCGGGTGTGGCAGTGGGACTGCGGTGAGAATGGCGGGATTGGTTCGATGCGTAGGATGTCTCAATAACCAGTGGGGAAGTGGCGCGGGGTACCCAAACAACGATGTGCTCTTATTATGTATATTACTTGACTTTCGTTATTTGGGGAGTGTACCTTGGTGAGGCATGGGTGTATAGTTTACCTTTTTAGGTGTTTGGTTTACTCCTTTTCTCACGGGACTTTAGTAAGTTTCCCCACTTGTGCACGAGAGTCTTTGGTTTTCCCTACTGAGTGTACTTGTATGCTCACCCTACATATATAAAATTGCTTTTAGGTTTCCAGGAGGACTTCGGGGATCATGCGGGACCATACTAGCTCGGATCCATGGAGCAGTTGTAGTTGTCGTTTTTCTTTCTTTGGTACTTACCCTTGTAGACACCTTTTTCAGTTTGTGACTTTTACTTTTGAAACATGCTTGTGGGAATGGTTTACTATTGGATTTAATTTTCTTTTTACCTTGGTGTTGTTGGGTTTTCTTCTTCTTATCTCTCTATCCTATAAAATAAAAAGGGTAATTCCTTCCATTTGTGTGAAATTTCCATACCCTTGGTGGTAGTCGCCACTCCGGGACCTATTGAAGGCGGGTTTCAAGGGTCATTATCTCTCCTTCAAAATAATGAAGGAAAGGCCTGGTAATCTGCTGACCCTTCCCTCATTTTGGTAAAGGTAGGTCGTGGCAAACCATATATAATAAGAAAGGGAAATCATAAAGTGTATTCATTTCATGGTGTAGTTTATCAATTTCTATAAATGGGTATAATATATACCATTTGTTTTTGACATTTCAAAACAACAATATCGACCATGTATATTTTATAATAGTTACATAATTTCATATGTATAAATGAGAACCTATCTAATCCAATAACACCATTATTACAATTATATACTTCCATTTCACATTACTGATGGAATGACATCAGTTTAAAGGAATTGTTTTTATGTGCTTTCAATTACCAAAAAAATTATTTTTTATTATAATTTTTAACTGGATTGGATTATATTCTAATTTTTGAATAGAATATTCTTATTTAATAGAGATATAAAATTATATTATTTTTTACAACTAAATAAAATTAATTATATATTTGAATATAGAATTCACTTAATTTAAATATATAATAATTGAAATTTTATGAATCACATGCCACCCACATATGGAATCATCATATACTCAATGTAAAAAATATCCATAATACATTACATAGATATGTATATTTAAATTATTTTAAACAAAAACCACATTACATTTTTCACACATTTTTGTGTGGGGAAATGTAAAAATATCTATATAGTAGAAAAGATAAAAGGGATAGATAGTTTCTGAAATCAGTTCATAATGATATATGTGGACCTTTTAATATGGAAGACCAATGTAGGGAATTTAACTTTATAACAATTACTCATGATTTTAAAATACATTGATATTTATAATTATGGAAATATATTTATTATTCCTTTCAAATATTTAAATAATAACTATGTGAATTTGATAACCAAATTAAAATGAAAAATATTACCTCTCTTCTGACTATAGAAGTGAATATCAAACACTAGAATACATTTATTATGAGTGGATGATATTGATATTTTCCCCCACTAACTCCTCCACAAAAACAACATTTTATAGTTTATGAAAAAGGATGAACCACAAAAAACTAAACATGGTGATATTGAGGAATTATAATAAAAATTAGCCATTATCATATCAAATATATAATTAAAAACAATGGAAAAAAGTAACCCACTGAATTGATTCTTTATCAAACGTCATATGGGAATTAGATGATGTTATTTATATGACCACATATATAAAATGATCATGACTAATAGAGGTCCTTAAATCCATGAGAGGGATTATATAAATAAAATATATTATGAGGTATATATAAACAAATGCATTTATGGCTCAAGATACACATGATTTAGATCTTGAACAAATTAAATTAATCCCCATGAAATCAGACCTTATAGAGAAAAATGAACTGCAAATGAGTAAAAGATAGATTATAGAAACTTATATATATTGTTTTACTGTCACCAATGATTTCAGTTATTTAATAATTGATAAAAATGAACTTTTACCATATTCTAAATAAATAAGTTGCATAAAATAAAACATGTTAAAAGATATCATGATTTCATAAATTTATTCCATGGACCAAAATATTGTTTTTCATTTTTATAGATCATATAATATATTTAAATAATTATTGATAAATATGATTAGTAACGAATTAGGTAGATGTGGATTTCAATTGGGTAAATATAATGCCATAATGATTTAATAGAGATTAAATATCTTCCTGTAATGAACTATGATAAATAATTTATAAAAGTTTCTATTTTTACATACATTAAAATAAAACTTTATGTTATATATTATAATGATTTTGATATTTTTAATATGGATTTAAAAATTGATTTAATTAACATAAACATTTATAAAAAAATTATATAGAACAAAATATGAAGGGATTGGGAGTAAAAATAAATATAAAAGGTATATATGATATAGAAATGTTTTCTTGGATTATATTAATAATGCATTTAATGGAATATTAATTCTGACTAATCTATAAAATTCTTTGTTTCTTAAAAAGTTAATGAGAGCCTTATGTATACATGTATATTTTGAGGACTAGAATAGTTTTCGGATAAATTGTTATGACTCAGCTAAACTCATTCTTCATTATAAATTAATTATGTTATGTAGTGTATATTTATTGGATCAAGATTAATTTGCAAAGATAAATTTTTTACTTGTTCCTTTTTATGTTTTATAAAATGAAAATATAATAAATATAAACTAAATTTAATAATCAATGTGGTGGAATAATAAATATAAAATGGAATTCCTATTACTAAGAAACATTACCCTCACAATGAATAAGAGAGGAAAACTATAATGCACTGTGCCTTATTGGACCATTACATTGTTGGATTTTGAGGTTGGATATGTCTATGAGATGTTAGGGGGAGGATCTATGGATTTTGGTGAATCATAATAACTTTAATAAGATTATTATATTAAAATATAATGATTTATGTCGTATTCTGATGTTTTATGGCCTCTGTGTCATTATTTATATAGATTGAGTTCTATGGGGGAGATCCACATGAAACATGATTACTCTATGAAATTAAATGTAATTGTGTCAAATATTTCAATCCAAATATTCCATGTGTTTCAATATAAAAAAGTTTTTATCTCCTAAAAGTGAGTTTTATGGATTATTATAAACGGAAACAAGGGTTTTGTGCCATAAATGATGGATTTTCCCTCTAAAAGTGGTTTGTCTTAGGGTTTTTATATGTTTTTATTATCTAAAGTCTATATAATCTTGTCTCTATTCCAATAATTTTATACATAACCCTTGTATATACTTATATGATCTTATAGTATCTTCCTCATTCATTAATCCTTGGTTTTATTTAATTATGAGTTGTTAATCAATTGTAAGACCTTTTCCCTTTCTTAGTTTTCCAAATTTTTATACTTCAGTGATCTATTGCATAATTATGGGTTTAGTTTGTGGTTGATTAGGTTAATTTATTGATGATCCCATGATGTGGTTTTTGATGATCATTAGATTAAATGTCATGATGTGAGTTGTGAGTTGTTACTACATTCCCATATGGTTCACAGTGAGGTATGAATTCGTTCCTAAGGTAGGGGATCCTTATTATCAACCATATCCTTAAAATATATGGGATATCAAGATTATTAATTCCTTTTGGTGGATTTTAATGGTTCAAATAATAAATTTAAATAATTTATTTAATAAAAATTAATTGGTATGAGGAGGATATATAAACTGATTTACTTATTTGATGTATTTTGATGATGATTTTATGCATTCATTTTCCAATAGTGAAAATAATGGATATTGTGACCCTTGTTAACGGTGTAGTTGATATGTGATAAGACCATTATGGTAATTTAATGTGACTATACATTGAATAATATCCTAACTAACTTATTTTTCATTACAAATTGGTTACCCATGGAATCTAGTTTCTGTGATAGTACCCATGATAAATAAAAAACTATTGTGGTGAAATCCAATGAATTATTGTGGAATTGTGGGATGTTTTTTTCATGTATGGTATTAACTATTTTATTCATTATGTGGATTGTGATATTTTATAGTAATAGAGTAGACTACTTGATTTATGTGACGTGTAGGTCTATGATGAGGTTGTCAGTTGGAAAGAATGCAATTTTAGTAGTTATGCCATATGGTTTGTAGTTTTTATGTGAGTTTGGGTTCATAAGGGTTATTTTTTATAGTGGCGATGAAGTGTGGTGGTGATGTGTGATTATTTCATGTGGTGTTTTTTATGATATTTTTTTTGTTATATGATGTCTGGTTGTTTTGGTGAGATGGCCTAGTTGATATGGAATAGTGATAATAGTGGACCTAAGGTGTTCTGTTGATGATTGATGTGAGATTTTCTAGTTGTGTCTTGGAGTGATTCTCATAGTTCCTCGGTAATTGATAGAAAAATTATTATATTTAATAAAATCAATATATTATTGGTTTGAAAATGTAGCATAATGGGATGAAATTTATGTGTGGTAAATAGATTAATGAATGGTAGAATAAATGAAAGCATAATAAATTTTTACATAAAATTTAAACTAAATAAATTTTGTTGAATTTTTAATTTAGAGTTGACATGTGTGGTTATATGTGGAGTTTGTGTTACGTGATTCACATAATTGAGTAAGTAATGGTGATAATTGATGATTAATATGGTGGTGTTTATTTTCAATGTTCTAGTGTGGATTCTATAAATTGATATATTAGGTATTATGTGAAATATTTATATTATGTATGTCAATGTTAATTATCTATTCCCCAACAAGAGTTTGATGACCTTTCCAATGATCAAATTTTCGTGTTTTTATTTTATTTCCAGAATATCCTAGGTTATGTTATATTGATGCATGTATACCCCCTCATCCATAATTCTTAATTAATAATGATGGTCTATGTGTCTTCAAGTGAGGCTTATAGTTATGGCCCAAGTGTCTATTGGATTCTTGTTATGAGATGATATGTGATGTGTTGGTCGAGGCTTATGTGATAGATGTATCATGTGTGGGTTGATGTGTGTATTTGAGAGATGTGATGTGATGATACCTAATACTAGAATCATATTCAATACCATGCATAGGTTTTTTGGGGAGGGATTCACAAAAAACCTTATTTGGGAGGGATGGTATGAGATGTGATATTTACGGAAGGGATGGGATCACATGAAATTTGATGTGGAGAATGAGTGATGAAAATAAATTGGGAAGCATCAGTGAGTATCCTTTATTTGTTATGATCTAAATTATTTAATTTCATATTAGAATGCATGATTTTGTGATCATTACATGGTAAGGATTTGATTGGTTATCTAACCTATATATGTGATTTTTTATTCTCCTTGTTTAAAAGATCAATATTAGTGTCTTTTTACATGTTCACTTGAGTCCTTTGGAATTTTAAATCAAATTATTCATCCATTCTCAACTAATTCATATAAACTGTTTTTTAGGTTTCTAGGATGACATTGGGGAACTCCTATACATTTCTATCATGGGATGAAGTTTTTTTAGTGGATACTATAGGACATTTCCTTTTGTAATTTTACATTAAAGACTTATATTTGTATTAATTGGTATGGTTCATGAATTTTGGGATAGTTATGGATTATTTTTATAAATGATATATAGTAGTTTGTTGGTTTTTTATCCAATATCCAAATCATTTTTTAGAGGGATAATATTTAGATATCAGAGAGTTTTTTACCCTCTTATAATATCACCAACCTAGTTAATACTATCATTGGGAATTAAGGATCATTATATGTCTTCCTTCGTTGTAATATATTTGGATGTTGGGGGTTGTGATAGGGAAGAATAAATTTTATTAGTTCTATGTTAAGATGGAGTTTTGATTTTGGAATTATAATAATATCATGTGTTGGTATTTCATTAGTGCAAGTTGATCTCGGTGGATATCATGTGCTAGAGAGACTGGTTATGACAGATGTATTTAGTTACCCCATGATATTGTGAAAGACTTAGAGATTATTGAATTACCAAGTGATGTGGATATGTTTTTAAGGATGTTAACTAGGGAGGAACTTTTATCATGGTCGATTGTGTTCATTTTTTTATTAGGGTATTGTGGTAAATTAAATGAATAAATTAAATAATAATTATTTAAATTACATGATACCAGGACTAGTATATTATCGATGTTTTTTAGTAATGGTAATTTTTATTCATCCATGACTACCTAATGATGGTGTAGTTTATAAGGTTGATCATAAATGTTTCAATAATATTAACATCATAGAGGTAGATGCGATTTGATAGTGATCTTTATTCACATTTCACCTGAAGAGATTGAGGATGTGGGATCTGTGAAACTACAGTATTGAGAATTGTCAGTGGATTGAAAATATCAATATCAATTCTTTAAGATCTCACTATAATTAGAGTTCTAGTTTCATTATGTAGTAAGATATGTATGGGGAGAAGTCTGTTAGTTCTGGGAACTATACATTTTTACCATAAGTAGGAAAATTTGTTTTATCCATTGTTTTTTATATTGATTTGATCATAATTACTCTTTTTGCTAAGGATGGAAGCTAAGAGGTAGGTTCCTATAACACATCAGTTGGGGATCATAATTATATGGGAGAATGTTATTTTGTTAGGGGACCAATTTCACTTTTATCTAATTATTTTTCTAAATAATGATTATAGAGCATTGAATATGGAGGTCACATAATTCCCAATGATTAGTTGTTCGATAACATTATATATGTTTCCATACATATCATGGGGAGAAAAAATGATTGGGGTTATTGAAAATATTTTTTATTTTTATTTTATCATTTTGATAGTATTTATGAGGGTTTCCCAAGAAGCATGGAATTAGGCTATTGGATTTGGGTGTTCAACCAATCATAGGTCCTTCTAGTGAGGAATGGACTATAAAAGATAACATTTTTTCCATATGGGGATTTATTATTCTACGAACTGATTATGGGATTCTTATTTTCGTACTATATATAGAAAGGGAATGTGACCCACGAGGCCCAGTGCCTGACTAATCAGTGTGGCAACAATCAAGTGGTTGTTTAATCCCCTTCTCTATAATTTTAATTGATTTGTCTACAATAGTTTTAGTAGATATTACTATCAGTTTTTGTTCCAGAGAATATTGATTATGGAATTTTTTGTTTGTATAATCATGATGGTATTTATAAAAAGATAAAAAGAGAAAAGTAAATCTATAGAGATTATAAACAATGATATTTATGTGACAGGTGAGGACATATTCATGTATTAGAGGAAACAATTCAAATAGAAACTGGATTTTTTTGAGGAATTATTAGTTTTTCATCTTCCATTTTGTATATATGATTCAACCAGTTGCCTCAAAATCCATTGTCTCAATTATATTAGTTATGTTTTGTGGGAATATATGTTGATATGATATTCATTCCCTTGGATTTATAAACACCAATTACAGGTCAAGATTCACTTTTTTTTCATTGATGATGACTATTGATCGAGCAACACAAGTTAGTGGAAGGTTTATACTTATTACATATATAATAATACTATTTTATCCTATAAATGGATTAGATATATTATATGTGTGAATTAATTTAATGTTATATGATGATTTTTTTGTCTTTCTATGTGGAGTTCCGGTTTGTGGTGTTCATCAGTTAGATATGTTCACATATGGGTGTTAACAATGTGGAGCCTATTTTAAATTGGATGTAAGAGGTTTCAGTTGAATCCCTAATTTACGATGTTCCCATGGATTTTTTGGTGTTCAACGATGTTTTCCCAGAATATTTTATGGAACTAAACATGGACATTGCATTAATTTTGGATAGTGTTACTACATGATGAATCTGTAATTTCCATCGATCCTTATAAAATGATTCCCATTATGTATTCATATGACCATGAATGCCAATATTCTATAATTAATTTTTTTCCACTTATACTTAATATGATATTATAATGTTTTTTTTAGACTTCTAAATGTTCAATAGGGTGATAATTTTGAACTAATATACTCTTTTAAGGATCTACAAACAATTAAACCAATTAAGAAGATATATTTTGTTCTTGAAGAATGATCTATGGCCTAGATACAACTAATTATGGGTGAAAGATGATATCATCATAAAGATTGACATCGAACATAGTCATGGAAAAACTGATTTCTTTAGTAATATTATTCAGTGTTATTAGTTCTATAACAATTTTCATGGGAATTATAAAATCCATTTTCAATGAATATATGTAATAATATGCAATTTTATTCTTCAATGATATATTAATCTACACGATTTTAGTGGATTATAATGTATAGTATATCAGAACAATTTTCCAGGTCTTACAACAACACAGTATATATGAAATGTCTCCCAAGTGGATGTTATTTACATAATAGTGTTGCTTACATGTATATTTTTGTCCTAATAGTGCGTTTTAGTAAGCCAAAAAATTATTAGGGATGTTTCCTCGTTGGTATCACTCAAGAATGTGGAAGGGGTTCAATATTTCATTAATTTTTCATAATATGATTAGATTATTATAACTAATTTCCCTTTAGTAGTATCCTATCAAATCTCATTGACTTAGAATGACAATGATTTTTTGTGGACAGATCAGTTCCATGTAGCATTCTGTATTCTGATTAAGATGGTGGTTAGTTCTCAAGTGCTTCATTTTACAAAGTAGGATATATTTTTTAGGTCTTCATTGAAACATCCTATATTGTATATCGATGGATGACTATTAAACACATAAATATGATAGCTAATGGACCTAATTAATTTTTCCCCCACAAGGGTCACTATGAAACCCGTTATCAAGAGTTTTTGAAGTTGTATTTGTTGAAATGTTATTTAATCATTATCAAATAAGATTGTGACTTGTGGTTTCCACATTTGAAAAGATACTAAATTATGTTTTCATTCATTAGTATATAAATGTATAATATCATAATTCATTATAATTTCTTCAGAATTAAGATTTTGAGGTCCTATACACCTTAATAAATCGAAATGTAATTATTGATGCGTTTAATTGGATGTACCTATGGTATGTTTCGTTGGAATTTATAGATGTTTTGGAATGAAATGAATCGGATTTTATTACTGTATCATGAAATCGAATAGAGTTGTAGTAATGTTTATCATTCTTGGATGAATGTGGTTTCATCCATGATGCTAAATGAGGAGGATTCATTGTGCATGGAGTCAATTGTGTGGTTTATGTGTGATCATTTTCACCTTGGCGATCCTACGAAGGGATGGTTGAAGGATTCTCAGAGCTATGTGTTGTTCCAAAATAGTTTTTTTATTCCACAAGAAATATATGAGATATTAATATTTGAGTTTTATATCTCACATTTTGTAGTGCATCCTAGTGTGAAAATGGTATAACATGAATTAGGAGATACCATTGGTGTCCTAGGAATAGAAGGTTAGTTGATAGCTTGGGAGGAGGTTTCTAGTATTTTAATAGGGGAATAAAAAAAATTCCCAAATGTATGGTTTGAAATTCTTGGATATTAAAAAGTTTAAATTTGAAGACAGGAGGATGTATTTAATCATGTGATTACCAACGTTTCAGGAATTTGTTGATTTAGTTTTAGTGATAGTGGACCTAAGGAAGTTGTTGACTTAGTTTTTGTTGATTTGTGAGTAAAGAGTCATGTGTTAAATATAAAGGTTGTATGTAGGGGATTTTATTATGATTCATTGAATACCATGTACCATAATTTATGATAACGATTTTTATTTTACCTTAAGAGTCTTGAGTAGCTTTTAATATACATATGGATTCTAGTTTAATACGTTCACTACATTATACCGTTGGATAAATAGTATTGTGGAGAGTAGCATATATACACTATAGGATATGTTTTGGTATTTCATATTAGACTTTTCATGATCATAGGTAATAAAAATTCCTTTTATATAATTTTGGTAAAAATTCAACTACCACACGTCCATTTTCAGGGATCTAACATATGTAATTTATGACTAGTCAATCATTATCGCTTTTGTAGGATAAAGGACTGAGAGTCAATAATACATGGTATATATGTTGTTCTTAGTATACTAATTAAGATCTAGTTGGATGAAGAATATAATAGGATGGTTTAATATAATTATATGGCTTATTATCATCACAAACAGTTGTCCCTAGAGGTCATGTATGGAGACCATGCGTTCTTTTGGATTTCACCTTAGTGGGGAAAATGAAGGTTTGTCAGGGAGAGTAAGCTATATACTAAGTTTTTTGGACCATTTTGGTGTTTGTGAATTATTTAATGTAGATTATTTTTTTTATTTCCATCATGGATAGAGAGGATCCAAAATGTATTCTACATTCTATAACTTTTCTTATATCATTAAGATGAGTCCCACATTATTGACTGATGGTATTTTAATCTCACGGATGCCAGAATGTTCATTGAGTTGTTATTATAGATATAATATTGATATAAGTTGGTTGGATGTTGATGAACAACCCCTATGGATTGTGTTTTTTGGGCATAGTTTCATGAATGAGAGTACGAGGAAGTGATAGATTCATATGGTATCATAGAAAGTAATATTGTTTATTGTTTTTCAATGATTTTTCTATCTTTATTTGGAATGTAGATAATGAATTTCTATAAGATGTGTTCTTTTCTATGACTATTTATTTTTGATAAAGCATACATCAAATTAAATATGGAAGATTTTATTCCTAACCATGATAAATTATAAAATGATATGATAAAAACTAAAGGGACAACTCAATACCACTAGAAGTAGATTGTATATTTTCATTGAAAATAGATTTCACATATTTTTGTTGATTGGGATGAGCTATGTGATGGGTTAGATAGTCGATGGATTGGTTTGTGTGGTGGATGATATAATTAAATATATTGTTCCATATTAAGGGCATGTTTTTCCTAGTATAGGATAGTGTAATGTGGTTCCTTGAGTTAGGTAGTGATATTAATTTTATGTGTGTTTGAAAAAGTATTGGTTAATTCTATTTATATAGTGGTAGTGTTTATGATTACTGAGATCCCTTAATGGTATCTTACGGTTTGGATTTCATGACCACTATATTTTTATTGAATGTATGTCTGATTCTAAAGGGTTTGAAAAGTTTGAGAGGTGAAGAATGTGTTGTACCAAGAATTAAAATTCCCCTACATTTTTTGTTGTTGGAGTTTTTTGGTAGAATTCTTGATGTGGTATTTTGGAGGTAGGAGCTGAAATAAAATTTAAGTAACATCTTGTCACTTGATAAAAGTTATTGATGATGAAATATTTTTTAAGTCATCTGTGTCCAATAATATATGACAATAATTTGGTATGGGAGACCATGAAAAATAGGGCAATGGTGTAAAAACAAATTTTATTTTATCAAAATTTTTCAGCTTGAGGATTCCGGAAATTCAGAGGAATATAATTTTTCATCATTGAATTGATTTCAAAATATCATTATATAAACACCCATGTGATTTAAATCATACTTATAGGGGTTTATGATGTTAAATTTTCAAATTCTAGTATTTTTTATATGTTTTATTTAGGAAACCATTATCTCATTTGTAGTAATTCATATTGTTTTATGCCAATCACTATACCACCATCAGAGGTTCATCCACCCCTTCCTCCTACATCATTCATTTAATTCCAGTTGTTGTTCATTTTAAGTCTGTGTGTGGAACATTATTCCTTTTATAGTTCTTTTCTCTCATTACTTCCTTCAAAATATATTTCAGTATTGTGGAATCAATTTGGGGAGAAGTTATGATATTTTTTTAACATCCACTAATACTGTGTTGGATTATCAATGGATTCCATCTGTTATTGTGAGTTTTGAAATCTTTTGTCATCACCCCTAAGTTTTAGTGACACCAAAAATATTTCATATTCTATGAGATCAATGTTCACCAAATTTTTATTCTATTTAGTGGGATTACTATATTTTTGTTCCCTTTTGGTTCATTTGAAGTGTTATAATAAAGAAGCTAACTATTTTCAATAATTTAAATTGAATGGTACGGGTTAATATATCCCTTGAATTATTCATTTAATATAATTTTTTGATGATATTATGCCTAATTGTTTCAAATACTAAAAATAATAGCATTTGGTGGACTTTTATAGATGCATTAGATATGTGTTGAGAGGCTTATTGTTTTTTTATTGTGATAACACCCTGGCTAAATCGATAATGAATGTATATTTTTCTTATAAAATATTCTCCAATGAAATCATGATTTTGTAAAATTTTTGATTTCAAAAAAATATGTAATGCGATGGATGAAATTGGGAAAATGATAGATTTGGAATGTGTTTTTGTTATGAAAGATAGAGTTATTGGGTTTCGCTACATGTTTTTGGTAGTTGAGTTATGATTGAGGTTACCATCAATGATATGTGATTTGTGGGGGTATTATGAGATGGTTGGATTCTATGGATGTAGTGTGAGAAGCAATGTGATGTTGTTTATATTGGGTGAGATGGGAGGATGTGGTCGGTGATGTTTGTAGTGCCTACTACTGATGATTTTTGGTAGTGATGTGTGGTTGATTCATCTAGAAGATGGGTTTTGATTTCTAGATGTTATATAGAATGTGTAATTGTTTTAGTGATAATTAATGGTATATTTTCATAGAAATGATTTGGTATATGAGATGTTGGGATGATTGTTATTGAAATATGGTCCTCCTGTAGTGTGTCATGGTTGTGTTAGTATCCGTATTACCATGTAAATAATTTTCAATTTTGAATGAAATTGAGAAATTAATGGATTTTAAATATAATATTATGGGATAAAGTCCATATGTGGTAAATGGTTGATGAAATTATTTAATAATTGAATGTCCTGTGAGGTGTGAGTTGAAATGGATAATGAATAATTGTGGAAAATCTTGTATTAGAAATGAGATATGTGTTTTAGTGTTTGTATGTTTTGCAGTGTGTTACATATAGTGGGGGTGGTGGTTGGGAATTTTTATGTTTGGTATGGTGGTGGAGATGAGGTGTTTCCGAGTGATGTTTTTGAAAACCCATAGGTTGGTTATTGTGAGATGACATTGTGAATGATGTATTATTTTGTTCTATGTGATTCCAAGAAAATGTGATGTGTTTTAGCTTTTATGAGATGAGATGTGTTGTGTTGAACTAGGTGTCTCTTGGTGAGGCAAGATTTGTGGGTTCTTGTGTCTAAATGAAAAAAGTGATGTGACCATACATAATTCTAGAACTGGATTCTAGATATTTCTAGGGTTGGGTTAGGGGAACTCATTTCGGACAAATATCAGAGATGGATGGAGAATATGTCATATGTATGGAAGTAATGTGAATATTGGATATTAAATATTTTTGTGATGGGTAAGGAAATATGTGTTGAAGAGGATTTTATGAACATTGTTTTATTATGATATTTAGGCTATATTATTATATTTAAATGCGTTATTTAGAGAGTGAGCAATTTTGGGCTGGAATAGGTTAGTTCACCTATATAGTTTCATTATTAATATTAATATTATTAAATGGTGCATTATAGTAACCATTCCCCAATTTCTCTTCATACCATAGGAATTAGACTATTGGGTATACTTGTTTTCTCACCCGATATATATAAAATATATTTTTTGGTTTCCTAGCGGTCAACGAGATGTGATCTGGACATTTCTATCTTGAGGTAGATATACTATTTGATTGTTGTTGTATGCCAAAAATTTTTTCTACATTATGTTGGATACATTTAATTGTATATTTTGAGGTGGATCTTGAATTTTGGTATGGTTTGGTTTATTTATAAATATGTTCTAATTCTATTTTTTCTTTTTGTTTAATATCCTAATAATATTTTATTTGTAAAGGGTAATTCCTCTTATATGTGAGTCTATTTACCCTTAGTGTCTATCACCAACATGGGGCCTACTATAGGTAGGACTCATGGTCATTATCTCTCTTCATTCATTGAAGTATCATTAGGGGATGGGTTCATTAAACAATGCTTTTAATTCATTTCATACATGTATATTATTGTGATAATAATGGATTTCATTTTATGTATTAAAGAAGTATTTCACATACACCTTAGGCACTATATGAATATAAAAATCTATTTTTGGACTCTCCCATTGGATGAATGTCATGTATATAATTAAATATCTAACTAGTATGAATGATATGTTCCTAATTTATGAAGGAGATATGGAACTATTCATGAAGATATATATAAATTAAATTACTAAATAGATTTAGAATATTTGAAATCTTAATATGGAAACATCATCACATATAATAACGGTATTGTGATCTTGATGAGATCATTTAAAGATAATGTCCTTTATTATACAACTAGATATAATTATATTTTGTTATCTGATATAGTCAAAGAAGTTTTTTGGAATTAAAACTTTATCGAACAACTTAATGTGGTTTCTAGTAGCTAATACCAAAATTTATGATATTATCATAATTCTATAGTGGATTATCTTACAAATAATCAATGATAAAATTTTTATATCAATCACAGACATTGATGGTTACATCATTTGAGGACTCTTAAAGATATTATGTCTGAGTAAGTAAATTCCTTATTAAATAAAATATAGAAGATTTTTTAAATAATGAAATATCTTAGTAGAACAATGAATATAATATTAATGTTTGGGTAAAAAAATTGTAAGAATTTTCATCTTGTCTATGTGGGTGTCTATTGGATTTGGTTACCTTGAACTGACATTTTTTTGAATTTTAATTGTAATAACCATGAATTTCCTTGGAAAATTCTTTCTTAAATACATTGGAATTTTATGAGTCTACGGATTCTGACAGCGCTTGATTCTGAGGCCCGGTGTGCCCAGAGTCATATTCTGATGTTTTGTTTGGGTACCTTTAGTAAACGTACTATCGGGATTTTATAACATTTGAACCGGAGCTCGGAACTGAAATCTGAGGGCACCGTTGAACTCACAGCGGCATTGATTTCTTAGTGAGACCTTCACTGTAGTTGGGTTTTTATAAGTGTGGAAGATAGTATTTGGCATTTTTAAATATAAATAAATAAAAATAAGACATAAATTATTTTTATTTGATGGTGGTTAAAACCTCCAAGGGGAGGATGGAGGTGGGGGCCACCACATCCTAACCTCTGATGGGAGGTTATGGTGGTAGTGCCCACCCAAGAATAACCTCCCTCAGGAGGATGTAATTAATTGGGGCCCACCTGTGCTCCTTAACTCCTCTAACCCACATAAACTCCATGGAACCCCCAATTAAATTGGTGAAACTCCTCACTGTCCCCCCATAAATTATTTGAGGCTCACGACCCTCATAAATTTCTAGGGTTTTCTCATTCAATTAATCACCTTTTGAATACTTCTTTCCAACCATTAAAAAAAATATTATGCTATTATTTTAGGTTGGCATAATATTTTGGTGGACCATGGGGGGAGGAGGAAGAACTTGGATGATCTTAAAGGAACTAGGTCCCTCAATGAAGAATCCCCACGACATCTCCAATGAACTTCATCTGCATCAAAGAAGACGACGCTTTCTGTGAAGAACGTTTCCAATGACGACGTCCACCCTACCATGGATCCTTCAACGATCACGGAACAAAAAACGAGTTTGTGTTTTGTTTTGATTGAATTAAATCCTCACTCCTGATCATTTATTATGGTTCCATGTTGGCCAATTATTATCACCTAACGCGGAGGGCGCAAACTGAACTAACATGGCCAGACGTCCCTCTATTGGTTCATGATTGGTTGATGAAGGTTGTGGCAGAATAGCGCCACTGGAAGAGAGGACCACAGAGGAGCATGGGAGGCCGGCGACAGGCCGACTGTGAGAGGAACCGGAGGCAAAAGGGTCACCGGGTTGCCGAAGGGGTGAGGCACCATCACACCATGAAAAGAACTTGGCCACAACCAGGCGGGCCATGGTGATGGAGGAGGGGCGCGATGCCATCACACTGTGCCAGATCAAGGGGGTCGCAGCCATGCAAGCCGTGACCGACGAAGATGGCACGACACCTTCGTGCCACGCCAGAGAAGACCCACGACCATGCTGGACAGAGCAGACGGAGGAGGGCAGTCTGGTGAGCTGGACACCAGTGGGTGCTCCACAAGAGAGACCCCTAGGGTCTCATAGATACTGGGTCTTCACCACATGCCAACCATTACAGGGAGAAGGGGGGGCGCTGACCACACCCCTCGTGGCCACAGATGGCTTCTTTTTGAGGTCTACCTCCCGACCACACCGGCTAGGCTTCCTAGGGGTGGACCGCCATCAGGTCATGCCGCCCCCTTGGGTCGGGCCCCCCACTTGAGCCCGGACCCCCCCCCCCCCTCGATCTAGGTCAGACATGCGAACCGGGTCATGTCGGGTCGGTCAGACTGGGTCGGACCGGCCATAGACCCGCTATGGCCTTATTGCACCTTTTCACAAATATCATGGGATACAGGTGTCCGATCGACAAACCATCTACGGTGACAAATAACTTAGAGCGATACGGTTCTGTTCGCATACCCCACTTGTGGTTTGGACATAGTTGGGTTATGGTTGGGTTGGTTTGAACATAAAAACTAACTGAACCCCTGAAACAAAAATGCCAATAACTAAAAGACTAGGCGTTTGAATGATGCACCATCTATTGTGTTAAGATACCATTGACAAGACGGACCTCTAAGATAATTCTACACGAGACTTTGCAATTGATGGAGTTCTTCCCAGTAGCTTGGGGAACGGATCCTTCCAGTGACGAGCAGACAGAGTGTGGAGACCTATTCGCAGACAGACCTGACAACTATCGGACCGATTCGACTAGCACAGTGGGGAGTGCCCGGTATTTGGTAGAAGGAACAAGGAGGGGAGCGCCTGGTAGTTGGTGAATGACTTGTGATACTCGAAAGGTGAAGTAACTCTGCAGTCTATTAGGGGGAATGCCTGGTTGGTGGTGGCGGTCTCACAGCAGAGGAGCACCTGGTAGTTGGCAGCAAACACCCGGTACTCGACAAGAAGAGTACCTCTGTAGTACAAGGTTACTGAGAAGCGCCTTGATGTCACGATAGGCCCACTGTTCTCGACAGAGGAGGAGTTTTCCAAAATCTTTGGTTTCGATAATGAAAATCCTGGTTTGAGCTGAGTCAATGACTTCTATATTTTCTCATGATCGAAATGAGTTACTAGATAACTTAGGTATATGTATAGGCATATTCCTAAGTAAGTGTTATCTGTTTTTTCATACTTTTAGTTTTATCTTTGTTGGATTTTTTGAGACCATGAGGGTCTCAGGGTCCCTACTGGGTATCATTATACTCACCCCTACACGGTCTATGCCCGCACCTCGTTATGTTGGATGCAGATGACCAACATTGCTGATCGAGGCAGAGTGTACGAGGACTGGACAAAACCCAGAGGTGGACCTCATGACAAGTCAGTACCTAGAGGAGAGGGACAGACGTGGAGCACTAAGGAGGCTATCTGTACATCCCATTATGTAGGATCCGTGGTGGAAAACCCAGGACCAGCTAGAACCCTTCCAGTTGTTAGTCTTTTTAGTTGAACCTGTTTGTCCTTTCCTTGTACTTTACTATTGGGCTTGTATTTCTGGACCCTTTTTCATTTCAACACAGATTTTTATATATTTTTACTTAGTGTTTTACTTCTATTTTCATAATATGTTGTGTATTTTTACAATTCATAAAGACAATGCCTTCCCATCTTATGGTTTTATACCTTTGCTGCTAGTTGCTAGCCCCTGGCCTATCGAAGGCGGTTTGGGGTAGTCATGGAATGGGCCCCGAAGACGGGTCGTGACATATTGGTATCAGAGGAGTAAGTTCTACTACAAAACATAGGACTCATATATTTATTTCTTGGGAAGTAATTGTGTTAAGGGTATCGAGTGTGGTTTTCAGTTCAAGGAGTCGATTGTTGGTGTGGCGGCCAACATATCTGTACACCAGGACCTTGATTTCTGATTTGCGACTCAGTGCATGAAAAAACTGATTACATGTGTGTATCAAAAGATTCTCTTTATGTCATCACAACTAGGTCATCTCACCAGGTATAATGTTTTGACCATGTCACATCTTTTACTTTCCGGATTCCACCCCATGGATGAACAGTTAGAGCCTCGAGAGTCATATTCTCTGACATCCCACTGAGTGATAAAGCCTTAGTGTAGGGCCCCTTTATAGCAGAGGCACCAGTGGTACCACCACCTATTGGTCCACTGATTCCACCAACCTTAGAAGTAGATGATGTACACTGTTATAGTGCTCTGCACGAGTTCCAACACCAGATGCCACCCAGGTTTTGGGGAGAGATGGACCCACATGTGGCTGAGGATTGGCTGGAGGATATGGTGAGTGTTTTCAGGATAGTAGGGACACCAGAAAACTACATGGTGATCCTTTATTCCATTCTCCTTCTGCAAGAAATAGGTAAATGGTGGATCCTGATGATTTAGGTCCATGATGTGGTGAATTTACTCTGGACAGACTTCAAGAGTTTATTCCAGGTGGACTTTGTTCCAGCCACCCTTTGAATGGTACAAATATAGTGGATACATCATCTATAGTGGGGTAGCATCACATATTCACAGTACTCATCGAGGTTCACCGACCGCTCATGCTACTCCAGATATATGGTACGAGATCCATTATTCATGGCCCAGACCCTTGAACAGTGGCCCAGGCGAGTGATCAGAGCCCTGATGATCTCCCTCAGCTTTCCGATGCAGGCGGGAGTGTTGGAGAAATCCCTCCTAGTGTAGAGTTTTTTTGCTTAGTAGTCTCCAACAGTGATACCCACTACTAGTCGACACTGTAGCAAAGTATTCAGCATTTGGTAGTAGATAGATGATGTACAGTTCCAAGAGGAATATTCCTACAAGTGGGCGACCGCACGACTCAAGATTGGTTGTCTGGGGATCCCACAGTGGAGATAGAGCCAGTAATTCCAGGAGCATGCAGTGTTACTCATGTTGAGGGCATGGTCACATGGCACGTGATAGTCTGACCCACCATACTGATGATCAATATTAAGTGAAGGGACCTCCCAGATAGAGGCATAGATTCGATCAAGGCGGTTCGCGGGGCGCAGGAAGATGTGGCAGAGGATCTGGTCGAGCAGCTGGAAGTGGATGACGTTATGAGGTGATACCACCACCACCAGGAGGACCACCCCGACCACAGAGAGCTGTAGGAAAGAGGAGAGCTCAGCTTCTGTCATATAAAGCATATGACCATGGAGATCCGAAGATGATTCGAGGCACGGTCTGTGTCTACTCTACCTTATCTGTAGTTCATATGGACACATGTTTAAGTCACTCTTTCATAGACAATACCCTCGTTCAGAGCTCATAAATTTAGATCGAGTCGTTGGGTCGATCGTTACAGCTAGAGACTTATACGAGAGTGGACATGACGATTACACATTGTTTCCAGTAGTGTGAGCATACAAGAGGAGTTGAGAGCTTTGGCTAGGATCTCCTCATAGCTGTGTCGAAGCCTTACAAAGTCATCTTGGGTATGGACTGGTTGTCTACATTTCATGCTCAGATCAAACTTATTCCGAGAAAGGTGCGGTGTGTTAGCCTGAATGGGACCAGGTTCACCTTCACTTGTGAGAAGGGATCCTTTTCAGTGCAGGACGAACTTACTTGGAGGAGGGTGTAGTCGATCACTCACTAGTTGGCTTTCTATACCCTCGGAGAAATTGATGTGGTGATTCCAACATATCCTGTAGTGGTGGACCAATACATGGATGTTTTCACTGACGATGTCCCAGGACAACCTCCTCGAAGAGAGGTGGACTTTTACATAGACTTATACCTAGGGATAACACTGATATCTAATCCAACATATCATATGGATCCTACTATGCTACGGGAGATGAGGGTACATCTATAGGACTTTCAGTGGAAGGGATTTATCTGACCCAGTGTTTCTCCATGGGAAGCCCTAATTCTATTCTCCAAGAAGGAGAATGGGAGCTTGAGGCTCTACTTCCACTACCTTCACCTTATCCCGGTGAACTTAAAGATCAATTACCCTATTCTGAGGATAGGAGATCGCTTTGATCAGCTCAAGGTAGCTCGATGGGTCTCAGAGATAGGCCTCAGATTAGGCTATCACTAGCTCAGAGTTTGAGATGAGGATGTGAAGAAGATGACATTCATGTGTTGGTACATCTCTTACGAGTTATTATTTATGAACATTCACATAACCAACACTCCAGCAGTGTTCATGAGTCTCATAAAAAGGATCATCCAACCTTATCTTGATCGCATTGTCGTAGTCTTCATCGACGACATACTGATCTACTTGACTACTAAGGAGAATCATGACTACCATTTTCTAGTAATACTGGAAACACTCTAAGAGTACCAACATTATGGTAAGCCCTCAAAGATCCAATTTTGAATTTGAGAGACTCACTTCTATGGAAACATCATCTTGGAGGCTGGAGTTGCAGTGGATCTAGCGAATATTGAAGTGGTACTTGATTAGGAGCCACCCAGGAGTGTGACGGAGGTATAGAATTTTTTAGGCTTAGTGGGATACTATGGATGTTTCATTCTAGACTTCTCCAGAGTCGCACCACCACTATCATTATTGAAGATGAATGGGAAACACATTTTGTTGTAGGAGAGATGCCAGTAGATCTTTTAAGATGTGAGAGAGAGGTTGACTAGTGACCCCATATTGAGGCTTCCAGAGGATGGTGTAGGGTACCTAGTCTACTGGAATGCATCAGGGACTGGACTTGGGTGTGTCCTGATGTAGGAGCGAGCTGTGATCGTGTATGGTTATTAGATGTTGATACCACATGGGCAATACTACGCTACACATGACCTGTAATTAGTAGAAATGGTCATCACCACGAAGATATGGCGACAATTTATGATGGGAGAACGTTTCACCGTGTACTATGATCACAAGAATATTAGGTATATCTTCTCTCAGAAGGACCTGAACCTGATACAATGGCGTTGGATTGAGTTACTCTAGGACTATTACATTTATATATTCTATACTAATGGGAAGGGGAATGTTGTTTCAAATGCACTCAGTAGGAGGACTGGTATTCAGCTGCTAGGAGAGGCAATAGAGCAGTTTGATGCTTTACAGATATCTTTTGTAGATAGAGATGGGGAAGTCTTTCTGAAGTCTCTCACAGTCACTCCTACACTTCATCTGTGAGTTAGGTAGGAACAACATGGAGATGCTGACTGTGAGACGCGATGTGCTCAGATATCCACAGGGCATACACCTGATTGATTTTCTGAAAGTGGGGAGCACTTCATCCTCTTCAAAAAAGTACTATTGTATTAGTTTCACATTAGGAAGAAGTGTTGAGGTAATTCCACACTTACCCTCTATCGGTACATCCATGGGTGGTGATGATGTACTAGGACCTTCGACGACAACACGGGTGGCATGGTATGATGAAGGAAGTAGTTGAGTTTTTCTCATGTTGCCTCACTTGTTAGCAATTGACGGAAGATCATCAGGTACTAACAGTCGTGGTTCGGCCTTTAGATTTCCCATAGTGGAAGTGGGATGGTATATCCATGGAATTTATGACGGGCCTTCCACATACATCCAAGAGTCACGATTCCATATGGGAGATCATTGACCGACTCAACAAGTCGGCCCATTTCCTACCGATCATAGAGAAGGTCTAAGTAGTGATCTTAGTATGCCACTATGTGCAGGAGAGAGTGAATTTTCATGGAGTACCTTCTTGTATCATCTCCGACCGTGACACACGGTTTATAGCCCAACTATAGATGAGGTTGCAGGAAGTGTTTGGGAAACAGCTGTGTCTGAGCACCGCCTTCTATCCTCAGACAGATGGCCAAACATCGCAGACAATTCAAACCATCGAGGAAATGCTCCGTGTATGTGTCCTTGAATTTGGTCGCAGCTGGGAGGATCCTCCACCTTTATTGGACATTTCTTACAACAACAACTATCAATACAGCATTGGTATAGAACATTTTGAGGGCTTGAATGGTATACCTTACAGATCGATACTCTGATGGACAGACCCAAGTGAGTCATCACTAGTGGGAGAAGAGATGGTATGGGAAACCACAGAGAAGTTTCAGATCATCCAGGAGCGCATGAAGACTCCCCAAAGCAGACATAAGTCATATGCTGAAATGAGATGGAGGCCTCGAGAGTTTGAAGATTGTGACCGCTCCTTCCTATGGGTCTCACCTTGACAAGGTCTACGGAGATTTGGCCAAGGCGGAAAGACGTCTCCATGGTTCGTAGGAACATTCCAGGTCCTCAGTTGACTTGGCAAGGTGGCTTACCACTTAGCTCTTCCACCTCAGTTGCACCGGGTGCATGACCTCTTCTGCATATCTCAACTGAGGAGATACGTGCATAACCATTCTAACATCATCATCCATGGGGAGCTGGACATTGATGATGGGGTGAGATTCATGGAGGTTCCAGTGGATATTGAGGATTGGCAGCAGCAAGCCCTACATGGATGGTCGATTCCTATGGTGCATGTTCGATGACAGAACTGGAACCTCCATGAGAGAACATGAGAGCGGGAGGCTTAGATTCGTGGTCAGTACCCCCATTTGTTCCCTTAGTTCGAGTTTTATCCGACATGGACATAAATACCTGAGGTGGGGAGAATTTAAGGTCCCGAAATTTTCATGGACATTTTTTTCTTAAATATATGGGAATTTTATGAGTCCACAGTTTCTGACGGCGCTTGATTACGAGGCCCAGTGTGCCCGGAATAAAATTTTGATGTTTTGATCGGGTAGGCTCAGTAAACGTACATTTGGGATTTTATAAATTTTGAATTAGTGCGTGGAACTGAAATCCGAGAGCACCGATGAACTCACATCATCTATGATTTCATAGTGAAACCTTCACTGCTGTTTCGTTTAAACGAGAGTTGAAGATAGTTTTTGGAGTTCTTAAATAAAATTAAATAAAAATAAGACTTCACTTATTTTTATTTGCTGGTGGTCAAAACCTCCAAGGGGAGGTTAGAGGTGGGGGACACCACCCCCTAACCTCCCATTTGGAGGTTATGGTGGTGGGGCCCACAGGTGTATAACCTAACATGTCAAGATGTTGTTATTTGTGGCCCACCTGAGCTCCATAACTCCTCTAACAACCTTAAACTTGTTGGAAATGCCAATTAAATTTGTGAACTTTTAACCTTCCCCCATTAATTATTTGAGACTCACCACCCTCATTAGTTTTTAGGGCTGTAAAATTAAATTAATAACATTTTGAAAACTTCATCCCAACCATTAAAATAATTATTATGCTATTATTTTGGTTTGGAATAATTTTTGGGGGTGCATGGGGAGAGGAGGAAGAACTTGGATGATCTTGAAGGAACATGTTCCCCTCAATGAAGAACACACAAAAAATCTCTAACAAACTTCATCAGCGTCAAAGGAGAAGTTGTTGCCTGTGAAGAACGTCGCCAATGATGACGTCCTCCCTACCACGAATCTGTCAATGAACACTAAATGACAAACGAGGTAGGGGATTGTTTTGATTGAATTAAATCCTCATTCCTCATCATTTATTGTGGTTTAATGTTGGCCAAAAGTTATCACCTAACGCAGAGGGTGCAGGATGAAAAACCAAATCACGTCATCCCTCCATTGGTTCTTGATTACTTGACAATGGTGGTGGCACAACGACACCACCAGAAGAGAGGATCGCGGTGGAGCATCGGTGGCAGCCACGGGTCCTCTGGGAGAGGAACCAGTGGTGTAAGGGACACCGGGTCGCTGAAGGTGCATGACACCATCATTCCATGAAAAGAACTGGGTTGCAGCCAGGTGTGCTATGGCGGTGTTGGAGGGGCACCGTGCCATCACTCCATGCCAAAGGAAGGGGGCGTGGCCATATGGTCCGCAGCAGATGAAGATGGTCTGGCGTCGTCGCGTCGTGTCAGAGAAGATCCGTGGCCATGCGGTCCGTGGAAGATGGAGGAGGGTGGCTGAATGAGCCAGCCACTTGCGGGTGCATCAGAGGCAGGACCCCTTGGTTCCCATGGAATCTGGGATAGTTCCACGCACCGACTGTTACAGGGAGATGGGGGGGTTGGGGCAGATACTAAACACCCCCACAGCCACCACTGGCTTTGGCTGGTGGTTCGCCTCCCATCCATGCATGCCGGCCAACCAGGCCTCCTAAGGCCGGGCCGCCCTTTGGTCGGGCCGCCATTGGTTGGGCCTCCACAGGCTGGGCACCCACGGGCTAGGCTGCCACGAGCTGGGCTGCCTCTTGTCGGGACGCCTCGGGCCGGCCTGCCTTGTACAGAGATGCCCTTGGGCCGGACCGCGCCTTCGGGCCGGGCCGCCCCCTCGGGCCGGGCCACCCATTTGGACTGGACCACCCCCTTGGAATAGGCCACCCACTTGGGCAGTGTCAGACTTGCAGACCAGGTTGGGCAGGGTCGGTCCGACTGGGTCGGACCGAACCCGGACCTGCTATGGCATGATTTTACCTTTTTGCCCATATCTTTGGCAACAGGTATCTGATTGATGAATTGTCTACATCGACAGAAATCATAGAGCGAGATGGTTTATTAGGAATAACCCAATTATGGTTTGGACATAGTTGGTGTAAGGTTGGGTTTGTTGAAACTAAAAACTAACAGGACCCCTGGAACGAAAATTCCAATAACTAACAGATCGGGCGTCTGAATGACACGCCATCTGTTGCATTGAGATCACATTGGGGAGACAAGCCTCTAAGATAATTCTATGTGAGACTTTTAATCATTTGGAGTTTTTTCCAATAGCTCTGGGAGCTGATCTTTCTAGAAACTAGAAGACAGAGTGTGGAGAACTACTAGCTAACAGACCTGGTGACTGCTTGACTGATGTGACTAGCACAATGGGGAGCTCCTAGTAGCTGGCGGCAGACCCATGGCATAGGAGCGCCTGGTAGTTGGTAGTAGACCCACGGTACTCGACAACAGGGGTACTTCTGTTGGCTATTAAGGGGAGATCCTGGTAGTTGGTGGCATACCCACAGCGATGGAGTGCCTACTAGTTTGTAGTAGACCCGCGATACTCAATAATAGGATTAACTCAGTAATCCAATGCTAGTGAGAAGTGCCTTGATTTCGTGATAGGACCACGGTTCTCGACAATGGAAGAGTTCACCAGCAGTCATGGTTTTGGTAATGAAAAACCTGGTTTGAGATGAGTCAATGACTTTGTTTCCTCATGATTGACATGGGTTACTAGATAACATAGGTATATATATGGGCATATACCTAAGTAATAGTTATTCATTGTTTCGTACTTGTATTTTATCTGTGATGGATTTGGTGGGACATTGATGGTCTTGGGGTCCCTTCTGAGTATGGTTATATTCACCCCTGCATGGGCTATGCCCTCACCTCATTATGTTGGATGCAGATGACAGACAACACTAACTGAGGTGGAGTGTACGAAAACTAGACAGTACCTGGAGGTGGGCCTCATGGCGAGTCGGTATCTGGAGGAGACGGACGGACGTGGAGCACTGAGGAGGATACATGTCCCTAAAATTATGTAGGATCCGTGGTGGATGATCGTGGAGCTTTTAGACACCTTCCTCCTGTTAGATTTTTTAGTTGTACATGTTTTTCCATTGCTTGTACTTTACTGTTTGGATTTTATTTCCATCCCCTTTTTCTTTCCAGCACCACTTTTGTATATAGTATTACTTACTGTTTTACATCAAATTGAGTACAATGTTGTGTGTGTTTACAAGTCATAATGGAAATTCCTTACCAGCATAGGGTTTTACGCCATTGGTGATAGTCGCTAGCCCCTAGCCTTTGGAAGGTGTGCTTGGGGTAGTCACAGCACGAGCCCCAAGGACGGGTCGTGACATAAATCATTATTATATAATAAATGATTTTAAAATTAATAAATACCATATCTCATATTGGTTATTATTATACATTAAATTTAATTGTTAATGTCCATGAGTATCTATCTCCTAGAAGAATTCTTAAGTTGTTCCCTACTATAATGAGAACCTCAAAATGATATGTTGATGACGATAAAATATATATCATGTGTTTGAATGAAATAATCTAATGGGACATAGATAATGCAATGTATAATGTTTTATTAGTCATATGTTCATGAGAATCCATCTCAATATCTTCTTACTTGGTAATCTATAATATGGGAGATTTGATGAACATATCCCTGGTGTGATGTGAAATTTCAAAGAATTATCACATTATTAGGTGAATATATTACGCAATGTTACATTAAAATACCCAAAATAATATCATTTTTTATATATTAATATTCTTTATAATTTATATAAATATTCATTAGTTTTATTATTTTATTGAAAAAACTAATTTACATAATTATCTATAATTGCTTATGTTTAATTTTTATTACTTTTATTTGTATAATATTTGTGTTTTAATTTTGAGTATTTTTAATTTTACATTCAATGAATTTTTTTAATTTTTTTTTCTAAAATCCACAATGTAATGGAAATTAATCTACGGCTTGTAAGGGATGTAACATTTGTAATGGTACATCCAGGACAATGTAATAATTAATATTGTTTACATTGATTGTGTAATGTTAATTCTAATTCTATATGATGAGTTTCACAAAGGACCGACTAACGAACTGTTTTAAGGTCATCTAATGAATCCATATGCCATGTAATGGTGTTTAAGGAACTCATGAAATGATTATTGTAATTATTTTAAGAGCATAGTAATATTAAAACTCTAACAAAACAACTTAAAAAAGTTATATTCTCACGGCACCATCAATATGATCACTTGTGATAACCTAAGCATCAATCAGACATCAATTTCCCATATATAGACTCTTGAGTAGACCATGTGGCCATAACATACTATTACTGATTTATAGTAGTAAAAAGTAATTCCATTAGAGGTCATACTTTCTACAGAAGTAGATAGGATCAACTTCATCTCAGAGAATCTCTTCACATGGATACAATACAAAAAAAATCAACCACAAAAATCAAACTCATGTATTTAAAATCAATCATGAAACCTCGAAATATATTGAAAGTAATTATTAATACTCACTATGAGTGATTATAAAAACATGCCATGAAAGATGTGGATATCCAAATAATAGAAATTATTTTTATCATTGAGTTGTTCCTTCTATAGATCCAATCTTGAATATGATGGGACATCATTTATTCTAAATTCATATAATATCAGCATGGATTGTCACACAAAAAAGGTGTTAAAAAAACACCTATGTGAACCATGTACCAATATACAGTAGGGCTAACATTCATGTGGCTTTTATAACCTTTACTAAGTCCTGTATCACCGTATGGGACCTACGCGATCTCTTCATGAAATACCACCATATTCAATTTGTAAACAAAATATTTTTAACAGTATTGCAATAACATCCACTGCAAAAAGCATCACCTTCTCCACACTAAGAGTAGGATTGATTTCATAATGCAAAAGAAGGAACATACTAGTCCCCACATTGAATATCTAGTAGTAAAATAAAATTAATTCCATCACATCATCATATATACAATGTCGCATCACCCGAATCATGTTCCCCATTGTTATAACTCATCCTCACATGTTACATTTTGTAATGATTACACTGTGAAAATACATGATCTCTATAGTTATTTGATGTAATGAATCACATCTCCAACGATTCATCTCAAATTCAAAAAAAATATAGGATGATAATTTCAACAAGGTATGATCATTCTGTGACTAAATTTTATAGGAGCTAATCGAAATGTAAAACCCAAAGATTTCATAGTATGTTATTTCTTCAATGTAATTCAATAACTTGCACTACACGCAACACTAAGTTCAAGTTCACCACGACTTACCAAAATATCACTTCAAAAGTAGTTATAAAAAGTATTAAATAAACTTTTCACATTATATAATATTATAATTTTAGAATCCATATTATCAGTTTCTTAGAAATAATGTAAATACCAATTCATTTTTTTAAGATAAAATAAGTATTTTTAAAAAATTGTAATTTTACAACCTATTAATGGTGAATCCGTTTTAAATCCAATATTTGAAACTTTTATATATTAAATTTTACAAAATAAACTTCTTCTTTAGAATATGGAAATAAGAATTTAGTTTCAATAATTTTTTGCAGCTTTTTTGATAACATTCATATTTTGGTGAATAGTGAAAAATACTATATTTTAACTGAAAAAAACTTTTTTAATCAACAAAATTTATAGTGCTAAATTATACATCTTAATGGTTTGGAAGTATAAATAGATTATATTTTTACCATTTAATCCAATTCTTGTCATTTAATGTAATTTCATATTGAGATTGAACATAAACAAGTGTCAATCTTTTGATAGATGTTGTTTCTTAAAATTACAGCTTTTGGTTTTGAGAACGGGAATCAATTTTAAATTAATAAATGAAACTTCTGTGTTATGAATGTGGTAAAATAGAAATCATTTTTGAATTTGGAATATCAAAATTAGTTTAGGGTGAATTTTTTGTATTTTTCTGAAATCATTCAGTTTTTGATGAATAGTGAAAAATACTAAATTTTAATAAAAACCCACTTTTTTAATCAAAATAATTTATAGTGACAAATTTTACTATTGAGTGTTTCTAAACTATAATTAGATTATATTTTTAATATTTAATAAAATGTTGGTCATTGGATGTTTTTTCATATTTAATCCAATCATAAGAAAGTGCCAATCTTTTGATAGTTATTATTTCTTAAAAACACCTTTTTTGTTTTGACAGTGGGAATTAATTTTAAATTAATTTCTTCCACTTCTGTGTTTTGAATTTAGAAAAATGGATTCCATATTTGGAATCAGGAGGTCCAAATTGTGTAAATATGTAACTTTTATTTTTAGTCATTAGGAATATTTACTGAAGTAAATATTATATTTATCGTGGTTAAAAGGGAAAATTCGGAAAATAAGTTTAAAAAATAATCTATAATAACTTTAAATTACCTTAAAATGTGTTATAACCCTATTCTATTATACATGTCCGACCATGTTCATCTTTGTGTTGATTTTGGGACCACTTGGAACCACTTCAGAGTGATAATGACATTTTATATTAATTAATTTAAAGTAAAGGAAAAAATGACATAAACATATATCTTTTAGAAAAACAATTTTTACAAGGTGTTATAGAAGTTATTCATTCGACTATAAATATTCATTATAAAGATTAAAATATTACATATATAATTTTTTTTATTTATAATTTTTTGAAATTGAATAATTAAATTTATTTATGACACAATGATGATGTAGTGTTTTCTTCATTTATAAAAGAATAAAATAAACGGTATTATAAATGTTAAAATAAATTTAATTTTAATATTTTAATTCCATACACGAAGTTTCTAGGATACTATGGAATTTTAAGATTGATTGAATAAATTTAGTTTTAATTAATAATGTTTTTATGACTTTAACAAAAATCAATTATTAAATATCTTCAAAATTGACATAAAAGAATTTTTAAAACATATATTATATTATTAATTGATATAACATTCCAAAAAATCTTTGGATCGGACAAAGGACATATATGATGAATTCTATATCATTAATGAACCACTTGGGGTTCGCTTCATAGTTTATAGTACGTTTATTATCCAAATAATATAAAAATACAAATAGACATGGTAAATGTCAAACTAATTAACTAAGAGTTAAATCAAAAAGATATAGTTAATATTGTGACCCAAACCTATCTAGAACCTATTGGTTGTGTGTATTTCGCCCCATCCCCACCATATCCTTGTAATACATCAGTTTGGATCCATTACAATACGAATATGAATATATTATAAAATAATACATTATGTTCTTCCTAAAGATCCCATCTTCCATTATAAATGGAAAACACTTCTAACTAATAACCCACTACTCTAATGCCTTTTGGCTCATCCAAATTCTGCCCAATTAAGCCCCCTACATCCCTCGCCTCCTCCAAAATGCCTTACCTTAGGCAGAAGGCACTTCAAGAGTCCCTTTGGTTCAAACCAAAGGGAATTACCCAAATTAAAGGTAATAATTTCTCTTATCTTTTATTATTTTATTTTACTTCTTCGTCCCTTAAAATCTTTTTATTCTTATATATTATAACAACATTGGTATCCTCAATATACTAGGATATTGTTATGAGAAGGATTATAACTTCCCTGAGCTAATCCACCCGGCTATTTCTAAAATCCTACAAACTAGCTACTGTAGACATGACCTCCTCTTCAACCTCAAAAGCCTAAAGAACTCATGTTCAACGATTGAGGAGAAACTGGTGGCCTTGATCTTGAATGTGGTGTCATAACATAACCCCTTTCACTTATTCCAGGGGAGAACACCTGATAAAAATATTGAATGTGACCCATATTTCTACTAGAATGTAACTCAAATAGTTTTTTCAGGAAATGTGGTCTTTTATGCCCACTCTCCCCGCACTATAAGCATTCCACATGGCTGCATGAAGCAGAAACACCTAAAATATCCCTACGGTGCATCATATTATCTATCGATCAAGTTCATGCCTTGGATACTGAACCACCCTATCTCATAGCTCCCAAATCCCTTAGATTACACTGTATAATCAGATCTTGGTTCACTATAGTAGTACCTGAGGTTAGCTGGAAGACATTGACCTATGGTCAGATGTCATACCATAGTCCATCCTCAAATAACATAACCATAGATAACTCATAACCTCCCAGAATATGTGAAAAGTAATAAGGCTCTATAAAACGAGAAGAGTATTCCATCAGTGAAGGGTCTCCCTCCTATAAATCCACGAACTCTTGGGCTCAGTCATCTTTTAATATCACATTGTAGAAGTAATCGTAGAAGGTCCTGTGAAACTCTTACTAAGATATATCCCGATGATGTCCCAGTTGTGAGATAACAATCCACCATCTCTTGGAAGAATCACGTAACATGTACATTACAAGATTCACATTTCTCTATAGTGGTGTATCTATATACACAAAGATATAAAGTATGGACTCCAACCACGACATTGGAACCTGATATCCTCTATCCCCTAAAAAAGTGACATGATTATTTTACAGGAACACCCTCGTAAAATTTTCCATAGACGAGAAGGATTCTGGTGATCCCTAAATATATTTTATCACCTTAAAAAAGCCTTCATGGTACGGTGCATTAGAACCAACTACCAGTATAACAGATGATTCCCAGACAGGCACGATAGAAGGATTTGCTGGTAGTCCATGATATAAAATTTTTGGTGTCCGATTATTTCACTATATCTGGAATAAAATCATAGGATGTCTCAGTGGAATAATTATACAAGGTCAATTACACACCATAGTTTATAATTATAATGGAAAAAAACCAATAAGTGATAGATTGAAGGTGAGAATAAACCTTCATGTTTTTAGAAAACATGGTTAAACTGCATGTATAACCCCTACCTGATGTGTTCTCTTAAGCATTTATCAAGGCATGTACCTCTTCCAAACATGGTCTTCTATCACCATTACACACGACTGTTTCCTCCTAATACGTGGAATGTACACGAAGCTTCCCTCCTTACCAAGTATTTCTACTTGACTATAACTACACATTTCTCTATCAAGTATCACTACATGTCTTGTCCAACCTAGAAAAGGCATTAAATGATTTTGGTCTACCCACTTGTGTCATTTGTCACGTGGCCAGATAAATGGCTCATAACAACATGGTGTGACCAAATGAGACACGATGTGTAAAACCTAATCTTCGTCCACCTGGGTAATTAATCACATGGACTGATACAGAATTTTTACAACATGACATGTAAAATCTAGGCACGACATGTTCTACCAATGTTCTTTAATGCCGTATCTCTGCTCACATAGTCATTCAAACTATCAAGCACTATATAGAATGCACATTCAGTAAACAACATGTACATAAGAAAATTTGTTCCTTCCATAACAGAAGAACACTTGGGTGGTGTTGATAACACCACACACCGTTTTCTAAGTGTTTCTGAATAGTAGACCCCTGGAACATCTCTAGAAACCAAAAGAACATTAAATTTTGTCCAGATCAGGTCAAATTCCAACCCCTAATTCCCTATTCACCCTGAATATAATAGTTTTCTTCCTTACTCATACGTAACATGGATAATTCAATTAATGTTAAATCATGTTCCCCCAAATTTTGACCCAAGAGGGCCCAAGACACCTCAGAAGTTAATGTATTGATTAATCCAAATAAAAAATTACATATTTCAATACCCTATAAAAATAGATTTTATTATATTACAACTTATATCACAACATAACACATATCTATCACTACATTTATGACTACAACATGAAAAAAATTACCTTAAATGGAAAGACATGTGAACTATATCAAGTGCTTATATGATGCATTAGATGTAATACCCCCATGTCATCATTTTGAATAAAAAATAGAACCTCATTTTTATCAATAGTAGCATCACAAAATAAGTGAATCAGCCATTGGTGAAGTCAAATCAACTGTAAAAATTGAAAAACCCAAAAATTGAAATATTTGACGTAACATGGAATTTCCATATACATGGGTTAGCTACTTCAATGCACAACTTATTAACAAAAACTCATTTCTTCTTATCCCAGTATAAATGATCCAAATAGTAAGATGAAGTTGAAAATAATATCCTATGATACCATATTTTACCATCCCACTTGTAGGTGCCACCAAATGGTTCCCCATAATCTGTTGGTTACAGGCCCTCAAAGACATTTCCCCAATTTCCAGAGGTTTCAGAATAGAATTGAGGGGCGTGGTCTGAATTTGTGGAAACTATGCCCTCATTGGAAGAGTATATATAGTGGAATAACAAAAAATAACCCATATAGGAAGCATAAATTCCATACAATATAAGTAAATAGTGGAAGAATGATAGTAATAAACCACTACATCATATATATAAATAAATGATTCATGTCACATGTATTTAGGAATTACTCCAAAAAAGTCACAACTCCAAAAAAATAGTAAAAACAAAGTACAGAAATAATAATCTCTGACAACATCGAAATCCTTAGTATTTTCCCATGATCTCTAGCCCCAACAACAATCAAGTACTGGATGAAGAAGGGTTCTTTCCCTTATCTATACCAGCAACCATAAAATATATTTGGGCCCAAGCATATGACCCAAATTGGGTTTGAGAAAAATACTATTAGGAAACCACCAAATGATTTGTGCTTAAATATCAGTGAAAATATATATGTGGTAATATGTATAAATTTATAAATAAACTACGGTGAACTCAAAAGTAAACAATACTAGAGTTTTCAATTAAATTCATTTACATTTATTAATTATTCAATCTGGTGAATAATGTAATATCAGGATCTAGGCTAAGATCTATAAGTTGATGTAATAATGAAAAAAATGTCTCATATTACCATCTAACAATCATGTAAGACTGAGTCCATGATTTTCCATTGGCATCACAATATTGTCAAATTGATTAAAAATTCAACAAAACAATTCTGGGGAATTTCTCTTAGTCTAACCCCTCTGGTTTAAAATATCATCAATTCAATAAAAAAATTGACCTTCTTGGAAATCTAAAATAGTCTATCCCCATTGTTCCCATATAACACTAATCAGTTATAAATGACCACCTAGGTTTCTCTCATAGCCAATACCTCCTTAGTATGCATTTCATCAATAGAATATAATGACCCCTAGAATCTTTCACTATAAATTCCCAATGGTGGAACATAAATTTAATAATGACCCTCTGGGTAGCTCTCACGGTATAACCCCTATGGTCTATGACAACCCGAAAGCTCTCACAGTCAATACCTCTAGGTCCACATAACAACAATTATACATAAATGACCCTTCCTTAGGATTCTCTCATAGTAAACATCCCTTATAAATTCATTCATAATGAGAAACAAATGAATATTAAATATAAAATAATACTCCATCCTAAATAATTCAAGGCATGAAAACAAGTTATGCCTCATAGGAAACCTAGGACAAATGACCATAAATAGTCAATAAGGGAAACACACCCCTGGGTTGTCCCATAAACAAGGAATAAAACCTTACTCATATTCTACAACCCATTTTAAATCAATCAAACCATAGAAGGTAGATAATAGTGATAATATCCAAAAAACTCAATACCCCACCATGTGTATTCATCACATTAAGAATATATAATCCAAATAAAATAAATGAAAGTCTTAAACCAGCAACCTCAAGGTTGTACAAAGAACAGTCTTGAAAATATTCCTTTGAGTCAGCCTAGAATGATGTAGATCTACACACAGGATAAAATAATTCAACATTCAATAACTAAATAGATATGATAAATTTGGAAGAGGGCTGTACTAAAAGAGAGAATGCACCTGTGGTAATCCAACGCACTCGACGACATCTCAATCAGAGCTCAACTTGAGTAACCGGAAGAGCTCAAAGATATTTGGTTATAGATCGATCTCATATATGAAAAATAGAGAGAAGAATGTGTTTCTAGATGTGATACTTGATCCCACTCTAATATATAAAAAAAGTACATGGCATGTTCCTTTCATGCACACACCATGTACTTGCCTCAACCACCCCACACATTAGGCGGTCTTCTAGGTCACCCACACATCCATGTAGTTGGGCATTACATAGCCCTTACACAACTACACACGATAACCGGGAACATGCCATGTACTCAAAAGTACATGGCATGTACATAGAAAATTTCTTCTTTCTTCTGTTTCTTTAAAAAATATGAAATAATGTTCCATATCAGAAATGAAGATCCTGGTTCTTACCAATGAAAAATAATTATTTAAATATAATATTTCATAAAAACATCTAGTTGATACATTCATCCACCCTTATAATTATTTTTTCACTCGAAATTCACCACTTGTAAACAAATAGATGAGGATAAATCTCCCATGACATATCCTCAGGGTCCCATGTATTATATTTTAATTTTGTGGTTCCACTATAAAAATTTAACCAAGTAAGTTTTCTTCTTTCAAATAATAATTTTGGTAGGATATGGAATCCCTCCCAGTTTTCCTTAATAAGAATGATCTTGTTCTAGTCGTAGTACATCTTGGTTTAGTACATGTGAAGTATCAAATATGTACATTATAAAGAGAGATACATGGAAACCATCATGAATTTGAGGGAGATTCATTTGAAGTTCAAATTGGTATGTTACCTTCCCAATAGGGATCATAATTTCAATATGACTGATATACCTAATACTAAGATTAAACTTCTTTTAAAATCACTTTACTCTCTTCGAGGGATATATTTGTATATTCAAATTATCAACCACTTCCAACTCCAGGTCTTTTCTTCAATTTTTAGTAAAATATATTTTTCACTCTAATATTATTTTATGCTTTTTGAATAGATCTGACCATTTTTACAATTTTATTAACTATATTACGTCCTAATATCTTTCTTTCCCCATCTCCATCCCAACAAGTTGAAGTTATTAACTTATTTATATAGAGGTATTAATAACGATCCATCTGAATTTTAGAATGAAATCTATTTTTTTTAGAAAATTCCACTAAAGGTAGTGGTTCATCCCAAACACTATTATAATCCATATATCAAGATCTCATCATGTCTTCCAGAGTGTAATTTTTCCTCTAAGACTGATAATTATTAAAAAAAACCCTAACTCATTATGGAGATCATGCTTAAGACTTCCCCAGAACCTTGAGGTAAATCTCGAATCCCGACCAGATATAATTGAAAGTGGTACTCATTGAAATCTCACCAATTTCTTTACATATTTCCTAGCGATATGAACAATAGATAAATCCTCTCTAATAACAATGATGTGTGCTTACATTGTAAGGTGATCAACTGTGACCCATTTAGAATTATTTCCTTTGGTTGTTTTGCGAAGTTTAATGACAAAGACCATAGTTATGATTTCCAATTTCCATTCAAGTATGGGTAAAGGTTGAAACATCCCCTTAGATTTCGTTCTCTCATCCTTTACTTACTAACCAACCAATCATTCAGAGAAATAATTTGGTGACTTATCATTTCATTCCATCCCACTACAAATACTATTTTAGATCCCTGAACATATTTCTGCTTCAAGGTTGAAAATTGAATGATGAACTATGTTCCTCATCCAATACACCCTTTCTGAATTTTGGTATAAGTGGAATACATGCATGGTTCCTGAACCTTGTTTTTTAATCACAAACAATATTTAATTAAGGAATATTTTTCACGTTATTTTATATCTCTACATATTTCTTCTGTGCCTCTGTAATCTCCACTTTTACAGATGGTTAACCATTCTTTTGTGAATGATAATATTTCACCCCATCAATAAAATATTAATAACCATCCTTTTCAAATCCATAAATATTGGATCTTTTGCGATCCACATCATGGATAGGATATTATTGTCATTTTGACTCAACGAATATTCCACCTTGTTCACATTACATGGGTGGTAATGTATTTACTAGTCATAATCATTAATCAACTCCAAGTTTCTTATTCGGTGCATTTTCACCTAATTTTGTGTGAAAGTATACATAAAAAAATTTTAATAAGTAAAAATATCACACCTTTCACAATAATGATAAATCCATCATATAATTAATATAAACATTACTACAGATAAATCCAAATCACGTGTTAGGTAATTTTTCTTATTTACTTTCAGCTACATTGAGAAAAATCTATCACAATATCATTTTAAATTAGATCGCATCCCATCCCTTTATTGGATGCATTATTATAGATCACAAAACTTTCTCCTTTACGGGTTAGTGTGAGCAGATGTTCACATTCTAACCTAATTTTTAGCTCTTCGATATTAAATTTGAATTCCTTTGCACATTTGAAACATAACTCCTTTCCAAGTAAACATGGTTAGTGGATAAGATAACCATGGGAAATAATTTAAAAAATGTCAATAATATCAATCCAAACAATGAAAATATTGGATATCAGTTAACATTTAAGATTTTAAAAATCATATAAGAACTACTATTTTTAATGGACCTATACACATCCCCTCTCTTGAGATTATGTGACCCAGAATTGAATCATTCAGTTTTCAAAATTCAAACATGGAAAATTTTTTGTAATGCTTTTACTTTCTTAGGTTCTTCAATAATGTTCTCAATGGGTCATCTTGTTATTCCTTACTCATTGAATAAAAAAGTGCATTTCCAAAAAATACTACTAAAAAATGTTTAAGATAGTCACTAAAGAATATAATCATTAGATCAATGAATTTGGAATGGGATTAGTAGGGATAATAAAATAACTATAAATTCATAGTGTCCATACATTGTGTAGGATTTCATCTTTGGTATATTCACTTTCATGATAATAGATTGATGATATATTGAAAATAGTTTAATCTTGGAAATGTTTTGATCATAGTGTAGATGGTCAAATAAGTCTTCAATGTTGGTAAGATGATATTTTTCTTGATAGTGACCATGTAATGTTCTTAATAGTCAATATAGAGTCTCATTGATCCATATTTCATCTATAAAATTGAAAAAGTGCCACCTAAGATGACACACTAGGGAATATAAATCCATTATCATGATTCTCTTGGAGTTTCTTCTTTAATTAATGCAACTCATTTGGGTCCATTCTATAATATTTCTTTGAAATAGGCATAACACCTCGTATGAGCTCTATTGATAACTCAACAACATGAATTGGTTCAAGACATGGATATTCATTTGGAAACCCATATTCATCATCCCATACAATGGATGTATTATTAATCGTGAGTTTCTTCCCAAACATTTGTGATAAATAACCATCATGTTATGGAATAATGTCCCATAAGATTGAATAAATTTGTACAATAAGGTTATATCCATCCTTGCATCGATAGATGATCATATAATGATCAAGATTATGAAATATGATTCCCTTACATGTAAATTGATATAATCCCAATATAGGGAATTAATAGACATGCCATGAATAATATCAAATTCCACAATAGGAAGGATTACAAGATTTTTAGGAAGCACATTCCCACAGAATTCAACTGGAGAAGAAATATAAACTTTTGATGCACCCATTGTTCCATTAGGAGTTGTTAACGGTAACTGAACATCTTATTATTGAGAAAATATAGTGTTTCCCACGGAACATTTTTCATTAATAAAAGATTCGGTGGAACCAAAATCAAATAAAACAGTTTCTACATTAGAATGGATGGTAAGGGTACCTTTCACCACATCATTATCATACTCCACATCACCGATATCTATTTCATGTGACATTCATTTGTCATTGGTCTTAATATTTTAATGAAGTCATTCATAATCAATAACCTTATGATTCAGGAATTGATTTTAATAATGCACCATTTAACTACACTTGATGCATTGAAGTGTAGTAGGTGCATTCAATGTTTCCAATTATTTATACTCATCATTAGACATTATTATTCCATCACATTAGTATTCCACTACCCGATAAACATCTTTTTCACACATAAAAAATTTATTATTCCTTTAAAAAAATTAATCAATGTTAATATAAAAACATCAAGCATCAGGGAAACATATATTTATTTATGTTTGTTCTTTATATTTTCTTTTTATATCCATTTTATCTTCTTATCAGACCTAGATGACTAACGGGTTATTATAATCATCATGTCATCCTCCAGAGCACATAAAATAATATCCTCATAGTTGTTGTCATGCTTCGGGAAATTTCAATTTAGTGACATGATTTTATTCCAATAAAGAATCGACCAATTTTACACTCATGTTGGTTAATAATTCATGAAGTGTACCTTTAAAGCCTTGTAAAATTTCTTTCATAGGTACCAATGGATTAACCATCACTTTTATTAAGTTAAAGGAACTCTTTCTCAATATTTGTTCGATGAATATGAGGAATTTAGATGTTAAAAAATAAGTTCTTGAACACATCCCATTCTAGGCACTCAATTTCATCTATTTTCCTCATATTCATGATAATATTTAACTATTTATATTCTTCACCTTCAAAATTATTTGTTGTCAAGATGACTTTGTCATTTTCAGAACATTATAGATCAGAAAATATCAATCTGGTGGTAATGATCAATTGTTCAACCACTAATGTATCAGCAGAACCACTGAATAAAGGTATACACCGCCTCATGAAGGTCTCAACATAATTTTTCTCCTTCATTTTCTCGTTTAAATTCATTTAAAGATTCATAGTTTCCAAAATTTTTGTGATAACGGCTAAAAGATATTTCATTGTAGCTCCCATAACATTTGGTTGCTCATGGGGAAAATCATTTCATTACACGTCACATTCAACATTATCATGGTACCATTTAGTTCCATCCATTGACAAAAACCAAGAAGAATAGTTTTAGTAACACTAATCGTAGTATGAAACCACATAATCAAGAATAAAATATCCATTTAGTACACATTAGTATTTCCCCTAGATTTTTCATGGTCCTTTATAAAACACTTTGATTGTAATCTATACTTAGACATATCCTTGGCGTTCATACTCAGGCTTTCTCATCATACATTCTAAATTTTAACAATACCTTTCCTCTAATACCAACTATAAAAACACATACATTACATATATTTATATTAAATTAATATTACAGTACATTCAATGCAACATATGATAAATCCATTAATGGACCATATATATATAATGTCCTTATAAACAAGGAAACATAAAAAATGATTCATAAAATGTCTGCATTGTATCCCACTTATTTCATCATAACTAGTCTCTATTTTGATATATATTTCTTAATACATTTATTCATGAACTATGTAAATGAAACAAAAGAAAGGATTATCTCAAATGCTCAGTAAGGGTAAATAATGAAAATATCAATCCAGTCACAATGATAAGACATAAGAACTTTCCATTTGGAAGCCTTATCTTCTATATGAAATATTATATATCATGACTTGGGATAAAAGATAATAAGAATTAATGGACCTAATATTAAATGTGAAAACATATAGAGTGACGTTTTTTGGCATAAAAATAATCAAAAAATATCATTTCCTGTTATTCAATGTTAATTACCAAGACCATCATTGTTGAAAGATTTCATTATGGAAGAGAGATTACTTTCTATTACATCACTATATTAATAAACCAGATTAACTTGTCATTCCATTCATGTATATCACATGAAATACAAATCATTACAAAATTAATTTGGGGGAGATATAGGTCCAACCCAACACATAATTAAATCATTATTACGTGGTCTATAAAAATACAAATCATTTATCATAGCATAACCATAGAAATAAATGGGTTTATGAAACATCATTCGATCATAAGATAACCCATATAAAATATCATTCTAAAATTAACCCAATCAAATCTCAGTAATAATAGGGATATAAGAATATTCTTATTTAAATAGTGACATCATAGATTAATTTTTTTTTATAAAACCCTTGAAGTTAATTATTGAAGAAAATATCATTTCTTCTTCAAAAATGTTTTCTTTTCTTTAAATGACAAGAAATTTTGAAGGAAATGAATATAGTTGAAAATGAACTCGAAATTTGGAAATGGAATATTCATTAAAATAATGAATTATGAAGACTTCATTATTAAATCATGTAATATAAGTATCAAAATACATTTTCCTCATACATTTTCTAGAAATGCCAAAAAGTACCTCGTATTGAAGAACAAAAAAATATTTCATCCATACTGTAGAATAAAAAATTACCAATAGGTAAAATTTCATAAAAATTTTCTATTTAATAAAAATAATATGAAATATTTATGAATCATGGATCTGGATTTTAAATATACCACAATAAATAGTTATGTATAAACAATTTTAAATTATAATGAGATTTTGAAATTATCCCTTACCATAGGTACAATATCCATTGAATATATCTTCAACTCCTATATAATGATTTAAAAAATTATATTGAATTATTATATAATCATAATTATTTTTTTTGATATCATATATGATTATATTGTAACCCCTTTTTAGTAACATTTCATTATCACTCGTTTTTCAGATATCAAATAATTTAAGTTTAGTTGGATGTTTTATCAAAAAAATTCACGTTCCACTTCTTAGGATATAGTTATATCTATAATATAATGGTATTAGTCTAATATATATCATATTTTTTTATTCCATTCATTTATATAATCATTGTTTAGTTACGGCCATGTAGAATGAATCAAATCGCATCGTGGAGACGATATGGAACACATACGTACGAGTGACGATATCATTCTAATAATGTATAAATGGTATGGAATTGGAAGAAATTTTATTTATAAATAATAGTAATAATATTATATTAATCATTTAAATCTATTATACACAACAATATACCCTTTTAAATAAGGTATTATTTAATAACAAATTAAACCATGATGTGGAGATGGTAAGTCATATGTAGGCATTCAAGAAGATATTATTATTATTAGGATGGATATAAGGTTTTATAATGTTGTAAAATAATTTTTATAACACATATGAATGTATAAAATATGGTACTTATTGCTTTATTAAAGAACCAACATATGGAGTTGATGTAGACGAATAAAAATATTTTAAAAGTGGTGATAAAAAAATTACCTCTTCTTTGAGTATCTCATTTTGATTTGCATAAAAGTCATCCTTGTATTGAATTATTTCACAATGTGTGTCTTATATGATTATGTTAGGGTAGTTTTCTGAAGAAATTGTAAGTTTTAGGCAGTTATAAAAGGTTTTCTAGGTTTGATAAAAAGAGAAGGATAGGTCCTCGTTTATAAAAGAGGGGATGGGCACCATTTGGAAAACCAAAACTAGTAAAATAATATAATTTAATTAAAAAATTAAATTAAATTGGATCCCAAGTGGGTTATTTAGAATCTAAGATGATAATGGGTGTAAATTCTCTCAAAAAATAAACATTAGACATGTTTTCCTATTATTTTAATCCACATTATTTTAAATTTTCATTATTTAATATATATTTTTTAATTGTGGTAATAACATTGAAAATATTTAATGGATATAAATAATTAATTACATATATATAATTGATCATAAATGTATATTTTATAAAATTTTATACCTTTTAATTATCACATTGTAATTGTTAAATATTTTTATGATTTTTAAATAATTTAATAAATTGTTATTTTTATAAAATATCAATAGTATCAATTTTGAAACTATTCTTTTCATTAATTTCAAATAAAATCCTCACAAGAAATATGACATCATAAATACATTTAATAAACTCTAAATATGTCATAAAAGCATATAAAATTCATGGATAACATTAATTAATTAAAATTATATTTATTCACATATTTTTAATATCATTAATTTGGTATTTCTGTTAATAAAATAATTTAGGGGTCACTATTAGGTAATCCTTACAGGTAATTATTTAATTTTAAAAAAAATATAAATAATTTTTTATGATGTAGTTAATTATTTTATATTTCCATATCAAACCCATATTCAATGTTATATCATTGGTAATCTTATATTATATTAATTATACATAAATAAAAAGATATTGTTACATTTTTCACATTTATTAATATTAATATTACTATTGTCATATTCATGGGTAAGTGATCATTAAGATATTAAATATATAAAAATAGATGATAAGGATCTAATTTATTCATCAAATATGATTTCAATTGGTGTTAAGGTAATTTTATGATAAAATCTTTACCTTTAATTACACGATTTAACCTAAATCGCGGTAATAAAAAAAATTCTCATGTTACTATTTATAAAATAAGAAAAATAATTGTAACATATTAATATAATTATAAACCATTAATTCTAAATATATATTATATTTTTAAAAATTTTAAACACATAAGTTTTAGTAATTAAATTAAACATAATCCTGGTGTCATAAAAAGAGAACGAGTATTAAAATCTAAAACATTGCAAAAGGATGAATTTTTTTAATATCTTGATTCAATGTAAAAGTAATGAAAATGACATACATTATATTGAATCCAAAAAATATATAATATTTATAATTTAAAAAAAATTCAATGTTATAATTTAACCATATAAATTATTTTGACTAAAAATGTTGTTTTCACATAAAATTTAGTGTATTTTTACTATTCATTAAAACATGAATATTATCAGAAAAATATCAAAAATTCATCCGAAGTAAATTTTTATATCCTATTTCAAAATAAAAAGTTTATTTTTTTATATAAATAATATTAATGTCTCAAAATATTAATTTTTAGGCATTCTCCATTCCAAGGCTAAAAATTACCCTTAAAATATAATTTTACAACAAATAGAGTCTATGCATAAACTGTGACTAAAATATCCATTGGATGAATATAAAAAATATATTATTATGTATATAAAATATATAATTCTGATTAATTTCTATAAAAACATTAATTCACTAAAAAATAAAAACACCAAATTGATTTATATTTTTCATAATTAAATTATAGACAATGAATTCACAATGCATTTTTAAAAGTTTGTTATACTTATTCATGTTAAACTAAAGACTAGGCTAAAATGGTAATTTTCTAATAAGGAAAAAATGTGGTTCTTTTAAACTAGAAATTGTGTTCAAATCATGATACTAATGAATAAAAAAATGTTAAAGAAATAATTTCATAAAAACATCGATGTGTTATAGTTATCCTAACAGAGGTTATTAATTAACCCAATATCACACATACTCCTCAAATAAATAATACTTCCAATTCCATCTCAATAACATAGTGTTATGCATTATTTCTTTATTCCATTTTGATCGTATATTATAATAGGTAAATAATTCATCAAAATTATTCTGTGAAATGTAATTTTTATATTTTTAAATTTTTGGAACCATTTAAAAATAATAATTCATCAATACAACCTAATTAGTAATGAGGGTATATTGTTGATTAAATATTTTGAAAGAATTAATATTTTTATTATATAATTAAAAAACTATTTTACACGAAAATAATTGATATTTATTTAGTTCATTAGTTATTTGTAAAACTCTATTGGTCAGAAAAGTACTAGGTGGCTCCATTTCTATAGCATTTTTGTGTTCCCCAATGTGTGCATATACAATAAAACAACATTTTTTCCACACATCAGGAAAAATAAATTAATAAAATTCATAATAATTAAATTTTGAATAAAATTAAATATTATAAATACATTAAAAATTTAAACTTATTATATAATACCATTTCATGTTATTGTGTTATAGGACAGCCATGTAATTTTCTTAAACTATCCATGTCAAATCCCGTTGTACTATTATAATCAACATATATCTCATCCTTATATAAGCACCAAAACATCCAATGATCCATCAATAATGAGGCCATAGTATCATGACCATTGGAAAAGTTATTCTGACAATGGAAAAAATGTTAATTCATATAAATAAAATAATAATATAGATATAAATTTAACAAATTTTCTTATTTATATATCCTTCAAATTGTTCTACTTCCTTTAATTGTTCACATTCCACAATGACACAAGTTTCACAAGAATGATATTTCTATACTTTACTAATTTTTACATACAACTTCTACATTGTCTGAAATTATTACCTCCCATCTGATTTTTGTCATGATAATCTACCATTTTTTTTGTCTGATGATCATAGAATTCATGAATTTAGGTTCTCCAAATTCAACTATTAAATGATAAAAATAAATAAAATAAATGACACAAGTAGAATTATTTAATAGTATTTTCCTGTAAAAACATTTCCACCAAATTTGACACACTTATAAAAAAAATTTTCTAGGATGAAAATTACAATATGATTCATCTGTTGGTTGTCCTAGATCGGTATCCTAGAAATGATTTTCTAACTCCAATGAATGTATTATGTCATACACCTGAATTTGAGAGGATTTTCAGGGCCAAAATCATCGAATCATGGATGGATTGTAGGAATATTAGGCAATGTAGACATGTTAGGATAATGACATAAGGGAAGATGATAAATCAAATATTATGGATCAGATGAATGTACATAGAAAATTTTGATGAAGAATAATAAAATAGCATGAAATTTAATTGAGAATAAATATATTACTATTATTATAATTAGTGTGATATGAAGAGTAGGGATCCCTATTTTGGAATTCAATGATATTTATTAAACAATATAATGATTTAATTACATAAATATATATCATAAAATTCATAATCATATAATTTATATTTTTTATAAAAATATTATAAAAAGTATTAATATTGGTGAAAAATGATGGAATAAAAATATTAGCCAACTCACACCAAATTAATGAATCATCTTGAATTGTTTTTTAATAATAATGTCATATATATAATTTTAGCAAGAATTTTCAATTGAAAATGGAATATTTGAATCACCATCACTATAACATTTTCAGATTTATTTTTTAAATTAATATTAGAAACAAATAATGAATAGTGATGGAATAATCTTGTGATTTTTAGGATTTTAGTTTCAACTCCCTTCGGTTGTCCCATTTTGGAACTTTTTTGGAATTTCCATCACAATCTATGTCATTATTCACTACTTTTAGGAATTTTTTTAATGATTTTAACACAGAAGAATCTCACAAAACCATCCATTTGATTTCATTGATACTCACAAGATGCAAATTTGGTCAAATACCTGAACACAACAAGTCTCACCATGATCAGAAGCCATCTAGGGTCTTCCCATTTATATTTTGATGTTTTTAAAAATAAATTCACATATATGTTTTTCAATGTTAATTACATCTAAAAATTACGTGACAAATTAGCTAACAAATATTGAATCAGAAAAATGATAATATTTTTTCAATAGTATGTGGATTCATTTTCAACATTGTTCATCTTTAAAGATCTCATAATACCATTACATATTGTAAAAAATCAAACATTTTATTTATCACAGTAGTTCCTGAAATATGTTGATATAGATCTTTAGTGTCAATAGTATTGTCATACATATAATGATTCTTCTTAAATTAATGATTATTTTGGATGAGACATGGATTCCACATAAAAATAAAGCTACAATTATATATAATTATTATGGATAGTCAATTATTCATTAAAATTAGACATTATTTTTCCCATTTGTTCCCTAACCAGATATAATTTCATAAGTATGGATATCAGTTATATTCCACAAAATAGAATCTCAAATTAGAAATATATTTTTTCACAATGTTAAAAAGTTGAGCACACCAATGTTAGATTTCTAATTTTCCACTTTTATTAAATTTTGAATGTGGAAAACTATAACATTGGTAGTATTTGAATGTCCAGATATCAGTAAAGTGATGAAGGAAAAAAATTCATACACACCCATAGAAGAATTTAATAAAGTTGAATGAAACCATGAAATGTGTTGTCATCATCTACTCTTAAATTAAATCAATCATAGGATCGACCCAACATAACATTACATAGCTGAGTTGAAAATTCAGTAAATCATGCATCAAATATCTATAGTGTCCATGGAATGGCTAGATACTAAAGAGAATGTGAATCTATGGTATATTGTTTTTACCAATACATTTATTTTGGATTCATTATATGTGACTAATTAATGGCTCAATCCATAATCTTTAATACTCATCTTCACCATGAGTGCAATAATTAAAAGTAAAAACACAAACAAATGGATTTTAAATATTCAGTACAATACCTACTCTTTACTATATTGGTTACCCCTCAATGAAATTGATTATCCACTACATAAGAAGGTGACTACAACTTTAATTAGATAGAATTCTAATTAAGAACTATTTATAAGGAAAAATTCCAATTAGTCTTCAAAACATTGTTAATACACCCAATCACAACATCATTATAGTGATTTATTAGACACCCACAATAACAACATTCATCAATTGTTTAGTACCCCCAACTACATCCATCAAAAAAATATTTATAGATCCACTATATAAATTTCAATTGAAGATCCTCCCCCATGAGATTGTTTGATCACATTGCCATTTTTAAATCATCATGTACCATTTATGTAATGATGTTCTTTCTCAAAAAAATTATAATCTTTGTATATGGCCAAATAACACAATATAAAACTGATTAGCATTGAATTATATCTTCTGATGAAGACTGAGTCCCACTGAACATTTAAATATCCTATAGAAAAATCATTTGAAAAAAATTAATCTTTAGTATAAAATATAACGACTCACTATAAGATGAATATTTTTTATTATTTACATCAAAAAACATACATTTAAAAAATAATTCACATCTTTCTTAAGTAGGGAAATAAAAAACATGCATAAGATACACATTCAAGCATGCATTTTTTCTTGTGCATGCATACTACAACATCTATACCTTTTCAAAATGAACTCATATATCCTTCATGAACAATTAAGTTATGATATTATCCTGTAATCATGATAATACTCTCAATAATCATGTACTTATGAAAACAAAACACTGTATAAATTAATTTCCAATTATGAAAGAACAGTCAATGACTATACATATATATATGGACGTGCAAACCATCAAATGCAATCTTCAAACTCAAATGTATATTCATGGATCTCTTGATATTATATTTTTTATGACACCCAAAATTTCCTTTTACACACTTATTATTCAAGAAAGTTAGTGACTAAGAAACTATATTTTTTCCGTCTTAAACACATGTAATATCATATAGCCTCATAAATTTAGTGTGTGTTCACAGAACTCAAAAAATCCCTCTTAAAATTACATACTCACCATTCTTCATGAAAGTGTGTACTGTCATTGTTGAACACATAATGTTAATACGAGAGTGTGTGGACTCTTAATGATTTTCACACACGCATGAGAGACTCATCGTAGCACTATCTGATTTCTTTGTGGAACTCAGATTTTCAAAAAAATATCAACTAGAGTTTCAAAAAATTATAAAGTCCATGGAAAGCTATTTTTTCTCCTTAACATATGAAAATCATGTGTAAATTTTCTTCATTGAAGATTATATTATTTAGTGGTGTTATATTTCCCAGAATGAATGATCCTATCATATAATAGTTGAAATCATACAATGCCCTCCCTCATTGCATATTGACATCTATAGACAATGAATAGTGCCTCACTTCATGTACATTGATTCACCTTTCACAACTTCATTATTCATCAATAACCTAAAACAAAACTTTATTTACAACTCATGTATTACATTTAATTGTCACGAATATATGAAAAAAATTCTAAATGTGATTTCGATCATAATAGAATCATTAGGAGGTTAAAATGATGATCATATGGCCTGTTTTGAATATCAGGTGGTGTGGTCGGATGAAGATCCTAATATATAGAACTATCTGGTGAGACAAGGTTAAAAAGAATACATACATCACAGATCAGAAAACTCATAAAATATACATAAATAAAAAGATATTGTTACATTTTTCACATTTATTAATATTAATATTACTATTGTCATATTCATGGGTAAGTGATCATTAAGATATTAAATATATAAAAATAGATGATAAGGATCTAATTTATTCATCAAATATGATTTCAGTTGGTGTTAAGGTAATTTTATGATAAAATCTTTACCTTTAATTACACGATTTAACCTAAATCGCGGTAATAAAAAAAATTCTAATGTTACTATTTATAAAATAAGAAAAATAAATGTAACATATTAATATAAATATAAACCATTAATTCCAAATATATATTATATTTTTAAAAAATTTAAACACATAAGTTTTAGTAATTAAATTAAACATAATCCTGGTGTCATAAAAAGAGAACGAGTATTAAAATCTAAAACATTGCAAAAGGATGATTTTTTTTAATATCTTGATTCAATGTAAAAGTAATTAAAATGACATACATTATATTGAATCCAAAAAATATATAATATTTATAATTTAAAAAAAATTCAATGTTATAATTTAACCATATAAATTATTTTGACTAAAAATGTTGTTTTCACATAAAATTTAGTGTATTTTTACTATTCATTAAAACATGAATATTATCAGAAAAATATCAAAAATTCATTCGAAGTAAATTTTTATATCCTATTTCAAAATAAAAAGTTTATTTTTTTATATAAATAATATTAATGTCTCAAAATATTAATTTTTAGGCATTCTCCATTCCAAGGCTAAAAATTACCCTTAAAATATAATTTTACAACAAATAGAGTCTATGCATAAACTGTGACTAAAATATCCATTGGATGAATATAAAAAATATATTATTATGTATATAAAATATATAATTCTGATTAATTTCTATAAAAACATTAATTCACTAAAAAATAAAAACACCAAATTGATTTATATTTTTCATAATTAAATTATAGACAATGAATTCACAATGCATTTTTAAAAGTTGGTTATACTTATTCATGTTAAACTAAAGACTAGGCTAAAATGGTAATTTTCTAATAAGGAAAAAATGTGGTTCATTTAAACTGGAAATTGTGTTCAAATCATGATAGTAATGAATAAAAAAAAGTTAAAGAAATAATTTCATAAAAACATCGATGTATTACAGTTATCCTAACAGAGGTCATTAATTAACCCAATATCACACATACTCCTCAAATAAATAATACTTCCAATTCCATCTCAAAAACATAGTATAATGCATTATTTATTTATTCCATTGTGATCGTATATTATAATAGGTAAATAATTCATCAAAATTATTCTGTGAAATGTAATTTTTATATTTTTAAATTTTTGGAACCATTTAAAAATAATAATTCATTTATACAACCTAATTAGTAATGAGGGTATATTGTTTATTAAATATTTTGAAAGGAATTAATATTTTTATTATATAATTAAAAAACTATTTTACACGAAAATAATTGATATTTATTTAGTTCATTAGTTATTTGTAAAACTCTATTGGTCAGAAAAGTACTAGGTGGCTCCATTGCTATAGCATTTTTTTGTTTTCCAATGTGTGCATATACAATAAAGCAACATTTTTTCCACACATCTGGAAAAATAAATTAATAAAATTCATAATAATTAAATTTTGAATAAAATTAAATATTATAAATACATTAAAAATTAATACTTATTATATAATACCATTTCATGTTATTGTGTTATAGGACAGCCATGGAATTTTCTTAAACTATCCATGTCAAATCCCGTTGTACTATTATAATCAACTTATATCTCATCCTTATATAAGCACCAAAACATCCAATGATCCATCAATAATGAGGCCATGGTATCATGACCATTGGGAAAGTTATTCTGGCAATGGAAAAAATGTTAATTCATATAAATAAAATAATAATATAGATATAAATTTAACAAATTTTCTTATTTATATATCCTTCAAATTGTTCTACTTCCTTTAATTGTTCTCATTCCACAATGACACAAGTTTCACAAGAATGATATTTCTATACTTTACTAATTTTTACATACAACTTCTACATTGTCTGAAATTATTACCTCCCATCTGATTTTCGTCATGATAATCTACGATTTTTTTTGTCTGATGATCATAGATTTCATGAATTTAGGTGCTCCAAATTCAACTATTAAATGATAAAAATAAATAAAATAAATGACACAAGTAGAATTATTTAATAATATTTTCCTGTAAAAACATTTCCACCAAATTTGACACACTTATAAAAAACATTTTCTAGGACGCAAATTACAATATGATTCATCTGTTAGTTGTCCTAGATCGGTATCCTAGAAATGATTTTCTAACTCCAATGAATGTATTATTTCATACACCTGAATTTGAGAGGATTTTCAGGGCCAAAATCATCGAATCCTGGATGGATTGTAGGAATATTAGGCATTATAGACATGTTAGGATAATGACATAAGGGAAGATGATAAATCATATATTATGGATCATATGAATGTACATAGAAAATTTTGATGAAGAATAATAAAATAGCATGAAATTTAATTGAGAATAAATATATTACTATTATTATAATTAGTGTGATATGAAGAGTAGGGATCCCTATTTTGGAATTCAATGATATTTATTAAACAATATAATGATTTAATTTCATAAATATATATCATAAAATTCATAATCATAAAATTTATATTTTTTATAAAAATATTATAAAAAGTATTAATATTGGTGAAAAATGATGGAATAAAAAAATTATCCAACTCACACAAAATTAATGACTCATCTTGAATTGTTTTTTAATAATAATGTCATATATATAATTTTAGCAAGGATTTTCAATTGAAAATGGAATATTTGAATCACCATCACTATAACATTTTCAGATTTATTTTTTAAATTAATATTAGAAACAAATAATGAATAGTGATGGAATATTCTTGTGTTTTTTGGGATTTTAGTTTCAACTCCCTTCGGTTGTCCCATTTTGGAACTTTTTTGGAATTTCCATCACAATCTATGTCATTATTCACTACTTTTAGGAATTTTTTTAATGATTTTAACACAGAAGAATCTCACAAAACCATCCATTTGATTTCATTGATACTCACAAGATGCAAATTTGGTCAAATACCTGAACACAACAAGTCTCACCATGATCAGAAGCCATCTAGGGTCTTCCCATTTATATTTTGATGTATTTAAAAATAAATTCACATATATGTTTTTCAATGTTAATTACATCTAAAAATTACGTGACAAATTAGCTAACAAATATTGAATCAGAAAAATGATAATATTTTTTCAATAGTATGTGGATTCATTTTCAACATTGTTCATCTTTAAAGATCTCATAATACCTTTACATATTGTAAAAAATCAAACATTTTATTTATCACAGTAGTTCCTGAAATATGTTGATATAGATCTTTAGTGTCAATAGTATCATCATACATATAAAGATTCTTCTTAAATTAATGATTATTTTGGATGAGACATGGATTCCACATAAAAATAAAGCTACAATTATATATAATTATTATGGATAGTCAATTATTCATTAAAATTAGACATTATTTTTCCCATTTGTTCCCTAACCAGATATAATTTCATAAGTATGGATATCAGTTATATTCCACAAAATAGAATCTCAAATTAGAAATATATTTTTTCACAATGTTAAAAAGTTGAGCACACCAATGTTAGAATTCTAATTTTCCACTTTTATTAAATTTTGAATGTGGAAAACTATAACATTGGTAGTATTTGAATGTCCAGATATCAGTAAAGTGATGAAGGAAAAAAATTCATACACACCCATAAAAGAATTTAATAAAGTTGAATGAAACCATGAAATGTGTTGTCATCATCTAATCTTAGATTAAATCAATCATAGGATCGACCCAACATAACATTACATAGATGATTTGAAAATTCAGTATATCATGCATCAAATATCTATAGTGTCCATGGAATGGCTAGATACTAAAGAGAGTGTGAATCTATGGTATATTGTTTTTACCAATACATTTATTTTGGATTCATTATATGTGACTAATTAATGGCTCAATCCATAATCTTTAATACTCATCTTCACCATGAGTGCAATAATTAAAATTAAAAACTCAAACAAATGGATTTTAAATATTCAGTACAATACCTACTCTTTACTATATTGGTTACCCCCCAATGAAATTGATTATCCACTACATAAGAAGGTGACTACAACTTTAATTAGATAGAATTCTTATTAAGAACTATTTATAAGGAAAAATTCCAATTAGTCTTCAAAACATTGTTAATACACCCAATCACAACATCATTATAGTGATTTATTAGACACACACAATAACAACATTCATCAATTGTTTAGTACCCCCAACTACATCCATCAAAAAAATATTTATAGATCCACTATATAAATTTCAATTGAAGATCCTCCCCCATGAGATTGTTTGATCACATTGCCATTTTTAAATCATCATGTACCATTTATGTAATGATGTTATTTCTCAAAAAAATTATAATCTTTGTATATGGCCAAATAACACAATATAAAACTGATTAGCATTGAATTATATCTTCTGATGAAGACTGAGTCCCACTGAACATTTAAATATCCTATAGAAAAATCATTTGAAAAAAAATCCATCTTTAGTATAAAATATAACGACTCACTATAAGATGAATATTTTTTATTATTTACATCAAAAAACATACATTTAGAAAATAATTCACATCTTTCTTAAGTTGGGAAATAAAAAACATGCATAAGATACACATTCAAGCATGCATTTTTCCTTGTGCATGCAAACTACAACATCTATACCTTTTCAAAATGAACTCATATATCCTTAATGAACAATTAAGTTATGATATTATCCTGTAATCATGATCATACTCTCAATAATCATGTACTTATGAAAACAAAACACTGTATAAATTAATTTCCAATTATGAAAGAACAGTCAATGACTATACATATATATATGGACGGGCAAACCATCAACTGCAATCTTCAAACTCAAATGTATATTCATGGATCTATTGATATTATATTTTTTATGACACCCAAAATTTCCTTTTACACACTTATTATTCAAGAAAGTTAGTGACTAAGAAACTATATTTTTTCCGTCTTAAACACATGTAATATCATATAGCCTCATAAATTTAGTGTGTGTTCACAGAACTCAAAAAATCCCTCTTAAAATTACATACTCACCATTCTTCATGAAAGTGTGTACTGTCATTGTTGAACACATAATGTTAATACGAGAGTGTGTGGACTCTTAATGATTTTCACACACGCATGAGAGACTCATCGTAGCACTATCTGATTTCTTTGTGGAACTCAGATTTTCAAAAAAATATCAACTAGAGTTTCAAAAAATTATAAAGTCCATGGAAAGCTATTTTTTCTCCTTAACATATGAAAATCATGTGTAAATTTTCTTCATTGAAGATCATATTATTTAGTGGTGTTATATTTCCCAGAATGAATGATCCTATCATATAATATTTGAAATCATACAATGCCCTCCCTCATTGCATATTGACATCTATAGACAATGAATAGTGCCTCACTTCATGTACATTGATTCACCTTTCACAACTTCATTATTCATCAATAACCTAAAACAAAACATTATTTACAACTCATGTATTACATTTAATTGTCACGAATATATGAAAAAAATTCTAAATGTGATTTCGATCATAATAGAATCATTAGGAGGTTAAAATGATGATCATATGGCCTGTTTTGAATATCAGGTGGTGTGGTCGGATGAAGATCCTAATATATAGAACTATCTGGTGAGACAAGGTTAAAAAGAATACATACATCACAGATCAGACAACTCATAAAATATACATAAATAAAAAGATATTGTTACATTTTTCACATTTATTAATATTAATATTACTATTGTCATATTCATGGGTAAGTGATCATTAAGATATTAAATATATAAAAATAGATGATAAGGATCTAATTTATTCATCAAATATGATTTCAGTTGGTGTTAAGGTAATTTTATGATAAAATCTTTACCTTTAATTACACGATTTAACCTAAATCGCGGTAATAAAAAAAATTCTAATGTTACTATTTATAAAATAAGAAAAATAAATGTAACATATTAATATAATTATAAACCATTAATTCCAAATATATATTATATTTTTAAAAATTTTAAACACATAAGTTTTAGTAATTAAATTAAACATAATCCTGGTGTCATAAAAAGAGAACGAGTATTAAAATCTAAAACATTGCAAAAGGATGAATTTTTTTAATATCTTGATTCAATGTAAAAGTAATGAAAATGACATACATTATATTGAATCCAAAAAATATATAATATTTACAATTTTAAAAAAACTCAATGTTATAATTTAACCATATAAATTATTTTGACTAAAAATGTTGTTTTCACATAAAATTTAGTGTATTTTTACTATTCATTAAAACATGAATATTATCAGAAAAATATCAAAAATTCATCCGAAGTAAATTTTTATATCCTATTTCAAAATAAAAAGTTTATTTTTTTATATAAATAATATTAATGTCTCAAAATATTAATTTTTAGGCATTCTCCATTCCAAGGCTAAAAATTACCCTTAAAATATAATTTTACAACAAATAGAGTCTATGCATAAACTGTGACTAAAATATCCATTGGATGAATATAAAAAATATATTATTATGTATATAAAATATATAATTCTGATTAATTTCTATAAAAAAATTAATTCACTAAAAAATAAAAACACCAAATTGATTTATATTTTTCATAATTAAATTATAGACAATGAATTCACAATTCATTTTTAGAAGTTGGTTATACTTATTCATGTTAAACTAAAGACTAGGCTAAAATGGTAATTTTCTAATAAGGAAAAAATGTGGTTCATTTAAACTGGAAATTGTGTTCAAATCATGATACTAATGAATAAAAAAAAGTTAAAGAAATAATTTCATAAAAACATCGATGTGTTACAGTTATCCTAACAGAGGTCATTAATTAACCCAATATCACACATACTCCTCAAATAAATAATACTACCAATTCCATCTCAAAAACATAGTATTATGCATTATTTCTTTATTTCATTTTGATCGTATATTATAATAGGTAAATAATTCATCAAAATTATTTTGTGAAATGTAATTTTTATATTTTTAAATTTTTGGAACCATTTAAAAATAATAATTCATTTATACAACCTAATTAGTAATGAGGGTATATTGTTTATTAAATATTTTGAAAGGAATTAATATTTTTATTATATAATTAAAAAACTATTTTACACGAAAATAATTGATATTTATTTAGTTCATTAGTTATTTGTAAAACTCTATTGGTCAGAAAAGTACTAGGTGGCTCCATTGCTATAGCATTTTTTTGTTCCCCAATGTGTGCATATACAATAAAGCAACATTTTTTCCACACATCTAGAAAAATAAATTAATAAAATTCATAATAATTAAATTTTGAATAAAATTAAATATTATAAATACATTAAAAATTAAAACTTATTATATAATACCATTTCATGTTATTGTGTTATAGGACAGCCATGGAATTTTCTTAAACTATCCATGTCAAATCTTGTTGTACTATTATAATCAACTTATATCTCATCCTTATATAAGCACCAAAACATCCAATGATCCATCAATAATGAGGCCATAGTATCATGACCATTGGGAAAGTTATTCTGACAATGGAAAAAATGTTAATTCATATAAATAAAATAATAATATAGATATAAATTTAACAAATTTTCTTATTTATATATCCTTAAAATTGTTCTACTTCCTTTAATTGTTCACATTCCACAATGACACAAGTTTCACAAGAATGATATTTCTATACTTTACTAATTTTTACATACAACTTCTACATTGTCTGAAATTATTACCTCCCATCTGATTTTCGTCATGATAATCTACCATTTTTTTTGTCTGATGATCATAGAATTCATGAATTTAGGAGCTCCAAATTCAACTATTAAATGATAAAAATAAATAAAATAAATGACACAAGTAGAATTATTTAATAATATTTTCCTGTAAAAACATTTCCACCAAATTTGACACACTTATAAAAAAAAATTTCTAGGATGCAAATTACAATATGATTCATCTGTTAGTTGTCCTAGATCGGTATCCTATTAATGATTTTCTAACTCCAATGAATGTATTATGTCATACACCTGAATTTGAGAGGATTTTCAGGGCCAAAATCATCGAATCCTGGATGGATTGTAGGAATATTAGGCATTGTAGACATGTTAGGATAATGACATAAGGGAAGATGATAAATCATATATTATGGATCAGACGAATGTACATAGAAAATTTTGATGAAGAATAATAAAATAACATGAAATTTAATTGAGAATAAATATATTACTATTATTATAATTAGTGTGATATGAAGAGTAGGGATCCCTATTTTGGAATTCAATGATATTTATTAAACAATATAATGATTTAATTTCATAAATATATATCATAAAATTCATAATCATATAATTTATATTTTTTATAAAAATATTATAAAAAGTATTAATATTGGTGAAAAATGATGGAATAAAAATATTATCCAACTCACACCAAATTAATGACTCATCTTGAATTGTTTTTTAATAATAATGTAATATATATAATTTTAGCAAGAATTTTCAATTGAAAATGGAATATTTGAATCACCATCACTATAACATTTTCAGATTTATTTTTTAAATTAATATTAGAAACAAATAATGAATAGTGATGGAATAATCTTGTGTTTTTTTGGGATTTTAGTTTCAACTCCCTTCGGTTGTCCCATTTTGGAACTTTTTTGGAATTTCCATCACAATCTATGTCATTATTCACTACTTTTAGGAATTTTTTTAATGATTTTAACACAGAAGAATCTCACAAAACCATCCATTTGATTTCATTGATACTCACAAGAAGCAAATTTGGTCAAATACCTGAACACAACAAGTCTCACCATGATCAGAAGCCATCTAGGGTCTTCCCATTTATATTTTGATGTTTTTAAAAATAAATTCACATATATGTTTTTCAATGTTAATTACATCTAAAAATTATGTGACAAATTAGCTAACAAATATTGAATCAGAAAAATGAAAATATTTTTTCAATAGTATGTGGATTCATTTTCAACATTGTTCATCTTTAAAGATCTCCTAATACCTTTAAATATTGTAAAAAATCAAACATTTTATTTATCACAGTAGTTCCTGAAATATGTTGATATAGATCTTTAGTGTCAATAGTATTATCATACATATAAATATTCTTCTTAAATTAATGATTATTTTGGATGAGACATGGATTCCACATAAAAATAAAGCTACAATTATATATAATTATTATGGATAGTCAATTATTCATTAAAATTAGACATTATTTTTCCCATTTGTTCCCTAACCAGATATAATTTCATAAGTATGGATATCGGTTATATTCCACAAAATAGAATCTCAAATTAGAAATATATTTTTTCACAATGTTAAAAAGTTGAGTACAACAATGTTAGAATTCTAATTTTCCACATTTATTAAATTTTGAATGTGGAAAACTATAACATTGGTAGTATTTGAATGTCCAGATATCAGTAAAGTGATGAAGGAAAAAAATTCATACACACCCATAGAAGAATTTAATAAAGTTGAATGAAACCATGAAATGTGTTTTCATCATCTACTCTTAGATTAAATCAATCATAGGATCGACCCAACATAACATTACATAGCTGAGTTGAAAATTCAGTATATCATGCATCAAATATCTATAGTGTCCATGGAATGGCTAGATACTAATGAGAGTGTGAATCTATGGTATATTGTTTTTACCAATACATTTATTTTGGATTCATTATATGTGACTAATTAATGGCTCAATCCATAATCTTTAATACTCATCTTCACCATGAGTGCAATAATTAAAAGTAAAAACACAAACAAATGGATTTTAAATATTCAGTACAATACCTACTCTTTACTATATTGGTTACCCCCCAATGAAATTGATTATCCACTACATAAGAAGGTGACTGCAAATTTAATTATATAGAATTCTTATTAAGAACTATTTATAAGGAAAAAATCCAATTAGTCTTCAAAACATTGTTAATACACCCAATCACAACATCATTATAGTGATTTATTAGACACCCACAATAACAACATTCATCAATTGTTTAGTGCCCCCAACTACATCCATCAAAAAAATATTTATAGATCCACTATATAAATTTCAATTGAAGATCCTCCCCCATGAGATTGTTTGATCACATTGCCATTTTTAAATCATCATGTACCATTTATGTAATGATGTTCTTTCTCAAAAAAATTATAATCTTTGTATATGGCCAAATAACACAATATAGAACTGATTAGCATTGAATTATATCTTCTGATGAAGACTGAGTCCCACTGAACATTTAAATATCCTATAGAAAAATCATTTGAAAAAAATCCATCTTTAGTATAAAATATAAAGACTCACTATAAGATGAATATTTTTTATTATTTACATCAAAAAACATACATTTAAAAAATAATTCACATCTTTTTAAGTTGGGAAATAAAAAACATGCATAAGATACAAATTCAAGCATGCATTTTTTCTTGTGCATGCATACTACAACATCTATACCTTTTCAAAATGAACTCATATATCCTTCATGAACAATTAAGTTATGATATTATCCTGTAATCATGATCATACTCTCAATAATCATGTACTTATGAAAACAAAACACTGTATAAATTAATTTCCAATTATGAAAGAACAGTCAATGACTATACATATATATATGGACGTGCAAACCATCAACTGCAATCTTCAAACTCAAATGTATATTCATGGATCTCTTGATATTATATTTTTTATGACACCCAAAATTTCCTTTTACACACTTATTATTCAAGAAAGTTAGTGACTAAGAAACTATATTTTTTCCGTCTTAAACACATGTAATATAATATAGCCTCATAAATTTAGTGTGTGTTCACAGAACTCAAACAATCCCTCTTAAAATTACATACTCCCCATTCTTCATGGAAGTGTGTACTGTCATTGTTGAACACATAATGTTAATACGAGAGTGTGTGGACTCTTAATGATTTTCACACACGCATGAGAGACTCATCGTAGCACTATCTGATTTCTTTGTGGAACTCAGATTTTCAAAAAAATATCAACTAGAGTTTCAAAAAATTATAAAGTCCATGGAAAGATATTTTTTCTCCTTAACATATGAAAATCATGTGTAAATTTTCTTCATTGATGATCATATTATATAGTGGTGTTATATTTCCCAGAATGAATGATCCTATCATATAATATTTGAAATCAGACAATGCTCTCCCTCATTGCATATTGACATCTATAGACAACGAACAATGCCTCACTTCATGTACATTGATTCACCTTTCACAACTTCATTATTCATCAATAACCTAAAACAAAACTTTATTTACAACTCATGGATTACATTTAATTGTCACGAATATATGAAAAAAATTCTAAATGTGATTTCGATCATAATAGAATCATTAGGAGGTTAAAATGATGATCATATGGCCTGTTTTGAATATCAGGTGGTGTGGTCGGATGAAGATCCTAATATATAGAACTATCTGGTGAGACAAGGTTAAAAAGAATACATACATCACAGATCAGACAACTCATAAAATAAGATAATTTTTATCACATGGTTGTACTTATTACTGAATTTCCCCACAGTACATTGAACAATCCAACGTTAGACTATAAATATATTTCATTCTCCTATTTAATACATGGTGACATCTCTAACCAATAAAAATTCCTACCATACAATCTCATATAATTCTAGAACTATCTTCTTCCTAAATTCAAACCTCTCGTAATTTCCCCCACACATTGGATCACCACCAATACCTTTGTACGTATGTATAAACACCTATAGACTATAAATACAAATTTGTCCCCCACCATACATGATAACGATTTGACTCCCAACTCAGTAGTGGTTGCAGTTATCCTATCTTGGATTATTAGAATATAGGATAAATCTTTTTATCAAATAACCAATATAATGTGTTACTCAAACAATTCAGCCCTAGAACTATTATGAAAACAATGATATCAATCATTAACCAATACTCTCCTTTCTTTCAATTGTTGAATTACAATCATAAATTCAAAATATATTATTCATCCCAGTATATTTAATAATTGGGTCAAACTCAAATAGCAAATGTCACATGTTTATATAATATAAACTAGAGCAACAATAATCGCCATTAAAAACCTCATAACATATTCATATATTCTCCCAAACACTCATTAAAAACAAACTCATTTCTCAAGACACTCCAATATCTATATTTTAATTTGTTTTCCATATAGAAATAAATACATATGTTTTACAATATATATCCAAATTATTGGTAATGAATAAAAATTTGTGATTATGTGTTTATAATATAACCAACATCTCCTCAAAATTAATTTTTTAAAATAATGAAACCAGACTTCAACAAAAGATATTAACCTCAAGTTAGACAAATCTATATCGATGTTGGAATGGTCTACCTAAAAAAAGCATCATGTCACTTATATAATAAATCCATTGAGTTTATGTAACATGATATCATTCAAAAAATTTGTTACGAAATGTCACTATAGGGGATAGATGAGGATAATCATAATGAAATTTCTTTCACACATCTCAATAAAGACATTAAAATGTTCTTATGGATAAACCTATTTCTCCCCCCATTTAAATTCAGATTTAAAATTTATGAGTGATCATCATCTTCATAGTATTGTGAATATCCGAGAGATTGAAATCATATATGATTCACTTAGAGGTATGAATTGATATCCATTAATTTACTAAATGTTAGCAAAAAATAATTTATATAATGGAATAAGGGGGAAAACATTGTTCCATTAAAATAGAACTCAGGAAGTGAGTTTTCACTCAACCTTTCATATAATTTATTCATTTTAAACTCATATTTGGATGAGTTCTCCTTGACCAATTGTTCTATTAATATCAGCATGAAATGTTTTAGGTCATGAAAAATTTCAATAAACCATTCATCATCATAATTTTCATGTAAAAATTGGTATATTAATTTTCATCATCTTTGATATTTTAAAATAACCCCTCCTATTTTTGTTTTCCATTATATAGTTTCTGATATTTTTCAAATTTCATAATCATACAACACAATTCACTAGTCACTAAATTATTCATCCCTCTCTAAATTCTCTTCTCATTTTAATTTTGCTGAATCTCGCATTATATGAAAACACTAAATTTCATTGATTTGTGACCATAATGACAACCTATACTACAAACATCATCCATGCATTTATATAATGTTCCACATTGATAGTTTAGATAATTAATTGATCAAAACTTCTCTCCCAAAAACATTTACCTCATCTTGTCAGAATTTGACTACTTTGATTCATTCCTTCTTCTAGATAGTGTCGTGCTATATTAGAATGAATAATATTTATGAACAAAAAAAGAAACACTCCAAAAATGACATCTGAACTAGGATCCTTTAGATTGATAGTTATTCGGATCTGAAAATTTTAGTTGTTAATTTTTCAAATATTGTGGATTTATCCAATCATAAAGAAAGCTTATGGATGAATTTGAACAATTTTAATTTGCAGGAATTATTATTTCATTTATTCTTTTGATCAGTTTAGATACCTTTTTTCCTTTCATGACTAGTTTATTTAAAATACCACAAGTATATTGAGATTTATTTAATTTAGAACCATTGTTTTTTCCTGATCCTTTACTCTCAAATTCTTTAGATGAGTCACATATAATATTAACACTTTGGTGATGTCTTATTTAAACATGCCCAAATCAAATTGATCAACAATGTACATAGATTCTATCTCATATCATTCTTCCTCTTTCTCAACTTTTCATTCTCATTGATATTTCTCAATCTTCCCAAATTTAGATAAATTAAAATGATATTTTTATTCTCGTAAAAAATTAATGATTATTATTTATCAGGATCTACCATTAAAATAGTTTTCAATTATCCTTATAACTAAAATATCTTCATATTATTATATAATATTTAATTGTAATACATATCATCCTTCTTGAAATTTTCTTTATTTTCAAAGGTGATATTTTCAATTTCATTCTTCTGTTTTCTGTTTTACCATTTTAGTTTTATATTTTCCATTATAAGATCTTCAAGATTTTCTAAGAAATAACCTTCCAAATTAGTTCTCCCATCAACTTTATCACCTTCCAATATGTCTTTAGTTTTCTGAGATTTACCAATAAAACATATTTGATTCATTTAATATAAACCTTCTTATGACTCATTACTTCATTATGTAAATGCATCCATTCCCAATACCATCATATTACTATTCATGAAATTGAAGAACCTATTTTGATTCTTTCTATAAGGCCCCGACCTTAAACATTACATAATATTGAATTAAATGAATAATTCACTTTGAGGATCTTTTCAGGTTTATAGTTTTAGAGAATTAGAACAAAACTATTACATCTCAAAAGATTTACAAAGTAGACACTTCTACCAAGTTTCCATAGAATAAAAAAACTCTTAAAAAGAAACATGTCTAGTTCCATGTGTTATATAGCATGACATTCCCTTGATCCCATCCTTGATCTTATTCCACATTAAGTCCTGTGAAAAACATTTCAAAAATACTTGGGGTGAGCATAAAAAGCTCAGTAAGGGATACACAAAGAATGAAAACTGTTAGTTTTTCAAACATCAAGTAAACCATGTATACTTTATCAACGTAATACCTTCACCATCATGAAGTAGTAAAAAGCTCTTCACTGAATAAAATATCATTACATACATTTTTATAACCTAAGGATTACCATAAACCCCATATAAAGAACACATAACATATATAAAGGTAACTTGGGACATAAACATACTTAAGTGGAATAACCATACGGTTGACTTCCACACATATCACTTAATGGAATAGTCATTCGGCCAACTCCCATACATACATAATGGAATAGCCATACGGCCGACTTCCATACATACTTACTAGAATAACCATACAGCCGACTTCCATACCCAATGCATTGGAGGTCATAACATAACCATCCGTCCTGGTATTCACGGCACCACCCGTCATATGGTTCATCACGTAACCACCCGTCAAATGTCCATGTACCATTATAAAATCATAATACCTAAAATAAACACAATGGAAAGAAAACATTTCCACATTCTGATCACAATATATCACATAAATATATTGACATAAAAAATCCATTATAAAAACCTTTTTCAATACCAAAATACATAAAATAGTATATGGTATTTATTTCATTTTAAAAAAAATTACGGCTTGTTCAGGAAGCCAAAGACCAAATAATACTCGCGGTGGCGGAAAAGGTCATTGTCACCGCGTACGTTAAAAGAAATATTCCTTTTTTCCGTTTAGTAAAACACTTCATAGAAAAATATTCCTTTTGTATAAAAGTAAAATTCAAAGTGGTTTATACACCGTATAAAATAATGTTGTGTACAAAACGAAATATGCCTCAATGAAAGGAGATTGAGACGAAGTCCCTTAACTCAGGTCCGACTTGACTCGATCGTTCTTTAACGTCCTGAATAATAACCTTGAGTTAATTTCTACTTGCTTCAGAACCTTTTTCAAGTTCATTATTACATTTATATCACTTATTACCATGTTATAAACATTATGTAATCATTTAAGTTAATAATGTTTGTTTTGTCGATATTTGGTTCTTAAGTCGAAAGTGGACTTCTTACAATTACATGTTGTTCGTGTGGTCAATGGTTCTTTATATAAAGAATGAAATTCCTGATTTGGATAGAATATATATCATATATATCAAGCATATACATGTATTTATGATATTACATAATCATTTATAGGTAATAAATGAAATGCACCGTTCATGGAGACGGTAAGCCGTACGTACGCATGAATGCTACTTTCATTTCATTGTCATTTTAATGGAATTAAAACTAAATGAGAGGTATGTATATTTTAATTCCAGAATTATATTCATAATTTAGATGTATCATTAATTATATATATATCCATTATAAACATGTACTTTTAATAGTACATTACATTTGGGGATAAGAAATGAAATGCACCATTCATGGAGACGGTAAGTCGTACGTACGCATGAATGCTACTTTCATTTCAATCTCATACATTAATGGAAAAAAAAATAATGACATAGAGGTATATTATAATTCAAGTATAACATCATATATAATAACTTTAAATCCATCCTTTATACATCCCATATATGGCATTAACGAATCACATCACTTTGAGGGGGTGGTAGTCCGCACTTCCTAAAATGAAATTATCGTGTTTACCCACAAAGGAAACCATAAAGGTATGACCAAAATGATAAATACAGAAGATTAAGGAAAACATAAAAATATTATATATCATATATAAATATGCTTTCATCTTAATGGACACCCTTGAAAGTGTTAAAATAATGTTGAACAATCATTGTTTCGGGAGGCAGAAATTCGCCATCCACGGAAACAGTATGTTCTTTAACCATTAGATGTAGGTGTGTGTAATTTTAGCTAGAATAATTATTATAAAAACATCCTAGTATGTTGAAGATATAGTAGTTTTTACAAAAGAAATGAATAAAAAGTGTTTAGGGTGTTGGAGAAGCAAAATAAAACAAACAGACTCAAGTGAAGACATTACCTTAAAATCGGGTAACTCCCTTTGGTTTGAGCGCAAAGGCTTCCTTGGGAAGACTTCTGTCCAAAGTGAGATTTCAAGGAGTAATAGAGGGAATTTTAGAGACAAAATGGGCAGAGGTTGGCTGTGCCAAAGGCTTTGGTAGTGTGGGTAAGGTGGTAGAGGTGGGGGCCTTTTATAAGAGCAGGGGATGGGCACTCTTGGAATGTAAGGAAAAATCACTTTATTTAAAAATGATATTCGGATTTAAGAGGTCCCACATTGATATAATTCGAGGATAAGGTGATAATGGTTCTAAATACACTCATCCATTAGGTTTTGGACAAGTGTAGGTCTTAAATATTACATTATCTTTCGATTTTATTTAAATCGTTAAGTAATGAGGTCACCTCTACATCATCATTATGTCATAAATAATATAATTTAATTAATTTCTAAAAATTATAATAAAAATACTATGATGTAGGAACTCTTTTTAGATTTATAACGATTATTTATAGTCAAAAATCTGACTTGTATAACCCCATGTAAAACTTGTTTTAGTAAAACATCTCATGTGTGTGTCTTTTTTACTTTAACATTAAATAAAAAGATATTTATGTCATTTTCCAACCAATGGGGTCCCCATGATGAACCATGGATTTTATTGGTCGGCCATGACACATCCAATGAGGTTAGGATATGTTTCTAGGTCATTTAATTTTATTAAAACACTATTCTTACCTTAAACTACACTAATTACCTCTAACCACGCTTAAAAACTCAATAAGTTACTATTCACCAAAAAATTATTTTAATCCCATTGAACAAAATTTTACTTCTTAATGTCAACCATTTATGTCGGATTTTTGAAATTCAAAACACAGAAGTGGTAAAATTTCATTTAAACGAAAAATCAGTTTTTATAAGTACCACTTAGTGGTTTCACTATTCATCAAAAATTGATGTTTTTCAGAAAAATACCAAAACTTAACCCTAAGCTATATTTGATATTCCGAATTCAAAAATGAAGTCTATTTTACAAAATTCAAAACATATAAGTCACATTAATTAATTTAATAATTTATTCCCGCTGTCATGACAAATAGCGTGTTTTTATGAAGCAATAAGTATCAAAAGATTGACAATAGTTTAAGTCTGATTTCAAAGTGAAATTAATTCCAACGACAAATATTGGAATAAATGGTAAAAATATATTCTAATTGCACTTTAAAACCAATTCAAAAGATAATCTAATCATATAAATAAATTAGATTAAAAATTGGTTTTGAATTAAAATACAACATTTTACACTATTCATTAAAAAATGAACTTTATCGGAAAGATACCAAAAATTTACACAAAGTAAATTTTGATGTCCTAATTTTAAAGAAGAGTTTTATTTGGTCCATTAGAATTTATAAGATCGATCAAAACTATATTTAATGATGGTTCGCCGTCAAAAGGTGATATGTGGTCCTTTCGTGAAAATTAGAGTATATAGGCCTAAAATTGAATTCTTTTCGTATTTTAAGCCTTTATCCTTTATTAAATAAATGAAAAAACATTTAAAAAACATATATAATCATATTTTAGTTATTTATATCCATTCCCTCCAATACAATGACTACATTTAAACTAACATTTAAAATAATATTATTTTATTACTAGTGTGCATCGTAAGTTTTCAAAGGAACTCATCGTTGCGTATCGGGTACGCTATCGATTATAGAAACCCCTTTAAAGTAAAATGAATATTTAATTCGTAAATATTAATAAATATGAAAATTATTTATTCTTTATTTACCAGGGATGTTACATCCTTCCCCCCTTTTGGAAATTGCGTCCTCGTAATTTTATTCACTTATCAAAATAAGTGGGGGTATTTATCCCTCATAGCATTTTCAGATTCCCACATTGCCTATTCAACCATATGGTTTTTCCACAAAACCTTTACCTGGTGGTTTACCTTATTTCACAACACTTTCTCTCCTCGATCAAGAATCTGGACTGGTTGTTCATCATAAGATAGGTTCTTTTCCACCTGAACTACCCCTGGACTCAAAACATGAGATGGATCTGGCATATACTTCCTCAACATCGAAACATGAAAAACATTGTGTACCTGAGATAAACTCGAAGGTAATTCCACTCTGTATGAAACTGATCCAACTCTCTCCATAATTTCATATGGTCCAATGAACCTTGAACTCAGCTTTCCTTTCTTACCAAATCTCTTCACACTTTTCCATGGAGATACCTTGAGAAAAACATGATCACCTACCTCAAAAGATAGATCCTTCCTCCGGTTATCCGCATAACTCTTCTACCTGCTCTGAGCTGTTCTCATGTATTTCTGAATAAACTGAACCTTTTCTTCCATCTCTTCTACCAATTCTGGTCCCATCAGCTTCCTTTCACCCACTTCATCCCAAAATGCTGGAGTTCGATACCGCTTCCCATATAATGACTCAAATGGTGCCATCTGTATACTGGAATGAAAACAATTATTATAAGAAAACTCATCCAAAGAAAGATGTTGGTCCCAACTTCACTGATAATCCATCGAACAAACTCATTGCATATCCTCCAAGGTCTGAATTGTTCGTTCTGACTGCCCATCTGATTGAGGATGAAAAGCCTGTGTAAAATTTAATTCAATACACAACGACTTCTGAAGGCCTTTTCAAAAGTTAGAAGTAAACTTGGGATCACGATCGGACCCAATGGAGAGAGGAACTCCATCTAACCTGACTATCTCCTTAAGATACAAACAGGAATGTTGATCTAGGGAAAAAGTATCTCATATAGAAAGGAAATAAGCATATTTAGTCAAGCGATCAACAATAAACCAGATTGCGTTATTACCTCTAGATGTCTTCGGTAATCCCACAACAATGTCCATAGATATATTCTCTCATTTCAACTCTGGCACTGGTAAAGGCTGAAGCATCCCTTTCAGTAACTGCCACTCTGCTTTAACCTGTTGACATGTCAAACACTTTTCAGTAAAATCAGGTAATATCTCTTTTCATTCCATACCACCAGTAATACTCCCGCAGATCTCTGTACATCTTAGTACTGCTAGGATGAACTGAAAACGAAGAACTATGAGCTTCACATAACAACTCTCTATTCAACTTTGAATCACAAGGAACACACAATATCTTCCCAAATATCAACACACAATCACTATCAATGTTGAATTCATGCAACTTACCTTTCTGAACCATCTCTACCTTTTTCTGCAACTCACTGTCTTTCTTCTGTGCTTGCTTGATTCTTTCTGATAGAGATTATGTCACTGATAGCTGAAACAAAACAGAAGGACATCATGCACCAACAACTTCTATGCCAAAGTTCATCAAATCAATAACCAAAGGATCTCGTTCCAAACATATCATGGTTAAAGAAGCATTACTTTTTCTAATCAAAGCATCACCCACTTTATTTGATTTTCCCGGATGGTTGTGAATTGTACAATCATAATCCTTGATTAATTCCAGCCATCTCCTCTATCTCATGGTCAATTCTTTCTGAGTGAATATATACTTTAAAATTTTTTGATCAGTATATATTTCACACTCTACTCCATACAAATTTTGCCTCCAAATTTTTAAAGCAAAAACAATACCAGCTAATTCCAAATCTTGTGTAAGGTAATTTACCTCATGAGTTTTCAACTGACATGAAGCATAAGAAATTACCATATCATTCTGCATAAGGACACTACCAATTCCCTTCAACAAAGAATCACAGTATATAACAAACTCACCATTCCTGGAAGGAAGTGCCAAAACTGGATCATTCACCAATCTTCTTTTCAACTCCAAAAAACAATCATCACATTCTTTTGTCCAGATAAACTTAACACCCTTCCGAGTTAGCTTAGTCATTGGACTAGATAACCGTGAAAAATTTTCAACAAACCGTCGGTAGTAACCTACCAAACCATGAAAACTACGGATCTAGGATACATTTGTGGGTCTTGGCCATTCTTCAACAACTTTTCTTTTAACAGGATCAAAAGTTATGCCATCTTTTGAAACAATGTGACCCAGGGAAAAAAAATTATAACCAAAACTTGCACTTGCTGAATTTTCCAGACAGTGTCTTTTCTTTTAAGGTCTCCAAAATAACCCTTAAATGACTTTCATGCTCCTCTTTACTTTTAAAAAACACCAAAATATCATCAATAAAAACAACCAAATTGTTTCACCTGAGTCAACAGAGCCATCACTGCAACAAACTATTTATTTCTGATTCTGACAATCTCATGATACTGATTTGAAAGGTCATTTCCCTCTATATGCCTTCCCAGAAAATCTTTTCTGTTTCCTCTATGAAAAACCATTCTTAGCACATAAATATCTTAGGAGAAGAAACATGGTAATATTTAAATTCTATATCATTTCATTCATACCATAAATTAACTTATAATTTAACAATTTTCTAACTCCTAAAGTTGTCTAAAATGACCTATGATACCAACTATAAGGCCACGGCCTTAAACATTACTTAATATAGAATTAAATGAATATTTCACATTGAGGATCTTTTCAGGTTTAGATTTTTAGAGAATTAGAACATAACTATTACATCTCAAAAGATTTAAAAGGTAGACACTTCCACCAAGTTTCCATAGAATAAAAAAACTCTTAAAAAGAAACATGTCTAATTCCATGTTTTATATAGCATGACATTCCCTTGATCCCATCCTTGACCTTATTACACATTAAGTCCTGTGAAAAACATTTCAAAATAACTTGGGGTGAGCATAAAAAGCTCAGTAAGGGTTACACAAAGAATGAAAACTGTTAGTTTTTCAAACATCATGTAAACCATGTATACTTTATCAAAGTAATACCTTCACCTTCATGAAACAGTAAAAAGCTCTTCACTGAATAAAATATCATTACATACCTTTTTTTAACCAAAGGATTACCATAAAACCCATATAAAGAACACATAACATATATAATGGTAACTTAGTACATAAACATACATAATTGGAATAACCATACGGTCGACTTCCACACATATCACTTAATGTAATAGTCATTCGGCTAACTTCCATACATACTTAATGGAATAGCCATACGGCCGACTTCCATACATACTTAATGGAATAGCCATACGGCCGACTTCAATACCCAATGAATTGGAGCTTATAACGTAACCATCCATCCTGGTATTCACGGCACCACCCATCATATGGTTCATCACGTAACCACCCATCAAATGTTCAAGTACCATTATAAAGTCATAAGACATAAAATAAACACAATGGAATGAAAACATTTCCACTTTCCGATCACAATATATCACATAAATATATTGACATAACAAATCCATTATAAAAACCGTTTTCAATACCAAAATACATAAAAGAGTATATGGTATTTATTTCATTTAAAAAAAACATTACGGCTTCTTCAGGAAGCCAATGACCAAATAATACTCGTGGCGGCGGAAAAGGTCGTTGTCACTGCGTACGTTAAAAGAAACATTCCTTTTTGTCATTTAGTAAAACGCTTCGTAGAAAAAAAATTATTTTGTATAAAAGTAAAATTCAAAGTGGTTTATACACCGTATAAAAGGAAGTTGTGTACAAAACGAAATATGCCTCAATGAAAGGAGATTGAGACGAAGTCCCTTACCTCGGGTCCGACTTGACTCGATCGTTCTTTAACGTCCTGAATAATAAACATGAGTTAATTTCTAATTGCTTCAAAACCTTTTTCAAGTTAATTATTACATTTATATCACTTATTACCATGTTATAAACATTATGTAATCATTTAAGTTAATAATGATTGTTTTTTCGATATTTGAATCTTAAGTCGAAAGTGGACTTCTTACAATTACATGTTGTCCGTGTGGTCAAAGCTTCCTAATATCAAGAATGACATTCATGATTTGGAAAGAATATATATCAGATATATCCAGTATATACATGTATTTATAATATTACATAATAATTTAGAGGTAAGAAATGAAATGCACCGTTCATGGAGATGGTAAGCCGTACGTACGAATGAATGCTACTTTCATTTCTTTGTCATTTTAATGGAATTAAAACTAAATGAGAGGTATGTATATTTTAATTCCAGAATTATATTCATCATTTAGATGTATCATTCATTATATATATATCCATTATATACATGTACTATTAATAGTACATTACATTTGGGGATATGAAATGAAATGCACCGTTCATGGAGACGGTAATCCGTACGTACGAATGAATGCTACTTTCATTTCTATCTCATACTTTAATGGAAATAAATAATAATGAAATAGAGGTATATTATAATTCCAGTATAAAATCATATATAATAACTTTAAATACATCCTTTATACATCCCACATATGGCATTAACGAATCACATCACTTTGAGGGGGCGATAGTCCGCACTTCCTAAAATGAAATTAACGTGTTTACCCACAATGGAAACCATAAAGGTATGACCAAAATGAAAAATACAGAAGCTTAAGGAAAACATAAACATATTATATATCATATATAAATATAGTGTCATATTAATGGCCACCATTGAACGTGTTAAAAGAATGTTGAACAATCATCGTTTCGGGAGGCAGAAATTCGCCATCCACGGAAGCAGTATGTTCTTTAACCATTAGATGTAGTTGTGTGTAAGTGTAGCTCGAATCCTTCTTATAACCATATCCTAGTATACGGAATATACTGGAGTTGTTACAAAAGAAATGAATAAAATGAGTTTAGGGGGATGGAGAAGAAAAATAAAACAAACAGACTCAAGTGATAACATTACCTTAAAATCAGGTAACTCCCTTTGGTTTGAGCTCAAAGGATTCCTTGGGAAGACTTATGCCCAATGTAGGGATTCAAGGAGTAATATAGGGAAGTTTATAGAAAAAATGGGAAGATTTGGGCCGAGCCAAAGTCTTTTGGAGTGTGGGTAAGGTGGTAGAGGTGGGGGCCTTTTATAAGAGGAGAGGAGGGGTACTCTTGGAATGTAAGGAAAAGTCACTTTATTTTAAAATGATATTCGGATTTAAGATGTCCCAAATGGATATAATTCTAGGATAAGGTGATAAGGGTTATAAATCCACTCATCCAATAGGTTTTTGACATGTGTAGGTCTTAGATATTACATTATCCTTCCATTTTATTTAAATCGTTAAGTAATGAGGTCATCTTTGCCTCATCATGATGTCATAAATAATTTAATTTATTTAATGTATAAAAATTATAAAAAATACTATGATGTAGGAAATCTTTTTATATTTCTAATTAATATTTATAGTCAAAAATCTGACTTGTATAACCATATGTAAAAATTGTTTTAGTAAAACATCTCATGTGTGTGTCATTTTTACTTTAACATTAATTAAAAATATATTTATGTCATTTTCCAACCAAAGTGGCAACATGGTGTCCCCAAGTTGACCCATGGATTGTATTTGTCGGCCATGACACATCCAATGAGGGTAGGACATGTGTCTAGGTCATTCATTTTCTTAAAACATTATTCTTACCTTAAACTACACTAATTACCTCTAATCGTGATTAAAAACTTAATAAGTTACTATTCACGAAAAAATTATTTTAATCCCATTGAACCAAATTTTACTTCTTAATGAAAACCATGTATGTTGGATTTTTGAAATTCAAAACACAGAAGTGGTAAAATTTCATTTATACGAAAAATCAGTTTTTATAAGTACCACTTAGTGGTTTCAATATTCATCAAAAATTGATGTTTTTCAGAAAATTACCAAAAATTAACCCTAAGCTATATTTGATATTCCGAATTCAAAAATGAAGTTTATTTCACAAAATTCAAAACATATAATTGAAATTAATTAATTTAATAATTAATTCTCGGTGTCATGACCAATAGCGTGTTTTTATGAAGCAAATAAGTATCCAATGATTGACAGCAGTTTATGTTCGATTTCAATGTGAAATTAATTCCAATGACCACTATTAGATTAAATGGTAAAAATATATTCTAATTTCACTTTAAAACCAATTAAAAAGATTATCTAATCATATAAATAAATTATATTAAAAAGATGTTTTGAATTTAAATTCAACATTTTACACTTCATTAAAAAAAGAACTTTATCAGAAAGATACCAAAAATTTACACAAAGTAAATTTTGATGACCCAATTCTAATGAAGAGTTTTATTTGGTCCATTAGAATTTATAAGATCGATCAAAACTATATTTAATGAAGGTTCGCCGTCAAAAGGGGATAAGTGGTCCTTTCGTGAAAATTAGAGTATATAAACCTAAAATTGAATTCTTTTCGTATTTTAAGCATTTATCCTTTATTAGATAAATATAAAAACATTTAACAAACATAGATAATCATATTTTAGTTATTTCTATCCATTCCCGCCAGTACAACGGATACGTGTTAACTAACATTTAAAATAAAATTATTTTATTACTAGTGTGCAACGTATGTTTTCAAAGGAACTCATCGTTGCGTATTGGGTACGCTATCGATCATAGCAACCCCTTTAAAGTAAAATTAATATTTAATTCGTAAATATTAATAAATATGAAAATTATTTATTCTTTATTTACCTGGGATGTTACACTTTCACTTATTTCATAGATACATATTATCCTCTTCATCTAATTCAGTTTCATCAACCATATTCTTTTGAAAGTTACAAGAAAAATTAGTAATGTTTTTACTATAACATCACATTGTTGGTTGTTTTCTATTTCCTTTCCATATCCCCTTTTTTAAATTTTTTTAAACTTTGTTATCATTTGACTAAAGAATTTTCTAGTGTTTTCATCTATTGACTCACTTAATTCGGGTTCATCATTGTTTTTATTATAAGATTTAATTATTTATTCAAAATATATATCAACTAGTACCATTTTCTTGAATGCATTCACATTCACATGATATGAGATTATTATGATGTTAATGAAAATATAAATCTTATTACAATTAGATAACTAAAATTATTGATCAGAATATATATGATAAATCTCTCAGAATATTTATAAAAATTGTTGAATCTTCATGATTTTCTACCAAACATTTTCTATTACTATAAATTTCATTTACTATTTTAAAGTATTCATCAACACATTCATTTTTATAAATTTTCATGAACTTGAATCTACATCACCATATTTTTAACATGACTTCATTAACATTAATATTTATATTATATCTTCATCACAATTTATCTTAGATTTATTTTTCTATTTGGAGACCCAACACTTAATTATATACCTTTTCTAATAAGGTCATATTGATTGAATTTTTTTCCATTCCATCTACAACCAAATACTGATTTTTATATTGAGTTTCAGAAACATATTCATTAATAGTAGTGAAACCCATTGTTGCTTCATATATTTCGTCTATGTCTAGAGATAGAATTTAATTGGGAATCTTATTCCTAATATTATGGTAGTTAATGCCTTTAAATGTATTAATTACTATACTATTCACTAAATTTAAATTCTCTATTTCCTAGATGGTTTGTTTGGATCTATAGAGGATAAAAACAAAACATCACACACATATTCATATGTTTTCGTACAATGACATACTCCATTATGTGTTGGTTATACCCCCTAACATATATTCATCATAATATTAAATTGTGATTACAAAAGTAATTGGTTAGTCCCCAGAATTAATTTTTGTTTGACCCCCCTAATTGCACCTTATTTATAGTGATAAGAAAGACCCTCCAAATTAAAATCTTTGTCAACTTGTTAGATAGCCTAGTTATATCCTAAACAATAATATTAATAGATCTACTACATAGAGATTGAATTAATATACCCTAAATATTAATGATAGATTGTAAAAGATTATAAACAACATCATATACCCTTCCATTGATGCAGGTCCTTACCAAACAAATTCTGATCAGTATATATATGTAGCTACTTTAGTACAAAACTTATTTGATCTGAATTCATTCTTTTCCAGAATTCTGAGCCTCACTGAACACATAAAACTCAAATAAAAATATCATCTAAAATAAAACTCCATATTTATTATAAAATGTCAATCCATACTATGTAATGTATATTAAATGTTAATTTCATGAAATATAATTCATGTATAAAAAATAAAATCAAATGAAATTAATTCAATAAAAAAATCACAAGAAACACATTCATACATGTATTATTTCATGTACGTTCACACTAATGCATGTAACCTTATCACAAAGAATTTAAACTACCTTCCTAACTCATCAAGTTATAATAAAATCTTTTATCCTTGAGCATACTCACACCTTCACATGTATATTTATAACACCACACTTTCCATTTTTATTTTCTTTTATTAAAACACAATCAATTCATCTTCATATATGCATGGACATGAACCCCATAAAATTCAGTCATCATATATAATGATGTATTAATTAGAATCACAATTTTATATTTATAATGATACAAAATCCTACTATTTTGTGAACTACACCTTTGAAAACAATAGTGGTTTCTCCACTGTATTTATTCTTTAATGCATGATTATAATATCACATTGCCTCTAGAATTTACAATATGTGTGTATAAAAAATCACAAAGAGAATAAACTCACAATTTAAAAATACAAAGTATATAATAAATGTAAAAATATTCAAGTGAATATGAGTGTATGTGGGTTCTTAATTATCTTCACACATTAAAGTGTATATGCCATTAGCATTATCCATATTTCTTTTTAGATGTGAGATCTTGTGATAGAAATTTTTGGAGCGTGAAACACATATCAATGGAATGTGGAAGTTATTATTTCCCCTTAATATATGAATATAATGAGGAATATTTCTTCTCTATAAATTTTTTTTTTGTAGAACTCTATGTATCTTCAAGAAAAATACTCTCTTTTTATACATAAAAACACACACAACTCTTAATTAGAGAAAAAAAATATTTATAGATGATGAAAAAGAACTAAAATTATGCATAATTACTCACCTATTGGGACATCAATATTAACAAATCAACATAATATAAAATTTTCAAAACATTGCATCAAGTCCCTTTTATCTTCAGGAAGTCATTCAAAAAGATCTATATATTATTTCAACAATATTTGAATAATTATAAAAATAAAATTATTTTTGGATGTCTTGGTTTGATTATATTGAAATGTGGCTATAAGAATATCCTGTCATAAATAACTCTCATGTGATTATTTCTGAATAAGATTCCAAACAACACAGATTAGAGGTCTTATAATATTAGATAATGAAGACTGAATGATTATAGTTATTTTCGAAATAGTGTTAATGATCATATCATGACCCCACACCAAATTTAAAAATGATTTCATACTCCCTTCTAATACATTGAACTACTCATGAATGTAAGAAATGGCTTCCAGACACTCTCATATTATTTTGGTTCCCCCATGTGTCGGCATCTGCCTCTACCAATGTGTCACCCCACATTGTAGCTCCCCACTACCACCTGTTCACAATTATGGAATGGGATATAGACTATACACAACCATTACTCCCTTAGCTTGCTGGATGTGGAGTTGGATTCCCTCCTCAGTAGTAGCCATTGTCTTCCTAGGTTCGCAAGTCAGGATATATGTTGTATTTTGTTTTATCAAAGATCCAATATAATGTGTTACCCAAAAACATACCAATCTAAAGAAAATTAAGACACTAATGATATCCATTATTCACAAAATCACTCATTTCATTTCATTATATTAAATACAATAATAAATTATTATGTTTTAATTATTCCCAATGTTTTTTACATTTCTTTCAAACAAAAATAACCAATGACATAAGTTTTTATAAACTATAATGTTGCTTTTCAATCATCACAAATAAAAACCACATAAAAATTTTAGGTCCTCTCCCTAAGCACACATTGAAAATAAATAAAATTAAGTAGTCATATTGATGTCATCCTTGCTTATCCCTCAATAGGACGAACCAAACTCATCATTTTCATTAATTCTATCAACATCATTCTATCCAATATTGGATGATATCTCAGAATAAATGAATTCATTTTGAAGCCTCAAAATCAATTTAATGTTTCACATGATATTTTGAGGCACAAGATATGGCATCACATCAGTATTTTTCTTCATTGATATGGAAAATGATATTTTCAATCATTACTGTTCGATATTTCATCACAAAATAAACTTCTATATTTTGGAGAGTCATGAATTCAATTTGTATAAAAACTAAATTTGTTAATTGAATTCCTTTTGGTGTAATGATTTAAGGTAATATCCTCAATATAATAAAGAAATATCTGATAACATTTAGTTTTATAATAAATTGAGGTATTAGAAATTCCCTAAATAGGTTTTACATTATATATATTTAATAAAAATTCCATCGTTTTCAATATTTTAAATTCTTGATATACTGGTTTATGACATTGCACCATACATTTTTCACTGTATAGACATCAACATATTAATTTTACTCTTGTTTATTTTTATAATTATTTCTTACAGTGTAATATTATCTCTTTTATAATGAATCGAAAATTTAAATAGTTCAAATAAAAAATTATTCAAGCCAATTATTTGTTTCATGTCAGGTTGAATAGATAATTGTCTCATCTATCCATTATAATAGTAAATATAATAGTTTTTATAAAATCCTTCTATAGTTATATGGTATTTAACTTATTCTCAATTTAAATAGGTTCTTCCAACATAATTATATAATGGAAATTTTTTTTACCCCTATTGAAATAATTGTTAAATTCATAAATAATAGTACATATTATTTTGAATCTTAGTGTAAATCCAATTGGTAGAGTAAATAAATATTCTATAAATTTTTTTATGAAAAAACTAATCAAAAAAACAATGTGTACTATAATTAAAAAATTTGTTGAATAACATTTTAATATGAATTCCATCAAAGATTACTGGTTTCTATCCATATAAATAATATGATATAGAATGGTTGTTATATTAGATGTATACTTATAACGATCCAAAAAAATATATGACACAGAGTGTGGAACAAATAAAACACAATACTATTAAATAAAAAAATATTTTTAAAAAATTTGCTTCAAAAACATAAAAAAAATTAATATGACATTAATATGATTAAATATAGTTTCCTTTATAGAGATAACATTTAATCAAGAATAGAAACAATGTTTCACCCAACATCAAGGCCACAAACACATGGTATAATCATATCATTGAACATATTCCATCATTAAAATAAATATAAATAATAAAATAATCTTAATATTATTGATACTAAGATTTATACTCTAAAAAATATATCTAAATTGTAATAAAGGAGATGGAATCCCGATTTTTCTTTATATTTAAAATGAAATACACTTATTTAGTAAATATTAATCTTTACTGTGTGGAAAGATAAAAGTATCAATTGTCTCTATCCATAATCCCAAATAATATCAAATCACTATCCATTAACTCGAGAAGTATCATTCATCTAAAAATATCAAGAAATTAGTCAACTTATGTAGAGAGTGTTCATACATTGTAAAAGAGATATCTTCAATAGGGATTACATGAAATTCATCATTCCTAACAATTATAAAAGAATCCAAGTCATGAATGTTTGATATAAAAGTTTTAATGTTCTATTTTATAAGTCCATATAAAAGTAAAATCCTCAATGAAATAATTTTTTCTGAATTCTATTGAAGACATGAAGTTATATAGTTTTATATCATACATTCTAATTTTTTTTATAATATTTAATTATAAATGGACATATAACATATTTATAATTTAAATACGATGATGTATACTTTCTTATAATGAATATTCTAATGGGGGTGAAGGAATATTAAAAGTTTGCGAAAAATGAATCCAAATTCTATCCAATAAATGTTTCTATATAATCATAGGAAATAGAATAAACCCTTAAAACCTTAATAGTGAAAAACACTAAATTATTTAAATAAATAATTAGATAATATATATTAATGAAATTCTATTAGTGTTTTGTAAACGTTGTGTCTAATTAAATTGATATATCTATACATATATTCCACTCACATTTTTTATGGAATAGTAAATAGATAATCTAAATGAATATTTATTTCAAATAATCATGAAGAATCACATCCTAAAAGTATCATTGTTATGTTTTGATATATAGATAATAATGAAAATAATGCTCAACAGAATAGAAAAATGTTTTGGAACTCATCAATCCAATGATGAAGGATATCTAAATTAAAAATTCTCTAATTAATGGGAGAAAACATGAGGTTGGGTCATGTTCATCACTCACATGGGTAAATGATAATACATATCATTTTTTAGAATGATAGTATATGAGGATTAGGTTTATATGAATAATATATAAATTTTTTTTAAAAAATAATTGGTATATGGTAGTCTATGCAAATTTTTTTCAAACAATGTTCTTACAACATTATATATACAAATAGTTTGTCTAAAACCATGGAATAACATCTAAATAGGAACACTATAACATTGTCTATTTTAATGAATTACTATATATTCATGATTTTAACCCCATTTTCCATTTATATCATACATTTCATGTATAATTTTCATCACATTTGGACTCTCATCATAGTTCTTTAACTCCTCGTGATGTTATAAACGAATTTAATTGAATAGTTTTAGGTGTATGATATATTTTGAAGCATGAACCAATGATAGTAATCCAAATGTGATATTGTATAGAAATATTATAATCTAAATGTTACCAATAAAACATTGGTGTTATATTATTGGGAATGAATATATTTAAATCTGTTATGAAATTTTTGTTTACTTTAATTACTAAAAGACATTATTTATCAGTGGTTATGAAATAAATAATAATTTTTTAATGATAAAAATATATTGAAACAAGGTTAATAATAGTTGATGTTCAAAAATGATTTTGTCCTCTAAAATTATTCATTCTGTATATTTTTTTAATTTCAATAATAAGAAGAAATTCTATATTTTAGAAATTGAATTAAAAAAATATGTAATTATTTGAATTCCTTATATAAAAATAATTATAAGAGGACTTTTTTGGATTTTTCTAAAAGGAATAATTTCATTTATTTGTTATATAAAATATAATTAATAAGTATTATCATATTATAAACATATAATATTGAATTAATGGTTTAGGAAATTTTTTTTGAAGAAAATCTTTTATTTAGAAAAAAATATAATGAGGTAAAAATTAAATGTTGACCATAGTATTCTATAATCGACATTTTTCGAATATATAAAATGTTTTTATTTAAATTAAAAACAATATTTTTCTCTTCTGTTGTGATATATATTTCTCTAGGTACTATTAAATTTTAAAAATAAATTTAATGTAAAATAACTATGCTTTTACAAATAAAATACAATTAATTTAACAGTCATCAAATTGATAAATGAATTTTTTATAAAATTATTTTTATTCCCAAATTTATATTTTTTATAAAAAATATGATTCATTTAATTTATTGAAATTATATTCAAATTAATTTCTACAAATTATTTTAATTAAATATTAAACAATGTTTTAAGAATTTTGAATCTAAAAATTCTAATTATCTAAAATGGTCTGTTTAATTTTTAGTCATATTGAAAAGGAACAATGGTAAATTTTCTTGATCCCACAAAAAGTTATGTATTACTTATTATAAAAAAATGTAAATATGTTTAGGAATTGTATGTTTATTTTTTTTAATGATAATTTAGTAATATGATGTATGAAAAAATATAAATTTTATTGATTATTTTATTCTTAAATAGGACATATTTCATGTGTCAATTGATGATGTAGTAATGTCTACAACATGATGAAGTAGTGTTTAGGTGGGTGAAAATGGGGGGAGATTAGGTAATAATGTTATAGATTAAATGAAGAGTAGTATAAAATTATCTATATTGGTGTCTTAGGATAATATTCTACTTATGATGAATATAGATTTGAGAGTTTCCACTAACAAATGTTTTCAAATACAAAATGATTCACTTAGTTGAATCATCTATGGATAAATATATTTTTATATAGTCGAATGATGTGATGTAACCAAATAAAATCATGTATGGGTATTCAAAAACCATAAACATGATGTCAAAGATGTATGAGGAATCACGTAGGGAGATAGACCAACTAGAAATATGATTGAAAGACTACAGATCAATGTATATTGTTTTTCAAAAGTTCCTCTTATACTCGAATCTATGTTATTAGATCATTGTAAATATTCCCAAAATGATATCTACATAAATATATATACCTTATTATTAAAGGTAGAAAATATGGAGGGATTCACAAATATAAACAATTTAATGTATTCACAATTTTTTATAAATCAAATAGATCGACACTATTTTTTCGAAATTATAATAGAATTGTGAAAAAATGATACTGTATAGAATGATTTAGTATAAGTGGATATTAATTTGTGATATTATAAAACCACATTCAATAAAAATTAATAAGTTTCCTTCATCGAATGATTTAATATTTAATAAGATAAATGGAAAAAAATTAATATATATTTATATGTCTACTATAATAAATTTTTAGTTTTTATTCCGAGAATGATGATACCAAAAAGAGAAAACAACAAATTTGGGAAGATTCTTCAAGAGTGTTAATCTATGTTACTGATATGAATGATGATCCATATACGAGATATAACATTGTATGCATCCTATATAAAACTAAAAGGTATATGTTAACATATATATATATATGAAAAGAGATATATTTTTTCTATAATCCATATTAAATATGATATCTTTTAAAATATTCCATGATAACTGAATATAAAGAAATAAGTACTATATAGATCTATATTATATAACCATGAGAACTTAGAATATATTTATCCATAATATAAATTTATTTGATAGATTTTAAATCACGTGACAGAAAACATATGTGAATAATTCATACACATCATATAATGAAGCACATTATATGCTACCTAAATTAATTATAATTGTCAAAAAATAATTTCAAATTCACATACTAAATAATATATATAATAAAGATTTATTTTGAAATATTTCATTTCGGGAAATTTTTTTACATATATACTTCATTAAAAATTAATTAATAGTATTAATATTATGAAAAATAAATTTTTCCACAAATTTATAAAATTAATTAATTCTTATTTGAATTGGTTCAAAATAAATATAATTTCATTTAATTGAAAAATAGATTTAATAAAACTATTTTAATGCATGTAATGTTTATTATCATACTAAACTATATTAATAACTATTGATTTATTATTTTAATGAAATGTGTTTATAATATGGTTAAATTAATTTTATTAATATTTATTTAATTGTTTTATTAAGAATGGATTCATAATAAATTTAGTGTTATGAATAAAAACTAATTTATCAAAACACGATTTTTCTTGTGATTTGAATTTTTATTTTAAAATTAATTTAATTTTAAAAAAACTTTAATTTTAATTTTATTCATATTAATATCGATGATGTTAATTTTTCATAACATGGTTAGCTTTATTTATTTTCATAAATAACAATTTCCCTGGAAAAACACTTCTGCCATAGTAAGGGTAAAAGGAGTAATAGAATTTTAAAACACAGATATTAAACTAAAAATAACTTTAATAAATTGATAAAATATTGTTTTTTTATTTATTTAGATCAAAATTTATATTATCATCTATTTTTGGATAAATTTTATCAACATTAACTTCAACAAGACTTAATTATATTTTCATATATTATGTAATTATAGTTATTCCACCCACATCACATTTAAAATGGGAACCCATCCTTTCACTTATTCACTCACATATATTTATATATAATAGAAAATAATATCACAAATACGTTCTTAAATTAAATTTTAACTTCTCTATAATTTTAATCTTCCAAAAATACCTCCTTTTGAAGTACTAAGGTGTAATCCAAATTAAGATTCCCAAAACTGCTTAATTGTACCAATTAATCTATTTAAACATTATCTCTGTCATTATCTCCATCATATATTATATAAACATATTAAATTGAAAAATAATTATCATTAAAATACTAAACTAATATTATTTTAAGGTTAAAATAATTTTCTTCCTATTTTTTATCCTAAGAGACTTGAAATAAATAGGCCATTCGTACCCACAGACTACTACATCTATAAAGAAATTTAATTTATATCATGAATTACAAAAAGTATTATTATATGGATTAATTAAATGTATATATAATATTATAATGATATTATTAAGATTATATATAAATATATAATCATTTAACGTTCTTGTATTCAATTCATTATAAATTGAAAAAAATAATCTTGTGTATATATAAACTATCACATCCATAATGTGATGCAATTAATTTCTCATAAAAACATTTTTATAGTGATTTTAAAAGTCAATATAATTAATAAATATGATTCTTATGGAATTATTAATATTTTATAGATGAATAATATATATAAATGTGTATGTAACCGAACAGAAAAAACTAAAACATTCTTGGGAAACTAAACATTCAATAGCTGATTATTTATTTTAATGAAGAATTGTAAATTAATAGATAATTTGGGATTATAAGGGAAATATATATTTTATCATTAAAATACATAATGGTTTTGATTTTTTTATTATAAATTAATTTTTTTAAATAATACCATATGAACACTTACGAATAACGTCAATACATGAGGTAAGGGTTTATGTTACAATCTCATTTATTTAGATACTCTATGTTTATTTTTCTATTATGGGGTATTATATGCTAATTAATTTTAAATAACCATATATTATATTAAAATATGTCTATTTTATGGTTTTATTTTTTCCGATCGCACTCCTCCCAATGTTATATAAAACAATCTATAATTGTTTTTCACAAAATTCATCATTTTGTCATATTTCGATTGTAAACATTGTATTGAATGTCTATATTGATTAATTTTATTTTAATAATTTAACATGATATTATAAAGTGGTTTTATAATTTAATTATTGACCATATTTCAGATTAATTTCAATGTTTTCACTTATAAATTTTCAATTCTTTCTTAATAGGTGAATTATGAATTTTACAGAAAAGTTGAATTGAATACTTATTTTATCATGTAGAAATGATGTAATTATAATAATAATTAACTTTAATTTATTTGAATGCTAACATTCACATCCCCATGAACTATTTTAACGAAAATAATTTTCTTAATATTTCAGGTTTTTATTTTAAATGAAATAAAACTGATATTTTTATCATTTTTCAGAAAAATGATTAAATTTTGTTTTAATGTTATTTTTTATGTATTTAAATATCTTTTAATGTTTATTTTTCAACAAAAGGGACAAGATATAATAATACTATAATGGTTTTTTCATTAGATATATGTTTCTTATTTGATGATGAAATCATTATGAAATGTGTTTCTTTTAATCAAGTAAAGTTATAATGAATATATTGTTGTTTTTATAATTTTTTGGAACATATAATTATATTTATTTTATAATTTTTTTAGTGGAATAATTTTACATATCCATCCATTTGAATATGAGATTATTAAAATATTATGATATAAAAGTAAATGAGAAGTGGACTAAACCCATTACTAAAATAAAATTAGGATAGGGTGAACAAATTGAATTATGATCAATGGTAAACCATGTGAAGATGGTATTAATAGTAATCCTAGAACAATGAAATGATTTTATATGATTAATAAAATGTCACAATACCTATGACATTATTATATACATTTTATATTCATTAATGGATCATGATTGATTAATTATGATTCCTTGCTCTTATTCTTTTAGTGTTTTCCAATGAAAAAAATGATTACTATTGATAATTATATATGATCCATATTTTATTTAGTATTAATATCATCTATTATCATCATGATCTCAAGACACTATTATTTTTCTCTTCATCTATATTATTGTTGATTAATTTATTTCATGTCTACATTTCACAAAAATAAATTCTCTCCAGTTTATATGCTTCCATTTTCCCATTTTTTGATTTATAGTTTTATTAATGATATGTATAATAATGCTACTGTTATAGATGAATTTTTTAAGAGATATTTAATATCAATTATGAACTATTATTCTAATATATGAAGTAATTAAAAAAATAAACCTTTAATTGTTTGGATGTTTGAATTAATGTGCAATATGTTATGTTTTTTCTAATGTTATATAATATATAGGTTGGGAATTATTTGGTCTTCTTGTTTGGTATCATAAGGAAATAAATATATATAATCAATGATTAAATTATAGTGTTATTGGGTGCACATAAAAGTTTCATTGGTTGATAAGAAGTTGTAATATTTAGGTCATCTCATGGATGATTTTCATGATTATATGACTACATACACAAATAATATTTACCAGATATTTACTATAAAATATTTTATATTACCAAATGGATTAAACCTGGTGAAATCATGTAGATAATGAATTTGGATGACAATTAAATAATTATAAATAGGGGAAACTAATTGAATCATAATATTGAATTGAAAATATTGTTTTATTCTCAATTATATTAATCATAAAAATAATAAATGGAAGGACCATCACATAATTTAGTATTTCATGTGGAAACATACACCTTCATTCAATGGGTCCTATGATTTTATAGTGGTTGATATGTAGATCAGTTCCACTGAAAATATCTTTTTCATTCTCCATATCTCATAGCATGAAAAATTTATCATTGTATTGTATGATTTTCACGATTGTGCCATGTATGTGTAGAATGTAGTCAAGATTAGGACACAAGAGGATAAAACTGACTCCATGAAATGGAATTATCTTAATATTCTATTTTTATGTTAGTAAATTCCATTATCACTTCTCCTAAAAATAGAAATGGAATAAATATTTCATAAGTAGATGGATAAATAATTTATTGGAGACTACATAGAATATTTTACAATACATGAATTATATGTTATTGTTGGAAAATTTTCCATGAATTTAAAAATTGATCAATACTTAAGTGTCTTAAATCCATGTCTCTTAATGTCTTTTCAATAAAATACATCTGTGGAACTGATGATAAAATTTAATATTGTCACAATATTGAAATAATAAGTGACTATTCCTATCATTATCAAGGTTATAATAAAAATTGAATAATGTAGTATCACGTACATTATAACACCCAGGGGGGAAATAGAATGAATATTTTTTTATACTAAAAGTCACAAGAGGTTCATATATTAAATAGTTTTATTGGAAATGGTAAAATTTGTATCTATGAAAATGATGGGAATTAGGAAATTGAATGTCGAAAATAATTAAAGATAAACATCGATGAAATGAATATATATAGAGATTAAAAGAATACAAAACCCAAACTCTAATTGTAAAACTAAATAATGTGTGGGTATCATGCGAACCAGATAAAAATATACGACTTAATGATGAAAATTTTAATTGACATCTTCTAAAACAAATAGAAAAAGTGAAGAACCATGGTGTCGTGGTCATTGATGTTGGTCATATGAAAAGTATTTTAAAAGGTGAAATTATCATTAAATGAATAAATAGTGTATTGTTTGATTCAATTAATACCCACTAATTTATTAATAATTATCTTTATATTTTTATTTTGTCTCCACATATATGATTAGATGTTGAATTATTGGTTAGAACATCAAATGTTTTGAGGATCATATCTCTTGTCTGCAACTACTCACTAGTAGAGTTATACGGGGATGTGCTTCCTAAAAAACTATTATTGGATTATTTAGTTGAATTTAATGTAATTTTCATCATGGATTTATTTCTTTTTATATTTTTAATATTATAATTACATATAATGGTATGTAATATTTCACATTCTAAATGAACTGAATACTATCTATCCCTACATGGATAAACATTAACATTTACAGGAAACTACATTCATTTTATAGTTTATATTAAATTTTATGAGGGGTATTGATCTTAAATGTTTTTGGAGAAATTCAATATTTATGATATTCATATTTATCAATAATATGCTACCTTTTTTCGTGAATATTTTTATAGTCTTCAATGAATTGTTTTCATTAATCCTTCATTTTAATTCCATAATGGTGTTATTCCTATATCAAGGAAGAACTTAAAAAATTGAAAATATAGTGCTAAAATAATTGAAGAATAAGATATATGAGAATTGTGATAAGATATTCATTTGGTGAGATACATCAAAATGTGGTAAAATATTCATTTTTATCAGATATGGGACAAAAAATCATACCACAAATTATCATTATTGTAACTCGATTATTATTAATAACTTATATCACTTACCTTGTATTGATTACTTGGATGGTCCACTGTGAATAGATCAGTACTTTTCAAATATTGACCTCGGATATGGTTAACATTGGTTATGGGTGGAAGAGGGATACATATCCATGATATCCATCCATATATGGAATGGTAATTTTGAAATTATATCTATTCCATTTGTACTTATCAATTTCATAGTTTTTAACTAATATAATGAATATAGGCTTTATATTTTACCTTAATTAGTTTATGGTTGTAATTATTGAAAATATTCATATATTTCTATGTGTATAATAGACAACTGGTTTCATTTAAGGATTATACTAATGAAATTTAGGAAGGAGAATCTATATGTCAAAATTAGTATATGTGAATTCTTTTTATATAAAGTATAATTCCTGGGTCATGTAATCAAATGTGAGGGGATATCCTTGCACCCATTAATGGGGTAATTTATGTAAACAATGGGCCATTCCCACTATGCTAAGAGATTTCAATTTCTCTATTTTTTTATGGATATCACCAATTCATTGTGATAATATTATAAATTTTATAAAATCCATTAACTATGATATAACACAAGGGTTCCATGTTCCTTTAACCTGATGAGTTAAAATAAAATTTCAATGATGTAAATATATGTTGGTTCATTCCATATAATCTATAACTACACTATAATGGACAATGAGATTTGATATACTAGGTTGATCTAGAGAAAGTATTGGGATGTCTTGTCAGGTATAACGACATGGATTTATCTTATATACCTCACAAATTTAATATTCTTGAGGTAAATTACCATTACCATGATTTGGAACAAGAAGATGTTTTTTATTGAACTTATAATCTCTAAAGATTTTTATGTACATTTAAACATTACATTGACCCTACTATATGTATTATAGTTATAATTTTCATAGAGTATGTAATGGGTAACTCTACGTTCATTTTGTATGATTTTGGGGGATTTTATTGGGGAGCATTAATTGATCAATGTTTGGGAAAACTGTGTAGTTCATAATATAAAATAGTACATTTAGTTAGTGACGATAATTAAAATTAATGATGTTTTTACATGGTTGTAGAAAAATATTTCACATTCCTTAGATAATAGTTAATTAGGATAGACTAAAAAAGAATTTTTTGGCTTATTTACAAGACCATGCATCCAAACCATTCATGCATCCTAAAAAGGTAGTGAGACTTGCACATTTGGCTCATGGTTTGGTAAACTATGTTACCAAATCCTATATAGAATACTAAGTATTCTTAAATATGATATATATAAAAAAACATACTTGAAAAAATATATTCAACCTCTAATACCTATTAATTCTGAACATTAGGACTCTATGGGATTTTCTTACTGAATAAAATCCCATTGAACAATAATTTTGGTGATATCTATACGTATTTTTTTTCATATTAAGATGTAATTTATCCTCTATTATTCACATTTATTCTATTTAATGAATCATCATCCTAGAAGGAATAATATATTTAGGGTATTATCGATAGATATAAGAAATTGTTTATGGACTAATTCAATATTACTGATTTTTTTATGAATGTTAATGAATATCTTTAGATTCTTCATCATGCCATGATCGAGTGTAGATTTTTTTGGTAATATTTGTTTTCTTCATGTAATAATAATAGAATTAATTCCATTAGCATGATATGAATAATGAATTTTTATACTAGAATCATATTTTTTTAAATTGGATATGGTTTCAAGAATCATTTCTATGAGGCCTTGAGTTGGTTAAAAAATATTTGTGTTAGTCATCAATACTCTGGAAGTATAATGTTTGCTCCACATAGGTAAATTTTATAAATTTGATTGGATTTTTCTTCTTGTGTCAATAAATGTAGATCCTATATAATAATTTTCTTACAATATATTCTTTTGTTTATATATGGTGTGAATGTGGGGACTATAATACCTAATAATTTTATTCTATGATTATTCAATAGTGAATTATGAATCCTTGTTCATGAATACATGGAATATGGATATTTATATCTTGTATTAAGTGGAAATTTATATTATCATGTCTTGGTGGCCCCTCAAGGTGGATCTTTCACTGATTTGATGTGTAATTTACTGGGATGTCATGACATGGATACAAAATAGGGTTATAATGTCGTTATTTCATATCCCAAGATAGACTATGGGGTGTGATGAGAAAAAATCTTAATCCAAGGATGAATCATTGGTGTGATATTAATTTTCCTGAACGTAGTATAGGAATTCATATAATGAACATTAATCCAAATTTTATGATGAGATAAGGGTGTGAAAATCATATCTCCTCACATAGGGCTCGACATGATACATGACATTATTCAAGACATGTTTTTTTTATGTTCAGACCCAATATGTGATGATGTATGATAGAATCATTCTATAATGGATCTAATGTACGTATGTCCAGTGATCATGGTGGCCTTGTTAGTGTATGATCTCCCAACAAATTATTAGTATCCTTTTTTGTCAATTTATATTCCATAATGACATACACAATATATAAATGTTCAAATAGTGTTATTTTGATATCCATGGTGTCATATATTGATTATAATCAAACCTTTCACATATATCTTCGTGCCTATATATATTTTAGGTTGAGGGGTCATTCTTATAGAAGGGACCCTTCTTTAGGGATATGAGTAGCTAAATCATGGATGAGAGAGGAAAATTAATTATAGACATTGGTCTATTGCTATAGTATTGTAGTTTATTTTCATCAATGGTTATAATTTTGTAGACCAACCACATTGGGTTATTTTTTATAATATATGATATGGATTAAACTTATTTTTGAATAAAGATATTTTTAGAATCTGTTGTGATAATATGGGATATTATATAAATTCTTTTTGTATTATATTTTATAGTTATTATTACTATGGGTATAGTATCCCAATGGAAAGGTTTGAATCCTCAACTCTAATAAATAGACTCTAGTAAAATGGGAAATTCACTTGTGGTCATGTGGTTCTCTAGCTCATTCTGAGTAATTTATTAAGGTGAATTAAAAATTTTCTTCAACATAGGATTTATTTTAAATATTCTTGATTGTGTTTTGATAAAATTTTAATGTGAATAGGTTTTTTATAACATAGTTTTGGGTGTCAAAGACATTTCTGGGACTAATTTATGTAACCCACCATCCTATTATTATTGATGGGATTTCTAGTATTTATAATTGTATTATAATTTCTTGGTGATCCATATTACTAATGTGATGTTATAGTTAATGTTTTTTTTGAGGTTATGCATAATGAATTGAAAAATAGATTCAAATGTCACATAAATTTTTGTTTTAGAATATTGTAGGTTAATTAATCAAATAACATTTGGAATTTGATATTTATGACTATGTAGTATGTCTGTGATAAAATTTTAATTATTTTAAATAGTGAATTCTTTGTTTTTTTATATTTATATGACTATGAATAATGTATAGGTATAAAAAACATGTCTATTTGATTTTTAAATAGAAAGGGGGTTGTTCCATATAGAAATTTTTAGCCTCATAGGATTGCTATTATAGTTGAAAGACATTATTTTTTCCATTAGTATACTTGAGTTATTACATAAAATGATCTATTATCATAATTTCAATGTGTTAGTTTGGAATTTTAGATAAATATACAATAACTCTTTATTATTTAACCACCTTGGGATATGGGTTAGAGTGACCCTCACATGTCTTAACACTGTAAATATGTGTGGATGTGACTAAGAACAATTATAGTCTAACTCTATTTGTTCAAGTAGAAGAAGCACATTAGACTAGATTCATTCAGATAGTGTCTATTCTGTGTATATGAGCTCACATGATAATGGTTTATTATGTTATTTATTTATATCCTCAATGTAATAAATCTTTAAATGGTACATGAGGAACCCTGTATATTGGGGATTAAAATGACATTACCAGGTAAATATTTGAGCTACTGGAGACTGTAGATTATTACAGGTTATGTTCCATTCTTTCATGCATTATAGACCTTCTATTATATGGTCATGTAGTGAGATTTAGGCAGATAGACATGTGGTTCAGACTTAGGATACATTAAAAATTCATTTCACTGAGTATTTATTGTCAGATATACAAAAAATATATTGCTTCCTAGAGTTTATAGTTGTTTATCATGAGATGATTCTATTATATACTTATTCTACAAATATCATATATATTTATTTTTTCACTCAATTGTTTGGATGGGAAAAATGTTAATAAGGATTTTATATCATTCATCGGCCATTAACCAAAGATAATTAACGATTTCACAATATTTTATATGAAGTCATGTTATGAGGTAAATTTAAATTCCATAACGAATGATACTGGAATAAAAAATGAAAATTAATGGGATTTATTTCATCCTTTGGTTCAGTGAAATGTGGAAATTCAATTAATGTAGTGAGTAACATATTAATTAGTATTATGTTGAATAATGATTTGTTGTGGAAGGGTGGATGTAGGATTTTCAAGTAGATCATGTTTTTTTCAACCCACTATGGGGAACGATGTACCATCTAATTATTAAATTGATGGTAGAGAAGATATGATCACATTTTTCCTTGAATCTAGGAAAAATTTCACTAATGTGGAATTGCTGGTCATGTTTATAAATTATTATAGGTTGTTACACCATTATGATCTTATATTTTTGTAAGGGAGACACATGTTGTGAGTCAAAGGATGTAATGTGTATTTCATTAGTAGGACCAAATTCCATTCTGTATTGTCAGTAAGTAAAAAATGGGGATCAATGAAAGAGTTAGGGGACCAAAAGATGATGAATATTCACTATGGAACATGTTATTGCTGATGAAGACTGATAGAATGTATGATTTTGGTTGGAGAATTATTATAAATATTGGTTAATTATCTTAATGTTTGAATGTTAAAAATATATATAGATAATAAAATAAAATAATTTATATTAATATAAAAGTATTTCAATATAAATTTAATGATATGATAGTAAATTGTTAATTAATATCAGTGCTTGATACATTACCAACCATGGAAGGTGGAAATATAGGTTGATTTTTGGACTCCAAATAACCATGATAGTTTAACCTTGCTGAAGATTTAAAAATATTTAATAATAAATTTTCATTGAATACACTTTAAAATCATATGTTAATGATAAATAGTTTATCATTATTAAAAAAAATTTATCCATCAATTCCTGTGATGATTAAGTGTAAATTTAGGAATATTTTGAGCTATAAAAGAAGTTATGATTTGTTCTCATGTTCATATTTTAATATGATATAATTATGGAATTAAATAATTTAGTATTGTTCCAATAAATTCCATATTATCTTATGTTTTTTGATATAGCTCATAGTCAAACATTCAATAGTAATCCATGAATTGGGAATATGTATAGTTATCTTATAGATAATTCATAGTGGGACATTATGAAGAGTGATATTATAGATTAAATATCCAATAGTTTGTTATTATTATAGGTTAATGATGAGTGAAAAACATTTAAGGGGCTCTTAATAATATAATCAACAACATAGTAGAGAAGAGAGATACACAAAATAGTATTTATCATGGGACGTCTAAAGATATTAAATTGGAGATATTGTATTCATTATATAGTTGAAAAACTTATTAAATCCTCAAATTTCATTTATATCATCAAATATTTCCCTCTTTATCATCTCACAATGAATGAAATTAAGAAATTGGTAACCCTTCAGGGAGAACCAATCTTTATAATATATTGTTTTGATTTATGTCTTCTATTGACGTTTTATAGAAGTCTTCATATATTTCTGAATGAAGAGTATATAATTAAAATTTTATATCATTTATAGACATATATATTATCTTAGACGACCAATAAAATCCTAAAAAATATGTAGATATCAATTAGTATTGATAACAATTCTGTTTAGGATAAAATCCTTACTCATTTAAAATTTTATTTCGCAAATATCATAAACTCATGTATTTAGAGAGTTTATTATATATATTTGTATAAAAAGTAGTATAGAAATTAAACATTCTTGTTTTATTTTAGATAATAAATGTTATTATTCTTTTGGAAAACAAATGAATTAATATAAAATTTTAACACTCTTCAAATACTGATCATAAAATATTAATGTAAAAAAGAAGTTTTATGATGGTAACTATTTATTATATTTGGAATTCAAAATTAAATAAAACGGTATTTTATTAATATATCCTTTGAATATTGTTGTGATATTTTTAAATAATGTTTTGATAATATTGATATATATCGGTACCTATGGGATTCTTGATCACTTTTGGATGGTACATTAACACATCAAAATACATCTGATCTTATATCTTATTTGTAATGAAATCTATGAATATATTTTGTGGAATTAAATAAATTTTCCTTCACATGTACAAAAGTATGATTCCAAACCATTGTACAATGATCATTTATATGAGGACACACCAATTGAAATAGAGTATATTTGAGATAATGTATTGTATAAAAAGGATATTCCCATGGATATTATTCTGTAGAGTAATTAAAAAATCAATGAATCAATATGAGAAACGTTATAGTTGATGGGACATACGTATCCTCATTCTATGGTATCATGGTGATAGAATCACAAGAGGAAACATTGATAAGGGTGTTTAATATAACACCCATAGATTTTAGACTATCGTTCCATCAATAAATATATATTTTTGATAGAATATTAAGTATATAACACTGAAATTATGTGAATAATCATTCAATAATATATAATTAATTACATTTTATGGAAATTATATTATGATAATTAATTTAAAATAATTTCTAATTATGTAATAAAATTATACTGATCCTGTATAATTGTAGAGAAATATTCCATTCTCAATATTTTTTAACATAGTTTATTCATTTGAAAATTAATACATAGTATTAACCTTATGATAACATATTTCAGACACATGTATTAAATGAATTAGTTTTATTGATATATTATGAACAAAATTGTGATCGTTTGGAAGTAAAATACATTTTTTTAGGAATAAATTCATTTTTTCACACATTGTGATTTTATTTTGAATAAATTATGTTAATTACTATTGATGATTAAATTTATTTTAATTTTAATATAATATATTACATATAATTTTTTAACATTAATCTAATGGGTCTCAATAGGTATATAATGGGAATAAAACAATGATTAGGCTTAGAAATTCATTTATATAAATAAAAATTAATTGGATTTATAATGGTAAATATAAATTGAGATTATTTTACTTGTATTAAAAACATATATTAAATTGTCATTCAACATTTAAACTATGATATATTATTTTTTGATATTCTAAATTTTTTATTATCCCATAATGAATAGTTACCATTATAAGTCTTTGTCACTCTCGTAAGGGTTATAATGATTAATGAGGGTTAAAAATAAAATAAATGAATTAAAAATATCTATAACATAGATAAATGCGACCAAATATCTATATTTCATTCCAAAAATATCATATATTTTAATATTTGTTACACATTCAATTGAATATGAAATTATTATATTTAGAGGTATTATGTGGTTTCTATAGTTCCTCCATCACACTTATATAAGATAACCCACTCTCTTCACTTAGTTATACACATTGATCCCAATATAAAATATATTACCTACATAAATACTAGAATTACGTCCTTCTACACATCTGTGATCTTCACATCTTCCCAAAATACCATCATTTTAGGGATTAAGTTGTAAGTCAAAGGATATTTCCCAAATAAGAGGCAGTTTTCTTTACCAATTTATTTCATGTTTCTTTTATAAATAATGTATATAAAATAATATATCACCATATTATAAAAATGAAATTATTATCCTTAATGTAATTATGTTTTTTTATGTATAATTTTTAACAATATTCTTCCTCGTTTCCATCCTATGAGAAATGAGATAATAATTCATGTGTTTATGCTGACTACTACATGCACGATGCGATATGTTACATTTTCATATACACAAAAAATGGATGGTCATTTGGATTTATTTAGTGAATATATTTTATATTTATGATATTATTTTTTATATTTATAGAAATATATATATTTATTTTTATTTAAATCATTCGATAGATTAGAAAATGAAAACATTACTCGTATATGAATATCAAAAACTATATCAATAATGTGATGTAGCTCATTTTTCATGAAAATTTAAATGAATTATAAAAAATTTATATATTGAATAAATATGTTATTTTTAACATTAATATCCTTTTGTATAGTGTTAAACCATGAAAACTGTGCAAGGACTATAACCATAAAACAAAAATATTCTTTGGAAACAGAGTAGTTAACACTTGAATTATGATTATATTGATGAATTGTTATATTATCGTAAATTGGAAACTATAATGGGATGATATATTTTAGTATAATAATGAATTATTTTCTCATAGTAATTTATAATAAATAGATAGTTTTTATATAGGACCAAAGGATCACATAGGAAGAAAGTCAATACATAATGTAAGGTTGTATTTTATACTCACGTAGGTTTTCAATACATTAAATGATAAATTTAATTTAAAATAAATTTCATAATATATGTTTATTAAACCCATATCATTTTCATCATATATGGTTATTTTTATTTTATTATCTTTCTTCCATTAATTTTCTTCTCTATGGTACCTATGATGATATATAATTTTTTTTTGAAACGGCCAACCACTTTTCCACATTAGTCGACGGAGATTTTCTTCTATGTCAATTTTTGTTAAAATATAATGATAAAAATAATTTCAATAAACAAGTGATTGATTGAATTCATTTTCAAGCATATGTGACTTTATTTACAATGATCCAAAGTATAATTTCAACAATTTTTCTTTCATTGTTTATTTATGTGTTTCTAAACACTATTTATAATTAATCCTATTTTTTATAGTTACAACCTTAACTGTGTGTAAAAACTTAATTAATATTCTATTATATAATGATTTATTTGAAATCTTCCATGTTTATTTCCAGAAAAAATTATTATCTAAATATTATCATTATTATTAATTTAAATTTTATAGAAAATGTTATATTTTTTATTTTAAATGAAAGGTTCAAATTTGTTTTTAAATCTATTTTCTATCTATATCAATATCATTAATTATTTCATATTCTTTAGTAGGTATATGATCAAATGATACTATAGTAGTTGTTTAAATTAATGGTTTATGAATATATTTTTTGTAAAAAAATGTATGACTTTTTCTTAATGGGTTAAGCTATGATGAATTCATGAATATTTTTATCATCAAGTGGAATAAATAGATATGATTTTAATTATGTGAAGGGTGGGTCCCAGATTATATTTACCTATAATATATTGTTTAATGATAAATATGTAATGATATATTATGTAATATGATTTTTGTTTTCTCTCATAACAACAATTAAAAGAGGTTTTGGTGTCAACCCAATTGATTATGTGCCTGTTTCCACAATATAATGATGGTATTCATTGTGTGGATGACTAAATTAATTTTTTTATTTTTTTATAATAATTTAGAATTTCCAATGACCTGATCTTATGGTTATGATATATTCTAATGTATTATTGTTGATTAATTTTTATTCCTTGCTCTTACGACTCATGTATTTCGAAATGATAAAAAGTTATTCAATGAAAAATTATTTATGATACATGAAAGATTGGGTATAATGTTTTTATGTTTTTATCATGATATTATAAACTTAATATTATAATATGATAACATTTCATGTTGTATGGTTATATATAATTTTTTCCCTCAAAAGTTAAATTAATATACCCTTTCTTCTGTTTTAATTAGTCCTAATATTGAAGAAATTTTTTAACAGTATATGTCCAAGAAGGGTACTATGGGAGAATAAATTTAAGGGAACTAATTAATAAATTTTATAAAATAATATGATTTTAATTATATATCCAATTACAAAACACCATTTCAGTAAATGTTCATAAATTTTTGGGTAATAAATATGTTCTTCATAAAATAATGATCCATTATTTATGTATGTTAATCATTGATGACCTCATATATCTTGATCATAGACCTATAAAAGGGAAATAGAGAAGTTGATAACCAAAAAAATGAATATTAATCCATATTAAATTATATATAATATTCATATTTAGGGAAATGAATAAATTAATAAGAAAATAATACATTTATGGATCTTATAAACTTAAAATTGGAGTTTTAAAAAAATAGATGATGAATTTTAAGAATTATTATTTCAGGTATTTTGTATTGCTGAATATCTTAGTAATTCAAAATAAGGAAATTACATTTTTATTTAAATATTGGATCTAAAAGATTGGGTATAATGTTTTTATGTTTTTATTATTCTATTATAACCTTAATATTATAATATGAAAGATTGGGAATAATGTTTTTATCTTATTAATGAATAGTATTTTTGTTACATGATGACTCAACTCTGTTATAATATTAACAAAAAATTGGATTCAAATATCGGAGGATGATATCCAAAATTGGCTATTTAATTGGAAATAATAAAGAAGAATAAGTGGGATGAAATATTGACTGTGAGGTGCAATTTTGACTTTATATGAAAAAGATGAAGTATGGTAAGGTGATCTGTTCATGAAATCTCACAAGAAATTTTTTTTTAACACTATGAAATATAAATTAACTAATATGTCTTAAAATGAGTGCATAAAAATAATAAGGGATGTAATATTGTTAGTTGAACTCTTGTGAATATAATTGAAACAAAAGATGATATTATCCTTATTATTTTTCATGAGTGAGTAGATGATGATATGTAAATTGCATCACTACAACATTAAACAAATGTCACATCTAGTTTAACATAAAAATAATTTCTATATAGTCATGCGGAAGGCAATTAATATATATTGGAAGAATAAAGATATTCTAGGATATAATGAGGTATATTCGGCTCTCACTAATCCACGGATAGTAGATGACTTTTCATCCCCCCAATTATTTGTATAATATATAATTTCTGTATATAATTATTTTTGATATGATCCAACTATAATAAATTTCTCTTTATTGTGGAATGTGTTTTCATTGATGGTTTCCAAATTATACCATGTATTAGCCAATCATGCTAATAGTTGACTGGTGAAAATAACATATCTACATTTTTTTGTTCACACAATCAAATGAAGTAATGATTTGATAATGATAATGTCAACATATTAAATTGTCAAATATTTAATTATCTAAATAATAAAATTATAAATTAACTTCCTCAACACCGATTCATCCCCTCCCACACCCTCGGCATTTGGAATATCCAAAAAGGGTTATTTAAGTTGGAATTACAGAAATGTTTTGACAATAATTATATTTACTACTGAATGTTATTTAATTTTTGAAAACCATTATTTCACTGCTATGTTAATACTTATTTTTATTTTTGGTAATAATTCTATTTCATCTAATCATATTTTTATTTCGACAAATTAATTATGAATATACTGATGACATAAAAGTAGAAGATTAAGTTGATATCCCTACTTTCCAAATAAGAATAAATATTAGTAACTTTATTCCAATATTCTGAGGAAAATAGATATTTAATGGAAATGGATAAAAATATAGGTCAGTTTTCACGAAGAATATATTCATATCCCCTAGCTGAAAAAAATATATGTAATAATGAGGTGTGTGAATATTATAAATGAGTTTATAATTTTTAAAAATTCCATTGATTAATTGGTAATTTTATATCTACATGAAACATTAGAAGATCAATTTATAGATTGAAAGATATTATGAATTACAATCCCAAAATAGAAGTGTCCGTAGAATTTTGAGATTTCAAAAGGTTGCATGAAGAAAACATCAAACATTAATATAATGTAGAGAATATAGAGATTTCATTACAAGAACATTTTTATCAATGGATATGTCTCCACAATAATGTTAGAAGTATAATAAAAATGATAATAATAATTGAAATTAGTTCCTAATTTTTTTTTAAAAAATCCCTTAAAGAAGATATATTAAAGGAAAAAATCAATAATATTATTGAATTGGTGATTAGAGGACATGATTGAAAAAAGTAGATAGAATTTATAGATGCCCATAAGGAGGTTAAATCAATTATGATCAAATAAACATTTAAATTTCTATAAGGATATTTATAGTGATTATATATCAATTATATAGTGGATGGGGGAGATTTATAGAATATTATACCCCATGAACTATTTAATCATCATAAAATAAAAACCAAATGAATAAATACAAATTCATTAAAATTTCCACATAAATAACGATATAAAATAATACCATGATTTTGGAGGTACCATAGGTGTTGTAACATGTTTTAGAATAGTGAAATGGGTTGATACTATATCCCATTAAATACAGAAGTTCATACAAATCCCATATCTGGGGATGGAGAAGACCATAATATAATAATAAATCACATCCCATTAAAAAAAATAATTCTCAAATATATTAAATACACTTTATCATAACTAAGATATTTTCTATTAGATTATTCATGATGGTAGATAATTATTATATAATAATGTATCAAAAATGTATGAAAGATAGATCACATAAGATATATAATAATGAATATCCAAGAATTTAAAATAATATTATAGGAGATTGAACTATGGTTTCTCCCTAAGAAGATGACTATGAAAGATGATGGTTCATTTTTTGGTTACAGTGGAAGGATATTGAAAAAGTGTTCTATATATTAATGTAATATATAAAAAAATGGAAGATATATGAATAAATATAATCATTCCATGCATTTTTATAATGTTTTAATGTTCATTTTAGGTGTTTGATATGTTGATTTTTATAGGAAAAAATATGAAAGTGTCACAATCTAATGGAAGGGTTAAAGGAAATGAATATAGCCTACATAAAAAAACTTAATATCATTAGAGGTTTTAAATAATTAAAAGAAATAATTTTTTTACATATTTTAAACCAGATTTCAATAATTTTAATTGAATTTCAACAAATAATACCCATTTATATTAATACTTAAGTATTTAGTTAAATTCTAATTGTGGAATGTAAATATATTTAAATGTTAAAAATAGTTATTAATTTAAATTTTAAAATTTTATTTATTATTATTGGCTTCTATTTTAGAAGTGCTATTAATTTTATAACATGAGTATATTTTCTTTAATAAGACTACATTTTACAAAAAAAATTCCACTAGGGACTCTGCTCAACCAAGGGCCCGCACACAACATATGCAACCCAAAAGTGATAACCCTACCATGTAGTCCCTTAGGAGGGCTAGCCCGAGAGCAAGATGAAAATGAGAAATCATGCTCATATTTATGGCCCCAAATTTATTAAATCATGTTTGTCTATTTGAAGATAGAATCTTAGATTTCTGATCAATGGGGAATATCCCTACAATTTTCAGCGGATTTCATCCTCGGGATGGGGTAGTCCATAGTGGTGGGTGGGGGCCCTGGGATCCCCATGCAACATCATTTTAGGGGTGGTGGTGATGTAGGGATTTTATATTAAAAAAAAGGAACCACACTTCTAATTTCAATGTGTGATTCCAATTTTATAGAAATTAAAAATAATGAAACCATTATAAATCAAATCCACCCTGCTCACCCCATGGCATAACCCGCTGTTATGCCAATTGATTGACAACACCACTCGACATCAACACCACCACTGAATCTGATCAAGAACATCTATTGTAGTTCCATAATAGCTCATATTGATCTCCACCACCACCAAAGAGGTACTCAAATAGTACACATACTTTCTAGACCTACATTAATCCTAAATGGATATTTTTATGAAGTATCATTCATCCAATTTTATGTTCCAAGGAATATGTGGCCACTACATCCATTCCACCATCTTTCAGTGTAGGTTCAACCATGAGAATATGCTTTCCACTGCCAAGAAGGTGCCTAAAACCCATTTATGCACTACTGGCCCACGTAGCCATGGTCTGCCCAAGAAAAAGGAAACATTTGATATCAATGTTTGTGATCTTTTGAATACCCACTAGTCTCATATATGACCCCAATCATAAAAGATTCAAAATCTAAAAGAACAGGTACATTCTAGATGGCACAACAGAAGAAGAGGCTTTTCATTGGACTACAAATGAAATATTTCTAGTTCCCAATAAAGGAAATATAATCCATGGATGGGAAACCACTAAAAAGAACATATACCATTCTTCAATTTATAGGTCTTCTCATTTATTTTTTTTCATTTATTTTGTTTATAAATAACTAATTTTTAATTTCAATATATATATTTATAAAATAAAATTCCTTCATTTTAATTTTTATTCTGATTATGATCCTGCCTATTTTTTCTACTTATTATTATCAATTTTTTATTCTTATTCTTTTAGTTATTCATAAATGAAAATTCATACTCTATTTTTCCGTTAGTTTTATTTCATTTTCATATTTCATTTTATTATTCTTATTATCTATATGGATAACTCTCTATCTCCTCATAATTTTTTTTTCAACTTAATGTTTTTGTTTCCTTATTGTCTAATGCTTTTTAATTTTATTTTATTTCATATATTATTTGTATTTGTATTTTATTTCTTCTATATCATTTTAACCAACCCCAAAAGTTATAACTTACTCTTGATAAAGTAAGGGTGACCTAAGGATTTGATGTATGGAGGTCAAGGTTTTATTTAATTGATTATTAATGTTTATTTTATGTTTATTGTATATAATAGTGTAATACATTGTTGTGGGTAATGTCTTACAATAAAAGAAACTCAATATATTCTTATTATTTTGTTATTCACATTTAACTCTGTTTATAGGCTATCTCTTCACATGATGAAGTTTATAATATCAATATACATATCATCATATATAGAGAAAGGTGTGGAATGATGTCACACCCTTAACCAAAGCATTACGTCAAACATTATTATAGAATGAGGTTGAATTGTGATTTCTAAGGCATTAATGGATTTAATAATTTCGAAATAGCTGAATAGAAATTCATCATGATCTTTCATGAATGGATTATGAAATAAATAATTCAAAAATTAATGTAGAATAATTAATGAACCCAAAACTAAAATCATTGGAGATTATTTTCTCCCTCAACTCATTGTTCATAGAATTTCATTTAATATTAGTTATATTTATCATATATCATGAAATTTTTATTTTGTATATGGTAATAAAATGAGAACATTCACTATGTTATTCATAATGTAATGATAAAAAGTACATAAAGGATATTTATAAAATATAGTTGAAAATATCGAGAATATCCATAAGTTAGTTGAACCTGTTCTTCCACTATGAAGCACTTGGAATAACATTAGAGTTTTTTTCTTGCATCATGGTAAGAATGCATCAAAATTTGTACCATTTCTAAGGAGTTACTCATTATTTTTCTTTATTTTTTTTTAAATATTTTCATTTTCAGATATTTTCAATTTCATTATACCCCATAAAATATATTTTTCATTGATTTATTCAATCTTGTATTAAATTATAAGGGACAACTACTCAAGGGTGTTGTAGACCATAATTTAACAATCATGTTCAATAAGACTGATTTTCCTTATTTTCATTACAAATAAATTGAGCCCTAATACAAATCAACATAGTGGAAAAATTTAATGACCTTATACCACATCATTAATAGAATAATTAAAAATATGTACTTGAAGGATTGGCCAAATAGTTAAATTAATTCTAGGAGAACATCAACTATGTATTTCAAGAAGTAGAAAAGTAACAAGAATAGACATCTTGGTTTTCTCCAAATATGATTCATGATGATCCACATGAACTATTGTAGGAGAAAGTGACTAAACACAGACTAAAATATGATATTAAATATCTTGAGTTAAGGGTGAAATATTTGTAAGGAAAAATATAAGGGAAAACATAGTACATACCTGTATCCCCTGAGAAAAATGAACCTGAACCATAAGATGAGTCATTAGTTTATCATGATTTACATCAAAAATTCAATAAGTGGAGGAAAATATTGGGGATAATCCACTTCAAAACCATTTAATGAACCAAATCCAAGATGGCCATGTAAATTTAGGGTGTATCGAGGATGAGGAAGAATAACCTACAGAGATAATTTTGGGAGTTCAATATGTTCTTAAATTCAATAGTAATGATTATTTTATACATATATATAAGATATGAGCGGCATGTACGAATGTGGATAATGTCCCCTGTTACATGAAAATCAAGGATTTTTTACTAATTTCTTTAAAATCATTTTTATGTCCATTGGGTAGCTCTTCTCATGATGAATAGATGAAATATATTCATTATAAACATATCCTATTATGTTTCACACCATCAACCAATTTGTATCATCAACCTTGATTATATGATGAGATGGATTCAAAGATTATTATGAACTAAAATATGAAACAATTTGTAAATAAAATTATATTAATTACTTTTAATATTTCAATATTATATTATCCAAAAAAATCTGAAAATAAATATTATAATGATTAAACCGAAAAACTAAATAATAAGACTATTTTATTTATCTCTTAAGTCATTCTGTATATAATTTCAACTAATTATTTGTTATAATTTTCATATATCACGACTTTTCATTATTTTAGGATGTAAAAAAACATAAAATTCTTCATATATTTCATAAAATAATAAAAAAACAAAAAAAAAAACATAGAAATATATGATTTTGAACAAGTAATAGAATGAAATGAGAATCTCCCCATGTGAGATGACCCTAGTAAGACTCTATACCTCACTTGAAAAAAAAATATAATTTTTCTTTTTCCACACAATATGATAGACATGTATTGTAACTTCTTAGATCTGGGTGCCACTAAATAGGTGCCCCGAACCTGGTTGGTCACATGACCTCAATAACATTTCCCCAAACTCTAGAGGCTACCAACTAGTAGTGACGGCCTGGGTATGATTGTGGGTAAACTATACCATCAATGGTCCAAGTGAAGTGTAGTGGAAAAATATATACATACCAAAAGTGGATGAAGTAAACAATTCAAATCTGAAAATACAATAGGGCTAAAGAAAAAGATAACCAGCAGTCATATATATACATGATTATGGAATATGACATATTTCTAAGAAAGTAGAAATAATAGGATAAACTGCAATCAAATATAATACAATATAAGGTACCAAGTACAACAAAAAAAACTAAAAGGTTTAGCAGGAACTCAGCAGCATCGTAAGCCTAAGCTTTGTCCAATGCTCTCATACTCCTCTACAACAAACAATTACCTGTATTGGGACTCATTCCCTTATCAACACCTATAGTAATACAATCTATTTGGGCCTAATACATGAACCAAATAGGGTATGATAAATATATCACAGTAGGCAACAACCAAAGGCCCATGGCCAACTGTTAGTGAAAAAGTGCATCAACAGTGTGCAATAATGAAATGCAGTAAACTAGGATGTTCTCAAAAGTAGTTACTCCTACCAATTCCATTCCAATTTAATTATTATTTAACAATTCAATATAATTGAATTATATGTTTCTCTGACTCAAAATCAACTGAAAATCACTTGTACAGTGCCAAAACAAAACTACTATAGTCTATCTAAAAAATAGAAGGTATAACAATACCAAGCCTGTTCATTAGGTTGGTAGGTATAATACATGAAAACACCACAGTGAATATTCAAGTGAACATTTCCCTCATTCTAAAAAGTACCTTTCCCTTAGGCTAATTAGAACGTTGCCCTCAGGCTAAACATATCCTTTCTCTTTGGCTAAACAGAACCTTTCCCTTAGGCCTCAACCATAGGCTAAACAAAAATGAAACCCTCAGGTGATTTCCCTCAGGAATAAAAAATATTTCCATCAGGCATATGAACTATTCCACTTAAGTGAAACAAATTCTTGCCCTCAAGATAAAAAACATTTCCCTAAAGCATATGAACTGTTTCCCTCATGCTAATCAAACCCTTTCCCTTAAGCATAAAAAACACCACTCTCATGATAAGCATGTAATCGGGCCGAGCACAACACATATACATGATATTTTTATTCATTTTCTCTGAAGAAAACTCAAAGCATGCGATAATCACGTCATAACCATGTGTATCCTGACCAAACAGATAAACAAGGGAAACACACCCTCGTAGTGGCCCTAGATCAATGCATCAATCCCAAAAAGAAGTTTAAATATATTCATTAAATTACATATGAACTTTCAACTATTTTATTAGTCAAAACCTCAACCATACGACACCCCAAACATGGGAACATAGAACAATGGTAATCAAAACAACTCAGTAGTTGGAAATAAACTCTAGACCACCTACCTCGATCACCTCAGGTCGATATACGTTAATGACACCTACCGAAACAACCCAAAATAATGGATATCTGGGAAGAATGATAACCCATTCAAACCCAAATAACATCCCCTTTGGAAATAATTGGAAGTAATCACTCAAGTAGAAGGAAGGTCTTACCCGTATGGTCTAAACGTGATTGATGGAGGAAGAATATGAGTTTTGTCGTGTGATCGAGAGCACTTTCCAGTCTTTGGATTCCCCTACCAGTTCTCCAAATGAACTCACTACAACCTCTACTGAATAGGGAGGCTAATTATCATTTATAATAAAAAAACATAACCACACGGCATGTAATCTCATGTACTCGGTGTGTACATTTAATTTCATAGTTAATCCTTTGGCAGCCACTTTCCACTGCCTCACTTTTCATCTATCGACATGATTACATGGTGTGTATTTACTAAGTACACTGCGTGTACGACCGTTCTACTGGAAACAACTCCCACCGCCTTACTGGTCACCATCCTACTAATGACACAGTTTGTATATCCTCTATACATGGCGTGTAATATGTTTTTACACCCTTCCTCACCTATAGGCCTTCACGCCGTATATACCCATCCCACACAGCCAATGTACAGGATTTGTGGAAATGTACATAATGTGTACCCACAAATTTTTGGATTTTCCCCATTTTCATTATTTTATTAATAACATTAAAGGAAAAGAAAAATAACAACCTCATACCTTAAGAATAAGAACTAGGTTCTTACAAAATTCCCCCATTAATGCAATTCTTCTCGAAATTTCCTCTCAAAGGGTGGTGAAGATAAAGCTCATAAAAACTCTGGACACTGAGCACATACATCAGACTCCCACACCTAGGTATCGTCTTGCACTTGTCTATGCTCAAATAACATACATACAAGAGGAACTGACTGGACTCCGAGAACCTTTATGCTCCAATCAACAATATGAATCGAATGCTCCTCAAAGGATGCATCGACTTGTAGTTCAACCTCCTTGGGTTAAAAAACGTGATATGGTTCTGAGTGATAACGGTGTAGCTACGATACATGGAAGACTTCGTGCAAAGACATGTACCTCTGTGGTAACTACAATCAATAGGCAACCGGCTTGACTCTCTCCATAATATCAAACAGCCATACATACCTCAGTGATAGTTATCCAAGTCATTTGATCTTCCTATGTCTCATGCTCTATAAAACACATAAGAAAAACTGATCCCCGACAATGAAATCCAAGGGTCATATATGGCGATCATCATATGATTTCTAACGAGACTGGGAAGTAGCCATCCAATTCTGAATCAACTGAACATGCTCTGATGTGTCCTGCAAGAGATGTGGTCCTAGTAAAGCTGCCTCACCTTCCTCCAACTAGCACAAATGTGACTAGCTTGGACTACCATATAAAGCATCGTAGGGTGACATCTTAATAGTATACAGAAAAATATTATTTTAGGAAATCATGAAAGGGGTATGTGCCTCTCCTAAGAGTCGGCAAAGTCTAGGATGCATGCATGAACCATGTACTCTAGAACCTGTATTATATGATCTGACCGGCCATCATTCTGAGAGGGGTACGTTGTACTCAGAAGCACTTGTGTACCCAGTTCCCTCTGAAAACAATGCCAGGAACACGATGTAAAACGAGCATCCCTATATAAAATTATTGAAAAAGGGACCCCAGGAAGATGTAATACCTCTCAGATATACAACCTCCAGAGCTCGTCAACCCTAAAAGTCTCCAAGATTGGAATGAAGGGTGCTACCTTCGTAATTCTATCCACAATAACCAACACAACTTCACTGCCTCAAGGCGACCTCAACGATCTGGTCACGAAGTCCATCACGACATTATCCCATATCCACTCCGAAATGTGTAATTTTTGTAACAGTATAGCTGGCCTCCAATGCTCCGCCTTCACCTGCTAACATGTGGAACATCTCATAACAAAACTACCTGCCTCTCATTTCGTAACCAGCAACCAATACTGACGTCTCAAGTCATAATACAATTTTTTTAACTCTGGGATACACTTCCTATTCTGATTTATGAAACTATCGCATCAACTCCTCGCATATATCTCCATGAACTGACACTCATCCATGGATACATAGTACCTCATCATCGCGCATCGTCCAATAGGGAGGAGGGTCCTCACTTTCCACCGACTCCAGTAGAACTAGGTCTTCTAAATCTAATAGTTGTCTCATCCTCACTCTATCCAGGAGGATAGAAGTCACAGTTAAGGTTGAATGATAGGCTCACCCCGGAATATCGTGCACCTCCAAATGCAGCTCAGAGAAAAAATCCCCCAGCTACCACACACCACTGGCCTCCTACACTGCCTATATCTGAGTCATCCTACACAGTGCATCAACAAATGTGTTACCCTTACTAGGTGTATAGGCAAGCTAAAAGTCGAAGGACTGATGGAATTCAACACACCTTCACTATCTCAAATTATGGTCACGCTGGGTAAAGATGTATTACAGAATTTTGTGGTCCCTAAACACCGCAAAAAAGATTCCTAACAGATAATGTCTCCAACAGAAAAACGCATGAACAACTGCATCCCACTCGAGATCATGCATCAGGTAATTTCACTCTGGTGACCTCAATTGATAAGAATTGTATGAAACAACTTGATCAACCTACATCAACAATACTCCCAGCCCAATACCTGATGAATTATAGTAAACTATATAGCTCTTCCTTTCCTCTGTAAGTATCATCACTGGTGCTTATGTTAACATTCCCTTCTACTCCTGAAAAGCTGTCTCCCAAGCTGCTGACCGAACGAACTTCACCCCCTTCTTAGTAAAACCAGTCAATGATGCAAGTATGTGGGAGAAGTCCAAATAATATGCATGGAGTAACTAGATAGACCCATGAAACTCTTTTTTCAAACATGTTCTTAGGCTGATCCAAGGAAACTACCGCTCTCACTTTCTTTGGGTATATCGCAACTCTTGCCTCTGAGATGATATGACTCAATATTTAAACCTGGTCCATGAAAAATTTGCACTTTAAGAGCATAGAATATAACTGATTCTCTCATAGTGTAATCATAACGATCATAAGATCGGAATCATAGTCGTGTAGAGTGTGAGAGTACACCAAGACGTTGTTCACGAAGACAACCACCAAATAATCCCGATAAGGGAGGAACACAAGATTCATCTGATCCATGAAAACTGTTGGCACATTCGTGAGTCTGATATTCTAAACAAAGTATTCATATAGACAAAATCTACTCCAAACGGATGTAAGTGGATTGTCTGATGGTCTAACACGCAATTGATGATATCCAGATCTAATGTAAATCATCAAGAACACTCATCCTCCCTGAAGTTGATCAAAAGATCTCCAATACATGGAAGAAGATATAGATTTTTGACCCTCAACTAGTTCATCTTTCAATAATCTACACAATGTCAAAGGGTACCATCCTCATTCTCTGCAAATAGGATAGACGAACCCGAAGGAGAAGTACTGGGTCGGATAAAACGCTTTTCCTTTAACTCCTCCAACTACCACTTCTGCTCCTGAAACTCTAGAGTATCCATCCTATAAGGATGAATGGACACAGGTGCCTCTCCTATAAGAAGATAAATATAGAAATCCACCTCTCACACTTAAGGTAGACCTGAAAAGTCATTTGGGAAGACATCTATAAAACGATCAACCACAAGAGGGAAATCCTTCTAACATGTTCCCTGGTCATCCAGACATAAACTTGAAATATTGGATGCCACTCCACCTCAACCATTTTTCTTGGGACCATCTAGGCATGCCTGGATATCCCATTCACCCTATTATAGAAACTCTCTGCCCTTCCGTGATGTGTCACCCTACAACGATAGAAATCGACAAAAGCTCAAAAGGGTACCAACCAGTCTATCTTGAAAATTATATCATAGGTTATCATCTCTAACTCATAGAGGTCCCATAGAATGTGACACCCACCAACCTCAATGGGGCACTCCCTTCACTGAACAACACCATCTGTTCTAGTTCCCAACTGAGTTTCTAGCATCATGATTTCAAACGAATTGGAAACACAGAGCCTATGGATCTCCACAAGAGGCACAAATATTAAGCTATGTGTAGCACCAGTATCAAAAAGTACTGAAGATAAAACAGATTCAACTAGAATAGTACCTATGACAGTGGAAGTTCTGAGATCCTTCTATTGTTGAGTATGTTTCACTAAAAATTCCTTCCCAGTGTTGCGGCCTGGCGACACAACCTTGCTACCCCTAAGCTGACCCGCCCTACAGTCTATGAGAACCTCGCATCTGGATACCACAGCCACAACCACCACATATGCCTCGACATCCAGATGTATTCCAATTCCCTGACTAGTAAGAATATGATGACCCTACTCCTGCATGCAGAGTCTACACAGAACCCCTCTCACTTGTCGCTGGTGGAAACGTCCTATAAAAACACTGGGGATGGCCTATCCTACTGCAAGCTCAGCACTCCACTGGGTCACCTGGAAACTAAGGTCTCTTATGCCCCTATTTAACACACTGGTAGCAGATTACCTAACCGTCTGATGATTTCATTTTGATAGTACTACACTATCAGATAAATCCATCTACCTCTTCCTTTTACCAGAATAAATAGTACCAAAAACAAGGGTTGAACCGCCCTGGCCTACACCTCTAGCTTCCCATTGGTTCCTCTTAGTAATCATCATCTAGTTCACAATAACATGCACTATAGGAAACAAGAAAACCTTCACTAGAATGTGAATTTCAAATTGAAGACCATCCATGAAGCTTATATCCATCATTGTCTCATTACCCACTAGAATAGGTGAAAAATGTTGTAGTTTGGTGAAGCATGCAGAATAATCAATCATTGACAAGGTTCCCTGGTACAGATTCATAATATCTCAAGCTTGATCTGTCCTTATCATCATCGGAATGAAAAATTAAAAGAATACTCGATAAAAATCCTCCCACGTCATGTCTCGTTGATGCTCAGTATATGTGGTAACATCCCACCATCTCTTGGAAGAATCACGTAGCATGTAAGTAGAATTCTTGACCCTCCTCCTAGGATGCATCTCCAAATTCTCGATGATAATCTGCATAAAACCCAGCCATAACTCCATAACATGTGGTATGACATCCCCTGAAAACATTGGTGAAAGCTGCACCTGGAATATACGTGTCAGCTCTGCCAAAGATGTGGCAACCGGTAGTTCTCCATAGATGGTCTCCATAAACAACATTAAACCTTAATAGAACTGCACATCCGCTCCTACGTCTAGTGTAACAGCTGGCACCACAACTGACACTACTATAGATCCATCAGTATCCCATGGCCTACCGTCTTTACAGTTTAATCGTTACTGCTATCTTGGAAAATAACTCGTGGTCATCTTAGTGGCATGACTCTATAAGATCAAACACAGGCCCTAGATCAAGAATATTAAGGACTAAGAACTAGAAGGGTAAAAAGAGAATAAGTGAATGAAAAAATCACGTATTAAAAAACATGACTACACGATGTGTATAATAACTACACGTCATATACCCTTAAGTAATTCACATGGGTGTGTACTTATACCTGAACAGGTCATGTAACACCCTAAACATAGGGCTTGTTGTCCACACAAACAACGTTTAATTGAATTTTCATCCTCTTACTGAGTCATTCGACATGGCATAGCCATATGAAACTCTTTTGAACGTGACTACATGGATTGTATAAGGTCTACACAGTTTGTACTAGATGATATTTTCTAACTCGTGTTGTTCTTGACAAGACCAGGTACACTACTCAAAATACACAACATGTTCCAGATTCACCCGGCTTGTACAAGTTATATTCCAACACCCCGTGTTGTTAGTGGCATGACCTGCTACTCGGCTAACACTACACGATGTGTTACACCCACACACGACAAGTACACCGCCCCTTTTTCCCAGCCACACAGCAAAGTATACATGGTCTCCTACTAGTCAGGACTACAGAGTATGTCCCAATGGTACACAGAGTGTACTAGATAAGCTTCACCAACCAGTGTTGTTAGAGACACAGCTGCATACATAGTGCACACTACCCGACATGTTCTAGATTGACACGACTTTTAATAGAAAGGATAACTCTGATCCGTGTAGTTAGTTACATGGCCAGATTACCAGATTACACTACATGGCGTGTTCAGAAGTGGCACAACATGTTTAAGCAATGATTTCTCCATCTGTGTTGTTAGTCATATAGCAGACATAGGGTCAACATAGCACGACGTGTACAACCGGAACACGACGTGTTTCCTCTAGAGTATCGATATCCCGTGTTTCTACCTACAGAGCATGTAATATGGCTAGAGACTAAAGAGCATGTAAATAGGGTACACGATGTGTACTTAAGAGTTTTTCATTTCTTCCAGAATAAAAGATTACAAAGCGTGTGTTCATAGAACCACATGTCGTGTGGCCTGTGTTTCCGGACCGTAGACATCAGAAACTACTCCAGAGACCCTTTTTCTTTAAAATTAAACCGTCAGTATGCCATGTTACGATCCGTGGGGGTACGTACTCCCCACGAACCAAATTTATGCACTAATCATTTCCCATTATATTGCAAAATGAACCAAAATGATGGACCATGATTCACTAAATTCTGTTCCATGATAGCCCATACATCTCAAGAACCCAAGTTTAGCATCCATCAACCAAACCATGACTTGTACCAATACCCTATCGATAGTAGCAGTATCTATCAAGATACTTATCACAATAGCTTGAATTTTCTAGCACAAAATCTATCACAAAAACATGTAATTTTTAATCCACCTATATGGCATGGAAACTATGCATGGAATGTGATTCTAACATGTTCCTAAATGACACAGAACATCGAATACCGTCATATCATCGGGATATGACTAAACAAAACCCAGTATCAAAATATAAACAACTCAACTCAAATTCATCTCCCAATGGTGAAAATCAAATGAACTATAAAATTGTAAAACCAGAAAATTTGCAACACGATGTAAATTGGGTTTTCCCTATACACGGGTTAGCTACTCCCGAGAATATCTTATTACCGTGTACCTATTTCATCCTATCCTTTTCTATAGGCTAAATATAATATTTCATGAAGAAAAGACACACCCTTTGATACCTCTTTGTAACGTCCCAGATCCGGGTGCCACTCAACGTGTTCCCTGAACCCGGTTGGTCAAATGAACTCAGGTGAATTTCCCCAAATTATAGAGGCTTCCAACTGGAAGTGAGGTCCTAGGTCTGATAGTGGGGAAACTATGCCATAAATTGTCAAAGTGTAGTGCTGCAGAAAAACATATACATTCCAAAAGCGGATGTAGTAGACAATCCAAATCTGATAGGAAAATTGTTCTGAAGAAAAATATAACCAACAGTCATATATATACATTATGATGCAATATGTCCTATTTCTAATATATAAACCCATATAGGATACACTACAATAAAATAAAACACAATAAAATTTTCCATGTACAACAAAGAAAACAAAAATAGTGTAGTAGGAACTCAGCAACATCGCAAGCCTAAGATCAGTCACATGCTCTCTTAATCCTCTACAACAATCATGTGCCTATATAGGGACTCCTTCCCTTATCAACACATGTAGCAATATAATCTGTTTGTGCCAAAGACATGACTGAAATCAATTGTGAGAAATAAATCTCAGTAGCCAACCACCAACGACCCATTCCCAAATGTAAGTGAAAATGTGCAACAAATGTGTTCCATAATGAAATGCATTAAACTATGATGTACTCAAAATCAGCTACTCCTAAAAGTTCCATATACATTTAATTTTTATTTATCAATTCAGTATAACTGAACTATAAGTTTTTGAGACTCAGCCTCTGCCGAAAATCTTCTTTATAGTACCGCATAAAATCTATAATAGTATATTTATAAAATTGAAGGTATAAAAATACCATGCTGGTGGTTTAGACTGGCAAGTATAACATAAGATAATAACACATTGAATATTCAAGTGATCATTGCACTTAGGAAATGCATTACCTTTCACTCAAACTAATCAGATCCTTGCCCTCATGCTAAACAGATCTTTGCCTTAGGATAAACAGAACCTTTCCATCAAGGCTGGCCCTCAGTCTATACTAAAACAAAACCCTCTGGTGATTTCCCTCAGGAAGAATGAATATTTCTCTCAGGCGTAAGAACTTTTTACCTCAAGTGAAACAAAACCTTTCCCTCTGGCTAAACAATATTTCCCTCGGGTATAAGAAATGTTTCCCTCAGGCTAATTAAACCCTTTTCCTTATGCTAAATAAAACACTTCCCTTCAGCCAAGTAAGTAGCTCGGATGATCCCAATACATAAGTAAGAGTTTTATATACGTTTTCTCTTAATAAAACTCAAATCATTCTATAATCATGGCATACCCCTGGGTATAATGGACAAATGTCTAATCAAGGGAAACACACCCTCGGGGTGGCCCTGGATCAATGCAGTGATCCCAAAATACAATTTATACATATTCATTAAATTAAATATGCAATTATAGGTATTTTATTAGTCAACGAATCATCCATAAGACACCCCAAACATGGGTTTGTAGCACAACGGTACACAAAACAACTTGACTATTGAAAATAAACACCAGAACACCTACCTCGATTTCCTCTGAGCAATATACGTGAACGTCACCTCCAGAATCCACCAATAATGATGTAGATCTTTGAGGAATGATAACCTAGTAAAACCCAAATAACTTCCCATTTGGAAATAATTGTACGGAAAAACTCAAGTAGAGGAACAGTTTTACCTGCACTATCCAAACGAGATTAGCGGTAGATGAATCTATGTTCTGGCGTGCGATTGAGAGCTCTTCTCGGCTTTGGCCTCCCGTCCCTGTTCTCCAAACGAACTCACTTCCTCCTCTTCCTAATAAAGATGCTAATGAACTATTTTAACCAAAAAACATAACTTCATGACATGTACTCTCAAGTACACAGCGTGTACATTTCATTTTTTAACTGTTCCATTGGTGGGCACTTTCCAATGCCTCACTGTTTATCTGTCAACATAATTTCACGACGTATATTTATTAAATAAACACCGTGTACTACCATTCCACTGGAAGCTACACCCACCACCATACTGTTCACCTTCTAACTGATTACATGGTGTGTATATACTCATTACATGGCATGTAGTATGTTTGTACACCCTTCCTTTCGACATGCATACACGCCATGTATACACATCCCACATGGCCAAATTACATAGCGTATGGAAATGTACAAGGTGTGTACGCAAATTTTTTGAGATTTTACCCCATTTTCCTTATTTTCAAAAAAAATTTAAAGGAAAAAAGAAAAGAAAAAATCCTTACTTCAATAATAAGAACTGAGTTATTACATGTAACAAAAATTGAAAATCATTATAATGAAGTGGTTTATTTATAGGAGTTGTATTATAGATAGATATAATAATGGAACCCTCCTAACCATCCTATCATCACTGTATATATCCCATAATAGTATTATAAAATCATCATAGACACATGATGTTCAAATGAAAAGTTCTCTTCACAAAGAATATGAATATTTGAATACTGAATTTCTTCCCAAAACTACATCTGGTTTGATATATAGATGAATTACGATCAATACTAGATTTAATAAAGAATCGTTTTTTAGGAAATAAATTCAACATGTTGTGAAAAAAATGAAACATTGACGATCAAACATATTCCCATAAAGATTGTGTTTTTTATTTGTTCTTAAAAAGCATGTAACAAAAGGTGAAGCATACACTACTAGAAAATGGACCTATCACGACGATTTTCCCCTAAATGGTAGGGATAGGTACCCCGATACCCAATGTTTTTGAAAACCATGGGCATAGGTCACTTTTCACGACCTATACCGATGGTATTCCAAAACTGTGGGGATGGTTCCTGAAAAGAGACATATTCCCATGGTTTTCATAAACCATGGGTATAGGGGTAACTAATCCCATGGTTTTCCCAAAAACCATGGGGATAGTTCTGGGATAAAATAAGTATACCCATGGTTATGAAAACACGTGGGTATAGGTTACCCGTGGGTACAGTTTACCCGTGTGTCCGCATGAATATTTTTTTCCCGTGAGAATGAAATTTTTTTTGATGGGAGTCCTATACCCACGGTTCATCCCTCTATACCCACGATTTATATAACTCTATTTAACTATATATATATACACATAGGTGATGTTAGGCCAGTGGTTAGACATGGTGTTTGAAGCGAAGAGGTTGTAGGATGGAAACCTGCCACCTGTAGTATTTTAGTATATATACCCACGTTTTTGAAACCATGGGTAAAAGTCTTTGACACCGTGGGAATTGGGTATGTTTCATTGACACGGTGGAAAAACACATATTCCAATAGTTATGGAAATCCTTGGTTATATGATGGTAAACTATATCGACGCCTTTCTAGACCACAGTTCCCAAAACCATGCGTATAGGCTATACCCACGATTTTGGGGGATATACCCACGGTTTTGAACTGTAGGTATATGCCATTTTTTCTATAGTGATACAATCTATGGGGAACCATGAGATAATTAATGATATATAAACATTTGATTGATTCATTTAATAATTTACCATAATCATATGATCATATAGTTTAGAATACAAAACAACATGCATTATGGAAGATCATCCTTCCTGATGAAATTTATTGTGTCAAATATAGATAGAGTCATGTAGAAGATCTGTTTTGGTGTATACATTGCCTAAAACATGAGGTGATATATATTTTAAATTGATCAATCCATATTAATATAAAATATTTTTAATATCATGAATAGTGTCTATATGATGGGGTAGGGGATATTCGATAATTTTTACGAATCTATCATAATTATTATCTCATAAAAATTTGATTATTCTTTAACATTTTTGGGAATAAATCTTCGAATATGTGTGCATACTTTATCTATTCTCTTTGGAAATGTGATTAATTTTAATATATTATGTATAAGAACATATATTATTCAATGAAATAATAAAATTATAACGATTAAGAAGTACCAAGGATGTCAATATATCTATTTGTACCAGAATGATTTTAACATATGAGTTTTTGTGTTTCTATGAAATTCATGTTGATAAATAGCATGATAAATGTGAATATAAAATATTTTTCAGCATTATTAATAGCCAGATATAGTTTATATATCCCTTATATGTTTGGTGGAGTGAATATAATGTTTGGATGAAGAAAAAATTTAAATTTGTGACAATTGCAGACATGTTCTTCAAATGACTCAAAGTCATTTATTGGTGGGTCACGAATAAATTTATAGAAATTATTTACAGTTATTTTATATGGTTTATAATGTTAGGAGATGAGTTAAATAGGTTATAATTTGAATAAATAAACCATGATATTGTCTAAATTTATGTCAAAGTATTTTTCCCTTGTATTTAGTATATAATAATGTGTTTTTATTTATGTGACTTTTATCATATATTATTATTCATGTTGGATATTTATTTATGGATGATAATTCTAAAATGATTCAAAATTATATGTCTATGATTAATTGTAATATGTAAGAGGATATTAAAACCATTTAATCAAATTTAGTGACATAAAACATATCCCATAGGGAGATTGACCTATATAAAGTTTTTGACTGAAAGAGTTGTGAAAAACAAACACAATTCATCATATGTTATCAATGTGGGTGAACCAATATAAACATATCAATACATGGGATTTAAAATTTGAATTTATATAATGGTAATATACCTATTATGTAATGGTATTTAACAAATGTATATTCATAGATTCTATCAATGCAATGTACACATAGTTCAATCAAGCCTCAAATATATATATACTATTTTCAATTATTCTTATTCGAGTATAAAAAATGTGACTATAGGGGATGATATGATTTAATTAGTGATTAATGATAATTAATTTAATACTGAATTATAAAATAATGAATGAATTTTATTCATCATAATAACCTCTACAGGATTAAAAAATTCATTAAAATTATTATAGAATAGTCTATCGACTATGATACAATCATAAATTTCATAAAAAATGGGATAAAATTATGAATAGGAATAAGTTTGGGATGGGGTATGAAAATTAGGTATCCTTGTATCTAATTTCAATAATTATCCATATTTCTAATTTTTACAAAATACAAATTTCTTCTTGTGTAGAAGAGTCATTTGATATCATGTCAAGAGGGAGTACACCTTTGGTTCTCAGGTATGAATTGTGTTATGAAGGAATGTTTCATACATTTCTATGAAAATAGAACATAATTGAAATAAGTTTCATGATGAACTATATCAGGATCTATGCTTTAAAAAGAAGAAATAAAGAAGATGATCCCATTACAAAGGAAGATGCGTATTTATGAATAGAAATTAAATATGTGTATATATGTTAATTACTATAAAAATATAAAATATGCAGGTTCATTGATCTAAAACCACGAAAATAGTTGTTATAAAAAATTGTGAAATAAATGGTTATCTATACGTTAATTATGTATTAATAATTTAAAATGGATTATAATATAGTATTTTCTTATACCAGGAATGAATGGAAAGTACGTTTCCTAATTTTTTGGGGTTATTTCCATATAAATTTCTATAAATTTTTGAATTATTTTTTAGAATATGTTGAGTTAATGAAAATAATAGATCAAATAAAAATGTAAATAATTTTTGAATTGAATATCTGAATGAATATTTATTAATGATATTGGTAATAACTTAATACTGATATTTATATTAATATATATATATAAATATATATATATATATTATTTTCTTATAGATTTTCAAAAATGAGAATAAGGAATAAATGTTTAACACTATTATTAAAAGATTAATATTTTTTTGTCAATAAGAAAAAGACTTTAATAAATTATAATCATAACATTATAATATATTAAATTCTACAAAGAATAGATATATCATTGGATTATAAATATTACAAAATAAAGTGGAATAATATGTTTTTTAAAAAAGATAAAAATGTATTTTTTGTATTTTTTCCATTATATGAAGAAGATTATATGGTTGATCTATCCTTGATATTATCAATAATAACTGTTTTGAAAAATAGAATATATATATTTAAGAATCGATCAATAACATAGTGAATTATAATTATATAGGGAGGTTTTTTTTGTGTACAATAGTGTATAAAACATAATAAAAACAAGAGATTCAAGCATGATACCATGAATATAGGATAATAAGAGGTGAATAAAATTAAAAAAATAGATATCCATCATAATATAAATATATAATCAGATATCATGATGTTAAAAAGGAAATAAATAAATATAATTTAATCTACATAATAAGTATAAATATCCAGTAGGATGAAGCATGTTGGAGTGGGATATCGACAATCCATGTACTCAATATCATTTTCTATCCCCCTCATGAATTATATGGAAACAAAATCCATGTCCAATATAATTTTATATTAGACCACTATTAAAATTATATTATTATACTGGATTATGTGATCATGTAGTTTTTCATCCTTTCACTATGTATTATCATTTATATATTAAACATGATACTTTTAAATAAAAATTCATTTTTCTATGTGTGTGTACTGATAAAAAATGGAGATATAAAAGAATAATAAAACTAATAAAATAACTATTAAATGAGGTAAAACGGGTAATAAGTTCAATTAGAAATATATTTGAAGAATCAACATTTAGCCTTCTGCCCGAATGTTCAGTCATACGAAGATGGAGTCTCTTATTATAAAATATCATCCCTTGAGTTTGCGCCAGCCTCTATAGTGATGGTTATCACTATGGTGGAATGATTTTCCATGAATATTCCTTCCATGGACAACTTATACAAATTATTTTTTGATTCAAAGAAGATTAAAGAAAAGTCTATTATAGGGTTCTTGGACCAGCGGTGTTTTATGATTAGATTAATGTTACATAGTGACCTAATGAGTGCATAATAAAATGATCTATATGTTGTATCATGTTTCTTATTTTATTCCCATTGGTTTTCATTGAAAATATATTTGACTTATGAGTCATCTATCTTTAAATTATGGATTTACCTACCCATCCCCTTGTACTATTATAGAATATATTAGTAATTCATTAGATTAGAAACGTGGTGGTAAAAATATTTGTTTCAATTAGAAAACAATTGTTATTTTTAACCAATTTCTATGAGGATCTATATAATATAAAATGCATTAAAAATTCTAATGTTTTTAATCAACATTGAGATAGAAGTTGAGTTGAGTTTGAGGAAAAATGATTGTTATGAATCATGGGTTTTATTTTCATCCTCCTAGATATGTCTTGGTCATGATATAGGTAGTTTTTGGAATGTAATTCTTTGAAACATTCAAACAGAAACCTTATGAGATGGAAATCCAATTCATGCCCTATTTCACAATGGGTTATACCCCTCCCCCTAATTAATGTTTAACTATCCATCACCCCAAAGGTGAGGAATATGGTTTTTAGATATAAAGAACATTTTACTCTTTTTCATAAAGTTGTGAACATCATTGATCACAAGTTTAAGATCAAGGAAATATTTGTTCGTTTGAAGCCGGATTTAGGTAAAAATATTTTATAATGATAATAGCGAGCTGGTTTAGGGGGGTCATAGGGGATCTCGATGTTACATACAACAATAATAGTAACTCTAAATGTTATGACGTTAATGCAAAAGAATTTTGTGAAACTCTGTAGTAGAGATATCCAATATAAACTAATCTTACAATGATAGTTGAAATAGTTTAATAGGTGTTGGAAATAGTATAAGGCTTGTATATCACTTTGAATAGATAAAAATATGATGGAATCCTCTATAACAAGGTGATGTTACATAGTTAGAGAATCCCAAAGAAGAGAATGAAGCTTATTGGTGGGACCCATATGAAGGAAATGCTTGTATATTCATAGTGGATAATGAAAATGTGAGATATAATAGAGAAATTATCTACCTGATTAAATTTGATGGGTAAAAATGAAACCATGATATAATGAGATTTATCCAATAAAAATGGAATATATCTAATTGGAGGAAAGAATAATACATTTTACCAATCATATTGATAAATGTTCAACTAATAATAGAAAAAAAAAGTAATATGATAGTCATTTACTAAATAATGGAATGTTAGGGGATCTAATAACCCATGCTAGAGAATAAATTTTGGAAGTTTATATCTTGATTAAGGCATCCAAATATGACATGGACATAGTAGTTGAAATGGTAATTTAGGTGGAAAACAATGATGTGCATAGGTCATGGGTCATTATTTTGATGAGACAATTCAGACATAGGAAAAATAGTGTGGAGGAGATTATTAAAACATGGGATGTTTTGGAATACTTATTTTAAGACCTTATCAAGGAGGACCAAGAAACAAATATCAGTTCCTAGAACTTGTATATATATAAACATAAAGCATTAAATTTACATAAACATCAATTTAATTTTTATTTGATATCCTATGGGGTTTTATCAGTTTTTATTAAGTTGTTTAGGAGTTTGTTTTCAATTGTGTGTGGTATGTTGTGGTAGTTTTCTATTGGTGTAATTCAAGAGGGTTCTCAATCAATACCAAAATTATGCTTTTAAAAGAAATATTGTGATTTTTCTTGAAAACTTATTTGGTATATAAGTGGCCTAATTTTTTATATTGATATATATATTATAGATACATAACATTGGGTCACTTTAATTGGTAAAAATTCCCAAATTTAAATAATTTTTATTAGAACTAGGTCTTGGTGTATGGATACTGAGGTGTATCAATTGGTATCATAGATGCTTTTAAATAACATGAGTTGTTAATATGTTTTTATATGAGGATAATTTATGTTTTTATGATTTAAAATGGGTGTGTAATTTTACGTATGATCATATTTTTGAAGGAAAAAATATATTTTTGAGGATTTCTGTTATAAAATTTTATAGTTAGTGATGACATTCTGTGAAAAATATTTCATTTTTAATATATCATTGAGGTATCTAGTAATTTTATGTTTATCATGTGATTCAGGGTGATTTTATTAATGAAAAATTTATTTGGGGACATATGTTGAAAATAAAAATACTTTTATAGTAATAATCACATTTCTGAAAAGGTAATTATGAATCATGGTAATAATAGGGTTATCAAAATTTCTATAAATATAAATATATATATATATATATATATATATAACCAAGAGATTAAAAATTTATTCAATTTATTTTCCATAATTACATTGTATTTGAAAAATTATATGTTTATGGTAAACTTAATATTATTATCATATTTGTGATTTTATATTGGGTTTAATTATTTGGTCAACATATAGAGGGACATATGTTTTTGTTTATGTTTTCTGATAGTTCACATTATTTTCTCAAATTATTCATATATTTTAGGGATTAAATGATTATGTGACCTAAATTTCCCTTATTTAACATTATTATTGACCAATGATACATGTGGATACATTATTAGTTTGTCTTATATGAATATGTGAAAAAAATATTTTTGATTATGGGGTTTGAATTAGGTTAATATGTTTTTGATCATTTTTAATGATACCTATATATATTAGGATTTAATTAGAACACTAGTGTTCATTGTTTTATTTTGGAGACTAATGTATTGTTTTTCCATTTGATGTTTTATTCTTATTATTTTAACCTTAATATACTAAATTTCTTTTTTATAAATTTCAATATATATGAGGAATAACTTATCATCCATTTATTGATCTTATGATCAATGAAATGTTTATTTTAGTTATACATTGATTAAAAATGCATAATCGTTATTTGTAAAGTTAAATAAAACAAACATGCCAATCTATTTAAAATTTAATTATAAAACAAAATTCTGATTATGGAATCAAAGAAAATAATTTAAGTATATTTTCTAATATTATACATCTCTATGGTAAAACAATTCCTTTTACATAAGAAAGAGGATGAAAAATCCACTGAATCCCATATGAAATTGTTTTCTTACCTATTATGTTTTTTTATTGATAACATATTCCTAAAAATGATTTTTATCATGCATTCATGGTCTATGAAATATTTATAAAATTATATCTTTCCTCATATGAACATGAACATTAATTTTCTTTTCAAAAGTTATTATTATTTCTATATATTAAATATTATTTCATTTCACATATATATATTTATCTTCCACCACTTATTATTTTTTCTGAAAATGTATTTAACCTATGTACTTAAAATACGATATAAAATTGATATGATATTTTTTATTTAACGAGGATACAAATCAAACAATAATTTTTTAAAAACATTTTTTAGGTATTTTTATTTTTTCAATATCATCTTTTGCACAAAATAATATTAAATGAAATGTGATATACTATCAGAATATTATAATTTAAATCAAATATTTATAAAATATTCATTGGATTATAAGGATTAAATAATAGTAACAACAATATGAAATATAACTTGAACATTTTTCCTAATAAAAACATATTTATTTGTGCCCTAGAAATATGTCTTCAAAATTTAATTTTAAAAACCAAATAATATATACTTAAGAATAGTAAATGTTTAAAAGATAATTTTTTATAAAATTATGTTAATAAAATAATAATATGTTTAATTTATAATGAAAATTTAAAAATTTTGATAATTATTTTTTAATGTATTTCAATTTTTTAATATTTAATAATAATAAAAATAATTAGTGAATTTTTGTAATTTTTTCCCAACCATTGATTTTTGGTTGAATTGTAAGAAATATGTTTTTAAAATTTATACATATTATCATTTTAAAATATTAATATTTATGTTTATGAAACATTTATCATGATGAAATATATAATTAATTAGTAATATACTACTTTTAACAATATTAAATTGATTAAAAAATATATTTTTTTCTATATTTCAAATATAATTACTATTGTAATTCAAATATAAATTATTTTTTGTCATTCACTTTTTATCATGTTTCCAAAATCTGTATTTATGTTTTGATTTGATTTTAATGTAAAATGTATAATTTTATTAATAAATATCCAATAATTTCAATATAAATGAATTATTTATGTGATTCAAATATAAAAACATTTTTTCTGCATTAGTATGTTTCCAAAAAATGGGTTTTCATTTAATTTTTTAAACCATTATTAAAATAAATTCATCTCTTTTGTAAGTGGAATTTTATAAATTTTATTATAAAATTGGAAATAATGAATTTCAATTTAAAATTTTCTTCCATTTTATTTTAATCCATATTTAAATGTAATAATGGTAAAAAATTATAGTCGTTGTAAAGGGAATAATTGGGTTTTATAAGTATATGGGTTTTAACAATTATAAAAAATTCTGAACATAAACAGAATTTGGTATATGTGTTAATCAATAATGAATATTTATATTATAATTATGGATTCTTAAAATTAAATTTCATTTGTTATTATCAAATCCATTATGTAAAGAATATTTTTAAACACCGAATTCAGGTGTGTTAGACTCCGGTAGTCTCATTGTGGTTGGTAACACAATGTTTTCTAGAATAGTTGGAGATGTGCGAGTAGCTCAACATGACTTGAGAGACTATATCCTTGATATTCCATTATCATGGGAAAATTATCATATGATCATTAATTAATTTTATTTTTATCATTAACCTTGATAGTTTATTAGGTGTTATCTTTTATGATGTATTCTTTTGTAAAAATTAATGTCCATTAGATCATTGAATTGTGATTATTTTTTTACTAATAATGTCTATAGATAGTAATAAATGTGTAACTAATATTATTTATATATTATGACTTTTAATTAATTATTTTCTATTTTATTGCATGATATAATGGATATAGTTGCCTTATATCATATAATCATCCCCTATGAACATGTCGAAATCCAATAGGAGTTGCGGAGGTATACATGATACATGTGATGAAATTTCCTAGATCAAATCAATAATGACAGTTTCATATTATTTATAATGTTTTATCACAAAAAGATAATTGTATTATTATTATTTTACTTATTGGAGTTAGTGACGATGGAGGTGGGATTTGATGTTATAGGGAATAAAAAATAGCCATATGCATCACTTGAACATATACGGAGTATTTATATGTTACAATGTAATTTTATTATGATTCATGATTTTATTTTGTTTTGTTTTATGTTATATCAAATATATAATTTTTTTGATTTATTTCATTAAATCTTTTGTGGCGGCGGTGTAAGGGATTACAAGCATACATCATTATAGGAACATAAAAATACATTGAATTTTCTTAATAATTTGAGATTGGTAAATTGATTATTTGAAAATGTGATTTTATAAAAAATGTTTATTGTTTTTGGATATATATATATATATTAATTTTAGTTTTTCAAATCACCTATAATAATCTCATTAGAATCTTTTTTTGATTAGATAGTGGAAACATACATATCTGAAAGCCACCTATCCGTAGAACCCTTTAGAAATATTAAATGTGTTCTTCAGGGAATGAAATTTCAATGGTATATACTAATTAAAACATACTCATTGAAATATTTTTTCCCTATTAAAAAAAGTACTATTTGAACATTTGTTAATTTATCATGATTATTTTATATGTTTTATTTCCATTATATAATGATATTTTGAGGCTTTTATATAGTGTAAAGACATTTATATAGAATAAATATCAATATTAATTGAGGGAAGTTTCAATCTGGTTTTTTTTGTCAAATGGTTTAATTTCCCTTGATTAATGTTAGTGTTGTAATATGTATGTGTTTTTATAAGAATATGTAGTTTTTCATCAATGATAACTATAATTATAATTGTTTATAGTTTGAAATAATGGATGGTTCTTATATGAAATGGTTAATTTGTGATATATAGACATAAGTGACTTTTAAACAAATATATGGATATATATATAAATATCAAGAATTGATATAACAACATACGTTATAATAGTATATTTGTTTGAATAAATCTTGGGCAGGAGTATATAATTACATTTTTTATTTTTATATATTATAAAACATATGTATGAGTTTTTTATCTCTTATGATATATTATGAGATAAAGTAACCTAGTTGACTATTCATCAAATGTAATCATCCCATAGTATTTATATAAAAGGCAGTCTAATAGATTTATTATACCAATAGTTTCTACCATGAGTCTTAATATTTGTTTTTAATCGGTTAATTATAGATGAATAGGTATATCCCACGTTGGAATTTTTTCATCATTATAGTTCATTTATTGAATTATTATTATGACTTATTTTATGCTATAACAATTTTTTTTATTGAAATTTTTTAAATTTAATTGATTTTAAAGGCTACACAGCAATCCTACATAATTAGAAAATAGTATGGAGACAAAGTATATTTATCTATTATTGGTCAGTTCCATTTTGAATTGAATGTTAATTGTCAATTATACTATGAGATGTTTTATGAGAAATCACGAGCAGCTGCATTTTTTTATTGTAGTTACAAAAACATGGTTATTGTATAGTTTTAAAAAATGTGTTGTTATACAATGAGGGTTGTCTAGATTATAAAAAATAATAATAATAATTTTAAATTTATGTTTATTTTCATTGTTTTCTTTTCTCCTCCCCCAATAACATCTCCTCACACTCCATTGAAGTCTCATGACACACCTCCTAGCCACACCCATGTCCTCTCACAACCATCATCTAGTCGATATCACATGGGGTGACCTCCCTTCCTATGAACACCCTCCATACCACATCTACCCCCACATGATCCTTGGCTTACAACGACAATTATCTTATGCACAATCCCTTTAACATACACATATGATTTATAAAAATTAAATTTCCAAAGGATGATCCCCCTCATCCATCAATGATGATTTATCCATGTATTATTTTTGATTTGTAGTTAGACCTCCTTGGTATGGTATCTACTTCCCTCTCTTCTCATTTCACTCTTGATTTATTTTCCCCCTTAATATGAGATTATTTGGAATAACCATAGGTAGTTTCTAGGTACAATATTGATTTTAATTCTTAATTATAGAGATCATGTGTATTTCACATTAAAGTGGTATCATTTATATTTAAGGATACAAGTTATAGGTTAATTAGAATCGAATAAAGGTAGGTTTTACCCATGTATTGGCATTATATTTTGGATCTTTGATTATAAAGGTATTTTGATTTCTTATTTATTTTTTGGATGATAGAATTTAGTTCTTATAGGGATTATTTGTAATAAAAATCTTGTTTTTATTCATTGTTGTTTCTATAAATAGGGTATAATAATTTTGAATCATTTTGAAATTATACATTCACAAATCTATCATTACTTATTTTGTTTTAAATTTTATCAATGGTTCATTAAAAATTATTAGAGTACAAGAAATGTTATTGGGTTTTCAATTTTTTTATTAATGGATATCTCTTGTTATATAATCTTGTAATTTAATTGACATGTACATATTAATTATTTAAAAAATGATAATTTAAATTTTGATTTTTGATATGTAATCTGATATAATTTGTTTCATGCACCAATTTGGAAGGTGGTGTTTCAACTTTTAAATGTGTTAATGGGTTATGTGTTAATTTTTATATATGTTTTTTCAGTTTATTTTTTAATGGATTTGCTTATTTTTATTATATTTTTATAAATGTATTTCAAAGAGTATATTTTAAGGAATGGTTTGGAATGTAATTTCAAACCATTTTTATTGATTCTAGGCATAATATTCCCCTTTTTATAGTGGAATGTTTCATAACAGTCAATTATTTATAACAGGTGTGAATTCTTCTGAGATTCAATTGATCCCCATCATGAATTTTGATCCTGTAGGCGAAAGTGATTATTTCATTGACATTGATCATTATATAAAATGATTATTATATATTATTATTGAAATGTAAAGGGAATATTTCTTGTGAGGGTGTAGGATGTGAGATTTATTTTAATGCATCTAGTATATTTAAAATTTTACATTCTGACATCCTATTTATTAACATACTTGGAATTCATTTTTTTATTAACAATGGTCGATTGATATTTCTATCTACTTTGGATTAGCCAGACTAAAACTTCAATTGTATTGATATTCATAGTTGTCGATTCCACCTATGAGACTAGATGCGAGTAGTCAGATAGGGTATAGAGTTAGGAACATCATACTATAGCATGCAAATCAATCCAAATTGAGTATATCTAGGGTACCTACTTGATATATTTAGGATTTCCCCATTATTACATAAATTATATCATTAGGGAATGTTTCATATTTTTAGTCAATTATTTTATTTTCACTTATAGAATTCTAATGAATTTATGTTTTCTTTTTAGAATACTGGGGTTCATATTTATTATTATTTACGAATTAAATATGTATCCATAAATTGGTATAAAAACTTATTTCTAATGTGATTTCCAAAATTATTTTATGAAATAGATGTATTATAAAAAAATTGATTGAGGAATTATAAAATGGGTTTTATGTAAATGTTAAATTTAAAATTTAATAAAATTATATATTTTAAATTTACATTATACACTCTTATATTTTTATAATAGAGGTATTAAAATTATATTTCATAGTTTTATTTCATGATAGTATTTTTTTTAAATTAAATGTAGATATATAGAATTTTTTTTGGTGTCCTATTATGTATTTGTATACTCCTACTTATATTGTAAAATTTCAAATTTATGCCTTATATTGAGTTCATGTTCTCCCTTGGGGCATTCATAATTAAAAAAATGTTTGTGATTGATGGGGATTTTAGGATACTTATATTTTACTATTTTTTTCTTTGGTTTAATGTCACTCCTATATTATTTTAAATACTGAGAATTAATTATCATAGAATGTGCCTACATTAGTTAAAATTATGTGATATCCTTACAAATTTTTATTATGATTATTACTGAATTTATGTTTTAATCATGACTTTATATCATATGGTATATGGAACATATTGATTAAATTTGGGGGTGAGCATAGGGAGTTGTACTTGTGAGGTGTTTTAGAGGGTGCGGGGAGGGATATATTGTATCTTCAGTTTTATTATTTTAATTTATCAATTGTTTTTAATTTTATTTAATTTTTTTGGATGTCACATTTGATATATATATGTGTCCTTCCATATTGAAAAAAATGAATATATAAATATGATTTAACGGTGAAATTTTCCCCACAAATTTTATTTTATAATCGTGATGATTCTCTTCAACTCAAGGTTATTTGGGATTCCCCTTAGCATTCTCATAGGCATTATCAACCAAAAAATAGATGCAAATGAAAATATTGATCATGAAAAATGGTATAATTTCCATTGAGTTCCTCATTTGGATCATTTTTTCATGAAATATATTATTTTTCTGGTGAGTAATTATAGAATCATGTTATAATTCTTCCTTAAAAATTGGGAGGTAGGTGTGGGAAGAGCCTAAAATGATATTTACATCTCATAGCCAAGAGTTTCCACATGATGTGGGATTTTAATATTTTTAGATTTATTATTGATTGTATCATCATCCTTATTAGAATTTATGAAGTTTACAGTGGGGTTTTATTGATTTATGGTGAATAAAAAAGTATGTCCATTGAAGAATGGTTATTTTATTAGTCCTGATAAAGCATTATACAAAATAACCCTAAATACAAAAATGATTAGAAGATGCCTTTATGATTTTGACCATGGATCATTAATCAATGTGGTCTTCCTATGCAAGGAATCATTTATCTCATTAAATGTTTCTTTATAACACATTTGTTCTCAAATCCCCATAGTGGGAAATGAGTTATGGGGGATGTTTTTATTTTTAAAAAGAAATTAAATTATGTTGTCATTTTATTTTAATCATTATTGAAATAGGTGAAATTGGATTTGTGTTTTTTGAAAAAAAATATAATTCGTTTTTACAGGGTATATTATTCTTATTTTATATGAAATTTATAATGTGTTTTATTATTAAAATCTCAATTTATAATGTATTTTAATATAATACAATTATGAAATATTGTTTTTATAAAATAAACTCTTTTTTTAGTCATATATTATTTCAAGGGAAAAATTTTCCTAAAAAAATATTTTAAATATTTTAATGTTTTTCAGAATCTCAAAAAATTGTTTATCATTATTTTTTTATGATCCCTATTTATTTTTTTAAATTTTTAGGTGTGATGTTCTTACTTTTATGTCTTTCGAACGAACTAGTTTACTTCATGCCTCAGAATTTTTAATCCTTTCCTCCTTAAATAATCAATGAATATAGGTATGGTCTTTTGAAAGGGATAAAACACTAGGTAATTTTCTTATTTATTTCGTGTAGTTTATCCAGTTTATGGCCTTACCTAAACATGAAATTGGGTGATATATTTTGAATTTTATTTTCCATGAAATTTGGTTTCATATTTCATTAGTAAATAAATTCATTTTTTTGTGGTGATATAGGGTTTTTAGAAGTTTCTGTGTCATTTAGTAGATTTGGAGTTGATGAGGGGATTCATCCTAATTTTCACTGGTTGATTTGAAGTTGTTTTTTGTTTTATCTTAGTTTTTTTTCAGTGCTTGTGCCTTAGTAAATATCATGCCCCTTGCATTACGTTTACGTTTTTTCATAAATTTATTAATAGAGATGTTTGTTTTACATGAGTGGCGTGGAAGGGATCTTATGGTCACTACATTGGTAACTCGAATTGGATTTTACTCTTGGGAATTAGTAAAATGATGGTGTTAGTTTTTTTATTGTTTAACTATGATTTTATTTCTTAATTTGAGTTTTATATTTAACTTGTGATTCTAATGATCTTCTTTAAAATCCCAAATAGGTAATTAGTTTTTTGCTCAATTTTTAAGGTATTTTTAATTTGTATTATGGTGATTTTTTTATTGCTCAGATGATTTCTGAAATTTTGATTTTATTTGGTTATCCAAATACCAAAGTTGTTTAGTAAAGCTTTAGATTTTGGTGTTAGTGTTTATTTGTCTCATTTATTAGAGAAATTATATATCTTTGGGTAACCTTGATGAAACTCACTTAATAATAGATTTTTTGGGTGTTGCGTTTTTGGTGAGTTTGTATTTTGTTGAGAAATCATTTTAAATAAAATATAAATGGTATTAAGATATTGGTAGGAGTAATTATTACTAAAACCATTTTCCATTTCTTTTTGTTTGAATTATGTATGAAAATTTCATATTATATAGAATAATTGTATAATTTTTCCATAAGGGATAGTTCTAGATGAATATTTTTAATTTAGGTTTTTTAATTTTTTTAAACAATCAATTATCATTTATGTTAATTAATTATTATGTTCCATTGACCTCAATCATTTATAAATTATTTTTAGGAGAAACAAATAATTTTATTTATGATTTTTATCACACCTAACCATTTTTTTATTTTATGACTAAATATATAATTTTTTATTTATATTATTTTTCACCTCTTTTTTAACTGAGATTTTAATAATAGGAAAATTTTAATTGTCCCATTGTTAGTGAACCATGTTGAAACTATGTGTCTATCTCTTTCCTTGGGCAGTTCCATTTTACATAGTTAGCTCATTTTTTGGTAAATTGTGTGAGAATATATGTTTAATATTGATAGGTTATTTTTTCCAGGTTGTGAGTGATGTAAGAATATTTCATGGTTAAGAAACATTTCCCGGTGAACTATGGTAGTTATTAAAAAAATTGGAAATATAAAATATTATTTCTTTTTTTACATATTTAATATAATGATTTTTTATTTTTTTAACTAATTATCTCTTATCTTACCATTACTGTTCGATTTCATATTACACCCCCTAGTCACATTTTTCTTCTCATGAGACCCTCTCCTAGATAAAATCACAAGGGGTGACCTTCCATCTTATATACTTCTTATTTACATCATCCTCTCCCACATGAAAACCCCATAACAAATACCTTTCATCTTTTGAAACCCTTGGAATCCTACACCTCTATCATTTATAAAATAACTCATGTCAAGGGGGAGTCTTGCACTCCATAAATGTAGATCTCCTAAAAAATACTTTTTATTTCCTTGTGTTCTATCATTTTTATGGTCTCTATTTCCCATTTCATTCGTATATTTTATCTACTCCTCTCCATGATTAGATTTTTCTATATACTACATATTGATTTAGTTTAATTTTTTATTTCAGAACATGATTCCTAGATATTTGGGATTCTTCACATGTTTTATGGGATCATTAATTTTCAAAGGTGATCTGTTCCAACATGATTCATACTGAATCCATGTATATTTTCCACTGGTTTAGATTTTAATATTGGAAAAATGACTTTCTTGTATTTTTGAATTACTGTTATAATATTATACTATTATATAAAATACTTTTTTATATTATTTGAAATGATAATGATATTATATTTTATTTTTTGATCATTTTATTTGTTTAATTAATATAAGGATATGATGAATACATTTTTTATTAATTTTCATTTAATAGAAGGTTTTTAAACTTCCTAAATTTCCATTTTAATTTTTTTAGAGTATGATATATGTTTTAGAGTTTATAAATATATTTTTAAATGATATTAAATATTATTTTAAGTGGTACATGAAATTAAAAATATTTCATAATTATTTAATAAATATTTTTATTCAAATAATGATTTCTGAAATGTATTATTCCTAAAATTTGGTTTTGAACTGATTCGGAATGTGGGGTTTTATAATTTTATTATATGAAATAATAATGTTTTATCATGTTTTTATAAAAAAAATTCAATTGTTTTATTTTAAGGAATTGAATAAATGAATTTAAAAATGATTGAAAAAATTCATGGCATACTGATGAACATTTTATAATGTGACATTTTTAATGGATAAATGATTTTTGACCAGTAGTAGTGTCTATGAGACCCTCTTGACCCCATCCATGAACTTTATCCCCAAGGGTGAAATTGATTACTTCTTTATTATAGATGAAGTCCTGAGGTAATTTTTTTTATTTATGTTGCTAATTTTTGTGTGGGGATAAAAGGTGAGATTATATTTACTACTTTATATTATTTTTCTACATCTAGTTACTTGCCTATTATTTATTTACAAGGGAATCATAGGAATTATTGTAATGGTTGAGATACCTTTATATATAGTTCCAATTAGATAAAATATACCCTAATATATTTAATCGGCATGGTGTGGTGTTCTAGTAATGAAACTTGTTAAGAGAATACAATTTGGTTCTAGTTTTAAGAACATTAATTATATTCATATAGATCGTTATGAGATGATTACTTCATTGTTTTCATCATTGAATGTTTTGGAATTTCCATTTCACACCTGAACACTCTCATTATGGAATATTAAATTTTTGTGTTTCCACATTATATTGTAACCTGGGATTTAAATGACACCATATGGTTCACAATCATATTTAATTTAATCATAAATATTATATTTAGATAATTTAGAGATTTTTGGATTTGGAGTATGAAAATTTATGGTTTTAGGCATAAAAATATAGTAACATAGTTTAGGCACCCCATTTCACTACTTTTACTATAACCATGTGATATCGATTTGTAGGTATTATTGTTTTTTTACAGTTTGAGTAGTCTTCTCTAATTTTTTTGGCCCCTAGTAAAAACATGTGAATGTTTTATAATATGTACAGAGGATATCATGTCAATTTATACTTATTTCTTAACCACAATTATTTTTTATGAGATCGCGTGACATAGTTTTCCTTGGAAAGGTCACACTACATTGTTGGTGGATTATCTTCCAAAATTTTCATCCAAATCATGTTGTAAAATCTGAACATTTTAAAATTGGAATATGAAATTAAGAAATTTTTTATTTTCACCACTTACCACTAATCCTCCCCAAATCCCTCAATATCCCAATCCACCATCTCTATTACTCATTAAGAGTTTCTTAATGTTGACTCTTGGTAATTTTAATCGATTATGATAGATCCCTTAAATGTATATTTGTTTCATAGTTTAATTATTCTAATAATTCAAGAACTATCATTTAACACTCCTAGTATTCTTGTTTTGAATCCCTTACAAGGTTTATAATGGGATGATCTTTATTTTGGATATAAGAATGATTTTATTCCATATGAATCTAAAATTTTGAGAAACAAGTCACTAAAAGTGGGGATTTTTATGGAAACCATAGTTTACCCACATGATATTTTTGATGAAATCACACAATTATTGTTTTCAAAAAGATATTTTTTTCAATTATATAATTGGTTTGGAATCATTGAAGAATATGTTTTATGAAAATATTCGTTTTGAAACTATTTTGATATCTCATATGAATTTTTTTATGAATCATAGATTGGTTTATTGAGTGTAATGATAATTTTATTGCATATTTGGAATAAATTATTGTATGGGGTAAACTATAAATATTAATGATATAGTATATTTAGTTATTAATATGCGAGGTTCCCATGATTCCATATACTATTAAGGGTATCCTATAATGGGATATGAGGTTCATTGATATTAGGCATTAGATATGCGGGCAATGGGTCTTGATTTTCCAATTTTGGACACCATTGTTTATTTATTATATGCATGATGTTGTATAGATAAATTAAATGATTATTTATTTAATAATCACATTTTATCATTTAATGTAGATATAATTCTTGAAATTTATTTGTTTTATATAATTTGAATCATGTATATATTCAAGGATATTATAATTTGTGTATTTATATATGATATATTTTTTATTCTAAAAAGAGTTGTTGTTTATATGAGGAAACTGAAATCATTAAATTCGTTTATAAATAGGTATATTATAAGAAAAAATTGATTCACATATAGAATACATTATAAATATTCCATGTAGCTATCATACTGTTCTTTAGTTACCACACCTAACTTTTCCCTTTGGGGGTTTACAACCTTTATTTTAAATGAAAAATGTTAAAGGAAAATGAGTTATGTTAAATATGGATCTCCTATATCACATTTTCCATAAGATGTATTGGGATGGTTTTGACTGATGGTCAATGTGAGATAGATAATTTGGTAACTACATGATCAATGTTGAAGGTCATTTGCTTGTTTATTTAGGCCTTGTCTTCTAGTTCTTGTATATTTTCATTTAATCTATTTTTCACATGTGTAGTATTGTGGATAAACATTTCAACATATTATATGTTGATTTATAATTATATATCTATTGGGGGTGAAATAATTTCTGTGTTTTATTATATTATTCAATTATTCTTGACTCTAGTCGTTGGTGATTGGGAATGCATATATTCTCTTTTCTAGTCCAGTTTATGTGAAATAATTGGTGTACTCATGTTTTCTATTGAAAATTGTCATCAAGGGGTTGATTTAACAAAAAAAAATTCTAAATATTTTTTTTATCAACTATATTTTTATGTGGTTTTTTGTGTATTGGAGGTAGGAAATTTTGGAGATCATTGGGTGAATTTCTAGTAGCTGCTTCGTTAATATCATCGGTATACCACTTTAGTTACCATGGTTAGTGAGGATTAAATTTTTATTTTATTTTTTCCATTAGTAATTGTTTCTTATCATGAATTAGAATATTCAATGGGATGTCTTGGAATAATTGGCGATTTAATTTGAATTGGGGTTAATACATATTGAAGATTCAATTTGGGAGGTCAAATTTAATTTCCTCAAAACCTATAATTATCATAATCATTATTGAACAATCATTATTGTTGTTGAGGAATGATTGTTAGATAAACATGAATCAATTTTCTAGTTTAATATTAACTACCCATCCCATTTTTTATTATTTTTCCCATGATAGTCATATTCGTCGATTATTTATCACTAATGGGAAATGAATAATGTTGATTCAGGGGTTATATTAACATCAAGAATCAGTTTGAATAATATATATGAAATAAGATTGATTGTGAAGGTGTATAATAACAGGTTTTCTCTGTGAAATTATATTTAATGAGAATTGTTTACATTTTTAAAATGGTATATGTCTAACTTTATAGAAGAGTAATTCTTTGTTTATAACATATTTCTTTAGAAATGGTTGTTTATTTATGAAATATTGGATTTTTTTCTCAAACTATATAATGATCATCTCAATATATTTTCACACCCATTGATATTTTTCAAAAAATTGGGATTTTTAATATAAATATTTATGAAATATGAAGATATATATGGTCATTTTTGGGTATTTAGGAAAAATATATGATTTAATTAAATAACTATTATGAAAGATAAAATTTTGTCAATGGTTAATGATAAATACATGATATTTAAATTTTTTATCAAAAAATATTTTTTATTACATGAAAGTTTGTTCTATTTTAAATGAAATGAAAACATATGTAATTTTAATTAGGATGAAAATTAACCACGCATAATTATTTGTCATGAAAGGTATGATGTATGAATTTTTAATTTTTAATTTTTGAGATATTCTTCTATTGAACTATATATTAACAATATAAAATATTTTTTCTCTTAAAATGGGTCATTTTCATAATTTCTTTACATATATTTGTTGCATTTTGTAAAAATATAGAAGTTTTGGAAAATAGTATTTTCACATTAAGTGGGGTTTTTTGGAACCTATATAGTGGTTTTTCATTCATTATTAGTTTATTTATTTCAACTAACACATTATTATATTTTGGGAATTTCTACTGTTTTTCATATGACATGAAGGGAGGGGTCTCACATAATGTGAATACTGATTATGTCCTCTAGAGATGTTTTGAATTAAATGAGATTTATTTTTCAATGGATGGCTTTTTTTTGTTTATCTTTATCATTTACATGGAATTGAGTGGATTGGATATTGTTTTCTAGATGTTTTATGTTGTCGCATATCCTGTTAGAGAACATTGTTGCTTCAGTTTGAAAGTCAAGTTGTTGAGGAATAATTTTCTTATATTCATCGAGTTAACATAATGGTATCAGAGTCATGGATACATACTATGATTTTTTTGGTTGATATCTCTAGGTTATATATAAATAGATTTAATGAATATTCAATTTTTGGATATCAATTATTAATCATTATCATTGGTGAATTCTTTAATATTATACATTTATATAAGTTGATATCTAGAGTTTCTTCAGGAAATTTTTTTATTTCACTTTGTGAATTTTTTTCAAGGGATAATGTTTTATTGAATATTATGTCATGGTATTAGTCTTAGTACTTTGGAAATGGATATTCATAATAGGGTGAATGAATAAAAATGTTTTGTTTCAAGATTTATTTCTTCAAGTGTTTTTTCGAAGATATATAATTATCAATTAGACAGTGGGGACTAACATATTATGATCTATAAACATGAGTTACCATAGATTTATTTATGTAACCAAAGACAACACTAATATAATTTCTTGTTTATTCCTATTATCATTTTCCCTCTTCTAGTTGTGAGATATTTTCTTTATATGGTGCACTATCTTCTTCCATCTTCAGGTGACTCGTCTTGTTAATCCTCAGATCTATTCTGAGAAATCTAAATTCTTTATAACAAAACTTCTTCATATCATGGTTTTTTAATCTATTAAAATTATATTTTTAACCCTTTTTCATGTATGTGAATTTTTTGGGATTCTTCGTGATGATATGTGAATCTCCTATTTCAATTTCTATTATATCTTGCACAGATGAAGATTCATTTTGTTTCACCATTTTAGATTAAATATAATTTTTTTGGGACCAATGTTAGTTCACCGTTACTTTATAACTTCTTTGTGGGGTAATCTAAAACCATGTATTCATTTGAAATGATGAATGAATCAATCAGTTCCGCGTTATTATTATATTATTCTCATCCATGTTGGGTCATAAATATTTCACTGTGACACCGAAAGAATAGAGATAGGAAATTTTATAATGTCAAAAAATGATTCATTGGTAATTTATTTATCCCAGTATTCTCTTAAAAACACTCTATCTCCCCATTATAAATAGTAGATAACACTATTATATTCTCATAGAACAAAATGAAACCACCCCACTGAGATTTGTTTATGATATATTGATATTATATAAGCTTTAATTGGACATTTATCCCAATTAATTTAATCCTAAGATAGAATTGTTCGATTATGGTATTATAGTATTTTAAAAGAATACATTTTAATCATGTGGTATGTGTGGTATGTTTATATATTACATGAAATTGGAATTACCAATTCATATCCCAAATGAGTAAAAGGGGGAGGGACCTTTGGTGATCCTATTTTTATAAATTATCATATATTTGTTTGAGTATTTTTTGCATGGATTATCTGATTCTTAAAAAGATGATTCTTACCTTATGAATAAGTATCGACTTATTGATGTATTGAATAATTTTTTGAAATATTCTAATTAATCATTTTATGGTGATGATACTATGGTTTTATGATATAGCCTCCTGATGGTGGTGTTTGTATTTAGAAGGAGTTGGTCATTCATGTTGATCTATCTCAGGATTTGATATATTATGGACATATTTCTTTTTTATTAATTCAATTAGGGGATTAGAGGATTATTCATGAACTTATACACCGTTTTTATTGGACCAGAGTAAACAATTTGATTAAATACCTCATTTCATAAAGCCCTAACTACTAAAAAAGAACATGATGAACACTATAGAACTGTTGTATTAGTTTATCATTATAAAATATGTTATGAAAATTGGATAATGGATCAATGGACCTTAAAATTTTACAAAAATAATCTTCTAGTGTATAAAAGGATATGACTTGGGTAATCAAGCATTGATTCGAAAAATTTGATTGTTTTGTTTCTCTTCTAAGGAGATGGTAATAGTATTATAATTTAATCATTTTTGCATACATTTGGTAACTAAATGTGATTAGTAATTAATTGAAATTAATCATATAATTAAATATTTATATGGATGGATTGACTAAATATATCATCTAACTCTTAAGGATATTATTCGGGCATGACTTATTTATTTCATGGGATTTTTAGTTTAGTATCTACATTGGACTTTGATTATGGATACCAAATTAGAATTGTTGTATAGGATTCGTTATAGATATCATTTATTTTTGGAAATGGTATATGTATAGTCATTGATAATTATGCAATATTCATTTCTATTAGGATGTGGTTGTTTAATATCAAATAGTGATTTGTGATTGATATGATCCAAAAAAATGGTATATAAAACACCACCACCACTTCTAGAGTTTGATGTGTGTTGTCATGTTTTTTTCTAAATTTCACCATGTTTAGAAATTGATTTTTTTAATTAAGTTTCATTTAGAACAATAAATTTAATCTTAAATTATATTATAGAATGACACATGATGGTGGATTTCTATTTTATATTCCTATTCATTTGAATTCCCATCATGTTGGGTTCAATGATTCCCAAATGATGATGAAACAATCATATCAATCCAATGGTGTTGAGTGGATGGATTTTTTATTTGAAAAAAATCTAATAGTTACTTATTATCTTGAATATATATTTTACTAGTAGTATAAGTATTTCGTTTTAAATGAAGACATCGTTTGTTCAAGTGAGATGGTCGTGTAGTAAGGACAACCATGAATCCTGGGAGCTCAACATCATGATGAGGTAGTAATGTTATTTTTATAGGGTTAGTGAACCAGTTACATGTTATTGATATAATGGTTTAATGGTGGGTTAATTTTTTATTCACATAGAGACATGGATATGTTCAAAAATTATCATTATCTATATCTTTTGAGGTAAAAGAGTTTTTTAGAAGTTTGAGGCTGATAATTCTATGTTTTAAGGAAAATAGGCTTAGAACATGATTTAGGGGAATTATTTTTCTGACAATGTGGGAACTATGTGATATAAATCAATGAAATCCAGATGTGTTTATTATTATTAATTAATGATTTGTATAACCATGTGGCTCTCATTAAAATATACATATATGTTTCATATTTAGTTAAGAGGCTTTCATAAAGCATGATCATGGGTTGTAAAACTATAAAACACTCAATTGGAAATTAAAAGTCTTTTTTCTATGGATAGATCCATAACAATATTGGTTCGCAAATTACAAAATAATGTGGCCAAATTTTACATTCACATTAAAAAATATATTTAAAATTTAAATTTTCCCTCGTGTCATAAATCATCTTATCATGTTTTCCATGATAAATTTATCATTAGATCAAAATGAACTCTTAATGACACTTTATGTGGATATCCAATTGAAACCATAGTGATTCTCCATCAATTAATATGGATACATTTGATATATGTGTGTTTTATGATGGTATTATTCAAATATATCAATATATTCCTCTAATATCTTATTTTGTACATGTTTTAAATTTTTATTAGGGAATATGATTACATTATATATAGTTTAGATAGATGATTGATGAGTTTTCATAAATATTTAGATTATAAAGGACTATATCTCTTCATTTTCCAACACCTATTTTGAAGGAAATTATGTTTTATTAATTCTTTATGTATGTTAATATATGATATATTATATCCATCAGAACTATTTATATTACATTGAATTATATTTAATTAATTGTGAATTTGATAATTAAAATCCATTTGAGGTTAATATCTATGTAAATGTTTTCTAAAATTATGTGTTATATTCAAAAAGTATTTTCTAAACATGATGTGTTTGATAAAAGGAAAAAGTATAGTGTTATAAAATCATTTTTTTCATTAATGGAAAAATTGTGGTATCTCTATATAATTTTTATTAAGAAAATTTTACCCTGATAATTAAATGAAATTTTTAGTGGAAAATGATTTCTGATACGTGAATTAGATAATAGAGTGGAATAATTGTGAAATCTCTATATCGAAGATAATAAATATTTGATACCTTATAGAGTAATATATCAGTATGGGAAGTTCTCGTGAATCCACTTATTTCAATGTGATATTCATTCCATGGAATAGAGGTTCAATGAAACTTAGAGATATTTATACTATCTGTTATTTTTGTTTCTATGGGTTGTGTACGCCTTAGTGTTTTGATTTTAACTATAGTTTTATAAGGATATTTTATAACACTTGGTTTCATGTATTTCACCCTTAACTTGGTTATATTATGTATTTAATGTCACTTGGGTTGATTTTTTGGACGTTTTGGAAGACTTTTGGATTTTATGGGGATTTTTATAGAGCTCCATGGTTTGAACAAGGCTAGTACAAAACGTGAAACTCCTATATAAACCCATGATTAGAGAGTAAGTAGGTTTCTTCTGGGTTCATTTTCTTTAAAACAATTCATCCATATAGGATAAACTAACCTCTTATTTACAAAATAATTTTCATGATCCCTATATGGTTTTCTTAACTGTGTGAATAACATTGTATGGTTATTTTTTTATAGTAATAAAGTATATGTAACATTTATTCACCTATAAACCACTTTTTTTATTATATTATTCCATAAATTTGTTTTTATTCCTCCAAAATTATTTTGATACTTTCCCTTCAATTCAATAGTAATCTATTGGGATATATTGGTGAGTTGAACAATAGGTTTATTTGTAAGTCTTAGTTCTTTTCAAATTTTCATTGATCTAAATTTCATATATCTCTTGGAGTTATATTTAAATTTCATTGGGGATATATATATATATATATATATAATATTTTACGCTAATAATGATGAAATTTTGTAGTGTTGATTATAGGGAACAATATCTAATGTGTTTTCATAGAGATTCATCCCTGTTTTGATCCCGAATTGGTAGAAATATTCATTTTTACAGTAGTTTTTGTGGTAGGTGGATTTAACCTCAATTCCCCTTAACATAAATATAAGGAATTATTTAAAAAAATTATTTTATCTTATTTTAGAATCGATGATAAATTATTAATGGAATCCATCTTCAGTGATAGTTTATTAAATTTGGAAAATTTTGTGTCATGATGGAACGTGGATGTTGAGACATGATTTAAATGATGATTTTAAAATTGTTTTTTTTTCATTTATGCATGGAATTTTTTTGAAAAAATGTATTCAAAAAAGTAATATTTTATTAATGTGGTTTGAAAATGATTTTTAGCATGACTGTTGGCATAAATGTTAAACCTAGGGTTCAATGGAAAGAATAATGATCACGAAGCACCACCATCAAGGGAATGGGATTTGAATGTGAGGGTCCACAACCAATGGTAACACCAATATTGTGTGTGTGGGGGGTAATGTATAATGTAATGTGATATAAAAAAATTGAATTTTAGAAATGGTAAAATGAATTGTTGGGTGTCTTTCATTGTAAAAGACATTGGTTTTGAAATCTGTATTGGCATGAAAACTATTTTACTTATTGATAGTTCAGAATTCATATAAATTTTCATCAATTTTTTATAGTAATTTTTTATATTAATTTTGTATCATGTTATTTCATAGTGGCATGAGTAAGGAAATCATTTAGAGAAAACATACAGAGTTCCATTACTCACTCCCAGCATTGGCACATTGGTTCTTTTGCAGATAACATTTATCTGTACATAGCTCAAGGGACGGAATGAAATTAATTTATTATTGCTTCATGATACATGTGCAAAACTGATGGAGCGAGAGGTTACATAATATTGGGAGTTTCAATATTAATGTATTTGGAGTCATTGAGTTTTATGGTTTAGTCCTCCACATTGGTATTGTGATGATGGTTTTGATATAGTTGATTTAATTTTAATTCATTTTTATGATGAGTCATGTAGTTGTTTTGGTTTGGTGTTTTTTGTTGTGGTTTTTTTATTTTCAAATGGGAATTCATCCCCCAATTATATTTAATCCCTATGAATTTAATACTGAAACTTAGTGTATTTGCGATATTTATTAAGGACAAGTAATATAATTCTTCCACTTTCTAGAGAGGTGTGGTGGAATGTTACAAATGTAATCAGTCTTGGTCATCAAAATCTTTTGGAAAAAATGGTCTTGATTTTCTGTCATGGAGTTTAAATTCATTCTAGTTGAGTCCTCATGTTCTGTCTTTAGAAAAGGGTTAGATTGTCCTGAAATTAAATTTAGATCATAAAAGTATATATCTAACATATATATGCTTAACGTAAAGAATCTGAGGAATTGGATATATAAGTGTTTTGGAGATAATTATAACAGTTCTAATATGATTATAATATATTTATCTTATTAGATGATCTTGATGTGCATTGATAGAAATTTCTTCCAACTAAGAGTGTATATTTTATTTTTTGTAATGATTTTTATAGGGTACAAAAAATTATTATTGAATAAGTATTATAAAATGTTTTAAAAAGTTGGATTTTTACAACAACATGATATTGGTATTTTAATAATAGTTCTATTTTCAATAGTGTTGTTGAATTTTTACAATTTTGTTGAAAACAAAAAGTGATGAATTTTTAGAAATCATTTTTATGATATGTTTTATGTGGCTGGATTTAAAATTTGTTTTCCCCTAGTTTCTAGATAGTGATACATAAGTCAATTTTTATATTTAACTAAAATGGAATATGTTAGGCATAAATGAAACCAAGAAGAATATGTTACAGGAAATATGGTTAAACCAAATCAACAACAGTACCTACTAATGGATTATATTTTAGTAAAATAATTTCATGCTATCTGTACAGTGGACCATAGTGTTGAACCAATTCATGTGGATCCCTCAGTTCAGTTCTAAATGAAGAATTCATCCAACATTTCGGCTGATTTTAAGCCATAGATGGAGGATGTGTAACATAATAGGATAAATAAAATATTCATTTTTATTTACCCTCCAAGAGAGTTCAAAGTCATGTGGGAAATGTATATAATGGATGATCTTACATGATAATGTTTTTATTTATCCATTTATTCTAAATTAGACCACTGTATTGCATGGGATGACTTTTAATAGATTTTCAAAAACAATTCCTCATACGTTTATGATTTGAAGAATGAAAAAATATTTTAGATTGATGTAATATGTCTTCTCAATTATAGTGTATGCATGTAAATTTAGAAATATAGCATCATTAACACTTGATGTTCCTACTAGTACATATCTGAAGTAACAAATTTTTTATTTCGGGTTGAGGTAATAAATATACTCAAATATTTTCGAACAATGTATATAAAATTATACAAATATGGTAAATATAGTGACTATGGTAGAAAAAGAAATCCTAGGATATTGGGGTGGAAGGGGTATGATCATTCCTTTGGGAAATAGTGGGAACAGTAATGCTGGGAAAAAGTGGATGTGGGACAACGGTTTCCAAGGAATTAGGATGGATCAATATTGGATAGTTTCATAATTATGTCATTATCCAGAGCCTTAGAGAAAGCTAGTATGTTTCAAATGATGTTTTTGGACCAGAATAATTGATGATATTGGGAACCACCTTCATAATTACGTAAGTGAAACAAGATGGGTAATATTCAGAAAATTTGTAATTATTCTCAAAGGTCACGTGTTTATGACACATCCCATGTTTTATATATATCCTATGCTTCGAAATAATATGGGAAACATAATATCACTCATAAGAAAGTCTGATCTATCAATGATGATTTATGAAATACCTGGACTTCTCCATACGGTAAATCTAAATAGGGTAAAAAATAATATTGTTCATTGATTAATAAGTCATATTTAGATGAACTTATAATTTTGGATGATCAATATGGATCATTGATTGTGAGATTATAATATTATTAATTATAATCTTTTGGATTCATGGATTGACATGGGTTCAACCCATTCATTCATTAAATTTCATTATTATTATATCTTGGGATTTAATGTTGAGATGATTCCATTTGTTTTGAAACATTAATCTTAACGTGGACAACGAGAATGTTAAGCCTTTAATTGAAGAGCATGTACTATATCTTCTGATTAATCTAAGTTGTTATGGAATTTCTAAGTGGATATAATTTATTTCAATGACCTAACCATGGGTATGGATGGATGAATATGTTCAAATATCTAAATGATTATTAAATGTGAAAGGTTAATTTTATGGTAGATAATGGTGGAAAACAACTCATTATAGGAGAGATGAATATAATGGTTGGAGAAATAGTCCTGTTGTCACTAGTTGTTAGAATGATCTCATACCATTTTTTAAAATCAAAATTTTAATAAATATATGAAATTGAGAAAATCTATTTTATAGTGGGGTTTGATCATTATTTGGATTGTTTCCAGAAAATTTAACCAGATTTCGACCCAAAAGACATGTGGAGTATACAACTGATCTCCTTCCATAGAATAGTTCTGGTTAATAGCTATATTACCTTGTCACATCTATATAATTAATTGAAATGAATGTAGATTTGGAAGATCTAATTTTTTTTTCATTTGGATAATCATGTCTATGTGGGTAGAACCATTCTTGTTCATGAAAAAATAATATGGAACACATAGATTATGGGTGGATAATATTATTCAAAACTAAGTTATGATAAATAATTAGTATCCACAACCTTGTACTGATGATCTATTTTATCTATTTAGGAGAGCCTAGTGGTTCACTAAAATTGACGTGCAATCAGGTTATAACCAATTTATTATTATGATAGTAGATATACCAAAAAAACGTTCATTAGTAGATATGGGCATTATAAGTATGTGATTATGCCTTTTGATATCACTAAATCACTATATGTCATTATGGATTTGATTAATAATATATTTCATAACTATATAAATTCATTCATGGGGATGGTTTTGTAAGGAATATTATTTAAATCAAGGATAATGATTGAGAATTAACAATACTTGGTGACAATGTTAAGAATCTTGATGTTTCATTGGTTGTATTCTTGATTTTAAAAGTGTGATTTAATGATTCAATATGTATATTTTTATGGAAATCTTATATCTAAAAGTTTTTTATGGATCCCTAATAGATAGATGTTGTTTTGGTTTAGAAACCACCAATATAATTCTTTGAGAAACGTAGTTTCGTTGGTGTGACATGTTACTACCAACGCTTTGATCAAGATTTTTCATGACTGGCCTAACCCAAAAAAGATTTTGAAAGGAATACTTGTCCATTATTATTGAAATATGAATATATTAAATATTTCCATGGGTATAATGTTATATTAAGAGAAGCACTGATAACGATATTGTTGGAATTAATAAAATGGTAAATGGGGTATTATGATGCTTCATGATTTGGGAGGGGATGTATTCTAATGCATGGAGATCCTATGGTTTATTATGTTATGTCATATTTATAGTATAATGAAAATAATTTTTGAGCTCAGGATTTTGATTTAGCTCTTGTAGTCCATGTTTTAACAACTCACTATCATTACCTCATTGGTGAGAAATATATAGTGTTTACAGATCATAAGAACATGAAAGATATTTTCACATAAATGAATTTGAATCATATATAAATAATAATAATGGATTATATCCAAATGAATAACATTGAATTGATTTATACACAGTGTAAAGGAAATTTTGTGGAAAAATATTTATGATGAATATCGTATGATCAGTTAAAAAAAGGCTTTAGATGAGTGGCAGTTGATGTTAGCCCTACCCCACATGTACATGGAACGTGACGACTGAGGTTGAGTTGTGGTTTTGTTTCAAGTTTAATTTATTAAATATTTTTTTTTGAGATAGTTAAGATGGATTATATGTTTGATTTAGAATGTGTGTCTATTTGGATAATACTCAATGTTTCAGAGGCCATTGAGGTATTAATGATTCATAGAAGTTCAATTTTAAAACATCATGGATATATGCTCATATATATGGCCTTCCAAGGACAAATTAATCAGTCTTAAAAACATTTTAGATTCTTTATTCATCCTATAATATAGAATATGGTAAGGTAATGGAAGTAATGATTCAGTGGATTTTCATGAAAAGGATGGTGGAATATTTGTTTTGATATGATTAAATTGTAAAATAGTTATGGAAGATCATCAGCAACCCACACATATTTTTCATTCGTTACATATTCATGCATTAAAATGGTAGAATATTACTATGTATTTTATAACATGTATCCCAATTTCAGTTCAGATACATGACTTTATATGGGTGATCGTTGATCAGTTGTGAAATTCAACCCATTTTATCCATCTATGTGAATCTCATATGGTGTATTACATTTCTAAAATCTATAAGTGGTAATGATATATCGTGTATCATTTAATATATTGTTGGATAGGGATCTAAGGTTTAATTCTCATTTATGGAAATCATTATTTTGAATCCCTTGGAACCATGATTACCATAATCACCGTGTATCATTCAAAAAGGGATTAGAAATTTGAATGAATGATAAAAATGATAGAAGACAGATGATATCTTGTGTAATGGATTCTGGTGGATCCTTGAAGAGGCACATACAATTAGTGGAGTACACAAATAACAATAGTTATCAAGATTTTATACACATATATTATTTTGAATCATCATAAGGGTTTCATTAATATGTTAAAATTGATGGTGGAAGCATGAAAGACTTCACTAGTTGGGACAATCCTTGTCCAAGAGACAATATATAAAATTCAGTTGATTCGAAAAATGATGAATATGACAATGATTTATCCCAAATAACTTGACGACCATCATTGATGATCATTTTCAATTGTGGTGAGTGATCATTTGTTCCTTATAATCACTCCATGGTTTGGATATCATCATTTTTTTGATGAAGGGAATGTTATAACATCAATACCTAGTATATTTTAAGATAAATTAATAGAATCGTGAGGTATAATATCTATTATCATTTCCACCATAGTTTTTATAGTGAAAAATTTGTTTCGTGTATCACATTTCAAAAATTATCATCCTGATCCTAATCACGTGATTTGATGGGGTCACATTGATCTAAATCTAGATTATCTGTTGGATCATGTGCCAGTATTGATAGTGGATAGGTATGAGAAAGTCTAAAATATTAAAATCATCATTAATTTGTAGTTTTTATGGTCACATGTTCTGATTAATGAAAAAAAATTAATGGGAGAAGTAAATGATCAAGAAATGGTCGAAACACTTTCTCGAAAGTGGGGGTTTCAAACATTCCATGACATAAAGGACAATTTAGGGGAGAATGCATGACCCCATATTTTTTATACATAAACCTTTAATTTTGAATATTAATTAGTTAATGTTTTTGGTGATGTTTGGGAGGGTTAGGTGTAATTTGGGATTTTTTTTTGCCTTCCTACAGGTGTGCATTTAGAGTATGGGTACTGAAAACTGTTCATCTCCTACAAGTAATAATGAAATGGGAAGCAGTTGATTTTGTATAGGAGCAGGGTTAATAAAAATATTTTTTCAAACCATGTGTCCATCTTGTAGAATAAATGGTTTTCAGGATAAGTGGATTTTTATACTTAGTGCAAATTTTTCCAAACCGTGGGAATAATTGTGAATGATCAAATTTAATATCCTAAAAAAGAGGAATTCTGTCAAATTTTTCTCCAAAAAAATATTTTACACCTATATTTCCCTAACATTGTTTTTCTTCATCCAATTTGTTTTGGATACTTCTCCCTTCAATAAAAGAGTGATCTATTGGAGAAAAATGGTGCATTGAAGGCTACATATTACGGTAAGTCTAACTTCTTTGGGAGTTTTCATAGATATACTTTTTCTTTAATTGACCTAATTATTTAGTCTAGTCCATTGGGTAAAGATATATGATATTTTATTTCAATAATGATTATATTTTTTTTTGTTGATGATATTTTATATGATATGTTGTTCATTTTCAGTTATTTATCCCGGTATTTTGGAAGAATTTTTATTACTCTTCATTATCACCATTGCTTCTAAGTTAGAAAGCTTCACTCTTTTATCCAATTTCATAAAATTGAAGGATTCATTTCTAAAAGGTTGTTTTTATTTATTATTATTATGTAATTTTTGTGAAATTATTGATGGATAACCTATTTTGTGATGGTTTATTAACTTATGACTATTGGGTATTTATGTGGAATGTTAAAGTGGTAACATTATTTTAAAATGATGATTTTGAAATCGTTGTTTGTTTTGATTCATTGAAAAATGGTTGGAATGTATATTCAATTAGTTTTTAGTTTTATTAATGTTATTTGGAATCTATTGTTTTGGTATATTTATCATATTAAATTGTTTATAATGAGTTGAATGGGAAAGATAGTGGTCAAGAAGTACATCCATAAATGTAAGGAGTTTTCGAAGTGATGTTCCACCATAAATGGCAACACTACACCTGTGTAGTTATGTATGGGGGGTTATGTGGAATGTATTGGGATAATCAAAAATGGAATATAAAAAATTGTAAAATGACTTAATCAGTATGTTTCCATATAAATTGATTTTTTATGGAGTCCTGTTCTAGTAAGAAACATATTTTTAAAAAGTTATAGTTTGGATTTAGTATAATTTTTTTAATAATTCAGGTTTAATGGTACATCATAGTGTAATGATTATGGAATTAGTTTATAGAAAACCTAATATTTTTTATTACGCACCATCGGTAATGGCATGTTGGTTCTTTTGTATACATTTTTTATCTAGACACTTGTAAAGGGATGATACCAAATTTCATTAGTGTTGCGCTGTGATTCTTTGAAATGGATTTTGGTTTTTGAGATTATTGAAATTATAGAGATTCTATGTTGATGTTTTTATGTTCCTTGGGTTTTTTCATTTATTCATCATCTTTGGTACACTGATGTTGGTACTGATATAGTTTTTTTGAGTTGTATTATTTTTTATCATGCATCATATTGTTATAATCATTATGTTTTCCTTGGTTCTGGTTGTTTTATATTAAATGGTAAAATCATCACCCAACTATATTAAAGCCCTTGGAATTTAGTTCCATCCATTTGTGTCTTTTGGTTGATGAATAAGGCTATGAAATATCTATTCTCATTCTGGATATAATGAGGATGACACATATTTTAGAGATACATTATGTTTATATTTATTTGATATTCTCATTTCCTCACTCAATATTTATATAATTATTGAATCGTAATTATTTTATATTCATATAACTCATGGGTAAATTCTAGATCCTATATAATAGTGTATTCAAATGTGGTTTATTTTTTAATGGATGATCTAAATGTTGTTTTTATGGGAAAATTGTTTTGTTAAAAGTATTAATGAAATATATTTTATAGAAGTACTATGTGCATAAATATTAAATTTATTGATTCCTTTGTGGTATAATAATGTAATTTATTTCATAAACCTAAATTTTTTCCATTGGGAGTTAGTAGCATTGGTTCTGAAGGATATTAAAAAAATGGATGTGAGCCATGTAATCAATGAATATCATGGATAATGATTAATAAATTGTTGTTTGAGATGGTTTTGAATTATGATAATAATTTGATTGACTCATCGGTGTCTTTGGGATCCTTTTTTATAGTATTTTTTATTCCTTATTATCCAAATGTTCTATATATCGCTTATTGGTTAATGTTCACATGTGATTATTTCTAAAAATCATATAGGATTTAATATTTATTCTATCTTATCAATTTTCTACTGTTGTTAAAATAATCACCATGATTATTTTTGAGATACTATAGTAAATTTATCTATCCCACGAGGATTAAAAAACATTATATGGTCCTTGTGGTGGGAAAATTCTACTGATGTTATGCGTTGACATTAGATAGTGTATTAAAGTTTGTTACAACATTTATTTTTTCATCATGTCATTCATTGGAGATTTTTGGTTATTTGTTTGTAATTATATTCCTTCCATATAATTTGTTAAAAATTTAATTATTTATTGACTTAAAAACAAGTTTCCCACAATTTTTTTTAAAATAGGATGATGTCTGTTAATGTTTCTTTTAGATGACGGTATTCACTTAATAATAATACAATTCATTCAATAATATTAAATGAGACATTATATTTTGGGAACAATTATTTAAAGACCAAATTTATAATAAAAATTTAATCATTCATGAAATGGTTTTATAATTAAATGTTATACATGTGTAAGGGTAGGTGGGGATCTACTGAGTATTTTTATTCTTAGATAATATGATCATATTTCAGTTTTTGATCATTGATATAGTTATAGTTCCCTATTTTGGGTGTTCCAACCATAATCGATATTTATTTAAAGAAATGTATTGGTATTTAGTTATTTATTATATTTTGTCACATTAGGTATGTGGTTCCAATTAAAATATATGGAAATCCAAACGTTTATTTATTATGAATGATAGAAAAAGTGTTCCCTATAATTAGAAGTGTAAGACATTTAGATATGGTTATTGGTGGATTATTTTGTTATTTGGTGATTGGGTGATCTGGGAGATGCATCATATTGATAGAATATAATGATTGATCATTGGTATTTAATTATTCTTCATTTAAATATATTATTTAGTTTGTTTTTGTTATATTAATTTTGTTGATGGTGAATGGATTTATGACTTATGGACGAGTAGTGATATATCTTTTCAATAAATATATTACAGTTATAACTTATATTTAAGGATAAAATCATCCCAAATGATTTAATACGAAACTAATGAAGTTTTATATTAGTTAAGTGGGTCAAGGTATTCCACTTGGTTATGTTTGGTTCTAACTCAATGGAAATATTTTCCCACACCCTGTGTATACTATGTAGTAGCCATATGACTTGCTCTTTCCTTGGGTATTTCTGTTTATAATATTTTACTCTTAATCAGTTCTAAATTTTGGCGGTATATTACTAAATTTGTGATGTTTTTTTTATGTAGGTAGTGAGTGTCACACAGTTATCACACAGTTTGAAAAATTCTATTTAAACTATCAAGGATGACCATAAAATTAATAAAGATTTTTTTTTCTTTTTTTTTCAATTTTTTCAATTTTTATTTTACACATCCATTATATATTATATTACCTATCATTTAATCTCAAAAATTTCACCCCAAATAGATTCACTCCTATCCTCATACCACCCTTCCTTGGCCAGGCTGCCATGGTTTCACCTCCTTTAATAGAACATCCTCCTACCATTTTTCATAGTCATATGCACCTACCTCTTCCCACTCCCTTTCCACATTAATAAGCCCTACCCCCTCTCATATTCATAATAACACACCACACCAAGGGGGACCATCGACCTCCACCCATGGAAATTCCCTCATAGGTTCTTCTCATTCAAAAGTATCTTATCCTAAATACGATCTCTTCTTCCCATCATTTTTATTTTACTATGGGTTACATCTACTATCATGAAAATTCAATTCCATTTTAACCTAGGTAGGTTCTTTTTATGAGTTTAAATATTCACTTTATTTTAGGGAATTTTTATATCTTCTCATGATTGTTGATACCTACACTATAGATTTTGATACATTCTAGATCAATCATCTTCAATTAAAATTATCTTTTCACAATGTTTTTTATTTTATTATGGACCCCATGATTTTAAAAACTGTGAATTTTTATGTTATTTCATTATTGTATTAATATATATTTTATTTTTGGAATTAGTCAAAAAAATTATTTATTTCATATTTCAATGATGAATGATTATTAATTTTAAAAAATTCTGAAGGCCCATATATATTAAAATATGTTCAATAGTTGTTTTCTAATTTTTTAGAATATATTTCATAATTTCTTATATTATTAAGTTATTATTAGTGTTTAAAAATTGATTTTTATATTTTTTATTGAAATTTTATTTGACATAATAATGTATACATATTGATTAATTTTTAAGGAAATATTTTATCAAAATTCTAAGCTCTGAATTTATATTGAAATTATTTTCGTCGTGAATAAATTCAAAGAGTACTGCTTCCAATTTTGAAGGGGTTAATAAAAAATATTTTAATTTTTATTTTTGTTATTTTTATTGTATTTTCAAATGGAGTGGTATTTAAAAAAAACAATTATAAACTAATTTCAAATGATGGGGATTAAAGAACAATTTGAAAAAAAAATCAAAAATTTTAAAAAAATTATTGAAATACTTATAATATTTTAATAATGACATTTTGGAACATTTAAATGTTTTTAATTGGTGTCCATGCATATGGGACACATTAGATCCCCATAATGATGTCCATCCCTAGGGGGGTGTAAATTATTTATTTTACTATATTTTAGACCAAGAATAATATTTTTTATTTTCAATGAAATATTTCAACATAATTTCATATGAGTGAATAAGTAGTAAGATGACTTTTATTTATTCCAATTAAATTATTTTCATTGGTTTCTCTAAAACATTATATTGATAATCATGAGTTTCCAATGTATCTTTGTGAGGGGAGAGAGATGGTTTTATCTATTTATGATTATATGGAATAGATACTCAGTGGTTTAGAAAGTTTATTGAGGGATTTTTGATTAGTGAGTCTAGTAGGAGCATTAAGATTGGTTGTATACATAGGAAAGTCATAAATAGTCTAATAGATTGATCTGAACAATGTATATATATATATATATATTAACTTCTCATGTGATGTTTAGGATTTTATCATTATTTCCTAACTTCTCTCATTAGGTAAAATTCATTCCATATATTCCTATTTTCGATTGGAACTTATAGAATCATACACCATTTCTTTCTTCTTTATAAGATGCATGGGTGATAATTTATTATTGTCTATGTATTTTATATGATTTCATAAGGTGGATAAAAAGGTATTTGTCAAGATATTTTACAATAAATTTACAACAAATGAATTTCTTTTTTTAAATAGGGTATACAGACCATATTTTTTATATTTATTATTTTCTATTAGAAATTGGATAAAATAAATATTTAAATGTATTTATATGTTATTTTTTCATTTCATAACATATATATGATAACTAAATTTTATTGATGTATTTCAAATATTACTAATGTGGTTTTAAAATTAATCATAGAAATGTAGAATAGAATGGAGTTTCATACTGAATATATTAATGTTAACCCTTATATTATCCCATTTCCATTTCTAGTATTTAATTATAGTTTCATACCTTGTTTTGGGTTTTCATGAGGATAATATTTTTTTAGTGAATGGTTTTCATTTTATGTTAGTTAATATGTTATATTTATGGTGGTCAATTTGTGTTGCAAATTATAATATATTTATGACTTTCCTTCTATTCCCCTATAATTCCCAACCATGTGTTCAATAAAAATGATTTCTTTAATGATTTCATAATGATTATTAGTGTATCATATTATTTATGTATATTCTAGGCGAGTTTGGAGAGATATCATTTTGAGTTATTTTCAATGTTGAAGGAGGGAGATTGAAAAGTGAGGTATTAGTTTTGGGTGGGAAGAAGTATTTATTTCAAATTTTGTTATATCACTTTTTGATAATTTTATTTATATCATCAATTGCATTTGGAAATAGAAATATAACTTCTGTACTGGTCATGGAATATAAATATATAATATATATATATATATATAATTTAACCATATAATCCTCCCCAATGATTGTATTGTTACCTATTATTCTTATCATCTGCCTTTATAGTTGAAGATTCCCCTCAGGTGTTTCTTGAGAAATCTTTGCATCTTGGGGATAAAGGACATGGGTTGATTTGTAAAAAAATAGAGGATAGAGTTATCAAATATTTTATGAGAAACAATATCTAATAATTTTTAGTAGATTTATATTCTAGAGTATAGTAGTTTGTATAGATAAATTCCAATTTTATTTCAAAATAATATATTCTCTTAGAATGATATATATACTCATGAATACCGTTAAACTATAATCTGAAAGACGTAAAAATTTACAAATAAGAATTTTGAAATAATTAATGGGATTTTTCTTAGAAATATTTCGTTTATTTATTATATTAAATATATTATCAACAAATAGTGAAACTCTGATGGATTCAAAAACTCATGTATATGTAGATGGATGGTCAATTATTAGGACATAAATTATCTGTATTTTAAATGAAATTTTATCCAAATATAAATATTTATAAGAAATTAAATTATTAACATCACTTTTCATTTTGTATATTTATAATTCTTTGGGAGTAAAAGTATGTTTCTCAATTCATTGATTTTTTTTTGAGTATACATATCATGAATTCTCAATAGAGGTATATATCTCATTACTTCAGCCAATAATGTTAGTGAAATAATATTCAATCTAGATAATGTATTCTTTAAAATGTGTCCATTTTCATGTATTTGGTAGGATCTGTAATTCTGTATAAAGGAAAAGAAACATCATGTATATGAATGTATTGTTAGAATCTGGCCATCATGATGAAATAAAATCTCATTCATGGGAAATAATAATAATATTAAAAACTCTGAATCTATTTATCCTATAGTTGGGTTTATATTACCAAAAAGGTTAAATACCCATAGGGGGGAATCATGTTATAGAGTAAAACATCTACCCATTAGGATACGTTTTTTTCAAAAGGGAAAAACACTTCTCTCCACTTATAATAGTAACATATATTAAGAAATGAACACATGAATGAGACAAAAACATTTACTCAGTTCATGAATACTAGGCTACATAACTGAAGCTAACAGAGTAAATTTTATGACATATTAAATCCAATAATACTAACTAATATCAAATTCTTGAAATTTGACTCAATATCTCTCATAGTTCACTAAAATCTACAATTTCAAATATCACTACAGTATCAATTATTTTGTGAACACTAAAACAATAGTAGAATATCTTAATGATAACATGAATAAATATTATGAAAAAATAATTTTGAGCATCATGGGGAACAACATAAATCCTCATGATGAATTACACATTAACTAATAATATCTTGAAAATAATCCTATTTTTCATAGGATTTAATTAAATGGAACCACTTTCCCCACATTTTTAATCATAAAAATTCTATTTTGATGAAATCTTATTTCGTTATAATATTCTCTATCTTAAATAAGTTATCATTAATTAAACTTAAAGTCATTAATGAAGGATTCCTCATTCAAAAAACATCCAATCCTAATGAATAAATATATAGTGCAAGAAAATTCTTCTTCAATCTCTTTCACAGATTCAGTTCCTTGGGATCTTCATTACTGTACTCTTTCTACAAATAATTGGGGTAGTCCCCTATTGATATATGTTACCTCAAATTTATTATAAATTCATCATCTAAATAATGTTTTCATGAGAATATTAATATATAATCATGAATCATCTTCTATTTTAAATATTAGAAAAAAGTATAAACATTTTAAACATAATTAAATCATGTAACATACCTATTTTTCAGTCTTGAGACATAATGTAATGGCATAACATATATAATTTGTTCCATTTTTTATTTATATTATAACCATGTAAAATTCAATCCTTTTCATCTGTTTCTCAACTATTTATCGAAAAACATTAGTACATGTATCTCAAAAAAATCATGACATAAAATTAATGAATTCCATGTTTTTTCCATATTTTCATAACTAATTACTTGATATCTATCTTTTCTCAAAAAATGGAACTTTCAACAAATTTTTGAACCCAAAATTATAGGAAACACTAGTAATCAAATCTACCTTGTATATGGACATTATTTTCAACTGTCAATACCTTAATACAAATTTAATTGATTATTTTGTAACATACTATCTAAATAATTCATTTTCATTCCTAAATAACCTTATGAGTTAACCATTTTAACAAACACAATCAATCCAATAATGTTTTAATGTTTCATAGATGATATTTTTTCATAAAAATCACCACTTTTGATTTATTAAAAGCTCCTCGATTTTTATTCCAAATTATTTCTTCTATAAATAATATTTTGGAAACACATATTTCTATTTTATATTCATTTAAATTTATATTCTCGTTATTCTATTATGAAATCCATTAATTACTACACACATAATCTATTCTCAATGATCCATGTTCTGTGTATGAAATAATATTATAATGAAAACCTACTTAATGATTCACTTAATTATTGAAAGAGATAACATTTTTTATGAACCCCATATATAATTATGTAAAAACATTGATTAAAATCCTTCATCAACATCTGAATCCCCCCCCACAATACATCACAACTCCCCTATCTGCTAGACTCTCTGAATTGATCAGTGCATATTCTCTTAAATTTTATATGATACCAAAGGTCATTAGATTATTGAAAAAACATAGTAAGTATCACATATTAAAATTTAGTGAAAATAAATCATACCTAGGTACCCATGGTTTCCCTTCCACACTTTCTCAGCTGATGGGAGTTGACTGAACACCAATAAGAATTTGATGTCATTCATACACTTCTAATGAAAATTCCTTCATTATAATATCTAAAAATTGTCGTTCTACACACACAAAAATACACCATGTTATGCCCATGATCCACCATCTCCGAGATAAATTGTTAATGGAATTAAATGTTCTTCATCCGTGATTGATGGGATAGATTTTCATCAAGGATTATAAAACATGAATTATGACAATTTTTCCAATATTATATAAAAATTTATCACCCATTTCTATTATGCTATTTCTTTATCCAAAATAATTATGTTTCATTTTTAGGGTCCACAATATATTTAGATTCTTTTTTCATTATGAAATCAAATATTCAATCTCTATTAGCCAACTACTATATAATATGAAAAATTTGAAATCACCAAAATATGTAGTTATTCGATAATCTTATAAATTGGACCAATCTACATCTATGTTAACCAATAACTATTTTTTGGATTTTTTTTTATAAATATATTTAAATATACCATTCCATTGATGTACTGAATATTCATTGTTTTGAATAGTTGGATTTTATTTATATTTTTTTGATATCGTGTTTCTATTCATGTAGATATATCATGCCATGTAGCTATTAAAAATGATATAAACCCAATTATATGCCTATATTCACTGACATTGAACACTTTTACTTCATCATATTATAATTGTATCATCCAGGTAGCCAGTAGAGTTTTCATTTCCATGAAATGACCTATTCTGAATAATCACAATAATTCAATAGAGTTTTTTGTATTTTGAAATTAATATAAAATTTCATCATTTTATCACCTATAATAGAAATAATAACATTATTTATCCAATAATTGGCAAATCAAACATACTTTTCATGAATTTTTTAAACTATTGGGTTTGTGATTCATATAATCCACATAAACCAGTACAATTAAATTTTTTCATTAATTATTGTCAAATAGATTTCAATGGACTCCCCAAATCATAATAATAAGATTCATCAAAAAATATATCAATGAATGAATAACTCACAATTATGTCTTGATCTAACCTATTTAGTGCCTTCCTCATCCTAAACAATTTTTTTATTAATCATGTAAAATTAATTAACATTTCTAATTGATGTACTTTTTTTAAGACCACATTTAGAAATGCAGACTTGAATTCCATCGGGAAAACATTTATATTCTTTTTCAATGAAATATCTAATGAAAAAATAATAATTCATCCTTGAAACTGGTGAAAATGTTTCATCAATATTTATTCCATTGATCTGGGATTATCCCATTCACATTATTAGTTTTTTAAATCCCAATACAAAATCATTTAATTTTTTCTATAAGAATGGTTGGTTCACAATGATATCATTATCTATATTCCTTAGAATATTCTCCCATGTTATTTTCATATAGATTTTCTCAATTGCTATTTTTAATTTCTAGATTCAATTTTCATCTACATATACTTATTCAAAAAAAAATGTCTCTACCTCAGATAGAAAAGATTACTGCTGTAAAAACAAAATTTCACATGTTTGAACTTTCACTACATTATCACTAATAAGGGTTTTCAATAAATTTCTACTCAACAATTTGGATGTTGTGCATATAAAAATATTAATTCACCCTAATAGTCATTTGTATCTCTATTTGAATCATTATTTTTAAACTTTATATCCCCCTGAATAACTTTCATTGACATCAATATCAATAGTAAACCAATCATTATATTGTTGATGATTCAGTTCATTTTATACAATAGTTATATTTTTTATTCATCCAATTTTCATATAATCTTTTTCATTCTTCAATTATTGTTTTCCAATGTATCCAACAAATAGCCCCTATTCTCCAAGAGTTTAAAATTTAATATTTCTATCCAAATTGAGAATAAGACAATGAACTTTTTTTTAGAGTATTTCAATGTTGTTATTTTTCAAAAAATAACATCATCTGGATTCTTTTATTCATTCAGGCACAGAAAATCCTTAATGGATATGTAGACGCTATCAAGTAAAATTCTTTCAATAAATTATGTACATGGTCTATTTCAATAGGAACATTTTTTGCCATTATATTTATGATTTGATTTATCCCATCAAGAAATTTATTTTCTTAAGGAGTTCATAATATCATGGAATGGTCTCTTATCCTATGTTTCATGATATAATCTTCCAATAGGTTGTTTTTTAATTTTGAACAATTATTAGTTCAAAATATAAAAAACTATTATTCTGTAATAAATTTTTCATCCCTATAATAATTTTTTCTAAAACTAATCAAGAGGTACTATTATGGAATGAAAAATACTCGTGTTATCATTTTGAAATCATGAAAAGAAATATCATAATAGATTTTACCTAAAATGTCTCCTATTATGATATATCATCACACATATTTATACACCAATTAAATAAATCGAGTAGACTTCTTTTAGTTTCTACTTTTATTTCATTATAGTTATCATTACTTGTTAGAAGCTATCAGATGTCTGAGTATAATAACATGATGTATTTCAGAGATCTCGAGCTTCATGACATGTGACCTGATCTTCCATGGATTGTCACGAACCAGGCTGGGTCCCCATCCAACCTGATGCCCGGCCTGGTCTATGACATAGCCAAAAGGGTGTTCCTGATCCCCAAAGGTTGGAACAAGTGCCTGGGTATCAAAATAATACCAGGGAACAAATTACCCTAATTCAAAACATTAAAATTACAAACAAAACAAAAAATTCAGATCTGATAAATTCTATAAAACATGCTCTTAACAACTTTCAAATTAATTGACCTAAAACATTAGGCAAAACCACAAAGTACTATGACAGAGGAGTAAAAAAAATATATAACAATATTCCATGGAATAAGATAGGTGAAACATCCACATGCTACCACCACGGCCTACATGATAAGGCCACTAACAACTTGAACCACCATCGCTGAGCACGATTCCTCAACCTGAGATACACAAATAAAAACGATCTACATACACCCAATGATGTATGTAAGGTGTGAGACAATGGCCCATTAGGATACCAGCAAATGAAAAGATTCCATGCTACAACATCCAAGAGATAATTTAATGTCCTTATTAAAAATAATACTTTAAAAATATATTTAAACAAAAAATATACAAGGTAAAATCTAATGGAAAACACTAATATTAATCATTTCAGAAACTCTATTTTAATGAGGAATAAAGAAATTCATTTAAGTCACACACACAAACACTCACACATTCCCACAAACACATGTGATTCTCTATATACCGACAGAATCGCCACGTCATGGATGGTTGAGAACTATGGGTAAATCCTCTCGGGTTCATCTAGCTCGTGTGGGACCCTAGAACCTCGTGTCTCAGTGAAATGTGGATTAGAAACCACAATGCTCCGAAAATGTGGAATAGAAGACCACGACCCTCAGAAAATGTTTCTTAGAAGACCAAAACCCTAATATCTCATATTTTTAGTCATTTTTGCAATCGTCACTCCAACTAAGTCAAGCAGGTACGATACCACTCTATATCACTAGCGCACTAGTTCTAGTAATCCCACCTAGATACCTGAGGTTTTCCCTCATGCCCAATCATGTTTCACATTCAAATTGTGTATTTTTTTCCCATATCACAGGCCAAACCAAACATTACACACAAAATTCACCATTTGCATACACAAAAACAATTTCAAAAATTCATGCACGCCAAAATACCGTTACAAAAATATATTGGTCATTACCTAATCATTTTTCCATAGACCCATTTAGAAACACTCAATGAACAAGATAAAAAATTCTCGCTACTTAGAATGAATTATTCTAATAACACAACAAGGGCCTACACAGATAAAAAAACCAAATTACAAATAGGAGGGTCAATCACACCACATTCATAATAAATTGTCCTTAAAACTTGTTTTTCACAAACAACATAATTAAAAGATCCATTGACACCACTTATAAAACACCACCAAGTGACGAAAACTTGTTTTACACAAAAAAACTTCTCATTATACATAAAGATTCTACTTTAAATACAAACACATATTCATATTTTCCCAAATACTATTTTTGTGCCATCTCATAAAATCAATAGATCATTTAGACTATTTGTAAAATAATTTCAACATAAACCAAAGAAACCTTACACAAAAAACCACTGTATCCCATATAGTGATGTCACATTGAAACAAAATACTCAAGGTAACAATATCAAAACATGTTTTCCATACCTCAAATATTTTACAATTTAATTTCAAGTGTCCACATGTAGACCACGCATCCAAAACGACTCATTTTCCTTTGACCCCCCCATTTATATATACCAAAACCTCAAAGGACTTGAAAACACATTTCACACCTACCAAAAAACGCAAAAACCATTCCAACTATGTTTCAAATATCAAACGCCACTTAATTAATGAATTTATCAAATAATAAAACACCCCACATGCATACTACATGGTCTCACATTAAATCACACAAATTTTAGATGCCAGAACTATTTGAAAATGAATTTCACTTGCCAACCCTTATTCAACCCCATTCTTACCATATAAAAATTGATTAAACACATTTATAATTTATCACAATAAGGCCAAACTGAAAAAAAAGCATGATCATTTAAAAAAAAGTGAAATTTTCCTCACGCATGCATGCCAAACTATTTTTAAAAAAATTTCAAACCACCAATCATTTACAAATCGATACACATATAAAATACAAGACAATAATATTTTGGAAATCAAATATTGTCAAACAAGGATTCCAAAACATTCCAAACAATGATCGGACTATGCAATTAACTCATAGAACATATTAAATTTACTAAAAAACCAAATCTAAATTATCTAAAGGATATCATGGCATGGAACGACCTACCTTTGGTGAATAAATCTCTATGTTATGGTGTTGAACATCAATTCCACATCAAACTCACCACAATGAAATGAATACAGACCCTAAAATAGAGGAACAAACCAAAATTATCATGATCAAAACCAAAATAACTTGAAACCCCCAAATTTAAACCCTAAGATGGTGGGTAGGGGGGAACATTCCCAAGGGAGAGGGAAGGGAGGAAGGGTTGCATTCACCGAATGATGAGGCCAGTAGTTTGATATGTGGAGAGGGGAGCACTGGTGGTTCGGTCTTCCAACGGATGGGTGATTCTTGTTGGAGGCGTGCACACAGTGGGCTATCTATGGAGGGCGCAGGGCAGCAGTTGTCGGACAGAGGATGAGGGCGGTAGTCGGTGCATTGCCGGATGGTCAAGAGGAGTATCTTGCAGGCACCGATCAAGGGTTTCGGATGGAGGGGGGAAGCTCGAACTAGGGGGGAATGGGAGAGATAGAGGAAGGGAGAAACAAAAAAAATTAAAAGGAAATAAATAAAGGTAAAAAAACTAGAAATAAATAAATAAAAACATAAATCCTAAATGCACTCATAATAAAAATAATGATACCAAAACAGAAAAATAATAAAAACATATCCTTTACAATAATAAAAATATTATGTTTTCTCAAATAATAATATTATTAAAAACAATTATTTAAAATTTATTCAACCTCAGTTTCTTAATTTTTTTCTCACATTAATATTCATTTTATTTTATTTAATTAATTGAACATCGGGCAAGCCTTGTAGTGAATTAGGTGAGGTCAGATGGTGACTCAAACGAGGACACACACCTTTTACAGTGGTGCACTGGATGCTGTCATGGAAAAAACATGTGTTTTTAGATAGATACTCAAAAAAAATTAAGTTGGGATTAAACCTGATCTACCCAATACCCAGAAAATTAATAAAATAATCTATTTTAAGATGATGGGTGTGACAATCTACCCACCAAAATTCTTTCCATCCCAGGAATTCCACAACTAAGGATGACACCCAAAGTAAGAAACAACTTCCCCTTAAGGTTCAAAGAGGATTTCTATTAAAACAATAAAAAGGATAAAAACACATCATTCTTAGAGAGATTGACTCAAAGACAACTTCAAAAAACTGATAAAAAGATGTTTTGATATGTGTCTCCTGCCCCAATGAGCCAGAATGCCTCCAGTTTTATGATTAAGGAAGGGAACTCTCATACCCATAGAAACCAACATCACAAGATAAAACATCTCAAGCTCTATTAAATGAAAAACAAACTATTTGTTTAGAATGAACAAACATTGTCAAACCACATCCAAGGAACACTCTTATCACTTATCACCGAGTCATCCTTAGAAACAGAACCAAAAGGTCAATATGGAGATGTATGAGGGTCTACCCACCATTAAGAACCAACAAACACCTGAGACGAGGTTGGATAACCGACATGGGGAGGTACGAGCAGACATCCCACCATTATGGAGACGACCAACACTGGATCACTCTAGATACAAATAGGCGAGACCTATCATGGTTCTCTCCACCATTAGGATCGACGAAAGAAACAAAATATTGAGAATTTCAAAGCATTGACCAAACACCCCATCACAATGGGTGGAGAGGGTCAAGTCCAACTACCAGGGCGTCAAAACTGCACCTATAGATAACCCAACATCTCCACATCCTTGGATGTGCACTATTAAACTTTGAGACCAACTTACCCAACATATCCTATAAGGAACACTAAAGAGATTTCATCACGTGCAATGAAACCCCCAAGAAATTAATGCAATGAGACGACCATGCCTCCACCTAGTCATGAAATCCATACTATCCCCAATGGTTCCTTAATAATTGAATACCCACCAAAAAAAATTTAAACTACCAATAAATGTAGCACGACTGAAAAAAATATAACCGGGGTCTTGTACACTTCTGGGGTTCCTCACAATGCACAGCATCACTCCGAGGCCCATGGATGGAGTCCAGATGTTTGAAGCATCTTCTGCCTCGTAGCCAGGTGTTGATGACCCTCGAATGGAACATCTTCTTTTTGGTTCCACACACATCCATACTACAACAAATAAAACAACAACAAAACACAATGCACCATGACATACAACTACTCCCATGTGGATCATTTACCAACACAAGGGTTTAGATGGTGAAAATGCATCACCTATTCCCTTTAACTAATTAACATAGGAAACAATGATGGATAAAAAACAGTCTTATTTTGACAGAAAAATCAAAATTCTTCAAGAGGAGGATGCACTCCTATGAAAACAAGTATTCTCACAGGGTTCCACAAAATCGTCCTTTGCTCTTCAAGAGACCACACGATACATAGGTCACCATAAATTCCCCTTGCAGCAGATGGGAGCATAACAAACATTTAAAGACATCAGTTAGCATAGATAATTCTTAACCTCCTTCACCCTTCCCCACTGGAATTCCATTCACTATTTCCAGGGGAACCTTCAAACACAACAATGCCAAACTTCGTAGCCGAAAACTCACACAACTCAAAGAGACCAAAATTCCATTCAACTCCATTCACATATTCCATCCCACTGTGAGAATATATTTTTAGTTTTAAAAAAGATAGGTGGGTTCAGTTCTTGAATTCAAGAATAGAGCCCTATGATTAATGGAGGGTCGGATAATGGAGAATTTCCCATGTCTACACTTCAATCACATGTCTACTCTTAATGGGGGTATACACTGGTGAAGAAAGAAAACAATGGACCCAACCAAATTATTCCAATGGTCAATACATACCACAAATGAATTCTATACGTTTAGGGGGAACCACTGCAAGGGCTTCCCAATGCACTTTTGAAAATAATTCACTAACTGCACACTTTCTTACCAACATAAAATTACGAATTAAAACTCAAAACACAAATCATTCAGAAGGGATCCTCAGCTCAAAACACCTAACAACTGACATTCCCAAAACACATGGACACACAACACAATCACCAGTTACTAGAACACCATATTCTCATTTAACAATACTTTTTGAAAATAATCCATGCTATTGGGTTGCACAAACCCCAATGGTGTCCCATGGGCCTCACACATGCATGTTATCGTGTTGTACCGACACCCTCCTCATGTCTATCCAGGAACTCATCCACTCATGGAATTAACCCATTATATTTCCAAATAAACACATGCATGTGGTTTCCCACATGAACACCAAGGATATAAACCAAATCTTTCCATTTATCAAAACACAAACATTCAACCCACACCGTTAAAACCTCATACATCACTCTCTTTTTAAAGTGCTACATTTCAAAACATTTACCAAGACCGAATCATTTTTAATTAAAAACCAAATTTCAACAATTCTAATACAATGAATCAAGGAATAGTGCAAGAAAAAACTAGTTTCAGTGGGTGACTGGAACATATGGTTGGCAGCCATTCACAAATCACATCACCACCACATAGGGTATTCTAGGAAAGTGTCCCCAACTACAAATGGCTTCACAGACCCGGCGAGATAACTAAAACTACTGACCCTACTCTATTTTCATTTACTTTAAACAAGATAAACCACAAAGACCAACAATTAGACAGACCTCAACTTATATTGGTAACTCGAGTCCCGTCACGAGGTGTGCTTGCCGGGAACCTGGCTCTTAACTACAACGTCGAGTTCCAACAACCTTAACTCCATTCTCCCATGACTCCATCCTAAAAGAACATGGCCCAAGAGAGAAAACCCTCCCTCTAATACCATTTTTTCATGAACCAGGCCAGGTCGACATCCGACCTCATGCCCGACCCGATCTGCGACATGGGCCGAAGGGCGTTCCCGATCCCCATGGGCTGGCACAAGTGCCTGGGTATCCAAATAAAACCTAGGAATGATTTATCTTAATTAAAAACATTATAATCACCAAAAAAAAATTAAGATCTAATAAATTAAATCAAACATGCCCTTAACAACATTAAAATTTATGGATTTACAACATTAGACAAAACCACAATATACTATGATAGAGGAGTAACAGAACTCTATAAAAAACTTATATGCAATAAGAGAGGTGCAATATCTATAAGCTACCACTAATGAACTGCATGAGAAGGCCACTAACAACTAGAACCACCATCGCTGAGCATGATGCCCCAACCTGGGATACAAAAGAAATGGGATCTACAATCACTCAAGGGTGGTGGTAGGGTGTGATCCAAAGGCCCAGTAGGATACCACCAGGAGAAAAGATTCCATGATACAACATCCAAGAGATAATTTAATGCTCTTAATCAATATTATACATTCAAAACTCCTTTCAAGAAATCATCTACAAGCTAAAAGCAAATGCAAAACAATAATAATAACCATTTCACAAACACTATTTTAAAGAGGAAGAGAAAAATTCATTTAGGGCACAAAAACACATACTCACAAACGCACACACACACAATTGATTCCTTGTATGCCGATGGAAGGCACCACATCATTGATGGTAGAGCACTATGGATAAATCCCATAAGGTTTATCCATCTCGAGTGGGACCCTAGAACCATGTGTCTCAGTGAAACGCAACTTAAAAGACCATGACCCTTGGAAAATATGTCATAGAGGATCACAACCCATAGAATTTGTGACACCACAATATTTCCTAGCACGTTATTTCTGCAATGTAATTCAATAACTTGCACTACACGCAACAGTGAGTTCATGTCCACCACGACTTACCAAACCAGCCGTTAAAAAGTTGTTATGAATAGTATTAAATAAAATTTTATAATTATATAATACCTATAATTGTAGAATCCATATTATGAGTTTCTAAAAATAATCTAAGAACCAATTCATTTTTTAGATAAAAGAAGAATTTTTCAAAAAATATTCGTTTACTACCTTTTAATGGTGAACCATTTTTTAATCCAATATTCGAAACTTTTATATATTCAATTTGGCAAAATAAAAATATTTTTTAGAATCGGGACATAAGAATTTATTTTCAATAAATTTTTCATATTTTTCTGATAACATTCATATTTTGAGGAATATTGAAAATTAAAAAATTTTATGTAAAAACATCTTTTTCAATCTTAATAATTAATAGTGAAAAATTATGCATTTGAGTGGTTTTAATGTTTAAATAGATTATATTTTTATAATTTAATCCAATACTGGTCATTGTAAGTAATTTCACTTTGAAATTGGACATAAACAAGTGTCACACTTTTGATTGTTATTATTTCATAGAAAATACGCCATTTGGTTTTGACAGTGGGAATTCATTTAAAATTAATAAATTAAACTTTTATGTTTTTAATTTGGTAATATATACTTCATTATTTAATTCATAATATCAAAATTTTCTTAGTGTGAATTTTTTGGAATTTTTCTAAAAACATTCATATTTGATTAACAGTGAAAAAACATTGAGTTATAGTTTAAAACCGAGTTTTTATTTAAATAAATATTTATTTAAATTTATTTTAGGTAAAAATAGATACATAACACCTATATAAGTTCAATGTAACTCATTGGAGCCATTTTATAGTAATTTTTAATATATATAAAATTTTATTGAAATTTTCACCGTCTTTTACCCATCTCCTTGGATAATTTGCAAATTCACATAAATCATAATTTTACAGCTTCTATGAGTGGAATTTAGAAAATCAGAGAGACAAAAATAATATCAATGAGTAAAAAATGGTTCAATAGAGTAAAAATATTTTTCTGTGAATTGTAAATTTTTACTTTTATTTACCACTGTTAAAAGTAAATAGGGTAATTAAGGGAAAAAAAGATATTATTATTACCCTAAAACATGTCCCAATTCTATTGGATAAGTGTAATTAGACAAAAAAAACTTATGAATAAAATATTACCCTTTAGGTCCACATGGATTAGAATAATACATTTATTATTATTTAACTTAAAGATGGGTTAAAAGAGTCAAAATAAATGATTAATAAATAAACCATTTTTAATAAAGTCTTATACATATGATAAATTTGACTATAAATATTCATTAAGAATTTGAAAATATTTTCTACATAATGGTATTTTATTTATAATTTTTTGTGATTAAATAATTAAATGTATTTATGACACAATGATGATGCAGTATTTTCCTTATTAATGAAGGAATAAAATAAATGGTATTATAAATATTAAAATAAATATAATTTGACTATTTTGATTCTATTCACGAATTTCATAGGTTACTATGGAATGTTAGGATTTATTAAATAAATTTATTTTGAATTAATAATTTTTTATGACTTAAAAAATCAATTATTAAATAGTGTCAAAATTGTCATAAAAGAGTTTTTAAAAAAAATATTATATTATTAATTAAAAAAATAATCCTAAAAAGGTTTGGCCAAATGACTTATATTATGATATTTATGTCATTAATTAACCAATTGGGGGTTTTTTGGTAGTTTATATTATGATTATTGACGAAATAATATAAAAATACAAAGAGACATAGTAAATTTCAAACTAATTAACTACGAGTTAAATCTAAAAGATAATGGTAATTTAGTTTCCCAAACCTGTCTAAAACCAATTCGTCACACCTCTCATTCCTTTTTCCTAAAGATCCCCTCCTCCCCCTTATAATAGGACAACACTACTAACCAATTCCTCACATCTCTCATGCCTTTTTTTTCATCCAAACTCTACACCATTAAGCTCCCTACATACATCTCCTCATCCTAGAAGACTTGCCATAGGAATAAGGCACTTGATGATCCCTTTTGTTTCAAACCAAATGGAGATACCCAAATTAAAGGTAACGATTTCTCTTAACTTCTTTTCTTTAATTTTACTTCTCCAACCCTTAAGCACTTTTTATTATTTTATTTTGTAACATCCCTAGTATAGTAAATATACTAGGATTGTGTTATGAGAAGGATTATAACTACACTTACACACACCTCTATCTAATGGGTGGAGTACATAAAGTTTCTGTGAATGGCAACCAAACGCCTCACGAAACAATGATTATTCAATTATCTCCCACTGCCTCTCATGATGGCCATTATGAAGGCACTGTAATTAAATATGATATTCCTAATATTTATTTCATATATAAGTTTATGTAATTCCATTTTATATCATACCATTATTCATTTCACAGTGTATATATATACGATAATTTCATTTGAGAATGTGCGGACTAATGCCCTCTCAAAGTGATATGACTCGTTCATACCTTACATGGAATGTATAAAGGATGGTGTTAATGAACATAAGTAAATATATATAATATTATATTATACTGGAATAGTAATATACCTATGTATCATTTGGTTTTGATTCCTTCTCAAATGAAAAATAAAATAGAAGTAGCGTTCGTGCGTATGTACGGATTACCGTCTCCACGAACGCGAAGAGATTCATTCCCAATTGAATCCATTAAAGAATAATTTTCATTTGATGATTAAAAATAATGTCTAAAGGCTTAATTTCATTTTGGATATGAATAATATAATACCTATCCATAACAAACACAGATTATGTAACAAATCATATAAAAGAAAATGAGTAAGTGAACAACTGAAACGACCATAATACTAAAATATAATTAACAAAGCAATATTATAAGATCATATATGATATCATATTAATGTATATGATTCTTATATAATTAAAGAAATATTATTTCACCATTATACAGGATGTTAAACTACCCTCGACCAAGGAAAAGTACAAGGTAATCGTCTTTTTCACAATCTCTTCATTATCCGAGGTGGTTTATAAGTAATTGTGTATTGGGACTTCTTTGTCATCCACATCCATGATTCTTAAAAATTTATTTCAAAATATTCTTAATATTTTAAAGACTATGGGTTAATGACATTTATAACCTTGTTTGAGTTTTTATTTTATGTTTATAAAATAATCATTCTGTTGTTTTACAAACAATGTGCTTTTTAACATTTTCGACAAAATTAAGGTAATAATGTCTTTTTTAACTTATACGGCAGGTGAATCTATTTTTCTCCATTATAAAATCGTTGAAGATTCCATTACAAGCTTATAAGAATATTTTCAATGTAAATTTTCTCTTTTATTATTATGTGACTTATAATTATTTCGAAAAAGTAGATATTTCTCTCAAATAGTTTTGATTTCCTCTATGTCAACATCCATAGAAAGATTTTAGGTTTATTTGATGTTAATTTATTATGATACCAAACTTCCATTTTCTATTGAAGGTTTTTTGATATGTTTGACTGTGGATGTGTTATTTTTATACCATTCATGTTTTATGGAGAAAGTATTGACATTTTCTATGCTAGTTTTAATAGGAATCTTTATCTTATGTTTAAACCTATTCATATAAGGAATGCATTGGACATAGTATTTGATGGGTGGATCCCGCTATAGCTCCTCGATGCATCGATGGGTCTCATAAGACAAACCTGTGTCTTGTAACAATGCCTTCACAAAATCTTATTTGTATTCTTAGAACAAGGCCTTGACTATGTGGTTATGATAGTATGGTATTTTGCATTCCATCATTTTGAATGTAGTTATTGATATTTCATGTGGTTGTTCGACTACTAGAATAACTAGCTGAATAATTAAATCGAATTATTTCATTTTATTTTTTACATATTATGCTGATGTTCAAGGATAATATGATTTTGATTTAGTAATACATTTCCTTAATTGTTTATTTTTGTTAATGAATGTTTCCAATATATTGTTATACTTACCGTGCTTCTGAGCCCACCCCTTTCTCTGTTTTATTTTTCCGAGGATGTGATGAAGTATTTTATGACTGACCTGCAGGGATAGTCTTAGGGGATATGAGTTTGGACTATGGAGAATATTTTATTGTAGATTTTCATATTATCATGTAATGTAAGACTTATGAATGTATCTACTGTTTCCAAGGATACTAAACTAATCGGTCATTCGAGAGATTATCTTTTTTGATCATGCGAATGTTATGTAACAATGCACCGAATCTGGGTAACTGGGGTCAGGGCGTTATAGTTGGTATCAGAGTATGTTTTGTACAAACCATGGAAGCTATATTTAGGTAAAATCTGATTATATCACATTTACCTATTATTAACATCGAGGATTAGTATAAACTAACTTCCTAGAATTTTGGTATAGTAGAGATTTCATGAGGTTTTTGAGCAATACATCTCTATCTAGATATGAGAAGGTAGAGGCGGCTCTAGCACAGATGTACCTAGGGTTAAAACATAGAAACACGGCATTGAGCTATTCTCAAACTGGAACTGTTGCACGACAATGGCTCATGTTGTACTCTTGGTTTTTACACTCCAGGGGGGATATGCTTAGGATAATTCTCATTTTCATTACAAACCATTATGAAGGGTTTATGAGTATATACTTCTAAAAGAAAGCATTATAATGATTGTGGATTATATCCATAAACTATTCAATATACATTTGGTATTTTACAATTTTTGAATTATTCATTTCAATTCATAAACGGACCTAGTGTATGCCATTTTATAGAAACGGCTCCTATTAGAAGGAATGTGAAATCCAGCAATACATATGATCCAAAGAGTTAGAAGGATCACATCATTCACGATATTAAGCTAATATTTAGAAGGGAAATTGTCTCCCATGTATTCTCAACATATGAATAAATAGTTTCATGTTTCAAAAAGATAATTAAATAATTCCCTGAGCCATATTCCTTTGAAGGGAAGCATGATAAGAAAAGGATGGAAGAAAGAAAGATGGATAAATGGAAGAGGTAAAAGAAGAATTTTCCCAAATTTGATAATAGTGGGAAGAAACACCTAGGGACATCCCTAAAAGAAATTGGTGTTTGTTATAAGTGTGTAGAAAAAGAAAACCAAGTACGTGACTACAAGGGTATAAAAAAGGTCTCATGTGTACAATGCTTTATCTTCAAGGAGTTGGGACACTACGCTAACCATTTTCTGAATCATCAGAGTATGCCCCAAATGATGCAATTATATCATAATCATGTTATGATACTACCATAGATGAGAAGGAATGATTATAGTTCTTATGTTGTTATTAAAGAATTATGTCATTCATGTGTTGTATCAATAATGTACTGGTTATAATATTTATGGAGTATATAAGGATTCTACTGCATTACTATTCCATTATGGACTTGAGATTTTATGGAACAATGAAAAGTGAATCAATAGCAGGTTAATTTTTTGGGAAATATATGGTTGGGTTAATGACAAACCATAATATGGTTCTGATACTAAGGTAGTGATTTTGGAATAATACATGTTTGATTTTGATAAATTATATTATATATTCTAGACTACCTTGAAACTGATTAATGATTTTTATATTCTATCATTGTTTGAGTTTACAACATTTTTGGATGGAAGAAGTATATCTATCATTCTAAAAGGAATAAGGGAGGATGAATGTAATCAATAAGGTTTTATGGTAATTTATGATGTTACCATGTTTTAAAATAATACATGATGAAGGTATTCACATTTTATTACATGGAAATAAGGATCTTCATTGTGTTTAACATCCTTATATATTTTGGATTGTGATTTTGGATAGAAGTATTTTGGAAATAAGGATCTTCAATTTTTTCCCTTACCATATCGATTATGTGTTATTTATTCATGATAGTGATGTTATTGGATAATCAAAATGTGGGTTATCTTATTTCCCATTGGATTTTGAATTTTCGATATCTATAAATTATAGATTCCACTGTATATAACACTTACTGATCATTTTAGGTCACCATAAATTTAATCCCATTCCCCAAAATATAATGATTAATTCATTGAATGTGTTAAGATATGATAAAATTTTTCTATTTCTATGTTTTATATTATATTCTTATTATATAGTAGGTATAATGTAAATATCTAGTTCCCCAAAAACTATTTAATTTATCAATCCATCAATATTTGGACCCTTTTATCTATTCCATTATAAAAATGTTGACACATGTAGTGTGGTACAATATTTTAGGTTGTTATAATCTGTATCATAGGATATTTAACAAAATCAGTGAGAGCTAGATTAAGTAAAATTATACATTGAAACATAACCATATAAAATTAATTGAATATACTTACAAAATAATATATTATTGTTTTGGTAAGTAAGAGATTGTATTTTTTGATTAAATTACATCCATGTCAAGAAATGAGAAGTAGGCATGGTACTGGACCCAAAAATAAAAGGGGTAATAAAATAAAATATAGTGCATTGAGAATTGATTGAGACAAGACCAAGTGTAAAATAATGAGCTTTATTGCGAAACTGGTTTGATACTCCTTAAGAATATTTACTGAATAATTCATATTTTCATTAAAAACTATTATGAAGTATTTGATAATTTTTTTATAATAGATAAATTCCAATTGAAATCATGTTTATTTTATTGAAATTAATAATGGATAATATTTTTATTCATGTAATAGTTAACACCAAATTTATAAATATATTTATTGACTTTTAAAAAATAATATCATGACAAAATAAAATATACAACATTACATATAAATGTGCCATTGAAGATATAATGGCATCAATATTCATGGAAAATCTAAAAAAATTCTTAATGAATAAAGAAAATACTTTTGGTATTCAAACTGAGTAATAAATTGTTATATTAGGGACTCTTGGTCAAGTTATCAATGATACAATTGTATGAAGGGAGAAATTTTATCACATAACTCGATTCACCAATCCTAGATCCCTTTATGTGATATAATAACCCATGATTTTCAATGAAAAAAACAATAGTATACGTGTAATGGATTATGTCCCTTCAAATGATATAATAGGCCCTATGAACTGATTCAAAAGAAATTGATATACATATAGTATAATGTATCAATGTTGATACTGATATATGGTATCAATCATCTAGAATCCTATAATGGAATACGAAATTGGTTACATGGAAAGGATAGATTATATTAAAATATTTTATTACAAATATTTACATAGTGGGAAAAATATTTAAATGACTATAATGTACCAAATGATAAAAAAAAAGAAAAAAATGTGTTTTATTTCATGAGGAAATCATTAAATGAATATTACGGTATTTTGTGTACTACATTTAAAACACAAAACCCATGAAAACACATTTCATTGATTCTCTTATGAAATTTCTTTAATGGTAACTATTTTATAATAAATATTAATTAAATTATGGAATAGTTATATTCACCATGGGAGATTTTTATAAGGTTAACGATATGGGTCATTTAGCTCATTAATGTATGGGAAAGAGGGAGAAAATTTCCTTCTTGTTCATAAACTATAAATAAATTTGGAATTATTTGGAAAATTTTCCATGAATTATTGGAATCTAAAATTGAATATTCGAATGAGATAATGCAAAACTTATATGATCACTACATCACAGTTGGATGTAAAAAATAATGTTATGTTAGGGATTTTAATCATTGTCTAATATTTATTTATTTTTTCATTATTTGAATATAGATCCCATATTATTTAATATATTCCATGGTTTACAAGAAAATTATATATTTCCCTATGACCATAAGATGGGATTTTTCATTCAAATATTTTGAATGAAGTTTCACTGCAACATGGATATTCAGGTAATCCCCATTATAGGAATTTTATTTCAAAAAAATTATGATATTACAATCATAACTATTTTAAAATTCAATAACATCATTTCTATGGACTAAATTTCAAAATATATTGAAAAAATTTTTATTTAAAAGAGAAGAAAATTTTGATTCGTGGTGAAGATGTATAATTCCTCATCGTTGGAGAAGATAATTTACAAACTAAAACATGTCAAGATCTAGCTTCACTGGATCTTATAAATGAGATTCATGGGGAATAAATGGGGGCATAATATATGGATAAAAATGTAAATCATAAAATTGGAAATGTACCAATTTTATTGGAATATATAATTTTTTATAGAGTAATTACTTGAACATGAAAACAAGGATTGAATTATAGTTTTCCCTTGTTTTAAACTCTAGTGAAAGAGTAATTTCAACAACTCCCTATAAAATTCCATTTGAGGATTTTACTGATTTTAAGAATCAAATAAATGAGTTGTGTGATATAGAAAATATTCACCCTACTGTTTCAGCATGGGGATCCCATGATCTTTTTTTTAATAATGATATATCCATGAGTTTGAGAGTTGATTATATTAAAATCATGTATATTGTGTTAATTAAGGTTTAATCATTAACATACATTTGTGATATGTCAGATCAAATTCATTAAGATAAACATATTTTAAATATTTAAATTTCCTATGAGTTTCATAAATTTTGAGTTGATAATAAATATATCAAAATATATAATTCCAAACAATGAATATTTATTAATAGTTTAGAATAATTCCATTTGGATTGAATAATACACTATATATATTGATAGATATAATTAAAATGGAATTGATGTAATTTAGGGAATTTTTTATTTTAGTATTCAGTGATGATATATTGGGGTATTCATGGAACTATGAGCACATGATAATCAATTTTTTCATTCACGAGTCTCTTAGAAGAATAGATTTATATGGTAAAGTTATCAATTATTAATTATAGATTCAAGAATATTGTTTTCCTGTCCATATTGTCTCTACTGATAGAATCATAGTTGATCTTGTGGTGAGGAAAGAATTAAAATAATGGCATATAACAAAAAACCTTGAGGTAGGTAGTTTCATTCAATTATTATTTTGTTATCTTTGATTTATTCATAATTTTTCATGATTTGATAACCAATAAACTATGCACACACATATGGGGGTTATGATAATTTGGAAATAATAATGTACAGAATTTTTTTAATAAGTGAATATAATATTGTTCAAAATTGTAATTTTGACTTTAATATCATTATATTATAGGTTTATTAAATTTTTTGATGCATCAAATATGTGATGTGGTTTAGTCATTAGGAAAAATTATAATATTATTACATATTCATACATTTATTTAATGATTCACTAGTTAAACTATGTAACCCATTAAATTTACCTATAAGATATAATATTTTCATTGAATATATGGAGACATTATATTTTTGTTAAATAATGTGAAATTTACACATTTAACAAAATCCAAATATCTATGTTTTCACAAAAATAGACCAGAATGTCTAAAATTGTGATTTAAATATCTACTAAATGATTATTAATTTCAAACACACTTCCTCATAGGTAAGGCTAATATGGTTGTAGATTTATTGAGCATGAATGATCATGGAGTTATAGCCCAAATGATGGTTGAGAGGGATCCAATTTTCATGGATCTAGTATGGTTGAATTTATGAATTATTATGTTTAGGGGACCTAACTACTTTCTTATATGATTAAAACCATATAATTATTGGAAATGATAGAACATTCTTACGATTTTGATTACAATTTTTAGTGGAATATTAATTCTATCAGCGAAGGTCAATAACTATGTAATTCCCCATGATTTTCATAGACTAATATCACCATCGATATAGTATATGACACACATCACAAAAAATTGATGATAATGTGTCACAATTATACTATTTGATATATTTCTTTTTAAATAAACTCAATCTCCAAGATATATTTTAATTCATGAAAAAGTTTGTTTAAATGAAACACGACACACTAGTAAATTATTATTTTCAAAATATGTCCATTATATACGGGATGTTTTTTATAGAATATGAATAAGAATAATTATGTTTTGGAAATGATATTTTTTAAAAAATTATATAACAAACTCAATGGTTATATATTGATTCTATATAAAATAAAAAACAAATAATGGAATTAATAAATGTTTAATGAATATTTTGTTTTTCTAAAAGGTTGTTTCATCACAATTTTCAATCATATTATAGAAATAAGTATTACAAATTTTATAAATTTTTTACTAAAAAATCATTTTAGATAAATTTTTTTAGAAAATATATTTTAATGAATTATTTTATCTTATAAAAAGAAAATATTTCATTGAAGAATAGCGAAAATTTAATTTTTTTTAAAAAATAAAATTCCATTTAAATTGTTTAAATAGTTAAATAATATTTTAAATTTCTATTAATGTAATGTAGTAAAATTATAATAAAATAAAAACATTTTATATAATTTCATAAATTTCATAATTTAATCTAATATAATATTATTAAAACAATAAAAAGTTTTTCATCGGAATACCCTTTTTTTGGCTAGTCTTGATGTTTTATTTATATTTTAATTTTGAAAATACCTTGAATTTAATTTAGAGAAATGGTTTCTATTTTTTTAATTTGTATAATATATATTAACAATTATGTTCAATGTAATTTTTTACAATTATGAATAGTGAAATTTGAAAAAATTATTTACCACGGTTAAGGTGAAACAAGATTTCTAGTTGTTAAACAAATAAGAGAAATCTAAAAATGACATAAAACATATAAATAAATATTTTTTTCCAGAGTTAGTCTATATATCCTATAGGGATCAATAATTACTCATCATTGACGCTTTTCGAAAGACGTAAATGTGCGAATCAGTTTATCATTTTAGAATTTCTATTTGTGATATATCCCGACAATGAAAATCCACCCACTATCCAACCATATTTAAAAAAGATTACATTTTTTGGAACTAATACCTTCCCAAATATCATTCTCACATATCTACACACATCCTATATGCCTTATTATTTTATATATCCCTCCAAAATAGCCTTTTGGTATAATATTAGAGATCCTCTCTGAAGAAAATGAATATTTATGAAACACTGGTATTTGTTTTATTTTATATTTACCTCCATAAAATCAGATTCAAAAATCATAATATAATAACACCATATCCACAATATAATGAGACATTATTATGTTATCTTTATATTCCAGATCTATCTCAACTTCTATCAAATAAGAAATAATGATGGAGATCGTGTGTATAGTAGAATACCACCACATGAACTAATCCAATTTTCCCATCACCACATATTATAGAGGAATATAATAATATATTAAAAATATTTATATTATATTTATGAATTTATTATATGTTCTTAATTTATTACATCAAAAATAACTTCTTAATTTATATTTTGTGGTGGATTTGATTACTTTTCTCGTTTGTATAGTGAACTACCACCCTATGAAGCGATGAGATTCCCTTTCAATTAAGAATTACATTAATGGTAGTATAGATTATATTGATGAATATATAAGGGATATTTAAGAAATAACAATATTTCCTTAAATATAATATCAAATTAAACTTCTTACCTACCAATTGGTCTAAAAAAATATGTCATCACCCATGCACAGTTGTGGAATACCGCCTCTACATAGCGATTTGAAATAGTTTTATTTTTAAACTGACATGGATGTTAATAATGATTTATTTTATTAATATATATTCATTATTTAAAAATATAATTAATTTTTAATAGATAAATAAATTTTTATTTAGTTTTATTCCATTTTTAGTCAAAAAATATAAATAACGTAATTTGGAATGTATAGTTTACCATCTCTTGGAATGATGTAGAACATTTTCTCTCTATAACTTGTTTAGATTAATAGATTTTTATATATTGAATATATGATATATTTAAATAATTTTTAACATTATTTATATTAGGGTACGATGGTATGAGTAAATGGAAAAAAATTAAAAAACCATAACATATTTGTAAAACTATGTAAGTATCACCAGAAATAGTTATTTTAACAAATAAATTAATACAATTAGGTGATAAAATATAATAAAGATGTAATAAAATGAATAATATATACGACTATGCATAGTTAATAAATTTAATATATTACTATATTTATTAAATAATATTTTTTTGAACAAGTGTGATGTAAATGAATCCTAACGTAAGTGTGTCTTGTCACACTTTTACTTCCATGAGACAGATGAAAAATTCACCACATAATCTATTGTGTGATTCATATAATTACCATCTTAATATTATATTTTTTGAATTTATTTATTTAAATGGTATTTAAATTTTCATTTCATTGTATTTATTTCACACAATTTATAATTAAAATATTACAAATGAGGTAACAAATTTATATTCCAATCTCATTTTAATGATGATTATTCATTCATGAATTTACATTTGAGGGAATTATTTTATCATTTAAAATATAATAATTATTATTTTTAATCCATTATATATTTGAGATTATTTTTAAAATATCTAACCATATTCCCTTATTTGGTACATAAAATGATTAATAAAATGTTTTAATTAAATACTCCATTAATTCACACTTTGGTTATATTTTTTTTTCCAAAATGATGTTTTCTAAAATTATTTTTGAAAATGACTTCAATATAATCCTACTTATTTATTATTGATATTTTAACATGGTTTAATTATTATTAATAAAATATAAATGAAATAATCAGGTTATTTTCCATATAATATCAATTTTTTTCAATAAATGTTAATGAATATTCATATTATCATGTTTTCAATAAAAGGAGTTTACCATGATAATTAACTATAAATTTTTTAATATTAAATTTGTTTTCAAAGGAATTTTCGGTGACATTTAATTAAAAAAATAATTCATTGAAAATCTTTTTTTGAAAGTTGGTTTTCAAACTCCAAAGGATATTTTACTCGATAATGTGTTAAAGGTTATTCTTATAGATTTTTTTTCATTTATGGTTGTAACCCATATTATAATTATGATCCCTTGGGGATATTTGTTAATAAAACCATCCAAATTATATCACTAGATATTATATGAATATGTATAATAGGGATACAATATTTTATTACTATTCACCATATTATTCAGGATCATTTTTTATAATGTTTATTGATTGGGTTATGAAATAACATTACATATGATAGATATTCAGTAATGGTTTTTATATTGATTGAGTTTTTCTTATTTCATATGAGTAATTATTTAGTATTTTTTAGTGATGTGAACGTCCCTTGATGCTTCTACAGGTCTCATAATACATATTATTTGGACTAATTATGTGGGAGTACCTATAATTTTATTGACATAAGAAAAATGTATTTATCCTTTTTGACATTTCAAAAATCTTCTTTTCATAGAAAATGTTTTACATATATCTTTTATATCCATTGAAAAAATAATATCAAACATATAAACAATTACAATTTTTTTTCTAAGTCAATATAATTTATATATATGTTAAAATCAACATCTCCTATTACAATATCACCATATATAAAAAAACTAAATTTTCAATTTCCAATAATGTTGATTGTTTTTAATTAAAATCAAAGCATTCATAATTCTAGAAATTTATTTTTCATCGTCATCATGTAGAAAACAACAAGGTTTCTCAATGTTAAAATCTAACACAATCTCAACATTTAATAAACCAAAAATTACGTCTATATAATAATATTTGTAAATTTAATGTGCATCTAATGAAAGAAACATTTTTTTATTTTCTAATATTGAAAATGGGGACATTGTTTCTTCAGAATCCACATCTCCCACATGTGTAATTCCTTAAAAACAATAATGTTTTCATTCGTGAATAGTTTCCATGTTAATTTAACTTTTTTTTATAATCCCAATGGGTTACAATTTTTATTAATTTATTTCCATGATGAATGCTATAAAGTTTTATTTATGCCAATTTTATATGAGTCTTTATTCATAACTCCCACACATTATTTGTGTGTAATATCATCTAAAACTAATTTTGGTTCATCCTTTGATATAACAAATGTATGAATATCTTAAATCATCAATATTAATGTTTTAATTGGAGCCATATGATTTCCAAGAATTTTTTAATTTTAATCATGTTTTTTATGGTATTAAATTTCAACGATTCATTATCATATGCAATTTCCTCATGAAAACATTCATCTAAATAATGATAAAGGTGTTTTGAATAAATTTTAATATTTTGGTAAATATCTAGTTTATACTACATTTTTGTCTGAATAAAATTTACGAAAAATTGTTTTTCCATTATCTTCACATCATATGAGCCCTTCAATTTGTGTAAATGTTTATTCCAATATCTCAAACTTCATCCTTATGTTGAATAATCCATAAAATTAAAGTAACGATTCATATTTTTTATGGAACTATTTATTGAAAATACTTTGTAAAATTATCAGGATAAGCGCTGAGACGTCACTGGATTATGGGGCCCAGTGCACCCAGAACAATCAATGAAAAATGTTCTGTTTTTAAATAGGTCATGTGAGAGGTTTTCCTGAGAAAGTGTAATAACTCCATAATGGGTTCCCAAATTAGAAATATATGGGAACTATTGCATCTATAACATTGATTTTACCTTAGGCAAGGTCTAACCTCGACCAAAATAGTATGAGGGTTAATGTTAATTTTTGGACGTGAATTTCATTAAATTATTTATAAAATATATATATAATTGATGTAACATAGAGGCATAAAATTGGTTTACTTTTAATATATCATTGTACAGAAATCCGGGGTTGATGTTTTATCAATTATGTTATTTTGAGTCCAAGAGGAGAAACCTTCTCAATGGAAAATGATGAATAATAATCATGATCAAGGATTGATAAGATGATAGATTGTGATGTATCTCAGTAGATCACCAACAATGATCAAACCACGACACTGACCAATTCAAAATCCAGGAATGGTTTGTTATTTAATTCTGGTCTTTCCCCATTCTGGAATTGAAATGACAAATGTGGATCAACAAAAAAATAGGTTATCCTATGTTTTGATCATTCATGTTGGAGGTTTAGACTTGAATGTTTTAATTTGGAGGGAAATTTTTATTCTTAAGTTTGATTTCATGATCCTTCTAACGAGAATGGTTCAACAACATGATGATCATTGACCAATGATAGTAAATTGTTTTTCCCTTTAATATTTTTTCCAAATCACTTTCTTTCTGTACATCATGGAATAACAAGTAGATGTTCATTGCATGTATGTTTCATTGAGAAATGATCCCAAAATAAGGATCTTGCAACGTGGGGACAAAATGAAGATCTGAAAAAAAAAATTTGATAGAAAAATCAAAGGAACATGGGGGATACCACTATTCAATCATTTTCTGGGGAAGTTTTATTTAACCTGGATTCTATCCCTCGAAAGTGAATATGGTGACCAGAGGATTACATAACATCTCTTGGATAAGAGATCACAACATTAGAGCACATATAATGACCCATAGAAGGGGAAACATGGGCATTTGTAGTGGAGACTTGTACCATTGGTTGAATGAACCAGTGGTTGCATGCTACTATGGCAGAATATGGGGACCTATGCTGGTAGAAAGAGGTGTCCGTGATAGATCGAACGTGGGTGGCGACGTGGGTTGCAACCATGGAAGGCCGCTATAGAATGGGCCAGTGACACAATGGGCACCACGTCCAACTAGTGGCACAAGGTCAGTGGATTACATGTAGGATTAGTGGCTAGCAGAGCCGACCATATGACACGTATGGGACACAACCAGGGTTCATATCTGGGGTAGAAAAATTGGGCCGTGTCGGAGCGTTCCATGATGGAGTTGGCAGGACGAGCCCAACAGTGGAGGGTTAGGCCTAGCTGGTTGGATGCAGGTCTGATTTGTCCGATTGGGTTGGAAAAAACCCGAAATCAAATGACCATTTTCATGAAAACACCTATAACATATAAACTGTATATCAATTTGATGTGATATTTTCAACATTGGGATCGCATAGACAGTGTGGTCTTTAGGAAATGGATTAGTTGGGTTTTAGTTGTACAAGATTGGGATGGTGTCGTTCTCTTTCATTCATCTGTTGGATCAATAAAGGATATTGATCACATCATTTAAGGTGATAGTAGAGATTTATAAAATTCCATTGATGGTCTCTAAAAAGTATCGATGAAGGTACTCATCCATGTCAAAAATAACAGACCATGTTCCAAAGTGAGTACGCTCAGTCTATTTTTTTCAGTGACTCTGTGGGATGGAACAAGGATCACACCCTGAGGCTTGGTCGGTCCACACTTTTCATCATCGTATGATATATAGGTATTGTGTTATGGGTGTGACCAATCGTTACACATGAAACCATCATCGATCAATGATAATAATTCATGTAGAGACAAGATTATCCATTGTGATCCCTTGTTGTTAGACACCATATATGAGTACCGAGATCTAATTCATTCATTTTGTTGTTTGACATGACCAATGTAAATTGGGAATTTCTCAGTGTGTTCTCTCTGGTCAAGGCCCAAATTATCAAGGCATCTATGAAAGGGGATCTAATAACATAAAATCACGAGGTGTAAGTTCTCATGGAATTAGTGTGCCTCTAGCAGAATCCTATGACTACGTATTGATTGTGACATAAAGAATATTTATCTCAGTGAGACTAAACATGTCATGGAATCTTATTTATGTATTGATACCATATGTTCTCCGAGATAATTTTTGTACACCATTTCTATGTGCTTTCATTAAGATAAATCGAGGAGTGGGATCTCACAGAATCATGCATGCTACGAGAAGAACCATATGGCTGGAAGAGGATGATATATTGCTTCTAGGAATCCTTTATAAGTATAAATGGGTTTTATTTGTATATGCGATGTTAACATATACAATTGTTGAGATGGATCTACCAAAATAACGGTGTTTCCTTTGTCGTATTTTACTTTGTGTTTCACGGTTCCCTACATAGTATTGTTTTACTCACCCCTGCATGTGCTTGGCCTGAATGATTTATGTCTTGTATAGATGAACAATTATTTTGGGAAACCCTAGGTAGATCATGGCTAGAACAACGACAATATAGTACCTTGTGATATCAGATGAGCTAATGTGTTTTTAGAAGCATTCTATAACATCTATAGTACCTTTGTTTACAGTTTAAACATTAAATATTTATTTATTTTTATTGGATTCTATTCTATACTGGTTCTAATTTACTATTTGACATTCAGTCACACTCTGTTGTTGGGTTTTTGTGGTATGCATGCATTTTTATAACATAGTGTTTTCATATTCCAGCCAATGTGGCTTAGAATCACGTGTGCATTTGTATAGGTTATTTTGAAAATGACCCTCATTTATGGGATATTCCTACTCGGTGCTACACTCTAGACCCCGAACTAAGAGTGGTGGGCTTGGGGAAGTCATGGTATAGTCCCCGAGGGATGGGTCGTGAGAGGGTGGTATCATAGTTGGTTTATTTCTGCATTTTGGATGGGTGTCTGTGAGTTTGGTTTGAGGAGATAGTGTTGAGTGTTTGGAATTCAGATTTTAGGCCAGGGACACCAATGTTGGTGTGGAGTAGACATATCCCTACATGGGGACTCTAGGCTCCTTTATTCCAACTCAGTAAATGAAAAAATTGGTTTTAGGGATACATAAAGGTACATGCGTCATATAGGATTATTTTTTGTTTTACCTGTCCTTCTTTAGTCAACTCACCAGGAATACTTTTTTAACTGTGATACATCTTGTTTTCCTCAAAATATGTTCATGACACCAGCCATCGTGGATTCCACAGTAGGAGTGAGAGTTTGGATCGATGCTAAAATTGGCCACCATTATGGGTGCCAGTCATTGATTATATTTTCATCAGGATAGTCTTCAGGTGAAAGTTTATCCATTTGATCAGTTATAAGATCCCACTCTAGTGGTTTAAGTGAATTCAGATTTCTAGAATGAGTCATGGATGTATATTATGGGGCTAGACGATGTGGATATTGGTTTGAACACATGTTAAAGGCTTCCAAAGTAGTTATCTCCCAAGATGCATGGTCAACAAAACCATTAAATAACATGTGTGCAACATTATCCATAGAAGTAGACATTTTTAGAAGTTCCAGGGATCTTCTAGTTACTATAAATATGTGATTTGGTATTTTTGTTGAAAAGGGGGGAATCTCATGCAACATTTACTAACTATTCATGATGTAGTTAGATAGGTTTTTGATTAACACCATGGAAGAGGAATCGTCAAGAGTAGACAGATCTGTCGGGCCGTGGACATGGTAGGATAGGTGGGGAAGCACAAGGATGTCGATGATTTTTTGATGTGTTACCTCAAAAGTGACCGGTGATTTAATATGAGAAGTAATTATAATTACATTTTAATGATGGGATAAAACTTGGGGAATACACCACATTTAATTATCAAATTAATAATTGGTCTCTAATATCATGTATTCAATGATCGATGAGCGAAACAAGAGACAATGGGTGATCACATGCATCACATGGGAGGAAATTGATATGGGACTTACATATCACCCATTTCCATAGAGGGGTTGGATTATCCATCTCATCGAGTATATGATATTTATAGTAGGACATAAAAATATTTTCAAAATATTTTTTTATATAATAACAATCAGGGTCATCATAGTTCAAGTCTCCTTTAATCTGGTGATGTATTTAATGTACTTTAGAATGTGTTTAAGGATTACACATAAAATAATTCTAATTTACGATCCCACTACTCATTAAATGATCAATGAAGAATGATGATATACTAATGGGATATAATAGGGCTTACACCAAATTGTATTAACATTTGATCTCTTTCCATTTCAAGGCATCCTATGTATCCTTTTTTAATAGGAATCAGAGATATCAAACTTTAGTGGGATTCTCAATCCACTATTGGCTGATGTGGGTGACCAAACATGGAGACATTATGGATATCCCTATAGATTTATACTATAAGGGGATTACATTATGATGGATTCCATTTGTATCATGAGCTTCATAGATTCATCCTATGTTTCCTTTTTATAGCTAAAATCAGTTTTCTCATAGTTCATTTTAGTGGGGCTTACACCCTAAGGATTCACTATTATGTTGGATTTGTTATATTCTACCACTGATAAGGGATTTTAGATTGATGTTTCTCTATAAGGATATTCATTCCCAATCTTATGAAAGATTAAGGGAGATCACAATCATGAAAAATATGGTTGACATTATCGGTATGACACTAAGGGCTCATCTTGGAGCATGACACAAATAGGGTTGCATGGGTGCATAATCATAACCCATCCTAGAAATGTACCTTAAAAAATTGGTATGGTTCCAATGGTTTCTGGCAAGGAATTCACATGGAATGATTCAAAGTGGTCATTCTGAATGTAGTGGACGTGATTTATGGGATTTCCCTGACATTTTGTGGTTGTCTACTAGACATGCCTTCATTTTACATCCACCATTTTTGGGTTGTCAATCCTACATCTAAAACACTTTGAAAGGTGTTTTTAAGACATGTCCATGATGCATTGGTTGGTCAAATTTGACATGAATAATATCTTCTCATGGTCAAATAATTCATTTCCAGGGTCTCGATAATGATAAACTAGCATTTTTTAGATTCCTTCACATGATCAAACTGGACATGTGAAATATTATTCACATAATAAAAGAGGAAATTTCTAGGGTATTCCATATTACATTCCTGACATGTTTGAAAATATTTTGAGTGGTTTGCCTTATTTTTCCTTCAGCTCTCACATAAAAATGTGGACATGTCTGCAGGTTTTCACATGTCAATGATGGCATATGAATAATCTATCAGATAATTCACATGACTTGTCCATACGTTTATCACATGATAATATTGATATGTTAATAATCATTCATGAGTTCTACATGAATTTTTTATGGTCTATCTTGAGATAAAAGTTACACTTCCACAGTCACCTAAGGACATTGTAAGACCAATGAAAAATCTTGTAATCATGTGATCGTACATTAATAATGTGCTGTGATCTTATAAACCTTTTTATGATCTCATATATATGTTAGTTTTGAAGTTCCATTTATAGAGGGATAAAACGTTAAGGCTCTAAAAAGAAATAAATCATGATCCTCTACATGAACATTCTATACACAAATCACAACAAACTATTCATGATAAAACCACAACATGAAAATAAATGATATAACATGAGAGGGTTCTCCCAAACACAAAAACATAGATAATACGACCAACATGAAAACTAAAATATCCCCCCCTCAGTTTTACTAGTGTTGTAAATTCTTGCAATGCTACCCCGTGTTAAACAACATGGGAGTTATAAACATGAACATATCTAGATTCCCCTCAATAGCTAAACAATGCAATTAGAAACATCACACACAACCCGGACCCACTAACACTAGGGGACACCCATGAAAGGAACTCAAATCAACCATTAACCCTAATGACTAGTTACAAACACTGGTTTTCACATGAATATGTTTCTCTAAAAGGGAACTAATAAAATAGAGGCCAGAACTAACCAAAAAAAGTGTTAATCACTACTTATAATCTTCATTGAAATATCTTGGAAATGAAAAAAAACCATAGACTATAACCCATACAGAAAAGGATGAGCACACAAAACCTAGATAAATTATTAAAATACTAACAATCAGATAAACAAAATAACTCGGATAAAAAAATAAAAAGTCCATACAAATGTAAAATGAAATTCTGAACATAAATTAGAAAAAAAACCAAGAAACATCAATGGCCTCCACCCTAACACAATGGGAAAACTAGGACAATGTCCCCTACACATCTGGTTGTTCTTTATTCTGCATGAGAATCACTACAAGGAATTTGGTTAGAGCAATGAAGAATGAATAATTTGTGACCTCACATTTATAAGAAAACATCTAATAATCTATATGTATTCTCTGCTAAATTATCTATAAAAACATCTATAGTTTACCAAAAATCCCATAATAGTGACAAGACTTTTGACGAGCATGACAATATGGATTTGAATGCCTAAACTAGCCACACTAGTAAAACACACAATAACAATATGATGAAATTGGTAAAGGAACCATCAAATTATCCACATCAAATTCATGGTCCTTCTGTATCCACCCCTCACGAAATGAGGATACCTCTTGAGATATAAGAGACATCAGAGTTCAATCTGTTTATGCCATCGAAACCGTCTCTTCTAAAAATGATTCATCCATTAACTTCTCAAATGAATGTTCCATAGAGGAGAGCTATCACTCCATGATATTTGTATGGACACCCCCAATGAAAATATAAGACTTCAACATATCCCATGACTCTACTTTTGGAGAAAATGATATGAGATCCTTGAAGTGGTTAGCATTGGCCTTAATTATCCACTCGATTTACTGAATACTCACGATATCTTCCATTTTCATCATCATTTCCTCCTCTAGTAAAAATTAACTAACAAAAATAGAAATAAAAAATCCCATTTCATCCTAATATACAATTACTGTGGAGAAAGAACTCCAATTATTTGAATGATGAACCCTAATGAAAAAATAGAACATCATAGACTCTAATAGCTTTTTTAATTCCCAATTATATGATGACATGCTCAAATTCATTAATCCAATCCACTACATCTAATTATTATTGGTCACCAAGAATGTTAAGAAAAGAAAAAGAAGAAATAGAATGTCTGCATGACTAACTTGACCCTTTTTGGGAAATTTCTAGGTGGCCCATTCTAAACAACATCATAAGAAAAATCCAAAAATAAAAATCCATCCAAAATCCTACCAAGAGACCATATCATTCCAGATCAACTATCTCACATGTGATACACATATACACACAACAAAAAAAATACTTTCAAAAAATCACCACATCCATTATAATTTGAAAACTACATTTTTCGATGGCCATATTCCAAAAACGGATTCCATTTTCATTAGACAAAAACCCACATCTTTTCAATGAAAAATAAAACCCTAATATCATTTCACCCTAAAAATCCATTAAGAAAACCATGCCATCCATGTAATTTCAAATACATAACCATTGAATCCTAAGAAACCTCTCAAATGATTTTATCCCACTTACACTAATTCAATACATGAAAACATGTAAACATTTACCTTACACACACACACACAAATAAGCACATTTATAAGGAACACCAAGGGTTTCACATAATTTTTTATCATCAAACAACAAGCATTTATCAGTTTGATTTCTGAAATAAATATCCTTTTTAAAAGTTAGTCTTTATAATTCTGAAACCATTGAATTTAATCATATTTATTTAAAAAAATGTTTCTATTTGAGAATATCACTTGAAGCATCCAAAACAAAAATACAATGAAACATACACCAATCTACTGTAATGAGAAACTAGTGCGCATTCCTAACACTGAAACATGGTTGGTGTTATTCCCCAAGTTGGCATTAAAAAACTATGAATCCCACGAACCATGTACTTTGTCTCCGCATGGTCACTACTCTATTTGATGTCACTACATGACACCATCATTCCTCTATTTCCATTCCTCAATCAAAAATAAAATAAAATACCCAAATTCGGGACCACCCCTAGCTTGTTGTGGATCAGTAAGAGAAAGGGTTCATGATATCCATCCCTTAAATACCACTATAGACCAGAAAATCCCAGACTTTAACTAACATACACTACAAACAACAAGAACATTTCATTGATGAATTTTTTCCATGAACCGGGATGTGATGACATCCAACATAGAACCCGATGTTTTCCATGATATAGAATGACGAGCGTTCCCAATCCTCATGAGTTCGAACCAATTTTCAAGAAACAAATATATTCCATAGGAAATTATTTCAACCAAGAAATAGCATTGATATAAAATAAACTGAACACATAGATACACTGGAAAAAACTAAATCTCAGTAAATTAATACACAAAACTGATCCAGGTACAAAATACAGTTGAACAAACATGAATCTAAATTCAAAACCAAAGCAAAAAATTCCATAACAATCATTATGTGTCCTTAAGGGGACCACTATTTACGAAAAAACCCACCATAAGGCCAACCTACGACAAAAAAAAGAACTCAAACTAGAAATATGAACATGAGAAATAACACAGGTCTACTGACACCTAATTTTAAAATTTGGGTGTAACCTCAGCAGTTTATTAGAATACAATTAAATAGTCCATAATATTGGTTTCCAAAAAATAGTCCATTGAAACTAATTTTGAGTTTATATATAAAAAATGGTTTTTATCATTTTTTAATAAACATATACTACCTTCCCATTTCAAAGAAACACACACACCAAATCAATATTTTCATAATGAATTGCCATTTGATAACACAAACCCAAACCCAAATCCGAACAGAGAGATACAATACTACACTGAAAATGAAATGAAAATACAAATAAATAACCAATTTTATATAAATTTATTCAAAAATATATACATAATTAAACATGTAAATTTCATAAAAAACACTAGTGAGATCATTGTACCTACATGGATCAGACTTATCTACTGGGTTATGGTGCATCTCCATATTTAATACCAATTGGCTGCTCTAAACAATACAATATAGTGGCATGTATCACCCATTATTATAAAATCTTGGGGGTTCCAACTCATCTAATCATACTTTTAAATAAACCAGCACTTAACCATCTAAAACACACCCTCGATACCCATTTTAATAGTAAACTGTGTTATTATGAGGTCCTCACTCATGTAAAACACCTTACCACCCACAAACACACTTTCATGCCCCAAACACATACACATACTACATGATAACTGATATGGTGAAATCCTTCATTGGGGTACCCATCGTATAAAAATCCATTCACATTTTCCAACTACTATGTAATATCAAATGGTATTTCAAACCATTTCATGAAATTGACTATGATTACAACTGAGAATTTGGACCTTCAAAATTAAAATTATTTTAAAAATTAATATAATAGTGTAACTAGGCCATTAGAATTATCAATTCCAATATTTTACAAAAAATATCTTAACCATTTACAAAAAAATTATGTGTCACATTCATGTGTACAATGAAAATTGAATGTTAAATACATTATCTCTCAAGAAGAATAATAAAATTTCAAACGAGCATTTTCATTCCAAATAGATTTCTATTTATCACACCAGTTATAGTCAATTTGATAAAAGACACTATGATTAAATTTTTCAGACAAGATTTTATATCATTTATAATCCAATCATTTATCATGTATTATATAGGCCATAACTTCTAATTCAATTTGAAAACACTTTCAAGGAATTTTGAAATCAAGTATCCATTAGTAAAGAATTAACATTTTCATGATGGAAATAACTATGAAGGGATAATGAGTACATTCAAAATATTGGTTCTTATGATGAGAAAATTAATTTTAAGCCTTTTTTATTTGTGTTCCCTTCCATGTGTGCACCCAATAAACACATTAATGTTCCAACATCCAAAGGATCAAAACAAGTAAGCATGAAATTTTCAAAAATAATTTTCAAAATATTGAAGCATATTATACTACATACACAATAAGCCATACATATGTTCAAAACCATAAAAGTCAAAACCATCCACAAATAAGGCTCATATCACAATCTACCCATTCCATTAAAATATATCCAATCATAAAAATTCTAAAAATAAAAAAATTTCAACAAAATATTATATTAAAAATTTTATCAAACATTTGAGTTCATATATATACATACGTATACTAAATTGACCACATTGATATCCATTTTCACCAAATTAATCTCACAAAAATTCACAATATAATATTAATCAAACACATAAAAATCACAATAAATATATTTATAATTCATTTAGTAATACCCAAGAATCATGTAGATTGTATCAGAAAAGAATCTAATTGAAACACCAACCTCAATGACAATCAAATGGGACAAAACAATCATAGAAGGGATAACACACTTCAAGGGACAATCTGCACACTGTATCATCAATGAAATTGGATGAAAAATCATCCCCATCATTTAGGGATTATAAAAAATTAAATCCCATAATGGAAGAACCAAGATACCAAGAGAGGGGAAAAAGATGAGGTAATCGACCAATAATCATGAGATGTCACATTTGTAACCATATTGGGGATCCAAAAATCAAAGGAAGCAACAGAGGAGGGGTTTGTAAGAACCCAATTGATCCTAGGCCCGACAAGGGAGAAGAATCATTATTTAAATTTAAAAAAATAAAGTGGAAAACATATAATTTCAAATTCTTATGAATGTGGATAGCTAACAGGGTTTATCCAATCATTTTATCAATCCTTGACAAAATAGTGTGGTCGCCACTATTTAAATAGTTAAAAACACACATATTATTATTTCATGGGTTACGAAACCATGAATAAACCATGTACCTTAACATATGGCCACAAAATAAACGATGAGATTACTATGATATGGGTGGATGGTTTCCTAAACTATGCATCTGAACAGTGCACATGCCTAAATTCCACTCGAATACTCAAAAACCAGAAAATATAAAATATGATCCCAATATGAACATCAAACAAAATATCTAAATCAAGGAAGGGAGTAAAATAAAATAATTCCATGTTCATGGTGTGACACCATTGATGGTAACCATTATAAAACATATATCGAATCAGTGATTCAATAATGTATTTTTTGAAATATCTATAATATTTCCTTCCATTTTCCAAATTATCATAGGTCCTAGCAACATTTCTTCTATAACATCATCCAAAAATTGTAATTCCATGAACTTACTTACATAAATTTCTTCATAAGTATACTCATTAATTATCAATTGAAATAAATTATTTAAATGAAACTAAACTTGAGGATGGTGTTGATCCAAATTAATCAATAATTTAAAGTGTATGATATCTACACATCTTCTTGGTTTTTAATTTTATACATATAATGAAATTTATTATGTCTATATATGATACTATATATCAATTATGTATTAAAATATTAATAATAAACTTAAAAAATTGTGTTAAATATCAGTCTTAATTAGATATTATTTGTTAAGGCACTATATAAAACATTCCCACTTCCATACAATATACACTAATCAGTTTATCAATATATAAATTATCTCTTATTGTAATGAAATTTACTTATTTTATTAATAATATTCACTTCATAAAAAATATTTTTGGGAATATTAAATGTCTTGGGGATGACTATGATGAAATACATGGAGATGTTTTCCTATTTACATTAGGTATTGGTAATTATTATAAAATCCAATTTTACTTTTGTATATCGCCCTTAGAATTTAAGAATTTCAATAATCTAGATATGTACTCAACAATACAACCCTTCATTTTCCACTATTCCAAATCTCCATGCATAATATTATATCTAGGATGAATAGGTAAGGAAGAAATATGACCATTTTTGCAGTAGAACTTTTATTATGATTTTTATTTATATGATACAAAACAATTTCATGAATCTGGTAATTCACTCCTGGTGAATGTTGAACTTCATAATAATTATTACGTCTATTTCATGATTTATATATTCTTTATTCACTGTTTTACTTTTCATATGAATATATTGTTGAACATTCATCATAAAAATTATATTAACATTCTTCATTCTATATTACATCAGTGTTCATCCTCTAAAAATTTTTATGTTTCATATATCATTCTATCCTGATCATGGAAAAATAGCATGGTATTTTTGAATGAAGGATTCATTCACAATGTTCTCCTTCCAAAAGTGGTAATGTTTTGAGTATATATAATGTTTAATGAATCATAACCACATTATCTAATTCATATAAAACACTTTCTGTATTAATATATATATATAAATATTATATTATCTATATGTAATACATAGTTTTCCCTATAAATAAAATTCCTCTTAATTTTCAAAGTGAATTTTATAATTGTAATTTCATAATCATTAATCCTTTAATTTTTTACACAAACATTCTATTCAAGAGAATCATAATAAATTAACATGTCATTATTTATGTGAGAACATTTGATTTCATTCTTTGATTCATCGGTATAACTAATAAACCCTTATCCAATTATAAGTACTATAATCACATGTGAACGTACAAACCCTCACTTTTGTTCGTTGAAATTGTCCTCACATTCATATTTTCAAATGAACATATATCTATTTCATGCCAATATCGGTACAATATTTCATAGTTGGGGTAAATTTCTCACAATATGTAGGCAGTATCTATCAATCCTAAGATAAATATTCATTTGCGTCATATTGGTTAGTCTGGGCCATTATTCAATAATTGCCATCTTGTGAAGGGTCTACCAAAATCCACTCACTCTTCATTATATGACAAAATAAGGATACATTATAATGATATAATTCACATTTAAAAAACTATTAATAAATATAATCCTTCCTAAAATAGTACAACATAATCCTAAATTAATCAATATATTATTTAATACACTTTTAATATATAATACAATTTACTATAAATATTTAAAATATGATAATTGTTTTCTTTAAAGACTCCAAAAATATTATTTATGGTGATATCTAAAGAGTTATTTATCCCAAATGGAATCAATTTAAATTCATAATGAGCTCACATAATATTGAAGGATGTTATTGATATGTACACATTTTTTTATCCTCAAATAATGACATCTAGATATGAGGATAATCATGGAAAAGTACCAATCACCTTAGAAGTTTAAAAAAAGTCATAAATACAAGATACAAGATAATTTTATTCTGATTTTATTAATATTAATGTTATGAAAATAAATTTAATTAAATATTTAATAATCTTTCTTTAAAAAATACTAACAACTTTACCATAATAGTGGTAAACATGGTTATGTGAATCCTTTATCCAGATTATCATAGACATTCGTCCTCTAATGTGATAAAAACATTACATAAATATATATTACATATTATTAGACAAATATAAATTAAATATAATAATGATTCCTGATAGATTTATAATGGTTGTTATCATTGTAAACATGTATACAAAATCAATGGGTGCATGAATGGTCTACATCATATCCCACTAAGTTCTTCACCATTATAACCCTACTTAGACATATGATACTTAAAACCATTCTTCATTGAATAGTTAATGGGAATTATAATAAAGGGTGATACCAAACAAAGTTTATGGGTAAATATGGATAAACCCAACCAATGAACAATTTTTATCATATCAGGGGAATAAGGGTATGATGATGTGATAAATAATTTTTAATTTCATAAACATAAATTTGTATACTATAGTCATAAAAAAAGGATTTTATAGATTAGAATACATGAATTAATGATGAATCAATCATAATTATCAATGGGATCATATTATAATCATAAGAAGATATTATGGATTGTTCCATAAAAAGTGTGGATTAATCATAGTCATTAATATTATTTTTCCAGGATATCGAATATGACATTATTCACATGTCAGTCCTCATCTAACCACCAATGTATCTACTTCATTCTTTGTATAACTTCTAATTTATCCAATTTTGGGCATAATATAACCTCTCAAATATCCTTTATTGGTTAGGGGACATCCATATTTGTACACTTTTTTATGCTTTACATAAACACTCATTATACATTTTTTTGGATTGAGATAACCTCTCATGTACCATTTGATATTATAAAAAATTAACACCTAAACTAAACATTGGATGGGTAAAATAGATCCACCCATCACATAATCATAATCCATTTTTAATTATGTCACGAAATCATGATTAGTTTATTATTTCATGACATTATAACTCATGTAATATAAAATTATTTACATCCATATTTCAGTATATTAATAATAAAAAATCATGACAATGAATAAGAATAATAACATAAGATCATAACCCATGTAAAGAATAAGAACCATAATTGAATTATATCATAGATACTGAACCCATATATAAGAAAAATAGAATACATCTAATGGAAAATACCCTTTTCATTTGAAATAATATTTTTAAAATCAAAAAATATAAAAATAATTAAGAAAATATTTTATCACAAAAATCACATGGATATATATTAAAAATATTAATATAAATTATTATTTAGGATGGTATAAATATGTAATTTATGTTATGTAGATTAAAACATATATTCATTTCACACTATTTTTTGAAGATAAATAATTTTGAAAAATATAAAAATTTTAATGTTAAATTTTTTAAAAAAATTTAAAAATGGGTTAAATTGAATTTACTAAATCATTTATGAATAGTAAAAATAATATTAATGAAATTTTAATGAAATTATATATTTGGAAGAAAATTTTTATAGGATGAATATAAAATTAATTTTGGTTATCCTTAAAAAATATTTTTTAGATTGTTTTCTACAGAGAGAGGGGAAAATAATGGAAACATTTTATCTTACAGAAATATCAATATGAGATGAAAAAAATATATTATTATTTAGGTTTACTTAATATAATTGAACAATCATAATTTTAATCGTATCGAATCCTGATAAACAAATTAATATAAAACACTTACCACATTAAATTTTTTTGAATAATAACATATGTGAATGAAATAAACTTAAAATAATCATTATGTAATTTTTTTAGAATTTATCTTTATATAACATATTAATGGTTTATTAATTGAAAATAATAAAATAAAATAGTTTTATAAAATAACAAATATCCAGAATAATTAAATTTGTGGGGATAAAAACAGAACACTTTTGTATATACACCCCATAAACGTAAATGGTTTATTAACAAAATAAATGTCTAATAAAATAACATTTTGGTGAAGAACAATTACATTATGTAATTCTTGATTCATATTAACTATAACCATATATTCAGTCAGTGTTATCATTTAGATTAACCATAATGCATTATTAGGAACCATAGGGGAATAATAGAGGCTTGAAGATGACTGTAGGGAATATATAATGGTTTTGGTGTACTGCGTGGCTTTAATAGATCATCAAATTCTTTTGAATATGGGTGGGGAAGGGTATCACTTTAATAAGTGAGGGGTGGGACACACATAGAATAACATAAAATATAACAATATTATAAGGTGTCTTTCATGTAAAAGTTCCTCCAATGGGCCTTCCATTACAATAAGTCATATAAACAGGTGTAAATATATTAATATAATAAAAATAATAAAATTTTATGAGGGATTATAACCATTATCTCCTACTACAACTCCTCCACCAGTGATCCTATTTTAACCTTAACCATAGTAAAATATTACTATTTTTAAAATTTATTATGAAAATATATAAGATTACCCTATTTATTTATATTTATTATTATTAATCCCAATATGGAATACATTTTAAATAATTAAAATTCTATATGTGTCAAAAAATCACATTAACATATGTGCAAAAAATTAAATGCAAACAGATTTAAAAAAAGAAGGAATTTTATGCATAAAACCGAATTTACCCCCATTCTTTTATAGTTGAAAACTATAATATGAATATTAAAATATTTATTTGATCTATATTTAATGTATCTATTTTAAATATAAATGTAATAGTAATTTAGTAAATTATTTAATATAAAAATACATCGATATCATAAAAAATTGTCAGAAAAAATGTTTTTATGTCGAAGGATGAATTTATAAAAAATATAATTAATATTGATGATGCATGTCTACTAAATTAGATTATTTTTAATTTAATAATTATTTTATTAAATTATTATAAAATTGAAAACATAATTGTTAATTTATATAACATGATTCCATAAAATGAAATGATAGTTTAAGAAAAATCTATACATTTCACTATTCATTGAAAAATAAATCTTTTTAGAGAAATCCCAAAAATTCACCGTCTAATTATAATGAAATTATCGTTAGGAATATATTATTAAGTAATTGAAATAAATAGTTTAAAAGTATAGATATTTTTTATAATGTTCATTCCCAAAAATAAAATAAATACCATTTTGAAGAAAATGTATCTTCCATGAAAAAATTGACATTACAGACAATTAAGTAATTCATTATTATTAATTAATATGTAAATTTTATTTAGATATAACATGAATATTTATTTTTTCATAATTTTATTTTTCATATACATACATCTAATTTAAATTTGTATATATATTATTTAATTTTAGATATTATTATTATATTATATCAAAATTTGTTTAATGATGAATATTTCGTGTTAAAAAAGATATCAAGAATATTATTCCACTATATTAAAATGTTTTGTCATACATTTTCAATTCATGTAACAATAATAATTTCATTTTATAAATATTCATTGGAATATGTGTATCATAATGTATTAGTTCAACTGAAATCTCAAATTCATTTTTTGGGTTTGATTATGCAACTCTTAAAGAAATGCATGGACATATTATCACCCAATATAAATGTCATAAATATGTAGTTTTTAAAAATAATTTTATTTAAATAAATGTTATAAAAATTTATGAAAACATAAAAAATTGTTTTAATTTACATTAAAATATAATATTTCTCCTAAATAAATATAAAATCATTTGTTCATTCAAAATATTATATGTTATAACCATTCCACATTAACTAATATAGGATTTATATAATGAAATATACTACTTTCCAAAATTCATAAAAAATTCAACTAATAGGAGAATAAATATCTTTTCATGATACATGACCCCATAATCATATTTTTTAGAGGAGATTTAGAATTGATATGTTATCATTATACAATTAAATGTTTCCCTAAAAATTCAATATCTTATTATTGAGGTGATGATGTTATTCATCTTGAAAATTATTCAAAAATAAAATATTAGGTAAAACATGAATCATAGATAATTTTTGAGTAATATAGTGGATATTATTTTAACATTTCCCAACATCCATCTCATGAACTACTTTAGTGATGGTGATTTTATAACCACTCACTTTATCACTTTTCTTTAATGGTTGTTTATGTCAATTGTAATCATTTACCATTGTACTGATGAATATTACAACATCAATCCCATAATTTGTCTTGTTTTATTTTTGGTGTGAGGATGGTTGACATAGGTCATTTGTATATACATGTATTTCATTGTCTTTCCTCATTACAAATATTAGGAATGCACTATGTAACATCCCCCAATCATATTCTTTCTCACATAGCAAAAACAAGACATTTATGAGTCCTCTAGTATGCCTACACATAAAAAAGCCACCCAAATAGATATTAGGGATTGATATGGATTTTGGTAATATGATACCCATTTTTTATAGAGTTAATATATAAGAGAATAATCAAATAAATGTAATAAATAAATATTTGATTGAGGAATATAATAAAAACAATACAATGTATAGGAAAACAAAACAAAAAAATCAAACAAAATAATTCAAAAAAAAATTAATTGAATAATGTAACGTCTAGATGGATTGTAACAATATTTCAGATATAAGTAATATAAAAAAATACAATAGTTCTCAAAACAACCCATCCCAAAACCCCATGTCAGTCTCAAATCCATACTACATATCATCCAGTTAAAATTAACCAACAACATGGTTTTTTTACCCTTTACAATCCAATATCCATTTTTTTTATTGGGAAAAAAATGGTGGTCTAAGTAGGGTGTGAGTATAACCCAATAGGTCATCACCACCTGGTCTAAACATAATATTTATAATAAAAAGGCATAAATAATTCAATAAACATGTGTGTTAAAAATTATAAAATAAAATAAATACCACATCGACCCTCTTTGGAACCATTATACAATGTCTCTATGCATGTCCCACAACCATGCAATCTAATACCATATAAACAAGGTAAAACATAATCGTCCTCACTGTCATGTTTCAATGTCTATGTGCATTTCTTTAAACCATGACCTGCATTACCATATATCCATGCTATAAATAAAACAGTAACTATTAAAAACAATATAATCATTTCAACATGTGTTACTCGTAATCATCCTAAATATAATAATTTTTGAATGTCCCACAAGGAATAGCCTTCCATATAATAATTTCATCTTGTCTTCGAGAATTAATCAATATATGATCATTTCAGTATGTAAATGGTTCCAACACCTAATAAATAATTAAAAAATCAGTTTGATACAACTCCACATATAATCATTCCATCATAAAAAATGCAACACATGTCAAATAAATTAGGACATCATAATATCACATAATATTGTTCATTGGATAATTCTAAAAATTAATATTTATATTTTAATTAAAATTTTCATTAATCATTTGGCCACAAACCAAAAATATTTCAGTCATTTCAAAAACTAATACAGTCTAATGTAAATCAATATCAACTAATCACCCTATTTCTATATCTCATTAATCCAGTTAATTCAATTTGTCAATTAATTTATAATAAATTGTTATCTCACCCAAATTGTAGCCACTATCCAACTCAATGAAAAATATTTTCAAATGGTTTTTAGTGTAATAATTCAATTCATCATTTAATTAATTCATGATATATTGTAAAAATTGAAATGATTAAATTATTTTCAATTAAATTAGCTATAGGTTTATGGTGTATACCAACTAATATTTACAGGTGATAAATTGAAACATATAGTAGTAATCATCAATAATAATTAAGGTGTAGATGATTTCAAGATGTATTCATGTCTATACACGATAAAATGGAAAACCACCAACAAACAAGGTCATAAATATAACACCAAAACAACAAAATATTGAAGGAAAAAAAGGTAAAACCAAAACAAAACATCTTATTATATATCATATGCCTGATTGGGATGTTCAGAATGAACATGTTCTACAAAATAAGATTGAATATACTATAGTTTCGATAAGAATAAGATAAACAGAAGGGAATGAGATCTATCTAATGCATGAAATTCTTTAAAGAACGTGTTGATAAATTAAATGATGTGTAGCTCATTAATATGCCATGTTCTTATTTAAAAATAGTTATGATGAAATCCACATATATTTATAATACAAATTAACCATTATTAACTTTTACATGACATGAATGGTTTACATGAGGAGTAACAATTTCATTCCATGTACTAGTTCATAACATGAAAAGCATCAGTTACACATCATGTAACATGTAGTCTATGTGTAACATCACATTATACCCTTTTGAGCTTGAATTTTACATAAAGACATAGACCACCTCATACTCCATTCCAATCATAAAAACCCTCATAAAACCATTTAACATGATTTTATTTGAAATCCAGTTATTCACAAATATATTTACCTGGAATTTATAAAATTTTCATCAAAAAAGGCTCTATGTCTCAAAACATGACTTGGACACTCTGGAGCAAATAAGAAACTCATAGAGTGACACACACGAAAATATTTTAGATCATACAACCGCTCCACTATATAAAATCACACCCAAAACTACTATATGAATCACAATGGGTTCTAAAAATAGGTATTTCCACTATGCTCAAATATTAGACCCCATCCCAATTATCCTTCTAAACATTCCCATGCTACAACTATATTGGAACCAAATGAATGTACATATTCTAGAGATACATCTAACTATGACCTTCTATTTGTAACAGTTGGTCATGAAAGGATGCATCATCACTAAACTCAAATTCTTCTTTATCTATCACATTTGAAGGTTATACAAACTATCATTTATGGTGTTTCTAGTGAAACATGTCAACCATTGAACTATAGAGATATGGAAGGGATAATTAGTACACCAATGAACTAACCCTATTTACAATCTCAATAAACATAAAAATCCTTGAAGTTAGACTCCCATATTTCTAGATATAATGTTTCCTAGAACTAGGTGAAAATCAAAGGAAAACATGATAAATAACCTCGAACTCTAGAGTTTATCTCTGTTGGTCAGTTTCCGATTTCATCTAGCTCTATATGGTTACCAAAAAATTCATGATTATCTAAACCTACTCAAGCATCTCCTTTATAAGACTACGCCTAATAATTACTAACTCGCACAACTACAACCATTATAGAGGATAATGGAATGAAATTCCACACAAGGTATAGAAATGTTCAACATGGATCAATTCATGGAAGTTGTTGTTATATGATAACTCCATGAATGATTTATGATACTCTAATAAACCACAAAAATGAAAGACATAGGCTCATAATATATCCTGAATAACCTGAATAGTTCTCTCAAATAGACTATCATACTGAGGTTGATTTATCGAACTCAATAGATCTTTTGATTGCAAAACCATTTCAAGACCCTTCATGAATTGTGATGTGAAAATTTGTTTCCCATATGAAACAATACTCCTCAAAATATGATGAAACTAAATAACCTCCTGCTTGTAAATATAACTTACATCATTAAATATGTAGGTATCCCTGATAGGAAAAATCTTGAGTGAGTTCGTCAATCAATCCAAAATTACCCACCAAACATCATTCATATTTGTTTTCATGGATAATATTATCACAAAATTAATTTTTACACCATCCCATTTCCATTTATGAATGTGAAAAATAATAAAATTCTTTATTTTTCACTGATTATCGGCATTCACCTACAGACATGGGAAACAAATCACCACAAATCCAACTACATCTCTCTTCATTCATGACCACTAGTACCACATATCGATATCATGATACATAGTGGATTATCAAGGACATAATTCCCATCTAGATTCCAGAAACACTCTCATTAGCCCCTTATGATTTCTCTTAGGAACACATATTCTTCCTTATATAGGGAAAAAATTCATCTGTCAAAATACTACAAAGATGGTCTCTTCCAACCAAATAATGATTCACCCAAGAAATACTCCCTTATGATTAGATAATATATATTTATAAATTGAGTCAAAAATCAGAGGTATAACTGATGTCGATGTCAGAGTTACTCATTTCCAAAACTTGAGAACATTGATATTAACATATTCATAGAGTCCCATTATCCACCACATATAAGAAAAATCCGAAAACCCTTTTATATGTGTCTTATGGATTAATTTATCAATAATAACATTTCTATTTCCCTTTTTATAATCCATATCAATGTCAGAATACCGAAAATACATGGTACACATCCTTATCCAAAGAATAAACTCTCATTGGGAAAATATGTATCTAAAGATCTTGTGGTCCTTGTATTACCAAATCCTCTCACTGATGAAAAATTTATTCCAAAATATCAATTCATTTACCTACATTGGTTTCTGTAGATCATGAGTATGGCATTTCATATCATTTGGAATTAACTCTCTAGATCCAAATGCAACCACTCGAACACATATATCAGAATTACTCTGACAAAAACTCTGAATTCTACATAGAACATGTTATATGATTTGCATTTAATAGTTAATTTAAGGATAATAGTGGATATTGACCTGCAATTAAGATCAAAAAAAATTCTCACAAATGCATCATACTAGGAAATCTTAATGGCTTTCTTGGGGAACCATGACATCTGATTTTCCAAACGGTTTAAGTCTTGGATAAATCGTCAATCCTGCTAAACAAATAATGCTTCGAATCACTAATAAATTCATTGGACGGTCCTAATTTACCAAAAAGTTAAATTTATGTTGGTAAAATTACATTACTATATCTAAGAAGATGTGTCCCAATAGTTTAACATTATAAAACAAAAACATTCATTTGGTCAGCAATGATCAAATCCTAATCCAACGATATCATGATAATATGCATGATCTTCAGTTGACTTAGACTACACAATGATTTCATTGATAAAAAAATCCTAATACAATCGGAAATACAATTTATAATATTATTAATCAAGTCCATGAATATCAATTGGGAATTATTAGGACAAATATTAAACAATACCAACTCATTCAAGCAATATATAAACCTATATGAAGCCCAATGTGTCTCTAGTGGTGTACACGTCATGTAATGGTATCCATAGATCTTTTAATTCATGTAGAAGAATGTTTAACTTCTCTATTAATCGAAAATATCATCAATGGATGGATGGGGATATCGATTCATGTCTATCATTTAGTTCAATCCCTAATAATACTTATAAAGGTGCAAGGTCTCATGATCCTTCTTATATAACTGAACTCGAGAACTCCAAGGAGATATACTAGTCCACATGAAACCGTCAGATTCAAAATTATTCAAGTAATCATTCGTCTCATGAATATCTTTTGGTTTCATTTTATATTGAGGGTGTTAAATTTTCCCATTTTCAATGACCAAAATGACCACAAAATCAGTCTCTCCAATGGTTCATGTGATATAAAAACATTAGGGAAGTCATCATGAAAATATTCTACCACTATTGGAAACAAATACTACAACATTGAACCATTATATTTAGAAATATCAACCAGCAAATCAGTGATACTATAAAATTTATAGGGAATTGGCCTTGTATGACAAGACTAAAGATTCCAATCACCATGAACAGAATACATACATCCTTCTGATAACAAAAAGCTATATCTACTCTTGTAATATTCATCATGATTTTGGAATAGAACTAACAAATCCATTCCTTGAATAAAACCAAGGTATATTATTCCCAATAAGAAAAGTGACTAAATAAAAGGGAAACCACCAATCATTAGATAACATCACTTACACCATTAGATATTCTCTGCCCACAATCCCAATAGTGTGTAGATGATCAACCCCCCATTTAAGTATTCCAAATATATCTCCAAACCATTTACATAATGAGAAGATAAACAAGAATGTGATTTTATATATAAAAAACACAATCATGGGTAGATTATTCTAGAATTGTACCACTAAAAATTGATGGCCTACATCAACACACCATAGAGTGGTCTGAAAAACATGTAGCTCTCTATCCCCTCAACCATGGGATATAACAGGACTCCCCTAATCTATTACCTCTTTTGATTATTTCCATTCATTAATAGGGGTAAAATATCCTCTACCTCGACTATAAAATTCTACAGATCTCCAAAAACCTAACCGGTGAGGAATAGATGATACCTTTATAGTCTCAGGTACCTTTTATAATCCCATTATATGTATCTTATTTTTTATTCCCTGAAAAAAAAAATCTATAAATGGTCCAATATTATACTAGAACAACATTATAATGCTATGAATAGAAACTAAGGATGATTATAGCCCATTTTTTCATAATAATAGCACTAGAATAGAAGATTTTTATTAGATGGCTATCTAATAACATGATTTCTCTAACTGGTAATACCTTATTAAAAACTATCATGGTGAAACCTCATTATATTGGGTGAATATTTCATAGTTTTCCCTAAAGAAATAGTATATATTATTTTTGGAGACTCTCTAAAATTCAATTCCTTAATTATTACATCATTCATCACATTTTCTAAAAATCTTCATCGATAACAAGTTAACATATATTTTAATTTCATATATTAGACCATTATATAAAAATATCAATATAGTGATATCATCAGCTACCAAATATGGGGAAATTTATTGTTTGATGATTAAATGTTTAATGTATTCTAGAACAAAAATTCTCTCCTATGTCATGTTAATGAACTCAAGTTCTTTATCATTAATCAATTTCACATTATATAAATGGATGAAGAATGTATTATCTAAGTCCTTATAGGATAAATCATCATACTGATTTCCCAGCTCATAATAATAACCCACCAATGCTTGGTTGGCCCATGATGAATATGTTAAGAAAGAGTCATCCTATTATCAATGGGTGTCTCATGTTCTTTTAGATCATTAGTACTAACTATTTCAATATATATGAAACCATGGGGCAAATATCCCCAATAAACATAGGTGTATATGGTAGTTATAGCTATCTCGATGGCTTAGACATTAATGGAATAGTGCTAACAATATCTCTATTTATGGATCTCATGACCCTCTAGAAGATGCCACACTACTAAAAATCCATATGATCCTCAATATAAATAGAAATATCTAGTTTATATATGTTAAAATAATTCTAATTTCTCTCCTGATTCTCAATAAGAAGATCATGGTGATTAATAATCTCTAAAAGACAAACACATTACAGATAATAATGAATATTTAAATGTAATCCACAATATTTAACAAAAACATAGAACCAATATCTCCTCGACCATCTAAAATTGTTTTACAAATGATTTAGCATGAAATAATAGTTAATTTATTTAATTTCTTATATATAATAGGTATCTTATAAAACAGTTCAGAAAATAATTTTTATATCACATGTAATAATTTTTTACCTATCATGGACAGTTCATGTCAATATATATGTCTTTGTTCATATCATGATGCATGAACACTCATCTCATTCCATATTAGTCCATTAGTATAAATCTGAAAAATTAATAAAATCCTAAAATAATAACATCAATAAATATGTTAATCAACCATGTTTAAATTACATAATCTATAAGAATATATAAATATAAGTAACAATTCCATTCCTAGGAACTAAAAAATTCCGCCATATGTGCGTTATGTACTACCATATAAAAGCCCATTACCAAGTACCACCACATCCTAGTTTCTTTTTACCTTTCATAAATATTGAATAAATATAAATGAATCTTGGTGTCCTCTAATACTACTATGTAATATCCCCTGATATGACATGATATCAGATACATGAAATTGGATGGTCACAATAGCTCAATTTAGAATCCCCATACGCAAGAAGAATTCAACAAGAATTGGGGGTGTGATATGGATTTTGGGGAGACTATACCCCTAGTTACATTATTAAAACATATTAGGATAATAATAAAATAAAAATAATTTAATATCAAAGTGTGGAAAATAATGGAAATAATAAAATATAGAAAAAAACAAATCAATAAAATCCATCTTAATTATATAATAAAATAATTAGGGAATACTATAATTACAAGATGTAATCTATCAAAATTTCATTGTATAAGTAATATAAATATGATACTAGTAGATTCAGAAGTCATTTACTGTAAACCACTTTTTGGTCTCAGTTCTAAACACCATGCCATCTAGGTGGTAATAATAGAAAAAATGCCATTTTCTCATTTCCAATAAATCATCCATGTAATCATCATAGGTACCAAAAATATTCATTAATAGGGTGTGAATATACCTAAATATGACAACACCACCATGTCTAATCATAACTATTATGATAATAAGTGTATAAAATAATGAAATAAATAGCAGTAAATTTTAATTACAAAATTAAATTAAAACTACATCAACCCACTTCATCTCTATGTCAGAATTTCTCTAAGAATGTCTCACTAAAATTACAATAAAAAACCATATAACAATGGTAAATCATAACCTTCCATGGCACAATGGATGATGGTATCAGATCATGACTCATAACAATTTATATCATAACCGTATTTCTAGGGTATAAATCAAAAAAAATTGTGTCCAACACAATATATAGGAATGCCATCATGTGTCCTTCTGTATAACCTTACGTATAAGAATTTTAGGTCTTCTCACTATTCATATCCCTCTATATTATCATTTTATTATGGATTAGGTCATATATATATGTATAGCCATTTCATCATGTAAACTACACCAACGCCCTATATAAACGTCCAAATCAGACTACTCCAATACCCCATACAAGAATTACATTATAGAAAACAAAGAGCATGCCATCAAAATAAGGATATCACAATATAACATCATAGTTAACCATGTTTAATTTGAAAATAACAATTTATAATTCCATTATATATTTTCATATATCATTTTCTAATAGACAAATAATATGGCATTAATAATGATAACCAATAAAAACCATGTTGAATCTATATCTTCTAATCACAAAAAATACATGTTATGATTTTTTATAATTAATAGTTTGTTCAATTTAATTATATTTAATTGTTCTTTAACATTAACTATAGCCAAAAGCTGGGGAAAACAACATTTCAGCCAAAAGGGATTCCAATCTATTATCTAATTCAACATTTATTTTATTTATGTGCATGTTATAGTTGAGAGAAATCCATTTTTCTGATACATAAAAATTAAATAGACCATATAGTTAGGTTATAGACCATCTACCATTAAGTGAAAAAAAACTATTCCAACCTGTGAGAATCACAAATGAGAATAAAGGCGTATAAGATCATATGATTTATCCTAGACCAAAATCCGTCAAGATCAAAATCAACTGCAATCAACATCAATAGAATTACACCAAAATAACCCAACATCAAATTAAGATAATGTAAGACCATACCCAAACTAAATACATTGTATTTGATACATTATTGGGTTGTCTAGAATCATGAATGTTTCTACAAAATCATTTGATAGCTGACCTAGGGTTGAGAGTATGAATTTTCACTTAAGGAAATGTTAACATTATAGTATACAAAACACGTTAATAATCATATCCTAAAATTACACAGTATGTTACTCATTTATGCATTATGTTATTCCTTCATAAATTGTTGTATGGAAAATACATTTTTATATTATTATTAATTATCCATACTCAAATTTTTCATGACATAAATGGCTTACATGTAATATGACTATTTCACACCCTACAATAGTTAACAATATGTCCATTAAACGTTAAACATTGTGTAACAAGTGCATGAAATGTAATCTCCAAATAGACAGTTTTGATAAAAAATTACAAATATGTTGCCAAAACTCTTCCATACATCCCAATAATTGATAACCTGTGTAATACCTTTTTAATAATATATATATTTCCTCTATTAATTTATAAAAAAATAAATTCATAAACATTAATTCATTTTCCCCAAAAATTTATCACCATCATTGAACAGGACATGGCCACCAAGGCTCAAATAAATTCAATGTGGATCACAGTTGAAATACGATAGCACATTATTCTATTTTTCAATGAACATTCATTATACACAAAAAACATATACCAGTTCACATAATAAAAATATACCAATCATTCATTTATCACTTCTATAATAATGGGGGGTTTATTTTCATTCTAATAGGGGTTTCTTTATTTCATCTGAACTTCATATTTTATTTTTTATTATAGCCATGAAAATTAATTTAATATCCACTCCAAACATTTACATTCATATATTTTAAAATATATTCCCTATATCCAATATGGTACCTTATGTTAAATTCCTTTTTTTCATCATTTTCAAAACCACTAACGAGAAAATAATTTTTTCATCTAGGTAAAATGATAAATTAAAATCGTACCTCTCATGTATTATAATTTTTCCTCATATCTACAAATAGATTCATTATTCTTATTGATATTATATCAAAATTTCATTTCTGTTTTCTGTTGAAGAGTTCTGGAAATGTACATAATAAAAAATACATTTTTAAACTCTAATTATTGTGTGTATTAATTTATTACTCTTTCGTTATATTCATAAATATATTTTTCCATTGGATTATTTTTACTAATAAATGTGAACATTATAACTAAATATTATTAATTATCTAATAAAATGAGATGTGAAAATATATTTTAAGATTTAATAGCCCATTGGTCCACCACTACTATATCATAGGACCCTCTAAAAGATGTTGGATGTTACCTGGTGAAATAGTGAATGATAATTTGTTGCATCCATATGTCATTTTGGAACACAATTTGTTTCATTTTTTTGAGTAATTATTCTAATAATAAATACATAATTTATGTTCAATATGCAATGAAATTTTTCTAATCAAAGGGAAAATCATTAAATTGTTTTCTACTGTAATTTTTAATATGATTCATTTTAATTCTAACCACGGAACAAAAGGGAATACATTTGTAACTATCATGAAAAAATAGTAAAAGTGAGGACTTATATAATATTAAAAATAATTCATATGCTATACTAAATTATGAACCATTGTTATCATTAAATCACAAATTTAGGTTGAACCTATAAAATTATTGATTCCTCAATGGGTTTCTGGTGTTCTATTAAAAAATTTAACATAAACTAATCTCCACAATAAAATTAAACCCATTTTTATTCTAATAAAGCGGTCCCAAATAGAACATAACTAAATATTATATCACACTTGTTCGAAAAACAATCCATTAAAAAATTACCACCCCATAACAATAAATGATTCTTGTATTTCTATAATAGATACATAACCAATTTTTTTATAAAATATCGAAATATTTTATATAAAATTATTCTCTTATTGTACCCTTATTATATGTACAATACTTACATACTTTCATTATAACCTAGAAAAAATTGAAACATAATAAATATTGACCTAAGATGCCCAGTAAGGTTATAAATGGTATATATAAATAGATCATCATATGAAGAAAAAAACATAATCAGTGTATGATATTAGAATCATAAATTAAAAATATCATACATAATTAGTTATAGATCATTAATAATTAGACATAATATAATGTTTTATCATCTCAAAAAACATTAGTCATAAGATTTAGTAATAATCATTAATCTACCATGATGCATAACTCAATATCATTTTGATAAGAGCATGTCATGGGAATCATTGATGAATATTGAGAGGGATCTGGTCTTCATAGATTTAGAATGGATAGTTAATTGAATAATATAGAAAAGAACATAGTAAATACTTTCAAAAATTCCTTCTAAAATTTCCCCTCTGAATAATATTTATGATGATTGAATATATGATGTCGGAATTCAAAATAATTTAAAAAATTTATGAAATGGTAAATCATCATGATTGAATATTATATGTGTGAATAGGAGGATGTTATGAAATTGAATATCCCTCATCTATTTTATTGTGTGAAAAAAGTCATGGTTGAAATTTATTAAGGGGGGTGATTGTAACGACCTGAACTAAAATAAATAAATTTTCCTTAATATTTTATTTAAATTTATTATTATTTAATATTGTTATGGAAAAAACATTTATTTATTTAGTCTTAGTATATCATATTTAAAATATTATTAACAATCATTACCCTAGGAAATATATCCTTCAAATAGTGATCACTTGATTAGTATAAATATATGGTTTTACAAAATAAAATTTGAATATAAAAATGAATTTATGGCCTTAACCAGTATGATAGTAGCTTATAAAACCCATTTATTAGGGATTATAAAGGATTTAGAATATATGAAATATTACCATGAACAAGTCCAATCTAAAATCCATCATCATAAGCAATAAAGAAATGATTTAAAGTATAAGATCCATCTCATTGGTATCATGGTCTAAACCATGAACACCGAACCACCCCCATTAAATCCCCAAAATAATGCAAATTAATATTGGGGATTTATCTATTTTAATAAATGTATATGTATCATGTCCTCATAAATATGATTATTTACATTATATTCAGTAAAATATTGGTTATAATTACTTCTAATTGTGATATTACAAAATTTTTTGATTTTGATTCTATAAAATAGAAAGTGTATTTTTTTAGTAATCTTAAAATTTAATTATGGAATTTATTATAAATAATTTTTTTATTTTTGAACTAAATATTATTATTAAATAATTTTTATCATATATAAATTATTATATTAATTTTATGAACCCAAATGTAATTTTTAATAGGGATTGAAAACCATTATAATAAAATATGCATCATTTTTCAATAGATGTCAATTTATTTTTAAATGAAATAATTAAAATATTCTGAAAATTAATTACATAAAATGGGGATTTATTTTTAAATGAAAACATCAAAATTTTATAATGGTTATTTTTTCATAATATTCTTAGATAGTAATATTTTTAGATAATAATTAAATATGGTATAAATATAAGGTGGGTATTATTCCTTTATAATGACAAAAAAATGATTTAATAAATAATATAAATATTATTAGGTAACATATTAATGTTTTAAAATTAATATAATTGAATTTAATGTTTATTTGATTAATTTTATAAATTGTTTATAAATCCTCCAAAAAAATTTATATATTTTCATTGTTTAAAACAATTTCCTTATGATTATGACTCACTTTCATAAAAGTGAGGTTATTTCTATATAATGATAATCCTATAAAATTATAAAACAATTAAAATCACTATGATTTAGTAGAAAACAATGGTAAAACATGGGATTATTTTTTATTTTGGATAGTTTATTATATAGATTCCAAAACGTTATTTTGAGAAATGACAAAGAACACCCCCATTGTTTTCTTATATAAACCTACCAAATATCCCACTTTTCATAACTTAAAATCTAGGGATCAATTCCCTACTCTTCCACACCATCACTGAAGTCCTTACTATATTCCCCAAGCTCTCAAGATGTTCCGCTAAAGAATTTTTTGTCATGATCCCAAGATAATGGATCCTCATAAACTCTGAATTATTAATTTTTTCTTATTATATTATGCTTTATATTTAAAATTCCTGGGATATGTATTTCTATTTACCTATTACATAACATTATATTTCCAAAAGTTAGAGACCCATTTATCTATAAGAAACCCATTTTTTTATTTTTATTTGACATCTTTATAATTATATAATTTCACCATGATTTTCTATTCCAAAAAAATTTTTTTTGTAAATAACACACCCATTTCCTAAAAAATATTTTTTCCAATATAGACATATAATTTTTTTAAGTTGGACATACATATTTTTATTTCACACTCCATGATCATGGAATAAATTAGGATGATTAGTGAATCCATGTTGTTTGTTCTATACGGAACACTTAAGCATGAGAATGAAATTAATGTGATGGGTGCACCCAGAAATATATAGCTCTCCAATGCATTGGGAAAATTTTAGTCTCATGAGAATTCATGTTGGGATAGGGAGTATTCATGATTCATTAATAAGGCATTTTCCGACCTTATGTCATGGCATTTATCCTTGGAATATGTTTATGATGTATTGTTTTATGGTGTTTCCACATTCTCTATGTTTCATATATGATTATCATTATATATCATGACTTATTATTCATGTTTATTATTTTTTATCCATTATTATATTCCCATTATCAATCATATAGTATTTTATCACGTTTTAAAATTTTTCCTCCCTTACTCGGCCTTATATGTCACCACTTTCTTATATATATCCTAAGGTTATCCAATTTTTTTTTATTTGAGATAATCCTAAGGATGTTTTAAATTATGATTATGCTTTTTCTTTTTTATAATGTTATGTGATGTACATAATTCTAAAAATAAACTTGTCTTTTTGGTCTCCTATGTTTTATTATATGAAATATTGTTTAAATAAATCATCGATTATTATGTAATAATGGGAACAATTGTTATACTCTATATAGATATCAATGATAGTGTGTTACCCTGGTGAAGTACCACATATGGTGTGGTATTGAATCTAGTTATTATGAATGGGAGCCTCCAATTAGATTGAATCTTGGAATATGGAGATATAATTGCGTGTCATAGAGAAAAGTCTTCTATGACATCCAGAATATGCTAGTCAATAGGATGTCGATGCATGAGATCATCCTAAGATAAGGCTCAGTCATGTGGTTAGGGGAAACATAAGGGACCAAGGAATCCTAAATATTTGATTCTCTATTCTTGTGAAGGATGAGGACCAATGGCACATGATTTCTCGAACATACATGATGAGGATCATTATAATACAAATGATTTAAGGGAATTAAAAATATAGTCTTATGATCAGGGAGTTCACAGTTGATGTATGGTTGGCCCCTAGGGAGGAGGAGCTAGTTGGGGAGAAGGTTGAGCTCATGGAGGTGGGTATATATAAGCTAGATTATGTTATTAGATTCATTCACCATGACCATTAGGTTTCACATTTTTGGCTCCTAGAGCTGTCAGTGGGGGCCACAAATAACTTCAATATATGGAGCCAAATGATCCACTGCAACACGAGATGATTAGAGATTTTATTTTTGTTTATTATACACTTTCCTCAAAACTAGTATAAAATGTTGTGATTAATACATTCATAAATGTATTAATACTAAGAGATATAGAGCTACAAAATGAGGCATTAGACTAGAAGATTTATTTTTACATTCATATAGGGAATACAACATTTTATTTTTTTCTACTGCTATTTTTACTAATTTCTCAGTTAATAGATGTTTATGTGGGACATTTCGGTCATTATAATGGAACCCAATGATTTGATTTTGTAAATGGATTTTTTGGTCTGTGTCCAAGACCATTTATATTATCACTGCAGATGACTCCGATGAATTCACACCGATGGGAATATATCCTCTTTTTTTTGGGCATGGGATATCTAAATGTCGGGTGGGTGGGTTCAATGAAAAAAAGGATGTGTCCCATCAACTATTAGATAGAAATCATAGACCATTAATATATATGTTATTTATTTATATATGTTCCTTCAGTTTTTGATTATTTTATGGATGTATTCCCTAAGGATTTTACAAGACTACTTATCAGGTCCTATATGGAGTATTGTGTCGAATTTCAACCTAGGGCCACTATTATGTCTTCAACTGAATAACCTGAATAGTTCTCTCAAATAGACTATCATACTGAGGTTGATTTATCGAACACAATAGAACTTTTGATTGCAAAACCATTTCAAGACCCTTCATGAATTGTGATGTGAAAATTTGTTTCCCATATGAAACAATACTCCTCATAATATGATGAAACTAAATAACCTCCTGCTTGTAAATATAACTTACATCATCAACTATGTAGGTATCCCTGATAGGAAAAATCTTGAGTGAGTTCGTCAATCAATCCAAAATTACCCACCAAACATCATTCATATGTGTTTTCATGGATAATATTATCACAAAATTGATTTTGACACCATCCCATTTCCATTTATGAATGTGAAAAGGAATAAAATTCATTATTTTTCACTGATTATCGGCATTCACCTACGGACATGGGAAACAAATCACCACATATCCAACTACATCCCTCTTCATTCATGACCACTAGTACCACATATCGATATCATGATACATAGTGGATTATCAAGGACATAATTCCCGTCTAGATTACAGAAACACTCTCATTAGCTCCATATGATTTCTCTTAGGAACGCATATTCTTCCATATATAGGGAAAAAATTCATCTGTCAAAATACTACCAAGATGGTCTCATCCCACCAAATAATGAATCACCCAAGAAATACTCCCTTATGATTAGATAATATATATTAATAAATCCAGTAAAAAATCAGAGGTATAACTGATGTCGATGTCAGAGTTACTCATTTCCAAGACTTGAGAACATTGATATTCACATATTCATAGAGTCCCATTATCCACCACATATAAGAAAAATCCAAATACCCTTTTGTATGTGTCTTATGGATTAATTTATCAATAATAACATTTCTATTTCCCTTTTTATAATCCATATCAATGTAAGAATACCGAAAATACACGGTACACATCCTTATCCAAAGAATTAATTCCCATTGGGAAAATATGTATCTAAAGATCTTGTGGTCCTTGTATTACCAAATCCTCTCACCGATGAGAAATTTATTCCAAAATATCAATTCATTTACCTACGTTGGTTTCTGTAGATCATGAGTATGGCATTTCATCTCATTTGGAATTAACTCTCTAGATCCAAATGGAACCACTCGAACACATATATCAGAATTACTCTGAGAAAAACTCTTAATTCCTCATAGAACATGGTATATGATTTGCCTTTAAAAGTTAATTTAAGGATAATAGTGGATATTGACCTGCAATTAAGATCAAAAAAAATTCTCACAATTGCATCATACTATGAAATCTAAATGGATTTCTTGGGGAACAATGACATCTGATTTTCCAAACGGTTTAAGTCATGGATAAATCGCCAATCCTGCTAAACAAATAATGCTTCGAATCACTAATAAATTCATTAGACGGTCCTATTTTTCAACAAAATTAAATTTATATTGGTAAAATTACATTACTACATCTAAGAAGATGTGTCCCAATAGTTTAACATTATAAAACAAAAATGTTCATTTGGTCATTAGTGATCAAATCCTAATCCAACGATATCATGAAAATATGCACGATCTTCAGTTCACTTAGACTACACAATGATTTCATTGATAAAAAAATCCTAATACAATTGTAAATACAATTTATAATATGATTAATCAAGGTCATGAATATCAATTGGGAATTATTAGGACAAATATGTAACAATACCAACTCATTCAAGCAATATATAAACCTATATAAAGCCCAATGTGTCTCTAGTGGTGTACACGTCATGTAATGGTATCCATAGATCTTTTAATTCATGGAGAAGAATGTTTAACTTCTCTATTAATCGAAAATATCATCAATGGATGGATGGGGATATCGATTCATGTCTATCATTTAGTTCAATCCCTAATAATACTTATAAAGGTGCAAGGTCTCATGATCCTTCTTATATAACTGAACTAGAGAACTCCAAGGAGATATACTAGTCCACATGAAACGTTCAGATTCAAAATTATTCAAGTAATCATTCGACTCATGAATATCTTTTGGTTTCATTTTATATTGAGGGTGTTAAATTTTCCCATTTTCAATGACCAAAATGATTACAAAATCAGTCTCTCCAATTGTTCATGTGATATAAAAAATATTAGGGAAGTCATCATGAAAATATTCTACCACTATTTGAAACAAATACTATAACATTGAACCATTATATTTAGAAATATCAACCATCAAATCAGGGATACTATAAAATTTATAGGGAATTTGCCCTGTATGACAAGACAAAAGATTCCAATCACCATGATTAGAATACATACATCCTTCTGATAACAAAAAGCTATATCTACTCTTGTAATATTCATCATGATTTTGGAATAGAACTAACAAATCCATTCCTTGAATAAAACCAAGGTATATTATTCCCAATAAGAAAAGTTACTAAATAAAAGGGAAACCACCAATCATTAGATAACATCACTTACACTAATGGATATTCTCTGTCCACCCTCTCAATAGTGTGTAGATGATAAAAACCCAATTTAAGTATTCCAAATATAACTCCAAACCATTTACATAATGAGAAGATAAACAAGAATTTGATTTTATATATAAAAAACACAATCCTGGGTAGATTATTCTAGAATTGTACCACTAAAAATTGATCGACCTACAACAACACACCATAGAGTGGTCTGAAAAACATGTAGCTCTCTATCCCCTCAACCATGGGATATAACAGGACTCCCCTAATCTATTACCTCTTTTGATTATTTCCATTCATTAATAGGGGTACAATATCCTCTACCTCGACTATAAAATTCTACAGATCTCCAAAAACCTAACTCGTGAGGAATAGAAGATACCTTTATAGTCTCATGTACCTTTTATAATCCCATTATATGTATCTTATTTTTTTATTCCCTGAAAAAACATCTATAAAAGGACCAATATTATACTAGAACAACATTCTAATGCTATGAATAGAAACTAAGGATGATTATAGCCCATTTATTCACAATAATAGCACTGAAATAGAACATTTTTATTATATGGATATCTAATAACATGATTTCTCCAACTGGTACTACCTTATTAAAAACAATCATGGTGAAACCTCATTATATTGGGTGAATATTTCATAGTTTTCCCTAAAGAAATAGTATATATTATTTTTAGAGACTCTCTAAAATTCAATTCCTTAATTATTACATAATTCATCACTTTTTCTAAAAATCTTCATCGATAACAAGTTAACATATATTTTAATTTCATATATTAGACCATTATAAAAAATATCAATCTAGAGATATAATCAGCTACCCAATATGGGGAAATTTATTGTTTGATGATTAAATTTTTAATGTATTCTAGAACAAAAATTCTCTCCTATGTCATGTTCATGAACTCAAGTGCTTTATCATTAATCAATTTCACATTATATAAATGGATGAAGAAAATATTATCTAAGTCCTTATAGGATAAATCATCATACTGATTTCCCACCTCATAATAATAACCCACCAATGCTTGGTTGGCCCATGATGAATATGTTAAGAAAGAGTCATCCTAATATCAATGGGTGTATCATGTTCTTTTAGATCATTAGTACTAACTATTTCAATATATATGAAACCATGGGGAAAATATCCCCAATAAAAATAGGTGTATATGGTAGTTATAACTATCTCGATAGATCAGACATCAATGAAATAGTGATAACAATATCTCTTTTTATGGATCTCATGACCCTCTAGAAGATGCCACACTACTAAAAATCCATATGATCCTCAATAAAAATATAAATATCTAGTTTATTTATGTTAATATAATTCTAATTTCTCTCCTGATTCTCAATAAGAAGATCATGGTGATTAATAATCTCTAAAAGACAAAAACAATACAGATAATAATGAAAATTTGAATGTAATCCACAATATTTAACAACATAGAACCAATATCTCCTCGACCATCTAAAATTGTTTTACAAATGATTTAGCATGAAATAATAGTTCATTTATTTAATTTCTTATATATAATAGTTATCTTATAAAACAGTTTAGTCAATAATTTTTATATCACATGTAATAATTTTTTACCTATCATGGACAGTTCATGTCAATATATATGTCTTTGCTCATATCATGATGCATGCACACTCATCTCATTCCATATTAGTCCATTAGTATAAATCTGAAAAAATTACTAAAATACTAAAATAATAACATCAATAAATATGTTAATCAACCATCTTTAAATTACATAATCTATAAGAATATATAAATATAAGTAACAATTCCATTCCAAGGAACTCAAAAATTCCGACATATGTGCGTTATGTACTACCATATAAAAGCCCATTACCAAGTACCACCACATCCTAGTTTCTTTTTACCTTTCATAAAGATTTAATAAATATAAATGAATCTTGGTGTCTTCTGATACCACTATGTAATATCCCCTGATATGACATGCTATCAGATACATGAAATTGGATGGTCACAATAGCTCAATTTCGACTCCCCATACACAAGAAGAATTCAACAAGAATTGGGGGTGTGATATGGATTTTGGGGAGACTATACCCCTAGTTACATTCTTAAAACATATTAGGATAATAATAAAATAAAAATAATTTAATATCAAATTGTGTAACATAATGGAAATAATAAAATATAGAAAAAACAAATCAATAAAATCCATCTTAATTATATAATAAAATAATTAGGGAATACTATAATTACAATATGTAATCTATCAAAATTTCATTGTATAAGTAATATAAATATGATACTAGTAGATTCAGAAGACATTTACTGTAAACCCCTTTTTGTTCTCAGTTCTAAACACCATGCCATCTAGGAGGTAACAATAGAAAAAAGGCCATTTTCTTATTTCCAATAAATCATCCACGTAATCATCTTAGGTACCAAAAATATTCATTAATAGGGTGTGAATATAACTCAATATGACAACACCACCATGTCTAATCATAACTATTATGATTATAAGTGTATAAAATAATGAAATAAATAGCAGTAAATTTTAATTACAAAATTAAATTAAAACTACATCAACCCACTTCATCTCTATGTCAGAATTTCTCTAAGAATGTTTCACTAAAATTACAATAAAAAACCATATACCAATGGTAAAACATAACCTTCCATGGCACAATGCATGATGGTATCAGATCATGACTCATAACCATTTATATCATAACCGTATTTCTAGGGTATAAATCACAAAAAAAATTATGTCCAACAAAATATATAGGAATTCCATCATGTGTCCTTCTGTATAACCTTACGTATAAGCATTTTAGGTCTTCTCACTATTCATATCCCTCTATATTATCATTTTAGTATGGCTTAGGTCATAGATAGATGTATAGCCATTTCATCATGTAAACTACACCAACACCCTATATAAACGCCCAAATCAAACTTCTCTAATACCCCATACAAGAATTACATTATAGAAAACAAAGAGCATGCCATCAAAACAAGGATATCACAATATAACATCATATTTCACTATGTTTAATTTGAAAATAACAATTTATAATTCCATTATATATTTTCATATATCATTTTCTAATAGACCAATAATATGGCATTAATAATGATAACCAATCAAAACCATGTTGAATCTATATCTTCTAATCACAAACAATACATGTTATGATTTTTTGTAATTAATAGTTTGTTCAATTTAATTATATTTAATTGTTCTTTAACCTTAACTATAGCCAAAAGCTGGGGAAAAAACCATTTCAGCGAAAAGGGATTCCAATCTATTATCTAATTCAACATTTATTTTATTTATGTGCATGTTATAGTTGAGAGAAATCCATATTTCTGATAAATAAAAATTAAATAGGCCATATAGTTAGGTTATAGACCATCTACCATTAAGTGAAAAAAAACTATTCCAACCTGTGAGAGTCACAAATGAGAATAAAGGCATATAAGATCATAAGATTTATCCTAGACCAAAATCTGTCAAGATCAAAATCAACTGCAATCAACATCAATAGAATTACACCAAAATAACCCAACATCAAATTAAGATAATGTAAGTCCATACCCAAACTAAATACATTGTATTTGATACATTATTGGGATGTCTAGAATCATGAATGTTTCTACAAAATCATTTGATAGCTGACCTAGGGTTGAGAGTAGGAATTTTCACTTGAGGAAATGTTAACATTCTAGTATACAAAACACGTTAATAATCCTATCCTAAAATTACACAGTATGTTAATCATTTATGCATTATGTTATTCCTTCATAAATTGTTGTACGGAAAATACATTTTTATATTATTATTAATTATCCATACTCAAATTTTTCATGACATAAATGGCTTACAAGTAATATGACTATTTCACACCCTACAATAGTTAACAATATGTCCATTAAACGTTAAACATTGTGTAACAAGTGCATGAAATGTAATCTCCAAATAGACAGTTTTGATAAAAAATTACAAATAAGGTCCCAAAACTCTTCCATACATCCCAATAATTGATAACCTGTGTAATACCTTTTTAATAATTTATATATTTCCTCTATTAATTTATAAAAAAATTAATTCATAAACATTAATTCATTTTCCCCAAAAATTTATCACCATCATTGAACAGGACATGGCCACCAATGCTCAAATAAATTCAATGCGGATCACAGTTGAAATAAGTTAGCATATTATTCTCTTTTTCAATGAAGATTCATTATACACAAAAAACATATACCAGTTCACATAATAAAAATATCCCCATCATTATTTTATCACTTCTATAATAATGGGTGGTTTATTTTCATTCTAATAGGGGTTTCATTATTTCATCTGAACTGCATATTTTATTTATTATTATAGCCATGAAAATTATTTTAATATCCACTCCAAACATTTACATTCATATATTTTAAAATATATTCCATGTATCCACTATGGTCCCTTATGTTAAATTCCTTTTTTTCATCATTTTCAAAACCACTAACGAGAAAATAATTTTTTCATCTAGGTAAAATGATAAATTAAAATCGTACCTCTCATGTATTATAATTTTTCCTCATATCTACATATAGATTCATTATTCTTATTGATATTCTATCTAAATTTCATTTCTGTTTTTTGGTGAAGAGTTCTGAAAATGTACATAATAAAAAATACCTTTTTAAACTCTAATTATTGTGTGTATTAATTTATTACTCTTTCGTTATATTCATAAATATATTTTTCCATTGGTTTATTTTTACTAATAAATGTGAACATTATAACTAAATATTATTAATTATCTAATTAAATGAGATGTGAAAATATATTTTAAGATTTAATAGCCCATTGGTCCACCACTACTATATCAAAGGACCCTCTAAAAGATGTTGGATGTTACCTGGTGAAATAGTGAATGATAATTTGTTGCATCCATATGTAATTTTGGAACACAATTTGTTTCATTTTTTTTGAGTAATTATTCTAATAATAAATACATAATTTATGTTCAATCTGTAATGAAATTTTTCTAATCAAATGGAAAATCATTAAATTGTTTTCCACTGTAATTTTTAATATGATTCATTTTAATTCCAACCACGGAACAAAAGGGAATACATTTGTAACTATCATGAAAAAATAATAAAAGTGAGGAATTATATAATATTAAAAATAATTCATATGATATACTAAATTATGAACCATTGTTATCATTAAATCAAAAATTTAGGTTAAAGCAATAAAATTATTGATTCCTCAATGGGTTTCTGGTGTTCTATTAAAAAATTTAACATAAACTAATCTACACATGAAAATTAAACCCAGTTTTATTCTAATAAAGGGGTCCCAAATAGAACATAACTAAATATTATATCACACTTGTTCGAAAAACAATCCATAAAAAAATTACCACCCCATAACAATAATGGATTCTTTTATTTCTATAATAGATACATAACCAATTTTTTTATAAAATATCGAAATATTTTATATAAAATTATTCTCTTATTTTACCCTTATTATATGTACAATACTTACATACTTTATTTATAACCTAGAAGAAATTGAAACATATAAATATTGACCTAAGATGCCCAGTAAGGTTATAAATGGTATATATAAATAGATCATCATATGAAGAAAAAAAACATAATCTGTGTATGATATTAGAATCATAAATTAAAAATATCATACATAATCAGTTATAGATCATTAATAATTAGACATAATATAATGTTTTAGCATCTCAAAAAACATTAGTCATAAGATTTAGTAATAATCATTAATCTGCCATGATGCATAACTCAATATCATTTTGATAAGAGCATTCCATGGGAATCATTGATGAATATTGAGAGGGATCGTGTCTTCATAGATTTAGAATGGATAGTTAATTGAATAATATAGAAAAGAAGATAGTAAATACTTTCAAAAATTCATTCTAAAATTTTCCCTCTGGATAATATTTATGATGATTGAATATTTGATGTCAGAATTCAAAATAATTTAGAAAATTTATGAAATGGTAAATCATCAGATTTCAATGTTAATGGTGGAGTTGTGAGATGTGGGTTAACACTACATGTACCATAAAACCATAAGTTAAAGAGGGATCTATTTCATGATTCATAAAAATAATCATTGTAGATTCATACTAGAAGCACAGTGATGTGTCATGATCATTGTGGACACAATTTTTTGGACGATACAAAGAAGTTGATCATGTATTGTACATTAATATGTATTTTATGTCATCATGTAATTGTAGAAATGAAATAATATAAAAGGATTAAGCAACCATTACCTATAACTATATGGAAGTGGGAAAACATCACCATGGACATTTTAATTGGGCTTCCAAATAAATTATGAGGAAATAATGATATATGGGTTTTTATTGTATTTTTATAAGAATACATCATTATTCAATTAAATTCAATATGAATTCACACACGATCAATTTGTTAGTATATACATTAGACAAGTTAAGTGGTTTTACAAAAAACTATATCATTTATATCTAATTAGGTACCCAGATTTACCTCCTTATTCAAGGAGAGTCTCCAACAAACTCCGACCTAAAAATTATGATTTTTATTTCTTAATGAGACATACAAAAAAGAAAGATACATCAAGGGGGACGAAAGAAGTGAATTCCAAATGTATAATTAATAACAAATTTGCTGTCATGCGGTGGGAAGGTTCTTAAACTAAGGAAGAGGGAAATATTAGGGATTGGTGAAGCCTGTGATGACAAGATGTCCGTAACTTTAATCCCATCACACCATGTGTGGGAGATCCCCATATAGGATCCCAAGATCTACTTACACTTACAGATAAGATAATCTATTCTCCAAGGGATACATCCTCTTCGAGATAATGAATTATAGGAAATCAATGAATTAGTAGCCACAAACATCAATGTGATATTCTATTGTGCACATACCTCCAGAACCATGACCATGGCCTTATCATCGGTCTGCAGGGAATCACCTCATACATAAAAGGCCAAAAAATCCATCCCAAAGGACCCCAAAATATCTCTAATAATGTCACCACCTCTCATCTCCCCACCCTGAAAATATCCGTCTGTGTTGAGTTTGAGCTTGTCACATATGGGATACCAACATACACAATGAACATGACCCTAACTCCCCTCCTGAGAGGCTACACCTGGGATAATCAATCTATCCAAAGGAGAACCATGATGATCCGCACATATACTCTCTACGTCATGCTTTGTATTCTTCATTTTAATGATGATGCTCGCACGAGTGTGTGAAGAGTTCTTATGATGCACATCATTCTGAGCATTCCATATAATTCAGCACCATACCACCAGAATGATGGCTCAAGCATGCCTCTCTGAACCATGCTCATACGCACCAAAAAACTGCTGGCTCATGGCCTCTTCCACCCTCCCACCTTTACTTTACCCCCCTAAGACATGACTGAGTGCCCGCTCGCTCCACTGAACCAAATCGATGTTGAAGAAGAGATTCTCCAATATTTATTTTTGAGGAATTAAGCAAAACCAACATCTTGATGCCAAGATAACACCCAAAAATTCAATATTTTCATCTGTGGTCATGGAATTATTTCAAACTCTCCACTATAGAAAATTAAATATGGGGGGAATTCCCATACACCACAATGTATCCCCCAACGGGTCATCCGAGTTAGGATCCCTCCTCAAACTGCCATAGATTACGATAAAACACTACCCAATGAAAAACCTTGGAAGATTTGACGATTAGGGTCCTCATTTACAATGGTCTCATTGAACACATTGTGTTGATCATCATTGAGAACAGCTTGGAAAAAATCAGGGTACTAACATAGATTATTGATGGAAATCTATAGTTTTAGATAGCCAGGAAACCATAGATTTCCTCCACCCAAATCCTAACTCCAAAAATTCTCATCACCTCTACCAACTATCCAATGCGCATGAGGAAGAAATCCCTCTATGAATGTGTGAATTAACATCCACATTTTCGATGATCAAAACCATTTCACAACCAAATATATCCCTAACTTATCATGTACAAGTTGTCCCCACAGTGCTCGCCCCTCCATCACTTACCATGCCGGCATGGCATGAATTCCTTGCATGGTCACTGTATCACTCCTTAAATTTATACCTCCTTAACTACAAATCTTTCTAAAATTTTCCATGAGGCCCAGTGGTGCCTGCTTTCCAGCTGACTGTCCCATATTAAACACACCATTAACCACTCCATGTTAGAAATCAAACTATTCGGAACCTTAACAGTTGAAACGAGGTACATGGGGATAAGAACAAGAACAGTATTAACCAATGTGATACACCCTCTAAATGATAGGAACCATTTTTTCCAATTGAGGATGTGTCCCAACATCTTCCCCATTATCATGTCAATGTTTCTCAAACACACTCTGAATATTTATTTAAACATCGTCATGACTAATCACCCTCAAATAGATGTACAATCTTTGGGGACTATCAAAAAATATTAGGACATGTTTAGAACATGATCATTTTACATCAAAGGAGGATGTGATCAACCTCTTCATCTGGTCATGTTATCATACAATAATAGTTTCTAATCAGGAAACCAAATTTTTCTATAGGATGTACTTTATTGGAATATGTGGATAACCCCTGCGTGATGAGATGAAGGTGGGGAACATAGATAACTAGGTCCGGAAATGGTTGAGGAAATGGTGGATAAGGATAATTCAATTTTGAAATACATCAATGTTGTTTAGAGTCATCATATTGATATGATAACAACAATTAACGAGGCTGAGATTTAGATTTTGGAGGCATGTTAATACACTTCATATCTCCAATGAAGAATGTCACAAGGTTCAAGAAGAAGGGAAACCTTATTCCATTATATATCAATCCCTTTAGGATCTTGGATCACATTAGATTAGTGCATTATTAAATAAAACTCCAAACTAAACTATCTCTTGTACATGAACTGTTAAATTAATTCTTTTTGATAATGTACATACCTCACAAGTACTAAATCTATTGGCAGTACTATTGGAGAATGATATCACTTATACAAAATTTCTGATGAAGATCATAAATCATAGATATAATGTTCTAAAAATTTAAAAATATACAGAGTCAATTAATTATGGAGATACCAATTGATTGAAAATTTTATGTGTGAATAGGAGGATGTTATGAAATTGAATATCCCTCATCTATTTTACTATGTGAAAAACATCATGGTTGAAATTTTTTAAGGGGGGTGATTGTAACGACCCAAACTAAAATAAATAAAATTCCCCTACTATTTTATTTAAATTTATTATTATTTAATATTGTTATGGAAAACACATTTATTTATTTAGTCTTAGTATATCATATTTAAAATATTATTAATAATCATTACCCTAGGAAATATATCATTCAAATAGTGATCACTTGATTAGTATAAATATATGGTTTTACAAAATAAAATTTGAATATAAAAATGAATTTATGGCTTTAACCAGTATGATAGTAGCTTATAAAACCCATTTATTAGCGATTATAAAGGATTTAGAATATATGAAATATTACCATGAACAAGTCCAATCTAAAATCTATCATCATAAGCAATAAAGAAACGATTTAAAGTATAAGATCAAGCTCATTGGTATCATGGTCTAAACCATGAACACCGAACCACCCCCATTAAATCCCCAAAATAATGCAAATTAATATTGGGGATTTATCTATTTTAAAAAATGTATATGTATCATGTCCTCATAAATAGGATTATTTACATTATATTCAGTAAAATATTGGTTATAATTACTTCTAATTGTGATATTACAAATGTTTTTGATTTTGATTCTATAAAATAGAAAGTGTGTTTTTTAGTAATATTAAAATTTAATTATGGAATTAATTATAATTAATTTTTTTATTTTTGAACTAAATATTATTATTAAATAATTTTTATCATATATAAATTATTATATTAATTTTATGAATTCAAATGTAAATTTTAATAGATATTGAAAACCATTATAATAAAATTATGCATCATTTTTCAATAGATGTCATTTTATTTTTAAATGAAATAATTAAAATATTCTGAAAATTAATTACATAAAATGGGGATTAAGTTTTAAATTAAAACATCAAAATTTTATAATGGTTATGTTTTCATAATATTCTTAGATAGTAATATTTTTAGATAATAATTAAATATGGAATAAATATAAGGTGGGTTTTATTCCTTTATAATGACCAAAAAAGTGATTTAATAAATAATATAATTATTATTAGGTAACATATTAATGTTTTAAAATTAATATAATTGTATTTAATGTTTATTTGATTAATTTTATAAATTGTTTATGAATCCTCCAAAAAATTTATATATTTTCATTGTTTAAAACAATTTCCTTATGATTATGACTCACATTCATAAAAGTGAGGTTATTTCTATATAATGATAATCCTATAAAATTATAAAACAATTAAAATCACTATGATTTAGTAGAAAACAATTGTAAAACATGGGATTATTTTTTATTTTGGATAGTTTATTATATAGATTCCAAAACGTTATTTTGAGAAATGACAAAGAACACCCCCATTGTTTTCTTATATAAACCTACCAAATATCCCACTTTTCAAACTAAAAATCCAGGGATCAATTCCCTACTCTTCCACCCCATCACTGAAGTCCTTACTATATTCCCTAAGCTCTCAAGATGTTCTGCTAAAGAATTTATTGTCATGATCCCAAGATAATGGATCCTCATAAACTCTGAATTATTAATGTTTTCTTATTATATTATTAATTATATTTAAAATTCCTGGGATATGTATTTTTATTTACCTATTACTTAACATTATATTTCCAAAAATTAGATACCCATTTATCTATAATCAACCCATTTTTTAATTTTTATTTGACATCTTTATAATTATATAATTTCACCATGATTTCTATTCCAAAACATTTTTTTTTTGTAAATAAAACACCGATTTCCTAAAAAATTATTTTTTCCTATAGAGAAATATAATTTTTTTAAATTGGACATACATATTTTTATTTCACACTCCATGATCGTGGAATAAATTATGATGATTATTGAATCCATTTTGTTTGTTCTATACGGAACACTTAAGCATGAGAATGAAATCAATGTGATGGGTGCACCCATGAATATATAGCTCTCCAATGCATTGGTAAAATGTTAGTCTCATGAGAATTCATGTTGGGATAGGGAGTATTCTTGATTCATTAATAAGGCATTTTCTGACCTTATGTCATGGCAGTTATCCTTGGAATATGTTTATGATGTATTGTTTTATGGTGTTTCCACATTCTCCATGTTTCATTTATGATTATCATTATATATCATGCCTTATTATTCATGTTTATTATTTTTTATCCATTATTATATTCCCATTATCAATCATATAGTATTTTTTCATGTTTTAAAATTATTCCTCCCTTACTCGGCCTTATATGTCACCACTTTCTTATATATATCCTATGGTTATCCAATTTTGTTTTATTTGAGATTATCCTAAGGATGTTTTAAATAATGATTATGATTTTTCTTTTTTATAATGTTATGTGATGTAAATAATTCTAAAAAATAAACTTGTCTTTTTGGTCTCCTATATTTTATTATATGAAATATTGTTTAAATAAATCATCGATTATTATGTAATAATGGGAAAAATTGTTATACTCTATATAGATATCAATGATAGTGTGTTACCCTGGTGAAGTACCACATATGGTGTGGTATTGAATCTAGTTATTATGATTGGGAGCCTCCAATTAGATTGAATCTTGGAATATGGAGATATAATTTGATGTCATAGAGAAAAGTCTTCTATGACATCCAGAATATGCTAGTCAATAGGATGTCGATGCATGAGATCATCCTAAGATAAGGCTCAGTCACGTGGTTAGGGGAATCATAAGGGACCATGGAATCCTAAATATGTGATTCTCTATTCTTGTGAAGGATGAGGACCAATGGAACTTGATTTCTCGAACATAGAAGATGAGGATCATTATAATACTAATGATTTAAGGGAATTAAAAATATAGTCATATGATCAGGGAGTTCCCAGTTGATGTATGTTTGGCCCCTAGGGAGGAGGAGCTAGTTTGGGAGAAGGATGAGCTCATGGAGGTGGGTATGTATAAGCTATATTATGTTGTTAGATTCATTCACCATTACCATTAGGTTTCACATGATAGGCTCTTAGAGGTGTCAGTGGGGGCCACAAATAACTTCAATATATGGAGCCAAATGATCCACTGCAACACGAGATGATTAGAGGTTTTATTTTTGTTTATTATACACTTGCCTTAAAACTCGTATAAAATTTTGTGATTAATACATTCATAAATGTACTAATACTAAGAGATATAGAGCTACAAAATGAGGCATTAGACTAGAAGATTTATTTTGACATTCATATAGGGAATACAACATTTATATTTTTTTCTACTACTATTTTTACTAATTTCACAGTTAATAGATGTTTATGTGGGACATTTCGGTCATTATAATAGAACCCAATGATTTTATTTTGTAAATGGATTTGTTGGTCTGTGTCCAAGACCATTTATATTATCACTGCAGATGATTCAGATGAATTCACACTGATGGTAATATATCCTCTTTTTTTGGGCATGGGAGATCTAAATATCGGGTGGGTGGGTTCAATGAAAAAAACGATGTGTCCCATCAACTATTAGATAGAAATCATAGACCATTAATATATAGGTTATTTATTTATATATGTTCCTTCAGTTTTTGATTATTTTATGGATGTATTCCCTAAAGATTTTACAAGACTACTTATCAGGTCATATATGGAGTATTTTGTCGAATTTCAACCTAGGGCCACTCTTATGTCTTCAACTGAATATATTATGTCCTCTGCCATGATCTAGGAGCTACGATTGTAGTTTTATTTCGTTAGATATAATGTATTTATAAAACAAAGTGTGTCCCCCTGGGAATCTCTGTTAATTTTTAGAATAAATTAAGATGGGAGCTTATAATATTTAATGGACTATCGTTTACTAATCTAAGACAAGAGAAATAATATCTACACATTTCAAAGGATTCGTAAATTCATTATGTAGTTTTTGGGGGAAAATGGTTCTCTAGGACCAATATCTGTTTGGATACAACTAGTTTAGATTTCATGAGGTAGATATTATGTTGTAGGTACCAAGATGAAACTATAGACACTATGAGATCTCAATTATTCCCATTACAGTGAATAACTCCCTTTCTTGATTATGGATTTGATGAACAAGTTATACAATTTTTAGATAGAGTATATTTTGTTTCTTTTTAATGAATATATACTTATTTACATTATGATAGAGGAGGATAATTGAAATAATTTAATGATAGTACTACATTTTATTCAGGGGCACCAACATAATGGTATTCTCTCTGAGTGTTAGTTTTGGATTCCTAAAGATATATTTTTGGGAACATCATTAATGAGAATGGATTATCTATGAATCCAATGAAGATAAATGTAGTTATTGTTTGGGATACACCCAATATCATTCTAGATATCAATATTTTTATTGGATTGGCAGTGTAATATAGGTGGATTGTGGAATACTTCTCCTAGATTAGAGCCCCTTTGACTACCTTGATGCGAAAAGGAATCTGTTTACAAGAAAAATTAGTGAACTCATGATTTGTATAAATTAAGGATGGTTTTGAGGACTTATCAGCTATTGAGACTACTAGAGTATGGTGTGAGGTACATAGTGTATTTCAATTCTTCAAGAGTAGAGCTCGACTTCATATTGATGAATTGGTTGGATTTTATCACATATGGTTCGAGGATGTTACAAACCAATGTGTAGAACTATTCCATTAAAGACCTAGGGCCAATATCAGATGAATTTTCCCTGATTATAAAATGTAAGTTTTTATGGGACAACAATTCATAGATTAATCAAACAATTAAATAATTGGGTACATCATTGCATTAACAGACAAGAACATGAGGTAGCGAGACTTGTTAGAGATGTATTTGGAATATGGAATATGTATAATATTTTCTACAATGATGGGAAATATAGTAGTAGATTCCCTTAGAGGAATATTTCTTTCTCATTTAGTGTAGTAAACTCTTGAGCAATTGGCTTCCATGTGCTAAACCTGGGTGAGTAGGAGGGTGACGTTTTTTTTTCAATTGATTGAGTTGAAACCTTCAATCCTTATATATGTGAGACTTACATTGTTAGGAGACATAGACGATCGGTTCGTTTATGACCATATATATTAATCAAATTATAATTGTCTATTTTTTGATGGAGTGAATAATGTCATTCGTTTCCAAGGAAGGACAATAGTCCCTGTAAGGTTGAGGGAGGAGTTGATGAGGGATTTTCTCAATTATCATATTGTTGTAAAACCAAATTTAGTTATGTTGTAAATAGATCTTCATTTTATGATTTTTTGGGACATTAATATATATATCATGGCTAATTTCCACTATAGATGCCTCAAATTATAATAGGTAAGGTTGAGCACTAGGTTCCAAAATGATTCTTATATGATCATGAGATCATTGAGTGGAAATGCGTATACATATGCACAGAAATTATAATAGGGATTCTGTGAAATTGAATGTCCTTGATGAAGTATTGGGGATAGTTTACTCACTCGTGATGTTGACAGGCTTCCATACTATCATGGAGTAATGTTCGATGGAGAGTGTGTGGAATATGTATGTATTGATTATTATTCACCTTCATGGGGTTCCATTGATTAATATCTCTTAATGTGTTGAACTAGTCACCCCATGAGTGTGTATAGTGATATAAGTGGAGTTCAGAACCATGATGAGGATGTCTACAACCATCCACCCCCATACAGATGGGAACACTGAGTGTGATATCCATGTATTGGAGGATATGATGGGGTATTTTTATTATTCTTTAACTATACTTGAGAGGATAACTATCCTTGGTTTATTTTCCAAACTATAATTGATACAACTCCCTTATATGAATGAATAATTTTTATTCCCCATGCTAGAGACCCTACAAGTCACCCTTATACTAGACAAATACCGTTGAGGCATCTCTTCTGGCTCCATAGATGGTGCGGGTGATGATAAAGATTGTCCATGTCATTAGTGAGTTAATAAGGATACCCCAAATGAAAAATAATTCATGCATATATCAGCATCATTGGCCCTTGTTCTTTTGATATGGAGCCCATGTTTTCATGACAGTCTCCACATGATAAAAATATTAACATTCGGATGGGGAGGAAATTCATCTGAGTGGTTCAGGAAGCCATAAGAATCATCCAAATGGTTGTACAGGCTTCATACTATAATACCTTATACCCAAATTTGGAGTGGAACATTATGTATTCCACGTCAAATAGATGAGGAGATACATGCATGTACCACAACTCAGTATTGACTATGATGAGATAGACAACGAGGAAAGTACCACTGTTTCGTAGCACACAGTGGTGATTAAGGATCAACAGGAGAGGATCCTATATGGATAGACTATCCCCTTGGTTTGTGAATTGTTATAGAATGAGAGACTGTAAGGGAGATCCTATGAGTGGTTGATCCATATGATTCATAGTATTATGATCATTTTTTTAGTTTTTTTGTAGGTATGAAATAATTGATGCAGTGAATGATGTAGAAACAAAATTTTCCACTTTTATGAATTTAAAATATTTTGTCATATATTTTTGATGTTTGGTTTAACCCGATGTGCGATTATGAGGGCTCATGTTCATTGAATTATTTTTATAAAAACATTAAATATATTTTATATTACATAGATAGTTTTTTAAATAAAATTTGACAACAAAAAAATAGAATCTTGAATCTAAAATCCAAGACAACCGTTGAGTCAAAAATTTGATGTTCATCGTAAGAGAAACATAAAATTGTTCAGTTTAGGGCATTCATTTATCATGACCATTTTTGGTTCAATTAGCTAATTAAATAATTTATTTAACTAATTATTCAATTATCTTATTTATTGGTTCACTATAACTATAAAATTATGTAAATTATCCTAGGTTTACCACATAAAAATGGGATAATTTAAATATTTTATTCATCTCTAGTATTGTCCATTCAATATTTGATTAATGTGTGAATCTAAATGGAGGAAGATCAAGACACAATAAATGAAACATTACATCCACTTAATTAGTTAGAACACTCTATGTTGTAGAATGATAAATATCTAGATAGAGCGATAAATGATTTTATTTTGTCACTATTATTAAGTTGATTTTGAATGACCAGCAGTTTTTTTAATTTTCCTTTGAATTGATATATTTCATGCAACCTTGTATAGATATGAATGGATTTAGATTTTTTTCTCACCCATGATGTCCCAGTTTGAGGTCTTTGTCATAGAATATTTAAAGATGATTTTAAAAAAAAAAATCTACCATTCTCACTTGTAGTCTTCACATTCTTCTCCAATATTTTATGTAGTTATTTCACTACAATTTCTATAATTCCCCATAACAAAAAAAGTGAGAACATGTAATTCGATTTCTTGTATGATACACAACACCAAGCATGTAATGGAATATAATATCATGTTTCCTTCAAATATAATTATTATTTGAAACAAAATCAATCTATGATATATATTTAAATGCATGAAATACTTATTAACCCTATGTTAGATAAAATAAATACATTCGTTGATACCTACTATTACACACAAGACAGAGTTTTACTGAGAAACAATATATCATTGAAATAATATTATTTAGTATAATAAGATATATTCAAGATATTAAATTATCATTTGTGAGTATTATTAACAAATTATGAAAATATATGTTTTACAAAAATATTATATGAATTCATGGGCAACCAATTAATTAAAATTGAGTATAAAAACCAGTTGAAAATAAAGGAAATGTTTTTATGACTACAATTTATATTTTAATAATAAATAAAAGTATTTAATATTAGTGAATGGTATTAATGAAATATATATGTTATATATTCAATAAAATATTTTTTACATTAAAATTAATGTTAGAAAACTAATCATCATGAAGATTTATATGAATCATGTCACTGGGAATGTAAAGAAGGAAGTGGAACTATGAATTTTCTTACACTATTAAATAATGTAGAGAATGAAAATAGTGTTGGTAATTTAAAAGGATATAGTTCAGACATGATAAAATATGTGATTAGAAAATAAAACTTCAGTCATCTTAAATGATAATCTAAAATTAGTTTAAAAAATTATTCAACACAATAAATTGTTAGATTCTATGAATAATGAGTTGGATGAAATTAATAGAACTAAAACATTAGAACTTATTCCACATATATAAGGTATAAATGTTATAGAAAAATTGGGTTTATAGAATAAATATGAATGAACATGGATAATATTCAATAAAATATTTGAATATATTTTTAACGGATATCCATATATTGACGGTGTGTATTTTTTATGAAACCTTTTCTCCCATTGCAAGGTTAGAAACTAATAAAATCTTTCATGAAGGGGATACTCACTAGAATTAAGATTTGTATATGATGGATGTTAAGTCAGCATTTCTCACTAGAAAAATTTAATAGTAATTTTACATTGACCAACCATGTATTTTTCTAATTTATAAATATTGAAACAATGTTTTTATATTGATGAATTATTTTTATGGGATGAATCATGGTCCACATGCAGGGTGTTTAAAACCTTATTTTTTTATATTGAATTTTTCCATCAGAAATGTTGATACAATCTTATATGTGATTTTTTTAATATTATAACTCCAATTTTAGTTATTTATTTGAATGATATAATTTATTCATGCAATTGAAATGTAGTTTGTAAAACATTTATTGAAGAAATGAAAAAGAAAAAATGAGATTTCAATGTTAAGGGAATTAAAATTCTTCACTTTTAACAAATTCAGAAAATAAAATACATTTTCCTATCTCCTGAAGAAAATTAGAATTGTTAAAAATTACACATATGGAATTATTTAAAGATTTTCCCACTTCTAAAGTTGATTAAATATGATCTTGGAAAATGAGTGAATCAATTAGGCTTTTGAAATCTAATATGAAGGATACTGTACATTAAATCATAAATTACTGATACTATTTATATTGTGAATTTATTTTATAGGTAAAAATGTAATTTTAAAGAATCACATATGTTAGAAGAAATAATAATTCTGAGATATGTCAATGAAAAAACAACAAATGTGTTATTATACAAAATAAATTATCATATGAAGTTTCTTGGTTATACTGATGCTTATTACACTGGGGATTTTATTGATAGAAAATAATCCTCATGAGGATCCTTTTTCTTAGTTTAATGTTTTTTTGTGATCCATTGTAATATACAATGAACTGAAAATTTGAGTTCAATAGAATTAGAATATATCGTAGCTTCATGGGATTTTACTCTGATATAATGAATGAATATTCATCTATATGATTTGTATGTAAATATTAATAAACTAGTAAAGAGAATTTCTGATAACCACAGTTCAATTTATCTTTTAAAAAATCATGTCCAACATTAATGATCAAAACACATAGATATAATGTTTCTCATTATAAAAGAGAAAATTACACATTGACTAATTCTGAAAGAGTATATATCAATGTTTTATAAAATTGTTGATATCTACACAATGGAAATGCCAAATGAGTTGTTTGCAAAGTAGATGCTGAGAAATCTTGTTAAAAATCATCCATTATCTTCGTAAATATTATAATGAAGTACCTCACTATTCTTGGGATTATCTTTACAAAGTACGATATAATTTTTCATCATTTAAATTTGTAGGATGTTTTTACTCATAATTAATTTATGAATCTGATGATGTGGTTATCATAATATGTGGAGATAAAAATAATGGTGATTAAAGTATAAAAGTGAAGAAGATTTTATCTTAACATGGTTAAAAAAAGTTATTGTTAATAAGGGATGGAAAGCTTTTAAATACATTAATTTATCTAGTAGTATAGTATCATGAAACACTAATTTGTGAAAATTTATTTTTTATAAAATATTAAAACCCTATGTTGTGAAAATATTTTAATAGATGATAATGTTTTCAAAAAAATAAATTGGGTATATTAAAGAACATTTATATGGATGGTCTTAACAATGTTTATTATTTTTTTGACAATTGTCTATTTTTAAAATGAATATTTTTATTCATGAGGATATGACCCATTAATTTAGAATGAGTTTTTGTTGGAATGTGGAATGTTACTAAATGTTTGAATCCAAACCAAAATTGGTAGAAATGTTTTCATAGTTTATAAATTCTTTTTAGGACAAGAATTTCTAGAAATTGTTTGTTAGACTGGGGTGCACTGATCATCGATGTTGTTAGAAAGAGAATATTGTTAATCATAATCATCAATGTTCTTTGATTAATTAGCCAGAATTTCATGGTCTACCAGACACATTTTTTTATAATGACGTTTATGAGTTAGAATTTCATAATCTTGTCGAAGAGGATTAATGGAGATCGTGGTTTCAAGGTATAGAATATTTCTACACTTTATAATGTTAATTCAGATAATTATTTTCTTGAATTAATGTTATCATAAATCTGGAAACCTCTAATGATACTTTTTTAAAAAAATTGAGGAATCATAATGCTTATTTCAGATTCAAAAATCAATAAAATATTTTCAATAGATCTGAATGTACCACGAATTAAAATTTTCATAATTACAAATGAGTTATAAGTAATGGGGATTTATGATTTTAAAAGATACAGAGTAGTTTTTTCATTAAAATGATTATTACAATATATTGAATGTTCCCTTGTAATGATAATTTCTTCATATTTTGAATTCTAGCATTATGTGGATTACATTAAAAGGAATCAGAGGAAGCTCCACCACTCTATATCTATGTAGGACAGTCAACAAGATTTACATTGAGGCATAAATTCAATCTAATGGTCTATGATGAGTTAATTCAATCAGACTTATTCTATGATGGAAAATAAATTTTACTAACTCAAATAAATAAATTCAATCAGAATGAAATTAATATGGAAATCCAATAAGACTCGCTCTGAAAAGGACTATAAAATAGAGTTTCTACATTTTGGAACACCCAAACACCCAATGAAAAATCCAAATATTAGGGCCTCTAGATAGTGTAATACATTTTAGACTCCAATCCATTAACATCCGAATTCTGAACAAAATAATTTTATCAGATTTATCTTTCACAATACATGTTCCCAACAACGAGGTATCATCCACATCATCGCAACACAATGGGGACTAACATGACATACCATAATTAACCAAAAAAATGATCCATCCTAATTTATTATTGGTAGCTATTGTGTAAAATCCAAAAATGATCCTTCCCAAAATCAAGAGGTAAAACAGTTGTCCATGTAAAAAATAATTTGCCATTGCACACCATAATGCCTCACAACATCCTGAACATACAACAAGCCTAGATCATCCACCATGGATGGTTCCATGATTGAAATGAAATGTGTTGATTTGGTCAAAAGTTCAATCACTACAAAAATGAAATTCATCCCTTGGGGATTATGATGAAAACCATCAAAAAATCTATGGTGATCTCACCCCAAATCTATGTAGGAATTGTTAGTGGAAGAAGAAAACCAAAGGACCATTGGATCTCTACTTTAAATAGATGACATGTATGAAACCGTGACATGATGTAATCAACATCTTTCTTTACAAAAGGAAACCAAAACTACTAACACACATCATATTACATATTGGTGGGACCAGAATGAATGGCCCATTAAGACTGGTGTATATCCTACATATCCAACATCCCCATTTACAACAGAACTATGAAAAGACCCTTAATTGAAAAAACACACTCAAGAGAGAATGAAAATTCAAAAGGCACCTCAGAATAATTTATGAACATCATAAAATACTAGAACAACTCATCACATATCTTCTCTAATCGAATCAAATCTATAGGTGAAGGCGTTGAATTAAAACTAGCGATGAAAACACCTCAAATATGTTCATCGGTCTGAAGATGCATCTGAGTGAAAAGACAATTCAATTTCTACTCATCACTCATCTTTTTCAACTTATTCACTGAAACAATCTTACTTAACACATATTCAACCAAATTTCCCTTTACCTAGGGTATACATGATATCACAATAAAAACTCTGAAGGTACTTATACCAATGAAGTTACCTCAAATTAAATCTTCTTTGGAGAAAATGTATGCAAAACTCATGTAATCTGAAAAAAGATAATATTTATTCCCTTAATGTTAATATAGAATCATATTTAAGTAATGCATCACTAATAAAAATAGTATGTCATGGGTTATGAAAATATTTATATATGGTTGGATATTGTGCGTTCCATAAGCCACCACATGTCCATTCTATATAAAAAACTCCCAACACTTATACTAGAGGCATCACAATATACCATATAGCCCTTACCAGGCCCCAGAAATATCAAAACAGTTTTTGTCGTCAATTGTATCTTTTTCTCCTCAAACATCTCATGACACGCTAGTCTCTATAAAAAAATTAGACATTTTAGGTTAAATTATTTGATGAATAAAACAAGATAAGACAAATCATTGACACACCACCTATAATACCCTTCCAGTCCAAACAAGATTTTTATTTCAAACACATTCCTTGGATATAATCCTGACACCACAGAACTTATCTTCTTGGGTTCACAAAACAACCACAATCTAAGATCACTTTAACCAAAATCATCACCTCCCTAATCCAAAATATTCTCTTATTGAAGAATACACAGTGATGATGATGCCGAAGGGTGGCTAGAAAAAAATTCTAAAATGCCTCCCATGCTTCTCCTCGGTCCTAGAATAGGCCAGGATTCCATACAAAAATACCAAGACAATGGAATTGAGAAACTGTTGGAGAAACCAATTAATTAGAACCATAAATACAACTATACCATTAGCCAACGGAAAAGGCATGACCATGATCTTAAAATAGATAGAACATATTCATAAATCTATTTTTGGAACAACCCCCTCTCTAACTCTGACTTTCTTACACATGGAACCAAAATTAATACTGTAGATCCACCTTATATACATAAGATAATAAGAAGATACATAAATATAGGAAAAATGATATTTTTCCTCAATTTTCACCTAATTAAGCTTATAGTAACAATGAACATCTATACAGTTTGATCATCCTTTTATCAAATAATGATATGTGGTATCCTAAGGTGAGAAACTTAGGAAAATGAATTCCTTGAATTCCAAATACTCCAAATATATCATTACTTTCCTCTACTCAGTGGGGGTAATACTATATGATGGAAGATATGTCAAATGTTTGGATGGATTCAAATATGTGGTGAAACCCAGAACATTTTCATAAGGAAATCCTAAAAATCCATAAGAAAAACATTTGGGAACTAATATTTTATAGAAGTTAATCCACCCTAAGGAGAACCATCATCATCCTCTTACATGGCTGAAGATATCTAATAAACGAGATTTCATAATTCTTGATATAAGGTTAAACACATTATTTTATAGGATCCCATTCGACATTAAAACATCAATACTTCAATTAAATTCAACAAAACTCACTCAACACCAATAGTAATTGATGTGAACCTGAAAATGAATCATCCAATCCATATATAGGATCAATTCAAAGAGTTCCATCTCTATATCCATAAAATCTCAATCTAATATGGACCCTTAAAATGGTGACTAGAATATATGGATATCTAAAACCCAACCCCCCAAAACCTACAAAGTGGGATTAACTACAAAATCACATACAGAAAAATATCAATTAACAACTTTTGTAAATCCAATATATGGGTAGAAATAAATTAAATTGAATAGTTTTCATGATAAGAATTAATAATGATTATATAATAAGAATGGTACCTCGAACTGTCTCAATCCCTACATCTGATTCCACTGGTGATTGATCCGCTAAATGATGTTTCTTCATCTAATCATTTGACTGAAAAGGATAATTATATTTTTGATCATCCTTGAACCGACCCTTACATGAATATGATCCAACCCTACCTACATGAAATCCAAACTAATAACCCCTTATATTTTATGGTTCTAACTTGATTGACATCCCTCTCAATAATATTTATTCTGAAACACATTGATATTTTATTCCCACATTTCCATATCACTACATTTTCAACATGCCTCTGCATCAATGATTTTTCTGGGGTGAATCAGAAAACGTTCATCCCATGTGTGCGGATTTCCCACACCTATGGAACACATATAACATAGAATTTGATGCCACGAAAGTATCATGATCCTTATACCAATTTTATCAATCCACTCTTATGAATATTATGGTTCTGTGCTACATAGGAATGAAGGAGGATTGTTCTTGATGAACACGTATGCCATGTCGATTGTAAGACCTACTTTGGGTTCTCTATCCTAGGGAAAACTCAATCAATCTCCTTGAACCCGTGTTCTAATTGTTTGATCCACTACTTTTCCAAGAATATAATTAATTTATGTGGGATAAATCCCTCTCTTGACTCTTCATTTGGATCTATATGAAATCATCAAGGAATCATTTTTATACATCATGTTACAAAAACAAGGAAACACCCTTTAATTCAACATTCAAAAAGTTTTCAACAATAACTACAAATGTAATACACTTCATGAAATAAACAAATAACCAAATACATAAATATAACAATACCAACCAACCCACTCCACCCCCAACAAGTGTCCATATATATTTTTTAGGTTGTACGTATCACCTAGAGTATAATCAAACCAGAAACCAACATCCCATGGATACTTGAATGCTGTCATGAGGTGTGATGGTCAGACACACCTTCGTAACCATAACTTCATGCCTAAAAAATTCTTGTTCTGGTCTATCAATACTCGTTCAAATATAACTTCATGAGAAAAGTGTCTGACCTTCTTTGGTTCTATTTTGTCACGAACCCTGGCGAAGATCCATCCAACCCCACACCCAACCCGGTCCGAGACAGTGTCCCCATTGTGTTTTCAATCCCCACAAGGTGGAAACAAATTATTGGGTATCAGTAATATAAATTTGGAATGATTTCAACCATTTATATATTAATAAACAACAAACAAAAATAAAATCACCATAACATATTATTCTAACAAAAAATGATACAAATATTTTTAGATCCAATGTTTTACAACATTAACAAAAAACAAAAAGGTATTACAATAGAATGTGAACAAAACAATTTCCAAAAAACCACCATGATACAATATAGACATTAACCACAATCCACCACAACCAACACCTACATGAATTGGATAACTAGGAACTGAATCCATCTTCACCACCATGACACATGTTTCCCATATATAAAAAAGTCTACATACACCCAAATATGCAAAGAGGTTTTCATATAAAACATAGTATGATGAAACAGAAAGTAAATACTTCTTGAAATAACATTATAATACAATTAAAAATTCATATATCTATAAGAATATTTTATTTATTTATATGAAATAAATTTATTACAAAATTTCTCAAGAATCGCTTTAAAAAGAAATACTTTTTAAAATGAAGAATTTTTTAAATTAAAATGTACAAAAGGATCATCATATACTAATATAGGAAGAATATCACCATATAATAATGTCACAAGATATAACCATAGAAAAATATCTATAATTATTTAGTACATGTGAGACACTATGAACCTCATTCCTTGGTTATCAAAATAATCCAACTCAGATACAAAAAATTTTCTCATTCATGATTCACTAGGGTAATGTGTCCCAAGATTCATTTCACTCTAACACATTATCCATTAAAAATAGTATTCCCATGATTGAACCACTATAGGTAATAACAACTCATGGTCTAATGGTACCTTATCATATAAAATGTTTTTTTATTGTTGTAATCGTCAATCATGCAACATGAATGGAGGACTCAAGAACTTCTGAATCAACTCACGTGAGAGTTCATGTCGAACCACCTTAATACCTGAAATTTTCATTGTAATCACATTCCGTTCCATATATCACATGAATCAAAAAATTCAAATTTACATTCCAATCATTATACAAAATAAATGAAATCGTCATTATCACATTTTCAACATTAATTCAATGATCAAAACTCACATGGAAACCCCCAGATTCCATAATCCAAATAACATTCGATTCTCCATACACACCGAAACATTTTGGTAATAGATTTAAAAACTCTTTAACATTTTTTGAAAGTGAAGAAGAAGAATACATTTGGAATACCACAATTTCCCTGGGAAAATCCACTTTTCAAATTATATTCAATAAAAAAATAAATTTATAACATGCTTCACCATTAGAAGTAATGATTAATTTGGAAAAGAAAAAATACCTGAAACATTGAGACATTTATCTATGAAAATCAACTTTCAACGCATTCACAACATTAAATATTTTTGAGAACACATTTTCCACCTTCCCCCAAGGCATATTACATTTCCATGAAATTGTAGAATGAAGCAAATCATAACAATATCTCCTTTATTTTACAAAATTAAATTTTACCACATTTTCTTCTCAAAACCCTCCGCAAAAATATTTCACACCACACTAATAATCCATATATTACATTTATACAACAATTAATTCCTATAAAAACATCTAATAATATAAAAGCCATGAAAAACCTACCTCACACTTGGAAACATTAAAAAATATGTGTGAAACCACATCCACATCACCCAAAGAACATAATAATAAAATATTGATCAATAATCATCATTATTTCACACAAAATCCAATGATCGGGTACTTATTTGTCCAACAACCATCCTAAAATATCGTAACAAAATTATGATGGATGATTAACACTAGAAGGGTGGGATCAAGAGTGAATGAACATACTTGATGATTCCATGAAGAACGTGGGTTCAAACCACTGATTTATTGATGCTCAAGGTGCCTAAGAATGCATGGTAGAACTTACTTTGTCTAGAAATCATGAATGGGGTTGAAGGGTGGTGTTTTAAGTTAGAAATAGTAGTGTTAATAAAGGTAAATTATCATTTTTAGTTTCCTTGAAAAGGTGTGTGGTTAGCCAGTAGTGCTTTTCAAAACATGTGGCAACCATGGGCCCCTCACTATCCTAGAGGGAGAGACCTTATGGTTCACGAAAATGTTTTTCAAAATAGTGCAATAACATTGTGGTATTCACTATCAAAAATTACCATTGGTCATAAATTTACATGGAGGATGGAACATGTTTTCCCTTAACCACACACCAACAGTGCAGTACCTACAATCAAGCCCATAATCTCCATTTTCTCGAAATTCTAATGGGGAAACCAGAGGATACATTATAAACTAAAAAAAATAATACTATTACCACAACATAAAATCTGTATGTGTCATGGCATAAATTAATTATAAAATATTTTCGCAAAATGCGATGAAAATCTCTATTTTATCAAATATTGTTTATAAAAATAAACATGATTTATTTTTATCAAATACCTTATAAAAATATAATATGATTGATGTAATAATTTTTAAATATATAATATAAACATTTATTTAAATTAATTTAAAAAATTTATTATCTTATTTTATTGAAATTAAAACACACTGTGTGGAAAACTAGATTTTCAAAAACTCACTTTATATATATATAATTTTTTTCATAAAAAATTTAAAATTATCATTGTATCTGGTAAACATAATTATATTATGAAAAATATAATTGAATAAAATTGAAATTGAAATTATTTTGAAATAATATTTATCTTTTTAAATGGTTGAAAAAAATACAATTATTAATCAGAATCAGTATTTTCCTCTATTAATTGTAAAATTTATCTTTTTTGAAATATATAAAAATTAAAAACTATGTTTTTATTGATATGATGATTTTAAGAATACATTTTTTATAAAATAAAATTTATATATTTTCCAAAATGATATTAAAATATTCTATCAAAAAAAGTTATAAAAATAAAAAAAGCTCATTTATCAAGAATAATATAATGATACATAAAATTAAGTACTAACTTCAAAATAATTAATTATTCTTTTCTTATTTATTAGTTACACTATATTTATATATATTTCATAATTTATATTATATTATTTATAGATACTAATTAATTGGAATCTGATAATTTTTACATTAAATAATAAGTTAAATGATAACAATTTAACAGTATTATGATATTTATTTTGAAATTATTTAGTGTGATCTATATGATATCGAACATAGTGTAATTATTTAAATTATCATAGTGTTTTATAAACCCAAACCCAAAATTAATATATTATATCCTTCCGATTTTAACACAAAATTATTAATAAGTGGTTTTAAATTTGAGCACCCACATCATAAAAAGGCTAAATAATGAATACTCATGAAATAAATAGAATCCGAGTAGAAAGGTCACACAAAACTAGGTTACTAAATAGGTGGAAAATGGTGGGAAGTAATAAATATCAACATGGATGTGAAAACTAATAGACAAGTATTAATATAGATTGATAGAGAACATATTCATGATAATTTTCACCACTATAAAACCTTATGTTTTTGATAGGTTAAAACCATTGATTTATCTCTATGAAAATAAAAAGATAATGGTTTTATTTGATGTTAATATTTTTAAAAGAAAATTATCCAATTATTAAATAGATAAATCAATCTATAAAATAGAATAACATTATTTATTTCCACATTTTAGGAATTGTAGTATCATTTGGTTGTGATTCAATCAAATTTCATTTTGTAACTTATTCTAGGAAATGGATTTTCAATATGAGTTGTTTATTCTGGAAGAACATTTAATGAATCTTAATATCAATAATTTATTTCATTAGCCTATAAATATTTACAAACAGAAAAATTATTAGTAAAAAGTTTCAAATATGAAAACTAATAATTTATTATCAAACTATAATAAATAACCATCAATATAACCCATCCCATAAATATTTCACTGGATGTTGGAGTTCATAGAGTAGCTAGTGGTTGTTGAATTTTGTAAAGGTTCCCTTTCTGGAAAGGAGTGCATGATAGAGGATCCTGCCAAAAGAGGTTTTCTTCGTTGGTAATGGAATCTAGTTTGTCATTAGGCCTTCGGGTGTGCCATCGATAAGGCTGGTTTGGGAATTCTTAGCCCTCATGTCATATCCCTCCAATGACCTAACATCATTGAGGTCATTTTGGTCATCTGAAGAAGTTCTATTTGAATCATTTCACAAAAAAGTAGTTCTGACCAGATGAGGCATGTACCTAACTATGATGAAAGAGATTCATTATCAATCAGATCCCCAAACACATGCCCCAGGGTGAATCTTGCGCACATTCAGGAGTGAAAGGGGGTGTGAAACCTAGACGTAAATTATCATTCTGTTTTGGTGTTAAATTGTTTAAGGTTTACTTTTTATTGTCTTCTACTATTATATTTTCATCATTTCATTTTATTTTTTTGGGCCTTGTATTATTTTGATCCATAAAGTTAGGTCAATCTGAATATGGTCCTTGATATTTATCATTTTCCTTTCAGTTTGACTTACCATTGTGTAAGTCGGCCCCAGTTTTAACATTAAACAGTGCAAATTTAGTGATTCTTTATATATTTATAATTGATTTTTTGTTGGTTTGGTTTTTGTGTTATGCTCCATTTTCTAATGGTGGTGTCATTATTTTACATAGATGTTTGGTTTTGAGTCCAGTTGAAATTTTTCATATCTGGAGGTTTTGATATATGTTTCCATGTCAAGAGTGGTTACTGCATGATTACTGCATGGTTACCTCATGGTTAATCTAAACCATGTGGTCCCTTCCATTAAGATATAACCAATTGCATGACTAGCACACTACCATGTAGTAGGTATCATAACCATATGTATTGGTGTCATTTTTAGGTATAGGCATTGTCACTATTGGTGCATGGTTTGGAAACCGTGCAGGAAAGCCATACGAGGTGCCCCTTTCACCCAGTTTCTCAAACATGGTTTGCGCATGGTTTGGTGAAACATGAATCCAAACCATGTGAGCTATCATCAAATTTTAAATATTGAAATCTCTCATTTCTGGTTGCAGAGAGGGTGATGTTTGGGGTTTAAATATTGTTCATATTAGTTATGTTATTGTAGTAGGGAGAACCCTCTCATGTTCTCCCATCATATTAATTCATGTTTTTTGGTTTCTTCATGATCAATAATCTGTGAATTTTGGAGTGAATATTCACCCTGGGTATATTCTTTCTCTTTATTATAATCGGGAATGGATTCATGTTTTGGTTATCTTTTGGCTAGGAGATGTTTTGGGGGGGAAAGTGTTTGTGGTGGGGAGAATTTCAACACCTCGACCTCGGATACTCCTTCCTTTTATTTATTTATTGATGTTTGATCATTTGGTTGAGGTTTGGTTTCGGTGTCCAATAAAAGTATTTTTTTGTGTTATTTGTTTTCATATAACCACACTCAATGTTATAGAGAGGTTTGTGGGAACAAAGTGGCATGTTGGGGAGGTTATTCTTCCCTTAGTGTCTCCATATTGTGTATAAAACATTTAAGAATCATTGTGTGGGTCTTACCTAGTGTTTGGGATGTAATTTCGGGGTGGGGGTTTAAAATTATCGGGAGTTGAATGGTTTGAACATGGATATGCGGATTGTTCATGTGTTGGATCATGGGGTTTGATTTCTTATGGTCAGGATGTTTTTATTTCTAGTGGGGATTCTATGTCGCCCTCCTAGATGTTTTACTCCATCCATACATGATTTGAGGTTGTAGAATCCAATTTTTCATTTTCATAATAATCCTTTACCAATTGAGTGTTCTCATTTGCTACATAAATGATATTTTCACCTCTATTATACCCATTAAAAAGTTATATATTTTTTATTTTGTGTTTATTTATATTTTTAAGAATGGTCTCTTAATGTGATGTGTGTGAAATGTTTAGGATTATTTCACATAGGGTTCTTGTTTTGAAAAGGCTTTCTCTTTTAAAGTGTAATTAGGACTTTTATGAAATTATTAACTCTTATGTTGTGTAGTGGATTTTTTTTTGGTTGTGAACATTGTTTTTTGGGTGTAATTTGTAAACATTATTGAATGATAGGAGGGTTTAAAGTATTTTGAAATAAGCTTTGCGGTATGAAATGGGATGGTTGTGTTCTTTTCAATAATGAATTTTTGGATTTTGTTTTCATGTTATTTCTCGGGTAAAAGGGGTTCCATTTGATGTTGGAACATCTATGGGTGCACAATGATCACACCTGTATTTTCCCTAAAATGGATATGACACTTGAAAATGATATTGTTATTAAATAGGGATTTCTCAAATGATTATATGTTTTCATACAATTTTGGTTCCCATGGGAAACATTTAAAGATGTTTTTGAATGGGTTATTGATAAAGGGTTGCATAATGTGTTTTGTGAATGATTGGTTTTAAATGAGTTCCCCTTGTTTTGGTCTGTTAAATGTCAAAACATGCATTTTGTGAGTTTGGAATGGTAAAGGAATGTTTGGAAAAAGTGATGAGTTGGGTTATGGGTTTTGGAACATAAGGACCATTTGGATTTTCATATGTTAACGTAATGTTGGTTTGTTGTTTTGGAAAATAATTGGCTTGAGGGGCTGTTTGTAATTTCCCCTTCAAGATGGTTTTAAAAATGATTTGTAATTTAGTCAGCAAATTTATTGGGGATTATAACCCTAAAAACATATTTGAAATGTTTTTAGACTTTCATGTTTTTCCTAAAATTTGAAAAGGCTTATTTATAAAATTCATGGGTATGTGGTGTTCCTCATGGTTTTAGAAGTGATTTGTAAATGATTCGATGTGAATATGTTCTCAATAATGGGTATGGATGTGGGAGTGGTGTGTTATGAAATTAGATAAATTTTTTGGTTGATATATGTGTGACTGGAATCATGTGATGGATAACATGTTTTATCACAAAAAGAGAAACCTGGGTATCTAGGGGGAAGATATGTATTAGTATGCTAATGATTTGGTGGGGTTTCGACCCTGTTTCGTGTAGCATGTTTGACGATGACAACGCTAAATAAACTATGATGATGATTCTGGGTACCACTAGGTAATATGTATGTTCTCTACTATTGATCTTTCATGAGAAAATATATTGTAATTATTACTGTTGCACCGAGATATGAGGTACCTAGGGCCCATATCTATCTACTGTCTAGGGGTGTTCTCTTAAATATTTTTGAATGGATATATTGCACCTACCGAGGTATTTGTTACGTTGGGATGGTAATTTTAAATTTAATTGTTTTATTTTATGTGTCATTATTTGAAACTATTTTGCATTTAATTTTCATCCATTAAAAATTATTAATAGTATCATTTGGTTTGTTTTTTTTTTGTTATAAATGATTTTGGTTTTAGAAATGATTAATATCAGGTGTTGGATTTTGAAATAGGAAATTTGTATTGTTTTATTTAAAATGTGAAAATAGTACAATTGTAATTGTATTTTAAACTTGTGTTAATGGTTTGATAGGGGTATAGAAACTCTTGGATTCAGTGGTTATCTTTGGAATCCCTACAGAGCATTTTGGTGCTCACACATAACATATCTTTTCCATTGCAGATAAAACTTTTGTTTAGGCTTCCTATTAAGTTTTAATTACGTACCATTTCTGTTTTAGTGGTTGGAGGTGACCAAGATGTCACATGGATATTATTGTTGTGTGGTTTCATTTTCAATTTTTTCCTCTTAGTATCCACTTGTTCAGTTGTTTCATGTATTTGGGACAATTGTTTAATTTCCTTTGTTTAGTTGATGGTTCTCATGGATTGTTTGATTCTATTTATTCCTCTATTCCTAGTTTTTTGTATTGGGATTACAACATTCCCATGTGTATTTTTTGATGCTTAACACGAGTTGGCAGTCCGTGGGGACCTCGAAGGCCCTTCGGGCCAGGCTGTGGACCGACTCAGGTGATTGGTTCCGGGTAATCCCGGGTTGGTTCATGACATGAATATTTATAAGAGGTTATCAATAAGAAATATTAATAGTGGTGAATAAGTTAAATAATGGGTTTTTTACATAATTATATATAAAATCAAATAATATATTATTAAAATATTCTTGAGGAAAATTACCTTTTCATTTTTAGAAATACCTATTTAAAAAATTGTAGAATCATAATGTAAAATATTTTATTTAAAAATAATCACATAAATATATATTGAATATATAAAGAAATTATACATGATGGTAGAAAAATATTCTCATTTGTATAAGATAAAAAAATTTCTTCCAGAATTTTATTTGGAAAAGTCATAAAGTACCTTTCCTAGAAAATAGTATTCATTTTGAAGAGGTCAATTAAAATTATAACATGGGTAAAAATATCTTCTTTTAAATTATTTTAGATGTGTTAAAATATTTGTGAAATATTTTTATAGAATTGTGGGCATGGATGAAAAATATAACTTATAGAAACATAAATAATAAATAGTTTTCCATTCACTATTTCATTTCTGGATTTGAGCTCCAAAGAGTAGAATTGTTAGAAAAAATATGGAAAATAATTAACATTGTAACCATTAAATGAAAATTAATCATCATTAATTAATATATATTCAGTATAATTTACCCAAAATTGAATTTTATACAACAGATAATAATATATGTGCATAATAGCAACTATTACTCACTAAATTAGAAATTAAGATGTCACTTCATACCTCAACTCCAAATTGACACATAGGTTCTCTAAACTCCTTCATAGTAAATTTATGCTTATTATAATTACATCAAGGAACCATATTCATATATATGATTTCATATAAGATCCTTTAATAACATTTTTTCATCTGTTTATTAATAATAACTCAATATTAACATTATTTTTTACAATTGATTGGTCTATTATTTTGGTTCATTAGTCATAAAACTTGTACAGTTATTGTGGTTCCATTATCTCTATAAATTTATTGGTTTTATACTATAATATATATTAAATATATATTTATCTAGAGTAATCCATAAAATTAAAATATTGTAAAAGATAAATACCTTTCATGGAGAAATTTGTCATACAAAAACATGAACACTAGTTTCACTTATTAAAGGATTGAAAAATAGTGTATTGAATAAAAATTAATCCTTTAATAACAATTATTATATATTATATACCATATATACACATTAATTCTATCCTTATTATGATCATTGTAAAATGAAAATGAAAATGTATTACTTCACTTTATGTTGGTGGTAGTCCACACGTACACATGATTGACATTATTTTTCAACGGATTAGAATGTGAGGTATTATATATGATATTATAGTTTTAGACTCATATTTATGTCATAAATATCATAAATAATCATTAAATCAATCATTATAACCAACCAAGTAATATGGTGATGATAAATTAATTACATTATTTAATGGAGGCGGTAAGCCATACATATAGGCATGTAATTATTTCAATTTTTATATGCTGGAAAAGTGATTGAATACATTGGTACTATAATCATTTTAATAAAATTATAATCCCAATAATTTTAATTAATCCGTAGGTTAATTATTTTTTACCATAAGAAAATGACCAAAATATTGATCCCAAATGGTATATTATTGTATTTTTAATTGAAAAATAACTCAAAAATGCCCAAATGATGTTGTGTAAACCATTTTCTATTCAAATGGTTGATGATAATATTTCAATGAAATTTAAATAATTTATTAAATAATTATTTTGATAAAATATCATTGATTTAAATATTAACACATATAATTAAATATGGAATTAAAAATATAAATAAAGTATTAAAATTTAATTCGTTAAAAATCACCACAAATGTCATATAGATATAAAAAGAATTTAGGAAACATTATATAATTATATTCAAATAAATATTAATATATGTAAAATTATTTATTATTATTTTTAATTAAATAAATATTATATTAGAATTTCACAAGAATTAAATGTTATTTTATCATTTATAATTAAATTAAATAATTTATATTAGTAATATAACTTCTTTATTCAAAATATAGAAATAATGGATCATTAATATAATTATTATTTCTTATATGGACAATTTATTGATATTTAATAGTAAGAGAGTGACATTTTGTAACCTAGTTTGATTTAATTATTACAAAGGATATTTTAATGGAAATGTTTCCATTCAATGAACTTGTATAATGAATAATGGGATATAAATCTAATTATATTTAACTAATATTAATTTATATGAAATCATATGTCCTTATCGCATAGTTTAAGATTGAATAACTAAATATAGCCTTTTGGTGATGATAAAATTTACCATGCTCACAATTAATGATGAAAAAGAATTAAAGGCATCAATTTACCAAATTTTATCCCCTTAATTATAGATATGTAATACTTTTTTTTAAATTCAATAGCAATATGTGGATAACTTTAATTTCAAAAAAATCCCACAATATGTGATGAAAATATCATTTTATTAAAATGTTTTTTCTACAAATTTTATTTATTTATTATTATCCCATGGATAGTAATAATATTTTCTATATGATAACATATTTGATTGAATATATAATATTTTATTATTATTAAAATTATTCACTAATTTTGATCAGTTTAAATAAATAATATAGAATCATTTTTCTCGTATAAAAATTGTTTTTCAGAAAAATGAATATTTTGTAAAAAATGTATTATGCCGAATATAAACATATAATTGATTGAATTAAACATAATGGTATTATTAAAATACTACACACCTAATTTAAATTATATGAAAATTTAAATGAAGATGTAACTTTTCAATTTGATGAAAAAATATAGTTTTCAATAAAAAGTATATATTGTTAAACACTCACTAGAAAATTAATCAGTTAATAAATCGAAATATTCCAACCTAAATTTATTTAACATTATTATTTAATAAATTATAATATTTTTATAAAATAAATTTAATATAATTAACATGTACTATTTATATATTTGCTCATAAAAATAAATAAATCTCATTTTTATGATTTTTTGTTAATCATAAAATTAAATTATTGAAAAATGTACACATATTACATAATAATTTATCAATAAATTTGTATTGAGTATGATATATCTATATATATATCATAATTAAGATAATAATATTTATAACCACACACTCATTAATTGCGTGATAATTCATTCATGAAGTATCAATATTTAAATAGTGTATCCGTGTTTATTTAGACTCAATGTTGTGTGTTTTGTATGCTATCAAATATTGTGTTCTTATTTTTAATTCCAAAGTTGATAAAAAATTTACTTTTATCATAGGGGTGAACCTTATGTCTTCTTTTAAATTAAAATGCGACTATAATGTAGCCAAGTGATTATAAATTGGTTTTATACATGTGTGTTTTCACTACAATACATATGAGTTAATGAAGAATATGTAACTGTTTGGAATATTCTAGAAAAATTAGAAATCATAATTTTCAACATGAATTATATTTTAAAATTCTTGAGGATGTTATCATTTATATAATTGGAAAACCAGAGCATGTAAGAATTATTAATTTTTTCACTAGAATCTTTTTTTAATGATTTTCAAATTTATTATAACATAGTGTGGGGAGTCATTATTTCATGACCTTCATGAACAACAACATAAGTCTTAGGATTGTTGGATGAGTTTTAAAAATGGTAAAATTACTAGTAGAATCATATTGTGATTTATGAGTTTGTATTTTTATATTCAGGGTGACTCAACCATTAGTTTCATATTCATAATTTCTCATAGTTCACATAAGACTATAGATGAATCATTGGGGACCCGTGAGTTCATATTGATTAGTTTCAGCTTATCATTTCATGAGAATTGAAACATTGGAATCCATTGTGATTTTATCCTAATGCATTATTTTCATCATAATCATTATTCATAGAGAGGATGTGGAAACGTTTGGAATATAAATTTTCATTCCTATTTAAGAGTCTATTGATTTTATTTATGATCATGGGTTTGATTTTTTCTTCATGATTTATAGGATCTGATTCCAAATCCCACTCCATGTTCTTGTATAGTAAATTCTTAATTATAATGTTTAGTTATGGGATTTGAGTATTCCTTATACATTCATGTGAAATTGTATCATTAACAATCTTTTTTTTCTCATTATTTAGATATAGTGAGTTAATATAAGAAATATAATAACTATATTAATGAATTGATTGGATAGAGGTGATTCAGAATTTATTTATGAATTAAGTCATAATTTTTTGTTGTTTGATGTTTTATACATATACATAAAAAATGATAATCAGTTTTATATTTTAAATAAATTATATACTACAATTGATAAATTGGGATAAACTTATATAAATGATTAATTACTTATATTGGGAAAAAAATAAATTTTGTAAATTTTTTAATTGAGTTGAATTTACCCATATAAGAGATGTTGAATTATGTAATTAATACTATATAAATGGTGACTATTTTAGGTATTTTTCAACAAAATTGTGATATTTTAATCCTTGATATGATTTTTCTAACACTACAATAATTGTTTTGGTATTTGATGTTCTTTTTATGGATTGAATTATGGTGTTGATTTGGTGAGTCTTTGGTGTTGGAGATTTCTTGAGGGGTGATAAAATGTAATGGTTGATGAATTTTTTTGATTTATACGAAAAGAGTTAAGTGTGTGTTCTAGTTATTGGTATGGAATTATGTTGTCACTATTGGAATTTCATCACATGTAATTTATTGAGATATTATTTTTCGATTATATGGTAATGTGTTATAATTTTCAATTTTAGTGGAATGTTGTCGGAAATGAAAGAAATGATAATTGGTTATGGGATTGAATTTAATAAAACATGTGTATTAATGAAATAATAGTATCTAAAAGGTAGTTATGTAATATTTTAGGTAAATATTAAAATCTAGAATTGGATAAATGTTATAATTGAATGAGAAGTTAATGATGGTTTTATGTGTGTTTTATGTGTCATATTGGGGTAGGTTTATTTCATAGTGAAGGAAATAGTTTTTAGAATGTGGTAGTGGAATGAAAGAAACCACTATATGTATTTATATTATATCATTGGTATAAACCTTTTTCATGGATTGTTTTTGGATATAATATATACTATATTTTACCAATGATTTAATAATCACACATCACAATAATTAAATCCATATAGATTCCAATTTTATTTTCATGTGTTTCTTTCAAAATAATGGGTTGTAAGGGAACTAATATCAGAATACACCATCATCCCTTATCACTCAAATAAGATGAGTATTGGTTTAAATGGCCTAACTTTATATTTTACGAGAATTAATGGTCAAATGATAGAGTAATATTTTTGTTAAGGAATGATGATGTTTTGATGGTGGGAAGATAATTTGATAAATGATGTTATTCCAACTGGGGAGAATTAACTAATGGAGTACGAAATAGAGAGGTGGTACTTTCTGTCCATGTTACCCAACTATAATAATGGTATCATGTATTATTTTGTAGTGATATATCATTATTAATTACATGGGGTTGTGGATACATGGTTTTGGATATTTTGGGGTTATTTCGATATGGAAGGGATGAAAGATCCATGAAGTATTAAATGGGGAAAAGAGAAAGAAATATCTTGGGGTATTTTTCTAGTATTTTTTTTTATAAAATTCATTTAACGAGATATGACTATTCTTCATTAAAATATTGGGTGACTGATATTTGATAAATTTTTGTGATTGTTATCATATTGAAGGTGTTTTTTTGGTTCTATTTTTGGTTCATTAATTTTTTATTTTAATTATTATTCTTTTCCACATGATTTCTTAAGGAGGGTCCAATAATTTGTGTGTATATATATACATGTTTATCCCCATATAAATAGATCAATTTTTCAAGACATCTAGAGGGATTTAGTGACTATGATTTATGTTATAAGATCGGGTCTTAGAGATATTATCAATGCTTCTGTCATATTATTTTTATTTCACTTTTTTGTATATTTTTAAAATTTAAGTAGATGAAATTTACATTTATTTTGGGATATTTCTCTTATTCTATATTGTGGATTTTATTTTTTTGGTTTCTTTATATGTTCATGGGACTCTGAGGGTAATTCCAACATTTTCTGTGATATTATACCATTGGTTATAGTGACTAACAAGAGGTATATTAGTAAAAAAACATGTGTTTTAGACTCATCTTCACCACATAACTAGTGGGGTTTCATAGTGGATGAAGGTTTTGACATAGTAGGCAGTTTTTATCATAAATTAAATATTTTATAAAATTAATTTTCTTATATTTATTTGTGGATTATGGTCAGTAGATATATATTTTGTTTTTGAAATTCATTTTTATAGGTTCAGATACGATAAGGCCATCCATTGGTATTAATACATAATGGGAAAATTCTATAAGTAAGTTAATATTATATAAATGCCTTTGTTTTCACACAAAACATACTTTTGGCCCATATAGCGGCTATGTGGGTTGGGCATTGTGAATTAGTCCATTGGAAGAATTATTAAATTGTTGTAAATAATAATTGTTTACTAAAATAGACAAATGACCATGAAGTATTAATATATTGTTAATTAACTTTTTTTCATGATAAATTTGAAATATTTTAAATCAATAAAATTAGTTTTGAAATTTTGTAACATAAATTATAAATATGTATACATTTAATAATGTCACATTTACCTAATTTAGTAAAATATTAGTTTTTAAGTTAATAATTATTTATAAAAAGAACCTATTTTATAAATATATTTTCATTATTGGTGATATAATTTTTTACTATCAACCATATAATATTTAGGATATAATTAAAATTATAAATATTATCATTCGATGAAAAATAATAAGTATTCATTCAATATAAAACTAATTTTAGTGTGTTGAATGATTTTATATAATATATAAATATTTCCTATTTATAATTGGAATGTAATTTAATCTTATAAATTATTGAGATAATTACATCATAATTAGTTTTTGGTGAATTTTTTTAATTTTTTGAAAATTTTATTTTTTTGTGGTTTTTATAATACTTAAAATATTAACATATACTCTATATTTTATGCAATAATAATGATATAAATACGAAAAAATATATTTTAAAACAATTTTAATAGATTAATATAATTTTAATGCTTAAAATTACTTAATTAAAAATAAAATAAATTATTTCAAAACATATAAAACTACTTACAAATAATAGGTAATATTTTATAATAATAAAAACAATATTTTATTTCATACTATATTTAAAATTTTGTAAAAGTTCCATTCAGTTCTGATTCTAATAAAATTTCAAATTAGATAATAAATTATTATTAAAAAATTAGAAATGTTATCATAAAAAATAAATTTCATACTCATGCACTAAAATAATATATAATAAATATATTATTCAATGATACACCACCCCCTTGGATATTTGAAGTCTCCATCTCCACCACTTTCTCCTCTTATTAAAAACTATTTCTTTCTTTGAATATCATCCCAAATATTCCAATAAACTATATTATCCATGTTAGTAAGTCATCATTCATTCTAGGTGTCCCTCCTATAATGGATTTGGATATAATCCAAATGAGGTGACTTAAACATAAAGGTATGTGTTTTAGAATCCACATCGTATAATTTAAATTCTTATATTACATATTTAATAACATAAGAAATAATTAAAAAAAACATAATAAGAGTTTAATTAAATTCTTATATTTTTTATAAAAATATAGTATTTATTATGTATTCCCTTTTTTATAAACCCTTTTAAGAAATAAAAATGTTCAAAAATTGTGGTTTTACACTACCTATGTGAAATATTATTCATTCCATTTCACATATTCCATTCACGAATATCGCTAAAATTATATCTCATGATTGAATATAAAATTAATAATCAAATAATATAATTTCTATAATTACCCTAATGATAAAATTTTTCATATAAATAATGTTATTAAAAAGTAAAATATCATTTTGATTGTTTACTATATAATTAATTATTGTTGCCGAAGAGTCAATGAATTTTTACCCATTAGTACACAATGGAATGCCCGTTATTTGCAATGACATCATCATTATACCATGAAACATCTAAAACATATATGACCATTAGATAGTGTATTTACATTATTATAATTACATCAAAGAGAATTTAGAATAATAACACAAATAAACTAAAATTTATTAACATTAATAAATTCAATCTATCATATAATGATAAAAAATTGGTCGTAATAAATTGGAAAATTAAACAAAACTATGAAAAAAGTTATTATAAAATGAAATAAGAATATTTCAAAGGTTATATGATCATATGCGGAATTTCAAGATGCTGTGTAAGGGTTCTTTATCACATTTTAGTTCTCATAAACATGGTCTATTTCACACACACATTCCGTCTAACTCTACCTTTTCCTATATTTATATTATAATTATTTAAGGTTCTTATAATTCATTTTCATTCATTTTTTGTTTATAGTTATGTTTCTAGAGTCCCATTTAAATGTTTTCATTAAATTTATATTCCTAATATGAATAATTATATTTCTGTTTACTGTTCAGGTTCCAATATGTTAAATCATAAATTATTTAAATAATTTTAAAAATTATACTTTCCAAAATAAAAAAATATTTTATTTTAATAATCATTTTTGTAAAACCCTATTTTTTTATAAATTTCTATAATTATTTTAACAATTCTGTAAAATTATGTTAATGGTATTTAATTAAAATATATTGGTTCATATTTTCATACAATTATTTGTTCACATTGAGATCTATTTTCACAATGCATTATCAATTATGTGATATTGTATATTCATGAAGCCTTAATTTAATATTTTCCTTCTATCTTACATGTTAAATTAATTATTAAACATTTACGAATTTTTTATAATACACTTTTCATTCTTATGGTTTTATTTGTTTTTCACGACTTATGTATGATACGGTTTTCCATGTAACACCTAAAAATATGATATGGTTATTATATGTGGGTAATAATTATTATGGCCTTCTAATGGATTTGGTAGTGATTTATATTTCCTATGATTATTTTTTCTCTGAATGATTTGATAACCTTTTTTAATAATTTTTTTATATAAAAGATGTGGTTATCATTGTCTATAATCATACACTAAGTAATGATATGTATTGTTTTCACTATAATTTTGTTAATATTAGTTATTATCCTTATCATGTTATTAATATGGAATACATTATTTTTATATAAATTTTTTATTATTATCAGGATTAATATGACGCTAATATAAGATTTCCCTCAATCCATGTTTCAATTTTTTATGGTCTATCCCTATATTTATTGTAATGGCCCGGGATTTTGAGGTCCATTATTTGGTGAAACTCTGATGTCGAGGTGTTCTGGGTGGTCTGGAAGGCCATCCGAGCTCCTCGGTGACTTAGCGGTAGCCTCAGCCTAGTAGTAGACCTAGCCTACTAATGACCTTGGGTACCAGTAGCTCTAAGATACCGGTAGCTCTCAGTTACTCGTAGCTCTTGGCTACCGGTAGCACTTGGATACCTGTGGCACTTGGCTACCTGTAGCTATCCCCAATGGGTAGCTCTATGCTATCGGTAGCTCTGGCCTACTCCCACGGGTTTTCCAGTAGCGCCTCCTTTTTGCGCTAATTAGTTTTTAAACCATATTTTGACCCCTTTAAACCTGTTTAAAAGCCCATTAATGCCCGTTTAAATAAAACAATTGCTGGGGTACCCCTTAAATGAAAAACCATGAGGTTTGTATCGGTTTAAACCTCCCCAAGATTATGGGGCCCATTATTGACGTGTGGGGTGTCTCAGCCACGTGGTCAACCCATGATCCCACGTCTAATGTATCTTAACCGCCCCATTGTGATGCATCTCGGCCCTTATCAGCCTTTATAACCTAAAGGGTTCTCCATAGGATTCTTTTCTCGATTATTGTACACCCAGAGTACCCTTCCTCCCGACAATCCGTACCCCTATTGTTGTGATGTTTTCCTTGATCGTGTTCTGTGGAGCTCCTGCTACTCACGTGAGGACTTAAACATTGATCCCTGATCAATCAAGTAGGAATTACCTTCATCTCTCCTTTCTGTGTATCATGCGGGGTTGGTACACTATTGCTTCTGAATAATTGGATGAACCAAACTTTTAATGAAGATAATAAATGGATTATAAATAATGAAGGGGAGGGGTGTGATCGATGATGGTGCTCTGTTTTTCCCCTCTTCAAGATTGATGATTTCGGAATTATGCGGGCTTACGCATACTGAAAATCGTGGTCGTTGGTGGTCTTTATCTGCGAACTAATAAACCCTTACCCCTTGTGATGTTTGAATGGCATGTATTTTTTTTGGAACCATTTTTCTATGTAAAGGAAATTGGTTAATTACGTATATTCCCCTATGTAAATTAGAAGCACCAGGATAAACTCCTTTTATATGATAACCCCAGTTTAAGCCCAGTGGAATTGAAATCATGAAGTGTGTTAAATATTTTAAATCATAAAATACCTGTTAAGTCTACCTTATGTTGGAAGTATTGGTTGGGTTGTCTCCTCCACAGGCTGAGTACAAGTGAATATATGGTTTTCTTGAATAGGGGCTTAAATTGCTGGGGTGATGTGGATAGGGATGGGATCCCCTATTGCAGTGTGGTTGTGGGTTGTGTTGAATCTGTGTGGTTTCTCTACTTATATCATGAATTAAGGTGGAATCCTCTTTTGTTGTGAAACTCTTTGGTTCATGGATTGGGGGTGTGGTTCTATATCTTGTTACCAGTTTTGGTTCCAATACTTGGAGGATCTCGCTTGATGTGTTTTATAAGAGAACCAGGTGTGAATATTGAATTGCTGGTGGCTGTAACTATTTCCCATGGTTTGGGCTTATGCATGATAGTTTCCCAAGTAGGTGTAAAAACTTATTTAAACATTATTACTAAACATGGATATAAGGATGGGACATTGGGTTTTGTCTTGGTGTGAGTTGTGACTTGGGAATGGGTGTTGTTCTATTCTCTTGTGAATGAATAGTAAGGATAGTATTCTTTAGGATGGCTGAAGAAAAACCTAGATTTGGGTGAGTTCTTGTTCCCTATACATATACATGTAGTTTTAGTGTATCTTATTCTCACCCCACCCATGTTGAGCACTGTGTGCCGAAAACCCCCATTTCATGGGGGAGGGTGTTTTTCCCAACACTTCTATTAGTGGCAGGTTATTAGATCCTTTCTACTCCCTTTCCTAGATATCCAAAGAATCATCGGGAGGCTGTGTTGGCCTAAGGGCCATTATTAGCCCAATAATATTCAGGTGGGGTGGTTGTGGTGGTTGGCCCAGGTGTTTGTGGGTAGGTTGTTTCCCAAGTATCTTCCGGATGAGGACCAAGTGTCTTCAAGCGTGGCAGTTGTTGTTCTGGATTAGGTGTTTGTAGGCATGGTTATGTGGGATTGTTGTGGCCCAGGTGTCTGCATGCAGGATAGAGGTTGTGTCCTAGGTGTCTGCGGGAACGATAGTGGATGAGGCCCAGGTGCTTATGGGCGGGATAACGATTGTGGCCCTGGTGTGTGCGGGCGGGTGTGGCAGTGGGACTGTATTGAGAATGGCGGGATTGGTCTGATGCATATGATGTCTTCAATAACTTGTGGGAAAGGCGCATAGGGTACCCAAACCATGATGTGCTATTACTATACATTACTTGACTTGCATTATTTGGGAAGTGTTCTTTGGTGAGGATTGGGTGGTTAGTTTCCTTGTTAGGTTCTTGGTTACCTCATTTCTCATAGGGCATTAGTATGCCTGCCCACTTGTGCATGAGAGTCTTTTTTTTCCTTAATCAGTATACTTGTTTGCTCGCCATACGTATATAAAACTGCATTCAGGTTTCCAAGAGTAATTTTGGGATCATTCGGAGCCGTACTAGCTTGGACCTTTGAGAGAGTTGCTGTTGTTGTTTCCCTTTTCATGGTATCTTTTTACCTTTGGAGTTTTGTGACTTGGAACTTTTACCATTGAACATGTATATGGGAATGGTTTATCATCATCCGTATTTGCACTTTCAGTTTTGTTGTTGTGGGATTTACTATCTTTCTCCTAATAATATTAAAAGAAAAATGGTATTTCCTTCCATTTAGTGTGTGATTCTATACCCTTGGAGCGGGTCACCACTCCAGGACCTATTGAAGGAGGGTTTCAGGGGTCATTATCTATCCTTCAATCTTAAAGAAGGAAGGGCCTACCAATCTTTTGACCCTTTCCTTCTTTTGGTGAAGGAGGGTCGTGAAAGAATGGTATCAGAGGATGGTTGAGAGATAGGATGGAGTATAGGGTTAGGCACAGTGGGGATTGCTTAGGATGGTAGGGAAACATTGTTAGGTGATGTTGGTGCATGACATAGGCCAGGGAAGACCAGCTAGGACATGGGATTTTAGGGGCCCCCGTGATCTGATGCAAAGACTCTAGACATACCGAACGACCAAGTGAGGCCATACTGATTGTAGGGTAGCGACCCTTGGAAATGTACATGAAACATAATGACTTGTGTTCTCGTGTTTCTGGGGTGTTTTGTGAATTTCAAATAAATAATAAGTTAAGAGGATTTAAGAACAATATTCTACAATACTTGGGGGTAGGCATTCCTTGTTTACCTTGAAGCTTTGGAACTCGGGAGACAACCATGAGTTGTACGGGAGATCGAGGCCCAGGTGGTTGACGTGGCCGATTAGAAGAGGGCTGATCAAGTAGAGGAGGACGACTAGAGGCAGAAGATTCTTCGAGCCTTCCAGTGACAGAACCTCGAGAAGTATGAGGGCAGCACCTCTGACATAAATATGGAGGGCTGGATATAGGACCTACTGATATCCTTCTTCTTGATCTGGGCTACGATCGATTACTGGGTTCCTATGGCTATCATCCAGATGCGGGGAGCAGCGCGTCAGTGGTGGATGCTCTACCTGGGAGAGAGGAGAGAGGCTGAGGTGGCATGTGCTGATTTCGAGATAGTGTTCTAGGACAAATTCCTCTCTTCTACGATGATGGTAGAGAAGAGGCTTGAGATACTCTCCCTCCAGTAGGGGAGTATGTCAGTAAGGGAGCTGGAGATCATGTTCAAGTACCTCCTCCACTTTTCTCTGTAACTTTTTCTAGATGAGGAGTCTCAAGCGAGACGTTTAGAGGAGGCACTCCGACCCTCCCTCCAGTACGCTGTAACCCCCTTCACCTTTCCAACATTCCTGGTGGTCCAGAAGAATGAAAAAGTGGTGGAGAGGATGTACACGCTGGGCGGTGTGTCACGAGAGGGGATTCATCTAGGCCAGTCAAAGGGCAAGGATGTCAGCACTAGACCTCCAGCATCGGTACCCTCTAGGTTCCGACCAGTAGGGAGTAGGCCGCATCAGATTCAGTTCTGTTCCCCCAATCCTCGCCCTTTTTCATTGGGCCCAAAACTGAGTGATAAATCTGTGGGAGCTATGGACATCTCCATAATCAGTGCCTAGATCAAGTACAATATGGAAGTTGTGGATAGGCCCAGCACCCGCCTCAGTAGCAGCTTCCAACAAGGCCCTTTCAGCAGTAGCAGCAGGGGCAGTGATCCCCACTCCACTGAGGGCAGACATTGTAGGGGGGAGGCCGACCATAGGGCACTCTGCAGGGACCTCCACTAGAGCATGGACGAGGTGGTGGCCGATAGAAGAGGTGTAGAGAGGCTGGGCGTGGGCAGTTGCACGCTACAGAGGCAGTGGTTCCAGCCTGACCAGAGGTCGTTCGAGGTACGATCGGTTTGTTTAGTACCCTTGCTTGCGCCTGGTTTGATATCAAAGCTTCTCACTCCTTTGATGAACCTAGTCTAACCCGTTTTTTGGGTCTAGATGCCGAGAGACATCCAGTGCCCCTGGTGCTGAGCACACCAGTCGAAGTTCAGACCGACATGTTATATGTTGTTAGAGGATGCAGACTAATGATAGGTCTGCATCAGTCGGTCATGGATCTACAACTGCTACAGATACAACCATACGATGTCATCCTAGTCATCAACTAGATATTATTTGTGTGTCCCATCATCGACTACATTCGAGATAGGGTTGTGTTCTCAGACATGGACGACCGACATGTTCCTTTCACCAGTGAGCGGAGCAGCCAGAAGGGTATCAGGCAAGAGGAACCCCTCCTCTCCTTGTTAGAAAAACTCTTAGTAGAGTTGATGGATGCTGAGATGGTGGTGGTAGCAGGGATCGTCAGTGAGTTTATGGACGTCTTCCCTGAGGAGGTGACGACTCTACCCCCTCAACGTGATATCCAGTTTGGGATTGACTTGCAGCCTGGTGTTCGTCTGATTTCAATGGCTCCTTACCGGATGGTGCCTTCGGAGCTGCGGGAGTTACGGATTCAGATCGATGATCTGATGAAGAAGGGTTTTTTCCGACCGATTGCATCACTGTGGGGTGCTCCTGTGCCGTTTGTGAAGAAATCGGATGGAGGTCTAAGGCTATGCATAGACTACAGGAGGCTGAATCAGGTAACGATCAAGAACCACTACCATCTTCCAAGGATAGAAAATCACTTTCACCAGCTGAAAGATATTGGATGGATCTCAAAGATCGACCTGCGGTCTGGGTATCACCATTTGTGGGTAAAGTAGGGAAACATCTCAAAGACAGCCTTCAGGTGCAGATATGGGCACTTAGAGTTTGTGGTCATGCATTTCAGCATTACGAATGGTCAGGATGTGTTGATGGGGATTTGAACTCCGTCTTCCAGGAGTATCTGGATCGATTCGTAGTCGTGTTCATTAACAATATCCTGATCTATTCAAGATCAGAGGAGGACCACGCGGAGCACCTGAGGACGGTTTTGGAGGTCCTCTGAAAGCACCAGCTCTGTGGGAAGTTGTCTAAGTGCAAGTCCTGGATGCGATATGTTCGTATCCTTGGGAACATAGTGTCCAAGAATGGGGTAGTGGGGGACCCATCAAAGGTTGAGGCGGTTGATTCATGGGCAACACCCAAGAACGTGGTAGAGGTTATTAGTTTCCCAGGTCTAGCAGGTTACTACTGGAGGTTCGTACCCAACTTCTCCCAGGTTGCGGCGCCATTGATAGCTTTGACCAAGAAAGACCAGGTTTTTGTGTGGAGTGAACAGTGTGAGGCAGCCTTCAGCTATCTGAAGGAAAAGTTGGTTAGTGCCACAGTGCTTTGACTACCAGAAGAAGGGGTAGTGTATGAGGTGTTTTGTGATGCTTTAGGGAAAGGCCTCAGATGTGTGTTGATGTAGCGATAAGGGGTTATCTTTTATGGGTCCAGGCAGCTACGCCCTCATGAGCATAATTATGCCACCCACGACCTGGAGCTTGCAGCTGTCATTTTGCAGTAATTTTATGGCGACATTACCACATTGGAGAGAACATTATGGTCTTCAAAGATCACAAAACCATGAGGTATGTCTTCTCCCAGTGGGACATAAACTTACGGATGAAATGGTGGAAGGAGTTCCTCCAAGATTACGACATTGAGATTTTGTACACTTCAAGAAATGGGAATGTAGTGGACGATGCATTGAGCAGGAAGTCACAAAAGGATGCGGTCCGAGAGTCGGAAAACGTATGGAAGGTAATGTAGGAGTTAGCTGCCTTGTTCTTGGATGTGAGGATGGATAGTGGTAGTGGTTTCCTGTATCAGATGACAGTGCAGTTTTCAATGTTGCGGAAAGTGGAGGAGTCTCAGTGGGGAGACCCAGAGTGAGAAGTGAAGTGCGACAAAGATGGACAGGGCAATGCTCTGGAAGGGTGGATGAAAGATGGTCAAAATCAGATGCTCTTCCAGGGAAGTATGTTTGTTCTAGAGGCTATGCGTGGAATGGTTCTTAGTGAGTTCTAAAACTCACCCCTAGCGATACACCAATAAGTTTCCAAGATGTACTAGGGTCTGAAGAGACATCTTTGGTGGCCAAGGGTGAAGTGAGCACTGGCAGAGTTTGTGGCCAAGTGCCTAGTGTGTCAGTAGGTAAAGGTTGATCACCATGTTCCAGGTGGTTTGTTGCATCCTTTATATGAACCCGAGTGGAAGTGGAAAGACATCTCGGTGGATTTATTCATGGTACTACCCATGGTGCAAGGGAGCCGCGATGAAATATGGGTAGTAGTGGACCACTTGACGAAGTCGGATCACTTTCTGACGATTAAGGGGTCGAGTTAAGTGGATTCTCTGGCATGGAAGTATGTGGACGAGGTAGTATGGTTGCATGGAGTTCCGATTTCCATAGTCTCGGACATGGATGAATGTTTTACCTCACAAGTCTGGTGGGGTTTGCAGTATGATTTTGGCACCCAGCTGCGCCTTAGCACTGCTTGCCACCCCCAGACAGATGGGAAGATAGAGCGCACCATCCAGACCATGGAGGATATGCTACGAGCATATTTCCAGAACATCGTGGGATCAAGGATGAGACACTTGCCTCTGGTAGAGTTTGACTACAATAATACCCATCACTCTACCATTGGCATGGATCCATTAGAATCCCTATATTGAAGACCATGTCGCTCGCCCGTGTGATGGACTGTAGTTGGGGAATCAGGTGTTCATTGCCTGGAGGTGGTCCAGAGCACGACAGAGAAGGTTTAGTATATATGAGAAAGGATGAAGGCTGCTCAGAACCGGCATAAGTCATATTCTGATAGCAGGAGAAGGCCCATGGAGTTTGAGGTTAGAGACCAGGTGTTCTTGAAGGTCTCCCCTCACCGTGGACAGTGGAGGTTCAGTAAGGGAAGTAAGCTTTCCCCAAGGTTCATCGGACCCTTCAAAGTGTTACGGTGAGTAGGTGAAGTGGCTTATCAGCTAGCATTTCCACCTCCACTAATGAGGATACATGACTTCATCCATGTGTCCCAGCTTCCTCGATATCTACACGACGACTCCCATATCATCAATTGGGGAGAGTTAGATATCAAAGATGATGTTACATTCATAGAATGACCAATCAGGATAGATGATCATAAGGAGAAAGTACATCGTGGAAAAACCATCCCCTTGGTTCATGTGTTTTAATGGCATGGTGGTTAGGAAGAGAGCACATGGGAGCGGGAGACCCAGTTTCACGTTTAGTACCCATAGCTGTTTTGACTTCCTTGTTGTGTTGTCTTTTTTCAGATGTTGTACATTGCACTTTAATTTATGAATGCTCATTTTTCATAGCTAATAGATGATCGTACCGTGTTCTCCATATGTCTGTATGAATGTGTGATGATGGGAAAACCTGACTGATAATCAGAACACATTAATGTGGATGCGATTAATCCCATGCATGCGAGTCAGTGCCGCCCAAAGCGGATAATATCCTGATGTATAGGAAGGGACTCCCTAACTCATGTGTTGGACATTTGATCCTTGTGCTTATTTTGAATGGTTGTGGTTGATAACTTTTGGGCGAGTGTTCCTTGATGTAGGAGGGGTTCTGTTCCAGTTTGGAACAACTCTGGGGTTTACCCCTGAGAAGTATCCTTAGAGGGCGGTTGTTCAGACCCCACTTTTCTCCTTTCTGGTTTGTTTTATTCTTGGGGATGAGAATAGTTTGAGATCTGTCTGATGTAATGGCCTGGGATTTTGCGTACCATTACTTGGTGAAAATATGATTTTGAGGTGTTCTGGGTGGTCTGGAAGGCCATCCCAGCTCCTCGTTGACTTAGCGGTAGCCTCGTTCTACTGGTAGACCTAGCCTACCGATGTCCTTATATACATATAGCTCTACGCTACCGGTAGCTATAGGCTACCAATGGCTATAGGATACCAGTGGCTCTTAGCTACCGGTAGGTCTGGGCTACCGATGGCTCTAGGCAGCTACCGGTTGCTGTCGCCAACGGATAGCTCTCAAGCTATCGCCATCCGGTAGATTTCGCCAACCGGTAACTCTCATCTATCGGTAGCTCTAGCCTACCACCATGGGTTTTCCATTAGCGCCTCCTTTTTGCGCTAATTAGTTTTTAAACCATGTTTTGACCCATTTAATCCTGTTTTAAATCACATTAATTTCCATTTAATTTAAATGATTGGTGAGGTACCTTTTAAATGAAAAACCATGAGGTGTGCGTCGGTTTAAACCGCCCCGAGAGTATGAGACCCATTAATGACGTGTGGGGTGTCTCAGCCGTGTGTTCAACCCACGATCCCGCAACTTACGTATCTTAACTACCCCGGTGTGCCGTATCATATCCCTTATCTGCCTTTATAAACTAAAGGGTTCTTCATAGTTTTCGTTTCTCGATCATCGTACGCATGGAGTACCCTTCTCCTCGATGAGCTCTACCCCTGTTGATATGAAGTTTTCCTTGATCAGGTTCCGTGGAGCTCCTTCTACTCACGCAAGGACTAAAACATTGATCATTGATCAATCAAGTTGGGATTACCATCGTCTCTTCTTTTTTTGTATCATGCAGGGGGGTACACTACTGCTTCTGTAGAATTGTATTAACCAAACTTTTAATGAAGATTACAAATATATTATAAATAATGAAGGGGAGGGGTGTGATCGATGATACTGCTCTGTTTTTACCCACTTAATGATTGATGATTTCTGAATTGTGCGGGCTTACGCCTACTAAAAATTGTGGTTGTTGGTGGTCTCTCTCTGTGCACTAATAAACCCTTACCCTTGGTGATTTTTAAATGGATTGTATTTTGGTTGTGAAAATTTTTGCTGTGTAAAGGAAATTGGTTAATTATACATATTTGGCTATGTAAATTTGAAGCACCTGTAGAAAATCCTTTTCTAGGATAAATGAATTGTAAGGATAGTGTTCTTTAGGATGGCTGAAGAAAAACCTATATTTGGGTGAGTGATTGTTACCTATACATTTACCAGCAGTTTTTGTGTTTCATATTCACGCCCCACCCAAGTTGATAACTTAGTGTCGAACACAACCATTTCATAGGGGATAATATTTTCCCAACACTTCTATTATTTGATGGTTATTAGCTCCTTTCTTCTTCCTTTCCTGGATAGACGAAGTATCTTCAGGCAGGCTGTGATGTCCTGAGGTCCATTATTACCCCAAGAATCTTCGGGCGGGGTGGTTGTGGTGGTTGGCCCAGGTGTTTGTGGGCAGGTTTTTCCCAAGTATCTTCGGGATGAGGTGCAGGTGTCTTCGGGTGTGGCAGTGGTTGTTCTGGACTAGGTGTTTTCGGGCAAGGTTATGTGAGATTGTTGGGGCCCAGGTGTCTGTGGGCAGGATAGTGGTTGTGGTCCAGGTTTCTATGGATGGGATAGGGGTTGTGGCCCTGGTGTCTACGGGCGGGATAACGGTTGTGGCCTAGGTGTGTGCGGGCGGGTGTGGCAGTGGGACTGCAGTGAGAATGGCGGGATTGGTCCGATGCATAGGATGTATTCAATAACTAGTGGGAATGTTGTGTGGGGTTCCCAAACATCGATGTGTTTTTACTATACATTACATGACTTGCGTTATTTGGGGAGTGTGCCTTGATGAGGTTTGGGTGGTTAGTTTCTTTGCTAGGTTCTTGGTTATCTCATTTCTCACAGGGCATTAGTAAGCATCCCCACTTGTGCACGAGAGTCTTTGGTTTTCCCCTAATGAGTATACTTGTATACCCACCAAATGTATATATATCAGCATTCAGGTTTCTAGGAGGACTTCAGGGATCGTGCAGTGTCATACTAGCTTCGTCCTTTGGGGTAGTTTCTGTTGTTGTTTCCCTTTTCTTAGTATCTTTTTACCTTTGGAGTTTTGTGACTTGTATATTTTACCTTTGAACATGAATATGTGAATGTTTTATTTTCAGCCGTATTTTCACTTTAAGTTTTGGTGTTATGGGATTTTCTATCTTATCTCATGATCATATTAAAAGAAAAAGGGCAATGCCTTCCATTTAGTGAGTGATTCTATACTCTCGATGCTGGTCGCCACTCTGGGAAATATTGAAGGCGGGTTTCGGGGGTCATTATCTCTCTTTCAACATAAAGAAGGAAGGGTCTGGGAATCTGCTGACCCTTCCCTTCTTTTGGTGATGGTGGGTCATGAAATTTATTCCATGATTTGATTATTATTTCATGTGATTTTATCATATTTTTAATCATATTCTATCCCCATACTAGGTCTCTATTATCACCAAATCAGCTATTTATTTTCATATGGTATCCCATATAGTGATTCTAGTATATTTATCTTTAGGATAATTTTATGATTATGAAAAAAAGATTATGTGACATATTTAAAAATATGTTCTACATTATATAATATATCATATATATTAGACCTCATTATTTATTAGCGATTTAATAGATATTTATATAAATAATTATATAATGTTATGTGCATGAGATGTGGGTCATTATACACTACCTTCAAAATAAAATATACATGGTTTTCAACCAAAAAATCATTTCAAACTCCAATTAAATCCAACATCCCATTCTCATAAAATTAAAACTCTGTGACCACATAAAAAACTAATCCAAACAAACGAACCTCAACACATAGAATACACCATAAAATATTGATTCCCTGATCTAATTACCCATTCAACAACACCTTAAAACAATCGTGACGATATTGAAATAAATTAATCCTCACCTAAATTGGGATCTATTTAAGGTTGATGAATATTTCATTCACATGGATCCCCCTTTGGGACTCACCTTTTTATGCCATCTTATATAACATTATATTAAGTTTCGTATTTAATAGGATCCCCATCAAAAGATGAAATAATCTAGCAATTCTTCATACAACTTGTATAAAATCAAAAATATATTAAGGAACTTTTCATTATTTATATTCATATATTTTTTTAACTATTCATCACACCTATCTATAATAATGTTTTTTCTATTGTTCTTCTGTTTCCATTAAATGATGTGATTTTTTGTGTACTAAATTATGATCTTTTAATCATCAAGATTTATGAATTCTTCTTCAATATTCTGTTTCATTCACTATTCAATGTGTCTTCATCTAATTATTATAATGTTAAAATTTATTATAATTTTACCAATTTTTATTATAAATCATTTTTTGTATTATTATCTATTCATTTATTGGAATATTTACCTTTTTATATACTGCGATCATTGTGTTAGGTGTGTATTGTGTTACGTTTTTCCATTGATTATATTGATAACTCTATTACGTAGTTCTATTTTGACTCATATAACATTATTTATTAGATAACAAACCATTTTTATAGAGGATTAGTTTTATTTTTCATCACATTAGATGAAGAAACTGTTATTTGAGCTCTCTACTATTTCAATATACTTCCATTCATCCATACTATGATGATTACAATGATAGTTATGACATATGAGTTTATAGGATATGTGTTACCAACTGTATTGCTCCTTCTTATTTACTCTAATAAAACTCGTCTCTCCTCTAGTAACATCCCCAAATGGGTTATTTTATTAAAATGATAATTTAATGGGTTTTTTAAAATGATATATGGGATATTCCACATCAAATTTAGAAATAAAGTGTCTCATTAAATTGAAATTTCAATATGTGTTAATTACCAACCTATATAGCTATGTAGATTGAAACGTAATGTTAAATCATGTGGGAATTTTTTAGGCCTTGATGTATAAAAAATAATTTCAATAATTGTATAGTGATAAAACCATTATAGTAGATATCCTTAAGTCTAGAATATTTCTCATGAATTTTTAATTACATCGAATAATTAATTTCAACCACCATTCAATGAATTTTATAAACGTATCCTCTCCATTTCCCAACTACATTTTTTCTTCATCATTAATAATCCATTAAAATATAAAATCATAAAAAATATTCAAATGTATATATATTAATGGAAAATTATATTTTACCGAACCATCCTCAAAAGAAAAATCCTAAATCGAATCCATTTTACTACACATAATTAGTTATATTGTTCAAAAGATAAATGACATTATTTTTACAAGGGAATCTATTAATAATTTTTATAGAATTCTGAAGGGGTATTATTATATTATACTGTATCATTTAAAAAAACTCACAAAATATTAAAAATAATAACAAAATATATTTGGTGGCATAATTTTTATCAAATTTACGAAACATATTTGTTCATTGCCATTTTTTATATGTTTGAAGAAAAAAATATGTTATAATTACTATTGATATTATAAATCCACCTCATTTCCACATAAGTTATAATACAAATTCTCTGAAATCTATACCTTGAAATTATAATGTTGCTATTGGAAAATATAATCCCCAGAGATTATTATTAATTAAAATAAATATCAATTGATTTATGAGATGGAATTATTTGAAATAATATTTTATCCCTTTATATGACTGTAATTTCACAATATATAGAGGTTTCTATGAAATATACCATGAAATTAAATAATATGATTATAAAGATAAAATTTCTATAGAGGGAAAATTGAAAATAAAATGAATTGGATACAAATAATATTAATTTTTGAATTCAATCAGGATAAATAAATATTCATTATATATAAAATAAAATAATTATTTTAAAAAATATTGGAAATTAAAAATTTTGAAGTATAATAATAAATATATGAATAATAAATGAATGACATTGATGAGGAATTTTTAATCACAACTATTGATTATATGTTAAATGAATAATTAGAGGAATAATTTGACATTGATACCAAGTCATGTTAGAATTCAGGAATTTATAAGAAATGTTAAAAGAAAATATACTAACCAAACTCAAAAATATTCCATAGAACACTAGTGATCGTTTACAAGTTTATGAATGAATCATTTATCCATAAATCTTGAATAAATTATTAACAAACCCTATTAATGATATTTTTTTAATTAGTACTTTCGACGATCAAAATGAATAATCAGAACAGCTACATATCACAATCATATATGAAAATGAAACAAAAAATACAATACAATGTTTTGAAAAAAGGGATGATTTTCTGTTCTCCTTTTACAATAACATCGTAACAGATGTATTTAAAGAATTAGAAGTAGTATATGTGATTTTATATTGAGTACACTCAACTATTGATCATTTTTTTTATATTTTATAAAATTAATATGAAACAACGTATTTGAAACATTAAAACCAATACTTATATGCCTTAATTTAGAGGATGAAGATGATATTAACAAAAATGAAATGTTTTTTAAAAAATGATTCAAAATCCAGAAATAAATTTTTATTATTATTTTGCAGACATTGTTTAATGAAATAAAGTAACAAAATAGATTATAAAAGAAAGAATTTGAATATTATTGTCTATTCATTAATATTATTCTTATAATGATTATATTATTGGACCTATTTGTATTTAATTTTTTAGTCAATACCATTGAACTAGGATTTGAAAGTTAAAAAATACATTATAAAAAGTATATAAATATGATGATGAGAGAAGCGAAAACTGAAAATTTCATTTCATTAATTCTTTAGTCATATTAGGAAGGTGATAATGAGCCAAAAAGAAAATAACAAAATAATTCTCATCATATTAAAGATTAATCACTTACTGATAACTATTCCTAACACATAATGGTATCATAATTCAATAAATCAGATGAAAAATATGTTTTTACCCACCTATATTCACCCATAGTTCAGAATATATTTTTTTATTAAATAGTGGGAGGTTGAACATTATCACAAAAACAATGAACTCCAAGTGGAAAAATTGAGAACGGAGAAAACTTTAATGAATAGTATGTGGTGGGTCATATCAAAAAATTGAAAAAAAGATAAAATGATTATGAATACCTAGAAATGTTTTTATAATGAGGGAATAAATATATCAACTATTTTCATCGTCCAACCCAATATTCTTCTCTATTTTATTTTTTTTAATTCCCATTTGATTACCCTTTATTTACTAATATTTTTTGTTCACCATATTTATAGGTTTAGAAGTAATAATATATCATTTTCAGCATCCATAATCCAAAAATTTTTGTTATGCATTTTTCATGTAATTCGAAATGGTATTCATTACTAAAGATGTATAGTAGTATAAATTTTTTTTATTGTTTATATATATATCCTTAAAAATTCACCCAGGAAGATAGTAGTATGTTGATTTCAATAACTTTAAAAAATCATTTTATTTTGAAAAAACATTTATTAAAAATAAATTTAAATATTATTTAAAATTCATTTATTTTGTTTTGAAAGACAATCATATTAATCAAGGTAATATATATGGAAGAGAATACCTATTTTCCTAGGAATTATTCTCATTGTTTTTTATCACATCCTGATGTATTTTTTAATTTATTTATATTGATCTGAATTTAAGTATCAACAATCATTTGTAGACATGAGTAATTTATAGGGATATATTATCCTTTAAAATGAACTCTTCTAAATTATTATTGAAATTTGATCTTCTTCATTAAAACAAATTTCAAAAAAACTAATAAATTTGACATTTAATTGATCTCCATTTTCATTATATATTTTTCTAAATATTTTTCGAAATATTTTTCTCAATCTAGTAAGGTATTGTAAAAAAAGTATTGAAATATTATTCTTAGATCCCTCTTTTGATTGGAACACATGTTTTCTATTTTATAAACTAGTCCTTGAAAACTATATCTATTAAATTATTCAAGAATATTATTTTGTATTATTATGATTAATATTAAGTTTTTTCAATCCTATTATTATCTATTTGTGATCTACGTAAATATAGAAAATTATTAATCCCAGTAAATCCATGTATTCACTTACTAGATAAAAATAGGATGAAATAAATTATATCCATACCTAATCCTAGTGCTAAAAAATCAGTTTGTAATTTCATTGATATCAGTTGAAATTTTTATATCATGTCGTTACATTGAGAGGCATTGAACTATTAGAGATAAATTCATGGATGTTGCCTCTATCTAGATAAACCTTAATGTAATAGGGAATGAAACATTTCACATGATATTCAACGATTAATCATCTTATCCTAATAATTAAAATTATATATGCATTTATATAAAATCGGTAAAAGTAATAAAATTAAAAATTAATAAAATTAGAAATAAAATATTAAGGAATTAATAAATTATTTTCATTATATTAATTTTTTCATTGATGTCCCAATTTAAAAAGGAAAATAAAGATTATGATGAGATCCATTTCAAAGGATATTTAGAGTAATAGTTTCCAATTAAATTTCATGATTAATCATTCATTTTATTAATAGTATATCCTTTTCCATTAATAATTTTAAATTAAATTCATATTCCCCATCTATTAGAAAATATTACAACATTGAAACAAATATCATCATTATTACAGAATTTTTTTTTTCCTTCATTAGGAAATGAAAATTTCATAAAAATTATGGCATTACATACTTGTTATATAGATTAGTATTTATTTCAATGAAATAAATTGATATATAATTCAAAATGGTTTCGATGGATGGTATGATGTGAAGTGAGATTATATGGTTGATTAAGATTAAATGAATTTTAAGGTAATATAATATTATAAATTGGAATTTATTTTACAAAGAAAAAATATTCAACATAATTTGGAAAGTTCATAGATTTTTTTCATTATTTTGACATTTCTGTTATGATTTAGATTTGAATGTTTTTATAATGAATTAGAAATTCAGTTTTGGGGTAGATATAAAGTTTTATTTGATACAAACCAACCCCTTGTGGTCCTTTCCAAACTGATGTAAGGCTGAGAGTATCACCCCAATAATACATTCAGCCTCATAGATGTTGGGAAGTATCACCTTGTAGGAATATCTCACAATATAGGATGCCTCGGCATATAAAAACATTTAATTAACACCTATTTTATTCACAATATAACCTAAAAATATATATTGGATATAAATATATTATCAAAATAATAGTATAAAACTATTCTATTATAAAAAATTACCAATACACCCCATAAACATAATATAACAAAAAAATATCATCCAATAATCCTTTGGAAAAAAAACAAAGAGAATTATCAACCGTTATATAAATAATCCAAGATCATTCTATTATAATATCTATAACCATGACCATTTTGAATAATCATGTTCTATATTCTTCTCCATGAAACATTGATTGTAAACACTAAAAAATCCATGATTGTTTAATTTCTACCAAACACTATCACTGAACATGTGATCCATCTACAAATTAATAGATCATGTGGGAAAAATTCTCATGTGTGGGTGACTAAAAACATACCTAATAAGAATCCAAAAAAATATAATGTATACCAAATCAATCAATTAATATCAAATCCCTATAGGGGTTGGCCTAATATGGAGGCAAAGAATGTAAACCAAAAAGACAGGTCCATAAAATGTTCTCCATACAAATGAGTAAACAGATGAATTAAAAAGAAATAAAATACTAAAAAAATTATTAAATTGTCTCTTAAGGTATTTAGGAGTAATGAATATATAGTTAAGAGAAGGTAATACAAATATACTATAAAATCCAAAGTCATAAGGAAATAGAATATCCTCAATCATTACTGTCCCAGTCCATGAAGGAATGTTCACACAAACATAGCATCATCCCTTGAGAATCTCAATACCTGTATTAATAAGGAAAATACATAGAATACTAAAATTCCCACTGAGTATGAATTAAAGAAACAACTACACGTTGCATCACCACATTAAACAACGTGGGGTTCCTATGGATTCACATGACTCGATGAATCCATCTCCTCATACTTGGGAGTGCCACACCGTCTGCAACATCAATACTCGAGCTCTAATCAAGTGGTTAAAAATCAAATTATTTGAAACCCATGTGACATCATTGGAATTATAAAATGAAAATTACACATCTCTATATAAGAAACCTAGGTCTAGTGAGTTTGATCCATTGATAAGGGACCATGCCCAATGTTATATGTACATACTTGACCGTCTCTATACCATCTTGTAGGAAGGGGATAAAAAACAAGACAATAAAGAGAGATAACTATCCATACCCAAGGGTTTATATAGATGATTTTAACCCTCCTCCCACCGGGATATACCTTTCTTTACAAGAACCGATTCACATATAATGGATACTATTTGAATGAAATGTTGTAGGATACCTTACTATATAATGTGGAAAAACTCTATCATCCTTAACAAAAATCTCATCATCGACCATACAGATATAAACATATATGCTTATAAAACCATTGGAAAAACCATTATGGTTATAAAAATATAACTATTTTGATCTATATGTAGAAATATTATTGATAAGATTTCTATTTTATCAATGTTCACTCTCAATGTGAAAAATGAATTTCTTTTTATCATAAAATAAATTGCACGTATGATGGGACCTATGAAAGTTTCAATGGGATACATTCAAACAACACATATTAGTCTTCAATCATCATTCATAATATTTGGGTCATGATGCCACAAAGATAACTTCGATATGGCATCTTAGTAAAGAGTTAAAACCAAAATAATATTCTTCAATAACATTATGATGATGACGATAATAAAAGTCTTAGTATAATTATTATTATCATTGTTTTAAGGAAATCTAATCAACTATGTTTTGAAGGGTTATCCATGAGGAATAACATTAATGCATAACCACAACCTTGCATGAGGGCTAGTTCCATACCCACTATAGAAACATATTTTATGTCAATTTAATATTACTTTTTTAACATTCTATACATGGGGGAAATATATGGCACTTCCACCAATACATCAATATCAGTGTTCCATTGGTCACTGCAACCTCCCCATGACTAGATGAACACCATCTATAATGTCTACAGTACACTACTCTAAAAACTCATTGTCTATTCAATTACAGTTTATTTCATATCTTATACTCTAATGGTGGGCCATTGTAAAATCGCTCATTTGTCAATGTTAATCCTTAAAAAATATATTACAAAAATGTTTCATTCTATTTTCTAAAATAACACCTCCAAGAGATCATCATATTATCCAATAACATTTTAACATCATCCTTAAAATTTAAGTTGTTCATAAATAATTATTTTCACAAGGTTCAACCATTGGTTTCTCATTGATAATATATGTAAATTCTTATATAATCATAGAAATATAATTATAATCCACAGTTATAATGAATCAACCAATACTAAAAATAGTCTAGGTAGTCTATAGTTTCCATGAATGGGATAGCCCTTCTCAATAAACCATGGGGGATCATTCTTGGGGATGATGAAAGGACCCCACTATTCAACAAAAACACCAAACACCTTGTGAAATAATAAAAATATAACCAATGAATATATAATATTGGCACCAAATAGCCCCTTATCAACCATGAGGAAATAATTGTAAATGAAACACTAATAAACAATGGAAGTATCACCTCACCAATAAGATTTAGTAAAACAAATTACACTATTTGAGGAAACTATATCCACATACAAGGTCTATATTAGAGTTTCACTAGAATATATATCACCCAAAAATATAGTTTATGAATGAAAATTTGTTCTATCATCACCCAATATGTGGTTATATAATAAATTGAAAAATTTATATATTGAACTATACCAAAAAAATGTTTAATAATATTTATCTATCACATGCATCATCATACAACTTCACATGTTTGCTGAAAGTATCTTTCTAATGGTTATTTAATTTACAAAAAAACACATATCCTGATAAATCCACCAACTAGAGACTCCACCTGAAATTATAATATCATAAAATTAAACTATGAAACATTTAACGGAAACAACTCATGGGTTTTATGGTACTTGATTCACACATAGTCATGGTCACACCCCGTATTGGAGTGTAAAACATCTTCTAACAAACATTAATCCTAGATGAATCCTCAATCTTCAACCATAGAGGAATAAAACTATTATGAGTTTGAAAAACCATCATTATCCAATATAAAATTATTCCATATGGGTACCCTAATATAAGAACATACATCTTGTATATATGATTATGAATAAAATAAAAATTTGACTCTCAAACTCTAGGAATAAATATATGACCCAATAGCTGGATTCTTCGCATAAAACCAAGAGCCCTCTATCATTAACCCAAAAAAGCACATTTATTCTATCTATTTGAAATTTCTATACCATGTATAAAAGGGGTATGAAACTTTAATGGACACAGGTACAATATTTTATATTAACAAAGTATCATAAAATTGCTCCTCATTAATCACTATCCAATTGAAAGTGGCCCAACTATATAAACTGACTACTTATGGACCTACATCTATGATAAGGATGGATTTATTTTAGTTCAAAACCATAATTTATATAGTAAATTCATAAATATTAGAAAATTACATTACTTTTGGAAATAAGAAGGAATCAAAGATCATATCTAATTGTAATATGATGCATGTACCGATATAATCATTACCTAAATAGTTTTTATTAGATTTATGAGTCACTTATAGTTTATCAATGTCTAGGGGTAAGAATACATCAGATTCCACGCCTACACTGATCTCCTAGTTCTGGGAGAATAAATATACACCCCCTAAACATCATCTCCCTAAATCCCAAACTAGAACTCTAATTTATATTTTCTTATAAATAAATTTTTATTATAATAAGAATTTGGTACAACACTATCCCAACTCAACCAAGAGGAGACCCACTCTAAAGAGCGGAAATTCATGAGATCCACCAAAATATATCCTCTAACATGTCTAGGAATTTTGAATAACATTGTGTATGAATAAAAGACAATATAGTATTACACATCATATAAAGACCTGCAAAAAATGCATATAAAATTCATTGGAAAAACACAAAATATAAATATATATATATATTCAAAGAATAATATACAATGAGTAAATGTGATTATTAATAAAAATACCTTATAGAATGAAAATAGAAGGTAAATAGTACAAATGACATGAATCCGGATTTAAAATTACTTAGAAATTCCTTGATAATACATGTACCCATTGATTACTCTCCATCCACAACGGTTACCACCACTACATTGAATACCAATTCTCTATCAGAATCAACAAACATCACTGAGATTGACCTCCATAAAATCCACACCACTATCACATTTAACTAATAGTGTCACTAAAATTGTGTAATATTTTCATAGCAACTACATGTGTGGGGAAAATCCACTATATCAGTGAGTAAAAACCTACACTATTGAATTTCCCAAATCTAAAAAAACAGGAGATAAATACACAAGTATTCCCAAAATCTCAAATTGAAATTCTGCCAATAAATGATAATGGGTGAATACTTGAACATCATGTATGTTAAAAAGGAATAGTACTAAAAGGTAGATGAATGAATGAAAAAAGATAGATAATCTCCACCATCATGTGAACATTAATATTTTGGTTTTCAGGAGATATCATGGGGATGTCTTGAGAAGGAAATTATTTTATTTATCTCCAATACCCAATTTCTGAAGGGAAAAATGATCATTGTTGATCACTTTCCTAGTACACCATGTTTCATAGAAATATTCTAAGGGTTAACCCATCATTTCATGAATCACATTCATAATAAGACGTCCATTAATATTACCAAAAACTTCATCATTTCTAAAGTTAATAACCAATTGTATCACATATATCAAAGAAATCCTATGGAGTTTCTTTAGGAGGAAATTGAATCCATTATGTCTCCTCCTTAGATAAAGAAGAACTGAACCCTGTTATCTATCAATATTGAAGAACACAAATATATATAAAATACCAATGACAAAAAAACATGTAACCTACAAATAATAATAAATTGGAAATTACATTCCTTATAAGATGAAACCTTTTTCATGGTAGTTAAACTCAAAAATAAGTTATTGAGGACAAAACAAATGGGGACCCCGAAAAGTATAGATACTAACCCGTATGTTGGGTACCACACATCAGGTAATGGGGTGTGATACCTATCCTTGCCCAAGGAACGTGATAGTGGATCCAAACACAAGTATTATGGGGGACACCAAAATATTTTCAAATATAAAGTGAATGTATTTGATCACAATCATGTGTTATTAATGAGGATATCATACCCTATCAAGGCGTTGTAAGAAATCTATCCACAACAGCCAAACCCATCATCAATTCAATGGAGATAAAAATGATATATTCTAGTATCATATCACAAATATCCTATGATATATTATCCAAATATACCTCTACGATATAATAATATAAATGATTATATTTAGCTATCTATTTTCCCCAAACAGACATGTGTTATAACTATGAATTTTTTTCGTATAAGAAATGAATGGTGAAATGTGGTGAGACATGGAGGCTACACTGTGAGTTAAATTTCATTACAAAATATTTTTTATGAATTATTGTTATAAATTTCTAGGATATAATTCCACATATGGACATTTAATCTAATATATAATTAATAATGTTACAACCAAAACAATATTTTCAATATTATTAATCTGGGAAGTTCCAAGAGACATGTTAGAAATAAACATTCACATAATATTTTTAAAATAATTTCATGGATAGAACCAGGAGAAATTAAATACATGTTTAAACACCTCAACCTATATTATTGTATGAAAATTAATAAAGTAATTATTAATAGATAATGAGTATAAAAATATTTCATCCTCCATTGTATAGTTTAATAATGAATCAACTATTGTTTTAATCATTCCTATAGATGTGGGATGCCTCAACATTTATTTTCAACAAGTTTACCAAACATCACATCCATTCATCGATGTTATTACCCGGAGTTAGGGATGAATTAATACTAATATGTTTTTTCCCCAACAAGGTTTAACTCTTTATCTATAGTATGTCCCATCAGTTTTTTACATAGTTGACATTGTTTATAAAAATTAATCATTGGGCTCCAATGGCACGGAAAGTTTGTACAGAGTGTTAAAAACATACTTTAATGAATACTATATAGGTTATAATGATACTAATATATCCTATAGGTCTTGGTATACTAAACATTTTACCATCAATATTTACTTAAATCATAGGGGATATAGTGGAATCCCCCAAAAAATCATTTGGTTGAATTTTATTTAATGTAACTCCATAAACAACTAATAGTTTAGTAGTAATGAGTTCGTTCATTGTATTATTCTTGATTCCATTTTTTTCTAGGAAGAAATTGGAATGATACCCCAAATAATTATTTGATACATTATATTAGGATAAATTTTCTCTTGAACGTGATTCAATTAATTTCCATCATGAAGTGATTATTGTTATCAATGATATTAAAGAATAGAAAGTTCCTTACATATGATCACATTTTATGATTTTCAGATGCCCTCATAAGTTTGTCTACATTGTCATAAATGTGTTTTTAATAAAGAATTATTGTCTCAAAATTACACTAGATTATATTTTTATGAATATTATATTATAAGATTCACATTGAATTCATCATTATTCATATATAATAAGAAGCTGGAATTCATAATTTATCTGGACATTTGAAACCAATCATTAGTTAGAAGTCAGTTGGGATAGATTTACATAAAACAGGTATCCTTGAAGTGGGAATAAAAGATATAATAAAAAAATTAATCCGTAATGGATGATAACCCAACAATCAAGACTAGTAATACACATATATATTTTAATTATGGAATTCAAACCTATGAAGTAATATGATATAAATTTCATATGCCTTGGAGATGGAGGCGCTTATAGAATTGTTGTTCTGGGTTAGGAGAATAATCTAATAATATAAAAAATAATTTATATCATAAGATATATAATATTTGATCAATTTAAGAATTATTGGTAGGGACTAGTAATTGGGATTCAATTTCAGTTTCAAATGTAAATGTTTATGCAAGAGGATTTAGAATAAATCCATTAGGTATGCATGATGATCTCCTTATTCCCATACATTTCTATAGTCCCAATAGAGGATACTAGAAATAATTTTTCCCACATGAAATATTTAAAAGGTAATTATATTAATTATATTTTTTTCTACATTGGAATTAATAATATTCCAAAGATCCATGACAAAATATATATTTTAAATGTTATTGATTTTTAGGTCATCTGATCCACTAATTGAGGGAATCATACATTTACTCAAATTAAATATTATAATCATTCATTCATGAAGGGATATTGTTCGCAAAATGTTCCTAAGTTTTTGTCCCAAAATATTGAGTAACTCCGATGTAAATTTATAAATTTAAAATAATGTTGAAATCATTGGTTTAATAATTTTATTCATTAAGAAGTTTCTTCTAAATTGATAAGTTTTTTCAAATTTCAAACTATGTAGTTCTGAGGTGATTCTAAAAGAAATATTATTTAGTATTCTTCCAATAACTCCTGTAATTAATAATGTTATTTATAGATATGTAAATGGAATATCACTTTATTGAACATGAAAATAATTCAAAAATCTATGACTTCTTATTTTTCAAAAATCACTTACCAAGGTAAACCACAGTTTTTTGAAAAGATATTTTCTACACAAATTCCATCTCATAGTGGTAGTATAAGATTTTTATCGGGTTTAAAAAATAATCTTCTCCCCACTAAATTTCATAATGTCATCCTAATAAGGGGGGTCAATAGATACGGTAAGATTCCAATAATCATTTATTTGGTGAGGTCTCCACTCTCAATATATTCGATAAGGAATATAATAAAAAAATATTAATCCAAAATATGAAAACTAAATGAAATGATTCACTATGTATAAACCCACTAATATAAACAATGGTTATCACCACAATGAGTACCCATGGTTTTCAAAAAATATTGGCATAACTATGCTGGATTCTATCAATAACTTCTGTTTATGTAAATAGGGGGTATGGCTCATATATTACAATGTTTTAAAAACAATATTGAGATAGAGTACAATATTATATTCCATACCACCTTCCACCATCACACATCGAGGGGAATATCCCTCTGGGGCGACCTATTTTTCCCTCACCTAAATAATAAATGATTCATCTTTTCTTCTAGTGTTCTCTTCTGATTTTGGAATTTATGATTTTGATCTTATTTAATAGTGACTTCAAAATAATTCTTCTCTTCTTCATATTAATGAGTTTATTTTTATTAATGTATTATGTCATAACTAAGATACAGTTAGGTTAGGATTATTTCATATTATTTGATGTATGTTTTTTTGTGAGTGATTTTTTATTTTAGGGATTTCAATTTAATAATTGGAAGTTTGATGATATATTTTTTTTCATTGTATAATATTTGTGGGTTATATTTTATTTTATAGTTTTTATGAATGATTGGAGTACTAGTATATTAAAACCAATTGGTGCACTTTTTTTGATATTTTAATGAATATTTTTTATGATTTTAATTTTTATTTTTGTGAATATATAGTGTGGAAATGGGTATGTTCTTTTTTTATATTTTCTATTATGTATGCTATGATTATCAAGAATATATACCCCTTTATATATGGATATTCTAAATGAATTTTATAATGTAAATTTCAAATTTATTCATGATGATGATTATTCCATATGCAATAGAAATATTTATTTTAGTAGGATCACATAAAACATGTTAATTATTGTATTTTGGTTGTAATATATTTGTTAAATTATTCTTGAGAGTTATTTAATATTTTTGGAAATCATTAACTTCTTATTTATTGGAAATTATGGATTCTGATAAATTTTATATATAGATGTTATTATAATTTATCATATTTGTATTCAGTTGGGTATTTTTCATTATTATTTTCCTGACATGAAACATTTGGAATCAATTTTTAATATAATATATTTTATTCATTTCATGTGGTTGTTTAACTATTACATATGATTATGGAACTCATAAATAAATTTTTTTGGAAGGTAGTCACTTCCATGAATGTAATTTTTCATAATATACTCATCTTGTGACTACACATAATTTCTAATATTCAATATATATTAGATTTTTTTATTTTAAAATATGATTATATATTTTGTTAGATTGTTTTTTTACATTCAAGAGAATTTTTATTAACGGAATGGTATATTGAAATATAAAATATTTTAAATTTCATCATTTATTTCAAACTAATTGGTATGTTGTTTTTTGACACATTACGGTATTTATATAATGTTTCCAATGGTTATTTATGGGTCATTAAATAATTTGTAACACCCCAGCCCTAGTTACCCAAATTCAGTGGATTATTACATAACATTGTCTTGATTACAAAAGATCATGTCTTGAAAGACATATTTGTATAGTAGCCTTGGAAGTACTAGATACATTCATAAGGTTTACATTACATCAAAAAAATGGAAAACTATAACAACATTTGTTCAATAGATAACACTTAGATCCCATATACTATCCCTAAAGGTCAGTAATAATATACTTTATCGCATCCGGGAAAAATAAAACATAGAAATGGGTGAGCTCAGATGCTTAGTAAGGATAACAATATAGCAGGAACATTCATAAATAAGCATAAGAATTTATGGAAATGTATAAGATAAAAAAAATTCATTTAAACTTGAAATTTATTATAATATGTAAAATATATAAATAAAATAATTCCATTTACTTATTCAATGGATATTATACTAGTCAAAATCACGTGAAATATTAATAGACTGTTTCATAATGATGGAATGAATAATGCAAGACTTTCAAAACCACATAGTCAAGGCCTTGTGCCAAGACAACAATAATATTTTTTCAAGGACTTGTGATATGACACTAGTTTGTCTCAAGAGACCTTTCGATGCATCGAGGAGCTATAGAGGGCTCCACCCGTCACATATTATGTCTGATGCATTCCTCATATGAAATGGTTTAAACATAACATAAACTTTTGAATTAAAATTAGCATACAAGATGTCAATACTTTATCTATAAACCATTAATGGTATAAAAATAACACATCCAAAGTCAAACATATCACAAAATCATCAATAAAATATGGAAGGTTTGTATCATAATAAATCAACTTTAAATAAGCTTAAAATCATTCAAAGGATGTTGATATAGATGAAATCAAAACCATTTTGGAAAAATATCTCTTTCTATTTTGAAATCATTTAAAAGTTACATAATTATAAATGAAAACATTTATATTTGAAAATATTTTTATAAGCATGTATGGGATGTTTTGATGATGTTATAATGACAAAAAATAGACGCACCCACCGTATAAGTTTTAAGAAAAACTTACGTTAATTTTGTAAAAAAGGTCATAAAGTAGCTTGTTTGGAAAACGATCGAAAAAATCCTTTATAAACATCTTATAAATTTCAATCAAGGGTACAAATAACATTAAATCATAGTCTAAAAAATTATGATAATTTTTTGAAATACATTTTTAAGAAACATGGATGTGGATGATAATGATGTCCCAGTAGATACATAACTAAAAACAACCTCAAATAATAAAGAGATTGTAAAATTAACAAATAAATTGTACTTATTCTTGGTCATGGGTTGGTTAATCTCATGTATAATGGTGAAATAATTTTTATTAAATTATATATTAATCATATACATTGAAATGATATCAATTATGATCTATTAACATGCTTTGTTAATAATATCTTAGTATTATTGTCGTTTCATGTGTTAACTGATTCGTTTTCCTTTATATGCATTGTCATGTAAGTAGTTTTTGTTATGTATATTACGTATCATAATCATATTCATAATGATATTAACACATTAAACATTATTTTTAATCATGTAATGAAAATTTTTCTTGAATGGATACCATGGGGAATGAATCTCATCATGTTCGTGGACACAATAATAAGTATGTACAGACGAGCGACAATATCATTTTTCTATATTAAAATAACATATAAATGGATTTTATATCATATATTATGAATAAAATATCATGTTATATTTATTATTTACATCAATTACACATCATTATTATACACATCCAAATAATAATGTTTTGAATTACAATTGACCACATCGTGGAGACTGTAAGTCGTACGTACGCACATATGGTGACATATCACTAAACGGATAGATAGAATAATGAATATGGTTGTACGATATTTATAATAGCATCAATGCATATAGATGATAATATATTTATTATTTTTTATGGAGATAATAAAGAAAAAGGAAGTGGAATAAGAAGAGAATGTGAAAGATGTGATGAAATATTTATCTCTTCTTCATGAATTTCGTTTTGATTTGATCAAAAGGGATCCATAAGATGGAATTATGACTGATGAAATGCCTCTAGGATGAAGGGAGGAAAATTCAAGGGGTATTTTTGTAGGGTTTGTTTGAGCCAAATATCATTGAATGTATGAATTAGAGAGAAGGGGGAGTGGCCTTTCATAAGAGGGGTGAGGGGCACCTTAGGAAAAGCTTGAAATATTATTAAATAATAAAATCATTTTCAGTTTCTAATGGCTCCAAAATGAGTTATTTAAAGGATAAGGTGGGGAGGGGTATAAAACCACTCAAGAAATATGTCTTAGATAGTTTTGGGTCACTATATTAACCTTATCGTTTTTATTTAACTATTGGTTTAATAGTTAGTCATTTACCATGTCTCGTTGTATTTTTATATTAAATGATTAGTAAACTTACTATATACTTTCTTGAGAACACCAAGTGGTTAATTACTGATACACCTATCATTATATAAGTCTTTTGGATGATCCTTAGATTTTTTTTGAATAGAATATCAATTAATAATATAATAATTTTTTTAGAAACGCTTTTATATCAATTTTGACACTATTTGGTATTTTCTTTTTTCGAATTAAATAAAATAATTATTAATTCGAAAAAAATTCATCAAACCAACCCTAATATGTAATATTATCCTACAAAATTAGTTGAATTCATAAAAAGTCTCAACATTCATTTATTTGGATATTTATAATATCAATTATTTTAATCATTCATTAATACGGTAATTACTACATCATCATTGTGTCATAGATAAATTTAATTAATTAATATCTATAAAATATAAATATAATACCATTATTTAGGAAATATTTTTATCATTTTAATGAATATTTATAGTCGAATTTATATTATGTATAACTCTATATTAAAAATGTTTGATTTATTAAACATTGAATTTAACACTTTTAACTCTTCATTGAATTAAATAATAATAAATGTCCTAATATAATACAAGTGGACTAATAGATCATATTTATTCCAAAGGTTGTTTTTTGTCAAATTAAACTTATCCATTATAATTACAACATGTGTTAGGGTAATAAATATTTCATTTTTACCCTTAATTACCCTATTTACTTTTAACCGTCGTAAATAAAAGAAAAAATTTATTATTCTCCAAAAATTATTTTCATCTTTTTGAACCATAATTTAGTTACTGATATCAACCATGTCTCCCAGATTTTTGAAATTCAACTCAAAGAAGAGGTAAAATTTTGTTTTAGGTAAATTTTCAAATGATCTTAGGAGGATGGTAAAAGACGATAAAAAGTTCAATAAAAGATATATATATATATAATTATTATAAACGAAATCAAATGAATTACATTGGACTTATATATGTATTGTGTATCTATTTTCAACTAAAATAAATTTAAATAAAATAAATTATTATTTTAATAAAAATACGGCTTATAACTAAGTGGTTTCAACATTCATAAAAAATGTATGTTTTCTGAAAAATACAAAAAAAATTTCCTTAAGTGAATTTCGATATGTAATGGCCCGGACCTCTTTGGTCCATTACTTTTTGAAATGTTGGTGTTGGAGGTGTTCTGGGAGGTCAAGGGGACTTATCCCCAACACTTTTCCAATTTTTCCAGTTCTGTGAAGAGTGTTTCCAGTTTTATGAACAGTAACAGATCGGTCTCACCGATCGGTCTGACAGATCGGTCTCACAGATCAGTTTCACAGATCGGTGTGACAGATTGGTTTCACAGATCGGTCTCACAGATCGGTTTCATAGATCGGTGTGACCGATCGGTTTCACAGATCGGTCTGACAGATCGGTTTCACAGATCGGTGTGACAGATCAGTTTCACAGATCGGTGTGACAGATCGGTTTCACAGATCGGTCTGACAGATCGGTTTCATAGATCGGTGTGACCGATCGGTTTCACAGATCGGTCTGACAGATCGGTTTCACAGATCGGTGTGACAGATCAGTTTCACAGATCGGTGTGACAGATCGGTTTCACAGATCGGTCTGACAGATCAGTTTCACAGATCGGTGCAACAGATGGGTTTCACAGATCGGTGCGACAGATCGGTTTCACAGATTGGTCTGACAGATCGGTTTCACAGATCGGTCTGACAGATCGGTTTCACAGATCGGTGTGACAGATCGGTTTCACAGATCGGTCTGACAGATTGGTTTCACATATCGTTGTGACAGATCAGTTTCACAGATCGGTCTGACAGATCGGTTTCACAGATCTGTGTGACAGATCAGTTTCACAGATTGGTGTGACAGATCGGTTTCACAGATCGGTCTGACAGATCCGTTTCACAGATCGGTGTGACAAATCGGTTTCACAGATCGGTTTCACATATCGGTTTCATGTACAATAACAGTGGGTGAACAGTCTTTCCAGACTCCTACAGTTTTTCCCCTTTTGACGTTTCCTTTAACGAAAAATACATTTAAAGCCTTATTTTAAGGGCACATGAGGTCGTTTAAAGTGCCATAAATCCTATATTAATTATTCCTAAGGCTTGGAATGTTTTACTTGGTCAACCCGCGTGGGTTAATGCGATCCGTTATTAATGGAGAATTAACCGGATCTTAAACCGTCGCCCCATTAAATCTTAAAAAGGGAATAGATATCATTCTCCCTTGTTCTTTCCCTTTGTTCTCGATTAAGAGGCACTAGAACCTTTCAATCATTTCCGTAGGAGTTGCAAAATCAATCTTTACACCTAGGATTGGTTTTGCTCTGTTTTGGATGCAACTGAGCTGTGTCCATCAATCTTTGATATAAGGTATGTTGTATCGTTGTTCTTTTGGGGTTCATCTTCTCCTATCCTCTTTTCCATAATTATACCATGTATTCTCCAAGATTCTAATGGGGTTTTCTTGGGTTTGGATGGTACTGTCGTACCGTGGAAACCTCCGGTGGATGCAGTTGTTGTGAGAGGAGGATTGTGACCCGTTGTGTGGATAAAGGACATCAAGAACTCTTCGGGGTAGTGGATTCATGGCTTCTCTAATTGTATATGTTCAATCGTAGAATTAGCATGATTTAGTCCTTTGGATCGCAATGAAATTGACCTAATTAAATACTTGAACCGGATTAAAATAATTGGTTGATCGCATGTTGTTTCTTTATACCGTGATAACGGGTTGCCTCATGTTTTCCTAGATATAGTGATATCTATGTTTTCTTTGAGTTTTTGTTCTTTCATGATAGAAATTGATAACAAATGTAAAGCTGGAATTAATTGTTAATTAATTGGATAAAGATAAAGAGGCATATAAATTAATCTAGTTATTGTCATTGTTGTAGTCGTTCTAATTTGAGGATAATAAAATTAGGGAAGTAAGCATGGTTATTTATTTGTGATAGCTTACTGATTAGGTATCCCGTAATTGGGACCTACGAATAACAAATCATTTAATTCAATATGGATTAGAGAGCAGATTATGTGGGAATTTCTAAAAGGGTTCCGAGTTACCCTCTTTTTTGTTAAAGGGTCAAGGGCCCCTGATGTGATGTTTGTTTTCCTGCTGCTTGTGCTGTGATGTGAGCCCGGATGGCTGTTGTGATATGTGGAGGCATGGATGCCTTGTGGTTATGGCAGCAGATGACGCCTAGAGTGGCGAGATGCATCAGTTTATGCATGTGGGTGTCGGGGAGGACATCAGGGGTGATGGAATGGTATGGATGTGGTTGTTGGTTGCTTGTGGTTTTCTTGAATGTTAATCTACTTTTCTTTTCCCCACTACTCAAGGTAGCTGTTCTTGATACCCTTCTTCCGAAGGAGGCAAATACACGTGGGGTATGCCACGTGCTTTCCGTGTTTAGCCTCTCGAGGGAGAATGGGTATATGCTCTTTCTATAGGAGGAAAAGACTCGACGGGTAGTATATCTACCCACCGTGTTGAGCCTCCTTTGTGTTTAGAAGAATAGGATGCTTTTTTAGAATGCTTGGGAATGTGGAAAAGTAAATCTTTAATGAATGTTTGATTAAATGGTGAAAAACCACAGGGATGGAGATCCTGGAATTTAAAGGGGATGTGAATCTTAAAAAGGAGCAGTTGGTTTTGAATGTGATGCCAATTCAGTTTAATGTGGAATTTCTCATTCTTAATTAATGTTTAAAGAATTAATTAACGTACAGTGGAACTAAAAAAATGATAATGGAGTAATCTAATATAGCTCTTCAAATGTTTGTGTGCTTATAGGATACCTAGTCTTAGAAGTAGCAGCCTGGAGTCTGAGAGACGTTTGCTACAATTGTATCTAAGACTAGGTAATGCCCATAGTGTGGATGCGAGTTACATATATATTCTGTACTTTTTGTGTTTCTATACGCTACTCCACCCTGTCGGTAAGGGCAACTGACACCCCGGGGATTTTGAGCCCTGGGGGTGTTTTTCCCAACATTATGATGGGAGGTCGAATGGCTGACTACCCCCTTTGGCCCCTCTCTCTTCTCTTGGTAGATACTTGTGCCATGAGGCACAGCGGTTAGTTACCCCATATATGTGTGTAGAGGGCTGTAATGTCTTGTGGTTATTTCTCACACATATATTCTGGATATAGTATCCTACGAACTACTATAGGTGTAACGTGTATAGGCTATGATGGCTTGAGGATCCTTACTCCGCGTATGGGCTGTAATGGCTTTAGGTATTATACCCGACGTATGATACATGTTATGCGAGCTGTGGTGGCTCCCGAAAATTACTAGGTTACTTTTGGTTGTGAGGACGGTGTGGTGCTTCGCCCATGTGTCTGCGGGAAAGCCTTTGTGGTGCATGAGGTGCAGATTGTGGAGCTTAGCCCAGGTGTCTGCAGGAAAGCCTTTGGAGAGAGATGCACATGACGTATATCGTTGTGGAAAAGTGGAAAACCAGTGGGGAAGGAGTAGCGGGGTACCCTTGATATTCTTTACTATATGCTATATTCTTGTATGCGTTACTTGGTGAGAGTAGCCATGCTGAGGTTGGGAACATAGTATACCTGTTTATGTGACGAGTTAGTTTCACTTGTTGTTCACTGGGCTTTAGCATGCATTCTTTACTTTTACACGAGAGGCTTGGGGAGGATCCTACTGAGTATACTTTTATAATCACCCTATGTATATATAAAATGTTTTTCAGGTCACGTGGAGCAGGTTGGAGATCAAGCTGGTTAATACTAGCTTGCGGTTGGAGGAGGAGCTGTTCGGGCTTGTGGTCGCTATCGTTTTACATTCTTTTGGATACTTTTAGTTTCCCCTTTCAGTTTTAGTACTTTTGCATGAAATTTCATATATGTACTTGGTTTCCTTTTATATCTCAGTTCTACGTTGGAGTTGATTTGAGTCTATTCTATCTCTCTCTTCTTCATGTGTTCTCTTAGAGGGTAATGCCTCCCATATGTATGTTATTATACCCTTGGTGCTAGTTGCCAACCCGGGGCCTACTGGAGGCGGGACTCGAGGGTCATTATCTCCCTTTTCACATTTCCGCCCCATGAGGGGTACACTTTGTGGGGAGGAGGTCATGACAGAGTGGTATCAGAGGTATGGATGCGGGATAGGATGGAGTTTGGAGTTAGGCACAGGTGAGGATGCATGGGATGGTAGGGCAACGGTGTCATTCATGTTTAGCAAGTGGGGTAACCACTGGAGACCGGCAGAGACATAGGCATTCATGTCCCCCTATGATCTGTTGCACGGACCTTTATGTTTACGATGGCTACTAAACAAAGTGATATTGTTTGCAGGGTAGAGACCTAGGAAAGGATCATGCATCATTATTCTTTGTGCGTGTGTTTGAATGGGTAGACCTTGGGATAGGTAACCTAAAATTAATAAGACAAAAAAATTAATTAATTAATGTTGAGTCTTCCATATTCCAGGCTTAGGAGCTCTAACGGTTGTTATTTTACAGGTATGTCTCCAGGTCGACGTCCTCGTCAGGTTTTCCAGAAGGTGCCCAGCAGGCTGTTCCAGCAGATCGCCGCCGGGTAGAGTTTGACGACAATGACACTTGGAGGAAGACACATAGAGAGTTTCAGTGCCAGAGTCTACAGAAGTATGAGGGCTCTGTTTCAGATGCAGTCATAGAAGACTGGTTGGAGGAGATCGAGATAGGCTTCAGTTCGATTCGTGATCGGAAGGAACACTGGGTGTCCTTGGTTGTGACGATGCTGCGTGGAGCAGAGAGGCAGTGGTGGTTCTTATTCCTCGGGGATCGTGAGGAGTCAGCGATCTCATGGGAGGTGTTTCGAGACAGGTTTAGAGTCGAGTTTCTTTCTTCGACTGCGAAGGCATCCAGTCGCCAGGATCTTCTCACACTTCGACAGGGGAGCTCCAATGTTCGAGAGTTTGGAATCTGTTTCAGGAACCCTCTACGATATGCCTCAGACCTGTTACCAGATGATGAGGCCAGGGCGAGGCATTTCGAGGAGGCTTTGCATCCAGAGATCCAGCGCCAGGTCACCCCATTTATGATAAAGACATATCTTGAGGTGCTGGAGAGGGCAGAGGTTGTTGAGAGGACTTTGGCCAGGACTGGATCATCACGAGAGGGGAATCGTCATGATTCCTCACGAAGCAGAGCTGTGGTCCGGGGTTCCCGGTTTTCAGGACAGAAGAGTTTCCCTTCACCTGGGGGTAGGTCCCAGCCCTTCACATATCGTTTCTCCGGAGGCAGAAACTCTCAGGCCTATGCCAAGGGAGCAGGCGCTTGTTTTTCTTATGGTGGTCGTGGTCATCAGCAGTGGTAGTGCCCGACTTTTCAGAGCAGTCATCATGCACCAGGCACTCAACTCCAGGTTCCTCTTTTGAGGTAGTTCCAGCCGAGGCAGCAGCAGCAGGTTGCACAAGCTTTAGATCACCAGAGGGTAGATGGAGTAGGCAGAGGACAGCCCCATGACGCTCCCCGTCCTCATAGAGTAGAGCACGACCGTGGTGGTGGTCGTCATCATGGTCAGAGAGGCCGTGGGTGAGGTCGTGGTCAGCTTCATGCTCTAGCGTTGCCAGCTCCAGGCGAGCCAGATGTCGTCCGAGTTACCCTTTTCTTGTTTTCTACCTTGGTGTATGCCTTGTTTGATTCAGGAGTGAAAAAGTCCTTTATATCCCCTACCCTTGTCCACGCTTTGGGACTTGAGGTAGAGAGGCTTCCAGTGCCCTTGGCATTGACTACGCCAGTTGGAGGTCGAGCTAGCTTGTTTGATATATGTAAAGACTGTGAGCTAGTGTTGGGGCAGCACTGCTCTTGGGGAAATTTCCTAGGTTTACAAATACAACCATATGATGTCATCCTCAACATGGATTGGTTGTATTCAGTGAAGGCTATTGTGGATTGCTACAGTAAGAAGGTCATCTTCTTCGATGTAGATGGAGAAACAGTGGTGTTTGCTGGTGAGTGAGATCCTTGGATGGGTCATAGGCAGGTTTCATCCTTATCATCCATGATTGCTGAGATGATGATATGTTCTTCAGAGGTTCAATAGTTGGCGTTTCCTAGGGTCATAGACGAGTACCCTGACGTCTTTCCAGAAGAGGTTGTATCCTTACACCCTCGACGAGAGATCGAGTCTGGGATCGAGCTACAGCCGGGAGCATCTCCTATCTCTATGTCTCAGTATAGGATGTCCCCTTCTGAGTTACGAGAGCTACGTATACAGCTCGATGGTCTGTTGCAGTGTGGTTTTGTTGGGAAAAGTGTGTCACCTTGGGGTGCACCGGTTTTTTTTGTGAAAAAGGCTGACGGCAGTTTGCAGTTGTGCGTCGATTATCGCCGATTAAACAAAGTGACAATAAAGAACCGCTATCCTCTTCCACGGATTGATAACCTATTCGATCAACTAAATGGTGAATGTTTGTTCTCAAAGATCGACTTGCGGTCAGAATATCATCAGATGAATGTAAAGGATGAGGATATCCCGAAGACTGCTTTCTGTTGTCGTCATGGGCATTATGAGTTTGTTGTAATGCCATTTGGCATGAAGAATTCTCCAGCTATTTTCCTGGGGTTGATGAATGTTGCATTCTGTGAATTCCTGGACAAGTTTGTTGTGGTTTTCATAGACGACATCTTTGTGTACTCCACATATGAAGAAAAGCATGCAGAGCATCTACGAGCCGTTTTGGGAGTTCTTCGCCAACATCAGTTGTTTGGGAAGTTGTCCAAGTGTGAGTTCTAGGCTCGAGAAGTTAATTTCTTGGGGCATGTTATGTCCCAACAGGGAGTAGCTATGGATCCTTCAAAGATAGAAGCAGTAGTGTCATGGGAAGCCCCCAAGACCGTGTCAGAGGTGCGAAGTTTCCTTGGTCTCGCAGGCTATTACACACGGTTTGTAGCCAATTTCTCCCGAGTTGCGACTCCTCTGACAGCTTTGACCAAGAAGGATCAAGCGTTCATATGGACTGATCAGTGTCAGGAAGCTTTCGAATATCTAAGGTATAAGTTGGTAAGTGCTCATGTTCGTTGTCATCCAGCTGAGGGAGTCCAGTTTGACGTCTTCTGCGATGCGTCACATATGGGGCTAGGCTGTGTACTTATGCAACAAAGGTCAGTTGTTTCTTATGGGTCCCGAAAATTGTGCAACTATTCCACCCATGATCTTGAGTTGGCAGCTGTGGTGTTTGCGCTGAAGTTGTGGAGACATTACCTCATTGGCGAGCGCTTTGTGGTTTTCTCTGATCATAAGAGTTTGAGGTATGTTTTCTCTCAGCAGGACTTGAACTTGAGGCAGTGTCGGTGGATAGAGTTCTTGCAGGAATACGACTTCGAAATATCGTATACACCTGGGAAGGGAAATGTTTTTGCTGATGCGCTGAGCCGAAAGTCACGTAATGATGTTGTGCGTGAATCTGGTGATTCTTGGAGAGTAATGGAGGAGCTGTCAGCATTACATATTGATATGGAAGAGGTTGGAGGTAGAGGTTGTCTTTTCCAGATGACGGTGCAGTCATCTCTGATGTAGAAGGTGGAAGAGTCTCAGTTGGGTGATCTAGATGTGGAAGTTTGGAGAGACAGAGTTGTTTGTGGGGAAGCCCCTGATGGTTGGTCGGAGGATGAACAACACCGAGTGTTGTGTCATGGAAGGATTTTTGTTCCCTTGGCGATGCGCGAGACGGTTCTCTGAGAGTTCCATAGTTCACCCTTGGCGGTACATCCTGGTGTGACGAAGATGTACCGATCCTTGAGGAGTCAGTTTTGGTGGCCTGGGCTGAAGCGTACAGTTGCAGAATGTGTGTCTCGATGTTTAGTCTTCCAGAAGGTGAAGGCCGAACACCGTGTTCCTAGTGGTCTTCTCCAACACATAGAGATTCCTCAGTGGAAGTGGGAGGACAACTCAATGGACTTTGTTACAGGTTTACCTCGAGCTCCGGGAGGACATGATGCTATATGGGTGGTAGTGGATCGTTTAACTAAATCGGCCAACTTCATAGCAATCAAGGAGTCGAGCTCAGTGGAGGTTTTGTCGAGGAAGTATGTTGAGGAGGTGGTGAGGCTTCACGAAGTTCCTAAGATGATCATTTCGGATCAAGATCCTCATTTTACCTCTAGGGTGTGGAGAGGTCTCCAGCATGCTTTTGGTTCTCAATTATGCCTTAGCACTGCTTTTCATCCTCAAACGGATGGTCAGACAGAGTGAACAATCCAGACTCTTGAAGACATGTTGTGCTCTTGTGTTCTTGATTTTGGAGGTTCATGGACAAAGCAATTACCTTTGGTTGAGTTCACTTACAATAATAGTTTTCACTCCACCATTGGTATGGCGCCATTTGAAGCCATGTATGGCCGGCCTTGCTGTTCTCCGTTGTGCTGGACTCGGGTCAGAGAGTCAGTAATTCTCGGACCATAACTAGTGCAGAATACAACAGAGATGGTACAGGTGATTTGTGAGAGGATGAAGACAGCACAGGATCGTCAGAAATCATATGCTGATCAAAGAAGGAGACTGTTAGATTTTAATGTTGGGGATCATGTGTTTCTAAAGGTGACTCCTCGTCGTGGGCAGCGAAGGTTTGGTCATGGAAGCAAGCTTTCTCCCCGGTTTGTTGGGCCTTTTGAGGTGTTAGCTCGTGTTGGATCTGTGGCGTATCGAGTAGAAATTCCCCCTCATATGAGTCAGATACATGATGTTTTCCATGTACCACAGCTCCGTCATTATCTTCATGATGAATCTCATGTTATCGATTGGGGAGAGATCGATATTGATGATGATGCAACCTTCGGGGAGCGACCTGTGGATATCCAAGACCACAAGGAGAAGGTGTTGCATGGGCGTTCTATCCCCTTAGTTCGTGTCTTGTGGCGACACGGTGGCATGGAGAAGAGTACCTAGGAGCGTGATTCACAAATATGTGCTCAGTACCCCAAGTTTTTTAATGTTTAACTCTTTTCATGTAATGATGTTTTCTTTGTGGTTGGACCTTTCATGTTTTATTTATGTACCTTTGATGTGATGTTGTGAATGAATTGTTTGGGTATGGATTGTATGTTCCCGGATGTCGTAGTTTTGTTCCAGCTTTCGATCAACTCATGGTGGTTTTCCCCTAAGAGGTATCTTATGGGGTGGTTGTTCGGACCCCTCTTTTCTTCTGGGTTGGTTTTTAATTATCGAGGACGAGAATGTTTTGAGTGGTATCTAATGTAATGTCCCGGACCTCTCCGGTCCATTACTTTGTGAAATGTTGGTGTTGGAGGTGTTCTGGGAGGTCAAGGGGACATATCCCCAACACTTTGCCAATTTTTCTAGTTCTGTGAATAGTGTTTCCAGTTTTATGAACAGTAACAGATCGGTCTCACATATCAGTTTCACAAATCGGTGTGACAGATCGGTTTCATAGATCGGTCTGACAGATCGGTTTCACGTATCGGTGAGACAGATCGGTTTCACAGATTGGTCTGACAGATCGGTTTCACAGATCGGTGTGACAGATGAGTTTCACAGATCGGTGTGAGAGATCGGTTTCACTGATAGGTCTGACAGATTAGTATCACAGATCGGTGCGACAGATCGATTTTAAAGATCGGTGTGAAAGATCGGTTTCACAGATCGGTCTAATAGATCGGTTTCACAGATCGGTCTGACAGACCAGTTTCACAGATCGGAGTGAAAGATCGGTTTCACAGATCGGTCTGACAGATCGGTTTCACATATTGGTGTGACAGATCAGTTTCACAGATCGGCCAAACAGATCGGTTTCACAGATCGGTGTGACAGATCAGTTTCACAGATCGGCGTGACAGATCGGTTTCACAGATCGGTCTAACAGATCAGTTTCACAGATCGGTGTGTCAAATCGGTTTCACAGATCGGTTTCACAGATCGGTTTTATGTACAGTAATAGTGGGTGAACAGTGTTTCCAGACTCCTATAGTTTTCCCCTTTTGACGTTTCCTTTGACAAAAAATACATTTAAAGCCTTATTTTAAGGGCTCTTAAGGCCGTTTAAAGTTCCATAAATCCTATATTAATTATTCCTAAGGCTTGGAATGTTTTACTTGGTCAAACTGTGTGGGTTAATGCAATCCGTTTTTAATGGAGAATTAACTAGATCTTAAACCGTCACCCCATTAAATCTTAAAAAGGTACTAGATATCATTCTCCCTTTCTCTTTCCCTTTGTTCTTGATTAATAGGCACTAGAACCTTTCAATCCTTTCCATAGGAGTTGAATAATCAATCTTTACTCCTAGGATTTGTTCTGCTCTGTTTTGGATGCAACTGAGTCGTGTCGATCAATATTCGATATAAGGTATGTTGTATCGTCGTTCTTGTGGGGCTCATCTTCTCCTATCCTCTTTTCCATATTTATACCATGTATTCTCTAAGATTTTAATGGGTTTTTCTTGGGTTTGGTTGGTACTGTCGTACCGTGGCATCCTCCGGTGGATGCAGTTGTCGTGAGAGGAGGATTGTGACCCGTTGTGTGGATAAAGGACGTCAAGAACTCTTCGAGGTAGGGGATTCATGGATTCTCTAATTGTATATGTGCAATCGTAGAATTAGCATGATTTAGTCCTTTGGATCAAAATGAAATTGACCTAATTAAATACTTGAACCGGATTAAAATAATTGGTTGATCGCATGTTGTTTCTTTATACCGTGATAACGGTTTGCCTCATGTTTTCCTAGATATAGTGATATCTATGTTTTCTTTGATTTTTTGTTCGTTCATGATAGAAATTGATAATGAACGTAAAGCCAGAATTAATTGTTAATTAATTGGCTAAAGATAAAGAGGCATATAAATTAATCTGGTTATTGTCGTTGTTGTAGTCGTTCTAATTTGAGGATAATCAAATTAGGGAAGTAAGCATGGTTATTTATTTGTGATAACTTACTTATTAGGTATCCCGTAATTGGGACCTACTAATAACAAATCTTTTAATTCAATATGGATTAGAGAACATATTATGTGGGAATTTCTAAAAGGGTTCTGAGTTACCCTCTTGTTTGTTAAAGGGTCAAGAGCCCATGATGTGATGTTTGTTTTCCCTCTGATTGTGATGTGATGTGAGCCTGGATGGCTGTTGTGATATGTGGAGGCATGGAGGCCTTATGGTTATGGCAGCAGATGACGCCTAGAGTGGCGAGATGCATCAGTTTATGCATGTGGGTGTCGGGGAGGACACCAGGGTTGATGGAATGGGATGGATGTGGTTGCTGGTTTCTTGTGGTTTTCTTGAATGTTAATCTGCTTTGCTTTTCCCCACGGCTCAAGGCAGCTGGTCTTGCTACCCTTCTTCCGATAGAGGCAAAGATGTGCGGGGTATGCCACGTGCTTTCCGTGTTTAGCCTCTCGAGGGAGAATGGGTATATGCTCTTTCTATAGGAGGCAATGACTCGACGGGTAGTATATCTACTCACCGTGTTGAGCCTCCTTTGTGTTTAGAAGCATAGGATGCTTTTCTAGAATGCCTGGGAATGTGGAAAAGTAATTCTGTAATGAATGTTTGATTAAATGGTGAAAATCCACGGGGATGAAGATGCTGGAATATAAAAGGGATGTGAATCTTAAAAAGGAGCAGCTGTTTTTGAATGTGATGCCAATTCAGTTTAATGTGGAATTGTTCATTCTAAATTAATGTTTAAAGAATTAATTAACATACAGTGGAACTGATAAAATGAGAATGGAGTAATCTAATAAATCTCTTCAAATGTTTGTGTTCTTATAGGATACCTAGTCTTAGATGTAGCAGCCTGGAGTCTGAGAGATGTTTGCTGCAGTTGTCTCTAAGACTAGATAATGCCCATAGTGTGGATGTGAGTTACTTATATATTCTGTACTTTTTTTGTTTCTATACGCTACTCCACCCTGTCAGTAAGGGAAACTGACACCCCGGGGATTTTGAGCCCTGGGGGGGTGTTTTCCCCAACATTCTGATGGGAGGTCGAATGGCTGACTACCCCCTTTGGACCCGCTCTCTTCTCTTGGTAGATACTTGTTCCATGAGGCACAGCGGTTAGTTACCCCATATTTGTGTGTAGAGGGCTGTAATGGCTTGTGGTTATTTCACACTTATATATTCTGGATATAGTATCCTACGAACTACTATAGGTGAAATGTGTATAGGCTATGATGTCTTGAGGATCCTTACTCGGCGTATGGGCTGTAATGTCTTGAGGTATTATACCCGACGTATGATACACGTTATGAGAGCTGTGGTGGCTCCCGGAAATTACCTGGTTACTTTTGGTTGGTGTGGTGCTTCGCCCAGGTGTCTGCAGGCAAGCCATTGTGGTGCACGAGGTGTAGATTGTGGAGCTTAGCCCAGGTGTCTGAGGGAAAGCCTTTGGAGAGAGATGCACAAGACATATGTCATTGGGGCAAAGCGGAAAACCAGTGGGGAAGTATTAGCGGGGAACCCTTGATATTCTTTACTATATACTATATTCTTGTATGCGTTACATGGCGAGAGTAGCCAAGGTGAGGTTGGGAACATAGTATACCTATTTAGGTGATGAGTTAGTTTCACTTGTTGTTCACTAGGCTTTAGCATGCTTTCTTTACTTTTACACGAGAGGCTTGGGGAGGATCCTACTGAGTATACTGTTATACTCACCCTATGTATATATAAACTGTTTTTCAGGTCACTTGGAGCAGGTTGGAGATCAAGCTGGTTACTACTAGCTTGCGGTTGGAGGAGGAGCTGTTCGGGCCTGTGGTCGCTGTCGTTTTACTTTCTTTTGGGTACTTTTAGTTTCCCCTTTCAGTTGTAGTACTTTTGCATGACATTTCATATATGTACTTGGTTTCCTTTTATATATCAGTTCTATGTTGGAGTTGATTGGAGTTTATTATATCTCTCTCTTCTGCATGTGTTCTCTTAGAGGGTAATACCTCCCATTTGTATGTAATTATACCATCGGTGCTAGTCGCCAACCCGGGGCATACTGGAGGCGGGACTCGGGGGTCATTATCTCCCTTTTCACATTGCCGGCCCAAGAGGGGTACACTTTGTGGGGAGGGGGTCGTGACACGATATTATGAATCCAAAAATGAAGTCCATTTTGAAAGATAAAATTGATAAAATATAAAAAAATTTGGTATTATTATTCATAACGGCTTGTTTGATTGGTTGTGGTGTGTTAGGACTCGAAGTTGTTTACAACACACATTATTTTATTATTCAAAGAAAATAATACCATGGAAGCATGGGGTGTTACATTCTCCCCTCCTTTAAATAATTTATTCATCAAAATTTCAAGAATATTACTGCATAAAAAGACACAGGTGGTTCTTCATCATAAGCTCATCGGGTTCCCACATTGCCTCTTCCATCTTATGGTTTCTCTATAGAATGTTTACTAAACAAGTAGTCCGGTTTCTGAGCACTTGTTTTCTTATATCAAGAACCTTGACAGGATCATCCCAATAGGAAAAATCGAGTTCCAGTTCTAATTATTCATAGGTAAGTACATGCATTGGGTTAGGCATGTATTTTATCAACAGTGATACATGGACCACCTCATGATATTTGGAGCGACTCAGCGGCATTTCCCAAGGGTATGCTACAACACCAATTCATTCTAGAATCTTGAAATGACTGATGTACCTGGGACTTATTTTACCATTCTTACTAAATTGTATAACACCCTTCCAAGGAGATACCTTCAAGAAAACATGATCTCCAACCTGAAATTCATAATCCTTCCTTCGGTCATCAACATAGCTCTTATGCCTACTTTGAGCTGCTTTGATGTGGTTTTGGATTACATTCACCTTTTCCATAATTTCCACGACCAGTTCTGGGCCTACGAGTTTTATTTCACCAACATCATCCTAGCAGGTTGGTGTGCGACATCTCTTTTCATATAACGCTTCATATAGTACAATCTAAATACATGAATGGAAGCTATTGTTATAGGAAATTTATACAATGGGTAAATGTTGATCCCACATACCATTAAATACAAGTGAGCATGATATCAACATGTCTTATAAGGTTTGAATAGATTGTTCGGATTGTCCATTAGTTTTTGGGTGGTAGGCAGTTCTCAAATGATGTTTTGTATCCAGTGCTTTTGGAAGTCTTTTCTAGAATCTGGATGTAAAATGGGAATCATGAGCAGAAACAATCAATAGTGGTACTCCATGAAGTCTGAAAAATTCATTAATATATACTCCTTATAAATGTAATAGTGTTAAATCTTATCTTATAGCAAGAGAATATGCTGACTTGGTAAGACGATCAACAATGACCCATATTGCATCATTTTTTCTAGGAGTCTTTGGTAGTCCCATGACAATGTCCATCATGATAGCATCCAATTTCCACTCAGGTATGGGAAGAGGTTGCATGAAACCTCCAAGCTATTGCCTTCAAGCATTCACTAGTCGACAAACCATACATCTTGACACAAAATCAGCAATATCCCTCTTCATGTTGTCCCACCGAGAATATTCCTTAAAATATCTATACATTTTATTTCTCCTGAGGTGTATAGAGAAATTGGAACTACCTGCATCATCCAACAATATTCTTTTTAGATCAGGTATATCGGGAAAACAATGTCTATCCCAGATTTTAAAATTCAATCTTTATAGAAAAAGTCAATCAATGCCCCATCATTCACTTCTTTAATCTTCTTTTTAAACTCTTCATCATCGGCCTGAGAACTCTTTATCCTTTATAGTAAAGATGATTTGCAACCATTTGAAAATTTATTGATGTTTCACCTTCCATGGTGATTCCCATATCAATATATACTAGATCCATGTATATAGGATCCTTTTCAACTATAATCTTGTTCAAAACTCCAGGATATTTCCTACTCAAAGCATCATCCACCTTATTATCCTTCCCCGCATGGTAGTGAATCATGCAATCCTAATCCTTTGGTACTTCAATTCACCTTCTTTGCCTCATGTTGAGTTCATTCTTTGAGAAAAAATACTTTAAACTCACGGTATCATTATAAATCTATCATTTTTCACCAAAGAGATAGTGTCTCCAAATATTCAAATCAAATATTACAGCTGCTAACTAAAGATCATGCGTAGTATTGTTTTGATCATGAATTTTTAGATGTCGTGATGCATAGAAAATAACTCTATCATTCCGTAAAGGGGAAAATCCATGTCCATTCATCGATGCATCACTATAAATAACAAACCCGTCATTCCCCAATGGTAGAGTCAATATAGGGGCATTTACTAATATTCTCTTAAATTCTTAAAAAAAAATTCACACTATTTTGTCCAAAAAAAATTCATGCCGTTACGTGTGAGCGTGGTTAACGGGTTAGCCAATCGGGTAAAATTACGGAAAAAATGAAAATAATAACCTTCTAGACCAGTAAAACTATGTACCTCAGTTATACTCGTAGGTGTTTTCCATTAGTGGATTTCTCTTGTATTATATGGATCAATTGAGATTCTATCCTTAGAGAAAATATGAACATGAAAATAAATCTCCTGAAGCAAGACTTAAAACATTCTAAACATCCCATATAATTCATGTCTTCTAAGAGTGTTCAGGATAATGAGCATGTGGTTTTCATGATCATCGTATATCTTGTAGTATACCATGATATCATCAATAAATACTACTACAAAGTCATCAAGATGTTCCTGAAAAAACTGTTCATTGTATCAATGATAATTGAGGGTGCATTAGGAAATCAAAATGGAATTACTGTAAACTCATAATTCTCGTAACTGGTTCGAAATGATGTTTTCAAAATGTCTTCTTTCATCACACACAACAGATGATATCTAGATCAAAGGTCAATATATGAAATGTATTGATCTTCATGAAGTTGGTCAAATAAATCATCAATGTGAGGTAGGGGATACTTGTTCTTTATTTATATAGAATTGATATCCATGTAGTCAATACACAACCTCATATATCCATCTTTCTTCTTATCAAATATGAGAAGGGCTCCCCATAGAGAAACACTAGGGAGAATAAATCCCTTATTTCTCAATTCCTCCAGTTTTTTCATTTGTTCCACTAATTCCACATGGACATTCATTAATGGGTCTTCGATATAGACCTTGAACTAGAAATTAAATCAATGGTAAACTCAATTTCTCATTCTGGAGGATATCCAGGTAAATCATCTAGAAACACATCAACATATTCATTCAAAAAAGGTACATCCTCTATTTGAACATTTCTTTCCTCACCTATAGTTATTTCATTCTCTTCCTCCTTAATAATTTAATTTAGTTGAGCTGTTAGGGGTGGGTCTGGATAAGAATCAGGTGGTGAAATTTTTTCTATAAAGATAAGGTGTTCTTAACCATCATCATCAAAAATAATAACCTCTTCTTCTTATAATAAATTTTTTCATCATGGTCAGAAAGACATTCCATACTGACAATTATATCAAATTCAATCATCGGACTGAAGATGATATCATCATATAAAGAACATTTATATGATCTAATGGGGACTAATTCACAAAATATTATTGCAATGATACTTCCCTTAAGAGTTTTGACAGACAACTCCCTTGTTAAATCAAATTGGAAATATCTAGTTTTCTTAACAAACTGGGAAGATACAAAACAATGCTATGATCCATAATCAAATATAGAATTTGATAAACTTGAGGAAACCATTAAATTACCATCCACCATGTCTTTCAGAACTCTAATGTTAGCGGTTGTGATAGTATAATCTTGTCCTCGATCCCTTGTCCTTTTTGAGGTACGTTCCCCTGACGCATAGGACATTAATTCGCATAATTCCCCCTTTGTCTACAATTATAACATTCAATATAAATAAACTCTTTCTTCCCATCATAATAACGATCTAAGTGGATTTTTTCACCACACTTGTAATAGACTCTCATTCCCTTCATGCACGTACCAGGGTATTTCTTCTGACATTTACTACAATATGGATATTAATATTTTCACTTATTCCCCTTATTTCCATTTCTCATGTGCTCAGTAGGTCTCTTCTTCTCTTTCATTGCTATAAATTCATATGACATTGAGAATTATTTTTATGTTTTCATATCACATGAGACAATATCTTCATATGACGAGAAGGATTGTGAGAATAATGCTCGATGGAGAAATGTTTTTAACCCATCAAATAAGTGATCAATCTTACATCTCATACATTGCGACATTCTCATCCTCATTTTGCCTCTTACTCAAAAACTGCCTCTTTATATCTTCTTGATGGTCACGTGGAAAATATTTTCCTATGAGAAGATAATTAAACTCCCTCTATTCCATATTTTATACTTCATTATCTTCCTTTATGTTTTAAATCAATGTACACCATTGATCAGCATCTCTAGTGAGGCGGTAAACTACCATGATGACTTTTTCTCTTTCACTACTCCCAAAGGCGTCGAATATTTATTCAAATGAATTTATCAATTTCCCAAATTCTAATGTATTATTACTCCAATTTAATTATGTTGACTTTAGCCTCATGAAGCGATCTATAATTGATCCTCCACGCTGTGGATCAGCGTGCTCCATACGGGTAAGGAAATTATTAATAACCTAATTTAGTTGTCCCAGTCTAGTGATATGCTGATCAGCACTAGTTGTATCACCAACACCACTATAATTATCATGATAAAGAGGGAAATTTCTATATGGAGTGAGTGCATTGGTACAGTTTCCATTCATTCTACTAGGATTCATTTCTAAAAAGTGGAATAAAATATATTAGATTATGAATCGAAATACATAATTCCAAACATGTAAAACACTTAATTTAAATTAAAACTTTTATGGATATAATACATAATAATAATAAAAATATTTTCATTGAGGAATTATATACTCAAAAACCCTTCATAATTGTTTTTAAAGAAAATGAGAATAATCCTAAGCATATCTCATGGGATTTTTGTAACCTATAGTGTATCAAGGACCGTTGTTGTGCACCAGTTCTCGTTAGAGTCTAGGTCTAAGCAGTGTTTTTGGGGTTTACCCCTAGGTACATATGTGCCCAAGATGCCTCTACATACTCCTATCTAGACAATGATGTATTTCTTGGAATACTGACAAAATCTCTACAATACCAACATTCTAAGAAGTTTTTCTATACTAATCCTCTTAGTCTATATTTGGGCTATGTGCTCTTATCAGAGTATACCTAAATTTTGTTTCCAAGGATTTAACTATACTTCCTATGATACAAATGGTAAAACGCCAACCCTAGTTAACTAGATTTAGTGCATTATTACATAATATTTGAATGATCACAAAATATCATGTCTTGAATGACTGATTAGTTTAGTAGCCTCAGAAGTACCAGATACATTCAAAAGGTTTTCATTTCTTCATAAAATGGAAAACTACAACAACATTGTTTCCATAGAAAATAATGAGATCCCATATAATACACCTACATGTCAGTCATAATATACTTCATCGCATCCGGGAAAAAATAAAACATATAAAGGGGTGAGATCAATTGCTCGGTATGGAAAACAATATAGAAGATACTTTCTTAAATAAGCATAAACATTTAATAAAATGTATAATACTAAAAATCCTTTTATACATGAACATCAAAATTATATAGAAAATGTAAAAAAAAAATAATTCAATTTACTTAATAACATGTTTATTCTACTTGTCGAATAATCACATGCAATATCAATATCTAAATTCATAATGATTGAATGCATAATGCCAGACTTTCAAAACCACATAGTAATGGACTTGCGCCAAGACTAAAATAAGATTTTGTCATGGACTTGTAACAAGACACTACATAGCCTCATGAGACCTACTGATACATTGAGATTCTATTGCAGGATCTACCCATCACTTACTAATTCCAATGAATTCCTCAGGTGAATAGGGTTAAACATAACATAAACATTCATATTAAAACTAGAATAAGAAATGTCATTACATTATCCATAAACCATGAATGATATAAATATAACTCATCCACAGTCAAACATATCACAAAACATTCAATACAAGATGTATGTTTTGAATCATAATAAATCAACTTCAAATAAGCATAAAATCCATCAAAGGATGTTGACATAGATGAAATAAAAACCTTTTTAGTGAAATATATCTTAATTTTTTGAAATCGTTTAAATGATATGTAATTATAATAGAAAACATTTATATCTAAATTTTTTTTTATTAGATTGTAATGGATTCTTCGACAATTTTTTAAAGGTGGAAAATTTCCGCAGCCACCGTATAAGTTAAAAAAATATTCTTTTCATAATTTAGTCGAAAATTTCATAAAGTACCCTATTTGGAAAACGATGGAAAGAATCCTTTATAAACATATTATAAAAGTCCAAAAATGATATAAATGAATTTAACTCATAGTCTATAAAATATGAAGAATTTTTTGAAATACAATTTTTAAGAAACATGGATGTGGATGATAAAGATGTCCCCATAGATACTTACGTAAAAAAACCTTGAATAATAAGGAGATTGTGAAATTTACCCTCACCTTGTAATTTTTATTGGTCGAGTGTAGGTTAACTTCCTATATGATGGTGAAATAATTTTAATTAAATTATAAAATTGTCATATACATTAATATGATATCATTTATGATCTTTTAACATTTTTGTGTTAATAATTATCTTAGTATTATCGTCGTTTCTGGTGTTAAACTGATTCATTTTTCTTTATATGCATTGTTTTGTAAGTAATGTTTTTTTGGATAGGATAAATAATATTCATATTCAGATTGGAAATAAGTCTTTAAACATTATTTTTAATCATCTAATAAAATTTAGTCTTGAATGGATACGAAGGGGAATGAATCTCATCACGTTCGTGGTGACGTTAATCCGTACGTATGCACGAGTGACAATATCATTATTTTGATATTGAAATAATATATAATTGGATTATATATCATATATACAGAATCTATATCATGTTATATTTAATATTTTCATAAATTACACATCATTATTATTTCTCGTCCAAATAATAATGTATTGAATAACAATTACACCATGACGTGGAGACGGTAAGTCGTACGTATACACATATGCTGACATTTCATTCAATGTATGGATTGAATAATGAATATGGTTGGACCATATTAATAATAAAATCATAGTATATAGATGTTACTTTAGATATTATTTTAGAATAGAAACAACAAAGAATGTGGAAGTTGGAGAACAAAGGAACTTGAAAGAGGTAATTAAATATTTATCTCTTCTTCGGTTTCTTCCATTTGAATTAATCAAAAGATCTCATTAGTATGGATTTATAGTAAAAGGATTTCCTCTAAGATGAATGGAGGGCAGTTGAGAGGGTAATTAGGTAGAGTTTGTGTGATCCAAGTGTAATTTAAGATATTAATTAGATACAATGGGGAGTGACCTTTTATAAGAGGGGTGATGGACACCTTAGGAAAATATAGAAATATTATTTGATAATAAAATAATTTTGATTTCTAATCACTCAAACATAAATTATTTAAATGATAACATGGGGATGGGTTTTAAAACACTCAAAAAAAGGATTCATATAGGGTTGGGATACTATATTAACCTTATCATTTAGATTTAACTCTTAGTTAAATAGTTTGACATTTACCATGTCTATTTGTATTTTTATATTATATGGTTAATAAACATACTATATACTGCCATGAGAACCCCACGTGGTTCATTAATGGTACACATATAATTATATTAGTCTTTTGGCCAACCATATATTTTTTTGGAATAGATTATCAATTAATAATATAATATTGGTTTTAAAGACTCTTTATGTCAATTTTGACACTACTTGGTATTTTGTTTTTTCTAAATTCATAACTTCATTATTACATAAAAATTACTATAACCAACCCGAATCTATCATATTAACCTATGAAATTAGTGGAATTCAAATAAAGTCTCAAATTAAATTTATTTACATATTTATAAAAACAATTATTTTCATCATTCATTAATATGGTAAATACTCCATCATCATTGTGTATTAAATAAATTTAATTATTTTAAATTAAAAAAATATAAATAAAAACAATTATGTAGGAAATAATATTATATTTCTAATGAGTAATTATAGTTGAATTTATATTATGGTAACCCTATACTAAAAATGGTTTACTTATTAAACTTTTAATTTAACACTTTTAACTCTTCTTTAAATTAAATAATAATAAATGTCCTAATCTTATCAATGTGGACCTAAAATATCATATTTTATTTCTAAGTCTGTTTTTGGTCGAATCACACTTATCCAATATAATTATTACATGTTTTAGGGTAATAATAATATCTTTTTTACCCTTAATTACCCTATTTACTTTTAATCGTGGTAAATACAATTAAAAAGTTACTATTTACCAAAAATTATTTTTCATCATATTGAACAACATTTTACATACTAATATCAATTGTGTCTTTAATGGTTTTTTATTCAACTCAAAGAAGTGGTAAAATTATGTTTTGTGTAAATTTTAAAATGCTCCTAGGAGGTGGGTAAAAGACGGTAAGAGGTTCAATAAACTTTTTATATGTCTAAAATTAGTATAAACAGACTTCAATGAATTACATTGAACTTTTATATATATATATATATATTATGTATCAATTTTTACCTAAAATAAATTTAAATAAAATAAATATTTTTTTAAATAAAAATTCGTCTTATAACTCTGTGTTTTTCACTATTCATAAAAAATTTAATGTTTTCAGAAAAATACAAAATAATCACCCTAAGCTAATTTTGATATTAAAAATCCAAAAACTAAGTACATTTGAAAAGTTAAAATTTATAAAATTTCAAAAGGTGGGTATTACTATTCAAAATGGTTAGTTTTATTGGTTTTGGTTTGTTAGAACTCAAATTTGTGTATAACACATGCTACTGTATTATTCAAAGAGAAGCGTACTGTGGAAACATGGGGTGTTTCATAATGTTTTTAAATGGGTTGTTTTATTTGTTGTGTAAAAATGAATCCAAAAATATATAATCATTTTAATTGAATGTAAACTTTCCATTATTCATGTAATATGGTTATAGAATTTAGTATATTCATAGAATATTTTTAGGAATACAATTACATTTCAGATTATAAATTAATAAAATCTTATTAAAGATAAGCAATTTTTTCTAATACATTTTATAATTAGTTTTATATATCATGTATCTTTGGAATTCACTCTCCATTATTAAATATTGGATATATTCTTATTATTTTCAAATGGATTGTTTCATTGATGACATTCCTATTTAAATTGATTATAAATAATTTATTAATTATTGTGTTCATTGCTGATTGGAACAAAAAATTTATCCACCTAGTAGACTTCATGGAATATAGATATATTACATTGATCAAATTTCAAAATAGTTATTATAGAAGTTGAATATTTTTATATTTTACATTTAACAATGATTTATACAGAGATCATATACAGTTTTCATTTAATAATTATGTTGTAAAACCATAATTAATCAAGAGATATTATTGTTACCATTGAACAAAATATTATTAAAAACCCATTATTTATCTTTTACAATAGTGATATGAGACATTAGTTTACTCTTCATGAATAGAATAAATGAATTAGTATGTAGAACTTGATATCAAATCAGTTTCATTTGTGTAACATAATGATATAGATAGTACGCTTGACAATGAAGTCAATGAAATCAATACACCAGAGGAAAAGGTAGAATATTATGATTTGGTATAGTGAAACAAATAATGGATGATGCCAAAAATTATGTATATATAGAATTTACTAAAAAATGAATTCTATAATATGGTTATATAACAAAAAACCCTTGTTTGAAATTTATTAAATTACCATTTATAATATTCATGAACTTTTTATAGATAGTGATAGTGAAATTTTAGATATTCCCTCAAATAATTATAAGGCATGGAATTTAATCAATCATATCATATTTTCTATAAAAAAATTTATAATTATCCAAAATATTATAGTACATTTTGAGAAGAATAAGTTACCATAATGACTTCAAATAATGAGGTATAATTTTTTTTGTGGAATTGAATTGGGAACACCGTCACTTATTTTGTATAAATTCATGTCGCACATTCCATTGATTCGAATGGTTCAAAATATATTCATATCAATTAAAATATTAGAAAATATGTGATGGCATGATGTTGAGATAATTAAATGTAATAATGATATGGATCAACTCAAGGACGGATTATCATGGTGCTAAGTTGATAAAAAAACATGATTTTGAAGCTTAGGTTCATAATGATATGCTGAGTCTATTCTGTGATTGTTGTAATTTGATGGTTCAGATACATACTATTAACATCACATGGACAATTTTTATTATTTTTTATAATCTTCTTCCAAGGATGTGTAAAAAAAAACTTTATCAATTTCATCAGTATATGAATATATTTACCATCTAATAACATAAAGGATTTATAAATTTACTTTTATCCATTAATAACATAGTTGAAGGAGTATTTGGATGTAGGTGTACACAAATTTATTGCTTCATAATAATAATATTTAAGATTCTTACTTCCCTTATATAGAAAAAATTTATTTCCTTAATTTCGTAATGATTTATGGTTGTAGATAGAAATGAAAATATTCATGTTATATTTTTATGAAGAATACATGATCGAGAATGCCTAAATACCATCATAGATTCAGTTTGAAGGGGTGTCGATGATTATTTACCATGAATTATAAATACGAGAACAATATATGGTGGTTTGAAACTAATGTTGACACTAAATATCCCTCTAAATTTATGTTAAGAACTAAATTTATGAATGAAATAATATATTTCAATTTCTCATTATGGAATTTTCAAATGAAAACAAAAAGGAGTAATAATTTTGACGTGAAAGACACATATAATTTCAAAAATAGATATATCATTGTTGAGTTTCCATATTAGTATACAAATTTGTTACATCATTATTTATATCAAATTCACAAAAAAATAATATTTGTTAAATTTAAATTTAAATCTTCTAAATATCATGTGGAAGACCAATTATGACTTCAAATATCACCAATAAATTTTGGATTAGGAAATTCATCCATAACATCATCATATGTGTATCAGTTTAAAGAAATAAAATGATTCTCATGGTTCTTAAATGATGAAACCTTTAGGGAAAAATTAGTTTCATGATTTATAAGGGAATATCATAGTTCTTGAGAAACATATCGAAACAAGTCAATAAAGGCATTTGAAACTAAAATCCCTAAAAACTCATGATTATCAATAATTTATTGATTACATTATTTTTATATAAATATTGTATGATATATATAATAATGTAAGGGTGGAAGTGATTATCCTATTAAATTTGTTAGAGACAATTGATCTAAATTCATATCTTAGTCTTTTAGTCAACATTTCTACTAGAGGAACCACTAAATTTGTTTACGTTAGAAAAAATTTCCTCTACAATTCTAAACATGCATGCTCGATTTTATGATTCATCTTTTAAATGAAGCACTTTATAGGAGGAAAATTTCATTTCATTGTATGTATCATATTGAAATAAATATGTGAATAATGAAACCTAATATCAAAAAAAATCATCATCTATGATCTATTTTGATAGATTATATTCTACAAGAATGTATTGATTTTTTTCAATGTATTTTTCTTGTGTGAAAACTAGATAAAACAGACATATGGGAAATGAATATTTGATGAATGAAAAAATTTATCCTTTATTTATATCTCCTCCATAAATAGGTGGAATTTGTAGGTCATATGCATTAGATACATTGAGTCAAGTGTAGAGAGATAATAAACATCACCCTATATTTTTAAGTATGGTTTTTCCGATGACTATATCTACAATGTAATTTTAATATTTAAATCTAATATCATACGATTTTATTTAACACATGAAAAAATATTGGTTTATTATTTTCAATAGGTAATATGATGAACTTATAAGTATAGTTAATTAATAATTTCCTAAATAAATAGAGAGGATTTTTATGTAATATAGTTTCCTTTATAGTTGAAATCAGTAGTATGACCATTAAATTTATTTACATAAAATTTATATTTGTTTTGATGTATCATTAATATATTTTTCCATTACTGAGTCTACCTATTAACCACATTTCTCAAGAAATAATATCATTGGATTTGGTTCCTGATTCATTTTTTCATGAATGAAAATACTCAACAATTAAAGGGTATATATTGTTCAGAACTGATCAATATGTGAAAATGAAAACACAAATAGATGGAATTATGTTAACTGCAAAAAAAGACTATTATTCAAGTACATTAGATAGATAGAATCGATATAAAAAACTGTATTATTATGGAATTATTTTGAAAATATTGTAATTGTATTAATAAATTTTTAATGGAGTAATTGTGATGAAATTTAAGTAGTTTCAATTAATGATGCAACATGGTACATTGATTGGTGATTATGGATTAAAGTGACACTAATAATGCCACCATTGTAATTGAGATAAATAATGAAATTTATGACTAAAGGTTTACCAATGCGAGATTTGATGTTGAATTTTATGTGGTAGTGGGTAATAAATAGAAGAAACCATCTATTTTTTTGGTTCATTCAGTTTACCTTGAAATGGGTTTCTTTGGTTGGTATTATTGTTGTTACATTAATTCATTCTTAGTTTGGAAATATATATTTTTCAGCACGGTTTGGTTTTGTTTCATTTAAATATATTTATTTAAACTCAAATATCAAAATTTAAAATAGGTATTTTAAAAAGAGAATTAGTATTTTTTGAATTATTTTTATGAAAACATGTTATAATGTTGTTAATGTATTCTTTTACTTATATGTTTTCTGCATGATTTTTAAAAACATTCTCAGAAAATTTTCATTTTATATTTATAAAGATTATAAATAATACTAAAAAATATATAATGAAGTTATTATTTGATAATGATTGAAAAATTCCCAATCAGGGATTGTCTCATATGGTTCCCTTAGTGATTATAATAATTGTAAATAATTACTTATGAATTACATTTAATTTCATATTCTAAATCTTTGTCAAATTTTTAAAAGGAAATGTAGTTGAACCATAGTTGAGTCAGGCTCATACTACTATAATGGATTTAAGAGGGGGTGATCCTAGAGCAAGACATGAAACATTTCATACCGGTTCCCACCCTAACCCACCCATGAACACCACATATTTCACACATTTCCAGCATCCTTCTAATACTCCAAGGATATTCCCACCCATGTATCTCTCATCATTTTATTTATCTTCCTCTTTCTATACAATTTATTGTCTTAGATTAGATATTTTCTCAACCTTACCATATTGATATCCATTTATGTATCCACAACCCAACTACCCATGAATTTTAATGTATAAATTACCACCTTTTCATATGGTCTATCTAGGATATGATGATTCAATTCCTTTAACATTCACTCCAATGAATGAAGATAACCTAGAGCTTGTATTGGAGGAATATTATCCTTAACAGGAGATATATTTTGAATAGCACATAGGTCAATCAGCCCCTACTAAGTAGACTGCATGAAGTCTTTTTCACTATATTTCTATCAAATTATATATCATCAATTTTTACATGTTGTATTGTGAAATAATAATATTTTTTACTTTGATCTTATTTAGTGGGATATTCTAGTTGGTAATGTGTACACACCCATATTCATGATGCATAGAATCAAAAAACACATGTAATGGTGGATTAAACAAAATAAAATTAGATGAACATTATAAATTCTAGGTTGAGTATATTTTTTAAGGGAACATTATCGGAGCACAGTAAAAGATTTGTCACGCAACCATTATCAAGGATGAATATCTTTGTTATCATAATGGAGAAATCAATATTGTAGGTATGTTTAAGAAAATTATTAAAATTTATATCTATTTTATTTTTATATTTATATGAATTTTAATGTTCATTATAGAGTTGGTTTAAATTATCCCATGATTTGATTTTTTTGAAGGATGAAGACTCCCTCTAAAGTTGAGTATGAGAAATCCTCGATTTTACACACATTAATGATGCCAAATTTTCTAGGAGATACAAATACATTACCAATATTTCCAATTACAAATGAAATTATTTTTCTTACAATATTATGTATTGTGTTACTAGTTACTAGAGGTCTATTTTCTATTAACTCAAAGAAAAGATCAAATATTGGAATACAACTTATAACTATCATATTGAAAATATGTGGAGTACTACCATTGTTGAAAATCTAATACCATGGTTCTGTAGTATCACACTGAAGATTATATTAGTAATTAATGTTGCACCTATTAGAGAATTGATCGAGTCATATATCAATATCTGATTTAAAATAGATTAATTAATTTTTAAACACTTAATTATAAGGGTTATAGTCAGATACCTATATTCAATATTTCACATAATCAAACTGATAATATCATCTTGTGGTGGATCTGGAGGGATTATGAATTCTTTATTTAGGAGTTATGTGAAGTTAAAGGTATTTCCATCAGTTATGTCACCATTATTGTTAATTATATCACCATTAACATAAATGGATTCCATAATTATCTTCACATTCCATTTATTGTGAATGAGGTGGAAAGATTTTTTTATTTTATCCCACATTATGAAATTGGAAGGAGTGTTAATAAATATAAATATTATTATGTTTACTAATTAGAGTATCCATGTGATTGAAAAAATGTGTCTCCTCAATGGATATTATATGAATCCTGGAACTACTAGAATAGAACAAGAGGAGATAACATTCTATAACTCCATGGAATGATAATAAGATTAAATATACTAAATGATATGACTCATGAAAAATAGGGAAACCTTTAATTTTATGAGCCTACCTAATTTTAACTCTAATGTTATGTATATTTGTACTAGAGTATTGATATTTATATGGGTCCTTCTGGGATGTTTCTCAATTTTTGTGAATGTCAGGAAAAAGAACATTAGAAAGAACTATTAATGGAATATGGAGACATTAATTAGGGTTATGAACTTTTTAGGAATGTGGTTGGTCCTTGGGGATGGAACCTTGTGTTTGTGAGAGAAAAAATTGTACATGGTGGGATAGTACCCAACATCCATGTTATGGTTGTGTGTCCTTGCTGTCAGTGGGTCCCAGTTTTCATATTAGTAGCAGAGGACGATCCTAGCCTTATGTGCAGTTGCATTTCTTGGGAAGTGATATGTGCTCCGAAAGGGGTATGTTGATATATTATGGGGTGGGATTGAATTAATCATCACCAATGTGATAAAAAGTTTGAATAGTAAATTATAGGACACATGTAGACATGTGGAATCTTTAATTCTTGATATTATATGATTATGCATCCATTGTAATGGATGTCTATCCAGGATTTGTGGTAAGGTTTGGTTACCATTTTGGAAGAAACTCAGAGGGTGTGAAAGTGTGATAAAATAAATATTGAAGAATTTTTTTTTGGCATGTAGGGTCATTCATTATTATGATTTCCCTCTCATGAACATTAGTGTGGCCCATGTATATGATGATATAACTATGGGGAAATTTGTGGTACAATGTTGGCTATGAACTAACGTTCCTCGTAAGAAAATGTGTCTATAATATAATTGGTTCCCTTTTGATACATCTGTATCAGAGGAGGAACCAGACTATATGATGGGTTGCACTATCTAGGATAATATATAGTGTCCAAAATGGGGATATTTTTCTATAATGAAGGATTGAATCTAATACCTCAAAATGATAATAATTTTTAAAATAAAAATTTTTATCACTAATGTTTACAAGGTGAACCATTCTTTTTGGGATCCTTCATGATTATAACTCTGTATTAATGTATGATTGGAATGGATTACATATGATGATGTGTTCCCTTCTAAGAAGTTTCTCATGGATTTTAAATGTTAGGAAAAAGAATTGTCGAATGAACTTTTTTTGGAATATAGGTATATTTGTTATTTTATTGATCCATTTTGGCACATGGGTGGGTCTAAAGATCGTACCAATGTTATATGGGGAAACTGTTGGTACCAGGAGGGAAACAACATGAATACAATACTACAATTGGGTGTCTGTGCTATACGTGGGGACCAGTTGATACACACTGAGCATGACAATATCAAACTCTATTTTTCAAAACCTATATTATCTATATTCACTGAGGGACTCTTTGGTCCACTTTAATATTGAAATTTTCTTCAGAAGGAATCCCAAAAAATATTCAAATTTCATTCTATTTCTATGACCATCATATAATCATCAATATATATCCATTAATTGTTAAATGTAATTTTATAATGTATTCCAATACAATATCTATTATGGGGGAGGGGATAAGAGTGTGAATATAGTAAATATTTGGGAGGTGTCTTGATGAAATTGGAGGGAGATATTGACCACCCATGATGAAAACGAATGCTCTATCAATGTTACTAACATACATTCCATTGAAAGTGTGCCTTATCCATGTGATGTATTCACCTTTGACTATACTTATATAATGTAACAAAAGTCAATAAATACTTTTGATTCCTTGAAGGCCTCTTAAATAAAGATTTTTAAAGTATCTTCATCTATGTTTTAGAGATAATTGATGTCCCTAAATAGGATATAATTATTAATTGTTTTGGTGGAGGTCATGGAATGTTTCCAAAATTATACTATTATTTTAAAATAATAGATGTAGGAATATATAATAGTTACCTTATTAGAGGATTTACCATTTTAATTCATAGTGGTAATGTATTTTTGCCCAAATTCCCAAATGCATGATTGAATAAAATTCCTCTTAAGTACCCATAGGTTTTCTACATGAGTAATATTGATAGTATTGGACACAAAAAATTATCATTTTTCACATTAATAAAAAAATTTAATGTAATAGATATTATATATAAGTTAATATATATTAATTAAAGATTTTTTATTTTATGAGTCGAAATGGATTAGGGTATGAGACCTTTCAACATTTTATATCTTATGGAAATTCATGAAAAGATATTAATTTTGATTTTTTCCTTCCCATTTTCAAGAGACTATTATTATATTAAAATTACAATGATGTATTCCATTCTTTAACTTCTCTATTTTTCATTTTCACCTTTTCAAGGAGATTGTGTTCTCCCCTAGAATATCAAATTTCTCAAGGGTAGAGGTTCATAATCATAATTTAAATTGTTAGTTATCTAAGGAAGTTGAGATTATTCTTTATCATTAGCCCAAAATTTACCACAATGTGGGGTGGCTTTATGATTTACGTATTCTCTCTTAAAAGTGAAGGATCAATATATTTCATTCTAAAAATGTCATCATGGGAAAAATATGTTCAGGGATCATCAAACTTCTCTTAAGGGGGTATAGAATATATTTTACAATGATTATTATTCCACAATGTATCCACTAGTTATACATTATAATAGGTTCTCTATAATCCCCCACCTTGGATATTGTATTATCATTAGATAATTTATATTATACATCAAAGAATATCTCCCACATTATTTAATTAATAAATTTTTTATACACTATACCATCAAACACCATTGAAATAATTAAGCAAAAAATTGGTCCCATTTTGGTATTCCTCAAAGGTTTTTAATGTTCCACCATTTCAATGACTTCCACCATCTTACTTAAAACATGAATCAAATCCTTCGGTAATGTTGTGATCACCAGTTTGAGTTGATTTATTCTAGAATTGCCCCTTCTTCAATATTAATACCATTTAATTGAGATTCCCAATATTCTATCTGATCCCACTAAGATTACTAGGTGTCGTTGTCCTAAAGTAAAATGGTGTGAATTTGAGGGGTCATGTATTTTCTCTTCAGCCTTAATAAGGTTTATCTATCTTGTAGTCTCATTATTCCCCTTGAATTTTAATATCATGTAAACCATATCTCTTAGTACAACATCATTATAATTTAAAAATTCTAAAAATCATTTTAGTAGTGCCAAAAAAGACCTATTAATCATAGCACTGTTAAAATAACCCATGTATTAGTTCTAAAAAATACATAAATGGGGAACTTTTTAGTGGGGTTTTATAGATTTGATAAAGGTACCATTTATCAGTGTGATCAAATGAGGGTAAAATGTCCCTTTATTTTCTTTTTTTTAATCATTGGGAAAAAATAAAAAGAATATCATGTTTTCAGATGTTCTCCCCCATCAGTAGTAGGAATTAAAAATTGTTAGAAATTTTCCAAATCCCACACTCTTATTCACCTGCACACATCCTCATATTTGATCCTAGGACATCTATTTTAAAATTGGAATGCCTTTACTACTGAAAAATGAATTTTTCTTTTATATTATATTATATTAAAATATATATTTTTAAATATATATTTATATAAATATTTTTTGTTCGTATATTTATAAAATATTATTTATTTTCATTTTTCTCTATGAGTTATATATATATAAATATTTTTATTTAAAATTATTGTATATTATTTTCCATTTATATGTATCAGAATATAATATTAAACATATATGTGTTATTTAATACCAAAATATATGTATAATGAACATTATATATATATATATATTATTATAAGTATATATTAATATATTAATGTATTTATATAACAAGAAGAAATCAACATATATTTTTTGAAATTGATTTTTAGTATATATCTATATATTGTATATTTAGACGAAAATTTTAAATAATAAATATATATTTATATGTATATATATTAACCAAAAAACACACACACACATATATATACATATTGACCTATAATTTTATATTTACCTATAAAATATTAATAATGACTGTGAAAATAATTACTGTAAAATACATTTATCTACTGTATTAAAGGATAAGGAATATGCATAATTTATAAAAAAACATTTATATATGTTATATATACACAATGATGATATACACAAAAATACTAACATATTTACACACAAAAGTATAGATTTATATTTCTAACATATATGTAATAATATTTATATTTATTTACATATATTGAACTATATTAAAAAATATTTATTTTTTTTTAACTCAAACATGTTTATATATAAAAAATACTTTTATTTTTTATATACATATATATAGTAATGAATTTATTTAAGGTTAATAAAATTGATATTTTATTTATTTTAAATTAAAAGAATAATAAATATTTATATCTATTTTTTAAATAAATTTAGGAATTGATTTATATGAGAATGTGATAAAATATGTATTTTTATAATTGATTTTTTGCAAATAAGTATAATGAAATCGATATTTATATATAATTATAAATGGCTCTATGTTATGATATATGATAATATTTAAAAATCATATTATCTATACGATTGAAAAAAAGTGGATAATTATTACTACATTGAAAAATTAAAAGTAGGCTCTTAAATAATGTTAAAATTCTATCTAATATCAAAAAATTAGGGTATCCAAACAAAAAAATCATATTTCGATCCCATATAAGATTTTTTGACATCGAAAATATGGTGAACATGTCACTTTGAGATGAAAAAAACGTAGCACACTTTGCATGAATTTTCTTGACATGTGATTAATGTCAATTGGAAATTTAGATAAATTTTTTTTCTTGTTTGAATTTAATGTTTTTTAGATTTTCATCAGACATTCATTATTTTAATTAATTTTTATGTTGTCTAATTATACTAAAATTACTATTTATCAATAATAATTGGAATATTATTAGTTAATATTATTTTGTTAATATTTTTATATTAAATTTTCACTAATTAACATATATTTTAAGTGTAGATATAGATTTTTTCTTATGTAAATTATATTAAATAATTATATTACTTCCACATATTAATATATTATGTTTAATGATATATATTTTTTGATGAAATAAATGTTTAATATGAAATAAAATTGTTCTAATAATGGGTCCCCCTTTACTGTGCTAAAACAAAATCATTGATAATGAGGGACCTTATGAGAAATTTTTATATACTGATATAGTCCCGCATTTATTTGTGATATTTTATGGTACTGTTAAATGAAGGCTTTATCAGTACTTTTTTTCACTAATTGAAGGGTAAATTTTTAACACAAGAAACATGTGTTGAAAAAGAGAATTTGTTATGAGTGAAAAAACACTAATATAAGACCACATTATCAGTTCATTTTTCTAGAATAAATAATTAACTACTATTAATGATCTTAGTGGTATTTTAACACTAATAATAGGTACCCATTATGATGCTTTTATCTTGCACTTGATAATCCCATATCAATAATACGGTCTTTTCATTCAAAATAAGAGTGTACAAAAAAATATAATGCATTAAATAATTTTGGGTATCATTCGTATAAAAATTTAAAATTTAGCTCAATCCTCTATAGTTGTGATGAGCAGTACCTCAACAAGTGTTCTATTCAACTCCACTTCAACCACCACCATGACATAGTGTCCAAATATAGAATTATTAATTTCCAATTAAACTATAATAGGAATTGAAACTATATAAGGAATATCATATATGTTTTTTTGATTTCAATACATCTAATTAACATTAATGATATTAATCCATATAGGGGTAGGCATGTTCCCCACATTAGGGAGATCAAAATTATAATACCACTTCGGTATTTTAATGAGGTCTGGTTTGAAGGAGACAAATCCAATACTCCATGAGCCCCTGTTATATTTATCCATGGGGATGATAATGTAGTAATAATACCATCCTTTAATATTGAATTTTCAATAATTGAATAAACATATTTCTGTGATATATTGGGGGAGGTCATCAAACTTTCACTATTTATACATATTCAGTGTAATAATCATTGGAATAATAAATTACATAAAATTGTTAAAAATACATGGTTTATTAATGATTCATAGATACATAATCTAATAGACCATTCCAGAACTACATTATTTGGGGATTTTATATTGATGTTGAAAATGTCGAAACTCGTATTATGTTATAATATTTTAGCAAAAAATCTCTTTATGTTTTCGGTACTGAGTATCATGATGTCATCTAAAAAATAGAATTCTTTAATGATCAATTTTGAATGGAATATTTATGTCCAATTTCATTTTATTATACTATATATGGGGAATAACACTTTCGAATGAAGTATTCATGCAATTTATGCACGTACAAAGTCCATTAGAATTATATTGATCAAGTCAATGCTTGATACCCTTTAAATAATAAAAAATTTAATTACAAAAATGAAAATAACAAAATAATAATAATAATAATAATAATATTATTATTATTATTACATCCAATGGGGCGTAGTTTAATGATTCCTCCCCTACAATACATTTTGCATTGTTTGGAGATATCTCTATTTCAAGATTCAATAGTTGGAAATTATCCATTGTTTTTACCCCCCAATGATTTATTTTAAATTATATTTGTTATTTATACTATTATAAAATTACCACATGATTATATAAAAGAAAAATTGGATACTACACAACAATTCCATCATATAACACCATATCATCGCACACACTTTGTTCCTTCCACCACCCACAAATCTCAATTTATTTTATTTTATTATTAATTTCATTATAAATTGTTTTGTAAAAGGGCAGAAACACTCAGAAATTATATTTAATATATTTTTTTAAAAAAATTATTTCAATAAACATATGATTAAAATATTTTTAAAAGTATTCTAAAGAGGACGCATTAACCTCCTCGAATTTCAATTTATGACCAACGAAATTGAGTCCCTTGTTGAATTCTCCATTTATTGACTTATATTGGTGTATTTTCAATGTAGATTAATGTCATTATCATAAAACACACCTTTCACATTAACTTTAATGAAATTCGTTTTTCCCGTCAATGTATTTTTCATTAATTACGGGCACAGTTGTTTCCCTAATAAAATCATTTTTTTCCAACCCCGATAAAAATACACCATCCCCTCTACATTATCCTAACTCACATAAAATCATATCTCTCTAATTCCACTCACTCTTTCCCTATGATTTTCCAGTTTTTCCCACTATTGTGCGTGGTTCATTTTTGTGGCCAAAGGATAAAAAAATATATGATCTTCTAAAATTTATAAAGCATAATTGATAATTATTTATTTTATTTGTTTCAAAGAATAATATTTATTTAGTTTTATGGTTTATATAAATATATATATATTAAATTATGACATTTAATAAGTTGGTTAGCCAATTATATATAATTAATAAATAATAGATAATATGATTATATAAAATATTATTATGTAATAGATACTTTTAGGTAAATAATTTATAACAAAGCTCAATGATATATTTTTTATTATAATCAAATTAGTATTTACTATGTAATATTAGTATTAAATATCAGTGACATAATAAGGTATTAATATTATATTGGGAATGAATAAATAATTGTGAAAAATTATTCACTAATAATTAACTATTAAATGACTAATGATTAAATAATCCAAATGTAATAATCATGTGTGTATTAACTAATTAATAAGAAAGAATAAACTATTATTAATAAATAGTGAAATAATAAATAACATATGATTAACATAGGAATAACTATTGACCAAATAATGATTACATAATTATTAACTAATGTATAACTAAGAATGAAATAATTAAGAAATATCAATTAAAAAATAAGAACTATAATATATGTACTTAATAAAAATTAAGTAGGTAATTATTAATTAATTATTAAATAATGAGTGAGGAATAATTAGCATATGATTATATAATGATTGCAAAATGATTAAATAAGGATTTATGAGTGACTAAAAATTAATTACGTACTGATTAACTATTTTTAATCTAAAAATAGACTATAATATAACGACTTCATATCAATTATTTATGTAATTATTATCAAGTGATTATTAAATGATTAATTAAATCATAATTTATGATTTAATAATTTTTAATTAATAACAACATATTGATTAACCAATGATTAATGAATGGTTAACAAATGGTAAAATAATGATTAATATGTTTCTAAACAATAATATATCAATGAATATAGAATGGTTAATGTAAGATTACTTATATATGAAGTAATGATTGATCGATAATATATTATTAACTAATTGTTTATATACTATAAATTAACTACCTAATTAATTATTAAATAATAATTAAAAAATAACTAATTTTAATGTGACTACTTATTTTCTATATTTATGTTATGATTAATGAGACATTAGTGAATGATTAATGTCTAGTTAACATATGATTAAATAATTCTAAGTGGATGATTAATCAATGATTAAATAGAGATTAACCATTGCTTAACATAATATTAAATAATGATTAAATAATTAATTAAAGATCATCAATTATTAATTAATTTATATGAAACAATTAATTTACATGTAACTAATTATTAATTATGAAAATATTTATTAATAATCTGGTAATAATTAATATGTGATTAAAATAGTGTTATGTAATTAATATCAAATAACAAATTAAATATTAACCATTAATTGAAATTAAAATTAATATATAATAACTATGAATTAACAATGTCTAAATGAATTAATAAAGATATATTAACGAATTATTAATGAATTATTGAGTAAAAAATAACTTAAGAATATGTAATTATTAACTTATTATTAAGTTAAATTTTACATATGTTAAATTAATAAATATTAATTCTTTAACACTAAACTAACTACATAATAAAATATATTTTAATAATTCATAATTCTGGACTAAGTAATCATCACAAAAGGATTAATATTATATTAAATAAATGTTATACATTGATTGACATTGTATTATCATTGAATTTATGAAGCATTAAATATGCCTAAAGCATGACCATGAGTCTGATTTAATGACAAGGTTTTTTAATCGATAGTTTTAGATTATTATTACCTTTCTACACACCTAGTTTGATAATATAACTTGTTTTGTTTTAAATCAATTGAATTATCATTATGAACTACTGAACTCATTATTAAAAAAATATTAAATAACTTCACATTGTGCTGATATTTTCATCTTTTCAGATATTAGAAGATATTCCAAAATATTAGTATGGTAGTGATTATATTGTTATCAATGAAATGAATTCCCTATCTATATACTACTTGAGTATGTGGATATATTATATATGAACTAAGTGAAAACAACCCCATAAACACTGTGTTGTTTTATAATCAATTGGGAACTAGTGCACCAAAATGAGACTCTCTATGCACTTGGTTTGACAATCCCATGGGATATGCTTATTATGATTCAAAATTATAATATATCCTACGAAATGTAATATTATGTGATAAAAGATTAAACAAAAAATCATTAGTATCATATTCTTGGATATAGGAATACATTAATTTTTTAGAGATGTAAATATTATTTTCTTATCTATGAAATGAAATCCTTCTGAATATACACTGAGTTAACGTATCTCTAGAATATATATACATAGATGTAAAATGATAAATATTGATTATTGATCTAGAGTCCATTAAGAAATAGTGAATTAAAATGCCTCTTATTTTATACTTATTTTGAAAGTTCCATTGGATTTGATTTTGTTGAATCATAGTCTCCATAAAAACTATTGAACATGCCTTATGGAAAATCAAAAAAATGCACTAGAAAAAAAATTTCCCAAATTTTTACGTATAAAAAGTCATTGTAAATTTTTAGTGGAATATTAAATTTGGGGTTTACTCTATATGATTACTCCATATTTTTCTTATTATTTACAATTTCATGATCTTAATCAAAAATAAATTTTCACACATATAACCATGTCATTATTTGTCTACTAATATAGGGAGTTTATTCAAATTGACCAAGAATATTATTAAAGTACATAACAACAAAAATTAGGACTTATGATTGTATAAAATTAAGATAACATCTTGATATAAATCATATTATTTTAATTATTTTACCTTCTCATGAGATTCATTCTTTTAGCAATTGAAATTTTAAATTTATAGCTATGGAAAGACATATAGCTTGTCCATTTCCTTCTTATGAGGGTTGTATCCACGAAATAAATATAATTTTACCTATTTCCATATGGTTCCATGATGGATATATGTGTTGTAGTTTCTAGTGTATAGAAATAATTTCCTACTATAAAAAGACATATACATACCTGAGTAGGTTAATAACATCCATTCTTGATAAATGTGGTCATTACATATGATTTGGAATTATTCATCCTAATAAATCTCTTGGATATACAGTAATAAAATTTTGTGGATAATAATATTCCAAATTATCGAATAGACATAGAAAATACTGATGATGGGGATGAGTCTAAAATAGTATGGGAGGATGTTTCAGGAAATTAAATAGTTGTATAACATCCATGAATAAAAATAAATCTCCAACCACTCTTCACATCTTAGTTAGAAGAAATGGATGATTTCATAGAACTCAACTGGAATGTTATCAAACATGAAACTATACTTTAGGGAGTTATAGAGAAACTATTTAGTGAGCCAGAAAAAACATTTAGTACTGAATGATAATTTTTTATTAATGATTCTATGAAACATATACAGAAAATATATAATATTGAGATACACAGAAGATATTTTCATTAAGAATACACATAAACTAAATATGTCTTCTGGTATGAAAAATATGGTGGCAATTTTACATTCATCGTGAGGGATATTCCGACAGTGCATTTCAAGGATAGATAATATCTAAGATTGAGGAAGTTCATATATATGTTCTTCCAGACCAAACCAAATATCATTCATAACTGGATGATGAAATTTTTTAATCTATTATTTTGTCATGATCCTGACCTACTAACATGTTTCTATATCCCATTTGTATAAGACGACAAAAAAATTATTTTAAATTTTTCGATCCAAAGGAATGAATGGAGAGAAAAAAAAATTCTCGGTCTACAGTGATTAGGATGAGAAATATTGTGTGTTTTGAAAATTACATTCCTGCTAAGAAATAATGACCATGGTATCTCCATATCTATATGGTTGAACATGCATCTCATGGTAACTAACTTGATCAATCTCATGTTAATGTTTTTGAATGTTTTGGGATTTCAAGCAATGTATATCCATGTTTTTATTTTATAAATTGTTCATAATAATTGATATTATGTTTATATATGAAAAATACATGAGATTATTATTGATTTCAAAAACATATGTTAAAAACAGTTTACCTCTACGATATGAATTCTCCATTTTGGAGAAAGAAAATTATGAACTGTGGAGTTGGTTGTTACTATGTATTAGAAACCAAATTACCCAAATTTGGGATGTATGATTGATAACTAATAATCATGGTGGAATAAATGAGGAAGTTAATGAAGACTATATTACATAAATACCCCTGAATACATATCCATAATAATCTATTATAAACATTCCTAGAAACATTCTAAAAACAATCCATACCGATCTTATGAATAAGACAATCATGTGGCCTGGTATATAGTCTCTTTATTATTTTTAAAATATAATATGTATTGATAATAATAATTTATGTGAAATATAATCAATTTCTTTTAGAATATGATCTAGATAAGTGAATATGTGAACAATGAATAGAAAAAATATTTGGGTCTATTTTAGGATCGTATGATTATATGATGTGTATTCTAAAGGAAAATGGACTTTGGATTTTTGATATGGGGAAAGTGTATGGACATATTACCACAAACACTATCAAGTTCATCAATATAAAATTCACTGGGATTTGAATGATACTTATAACTATACTAAATTAGGATACATTTTATCATTCTATCAAGTAATTAATTTAAATGGGAATGTAGAATGTGGGAATGATTCAAGATGGGATACGGTACGAATGAAGCATTCAATGAAAAATTTGAATGAACATTTGAAAGAAATTATTATCGAGTTCACCTTTACAACTTAGGATACTCCTGATTTTAATGAATGGATTTCTAGACTCCATTTTTGGTAAAATAGTTTTAGTACCGATCATATTACTAGATGTGAGGTAATATTAATGTAGAAAATTCAAGGCATTATTATATCCATTGCACACACTATTGTTTCATGTGCCCTTGTGGATACAAGATGGGAATCATATGTTGATCAAGTGTACTAGATGGAACCCATATAAAACTTCTATTCAACACCAACAATTCATATTGATGTGTTTTGAAATTTCCAAATTCCCAAAGAACAACAAATATTGAAATATGACATTAACAATTATATATAGTGAGGGAGATTATAGATCAATAAAATGCACAATGATAAGGGATATCCTTATGAATAAGAAAAATATTTGTGTTGTGGTATATATAATTGTGAAATGAATTATAGAATATGGTTCCCAATAATATTTGGATCATTTTCATACAATTAGCTATAATGATCTATTTCCATGAATGTGAAGATTTCATATATCATTTATTTGGAGTTAATATAAATTCATTTTTTAGAATTCGTTGAAATTTTTTATTATTGTTACTATCAAATAATAATTAGTTGATAAATTTTAGAAACCTTATCATAAATCTCACGACATATAAACATTCATAAATTTTGTATCATTTAAATAAATAAAACATTATTCTACATAATACCCTTCCCTTTACAAAAATTTTTCTCAAGACAATACAATTCTATAAATCATTATTTCGTTTTCATAAAAAACAATTCAAATTCACATTACACGGAATTTGAAACATACATGTAAGATGAAATTTAATGAAAATAAATCATTCAATTAATATTATATTACACATACTTGTGGTAAAATAACCATGAAATATTTCATCATTATAGAATTCAAAAATAATTGACAGAGAACATCATTTGAGATATAACCTATTAGAATAATCTGTAGACATGAATTAAACCCTCAATCCACTAGGGACATGAAACTAATAAACCTTATTTGTAAAAAAACATATTTTTTACATAAAACATCTTTAAATACAGGACTCTATTCGAAAATTAATGGATGAGAAAGTAGTTTCCTTTGAATTAAATACTAGTAAAGATAAAAATTATCAAATCATGTTGACATAGAAGATGTATAATTTTTAAAATGTATTATAAATATTATTGCAGAATTATGAATATGTGATAATTTTTGTTGGTAGGAAAAAATTCAAAAGATAATGGGAATAATCATGTCAAATCATATATTATATGAGTCATAAAATTTTGAAGACAATAATTTCATATCTATATTTTACGATTATGATTTATTTAATTTTTATACCAATGAATATAGGTTACTAATCTTCTCATTGAGCAGTTTTTTCATGTTTCTAATGACATGCTATAGGTCCATGATGTTCGATGGATCAGGGTGCGTAGATATCACCAATATCATCATATTTTTTCTCTGACTACCATTATACTAGACCCATGTCATACTTGATTCTATGGATTGAATTTGACTAATTATAATTTCCTTTTTCATTAACTCAATTCATAACTAAGGGAGATCTAGATACATGATACTCACCATTCCACTTGTCCAACAAAGAGATAAAAATAACACTTATGGATGTGTAAATTCTACTCAGTCATCATATCCTAGGGGATTTAGTTATAGAAACCACCCTTGGAGACTTTATAGAGCCTTTATAGTGATTTCTAAGCCACAAAATTATTTGGATGATGATGATAAATATGATGGGTCAATCACCATGATTTTTCTTGACAAGCATGTATAATGGTTACCCACTAATGCTAATGAACAAAATATCATGTTCCATGAACATGAATATTTCATTTGTATAATTTGAGCGGAATTTTGTGATGACCAGTCTATTATGCCTGTATTAAACTATATCTATGGAAAATGGTGGACATTTATCACGATTAAAAGATTCAAACGTAAAATATATATACATAGTATTATGAACTACATGTTGATCCAATCATAAAGATGTAGGGGGAATGATTATTACTTATTGAGATGTGTTCGTGGGAGAACATCCCTCCCCTAACCCCTAATATTGTTGTTCTTAATCATCAAAAATATGTTCATCGTGATTCTCTACATGGTTATGGGTATGATAATTAATCATTATTTTTTATAATAATTAATGTTATAATAATATAATTCTTATTTTGTATCAGATATAAAGATCTATGTTATTTGTAGAGTAAAACAAACGAATTCATCTAGAACCCAAGATAATATTTATGTATATACCATCTCATGTTGGATAGTCTATTTCCCACCAATGTATGTATATACATCATTTTTGAATAATAAATTTCACAATATTTTATTCTTTGGATATTAGTAACAAATTATTTCCACAAATTTCCTTTGTCATTTTAGATATCACAGATTCAATAATGGGAACTAGTAGTCCATATTCATGTATATCTAAATGATGGGATTCTTGAAGATATAGTTTTAGTGCCTCTAAATATTTTTAAAAGTACTGATTATCACTATTTAGATAGATTAAAATATTTTTTTGGTTTTTTCTTGTGTATTCATGTTCCACGTTAGTCACCAATGGCTCCTTCTTTAAATATTATTGGGAGGAATCATGTCTATATTCCCCAAATGACATGAGTGTATCTTGAACTCAAGGAGAGGGATGTATCACTTCATATTGTGGGAATTATAATAAAGTAATTCCATATATCATAGAAGGTAGAGTTTAATCCATGGTATTGACTGATATTTATATATATATATATTACATCATTCTTTCCATGGAAGAAGGATTCATGATTTGGTAAGTCAATTACTTTACCTTATATTGTATGTTTTACTTGATATAATATTATTAATCCATTTAATGAATACCAAACTCCAAGATATTATCTACATGTATTTTCTATAAGAAGGTGCAGTTTTTATCTAGGCTGTATAACCAGATGAAGTGGATGATATAATTCCAGTATATCATGAACTATAGAATAGTTTATTTTATCATTATCCTAAGGGATATGATGATATTTCCTACTCTCAAAAATCCTCTTTCATATTCTGATGTTATAGATATACAATGGTGATGAATTAAATCGCACCATGCTACACATAATGCCTCACATATTCCACAATCAATGGTCAATCCTATAATAGTTCATCCAATTTGTATTGCAGGTTTGAACCTGTATATAAGAGATCTATTTATATTGATAGGATATACATAGCTTTATTAGGGTATTGCTGATCCATGATTGTATCATAGTTAATTTTTGATACGTCATCCTTTCATGAATGATCCTTCAAATTCCTTATGAAATCCTAGGGAAATGATGGAAGGTCCTTACACTAATAGAGTGGGAGAATGATTAGGTGCACATGACAACATCCAAATATCACCTCATCTCAATGATTCACATGCATAAAATCAGATAATATAGTTTCTAGCTCAAATTAAATATCCCTTTATAGATCATCATACTCAATCCTTGTATAGATGTCGGCAATATCGATACCGAAATCTAAGTAGCATGATGGATTGTGGGATGGGGTATCATGATAAACAATGATTGTACTCATTAATTTAAATGATTTCTATTTTTGTAAATTATTTTATTTGACGATTTATATTATCCTCTATAATAATTTATCTTAGTTAAATTAATGAAAACCTTCTTAATATAAACCATTTTTACATTATTAGATAATTTTTTAATTTAATTTATAGTTTACCTATAGTTTACACTCTATAATGATTAAAATTCCATTTAATCAACAATAAAAAAACATTTTAAATTTTATGTAAGTGTGTTTAAAATAATATAAAACATAAACTATGTAAATAATTTCATTAGAACCTATTGCATTGGCTAATCATGTAATTTTATTAAATGAAAATTATTTTTGTAATATGATAGGAAGAAAATAATTTAAATGAAATAACCCTTATTTATTAATAACATAATATTTAAAATCATAAAATATGTATGAACATAAATTATAGTATAACTAACATATAAAATATATTTATAACATTGATTAAAAATATAAAAAAAAGTTAACATAAATGGAATGCTAAAAACATATTATTCATAAAATTAATGTTTTAAAAAAAATTATAAATTATACCATTAAAATTAAATTTCATTAACTTTTTAATTATTTATTTTTATATTAAATTAATTTTTATATCTAGAAATTTTTTCTAAATGTTCATTTAGATTGTACTAGAAAATTATTATTTATAAAAATTCAAAGTGAGCTTCATGAAACATTGTTATTTGACATGAATGTGACATTAAATGAATATAAAATATAATGTTTTAGTACAATATAAATTATTTTCAAAAAAACATAATAAACAAATTGACATAAAATGGAAAATAACAAAACTGATAAATATAAAAAAACAAATTTCCAGGTTCCAAAAATTTTCAATTAAAAAAAATATTCAGACATTATAATATTTAGGGACCAAATTGTTTTTAAGTAAAATATTATTTAATTTTAGTAATTAAATAGTTATTAAATTAAAAATATATTATTAAATATTTATATTAAATAAATAAAAAATATTTATAATAATGTAAATAATAACGTTCGTAACTATTAAACCTCATTACTATAAAAATATACCTGTAAAAAATAGGTGTTGTTCTTTTCTAATCGTTGTTCTAATAGATTCACCTATAGATTTTCTAGAGGAACATATTATCATACTATATATTTCAAACATGTATGGTAATTTGTGGGATTCGAAAACCCATTAATAAGGAAATGATTATTGGATTCATAAGTGAATCGGATCCAATGGATCATGTACTGAAGGATCCACTGGAACATCCACTAGAGGTTCCATTGGATGTTCCATTAGAGGTTCCACTAGAACATCCATTAGAGGATTAACTCAGATATCCACAAGAGGTTCTATTATAACTTATTCTACCTAATTATAGTGAAAACATTAATTATTAAAAATTCGCGTTTCTATTTCCCAATAAAAGTTAGAGTGGATCTACCACAGGATGTTCCAGTAGATCATCAAGTAATATTTTACCATTCAATCATTTATTTTCATTTACAAAATACATAAAAAAATAATGATATTTTAACAATATTGAAAATTGAATTTCATGTCGTTCTTTCATATTTGAACTCACTCTAGAGGTTCCATTGGAACATGTAATGGTATATCTACTAGAACATACAACTGGAAATAGATTGTGGATTGTGTTCATACACTTTTATATATTCCATTTTGATAGTTTTGACATGAAACTATAATCGAATGATATCTGGTTATTAAATAACTATATAGACCTAACTTATGGTTATGAATCAAATATGGAATTTAATGGTTTTTGGTTCTTAATCATTTATAAACATTGATTTATGGATATTACATTGACAAGAAATTAATGTTTTCTGGTTGTAGCACATTTATATATACCATTTTTATATATGTAATAATAAATGGAATTTAATGTTGATTTGGTGTCCTTTTATATATTAGTTTTTGTATGTTATCTATTATAATTTTTTTCTTAACATTTAAATTTTAATGATATGAGGGGATTTATTGTATCCATGAGACATACAAAATATTCTATAGCGGGGAATATGAATTTAGATGTTATTTTTGTAGTTTGGGTACTAATTTATAATTGGAAATGTTTTTGAGGGGATTTTTCGACATCCATATGGTTTGGTTATATATTTATTTATTTATTTTGGAGTGTTGATCTATATATTGTGATAATTATAATTGTAGGGATTTGGATTGGTATCATATATTAAATAAAAATTTTAAATGATGTATTGATGCATATTTTTTGTTTATTGTCAATGGAAACAAATTTTGAAGTATTTTATATGAGTATATAATTTTATTATTGTCGATTTATATGCATATTTTTATCTCTGACGATTCAAATGATTTTATTGAGGTTATAAATTTTATGTTTGACTTTAATTTTGTTACATCACATGTTATTTTGAAAAATTATTATTAAATATACCCATTTTAAGTTTAAATCATCATTATTAAAAATCCTTATGAATTTGGTAGATTTTTTTTTTCTTGTTGAATTTGTTAAATAATTGTTTAGTAATTTTGGTTTTTGTTTCTAGGGTTTATTTTGATTGTTATTTTTGTTATTGAATTGTTTCATTGGTGGGTGTGGTTTAATTCAATGACGAGTTTCCAATTTTTTATTTATTTATCATCATAGTGTATCTAATTTAGTTTCTATATAGATACTAATGGAGGTTTGTTTCTAATTTTTTTTCAATATATCATTTCAACTGATTTTGTGTTCACAATTTTTTTAAGTTAATGGTTGATGAATATTTCATCACTATTATAATATTGTATTCTATATTTCTATATTTCTACTTCAATGTCAATATGTTAATGATTTAAAAAATTTAATATTGATAATTAAATTCTGACATCCATGGTATAATTTTTTATATTAATCTTATATTTATTTTCAATATTGTTGAATGGAAATTACAGAGTTAATACTTCTAATTGGAAATTTTTTTACATGAAGAAGTTCTTAATTTTCTATTATTAAATTTTTATTAATGATATATTATATAATATTTATAATATATAGGTTTATTGAGTATATTTAATGATTTTTTATATTAATAATGTTTTTTAGGGGGGATGTGTCTGCAAATTTACTTATGTTTACTGAATTGTTTGTTTATTTGGTGAAATGTTTTTTTATATTGAAATGGATTGTTTGTAAGTAGTCTGGTAGATTCCCATAATGTTTCAAAATATAATTTAATTAATCTTTTCTTTAAAAGAGTGAATTTTTAATAACAATAATGAAATCAAAATCAAAATTAAAGCCATTATATTCAAGAAAAAAACCACAAAAAAATATTCCAACATTTAGTTTCAAAAAAGTAATGTAATATTTGTTATTATATTATGCTTCAACATTACTATGAACTTGTATAAAAATTTAGCCATGTAATTTCAACGTAATAATATTTAATATTATTTATAAGATATATTATTTTGAAATTTCTGGAACAAAAAATGTGGTCTACCCTAGGGTAAGCTTCACCTTTTCATACAACACATTTGATATAAAACAATTGTAGTTTCAGGAAATAGTATCCTATTACATAATATAATTATAGCATAATTTCAATGATCAAACAAATAATTTGCATACATAATTTATTTTATTGAAATTCTATCTAGATACATTACAACTAAAATTAAACTATGAGTTTTTATAGACTACAAATGCTTCATTGGATTTATTAAAATTTTAAATATCATGTACTGCATATATATAAAAATTAAACAAAAAATAAACAACTTTCATTCAATGTCTACACTACCCAACCTCTTCTAATTCTACATATTTCAACAAAAAATATGACATTCAAAATAGTTTGATAATTCATCCTAAAATATTGATATAAAACTATTTTAATAATAATATAATTGAATGATTCTATAAAATGACATTTATAGTTATTTTATGTGCTAACATAGTAATATCTGATCATTTTTAACCGAAATTACTTATTTATAATGAAAAATTATTACAGGTATGAAATTCAAAATTATAAATCTTCTCTTAGAAGTAAAATTAATCATAAAATAAAATCGTACTGTCTTCATAGCAGTAGTCATATTTTTATTTTTATTCAGTTGTGACCTCTTAGGTAACCATTTTTTAAATTGATTTGGATTAAATCTCCCCCTTAAAATCATATATTCCATTAAACGTAATACTTTTTTAAAATTATGTCTTCATGTAGATTAATAGTAACCTTATATGATGAAGTATTTATTATAGAAAAATCATTTTCAAAATTATTAAAATTGGAAAATGAAATTTCATAACCCCCAGTAGTCTCACAAGTGATTGTAATATACTACCTTATCATTCATAAAAAATATCTAACCTATTTTTCTAAAATTGAATATTTATCATCCTTCACTTCAATAGAATCTACTTTGAAAATCACAATATTTCTATCTACTCAATACCAGCATCGAAAATATTTTTTTCATGTATTGATCTCACATCATGCCCATCATAAATTTTTAAAACATGAAAAATGTTTCACAAAAGAGTCAAAATGTTGTTAAATATATTCAATAAATACATTGGAAGAATCATACTGTACAAATAATTTATCTTCATAGTCAACCATTCCATTAATATATTTGAATTGAACATTGATTTAAATATATGATATCAAGAAAACAAGAAACCATCATTTTCTATTAAATTTAAAATTGATATATTAAATAAATATAAATATAGTAGAGACCTATCACATTTTTGAATGATAAATGTAAATATATTGTGGAAAAATATACTACTGTTAAAATTTGGGGTTTATTTCTTGATATAAATTTTTACCAACATTCTCAAAAATTTCATAAATAAATCAACAAAACATAACTTGTGATGATCATAATCATTAATAAATTCCTTAAAAAATCACATATTTGAGTTATACCCATAAAAATTGTTAAAGTATATTTTAAAAACATATTCTCCCACATGTCACACAATAATAATACATCATCTAACCACTTCAATTTCCCATCCACTAATTTTTCTTTAAGGTAATTCAACTCTGAGTCTAATTTATACGCATCGATGTATTGAAACATACACCCCTTACATATTGTTAGAAAATTGGATTCATTTTCATCCAATAACCTAAATGTTTAATTCTATTTCTCATCAAATTCATTGAAAAAAGTGAATATCACATTCACAAAGAATCATCAGAATAATATTTTCTTATTACTACATCTGGATAAGAAAATATAGTTTGAGGTCACTTCATGTAATTTTACTCTAATTTTATTCTAAATAACCATGAAAATGAAGTAATAGTGTCATATTATTTCAATTCTTCCCCAACAATGATAGTATCCCAATAATGATTAAACATAAAAAATACACATAAGGGAATGTACTCCATTTTAGTACGGAAATTATTGTAAAACAATGAACATATAAGAACAATTCATAATCTATCTTTACTTTTTGGATAATCATAGAGTATATTAATAAAATTCATATTCATGTGAAACTCCATTGTATAAAATACGATGGCTTACCCAAACTTTGTCTTTTCTGTTACTCTAACATGAAACATGCATCACCTTTAACTAATTCCCTTTCCCATTTTGACATTGTAATTTTCAACTGAACAAAACATGGGTAACCAATAACATAAAAACCCCCTGCAATAGTCGTTTCTAAGGAGAATAAATAACTTGATTTAATACCTACAGATTCATTTTAATTTAACTAAACTAGGTGTTCTTCTGTTATCGTTCATGGGGACCACATCATAAGAATTAATTCAAGGATGTTAAAATGTTGCTTATTCGTATCATGAAATAAGATATGTGTTTATTTCTCAGAATATAATAAAACTCCATTAATGCAAGGAAACCTGTATGTATACCATCTCAAGAAAATTTCACTAAGATATCACATATTTCAAACTTCTTGTAACATTATTTCATTAATGCATAACATATTTATCTGACTATTGATTTCTCCATCAACATTTATTAATATGGGTATACACATGCCCCATTAACTCTCCCATACCTGACATAAAAACACTTCACCAAATCATGTTATATGAATATCATCCGTACAACTAGTTCAATAGAAGATGTCATAATATCAACATCACCAATATTGGAAAAACCAACAATAAAAAACAAGTTCAATTAATGAACATTAATTTTAGAATTGAATTTAATCTGTTTCAATATGTATTAACTATATGAATAATAATTTAGTTAAAAATATATATATATAATGAAAATAATTATATACATATATATAAACTATAAATATATTTATGAAATTTCAAATAAAACAATTATTTGATATATTAAATATATTCTCTACAAGATGATCCCCGAGAAGTTACACACTACAAAAAATTGTATATTTATAAAACTAAGGAAAATATTAATAAAAATTTTACGTTAAAAATAATTTTTTTTTTAAAATTAATTTCTAAAAAAATGATTCAATTTAACTTTTGGAAATATATGTATTACTTGAGAAAATGTTGTTACTAAAATTGAATAATTTTGAAGGTGATACAGTTCTAAATTCAACTGGAACGTCTAATATATATATTTTTATTAAATAAAATTATAAAAAAATTCTTAATTGAAACTATTGGATAATTTTTATAACACATTTTCAAATGTCATTTGAAATTGAATAAGATAAATATAAAAATATATAAATAAAAATTACAAATTAGGTAAAAATTATTTATAAATATATATATATAATAATATTTTAAAAATTATAAATATATTTTATTTATATGATATATTGATTTTTTTTTCTAATTCATGTTCCAATGGACAATCTAGTGGAATTTTTAGGGGTGCATACTTATAAAATTCTAGTACAACTTCAATGGACAATTTAGTTGAACTTCTTAAATGCAATAAAACATTATATTTATTTCATTGAAATAGAAACTAGAATATTTTGCTTAAAATTTTGGAAAGTAACTAATTTCAAATTTAACATGAATGTAATAGTAAAAAACTAGAAATATAATATCCAATGCCTTCACATCCACTAAAAAGGACATTATACTCTCTTGTATAGAAACTAGTTCCAGATTTAACACAAAAAATAATAGTAAAAAACATGTAATATAATATAAAATACTTTTATATGTAGCCGTTATAAGAATAATCAATAATGAAAACTCAAAAATGTAACTTATTGAAGGCTACTACCCATGAAAATTGTAAAATACATAATAAATCACATGCATTTGACATGTAATACAATTATAATGATGATTAACACTTTGATGATTTACTGAGAAGAAAAAATTATGTGTATTCCAAACAGAACATAATTGACTATATCAATTCATGATGAGATGAAATCTACACCCAAGGTATCCAAATGTATGTGAAAAATCCTATTGTGCCATCCTACAATCCCTCATAAATTTCCCAATGAAACCCACTAAATATGTCAAATCATGACATTAAATACAGTCCAAGGAAATTAGTTATAACCTTCTTTCATGAAATACCATTATCTCTAAGACATCTCACAGATAATACTTGGAAAATGACAAATACTTCTATGAAATCCTGCAATATTTGATAGGTCATATTGAGAATAAAGAAAATCCAATTACCGATATTGTGATCCATTATATTACAAAACTTTTTTCCTATGAGATAGAAATGGCCTCCTGCGGCCTCTAGCATATAAGCGCAACATGATTCCTCCACATGTAAAAATGATCAGGTTTTTGGTTTGACTCATATCACTTGCACATCATGTATTACAGATAACCAGAGATGATAAAAAGTTCCGTATGGGTGGTGAAATATCCACAACCACCATTTAGATGGTGGCCAAGAAAAGGCCAGCCGAACGACATCAATTTCATCCACTTCAAACACAACTATTCCATCACAGAATCCTATAAAATTTTTATCATCCTATATCTCTAGAAACTAGTTACACAAATAATTAATTTTATAACCTCTTAATCATCAGACTCACCTGTAGCCACTACTCTCTAAATCACACCTCACGCACTCCCACATTATTCTAATGTTACAGTCTTCATCCAATAATAGAATGATTGGGGAGTGTACAGTGATGTGTGTGATAGTGATTAACTTTTATTTATTCATTAATATGTTAGTTAAATCATGAATTCACCGAAAAACATCAGCGAAAAATGTGGATGAACTATTCTACCTTATAAATTCCTTAAGGCAATGATTGTGAATTACAAAGAATACAGTGATGAACATATTGGGGTTTGAAAAACATAAGATAATAATCAAAGTCATTTTAATTATACTAAACCAGGGATTAAAATTATAAACATTAATATTAAAATCATATAATAATAGATCAATTCAATAATAAAAACACATACTTCATATGAAGTTGATCATCGATGTCATTAATTCGATTAAGATCCCTAGAGGGAGTATGAAACAATATATATTCAAACTTTGTGAATGAAAGGAACTATACAATGGTGAAATGTATGAAAACCCATCAACTACTTAATTACACCTCCCCTGAGAGTATCCATTGAAAAAACTATGCTTGACCAAATCCACTGCAACTATTAAACATAGATTTGAAAAGATACATGGTTTTATTTTTCACTACTAAATATTAAGTACTGGTAAAAGGGAAGACTTAATCAGTTCTAGGTAAAATCAATGATAACAGATACTATTATCAACAGTAATATCAGAAGACAAAAGTGAGCACATTTTAAAGTCTTTTCCTAGTGTTGATAAAAGACAATTATTTTTAAAACTTTTAATAATAATATATATCAATATATATAAATATATCATATTTTAAATCAACATTTAATATTAATTTATATATATAAATTAAAAAATGAGTATAATTAATATAAAAATGTATATTAAAATATTTTCTTATTAATTTATAAAATTATAAATAAATTTCAATGAGGTATTTAAAATATGTGAGATTTGAATTTTTATATGTGGGATGAACATGTATGGAAGTGTTTTTGTCTGTATAAGTTGTGTCTATATATGTATATATGGATTCAGTTATTCATTTTTAACATTGTTTCAGATTTAATAAAAAAATTACATTTTTAGTATAATGTTATTTCAAAACTAAACATTTTAAAAATTAGTATATATTTATTTAGAAGTAATTATTTGTAATAAATTTTTAAGGTATATGATATTTATTGGAAACATTTTTTTATTAACTTGAAATATTTTTATATTTTTCTTAATTTATATAATAAATTGTTCTAAATTCAATTTTCAATATTTTCGATTTTTTTATTTGTTTACAATTAATTTATTTGATCTTAAACGAAATCATTTGTTTAAATATGTATGTCTATTAAAATTTATTTATTATTTTTTAATATTGATTTATGTCTTATAATATTGTTTAATCATTTTTTCTAATTATTAATTTTTATACTTATCAGAATTTTATAATTTTCTAGAATTTATCATTACATATATCTATTTAGTATCAAATATTTTCAATATATATTTAACTTATATGGATAATAGTTTTTATTTATTAATTATCATGTTTTAATATTCAAATTATGTTATAAATTTATGTAAATTTATTTATGTAAATTAAATTATTAATAATTATTAAATTTAAATAGATAATATTGATATACATTATTTACAATTTTTATTCATTTTAAATTTATTTCTTCTAATTCAAATTTTTGCATTTCATATATTTGTTTTTAAAAAAATTATATATTGCTTAAAAATTAGGCATATTTATTTACAATGTGTTGATATTTTTAATATATTTACAATTTAAATGGTAAATATTTATTATAATTCTTTTAATATATTTTAATATTTTAAACATGATGTTATTCATGTGGCTAATGTAACAAATTATCTTTTTTAAATTTAATGTGATTTATTTATTTTTCATTTTTCATTTTTCTATTCATTCCTTAATATTAATTATTTTTTATTTATTCTTTTATTAATTATTTATAATTTATTAATAAATAATAATTTACTATGTTATCATATTCCTAATAAATTATTAATATTTAATCATTTGTATTTATTAAGATTTATATTTTCTAAAACTATATGAAATGTATATCAAAATATCTTTAAATGAATTTTTCTATTATTTTATTCATCTATGCTTGTGCTCAATTCGTCTTTAGATAATCATAATAATCATACATAAATACATACTACAATTTAATACTCTTATGGTATATTTTATATATTTGATTTGTATTCAAAACAATTTAATCATTATGTAGTCATATGTTTAAAGTGTTTGAAATATATATAATTTATAATTTTAAAATCAATTTTTTATTGTTTTCTACATTTTATCTACATATTTACAATTATTATAATTAATTTTATGTATTCAATTTTCCTAATAGTTTTATTCTCCATCATATTTTATTTATTCATTTTTTAAATTTTCAAATTAATACTATGTTTTTGTTTTTAATATATATAGATTCTTATTTATTTTGATAGTTAAAAATATATTAATATTTATTTATAAATATTTAAGTAAAATTATTTAATAATTTAAATTTATATTAATTATTTTTCTGATAGAAATAAATTATAGTTTTTTAATAATTTTTATAAATTATAAAACATAAAAAAAATTTAAAAAATTGAACCATATTCATTTTTATATTTTCACATTCATAGTTTTTAAGTATTAATTCATTTAATATCATAAATTCATTAATATTTTAAATTAATTTTTTATGTTTTTTTATACTGTAATATTTTTTATATAAACTAATGTCACATGAGTGGTGTCACATTGATGTATTTTCTCATTTGTTTTGTATTTAATGTTTTATTATTTAGATTTGTAGGGTGTTTTGGGACTAAATGGTGGTTTTAGCCTCAGACATTTAAAGTTGAATAATTGGCTATATATTTGTCAAAGCAATGCACTAGCCAAAAGAAGTAGGGCACCCTAGATTGTGACACAATATTGGTCTCCTAACAAAGTTCATGGGTGTGCGACCCACCATGTAAAACCATGCACTGTGGACAGTGGCACTGTCTGTGGCACACAAATAAGCAACCAAGAATTCGATCCTCGAGTTCTAACCATTTTCAAGTACATTATCACTATTTTATTCCCATGGCTAGGCACACATTATGCGCATCCTCAACAAAAATTTTCCCTATTACCCTCTTGGATAGAAGTACCACATAGTTGGCACGCGGTTGGTAAAATGATATTTATAGACATCACAGCCTATAATAACATTAAAAATGTTGAAATTCAAGGTTATTAATTCCATGATTCTAACCCCAAATCAATAATAACTAACCCCACTTGACCCTCCATCCCAAAAAGTGAAATTGTCCCTTCCAATCCACCCTTGAGTTGTATTTCATGTGGGTGATTTTTTGTAGTTTCTTAAAGTAATATTAACATCTCATATTTTTTACCTATTATTGGTCTTATCTTCTCCCTCTATTTTGGTTTCTTTCTCTTATAGATATTTTGACCATATGGACATTCAGCCTCTTTCCATTGAGTTGAATATTGATGTTTTAGGGGTTCCCATGCCTTTATAGGATATCTTCTTAGTGCGGTTGTGGTTTCAAACTAGTTTTTTGTAATTTCCATCAAGAAGAAAACGGTTTCATGTTTTCACATTATTTTATGAGTTTAATATTCTTGATTTTGTTTGTAAATGGGTTAATATAATGATGTAACTGGTGTAAAATATGTTTTCCCCAAAAAAAATTTGTGTTTTTAAGGGTTTAATGATAATTTTCCAATTGAAAATATTAGTTGCCATGATTGTTTATATTATAAGATATTTGGTTTCCTTAGGGTCGTCTCATTGATATAGGGAACAATATTGGTCATAAGGTAATCCTTGGTATCAAGGGTTTAAGACTAGGACTAGTGGGCTAGGTAAGTTGGAAAGGCCCCAGTAAGGTCTCTCTAATAGAATTACATAACAAAATTGACAAAAAATCTTATGATACAAAATGGAAGCTCGATCCCAGAATTCATATCTATGAGATATGACCACCATACGAATTAGTATCATATAAAACTGTAACCCAAAGTACAGTAGGGATTTATAGTGGGGCTCATAAAAGTCTTACCATTCATCTTATTCTAAAATTTATTACCACTATTATTCCAATGAATGTTTTATTTAAAATAGCATCATCCATTCCCTAAAAACATGAATTAAATTTGGAAATATGATTTAATTTCATGAAATCACTTTGGTGGTATCAATATGGGAACTCTAACTGACACCTTACTCACAACCTTGGGATTATGTAGTCATTGTTATTTTTTACCTAGGAAAGCGAATGTTCTCAGGGTTGTGATGGTCGATTAATGTTTTATCAAATTCCTCTCTATTAAAATGTTTATGTGAATGAATAAGGGTATTTTCCAATGTGTTCATTAAAGGATTTGTGTTCTAGTAGGTCCGCTTCCCATTTTTGTAATTTTGGTATTTGGTTGAATTTTATTATGTTCTAACTCATGTTGTAGTGTATTTTGTTAAATCTCTAACATCATATATATTGGATAATGACATGTCCTAGGATGATTAATAGTTCGATCATAATATATTTTATTTTTTATAGTTGGATTTCTTCAAAGAAATCATTCTCAAAGGTGTTTTTTTATATCCAATTATTTTTCCATCCCATGGGGATTTTAAATTCCCTTTAGGCTAATCCATGGGATGGGTTGGGTGTCGGTTTGGAAGGAATATCAGACTAGTTAATGAAAAATTATATTAAATTAGGTTTCAAATTTTATTTGGGTTATTATTTTTTTAGGATTATATATAGAAATGAAAAAGGACCATAGGTACTTGAGGTTCTCATTGCGAGTGGGTTATTTGGACAATACACCATAAGACATGCCTTGGGTCCCTATGGGAGGATTTGTATTCATATTGACACATTAATTGGTTTTCATTCAGAGTTTATAGACTACTATGTGGATATAGAACCATAGTGGAGTGGTTTATGTTTTTCTTTTGTTTCTTATGGTTTTATTTTGACATATAAAATCATTAGAAAGGTATTTATTTTTAAAAAATGTTTAATATGGTTTCATGATTTTTTTAATAGTGTTCTTAAATTGATTTAAAAAAATTATTCCCTATAATCATATTGTGAATCCTTGGTAAGATTTTTTAATACATTAATTTACCACCATTAAATCATTGATTGTTGATAGTTGTGGGTCAGACTGTTTGAGAATGGGATCAAGAGTTGCTATCTAGTCCTACTCATGGTAATGATTATAAATCATGTTTAGAAGAGGAAAAAAATCTAGAGTTCATCAATAAAATACTCTTTCATTATAGGGTAGTATAAACCCCAAGAAATTTGATGATTTGATGGAAATTATTGAGTGGATTTTTGGTTTTCTCGACCCCCTTAGAGGAATCAAGGTGAAATTTGATTTTTTTTTTGGTTGGAAGGTCCTAGACACAGGTAGTGGGACTACATGGTCCAAACTGGGAAATATAAGTTTAATGGAAAGACTGATTTCAATGTATTATTTAGAGATATTTATTTCACTGATACAATTTCCCTCATTAAAACCCAATTGTTTGGGATCCCCATCATGGGGATTGTGCTATCATGGAATATACCATGTTTTTAACATAATTGTTTTATTTCACACACAAGATGGTTTTTAATGAGTAGTTAAACATGGATCATTTCAAAATGGGATTGCAGGAAAAAATTTAGTCCCCTTTCTTATTGTTCAGTCAGAATACATATTTTGAGGTAGTGGACCATGCCTAGATGGTGGATATTTATTAAGATAGAATGTCATGTTTTATATGGTAGTTTTTGTAGGGGTTTGGGTATTGGTTGTTTATATAAAAATAATACAATGAAATTATAGTTGGATAAGAGTGAATATAGTAGTTATGGCCACCCTTCCCAACCTCCTTAGTCTTTGACTAGGTTAGGTGGGTTAGTATTATGCAACCATTATTGAAGGATTTGGGATGTGATGGTAGTGAGTCTTCTTACACCTAGTCCATGAAAATAGTATGGGTTCCTAAGGAATATGGATAGGTTTTATAAGTGTTGTATTCCAACTAAGAGTAGTGTATGTCCCATAGACCATAACGAATTTCCATCTTAGTATTTGTATATCAAGGGAGATGAGTTGTTTATCTTTTGGGTTTGGTCGAAGGGTTGAAGCATTTTTTATGAAGATTCTCTTCATGAAAGATACACATGCCTATAAGATATTTTAGGAATTAGATTATTAAAAGAACCACAATGCATTGGATCAAATTATAGTGGAATCAGATGTAAGATCGATGATAGGTTGTAGTTTTATTTGTAATATATCATCCATAGCTGTTTTTTTATTCGATACAGGTACTTCAAAATATTTTATTTCAGCTGATCTTTTGAAAAAATTGAAATAGTAGCCCAATATAATTCATCATGGGATTGAGTTAGTTATGCCACTTAGTAATAAGATAGAAAATTGTTTTATGTTCCCGTCCTACACTCTTACCATATTAGGGGTCGAGATGGAATAATATTTCATTATTCTTAAAGTGGAACTCTAATATGTGATCCTCGATATAGATTGGATGACACATTTCAAAATACACAATGATTGTTATCATCGATGTGTAACCAGTAAGGCATCTGATGTGAGTACTCTGGTCTTCAATGGTGAATGGGATCCCTAATGAACACATGCTTGACATCTAGTTCTAGTGTTCCACTATCTCATTTTCTAAGACTCTTCTCTCATATTCGAGGATAATGGTATATTATTTGAAGAACAAATAACTCATAGGGTATATTAGTTTTTATAGGTGTTTCTCCATTATTTTTTTGGGTTCCTCTGTAGTCAGATGTGGAATTCACCTTCAATTTTGAAATGGGACCAAAACCTATATGTCATTCCTTATATTGTATGTCACCAACTAAGTTAGTGGAATTTATGATATTACTAGAAAATATTAAATAAAATGGATTTATTAACCTAATAATATCACATTGGGCCTTTTGAAAATACTAATAGATTCTTATAGTTGTATATTTATTATTGTTAGAAGAATAAAGTAACAGTTAATAAATAATGCCCATTACACTCTATTAATAATAATTATGATAATATCAAATGGGAAATATGGGTTTGGATACTGAAATGCACTCCAGTTATCATCATTTGAGGGTTTAGAGGAAGCCAATACTATTAAAACCATCCAAATGGGGTATTTATAATATTAGTATTTGGTTATTTCATTTGTGTGGAATATTAATCTAGTTATTTTCATGGTGCTGATAAACAATTTTCTCAATCAATACCTTCATGGTTTTATTATTGTGTTTATATACGAAATCATGTTCTATTCTGGAAGAATGAAGGGAATTTGTGGATGTTGAGTATTATGCAATGTACTCTACAGTATCACTAATTTAATTTTAACATCTCCATTTTGAATTTATTTATCACACCCAAGGATTATTTGAATTTTTCGTTCATACAAGTTTATGATTTTTTAATTTTTTTTATACAACACCAAATGAAGAATATTTTATATTAAATAACTATCATTGACATGCATTATTCATAACAAAAAGTTTATTGTGCACTACATGAAACAGAAACATTGGATGGCTCTACATGTAACATCAAGTTTAGCTTCCATTATACGCAATAATGACTTCCATTGATGACTTGTGTAAAACACAAGACCTAAGCATACTGAACAATAATATAATATTAGAATATTATTATTTTATATAATAAGATAAATCCTTGACATTAAAATACAGTATATGAATATAATTAACTAATTTATGTAAATATAATTTTTACATAATATCATAAAAACTATTACATTACATATTAATTGTATATAATTATGAAAAGTAATAGAATATAAATGTAAAATGTTATATGGTTAAAAGTCTATTTTACCATAATAAATTAATTTTTCAATTTTTCCATTAAATGAAATATGTCAAACATTCTATTCACTTGCAACATCATCTTGGTGCATCTTCCATGCAAAATCAAGTTTTGATGAAACATAATTATTTTTTTATAATTATTTTAATGAGTTAGTTAAACCTTTTCATTAAAAAATAGTAATATGAATAGTAATAACAAATTGTAAAATATTTTTATAATTTTTTATATAATCAAAACGTTTCGTTAATTAAAACGATGATTGCTAGTTTTTCTATATACACCAATAATGGTGGAAATTATGATGGAAACAATATTTAAATATATTATATATTATATTTATAATTTCTCATTCTTTTTCAATTTTTATTTATATAATAATTTTATGCTATCAATATTATGGAAATAAGATAATTTCCTTTATGGAAGTGTGGACTAACACCGCCTATAAGAGATATGATTCATTCATACACAACAAGGATGGATTTAGTGAATATAAATGATACTAATTATGACATTAATATTATTTAATAACCACATATATAAATATATATATTTTTATTTTACATTCCTTCTCTCAAACTATCAATTAAATAGAAAAATCATTCACTCGTACGAACGACCTACCATCTCTGTGAATGGGGAATTCTGTTTCGTACTTATATATTATTCAGATTATTATAATACCCATATATTTTATACAAATGATATTTATATCAATTTCTATATTTTTAAATCATGATATAAATATAAGTTCCAACAATATACAAAATTAATACACATAAGAAAAAAAGTTCATTACCTAAGGTGCAGCCTTAACATAAGATAGTTAACAAGTGTGTAATATAAGGTCATAATGAAACCATATATGGTATTATATATAATTATATTTTTCTATAAATTATGTATAATAAATTTATATTTTTTATACAGGCTGTTTCAATGGGTACAATGATAGTCATGACCCAAGGTAAGGGGATTTTATCTCACTTTTAATTCCCATATGATATATATTATGTTCTCCACTCATTCATCTTGTGTTGTTTGAGTAATTACCAAGATTTTATTCTGCGCTTCCTATGGAAAAATATATGGGTATTAACATATATTATATGAACATTTTCTCATGGGATTTTATGTTTCAAAAGTTACCAAATCTGTAAAAAAAGATTCTTATTTTACTGTCTTTGAAACTCATGTTTTTTATGCACCTAAATTCTTTTTCAAGGTCTATATACATTTATTTTACATTTTATACCATGAATAACATTATTTGCACGATATTTTATTCATAATGTAAATATTTTTTATTAAATTCATATTGTGATCCCAAGTGATTATGTAATTATTTGTTTTTTGATAAATCTCATCACTTTTCAAGATTGTTTAAATTTATGCTTCCTTTAATGAATTCATATATTCAATCTCTCAATACATTCATGAATTTCATTATCCTATTTTTATTCATAGTATATTACTATAGTGGTACAATTTTTTACACTTTTTCACAGAAGATAGTAAAAAAATATTTTTATAAAATCCAAACATTACCCTCTCTTCGGTCATAAATCTATGTTCCTTCAAATCCATGTTTCCTAGAAAGGGTTTCCAAGAATATTATACTAATATCCTATTATAATTAAAACAATGTTTAAATTTTTTATTTTACTTATTTTATCCAAGGAAGCTTCATGTCACTATTCAAATGAGTCAATTTTCAATCTTTTTTACCATTCAAAATGAATGTACTTATTACCTCGTATAACATGTTCAGATTTATCCACCATTAATCCTTTGAAGCATTATATGCATGTTTAAATTTTATTTAAAAAATATTTTTTAAAATAAAATTTCATGAAAAATTATTTCCAAAACGTTTTCAATGTTAATTTATATTTTTTAATGTAAATGGATTTCATAACGTTTTTAAGAATTAATTATATGTTTTCCATGTATTTTAAAAAAATTATTTTCAAAAATTATAAATCATTCATTGTATGTTTTAAATGTGTTTTCAATGATTTTTTAAATGAGTTGATGATTATTTTATTAGTATTAGAGGAAAAATGTTTTCAAAATATTTCAAGTCTTATATATAATTTTTAATGGTATTTCTTATAAAAATGATTACCAAATGGATTTATTTATTAATAAGAATTTTTTAAATATAAAATGATATTTTCCCCAATTTTTTAAAGATTCATCAATGTTATTCTCTATATAAAATTTCAGCTATTGTAGATAATCATTCTATTCTAGGTAATGATATAATGTTTCCATTTATAACCATTCTGTGAATTGGTTATGCATAATTCCATGGTCTTTATGAAACATGTTTCTCTTCCATGGGTTATATGTTTATGAAATTCTATTTATTTTCATGGGTTTAATGTTTGTTAAATCTATTTATTTTCCAAATTTTATATGCTCTTTAGACACTATTCTCTGCATGGGTTCTAAATTGATGAAATTTTTGTGATACATATCTCTTTTAAATAGGGTAGTATGTGATAAAAATGATAATGATAACCATTCCATACTGTGGGTTATGATATAATTTTTATTGACCCCATCTCTTTTCACAGGTCATGAAATGATGAATTTTTTTTCACATTCATGTATGATTTCACTAAGTGATTGGTGGGACATGTATATCCCTCCAAATATTTAGGTAATGATATATATCTCAATATATACACTATGATGTCAATGTGAGTGAACTATTACTACCAGGATGGTTCGTGTAGTTTAGTAAAGCTACTAATATTTCCATGGGAGTGAACCATGACAACCAAGATGATATGAGGTGTTAACTCATGCTACTAAGATGACTGTGGGAGTGAACCATGACTAACAAGATAAAATGAGGAGAGAACCAATAACAACTATATGGACTTGATTGTTTTTCATTGACTACTTCCCATTAACATTAATACATGTTCAAAATGTTATGTATGGACCTAGTTTCATATCCATAAGTTTATCAGAGGGATATATCTCATGTCCTTAACATAACTTGTGAACCTTTTTCTACTTATAAATGTTCACCATCATATATGATTACGTGTCTACCATAATTCAATGTTTTATTCCAATGTTATTATTTTATGGCTTGTGTTTTTTATTTCCATACAGTTCATGTCTTATGAGTGGAGGTTATTTAAGAAATCAGTCAGGTATATGATATTTGATATGCATGGCATGATCTTCTATTTGGAGGATCATGTTATAAAATCATTATGCTCAAAATTATGCATATCTATATACCTTATATATAAATACTAAGAATTTCAGGTCACCCATTTATTATGTTCCCTTTATCCATGTTGTGAATTAATGTTTTATGTATATCTACTAATGTTTTAGATCTTTATATGAGATTCTGGAATTCATTCAATAGGATATAAGATTTGGTTTTATTGATTTCAATGTCAAAAAAAATTACAGTCCATTAGAATGATTTTTTAAATGTAATAAATATTCATAAACAATGATGTAATATCAATGTTTGATTGTCCTTGGTGTATGAACTTGGATCTTCTTTTCAGGTATGCTTTTCTTTTCTGGTTTTTTTTTATAAAAAGAGGAGTTTTTTTAAATTCCGGGAGTATACACAGTGTACTTTTAAGTACATGTCATGTACCTAGTTTCCGCAGGTTACCATGTGTTGGCAGTGTAATGGCCTAGTACATGGCTGTGTGTGGTGACCTAGAGACCACCTAAAGTGGATGCCAGAATAGGAATGTAGATGTCTTGTACTGTTAAAATAAATGTTTTGTTCTTTAGTTTTTTCATTAAATGGACCAAGGTCATGTATAATAAACAAAACACTTTTCCCCTTCGTCTGATTCATCCAGGAGGGACCGTATGGTCATGGATCTTCACTACGACTCCCACTCATTTTCCCTTCTCCAAATTGACAATTGGTGACTGTGTTTGAATCACTATAGTGAGTTCTTCCTTCATCTAGAACATAATCTACTGATTTTACCTCACTCATGAGTTATTCTTGGTTGAATTTCCATAACCTTTTTCTAAATATATGGTGTCTTAGGGTGATTCGAGGCATGAGCTTCACGTGTATCAATCTCATGATGTTGTGGTAGCTATTTTGTTCCTCTCCTTTGTTAGTCTTTGATTTACATGTGAAAAAATTTCCAATACCCTCATTCAGGGTATTGTGTGTTTATGGTATTAGCCCTTTTTTGCCTTAAATGCCTTATTGGTTGGATAGAGTTTAAATGTTTATGAATAGGGTTATCTTTTCCATGTTGTGGAGGATTTCCCATGTATTCTTGTCTTGAACATTTGGTTTATATTTCTTATTAGGCTGCTTTGTTTCCCATGCCTAGTATTGTTATGATTGGGTGATTATTACCTAACTTGCTATCAAATGATGTATATTATTTATCCAAGTAGCTCTTGACATTTACATTGGCTGCCACAAATCGTTCCGCATGACTGACTTACACTGGGCCGCGAGAACCTAGTGTAGTAGACTATAGAGATAATGGACATTTATGCCTTCTCCAGAGTGTATGATTACTGTTATGTTGTGAGATCATAGAGTGGATGGACATTGTTCTCCCTCATATAGTTTAGAGTATCCCCAATACAGGCCACATGGGGAATTGGATGTTGATATCTTCCTCAGAGTGCCTACTAGTTACTGATATGAGACCACATAGGGAATTGATCGTGAGTGGTTTCTCAAAGTGTCTTTTCTAAAGATGAACCAGATAGGCTAGACTGTGTGTACATCACAGATATTTTCTTGTGTTTGTTGTGTTTGAACTAGAGGGGTTAGGCTATGAGTACTTCCTAGAGGATTACCATCTTTTTATTAGCTACAAACTTAATATATGGAAATGAATGCATTAGAAATTGGAATATTGTTACTATGTGTACATCCTAGTGTACTACTTTTTTATTTCCTACCATATATATTTACTAACTATTATGTAGTGATCATTGGGTGGATACCTACTAGTATTAGTGTCACACCCTATTTGGATAATACTTTTGGGCCTAAACAGATTATATTACAGTATCTATAAATAACTGAAAACACTCTTCTACTTCAGGTACATGATTGCTCTGGAGCTGGGGGAGCATGGGACCAAGCTGAGGTTTGTGATGTTGTAGAAGTGTTTAATGCTTTTCCATCATATTATGTCTTAGTATTGTATTCCAATATTGGGAATTTTTTGGTTGCTTTCATAGACATATGAATCATGTATCATTTATTTATCTATTCTCTAGTTGTTTATTACATATATTGTTTACTTATTGCATGTTTTTACTGATTATTCTATTGTTGTATATTATACATAAATTGTGTTACTCTACCAATGAAGGAATACATTCCCCACTATCACACCCAATTCCCTTTCGTCTAGTCAGTAGCCTCTGACATTTTGGGAAACACAATTGAGGCCATGTGACCAACTATTTACGGGGCACCTCTGGGTGGCTTCTGGAACCAGGGCATTACAAAGTGGTATCAAATTATTATGTTATTTTTAGCTTAATTTTTAGAGCATATAGCCTGGGATTGGAAGGAATAGGCAGGTTTTAATATGATGTGCCCAAGAGTATCTTACCCGTGTACCGGTAAAAGGCAATTTACCTCATTTATTGCATTTTATCTGGTTTTTCAATTTTACAGATGATTAGATTTTACCATTGGGTGATTAACAATTATTGTGCTGTTATCATTTATGTTATTAATGTTTTATTTCAATTTCAACAAGATTATATGAGAGTATTTCATCTCATGCATAAAATAGGCACTTATTAGACATCATATTTCTTGCATTCCTGCAATTCCATTTTGTGTGATTAGTGATTTTATATTGTTGTGATAGGTTTCCTTCTACATATGCATGCAGTTGTGATGCATGCTTTGGTAAAGTAAATTTTTTTGATATGTTATTTGTTTGTGTATGTTTTTTTAATGGACTCAAAACATTTCTTATTGAGGTGTTATGGGCCCCCATGTATCAAAATTTTTTGGATCATTGTATTTTTATTTGTTATGTATGATGGGTATAAGATTCAATTCATATATTTGTGGGGAGAATGGGCCCCCACTGATCGTAATTTGGCACTTTTTTGATTGTTTCAGTGTTATTCTGGGAGGTAGAGGAGTTCATAAGGATTATTATTCAGGAAACCCAGAATACATAGTGTGTAATGATAAATACACACCATGTGTCCTTCTGTTCAGGAATGAACTGTTTTTCATAAGTACACACAGTGTACTGTTTGTACATGCCCTGTAGTCTCTAACTGTGTCATTATCTGTGTGGATAGAGACATTGGGTTGGGATATCATTGGTGGAACACACTGTGTCCCTAATTTGTATGTTGTGTTGTGGAGACCATGTGTCCACCCATGGGACTTACAATACAGATGGGTGAGAACTTCTGTCATAAGCTATGTGTCAAGCTTGATCGAGTCCTGTAGTGTGACCCTTGAATCTGGGTGTGTAGAAAACATCATGGGTCAGTGAAATATTTCTATAACATATTATGTCTAGAACAAACACACCTTGTAGCATCAGCAGTGTGACCGACCATATAACTAACAACACAGGTCGGTGAAGTTTGTCTGGTAAACGTCGTGTCTAGAACTAATACGATGTCCAACATTTTTCTAGGGAAATTGTGGGGCATATCTATATATAAGATCTCGTGTAGGCGAAGAGGATTCAAGTACTCACCTTGTGTTAGGATAACATGCCATTTTTATGGGGTGTTACAAGAATTAGGTAGTCATAAGTACATACCCATGTAAAGGCATAATGTAACATGTCATGCTGGCATTATACATGCCATATATTAATGTTTTAAAAAGAACATGAATGATTTCTTTCTCATGTTCCCTTATTACACTTCCAAGATTCAATCCCTGTTAATCTAGATCTATGGTGTGCGCTTAACCTAGCAGATTCATGCCACTGAGGCATCCTCTGGTTGTCCTCCACCTACCGGTAATTGATCAGACATCAGATATAGTTGACCATGGACTACAAGAAGATCCTCTAGTTGTGCCAGTCCAGGCATCAACCATCATTTCTAATATATGTACTGACAAAAATTTTGGGGAGGGAATTATGTGGTTTATGCAGACCTTCTATGGAGTACCGTATCATGCCCCGTCTATGGTTGAGTTGACGCGGGTTTTCAAGAAGCAGCATCCTCCCACCATCATATGGGAAGGAAGAACTCAGGCTGCAATGTCATGGTTAGAATCTATTCATTATATCTTTGAGCATCTAGAGAAACCTATAGTGTGGAGGGTGAAACTCAGTATGTATATGATTCATGATACCTCCATGTGATGTTGGGATGTGATCTCACATGTGGGATGCCTATAGGTTATGGTGTGGGATGAGTTTCAGCAAGCCTCTTATGACTATATCTACTTAGAGACATTGACGGCTGATCGAGCATGATAGATCATGAGTCTGAAGTATAATACTCTTTCAGTCATCGCGTACTCTTCTTGTTTCACTGACGTGAAGTGCTTCATGCCTATACTAGGAGGTGGTGAGTTATTTCAGGAAAGGATGCTTGAGGATGGTTTCAGGCATGAAACACGATATAAGGTGAACATATTTAGTTTGACTTCCATCACTTCTATAGTCAACCAGGTGAAAATCAAAGAACTCAATCTAAGGGATTTAGGATTGCTGAGACAGGGTGGTTCGACATCCAGTGTTGGTATCTCTCCAAAAAATAGCCGGATGCACCATACGGAGTCAACACATAATGATTGTAGTATGTGAGATACAACTTCTAGAATCCAGGTGTTATGCTACTAGTGTGGAAAGAGCATCCATATGAGGCCACATTGCCTGAGAGACCCAGTGGAGTGTCAATCAAGCGGCAAGATGGTTCATCTTGAGTGCTTCTATCAGATCTTCTCACCAGTAGCTGTTGACATGGGTTCTTCTATGACTCCTCATTCAGGAGTATCACCAACAGTTACCCTTCAGTCAAGGAACTTGAGTTATTTTAGTCGTTCATGCTGAGGTGGAAGTCATGTCCATGGTGGTCAGTCTCCAAGATTTTAGAAATAGCAGGGTGGATCAGTTCAGGGTGGTTAGGAAGGGTCACAGGGATGAGGTGCATGACAGTCTTTTACAGGGGATCAGACCCAGCTGAAGCATTATCTCAGATCCCCTACAGTTCAAGGTACAATCCCAATTTCCTCAGTTTTATCTTCTGCTCTTTTTAATACAAGGGCTTCCCATAGCATTATATCTATCATAATTGTGGACAAACATGGGCCTTATATCTTTTCTTTTGCTGATATATTTACTCTAAAAACTCCATATGTAACTAGAATATCTAGTGTACGTCAGTGCAAGGAGTTCCCTCTACTTGTTAGTGGGAGTCACATCTTTTGGGACCTCTATATCTAAGTGATTATGGATAATGATGACATTCTCATAATGGATCAGTTAGTTCAAATCCGGGATATTGTCGAATGTTGTTGTCGTATTATGATTTTCACATCACCAAAGGAAAGATCATTTCTTCATAAGTAATAATGGGATGCTCAGGTGTGCAGAGCGGTACCCGAGAATCATGGGTAGGGAAGAGTTACATCCCAGATTTCTGGTGAATATCTGGATGACCATGGGACTTCACAAATGAACATTCCCCTAGTGGTGTATCATCTCAAGGATGTCTTTCCAAATGAACTTTTAGGTTTTCCTTTAGAGGATGAGGTGGAGTTTTCATTGGAAATTATGCCAGTATTGACACCATTGTCTATTACTCATTATTGGATGGAAACACTAGAGTTATAGGAGCTCAAGAAGTAGTTAGAGGAGTTGTAGGCAAAGGGTTTCATCCAAACCAGTACTTCTCCTTGGGGTTCGTCTGTCCTATTTTCGAAGAAGGTGAATGATACCATCAAACATTGTGTGAATTATTGGAAGTCGAACTAGTTTATGGTCAAGAATCGATATCCCCTTCCAAGGATTTATGATCTCTTTTATCAGCTTCACGGAGCCTGGGTGTTCATGTAGTTTTATTTAAGGTATGGTTACCATCATTTGTTCGTTAGACATACATATGTACCTCTATAAGCCTTCTAGAGCAGGTATGGTCTATACCAGTATGTGGTTATTCCATTCGGTCTCATGAATTCTCTGTTAGTATTAGTGGTATAGATGAAACGTGTGGTCCACCCTACATGGATTCATTTTTAATAGTCTTCATGGATGATATCTTGGTGTACTCTCTCACTGGAGATGACCATTCCACACATCATGATATTGTTTGGAGTACACTAAGAGAGCATCAGTTATATGATAAGCTCTCAAAATGCCACATATGAATGGACCAAATTCTCTTCATGGGTCTTGTTAACTCAAAGACAGGAGTATAAAAAGTCCATAATAAAGTGAGAGCAGTAGTTTCCTAGGAGCAGCAAATGAATGTCTTTTAGGTAATATGTTTTTTATGAATTTTTTGTTACTACAGACGTTTCATAATGCACTTTTCAGGCTTAGCAGCACCACTGACGGGTCTGAATAAAAATGGTGTGATGTACTTATGGTCTCATTCATGTGAGTTTTCCATTCAGGGGCTGAAAGGGAGGTTGACTTCAGTACCGATACTAGTTCTTCCAGAGTTAGGAATGATATATACTATGTACTATGATACATCAGGTATCGGGATAGGGGCAGTGATTATGCAGGAAGAAGGATTCATTGTCTACGGGTCTCATCAATTGAGTCCACATGAGTGGAATTCCCCGATGCATGATCTCAAGATGGCTTCAGTTGTTCATGCCTTAAGATTTTTGAGACACTACCTACTAGGAGAGTATTTTTTGGTCTTCCCAACCACAAAAATCTGATGTATATCATCACTCAGTATCAACTGAATTGGAGACATCAATTGTGGGTTCAGTACCTTATGTCTTTTGAAATTGAGATTTCGTACACTCTAGGGAAAGGAAATGTAGTGGTTGAAGAGTTGAATAGAAGAACTCAGAAACTGGAAGTTCATGAGTCCAGCAGTGACTGGAAGCTTTTGGTTCTGTTCTCTAAATTGCAATTGTAGGTGCACAACAAATATGAGTAGATGATTCTATTTTCTGTAGTTGTTATCTCTACTCATCTTGATTGAGTGATAATAAGGAAGCTATAAGTTTTAGAAGCCCAAGTCCTATGGGAGAGTGTGTTAGGAAAGGACACAATTTTTGGATGGACATTATGCGTGGATGATATATTTCATTTTCATGGATGAATGTGGATGATGATAGACTTACAGGAGGAGCTAATGTTAGACATTCATTCCTCAGTTTGGGTAGTTCATATTGGTGTCACCAAGATGTATCTAGATTGACACTATCAGTATGGTGGCCAGGTATGATGGATGATGTTGCTGGTTTTGTCATGAGGTGTTAAATATTAGCAGGTGAATGGAAAGTATTAGCGACCAGCAGGGCTCTTGAAGTAGTTACCCATTCTCGAGTTGAAATTGATTGATGTCGTGATGGATTTTGTGATAGGTTTTCGAAGTTCACATTGAGGTAATGACATAGTTTGGGTTATCATTGATAGACTCATGATGGTTTCTCACGTCTTTCCGATCAAGGAGACCTTCAGTATTGATGGTCTAGGATGGTTGTACATCCGAGAGATTTTATGTCTACATGGGGGTCCACACTAAAATATTCCAGATAGGAAAATATGATTTACTTCTCAGGTCTGGTAGGGACTTCAGAGGGATTTGGGTACACAGGTACATCAGAGTACATCATATCATTCCTAGACAGATGGCTAGTCCGAGCATACGATTCTAGTGATTGAGGACATGCTTTGAGCATGCATCCTAGATTATAGAAGTTCATAAAATAAACACTACCTCTTTTGGAGTTTTCATACAGTAATCGTTTTCAAGATACTATTTAGATGGCACCTTTTGAGGCCTTGTATGATAGTACATACAAATCATCATTATGTTTGTTGTAGGAAAGATTAGTATCTATGCAGGGACCTCGTCTTTTCAAGGAGACAACAATGAATATAGAGTTTATTCGTAAGAGGATGGCTACAGCGTAGTCATGAGATAAATATTATGCTGATTGACGGAGATGACCTATGGTGTTTGAGGGTGGGTATCAGGTTTTCCATCATGTCACACAAAGGTTGAGACACTAGAGGATATGGATAAAGGGTAAGAATTCACCAATATACATCGGACCGTTTGAGATTTTAGAGAGCATATTATTTTTTCCTATCAGATGTAGTTACCTCAGAGGTCCCGAGGTCTTCCTGATTTATTCCACATTTCTCAACTCTGAAATTACATCTTAGACCCATCTCATGATTTCCAGCTAGATGAGGTTGAGCATGAGGTGGATGCCTCGTTCAAAGAGTGTCCTATCCGGATAGTTTATCTAAGTGTGAATGTTTTCCATGGATGGACTATTCCTCTGGTATGATTGATATGGAAGCACATGTGAGTACATGAAGAGACATGGGAGAGGGTGGCAGATGTACGATCATAGTGGTTGGAGCTTTTTGGGAATTATTTTTCTATGCCACCGAGGTAGGGAAATTTGGGGATGAATTTCATAATAGGAGGAAGTTTGTAAGAACCCAGATCTTTTTTTCAGGTATTCTTTTCTTTTTTAGTTGTTTTTTGAAAAAGATGAGTTTTTGAAAATTGCAGTTGTATACACCATGTAATTATATGTACAATATGTGTACCATGTTGCCGTTGGAAACCATGTGCTAGTCGGGTAATGATGGAGTAAATGGTCATGTGTGGTGACCTAGAAACCCCATAAAGTAGAGGCTGAAAAGGGAAAGTACATGTTGGGCACTGTTAAAATACACATTGTGTAATTTCATTTTTTCCTAAAACTGATAAGGGCCACCTCTAATCAACAGAATCTTTTTTCACATCGTATGTCTCTTCCAGGATCGACCGTATAACAACTAATCTTCGACAAGCCATTGCCTCACCATCCGCTCTCTGAATCGACCGATGTTGATTGTGTTGGAATCTCCATGCGGAGTTTTTCCTTCTAATAGAAAATAATATCCTGATATCTCCTCTCACATAAGTTATCCATGGATGAATGTCTTTAAAATTTTTCAATATATGGTGTTGTAGGGAGATTCAAGGCCTGAGGATCACGTATATCGATCTAACAATGCTGAGGTAGGTAGTTTATGTATTTATATTGTTAGTCTTTGAGTTATATGTGCCAAAGTGCCCAATACCCTTATTCGAGATATTGTGTGTTTACATTTTTAGCCCTTTTTTATTCCTGCTATGACATGTTGTTTCGATTAAGGTTAATTTTTATGAATAGGGATAAATTTCCCATTCTATAGAGGTTTTTCCCATTTTTTCTTGTTTTTAAAGTTTCATCTAGATTTTGTGTTGGGCTGCTTTTTTCCCATGCCTAGTATTGGTAGGATGGAGTGATTATTATCTATCATGATATGATATGTTGTAGATTTTTTATCCAAGTAGTTCTTGTGGTTTACTTTGGCTAACACATATCACTGTGCACGATTGACTTACACTGGTCTGTGAGAAAATGGTGTTGTAGACCATAGAGAGAATGGACATTGATGTCTTCTCCAGAGTGTCTATTTACTATTACATTGTGAGATAATAGGGGGGTCTACAGTGTGATCCCTTATAGTTTCTATAGTTTCCTCGATATGGGCCACATGGGGAATTGGATGTTGAGTGCTTCTTCAGGGTTCCTATAAGTTACCGATACGATACCACAACCAGAATTATCGGTGAGTGCTTCCTTAGAATGTCTTTTCTAAAGGTGAACTTGAGGGGTTAGATTGTGTGTACATCCCAGAGGGTTGGTTGTGTTTGTTTTGGTTGAACCATAGGGGTTAGGCTATGAGAATTTCCCAGAGGGTTACCTTCGTTTAATTAGATTCATATTTGATATATCTAAATGAATCCATTTGAAATTATAGGATTGTTACAATATGTACTTCCTTGTTTACTGCTTCATTTTGTTTATTTCCTGCCATATATATTCACTCACAGTTAGGCCTAGATATTTGTGAGGTTACCTAGTAGGATTAGTCTCACACTCTATTTTGGTAATGATTTTTATCCCAAATAGATTATATTGTTGCAGGTATATATAAGGGAAAGCACCCTTCCACTTTAGGTACATGATTGATGTAGAGCTGGGGGCATTGGACCAAGTTGAGGCTTGCAATGCTGTGGAGTTGTCTACTACTTTTATTTTTGACTTGGGATTATTACTGTATTCCAGCAATGTGATTTGTTTTTCTTCGTTCTTAGAAATATGTATCATGTATCTTTTATATTTGTGTGCTCCAACAGTTATTTACTTCCGATGTTTAGTTATTTCACGCTTTTACTGCTCCTGAAATTGATGTCTAATTTACATCCGATGTGTTACTCTGCCAATGAGGGCCTAGTTTCCCACTATCACACCCAAAGCCCTCATTGCTAGTTGGTAGCCTCTAGTGTTTTGGGAAATTTGATAGAGGCAATGTGAGTAACCGGGTATGGGGTGCCTCTGGGTGACTACCAGAACTAGAAAATTAATCTAGGTCTCTATAGTTAGTATCAAAGGAAAAAAAATTTCTCCCATTAGAAACATGGATGGGAAAACATTAGAGATTCCCATATGTCATTTTTCCATGTATATGTCCTGGGATGTATCAATGAATATGTATAAGGATGAGTCAATATTTAGTAAAATTTAGTGGAATTTGTGTAAAGGGGAGAGTGAGTTATTTCAAAAAATGAATACTTTTTTCAATAATAAATGTATTTTTGGAATTTTAATATATTTATCTAGGATAAAAAATCCAACAAGATGTTTCAGGCCCATGATGGGGCAATCTGGTACATGCAAATGTGTCTTGATACACATATAGTTTGACACTCCCATCGGAAATACATTGCAAATTTACAAACAAATTATGAACCATCATGAAGGATTTAATTAGAGGATTACTATGAATAACATTGGATAAACCTAATGGTTAATAGAATAATGAAGTTGGATCCATAATTTAGGAATCATGTATGTACATTTTTATGATTATATGGTATCCCATTATTATAAATGTTTCTCATACAATAAATTCTGATTTTATTCAATTGTGAGAATTAGATGGAACGTGGTTAACATTGAATTTTTCAGATGTGAAAATTATGGGAATTATGAGAATTTATTTACCAAGAGGATATATAATAATGACAATCAAGAAGCTTCTATGATTAATTTTTTTTCTTTAATGATAAAGTGATAGATAATTTCATGTGAAAGGTATGTTATTCTATTTGACTATTTTTTACATTAATCACAATGAGAATGGTTTTATTGGGGGTGAGGAACATTAATAAATTCCCCAAAATTTTTATTCTGTCAAATATGTATTAAGGAATATGTTGAAGAAGACTATGTAATGGATTAGAAATAAAATTTCATGAATACTGTATATACATTTTGGAATTTCAAGATCATGAATTATGTGAGTATTTTAAATAAACGTTTTCATTGACGATTGAGGAGGAAATTCAGAGTGGTGATGACGACATGGGAAAGAGATTTCACTGAAAGGTGATATTTGGATTAATGGAAGATAACCATTAATTAATTTCTAACATCAAGAAAATAAATTTTGGAAAATCATATCCTAGATATAAATATTTAAATTGGACTGTATGGATTACCCTAAAACAGATTATTGAAAAGGTTTTTAATGTAATTAATGATTGAGTTTATAACATCATTGAATTAATGAATAAATCTAGTATTCATTTTATATTGAAACATTCATGATTTCAAAAAGTTCTTTTAGTAATTAAGGTTATTTCCATGTTTCAATGGAATATATGATCGGGTTATTTATATGCTTGGAATTTGAAAATGAATACGTACTTTATGATATATTGTATATCTTTCTTTCTAAATATAAAATTTTTTATTTTTCAAAAGTGTTATAAGTTTCACAATTTATAGAATGTTTATGAAAATATTATATTCATGTTTTGGAGATTAATTTATTATCTCACCACAAGAGGTCTTATGCATATCAGATAAAATATTAGTGTTAATGGTTACATAATACATATGGTTTGACTTTTCATGGATCTCGTGATCTATTAGTACTTCTCAAAAAAATTATCATTCCTTTCCTAGGGAAAGAGATGATTTGGGAAAATATAAAGGCATTACAGAAGGTTTGTATTGTGTATAACATCACATATGTATATTTATATATATTCTGGTTAAATAAAAACATTTATACAATGATTGGATAATGATCAAATAAAATATGGTGTCATAATACCTTAATTTTGGTCGAGCTATTCTCAGTTTTTTATGATCACAAATAAATGAATTTGAGAACCTCAAATTTTAATTTTTTATTCAATTTTTTTCATTTATAATCTCAATCACTCCCTCTAACTAATTAACCTTTTACTCTACATCTAATATTCACTCCAAACACATGTTCTCCTTTTAGGAAATCAAGCTATATATTATTTTTGGGTAACAATTATGTTTCCAACTTTCCCTTTTTAAGGGAATTTTTATTATTAATTTTTTTAAAATTGGTTTCTATATATGTAACATTCAAGTATTAATCCCTTGATAAAATTGAAGATATTTTATGGTGAAATTCATTTTTAAGTTTTTGAATGTAACACCCTGATATTTTGTGAGGTGTTTATTTGAAATGAATTAATCCTTTTTGATATTTTACATTTAATACATCACTGAAGATATAATATTTTGTATTATATAATTGTTTTTATTTTATTTTATGAATCCCCAAGTCAATAGTTCACTACAAGAAACATTAAAATAGTCTTGATCTTCAAGGAACGCCATGGTTAGCTTGTGTTATATGCAACACTGACATTCCTCAATTACATGCGTACCACACAATAACAAGGATTATTGGAGAATAATATACTGTTAAGCTATAATTACTAAATATAATAAGATAAAACAATGATTTTAAATTATATTTTATTATAATTATAAATAATTTTATGAAAATATATGTTTTACACAATATAATATGAATTCAATGGTTAAAAATTAATTATAAATGAATTACCATACTAATTGAATATAAAAGGATATATTGTTATGGTAAAATTAATATTTTAGCCTAATAAATTAAATTATCATTTATTCCTTTCAATTTAAAATTTCAATCATTCCTTTCACATAGAACATCATCTTGGTGTACATTACACGCAATACAGTCTTTCTACGAAACAAAATTTTCTTGTTATAATTAATTAAATGATAAAGGTATAATCTAAAGATTAATTCCAATGAATATTAATAGTAATAATGACTTTTAATATATTTATATAATATTTTTTTATAAATAAAAAATATTTATAGTGACAAATACTATATTTTATAAAGTCCTAATATGTTTAAAATTTCCATTTTTTCAAATGAACCGCTTTTATCGTCCTTCTGTGAAAAATAATAAAAAAATTTGAATCATATAAAAATATTATTTGATAAAATATACATCATTATTGAATTCTGATCATCCAATTTTTTCTTATGGTGAGTGTTTGGTATTTTTTAAGATACATCATTTTTTCGTGAATAGTGAAAACTGCTATAGTTTAGTTAAAAAAACCCATTTTTTTAAATAATAATTAATTATTAATTATTTTGTAAAATTTTTTTACATTAATATTATTTCAATTATAAATAAATTACCATAATTTATTTCATTATAATAAATTTCACATTGAAATTGAATATAAAACCATAAAACACATTTGACTGATTTTTTAATTTAGATACTCTTTTTTTTGTCTCATCTACAAGATTATCATAAATATAAATTTTATGAATTTGATCGAAATAATTTAAAAATCAAATATAAACAATATTATTTAGTATTATATTTATTTTATTCTATTATCGTGTTAATTTATGTCCAAATGGATTATTAAAAGTGATCAAAATTAATCATAGTGATGAAGGCCAAATTTAGTTTAATTAGTTAATAATCCTTAAATTTAGGGGCCCAAATGACCTAGCCTACTGTCAAACACCCATTTTATATCCATATTTCTGCCATAAACCATCAATTATTTATTTTTCATTATTTTTTATGACTTTCCGTATGCAATGACACTTGTACACCATACATGTTTCTGAAAATTCTAAGTGAGTCATTTTACTTCTATATAAAAGGTCACCACCACTCCAGTGTCATCACACAAATTATAACACTTGTGATTAACCCATAAATATCAAATAAACTTCTCAAAATCCATATATTTATCATATAATCATTATTTGGGTATAAGGAATCCCATGGAATCCTTTTGTCACAATCCAAATGGATTTACCCAATTAAGAGGTAACATCCTCTAAAAAGTCATTTTTGTATTGTCCTTCTCCACCACTTCCAACTCTATTTATTATTTTATTATATAGAAAAAATATTAAACTCAATATACTTGTATTTTTTTTAATTATTTGACTTACACTAACACACACCATCATCAAATGGGTAACAAACATATAGTTTCTATGTACAGAGTATTATTGACTCCTGAAACGATGACTATTCGTTTTTCCACTACCACATATCATGGTGCTGATTATGATAGAAACTCTGTTTATATATGATATATGTTATATTTATGATTCCTTTATTCTTTGTTTATTTTTTCTTATTGTATATCAATATTCATTCCATCTTATGTAAATATGATAATTTCGTTTAAGGATGTAAAAACAACCACCCCTTCAAAGCATTAAGATGCATTCATACACAAAAGGTATTTTATTATGGATGGCTTTAGTGAATATATATTATTTATATATCAGTAATACATTTTAATAACGATCTATATATATTCATATACATATTTTTATGTTACATTCCCTCCAGATGAAAATTAAACAGAAATAACAATCAAGCGTACGTACGACCTACCATCACCATGAACGGTGTATTTATTTCATATATATATATTCTGTACACTTTTATAATACAAACAGACTATATATAAATGATATTTATATAATTTTTTAATTTCTGGAATCATGATATGTTTATAAGGACCAGTAATATATCAGATTAAGACACATATGAAAAATAATGTGTATAATAACCGATGTGAAACCTAAACAATGAATGGTTATCAAGTGGGTAATATAAGCTCATAATAAAAACATATCTTGTATTATATATAAGAATATGGTTCTTTAAAAGATGTATAATAAATTTATATTTATTATATATGTGTTTTTAATGAGTATCATGAGAGTCATGACACATGGTAAGGGGATTACATCTCACTTTTTATTCCCATAAGATAAATGATATATGCACAACTCTTTCCTTTTATGTGGTTAAGTACAGTCCATGGTCATATTATATGTATATTATTCATAAATTTATGAGTATTAAAATATAATTTGTAAGAACATCCATAAATACTATTTTATGTTTCCAATATTAATATATTGGTAAACATGTTTTGTCTCACTTTTCATTTATTGAGACTCAAGTTTTTTTATTCCCCTAAACTCTTTTTCACGAGGCATATAAATCCAGATTAAATGTCCTATCATGAAACACCTTATATTCATGATATTTTAATATGAATTTAGTGTAATTTTCTTACTTGGATATTATAATTCCACATTACCAAATTATAATAATTTGTTGAGATAGTATAATCTCTTTTTGAGGCAGTTTAAGTTTATGCATCCTTTGATGAATTATAAAGTTCCATATTTGAAGAAATTAATTAATTTTCTTCACATATAGTTATTGATGGAATATTCATGTAAATATACCATTTTATACACTTTATTAGATAATATTATTATGAATTTTATTTTAAGAAATCATGGACTTACCCTCTCTTTGGTCTGAAATCTATGTTCCATCATAACCATGTTTTCTATAAATGTTTTCCAGCGTAATTCTACTAATATCCTATAAGGATTAAAATTAATTTGTACCCTTTTTTTCTTTTACCAATGTTTTCAAGTAAATTTTCTTATCTATTTCAAAATAAGGAAATTTTCGTTCTCTTTTACTGTGGAAAAGGAGTCTTCTTTTTACCTCGTACGACATGTGTGTATTTATCCACTCTAATTCCATTAAATCATTATTTTCGTGTTCAAATGTTATTTTTTGAAATAATTAAAGAAATTTTCAAGAAAAAATTGTCTTCAAAATGTTTTCAGACATATTTTATATGTCTTAAGGGAATATGAATTTCATAACATTTTCAACCACTATTTATAATTTTTCAAAGTATTTTCAATGAAATAATTTTCAAAATATTTTAAATCATTCATCATAAGTTAAAAAAAATTAAAAGAAAAATGATTTTAATTATTTTGATGAAAATTTTATATATATTAAAGTAAAATGGGTTTAAAATGATGTAATGTCTACTTTATAGGATTTAAATTTATTTTCTATGAAGATTATTATCAAATGGTTTTTTATTTTAAACATTCATTTTGAAGGAATAAATGATATTTTTCTAAAGAAAGGTTTTTGGAAGATTTTTTCAAATTGTTTTTCATATATTTTCACATCCATTGATGCTAATCATTCTATTATACGGAATTATATAATGGTTCAATTCATTACATTTATGTGAATGGGATATTCTTAATGTCATGATCTTTGTATCCCATATTTCTCTTCCATAGGTTATATTTTTTTGAAATACATTTTTCCATGAGTTGTATGCATTAAAAACCACAACATTTCATTGATTATTCGTTGATGAAATGATTATGAAATATATCTATTTTCTATGGGTTATAATATGATAATATTATAGTGATACCAATTTCATTTCATGGGTTAGGATTAGATGACTGTATAACCCATCTATTTTCAAGGGGTAGGATATGGTGAATATTTTTGGCATAGGATTTAAGATTTCAATAAGTGATGGGTGGGGCTTATATCTCCTTATAATTTATTGTATAATTTTTTATATGTCATAAGATTGAATAATATATCCATGAGAGTGAACCATTATAACATTTATGGTATGAAGAGCGAACTTGTGCTACTAAAATGGATAGGGGAGTAAACCATGGATACAAAGAATATATGAGGAGTGAACTCATGATACTATGATAGAAATGAGTGTCAAACATCAATATAATGATGGCATGAGGTGTGAACCCATACAACCTAGATAGACTTTGAAGTGATTCCTAGAGTACTATGTCTGAACCAGATTACATTCTCTGAATATTATTCATAGACTTGGTTGCATGTCCATAAGTTTATGAATGTTCCGGATCTAATTTCCTTAACCTATTTAGTAAATTTTTTCTAAATATTCATATTTATAATTTCATATGATTATGAGTCTTACAATATCTATGTTTTGATGATATGTTATTCGTTTAGGGATTATGTTCATTATTTCATTTGGATTCATGAGTAATGAACTGATATGCTTTATTCCATGATTTATGTATATGATCATTGGTATGCAGAGCATGATTGTCTATTTTCATCATCACATTATCACACCCTTATTTTCAACATTATTCTTATATATTTTTCTTATTTACCATCAATAAGAATTTGAACTCACCCCTTTCTTATGTTTCCTTTCTCAATGTTGTTAAGAATGGTTTTAGTGGGATGAACTCAAGGGGTTGATCTTAATGGGAGATGTTTAAGATCATTCAATAGGATATATGATTATTCTTCCATTTTTACAAGACAAAAAACTAATATAATCTTTTGGAATTCATATTTTCAATGTAATAAAAAAATCATCTAAATTGAGTAAATTCACACATATGTTAAGCCTAGGAAGCTATAGTTTGTATCAAATGAATGGTTTACTCCATCTTTGGAAACTAGGATGATAAGACATTAGAGAGATCTCTTGGGTATATTTATAATGATATATCATGGATGTATATATGTATAAGTATAAGGTTATTCAGATGATTAGGAAATTGAAATTGAATTTTAGTAAGGGATTGACTGAGTGGTTTCCAAGAAATACATCGTTGTATGGATATTAATAGTGGACGTGTAAGAACCTGGTTTCTCGATCATACTTAGATCCTTTAATTTTATCTATAAATAAATTCTTTGGACCTTATATCTATTCGTACTGAGTTAGTAAAAGTTTCCTGGGTGTCTATGGATTTTTTGGATGCTGAGACCCATATTTTTGGAGAAAAAAGACTACGAGCACAGTTTGGAGTAAACTGTGCGGGATTTCCGCCCAACTTGCCAAACTGTAAAAATGGTGTTATTTAGATAGTGGCACTTCATATGGTTGGTGCACAGACCATCAACCATACCAAGCTAACAACCCTTTCTTGCAAGAAACCTTGCATGTATGGTGCACTATTTGACCAAATATTGTGGAAAACCCACACATAAGCTAAAAACCTATGTAAAATGTCCAAAATGCCCTTAATGTACGACTAATCCTCCTCGTTCATCCTAATCTGAGTAACTATAGGATGTTCATCCATTTTCAACCATTTGGATTTTTTTGATGTCCAATTGTAGCGATCAAAAGTTCTCCTTTGTCCAGCATCAAATCGATCATTCGTTTGTGACGTTAGATGTGCAACGAGGAATACTCGACTCCTATTTATCTTTTTTTTATTCTCATTCACTCTTGAACTACATATTGAAATGTGAGTTTTTTTACCTTCTATTATATCTCCACATATCTGAGGAAAATCATGGGACGATACTAGAGGTTAAAATTGGTATAACCCTAAGTTGGGTAGTCTATAACTCATCCATAATGATCTTTTTTTTAGAATGTTCGTGTGGGGCCCACCATTTTCGTTAAAAACCATTTCATAAATATAAATTCTATGATTATACACATTAGAATTGTATGGTTATTTTCTTTCCAAATATGCAATTAGTTGTTAGTTTTTTCACCCACTACTCAATTCTTCTCATGTCAAAGGTTATTCCAGAATTGATTTTTTAGTGTTTCTGCATGTATGACCTATCTTTCGTGTGTGACATTAAATTAAAATTAAAAAGGTGAGACTTATTATCACAAAATGGATTTTTATTACCATTAATTATAGAATTGCATGTACCGTGTATGCTCACCACTTGACCCACCTAAGGTAAGTTCATCCAAATGGATATTAAAAGTGAAATGTGAAATGTGAAAGGGAAATTATACTAATTATATTTCTTTTCCTTAATAAAAATAGTTTTAATAAAGGATACATGTCTATAGAAGTCCATTTCATGTTGATAGGGGGTAGAAAAGTGAACTTTAATAATTTAATAAGCCTTAATTGCTAACTATGACATAATTAAATGGTTGTAATGCATCTTGTCATATCCACACAAATGGAAGACTAAGCATGGACCAATAAATATATGGTTTGAACTCTACATGACCTATACACACTATTGGAAGGCAATACATGATCAAAATGAATTATTAAATGATTACAATATCAAATAAAAATGGACTAACTCGATCTTATAGGGGATTCTATGAGGAAAATACCATCAGTCTCAGGAACCACATTCCCATTCAAGGATATAGTTTTCTTAGGTTTATATCCATCAAGACTCTGGTTCTGGTCTACTCTTTGGATGCCCAGTATTCTACCAATGGTTCCCATTCATTACTATAGGATACCATGGATACACTCATTGGATCTGGTATTGACTTGTAGGTGCCATGGGGAAATCCCATAAGGCCATGTGTTTTCTTATCCCCATTTTACCTTGGTCGATCACCATGGACTTGGTTGGAGCCATATTTTGGAATTCACTGAATTATGATACTTGGATTATACTCTTACTCCATAGCTAGACTCAGATACTACTGAGTTAGTTTTTTTTTTGATTTTACATTACCTTGGTTATTTCCCTAGAACTGCCTCACTGGATATCATTGTCTTGTTTCTTTATTACCTATTTGGACCTTCACAACTTATACTATCACGAGGTGATGTCTATGATGGCTATGCCTCACGTGAACTATTATCATTAAATGGTAATTTATTATTTAAAATGAACTGGATACAAGTTAAGGTACCTACTGAAGACTGAAGGTCGATAATTGGTTATATATTTATATTCAGATGTTTTATTAACTTATATATATATATATATATACATGACTCCACACTATTATATTACATTACATAGGATGAATGTTATAGGCAACATTGGTGGTGGCCCACTATGATTTATCTCACACTCTCTCTATGTGCCATTTGGTACCCGGAGATGATTAAATGGTTGAAGGTATTGAAAAAGCGAAGCATGATGCTTCCAATACTGGATTGTGTGCTGATAGGATGGAACATGATTGTAGATGACCGAGTAGGATCTCAGGATTCTTTGAGTAGAAATTGATTTCTTTTACATATTAGAACATGTTATGCCTCTTTTCTTGAATCCATGTTTTCCTGTTATCTAATGACTTTAAATTACATAATAATTTTTCTAGTTGATACTATTATTGTTATTCTTTTTTATCTATTAAATCCATTTACTTTCACTATTTATTTATATTTCATTCATTGTTCACTATTCCTTTATATTCCTTATATTGTGATACACTCTACTAATGATGGCATAGTCTTCCCATGGACACACCCAAGGACCTCGTTGTGAGTCATCAATATCTGGCATTTTAGAAGATGTTCTTGAGTCCATTTGGCCAATCAGGCTCACGGCACCGATTAACTGGAATCCGGGTTTGGGTCATATAAATGTTTTTTTAGAGTGGGTTTCATTTCTTCCTTTAAAATTTGGAGACAATAGATTTATGAATAAGAATTCTTGGGACATTGTTATACTTTGTACATGATCATAATGAACCCATGATCGAGCAAAAATCCATGTTACCAAAGGTATAATTGTTGTTATATTTTTCTATTACAATTGATATTATTTCACCATTGGGAGATACAAATTCTTTGTGGTGTTGTTGACTTCTACTCTGGTTGAGAATTTGTTTCATCCTTAGCTCAATAATATGAGGGAAAGATGTTTTGTTACTAGAACACTATAGGTTCCTAGAATTCACATTTCATTCATATTTCCATTCCATAAAGGTGCATTTCACTACTTTAAATTTCTTGATATTCTTGTAACTATTGTGTGATGATATAATAATTTCATGTACATAAATTACTTTGGATTCGATTGGGTGATTTCATGTCTAAATTAATGAGTTGTATGGGCTCTCATGTGTTGGAATGATTAATTTACTAAGTTAATCATTTATGCTATAATTTAATGGGTATATTTTTTGGTGATAGGTGTATGGGCACTGATTCATCAGAAATGTCTATCCATTATAATGTGAATCGAAAAATAAAAAATAAATTGGTTGCACATTCTTAAACCATCATTTCATGTTTATGAAAGGTAAGGGATTGAACCTAATAATTAAGTACAAAAAGGCATAAATTGTATACTTGAGAACATAACGATACCAGGCCGTCTAAGCAGTTTTTTTGGGTCGTATGCATTTGGTTTTGAGTTTTCATACAATAGTTTTCTTCTAGTGATGTAATATCATTAGTTAAAAGATTTTTCTATAGTGTGTTCTTGTCATTCTAGACCAATGCCTCCATGAACACGTTTTGTCATTCTTTAAGAGTTTGGTGACCTCCATGCTCCAGACAAGGAGGGCCTTGAGCCACTAGTCATACTTCTAGTAGTTCCACTTGAGGCACTGCATACTATACATAATACATCCACTGATTCCCATGTTCGTGATTGTTTCATGTGTATTATTTAGTCTATAATTGATTATCTATAGGTTTCACCTACGATGGATGATCTAACCCACGAGTTGCAACAACAACATCCTGCTACTTTTTCAGGGGTTGGCGGTTATCAGGCTGCTGAGTTTTGTCTGGAGCCCATTCATTCTATCATTGAGTATATGGAATCACCTCAAAAGTGTACTGTAATTTTTTATAAATACATACTTTAGGATCTGGCCAATAGTTTGTGGGATGTGGTTACCCAGGTTGATTGTCGTCAGGGCATGTTATGGGATGATGTATAGACTCTCTTCTATGACCAGTTTTCATTCGTAGTATCTTATATCTAATATAGTTTGAGAGTACATGCATCTTGAGTAGGTTTCTATGTTCTCTATGCATTATTAGCATGTTTCACTAATTTACAAGGTTTTTCATTTCTTCAAGATGGTGATGAGTTTTCACATTCTATAAATTATGAGGATGACCTTCAGTACGCCATTCGAACTCAGGTGAATGTATTTATATTTCATAACTTTTTTGGATTATTTGACCAAGCCCTTTTCAATATGTGTAACATGAGGTATGGAACAAGTACCTAGTTTAAATGATTAGTGTAGCACAAAAAAAAAGTAGTTCTTTCCATTGCAGGAAACATTCCCTCAGAGTATCCAGTTTGATAGCTATGTTGTGTGTCACCAGTGTGGAAGACCCGAGAATAGAAAATCTCCAATTTGATGGAGACTGAAACGTATGGCCGATTGTTTCCTATCGACTTGTCATTGTTCTGGTTCTCTTCTAGTGTGTATAGAATCACTCAGGATAAATCATTGGCGATGATGATTTGAAATAGTCGTTTGTTTTTAGTTGATTGTATTCTGATTGGGTGTTTTTTTGAAGATCATAATTGAAATGACTAACTGATTATGATTGATTTAAAAAATTGATAACGATTGGCGTGAGTTCATTATTGGGGAGTTAAGATTGAGATATCCTTGAGCCTTTCTTTGTATTACTTTAAATTAACACCCATGTCATAAGTTGATGTTGATTGGAATTCCTAGTTGTTAAGACATTAATCCAAGGATTAACTTAACTTATGATACTAATCTCAATCAAAACTTATTTATAGTAGTGTATTTATGGTTCCAATAATCCATGGAAACCACTTGTTAAACAAAACATATCATTAATCCATGACATATTAAGTTTAACTTACACAATATTAATTTAAAGAATACTTATCGAGCAAAAACTCTCAATCAATTAACATCCACAAATTATAACTCACCCCAATAGTATATTTACTCAGCCATTAGTATTTTTTATAATCTGGGATTAATGGTTATGGTGATTATTTAAAAAGATTAGAAAAATATTGGCACAAGAAAAGAGTAGTGTGACGAACACAGACACGAAATATTTTTAGAATCAAAAATGTAATTTCGATTGAATGGGGACGAAAAATAAGGGACTATATTTTAAATTGATTCAAACTATTTTGAGACCATTAATATTATAATACAGATGGTGGAGAGGAATAAGAGGTATTGATGAAGAAACAAGAACTAAAATTTGATTGAAATGAAAACAAAGCTACATAATTAAAATTGAAAGAAAAAATAAACAAACGTGATAGAGAAGTGGAGGAGATGCCTCTCATGTTGAAACAAGATCAAATCATATCCTCCCAGAACCTTGTCAAGGATATAGTAATGCCAAACCTCCTTCTTAATTGCTGAAGTGCCAACCCTTTTGAATGGAGAGGAGGGGATGTATTTATAGCCCAAGGTGGTGGTCTATTTACATTCTAGAAATACCCTTCCACTTGGCTCGCCGATAGGGAAATCCATACAGTAGAATATTGAGAAATATCCTTCTTCAAAGTTGTATATAATAATGTGTTCTGTCTACTGTGAAAACATTGCGGCCATTGGGCTTATTGATCCAATGTTATGGAGGTTTTAGTAAAAAATTATGATCTGTCAATTTCAATTCAGACTTTATTGAATTCCATAATGTGAATGGGTTTTTAAATAAGAATATACCCTCAAATAAAAATAATTTCTTCAAAAATGTTGGCCTCCCAAATATTCTCTTTCACACTGCAAATTCTCCACTCCAATGGATGTTTAAATCAGGAGAAATTGCAATATTAGTGTGCTGTTTTTAATTCACGGCCAGAATGGTGTGCTGGACTTTAACGCATCTGTTGGGCCCCTTTTATTTGTGATTGGGTTCTGAAATTTTTATCATGGACTCCTTGAACGGTCCTCCAAACATGGGAGGAGTATTAAAATATTTTTACTTCTGGATTGAGCCCGGTAATTCGTCCTTCATATATGGTCCGGTTTCTTCATAGTTTCCTTAGGCCTTCTTGTGCGGTGCATATGACCCTCTAAATGGACGAATTTTTTAACGGTGTCTTCTAATAAAATGTTGGAATTATAATTGGAAACCGTAAAAAACACGAATAATTCATTTTGTATAGGTAGGGTTATCGTTATTGTTTAAACATTAAACAGACATGAATTTGGATAAATTCAAATAGTGCTCAAAAATTATATTTAATATTTAAACATTAATATTTCACACAAATTATGCACATTTCATATAAAAACAGTAAATGGATTATGTAAAAAGTAATGAAAATATGAATAACATCAGAGACCCTATAGTGTGTCAGGCTTGTGGACACATTGGAGATCTTAAATACTTTTTTAGGACCTTTCCCCCGACATATTGTGGAAAATGATCATCTCTGGCTTCACATTTAGTAGAGTGTTTGTTTGTGCTGCATCTAACAGGGAGTTGGAGTAGAGCCAATAGGTTTTCCTAAGGAGTAGGTCATGTCATGTTAGTCTGATCACTGGTCACCAGTAGTGCCAGCATAGTAGTAATGATCATGGAGGTCCATCTATTGCACGTAGTGATGGATCTTGTCAGTTTCATGCATTTCAGCAGATACCCAAGGATCAAGCTATAGAACCATGTAAATTATAATGTAATATTATAGTATCCTCTACTCTTGTATATGATTTTTGATATAGGTTCTTCAAACACATTTATTTCTATATCTATTTCAGAAATGATCGAAATAGATATAGATTATAACTATGGTGTTATGACACTTGATACACTGTTGCAAATATGGGTGGAGGGAATATGCTAGTCCAATGACTACCCCCTTGAGGTAGGATGTGACCATTTCTTGTGCAATATATTTTTTCCCATGATAAAGGGCATTGATGTCATTATTAGGTTGGATTAGATGGACCACTATCATTTCTTTGTAGAATGTTATCACCGAAGTGTTTCTTTTACATCACCAAAATGATGTATTTATATTTTCAAAGGAATGTGGGATCAACTTTATGGGAGAGTGGGACAGAAGCATCATGTACTAGGTGATGTGACCTCTCAAATTGAAAATCATTTCATAAGGGATCACAGTTTTCATTAAGTTGGTTTCCATCCTATAGTTGATCATTTCAGGGATGTATATCCTGATAACATTTCTAGATTACCTTCAATGATGTTGGTATAGTTAAATATAGATCTTGTTCTGGGAGCATCTCTAGTGCCCATTCCTATATAGAGGATAGTGCCTTCTAAGTTTCAAGAGCTCAAGCAGCATATAGTGTACTTAGAGGCCAATGAATTTATATGGACCAGTACATCCTCTTGGGGGTCACATGTGCATTTACTGAAGAATGTGGATGGAACACTTTGTTTATTCATGAATTATAGAAGGATGGAACAACTTACTGTCATGAACTGGTATCCACTTCCTCAAATAGATGATCTCTTTGACTAGCTCGGCGGAGAATAGGTGTTCTCTATGATTGACTTGTGATCGAGCTATTATCAAGTGCGAGTCAGAACATCAGACATACCTCATACTAATTTTTGTAGTAGGTATGGTCTGTATGAGTATATTGTTATGTCATTTTTTCTTACAAACACACTGGCCATTTTCACGGCTTTGCTAAATTAGGGTTTCCATCACTATTTGGATTCATTTACTATGGTCTTTTTGGATGAAATCTTGGATTATTCATGAAATCATAACGACCTTTCCAAACATCTTGAGATCATTTAGGGTACATAGAGAGAGCATGAACATTAAGACATGTATTCTAATTGTGAATTTTGGATCAAAAAGTTACACTTCATGGGTCAAATTATTTAAGAATCATGAATTTCTATTGACCATGATAAGGGTAGTGCTATAGTTTCCAAGGAGAATAATAAGAAAATGTTTGATATAATGAGTTTCACGTGGATGGATGAATATTAGAAGCATTTGAAATGGTACTTATCAAATCATGATTCACCTTTTATTAGACATACAATGATTGTTGTTGTGTTCATGTGGTCAGACGCATGTGAGAAAGCATTTTAGGAGCTGAAAGGGAGGCTTGTCTGTTGACACTCTTTTCTCATCACATTCTCTAAAGGAATGTAAAGAGAAATTCCTTAGATCAAATTGATTCATCCATTGAAGAAAATATAAAAAATAAAAAAAGAACGAACAGGGCTTCAAATGCACATGCACCGCGCAAGTTCCCTCACTAACACGCAAGTACAGTTGCACGCCGCCTAATGGTCATGCAAGTGACATGCGCGCCCACTTTGAAAACCTCATGGGGTCTTCATCAGCTTATAAATACCCCTGGAGTCCCCCCCATTTCATGTAGAAAATTTCTAGAATTCAAATACAGAGCTCTGAATTCCTAAGTCTCTTCTTCAAGTCTTCCAAACACTTCTAAGGTAATTACATACCTAGAATGGAAGATATAAACAAGGGGAATAAGGTCTAAGTGTTAGAATTCACTAAAACATGTGGGCCTATGTGTTTTACCCTTATGGGAAATGGATACATTTGTGTGCCTCCTTACCTACTCATTGAATCTTGCGCGACACTCTTCTGTAGGTACCTCAGGATAATTCTAAAGGATTTGGTCAAGGATCACCCAAGTATTAACACACTGGTTAACAATCGCGCAAGTAACCATGTTCCACGTAGGTACACCTGCATGTCCTAGACATGCGTGCCGACCACACTAGCGCGCCTCCCTAATCCTTCACCCGGACATGCGCACCAATCAGGACTTGCGCGCCCACGTATTACCTGCGCGCCAATCAGGACTTGCGCGCCCTTCTCATTTTGGGTGCCCTTCCTGCCCATTTCACTTCTCTTACACCTATCCACCTCTACTCTTTAGGATTAAGACTTCAAGACACTCTTCAAAGCCATTTATGGCATGTTTTCTTGATTTAATTCTTTATATGAAAGGAATTTTGTGAAACATCTCTCAAAACCTAGTGATTTCACATCTTTACATCACTAATGTTAGAGAGTTCATTCATTCAAACTCATCCTTTAAGATGATAGAATCATTAATCTGGGTCTCCTTTTCAGGAGTAATCCCCAGTCCAAAGTCTTCATTAATTTGGGAATCCTTTTTAGGAGTAATCCCCAAGTCATCATAAATTTGGGTCTCCTTTTCAAGAGTAAGCCCCAAGTCGCCTAATCTGGGCATCCTCCTTAGGAGTAAGGCCCAGCCATAATTCCCTTAATCCTGGTATTCCATTTCAGGAGTAAGCCCCAGTCTCCATGTTCCCAAATATGTGCCTCCTTTTCAGGAGTAAGCCCCACTCTAAATTATCATTAATTTGGGCATCCTTCATAAGAGTAAGCCCCAAGTCCTCTAATTTGGGGATCCTCATCAAGAGTATTCCGCAACCATAATTCTCTAAACCTGGGCCTCCTTTTCAAGAGTATGCCCCAGCCTCAAATATGGGAATCCCTTTTAGGAGTAAGCCCCATGTTCCTTAATTTTCAAGCCCCTTAACATGGGATTCCCTTTCCTGAGTAAGCCCCAGTCTCAAATATGGGCCACCTTCTCAGGAATAAGCCCCAGTAATATTTTTCCTTAATTAGATTTAATTTACTTTTGATCTGGACTTCCTTCTCAGGAGTAAAATCCAATCATATGTCCCCTTTTAACTTGGTCATATTCCATAGGAATAAACCCCATGATTAGAGTATCCAAATCTCCATGAAGTACATATACCATTATGGACCTTGTTCATGGGTTTTATCCCTGAATTAAAACCCAGTGTTCATCTATTTTGGGCAGGCACACATAAATAAGCCTCACATACTTGTATCTTTGATGGAACAATTGTCTGGATTCACCAATACCTCTTGATTCTCATTCCGAGCATTACTCACGTGAGCTTAGAGTGTAAAAGTAATCAGGACATCTTTCTTTGAGCCATCAATCATGCATAAACATAATACTCCCTTACTCAAACTACGTGGGTTTTGGTTCCTTTTAAAAAAAGGATACGTAGGTATCCCATCTGCGGGTACGATCCCAACTTTGAAATAATCCATGTCCTTCTAAACGACAATAAACTTCAAGTGCCCCACTGAGTGTATTTAAAACTAGTATGGTGATCATAATGACCAAGAGACTTTTATGTATTGAAGGATACCATTGACTAAGAATATCTAAAAAATACATATGATTCTCTATCGATGATAAACCTCAAATACATATAAAAGATTCTCTAAGTCTCTTACATGTCAATCATTGATTGTTAGATATAAAGGAATGCTCATTTTATACTTGGTAATGTAATAAGGATTCACGAATATAAATTAAATCTATAAAGAGAGTCCCAGAATAGACAATAATTCCCCCCAAAAAGGTGTGATGAGTCTGACCACCCATCCTCTCAACCAATGAAAATTCTTAAGCCTCATTAGTCAAAAAATAATGAGTTCCTACCTTTGGAAAGTAGGCCCAAATGGAAATGGAATAATTGGATGTTTCTGGATCTATGAACAAACCCGTCAGAAACCGATTGGAATTTTTGAAACTTTAATCAAGGAGGTCATTCCCAATTCCAGAGGAAACAAAAAATATTGAACCCGACGTGAATCCTTAACCATGTAAATATGATGTTTTACTTATTTGTTAGTCCCCTATTTAAAACTCAATGAGAGGGCCAAAAAACAATCAATAACATACTTGCTCATCAAAAAGATGTAGTGGCTAGACTTATCTTGATTATATATGTTATATCAAACAAGAACTCCTCTCTATGATCTTTTTCATTACAAGAATGGCATTCCATAAGTCCACATCTGTGAAAACCTCTACTACAAATACCATGGCTCCTACTCCTGCTGGATCATCATCCGCTCTAAGGACGACATCACCTACTCAGCGTCTTCAACGCTGGGTATCAAATGTGCTGGTTATGGAGTACCATCAAAACGATACTATTCCGACTATGGATGCTTCTCGACAAGCACTCCATGTCAATAATTCAACCTGGTCATCCTGAGAGTGACGACTAGCGATTAAGAAGTAGGTGGTGCCAACCACCGTTTTAAACTGTTTCGGATCGTTATCCCTAGAACACAATCACCATTCACTCCCGTATTCCGGGGAGGTGAATGAGAAGGTCCCTCAGGGACTTAATTCAAGGAGACAAAAGTTATTCCCAAGGGATCCTATCAATAATCACTGCCAGACTCGTGCGGCAGTGTTCCCTCAAAATGATGAGATCATCATCTACATGCATTCGTCTCAGGTTCCTTGAACCCGAGCAGGCAAGATGAATCGCCAGAGGCGAAATCTGGTCAACAGTGATCATGTTCTCATCTTTACCATCTCTAGAGAAGTCCACCAACTTAACTTCGTGCCAAGAAACGAGTGGGAACACACACCCATCCGTTTTAATTCCGCTACCCAGCAGACTCATCTGGCATCATCAGGTTAATCCCGCCAGGCAATTCCTGTGGAGTACTATAGACAGGAACATGCACCTGTTTATAATTCATCATCTAGTCAGCATGCTCATCTGCCTACATATGATGGATCTCGTAAACCATGTTTGAGGATGTGCAATCAGCATGCACATACACTTGTTAGTATTGATGAACCCTCCAACAGTCTAATTTGGTAGAATTTGGAGAAGTCAGTCGGAAATCTCAGGGTGACAAACAGGAGACAGAATCAACTCTCTTCCCCCATAATTGAGTACTGTCTAGATTCACTGACATGAAAAGGAGGGAATGAGTAGGAACATACACCTACTCCAAGAAGGGAATAGATGTATCTCCCCGTTCCGGCAGTTGAAGTCACGAAGAATATTCTATCAATGATGAAAGAGAAGAAACAAATCCCTACACATATTCTCGATGTTTGTCAGGATATTATAACAGCTTCAGCAGCATCTCAGGGAAAGACACATAAATCTATCCCTACCAGTCGAGTGACACATCAATAGTTCACTCCGGAACAGACACACACATCTGTTCCAATCTATGAGGGTTGTGGGGTGTACCCCCCTATATCATACGGACAACCAAGTCAGGCACATACACCTGGTTTGAGTGGAGATAATCAGCCTAACCTGATCATTTCTCAAGAGTAGGCACACACACCTGCCAAATTGAGTAAGAAGGCATCTAAGAAGAAGACCCGCCCACCACAGTCAAGAAATAAGGATCCAATTTGTAACAAGGCCTTGCACGATGCTAGAGTTCTTGAAGCCCTCAGACAGTTATATGTTGGAATACAAGATTCTACTCCCACAGTTCCCAATAGTGGGAACATTAATTCCAAAGGTCTGCAAGAGACACTTCCTCATGAAGGCTTTCATAATGAAAGTTCAGTCGATCATGAAGTTTAACCATCAGATGAGAGCTATAATTACCCTCTTTGTGGCCAAAAGACAAAGGAGCAAGATATCTTATCTTTTGTTGTAACCCACCATGGTGGTCCTCCCCATGATGATGAATGTCACTGCGAAAGTCCTCTCCGCAGTAGTGATGCACATTGCCCGGAAAATACTCTAGTGGGAAATGTAGTGCCGGGAAAGCCCTCTTTTCTTGAGTCACTTGAACATATAAAACCAGTCATGTTTGATGCTTCATCGCTAGCAGGTGAAATACACTCTAGATCAGATGATAGCCCAGGTTGTTGGTCATTCTCCAATCCACCCCCATGTCATTCATCTTCTAGTTTAATCAGTGAATTCTCTTCCAATCCTGTTGAATCCGATGAAGTAACAAGGAAGAACTAGATCTGGTCAAAGAAGGTAGAAGAATCATCATTGATTGATAAAGAGGAAATGTTGAACATGAGAAAACAACTGGCGAAAGGTGATGTGCTAGTCATGATTTGGCCTTTGGCCGACTCTCAGTATGATATTCCAGATATTTTGACGGAAGATAGAATTCATGATATTCGTCTCAACATATGGAAAACTCTTTGTCAGTTGAAAAAGAAAGTATTATCTTATGATGAATATTAAAATAATGTAAGATAATAGAAGGGTTACAATTCCAAATTGACATGGCATCTCTATCAGAATCTCGATATCCGAAGGCTGAAAAGCAGCAGAGAGCCCTTCAGTGTTCATTACTTTGCGCATTAAGAAGATTGATCCAGTTAATTTCCAATGCCCCATCATGTATTCATATCAGGGGATGGGGTGTTCATGGAGCACTAAATTTCACTGTACTCTCCAGTCCGAAAAACATGCCGAAAATGGTTTCATGCAATGTTATTTTCCATGGCAGGCCAAAGTAAATAGGTTTTGTTTGTAATAAAAATCTTTCCCAAGAACAAGCTTCTACTAGTTCCTCTCAAAATCAAGCATACATAGAAGAAGTTTTTGAATTACTCTTGCATCAAGAAAATGAGAATATTGAAAAGGCCTCTCATTTAGAGAAAGCACATCATCAAGTGAAAGAAGTGTCAGAAATCATCCAACGGTCTTTTGAACCGGGTGATAAAAGTGGATGTCGATTGATGCATCCAACTAATTTTCAGACAATGGACTGCAAGATTAAGAGTAATTTTAAGAAAGTCTCAGAAATAGGATTTCAAGAGAAACCCCAGCTTGCAAGAATGGGTACTCTTTTAAACATACCCTTGGAATCAACAAATAGGATTTGAGGAGTTGATCAGGAATAGCAGAAACATCCTTTGTCCACTAGACTGCGGTCTTTTTCCAATCCTCAATCCATCCCTCAGAGAAATTCAGTCTTCTCTCGATTGGGGAAGAAGCCTCAAGAGGAACGAAGAGTCAAATTATCAGGAGATTCAATCCATATTATGGTTCTTCAAGAAGTTATTGAGGGATAAAATCAACAAAAGGTAATGTCTCATCATGGGAATGACAAAAGACAATATCACAAAAATGTCAATAGAAGGTATGTGATGCATTATGCATCAATTAATGCCATGAATGTCATTGTTCCGGATCCTCCAGAACTTTAGGCACAGTTAGGGGACTCAGATGAAGAGGTTCCTGCTCATGAAGTTGGACGCACAAACACAAATGAAGAAGGTGTGAGTACACGAAATCAAAGGATTACTCAGAACCTAGGTAATCCTTCAGGTAACCTATTTCCCCCTCTCTGAAAGGGAGCCAACAAGGGGAATGGAAAGAATCAGGTCACATAACCTTCCTCTGGAGAAGGCCAATCACTCTCAATATAGAAAATATTAACACAACAAGAGGAAGAGATGAAGGAAATAAGGAGGATGAATTCAGATCTACTAAAGGGTAGTCTTCCATCATAGCGTGATGGAGTCAGTCAGCCAAGGGATTTTGTTGCGGTTGATAATATGGATCAAGAATATCCTCCTCTATTAGTACACCCTCACAGATCTAATCCTACGGGTCAAGTGCAACAACAATTGGGGGTGCTACCATCAGATCCAGTACTAGCCACCATACCTGTCCAGACTCCAATTATTGCACCTTCCCAAGTCCATTTTCAACTGAATGTTTCTCAAAAGTTAGTAACTACCATTGAGTAATTAACAGCTCGGCTAGAAACAATGGAAGGGAATCATGCATAGGTTCAACCAAAAAAGAGAGGATATCCTAAATGGGTAAATTCAATCCCTCCCCCATCATGTTTTGGGAACCATTTATTCCTTATTTTCAATAGATCAAGCGATCATGAACAACATTTGATGCATTTAGTGTTTGTTGTGATCCTATGATGGGTACTCCGGAATAGCAGGAAGTAGTGACACTCAGATGCTTCGTTCGAACCATACAAGGACCAGCTTTTGTCTGGTAAACTAGCTTGCAATCCCGGTGAATTGCCAGATGGGAGGATCTTCGCCAAAGATTCCTTCTCCAATTCAGCTCAACGTTGCCAAAGACAACAGTTTTTGATCTTAAAAACTGTAAGCAAAGGGATAATAAAAGGGTCTCAGATTTCATTGCTCACTGGAAGGGATTAACATACTCCCTGAGTTTAGCGCTCCCTCAAGAAGAACTGTTGCCAATCTGTGTGGAAAATTTACGTGATGATTTGCGCACACTGCTGATCCTTGTGAATACACAAGAGGGTTTCGAGAAATTACTTCAATCGATCATCTAATTGAAGATTAGATTATGAAAACAAAGGATAATGCTCGTGTAATTCCATCAGCTCTTGGAAGGAGAATGGGTAAAGTAGAGACTGCTACAGTTACACTTAAACAAGCACCTGTACCTGCTTCTACTTCAAAACCTTCATCCTCCTGAAGGGATCCACCTCTTGAGCATCAACAATAATGGTTGTTTCGTCATGATAATACAAGAGATCATAGAAAAAAATAATTTTAGGATTTGAAGAGAAAATTTTACTCTTTCCGAAATGAACAATTTCCCGGCTAATTCATTTCGGCTCTGGAAAATTATTTGGTTCAGTTTCCAATTCCCAAATGGAAAAACAATTAAGGATATGAAGACTTTCCAAATTATCTATCCTTTCATCAAATGTAGGTTCATCCAATACAAGAGTGTTTTGTCTTCAAAGTCCTCCTGCAAAAGATTTTCGACTCGGGACAAGTAAAACTAAAAGGCTCTTCAGCCCAGGTATCATGTGTTACTGCTACAGTTTCAGAGGAAGAAGGCGAATGGCAAGAAGTCAAAAGAAAAAATGTGTATAAATATAATGATTGGATGGTCAGGAAAATGATCAAAAGAACTCATTCCATTTTTCGAACGAAGTTGAAGAAACCAATTTTGTCTTCTGCTATGGATGCCACATCAAAATCCTCTTCAAAGGGAAAATCCTCAAAAGGACGGCATAGTTCAAAGAATGAAAAGCAGTCATAGGAAGATGAAATTATGACAAAGACTAAGTTGTATTTAACTCTGGAATATTTCATGCCATATAATTCAAAGCCATGGGAACCACCCCACCAAATGGCACCGACTAAATTGGCTAGTTTGGTAGAGTCTTCATCAGATAAAGAGTTAATATTTGGTTCTGTTAATCTAATTCACTTAACAGATCCTTGTGCCAACTGCAGTTTTGATTTTGATGAGCCTGTGTTCCATGTATCAAAAAAGGGAATTAGAGGAAGTTCTAGAGGCTCAGGATATAGGGGAATACATGGATCTTTTAGAGGCAACTATTCCATTTCTACCCCAGCTTGAACTGTGAACGCAGCAGAAACTCGTGGCGGAGCCCTTCAGCGAGCTCAACAAGAACAAGCAAGTTCTTCCACAAATGACAGACTCAGTCCTGGCACAGTTATTCTGGAATATCGGTTGAAGGTTTCATCTTCTTCCTCTCAGTAATTAAATAGACCTAATCGGTCTAATCTTCCAAATCCATGAGTATTACCAACTCTTATACTGATACAAGATGAATATACTTCCAAAGCATCAACTTCCAAGGCACCTGCTAAACCACATGATCCTGTTGCGAAACGCAGACATTTGGATCAAAAGTATGAAGTATTGAAACTACTGGCCCAAGTATCAGCAAAGTTTGAAATTCTTGATTCTTTGAATCTATCAAAGTATCATCGGGAGACACTTATCAAGGCATTATCAAGTCCTTATGAGTTTGAAACTGAAATTGCTAAAGCTAAAGTCTACCACGTAGAAAATAATCCTGCAGAATGCAATGCAGCAATATCTTTTACTGATGAAGATGAAGATGATGTCATTCATGGAGATATTAGACCATTTTACATATCTGGAAATGTAAATGGCATAGACATCTAAAGAGATTTCATTGATAATGGTTCAGGAGTCGACCTGATGCCCATTCGTACACTTCGTCGATCGGGCCTCACAAAATCTAATTTATCTCCTTCTACCATGATGTTACAAGGATATCATAAAAATGAACAAGAATCACTGGGAGAGATTACAATCAGAACTCAGTTTGGAGATCTTGTATCCAATTCAGATTTCATGGTTATTGATCTAGACTCAGCCTTCAACATCCTGCTTGGAAGACCCCGGCTACACCAACATGCGGATATTCCTTCATCATACCATTAATGTCTCAAGTATTATTTATATGGTCAAGATGGGACATTGTATGGTGATAATGCCTCATTCAATACATGTGAATCTCAATACATTGAGGCGGAATTCTACCACATGAGGGGAAAGGAGGAATCCACAATAAAGGAACTTACCAAAGATAATGCTCCATATGGTTTGGAAAAGATTCCGGTAAATCCATTTGCGCATGTGAGTACAGATTATGTGTTTCCAATCAGTCAAATTGACAGGATAGACCCAAATAAAAATACTCTTATGGAAAGATTTGTAATGTCAATTACGACAATCGGGCCAGACAGTAGGGGAGAAATTGGTGACCCACCAAGCAGTGATGGGAGCCCAAATGGAGATGTATTCATTTCATCCGCTGAAATTAATAAAGTATATACTTCGCCAATCAGGCTAGAAGAATTTATAGCAATGTTAGATGTAAATAAGGATGTCGATTCTCAATACATCATCCCCTCTATATTTCCCAAGGATGACCCTTCATCATCAATTGGGTCAGAAATGGAATCCTCTTCTTTAAGATGTTCAAATTTTAACTTCTCTTCTGATCATAGAAATTCTGATTCACCATCTACTATGAAAGTAGAAACAAAGGAAATAAAACATGTTGTAGAAGAAGAGGAAGATCTCAGGGATGCTCTCCAGCATTTGAAGAGGGTATCTCTACCACTGTTCATGAACTTAGAGAAATAAATCTGGGTACAAAAGAAGATTCATGCCCCACATTAATAAGTGTTCCATGACTCTTTAAGATCAAGAGATGTAAATTTCTTTTTTAAAGAAATATCGAGATATATTTTCTTGGAACTATACAGATATTCCCAGGCTTGATCTTGATGTTTCCACCCATCATTTGGTTTTTCCAGAAGAACATCAAGGATTCAAACAAGCTGCTAGGAGAACACACCCAACCTATGCTTCCAAAATTGTAGCTGATGTAGATAAGCTTATCAAAGATAACTTCATCAGAGAAGTTCATTATCCCAAATGGTTTGCTAATATTGTTCCAGTGAAGAAGAAGAATGGGAAAATTAGTGTTTTCATTAATTTTAGATATCTTAATCGACATTTTCCAAAGGATGATTTCCCAGTACCGATTACAGAACTCTTAATTAATGCAATAGATGGATATAAAGAACTATCCTTGATGGATGGATATTCTAGATATAATAAAATCCTAATGGCTCTAGAAGATGAGGAATCTATATCTTTTAGGGCCCATAAAGGTGTGTTTTTCTATCAGGGAATGCCCTTTGGCTTAATGAACGCAGGCGCAACATATCAGCATGCCATGCATCGTATCTTCAAACCCTTTTTAGGGAAGTTTGTTGAATGTAATTTGGATGATTTGGTGGTCAAATCCAAACAAAGTTCTAATCACTTGGATGATTTGGAAGTCATATTCCACAATCCTCGACAACATAATTTGAAGATGATCCTCTTAAAATGTGCTTTTGGTTAAACATTAGGAAACTTTTCGACTTTTTGTACGCCGTTGTGGTATTGAAGTTGATCCTGAAAAGACCAGTTCAATAATTGGTATGTCACCTCCTCAAAATTTGACATAATTTAGAGGACTTCAAGGAAACTTGGCCTATATTCGGTGTCTCATCGCCAATTTGGTAGGTAAAAGTTCACCCTTCACCAACTTAATGAAGAAGGTAGTTACTTACCAGTGGACTGAAGAATGACAATAAGCATTCAATATTCTCAAGAACTATCTCTTGAGTCCACCAGTGTTAATGCCACCTGTTGAAGGAAAAAAACATATCCTCTATCTGACAGCTCTAGAGCGATCATTAGGTGCCTTTCTTCCTCAGAAGAATGATGCTGGGAATGAAAACAGCCGATATTATCTCAGTCGGACTATGCATAATGCAGAAACCCGATATTCAAGTATTGAGAAGTGTTTCCTAGAATTAATCTTTGCAGTTCAGAAGTTGAGACAATACCTGCAACATCATGAGGTCCAATTGGTATCTCGCAATAACCCGCTCAAATCCATCCTTAGTCGTCCAATTCTTACAGGATGTCTGGAAAAGTGGGAAGTTATTTTGCAGCAATTTGATATTCAGTATGTGTCTCAAACGGAAATAAAGGGCCATGCTCTGGCTTATTTCCAAGCTGAACACCCCTCAGTGGATGTTACATCTTCAGATATTGAACTCCATGATGAGGAAATCTTCTCTATTCATGAAAGTCTTCGAACATGGTTAATGTATTTTGATGGTGCTTCCAGAATTCCAATAGGGAAGAAAGTGGAGAATCCTAAATTCAACAAGGTTGGATTAGGAATTGTGCTTATTTCTCCAGAAAAGGCAGTCTTACCATATTCCTTCTCATTGTTTGGAGGTGGTACCAATAATGAAGCAGAATACCAAGCTCTTATTGCGGGATTAGATTTGGTGCTTCAAGCACAAGTGAATCACTTAAATGTGAATGGTTATTAAGACCTGGTAATCAAACAATTCAATGGGTATTATGAAATCAGAAAAGAAGAATCGGTCCCTTTATATGGTTACTTCAGAGAGTTAATGGTGGAATTCCTAACGGAAATGACATTTTCTTATGTCCCGAGATCACAAAATGCCCAAGGTGATGCATTGGATAATGTAGCTACATCTCTGGCAGATCCAAAAAAGGATGACAAAACCATCAGTATTGCCCACCGTCATAAAATTTCAACTAATGTTAAAACCAGAACAGAGGAAATCAATGAAATTACTCCCTTTCCTGAACCATACGGTCAAATTACAGGATGGATGACACCTATCAGGTAATACCTTCAAAATGGAACACTTCCACCTGATAGAGTCGGGAAAGAACAAATCCAGTGATGTGTGGTCAATTTTATTCTTTATGATAGCCCAGATCACATAGAGAAAATTCTCTACAAGCGTGGTTTTGATGGAGTTCTCTTCAGATACATTGATGGTGAGGAGACAATGGTTGTCATGAAAGAAGTGCATGTAGGAGTCTGTGGTGCCCATCAGTCTGGACATAGACTATCTAATCAAATTCGAAGGCTTGGATACTTTTTGCCTTCAATGATACAAGATTGTGTTTATTTCACAAATAAATGTCATTCATGCCAATTACATGACAACTTCATTCATTAACCCCCATAGTTTCTTCATACAGCTAAATACTCGTGGCCATTTGCTATATGGGTAATGGATGTGGTGGGACATTATCCTTCAGCTACAACCAAGTAGTTTAAGTATATTCTTACTGTAACTGAATTCTTTTCCAAATGGGCAGAGGCAATACCCCTTAATGAAGTCAGTTCTAAATGCATTGTTAACTTCATCAAGAATATCATCATTACCATATTTGGTGTCCCTCATACCATATTGACAGAAAATAGCACTAATTTCTGTTCATCCGATGTGAGAAAATTGTATCAAGAATACAACATCAAATACAATAATTCCTCTCGGTATCATGTAGTAGCCAATGGCCAGATAGAAGCCTTTAACAAGTCTCTGTCAAATATACTGCAAAAGATGGTGGATAAAGATAAGAGTTCATGGCATGATCAACTCTTTCATGCATTATGGGCTTATCAGACCACCACCCACACTACAATGCGATCAACTCCATATTCACCGGTATATGGAATATAAGCAGTCTTGACCATTGAAATTCAATTGACTTCACTCGGAGTATCCATTTCTGATCAGTCATCTATAGATGAACAATCTCAAAAAGCGATTGGATGAATTGGAACGGTTAGATGAGAAAATATTGTGCACCTTGCACCACTTGAAATTCTATCAGAATCGAATAGCATGAGCTTTCATCAAAAAAGTTCATATTCGTTCATTAGTTCAGGGAGAATCGGTATTAGTTCTCAGAACTCCAATGATACCAGAAAAAAAACTCCTAAGCTTGAACCAAAGTGGGAAGGACCTTATTCAGTACATCAGGTCTACTCCATTGGATCTTATTATATAATCTCAATGGATGGAGAACTCATCACTACTCCAACCAATGCTAGATTTATGAAGAATTATTTTCTATAAACACAAAATACACCATCAACAGTCTATGCATATGACCTAAAACTTTTTGCATATCCCTTATGTCTAGCATGATGTTAAACTACACCATCCAGGTTCCATGCATATGACCTTAAACTATTTGCACTTTTGTCCAACATGACTTTAAACTTTGACATCCAGACTACATGATGCTAAACTGTATAGAAGTTCCTTTTGTCCAGTAAGATGTTAAATGACATAACCAATGGTCCATGCATATGAACTTAAACTATTTGCATCCCTATCGTCCAACATGATGCTAAACTATGAAAAATGTCCCTAATATATCGTATTCTCTTTTGTCCTTACTGCATGGCATAAAACTGAAAAGTCCCCCTTTCATCCAACATGGCGTTAAACTTTATTTTCCCCATCGTCCTAGCTACATGAAACTAAACTGTACATCACTCTTATTGTCCAACATGACACAAAACTATGTTCCCGTCCAACATGATGTTAAACGGTGTCCCTATATTTGTCCTACATGACATTAATATATACTACTAATATGTCCAACATGACATTAAACTGTATTTTGTCCCTCCTACATGACACTAAACTATGCTGCACCAATAGTCCTAACTGTAAGACTTTAAACTGCATATTCCCTTCTTATGAACTACATGAAATTAAACTGTTCATCGTTAAGGTTGTTACTACTGCTTATTTCTCACACCGAGTATGACTCGCGTGAGCTTAGAGTGAACTTCATCCATTAACACCCTCTCTGGGACGCTAACCATGCGTAAGTCCCAAAACCATTCTTTAGGCCGTTGTCCCCAAGAACAATTTGATCACTAATTCATTCTTTAATTGAACTATGCGTACTTTGATCCTTTCCTTCTAGGCTAGGTACGAAGGCAACCTCCCAATGTTTAAGCCCAAAAGTAATCTCTTCACGTCGGTTCACCTCCATCTCATACGATGGTGATTGGTGAAGCCACTACCAAAATCAATTTCTTCACATTGGTTCACCTTTGTCCTCCCTACATGGCGCTAAACTGTACAACACTTCTATCCTATATGAAAAGAAACTATAATATTCTATGATACCCTCACCTGAGAGAGAATCATTATTTAGATTTATTTTCAATCATGATTCATTCCAATGACTACGTGCATACATGGAAATGCCCGAACTTTTTATCTTGGGTTAAACCATCATTGCACTAAAGTCCCCTTTCACCATTCACATGTACGAACCAAAATTGTACAGAATGTATTTCTAGAACTACGTGGACTTGATTCCCATCCTTATGGGTTACGTAGGAACTTTTGAGTGTTCTTTTAATCTAGACCCAAGTCTTTGGGCCTAACCCTAGATTCCACTTTCAGTCCCCTTGCTGAAAAGTCCCAGTGAAAACTCACACTGTGTATTTTTTATAATGGTCCAATCTCTATGACCCTAAACTAAGATCTTTCATTCTTTTTTCCCACACGACATTAAACTATATTTCAAGAACTACGTATGGCTTGATTCCAATCTTTATGGGATATGTAGTGAAGTCCAATATTTCATTTCAGGACCCATCCAGAGAATGATTATGGTTAGAATTGATCTGTGTATCCCTACATACATTGGAAAATACCCATTTTTATGTGTCATAATTTTAATCATAAATATTTTCAGATCTTCAAAACTCCTTTATCGACTTCTAGTCACAAAATGTCTAATTTCGGACATTTCTTTTCCAAACGATAATGCACATTCCCTTAGGCGGCCTTGCATAAATAGTCTACATAACAGACATGTTAGTCAAAAGATGCTATTATATAACTATGCAGCCAATTCCCTTAGGAGGACCTGCATAATTCAACCCCCTAATGAGATTTTTAAATAATGGTAACTTCATTCTTGGAAAGAAAACATCTTTTGTCCTTAGTTTTCATAACATCAATATGTAAGGATCCGCAAAAATTTCCATCCTTGACATATCTTTCCCATTCTCTTTTTTAAGATCTGAAAGTATTCAGGTCTATGGTATATATTTTCCTTCCCTATGTTTGGGTCAGACCTTCGTAGGAGTAACATTCATCCAGTTCAGAGACAATATTTTTTGGAAATATCATCTCCATATTCAAGTACCTCTCTCCATATAGAAAACTCTATTCTTTGAAAAATTTGAATCCCCATAAACATTCATTGGGTTTTTAGCAGTAGATAAGTAAAATTCTGAGAGATCTTTTGCCTGACTATGCAGCACGTGCCCTTAGGTGGCCTTGCATAAATAGTCTACATAACAGACTTGTTATCCAAAAGATTCTATTATTTAACTATACAGCTAATTCCCTTAGGTGGCCCTGCATAATTCAACCCCCTAACAGGTTTGTTAAATAGTGATAACTTCATTCTTGGGAACTGATTCTTCTAATTACTTTTATCTCTTCTTCATATCATTCCTCAGATTCAAAATTTATTAAGTCGTAATATACTTTTTTACTTCATACATGGGTGTGGTAAAATGATTCCAAATGAATTGGAAAAAAATTGATTCAATTCTATTCTATTCAGAAAAAGCTATTTCGACCTTAAACATTAGCCTTTTTATGTCCAATGTGAATGACATTAAACTTCTCACAAAATTCAAGGGAAGTCTAAACAAAAGTCAAGTCCCAGCTTACTAAACATACATTTCGTGCGGTATAGGTAATATTTATCAATGAAAAGATTCGAGGTTTGTAGGGTTATTTATAATAATCCTAGTAAAATTAAATAATTCTTACTAGGCTCATTATCTTAGATAAAATTTGAAGTAGGTATCAAAGAATACAAGCACAAATGATGAAAGATGAAAGTGTTTTTCATTTATGCACAAGATATAGAAGGACATCCACAGACTGGAGTCTCTTCTCTTTTTTAGGAATTACAAAAGGCTTTCAACATAACTCTTCATTTGATGAAAAACATCCCGAGCTTCATCAGTAGTTGCTTGATGCTCATGCACCCAACCAAATACATTCCATTCATCCTGATGGAGTGTTTTCTTGGCATCCGCAATGGTCTTCATACCACTCGTTTGATCTCCCTCCAATGAATTATTGAGTTGGTCAAGTTCCCAAGTAACAACGTCTAACAGTTGATGATGGTGCATTTGTTAGATGACATTATCTTTGATTTTATGCTTCAGATCCTTAATCTAGGCAGCATGGTCAGCCTCAGATCGGGATATCGCCACCTCAAATAAACTAATATTTGCTGACAGTTTCACCCTGGTTAGATCATTGCGACACATTTTCTCCTACTCCTTCCTGAAAATGACCTGTTTCACTGTGGCATGGATCTTTTCATATCCAAAACCACTATGTCCCAATATGACAAATAGGGATGACAGCCAGGGAATCTTCGATGGATGATCTTCTAGAGGCACTTCAAATATAATTTTCCATGTGTTCTTCCAGGCCTTGCCTCATGAAAATTGGAATTCCTTTTGAATTTTCGGGTCTGACTCAGAGTCACTGTCACAGGGGGGAGTATAATCTAGGATTAATGAACATTTAGAAGTGTCATGTTCTGCTCCTCCCCCCTGACCTGAGCTTCTTCACATTCAATTCCCATTGGGGTGGAGGCTAAGGCCTCACCTCCAGATCTAACCATGGAATTGATGTCCCTACATAAATAATTTCATGCTTTGGTTAGTTTCAACGGATAAAAAAAGAATCAGTTGTCTTGAAAATTAAGTACAATAAAAAATATTGTTATTCTTTACCCAAAAGTAGATTAGCAACCTGAGAATTCTCCTCCCCATATTTCCTAGCTTTGATAGGATTTTCAGGATGAGTTTGAGGAATCTCTACTTGGTTCATATCAACTTGTGTTAATGTCTCTACAATGATAGGATTTTATGTACACCCTTCAGGCATGGGTAGTTCATCAACATTCCCAGACAAAAATACACATTTGAACTAATCAGGATTACACATGTAATAAGAAGTTATTCTGAATAAGACGAAGGATAACACTCACGTCTATAATCTTCTAAATTACATGGTAATATATCATTATTTATAAAGTCTTCAAGAGATGTTCCAAGCTCTATCATTTAATCTAATGTCATCTCAAAGTCCTGAAAAATCTCACCAGTGGGAGCATTTGATGTATCTTCTTCGCGACCTTCACACTGCGGTATCTGACCCTGGACAACATCTTCAGGTAAAATCGCGGCATCAGTTGCAATAGCTACCAAAACCTCTAATGCAGGGGTTGAACCTGAAGTATCATAGAATGGAAGTCAATTGATGTTTCATTCAATATTTCACGAAGCCTTGCTAACTAAATAGAAGCATGCTCTTCTCTTCTTGTAATAGTAGCAGGAGGGATACTGGGAACAGATGCCAGATCTTCTCCAGGAGAAGCCAAGTCAGCCTGAATTTGTGATTGTTCCACAGCACCCTCCGTGGTCCTGAAAGGAGGATCAGTCCTCTCTCTCATAGGAGAAATTGCAGAGGCCCCTACAATCCCCAGAAATATGAGAAACCTTTTCATGTGTATAGACTCATGATTATCCGAAGGACTTAACGCTACTAATGAATCATTTAGCTGTGGACTTCCTCCTTCGTTGACTTTTCTTCTTTTGTTTTTGGGGAGTACCAGTAGTCTCCCATATAGGAACTTGAATTGGAGAATTAAAATCCATTTCCAAATCCTCATCCATGGCCTACTGACCCGAAGATATAACACCCGACTCGCGAGGAGATTCATCAATAGCCCCGATGACAGTACCACCAGGGCTATATTGTGTCGAAGGAACCTAAGTAGTTTCATTCATTGCAATATGCAAGATGAAGAAAATAATTTCCTTTAATAAACAAATATTTGACTGAAATCAAGTTTAAAGGAAAATAAGGAAAGAAAACTTACATCTTCAGGAGCCACATTGTCATGAAACTCCTCATCAATCCCCTCAATGGTTCCATGATCTATAATTTCCTTCACATGCTTGGTGATAGGAAAAAATCCTCGGTGGAATATATGAGTCTTTCTATCTCTCTGATATAATCTCTCACTTCATCATGGCTATCATCGAAAGTAATATCGATAGAAGCCAGAAGAGTTCCTATTCCAGGGAGATTTATCCCCTCGTAGAAATCCACCCTGACAGTTTCGATAACAGAGTATAAACTATGTCATGTCTGGACAACCTCTTGTTGTAGATATTCAGTACGTGTAGCAGAAGACTACGAGGAAGGTCATACAATCATCGACTTCAATTTATTCCTATCTCCTGCACTTATGCATAGAGAATAAGAAAATAAGACTTATTGCTTTATAACGCGATGGTGATTAAATTACCAAAATGAAGTAGCTCACCATGAGTTGATGTAGTAGGTATTTTGATTCTGACCAGAGGATTATATTGGGCACGGGGCCGCTTTTCTACTTGTTGTGCCTCATCATCCCCATCATGGGAATCCGGTGAACCAGTCCTAGAGGAGGAATCTAGCGAGTCAGCATTAGGTGGGGAAGCATCACCTTCACGAGGAAGGGTTTCTTTCTCTACAGTCCTCTTCCTTTTAACCACCAGATAAACTAGGTGATTTAGAACCCCTTTAGGGTATGATTCTATCCAGTGTCTGGCATACCATGTATTTATGTTATTAGCTGCTCTTTCAACTGGTAGATCAAACACCACCCCAGTCTTCTCCCGAGATGTCAACAACAATAGTTGTCGGGAAACCATCGAATGTTTCTCTAACCTGACATGTACCGGGGGAGATACAACAATTTTTTTAAAAAAATGAATTGGCGTTCAATTCTATATGGAGCCTAGGCCTCACATATAATCTCACCATCAATCCTAGAAACCAAAACACTATCTCTGCAAGCTAGCATGTATGCCCTCAAGTCCAAGCTGGCTGTTCCATCATCAATAAACCACCCAGCTGGCGGATTTAAATAGGGAAATAAGTTGAATTCCTTAAACATGCTTAGCCTCAACTTCATGTCATAGGAATTATGATCTAATGGAGAAATTCTAGAGAATTCTTGCACCGATGGCCTAAAGGAACATCCAAGAATTTTTACTCCATTCTATACATTATAAGTCCAGAAGTGAGTGGCGATCCATCCCTATAAAACATGGAATGGTCCCACTATTCTCAAAAGAGATTTACCCATGAAGACATGAAGTAAAATACTGTGAATATTTTGTAAAATGGGGGTATCCAACCCAACCAATTTTCCCTCAGCCAATTTTGCTACAATAACAAAGGTCCCTGGCCTGACGCCTCCCTTTGATTCCCTGACTGGTAGAAGATAAACTCTGAGCCATAGAGCCAAGAAGCCCGCCAGACGAGTCTTCTTTGGGATCCTTTGACTCACCCCATATCCCCATTTCTCAAATTATCCTTCTTCTAGAGTTGGACAGAATGTGCCAGGTGCACCCCTCTTCTCTATTTTTGGGCAGGTGGTAGGACAGATGGAACTCTTATCCTTGGATTTCATTTTTTGGATCCTTTATCCTTCGACTCCTCCTCCTTTGGCTCCTTCTCTTTCTTATCAATAAGAAATATTTTCATCCACTCCTCTGAATTAATATACATTCTTGAATGAGTTAAGGAGGTATCTGAACTCTTGAACCTGTGGAAGATTTTAAATAATTCTTGAGCCAAAGAAGGAGTCTTCTCTGAATCATTCCAAGTCACCTTGGGAGGAATGAATTCATCATACATATCACCCAAAATTGGAGCCCCTGAGATCTTGTGGATATCCCACAGACTGAGGCCTACTTCTCAATGAGTCAGATGGAATGAATTGGTTTCTGGGCTCCAGTGGCTGAGTATCTCTGGCACGAAGTTATCATATCTGTAAACATATGTTTGCCCAACCCAGACAGCTTCTTATATTGCCAATCCTTTTAAATCCTCAAAAAACTCTACACATGTGTGTCGCACCCAGTATTCCCACATCCATGTTGGCTTCACACCTCCCCCAGGATGGAAGCCAGAACTTTTCTTCCATCCTTTGGATTGATCCATCTGAGCATTTCTAAAGATTGAGGGATGGCAATGTGGTTGCAGCTTGGGCATATGATGTTTTGGATCTAGCGTACAAGGGTTGTGATGCATCATATGGGCCTTCTCCACTATTCCAGCATTTATAAATCCTCCTATACATGAAATAGTTTCTGAAGAAAAATTGTTGTAATTCTGAAACCATGAATGTGGGAGTTAGTTTGTTGCTTCAGGAATAGTAACTTCTTACAGATGACCATGACCATAAAGAGGCAGATAAGTGATTTGTGGGAAATCAAGATGATACTTCTACAAATACATAGCCAAATCTGGGAGAGTGTTTTCATAGACAGTATTGGACAATGATGCTCAACATATCATCAATTCATTTTCTTAACAGTTCATCAGCCGTTTTGATTCTCTTGGAAGCCATTGAATCTGCACAAATGTTGAATAAATTAACTCTTAAATGGTTATATTTTTTCATAAAATTTGTGAAGGAATTCGAAAAAATGGAAAAGGAATTAAGGTGGGAATGCCTGATATTGGTGCGCAAGTGTGGATGTGTCGCGCAAGTGCAATGTGACCTGCAATTATTTAGCACGCACGTATCACCGCGCAAATCCCGGTACCTTGACAGCGGCGTGACAGCAAAGGAAAAGAAGAAAAGAAATCAACTTGCGCGATGAAGGTGATCAGCACGGCAAGAGAATGAATATCTAAAATTTGATGTTATGCACGACAAATGAGCGCATATATATAGGCCATGCCGGCCACATGTGCGCCTATAGCTAGCATGTTCCAGCCCTACTTGACTCGCACCTGCGCGATGGGTGTTGCGCGCTGAATACTTGCGCGCCTCTTTCCCTTTGATTTCTCCTTTTTCCTCAGAGTCAAATCCTCTTTTCTATAGGATCCAACTCTAAGGGGGGACTTTTGTTGACACTATTTTTTCGTTACATTGTCTAATGTAATGTAAAGTGAAATGCCTTAGCTCAAATTGATTCTTCCTTTGAAGAAAATATAAAAAATCGACAAAAGCATGAACAAGGCATCATATGCACATGCATGGCGCAAGTTTCCTCGCCGTCACACAATTACACTTGCGCACCGCCTAATGGTCGTGCAAGTGACTTGCACGCCCTCTTTGAAAACTGCCCGGGGTCTTCTCCAGCCAATAAATAACCCCTGTGCCCCCCCCCCATTCGAGGGGAAAATTTCTTGATATCAGATACAGAGCTCTGAACGCCCACGTCTCTTCATCAAGTCTTCCAAACACTTATAAGGTAATTCCTTACCTATAATGGAAGATCTAAATAAGTTGAATAAGGTCTATGTGTTATAATTCACTAACACTTGCACACCTATTTGTTTTACCCTTAAGGTAAATGGACACACTTGCGCGCCTCCTTACCTACTCACTGAAACTTGTGAGACACTCTTCTAGAAGTACTTAAGGATAATTATAAAGGCTTTGGTCAAGGATCGATAAAGTATTACCCCACCAGTTAACAATCGCGCAAGTACCCATGTGTCACGCATGTACACCTGCACATCCAGGACATCTATGCCGACCACACTCACATGCCTTCCTACAACGTCACCAGGACTTGCACGACCTTCTCATTTTTGGTGCCCTTCTTGCCCATTTCACATCTCTTACACCTATCCTCCTCTCCACTTCAGGATTAAGCCTTCAAGAGACTCTGCAAAGCCATTTATGGCATGTTTTCTTGATTGAATTCATTATCCGAAAGGAATTATATGGAACATCTCTCAAAATCTAGTGATTTACCCATCTTTACATCACTAAATTTAGAGAGTTCATTCATTCAACCTCATCCTTTAAGATGAGAGAATCATTAATTTGGGCCTCTTTTTCAGGAGGAATCCCCAGTCCAATGTCCTCATTAATTTGGGCATCCTTTTTAGGAGTAAGCCCTATGTCCTCATTAATTTGGGTCTCATTTTTAGGAGTAAGAACCAAGTCCCCTAATCAGGGCATCATCCTTAGGAGTAAGCCCCAACAATAATTCCCTTAAACATGGGTTTCCTTTTCAAGAGTATTCCCTAGTCTCCAAATTCCCAAATATGGGCCTCCTTTTCAGAATTAATCCCCAATATAAATTCTCATTAATTTGGGCATCCTCCTTAGGAGTAAGCCCCAAGTCCTCTAATTTGGGCATCCTCCTCAGGAGTAAGCCCCAACCATAATTCTTGTAACATGGGCCTCCTTTTCAGGAGTAAGCACCAGTCTCAAATATGGGCATCCCATTTTGGAGTAAGCCCCAAGTCTCTTAATTTTTATGTCCCTTAACCTGGGCTTCCTTTTCAGGAGTAAGTCCCAGTCTCAAATATGGGTCTCTTTCTAAGGAATAATCCCCAATCATATTTTACCTTAACTTGTTTTAATTTACTTTTGATCTGGGATTCCTTATTAGTAGTAAAACCCAATAATAAGTCCCCTCCTAACATGGGCGTCTTCATTAGAAATAAGCCAAAGATTAGTGTATCAAAATCTCCATGGAGTACATATACCTTTATGGACCTTGTTCCTGGGTTTCTTCCCTGATGTAAAACCCAATGTTCATCAGTTTTGGGCAGTCAAACATACATAAGCCCCACATCATTACATCTTTCAGGGATTAATTTTCGGGTTTCACCAATACCGCTTGTTTCTCACACAGAACAAGACTCACGTTAGCTTAGAATGTAAAAGTAATCATGGCATCTATCTTTGAGCCATCAATCATGAATAAAACATCATACTCCCTTACTCGAACTACGTGGGTTCTGATTCCATTTCTAAACAAAGGATACGTAGGTAGTCCATATGCGGGTACAATCCCAACTCTGAAATAATCCATGTCCTTCTGAACGTCAATAAACTTCAAGTGCCCCACTGAGTGGCTTTAAAACCAGTATGGACATCACAATGACCAAGAGAATTTTATGTATTGAAGAATACCATTTACTAAGAATCTCTAGAAAATAAAGATTATTCTTTATCAATGAAGAACCTCGAATACATATAAATGATTCTCGAAATCTGCTACATGTCAATCATTGATTATTAGATCTAAAGTAAAGCTCATTTTATACTTGGTAATGTAATAAGGATTCACTAACATAACATAAATCTATAACGAGAGACTCGTAATAGACAATAATTCCCCCCAAAAATGTGTGATGAGTCCGAACTCCCATCCTCTCAACCAATGCAAATTCCCAATATTCATTATTCCACAAATGATGAGCTCCTACCTTTGTAAAGTAGGTTGAAATGGATATGGAATCATTGGATGTTTCTAGTTATACGAACAAAACCCTTAGAAACCAATAAGAATGTTTGAGCATTTAATCAATGAGTTCATTCCCAATTCCAGAGGAAACATTGTCTTATCACCAATCATGATTCTTCAAGAATAAGGTTAAGGTTATATCAACTTCTATGATGAGTCAGGAAATGGCCTAAGAGAATTATTATTGCACAACAAAATTTTTTGTGTTTATAGATCTCAGTAGTTGAGACCTCATGAGAGAAAATACCCAGTGCATGACCTCGAGCAAGCATTAGTTTTCCATTACTTACATTGCTGAAGACATTATATCTTGGGCGAGTGATTTTTTGTGTTGACAGATCACAAGATCCTAATGTATAAATTTTCTCATATGACATGATCCTCTAACAGCTATGTTGGGTCAAAAATCTTCAATCTATAGATTTTGATCATGAATATATGACAAGAAAAGTTAATGTGGTTGCAGATGATCAATGTTAAAAAACACATACATAGACCATACAGGAAGCCAGTGATGAATGGATGTTAATGGAACATTTTTTTATCTTCATCTATAGTTTCATGATAGTCACTTGTAGTCTGACATCTCATCTTTAACAATTACATCTTCCATCTTGGAGAAGTTGACGAGTATGAAGTTTTTGTATCTGGATGTTTTGATTCTACATGAGAGTATATTAGGAGATAACCCGCCTCCAGATTGGTCTATGAATAGAGGTGATTTCCTACATCTATGTGGATGTATCTAGGTTCCTAAAGATGTGATAGAGGAGTTGATTAAATATTCTCATGCTTCCTAGTGGGATGTTCATCCAGGAATCTCAATGATGTATTGAGATATGTAATGCAAGCATTGGTGTCTAGGAGAAAAATGTCATATTTTAGTCTTCATCACTATGAGTTTCGCCTAATAGCTCATGAAGGAAAATCACCAGAGAACTATAGGCTTATTATAGCCTCTTCAATTCCTAGAATGGAAATGGGATGAGGTAGTAATGGATTTTGTACTTGGCATACCTAGGTCGCTAGGGTTAGTGATGCAATCTAGGTATTCATTTACCAACTAACTAAATCATCCCACATCATTCCTATTTGGGAGACAATCTTAGTTGATGAAATGGGAAGACTGTATGTCTATAAGATCATATGACCTCATTTAGTTCCACCTAATATCATTACATATACGGATTCTCATTTCACTTCACAGTTCTGGTGGGGTTTTCATAAATCTATGGGAATTCTAGTTCTTTTAAGCACATCTTTTCACCCCTAAATCGATGGAAAAAAAATTGACAATATAGGTTTTTGTTGATATCCTACGATCATGCGTCTTTGATTTCAGTGGTTCATGAGAGAATAGTACCCTTCTCTTCGAGTTTTTATATAATAATAGTTTTCATGTGACAATTCAGATGGATCCTTTTGAGCCCTATATGATAGGCCACACCATTTACCATTTTTGTGGATAGAGGTATATGAGTCATCCCTACAAGGACTGTGTGTCATTCTGGAGACTTGAGAACAAGTCCAGATGATCCGGAAGTGTATGACCATATGTCAATATAGACCAAAATCTTAGGATGATCACTATCGACAACCTATTGAGTTTGATATTGGGGATTATTATTTTCATTGGGTATCTCCCAAGATAGGTTATACATGGTTATGAATGTTGGGAGAGTTTTCGCCTCATTACATCAGGACATTTGAGATTCAAGATAGATTTAGGATGGTAGATTATTGGTTTTTACTACCTCAGAGGTACTATTCCATGCACAACATCTTTCAAACCTTACATCTTTTCCAATACCAAGCTGACCCATCTTGTACCTTTGATGTCGAGGAATTGAGATTGATACTGATGTTGCATTTGAGCAATATTCATCACACATCATTTATTGAAGCATGAAGGCTTTCTAAGGTAAGTATGTCCCTATTGTTTGGGTTATATTGAAACAAAACCTAGTACATGATGAGACTGGAGAGAGGGAATCCAATATACGTGCTCAAGGGACAAATTTTTTCTAGACAGTGTTTCCTTACCCTTGGAAGGAGAACAAGAGGGCATGTTCTTTTATGGGGGGAAGAATGTAAGATCTTGGTTTTTCAATAAGGTAAGAATCCATTAATTTTAAGTCTATATATTTAATTTGGACAAAATATTGATTCCTAATGAGTTAGTAATGGTTTTATGGATGTCTAATGCTTGTTTGGAGCCCAAAACCAATCTTTTTGGAGAAAACAGACTCGACACATGATTTACATTATATTGTGCGGAAGGTGATTTTCGAACAGTGGCACCTAGAATGGTTGGCACATGACCATGTATCCAAACTAGGAAAATGCCCCTTTTTTCAGGTAACCACGCATGGATGGCTAATTGTTTGATCAAACCATGTTGAGGATGACTTTTTGGGCAGAACCATCTCTCATGGTTTTACCACCCGTACAGATAAACTATGTTCATGCTAAAAAACTATGTAAAATGTCCAAAACGCCCTAAATAATCAATTAATCCTCCACCATCCTCCCAGTTCGAGAACCATCAAGAGTTTTGTCCATTTTAACACATTTGGAGAATTCTGATGGCCAAATCTATGGATAAAAACATCTTCATGTTCCACCATCCAATCGAGCTTCTGTTCATCATTTTGAATGTGCATTGGTAAGAACTCGAGTAAGACTTAGTAGTATTTCTTCACTTTGATTCTCAACATAGATATCACCATGTGAGTGGTTTTAAACTTTTCATAGATCAACTCTAATAGGAATAAAATCAAGGGATTTTACCCAGGGATAAGTCTTGTAAAACCCTATGGTGTGTGCTCTATAACTCATCCCTAATGTAAGATGTATTGGAATATTCATGTGGGGCCCACCAGTTTCATTGGAAAAAATATCATAAATTAACATTCAATGATTATAATCATTATAATGACATAGTTATGATATTTAAAAATATGGGATTTGTGGTTAATGGTTTCACCAACAACTCAATCCACATCATGTCAATGGTTAGGATATAATTGAGTTTTTATTATTTCAGTGTGTTAGAACCACTGTTCGGGTGTGACATTACTTTAACATTATAAAGGTGAGTTTTCTTATCATAAAAGCATTTTTATTATTGAAAATTGAATAATTTCATGAACCATGTATGCTCACCACTGGACCTGCCAAAGTTATGTGCTTCCGAATGGTTATTAAAAGTGAAATGTAAACTGTGAAATTGAAAGTATACTAAGTATAGAAATTGACATTAATAAAACGTGTTTGAATAAATGTTACATGTCCGTAGTAACACTTTCTATATAGATGAAAAGTTTAGTATTGATCCTCAATAATCTAAAAAACCTTAATGGATAACTAGGATTTGATTAAATAGTTGCAATGCTACTTGTCCTATCCACAATAATAGAAGACAATTCATGGACCATAAGATAAATTATTTCAACTACATATGACCTATATGCATTAATTCATGGGATGAAATGATCCAAATGAATCATTACATGATTGAAATATCAAATATTAATGGACTAACTCGAGCTCATCTTGGATTCTGAGAGGACAATACCTTGGTTCTCAGGAAAACCATTATGATTCAAGGATACATTTTTATCAGGATGATACCCACCAATAATATAGTTCTTTTCAATTCCTTGGATGCTCGATATTCTACCACTGGGTCAATTTCCCTATTATAGGAAACCTCATATACATTCCATGGATCCATCATTGACTTTTAGGTTTCCTGGTGAATGCCCATTGGGCTATGTCTTTGCTTATCCGTGTTTTACTTTGGTCAATATACATGGACTTGACAGGTGTCATATTGTGGGATGCCTCAGAATACGCTCCTTGTATTATAATATTACACCTTATCTAGTCTCAAGTACTACTTAGATCACATTTTTTGTTTTCTATGTTACCTTTGTTAATACCCTATAACTCCCTCACTAGATATCATTGTATAGTTCCTTATTACATATTGGGTGCTTTACAATATCTATTATCATAAGGTTAAGTTAGTTTTGGATATACCTCACATGACCAATTAATATTTAATGGTACTTACATAATTAAAATGAACTGCTTGAATGTTCTGTAACGACCTGAAAAAATTTACTTCTTTTATTTATGGATCCCTTTTCTCCTAAGAAATTATTATTATGTTTAACAAGAAAAGCACATCAAATTACTTCGGACCCAATTTTTAGTTTTCAAACATGATCAAATTATTATAACAAATTATTTTAGAAGGAATAATTATTATTCTAATTAAATAGTATGATTAAAACATTTGTTTTTAAATTTAAATGATAAAATAATTTTACTTTTTTTTATGTTATAAGTTTCACTTTGCAATTTCACTATCGATTTTCAATCTGCTATTATTATTAATAACTATGGATTTTCATATTTAAATGTAATATTTATCATACCTAGATAATTATTATGGTCAATTAAACAATATTTTTGAATTTCAAATGTCCAAATTAACCTAGGATGATTTTTTTGAAATTTTATAAGAAGATTTAATTTGATGAATAATATTTGATGAGAAGTGTTTTTTATGAATAGTTTAAAAATATTTTCATTGTTAAATAATTATTTTAGAGAAATTATTTTCAAAAAATGGTCTTATATAGTTATGATCAATAAGAAATTTAGTGTCTAACATGGTCAACTTGATTTTCAGTGAATGGTAACGTATGAATAATAATATACCATTAGGAATATTAATGAATAGTAATTAATAAAAAATTGAAAAAAAAATATAAACTTCATCATTAATGTATAAATACAATTTAGACAACTTAAAAGTCAAAACGATCATATTCTAGGTTTTGGTATTTGTGTATGTCATAAATATTTTTTTTATAATTTTATAATTAATTTAATAATTTAAAATGGAAATTTATTTTCATAAAATTTAAACATAAATTTTTCTTTATTGTCTAATGGTTATATGATAATTTTATGGGACCTTGAACACTTTCATAATGAGTTACAAAATGATTTATAGTTTTAAAGTTGTACTTTTGTAATAAATAATTATTCTATTTAAAAATAAATTTAAAATTATTTAAAAAAATATATTTATAAAATGGAGTTAATTTTTTAATTCATAGCATCGATATTAGGTTAGAGTGAATTTTTGGGATTTTTCTGAAACAATTGATTTTTTAGTGAATAATAAAAATTCAGTTATGAGTTTTGGGGGTTTATTTACATCATTGATTATGTAGTCATCATGTAAATAATCTAGTGGACATTTAAATATTTATATATTTCTTGATGTGTCCCAAGTGGCCAATACCATGGGAAATACCATGGGAAAGCCCATGGTTTGGAAAATACCTCTAATGAGGCGTCCCTTGGAAATTAATAATTTCTTCCCTCACATTTTCCAAAAATACCAAGACATTCCCACATTAATTTTATTCCAAAATCTTCTTAAATGATGTTTGGGTCACTTTTCCTCCCATGTATTCCTCCCAAGGTTCCTTGATGCCTCCCTAGGGCATAAAATTTATGATTTAGAAGTTACTCTTCAAGGAAAGGGAAACATTCACCCTTCACTTTTATGTCAAGAATTCCTTTTTGTTATGTCTTACAGTTCCATTTTATTATGAGGAATATTGTTCTTATATATCTATAAAACAATCCATTTAATTTTAAAATGATGAGATACCGTTTCAACTCTCATAAATTTATTTTCAGAATTTTTATGTGATGTCGTTTGGCAGTCAAATTTGCTAAAAGGAAATTGCGCTTTCTCTCTTCTTTCACGTTTCCTTTTCATGTGTTATGTCATTCAAATGTACACACCCTGATCATATTTATTTTTATTCTATACCTACACTGAAAAATAGATCACTTATGGATTGTAAACCCTTGTCCCCGCTCATTTCTATATTTTCTAAAACATGTTATATAGTTGTTATGTTGCGGATATTTCATCTCAAACATTCTCTTGCTTTCACTCAAGAAATAATCTTGTATTATTTATGTGATTTCCCAGACCAATTTTGTTGATATGGATGTTCATAAATTCAAAAAAATTATATAATTTATTTTATAATTGACATACATATAACCCTTAAAAATTTAAATTTGTTATAAATGATATAACGATCATGTTTTTTAAGAACATTAAAAACGTTGTGATTTAAAAATGAAACCCATTTCTTTTGTTTTCTATGAATTATTTATGAAATGATTGATTTTGTTGTATTTGGTTGACATTAATTTAAAGAAATATTAAGGGTGATACTATATATAACTCCAATACATTGGGTAATGAATTTAATCTCAAGTGATGAAAAGTTTCACGATACCTTGGTGAAAAACCTTTGTAATTGTTATGACACTTTGGGGATGAACCTTGGTGATCTGTTCAAGAATTTATAAATTAAATGATATAGACACATATTCATATTATGGATGAAGTTATTTTTATTATGAAATTCCTCTACATCCATTTCTCTTCTCTAAATGTTTTTTTCATTTTCTTATTGACTTCACAAGTAAACTGATTCCCTTGTTTTCCTTTCAGGGCCTTCTACTCACCCATTCCATTGATGTATGTCTCCTGGTTAATAGATTTAGTAATTTTACATAGTATGAAACTATGATGAAGCCATAAAAGTGTATTAGAAGAATGTTTTATGTTTTTTAAAATTGTTATGTTCCTAATTGTGAAGATACTAATCCCAAAATATCTTCAAATATGTTAACATTGTATTATGTAATGAAATGTTATGTAATAAAAAGGCAGGATACCATAGTTGGTATTAGAGAATGGTTTATTTATTAGTGGAAATTTTAAGATAAAAATAATAGGAAGAACCATATTGAAAAGTTTAACTATAGGAAGATATTCTGGTATTTTGATGTGTATTTAGTAGGTTGTTTATCAAGAAAATACAACCCTGTCTGGAAATGAGTGGGTAGAGGCGACTATTGGACATATATACCTAGTAGTGAAAACTCTGACAAAGAGTTTCGGGCTTGACTTGAGATATCCCGATACACAAAAATGGGAATTTCTTCACTCTTAGTTACGACACACCTGGGGGATATGATTGGTTAATCATACAATTTTTATGAATCATTATGAAGGATTTATAGAAATTAAATGGTTCTTATAGAATAAAATTTGTTTTAAGTATGTTTTTTAATACATTAAATTACTTTATAATTATATGATTCATAATAATAAAAAAATTTAATGGGATAAAATTGCGAGGATTCGATTTTTTAAGGGGGGAAGAATGTAATGACCCGAAAAAATAACATATTTTATTTATGGATCTTTTTTATCCTAATTTATTTTTATGTTTCACAATAAAAGCACATCAAATTACTTCGGACCCAAATTTTAGTTTTAAAAAATGATGTAATTATTATAAAAAATAATGGAATATGGAATAATGAATATTTTAATAAAATAGTATGATTTAAAATACATGTTTTTAAAATTAAAATATAATCTAATTTTACTCTTTTTATGTTATAAATTTCACTTTGCAATTTCACTATTCATTTTCTATCTTCTATTGTTTTTAACAACTAAGGATTTTCGTATTTAAAAGTCAAATTTCTAATACTTAGATAATTATTATTGTTAAATAAACATCCATTTTGAATTCCTAATGTCAAAATTAATGTCAGATGAAATTTTATAAATATTCAATGAAATTTAAATTACATGAATAGTATTAGATGAATTGTTTATTTATCAATATTATAATAATATTTTATTATTAAATATCTATTTCTGAAATTATTTTCAAAAAATGGGATTCTACAGTTATGCTGAGTAAGAAATTTACAGTCTAATAAGATCAACTTTATTTTCAATTAATAGTCATACACCATTATGAATAATGTAACATCCCAAACATCCATGGAATGCTTTACACTGAATAATAAAATAGTGTTTGTTATACACAAGTATGTGTTCTAACACACCGAAACCAATCAAACTAGATGTTATGAATAGTAATACAATCTTTTTGAAATTTTATAAATTTTATCTTTCAATGTGGATATCATTTATGGATTCGGAATATCGAAATTAGCTTAGGGAGAATTTTTTATATTTTTCTGAAAATTTCAATTTTTTATGAATACTGAAAAACACTGAGTTACAGTTTAAAACTGAATTTTATTTAAATAATTATTTAATTAAATTTAATTTATTTTAGGTCAAATGGATATATAATTCCAATATAAGTTCAATGTAATTCATTGGATTTAGTTTATAATAAATAATGATATGTAAAAATTTTATAACACATTTTACCTTATTTTACCCACCTCCTATGAGCATTTAAAAATTTAAATAAAACAAAATTTTACTCCTTATGTGAGATTAATTTCGAAAATCCAAGAGACACTGTTGATGTCAGTAAGAAAAATGTGGTTTAAGAAGATTAAAATAATTTTTGATAAACAATAATGTTTTACATTTATTTAGCACGGTTGAAAGGAAATAGGTCATTTAAGGGTCAAAATGATATTATTATTACCATAACACAAGTCTTAATTAAATTTGATAAGTTTAATTAAACCTAAAACAACCTTAGGAATAATATATGATATTTTTTGTCCATATGGATTAGATTAGTACATTTATTATAATTTAATTCAAAAAAGAGTAAAAAGTGTTAAATTGAAAGTTTAATAAATAAACCATTTTTAATATAGGGCTAAACAAAAGATAAATTCGACTATAAATATTAACTATAAATATAAAATGTTTTCCTACAGATTGGATTTTTATTTTTATTTTTTAGACAATAAATAATTTAATTTATTTATGACACAATGATGATGTAGTAATTACCTAATTAATTAAATATTCAAATAATTGAAATTATAAATATCCAAATAATTGTTATTTGAGACTTTTTATGAATTAAACTAATTTTTAAGTTTAATATTACATTTTTGGGATGGTTAGATGAATTATTTTTGTAGTAGTAATGCTGTTATGAATTTAGAAAAAACAAAATACCGAATAGTGTCAAAATTGACATAAAAGAGTTTTTAAAACAAGTATTATATTATTAATTGATATTCTATTTCTAAAAATCTATGGTTTATCCAAAGGTCTTAAATAATATTATATATGTCATTAATGAACCACTTAAAGTTTGCTAGAAATTTTATAGTATGTTTATTAACGATATAATATAAAAATACAAAGAGTCATGGTAAATGTCAAAGTATTTAATTAAGAGTTAAATCTTAAACACAAGGATAATATAGTGACTCAATCCTATCTAAAACCTATTGGTTTAGTGATTATCGACCAATCCCCACCATTGAATTTAAATAATTCATTTTTAATCCATTAGAAACTGAAATTAAATTTTTAATAAAATAATATTTCTAGTATTCCCTAAGGTGGCCCTCACCCCTCTTACAAAATGGAACTCCACCATCTCTCCAATTCACATCTTAAAATCCATTTTTATTTGGCATAAACTTCCCAAATACCCTCTCAACTGTACTAACTTCATTTTATTGGACTTCCATTATTTATAAAAGCTATCCTAAGGATCCCTTTTGTTTAAATAAAAAAAAACTAACTTGAATAAGAAGTAAATATTTCATCACCTCTTCCAAGTTCATTTCTTCTTCCACTTCGTCTTTCATTGTTGTTTCTATTCTAAAATAATAACTCTAGAATCATTTATATACTATTATGTTATTATAAATATGGTATAAATATATTCATTATTCTACCCATTTTTTAAATGACATGTCGCCATGCATGAGTACGCATGGCTTACCGTCTCCACGTCATGGTATAATTGTTATTCAATACATTATTATTTGGATGGGTATAATAATGATGTGTAATTGAATTATATAATAAATATAACATGATAATTATTCTGTATATATGATTTAACTTCCAATTATATATTATTTTAATATCAAAAGAATGATATTGTTGCTCATGCGTACGTACGGATTACCGTCTCCTTGAACGCGATGAGATTCATATCCATTCAAGACTAATTTTCATTATATGCTTAAAAATAATTTGTAAATACTTATTATAAATTTTAATATGAATAAGATACATTATATCCATAACAAACATTTCTTATGTAAAAAAATCATATAATGGAAAATGAATCAGTTGACACCCGAAGCGACAATAATACTAAAATATTATTAACAATGCAATATTAAAAGACCATATATGATATCATATTATTGTATATGATTCTTGTATAATTTAAGAACAATTATTTCCGAATTATAATATATATTAACCTAACCTCAACTATGAAAAAGAACAAGGTGTGGGTTAATTTTCCAATCTCATTATTATCTGAGGTTGTTTTTACGTAAGTATCTACTGGGACCTATTTATCATCCACATCCATATTTCTTAAAAAAAATCAAAAAAATTATAATATTTAATAAACAGTGGGTTAATGTCATTTATACCCTTATTTAACCTTATATTTTTTAATGGAATCACATCTTCGTTTTCCATAAAAGGTACTTCTTGACTTTTTTGACAAATTTAAGGTAAAAAAGTTTTTTTAACTTATACGGTGACTACGGCTATTTTCTACCGTTATAACATCATCGAAGCTTCCCATACATAATTTTAAGAATATTTTCAAAATATATTATTTCATTTTAATTATGTGAATCTTAAATGATTTCCAAATATAATGATATATTTCTATAAAAAATGGTTTTGATTTCATCTATTTAAATCTCTTTTGATGGATTTTAAGCTTATTTGAAGTTGATTTATTATGATACAAAAAATTCATATTGTATTGAAGGTTTTGTGACATATCTGACAATGAATGTGTTATTTTTAAACTATTCATGGTTATGGATAATGTATTGACATTTCGTTTTCTTTTTTTAATACAAATGTTTATGTTATGTTTAAATCTTTTCAAATGTGGAATGCATTGGACTTAGTAAGTGACAGGTGAAGCCAACAACAGCTCCTTGATGCATTGGTAGGTCTCATTGGACATAATTGTGTCTTGGAACAAGGCCTTGACAAAATCATATTTGTTGTATTGGCACAAGTCCTTATTTATGAGGTTATGAAAGTCGGACATTATGCATCCTATCATTATAAATGTTGCTATTGATATTGAATGTTATTATTTGACTAGTAGAATATCCATTTGAGAATGTAAATGGAATTATTTTGATTTATATTTTCATTATAATGATGATTTTTTTGTTGAAAATTTTTTTGTTTTAGTTTTATACATTGCCTTTATTGTTTATGCTTATTTATTAATGTTTCTACTATATTGTTATCCTTACTGAGAATTTGAGTTCACCCATTTCTATGTGTTATTTTTTCTAGGATGTGAAGAAGTATATTAATACTGACCAACTAGGATAGTCTATGGGATCTCAGTGTTGTCCATGGAATCAATGTTGTTGTAGTTTTCATTTTATGATGTAATATAAACCTTGTGAATGTATCTAGTACTTCCAAGGATACTAAACTAATCAGTATTTCAAGACTTGATATTTTGTGATCATTCCAATGATACATAATAATGCTCTGACTCTGGGCTTCTGGGCTCAGGGAATTATGGTTGGTATTAGAGTACGTTTAGTACTAACTGTGGAAAATATATTTAGATTTACTCTGATTAGATGACATTACCCTAAGATAGACATTGAGGATTAGTATTGATGAACTTTCTAGAATTTTATAATTGTAAATATTTTGTGAGTATTCCATGCAATACATCCAAATCTGGATACAAGCTGGTAGAGGCGGCTCTGGCCCAGATGTACATAGGATTAAACCCGATAACACTGTATTGAGCAAGACTCGAACGGGAACTGGTGCATTACAACAGGCCTTGCTGCACTCTTGGTTACAACACTCCCAGGGGATATGCTTAGGATAATTATCATTTTCTTTACGAACCATTTTGAATGGTTTATGAGTATATAATTCTAAATGAAAACAATTTTTATGATTATGGTTTATATCCATAAACTATTCAATTTATGTTATCTGTTTTACACATTTGGAATTATGTATTTTGATTCAGAAACTAATCTAGTTTATTCCATTGTTTAAAAATGGCACCTAGTGGAAGGAATGAAAACCATATCAATGCAAAAACTCTAGGTAGGGATTTAACTCCAACTCAATATAATTATAGTGGAGATGGTGATGCAACTGGTGCTGATCAGCTTATCACCATACTAGGACAACTCACTCAGGTTTTGAATTATATCTTTTCCCATATGGAGCACCTTGATCCACAGTGTGTAGGATCAATGTTAGGTCTCTTCATGAATTAACAACCACTAACTTTAAATGGGGGTACAAATCCACCAGTAGATGAGAAATGGTTAAATTCATTAGAGAAAATATTCCACACCTTGGGGAGTAGTGTTAGGGAAATAGTTGTCATGGAAGTTTACTGCCTCACTGGAGATGCTGATCAATGATGATCATTGATTCAAAACACAATGGAAGATGATGAATTATTTAACATGTAATGGAGGGAGTTTAAAGAGACTCTCTTAGAAAAATACATTCCTCATGACCATCGAGCAGATATGGAAAGTCAATTTGTGAGTCTGAGGAAAATGGATGATGTGAATATCGCAAAGTATGAAGTTGAAATTGCAAGGTTATAGAGGCATGCTACAGATTATATACATAACCCAAGAAGTATGATTAATCATTTCTTTGATGGGTTAAAACCATTTATACATTGAGAATTAGTCTAAAAATCCTTCTCATTAGACGAAGATACTATCTCGTGGGATATCAAGATAGAAAAATAATCCTCTATGCAATACGACTTTAATGTAAAGAAAGAGAAGAAGAGATCTGCTGAACACTTTGAAAATTGAAATAAGGGGAAGAACAGAAAAGTTGAATATCCATCTTGCATCAAATGTGGGAAGAAAAACCCGGGTACTTTCATAAAGGGAATCAGAGTCTCTTACAAGTGTGGTGAAAAACGCCACCATGCTCATGATTTTAAGGGGAAGAAAGAGGATGTCGATGTTGAATGATACAATTTCAGGGAAAGGGTCATTATGTGAATTAATTTCCTAAGCATCAGTGGAACTTACATCAAAAAAGGCCAAGGGATCAAGGATAATCTTATGATATCACTACTGGTAAGGTGGATGCTCTAAAAGACGAAGTGGTAGGTAATTTAATGGTTTCCTCATGTTTAGAAAATTAATTATTTGATTTTGTATCATTAAATTGATTCATATCTTCCCAGTTTACTAAGAAAATTAGATATTTCCAATTTGATTTAACAAGGGAGTTGTCAGTAAAAACATTTAAGGGAATATCATTACAAAAAGTTTTTTGAATCAGTCCCCGTTAAGGCATATAAATGTTCTATATATGATAATCTCATAATCATAACCGTGATTAAATTTTATATAATCCTCGGTATGGATTGGCTTTCAGACCATGATGCAAAAAAATTTTGTAAGAAGAAGGAGGTTACAATTTTTGATGATGATAAAGAGTACCTTATCTTTAGTGTAGAAACATCACTACCTAATTCTTATCCAGATCCACCAACAATATCTCAACTAAATTCAATTATTGGGGAGTAAGAGAATGAAATAACAGTTGGTGAGGAAAGGAATGTTCAACTAGAGGATGTACCTAATGTGAAAGAATGTGTTGATTTGTTTCTAGAGGATTTATATGGACGTCCTCCAGAATGGGAAATTGAGTTTTCTAATGAATTAATTCCTGGTTCAGGGCCCGTATCGAAGACCTCAGATAGAATGGCCAGTATGGAATTAGTGGAACTAAAGAAACAAATAGAGTAATTGAGTAATAAGGGATTTATTCTCCCTAGTTTTTTTCTATGAGGATCCCATGTCCTTTTTGTTAATATTAAAGATCGATCTATGAGGTTGTGCATTAACTACAGTGAGATAAACGCGATAAAAATAAATAACAAGTATCCCCTACCTCACATTGATGATTTTTTGACCAACAACATGGAGCTCAATATATATCAAAGATTGAACTTCGATCTGGATATCATCAGTTGTGTGTGAAGAATGAAGACATTCTGATAATAGCATTTTGAACGAGGTACGAGCATTACGAGTTTAAATTAATTCCTTTTGGATTGACTAATGAACCCCCTTCGTCATGGATATAATGAATAGAGTTTTGAAAGAATATCTTGATGAATTATTGTGGGAATTTATAGATGATATCTTGGTATACTACAAATGATATGCAGAAAATGAAAATCACTTCTGCATTTTCCTGAAACTCGTAGAAGACATGAATTATATGGAATTTTAGGAAAGTGTGAATTTTGGCATCATAATATTTCTTTTGTTGGCCATATAATCACTAAGGATTCAATATGTGTTCTTCCTTATAAGAAATTAGCAATCCATGAATGGGAAACATCGACAAGTATAATTGAGCTACACATTTTTGTTGGTTTAGCATGTTATTATCTAAGTTTCATCCAGAATTTTTCCCCATTGGCTAACGCATTAACCATGATCATACATAAAGGGGTGAAATTTGTTTCATCCAAATAATGTGAATAATGTTTTGAAAAATTTAATATATGATTAGTCAATTATTTTATATTTATTCTACAATTAGGGATTGATGGGTTTGTTATTTATAGTGATGCTTCAATGAAAGGACTTGGTTGTGTCCTTATGCAGAATGATAGGGTTATTGCCTATGCATCACGACAGCTAAAAATTCATGAGAAAAACTATCATTCTCATGATCATGAGTTATTAGTTGTGATCTTTTATTTGAATATATGGATATATTATCTCAATGGTGAAAAATGTGAGATATATACCGACCACAAGAGGTTGATGTATATTTTTTAATAGAATGAAGTCAATATGAGGAAAATACAATGGCCTGAACTACTCATGGATTATGATTACACTATACACTACAACTCGGGGAAGGTAAATAAGGTTGAAGATTCTTTGAGCAGAAAAGATCATGGAGTTTTGAACAAGATGAGATTTGAAATGTATCCTATTTTCATAGATCTAGTAATGATGGATTTGGGAATAAACATGGAAGGTGAAACGTCAATACTATTTCAAAAGGATGACTAACAATATTTACTGTAAAGGATAAAAAGTTCTCAGGTTGATGATTAGGAGTTTCAAACGAAGATTAAAGCTGTGAATGATTTGAGATTGGGTGACTTCGTATAAGAAGATTGAATTTTGATGTTTGGGAAGAGACTTTGTGTTCCTGATATACCTGATCTAAAAATAGAATTGTTGGATGATGCTCATAGTTCCAATTTCCCTATAAACCATGGGAGCACCAAAATTTTTAGAGATTTGAAGGATCATTTTTGATGGGATAACCTGAAGAGGGAGATTTATAATTTATTGTCAAGATGTATGGTTTGTCAACATGTGAAATCAGGAAGGCGATAGCCTGGAGGAGTCATGCAACCTCTTCTCATATGTGAGTGGAAATGGGATAATATTATGATGGAATTTGTCATGGGACTACCAAAGACACCAGGAATGAATGATGCAATATAGGTTATTATTGATCGTCTTACCATGTCAGCAAATTTTCTTGCTATAAGAGAATATTTACACTGGAACATTTATAAATACTATATATTAATGACATTGTAAGACTTCAGGGAGTACCATTATCTATTGTTTCTAATCGTGATCACCATTTGACATCAAGAATCTAGATATGTTTTTAGAATACCCTAGATACTGAACTTCATTTGAGCACTACCTACCACCCCCAAACTGATGGACAATTAGAAAAGAATATTTAAAACGTAGAAGACATGTTTAGATCATGCTCACTTGACATTCAAGGAATGTGGGGTCAATAGTTACCTCTGGTCGAATTTCCACATAACAATAGCTTCCATTCAATCATTTATATGGCACCATATAAAGAGTTATATGGAATTATTTGTTTAACACCAACCTATTGGGATGATGTTGGTGAAAGAAAACTCGTAGGCCCAGAACTGGTGGTGGAAACGATGGAAAAGGTGAAGGAAATCCAAAACCACATAAAAGCATCTCAATGTAGGAAGAAGAGTTATGCTGATAACCGGAGGAATAATTCATAAGTTCAGGTAGGATATAATGTTTTATTGAAGGTATCTCCATGGTAGTGTGTTATACATTCCGATTAGAAGGGAAAATTTAGTCCAAGGTACATCATCCCTTTTGAAATTCTAGAATGAATTGGGGATGTAGCTTACCATTTGGCAATGCTTCCATGTCTCTTCAAAGTTCAGGATGTATTCCACATATCATTGTTGGGAAAATACACTTCATACTCAATGCATGTACTCACCTATGAGGAATTAGAACTGGAACCTGATCTGTCTTAATGCGAAGATCTTTTCAAGGTTCTTGATACAACAGATCAAGTGCTTAGAAACTAGATGTCTCTTCTGGTAAATGTTCTATGGAGAAACCATAAGATGGAAGAGGCAACGTGGTAACTAGAGTAACTTATGATGAAAACCACCCGATACTTTTTTGCAGTAATATTCTAGAAATTTCAGGGGGAAAATTATTTGAATGAGTGGAGAATGTAACACCACAAGCTTCCACGGTACTCTTGTCTTTGAATAATACAATAGTGTGTCTTGTATGCAACTTCGAGTTCTAACACACCAAAACCAATCAATGTTTCACTTATTAATAGTAATACCCACCTTTTAAAATTTTATAAATCTTATATTTAAAATTGACTTCAGTTTTGTATTCAGATTATTGAAATTAGCTTAGGGTGGATTTATTGTATTTTTTTGAAAACATTCCATTTTTGATGAATAATGAAAAACACTGAGTTATAGTTTAGAGCCAAATTTTTATTTAAATTTTTATTTATTTCATTTAAATTTATTTTCGGTAAAAATAATTGCATAATACATATATAAGTTAAATTTAATTCATTGTAGTCAGTTTATAATAATTTTAGATATATCAAAATTTTATTGAACTTCTTACAGTCTTTTACCCACCTCTCAGGAGCATTTGCAAATTTATATAAAACATAATTTTACCGCTTCTGTGAGTTGAATTTTAAAAATCCAAGAGACATAGTTGATACTAGTATGAAAAATGTGGTTCAATAATATGAAAATAATTTTTGGGGAATTTTATCTTTTTACTTTTATTTAACACGGTTAAAAGTAAATTGGGTATTTAACGGTAAAAATGATATTATTTTTACCCTAACACATGACTTAATTCTTTTGGATATGTTTAATTGAATAAAAAACAACATTATAAATAAAATATGATCCATTAGGTCAACTTGGATTAGATTAGGACACTTATTATTATTTAATTCATAGAAGAGTTAAAAGTATTAAATTCAACATTTAATAACTCAACCATTTTTAAATAAGGGTTATGCATAAGATAAAATTGACTATAAATATTCCTTATAATGATTATAATATTTACTAAATAATGGTATTTTATTTATATTTTTTAGACATTTAATAAATTAATTTATTTATGACACAATCATGATGAAATAATTTCCTAATTATTGAAATATTAAAATAATTGATTTTCTAATTATCCAAATACATATAATGTGATATTTATTATGAATTAAAATTGTTTTATAGGTTAATATGAATATTTTGGGTTTTTTAGATGATTTTTGTTCGAAGTAATAATGGTCATATAAATTTAGTTAAACAAATACCAAATAGTGTCAAAATTGACATAAAAGTGTATTTAGAAAAAATATTATATTATTAATTGATATTCATATACTAAAAATCTAAGGGTTTTCCAAAATTCATAAATAATATTATTTGTGACATTAATGAACCACTTGATGTTTTATTGGATGTTTATAGTATGTTTATTAACCATATAATGTTAAAATACAACGAGACATGGTAAATTTCAAAATAATTAATTAGGCGTTAAATCTAAAATATAAGGTTTATATATTAACACAAACCTGTCTAAAACCTATTGAATGAGTTTTTTTAGACCCAAACCCACATTATACTCTAAATAATTCATTTTGGAGCCATTATAAATCGAAAATGATTTTATTATAAAATAATATTTCTAGCTTTTTCGATGGTGCCCCTCACCCCTCTTATAAAAGGGCACTCCCCCTACTCTCTAATTCACACCTTTAATGCCATTTGGATCAGAAAAAACATGTCAAAATACCCTATAAAATTTCCTCCCTTAATTTTATAGGACATTATTTAGTCCTAAGGCCAATATAAGGAGACCTTTTGATCAAATCAAAAGTAAGAACTCGAAGAAGAGGTAAATATTTCATCACCTCTTTCAAGTTCATTTCTTCTTCCACTTCCTCTTTATTTGTTGTTTCTATTCTAAAATAACAACTCTAGTATCTTCTATATATGGTGATGTTATTAAAAATATGGTACCACCATATTCATTATTCTATCTTTCCTTTGAATGACATGTCACTATACGTGCATACGTACATCTTACTGTCTCTTTGTCATGATGTAATTTTTATTCAATACATTATTATTTGGATGGGTATAATAACGATGTGTAATTGATTTAAACAATAAATATAACATGATAATGATTTTTTATATATGATATACCATCCAGTTATATATTATTTTAATATGAAAAGAATGAATTTGTCAGTCGTGCGTATGTATGGATTACCGTCTCCACAAATGCAATGAGATTCATTCCCAATCGTATTCATTCAAGACTTATCTTAATTATATTATTAAAAATAATATTTAATGACATAATATAATTCTGAATATGAATAAGATACATCATATCCATAACAAAAATAACTTACGTAACATAGCATATAAAGGAAAATGAATCAATTAACACAGGAAATGGCGTTAATACTAAAATATTATTAACAATGCAATAGTAAAAGATCATATATGATATCATATTAATGTATATGATAATTTTATTATTTATTAAAAATTATTTCACCATTATACAGGATTTCAACCTACCATGGACAAAGTAAAAGTAGAAGTTAAGGGTTAATTTTACAATCTCTTTTTTATCTGAGGGTGTTTTTAGGTTAGTATCTATTAGGACCTCTTTATAATCCACATACAAGTTTAATTAAAATGTATTTAAAAACTTTCTTAAAATTTAATTGAAAATGGTTTAAAGTCATTTATACCCTTGTTTGACCTTATATTCTTTTTAAAGGAATCTTTCCTTCATTTTCCAAACAAGGTACTTCTTGAACATTTCGAAAAATTTAATGTAAGAATGTTTTTTAACTTATGCGGCTGGTGAGATTATTTTTCACCGTTATAACATCATCAAAGCTTCCCTTACAATATTATAAGAATATTTTCAAAATAAATTATATCTTTATAATTATGTGACTCTTAGATTATTTCAAAATAGAAAGAGATATTTCTCTAAAAAAGGTTTTTATTTCATCGATGTCAACATCCATTGATGGATTTAAAGTTTATTTGAAGTCGATTTAATATGATAAAAAAACATTCATATAGTATTGAAGGTTTTGTGATATGTTTGACTATGGATGTGTTATTTTTCATCATTTCATGGTTATGGATAATGTATTAAAATTTAGTATGCTTGTTTTAATACAAATTGTTATGTTATGTTTAATCATTTTTATAGGAGAAATGAATTATAATTAGTATGTGACGGTGGGATCCTGCAATAGCTCCCTGATGCATCGGTAGGTCTCATGAGACAGACTAGTGTCTTAGAAGAGGGCTTTGAAAAAATATTATACTTATACATGGCATAAGGCATGGACTATGTGGTTATGAATGTCTGGAATTATGCAATCTATCATTATGAAAGTGGCTATTGATATTTCATGTGATTATTCGACAAGTAGAATATCCATGTGTGTAATTAAATGAAATTATTTTGATTTATATTTTCCATATTATGGTGATGTTTATGTTGAAAAGGATTTTGTTTTAGTTTTATCCATCACTTTCAATGTTTATGCTTATTAATGAATGCTTCTGCTATATTGTTATCTTTTCTGAGCATTTGAGCTCACCCATTTTTATGTTTTATTTTTCCCATGATCCAAAGTATATTATGACTGACCTACATGGATATTATAGGGGATATAATTTTTTTCCATGGAAACAATGTTTTTGTAGATATCCATTTTATGATGCAATGTAAACCGTATGAATGTATCTAGAACATACAAGGCTACTAATCTAATCAATCATTAGAGATTTGATCTTTTGTGATCATGGAAATGATATATAATAATGAACTAAATATGGGATTCTATGATCGGGGTGTTATAGTTGGTATTAGAGGATGTTTAGTACAAACCTTGGAATGAAGATTTAGGTAAACCTTGATTAGAGCACATTACCCTATGGTAGACATTGGGGATTGTTATATAATAACATCCATGAATTTTGGAATTGTATAGATTTTGTGTGTTTTCCAAGAAATACATCCATTTCTGGATACAAGAAGATAGATGTGGATCTAGCACAGATGTACCTAGGGGTAAAACCCAAAAACACCACTTTGATCTAGACTCGAATGGGAACTGGTGCACAAAAATGTTCCTTGTTGTACTCTTTGTTACAAACCTCCTGGTGGATTTTCTTTGGATAATTCTCATTTTCTTTACATTCCATTATGAAGGGTTTATAAGTATATATTTCTTCAATGAAAACATTTTTTATGATTATGGATTATATTCATAAACTGTTCAATTATTGTTAAGTGTTTTACACGTATGGAATTATGTATTTCGATTCATAAACTAATATTGTTTATGAAAATGTTTATAAATGGGGCCTTGTGGAAGGAATAGAAACACTATAAATTCATGCACTCCATCTAGGTATTTCTATCTTACTCATGATAATATTTGTGGAGCTGGTGATGCAACCGGTGCTGATCAGCTTATCACCATACTTGGACAACTCACTCAGGTTATGAATAATAACCTTACCTATATGGAGCGCCCTGATCCATAGCGTAGATGATCAATGTTAGATCAATTCAGGAGACAACAACCACCAACATTCAATGGGGGTAAAAATCAATTACTAGCTAGGTAAGAGATAAATTCATTAGAGTAAATATTCCACGCCTTGGAGAGTAGTGATAGAAAAAAAGTTTTCATGGAAGTTTACCGCCTCACAGGAGTTACTGATCAATGGTGGTCATTATTCATAACACAAATCAAGATGATGGAGTATAAAATATTTAATTGAGGGAGTTGAAATAAATTTTCTCAGAAAAATACTTTCCTCAAGACCAACGAGTGGATATTGAAAGACAATTTCTGTGTCTGGTGTAAATGGGGGATGAGAATGCTGCAAAGTATGAATCAAACCTTAATAGGTTAGTGAGGCATGCTACAGATTATATAATTAACCCAAGAAGTAAGATTGATCATTTCATTTATGGGTTAAAACAGTTTCTCCATCAGTCCTTAGTCTTACAATCAGTCTCGTCGTAAAAAGATATTTTCTCATGTTCTATCAAGACATAAAAAGAATATTCTAAGCCTTATTACTTTAATGAAATGCAATTGAAGAAGAGTTATACTGAACACTCTAGAAATAGAATTAAGGGGATGACGGAAAATGTTAAATATCCATTCTGCAACACATGAGGGATGTATCACCCTGGTACATGCCTAAATGTATTGGGTGTCTATTACTGGGGTGGTGAAAAATTCAACCATGATCAGGATTGTAAGGGGAAGAAAGAGGTTTTCGATGTTGAATGGTAAAATTTTAGAGAAATGGGTAATTATGTAAATGAATGTCTTACACATCTATTGAACATAACTCATTAAAGGCCAAGGTATCAAGGCCATGTTTATACTATCACTATTTCTAAGGTTGAAGCTCCGAAAGTTGTCGTGGTAGGTAATTTAATGGTTCCTCATGTTTAGAAAATCCTTTATTTGATTCTGGATCATCAAATTGTTTTATATCTTTCTAGTTTTCTAGTAAAAATAGATATTTTAAATTTGATTTAACATGGGATTTTTCAGTCAAAACATTTAAGGGAAGTATCATTGCAACAATGTTTTGTGAATAAGTCCCCATTATGGCATATAAACGTTTATTATTTGCTGATCTCATTGTCATAACCATGATTTAATATTATATAATCCTCACTATGGATTAGATTTTGGACAACGATGTGAAAATTAATTATAAGATGAAAGAGGATACAATTTATACTAATTATAAAGAGTACCTTATCTTTAGAGCAGAAATGTCACCATATAATTCTTATCAAGATCTACCTGTAGTAGCTCAACTAAATTAAATTATTTGGGAGGAAGAAAATGAAATAACTATTGGTTAGAAAAGGAATGTTAAAATAGAGGATGTACTTATTGTGCAAGAATATGTTGTTGTGTTTCTAGGGGATTTAGCTAGAAATCCTCCAGAACGAGACATTGAGTTTTCAATTGATTTACTTCTTTTATTGAGGCCCATTTCTAAGAACCCATATAGAATGGCCACTGTGAAATTAGTGGAACTAAAGAAAAAACTAGAGGAATTGATTAATAAGGGATTATTCTCCCTATTGTTTCTCTAAGAGGATCCCCTGTCCTTTTTTTAGAAGAAGCATATATCTAGGAGGTTATGCATTGACTACAGGGAGATCAATGCTATGACAATAATGAACAAGTATCCACTACCTCACATTAATGATTTATTTTACCAACTTCATGGAGCTAAATAGTTTTCAAATATTGACCTTTTATATGGATATCATCATTTGTCTGTGAAGAATGATGATATTCTAAAAACATCATTTCGAACCAGGTCCAGGCATAACGAGTTTACAGTAATGCTTTTTGGATTGACTAATGCTCCCTCTGTCTTCTTGGATCTAATGAATAAAGTTTTTAAGCAATATATTTTTGACATTATAGTTTTATTTATTTATTATATCTTGTTATAATCCAAAATCAATGAAGATCATGAAAATCACTTGTGCATTATCATTAAATCTCTTAGAAGACATAAATTATATGGGAAGTTTAGAATGGTTGACTTATGGCTTTAAGATATTTTTTTCTCCATATCGTCTCTAAGGATGGAATTTCCATTCATCCATTTATGACTAGAGAAATCCATGAATGGGAAGCATTGACAGGTATAAGTAAGATATGTAGTTTTATTGGTTTACCAGGTTATTATCTGCATTTCATCAAGAATTTTTCCAGATTGGTTAACCAATTAATGAAGCTCCCATGTAAAGGGGTGATATTTTTTTGGGCAAAATAATGTGAAGAATTTTTTGAATAATTTAAGAGATTATTAGTAAATTCTTCTATATTGACTCTACTATAATGGAATTATGGGTTTCTTATTTAATGTGATGCTTCAATGAAATGACATGGTTGTGTCCTAATGCAGACTGATTGGGTTATTGCCTATGCCTCACGACAACTAAAAATTAATGAGTAAAACTATCCTACTCCTGATCTTGAGTTAGCAGCTGTAATATTTTCTTTGAAAATATCGAGACATTATATCTCAGGTGATAATGTGAGATATATACCAACCATAAGTGTTTGAAGTATATTTTCTCATAGAATGTACTCAACATGAGGAAAAGAAGATGGCATGAACTACCCAAGGATTATGATTGCACTATACACTACCACCCGGGGAAGGAAATTAATGTGGCAGATTCTTTGAGTGGAAAAGATCATGGAATTTTGAACTTGAGGAGAGTTGAAAGGGATCATATTTTCATGGATCTAGTTAAGCTAGATATGGTAATTAACATGGAAGGTGAAACATCAATACTTTTTCAAAAGGATGACAAATCATATTTTCTAGAATAGATTAAATGTTATTAGGATGATGATGAAAAATTTCAATATAAGATTAAAGATATGAATGATGGGAGATTGAGTGACTTCGTATATGAAGATGGAATTTTGAAATTTGGGAACAGACTTTGTGTTCCTGATATAACTGATCTAAAAATAGAATTGTTGGATGATTCTCTTAGTTCCAATTTCTATATACACTCGAGGAGCACAAAAATGTATACAGATTTGAATTAACATTTTTGGTGGGACAACATGAAGAGTGAGATTACTATTTTTTTTTCAAGATGTATGGGTTTTCAACAAGTGAAAGTTGGAAGGAAACTACCTATAGGAGTCATGCATCCTCATCCCATAACTGAGTGTAAATGGGATAATATTATGATGGAATTTGTAATGGGACTACCAAAGACTCCTAGAAGGAATTATGAAATATGGGTCAATGGTGATCGCCTTACTATGTTAGCACATTTTATTTCTATAAGAGAAGATTTACCACTTGAACATTTATCAAGACTATATATTAATAAAGTTTTAGGACATCATGGAGTACCACTATTGATTGTTTCTGATCATGATCCCCATTTTAATTCAATATTTTGGAATGGTCGTCAGAAATCTCAAGACACTAAACATCGTTTCAGCACTACCTACCACCCGCAAACTGATGAACAATCAGAACAGAATATTCATACCTTAGAAGACATGTTGAGATCACGCTCACTTGACATTAATGGAATGTAGGATCAATATTTACCTCTAGTAGAATTTTCATACAATAATAGCTTTCATTCAACTATTCAGATGGCACCATATGAAGTGTTATATGGAAATAGATTTCACACACCAACCTGTTGGGATGATGATGGTGAAAGAAAACTCATAGGCCCAGAACTGGTGGAGGAAACTATGGAAAAGGTGAATGTAATGCAAAACCACATCAAAGAAGCTCAAATTAGGAAGAAGTGAAATAATGATAACCAAAATATGAATTTGGAATTTCAGGTAGGAGACCATGTCTTCATTGAGGTATCTCCATGGAAGGGTGTTATACATTTCTGTAGGAAGGTAAAATTAAGTCTCATGTACATCAGAACTTTCGAAATTCTAGAATTAATTGTGGCTGTAGATTATAGTTTCACCATGTTGGAAAGTCTCTATAATGTTCATGATGTATTCCATGCATCACTATTGGGAAAATACATGCTTAACCCAACGCATGTACTCACCTATGAGAAATTAGAACTGGAAGCAAATCTATCTTATTGCGAAGAGCCTGTCAAGGTTCCTGATACAAGGGAAAAAGTGTTTAGAAATTCGACGACTCACCTGGTAAAATTTCTATGGAGAAACCATAAGATGGAAGAGGCAACGTGGGAACCTAAGGAACATATGATGAAGAACCACCCGAGCCTTTTTTATTCAGTAATATTATAAAAATTTAAAGGAAGAAATTATTTGATGTTGGGGAAGATGTAACACCCCAAGCTTCCATGGTACACTTCTCTTTGAATAATACAATAGCATGTGTTGTATGCAACATCGTGTTCTAACAGTCCACAACCAATCAAACTAGCTGTTATGAATATTAATACACACTTTCTGAAATATGATAAATTTTTTCCTTCAAAATTGACATCATTTTTGGATTCATAGTATTGAAATTAGAATTGTGTGAATTTTTTATATTTTTCAAATAACATTCAATTTTTGATGAATATTGAAAAACACTGAGTTATAGTTTAAAACTGAATTATTTTTTAAATAATTATTTAATTTATTTCAATATATATTAAGTCAAAATATATACATAATACCTATATAAGTCCAATGTAATTCATTAGATTTTGTTTATAATAATTTAAGATATATAAAAATTTACTGACCTTTTATCCGTCTTTTACCCACCTCCTAGGAGGATTTGCAAATTTACATAAAACTTAATTTTACTATTTCTGTGAGTTTAATTTCAAAATTTCGAGACACACAGTTGATAGCAGTGTGAAAAATTTTCTTCAATAAGATGAAAATATTTTTTGTGAATTGTAATGTTTTGCTTTTATTTACCACAATTAAAATTATATAGGGTATTTAATGGTAAAAATGATATTTTTAGTACCCTAAAACATGACCAAATTGTATTGGATAAATTTAATTATACAATAAACAACCATAGGACTAAAATATGATCCACTAGGTCCACTTTTATTAGATTAGTAGATTTATTATCATTTATTTCAAAGAAGAGTTAAATGTGGTAAATTCAATGTTTAATAACAAAATAATATTTAGTGTATGGCGAAACATAAGAGAAATTCGGCTATAAATATTAATAAAAAATATAAAAATATATACTACATAATGTTATTTTATTTATATTTTTTAGACATTATATAATTTAACTTAATTATGACACAATGATGATGTAGTAATTACCTAATTAATGAAATATTAAAATAATTGATATTATAAATATCTAAATAAATGTAATTTGAAACTTTTTATGAATTAATAAAATTTTATAGGTTAATATGACATGATGTGGTTGGTTATATTAATTTATTTTGAAATAATAATGTTTTTATATAATTAGAAAAAACAAAATAACAAATAGTGTCAAAATTGACATAAAAGAGCTTTTAAAACCAATATTATATTATTAATTGATATTCTACTCCTAAAAACCTATGGTTCATCCAAATATCTTAAATAATATAATATATGTAATTAATTAACCAATTTATGTTCTCATGGATGTTTATAGTAACATTATTAACCATATAATATAAAAATACAAAGAGACATTTTAAATGTCAAACTATTTAATTAAGAGTTAAATCTAAAAGATAATGTTAATATATAGAATCAAACCTACCTAAAACCTATTGGTTGAGTGGTTTTAAACCCATCCTCACCTTATCATTTTAAATAATTCATTTTTGATCCATTATAAATAAAAAATTATTTTATTATAAAATAATATATCTAGATTTTCTTAAGGTGCCCCTCACCCCTCTTATAAAAAGGCACTCTTCATTATCTCTAATTCACACCATAAAAACCCTTTGGGTTGGAAAAACCCCACCCAAATACCCTATTAAATATCTTATCTTCATCATAGAGTCCAAACTTTAGTCAGAAATCCAATATATGGAACCCTTTGGATCAAATCAAAAGGAATAAGCCGAAGAAGATGTAAATATTTCATCACCTATATTAAGTTCCTTTCTTCTTCCACTTTTTCATTATTTTATGTTTCTATTCTAAAATAATAACTCCAATATCTTATATACTCTATTATAAAATTATTGATATTTTACAACCATATTCATTATTCTATCCAACCGTTGAATTACATGTCACCATACGTGCGTACGTAATGCTTATCATCTCCATGTCATGGTGTAATTGTTATTCAATACATTATTATTTTGATGGGTATAATAATAATTATTAATTGATTTAAATAATAAATATAACATGATAATGATTCTGTATATATGATTTAGCAACAAATTATATATTATTCTAATATAAAAATAATGATATTCGTGCTCGTACGACGTATGGATTACCGTCTCCACGAACGCGATGAGATACATTCACCATCATATTCATTCAAGATTAATTTTTATTATATGATTAAAAATAATTTATATAGAATTAATATCTTTCTTAATTTGAATAAGATTCATCCTACCAATAACAATCATTAATTACATAACAAATCATATAAAGGAAAACGAATCAGTTAACACCTGAAACGACGATAGTACTAAAATATTATTAACAAATAAATATTAATAGATAATATATGATAAAATATTAATGTATATTATACTTGTATAATTTGATGAAAATTATTTCAAAATTATACAAGAGGTTAACCAACCCTCGATCATGGAAAAGTTCAAGGTAAGGGTTAATTTCACAATCTCTTTATTATTCGAGGTTATTTTCACATAAGTATCTACTACGACCTTTTTATCATCCACTCCCCTGTTTTATAAAAATTTATTTCAAACATTTTTTCTATTTAATATATAATGGGTTAATTTCATTTATACCCTTATTGGACCTTCTATGCTTTTGAAAGTAATATTTCAGTCGTTTTCCAAACAAGGTACTTCTTGACAATTTCGACAAATATAAGGTAAGAATGTTTTTTTAAATTATACATTAGGTGTGGATATTTTTTTCCGTTGTAACATTGTTGAAGCTTCCCTTACAATATTATAAAAATATTATCAAAATAAATGTTTTTTTTATAATTATGTGACTCCAAAATGATTCCAAAATAGAATGATATATTTGTCTAAAAAAAGGTTTTGATTTCATCTATTTCAACATTATTTGATGGATTTTAAGTTTATTTGTAGTTGATTTATTCTGATATAAAGAATCCCTATTGAATTAGAGGTTTTATGATATTTTTGACAATGTATGTTTTATTTTTACCCTATTCATTGTTATGGATAAAGTATTGACGTTTCATATGCTAGTTTTAGTACGACTGTTTATGTTATGTTTAAACCTTTTCATATGAGGAATGCATTGGATGTAGTATGTGACGGGTGGAGCCCGCTATATCTCCCAGATTCATCTGTAGATCTAGTGAGATACACTAGTGTCTTGGAAGAAGTCCTTGATAATATCTTATTTTTAGTCTTGGCATAAGGCCTTGACAATGTGGTTCTAAAAGTCTGGCATTATGAATTTCATCCTAATGATTGTGCCTATTGATATTGCAAGTGATTATTCAACTAGTAGAATTTCCATGTGAGTAAGTTAATGGAATTATTTTGATCAATATTATACATATTATGATGAAGTTTATATTGAAATTGATTTTGTTTTAGTTTTATAAAATTCCTTAAATGTTTATGGGTATTTATGAATGTTTTCTCTATATTGTTATCCTTACTGAGCATCTAAGAACACCCATTTATAGGTTTTAGTTTTTCCAGGATGAAAAGAATTTTGTTATGACAGTCCTTCAAGGATAGTCTATGGGATCTAAATTTTGTCCATGGAAACAATGTTTTTTTGTTTTTTATTTAATGATGTAATGTATACTTTATGAATGTATCTAGTACGTCCAATACTACTAATGTAATATGAATTTAGGGACATGATGTTTTGTGTTCATTCCACTGATACATAATAAAGCACTGACTCTGGGCTTCTAGGGTCGGGGCGTTACAAATAGTAATGAATAACAATGAATAGTAAATTGGCCAATAAAATAAATACATCACCCATGAAAATATAAACACAATTTAGAGATCTTAAATGTGAAAAAACGATCATAGTTTATGTATTGGTATTTTTGCATGTCATAAATATTTGATTTACAAATTTATTACTAATTTAATAATTTAAAATGAAAAATTATTTTCATAAAATTTAATTATAAATTGTTACTTTATTATCTTATGGTTATACGATAATTTTATGGGACCTTGATAACTTTCTTAAGGTGTTACAAAATGTGTTATAGTTTTAAAGTTGTTTTTTTGGAATAAATTATTAATTTAATTAAAATTTATTTTAAAAATAATTATAATATTATTTTCATAAAATGGAGTTCATTTTTGAATTCTGAGCATCGATATTAGGTTAGAATGATTTTTTTTGATTTTTCTGAAATAGTTGAATTTTCAATGAATAGTAAAAATATAGTTTTGAGTTTAAGGTGTTTAGAGACATCATTGATGATGTAATCATGATGTAAATAATCTTGTCTAATTTTTAATATTAATATATGTTTTTAGGTGTCCCAAGAGTCCAATACCATGATGAAATACCTTGGTAAAGCCCATGGTTTTGTAAATACCACCGATGAGGTGTCCCTTGGAAATTAATAATTTATTCCCTCACTTTTCTTATAAATACCAAACCATTACCTCATTCATTTCATTCCAAAATCATCCTTAACGATGTTTTGGTCTCTTTACCAATCAAGGTGTCCTTTCAAGGTCCTCTCAAGCCTCCCAAGTCCCCCACCATCAAGCTTTCAATGTTACTCTTCAATGTAAGGGAACCTTTCACCCTCCTCTATTTAGTCATGACTTCCAATATGTTACGTCTTATAGTTCAATTTTATTATGAGGGGGATTGTTATTTAATATCTTTAATAATATCAATTTTATTTCAAAATTATTATATACCCTTTCATCTAATCAATTTATTTTGTGAATTTTTAAGTGATGCCGCCAGGACGCCAAATTTTCGTAAAAGAAACTGCGATTACTCTTTCCTTTCAAGTATCCTTTTCTATTGGTGTGTCATTCCAATGTCCAAACCATGATATTATTTCTTTTTATTCTATCTCTCTACTAAAAACGGTTCATTTATGGATGGGAGACCCTTTTACTCTATTTTCAATATTTTCTATATCCATTTTATAAAGTCGTTATGGTGTAGAAATTTCATATCAAAATTTCTCTCTCTTTCTCTCAACAAATATTCTTGTTTTATTTATGTGAATACCTAGAACTATTTTGTTTATATGGGTGCTCATAAATTCACAAAAACTAATACATTTGATTCTGGAATTAACATACATATAAACCTCAATCCCTTTCTTTATTGGTTATTTATGAAACATTTGATTATGTTATATATGGATCACATTAAAGTAAAAACATATTAAAGGTGCTCCCTGATAGCACTCCAATGCATTGGGTAATGAAATTAATCTCTAGAGATAACAGGATTCACGATACATTGGTGAATAACCTTGGTAATTTTCATGAATCCTTTGGGATGAAACTTCGTGATATGTTCATGAATGTATAAATTAAATGTTGTAGCCACATATTCATTTTAAGGTTCAATTTAGTTTCATGATGAAATGCCTCTACATACATTGATAATTTCTTAATGTTTTTACCATGTTCTTATTGATATGAAAAGTGAACGGATTCCCTTGTTTTACATACTGGGCATTCTGCTCAAACTTTTTTGTATGTATGTCTCTAGCTTAGAAGATGCAGTAATTGTACTTAGGATGAACCTGGGATGAAACCTTACAAGTGTATAAGAAAGATGTTTTATGTTGTTTTCATGTGTTATGTTCCGAATTTTGAAGACACTAAATCCAAAAAATCTTTCGATATGATAAATTTTTATTGAGTAATGAATATTTATGTAATAAAAATGTGGGATATCATAGTTTTTATTGGAGGATGGTTTAGTTATTTTTGGAAAATATGATATAAACAATTTAGGAAGAACCCTATAGAAAAGTTTAAATATAAGAAATCTTCCTAGTATTTTGGTGAGTATAGAGTAAGTGGTTTACCAATCCAATACATCCCTATCTAGAAACAAGAATGTACAGGCGGCTCTGGGAGAGAGGTATCTAGGATTGAAAAATCTGACATGGAGTTTCGGGCTTGACCTGGGATATCCTGGTACACGATAATAGGTCTTGCTGCACTCTTGGATACGACACTCTCAGGGGATATATTTGGTTTATCATAAGATTTTTATGAATATTTATAAAGGGTCTATAGAAAATTAAATTTTTATTAATGAATAATATTTGTTTTATGTATGATTGTTAATACATTAAATTACTTTATAATATTATGATTCATAATATTAACAAACTTCTAATAAGATAAAATTGCGGGGATGCAATTTCTTTAAGGTGGAAAGTATGTATCGACCCGAAAAAATGCACTTCTTTTATTTATGGATATGTTTTCTCCTAATAAATTTTTATTATGATTTACAATATAAGCACATTAAATTACTTCAAACCCAAATTGTAGTTTTCATAATTGATCTAATTATTATAAAAAATTTAAGTATATGGAATAATGATTATTTTAATTAAATAGTATGATTAAAATATTTTATTTTTAAATTTTAATGATAAAAAATTATACTTTTTTTTTTATAAATTTCACATTTCTATTTCACAATTCATTTCTTATCTACTTTTATTTTTAATAACTAATGATTTTAATAATTAAAATTCAAATTTCTCATACTTCGATTATTATTATGGTCAAATAAACATCATTTTGGAATTCCAGATGTCAGAATTAACCTAGGATGAATTTTTAAAAATTTAATAAGTTTCAATTTGATGAATAATGATTTTTATGAATAGTATAAAAATATTTTATTTTTAAATAACATTTTTTGTGAAATGCTTTTCAAAAAATGGTCTGCTACAGTTGTGATCAGTATGAAATTTATTGTCTAATAAGATCAACATGATTTTCAGTGAATAGTAAAGTATGAATAGTAATATATCATTATGAATAGTAATGAATAGTAAATTCGCCCAAAAAATTGAAATTTCACCCATGAATGTATAAATACTATTTTGACATATTAAATCTGAAAAAACGATCAATGTTTATGTTTTGGTATTTTTGTATTTGATAATTATTCTACTTAAATTTTATATTTAATTTTATAATTTAAGATGTAAATTTATTTTCCTAAAATTTAATCATAAATTGTTACATTATTGTCTTATGGTTATTCGATAATATTTTGAGACCTTAATCACTTTCTTATGGTGTTACAAAATTAGTTATAGATTTAATGTTGAATTTTTGGAATAAATAATGAATTTATTTAAAAAATAATTTAAATTTTTTTTGAAAAATATTTTCAATAAATGAAGTACATTTTTAATTTCAGAGCATCGATATTAGGTTATAGTGAATTTTTTGAATTTCTCTAAAATAATTTATATTTCAGTGAATAGTAAAAATACAGTTTTGAGTTTCAGGTGTTTAATGACATCATTATTGATGTAATCATGATGTGAATAATCTGGTCGACTTAATGATAGTAATATACAGTATTATGTGTCCCATTTGGCCAATACCTACGTCAAAAACCATGTGAAAGCCCATTGTTTTGAAAATACCACCGACAAGCTGTCCCTGGGAAATTAAAAATTTATTCCCTCACATTTCATATAAATACCAAGACATTCCCTCATTAGATTCATTCCAAAATCCTCCGCAATGATGTTTTGGTCTTTTTACCTCCCAGGGAGTCCTCCCAAGGTGCCCTCAAGCCTCCTATGGTCCTGAACTTCTTGATTTCAATGTTACCCATCAATGTAAGGGAACCTTTCCCCCACCTCTTTTATGTCATGATTTCCTTTATGTTATGTCTTATAGTTCTATTTTGTTATGTGGGGGATTTTTATTATATATATTGACTAATATCCATTTCATATTAAAATTATGAGAGACCATTTCCCTTCTCATTATTTTATTTTCAGAATTTTGAAGTGACGTCGTAAGGATGTCGGATTTTCGTAAAAGAAATCATGCTTTCTCTTTCCTTTCAGGTTTCCTTTTTATGTGGTGTGTCATTCAAATGTCCACACCATGATCTTATTTCTTTTGGTTGAATCCCAATAATAAAAATTGGTTCATTTATGGATGGGATACCCTTGTACCATCTCTTATCTATATTTTCTAAAACCATGTTATATAGTCATTATGCTGCATAAATTTAATATCAAAATTTCAATCTATTTCTCTGAATAAGTATTCTTGTTTTATTTATGCGAGTACCCAAACCCATTTCATTTATATGGATTTTCATAAATAAAAAAATATATATATTTGGTTATGGGATTTACATTCATATAACCCTCACTCACTTTCCATGGGTTATAAATGACATACCGATCATGTTTTTAAGAACTTTTAAAACATCACGATTTTGAAATGAATCCCACTTATTTTGTTCTCTATGGGTTATATTTGAAATGATGGATTATGATCTATGTTCATCACATTAACGTAAAGAATTATTAATATTTCACCTATATAGATTTCCAATGCATTGGTTAATGAATTTAATCTCTAGGGATGAAAAATTTCACTATACATTGCTGAATAACATTGGTAATTATTATGACACCTTGGGGATGAACCTTGGTGATATGTTCCAGAATCATTAAATTAAATGATGGAGCCACATATTCATGCTATGGTTCAAGTTATTTTAATTATGAAATGCCTTTAAATCCATATCTGATGTCTTAATGTTTTTATAATGTTCTTATTAATTTCACAAGTAAAATGATTCCCTTGTTTTCCTTACTAGGCCTTCTTCTCACTCTTTCCATTGAAATATGTCTCCATGATATGAGTTGAAGTAATGGTACTTAGGATGAACCTATAATGAATACTTAAAAGTGTATTAGAATGATTTCTACTATTGTTTTCATGTATTATGATCTTAATTTTCAAGACACTAAACCCAAAAGATCATCTAATGTGTTAAATTTGTATTATGTAAAGAAAAATTATGTAACAAGAATGGGGATATCTTATATTCAAACACCAGCCAAGCGCTAAAATATGTACTTGGTTATTTAGTTATATTTAAATATTTTCATTACTTATACATAAATCCCTACACACTGTTATATTCCATTATACGGGCCATATTTTATAGACACCGTAGGTGTGGGCCCACATAGATTTATCACATACCCTCTCTGAGTGTCTATTGCTGTCTGGATTAGATTACATGGTTTGAGGTATTACGAAATGGAATTATAGAGCATCCAATACATGATTTTGTGCAGATTGTATAGTCCTTGATAACATATGATCGAGTATGATCTCTAGATTATAGAAGTAGTATTTTTTTCTTTTACCCTGTGGAACATGGTATTTTTATTGTCTTATATCCATGTTTCCAATTTTTCTAGTGACATGACACCACATAATCACTATTATATTAGATACAGCTATTTTTTCCTTGTTTATTAATTGAAAAAAATTTCTTATGTTATTTATTTATGTTGATTTAACTATTAACTATTTGTTTATATACCTTTCATTGATCTACACTTTGCTAAAAAGGGTATAGTCTTCCCAGACACACACCATAGGACCTTGAAACTAGTCAGAAGCCTCTAAAATTAGGGAAGATGTGCATGAGGCCCTAATTCCCACTGCTCTTGGGGAACCTGTTATGTGAAATATGGGTTTGGTTCATCTTTGGATGTGGGTCTTGCATAAATTTACCTAGTAGTTTCCACTCTGACTAGATGTTTTGGGCTTGACCTTGCAAAATCCGGTACACGACAATGGGCCTTACTACACACCATGTTTGACAATCTGGAGGTATATGATTGGGAAATTCAAAAACACATCATCAACCACCATGAAGGGTTTTAATAGAGGATTACTATGAATAACATTGGATAATCTTAATGTGTCATAAATTAAAAAAGTTATATCCATAACCTAGGCAACCTAAATGTAATATTTCATCATTATATAGTATCTCATTATGAATAATTTTAATGACACAACTAATTTTAATTTTAGAAAACCATGAGAATTTGTATGAACACAATTTAAATTTTATGTTTGATATGTGGACTGTGTATGAATTATGAGAATTTCTTTCCTAAGTGAAAATATCATTAAGAGAATCAAGAATGTGGTATGATTATTAGTTTTATCTTTGAAGATAAATAGACTAGAAATAACATATGATATGTATGTGATACTCTTCTAGTATTGTTTACATTAATCATTAAAATCATAGTTATATTGAGGTTGGTGAATAATAATACATTATTCATATTTCCTATTTTTTGAATTATGTATTAAATTATAATTAGATGGACATTTTGTATTTTATTAAGAATAATGTTGGATGAAAAAAGTATTTACATTTTTGTAAATTAATGATTATGAATTGTATGTGTATTTTTTGTTTATGATTTCATTGAGGATTTAAAATGATGTGTTGAATGGTGATAATGACATGGAAAATTGAATTGATGGAATGGTGATATTTTTATTAATGGATGGAAACCATTAATTAATTTTTGGAATCATGAAAATGGTGTTTGGATATATATATATATATACATGATATGAATAAGTAAATAGGATTGTATGGGTTACACAAGAACTATTTATTGACAAAGTGTTATATTTCATAATTGATGAATTTTACAAATTCATGGATTTAATTTATTAATACAATAATCACTATAATAATGAATCATTTATGTTTTACAAAAGGATTTTCGGTAATTAATGTTATTATATATTTTCAAGGGAATATATGATTATTTGAATCAGATTTTTGGAATGGGATAACTATGAGGTATTTTAGGATATATAGGGAATAATTGTTAAGTAGATTTCATGAATTTTATTCTATATTTTTATATTATCATCTTTTATAATGGTTATAATGTTTTCCATTTTTGCGATATATAATTCAATATTCAATTAATGTTTTTTAAATTAATGTATTATCTCACCACATTAGGACTTATGATTATTGGATATCATATTTTAGAGGATAGTAAATGGAGATAGATGGGTTAAAATATCATAGATCTCATGATTTGTTAGTACTTTAGAAAAAGAAATATTCTAATTCAATTCATCGGGTAAGAGATACAGTGCGAATCTTTTATGGCACAACCAAATGTTTGTGTTATTCATAACATCTTGTAAATACATTTCCATATATTATTGGTTAGTAAAAATAATTTCTCCATGACTGAATAATGATAAAAAACATGTATTGTCCAAATAAATAACATTTTATTAATCTGATGGCCTTCTAAATCATCTCTAATTTATTAATTTAAAGGCTACAAATTCTCATTGATTATTCACTTGTCTATGATTTATGAACTCAATTAGTGCCTATAAATTTTTACATTTTTCCTCCAGGTGCAATCATTACTACCTGCCTTTTCTCTCCAATGAAAAAACCTAAAAGTATATTACTTTAGGTAAAAGTTCTTGTACCAAATTTACATTTTTAAGGTATGTTTTAGTATTCACATTACCATGTGGGTTTCTATGAATATGACATTGAAGTATTAAATCTTTGATAACACATAAAAATTTCAAGGGTGAAATTCATTTTTAGGGGGTAAAATGCAACACCTCGATATTTTTTGATTTATTTATTTCTAATTAATATATAACCTTTTATGTTTTTCATTTCATGAAACCTCGAAGATAGAAATTTGTATATTAATTCAATATGTCTGTATTTATTTATATAAAACACCAAGTTAGTCATTCTAAACAAGAAATATAATATTCGGACTGCTCTAAACAGAACATCACGATTATCATTAGTAATATTTAAAACGACTTTCCAAGAGGACATGCATAAAAAAATGACTGAAATTTAGGGAAAAAATATATTATTAAAATGTGATTTTTTAATATAATATGATACTGAAATGAAGACATATTAGAGGTTATGAATATTATTGAATAAATAATGAAAAATTATTTATTTCAAAATATAATATGATTTTATAAGTTACCTTTAAGTCCCCAACCTTAAATTGTTACATAATATTGATAAAAGTCATGAATTTGACTTCAATTCACATCAAGAATATTTTTAAGTTTAGAGTTTTCTACAATTAGGTCATAATTAATATATAACATCCCATAATCATACCATAAGACACTACCAAAATATAATCCATTTCAACAACAAAAGAAACCCTTTTAGAGAAAAACATGATTTTATTTGTCTTGATAAAAATATTATTGACTTCTTAATTTATCTTACTCATTTTTATAAATTTTGAAAACATTTCAACAACATGGGATGAGAACAAAAAAATCATTAATGTACATTTAATGAGTATGGCAAAATTATTTTCCTTGAATATTATAAACCCATGAAATCATATATTTCTCCCATACTACACGATCTCATTAGCATACCTCCTGAACTAATATGATTCATAAAAAATAATTATAAATATTGAAAGATAAAGATAAATTCATTAATACATATCATACATACTTTGTAGAATTCTCATATAGGTAGGTAGTAGCCTTCATAGTTACATTCAGAATACCCATTATAGTATATTACCAAAATCGTTTTGGAGAAACCATATCATTTAACTCTATATCATTACCCAATACATTTGAGATATATCACTGGATCAACCAAACATATTTTATTATGGAACCACCTATATACACAAGCTATTCCAAAGAACTAAAACATAAACACAACATGTAAATCATGCATAAAATAAAAAAATTTACACATTTCAATCATGAGATATCATTTAGAGATATTGACAAAATCAATGAAATATTAGAACCATTTTAATTACCAATATACATGAATTGAGAATATGGTATTTAATTTCCTTTTAAAACAATTATTATTATAGGGTTTTTAACATATCAAATAATGGGTATGGCTACAAATAATTCATTGCCACCGTTTATGTTAACCATACATTTGTTTGTTCATTTTGTATGGAAATTCAAACACTCCATATAAATTTTTTCTTTTTTTAAAAAACAATGAATTAATTTTAAGATATAATTAAATGATATGATATTCAAAAATCATATTAGAAATAATTTTTGAATTACATAATCTATATATATATATATATTTAACCCTAAGAATGAATATTTGGTTCAAAAATTCTATCCCAAAGTTCATATCAATGACATAAGAATTTCTAAATGGGGTAATTATTTGTATAATAAGTATATACACATAAATGGAAGTGTAAATTAAAACAAAAATAAAAAATGTTAATTTAATCATATTTATTGAATAATTTAATTAACAAAAATATATAAAACCCAACGAGTGGAAATTGAGTTTAGAAATACACTTACCTTAAGTATGACTTGTCTCACACATTTTTATCTTCCTGAATAATAAACATAGTTGAGCTTATACTATCTTCACAACCCTTTTCTCATTTATTATTCATTTTCTATCACTTATTTCCATTTTTTCACAATTAAAAAATTATTTAATTTCATGGCGGACATTTTGTCACTATTTGGTACATTAGTAAAAAATGAGTATGTTAAGATGTCCATAGTCCATATGGTCTTAATTTAATTATCTAGAAAATAAAAAAAATGATGTAAATACCTTATATATTAATTATATAATTATTTATAAAAATATTTCATGAAAAAATAAAACTAACTTTCCAGGATATGGTATGCCATACGTAGGCATACATGCAATATTAATTATTCCTGTCATATTGAAATAGTGAAATTAAATGAAATGAATATAATGAAGAATAAATATATAATATAATTAAATTATATTTAATATTTCATTTATATCATATAATTTTATTGAAATAATTGTTAATACATTCAACTTCATGTGTTAATCAATCACATCATTTTGAGGAGGTTGTAGCCCACTCATCCCCAAACGATGTTATCATATAACAAAAAATTTAAAAATCATTAAGATCTGTTGAAAAAACATATAAAAAATAAAAAATAAGTTATAATTTACATATTCACATATTATTTGAAAATAATAATGGATCTAATAACATCCAAGAAGTTGTTAATGAATAAATAACTAAAAAAGTATTCACATATGTGATTAACTGACATATCATGGATAACAAATTTGTTTTTATGAAGAAGAGGAGGATTGAAATGAAATTTATATGTGATACTCCATTATAAATATAAAATTATAGTATATACATGAATCTATAATAATCATGTATTTATGTATGAAGTATATGAGAGGAATGTAGAGAAGGAAACTAATTAGGAGAGATACATTGAGAAAATTTCCTATTGAATATCCCCTCCGTGAAAAATACATGAGGATCTTGGATTTGAATTTTGGTCAGAAAAGAACAACATAGACAAGGGAGAGTTAAGAGTAGAGGTTTTGATAGATATTAGAGGATATACATGTCTTATTTGTCAAATACTGTGGTAAAAATGTGGTAGTTATACTTGGGGAGGGGCGGGTTCAAGAAATTACATTATTCATTATTTTATTTAAAATCAAACCATATGGAGATGGAATTAATTTCCAAATCATTTTATTGTAATTAATTTTTTCTAGGATTTTAAAGGTCTATCCACACATCACATAACAATTTAATGGTTTTTAGTTATGTTATGATTTTAACTTTTAACTTTAACCCTTTTAAAAATTTCACTTTTTTACGGAAAGTATTTTTTTCCAGTGGAAATTTGTTATACCTAAATCTAAAATCTACAATAAAACATTATTAATAAATTATAATTCTAAATAAATAATTCATTTTATCCAATTAAATTCACAAAATTTTGAAAATATTATTTAAAAATAATTTCGTAGACAAAACTAAAAAGTGGGTTTTCAAAATATAACAAAAATTAATATTACCATATAAATATATAATTAAATTATATAAAAAACTAGTTTTGAATTAAAATGAACTATTTTCACTATACAATAACAAATGAATCTTATCAAAAAAGTTCTAAAAAATACCCAAACAGAATTATGTTTTCCCTCTTAAAAAGTAGAAATTTATTTTTTAAAGTAGAACATTTAAGTTTTCCAATACTATATTTAAAATTGGATCTTTATAAAAAGGTTATTAATATATATTTTAAGAATATTTTACAATTTATAGAAAAAATTGGATATATTATTATTTTAAACCCATAAAATTTATTATAAGAGAGTAAACAATATAATCACATATTTAACTATAATATATCTAGTCTCGTTCATTCCTAGAAATACAACGGCGTGGCCTTAACAATCATTTAAACTAATAATATTAACAATTTAATATTTTTCAATATAACTAATTTTTGAGTCTAATATAAGTTATCATAGAAACTCGTTTTTGTGTGTGGAGAAAACTATTGGACAAAGAATCTGTGTTAAGATAAAATTATTAACTATTTCTTAAATATTAATTGATATTAAATTTTATTAATTTATATTTACATGTGATGTTACATCCTTCACCAATTTTGGAAATTATGTCCCCATAATTTTTATTAACTTACCAAAAAAGTGAGGGTATTTCTCCTTCATAGAATTTTTAGATTTCCATTTTTCCTCTAAAACCATTTGGTTTTTACAGAAAACCATAACATGATGAATCATCTTTTTCAACACAGACGCTCCCGAAATTCATGAATCTATGGTGGCTTTTCCTCATAAAAAATTATATTCCAACTGAACAACCGTTGGACTCAAAACATGAGATGAATCCAAAAATATACTATATTAACAATAAATCATGAAAAACATTTTGTAAATATGATAAAATAGGGGTAAATCCACTCAATATCAAACTGACCCAACATTCTCTAGGATTTTATATGGTTCAATGAATCGTGGACTCAACTTCCCCTTTATACCAAAATGAGTCAGACATTTCAATGGAGAAAATTTGATAAATACATGATCACCTACATAAAAAACAATATTATTCTGGATATCTATACAACATTATTGATTTTTCTATGCGGGCCTCAAATTCGTTTTAAATAAAATGATAATTGTTTACCATATCTTCTTTTAATTAAGGTCACATCAATTTCATTTCACATATGCCATCCCAAAAAATTGGAATTTGATACCACATTCCATATAATGCCTCAAATTGTTCCTTATGTATACAAGAATGAAAACAATTATTATAAGAAAATACAATAAAAGAATGATGTTGATCCTAACATCCCTGGTAATCCATTAAACTAGCTCATAACATATCCTCTAATGTCTGAATTTTCCATTCTGAATTCCCATCCAATTGAGGTTAAAAAGATATAATGAAATTTAATTGAGTAACCAATGACTTATCAAGGCCTTTCTATGCATTTGAAGTGATCCAAAGAAAATGACTAGATACAATAGGAATATTTACTCCATGTAGCCTAAATATATATTTAAGGAACAATTGAGAAATGTGATCTGAGGATAAAGTGTCTTTTTTAGGAATAAAATGATCAGATTTTGTGAATCGGTCAATAATAACCCAGATCGCATTGTTACCTAGAGAATAATTTGGAAATCCCAATACAAAATCAATGGATATATTCATCATTTTATACTCTACTATTGGATAAGTATGGCGAATATGCTTTGGAAACTGTCATTCATATTTCACCTACTGACAATTAAAAAACATCATAGTAATGTCAAAAATATTTAATTTCATTCCATCGCACCAGTAATACTCTCGATGGTCAATGTACATCTTATTATTATCAGTATGAATTGAAAAATGATAACTATGAGATTTACAGAACAATTATTTCTTTAACATTGAATAACAAGGCACACGTAACTTCGTCCAATTTTAAAAATTATCAATGTTAAATTTAGTTAGCATACACTTATTAACCCATTGTACCTTTCACTAAAATTTACTATTTTTATTATAACAATCCTAAATTTTTTATAATGCAGATGATTTCAATGAAACATGAAACAAAACTGTGGAATTTTATGCACCAACTACATCAAATCCAAATTTCATCAAATCATTATCCAAGTGTAACATTACAAATGTAACATGGATAATCTAGCATTAATTTCCTGACTCAATGAATTAATGATTTTTTTTCTTTTCCAATATGGTAATGAATAATGAAATCATAATATTTGATTATTTCCATCCATCTAATCTATCTCATTTCCAATTATTTCGGTGTGAATTTATCCATTTAATTTTTGTCCTATAATATAATTCATATTTTACATCATAGAGATTATTCCTCCATTTTTTAATTTAAAACATCCACAGCTAATTTAAAATAATGAAAATGTTTATTTACCTCATGAGTTTTCAATTTACGTAATGAATAATCAATTACCTGATAATTCATCAACATGAAAAGTCCAATTCCCTTCAATGAAACATCAAAATATATGACAAATTCACCATTTCGGGAAGGCAGTTCCAAAATGAGAGCATTCACTAATCTTTATTTCAATTCAAAAAAAATCATCACATTATTATGTCATTATGAAAATAACACCCTTTCAAGATAAAATTGTATGTGGTAAATATAATAGTGATTTTTTTACAAACATCTTGTAATAGCCTGTTAAAACATGAAAAATATGAATCTCAATTATATTTGCGGTTCTTGTCCATTATTAAAAAAACATTCAATTTAAAATGATAAATAGTTACTCTATCATTATAAAAAATGTATCTATGGAATTAAATTTATTTTAACCAAAACCCACACTTGCTAAATTTCCCATATAGTTTATTTTTATTTACGGTTTGAAAAATAACCCTTCAATGATGTTTATAAACCACTTTTTTTAAGATATATCAAAATTTCATTAAGAAACACAACTATAATCTTATCCATGAACTCACATAATATTTTATTCATAATTTTGATAAATACAACATGTGCATTAGTTAACCCAAATATAAAAACTATAAATTCATATTGGTCATGTCTTGTACAAAACATGGTCTTCATAATTTCTAATTATTTTTACTTCAACTAATATTACCCCAACATCAATTCAACCTTCATAAAATATTTTAATTATTAGGGATGATTAATTAAATAATCAATATGTGGAAATTGATACTTTTTCTTAACAGTGTTATTAATCAGGGATCTATAAAATATGTAATTTCTCATTGAACCATCTTTCTTTTTAACAAATAAGATATGATCACCCTAGTGAGATGTGATGGGTCAAATGAAAAAATTATATAATAACTCCTGTAATTTCATCTTCCACACTAAATTTCCAATTTGAGCTATTCGATTAAGGTTTTTGGAAATTTTATTAGCATTAGGAAATTTGTAAATAGAAATTTTAATATCTCGGTCATGTATAATAAAATAAAACTCATCAGAATATACTTCATGATTCTTATTTACCACTAGCACACCATTCATCTAGGTAGTTCCTTTATTTTAAAAAATGTGTTCCAGGTATCCATTATTTCCATATTTTAATAGTATCTCAACTTCTTGATATGTTACCAATGGAAAGGATTAATTTTTGTTTACAAACTAAAATTATTTTTTAAAATAAACATCTTTAGATCTAAATTAAATCAAATTAATGTACAAAAAAAGAAAATGCATACCCAAAATAACATCAAACACTAATAGTAGGGAATAAAAATTATTTTTAGGTAAATTTGTTCCATGGAAAAGGAAAAAAATATTCTTATAATTACTTTTTTCTTAAAAATTTACCCCAGTTTTTTTATAATATGTACTAGATTCATTTCTTGTGCTTGAATTTCCTATTAAAGAAATTATCAGAAATTAAGGAATGGGTAGACCCGGAATAAGAAAAAATATTAGAATAATCTTAGTGAACAATAAATGTACTTGATACAACTTCATTTGATGGACCAATATCTACTAAAGTAGTTTAAAAGCATTTCACCACACCATTCTCTAATATTATGGCGACATCCCTTCTTCTGAGTTCATCATTAGAGACTTTTATTTATAATCACCCATCTCATTAATCATAAAAAAATTACATTAAAAAAATTATATTTTGTTTTAAAACTATCATTATCTTTTTCATTGTAATTAATTGCCTTGTGGCACACTTTACCACATCACATGAACTTAACAGAATTCATAAGGTATTATCCAATGTCTTTTTAATAAACTTTTCAATAACTATAAACATAATTTTCTTACCATCATACATTTTTTAAGAATTATTCACATTATACTGCCACGTTGACCTCTTATTCTAGTGCTTTTCAAAGTACATTTATAATTAGAAAACACCATTTCAATCTTCTCCACACATTGAAAATGTTTTTTATAACATTTTAACTCATGATAATGCAACGTCCTTCGATATATTGGCACTATTACTGAGGAAAAATTAATGATTTTAATATCATGATCCTAGATAAAATTGTGATGAAACCTTGTTAGTAGAACAAATTTTTTATCATCAGTAGCCATAGAGTTATTCTATTTCCATAATTACGTGAAATTATTTTCCAAAATTAGTTGAATGGCCTTCAGAATATATTTCTCAAGAAACAAATTTTTTTGTTCGTTGCAATAATGATCATAAATCTCTTTATTTACACTAATATTATTATCCATAAACCACAAATTATGATCTTCACCTTTAAAATAATATGATCAAATACTGAAATTTGTATTTTCTAACCGCCCCAAGTCATCAAAAATATGTTCAAGTGCATTAATCCACACATCGTCTATCACGATGTCAGATGATCCTCCAAATGATAGTGGATACACCCTAATGAAATCCACCACAACCAAAATGTGTTTTTGGTTGATCTCGAAGACCTTGTACATGAATTACACTACCATTTATAACATGAATAAACTATAATGTCACTAAAATTAATATTTTTCTCTTATTTTAACTATCTCTGGTTCAAGATTTGGAAGGTTGCGTTCATTTAAATTTCATCCCAACATAGCTTCCCTATTTCATCAATGGAAAAACATTATGAACATACATATCATAGATGAATAAACCTGGAAATATTCTTATATTATATCATTTCAATTTTTTAATTAAAAAAAATCATTTATTGATATTCTATTAACAGTATCCTAACCCCGAAATTTATCTAAATCAGCCACTGATAATATCTATAAGGCCCCATCCTTAATACGTTATATAATTTTGAGATAATTCATGAATTTGAATTTAATTAACATCAAGGATCTTCTCAGGTTTGTGGTTTTAGAGATTCAGGTCATCATTAATACATAACATCCCATAATAATACAAGAGGATAATACGAAAATAGTATCCATTTTTCCCACAAAACCAACCCTTTTAAAAATAAACAATTACTTATTTTTCCTAATAAAAATATTCATGAATTATAACTTTATTTTACTCTTCCTTATACCCTATGATCAAAATTCATAATCATGGGATGAGCACAAAAATATCAATAAGGGAAATATAATAGAGAATAAAAAATGTTATTCTACGATTACTATTAACCCATGAATCCATATTTTCATACATAAAACCTATGGTCATTAACATAACTTATCAATTCGTAAGACTAAAAAAATATTCACAGAAATAATAAATTTTAAAGATAACATATGGTATCAATATCATATATACATTATATATTTCACAGCTACATTGGGTGTATCCTTCATGGTTACATTTGGAATAACCATCACAGTATATTCGATAAATCTATTAGAATAAACCTTATTTTTTAACTCTATATCATAACCCAATGAATTGGACGGATATCATCGGATAACCCACACACGGTTTATCATGGAACCACCAAGATCAACATGTAATTACTAAGAACCAAAACAAAAACACAACATTTAAATCAAGAAAAATGGAAGAATAAAATTTACACATTCAATTCACTGGATATTATTTCAAGATATTGACATAATCAATCACTTATCTTAACCATTATTAAAACCAAAATATATCAAACGTGAATATGGTGTTTATTTTACTTTTTTGAAAAATTAATGCTTATTTTGGAAGATAAATATCAAGTAATGGTTACTGTGGAAAAAATGTGGTGTCGCTATATATGTTAAAAAACATTACTTTTGTCATTTTGTATGGAAATTAAAACTGTCCATATAAAAATAATAATTTTTAAACAAATATTATATTAAATTCAAGAAACATTATATAATATGATACTAAAAATTCATTTCAAAGTTTTGAGTTTAATGACATAATCAGCAAGTACAAACATAACCTAAATAATGTATATTAGGTTAAGATACTTCTTTAAAAAGATCACAACTATAACATCATGATATTTTATAATGAAAAACTAAGTGCATAAATGAAGTAATAAATACTATGTGACGTTTATAAACTTACCATTAAACATAATTTTTTCTCATTTTTGTTTTGAATTTCTAAAAAAGGACATATACAATTGTGATTAGTACATTATTTGGAGTTTGATAGAACAAACATAATTTATGGTGAATAGTAACCTACCCTTATGAATAGTAACCTACCATTATGAATACTAACATACCCTTATTAATAATAACCTCACCTATGATATTATATATATATATAACATTTAATTTAAAAATTTTTATACCCATATCATAGAATATGTAATTAAATGTTCTAAAATAGTTATTTTTTGAATAAAATATAATTTTCTTTCAAAAATAAATTTCCCATATATACACAAAATTATTTTGATAAAACTAGAGTTCATTTTATGATATTATAGATTGAAAAAGTTTAGTGGATAATTTTTGGTAATTTTTTTATATAATTGAATTTTTTATGAATAGTGAAATATGGTAAAATATCAAATGTACAAATTATCAGTTAGATACACTATTTATGACATTTTGAATGATGTAAGAACACTATGTTCCAAATAAAATGACTTATTTACTATTTGGGTCACATTAATTTAGATTATTCATAGTCTAGAGAAAAAATAATAAATCAATGATTAAAATAATTAAAAACTCATCCTCTCCTCCACTATAAATACAACTCATTTTCCCCCCTTCTTCAATCCTTGATCCTAGACTATGTTCTTAAAAAAAACTCTCAAGACCCTTAACCACATCTAATTCTATCAGGTCTCACAATAAGTCCAAAACCAAGGGCTGTAAGAAATAACTCAAGGAGAAGAGATCATGTGGTAAACATCCCCTTTTATTTTATTTCTTTTATTTTCATTTTCTCTTCAATTCATATTTTTTCCTCACCTCCCCATATAAAAGATGAAATAAGGATATAGTATATTAAATATGATGGATATAATCATGTTTATGTATGATTGACCATTATACTTATTCTCCTCTCCCACTTATTCATGATATTAAAACACCATCCATGATGTGTCGATTTTCTGACAGTGTGTACTATGTGATTTGAATTTATTTTACATTCTTCAATACTAGTCATAAAAATATTTTAATGGTAGAAATATATTATAATTTATGAATTATATCTTATGTAAGGTTCTATAATATATTTTTACATATGTTATTAATTATCAAAAGAATGAGTACATTAGGATTGAAAAATCAAAAAAATGACCAAAAAAAATATTATTAATGATTAAACATATGAATCAACTTCAAGTCAGAATTAAAAATGATAAATTTAATAATTTATGGTTCTAGAATTATTTAAATACCACTCCATTTCAATTCTTTATTTTCACATCCCATCGACAATAACATCTATCATGAACCGATCAAAGAAACCATTTGATGAATATAGGCAAAACAATGGAATTAGAAAATATTATATTTGAATTGGTGGAATGCTGTTTTAAAATCATCATAAAAGGTGTTATAAACATTAATATGGTTCTACCAAATATTAATATCACTATTTTATCATTTATAAAAGTGTTTTTCACAAATTTGATGTAATACGAACCTGAGGTAAGGTAATTCCTCACCCAATTTCTAATCTTCAGATTGACCTTCTACTTTATCAATCATGTGCTATTAAGATTATTGGTGTGATAATTTTTTGTCTATATTATATTAAATTATGTGTATTTTAATTATATATATATAACATTTCCATTATACTAATTCTTACTCGGTAACACTCCTAGATTTCATAGTACGATATTTCATCAAAGTAATTCAATAACATTCACTACACGCAGCATCGAGTTGTAGCGCACCATGACATACCAAAAAAGATGTTAAAAATAGGTTATGAATAGTATTAACTAAATTTTGAAAATTATATAATCCTTATAATTTAAGACTCCATATTATTAATTTCTTAGACGTAATATAACAACAAATACATTTTTTCAGATAAAAGAAGTATTTTTCAAAAAATACAATTTTACCTATTTCTAATGGAAAATCCTTTTTAAATAAAATATTTGAAACTTTTATATAATTTATTTGACAAAATAAACTTCTTATTTAGAATCGGTACAGATGAATTTATATTTAATAATGTTTTGGTGTTTTTTTGATAACATTCATATTTTGGTGAATAGTGAAAAATACTATATTTTAACTGAAAAAAACATTTTTAATCCAAATAATTTATATTGTTAAATTATACATTTAAATGTTATGGAAGTATAAATATATTATTATTTTACCATTTAATTAATAATGGTCATTTTAAGTAATTTCACTTTAAAATTGGATATAAACAAGTTTCAATATTTTGATAGTTATTATTTCTTAAAAATACGCATTTTGGTTTTAATAGAGGGAATTAATTTTAATTTAATAAATAAAACATTAATGATTTTAATTTTTTAAAATAGTAATCATTTTTGAATTTGGAATATCGAAATTATCTTAGGGTGAAATTTTCGTACTTTTAGGACACGTTTCATATTTTGATGAATAGTGAAAATTACTAAATTATAAATAAAAACAACATTTTTAATCAAAATTATTAATAGTAATAAATTATTAATTTAAGTGATTTTAAAGTATAATAATATTATAATTTTTCCATTAATTCCAATTTTGGACGTCAGACATAATATCATATTTAAAATGGACATAACAAAGTGTCAATCTTTTGATAGTTATTATATATTAAAAACAAGTTTTTTGTTTCGACAATGTGAATTAATTTTAAATTAACATCTGCCACTTTTGTGTTTTGAATTTATAAAAATGGATTCTATATTTAGAATCAGGAGGTTTAAATTGTGTAAATAGTTAACTTTTATTTTTATACATTTTGAATAATTACTTCAGTAAATATTTTATTTACCTTGGTTAAAGGGTAAGTCCTGTAAATAAGGGTAACCACATAATATTATAATAATTCTATATTACCCTAAAACGTGTACTAACACTATTTTTTGATAAATGTATGACCATGGGAATCTTTTTGTTGATTTTTGGACCCCATGGAGCCACATGTAAGTGATAATGACACTTTATATTAATTAAGTTAAAGTAAATTAAAAAATGACATAAGCATATATCTTTTAGAAAATCAATTTTTATATAGGGTTATATATTTTGGATTTTCTACTATAAATATTCATTATAAAGTGAAAAATATTTCCTACATAATTATATTTTATTTATAATTTTTAGACGTTTAATAATTAAATTTATTTTTGACACAATAATGATGTAGTATTTATCTTATTAATGCAAGAATAAAATAATTGGTATTATAAATGATAAACTCAATATAATATGAATGTTTTGATGTCATCCACGAATTTTATTGGTCAATATGAAATTTTAGGATTTCTTAAATGAATTTTTTTCGAATTAATAATGTTGTTAAGACTTTAACAAAAATCAATTTTTAAATATTGTCAAAATTGACATAAATGAGTTTTTAAAACAAATAATATATTATTACTTTCTATTCTATTTATAAAAATATAATTTTTTGAAAAAAGAATTATATATTGATATTTATATCATTAATGGACCACCTAGGGTCACTTTGATGTATATAGTATGTTTATTAACCATATAATAAAAAAAATACAATGTGACATGTTAAATGTCAAACTATTTAACTAAGAGTTAAATTTAAATGATAAGGTTAATATAGTTACCCAAACCTATATAAAATCTATTTTATGAGTGTATTTAGACCCATAACCACCTTAGAATTTGAATAATATACTTTTAATCCATTAGAAACTGAATATGAATTTATTAAAAATTAATACTTTATGTTTTTTCTAAATAGCCCCTCCTCCCCCTTATAAAAAAACACCACTTCAAACCAGTTATTCATACCTTCAAATCGTTTTTGATTGGCCATAATCTTCCCAAATACACTCTAAACTATCCTACCTTAATCCTAGAAGCCATTTGTTTATCCAAAAAGCCAACCTAAGGATCCCTTTTGATCAAATCAAAAGGAAGAACCCGAAAAAGAGGTAATGTTTTCACCACCATCTTTCAAGTTCCTTTCTTCTTAGACATTTTCATTAATTGTTATTTACATTAAAAATAATAACTCCAGTATATTATATATATTGTGATGTTATTATAAATATGGTACAACCATATGCAGTATTCTATCCATCCTTTGAATGACATGTCACCATACGTGCGTACGTACGGCCTACTGTGTCCACGTCGGGGTGTAATTGTTATTCAATACATTATTATTTGGATGGGTATTATAATTATGTGTAATTCATGTAAATTATAAATATAAAATGATAATTATTCTTTTTATATTATATACCATCTAATTATATATTATTTTAATATCAAATGAATGATAGTGTCGCTCGTGCGTACGTACGGACTACCGTCTCCACGAATGTGATGAGATTCATTCTCCATCATATCCATTAAAGACTAATTTTCATTTGATTATTAAAAATAATGTTTAAGGATTTGATATTATTCTGGATATGAATAAGATATAACTTATTGGTAACAAACACAGCTTATGTAACAAAACATACAAAAGAAAACGAGTAAGTGAACACCCGAAACGATGATAATGCTAAAATATTACTAACAAAGAAATATTAAATTAATATATATGATATCATATTAATGTATATGATTTTTTTATAATTTAATAACAATTATTTCACCATTATAAAGGAGGATAACCTACCCTCGACCAATGAAATATACAAGGTAAGGGTTTATTTCACAATTTCTTCATTATCCATGGTTGTTTATATGTAATTATCTACTATGACATATTTTTCATCCCCATCCATGATTGCAAAAAATGTATTTCAAATCACTCTTACTATTTCACATAATATGGGGTAAAGTCATTTATACTCTTTATTGAACTTTTATATGATGTTTATAAAGTAATATTTCTATCGTTTTCCAAACAACGTCCTTTTAATCTTTTTAAAAAAATTATGATAATAATGTCTTTTTTTAACTTATACGGAAGGTGCGGCTATTTTAGGCCATTATAAAAATTTCAATGATTCCCTTACTTGATTATAATAATATTTTCAATGTAATTATTTTCTTTTATAATTATGTGACTCTTAAATGATTTCAAAAACGATATATTTTTCTCAAATAGTTTTGATTTCATCTGTGTCAACATCATTTTAAATGTTTTAAAGATTTATTCTAGTAAACATTCTCATTTATGTCCATGATTGCAAAATGGATTTAAGAATTTATTTAAATGGAAATAAATGTTTTAAAATGTTAATTACATTAAAAATATTCAACGTTCTATGGAAAACATTGATTAAAAAATGTAAATAAATGTCTTCCTTTTTAAATTTTGTGTCTTTTAAATGATTTCATGAAAAGAATTATTTCAATCAAAGAGTTTTACAAATAATTTCCATCAATGTCAAATCCTTTAATGGATTTAGTCTTTTTTTAAAGTTTATTTATTATGATACAAAAATTTCATATTGTATTGATGGTTTTGTGATATGTTTGACTGTGGATGTGTTATTTTTATACCACTCATGGTTTATGTTTAAAGAATTGAAATTTCGTATCATAGTTCTTATATAAATGTTTATGTTATGTTTAAACATTTTCATATGAGGAATGTATTATACATATTATGTGATGGGTGGAGCCTGCTATAGCTCCTTGATACATCGGTAGGTCTCATGAGACAACTATATGTAGAATTGGTTGATTCCCTTTTTCAATTTGATTTATGGTTTTGGCTGAGGCCTTAATAATTTTTATACGTCTTGGCCGAGTCCTTGAAAAAATGTTTTAGAATGTCCTAAATTATACATTCCCTCATTATGGAAATAATATTGATGGTACATGTGGTCATATGACTAGTATAATTCCCATGAGTATGTTTTATTTTGGAATTATTTACTCAGCTCATATTCATTCCATAAATGTATTAATGTTTCTTATTTGTAAAGACATGTGGTTTTAAATATTTACCATGCTTGATATTTATGTCATTTTCTTCTCTATTACATACCCTTACTGAGCATTTGAGTTCACCCCATTCTTATGTTTCAATTTCCCAGGATATGATGAAGTTAGTTATGAGTGACTAGCAAGCATAATCAAGGAGGCGTGGATGTTTCTAATGAAATATATTTTTGTTTTATTTCTTTTCAAGTTATAAAGTTGAACTTATGTATGAATCTTGTTTCCAATAATATTAAAATGATCAGTATTTTGAGACATGATTTCCTTATGATCATGCCAATGTTATGTAATAATGCACCGACTCTGGGTAACTTGGTTCGATGTGCTACAGTTGGTATCAGTAGAAGTTTTGTACAAACCATGGAAGTTTGATTTAGATAAACACTGATTAGAGAACATAGACCTAAGATGGACTTTGAATATTAGTATAGACGATTTTTCCAAGAATTTTGGTATTATAATGAATTTGTGAGTTTTCCTAGAAATACATCCATGTCTGGATACGAGCAGGTAGAGGCGGCTCTGGCACAGATGTACCTAGAGGTAAAAACAGAGAACACCTCTTTGAGCTAGACTTGAATGGGAACTTGTGCACAAAAACGGGCCTTGCTGCTCTCATGGTTATGATACTCCTGGGGGATATTCTTATGATAATTCTAATTTTATTTACAAATAATTATTAAGGGATTATGAGTATATACTTACACAAAGAACACATTTTTATGATTATGGATTATATCCATAAACTTTTCAATTTACGTTATGTATTTTACAAGTTTGGAATTATTTATTTCAATTCATAAACTGACCTAGTTTATGCTATTGAATAGAAATGGCACCAAGTTAAAGGAATGTGAACTCCAGCAATACGTATGATACAAAGAGTATGTATGATCATATCTTTCACAGTATTAAGCCAACATTTAGAAGGGAAATAGTCTCCCATGTATTCGTAACATATGAAGAAATAATATCATATGTTAATAAGATAAGTAAATAATTCTCTGAGTCCTATGGCTTTGAAGGGAATCAAGAGAAGAAAATGATGGAAGAGAGAAAGATAGATAAAGGGCAGAGGGAAAAGATTAATTTTCCCATATGTTATAATTGTGGGAAGAAACACCCTAGAACTTGCTTGAATGTATTGGGAGTTTGTTATATGTTTGGAGAAAAAGGACACCATGTACGTGACTGCAAGGGTAAGAAAAAGGTTTCAAATGTATAATGATTAATCTACAAGGAGTTGGGACACTACGCGAACCAATGTCCAAATAATTAGAGTATGCCCCAAATGATGCTGTTGGATAATAATTAATATATGATACTACCATAGATGAGGAGGAATTATTATAGTTCTTATGTTGTTATTATAGAATTATGCCATTTGAGTGTTGTATCAACAATGTACTAGTTATAATTATTATGGAGTATATAAGGATTTTAATTCACTAATATTTAATTAACGACTTGATATTGTGTGGAACAATGAAAAGTGATGCAATAGTAGGTTAAATTTTTCGAAAATATATGGTTGCGAGAAAGATAAACCAAAATATGGTTCTGATACCGAGGTAGTGATTTTGGAATAATACATGATTGATTTGGATAAATTATATTGGATATTCTTGACTACCTTGAAATTGATTAATGATGTGTATATGCTATCATTGTTGGAGTTAACAAAATTTTTGGATAGAAGGAGTATATCCAGAATTCTATAAGTAATAAGGGATTATGAATGTAATCAATAAGGTTTTATGGTATTTTCGGATGTTGCAGTGTTTTAAAAGAATACATGATGAACGTGTTCACATGCTATTATGTTGAAAAAAGGATCATCATTGTGTTTAACTTCCTTATAAATTTTGTACTGTGAGTTTGGACAGTAGTATTTTGGATAAGTCTAGTTTTAGATTATTTTTGGATTTCTATAAAAAGGGAAACCCATAAGTCGGGTAGCAACCCGTCGCGTCCGGCATGGTCATGTGACTTGAGCCAACATCTGAAGGGAGAAAAGGGTGTATCACCTACCACTAACCCATTTGATGTCCTGGATTGAATAATGTAGTTTTTTTAATGGTTCTGTAAATATGAATTATAAATTCATTTTCATGAACCCTATACTTATAGGAAAAAAAGAGTATTATTTTTATGTTCTATTATCTTTTAGAGTAAAAGATGAGTTTGTGGTAGAACGTTGTAAAAGGATGAGACTCTACTTTTCAAGTAAATATTTTTCTTTTTCTCTTATTAAATTAAGAAATTAATTCTTATACTTTAGTGAAGGGATTATAAAACAAAAAATTTGTCATCCTAATACCATATGTTTTGTTGAATCGATCAAATTTCAAATCATCATATATTGATGAATTTAATTCCCTCAATTTTACACTTGATTGTGATTGATGACCTCAATCACTACATAATAATATTTACATTTTAACAACAATTATATGTCTCTAATTTCCACCAATTTTCTTATAATAGTGATTATAATTTGGTGGTGACCCTTTTATTTCCCTTTTGTTATTATTAAGACAAAATTTTATTAACCTAATTTCCGATGTGGGGTTTCCCAATGGTATTTTCTATTTTCCACCTTTTATTTTTGAAAAATAATTTCAATTTTCAAGGATGCAATTTATTGAAGGAGGGAATAATGTAACACCCCAATATTTCATAGTACGTTATTTTTTCAAAGTAATTTAATATATTTCACTACATGCAACACCGAGTTCTAACGCACCATGACTTACTAATGAAGTCATTAAAAAGTGGTTATGAATAGTATTAAATGAATTTTGAACATTATATAATCCTTATAATTTAATAATCAAAATTATGAGTTTCTTAGACATAATGTAAGAACAAATACATTTTTTAGATAAAAGAAGTATTTTTCAAAAAATAAAATTTTAACGCCTTTTAATGGAAAATCCTTTTTAAATCCAATATTTGAAACTTTTATATATTCAATTTGACAAAATAAAATTCTTCTTTAGAATCAGGACATAGTTATTTATTTTCAATAATGTTTTGTTGTTTTTCTGATAACTTTCATATTTCTGTGAAAGGTGAAAAATACTATATTTTAACTGAAAACAAAATTTTAAATCAAAATAATTTCTATTGTTAAATTATACATTTTAATGGTATGAATTTATAAATATATTATATTTCTACAATTTAATCCAATGATGGTCATTCTATGTAATTTAACTTTGAAATTGGACATAAACAAGTGTTAAACTTTTGATAGTTATTATTTCTTAAAAATATGTCTTTTGGTTTTAATAGAAAGAATTAATTTTAAATTAATAAATAAAACTTCAATGTTTTTAATTAGGTAAAACAGATATAGTTTTTGGATTTGGAATATCAAAATTATCATCGGGTGAAATTTTTGTACTTTTCTAATAAGTTTCATATTTTGATAAATAGTGAAAATTACTAAATTTTAATTAAAAACATCTTTTTAAATCAAAATAATTAATAGTAAAAAATTATGAATTTGAGTGATTTAAAATTATAATTAGATTATAATTTTATCATTTAATCCAATTTTGGTCATTGGACATAATGTCACATTTAAACTGGACAAAAGAAAGTTTCAATATTTTGATAGTTATCATTTGTTAAAAACACCATTTTGTTTCCACAACAGGAATTAATTTTAAATAAATTTCATCCACTTATTTGTTTTGAATTTAGATAAATGGATCCCATATTTATAATCAGGAGTTAAAAATTGTGTAACATGGTTACTTTTATATTTATACATTTTTAAAAATTACTTCAGTAAATATATTATATACCTTGGTTAAAGGGTAAATTCAGTAAATAAGGGTAAAAAATAATATAATAATAATAATAAATTACCCTAAAATGTGTAGTAACCCTATTGGTTGATATATTCCCGACCATGGGAAACTTTGGGTCGATTTGGGGACCCTATGGAGCCACTTGTAAGTGATAATGACACTTTATATTAATTATGTTCAAGTAAATGAAAAAAATGACATAAGCACATATGTTTTAGAAAAATTTTTTTACATAGGGTTATATATTATGGATTTTCAACTATTAATATTTATTAGAAAGAAAAAAATATTTCATACATAATGTTATTTTATTTTTAATTTTTATACATTGAATATTAAATTTATATATGACACAATAATGATGTAGTACTTTCCTTATTAATTAAAGAATCAAATAATTGGTATTATAATTGTTAAAATAAATATAATTTGAAATTTTTGATGCCATACAATAATTTTAGTGGTTACTATGACATTTTAGGATTTCATAAATAAATTTTGTTCTATCTAATAATGTTGTTATGTTTAATAAAAATAAATTATTTAAATATTGTCATAATTGACTTAAATGAGTTTTTAAAACAAATATTATATTATTAATTACTATTCAAATCCTAAAAATATAAGGATAGGCCAAATGACTTATATAATTATAGGTGTATCATTAAAGTACCACTTGGGTGTCTCTTTGATTTATATAGTACTTTTATTAATTATATAATATAAAAATAGAAAGTGACATGGTAAATGTCAAACTATTTAACTAAGAGTTAAATATAAATGATAACGTTAATATAGTAACCCAAACCAGTCTAAAATATATTGGATGAAAGGATTTCAACCCATCCCCACTTAATTCTTTTAATTATCCACTTTTAAGCCAAAATAAAACGAATATGAATTTATTATAGATTTATACTTTACGTTTTTTCCTAAAAGACCATCCTCCCCTTTATAAAAAGACATCACTTCTAACCAATTATTCATACCTTAAAATCCTTTTTGTTCAGACAACCTCTACCCAAATACCATCTCAACTATCCTCCCATAATCCTAGAGGCATTACTTTAGCCAGAAAACAACCCCAAGGAGCCCTTTTTATCAAATAAAAAAAAGAAGAACCTGAAGAAGAGGTAATGTTTTCACCACCCTCTTTCATATTCCTTTCTTCTTCAACATCTTCTTTCATTGTTATTTACATTATAAAATAATAAATCGAGTATCTTTTGTATACTGTGATGTTATTATTAATATGGTACACCCATATTGAGTATTCTATCCATCTTTTGAATGACATGTCACCATACGTGCGTACGTATGACCTACTATCTCCACGTCGTGGTGTAATTGTTATTCAATACATTATTATTTAGATCGGTGTAATAATGTTGTGTAATTCATGTAAATAATAAATATAACAAGATATTGATTCTATATATATGATATACCATCCAATTATATATTATTTTTATATCAAAAGAATGATATTTTCGCTCGTGCGTACGTACGGACTATCATCTCCATGAACACGATGAGATTAATTCCCCATCATATCCATTCAAAAGTAATTTTCATTTGATGATTAAAAATAATGTTTAAGAATTTGATATCAATCTAGATATAAATAAGATACACCCTATGGATAAAAAACATGCCTTATGTAACAAATCATAAAAAAGAAAATGAGTAAATGAACACTAGAAACAACGATAATACTAAAATATTATTAACAAAGAAATATTAAATGATCATAGTTACATTTGGAATAACCATTATAGAATGTTCCCAAAATATCTTTAGAAAAACCATATCATTTAACTCTATAACATTACCAAATACATTTGATAGATATCACTGGATCAACCAATCATAGTTTATTATGGAACCACCTATATACACAAGTTATTCCAAAGAACCAAAACATAAACAAAACATATAAATAATGCATAAAAGAAAAAAAAATTCCACATTTCAATCATGACATACCATTTCCAGATATTGAAAAAATCAATGAAATCATAGAACCATTTTAAATACTGAAATACATGAATTGAGAATAGGGTATTTAATTTCCTTTTAAAAAAATTAATTATTATATTGTTTTTATTATATCAAATAATGGTTATGGACGCAAATAATTCGTTTCTGCCATATATGTTAACCATACATTTGTTTGTTCATTTGGTATGGAAATTCAAACAATCCATATATAATTTTTCTTTTTTTAAAGCATTTAATTAATTTTAAGATATAATTAAATGATATCATATTCAAAATGCATATTATAAATAATATTTGAATGAAATAATCTATATGTATATATTTAACCCTGAGAATAAATATTTGGTTCAAAAATTCTATCTCAAAGTTCGTATCAATGACATAAGAATTTCTATATAGGGTAATTATTTTTATAATAAGTATATACACATAAATAGAAGTGTAAATTAAAACAAAAAAATGATATTTTAATCATATTTATTGAATAATTTAATAAACAAAAATATATAAAACCCAATGAGTGGAAACTGAGTTTATAAATATACTTACCTTAAGAATGAAATGTCTCACACATTTTCATCTTCTTAAATAATAAAAATTGTTTAGTTTATACTAGCATTGTAACCCTTTTCTTGTTTTTTATACATTTTCTATCACTTATTACGATTTTATCATAATTAAAAAATTATTTAATTTTATGGCGCACATTTTGTCACTATTTCGTACATCAATAAAAAATGAGTATGTTAAGATGTCCATAGTCCATATGGTCTTAATTCTATTGTCTAGAAAATTAAAAAATGATATAAATACCTTATATATTCATTATATTTGTATTTATAATAATATTTCATGAAAAACTGAAAATAACATTCAAGGATACGGTAGGTCGTAATAAGGCATAAATGCAATATTAATTTTTCCTGTCGTATTGAAATAGTGAAATTAAATTAAATGAATATAATGAATAATAAATATATAATATAATTACATTATATTTAATATTTCATTTATATCATATATTTTTATTTAAAAAATCATTAATACTTTCCACATCTTGTATTAATCAATCACATCATTTTGAGGAGGTCGTAGTCCACCCATCCCCAAACGATGTTATCATATAACAAAAAATTTAGATATCATTAGGATGTGTTGAAAAACATATGAAAAATTAAAAATAAGTTATAATATACATATTCACATATTATTTGAAAATAATAGTGTATTTAATAACATCCAAGAAGTTGTTAATTAAAAAATAACTAAAACATTATTCACAAATGTGATTACCTGACATAACATAGACAACAGCTTTGTTTTTATGAAGAAGAGGAGAATTGAAATGAAATTAATATGTGATATTCCATTATAAATATAAAATTATAGTATATACATGACTCTATAGTAATCATGTATTTATGTATGAAGGATATTAGGGGAATGTTGATAAGGAAATAAATTAAGAGAGATACATTGAGAAAATTTCCTATTTAATATCCCCTCCTTGAAAAATACATGAGGATCTTGGATTTGAACATTTGGTCAGAAAAGAACAACATAGACAAGGGGAGATTTATGAGTAGAGTTTTTGATAGATATTAGAGGATCTAAAAGTCTTATGGGTCAAATAGGGTAGTAAATATGTGGTATTTATACTTGAGGAGAGGTGGGTTCAAGCAATTACATTATTCATTATTTTATATTAAAATCAAACCATATAGAGATAGAATAAATTTCCATAACATTTTATTGTAATTAATGTTTTATAGAGTTTTAAAGGTCTATCCACACATTATAAAACCATTTAATGCTTTTTAGGTATGTTAATATTTTAACATTAAACATCAAACCTTTTAAAAATTTCACTTTTTTTACGGAAAGTAATTTTTTCCAGTGTAATTTTTTTTCCTAAATCTAAAATCGGCATTACAACATAAATAATAAACTATAATTATAAATAAAGTATTATTTTTATCCAATTATATTCAAAAAAAATTGAAAATTTTATTTAATAATATTTTCGCAGACATAACTAAAAAGTGAGTTTTTAAAATATAGCATAAATTAATATTATCATATAAATATATAATTAAATTATATGAAAAATTAGTTTTTAATTAAAATGAACTATTTTCACATTACATTAAAAAATGAATGTTATCAATAAAATTCAAAAAAAATACCCAAACTAAATTATGTTTTCCCTCTTAAAAGGTAGAAATTTATTTTTCAAAATAGAACATATAATTTTTCCAAAACTATATTTAAAATTGGTTCTCCATAAAAAGGTGATTAATATATATTGTATGAATATTTTAGATTTTATGAACAAAATTGGATATATTGTTATTTTAAACCCATAAAATTTATTATGAGAGTGTAAAAAATTTAATCACATATTTAAACATAATATATATAGGCTCGTTAATTCCTAGAAATACAATGGATTGGCATTAACTATTATTTAAAATAATAATATTAACAATGTAATATTTTTCAATATACCTCAATTTTGAATCCAACATAAGTTATCATACAAACTTGTTTTTGTGTGTCAAGAAAACTATTAGACACAGAATCCATATTAAGATAAAAATATTAACTAGTTCCTAAATATTAATTAATATTAAAATGTATTATTTTATAATTAGATGGGATGTTATATCCTTCTCCACTTTTGGAAATTATGTCCCCAAAATTTTTATTAACTTATAAAATAAGTGAGGGTATTTCTCCTTCATAGAAATTTCAGATTTACATTTTTTATATAAAACCATTTGGTTTTTATAGAAAACCGTAACCCGATGAATCATCTTATTCTACACAGATGCTCTCGAAAGTCATGAATCTAGGGTGGCTTTTCATCATAAAAGAACTCTCTTCCAACTGAACTACCTTTGGACTCAAACCATGAGATGAATACAAAAATATTCTATATTAACAATGAAAAATGAAAAAAAATGTTTACATATGTTAAAATAATAGTAAATCAACTCAGTATCAAACTGACCCAACATTCTCTAGGATTATATATGGTCCAATGATTCGTGGACTGAACTTACCCTTTATAAGAAAATGATTCACACTTCTCGATGGAGAAAATTTGAGAAATACATGATAACCTACCTAAAAAAACATGATTCTTCCAGATATCTATATACCATTATTAGTTTCTCTAAGATGGCCTTAAATTCATTTAAATCAATTGATATTTTTATACCATCTATTCTTCTAATTCTGGTTCCATCAACTTTCATTCACATATGCCATCCCAAAAATTTGGAATTCGATACCACATTCCATATAATTCCTCAAATGGTTCCTTATGTATACAAGAATGAAAACAATCATTATAAGAAAATAAAAACAAAGAATTATGTTGGTCCTAACATCCCTGGTATCCCATTAAACATTCTCATAACATATCCTCCAACGTCTGGATTTTTTATTCTGACTTCCCATTTAATTGAGGTTAAAAAGATGTAATGAAATTTAATCGAGTAACCAATGACATATCAAGGCCTTTCTATGCGTTTTAAGTGATCCAAGGAGCATGAAAAGATACAATAGAGAGAGTAACTCCATGTAGCCAAAATATATATTTAATGAACAGTTGAGAAATGTGATCTAGGGATAATGTGTCTTGTATAGGAATAAAATGATCAAATTTTGTAAATCGATCAATAATAACCCAGATCGCATTGTTACCTAGAGAAGGCTTTGTAAATACCAATACAAAATCAATGGATATATTCATCATTTTCTACTCCATTATTGGATAAGGATGGAGCACCCCCTTTGGAAACTTTCATTCATATTTCACCGACTGACAAGTCAAAAACATCAAAGTAATGTCAATAATATTTAATTTCATTCCATCACACCAGTAATACTCTCTATGGTCAATATACATCTTATTACTATCAGGATGAATTTAAAAATGATAACTATGAGATTTACAAAACAACTATTTATTCAACATTGAATAATAAGGCACACGTAAATTCTTCCAATTTTAAAAAATATCAATGTTAAATTTAGGTAGCATACCTTTATGAACCAATTATAACTTTCACTAATATTTATTGTTTTAATTATAATCATCCTAGATTTTTTATAATGAAGATGATTTCAATGAAACCTGAAACAAAACTGTGGAATTTCATGCACCAACTACATCAAATCCAAATTTCATCAAATCATTATCCAATCGTCACCTTCCAAATGTATCATGAATAATCTAGCGTTAATTTCTTGAATCAATGAGTTAGTGATTTTTTGATTTTCTAATATGGTAATTAATAATGAAATAATAATAATTGATTAGTTCCATCCATATTATCTATCTCATTTACAATTATTTCTTTGTGAATTTATCCACTGAATTTTTTTCCTATAATATAAATCATATTTTACATCATAGAGATTATTCTTACATATTTTAATTGAAAAACATCAAAAACTAATTCTAAATAATGAATATGGTTATTTTACTCCTGATTTTTCAATTGACATAAAGCATAAGAAATTACTTGATAATTTTTCAACAAGAAAAAACCAATTCCATTTAATGAATCATAAAAATAGATAAAAAATTCCCTATTTCTGGAAGGCAGTTCCAAAACGAGAGAATTCACCAATATTCATTTCAATTCTAGAATAAAATCATCACATTATTATTCCATTATGAACATAACACCCTTTCGAGATAAAATCGTATGTGGTCAAGATAATAGAAAATATTTTTAACAAATATCTGGTAATATCCTATTAAAACAAGAGAAATATTAATCTCATTTATATTTGCGGGTCTTTTCAATTATTAAAAAACATTCAATTTAGAATGATAAATAGTTACTCTATCATTATAAACAATGTATCTATGGAATTAAATTTATTTTAACCAAAACCCACACTTTCCAAATTTCCCATATAGTTTATTTTCATTTAAGGATTGAAAAATAACCCTTCAATGACATTTATAAACCACTTTTTGTTTAGAATATATCAAAATTTCGTCAATAAACACAACTATAATCTTATCCATTAACTACCATAATATTATATTCATAATTTTGATAAATAAAACGTGTGCAATATTTAACCGTAATATAAAAATGATAAATTCACAATGGTCATATCTTGTACAAAACTTGGTCTTCATAATTTCTAATTATTTTAACCTCGACTAATGGTACCCCCACATCAATTCAACCATCAAAAAATATTTTCCTCATTAGGAATGATCAATGAAATAATCAATATGAGTAAATTTATACTTGTTATTAACAATGATATTAATCAAGGATCTATAATACATGTAATGTCTCATTAAACCCTTTTTCATTTTAACAAAACAAGATATGATCACACAAGTGAGATGTGATAGGTCAAATGAAAACATTATATAATAACTCGTGTAACTTCTTCTTCCACACTAAATTTTCAATTTGAGCTATTCGATAATGGTTTTTTGAAATTATATTAGCATTATGAAATATGTAAATAGAAAATTCAACATCTTGATCAGGTATAATACCAGAAAACTCATCAAGAAATACATTAAGATTATTATTTACCACTAGCACACCATTAATCTGTGTAGTTCCTTTATTTTTATAAATATGTTCAAGGAATCCATAATTTCCATATTTTAATAGTATCTCAACTTCATGATATGTTACCAATGGAAACGATTAATTTTTTTATAGAAACAGGAATTATTTTTGAAAATAAACATCTTTAGATCTATAGAAAATCATAGTAATGTACAAAAAAAGAAAATTCATACCAAAAATAACATCAAATTCTAACAGTGGGGAATCAAAATGATTTTTAGGTAAATTCGTTCCATAGAAAAGGAACAAAATATTCTTATAATTACTTTTTTCTTAAAAATTTCACATAGTTTTTTTATAATATGTACTAAATTCATTTCTTGATCTTGAATATCCTATTAAAAAAATTATCATAAATTAAGGAATGGGTAGACCCTGAATAAGAAAACATATTGGAATAATCTGAGTGGACAATCAATGTACTTGATACAACTTAATTTGATGGACCAATATCTACAAAAGTTGTTTCAAAGGATTTCACCACACCATTATCTAATATTATGGTAGCATCCCTTCATCTGAGTTCATCATTAGAGGCTTATTATTATAATGACCCATCTCATTAAACATAAAAAAAATTACTTTCAATAAATCATATTTTGTTTCACAACTATCATTATCTTTTTCATTGTAATTAATAGCCTTTTGGCTCTCTTTACCACATCATAAGAACTTAACAGAATTCATAAGGTATTATCCAATTTGTTTTTATTAAACTTTTCACAATCTATAAACATAATTTTCATACCATCATACATTTTTGAATAATTATCCACATTATACTTCCATGTTTACCTCTTATTCTATTTCTTTTCAAAGAACATTTGATCATTGGAAAACACCATTTCAATCTTCTCCGCACATTGAAAATGTTTTTTTTAACATTTTAACTCATGAGAAGGAAACGACCTTCTATACTTTGAATTTATTACTGAGAAAAAATGAATGTTTTTAATATCATTATCCTAGATAAAATTGTGATAAGACCTTGTCAGTTGAACACATTTTTCATCATAAGTAGCCATCGAGTCATTCTATTTCCATAATTCCATGAAATTATTTTCCAAACATAGATGAATGGCCTTTAGAATATATTTCTCAAGAAACATATTTTTTTCTTTGTAATAACGATCATAAATCTCGTCATTTTCATTAATATTATTATCCATAAACCACTAATGATGAGATTCAAATTTAAAATAATATGTTCAAAGATTAACCTTTGTATTTTCTAACCACCCCATGTCATCAAAAATATTTTCGAGTTCATTAATACACCCTCCATCTATCACGAGGTTAGATGATCCTCTAAATGATTGGGGATGCTGCCTCATGAAATGCACCACTACCAAAATGTTTTTTTGGTTGATCTAGAGGATCTTGTACATGAATACCACTACCACTTATAACATGAATCAAATATAATGTCACTAAAATTAAAAATTTTCTCTTATTCTAACTATCTCGGGTTGTAGATTTAGAAAATTGCATTCATTTAGATTTCATCCCAGCAGAGCCTCCCTATTTCATCAATGGAAAATCATTATGAACATTAATATCATAGATGAATAAACATGGAAATAATCTTATATTATATCATTTCAATTTTATAATTAAATTAAAAATCATTTATTGATATTCTATTAACAGTATGCTGACCCCAAAATTTATCTAAATCAGCCTCTAATAATATCAATAAAGCCCCATCCTTAATACATTAAATAATCATTAGATAATTCAAGAATTTGACTTTAATTAAAATCAAGGGTCTTTTTAGGTGTGTGGTTTTAGGGATTCAGGTAATCATTAATACATAATATCCCATAATAATACAGGAGGATAAGACGAAAATAGTATCCATTTTTTCCACAAAAACCAACCCTTTTAAAAATAAATCATTTCTTATTTTTCCTAATAAAAATATTCATGAATTATTCCTTTATTTTATCTTCCTTATACCCCATGAACAAAATTCATAAGCATGGCATGAGCAGAAAAATACCACTAATGGAAATATAATAAAGAATGAAAAATGTTATTCCATGATTACTAATAAACCATGAAACCATACTTTTCAGACATAAAACATTAGTTCTTTAACATAACTTATCAATTCATATGACAAAAGAAAATATTCATAGAAATCATAAATTATAATGATAACTTATGGTATCAATATCATATATACATTATATATTTCACAGCTACATTGGGTGTAACCTTCATGGTTACATTTGGAATAACCATCACATTATATTCGATAAATCTATTATGATAAACCTTATTTTTTTAACTATGTATCATAACCCTATGAATTGGAGGTATATCATTGGATAACCCACAAACGATTTATCTTGGAATGACCAATATCAACATGTAATTACCAAGAACAAAAACATAAACACAACATGCTAATCAAGAAAAAATAAAGAATAAAATTTACACATTCAATTCACACGATATTATTTCAAGATATTGACATAATCAATCCTTTATCGTAACCATTATAAAAAATATAAAATGTGAATATGGTATTTATTTTTGTTTTTTGAATAATTATTACTTATATTAGAAGATAAATATCAAGTAATGGTTAGTGTGGAAAAAAGGTGGTGTCGCTATATATGTTAAAATACATTACTTTTGTCATTTTGTATGGAAAGTGAAACTGTCCGTATAAAAATAAGCATTTTTAAACAAACATTATATTAAATTCAAGACAAATTATATAATAGGATATTAAAAATTCAACTCAAAATTTTTAGTTTAATGACATAATCAACAAGTACAAACTTAACCTAAATAATGTATATTGGGTTAAGAGACTTCGTTAAAAATTCACAACTATAACATCATGATATTTTATAAAGAAAAACTAAGGTTATAAATGAACTAATAAATACTATGTGACATTTATAAACACATTAAATTTAATTTTTTCTCTTTTTTGATTTGAAATTCAGAAAATGGATATATACAATTTTGATCAGTACATTTTTTGGAGTTCGACAGAACAAACATAATTTATGTTGAATAGTAACCTACTCTTATGATCAGTAACATACCCGTATGAATACTAACATACCCTTATTAATAATATCCTCACATATTATATTATATATATAACATTTAATTTAAAATATTATATAAACATATCAAGAAATAAGTAAATAAATGTTCTCAATTAGTTATTTTTTGAATAAAATTTAATTTTCTTTTTTGATATACTTGAATTTTTGATTAATAGGGAAATACGGTAAAATAACATATATACAAATTATCAGTTAGATACAATATATATGACATTGTGAATGATGTAAGAACACTAGGTTCAAAATTATATGATTTATTGACAATTTGGGGTCACATTAATTTAGATTATTCATAGTCTAGAGAAAAATTAATAAAATAATGATTAAAATTATTTAAAACTCCTCCTTTCCTCCACTATAAATATAACTCATTTTCCCCTCTTCTTCCCACGCCTATCAATCCTTGATCCTAGAATATGTTCTTCAAAAAACAATTCACAAGACCCTTACCCACATCCAATTCTATCGGGTCTCACAAAATTTCCAAAACCAATGGCTTTAAGAAATAACTCAAGGAGAAAATATCATATGGTAAACATCCCCTTTAATTTTATTTCTTTTATTTTCATTTTCTCTTCAATTAAGGTTTTATCCTCACCTCCCAATATCCAAGATGAAATAATGATAGAGTATGTAAAATTTGTTGGATATAATCATGTTTATGTATGATTGACCATTATTCTTATTCTCTTCTCCCACTTATTCATGATGCTAAAACACCATCCATGATGTGATGATTTTCTGACAGTGTGGACTATGTGATTTGAATTTCCTTTAATTTCTTTAATACTAGTCATAGAACTATTTTTATGGTAGAAATATATTATAATTTATGAATTATATCTTATGTAAGGTTCCTTAATCTATTTTCACATATTTTATTAATTATCAAAACAAAATGAGTTCATTATGATAGAAAAGTCAAAAATATAACCAAAACAAATATTAATAATGATTAAACATATGAACCAACTTCATGTTAGAATTAAAAATGATAAATTAATTAATTTATGGTTCTATAATTATTTAAATACCACTCCATTTCAATTCTTGATTTTCACATCCAATCGACAAGAACATCTATCATGAACCGATCAAACAAACCATCTGATGAATGTGTGCAAAACAATGGAATTAATAAATATTATTTTTGAATTGGTGGAATGTTGTTATAAAATCGTCATAAAAGGTTTTATAAACATGAATATGTTTCTAGAAAATATTAATAACAATATTTTATCATTTATAAAGGTGTTTTTGACAAATTTGATGTAATATGAACCTGAGGTAAGGTAATTCCTCACCCAATTTCTAATGTTCGGGTTAACCTTCTACTTTATAAATCATGTGGTATTATGATTATTGGTGTGATGATTTTTTGTTTATATTATGTTCAATTATTTGTATTTATAGTTTATAGATATATAATTTCCATTCTACAAATTCTTACTCGGTAACACCCCTAGATTTCATAGTATGTTATTTCTTCAATGTGATTCAAAAACATTCACTACACGCAACACCGAGTTGTAGCGAACCATGACTTACCAAACAAGCCATTAAAAAGTGGTTATGAATAATATTGACTGAATTTTGAAATTTATATAATCCTTATAATTTTAGAATCCATATTATGAAATTATTATACGTAATGTAACAACAAATACATTTTTTCAGATAAAAGATGTATATTTCAAAAAATGAAATTTTACCTCTTTTAATGGAAGATAATTTTTAAATAAAATATTTTAATATTTTATATATCAATTTGACAAAATAAACTTCATATTTAGAATCGGGATGGAAGAATTTAGTTTTAATAATGTTTTTGTGTTTTTCTGATAACTTTCATATTTTGGTGAATAGTGAAAAATACTATATTTTAACTAAAAACAACATTTTTAATCAAAATAATTTATATTGTTAAATTATAAATTTTAATGGTATGTAAGTATAAATATATTATATTTTTACCATTTAATTAAATAATTGTAATTTTAAGTAATTTTACTTTGAAATTGGACATAAACACGTGTCAAACATTTGGTAGTTATTATTTCTTAAAAATACACCTTTTGGTTTTAATAGTGGGAATTAATTTTATATTAATAATTTCAACTTTTATGATTTGAATTTTCTAAAATTTAAATCATTTTTGGATTCAGAATATTGAAATTATCTTAGGGTGAAAATTTGGTACTTTTATGACAAGTTTCATATTTTGATGAATACTGAAAATTACTAAATTTTAATTATAAACACTTTTTTAATCGAAATAATTAATATTAATAAATTATGAATTTGAGTGATTTTAAAGTATAATTAGATGAAATTTTTTCCATTTATTCCAATTTTGGACATTGGACATAATATCATATTTAAAATGGACATAAGAAACTGTCAATCTTTTGATAGTTATTATTTGTTAAAAACACGTTTTTTGTTTTGACAATGTGAATTAATTATAAATTCACTTCTGCCACTTATGTGTAATGAATTTAGAAAAATGGATTCCATATATAGAATAATTAGTTCCATATTGTGTAAATAGGTAACTTTTATTTTTATTCATTTTGAATAATTAGTTCAGTAAATATTTTATTTACCTTGGTTAATGGGTAAATCTAGTATATAAGGGTAATAAAAAAATATTATAATAATTCTATATTACCCTAAAACGTGTCCTAACACTATTGGTTGATACATTTCTGACCATGGGCTTCTTTGGGTCGATTTAGGGACACCATGGGGCCACTTTTAAGTGATAATGACACTTTATAATAATTAAGTTTAGGTAAATTAAAAAATGACAAACGCATATATCTTTTAGAAAAACAATTTTTAAATAGGGTTATATATTTTCTATTTTATACTATAAATATAAATTAGAAAGTGAAAAAATTTCCAACATAATTATATTTTATTTATAATTTTTAGACATTTAATAATTAAATTTATTTATGACACAATAATAATGTAGTATTTTTCTTATTAATGCTTGAATCTTATAATTGTTATTATAAATGTTAAACTAAATGTAATTTAATGTTTTGATGTCATACAAGAATTTTAATGGTTAATATGACATTTTATTATTTCTAAAATAAATTTTTATAAAATTAATAAAGTTGTTAAGACTTTAACAAAAATCAATTTTTAAATATTGTCAAAATAGACATAAATGAGTTTTTTAAAAAAATATTATATTATTAATTTTGATTCTATTCCTAAACATCTAAGGATTTCATAAAGTACTTATATAATGATATTTGTATCATTAATGGACCACTTAGGGTCTCCTGGATTTATATAGAATGTTTATTAACCATATAATATAAAAATACAATGTGACATGGTAAATGTCAAACTATTTCACTAAGAATTAAACATAATAGATAAGGTTAATATAGTAACCCAATCCTATCTGAATTATATTGTATGAAAGGATTAAAACCCATACCCACCATAAACTTTGAATAATCCACTTTGGAGTCATTAGAAACCGAATATGAATTTATTATAAATTAATAATTTATGTTTTTCTAAATAGCCCCTCCTCCCCCTTATAAAAAACACCACTTCAAACCAATTATTCATACCTTCAAAGACTTTTGGTTCGGCCAACCTCTGCCCAAATACACTCTAAAAAATCCTACCTTAATCTAGAGGCCTTCCTTTAGCCGGAAAGCCAACATATGGAGACCTTTTTATCAAATCAAAATCAAGAACTTGAAGAAGAGGTAATGTTTTCACCACCCTCTTTCAAGTTCTTTCTTCTTCATCTTCTTCATTATTTGTTATTTACATTATAAAATAATAAAACCAGTATATTATATATACTTTGATGTTATTATAAATATGGTACAACCATATTCAGTGTTCTACCCATCCTTTGATTGACATGTCACCATACGTGCGTACATATGGCCTACCGTCTCCATGTCGTGGTGTAATTGTTATTCAATACATTATTATTTGGATGGTTATTATAATGATGTGTAATTATTTTAAATAATAAATATAAAATGATAATGATTCTATATATATTATATACCAACCAATAATATATTATTTTAATATCAAAAGAATGATATTGTCGCTCGTGCATACGTACGAACTAACATCTCCACAAATGTTATGTGATTCATTCCACATCGTATCAATTAATGAATAATTTTCATTTGATGATTAAAAATAATGATTAAGGATTTTATATCATTATGGATATGAATAAGGTACAACCTATGGATAACAAACACAAATTATGTAACAAATCATACAAAATAAAATGAGTAAGTGAACACCCAAAACGACGATAATACAAAAATATTATTAAAAAAGAAATATTAAAATATCATATATGATATCATATTAATGTATATTATTTTTTTATAATTTAATAACAATTATTTCACCATTATAAACGATGATAACCAACCCTCGACCAAGGAAAATTACAAGGTAAGTGTATATTTCACAATCTCTTCATTATCCAAGGTTGTTTATATGTAATTATCTCATCCCCATCCCCGATTATTAAAAATGTATTTCAAGTCACCTTTATTATTTTACAGAATATGTGTTAAAGTTAGATATTCCATTGTATGACCTTTTATATGATGTTTATAAAGTAATCTTTTCGTCATTTTATAAATAAGGTCGTTTTAACCTTTTTGACAAAATTATTGTAAGAATGTCCTTTTTTTTAACTTATACGGCGGGTGCGGCTATTTTCTGCCATTATAAAACTGTCGGAGCTTCCCTTAAAAGATTATAATAATATTTTCAATGTAAATGTTTTATATTATAATCATGTGACTCTTAAATGATTTCAAAAAAGAAATATTTCTCTCAAATATTTTTGATTTCATCTATGTCAACATCATTTTAAATGTTTTACTGATTTATTCTTCTAAACCATTCTCATTTATGTCCATGATTGCAAAATGGTTTTAAGGATTTATTTAAATGGACATAAATGTTCTAAAATGTTAATTATATTAAACAAATTCAACGTGGTATGGGACACTTTGATTCAAAAATTTAAATAAATGTCTTCTTTTTTAAATTGTGTGACTTTTAAATGTTTTCATGAAAAGGGATATTTCAATGAATGAGTATTAAAAATAATTTCCTTCTATTTAAAATCATTTAATGGATTTTAAACTTGTTTTGATGTTGATTTATTATGATACATAACTTCTATATTGTATTGGAGGTTTTGTGATATGTTTGACTATGGATGTGTTATTTTTATACCATTCATAGTTTATGGTTAAAGTATTGACATTTTGTATCGTAGTTCTTATATGAATGTTTATGTTATGTTTAAACCTTTTCATATGAGGAATGTATTAGACATTTTATGTGACAGATGGATCCCACTATAGCTCCTCAATGCATTGGAAGGCCTCATGAGATAACTAGACGTGGAATTGGTCGAGGCCCTTTCTAAATTTGATATATGGTTTCGGCCGAGGGCTTAATCCTTTTTAGATGTCTTGGCCGAGGCCTTGAAAAAATGTTTCAGAATGTCCAACATTATACATTCCATCATTATGGAAATAATATTTATGGAACAAGTTGTCATTCAACTAGTATAATACCCATGATTATGTTTTATTTTGGCATTATTTACTCAGCTCATATTTTTCCCATAAAAGTATTCATGTTTATTATTGGTAAAGGCATGTTGTTTCAATTATTTACCATGCTTGAAATTTATGTCAATTTCCGCTGTATTATATACCCTTACTGAGCGTTTGATCTCACCCCTTTCTTATGTTTCAATTTCCCAGGATATGATGAAGGTTGTTATGAGCGACCAGCAAGCATAATCAAGGAGGCATGGATGTTTCTAATGAAATATATTTGTGTTGTATTTCTTTTCAAGTTTTAAAGTTGAAATTATGTATGAATCTTGTTTCCAATTAATACTAAACTGATTGGTCTTTTATGAAATGATTTCCTTATGATCATGCCAATGTTATGTAATAATGCACTGACTCTGGGTAACTAGGGTCAGGGCGTTATAGTTGGAATCAGTGGAAGTTTAGTACAAACCTTGGAAGCTAGATTTAGATAAACTCTGATTAGTACACATAGACCTAAGATGGACTTTGAATAATAGTATAGAATAACTTACTAGAATTTTGGCATTGTGATGATTTTGTGAGTTTTCCGAGCAATACATACCTGTATGGATACGAGCAGGTAGAGACGGCTCTGGCACAGATCTACCTAGGGGTAAAACCTGAAAAACCCAATTTGAGCTAAACTCGAATGGGAAATGGTGCATGAAAACGGTCCTTGCCGCACTCTTGGTTATGACACTCCAAGGGGATATGCTTTGGATAATTCTAATTTTCTTTAAAAACCAATATTAAGGGCTTATGAGTATATACACACACAGTGAAAACATTTTTATGATTATGGATTATATCCATGAACTTTTCAATTTACATGAGGTATTTTACAATTTCGAAATTATTTGTTTCAATTCATAAACTGACCTAGTTTATGATATTGTATAGAAATGCTTCCAAGAAGATGGAATGTGAACTGTAGCAATACTTATGATCCAAAGAGTAAGAAGGATCATATCTTTCATTGTATTAAGTGAACATTTAGAAGGGAAATATTCTCCCATGTATTCAAATCATATGAAGAAATAGTATCATGTGTTAATAAGATAAGTAAATAATTATCCGAGTCCTATGGATTTGAAGGGATGAAAGAGAAGAAAAGGATGGAAGAAAGAATGACGGATAAAGGGAAGAGGGAAAAGAATAATTTTTCTATATATTATAAGTTTGGGAAGAAACACCCTAGAACATGCCTGAAAGGAATGAGAGTATGTTATAAGTTTGGAGAAAAAGGACACCATGTACGTGACACCAAGGGTAAGAAAAAGGTTTCAAATGTACAATGCTCCATCTGCAAGGAGTTGGGGAACTACGTGAACCAATGTCCAAATCATTAGAGTATGGCCCAAATGATGTTGTTGGATAATAATAAATTTATGATACTACCATAGATTAAGAGGAATGATTAGAGTTATTATGTGGTTATTTAAGAATTATGTCATTTGTGTGTTGTATCAACAATGTACTGATTATAATAATTATGGATTATATAAGAATTGTAATGCACTAATATTTCATTAAAGTCTTGAGATTTTGTGGAACCAAGAAAAGTGACTCAATAGAAGGATAAATTTTGGGAAAATATATTGTTGAGAGAAAGATAAACCATAATATGGTTCTGATACCGATGTATTGATTTTGGAATAATACATGATTGATTTGAATAAATTATATTGGATATTCATCAAAACCTTGAAACTAATTAATGATTTTTATATTCCATAATTGTTGTAGTTTACAACATTTTTGGATAGAAAGAGTATATCTATAATTATCTAAGTAATAATGGATTTTGAATGTAATCAATAAGGTTTTATGGTATTTTAGGATGTTACAGTGTTTTAAAAGAATACATGATGAACGTGTACACATGCTATTACGTTGGAAAAAAGGATCTTCCTCGTGTTTACCTACCTTATAAATTTTTTACTGTGAGTTTGGACAGTAGTATTTTGGATATGTCTAGTTTGAGATTATTTTTGGATTTATATAAAATGGACAACCCGGAAGTCGGGTGGCAACCGGTCGCGTCCGGCAAGGTCGCGAGACTTGAGCCCACAACTGAAGGGTTTAATGGGTGTATCACCTGCCACTGACCCGTTTTATGTCCTGTATTGAATAATGTAATTTTTTTAATGCTTCTGCAAAGATGAATTATAAATTCATTTTTTTGAACCCTGTACGTATTGGAAAAATAGAGTATTGTTTTGAAGTTCTATTATCTTTTAGAGTAAAAGATGAGTTTGTGGTAGAACATAGTTAAATGATGAGACTCTAATTTTCATGTATATTTTTTTTATTCTTCTCATATTGAATGAAGAAATTAATTCTAATACTTTAGTGAAGGGATCATAAATCAAAAAATGGGTTATCCTAATACCATATGTTTTGTTAAAGTGATGGTATTTCAAATCATCATTGATTGATGAATTTAATGCCCTCAATTTTACACTTGTTTGTGATTGATGACCTCAATCACTACCTATAAATATTTACATTTTTACTCTAATTATATATATCTAATTGCCACCAATTTTCTTCTAATCGAGATCAAAATTTGGTGGTGACCCTTTTATTTCCCTTTCCCTCTTATTAAGACTAAATTTTATTAACCTAATTTCTGATGTGGGTTTTCCCAAATATATTTTATATTATAAATAGTTTATTTTTGAAAAATAAATTCAAATTTCAAAGATTCAATTTATTTAAGGAGGAAATAATGTAACACCCCAATATTTCATACTACGTTTTTTCTTCAAAGTAATTCAATATCTTTCACTACACGCAACACCGAGTTCTAGCGCACCATGAATTACCAATGATGCCGTTCAAAAGTTGTTATGAATAGTATTAACTAAATTTTGGACTTTATATAATCCTTATAATTTTATAATCCATATTATGAGTTTCTTAGACATATTGTAAGAACAAATACATTTTTTTAGATAAAAGAAGTATTTTTGAGAAAAATAAATTTTACCACCTTTTAATGGAAAATCCTTCTTAAATCAAATATTTGAAGTTTTTATATATTTAATTTAACAAAATAAACTTCTTCTTTAGAATTAGGTCATAAGAAGTTAGTTTCAATAATGTTTTTTTGTTTTTCAGATAACATTCATATTTGGGTGAATGGTGAAAATTACTATATTTTAACTGAAAAAAACTTTTTTAATCCAAATAATTTATATTGTAAAATTATAAATTTTAATGGTATGGAAGAATAAATATATTATATTTTTACCATTTAATCCAATTATTGTCATTTTATATAATTTCCCTTTGAAATTGGACATAAACAAGTGTCAAACATTTGATAGTTATTATTTCATAAAAATACGCCTTTACGTTATAATAGCGAGAATTAATTTTAAATTAATAAATGCAACTTTTATGTTTTTAATTTGGTAAAATGGACATAATTTTGGGATTCGGAATATCTAAATTATCTTATGGTGAAATTTTGGTACTTTTCTGATATGTTTCATATTTTGATAAATAGTGAAAATTACTAAATTTTAATTAAAAACAACTTTTTTAATCGAAATAATTAATAGTGATAAATTTTGAATTTGAGCGATTTTAAATTATAATTAGATTATAATTTTTCCATTCAATCCAATTTTTATCATTGTACATAATTTCATATTTAAACTAGACATAAGAAAGTGTCAAATATTTTGATAGTTATTATTTATTAAAAACATGCATTTTTTATTCCACAACAAGAATTAATTTTAAATTAATTTCTGCACTTATTTGTTTTGAATTTATAAAAATGGATTACATATTAATAATCATGAGGTCCAAATTGTGTTGATTCGTTATGTTTATTTTTATACATTTTTAATAATTATTTCAGTAAATATTTTATATACCTTGGTTAAAGGGTAAATCCGGTAAATATGGGTAAAAATTAATATTATAATAATACTAAATTACCCTAAAATGTTTCCTAACCATATTTTTTTATACATGTCCGACCATGGGAACCATTGGGTCGATTTTGGGACCCCATAGAGCCACTTGTAAGTGATAATGACACTATATATTAATTATGTTAACGTAAATGCAAAAATGGCATAATCATATATCTTTTAGAAAATCAATTTTTACATAGGGTTATATATTTTTAATTTTCTACTAAAAATATCTATTAGAAAGATAAAAAGATTTAATACATAATTGTATTTTATTTATAATTTTTATACATTGAATAATTAAATTTATGTATGACACAATAATGATGATGTATTTTCCTTATTAATGCAAGAATCAAATAATTGGTATTATAATTGTCAAAATAAATATAATTTGAATGTTTTGGTTCCATAAACAAATTTTAATCTTTACTATGACATTTTATGATTGATTAAATTAATTTTTTTCGAATTAATAATGTTTTTAAGTCAGTAACAAAAATCTATTATTTAAATATTGTCAAAATTGACATAAATGAGTTTTTAAAACAAATATTATATTATTAATTACTATTCTATTACTAAAATTCTAATGATATGCCAAAAGACTTATATAATGATAGGTGTATCATTAAAGGACCACATGGGGGTCTATTTGATGTATTTAGTATGTTTATTAACCATATAATATAAAAATAGAAAGTGACATGGTTAATGTCAAACTATTTAACTAAGAGTTAAATATAAATGATATGGTTAATATAGTGACCCAAACCTATATATAATATATTGGATGAAAGATTTTAGAACCATCCCAACTTAATAATTTTAATAATACACTATTATCCATTAAAAAACTAATATGAGTTTATTATAAAGTAATGTTTTCTGTTTTTTCTAAAGAGCCCATCCCCCCTTATAAAAAGTCATCACTTCAAACCAATTATTCATACCAAAAATCATTTTTTGTTCAGAAAACCTATGCCCAAATACTATATCAACTATCCTCCCTTAATCTTAGAGGCCTTCCTTTATCCATAAATCCATCCTAAGGAGCCCTTTTGACCAAATCAAAAGGAACAACCTGAAAAAGAGGTAATGTTTTCACCACCCTCTTTCAAGTTTCTTTCTTTTTTCAACATCTTCATTAATTGTTATTTAAAATATAAAATAATATCTCACGTATGTTATATATACTGTGAGGTTATTAGAAATATGGTACAACCATATTCAGTATTCTATCCATCTTTTGAATGACATGTCACCATACGTGTGTACGTTCGACCTATCGACTCCACGTTGTGGTGTAATTGTTATTCAATACATTATTATTTGGATGGGTATAATAATGATGTGAAATTTAGGTAACTAATAAATATAACATTATATTGATTATTTATATATGATATACCATAAAATTTATATTATTTTAATATCAAAAAAATGATATTGTCGCTCATGCGTATGTACGGACTACAATCTCCACGAACGCGATGAGATTAATTCACCATCATATCCATTCAAGAGTACATTTCATTTGATGATTAAAAATAATGTTTAAGGATTTGATATCAATCTAGATATGAATAAGATACAACCTATGGATAAAAAACATGGCCTATGTAACAAATCATATAAAAGAAAACGATTAAGTGAACACCTGAAACGACGAGAATACTAAAATATTATCAACAAAGAAATATTAAAAGATCATATATGATATCATATTAATTTATATGATTATTTTATAATTTAATAACAATTGTTTCACCATTATACATGTTTTTAACCTACTCTCGACCAAGGAAAAGTAAAAGGTAATGGTTTATTTCGGAATCTTTTCATTATCCGAGGTTGTTTATACGTAATTATCTACAGGGACATCTTTATCATGAACATTTATTATTCTTAAAAATGTATTTCAAATCATTCTTACTATTTTAATAAATATAGGTTAAATTCATTTATACTCTTTTTTGATATTTTATAAGATTTTTATAAAGGAATATTTCCTTCGTTTTCCAAATAAGGTCCTTTTAACCTTCTTGTCAAAATTAAGGTAAGAATGTCTTTTGTTAACTTATATTGTGGGTGTGGCTATTTTTTGTCGTTATAAAATCGCAGAAGCATACCTTACAAGATTATAAGAATATATTCAATGTAAATGTTATCTTTTATAATTATGTGACTCTCAAATGATTCCATTAAAGAGATATTTCTCTCAAATAGTTTTGATTTCATCTATGTCAACATCATTTGAAATGTTTTAATGGTTTATTCTTATAAACAATTATCATTAATGGCCATGTTTGCAAAATGGTTTTATGGATTTATTTAAATGGACATGAATGTTTTAAAATGTTAACTAATTTAAAATGTTTCAAAGTAGTACTAGATACATTGATTCAAAAATGTCTTTCAATGTCATCATTTATAAATTGTGTGACTTTTAAATGTTTACATGAAAATGGATATTTCAATCAATGATTTTAACAAATCCTTTCCATATATGTAAAATCCCTTAATGGATTTTATACTTTTTTTGAAGTTTATTTATTATGATACAAAACATCCATATTGTATTGAAGGTTTTGTAAAAAATTTTACTGTGGATGTGTTATTTTTATACCATTCATGTTTTATTGTTAATTTATTGTCATTTCATATCGTAGTTCGTATATGAATGTTTATGTTATGTTTAAACCTTTTAATATGAGGAATTTATTGGACATAGTAAGTGATGGGTGGAGGCCGCTATAGCTCCTCAATAAATCGGTAGGTCTCATGAGACAGTTAGACGTGGAATTGGCCGAGGCCCTTTCCCAATTTTATTCATGGTTTTGGCCTAGGCCTTAATCATTTTTAGACATCTTGATCGAGGCCTTGAAAAACTGTTTCAGAATTTCTGACATTATACATTCCCTCATTATGGAAATAATATTTATGGTTCATGTGGTCATTTGACTATTAGAATACCTATGATTACGTTTTATTATAGCATTATATACACAGCTCTTATTCAAGCCATAAAAGTATTCATGTTTATTATTGGTAAAGGAATGTGGTTTCAATTATTTACCATGCTTAATATTTATGTCATTCTACGCTTTATTACATACCCTTACTTAGCATTTGAGCACAACCCTTTGTTATGTTTAATTTTCCCAGGATATGAAGAAGTTTGTTATGAGTGACCAGTATGTATAATCTAAAAGGTATGTATGTTTTTAAAAAGAAATTTTTGTGTTGTATTTCTTTTCAAGTTGTAATGTTGAACATATGTATGAATCTTTTTTCCAATAATACTAAACTGATCGGTCATTGGAGACACGATTTCCTTAGGATCATGCCATTATTATGTAATAATGCACTGACTCTAGGTATCTGGGGTCGGGGCGTTACAGTTGGTATCAGAGGAAGTTTAGTACAAACCTTGGAAGCTAGATTTAGATAAACTCTGATTAGAGCACATATACCTAAGATGGAGATTAGGGAATATTATAGAAGAACATCCTAGAATTTTGGTATTGTAATAATTTTGTGAGTTTTTCAAGCAATACATCACTGTCTGGATATGAGCTTGTAGAGGTGGATCTGACAACGACGCACCTATGGGTAAAACCCAAAAACACTACTTTGAAATAGACTGGAATGGGAATTAGTGCACGAAAACAGGCCTTGCTTCACTCTTGGTTACGCAACTCCTCAGGGATATGCTTAGGATAATTCTCATTTTCATTACAAACCAGTATGAAGGGATTATGTGTATATACATACTCAAAGAAAACATTTTTCTGATTATGGAGTATATCCATAAACAGTTCAATTTATGTTAGGTATTTTACATGTTTGTAATTTTTCATTGTAATTCATAAACTGACCTAGTTTATGTTAGATAATAGAAATGGAACCCAGTAGAAGGAATGTGTACTATCGAAATATATACGATCCAAAGATTAAGAAGGGTCACATCTTTCAGTGTATTAAGCCAACATTTCGAAGGGAAATAGTTTCCCATGTATTCTCAACATGTGAAGAAATAATATCATGTGTTAAGAAGATAAGTAAAGAATTCTCCAAGTCCCATGGCTTTGAAGGGAAGCAAGAGAAGAAAAGGATAAAAGAGAGAAAGATGGATAAATAGAAGAGGGAAAAGAAGAAGTTTCCCATATGTGATAACTATGGGAAGAAACCCCATGGAACAGTCCTGAATGGAACGGGAGTTTTTTATAAGTGTGTATAAAAAGGACACCATGTACGTGACTGCAAGTGTATGAAAAAGGTTTCAAATGTACAATGCTTCATCTGCGGGGAGTTGGGACACTATGCAAACTAATGTACAAATAATTAGAGTTTTCCCCAAATGATGCTAATGGAAAATAATAAATTTATGTTACTACCACAGATGATGTGGAATGACTAGAGTTCTTATATTTCTATTAGAGAATTATTTCATTTGAATATTGTATCAAAAATGTACTGGTTATAATAATAATGGAGTATATAAGGATTGTAGTGTAGTGCTATTTCATTAAGGACTTGAGATTGTGTAGAACAATGAAGAGTGACTCAATAACAGGTTAAATTATTGGATAATATATGGTTGAGAGAAAGATAAACCATAATATGTTTTCAAAACCAAGGTAGTGATTTTGGAATAATACAAGATTGATTTGGATAAATTATATTAGATATTCTTGATGACCTTGAAACTGATTAATGATTTGTATATTCAATCATTATTGGAGATTAAAACATTTTTGGATAGAAGGAGTATATCCAGTATTCTATAAGTAATAAGGAATCATGAATGTAATCAATATGGTTTTATGGTATTTCAGGATGTTGTAGTGTTTTAAAAGAATATATTATGATGGTGTTCACATGATATTACGTGGAAAAAAGGATCTTAATTGTCTTTACCTACCTTATAATTTTTGGAATATGAGTTTGGACAGAATTATTTTGGATAAGTCTAGTTTGAGATTATTTTTGGATTTCCAATATAAGGAAAACCCGGAGGTCGGCCAGCAACCTGTCGTGTCCAGCAAGGCTGCGAGATGTGAACCCACAACTGAAGGGCGACATGGGTGTATCACTTAACACTGACCCACGTGATTTCTGGGATTGAATAATGTAGTTTTTTAATGGTTTTGAAAGATTAATAATAAATTCATTTTTTTGAACCCTATATGAATAGGATAAATATTGAATTTTTTTAAAGTTCTATTATCCATTAGATAGAAATATGTGTTTGTGGTAGAACTTAGTTAAAGGATGAGACTCTACTTGGTAAGTATATATTTTTATTCTTCTCTTATTCAATAATTAAATTAATTCTTATACTTTATTGAAGGGATCTTAAAACAAAAAATGTGTTATCCTAATACCATATGTTTTGTAAAACCGATGGTATTTTAAATCATCATAGATTGATGAATTTAAGGCCCTCAATTTTACACTTTATTGTGATTAATGAACACAATCCCTACCTATAAATATTTATGTTTTCCCTCCAATTATATGTCTTTAATTTCCACCGATGTTCTCCAAATCGAGATCATAATTTGGTGGTGACCCTTTCATTTCCCTTTTCCTCTTATTAAGACTAAATTTTATTAACCTAATTTCCAATGTGGGTTTTCCAAAAGGTTTTTTCTATTTTCATACTTTTATTATCAAAAAAAATTTTCAAATTGTGAGGATTCAATTTATTGAAGGAGGGAACACCCCAAGATTTTATAGTACGTCATTTTTTCAAAGTAATTCAATTGCATTCACTACACGCAACACCAAGTTCTAGCGCACAATGACTTACCAAACAAGTCGTTCAAAAGTGGTTATGAATGGGATTAACTGAATATTGATCTTTATATATTCCTTATAATTTTAGAATCCATATTAGGAGTTTCGTAGACATAATTTAAGAAAAAATACATTTTTCAGATAAAAGAAGTATTTTTAAAAAAATGCAATTTTACCACCTTTTAATTGAAAAGCCTTTCTGAATACAATATTTGAAACTTTTTTATATTCAATTTGAAAAAATAAACTATATCTTTAGAATCGGGACATAAGAATTTAGTTTCAATAATGTTTTGGTGTTTTTCTGATAACTTTTATATTTGTGTGAATAGTGAAAAATACTATATTATAACTGAAAAAAACTTTTTTAATCAAAATAATTTACATTGATAAATAATAAATTTTAATGGAATGGAAGTATAAATAAATTATATTTTTACCATTTAATCTAATTATGGACATTGTATGTTATTTCACATTTAAATTTGACATAAACAAGTGTCAAAATTTTGATAGTTATTATTTCTAAAAAATATGCCTTTTGATTTTAATAGCGGGAATTAATTTTTAATTAATAAAATAAAATTTTATGTTGTTAATTTGGTAAAATATACATCATTTTTTTAATCGTAATATTAAAATTATCTTAGGGTGAAATTTTGGTACTTTTCTGATTAGTTTCATATTTTGATGAATAGTGAAAATTACAAAATTTTAATTAAAAAAACTTCTTTAATCGAAATAATTAATAGTGATAAATTATGAATTTGATGGATATTAATGTATAATTAGATTATAATTTTAAAATTTGATACAATTTTGGTCATTGGACATAATTTAATATTTAAACTAGACATAAGAAAGTGTCAATGTTTTGATAGTGATTATTTGTTAAAAATACGCTTTCTATTTCGACAACAGGAATTAATTTCAAATTAATTTCTGCCACTTATGTGTTTTTAATTTATAAAATTGGATTCCATATTTAGAATCAGGTGGTCCATATTGTGTAAATAGGTAACTTTTACTTTTATACATTTTGAATAATTACATCAGTAAATATTTTATTTACCTTAGTTAAAGGGTAAATCTAGTAAATAAGGTTAAATAAATAATATTATGATAATATTAAATTAACCTAAAACGTTTCCTAACCCTACTGGGTGATATATTTCTGACCATGGTCATATTTGGGTCGATTTGGGGACCCCATGGAGCCACATGAAAGTGATAATGACACTTTATATTAATTAAGTTAAAGTCAATGCAAAAATGACATAAGCATATATCTTTTCGAAAAACAATTTTTACATAGGGTTATATATTTTGGAAATTAGACTATAAATATTCATTAAGAATATAAAAAATTTTCCTACATAATTTTATTTTAATTATAATTTGTAAGCATTTAATAATTAAATTTTTTAATGACACAACAATGATGCAATATTTTCCTTATTAATGCAAGAATCAAATAATTGGTATTATAAATGTAATAATTAATATAATTTGAATGTTTTTATGCCATCCACGAATTTTATTGGTATATATAAAATTTTAGTATTTATTAAATGAAATTTTTTTGATTTAATAATGTTTTCATGACTTCTAGAAAAATCATTTATTAAATATTTTCAAAATATACATAAATGATTTTTTAAAAAAAATATTATATTATTAATTGCTATTCTATTCTTAAAAATATAAGGTTTGGCCAAAGTAATTATATTATGATAGGTGTGTCATTAATGGACCACTCAGGGGTCGCTTGGAAGTATATAGTATGTTTATAACCCATATAATATAAAAATACAAAGTGACATGGTAAATGTCAAACTATTTTACCTAGAGTTAAATATAAAGAATAAGTTAAATAAAGTGACCCAAACCTATCTAATATAAATTGGATGAAACTATTTAGACCCATCCCCAACATATTATTTGAATAATTCACTATTAAGCAATTAGAAGCTGAATATGAATTTATTATAATTTAATACTTTATGTTTTTCTTAAAGAGCCCCTCACCCCCCTTATAAAAGGACCCCAATTCTAACCAATTATTCATACCTTCAATTCCTTTTAGTTCAGAAAAAAATCTTCATAATACACTCTGAACAATCCCCCATAAATCCTAGAGGCCTTCCTTTAGTCATAATGCCATCCTATGGAGTTCTTAAGATCAAATCAAAAGGAAGAACCCAAAGAAGAGGTAATGTTTTCACCACACTCTTCCAAGTTCCTTTCTTCTTCAACTTCTTCATTCATTGTTATTTACATTATAAAATAATAAATCCAGTATCTTATATATACTGGGATGTTATTATAAATATGGTACAACCATATTCAGTATTCTATCCATCCTTTGAATGATATGTCACCATACGTGCATATGTACGGCCTACCGTCTCCACTTTGTGGTGAAATTGTTATTCAAAACATTATTATTTTCATGGGGATAATAATGATGTTTAATTAATGTGAATAATAAACATAACATGATAATGATTCTTTATATATGATATACCATCCATTTATATATTATTTTAATATCAAAATAATGATATTGTCTCTCGTGCATACGTACGAACTACCGTCCCCACAAACGCGATGAGATTCATTCCCCATCGTATCCATTCATGACTAATTTTAATTTGATGATTAAAAATAATGTTTAAGGATTTTATATAATTCTGTATATGAATAATATACAACCTATGGATAACAAACAAGGCTTATGTAACAAAACATATAAAAGAAAACGAGTAAGTGAACACTCGAAACGACGATAATACTAAAATATTACTAACAAAGCAATAATAAAAGATCATATATGATATCATATTAATATATATGATTCTTTTATAATTTAATGACAATTATTTCACCATTACACAGGAGGTTACCCTACCCTCGACCAAGGAAAAGTACAAGGTAATGGTTTATTTCACAATCTCTTCATTATCCGAGTTTGTTTATAGGTAATTATTTACTGGGACATATTTATCATCCACATCCATGATTCTTATAAATCTATTTCAAATTATTCTTAAAATTTTACATAATATGGGTTAAAGTCGATTATACCATTTTTTACCTATTATAAGATGTTTATAACGGAATCTTTTAGTCAATTTCCAAACAAGGTCCTTTTATCTTTTTTGACAAAATTATGGTAAGAATGTCTTTTTTAACATATATGGTGGGTGCAGCTATTTTCTGCCATAATAAAATCATAGAAGATTCTATTAAAAGATTATAAACATATTTAAAGTGTAAATGTTTTCTTTTATAGTTATGTGACTCTTAAATTATTTAAAAAAAGATATATTTCTCTCAAATAGATTAGATTTCATTATGTCAACATCATTTTAAAAGTTTTAAAGATATATTCTTCTAAACCACTCTCATTAATGTCCATGATTACAAAATGGTTTCTGTATTTATTTAAATGGTCATTAATTTTTTTAAATGATAATTACTCTAAAATGTTTCAAAGTGGTATGGGACACTTTCATTCAAAAATGTATTTAAATGTCTTCCTTTCCAAATAGGGTGACTTTTAAATGATTTCATAAAAAGTGATATTTCAATAAAAGAGTTTTGGAAATCACTTACACCTATGCAAATACTTTAATGGATTTTACACTTGTTTTGATTTTTAATTATTATGATACAAAACATCCATATTTTATTGATGGTTTTATGATATTTTTGACTGTGGATGTGTTATTTTTATACCATTCATGGTTTATGGTTAATGTATTGACATTTCGTATCCTAGTTCTTATATAAATGTATATGGTATGTTTCAAACTTTTCATATGAGGAATTTATTGGACATAGTATGTGATGGGTGGAGCCCTCTATAGCTCCTCGATGCATCGATAGGACTCATAAGACAACTAGATGTGGAATTGGCCGAGGCCCATTCCAAATTTGATTTATGGCTTTGGACGTGGCCTTAATCATTTTTAGATGTCTTGGATGAGGATTTGAAATAATGTTTCATAATGTCCGGCATTATACATTCCCTCATTATAGAAATAATATTGATGGTTCATGTGGTAATTCGACTAGTAGAATACCAATGATTATGTTTTATTATGGTATTATTACTCATCTCATATTCTTTCCATAAAAGTATTCATGTTTATTATTGGTAAAGGCATGTGGTTTCAATTATTTACCATGATTAATTTTTAGGTCATTTTTTTCTGTATTAATTACCCTTACTATGTGTTTGAGCTCACCCCTTTCTTATGTTTCATTTTCCCAGGATATGAATAAGTTCATTATGAGTAACCAGCAGACATAATCTAGGAGGTTTGGATGTTTCTAATAAAATATTTTTGTGTTGTATTTCTTTTCATGTTGTAAAGTTGAACTTATGTATGAATCATGATTCAAATAATATTAAACTGATCAGTCTTTCAAGGCATGATTTCATTATGATCATGCTAGTTTTATATAATAATGCACCGACTCTGGGTAACTATGGTCGGGGTGTTACATACTCCAATTTTATTTTTAAGGGACTTTCCTTTTAATATCCTTTTAAAAGTCTCTTTAATAAATTTAAAAAGTATTGATTATATATATATATATATCATGGGTGATTTCTCATGGTTTCATTATACTTTATTACCACGATATGTTCCTTGTACATTGATATGTTTGGTTGATCCCCTTTAAATTTCATGATATGTTGGTTGGAGACCTTTATATCTCAATATAGCTTGGCTTGTGCCCAATATAACTAATGATATGTCTTGTGATCCCCATTACACTACTCCAATGTATGAGGTACTCTGAATATAGAAGTTTACTAAATGTTTCAACCATTTGTAATGGTGATTGTATGAGTGATATGGAAAATATTTCCCAACGAAACTGTATGATGTTTCTCTGTATTCTTATGGTTTTTCTTGAAAATTATTTTTAAATGTTTTTCATGTTTCCATTGGAATAATGGTTTTACATTCATTATATCCCTTATTTTTCTTCTTGTGTTCTTTACATGTTTTTAAAATTATTTTTATAGGATTCGTTAGATGTTCAAAGGATAATAGAGGTGATACTATAGATAAATCCAATTAGTTATATTGTTGTTATTTTTTAATAAAATCTAATTCAATTTATGTAAATCTATGTCTAATTCCCCATATACTAGTCTGGAATAGGTACTATGTTATAATGAAATCTATTTATTTATTCATGTTTCTTCAAAAAAATACAACAATTTTAAGGGAGGATCCAAGGTTTTGGGTTCGGGTCTTTACAACATCAATGATAATAGAATTTATCAATGGAGCAACTATGTGTAGAAAAATTACATACACATAATTATAAGTGCCAATAACCACATGAATAAATAAATAGATATTCCATACATAATATTTGTATTATATAATAAAAAATGTATACATAAATCCTAATGAGTATAAATTGATTTGAGAAATTCCCATACCTAAAGTATAAATTGTCTCACACATTCATTATCTTACAAACTAATAAAATGAAAACAATTTTTACTCTATTTTGAACAATTTTAATTTTTATTAGTCATTTAATATCACTAATTAACATGTTAAAAAAGTAACATAATTATTTTTTTCATGTAAGATGTTTTGTCGATATTCTATACATAAATCGAAAATCAACGTGGTATGATGGCCATGGTCCATATGGTGATAATTACATTTTCTAAATAATATAAAACATGATATAAATATCTTATATATTCATTATATATATATATTTATAATAATATTTTATGATAATCAATAAACACCATTAATGGAGATGGTTGGCCGTATGTACGCATGAACACTATTGTTGTTTTTACAATATTATTAAAAGAGTGAAATTAAAATCAATGTATATAATTATTAAAAAATATATAATATAATTATTTTTAATTAATATTTATTTATATTTTATATTTTTACCAAAAAAATTTAATTTTTTTGTATTTTTGAATGAATGACATCATTTGTAGGAGGCGGTCGTCCACACGTACCCAAACGAAATTATTGTATAACAACAAATTGTATATAAGGAATGTACATTTACTATAACATATATACAATATGAAATTGGATATAAAATATATATTAAAATATTATATGACTATAATAATGATTTTAAGACCATCTATAATGGTGGTAAATGATAAAAGAACAAAAACATTATTCATATCGGAAATTAATGGACATAACATTGACAATAATTTTTCTACATTGAATAAGAGAAGGTGAGAAATGAAAGAATAAGGTATAATGAATTATAAACACAAAATTCAATTATATAAATGATTCATTATTAATTTTAAATTAATCGAATATGTATATGAGGAGAAACAAGAAAAATATATTATTTCATCAAAGTAATTTGAAAAATGTACCTCTTGAATATCTTCTCATTAAAAAACCATTGAAAACATGGATTTGATATTTTGGTGATACCAAAACCACTTGGATGTGGGGAGAGTTAGGATGAGGTGTTTGTGTAGATATTATATAAGATAAAAGGCTTTTTGGGCTGAAATAGTGTAATTGATAAGTTGTACTTATACTTGATGTGGGGTGGGTTTATGTGATTGATTTCTTGATTAATTTATATTTAAATCCAGCTATATAGAGGTGGAAATAATTTAGATGACTTATGATTAAAATAAATGTTTTATTGGCCTTTTAGGGTCTATACAGACCTTAAATATTGATTACATATTGTAGTTTTTAGGAATTTTATTCTTTTAACTCTTAACATTATCACTTTTTGAAGTGCCCAGATCAGTGTGAATCACTGAGAGGGGGAGGGGGTGAATCAGTGATCCCTTAAAACTTTTTACTAATTGATTCTTATCAATTAAACCTCTATGGCTTGTTAAGGCCTCGATCCACTCTTCTTATGTCTCTCAACCTTTCCCGGATAATGCAGTAATGAAAAGGCACAGGACACCAGGATTTACAAGGTTCGGCACCAAAGGCCTACATCCTTGCCATGCTCTCCCAGCATGGATTCTCCCATTATAATCTATTAGTATTACAATGGTCGATACAGAGTCCCACTGTATCTCTCCTGAGTCCCACAGGAGGGTCTTTATACTGCGTCCCACAGTGTTACCAGAGTCCCACTGGCCTGCTCCAGAATCCCACTGAAGACTTCTTCTCCCTGAGTCCCACAGGGTCTTCTCTTGGCTCCTCGAGTCACACGAGTAGCTCTTCTTCACTTTAAGATTCTTCAAGTATCTTCAGCAGTCTGGGATAAAGACTGCTGGCCTTGATCTTCTTCTGATAACTTGTGGTGAACAGGTCTTCTCGTCTTGCTCAGGCTTTATCACCTTCTTCTAAGGATGACCTAGCTTCTCTCCAACTACTGAATACTCAGACAACTGATATCTTTAACTTCAGTCTGGTCCAGTCTCACTTCAAATCATCTTCATGCACTGAGTGCATGGCAACTCTGCCTCCTCATGCACTGACTGCATGGCCTTCTCAATACTTCAAGATCTTCTGTCTTGGACAACTCAGATGCACCCAACCAGATTTGGCTTTGTTCACGTGTGCATGTGCATGCATGCATGCATGCACTCTCCTCTTTCTCCTCTTGGTGCAATAAACCCACAAAGGGTGTAGTCACTTTAAGCACACACCTTTTCTTCTTTTCCTTCACACGTTTAATTCCTTTTGTCTACACACATAGATTGTGTGTTCTACAATAGTGTGAGAGTCCTCTTCTCTTTCTTCTTAGTGTGTAAACTTTATTTTGCACACACACTAAGGTTCGGCCTTGTTGTCTTTTTGCACACACTTGTTTCACTTTGCACACACTTGAGACTTGGCCTATTCTCCTCCTTGCGCACATCCAAGGCTACGGCCAACTCATTAAGTCTTAGTTCATTTAAGTGTAAGTCTCGGCCACTTGGTTCATTGTTCCTCTTGCACACAAAAAGCAAGGGTATATCACTTGGCATACACTCAAGGCAAAGCCTCGGTTCTCCTTGGGCACTAGAGACACAATGGTCTCTGCCACCCACTTCTTGTGCACACACTGCCCGAACTCCACCTTCAAAATAGGCACGCAAGGGGTGCGGCCTTCCTCTCTTTACAGCCGCAAAGGGTCACACTAGACAAGGCGCGCAAGGTCCTCGGTGCAAGCAGCTCGGGAGCGCAAGTGCAAAGGTACACTCGGCCGCGCAAGCCTCAACAAACCACGGGGGAGCTCAAGATGCTTTCGCCTCGGGTCTTCCTGCCGCGCAAGGGATAGGCACGCAGGGATCTCCTCCTCCTCCTTCTTCATGTCGCGCAAAGAGGTAGCACGCAAGGAACACCTTCAAAGCCTCGGGTGGCTTCGGGACAACAGCCGCGCAAGTAATTTGCGCGGGGCTTCTACTTCACGAGGCACAGGAGCTCTCGCGGGTCTTCCAAGTTTTTTCAGCAAACACAACCATCGCCTCGGGATATCCTTTTATAGGTAGAGGAGAGGCGGTTCATCTGTGTGAGATAATTCCAAATCCCCGAAAGTTTCGGTTCTTTAAATTCATTCCAAATCTTGAATTTACTCTCTGTTTCACGCGGGCTTCTTCCTTCATTATTTTCCTCTTCATGCATGTGCATGGAAACGTACACATGTCATTTTTTAAACCCAATCCATGCAAAGCATCAACACCGAATGGCCTCGCACCTTCGGTTGCTTCGGCCGAACTTCAAAACTCTCCAAACATTGCATGTAAGTGTATTTTTATGCATGGTCGTGTTCGTACGGGCGAGACGAGCTCAATGGAGCCTTCGGTTTGTTCGGAGGTGGCCGGAAACTCAATTTGGCTTGCTCGGAGGGCGCCTGGTTCGTTGGTGGCTGCGGGAATGCTCGGGAGGCCTTCGACTAAGCTCGAGGAAGGAGACAGACGCTGGGCCGTTGGATGCGGTGATCAAAAAACCTTCGACGGCTTGGATCAGATCAGGAGCGCGGCGGATTAGATGAGCGGCGCCGATCGTCCGCGAGATCAGATGAGCGGTTGGGATTTGCTCCGCAGAAAAATTCTGCATCCCACATCGAAGCCGCGACCAGTTTTTCCGCGGTTTATCAATGTGTCGCTGCCTTTCACTCAGCAATTGAACTTCCCTCCTCACGGTGCCGCCTCGCACCGTGTTCTCCCTGCGGGCGCGCTCTGCGCCCAATCTCGCCTTTGCGGGCGCGCTCCTGCGCCCGCTATGCACACTCGGGTGCGCGGACTTCACCACCGCGTGCCCTCGGGGCTTATACACGGCCCCGACCCTTCTGCCTCAGGGAGCGCCTTGGCCTTGAGGGTTCCCCATGGGTGTGGCGCCTTAGGCCTATATGTGCCTTGGGTGATCCCTCGGCTGGCCTCCTTGGTGGCCATATTTTTGGCTAAGGAAAATATTAAGACTTTGTTAAAAACAAAGTTCTCCTCCATATAAAACATGCCAATTGCCATGTGCCACTTCTCTAAGCCATCTTCCTTCTTCTTCTTAAAAATTCCATCATTTATCCTCTCATATGATCTCTACTTAGGATATGGAATTCCCAAGGTTTCTTCTTAATCTTCTTCAGCTCCTCTTCCATATGTGTTCAATACTTAGGAGGGACTTCTTCAACTGAATATCATAAATCACACATGTTCTTCAACATTCTTCATTGATCTAATCATAGATCAATTGGATCTTCTTCATGTTCACATGCACTTAGTGATAGTGCATGGACTTCATTAATCCACTTCATCCACTCAGTGATTGTGGATGGATCTCCTTTCATCTCCTCATGCATTGTCAATACAATGCATGGTCTTCTATCATTTTTGTGACTTTGTATCATCAGGATACAAGTTCTATGAACTTAAAGATCAGCTCAACAATCGTCTGATTTGCATGGAGAATGTTTTAACCACAATTTCCAATACCACTTAGTGAATCTCCTAAGTGACATGCATCTTAGTACCATGGCCATTCTCCTTCACCACCAACACCATCACAACCTTTGTCATTCACATCTTGACATTCCCTGACATCCATTCATTCAAAGACAACTTCATGCATCATTGACAACAAATGCAACACTGTGCACTTCAATCTCCCCCTTTGTATTTGTTGTCAATACATTCCTTCAGCACATATGAATGGGTCAATATGTGTGCCAATATTTTCTCCCCCTTATTGGCAATCAAATGCAAAGGTGTGGTGTGGTTCTCTTTAAAAAAAATCTCTTCCTCCCTTCGAATAGAATCTTATTTAAAAATCACTAGGAGAGGGATGATTCCACATGTTCTCTTTAGCAAAGAACCTTTAGTAAATCAACTCTAAGTCTACTTGGGCTAACCCGGTGTAGAAAACAAGAGTGATGTTACCAAGGAACTCAATGCTGTCCACATTCACTGTAAACATGTGAGATCATGCTAAGGGGTTCAGATATTCAATGAATTGCTAAATCCTGCACATACTCCAAAAAACTCATTAGAAAGTTTAGTGCAAAGATAAAGCTCCCCCATTCATCCATTTTCTTAAGATGACATTAATCTCAGAACATCATCTTCTTCAGATTTGCTCCCCCTCAAGGGGTGCACTCCGTTCTGTCCAAACCATCCTCCAGATGAGAATGATCATCATCTTCAATTCCCTGCAATGTTATCACATGTATATACCAAGAGTATAAGGGAATAAGATGGAACCTCCTTGGTTCATCAATGTGAACAACAAGGTTGAGAAGATTCTCTCAACCGAGATGTCGCATTTTCACCAGTCTTCACACTTGCACATTTGATCTTCATTGATGATTGTGCTGGTGTGGTTCTCAAAACATCTTCATGTGAAATCTTCTTCTTCCCTTTTGCCTTAGCAATTGCCAGAACTTTATCTTCAGCTTTTTGCAGATCTTTGGCAAGTTGCAACTAATTTGGCCATATGACTAGTAAATCACTTGAAAGTGTGGCCTCAGTTCTGGAAGTTCCACATGGTTCTTTTGATGCTGTCAAGCTACCTTTCTTAGGAAACTTGTTTTCAATCAATCCCTTCTGCTTCTTCTGGATTGATTGTCTGTTTGATTCCAGTCTGCCTCTATTGAATTTCATGGCTTCTTTACAAAGATCCATGATATGCCCTTTCTTTCCACATTAGAATCATGTTTTCTTGGTGGTCCTTCTGGATGCATCACCCTTCTTGGATTTAGACTCCAAGGTCTTCTCTTCATTTCTAAAACACTTCTTGGGAGCATTTTCAGCATTCTTCTTGCTTCCCAAGGAATCTCTCTTAGCCAGGTTCTGTGATCTTCTCTTCTTTCCAGCTTTGGATACATTCGGAGATTGAAATGTATCAAATTGTTGACCACTTTTGCAACCATCCCAGATGTTGTCAAGTAATCCAAATCTATTTGCAGTAAACAGATGTCTTTGGACCTGTGGATGCTGCTTCTTTTCTTCTGGCTTGCTCCCCCTTGGCATGGGCTTCCTTTGTGCTTTGACATTCAGTGGATTGTACCAACAATCCTTTGCACAGTGCCCATACTTATTACAACACCAACACTGACCCACAAATCTTGACCTCTTTAGTCCTTCTGATTGTTGGGTACTTGTCTTGACTTGCTGTGTTGTTTCAGGAGAGCACTCTTTCTTCATTGTCTTCATCCATACTTGTTTGGAGTTATTCTTCCATCCTGCACTTTTTGTGGAAACACATTTAGAGGCATGAGTACAGGATGGGATGGATGGTACCTTCTTTTTAGAAGTTGTTGCCTTTTTATTAGAGGATGTCTTTCTTTTAGAATCATCCTGCTCAATGCTCACTTGAGTAGAAACATTTCTTCTTTCAGCTGACTGGGAGGATTCAGCTTCGGGTGATTGCTGATTTTTCAATATCACCTCTAGTTCTAAGTATTTCATGTTGAGGGAGTTTTCTCATCCTCAACAGTTCTTAGCTTTCCTTCGCAATTTTCCACCAGTTGTTTCATCTGGTCTTCATGCACCTTCTTCAATTCTTGCAATGAGTTGTCAAGCTCCTTCACCCTATTTACTTTGTCTTCAAGTTGAGCATCTCTGACTTTCATTGAAACTTTGTGCCTCTTTTCCAGTGCATGGAAAACATCTCTGACCATTATTTTAAAGAAATCTTTCTCAGAAAGGCTCCTTTGCAATTCTTCAGCAGTGTCTTCATATCTATCATTGCAAAGAGAAACAGTTTCATCTTTAGCCTTCACCAGCTTTCTGAGAGTGTTGGTTATGCCAACCCTTTTAGCCAATTGTACTTCCAGAGAATTGGCTTCATCTTCTAGGTGTAATTTTTCTTCTTGAAGATCAAGGAGGCCTGTAGCTATACACATTGCCACTTCCTTAGGGACTGTCTTCTGAAGATATTTGATTGCATTTAGAAGATCATTGTTTCTTCCATCATCATCACAGCTAGAGCAGGCTTCATCAGAAGAATGATAAAAGGAATTGTCATCTGATGTGACTTTCACATTTCTTTCCATAGAAGGAGTTTCTCTGATTGCAATAACCTTCTTCCTCATCTTCTTTGCCTGTTTCTTCATTCGGTTTTTCAGAGTCTTGGCAGATATCTCCATTTGAGGCTGTTCTTTCATTTCCTCAAATCTGCACTCCATATAGACTCTCTTTGATCTTTTAGAGGTAACCTTCCCTCTGATACCAATTGAAGTGCCCAGATCAGTGTGAATCACTGAGAGGGGGAGGGGGTGAATCAGTGATCACTTAAAACTTTTTACTAATTGATTCTTATCAATTAAACCTCTATGGATTGTCAAGGCCTCGATCCACTCTTCTTATGTCTCTCAACCTTTCCCGGATAATGCAGTAATGAAAAGGCACAGGACACAAGGATTTTCAAGGTTCGACACCAAAGGCCTACATCCTTTCCATGCTCTCCCAGCATGGATTCTCCCATTATAATCTGTTAGTATTAAAATGGTCGATACAGAGTCCCACTGTATCTCTCCTGAGTCCCACAGGAGGGTCTTTATACTGCGTCCCACAGTGTTACCAGAGTCCCACTAGCCTGCTCCAGAATCCCACTGAAGACTTCTTCTCCCTGAGTCCCACAGGGTCTTCTCTTGGCTCCTCGAGTCACAAGAGTAGCACTTCTTCACTTTAAGCTTCTTCAAGTATCTTCAGCAGTCTGGGATAAAGACTGCTGGCCTTGCTCTTCTTCTGATCACTTGTGGTGAACAGGTCTTCTCGTCTTGCTCAGGCTTTATCACCTTCTTCTAAGGATGACCTGGCTTCTCTCCAACTACTGAATACTCAGACAACTGATATCTTTAACTTCAGTCTGGTCCAGTCTCACTTCAAATCATCTTCATGCACTGAGTGCATGGAAACTCTGCCTCCTCATGCACTGACTGCATGGCCTTCTCAATACTTCAAGATCTTCTGTCTTGGACAACTCAGATGCACACAACCAGATTTGGCTTTGTTCACGTGTGCATGTGCATGCATGCATGCATGCACTCTCCTCTTTCTCCTCTAGGTGCAATAAACCCACAAAGGGTGTAGTCACTTTAAGCACACACCTTTTCTTCTTTTCCTTCACACGTTTAATTCCTTTTGTCTACACACATAGATTGTGTGTTCTACAATAGTGTGAGAGTCCTCTTCTCTTTCTTCTTAGTGTGTACACTTTATTTTGCACACACACTAAGGTTCGGCCTTGTTGTCTTTTTGCACACACTTGTTTCACTTTGCACACACTTGAGACTTGGCCTATTCTCCTCCTTGCGCACATCCAAGGCTACCGCCAACTCATTAAGTCTTAGTTCATTTAAGTGTAAGTCTCGGCCACTTGGTTCATTATTCCTCTTGCACACAAAAAGAAAGGGTATATCACTTGGCATACACTCAAGGCAAAGCCTCGGTTCTCCTTGGGCACTAGAGACACAATGGTCTCTGCCTCCCACTTATTGTGCACACACTTCCCGAACTCCACCTTCAAAATAGGCACGCAAGGGGTGAGGCCTTCCTCTCTTCACAGCCGCACATGGTCACACTAGACAAGGCGTGCAAGGTCCTCGGTGCAAGCAGCTTGGGAGTGCAAGTGCAAAGGTACACTCGGCCGCGCAAGCCTCAACAAACCACGGGGGCGCGCAAGATGCTTGCGCCTCGGGTCTTCCTGCCGCGCAAGGGATAGGCGCGCAGAGATCTCCTCCTCCTTCTTCTTCTTGTCGTGCAAAGAGGTAGCACGCAAGGAACACCTTCAAAGCCTCGGGTGGCTTCGGGACAACAGTCGCGCAAGTAATTTGCGTGGGGCTTCTACTTCACGAGGCACAGGAGATCTCGCGGGTCTTCCATGTTTTTTCAGCAAACACAACCATCGCCTCGGGCTCTCCTTTTATAGGCAGAGGAGAGGCGGTTCATCCGTGTGAGATAATTCCAAATCCCTGAAAGTTTCGGTTCTTTAAAATCTTTCCAAATCTTGAATTTACTCTCTATTTCACGCGGGCTTCTTCCTTCATTATTTTCCTCTTCATGCATGTGCATGGAAACGTACGCATGTCCTTTTTTAAACCCAATCCACGCAAAGCATCAACACCGAATGGCCTCGCACCTTCGGTTGCTTCGGCCGAACTTCAAAACTCTCCAAACATTGCATGCAAGTGTATTTTTATGCATGGTCGTGTTCGTACGGGCAAGACGAGCTCAATGGAGCCTTCGGTTTGTTCGGAGGTGGCCGGAAACTCGATTTGGCTTGCTCGGAGGGCGCCTGGTTCGTTGGTGGCTGCGGGAATGCTCGGGTGGCCTTCGGCTGAGCTCGAGGAAGGAGACGGACGTTGGGCCGTTGGATGCGGTGATCAAAAAACCTTCGACGGCTTGGATCAGATCGGGAGCGCGGCGGATTAGATGAGCGGCGCCGATCGTCCGCGAGATCAGATGAGCGGCTGGGATTCGCTCCGCGGAAAAATTCGGCATCCCACATCGAAGTCGCGGCCAGTTTTTCCGCGGTTTATCAATGTGCCGCTGCCTTTCACTTAGCAATTGAACTTCCCTCCTCACGGTGCCGCCCCGCACCGTGTTCTCCCTGCGGGCGCGCTCTTCGCCCACTCTCGCCTTTGCGGGCGCGCTCCTAGCGCCCACTATGCACACTCGGGTGCGCGGGCTTCACCACCGCGTGCCCTCGGGGCTTATACACGGCTCCGAACCTTCTGCCTCAGGGAGAGCCTTGGCCTTGAGGGTTCCCCATGGGCGTGGCGCCTTAGGCCCATATGTGCCTTGGGTGATCCCTCGGCTGGCCTCCTTGGTGGCCATATTTTTGGCTAAGGAAAATATTAAGACTTTGTTAAAAACAAAGTTCTCCTCCATATAAAACATGCCAATTGCCAAGTGCCACTTCTCTAAGCCATCTTCCTTCTTCTTCTTAAGAATTCCATCATTTCTCCTCTCATATGATCTCTACTTAGGATATGAAATTCCCAAGGTTTCTTCTTAATCTTCTTCAGCTCCTCTTCCATATGTGTTCAATACTTAGGAGGGACTTCTTCAACTGAATCTCATAAATCACACATATTCTTCAACATTCTTCATTGATCTAATCAGAGATCAATTGGATCTTCTTCATGTTCACATGCACTTAGTGATAGTGCATGGACTTCATTAATCCACTTCATCCACTCAGTGATTGTGGATGGATCTCCTTTCATCTCCTCATGCATTGTCAATACAATGCATGGTCTTCTATCATTGTTGTGACTTTGTATCATTAGGATACAAGTTCTATGAACTTAAAGATCAGCTCAACAATCGTCTGATTTGCATGGAGAATGTTTCAACCACAATTTCCAATACCACTTAGTGAATCTCCTAAGTGACATGCATCTTAGTACCATGGCCATTCTCCTTCACCACCAACACCATCACAACCTTTGTCATTCACATCTTGACATTCCTTGACTTCCATTCATTCCAAGACAACTTCATGCCTCATTGACAACAAATTCAAAACTGTGCACTTCACTTTTAAAAAATTTACTTTTATTACGGAAAATAATTTTTTTACAATGACATATTTGTTATAAATAAAAATTTAATTTACCATTAAACTTAATTTGGACCATATGATTCGAAATATGGAATCAATTTCATCAAATTAAATTCACCGAATTGGGAAATTTTTTTTGAATGTAATTCTTTAGAAAAAACAAAAAACTATGCTTTAAAAGTAAAACCTTCAAAAGCATGAAATGTTTTTATATCTACTCTAAACATTAAATTTATTCTAATGAACTAATTTTATTGGATTATATAATCTTATTCTAATTATACTCTATAAAAATTAAATGGAGGATATAACTATACAAATTAATTATATGAAAAAGTAGTTTCAAATTAAAATGTAGTATTTTTCAGTAATTATTAAAATATGCATGTTATTAGAAAAATACTGAAAATTCATTTGAAATAAATTTTTTCCCTCTTCCAAAGAATAATTTTATATTTTCAAAAAGAAAATATAATTTTTTCAAAAACTATATTGAAAATCGGTTCTCCATCAAACCTTTATAAAAAACTATTTTAAAATAATAGAGAATGTTTTTCTACATTGAATTTATTTTTATTTTAATCCTGTAAATTTATTAGATGAGTAAAAAAATTAATAAATTTGATTATATAATATATTTATCTTATGAAACATGATTAAATATAGATCCAATGTATCTTATCTCAAATGCACCACCTCAGCATCCACATTTCAATTGAATATAAGAAATAAAATAAACTCTTATATCTGGTTTAACACCCACCTAGAATATTTTTTGAAACTAGTTGTGGCATCTTTGTTAAATATATGAATATTTAATTAAATTCATTGTAACTATCTAGATATCACAGATTCTATTTATAAAATGATTTAAATAACTCAAAAAATTATAGATTCTCATTGTTCCTATTTAAGTATCATTTATTAATGGATTAATGTTCCATAAATTAATCTTCAATAATGACCATTTATGGGTGTCTTGATCAATTATTTTGTGTTTTTATTTATTTTTTGAAATATAAATATTTCAACATTAAATTTGATGGATATTAATTAATAATGTATGGATGAAAATCATATGAAAAATAATATACGAGTGGGGTGAAATATTTCACCATGAATGTAAAAAAATCATGCATATGACCCTTCTAAAATCCTATTTTTCATGTTAAAACTATTTTAATTCATCAATAAATATTTCATTGGATTTGGAAAAATAATCTATCTCTTAGGAATATTCTACATTTCAAATTATTTTCTAATCCTTGGATAAAACTGAAGGTATAATGTGAATGAGATAACACTACATTATATGGATCATATAATATTATTAGATGTCTGAAAACCAATGAAGATAATATTGAACAACTGATTATAGGTGTGAATGATAATGAATATCATATATAGTAAATTATTAAAAATATTTAAAATTAACTAAATGCTTTTACAAAATAGTATTAGTCAATAAGGACCTGTAAAAAATGAAATTATAAGCTAGTTACACTATATATATAACATTTTCATCCATACTAAATAAATAAAAGTTTTGATATAACAAAGAGCGGATTCAAATCAAATTTGTAAAACTAATTTCCCTACCGAATGATATTATCAAAATAGATAATGATATTTCTTTCTAAATATACGACTTCAAATGAATGCTGCATTTAATTGGAATGATATCTAATGGAATTCATGTTGGTTGAAATAACTATATAAAATTTCACAAGGACAAAAAATCACATAAAATTAATAATGTGTGGTGTTCTTGATACATGAAACATGATTTATGTGATTAGATAGTTTTATGGTATATAACAATATTTTAAGGGTATAGAACCCCATATTTATCATACGAGACTTCTTGGAAATATATTTTTTATATAGATACAATACATAATGATATGAAATTCATCAATAATATGAATACAATATGTAGATGATAATATAACATGATTATCCTAAATAGGGAAATGATATGATAATCCTTTGTTTTGAATGATCTATAGATGGAGTGAATCCTTTTGTTTTTCAATGCATCAGTCATTGTACGTGGATGGTTATGTTTGTAAAATATAAATTTCTGATGTAGTAAGGTATGAAATGAAATACATTATTTAATATATAATTATGCAAAGAAAAAAACAACCAGTTAATGATATTAATGTCTACATTTCTCAATTGATCAATGATTTAAAATTATCTTGTTATTCATGAGATACCTTTTATAATGAATATAGAAATGATAATTTCATTTTGAAGGCCATGTTATAAAAATGATAAATTATATTATTGGTTATGGATGTTTTTGTGGACACAAAATTAAATGAACAGAATGGTGTCCAATTTTTTTAGAAGTGTACACCTTCAATTATGATGAAATAATAATATATAATACTTTTACATATCGTAGAGCTACCCCGAAAGCATAAATACTGAACTTAGATGAAATCATTCATTTGGAGTTAATAAGAACTTGTAACACCATCTCCAATAACATGTTATAAATTCATTTTGAATGTAAATGATATGGAAAACAATTTTCTTAACTAATATTAAAAAATCATTATAAAAATTAGATGGAAAAAATAGACTTTTTTTCAAATTACAATATTGGATGTATTTGTAAGTCAAGAATATTTTTGATGTCATACAAGTAGAAAGAGAAAGATGATATAATGTTATTGGAAAATTTATAATTAAACATGAATAAACAAATCATTAAATTACGGCTAGATTGTCAGGATTAGAATTAGGATATAGGAAGACTTGACCACATTAAATGGTGAAATTTAGACATTTCGTGACCAAACTGCTCATTCTAGAAAATTGAAATATCTGTTTTTAGATTTTTGATTGAGGTAAAATTTTTAGAGTGGTATTCATGAAATATCAAGTATATTGATTCAATTGCTATGTTAATGATAAATATCGATAAATAAAAAGGATTATATGTTTTTATTCATGATTTAATTATTTTAGACTAGTGTTACATTTTTCCTATGAAATGTTTTAATCGATTAACCTATATACGAATCATTGTCAATGATATATGCAATAATGTTATAGAACCAGTAAAATATCATACTAAGGGAATGAAAATTGATGTCATATTAAGTCCATTTATTATGTTCTTCCAACCATAATTCAATGATATGATGGTTCACATAGTGGTATAATTTGTTAGAAATTTTATACAATGGGGTCCTTTACATTATATATAGATGTTTCACATTTAATGGTATATAAATGTTATGAAATAGTATTCTAAAAATCAATGCCATGTAGATGTTATGTTGTTTATGAAGTCTTATAATTACATACCAACAACCTAACCATTGTGGAATGGATTGTTCTACTAGAATAATGTCACAACATGAAACATCTGTGCCAATGAATTTTCAAAAAAAGTTGTTTTCACAATTACTAATAGAGTGGGTTTGAAATCACCATTATATTTTGAACAAAATTTCATCTCTTTATTAATATGTTGAATCCAAAAAAAATTAGGATTTCAAATCCCACAATGAAATAAAGTTGGATATTAGGCACACGTAATCAATAGTATAAAGGATGGTTTCAAGGCTTTATTTTTAACTACAGAAAAAAAATATGGATTTATTTTCCAAAATTCATTATTGGATATCAAGAAGAATTTTTGTTCACTTATTATATTATAATGGTCCTTTAATTAATGATAACTCGTCCTAGTGAAATTAAATTGAAATACATTATTCCATTAAAAAAATTTGGAGTTACACTTATGGATAATGTGTTTATTATATCTTACACCAGAGATTTAAATCCAATTAATGTGAGTATATATAAATTGGAATCATAAAATAATAATGGGAATTGGATTATAAAAAACTCTAAGGGATAATTAATCAATACAAGGGGCTTAATAATATGAGTTTAACCAAAATAGAGGAGTTGGTATTTGCATTTTTTTAGTAATAAAGAGTAAAAAATTAGATCCTTTTATTATGGTATAATTGTTATTTCAAGTATTATATATTTTAAATCAATTGAATAGAATGTGGTCAATTATTCTGTAATTGACTATAACTAGTAGAGTGTTATATTTCAACTCAACTGAGTATTACCATTTTAGTGGGATGTAGAAATTATTTTTTGGTGCAACCAATGTAGACATGGTCTAGTATGTAATATGATAACATAATGGTGGGATTTAGATACATGATATAAGTGTCATATCCCTTAAATACATTAGACAAATACCTCAATAAATTAGTAATATTTTTTAATATATAATGCGTAACCGTATTTTTTTATTTTTTCAGTATTACGTGAATGTATTATAAACTAAATTGAACCCCACTTTTATGGATAATTAATTAAAAAAATAAGATGACCCCAATACATAATAACGATAGGTTCCTTAACCAGATGATACTTTCAATATTAGGGATCAATAAGATTCTACACATGTCAATGCAACCAATACTAATGAAATTTGTATTTATGATATAAAAGATATGTAAATTGTATGTGGTGGGAATGATATATCCTTGAAAAATAAGAGCATTGTATCATGATGATTTTACAAAATCTATAAAGGAAACAAATACATGTGTCACATTTGAGGTTGAATGTAATACACAAGACAGATATTTTTATCCCAACTGGCCATTTTCAATATTTACATTATTGATTCCACTCGAATGCTTGTCATAGATGATGTAGGAAAATAAAAATTTTTTTCTTTCAATTAATTAAATAATTAGAAATTATAGTACTGTAACAATATGATAAACATTATTTATTTTAATAAAATATTTATGAATATTTATTTTTCAATTTATTTCACCTTATGGTGTGAATTTATACAAAAGGATACATAATGAAATTTGGATTAACACTCATTGGAATAGATCATTTAGATTTTCAAACCATTCTTATGATGTATAACCATTGGGATTATAACCAAACAAAATCCCAATCCCACCATAGATTTATTCACACATGAAAACCAATAATCAATGAATTGTTCTTATTGGTCATTAGGGTGAGAATTTTTTTTTGAAAATTATTATTTTTAACACATTGAATAGTAATATATATATTAATTACATTGATTAAGTGTGGTGAATTTATGAAATAACAAGAGATAAATGAATATATTATTCATGCAATAATCCCAAAATACCATTATCATAATGTATTGATAAGGAATTCTTCACTTGAGAATGGTATCTATATTAAATATTACATAATACTTTGATGTGAAATAAGAAAAAAAACACACACACACCCATATATATATATATATATTAATTAATCAATATAAAAATCCACATATATGAAATTTCATGTGCTATGGAAGGAGGATTCTATAAATTAATGCATGATGCTAATAAATGTAAACAAACACAATATATTGGAATCATGTATAATTATGAAATTATAAAAAATATTACTTAGATTGATATAATATATTAGTGAATAAATATTTTTTTATACTTTTTATCATGTATAGAAAATCAATTATCACCACCTATACCTGATGGATGACTAGTATCAATTTTCACGAAAAGGCTACAATGATTTCACCTGTAATAAGTATGGTTTTTTGGGTGTTACCTTGTTAATATTTCTAGAAAAAAATGATTATAAGATAATGATAATATAATAAATGATATGTATGAATGATTATATTATCTATATATAAATTAAAATTGTCCATATGAGTTTTTAGTTATTTTACAGTAATGAATAAAAGAGAAGAAACAATAAAACAATAACCACTACTTGAAGGTCACCCACCAGCTTTAAGAAGAGATATACCACTCAAAGGGTAAAATTATTAGAGGAAATAAAATTTTTTATAACCATTTTTTGAAATTTAAATTACGAAACCCATATGCTTTTCATGTATAGATATTTAATAATGTAAAAATTATTATTATTACTATCTATAATAACCCACCCATCGGCTTATTGTTAGAGGTATAGTGTACAATATCCAAGGAAATATTCTACATAATAAATGACTTCCAAAAGATCGTCTGAGATTGGGGATTCATGTGTCACGTTATTAGAGAATTTGGTTACCTATTCTACCTAATGATATAAATTTTCATACAGATAGGCATGTTGTTTGATGTATCATTGAGTGGGTTTTTATCCTTTTAAAATTCATATTATTACGACATAATACATTTCAAATTTACATTTCCTGATAAATCATTAATAACTATTGAACAAAATTCATGGACTGATGAATGTTATTACAAAAAAAAAATAAGTGGTTATATTAAAGGCCAAATCCAAATGATTTAAAAGATAAACATATCAATCCAAATGATTCTCAAGAGGTAGATTATCCACTCTAGTTCATCTTCTCTATTTATTAACAGTACATTTCCAAGTGGTTTAGTTTTATAAATTACTGATATAAATATATTTTATTTATAATAACAAATGTAGAATGACACCATTATAGAAAATATTGGTTTTAACAATTTAAGATAAATCCTCTAGTATTTTTGGCTAGGATTCTTATTTTTAAATTTATATGTGTTGTTTATATTAATAATTTTATTGTTCCAACAACTAACCTATTATATTAGTAACAGTTAAATGCATTAGTTATTTTTCTAGGTGTATAAATATATTATATTTAAGGGGAAATCCATTTCAATGAAATTGGACTCATTTTTTCTCAGATCAATTCAATATAAAACATCTCATTAGAACCCAATGAAAATACTATAATTGTGGAAAAACTATCTACAATGTTTGAAAAAACATAAATCTAACCCAGTTTTATTCATACCCATGGTCTATGGGTAATAGTATATAACCTTCCTATTAATTATATTTTAGTTCAATTTATTACATATTCATTTTTATTATTTAGGAAATATTTGATTGTCACTATAGTAAATTTGGATGCTATAATGCTTTAATTTAAGGGTTCAATGATTAAATACCCCAAAAATCAAACACAAATAATGGATTTTTCAATTTTCAATAAACTATACGAATCATTTTAGAATTAAAAATAAACATTAATTTTGAATTTTGTTTTAATGAAAACACATTTATAATAGAGGGGATATTTAATATAATTAAAATCATATAATTAAGAATTTCCATGAGAAAATGAATCATTTTGTCTTATTGAACTGGATTCTATTTAACGGTTATATAATATTATTTCACTATCAAAACATATATAAAATATTTTTTTATATTTTCTATTGTTTTTAAATTTCTTATAAGAAACTAATATTCAATGATTATAGTTATTAATTTGTTGAATTTATGAATTATATCATATTTTATCTACAAAAACGAATCCCTGAAGTGACATTTCTAATGATAATTAAAATTTTATTTAAATTAGGGCTTAATATATTATTTGTTTAAATGTTTCCAATACTAACCGGACATAGACACTCTTCAAATTCAAAAGTGGAAATGCATTTTTTTAAAACTATTGGTAGAATAAATGGAGATAGAATGTATAAAAAAAATATAATGGTGACATCCTAGTATTTTGGAGTTACTTTTCTTCCAATTTTATGTAATATTTTTGAACTTATTTATTTATCATTTTTACATGATACTTATTTTAGTTAATAAACTTATAAAAAACACATCACATACTAAATATCAAGAAAACACATTATGATTATTTTTATAATTTATGAAAATGTTCTATAATTTACCAGTAAAATATATTAATCAACTACACATTAATATAATTCATGGTATGGAAATTATTACTCAAAGTTTGTTTCATTATTTAATGTAAAGTATTTCATTAGAACACATATAAAATATTCAAATCAGATTAAACACATTTATATTTTTTGTTACATTCATATAATGATCCATATGTAACTTTTGATTTTTAAGAATAAACTTTAAATAAATCTACATATTAGTTGGACCAGTATCAGTTAACTATAGTGATATAAGTTTCAAATTGGTATATTTCTCAAAACATGTTTCAATCACCTAGAAAGAGTAAACAAATATTAAATTAAAATTTTTATTTAGGAAAAGATTTCATAAGTAATTTTTGCATGTGGGAATCAGTATCAATCATACAGACACATAGAGTGACAAGTATGATTCAAGTTTTGTGTCTTTTGTTTAAATTGACATTTTAGTTTTAATGAAATATGGAAAATTAAAAATTTATAAAAAATATACTTATTTATTTATAATTTTATAAAAGTATCTTTATGTCATGTTTTATGTGTATGAATCAACAAAAAATTAATCTAATGCATGGCCAGACTAGTGTGAATCCATGTATGTGTTTTGGTTTAAAATTTTCCTTTTAATTAAAAAAATACCTCATACTCAAACATAATTAGATATTTTGTTAGTTCAAAACATGTATGCATCAATTAAAAATATGAGAAAATCTTCATATTATCAGTATGATTTCTTGAAAATTATTTATATGTCATTAATGATGACTATGAATTATTCTTGAATTATAATGACGCGATGTGTGAATGGTGTGACTCAAAGTTTGTGTTTTTAGTTTATATTAATGTTTTAGTAAAAAACATGACATTAAAAAAATTTATAAAAAAAATTATATTATTTGATACATTACTACAATGATAATTAAAACATTTATGAATTTTTGAAATTCAAAAAATATTAAACCCTCAAACAATGTGACCAGTATGACACCAAGTGTTTGTTTTCATTTAAATTTATCATATTAGTTCAAAACACACATCATATAATCATAATGGGGTTCACACATACAATTTTTTTTATACATTATGGAAATCACACATATGTAATATTGGTAATTAGGGAATCATTTGGTCCTCAATTTAATGCATGGTGTCCCTGGTAAGACTCAAAGTTTATGTTATCAATTATAAACATATTTTTTCTCAAATCATGTATAAATCACTAAAAAAATTAAAAATAATTTTAATAATTTATTGATACTGTAGGAAAGTGTGTCATATGTAATTTGTGATAAATATGTATCAATTTCAATTAATGCCAATCCCTAAGGTGATCTGAATAGCTTACGGACCATTTTATGATCTTAAATTTACATTTTAGTAAAAATGAAATATCGCATACACAAAAAAATATTCATATTGTTTCGATACATTAACACAACAAACATTATTTCATTTTTTACATGTTTGGGCCAACCACATGCCAATATTATTTATGATGAGACATGTATGAAACCAAGTGTGTTTTTTAAAATGAAATTTTTTTTAGAAGTAGACATCACATAAAAAATGATAAAATGAATTTGGAAATTTTTTTAAACATATTTAAATTGATCCAAATGAAATTTGGGAACTGTAAGAATCATCTTCATATCAATCTGAATGATTGTTTCATTAGATTGACTCTAACAGATGATATTAGTTCAAAATTGGAATTTTAATTCAAAATTTATTGAATTCACTACATGAAAATAAATAAAACTTTAATTGTCTTAATAAGTCAAGAAATAAGTTTATATGTCATTAACAATGCGTTTGAATTAGTCTAACATCATATCGACACCTGACATCCTTTATTTGAATAAAAATGATATTTTCATTTTAAATAGATATTTTTAATAAAAAAGACACATGATATACTAAAAAATTAGAAAACAGATTTATAATATTTTATTAAATTGAGAAATGATCCATATGAAAATTTGGATGGAAATGAATTAATTGAGAATTAATATAAAGAACCGTGTGACCGGAATGACTCCCTGTATTTGTTCTTTTTTAAAATATACATTTGATTTCAAAACACATATAACATGATAAAAATAAGAAAATGAATTATAATTCCATTGATATTTTAGAAGAATTATCTAAAATTTGTTTTATGCCTAAAAATTACACACACCTCAATATAATGGACAATGCTACAATTTTGACACTTTACTTCTGTTATCATATTCAAATTTCAATATTAGAAAAAAAATGCATGTCATTGAATAAAAATATTGAAAAATAAATGTATTATATTTATACTGTGTTATAATGATTCATAAACCATTTTTTATGAGTATTCATTAGTTGTATGTCAATCTGACACATGATTTGACTTCTATGACCCAAAGTGAGGATCTGTTTGTTTATATCACCATTTGTATTAACAAATGAAAAGTTTTATACTGAAAACCTTGAAAATTTATTCAGATAGGTTTGATATATTAGAAAAATGATCAATATATTATTTTTAATTTTCCGGAATCAGTTACCCAACATTATGAATCATGGTGTGACTGGTATGACTGGAAGTGTGTGTTTTATTAAAAAATAACGGTTTCATTCAAAAAAAAATTCAGAAACTCAAAAATAAGAAAACACACTCAAAATATATCGATACATTATGACTATGATGCACTCATAATTTTATATGGGAATAATTCTAGTGGACCTCAATTTAATACAAGGAGTTCCCAATATGAATCAATGTATATCCTATCAATTTAGAATTGGTAATTAGGTCAAAATATGTGTCACTAAATGAAAACTAATAAAATGAGATCAAAATTACAAATTAAATTATGAAAATGATTCATAATTAATATGGGATTTGTAAGAATTAGCCTCATAAAAAACCGATAATCAATTTTTTTGGTATGACACATATTTTGTGTTTTCAGTTTAAATTGATATTTTAGTAAAAAAGGCACATGACATTCTCAATATTATTGAAATGAATTATAATTTTTTTGAAACATTATAAAAATCATCATTATTTTATTTATGACATTTTGGAATCACCTCCAAGTAAATATGATTCTTTATGTGACCAATATGACTCCAAATTTTATATCATTTAAAATATTCATTTTAGGTCAAAACACAATTAATATTGTAATAATTGAGATTTTTTTACTTTATGAAAATTATATATATATTATTTTTGAATTATATGAATCAACTTCACCTCAATCCGTTAATGGGTATACCTGATATGAATCAAATTGTATGTTATCAGTCTAAAATTCAAATATTAGTTTTAAAAGCGTTTCACTCACTGAAAAATGAAAAACATTGTTCGTCTTTTGATATAATAGTTGAAAATTTTCATAGGAATGTTTATACATTTTAGAATTAGTCGCACAAAACATAGAAGCACTATGTGACCAATATCACTCTAAATATGTGTTGTAATTTTAAATTTTCATTTTTATAAAAATTACACAAGAGATGCTAAAAAAAGATGAAAAAATTTAATCATTCCTACAAATTATGTAAATTTCCATTATGTTATTTTTCATATATATCAATCAACCAAACCACAATATGGTTCTCAATTTGACTTGTATAAATCAATGATTGTGACTTTCTCTAAAATTGACATTTCTTATAAAAAAATTTCACAAACTCCAAAATGGGAAAACAAAATTTTATTTTTAAAACATAAGAATAATGAATCATATGTCATTTGTGATGTGGCAGAATCCACCACAACTCAATCTGACAATCATTTTTCCTGGATAGACTTAATGTGTATATTATCTATTTACGATAGAATTATTAGTTAAAATAACACATCTTATTCACAAATCCTTGAAAAATAATTCCTAATATTTTTATTTTATAAGAAAATTATTCATACGTAAATTATGGAACATAGTAATCTGGTGTAGCTCAATTTGATACATGGTGAAACCAATATGACTTGATATTTAATTTTTTATTTTAATGTTTAATTTTTAGTTCAAAAACAACTTCAAAACATAATTCTAGGTATTTAAATTCATATTTATTGATTATTTAGTGAACCAATCCATAATGAATTAGTGATGTGCAGGATCCAGCCACACCTCAATTTAACACAAGCCATGAAGAGTGTCACTAAAAATTTTCCATTTCTATTTTTAATAACATTATATTAATTTATTATTTTATAATTAAAATTTATTTTTTTCATTATATTATTAAAAAACACAAAACAATTAGATGATGACTCTGTTTCCCAAGCTAGTCTGTTTTGTCTAGCAACCAATAGCATGGTTCGGCTCTTTTGAGAGGGGGTTGAGGATGAATGTTAAGGAGATATTAATATTTTTCAATGTCTTTGATACATTGCATATACCTATATAATTTTTAAAAAATATTTTGGAAATTTATATAATATATTTTCATTATCTAGTATTTATGATTTAAATTTAATTACAAATAAATCCTCTATTTGATGGTGTAGTGCCCTAGTATTTTTCTATCACACTCTAGTATTCAATAATTTTTATTTTCTAGTTCATAATTGATCAAGGAGGTCTATTTACTATGGTAAAATTTCATGGATAATATGTTATGATATTAGAACTCTTTTTATCACAATTAAAAATTGGAGGATATTAAGAAAGATTACAATATCATCACTTTTTTTCACTGGTAACTAAATTTTTAAACAATATTAAAGGGAGGATATATATTATTGTGTGAAACATGTCCCTGTAATAACTAATAAGGTCTTAGGTCCCTAACTGACACACCATCATGTTCACACCCCCAATCAGAGGGATCACCGTCCTATGATAAATTCCATCTTGAAAAAACCCTCAAACTATAGACATTGTTGTGCATTCCTGACATATGTTTGATAAAATTTCATCTACAATCATATCATCGTACCATATATGAACCTCAATACATGAATCGATGTATATTCTATAAAATAATTAAATAAAGAAAAACATGAGTCTCAGATACCATCTATACCTCTATCACATAATGTCCATGATCAAATAGTAAACATATGAGTCCACTGTCATTGAATGCATGTAGTATATATGTTTAATGGAAATTATTTCCAAAAAAAACATAAGATATCAACATATCTACGTGAAATACTTACACCAACTAAAAATGGGAGATAAACTGTGTTAGATTGTAGGATAAGAATGTCTATAAAAGACATATCTATAAAAAACTATTAATCACTCATTATCCATGGGAAAGAGGGCAAACTATTACAGAAGTATATTTATGATCATTACTATATATAAAGTATGGATATTAGTGGGTAAAACCCTAAAATATATAAGAATGACACACATTTGTTTTAACATATCATGATGAATCAACACATAAATTTCATGAAGAATCATAACTAACTGTTATATGATGCTTCTACTGAAGTAAAAATCCCCCAAAAAATGTTATCTAGTTATGGGATGACTATAAATTTATCAATTATCGGGCATAAGGATTCTTTGGATACTCCACCAATGTTAGTATCATAGATTTGATAACCTAAAATAATCCCCCATTATATCATTTATCGAAATCCAAAACTACCAATCACATAACTGCTAACTCTAAACTCTATCTGTGTGATAACATTATTTTTATACCACTATCGCATAACCTAAAAACTAGGGCCCTTATATTATTGTTAATAATCATTAATTATCAACCCAAGACCAGCACAAATAGTTTAGGAGTAGTGACTAACACCCATAATTAATTGTTTATAACATGAGAAACATTTTACTATAATAATATATAACAAAAACTACTATAATTCAAAAGAATAACTATAAAAACATTTACATATTCCAATAACAATTCTGTGAAAAAAATATAACAATTTGATGAAATGTAAAACTCTAATTGAAATTAATTGTTTTTTATATTGAATTTATAAAATAAAAATTATTTTACTACTCTATATATCTATTGATGTTGATTATAAAATCACATCATATATTTTTTTCATAATTAAACATGTTTATCTATCACATTAATATATTTTTTACCAAAAAATTATTCTATTTATATTAATTATTAATATAATATGTTTTTGAAATATATAAATATATTTGTAATATATAATCAAAAAAATCAAATTGTTAAATCATTTCCTTATTATTGGTCCAAATTTTTAAAATATGGTTTTATTAGAAAAGGTATGATTATAAATAACATTAATATATTAACAAATTTGTCAAATATATATTATTTTTGGAATAAAAGAAAAAAATATTTTCAATATATATTATTTGAGTTGAATTATTATATATAATTATGATTTTATAAACAATTCATATGATACATAAAAGGGTGAATATAAAATTCATCCCTCATATTTAATAATAAAATATAACAAAATTAGGAGAATAGATAATGAAAATTTTTCTTGCCACCCACTATCACATTTTCGGCATACCTCACATCCCCACTGATTTCCATACAATAGTTATCTTGCACAGCCCACATAGTCCTGATCTCAACCATATCTCACATTCCTCATTCATCACTATCAACTACAACCACATCCACACCGAAACCATTCATTATATACAATTTCCCACACACTTGTATACTTATATTTAATTTATTTTTCAGAAATCAGATATAAATATCTGTTATAGATAAAGGATTGCAAATTAACACATTTAATATCATTCTAACATCACCGATAATATAATTTTACTCGAACATTGAATCATGTTCTTATGGGGAATATTCTTCGAACATCATATTTTCCTATAGGAATTATGTTCCTTATGAAAAATCAAATGATGAATCCTTATAAATTTGTTGATATTTGTCCTTTGATTCATTTATAGGATGGAATGAAAATTTCTTCCATTTTAAAAGAAGGGGACACAAACTTATTATCTTATAAATGTGTATGTAGTATTAATATTGACCATAATTATGTATAACCTAATTTTGGAAATTATTCGTGATTGATAAAATAATAATTTAAATAACATATAATAGTTTATTTTACGGTTGTTCCCTTAAATTAACTTTTTTTAGGTGGGAATCATTCTACCGTGGGTTTGTAAATGTGAACATTAATGATCAAAAATATTTTTCAATTAATTTAATGATGTAAGTGAAGAATAAAAATTTGGTGAGAAATAAATGATGTATGATTTGATGAACATATTGGAAATGGAAAATGTGAAATTTATATCAAGATATCTTAATTTAGGGCTATGTATGTTGATTGAATTCATATATTTTACATTTCACCTCCCATGGATGAAAAAATAATTTGAATAATCATACATGTTATGACCGTTTTAAAAATAGAATCTTTAAAGATGATGTCATTATCACAATGAAAATAATTAAAATATTCAAACATCATAATTATTTATTGTGTAATTTCTTTGATATTTAATTATATTCATTTCTCCCTAATGATAAATAAAAATTGTATTATAATCATATTTGGATAGAATCATCTGTATGTATCATTCTATGTCTAGATTCCATTTCAAATTAACATAAATATTCCCAATATGTACATTCTTGAAAAAAAATCATTCCACATTAAAAATTTACACCCTAAATAAGTGGATAATGATTGTTTAATATATGAATACAACCTAAATCATCTAATATTATAGGTATTCGTTCCTTCTTTTGGAAATAGTGTATGAAAATTTTTTAGGTGAAAATATTTCCTATAATTACATTAAAATAAAGAGATTATATTATTTTTCTAAAAATAATTAATATAAAAAATAGAGAATATAAAATGATTATGAGGAGAAGAGTGAATAAATACATTATTTTTTGAAAATGGTAAATTTGTGAATCTTTATAGGCACCATAATGGGGAATAGAGGGTTATATGTTATTTTGTTAGAGGAGTTCACTCATATGATATTAAATAAAAAGAAACCCATTTTCCTACTTAATATATATATATATATATATATAATGATTTATTTTGATAATGAATGAATGAATTTTTAATGAAAGGTGGAGAACTAAACTATTTTTTATCTATTTTAAATGTATGAACTTAAAAAATAATCATAATGTATGGAAATAGATAATTCATTTTTATAGATTGAGTGAGGAATCCCACCTAGAGTATAAAATAGATAATATGTTTTTTCCTTTTATTAGTGTTAAATTTACTCAATCGATCCTTGTTTTTCTCAGAGTCACTTACCAACTCATTACACTAAAAAACCCATGTAAATATCCCATGACAATCACTTTCAAATGAATATCGAAATGAGATATTAGAAATCCAACTAGCATATAAAGAACATAAATTCATTAACAATGAATATTAATATACAAATAAAAACATAATGAGTGATGTTATTAAATATAAACATTGGAGGAAAATTATAAAATATTTTATGGGTGGATGTCAATGGATGAAATAAATGTGGATGGGAAGAATAATTCATGAGTTTTACAATTCCAAAATGTTGATTGATGAATTTTTAAAGAAATAATGGAAAAATATTCATCACTCTTGATTAAGATTTATGAATTTTAGATGAATAAAAATATTTTATTTTAATTCATATACACAATCATTAATATATTTTTCTAAACATAAATTGATAATAAATTTTCCCTCTACTAGAAATTTAAGCAGAGTTGTTAGAAATTGATGTGGATATAATAATCGAACAATTATACCTAGGTTAAGAAAAGTAAATATTTTTTTCTTGAATATGAAATTACATTTTTTATCTATGTCAGTTGGGAGATTCCTTTATATTTTAATTATTCCAAAGAATAACATGATATTTTATTTAAATTTATAATTGGACTTATTTTCTTATATATTTGATTTATTCTTACAGATATATATCTAAGTATAATATTTTTCTATACTGAATTATAATAAAATTTATATAAACATGACTTCTTATTATATATATTTAAATTGGGCTTGCATTTTGAATTTTTTTTATACATGAATGTTAGGGATTGTAATAAAAAATATTTTGAGTGTGTGTTTATAGAAATTTCTAATTAACATATTTTAATAATTTTAAGAGGAATTATGATAAAACATTAATATTATATATATATATTTAAGATATTTATTGAAGTTTATATCAATTTTATTATACATATGAACTCTATTTGAAATCTTTTATATGTTTAAAAAATATTGTTTTATGTGTATACAAATGATTAAGTGTTATGATTTTGTAAATATGCTTCCAAATTTGATTGAGTATAATTTTGACTGTCGTTTGTGATGTAAAATCTATCTTATTAAAATGTTCACTAATAAATGGATCATGCCTAACTATGTCAACAAAATATTTTTTATTTATTTTATTTTCAGGATTGTTTGTTAATTATTGCGTGTAGAATGGATGGGAAAAAATATATTGGAATGTGTAGAGATTAGGACGTGTTTTATATGAAATATTTATTAAACTTTTTAGATTAGGTATAATAATTTCTTAAAAAACATAAATGAAGCTAAATCTGGATAAATTATTTAACTACTAGGACTGTTTATAGTATAATTAAAATATAGGTCCACCTAATCTTTGTTTTAAAAAAATTATTTTTTATCATTTGTTGATTATGTTGAAATTTTAATAAATAAGTTTTAAAATATGTTATTAGTGGTTGGATTTTCATATTTTGAATTTTTATTCGATGATGAATTGGCTATCTTGAGCTGGAGAATAAAACCCTATCTTGGTGAGTGAATAGTTTTTATTTCCCAATTAATTTACTTAAAATATTATATTTTTATTCATAATTTTTTCCACATTTTTCACTTATGAAATTATTTCATTTATGTAGAGGGGTGGTAAATATGAAGACAAACACTGATGGGTTGATTGATTTGAAATAATTCAAACAAATTAGTAAATTTTTCCTTGTTTCATTGAAACATTTTAAAAAACCAAATAAAATAATTATGCTTATTTATTCATTTAATATATATATGTGGTCATTGTATTTTTATTTATATTTAATATAATGTATAAAATATTTAATTTTGTGTTTTTTAATCAATTATTAATATAATTATTGTTGTAATTATTTTATTATAATCTTGATTAAATATAGAATTTACATGGTCACAGGTTGTGTTATATATTATAATTGAAATTGATGTCTAAAAAATTTAATTTACGATAAGTATTTATCAATTTTTAAAAAATATTTCATGTTTATTACCTTTTTTATATGTTTATAAAATATATTCTGATAATTTTTATAGATGATGGAATCGAACTCATATGGGTTTTTTATTTTATCATTGTGAAAAGATAAATTATCCCTTTATCCAGATCTAGTTAATAAAATCATATAGGAGATAGAGGTGGTTTGTTATTATCTAAAATGTTATTTCATAATTCTACAAGTCCTCATGCGCAAACATGTATTTGTTTGTAATATTAAATTTAATTTATAAACTATTTATTTGGGTTTACATATTGAATTGATTGTAATTACAATTTCAACCATATTATGTACAATTTTTTAGGTAAATCATTTATTCTTAGACCATGATATATTTTATGGGAACAAATATTCATATTCACTTTTTTATTATTTGTTTCTATTAATTTCATTACAATTTTTATCACCATCTATTAGTGAGGATAAATTTCATTGTCATTTCATTTTAGTGTATAATCTCTTGTGACTACATTGATTGTAGAGATAGTATTTTTTATTCAATGTTTGATTAGTTTTTATTCGATAACTATTTTGTTTCTATAGAAATATATTATCCCTTCTAGGCATGTTGGAACACATCTGAATAATGAAAAAATATTACGTAAATGTTATGTATTTTTATTCAGAAAAATTCTTTTATTATTTAATTATATATATATATATATGATTTATTTGATTTGATGTATTTTAAATTCTTGTGTAATATATTCCACATGCATAAGGTGAGGTTAATTATACATAATCAGGAGAGAATGAGGAAAATAAATGGGTCATCTATTTTATTATGATACTATGATAAGAGAAAACTACCACTAAGGAATTTATGTGTACTGTTGGTAGGTTTTAAAAGATAGATTATTTGAAGTTGAAGAACATTATTTTTAATTAAAGTTTTATGATGTAATTTTTTAAAAAAACTATTAAGAATATGTTATTTTATATTATTATTTTTTGATAAATTTTATTTATAATAATGGATTATCAGTTCACGTTTCAACATATAAATCTTTTAGGGAAAAATAATATTATAGAGTATGTATAATTATAGCGATCCTATCATGTTATTATTTATCCTACCATTATATTTGTGATATTTTGTTGTAAATCATAATATGATTCATTATCTATTTACCAAGAATTTTTGAAATTCCATTATTGATATATATTCTTTAGATTTTAAAGAATAAAATATTATTTTGTATTCTGTTGTTTAAATTTATATATGATGAGGTTTTATATTAATTTTTATGATATATTATTATTAATAAGGTTAAATTTTTATTTATTATGGTCATAGATTCAGTAATCTAATATTTAAAATCTGCTGATTCTATTTTATTAAAGGTTTCATGTAATATACTGTGATTTCATGGTATAAAAATTTTCTAGGAAACTGGATTTCAACCTAAATCTCTCATATTTTAGGCTTTCAATGAGTCGTGATTTACAAAATCATATTTTAACACATGATTATTTTTTCTCACTATAATAATACAATTACATTTTATTTCATAGAATTAATAATATTTGTTAGTTTTTCATTCAAATATAATCATTAAATATTATCCAGTAAGAAGTTGAATATTAATTACATCAATCAATAAAAAGTATTTTCATGGAAGTAGTGAGTCCCATTTTATCTATTGTACATGTTTTATTTCACTACACATCTGATTTAATTATTAAACAATTATTGTGTATATGAATATCATATTTTAATTTTATTTATTCATTTCTTATATGTTTTAGTAGTAAATGTTAATATTGTTCAATAGAAAACCATAGAAACTACATATAAAAAAATTAATTTATTTTTATGGTTTCTCCTCAAAGTACATTGACATAAAAATTATTTTTATTCATTGGTTGGATTATCATTTTTTCAAAATCCTTTAATCCTAATTTTTTTATTAAATTATGGTTATAAAAATTCGATGACATACAGAATTTATTAAAAAAATAGGTTTTCATCAAATTATGATAGAAAAACCACTTGGTTAACATTGGATGTGAAAAAAATAATTTCCATATGGTCAATATATTTTCAAATTACTCATCAATTCCTACCTATTTTTAACTAGTATGTTTATTTTATAACTACGTTACTTTTAATTTGGTTTCTTGTAGATTCATTTTAATTTCAAAAGAAGAAATATGTTGTACCAATTGAGGATCAAAAATATTATTATAAAATTATGATAAAATACTTCTTCCGTTTTACTATATTCATGAAATTATTTATAATTTTGATTAAGATATTTACCATTTTTTATATCCATTTCCATTAATAAATAAATCATAAAGCTTGGTAGTTTTTACTGTGTATTATTGATTAGATCAAAATTGTGATATTATACTATGATCATGTATGAGATTAATAATTATTTTTGTGATTTTTTTGGTTACAGATATTTTTTTTGTAGAATACTAATTAAAAAAATTACTATTGAAATGATCATTTTCTTGAGAAAAATGTAAATAAAATTCATGATATTTATGATGGAATTTTTGAAGAATAAATAATTTATATTTCTACACATTTTTGACTTTAGTAATATATTATCTTATTAGATGTGCTATTATATTTTTTAGGATCTTCATTAATAATATTATACTAAATATGGTTTATATTCTTGGTGTTAGAGTGATATTGGGTTCGAATTTCATCTTTTTATGTGTGAAATAATGGGGAATGCTAACATGATTGAGGATAATCATCTGCTTCCCCACACCTGTGTCTATAGATGGGAATGAAAAAAATTATATAATTAATTTGATCCCATGATATGTTATTTCCCTAATCATGGAAATATCATGCCCAAGTATGTTAATTACATTCATAGAACTCACCATCATGGAAGTACATGTTAATGATAGGTGATATAAGAGAGATCTATTTTCTGGATAAATTCCCTATCTAAACAAGTGATTTCATCCTTATATTTAGGGTTAAAAAAATTTTGATGTGAACATAGTGGGTCCAGAATACACTTAAAGGAGATGAATCCAATATAAAATAGCAGTCCCCTATCTGGATAGGGTTTCTATCTATAAGGATTATTTTAATACCTGGGACTACATCCCTTTTACTATACTTATATGAATAAGCTCAAATTATCATTGATTCTTGGGAAACAAATTCTCAAGACATGTGATATAATATTTTTCATTTCGTATCAATAACAAATTGATCTCAAAACCTGATTGTAACCAACTTGTATAGGATACATAGTGTTTATCTAGATACAACGATGTTTCAATAAAATTTGTTTTTATGATGAAACTACACAAGATGAAAATGAAATATATTAGTAGAGAATTCATCAGCTCCTTTGATAAAAATATTTATAAGCATGAATCATAGATTTATATAATTCATGAAAATTCTATAAGTAATTTTTCTGCAACTAAAGATTAAGAAATTGTGATCTCCAATGATCAAAAATTATTTCTCAACCATAATTAACACAGATATTCATAATTATTCATTGTGAAATAAATTATAGATAGTTAAAGAAAAACTATTTATTTTAATTATCTATAGTGTGTCTATTAATTTATCATTCCTTCAAATATTAAAAATAATAATGGTAAATATATGACTAAGGGAAATTAGATTTCTGAACATGCTGTTAATTACTATAAAAAACAAATTTATTTTCACCAAACATGTTCAGGTTTCATTGATGGCATCCTATATAGGATTTTTATCAGGAAGATAATTGAATTTTCACTTCAATTCTTCTTGAGTATGATATGAAATTAGATATCATTATAATAAATACTATGATCTTTCCTTGTCAATTGGATTTACAAATTTAATATTTCAATTAGTTTTTATTTTTACGCATTCTTATATCTATTGAATTTTCACTCATTCGTTAAAATTTGTATAATTTAATTTCTATAAAAATTATAAATTCCATGCCCGTAATCCTAATATAAATGGTGAAAATTAAATTAATTTTTTCATGAATTAATCATATGACAACAGGACTCAAATTTTTTTGGGAATGATCAAGCCATTGTGATCTATATAATATTCATTAAGAATAATTCCCATAATAAATTTGGATTCATTTTTGGTATGTGCAATCAATTTTCACCAAAATTACTCTTAAATATGTAAAAATTCATATGGTAAATTCTATGGAATTAAATAATACATTGAAACATGATGATAATAAAATACATTGATAGGATGGACCAGGGTTCTATATATAAGTTTCTTAGTAGTTTATGATATTCATAGTATATCACTAAATGAATAAACCTTATATTAAGTTCATCCCAAATTTTATTTCATATCAATTGTATTCTAGATGGGTACTTCACATGTTCTGGTGTTGTTAGGAAATGTAATCTTCTATCAGTTGTCTTTTTTTCCATTATGGAATACAATTTGACCATATTCTTTCTCAATATGGCATAGAATTATATGATCATTCCCATAAGAGCTACCATAGAACTAAAATCACTCACAGACATATTTTATACTGATGACCTTATTTTTGATACACATAGAGAGAGAAAAACGATAAATAATATCAAAGATGTACTCCTATAATATTTTAGTTTTCAGGCTATAAAATTAATTGGAATAAATTCTTTTTATATATTGGAAAACACATTCATACATTCTGAAATTTGAATATCATGAATCATATTTTCCTCAAATAAGTGTTATAAACCATAACTTACCTTGGATTCCCAATGGTTTTGGGGACACTTAATTCTTTTCACATTACTCATATCATTAGAATTATAAGAGATAACGTCTCCTATTGGAAAGGAAAATTAGTATCAAAGTCTAGATGGATTTTTTTTGTGAAGGAAATTTCATTCCCCATATATGTTTACTCATTTATGGTATCAAAATGGTCACTTTATTTTCTGAATAAATTTCCATTTTTTCCATTGAAATTTTTAATTAGAGAGGGATAACCTTGTGACCAAAAATCAACTATGTCCCTTGAAACTAAACTCATATCCTACTGATTAGAGATTTATTGGTATTAAAAATCATTGAAATTCTAGTCTTTATCTACATGACAATTTTATATAGAGATTTATCAATGAGAAAATTGATGAAGATGGATTTATATGAACTAGAATCCAGAAATTAACAAAATATATAAATTATAATTATATAAAATTTTCCATATGTATCTATATTAAAATATATTTACCTAATATTTTATCTTATACACACCGGTTATTCAGTTTGAATTCCTATATCATTTTTATATGGATAAATGGATAGCTACACAACATATAATACTTTTAAATTTTTCTAACAATTTAATAGATATTAATGTTTCAAACATAAAAAAAAAGATATTTCACATGATTCTTTTCCCATTGAGGCTAAATTAGAGGTATCTAAGTATAATTTCCTCTACAGAGATGATATTATAATATAGAAACCTACTTCTGATAGGATCCATAAAAATAGGTTTCACTCTTCTGATTGAAATATTGGGTATTTTGGAAGCAGGATAAGTATTCTAATGAAGTTCCAGATCTTCCAATCTAAATTTATTCTCATGTGGAGGCTAGTGAACTCAAAAATTTGTTGTGGGCACAGGTCTGTATGTTTTTCATAATTTTTTATAATAAAAATTTCATCATTGAATGTAACATAGACAAGGCCTAAATGTTTTTATGTTGAATCATTTATACAGTACAAGAGCATGTCATTTCTTAATTTTTTGAGATTAATATTCTAGAATAGATAACAATCATGTGAACATTGAATCATGGTCTAAAAACATTCTCATTCAAAACCACATAAAATTAATTTAGAAAGATTTTTGAGTAATGGTTCATATTATATTTATGAGTTGAAATAAAATGATATATGAAAAAAAAATTCTAACTATTGAAAATAGAAATAATTTTTTTTCTATGCATAATTAACCTCTTATCCAAAATCGGGATTGAAAAAATTCACTTCACGATTCCATTTTTTTTAGTTGTTTATGAAAAATAAGTATTTATCATCCCCATTATGAAACTCTAGAATAGTGGTCTATTACTTTATTTTCTAGATGGATTAAATGAAACAAAAATGGATATCCATGATGGATTCAACAACCTTTTTGGATTTCATATTTTCTAACAAATCACTTTGAAAAAATCGTACGATGACTATATAGGCCCTTTTGATACACTACATATCATGATAGTAAAATGATTGGAATGATAAAATCAGATAAATGGTAAGGGATAAAATGATCTAATTTTTGGATAGAATTTGAATCTTCAATAATTGTGAAAGTTATCCAAAATGAATCAATACATCTCTTTTAGAAGCTTAGGATTATATAGATTTAATTTTTGGAAATTATTTTATCCATGATGTATTTTAAAACACACTAATATCATGAATAAAAATACATAACTAATGGTCAAGTGAAAATTGGGTGATAGTTCCTAAAAACATCTAGCACAATAACATTTCAAATGAGCTCTTCCTTCGTTTCATAAGAGGAATATGTTAAAGACCCAGTTTAAAACCATTAAAATTTTGGGATTTTTTAAATAAAGTGGAACTATATTTCTGGACATGTTCTCATTCATCACAAAAAAATATATGCTCAATATTATAAATATAATATAATTACATATTAAAATTTTATTAATAAATATAATACAAAATTTTAGCTCTAAATATATGACTATACAAATATAATATAGTATTTAAAAAATAATTTACATATGGATATTAATTGTTAATAGTTTTTATAAATATCGAGAATAATATAATTAATTGAAAAATTATTCATATGAATATATTGCTAAGAATTTTGAAAAAAATATACAACAAATTTATTTATTATTATAATTACAACATAAGTATTTTATCTATTGAAATAACATTTAGTGACATATTTTTTGGACCAATTTGTTGAAAATTATATTCATTTGAGATAACACATTACAATTTTATAATGAACCATCAAAAATAGATATAACCTTATTTTAAAAAGTTATATTATTTAGTGATACCAAGAGTGATATAAATATTATCATAATAGTAGTATATTATTCATGCCTGAGAAAAAAAATAAAAATACATCCCATAATTAAAATAAAGTGAAGCAATACATCTAAAACATATCAGCAACACCATTAAATGAGAATATTCTCCACACTAAAAGTACTTCTAGGTCACTACGAATGTGCATCAGTCACCACCACCATCATCAATCAACTTGCTTCATATAAAACATCAAGCATCACTATGATTTACCTTTGAAAAAGCCATGAAAACTTCACATCTTCCAAACTAAATAACTGAACCTATACATCATATATAGAAAATTAACTTGAGTGGGAATATTTTTGTGGAAAAGATGAGAATAAACACACCCATAAGGATTCCCTACAACCATAATGGAAACATAAATCATTACATCAGATAAACTCATGCACTGAAAAATATTTATTTTTTTCATTATAGAAGTATCATTGGTTATAGGTATGTTTTATTTTGGAATAAAAATATATTATATAATTTTATTAAGAAATATTATGTATGTTTTCTTCAGAAAATGTGAAATTATTCACATATAATAGTTTATTTTAATTATATTTTACATATAATTATTAGATATTGATTTTTAATATATGTGTTGATAAAAATACCATCAATAGAAAAATATTTTGTATGAATCTACTGATAAACATTTTGTAAAACACATATATATATTTCTTATATGTTGGTGATATTATAATTTCATAATAACTACATTATATATTATAATAAAATTTTGTTAAATAGAATTTCAAAAAATGGTGAAAATAATTTTCTATTGTTATAACATTTTACTGATAGAGAATTACACATTACCCAGAAATATACCCATGTTGTAAAATTTTAAATATTTTTCAGTGACAGTAAAAAGAAATATATTATAAAAAGAATTGTAAGAAAAATATACATGAGACATCAAATAAATATACCTCGCAAAATATAAATACAATAAAATAATTACATCTTAAAAGTATCTAGAACAAAGAGAACTAAGAATATCTTCCACACTACATGTACATGTAGATCACTCTACATCAAGTGCAATCACTACTACAACCACAATTCACGTTTTATTACAATAATATAAATGAATTATCAAGGACCATCTCTAATCATTATATCCATTCATCATGTCTATGAAACACCATCATTGACACTATGCACCATTAAAACAGACACAACAGGGGTGTGAATAATGATTCTATAATGGTTTTTATAAATATACTCAGTTTAATGCCTCAAAACCATATTTTAAGTAGAATGAAATAAGTCTGGCATGAAGTTGTAGAAAGAATATATTTATATTTTACTTATAGTGTCATATTTTAGATAAAGGTAAATTTTATTTTGATATATAAACACATTTTATAGTTTCATTTTTAAATATCATATAAAATATTATTTAAAAATAAAAGTATATCCATATATAATATTTTCATTAAAATTTAATTTTCATACCTATTTTACCTATTGGTATTAGTTATTAATGTTGTGTATAATACCACCAATAGATAAATATACCGTGTGAATATTATGTTAATCATTTTGACCAACATATAATTTATTTTCTATTATTACTATAGTAATGATTCACTTGTTTTAATCAATCCCAATATCATTGTTGGATATAGTTAATATCAATAACATAGTAATAGTGATATACTATTGGAATAACAATTTACTAAAAGAGTATTCACATTCTCAAATTGATATTACCTTGTTGGAAAAAGATAAATTTTATTAGTGATATAAGATAAATATATAAACTATAATACGTATTATATTTTTCATACATGATTGAAAATATAAAAATACATCTCAAGAAGTATATTGGGGTGAAATGAAACATTTGAAATATCTCTATAACATATATATCTGAGAGGATTCTCCACAATAAATGTATGTATTGATCACTCTTTAGGCATAGTGATCACAAAAACTATCATGACTAACCATTTATCACATGTATCGGGAAACCTTAAATTGAATAATATCTAAAACATACATTATATATTCACATCTTCCAACCTACCCAACTGAACCCGTGTACAGCTAACAAAGGGAAAATATGAGTGGAAAAAATATAGTGAAAATGTGAGTATAAGAAGAACTTTACTATTCTTAAAAACCATAATATAAACCATTTTCGTTAAGTCCAGTCAACTCTTGCACTACATAATATTTATCTATTCTCAACAGAGACATATCTTTTGGTAAATTTATATTTTTTATATGAAGGGAATTCTACAAATAAATATGTATTTATCACTAAACTACCTGTAAAGACTCTATCTCAATATTTTCTTATGATAAGAAAAATTGTTCTCATATAATTATAAAAATTGAAAAATATATTTTATATTATAAACATGTTTTAAAATAGAAATTTATATAAACAACTATACTATTTATTTTAATATTACCAATATGTAATATCAATTTTTAATAATATATAAAAAATATATCACCCATGTTTTTATTCGTAAAATGAAGAGGATTTTGGTGCATGATAATATTTAGGAAATGATTGTGTATATTAATAATAATATTTCATAAAAAATTAATAAATATATAGGTTAATTTCAAAAATATGTTTTCATCCATGTCATCCACACACATGAGAACATCAAAAAGTAAAGCACTGATACATTAAGACCATGGTAGAATACATGTTAATCTCAATGGCCAGATGCTAAAAATATTTAATTTACTCATAAGTAAGATACTAAAAGAAAAATAATTTATATATTGTATTGGTAGGGAAGCATATGTCTCTTCTATGAGATGCCCTTCATCTCCAAGATCTACATCACTAACAACCGAAGATCACACCCACAAATTAGTTCAATATATATATATATATATAATTAAATAATAATTTAAATAAATGAATGTATAAACAATGATAAACATAAAATAATAATTTTTCATCATCCCTATTGACATCTATAGGATCATTAATCCAAATGATTCAAATCTAGGAATTTTTTATCTAAAAATATGACAATAATATCCCAAACACTCTACTAGCATAAAATATTATTTCTACCTTAAAATTTAATATAAAAATCTAGAAAATCAGAGAATATCTATATTGGATCCTAACAAATCATTCCTATAATATGCTTCCCATGATGATCATGAAACTATCTTTCAGTGGTTAAAATTTTCCCATTCCTACTAAATATATTCTATGCACATATTCAAAAGTGGATAAAAATATTTTTTTTTCAATATTTAATAATATTTTTAATCACTACATTCATTTACCTATTAATAATAAATAATCCAAATTAATTAAATTAGTGATAGAATTAATCAAAATGGAATAGTTCTTATTAATTTCATTAGAATTGAATGATATAAAAAACACATAAAACAAAATCCATTCTTAGATATACGAGTAAAATATATATGGACATTAAATACATTAAATAATTACAATAAAATTATCACTATTACATGATCATAGTTTCAAAAAACCAAATATTATGGGTGAGTACAATAACAACGACATCATGTATACTCACGCATAGCTGATCAGTTAGAAGACATGAATGATTCATACTAAGAATAGCTCAAGGTATATTTCAATATTAATATATGTATATGTTCTTATTTAGCCATACCATCTCTAAATATCTACCACAATAGTAGTTTCTCATAAAAGTAATATTATTTTTTTAAGAATCATAGCATAATAAGGAAACAATTGAATTTGTATTAGATATTACCCTAACCATATATATTTTTAGACCTGTATCTACTTTTCCATAACACCATCATTTTCAAAATCAAAAAACATTATACATTAGAGTAAATAAATAAATGAAATTGATAATACCAAAAAAAAGGGGGGATGGTCATCCACCTTTATTTATCTCATAAATACCACCTTCATTTGATCAACATAATCCTCAAATAAAAAATTATACATTTCCCAAAGAAAGTCATCAACATTATTCATTTGTTTCCCCAAAAGTCATTATCACTCAAAATTTAAATCCAATATACAAGATAATTCAATTTAGATGGAAACCAATCAATAAATTAATCAGTAAGTACGAATTTATAATAGATTGACATATAATGATTCCTATCTTCTAAATAAATTAAGAGGATAAAATTTAATATATAATAATAATAGAAAATATCAAAGTTATGACTGAATATCCTAAATGAATAAGACACCTGTAATATAGAAAAAAAAGGATCAACAATGAAACAATTAAAAAAACCCCAATAGATAATGTGAGAAGAATTCTTTAGGGGAATACTATAATACTGATAAAAATATTATCACTCTTACAATTATTATAGGAATAAAAAAATAAAATATTACTTTTATAAACATAATATAAAATCCTAAGGATAACCCATGGGACACAAAAATAAACATTCTCTATATAAATCATCAATATAAACTAATATTACTAATTTCATTGATTTTAGTGGGTTGTTAATCTATATGGAGATAAAGTATGCCTGTAGAAAATAATAACACCATATCATTCACACATTATATTTAAAAATATACATATAATGTTTAGAAACAAATATTTTGGAAAACAAATCATACCATTGATTTAAAATAATAATATAACATCCATAAATTGTAATCAAATTATTGAATTTGGTATAACTAATTAATTTAATTCAATAAAAAAGAAAAAAATGTTGAAGCTCATAAAAACAAATTTCGGAACACAAAACTCATTTATTTCCTATAATTGAATGAATGAAATACTAAAACATCACATCACGTAGAAGCCTTAAATAACGTCCTTTAACTAATTTCTAGATGTTTGAATTTTATTTTCTTACATGTATATTTCAATTTGAACATATGGAATTTAGGTTAAAAATATTTATCATCAATGTACCTATAAAGGCAATTATTGATGTTATTAACCCTGATTAGTTGAAGAGTTTGATTGAAGCATTTAAAAACTGCATCCAATTAAAGATAACAGTTTGTATATATAATCCTAAGATCTATACCTTCAAAAAAATTACTAAAAATAAAATACATGAACAATATAATAATTTCCATTGATATAAATTTCATCAATAGTTGCATCCTATTTTGGATTAATTGACTTCCAATAAAATGTGGTGGTCTTGATCAGGGTGTGGTGGATAGTTTTCACCAAGACATCATCATGATATTTCCTTAATCCTAGAATTTTTTTTTACTAAAATAGAATACATCTCACATATGAATATTTTTAATGAAAATATAAATTTCATCGAATTATTTTTGAAAAATTATTTTATTAATAATTTAATTTAGAATGTTAAATATGTGTCTTACTATATATTTTATTTCAAATAGTACAATTATATATTTTTTTGTAAATGGATAATTGATACAATTAGAATTTTTATTTTTAGGGAATTTATTTATGGTGGGTATATAATAAAAAACATTTATAGTTTTAGAAACGATTATATTTATCTATAGTTAATAGTAATCGAATGAACCATTTTATTTTATAAATATTTGATGAATTTTTTTTAAAGATTCTTAAGATTTAATAATTAATTATATATTTTAAATTAATATAAATAAATAAAATATATCTTAATTTAATTATAAAACATAAATTTATATTTATTCATTCTCACATGTCTTTCTCTATCATCTAATTAGTGTTATGTGATACATTTCCCAAAATAAATGCTATTTGGATACAACAAAAATCAATATTCATCCAAATTTATTTTGAAATATTATTTATGTTGCATGATTAAACTAATAAAAAAACATTACACCTGAATATGGGGTAAAATTTTACATTTTTTGATTGTATATTAAAAAATAGTCCCATTGAGCCAACTTTTATGGTTACTTATTTGTTTTCTATTTATTTGTTAGTTTTTTGTTTAACTCCTTTTATATTCTCCATCCATACATTCTTTTTTATGTTGAATTAGTTAGTGGATAATACTATAGAAGTGTGTTCACCCATAAATAACCCCTTCTATGATTTTTTGTCATCTGGATATTATCGAGAAAAAATATAAATGGAACCAAAAAACACCTAAAATTTAACAAATTTTTTTTTTCAAATAAATATATTCTATGATTTGAGAAAATAATTGGTTTTTTCTAATTAAGTGAATATGTACCAGAAAAATCATTAAATCAACATCTTAGTATTAAGGCACTGTAAATTTAAAATTAAAAAATTGACATCCAATAGAAAATCATAATTTATCAATTATATAGATACATAGTAACAATAAAATATAAAATGGAATAAACTAATTGATTAGATGAAAAATATATATTACATTTTAATGTAATGAATAATAATAGTTTTTCATTTTTAATGTGGTGATTTAATGATATATATATTATATAATAATAAATTAAATAAAAAATAACCTTTTCATGTGATTTTTAGTGATTTGTGGATATGTAGATTTAATAATAGCCTTATTAAAGAAAATTTTCTTCTTAATTGTAACATCGTAGATTAAATAAAGAATTAAAAGTTATTATATTTATATTCATATTTGAGAATTAAATATTTATTTTACTTTAAATGGGGTTCTATGTTCTTTGGCATACCAATACACAATAGCATGTTTCTTTGAAATCTTACGTTGCACACAACATTGGGTCATACAGAAAAATATTAATATAACATTATTTTAAATGGTAGTTAACACCAAGCAGTTGTATTATAAAAAATGAACATTACTAAAAATAATATGATTATACATGTTTGGTAAATGTTTTTACATTTATCCAATAAAATTTATTTGATTAAAATGTGAATGAATCGTATTTTAAGCACAAATATTCTGATATTATTTAAAATAGTGATTTACAGCGATATGATGGAAAACCATTATAAATCTTGTTTTTGTAACTTTTATTTTTTCTATTTGAGAAAATAAAATTCTTCTTTAGAATCAGATCATCAAAATATTCTTTGGGTATGTTTTTGGTAATTTTCTGAAAAAATTCACTTTTTAAAAAATAGGTAAAAATATAGTATTTTAATTCAAAACATCCATTTAATATACATTATTTATATTTTTTGATTATTTATATATTATTTTTGATGTGTAATTATATTTTATTTTTACCATTTAGTCCAATTTTTTCATTGGATGTTAGTTTACATTAATATTGGACATAATCATATGTTAATATTTTGATAGTTATTATTTCATAAAAACAAGTTTTTTATTATGGAAAAAGATATTAATTTTAAATTAATTAATGAAAATTCTATGATTTCAATATGGTAAAATAGATATAATTTTTGAATTCAGAATATCAAATATATCATCGGCTATATTTTTTTTATTTTTCTGAAAAACATCAATTTTTGATGAATAGTGAAAACCCTATGTAGTGGTTAAAAAATGACTTCATCATTTAAATGAAATTTTACCGCTTCTGTGAATGGAATTTCAAAAATCCAACATACATGGATGTCATCAGTATGTAAAATTTTTTTCAATAAGAGTAAAATAATTTTTGTGAATAGTAGATTTTGACTTTTATTTACCGCAGTTAATGTTAAATAGAGAAATTTAAGGTAAACATAATATCATAATAAAATAAAATTATCATAACACTTGTCCTAACCATATTGGATGAGTCATGAATGACAAATATAATCCATGGGTGAAATTATTGGCCTTATAAAACCATTTGGGTAAGATAATTACATAAATTACTTTTTATTTAAAATAAAAATAAAAATATCATAAACATGTATTGTTTTGATAAAACAATTTTAATGTGGGGTAATATAATTGATATATTTGAATATAAAGATTCAGTAGAAAAATAAAAAGATTTCAAACATCGTGTTATTTTATTTATGATTCTTAGACATAAAATAAATAAAATTATTTATGACACAATAATGATGAAGTGTTTACCTCAATAATGAATGATTTAAATAAAATAAAATTATAAAAATTAAAACAATATCCTAAACATTTCCAATTATTATTCGATGATTTTATTTTGAACAAGAGTCATCTTATCTTCGACTTTAATTATTTTTGGACCATTATAATTTTAAAATAATTATATAATAAAATAATATTTTCAAATGTTCCAAAATACCCCTCCTACCCCTTATAAAATTCCCTAAACCTAAAACTCATTACGCATATAACTCAAGCCCCTTTTCATGACCAACCACTTCACAAATAATCTTTCACGATCCCTCTCTTACCCCTAGAATCCTTACCTTAGGCATAAATGACTTTAATAAATCCCTTCTATTCAAACCAAAGAGAGTCTCCCGATTTAAAGGTAACTTATTCTCTAAAGTTATTTTATTTATTTACTTATCCAATCCAATAAACTCTTTCTATTCAATTATATTGTAACATCAACAGTATTTTCAATATAATAGGTTTTTGATATGAGAGTTACTAGCAATAAACATACTCACACATCCATATAATTGGTAAAGAATATATTGTTTTTGTGGGCGGTGAACTACTGCATCACAAAACGATGATTGTTCAATATTCTCCTACCACCTCTTATGGTGGCCATTACCGTCCCCATGAACGATGAATTTCATTTCATATCTCTATATTTTATGTAATATTATAAATAAATATATATATACACTATATATATATGTTATATAGGAGATCTAAATCATGAATATCATTCTAGAGATAATAGAATTTTCACCACATGAAGTAGTTGTAATTATATGATGTACATTTTTGACTCATGTACCAAATATAGACAAAATGACCATTATTAACATAAATGATTACATAATGTTTATAACATGGTAATAAGTAATATAAAAGGAATAATAAAACTGAAAAAGCATCTTAAGCAATTAGAAATTAGCAATTGTTTATTATTCAGGAGATTGGGGAACGAACAGGTCATGTCGGACATGAGGTAAAGTACTTTTTTTAAATCTCCTTTCATTGAGGCATATTTTGTTTTAAACATGACATTATCATATACAGTGTATAAATCCCTTTTAGTTATAATTTCATTTAAAGGGAATATTTTCGAAATTAAGAGTTTTACTAAATGACAAAAATAATGATTTTTTTCACGTATGTGGTGACAACGACGTTTCTACCACCAGAAGAATTATTTTGATATTTGGATTTCTTGAAAAGCTGTAATGTTTTGAGAAGAAAAATAAATAGCATATATTCGTTTTATGTATTGTGGTATTGAAAATGGTTTTGTTAAATAATTTATTATGTCAATATATTTAAATGATAAATTATGATTGAAATGTGGAAAGGTTATCTTTCCATTATGTTATTTTATATGTTATTAATATGTTGTGGTTAATGGGAGTTTTTCTATGAATAATGGTGGTTCCATGATAAACCAATGGTTGGTGATCCCAAGATATCTCTCCAATGCATTGGGTAATGTAATTGAGGTAAACGATAATGTTTCCCCTAAGAGATTTAGGGACTATATTGTGACGTGTATTCCAAATGTAACTCCCAACATAGATATGAAAGAAACAACATAAGTTTTTTTGGATTCCACATGTTACCTTTATGATTTATGTTTTCAATGTTTTATAAATAAATATTATGATTTCATGAGGTATATTAAATAGTTTATGTTTTTATGGACTAATGATTTATTACTTTATTTAATTATTATTACATAGATTTTTTTGATTATCCCTAGTATTGATATATTTTTCAAAGGACATAATGTTGAATAAAATCATGGATGGGATCAAGTAAATTCCAGGACGTCTAAAACAAGGAACTTGATATGACTCATTTTTGAAGAGTTTTTTATTTTCAAAAAATGGAAACTGAGTAAAAGTGTCTACTTTAAACTTTTTTGAGATGTAATGTAATAGTTATGTCCTAATTCTCTAAAACTATAATCATTAAATGATCTTTAATATAAAATATTCATTTAATTTAATATTTTGTATTGTTTTATGGATGGGTTCTTATTGTTGGTATCAAAGGACAATTTAGACAACATTAGGAGTTATAATATTTTCAAATTAATTTCCATAAGTTAATTTAGGTAACAATTTAAATGAAATAGGATTTAAAGATTACCATGTTGCTTCTCATAAGATATTTATGTGTTTATAATGGTTTTCTATAGAGAAAACATGGAAGTTATTCTGGGATGGTATCAGTGGGAAGAAAACCTTCCAAATCAGCAACCTTAGTTGGTAAGAATCAGAGATGAATAGTTTGTGGCCTTGAAGGCATAGTTGAATTTGGATATATATTGTGGTGGTATCCATTCACGAGATCATCCGAATCAACCATATTAGAACATGTCAGTAGTGGATCATTTCATGAGGCAACATCCCCAATCATTCAGAGGATCATCTGAACCTATGCTGGTAGAAGGGTGGATTAAAATATTTGAAAATATTTTTGATAACATCAAAATGTTAGTCTTGTTGTTTACAATTTTGAAGGTGAATCTGATTAGTGGTGGTCGATAGTGAAAATATCAGGGATAGTGAAGAGATTTATTCTTTTTATTGGGATCAATTTCAATGTATGTTTCCTGAGAAATATTTTCCTATGGTGTTTTTTCATAGGATTGAAAAACATTTTTTGTAATTGACGCAGGAGAATGACTTAGTGGATTTTTATGAAGAAAAATTTATTCGAATGGCATGGTATGCTGCAAATTTCAGATGAAATATTGATAGTAAAATCAACAGTTTTTTCTCAGGAATAATGCCAAATTTCCAAAGGGCATTAGATTCTCATGAGTTCAAAAGTTATGAAAAACTTGTTCAAATTGTAGGGAAGTTTGAAATGGATTTTTCTGATGATTAGGTGTTCTTTGAAAAATAATATAATAAGAGGTTTAGGGGGCAGATGAAGGGGAAGAACTCTTCAAAAAAGTCTAATGGTAAGAAACACATGTTTACAGTTTGTGAAAATTATGGTAAAAGGCTTCCTAGGGAATTCTTTTTGAATTCTTGTATGTGCATCTGATTTGGTAAAATGGGACATAAAGCTCGAAATTTCACTATAAAATATCATTATAATGGTAAGACATAATATTATTTATAGTTAGTAAATGCTTTTATGTTCAATGAAATTGGTCATTAGGGAAATGAGTTTCCAACAATGAACTCAACTTAGGGAAATCAACAACACTACAAGGACAAAGGGGTGGTTGAATCCATTGCAACAACTTAAGTAGATATTGGGCCATCAAATTTATTAATATCAGGTACACTATTAGTTTTTTCAAATTATTCCAATGTGATTTTTGATTCAGGGTCTACACATTGTTTCATTTCTGAGAAGATTACTTGTAAATTATGAATTCCATCTCATGATATGAATATTGAACATATATAAAAAACACCTGTAGGAAATTTAGAGACAAAAATAAAATATAATAACCTTACTACACTTGTGTGTGGAAATCATCTACTTTCAAACCTTTTTGTTTTGTCACTAATGGATTTTTTTTGTATGGATTGGTTTTCTGTTTATCTTGCTATGATTGATTAAAGAGCTAATGTGTTTTCTGTTTAGAAATAATTTTAGTTTTTGTACAATAATTAACCCTTAATTTTTATAACATTTTAGGAAGCTCAGAAACTACATAAAGATTGAAATGAATGATACCTTTATTATATTGTTGAAAACAAAATGACTATCCAGATTAAAGATGTGCCAGTGGTAAATGAGTACCTTGATGTTTTTTCCAATGATTTTTTGGTATTAATCTTTATCCAGATGTTGAATTTACATTTGAATTAGTTCTTGAAACTAAGTCAATTTCAAAACCCCCTTATCAAATTTCTCAAACTATGATTTTAGAGTTAACGAAGCAATTGTAGGAGTTATTAAATGATTGATTCATTCAACCAAGAACAACACAATGGGGTGATCCTATCTTGATTGTTAAAAATAAATATATCTCAATGAGACTTTTCATTTATTGTAGTGCACTGAATAACATCACTATTAAGAACATGTATCCTTTTCCTCATATCGGTGATTTTTTTGATCAGCTTTAGGGAGCTCAGTTTGTTTCAATGACTTATTTGAGGTCAGGGTACCATCAGTTGAATGTAAAGGAACAAGACATTAAGAATACCGTGATTCATACTATATATTATCATTATAAATTTGTAGTTATTCATTTTGGGTTAACCAATGCACTTTCTGTATTGATTGATCATAAGAATAGAATTTTCTGTGAGTTCTTGGATATTTTTTGTTTGTGTTCATTGAGTTTATTTTGGTTTATTTTAAAATCAAATACGACAATGAATTTAATTTATGGTTTGTCTTCCAAACCTTAAAAAAAGAAATAGTTTGGGATATTCAACAATTTTGAGTTTTGGTTATAACAAATTTCTTTCCTTTGTCGCATTGTTTCAAAACAATTGCATAAATATTGATCTTGATAGAACAAAAGTTGTAGAATAATGGCCAGGACACCCATAATATAACCAAGATCCATAGTTTTCTTGGTTTGGCTAGTTATTATAGGAGTATTGTTGAAAATTTTACATGTTTATCTAGTCCAATGAATAAGTTCACTCAAAAAAGTGATAAGGTTATCTGGAGAAAATAATGTGATGATTGCTTTCATGAATTGAAATGAATATTGGTGAATAGATCAGTTTTGGAACCACCTTCAACAAATGGTGAGTTTGTTATTTTTAGTAATTCTTCATTGAATGGACATGGTTGTGTCCTAATGCAATGTGATCAAGTAATTGCATATGCTTCATGTCTATTTAATCCGCATGAGATAAATTACCCAACTTATGATTTGGAATTAACTGTAGTTTTTTTACTTTAAAAATTTGGAGGCATCATTTGTATGGAGAAAATTTGAAATATATACTTTCAAAAAAAGTGTAATGTATTTATTCACTCAGATTGAATTAATCATTAGATATATGAAATGGTTAAAATTAATCAAGTATTATAATTTCATGATTTAATACTATCTAAGAAAGGAAAATAATGTGGCTGATTCCTTGAGTCAAAAAAATAATGCTATATTAACCTTGTTATGTTTGGAACGTGATCCTTTGATTAAATATTTTATGAACATTATCATTGAAGTTATTGGTGGAGAAAATTCATCTGTTTTTTTAGGAGTTAGTGAAATCATTTATATTAGACAAAATAATGAAAGCACAGAACAAAGACATTGATTTTCTGAAAAAGGTAGAGTTGGTTCATAAGGGTAATTTTCCTGATTTTAAAATTTATAATTATTTTGTTTTGAGATTTGGGAAGTGATTATGTGTTCCTTTCGATTCACATTTAAAGAATGAGTTATTATGGGAAGCCTATAGTTCTCTATTTTTAGTTTATCTTTGTAGTGCTATGATGTACAGAGATATTCAAGAGTATTTGTGGTGTGATGGAATGAAAATAGATTTTTTTGATTTTACTGTGAACTGTTTGACTTGTCAGCAGGTTAAAGAAGAGTGGGAGTTACCAAAAGGTATGCTTCATCTTTTACTGGAGCTAGAGTGGAAATTAGAAAATATATCCACAGAATTCATTATTGGATTACCAAAGAAATCTTGAGATAATAATGAAATATGAGTTATTATTGATAGATTGACTAAAAATTATCATTATCTTCATAATCAAAATACTTTTTCTATTATTCAACATTTTCGGGTATCTGTTAATGAGATTGTAAGCTTGCTTGGTGTTCCACTCTACATTTTATCTTATCGTGATCTCAGGTTTACTTCTGTCTTATGGAATGTCCTTTAGAAGTCATTGGGTAATAAATTAAATTTTTTATACATTTTCATCCTTAGTCATATGGGATGTGATAATGAACAATTCCAAACATTGAGGATAAGATATGTGCTTACTCCATGGATTACCATAGAAGTTAGTCCAAGGTCTTTTTTCGGTAGAATTTTCTTATAATAATAGTTTTCATTCTAGTATACAGATGGAACTATTTGAGGCATTATATGGGTAGTAGTGTCTAACTCTAGCTTTATGGGATAAAGTAGCTGAAAGGAAGTTGATTGGACCAGAATTGGTAAAAGAGATTGTAGAAAAGGTTCTGTTGATTTAGAAGCACATGATAACTGCTCAAAGCATGCATAAAATTTTTTCGGATAACTAAAGGAATGATCTTTCTTTAGAGGTAGTTGATAATGTATTTCTCCATGTTTCTCCATGGAAAAGTTTGATGTTTTTTGGGATGATGGGAATGTAGAGTGAGAGGGTCATTAGACCTTATAAAATCTAAGAGAATGTAGGATCAGTTGTGTACAATGTGGATTTACCTCCATGTTTATCTGAGGTACACAATGGTTTTCATGATTTAATTTTGAGAATGTATATACCAGATCCTTATCTTGATTTTAGCATAGAGGTAGTTTAGTTGGAAGAGAATCTCTATAATAAGAAACAACCAGTCTAGATTCTTGACCGAAGAGAGAAAGTTATGTAGAATAAGGTAATTAATCTGATAAAGGTTTTGTGTAAAAAGCATTTGGATGAAGAGGAAACATGGTATTCTGAATATTCCATTAGAGATAAATACCCTCATTTATTTGATAATTGAATAAATTTTTGTGGACACAATTTATTAATGGGGGGAAGGATATAACATCCAAGGTAAATAAAGAATAATAAATTTTCAATTTTTTTATTTTTGAATTAAATTCTAAATTTATTTTAATGGGGATGCTATGTTCAATGGCATACCCGATACACAACTACATGTTTCATTGAAATCCTACAATGCACACAGCGTTGGGTTATACTGAAAAATAATTATATAATATTATTTTAATTGGTAGTTAACACCTAGCAATTGTATTGGTAGGAATGAAGAAAACAAACTACAAATTGATTATATATGTTTGAAAATTTTGTTTACATTTATCCAATTAAAGTTAGATGCATAAAATTTGAATGAATCATATTCATTAAAATGTTGATCTACCACCATTGAATGATGAACCATTTTTAAGTATAGTTTTTATCAATTTTATTTATTTTATTTGACAAAATAAAATTATTCTTTAGAATATAAACATGAAAATTTACTTGCAGTAATGTTTTTTTATTTTTCTGATAAAATAAATTTTTAATGAATAATAAAAAATATTGTACTTCAATTCAAAAATTCATTTTAATTGAATTTATTTATATGGTTATATTATCTTTTTTATTTTTTAATGTTAAATTAGAATATATTTTTACTATTTGATCCAATGTTGGTTATTTGATGTAATTTCTTGTTAAAATAGGATATAAACAAGTGTAAATCTTTTGATTGTTAGTATATCATAAAAACACAATTTTAATTTTGTCAATGGGAATTAATTTTAAATTAATTAATGAAACATATATGTTTTAAATTTGGTAAAAAAAAAATTTTGAATCCATAATATCAAATACATCATAGGCTGATTTGTTTCCATTTTTCTAAAAATACATCCATTTTTTAAGAATAGTGAAAACACTAGGTAGTAGTTAAAAACACGATATCATCAATTAAATGAATTTTTACCACTTTTATGAATTGAATTTCTAAAATCCTACATACATGGTTGTCATCAGTAAGTAAAATTTGTTTCAATTTGAGGAAAATAATTTCACTTGAATAGTAACTTTTGACTTTTATTAACAATCATTAAATGTAAATACGGTAAATCAATGTAAAAATAATATTATAATAACATAAATTACCTTAACAATTGTCCAATCCATTTTCAAGGAGTCTTGGCTATCCAATACAATCCTTGGGTGATATTTTTGGCCTTTAAAAGCCATTTTGGTAAGATAATGACATTAATTACTTTATATTTAAAGTAAAAATTAAAATATCATAAACATGTACTATTTTGCAAATAAAATATTAATGTGGTGTTATATAATTGATATATTTGACTATAAATATTCATTAGAAAGAAAAAAATATTTTCTACAACATGGTATGTTATTTATAATTTTTATACATAAAATAAATAAAATTAATAATGACACAACAATGATGTACTGTTTACCTCATTAATGAGTGATTTAAATAAATAATATTATAATGATTAAAACAACATCAACAACATGCCCAATTTTTATAGGATTCTTTTATTTTGAAGAAGATAAATCTTATCATCTACATTAATATGTTTTGAACCTTTGTAAACCTAAATTCATTATATAATAAAATATTTTTTGCAATCAATCCTAAAAAGCCCCTCCCCCCTATAAAAAGCCCTCACCTCTAACCAATTACTCACACCTCTCATTCCCCATATCTCATCCAACCTCTGCCCAAATAAACTCTCATGATACCTATATTTCACAATTATTTTTTACCTTAGGAGGAATGCACTTCATGGAATCTTTTTGGTTAAAACAAAAGAGAGTCACCCGATTTAAAGGTAACAACTTCTCTTAAGTTATTTTATTTTCTTTTCCTTATCCAACCCCCTAAACAATTTATATTACATTATTTTATAAAAAAACCAGAATCCTCAATATACTAAGTTTTTTATATGATATATATTATAACTACATATACACACACCTCCATCGAACGGGTAATGATCATATTGTTTTTGTTGACAATGAACTATTGTCTCACGAAACGATGATTGTTCAATCTTCTCCTACAACCTCTTATGGTTTCCATTAAGATGGGAATGTATTTACAAGTGATATATATTATATTTATATTATATTTATACTTATTTATTTTTCATTTATATCATTCCATTATGGTTTTCATAATGGGTAAATATGACAACTTCATTTTAGGATGTGCATACTACCACCCTTTCAAAAATAATATGAATCGTTCAATACATATGTGGAATGTATATAGTATTGAGTTACTAAAATTATATATGATATTATAATTTAATTATAATATACTTGTGTATCATAATGTTTTCATTCCATTAAATATGATATAGAAATGAATGTAGAATTTTGGCGTACGTACGGCTTACCGTCTCCAGGAACGGTGAATTTCAGTTCTAACCTGAAAATGTAATGTTCTATTATAAATACATATATATTGGATATATATGTTATATATGATATATAAAAAAATAATATAAATTTAGAGATAATTGACTTTTTACCAAATGAACAATGTGTAATTATAAAATGTTTATTTTTTACTCATGTACCAAATACTAACAAAAAAACCATCATTAACAGAAATGATTTCATATTTTTTATAAGGTTTTTTTATCATATGTGGTGACAATGACCATTCCACTATTGCGAGAATTATTTTTATATTTGGCTTCCTTAACAAGCATTAATGTTTTTAAAAGATAAATAGATACCATATTCGCTTTTTACGTATATTGGTATTGAAAATTGTTTTGTTAATGGATTTATTATGTCAATATCTGTAAATGATATATGGTGATTGAAATGTGGAAATGTTATCTTTCCTTTATGTTGGTTTTATGTGTTATGAATATGTTATAGTTCTTGGTAATTGTTTACTTATATGGGTGGTTCCATAATAAAACTAGTCTGTGGTGAGATTGAGATAGTTATCCAATGAATTTGGTAACATGACTGAGGGAAAAGATAATGTTTCACTTAAGAGATTTAGAGAGTATATTATGATGGGTATTAAAAATGTAACTCCCTCTGTAGTTGTGAAAGCTAAAACCTATGTATGTTAGTGATGCCATATGTTACCTTTATGATTTATGTTTTCAGTGTGCTACTTATTAATCATATTATTTCATGAGGTATGTTAAAATGAAAATGTTTTCCTGGGATAATGATTTATTTCTTTATTTTAAAATCCTTAATGTGCTTTTTATGCTCATCCCATGTAAAGAAAATATTTTTCACATGAAATAAATATTGATATGTTCAATAATGAGATCAAGGAAAAGTCATGCTATCTAAAACATGGAACTAGACATGACTCTTTTTTTCAAAGGTTTTTATTTTATGATATAATGTAAACTAAGTAGAAGGGTCTACATTGTAATTTTTGGAGATGTAATGTAATAGTTATGGCCTAATACTATAGTACTACGAACTTGAAGAGATCTTCAATGTGAATTATTCATTTAATTGTATATTATGTAATGTTTTGAGGAAAATTACTTATATTAATCACATCAACCCATTTTTAAAAGGTCATAAAAGGAATCCTATATAACATGTACATTCCGAAAAAAATCGTACCCATGTAATCTAAGAGTACAACTTAGTTCTTTGTTATAAACATATATATTATGTGTATGTCAAAAATAACAGCGTATAAAAATCCATTTAATGTGGAATCCCACATTCATATCCAATTTTTATAGCCATATAATGATTACAATTAGTTATACAAAACTTTTAAATTCATAAAATTAATTTTAAAAGAATAAATTAAAAATATGAAATAATTTATATAACATATAAATATATTTTATCTCTATGCAATACACTCAACGAAAACATGAAATGAAAATTTGAGGAACCTCAATATATAATATCAATGTCCGTAAAACAAAAATACAAAAAATATTAACAATCCTTAAAAAATTATAAACTTGATAATACAATATCATTTTAATTAGACTTGTGAGAAAAACTAAGAAAAAATATTGGAAAAATATTTTATAATTTTTCCCGATATAAATTTGTAAGCACAATTAATAAAATTTTGAATATTTGTAAGTTTTTTTTATTTTTTTACCTATATGTAGGATTAATAAAATCACTATTACAACATTAAAATTAATATAAATCTAAAATACTTTTTATTTGAAAAAATTAAACCAATGTAAAACAAAACACTTACTTAATCCCCTATAATATCATGTAATTGATTGGATATACATCTATATTAAATATTTATAATTATAACAATTTACTGAAAAATGGTTAATTGAAATAACTAATTTACATCAACATAAATTTTAAATATCAAACCAAGGGTTCTGTAAATATTTAAAATGATAAAATGAAAAATTATTCTTTATTGGACCAGAATATTAAGGATCAAGCTAAATTATTTTGGAATTGTTATATTTCACATGTGATAACTGTTATAACACACTTTATAAATGTATTCCCAAAAAATTAATCATTATTTGAAAACTAATAATATTTATTTTCATCAATTTTATTGATAAGAAAAATGTATCATGTATTCCAAAAATGGAGAAAATATTAATATTGTAATTACCCAATGTTGAATATCGATTTTCCTATAGCGAGAGAAATGGATGTCGAGAAAACTCTGAATGATAAATAAGTAATATAAAATTATTATACAATATAAACAATAATATAACAAAATCATTTAACTAGGAATAAAACATGAACTAAAAACGGATGGTAAAGGATGACAGGACAAGTAAAGACATTTTTTCATTCGATAAACATTAGAAACCCTTGACACACTATATTAAGAAGATATAATAAACACATAAAGTGGAAACATAAATAAAATCTAATTGTAATGAAATAATTTTATGGATATTTATTTCAAGAAAAAAATCATATTAGGTTTCATGGGTAATGGCCAATTAACTCATGTTTAAGAAATAAGAGTAATCAAATGGTATTATATTTCTTAAATTTTAATCAGTATTAATATTCATTCTATTATAGAAAAAATTATGATCATATATCCTATTAAAAAACAAATACATAAAATATATTAACAATTAAATAAATAGTTGAATATAAACATGCACAAAGTAAGATGTATTGATCTCATGGAATTCCTAGCCATCGAAACAAAATCCAATGATCCTTTAGCTTCATACAATATTATTGAATACTTGGTGGAGTTATTTTAATGAAAACCCTCTATTGTATTGTTTATTGGGAAAAAAATATAGGAGAATAAGTGGGTGGAGTAGTGTCCGGAATGGGATGTCCTTGGATGAAGGGTTGGAATTATATGGACAACTATTGTCAATATAAGATGTTAGTGATAAGGGGTTCGCATAAGAATGCTATTATCAAATTTTCTTATCACCAATAGTTTACTAAGGAAAATGGCTTGAAACAAATATGATGGAATGTTATAATTAAATATTTCATCAAATGGTAATGGCGTTGAATATATAATGGGGTAGAAAAATGATATCTATATGGGAAACTGGCTAGGAATATGGTGGGGTGTTTTAGTGATGATTTCAATGGGGGACATAATCTAGTAATAACGTTGGGGTTCATGCAAGGAAGTTCATGTGAAAGTTTGTTGGGAATGATAATGAGATATTGGGAGAGGGGATCATGTGGATATCAAAAAAATTGTAATTGGGATTTAGGCTTAGTGGAGGGGGTCATGGAAATTTTGATTGAAAATGAGAAACCTGGAGTTAGGGTTAGGGGATAACGAAAGGGTTGGGGGGACGTAAGCTTGGGGGATGGGTATACATAATATGGGATTTTTCCATATAGATATGATAAAAAAAGTTATTAATTTATATAATAATTTATATTTTATAACAATCTGGTATGAATATATTTTCATTTAATAATACTATATTATATATATATATATATTAAACATATATTTTAATTATCAAAAATGAGATGTTATAAATGGGTAATATATAAATATATATATTCATTTTTGGGTAAAATATATGATATTATGTATTGAATAATTTATTACAGCATATATTTTTTGTGGGAAAATATTTGATGTTAATATAATTTATTAACAAAAATATCATTTTTAGGTAGATAAATTTTCTATATATTTATAATAAGGTTATAGATTTAAATGGTAGTAAATGAGTTTTTTTAGTATTTAAATACAAATTTATAGACATATATTTATTGGATTTTTCTCTACCTATAGTTAATATAAATAGAATTTAATAAAGTTGGAATTAATAAATTTTAAATATATATATGTATATATCAATTTATTTTATATTGACCAAATTAAATTTTTTGTAGTGATGTAATGGGAGGTGATAATGAGGATGATGAAGTGGAATAACAAAAAAATTAGGTCAGTTATAATTTTGGGTTATTTAATATCAGTTAAAGGAATAAAAAATGAGAATATAGAACAAGAATTCAATTTTATGTTTTTGGAATTGAGTTGTAATGACTAAGAAGTCTAGAGAATGTAATATAAATTTCCTCAAAACATTAAGTCACATGGGAGCATAGGAGACCCAGCCTTCATTGACCTAGTCTACAAATATTCATTATACTAATCGTATATACAACCCATGAGATTCTATATACCACGTCTAATAAGGTGATAATCTATGTAATGAAAAAACACTGATATCTAAATTCAAGAACCATCAACACATAAAATCATGAAGGTAAAAAATTCATGAGGAGACAGAAGACTCGATAGACCATTCTCCTAAGATAATGGTGATTCACATCCTCTTATCTATTAATACTATAGAACAAATAATTTATCTAAACTACCAATAACATAAAATCCACATTGACTTATAGGATTCAAAAAAGTTAAATTTCACTCCTCATGGGAAGACTCTTCAATCAATGTACTCCGCCTCAGAAATAACATATCATTCTCCATGCAATATTGTGATTCATTAATCTGTCGCTGTTAAATTTTTTATAGGGGGTCACACACTATGTAATGTGGTGGGAAACTTCACCCTATCCCAAGGATGAGATATATTATTCTAGCACCGAGTAATATAAAATAATATAAATAAAAAAATTTGAATTAATTTATGACATACCCATTTTCATTTTTACATCCAAAATCTAGTTTTTTATTAATTTTATTGTTTGTCGTGAATAAATTATTTTGATCTCATCTTTATTAGTTATATGAAAAATTTAACATGCAATTTTCATGCTAATTAGACATATAATTTTTATTTTGTTTTTATATACGCATGTTTTCTTTTATAGAAATAGACTTGTTATTTATTATCATGAAATGAAATATCTCAATTTGAATAAATTAATTATAGGTAATACACTATGAAAGAATAAATTAAATTTAATTAAATATTTCATTTTTAAATGTTAAAAATGGAAATTTATGTCAATTTGGATTAGTTCAATGTGATGAAAAATTAAATTTCACAAATTTTTAGTCTCGTTTTTAAAAGTGATTAATAAATTTTTCCCATAATCATCTCTCCATATGTGACATCATATGTTTTGGGTTTTATAATAAAATATATTGGGATTGGAAAATATATTTTATTGGGCCACTGAATAACCTACAATAGTTATAGTCATGGGTGAAGGGTTTTCTATCCCTCTCCAAGCTACACTATAAGGGATATCAGGTTTCGGATTTTCCCACCAAGATTGTTTGAAAACCACTAAAATATAGTGTTTGGTGACGGAGAATTATAATGAGAGATTTTATAGGGATTTATGTGGCTCCTGTGATTTCCATAATGATCATTGATTTCTGGATGGTTGGATATAGTTTTTATACTGCTATGTAATCATGATGTTGTCCTTGAAAGATCATTTTTCAATCGAAAATGTGGATGCATATAACGTGAGGTGACCATACTAAAAATAATTTTTAATATAATGTATTTTTTTCATGAACTCAAATGTCATTACATGCACAAAAAACCCTAATTTATAAGGATATAAATACACCAAAACCCAAAAACAGATAAATACAAAAAATCCTCAAATTGGTTGCAATTGGTTCTGCTCAAGTCTCCACCATATAACACATGGAGTTTTCTTCTTATTAAATTACTAGTTTCTATCATATCATTTATGGCTGGTATCATTCTGAGAAACAAAAAATTTTATATTGATCATCCCCCATTTATTTTTTTCCACATGTCCCATATATTTTCAAAATATTTCATCACATATATGGGTTATTTATCAACGGGTGCAATGACATCAACATTATAAATATAACCCATTTTTTTATAGATGTTGTTTTCATTGATTGAATAAATTTCATTATTTATTATAATACTCAAAATTTCATTGGATATGGAATCATTGAGTATAACTAAATCGAAAGGTTCCAAGAGCTAATGAAAATTTAAAAACTTCTCTACTAGTTATTTTATCTCATATATATAAACATGTCTTTAGTAATTTTTGGGATGTATATGATATTTTTTTTATACAATTCCATTTGATATAGGATAATGTGGTGTAACAAGATTTGTTCATTCAACTCTTTGTTCCTCCATTGGTACATCAACAATGTTTCTTCATCTTCTAGATTGACCAATTACACTCCTAAATCATCATATTTATTTCATTTCTATGAATAATATTTATCAGTGATAATATAAAAACTAAATATTATCTTTCTATTGGGGTTATAAAATCAATATCACATTTCTCGATATATATATCACATAAGGACACACATCACTACTTTTTCATTAAGCATTGTTTATCTTGAGTTTGGGATCACGTAATATGTAATAGAACCCAAAGCATTACGATTTCGTAGACATTAATAATGATTAATAATTTTTTTATACAAAATAATTTATAAAAAATATTTTATACAACATCTATGAAGTAGACACATCACACACAAATTCTCTTCATCTGAGAAAATAATAAAAACTCATTTTTCATTCAATATGATTCTAACTATGTTAAAAATGGTGAAATTTTTACTTTTATATACTCAATTTATTTGATGTCTATAATACTATGTCTATTAGAGTTTATTTTAATGATTCATGATCCAGTCTTAATAAATATTAGATTGGTACACCCCACATTGATGAAATTATAATGTTTGAATGTGATGGTTTATTTGAAATTACACCAATTCCTATAATTCATTTAATATTTCGTACAATTATTAATTAATATTGATTAAGTATATCCATGTTTTTATACTATAATAGATAAAAAATAGGATTTTCCTTCTTTTTTATTTGATTATGGATTTAATGGGATCTATACTTCAGTGTAGACTAACTGATGTGGTGTAGAATCTTTCTAGTTATCTTTCATTGTAATGTTATTTCATTTTTGTATTTTTACATTAAAAATAACAATTTTTTTGGATTTATAATAATTGGGATCCCAATTTCTATCTTATTTATTCGTAATAGTGATAAACATTATATGTATAAATTAATGAAATTGAAATTCCAAATCCAATGTTCATTAACAAGTACCATCAAAAAACATTTTCATACATGAGGTTTGATCTTAACCTGTAACATGGGGTTCTAAACCATTGGTACCATTGTGATCATACATAAATGTTCAATAATAATAATCATATTTTTTGGGTGATTATTTTAATGTAGTTTTCATTAAATTTTCTCACAATCATGATTTTGGCCTTCCAAAATGGAATATAGTGAATGTTAGAGATGAAACAATGATAGCCATTGTTTTCATGATCAGAATAATTACCCTTTCATACAATTATATTATTTTGATATTTCAAAATGAATTATATCCTCAAAATATATCATCTATATTCATAAACAAGTGATTTTTAACTATCATATTGTTTTTATATCCTATGGAAAGATACAATAGAACTTGTTATGTGTAAATTTTTATTCAATAAACACATGAAACTCTCCAAAAATATCTCATCATTAGCCGGTGGGATCCACATTGGTTATATTTTGATTTATTTCTTATTCCAAATTCTATTTCTATAAAGCCCATTATCTTTAAAATTATTAATGTGGTAAAATATTTTTTTGTTGGTTGGTGATATATTGATCCCCTACCTCTTCCTTGTCCATTTTTTTATAGGGTAATATTTTGATATACATGAAATCATTGATTTGGGATTCTTCCCCCTTATCTTTCTCATATATTAGATTCTAGTCTATAGAATCCACTTCATTCGTTTATAGAAATATCCCCCCATTCTCCTTTTTAGATTTGTTGAGTTAAAACATTGATCACATTGTATTCACAACTCCATTTGTATAAGTCCACTAATTCAAGTATAGTTCGATTAATTATAGTAAAAATATGAGTTAAATGATATATATCACCTCTATAAATTTATTTTCATCAATGGAAAATATTATGTAAAAAATATTTTATCTAATAATCATAATATTTTCTCACAAACCGGTATAATAGTATGTTTTTATCCATTTATCCATTGTTGGATCACCCCAATAATTACATGAGTATAAAATTAGACAAATGGTTTCATATCATTTCATAAATATGTATTTTTACTCAAATAATATAGATTGTATTGGTATCAGTGTAAATTGTTTGGAACCATTTAAATCATTAAATATATTTTCCCACATCTCATTTGAGGATTTTGTTAAGGAAGTTATTTCAATCACGGATTCCTAAGGACCTTGATAGATGTTGTGCTTTGGCCCTTCAGTCCAACTTTTATTTATCTTTAAGAGTTTCATTTTCTTTATCCAAAATAAAAACCATCTCATATTTGGATTCTAAAATGATATTAGCAACTTCAATGAGGACCATGACTTATATGTTTCAATGGAATGATCAAAGTTTGGAGGCATGAGTTTTCATATTTCTTTATCATTAGAATAAGGATAAATATTTGTTCCATCCCTTTCTCTATTCTTGATCAATATTATTTATTTGAAAATATGGTTTATGTAAATATCTTTATTTACCAAAATAAATATTTTTATATGTTCATAAAACCATTTTTTCTGAATTGCATACATATATAATGATACCAAAGTGTAGGATAGTTTTTTCCCATAAAAATGAATGGAAGATATATTTTTTTATTTACTTCCAATAGAAAAATCATGGGAGTTGAATAAAAGAACATTTATTTTTTTGGTAATTCCAATGTAATGCGGAAGTTGGAGGGCATGTGATAATTATGTATGAAAAAAAATATTTCTTTATAGAAGATAAAATAGTGAGAGAGACAAAATAAATTTATAGGGAATTGGGAAGATAGGTAGGAAATAATAAAATTTATAAAAATCCTATTTGGGATTATCACAGAAGCATAATTGAATGACTGCAACAGAAAAACTAACTATTAAACCTTTATTAAAGGAAATTTTTTTATAAAAATATCATTATGGAATTTAAAAAATAATAATTATTTGTTATCTTTCTCCTCCAATTGTATAATTGAATGAAAAAAGAGATCATGAATAATCCTCCCATCACAAATCCCCATTAATCCATATAATTACACTGATGATTTAATTTTTAGATGCCAATGATAAAGAAAATCACTAGAGGAGAGTTAAAAAAATTAGTAAAACTATAATAGTTTTCATTTAACTCAAATAACATTACCCTAAACACAATATATACTATTTATTAAGATAAAACACATTGAAAAAAATAAATAAAGAGAAAAATAAAATTCCATAGATCCTTTTTTGTCGGTTTCACCTAATCCCCTTCTAATAAACATGTATACGTTCAATATTTTATATTCCCCAGCAGTCATCAAAACATTAAATGATATTGATGCCCAGATAATAATTATTTTATTTATCCAATAGGTAAAAACATCCCATTATTTGATTCTCATACCATGATATTAATTTTGGTCTATATGTCATAATATATGATCAGTACTAGAGATCCATTGTGACTATAATTATCATCTACTACTAGTATATATCTATAGGAGGAGGACATTTGATGGTTTCAAAATTGATTCAATCACATATAACTTAATGTTGTTTTGAATCATAAAATAATTATCAATAAATTAAATATGGGTGTTGAAATGTTAAATTGTCATTTTAAAATAATATATTTAATGAAAAATGATTGTTTTAATGTTATACAAATAATGATTACTTTTTGGGAATCTATTATTTGGGATTTTGGTATGGGGTTGTCTTCCACGCTTGATCTCCAAATTTATTAATCATGTTATCCTAACCATTTATTGATGGTGATATTGTAGATATGGAGTATTTTTTCTATAGGATATGTATTATCTTCCCTTTCCCTTTCCTCAATTATCAAATGGATTGACATTTTCATGATTTATAGCACCCATGTAATCCTATCAAACTACCAAGGCACACAAATTTATCCACCCATATGCCACTATTTCAATTAATAACATATACACATCCTTACTTTATTCTCACCATATTTATTCTCCATTGATTCATTTTAGTTATACTTTATTCATTGTTTTTCTTTTGCTTCAATTTAGAGAGATGAGTAGTTGAGAGAAAAAGTCCCTCTCAACCACCTTTGTCACTCCCAATTTCCCATGTTTTGGGGATCCCATATATTGGAGAGTTCTCAATGTGAAATCTCTATCCAACCCTAAATCATTAAGAAGTGTAGACTGTGCATCTTAGATACCATCCTTCGATGATGATATTACCATGTTTTTTTGACATGGGGATGTATGTTTCTTGTGTTTTTTATTCCTACAGATCTATATTTTATGTTATTAATTTTCACATTCCATGTTTTTGATTTGTGTGTGAGTATGTTTTTTTAACTGAATACATTTCAATATTTGGGCTGGGATTCATGATTATCCTCTAGAGTGATAAGGTATCTATGCTCGGATAGTAATTTTAGTCTATGTGACTTATCACACTTGTTGAAACCATAAGTTTTCACAGTTGGAAATATAAGGTATTGTTTTTTTCAATCCACCTTATGTTGATAAAACAGTTAGCATGAAAAATAATCTCATAGTGGATGTGGATTCAATATTGAAGGTGTTGTAGTTTTCAATGTTTTCCATAATATTATTTCTATAATTTTATGGATGGAGGATTTATTTTTTTTTTGAAAAGAAAACTTTTTCATGTAAATGAAAAAGTTGTGAGAAAGGGTAAATAGGCATTTAGAGTTGTGAACATGATATGATTTGGGTTTATAACAAATTTTTTTTGGAAATGCTAATTATTTCTTTTAATATATAGATTTTTTTGAACAATATATATTTATGCAAACAAAAATTCAATAGTGAGCTGAAAGGGTAAAATAGTCTTATAGAATTACATGAAAAAGAATTATTTGGGACAATTACATATATATTTGGAAAATGAATGCCTTTCATGTTGGATAATAAATCATATGAACATCAGGGATACATAAACTTATGAGATAAAAAAGTTTTGTAGAAGGGTAAATAATTATTATAGAGTTGTGCACAAAATAATGTTTGAGTACATCACATTAAAATATGGATAAAGAAGTATTTTATAGAAGATATAATATAACATAGACTTTAGGGTTTAAATTTCAAATTAAATATAAATATATATTGAAGAAAAAGGTGGTGTCAAAACATTGAATTTCAATGAACACGGAAATTTCATACATGGTTGATAACATGAATGAACATTACACACAAAGCCATTAACATCTACAAATATGTGGGTATATCATTTTTTACAAATTAATACTCTCAATGATGCTATAGAACCTCATCATCATGAATGATTTTTGTGGATCAATGTTTCACACATCTGAGTTTCACACATCAGATTTTCAACTCTAAGTTTACGTACATCAAAGTTACATGCATCAATGTTCCACGTGACTGGGTTGTGGGTGTCAAAATTTTGCACATCAGTGTTTTATGCATCAATGATTTAGACATTAAACGTGTTCCAATCATAGATTTATAACATATATAACTTTTACATATTAATAAAAAGGTATGGTTCATGAAAATTTATTTATTCACACTAGTGAAAATGTGGCATGTAATTAAAAAAGAAACATTCAATTGAAACATTTTCGTGACTAAAAGATTTTAATCATATGGTTTGATTGATCAATTCAGGAATTTTCATCAATGAAATAGTATAGTGTAATTATATTCTCATTATAATTAAGGAAATAGAAATATGTTCTCAATCTATTGATGTGTCCTTCAAGTCAATAATTTATTAAGAATTCCCCGAATTTTTTAAGATAGAGGGAGTCGACATATGTTATTCAGGGGATTTAGTGTACCATATATAAAATTATTGTAAATGAAGTGGAAGTGGAATGAAGTGTTTATGTATAAAAAAGATAGTAATGTGCATGATACAAATACTAGTGCTCAAAATGATATAATTAAATCAAATTAAAAACAGATATATTTGAATATGAAAAGCTAAACTTCATGAATTTCATTGTGGAAGAAATTAGAAAATTGATATCAATGCTATAGTAATGTGATGAATGCAAAACATCATGTTTTTCTCAGTGGGAAAAATTATATCAAAATGTTTCATGAAATAAATATAGATGGTTTCATTAGTCTATTACTAAAAATGATGATGATATTAGTGGACTTGGGTAATAAATTATGGATATTTAAATTGTGGATAAAATCCTTCGAAGTCTCTAAACTCTGTATAATCCAAAAGTGTCAGAACATGAAGATGGATGTTTTTATCAGTTTTATATAGATGATCTTATAATCAGTTTAGTGACTTATGAAATGAGTGTAAAATCCAATGATGGAAAATTTAGAGTAACTAATAAAATTCCGTTCAAACACTTTTAAAAACATGACTTCTAAATGGTCAGTGATGATGAATATGATGCGGATGATGAACATATTTCACATATTACAATGAATTTCATGAAATAAAAGTATAAATTTGTAACGAATGAATGTTTAATCAATGGAATATCTACTCGTATAATTATTTTTTATAGTATAACATAAATTTCATAAAGGAAAAATATGAAATTAATAAATGAATAATTAATGGAAGAAGAGCTATTTCTAGATGATAAGGAAAATATACCATCAGAATAATAACTATACCATTGGAGTAGTAATTTGACCAGTAGAAATAGTAATTCAATAAATTTAATAGTATCATAACCTATGAAAGAATAAATAAAATTTACGAATCTTCTAAATAGAAAAATTATATATTAATTTCATATTATATGTTAATAAATATTATATAAATGTTTAATTAAGTGTATGTATTTTTTTATGTTTTAAATATTTAGATAAAATATTATAACCAATACAATTATATAATTGAAAATGTATTTACATAATATCAATTCAGAAATTGGTATTTTGATGCAATATAATTTAATATAATGATATGTTACCTTAATTAATTTTCCATGTGTCATTTAATTAGTTATAATTATAAACATGGCATCTTTTGAAAAAAATTTGATTTCAATTACAAGTTAAATTTCTAATATATATATATATATAATTATCTTTAAAAATCGGAGTTCATTTTTTAATTCTACAAGTTAGACAATTGTTAGGATATAAAATATTCTAGAATCTCAAAAAAAAATTATTTTAATAAGTAATACAAATATATCTTATCATTTTGTTTCCTATGGTTACATATCAGTGGATCATAATACATTTCTTGGGAAAACCACTATAAATTTTCCCTCAAAAGGATACTCAAGCATTGACCATTTCATAGTGCCTTTTGTAAGATTCATAAAGGTGTGATATAAGAGAGGTAATATTCAGCTCAATTCAACTATAAAAGTATCTTTTGTCTAATATTAATCAATGTATATTGGAGGACCAAATTGATCAAAAGTACCGGTGGACTCATGGGGGTTTTTTATCAATTGAATAGTTACTTGATTTTAGGATTTTAGTTGTTCTGTCCCCCCCCCCAATTTTATTTAATAATGTTCTTAATTTTGTAATATGTATTCACATTGGATTTATTGTCTACTTAAATATTAATGGTATAATAATCTACTATTGGTATCTATTCTACAGAAAATATTTCTGAATTTTATTAATGACCTACTAATATTTTGGCCCCTAAATCACTATATAAGACTCCAAAATCTCCTTATAGAATCATTATATCCAGACAACTAAAAATATCATTTTCATCCCACCCCAATCTATAAAAAATTCCTTATTAAAAAACCAAACAACCCATACCTATGTTCTAAAAAAGGCTAACCTCCACACAATAATGTTCATCCCACATTTCTACCTACTACAACCAAAACACAAACTAGCTAAGCCTTGAATCATTCCATCCAACATAGTCAGTTCCTTATCTATAAAACACCATCTTTTGAATAATCCCACCATCTACAATAATAGAGTTAGTAGAGTCTAAATATTAATTGTATTTTTTTTGTAAAACGTGATTTGTTTGAATACGTAAATGGATTTTTGTGTGATATATATTTTAAATCTATATTAATAAGATAACTATTATTTTAACCATCTCATATGAAAAAAAACATGGTGATTTGATTTTTGGGTATAATATATTTATAAAATATATTTATATTAACTAGAGAAAACAAAAAAAAATAAAAGGGGAGGAAAATATTTTGGTTTTGACTTCTACTCAAGGGGTGGTAATTGAAAAAAACAATGGTATTTATTCTAGATATAGTTCACTGAGAGATGAATTTTTTTTGTTTTTTTAGTAGAATAAGAGAATAATCAATAAAATAGTGTGATGTATTAATTATTTTTTTAAAAAAAAATTAGAAGACTAAATAAACCGTCAAATATTGAATTCATGGAGAGTTAATGTCCTCATTTAGGGAATTAGTTGTCAGGGTTGAAAGATCAAGGAGACAACTTTACAATAGTATTATAATATATCATCAATGATGATTGCTATTTTAATTATTATCATTGATGATTGGAAGTTTCTCATAGTGGATATCTAGTTAGTGAAACATTTATTATAATAGTATCTTTTTTCATTGAAAATATTTGATGAATTGAAATTTTTAATTCGGTTGAGTCAATTATAAATTAGATTATTTTTTGATAGACAATATAGTTTCATATAATTTTTGTTTCAAAATTGGTTTTTATTCCCAGTCACATGATACTCATGTTCATAGAATTGTGGTTTAACCACTAGTTTTTATACTCCCTAACATATAGTGAAATATTTATAGATTTAAATTGTGGCTTTTAATAATCCTCAATTCTTATTTTTATCATATTAAAAAAATCTACATTTATTATACTATTATTCACATCCAATTTAACATTTTCATACTCTAAAATATGTTAGAATCATTTTTTTTCATGGTATTATGAGTCTCTCTAAATGTTTTATAAGAGATAGTGGTTTATGATAACACTTTTAGGAGAATTATTGAATATATTAAGATGGTATGTGAATCATGTATAGGATCAAATATAATTTTGATGCTATATAAGTTTGGGAGTGTTTTTTTAAGTCTAACACATAATTATTTTTCCTTATAGGGTTTCACTAGTCAAGAATGAATAAAAAATAAATATCAGGGTGATGCACATACATCATATTGGATGTTGAGTAGGGAGAAAATAATTTATGTTCCTGATCCAAATTATTTAGAGACCAATATTTTTAGGATCTTGGTGAGACATTTTATGTTCATGTTTAGTAATATAGTACATAACAACCAAGATAAAATGTATATTATATAATATTTTTAATAGTGTGTTTCATAGGTTAAGAAGGAATCAAAAACAAATTTTGGAGTTTCTTATTAGAGCTCGTAATGGATTTATAGTGTAGGATACCAATAGATCATATTATTATAGATTGTGATTTAAATAATACATGAGGAATAGGTTTTAAAAAATATTTATTGATGTATATTATTAATGAAATTACTATTGATTTTACATTTTCAAATAGTCCCCGGGTGTATAATTATCCCGAGGTGATGTATTTTCTACTGTACTCAAAATATGGTAGATTTACTTCATAAAACTGTGATTTAAAATTATAATTCCATTCATCCTAGTAGTTTTAATCAAAAATATCATCTAACTCTTTTATAATTTTGTTTTTTATACCCTTCCACGAATCATATAAACCATTCCATGTGATTTTGGGTGACTTCACCTCATCTAAGTTACTCTATTTTATGCTCAATCATATCATGTATTTGTTGGTTATATTTGTGTATTAATCAATTATACTTATTTATTTCTCTATTATGAATGTTTAATTTAGTATGTTTATGGATCCATTGATGTTTTAGTGATTCTTGTTAATTACCTTTTAGATCAATTATGTAATATTCTTCTAAAGGCTGACCCAAATGATGGATCTAGTGTGGTGGTCATATTTTTCATTGAATATGTTACTTTTCCCCTACACCAAGAATTTTTCTATTTAATTTATTCTATGATATGGAAATAATTTATAGGGAATTTATGGTAGTCTCTGTAGTCTTTATATTGTGTGTTGATCCCATTGTGGGTAGTTCGTGACCCAAGTTGATGTAGATCTGTCCAACTATATCTTATAGAATTGAATCACAAATATCGATGGGTTATAATTTTTTTAATTATATGTAATTGTTGATAGTCTATGTGTTAAGGATAAAATCTGTTTTTGGTAATAGAGTTTCCCATTTATTTTTGAAAAATAAAGGACATTTTCAAGTAAATTTGAAATTAGTTTAAATAAATTTTATTGAAAATAATTTAAAATGATTTGAATTGTATTGAACATTATAGCCTACGGTACATGTTAGGGGGGTTTATTATATAGAATTTTCATTACCTCTTTTAGGGGAGGGGTCAGTCAAGGGAGTCCTTATACTCCCTTTTCCAAGTGCCTTAGCGAAGTGATTATATCAAAATATCAATCAGATAACTCATTGGGTGTTTCTATGATTCTATAGAAATTAGTCTTGAGAATCATTTTATGCACACAAGTATTTTCATTATTATTATGGAAGAATTGAAATAGCTATCTAGAATATATGATATCCCATGAGAGATATCCATTGGGATATTGATTATAATTTTTTTCATTAAATATGATGCTTTGTTAATGTATAAATGATTTGATATGTGTGTTCTTTTTCAATACTTTTTTTCCCTTAGTTGATTTAAAAATGTGGGAAAAATGGATGATATTTATAATATTTTTTTTTATTGAAAGTATCTTCACTACATATCATTCAATTCTTTGTTATAATTAATAATTCTAGGAATATGTTATAGAGAATATATTCTGAACACCGAGGGGAGATCTGGAAAATCATTTTTTGAACACACGCTACACATCTATTTGAAGGTTTGTAGACGATGTTAAATCTTATGAATTAGGTAAAATAATGGAATCATAGAGAGGTGGTGATGTTTTTTCATTTTGAGAAATTGTGTCTTCTAGTGAGATGGTGAGATATGTCCCATATATCACATGGATTAATAGTTTTTTATTTGGATTTCTATTTTAGGTTGGTGGGAGATTTTATTTTGTTTTTTATCTGGATTTCTAGCTGTACAACAAGTATTTTCCCTCTTTCTTTATGAATTATATCTCATTACATTTATTCCACTAAATTTTCCATTATTTATATATTTTTATATAAGTCATGAAATATATTTCAATTTGGTATAAATCATTTCTTATGTATTTTGTTTGTTTCCCAAGTGTATGTTTCTAGTATGTAGTGATCCAAAAAACCCATTGGCCATGTGGAGAATTGTTTCAGAAACTAGGTTTTAATGGTAATTCCGTTCGTTATGTTTCAAATGTGTATCATTTGGTGGTGTATAATCAAGAGACCTGTTTATGGAATATATGGGTTGATTAGATATTAGATTATTAGGACATGAGATGTTCTTTTCAGTGAGTTCATGTATAGATGTGGTTGTGACAAGAGTATTGAGGGGTGAAATAGAATTTTCCATGAGTTCAATTTTAGTTTTTTGAGGTACATCCATGAGTGGGACATTCTAAGGTTAGATAATTAGAGTTATCATTAAAAAAATACCCTATATATTAAGGGAACTAATTAATATCAAAAGAAATATGAGTAGTTAGAAATTATAGACTACTTCATTGATTTCTTATAGACACATTATGTTATGAATGTGATGTGCGAACAGTTCAGGTATAATGGTCCCACCAAGAAGTTATGGGATTCAATACCATATAATGATCAACATGTGGGGTTGAATATAAAGGGATTAAAGATTTTACTTATTTATATGTACATTTTGAAGTCTCTAATGATGGATATGTCTTTATATATCCCCTATTTTTAGCATGGAATGTTCATAATATAAGATTACAATAAGTGATTTGTGAATCCAGTTCATTTAAATTTGGAGGTGGTAAAGAATGATCAGCTTAAAGCATAGAAGATCCAATATGTTTTTTATCCAGGTATCTATTTACAATATTATATGCTAAAACATACAAATTATATTTAGATGGTAGGAAAAAATAAACTTGAAGTGGTACATTTGTTGGAAATGATAATCTTTTTCCCCCTTCTTTTACCAAATGGAATCACCAATACTGTACAAAGAAAGATGAGGAAGTAGAATGATCATTGCAATAGTTACGGATGATGTTTTCAGTAGTGGTCTTCCTTCATAAAATTATTGTCATCTATTAATATTCCCCTAACATGTTATCAATTTTTATAGTTAGGTAACATGAGATATACTAGTTTCTTACAATTAAATACATTTTTTTCTTGACAACACCAGGGACATCCATATAAGTTCTTGTAGGATCTTACTATGCCTCATTAGGGATAGGGATATTTTTTCATAAATATTGTGATGCGTATATAGAAACATAAAAATCCAAAATGGGCTCCACAATCATTTATAGTGAAGAACCATAAAAAAATGGAGAAGTTTCTAGCAAAGGATATTTCATGTCTGATGAATGATAGTTGTCCCAAATTTATTACATCCTTTATAAGAAATACATTATTTTAAATATAAGTATACGATTCATATATATCTACTCATTGTTTAATGTTTTAAAATATAAAATAGGTATCATGTCTTTTTTAATGGAGTTAGAGATGCCTCATGTATGTGGAAGGAGAAGGGGAGTCTTTTTTTCAAGTTCCCAATCCATAGATGAACTGAAGTTACTCTATGATTTATTGGTTCTTAATCTTGATCCATTAAACATCATCATAAGGATGGATTGGATTTATCCCCAAAATTATTATATTAAGTATTATCATTATCTTATCTTATTCATTATTTTTAATAAGAGAACCATTTTTTTATAGGGAGAGTGGGATCGAAGGTCTAGTTCTGCAGGGTCTTTCTTCCCAGATCTCAAGAGTTTTTAGTCCATTTTCATTGATTCTAATTTTATTTCCTTTATTTTCATTATTCCAAGGGTTTTTTATGATTTTCATGGAATTTTGATGTATTTTGTATTCCTCCTGTGTCAGATGGGTGTTTTTTCATTTATTGGGTTCTTGGTACATAGATAATCTCAATAACTTCTTGTCATATTGAACCAGTAGTTATAAAAGTTATCAAGATGTTGTTATATGATTTGATGGATTTTCACACATTTATTCCTTCAATGGGACACCATATACTCCTAACCAAGAAAGAAAATGGTTCAAAATATTTGTGTGTGGACTATCAGATGATGAATTGGGTAATATTTAAGACCATCTACCCTTTACCCTATGTGGATGATTGAATTGAATATTTAAATGGGGGGAAGTGGTTTTTGAATATATATATATATATATATGGGGTTTGGATATCCTCATATTATAGTTTAGGATTATGATATTTTGAATATGGTTTTTAGGATATGATATTGACATTATGAATACATTCTGATGCATTTTGGTCTGACTAATGTTTGTGTTGTTTTTTTTCATATGAGAAACCAGATATTCTATTAGTATCTCAATAGCTATGTTCTAGATGATATGTTGATTTATTCAGGATCTATGTGTTAGTAGGTGAACCACCATAATCATGATATATAAATCATGAGAATCAATTTTCTATATAAAAATACATTTAAATTCAATTTTTGGATCCACGAATCATATTTCATAATTAATTTTATTTTTGAATGTGGAAGACTAGACGATCCTATGAAGGTGATGTTTTTCATGCAATGGGATCAACCATGAAATATCATTGAGATACGAAGATTTCATGGTTTGGATACAAACTATTTTTAGTTTATCATTTATTTATAAAATATATAATCATATTATACTTTACATTCATTTAAAATAATAAAATTCCAATTGTAAGAAATGTGTCATAATTTTTTCGAGGATTCGAAATTTATTTTGACATCAGAAATTTTTTTAATATTAAATGATATAAAATAGGGGTATATGGTATTTTCTGATTCTTATATTGTCTTTTTTGGATGTATACTTATCCAAGATGATCATGATATGAACTATGGATATCATCATCATCAGGAGAACAATATGAACTTCCAAACTATTGATTGGGATCTTTCCACAGTTTTGAATGCACATAAGTATTAGGGGAACAATCATTTTTGGGAATGATATGTAGTAATCTATGATAATTAGATATTTAGATATTTATATTCTTATTAATTCTTGAATCCCAGGAATTTAAGATGATGGGAATATCATCATATGTTCATAATTAACATCGATAATATCCTAGGATGGTTTTATGTCATAGAGGACACTCTTAGTCCGATTATACAACCACATGATGTTCTACAACTATTTAATGAGTGAATCCTTATTAGAATCTTTACTCAATGGAATTTTTATAATCAAATGGATGATTATGTTATGGTTCTATCCAATATTATATTTTATTCATCTCTCCATGAATATATTCTATAGGGTTAGTACTATGATGATGAGTTTTTAGGAATCAGAGAAACCGTGTTTTCAGGGGATACTGTTCTTGGATAGTATCTCCGAGTTTATAGAATAATCCACATCCTAAATCAATTTATCATCATTGTATTAGTGTAGAGTTATGTGTTTTACAATTTTCATGATTCTTGTGAGTCTTCTATATTTGTAAATTATGAAGATTTATTATAACATAAGACAACAGTTCTAGTTTCCCGATATAAAGAATGACATTGACAATTATTTGTCCCATTACTAAAGATTCTATAAAATAAATTTATCTCATATAATTCCTTCTAGATTTCTCTAACCACTTCCACTACCTTTTATGAAAGGGATGACATTTCCCATGAGATTTGTATTTTATTTTCATATAAACTTTGGGAGAATAATTCTATCTGGATGGTTATTGACCAGTATAATAAATCATCCCATTTTATTCTTATTATGGATACAAAAATTTTAAATATCTTGTTAATATATATTTAATGTTAATTGTGTGTCTTCATGTTTTTAATTAAACTATTATGTTAGAATGGTATTCCTTTTTGACCTCTTGGTTTTGGAAGAGTCTACAAGAGGTTATGGGGACTCATGATATTTTTAATAACATCATACAATCAAAAGATATATGGTGATATAGAGATTTGTATTCGGATCTCTGAGGAATAGATCCATGCATAAATCATGGAATTTTTGGATTAAGGGATGACCATAAAGGACTAGTTGAGTTTTAAGATTATAAAAATTACCATTCTTTTATATGAGTGGTGTCCATTAACTATTTTTATGGAACCTAATGTTTGTTATATAGCTTTGGGGATGTTGTGGTTGATGAATATCTCATATGAAATATTCTTGTTTAGGAGATACTAAAAAGATATCCGGATATATATTTTTATGTAATTATTTCTCAAAGCTAGTTGAAATAATTTGCGGATCCTAAATGTTTTATTATTGAGTTTTCCTTTTTTATAGGGTTTTAATGAATGTCTATCTCAGTTGGGTAACAATTAGCTTTAAATTTAGTGGGATATGGCTCTGATATGGTTTAAAAATGTGAGGTAACTATGTATCTTGGTCAGTTTCTATATTAGCATTCCATATCGATTTAGTGACTAGTATCTCGGATGTTTTCCACATATACCAACTCAGGAAGTAAAATACTATTCATTACATGCTCTAATTTGGGAATAGATTGATATAGATATAGATGTGTTAGTTTTTTAGAAAGTAGTTGTTGTCGTTGATACCCACATGAATGTAATGTGTTTTAATTCTATTTTATTTTACAATGCATTATGGATACACAAATTAGATACTCATAAGAAATACTAGAGATAGTTATCGGTGAGGGAGAACTGGCCTCACATATTTCAAGACAAATCTTCTTATACATGATTTGATGGAGATTAAAAGTAATATGATGGGATTATTATAACATAGTTTATAAAATATTTGATATATTTTATATTTATGACATTGTTTCATAGTTTTAAAGGGAACAAGGAATTCTTTTTAATGTTTTCAATAGATATTGGGATGGGTTCTACATATAGGATGTTGAGAAAATTCCCTCAAGACATCATTGAATCATTTTTGAGGTGAGTTTATTTGTTGAAAAGGTGGACCTCCATGTTGTGTTTGTTGAAAATAAAAACCATGTTGTATGAGTGTGTTGACAAAGGGGGTTTACATGGTGATTTTTCAGGTTCAAGGTGTTCTTACAAAAATCCATGATTTTTTTGAAGAACCTCGACAAAGGAATGAATGATCTGGAGGTAGTATAAAATGAGCAGATACAAGGTGGATCTGTTTTCTAGTGTTTTCCAAATTTATGGGCCTGGAAATCGGGAAATGGAGATACGTATTTTGGCGAAGGGAGGTGCACCCAAAATAGGAGTCGTGTGAAAAAAATATAGTGGAGTGTGAAAAATCCACAATGTGATGGATAAGAATAGTGACGTATGAAGCATCAGCATAGTGTGAGAAATAAAAGAATTATGTGTGGAAAAATAAGGTGCTATGCGAAATATTTGCATAGTGCGCGCAAAAGGAATGTGGTGCACGAAATATTTTCTTAGTGCATGAGGAAGGAAAGTGGCACATGAAATAATTGTGAGAAAAACCAAACATAGGAATTACGTTTTTTGCGCGAGAGTTTTTTGATGTCTGAAGCTCTAAAATTTTCAAAGGAATGAGGGGTGCTAAATATTGGAGCCGTGCACAAAAAAGGGTGTTGCGCGGAAGATTTTTTTTTCATGCTCAAATAGAATTTCAATCTCAAGAAGGATCTTTCACGCGAGGTTAATTTTTCCTATAAATAAGAAGTTACCCCCCTCCATTTTGTGTAGATCAAGAAATAGAGAGTATCTAAGCCCTGGAATGTGAAATTGGAGTGCACAACATAGTTGCACGAAAACAATAAGTTTTCTCATAAATGAACTATTTTAAAGTAATGTAGAGGATGCACGTAAAATCTATTTTGTGTAAAATATATTGCATATAAAATGATTTCTTTCACGTATAAAGGGCGTTTCACATAATATGGGTGTTGCGTGGAAAGTTAATTTCACACAAATTCATAGAATAACGCTCATGGAAATATTGAGGCTTCGCGAAAAAGAAGATGTTACGTCAAAATGAAGTGGATCCTTGTAAAAGAATTTGTTACATAAAAATTTTATGTTGTGCAAGTCAATGGAGTTTCATGCAAGGTGTAGTAAGGGATAATCAAAAAAATTACAGTTGCCCAGTACAACAGTTTCGAATTGAGATTCATCTGCGGGTGAAAGATGGAAATAAACAGAGCATCAATAAATAGTTAAGGATGTAGATTTCATTAGAGATATTGAAGGGACCTACAGTTCTATAAACTATGAGTGGATATTCTGAAGAAGTAATTAGAACACTTCATTTGAGAGTGTAGTGAGATTTCAGATTATGAGTGGTCATAAACCAGGATGGATAGTGAGTCCTCTTCGAACTTGTAAACAATAGTGTTCTTATAGTGGAATTGGTATATCGACACACTTTCAGTGTATGCTCTATGGATATAGCCATGTGAGGGTGATCCAAGTAAATACTGATGTGTCCTATGGATTCTTTAATATTTTTTCATACTCTTCATATGGAAGAAGAGATAAGAAGGTTTCGTCTAATAGAAAATCAAGATCAAAAGGGGTAATCGTTTTAATCTGTCATACCCCGATTCACCCCCCACCCCATCTCAAGGTATCAGGCCTAGTGGACCTAACACAAGATGTTTTCTACTTCATAACACAACATCAAAAAGAATAAATAAGACATAGTTAAAGAGGTATACAATACTTTATATGGATGTAAAATCTATATGATTTAAATATGTATTTTAAATCATAATTTACTCTCTTGGAATAAATTTGACCCAATATGATTTGTTTTCCAATTTACACATTTTATGGAAGATTCATGTCAAAACTCGTAGATTTTTGAGGTCAGTATATTTATCCAAATATATTTTATCATGATTATTACATAATTCTATACTCACTCAAAATTTTCCCCTACCCAAAACATTAGGTATCCTTGATGGAGAGTTTGGGTGTATCATCCTCATTGGAGATCAAATATTTGGAGCCCAATCTCTGGAATAGATGCAATGGTTCTCTTTAGGTAGGTGTCCGTGATACTTAATCATTAATACGTTGTGGAATATGTTTTTCACTATATTTATGAACTTCTATACATTATTGAATTTCTTGTTAATTTCATTCTAGAGACACTATGTTATCTTTTGTGGGATTCTTCCCCTTGGGTTGGTTGTCGTGTATTGGTTGTTATATTCATTGTATGTGTTGATCAATCCTCCCAATAAATAATTTTTATGTTGATTAAATTCTATGATGTTGGGATATTTTTTTTTGGTAATCCTCAGTGGTATATGTGTTACTTCTATTGTGTCTAGGAATTTTGTTATGGGTGCCCATTACAGGAGTTTAGGTTGGTTTTTCCATCTCCTAGAAATATAATAGACTGAATTATTTCTATAAGATTGATAAATTTATATATAATATAAATGTAATTATTAATTGAATTTAGTTCAGGAGGTATATTGTTTTTTAAATCAAATTATGTTTCCCATGTTTTGGAAAAAGATTACTAATTTTAGAGGAAATGTAAAATGGATTTCCAAAATTGGATTTAAGGAATGTTTTAAATTATCTACTTTATAAAAAACATGGTATTGTTATGTTCCTAAAAGTGGGTTTAGTAATTTTCCTTTTATATATTTTAGTCGAGGGGTGGAGGTTCAGTAATAGTGTTTTATTCTGATCCACAGTCAAATTGTCACATTTAATTGATTATAAGACACTATTAAAAGGTTCACTCATGGTTTCTTCCTCAATATCATAGGCCTTGTGTCCTAGGAACATGTCTTGTTCACTTTTAGTATCTTTATAAATGGGTAAATGTGACATAGCATGACAAAATATATAATTTACTCAGGGATATAACTATTATGTTATGGATTATATAATGTTGTCCTGTATATGAATTCTTTGATAAAGTGGTAATTATTTGGTAACAATGGTCATTTTATTTGATAAATTATTTCCCTTACATGTCTTCACACTATGGGGAAAAGGAAAAAAGTTTATCATTGTTTTGATATAAAAATTATTTATTTATTTTCATTATATTTTTTTGTTAAAATTGAGAATATTGGGATTATTATAAATAGTCTTAATATAGAAAACCTTGATTGGATTCTAATGAGAATGTTTAAATCACACCCTACACAACCCTTCGGTGGTCAGTATACCTTTTTATGTCTTTTGATGTAGTAAAATTAAATGAAATACTATTGGTTGTAAGGTTTCAATCAATTGGGATTGATTTTCCCATGGGGATATTATTAAAGATTTTCTATATATCCCATGGAGTAGTAATTGTTGGTTTATATACATTGTGATGTTGTGGGACCTGTAAAATTGGGTTTTTATATTAATAGTTTTATAGATATTCATATCCCCATTTTTATGTGGATTTTATTTCTTTTAGTTTTATTATAATATTTATTTCCATTGTGTTCATATATTCCATGAATTGTTTTTTCAATTTCTATATTTTGTTCTCTCTAGTGGTTATTTGATGTCATGTACTATTCTATAGCCCGTGGTGATGTGGAACACCCTTAGAATATATGAGGGATTAGTTTGGGTATATGTTTGTTTAGGGTAACATGGGATGGTTTGTTATAGTCGGGCATGAAAAATACTTTGGTATTTTAATTTATATTGTCGATGGTTATTCCATGTATTTTTGTGTGTTGAAAATGGATTTTGATATATATTTATAGTCAAAGAAGAATGGTTTGATAAAAAATGTTTTTATTTTTTACTAATATTTTTGTATTTTATATCATGTAGAAACCTGACTGAGTATTCCACCCGAATAGTGATTTGGGATGGTTGTCTGAAGGCCCTTACAAATGTCTCCCCATACACCAAATGATTATATCAAGTAGTACAGGCGTAATGGTGTGAAATTTGGCAGACTATACCCTCTTATAGTGAAAATAGTAATGTTATATAAAAATATGAAGTAGTCGAAGATAATATTTTGCAAAAAATTCTTCCTCTACATGTTTATAAATATTCAATTAATTTTTTATAAATGGGTATTCCCCTATGAAGAATATCCCCTTCAGAAATTATTCATTCTACAAGAATTAAATAATTATTAAATGATATTTATATTATTGATTATAAAATGTTACTCATTTTATTCTTGATAAATTCAGTCTAATTAATTAATTTTGGTTGAGGTAGTCTATTTCAATTCAATGTTTTTTTGTCAATGTTTCTAATTTAAAGAATAATAAATTATAAATAATTATCAATTGAAATAATATTTTAATCCTCATGTTTCCAGGGATTCATTATATTATTGTTGTCTTCCTTACAAGGATTTATAATTTTCATGGTTTTGTGGTTCTGTTTATGTATTATTTTATTCTCCTTTTGAGTATATTTGTATTATATATATTTTTTCCTCTAAGGGGTTTAATTGAGTATGTCTATCATGGATAATCAGAGATCCATCATGTATATTTTTCATATATCATTACTTTATTTTTTCATATCACATTTTTTCGGTGATCTATATCTTCCCATTGTAGACTATATTGCATTGACGCGTGATTGACCATCATTTCCATATTTGTTACACCAAGTATCATATTAATCTAGGTCACACACATGTCATAAATTCTATTAATCAATATTTTTTACATGAATTATATTCCCACCATAATTATGAAGATTATCATCAATTGTGTATTTAAATTGGTGTAAATATTTCAATATGGTTTTTTTGGGTATTTAGAAATGGAAAATTATGTCTTTTTGGGATGTTTCAATGATGAAGCTATGGAATTGAGGTTCTAGATTATATTTTTTGTGTCATGTTCAGTGTTCTAATCCCTAGTAAATATAAAATTTCATAGAAGGTAGATTTTGTGGATAAAAAAAATTATTGGGATCTAGATGATGACACCATGGGATTTGTGATTTTAGATACAATATGTTCCATTATAACATGATTTCAATATTTATATTTATCACTTTATGCTATTTTGTTTTCATTATTATTTTATTTTCATTATCATTTATGTTATTTGTAAAGGTAAGAATTTCTAAGGGTTGGTAGTTCTTACTCTTCATGACAATGATGATCTTTACCACTAGGAATTTCAAGGTTAAACTCATTTAGTAGTTTCTTTTGAAAATATTTATTTTTAGTATGAATTTTGTGCTATAACATAATTAATTGTACTTTTTCACCCATTTTTGTGTTCTCACCATAAATTCAATTTCCAATTGAAAAAAAACCCATTAAATCATTTTTTTTCTTTTCTTATTTCCATTAACTCACCTAGTAGAGTGATTATCGTTTTTAATTTAATCAACTGATTCCCATTTCATAATTATAATAATGATCTATTTCATCATTTCTTAATCTATCCTAATGAAATAGTGGATATTGGATAGTTCATAAAAAAATCCATGTCAAAATTTACAGTAATAATTTGTATCATCTCTTAATCGTAAATATTGGATTTATAATGTTTTAGATACATAATATTTATGGAATAATTATTCAAATATATAGAGAATTAAATTTAATTAACTCTTAAAAAATAATTAAGCCATATATTCTCTATGTTCTCCTAAGAAGACCATGACAACATCCAGTGTATATATTTTTGTAATATATATTGATATCCTAAATGATGTTATTGGGAGGGATAAAATTAATTTGTCACCAATATATGATCCTGTTCTTCAAGAAATATCCTTTTTATTCAATTTATAATTGTATATAGTATAAATTAGAATCCATATATATAAATAAATAATTATTTGGAAGATTATATAAGAAATTTAGATGGTACACCTTCATGATTCATCACTAAACAATCTTCAGTGCATATCATAACAATTTAAATGAAATATATGGATAAATTTCAAACATAGAAGATGATTTAGTGAGTAGAGACCATGATATAATTTTACTAAAATGATAATTTGAATCCATAAATTATATAAATGCCTTAATAATGAATTAAAGGAATACTATGACTCTTATAGAGGATACGAATACTTTGTTATCAAGAGAAATCAATGTAAGGGATCTATTAAGAGTGAGGTTTTGGGATTACACAATAGAGGTAGGAGTGAACAAAATGATATGTGGGGATTGGGGAGTTGATTTAAGGATAATAGTTCCAAATACATAAATGATGTATAAATATTATAAATGTATAATTATAATGAATTTGAAATTTTATTTTCCAAAAAGAAGAATTGTTCTTCTAAAAAATTGATGAATATTCTTTTTTAGAATAATAGGATTTACACCCTAAAAATTAGTTGAGTAATTGATATAATTAAACACATATGTATTGTATTTTGGAAATAGGATTATCTATCAATATTTTATTAAAAGGGAGTACATCACTTAATTAAGTGAGTGTTAATCGTGTGATGTTTACCTATGATTTAATAATATTTTTTATATATTGGACATACATTTTATACCTAAAGAACATCATTATGAGTTATTTAAGACTCTATAATAGTTTATAGGTATCAATAATCATAAAATAAACCTTTATAATGTTTTAATAAGTTATTATAAGTGATATATATTCAGGTTTGTTTCTAGTAGACAATTAATCTCTTATAGATCTCTCAATTTTGATAATGAGAAATCATTATAATTGTTTGTATATGCCAGAAGATAGTGTACATAAGAAGAAACTCAATTATTCTCTTATCAATGTTTTATAGAATACTTCTCTATAGAATATGATACTTGGTAATATGTGTATTAAATGGTTTGATGAAATTTTATTGAATGGATTATTGTATATTATTATTAAAATTAGTCATCTATTCATTACTGATTGTGTTTATTGTATTTCTATGTGGGTGAGAATATGTAGTTCTCTATATAAGACTAAAATCCTTCTGGAATGTGTTTTCTATAACCCATGGGGTCCCTATAAAACTACTTCCCATGTTGTTGGATCATATTTTTTTAACATATAATGATGTTTACATTGATAGGGTCAGTAGTTACATTTGGAAACACATGTCTGATGCCTTTTTTATGGTCATGAGTATTAATGGTAGGATAGAGTATGAATTTGTTAAGATGTTAAGGGATCTAAAAACGGATAATGGCTTTGAAAATATTTATTTTCATTTTTTTAATTATAAATATCTTATGGTATACAAAGATTAACCAGTTTTGTTTGAAATCACATAATATTTTGAATTATTTGAATTTTTGAAAATTATCATATTATAAAGGTGAGATGGGTGTTGTCTAATTTTAGTTTACCTATGATCTCTTTGTTGAAGCTACAACCATAGAAGTTTATATGATAATGAATTTCCTATATCACATGTTCAAACTGAAATTTAGATGACCAATTTTTCACATTATTTATTTATAACAAATTTAGTAATTAATTTATCATGTCAACTATTTTATAACCAATGTAAAAAATGTTAGACATATCCTTTCAACATTTTTTGTTTAATAACATATAAAAAAATTAAATTTTAATGAAATGTTGGGGTAAGTAATTTTAGGTTCGTATATTCACTCAAAAGCTGTCAATTTTTTCTCACTTGGGGAACCCTACACCTTCATTCAAGGATATTTTGGCCTCATATCTCATTTATTTGGAATTATCCACAATCATCCACTATCATCCTTCATTGGTCTCCACATTATCTTCATCTCTACACTATCATTCCATTACTATCACCTTATAAGTCATCAAACTTCTTCTATCAATGGGTGGTTTGATTTTTTTTTATTTTTTATTTTATTGTACCAATGTCTATTTTACTTAATGAATTATTTTTTCATGTTATTTAAAATAATGTTGTTTATATTTGATACTATTTGAAAAAACTTCACTATTTTAATTTTTAGTTATTATTATTCGGTAATCTATGTTGTTATAATATGTAAATTATTGTTTTGAGATTATTGTTTGATTAAATGATTATTTGATGAAATAATTTTTTTTTAAAACAAAATTGTTGATTATTGTAAATATAATTTATATTTTTTCAAATTGAATTGGATTTTTGAACATACAATGTATTATAGAGTGTGAAAATGGTGTTTTGATAATATATATTTAGATGAATTTTATAATTTCATGATACAGTGTAAAATGTTTTATGTTGATTTATTAATTAAATATGTTCATTGTGATAAAATTATTTATAAAATTTGGTTCATTTAACTTATTCTTGAAATATTTAATTGTCTTATTTATATGTCAATTGGTATTTAAATTTCACAATGTAAAAACATATGATCATTTAATTGTATTTTTAATAAATAATAATAATTTAGATTCGTATTAATACACTATAAATAAGTTATGAATCGGAAGATGTTGTAGCTATTTGTTCAAAAAATATAACTGAAATATTTTAAAAAATGACATAATTTTCAATCTGTACTTGTAATCTTTAATTATGGAAAAATTGAAATGTTGAGAAATCAAACATCATTTGAGAATTCTTGGTTTCAATCCAAGTTACAATGTAGGGATCTATCTAGAAGAAACTCAACAGAGTTTATGATTTATTGATGATGATGTTTCTCAAGATGGTAAATCTGCTCAAAAATAAGAAATTGATTCATGATATTAATATATTGTAAGTTGGGAAAGAACCAAAAATTTAATACATATATTTTTATACTAACAAACCATTTTATTTATGTTTTTGGGATTTTTTGGATTATTCAATGATTTTAATATTGATTAACATCTAATAAAAATAGATAGAGTGACAAGAGTTTTACATATTTGCTATGCATATTGGATGATATACATGCTAAATATTATGATCATCTATACATACATTTAAATAAATAAAATATTATTCATGATTGGTTTAGAATATAAAAGGAAAATTCCTACATGAATTATTGTGTAAAATATATGAAGGAACGTGAATTTATTTAATATTTTATAAATTGTGGGACATTATAGTAATACCTCATTGAGAATTAACATATATATTTATTATTTATAGTAAATCATAATAAGTTAATTTGGTGTGTTCCTATAATTATTCAATAAAAATATTTATTTTCATGTTAAAATGATGAATATTTTTATTATGGAATAAATATTAGTTGATATATGATACATAACTATATCATCCATAGATTCTCGTAAATAGAGGAAAATTGATATATAATTTCATATTTTCAGATGTAAAGTAATAAAATCACAAACATAGATTGTATATAGATGTAATGAATACATCTTAATGCCTTAGTAGAAAAAAGTGTTAACAGAATTTTTTATTTGTAAATAAAAACTAATCCCCTAAATATTGTATGAATTACAGATATATCATGTATGTTTTAGTGATTTTTATGCCAAAAAATATTGTATATGATATTAAAGAATTATTTTCAACATTAATTTTTTATTATAATATTTTTTTAATAGGATTAATTCGAGTGAATGAATATTATAAATATGTAAATTTTAAGCATCATGAGCTAATTATTTTCACTATAATATACTTCGTAGAAAATTGTAATTTTTCTGGATGCATTTTTAATGTTCATAATGCTTTTCCAATATTTGAACAATAGACCTCATATTATGAACTAAAATAAGGGATAAAAAATATTACACCTGGGAGATGCGATGTTTTTGGATAATTATTATTTAATATATGAAAATTAATTTCATGGCTAACAAAAATCTAACAATTCACCATAAAATATTCTATCAAATACAATTTTAAAAGTGTGGAAAATATTGATATCAAATTCTAGAGGACATAAAAATATATTAATGATGGAAATATTTGGAGGAGATGATCAATATTTCATTAGCTTATATATAGGAGATATCATGCTGTCAAATTTATATATGATTAAAAATGTGTAGTAGACAATTTATATCAGTTTGATTGGAACATTGTTATATATTAAAGTTAAAACTAAAGATTATCTGAAATCAATATAAGACATAATCTTAGTAGGAATATGGTAGTACATATCTGCCACTCTCCTAATGGATAATGAAAATACTTCATAGAAGATTTTCATAAATTATCCTAGATAAAAAAAATCATTTTTGTTATTGTCTCCAAGATATCAATGTTCCACAAGGAAATTTTTCAAATTTGAAATTCTTTTGTTACTGGATGATTTGATGATGACAAAAAATGAATATCAGCATCATCATATAATGATTTAATATCTCTAAAATATTTTATAGACTATAATATTTTACACCAATTTCATAATGACATTAATGAAAGAGTTAAATTTTTTAATTAAAGTAGTTATAAATTGATTTTTTTACAAGGAACAGTTTGAAAAAATATTGAATTTCAATACATTATCAACTGAAAATGTATTTCGATCAATAATTTTTACATTTCAAGGTTTATTTTTTGGTTCATTTGGTGTGATAAATGAAGAATCTTATTCATGTTTATTTATATTAAATTTATCATTTTTAATGGTATATGAATATATTAGAGGGATAAGTTAATAATCCATATTGATGTGAAGAATCAATTGTTAAGAAGTGTATTTATTATTAGCTTGTATTGTGTTTTATAGGAATCATTCCACTAGCGAAGAAAATTAGTTTACAAACATCCTTCCATGAATGCTTCAATTATTGAGGAAAGAAGATTCGTAGATATAAATTAAAATTGTTTAAAGGAGATAGAATATGGATTATAGATTTAAATATAATAAATAAAATAGATAATGGTCATTTATATGTGAAAATATATTTTAATGTATTAATACAATATTTAGAAAGAATAAATACATGTAGATTTGTGATGATTATTATAAAATAGTTTGAGCATGGCATAAAGTGGAAATGCATGGTAGATCAAATATATTAGAAACATTGAGATGTTTTGAGGGTGTTCAATGTTTATATTTTATAATATTGTCGAGGTATATAATTAATGGTTATAAATTTCATATTAATGATTTGTAAAACATATGTGCATTTAAGAATATTAATGTATTTGGGTTTGTGTGAGGAACATATTTTCTATGTTATGATGAAATACCAAATTTCAATTTGAAGTACATATTATTATGTATTTATTGATATATAGAAGGTTGGTTATTCTAAATTTATAATTGTAGTGTTTATTTCCAAATGGATTTTTAGTTACAATTTTTTCATACATGATGAATTTGGTATTAAACTAGTTATTATTAATTGATCAGAATACAGAGGTTATCATCATACATTGGAAACCCATGAAAAAATTCATATGTTTTTCATCAATAAAATGTGTAGTGTTATATAATTTTACACAGAATATAATACTATGTGGGTGATGAATTACATGATGAAGACGTTGATTTATTTGATATCTATACATCTATGGAATGATTAATAGAGAATATTAGTCACCATGTTGTAGACATGGTTTATTCTTTATGAAACAACCATGAGAATAGAATACAGAAAAAAATTAATTATTTTCTAATATTAAAGGTTATATATGTTTATATAATGATTAATTATTTAAATATTAGTAAATTTTAGATGTACTCATTTTATTTGATATACAAAATACCCATTTGATCTCTAATATTGTAAAAATTTTCTTTATGTCAGTTTTTTGTTTCATTTTTCAATTATCCAATAATATATGTAATTAATATTTTCTATATATTTTTATACTACATTTATTTTTTTCTATAGTATTTTATATTTAAAATAAATTATTAGTATAATTTAAAAACAATTAAATACATTTTAATATGATAATGTATATTGTATGAATTTTTGGAAATGGTTTTTTACTACCCTAAGTATATATCGAACCCACGCCATTTTTAATGATATTTTACTGTAATGGGCACCATTTATAAAAACAAACTAAGGAATACCCTTAAATATCATAAATATTTCGTTAAATATTTTTATTACCCTTAGATAAATTCTATTTATACTAAAATAACTCTAGTTTATAAATAATTAACATTTCTAGTCTTACATATCATTGATTTATTGTTACAATACTTGAACATGTTTCCTATTACCATTTAATAATAGTGTTTTACACATACATTTCATCTATTTACCCTTACATAAAATTATTTCAGTAATATATTACAATTTTCACCATAATAAAATTAATTTTTACCCTTACGTAATGTTAGTTTACCTATATATATGTTTTTTATACAAAATTATCTTCCATTTATATATACATAACCTGTTCAATTATATCTAACGGTAAAAAAAGTTATTTAAACATAAAAACAATATATTTATTGGAAAAATATATATTTAAATGAGAATTAATGTTATGTTTGGGTACACATATGGTAGGTATGGGTAAAACAAAGTTATGTAGGAATAATATATAGTTATGTAAGGGTAAAAATAATTTATGTAAGGAAAAAACAGTTATTTATAGTTTAATATATAATTTTATAATGGTATATAAATGTTACATAAGGGTAAAAATGTTTTTATGTGTAAAAATATACTTTTATAGGTTATTTTAGGGAAAATAAATGTTATGTAAGGGTATAAAAAAAGTTATATAAAGGTAATATGATGTTAATTAAGTGTAAGAAAAGCTATGTTAGGGTAATTAATTATTTATGGTTAATTTAAATGTATATAATCGTAAATAGATGGTAAGTAAGTGTAAAAAAGGTCAAGTAATTGTAAAAAAAATGTTACATAAGGGTAAACAGATGTTATGTAAGGGTACAATAAGATAATGTATGGGTAAAATAACATTTTATCTGGTTAATAGTAAGTTATTAATGGTAGAAAAATTTAATGTAAGGGTAAATAGAAGTGATGTTATGGTAAAACCAATCTATTTGTTGAAAAGAAGTTATAAAATGGTAAAGAGAAGTCCTATATGGGTAAACATATGTTCAGTAAGGGTAAAAATAGTTATGTAAGGGTAAATCGGTGAAAATGGTAAAAAGTATATTTAATTTTAAAAAAATATATTTAATGGTTAAGTGAATTTATATAAGGGTAATAAATATTAAATATATGTATAAAAGTTATTTAAGGATGAATAAATATTATAAAGTGTAAAAAAAGCTATTTGAGGTAAAAACAATGTTATGTAAGAGTAAAAATTAAATTTTATATGTTATGTAAGGGTTAAATAATGTTATGTAATGTTAAAAATGATATATATGGGTAAAATAATGTTATTTAAGCATAAATAGATGTTATGTTATGGAAATAAAAATTTATGTCCGGGTATCCAAGTGTCATGTAAGGGTAAAACAATGTTATATAAGGATAAAATAATGTTCTATAAGGGTAAATAGAATTTATATAATGGAAAATAAAATATATCTCTTTTAAACCTTTTATTACATTTTTTACCCATACAAAACATGAAATTTTTTTATTAACCCTTTTATGACTTCATTTCCCTAATTCATCTTATTTTTAACCATAAATATAATTATTTCTCAATTAAATAACATTGTTTTACCAACAATTGAAATATTTTTAAACATATATAAATTTATATCAAACATACATAACATTTTATTACAATTAAAGTACATTTGTTTAAACATAATTAAAAATTATAGATCTTTTTAACCCTAACATAATATTGTTTTACCATTACTTAACTTAATTTAACCATTACATTGCTTCACAATACCCATACATAATTTTTTTACGATTACAAAAATTCTTTTTTTCATTATATAACATTCATTTATCATAATTAAATTAATAATATGATATATTAATTGTAATTTTTATATAAAAAATTTTTTATATTTTTTTCAAAATTAATCAAATCAATTAATATTTTTTATTTTTTATTAATTAATTATATATATATATATATTATTCATTTATTTACTTTAACTATTAACATTATTAAACAAAATATATAGTTTTTTATGGGAAAAAAAATATTCACAATATCATAAGATAATGAAAAATTAAATGTTTTATAAGAGACTATATTAAATGAACATTCTTTATGGGGTAAAAATGGGGTTATATTTTGGTGATGTTTTACACCTTAAACCCCATTTTGGAGTATCTCTTCTACAGAATGGTGCAATACATTAGAATTTATCTATGGAGTTAGATAAATTCTATTTTTTTAGTGTTTTTTGGTTTAACATTATAATTTTATAATTTTCTTCAATTATGTACATAAATATTGCACTTATTTTCCTGTTTAGATGTCATTTCATCTATCATTAATGATTTTAGCATCTTGGTTAACTACATTAACAAATTGAATGTAAAATATTTTTCTTTTTTGATTTCTTTTTTGGATCGTTTATAATTTAATTTTAAATCTAATTATTGTATTTTTATTTAAGTTTTAAAACATTCTGTTATATTTTATAGATACATAGATTTGTAAGATAATTAAATATTTAACATTTAATTTAAATCAAGATTATATAGTGTAATATAAGCACATTTCTATAGAGTAGCCTTATACTCTTTCTAAAATGGATCAATCTACATCATCAAGGATGGAGTATACCTCCATGGTTAATAAACATTTTATTACACAATTAAATAAATTTTAATTTTCATATTTCTAATAGATGGGGATTACAATTGGGATTTATGATAATTATATTCCTAGTATTCCAAATTAATAAATATCTAAGAAATTTACTACTAATAAATTTTCATATAAATTTAGTTGTTTTTTTACTTGAGAAGTGATGCCAAATATATATTATCTTAATTATTGGATTAAATTTTGGTATGCTCGTTATGTTAATATTTTACTTATCCTGAATTATTTTAATAATAATTGTTTTCCGCCTTCTTAATAGATGACATATGATATATATCAAAAAATATAATTCATGACCAATTGTTCAACTTGGTATTCAGGGGTTTTACGATATTTGAAATCAACACTCACAATAGATTAAATTTTTATAGAAAGAAAAAATAATAATCCATGTGATATATATCTATTTATAAATAATGATTCGTGGGAGAAGTTTGTTTAAATTTGAAATTATGAATTATATTTTTTTAGTTAAATAATTTATTTTATATCGTTTTCTACTAATAATGATACTAATGATTTGATTATTCATATCATACAATAATTTAGGAGGTCTCATAAAGATATCCAATACAAAAACATATACCCTCATTTATTATATCCTGGTGGGTACAGATTAATTGAAGAAAAAATAAAAGAAAAAAATTTCAAAATTGTGAGATCAGCCTTTAGAATTTACTAAGGTTAAACACATTCCTAAAAACAAGGCATAAAAAATGGAATAGGGAATGAATGAGAAAAAGATATAATATTCTAAAAAAATGTATTAGGTGTGGTTCAGAGTATTGAAATAAGTTATTAATTTTATTAATTTTTTTAATAAATTTATTCATTATTTAGTGTAATTCACTAATGAATTTTTACAATATTATATATGGGAATAAATTGAGGAGTATATGAAATAGTTTACATATATACCTGAGGATAAAATGGATATTTAGTTTCTACATTGGGAATACATGCACACCAAGGTTGTGTGTGAGGATATGTAGTAGTGGTATAGATAAAAAAAGTAATAAGTCATTTTAGAACATCATTAAACAAGGGATTATATAAATGTAACATAAAATATTTTTAAGTTGATGTTTATGTGATTAGTGAGATGATTGAGGATAAAAGTAGATCATTTATTTGGGTGATTTTTTTATACATGATAAAATAGATGTAGGATATTTATCTCACTCTAACTCAACCTTTATATAAAACACATCTGTATCTACATATAGGTCTCAATCTACCTCCTCATTCTTATTCCACTCCAATAACTCCTATGACACACCTTCTCATATATTTTGTGTTATATTCCATGGATCTCAAACATTATATTGTTATATATGGGATTATATATTATATTGGGAATATCATTCCTCCTTAATAGAAAATATAGAAATATTTTGGATTATCATGCATGATATTATTGATATATCAACAATTGTTCCTTTTTCTACAAATTAGTTCATCATAGTGGGAAAACGATTGTTCATTTTATTATTTCTTATATATGAAATTCACTAATAATTTACCATTATGGTATATATATATTATAATAAATTTTTTATATCGGGGTATAATTTTTTCTAATGTTTTATAATATATATATCTCTCTCAATTTTTACATGAATACATTAATAATAAAAAAATATTTCATGGAAATAATTAACTAGAAGTTGTTATGTATTAAAATATTAATGACAGAGAACATAATAGATTTTTGTTATAGTCATGATTATTTATAGAGCTTGATGAGAATCTAACTATATTTAAATTTTATGGTAATGGAATTAATGTGAGGGTTTCAATGTGATGTATAATAGAGGATACAAATTTAAATTGTTTGGTCATTAACATCATGCATGTTTTTTCAATGTTTGTTTATTATCATATATTTTTTAATTATTTTTTATTCATTAAACATAATAACCATAATTTATTTTTATTAGTTATCTTCATACACATTCTATTCAGTACGATATGACATCAGAATATCAATTTTTAAACACAAGTTATAATTTAAAAATATAGCGGATAATTAAAAATGAATAAAGATCTACATATATTTCTGAATAATATCAAAATAATACAATTCAGTATTTAAAGAATCCTCATCTTGAATGGTATGTAATTTATATATCATAAATACTTATTTCTTTTAACTAAATGTTCAATCACATTATAGTTTTTTTTCAATTGGATGTTTTTTGTATTTATTTTGAGAATATTGTTTTTTGATTAATCTCTATACATGAAGATGAGTTATGAATTTTTAGCAATGTATTTATCACTGAAATCATATTTTTATAATTCATGTATATTATAGTGACAATTAATATTATTTCAAAAATATAATTTTCAAAATGTTAGTGGAATTTATTTATAGAAAAATCCAGAAAGAGGAGCTCAAATATCCAATATGTTAATGAAATTTTCACTTCTCATTTACCATTATCACTTCATTCATACAAGTATGTAAAATGTTATGTTGAGTTTAAATGATCATATTATATTAAATATAAATCATCTAGGAGTAATGGAATGATGATATTCTGATTAATGATTTATATTTGAAATAATTTCAATCAATGTAGTTAACATATTCTAGAAATATATATTTTATTATAATTATACCATTAATTTATCATATAATTAAATTGAGAATACGTATGAAATGCTTGTTTTAAATTAATAATGTCTTTTTTACCCTCATCAATATAATATAAAATTGATAAATAACATAAAAAAATAATGAATATAAAATTTCATAGGTTTTATTGGATTTCAATATATATATAATATATATTTAAAATTTAAAATTTATAATTGAAAAGTGAAAATGATTTGAATTTGTGATGTTTTATTTTAGATGATGTGATTCAGTTTTTTAAATTTATTTTATTTCAGTTGTACTAGTATGATAACATATTCAAATGAATATAAAAATATTATTTTTATCAAATTTTTTACTATATAATCTATGTGTAGAATTTATGAATATTTTATTTCTCACCGGTTAGTAAATAAAGACAAATATACTCTTCCAATTTTCCAGTATAGAGGCTACATATAGTGATGGTTTTTAAAAAATAGTTGTGATATGTGTTTTTAACAATGTTTTAAAAAATTAGGTGAATAAAATATTTATACTGTCACCTGTAATAACATTAGAAGGCAACAAAAGTTAAATTGAAAAAAGAATTGAAAACCATGGTTTTCACTAATTTAGTTTTCTATTTATATTAAAATGGTGAAAAAAATTATATAATAAAACAACTGAGTATTCTTAAACACTTAGGGGTTTTATCCATATATTATATACACATTTAGAATGGTAAGATAACATGTTGTTCTATGAAATTTATCTTCACTTGTTATTCCAAGGTTGTTAGTGGTCTGAATCTAAGGATTGATAAACCTATATATCTGAAATGCATCATCATTTTTAATTTTATATTTGAGGATTATAGTATATAAAAATAAAGGATTGTTGAGTACATTGATCATACTACACCCTAATAGTAGGATGATTAGGTATGTTTAGAGTCTCTAAATTAGAATGTTCCTTAGTAACATTCCACAAATCGTTCCCAACACACTCATATTTAGTTGGAGTCTAACTATATTTATGATGTAGATGGTTAAAAATTAATATCTTATAGATAATCACCTAAATTGATATAATTGAATGATAATTATAAGGCCTCATTCACATTTTAGTCACATTGATTTGGATGTGCATGGTTCTGATATTAATCAATATATAAGTTGTAATAAACCAAAAAAATTTCATAATGAAATGAATTCCTAATAATACCCATAGTGGTTAATATATATAAATGACGATATAATATATATTCCTACGAATAATACAAGTGTTTTTGGGATAACACTATTAAATGTGAAGGAATTGGTTATAAATTGATTTTTATGAAAAGGAGAATAACTTTTTAGAGTTTAATGTAAACATCAAGGGAATGTTATTTGTTAATGGATTCTTTCATCATATTGGGATAGACTATGGTGATATTTTTTTATATTTTTTTTAAGAATTAAAATATTTTTATTTTTCATAATTTTATTCTAAGAATGATTTCCACATTGAATTTTTAGAAGTTAAAACAGTATATTTTTCTGGTAAAATAGATGAAATAATTTATTTGAGGATTCCTAAATGGATTAATAAATATTGAAAAATGTAAAAAATAATCTAAAAAAAATACATATATGGTGTTAATAAATATTCATGAGAGTGGTATAAATGATTTTATTCATTTATTATTTCAAATACATTATACATTATTATGTTGAGTGAATTTTTTAAATCATGAATGTTATGAATTATATGGTTTCGTTTATTTTTTATAATTATGATATGATAGTAACCTATAAAAACATAAGGTTGATTAATCGTCTAAATTTATAATTAATCACTTTTATTGGAAATCATAGATCAGATTAATGATAATTATATTATATTGATTGAAATTGTGATCCTTTGAGAAGAAAATTCTTCATATCATACCTGGAATGATTATTTCAGAAAATTTAAATTGTATCATTTTGACCATTTTTAATATTATTATACCATTGGATAATTACATTACAATGTCCCCTAATAGATCCTCTATTTATGATGTGATGGAATATTTCATGACAAGGATTATTTATGCTTGTTTTTTTATTAATTTTTAGGTATAAAATGCAACATGAATGAGTTGACATTAATTGTTTAGTGTTTTCTCTGAGTAGGATTGCTAGAAGCCCCGAGAAACAACACTAAAATGATTTAAAATGGATCATATGTATGTTTTAATATCTTCTTTCTTTATACATTCAATATATAAAAATAGATAGTTATTCAGATAAATTTTTTGGTTTGTATAAATAATTATTATGTTTCCAATATATAAATTCTTAAATAAATAAAAAGTTTACCTTTATTTATGGTGACCATGTTCATGGAAAGGTAAGATATAGTCATTATTTACACTATCCCCCCCAAATACTGAATGATTTTCTTCAAATAAATTTGTACATGAACTAATTCTGTAAAATTATTAATTAATGAGTTCCCTTTAAAAGATTATTGTTTTGTTTTCCATTGTGGTATATGTTTTGAAAAATATTTATAAATTATTTATATTTTCTATGGTAGGATGAATATTATAGACATTTGAATTCTCTTTATTAAGAGAATTATTTAATCTTGGATATTTTGTGACATTAATATTCTCACCTAGAAAAATCCTAACATTTTTTTGACAAATTTTATGCACTTTTCTATGTTTATATTTTTTTGGGGATTTTTTATTTTGTCCCAATTAAATATTATTAATGTATGGAAAATTAATAGTACTATGATCATTTTAATATAATGGTAGAAATTTTTTAATTGATTTGTTTCAACATGATGTATTATAATATGGTGTAATAAAATTGATATGGTTGTGTTATTTTGGAGTCATTCATTTATTACTTCATTATTTTCTGGTAGTTTTCATTTTCATTATTTTATGATTTTTTACACTACCTTTTGTTCATTATGGAAATATATTTGTATTCATGTTTTCATTTTCCTATTATCCAGTTGAATTAGGTCCATTGATAAAAGATAAATGGATTAAACTACTGTATCTTCGTCATATTTATTTTTTCTATATGTTGGATCTCACAATTTTTAGGAAATATATGTCTCAAAAACCTGACCAATCATGTGTCACCAAGTGTCCCAACCCACTACAACACACTTTTTATTTGAATATAAACATTAATATGGTATTTTCACATGGAATACATCCATCATGTCTTCATATTCTTTGTCATGCATTACATGGCCATCATCCTTGGATCTCTTCTCTCCAATGGTGAATTCAATTTTGGTTAGAAAAATTAGTCATATTTTCTTATAGATAAATAAGGGACAACTCATTTTTTCGTTTTGATATTACAAAGATGTATATGTGGAACTAAATTTCATATCACATCACATTACTCCTCAATGATTGCTGTATCGATCCCCTACATCTTATATTTAATTTTAGTGGTAATTTATTTTTCCAATAGATTTTCTCGAATATCATCTCACCAACTAGGGAGAAGCTGACATAACAACAAAAGGGTTTTATCTTCCTACCACAACTTAGGGGACCTATATACACTAGTAGAAAATACATACCCCATAAAAAAAAAATTCAACTCGCCTAATGATACCAATATTAGTTATAATAAATCACCATGGATGGTATAATCAATCCTCTTCTCTATATGAAGGTGATGGATACAAAAGATAAACATGCATAAGTAATATACATATATTATGGGTAAATTAATACATGTCATATACAATCGTATAACCCAAATACAAAAAAATTTAGTTTCTCAAATTCATTCTACAAAATGATATATTTTTTTTAAAAAAAGTCAATTTCTAATTATAATTATTCTCATACAAACCCTCTTATAGAAATCTCATTTTATATAATCATCTTCATAACATATATTATATAAACATAAAAATTGGGTGAGATAAAATTTGTTATAAGTGAAACCTATCAAATATTCACAATTATTATATCAATAACATGTAGGAAAACATGTGAAATGTAAGAATATTGGATAAAAAATATTGGGATCATAATAAATAATGATAAAAATTTATTGGGCATTAAGGATTAGGGCATTGAAATATATGACCAAATAAATTCCCTAAAAACATTTCATTGTAATAAATAATGTAAATATGAAATACATGTAATCATAAAATATGAAATAAAAATATATTTAGAAAATTTTTTATCATATAAATATTTAATATAATGAAAATATGGTTTATTTTATAGATGTTAAACAAATATTGTTATATGGAAGCATTGTGAAAAAATCAAATTATATCATTAATCTCTAAAAAATATCTAATTAGGTCAACCGTTTACTATATATAAAAATACATGTATTTCCATAATTCCTTTTCGTATGAGATATAAAAATTTAACCTATTAATTTTAGGGTGAAATAGGGCTCCACCATCTCTCACCCATACAAAATATTTCCAATAAAAATGAAATATTTCAGAGAATTATAAATAAATCTTGAGAAAAAAATGGGTTCTATAACATTACAATATGGTATCACATAAACACATTATAAATTTTTACCCTAATATTATTTTCCTAAAAAGATTTTTCAAAAAGGTCACGTATTAGTTATTTTAAGAACCATTAATTAATTGGATAATATGTATTTTAAAATTTAATAGAATACAATAATGATTATATTTCCCAAATTTTTTTTCGTAATATCTTCTAAAAAGATATTATTCCCACATCACATTCCAAAAATCATTTTTCATGATAAATATAATACATATATAAAATTTAATATTAAATAAATCATAATAATTATACACTGATAATAATTGAAACATATTTTAAAATTTGGATGATAAGTGAAGAATATAATGTCTTGGTATGAAATTTCCTTTTAAATATTTTAAAATTTCTTTACTAAAAACATATATCATTAAAATAATAATTAATGCATTATTTTAATAAAATATATGTAAATACAAGGATATTTGGATACCATAACTATTTGAGATTCTAATATTAAATTATGATCATTTTAAGTAGGTAACAATATATACATGAATGAATAATTCTTAAAAAGATATGGAAATTACAATAAAAAAATTTAAGAAACAATACAATCATCAACATAGAGGGAATTTTATTGAATCATGAATAACTAGAAAATATTTTTGGAATACAAGATAAATACAACATAGGGTATAATCGATCAATATTTAATGATAATAATCATATATGAGTGATTATTATTAAAGGATAAATTTCCGGCATGAAAACAACATACCTTTTTACCAACATAGATGAATGAACAAAAAAATTTCAATAACAAAAAAACTATCATTTATATATTTTATAATCATATACATATGTAAAAAAAATTTGTTTTTATTTTTAATCATTATAATCATGTATTTATGTTACTTTTTCCATATTTTTCCAATTTTGGTTTTTATGGATTTGAAAATTAGTAGATTCTTCATATGAGTGGAGTAAATAATTATTTATATCATATATTTCATCATTACAATATTATTAAGGTTACCATAATTTAATAATGATAATTAATAATAATATTTCAATTTCACAATATGAGGGTTCTCTTATCTATCTTTAAAATGAATATTATAATAAGCAGACATTTGGGATTTTCTTAACTATTTTGTTTTCATAATTATCATGTTAAATATTTTGTTATAAATTCTATAACAAAAAGAAAAAAATTATTTTTATATATCATATTATATCTGTAATTATTTTTCCATGTTCATCCATTATATATTTTCTGATCATAGATTCATTGGGTAGTAAAAAAGATTAAAATATTAGTATATAATTATTAATAAATGATTATTGGAGATTTAATTGAAACTACATTAAAAGGTAACATAATTATATAATTTAATTAATAATAGTTATTTATTTATTTATTAGTAATAATTTAGAATAAAATTAAATGAATATAAAATTATTAAATACTTTCAATATAAATATATTAAATATAGTACAGTTTTTTGGAATGATTATGTTCAAAATGATCATTTACTGATCATATCATTAATAGGGTCTCAAATTTTTTATAAGACGAAATTAATTATATAATAAAAATATTTTTTATCTATGTAACCCATTCTCATAACATTCCATGTAATTGGGTGATTAAAATAATAATGAAAATAAAGAGTTCCATGGATGTGGTATTCAACACATATGAATGGTTTGGATTTAATATTTCATAGAGGGAGATCAATTTATAATTTTCTTATCATTTTAGAATTTAAAAAATTATATAAAAACATAATTATTTTCTTATTTAAGTATTATAAACATATATTTATGGTTTTTATAGTATAAAAAACATAATGCATTATAAATGTTGTGTATTTCACACACACGCACATATCATTTTCATTTTTTTGGAAAAAGGTAATAGTGGGTAAAAAATGAAATATCATAATAATATAATATATTTAAAATACTGATATGTATGATGTCATTTTAAAATGTTGTAATTTAAATTTATTATAGAATATGTTAATATAAACAAATATAAAATAGGGGGACCAATTATAAATGTATACATCACTTCTTAATAATCATTATTTTCAAGGTTTTTAATCACTTGAATGATTTACTATTGAGAATTCAAAATACAATTTAAGAAGACTATTAGTGTTCATGATAGTTTTCGATATAATTTTCCTTGATTATAGTGGTCATGGTGAAAGGGAGAACAAGGATATTGGTGACCAATTTATAAGATAAAAGAGGTGATATTTTTATAAATAACCCTCATAATTTAAAAAATTTGAATAAATTATCAATGAATATTTCCCAAAAAGGTTAAAAATTATTTATTGTGGAAGGTAAATTGTTTGGAAATAATGAAACATGTTTTTATTATCTTTATTTAATTTATTTAACCATATAATTACATCATTTTATATTTTTTATTTTAACTCATCTATTAGTTTTTTAGCACATGTAACATAATAGTTATTCATAAAAATAAAGTGAAACATATTATACAATTTATTGCTACTTATTTTTTTAAAATCCATTTTTCCTCATTTAATTTCTAGCAGTGCAAAAAATTATGATTAACAGAATAAATTTTAAATATATTATTAAACTTTTATTGAAAAATATTATAATAGTAATAAAATATCAATAATATGTTCATTAAATATAATAAATATTTTATAATTTATAAATTAAATTAAAAAAATAAATATTATTTAAATAATATGATTTAAAAAATTCAAATTCAATCTTATATTTTAATAATGGTATAAATGTTGTAGTATTTGTAAAAAATATATATTCGATAATTCACTAAAAATCCATTATAAGGAATAAGTAACAAATTTATCATCATATAATTATTCCATGATAAATCAATAATTGAATTTATTTTTTTATCTTCACATACTGAAATATATAAATTCTATTTTTAATTAAAAATAAACAATATAGCACAGAGATGGTTTTATATGAAAACGACTTTTTGAATATAAAATATTAATTTTTATATAAATTAATTTTTAATATAGTGTTATAATGAATTTTTATACAATAATTATGTCATGTTATTATTTTTTCATAATAAACATAGTTCGTTGAAATAAAATGGTGTTTTCATGAAAATAATTTTTTTATGTCTAAAGAGGATAGAGAAAAAATGAACATTCCACATATATAACAACAATGATACATCTATTCATATAATTTTTTTGATCTTCTCATATAATAATAATTTCTATTAATATTACACATTATGATATCCCTTTATAACTTAATCATTACAGAATATTTGGTCATAGTTTTGGTTGGTCACCGAACTAGCACAGTTGTTATGGAAATATCTTCTTGCATGAACTTCTCTAGTATATAGCTTTGATAAAATTTAAATTGATCATTTAATAAAATGAAATTGTCCAAGGAGAAACTAAAAAACATACCTACCTTATGAGATCAACGAAATGGGATTTATAAAGAATAATTCACCAAATATATGAAATTTTATCATAATTTCAGTACTGATTTCTTAGTATGGTTAATACAATTTATACTAACTAATTTAATTGTTTTATTTTAACATCCAGTTTTACTATTTAAAATATATGAGGGTTTTTTATGTTATTTTGGTATAATGTGTGAAACAAACTATTTTAGAGTTTAATTGTTTATGGAAAATATATAGTATAATCTTTTTTTTATATTCAACAACATAATTAAATCGGTTCATTTTATTTATAATTATTGTTAATTATTAAAAATATTAAATGGAATTTGAAATACTAATCAAGATTAAAATTTTGATGTATGAAGCACATCAATTCACTTATAATATGAATAATCACAATATTGGGTTTCATCCTAACAATTTGAGTTAAATATATTTCATGCTTTGTTGTTAATTAACAATTCACTTTTACATGAAAATATTGTTTAGACCTATAATGACTTGCTATTAAAAATTGGTATATGGTATGAAATGTGATTCCCAATTTTTATAATAGCTATATGAACACACATATCTCTCATCCCACATAATTTTTCAACTTGGTAGTGCTACTAAAAAATTAACATTTATTTGTGAAGAAGGTAAAGAATCCACATCCATCATGAACTCACCAGCGAACAACCTTGATATAATATTAGTCATTTATATCTGTAGCTTTAGAAGATAATAACATATATTTTCACCATCTTATTTCATCAGTCCTAACAATTCCCACTATGTGAAACACTCTTGGCTAAAAGTTTGTAGGGTATGTATTCCCTCATACTTGTTCTCTTGGTGCCTCTTTATTTCTCTAAAAATATCCTTTTATGACACAAACTATTTATCATACACACTAAATGGGATAACATTCACTTTAGAATAGAAACTAACAATAGAAAAAATCAAATCCATGTTGTCTCTATGACAAGTCATTTATTTCCTAAAAATCATTTATTTTTTAACTACTAGTAGTAGCAAAGGTTATATTCTATATCCACTGTTGAAATGGTTAATTAAAATTACCTAGAAACATTGTGTCTTATAAATGTATGTAGTTAAATAATATATGATGATGATGATAATGATTCATTATTATAAACAACTGTTATAGTGATGTAAATACCTATTTGCAGTAGATGTTACTATTTTTTTCTACCTCCATTTATTATTTTAGTAGTGAGTATGTTACGGTGAATCATACCATGATCAGTAAATATAGAGTTTATATTGAAAATGATAATCTTTATATAAATTATGTGGGATTCTTATGATATATCTGTACTAAGATTTATATTCCCATTAAATTAAATATTTAATTATAAATATTATCATATAAGATATTTTATTTGATAAACAAAAAATTATGGTGGTACAAATTGGAAAAAAATAGGAAACAAATATTGGCTAAATTAAAGATAATATATTCACAATTATTATGTAGAGGATTTATATATCACAATCCATCAAAAAAATAATTTAACAAACTCCTTCACATTCCCTTGTTCAAGGTGCTTTTTCACATCTATAATACATATCATCAATTATGTTATGACATTGACCAGGATAATATCATTGTTTCTCACAAATAAAGAATTGGAACATTATTTGTGCTTATGGAAGCACATTTTCCACTACAATCATGCATACTATCCTCATTGTTTTCTTATGATAGTTAAATTATCAATGACACCATCTTCAACAATTAATTCATTATATGATACAAATAAATAAATACACATTGTGTTTGTCTCCACTTTTTAAACATATTAAATATTAATCATTATTTCTTTATAATCTTCATTTGATTATCATTCATGATACTTCATCCTTACCTTCTTTGGGATGTTTGGGGCTTCAAATATCATATCATTGTTAATTATATATCATAATAAATATTTTCTTATAATAATAAAAAAATTTAAGAAGCTTTAATTTTGATCGGTTTCTCCATGGTGAAACAGTTGTTCTACCCTTCACAACAATGGTTCATTCTAATTCAATCCATTATCAAAACTAAAATTAATTACATGAGATATAGAACATTAAAAATATGTGAGAACTATCATAATAGTAAAATAAATTCAATCATAAAAAAAGTTTTTATAATACATTATAACATTTTCCTATTGTTTCTTTATGCCATCCTATATAAATATTATTTAAGAATATGTTACATTAATTGTTTAAAACTTATAATTCTCAACAGAATCCATAAATGTTACTAGGAAATAAGTCATTCATAGTTTATCATATAAAATTATGTTCAATCATAATATTTACACCAGGAGTGTCTAACTATGTGTGTAGTATATATTCAACTAATCATGCTTTAGAGTGATGATCATGTCTATACTCAACTGACCATTTTCAATTTTATTACAACATGGTTTCTTTATGGAATAGTAACATACACATTATAATATCCAAAAATGATTTATTTATAGGGATAAAAACTACTCATACCTTTAATAATAAATTAGAATATCTCATATACTTATAATCATCTCTAAGGCTTTTACTGGGGTCCTCCTTATAAATATAATCCCTGATAAATAATTAATCATTCCCATTGAAAGAAAATGTTGTGAAAATATTAAAAATGCCTTTACATTGATTACATGGTTTTTTTAGAGATTATTCAGTTTATATTTGATAATAATAAATTATTTATATGAATAATTAGTAGATATAATAATATTTCAAAAATTGAATAAATTATTTTCATCAAAGTACTCTCGTTTTGGATGATTAGAGAAAAAAATTAATATTTTTTTGTAATATAACAACTTGGTTCTCCAATTATAAACACTGCAACCATAATATAATAATTAATATAATATTTAATCATTAAACATATTTTCATGACCATCTATGTATGTGGGTCATTAAAATAAAAATGGAAGTCAATCATTCCATAGAGGTGGTAGCCCAAAAATAAATATGATTGATGATTTTGTTCCCCATAAAAATGTGTTATCATTTATTTATATAAATAATTTCATATATATAATAATTAATTATTTAATTAGTAATTATTAATAGTTATTTTTTGTTTTTAAAGAAATAAAACATGATGTTTTTTGGAGGTGGTATTCCTCACACACGTGAATATAATTTTTGAATTTCTTATGGGAAAATGGGAAGGGTTATTAATTATCATACCATAATAATAAAAACATATCAGTATATTATTTATACTTATTTTTCATTTTTTGGTCTATTACTAGATTTTTATTAATAAATATTACATTTATTAAAATATAAGGGAGAAAGGGAGGTGAGGAATATATACATCAATTATATTATCTCCTTTCAAAATGGGTTTGATCAATTGAGGGACATACATTAGGGAAGTGAAAATTTATTTATGTTATGTATTATTATTAATGAGATAATTGGGATGATTTTGGTAGGAACATATTTTGTTTTGGAGTGATGGTATGTGAGGAGATTATAATCCCATTTTTAAGAGTAATCATATGACATTTTTTAATTTCCCATAACATTTCAATAATTACAATCTAGTATGATAGAAAGTGGTTCCAAAATTTAAGAAGACATTGGCTTAAGGAGAAATAAGGTTGAGAGATTATCATCTATCATTTTACCTGATTGATTTAAACGTGTTCTAATCCCTTTATCCCATGAATTATTAATTTTTAATTTAAACTTTTACTGTGGTAACTAGTTTTTTTCGTATGGAAACATAATAAATTTTAATAATAAAATTGAACCATATTCGATAATTCAAACATACTTATTATCAAATATAAATTTATTTTTCAATTTTCCATTTGAATAATTATTACAAATTAATTTATATATAATTAATTTTAAATGTATTAAATCCATTTATTATAAAAAATCACATAAGTTCTAAAATTTCAATAATTGGTTTATAAAATATAATTAATATTTTAAAAGGATTAATTTCAATTATAATATATATATATATATTAATGAAAAATGTTTCATCAGTTTCATAGCCACACTTATATATTAATAATAGAATTAATGTCACATTCTTAATAAACACTATGTGGTGACCTCATCCCCACAACGTGTACCACTCATGGGACAACAGTGGGATAAGTGACATATTGACACTCGAGTTCTGCCTCCAGTTGGCCCCATGTTGAATACTAGAACCAAGGGTATTGTAAACACGTAGATGGGAGGCATTACCCTCTAAGAGAGAACATGTGAAAGAGATAGATAAGGTAAATACCAACCTAATCCTTCTAAGACTACAAGATAAAAAAATGTCAAGTGAAAAAATGTAATATCATACAAGAACTATTATACATGAAAGGTATAACTATAAGTACCAAATGAATGTAAAACATTAGTAACCAGAAATCAAAAAAAACACCAAAAACCCCATAGCTAGTAGTAATCAGCCTAATATCCAACCAACTCTAAGTGTCCTAAAAATATTTTATATAATATAAGGATAGTATAATATTATACTTATTAGGATCCTCCATGGAACCTCTTGTGAAAATATATAAAATGAATGCTAAATTATAGTTAACAGCAAGTGAAACTAACTGCTCAGATAAATAAATATATTATGTTCCAAGCCACACCATGGATAATCTCACCAAGTATTGCATATAAATTATATAATATGATAAATAATTTCAATGGTACCGCTATACAACATCCCCATTGATTTTACGCTTTTCCCCAATGTTGCACATCCTGAGCATATCTCTAAAAAATGGATAGCTCATAGACACCTGGGAAAATCACAAAATCCTACACATCGTGCAACACAACACCACCACATCAACATAACCAACTATAACTATGTAGTTTTCGAGAGCCACAATAACCCTCATAACGTGTATCAAACATTAGGTATTATACATCATGCCCCTATAGTCTATATACTCATTAAGGATCTCTGAGACATCATAGCCAATACACATTATACCTATAGTAGAACATAAGAAACTATGTGATGAATATATGACTGTGAAATATCCACATGCTATTACAAACCTCTTCACATATATATAGGTAAAACTAACAACCATGCATACCATATAAAATATTTATCAATAGAATAGAGTGGGGCCAAAGGGGGTAGTCATCCATCAATCATCCCACCTATATGTTGTGGAAAACACTACCCATGGATGAGCATACCTTGGGGGTCAGTTTCCCTGACCAATAGGGTGGAGTAGCATATTGAATCATAGAAGTATATGGTTTAATATAGCTCATAACCACAGTATGGGTATAACCTAGTCTCATAATCAACTGTAGCTAACGTCCTTTAAACTCCTATCAAATACTATAAAGACTTGATATCTTATAAGCATGCAATCATTTAAAGTACTAAATTAAGTCATGTTATCCATTTTAATCAGTTTACCATTATGTTAATAAATTATTTAACCATTCAATAACTTTTATCAATTCCAAGAAATGTTTAGTTATCATTAAAACCATGAACCATGCCCTCCATGTATAACAAAACAGAGTCCATAGTTCATTAAAAGTATAACCTCATAATTTCAATCTTTCAAGCTCCAACCCCATGGGTTGAAAATCATTTACTCATTTATTTATTAATAACATATTCACATTCCATTATTCTTGGTTATATGAGAGAAAATTTTATGCTACTAAACACAAGGGGATCTACACAATGAATAGATGAACAACCAGTCGAGTCTTTTCCACCTATATTAGGAGGGTATGCCCATCCATCTTTGAGAATCTTATCACAGAATGTACATGGAACACCTCATGCATCTTCATGTCTATTGGAATGAGGGTATGTAAGACCATGTACCTCAAGAAGTGGGTAAATTAAAACTAATAAAAAACATCAGATTCATCAACTTCAATTTTTATATCATTCGGTGTTCCCATCTTAAACATGTTCAATCATTTTTGGAGTCCACCTCAACTCCCACATGCATAAATTGATGCATCTCGCCACTCAAGGAATCTATTACATCTACCCCCAACCCCACTAGATCTCCCATTGGTCACAAACAACTTCATTCTTCCAGGCTTAGTCATCCTAGTTGTATACAATAAAAAAATGTAAGAAACATTCAAAGCAACTAGGCACATGGACCCAAAACAAAAAATTCATGCTTCACACACAACATGATCTCATGACACCAAGCATATAGTACTTTTAATGTAAAAACCAGTCAAATGAGACCCAATGAGGAATTATATTTCACAAAAATCCATTTCATTATTCCCTCATGAATTAATCGATTCATTATCACATGTTACAACTATGGAAAAGTTAAATAACATCCTATCTCAATATAACACAAAATAATTAAACCATTAATTTGACATTACTTTAATCAATATTCTTCTATATTCTCCAGGTTTATCAAAAAATTCAATTAAAAATTATTACTAAATCAATATGATTATCATCAAATTACATCAACAGTAACCAGATTCATTAAAAATTCCCCCTTAATACATTGTCTAGTCAGTTTAATATTAATTTTAGCTTTATGTTCATTAGAAATTTTAGTCATGAAAGGCATGATAAAAAAGAAAATAATACAAATAACACTATTTATAATATTAAGAGGAAATAACAACACTTTGAAAATGATACCAATTCCATAATCTTATTAAAATAATTATTATGTCAATTTCATCAAGATATTGTGGTCTAAATCATGCTAAATCTATGACTGAATTTAATTAAAATAATGAATAAATGAATACCCTACCTCAAAATTTTTACTATGTTTCATTCATTTTAATGGGCTAAGACAACGAATCTCGATCCCCTCTCCCACAATGACTGCATCAACCTTAGATTGTCGTGGCACATCCGCATTAGCCAGAACCCATCAAAGGTACATTAAAAACATAGATATCACATTCCATCACCAAAAAAAAAGTAACAAGATGTAATAGATCAAGGGATCAATTATAAAAAGGTATATTAAAAATTATATAGATGAAGGGTTGACACTTCATGGATTCAAAAAAATGGGGGGGGGTGTATGTAGTAGGGAGAACTACTGGGTAAATATGATTCAAGGTCCCCACCTCAATCACACAACTTCTTGAGAACAAAATATATGGGGTGTCATGTAATAAATAAAACAAGGATGGAGAACAAGGAAAAATGTATGTAGACCATTTGAAAATCTAAATAGAGCATGAGTTCATATAATATTTACAATCTCCAATAATGGTGGATCTGTCAAGACTACATGGTTTGACTATGTAATGGTACCCGGGTACTTAGGAAAAATATGATTGGAGTAATGGGATTCAAATTGGCCTTAAATACAATAAATCATGTATTTAAATTATTTTATGTCAATGATAACGTCATATGATAGAAATCGTAGGATACTAGAAACCTTGTTCAACAAATCATCTAAACCCACTGTACACCTACCAATAGATGACCTACTGATATATGACATATAGATAGTTGACCTCCTATCCTTGAAACACTGTTCAAACAACATATCGAATCCATACCATTAGACAACATATTGTCCTAGAATCAATGTTCAACATACCAATAATTAACCTACATATATGTGTCCTATGATCCTGGATATACTTGTCAACCCACTGATAGATGACCTACCAATACCACTATTCATAATAATAGAAATATTGTTCACATAACTAGAAATTTGGGCATAGTATAAAAATAAGTTGGCATAACCTCTCAGAAAACATTAAGACCAGAATTTATAAAAGGAATGGACCAGAGAGGTCAAACTGATAATTAGATGTCTCTCAAAACATTTTTCATCCTCGAGATTCCATAATCAAACTAGAGAGGAAATAGAAAAGGGGTCATCAGAACATCCTCTATGTGAGATACCTCTCAAGGATCTCTTTACCATAAGAGATCGACTACACCATAAAAATAACAACTTGAAACCAAGAAACAACCACAACCATAATATAAACATTCTCTATGAGGTGATACTTAAAAAAAGAGAAATCTAAATCAAGAAACAAGATAAATTTGTCTCATAAAGGGAAAGGTTCAACAACCACCCAACAAACAATATTATAAGAGAAGTGCTAATCATTAATTAGATTGGGGTACTAATTTTGTATCTGTGATTCACATTCCCATGTAATTTCTTTTAATTAACTACGCCACCATACGAAACAAGTACTAAGGATATCATGATTTCACAACATTTTCTCCTTGCAGTCCAGGATCTCTACAGGACACTCATCAAATGTTGTGTTATCATCAAAATAAAGCTTCCCCCAATGTATGATGTGAGAGTCATCATTAAGATAAAAATTACTCTATGACATGACATGAAAAATTATGTATCCTTCATAGCTGTGGTGGATGTGCTAACTGATATGGTATGACTCTAACAAGAGCTGACACCTCAAAATCTCCAAAAATTTGATGGGAATGCTTACTCTCATGACAAATCCTTCACTACCCACAGTGGAGAGTGACATTAAAATACATGTGAACCAAAATTTCAAACTCCAAATGTATACTCATTTGATCATCATTGGACTTATGATGATCTTGTGCTATATTCATCTTCTCTTGAATCACTGAAACCTTATCTATTATATTCTGAACCATTTTTTTGATGAATTTCTGACTCTCTAACCCCATTCTTGCACAATGTAGTATAAAAAGGTAGGCCATACAAGTATTCCAATGGCTCCAAATCGATGGCATAGTAGAAATAATATTTGTAAGATAAATCTACCAAGGTAAGGTGCCTCATCCATGAAACTCCAAAATCCAAGAAAAAAGAGAGAACATTTATTCAATTTTCTGGATGGCCTACCCAATCTGACTATACTTTTGTGGATCAAAATAAATGATAAGTCATAGTTGAGAGCCAAAATCAAGATGGAGTCCACTCCACACCTTGGATGTGAGATGATGATCTCAATCAGAAATGAAAATCATTAGGACTCTTCAGAGTCTCACCACCTCTCCTGATATTTCCTCATCAAAACCACTACTAATCCCGACTCCTTGATCCCTATGAAATGGGAAGAATTCATAAAACCATCCACTAAAAACCATATAGCATCAGAGCCCCTCTGAAATCGAGGTAAATCGGTAACAATGTCTGTTGATATTTCTTCCCACATCCATTGAGTAATATATAATGGCTGGATAATGCCACTGGGAACATAGTGCATGGCCTTCATATTTTGGAAAACCAAAAATCGAGACACACACTGTACAAATTCATACTTCAACATAGGCCACAAATACTAAATCATAATGATTGGTATATTTTTTTCACACCAGGAGGTATCTCTAAATGATAAATATTGATATGTTTATCTACCATCACACAAAATTCCAAAAAAAAACAAAACCACTCCACAGAAACAAGATCTGATATTGTTCATCCTCATATCAATCATAATTGGCCTCACCTCAAACAAATTTTTCTATCCATCCCTCCAATTCATGATCCCAAAACTGGAATTCCTCCAATTGGTACACCTGATATCACTGCGCTATAATCTAAAAAGGGAAACCTCTACCACCAACATGTCCCATATTAAGATTTAATGCTGAGAGATCCTCCATAACTTTCTAGGAATAACCAGATTCACACTCTACATCATTACCTATCTTCATGTTCAATGTATCAGCAACAAAATCAATCTTTAAGGTGTATATGAAATTTAAAATTCATAATCCTATAGGATCCCCAGACATTGATATTGGTGCAAGTTCAGGATGGGCAAGGAGAAAATATTCCTCAGGCTTTTACAATCAGTGAAAACCACAAAATTATTCCCAATTGGGTAATTTCTCCAAATCATCATGGGAAACACCACTACATCCAATTCAAGATCATGCGTGGAATAGTAATGTTTAAGGGGATGTAACTATCTGAACCCATATGAAATGACTGATCTCTGCATTATAAAATCAAAACGTAACCCTAGCTACAAATCATCACCAAAACCCAAACGGAACTCCTTATGCTAGAAGATAATGAACCGGATCACAGAACAACATCCCTTTAGATACTATAAACCTTTCTACCACTAATCCGTATAAATGAATGCTCGATCATTTCTAGAGAATAATGTCAGAGGAGTTACAAACCATGATATATCATTAATGATTCCCCTTTAATAGAATGCAAGTCCATGTATAGTTTTCTCCCCTTCCACAGTCAAATGGTCTACCCAATACAAAACTACATCTATTATCGGTAGATCCATAGATACTCCAAACCAGGATACATCATTAACCATGAAATACATTTATCTATCCCAAAATACAAACTTCAACAAGTTCTCATATTACTTATCACTTTGGAGAATTCCAAAAACATCATAAAAATTCTCTATATGCGCCTCCCCATATATAGAAAACACAATGACTTATTCAATGAAAACCACCATCAAAATATCCAAGAACTCACAGAACACAATTTTCATCAACCCCATAAATATATCTAGAGAATTGGTCACACAAAATAACATCAGTAAGAACCTGTAATTCCCCTGGAAACAACAAAAATAATCCTTTGGGATATCATCATCATTCACACGCAACTGATGATATCCTGACTACATGTTGATATCTGAGAAGAAATTATCACCTTTCAGTTGATAAATAAATTATCAGACTGTATAATAATATGGGGATTTTTCACTATCAATTTGTTTGAGTACTGATAATATAAAAAGAGCAGTAAACTGTCGTCGACCAACATCATGACCAAAACTGGTGCACCAGAGGTTACATACTCGTCTAATAAAAACAACAATGCAATAACCATTTATCTGTATATGCTTCTACCAAATCCCATAATTATCCATTCTATATGGAGACATCAAGACAAGAGACATGCCTTGTGTAGCTCGATCCTGAACACGATCTCTTCTCAATGGTGTAACGCTACAACCTCTTCTAGAATGACATCAGATTACTCTTTTAAAAATCAAGGAATCAACAAAATCTGAACCTCAGACAAACTCAACATCATCTCATACATCCATGATGATAAGTACAAATAAGGCCTTTGAACCATCTGAGGGTCTCACTCACTAACATACTCTACTCTATATCCATCTCCATTGAGGAACAAAACATATCTCTAGAAACAATACACCATTTTTTCACTGAATAGAGCCAATCCATTTCGAGGATTACATAATATAGTTTTATCCAAAAACATTGTAAATATCTCTAAGGGAGATGATGTCACAGAACAAGCTTGTTTTCTCTACATACTTTAGACAGGTCATAAGAGCCTCTAAATGGCGTAGTTAATGAAAAGTGAACTTGAATCCTCTCTACCTCAAGAGTCAATGAAAGGAAAAGTTCTTAAATGAAATTATGCATGCATATAAGTCGAAAACAAGATAAGGGTACCACGAATGATGTCTATAAATCATAGTTCTAGAATGCTAATGCATGAAGATGACCATGAAATACTCCAGGACAACTATGACCTTGAAGAAGACCAATTCCGTGGTCACGCTATGCTCCCTAAGAACAATGACCATCCCTAGTGTATCCAATACCTACCATATCATCTCGTTGTCTATAAAATGAGGGTGAAACATTCTTCTGCTACATGGGATAGAACTATGTCAATGGTGGAACCTAGAGTGGAACACTTTGTGCACACTAACTACTATAAATGGTCGGGCACTCTCACTACTGATGATTAATGTCCCCAAAAGAAAAATATAAACCTGATCCCATGGAATTTTATTGAGATCCTGATCACCCAATGAAATAAGATATTGATGGATGAGACATAACCCCATCAAAAAAGATAATCTTTTATACTGAAAACTACGAAACCCATACAAAATCTCTACAACATGAAGAATCCATATGAATCCCAAATCATGATTATTCAGTCATGTATAAAATCCTCTCAATGACTTATTACCTCAATAGCACCTCTAGATATGTATTAATCATAAACGGTGTGACCTGGAGCTGGATCTGTGGACACAAAGCCTCCTCCAATTTCCTCACACATGCCTCTAAATTGAGTAAAAGTTCTGAGTCATATCGGAAAAGGTTCATGAAATGTATTCAAAACACTCAAACACTTGAGATCATCTATCAAAGGGTATGAAATTCCTAGTAACTATCCACCATCATAGTCAATGAAAGAAACCCAACTCCAAACTGGTCTCAAAATTCTTCCCATGATATTACTAACTCCAAGAGATCTTTGAGAAAGAAAACCTTCATTTCCTCACTTCTCCATGCAACATTGTCATGAAAAATTTTACCCAATTCTACTAATGATCACATATAATACTGAAACGTGTCTGAACCTCCTCCAAAAAATATTCCTTGATAGTATCTGACATGGAGCCCTCAAATTTCTTCTTAATATATCACTGAAACTCTTATAGTTTCATCCTCTATGATTCATCATCATCGACATTTACAATTTATTTTTCTACACATGAAATATTTTGTAAATATTTTGTACAACCATTATGAGGACGTTGTGTAGGAGACATCCCAACAGAACAAAAAAAATTGATGGAGATATTATACCTATAATATGGAATACTTTAACATTAATTAATTGTTTCATTTATGCATTTTTGGTTAACATATCCCATGGTCTACCTATTAAAACAAAGGTGCTATGATGAATGGTTGAGGATACATTACAATGTCTATAACCTACAACCAATATCACCACATTTAGTAGCCATTATAAACAAAATGGTTTGTGTATCATATCACAGGGTCCCTACATACATGATCTCTAGCCGGTCTCTTGTGTATATAACACTTTCTTAACGTGACTGAAAATGCTTCCCAAACAACCCCTGAATCCTCACATGTTCCAAACTCAAAAATCCATCATATACCTCAAAATACCATTGATAAAAATCTTTAATGAACCCCTCCCCAAAAGGTTTACCCTTCCATAGAAGTCATGGGAAAAGAGAGATAATGAAACTCAATTCCCAGATTTAGTAGGCTTCGAGACGCTGATAAGCACCGAGTGAATAGAAAACAGATGAATGAGTGTAATTTCCTCTATGAGAACACATGAAAAATATAGAGATAATATAGAAACTAAACATCTTCTTCTCATAACAAAAGGTAAATGAAATCTTATGTACACATATGAATTTTCATTCAATAATTACTACAACTAAAAAAGAAAACTTCAAGTACCAAAATAATGTAAAATGATAGTTACCACAAACCCAAAATAGATCATTAAAAATATCTATGCTAGTAGTAACCATAATAATCTCATGACTAGTCCATCTGGCCTAAAATAGTTTATATATAATAGGGTGATAATATCATTATACTCATTAGGATCATCCCTAAAGCTTACAGTGAAAAATTAATGAAATATGTTGACGAACAGTGAACAACAAGTGAAACTAACTCATCACCAAAACAGGTATACAATGTTCCCTATCTCACCCTAGCTACTCTCACCATTTATAATAGAAAAAAAATTCTATTATATAATAATGAATGTCAATGGAACTCTGCTACCACTTTCCTACATGTTTTTCACTCTTCCCTAATGTCACATGTCCTTATAATCACCCTCCAAAAAGGCCAGCTCGAAGACACCTATATGAAGAACAAAAACCAACACCTCGTGCAACACCCCACAACCACTTCATCAAAAACCAAATTTAACCAGTTATTTTTATGGGGAGACTTCATCCCAAATAACCTATATCAAATTTTGTGTTTTATGCCTCGAACCACTATATCACATACACCGAGTAAGAAACCTCAATTTGTCACTTCCTATACAGATTATACTAATTATAGAACATAGAAACTATATCCTGAATATAAAATTTTGAAATAACTACAAACCATTACATCCTGCAGCATAAATATATGAGGAAAACGAACCATTGTGCATACTAGTACATGTACCTACCAAGAGAAGAGAGTGGGTCCAAACAGGGTAGTTAGTAGATAATCCTCCCAACTAGATGTTGGGTAAATCACCCCCAATGATCAAAATACCGATGGTGTTAGTTTCCCTAACTAATTTAGTGAAATAGGTTATATACACACAATATCACAAGTTATAATGTGATGACCCAGACCCCCTTGGTCCCTTCCTTTGCCAAAATCCGGATCCTTAAGGGGTACGGATCGGTGAGACCGATCGGTGAAACCGATCGGTGCGACTGATCGGTGAGACCGATCGGTGCGACCGATCGGTGAGAGGGATCGGTGAGACCGATCAGTGCGACCGATCGGTGAGACCGATTGGTGAGACCGATCGGTGAGACCGATCGGTGTGACGGATCGGCGGAACCGGCCGACGTCACCCGGCCTTGCCAAGTTGTTCTAGTAACGCGCACAAAAGTTTAATTAAATACTGAATAGGCTCATGAGTCGGTTTAAACCACTCATCACCTTTAATGATGAGTCAAGCCGCGTGGTCAACCCACGACTTCCACGTCTTACACGGTTCGGCGTTTTTATCTCAACCGTTCCCGGCTCTTATAAATTAAGGGTTAGGCCGTGGATTTCCCCCTTCTTCGATCGTGGCTCTTCTGGTGCATCGGGACCGCCGCGTCGTTATCCGTAAAGTTCCGCGCCCCCGGCCTAAACGTCGATCATCTATCAACATGTAGGGAATTTCTTTCGTCTCTCACTTTTGTGTATCATGCGGGGTGGGCGTTATTTTTTGTTCTTATGGAATTGGTTGAACCGAACCCTAATGAAGATAATAAACGAAGTTCTAAAGAAAGAAGGGGAAGGGGTTGTGATCGTTGTTTATGCTTTATCTTGTGATCATCCCTTTTGTTGTACTGGTTTATGTTTTCTGAAAATTGAGGCCGTTGGTGGTCGTGTGTGTGCACTTGAATCCCCTCGTGATGTTTTAAATGGGTTGCTGAAATTGTGAACTCCTTCTGTGAAATTGGTTAATCACGTATATCTGGATGAATAAGTTGAAAGCACCAAGATCAACCCTTCTGTGATAAATCCCGGTTAGAACACACGGAAAGTTGAAATCATGGAGTGTGTTAAATCTTTTAAATCTGAAAATCCCTTACTTGTGTTGGTAATGGTAGTTGGTTGTTTTCCCTTCGGGTCGTTTGCTGGAAATGTGGGAGGGGATGGGATCCCCTGTTCGTTTTATACTCTCGGTGGCTGTGTGAATTTGGGGGATGGGATCTCCTGTTGGTATGGTTTCAGTGGTTGTGAGTTTTTATCACAAATTGGTGAGAGATCCTCTGTTGGAAGAACCGGGTGTGAGTGTTTTGGTTGATCTATGATTTTGACACTTTCCTTGGTTATGCTTATGGTAGTTGCCCAGTAGTGCTTAAAATTAATTGAACATTTTGACTGAACGTGAAACAAGAATGGGAAAAATGGTTTTGTGGGAAAGGGTCGTGAATTGTGACTCGGACGCAGTGGTGTTGTGTTCTGTAGGTTGGCTAGGAAAACCTAAGTTTTGGGTGAGTGTTTGTTACCTATATCTATACTTATAGCTTTGTGTTTCTTATTCGCGCCCCACCCAAGTTGAGCACTTAGTGCCGAACACCCCCATTTATGGGGGAAGGGTGTTTTTCCCAACACTATACTTAGTGGCTGGTTATTAGCTCCTTTTCTGCTCCCTTTCCCGGATATCCCAAGTACCTTCGGGCAGGCTGTGATGGCCTGAAGTCCATTATTAGCCCAAGAACCATCGGACAGGGTGTTGTGGTGGTTGGCCAGGTGTGTGCGGCAGGTGGTTTCCCAAGTGTCTTCGGGATGAGGCCCAGGTGTCTTCGGGCATGGCAGTGGATCCTTTAGCCCAGGTGTCTTCGGGCGTAGCGGTGGTTGTTCTGGCCTAGGTGTTTGCAGGCATGGTTACATGTGATAGTTGTGGCCCAGGTGTGTGCGGGCGGGATACGGCAGTGGGACTGCGTATGGTTGTGGCCCAGGTGTGTGCGGGCGGGATTCGGCAGTGGGACTCCGTGTGGTTGTGGCCCAGGTGTGTGCGGGCGGGTGTGGCAGTGGGACTGCGGTGAGAATGGCGGGATTGGTCTGATGCGTAGGATGTCTCAATAACCAGTGGGAAAGTGGCGCTGGGTACCCAAACATCGATGTGCTCTTATATATATATTACTTGACTTGCATTATTTGGGGAGCGAGCCTTGGTGAGGCCTGGGATGGATAGTTTTCCTTGTTAGGTGTTTGGTTTACACTTTTCTCACGGGACTTTAGTACGTTCCCCCACTTGTGCACGAGAGTCTTGGTTTTCCCTACTGAGTGTACTTGTATGCTCACCCTAGGTATATAAAACTGCTTTCAGGTTTCCAGGAGGACTTCGGGGATCACGCATGACCGTACTAGCTCGGACTTTTGGGAGCAGTTGCAGTTGTTTCTCTTTTTCATTTGGTACTTACCTTGTGGTCACCTTTTACACTTTGTGGCTTTCACTTTTGAAACATGCATGTGGGAATGGTTTACTTTTGACTTTACTTTTCTTTCTACCTTGGTGTTGTTGGGTTTCCTCCTCCTTATCTTTCTATCCTATAAAATAAAAAAAAAGGTAATGCCTTCTATTTACGAGAATTTCCTATACCCTTGGTGCTAGTCGCCACTCCGGGACCTATTGAAGGCGGGTTTCGGGGGTCATTATCTTTCCTTCAACTTAAAGAAGGAAGGGCCTGGCAACCTGCTGACCCTTCCCTCCTTTTGGTGAAGGCGGGTCGTGACAGAATGGTATCAAATGTGAGGTTGAGAGATAGGACGGAGTCTGGAGTTAGGCACAATAAGTATTGCATGGGATGGTAAGGCAACAGAATTGGGTGACCTTGGTGCGTGAATTAGGCCAGGGAGGACTGGCTAGGACACGGGATTTTAGGGCCCCCCGTGATCCGATGCAAGGGCTCTGGACCTACCGAACGACCAAGTGAGGCCACACTGATTGTAGGGTAGAGACCCTAGGAAAGGTACATGCATCATAAATGACTTTTGTTCTTGTGTTTTTGGGATGTCTTGGGAAATTAAGAATAAATTAAATCTTAATAAGTTTTAAGAACGATTTTCTTTGCACTACTGGGCTTAGTCATTTCTTGTTTACCTTGCAGCTATGGCACCTGGAAGGCGACCACGTGTGGTACAGGCGATCGAGACTCCTGAGACTACTTTGGCCAATCGGCAGAGAGCTGATCGAGAGGAAGAGGATGACCAGTGGCAGAAGACTCTTCGAGCCTTCCAGCGACAGGCCCTCGAGAAGTATGAGGGCAGCACCTCCGATATGAAGACGGAAGGCTGGCTAGAGGAGCTAGTCATAGCCTTCGGCCTGATTCGAACCCCGACCGAGTACTAGGTTCCTCTGGCTGTTAGCCAGATGCGAGGAGCGGCACGTCAGTGGTGGATGCTTCACTTGGGGAATAGGAAAGAGTCTGAGGTTGCCTGGGCGGATTTCGAGAAGGAGTTCCGGGCGGAGTTTCTCTCCTCGACAATGAAGGCGGAGAAGGGGCAGGAGCTACTCTCCCTCCAGCAGGGGAGCATGTCCGTGAGAGAACATGGAATCAAGTTCAAGGACCTCCTGCGTTTTGCTCCGGACCTCTTTCCCGATGAGGAGTCTCGGGAAAGACGTTTGGAGGAGGCGCTCTGACCCTCCCTCCAGTATGCTGTTACCCCCTTTACCCTTCCGACATACTTAGAGGTTCAGAAGAAGGCCGAAGTGGTGGAAAGGATGCATGCTCTGGGCGGAGTGTCACGAGAAGGGATCCAGCTGGGACCATCGAAGGGGAAGGCCGTCAGCGCCAGGCCTCCTGCATCGGGACCCTCCAGGTTCCGACCCACAGGGAGCAGGCCGCAGCAGTTTCAGTTTCGATCCCCTGGCCCACGTTCTTTTCCTTCAGGTTCGGGACCACGGTGCTTCATCTGCGGGAGCCCTGGACATCTCCGGAGTCAGTGCCCTGATCGGGTGCAGTACAGCAGTGGCAGTCATCCCCAGCATCCGCCGCAGCAGCAGTTTCCAGCCAGACCCTTCCGGCAGTAGCAGCAGGGACAGCGAGCTCCCGCTCCTCCGCAGGCAGACATAGGAGGGGGAGGCCGACCTCAGGGCGCTCCCCAGGGACCTCGACCAGGGTGTGGTCGGGGAGGTGGCCGACAGCCGAGGGGCAGGGGAGCAGGGCGTGGACAGTTACACGCTGCAGAAGCAACAGTTCCAGCAGGGCCAGAGGTTGTTCGAGGTACGATCAGTGTGTTTAGCACTCTTGCTTATGCTTTGTTCGATACCGGAGCTTCTCACTCCTTTGTTGCACCCAGTCTAGCCCGCGCCTTGGGTCTAGATGCCGAGAGACTTCCAGTGCTCCTGGTGTTGAGCACACCAGTTAGAGGTCAGACCGACTTGTTGTTCGTTTGTCGGGGATGTAGAATGATGTTAGGGCCACATCAGTCGATTAGGGATCTCCTTCTGCTACAGATTCATCCGTACGATGTCATCCTAGGCATCGACTAGCTATATTCTGTGTGCGCCGTCATCGACTGTTTCCAAAGAAGGGTGGTGTTCTCCGGTTTGGACGTCCAGCGTGTTACTTTCACCGGCGAGCGGAGCTGTCCGAAGGGAAACAGGAGGGAGGAACCTATCCTCTCCTTGTTGACCGAACTGACGATAGAATCAGTATATGCGGAAATGGTGGAAGTACCAGAGATCGTTCGTGAATTTATGGACGTCTTTCCTGAGGAGGTGATGACTCTACCCCCTCGACGTGATATCGAGTTCGGGATAGAGCTGCAGCCCGGCTCTCGACAAATCTCGATGGCTCCTTACCGGATGGCACCTTCGGAGCTACGGGAGTTGCGGATACAGATTGACGATCTGATGAAGAGGGGTTATGTTCGTCCAAGTGCGTCACCGTGGGGTGCTCCAGTCTTGTTCGCAATGAAGGCAGATGGTGGCCTCGGGTTGTGCATCGATTACAGGAGGCTGAATCAGGTAACGATCAAGAATCGCTACCCTCTTCCGAGGATAGATGATCTTTTTGACCAGCTGAAGGGGGCAGGATGGTTCTCGAAGATCGACCTACGATCTGGATACCACCAGCTGAGGTTAAAGGATAGCGACGTCCCGAAGACGACGTTCAGGTGCAGGTATGGGCACTTCGAGTTCGTGGTCATGCCCTTTGGTGTTACGAACGCCCCGACCGTGTTCATGGGGCTTATGAACTCCATCTTTCAGGAGTATCTGGATTGGTTTGTGGTGGTATTCATCGACGATATCCTGATCTATTCAAGGTTAGAAAAGGACCATGCAGAGCACCTGAGGACAGTTTTGGAAGTCCTCCGATAGCACCAGCTCTACGGGAAGTTGTCAAAGTGAAAGTTCTGGACACGAGAAGTGCACTTCCTCAGGCATGTAGTGTCTGAGCGGGGGGTAGCAGTCGACCCATCAAAGGTTGAGGCAGTTGTTTCTTGGGCAGTACCCAAGAATGTGGCGGAAGTCCGGAGTTTCCTCGGACTGGCAGGTTACTACCGGAGATTTGTACCCAACTTCTCCCGAGTAGCAGCCCCTTTAACGGCTTTGACCAAGAAGGACCAGGTTTTCGTGTTGAGCGAGCAATGCGAGTCGTCCTTCAGCTACATAAAAGAAAGGATGGTTAGTGCCCCAGTGTTGAGATTACCAGAAGAAGGGATGGCCTATGAGGTATTTTTTGATGCTTCAGGACAGGTCCGGGGATGCGTGTTGAGGCAGCAACAAGGGGTGATCTCTTACGGGTCCAGGCAGCTACGCCCCCATGACCATAACTACGCCACCCATGACCTGGATCTTGCAGCGGTCGTTTTTGCGCTAAAGTTATGGCGGCACTACCTCATCGGGGAATGCTTTGTGGTCTTCACAGATCACAAAAGCTTAAAGTACATCTTCTCCAAGTGGGACATGAACTTGCCACAACGGAGATGGGTGGAGTTCCTCCAGGACTACAACTTTGAAATCTACTATGCTGAGGGTAAGGGAAATGTGATGGCCGATGACTTGAGTAGGAGGACACAGAAGGATGCGGTCCGAGAGTCGGCAAATGCCTGGAAGGCAATGGAGGAGTTGGCTTCCATACACCTGGATGCAAAGATGGATAGTGGCAGAGGCTGCCTATATCAGATGATAGTGTAGTTGTCTCTGTTTCGACAAGTGGAGGAGTCTCAGTGGGGAGACCCCGAGTGTGAAGTGATGCGTGATCGGGTTGACCAGGGCGATGCTTTGAGAGAATTGACAGAGGATGGTCAGCACCGGATGCTTTTCCAAAAAATGTTGTTTGTTCCAATAGTGATGCGTGGAAAGGTTCTCAGTGAGTTCCACAACTCACCCCTGGTAGTGCACCCAGGAGTTACCAAGATGTACTAGGGGCTGAAAAGGCAGCACTGGTGGCCCGGAGTTAAGCGAGCGGTGACAGAATTCGTGGCCAAATGCTTAGTATGTCAGCATGTGAAGGCTGAACACCGGGTTCCAGGCGTCCTACTGCAGCCTTTAGCTGTTCCCGAGTGGAAGTGGGATGACATCTCAATGGATTTCGTCACAGGACTACCCAAGGTCCAAGGAGGGTGAGACGCCATTTGGGTGGTGGTGAATAGGTTGACGAAATCAGCTCACTTTCTGGCAATCAGGGAGTCAAGTACTGTGGATGCTTTGGCACGGAAGTACGTTAATGAGATGGTGCGGTTGCATGGAGTTCCAAGGTCCATAGTCTCGGATAGGGATGCACGGTTTACCTCACGAATCTGGAGAGGATTGCAGCATGCGTTTGGCACCCAGTTACACCTTAGCACTGCTTTCCATCCCCAGACAGATGGACAAACGGAGCGAACCATCCAGACCTTGGAGGATATGCTACGGGCATGTGTTCTGGACTCAGGAGAGTCGTGGGTGCGATACTTGCCTCTAGAAGAGTTTTCCTACAATAATAGCTACCACTCTACCATCGGTATGGCCCCGTATGAGGCTCTGTACGGGAGGCCATGTCGTTCACCTATGTGTTGGACCGAAGTAGGAGAGGCAGGCATCCTTGGCCCGGAGGTAGTTCAGAACACGACAGAGAAGATTCAGCTCATACGGGAAAGGATGAAGGCGGCCCAGAATCGACAGAAGTCGTATGCCAATACCAGGAGAAGGCCCTTGGAGTTTGAGGTTGGAGACCACGTGTTCTTGAAGGTCTCCCCGCGGCGTGGGCAACGGAGGTTCGGTAAGGGGGGTAAGCTTTCCCCCAGATTCGTCGGACCCTTCGAAGTGTTACGGCGGGTCGGCGAAGTGGCTTATCAACTAGCGTTACCTCCGCCGCTGCTAAGGATACATGATGTCTTTCATGTATCCCAGCTCCGTCGTTATCTGCACGATGTTTCACACGTCCTTGATTGGGGTGAACTGGACATCGAGGACGACGCATCCTTTGTGGAAAAACCAGTGATGATCGAGGATCGCAAGGAGAAGGTGCTTAGTGGGTGAGCTATTCCCTTGGTTCGTGTGTTGTGGAGACATGGCGGGCTCGAGGAGAGTACGTGGGAAAGGGAAGAACATATGTGTTCCCAATACCCCGAGTTGTTTTGAGCTTTGTTCCTTTTGTACATGCTGTGGTAGAACGTTTGACCTTTTTGGCTATGAAATGTACTAGTTCCTTTCCTCTGTTGTGTGTGAAAAGCCCCGGCTAAAGGGGAGAGGAAACCCGACCCCTAATCAAGACGCATTAAGGTGGATGCGATTGAACCCGTGCGGGCGAGTCAGTGCCGCCCAAAGCGGATAATATCTTGACATGGGGGAGGGGAAACTCCCCAAACCCGCATGACCGGGCTGTTTGGCATGGTATGTTGCTTAGTTCTTGACAGGAGAGTGTTTTTAGTTAGCATAGGTTCACTCCTAAGAGGTATCTTTCGAAGATGGTTGTTTGGACCCTCTCTTTCCTTCTGGTTTGTTGTGATTCTCGAGGACGAGAATCGTTTAAGAGGTATCTGATGTGATGACCCAGACCCCCTTGGTCCCTTCCTTTGCCAAAATCCGGATCCTTAAGGGGTACGGATCAGTGAGACCGATCGGTGAGACCGATCGGTGAGAGGGATCGGTGAGACCGATCGGTGCGACCGATCGGTGCGACCGATCGGTGCGACAGATCGGTGAGACCGATCGGTGCGACCGATCGGTGTGACGGATCGGCGGAACCGGCCGACGTCACCCGGCCTTGCAAAGTTGTTCTAGTAACGCGCACAAAAGTTTAATTAAATATTGAATCGGCTCATGAGTCGGTTTAAACCACTCAGCACCATTAATGATGAGTCAAGCCGCGTGGTCAACCTACGACTTCCACATCTTACGCGGTTCGGCATTTTTATCTCAACCTTTCCCGGCTCTTATAAATTAAGGGTTAGGCCGTGGTTTTCCCCCTTCTTCAATCGTGGCTCTTCTGGTGCATCGGGACCGCCGCGTCGTTATCTATAAAGTTCTGCACCCCTTGCCTAAACGTCGATCATCTATCAACAAGTAGGGAATTTCTTTCGTCTCTCACTTTTGTGTATCATGCGGGGTGGGCATTATTTTTTGATCTAATGGTATTGGTTGAACCGAACCCTAATGAAGATAATAAACGAAGTTCTAAAGAAAGAAGGGGAAGGGGTTGTGATCGTTGTTTATGATTTATCTTGTGATCATCCCTTTTGTTGTACTGGTTTATGTTTTCTGAAAATTGAGGCCGTTGGTGGTCGTGTGTGTGCACTTGAATCCCCTCGTGATGTTTTAAATGGGTTGCTGAAATTGTGAATTCCTGCTATGAAATTGGTTAATCACGTATATCCGGCTGAATAAGTTGAAAGCACCAGGATCAACCCTTCTGTGATAACTCCCGGTTAGAACACACAGAAATTTGAAATCATGGTGTGTGTTAAATCATTTAAATCTGAAAATCCCTGACTTCTGTTGGTAGTGGTAGTTGGTTGTTTTCCCTTCGGGCCGTTTGCTGGAAATGTGGGAGGGGATGGGATCCCATGTTCTTTTTATACTCTCGGTGGATGTGTGAATTTGGGGGATGGGATCTCCTGTCGGTATGGTTTCAGTGGTTGTGAGTTTTTATCACAAATTGGGGAGAGATCCTCTGTTGGCAGAACCAGGTGTGAGTGTTTTGGTTGATCTATGCTTTTGACGCTTTCCTTGGTTATGATTATGGTAGTTGCCCAGTAGTGGTTAAAATTAATTAAACATTTTGACTGAACGTGAAACAATAATGGGAAAAATGGTTTTGTGGGCAAGGGTCGTGAATTGTGACTCGGACGCAGTGGTGTTGTGTTCTGTAGGTTGGCTAGGAAAACCTATGTTTTGGGTGAGTGTTTGTTACCTATATCTATACTTGTAGCTTTGTGTTTCTTATTCGCGCCCCACCCAAGTTGAGCACTTAGTTCCGAACACCACCATTTATGGGGGAAAGGGGGGTTTTCCCAACACTATACTTAGTGGCTGGTTATTAGCTCCTTTTCTGCTCCCTTTCCCAGATAGCCCAAGTACCTTCGGGCAGGCTGTGATGGCCTGAAGTCCATTATTAGCCCAAGAACCATCGGGCAGGGTGTTGTGGTGGTTGGCCAGGTGTGTGCGGCAGGTGGTTTCCCAAGTGTCTTCGGGATGAGGCCCAGGTGTCTTCGGGTGTGGCAGTGGATCTTTTAGCCCAGGTGTCTTCGGGCGTAGCGGTGTTTATTCTGGCCTAGGTGTTTGCAGGCATGGTTACATGTGATAGTTGTGGCCCAGGTGTGTGCGGGCGGGATACGGCAGTGGGACTGCGTGTGGTTGTGGCCCAGGTGTGTGCGGGCGGGATTCGGCAGTGGGACTGCGTGTGGTTGTGGCCCAGGTGTGTGCGGGCGGGTGTGGCAGTGGGACTGCGGTGAGAATGGCAGGATTGGTCTGATGCGTAGGATGTCTCAATAACCAGTGGGAAAGTGGCGCGGGGTACCCAAACATCGATGTGCTCTTATATATATATTACTTGACTTGCGTTATTTGGGGAGCGAGCCTTGGTGAGGCCTGGGATGGATAGTTTGCCTTGTTAGGTGTTTGGTTTACTCTGTTCTCACGGGACTTTAGTACGTTCCCCCACTTGTGCACGAGAGTCTTGGTTTTCCCTACTGAGTGTACTTGTATGCTCACCCTACGTATATAAAAATACTTTCAGGTTTCCAGGAGGACATCGGGGATCACGCAGGACCTTACTATCTCGGACTTTTGGGAGCAGTTGTAGTTGTTTCTCTTTTTCTTTTGGTACTTACCTTGTGGTCACCTTTTACACTTTGTGTCTTTCACTTTTGAAACATGCATGTGGGAATGGTTTACTTTTGGCTTTACTTTTCTTTCTACCTTGGTGTTGTTGGGTTTCCTCCTCCTTATCTTTCGATCCTATAAAATAAAAAAAAGGGTAATGCCTTCCATTTGCGAGAATTTCCTATACCCTTGGTGTTAGTCGCCACTCTGGGACCTATTGAAGGCGGGTTTCGGGGGTCATTATCTTTCCTTCAACTTAAAGAAGGAAGGGCCTGGCAACCTGCTGACCCTTCCCTCCTTTTGGTGAAGGCGGGTCATGACATATAATATATCTCACAACCACATTATAGTATGGAAACTGTCATATACTCCATGTAGCTACTTTCTCTCAGACTCCGAGCTGCCACTACAAAGACTAGATATCTTATCAGCACACATCCATTTAAATATCTATAAGATGTCATCATATACTTTTTAATCTGTTTTACTTTATGTTAATTAATTCATTAACCATTAAATATACATTTTTTCCAAATGTCATTTTATTTCCATTCCATCCTTGATCCATGCCCTATAAGAATAACCAAACTAACTCCATTTTTCATCAAATGTATAATCTCAGCATTGCATCTTATTAAGCTCAAACCCCATGGGTAAGAAAACCTATAATAATTTATTTATTTAGGACATCTTCACATTACATAATTCCATGTATCCTAAGAAAACCATCTATGATTCCAAACATAGTGTGCTCAACACAGTGAGTAGATGAATAACCCATTAATTGTTCTCAAAATATAGAAGGTGAATAGGAACATCAATCCTTGAGAACTAATCACGGAAAGAAGTCGGTATATCCTACACATTATAACATCTCTTGGAAGGAGGGTATGAATTACAAATTGCCTCATGTAGTTGGGAAATTATTACAGATAAAAAAACATCAAATTGAACAACAACCACATTCATATAAACATGTAATCCCTGCTTCAACTCAATCCATCTTCCCTGGTGTCCTCCCCGACACCCACATGCATAAATGGATTCATATCACCACCCTAGGAATCAAATTCTATCACCCCACCACTGGCCCTCTCTACCCCACATACCACCACAACCTCCTAGGATAATCCATCACATGATTATACCACATCACAAACAGCATGAAATAGTCAAAGAAATAGGGTTCTTGGACCTGAAACAAAGCATTCATCCTCCACACAGAATCGACACCCATAGCTCAATGCTTAAGGAACATGGCCATTACAACATAGCGGTTAACTCAGAACCAAAAAATAAATTATATTTATAACACAACTGGTTCATTATACAATCATGAATTAACTAATTAATTGTCCTAGGTTCCAACTATGGGAATCCTAAACAACTCGCAATCTTAAACCCTCATAATTAATTAAAAAATTATTTTTACATGATTTTAGTCAATAATCATCTTCATTATTGATGTTTAATAATCCATTCTATTAATCATGCTTACCACATCAATTTTATTATAATCAAATAACAACAACAATAATAAAATTCATAAATTTTGCCTCTTTAATCATTTAACCAATCTATTTAAAATTAATACATGCTTTACATTCGTTAACAATTTACATCATAAACACGATGATAAACAAGAAAATCATAGATATCACACAATCTAGAAAATAATTATTCAATAAGATCTCTATAAAATTGGCACTAATAAATTAATCAAGTTGAAAAATTTATTATGTAAATTTCATTGTGGTCTAGTGCCCTAAATTAATATTACTCTACTAATACACATAAATAAAATATATAATCCATGATTCCCTCAATTAAAAGGTTTCTGTTGTTGTTTTCACAATTATGGACCAATACAAAGAATCACGATCACCTCTCCCTCAAAAACCGCATCCACTGAAGGATGTCGCAGTACAACTACATCAAACAATACCAATGAATATTCCATTGAAGCATGGTGATCACATTAAATCAGATAGAAAGGAAGAATGGGAAAAATAGATAACAGAAACTAGAAGAATAATGTTATAACTTTCCTGATTTTGAAGATGGATTGTCACTTCTTGGTTAAATAAAAATAAGGGTTGTGCATACCGCATGGAGAACTCTAGAGAACACATGATATAGGGTCCAAACCACAATCACACAACTCTTTTGGAATGAATGTGATGGGGAATACCATACCAAGTAAAATAAAGAGGAAAAACAGGGAAAAATGTATCTTGAACAATCAAAAATCCAAACAATGCAGTGGTTTAGATACAATTTTGATTTTTCATTAATGGTAGATATGTCAAAACAATGTGGTTTTATAATGTAATGGAACTAAGACCCTTTATAAAATTAATATAGGATTTAAGGGATATTAATCGGCCTTAAATAACTTAACAAATGTTTTGAATACATTTTACATCAAAGATAATGTCAAAATGGAGAAACACTAGGATGCTGGAAACATTGATCACCGACCGATCTGGAAAGAATGTACACCTAACGATAGATGACATACAAATAAATGACATACTAATAGATGATATATAGATATATGGCAAACCCAAATATGACTTTCCGAAAGAATGAATATCATCTTAGAAACACTATTAAACCTACCAATAAATGACCCACTATCCTGGAAGCAATATTAAACCTATTGATATATGATCTACTATACTGGATACAATGTTCAATATACCAATATATACCCTACCAATAGGTGACCTACCACCATGGATTCACAATTAAACTAACCGATAGATGACCTACTGAAAAATAAACTACCAATGAAACTGTTCAGAAAACAAGAATCACTGTTCATAAAAATAAAAATTATGAAAAAGTGTTAGAAATAAGACTCTTTTACCTCCAAGAAAACCACAAACACCAAATTTTCACAGAATAATGAATTGGAGAGTTTTGGGATATTACAAACAGTATATTGAACTTTTCCTCTAAATTTAGTAGTAGTTTTTTTTTAAAAAAATATCATAAAAAATCCTTGGTTAATATTTCCCTGATATTTAAAAAAATGATTTTAATTTAAAAAATTCAAATGATAAAATTAATAAGTATAATTTTATCTAAAAACATATAATATAAAAACACATTATTTTTATAGGAAATAAAATTTGGAAATGTTAACTTTTATTTTCCCTAAAATTTATAAAATAATTTAATTCCAAATGATTAATCATATAATGAATGTATACATCTATTATTTAATCATTATAAACATAGTTCCTTGAGATAAGAATCCAATGTTAATAAAAAAAGGTTTTTAAGAATAATGCCAATTGATAATAAATAACTATTAAAAATTATAAAAATCCATTATATATCCATTAATATATACATTTTATTACATTATTATATTCTCTTAATTTCTACATACATAATCCAGTTGGATATCCATATATGACTAATAATTCATACAATCTATTTAATTAGTTCATCGGGAAGTTCAACTAGAATGGATCTTGGGATAATATCAATGAGCTAGAACTAAGCCCTTTTGTGGTTCTTATCATAATAAAATTTTATGACTTTAGAATGGGATTGTTCTAGAAAAATATATTGTTGTTATCTCTCTTTTGAGCTTCGATAAATGAGATTTAGAAGGAATTATTTTACATACAAATGATATTTATTCCAACGTTATTTATTGACAGATTATTATGGTTTCATCATTTTATACTAATTAATTTAATGCCTATTTTTTAATGATAATATATAATAATCAAAATATATAAAAAAAATTCATTTTATTTTGATATAATGTCTGCGAAAATTAAATTATTATATTATATTTTTAAGTATAATACACTATGATATTCCATGTCATTTCCAAGGAATATCTAAAAATATATCTTCCTATATCAGTGGTAATCTTACTATATTATGATAATGAGTTGATAATGCTAGTCACCATATATAAATTTTTTAAAATCTAAAATATTTCACAGTTTTTCAAAAGAATACCCAAATCCCAGATGCATGTTATTAGGTGAACATCATTTGACATTAATGAAAATGAAAATCACTGTGGAATCAAACACAAGTCACTATCTGGTTCACTTCAATTTCCACCCAAGCATTATCATTCACTACACATGTTATATGTAACTCTGGTTATCATTACATCATTATGTATGTACTAATAAACTATCATAAAACATTTTGTTCTATAAAATGGAGATACCCAAACACACAATATACTGTATGTATAGGCCATAAACAACACTAATCTTGCTACCTTTAGTTGAAATTATTTTCTACTTCCACAACAAGGGTTCACAAAATGATAATATTTACATCCTTATAATACCTACTCTTGTGACTCTGGAATTGGTGGAATCACATGAATAAATATCTATCCCAATAAATAATTAGTATTAACCCTTCCATATAATCTCATTTAATGAAATAAATTAGGGAAACATAGAAGAAAAAACATCATAAATATCATACCACTCATCATGTACCAAATACAATTTCCCCACATTGAGATGGGATAAATTTCCCTTAATGAGATGGGATAAATATTCCTTGAAACATTGATGATTTTTTTATAATCCTCATGTAAATACCTCTGAGGATTAACCATCCAATCCAACTAGATAATCCAAAATGCGAGGAATTAAAATATTAGCACTCCATTGTTTTATATTTATTTATGGACACTTTTTCTTATTATAATTAAATTACAGTATCATAACATGATAAAATAAAAATTATTAATTTATTTTTATTTTATTCTAAACAAGGTACAAAAATATAACACCATTAACATTTCTATTATGATAATTGAAACTGTCACTCATGTATTGTGAAATCTACCTCCTCCACCATGCAATGTGTTTCATTTTAATTAAATATAATAAAAGGATAGTCATATTGTGGAATGTTTTATATAATTATTATTTTTATAAAATAATTTACCTTATTAAATAACAAAATATATTATAACATTGTCCCATTATTTGATAAATGAAATTACTATCCTAACGTACGTGTGGAGTTCTGCCACCATAGAGCTATTGATTTCTATTTTTATTTTAATTCTTTACTTATAAGGATATTAATAATGTTGGATTAAAAATGGAAATATATTTCTTATTTTTCCACTAATATTTAGGTATGATAATTTGTAAACCATATTAATGATATGATCAAAAAACTTTATTGATAATTCCATCATTCAAATAGAGTATACTATTAAGAAAAAATATGTCTTTTTTCAATGTAATGAATTTATACAAATTATATTCAATATGTAATTATATAAAATTTTTATATATCACACTAATAAATGTTAAATACGATAATCATTCTTATATTATATTGGTATTATAAATAAAACCATCATAATTATCATTTAATCATGGTAGGTTCATGTTTTGGCCGGATCAACAACCTACCTGAAAAATACTGTTAAGATATATCAGGAAAGAATATGAGAAAATATTTAATGGTATTATATAATATAAATATTTATATAATGTTTTTTCACAAGCTATATCAAAATTTAACACATTGATTAAAAAAAATTGTTTATTAAGAATCACTAAAGCATGTCATAATCAACTTAAAATTCATCTATTTTATAGAAAAGCACATTTAATGAAATTAAAACATTATAACTATCATAGAACACATATTCATATAACTTATAATGTTCTTGGTGTGATGTAATTTGTATCAATAATGAACACTAACAATGTTTTCTCCCAAATACATCCATCAAATCAATAATAATAACACCTGATATTGATAATATTAAATAAAAATTATATTTAATATTGAGAATGAATAAATATGTTTAATATAAACCGAAATGGATAGGAATTTGCTTTAGAATTATTTTATTTTAATTGTTTGATATTTTACACCATATTTAATTTTATGTGGTGAGATTACTATATAATGAATTTATTTATCAACAATGATAAAATTCATGGGGCATTAATAACCACATAATATTCATTCATTACATGATTTTTGATTCAAAATATACTAATATTATATGAAGTTGTTTCTAAAATGACTCTCTTTCAGAAAATATTGGTAATATTCACCAAATTACATTGATGTAGTGTATACAAAACCTATTTTGAATATCATATAATGAATTATCATGTTATAATTTCATTTTATGTTTATTTTAAATTCCTTAATTTCAAGGGGGTTTGAATAATTTTTTACTCATGTTGTAATGGTTTCTTGTCTAAATTTTCTATTACATGAGAAATATTTCATATCATAAACTATGTTTCCTATTTAATGTTGTATCTACTACACAATTAATATTTTGTATCCTGATCCCCTCATTATTCATGGTGTATAGGTTTTTATTGGAAATATTAATAATTATTGGTATTAAGTCAAATGGTTTTTTGATTTCAAGGGTATTCTTGGTCTCATTTCTGTTTCATTGAGAAATATGACATTTTTTTAATACTCTATTTTCCATTCCTATAGTTGAAGGTTGTTCACATAGATTATATATATCTATTTCCTTATAAAATTTTATACTTAACAATTTACCATTACACGATACGTTTTTTTTCTTTTGGATTCTTACATTTATGGTTTTCCCAATTATTGATTTATGAACTGCTGGAGATATCCATATTTTTCATTTTCATATCGATGCATATTGATTACATAAAAATTCTCACTATGTGTTTTTATAACATCCACCTTCATTCTCTGTATTTGTTAATATAATGTTTTACCATTTATTTACCTAGAAATATTTATTATTATTCAGTAAAACGTTATTTTATTATGATAAAAATTAGAAAATATGATCACATATTTTTTATTCATTAACTCATTTATGAATGAATTAAAAATAAAGAACTGATATATGGGGCCCAAAATTCTATAGACCTTCCATGAATTGGTTTTTATAATGATAAAACATGTTTATATATTTTGGTGTCTTCCCTAATAAAAATAATAATTCCATGATCGTAAGACCATATTGTCTATGATTAACATGTCTTTTCTTATGTTATGGAATCACTTCTTGACATTATTCATTTCATCATTTCTGAACTACTAGTTGTTTCTATGTGATCTGTTTATATTTATTTCTATCCAAAAATATATTTTGAATTAAATTTCAATATATTATTTCATTATTATTATTTTATTATTATATCGGCAATATTTATTCAAATTTTTTGAATGATTTCCATAGTTTAATGACATTCCATATCAAGTATACAAAAAACATTAGTACAAATATCATTGTATTGGTTGTTTCTTTGGTAAATAAACACACCTTTCATTAGTGCACACCCACTGATCATTTTTTTCAATTAGGGATATTAGAATGAGAAATAATAATTGAGAATGAAGTTTTTTCCTGAATAAGATTAACAATAAGATATATAGATGCATGATTTTTACATTACTAAAAAATTATGAAAGGATTATAGAATGATAACAAATATGTATCATATAAAAATACCTATAATATAGGATACTGATATTTAATGATTGTTTACGATTCTTTTTAGATATGTTACGGTCATGATGGTTGAGTTTGTTTATTATTAGACAATTTATTTTATATTATTCCCTAGAGACACAAAATAATGGGTATAAACCTTTTAATATTAATAGTTTTTTTAATTATATAAATATATAACTCATATGTTGATAATTTAATTTTTATCAATATTGTATGAGAATCTAAGGTATTTTAATATTTTTTCTTCAAATAAATACATAAGTCTATGGAATCCCAAAAAAAATCTATTTAATATGTACAATTTATATTTTGGGGTCGAATTATATATGTATTTAGGGTTATAGTGAAATTAATTTATATTTATAATGTTTCTCTCATGACATACAATTAGTTATAAAGAAACCCATTAATAAATGATGAAATTATATGATGTCTATGGGGGATATTTGATGGTGGGTAGAAGAGAATTGTAAAAAGTAAATTTATTCCACACAATAATCATTATTCCCAAAAAGATGTACCTTTAAATGAATAAAATTAAAACCATGAATTCAGGAAATCATGAGGTCCCCAAGGTGATATTCCTACACTAGGATATAATGATGTAGTGCATAAAAAATGTAATATATATCCACACTATAGATATTGGAATTATTATATAACAATGTGTGGGAAATTTCATGAACATATGATAAATTAAAGAATAGATAAAAAATAGTCCATAACCACTGTACGATTTCTTTATCAATATACAATAAATTTTTATAAAACATATAATTTTTGGATTGATGAAATTCTAAAATTATAAGGAATAATTAATAAAAAACATTTTCAAGCACACCAAAACATTATTACATATTAATTTTTTTTGAAAAACCACTAATTTCAAACCATACACCATATAATACCCTAATAGTCATTCAATAACTCTAATAATTGCAACTCTTCTACTAACTATTCTTTTTCCATTTAAGGGGAACATGTTTCTTGTGTTTTTATTAATGTACTGTATATATAAGAGGATTCATCACAATTTACATTCCAATTTATATAAACCACTTCCCCAATCTGTATTTTCCTATTATTTCATAGCATTAAAAAAGTAATCATCTATAGATCTTTTAATAAACCATCGTCCCATCATTTAAATCCATTAATAACCATCTATCATGGTATGGGTGATGCAATCCACTTATACATCTGCTATTGTATCCTTCGAATACATAACCTCAACCAATATACCTCATCCTCCAAAATCCATGAACACTCCAAATAAAATACAGCATCTCAATCCTAAATTCAAAACCAATTGTGATGGCCCATAATAACCTGTGACCCCACCTTCAATGAAACAAAATTATTGACAAGGAATTATCCTACCCCATTATCGGTACCTACCAATGACCCCACACCTAGTGAATCAACATCATCCTCCAATAATATTATAGAACATAACCCATCACCCTTATCCAAACCGTTTAATTATTCATAAAAAATATATAAAACACAATTTAATTATATCCTTTAATTTATAGGTGACACTCAATTCCTAACAATGATGAAAATATAAAGGAATCCCCCCTCACTAAAAATAAATATAATATTTAATACTGTTGTGGTGAATTGGGATTGTTTGAAATTTCATTGAGGCCTATGAGGTTATAAATTTGGATAAAATTATTTTAGTATTAGAGAATTATTTTTTGGAATTATTGATTATGTTAAAAAAATTAAGGTAGGTTTATAATATCTCACATTATCATAAGTGATTAAATTTTTGAAGATTACAATTTATATTTTTTATAGGCCTCAGTATATACAGTGCAATATTTATACACACGTCAACTTATGTGGAAATGGAAATTGTTTCTTGTCTGGATAATATAAAAGACATTTTATTTATGATTTTTACATTCTGATATCATGATACAATGTTAAAAAATAATCAGGCAATGCTAGATATTATATAATTTATCAAAAAAATCTATCACCCATGAATGGATCGGGAGAGGTTATTTATTATGGATTTGTGTGGAAGCTATATGTTTTTATTATATAAACTATACCTGAGTTGAAAAATATGAACACGGTTCAAAATTATGATATATATTTGGAATTATATTGGAAGAAGAACAATCTCACTCTAATTATTGAAATCTTTATCGCTACCTTAAAAAAATACATGACTAATTTTTTTGGATCATGACTACTATACTCAGTTAGAAAATTTTAATTTATTTACCTCTATATTCAATAAAATATGTGACTACATGGAAATAATTTGAAATTGAATATATTAGATGATGAGTACACCATATATTCCGATATTGATGATGATGAGAATAGATTCTCTCTTTTCTACTTACTCTATAGTAATCATCTATAGTTATTACTTGTAGATATACAACCCCCACTATCCTAATCCATTATACATGATAAGTGGAACCATTTTTTAATGAGAAAATATAGTATAAATATTACAATCAACATTAATTTATTTAGGGGATCAGACTAGATTATATGTAGACATCAATACTACTAAAAACCTTTTTCCTGCTACCTTACACATCCCATCCCATTAATACCTTTTTAGTTTTCTTTATTCATAATGAAATATTACACTATTACAATCCCAATATATTTTACACACACAATATTATTCCCATAACCATCTTCATGCCTAAGTTATACTTGACTCGGAAATATACACCTGTTAATGAGGATCAATAATCTCTTAATTTTCTTATTTCCCAATGATATTTTGATCTTGATCTATAATGTAGAGTTATGATGATGATTTGTGACTCAATTCCAAAAAATTACATTGCATAACAAGTTACTCACTATATGGAATGATTCTCAATAATAGAGCTTCAATTGACTATTATGATTAAGATCCCAACTACTATTTATAGAAAAACATAGAGTATAATAAAAACATGGCAGATATCTACTGCTCTATAATAGATGGACATCATTGTTTCACCCCACCACATCTCACTAGTTCATATGAATCTTGGTGAGGATCCCTAATATTCCAACATGTTTCCATAAGTCATTCTATTCCGTATTTTTATCTGTTGGGTTATCATTTTTTATTTTTTCTCATGTATTACTTTTCCCGTGTACTTAATTAATGAATTTATTGGGTAATATAGTAATATTCATAGAACACCAATTGATTAAAAAAATATATATTTAATTCATTTGGATTATCTTTTTAAAACCTAAAATTAATTTATATTTTGATACCTATTGTGAAATTATAACTCTATCAAATATATTTTTCACAATAATAACCTATGTCCCAATGAAAATAAATACCATTTTTCATAGAATATTTGATTTTATTTTGAGTGAATTCAATGAACATTTTCTATTTCGATATACATAAATATTCTAAAAGTATTACACACTAAGGGGAGAATGTGAAATTAATATTATAGGGAGGGATTATTTATCCTCACCTCTAGATATTGACCCATTTGAGAATGTTAATTATAAATAAAATAATAAATTATTGTAAAAAATTATTAATCAAGATATTAAATAAAATATTAATTAATTGGTATTATGAATGTTCCCTTATCATTAATGTATTGAGGTTAATTTTAAAATATTTGTGAAATAATTTGGATTCTTGATTTCAAATCATGATAATTTTCATTTACTATAATGATTATTTATATCCTTTCAATGTATGGATTCAATGGTATATTTTGGAGACCCACTTTTTACAGTTACTGTAGTAAATTTTTTAATCTTCTTCCATGTATAATTATACTTATATATACATGATATATTCATAAAAATAAAGAAATATATTATTCTACTTGAAGAAGAATCCTAATGTAGCACCAAATTATTAAAATTGAGTCTACTGATTGAGAATAATTTATCACATTTGATCTGCATACCTACAATTTATTTTATTATCTAATAATCCATAGAGATCACAAATTTCCTTATAGAACACAACATTATATGACCATATTCTTCCTACCCTATTTTATTGAAATTAATATATGTATTCATTTTATTTTAAAAGAGGCGATCAGAACATTAAAGGATTTTTCAGAAATATTTTCCTAAAATGGTGAATGTGTTTCTGTTCTACTGAATATTTGAAAATATTTTTTACAAATATTTGAGTTTTTTATCATTAAATCCTTTATATTTTGAAAAATATAATTAAATAGAATTATATAAAATTTAAATGTGAAACATAGTATATTTAAATTTAACAATCCACTCCATCCCCAATCATGAACAAACGACTAGAAATACATTCTTTATGATAATAATGGTGTGTATAACAAGGCTTTATTATTATTAAATTAATGTATGGAAACTTTTTCATGCACAATTACTATTATAAAAATAGATAAATAATAAAATATATAAAGAATAAAAATAATTGAAAATTATCATCACAATTTTTATTGTTCATATTGTGAACCTTTGAGAAGGTGGATAACAGAGTGGGGAGGATGTATTATAGGGTGAAGTAGTGAGAAGGATGTATTTTTCATTGCAGCTATAATAAAATCACATTTTTTAAAATAAAATGTTAACATGTTTTTTCACCATTATGTTCAATGTTTTTATCAATAATCCAAAACATTTATTCTCAATGACATTAGAACCGCACTGAAAACACATATCTATTATCATGGTTCGGTTTATATGTGGTGAATTATATTTATTACAATATTATAGGTTTTTTATATTAGATGAGATTATTTAAAACTCTAAAGAAATTATTTTTATTGATTAATTAATGATTTCCTTTGTGGTGGATCAAAAGTGGGATGTATATTAATTAAAATAAATATAATTTCAATGAATAATGGTATGATATGTTAATAGTAATTGTAAATTGATCATGAATTGACCACTTTTTAGTTGAATGATTTGTGTGCTTCTATAACACTCAATAATATCTATATATTTGATTGAATTTCAAATTGAACATTTATATTTTGAGATCGTGGAATATTTTTTATTTATTTTTGATGTTTTTCATGTGGACACATAAACTATTATGTAATGGGGAATTTGATTACTATAATTTATTCATATATATTATCAAACAAAATATTATTTGGTTGTTTATTTTTTCAACACATTAATATTATTTTAATTGTTTTATTATAGTAAAATTATAGAATTTAGATTCGGACACATGGTTTTTATTTTAATCATTTTTTGGAATAATTTTTTTAATAAAGTTATTTTGGAAAAGTCTAAATATTGATATGTTTTTTACCCCAAGAATAAAAAATTGATTATGGTGGCAAATTTAAATTTTTCTCATATGGTCTCATATATGTGATCTATAATAGGATGAGAAACTTAATTTTGATAGGTAAACTTTGTAAAATATTTTGGGTATTCACTATTAAAGTATATATTCCAAAAACAACATTTCACATTTCTATTATATGTGATGCGTATTTGAGGTTTTATGAATTCCCTTTGGTAATGAAGAGATCCATTTTTCATTACATAGATCATTCTATCATGCTATATTTTTTTTCATTGGAATTGTTACACAACTGTGAGGGGGTATAAACTGTAATGACTATAAAATGTGTGCACGGATGAAAATTAGGGAATGTTTTTTGATTTAATGGAAATAAATAAAAAATTTTACAATGATGTTATGGAAGTATAATGATAATAAAAATTTAATTTATAGTTGTTCAATTGAATCCACTATATAATAGATCATATATGAATTAGGGGGTTATAAAATGGAAGAACCATAGGACCGAGGCTACAGAACCATCACATCGAAGCATAAATTCTGCATTGTATACTATTTGGGGGTATTCCATAATTGTTAATCCATGGCTAAAATTATTTAGGAGTGCACCATGATCTATATGATGTTTATGATTCAAAGTTAATTAAAATATTTTTATTCTATAGTGACCTAATTTCACAACAAGTCTAGAAAATAATACCTTAAATTCTATGATTTAGTATATCCAAGTAGGTATGGATAATTCTTTAACAAGGGTAATTTCAGACCTATTTACTAGAGGAACATCCATGATTCTTAAGGAATCAGATATTGAAACTCTTTGAGATAGAAAGATGTCATAACTATTGGAATAAATATTTATATGATACATCCATGGAGTATGACATACATTTTTTTAATACTATCATGTATTGTATAATACATGGTTATTTTCTGTCAATGTTCATATGGTATTAAAATTTTATTTCATGCACTGTTTAAATGAATATTATTTTATTCTTTCAATTTGATATTTAAATCCCTCAAGTTTAATGTTTCTTTTTTGTTGTATAAACAATCTATAAATATGTATTTTCACTATGGGGTGGTGGATCATGAGTAGAAATATGATTCATTAACAAAAAATGTTAATTTTGTTTTTTACTCACAAGTGTTATACTAATATCACATTGTGAGTAATAAAATCCTTCCTCCCTGTGGCCTAGTGAGAGTGATAGGGGTTGTGGAAATAACCAAAATTTGATAGAGGATGATAGGAGAGTGAGATGCTCCAATATTTTTCATTTTCCCATATTATATAAATATAATTAATCTATATATGTCTATATTACCTTCACCAAAAGAAACAAAAGTACATAGGTAGTTTTAATCGATAAATGATCATAAAAATTAATTACCATAAATAAACCACAATTAATCAAATATCATATTTAGATTATAATTTAAAAAAATTTAACTTAAAAATACTCTAATATATATATATATACATCATCAGGTTTCATTATATTAATTTATAATTAATCCCACACTTTTTACTAGAATTTCATATTTGGTTTAGAACAGTACGAAAAGTTCTTTTTAGCCAGCGTATTCTCACCGTCATTATTGAATAAACAACATGTGACGAGTTTATATACTAGGATCCCCATATTTCTAGTGGTTCAACTTGGGTTATCCCAATTCTTATACTATTTGTTTTTGTTTTATAGATTACATATTGTTTTTCAAAATATATGAACTTCTTCAATCTTCATTTGGAGGTGATGATGATTAGATCTATGTCACATTATATTTCATTTTACGTAAAATAGTCTGACACATATTAAGTTGTATTTTCTTTTTTTTAGAGATATGATGTAATGTTCTAGATATAGTTAAGATTCCACCAATTTAAAGGTAATTTTCTATCTTATAATGTTAATTAGACATATTATTCCAAATTTAAATCAATAATATAATGCTTCAAATTATGGATAACATTCTCATATAGATATGACTACACATCTTGTATATTTTAAATCGATGTATATCATAATAACATATATGAGTATTTTCAAATGGTATAACCAAATTCAATGTCACCCAAGAGTGTTTATTGTATAGATATATATATTTTTTAATATATTGAATTTTTTATCGACAACCAAACTGACGTGGATATCATTGGTCTCCAATGATCTTATTATAGTGGCCACCTAGTGAGTTGGAGTTTTTTTGTGAGATTTTACTACAAGTATCAATACATAGCAATAACAAGATCACATTTGATAAAAAAAAATTTGTTTCATTAGAATGTTTGACAAAATAATGGACAATTTGGAGAAAACATTTGAAATTGGCCTACAAATCCAATAAATGGTCTGTTTGGAAAAGCCTCCAACATTCAGAAACATGAATTTCTCATAGAGAACAATGAACCATGTGATGAAAATATATTAAAATATTCATATTTTCACCCTTGAGTTGAAGAGACCCTTTCAACCATATAAAACAAATATTGTATGATTTTCATAGCATTATGGATGAGTTTCAAAACACTTCATGGACATATAAAGTTGTGACCATGACCTGTTCACTATGTCATTCAGAATCATTATTCTTGACCCCCCTCACAATGCTAATAATGCTTCATTAAAACCTCCAACCATTGAAAAACCAACATTATTAAAAATAAACTATTTTGTCTGAAATTAAAAAGGACACACAACCTTTGGGCATCTTAGAAATGATCTGAGTTTGAGATCCTCTTGATCTTCCTCAGTGAATGTAATAATGCATAACCCATGGTATTCATGCATCGTGAAACATATTCTATTAGAGTATTTAGATCCTCTAACTAGAGTGGAGATTCCTATATGAAGGCACATTCCCTTAATTGAAGAATAATACCATATATGGCACTTTACACATCGCAAAGCATGAAACCATAAAAAGTACCCCCCCCCCCCTCTAAATCTGGACTCCACTCCACCGTAGGGGAACCCTATTTTGTGAGGAATACACCATTGCAAAACTAATAACATTTGAAAGTCACATAGGCTTCACAAGACTCCCCATCACAAGGCCCCATGATTAGTGAAGGATGTCTTCTAAACCTCTCTATGGAACCTCCATTCAGCTAACACCCATTATTAATTTTCGAGCACCTATAACCCATGTACAAACACATAAATGTTTCAAAAACACACCAAATAAATGTTTGATTAGTTCCACCCCAGTATCTGTCTTCACATATAGCTTCTTGTTCTACCCAAACATCTCTATCCTACCCATTAATTCTTTGAATATGTACTATAAGTCACATTTCTTCTAAAAATATAGAACCGAACTTTTTACTCCAGATCGACCATTCTACATTGTAGTTCCAATGTTATCTCCCACCTAGTGTATAATGAGTCATTTTTACATAATACATAATAGTGATTTATCCAAGGGATATTATATACCAATCTCAGTTCATGCTCCCCATGTTTTATAATCATCTTTTCATTCCAAAATCCCTATTTTGAGTAATCCCTACAACATCTAGGATACATGACATAAAACTGCCTCGCTCATTTTATGATTCATATAACATAAAATATAATGAAAAACTCATCATCCCAAGAAGCATAATTTCAGTCTTAAAAAATTATATAATCTTTGGATTACCTAGTTACCATCATCATGATATTCCACCATCCCTCATGGATGGGATGTGACACAAATACTAACCATATTCCACATTTAATCCACAAATCATCATTCCTTATTGTCAAAAATGACACCAATTCTAGTAATCAACCATTAATAATCCATGAAATATCCCTCGTAGATTTTATTTTCTTGCAATAGGCTTCCATTGTACATAATGATAAACTACATGGATTGATCCTATCACAGAACATTGGAATGCGATATTAAACTAATAGGTTTTGATCTATGTCTCATAAAATGGGTTTTTAGGACTCCTTGGTGATGTTTTATGTTGAAAATAAATAACTCATGTTTGACATATTACCTCCTAGATATGCACCCAAATTATGATACAAATCATATGTGTTTAAACTTCCCTCATAGGGATGTACCTCCTAGAATATCCTTGTAGGATGTTATGATAGAAAGAAAAGGTGTGAAATATTCCCATCTAAGTATACATATCTTGAATCTTCCAAAATGTGTACTGTTGTATACACAATAGGTGTTTCATCCTCCCTCATAGGGAAAGACCTCCCAAATCCACATCATGTTTAATTATATTCCTTATGATTTACTAAAAAGTGTTTTTTAATCCACATCACGTGTGTGTCCTATTACCTCTTTAGGATGCACGACCTTCTCACCTAGGGAAAAACCTATAAAACATCTTGACATGACATTAAATCAACCTATCACTCATCCACAAAGTACACTAAATCTATGAATCATCCCACCGTATAGAATAATAATTCTTTGTTTCATCCATCCCCATAGGACGTTACATCTATGACCCATCATCCCCCTTAGGATGATAAATCTATTACCCATCCATCTTTATAGGGTCTTAAATCTATGACTTATCCATCTCTATGGGATGATAAATTTTTTACCCATATCTCTCTTCAAAATGTAAAAATCATTCCCTAATCCACATTACCTTCCCTACGAAAATAACATTATTTTATTGAGTTAAAAATCCCTGGAAGAATTATTTCCTTAGGACTAATTACCTCATGATCGAAAAGGGATATCAAGGATTCCATACCTAACATACCTATCATGATATACCTAATAAAGATTAATACATATCAATGACTAATATACCCAGTGTCCAAACATTTGTCGATATTACCAACTTTAATACTCTTCTAACAGAAGTTTTCTACACTTTCATGGGAAAAATAATAATAATTAACCAGTTTCAACATAGAGATGAGATATAGAATGAGTTCTAGGAACATAACATAATCAATAATGGAGACGCAGACTAGAAAAAGAGGTCCAATGTAGAGTACATGGAAGGAGTAACCTACAACATCTCATTCCTTTCTAATCAATGATCATAACACTCTGATTAATGTTGTAAAATACACATTCCATAAGAATGCAGGAATATGGTGAAAAGAATCCATCCCATGTAAGCTTCCATGGTACCCCATAGGAAAATATAATTGGTGAAAATGAAGTTAAACTATTCTTCTCCAACAATAAATACTATTAATTTTGGTGAATCATAATATACCCATGTTACTATAATTATACACGCAGTACTAGGTCCCACTAGAAAAATTGTTGGACTATGGAAAAACTCACCAATGAATTGGGGTAGTAATCATTGGGCATCCTCATATTTCATCCTATTTAGTGAAGATATATATTCACTTAATCATATTGGATAACATTGTGCTATTGGGAATAAAATTTCATATAATTTTATTGATAGTTGAAACCATATTCCTTACAATAATCAATCAATGGGAAATCCACAAACTGGTGATCACCGATATTGGGGTACAAGGAACCATGTTGTGGTAATCATGTACGAATATACATCCACTACCACATCCACCTCATATATAGCTTCCGAGTTTCCACACCCTATATCGCCATCATAGATCATACCGATGAGGGTGATTGTCACCCAAATTTCTAGTATGGGTTAGTGGGGGTCATTCTGATAATGTAAACATTCCTCCAGGACTGGAAGGCTTCAATTCCTTGATGACACCGCCTCCCCCAAGGTCCACATAGGTGAGAATAACCCAATATTACAATAACAATCCCCATTGGGAGATAATCCATTGATCACTCTAATTACCGACTCACCTATGACAAAGAGGCATGGGAAATTCATATTGCTCTAGTAATTACTACTACTTGGGAGCCAGACAGGAGGGCTCATACATTACCTCATCAATACCAAAACCAACTAGTCTAGTACAATAAAGAGTAATTAGACTTCACCCCTACTCTTCCAGTCATTTTTCAAATAACCCATCATAAATTTTAAGGGAATACCCTAAACAATTCTAGAAAATGGGCATCTTCCATAGATCATGGGGCCCTTGGGACCACCAGTGCCTCCCACCAGATCCCTACAACAACCCGACATGGACATATTTTTTACAAATTGGGATCGAGACCCCAACTCTCTTATATGATATATGGGATGTCCATAAAAATCATCGGCCCCACATACAGTCATTGTGGGACTACCAGTGATTAGGATAATAGCATAGTATTTCCTCCCCACACCACCACATATCATCACATAGGTCCTTCTGATGCCTCTACCAACTAGGGAATAAAAATTTCTTAATCCACAACCAAACTAAGAGGAGGTGTTTCCTAATACACCTTCAACAGTGATAGAGGATGTCCACATCCCAAATAAATGAGTAATTAATACACAACCATCGACATCTGAAAATTGAAAGGGGCATGATAAGACCTCTAATCTATTTGATGCCACAAATAATGTAGAGTCTAAACCCTGGATAGACACATTGCACCAATATATTGATGATCATTTGAGGCTCGCCACCAAACTCATTGATTAATTAATCCTATGTTATTGAAATTCAATCTGGAAATCCAGCTCCCCTACCCTGGGGAAACATGTCCTCCATTGACATATTAAACCGTTAAAGGGTGGTGGACTCATGCATCAAATAATAGTAAAAATTGGGGAATTAGGAAATAATATGAGGTATGATTTTTTGAACCCTATACATAAGAATAATTATCTTATTTGGGATCTAGGTCTTGCCACTCCCCATGTCAATGATCCCATTTTACAATTTGATAAGCCTATAAGTGCATTAGTTTATGGGAATCCTTAAGATGATTACATGATTCCCACTCTCACGGATCACCTTGGGTCCCTGGAAATGTGGTATGTGGTGATCATGAGGACTTAGTGTCATCCATGGAATGTATGGACAATGTCCATCCACCTTGAGGGTTTGTAAATAAATGATTCTCCCAATTGAATTGGAAGCGAGACCCACTGAGTTACCTGAACCACTTTATCTCAATGTCTAAACTATTTTGGGAACCTCAGCAATACATAAGGATGCCAAGATATGATGATTTGTTCCGAAAATCAAAGGACCTGCAATCTTATAGAACATCTATCTTCCCATATTGTTCATCACTGGTTGTGAATACCATCAATGATATTTTCTTTACCAGTTTACCTCTACCATATAAAAAACGTATTACATATGTTATACTAATTAATAAAAGTTTTGATGAGTGAGTCAAGGAAACTGTGTCTCATTGAAAGGGACATATATATTTAATGTAAATTCCACTATCCATGGAAAAATTTCTATGAATGTGTGTATGGATGATTACAAGTGAGTTTATCCCTACCCTCATCACTCAAAATAACACATTTGGATCACATGATTTATTTAGAAAGGATATGTTTCTAGAAGATGATTTATAGTATAGAAGAAAATAGTCACTCCCTCCACCACATCCAACTCCAATGAGGTGGCTTTCCTATGAAGAGATTATTATTGTGCATGTAAAGGTAACTGAGCTAGTACTCTTAAAAGATCTATTTTATGAGGATACCCATTGAGTAAAGACCTATCAGAAACCACCAATCTCAAAATTCACCCTCTAAGAACTACTTCCCCAAGAACAGCCACCTTGATGAGAGAATGTGGCTCCAGATGACAATCAAGGATAGGTTTCTAGAGATTTTTTCCTAGATAAGTGAAATTGGACTTTTTTATTTAGGGATTCACATGTCCCGGAATACTTCACTTATCCCATGTATAAGATTATTTTGAAGATTCCAAAGTGTATGGGGGATAAGTTACCATACTCACTAACCACCATGATCACTTCTCATACTACATAATCCTCATACACGACACCAAGGACTACTACATATGAAATTATCTAGTCCATGTCCAACTGATTGTTGTTTGGGCATGTCTAGAAATGTCTTGACATAGGTGACCCATGTCCCTGCTATCTGTAATAAGTATATTAAAGTATATGGTCATGTTAAGTAGGTGTATATCCATTTTTTATAGAAATATGATGACAAGTGGTTGAAACAGGCAGTCTCCCATGTTCATCGAGTCATTTATTCTCATTTAGGAAGGTTGTAACCTCATATAGTTGTAACACCTTCATTAGTCGGGTCACCATCATTTTTTTCATTCCATTCCAACTATCAAGAAAAAATGTTTAAAAAGATGATGGGAAACTATAGCACCATTTAGTGATGATTTATTCTCAAAATTGCATAGAAATAATTCTCCACAAGATGGAAAATGTACCCAGGGTCTTCCTAGCCCAAAATGACCTCAGTGACGACTCAAGGGAGTATGCCTCTATGAAATCTGTTGACATATTAGAACATATAATGATTCTTGAATGTGGAGAATAAAATGGAATCATGTAGGGTATCTACTATCGACACCATCAATGAAGGGTTGGAGGAAAAAGTGTACTAAAAAAGATGATTCAACTTCTCAAATATGGTTGTATATACCACTATGATTATGATGTAAGTTTTTCCTCAATCTTTACAGTGACTATCCTCCCAGTCTGAATCATTATGTATATTTCAACAACCAACCATGTTAGTTTATTGAGAAACTCATCCATGAATAGAACACCATTATTAGTGTCCATCTATATCCATCCCTCATCTAATAGATATTTACTCGATAGTTTTTTAAGTAAGCTATCTAGTAAAATGTTGTATTTTTCCATCACTAGTCAGAACCCATTTATTCAATTGGAATCAAATGTTGTTCCCTATTCTAAATAAGAGCCCTCTATGGTAAAAAATATTATATTTTCATGGAAATATGATGTGTTCATGAACCCTACAATTATACCATATATGATTTTGATCCATGAGTCCCTCAACATATAAAAAGTGAAATGTGAGGCCCCTTTATGTGTTGTGAAAATCCCTTTCCGATTCAAATTTCATGTAGCTTCCATAGAGGAATAATATTTAGAGGTGGCTAAGAAATATTAATTCTAGGATATCCTATCATTTTTTGGTCAAGATGATGGTGTCTTCAGACATGGTTAAATACACATGATTTATATCAATGAAAATTTCAATTGAATGGAGGTCGACCACTTACTAGTTGAAACTACATTCATGATTATCATTATGGTTCCCAATTTTGGTTCATAACAAGTTATATAAGAAGATCTGTGGAATGGTTTGAATAAATACCCATCTTGGTGGAATGATATCAAAAACCAAATTCAAGGTAGCCACACTAGATACCACATAAGAAGCAATTATAGGAAGGGCTTAGCTTCATGTTCATGCTGAATTTCCCTCCTCATTTCAGTAGTTCCTCAATTAATCCCTCGATGGTCGAGTGGAAGTGCTATAGGGTGATACGTCACCCTTTAAATAATGTGAAGCTCATTATTTTCTTGAAATATTACAGAAGTGGGAGGTAAATTAGATTCAGTCAAATGTGGTTGGGAACATCAATGCATCCAATGATACCAGAGAAACCTTAACCAAACTAATGGAAGTCTTTGATGATATTATCATTCTTCAGATTCATTTGTTATAGAGAATAATTTTGTATTTAAGCTTATTTTTCATTGTCTCCATGAATTAGTTCTACATATCCATAATAAAATGGATTTTCTATAGATTAAGTTATACTATTAAAATGGTTAGTCTAGATGACACCAGAAGACTATACACCCATGAGGTGCCAAGAACATCTCCTTATGCCTACTAGTTCACATATTTTGATAATGTTTTATATAGAATAGTTGAATGTGTGAACGAAAACCCTTCACCATTTTTTTACATCACTAATAGACAATAATGTCGAAGGCTGAAAGAAATTGGTTTGATAGAATTTGACAACATTGTTTTAGATGAGTAATAAAACCCATGTGAGGATTCTACAGCCTCCCAAGTAGAAACCAATAATTTTCTATTGTCAAATAGACTAGAAGAGCCACATACTCTATAGGATTTTCATTCCTCATCCATTAAATAATATTCATAAGACTCCCCTCCTTCATTTGAATATGTTACATCCACCACCATTTATGTGTTCTTCCCTGGAACCCATACTATAAAGGGAGATATGAGGCTGATGAAAATCTATGTATGCATGTCCCCAATGGATTATAAGTTGTATGTTTCCTCCCTAAAATGGAATAACGATAAATTTTATTAGATATATGTTGATTTAATATAGATGTACCATAGGTCTCTATTCATCTTCTATTGCTCATGCTGAGTTTTTTATTATTCAAAAATCCTCCCAGAATGAGGAAAACCTCTCATGATGTTGTTGTTGATGTTGAGGATTATATGAATTTCAATGAAATGTTTATGAGAGAATTCCAGTACCCCATGTGGCTGGAAAACCATTCCCTTGATTAGAAAAAATAATCAGTAAGTCAGAGTTTATATCAAATTTTGGGAACACAACTGCCCCTTATCAATGAAATATTTTTACCTTCCAATGAAAAATATATTTATCTATGGGATAGTAATTTTATAGGTCAAATGCATCATGAATGGATACTGTATGTTGAACAAATTCTTTGATGCCCCCAAGGATTAGGAGTCCATCGTCTTCACAATGACTCGAGGGACCATATTTTATCAGGTGATATGATTTTGATTAAATAATGGAGGACCTATTTATCATTGTTCCATGCACTAAATCATCAATACAAATATTGTGATACTATAGTAATTATATGGGGATTACATAGTGTTCATATAACACAATCCCTGAGACTATATCAAGGACCTTGAGAATGAGTTCGGCTTCCTTTGTTATAGACACTTGAGGATGAACCACTTGAATGTTGCATTCATGGTTTCTTATAAGGATTTTTTATATGACCTAAGATATAAAAAAAATTTGATTTATCTATTTAATATCAATTTCATCAATTAGATTCCTCCCTTGAGAAACATTTGTAAATTATAGTGGATTTAATTCAACTAATCATACATACGCTGAATTATTGGAAATCTATTTGGTATGTCTGACCCTATCTCAAGGATCATGAAGAAATGAAATGATTGATAGTGTGATGAGGAGTTATAGACAACATTCAAGGACATATATTAGTACATGGTGAAATATTCTGTTATGACTCCATCTGTCTATAAGAATCCTTTTGTACTCCACAACATATCCATAGAATGGTCACTCTATTGCCATCTCATGAAGATGAATAATATGGGTAGAGAAAATATTTTTCACCATATTAGTCACCTAAAATTGATAAAAAAATACGCACATAAAAAGAATAAAATTTCCTTATGCTATTATTAATATTGAAGTTGTTTCAGAATTATATATAGTATATAAGATACATCTAGTGTTACATGTTGTCCAACTAATGTATATTCTCATTATCCCCTTACTGATATGATGGTTGGAGAACTTGGTAGAGATCCCATAGTATATTTATATTAGGTATGTTCAACATAAATCCATTAGATATAATTAACTGTAAATCATCATGTCCACCCATCCATCCATTGAAAAATTTCAACCGGATATGGAATTACCATATGATGCCATCAAATTTTTGGATCAGGAAATGCCATGTTAGAATATAAACTATTATGGTGACTCCTCCACACTAACCAGAAAAAGGATAGAATATCAAAAACTAAACGGATTAGTATTTAGAATCATCTTCATGACCAATGATGAAGTAATTCTATCATATTCATTCATGATGTCATATGGTTAAACCGAAAATATGTCAGACTATCATGTTCTCATCAATGTTCATGAGTTATTAATCTTGATTTTTTCCACCACATACATGAGATGGGAGAGTATGCATATGTAATTAAATAGAAAAAGGATGAGGAGTTTTCTAAAAATAAATATCGTGATCCCTTATTGGATTGTACTCTTCATCAAATCATTGTGATCCCTTATCAGCTAAAAGATATTCGCATTCCCTGATAATAGAATATTCATGCCAACTCCTTGGAAATCCTAGTCAGGTTCCACAAAGTGGCCATTAAATATTACCCTCTCATTCATTACAACACCCTGATATTTTGTTATATAAATTCTTTTAATTAATCAAAACTATTTGAAATTTTTCATTTCAAGTAACACAAAATATAGTGTGTGTTATATGAAAGCTCCATATATGTCTTGCATTTCATGAAAACCCATATTAATATTGAGCTATAAAAAACACTTATATTATATTTTGGTACATGTAATAATATATTTCTATTATATTACACACAATTCCAAGGTTCCTTCGATATTTTTTATTACATTCATCATTGTGTTTTACTGAACAATAATACACTATTAAGAATATTATTTAAATGTTATTATTGCTACCACAAATCCATTGGAATGGATGATATGAATAATATTAAATAAATTGTGATGTTTTGATTTAAACATGTATAAAAATTGAATAATTTTGTTATCAATTATTAAAATTAATTTACATAATTATTTTCGATTAAATAAATTACATTTCGAGGAATACTATTTTTATATGTTCCAAGACAATTTATTCACAATAGAATAATCACCCATTTTCTATTAAAATTTTAATTTTAATTTATATATTATATATTCAATCATTAATTCTGATAATCATAATATTAATTTGATATGGATAATATTAAAATAAATCATATTTTAGATATAAAAATATTATTTTTATAAAAGGAAATTATGATGTCTTTAATAGAGTAATAATTTTGAAAATAAATTATGACACTATTATATTTAACAGATTAGAAATAAAAAAGTTTTTTGAAATCATAATATTAAAAAATTTTGTGTTGAATTTTTGGTATTTTTCTAAGATGATTAATTTTTTTCATGAATAGTGAAAAACAATGAACTTAAATTCAAAACTTCTTTTGAATATAAATAATGAATGGTGTTGAATTATATTTTTTAAAAATTAAATTAAATAAATTATAAATCATTTAAACCTTTTTAGGTCATTGTAATAAATGGCACATTAAAATTGAATATAAAATAATTTTTACCATTTGATTATTTTATCCTTAAAAATATTATTTTCTCATCCCATCTTCGTGATTAAATTTAAATTCATATCTTCCACTTATGTAACGAAAATTTGAGAAATTGGATTCCATATTTGAAATAATAATAATTTATTTCATAAAATAAGGTAAAAAAAATTTCAACACAAAATATTATTGAAAATGATTAAAATTAATTTCAGTGACTCAGAGATATAATAACATATAAAAGACTAAACTGTAATACCAATGCTGAAAATGAATAATAAATTTTTCAAGAAACATTTAATTTTAATATTTACACATTATAATCCCTTTTATTATTATTTTTTAATTAGTGGTTCCAAATGACATTGGAATTTTTTTTGGCATTCCCTTTAAAAATTTAGCATAAATGTCACTCCTCTTTAGTTATTAAAACACTTTAACCTCCCACTGATTCATACAACAAAATAAATTTTTCGGGTAATAAATTTTAAAATATAACCGTATAAAATAAATAATTTAATACTATAATCATCTCTTTTGGGTTAATTATATCCAAGAAATCCAATTGATGAAAACAATCAGAAGTTACCAAAAGAAGAGGAAATGTTTTTCCTCAAGCTATTTTGTTTCATTTTATTATCCACCCCTAAAATATTATTATTAAATTATTAATTTAATATCTGATGTATACTTAATATATTGATATTTTATAATTATAAGTTCCCTACAAACACTTATATAATCTTCTATCTAATGGGTATCAAACATTTCATTCTTGTCAACTATGAACGACAACTCACAAAATGATGTTGTTCGTTTTTCCTTTAACATCTCCTATGGATGAGAATTATGATTGAAAATATAATTTTATATGATATATATTATATCAAAAATATATTTTTTCTTATGGAATTATTATATAACACATACCTTAATGGCTTTGTTTTTTTTAAATATGTTAACTTTGTTAGTGTGTGTGTGGACTGCTGGCTCCTCAAAGGGATGGATTTGTTCAATCATTACATGAAATGTATTCAAGATGGGATTAGTAAAATAATATTATATATATGAAAAAAAATAAATCTAATTTAATGATAGTATGTTAAAATACATATATATAACTCATTAAATTTCATTCATTCAATAAGATATGAAAATGGACACAACATTCATGTGTACGTATGACCTACCATTTCACTGAGTAGTGTATTTCATTTCATATATATATCATTTATATATTTTTGTAAAAATTTATATAATTAATATATATGATATTTATAGAATTTTTTACATTCTAAAAATATGTATATAATGTAATATGTAATATTATAAAGAATAACAAGGAAAAACATATATGATAAGAAATGCGGTTATTACCCGAAACAGTTCTTTAACATGGAATTTTTAATAAATAGATAATATATAGTCATATGGAAATAATATATAAGATTATATATATAAATATTGTTTTTTATTACACTTATAATTAAATTATATATATTATATCGGAGGTTTGTATGTGTAGGAAGAAATTCTAGACTTAATGTAAGGGTTTTCATGTCTCACTTTTATTTCAATGAGACTTATGCCTATTCCCCACTCACTAATTGTGTGACGTTTATGTACTTCATGTAAATGTATTATAAAATTTATACACTAAAATTTCGAGTAATTTACATATTTTTTTATAATATTTATTTCATTTTCTTTAAGAGTCATGTGATTCAAAATTAGTAATAAAATTTTTCCTTAAATTGCCTTCTTCGAGACACATGCCTTGTTATGCATCAATATTTTTCTATAGGGTGAATAAAATTAAATATAACATGATAGATCATGAATATACTTATTTTAGTTATATATTATGATTCATGTAATTTTATTCCTTCCATGTAAGTGTAATTCAATGATTTTAATGTTGTAACGATTTATTGCTACAAACTCATCATTCATCCATATTTTAATGGTTATGTTTCTATTGATGAAACATTTTGATCCACATAAAAAAAATATGTTTTTACCCTTTTTTTATTTATGATATATACATTTTTTGTACCATTACTTAATATTTGTTTCTGGAAATAATTAAGAAAGATTTTTCATGAAATTATGACATTATTTTCTTTTCGGTTAGAAATCTATAACCCTTTCAAATAGTATTTTCTAAATATGTTTTCATCTTTTTCAAAAATTATCATATGATGATTAAAGGAAATTTTTATCAATGTTTTGAAATTTTACAATATGTTTTGTAAGGTAACCATCATGAAATTTTCAAATAAATGTTAACATTTTAAGGTAAAAATAGAATTTCTAACATATATGGACTTATCCGCAATCATGAATGTCATTTCATTAAATTTTAAATTTAATTTTTACATGTATATTTTTTAATTTTTTTTCTAAATATCATGAATTTTTTAATATTAAATATGTTTTCAGTGAAGTTGATTTTAATGGAAAATCAGGTTCAAAATTTTTTTCAAATGGATTTCAATGATAAATTTAGATTTTTTCTAAAGGTTATTTATAATGGAAAAGATTTAAAAGTATTCAGGTATTTGTTATATGTTATCAAAACCATTTCTTAGATATGTTTTTTCAAAAATAATTTCAAACATTATTTTTATGATTTCAAATAATTTTAATATGAAATTTTTTTAAAATTTAATCATGATTTCATTTAGAGCAATCTATAAAATTTCAACAAAAAATGATTTAATTTTTTTTCAATATTTCATTATATATCTTAAAATCTATATTAAAAGTAAATATTTTTCAATATTATTTAATTTTTAGGAATTAATTTTTTTCAAATAAGAAAAAATATTTTCCGCAATAAATTTTTTATATGATTTTAAAATTATTTATTTTTAAGAAAATGATTTTTAAAATGGTTTTAAGGAAGATATTTTCAGTGATTGTGTTTTTTCTTATAAAATGTTCCATGTTATCCTTCAAAATCATTCTCCATATAATATTATGGACCTTGATATAATTTATGATTTAGCAGGGATATTATCCAAAAATAATATTTATATAATTCATGAATGGTGTTTGATTTGATGGAATGATGCTTGTGACACATGTTTCGCTTAAATAGGATGTATGCTTTTGAAAGCTGATTCTTCGTAGGGGTTATGTTTTGATGAAATGATTGTGTGATGTATCCTTTTCCCATAGGTATTGATATGATAAAATGTTTATTATACACTTTTCATTTCATGGGTTATTATAGGATGTTATTATTTATTCTTGTGGCTTAATTTGTATGAATTTATTATGTAAAATGTGGGAGCTAAATTTCCTTCCAATGTATTGGGTAATAATTGATAACTAATGAGTATGTAAGTTATGTGTGAACCTGATTACATGTTCAAAATGTTAATATTTAACCTTATTAGATGTTGAAATTTTTATTCATAAACCCAATTACAAGTTTCCAATACAATGCATGGATTGAATTTTATGACATTATGTTAATGCATAAACCTACATAAATGTTCACAATGTTATGCATGGATCTAGTTTCATGTCCTTCAGTTTATACAATGGCATGAATTCATTTTCTTCACTTAATGAGTGAACCTGTTTATATTTACACATGTTAATTTTTTCAAAGTATTTGTGTGTCAAACAGTTCTATATCTTAATCAAATGTTATTCACTCATGAGTCACGTTTTTTTATTTTTTTATAATTTATTTATTACAAACTACTAGTCATTATTCTATGATTCGAGTTTATGATCTTTGATATGCAGGGTATGATTGTAAAATGTGATGATCACATTCTCATGCACATATTATCGTGTTTATCTCCTTTGTTTACCATTAATGAAAATCTAATCTCTCTCATTTCTTATTTTTCATTTCCCAAGGTTATGAAAAATGTTTTATGTATAAGTACATAGAAGGATGATAATTCTTTGAGACATTGGAGATCATTCATAGAGTTAGTAGATTCGTTCCCATGTTACTGAATAAAATAAACTATTATAGTACTCATGCATATATTGTTTTTAATTTTTTGAATATTCTAATGAAATTATGTAATAACAATGTATATTAATCCATTGTTACTATAATTGGTGTCAAAGGAATAATTTTTTTTGACATTAGGAAAATAGGACTAGAAACCCTTATTAAGATCCATAATGATATTTTCAAGGATATATCAAGGGATATATAAATGGATAATAATAATGGGTAGTAGGTTTTAAAATTAGGTTTCATGATTTAGACATCCTATTTGTGAATTTTATTGAATAAGTCATTTTAATGTATGATATTTTTTCTCACATGGTGATTTTTGGTATTAGTCAACACTAGGAACATGATGAAATTGGGTTAACATTGAATGTTTCAAATAATTAAATAAAGGTAATTTTTATAATATATTTCATATAATGAAATATCATGTTGAGAATCAGGAATGTGGTTTGAGTATTTGTTAAATTATAGATGATAACATGATCACAAATGAAATGTGAATTGTATGGGTTATTCTAACAGTGTTGTTTTTCTTGCAACATTAGAATCATGATTAAATTAATGTTTATGGACCTTAATAAATGATTCATATTTCATATTCTAGGAAAGAGGTGTTAAAGATTAAGATAATTAATCCAAAGTAATGGTTTAAAAATAATTTCGGATTATTAACATGCATATTTTTTGGAATTCAAATATTATGTAACATAAATTATGGGGTATATAAGTTTTATTTGTATAAGTAGGTCATTATATATTGGAATGGATTATTGAATTATTCTATATTCGTAGAAAAGTGATTTATTGGAACGGTGATGTTCATGACATTCATATTATTAAGGGAATTTAAACCTTAATATTTTCTTTATGTTAAGATAATGATGTTTTTATAAAGATATGTTGTATATTAATATGTAAATTGGACAGTAAGTATTACCTTTTATCTAATTAAGGATTAATTATAAAGTGTTTGATGATATAATTATTCCCGTTTAATAAAAATTTGGATTTAATGAATTTAGCCAATAATCATTAAAATAAAGAATCATACATGTTTTAAATAAGCATATATGGTAATTCATTTCATAACCATATTTAATGAGAATACATAGTAAAGGTATAAACATGAATGGAATTTGAACACCAAGAGATACCATGTTATTCAAGACGTATAAATGTTAATAATATTAAGTTTATATCTTTTAATGTTTTTGTTTTTCATCTTTTAGAATCGTTACAAGGTTGACTATTTATGAAATATATTAAGTTAAATAGCAGGAGTGATTTTATCAATAAGGTAATAACATGATATATATTTATTTATACATAGAGGATAAATTATGATAAAAACATGTTTTATTATTAAAAAAGTCATAATAAATAATTTAAAATTGTACATCATGATCATTTTGTAATTTAGGAATAACAAATTTACATTTATTTATTGGTATAAAAAATTAAGTGGACATTGATAAACGAACAAAAAAGGGAGACATTGTGTTGAAACTACGTGTGTATATCTTATCATGAATGTTGTTCATCTTTAAGAAAAATATATTTAAATTAGATTTTTTCTTATTATTTTTATTTTTTATGATACCAATGACCTCTTTCATGCTTCTTCAATTTATGGTTTTTTTATTATTAACTTCCTCTAGATTACCCATATTTTTATGATCAATAGTAATTATAAATCAATATGATTATTTTCCCTTATGATTCATGTCCATGCTTTTACTTCCCACCTGTTTCTTTCAATTTTTAAACCTTGTTATGTGTTACTTAGTGTAATATTTATTTTTACACCATTTTATTCTTCAATGAAGTATTGGTATTTATTTTTACAGTATGGGTTTCTATGAAAGGAATTTTCAAGTATTAATCCTTTAATATACACAAAATATTATTTATATCCAAAATAATTTTAGCGGGGTAGAATGTAACCAATAGATAATTTTGAGAGATTTTATTGAATTAATTTAAATTATTAGATATTTTATATTTAAAAAAACATTGAATATAGTATTTATTATATGAATGAAGTGCGTTCAGATTTGTTTTCAAAAACAATTTAATATTGGTCTAAATACGACACATTGATTTCTATGTAGTACTAAAAACACTATGTTTTCATTTCATTGCACCCAATTCCAATGTTCTTTCAATATCATTCATTACATAGAAGGATATGTTTTAAGGAACTTACATATGGTCATAATATTATTACTGAAATATTACAATTGGTACCACCTAGATGTTTGAATGGAAATTACACATTATATTAACTATATTTTGAAAATAGGATTTACAAATGAATATAAAACAAATACCATGGTTAATAATTAATACAATTTAATGAAATAAGTATATGAAAATAAAGAAATTACATCTATAAGAAAAATATATTTCATTCTAAATACACAATTTTATCAAAATAAATTAATCACTAGACTTTCTATTAGTGTTTAAAATTAAATTAATATATTATATATCAAATCATATTTTTTCTACTCATCCATTATATTTGATAATTATAATTGTATAATAAACCCAATATGATGAATAAGAAGAAGAAAATTTTTATAAGGCAATTTTCATAACTTTTACAGGAGGAACCATTTTAAAGATAAATTCTCACACTTTAATAATTTATAATTTGAAAAATAAAATTATTTTTTTAAAATAGGAATAGAAAAATTTTATTTTGGGTTTTTTTTGTACTTTAATGAAAATTCATTCTTTATGAATACTGAGAAACACTGAATTATAATTCAAAAAATCTTTTTCATTTAAATAATATATTCGGTAATGTTATGTTTTGAATTATTTATAAATACTAATTATATAAATAATATATACATTAATCCAATTTAGATCATCTTATTCAATTAAAAATTGAAATTATATATTAAAATAAATAAACATCGTTGGCATTCCTACTTGAAAAAATGGCTTTTTATCTTATATAAGGGATGAAATTTAAATAAATTTATTCCACATCAATGATTCCAAATTGTAAAATTGTATTCCATTTTTGGAATAACATAATTATAACATTTATAATTTGGTAAAATTAATTATTTAAGAAAATATTAGTGAATGTGATTAAAATTAATTACAATGATTATGAAAAAACTATACACAAAAAAATACAAAACATTAATTATAAGGGATTTTTTTCAAGTTGTCTAAAATATATGGGCTGTTAATATTTTGACCATATACACAATTTGATAATATTTGGACTATTATTAAAGAAACTTTTAATTGGAAAACCTGGGTGGAATTTCCATTTCAAAAATTTACAATAATGCCACTCCACCACTACTATATAAATTTACCCTACACTCTAAATAATTTACAAAACTAAAGGCCTTTGGATGAGAAAAATCATTAAATGTCTCTTACTAACATCCCCAAATTTATCCAATATTTCTCCCTTGGGATTAAGTCCATCAAACGAAGCCCTTTTGTGGAAACTAAAATGATTTACCAAAAAAGTGGTAACATCTTTCCTCAAGCCCTTTAGTTTCATTTTAATTATCCACCCCCTCCAATCCTCTTATTCTATTATAAATAATATCATAAGAATACTAAATATAATTATGATTTTTTATTATAATGTTTCTACCTACAATTACACACACATCCATCTATTGGGTAATGTATATATTGTTCTTGTGTACATTGAATTACCACCTCTCAAACTGATGTTCTTATATTTTCCTTCAATGCCATTCATGGTTGTAAATTATGATGGAAACTATTTTTTATATGATATATAAGATAATAAATATTTATTTATTATTATTTAATTTTTATTTTATAAATTACTTCATTCTTTACACTTTTGGAAAACATGAAAACTTTATTTGTAGTCGTGTGAACTACAAACCTCTCAAAGCGATATGAATCGTAGAAACATTACATGGAATATATTAAGGGTGGATTTAGTAAACGTGTATGATATATGGAAAAATTAATGATAAATTAATAATAATATATATTTAATTAAATATATTTCATTTAATTTATTTTCTTTCAAAATGACAAGAAAACAAAAACAATATTCAAGTGTATGTACAACATAACGTCTCTATAAAAGGCGTGTTCCATTTCATATATTTATATTTTATAAAATATTAAAAATGTTTATATAATAAATAAATGTGATATATGAATAATTTATTAAATTATTTAAATATTTAAATCAGGATATAACTAAGAGGATCTGGAATAACAAGACAATCCACATATGATAAACAAAGCTGTTACAAACTAAAACATTGCTTTTACATAGAATTGTAAACAAATTGATAATATAAAATCATAACTGAATAATATTTGGTGTTATATATATTAATATATTGTTTTTTATTAATAAAAACATATATTTATTATATAGGATTTTTGAATGGTTATGATGAAAGTAAATACTTAAGGTAAGTGTATTCTCGCCCCACTATTATTTCTGTAAGACTTATGCCTTATTCACCACTCATTTTATTTATATGGTGTATATAATTTTTATTAATTTATTATAAAATCTATATTACTAAATTTATTTTAATTTAAAATTTTATTTTATTCACTTTCATTAATGGGTTTTATGGTTCAAAATTTAAAAAATCACTACACTAAATTTTTCTCAATTATCCATTAGTGTGACACATTCTATGTTATTCCCAAATATTTTTATATTATGTATATATACATCACATAGATATTTTATTTCATTAATATCCCTTTTTAATGATATAATATTTTTCTTTTAATGTAATTCTTTCAATATTAATTTGATTCAAAATTATATAAGTGTTAACTGTTTATTTGCACAATCTCAGCATTTATCAATGTTGTTTATGAATATTATTTGATTAATGAAATATTATTATCAATATCTCGTGAACCCTCATGAATTTTCTTCTCCACGGGTTATCCATTTCCTATTCTTGTATTGGTACATTTTTTCAACACTTTGGTACTTGAGATAATTATGAAAAAAAAATTATAAAAATCTGAAATTATATCTTATTTTGGTTAGAAATATATGTTCCTTTAAAAAACTTTTATCTAGAAATGGTTTCATAAATGATTTACAATTAATTATTTATGATTGATTAAAATTTGGACTAATGATTTAAATTTTTTAATGCTAATTTTTTTAAAATAATCTTCATGGATATTTTTGATCAACTAACTGTTCAAAACTTTTTAAGGTACCAATGGAATGTTCAACACGTTTGGACATACCTACTATCATGAATGTAATTTAATTCAAATTCCATTTTTATGTTTTAAATTTATTTTTAATGATAATTTTCTCATAACATTCAAGGAATTTATTTTTTATTATTTTCGAGAAACAGGATTTCAAAAAAATTTATTTTAAAAAAATTCAATGAATTTCTGACAATTCATTATATGTTTTCAAATGGTTACCCTAAAATAAAATTTTTTCAGTGATTTAGTGAAATATTTATATATTTTAAAATAATAATTTCTAGAAAAGGGTTTCAAAAATTATTTCATGTCTTATTATTATGTTTTCAATGGATTTTCAATGAAAGATTGTTATTATAATTTTCATTCAATCATTATAAGTTTTCAATGTGTTTTAAAAAAAGGATATCAAATTATTTTCAAGATTCCATTATATTTATTAAATGATATTTTAAATGTAAAAGGTATTAAAAACATTAATATTATTATAATGTGTTTTTTTCAAATAGGACCACATATTTTTATATAGACTTATTTTCAAATAAATTATAGCTCATTATTTATATGAAAAAGAATTTTGGAAATTGTTATATGAAATTTATTTTCAATGAGAAACTATTTTCCTTAAGAAATAGTCTATGTGATCCTCAAAATACTTCCCCATATAAGATAACATACCTTTAAATTTTTATGTTTTATTGGCAATATGATTGAAGAATAACATTAATATTATTTATTGAATGTATTATGTTTTTATTGAATGATTTTTATGAAACCCATTCCTCTTCAATGGATTATATTGCTTCGAAAACCTTGGTTTATGATTTTCTGTAATGATTATGAGACATATCTATTTTTTATTAGTAATTATATGATGAAATGATAATGAAACCCCTTTCATTTCTTAGGTTATAATATCATTTTTGTCATCCTATGGCACATTTTAAAATTATTTTATTTGGTGATGGGTGGGAAATAAATCCACCTCTAATGAATTGTGTAATGATGGATGACTCATTAGTATATATATTATGCCTGAGCTAATTAAATTATAAAAATGTTATGGTGGAACCTTATTACATTTTCATGGTTCTATTAAAGAACATGATTATTGGTTCACAATGAAATTAAAGGACTTGTTTTCATTTCCATGAGTTTATGTGTGAACCTAATTATATTTTCGAAATGTTATGTCTAAAATTGATTAAATGTTAATAATTTTTTAAGGACCTTCATTCATATCAATATGATTAATCATGAACCATATTACATGTTAAAAATGTTATGAGGGTGCCTATCTTCATGTTCATATGTTTAAGAGATAACCTAATTTCATTCCATTAACATAGTGAGTGAACCTGTTTCTTTTTACAAATTTTTAAAATATTATATATTATTGATTATGTTGAAAGTATATAACATATGTCAATGTTATATTATCATGACTACAGTTAATTTATTTTTTTATAATTCATGTCTTATGAACTACTTATCATCACACATGGACTCATGTCTTCAATCTTTGATATGTTGGTCATGATATTCTAATATTTTTCCCAGGTTCTTATATACATCTAGTCATGGTTATCTCCCTTATTTACCCTTATTGATAATTTGAGCTCACCCATGTCATATTTTTCACCTGGTTATAATGAATACTTTTAAGTAGAAATAATGAGAAATATCTCTGTGGGAAAAATGAATATTTTTAACATTGTTATAATATTTTGTTCGTGTTTCAAAAGACAAAATACTATTACGGACCATGGGTATGATCTTGGATAATATGCATAATATTTTTCATAAATGATTTAATATCCATTTTTGTTATTCCAAGGATTATATTTTTGGTATCAATGGATTTTATTTTCATCCTTCGAAAAAAATATGATAAAACCACAAAGATATACCTAATGATATTTTTAATGTTATTATTATGGTTTCCTATAAGTATAGTCCTATGGTTTAAATTAATTAATAAGTATGTATAACTATTAAACATCATATATGTTGTTGGTCATGATTATGTAGTTTAATTGTATGATTAGGTTTTCCCTCACTATTAATCCTAGTATTCGTAAATATGGAGAAAAATAAAAAATTTGGATAACATTGAATGATTATGATATAGAATGAATTAGAATTATGAAAATATAATTCATAAGTGTAAATATAATAAAGATAATCATGAAGGTGCTATGCGTATTGTTTATACTATTGAAGTTATTTAGATTGAAAATGACTTGTGAATGGTCTAGGATGTTTTAATGGTATTATTTTCATTGAACATAAGAATAATGCTTAATATGTGTTTTTGGAACCATAAGAAATGAATAATATTTCATATTAAAGGAATCATGTCTTAATAAATTTTATAATGAATCCTGAGTGATGTTTTATTAATAAATTTGGAATACTTATGTTTATATGTTTTAGAATACATTGATTATGTTATAAAATAATGAATTATATAAGTATTTTTTGTATATATTGTTTCATAAGGACAAAAAAAGGATATGTTTAGTGGTTATTATAACATATAAAAGTGATTTAATTTTAGGATGGATTTCATGGGAAACTTCTGATTAAGGGAAATTTATACCCATAATTTGTTTTTTGTGTTATGATAATGATTTTTGGTTAATGATGCATTGGGTATGAATAAGTAAATATTATGGTAATGATAATTTATAACTAATTAAGTATTTATTCAAAAGTTTTTTACACAATAATTGGTGATGTTTAAAAATTTAATATACATAAAGAATATCTCCAACAGACATTTAAATAAGGGAAAATTCATATTTTCAATAATAATGTATGGTAATTCAGTTTATTACCATGTTTTATGAAAATAAATCCCAAATGAATTGACATGATTCAAATATGAAAACCAAGAGCTATAATATGACATATGATGGATCAATGTTATGATTTTTAGTGATCAAAATTCTAATTTTTTGGATTATCAACTTTTTAAAGGGTTATAATTTTATCCATTTATGAAATGGTTTAAGTAAAACTACATACTATGTTTTAGAGATTAATGTATTATATAACTATATAAGAATTTTTTCATGTGGGAATCCAAGTTGTAACCTTTTTCAAAATATTCTAAATAAACATATTTGGATGACTTATCATTCTACCACATGATCATTCATCACTTCCTAGATGAATAATTCCACATTATTTTTTGGAATAAGTGATGAATTAGAAAATGATACATGAAAAAACTAAGGATGGGAATGTATTGATATAATGTAACAATATCATCTAATGAAAAGTATTTAACATTATAAAATGGTTTATGAAATTACATTTTTACCTATTATTATCATTTTTATGATATCGTATACCTCTTTCACGATTCATCAGTTTATTTTGATTGTTAACATTCTCTAGATCATAAATATTCTTGTTATAAGTAATTTTAATTGATATCTATGATTATTTACACTTTTCATCTTGGTTAATGTCTTCATGTAGTACCTATTTGAACATCTTTTTGAACACAAATAAATATTACTTTGTGTATCTATAATGATTCCAACATACCTTTTTTAATGAATGTTTTTGTTTATATTTTTACAATTTCAGTTTATATTAATTAATATTTCATGTATTAAACCACTAATAAACCAAATTAATTTATAAGGAATAATTAATTATAATGATTATAGAATGTAACATCTTAATAATTTTCATAAAATTATTTTACTGAATTAATTTAATCTATTATTATTTTTCATTTCAAACAATACTAAATATAACTTTTTTTATTTAAACAAACTATGTTTGTCTTTCATTATAGGAAACAAAAATTTATAATTACACTATAAAAAAAACTTTTATTATATTTTGGAACAATAAAAACTATTTTACTTGTGTTTCACACAATAATAATGTTCTTTCGACATCTTGAGTTACACTCAAGGCCTATTTCTATCGCATAATAACACATTATTAATATTATTACTAAAATATTATTATAGCTACCACCTATCCATTCGAATAGAAGTCATAAATATAATTAACCAATTTTTCTATTTATGATTCACACATGTCTATAAAATTAATCCTTTATTTATCAATAATGATAATTGAATGAATAAACTATTTGAAAATTATTATGTTACTTTTCTAATAAAGAATTTTAATTGATACAAAAACAATTTAAAGTCAAAAAAATATTAAAAATTATTTTATTAATTTCATTCAACGAAATTTAAATATATTATATATTTAATCAATGTTTTTATACTCATAAAATATATTTGATATGTATTTGATAAAAAATCTAATTTTGTGAATAAAAATATGTATTTTTCTAGAAAATATTTTTAATACCATTTAATAGAGATACCATTTTTAATATAAATTTTGAAACATTTATAAATTTTATTTGAAAAAATAAACATATGTTTTTAATTTTTAATATCAAAATTTTATTTAGGTTAGTTTTTTTAATTTATCTTATAAGTTTAATTATTTAATGAATAGTCAAAAAACTAAATTTTATTTCAAATTTTTTTTCCTCCTAAATAATTAGTTAATTTAAAATTTAATTAAAAGTTCATTTAAATATTAATTATGTTTTTATATATCAATTAATCAAATTTCGGTATTATTAATCAATTACACATTGAAATTTTATATAATAAAATTACAATCCTTTGAACATTTTTATTCTAAATACATGTTTTGTTATCAAATATGCAAAATTAAATTTTAGTTAATTTATAGCCACTTATATGATTATAATATGAAATAATTGCTTTCGTATTTGGAATAATAATAATTTATAAATTATAATTTGATAAAAATTGTTTTTGACCAATAATATTAAGGAATGTGATTAAAATTAATGAAAATTATTAAGAGACAAATTAGCTTCACAAAACAATAAAAAATAAACTTTGAACCTAAAATGAACTATAAACATAATATAATATCAATTATGTGTTCATATTTAGACCATACGGAACCTTTTTGGATTTTCATGATTTTGGATATAATTTATATGTGAAAAGGGATTGTGTAATTCCTTTTTTAAAAAGTTAAAAATTAAAACATCCCCTCCACTATAAAAAAATACATACCTATCCAAATTTTCACATATCTCAAACCCATTGGATCTGGAAAACATGGCCCAAATCAACTACCAAATTATCTTACATAATCTATTAATAATACCTTCCAGAATAAATCAATCCAAGGAATCCCTTGGGGAGATCCAAAATGATTTGCTCAAGAAAGAAGTAATATCATTCCTCAATCTCTATTGATTCATTTTAACTATCCACCATCTCACTTATTCTTATTACCTGATTATATAATAAACAATGTATCCTAATAGTAATAATATTTTTTTAATCAATGGGATATACCTTCACTTATCTACACCTCCATCTGATGGGTAATGAACTATCAATTCTTGTGTATGGTGAACAATAGCCTCACAGAATGATATTGTTTGTTTTTCCATTACTACCACTCATTTTTGTGAATTAAGATGGGAAATAATTTTTAAATGAAATATATTTTATTATTCATTTGTTTAAGATTATGTTATTTATATATAACACATAACTACTTTATTTTCAATTTTTTAAATATGATAACATTGTTAGTGGGCGTGTGGAGAAATTCCACCTCAAAGAGATGTGATTCATTCATAGTTTACATGGAATTTTTTAATTATGGGTTTATTAAAAATATATTACATATATAAAATAATAATTATAATATAATAGTATTATAAATATAAGTAAATATTTTTCATTTTATTTCTTTCATTCAATAGGATAAGAAAACAAAAACATCATTCATACGTACATACCGCCTACCAACTCAATTAACAGTGTATTCCATTTCATATATATATCATTTAAATATAATTATAAGAATTTATTTAATAAAAATAAAATTTGTAATTTTTTTAAAATTTTATAAATATATAAATCATGATATATGTAAGAGGATCATGAATAACAATTCAAAACACGTTGAGTAAACAAAACTGTTATTATCTAAAACAATGCATTATCATTGAATTGTTAATAACTCATTAATATAAAATCATAAGTGAATCATATATGATAATATATATATATATAAATATGTTTCTATGATATATATATAATTAAATCACATTTATTATACATAAGGTTTTAAAGAGTATGAAGAATGTCATGAAATAATGTAAGGGTAATCTCATCTCACCCATTTTCTGTGAGACTTATGTATTATTCACCAATCATTTGTTTTGATTGGTGTATATAATGAAATTTATTGTAATATATGACTATTAAGCTGATTTTTATAGGTATTTACATTTTTTTAATTATTTTGTTTCATTAATTGGGTTTATCCATCAAATGATACCTAATCGGTAAAGTATTTTTGTTTCAATTCACCATATTTGAGACACATTCCATGTTTTTCAAATTTATTTTTAATTTAGGTATATATAATACCATTGAACATGTTATATCAAAAAAATCCATCTTTAAATGATATTTTAAGCTTCAAAAAGCTTTCATTTTTACATATTAATGAGATGTAATTTTACCAAAGTGGTTGCATTTTATTGCTAAATTCTCATTATTTATCGATATTATTTATGATTACGCTTGAATTTATAAAATATTAGGTTTATTTCTTATGAAATATAGTGTATTTTAATATCATATTGTAATACATGATATATCCATATATTGTTACCCTTTTTCCACACATTGGTGTTTAAGATAATTAAGAAAATATTTTTATGGAAATCTGACATTACATCTCCTTTATGATAGAAATATTTGGTCCTTAAAATCTATGTTTTCTAGGAAAAAAATTCAAAAATTATTTTATATTATCAAATTTTGTTTGAAGGAAATTTTTATACATGTTTTACTATTTTATACAATGTTTTTAAAAATAATATTCTATTCATTTTCCGATCAAGGAACATTTCTAAACATTGGAAAATGTTTTCAATAATTTTTTATGAGTATTAAAAGTTCTTTCCATAAAAAGGTTGTCAAATTATTTTCAATATTCAACTATTTTTTGAAATCCATTTTAAAATATATTTTTTTCAAATTTATTTATTATTAAAAAATAATATTTTTTCAATGTGGAAAATTGATTTTCCACATGAAATATTTTGAATTAAATACTAAAGATTTAATTATATGAAAAGGATTTTGGAAAAAGATATATGAAATATATTTTTAAATAAATTATATTTTCTTTAATAAATGTTCCATGAGATCATTTATAATAATTATTTATATAATATGAAATACCTTGTTATATATTATTCTTTACTAGGGATATGATCTAAGAATAGAATTCATATTCTTTTATGAATGGTTTTTGTTTTCATGGAATTATGTTTACAATGCATGATTATCTTCTACAGTTTGTGTGATTTTCAAAAACAAATACATTATACATTTATGCATTGAAGAAATTATTATGTGGACAATCTATTTTCCATACATAATGATATGTTGAATATTTAATAATTTCCTTTTTGTTTTAGAAGTTATGATTAGAATATTGTTCGTAAAATTTTGGAACATATATGAATGAATTTGTTATGTGATGGGTGGGACCTATGTTTCCCTAAAATTCATTGGTAAATTATAGATGACTCGTGAGTATATATGTTATATGAGATCCACATAACATGTTCAAATTATTATGAGTGAACTTTATTTCATTTTCACAATGTTGTGCATGAACATTACATGTTCACAATGTATTTGAATGACCTAGTTTTAGGTCCATAATTGCAACACCCCATGTATTTATAAATAAACATAATATTTATGTCACAAAATATTGATTCACTTAAAAACACAGTTGTTTGATAACCTAGAAAGTATAAATAATTTTTCACTTCAATGATTTGAATTTAAAAAAAAAGGCATACATGGTTGCATTCATTAATATATTTATAGTCTGAAAGGATCAACATACATTTTTGGTGAATAATAAATTGATTCATATGAATATTAATGTAATGTTATGAATATTAATATGAATATAAATAATAGTATCATATCCCATGAATATATATTTAAAATTAATTCATCTTATAAATGAAATGGAGTATTTCAGAAATTAATAATTAAGTGTTTGTATTTCTGTGAGTACTAAATATTTAATTACAATTTGAAATTAATAAATTGAAATATTTATTTTTTGTAAATTGTATGCCTAAATAAATTTTTTTTACAGTTATTTTAGGATAATGATAAGAGACATCAGTTAATTTTTTAATGTATTGTAAAATCATATTTAAATTAATAAACTATATTTTTCAAGTAAATAAGGATTATATTTAAAAATAAATTTTCTATTTTTTAGAAACATATTTTGACAAAATTGAGTTCCTTTTTATATTATATAGGTCTAAAAATGGTTAAGGTGATTTCTTTGGGATTTTTCAGAATTACTTGAATTTTTTGTGAATATTTAATTTCGATAATTTATTAAATATGCTAAATAAATGAATTTATGGATCATGATCGAGTCATGGATGATGTAAATGAATATAATTTCAAAAAAAACAAGATATTATTACTTTATTTAGCCACATTAATAAATACTATTCATAATATTGAGGAAAAATAATAAAATAATTAGTAAAATTAAGTGAAATAACTCATCTCATCCACCATTAAAGCCACACATCACTCTCTATGGTCCTCTAGGTTCTTACAGAATAATCTTCCATAGTCCATCACTATATCTGGGGGACCATGTCATTTAAAAAATTCTAAAACCTATTCCCTTAAAGAGGTTCTCAAGGAGGTGTATTCCATAGGTTAATCCACATCTTCTTTCTTTTAATTCCAATACAAGTTCCATTCTTTTTTTATCCTCTACTCACCTCCAATGTATTCATTATTGTGATAACACTAGTATCATATATATATATAATGTAATATAATTATATCTTGTTAATTTAATAAATATTATCAATCTTTTTACTCCATATCTATTTTATTTTATAAACAAAATCATCGTTCGTGAGATGCCAATTTACAACGTTCGTTAATGATAAAGTCTCATTCATTACTTTATCCATTGATATCAGTCATGAAACAATTTTTATTGTTTACGAAGAATATAATATCTGTATTATAAGATATTTAATATTCAGGAACTATTATATGTACAAAATAATAATTCATACGACCAATCTAGTTCGTAGTAATGAATATCATACCAAAATAATCATTGTGATTGTATTTAATAATTCATCTAATGAATCATCCTCATACTATGTATACAAATCATATATATGATTATTAAGTCATATGTATGTTCATAAATAATATATAAATTTTATTTTTGATAATAATATCCATTCCAAATGAACATTCGTACTTATATAGAAGTATATTGATTGTGAAAACCAAGGAAACAAACACTTCAGAACGATGTAATTCAGTCTTATAACCTATAAATAAAAAAATAAATGAAAATAATAAAAACATTATAAAATAGGTAATTGTTTAATAGGTTCTACATTATGTTATTAATAAGTCTAATTTCATATTATGGGACCTCATGATCATGATCAGAACATATTCATACATAAGGTAAGGGTTTTCTACTCGAACCACCATTTTAATTTTGGTTACTCTTTGTCTATCAAAATCAAATTTTAATTATTATTTATTCTTGAATAATCATAATAAATACTTTAGTAATGTAATATATATTTTACCAACTAGAATATTTATTATTTTATGGAAAGATAGATTTTTTAAAAGGTTATTTCAAAAATAGTACATAAAATACAAGCCTAATTCAAGGGAAATTCTCAAAATATAGCCTCTTTTCAGGGAAATTATATAATATATTTTTAACCATTATTTTTCTGAAATAAATTATTTTATTATGAAAAACTACATTAATTGACTTCTATATTCATAAAGTAAATTTTCCAATATAACTCTTCTTTTAAAAGTAAAAGGGTTTTTATATAAAGAATTACTAGATGATTTTATATGTGTATTTTTCACCTATTTAAAAAATAATTTTGATTAATATGTTCAATTTGGATTAATATTTTATGATATCAACTACCATATTTTATATAATTGTTTATGATTAGTTTGACTGTAAATTTTCTATCTTGATACCATTCATCATATTACTCTGAATAATTACTGTTTAAAATTAATGATGGGGGAATGTTATATACATTTCATATGATAGTTTCAATATGAATGTATAAGATATTATTATTTATCTATGTTAATATGTTTAATGAATTAGGCATATTACATGATAGGTGGGGCCTGCTATATCTTCTTGATGCATCAGTAGGTCTCATGAGATAAACTTTTTTGGGTTTATAATAGTTTTTGTAAAATCTTGGCATGAGGCCTTGATAGAATGATTATGATATCCAACAATATTAACTACCTCATTATGAAGCTAGTAATTGATAGCTATTGTGGATATTAATCAAGTATAATACCCATTTTTTTATTTTATTATGCCATTATTTATTCATCCCTTATTCCTGCCAAATTATGTTCATGTTTATTTTTTTAGAGAAATGTGTTTTTAGTTATTCACTAAGAAAAATGTTTTTTGTTTATGATATATTTTGATGTATTTATTACCCATATTGAGCATCTGAGTAGACACGATTCTTATTTTTTCTCTATAATATAGAAGTAAATTATGAATTAATTTTTGGGATAATACAATTGTCATGTATGTTTATAATGGAATATATATATATATTGTATTTCTTTTCATGTTTAATTTTGAACTTATGTATGTATCTAGTTTTCCAAAACATATAAAATATTCATTCATTTAGGGTAATAATTTCTTTTAATTAGTCCAATGTAATGAAATTTGTTATCAGCTCAGGTAAATTGTGGTTGAGCCATTATATTTGGTATCATATGAAGTTTATTACAAAACATAAAAAACTAAATTTATAAAAAATTAATAAGAAAAAAATCCATGAGATAGTCATCAAGGATAAACATACAAGAACATATGTAATTAGGATTAAGAACTATTGAAAGGAGTTTCTAGCTTGACCTAGCGTATCCTGGAACACGCCATAGGGCCTTACTGCGCACTTGGTTTCACACATCCTTTGGGTATGCTTATAATATTCCAAATTTTATTTACAAACAATTTTGAAGTAATTATATGTAAATTTTTTCTCAGTGAAATCTATTTTTAAATTATGAGATTATCTATGAAAAGTATGTGAATTTCTTCTATGTATTTTTCTATTTTGATATTTTACATGTTGATTTGTAACCAAATATAGTATATTCCATTATTTAAAAATGTATCCTAGTTTATGGAATAGAAACCACATAAACACATGTATCCCATGTATGGATTGTCTTCTGATTCAAAATAATTATCTTGGATCTGGATCAATAATTGGTGTTGAGAAACATATTACTATAACGTGACAATGGACTCATGTCATGAACAATAAAGTTATTTGGGTGGAGCATTTGGATCAACAATTTGAAGGATCTATATTAGACCACATTATTTGAAAACAACCTCCATCATTCAATAATACTAAAAACCCATTTTAGGGGAGATGTGGAGATATTCATCAGATAATATAATTCACTATTTGGGATGTAACATAATAGAGAAGGTTGTCATGGATGTTTGTCAGTAATCTGTATATTTGGATAAATGGTGGTATTTAATTCAAAAAATTAGGAGGAAGAAATATATTAAATTGAATGGATGTATTTTAATGAAATATTCTTATAAGGATTCATTCCTAATGAAAAGTGACCAAATATAGAAATTTGTTTTTTGAATCTTAGGTAGAAAAAGGATGAGAATTTTGGAAACTTTGAATCTAACTTCCCAATGTTAAAATACATGTTGCGAACTATGTACAAAATCCTAAGATAAATATTGATAAATTATTTTATGGTTTAAAACCATTCCTCCATAGGGATATAGACTCCAAAATTTTCTCATCACATGAATATATAGTCTCCTGTTCTATCAAGATGGAAAAATAATTCTCTATGTTTTATGAATTTAAAGGAAATAATGTGAAGAATAGGGATGATGAAATATCCATAAAACGAAATATGGAAATAGTGATAAAGGGAATAATTTACATTCCACTATATGATAATTGTGTAATGAAACACCCTAATACTTTATTTAAGTGTATGATTTTTTGTTACAAGTATTGAGAAAATGTTCACCACTACCATGATTTAAATGGGAAAAAAGAATATACATATGTTAGATGGTAAAATTTCAAGGACATGGGACATTATGAAGATTATTTTCCAAATCATTAATGATAAATTCCCCAAATAAGGCCTTGTTAGAATGGTCAGGCTTATATTTGAACAACTACTAAAATTTAATTTCCTAATGATGTAATGGAAGGTACGTTAATCATTTCCTTAAAAGTAGAAAATTCATTATCTCAATCTAGATCATCACATTGTATATATCTTCCCAGTTTATCTTCAAAATTATATATTTTCAATTTGATTTAATAAATAATAGATCATTCAAAAATCCTAAGGAATATATGATTAGGTCAAAGATATTTCATGTAGTACCCAATTTGGAATATGAACATTCTTTATATTCTGATTTCCTCATAATACCAAGGATTTAATTTGATATAATACTCAGTATGGATTAGATTTCAAATTACGATGGGAAAATATATTGTAATGATAATGAAGTTACAATTTATTAAAATAATGTGAAATATCTTCTCATTAGTATAGAAACATCACCATTTCATTCTCATAAAGATCCTCCCTTAGTAGATCTACTGAAATCAATTCAAGGGGCAGATGGGAATTTGGTATTTCTATGTGAGGGAATGAAAATTCAAATCAAGGATGTACCTATTATGCAATAATATATTGATGTTAATTTTGATGATTTACCTATAAATCCCCTAGATCACATAGTTGAGTTCTTAATTGATTTAATTACTGGTTAAGGTCCAATATCCAATACTCCATAAAGAATGGACTCAGTAAAATTAGTGGAATGGAATAAAAAACTAGAGGAGTTGATTATTAAGGGGTTTATTCGCACTAGAGTTTCTCTATGTGCTGGTAATGTTTTTTTGTTAAAATTTGTGGATATATGAGGTTATTCATTGACTATAGGGAGTTCAATTATACTACGATAACAATCTTTTATCTTCTCACTCTCATTGATTATTTATTTAATCAAATTCATAGAGTACAATATTTTATTATTTTTTAAATTGGATATTGATATCATCATTAATGTGTTAGGAAGGAAGATATTCCAAAGACAAAATTTTTATCTAAATATGGGAATTACTAGTTTATAGTAATGCATTTTGGACTAACTAATGATCTCTATGTCATCATGGATCTAATAAAAATCTTTTCATGGAATATCATGATTACTTTGTTTTGGAAATTATTGATGATTTAATGGAAAACATTAAAATCATGTTTGATTATGAAAATAACTTATTCATAATTCTATTGAAACTTATAATAAATGAATTATATAGGAAGATTAGAATTTGTTAATTATTGCATCAAATATTTTATTTTCTTGGCCATATTGTCTCTATGAATGGTGTATTTGTTGATCCTTTGAGAAAAATGGTTTTTAAGGAATGGACTACACTAATGAACATAACTTTGGTACATAGTTTTATAATATTATCATTTTATTATTGGTGTTTACATCATAACATAATATAATTAGACAACACATTATACAAGATTACTCGTAAAAGTGGTAAGCTTTTCTGGACAAAAGAAAATGAGGAATGTTACAAAGAATTAAGGGGAGAATATTGAATACTATGATCCTAACTATATATTTAGGAAATTATGGGTTTCTGGTATATAGTGATAAATCAAATAATGGACATGGATGTGTCCTTATGCATAATGATAGATTTATTACCTATGTGTTAAGAAAGTTAAAAATTCATTAAAAACTATAATACTCATGATCTTCTGTTATCTATAGGGATATTTTCTCTAAAAATATAGCTTAATTGTACCTATGGTAGAATATTTTATATATATATAGATTAAAATTGTTTAAAATATATATTTTTACAAAAAGAAATAACAATGATGAAAAGGTTATGGCTGAAACTACTCAAGCATTATGATTGTTTCATACACTTCCACCGTGAAAATAAAATTAGGTAGTTGATGCATTGAGCAGGAAGGATTATAGAGTTTTAATCAAAATGAGGATTGAAAGGGCTCATGTATGCATTGATCTAGTAAATATGGACATGATAATTATCAAATAAGGTGAATCAACACTTCATTTCCAATTGTTTTCCCAACCGTCATTATTACAAAGAATTAAAAATTATTAGCCTGATGAAGAGAGTATCCAAAAAAAATTATTGATATGAGTGATGGGAAGTTGCATGACATCATATATGAATATGGAATTCTTAAATTTGGGAATAGGCTTTATTTTCCCACCATACCCAAGCTAAAATTTGAGATATTGGATGATTACCATAGTTTGAATTTACCTATACATCCTAGTAGCACTACAATTTATAGAGATTTGAAGGAACATTTCTAGTGGGACAAAATTTTTAGGGAAATTGAAGATTATGTATCTAGATGATTAATATATGAATAATTGATGGTAGACCTATAATATCCTATATGATTCATGAGAGATCTACCTATTCCTACATGGAACTTTGATGGCATCGCCATGGATTTGGTAACTCGATTACTCCAACCACCATGAAAGTATTTTTCAATTTGGGTAAATTTTTTCAATATATAAAATATGCACATTTCCTTTTAATAAGTTTTTTTTCTACTTTAGCGTCTGGAATGAATCTTTATCAATAAAGTGGTGAGACTTTGTAGAGGTCCACTCTGAATTGTGTCTGACCGTAATCAATGATTTACATTGAAATTTTTGAAAAGTCTCCTAAAATCTATAACACCCCTACTCTAGAAGCCCAGATCTAGTGAATTATTTTAATACATTGGCATGATTACAAAGAATCATGTCCCAAACGACCAATCTACTAAGCAGTTTTGGAAGATAGATTATAAACAAGGACATTACATTACACCTTCAAACATATAACACAAAATAAATAATCCTTTTATAATTCCATTATTCCCCTATCTTGACCAATTATATCAATCATAATACACATCTTGGAATCCTGGGAGAATAAAACATAATAAAGGGGTGATCTCTGATGCTCAGAATGGTGCAACAATTTAGAGGAAGCTATAAACTATTAAGGAAAGATGTGTAATAAAAACAAAAAACTTTCTAACATAAAAAAGAACATAATATGGAAAAAATAAATCATACATTACCATATAAACATGTATATGATTATTCTACAAGTATAACAATCACTTGTAATAACTAATTATATAACGATGGAATTCATAATGTCAGACAGCATAACCATACATTCTAGGCCTCATGCCAAGACCAAAAAAAATCAAGTCCTTGTTCTAATAGACTAGTTTTTCTCATTAGACCAACCGATTCATCGAGGTTAAAGAGTGGGCTCCACCTATCACTTACTAAGTCCAATGCATTCCTCGTATGAAAATGTTGAAACCTAACATAAAAATTCATATTAAAACATTCATAAGAAATGACAATACATTACCCAAAAACCATAAATGGTATAAAAATATCACATCCACAGTCAATCATAAAATAGCTCATTCAATAAAATATAGAAGATTTTATTATAATTAATCAAACTCAATCAATAATAACATCCAATAAATGATGTTCACATAGTTGAAAATGATCAGTAAAACTATTTTAGAACAAATATCTCTTTTCTGAAATCATTTAAAAGTAACACATTTATAAAGGAAGTCATATAAAATATATTTTTTAATCAATGTGTCCCATACTAATTTGAAAATTTTTAATGAGATGAATATTTTACAACAATCATGCCCATTTAAATAAAACCTTAAAATATTTTTTCAAATAAAGACCTAAATTAAAAATATTTAGAAACAAAAATCATTTCAACATTTAAAATGCTGATCAATATAAAAATTACATTCCAAAAAGCCTTTAAATATTCATTTTGAAAACATTTTTATGAAACCTGGACTTGGATGATAAGAATGTCCTAGTAAATACATACACTTAAACAATCACGGATAATAATGGGATTGAAGAAATAAACCTTACCTTCTACATTCATTATGTCGATGGTACGTTCAACCTCTTCTATAATGACCATATTATGTTAAAAAACTATAATAGAAACATTTTCATATTTATTATATCTTACATGATTTGTTTGTGGCATTATACTACCAATTTAATAATAATTTCTATGTTAAAATAAAATTTCATGTAATAATCGCTTTCTTTATTTTACGTGTTTTAACTTGTTATTCATGATCCATTAACATATATCAAGATTTAATTGATTCCAAAATATAAAATATTATTTTTGAATCATATAATTTTAAATTATAATTATATATAATAAATTATAATATGAAATTGAAAACACCGTGTATGGAGATAATAGGTTGTACGTACGCATAAACGACATTTCCGTTTTTCATGTCGTGTTGAAAGAAAGTAAGTTAATGTGATATATACAAATACACACACACACACACATATATATATATATATATATATTTCTAGTATCATTATTATTTCATAAATTACATATTATTTATATATATAAATAACCATCGTTGAATGGTGAACGTCAATCTCATTGCATTGTGGAGACGGTAAGCCGTATGTATGCATGAGAAATGATATCATTCTATTGATGGTGAAATATTACTAAAATGGATGTCATATTTTTTATAAATAATAATTATCATGTTATATTTTTTATTTATATCAATTATAATCATTATTGTACACATCCAAATTATGAAGTGTTGAATAACAAAATAAACTATGACGTGGATATGGTAAGTCATACATACAAATGTATGGTTATTTTTTCATTAATTGGATTGATAGAATAGTGAATATGGTTTTAAAATATTTATAATAACATCTATGTATGTATATGTTAATGAAGTTATTATATTATTATGGAAACAACAAATAAATAAGAAGTGGAAGAAAAAATTAACTTTGAAAGAGGTGATGAAGTAATTACTTTTTTTGAGTTCTTCCATAGATTTGATCAAAAGGGGTCCTTAGTTTGGATTCTAGTAAATGTAAGGCCTCTAGGTTAAATTTTTTGTAGTTGGGAGGTGATTTTTGTAGGGTTTGGCTGAGATAACTGGTTTGGAGGTGTGAATTTAAGAGAAGGGGATGTACCCTTTTATAAGAGAGGACATGATAACTTTTGGAAAAGCATGATATATTAGTTTATTTTACAATCATATTTGGTTTATAATTGATCCAAAAGGATTTATTATGAAGTTATGTTTGAGATGGTTCAAAAACCTCTCAACCAATAGGTTTCAGATGGGTTTAGGTCACCATATTAACCATGTCTTTTAGATTTACCTTTTAGTTAAATAGATTAACTTTCACCATGAATTCATGTATTATTATAAAAAAGGTTAATATACATACGATAAAAATAAAATCAAACCCCACGTGGTTTCATATTGATATATCTAACCTTATATAAGACGTCTGGACAATACTTTTATTTATTGTAATATTATATCAATTAAAAATATAGTATTTTTTTTAAATATCATTTATATCAATTTGGACACTATTTGGTATTTTCTTTTTTTAAAAGTCATAACAAGTTGATTACTTCAAACCCCATAAATTAAATCAACAGTAACATGACATTTTCACCATTTAAATTCGTTGATGGCATAAAAAGTCCCAATTTATATTTATTTTGAATTTTATAATATGATTTATTTTAATCATTCATTATTATGATAAATATCACATCATCATTCAGTAATAAATAAATATTTTATTTAATGTTTAAAATTTATAAATAAAATACCATGATGTAGTAAATATATCCAGATTTCTACTTAATGATTATAGTCAAATTTGTATCATGTGTAACCCTATATTACAAATTGTTTAGTTATTAAACTTTGAAGTTAACACTTTTAGATCTTTTTACATAAAATATAATAAATGTCTTAATCAAACCCAAATGGATCAAAAGAATATTTTTTTGTCCTAATGTTTATTTTAGTCATACAATACATATCCAATAGAACTATGACATATGTTGGGTTAATTTAAATATAATTGTTACCTTCAATTACCCTATTTACTTTTAACCATGATAAATAAAATTCTAATGTTACTATTTACCAAATATTATTTTCATATTATCGATTCAAATTTTACTTACTAATTTCAACAATGCCACTAAGATTTTAGAAATTCAATTCATAGAAGTGGTAAAATTACAGTTTATGAAAATTTTCAAATGAGTCTAAAAGGTGGGTAAAAGACGTTAAAAACATTAATAAAATTTTATAAATCAAATATTATTATAAAATGACCCTAACGAATTAAATTGATCTAATATAGGTATTATGTATCAATTTTGACATTAAAATACATTTAATTAAAAATAATATTTATTTAATGAAAAGTCAGTTTTAAGTAATAGTGTGGTGTTTTATACTATTCATCAAAAATTGAATGTTTTAAAAAAAATGAAAAATCATTCCCAAGTCAATTTAGATAATCCTAATTCATAAATATATCTATTTTAAAAAATTTGAAATGTAGATTTTTCATTAATTAATTTAATATTTGTTCCTATTTTCAAAACCAGCAAGCATGTTTTTGAGATGTAAAAACTATCAAATGATTGATATGTGTTTATGTCCAATTTAAATTTAAAATTAATGTTAATTACCATCACTTTATTAAATGATAAATATATAATATAAAATTAATTCAAAACCATTCAAAGTTATAATTTAACAAAATAAATTATTTTGATCAAAAACTTTATTTCAATTAATATATAGTATTTCGCTACACATAAAAATATGAAATTTATCAGATGCACACCAAAAATTTATCCAAACTAAATTTTTTGGTCCCACTTCTAAATAAGAAGTTTATTTGGTCAAATTGAATGTATAAAAGTGTCAAATATTGGTTTAGAAATGGGTTTTCCATTAACAGGCAGAAAAATTGATTTTTTTTAAAACATCTTTTATCTGAAAAAATTAATATGATCTTATATAATTTCTAAACAACACCTAATATGGATGATAAAATTATATGGAGTATCCAAAATGAAGTTATTAATATTCATAATATCTTTTCGAATAGCTAGTTTGGTATGTTGTGGTTCGCTAAAACTTGGTGTTGTGTGTAGCCCAAGCTATTAAATTACATTAAAGAGATAGCATACTGTGAAACCTTGGGGTGCTACATTCTCCCCTCATTTAATAATTTTATTCCTCACAATTTTAAATTTTTCTCCAAAAATAACTTATTTAAAATTAAAAATACCATTGTTAAAAACCCACACAAAAAATTAGGTTATTAAAATATAGTCTTAATAAGAGGGAAAGGGAAATGAAAAATTCACCACCAAATTTGGATTTCTAATAAGAGAACATTGGTGGAAATTATAGACACATAATTAGAGAAAAAAACAAATATTTATAGGGAGTGATTGATGTCATCAATTAAAAACATGTGAATAGTAAAGGGAAAAAATTGAGGTCCACAAAGCCATTTATCTATAATGATTTAAAATATCATCGGTTCATCAAAACATAAGCTAATAGGATAAAACATCTATTTAAATATTTTATTTTATTGAAGAGGAGGGATTAATTTTCTATCAATATAAGAACTCAAGATAACATACATGATTTCATTACTTCCCTTATTTATAATCTCATCATTTGGTTTTGCTTCGATCTATTTTCACTTCATCCCTTATACTAGGAAGTGAATTTTTTAAAATGATTTTAGTACATCTAATATGCATTTGATAAATCATAAAGTCCGCAATTATTTCTATTATCCTCTATATATTTACTGAAAACCAAAATGTTACGTAAGAGTATCCAATCAATTACACTTTAAACTCATAAAGTATATCTATTGCCCAACATACTTCATTCCAACCTTTAGATTTATCCAATAATACTTATGTCAAAACTCATAGTCTAAAAATTTATATGGGAGGTAAACATAATGAATATCTCTTTTTTTCCACATAATAACATTTGAATACCTTCATCATCTATTTTTTAAAACATTATAACACCTTGAATTATCGTAAAACCTGATTGAATACGTTCATCCTCCACTATGCCTTATAAAATATAGGATATACTCCTTAAATCCAAAAAAATTGTAAATTCCAACAATGATTGAATAAGAAAATAAATAATTAAGACCATGTTAGTCAATAATATCAAACATACTTTATCAAAAACAATTATATCTTATTCCAAAATAATTATCTCATTTTTAGAAAAATATTTAGTGTTATATTACCCAAAAGCATATATTTTTCGAAATGTTTAACTTGAAACTGTGTCACATTACTCAGAACCATAAAGTATCAAATCTTTAATATAACCATTCTATAGTATAATCCTTATATATTTTATAAATCTTATTACTTGTACTCAAATGAAACAATTCATTAATTACAACATAAGAACACTAATAATTTATCTTTATCTTTGGTCATATCATAACAAGATTATTATACAATAGCATAATTTGGGGTATACTCTGATGATTGAGAAATTGATTCACGTAGTGTCCCCACTCTTAGTAGATAAACCATTTTACAATTGAAACATTTTTCTTACCAATCATAAACCATCCCCTCGGTCCCATGTTGTGACTACCCCATGTCCTCTTTCTGTAGGCTAGGGGAAGGTGACTTGCATCAGAAAGGCATATCCCTAAAACTGGGAAGGCATTGCCTTTAAACCTATAAATTCACACAAACCAAGAACACAAAAAGACACAAGAACAAAGTAAAATATATAATATATAGGGTTTGTACAGTAAATAAAGGGTCTATAATACAATACCAACTAAAAAGTACTAGTAAATCTGAGAACAGCTCATATGAACACCTGCCATGAATCCGACATGAAGGGTAGGTACAGCTCTCGAACTGTCATCTCTGCATCATGCCTCATCTAAGGCCCCCCTCCAAGAAGCCTCCAGCCCTATCACCCTCGTCATCGATCAATGATGTCCATAATCTACACATTATAAAATAAGGTGTTGGCATAGCCCTTGCAAAGGTGAGTATAATGATACATATATTGGACCTCGAGACCCCCTAAGGTCTCTCAGAATCCACCAAGTATAAGCCACAAAGGCGAACCATAATCACATAGCACGAAACAACTGTCAACCCTACATAGGTATATTTCCATACATATAACTATGTTTTCAAATATACCCATCTCATTCATGAGTAAACAGAAGGCCCAACTCTTTATCCAAAATCTCAACTTCCCATAAAAGAAATAATACCACGAAGGTAACACCACAAATGTAAGTACCACAAAGGTAACACCACTCAGAAAAATACCACATTGGTATCACCACGGGAGAAAATACCAAAAAGGTAATTCCACACAGAATATTAACACAATGGTATCACCACACAGAAGAGTACTACAAAGATAAAGACTCATCTCTCCCCAGGTATATCTTTAGAATGCACGTATAGTTGAACAGCTGTATTACTAGATCAAATTACATCGTTGAGAAGCTCTACTGTTAACCAACACAGGATCGAAGATAATCAACATAGGATCTGAATATTACCCACATAGGATCGGATGATGACCCACTTAGGATATGTAGATGACCCACACAGGATCAGTAGAATCAGACCCACATGGGATCTGAAAATGACTGACCCAAGATCTTGAGATTTTTCAAATACAGCCTACCACAGGGTTCCCGTACAATGTATTCATAACTTTGGGAGTATCCACTCCTTAATCCATTTGATGATACTTCAACTGCCATGAAGACCCATGAAAAAGTATCATGAAGGACAATCATGTCAATAGGTTCCCAACATGATAGATGGTGTGTCAATCAGACGCCCGATCTAAGTGTTTTTAGCATTTCTGTTCAGAGGGCCTAGTTTGATTCGGGATAGATCCAATCCATCCATAAACTAACATTATCTAACTCTCATGTGGAGAATACCAAAAAGACCACCTCAATCCAGGGATCCCTGTGTCGTAGACGGTTCGCCAAACGGACGCACGATTCTCAAGATATGGCAAAAAATGCATGTCTAGGTCCAGATAGGCCCGAGTCTAGTCTGACCCAGTCAGAGAGACCCGTGCCTGGGCCGACCCATAAATGGGACTGCCTGGACTGCTAGGCGTGGCCCAGTCAGAGTGGACCACTAGGTGCGGCCCGGTCGGAGCATCCCACGCGGCTGGGTGCTGTCCACCCGGTGGGTGCGGTCAACCATTATGGGGGCCACCCAAGATGCACTAGGGGGGAGGCGCTCCCTAGTATTCTGAAGATTCTATGGTACTTTTTATCTTGTAAATCTTAGAGGCTCCATGTGGCACCTCCTGCTGGCACGCGAGACCCGCCACAAAGGACCTGCTCGCCCTGACACGGTCGTTCTGCGGTTCTGGTTGGCTCCCTCTTTATAATGGAACAACGGTGCCACTGTTGTCCCATAATCGGCCAGGTTTTGGCCACATTATGGGTGCACCACCCAGGCTAATTATCCATGACCTCTTCCCCTACCAACGACACAGACGCTCGCCTCCCCGATTCCATGCGCCCGGTTGCTGTCCTCCACCGCTGCGGCCGATGGGCCTCCGCCCATACCCTGCATGCGTTGGTCGCCAATATAGTGGTCAATTAACACTCAATTGTGAATTCTATAGTGAATAACACATCAAAATAGAGGTAGAATAGGGATCATGTCGTGTTTTTTTGGCCCAGATACTGTGCATTAGATCAGTAGATCGTAGTTCACGAGGATTTGAATCAACGTTAAAACCACGAAGAACAATATAAACACTTTCCTACTTCATTTACTCAGTGCTGGTGGCATAAGGAAGGAGAAGAATATGATAAACATGCTGATGTAGATCACTCGCACAACACACTACAAAGAATTTTCCTTGTTCCTGATTCATAGGATTTTCTTTATTTAAGTAGGTTTCTCGTTGGAGGATGTTCTTCCATGTTCGTGAAGGCTCTCCCTAGTCCTCTATTTTCCATCCATCTCCCCCATGAATGGTGAGGATCCAATATTAATTAAGTTAAGTAAATTAAATCAATTTTTTTTGTCTCATTAAATGTGGGAAAAACCAGAGGTTTCCCCCAATTAATGTAGAGTATGTGTGGTCCACATCACAATGATTCAAAATGGAGGTTTCAATAATGAAAACTAAGAAGTTATAAATTTTTTTCTTCTCCAATGAAAAAAATGAAAAACCAACATCCACCCTTAGCATACTGAGGATGTGGTGAAGGTCTACTTAAGGGAATATTGGAACTTCAAGTTCAATGGTGTCCTTGAATTTCAATTTCATGATCCAATTCAAAATTTAAAAATTATGTATACACATTTACTGAACGTAGATAAAAAAATATCATAAATTCTTTCTGGGAACACAGCACCTCGAAATCACCTGCTGTCAATTTTTTCAGACTGATAATAATTCTATATATACATGTGAGATTCTGGTTCTTTACATTCTCTCCACCTCAGGTATTTTCATCCCCAAAATCCACAACACAATCTTGAAACAATTTACGATTCTGGGCATGATTCTGAGCCTCCTGCTCCCATGGGCTCTCCTAGAGGTTCCCGTGCAACCAACATATGTGAATTATAGGTATCAATTGACTATGAATGAATCTATCATGTATTTCCTCAATATCCACTAAATCATCTGAAAATGTCTCCCCATCATTGATTTCCAGCTCGCCCCAATAAATGATGTGTGAAGGATCATATATGTATCACCTTAGCTAGGATACATGGAAAACATCGAGCACCCTATGCAACTGAGGGGTTATAGATAAGTGGTATGACACATTTATAACTATGCTAAAAACGTGAAAGGGTCCAATAATGCTTATAGATAACTTGCCAACTCAGTCAAATCTCCACAAACATCGTTGAGGTGAGACCCGCAGGAAGCCATGGTCACCATCCTCGAACTCTAGAGGTCTCTGTGTCATGTTAGCCTTAGAATTCATCCATCTATGTGAATTCTTCATCCACTCCCAGATGATTTTCACCATCTCCATGGTAGCCTAGACCACCTCCTATCCCAGGAGTGTTGACTCTCCAGGGACAGTCCAGCACAGAGGGGATCTGCAAGATCAACCGTAAAATGCCTCAAATGGTTCCATACTTCTAGTGGAGTGATAGTTGTTGTTGAACATGAACTCCACCAAAAGCAAGTGAACTTCCCAACTGCAGCCGAAATCTAAGACGTAAGCACGATGCATGTCCTGAAGGGTCTGAGTGGTCTGCTGTTTCTGACCATCCATCTGATGGTGAAAGGAGGTGCTCAATCGAAGATGAGTCCCAAAATCATCCTACAACTCTTTCCATAACTTGTATGTAAAATGTACATCACGATCGGAGAAAATTTTTGAAGGCACTTCATGGAGACGTACAATATCCTATATGTAGAGGCACCTCAATCCCTCTACTAATCCCTACTCTATGATAGGTAGGAAGTGGTTAGTCATGGTGAGTCGGTCAATGATCAACCAGAGGGAATCGTGTCCCTTGGATGTGTGGGGAAGTCCTATCACAATGTCCATGCAGATTCCATCCCACTTCCACTATATCACCTCTTGTGGATGAACTATGCTTGCTGGAACATGATGCTCTGCTTTCACTTGCTGACAAGTGAGGAACTGTGAGTTAAAATCTGCCTATGCTTTCTTCATTCCAAGCCACAAGTACTAACGTCGATGGTCCAGGTACATCTTCACCACTCATGGAAGTACAGCTAGAGGGTACGTATGGAACTCCCACAACACTTCCTCCCATAGTGCCACTAGTACAATATTACACCCTCTTAAAAAGAATTAAGTGCACCTCAACTTCATAAAATCCCTCAGGTGTTTGTCCTGTAGATATCTAATCATGTCAATCATTATAGTCAGTGTCCCCAAGATGCATCTCCCTAACATACTGAAGGAGTGGGTGAGTGATTGCTAGATATTGTAGATAAATTTCTCCCTCTTGATCTACATAGGTTATCCGAAAAGTGGCTAGCTACTCTGTCGCCTCTCTCAGAAACTGTATACTAGATCTCATTCTATGTGCACCTGCTAGTAAGTTCCCCTTACCAGGAGTATAGAATATCTCTAAGTCATAGTCTTGGAGGAAATCAAGACAACTCCCTTATCTCAAGATTAGGTCATTCTGAGAGAAGATATAGAAAAGACTCTTATGATCATAGTAAATTATAAAACGTTCACCCATTATGTAATGTTTCCACATCATCAAGGTGAAGACCACTTCTTCAAACTCCAGGTCATGGGAAGCAGAGTTCTTATCATAATTTCTCACCTATCGAGAACCATACGCGATCAGTGATCTCTCTTGCATCAGGAAACATCATATTATGGTCCCTAATGCGTCATTGTAGACTACGTACACAACACCCTCCTCTGGTAGCCTCAAGATGGGGGAAATCATCAGTCTTTATCTCAGCTCTTGAAAACACCACTGGCTTCTCTCTGACCAGACGAAGGGTTTCCCCTTATTTCTCAACACTGATATGGGTGCCGCAACTCTAGATGAGTCAGGCACAAACCTCCAGCAGTAACCTGCCAGACCCATGAATCTCTACACCAATGTCACACTCCTAGGTGGCTCCCAAGAAAGCACATCCTCAATATTTTATGGATCCACCGCAACTCTAGCCTCCGTGATGATGTGTCCTAGAAAGTGAACCTATATGGTCAAGAACTAGAACTTCGAGATCTTACCATAAAGCTGGTTCTCTCAGAGTGTGTCTGGAACTATCTGCATATGATATGAATGCTCCTCCTTATAGCTGAGTATATCAAGATTTCATAAATGAAGACTACCACACAGAGATAGAGGTATGGATGAAAGATTCAGTTCATGATTCTCATGAACACTAAATGTGTGTTGGTCATGCCTAATGGCATAACCACAAACACATAGTGGCCATACCGACATATAAAGTTCATCAACTGCACATCCTCATATTGTACCCTGAGCTAGTGATATCCCAATCTAAGTTCTATCATCAAAACCCACTCGGCTTCATTCAGTTGAGCAAAAAGATCATAAATCTTTCGTAATGGGTACTTGTTCTTCATGGTCACCTGGTTTCGGCACTAATAGTCCACACATTGTCCAAAACTACAATTTTCCTTCGTGGCGAAGAAAATTGGTGCTACCAAAGGTGAAACACTGGGCCTAATGAACCCCTTGCTCTGCAAGTCCTCTGACTATACTCGTTTCTCCTAAAACTATGTGGGAGCCATCTAATATGCTGTTGTAGATATCCATGTTGTCCCGACATAAAGTTGATATAATATTTCTCCTGTCTATGGAGAGGTAGATCAGGAACATCATCATGGAAAACATCAGTGTACTGGTCCCCCACTATAGTTTAGCTCAGACTATGAACATAATCCATTCTGAGGGTAATTCTAGCCAACTAATGTGTGATTGGATGAACCCTCCTCTGGGTGAGTCCATCCTATGCTAAAAATGTTCCCTTATCTCCGGTGAAGGAAAAATTTGACCCATTCTCACAGACACACCATAAATTTTTCCTTATACAGTTGATATGAGCATGGACATTAGATAACCAATCCATTCCCATGATGACGTCATAAGGACTCGATGCTGCAACTAGAAGATCCCATATGAATCACTCGCCTCCTATAGTAATCTCACACTGCCAACACCATTGTGTAATCATCGAATCCACCCCTTGTATGAGCCTCTACCTATAAGGTTTGATCCAACGGCTCCACTAGAATCTCTGAAATATGAACGAGGATTGCGGAAATAAAAGATTGACTGAAACCTATGTCTATAAGTATCATAGCTAAGGTGGAGTAGACATAGATCGTACCTCGTATCATCTCCAGAGTGATGTGGTCATACACTTCAGTAACATAGAGCTGAGCTCATCTATCTCCACATGCTCCCTATGGTCAGGGTGGACCATCTGGATGTGGTGGTGGTAGAACCTCGAATCCCCACCCAGCATTGGCTGCATGACTATATCCTCTTCCATGTTTTCCTGATGCCTACGGACCTCCTTGATTGAATCTTTTCCTATACCTAGGTAGTCCTTCGACCATCTATTGGTCATCCATATGGTGGGTTGGGTAGTCATGAGCCATGTGACCCTACCCACCACATGAGTAAGAATTCATACTCCTCGCCTCTCCTGCTCTATCACAAGAGCCCCGTACAACGAACCCTATAAACCGTGGTTGTCCACCAATAGGTCTAGTTCTCTTAGTCCTCCACGTCATCTATCTACTTCCAACTATAGATGGAATTTGTACATGGATTTCAGTGGTTGATCTTGCTTCCGATGACTGTTTAGCAAGGAATACCTCCCTTATGAGTGCTCTATCTTACACCCCATACTACATCGAGATGTTTAGAGAAATCATCTAAGCTCTAATATTCCATCTGAGCCCCTGATCGAAGGATTGGGACCTGAAGAAATGATCACATACCATGTTAGAAGAGTAGCATGAATGATCAGTAAGGCTCACTGAATACAGAGCCACAGTCCATCTACCCTACTACAAGTAGAGAAGTTATTGTATACGCACTGAGCGTAAGGTTGTTTGGAAAAACTCTTCCCTAAAAAGTATCTCGATGTCCTCCTAGATAAGAGTGAACTCGTCATGAACGTGGAGCATCAAGATCCAACATCTTCTTGCTTCTTCCTAAAGAAGAGTGGAGGAATGATTTACACTGATATCAATGGGTGTCCATACTAGTAAAAAACTCTAACCATGGAATCCAACCAGTCCTGAGTTGCATGTGGATCTGTCTCTCCCCAGAACACTGGTGGCCTTTAGTGCTAAAACTCATGCAATGCACTCAAGCGACATGCACCCTCTACTACTAGGGCTGGTGGCATCAGCTTCCCAACAGGTAGTGGTGCTACTGGTACACCACCTGATGGCCCAACTACCGAAAGGGGGTTGTGCACCAAAATCTCAACGCTCATTGGGTTTTCTTCGCATACTCTACCTCGAATCCTAGCTAGTTGTCATTATGGATGCAAGATGGAAAGAAAGAGGTGCACCATTGTAAATAAGTTATACCTGTTGAGATGACTCAAAGAGGACACAATGAAAACATTTCAAAAACACACATGCAATGAGTTTTTTCATGAACTGAGTTGAAAATCATATGTCAATGTCCTGGTGTATGGATTTTTCAGTCTCCGCACCAACCATGGGTTCTCCATACTAACAAACACACTCACAACACATAACACTATTATCGAATCAAAAGATCAGCATCTATGCTCTTCGGTAGAACTGAATCCTATGATACCAATTTGTCACGACTCGTCCCCCATGCCAGTGTTGTGAATACCCCAATCCTACCTTCCATAGGATAGGGTCTGGAAACTAGCACTAAAAAGGGATATCCCTAATACTAGGAAATGCATTGTATTTATACCTGTAAACTCAAAAAAAAACAAAGAACACAATAAGACACAAGCACAAAGTAAACTATATAGTATACATGATGTGTAAAGTAAGTAATGGGGTTAGAATACGTGCCAAACTAGAATGTACATGTAAAAATGAGAACAACTCATGCAAAAACCCACCAAGGATCCTAGCTGAATGGTATGTACAGCTCTTGAATTATCGTCTCTATAGTACGCCTCATCTATGGTCCACTTCGAGGAGCTTCTAGCCATAGTACCTTCATCCTCGATCGACAATGTATGTCATCTGTACAAGATGCAACAAGGTGCAGGCATAGCACATACCGGGGTGAGTATAATGATACTCATTATGGAGCCCGAGATCCCCTAAGGTCTCTTAGAATCCACCAAGGATATTCCATAAAGCAAAACTGTAATCACAAATCACAAACCAACAGTCAACCCTACATAGGTATATGGCTATATATATACCTATGATATCATGTATTACATTCTCATTCATGAGGAAACACAATACCCATATATTTAGCCAAAATCTCAACTATCCCATGAATGAAAGAATAGCATGAAGGTAACACTACAAATGTAATTACCACAAAGGTAACACCACACAGAAGAATACGATAATGGAATCACCACAAAGTTATGTGCCATAAAGGTAACACCACACAGAAGATTACCCCAAAGGTATAACCCCAAGGAAGAATACCAAAAAAGGTAAAGACTCATCTCACTCCAGGTATAACATAAGTATGTAAGTATAGTTGATTAATTGTATTGTTAGATCAACATACTTCATTGAGAATATTTGATATTGTCCCACACAAGATTGAAGATGTCCCACACTGTATTTGAAGATGACAAAAATAGAAAATGAAGATAACCCACATTGGATATTTAGATGACCCACACAAGATTGGTAGATTCTAACCCACACAGGATCCGAAGATGACCCACAGACAATATTGAGATTCTTCATGTACTACCATCCACAGGGTTCTCATAATAAGTAGGCTTGATTCTAGGAGGTTCCTCTCCTCAAACCATCTGATGATAATTCAACTATCATTATGTCCCATGATGATGTATCATGTTGGACCATCACGTCAATAGGGTCCCAACATGGCTGACGGCATGTCAATCAGACGTCCGGTCTGTAGATGTTTTTTCAAACGGATTTCTGGTTCTTAAGATATGAAAAAAAATGTGTGTCTGGGTCCAAATAGGCCTGGGTTCGGTACGACCCGAACAGACCAGTAAAGAGGGCGGCCCAGCCCGCTGGGTGTGGTCTGGTTAGAGCGGCTCATAGGGCATGGCCCACCCAGTTAGGTGCGGTCCTCCTCACTGGGTGCGGTCTTCCATGGCGGTGCCCTCCCTAGCCACACCTTGGGGAGGTGCCCCTCGTCATTCCAAACGGTTCAACGGACCATTTGGGTTGGCCAACATGGCGTAGCCATGTGGCACTGCTTGATGGAATGTGGGACAAGACAGAGTAGTCATACTCAGTGTGACGTGGCCGATTGGCGGTTCCTCGTAGCTCCCTCCTTCCAGCGGCATGACGACTCCGCTGTCATCCCTCAGCCAGGTGGGAGTTGGCTGCCCTCCGGGTGCACCACATTGGTTATTCAATCACAGCTACTTCCCATATCAGTGGTGTGGACGCGTGACACCCAAGTTCCATGCGGTTGGCCGCAATCCTCCTCTGCCATGACCAATGTGTTGGGGCCTCCTTCAGTAAGACTATTGCACAACTTCCATCATTGCGGTCAGCCAGTGTGCCTGTCGACGCCCATACCCTACAAACATCAGTCGTCGGTGTTGTGGTTGGGTTCCTCTCAACCGTTGATCCACCCACAAAGAACACATCAACATAGAGTGAGAGGAGGGATCAGGCCACATTTGTTTGGCCCTCACCCTCCATGGTAGATCGATAATAGGTGGTTCAAGAGGATTTGAATCAACGTTAAAACCCCAAAGAACAATATAAACAATTCCCTGCCTCATATTCTCAATGAAGATTTCATGAGTGAGATGAAGATGTTGATGACATTGATTTTAATTGCTCCTACAACACGCTCCAAAGATGGTTCCTCATTCTTGATCTGGAAGATTTTCTTCATTGAAGGAGTTTCCTTGTTGAAGGATGTTCTTACATGTTCTCTAAGACTATCCCAAGTCCCCTCCTTTTCCAACCACCTCCCCCACGAATGGTGAGGAGCCAAAATTAATTATTATAAGTAAATTAAACAAATTAATGTTCTCTCATTAAATTAGGGAAAACCCATGGGTTTCCTCCCATTAAATGGGACTTTGTGCGGTCCCCACCACCAATATTCAAAATGTATGTTTCAAGAAATATAAATAAAAAAGTTATTTATTCTATTTTTCTTCTCCCATGAAAAAAACATAAAAGACTACATCCACCCGTGGCCTACTACTGTCAAGATGAAAGTCTCTTTATGAGAATATCAGCATTGCTAGTTCAACAGTGCATTTGTATTTCAATTCTGGGCAGTGGTTCTAATGTTAAAAAATTAAACTCATTCATTTACTAAAGTTACTAAAAAACATCATAAATTCATTCTGGGAACACCGGGCCTCGAAATCACGCACCTTAAATTTTAATAGACTCATAATAATTCTGTATAATTAAATAAATTTACGTGGAAAATTCTGGGTCATTATATTACCCTTGAAATCAGGAACATGGTGAACTTTTTCTCTACACTTATAACAAACTGTCATTCCTTTGAAGCACTTCCCAGGGTGATTCTTTCTATAGTTATCACATATGGGAAAATCATTCTTTCCCATCTTCCTTTTATCAATATTTTTCTCTATCATCCTCTTCTTCTCTAGAATCCCAACAAATCCATATGACTTGGCTAATTCTTTTCTTATCTTATTAACACACGATAAAATTTCATGATATGATTAGAATATATGGGAGACTATTTCCATTATAAATGTTCACTTAAGACCATGAATGATTTGATCCTTATTACTCTTTAGACCATGTTTATTGCTGGGGTTCTCAATCCTTTTATGGGGGGCCATTTCTAATTGATGAAATACACAAGGTTATATCATATCTTAATGTATAATAAAAAAGTAGAAAAATTCTCTACATTAATTGAATATCTAGTCCCATAATCATAAAAAAAGTTTATTTTATGACATTTTTACTCATATATCCATCATAATGTTTCGTAATGAAAATGTGAATTATCCAAGATATATCTCCCAAGAGTGCGATAACCAAGAGTGCATCAAGGACTGTTGTCGTGGACTAGTTCCCATTCATGTATATATCAATGTGGTGTTTTCTGCGTTTACCCCTAGATACATTTGAACTAGAGCTTCCTCAACCTATTCATATCTAGATAGATATTTATTTCATAGAAAGTTAACAAAATCCTTATATTATCAAAAATCTACGATGTTATTCAATAAAAATACTCAAATTATATCTTAGGGTATTGTTTTATAATCAGAATTTATCGAAATCTATTTCCATGGTTGTTGCTAAACTTTCTCTAATACCAACTATAATGCCCCGACCACAGAAGCCCAGATTTGATGCATTATTTTAATATATGGGCATGATTACATGGAATCAAGTCCCTAAGGACTGACCAGTTTTGCAGTCTTGGGAAATAGATTACATACATGATTATTACATTATACATTCAAACCAAAAACAAAACATAAATAATCTTTTGACAATGCCATTATTCCCCTAGATTAACCCTATATATCAATCACAATAAACTTTTTTGGAATATGGGGAATATAAAACATAAGAAATGGTTATGATCAGATGCTCTATAAGGGTAAACAGTATTGCAGAACCTATAAACATTTACGTAATGATATGTAATAGAAACAACTACCTTTTAATCCTAAAAATAAACATAATATCGAAAAAAATCATAAATAACCCTATAAACATGATCCTAGGTAGTATACAAGTCTAATAATTACATGTAAAAATTAATTTTATAATGAAGGACTGAATAATGATGGGCATAATTAACACATAGTCAAGGCCATATGCCAATACAAAAAATTCAAATTTCATAATGGATTTATACCAAGAATCTAATTTGTCTCATGAGACCTACTAATTCATTGAGGATCTATAGTGGTCTCCCCCAATCACATACTCTGTGTAATTCATTCAACATATAAAAATGTTGAAACATAACATAAACAACATTATTAAAACTACCATATGTAATGTCAATACTTTAACCATAAAACACAAATGGTATATAAATAGAACATCCACAATCAAACATACCATATCTGTAAAACTCTTTGAGGGAAATATGTATTTTTGTGAAATCATTTAAAATGAATTCATTTATAAAAGAATTAATTTAAAATATATTTTTGAATCTAAGTGTACCATACCACTTTGAATCATTTAAATGTAATTAACAATTTAAATCAATTATGTCCATATAAATAAATCCTTTATATCATTTTTAAATAATGAACATTAATTAAAAATAATTAGAAAAATAAATCATTTAATAATATAAAATACAGATATTGATAATGATTCCCTTACACAAGACCATAAAATATTCATTTTGAATTTTTTTTTATGAAAATGGATATGGATGATAATAGTTTCCCCATTAATACCTGCACATAAACAATATCAAATAATTCTGAGATTGAGAAATTAACCCTTAACATATACTTTTTTTGTCAAGGGTATGTTTATCCTCATATATAATGACAATAGTATGTTATTAAATGAAAACAAAACCATATTCACATTTACTATATGTTACATTATTAATTTACGTCTTTATACTACTCATTTAATAATAATTTCTATGTTATAAAAACATTTCAGTTAATAATCGATTTCTTTATGATACGTCTTTGAACTTGTTATTCTTGATCATATAAATTATATCATGATTTAATTGATTCTAGAATAAAAAAAATTAATTATGTTTTATAAATATTTAAAATATATGTATGTATAATAGATTTATATATTAAATGAAAACACTGTTTATGGAGATGGTAGGACGTATGTACCCATAAACGCCGTTTCCTTTTTCATATTGTATTGAACAGAAGTAAGTGAATGAGATATATGTAAAGACACACACAGATATATATTTGAATTAGAATTATTATGTCATACATTAAATACTGAATAATAATATATATTTATAATCTTCATAGAATGGTGAATGTGGATCGCATCGCGTCATGGAGATGGTATGATGTACATACGCACAAGCGATGATATCATTCTATTAATTGAGAAATTGTTTGTAATTGGATGGTATATTATATATATAAAATCATTAACATGTAATATTTTTTATTTAAACCAATTATACTCATTATTATACCCATCCAAAAAATGAAGTGTTGAATAACAAACCACTCCACGACATGGAGACGGTAAGCCATATATACGCCAATATAGTGACATTTACATTCATAGGATGGATAGAATAATGAATATGGTTTTACCATATTGATAATAACCTCTCATTATTTAGATAGAACTTGAATTATTATTTTAGTATGGGAACAACAAAGAAAGATGATGTGGAAGAAGAAATAAACATTGAATAAGGTTATGAAGTAATTATCTCTTATTTGGGTTCTTCCTTTTGATTTGAACAAAAGGGATCCTTAGGTTGGCTTATAGTCAAATTAAGGTCTCTATGTTGAATTGGGTGTAGTTGGGAGGATATTTTAGTAGGGTTTGTCTTAGCCAAATGTCTTGGGATGTGTGAATTTTAGATAAGGGGAAGTACACTTTTATAAGAGAGGTAACATTCACTTTAGGAAGTGCCTAAAATATTAATTTATTATACTATCATATTTGGTTTATAGTGGACCAAAAAATATTCATTTCAAGGATATGGTGGTGATGGGTCAAAAACCTCTCAACAAATAGGTTTTAGAGAGGATTAGGTTCCCATATTAACCATATCATTTTTATATAACTCTTAGTTAAATAGTATAACTATTACCATGTATTTCGGTATAATTATAATAAATGGTTAATAAAAATACAATAAAATTACTAGAGAAACCCAAGTGATTCATTATTGATATATATAACCATATCAAATTCCTTTTGATGAAACATAGAATTTTATGAATATTATATCAATTAAAAATATAGTATTTGTTTCAAAAACTCATTTATGTTATTTTTAACACTATTTTGTGTTTGGTTTTTGTGAATGTGATAACATGTTTATTACTTCGAAAAAATACATTATATCAACCCTAACAAGAAATATTCCCCTAAAAAATTCTTGCATGGAATTAAACATCTCAATTTAAATAAATTATGATATTCATAATAAGAATTATTTTAATCCTCCATTAATATAGTAATTACTAAATCATCATTGCATAATAAATAAATTTCATTATTTAAAATCCAAAAATTATAAATAAAATATCATGATTTATAAAATATATTTATCAGTATAATTAATATTAATATCTGAATTTATCATATGTGTAACCCTATATTAAAAATTGTATAGTTATTATACATTGAATTTAACACATTTAAATATTTTATAAATAAAATATAATAAATGTCCCCATCTAAGGAAAATGGAAGAAAAGAATATTTTTTCATCCTAAGGTTTAATTTAGTTGATATAATCTTATCCAATAAAATTATTAGATATGTTGGGGTAATTTTAATATAATTTGTATAATGAATTACAATGTTTACTTTCAATTATGGTAAATAAATTTCAAAAGATATAATTCACCAAAAATTATTTTCATGTTATTGTACCACATTTTACTTACAAATGTCAAAAGTAACTCTCGGATTTTTGAAATTCAATTCACAGATGTGGTAAATTTATGGGTTATTCTAATTTTCAAATGTGCCTAGAAGGTGGGTAAAAGGTGTTAAAAAATTCAATAAAATGTTATACATTTAATCATTTTATAAAATTAATCTAACGAATTAAATTGAATTAAAATAAGTATTATGTATCTATTTTTACATTAAAATAAATTTAAATAAAAATAATATTTATTTAAATAGAATTTTTTTATAAACAATATCAAAGTGTTTTTCACTATTCATAAAAAATTGAATGTTTTCAAAAAAAATGTTAAAAATTAAACCAATGATAATTTTGATATTCCAAATTCAAAATTTGATGACTATTTTATAAAATTCAAAATTTAGATGTTTCGTTTATTAATATAAATTTAATTACAGTTGTCAAAACAAGAAAAAATGTGTCTAAGAAGTAAAAACTATCAAAAGATTGATATGTGTTTTTGACCAATTTTAATGTAAAATTAATTTTAATTACCGTAAATAGATTAAATAAAAAATATATAATATAATTATACTTCAAAACCATTCTAATGAATAATTTAACTATATAAATTATTTTTATTAAAAAGTATTTTTTCAATTAAAATTTATTATTTTTCATTATTCATCAAAATGTGAATGTTATTAGAAAAAACACCGAAAATTTACCCAAACTATATTTCTATGTCACTATTATAAAAAAGAATATTTTTTCAAATTAAATATATAAAAGTGTCAAATATTTGATTTAAAAATGGATCTCCATTAATAGGAAGTCAAATTTTTTTTTAAAAATAATTTATTTATATAAATAATTTAATTTTATCATATATTATCTCGAAGAAACACATAATACAGATGTAAAAATTTTATGTAGTATTTAAAATGTCACACATGGTTTTTTTGTCTTTGTATTGATCTGGTCCATTGGATATCCCGATCCTTTTCATGGATATTTTATGAGATGAATCTGTAGTTTTGAAGTTTAATATATGTCTAACCACCCTAATTTGGGATCCCTATAGTTTGTTTAGTAGTTTTTTAAGAAAGGGTGGTTACTTCATGATTTGGGCCAACCATGATCCCATTCCCAGTTTTAAAAACCAAATTTGTTTCGTTTATAACTCTTTTTTTTCATCCTTTTTTACCCATTAAACTTCCCACTTGTCCTATACAGATATTTTACAACTTATTTATCCTTTTGGACACATTATAAATTCATAAGTAGGGTGAATTTGGGTTACTTATTTAGGTATTGGGCTAGCCCATGGGCTCATTTAATGTTTTTAAAAAAATAATTTGTTTCATTTATATGTTTTCATTTTTTAATATTTTTCGGTGATTCCACATCCCCCTCGAAGCCAATAACCCTATCATAACCTTCATAGTATATTTTACCTCTTTGAAGATCATATGGGTCGCGGATTAGGACGAAACGTCTCAGGATACCTCAAATCATCCAGAATTGACAAGGTAAATTGTATCATTCATAAATCAATCAATTAGTACTCTATTGGACACTAATATTCTTTCCCTAGTTCATCCAGAACTTAGGAGTGTATCCAAGAAGTTTCAATCCATTCACTTCTCTATAGGGTAGCAGATCTAATGGAAGAAGAAGAGTTTTCTAGGGTGAAAGGTGATATTTCTTCTCCTTTTTCCTTCCTCTTCCCCCTCCTTTCATTATTTCTTGGATTTATATTGTCCCCTAGTGTTGATCGACCTAGTTTTTTTTTATACCATGTTTTTTGTTGGGTTTTATGTTTGTTTAGGTCTGGTCTTTATAGTTTTAGGGTTTATAAACCCGCGGTAGGTGATTACGGGTGTGCTTATCAATTGCGCCAAGGATTTGAAGTAGGATATCCCTTGAACATGCCTTTATCATTTGACTTTCATCATTTTAATATTCTAAGAAACTGATATAAATGTTTATTATTGTTTTTAATCCTTTGGATAATTTTCTTGGTGTGAAAAGTGGTTGTTTAATACTTGCTTTGTGAAAGGTAGTGTTGTTTTGTCATGAAAGTGCTCAGCAAGTGTTTGTTTAAATGTTCCGTTATCTTTTGTAAATATTTTGTGAGGTTTATAATCTAGTTTATGGTATTTTTGACATGTTATAGTATCTTGAATGAAAATATGACATTCAATTGGTGTTTTACTACTATATACATAATATAAATTTATTTTTTAACTATATGTGAATATAATGAATTTAGAACATTTTCATGCTACCAATCATAAGAAAAAACAAACATGCAATGTTGAATTTGAGAGAATATTATAAATTGTGAAATATTATAGAGATAAATAGTAACTTGATTGTTAGAAAATCAGAAAACTGATATCTCTCGAAATCAATGAATGGGGTGGCTCGACAGTGTTAGAAACAATTATTATAAAAAGAAGTAAATTTATGAAATTAAAGGATATATAGAATGTTTGCAGTCAGAATATTTACCCTACTACAACCATTATAATCAGTTATACTATAGTCTATACATAAATGAAGGTGTTGATTGATATTTATAGAAGTAAAATTTCATTCCAATAATAATATTAAAAAATTGGAATCCATTAGGGAGTCACTGTGATATAAATTCCCTATTTTTCTTAATTGGGAAAAAATAAATTTTAATTTAATCAATACTATTACCAACCAAGTATATACCCCGTAAAAAAAGAATAGGAATTTCTAGATTCTTTCATTGGTTTCTAAGACGAGGAATATATTATGGTGTATTGTAATTAGTTTCAATTTCTTTGAATTCACATATTTTAATGACATTTTTTGATAATTGTTAATTTATAAAAACATAGTTCACCACATAAATAATTTGAATCAAAGCCATGATATGCCTATGATAAAAAACGAACAAGTTAATCATTATAGGAACAAAAAAATGTATTTTTTAAACTGATAATAAAACATGTACGTGATATTGAACAATGATATTGTTTTTTTCCTTTGTAAATATGCATTTTGATAAATAAAAATTTCAAACCACTATTATCACATGTCATTTTCTATTGATGGAGGCTCATGTTAATAATTATTTAAAATTAAACTATATATATATTGTATGATTAAAATGTGAAATTATGATATTATTGAAATTTTTCCATCATTATAGTAATATTTGATAAAAAATCTATTAATTTTCCAACAATTTTTACTTTTGATGGACATAGTAATCGATATATAATGTACCCAATTACTGACTAATTTTGGGTCATTTGAAGCATTAAAATAATTATAAACATGTTACAATTTTAGGTTTTGGAATCTCTCCATGATAATAATTTTAGAAATTAAATATATAAGGGGATGTAGAGTAATAAATAAAAAAATCATGAACAGATAGATAGTCTAACAACAAATATCAGTTATCTGTGTAATATAATAACCTAGTTTTATAAAATCGGAAAATGAGAATAGTTAACATTGTAAAAACCACAAAAGAAGACTAATTCCCCTAGTTTTCATGCTATCCATTACCATTACTGTTATAATTTACTAGACGTAATAATATTTTTAAATTTTTTTGACAAAGCATTAATCAATGAACATTCAAAACCTTTCATGTAAAAAATTATATAGGGTGAATTTGATTATGATTTATATCTATCAATAATCACTCATGTCCTTATTGATGTATTTACAATGTATAAATTATAAATTAATATTATGCAAATTAAACAACTCACAAAATATAACACAAGAGTTTGGATTCACATGTCTCATGAGTTGAGTTTCGAGATACATATTCCCAATGATGATTTGGATAGTCCGATGGTTAAAATATAAAATATATCATTTGTATCAAAATGTTAAATATTATAAATATAAATTAAGATAATGAGTTATATCATTCCTAATTGAACTTATATTCAAATCCTTTTCTAATTAGTGAAAAGGGGTTAAAATATAGGTATTTTATTTTTTATGGAGAAACGAAAGGCTCAGATAAGAATTAAACCGAAAGATAAAATGGGACATATGAGATTAGCATTATCCCATTATTTAAAATACCACATTTATTAAAATTATAATTTGAAAATTATAAAATTTTCCATGATAAAAAATAATTAATAAATTAAATATAATGAACAAATTTTTAGGGAGACCACTACAAACATGATTATTACGGACAATGTAATTGTAAATATAATGCATGAATGGTTGGGAGCCTTTGTCATGACTATATGCATAAGGTATATTTTAATATATGTTTTTCAAATGAAAAATCTTAAATTTTATTATTGAATAATTATTTTCAAGTATATGGGTTTATATGTCACACTAATGTATACAGAATAACTTATAGTGGAAATTTTGGATTCATAACCTTCATATCACTACTACACCAAAGAAAGTAATTAATGAAGATGATATTTTTTTTCATAGAACAACATGTAGACCAATAATTTTGAATTAAAATAACCTAAAATTATCTATTGTAACTACTTATAATGTTGGGGTCTAAAGTTTCACTCCCATTATATAATAAATATATTATATTTTTTTCTAATACATAATCCTTTTTATATTTTAGGAATCACCGGATGCCTCTTCTGATTTGTTTGGTAAAACAAATGACATATTATTGGAATTAATGTCATTTTTATCTAAAATCTACATCACAAAAGTTTTCCCCTATGAACATATAATACATTATATTTTACATTTTCCAAATTTAGAATATGTTGTATGTCTATATTATGTTATAATTGAAATGTTATTATTATTTAATAATCACCATTTATATTCAAAACCACTCTATGAATATAGATAAGAAACAAAAGAATAATATGGATTATACAACAAGATATGTATTTGGATTTATGAAATGATATTTCACTCTCAAAATATATATCCAAAAAAATTATTTAATTTTTTTAAAAAAGTTACTTTTTCTCAAACCATTTTATCCCATTGATTTTGATAACAATATTTATAAAATATTGGACGATACTATATTCCATCTAGAAAATATAATCTCAGAACATCTAAATTTTAATATAATTCTAATTATTTTTTAATAAATTGTGAACTTTTTTTATCTATTATTTTAGAACATCTCTAACTGTTAAAAATGAAAATATTAAAAACTAGAAATAGCATATTTATGGAATTAAGGGAAAGGTTACATAGTGATAAAAACATTAATAAACATTAGAGGATATTTCATACCACATTTATAATATTTTCATTACTTAATTATCATGATGTGGTTTTATATAAACTACATATTATTTAGTTTTCTCAACATTTTGATATATGAAAAAAGGGTAAATAATTAAAATTATTCCATTATATTATGACCATAGATGAATATATTAAGGTCTATTATAGTATGAAGTTTCATAGATATGTTTTTCTAATAGATTATGAGAATAATATATTAAAAAAATCATTATTTTTTATATTAATTTATTTATATAAATTTTATAGAGTTATTAATATATATAACTCTCACAAAATTCAATATGGATGTATAAAAATGAGAACAATGTGATGTCTGGTGACATAATATTTCCATTTAAATTGACGGGTAAATTTTCTAAGTCTCATATTATAAAACTTTTTATATATTTATATATTATTTAAATTTTAAGGAATACAGTGATCAATAAATAAAAGAAGATGAAATGAAAATATAATGATGGATGTGTGGAAATACAATTATGGAAAATATAATAATTTAATATATATCATGTAAAACATTAGTGAATTTGATTAATTGGATGATGAAATCAACTACAATATTTTTGTTTGGATATGATAGAACAAAAAACATGGATTAACATATTTTTCGGGTAATATTAATGAAACATTACATTATTAAAATGGGTATAGGTTGACAAAAAATGATCATATAGTTTAAATCATATTTCACATACTCAAAACTGATAAATAATATATAGGATTTAAATATACTTTATGAAAATGATAGTTGATTCATTTTTTATTCTTCAGTGTCAACTATAAACCAATAGTAAATATCATCTTCAAAGTATAACAAAAAATGAGTATTCTCATTTTAAATGTATCATTTTAGTTAATAATTCATGTCACATATTCAAAAAGTAAAAATAATTCACATATTTTCTTAATAGCTTTAGGAAAATTATTAATATTTATTTTAAGAAATGGAAAATTTATTCCCATTCTAATCCATCATGAGGATAGCCTAATAATACTAGAAGTTTGTGATTTAATTATTTCCTCGATATCATTTTTTATTTGAAAACACTTTTAAAAGTAAGTGAGAACCCTTGCAGCAGTACATATTATGGCCCAAAGGATATGTCATTTTTGTTGAAGAAAAATTTGATCTGGTTAGAATCAAACACCCTAAACCTTATCTAGGTTATAGAGCTTACCTGAGTGTCAGGATTGACCCTCAAGATGTCTTTATAATTTTCTACCAAGATGTCTAGAGACTGCATATATTCCTCCAAGTTAATCTTCCTCAGGTTGAGACCTCTAATCGTGTTGTGGTTCTTCCTATCGATCCATTTACCATGCCCCTTTACTGTTTCCACTCTAAGAATTTTCACCAACATTTGGTTGATGACTTCCTGCAGGGCCTTCATATCTATGACTTGATCCACCATTTCTTCATCTGAGTGTAGAAGAAGGTCCATATGATTCATCACCGATGAAATCTTTTTTTGATGGTAAAAAAGAGTATCCACCTCTCGTTGATGCCCAGGACTTGGAGCAGATCACACATCCACACTCTGCAGCCCAGGAGGGTGTGAAACCCCCGCCATAGGAGGTTCAGCCCCAACGTGCACGTGACCGACCACTGCATGAAAGACATACACCCTCGCGGTCAATCCAACACCATCTCATGTTTTCGAAGAAGGATTACCTTTTCCTATGGACCTAGTAACTGGAGGACTGGGCAGGTTGGAATAATCGTTCCTTGTGCGCAACCTCTGGGTATGTTTGATAAATCCTTCTAAATCTATAATGGTTTTTTTTCCCTTCCTTGAAGAGGATCTAAAATAATCCTTTGAAATCCCCACTTCTTTGGACTCACCAGGGGATTCCTAAGCTGAATCCTCAATATTGAATACCTCCCATCCCTTAGAATACACCTCACTCAGACTGTCCTCCATCGCAAAAGCTTCACCAGGTGCATTAACCCCACCTTCTCCCAACACCACAAACTAGTTTTGAGAATTCTTGAAACTCCCTCCTGCTTTTTCCTTCTCTACATAGGAAGGTTTGTCCTGTATGGCCTGCACTGATGTGGCTAGACCTCTTGGATGTGCAAATAAACGACCCATATATTGGATGTAAATTGAAGTTTCATCCGATAATAAGATTTTTTGTTCCTCACCCATGGATGTTTCTGCATCAACTACCTCATTCAATGAGGATACCTCGAGTGGAAGCAGCACCATAACCATACCAACATCCAAGTGCACCTCCCTATCCTTGTGCCCTTACACTTATTGAATTGATCCTTTCATCTTGATGATCCCATCCCTTCTTTCAGGATTCTCTCTAGAAGAACAGGTATTACCCAAGTCCTTTTTAAGGCGGTTGAAAATTTATGAGACTTTTTGGTTTATATAGGCATCCTTTGGAGCCTTCTGGGGAACCTCCATATCTGCCACACTTGGATCAAAAACCACTGGTGCATTCTCTCTCTAGAGTGGCTTATCATACACTTCTTCCACATTCATGGTAACACCCTCAGGTCCTGCAGGAATTCTAGACTCACTATGAGTAGAAATAATAACCCCCCCCCGGATAATAATGGTTGCAGCGGCATGCATATTGTAAATTCCCCAATCGATGACATGAATAACAAAAGTATGACCATGATTAGAATATCACTGGTTGTCTACAACAAAACACCTCTCCCACTATGATCCATATCCAATCAACCAGAGGATTAGAAACATCCACTTCCACCCAAATGCATGGGGATATTTGGTGACACACTGAGTTGGTGCTGCTATCCGAGCACAAGAAACGTCTAACCAAATTTCCTAGCATTTGAATAATGCAGGGGTTATGAATGTGAATGGGGAGGCCAAGAAAGCTTAGCCAACTAATGGTTGTTGGATTATCCCATTTCATATGGATGTCGTAGATCCATCAGAAAAGGTAGAACCGAGAGCTGTTGCTGGAGCGAGGAGCTCTGGCCCAAGCTTGAACCAGGTCCTCCTCCAATGAAAAGTGAACCATAAAATGGTGTTTATCGAGAAGCCTGATGGTAGTGCTATCTTGTATTCCCCTGGCACTGAACATAAATTGATCGAATGCATCGATCGATGGGAGAATGCTCTTGAAACGGGCTACTAAATTCTTGTTTATGAGCGTCATAGCTTCTGAGAACTCCGATAGTGAAAGAGAAAGATTAGGGTATCTGGTGTGCAAATGGGGGACTTTGCGGAAGATCTCAATTCCAGGGAATGGTGGGAGGGGGTTTAGATTGGAGAAAGAGTGAATATTGGCCGAACTACGAGGGGTCCCTCCCCCTCTGGCGGGGGAGGCACCAGATCTACAAACATCGCCGCCTAGATCAACTCAAATCGTAAAGCTCCCGACGCCATGAGCACAGTCATTCCATGCCCTTAATTTTAAACGTGACATTTAAATTAAAAACACAAATAACATACTAAAAAATATGAAAATATACTAATAGAATGTTCATAATTATTGAAAATTATAAATAATTATTTAATGATTTTTTGTAATCAACCTTCTATCATTTGAAACATGATAAAGTTGAAATTTTTTAAAAGTGAATGTTTTAATTTATAAGTGACATTTTAGTGATGATAAGGGTCAATACTCATAAAAATAAATATTTCTGATATTGAAAATCAATTTTATGAAAAATATCAATTATTATATTGTGACGTTTAGTAAATAACCTCTCATCAATGAGTTACATATTGTGGTTAGTATTAGTAACTGTGTTTTCTTTTATTGAAAAGTTATAGTTCTGTTCAAAATTAATATTATATAAACAAAACTATGAAAAAACACTCAAATTTTCATGATACATTATTAAAATTACCTTTTATTAAATTATAACATGTATGAATTAATTTCATTGAATTGTTACATGTGATATGAATGTTAACATAAAATCATCTAATTTTCAATTTAGTTCATGAATTTTATATCAAAACAATCTTCACATTTTCAAAATAGAGAAATGTGTTCAGATTATGATGATAATTTATAAAAACACCCAATTATACATTTTTTATATGTATTAATAAATAAAAAATATATTTCACACTTAGAGATATAGGTATGACAAAAAAATAACTCATAAACTCCAAACATATGAATTAGTATGTCATTTTCAAATTAAAATTTGATTTTGTTATATTTATATATTATGTGATTTTTTTTATAATACGATTTTTTTCCTTCGTATTTCATTTTTTTATGAATTTTTCAATAATATTTAGAGTCTATTTTATTTAAAGTATTAATAAACTATTAATTTTATTATTATACGTTCAATATTAATTCCATTAGATAATGGGTCGTGTTTTGAACAACATGCAGAATTAATGTTCTATGTTTCTAGGTCCACCTAAGGGATATATAACATAGGGGCACCAGATATTCTATGAGTTTGATCATTTTTTATGTTGATTGGAAATTTTAAATATATATATTATATATTACATATATAAATGAATTTTTAATTTATTTACATCATTGTAATATATATTTATTTTTATGTTAAATTTTTTATGATGTAAATTTATTTTTAATTAACATATGTTTAATTTCTTTTTCACCTATATTAGTTTGTTCTTATTTCATCACACTAGTGCAAATGTTGACTATTATCAATATTAGAGAGAATGAAGGTCTGTTTCGATGGAATGGAAGCTCTATATAGTGAGGATAATAACTAATTATGTGACATGAGAATATAGTTGGTGAATGAGTCACCTATCATAGAATCCTCATCGAAGAAGAGACATTTATTTGAGGTAAATAGCCACCAATGGACATCCTACTGCATATGGTGGAAAGAGTTGATAATCATTATGTTTGTAATATTGTCCAAGAAAATATAAAAACAGAAAGGAATAAATACTTAAGGACTTGTTAATATATGTACACCTATCAGTCTCACATTCAATACTATTTATTCAATGATTTTAACAATAGAACATCATCAATTATCACTATATGAACTAAAGAAATTTAATTTTCATTAGCACTAAAATAATACATTGGTAAAATTTTACAACTATCATCCCTTATTTAACTATAAATAAAATAATTAAATATTTTTTGAGATATGTTATTTATATATTTTGATTGAAAAAAATGACTTATAACAATCATTAAATAATTATTTTTTAATATTTAATTTTATGCATGTGAATAAATTTGAAAATATATATATTTATATTCCATATTAATGTAAATATGTAATGTAATTAATTTTAGACTATTTTATATATAAATTAAAATAAAATTATTTATATTCAGTCAATATAATTGGATATAAACATTAATTAGTTTTCTTCATCAAGAAAAGCACACACAAGTTCTTGGGTTCTACAGACACACACACATTTATAAATATTTATATGTGAACTAATTAAATCATATAAGAAAATCAATAATTGAAAATTTGAGGAACACATATCGATTAAATTAGTTTTTAATATTTAGAATATTAGTTGGTTTAAAGATAAATATTTATATAAAATATTATTATAATAAAAATATTAATGCATATTTATTTTTACACAATTAGTTATATATATACATTTAAAAATCATTATATTCATTCATTTTCTATTTTTATATTTATATAATAATTCATTTATACATTTAATCATATATAATAAAAAATATATGTTCATAAATATAAAAAAATTACATTTAATTAAAAAATTAAAATGTAATTAATTAATAATCAGTTTCATTTTGTAGAATAAAAATAATCTATATATAAAAATAGAAAAGTAATAATATATCAATAAATTATCAAATAAAAATATATTTAAATATAATTACTAAAATAATTATTTTGATATCAATGTTTAATAAATAAAAATATATTATAAAAACATTTATAGATTTATATTTTAAAAATTGTTGATAAAAATATTATATTATAATAAACTAAATATATATGTATACTAGAAATTAATTATTGTTCAAATTACATTTCATAGTAAATGTGGTGTTATTCTTATAGATATTCAGTTTAATGTTATGAAGAGGCCTTTATCAGTAAAAATTTTAGCACTAATACAACCTTGTAATTTTTTATCTTATTATCATTTATAATGTTCCCATAATATTATTAAACTAAATCAATGTAAGAATCACTTCTCATGTATCTTCATTTTAATCTTATTAAGAAATCATTATCTTAGCTAATTTCATAGCAGAAAAATCTAACTATATTTGCACCAATGATAAAAATGATAATTAAATCTATATGAGTTTAATCTAATGTTTTTATGTATGAATTTTTATTTTTAATTTAATTTAAAAATAAAAACTATATTATCATTTCTTAGTTTATTTTTTATAAATATACATTTTATTATGGCCATAAGTTGTGATGATAAATACAAAACTGTTATCTAATTGTATTTTAGTGATTAAAAAATCTTAAGGGATTTTTAGTTAACACTGACAAACCCCATACCATATAAATAAAAAATATATAACATCACCATACATAAAAATTATCATTCTATATATTCTGGAATTATTTCACTATGTCACTACATAAAATCATTTTAGAAATTATACCACATCTGATGTAAAACATATAAAATCAGTTTTGAAAATGATGTTTTATTTTTGTTGATTTTATGGTTTCCCATCATTTAAATTGATTCAATATTTTCTCACCAGGACACATTTTTTTATGCATCAATTTATTACATAATCAATTCTACATTTTAAAAACCTACTATAATTGTTGTGTTTAGGAAACTATTATGCTTTTTAACTCTCTTTAAAATGATTAAAATTTATTCAATGATGTGTGGAGGTTTAATTTAGTATTTATATTTATTCATGTGTGTTAATAAATAACATATACATTTTAATGATATAAAAATTTATTATTTAAATTATTTTTAGTTTCATGATTAATTATTTTATTGATGGGTTTTTATTTTGGATTGTTGAGTTCGATATAATAAATTATATACAAGATTTAATAGAAGCTTTTATTATTTATATATTTGTTTTATTTTTATCATTTGAACAATTATTACATTTTTTGGTTTTTTCATGTTTTTTCATGAACCAAGACACCAATTGGTGGAAATAGTATTTTCTAATTAAAATTCAAGGGTTTTTTGGGTTTGGGTAGACTTGTATGGAATGAAAACATTTATAATGGTTTTGTTAAAATAATTCACTCACTCTTTGGGAACTATTGAAAATGAGTGATGGTTTTCATTTTTTTGGTATGAATTTTTTAAAGGGGAATGGTTTTAATGAATAAAGACATATTTTGTGTTGGTCAATTTTGAAAATGTAATTTTTTTCAAATGGATTGTTATTTACAGAAATTAATTTTGATGATTAATTATCGTTTACATGTGGAACTATATTTTAGTGTTTCTAATGGATGATTTGGTTTTCATTTTATTTTTAATGTTACTAATATTGATAAATAATTTTCCATGTACTTAAACAATGTATATGGGATGAATTTTTTTAATAGATTAAAAATCATTTTTATTAAAACACGCATTTTACTATAAAATTTATAATGAAATTTACAAGCCTATTATTTTTTATAATTTCTATTGTAATTTTTTCATTAGATGAATTAGTATTAAAAACATTTAATTTTAGTTTTTTTGAGGTGCAATACACACATATAATATTATGGTTTTTTAGAGAGAGTTTCAATTTTTAATCCATTTTTATTTTTCTTAATGAAATTGATAGTATTAATTCATATTTAAAATTTGGATTCAATTGAAAATTATTTTTACATGATCAGTAGTCTTTACCTTTTATTTCTTGTTAGTTTTTTCTGGAAATTAAACATGATTTCTAAAAAAGGATATTGTTATTAATGTTATAATTTTCATCCATTTTATACAATAAATTATATTTTATAAAGTATTTATATTCATAATTAAAAATTTATAGTAATCTGTAAAAGATGTTTATTCAATAAAATGTTTTTAGAAAATAAAACCAGTACTGCAAGATCTCTTCATACACCATAAAATAATGGGGCTTGAAGATTGTATAATTTAACTCAAGACCTAAATCATGGAATATATAAAATATTGGAGACTCTAAATACTTAAGTTATAGTGTAAATACACAACATATAGAAAAAAAATTTAGAAAGGGTAAAAATCAAGAGTAATTATAGAGTAAAACTTGTTATTCCATAGGGTGATGTTTTCAATTCATATTTTATAAAGAATACTTTTTCATCATGAAGTTTTTTGACCATTCATATGTTTTCAATTTATTATTGTTATAGGTTCATTCTTTCAAATGTTACATTACAACCATTTTATTCACTCATATTTAGTTTCATTTTCTACTTACAATATTACTATGTTGGTTTTAATAAACACCTTTTTAATCTCGTTTCTACTTCAACATACTGGTGATTTTTCATCAAAAATTGTCCACATGTTTTGAACATTGAAAATCATGGTTATATTTAATTTTTCATTATCTTATATTTTGGAATTGTTTATTATTTATTGAATTAAAAATATTCCAATTTGAGTATTTAATAACATTACAATGAACCAAGATTCGACAGTGATAATTGTTTACATACATAATATAACATTTCTCATGCACAGCTAACCCCCATAGAAAGAGGGGTCTAGAGTAGTGAAATAAAATCATTAAATAATATCTGAATCATATCATGGGTAATATATTGGAAAATTATGTTTGTTAGATATGAATTCCATACTCATTGTATTTCATGATGTAGTCTAGGATATAATAATAGATGGAAATAACCTATGTTGAATGAACCAAACATGATCCAATAAATTAATATTTTCCTTATCTTTTAGTTTCACTTAATTCATATAGGTTCCCAAACACATATGAAAAAATGACTGGTTTCTAATATAGTTAGATCGAATTTTTTGGAAAAAAGATAAACGGGTATCTATTGAAGAGTTACTTGGTATAAGGCCATATAACCACCCTACCTAGATTAGAAATATCATTTGCGTAGGCTACTCAAAATTGAACCTAGTATTTTCTCTTTATTTTTATGTACATCAACATTCATGGACTTGAAAATAATGACAATAATAATAATGTTATGAATATACCTTCTAGGTTATCATTCATCACCAACCCTTCCCTATAGGTCGATCCTTAGACATCCATTATTCTACATTTTCTTCAAGTAGGTCTAGTTGGGTTTTATTAATTTCTTATCTAATAAATTCATACTAAATCAACAATTTTTCATATAAGAATCATTATTTAGTCATTATTTCTGGGAATTTTTCAATTTCATATGAACAATGCCCTTAGAAATGAATCTAAAATTTCTTAACAACATCATTACATATTCCATTTTAATTTAATTATTTTTTACATTATAAAAATATGGATTATAATATTCATCCATTAAAAAGATTCTACTTAACAAACAAATTCCCTTTGATTCATTCAAATATATGATACACTTAAAAACCTATTTTTTACCCTATAATCTATATATAATTTTAGTTATGTAGTCATTCAATCATAGCTGATCAAAATAACCATATTCCACATAATCTTCCCAATATTCAATACGTTACACTCAAACTGTAGGGAGGGAGAGTATTAATTCATGAGTTAACCATCATGAATTGTCGATATCCACACATTTGTGGTTTTTTCCTATCATCAACTGTTCTCATATTATGGTAAATTATTTTTTACTCGATAATTTACTAATTAATATGATCCAGAACATTGGAAAATTTAGTTTAATTCTCTAACAATATAAACATTAGTATATATTAAATTATTATAATGTATGTGGCCCTATTTGAAACTGTGTATTCCTGAAAAAAACTATTATTCCGGGGGTCTATCCTTTCACCTTATGAAAAACATCCATGTAATTTCCTAATATGCATTCTCTTAAATCAATTTCCCCATGAGAGGACCTAATAGTAAAATATAATGATACATACTTCCAAACCATATATTCCTAGAAGATGTGGTATGACTTGTAGTAGTTCACCTAGAAAGATGTTGAATTAGCATGTGAAGTTGGGATGACTTAAAATAAATAACCTAAGAGTTCCCACATCATGGAATTGATGTTTAACTAGAACATCAAACAATTTGCATGTTCTTACAACTAGCTTCTCATATAGTAGTGGATGATATATTTGATGGAGAACTCATTCTCAGGACAGAATAAGTTGGTTGACCACTTCTAGTTGATCTCCCAAAAAATAATAGTATATGAAAGATTGATCAAGGAAGTTATTATCATATAATTCACCAACTATAAGATGAAACAATCCTTACAACCAAGTTAAATAATTAAAAAAAAAATTAGCTACCTTGTCCATTTTTAACCTCATGATACTAGTATAGAGGTTCAGGAACAAGAGATGTGTTGACAACCACACTCAAACTATGACTATATTGAAATATTAGATGATAATAAAATATATTGTTTTAGTTAAATAAATTAAATTACAAATAGTTTGAAAATCCTCAACAATACCATAAATCAAACTAACCATAATGATCTATTAACTAATAGAAACATCAATCTCTGGGTTATTATCAATAGAATTGTGGAAATGATCAACCAAAAACTCAGGGACAACCTGGATACCCATCCTAGATTGTTTCTCCTTGACCAAATCATCCCTACCAACCAAAAACTTTTTCCCATATATAATTTCAATTTTATCAAGATCCATCGATGTATAAATAATAAGACAAACATCAAAAATAAAATCTAAAAAAACATAATATTTTATTTGGAAAAGTGGGTCATCATATAAATACTCAAGTATAATAGATTCAAAAACAAATGGATTCTCTCCACTACCTGATGAACCATATAGGGAATACAACCAATAAAATAATATATCAACTATTGGGTACACTTTCCAAAAATAATGTGACACACACAATAGAGGGGGACAATGGTTTAGTTATTTATATTTGAAAATATTTTCATTTTCAATAAAAATGCACACATTAAGAAAATTATTATGTATGAAAATAAATCATATGTGATAATCATCCCAAAATATATCGATGAGTGCACCCAGGAAGCTAGCTATAAACAATATCTTGAATTCAAGAAAAATAAAAATGGTAAAATTTAAGGGAAACCAAAAAAAGAATACATATATTTGGAATTACCACTATTAAAACCCACTCTTATTTTCTAGATATAATTATATTGGAAACATATAGAGGTTATTTATTAATTATTTGGAGTAGTTCATGAAACTACACATCAATATCCACTTTGAAGAATCCATAGCTCATATTACTTATAACAAAAATGCATAATCAATATTTTGTCCAACAAGAGGAAATTTGAAATCCCCGAATCCATTTCATATAATGAAGAGTTACCTTCAGTTTTTCAAAAGATGATACTACTAAAAATGAGCTACTCAATATGTTTATCAAATCTCTATACTTTAGAAATGTTCAATTTTGAAAATCAAATGTTTTATTTTCTGGAATGTATAAATAGAATTCAAGTGAGTGTCTTCTAAAAATTAGGACAAGAAGATATAAGGTCGACTTTAGTATAAATTTTGTTAGATGATCAATCTTTATTGTTTTTAAGCACTTCTAGTTAATGTCTTAGATGATGTTGGAAGGATCATATTCTCTATTGATTTCCAGGTCCAATATATAGAGAAACAAGGATATGTTCCTATATGTTCCGAAATTCCATTCCACAACACCTGTATACTATTGATTGATCTCAATCAATTATTATTTATATTTATAACTAGTAGTGAACATGTAATGTTTATTGTTGTGAAATCCACTTGGAAAAGTGGAGACTTGTTTGATTTTGAATTCAATATTCTCACTAATAAAAACGTTTATTTCAAGGTTATATTGTATGATAAAGTGATATTGAATCTTAAAATGACTATTGTAGTGAATATTGGGAGGTAAATTATATTTATCCACAGTCATGAAAAATTTTTAAAGGATTAGTACCATCTGTCATCATGACTTTAATTTTTAAATTAAATCCTACACCAATCACATTGAAATGCTTATTATTTGAAACTTGTGATGCACTATTAGTTATAATATAGTTGAAAGTATAGAAATTTAAAGTATAGGAATATATATATATATATGTCTTAAAAATGTATAAAAATTAAATATCATTGGTGTGGATGATATAAATTGGATAAGCCCCATCATTTTAGCTCTAGAAATTCAATAGGAAGAAGTTGATAAACCAAAATCTCAACTCCGTAGCCGACTCAAGGTACTAATAAAATAATTCATAAAAAATGAGGTTTTAAAACTTCTTAAATGTTTTATGTTATCGTCTATCTCTAAAATTTTGTTGCACATCCCATAGAAATTCATCCCCAATAATTGAATCTTGAATGTTTTTATGATCAATGAAGATGAATTAATCCAAACTTGGGCCATTATTGTATGGAGAATTTTTTTAAATAAAATAATATCAATAAAAAAACTCAAAAAACTATTCTCTCCTCCTATTGATAGATCATATAATTGAGAGTTTTTTAGAATGAATTATAATATTTTCTATTTTGAAATTCCAATTAAAATTAAAAAAAAATTGAGAAATTTTATTTTTAAATATCCATATTCATATATATTTTTTGATACATCTCCCAATGAATGATTTCATTTAGAATGTATAATTCACTAGTAAAATTTCAGTGGTTTATGATAAATAACTATTATTAAATGGTGGCGGAGTTTCAGGTAAACTTTATAGATCTTTAGTCTTTATACAGATGATCATTTAATGATTTAGAATATAAATAAGAAAACACAATGCAACATTATGAAAATAAATTCCTAGTTTTAATGAGGGGAAAGGTTGTTTTATGGTCTAATGTGGCATAATCATCAAATTTCAAATTTAAAATCACGGAATAGATGTTTACCCAAAATAATTGAATTTAGTTAATCCATTCCCAACCCTATAAGGTAAATTTCATAATATGATTTATGGGTTACATGAGATTCTATCAAAAATACATTAATAACATTTCACAATTAGCCTAACATGTGACATAACTACTATCAAATTACATTCCTTTTTTACATTAGTGAATAATGTAGTTGGGCCTTTAATACATTGAATATTAGCATGGCGATTGTTCTTGTCACTATCTCACTCGACTAGGATAAGGACATTGAATTGATGTGTGATGAAAGAAATTTCATTCATGGAACTATTTTAGGTATTTGGGTTGGTTTCACCTTTCATCCCTGATAGTATTCTAGCCATACCATTAAGGATTCTCAAATAAATTATATGAATATAGAAAATGTTATTCTAGAAATGGTCTTCAAATTTGACAAAATTTGATCATTTCTCATTCATTCCAAAGTATTTATTTAAAATGATAATGAAGCAACTAAATACCTATTATATAAAAATAATGGAAAATTTAAATTTGTATGGTTGATAATATTACTATAGTATGTTAATATTTTTATCATAGACAGAATCAAAACCGAGTATGTGATTTCGAATGATCTCTATAGGTTTCCACTTTCCATGTTCAAGGATTATGAATGATAAACCATTGAATGATATTTCTAATATGAACCCCCTTTAAATGTGGATATGAAACCATGAACATGTTTTGATGATATTATAAAATATCATCTAATAGAATCCCACTATGATCACATATCCTATAAATAATGAAAGAATTGATTTTTCAATTCATTATGATATTACTTGTGGGAGATTCTAGTATTTAAATGTTGAGCTAACAACATAACGAAATGTTACATCCCAGATGAGGAAATTCAAAGTGTGTTACATTTTTTTCATATATTTCCAACACTTATACATCATGGAACTGAATGTACCATGGATAAAATCATGTATAGTATACTCATATATGTTATCCTATATTGGGATTTAAATAGTTTTTTTTAGAACACATATTTATTCGAAAAGAGTAATACCATATGAAAAAACAACCAAATCACCAAAACCATATTCTGGATGTTAAAATATTAATCATGGGATGAATTTATTTTATATCCATATTTCAAAATTATATAGATGGTTTAACATTATGGATGTTGTGTATTATGTATTTGTATAAGCAGTAGCTGGTGCCACATCTCTTCTTACATCTAAAGTGGTTGTTTGTTTTTTAATTAAATATATATCTCTTAATTTGGATTTCTCTGATTACTCAATAGTGATCGAGGAACAGATTTCACCAGCAGTGTCATAAATTATCTTCCTAAAAAATAAATGATTTATTAAAACACTAGAACAGCTATCACCCATAGACAAATGGGTTAGGGGATCTTTCTAATTGGTTAATAAATCATATTATTGAAAATATCGTCAACACTAGTAGAAATTATTGGAGTCATAAACAAGGTGATTCGCCATGGATGTAACACACTACATATTAAATTTAAATTGAAATAATTCCCTTCCATCATGTTTATAGTAAGACCAATCAAATTATATTATAATTGTAACTTCTCTTATATTTCGAAATGAATGATAAAAGTGGATATTCATAATTTTGAGAATACATATTATAGTAATTGGAATATTTTGAATACATTATAATTTTTGATTATGAGAATTCTCAAATTAACAGTGTAAAAATAAGGATATGGCATGACTGATGAATCAGATTACGGATTTTTACATAGGTAAAATAGTTATTCTAATTAATTATCATATGAAATTATTCCCTATGAATCTAAAATCTGAATGTTTTGGTCTATTTTTGTTATAAAAACTTTTCCCTATGTCGTTATCTAAATCTGACAAGGAAATCAATAATCCATTAATGTTAATTTCCATCGATTTAATATTTACCAAGATCAATTTCTTGAGGTGTGCATTCATTATTGAAAATTTAAATTACATAGGGAATTCTTATATCTAAACATAGAATGAATCACTAAATGGGAGGAAACCTGGGATTTAATGTAAGAAAATTTGCATTGTTAAAAACTTGTGGAATAGTTTTGAGTTCCTAATATATAATTAAAAAAATAAATTATTCATGATATAAATAAATTCATTTATGATCTAATTAATTATTATAAAAACAAAAACAATTTGGATATTTACATCATTTATTATTAATTTATAGAATAAAATTCATGACTATTGTCTTTAACATGAATCTCCTGGGATCATATTGTACGATATTACATCCTCTTCACCAATTTGGACCCCCTCCACATCTTGAACTCCCTCAATTATGCAATAGAAAAATATATTCTCCCTTTCTCCCATCGTCGTCTAATCCCTCATCTACCACCATGTTTCACTATAGAAGTTTCACCCATTCAAAATTAGTCGGTTGAGATTTTCAGCATCCTACAACCAAACATGTGAAATGGGAACCCACTGCACCTTTTTCAACGCCATTACCATCCAAAAATACCACCCATCCACTCTCCCCATCTATTTTTGGTTTTAGATCTATTTCCCAACATTTTTAGGGTGAATACCTGAAGTGCCCAGATCAGTGTGAATCACTGAGAGGGGGAGGGGGTGAATCAGTGATCCCTTAAAGCCTTTTACTAATTGATTCATTATCAATTAAACTTCTATGGCTGGTTAAAGCCTTGATCCACTCTTCTTGTATCTCTCACCTTTCCTCGAATGATGCAGTAAATATAAAGGCACAGGACACAAGGATTTACAAGGTTCGGCACCAAAGGCCTATGTCCTTTCCATGTTGGTTATACGCCCCAACATGGTTTCTTCCATTATAATCTATTAGTATTACAATGGTCGATACGGAGTCCCATAGTATCTCTCCTGAGTCCCACAGGAGGGTCTTTATACTGCGCACCACAGTGTTACCAGAGTCCCACTGGCCTGCTCCAGAATCCCACTGAAGACTTCTTCCACCCTGAGTCTCATAGGGGGCTTCTCCTGGCTCCTCGAGTCGCACGAATAGCTCTTCTTCTCTTTATCTCTTCAAGTATCCTCAGCAGCCTGGGATAAAGGCTGCTGGCTTTTCTATGTGCCTCTGCTCACTTGTGATGAACAGGTCTTCTCGTCTTGCTCAGGATTTATCTCCTTTCTCTTAGGATGACCTGGCCTCAGTCTTCAAGAATCTTCCACAGCCTCTGAACAGGTCTGTTGGTCTTGCTCAGCACTTCTGATCACTTCTGTTGATCAGGCTCTTCTCAATTACTGAAAACTCAGACAAATGATATCTCTAACTTCAGTCTGGCTTCATTCTGACTTCACATCAACTTCATGCACTGAGTGCATGGCATCTCTGCATCCTCATGCACTGATTGCATGGCTTTTCAAAACTCTTCAAGAACTCCTGGTCTTGGACAACTCAAATGCACACCACTGATTTAAGCTTTATTCATATGTGCACGTGCATGCATGGAAGCATGAACTCCCCTTTTTCTCCTTGGTGTGATAAACCCACAATGGGTGTAAATACTTTTAGCACACACACCTTCTTCCTTCTTCACACTTTATTATTTTTGTTTACACACTCACAAATGTGTTGTTCTTTAGTGTGGGTCATGTTCTTCTTCAAAGTGGGCACATCACTTTGTACACACTATGGTTCGGCCTCTACTCTTCACACACACAACTTCTTCACTTTGGAACACACTTGATCTTGGCCTCCTCTCTTGTGTTTAACACCCACAATCCATTTTGTTTTAGTTCATTTATGTGTAAGCCTCGGCCTTCTTGTTTTGCACATACACCACTAGGGTGTGTTCTTTCACTTCACACAAGGCACTAAGGCCTCGGGTCTCCTTCTCCACTTGGCACACACACACTACCTTCTTCTGTTTTTGCACACACAGCCCGAACTCCTTGGGTGCAAGGAAGTCGCGCAAGTGTCAGTGTGTGCAAGGCATCTTCTCCTATTCTTCTCTGTGCAAGGGTTCAAGTTCTACCATTGTGCAAGTCTTCAAAGAGCAAAAAGAAATAGAATAGTCGTGCAAGGCCTAGGGTGAAAGAGCACCACCTCGCGGGCGTGCAGGGTTCACATGCCACAAGGGCCGCGCAAGCCTCGGGTGCATGACAGCCTACTGCCACGCATGTTTTCGGTCAGTGAGGGCTCCTTCTGCCGTGCGAATACACGGGCAGGGACCTCCTTCAGAGCCTCGGGTGGCTCTGGAACTTCATCCGCACAAGTGGTTGCGTGGTGGCTTCTTTCTTCAAGAGGAACAGTGGCACTCACGGGACTTCTCTCAAGTTTTTCAGCAAAAGCTTCAAGCACCTCCGGTGCTCCTTTTATAGGCAGAGGAATTCCTCAGCCCATCCGCATGATACAACATTGAATCCCCGAGAATTTCGGGCATGCAAGATTTTCCAAATCTTGATATCTTCCTCTGTTTCACACGCCGATACTTTTCTTTTTCGTTTTCCTCTACGTGCATGTGCATGGAACGTGTGCATGCCTCTGTTTAGGCCCATGCATGTAAAACATAAACTCCATGGCCTCGGCACCTTATGTTTTTCTTCGGCCAATACTTGAAATTCTCCATTTGTTGCATGCACTCTCATTTATAGGAATGATTGTGTTCAGAAGGGCCAGACGCACTCGATGGTGTCTTTAATTCGATCAACGGTGGCCGGGAGCTCGAATTCTGGTGGTCAGAGGAGCCACTGGTTCAGCGGGGACGTCGCGGGTGCCTCGGTCGAGCTCGAGGTAGGAGACACACCGGGAGCCGTTGGATCAGGCGATTAGAAAACTTTGGACAACCGCGATCAGAAGATCTCACATGGGATCGATCGTGCGGGCGAGATCTGGCGCGCGATCGATCGAGCGGCCAGGATTCGCACCGCGGCAAAATCCCGCGTCCCACATCGAAACGAACCGCGGATTTTCCGTGGTTTATCAAAGATGCACTCCCGAAATCCTCTCACTTGAACTTCCCCATCCACGGTGCCACCCCGCACCGTGTTCCCTTAGCGGGCGCGCTCTTGCGCCCGCCTCTGCTCCCTGCGGGCACGCCACTGGCGCCCACTATGAACACACGGGCGCGCTCCTCACGCTCACGCTGCGCGGGCTTCATCACTGCATGGCCTTAGGGGCTTATACACGGCCCCGGCCTCTCTTGGGCTGGCCCCATGAGATCCCCTTGGGCGTGGTGACGTAGTCCCACATGTGCCTTGGGTTGAACCCTTAAGGTTGGCCCTTGGTGGCTTCTTTTTGCTAAAGTATAGAACAAGTACTTTGTTTAAAAACAAAGTGACCTAGTTCAAATGCCAAATGCCAAGCCATTCTTCCTCTTCTCTATTCTTCTTATTCATCAAAATAATTCCTTTCTTTTTCATTATAATTCCTCCATTCTTCTTCAACATATAATCAACATTTATGAATGGAATTCCCGAAGGGTCTTCCTTCAACTGATCCTCCTGATCAAATAATTCATCAAAATTCTTCAATGATCCAATCAGAGATCAAGTTGGATCATCTTCTAATTCGCATGCACTAAGTGATAGTTCATGGTCCTCATTAAACCACTTCATCCACTCAGTATTTGTGGATAGATCATCTTCATCTCCTCATTCATTGTCAATACAATGCATAGTCTTCTAATATTGTTGTGACTTTGTATCCAGTTGATACAAGTTCTTTGAGGATAAAGATCAGCTCATCAATCGTCTGATGTAATGATGATGCTCCATCATCATCCATTCTTCAAGTAGTGTAACTTAGTATCATCTTGATACATGTATTGAAACATTAAGATCACCTCTACAATCATCTGATATCCATAGAGAATGTTTCAACTACAACATCCTATGTCACTTAGTGAATCTCTTAAGTGACATGCATCTTAGTACCATGGCCATTCTCCTTTCCTCACCAACACCATCACATCCTTTTTCATTCACATATTGAAAATCCTTGACATCCATCCATTCATTCCTTGACAACAACATACCTCATTGACAACAAATTCAACACAGTTCACTTCAATCTCTCCCTTTGTATTTGTTGGCAATACACTAGAGCACATATGAATGGGTCAATATGTGTGCCAATATTTCTCCCCCTTATTGGCAATCAAATTCAAAGGTGTGGTGTGGTTCTCTTAAAAAAATAACTTCCTCCCTTTTAAAATCATTTTCTTCACAACTTCTAAGAGAGGGATGATGTCACATGTTCTCTTTAGCAAAGAGCCTTTAGTAAATCAACTCTAAGTCTACTTGGGCTAACCCGGTGTATAAAACAAGAGTGATGTAACCAAGGAACTCAATGTTGTCCATCATTTACTGTACATGTGAGATCATGCTTCAGGGGTTTGAAATTTTTCAGATATATCAATGAATTGCTAAATCCTGCACATACTTCACCAAACACGTCAGAAAGTTCAGGTGCAAAGATAAAGCTCCCCCTTTCATCCATTTGCCTTCAATAAATACTCCCCCTTAATTTACATGATGAATAAAATTAAGAAACAAGGGATGAAAGTATGATTGGAATACCTTCACTTTTCTCAAGATGATATTAAATCCCAAAATAACATCTTCTCCAGATTGGCTCCCCCTCAAGGGGTGCACTCAATTCCTTCCAAACCATCCTCCAGCTAATAATGATCATCATCTTCAATTCCCTACAGTGTTAGCACATGTAAATACAAGTGATTAGGGAATAATATGGAACCTCCTTGGTTCATCAATGTGAACAACATGGTTGAGAAGATTCTCTCAACCGAGATGCCCCATTTTCACCATTCTTCACACTTGCACATCTGATCTTCAATGATGATTGTGCCGGTGTGGATCTCAACACATCTTCATGTGAAATCTTTTGTTTCCTTTTTTCCTTAGCAATTTCCAGTGCATCATCTTCAGCTCTTTGTAGTTCTCTGGCAAGTTGCAACTGATTCGACCATATGACTAACAAATCGTTTGGAAGTGTGGCCTCAGTTCTGGAAGTTCCACATGGTTCTTTTGATGCTGCCAAGCTACCTTTCTTAGGAAACTTGTTTTGAATCAATCCCTTCCGCTTCTTCTGGATTGATTGTCTGTGTGAGTTCAGTCTGCTTATATTGATTTTCATGGCTTGTTTACAATGATCCATTGTATGCCCTTTCGTTCCATAGTAGAATCATTTCTTCTTGGTGGTCCTTCTGGATGCATCACCCTTCTTGGATTTAGACTCCAAGGTCTTCTATTCCTTTTTCATAATCATCATGGGAGAATCTTCCACTTTCTTATTCTTTCTTCCCAAGGATTCTTTCTGAGACAGGTTCTGTGATCTTTTCTTCTTTTTAGCTCTGGATACAGTTGGAGATTGACATGTATCTTTTTGACCACTTTTGCAATCATCCCAGATGTTGTCAAGTAATCCAAATCTATTTGCAGTAAACAAATGTCTCTGGACCTGTGGATGTTTCTTCTTTTCCTCTGGCTTGCACCCCTTGGCATGGGATTCCTTTGTGCTTTTACATTTAGTGGATTGTACCAGCAATATTTTGCACAGTGCCCATACTTATTACAACACCAACACTGACCCACAAATCTTGACCTCTTCAGTCCTTCTGATTGTTGGGTACTTTTCTTGACTTGTTGTGTTGTTTCAGGAGAGATCTCTTTCTTCATTGTCTTCATCCATACTTGTTTGGAGTTGCTCTTCCATCCTACACTATTTGTGGAAACAAAATTAAAAGCATGAGTACAAGATGGTATGGATGGTACCTTCTTTGTAGAAGATTTTTCCCTTTCATTAGAGGATGTCTTTATTTTAGAATCATCCTTCTCAAAGCTCACTTGAGTGGCAACATTTCTTCTTCCAGCTGTTTGGGAGGCTTTGGCTTTGGGTGATTGCTGATTTTTCAATATCACCTCAAATTCAAAACACTTCATGTTAAGGGAGTTCTTCTCATCCTCAACAGTTCTTAGCTTTCCTTCCCATTTCTCTTCCATCTATTTCATATGGTCTTCATGCACCTTGTTCATTTCAAGCATTGAGTTGTCAAGCTCCTTCACCCTTTTAACTTTGTCTTCAAGTTGAGAATCCTTAACAACCATTGATACTCTGTGCCTCTTCTCCAGTGCATGGTAAACATCTTTGATTATTACTTTAAAGAATTCATTCTCAGAAAGGCTTCATTGCAATTCTTCAGCAGTGTCTTCATATCATTCATTTCAAAGAGAAACAGTTTCATCTTTAGCCTTCACCAGCTTTCTGAGAGTGTTGTTTATGCCAACCCTTTTAGCCAACTGATCTTCCATTGCATTGGCTTCTTCTTCTAGCTATAATTTTTCTTCTTGATGATCAAGGATGCCTGTAGTAATACACATTGCTACTTCCCTGGGGGCTTTCTTCCAAAGATATTCAATTGCATATATAAGATCATTGATTCTTCCATCATCATCACAGCTAGGACATGATTCATCAGAAGAGTGATAAAAGGAATTGTAAGGTGTTTCTCTATCAGCAAAAATCTTCTTCTTCATCTTCATGGCCTGTTTCTTCTTTCTGTTTTTCAGAGTCTTGGCAGATATCTCCATTTGAGGGTATTCACTCACTTCTTCAAATCTGCACTTCATAAAGACTCCCTTGGATCTTTTAGAGGTAACCTCGCTCTGATACCAATTGATGTGCCCAGATCAGTGTGAATCACTAAGAGGGGGAGGGGGTGAATCAGTGATCCCTTAAAGCTTTTTACTAATTGATTATTTATCAATTAAACCTCTATGGATGGTTAAAGCCTCGATCCACTCTTCTTGTATCTCTCACCTTTACTTGAATGATGCAGTAAATATAAAGGCACATGACACAAGTATTTACATGGTTCAGCACCAAAGTCCTACGTCCTTGCCATGTTGGTTATACGCCCCAACATGGTTTATTCTATTATAATCTGTTAGTATTACAATGGTTGATACAGAGTCCCACTGTATCTCTCCTGAGTCCCACAGTAGGGTCTTTATACTGCGTCCCACAGTGTTACCAGAGTCCCACTGGCCTGCTCTAGAATCCCACTGAAGACTTCTTCCACCCTGGGTCTCACAGGGGGCATCTCCTGGCTCCTCGAGTCGCACGAGTAGCTCTTCTTCTCTTTATCTCTTCAAGTATCCTTAGCAGCCTGCGATAAAGGCTGATGTCCTTGCTATGTACCTCTACTCACTTTGATGAACAGGTCTTCTCATCTTGCTCAGGATTTATCTCCTTTCTCTTAGGATGACCTGGCCTCTCTCTTCAAGAATCTTCAACTGCCTCTGAACAGGTCTGTTGGTCTTGCTCATCACTTCTGATCACTTCTGTTGATCAGGATCTTCTCAATTACTGAAAACTCAGACAAATGATATCTCTAACTTCAGTCTGGCTTCAGTCTGACTTCACATCAACTTCATGCACTGAGTGCATAGCATCTCTGCATCCTCATGCACTGATTACATGGCTTCTCAAAACTCTTCAAGAACTCCTGGTCTTGGACAACTCAAATGCACACCACTGATTTAAGATTTATTCACGTGTGCATGTGCATGCATGCAAGCATGCACTCCCCTTTTTCTCCTTGGTGTGATAAACCCACAATGGGTGTAAATACTTTTAGCACACACACCTTCTTCCTTATTCACACTTTATTCATTTTGTTTACACACTCACAAATGTGTTGTTCTTTAGTGTGGGTCTTGTTCTTCTTCAAAGTGTGCACATCACTTTGTACACACTATGTTTCTGCCTCTACTCTTCGCACACACAACTTCTTCACTTTGGCACTAACTTGAGCTAGGCCTCCTCTCTTGTGTTTAACACCCACAACCCATTTTGTTTTAGTTCATTTAGGTGTAAGCCTCGGCCTTCTTGTTTTGCACATACACCACTAGGGTGTGTTCTTTCACTTCACACAAGGCACTAAGGCCTCGGGTCTTCTTCTACACTTGGCACACACACATTGCCTTCTTCTGTTTTTGCACACACAGCCTGAACTCCTTGGGTGCAAGGAAGCCGCGCAAGTGTCAGTCGGTGCAAGGCACCTTCTCCTGTTCTTCTCCGCGCAAGGGTGCAAGTTCTACCACTGTACAAGTCTTCAAAGAGCAACAAGCAACAGAATAGCCGCGCAAGGCCTAGGGTGCAAGAGCATGACGTCGCGGGTGCGCAGGGTTCACATGCCACAAGGGCCGCGCAAGCGTCGGGTGCAGGACAGCCTACTGCCGCGCAAGTTTGCGGTCATTGAGGGATCCTTCTGTCATGCGAATACGCGGGCAGTGACCTCCTTTAGAGCCTCGAGTGGCTCTGTAACTTCAGCCGCACAAGTGGTTGTGTGGTGGCTTATTTCTTCATGAGGCATAGTGGCACTCACGAGAATTCTCTCATGTTTTTCAGCAAAAGCTTCAAGCGCCTCGGGTGCTCCTTTTATAGGAAGAGGAATTCCTCGGCCCATCCGCGTGATACAACTTTGAATCCCCGAGAATTTCGGGCATTCAAGATTTTCCAAATCTAGATATCTTCCTCTGTTTCACACGCGGGTACTTTTCTTTTTCGTTTTCCTCTACGTGCATGTGCATGGAACATGTGCATGCCTCTGTTTAGGCCCATGCATGTAAAACATAAACTCCATGGCCTCGGCACCTTATGTTTTGCTTCGGCCAATACTTGAAATTCTCCATTTGTTGCATGCACTCTCATTTTTAGTCATGATTGTGTTCAGAAGGGCCAGACGCACTCGAAGGTGTCTATACATCGATCAACGGTGGCCGGGAGCTCGAATTCTGGTGGTCAGACGCGCCACTGGTTCAGTGGGAACGTCGCGGGTGCCTCGGTCGAGCTCGAGGTAGAAGACACACATGGAGCTGTTGGATCGTGTGATTAGAAAAATTTGGACGGCCGCGATCATGAGATCTCGTGCGGGATCGATCGTGCGGTCGAGATCTGGCGTGCGATCGATCGAGCGGCCAGGATTCGCTCCGCGGCAAAATCCCGCATCCCACATTGAAACGAACCGCGGATTTTCCGTGGTTTATCAAAGATGCGCTCCCGACAGCCGCTCAGTTGAACTTCCCCCTCCACGGTGCTGCCCCGCACCATGTTCTCTTAGCGGGCGCACTCTTGCGCCCACCTCTTCTCCCTGCGGGCGCGCCACTGGCGCCCACTATGCACACACGAGCGCGCTCCTCTCGCTCACGCTGCGTGGGCTTCATCACCGTGTGGACTCAGGGGCTTATACACGGCCCCGACATCTCTCATTCTGGCCCCATGGGATCCCCTTGGGCGTGGTGACGTAGTCCCACATGTGCCTTGGGTTGAACCCTTAAGGATGGCCCTTGGTGGCTTCTTTTTTCTAAATTATAGAACAAGTACTTTGTTTAAAAACAAAGTGACCAAGTTCAAATGCCAAATGCCAAGCCATTCTTCCTCTTCTCCATTCTTCTTCTTCTTCAAAATATTTCTTTTCTTTTTTATTAGAATTCCTACATTCTTCTTCAACATATAATCAACATTTAAGAATGGAATTCCCGAAGGGTCTTCCTTCAACTGATGATCCTGAATCAAATAATTCATCAAAATTCTTCAATGATCCAATCAAATATCAAGTTGGATCATCTTCTAATTCACATGCACTAAGTGATAGTGCATGGACTTCATTAAACCACTTCATCCACTCAGTATTTGTGGATGGATCATCTTCATCTCCTCATGAATTGTCAATACAATGCATAGTCTTCTAATATTATTGTGACTTTGTATCCAGTTGATACAAGTTCTTTGAACTTAAATATCAGCTCATCAATCGTCTGATGTAATGATGATGCTCCATCATCATCCATTCTTCAAGTGGGGTAACTTAGTATCATCTTCATACAAGTATTGAAACATTAAGATAATCTCTACAATCATCTGATATCCATAGAGAATGTTTCAACCACAACATCCTATGTCACTTAGTGAATCTCCTAAGTGACATGCATCTTAGTACCATGGCCATTCTCCATTCCTCACTAACACAATCACATCCTTTGTCATTCACATATTGAAACTCCTTGACATCCATCCATTCATTCCTTGACAACAACATACCTCATTGACAACAAATGCAACACTGTGCACTTCAATACCAACCTACACTTTTTCTCCCTTGCCTTAATTATCACATTCTTGGAAACCATTTTACATGGATCGTTCACTTGATAAATGGATAAACCCAAAAAAGTCCCTAAATATAATTATTATTTGTAAGAACATCATGTATTAATAAATTATGGTATCCCATAGTGGATTAATTACTATAATATTTCTGAGTTGTATCGTGATATTATTTTCTTTCTCTTTATATAGTTCTTGACTACTTTTGAGATGGATGAAATCCATTATTCCTTTTGGTTTTGTGGCTGTCATTTAATGTTGAATCTTGGAGTATTAAACATTATCATGGGGTGTATTATAGAGATTACAAAGATATTTCTATGAATTATAATTCTCCAAACACATTCATACATGAGTATTCTATATATTCTCAACCACATTTACTTCCTCAAATATTTGGGTGGTCTCTTATTGCCAACATCACACTATCCAGTTCATTATGGATAGTGAGAGATGGATGTTCCGCTATGTACCTATCCATTTCATTGATTCTTCATCATACCCTCTCATTACTACTACATCTACCCACTATAATCCTTTATCCACCAAACCAACGTCCAACTCTATTCCCACCACTTCGACCATTTCTCCCATCGACCACCATAAGCATTCTTTCCATATAGATTAATGTAAATTCTATCCTTAAATTTTTCATAACTAATCAATGTTGATTTAGAATGGAATTTTATCCTCCATACACATAGGAGGATCCTTTCATATATCTATCTATAATAAATTTATCCATAGTATGGATCAGAACCACTTATGCACTTGTAATGACTAATCATGTTGTTAGGATTGTAAACCCTACTATGGAAGGGGTTTTCTATATCCTAACCACTATAGTATCAATTTTCATGGAAGTGTATATTATTCCACACACTATTTAGGAGGGTAATAATGATATTTATAGTGGATTCTTCGTCCATAATATTTTTATTTTTCTCTGTGTACACATCCCATGACATGCTCAGTTTTTTGGAGTTTTTTTATACTCTCTATAATCATTGTTCCCAATTTATTCAATTTTATCATCTAATGGAGAGAATATTATATTTTTACAATAAATTATTTCCTTAATTTATGATCAATATTTGTGAATTCAATTTTATATTACTAGATCATAGGCCTCTATAGTGGATAATGATTAATCTCCTCGGCTACACTATAAACAACTGCATTAGGTCCTCCATTATATAGTGAATGAACATGTAATATTCTATGAGATCCGTCTATAACTAGACAATTTTCTCTATGGACTAGATGATATGTTTGGTATACCCATTCATATATTGTTTTACCTACCATGGTACCATTAGAGATTGAGGAAACTGCTAATAGTTTTTAAAAAATGTATACCACACTAGATTCAATGGAAGAACCCAAATAATCTTATTTACATCAACCTGGATGATTAATTTATATTAGAACAGTATGGAAGTAACCTATATTTATGATCATCTATATATTGATTATGTTTTTAGTTTTTTATTTTAATTATAATTATTTCATATTTAGGTATTTTTTTTAAAATATATTTTATTTGTTTCCATGAAAGACTATTTTTTAATGTATATTTATATAAAATATTTTCTACTAATATGTTTCTACTTATATATTTGTTATATCCTATGTAATCCCTTTTTCCTAATTTATGTATTTTTTCCCTATCAATTTCTTATGTATCCAAGTTTCACATCAACATCCAAAATTTTCCCCTGGGGAAGGAATTTTTTAAAGTGAGCCTGCAATTCCATACACTACTTTCATACTTTCCATTTCCAAATTATCCTTCAGTCATTGTTATCTCTTCAAAATCACTATCCAATAAATTATATAAATAGTTTAAATTTCTGTGTCCGGGGACAATATTGAGATATATTTAATTTACACCTAGATTATTGGGTTTTCTCATTAATCTAGTATAGATTTTTCATTCAGAACATTTATTAAAATTATCACTCCATCCAAGAAAAATAAAATAATTTTTTTTGGACGGAAAATGATAAAATATAGTATTTAATACTACTTATAATTTTTTATCATGATTTTTGTATTGGGGAATTTATTTCATGTTCTAAATTCATGCAGTTTCTTTTGATTGTATTAATAGTGGTTATAAATCACTGATTACTTTTGCTTCGTTTTATATTGTATTTATTGAGATTATTGTGGACCTATTTATTTTTACTCATCTATTTTCATATTTCATGATAGATTCTTGGTACATTTAAGCGTATCATAAATTTAATTTGAATCGTATCGAGGATATGAATAAACAAATACACTATTCCAACTACTGAATATATTTTATGATCCATTTTTTATGAGACCTATATATATACATATAATTTTTAAGAAGTAATAACCCATGAATGACATTCATAATATTAATATAATTTTCAATCCCATCGTATCCCTAACTACCCATCTCTTGGAATTTTTATTTGAATATCACTTTCATATGTTTGTGGGAGAAGATCTTTACAGATTGTTAAAATATTTATGTCTATTGATGAAATATATGGTGGTAGTTTAACATGATCTATTGGAAGTGGTTCAGAGTCACTTGTATTTTAATATATTGATTATCCTATATCTAATATATATATATATATATATTATTGTATTAGGATGTTTAAAATCTCAATTACCAGCATAATAGATCTTATCATAGAAGATATGTTGTTGGGTGGTGGATGTGTGATCATTATTAAGAATGAATTTAAAAAAAATGCTAAAATAACATTATTGGACACATTCATTACACATTTATAGAATATTCATGAAATTATATGACAACATGAGAGACAGTAGATGTCAATTTTTTTAGAAGGTTCATAATTTCTCTATTAATAGTAATCTTCCTTTGTACATAACAGTTTACCCTCCATTGTTTTTTTCATCTACCCACCATCCCTTAGCATCATATTCATTAATTCCTAATTGTAAAAATCTCATGATTATTATAATTTTTTTAAAGAGTTAAGAGGATCAAGACAATAAAATACTTTTTATAGGAATATATATTTGAAGTTCGAGAATTAATTCATTTTTATATTACATTGATTGATGATATAAAATACATTGTGTGGTAAATTAAACAAATGTGTATTTAGTCTAAAAAATATTTAAATTATTGTATATAATTATTCAAAAACTGTTTAAGAAACATTACTATGGAGAATGACTAATTTTTTATACATGGGTGATTTTATAAGAATATAATTTTCTTCTAACGGGTTAATTTATTTTATTAAATGGAAATCATGTTTCCTATTAATTTTTTTCCTCTGTTATCATTGTTTTTTTTTGGAAAATAATTTCATATTTGTTTGGGAATTTTTTATGGTTAATAGGTATATACGATTTGGATCAGAATCAATATAATTTATATAATTTATATATATTTTCTTTAAATTATAGTTGTGTTTGAAAAGAATTTATGTTTGTGTTGAAAATGGAAATTGTTGTCAAATTATGTGAGTTTGAGATGTTTTTATAACTGTATTTATATTAAATAACCAATAAATTGATTGCTCACTTATTCAGAGAGATGTTACTATATTGAAAATTAAATTATATACAGATGTAAAAATTTGAAAGTTATATGACTATTTTGAAATGACACATCAGAAATTAAATTCAATTAAAAGTTCTAATTGTAGAATAATATATTTTTAAGTGGCAGTTAAAATAAATATTGGATACCATTCTAATGTCGATATCATTGATCTTTAAAAAGCTCAACATAGTAAATTTCTTATGAATGATGTAATTTTTTCATTATATGCTATTTCACTTACAATTATGGAGTGGTAGAAAAGTTAAATTTCAATTTGAGGTATAAATATATATATATTACGGATTATATGGAAATGAAAATTTTAATTTTAATGTATTGCAAGCCATCAAGGTATGAAATATGGATATAAAATAAATGTAATCAATATTTTAATGGATCAATTTTTCATGAATCCATCCATTAAAAGTTAAAACCTCTTTGAAGACAACAATGTAAGAGAGATAATGGCCCCCATGTTCTGTCCCAATACTCCATAGGTTTGAGAATATCAGAGAGGGTAGAAAAATATCAAAAATGGGTGGAATTAACCTTTATAATAATAGGATTGGGAGGTAGGATAAATAACCATCATTAAAATAAATGATATAATAGAAAAATTGGAACAAAAAAAATCCAACAATTCCTGTATACGATGTAAAACAATATATATAAAAGATTCCCTATAAAATAATCATGGAAAATATAAGGAAGTGGAACAAAAGTGGTTCAAAATTCATAGCTAGAAGTACCTAACCTGGTCTATAATGTCCGTTAAGAAACCAAAACACAAATTTTTTATATTTATGGTGAGTATACAACTTTTCTCAGCTAGATATCTGAAGTCTCTTTTGCAGATTTGAATGAAGCATTCTATTACCTTAGTGAGAAAACAACAGAACAAACAATAACTAAATAGTTCAACTAACCATATATATTATCCCCATGGATTGGTCAAAAAATAATACGTCTAAGTGTAATATCATTATTAGAATAATATTTATCATGTCATACTAGCACTACTTTCCCCCTAGTTTTCCACACTCATGCAGTAACATCGTATATCATGGAGCCCCCATCTATGATATACATTATAGAAAAAATTTCCATCCAAATTCATGGTCACATCACAACTTACCCATAAACACCAGGTACATCACATCACTTCATAGCTCACCCACTGACACCTAGGCCACAACATCCCAATACAACTCACCTGCAGAAACCCTAGACATCTCATCACATCACATGAAACCATCATCATGGGGATGTTTTTGAATTCAATCCATCAGAGTCCATTTATATAGACCGTACATGGAATATATTTTTATTGTGTGGGGGGTTTCAATCCATCCAACCTCGTGATTAGTATGTAGGGAAAACTCCCCCATAAAAATAAATGTCCTTTTCCACATGGTTCATGAAATGGCTTGGGTTCACATATAAATCATATAGAACATCAAAATTATATATATAAATGTATATCTATACACAAGGAAACCATATGGGTTCACCACAAAATCACTAAAAATACACATCACCACAACATTAACTGCCATAACTGAATGATTTACACCACACAACATGGGAAAATCTATATTCCATATCCCACATATCATAAATAATTCAATTAATTTTCCATAACATTTATATTTTATTCAAAAAAACCATATTTAACCATAGTTCACATTTTAATTAATTCAATCACCATTTCAAACCCATATTGAAAACTAACACATAATATTATAGTTTAATATTTATTTCCCTTACTACATGGGAAAATAGTATATATCAACTCCATTCAAATAAATAACCCATCATCATCGTATGGAAACCCATCCCCCCAAAACCAAAATTTCGCAGCCAAATCATGAAAATTTTTCCATCATAAGAGGGAAATTATACAACTAGAAATGTCATCACATTGCTACCACATAACATAAAATCACCTCAAGAACCCATATAATGGATACACTAAAACACATCCACCCCACATGATAATCATAAATCAAATAATTTTTTATAACACAACATCTTTCATTATTTATATTAGTATATGTAATTTTATCACACCACACATCATTATTTAAGGGAATTATCAAAAAATTGATAAATCTCCCAAGTAAACCATTTCATTATATAGATAATAGTTACTATATGATCACATTCACTGTGATTTTAACCAAAATGATAATAAATATTCCATAACACTTGTAAAATATTGAAAAACAATTCCCTAAACAAACAAAATTTTCATTAGATAATTTAAGCCATTCCATCACCATATGAAGATGATATCGAAGGATATAAATACATGGGAAACATTCTTCATCACCATTATTTCAATTTAGATCAATTCTATATAATTAATTCATAGGATAAAAATATCTTCCCAAAAATAACAAGAGTAAAACCCCGACCACACGATACACTAGAAGGTAAATTATAGATTCTCTACCTTTAATATATAATCATGATAAGATTATTATGAAATAATAATGAGTATGATAAAACTAGGCACTAAAAAAAATATTAACTAATAAATAACTCTAAACACATCAATAAGAACACTACAATTTAAAAACACCATTAAAAGAGAGGGTTTCCCTACAAATCATCCATTTTTATTAGAAACATGAAAAAATCGTAGAAACTAATGATGAGAAACCAATTAAACTACCATGAATTAATCCTCTAATATTGAGGTCAAATGAAAGGGAAAGGTGATGAATGTGATATTTGGGATGCATTTGGGTTACACAAGAAGTGAGTTAATATAGAAAATTGAATGGGTCCATGGGGGTATCCAAATATTACTCATAATGAAAATTATAAGAAGATCGTACTATATAAAGGACCATGCCACGATAATTCAAGAGATTACAAGGACTATAGCACAACACTCCCCACTATATAGTATCTTGTCCAGTCCATGGCTTATCCGTGTTTTGAGGAAAATCGTCTGTGTAGATCCAAAAAAATTGGATAAATCCCATAATGTATCAAGGTACCATACACTTATTTACCTATTCAAATGATAATGGGCCATTGAAAACCAAAGAACATTATGCTTCAAAAAGAGAAATCCATAATGGGGGTTACGTCGTAGTTCATATCCACAGTGTAACTAACCAATAGGTAGTAGAACCATTTCATCATTCAATACTGAATTTCTAAAGGAATTTCATCAATATCTATAGTACACTAGGACCCAAAATTGTAGATTTTTTCACAATCATATTGTGTATCCTCTAATTGAACAACAAATACATTATGGCCCAATTATTCTAGATTAGTTGGTGGCACAACATTTTCCTCTTGAACACTTCCAAAATCTTGGAACCACATCTATGTACCTATAAACCCCAATGAAATCAAATTAATAGGATTATAAGGCCCACTAAATTACACTAAATTACTAAAAAACATTTTTACCCATGGAAATAAAAACCAAAAATGGAAAAATAAAGAGGTAAGAAGTAAAAAACAACCAATATGTGAGATACCTAACACGAGTATAACGACCCATACTTTACATACATTGTTAATACTTCAAAATTGAAGCACACTTATTACAACATATGACAAAACCACAAAGGACCGTATAGGTATAGTGTCTTTAGAAACTGGGAAACATAAACAACTGGTTCATAAATATTCTACAGTGTCTCCCATTTATTTCATCATATCTAGGGTCCCTATTAGCATATTGTACTTAATATCCATCTTCCTGACCTGGGGAAAAGAAAACATAAAAGGGTGAGCTCAAATGCTCAGCAAGGGCAAATAAAGTAAATAAAAATCATATCATATCTTTTTGAAAATCATAACCTCCAAAAGAGATAATAATATCTTAACATGGGATAAATCATAGAAGTGAAAAAGAGAACCCCATAATTATAACATAAAACATGAAACCTTGTGGCATGTACACATAATAATGGAAAATCATTTCCTGTTAGTCATGACTCATTTCCAAGACTATCTTAGCGGACAAAGTCCATTTCTGAACCGAGTTCACTCCTCGTTTCAGTCCTGTATCACTGAACCGAAATAACCTTCTGTTCCAGCCATGTTTATATCATGAGATATAAATCTTTACCCAATGCATTGGAGGGAGATATAGGTCCCACCCATCTTATAATGAATCCTTTCTTATGTGTGCCACATAATCATAAATCATACATCATCGCATAACACGTATAACAAAAATGGGATTCTTGAAACATCATGACATCATAAAACAAATCATATAAGGTAAATGACTTCATAAAAATAATTCCCTCAAAACATAATCAAATCAATGTAATAATAGGGATAAAAACAGAACCCTATATTATCTTAGATGGAAAATAATTTTTATAAAACATTTGAACTCCATTCTTGAGGAAAATAACCTTTCTACTTCAAAAACACTTTTCTTTTATTAACATTTCATACAATTATAAACTAAGAGAAGTTGATTAAAAATAAACTTGAAAACATATAAAGGAATATTCTTGGAAATAACGTTTTAAAAATCCATTTCTTGCCGTATAAGTTAAAAAACATTCTTCGTACTTTTGTCAGAAAAGTCAAAAAAAGTACCTCGTACAAAAAATGACAAAATATTCCTTTCATATCTTTTATTAAAAATTAAAATAAGGGTAAAATTGGATATAAACTATTGTAGAATGATGTAAATATTACATATTTAGGAAACATGGATGTGGATGATAAAATACACCCCAGTAAATTTCAATGTATAAACAATCTCGGATAAAAATGAGATTGTGACATTTCCCTTACCTTAGGTCCGATTTTCTTTGTACGGGTCCGAAGATCCTGTATAATGGTTTAAATAATGTTATTGACTTATTCCAGGATCATACATATTGATATGATATCATATATGGTCATATTCTTAGCTTCTTGTTAGTAATATTTCATTGTTACTTGTTACTCGGGTCTTTATTGCCTTTTGTTCTTATGCGTGTTTTTCCGAATAAATTCTTATTATTATTTTAAGGTTATAGATACCTTATATAAAGAAAGGTATTAGTGTAACATATATCATATTTATTCATTCAATTCATTTATATAATTACTATGTAATGATGATCATGTAGAACGAGTCGCATCACATCGTGGAGACGGTATTCCGTACGTACGCACGAGTGATGATATCGTTCCTATGACCGTGGAATTGTATTGGAGTATTTATATATTATTTAAGTATCAATATTACTTTATAATAATCATAAATAGTTACTCATTACACCATTATACCCATCCTTGTAAGGTGATGGTGGAAAATAGATTACACCACGGCGTGGAGACGGTATTCCGTACGTACGCACGCGCGGTGATTTCATTTTTCCGTAGGATGGATAGAAGGTGAATTAGGGTTGTTTCATATTTATAATAACATATTAGTATGTAAGTAATACTGATGTTATTAATTTATCATGAAACAACTAAAGAAGAAGAAGTTGAAGAAGAAAGAAATTAAAAAGATCGGTAATGGATATTACCTCTTCTTTGGAACGCTTCTTTGAATCCTCCACTTAGGGAACTAAGATTGGTATTTGAAGAAGACCAGGACCTCTAGGATTATTCTAGGGAAGTGGAGAGGAGAAAATGGAAGGGGTTGTCCGAGCTTGAGTGCTCAAATTTGTGTGAGGAGGAGGGGGAGGAGGTACCCTTTTATAAGGGAGGAGAGGGGCACCTTCGGAATATCTCAAAATATTATTTTATATTAAAGTCAAAATCGGTTTATAATGGTTCCAAAGGGTCATATTTCGAAGCTAAAGTGGGGAAGGGTCTAAAGCCTATCAACCAATAGTATTTAGACTTGTTTAGGGTATTATTTTAACCTTATCAATTAGATTTATCTCTAAGTTAAATAATTTAACTTTTACCGTGTCTTTTTGTTTTCTTTCACTATATGGTTAATACACTTACTATAACATGCCAAACGAACCCCAAATTATTTATTATTAATATATAGATTCTTTTCTAAGTCATTTTGCCTATCCTTAGATTTTTAGGAATAAAATAACAATTAATAATATAATATTTGATTTAAAAACTATTTTGTGTCAATTTTGACACTATTTGATATATGATTTTTGTGAAAGTCATTACAGAATTATATGTTAGAACCAAGTTGATTAAATCAACACTAATATATCATAGTAACCTATAAAATTAGTGTAATTCATAAAAAGTCTCAAATTACATTTATTTTGCTGTTTATGACATCAATTATGTCAATATTTCATAAATAAGATAATTACTGCATCATAATTGTGTCATAAATAAATTAAATTATTTAATGTCTAAAAATTATAAATAAAATACCATTATGTAGGAAATATTTTTATCTTTCTAATGAATATTTATAGTCGAATTTATCTTATGTATAACCCCATATTAAAAATGATTTACTTATTAAACATTGATTTTAACTATTTTAACCATTCTTTAAATAAATTAATAATAAATGTCCTAATCTAACCCAAGTGGGCCTAAATGGTCATATTTTATTCATAAGGTCGTTTTTGGTCTAATTAAACTTATCCAATAGAATTAGGACATGTGTTAGGGTAATAGTAATATCATATTTACCCCTATTTACTATTAACCGCGATAATAAAAGTAAAAAGTTACTATTCACCAAAAAATTATTTTTATCTCATTGAACCACATTTTACTTACTGATATCAACTGTGTCTATCGTATTTTCGAAATTCTATTCACAGAAGCGGTAAAATTAAGTTTTATGCAAAATTCAGTTTTTAGCCTACCACTTAGTGGTTTCAGTATTCATCAAAAATTGAATGTTTTCAGAAAAATACCAAAATTTCACCCTAGGCTAATTTCGGTATTCCGAATCTAAAAATGAAGTCCATTTTGAAAAATAAAATTTATAAAATTTCAAAAAGTGGTTATTACTATTCACTACGGCTAGTTTTAATAATATTTTAATAGCATATCGTTGTTTAGTGAAACTCGGTATTGCGTACGATGTATGCTATCGAGGAAGGTCGCGATTGCATGTAAAGTAAGCCAAGCTAGTATGTAGTGAAAGATTCCTTTGATGATATATAAAAACAAAATATTACTCATAAAAATCTCGGGTGTTACATTCTACCCCCCTTAAAAAGAATTTCACCCTCGAAATTCGTCACTTTGTAACAAACAGATGAGGATACTTCTCCCACATCATATCCTCAAGCTCTCATGTAGCTTCTTAAAGTTGGTGGTTCCTCCATAAAACTTTCACCAATCGAGTGGTCTTGTTTCGTAGGACTTTTTCGCTACAATCCAGAATCTCTATCGGTTGTTCTTCATAAGAAAGATCTTGCTCCAGCGGTACAAATTCTGAGCTGAGTACATGTGAAGGATCAGGTATGTACTTTCTTAGGAGAGATACATGGAACACATCGTGAACATGAGAGAGATACGGTTGAAGCGCCAATCGGTAAGCTACCTTTCCAACACGATCCAGTATTTCGAAAGGACCGATATATCTAGGGCTGAACTTCCCCTTCTTTCCAAATCTCATAACCCTCTTCCAGGGAGATATTCGTAAGAACACTTTATCACCCACTTCAAACTCTAGGTCTTTTCTTCGATTGTCGGCATAACTTTTCTGTTGACTCTGAGCTGCTCTTATGTGTTGTTGAATAGATCTGACCTTTTCTGCCATTTCATCAAAGAGATCAGGTTCTAATAGCTTTCTTTCCCCAACTTCATCCCAGCAAGTTGGAGTCCTGCATTTCTTTCCATAGAGAGCTTCATAAGGATCCATCTGAATACTGGAGTGAAAGCTATTATTATAAGAAAATTCCACCAAAGGTAGGTATTGATCCCAACCTCCTTTGGAATCCATAGAGAAAGCTCTCAACATATCTTCTAGGGTTTGAATTGTTCTCTCAGACTGACCGTCTGTCTGGGGATGATAAGAAGTGCTGAAACTCAACTTTGTATCCAGAGTATGCTGAAGACTTCGCCAGAACTTCGAGGTAAATCTCGGATCCCGATCAGATATAATAGAAAGTGGTACTCCATGCAATCTTACCACTTCCTTTACATATATCCTGGCAAGCTGATCTAGAGAGAAATCCTCTCTAATAGCAATGAAGTGTGCAGACTTTGTAAGACGATCAACTATGACCCAGATAGCATTATTGCCTTTGGATGTTTTAGGAAGTCCTGTGACAAAGTCCATAGTGATGTTTTCCCATTTCCATTCGGGTATGGGTAATGGTTGTAACATCCCCTTAGACTTTTGTCTCTCAGCTTTAACTTGTTCACAAACCAAGCATCGAGAGACATATTCAGTAACATCTCTTTTCATGCCATCCCAACAGAAGTACTCTTTCAGGTCCATATACATCTTCGTGCTTCCAGGATGAATAGAGAGTGAAGAACTATGAGCCTCATCTAGCAGCTCCTTCTTTAATTCGGGGATGGGAGGAACACAAACCCGATTCCGGAACATTATTATCCCATCACAATCAAGGTTGAATTCAGGAACATTTCTCACCTTCTTTTGTAACTCTACATCTTCTTTCTGTGCCTCTTTAATCTTCACATGTATAGATGGTTGAACATTCATTTGAGAAAGATAAGATTCTTCCCCTTCCATTATAATTCCAAGATCTATCCTTTGTAAATCCATAAATATTGGATCTTTTTGTGATCCTCATCATGGATAAACTAGCATGTTCTTGTCGACTTAATGCATCTGCCACCTTGTTTGCTTTCCCAGGGTGGTAATCGATTCAGCAGTCATAATCCTTAATCAGCTCCAACCATCTTCTTCGACGCATATTCAACTCCTTTTGTGTGAAAATATACTTTAAAATTTTATGATCAGTATAAATATCACACCTTTCACCATAAAGGTAATGCCTCCAAATATTTAATGCAAAGATTACCACAGCCAACTCCAAATCATGTGTTGGGTAATTTTTCTCATGGATTTTCAACTTTCGTGAGGCATAAGCTATTACCATATCATTTTGCATAAGAACACACCCCAATCCCTTCTTGGATGCATCACTGTAGATCACAAACATTTCTCCACTACAAGGCAGTGTGAGCACAGGTGCACTGGATAACCTTCTTTTCAACTCCTTGAAATTCTCTTCACATTCCTCTGTCCAAACAAACATAACTCCTTTCCGAGTCAACTTGGTGAGTGGATTAGATAATCATGAAAAATATTTTACAAAACGTTGATAATATCCAGCCAAACCAAGAAAACTTCGGATCTCAGTTACTGTTGTTCGTCTTGACCATCTTTCGATAACCTCTGTTTTTGCTGGATCCACAGATATCCCCTCTTTTGAGATTATGTGACCCAAAAATGCAACTTTTTGAAGCCAAAATTCACACTTGGTAAATTTGGCATAAAGATTCTCCTTTCTTAGGGTCTTCAATATAATTCTCAAGTAATCTTCATGCTCTTCCTTGATCTTTGAATAGACAAGAATATCATCAATAAAGACTACCACAAATTGATCAAGATAGTCTCTAAAGACTCTATTCATTAGATCCATGAAGATAGCAGGGGCATTAGTAAGACCAAATGGCATCACTATAAATTCATAGTGTCCATACCTTGTACGGAAAGCCGTCTTTGGTATATCCTCCCTTTTGACCCGTAATTGATGATACCCTGAACGAAGATCAATCTTGGAAAATTATTGAGCTCCGCGTAGTTGGTCAAATAAGTCATCAATGCGTGGGAGAGGATATTTGTTCTTGATAGTGATCTTGTTAAGTTCTCGATAATCAATGCAGAGTCTCATTGATCCATCTTTCTTCTTAACAAATAGAACAGGTGCTCCCAAAGGTGACACACTAGGGCATATGAATCCCTTATCAAGATTCTCTTGGAGTTTCTTCTTCAATTCCTGCAACTCAATTGGGGCCATTCTATAAGGTGTCTTTGAAATAAGCAAAGAACCCGGTACGAGTTCTATTGAAAACTCAACTTCACAATTTCGTGGAAGAGCCGGTAATTCCTCCAGAAAGACATCATCAAACTCCCGTAATATGGGCATATTCTTAATCGTATGTTTCTCACCAACCATTTGAGATAAATAACCTTTATTTAGTGGAATCAAGACCCATAAGATGGAAGGAATTTCCACTGGAAAGTTATATTCATCCTTGCATCGATAGACAATCATAGATTGATCTGGAATATGAAATGTGACTTCCCTTCTTTGGCAACTGATATGAGCTCCATGTAGAGAAAGCCAATCCATGCCAAGAATCACATAAAATTCCACTAAAGGAAGGATCACAGGATTTGCATGAAGCACTTTCCCACAAACTTCGATCGGAGAAAATTATAAACTTTTGATGCGACTATTGTGCCATTAGGTGTTGTCACAGCTAACTCAACATCTAATTGTTGAGGTAATATGGTGATACCCTTAGAAAATTCTTTAGAAATAAAATAGTGGGTGGATCCAGAATCAAATAAAACATTTGCTACTTTAGAGTGGATGGTAAGTGTACCTTTCACCACTTCGTTATCGTACTCCACATCGCTGATAGAAATTTCATGTGACTTTCCTTTGTCTTTATCCTTAAGATTTTGTTGACGTCGACCATCATCATCAACCCTTGGATTTGGGCATTGATTGGCATAATGCCCCATCTCCTTGCACTTGATACATTGAAGTGTAGTTGGTTCATTCTGTGTATCCCTTCCTTTGTTTGCATCATTACACATCTTCTTCCCATTATCGTGGCATTCAAATGCCTGATGACCTTCCTTTCCACATTTGAAACATTTACTTGTCCCTTTAAGACAACTCCCTCCATGTTTCTTTCCACAATTTGAGCATAAGTGAAAGATCATCTTCTTTTTAGTGTTCCCTTTAGATTTTCTTTTGAATTCCATCTTCCTCTTCTTATCAAACCCATGTGACTGATGGGATACTCCAATCTCCATCTCGACATTGAGAGCACATCGAACGATTTCCTCGTAGCTATTGGAGTCCCTTATGGCTAACTCCCTTCGAAGACTTGGTTTTAAGCCACTAAAGAATCGATCGATCTTACTCTCAGGTTGGATAATAATACCAGAAGCGTACCTTGAAAGTATTGTAAAATTTGCTTCATAGGTACCAACAGATTCATCATCCCTTTGCTTCAGTTCAAGAAACTCTTTCTCCATCTTTTTTCGGAGAATACGAGGGAAGTACTTATTGAAAAATAAGTTCTTGAACTCGTCCCCTTCCATAGACTCAATTTCATCCCTTTGCCTCACATTCTTAATAAGATTCCACCATTGATCAGCATCTCCTTCCAAACGATACACTGCTAGGATGTCTTTATCATGTTCAGAACATTGAAGAACTGAAAATATCTTTTCAGTAGTACTAATCCATTGTTCAGCAACTAATGGATTAGTAGACACGCTGAAAGAAGGTGGATGCTGCCTCATGAAGGATTCAACAGAATGTTTCTCCTTCCTTTGCTCGTTTGGATGTCCTGCATGATTCATAGCTTGAGAAAGTTGTGTGGGAATGGCTAAAAGATTTTTCATTCCAGCTCCCATATCGTTTGGTTGCTTAGGGGGACAATCATTGCATTGCCCATCGCATTCCGCATTAACACGGTTCCTTCGGGTTCCAGCCATTGACTAAAACCAAGAAGAATAGTGTGAGCAACACTAATTATAATAGGAAAACTACATAATCAAGGATAAAATTTCACACTTAAGGTCTTATCCTAGGGTATTCATGGCCATTTCTAAAACACTAAGATTGTGTTCTACGCATAGACTTATCCTTAGGGTTCTTACTAAGACTTTCACATCCTAGTTTCCAAAGGATGACAATACCTTTCCTCTGATACCAACTATAATGACCCCTACTTTACATAAATTGTTAATACTTCAAAATTGAAGCACACTTATTACAACATATGACAAAACCACAAAGGACCGTATAGGTATAGTGTCTTTAGAAACTGGGAAACAAAAACAACTGGTTCATAAATATTCTACAGTGTCTCCCATTTATTTCATCATATCTAGGGTCCCTCTTATCATATTCTACATAATATCCATCTTCCTAACCTGGGGAAAAGAAAACATAAAAGGGTGAGCTCAAATGCTCAGCAAGGGAAAATAAAGGAAATAAAAATCATATCATATCTTTTTGAAAATCATAACCTACAAAAGAGATCATAATATCTTAACATGGAATAAATCATAGAAGTGAAAATGAGATCCCCATAATCATAACATAAAACTTGATACCTTGTGGCATGTACACATAATCATGGAAAATCATTTCTTGTTAGTCATGACTCATTGCCAAGACTATCTTGCAGACAAAGTCCATTTCTGAACCGAGTTCACTCCTCGTTTCAGTCCTGCATCACTAAACCGAAATAACCTTACGTTCCAGCCATGTCTATCTCATGAGATATAAATCTATACCCAATGCATTAGAGGGAGATATAGGTCCCACCCATCTTATAATGAATCCTTTCTTATGTGTGCCACATAATCATAAATCATACATCATCGCATAACACATATAACAAAAATGGGATTCTTGAAACATCATGACATCATAAAACAAATCATATAAGGTAAATGACTTAATAAAAATAATTCCCTCAAAACATAATCAAATCAATGTAATAATAGGGATAAAAACAGAACCCTATATTATCTTATATGGAAAATAATTTTGATAAAACATATGAACTCCATTTTTGAGGAAAATATCCTTTCTACTTCAAAAACCATTTTTTTCTTAACATGTCATACTATTACAAACTAAAATAAGTTGATTAAAAATAAACTTGAAAACTTATAAAGGAAGATTCTTGGAAATAATGTTTTAAAAATCCATTTCTTTCTGTATAAGTTAAAAAAAACATTCTTCGTACTTTTGTCGGAAAAGTCAAAAATAGTACCTCGTACAAAAAATGACAAAATATTCCTTTCATATCTTTTACTAAAAAGTCACCTAAGGGTAAAATTGTATATAAACTATTTTATAATGATGTAAGTATTACATATTTTGGAAACATGGATGTGGATGATAAAATACACCCCAGTAAATTTCAATGTATAAACAATCTCGGATAAAAATGAGATTGTGACATTTCCCTTACCTTAGGTCTTATTTGCTTTTTACGGGTCCGAAGCTCCTGTATAATTGTTTAAATAATGTTATTGACTTATTCCAGAATCATACATATTGATATGATATCATATATGGTTATATTCTTAGCTTCTTGTTAGTAATATTTCATTGTTACTTGTTACTCGGGTCTTTATTGCCTTTTGTTCTTATGCGTGTTTCGCTGAATAAATTCTTATTCTTCTTTTAAGGTTATAGATACCTTATATCCATAATGGAATTAGTGTAACAGATATCATATTTATTCATTCAATTCATTTATATAATTACTATGTAATGATGATCATGTAGAACGAGTCGCATCACATCGTGGAGACGGTATTCCGTACGTACGCACGAGTGATGATATCATTCCTATGATCGTTGAATTGTATTGGAGTATATGTATATTATTTCAGTATCAATATTACTTTATAATAATCATAAATAGTTACTCATTACACCATTATACCCATCCTTGTAAGGTGATGGTGGAAAATATATTACACCACGGCATGGAGACGGTATTCCGTACGTACGCACGCGCGGTGATTTCATTTTTCCATATGATGGATAGAAGGTGAATTAGGGTTGTTTCATATTTATAATAACATATAAGTATGTAATTAATACTGATGTTATTACTTTATCATGAAACAACTAAAGAAGAAGAAGTTGAAGAAGAAAGAAATTAAAAAGATCGGTAATGGGTATTACCTCTTCTTTGGAACGCTTCTTTGAATCCTCCACATAGGGAACTAAGATTGGTCTTTGAAGAAGACCAGGACCTCTAGGATTATTCTAGGGAAGTGTAGAGGAGAAAATGGTAGGGGTTGGCCGAGCATGAGTGCCCAAATTGGTGTGAGGAGGAGGGGGAGGAGGTGCCCTTTTATAAGGGAGGAGAGGGGCACCTTAGGAATATCTCAAAATATTATTTTATATTAAAGTCAAAATCGGTTTATAATGGTTACAAAGGGTCTTATTTCGAAGCTAAAGTAGGTAAGGGTCTAAATCCTATCAACCAATGGGATTTAGACAAGTTTAGGGTATTATTTTAACCTTATCAATTAGATTTAACTCTAAGTTAAATAATTTAACTTTTACCGTGTCTTTTTGTATTCTTTCACTATATGGTTAATACACTTACTATAACATGCCAAAAGAACCCCAAATTATTTATTATTAATATATATATACTTATCTAAGTCATTTGGCCGAACCTTAGATTTTTAGGAATAAAATAACAATTAATAATATAATATTTGATTTAAAAACTATTTTGTGTCAATTTTGACACTATTTGATATATGATTTTTGTGAAAGTCATAACAGAATTATATGTTCCAAACAAGTTGATTAAAGAAACACTAATATATCATAGTAACCTATAAAATTAGAGGAATTCATAAAAAGTCTCAAATTACATTTATTTTGGTGTTTATAACATCACTTATGTCAATATTTCATAAATAAGATAATTACTGCATCATAATTGTGTCATAAATAAATTAAATTATTTAATGTCTAAAAATTATAAATAAAATACCATTATGTATTAAATCTTTTTATATTTATAATGAATATTTATAGTAGAATTTATCTTATTTATAACCCCATATTAAAAATGATTTACTTATTGAACATTGATTTTAACTATTTTAACCCTTCTTTAAATAAATTAATAATAAATGTCTTAATCTAACCCAAGTGGGCCTAAATGGTCATATCTTATTCATAAGGTTGTTTTTGGTTGAATTACCCTTATTCAATATAATTATGATATGTGTTAGGGTAATAGTAATATCATATTTACCCCTATTTACTATTAACCGCGGTAAAAAAAGTAAAAAGTTACTATTCACCAAAAAATTATTTTTATCTCATTGAACAACATTTTACTTACTGATATCAACCGTGTCTGTCGGATTTTCAAAATTCCATTCCAAGAAGTGGTAAAATTATGTTTTATGCAAAATTCAGTTTTTGACAGACCACTTAGTGGTTTCACTATTCATCAAAAATTGAACGTTTTCAGAAAAATACCAAAATATCACCCTAGGCTAATTTCGGTATTCCGAATCCAAAAATGAAGTCCATTTTGAAAAATAAAGTTTATAAAATTTCAAAAAGTAGTTATTACTATTCATTACAGCTAGTTTTAATAATATTTTAATAGCATATCGTTGTTTAGTGAAACTCGGTATTGCGTACGATGCAAGCTATGGAGGAAGGTTGCGATTGCTTGTAAAGTAAGCCAAGCTAGAATGTAGTGAAAGATTTCGTTGATGATATATAAAAACAAAATATTACTCATAAAAATCTCGGGTGTTACAACGAGTCTTGATACCATTGAAACCCCACCACAATGAAAACAGTCAAAAACTAGGTGAAAAAATTCACCAAACATCCCACAAAACCACATTTCCACCCTATATTCCAACATGACTGAAACCACCCATTTAACATATCCAAAATTACCACAATCTCAACCTCCACACAACCTAAGATGACAACCATAATATCTGTTCCACAACACTACCCCCAATCATACAATTATATGTATTCCATCTACCATGTCATGATATTATCTTCATTGGGATGAACATACATTCCTAAAATATTTTAATCATGTTAATGTATAATGTGTCTCAATTTAAGATTTATGCATTCCCTTCCTAATGAGCCTGAGATTTTATCACAAATCACCTGAACAAGAAGTATCACATCTCCTAAAACATAATGATACAATAAAGAAATCATTGAAAAAATAGAGCAATAAAAATCAAAAAACATATATTTTCTCTAGGCACGCATCAACATCTATCAGATCCATGTACTCTTCTCGACCCTACTATTCCACCACAACATATGAACTAATAAAATGATCCATTTTCATAACATTTTCTCCCAATAATACTAGATATCTACATTTTCTACAGCTAACAAATTTTTCTTCCTAGATAACTAACTCTCTATGTCCAATGAAATGAGATTTATTGTCATGATACTAAAGGAGATAATATATCTGAATAACATTATGAATATGGACCATTCGTGGTGGGAGTTATGACCAATAATCCACATCAAAAATGTGTACCCACTCTTAAAACACCTTAAAAACAGGGGGGAGTGGTTAGTCCCCTACTAATCCTCGGTGACACATGTGAATGTGAAACCTTGAAGAACACATGGTATTTATCCTTGATCACCAGTTTCCTCTTATCGAGATCTATATATGAATTATTTTGGTCCATCTATGATTTTATCATATCAATAACAATGAGAAAAATCTCCATCATTCCTTTTAATACATGGAGAATAATAACTAATTTGTCCCTAACCTCATACCATAATGAAGAAAAAAAAGGCCTCCCACAAACAACCTCAAATGGGTCCATTTAGATGGATTTCATACAACATTAATTATAAGAAAACATAAACCGATAGATGTTACTTTAAAAATATATGCCAATTCTAAGATGCACGCATTCAATATATACCCTCGCATTGTTATAATTCACTATAACTTCCCATCTTTCTAAGAGAGGAATGTAGTGTTGAGGCATAACTGATTTCCAGATTCATGTTGTAATCCCCTATAGATTCATGAGTAATATTTTCATCCTAATATAATATTTTGGACATATGAACACCATGTTGTATAACTATATCATATAAATACATCCTCGCCAAAACATCCAGAGTTCTCATGTCCATGGTTCCTAGGAAGTGGCCTCATTTTATCTAATAGTCCATGATTACCTATATATCATCACAACCACCCAGAGAATGGGGTAAACCAATGAATAAATCCATTGATATGTCATCACATTTCCACTAAATAATATATAAAGGATGTAGAAAACAACAACAAACACGGTTCTCTCCCTTTACATACTGGATAACTAGACGTGAAGACACAATCTCTACAATAACATAATTCTTCAAAGTCAAATAAACCATATTCTAATGTTTGGATACTTCAAGGGATAATAAAAATTTATGAACAAATGTGATATACTAGAACAAAAGAAATAATTTAAACTAATGTATTTTTCTGAACAAACATCAATCATCCCACCAGAGTATCACCATGGCCACCATGATCATGTATCACCACTTCCTTTGAGTCACTCCAATGATAATCCACTACAAGATTTATATGAAAATATTCCACATTCATATGAAATAATTAACCACCAACATTATCCTTATTTTTATCCAATTGAAAGCATATAACCTCCTCTTTTACCCTTAATGCATCTCTAGAATAGAGAAAAAATAATTATGTGACATTCTAATTAATGGATCATCTCATACATTTCTTGTTCTCCAGGTGAAGGAGATCAAGAAACCATACACTAAATGAAACTATATCCACCCTTGTTATAAATCATTCAGATCATGATGAAAATATATACACCTCAAACAATAATGAATTTTAAATAATTTAAGAACTACCTAATGAGAGAATATCACACTTATTTTTTAGCAAAGACATCTACTTCAAGCCCCAGATCAATGGTTGTATAGTTATACTAACAGTGATGTAACTTCTTTCACCCATAAAATGACACATAATTATGATGCATCAAGAAACATTACAAGACCATATTGGAAGCATATAAATCACCTCAAACATCACATATTCATCTTTGTACAGGGGAACTAATGCATTGAGAAATCACTCCTTAATGTACGAAAACATATCCTGACACTGATTTGTATGTGTAATGTCTTGGTCCTTTCCTCTAAAAGCTATAAATTGGGCCCAAGCCAAGGATTAAATGGACAAAAACAACTAGTAATATCTTAAATGTTAGATGAAACTACAAACCTCTACCACACTCTTGGGTCATACATAATAATCAACTAACTCTACAATGGAATAGCCCATGGTTATAACCTTTTCAGACACCACATGCCAAAGGAGAAGGACCTATCATGTCCAAAAATAAAAATTGGAAAAAATTTCACAGATCAATAGTTATTGAATAACCTGAAATACATCCCTTTAATTATCAATGTGATCCTCTATTTACATCATGTAGACCGATACATTTTTAATGAGTATGACTGTGAACTAGTCATTGTATACCTATAATATAGAGATAACTAGACACGTGAACACATCTAGTGCATTTGTAACACTATATATAAGGACCATGAAATAGAAGTTCTCATTCCTTTATCTGATTTAATTCCATTGTATATTTTCCTCCTTCACTCTCAATTAGTGATACCCATATCGTAGATCCACATTAGAAAACCAAATATCCTATATTTTCTAGTTGAAAAGATCATTTATCCCCAAAATAGGGTAGTTATTCTTTATCATTGACTAATTAATCCTATGGTTGTCTATACACATCCTAAGACAACCATCCACCTTCCTAGATAATAATAGTAGATCACCCCATGAAAATACACTAGGGTTGATGAAACCCTTATCCATAAAATCATCTTCCTGAACCCCAATCCAACATCTCTATGTGATCAATATGATAATAAGTTATCTAAATCATATATCACCAGAATATATGTATATCTTTAATTAAACATAATTTCCTTGGTGTAGAATCAAAGACACCTCTATAAAAACATCTAAAACTACATGAAAACCATAGAATCCTACTCCATCCCATCATCCACAAATTACATAGTTAACTAGACCATCACATTAAAATGATGCACCACACACAAACTACCAACATGAAAACTATACTATCTAAGGATTACCAAATAATTTCCATCCACATATGGGGAAATGGAACTTCTCATGAATAATTATACAATTCAATACATAGAAAAAAACTCTCGGACATTGCGTATGACTTCATATGGTGTTGTCTAAAGAAATAAGGATCCCAAAAGTACTAGTGTGGCCCCATCAACAGTATACATCCTGGATAACATGAAACATAATATTTCGGCCTCCAACAACGGTAGTAAAAACAAGTGACTCCAGAATCATCTCTATATCCATCCCTAGAGAATGAACAGAAGTGGGGGATAAAAAGGAGTGTGAACCTCCTAAATAAAATGATCCACAAATAAGTATATAAAACTTGCTAAAAAATAAAAATATCATTTGTCCACCATGTTTCAAATCCCCCACTACAAGAAACTAACCACAACCATCTCCTATACTTATTTTATGATGGTGACCTCCATGGACACAATAGTGTTGAGATCCTAAATAGGAACAATGTCCAATTTCCATCCTCTACCCACTCCATTTTGTCTTATTAGAGCATAAAAATTATTCCCATAATATTGAAATGGTATCAATAGAAATGTTAGATGAGTAAGAATTTTTGCCTTTATACCTCCACCCAATTATGATGAAGGATCCATAGGAACTCATTTTGATAATGTCCATTGACACCAGAGACAAATCACAGTAGCCCAAATACCCTATCAAATGATTGAAAACAACTATTACTATAAGGATTGATGGGAAGCTACTAATGTTTACTCATAATGAGTCGCAACCTAAAAGGAACCTATATAAATGAATTTCTACTATTGACATTTTCCCTTAAGAAAGATGATTGGTTTCCCTCTTACATTAAAAATACACATAAGTGAATATTCTCAATCACCACTGAAATATTCTAGACATCAAAAAATTCATGTAATGTAAAGGTAGTAAATATATAATAGAAAAAATAATGGAGTACCTTATAAAAAATTATTATTGTGACTCAACATCAGGATAAATATAGTGGGAGTGATGAACATGATACATAAACAAGATTTCAAACTCCCACATAAAAAATTATATGAAAGAGAAATAATTTCCTACCTCTTCACAACCTTTATATTCAATGAGGGGAACTCTAGACTGACAAACTTGTATTAATAAAACCCAAAATAATTTCCATCTTTCCACTCTCCATGATACCATATCCACCTATAACCCATAGCTCATTGCATCTGACTAATGTCAAATGGCACATAATACACATCCCAGTAAAAGATACAACTAAAATAAATATTTATATACACCAACCATATGTCAATCTCTAAATCAAGAAACAATGACTTCAAACATCCTAAAATTCATTCATTAACAAGAGGGGATTGTTTTCTAAAACTATTCATCCTCTTTAACTGGACTAACCATCCTTGATGAAACCGATCAGTATGTTGATCCTCCAATACATAAAACACATGCGGATGATGTATATGATCAATTTATAAAATTGAAAACAAGTATTTTCGAATTATTAAAAGGTTTAATTTTGTAAGGATGTATATAAATCATTTTATATTGTTTCAACAACACCAAAAACGACCCAAATCAAACAAGAACACATGTTAGTTATGATACATGTACCACACATATGTATCTGACATAAAAGTGTTTCCACAAAATTTTGTCATTTGACAAGATTATATTCATTATGTAAGATCATCTCGGGGCATAAATTATCATTCCCTTGTTGGTATTCTCTAGCCTATGTTTCAAACCCCGATCTACTGATGTCATTTGATTACTAACCCATGAAATCATCTTTGTGGACAACTCCAAACACTATAATATCCATCAACAAAACCTATTCTATAACCCTTTCATTAAACCCTGAATTAAATGGAATTCTTTATTGAATTGAAGTGATGTAAGAGAGATAATGACCCTCGATTACCTACTCTAGTATTACCCAAGTTGGTGACTGACACCAATGATACACCACCAAATTTAAAATTTTCATTAAGATAATACCATTTTTAGGGAAAATTGCAATCGTGGTTCAAAGCCATACACCACTACGTGCTAAAAGATCTCACAAAATCATTAAAAAACAAACATAAATTACATGACTCAGCTACTCGATGACATAATCTATAATGGAAAATAAAAATATCCAAATTTTTATGTATATAAAATAAAACAATACTTATAAATGTATCCAAATGAAATACCCCTGCAAAATGTAAAAAATATAATTAAAATATCCCAATGGTCTGAGCTATTAATACCCATCATAGTTAAGTAATTCCTCATGGAAACAAGAAAATAGTTTACATATACATATGGGGAGCTTAAGAGTACACTTTGTACGATATCCAAAATCAATTATGTACATGTGAAATAATAATAAAGCAACACTGGTGGCTATATAGTTTTACCAATAACACCTATAAATGTCAACTAAAAAACATACTTATTTTGTCTCACAGACCAAATAATGAATCTGAGTATAATATCCAAATGTTACCCATATCAATGGTTTGGTACCCCACACCACATTCCTGATATTTTTCCACTCTAACACCCCAATGTTCTACAACTTATCCCTCTCATATCATCCATATATCATGTCACACATCAATACCCACTGCATGGTCACATCACACATCACATGCTAACAACCGGTCCATCACATAAAATAAAATCTCACACATAGACACTTGGTCCATCTCATCCCATCCCACCTCTCACTCATAAAATTTTTTTATCATATCACATCACATAAAATAATCACCATTGTTCACATTTTTACTTATATCCATCATAGCATATTGATATATACAATACCTATAAGAGATAGTGACAAATATGGGTATCTTACCATCCATATGCACTATTAGGATATTGAAAAAGACAGTCCCCGTTAAAATATATGGGTGTTTCAACATGGTTCTTCACATAGGTTAGGGAGTAAAGAATTCACAAGTAAGATACATAGTATAAAAATATATCCGTAGACATGACCAAACTATGGGTTCATGATATATCACTAAGCAACACACAACACCACCAATTTCATTGTCACCAGTAAATGGAAAACCCCACATTGATATTAACAATTTAAAACCACTACCCGAATTTGATTCATTAGTACTATTCATTTTATTTAACATATATCTCATATTAAACATAAACACCATTTAACATCTATTAATATATTAATCCATTAATTATATATTTTTATCCCGTTATACAATGTATCCAATTCCATTTTAGTTTAACATTAACACATAATTCCATTACATCCCATGAAACATTAAAATCACAAAACCACACAGAAAAAACAACACATCCCCCTCATAAATCCAACCTTCCTAACATCACTATAATATTATAGCCACATAATAACCACTTATCCAAACATATTTTCTATAATATAGAAACACAACTCATAACATAACCACCCAATATCATAAAAGCACAACACATCACCACAACACATCCACTCTACAACACAACAACACATCACATCAAATTTCACTACATAACACAAAATGGTTTTCCAATTATATAGGTTCTTGGTATTACATTACACTTATTTATTCAATGGAGTTATAAAAAAATATATACATCATCATGGGATACCATTTCATTATCCTTATAAAAATTAATATCAAATTATAATGAATGTGGTGTCAAAAAATAGTCAACACAATATTGCATAACACTAGTCAAATAATCACAAAAAATTCCTCAGCTATTATAATTTTTTTTTGTGATTTAAACCTTACAATTACAATACCAATATAATATTAAAGGTTTTCAATACATGTGAAACATTCCCCTTCCCCATCAATTGAATTTAAACAAATAATTTATCTATAGTTTATAATATTCAACAATCATCCCATAAGATGGCTAGAGTACAACACCTCCCCCATGATAAACTAGATGAAAAGGAAATATGATACCCTACATAAAACATTGCATTAATATTTTCAATGAGAGGATTATTCAAGGGGAGGAAACTATAGAGAACCAAAACCATTAATATCTAATTAATCACCCTAAAAATAGAAAAAAAAACTCCCTTATCAAAACACCATAAAAAATATGGGTTCCACATAACATCATCTTTATTAATGTATTAACTATATAAAACATTGAAAAAAAATATTGTAACTCACAAAGACAACCCTGAATAGATCTTCCAAGGATAAGGTCAAAATACATTAAAAGGAAGATGAAATTGATCCATGGAGAACACTTAAAATACTCAAGAAATGAAAGAAAACTGAAAATATGATCAAGTATGAGGGAATCTTGTAATTTATAACAACTTAAAAAAAATACTATAGAATTTCCCATAACACAGTAGCACAGAAATTCTAGAATCATGGAGTCCAATGGAATAGAACATACCACTTCACCATAGCCTTTCTCATAAGAGAATCCTTTATGTTTCCATAGATAAATCCACACCTGATATCCTATGAATCATGATAAATACCATAGCATATTCAATGATTCCACATCGTAGTAACTTATCATCCTAAAAGGGCCAACAACGCATCCAAATAATTCTACCCCATAGATCAAAAAATACATGAAGGGGATTATATGTTAAACCATCTCTAGAACACTAATACCTCAAAATATTATTTAGAACAAATTCCTCCTTTGATTCCACTAGGATGATGCCATTATCACCATTGTTTTGTAACACCACTCCCCTATAGTACAATTGACATACTTATGATGTAATGGTTCCTCCTATGCAATAACCATGACTACATGTAGTAGTTTTTACTTATTATGAAGTGGAAACCCTTATTCATCATGAATGATACCAATAACCTATGATATGATAACAGGTTCCTTCACCACAAAAATGAAATATAAGAATGGGATTACCAATTCTTATCTCTTATAGGGATTCGAAGCATATTTCATAGGAGTTACCTATAAATAAAAATTCAAAATCATAATGATATTTACAGTTAACCCAAGGACCAAATGAACATATATTATCATTTTATGGAAATGATATTAATGGTTTAATGTTTTATAAAAGGAAATGGAATGTATTTAGTGTGATGAAAAGATTTGGAGTTCCTCTTATGAAAGAAAAATTCATCTACCATGTTCCTAGAAGAAATTCCATTTTATGTAAAACAATTATTCTTTGGAATCATAAAAAAAATATAATATTTAAATTGTAATAAATTCCATGTTTCAATTTCTAAATAAAAATGGCATGATAATATGAGTTAATTTAAAATCAATGAATTTTAAATCATGAATGAGATTTAAAAATAAAAGAAAAAATGATGAACGATTCATTATTCCATCATATGTAATAAAAGTATTTCATACCAAAGATCATACAAATAAAAAAATGTTCAAATTTAGAATTTTTTGGCTAAAAAACATAAATTTCAAATTAAAGTACAATTTTGGTTGACAATTTTTTTATTATGTTTCAATCATATCAGGGTGGCCATAATATATATGGTGCATATTTAGTCATTATGGGCTAGGAAGAGGTGAATTGGATATATCATAATTGGGAAAACCCTTTCAACAATAATATAAAAAAATAGTTCTAGGAATATATCAATTGTGTTTTATTGTTTTTTATATATAATATATTGCCTCATAATATTATTCGTTCATAATTGTAATTATATAATCTATATTTATTATTTAATGAATTATATTGAAATTTATTTTTTATCTTCATTTCATACTAATATTGTGGTGTAACATATTTTCAGTGTTGAGTTTTACTAAAGGTTAGAAGAAGTAAATATTATTTAGGTGAGAAACGACATAATTATGAGTAAGAAGAATGATGTGATATTCTTAAAAAATTAAGTTTTTGGCATAGCACAATAATGATACAAATTATTTATTGATGCCTAAAATAAAAGATTAAAATTGAAGTTTGGATAGGATGAAAATGGACTATATGTTGAGCCAAATTAGTCTAATTTCGTTAGTTATATAGTTATCTACAATCAAATGAACTTGCATATTTATATAGAAATATGGAATAATTATGTTCCTACACTAAATGAAATAATTTTTCAACACATTTGTCTAAAATTATGACATAATTAATTTATTTTACTGAATAATAAAATAATAAGACATTAGTTTTCTCTTGATTATTCCTTTGATAAAATTTATATAAGAACATTTTTAGGTGAAATTCATACAAATGGTCAATCGAAAGTAACAATAAGATTTTATGAAACTCTTAAAAAGACAAACTTTTATAATCTTTTTGTGGAAAAAACCGAACTCATTAGTTTTAAACATAGACAATAAAATTTAAGAAACACGTGAGTATTTTATTATCCTTCGGGAGGTATAAATCTTTATGGTAATATATAATTGTTAATATTATAATAAACATGATTTTTATTAATGAAATTTTTTTAATGTTTTAATTTATTAAATTTTAATGGAATGTAGAAAATAAATAGGCTATATCTAATCCAATATACCCCTACAATAAAGTATTTATATGAGAAACTACACTATGTAAAAGGTATATATTTTAACTTTATCGTAAAAATAATATGTGATATATTATAACAAAATAATTATGATACTTTTTATGTTAATATTTGTGAATCAGTATCTAAAGTACCATCCATACCATATCATATGCTATAGAAGTATGATAATGTAAATAAAAATTGAATGAAAGTGTATTATAACTAATAAAATTTATTTGGATCCTGTATAAGTATGGAATACTATTAATTATTTATAATTTAAAATAGTCATACATAACAATTACAACTCATTTTTCTATATTTTGTTTTCAATTTATACATAACAGTATTCATCTAATGTGATTGATTAATGATTGATTCTTGTTTCTTAAAATCATCCATAATAGTATGTCTATGTTATATGTTCATTTCATAGAGTGTTACCATGATATCACATTGAGAATATAGTGACATAAGGGTTTATATATGAAAACTAATAAATGACTGTATATAATTTACATCTATTATAAAAATATAATTCCAACCCTATTGTGAAAAATTAGTTTTTTTAGTGGCATCCAAGAGAGTAACATAAAAAGGAGTAATCGAAGTCTAAAAAGACTCCCACTAGTTTATATATTACCCATTCACCTCTATTTTTAGTCTTACATGGAAATATAAATTTTTACCAAATAGTTACCACTAAATATGATCTAAAAAAATTCTGATACATTTATTGTATTAAAATTGTTTATGGATAAATTATTTATGGATTAAACAGATCACCACATAGTCAATTCCTTATTTTGATAATTATAATGTATAATATATAAGATGATATTTTAAAAAAATTAAAATATTATAAATATCACATGGGAGTAAGTGTTCACATAACTCTTGATACAAGTATTGAGATGCATATTCCCCATGATGGTGTTGATTTTCAAAAGGTTTAACTATTTATTACAACATTCATTTTAGAGAATTATAATCTTCTGAATAAACATGATAATAATGATATTTGTAATTTAATATTAAATTTATATAGAAACCCATTTTTAATTAAATAATGATCACCCAAACTATGGTTTTTTATTATTTAAGGATAAAAATATATTTTGATCCTGAAAATATAAATTTTAAACTAATTTATGGAACATAATTTATTTTAGTATATTTTCACCAAAAAAAGCACTACCATTTTAATTAACAGTAAAAGTTTTTCAAGATAAATCATTATAAGATATAGATATATCCAACAAAAAATATGATGACCAAATTTATAGATAATTAATTAATAAAATGATTAAACTTGAAAATACTTAATAATATTTTAAGCTTGAATTTTTGGGAGCCTCAATTATGAATGTATATAAAAGGTATATTTTGATTATTATTTTTCTAATAATTTAACAAAAATTTCGTTATAGTTTATAATTATTGATATTTTCTATATGCATATATATTATAAAAATTTAATGGAAATACCATATGATGAAAAAATTGTATGTGCGGGTTCTTATGTTACTTCTATACCAATATTATTAATTGATGAAAATATATTTTCAAAAATAGCACAACTTGTAGAAATAATGTTTGAAAGAAAAATAAAATTTGATTAGGAATTATCAACAACTACAGTCTAATAATAATAAATGTATTTTTATATTTTACTAATACTTATTCTTTTTTTATTTAATGAATAATTCTATATTTTCTCAAGGAATCACAAGATAATGATATCAATAAATTTTCATAATATTGATAAATTGTTTATTTTTGATCCAATCCATGATATAAAAAAATTAACCACACATGATGTCCATTAGTAAATTTCAGTACACTATATACAAAATTTAAAAAATAAACACTATATTATATGTTTTGTATTATATTATCTAGAAGATGTTTTTATTGATAGGGACATTTTCATTTACCATAATAACCATGGTATGTGGATTTCCAATGAGAACATGAAGCATATGGGTTTGTGTAACTAGATAATTAGTAGTGTATATATAATAATATTTTACTCTTCAAGCATATATCAAAACAAATAAAATAATTTTATATGGGTTTTCGATTTCTAAAAACAATGTAATAAAATTGATTTTGGTTATTACATATAAAATTTTATAAAAGTTATAATATTAAATCTATAAACTATAATCTTTAATAATATATTTTTGAAATTAATTTATGAATCATTTCAAATATTTATTAATTATCATTGTATCATTTTTTGAGTACTCCCAGGATTATCCACTATCCACATATTCAAGGGCGGAAATAGATTTTTTTTGAATGAGTGCGATTAGTAAATGGAGTCAGAATGTTTACAGACTCCCTAAAGATATGGTCTTATCTATAATTTATAGATATATATATATCATGTGGTAATGATTTATCTATTTGTTATTTATTTAAATTTTTAATCAATTTCTGTTATTTATAAAGACTATATAATGTATAGGTTTCTGTCATTGTGGGGATAAGTAATATCATATTGTGTGTCATTTTTTCAAAAGCATATACATTAATGTTATAAAACTAATATTGGGAGACCACATTATTCTAATTGATAACTGTTTAAATATTTATGATCATACATGATGTGTGATAGAGATATTAAATATGATATTTCTCATATGATTCAATCTAAATGGGTAAAATAGAGAATATCTTGTGGGTTGATTTATGATCATAAAATTACATTGATTTGGAAGAGAATTATTTTGAGGAAATATTATTAATAATATCTAATATATGTGTTAGTGATTGGTTTACTTTGATATAATACCTTGAAAAAGAAACGGTAGACAATATCAAAACGAAAAGATGTACATTTTGGTATGCTAAGATGGTTAAGATTAAAAATGAATGTTTTCTATATTAAATTTTATTGTTTATAATGAATGTGAAAATTTATGAAAATAGATTTTGATGGGTTATACATTTTTGGATAATTTATAGATATTCATTTATTAATAGAGTAATCCTCTTGAAAAATTAGCTTATTAATAAGAGTAGTGGTAGTCATAAAAGGAATTTTTTGTTCCAAAATCATGTCACATACACAAATATAGAGCATGGACACATTATTTGTCTTGATAAATTTTCGAATTGATATATGATTCATTTTTGTCATATAGGAATCATCCACATGTCAATGTGACACTCAAAGGGGTTGATATGACTCAATGTTTTTTTTGTTATTTTAAAAGTAATATTTCTACTAGAAATCCACTTCACATCCTAATAAATGACCAAAAACACTTGGAATGCATTTATAGTATAAGAAAAAGTTAAATTCTTCTTTTATAATATTTTTAATTAATAACATGTCAATCTAAGTCATTTTTCATAAGAATGTCTACAAGTTTTTGTTTCATTTTTTAATGTAACATTTTAAGTCCAAAAAATATATCAGAAACTCGAAATGGAGAAACCACATTTGGAATTAATTAGTAATTGTTTAAAAACAAAAAATTATAAATTTTTAACATTAATGAATTAATCACATGTCAATCTGGACCATGGTATTACTAGTATGAATGATAGTGTGTATTTTCATTTCAAAGTGATTTTTTAGTTCTAGAAGACATCTCATATTCCAAATACAACTATTTTCATTATAATTTAGGAAAAGGATAATAATTAATTTTTGAAAAGTATGAATTAATCTCAAGCTAATCCATGACATATTGTTACATGATTGACTAAATGTTAATTATTTCGTTTTTATGTAATTTTTTTTTTCAAATTTCACATCACAAACTCTAAACTATGTAAACGTTATCAAATTGTCATAATATAATAGTAAAATGATTATTCATTCCTTTGGAGAATGTAGAAGTTTTCTACATATCAATAAAACATGTTCTGTTACTATCATAAATTAAAGTGTATTTTTTATTTTAAAACTATCATTTTTCATCTAAATTCACTTCACAATGTCAATATACAGAGAATGTGTTCAAATAATCCTGATATTTTTTCACTGTTCAATTATCTATTTGGGACATGTAATAATTTTCCACAAATAATGTTGACATGTGGTGTCACCGATTTGACTAGAACTTCGTCATGTACTCCAAATAGAGGAATCATTCTTGGAGTATTTTATCAAATTGTAGTGTTTTTTAAAAATGTTTCATGTTGACATTTTTATTTTTGTATTACATTTTTTCATTCATATTTTCATTTTTAGTTATTTTATTTATAACTTATTGTATCATATTTATGACTTGTTTTTTTATTATAAAATTAATAAAATAGTTCATATTTTTTATTATAAGAACACATTTGTCATTTTTTAGATATGTGTGATGTGTCAGACAACTGGTAACATGATTGAGGATTATTTTAAAAGGATCCCTATGTTAGATTAATATTGATTCCCCCAATCTGAAAAATATGGATTCTTTTTAATATTTAAATTATTGTAAAGAAGTTTTATTTATAATTTATTGATTTATTATTTATTATCATGCTATGTGTTGTTAATATTCTACAACTGATGACTTATATCATTGTCCTTAAAAACAAATAGTGTAGAAAAAATTAAAATTTATTACACATTTGAAGAACACACTTTTATTAGGTTTAGAAAAAACAATAATTGCACTAATGGAACCATGATTTTAGAACGAGAAATAAATGGGGTCACCTTTATCTGCACTAAAACCCCTGATAGAGGAGGCCAATTATCAGTTTTAATTTATCATAATTATAGGGGGCCATTTATCATTTCGTTTTCACTGTACATAATGTGAACTATTATCTATTCTAGAAATAGCACTGATAAAATCCACACTATTATAGTGTGGTGATAAAATTACTAAATAGTAAACTATAAAATATAGAATTTAATTGAATTAAAATATAAATAAAATATTAAATAAATATAAATATATTATGGAAATTTAAATCATTAATTTTAAAATTTTATTTGTATGTAATATTTATCACAAGTATTCAAAAACATCAATGATTCATTATCTTCAACACCCATCCCACCCTCAAAATAGCCTCTTCGTGCAATCATTTATCAAAAAAACTAAACCAGTATGACAAAAAGAGTGATCCTATAATACAAAACAATATTTATTTAAGGGATACTATAAATAAATAACCTTAAAATATATATAAAACAATAATGTAATAAAATGTCATTTTAAAATTAAAACCACACTTTTGGTATCATATTTATAACACCACCACTGAGATTCAGGTGTGTATAATTCTTATACAAAAATAAATGACTTATTGGTCACTGTCTTAAATTAATAAAAAATATAAATGATTTTTAATAGTTTTGAGAATGTGACATGTGTTTTGAATTAATGTGCAATATTTCTTATAAAAATATACAATTTGAATCATTTTGGGAACACCATGAATCAATTAGGGATGTGTCTATTTTCTATATGTCATTATTGAACTATTAACCGTTTTCATTGTTTATAATGAAATATGAATGTGTTCACTCTCTTTTGAGTATGTAAAATGTGTTTTGTACTAAAATGCCAGTTTTAGAATAAAAACCCACACATTGAGCCATAATAGGATCAAATTGTATCAAATTGATTTATGAATGACACCTACTTATAAAAAATTGGAATATGGATCATTTAACTACTATCTAAAAACAATATAAATGAATTTTGTAGTTTTGATTATGTGGCATGTCTTCTAAACTAAAATGACACTTTCAAATAAAAACAGACACTTTATGTAATATCATTCAAACCATGAATCCTATTGATGTGTTATCTATTCATATATATATAATATTTAATGTGAATAATATCCATTAATTATCATGAAAATACAAATAGGTTTTCTTTGTTTGTAATGAGTGATACATGTTTTCAAAAAAAAGAAAATTTTAAACTGAAAACATGACCATTTATTTATACAAATGTTATCATGTGTGATATAAATGTGAATATTATTCCCATATATCTATAATATTTTTTAATTAAGGTTTGTTGAGTGAAAAAAAAAATTAACTAAAAATTCAAATTTATAATGAAAATACACATTTGGGGTCATAATTTTAAACATTATACTAGAATGAGTTCCGGTTGGTTCCTAAAAATCAAAAATGAGGTATGTGGTATTTTAATAATATTTTAATACAATATAATTTTGATTTAATGGTTTTTATTCTGTAATCTGTGATTTTTAATATAATGTCATTTTTAAACTAGAAACACACACTTTGAGTCATTTTAGAAAAGATGTATATCCCATTGAATTGATGATGATAAATACACATAAAAATGGATTTTGTATCATTTTCATAATGCGTCAAACAACATTGAATATTTATTTGTTTATTTTGAGTATGTGATATGTGTTTTAAAATAAAATATCAAATTTGAATAAAAACATACACTTCAATTCATGTAGGTTTCATCCTAAATTGAATTAACATTTTCTTGATTCATGGTTTAAAAAACGACATAAGGATAATTTTACTAATGTATCAAAATAATATTAGTTTCTTTGATATAATTTCAATTAGTAATGCATTTACAAATAAAATTTCATTTATAAAATAAAAAGATCTCTTTGAGAAATACCAATCACATTAAGTGTCAAATTGATGTGAGTGTGATTCATGCATGTCAATAAAAAAATAGTGATTATTTTCATAATTTTTAAATAAAGTATAAGAAATTATTCTCAGTTTCAAGTGAGAGACATATATTTTCAACTAAAATGTAAATTTTAAAAAGAAAAAACACATTTTATGTAATACCAGCTACACCGTGCGTCGGGGTGAGTTATAGCTGATTCCTGTATATCCCAAATGAAAATTGGATCATTTTTCTAAAGTATCCAAACGATCATAATATTTTTTCTATATTTTGATTATTTCACGTGATTTTTTTACTAAAATGACAATTTAAACAATAAATTCACACATTGAGTAATTTGTTAACAAAAAACACACACAATATGGCTTAATGAGATTAAACGATGGAATTTAAATTTATTAATAGAATAAATAGTATGTGAGGTAATTGTTATGGTTAATGACCATTTCCATGATTTTTTTTAATATTTTAAATTTTTTCACTCAATATATAACCAAACGGTCAAAGTAAAAAACATTTTTTGATGATTTATTTTATTCATTATATCTTTTAAAATCAATTTATATAGTACCAGATAAATATTACAAAGAAATTAACATCAAAATGGTAGATAAAATGATGAGAAAAATAAATTAGTAAGTAGTAGTAATTAACAATTTCATGATGTAGGTATTTATTTTGACACCTTGTATTTTCTAATCCATTTCAAAAAAAAAACTATTCACTTATCATGTACCAGTGTAGTTGCAGTGGTGGAACAATAGTGGAAGTGGTACAATATCAAGAATTGTGGTGATAAAGGCACTATAGATGGTAAAGTACTACAACATTACTTTTCACTAAAGGGTCCTTTGGGAAAAAATATTGGTTTTTAATCTTTATACTAGGGCTTCACAACACATGTCATCCATTCTAAACAAATTGGGCCTACGGGTCTTGAGCCATTGGAAAATTTAATGGGTCCCCTATACCCAGAAATAAAAATGTTCCTTTACTTAATAAATTCAAAAGTCTTTGGCCACAAAATTTTTAAATAACATTATAAATGAATGGTTTTTTTCATTATAAATACCAATTTTTTTATGGTAGTATGTTGATAAAATATTATCTCTTTTATAAATTTTGTAATATATTAACCATAATTGAAGTCATTATATTATTCATAAAATGAAAAAAATGAAAAATATATGTAATTTTCAAATATATATTTTTTTTTCGAAATATTATATCACATACCTTAATACATATCCACTTGTAGATTTTGATAGGATTCTTGTGCCCAAGGACTATCTTCATGCCATTATTTTGATGTTATTTAATAACATTTCTTTCAAAAAAAGATTCATTTAATGAAAATATGATTTTTATAACATGACCCTTTTTTGTAAAATGTTCCATGTAGTTTCTTAAACAATAATAGATTCCTTGATGTGTCGTCAATTAGTTGGGTATCCAAGCTTTGAATCCAAAAAATACAAATTTGGGGAAATGAAATTGATTGCAATAATAAACAAATAATGCCTAATAAGATACATTAATATGTAGTGAGTGGAATAAAAATATTATTTATACTATCATATTTTATATTTTATATTTTTACCCCTTATTTATTAGAATAAGGATGTTTTTTTCATATCATTGCTTTTTTATAAAATTATTGTCGGATTTTCCACTATTTATGAATTTTCCACTAATTTAAATAACACTTTTTATATAGATATGATTTGAGGACTAATGACTTCCAATTATAATTCTAATTTTATCCCTTTAGATATTAATTACATATACACATACATGGAATATGAATAGTAGTTCAATATAATTAACAAAGTAGTTTAACTATTGCATAATTTTTTTGTAAAACCCACCTCCGATATACATTTAAAATTGTTATTACATTACATCCAAGCTTGAGGATTTTATAAAAAAATTCAAGACCATGAAACACTATAATATCCAGTGAATACATTTTTTATTCAAAATAAAAACTGGATGTATCACTATTACTTAACATTTTACACATAAGAAAATGAAATGCTAGTAAGTGAGGAAGTTAATCTTGGGAAAATACACATTTTGAAGGATTTTTTGATCGAATGGTTTAACCTTTATATTTTTTTAAATAAAACTATTACATCAACCCATCCTTTCACTAAATATAATAATATTAATTGGTTCATTCATTTTATCATTTATTGTTAATATTTTGCCATCAATATTAAATTTAAATGAAATACCACATTTTAACATATATTTTTACATGATAAAATATATGTTATATGAGAGAATATATAACAATATCAAATTTATGAACATAAAGATCATCATGAGAAATAGGTATCTCAGTGATCAACTCATGTTATACGTGCTTCCTGACTCTCACATGTTCTTTTAGAATTTTTTTTTGTATGATATCATGTTCGATATTATACACTATACCCATCACAATAATGTGATGGGTTTGTGCTGAATGAAATACATCACTACCATTTTCACATATAGAATATCAGTATGTGAATGCAACTATTGTAAAACTATTTTTTTATTCAAATATTAATGAAAAAATTTATTACATCATGATAGTTAGACTTTTAAGAAATAAATAGACTCAATGGTCTTGGGGTGCGTAAGTATTCATGTACTATATATTTTTTCTATTATTATCATTGATAGCTTCCCATAAATTTATCAAAACACTAAAACTACCTATTATGATTTTATTCTAAACATGGTGTTCATGTATGGATCTCATATATTTTGTTTTCTTTACCCCACCTCCCTTGAATTCATTTTCACAAAATATGTTTTTTGAAATCTCAAACACCCACACCTCTGACCTGGAAATATTGGTCTAGATACTTCAAAGACACTCATTCTAATCATTCATTGGGTATAAATAATGACCATTCCTATAAATAAACTATAAAAATGATATTATGTTAGCTAGTCGTTGTTATATAACACGTATTTAGGGATATTTTTTTATTATATCATACTTATAATGCATTATATACTTTTTGTGTCGATTCATCTATTAGTATACTATCTTAATTTTCATGAGCCTCTTACAAAGAACATTTTGTGGGATATATGTGTATTTATATTTTGATTCATCAATATTTATATAAAAAATCAATCATAATAATTTTTTATTTTCAAGGCACAAAATGTACTAAGGTAGATTTAAAATACATACAATCTCTTTCAAGTGATGTTTGCCTCATCAAATATTTAAATAATGTGTGTGTTGGTTATGATGAAAAAACAATACTTTATACACTTATTAATTATTTCAAAAATTTAGAATTCATAAAAAATGTAATTAATTCAAATACTTCCTTGTGATTTATTAAAAATCCAAACGTGCATGAAAATATGTCTCATCTTTACTACAAATAAATACGACACACCGTTTTTCACTTTCCAAATGTGCATACATCTATGGTGGGTGCGGGTTTATATTCCCTTTAGCATCCTTAAGAGGATTCTTCATAATAATTTTCTAAAACTTATATTGACCCCTTCCTTGAGGAAATAAAAAAAATTCGTGGGAAATTAATTTATTAAAATTTAACTCTAAAAGTTATAATTTTGAGTATATAAATGTTTTATTACATTTTATCTAGATAAATAAAAAATTTATATCATAATGATGACCTAACATCTTCCCATATTGGTTCCTAAATATTGGTAATAAAATTGTGACATGTATCTACATAAATTTTCATGTGAATTAACGTGGTGTGCCTAAGGTGACAAAGGAAAATAGTATTTTTTGTTAATAGGATATTAATGTTCAATCCATCCAACCTCTAATTTTCTTCTTTTTGTATTCCTATAAAAATAATTCATAACAATTTCATTATATAATTCTCATTTATTTGTGGTATAGATGTTGTTCATATACTATCATTTTCACAACTTCAATGTCATCAAATATTGTTTTTTGGGAATAATAGAATAGCCATAGGGAAAAATATTATTTCATTATAATGGGAGAACTAAAAATTTGTTGATCCTATTATTCCTTATGATCGAGAACATCAACTTGTGCAAAAAAAAATTTATCTTCTATATTTGGAGGATAAGCACATTAAAAAACCTTTTATTTCTTAGTATTAAGAGCATTATCTTGTGAAAATGTTTTTATCTACATATTTTTGATGATTTATTTTAGATTAGGAAAATTTACCAGCCAAAAGATAATAAAATGAGGTAAAAAATTTTATATTATAATAAATATAAACTAATTAGTGAACACAATTTTTAATGACAAAATGGATTTATCACCTTTATATAGTATCAAAATCTGATCATTGTGGTTTTATCTGAAAAATACAGTATATAAATCAAGAATACCATAAAATTACTATGATATCATAATGACTTTCTCATTATCTATTGAATTAAAATATGAACACTCATTGGTTTTTTAAAATAATAGAATAATTTACCACTTTCTGTTTGTAGGATATGGAACATAAAATACATTTATATACTATAAAAAATTATAAATAGTTCATCTTTGTACCCATACTTATTGAAATCAATATTATTGAATCCCAATCATTAATTTGAAAAGTTATTTTATTATCAACCCACCAGAATAAATAACTACGAACTTTGAAGGTATTATAAACTAACTCCCATATTTGTTTAATATTTCAATATTATAACATATTGACAAAAATTGGGTTTTTTTCAGTGGTACCAAATATAGGGAATTCATCAACCAAAACAGTAACTCCCCTGTTTTTTGGTACACTATTTATATAGATCCATTGTTAGAATATATAATCATTAACTACAAAATCATTATAATATAATACACACACACTATTCTTTATATTTTCTTCTATGATGTTCTGAAATTTAATTGATATTTTTAGAGGAATCCTTTAATATAAATTCTCAAAACCATCATATAAACATTAGATGAATTGTATCTGATATCCAATTTTGTTGCCATGATGTATTAAAATCCCTGGGATTAGGTTTTTGGGATCAAACATATGACCTAACTTATAAACTAATATATTAAATATTAATGTGAAAATTATCTGACTCTGTAATAGTAATTGAGATAATATTTTTTTTCAAAAATTGCGTCACTCATTAGTTGATATGTGTGAAAATATTTTTCTAGAGAAATTATTTCATAATAGATAAGTAGTAATTATATAGTTTAGTAAATTATTCAATAATATGTAACTTTATAATATAACCTTCTTGAGAATAATTTTATTTTACAAACCCTTTCTAAATAATTATAAATCATTCATTGGGTTATATCCATCTATAATATATATAAGTGCATTATCATATATATTTAAGAATTTTATCCTTATAATAAAGTATTATATACTAAATTTTAATGGAAAGAACATCACTAATTCACATAAGAGGAATACAATTTATTTTTCCGTGGTTCAAAATATTTTAAGCATATAACATTACTACATGTAAATATAATGAATAAATAGAGCCTGATTAATGTATGATTATAATTATTAGGTAAAATAAAATATAACCCCACATGTATTAGATCATTCATTAAATAAATAAATTCAGTTCAATTAATCCATTAAAAATAAATTATTAATTGGTATGATATTCATGATATTTTTTGAATTCATGAATTTAAATATTATCTCGTCAAGGTTGTTGAACAACTAATATCTCTATTTTATGAAAATAGTGTATATATCGAGAGGAAGAAAAGAATGTCTTTCACCATTTTCTAGATCCCACTCTTCTAGTATCTCCATGTCATTTATCAACATCAAATCCTTAATTTTTTATTTTTTATATGATTTTAGTAATTTTCCAATGATGATATAATATGATTTTTTTCTACATGAATGACATCATGATAATGATTAAAATACAAGGAAAATTCATTATTAATTCAAAAACAAAATATCCCCTTATGGAAACTTTTTACATATGGTTTTTCAAAATATTGTTTTTCCAATGTGGATTATATGTATTTTATTTTCTCAAAAATATGATCATGTGTGAGTGGATATGAATTTCCAACTTATTCAGAACACCCATCATGTCATGTCATCTAAAAGAATTTTGTATGTCATCAGTCTGGAAATATGTTATTTACGTGAAATAAAATCATTGATGAATGATTCAACCAAACAATTTGTGTACCTTTCTCAAAAATGGAACAACCATCAGTTACCTTAATTCTCTATCCTAAAATTTTTCCATAAGTAGGAAAATAATTTATCATCTCATAAACCATGGATCCCAACCTGAAATCATCTTTTTTTGTATATATCAGAGTACATGACAATGAATACCAAATTAAATTCATATCATTGTTCAAATGACCGAAAAACATATCTATATTTTTTTTTCTAGATCTAAACTGAGGAAACATAATTTATTTTTCGTTCATGCATAACCATTATTGAAAGTTATAATTTTTTCTAAAAATATCATAAATGTATAGTGGGTACTAAATTCATGAGATCCCCCGCCCAATGAGTACCCCTCCTAGGTAAATATTGAGATCAGGGAGATGTGGCCACCTATGTCACATATCTAAAAGAAACAATGTTTTTTATTAGCATTGACTGTATGATAAGCATAAAAAGGGAGGTATTACTCTCAAGGATAAAATAGGGAAGGGTGAGATAAGAAACATAGAATAATAATTAATTACGAATATATATATATATATATTATATCTAATTTACATACATGTAATGTTATATAGTACTAAAGATATAATGAAATACATTATGTACATAAAAGGTAATGAAGTCAGTGACCACGAATGCTAAACTGCATATACAAAATCATAAGGTATTGTTGTATTGAATTGTCTCAAACATTCTCTTATTTAACTAATCATTGATTATATATATGTGAGTTGATCATAAAAATGTACTCTATAGGATCCTACATGTGTCCTTGAATGAAAAACACAATAAATGCATACGAAATCCTAGTGAAAACCTCATGAAACTAATTTAGCACCTAAAAATATATTCTTAGTTACCAACATTTCATGAATATATCTCACCCAGTATCTCATAAAAGAGAATCCTTTATAATATTAATAACGTTTCAATGGTACCCCACGATCACTTCCCAAACTTTTTTTCCAATATTCCTCATCAATGTATGTCCTAATCCTTCTCTCTTTGAAAATACATGCCCATAGACACATAGTCATAGTATCAAAACATAATCTTTGTGAATTATATCAAACCATATTATATCTTTACATATAAACCATTTAATTTTTTTGTATCCACTACAACCATGATGACATGTATTAGAAATAATTTATTATACCTCAAAACATTATATGTTTTACCCCACATCTGTTTCCTCGATCTGTCACATTCCATACACATCATACCTACAATAATCCTTTGTATAATATATCTAGATAAAATGGGTATTAAATAAATACAATCCATTATATTCCTATAGATACATATATGGGAAAACCATCCTCTATACACACCAATAAAAATTAAAACTATGATATGATAGTAGGGCTAGTTGGAGTAGTTTTTCATCCAACTTCTAACTTAGATGTTAGGGAAAATGGCTTCCCATAGTCTATTTACATTCAGTATCCCTAACCAACATGGATGGGGTAGAATTTGAAACTGAATAACATATAGGATATAATGTATCTCACAACCACACTATGGGACAAACCATGTACTATGCACAACTATAGATACAATCGCTCTGACACCCATCTTCCACTAATAAGAACTAGACATACTATAACCACACAAGAATATAATGATCCTCCTTAAATAACAGTATTCCATTCCCAGTTATTCTTTCCTTAATTTATTCATTATCAATTAGTTAAAGACATTTACCCATGAAAATAATTTCATTTCACAGTTACTTCATCATCATAGTAAAGAGAATGCCCTCCATGATTAATACACACCAATTCTATGTTTTCATAAGATCACATCATGTTCTGTTCATAGATACGAACCCCATGGGTTTAAAATTTACTAATCATTATTAACAATTTGTTATTTCTAGTTACTATAGGAAAATCATCCTATGGAACCACCATGAAAAAGGAAATGAAAAACATCCAACTTCCTCAAAAAGTGGGATAATGCATAAAAATAATAAGTAAAATAGACATAGAAAATTAGATAGGTTCATTCAAAAATACATCACAACATTATTACATAAATAGGTAATCCTAATATCCTCATGTTCCATCATATTTGGTGTCATTTCTAACAACCAAATGCATGTCCTAATGAATGTTTCCCTCAAATGAGTCATCTTCTTCAAGGTCATCTAGGGAACCTTTCCCATATCTAATGAAAAATCCTAGTATCACAGTGTAACACCCGAGGTTTTTATGAGTAACATTTTATTTTTATATATCATCAAAGGAATCTTTCACTACATACTAGCTTGGCTTACTTTACACGCAATCACGACCTTCCTCGATAGCTTGCGTCGTACGCAATACCGAGTTTCACTAAACAACGGTATGCTATTAAAATATTATTAAAACTAGCCGTTATGAATAGTAATAACCACTTTTTGAAATTTTATAATTTTTATTTTTCAAAATGGACTTCATTTTTGGAGTCGGAATACCGAAATTAGCCTAGGGTGAAATTTTGGTATTTTTCTAAAAACTTTCAATTTTTGATGAATAGTGAAACCACTAAGTGGTAGGTTAAAAACTGAATTGTGCATAAAACATAATTTTACTGCTTCTGTGAATGGAATTTCGAAAATCTGGCAGACACGGTTGATATCAGTAAGTAAAATGTGGTTCAATGAGATAAAAATAATTTTTTGGTGAATAGTAACTATTTACTTTTTTTACCGCGGTTAATAGTAAATAGGGGTAAATATGATATTACTATTACTCTAACACATGTCCTAATTCTATTGGATAATTTTAATTCGACCAAAAACAACCTTATGAATAAAATATGACCATTTAGGCCCACTTGGGTTAGATTAGGACATTTATTATTAATTTATTTAAAGAAGGGTTAAAATAGTTAAAATCAAAGTTTCATAAGTAAATAATTTGTAATATGGGGTTATACATAAGATAAATTCGACTATAAATATTCATTAGAATGATAAAACTATTTCCTACATAATGGTATTTTATTTATAATTTTTAGACATTAAATAATTTAATTTATTTATGACACAATTATGATGCAGTAATTATCTTATTTATGAAATATTGACTTAATTGATGTTATAAACACCAAAATAAATGTAATTTGAGACTTTTTATGAATTCCACTAATTTTATAGGTTACTATGATATATTAGTGTTGATTTAATCAACTTGGTTCGAACATATAATTCTGTTATGCCTTTCACAAAAATCATATATCAAATAGTGTCAAAATTGACAGAAAATAGTTTTTAAATCAAATATTATATTATTAATTGTTATTTTATTCTTAAAAATATACGGTTCAGCCAAATGACTTAGATAAGGATATATATATTAATAATAAATAATTTGGGGTTCGTTTGGCATGTTATTGTAAGTGTATTAACCATATAGTGAAAGAAAACAAAAAGACACGGTAAAAGTTAAATTATTTAACTTAGAGTTAAATCTAATTGATAAGGTTAAAATAATACCCTAAACTTATCTAAATACTATTGGTTGATAGGATTTCGACCCTTCCCCACTTTATCTTCGAAATAAGACCCTTTGGAACCATTATAAACCGATTTTGACTTTAATATAAAATAATATTTTGAGATATTCCTAAGGTGCCCCTCTCCTCCCTTATAAAATGGCACCTCCTCCCCCTCCTCCTCACACCAATTTGAGCACTCAAGCTCGGCCAACCCCTGCCGTTTTCTCCTCTCCACTTCCCTAGAATAATCCTAGAGTTCCTGGTCTTCTTTAAAGACCAATCTTAGTTCCCTAAGTGGAGGATTCAAAGAAGCGTTCCAAAGAAGAGGTAATATCCATTACCGATCTTTTTAATTTCTTTCTTCTTCAACTTATTCTTCTTTAGTTGTTTCATGATAAAGTAATAACATCAGTGTTACTTAAATATTGATATGTTATTATAAATATGAAACAATCCTAATTCACCTTCTATCCATCCTACGGAAAAATGAAATCTCCGCGCGTGCGTACGTACGGAATACCGTCTCCACGCCGTGGTGTAATCTATTTTCCACCATCTCCTTAAAAGGATGGGTATAATGCTGTAATGAGTAACTATTTATGATTATTATAAAGTAATATTGATACTGAAATAATATATATATACTCCAATACAATTCCACGATCATATGAACGATATCATCACTCGTGCGTACGTACGGAATACCGTCTCCATAATGTGATGCGACTCGTTCTACATGATCATCATTACATAGTAATTATATAAATGAATTGAATGAATAAATATGATATATGTTACACCAATACCATTCTGGATATAATTTATCTATAACCTTAAAAGAAGAATAATAATTTATTCGGCAAAACACGCATAAGAACAAAAGGCAATAAAGACCCGAGTAACAAGTAACAATGAAATATTACTAACAAGAAGCTAAGAATATGACCATATATGATATCATATCAATATTTATGATTCTGGAATAAGTCAATAACATTATTTAAACCATTATACAGGAGCTTCGGACCCGTACAAAGCAAATCGGACCTAAGGTAAGGGAAATGTCACAATCTCATTTTTATCCGAGATTGTTTATACATTGAAATTTATTGGGGTGTATTCTATCATCCACATACATGTTTCCTAAATATGTAATATTTACATCATTCTACAATAGTTTATATCAAATTTTACCCTTAGGTGACTTTTTACTAAATGATATTAAAGGAATCTTTTGTCATTTTTTTGTACAAGGTACTTTTTTTGACTTTTCTGACAAAAGTATGAAGAATGTTTTTTTTAACTTATACGGAAAGAATGGATTTTTAAAACATTATTTCCAAGAATCTTCCTTTATATGTTTTCAAGTTTATTTTTAATAAACTTCTTTTAGTATATAATTGTATGACATGTTAAGAAAAGAAAGGTGTTTTTGAAGTAGAAAGGATATTTTCCTCAAGAATGGAGTTAAAATGTTTTATCAAAATTATTTTCCATCTAAGATAATATAGGTTTCTGTTTTTATCCCTATTATTACATTGATTTGATTATGTTGTGAGGGAATTATTTTTATGAAGTCACTTACCTTATATGATTTTTTTTTATGATGTCATGATGTTTCAAGAATCCCATTTTTGTTACATGTGTTATGCGATGACGTATGATTTATGATTATGTGGCACACATAAGAAAGGATTCATTATAAGATGGGTGGGACCTATATCTCCCTCCAATGCATGGGGTAAAGAATTATATCTCATGAGATAGACATGGCTGGAACGAAAGCTTATTTCGGTTCAGTGATACAGGACTGAAACGAGGATTGAACTCGGTTCAGAAATGGACTTTGTCCGCTAAGATAGTCTTGGAAATGAGTCATGACTAACAAGAAATTATTTTCCATGATTATGTGTACATGCCACAAGGTTTCAAGTTTTATTTTATGATTATGGGGATCTCATTTTCACTTCTATGATTTATTCCATGTTAAGATATTATGATCCCTTTTGCAGGTTATGATTTTCAAAAAGATATGATATGATTTTTATTTCCTTTATTTGCCCTTGCTGAGCATTTGAGCTCACCCTTTTATGTTTTCTTTTCCCCAGGTCAGGAAGATGGATATTAAGTAGAATATGCTAAAAGGGACCCTAGATATGATGAAATAAATGGGAGACACTGTAGAAGATTTATGAACCAGTTGTTTATGTTTCCCAGATTCTAAATACACTATACCTATACGGTCCTTTGTGGTTTTGTCATATGTTGTAATAAGTGTGCTTCAATTTTGAATTATTAACAATGTATGTAAAGTATGGGTCGTTATAGTTGGTATCAGAGGAAAGGTATAGTCAACCTTTGGAAACTAGGATGTGAAAGTCTTAGTAAGAACCCTAAGGATAAGTCTAAGCATAGAACACAATCTTAGTGTTTTAGAAATGGCCATGAATACCCTAGGATAAGACCTTAAGTGTGAAATTTTATCCTTGATTATGTGGTTTTCCTATTATAATTAGTGTTGCTCACACTATTCTTCTTGGTTTTAGTCAATGGCTGGAACCCGAAGGAACCGTGTTAATGCGGAATGCGATGGGAAATGCAATGATTGTCCCCCTGAGCAACCAAACGATATGGGAGATGGAATGAAAAATCTTGTATCCATGCTCACACAACTTTCTCAAGCTATGAATCATGCAGGACTTCCAAACGAGCAAAGGAAGGAGCAACATTCTGTTGAATCCTTCATGAGGCAGCATCCACCTTCTTTCAGCGGGTCTACTGATCCATTAGTTGCTGAACAATGGATTAGTACTACTGAAAAGATATTTTCAGTTCTTCAATGTTCTGAACATGATAAAGTCATCCTAGCAGTGTATCGTTTGGAAGGAGATGCTGATCAATGGTGGAATCTTATTAAGAATACGAGGAAAAGGGATGAAATTGAGTCTATGGAATGGGACGAGTTCAAGAACTTATTTTTTAATAAGTACATCCCTTGTATTATCCGAACAATGATGGAGAAAGAGTTTCTTGAACTAAAGCAAAGGGATGATGAATCTTTTGGTACCTATGAAGCAAATTTTACAAGACTTGCAAGGTACGCTTCTGGTATTATTATCCAACCTGAGAGTAAGATCGATCGATTCTTTAGTGGCTTAAAACCAAGTCTTCGAAGGGAGTTTGCCATAAGGGACTTCAATAGCTACGAGGAAATCGTTCGATGTGCTCTCAAAGTCGAGATGGAGATTGGAGTAACCCATCAGTCACATGGGTTTGATAAGAAGAGGAAGATGGAATTCAAAGGAAAATCTAAAGAGCACACTGAAAAGAAGATGAGCTTTCCCTTATGCTCAATGTGTGGAAAAAAACATGGAGGGAGTTGTCTTAAAGGGACAAGTAAATGTTTCAAATGTGGAAAGGAAGGTCATCAGACATTTGAATGCCGCAATAATGGGAAGAAGATGTCAAATGATGCAAACAAAGGAAGGGATACAAAGAATGAACCTACTACACTTCAATTTTTCAAGTGCAAGGAGATGGGGCATTACGCCAATCAATGCCCAAATCCAAGGGTTGATGATGATGGTCGACGTCAACAAAATCTTAAGTCTAAAGACAAAGGAAAGTCACATGCAATTTCTAAAAGCGATGTGGAGTACGATAACAAAGTGGTGAAAGGTACACTTACCATCCACTCTAAAGTAGAAAATGTTTTATTTGATTCTGGATCCACCCACTCTTTTATTTCTAAAGAATTTTCTAAGGGTATCACCGTATTACCTCAACAATTAGATGTTGAGTTAGCTGGGACAACACCTAATGGCACAACAGTCGCATCAAAAGTTTATAATTCTTCTCCGATCGATGTTTGTGGGAAAGTGCTTCCTGCAAATCTTGTAATCCTTCCTTTAGTGGAATTTGATTTGATTCTTGGCATGGATTGGCTTTCTCTACATGGAGCTCATATCAATTGCCAAAGAGGGGAAGTCACATTTCATATTCCAGATCAATCTATGATCATCTATCGATGCAAGGATGAATATAACCTTCCAGTGGAAATTCCTTCCATCTTATGGGTCTTGATTCCACTAAATGAAGGTTATTTGTCTCAAATGGTCGGTGAGAAACTTACGATTAAGAATATTCCCATCGTACGGGAGTTTGATGATGTCTTTCCGGAGGAATTACCGGGTCTTCCACCGAATCGTGAAGTTGAGTTTTCAATAGAACTCGTACCGGGTGATTTGCCTATTTCAAAGACACCTTATAGAATGGCCCCAATTGAGTTGCAGGAATTGAAGAAGCAACTCCAAGATAATCTTGATAAGGGATTCATACACCCTATTGCGTCACATTGGGGAGCACGTGTTCTATTTGTTAAGAAGAAATATGGATCAATGAGACTCTGCATTGATTATCGTGAACTTAACAAGATCACTATGAAGAACAAATATCCTCTCCCACACATTGATGACTTATTTGACCAACTACGCGGAGCTCAATACTTTTCCAAGATTGATCTTCATTCAGGGTATCATCAATTAAGGGTCAAAAGGGAGGATATACCAAATATGGCTTTCCGTACAAGGTATGGACACTATGAATTTATAGTGATGCCATTTAGTCTTACTAATGCCCCTGCTATCTTCATGGATCTAATGAATAGAGTCTTTAGAGACTATCTTGATCAATTTGTGGTAGTCTTTATAGACGATATTCTTGTCTATTCAAAGATCAAGTAAGAGCATGAAGATCACTTGAGAATTATATTGAATACCCTGAGAAAGGAGAATCATTATGCCAAATTTACCAAGTGTGAATTTTGGCTTCAAAAAGTTACATTTTTGGGTCACATAATCTCAAAAGAGGGGATATCTATGGATTCAGCAAAAACAGAGGTTATCGAATAATGGTCAAGACCAACAACAGTAACTGAGATCCGAAGATTTGTTGGTTTGGCTGGATATTATCGACGTTTTGTAAAATATTTTTCACGATTATCTAATCCACTCACCAAGTTGACTCAGAAAGGAGTTAAGTTTGTTTGGACAGAGGAATGTGAAGAGAATTTCAAGGAGTTGAAAAGAAGGTTATCCAGTTCACCTGTGCTCACACTGCCTTGTAGTGGAGAAAGATTTGTGATCTACAGTGATGCATCCAAGAAGGGATTGGGGTGTGTTCTTATGAAAAAATATATGGTGATAGCTTATGCCTCATGACAGTTGAAAATCCATGAGAAAAATTACCCAACACATGATTTGGAGTTGGCTGCGGTAATCTTTTCATTAATGATTTGGAGGCATTACCTTTATGGTGAAAGGTGTGATATTTATACTGATCATAAAAGTTTAAAGTATATTTTCACACAAAAGGAGTTGAATATGCATCATAGAAGATGGTTGGAGCTGATTAAGGATTATGACTGCTCAATCCATTACCACCCTGGGAAAGCAAACAAGGTGGCAGATGCATTAAGTCGACAAGAACATGCTAGTTTATACATGAGGAGGATCACAAAAGATCCAATATTTATGGATTTTCAAAGGATGGATCTTGGAATTATAATGGAAGGGGAAAATTATTATCTTTCTCAAATGAATGTTCAACCATCTATACATGTGAAGATTAAAGAGGCAGAGAAAGAAGATGTAGAGTTACAAAAGAAGGTGAGAAATGTTCCTGAATTCAACCTTGATTGTGATGGGATAATAAAGTTCAGGAATCGGGTTTGTGTTCCTCCCATCCCCAAATTAAAGAAGGAGCTGCTGGATGAGGCTCATAGTTCTTCATTCTCTATTCATCCTGGAAGCACGAAGATGTATAGGGACCTGAAAGAGTACTTCTGGTGGGATGGCATGAAAAGATATGTTGCTGAATATGTCTCTTGATGCTTGGTTTGTCAACAAGTTAAAGCTGAGAGACAGAAGTCTAAGGGGATGTTACAACCATTACCCATACCCGAATGGAAATGGGAAAACATCACTATGGACTTTGTCACAGGACTTCCTAAAACATCCAAAGGCAATAATACTATCTGAGTCATAGTTGATCATCTTACAAAGTCTACACACTTCATTGTTATTAGAGAGGATTTCTCTCTAGATCATCTTTCCAGGATATATGTAAAGGAAGTGGTAAGATTTCATGAAGTACCACTTTCTATTATATCTGATCGGGATCCGAGATTTTCCTAGAAGTTCTGGAGAAGTCTTCAGCATACTCTGGATACAGAGTTGAGTTTCAGCACTGCTTATCATCCCCAGACAGACGGTCAGTCTGAGAGAACAATTCAAACCCTAGAAGAAATGTTGAGAGCTTGATCTATGGATTCCAAAGGAGGTTGGGATCAACACCTACCTTTGGTGGAATTTTCTTATAAGAATAGCTTTCACTCCAGTATTCAGATGGCTCCTTATGAAGCTCTCTATGGAAAGAAATGCAGGACTCCAACTTGCTGGGATGAAGTTGGGGAAAGAAATCTATTAGGACCTGATCTCGTTGATGAAATGGCAGAAAAGGTCAGATCTATTCAACAACACATAAGAGCAGCTCAGAGTCGACAGAAAAGTTATGCCTATAACCGAAGAAAAGACCTAGAGTTTGAAGTGGGTGATAAAGTGTTCTTACGAATATCTCCCTGGAAGAGGGTTATGAGATTTGGAAAGAAGGGGAAGTTGAGCCCTAGATATATTGGTCCTTTCGAAATACTGGATCGTGTTGGAAAGGTAGCTTACCGATTGGTGCTTCCACCGAATCTCTCTCAAGTTCACGATGTGTTCCATTTATCTCTCCTGGGAAAGTACATACTTGATCCTTCACATGTACTCAGCTCAGAAGTTGTACCGCTGGAGCAAGATCTTTCTTATAAAGAACAACCGATAGAGATTATGGATCGTAGGAAAAAAGTCCTACGAAACAAGACCACTCGATTGGTGAATGTTTTATGGAGGAACCACCAACTTGAAGAAGCTACATGGGAGCTTGAGGATATGATGAGGGAGAAGTATCCTCATCTGTTTGTTACAAAGTGACGAATTTCGAGGGAGAAATTCTTTTTAAGGGGGGTAGAATGTAACACCCAAGATTTTTATGAGTAATATTTTGTTTTTATATATCATCAAAGGAATCTTTCACTATATACTAGCTTGGCTTACTTTACACGCAATCGCGACCTTCCTCGATAGCTTGCGTCGTACGCAATACCGAGTTTCACTAAACAACGATATGCTATTAAAATATTATTAAAACTAGCCATTATGAATAGTAATAACCACTTTTTGAAATTTTATAAATTTTATTTTTCAAATGGACTTCATTTTTGGATTCGGAATACCGAAATTAGCCTAGGGTGAAATTTTGGTATTTTTCTGAAAACATTCAATTTTTGATGAATAGTCAAACCACTAAGTGGTAGGTTAAAAACTGAATTTTGCATAAAACTTAATTTTACCGCTTCTGTGAATGGAATTTTGAAAATCCGACAGACACGGTTGATATCAGTAAGTAAAATGTGGTTCAATGAGATAAAAAATTTTTTTTGGTGAATAGTAACTTTTTACTTTTTTTACCGCGGTTAATAGTAAATAGGGGTAAATATGATATTAATATTACCCTAACACATGTCCTAATTCTATTGGATAAGTGTAATTCGACCAAAAACAACCGTATGAATAAAATAAGGCCATTTAGGCCCACTTGGGTTAGATTAGGACATTTATTATTAATTTATTTAAAGAAGGGTTAAAATAGTTAAAATCAAAGTTTAATAAGTAAATCATTTTTAATATGAGGTTATACATAAGATACATTAGACTATATATATTCATTAGAAATCTAAAAATATTTCCTACATAATGATATTTTATTTATAATTTTTAGACATTAAATAATTTAATTTATTTATGACACAATTATGATGCAGTAATTATCTTATTTATGAAATATTAACATAATTGATGTTATAAACACCAAAATAAATGTAATTTTAGACTTTTTATGAATTAAACTAATTTTATAGGTTACTATGATATTTTATTGTTGATTTAATCAACTTGGTTTGAACATATAATTCTGTTTTGACTTTCACAAAAATCATATATCAAATAGTGTCAAAATTGACACAAAATAGTTTTTAAATCAAATATTATTTTATTAATTGTTATTTTATTCCTAAAAATATAATGTTCGGCCAAATTACTTAGATAAGGATATATATATTAATAATAAATAATTTGGGGTTCGTTTGGCATGTTATAGTAAGTGTATTAACCATATAGTGAAAGAAAACAAAAAGACATGGTAAAAGTTAAATTATTTAACTTAGAGTTAAATCTAGTTGATAAGGTTAAAATAATACCCTAAACCGGTCTAAATCCTATTGGTTAATAGTATTTCGACCCTTCCCCACTTTAGCTTCGAAATAAGACCCTTTGGAACCATTATAAACCGATTTTGACTTCAATATAAAATAATATTTTGAGATATTCCTAAGGTTCCCCTCTCCTCCCTTATAAAAGGGCACCTCCTCCCCCTCCTCCTCACACCAATTTGAGCACTCAAGCTCGGCCAACCCCTGCGATTTTCTCCTCTCCACTTCCCTAGAATAATCCTATAGGTCCTGGTCTTCTTCAAAGACCAATCCTAGTTCCCTAAGTGGAGGATTCAAAGAAGCGTTCCAAAGAAGAGGTAATATCCATTACCGATCTTTTTAATTTCTTTCTTCTTCAACTTCTTCTTCTTTAGTTGTTTCATGATAAAGTAATAACATCAGTATTACTTACAGACTGATATGTTATTATAAATATGAAACAACCCTAATTCACCTTCTATCCATCCTACGGAAAAATGAAATCACCACGCGTGCGTACGTACGGAATATCGTCTCCACGCCGTGGTGTAATCTATTTTCCACCATCACCTTACATGGATGGGTATAATGGTGTAATGAGTAACAATTTTTTATTATTATAAAGTAATATTGATACTGAAATAATATATATATACTCCAATACAATTCCACGATCATAGGAACGATATCATCACTCGTGTGTACGTACGGAATACCGTCTCCACGATGTGATGCGACTCGTTCTACATGATCATCATTACATAGTAATTATATAAATGAATTGAATGAATAAATATGATATATGTAACACTAATACCATTCTGGATATAAGGTATCTATAACCTTAAAAGAAGAATAAGAATTTATTTGGCAAAACACGCATAAGAACAAAAGGCAATAAAGACCCGAGTAACAAGTAACAATGAAATATTACTAACAAGAAGCTAAGAATATGACCATATATGATATCATATCAATATTTATGATTCTGGAATAAGTCAATAACATTATTTAAACCATTATACAGGAGCTTCGGACCCGTACAAAGCAAATCGGACCTAAGGTAAGGGAAATGTCACAATCTTATTTTTATCCGAGATTGTTTATACATTGAAATTTACTGGGGTGTATTTTATCATCCACATCCATATTTCCTAAATATGTAATATTTTCATCATTATAAAATATTTTATATCCAATTTTACCCTTAGGTTACTTTTTAGTAAAAGATATGAAAGGAATCTTTTGTCGTTTTTTGTACGAGGTACTTTTTTTGACTTTTCCAACAAAAGTAAGAAGAATGTTTTTTTTAACTTGTACGGCGAGAATGGATTTTTAAAACATTATTTCCATGAATCTTCCTTTATAAGTTTTCAAGTTTATTTTTAATCAACTTCTTTTATTTTATAATTGTATGACATGATAAAAAAAGAAAATTGTTTTTGAAGTAGAAAGGATATTTTCCTCAAGAATGGAGTTCAAATGTTTTATCAAAATTATTTTCCATCTAAGATAATATAGGGTTCTGTTTTTATCCCTATTATTACATTGATTTGATTATGTTGTGAGGGAATTATTTTTATGAAGTCATTTACCTTATATGATTTGTTTTATGATGTCATGATGTTTCAAGAATACCATTTTTGTTACATGTGTTATGCGATGATGTCTGATTTATGATTATGTGGCACACATAAGAAAGGATTCATTATAAGATGGGTGGGACCTATATCTCCCTCCAATGCATTGGGTAAAGATTTATATCTCATGAGATAGTCATGGCTAGAACGGAAGGTTATTTCGGTTCAGTGATACAGGACTGAAACGAGGAGTGAACTCGGTTCAGAATGGACTTTGTCCGCTAAGATAGTCTTGGCAATGAGTCATGACTAAAAAGAAATGATTTTCCATGATTATGTGTACATGCCACAAGGTTTCAAGTTTTATGTTATGATTATGGGGATCTCATTTTCACTTCTATGATTTATTCCATGTTAAGATATTATGATCTCTTTTGCAGGTTATGATTTTCAAAAAGATATGATATGATTTTTATTTACTTTATTTGCCCTTGCTGAGCATTTGAGCTCACCCTTTTTTTGTTTTCTTTTCCCCAGGTCAGGAAGATGGATATTAAGTGGAATATTCTAAAAGGGACCCTAGATATGATGAAATAAATGGGAGACACTGTAGATGATTTATGAACCAGTTGTTTATGATTCCCAGTTTCTAAAGACACTATACCTATACAGTCCTTTGTGGTTTTGTCATATTTTGTAATAAGTGTGCTTCAATTCTGAAGTATTAACAATGTATGTAAAGTATGGGTCATTATACACAGCACATCACATGCCCACATACAAATAACATCATAGGGAATGAATAAAAAAGAAATATTCAATAGGGATACAAGTATCTAAAACATGGAATTCATCCTTTTTAAGAATATGTTCTATCATGGCCCCAACACAGGGCATCCTATGTTTATAAGGAAATAAGAATGCCAAACTAAAAAGAATTAAATTTATCAAAAATCTAGTTCTTATTCCATAAATAATAAACCAAATAATTATTCATTGGTACAAACTATATGAATCGATAGGAATTAATCTATCACAAGCTATTATTAGTTTAAAATTCTCATAGCATAAATTCTGGTTTTAAAATCCTTGAGAAATATCAATATAATATACAATGAACGTAATTTTTTATCAATATGTATTATCATGTTTCAAATTAATTATCTATTACATTAAAAAGATGTAATAACATAATCTATTAAACATACAATTTTTATTAAACATAATTTACATAAAACTATATAAATCCCAAAATTTATTTTACACAGATTTTCATTGATTATTATTCATAAATATTAAAAATTACAGGCTTTTCATTATTTTTAATTTTTAATAAATAATAACATGTTAATAAATAGCACTACCAAATGTTCTAACATGAATAATGTAGATTGAAAAATACTTTAAAATCATGAAGAAAACATATCATGGTGGAATAGAATAACATGAGTTCTTGAAACACAAATCAATTTCAATATTTAATCTATTATAATCATTATTATATTAATTTCGCATCTATAGAATGTTATATAACATGATAAATTAATAATTTCACATAAATAAATGATAATCATTTAATACCATACCTTGCAAATTATTCTGATCCTCAATAATTCTAAACCATATTCTATGAAGAATATAAACATAGGAGTTATCCAAATATCTACCCTATGAGATAAATATCGTAGATCCCTCCATCATAGGAGCTAAACTACCTCACTGCATGGAAAGAAATTTAAAAACCATGATAAATAAACAATAATAACTAAAACACTGTCAAGTTGAGATGAATCTTAAATGAGAGCACAACAACAAATAATTAATGAAATGAGATAAAACGATCGCATAACCATATATGAAACATCCAAGAAGATCAATGTTACAATAGAATAGTAAAAAAAAATTAGGTAGTTTGGGTCAATCAATGACTCATTTTCCTATGTACTCTCTTAAATTATGTTGTGAATGAAACATCAAAAATAATCAATGTTAAAACCTAATAATTTAACATCAATAAAATTAGGTTTTATGGGTATATCAGTGGCTCATATTCCTATGTAATCTCTTTATGCCAACATGCTGCCACAAGACACGAACAAAGTGAAAATTACACCTAGTAAATATCATTTCTCGATAGTCCTGGATCTCAACTAGATTCTCCTTGAAGTTCAGATATTTTTCAACATTTATCATCCACCAAAAAACTACTTGAGTTTCATCATAAAGGCAATATTGGATCTGTAATATATATAAAATATCTTTTATTCGTCTTAGTTATAAAAGAAGTGCTTCTGATATTCCATGAATCTAATAAGAGAGAACAATTATAATGGACCAATAAACAAATAGAATGATTTCTATTATTAATAAGAATTCCCTAACCATGATGAGGATTCATCTTATGAAATATTACCTCTAAGATCAAAATCAAGAGGACTCTTACTATGACCAACATAGGATTTATTACGATAATTTTCTTCCATTATCATTTCTCGAATTTTTGGAACCGTCTCTATCGTACTATATAATAGTTTCATATTAGTAATTTTTTATTCTCTAGAAAAAGAGATTTATGATTGACAATGGAAAATTTGGCCATATAATGCTTGAAATTATGTCAAACTAGTGGTGGCCTCGAAACTATTTTTATAAGAAAACATAAACAAGGGTATATGCCTCATCCAGAAACCTATTAAATCTAGGATGTAAAAATAATTCATGTGTTCGATATTTTGGATAATCACCATTGTTAACCCTTGGTATTTTGATGAAAATTTGTGATATGGAATAAATGACATCCAAGGGCATACTTAAGACGTCTCCACACCTTGCATGTAAAATGAGCTTCATGATCTAAGATGATTTCGTTGTTTAGTATATGGGGTGAGCCACCTACAACCTATACTGCCCTGAGAAGTCTTCTACTATTAATGACTCCCTATTCAAGATAATGTGTGTCTATTTCAACAAGTTATCGACTTTCATTCATAGGGAATTAGTACCTCCTTGATCTCTAGGTAAGGCGATATTTATGATCATAATGTTTTCCACCCACTTACTATGAGTAACATCAAATGACCAGAGTAACTCCTTTGGAACATGATTCGCATCCTTCTATATCTAGAGAACTATGAATTTAGAAATAGACTTTGCATCTAAATGCCTCAACCCATACCAAAAAATGACAACTCAAATCTCCATACATTTTTTCATTCATAGTTATAGCACCAAAGGTGAGCTATAGAACACATATAGAACCATATCACACATCACCAAAGTGAATAAAAACCTCCCCTAGAACATAATTTGGGGTTATTCATTCTATGTTCATCCATATGGGTTATCTCTAAAAAACAGTTCCCTTCATTCATCCACCACATAATCCCCTATTTAGGACTCCACCACCTTCTACTAAAATGATAATTGCATTGTCTTCTGAAAAAAAAAATATGGTCCTCACAACCTTCCCATATCAAAATTAATAGCTAATTGTTCTTCCATAAATCACCATGAATATCTAGATTCATACATGAAATCAATACATGATGTTATTCTATGCACATCAGAACCAATATTTTCCTTTCCTAGTTTAAAAAATTTCTCAAAATCATAATCTAAATAGAATTATATCCACCATAATTATCACATGTTCATGTCATGATATGATAATACATACATCAATATATTATGGTCATTAAATACTAAAATCACCCACCCTATAGTTAATTAACCTACATGTTAATTGAATAGAAAAATGCCTATAATCCAGATCATTGGTGGCATTGTTGAATTCATGGTAACATTACATCTAATTCCCATAAGAAAAAATTGGTGTCTACTTCATCAGAGTAAAATTAAAACTACAATGTGAAGCATCATAGAAAAACTCATACAAAACTCTCTATACTAGAAAAAGGACTGGATAACTGACCAAATTCTCATTTATATATGCTATAAATTCTTGACACAATTCATTAATCAATAATGAATGATATATTATAGTTAATATTATTAGTGGATTCACAAAGGAAATGAAATTAATAGTGAACCTCTTATAAATCCAATAAGACAAATGAAACATGAAACTTCTATAGATTCCTTTCGGGATACCTACGAAATAAGTACGTGAATATTCAAAAGGTCCACAACAACTCCATTATATGATATTACATTACCCAAGGGAAAAATATCATGATTCTAGAACCCATACTTCAACAAAATTCTATACAACCACTGATAGAAATGAAATCCCAAATGACACATATATTATTTACATGATCCTAACTAGATGTGAAATACAAAAGAATTTGTTCGATGAAAACACCCATCAACATATTCAATAACTTTTTGAACACCATATTAATCTAAAATATGAACATAGTTGTTGTATTATACACATAAAACAATATCATAATGAACACATAATGTATAATATGACAATTAAACTAATATTCAATATATCCTCATCCTTCACTCGCATTTCATGATAATTGGAATGAAAATTTATCATTGATAACCAATTTTCTCCCTTAATCTGATCGAATATACAATTATTCCATGGATGAGGATAGCAGTGCTTCATTATAAGTTGGTTTAGTATATGATAATTGATTAAAATACCCATACATCCATTGGAATTCTTAACGAACAATACTAGTGAACCTCACAAATACACCCTCGGTTGAACAAAACATGGCTACAATAAACGTTCAGGATTTACTAACATATCTCACAACTAAAACGGCACCATCATATACATTGGTGTCAAAAAAAGAGACATGATTAACTATAGCTCGATCCAAAACACAATACCCCATCGAGGGGGTGACTCTAAGTCCACATTATGAAAGGCTTCAGGGTAATCTTCTATAATCATATTAACCACCATTTGTTAAACCTCCAATAAACTCTACACCCACACGACCATCTAAGAAGAAAAAAGAGGAACATGCCTCTAATGCATCTGATGGTCTTGATATTGGATGAAAACTACTGTGTCGCTATCATTATCATAGAACACAACCAATCTCGTGATGAAATCCACAATATCCCACAACAAACACACCCATTAAAAACCATGGATGTTGTTGTATGTATGTATACACTAGTATAGGAAATCATATAAATAGTGATTCTTACCCAATATTATCTCATTGTCATTACAAAATTCATAGAATTCAAATCAATAAATAACTGGTAGAGTCAATCCCATTGAAACTATAATCCTCCCAACCTCATGTACCATATTATATATGATGGATGGTGATATGAAGGAGTGTGTATCTCTTGAATCAATCAAATAATGATCCCATGTATAAAATAATAAATTTTCACCTCCCACGATGTTTTTATCTCCTATAATTAGAAATTATAGAGTATTGAAGACAACATATTTTGTGGCCTCTCTGACCTACTTGCTAACAACCTCTATGATCAGAAACTACTCTCGATGGATGAATAGAATCTTGAGGTTGTGCTATTTTGTATATGTCTAAAATAAATATATCTCTATAAAGAACTCTCGTTTTTTTATGACTTGGAAGAAAATATTATACTATACGAATGTGAAGGGTAACACCTGGTTCACAACAACAACTCAGAATTGTTGGGAACTATTTCTACGGATGACCTCAACCAACGAAAAACAAATGTGTATGATACCATAATATAAATATAAGAGGCTCACCCCTAGTGAAAATAAATATTGAAGACTAGGACCTACACCCAAATGAATATATGATCTTGTATATATGAATATTGGAACCTTGAACTGTAGATTTACTTCATGATGATTATATAAAACTCCTCACTCAAGAGGATTTATTTTGTTATATAATCCTCTCAACAATATATGGTGTCTCTAGAACCTCTAGATAATTAAAAAATTAAATTTGGTGAGTTGGAATGATATATTTATATGAAAACCCAGCACAAAATGACTACCATGACCTCCACTTCAATAAATAGGTTTTATGTATACTGTAGAGGGGTAATTAAATTAATACCAAATGCTCACACGCTAGAACTCATTTTTTAAGGGTTAGAAAATTATAAAAACCGACCATCGATGATATCAAAGAATGAATCAAACTAAAATTTGCATTAAACTCCTACAATAAATATATAATGAATGTATTGTAAATAGATCCAACATTCATCTATAGACTCCATAATTAAATGTATGGGTGTTTCATCCACAAAAATTCTTTTTCATCAACTTCTAATTTTTGGAAATTGACTGTATTATCCTATTAAACACATTCATAATGATCATGATGGGGAATTTGACTTGGATTAATTCTAGTAATATGAATAAATGGTTAATGATCAAAAAACTAGAATGAGGAATACATTATATTAATTATTTGATTATTATATTCCTATTTTTTTGTTTTACCTTATCCCAATGTCTACCCATTCAAAAAATACTCACATCGAAGAATGATTCATGATCCATTCAAAGTTTTATTCCTCAAAACTAGTATCAATTTTTTTTTATACCCATTAATCATAATGGTTCATGCATCAGAGCATAGGGGTTGTAAAATAACTATGCGAAGGATCTTTTCCCATGTTTACATCCGTAATTTAACATATATGAGTCAATTTAAATACCAACACATGCATTCACTTATGTTTTAAACTCCAAAATCCACCACATTCAACAGAATTCTCTATGATGACACTCTATCATGGCCCTCTCACCCAAATATTATCCATGCTATGATGGAAATGAGAGAAGGGAGAAGGTGACCTCCTGAGTCATGGCTCATGTAGGCCCCGAGATGGTGACTAGTACATAATGTATAATAATCATACATGGGAGGAATTATCCTCTTAAAGAAAATGTGGAACATGGAGATTAGATAGAATCATCAATCAAAATTTTATTATATTTATATTAAAATATAATAAGTATATAAATTTAATGTCATACTCTACTAAAAATGGAAAGGAAAATGAAAATTTTAAAATCATAACGAAACCAGTGACCAAGAAACCAAAAAAAGATCCTACAAAACCTCAAGATTAGAACATCCATTCTGATCACCATCCTGGTCCTTCTAGAATATATAATTTTTACATATTAATTGGTTGGGAATAATATTATACTTAGTCTGATCCTCCCCGGAGGATCTCAAGTATACTAAATCCTAGTGAACAAAAATTGAAACTAACTCATCATCTAAATAGGTATTTTATATTCCAAACCTCACTATGTCTATCTCTAACCAAGTATCACATAAAATAAAAACATTTTTTATTTTAATAAAAAATATTCGGTGACCCTCTCTAGCTTCCCAATGGTTAGACACTTTTTCCCAAGTTTACATGTCATAATCCATCGATCTCCAAAATTATACATATCATAGAAACCAGAGCTAAGTATTATATTATGAATCTCATTCATCATATCACCACTTCAATATTTATCACATCTCTATATAGTAACCATGTGATTTTCAGGATCCACCACTTCTTTTATGATGTGTATCATACATTTGATATTTTACCTCAATACATTACATACCACACACCACGTAAGGTACATTAATCCATCATTTCCCATAATTATCAAACTAATAATAATAATATGAACACTATATCCAATGAAACATGTGAGTAAAATAACAATAATCCATCATATCCCTCTACACAGAAATATCAAAAACTATCTTCCCAACATAGTAGTAAATATAACTTCTAAGAGAATATATAATGGTCAAAGTGGGTAGTTGGCCATATGGCCTCCCACTAGGATGTTTGGGAAATACCATCCCATAATGCACTATATTTTTTTCTCCCAAAATGACATGATTTGGGTAGCTTACTAAATCACAAAATATACATCGTATAATATAACTCAAAACCACAATATTGGCATAACCCCGACCTAATGTCAACTACATCTATGATCACTAGAACACCATGATGCCACTACTAAGTACTAAAAATCTTATAAGCAAAAAAAATTAAAAAGATACATTAAACGACTTCATTTCTTTTTTCTTATTATCCTTTTGATAAATAATTCATTATCCATTAATTAACAATATTAGTGCAATTACATTGCTTCATTTCACATTTCATTAATCATTTAAGTGCATTCCAGGCCATCAATATATAATCCAAAATAAGGATATGTTTTAAAAAAAATAATCTAATTTTCATTTCAGCATCAAAAATCCCAAGGTGAAAACATTTATTAAACATTTTTAATCATTCTATAATTCCAGGAACTCTTGGAAAAATATTCTATGATACCACAATGAGAAATTAAACAAATAAAATGTAGCTACCTTAATTTGTAACTAAATTAATGAAAATAAAAATTGACATGATCATTGGCCAATTAAAAGATTCAAAATACCCATAACAATATCACCACATTAATAGGTATGCATGTATTCATACCAATTTATCATCTATGATTCCATCCCCAACACCAACATATACATCATGATTCATCTCACCACTATAGGCATCAATATATTTTACATAATATGGGATTCCTAGAATATATCTCATTATTCATAATAAGATTAGAAATACTATGATCACATCATATCACAATATAACATCCATATCACAGAACAAGTAAAAATGAAGAAAAGTATAGTGAATAGGGAAACAAGGCCCTAAAGAGAGTCAGTCAACCTTCATATGAAAAAAACTTCCCACAACCCCAACCTAATACATACAACCATTTTAAAAAAATTGGAACTCATAGCCCTAAATAATTATATATTTTGAAAAATCTATTCATATTCCATCAGTATATACCAAATTACATATTCATAGTTTATAACAATTTGAAACCAATGGAATCAATATTTCAAATGATTCTATAAGTTTAACATACTCATGACATTAATATTTGTTTCAAAAACCTTAAGATGTACCATTCACTTTTAATATTCCAAATCATTTTACCATTAATAATAATTAACATTATTTTGATTATTTAGCAGTTACATTAACACCTTAAATAAAATAATAAATTTTCATTCACATTTAATCAATTCCAATTACCATCAAATTATAAGAATTTGTATATTCATTTAACATCCCTATTATTTAATTATTTATCCTATGAATTACAAATAAACAAAATTAAATTATATACCATTTCCATTAAAACACATCTTAATCCATATAATAACCAAAAATTATACCAAGAATAACATAGATATCACAGAATATATCACGATAGAAAGAAAAAACATATGATCACAAAACAATAACCAATTTAATTAATTAATATAGATAAATCATAATTAGGTTTATTTAAAATCCATCTCAAGGGTAATCCCATGGTCAATTTATGATTTTATGTAAATATAATATAATTAATGACTCCCATTCCTAATAATAATTAATGATCATTTGAGAATGGACCAACACCATAGATCATTGATATCCTCTCTTATGGGGAAACTATGATATCCTAATAACATTATTCCATAATAGAACTTTAAAAAATGGAGAACCTAATTTGATTTATACTAATCATCTACGACAACATTTCATGGGGAATCAAGTGGAAATGAGATCTAACTAAGAGGAAACAGTAGAAAAGAGTGGTATATCAAACCTTGGATCACCATAGATCATTCATAATCAAATGGGGATTCATGGACATTGAAACCATAATTGTAAGACCCCATACTTCATGGTTGTGTTCCATTTTTTTAATGTTCTGTTTAATATCTTTTTATGGTTAATGAGATGATTCTCGGTGTATGGGGGCCTTAGGCATGGTCTGGGGCTTCGGGACATGAAATGATGGAAAACCAGGAAAAACAATGAAAGGTTTATTGTTGGTGCATGGTTATGTCAACAATACCACTATCCCAAGAAAACCATATGGCCTTGGAAAATAGCGTAAAACACACTTGGAGCTCTATTTGTAAACTGTGTGGTGATTCCTAGGAAATATTGCAATCTCTCCTTCCTTATATAGTTTCTTGCGCATGGTCTTCACCAGTTTTTGAAAACATTGAGGCCCAATAAATTTCGATAAAAATTCAAATTTTAAAATATTCTATTTTTATGTTCAACCCAATATTCTCTAAAATTTCTCCCCTTACTAATTTAGGTATGAACCAAGGCACCCAAATCATCAAAAATATTGATCACCCTTACTCTTATACTATTTGGAGCACTGCTGTTTGTGAATAAAAGCATTAGGTAAGTCTAATCCTCTCATTTCTTCTCTTTTATGGATTTAGGCAGGTATTTTCGGTGATCTTGTTATGAATCCCTTAAACCATACTTTTTAAAGTACCCTGTTTCTCGTTATTAATAGTATTTTTTAAATTAGATAGAACATTTTGATCAATATTGTGCACATCATCGAATTTGTGGTCGGTGGCCTACAAATCATATCCCATAGTTTTCAGTTTATTTTTTCATGTGATTACGAATTCTTATTTCCACTACTGGTGATTTTTTAATACATTTTGTGGTATTTAACAAAATTATCATCCAAATAATTATTTTAACCCCACGGGATCTCTATGGGATGTGTCATTGATTATTCAACATATTTGGTCCACCCATGTGGTGCGCTGACACTCCAAAATCTAGTAATTGATAATGCTAAGTGTTGAATTTTTGTGTTATAACAAAGATACCATTTTTGACATGTATATGTGGTGATTTGAGATGAATATTGAATATTTATTGTTTTTTCTAAAGATGGTATTAGAATAAGGGGTTGTTTTAGAAAGACATGAAAATAAATTTATTGGTGTAATTGATATTGTGCAAATGTGTTTTGAATTTTCTTCAAAAGGGCCAATGAATTGAAGAAAATGTAAATGGGGATAAATATTAGAATTGATAAATGTGTTGAAAGGGATAATACATGTAAATTAAGGGGAATACAGAATAGCTGGAATGAAATAAAATTTATGTGTTATGTGAGTTATGAATTGTACTTGAAATGAATAAGTGGAAATTATTCTGAAATGATAAATGGGATAAATGGGATGATGTATGGTAATTGTTGAATATTAGAAAATGAATGGGAATTGTTATGTATACATAATTAGTTGTGGAATGAGTATAAAAATTTTGCTAAAGGGTTATTTAATATAAATAGAAAATTTTTAATGGGTTACGGTGTGGTATTAATTTTGATGACGATTGCAATGGATTATGATTTCCATTTGTATAGGTTGTGGCTGGTTATGATAAGGTATGTGTTTGGTGATAGGATAATAATAACGTACACATGGCTTGGTATAGTAGAGTGTGTATATGAGGTACAACACCCACAAGTTGAGTTAGTTTGAGTCTCTAAAATCCAACCCAAAATATATGAATAATGGAAGGGGACGAAGGGTCCATTCACTTACTAACTTCATTCCACTCGAACCAATGATTTTTGTTGAGGATAATGTGTTGATGTGATGTTTTATTAATTAATGTTACATGTGCATGACATATTCACATATTCGTTGTGAATGATGTCCCCAGACCCATGTTTTGATTAATTATATTCTTATCATATGGAACATGTGTTGAAAATAAATTAAGTAATGAACATGGTATAAATTATGGAAATTAAAAAATGATTAAAAGGGGTAATGTAATGTTTGTCAACTAATTACATATCAGTTTTACCTGTTTAATTGGAATTTAATTTTTACTTGAATGCACTATCTATTTAGACTGGATATTTTTTATACACCATTTGTGGTGGCCAAATGAGTTATACTCACACCCTACTTGGGACACTATTGGTACCTGAGAAGATATCATGGTATGAAGTCTATACAAGTACAATTTACACATGCTAGAGAGTATATTTGGTCTTGAGATGTGGGTGATTGGGGATCCAATCATTGAGTGAGGACCTATCTGGGGGCTTCATTGTTGTATTTAATTTATGTTTTTTCACTTGGTAGTGATTAGAATGACATTAAATATTTTACTATTTGGTTTTGGACTTTTTCCTCATCTGTGAAATGGAAGGATATCATGTTCATTAGATAAAATATATTGTTTTTTCTGTTACATTGTTATATATTGTGTATTATTGTGGTAAAGACGGTATATTCTACGCACATTACATATTTGACACTCTACTCTAGTTAAAAACCTCTGGTATACTCGGAGTCACACATGAGGTCATGTGACGACACGACTTGGGGAACCGATTAGTGGAACCTAGGTTGGGGACATTATAAAGTTGAATAAGAAGAGTTTCCTTTCTATATTTGGTCTTACGATTTTGGGATGAAATATTGGATGCTAGGAAGACTTGGGACTTAGTAATGAGCTCATACATAGTAGTAGTTATCCCATGTAAGGAAGTAAACCCATGTAACCATGTGTGGGATTTGTTGTCTTTAATGTGTGTTGTTATGGTTTAATGATATTTCACCATTTATTGGTGCACATGTTTTGTGACGTGACTAATTTTTTATATTTTTCTAATTAAAAAAATGTAACGAGGTTGTGCATTCATGCATCATTTTAGGAACATAAGGATATTGGTGTAATGCATTATGATAGGTACACATGGTATGGGTGTGTGTTACAAAGAGAGTGGAATGAATTTTATTTCCTTGAAACTTTTTCTAAAAATGATTTATAAGAATTGTAATTAATGTGGTTAAAAGAAAATAATGTTAATTAATAGTGAAGTAATGTTGTGTTTAATTAAACGCTATGATTGGATTAACATTTTTTGTTGTAATAAATTGTAAATATTGGATGGTGTCTAAAAAATAAGGATATTCGTATCGATGATAATATGGTTAATGGATTTTTTCTAATTAATGGTGTAATGGTGATAAAATGCTGATTGTAAAATTTTGTGATGTGGGGAGTTAAAAAATGTCATTGTTTGAGTTCAAAAATGTTGGGGTTAATTATAAAAGGATCTTTAATGGTGTAACATTGGGCAGACTCGGAAATAGGTATTCATTATGTTTTTAATTTGACCCTTCTAAGGTTGGTTTTATTAATGGAGTGTTACATTGATTGAGACCATGGATTTGGGATTCGATTCCTTGATCGTTATGAGATGGCATAAGATATGTTCTTAGGGAACCCTTGGTAGAGCCATGGTAGTTGGGTCGTGAAGCATTGTTCAGTAATGTGAGTTTGGAAAATCTTATGAGTCGTTATCATATGGAGTGTATGATATACCTTAAGTTTGGTGCCTTGATTTTAGTGAAATTAGGAGTATGGTCATTATGAGTTGTGTTTTGGATAATCAAGATGGTTTGTGGCTCATATGGTTGGTGTATGTGTATGGTTTTATTTGGTGTAGAACCTATAGTAAAATTTTTCTAGGTTTTTTTTGTAAAAATGCGTATCAAAATGTGGGTGAGTGTTTTGTTTTCTAACAATGATTTGTTATTAGCTTTTTCTGTATGGTTTGGAAAGGGGGCCAATGGTTTTTACTTTTCATGAATCCAGTTTAGGGGGTATTATTATTCAACCTTAAAGGAGTCCTATCAGAGAGGTCGGATGTGGTTCCTGGTGATTTTGGTAGTGTGTTACTTACAGGAGGACTTAGACTTTATCAGAGACATGGAGAGTGTTACCTAGTGATAATTTGGCCTAGATGTATATGTTTAATATTGATGGGTAGTTAAGTGTCTTGATATTTGGTAAAGCATTGAATGATTTGGGAATATTAAGGGTGACCTCGTATGAAGATAACCCATTGTTTCGGCTGCCATGGAATACGAACGAAGGGGGATGATTTAGAGGAAGAATTGATTCATAATGAGTAC